>OY743146.1:9287818-14287818 GCA_963555695.1 Dasypolia templi
AAATACCAACCGACGCGAGCTCCCTCGCAACGGGCTGCGGGCTGATGGAGAGGCTGCTGCGAGTTCCCACTCGACCGACTGCGGGACGGAGGAGCGGCCGACGCGAGCTTATTTTATTCGTGAGCTGCTTCGCGACTGTGAGCACGGAGAGGCTGCTGCGAGCTTCAACTCAACAGACTGCGGGCCAGAGGAGCGGCCGACGCCTCGAGCTGCTGCATGACCGTGAGCTCCCTCGTGTTAGACTGCGGACCAGAGGATCCTCCTACGCGAGCTTCGACTAACTCTTAATTTAATATCTTCTTCTACATACCTATGTATTTTATAATCTAAAATTACATTAACTTGTAACCACGTTTGGCCAGTCGGCTAAACGTTACGTTACTGTCTTAAATACAGATATTTTATATCTAGTTCAAGCACAGATGTTCAAATCGACTCATTGAAACAAGTGTCTTAAAGTGCATTATGCATCTTAATATTAAAATTTTGTAAGTTTTTGAACAAATAAATTATACTTATAGTATGTATTTCCGGCGTTGCCGACACAACACAGAATTTTGGCTTTTTGGTTCAGAAAATATAAATAACGTCTTTCATCGATGGAAAGAAAATCTGCAATGAAAGAAAATCTCAGGAAAAACTGATCAGTCAGAGAAAAAAAAAACTACAAAATACAGAAAAAAAACTAAGCCACTCTGCCCAAACAGGTTGAAATACAAATAAATAAATACGAGTAGGTTTACTTGTAGTTGATTATTACGGCTGTAGACAATATATTTCTAAAAGCCACTTAAGTTCCTTTTTTCCATCCATTGGTACCTGGGGGTCAGTCGCCTCGAGGGAAGCTAGTACTCGCCAAGCTAGTCTATATTGGCTATCTCTCACATGGATGATGATTGTGGTAATAATGAACTGTCTGTAAATGTCGTTAAAACTATACCTACACACCGTGGGTACCTCCATAACAGAATTTTAAGCGAACTAAATTCGCCTAAAACCCACTCAACGCTGTGTCAAAAATCAAGTTACACGTGCATGTCAAATTCGTTACATGTCTTATAAGGCTCTCAACAAAATTTAGATTTTTCAAACATATGCAATACTGTGATGGTAAGCCACAAATTGTCACATCGTATACAGAGAAAGCATTGACGATCCTATCGAATAAGTACTTGTTATTCGTCATTTGAGCACCAAACTTCACGTAAAAAATAAATACGCGTGCGGTACCGTACACGTGACAGAAGTGAAACTCCAAAAAAAAAAAGAATAAGATGGATTTAGTGTGAAAGACAGAGTGAGTTATATCTTTCTTCTCTCGCATGTAACGAAATGTGGCAAAACGTGACGCGTCGTTGAAATTTAATTTCTGACTTAAAGAATATTTTTTTTCAGTAAAAATTTCATCAAGTCACTAGAATTTTCTTTCATTTTCACGTATAACATTCAATTTTTATGTTTGAAAAATACATTACGCATTTAAATTGTTACAGTGTGTGGCGTGGCATAAGCTCAACTTATTTTAAACACTAAAGCGGTGTGTTGATTAGGCAGTGGCGAACGTTAAAATTTTACATTACTGCCAACGTGCAGCAAGCGAACCGTACCCTGCTAACAAGAATCTCCAGGAATCCCGGGTTTATATTGCCCAGTTGTCAAGCCGCGGATTTAACGTTGACAAATTACTGACTGTATTAAAAATCTACCTTCTGGGTGATTGGAGGTAGGTAAAGGTATTCGTAAAGGTTCATGCACACACGTTAGTTACGTCAACGCCAAGACGCCGACCAGTCACGTCAATTTCATGTCAAGTTCGGGACGTGTATGAACAGATAGTCAGTCATTCAGTCTTAGCAACTCCTCAATTTTTTTTTTCTAAATCCATATTTCGTTCTTAGCAATACAAGTTTTGACTTGCCGGTGACGTCAATTCAGACGCGACGGTAGTGACTTGACTAATATGTGTAGCCAACGTCCTACAACTTCTATGTAACTATGTTATTTGCCGTGACATAATCAGTGACTTGACGTTGACGTGAATAACGTGTGTGCATGAACATTCAAGCTGTACGAAGCTTTGTATTAAGAACTTTTTTATAACTGGTTGGTTCAATCAGTAGTACTAGCATATGATTTTAATCTCACTAAGCGACGCGCGCTTACCTTGTGGTTACCAAGTGTACAAACACGCCGTGAATGTGTATAAGCGCAGGAGCTATTGGTACCATCCGAGAAAATGGAGAAGTCGGAAGTATGTGTACTACTCGATTTCACCAACACATTTACAACGTGTTTGTACACTTGGTTGCCACAAGTTGTAACGCTTGGGTTCTAAAAACCGTTCTTCCTCCTAAAAAATAAAGGCGCTGACAAAATCAAATTGTAATTATGGACGTACGGTTGACTGTTAACTACGAGTACTACGCACCTGACCTTTCTGAAACACATCACCAATAAGGTCACTAACGGGAGGGGATGCCCTAGGAAGACATACTTCCTAGGGCATCCCCTCCCGGCGTTTCCACTCACATCTGCCTTGTAAATACCTATTGTTAGTCTCCTTTCATTCATCCGCTCGACATGACCAAACCATCTAAGCATACTCTTTTTTCGTGTTTTTTATGTTATTATTTTGTTTTTTATTTTAATAATTTTCACTTTAATAGCTTGCTTATCAAATTCCTTTTAGATCACAACAAGCATCAATGTGATTATTGGTAATTTAGCTTTTGCAGGGGGTGAAATCTTAACATCTTTATCTATAATAATTGACTAATGAGTCAATAGTATTTATCACTTGCACTATGTCTATGAAAGACCTTTGCGTGGCCAACGCTAACGCTGTTGACGTGACTGAGTTTTGGTCGAAACTTATAAAGATATTATGTGTAATCATTGAAACGACCAAGAAGAAGTATTTAAGATATCGATAATGTTTAAGAAAAGCTCGAAGCTCGAATTGTCCATACAAACGTAATACCTAAACCATTTGCAATTTAAGCATATTTCTATCATAATAGGCTTATATTCGGATTTAGACAGTATTTATCTAGGTTCCTAAATCTTTTTATTTAAACATACTTACCGAAAATTAAGTTTAAGCTAATTGTATTTCACACTTTTTTACAGCGTAAATGACATGTTTTCTTATCGTTTTTTTTTGTACTATTAACAACAATATCTGTAATGTTGTTGTATTAGAAACATATCTCATATTATCAAGTTACAAATAGCCGAAAAAAACAGGAAAAAATATTAAGTTTTCATTCATCATTTTTGGTATTACGGAATACATCAAAATTTATCATAAATTTTCAATAGCTAGTAGTGCTATCGCGTCAAGCAAATATCAATGTTTGCGTGGTCGTACTGCTCACGGTAGTAGGTGTGTGTCGCTCGGACAAGCACACACATTACTGCAACGTTATGCCCGCCGGCGCCGCCGCCGGGGTGTTCCATGTTTATTGTCAGTGTTAGACGATTACTTTATTGTCCTGTGCGAGCGTATTTATTTGCTTTCTAAATTGTATTGTAATATTAATGACAAAATTGACTTGTGCTGTGAACTTGGATTTAGATTTGCCGTGTTATTTGGTATCGAGTAACCTAACCATTATTACGAACTTTAGCTTTGCTTGTGGACTTATTATTTACGACTTGGTTTGGTTGCCGACATGGACTCCGAACGTTGGGATGTATTTAATAGTTAGTATTATGCAATGATATATTATAAGTTACCTACCTACTACGTTCTTAGTTACTAAGTGTTTTACATAGACACCCCCAAGCAATAAGTGCCGATTTCACCAATGAAACTGAACGCGATCATCCCTTTTAAAACCAGTTCAAGAGCTGTCATTTTCAATATTCCATAACAATTATGACACTGACAGCTCTTGAACGCGTTTTCGTTATACTGAACACGTTCAGTTCCATTGGTGAAATCGGCACTAGATATGTATCTTTTCAAGGAGTCGAAGTATTGCGTTCATTGATACCACAACTGAAAGCATTTTCTTTGTGTAATTCAATTATGATGTCAACATTAATTTATGTGTGGGAAATGCAGTAAGTTTGTTGAAAATGTTGATACGTAACATTACAAAACGGACTTATCTAACGTTATTTCTGACTAGCTTCCGCCCGCGGCTTCGCCCATGTGGAGTGTTGATGAAAAATAGCCTATGTTCTTTCCCCCAGGCTTCAAACACAGTTCATCGGATTAGCCGTGTAACGTCAGCCCTACTGTGCGCACCACTCGCGGTGTCCGCGGTGTTTACGTACTGAGTTCGCAATAAACTTTTGACTTTGACTGCAGTAACTTTTGAACCATCCGTCCAAATGAACAAGTGTAAAAAACAAAGTTTACCTACATACACCGCCAAAGGCGATAAAGGTATTCATTTTGATGAGAAATAACTAAATAGACTGACTAACTGGCGAAATATGGGTGTACTATAGCTACACCTCTGCCTAACCTTTCGCGAAAACAAGGCGTGATGTTATGTTATGTTTATGTTACTAAATACTCTAAAATGTGTATTGTAAAAACAAAAAAGCAATTCATTTATGGGCTCACTATTTGGCTATAATGGCTTCCACATGAAAGGTAGATGTATGCTGTCGTGGAATTTTATTCAGAATAACACATAGACTATAGCTATATTACAGTTTAGTTTCATTAAAATCCGTTCAGTAGTTTTTGCGTGAAAGAGTAACAAACATCCACAAACTTTCATGTTTGTATAGTAGTATAGTAGGTAGGATAGAAAGATTAGTAGGATAGTAGGATTTCAATGAGGAGACGTATTCTAGTTTTTTGTTGTGGTTATTTTAGATCGAAAACGAGACCGGGCGACACATAATTATTTATTAATCAATTATTTACTTTTAAAAGCTTGTAAGTTCCCATAACGGTTTCAGCTGACTCAAAATAATTCGACAATAATCACGTTCTAACATTTACTAAGAACTGCACGATTCATTTACGCCATTATGTCGGTAATAGCAACTTACGAAAATTCATTACATACATACATAACATCACACCATGTTTCTCCGAAGGGTTGGGGAGAGGTGTACCTGTACACCCACATTTCGCCAGTTATGTTTAAATCCCATGTAATAGGGGGCGACCCTATAGCCATCAACCGGGCACAAATCCAATACTTTACGCAAAACAGTTTTGTAAGATACTTTTCTTGTCATAATTTTTGTTTTGAATTTCCCTACAATAAAAGTGTTATTCATATCTTTGTAAATCACACTACGATAAATGAAAAACTAATTACTAAGATGTATCCCAAACCGAATGACGAATTCGACATAACAATAAAAAATCAAATTCTACTGACTTGTCCAATTTTATTGCTTGAGGGCATCGACTCAGCCCAAGAAAATAATGACATTTTTTTCTTGGTCTGAGTTTCACACTAGTAGGTACCTAAGTATATTTTGCATAAATTAGTATTTACCTACCTATGAAGCATCGTTATTTCCGTTTCTTTAGACCATGTTAACACGGACGAAATATCTCGCTCCGGGATTTTATCACGCACTTCGTTTCAACTCTTTGTGTTGAAACGGGCATTGAGAATCTCACAGAGTGCTTCCCAGCGCGTCGACTAAACACTGTTGGATTTTCAACTCTCGGTGCTAAGCAGTGCAATGAAGATCCAGTGCGCGAAACAATCCCGCCGCGATTTTTTACGGCGTAGGTAATTATCTCAAGGACACTGAGGGCCTAGACAAAGTAACATTCGTAACATTTGATTAGCGATGACGCTAGTAGAAAAGCGAAAAAAATTATGGGGTTGACATAAGCTATCGTAACGTCACGTGATCATAGGTCATATCATATTTCATTTATTATTTATTGTCATTATACATATAATCAAAGGTCATAGCGTAGTATCTTATTGAAGCGATAGCGGATAAAATAAATGGACAATCGTTTTGTGATTACAACCGTATCAGAATAATTATGCTTGTTGCTTGCTTTAAAATAAGTCAACATAATAAGTAACAGTTGAACGTTTTTTTGCAAGTGTTTACGCATAACATGACTTTAAGAGTGAGGCCCTATAGCTATAGGGAGTGCACCTGTGTCTGCGCACACACTTGTGCGCTTTACTATATTGTGACCGAAATCGGTAAGGACCAGGAAGACATTATTGTTATTATATTTTTGCTGGACTTATCCAGGTTTCATACAATACCCCTGATATGATGGATATTGATGCCTCAATAATCAGTTTGTCTAAATTGAGTAGATATTATCTATATAATAATGGCTGAATAGTATAATTGATATTAATATTCATTAAATTGGCTGTAGCACATATATTAACCATTCTGCATCGAGCTCAGTACTAAAACATTTCGTATTGTGTCGCATTTTACTTTGCTTTCAAGGATTTTAATGATTTTTATTGTGTAATAAAACTTCTTGCCGCTAAAATACGGTTGATTATCATCTTATGCACGGTACTATAGATAAAAGCCGAATCATATAAATCAGAGTGTTTAGTGTGGATCTTTGACACTCCTACTACCATAATTGTATTATTCATTTAGTCGATAATGTATGGTCACCTTTATCAAGTTTCTAGACAGGCGTTTTACTTTGATAAAGACAAAAAAAAAAAAAACAATTTATATTTACACGTCCGCGTCGTCAGCTGGTTCCCCTCAAAGACCGCGCGCGATGGCGATGTATAGGTACCATAAGTAAATTATTCAAGAACACCGACAGCTTATACGAGTAGGAACATTTAGGAAAGGTATTTATGACTTATCTGCTAGATTTTCTCTACAAGGCCTAGATCTCGAAATGATCTTATATGTTGAGATACCGGCGTTGAAAAGAAATTTCCAAAAAACGCATTACTAGTCTGATTTACAAACGATTCCCCAAAGAAGTCAACAAAAATAAAGCAAATCATGAACATAACCAATTACTAATAGATAGAAATATCTTCCGAGTCATTATGAATGAATGGTAGGAACTAACTGTAAAGTACAGTACAGCTAATAATAGCTTTCTATCTACTCACACAGACACACACACACGGCTGCGCACGCGTCCCTCGTTCGCCTTCATTTGCCAGAGATAGCAATATTCCGAATGAATTTTGTACTCGACTCGAAGTTTTATTACGCGCCTGTTACGTCGGCCCCTTAAAATCCTTGTTTTCACAACGAACTAATCGGTGGCATTTGAAATGGATATTTTAAGTGAACGACTGGTTATTTATAACAGTGTTATATATTTTTGTAACCTAATGATCACTTTTTAGACAATTTCACGTTATAAAAAATCGTTTTTGTTTTTTTTTATCTATCATAGCTGCTTTATTTTTAATGGTATTAGAATAATCCAAGGATTTTAACGATATCACATAGGTCCATCGAAATCGGTTAAGGTGTTTGGAAGTTTTGATTTAATAAATAAAGTCACTCACACGCACCCTGAAAACATAACACTCTGTTTTTGGGCAGTTGTGTATATGTCATGTACTGATTAAGTGTTTACTAACTAAAAAGTCTAACTAAACCTAAACAAACAAGAGCTTTTATGGCCTTTCAAAAAAAGCGATCATCGCCACGTTCTAAATCGTGAGATACGACCGCCATGTCTGTATTAAGCCTCGTTCATCACATTCCTGAGAGACCGATTCCTTCGCAACTTTCCTGTTTCGCTTACGAGTGAGATACTGCTATTTATGGTAATTATTTCTGGTTGATAGCATTAGGCCAGTAGTAAGTAAACAGAGTTGTTTACAACTGGCCATTAAATTGCTGTTATTCGGGGCCCTAAAAGATAAGTATATAGTAAGTCGGTAAAAATCCTGCCCTCTGCGAACAAGTCTGTACTTTAAGGCTTTGTAATGATGTGCTGCTGATTAAGACGTTTCTAGAATTTTGTTTAATCAAAGTAGTAACATAACACTATAAGTTCGTTAACCAATAAATCGTAATGATTGATCATCGAAATTCATAAAACAATGGCAGCTTGCTAAGAAATAAAAGAGAATTATTTGTTACAAATTTTTATTTACAGTCTCTCTTTTCGAAAATAATTTGATCACTACTTATGAAAACAATAATTTACCTTAAAATAGTAACTTCACGGTGTCACAATAACTGCAGATAATAAATTGAAAACTTTCGCTGTTTGAATTCGTATAATATTTTTATTTTCTAAAGATAAAGTGTTTCGTTTCGCGGCAATTAAGTTTGATTAATACCAAAACATTTACGGCCTATTTGCTTAAAGGGTTCCCAACAGTTCTGAATAAATAATTAAGCTGTTGGCTTTTTTGTTTGGATGTTTTGTCTTTGGTACTTTCATTTGCTATTGGGACGGGTATTCGAATTTCGAACATTGTGAGTCGCCATTTTAAATATCGTTTTTATTGGATAAAGTAGTAACAATTCGATTAATATTTCGACGTTCAGAGAAGTGTAATTTGGAATAATCAAAACCGTCAAAAACAATTTACAAAATGACGAAGCAACTTTACATTATAACACATGCATACCTACTTATCTATAAAATCATTTACAAATTTTTTTTTTCACTCACTCATTATTCACAACACAAAGTGAAATATGCAAATACTCATCTCGTCGAGCTTGTCAACTGATTTTGTCTATAGTAAGAACTAACTACGGTAAAAATAACCTAACCTAGGGGGGAACAACACCTCCCTATTTTAATTAATATAATGTTTGGTCATTGTAAATAAAGTATATCTTTCAAAGGATGTAAAAGAAGCGACTTCACTCAACATATTATTTAAAAAGAAATTATTTACTTTTATTTACAATGACGAAACATTATATTAATTATTGTGTTGTGTTTATTTTTATTTAAAACAACATCTTTAAATTTGTGGCACCGCCTAACAGTGATCTCGCTTCCAATTTTATTGACAATAATGGTACTTTATGTTTTGCTTTTTGTTTTTCTTCTACCCGCTGATATAACATAACAGTAAGTGAGGATTGTCTTAGTGAGAATAAAGTTCTTTAAACCGAAATCATTAATATCTACGATTTGGTGGCGACACCATTAAACATTTACGTGGTTTTTCTTGACTTTTCACTAACAGAAACCTACCTTGTAAATAATATAACGTGGTAGAACCTCTTTAATTAATTCGTTGTTATTTTAATTAAATTTCTTCCAACGTTTTGTTACTGAGCTGCTATTTTAAAGCAAACTTAATTAAGTAAAGTAAGTGTACCTACATACTTAATTTACTCTTCAAATCTGAATGAAGGAAAAATTGGCGAAAATTATAAATTTCCTACAGCTTGTAAAATAAATATCATACCGCCCAAAGCCACTTAATACGGTAAACATTTTCAAAAAAATAAATATGTTATAACTACTATTTATCTAACGAAAAACTAAATAGAGTGCACTCACTGCGGGACCTCGGGGTGATATTGGACTCAAAACTTAATTTTAACACACGTGTAGACACTAACTTCAACAACGCGCTCTGAATTTAAGGTTTTTTTATGCGCAACAGTAGAGATTTTTAACGCCCATCAACTTAAAGGTTTTTGTTTATATGTTTAGTTAGGCCATGTCTAGAGTTTGCAACTGTGTATAAAACCCCTACAAAAAACATTAAGTCAATCGAAATACTACAACGAAAGTTCCTGCTTGCCATGCATTGGAGATGCAGTCACAGCCAAGGTTCATATGATATTCCCGTAAAAAATTATAACCTACTTTATTTAGAATCCAGAAGTCTGCTTCTTGGAGCAATGTTTCTTCACGGTACTGTCCATAACAAATATGACAGCTCTGAAATATCTAAAAAACTGTAAAACCTTGTTCAGAGAACAGTAGTGCGTAGACGAGCGTGCTCATACCGTTAACTGTCTAAAAATACCAGCAAAGTCTGTCACTCTAACGCTGGCTCTCGCTCTCCTCTGCGTCAACTTGTGAATTCTTGTAACAATAGGTTTAAGAGCATTTATGTATTTAACGTCTCTAACAAAGGAGATGGGTATTGCTCCCATACAAGTTTGGCCCAGCACGGACATAAATAAAACAATGTATGATTTGAAGGCATATTTGTATTTAAAAGTCCTATTAATATTTAACATAACATCACGCCTGTAATCCCAGAATGGTTAGACAGAAGTGTACTAGTACACCCACATTTACGGTTTAAAATATCATTTATTTCTCGAAGATTTACATAATCACTGAATGAAAAACAAAGTTTTAGTAAAGTAAGATAGTCCAGAGCACTCGTCGTGCAGTTAGCTAGTATTACAAAAAATCGTTTTAAAAAATCTGGTGAGTGGGTACATCGAAGTAAAATACTCAGTTACAGAGCGCGCGCGTCTATGTAAGTGCACATCGAGTGCGCTATTCTTATCAGTACTGTTATTAAGCACCGTACACACTATACAACACTAGACGATATGTAATAATATTTATTTATTTATGTTGGAGCCGTCGAAGATGTGTTTCTTTAACATTTTTTTTTAAAATATAAATTAGTTTTAGCTTCTTTAATGTTTTTTGGTAGTGAATTATATAGCTGTACTCCTTCATATTTAATATTTCTCTTTCCGTGTTTTGTTCTAGGTCTGTGTAATAGTACTAGGTCATTTGCACGACGTGATGATCGTGTTTGCACTTAATTATTTCTTTTATATGTAATTACTGTGTGTATTTCTTTTGTTAGGATTTTTCTTTTTAATAAACAGGTATTATATTGATAAGTTTTGGTGATGTTAAAGAGCTTAGTGTCATTATAGATTTTATTTGTTGATGTTAAGTATGGATAATGAAAGAGGGCTTTAATTTTTTATTTTGGGCAATTGGAAGTTTGTGTATGTTTGTTTTTATTGGCGATCCTCATACCTCAATTAGATACTCAATGTGTGGCTTTACTAATGAATTTTACACAGTATACCGAATTTTTGAGGGTAGACATCTAGCTATTCCACGTAACGCACCCGTAAGACTTGACAACTTAGAACAAATCTTTTTAATGTGTGGCTGCCACGTTAAGTGACTGTCAAGTGTAAGACCCAAATATTTCTCTGTGTTTATTTTATTAAGGGCATCTCCATTTATCGACAGAGGCTTGTGATTTTGAATTTAGTTCGTTTTGGATGTATTAACTGTCAATAGGTTGTCCAAGAACCACCTTTCCAAAATAACTAGGTCATCCCGTGCGTCTTGTGTAATTGCTTCAATGGAGTTACCAAAGTAAAACAGACAAGTGTCATTGGCATAGAGTGTAATATGTCCTTTTAATCCTAATTCTTGTACATTATTGTTAAAGAAAAGGAACAGAAGAGGAGCCAATATCGATCCTTGAGGCACACCACATGTTATCAACTTGGAGCTACTGATGTTGTTTTCCATTTTAACGACTTGCAGTCGATTTTCTAAGTAATACACGAACATTCTGAAAATACTTAATGTTATTTTTATAGACGCAAATTTTTGCAAGAGTACATTATGACTTACGGTATCGAAAGCCTTTTTTTAATCTATAAATACTCCTAGAGCAATTTGCTTTTGATCAATTTTAGTCCTAATTTTCGTGACCAAATCAGTCGCAGCAGCTAGTGCATTGGACTTAGGTCTAAATCCATATTGCCGTTCAAAAAGAAAACCGAAAGAACCTAGATATTCCATAAGTCTAGAATTAATTAATTTCTCCAGTATTTTCGACATCACTGGCTATACCGAAAGGGTCTGTAATTACCCGGGTCTGATTTCAAGCCTGATTTAAAAATGGGAGTTACTTTCGCGATTTTAAGTGTTTCTGGAAAGTAGCCTTAGAGTAAACATTTATTCATGCATTGCAGTAAGTTTGGTAGTATTAATATCTTCATATGTTTAATGGCTTTGACGGTGATGCCATCCACGCCAGCGTTGGTGTTTGATTTTATATTATCATAAATTTTTGCGATTTCTTCTACGTTTGTTGGTGATATTTCTGAGAGACCTGGGGCGTTGGTGTGTAGTGAAGTAGTGTTAATGTTAGTATTGTGGTGTTTTAGAGCTGTTTTGTTCGCCAAGAGAATACCTATACTGGCAAAGTAGGTGTTGAAGTGATCACAGATTTCTTTGTCTTCTGTGATGAGGTCTGTAATTTAGGAGGAATACAGATTTCTTTAATTTAATTATTAGACAGATTATTTATAAGTTTCCACATCTTCAACGGCTTACCTTTGCATTCCTCAAATGATTGAATGAAGTATTTATTTTTAACAGTATGCATATGCGAGAATACTCTGTTTCTCTCACTTTTAAACTTCTCTTCAAACTCCAAGTTGTTTGGGTTAGTTCTGTGTTGTTTCCACAATATGTTCCTTGCGTTTATTTCACGAAAGATATAATTTTGCAATTATATCTTTCGTGATCCATTCTGTTTTAGTTGGGTTCATAATCTTAATTTTCGTAGTTTGATTCTTGCTGATTGCCAATTTTATTGCTTCTTCTAGCTTTGTAAAATCTTCTCCTACCGTGGCATAGTCAGTCGTGGCATAGTTTTATACAGTTTTGAGGATGAAAGTGTTCTTATTTGTAATTTTTTTTGTTGATTCTGGTTTGTACTGTTTCACCTCTAAGAAAATCTGTTTGTGGTCGGACATGCTTGATTCAATTATTACTAAATGAAAATCATGGCCCCGTAGGTTTGTAGAAACATGGTCCAAGATAGTTCGTGTAGTAGATGTTTCACGAGTGCAGTGCCTTGTATGAATTTTGTTTAATACTGTATAGCCAAGTAGATTAAAATTAAAAGCTCCAAATAGGATTGTCCTTTTTCTTATTTTGTAGTTCATTTGTTAAGTTTTCGGGGAATTTATTTGCGTTAGTTCTTTCCGGTTTTCTTTCCGATTTTTTTGGAGGTGAATCCACAGGATGGTTATCTGGTTTATCTTCTTGCAATTTCTGGCTTATAAACTCGTGTTTCATGTTGCTTTTAATAAAAATTGATACACCGCCTCCCCTGCTGTTAGTTCTAAAACTGTAATAATGTGTGTTATTTGGCAGTTGTAATCTCTGTGCCTCTGCGTCTGATTTAATCCATGTTTCAACCAGTATCACCACATGAACATCTTGTATTGATGTTAGTATATACCTCAGCTCGTCAATCTTCCCGGGTTTGACTAAACTTCGTATGTCTGAATAAAAACACTTCAGGGAATTTGTTGTTGTACAAAGGCTATCGTATTTGCAGGTGTTGTTTTGTCTAACATTTGCTGGCTTAGTTTTTTGACGATTTCAGACATTTCGCCAGTTGTGCTTAAGTCTCATATAATAGGGAGCGAGCCTATTGCCATCAACCGTCATATTTTATTACTCCAGAACTAGGTGGTGTCGAGATTTAAAACAGTTTGGGTTTTGACATTTTGACGTTTAATACAGTAAGCTTTTACTTTGTTGTGATAGTCTAGAGGTTAGGCCTCATATCTTAAGCACGAGGTTGTGGTTTCAATTCATGGCATAGTACCAATGTGACTTTTTCCAATTCATATCTACTCTCTAAGTTTACTGACATCGGTGAATGAAAACCATTCCGAGGAATCCTAGACTTATAGTTAATATGCAGTGTGTGGGACAATAATAGGCTGGTTTCATTATTTATAATTAACTTATAATCATTTTTAACTACGTGTGTACAATAATCTATAAGTATCACATAGACCGGTCCTGTGCTTCTCGCATACAGCAAATTCCCGCGAGAGGCCTGCCTATGTCTGGCAGTGGACTTTTTTGACAGAATGATGATGACTATTATTTTAATTTGTTTGTTAGAACGTTATATATAAATCAGGGTGGTGATCAATGCTCGTGCCTTCTCTGTATGAGAAGAGGCCTTTGCCCTGTAGTTGGACAAGCATAAGCTGATATTACTATTTGATTAAACATTATCTTGGAACAATTATATTTTCCTATTGTTGTTGACTGTCGTCGTTGACGGTGTTTGGCCACCTAGGCACTGGTGATTGCGTTCTGTAAGCTCGTGACTAACATGGGTGGCAATTACAAAAAGTTCATAATGCACACAGTCATGATAAGACGCAGTGACCTAAAATAAAAAACCTTAATAAGTATAAACAAATACACCCTACACCCTTCTAAGATATGTTGAAGACGTTACTGAAAATGTTAAAAGTCTCCAATCGCGGAGTCATCCACTGTATTCTATCAGATTGAATTATATGTGGATCCAACAAATGGCCCCTTACGCGAAGCGTTGCTATACCACAGTTAGTGCAGCGTCAGTTCTTCATTAGAAATAGGGTAAAAATCTATTGGTGATTATCGAGTACCCAAGGTAAATTGAAATAAATAGATAAAAGTCAGTGAGCGTCGGGGTTGGTCGGGAGAGCAGTACAACAGATATTCAGATACGAAGCCAAAGGTCGTCGTAACACCACAAGAAACCACAAGAAATCATGATGCGAGCCACAAAAATCTATACACCAATAAATTAGCTACACACAATTAACATAAACTGTCATGTCAATACATGTCATGTCAGACTTTGTCAAGACAATCGACATAAAACCCGTAACACACGTACCTAGCTATAATAATGTATACAAACATTCATAAACTCACTGCTTTTCCCATGGGGGTAGGCAGAAACTACAAAACGCCCACTACAACGAAGGGTACTTACGTACTCTTTTTGCTTTGTCTGCTTTCATACATCTAGTCGTACAGGCACGTTGTATTAATTCAAATTCAAATATTTTAATTCAGATTTTAAAAATCCATATGGCGTAGTAGTAGTATAACTTAGCTTAATGTTAGTATTACATAAAGTTAACTCTTCGTTCAATGGTTCACTAGTTTATTTGGGCAAGTGAGTCTGAACTCTTACCCAATTTCGCAACAGGGGAGAGTCCCATCGGTCTGAAAACACATTCAGGATGCCATTGGAGACAGAGCGCAAGCGAGCCATCATGGAGGCGCAACGCTTCCGCATGATCGCGGCGAACCCGTCGACGCACGCTTCCGCGAACATCCCTGACGCGCTACATCGCCACGGCAACCCCAAAAGCACCCTAAATGCGTTATTGTACTGTACGCGCAGGTCGCTGTATGCCCGCTGGGTATACTTGGTCCACAGGCTGCACGTGTAAAACGACTGTCAGAAGGCCTTAACTGAAAGAACTGATAAATTGTGTTGTACACAAAAGGTTTCAAATATGTAATTATTAGGTATAGCTGTGCGTATTTATTTTATCAGAAAGTATATCGTAAATCTCACAAAAACATGTCAAAATATAATTTAAATTACCGTATTATAATAATACAATAATGTGTCCTGCACTGAATTTCTCAGTAGCATCCCGGAGTCTGAATTTGTGCCCGGTTGATGGCAATATATTACATAGGGCTTACACATAACTGGCGAAATGCGGGTGTACCGTAGGTATACCTCTGCCTAACCCTTCAGGGATTACAGGCGTGATGTATGTATCGGATGGATGTGTGGATAGGATGTGTATATTGGACCAATCACTATTTCGAAATGTGCTTTATTTTGAATACATTTATGTATCACTTCGTGTATACCTATCTTAAAAGAAGAAGGTAGTGTTTCCATTACTTTGAAGAACCAATTAATGTATTAGTTTTTAATTATACAGATAAATAAAATGTGTATTTTTTACTTTTAGTATTGCATAAAAATATTTATTTTTCTTACTCTAATATCTAAATTACAAGTATACAACAAAGTACAAGTGTACTACAAATATGTAGTAATTACAATTTTGTTTCAAACAATTGCAACATTAGTAACTCACGATGAACATCAAAATAAAACAAACAAAATAATTACCTTTAAAATTGATATTTTCCCACCGAGTTATGCGGAGAAATGAAAACCATTAAGGAAATTCAAATATTATACGTTTTTTTTGTAATATTATTAAGTCTTTGTCCGTGCTGGGCCAAAGAAAATCCATGTCCTTTAGGGAATTTGTAGTCGAATCTATACTTGCTTCGTAATTTTGTTTTCTTTTTTGATATTGGTTTTTGTTTTCTTCTTTCTTTATTATTTGAAGGTCCGTAATCGCTGTTATTCTATTATTTTAATATATTTAACTCAAGTAGCATTAATCGTGAATTATAAGATAGTGATCAGTGGATAACGGTGTTGGTTGTGCAATAAGTGATATTATTTTAAGTTTATTTAAAGTTGCATAATATGCCATTGTTCTACTGTTTTTATCCCTAATAAATAAATAAATAGGATACAAATATGGTCGGCAGTAAATATCGGGTACATAATCTGATGAAACTCACTTACACACACAGTGTGTCAATCTGTAATGTACTTAGGTTGGTAAAAAATGAATGTTGACTCTAAATGAACCTGTACCAAGATTAAATTTTATACATTTTCAGTTTATAACTTATTTAGTGTGGTTCTCGGAAAGACCAAAGCTATAAACAATTTTGAAACATAATTATCATCAACAACTCTCTTGGCAAGTGGCTAAAGGTACCTACAACTACCTAAGTTGCCAAACTATTCGCATCTATTTTAATCTAGCCGCCCAGAGTCATCTTGTGGCCACTTAATAAACATGTACCCACCGGAGGCTGAAGCGATTGAGTCAATTATCTCCCTTTGTACTGGTTAAGGGCGCTTTCAATAGAGATTCTGGGCGAAACTCTCAAAGCAGATCAGAATATCTGAATGGAATATTAAGAGGTTTCAATTTTAAAGATTTTCGTAGAGTCAGTAAGTGGGAAGTCGGATTTTCAAAATCGTTTTATGCCTGCAGTTACGTTTAGCACAAGTGAGTCGCGAAATATTTCTTAGAGAATCTGCAGCCTCGTCTTTTGAAAATGAAAAACCTTGTGCGGTCGGGAGCGCGTCATTCGTTTTTACTCGCGCCCCTTTTCACCCGCTAGGACTATGGGTTTGTCAACGAAAAAGTCGACCTATAGTAGATACCGGTCAAATTTGTGGACATGCACGGCTAAATCACGTCATAACTTAATCGTTTCAGTCTCTCCGGCCACAGTCTATGCCGGATGCACTTCTACAAGTAACTTCCAAACATCAAACAGTTTGGACGTAGAGATGTGGTTTGAACTGTTTCTAACTGGATAACCAATCATCCGGTTAGGTGAACTACATCGTAGGATATAGGTGAAGTTATTGTTAATACAACATCAAACTCTTAGTACTACGAGTTTGATTGACACAACAATAGAGTACCTACGAAAAAACAAAAGAAATACATTTTATAAAAATAAAAACGTGGTAATTGTCCCTTTTGTTGACATGATATTAGGTTGAAATCCAGTGACGTTAGTACTGTGCGTTAGTAGCACAAAATAATATTGTTCATCGTTACCTAAATATTGTTGCTCTAGAGATCACACCGTGCCAAAATAAAACCTCTAAACGTCAATACAATCATAATATAAAAAAAATATCCAAACCAACATTGATATTTTTGTAAGCTCTATGAAACAAGTTCCATTAAATTCAATCTGATATAAAAAAAATCATTGAACTGCACGATCGTATCAATTCTGTAGGTAAGCCTCTTACTGAAGATTTCTGTGTCTTCATTTTTTGTGATGAATTTTCAATGTTTTACGAGGGACATTTTTTTTTTTAGTTTATTCTTTTGAAAGTACTCTCAACTAGCCTCTATACAAAGTTTCATGTATCTGAACCATTTTTCGAAACACTTTTTCCAGTCCGCCGTAGACACCTCGTTTATAGCCTGCTCGAACGCTGACAACGCATTTTCCGGCGACGAAAATAGTATCCCTTTGAGTTGTTTTTTTTTAATTTTCGGGAATAAAAAGAAGTCACACGATGCTAAACAGGGTGTAAGGAGGATGACCCAGGATTTTGACCGGCGTGCTGCCCAGGAAGTCCCTCGCGCGGTGTGCGAAGGCGCGTTGTCGTGGTGGAGCAGTAGCCCGTAGGGCCCTGTGTTTGATCGCTTGTTGCTCCCAAAAGAGAAAACTTCTGCCAAGCAGCGCTCCTAGATCGCTGCACTTTGGTAGGTGTTGCTTCGTTTTGAAATACTCAAACCGTCGACTGGCGCTTCGTTTCTGGATCATATTGATAAATCCAAAACGCATCACCTGTAATGATTTTGTAAACACGCCGAGATGAGCCTGCTTCAAATTTGTTTATCATATCACGGCACCATTCCACCCGGGCCTGCTTCTGAACATTGGTGAGGATGTGCGGCACCCAGCGTGAAAATATCCTCCTCACGCAAAGATGCACGTGTAGAATGTCGTGAAGGCTTCCCGATCCAACCTGCAGTATGTGCTGAATCTCTTGATACGTAACTCGCCTATTAGCTTGGATAAAAAATTTCACTGCTACCACGTTTTCTTCCGTTACAGCCGTCAGAGGGCGAGCACTTCTTTCCTCATCCCAAAAAATTAGTCGCCTGCGCTTGAATTCGTTATACCAACGATACACGGTTGACGTAGAAGGCCTTCATCCATAAATGCCATTTGAAGTCTATCGTACGATTCGCCCGGTTTCAGGCGACACTTGAAATGGTAAATATCATAACGCGAAAGTGTTCCCGGCGCAGAACCATTTTTAATGAGATATTTTCAGTTTTGTCTATGTTTAAGTGGGACATATGTGTACATAATGCCACAACAGACTCATTGTTAGTGTTTTGAGGATGCCTGGTGAACTTATTTTGGTCTGCCTGAAACCTGCAAGTTTCTGAAAATCCTCTCCTGAGATCTTCTTCAGCTTCTGTACGAGCTATACAGAAATGTCTGGATATTTGCCAGTCACTTTATAGCGGTCTTTTCTGACATATTAATCACTTGATATTGTTTTGTAAGTATGCATCCAAGTTCAATTAAAAACCACTAAATTGTGTCTATAGTTCATTTATTACCACAATTGCAGTCTTGGAGCCATCGATGCTGAATTGATTCTTCTACCAAAGATACACATTAAACGGATTTTAGCGTGCATTCGTTGATTTAAGCTATTAGTTCTGACTGTATTGGCGTAGATGCTGGATTCAAAATTTACTTTAAGTACTTTTGACCAGGCATAGCTAGCCTGTTACCTCCAATTAAGCGTAAGTAGTAAAAATAAAAATAAAATAAAAATCACCGCCGCCTCTACCGTTAGAGTTTACTTAAACGGAACTATAGTGAGTAATTAGATCAGGAGAGAAACAGAAACCCGCAGGGCAGCATGTGGCGAGCTGCTAGGCAGTAGTGACCCCACAGCCGTATATAAATCTTGTTCCTCACCTCTGGCTTGCTTTTATTGGCCGGCTGGAGTGAAAAACGACGAGGAACAAAGCTTCCACTTCTTTCTTGCCTTAATTAGCCGGCTTGAGTGGAGATTTGCTAGAGCAAACGTGCTCGGAGGAAGGTAGCATTACAGTAAGATGCTGGTAGGGATGTTGACCGTACTTCCGGGATAGTCCTGAAAGCCGTTGAATACCTCTCCACTCCTCATAATCACCTCAGGACATGCTGACTCCTTGTCGCTACGACACTATGTTCGTTTTCGGGGACCCATTATTGAGTGTGCTAGTCACCTTCTGCAATTTTATCTCTGTAATTTAAAACTGTCGGTTCAAAGTCAAAGCAACTATTTAAAATAGATTCATAAAAGGCACCTTTGAACGTCAAAATTTACATTATAAGTTATATTAACATACTAATACAATCAAATTAATTTTTAAATTGTGCGAGTTGCGTGCTGTGGGACCTCAAAACTTGGGTTTTAAAGATATTTACTGAGTAATGATATTTGTCAACATCTGGAGTTGATTTTATATATTAAATCATCACTCGGCTGTGCCCATTGAGAGGTGAGTTTACTCTACTAGTTTACTGTACAAACAAATGATCCTCAGACCCAAAAATTTGAACGTATTTAGATATAGCAGTGTTATAGAACATCTTCGACGTCAATCAACGCGTTGGTTCGTCAACACTTATGACAAGTTAACAGCGAAATCTACTGGAATTCGTCAGCTTTTCATATCCAGACCTTTTTAGGCATTGTACTCGTATCATTCTCCAATTTTCGCTTTAGCAACAAATGATAAGCAATCATACGCATGATATATTCTTAATTTCTTGTCGTTTTTGTACGTGTTTTTGTGTGCTAGAAAAAATAGATATAATTCTCGCGAGTGCGATGCATTTTGTATTTTAAAACGTTAACAGAAATCCAAACAATCAAAATCAGGTCGCATCTCAACGACATGTCAAAATTCAATGTCAATCATTTGAAAACCGTTCCGGTCCGTAATGCTAATAGTTCTTACAAATACGGGAATGGTGCCTCAGGTAATACTACTGACTTTTAGAAATAGATAAGGAAAATGGTTAAATGGATATTATTCCATTTTACAAACTAAAGCTCTGCTTCTCTTCTAGACTTTAACTTGCCCTTGTTGACTTTAGCCTAGCCAAAAGAGCCAAAAAATAACACAACAATAGCACAACTTAGTGAGAACTTACCTAAAGCTTACAACTTTACCAACTCGAAACTTAATCATACCTACCTAAAAAAAAGAATTAACGCCTAGAACGGACTTCTCATCAAATATTATCTGCTTTACGACTCTGATTATAATTAAAAATTATAATTACTTCTGTATATTGATTTGAAATAAAAAAAAACACTATTACACATGTCAAAATTAGCTTTGTTATATTTTAAAACTAGATGATTTCTGTATTTCCTACGGACTACTCTGAGAAGAAAGACCGAGACAAACTCAAAGGTCTGTCATTTTTAAAGTTTATGCATAATCTTGATCAGGTCATAATATAAGGACCTGGCAGTTTGAGTACTTTATGCGGCTTACCTAAATGTTCTTTCTTGGGTGTTGTACATCAAGTCGTTGAGCTCTTTAAGTTGAGCACTTGAGCTACACCATTACTGACAAATGCGTGCATAGACTAGACAGGTCTGGTCAAATCTGTGTGGTTATTTTCTTAAAAGGCCATTTCAGACATTAATCTGCATGGCCCTCATATAGGTCCTTTATTTTCAAGTTATTATAGTGAAATGTGGCTTTCTCTATATTACGTTACACTGAACGCAGATGTTGTTATGCGCAGTTTCTTCTATGACGTCACAAGATATACGGGTACTTATTAGCTAAGGTGTGAATGCCGTATCCCATGAACCGCTGCCCGCAACTTACGGTCTTCATTGGCAACTGGTTTGCATAGATAAATACGAGCTTGAAGACTTCTTAAGTAATGTTCTCATGTTTAATTTTACTTAAATGTAGTTTATTATGTGTGTTTTATTTTGTTTGTTAAGTATTAGAGAACAGCGTACGATATTTGTTTTGTTATTAACCTAAGATCACTGTTATTTATAAATAACAGTTATCTGCATGCCTGGCCTGCATTGTGATTATACCTAATAATGCAGGCCCGGTCCACCAAACATGTAATTATCTTTAACCAAATTGTGGCATCAAAAACCTACTAAGTAACATTAGCGCTAAACAGTTGGGCTATACAATGAAAGACAATTGCATAGTATTTATTGGTGAAGATGACTTCCAAAATCTAATAATTACTTCGAATTAATAGCGATCATACTCGAAAGTTTATCAGTTATAAAGCATACAAATGTAATATTATGTTTGCCTACTTATAAATGTGGTTATTATAACGGATTGTATAATTTTGGAATATAAATGTTTAATAATCTATTATATCAGGACACACAAATTGACAATTATGCTACATTATTTCACCTTAATTTAGACTTACTATGTGAATGTTTCAAAGAAGGAGTGGTCGTATTAACAAGTATGCCGTTTTAATTATTTTTTGTAATCTTTTATATTATATTTCAACTAATTGCAATTTAAATACTCCGAGACCTGATCTTAGAAGATCTTTTGTATTGCGACTCACCTCTTTCTTTTACCTCATGTACTTCTAACGTATTCAACAAAAACTTTTTTCGTGTAAAATTAATTGTGTGTATTGCATCAAAACATTAATGTTACCCAAGGAGTAATTCAGAACATTTAGATACGCTCACCAGGAATGGGGTATATGTTAATATTTTATGCTTTACGGAACACTATAATGCAAGGTGACCTTGATTTTCTGAATATACCAAACTTTGTCTTAGCTGCAAGCTTCACTAGACTTAAGCGAAATGGTGGCTATTGCATATTAATTAATAACCACTTAAATTACAAAGAAATAGATTCCGTAAAAAAGCTAAAACTTTCCAAATGTGTTTGAATGCTGTGCAGTGGAATTAACTGACGATAACGTTATAATTTTATGTATTTACCGAGTCCCAAACCCAACTAAGATACATATTTTCTTTGATAATTTAACGAACGTATTGCAACAGTTTTGCTATAAAACTAACCAAAAAATAATAATCTCCGGCGATTTCAATATTGATGTTCTTCAGAAAACCAAAAACTCTACACTGTTTAAGCAACTTTTGAAGGAATTTAATCTGAAACTAGAAATAAATGAACCTACGCGTCCAAGTAGTGGTACATGTCTAGATAATTTTCTCCACAATATAAGAGGCTGCAAAAGTGAGATTGTGGAGCTAGGTGTGTCGGACCATTCTGCCTAACTTATGAAGTTCCCGGTACAACAAAAGTGTATTATACCATATTATTATCTATCTAAACGAGATTATAGCAAGGAATATATTAACTTGTCTCAGTTTCTCCGAAGTTTATGAATCTGATGACGTAAACAAATGCTTTAATTCTTTTTTTGAACCATTTAAATTAATATATGATCTCTGTTTCCAAGTTGTTAGACACAGAATATCTACAATTACTAAATGAAAGTGGATTACATGTGAAGTAAAGCGTTGTAGTAGAACTAGACGATCTTTATTGTGGAAATATAGACTGACTCGAGACAGTGACTCAAAAATAGCATTCAAGACCTTCTCGAAAAGATATCAAAGCGTCATCAAACTAACACAGTAAGCACAGAATTCTTATTTTATTGGAACAAGCACTAACAAGTCGAAGGCAACTTGGAAAGTTATCGAATCTTTAAAGCCCAACATTCCTAAAAGTTATATAATGCGATTAATGTAAATGGCAAATACATAACAGAACCGAAAGAGATAGCACAACAATTTAATGACAATTTCGTATCCTCAGTGCAACCGAATGCTGACTGTTCAAAGTCAAATGATTTTAACACGCCTGGATCATACAAATCCATGTTTATGTCACATAACTACAATAATAAGTTCTCTCAAAAACACTAGCAGTACAGGCTATGATGATATTAACACCGCAGTAGTCAAATTAGTTCCTCTTATTATAGTGACATTATAAATAAAAGTATTCAGAAAGGAATTTTTCACGATAAGCTTAAGATTTCAATAATAAAGCCATTACACAATAAGTATAATAAAACAAAAGTTACCAATTACAGGCCAGTTGCACCGATCAGTAACTATTTTTTCATTTTTTTTTTTAGAAAGTTTTATATAACAGCATGAACATCTAATTAAAAAAAAAATTGGCAAGGAACAAATGGGCTTTAGGAAAAATAGAACCATTAATATGGCTATTTATAACTTTTTAGAAAAAATACATCATAACATGGATAACAAAAAACCAGTGATGGTGATGTTTATGGACATGACTAGGGCGTTTGACTTTGTAGACCATAACATGCTATTAACTAAGCCCGAAAGATATGGTATCATGGGTAACGTGGTTAATTTGATAAAATCTAATTTGGAGAATAGAAGTCAAATTACACAAATTAATAGAGTAAATATAAGGACCAAAACTGAGGTAGCTTTTACCTCTAGCTCTAGAATACTGTCATGTGGTGTGCCACAGGGTTCTGTGTTAGGGCCCTTACTTTTTATTTGATATATTAATGACTTTCCCCAAGTAGTCGAACATCAAATGTCACTATTTGCCGACGACAGCACTGTTATTTATGATACTGGCACCTTAACAGAAATAGAAGAGCATGTGAATAATAGTCTTACTACTATTATCGACTGGTTAAATATTAATAACCTTAAAATAAATCTAACCAAAACCAAAGTTATGAATTTTTAAATTAGACACAAGATGCAATCACAGTTCCAAATAAACTACAGAGGGAATAAAATACTTGAAGCTAGTGTTACAAAATTTATTGACAATGACATGCCTTGGAGGACTCAAATTGAAAGTGTTTCTGGAAAACTTGGTAAATTTTCATATGCTCTTTATATGCTGGGTAAAATTGCGAATAAGACCGCCTTACTCGCAGATTATCATGGTTATGTCGCCTGGGCTCTGCGATATGATCCCATATTCTGGGGGAATGTCCCTAAGAAGTACTACAAGAAGTACTTATAGCACAGAAAAAATGTATCCGAGCGATTTGTAAAATAAAACAAAGGGAATCATGCAAGCCACATTTTCATAAGCTTAAAATATTAACTTTACCGTCACTCTATATTTATGAAGCCTGTATTTTTATAAAACACAATATGAATTTGTATAGATTTGTAGAAAGTAAACGGCGCTCAAAAAAGTTGCAGGTGCTAGCAGCAAAAACAAAATTTCATAGCAACAGCTTTTATGCAATTGCTCAAAAACTATATAATAAGTTACCAGGACAAGCTATCTCAAGTAGTAACATAAACGAATTTAAAAGAAATCTATTCGCATTGTTAAATAAGAAGGTGTATTATTCTGTTGACGAATATTTACATGACAATTTTTAATTATAAGACATGTTATGTTATGTTATGTATGTGCCAATCTGATATTGATGTGACATACTATTTAATTTTGTAATTTTGGATATTGTATATTACAATCTTTGATATTTTGTATGCCTTTTGGCGGGACACAGCTTGAATCTAATGTATTATAACACCTTCTGTATGTACCCTGTGTTCACGAAATAAATTAATTTGAATTTGTTTTTGAACATTTGAAAGGAATGTTTCGCATTAGTTAATGACCTACTTAAAACTTTATGTAGGCACGTAGGTATTGATGAAATATAGGTAGGTACGTTAAAGTGTTGTGTATGGTTTTTAAGAACTATCGCCGCTCTAAAACTTAGTAGGTACCTACCAACATACGGGTAGTTATTTAAATCACATACCAAAATTCGATTCATATTCATTAATAATCACATTTATGAATATTGTTATGGATGAAGGACTCACCGCACTATCGCCGCACTACGTTCTCTCCAATACCTACGTCTGGTACAATTGTAGCCGTCACACAAATGGAAGTGCAGCCCGAAATCGAGTCAGTTCCGATTTTTTTACTCGGAAGAGCCCCAACCGGGTACGTCCACCTCAAATAAACATGTGCCTGCTATAGATGCGGTACATACAGTGCAGTCGGAACTGCCCGTTGAAGCAGCGCTCGATCCCCTGATGAAGAGATTTTGAATCTCTTGGACGAAACACCTTCGAAGGAAAAAAAATGGAAAGAATATTTGGGGCGAATTATCTGTACGTTGGGAGCATATCGCAAAGACAGGCTTGACAAAGGATGCCAGAATGGAGCTGCTAGAAAAATATCTTGTGCCAAAAAACTGTGCAAAGATTGATGCGCCGAAGTTTAATCCAAAAATAAAGGCGGGTTTATCGGATGTGGTCGTCAAAAAAGATAAAACACTGGAGAATAAACAGGTGCAGGTTGCAGCAAGTATATCTTGTATTAGTCAAGCAATGAATACATAGTTTTCTTCGGATTACAAAGACCAAACAGTAACAAAATTACTGATCGAAGCGGGTCGACTGATGTGTGACTCATAACACAACGAGTCCATGACAACACGTAGTTTTATATGTTTTACATTTTTTTTTAAATTAAAGATCATTTGATTAACACAGAAATCGATCATGTAATATTTGGCGAACAACTAGCTGATACTCTCAGAGCTGCAAAAGATGACCTTATCACTGATATTATATGCAGTGGAGCTATTTCACATTGCAAACCATGTGAAGGACAATTTGTTCTACTTATTTCATGATTATAAAACCTAATGGTAAAACAGATTTATATTAAATTTAAAGTCTCTGAACAAGCACACCATATTTTATTAGTTTTTAGTATAGTGAAAATTGGTAATTTTGCTATTATGAATTTGAGGTTTTTCACTTGAATTTTTGATTGTATAACTAAATCTGAACATGAATCTGCCTATTTTTAATCGCGTGTGGCGGCATCTACACCGCCACATGCGAACAACGCATCACACAGTCGTCACACAAATCCTGCATCGCGCAATCAAAGTTTACCGCGCAGCTAGCATATTGGGGCAGTTGCCCGCCAGATACGACATCCATCTGGTCGGATCCTCTCTTTTCCAAGAGTATGAGTGAACTTTACACCCTGTTCCACATATCTCTTCACTGGTGACCCCGAGTATGAACGTCAGCGCAGCCTTCGTGCAACTACTTCAGCGTGACGTCATCATCATCACTCCCGCAAGTCATACAGCCAGCCAGCAATCACGGCTTGAACGGTTGTCCCGACCGTGCGTATAATCGAGTGGAACCACCGCTTGATCAAACGCACCTTCGAGTTTCTTTTATCTCCTAGTCGCGTGGACTGAATTGACTGATGCTACATCGAAGTATTGAGATGAGAAACTACAATTTATTTGAGACCAACACTGATAGGCCAAATAGCCGAACACGGCATAAAGGCAGACTTCGGCTGCCACCAATACAACTAAAATGAGTAAGGACTATTTAGAAGTTAGGTTAGTAGACATCGCTAATTGTGAGTAGGTGCATTTGCACGCCATGGCTATGGCAGGATATGCTGAAAGAAATTCACTGTAACACCTTATGTACCATATACTTGCAAATAAATATTTTTGACTTGATTTGATTTGAGGCTGCCACGATGACTGTCCAGATCCAGGACAAAGTCAAAAGTCAAAGTCAAAGTCAAAGTCAAAGTCAAATCATTTATTTCAAATAGGCACATAAATGGCACTTTTGAACGTCAACATTTAAAAAAAAAATTGAATTGATTCTAATTGCCCCTTCCAAAAGGTAGTTTCGTATGGAGAAAAATGAGCTAGAACCTCCACCGTTACTCTTTTAAAATGTTTTATAATATGTTATACATAAACATGAATTGTGTAATTATATGTGAGGAGGATACACCTATAATGGCATTAGTATACCACAATAGGTAAAAATAATTAAATATAAAGCAATGGTTGACAAGAAAACCAGCCCAACTGCTCAGAGTGGTGAGACAGGGGATGTGATATCCCCAAAACTGTTCATCAACGCGTTAGAGGACGTCTTTTTAGACGCTGGGCTTAACAGGACAGGGTTTCAACGTGAACGAAGAGTACACCTCTCTGCCTTCGCTGTGCCGTTGACATCGTCATAATGGCAGATACACTGAAACGTTTACATTTCAGCGTATCTACCATAATTGAAAAAAAAATGCATCACATCACTTTCGGCGACTGAAATTACTATTATATATGTCATGGATGGATGGCGCCACAGTACAGCAGACAGCGATCTAACAATTTGGTTCATAAACGAATGATCGTGTGATCGGAAATGCAAGCGAGCCCTACCACTTGGACACGATCGTCGGTGGAGGAGATGCAGCGAGGACTGGCGGAAAGACCGAGTGTTGCGACAGTCAACATATTACGGTCGAGTTTGGACAGTCTTGGCAAACGCTCAGTACCAACGCACGTGTCTGTTTCCGTTGCACGAGTTTATTTCGTTAGCCAGTGTATTAAAGTTACTTTTAATTCGAATTATCTTTTTGTTCGAGTACCCACTACAGTGCCCACAATAATATGTATCGGATCGTGAAGAAGACCCGATGCTTCGCATCTCGGCCACCACAAGTGAGATACACTCGAGCTGAAGAAAATATGGAGAATGCAGCGATGACGTCAAGGTGTGACGAGAATTTACTTCGTACGCTGCTGACGGTTCAAAATCAGAATATGATGTCCGTTATAGAAGCCATCAAGGGTCCGGCAGGTACCAAGCATATCTCCTTGCCCGAATTCGACCCGGATAATTCGGATGTAGACGCACGTGCGTCACTACAGAGGACATTTTTCTTCGAGATGTCCACGAAGCAGTGGGGGAGGCGCCAGCATGACAGGGAAACCAGGCGGATCCGGGCCAGCGCCTGAAGCAGCGGCGAAAAGCGAACGACGCGTTGAAGTTTGCTATGTAAGCAATCATAGCCCGTCACTGATACTGGTGAGTCATATCCATTTTATTACGATTCTGGTGCCGAATGCTCTCTCATCAAGGATGGTGTTGAGTCAAAGTTCAGTGGCAAGCGTGTAAATAATATTGTAAATTTAATGGGCATTGGTCACGGTAGTGTGCAAAGTACCTTACAAGTTTTATCTGAGGTTATAATTAACAATCTGCGCTTAGGGATACTATTTCATATTGTACCGGAGCTTGTCAGAGGTGACGTGAACTGCTTTTTATGCGCAGTATACCCTTTGCGAGGGGTAGCACTTGCGCAGCTGTGATGGTAAGCTTATGGACTGGCTCTCGCCGAAGGACTGGCACTTGCCGAAGGACTGGCACTCGCCGAAGGACTGGCGCTTTCTAAATAGAATGGCTAGTCGATGGACAGACTGGCAAAAAATTTAATCGATTGACTGACTGACTTATAAGAGATCCCATGTATAACGTTGACTTAAAACTTGAATCTGTTAATCGTTGCGACTTGACCTGATGATTTTGTTGGTAAGCCCTAGTAAGACTGTTGAATTTGTAATGATTTTAAGTTTTGCGATCTTAATTTTGTTAGTTTTAAGATTGTATAGCAGGATAGCCGAGCTACCTTAGTTATTAGGTATTGGCTTGATAGTCAAGCTACCTTAGTTATTAGGCATTGGCAGGATAGCCGAGCTATTTTAATCTCTGAGCATATTTTGTCCACAGGTGGTACAACCGAGGACGGTTGCTAGTCAGGGATGGCCGTGTCGTGGATGGTGTGCGCCACAGTACAGCGGACAGCGCCATCTAACAATTTGATTCATAAACGAACGATCATGTGATCGGAAACGGAAGCGAGCCCTACCGCTTGGACACGATCGTCGGTAGAGGAGATGCAGAGAGAACTGGCGGAGAGACCGAGTGTTGCGACAGTCAACAGAATATGGTCGAGTTTGGACAGTCTTGGCAAACGCTCAGTACCAACGCACGTGTCTGTTTTCGTTGCACGTGTTTATTTCGTTATATTAAAGTTTTTTTAAATTCGAAAAATCTTTTCGTTCGAGTACCCACTACAGTGCCCACACTAAAATGTGTCGGATCGTGAAGAAGTCCCGATGCTTCGTATCCGCACATAATCAAATCTTGTTTCATTGCGGTTAGTGGACGTGCTCAGGTGCGGTTTGGTCAAGTGCTGTTGAAATCAGTGCTCTGAGTGGAATACCTCCTATGATTTATTGCGAACTGGTTCTGTTAATTACATCTAATCAGCCAAGCAAGGGTAATAAGACTACGTCTTAAGGCTTAGACCAACACTTCGCATAAATCAGCCTACAACGTTCTTACAGGTGGGGCACAGGCCTCTTCTCTGCTCAGGGTCGCGGGAGGTTTGAAAGAGATACCGTGGCCTTGGCACAGGCAACTTAAGGAACACGGGTGGGTTTTAGTCAGTAAAAGTTGACACGCCCATCCGCTCCACCCAGAGCGGGAGAAGTCATTTGATGATATCCAACCCAAAAAAAAGGGCCCCCTCTCTGTGAGAGGTAGTGGGCCGTAATCCACCACGTGGGCCGTAATCCACCATGCGGGGACAGTACGGGTTGGTAGATGTCCCATGTCTTCGAATTTTTGGGTCTAGGACATGCTGGTTTCCACACGATGTTTTCCTTTACCGTTTTAAGTGAAGTGGTGATGAAATTAAATACACAAAGTAAAGTGCCTGGACCTACGTACCTGGGTTTGTACTCGCTACAACTCGTAATTCGGTTCCAAAACCACTGGGCCACCACTGCTCCTAGACTTCGCAATGAAAGCATGAAAATATTGATCATAACGACTACGGAAACCGCATTTGTAATGCTCGGAAGTAACACCAAGTAGAAACTTACCTTAACCCTTGATTAAAACAAAATAGCCAATGCAATTCACATCGGAATAAAATACACAAAACGCTATTCCAACTAAAAGCCCCATGAGGAAGTTTAGTGACTACCTATAGAAGTACAATTCCAATTCGCTATTGAACTGGTTTCGAAGCAATTAGTAAGAAAGAAACACATTTATTTGCACTTCAAAGGAATGTAAAGCATTGAATCTAGAGCTTTTGAGCCACGTGCAACTGTGTAAATCATTTTACAGAAAATTCCTGAAAACTCGGATACCTAGAATAAAATAAAAACAAGATTTGAGCACCTGGAAGAAAATAAATATGACAAATTATAATTTCAGCCGAAAGACGTCCACTGCTGGACATTAATGGGCCCCAAGCATCGCCAATTCGACCGGTTCTGTGCTTCCCGCATCCAGCAGAGTTATGCGGTCCACCTTGTACGGTACGCGGTCGCCACTCCGGAACCTTTTGGCCCCATCGGCCATCTGTTCTCCGAGCAATGTGCCCACTACCAATTAAGTATGCAAAATACGAAGGTTATAAGGATTTCAATATCTAATACATTCCCTTTTCAATCATGCGCGTCTGTCAATCCTACGACTGGTAAATTTTTTGTTAGTTCTCATTGTTTTAAGCTGAGAAAGCGCTTCACTCCAGGGATTGTTCCTTATTGTTCACACGATATCAAAAAAATTACACAACATTTTATGTTCATGTACTCATTTAAGTTTTAAATAATTCGGAGCGCGAGTAAAAGAAGCCGAATTCCAACACCAATATCTTTAGAGTGGTTCAATCATGATTTAGTTTTTTACTTTTCATTCATTTTGTGTCCAGACTGTTCACTCCAAGTGAAAGAAACCGAATGAGAGACATAAATAAACAACAAATTAAGCGTCTGATATCATCTTAAATTCCTTACGACGTGCGTTTTACTAGTGCGAACTTTTCAATTGTATGCAGAAGCAACCTCAATGGCGTATAGATAGACAGAATACTCTTTTTATGTACACCATAAAAGTATAGAAATTCAAGTATAAATGTAGAAGGAAAAAAAGTTAACATAAACATAACATCACGCCTTGTTTCCCCGAAGGGTTGGGCAGAGGTGTACCTATAGCACACCCACAAAAAAAAGTTAATGTGAATGTATAAGTGAGTACTTATATCGTCTGAGTACACTTAGGTACCCAAGTCATTAAAGGTCTCCGCCTAACAAAAAAGTACTTAAACACGCATCAAGACTTCTAATGAACCTGACGTACAAACATCCATCAGAACTTAAAGTAATAAGTATTTCACCGCTTCGATGAAAGGCACAATAATACCACCCGATGCAAAAGTCCGTCTTTCGGTTATTTACAGGTGCCTAAGTTGCCAAGTTTCGTCATTCCGAAGCTAAGTAAGGATTTTATAAGACGTGGCCCAACTTAGACGTGGTTATGGACTTATGAACTTTCCTACTTAGTAAAGCTGGAATAAGCTTTTATTTCTAGCTCAGGTTTCAAGTGAAAGGGTGCTTTCTTCATGTTTTAGGTGGGATAATATGCTGGAGACACCTTTAATGGAAATTAGTTAAGAGCGTCTTAACTTTGGCCACCTGCAACATTATAATGTTTGTATATGTAAGGATCCAAAAACACTGGATGTTTCCTATCCAACTAATAGGAAACATCCTCTACTATACTCATAACCTCTTACTCTGAGAAGCAAGTCAGACACAAACTCTTTAAAGTTCAGACATTGAGAACGTGGTTGATTTCACATTTGTAATATTGCTGTATACTATCTTTTTGTAATTCTTAATGTGTAATTGTTTGTTTTCCCGAATAAATAAAATAAAATTATCTTGGTCAGATAATGAATGTGAGGACCATGTAGATTAGAGTCTGAAATGGTATTTTGATGAAAGAACCTCACCAGTTTGAATGTCCAGTCAGCGCACGCATATTTTAGTAATTGTGTAGCTCAATTCAGAACTTCAGGAGCTCTACGACTGGGCACGCCACAATACCGGCGGTAAGTCTTTGAGGAGTGGTTGGACAGGCGCCACGGCGTCCTCACCTTCCGCCAGACACAGGTCCTTACGGGACACGGTTGTTTCGGGAGGTTCCTGTTTCGAATAAGGCGGCTGCCCAGCTTGGGCGTAACACCGCAGTGTCCTCGCGGAGGCGATCGGCGGCGGCGATCTCTCGCGTCCGTCCCTGCTCCAGGCCATGGTACGGAGCGAGAGGGAATGGAAAGCCGTCACCTCCTTCTGCGAAGCAGTAATGCTCGCGAAGGAGGAGTGGGAGCGCGTGAGGGAGAGAGCCTTGCGCCCTCACTCCCCTAGTCGCCGCAGGAGACGCCCTAGGCATCGGGAGTCGCCTGGAGATTCCCGGCCACCGTAGGCGCGGGCTTGCGGACGGCGAGCAACGGGTAGCTCGCCGTCCGGTAGGGACCAAGCCCGGGTCGACGGCGCGTCGTGTTCCACGCGCGCCTCAAAGAGATGTCAGCACAAAATGACGGGGTCCGATAGGGCCGACGCCTAAGGGTCGCGTGTAATTCGAAAGAGTAACCGTGGCCCTGTCACAGGCAACTGAAGGAACACGGGTAGGTTTTAGTCAGTAAAAGTCTGACACGCCCTCCCGCTCCACCCAGATAAGTCATTTGATGATTTCCCACCAAAAAAAAAGGGAGCTCTACGACTCGACTTATTAAGAAACGAAGTTGAAATGTGTGTAATTTTTTTTTTTCTTTTTCATTACTAAATACTCCAATTCCGTCACAGAATAATCGCACATTCTTGTCCTCAGCAAATAGACTCAATTTTAAGTAATTGTGTAGTTCAATTCAAAACTTAAGGAGCTCTACGACTCGTATTATTAAGACACGAAGTTGAAATTTGTTATGTTCTTGTATAATCGGCAACAACCAGACCCTACGATATGAAATATAGCATTGCCGTTTGACGAAATTTTTTTTTCGCCAGCAGCAATGAGACACTTCACACACATCAGCCAAAAACCATCTAAAAGTTGGCCACACTGGTTTCCCAATATCGTTTCCAAACATGTCAATAAATAATATTATGTGGTTTATGGAAAGTTTTCCACTTAAATACCTCCACATAAAGGTCAGTTTGCGCTGCAACTCAACATTTCATATCAATTCTTAATTTAAACTATCATAACATTGGTAAAACTGAAACAACTCAACACGAGAGCTGAATGAAAGCATTTCATTTTCAAAGAACAAGAGAACTGCATTCTACGTAAAACTTTTATGACAGTCCTATGCACTACAGTGCACTTAACCTTTCTAGATCTGTTTCAAGTAACACTTAATAACGTTGTGATGCTAGGTAACATACATAATCAGCCTATTATGTTCCCACTGCTGGGACACAGGCCTCCCCTCTGTGAGAGGGAGTGGGCCGTAATCCACCACGCGGGCCTAGTGCGGGTTGGTATGGCTAAGGGTAGGTAGCATTATCATGTGTAATTGCATGTTTTATGGGTCTGGGAATAGCTAATCAACAAAATGTTTTACAAGTACATGTTTAAGGTAGACTATTTACAAAATCCATATTTATATACATACATGAGAAAGTAACTCTACAAGCTGAACTGATTTAGATAGTTTGGTGCACGGATAGACTATGACTTGGGTTAGAACAGAGGATACTTAAATCCTGATAGTACGATCCCATGGAATAATCTACGACCTCCACGAGGCAAAACCGCAAGCAAAAGTTAAAAAAAACTTATACACCTGCTTCAGTATGCTTAAAAATATTTAAAAAAGGATAAAAATAAAGTAATCACTAGTAGCGGAAAATCCGCTCTTCTACCAACTTGAACTATTACGAATCGTACACACAACAAACTTGTACTATTTCTGACTCTTGAGTTGCTTGTGCAAGAGAAGAAGTTGTCTTGTCACTGTGCTGCAAAATCTTTAAAACATGACAATATGGCAGTCGGCAGCGGTTGGAACATATAGTGCACGTAGGTCCTACAAAATTAAAACTGAGCCGTCTTATAATATTTTTATCTTCTTTAAAATGAAGCATCTTATAAATTTAAGTCACTTTTTGCGTCTGCCTGTGTGACCGCGTTGTTCTTTAATGCGGTTTTCGAGAATTTATTCCCGAAGTTTTTTTTTGTATTTTACACGTTTATTATACTTAAATGTATAAAAAAAAAACTATAGGTTTTGTCAAGACTTAAAAACACTATTCGAAACAGGAACGGGTCGCTAGTAATAATTATTTTAAATCCTTACTGAATTTTTTTTATTTCAAATAATCGAAGGTAAATGATAAATGATAAATGATTTTATTTCTGTAAATAGGTTTGTACAAACACTTTTACACGTCAATCATATTTTAAAAACTAGGTGAGATCGGCATTTCCTATCTGACTACTCTGAGAAGAAACGCCGAAACAAACTCAGAGGTCACAGTCTCTTTTAAAGTCCAGACATAATCTTGGTCAGGTCATGTGAAGACCATGTGGATTGATATCTGAAATGGTCTTTCGAGGAAAGAACCACACAGAATGAGTGGACCTGTCCAGTCAGTGTACGCATTTGTCAGTTGTCATGCAGCTCAACACAGAACTAAAGGAGCTAAACGGTTGCGATCATTCCCTTGGAATAAGTATTTAATATGTGGTGATAACCTTGATACTTTAATTTTAATTAAACAAACAAATTTCCCGGCTAGTGCAACTTAATTATTTTATTTATTAACCCTAAGCATGAGCGTCGTCTGGCACATAGTTATAGTTTTTATGTCTAGGAATTATGTTACGGTAATAAATAAACGGAAGTAGCTCAAGTTTTACAAGCCATAAAAGCGGTAACAAATTTCGAACTTAGAACATAGATAAATGTCTAGGCTGGTTAAACGCAATACAATTTTTACAATACAAGTAAGTATGGTCTAAGCATATATACCTAGTAGGTACATAGGTACTCGACATCGCTTAAAACTGTATTAGGTTTTCCGATCTATCTTCTTGTCACATTCTGAACATCTTTTGTTGGATCATGGCATTTTTGCTGTTGGGTCTCACTTTTTTATTATTATTTGTGAATTATCTTTGCGGTCGCTCAAATGTTCGTCTATCAAATCTATCCCAAATTATGAATGAGGTTTCTTCTATTACTAGTTTTCCCTATTTTGATGCCATTATTCAACATCTGTAGAATCACGGCATTGATGCTTGCATAATAAAACATTGAAAAAATATTTTGTAAGGGGATATTGCAGCGATTAGTGTTACAAGACACGTCATGCCGTCTGGCGAGTTTTCTAACTAAATCCACGCCACTTTTAGTTTTATTAGATAGAGAAATTATGATGATTTCGTTTGATTTTCGTATCTTCATCTCTTTCTTGGGAATGACAGAACGACATTGCATATATGTGCTGTGCTTGCGTAGCTTTAGTACACAGAAAACTAAAGTGATCTAATTTTGTACACCAAATCCTACGGAGTGTGCCTCTCGTTGGAACTTGAAACAAGACAAAATGCATGTTTTTATTAGCTCTCAAAGTACCAACTATTAGCATATCTTAGTAAAAAAAAATTGTAACTTCAAAACTAGTGAAAAAATTTGTCTATTGTAATATTGCCGATCCGGAAACGCAATTCACCATACAATCAGTGTCGTCATAGGTCTTGTTACTGACTGCAAAGGGACTGTTGTTGGGTTGTTCACCACAGTAAATCTCTAGATGCATTGTGTATAATGGTTTTGGATCTACCATAGCATACATTTTTATCCCATACTTAGCTGGTTTAGATAGAATATACTGACAGAAACTTCCTTCGAAAGGCAACCAACTAGAGTTGAATAAGTACTCGAATTGCCGAATTGCGTATACACCATACGCAATTCGGTAATTCTGTATAAAGATCTGGAATATATCTCGGATCAGTGCCAAATAATCTTTACTCTTTCATCCCGGGTAACAGCATCAACAAATCTCATATTATTGAGCATAAACGAAAATCGTTTTTTGACGTCGTAGAACGAAATATTTATATACCAGTGCCATCAGAAGCCCATAAATCATTGAGGTTTTGCCTACCAGAACGGAATGGTCTATCAAAGAAGAAAAGCCCCGAAACTGCTTGCATTTCAGATTTTGAGGTTTCGGCATACAGAGAATTTATGTGTTTGGCCATGTCATATCTGTGACAGTGGTCTGTAAATAAGTATACTTTTGCGTTGATATATTTCACTACATATTCCAAAATAATATCATAAAATGCCTTTAAAACGTTTTAAATAACTTATTTTGCAAATGTGTAACAACATTTTAATTTCTTATACGAATGTTAGTCCTTATTGGCATACACTGATATTTGTGCGTGCCCCCGAAACCCCCGCTTGCGCCTTGAAACTAATAGTGATACTACGCATAACAACCGTATGTTAACACTTACGGTTCTTATATCTAGGCATGCCGTTCCTTACTGTTTTAGTTTTCTAGACAAGACGAAGAAAAATTACGATACCTATGTTTTTAATAGTAGGTAGCTAAGTGAGAAATTTTTATCAAAATTTGTTAAAAGAACCGCAAGTGATAGTTACTGCTGTCATGCTAAGTACTAAGTGACACATTTTGTTTTTAACTACTAAATATAAAGACAATAACAACAAATACCCTTGTTTTCAGTAGTAGATAAGAACAAAAATAATTATCATCAGTAACGAAATCCACCGTTAATAGCAGTTACTGCTGTTATGTTTAGTATTAGTTTCGCATAATAACTGAATATGGTTCAGATATCCACCGTATAGTAACTTACGCTGTTTATTTTTTTAAATATATTTTCAATGTATTCAAAATCTTTAATAAACACGTACAGTTAAAGAATACAAAACTACACGACGCTCAATTCGAATTTCGGCCCGGCTAACCACTGAAAGCGTAATCGTAAATCTCAAGCATACTGTCCGGTACTATACTGACCGTAGGACGCCGGTATGTGCCTGTTTCCTTGACCTCTCAAAGACTTTTGATCTCGTATCTTACGATGTGCTTTGGAGAAAGTTGAGCGAACATGTTGAGCGCCGCCACTGGTAAACCCATGTGGTGTACCGGTGGCGGTGCTCAACATGCTGAAGTATGAAGTATGGTATGTGTACCAAACCAATTTTGTGAGGTGGGCTAATTCACTCTCTGTAGCATACAGGTTGGAGACCGGGTTAAACAGGGAGGCCTGACATCTTCCATCTTCAACCTGTATGTTAATGACCTCATCGTCGAGCTTAGTAGTAGGCGCATCGGTTGCTTGATAGATGGCGTTTGCATCAACAAAATGAGCTACACTTACGATATAGTGCCGCTGAATCCGACGAGGGGTGGTCTCGGAGAAATTTTAAAAGTGTGTGAATCCTATGCTGATATACTTGGCCTTCTATACAATGTAAATAAAATGAAGAGTGAATACAATCATGGTCTTTAAGGCCGTCGGTAGATGTCCTAATCATTCTCAAAATATTACCCTAAATGGCTTGAGCTTAAATCGTGTCGCGAAGTTTAAATATCTGGAACATTTTTTTACCGAAGGCCTTGAGGACGATGCAGATTCTCCAAAGTGCAGGTTACAATTTTAAAGGCATATTGTCAGAGCTTTAACACTGGAAGTCTGTAGGTCTGTCACACCAAAAGATCGCTGGATGCCTTGCGCATCCAGTATAATAATATCTTCAGGATGTTGTTTGGGCTGCCACGTTTCAGTAGTGCATCCATGCCCTCCTGCCTTGGATCGCACCCAGTGCAGACGTATTTCACTAGCTAATTTGCAAAAAGGAAAAATCTAAGATTATTTAATTTCTAAGATTAATTAATAGTGAGTACCAGGACTACAGGCGCTACGAAGAAGTCAGAAGTCATCACGGCGGATGTATTCGTTGCCTTTTCAACCTACGATTGGCTTGTCGCGAACGGCACTATCGCTATTCTGTTTCACCCAGTCGTATTATCCTGCTCGCACGGAATTCTGACCTTGGATTGCTCTGACGGCTCGACGCGAAAAAACTGCGAGTAAAATACCTACACTGCGCTATTAATGACCTAACGCTGTCGAGCAATGCCGCTACATCATTCCTCAACGAAGATTCCACCAACAATCCCGATGCCGCGATTTTTCTGCTCAAATAACTCAATTTCAATTGCCGAAAATAAAGTCACTCCCAGCAATGTAACTCAGAGAGCCCAAAAAGAAGACGGAGAAGATCAATTTTTTTTATGAAAAAGATGGAATCTATGTTTAAAACCTGGGCTGATAACCAAGACTCCAAATACCGTAAGCTCTGGAGCAGTATTTAAAAATAACAAACATAAAGAGAACAAAACAAATACACCATGAACTGTTTACGTAAGAACAAACGTCTATGGAATAATAATTCTCAAGTGCTCATTGCTCGACTTTTGGTCTCGTAGACATTGACTGTGAGGAGGACGCATGTATAATTGAGAACCTGAGATCGGACTGTAGCACAGGCTGAGATGGCATCTTTAATAGAGTTCTGAAACTGGTTAAGGAATACATAGCGCCCCCACTCACGGAGCTCTTTAATAACTGCCTCTGACAGGGCGTGTTTCCTGATGCTCTCAATCAATCTATAGTTATGTCCATTCACAAGACTGGTAGAAGAGACTGTGTCAATAGTTATCGTCCGATTTCACTCCTTCCATCGGGACCGGGAAAATCGACAGAAGATGCGGTACACAACTTTACCGAATTTATCGGAACGAAGTTGAATGAGAAAAAGAGATGCCTGACAATTTTTCTAGATCTTGCAAAGGCCTTTGACACAGTCTCTTCTGGTAAACTTTTGGCGAAGCTTGAAAGCATGGGTATAACTGGAGCGGAACTGCACCTTTTAAAAGACTACCTACCTTAAGAATCACACGCAAGGGGTACGGAGTCCCACACGGCAGTATTTTGGGCCCGTCTCTTTTCCTGTGCTATATAAATAACCTCTGCAGACTTAATCTCAAAATTGCAAAATTACATTACACGCTGATGACATAACCCTTTTCTTCTATGGAGACACCTGTGACGATGTTTTTAATTATGTTCAAGAAGGCTTCAACACGGTCTGGGTTGCCTCAAACCTGCTAACTCTAAATGCCACAAATACTTTTTTTCTACATTTTTCCTTACGAAATACTCCAATTCCATCACACAGAATAATCGCACATTCTGGTCCTAGGCAAATAGACTCAATCAAACTCAAACTCAAATCATTTATTTCAAATAAACCAACTAAAGGCACTTTTATCGGTGGGTCAGAAAAATGAAGCTAGTTGCCCATTCCGAAGCGTAGTAGGTACCTATGGAGAAGAACGGGCAAGAAACTCCACGGACACTCAATTTCTAACTCAATCGATTTGTAAATCACTCACTCGATTTGTTACACACAATTTGTAACTGTCCACATATTAATAAATCTAAATCCGTTAAATACATGGGTGTGAATAGATGACAATTAAAGCTTCAACGAACATATTAGTAATGTCTCCGAGAGAATCCGTAAGCTTACATATGTCTTAAAAAATCACCGTCACGTAGCGGATTCTAAAGTTATGTGAACTGTCTACCTGGAGCTCTGTCAGTCCGTCCTTACCTACTGCAACTCCTCATGGGGCGGAACACACAAGAACAAATCTGTATATTCAAACCGTGGATTTTTTCTACGACAAATCTGTACCAACAAGCTGTTTTTAACTTTGGTTCGACAACTGTACGTTCTTGCTACTAGAATTAGGCAACATGCCTCCCTAAACTACAGTAGTTTTAATCCGGTTCTAAAGAGAAGGCGCTTTCATCAGGTATGTCAAGCTAGAGCAGCTAGGACGAAGTTCAGCCGGTACTTCTTCTTTTTCCAAGGGCCACCTTCTTCTGTATAATATTGTAAACAAACTGCTCACAATTTATCCAGTTTAGAAAATTGAATGCAGTCGTCTCAAAATGGCTACTAACACTTATCTATGACGACATGGATAAACTATTATACAGTTATAGAGAAGTATAACACACATTTTGCACAATACACTCAACTCACAACATCACAAGCACAACTCGTATATCACACCCACAAAGCCACTACATACAATGTACATACTGCCATCAAACTCACTAACTTACCAGAACACCATTTCTTGTTCTAATAAAAATTATTTTTTTTTAGATAAAAAACGGATAATCCGTTTTTTCTCATTTATTTAAAGGGCTATAAGAACTCATACGGTTGTTTTATTAAGGAACGTACAAAAAGGGGGCAGTTATGCCGCTTACGACTAACACTATCTCCGTTTTTTTTTTAAAACACTTTAAAGAGAACATGATAGATCTCATCACGCTGACTCCAAATTTCGTATTAACTCGTCGTCAACTCATTTTCCAAAAAAAAAAACCAGTTAAAAAATTACGGTTGTCTTAGAAAAGACGGCAGATTACATTACAGTAATAAATAAAGTAAGAGCTTTTTGCTTTCTGTTTACAATAAATTAACAAGGTAAATTAAAATGAATTAAATTGAAAACAGTTTGCTGTGGCCACGAGTTAATTTCCCGCTGAAACAAAGTTAATTAAAATTGGACCTCGTTAATGTTTTATACATCCAACTGAGTTTTATCTACAAGCTGGGGTTCATGTCCGGAAATACATTGGAAATTGTAACAAAGTACTTCGAAAGGTACACTTATACAGATGATTTATGCAATTTGCGCCAGGTCAAAATGCAAAAATCACACTAAAATAATATTTTTGTGACACGATTTTAGAATCGCGTATCCGCGAGTCGCGGGCGCGGGGTGCGATTTAATTATCACAATTCGCGCGGAACTAGACAACTTCATAATGCTGTAATTAACTTTTGCGAAAATCGCGTCACGAGCAGTCGCGGCAAAATGTGATAAATCACAATTTCAAAATAGAGGCGAACGTTTTCTTGCTGCATTTCTACGACAAAATAATCACGCGATAAAAACGCATAGTTCGCGCTAGATCTTGGACGTCATAAATACAAGCAACTTCGTTTAATAAAGAATTTTATCGCAAAGTTGTGAACATCGTCCTGGAGGGCTAACATGCCAGACGCGACAACTACTCACTCTCGTATTTTCTCGTTGCGTCTATACCGTCACTTTACTCGTTTTCTGACAGCACTGCCATACAAAATATTCGACTCGTTCTGTCAAACTTGATGTTTTCTCGTTAAACTCTAACATGGCACATAATTTATCTCGCATTTTGACAATTCATCATGAGAAAATCACCGATTTTCTCTAATTTAGTCATCCTCAATTTTGACGACGAGAAGAGTAGACAAAATTATGATGCAATAAAAAGAAAATAGTAACTCCAAAATAACATGGCAAATTCATGATTATAAGTATTTTACTCATAATTTTATTATAAAACATAATATTAATAAAAATACTTATTTATAAACTACTATTTATATTGGAACGAAGTTCCTTTCGGCGGCCCTATTACATGGAAGAGCATCACGTGCAGTAATAACTAGTCTCTTTGCCAATTATGCTGATTATCGAAATCTAGGAGGTTGAGGGTGTATGGCAATATCAAACTTTCGCAACATAATGACTAAAGCCACTAATTTTGTATTTTAATTTTTAGTAAAAAAAAGTCGGTTACAAGAAACGAAACATAAATTAAAAGAGGTAAACGTAAAATTATAATAGTACATCCTAATTCCATGAGTAAAAGCGACAGATGTTGCAATGATAAAAATTAATTGTTTTTAATAACTTGCTACATCGTGCATCGGTATCTCGCCGCGAGATAAAGAAATGTCAAAGTGCCTTTTTCGAGTTTACTCGAGCCTAACGGTCATGTTAGGCATTAGAATGCCTAACGTCAGATTCGTAGACAAATTTCGACAAATCGAGATAGAGAGCGTTCTCGCGCCTGTCATGTTAGCCCTGCTGATCACTTGCTTTGACTTTTCCACAGACATAGCTATGGAACTGGGAAGGTGAATTCTAATAAGCTGGGTTTTGTTGCCCGCAGTGCACAGACCGCGAAAGTCACGGTAATACATCTTCCTTTCAAAGTCACGGAGCGGTGAGGCGAAATCAAATTAATGTTGAGGCGCTCGTACGAGTAAACTGTTATGTACTCATAATTCTATTGTTCAATTAATTGCGGCTTTCTAGAAAGACATAACAAAACTGAACTGTAGCACTCTCACTCAATATTTATGCTTCTAAATTAATATTATAACGAGGTAAAATTTGTTTGTTTGTTTGTAAATATAGGGGGTAATCTGTAAAACTAACAGTCGGATTTGAAAATATATTTTTGCATTTGATAGCACAATATAAGTCAATATAGGTCATGTATTATGAAAATATAGGTCATGTATTATCACGCTTAGGAGCCGAGCAAAAAGAACACAAGTCAGAAAGAATGCAAAGCGAAAAATTTGTGATAGCGCGGGCAGGTGATGCGATGTGACGGGGTCGGTCGGGGGAACAATTTCACGCTGACGAACTCGCGGGCCGAAGCAAGTTTTGCAATACAGATCCACTTATATAAGAATATACAAGAGATGAGCTCAAAGCAGCGTAGCACCTAACTATTATTTATCCTTAGCAAGGACATCGTCCAGAAAATTTAATCTTAACATCATTTTCTCCTATCATCCATCACGGAAAATGAAAGTGTGACGTAGCTATGTAATTAATTACAAGCGTTGTACAGGGTCGCGGTAAGGTATACCGTGACAACTAATTCAGAAGTTTGTGTAACGGAACGGAATAACAACGGTTACCCCGTTGTAATTCCTACTTATTTTTATGGGGTTTGTTGAAGTGCCACATGTTTTACTTACTGTGGTTTCCGTAAGTGATGACTTTTTTTTTCATGCATGAGTACATCTATTTAAATAAAAATCAATGCCACTTTTCGTTGTAATTTTATAACTCACCTATCCAAACCAAATGTTTAGGCTTTGTTCGGACTATTTAGTAGATGGTTTATGTGAAGTTTGCACAAAATCGGTCAAGCGGTTCTTCATTTATCACATTTTTTGTAACAAGTGAATTCAATAAATGGCGAATAATTTTGTTAATGGAGATTTAGCGGTCAAATTGTTTTTTTTTTTTTAATGGGGATTGTGCTGTCAAATTGAAACTTTTTTAATTTTTGATATTAAAAAAAATTAGTTATATCAGTCATTCATTTTGGACGTGCTTTGATTGAAGCAAATTGTCAGAGATAATAATTGCTTTGTGTTTATATATTTTTAAATATTGTTGAGTGCATGCATTCGTCCAAAAGGTGAGTCTGAATTGTTCAAATGTACTATGTATATGTGTGCGTGTACTTTTCTAAGTTTTTTAGCGAGCCGCCGCCGGTGTTTCATATCATTTACAGGCTTTATTGGAATTAAATTGCCAAACGCATTTACACAAAAGGTAAGTTTTGAACTGTTGAAGTGAATTACATGTATGTATGTGTGTTTCTTTATTTGAAAAAAAAAAACATATTTTGTGCATACGGGTGTTTTATTCTTTTGTAACATATGGAAGCAAGTAGATTTAAAAATGAATTATTTAATGACATTTTTATAAACATTGAAGTATGCAGTCATATATATTTCCATACACACATATACGCACATGTATAAATACTGATGCACCACTATAAATGTAGCAATTTGTTTTTAAATTAATTTATAATTTTTTATATGAGGGAAAAATGCCAGACGAGGAAATATAGGTCGGCGAACGCGTAATGCAAATGATGTGGCATTACTAAGACGATCACAGACTGCAGATGAACGCGCACAAGCTAATGCATCGCAGCGTGAACGTAATGCACGAAATAGATATGTTTACCCTGTACCTGTACTGAATCTTGCACGGCGATCAAGAATACGTCGTGCTGATTTGACTGAAATGATGCGTGCTTCTTTTAATTACAACAGTCAGATTGATTATAGTATGTACGCTGATACATTGGAATGATGGACGCAATATGTCCACATTGTGATGTGGCAAACTTTCCAGGTGAAACGCCCGGCATGTGTTGTGCTTCTGGCAAAAGGAGATTGCCAGCATTAGAAACTCCACCCGAACCATTGTATTCATTTATTTTTGGGACATCTCAAACGTCGAAGCACTTTTTGAGTCATATTCAACAATACAATTCGTCATTTCTAATGTTTTTTTTTTGGTGCTACTAAAATTATTAGAGATAATTTTATGCCGACGTTTAAGGTAAGTACTACAACAGGATTGTCCCATGTTTATATCAATCTGAATCATAAAGTATTCGATAGTTTTAAAAATTATGATCCAACATGTACCTAAAATTGCATACATGTTACAGATTCAGGGCCAGATTTATCATCAAGATAGTTCGTTATTGCCATATACCGACGCTGATCATAAAATTTTGCAAAATTATTTTATTGATGATGAAAATCGTGAATTGGATCAACGTTGTGCAATTGTTTCGAATACAAGACGAGAAATTATTCGTGAGCTACAAAGGTTCTTCCATCAGCATAACGCATTAGTTCAATTGTTCAAAATTGCTCTCGATCGTATGCCATCTGATAATCACAAAATCGTAATAAGGGCTCATAGAACACCTTTTGGAGACAATGCAAGGCGATTCAATGCACCGACAATTGATGAGGTTGCAATTGTAAATCTTGGTGATCAGTTTCAATCCCGTGATATTGTACTTCATCGCAGAAATGAGCAATTGCAACGTGTTTCGGAACTTCATCGTAGTTACGATGCATTACAATACCCAATATTGCAAAAAAAAAAAAAAAAAAAGGTGACGATGGCTACCATATCAATTTACCAATCATTGATCGTCGAACAGGTAAATAATTGACATATTTTCAGTGTGTTGACATTTCATTTGTATAATTTTCTATAAGCCACATTTTGCACTTATTTTCAGGTCTACATGTGCAAAAAAATACTCGTAGCTAGCAATTAATAAAATATTTTTTTTGAATAAATGAATTTGATGTTCCAATTTTTTTTATTATTATTTCACTTTATACGTAGCGAAGCACGTACCGAGCCGCTAGTAATTAATAGAAATCACATAAAATAAATGAAATAAAGTAAACTAAGATCAAATACAGTAACATAAAATCAAATGGAAACAAAAAAATAAAAATAAATCATTTGATTTTAAAAATAAAGTTCCTGTGCGAACCGTCACGCATGGTAGAGTGCTGGATTGGTGGAATTTCGACTGCAGTCAACCGTGACAAATGACCGTTCCTGCACCCTACCGCCGGCCGGCCTCGTCACCATCGAGGCGGTCCGGGCAGTGCTCGGCCTCGGGCTCGGGAGGAGGCACGGCTCCCTGTCGTTTCGGATAACGCAGATACTTTCGGGGCATGGGTGCTTCGGAAAGTATCTGTGTCGCATAAACAGGGATCCGGACGCCCGGTGTCACCACTGCGGCGACTGCCGGGAGGACACGGCGTGGCATACGCTGGCAGAGTGTGCCGCTTGGGAGGAGCCGCGCCGTGCCCTCATCTCAGAAGTAGTCAGTGACCTGTTGCTGCCGGCCGTAGTGAGTGCGATGGTCGGCAGCGTGGAGTCCTGGGACGCGGTGGTTTCCTTCTGCGAAACAGTGATCTCGCAGAAGGAGGCTGCGGAAAGGGAGAGAGAGATCTCGTCCAATCTCCCGATCCACAGCAGGCTGAGGGCGGACAACGCCCTCTTCCAGCCCCCCTAAATTGTTCCAGGGCAGCGGACTCGCAGACTTCCGCCGCCCCCCCTACATTAGGACCTAAAATGGCGGCGCGATGTGTTCCACGCGCGCCCCTCTTAGACGTTGCGGGGCAGTCAAACACCTCACTCCCCTCCCAACCCAAGGAGGCCCGCAGAGGCGGGCCGGCACCAGTCGGGGTTGCGGAAGAGTCGTATGTTCCCGCGACCCCGACCGCGTAGGTGTGAGATGGAACACCGGGGTGGTTTTTTGTCAGTAAGAGTCTGAGTCAGACAGACCCCTCCGCCCGCCCCAGGGGGGAGGACATCCATTGAGGATTTTCCACCCCGGAACAAAAAAAACCACCCTGCCTGACTCGCCCGCAATCGAGCTGATACGCATCCGACATTGCCTTTCTATATTTTTTTTTTTGGGTGGGAAATCATCAAATGACTTCTCCCGCTCTGGATGGAGCGGGAGGGCGTGTCAGACTTTTACTGACTAAAACCCACCCGTGTTCCTTCAGTTGCCTGTGCCAGGGCCACGGTATCTCTTTTGAATTTCCCGCGACCCTGAGGCATCGGCCCTATCGGACCCCGTCATTGTGTGCTGACATCTCAGCGGTTCTCCGCCCAAGCTGGGCAAACGGTCGTTTCCTTCCGCCTTATACGAAACAGGGGTGTAATTTAAGCCCTCGTAGGCGCAGAGGGGTGGGGCGGCCCGCAAGCTGAGGAGCAGCCGAAGCCAGCAAGCCGAAGCTGCGGCGGTGAGCTTTAAAACCATCAGCGACGATAAGCTCGCATGGGGCCGCCCAAACCCCGCAGCGCCGGAGCCGTGACAGAAACAATGCTTGCTGCATGTTGCATGCCTGCTTGCAACATGCTGCAATAAATAAATGTAATAAATAAATTGTTCTGCTTAATGTGGCATGCTTCTTACTTGGACCACTTAAAACAACTTTTGTTTATAATAAACCGTTTTATTAAGTGCCACTATATTTAAATAATTAAGTAAACAAAATATGTAGTGGTAAGAGATGAAATATTGTGTACAAACTTTCTAGGCGTTTGGTCGAAATGAAAAGGTCATTAAAACAGTGGTGTATTGAATGTTCGGAAAGATAATATTTCGAACAAATTTTATTTAGGTAAAAAGTTTTTCGACCAAATGAGTCGTCGGAGTGACGAACAAAATCGAAATGATAATAGGTCAACTGATACAGTTGCAGACGTGACTTTGATGAAGTAAAAAAACGAAAAGATAACATTTGAAAAGTTTTAGGTGAAATGAAATTCGGTCAAATATTTTTCGAACTTATGATAGGTAATCATTACAATTACATAGTACTGAGGTTAATTGCTAAACACTGAGAGAAAGGATGAAGGATGAACAATATATGAGTAGGAAAAATTTCTTGCAATGAAGGAGGTATAGGCTACACTTTGGCTTACTATTTGTTAGCTTCAGCGGTACAGCTGCTGTATTACAACTCATTTACAATTTCTACCGCTTAGTAGAATTTTTGTGTTCAGATTAGAAGGATGCCAGTTTTTATTGGCGCCTATTAATTTCGGTTTTAATAGGCATATATGAGTCATTTAGCTTGGTTTGGTTGTTGCTAGGCAAAGGGGGAAAAACATGGTATCGTTTAGAAGTAGATAATCCCTCCGTCGTCGTTGGGATTCTGGAACCATTAATGACTTAACGTAATAATAATTTACTGACGTAACTTACATCAGTAATGACAACCAGGATCCATAATTTCAATCGCCTGATTCCCTTATAATTATGGTGGTCCCTTTATAATATAGTTAATAGTACCAAACAACAGCATAGGAAAATTTTCGACGTCATCTTAAAAAAATAAGCCTAAAACGCAACAGTTGCATGTTGCTTCAAAAATTTCACAGATGGCGCCGAAAAGAGATTCGGTGCAGAGACGTGGCCACTTGGCTGAATAGGATTTTTATTCTTCTTCGAGTATGCGCCGGTTTCAGACCAAGCTTAAATTGACGCTTTGAATCCACTTTCGTGACTACTTTGATTCTCGTTGTGAGACGTAAGTTGAAAAAGTGAGACGTAATTTCAATGAATAAATCTGGCCATTACGTAAAATTACGTCTTACTAAGTTCATATGCTATAAACGACAATTCATAAGGAAAGCAATAGATTTCAGCAGCAGCTTTTGGAGCTTTCATTGTTTTTGTTTATCTATTTATTTAACATTTTCTATAAACAGCTAAGAAGAAAGGAACAGGAAAATACGTACAAAGATGATGCTTATTTCTAAAGAAATCTCTGTCTGTTGTTTTTTCTTTAACAAATTAGGACAGTATTTTCTGAAATAAAGGCGGGATTTTCTTTTCCAAATCATAGTCAAATTCTTGTGCTATAAAATTCAACGTTTCATGTCAAGCAAGAAATACCCGAGACCGGGAGAGCAAATGGTGCATATTTCGCTACACCGAAATGGATCGTTAAATGCCCCGCCTAGAATGACATAACCTCTTCGTCTTGAATTTTGTATAACCTAAAGGTACGCTACGAATAATCTACGGCTCAGAAGTAAAGGATTTCAAAACTTTATAAAATTGATCTTTAGTAAATTCATGAATGTAAATAATGTAGAAATATAGAGAATGAAATAATTATATTGTGGATGTACTGCAACTCTGTCTAACCGAACGAGGATAACATGCGTGATGTTATGTTGTTATACTGAAATGTAAAGTACAACTTGTAATGTCATCAAGCGCTGTCAACATCGATATTTAAATTAAAACTACCGACTTGCGAAACTAAATTCCGACACAATATTGCCCTATCAAATCACTTGTATATTATGGGTTTAATATGAAATTGCCGAATTGTAAAGAAATTTTAATAAAAAGGTAAAAGGTAGGCTAGGCTGATGTAAAATATATGTATGTAATCAAAGTATTTCCTTTGATTAAATAAATATAAGTGGTATAAGCTCAAAAAATCTTCAATAAATTCCTCCTCATGTCTCATTTCACTATCATCCTGACATAATGTTCCGTTCCTACATATAAAATTAATGTAAATACATTTCTGCGATCACATGGGAAGGTCATTTATACCTTTGCGGTAGAACTCGGAGGAACTGGACTCAACATACTGTGTGACGGCATTTTGTATTGCTACCGGCAAATAAATTTATCTGTCATGTATTTTTTTTCGAAATCATGGTAAAAAATGGTAGTCGGTTGAGGTCAGGCCCAGCGAGTACGTAGGATGACGGATGGTTTTTAACTGTGTGTGTGTGGTGTGAGGTCTTGCGTTATCATGGAGCAGTAGTGGTGATGATCGGGGCTGTCTCGCTGCGAGTTTCGCCATCGTGGTTCGAAGTTCTGTACAGTTGACATCTGAATTAACATTACAATATGAATTTCACTATTCTATGGGTAAGCTTCGCTTAAGGGCATTGTTGCGGCTTTTGACCTGGAGTCAGCCATTGCATTGTTTGCTTACAATCGTCGTAAATAATCCACTTTTCACCATACGTAACACTTCGCCCCGAAATCCCTTCATTTCTGTACCGGTTAAACAAGGTAAGGCAAGTGTTGAAGCATCAGTTCCAACGTTGAATCAATTATTAAGCGCAATTAGTAGACAGTAACACATTACCTATAGGTATTTTATCAGGCGTTAATCTTGCTGTCCTTGATCGTTTTGAATGTCATGCTTCTCATTAAGAAAAAGTTAATATATGTGGTTCTCTGCGTGCTTCATCCTGAGTTAATTTTAATTCCCAATATCCCTAAGAAGTTCCTCCAGTTTGATACAGCAAGCTTCAACGCGCACTTCACTTTGCAGATCAGACAAATCATGGAACACGTATTTTTCAAGCTTTTTACCTTACCGGGGGTATGGAGAGAACAGCAATAACATCTAGCTGACCCAATTATCAACCTCACCTGCACGCGCTGGTGGTTCGTATGAATAGCTTCTGGCCGCTGAAAAATCATGTGTAAAGCTTTAGTTTCCTACTCAATTAGTTTCGTCATATTATAAGGCTACTAGGCTTGACAGCCTGGCTCATAGGCGTAATGTTGCCTGTCGGTCTTCTACAGACTATACTTCGGAGATTGTGCACAGGAGCTCCACGACCTGATCCCACCATCTCCGTTTCACTCCCGGACTAGAAGACGTACTGCAGGGCATCGTCACCACTTGGTCGATATACCCACTAGTCGTACTAAGCGCTTCTCCTCCACATTTATTATAAGCACGACTAAAGTGTGTTCCACTAAAACTCAAGTTTGTTGTATGTCGTTTCAAGTATGGTGTATGTCGAGGAGATTTTACCTTAAATTGGTGGACAAACATGTTTTTACCAGCTATTGCATGCTTAGTTTTACCTCAGGTATGGTATTAAAACAGAGTTCTAGACAATGGATACACAATTAAAGCTTATCTTCAACATTGCAGAGTATTTCCCAACCACAGTTCGAGCTTAACAAAACATTTACTGAAACTGACCACAAAAATACCTACTGATTATTTCAGATCTGATTTTCAATATTTGACCCTTTAATTGGCAGGACAATAATATAATAAAATTAATATTTGATATTATTAGTCAACTTTTAGCACTCCATAAAAATGGTAAAAATAGAAATAAAAAAATAAATCTTTAAATTTTCCGAAAATTGTATGTGAAATCTATTGGACATTGCCAAATACCAGGCCACTCAGAAAGTACCGTGAAAAATGGTTTTATGTATGAGAGACTGGCCTGGCCAGTTACAGTCCATTTTGAAAATATGATTATTTCTAAGTAAAAATAGGTACGTTCCAATTTCAAAATTTCCCTCCACATTGTTTGCGAGCCAATTTAAACTGTCGTGTCTAATAAAAAAATGGATCTGCGCCTGGAACATTTTCGCGCTATGATTTTTAACGATTTCAAGTATCGTCTGAAACCGGACAAATCGTACGATAGACTTCAAATGGCATTAATGGAAGAAGGCAACAGTGTATCGTTGATATAACGAATTAAAGGGGGGTGAAGAAAGAAGTGGTCGCCCTTTGACAGCTGTTACGGGAGAAAACGTGCTAGCAGTGAAAAAATTAACCCCTAGACAACAGGCGAGTTACGTATCAAGAGATTCAGCATATTCTGCTGGTTGTATCAGGAAAACTTCACGAAATTCTATACGTGCATCTTCGCGTGAGGAGGATAGTTTCACGTAGAGAATGGTGCCGTGATATGATAAACAAATTTGAAGCTAGCTCGTCTCGGCGTGTTTTTAAGACATCATTACAGGTGATTAGTCTTGGATTTATCAATACGATCCAGAAACGAAGAGCCAGTCGGTTTGGGTGTTTCAATACGAATTAACGCCTACCAAAAAGCCTTCAAAGTAAAGCGATCTAGAAGCAGGAGGAAGATTTTGAATGCGAGCTTTTTCAATTTGACTGGCTACTTGGTATCAATTCCTTTACGGAACCATAGAAGCATCAACGCTGAATGGTGAACTACCAAATGCGCAGAAGTTATCTCTCTTGTCAGCAACAAGCGACCAAACACAGGGCTTCGCGGGCTACAGGACCACCACGCCTTCGCACACCGCGCTCAAAATGAGGGACGTCCTGGACAGCACGCCGGTCAAACTCCTGGGTCACCCCCTTTACAGCCCTGAACTAATACCGTGTGACTTCCTTTTATTCCCGATAATAAATAGCTCAAAGGAATACAATTTTAGTCGCCAATGCGCTGAAAATGCGCGGGAAATGCGCTGTCAGCGTTCGAGCAGGCTGTAAATGACATATCTAGGGTGGACTGGAAAAAGTGTTTCGAATACTGGTTGAGACGCATTAAACTTTTTATAAAGGCTAGTGGAGAGTACTTTAAAATGATTTAAGAAAAAAATATCTATAGAACATTTATTTTTATTTTCGCAAAACTTTCTGTGTGTCGCACGTACAAAGCGTTCAACAGGCTAGGATCTATGTGCATTATACTGGACATTGCCAAGTTTACAAAGATAAATTTAATACTGGGAAGATCGAATAAAAATTGATTGAAAGCATTAATTATGATTATTTTTAGTGAAAATTCATAAAATTATTTCTTTTTTCTGCAACAAAACATGGTCTTTGGTTACATTTATTACACAAATATAACATTTGCTTTCTTACCATACTTACGGTAACGGCATTTCCCATAGTTACAGGAATCGGGAAAATAACCCACTTGGTCATAGCGTATATCTTCAATCGGTCTTGCTAACACTGGTTTCTTATTTTTTTTTCTTTTATATCTATCGTAACATCACTCCGTCCTTTTACTGGTTTTCATTTTTTCACAAGACTCTGAGTTATTATACCAATCCTGAACTCTTTAAATGAATTTTCCTTAGATTTATTTTTTCGATACAAAAGCCATGTTGATGCTTACTTATGGGAATCTTGTAAAGGGATATTAGCATATCAGCCAAGTCGACACCACCCATATTTAAATTATAGTCCTTGATTATCTCAGGGCAGTCGACATCAATCCTTGCTTTAGTTTCTTTGCTATGACGTTTTATTTTATCCATGTGGCGACACAGGAACTGATGTAACTGCGACTGTGAGTCTCGAATAAGCTTTTGAAGCGGGTCCACGTCTCTTGTCACCATGGCGGGAACTATTACGGACGACACGGAGGAGTTTATTAATAGCGTTAAAAAAGGCCTGCGCTTTACTTCAAGAGTTTGAAAGAGTATTCAGACATAAATCTGAAGAAAAAGCTATAGGAGCAACTATGCACAGGAAGTCGTATCTGGATGGTTGGAACTAGACCTAGAAATAAAATAAAACTGGGAAGTATCTTTTTTATTTATTATTTTTTAACAAACATTTATGTCATATTGCTATGGTACAGAACCTTGAGGTGAAACAAAACAAGACGTTACGTACTGGCGGACATTAATTATATTACCTGTAAGATTTCTACCTCTGTTGTCACCATGAGATATCATATTTTCTAATGGAGCGTCATATTATAGCGTATCTTTGAATTGTATTCCGCCTTTCATTTGTGCGAGGTTATGTGAACACAACGTGCTTTTAATATATATTCTGCAAAATCTAGGTTTACATCAAGCCCTCTATGAAATATTCGCCAGTTGCTAGTTAAAAAGCCAAAAGTGCATTCTACCGTCCGGCGAGCCCTCGTGTGCCTTTAGTTGTAGACTTTTTTTCATAAGTTAAGTTACTTTTTGCATAAGGACGTAAAATCATTTTCGAAAGCCCAACGCATCATCAGCCACAAGATAAAACGGCATGTTTTTGTATTTTTTTAAACGTTGCCCCACTCTAGGAATTACTCCTGTATCGTGTACCACAAACATGAAAACTCACATACACAAGACACCCAGACCCGGAACAACTATTTATAGGTCATACAAATATTTGTTCCGTGAGGGAATCGAACCCGCGACACGCAGTGCAGCAACCGATCGCTCAACCACTGCGCCAACCGTGCCGTGTTTTGTGCCAGTGTCGTCATGGGGCAATATTCTTCCATTCGTAATGTTCAAACTATTTTTCTCTAATCCTATTCCGTGTATATTTGAGTTTTTGTAAACACTTGAATCGCAAGAACCTCCAAATGCACCAACATCAACATAAATTAATTTGTAATCAGCATCAGTCCAAGCCAATACACCATGGAATGGTATTTTATAATTCAAAAATGACGATCTAGAGTTATTTGGTTGAACTAACCGAATATGTTATTATTATGCCTTCAAATCAAAAGTGAAAAGGCTTCTTGCTGGGTAGGCTCGTTCCAGCATAGACGTCATCCATCGCTTTCCACCAGGCGAGATCGAGGTCAAGAGCTGGCCCGTTACTTAATAAAATTAAAAAAATAAAACAACTGTCACGAGAATCTGTCATTTCCACCGCTATGTATTTGGTCAGCCGTTATTATGTGACCTTTCACCATTTTCTTTATTCCAATTTCATATATTCATAACTTTATTTTTGCAACAGTCGACCTAAAGTTAATTCCAATACCAGAAGAATTTATCATACTAGAAAACAAAAAAACACAAAATTACTTCGAATTGTCGACTTCCAAACTAAGAACGACACATAAATCTCCGCGCCAATACTGACGCCATTCCAAAGATTTACGCCTGACATTAAACAAATTCGTTGCTTCGAATTGACGCGACATTTTAGTAGCCCGACATTATTTCTTTCAGTCTTTCTAGAAAAAGTTTCTGAATGAAAGCTTAATGAGAAGAGTGAGGGGGGAAACACAAAAGATACCTTCAAACTGTGTTGGGGTAATTTAAAACAGACATCTGTTTTATTTTTGCAGTTGCGAATACCCTTTGAGGTGTGAGATTCGTTTACGCTTAATTCGTTGGATGCTTGGTCTTTTGTGATTAATGATTAATTTCTGAGGAATACTGCCTCAAAATTTGACGCTTGTACATTATGATTAAAAAACATCGCGATTTAAAAAAAAAATATCCCCTAACTATGGTTTGAGACGACGACTACTAGAAAAATGTGGAAGAACAAGACATGTTGCGCCAACCCCAAATAAATGGTATGGAGAATGATGTTGATGAAACTAATTAGGAATGCTGTTAAATTCATGCACGCGCAGCATAACCGAGTTTTGTCGACGGATGAATGACGGAAATTATAGACAAAATTACAGATTTCTTTTATTCATCTGTCATTTTGTCTACTCTTCCGTCAACAAAACTCGTTTTTATGGTTATCACATCACGCGCACTGTTGAGCTTACTGTCGTTTTTTGGCCGAACTTTTAAACGACAGATATTTGTCAGACTTACGAGTTGAAGATTATGGGTTCGAACACAGGCAGGCGCTTTACTTTGTGTAAATAAGTTCATCACCACTGGCCTCCAAATTATGAAGGAAAACATCGTGAGAAAATTGGCATGTCCTAGAACCGGAAAGCGAAGACATGTGTCTTCTACCAATCCGCACGGCTCAGTGCATCGTAAATTACATAACATCCAGTGGAAACATTTTAAACTGATTAAACACTAAAACATTAATTGAAAATACGCTTTAAAGTAATTTAAGATTCATTTCCTCAAAATAGAATAAAAATCTGCTCTCTCTCCGAATACGCGGCAAAAACAAAGCGTGGTGGGAAGTGCAACGGCAGCAACAAAATAACTTCAAAACTCACAATTTACTGTAGACATCTATAAATGTTAAGTGCAGTTTATTGCGAAATTTAATTAAAACTACAGAAACTGTGAAATAACGAACTCAAAATAATAATTTATTAAGAAAGCTTTGCACCACCTTGCAAATAATGAAGGTATTCATCTGTTTATTTTCTTGGCTTTTTTAAGACCAAGATTGTTACTTTTTTCAAATAGCAGCTTTTTTTTGGGTGGGAAATTATCAAATGACTTCTCCCGCTCTAGGTAGAGCGGGAGGGCGTGTCAGACTTTTACTGACTAAACTAAAACCCACCCGGTCAGTGTTCCTTCAGTAGCCTGTGCCAGGGCCACGGTGTCTTTTTCGAACATCCCGCGACCCTGAGGCATCGGACCCCTGTGCTGACATCTCTTTGAGGGGCGCGTAGAATGCGCGGCCTGGTCCCTACCGGACGGCGAGCTACCCATTGCTCGCCGTCCGCAAGCCCGCGCCTTCGGTGGCTGGGAATCTGCAGGCTAATCCCGACGCCCAGGGCATCTCCTGCGGCGACTAGGGGCGTCATGCATTACGCGCTTCGCCTCTATCTTCGCGATCATTTCTGCTTCGCAGAAGGAGGTGACAACTTCCCATTGCCACTCGCTCCGTACCATGGCCTGGACCAGGGCCATCGCCGCCGCCGATCACCTCCGCGAGGACACGGCGGTGCTCCGCCCAAGCTGGGCAGACCTCCACCGTATGTTCCGGGCGATCCACAATGGAGACACCCGGGCGTTTCATCCCGCCTTATGCGTAACAGGAACCTCCCGAAACAACCATGTCCGGTGTGGACCTGTGTCAGGCGGAAGGTGAGGACACCGTGGCGCCTTTCCAACCACTCCTCAAAAAGGCTATTGTGGCGTGCCCTTCCAATAGTAGATGCTGGTATATTTGAATTTCTAACTAAAATTAATAAAAAGGAGAACGTTGTCAATTATGTTGCTTTTTTACGTTTGTTACCACAAAACTCCGCCATATATGAACTGATAAAAAAAAAAAAATCGAATGAGTAAACTTATCGAGTGGTCCCATATAAATTTGGTCAAGTTCTGATGAGTGATTTTTGAGTTAGATTCTATAATACTTACGTGTTTTTCAACAGTGTATGTTGCTGATGTTATAATAATTTCCTGTCACTGTTATTTACTTAGCAAGTGAATGTACTATACGAATTTGTTCGGGGTAGATATCACAACTAAAACGTGAAAAATTTAAACTCCATTACAAAAAAAAACAACCGGTTTAAAAAAGTACTACAAAGTGAAAAATAACTTTAATATCGGAAGTCTTTATTGATATTCGTTTTGTATTTTAATTTTTTACCACCGACTTCCGTTTCTTTTTTGTAATAAAGTTTTTATTGTCTTCGTAACAACCTGCGACCCTAGTCGTAGAAAGATACACACACTCTTAACTGCTGCGTCAAACTTTGTTTACCTAAGTATAACAAAAATATAAATATTTAACTTTTAAAGTAGCCGTACTACAGTGCCACCCAAAAATATTACTTGAAAATCTAAAGTAACTGAACATTGACCTACTTTAGGCGCCTATTCTTAGAGTCTGAGCTCCAAAATTAAAATCGAGCGAAACCACCAAATAGATAGTACAGAAGTTAAGCTCCATCCCATGAGCAAAAAGGCACCCCCACACATAGACACGTTCGACGTACAGCGAGTGAAAGCGCACTCTCGCCGATTGGCATTCGTTTGAAATGTGTGTATACTTAGTTTCGTAGTCTCGATGAGGCTAAAAAGCTTATCTGTAGGCAATTCCATGTTTAATTTTATTTAAAAAAATACTCAAATGTTTTATGAATCTATCTAATGGTTCTAAAACGGAAATTAAACAAAGCTTTTCATGTATACTTTATTTTATCACATGAGTTGTCTTTACTTTACCCTAAATTAATTAGTATGTTTGACATTTAGTTTTGTAATCTCGATCGAAATTAGCAATTATTACAGTTAAGCTAGTTAACCTCCTAAACTAGCTTAACTGTAACTGCTAATTTCATATATTATTTTATCTTACTTTATTTATAAACTACCTAAAATTATAAAAATTGCCTATTTTGGGACTAAAGATAACTCCATTCTGTGACTTTTGAATGTTCAAATAAACTATTTTTACTATTACTTTTACTTCTAAATCTCTCTGCTAACTCGTATGTGTGCGTGCGCCTATTTCCATCGTTGTATGGAGCCTACCTTCTGCACCTACCTACTTTGTAGACTTACCGTGATACAAGAGGATCGACGGGACGATCAGATTAATAGCATCGTCTGCCGTCGACGCTGTCGAGTGCTCGTAAATCACTGAATGCAAGTACTGATTAAAATACAAGTTGATATCGGTTAAAGGGATCTAGACGACGCCGATGTCGGGGTTGAGTGAACCAAGACGGGTATGTTGAGAGTCACTTGTTTTTGTGAGGAAGGGCTACCGGCTGTGAAGTATTTATTTTGTGAGATCGATGGAACCACTTGGACGAAAAGATAGATGAAAGAATGTCAATATGTCAAGAAAGTTCTAGGATGTCACAAACTTCTGTAAATTTTAGTGATGTGACATGTGCGGTTGACATTACATTAAGTGCAATTTTGATTGATAAAAGTGCCTATACTGTTGTTTATCTACTAAATGAGCATAAGTAATTCTTAGGTAGCTTGTTGAGAAATATGTAGGTAATCTACCTTGCTACTTTTTCACCACCGAACCTAACGTCCAGGCTCAAACCCGTGAAACCTCTCTTGATTTACATGTGAAGTCAGCCATTTACCCAGGTAGGAATTGGACATTGAAGAGTTAAGTAGCTTTATCTACCTTGTCATCGATCCACCGTGGAAGTCATTTTTGTATTTTACCTAAGGCGTTAGCTTGATTTATTGTTTTTGTGGGCAGAAACACTAACACTAAGTTAACAAACAAATATTGTAGCAAGCAACAATCGTTATCGAGTTATGTAATACTAGCTGTTGCTCGTGACTTCGTCTGCATACCAGAATGGAAAGTAGCCTATGTCCCTACTCAAGTCTTGGCCAATCTGTGTACGAATAGAAGCCATATCCGGCAACAAAAACTATTTATACCTACATAGTCATTTAACCCTCTGTAAGTGTTGCGGAAAAAAGTTTTTACGTATGAGAGACTGGCCAGTCATAGTCAAGGTACGTTCCAATTTCAAAATTTCCCTCCGGATTGATTGCGAGCTAAATTAAATTATCGTGTCTCATAAAAAATGGATCTGCGCCTGGAACATTTTCAAACTGTGATTTTTTACGATTTCAAGTGTCGCCTGAAACCGGACGAATCGTACCATAGATTTCAAATGGCATTCATGGATGTACGTCCTTCTAAGACAACCGTGTATCGTTGGTCTAACGAATTCAAGCGCGTTCGACTAACTTTGGGGAATGAAGAAAGAAGTGGTCGCCCTTTGACGGCTATTACGGAAGAAAACGTGCCAACAGTGAAAAGTTTAATCCAAGACAATAGGCGAGTTACGTATCAAGATATTCAGCTCATACTGCAGGTTAGATCGGGAAGCCTTCACGAAATTCTTCAAGTGCATCTTCGCGTGAGAAGGATGGTTTCACGCTGGGTGCCGCACAACCTCACCGATGCTCAGAAGCAGGCCCGGGTGGGATGGTGCCTCGGCGTTTTTACGACATCATTACAGGTGATAAGTTTTGGGTTTATCAATACGAACCAGAAACGAAGCGCCAGTCGATGGTTTGGGTGTTTCAAAACGAGTCAACGCCTACCAAAGTGAAGCGATCTAGATGCGGGGGGAAGATATTGATCGCGAGCTTTTACAAATTAACTGGCTACTTCGTGTCAATTCCTGTACGGAACCAAAGAAGCATCAACGCTGATTGGTACACTACCAAATGCTTAGCAGAAGTTTTCTCTGTTGTGACCAACAAGCGACTAAACACAGGGCTCCGCGGGCTACTGCACCACCAAGACAACACCCCTTCGCACACCGCGCTCAAAACGAGAAACTTCCTAAACATCGCGCCGCTCAAACTCCTGGGTCACCCTCCTTTCAGCCCTGACCTAGCACCGTGAAAATGATGAATAAGTAAATCTGCTCAAAGGGATACAAAGATGCGCTGTCAGTTCGAGCAGGCTGTAAACGAGGTTTCTACGGGCGGCGAACTGCAAAAAGTGTTTCGAGCACTGGTTCAGACGCATGAAACTTTGTATAGAGGCGATGTTCGCGCAGGTGGACACAGATGGATTTGCGGCTATCATGCGCAAACGGTGCGCTTCTATCATGCGCCGCTCGCGTGACAGTCCCAACACCATCCTGCGCGCGTTAGCGGAACGGTGGGGCTCTCCGATGCTGGCGCGCTGGATACGGCTGCATGCAGTCGTATAATGATTTGCCGCTATCATCGGGGAGTCCACCTTACCGCTTACTGTCTTTTATTTATTTTTTAAATAAAATAACAATAATTAGTGTATATTATTTAATTAATTATGTATTTATGTTTATTTATTATTAATGATTTACTTCTAATTATTACTAACACTAGTTTGTAAGCTCGCAATTTTACTAACAAATATGGATGTAATCGTAAGATCTGAAATAAATGATTTATTATTATTATCTCCTTTATTATATTTTACAAACTTATAAATTACATTTTTAAATATTTTTTAAAAAATCTGAAAAAAAATAATTAAAAAACATTTAAAAATATAAAAAATAGTATCCCACCGGTATCGGGAACAGGGTCCAAGCTACCGGCGGTCAGGGCTCCAGAGAGAGGAACCTCCTGACAATGCGAGCCGTGTCCAGAAGTACCGCTTTCTGAATCACGCCCTTGATCCAGCTGCCCAACGAGAGCCTCCTCAGGTGTTTGTCGAGGCTCTTGGCTATTAAGCCATTGGCTGTCACGACTATCGGCACAATGATTGCTGAGTCCACATCCCACATGTCGACAACCTCGCGAGCCAAATCAAGATACTTGATTTCTTTATCTTTCTCGGCTTTCACGAGGTTACAGTCATACGGGACCGTTATGTCAACAATCATTGTGCGCCGCTGTACTCGATCCACCACCACTATATCAGGCTTATTGGCAATAATAGTCCTGTCAGTGATGATGGATCGATCCCAGTACAATGTGATATTTCCATTTTCGAGAACTGGGTCGGGCACGTACCTGTAGTACGGCACTTCCGATTCCACAAGGCTGTATTTCAGAGCAAGTTGCTGATGGATAATCCTGGCTACAAGGTTGTGTCTATGCAAGTACTCTTCGTTAGCCAGACGAGAACAACCGGAGATAATGTGTCTTATTGATTCCCCCGGACGGTGACATGCCCGACAGATGTCAACCGTGCCGTCTTTCACAATAAATCTCCGGTAATTGTTCGTCATCATAACTTCGTCCATAATTGCACAGACAAAACCTTCGGTTTCTCCAAAGAGGTCACCGAAACGCAGCCAGGCTACGGACGGTAAAAGATCTACATCGGGTCCATGTAGGGCCCGGAAAAAGCGTCCGTGAAGCTCCTTACTCTGCCATACTTCCATGCGATCATTAGTGTCAAGCACTACAGGTTTGCGCCAGTTCTCTTTAGCCAAGGAGAGCGGGGTGAGGCCCTTGTCCACCGCGACCACATCACGATGCATCCCCACGTCGGCTTCTAGGAAATATTCCCTGAGACTGCATATCTCGCGATTGTGTAGGGTCTTTGCGTTTAAAAAGCCTCGACCACCACACTTTCGCGGGATATACAGTCTCATTACCGATGACCGTGGGTGATGCATTCGGTTTGCAGTCAGCAGTGTACGGACCCTCCTATCCAGGGCGTCGAGTTCGGTTTGAGTCCATTTGAGTATGCCGAAAGAGTACATCAAAACTGGCATGACCCAACCGTTAACGGCGCGCACCTTGTTTCCGCCTGACAGAAGACTATTTAACACTTTCTTCAGGCGGCCAAAGAAGCGCTCCTTCAACGATTGCTTCATGTCAGTACCATTGATGCCCAACGCTTCCGACATACCCAAATACTTATAGGTTTCGGATGCGGAGAGGGCTCTGACGTTTATGGAATCCGAGAGTTGGGTTCCCACGGATTCCACAATCTTCCCTCGCTTTACATGCATGACCACACATTTGTCCATACCAAATTCCATCCTGATGGCGCTACTGAAAGTTTCAGTTCCTTTCAGTAGCTCCATTAGTTGCAAATTGTTGGAGGCAAAGATTTTTAGATCATCCATGTACAGAAGGTGAGATATAACCTGACCACCTCTCCGGAGCCGATAGCCTAGACCTGAATCCTCCAGCAGTTTGCTTAGAGGATTCAAGGCTAAGCAGAACCAAAGCGGGCTCAAACTATCGCCCTGAAATATGCCTCGCTCGATCCTTATCGGCTCGCTATTCCTCAGGATATTCCGACATCCTGGATAGCGAAGGACCGTCCTCCATCGCCCCATACATGACATCAAGAAGGTGCGCAGAGTTGCATCTACTTTATACAACTCCAGCACCCTCATGAGCCACGTATGTGGCACCGAGTCATAGGCCTTCTTGTAATCTATCCAACATGTCGACAGATCCTTTCGGGAACGACGAACCTGTTGGCTAATGGCCATATCAATGAGGAGTAGCTCCTTAGTACCGCGGGACCCGTTCCTACATCCATTTTGAGAGGCAGACATGATGAAGTTGGTGTCTATATGTTTGTTAATTTTAGCTCTCAAAATGGATGTAAGCACTTTATAGACCGTCGGTAAACACGTGATCGGCCTATAATTTTTGGGTTCCGCGGTGCTACCTGATTTATGGAGCAGGTGGGTAACTCCTGTTGTTAGGAACTGGGGTAGCGAACCAAACTCCAAAGCCGTCTGGTACTGAGCCGCCAAGCGAGCGTGCGATCTTGTGATCCATTTGATCCAAAAGTTCTGCAGTCCGTCTGGCCCTGGAGACTTCCAGTTAGGTAACGGACGGACTGCACGAGCTACATCTTGGGGGCAGATGGTAATAGCCCCCATTTCTGGTATTGGATTGCAGGCTCGCTCGACTTCCCGAGTCCAGTCACCTTCGGTGTGACTGACAGGCACCGACCAGATGCTGCGCCAGAAAGAACACATGGCATCATCATCTGGCAGGCACGTGTCAGCCACACCTTGGTTCGGTCGCTCCCAACCCCTATAAACCCACCTTTCATCGCTCTGGAAGGTGCGATTCTGAGTGTATCGCTCTACTCGCCGCTTATACCTACGAATACGGTTAGCCCATGCATACACTTTCTGCTTCAGGAAGTCGATGCGCTCTGTGACGCAGGACAGATAGTTCTGGGAGCTTATATCAGTCCCTGAGAACGCCCGTCTCACAAAGCGCATCACTCTTGGACGAGTATTGCCGTCTCTGAAGCAGATTAGTTTGCCGATGAGCGCTCTGGCCCCACCAATACGGTGTTCAATTCTGCACTGCCAGGCTGGTACGGTTGGTTTCGGTCGCGTAGCTCTAGAGTCATTGGGAAATTTGACGTGAGCTACACGACATGCCGCTACAGCCGCGCAGTACAGAATCGAATGAGTATCGGTGAGGTCTTCGCAATCATCAAAATAGTTTGATAACTGCGAATCCAGGAGCGCCACCAGCGCCCTATTTTTGTTATGCATGGGCAAACGAGGTAAGCGTGGTCTAAGTTCGGGCGACATGAACCGATATTCCCGAATCGCACACTCCAAAGCATTCCTCAATTCCTCATTGCACTGGGTACTTACATTTGTAGCCCTATCATCACTTCCTTCGTCAGCTTGATCAGTGTTGGACTGTGGTAGTACCACAACAGTCTGCGACGGGGGGGCGATGACACGGCTACTCTGCATTTCACTTCGCAGGTGATCAAGCACAGTGTCATCCAACATATGATTACGTTGGATGACCCGCACCTGATCCGACAGTCGTTGTGCCGAAACGTTGACAGCTGGCTCAAGCACCTGAAAAAGAGAGAGCATCCGAACACGGTACGCGGTCAGATTATTTCCCCCCTCTGTAGCCCCATAGTATGAGCGCATGACGTTTTCATTGATGGATCGTGTCCATCTCATGCGCTGCACACTTCCGCCGGGAGCTGGGACCCTATCAGAGGCCGGTGGGCCTCGAGGTCCTAAGCCGTCCGGCGGCCGGCATCCTCCTCGTCGACGAGCAGGTGGTGGCGTCGTGGGCGGGGAGAAATACTCGTCGCTCGAGCTCGACGCAACTACCGCGGCTGGTGTCGTCACAGCGCTCACAGTAGCGCTGGGTATCGGCGGCGGCGAGGCGGAGCTGAGCGATGAGTCCGGAGGTGGTGGGCGTGCTTGACGTGCGGCTGATCTTGTCAACATAGTTTCATCATTCCAATTTCGTTAGATCTTGTTCATGTTATTTTTATCGGAGGTGACATCTGTCATGTCACCTCCGATTCTGTAGTTTTTGAATAAATTTGTTACATTTTGATGTGTTATGGTCTAATTTTTGGTTTTAAAGTAATTTTCAATTTTCAGGATTCGTTTCTATTGAAAGACTATTGTAAGACTTGGTCAAAATTATTTTCAGTAATATTATTAGTTAAAATTTGAAATTCAGACGTTTTGTTGACACGGTGTTGCCATATATTTATTATTATTATTATTATTAATGGAGAGTACTTTCAAAACATGAAAAAAAAAACACCCATGGAACATGTTTTTTTGCAAAACTTTCTGAGTATCCCACGTATTAAGCAGGAATAGTCAATGATCCTTACAATTCACAAGCAATTGTCATTGAAACGCATTCGTGAAATGCGCTAAGTATAGGTAATACGGGCTGGTGTCCCATGACAATTCGCATTATTTTGCATACGGTGGGAAAATCGATCATTCGATCCACCCCAGCTGCTCGAGGCAGGCCAGCAACGCCTTGGTGTTACTGACAGCCTCGCGTAGAGAACCTGGGTTACCGAAGTACTTCGACTCGAAACTGGCCGGTGGTCGCCACATACAGATGTGGCGACTACCGGCCAGTTTATAAGCACATGTGATGCTGTCTCGTCCTCCTACATGCAGGCCCTGCACAGCGGAGAGTCTGTGACTCCTATGACAAAGAGGTGTTTGCGCTATCTATAAACTTCATCGTAAACCTTGTAACATGGATGAAAGAACAGCACACTAATTGCGTAACACACTTACAGTCACAATCTGGAGGTTTTGAAAGAAATTCCTAATCCATTGCTTCATAGGTTTGAAAAATCTGTCTGCTCAATGACGTAAATAACGCAATGAACTTGGCTGAAATGTAGAAAAATTAAGGCATTGCCATTGTATTTGTCATAAGCTATTACCCTGACGTTTATGTTCTACCTAGTGAATGAAAAGTTTCCTTTGAAGAGAGACGACAAAAAAGAACGGGATATAAGGTAATAAGTTGGATATTTTGTAATTTATAAGTGTTTGAATAAGTTTGCTTAGTACAACATTTTGCACGCGATCGTTTCTTTATAATAGATGTCACATAATATATATTAATGCATGGGAGGACAAGTGCGATGCTTTGGGCATCTTTTGCGATTTGTCCAAGGCATTTGATTGTGTTCTTCATGAAACGTTAATCAGGAAACTGCACCACTACGGAATACGGAACGCCTCTCTGGATCTTCTTACTTCTTACTTAAGTGATAGGATTCAAAAAGCAGATGTTAACGGAAAAAGATCACCTGGATCTGTAGTTAGAATGGGGGTCCCCCAGGGCTCAATTCTTGGCCCATTTTTGTTTCTTATTTATATTAATGAGTTGCCATACCTCATAAAGGATAATCATGATATAGTGTTGTTTGCAGACGACACTTCAATTTTATTTAAACTGAAACGTCAGCAGCTTGTTACTGACAACGTAAATAGCGCCCTCGCTAAGGTAGTTAACTGGTTTAATGTTAATAATCTACTTTTTAACGAGAAAAAAACTAAATGTTTTAATTTTACGATACCTCATGTTAGACAAGTTGAAACTAGTGTTCTTTTAAAGGGTGAAGAGTTGAAACCCGAAAACTCCACAGTATTCTTAGCCATAACTTTGGATGCCAAGCTTCAAATGGGGCCCCCATATAGATAAATTGTCAAAAAAACTAAGCTCTGCAGCATACGCCGTTAGAAAAATTCGTAATTTAAATGATTTAGGGACAGCGCGTTGAGTTTACTTTAGTTATTTTCATAGTGTGATGTTGTACGGTATTCTTTTGTGGGGAAATTCCGCCGAGATTCAAACAGTTTTTGTTTTACAAAAAAGGGAAATTCGTTCAATTTATAAATTAAGTCCCAGAAACTCCCTCAGAGACAAATTTAAAGAGATTAATATAATGACTGTGCCATCTCAGTAAATTTATGAAAATCTTTTATATGCACATAAAAATATTAATCTGTTTAAAAATACAGTGATATCCATAACAAAAATACTAGGAATAAACAAAAATTTGTTGTTCCCACTACCAGGCTCAAGAAAATAGGTGGCTCGTTTAAATGTCAATGTATAGGTTTTTATAATAAACTTCCTAGCCACATTCAAGAACTAAGCCTTAGTAAATTTAAAACTTTAATAAAGCGGAAATTATGCCGGAAAGCCTATTATACTGTCAAGGACTATATTGAGAACAAGAAGGCTTGGGATTGAGCTCCAATAAGTTTACACAGACATAATTGATGTGTATTTTGCTATTTTTACTTTTTTTCTTTTAATGTTTTATTTCTATATACGTACCTTTTTATCTAAACAATGACATGTATATATTTACTGTATAAAGTATAATATTGTTTTAATTTTTGAGAATGTGAGGACTATGTGGGGTCATTGCATTTTTTTTTCTTCTTTTAATGATGATGGTCTGGCTGTTTGAGTACTTTACGCGGCCTCCCCAAATGTCCTTTCTTTTGTATTGTTCGTCGGATCGTTGAGCTCCTTAGTTCTGAGTTGAGCTGCACGATGATTGACAAATGCGTGCACTGACTGGACAGGTCCACTCAAATCCGTGTGGTTCTTTCCTCAAAAGACCATTTCAGACACCAGTCTACATAGTCCTCATATGATATGACCAAGATTATTTTCATATTTTATTTACACTTTGACATTGATGCACTTTATATATGCAATGAAATTTACTTTGTAAAGGATTATACTATTTTAATTATTGTGAATGTGAAGACATTGTGGATTTGTTGTTTTTTTTAATGCATTTTTTTTAATTATTAGGTTTAATCATGGTCTGGCAGTTTGAGTAATTTATGCGGCCTACCCAAATGTCCTTTCTTTGGTAATGTTCGTCGAATCATTTAGCTCCTTTAGTTCTGTGTTGAGCTGCATGACAACTGACAAATGCGTGCACTGACTGGACAGGTCCACTCATTCTGTGTGGTTCTTTCCTCAAAAGACCATTTCAGATATCAATCCACTTGGTCTTCACATGACCTGACCAAGATTATGTCTGGACTTTAAAAGAGACTGTGACCTCTGAGTTTGTTTCGGCGTTTCTTCTCAGAGTAGTCAGATATGATATGCCGATCTCACCTAGTTTTTAAAATATGATTGACGTGTAAAATTGTTTGTAAAAACCTATTTACAGAAATAAAATCATTTATCATTTATCCAATGTGTGTAAAGTAGTGGTAGCCCAGTGGTAACGGCTGCGACTTACGAGTTGTTGGTCGTAGGTTCGAACCCAGACAGGCGCTTTACTTTGTGTCAATTATTTTATCACCACTGCTCTCAAAACGGCGAAGGAAAACATCTTGAGGAAACCGGCATGTCTTAGAAGTGTCCCAGCAGTGGGAACATAATAGGCTGATTAAGCATGTGTTGCGTCATCAAAATAATCTCCTCGTAGAACAACATAGAACATTTATTGTAGGAATCTTCGTTCATTACATTTAACAAAAAAGAATAATTTTAAATGTTTTTAAATAAAAAAAATCACTTTAGGAACTTAATTGGCCAGTTTTATTAAACGCGTAGTTTACACAAAGTACACATGATCCGTTGTTTGTCTGACCGCGCGGCAGAGGGTTAGATAAATTTGAGGAAAAAATGAAATATTGAGCTTCAATTCGATATCACGGAGTTTAGCTATACTTTACAACAGCCTATATTCTGTAGACACCTATAATACTGCCAGCAGACTTAGGCGGCAGTTGGTAACCAAATTATTCAGACACGAGGAACAAGTTGTGAGGTAAGGCTATTATAGGTGCAGAGTTAAATGGGTCATCAATTTGACGCTTGGTCTGAACTTTGTCTTAGTCGCGGCTAACGTAACGGCTATCAGAAAGTTTAACGGATAATTTCTTCCGGCTTTTTATAAGTTTTATAAAAGAAGAACGAAAATAAACACATTATTTGCACTAACCCTTAAAGGAAAACTTAAAAGATAAAGGTGGGGAAATTATACTTCACATCCACACCAAACGGCCATCGCTCAGTATAATGCTATAAACTGTCAACGATCAACAACCAATCAAGCAACCATCAACTATTTATCAAGTCAACATTTTTTTATTGGTGGAGCATTTATGTGAATCTGTATTGTAGGTACATTAACAGCAAAAGTCGATGATCACTTATAATTAAGAACTAAATGTAAGTAGTACTTAAGTACTAAAGTTAAGTACTTACGGTTTACGATTTTTGTACATCGTTCTACATAAAGGATCAACATTATTTGATTTAAAAGAGTGTCCATGGAGTTTCTTGCCCGTTCTTCTCCATATGTACCTACTACGCTTTGGAATGGTCAACTAGCTTCATATTTCTGACTGACCGACTCCCTGACAATTCAAAAGCGCATAAATAAATACTTACGTATAAATAAATAAATACTTACATAAGGTTTATCATCTATGGGCAAGGTACATCAATAGCCAAGCGGTGCGAGGCAGCCGGCAATCGGCATAGTGATTAGCGGTGCTCGATGGCGAATGCCTCGAAATGGCCGTAATGGGCCATGTGTCGCCTCGGTTGCATCCTGTCGTCCTTCCTCGCGGCGATAGCGATATATAGGCGCTTGTTTTTATACACTAAGCGCCTCACTTTTGATTAAGCGAAAGACACAAGTAGGTTCACGCGCCTACTATACCACGAAACTAGCCACGCGCGACGTGCGTGTAGTGCAGGCAGGGCGCCCGATGACGGGTAGTACGTCATCACAGTTAGCAATGTGCGGGTGTTCGCGCGCGCGCAGGCGACGCTAAGGTGATAGTGGGTGGGAGCGAAACAAGACACTTTAGTGTGCAGGTGTTATGTATTTTGGGTGGGTACCCTGCATTTAATTATTTTAATGGTGTTGTTTTTGTTATTAGTTAAGTTATTATATAAATGTTATTTGATATCTAGCTTTAATTTTTGAGAAACTACTTTTATTTTCATTTAATATGTTGAGTCCCTAAACCTGACTTGGTTTCCGTACGTCATTTTTGGGTAACCACTGAAAATCAGCGCTGTGCTGTGGGTCCACTATAGCACAGCATCATGCTGAGTGGAAGTCTTCTTGCCGAGTATTTATGTTCTGTGTTGTAATAATAAATCAGCTGTGTTTTGTTTTTTTGTTTTGTATGCGATTTATTTTGTATGCACGTGTTTCTGTGACAAATAAATCTATTTTTCTTTCTTTCTTTCTTTTCTATATACATGGTTTAATTGAAATAAATTCTTTGAGTTTGAGTTTGAGTACATAATTATCACAGTTCACGTGACCAGCAGGCTGGCCTATTGTTTGGCCAAATAATCAGCATTGCCATACAACGTGGCTATTGTTTTTTTTTTGTTGCGCTTTGAATATTTTCCCTTTTTATTATATACTAATACATAATACTAGCTGTTGCGATGTGTGAATATGTTGCTCAACATTAAGATTAATAATAAATATGTCGATCAACTTTTTTGCTGACCACTTGGGCTTTTGAACGGACACGAGATTAGTTAAAATGGATCCATTAACTTTTTATAACCACAGGAGAAAGTAGTGACTAGAGATGGGCGCCGGGTAAATACCCATGTAAATTCCCATTTGAGAAAATTCCCGGTATTTGCCCTGGGAAATTCTCAAACCATGGGTAAATATATTAAGTAACAGTAACATTAATTGAATTATTATTTATTTCTCGAAATTTAACTATTTTAAAATAAATAAAGGTAAAGGTATAGGTAAATTCAATGACAAACAACGAAAAAAACAGGAAACTTTGTTCAAGAGTTCCTTTTATAATGACAATGAGCACAAGAAGAGGATTTTTGAAAATTCATCCCTTAATGGGGTTGAATAGCACATGAAAGTTTGTTGGAAGTTCGACATTTCGCCGATGGGAATCCCATCGAGCGTCCCATCAACTCAGCCTATCGCAGTCCACTGCGGGACATAGGCCTTTCCAAGACTGCGCCACAACACGCTGTTGTCCGAGACGAGAAAATTTGACGAAGTTTTTAAACAATGCCCAAGCCAACTGGGTCCTTGGGTCGGCTTCTTCCTCAAAGATACTACCGTGCTGAATGAATTTCTCTACGGTGGACATACTCGTTCAATTCAAGAAGCAACCCTTCGATGTAGATTGGTAGAAGCAACCTCGGTAAGACGTTTGAATTGTACACGACTTTCGTCTTTTCCAATCTCATGCCGAGGCCAATCCGCCGACAGGCTCCTTTTAGAAGTGAGTCCAGCTTCCTTTTTTTTTGTTCCGGGGTGGAAAATCCTCATGGTGACTAGGACGGCGGTAGGGAGTTAGAGCCTGTCCCGCCATTCCGCCACCAGGACCTAGCGAAGCTGCGACCGACGCTGCTCCATATGGCGCTGCATCGGCCACACGCCCCGCGCCCTTGCTTCCTCACGCCACCGATACAGTGACGCGAGCACCTTCGTATCTAGGTCCCAGGGCGGGGATCCGGCCAGTACATAAACCGCCTCGTAGGAGATCGCGTGGTACCCCCTTATGACTCTGACGGCCATTGCTCTCTGCGGCTTTCGCAGAACAGAGATGCTAGTGGCCGTCAGGTCAGCCCCCCAGATCGGGGCCCCGTAAAGAACCGCCTACAAGCGGCGCTTGGGCCCCCCAGATTGGGAAGCAGTGTTTCCACCATCACGTTCCATGTAGATGACACACCTCTCTGCCAGATGAGCCCCAACGATGCGGTGGAGGTAGAGAGGCACCCGATGATACCGCAGTGCCTTCCGAGTACAACTCCAGGGCAGGGTGTTGAAGGCGTTGGAGATGTCCAAGGTCACCGCCACCACTACCCACCCCGGGACACCGTTTCCTTCGCGCCGATGCCGAAAGCCAAACTGGCTCTCGTCCAGGTCCGGCCCCTCTCTGCACAAGTGGCCCACGAGGCGGGCTGCGATTATCCGCTCGAACAGCTTACCTACCTCGTCTATTAGCACAATGGGCCGGTACGCGGACGGTGAGTCCGCAGGGCGCCCCATCTTCCTGAGCAGGACCAGACGACCTGTTTTCCACAAAGTAGGAAACTGGGCCCGTTCAAGGCACGCTGTGAAGAGTCCTCATAGCTGGGGCTCCAGCTCTTTCAGAGCGACGGGAGTCCAGCATCCTGGTCTAACTGTTACGGCAATTCTGTCATTATGATGATGTCATAGGCAAAGTGTAGCTGTTAGATGTACTCGCCGTTCACGTTGTACAGGACTGGACAGGGTATGTCTAGTCCAGTCCAGCGTCATAAAGACTTCTCAAACGCATTAGTGCACAGTTTCGGGGATATCCCATACCTCTGTCTTACCCTTCTGAGAAGTCGGATGGGGCTGTTTTCTTATCCTTGATCTGGACAGTCATCGCGGCAGCATGATACAAAAATCTCAACACTACGGTGTAGCGCCAGTCAACTCGACATCGATGCAGAGTTGCCAGAACTGACCATAATTCGATGGAGTCGAAGGCTTTCTTGTAGTCCACATAAGCCATTAAATACAGTAGTGCCCATTAGTCCAGTAGCAATCTCACAAAGCAATAGATTGACGCTTTGGTTTCACTTACGACCTTTTTTATAAGTGATTTCTAAACTACAGACACGCACAGAAACTCACTTTGTCTGTAATTGATGCATATGAAATGCTAGCTTAGTCGTTACCGTGCTCAGGTAGAACCGAGTGGGTTCGAATCTCACCTGTTGTTTACTTAATTTTCAATTAATATCTATTTATATTTTTTGATATATTATGTTATTAATAATACCTGTAATGAATAGTTTTTGTTAATTTGAATAAAATTACTAATAGTAGTTCGATAATCATTAATTGTTTGTCTCGTTCATCTTGTTTACATAAATAATAAATGTTAGTAGGAGTAAATTGTTAAAATTTATGTGAGGTAGATGCAATTTGTTACGACTATTCACCTGATTGAACGTTGTTGGTTAATGAAGAATGTTTATAATTTTCAAAATGCCAAATATAAATATAAGTCAAATATAAATAATGAAGGGGATTTGATTTGATTGAGTAATTATTACTTTTATTTGTTTTTTTTTTTTTTTTTTTTTCGAAAACGTAACTATTCAAATACAGAGCTATTACTCGTTCGACTTATTGCTAGTCCTTGTAAATTTATTGTTATTTATTATAAATTTGAAGTGATTAATATTATAAACTACAAATATAATATCATATGATACCTACGTAAGGGAAAATGTAGTGGACTCTAACTACCAAGTCGCTGACAAAACAGATTTTCTTTACAAAAAGTGGAACACAAACGTCATCTTAATATAAATCATTTAAAACAACACCTACTTCATTAAAATCAAACTTTAACTACCTTACTTTTGTGCTGGATAAGTGGTGTGAAAGCAGTGCAAGGACTTTTTTACTAACAGCACCATCTAAACAGCAACTGACTTTTGGACGCGACGCTGTCTCACGGCAACGGTTACCAGGGCTGCGTCAAAATGTCATACGGCGGCGCGGCGCCCCAGGCTGCCAGCGCGACTGCGCCGCTGTCATTGTGCTTCAGTCAAGCAATTTTTTATATGTCATTTTTGTTATTTTAATGTTATTTTAGATTTTAAAGTAACCTTTATTGTGTGAACGAAAAGCCGAGTAAGCAATCTTTGTTTATTTATGCTGAACACTGACGACAGTAGTGACGCCGTACGAAGCGCCAGTCAACCTGCCACATTGCTGGATACCCTAGTGAGATGCCCTCATTGTCCCCAAGCACGTTTTTTTAAAGGTGAACGAGGCTTGAAGGTACATTTGGGGAAGAAACATAAACCCCACAATGTGCCTTCATCATGCCCGACAGTACATACTTTCGTAACACCTGATTCACCCGCTCAACCCTTTTGGAAAAGCCTTGCAACAATTAAAACGTCAACTCCAGTTTTAAAGAGAGTTCCTCGTGGCGCGAGACCATCCGTGGCTTCCTGTTTAGCGCGTAGTATCCGCCTGGCCGTCCGAGAGAACTCTATAAGTGCTTGGGAGCAATTACTCACCTTCCCGTTTAGAATTCTACATTTGCAAAAAAATTTGGCAAATAAAAAAACGTTAACAGCACAAATAAAAGAAAATTGTAACATTTCGGCCCTAAGTTTCGTCCCTAAATTAACAGCGCCCCTCCCCCAAAGGAGATTGAAATCAAAGGTGCGGCTAGAATCATCTTTAGCAGCGATGTGGTTGCGCCGTACTCTCCAGAGACACTTACAGCTCTGGAGAGCAAACACCCCGCCCCGGCAGATGACCTCTCCTTCCTTGACCCACCCCATTCGGAATCTAACTCACTTGACATTACAGCTCAACAAGCAGACGCGGTTGTGTACTCCTTTCGAAGTGGCTCTGCCGGCGGCCTCGACGCCCTGACGCCCTCAACATCTCAAGGACTTAATGTGTTCAGGCGCCGGGGAGGCTGGTGAGACCCTTTTGAAGGAGCTGACGGCCCTCATCAATCTCATGCTCTCCGGCAATGTGAACGAAGCCGTCATTGATATTTTGTACGGTGCAAATCTTTGTGCCCTGCGCAAGAAGGATGGCGGCATTCGTCCCATTGCCGTTGGGTCCAATTACCGTCGTATCGCAGCCAAAATTTGCTGTGTTTTTTACAGCGAAACACTGGCCAGCAAATTCCAGCCCCTACAGCTGGGCTTTGGGTCTAAAGGGGGCTGTGAGGCTGCGGTACATGCATTTTCCACTTTCCTCAATAGTGCTAAAGGTGAGGTCATCCTGAAGGTTGACATTAAGAATGCTTTCAATTCCGTAAACAGGGACACCTTGTTGGCAGAAGTTCAAAAAGAAATACCCAAAATTTACAGTTTTCTATATCAATGTTACAGGTACCCCTCTAAACTACTTTATAAAGACAACCTTTTGAAATCAGCTGTTGGTTGCCAACAGGGTGATCCTCTTGGGCCAGTCATTTTTAGTTTGGCAATAAATCCAATCATTCGACAGCTAAATTCAAAATTCAACGTATGGTATTTGGATGACGGCACCCTAGGAGGTGATGTAGACACAGTCATAAAAGACTTAACATTTTTAAAAGAAAAATTCAATTCTATTGGCCTAGACCTTAACTTTTCAAAATGTGAAATTTATCTTCCCGAAACCACTGACAGACAGACTGCCTTAGCAAATTTTTTTACCGTAGCACCAAATATCAAAATTACGGAAAGAGACTCTCTTCACCTCCTAGGGTCCCCAATTTTTGACGAATCCTTTCCAACGTTCGTTGAAGAAAAAAAAAAAATTCAATGATGTCTCGGAAAGACTTTTCAAAATTAACATTCATTCTGCCTTCACACTCATTCGATACTGTTGTTTTGGACCAAAATTTACATATAACCTTCGCTCCACCCATCTGTGGAAACATCCACAACTTTTAGAAAAAGTAGACCAAATTATTAGAAACACACTAACTTCGATCCTTAATGTGGCCCTGGACGACCGAGCGTGGCAGCAAGCCACACTTCCCATTCGCCTGGGAGGTCTCGGCATCCGCAAAATTTCAAGTATTAGTTTACCGGCCTTCCTCTCCTCGGTCCACAGTACTGATAAATTAACCAGTGTAACATGGCCTTAACATTTGTGTATGAACTAGCCTTAAGCGTTGCGGCGGGAGACGACACCCAGTGGACGATACATCGCGAGCCCGTACGCCACGATCGCGATCCGCTCGTGAAAACGTCGATTGTTTTTATGTTTACCTGTTTGTGCCCTTGTTACTGTGTTTTACCTATCAATATACCTTTTACTGTTAAACGCGCATTTCAAATCATTGAAATAGACCCATGACACACCCTGAGTAAATACTCCTCTACAAGTGACGCCCAACTCGCGGCCAAGTTGCAGTGGAAAAGTCGTAAAATACAATCAGTGACAATAAGTGAAAACTCCTATCGTGCTAACACATACCGTGAACCCTCTCCGATAGTGCATTTCACGTGGAATATTTCCAAACTGTGCAAAAACAATCGGCAAAACTTCAGGCGAGTCCACTCTTCCCGCCAAAATTATAACCGACGCGAAGCGACGCGCGCTGTCCAGTCTACCGCGCGGCATTTTTAGCGCTCGCAACAATAAGTGTACTCAACGTTCAGTGTCGTGCAACGGAATTAGTAACGAATACGTAGAGTGTTACATATTTACGTACATTACCAGAACCATCACTCGTGTTGTTTTGTTTGTTCGAGCGAGTAACAGCAGAGGTAGTGCCCTGTTACCATGCCGCCGAAGCCAACCAAAAAACATACCGTAAGAGATGGGGGGTCGGAAACCGACACGGACGTGGAGCAGAATAGGACGGTGGTTGCTTCATCGTTATCATCACCGAATATAACCATGTCTGAGGAGATGCTTCAGACCCTGGTGTGCAATATCACCAAGAACCAAGCGGAAGCGAATCGCATTCTCATTGAAAGCATTCTGGCGAACAAAGATGAACAGTGCACATCTTCACCACGGATACCCGATACGCGTGATACCGCGCGTTCGTCGGGCAACTTCGCGAAGTGCACGGTGCGCTTTGACGGGGCATCGAAGAACGCGGAAGAGCTCGAGGCATTCATCGACGCTATCGAAATATACCGCGATTGCACCAACATCAGCGATGAGCACGCGCTGCGGGGGCTGCCTATGCTGCTAGTCGGCGAGGCCGCCGTCTGGTGGCAGGGTGTGAAGTCGTCGATAACGTCGTGGTCCGACGCGCTGCAACGCTTTCGAGGGATGTACGGAGTGCCGCGACCGGGTTATAAAATCTTTCGTGACATTTTCGGTACCGAACAAAACAATGAGCGGGCTGACGTATTTATAAGCAAAGTGCGCGCTTCAATAGCAAAGTTACCCTATGATGTGCCGCAAGTAATGATGCTAGATATGGTTTATGGATTATTAGATCATAGAATTAGGAAACGAGTGTCTCGCGACGCGGTGCACGAGCTGGATCAGCTGATAGCGAAGGCCAGGTTAGTCGAGGAGTCGTTGGCGGAGGTAAGTGTTTCTACCCATTGTAATAGAATTGGCGACAACGTAAACAATAACCCTTCCGTCGCCGCGCGGGAAAGTTCGAACACAAATGTTAACCCTACGAATGCCACAGATGACCCGCGTAAGTCGAGTACTAATAATAGTGTTGTTAGGCCGTCCGACTCGCACGCACTAAACATGGAAAATAATAACAATAGGGATGGGCAAAGGCGTGTTAGACCAAAGTGTACTTATTGTAGATTTTTCGGTCATACGGTAGACGAGTGCCGTAATAAGGAGAAGAAGGATGGAAAGGTCACTGACCCTTCTAATAAGTCGAGCAAAATAACCGAGTTACGTTGTTACGGATGTGGTCAGCTGGGAGTGGTGCGCTCAAAATGCAGTAACTGCAAAGGTGCGTCGACTTCAAGCAAGTCGGATTTTTGTAGCGCTCAAGTAGCCGATAGTGATGATCCGCGGCCGCTGGTGGAAATCCAAGTCGTGAACCGCAAGGGGGTAGCCATCTTAGACACGGGGGCGACGCATTCCATCGCGGGCCCCATGTTATACGACTTACTTTTTAGGGCTGGCGTTGTTTTTAAGAAAAGGTTACGTACTATAGGGCTTGCCGACGGATCACAACAGATGGGCACTGTACTTGAGTGTGATACTGACGTTATATTAGAAAACCACGTTATACCTGTCACTTTTATAGTTTTACCGGACGCGCGAACTCGGACATTGCTAGGTAGAGACTTTATCATGAAAGCAAGTATCCTGTTGGACTTACCACAGAGTAGCTGGTGTTTTAACGACGAGCCGGAACACTGACATCCGTTTGTCACCAGCTTTAACTTACCTACCGGCGGCCAGATGGAGCTGATGAAGGTAGAAGCATCAAACCTTGCGCTGAGGGCTGATGAAGGCACCAAGTTAACAGCGGATCAGAGGATCCAACTGAACGCGTTTCTGTTGAAGAGGTCTGACCGCTTTGCAAAGGGCGGGCCACCAACGGAATACGCCAACCACTGGTTGAAGATAGACCCGCAGCAGGAACCCATCGCCTCACCGCCTTACCGGATGTCTCCCAGTAAGAGAACGATGTTGGAGCAAGAGTTGCAGAAGTTACTAGACACTGGCGTGATCGAAGAATGCGAATCTCCTTGGGCTGCCAACCAGTCTGTTAAGTTTCTGGGCCACGTGATCGTACCAGGTGGGGTGAAGGCAGACCCCGATAAGACGGCAGCTATCGCAAATATGTCCCCTCCTGAGAACGCGAAACACGTGAAGACCTTTCTGCAAACGTCAAGTTGGTTCCGGCGCTTTATTCCCAATTATGCCGATGTTGCCAAACCTCTGACGGATCTTCTAAAAAAAGACAGCAAATGGACCTGGACCTCGAAGCAACAAGATGCCTTCGATCGCATTAAGGAAAAGTTGATCAGTGCCCCGATACTGCGCCAAGCTGACGAATCGATGCCGTTTACATTGAGGACCGACAGCAGCGGTTACTGTCTCGGAGCAGTACTGATGCAGGGGGAGGGTCCCGAGGAAAGACCAGTAGAATACGCCAGCCGTTTGCTGAATAGTGCGGAGAGAAATTATAACACAACGGAAAGAGAAGCGCTTGCAGTTGTATGGGCAGTTAACAAGTTCCGCGCGTACATCGAAGGTTCGGAGGTTGTGATAAAGAGCGACCACCAACCTCTGCGATGGCTGATGACGGTAAAGTCACCAAGCGGTCGGTTAGCTAGGTGGGCCCTTACTCTCCAGGAGTACAATCTCCGTATAGAATATACACCCGGTAGGTCGAACGTCATCGCTGACACTCTTTCACGACCGCCTTGCGCAGAAGAAACGAATTGTGAAATCCGCTATGCCGAAGTCGATTTCCCGTCAAGAAGCCCCAAGGATGTCCGTGAAAACCAACTCAAAGACCCTGACGTGAAAAAGATCGTTGAGGACCTCGAATCAACCGACGATCCGTTCAGGGGGAGGAGTTGGTCCGACCGTGGATTCATTATGTCGGACGGCATTTTATACAGATATGGCCCCGACGAGTGTGAGGAAGAGACAGGTTGTCTCGTTGTACCGGAGCACGAACGTGATAAAGTCATGGCAGAATATCACGACGCACCGACAGCTGGCCATTGTGGAGTGGAGCGCACACTAGATCGAGTGAGGTCGAAGTATTACTGGCCCGGTATGCGTCAATACATCGTTAGATACCTGAAGAAGTGTGTAGAATGTCAGAGGTACAAAGCCGATAACAGGAAGCCGGCTGGACTTCTGCAGACCCCCGCAACCAATCGCCGCTTTGAAGTCATCGCGGTGGACCTTTTCGGCCCATTGCCGGAGACCGCCGATAAGAACAAGTGGATACTTATCGTAGAAGACACGTGCTCTCGATGGGTAGAGTTATTTGCTCTACAAGATGCTACCAGCTTGAACTGTTCCAAGATCCTGATCTCAGAGATTTTCCTGAGATATGGAGTGCCAAGACGGATCTTGAGTGATAATGGTGTACAGTTCATAAGTGAAATAATGCAGCAGGCTTGCTATTCATTTGGCATTACTCAGTCGCTGTCGCCTGTGTATCACCCGCAAGCGAACCCTGTAGAAAGGAAAGACCGTGATCTGAAACCACAACTTGCTATTCTGGTGGGGAAAGATCACAACACATGGGACGCTCACCTACCCGCGATACGTTTCGCGATGAACTCTGCAGTGACCAGCAGCACCGGATTTTCACCGGCTTACCTGACGTTCGGGCGAGATATGCGTGCGCCGGCCGACGTCATAGCTGATTTGCGCACCATCGTGCAGAGTGACAACGTCGTGACGAGCCTTTCCCCTTACCTCCAGAGGATGTCAACAGTACTATTTGAAGCTGTATGTTTATTGCATGAAAAGGCTCAAGCGAATCAAAAACGTTATGCCGATGAGGGTCGCAGCCCTGCACCTGATTACTCAATTGGTGATTTGGTCCTTTTGAAGACACAAAGGAGTAACGACACGACCCGCGGACAAACGCCGAAGTTCATACCACGACGGGACGGACCTTACCATATAAAGGAACCCGCTAGCTCCACCACTTATGTGTTGGAGAAGGTAAGTAGCGCTGAGACATTAGGGAGATACCACGTTTCCCAGTTGACCCCATTCGTAGGCGATGTACCGCCAGCCCCGGTCAACGAGAAGCGTAGGCGCGGTAGACCTAAGCGTTATCTTGACTGACTCAGACGCGTGGACGCATGTCTAAGTCAGAGGGGGAGGATGTAACATGGCCTTAACATTTGTGTATGAACTAGCCTTAAGCGTTGCGGCGGGAGACGACACCCCCGCCCGCGACCTCTCACCCCCGCCAACGGACAGTGGACGATACATCGCGAGCCCGTACGCCACGATCGCGATCCGCTCGTGAAAACGTCGATTGTTTTTATGTTTACCTGTTTGTGCCCTTGTTACTGTGTTTTACCTATCAATATACCTTTTACTGTTAAACGCGCATTTCAAATCATTGAAATAGACCCATCACACACCCTGAGTAAATACTCCTCTACACCAGGAATATTTTATCTTCTTCACTGGTCGATTTTGAAGTACCGTGTTTGACCGATGCGTTGAACGCTTGGAAAATGGCTTGTCCCAATACGGTTTTCCCCGACGCCGTGCCGCTCTGCAGTATTATACGGAATACCCTAATAAACTGGCTGCTGGCTGTGGGAGAATGGGAGTCAGGCTTGTGGCTTCAAGCGCTCCCGTCATCCACCATAGGCACAATGATGGATGACTCATCGTTTCGGCTCGCTACATGTCTCCGCTTGGGCGCACCTTGTGTTGCTCCGCATCGGTGTCACTGTGGTGAAGCTGTCGACAGTCTCGGGCACCATGGCCTGTCCTGCTACAGGAGCGCAGGTCGCATAGCAAGGCACGCCAGCATCAACGATATTATTCGTCGAGCCCTTGTCACCGCCGGTATACCTGCGGTTTTAGAACCAAACGGTTTGGTACGTGACGATGGAAAGAGACCAGACGGTATGACGTTGTTGCCTTGGAAGATGGGTAGGCCTCTGGTGTGGGACGCAACCTGTGTCGATACCCTTGCTCCATCTCATGTTCCTAGCACGGCGAGCTGTGCTGGCGCTGCTGCTGCAGCTGCTGAGACCCTCAAGTGGCGCAAATACTGTAACCTTATGGGTAACTACAGTTTTGAGCCGTTTGGGGTCGAAACGCTCGGGTCATGGGGCCCGAGTGCGCGTCTCCTTTTTAGACAAATTTCTCACCGACTAGTCGACACTTCACGTGACCAGAGGGCTGGATTGTTCTTTGGCCAAAGAATTTGCATTGCCATGCAGCGTGGCAATGCTGCCAGTCTTCTGGGCACGTTTCCAGATGACAGCGATGCGGACGAGTACTTCGACGCCTGAGTGTTTTATATTAATTTGTACAGGTAGTTAGTTATTTAGTAATTTAATTTAGTTATATATGTTGTTATGTTTTAATTAATAATGAGCGTTGGCAAATATATTGCGCTGCGTAAAAGTGGATGTAAAACACAAACATTTATTGAAACTGGACTAAGTGTGAGTTTTATAATGTAAAACTTCATATTTTACTAGACATAAATTTAAATCAAGGGCATTGTTAATCCTTAAAATACACGAACTGAAAAATACAAATGATTTTATAGATTTTGTTTATTTTTATTTATTTAAAATTTATGTTCAAGTAAAAAATACTGTACAAAGGCGGACTTAATGCCTACGGAATTTTCTACCAGTCAACAAGGGTGATACAGAGACAAAACTTGGCAGGTGCAACAAAAGGGTTAGGTAACCAGAAAAATAATAAAAACACTAGTATATAGATACATACATAGATAATATTTTAACAGATTAAACTTTGTCAGGAGAAATAGTATATAGATACATACATAGATAATATTTTAACAGATTAAACTTTGTCAGGAGAAATAACAATAGGTCGAGGGGAAAACGAATCCAGCAAATCAGCGCTGGGATAATTTTACAAACTTCTTACGAATATGCTCACGAGCATTAACTTTACAAGATAACTGACTGATTGCCATCCTGATGTTGATGTTGAAAGACCGCCTGGACAAATAGAGAAGAGAGAATTAAACCAGAGCGATGAGAAGGACATCGTTGAAGACGATTGTTGGTGAAACGAGCCCTTATATCTCTGCGCTGACGTGTGGGTAACTCTTTAAAAGCAATCGGTGCGCAGACACATAAATGATCATACTTACGAAGATTGAAGACAAATCGAATGCAGTTATTTAGAAGGCGGTCAAGTTTATTGAGGAGATCTGCATTCAGGTCATAATAATACACATCACCGAAGTCTAATGTGGAAAAGATTAGGGACTGTACAAGCATGGTCTTTATTTATTTATTAAAACTTTATGCACAAGTAAAAAAATACTATACAAAGGCGGACTTAATGCCTGAGGCATTTTCTACCAGTCAACCTTAGGGTGATGCAGAGACAAAACATGGCAGGTGCAACAAAGGAGATAGATAACTCGAAAAAGAATACACTACTAAAACATTAATACTTAAATACATACATATAAACTGATTAAACTTTGTCAGGAGAAATAACGATATGTAGATGAGAAAACGAATCCAGCAAATCAGCGTGTGTCTTTATGTGGGATGGGAGAAGGTTTTTCAACAGATATAGCGACCGCCACGTGATGACTTTTTTTACTTCCAGTCTTAAGCTTTTACACTTTTAATTATATTGTTTGCACTATTTGGAAACAAATATTTTTTTTTAATAAAAAATATAAAAATGTCATCATCCCTATTATCTTAGGAGCGATCCCTTTTAAATTTTTGAAACGTGCAGTCCCTCCGTCGCATTTCCATCGGAACTCTCCTGTTCATCAAAGGCGCAGGCAGACGCTTGAACTTGATTTTCTTGATAGAGACGTCATATAGTTTGACCACAACAGCGTTGGAGAATCAGATTTTTTCCTCAATTGATACAGATGATTCCAGGGGTTACCAGTCAATATTGGACGCATCTTGTTGAAGACTCTCGCTATTCACACGGGCAAAGGCATGCCTGTACTGGAACGTTGGTTTAGGTTTAGGATACTTAAAGACATCATCATCATCATCCACAGCCCGACTTCACCCACTGCTGAGCATAGGCCTCTCATCTCTTGTGCCAATCTCCACGCTCCCGTACCAGCCTCATCCAGGGAAGATCCTCATAAAGGACGTAGGATTAGAAAATAAGGAGCATCATGTTGACCATGTGAGGAAGATAGGGAAGGATTGGAGGTGAGGATCAGGTCAAGCCAAGTATCATCACCGACTAACATTATGATAAGTGGGTAGGAGAGGAGAGGAGAGGAGAGGCAAAACATGCAGACTGGCTGAATCGATTAGATGCAGGAGTTTATGGGACCGAGGAGAGTTGAGGGCAAGGAGGTTGGTATTAAAAGCCCCATAACAATGTGAAGTACATACTCCGAACCCAAAAATTCAAGTGCCGATTCGAATTCAGTGAAGTAATTGTGTAGTAGAAAAAGGGTGAGGATTCGAAAAAGCTTACCGCAGACTTCTGTACACTGCTTCGCGCTGATGATGGCTTGGCATCCAGATGTCTTGAAGCCTGTACACTTCACTACACATGTATTCCATAGGCGCGCTGTGTTCATAAAATTGTTCTTATCTTGAGGGGGTGATAATCACGAATACACGGAAGGACCTTTATGTTTTAGCAAATGTTAATAGGTCTGAGCACGTTAGTTTTTCGAGTTAAGAACAGTTAGTGTCGCGAAAAACCACTCACGGAAGCATGGCGCTACGGTGCGTAGACCAATCGGATTGCTCAGCGAACGAACGATGAGAATGCCGATCACTCATCGATCACTAATAAAGAATTATTAGTGATCGATGCGATCACTTAATCAAATCATATCCTTATTCCTTCACACATAATACCTTCATTACTCGAAGTGGGGTAAAAATAAACCATCCTAAAAATCCCCAAGATTTAATGCAGTAGGTAAAACCCACCATTAAGAGAACGGTACGTGACAGTAATCAATGGAAGGGGGCAATAGACGACACCAAGGACAGTTTTAACTCCTTTGGCACAAACCTCAAGGAAAAGAAACTGCGGGTTTATTGGGCGAAGAAGAAGCTAGAATTTTAAATGGTAAATCATCACGGAGGTAGATGGCAACACAACCTCTTACCGATCCGGTCATTTCGAAGAAGAAGGAAACCGGGGAGTGGGTAAGTGGTTGAAAGCAAGTCAGGTTAGAGTCAAGTCTCGGTAATCAGGACGGCGTGGACGTTGTGGTCAAAAACGTGTCATACATTTCGTTGTTGTGACTGGGAAAGCTTTGAGCATTGATGTGGCATGTATACGTTCAATAGCCGGCCAGAATTAAGGTTGAAATTTTGGAGCAACAGAACACGTAAAGTGTCAGTAAGAGAAGGGAAACTTTCATCGCTGGAAGATGCAATAGATTCGTTGCCAGAATAAAATGATTCGTTATCAGATGTCATAAATATATGTTAACAAAATAAATATCAATAAATATATAAAACGCTAAGTCGCAAAAGCTATTGTTGAGCATCAGGTCCTGGGTTCGATTCCCAAGTCGGGCAAAGAGTTATTGGGTTTTTCTATCTAGAATTGCTCAGTAGCAGCCCGGAATCTGAGTTTGTACCCGTTTTATGGCAATAGGCTCGCCTATTACATGGGACTTAAGCATAACTGGCGGAATGTGGGTGTACTATAGGTACACCTCTGCCTAACCCTCCTGGGATTACAGGCGTGATGTTATGTTATGTTATTTATAACGCTAAAAAGACTACACAAATGACTAGTTTGACCTTTGCATCTCTGCACCAACCGCATTAAAACTTGTTAGAAGATACAAAGCACACAGAAAAAAAAATTCCAAATATCATGCGGGATGAAACAGTAAAAATAATATCAAGAAAAAAAAAACTATGTATGCCAAAATATACTATAACAAATTATTCATGACTAGCACTTCGCGCGCGATTTCCACCGCGTGGATTTCGAAAAAAAAATTGCCCATGTTAATCAGACATCATTTCAGCTTCTAATGGTAAAACAATTTTTCAAATCGGTCTAATAGTTTCGGAGCCACTCCGTAGACTGTCCTCAGCGACTCTTATGCGATTGAGTTTTGGAGAAAAATCAGGTATTTTGGGACTAGCCGAGCGGCCACATGTTTCATATCCAAGTGATTATTTAAAATGATACGGATCCACTCAATAGACACAGAAAGTTCAACGGCTATCTCTCTCAAACTTGAATGAGGATTTTCAGTAACTATTTTCTTCACTTTTGCGATGTTAACTTCAGTTGAAGACGTTGATGGCCTACATAGCAAGGCAAATCTTCTATGACATCGCGAAGGCTTTTGAACGCTATGTACAACGCATAAGTACGTGGTTTTAATATAAATCGATTCACCGTTAACCTTCTGTAACAATTTCAGTGACTACGAAATTCCATTGGCGATGCAAATTTTAAGACAACCCCTTTGTTCGATGTTTTGTCCATTATGAAATTTGCAATACCCACTAGAAATGATCTTACTAAAAACGCACTGTATTGTACTAAATGAGAACAGATGCAACTCAAAATCGGCGCCAAAATGTAAATGAGTTGTGCCAATCTAACAAAACAAAAAAAATACAAATATATTGAATTTGCAACCTTATAAAAATCATCCATTACCGATACTTTTTTTGACAGATCATTTATCACTTGAAATGGATCTATAGTTTTCAGCAAGTTTTTGTCACCTTTCTAAAGATTACACCCACCACACCTCTACTCCACGCCTCAAGCGTCGTATGACGTATTTGTAGTGACTCGCTGGCACTATTAGGATTGAACAGTAAGAACAACTGCAACTAACATAAAAACTGCTTTAAGCCGTTTTCTATCATTTAGGAAAATTTTCAATTTCTATATAGCTTTTTAATGATAACATTTATATATTCAACACAACAAAAAAAAATTCTAGTGAAGTAGGGAAGATTCGTTGCCAGGACTAGTCAATAGTCATCGGTCTATTTATTCGTGGAGATTAGCTGCCCCTTGTGGAGTAAGTCGGTTCCGCTTAGTAGTGGCCGAAAATAAAAAAATATATTTGTGTTGCTGCCGAGGTACCTGGATCAGTTAACTTTTTCACGCATAGAGATCTGTCAGAAAAGTATCAAAGTCAGCCTACTTCTAAGTGACACCAACCTGGTGACAAAAAGACTTCTGGAAGCCATTGGTACAATTAACTTACTTAATATGTCATCGCGGTCCAACCTATACAACATTTGAAATGAGATTAGACATAAAAAAAAGCCCGTTTAACCAATTCGACTTCGAATCTGAATGACATTAAAAGCAAAAACGTGGTTAAAATACGATCTGTTTACTGCAGCTGTCATTTGTCATGCCACCAACGCAATATAAATGTCAAAATCGTTTGAACGAACTTACTTGCTTTAGATGTCCAATCTTATTCCAAATAGAATATGATAATTGCCGAAATATGAAAAGTTGCCCGCTTTGCTTCCCTCATAAACTTAAAACGTTATTACAAATATGTGCATATTACTTCGTTCTCATTAAAATAAATACCCATAATTTGGGAATTTACCCAGGTTTAAATACCCGGCATTTACCCAAAATTGAATTTACCCGGTAATTTACCACACAAAATACAACATAGTAATATGCTATTATTTATTAACACAAGTTTTCAAATCAAATCAAAACATTTTTTTTCACATAAAACTACAAGAGCACCTATGAAACGGCAGAAGCTAGGTGCACCGTTCCAATTGGTCGTTTCCTATTTAGAAGAGCCGGTAAGAAGCTTCATTACCCTTTAAAACATAATTGGTATTAACAATGTGATAGGTATGGGAGGATACTGTAGGCCTTTCAACAAGTATTAGGTGCGTAACAAATGGAAAATGGTCCACAAATCAACAATATACAAGGCCTACATCGTTCTCGCATTCACAAAATATAGAAGAGTCTATTAAAAGAAAAAAAAAAGAAAAAACCTATTAAAACCAAATGACATTATGGCCATTTCAACTGTAACAAGTCTGAATTAATATCTTGTTCACAAAAGCCACTAAATGAAGAGTTGAAATTAGAATTGGAAGTATATAATGTTAAATAATGAGAAGATTGTGTCAAAAAAATTAATCATTAGTAATAAGAAATAAAAAAACGCCTTAATTTCGACGCAGTTAATAGAAATTTACATAGGCCGTTTATGAGAAACCAGGGAAGCCACATGTGCAGAAGGAATTACACGCACAATTACAGGAATTACGGGATTTTGTTTAAAACTTTATATACACAAATGTCTGTGGCTCCTGAGATAACAAATGTTCAAAAATGACGATAAACAACAATAAAATAAAATTTCACAGGTTTCACACTGGAATAACGGACAAGTTTCGTTTAACCAGTATCGGCATCGAAGACAGTTTTCAAACTCAATTCCGTTCAGCCCGTATGCTAACTTCTTTCAGTATTTCGATATACCATTTTTCTCGTTGAAAATAATGTCACAAACATACAAAAGCAATTTCCACGTGCTGTGTTATATATTGTCTGAAATAAGCAACTATATTCTCTTTGTTGTTGTCATTCGTAGTCGGTAGGTCTTTGGCAGTCGGTATGGACAGTCAGAAGCATTAAAGTCTGACGACTAGTGTAGTCTTACTAGCAAGGGATTGTTATGTTGGGAGATAGGGACACAGCATTCAAACACGGTGGTTGAGCAAAGACTACTTTAATGTATCATTACATCTATTTCTCCCGCCTACCTTCACATCCATTATTATCATATAATATAATCATTCCTTATTTACTTATACCTACAACCCCCTTATTAATTTACATATTTTTGATTTACAGATTCTTTAACATTAAAGAAAGGAAATAATAATAATAATAATAATTTTATTTCCATAAGCCTAATACATAAGGAGATAAAGAGTTAACAAAGAGTTAGTTGAATTACTTAGATCCTTATAGTAATAGACAATTACATGCTCAAATTAGTGAAAAACTCCTGACACCCGAACTAGGTTTAGTCCTGTATCTCAGGTGTCAGCGTTCCTCTCTGCAAGGCATATTGTGATAACAAACTTACTTAAATTTAAGTGAGCGCAGAACACAATAAAGTAGAAAAATTAAAATAACAAATCTCGAATGATATATAATAAAATACAAATAAAATACACAATCTAAATTTATACCAAATCCAATCTTAATCTTAATTACCAATTTTAACAATTAATTTGTTCTTTAGTATGTGTGTGTGGGGAAGTTAAAGTAGTGTAAGGGTGAATATAGTGTAAGGGTGAATGAAGTGTAAGGGTGAGTGAGTGTAAGTGTGTGAGTTATTTGATTGTGGAATGTGTGCATTTAAGTGCGTGCAGTTTACCGTAGATTAGCAAACTCTCAAACCAACAAATTCTCAGTTTCATAATAGCCTAGTGAAGAGAGCCAGTCCCTCACCTTCATTTTACAGTTAATCCTATTTAGGTGAAAAATATCTAGTTGTTTATTTGTTTTGTTATACAATCTGACGCTAAGGATAAAGTAGTGTTTAGTTGCAAAAGCTGTTCTTGTCCGATCAGGCTTAAAGATTGTATGTTTAATTCTACCTCGAGGCTCCAGCAAAGGTCGGGACTTGTGTTTACGGGCTATGGTGTGGTGGACATACAGTTGCCTCACCGTGAGAACTTTACATTCAGCGTAAAGTTGAGCCGTAGGGTACCTGTAGGGTCTTTTTGTCATAACCTTAAGTACAGCCCGCTGGGCAATCTCAAGCTGTAGGATTGTTGATTTCGGTGCTCCTCCCCATACCGTCAAACAGTAGGACATTAGCGACTGGAAAAGAGCCAAGTAGATCATTCGCAAGGTTATTGCGTCAGCTGTCTGACGGAGTCTTTTAAATATACATATGAGTCTTCGAGCTCGATTTGTAACGGTTTCTATTTGCTTATGCCAACGGAAGCTGAAATCTATATGTACTCCCAAATATTTCACGAAAGGAGATCTGGTTATGTACAGACAAGTGCAGTCAGGAGCCGGCAGCAAACACGAGTGTGCTTTAACTTTGAAGTTCGGCGGGGGAAGATGGTCAGATCGTATTGCAAAGGGAATAAACAGGGTTTTATCAACATTTAGCGCCAGAAGATTAGTAGACAGCCATTCCATTACAATTTTAAGGGCATTTTCAGCATTTTTCTTTGTTTGGCACCAGTCTTTTCCATTCACAATAAGAGCTGTATCGTCCGCATATGTAAAGATTTTACAGTTAATTAGAGGCATGTCGCATAGATCATTTATAAATATGAGAAATAATGTGGGGCCCAAGATGCTTCCCTGTGGGACGCCACATTTGATACCCTCTTCATCACTCACATGTTCCCCTATTTTCACCACTTGTACACGATCTCGTAGATAGTCAGCAAAGATTTTTAAGGCAATACCTCTAACTCCTGCGCGTTCCAGCTTATTTAAAAGGATAGGGACAGAGACAGTGTCAAAAGCTTTCGCCAGGTCCAGAAACAATCCTGAGCATTTTTGCTTTTTATCTAGGTTCCGAATGGCATGTTCAGTCAGGGCCAATACTGCATCCTCCGTGGAAATACCATTTCGGAAACCATATTGGTTACCAGATATTGTTTTATTTAAGTGAAGGAACCGCGTTAGTCGGTTATTCAGTAAACGCTCCAATACTTTGGAAAGAGCTGTGAGGACTGATATTGGTCTATAGTTATTGACACTGCCTCTGTCACCCGTCTTATAAATCGGATGCACAATTGCTTTTTTGAAGACCCCTGGAAAAATACCCGTCGTGATGGACAGGTTACAGATGTGAGTAATAAGAGGGACCAGAGTTTGGCGAGATGATTTTAAAATACAGGCTGAGATACCATCCCAGCCCAGCGCGCAATCAGATTTTAGGTTAATTATTATTCTCTCAACCTCCTCTGTGTCAGTTTCAGAAATAGCTATGGAGTTTAAGTTACTTCGATTATTATGAGGAGTAGGACTGGGAGCGGGATGGTCTCTCGATACTTTGCTGGCCATTTCACTACCAATGCCAGCAAAGAAGTTGTTAACTTTATTAATAGAGGTTTTAGGGTCATTTAGATTTATAAGTTCGGTGGGAGGAACTGGTTTAGGCTTTAGATTCGCTACCTTATTGATAACATCCCAGGTTGACTTTGGATTGTTCTTCGCTCTCATGAATTCTTCCCTCTCAGAATTCTGTTTTAACCGCCGTAGTAGGTCATTGCAATAGTTGCGGTACCTTTTATATGTAATCAGTAAGATGCTGTTTTCTGGCGAGGCGTTGAGCATGGAGATTATCACGGTGGGATATACACCTAAGAAGCCCAGGGGTGATCCAGGGCTTTACATGTCTATTTTTCCGAGTGATTGTGGAGACTAAAGTGTGTTTTTTAATAATAGATGAAAGGGTGGTAACCAATATATCAGCCGCCACGTTTGCGTCAGAAGCATTGAGGACTATTGCCCAATCCGATACATCTATTTCAGTTTGTACAGCTGCATAGTCCACTTTCCTAACCGTCTTAGGAGGCTTTAATTTTGGTTTTTTGCTATCTATAGAGAGAATGAGGGGCTCGTGATCCGTAATGTATGTCTCCAAAACGATTGTTACGGCAGGAGCATTAGTACGAAGTAGCACATGGTCGATACAGTTATTTAGACGGGTTGGAAATAAATGAGCGGGGAGTAGTCCATGCATGGCAGTTAAAGTGAGGTATTCACTACAGTTCACGTCATTACTCCCAACTTTTATGTCAATATTTATGTCGTCTAGAACAGCAACCGTTGGGAAAGTTGCAAGGGATGCGAGAACATTTTGGAGACTATCATTAAAGCAAGTTACGTTTGTAAATGAAGGTGAGCGATAGAGTGCGACTAAACAACACTTCAATCCCATTTTACACACTAAGCAATTTCCCTCCATGAATTGCGGTTCCATTACATCACATACAATGTCGCTTTTAATATAAATAGCTACGCCGTCGTTTTGATTGTTTATGTTTTTAGTGCAGTATGAAACATAGCCTTCCATTATGGGGAGGATGGGTGCCTTGCTGAGCCAACACTCAGACAGTACCAGGATATCGCACTGGAAATCCAGTCGGCACAGTAATGCTAGGATTTTATTAAAATTTTTGTTTATACTTCGCACGTTTATGTGGAGTATTTTTAACCCGTTTACGCTTCGTAGTTTACCTGAACACAATTCAGGGGAACATTTAAATGATTTGGATACTTTCAGATGGTCGAGGTCGTTGTTAATTTCTTCTATACTATCCATTTCTATTTAATAAAACAACGTAGGTATTCATGGCACAGAAACATTGTTCACGGGGAAGCAAAACCTTTTCCAATAGGGTACAGGGTAGGAATATACCAGTGATATTATTGTGCATGTCTTTAGGTGAATAAGCGGTTGATGCTTGTTGGTGGTGTGTTGGTGTTTGTGATAATAACAGCAGAGTGTAAGATAGAATTTCAAGTTTGCGATTAGTGAATACATATAAAATATAGCCAATCTCCACGATGTAGGTTAGCGTTAGCGTTAGCGTTAAATAAAAATGAACAATTCACTTCATTTGAACAACATTACGTACCTACACAATTACACACCATATAAATCTATCGGGATAGGCACTCATCAGCGATATTACACTTGCACTTTGTAAGTAGGCGTGGATTGTCGGGCGAAGAAAATGGAGATACTAGTTACAGCACAATCACTTTTTTTCCACTCACAATGTCTTTTAAAATAATCACCATGAAATAACCTGAAGGCAGAGGTCCGACATATTAAATGAAAGTATGAGACATAGCAGTAACCAACTCTTTTATTCCGACAGCTTGTTAATTAATTAAATAAATCGCGATAATAGCTCTAGGCGCTACGGCAGGCGCACCGGGCCGAGCCTGCCACAAGAATGATCCCCCTCTTCGCTGCGCACTAGCTTACATTAAGTTGCTTGAGAAGTGGGGAGAGTGGGGAGGTGAACGTCCCGCTTTGCACAGCGTAACTCGACCCGCTGTACCTACCGTTAACGGTGACGCCGACACGGCCATACTGACGTGCGGACGTCCTCGTACGCGTAGACTCATCAAGCATTGTCTAAAAAGACATAACGTTATTATTAATGTTCGTTCATCCTGACTAGCAATCTCGATGAGCAAAAAAATCCAGGTCATCCCTACTGACTGTGCAACCAACTCTAGACCGCTCAATATTGAGCCTTCAGGACTTATACTAGTAATCTGGTCCGGTTCAGCCCTGCAGAGTTTACTACTAATTCGGGACCGCTCGTTATTGAGCCTTCAGAACTTTAGCAATCTGGTCCGGTTTGCCGCTTCAGAGTTATAATCTTCTGGCCCGGTCCAGCGACCCTTCAGAATTATAACCTCCTGGTCCGGTCTTACGACCCTACAGAGTTATAATCTCCTGGTCCGGTTATAACAAACCCTTCAGGATTGTTACTGCTTGGTCCGGTCATGAATGACCCTTCAAGATCATTTCAGTTTACAGTTTTTTTTTTCTCTTTTTTTTGCTCTTTTTTGGTCTCTTTTTGTCTCTCTTTTGTCTCTCTTTTGTCTCCTTTTTAGTCTCTTTTTAGTCTCTTTTTTTGTCTTTTTTATTTTGTGTCTTTTTTTTTTGTCTCTTTTTTTTGTCTCTTTTTTTTTGTCTCTTTTTTTTGTCTCTTTTTTTTGTCTCTTTTTAGTCTCTTTTTTAGTCCGGACTAAAATGGTCCCTGTAGATTATATAATCAAATGTATTAAAGTACTTGTCTCAACAATCCACACATGCTATGTTCATTGGTAGTTTCACTACCACCAAAGTCATTTACTTTAGAGCCTATAACAGAAACAAACTATTTTAATCTTAAGAATAGACTTGACTTAGACACTCCACCGAATGCGTAGCACGCCTGTGCGATGCCGACCGAGTCTCATGTCATACGGCCAGCAAAATGTCACTTCAAGGTGCATAAGCGTTCTGTGTTGTGTCAGAGTGTCATGTCATTGAATGTGTTGCAGCAGACACATAATTCATGTTCACACACACATAACACTCTAAACTAAGAAACGACATCTATGAAAACTAAATAACACTTATTTAAGTATTGAAGCTCCGTCACGGCCAGACTGACATTCGCACGTCCTTGTGCGTCTCCATCCCCTTAAAGTCACTGCGGGCCCATTTTTCTGTAAAAAGAATAATACTGGTAAATACATTACTTTGTACGCTTGTCCATCAGTGACATACATTACAACGTTTTATAACCCACAAAATCAACCTTTAGGAGCTAAGCCGGACAACTTAAATAGGCCTCCCTTTTTTTTTTTTTTTTTTGTTCCCGGGGTGGAAAATCCTCATGGATGTCCTCCGCCCTGGGGCGGGCGGAGGGGTCTGTCAGACTCTTACTGACTTAAAACCACCCCGGTGTTCCATCTCACACCTACGCCGGGGTCGCGGGAACACATTATTCTTCCGCAACCCCGGCTGGTGCCGGCCCGCTTGCGCGGGCCCCGTCTCGGGCGGGGGGAGTGAGGTGTACTCCCCCCGCAACGTCTGTGAGCGGCGCGCGCGGAACACTACGCGCGCCGCCTTCTCGGGTCCTGCTGTTGGGGGGCGACGGATGTCCCCGAATCCGTCGCCCCTGGACCCATTTAGGGGGGCCGGAAGAGGGCGTTGTCCGCCCTCCTCCGACGCCCGGTGCGTCTGCTGCGGGCCGGGTCGAGAGTCGAGATCTCTCTCTCCCTTTCCGCAGCCTCCTTCTGCGAGATGACCGTTTCGCAAAACGAGACCACTGCGTCCCAGGACTCTGCGCCGCCGACCATCGCGTTCACGACGGCCGGCAGCGACAGGTCGTTGCCTACTTCGGTGATGAGGGCATGGCGCGGCTCCTCCCAAGCGGCACACTCTGCCAGCGTGTGCCACGCCGTGTCCTCCCGGCAGTCGACGCAGTGGTGACACCGGGCATCCGGCTCCCTGTTTATGCGACACAGGTACTTCCCGAAGCAACCATGCCCCGAGAAACGTCAGGGAGCCGTGCCTTCTCCCGAGCCAGCGGTCGAGCACTGGCCGGATCGCCTCGATGGTGCTGAGGCCGGCGGTAGGGCGTGACAGCCTAACCCGCCATTCCGCCACCAGGACCTCGCGGAGCTGCAACCGATGCTGCTCGATATGTTGCTGCATCGGTCGCTCGCCCCGCTCCCGCGCTGCTTCGCGCCACCGGTACAGTGACGCGAGCACCTTCGCCTCCAGGTCCCAGGGCGGTGATCCGGCCAGTGCACAACCCGCCTCGAAGGAGATCGTGCGATACCCCCGAATGACTCTGACGGCCATCGCCCGCTGCGGCTTGCGCAGGACAGCTATGCTGCCGGCCGTCAGGTCAGACGCCCAGATCGGCGCTCCGTAGAGCGCCATGGATCGCACGATCCCCATATAGAGCCGTCTACAGGCGGCGCTCGGGCCCCCCAGATTGGGAAGCAGCGTTGCCAGCGCCCCGGCCGCGCCCAACAACTTGGGCGCCAGCCGCCGGAAGTGGGGTCCGAAGTCCCACCGGCTGTCGAGCACCAATCCCAGATATTTCATGGTGGGCTCGACAGCGATCCGGACCCCCCCGACCACAATGTGTGATCCGGCCGGCGGCGCCCGCCGGGGCCATGAAACACCATGGCCTCCGACTTGTTGAGGGCCACCTCCAGGCCGAGGCGCCGTATGCGGCTCACCGTGAGTGAGACCGCCGCCGTCGCGAGCAACGCTGCCTCCCTGTGCGAACTCCCCCGGGCCGTGACCAGCGTGTCGTCCGCGTAACACGTCAGGTCCGCGCCTGGCGAGAGCTCGCCCCTCAGCACCCAGTCGTACCCGATGTTCCACAGGAGCGGTCCCACGACCGATCCCTGTGGAACACCGCACGACACTTGGCGCTGGTTTCCGCCATCACGTCCCATGTAGGTGACACACCTCCCCGCCAGATAAGCCCCAACGATGCGGCGGAGGTAGAGAGGCACCCGATGATAACGCAGTGCCTCCCGTATGCAGCTCCAGGGCAGGGTGTTGAAGGCGTTGGAGATGTCCAAGGACACCGCCACCACCACCCCGCCCCGGGACACTGTTTCCTCCGCCAGGACTCTCACCCTCGACACAGCGTGGATGGTAGAGCGCCCATGCCGAAAGCCGAACTGGCTCTCGTCCAGGTCCGCCCCCTCTCTGCACAAGTGGCCGTCGAGGCGGGCTGCGAGTATGCGCTCGAACAGCTTGCCCACCTCGTCGAGCAGCACTATGGGCCGGTACGCAGACGGCGAGTCGGCAGGGCGCCCCGCCTTCCTGAGCAGGACCAGACGTCCAATCTTCCACAGACTGGGAAACTGGCCCCGCTCAAGGCACGCTGTGTAGAGTCCTCTCAGTTGGGGCTCCAACTCCTTCAGAGAGAGGGCCAAAGCCAGGCCGTGAATTCCGTCGGGCCCCGGAGCCACGTTCTTGGCCCGGAGCCGCATCACGGCCACCCTCATCTCTGCCTGTGTCACCTCTGGGACGCTGATGGCGTTCTCCTCCTCTTCTGCAGACTCTGCGGCTGCGGGCAAAGCCATCGGCGGCGGAATATGCTCCGCTCTCACCGGGAAGAGGGCTGCTACAAATAGGCCTCCCTTGAGCTAGTTATCTCTCCAGATAACATGGACCAGGCAGCCAATCAGCGTCTCTCCGATCACTCACTAGTACCACACATATCTCCATTGATCTCATAGCCTCTCAGACTAGACGATCACTTTATAAAATTACCCAGAACAACGGCCTGCATAAGTCAGTTCTTTAGACTACCCAATAACACACACCATAGGACGTCAACCCGCATGAGTCGGATCCTTACTTTATCTCACAGATTAGTACCAATTTTACGTTTAATTACGTTTCTTCACTCTCAGAGGCCGAGAGGTTTTCAGAGCTGGCGGATAACGTACGTGAACTACAAATAGACAAAGCATCACTAAAACCACCCGATGACGCCCACTCCATCGCCAATCGCGGACTGCCGCCACTTCGGCCTCCTTCAAGCTACCCGTCAAAGTGGTAGCTAAATGCACCAAGCCCTCACTTCCCCCGGGCATTGCACGAAAATGCTTACGACCATATTTGCATTCTCTATTAGACACACAACAAAGGGAAGTCTGTACTCCCTGCGAAGCCCAATTGAAACCAGAGGGGGGTCACATACAATGAAGTAGGAATCACCACTGTAGAACGGTCTCATTTTTCCTACTGTGACGCAGCAACTGGTAGTATTGGGAAATATGGAGAATATTGGGAGAGTTGCTGCGTCACAGTAGGATGCTATCTTACGAATTTCACCCAAATCTAACCGAAACCATACTTAAAAAATATGAAGCCATACTTAAAAACCGCGCCCGAGTCCCAAACACAAGTTCTGTTTGTGTTACCCTAGACCTTGCACCATCCGTCGCTAGCTGCACTTCGAGAAGCTCGCCGCGCCAGGTCCCACCAGATTCACTTTCAATTATAACAAGTAAGCACCTCAATGTCCTCATGACTCTCTCTACCCGAACACGTACGTTGTAACTGGTTTTGTAATTGAGTTAACAGGCACAACATGAAACAAAAAGGACACTGACGTGTTGAATTTCACCACGGCTCAGTTATTCTGCGATTCATATTTAACGTTTTCTTTACACAGGTATACCTGTAAGGTAAACTAAATCACACCGCATAGTACCCTGGATTTTTTGACAAAGCTAAAAGCTACAAACGAACTACCAGATTATCTATTAAAAAGAAAAGGAACGAGCTCACCGGATGATGTGGTTGTCCATACACGTAGCAGGTGAGACGGTTCGTATCACGACTCTTCGGTGCTGGTGCTCGATTCGAATTCTTCACTTCGGTCAAAGGTTCGCACTGCCACTTGCTTCAATCACTTGATTTTTGGACTGTTGTGCTTTAACGATGGCATGTGCCATTGAAGCGATTGTCATTATCAGGATCAAACCGTATCAGTCGCGCAGTTGCGGTGTAATTTGACGTTTGCGGTTAAGTGGTTGCCGGAAGTCGTGATAGCAAAAACTTCATATTTTGAATAGATTAGACGTTAGCCCACACTTCACTGTCGTCATTATTTTCTTCAGGTTTTTGCCCTTCGAATCCCAATTCTGAAATCGGGATAGGCCCTCATCAGCGATATTACACTTGCACTTTGTAAGTAGGCGTGGATTGTCGGGCGAAGAAAATAGAGATACTAGTTACAGCACAATCACTTTATTTCACTCACAATGTCTTATAAAATAATCACCATGAAATAACCTGAAGGCAGAGGTCCGACATATTAAATGAAAGTATGAGATATAGCAGTAACCAACTCTTTTATTCCGACAGCTTGTTAATTAATTAAATAGATCGCGATAATAGCTCTAGGCGCTACGGCAGGCGCACGGGGCCGAGCCTGCCACAAGAATGATCCCCCTCTTCGCTGCGCACTAGCTTACATTAAGTTGCTTGAGAAGTGGGGAGAGTGGGGAGGTGAACGTCCGCTTTGCACAGCGTAATTCGACCCGCTGTACCTACCGCTAACGGTGACGCCGACAAATCTAATAATTTGATAATATTATTGTTTGACATTCACTGTATCGTTAATTTTAATTTAATACACACGTATGTTCCCTTTTTTTTTATACTCATTTTTAAAATTCCATTGTAACAATCATAACGTTTTGTTCGTTATTCACATATATTTATTTGTTGCAAGACATGCATTATTATCTAGGTTTTTTTTATTTGTTTTTCTAATAGACCTTATAAAATGTACATGCTGTGATTACAGGTTTTTTAATCAGCGGCTTGACACTTGAGTGCATCAGGTAGTTTGTCCCCAGCGATCAGGTGGTTTCACTGTCCTGCCAGAACGAGTTTTATAATAATTAGTGGTACAGCTGTTATGGTCTACGAGTGTCAATGTGGGAGCACTGGAGCCGCTATGTGACTCATCGACGGGCAAGGCACGACTTTGCGGCTTGTCTATATTTATATCATCGTATGTATAGTGTTCATACGGTTGTTCGTTGTTACGCCTGTCTGAATCAATGACAATATGTTTTCTATTTCGTCTTAGGACCTGTCCTGTATTCATTAGAATTAAATAAGATCGGTTCCCTAACAAACGTTGAATAACTCCATTAGTCCAATGATTATGCATTTTAATTTTGACTTTTTGATTTATGTTAAGTGGTTTTAGACCCTTTGATGCTTTGTCGAAGTATTTTTTCTGCTTTAATTGTCGTTTCTCTAATTTATTTGACACATTCCCCTGCAATTTCGGTTGAAGAAGATGTGGAGAACACGGAATTATACTTCGTAATTTTCTGCTGTATAACAGCTCGGCTGGTGAACTTAACTCATTACTTAAAGGCGTATTCAAATATTCTAATAGACCCAGACTGAAGTCGGTATTTTGAAATGTGGTTTTTTTCATCATATTTTTACTGTTTGGACTGTTCTTTCGACCTGTCCATTTGATTGTGGGTACCTAGGGGAAGACGTTATGTGTTGAAAACTCCATTTCAACGAAAACTCTTTAAACAAGTTAGACGAAAATTCCGGGCCGTTATCTGACATAACTATTTGTGGTATTTCATGACGTCTAAACAAGTTTTTTATATGCTTGATTACCTCTGAGGATGTAGTCGAATTTAATTCAACCACTTCTATGAACTTGCTATAATAGTCTACTACTATCAAATAAGATTTAATGCCGTAGTGGAAGATATCTGTGCCTATCTTGTACCAAGCTCTGTCGGGTATGTCATGCGGAATTAACGGTTCTTTTGTGTTGTTTTTTCTATATGTTAAACAGGCCTGACAGTGTGATAAGTAATCCTGTAATTGTGAATTCATATTTGGCCAATACATTATTTCTCTAGCCCTAAGTCTACACTTTTCTATGCCTAAGTGCCCTATATGTATTTTTTGTAACATAGTTTTACGCATGCAGTTTGGTATAATGATTCTATTGCCTTTCCATATTAGTCCATAATTCACTGTTAACTCATCCCTACTATCCCAATAAGGTTTTATCTCATTACTAATTTCAATTTTATGCATGGGCCATCCTTTCTTTATTATTTTTTTTTAATACCTGCATTTCGTTGTCTTCCCTAGTACATTTTTGTATTTCTAGAAAATGTGAGTCTGTTAAAGGATTCATCGTTGTTATGGCACACACTTGTGCTTGCGCCTCGAGGTGATCGCGCGTAGTGATATTACCTGTTTGTGGCAACGCCGCTCGTGATAATTCATCCGGTATGTATAGATATTTACCTGGTTTGTATATTAGTGTAAACGAATATGGTTGTAGTCGCATTAACATTCTCTGTAGGCGTGCTGGCGCATTCACCAACGGCTTGTTAATAATACTCACTAATGGCTAGTGATCTGTTTCTATCGTCACATCGTTACGGCCGTATATATAGGTATAGAATCGCTCGCATGCAAATACACAGGCATATAGTTCTTTTTCAATTTGAGCATAGTTTTGTTCAGTTTTTGTTAAGGATTTTGAAGCGTAACATACGGGATAGTTGTCCAAGCATTAAACAGGCACCTAAACCATTTTTACTCGCGTCTACTTAGATAACTATGGGTTTTTCAAGTGTGTAATATCTTAACACGGGTGGATTCGTTTACTGCTTTTTTAACATTTCAAAACATTGTTCATGTGTGTGATTCCAGTGCCAAGCTACGTCTTTTCGTAATAACTCGCGGAGAATAGATGTTTTTTCGGAAAAGTTTTCAATGAAATTACTAACATAGGTTATCATGCCTAAAAATCTTTCTACATCTTTTACATTTTGTGGCCTTGACATATTGTTAATAGCCAATACCTGCGACTCGTCGGGACTGATGCCGTCTTTTGTTATCGTATGCCCCAAGTACGTTAGCTCACTTAAACCTATTTTACATTTATTTTTATTTAATTTTATGTTTATTTCCTTACACCGTTTCAAGACCGCACGTAATCTCTGATCGTGTAATTCCTTTGTTTCTGCGTAAATTAGGAGATCATCAATAAACAGTATAACACCCTCGATATCATCGAAATGTTCATATAAACGTTTATGGAATATTTCTGACGCCGATGATATACCGTATGGCATTCTTAAAAATTTAAACCTGCCAAAATTTGTGTTGAATGTACAGAGGTCTGTACTGGCTGGGTATAACTTTACATGCCAAAATCCCTGTTTAGCATCTAATGTGCTAAAATATTTTGCACCGGATAGGTTGGCGGTTATTTCTTCAAGAGTAGGTAACTTAAAATGTTCTCGCTTTATTGCTTTGTTTAAGTCACGCGGGTCTAAACAAATGCGGAGATCTTCGTTTGGCTTTTTTACAACCGTCATGCTATTTACCCAATGGGTGGGTCCCTCAACTTTTTCAATAATACCCTGATTTTGCATTTCCATTAGTTTTTCTTTTACTTGTTCTTTTTTCGCAATAGGTAACTTTCGTGGAGCATGAACTACAGGTTTGGACCTATCATTTAATTGTATTTCATATGTACCTGGTAAACAACCCATTCCTGTAAATATAACATGAAACTCGTCCAGTATATTTGCACATCTTTTATCTGTTTGTTTTATACTCATAACCCTTTTCAATAATTTCAATTCCTCACATGAACTCCTACCCAAAATGGGAGGTGAATTAGTGTCTACAACTATAAATTGTAAAATGTATGTTTTGTTTTTGTATTGTACTTTGAGATGACATTTACCAATGACTTCAATATGACTACCTGAATAACCCTGTTACTTCATTGTGGTATGGGCTAATTCATCTTTCGTTATATTTATTTTATTAAGATATTTGTTAGGCAAGACGTTAACGTCGGCTCCAGTGTCCAGTTTAAAATTGACATATTTTTTTTCCAATACATAATGCTACCGTCCACTCATTGCAAGAATAACCATCAAAAGCGTTAATTACCTGATCGCTGGAGTCTTCTCGTACCTCATACACACGACACTTCCTTGAATAATGGTTCATTTTTCTACACTGACTACATCGCTGACCATACGCTGGGCATTTATATTTGTCAAGGCTTTTCCCACACTTTCCACATACTATGTGTGATCTTCGACGAGCCTCTCTTGTTTGTTCGCGTACGTGTCCTCCTGATCTCTGTCCATCACTCTGGTCACGATCCTGACGGGAGGTTCTGGCATCACCACCACTAGATCTAGAGGACCGCCATTTTGTATGTCGCTGTGCCGAACTTCTTGCATAGTGAACATTTTTCCCTTCCTTCTCATTGGTAACAGCATGTACACTATGAGTTTGTTCATGGTTCTCGTTTTTAATACTTTTCGCTTGAGCTCGAGATACTTCCGCTAATCTACAGATGTCTATAGCTTTAGATAAGGACAAGTCTGGTTCTCTTAACAGTCTTTCTCTGAGTCCACTGTCTTTAATTCCACAAATCATCTTATCACGCACCAACTCACTGCATAAATCTTTGAACTTGCACTTTGCTGCTATTTTATTCAGTTCAAACACATATTGTTCAATTGACTCTAATTCTCGCTGGTCCCGAGTAAAAAATGTGTGTCTTTCTATCGTTATATTCTTTCGTGGCATAAAAAATGCGTCGAAGTCATGTAGCAAGTCTTCTATTGTTTTGTACTCGCGTGTAAATTGTTCATATACCTCACGACATTTTTCTCCAATGATATGTAACAATATGTTGATATGCACTATTTTTTCTTTACGATGTAGTTCACAAGCTTGATAATATATCTTGAACGCCTTTTTCCATTTTTCCCATTCCTTGCTTAAGTTTTCCGATGTAACATTTGATAGGTCATTTTCAAAAATGAACGGTTGCGGCGGTTGCAAAATGGACTCCATTGTGTGCTTCGTTTGTAATTTCACTTCTGCTTCTTCGAATGATTCGGAGTCACTACTACTTGTCATCTACGTTTTCCTTTTATTTCACTTTTATCATATAATATTTTATATATATTTTTTTTTTAATGGTTTACTAACTTATAATCCTACCGGCTGCGCCATGTTATGTTGGGAGATAGGGACACAGCATTCAAACACGGTGGTTGAGCAAAGACTACTTTAATGTATCATTACATCTATTTCTCCCGCCTACCTTCACATCCATTATTATCATATAATATAATCATTCCTTATTTACTTATACCTACAGGGATATCATATTATCAGCTGCGCGTGGGGACCGAATCCCAGGTCGGGCAAAGTGTTACTGGGTTTTTCCATTAGGATATTCCATGTAACAGCCCGATGTTTGGAAGTTTTCACGGGGGTGCCTCGGAAAGCACGTTAAGCCGGATTGCCGACCCTTCAGACAATGAGGGTGAGGGAAGTGAAAGTGCACCTGTGTCTGCGCACAAATTTGTAGCTTTTTTTTATATGTGCCGAAGACTGACCTCCGATGAGTTTGGTCGCCATGGCCGAAATTCAGTCTGAAAGACAATTGTGGTCATAAGGGCAGTCGCATCATGTAAAGTATTATAGTCAGTTGCATCCGGTAAGGCTGGAAGCTGACCCCAACATAGTTGAAAAAAGGCTAGGCAAATACTCTACGCATTCTGTACATAAAATAAAGTAACATTGCACAAAAATAAATCCTGGGAAAAGACTTTTATTTTGTTGGAGTGAAACATTTGCTGTTTGCGGTAGTGCCGCAATGTAACACACGCAAAACATTGTGCGTATGGGTCCATGAAATTGTACAAGGGTCAGAGGGTATTTGAAGTTGCATTGTAACATAAAAAAAACATTGTTTGCTTGAATTACAAGCAAACAATGTTTTTTTGGCGTAATGGCGTAAATGAATCGTGCAGTTCTTAGAAAATGTTAGAACGTTGTTATTGTCTAATTGTTTTGAGTCAGCTGAAACAGTTATGGCTTTTAAAAGTAAATAATTGATTAATAAATAATTATGTGTCCCCCGGTCTCGTTTTTGACTATAACGATTTGTAACGATACTGAGACTGTTTCAAAATAAAATAACCACAACAAATAAAAAAATACGTATCGTCATTGAAATCCTACTATCCTACTAATCTTTCTATCCTACCTACTATACTATTTCAAACATGAAAGTTTGTGAGGATGGAGGTGTGTAATTTTGACCTTCAATAACTCCGTAACCAGAAGATTCCCAGGTATGGCCAAATACAAAACAATTATTATAATAACGGGGAGTACATGTGACTCATTGCTTCGTTAAGTGTATTTTAACACCCGTTATATCACATAAAATACCCGTACTCTCCAAAAAGTTTCCATTCCTCCAAGTAAGAGAGGTACTTCTAAAAATTTGCATTATTAGATAATATAAATGTGCCGCGGGAAATTGGTGAATACGAATTGGTAATACTTGAAGTTAATAATGTGTACTCCGAGCAATTTTACCGAATTGCAATATTAGCTGCAACCTCTACAATTACATTATTATATAAATTATGATAGTTCGTTAAGTGTGTAAGTGCTGTTTTATATAATTAAAATACAACATATTTTTAGTTTGCAGTAATTTATTTTTATTTATGTTTTACTTATTTCTTTTGTGTATGCAATGAAGCGGATAATTTATTTAGATTCTAAATAATAAAAGAACCTGTTTACCACATTAACAATAACAAAGTGCTTGTACAAGATTAAGGTAATCCAGACATTAACGTAAATAGCAACTGGTCGATTTCTATGTGTGTTTCATTGGCCTTGTGAACTGCTTGTCAAGTCATTAATATGGTGTAGTGAAAAAAACGGCTGCTGTAATAAGGTGTACGCAGAATTAATTTTCTTAACTAATATGCAGACAGCATAGTCTGTTTTAATACCTATGTTTGACACATTTTTGTGAAAACGTTCGATTTAAATATTCCAATTTAGTTTTTCATAATTATGAATTACATGTATATTTTTTATTTAAATAAATATTAACTGCTTAAGTTTCGTTATTGCTCCCACTTTTCATTGTCTCTCCATAACCCAAAGGTTGACTTGTAAAAGAATGCCTATGATATTCGGTCAATTCAGGTAGAGCCGCGTTCAATGTTGTTGGAATTGATGTGATAAAAGCGAGTTTACTTTTTAATGCAAATTAAATAGTTCAATTTCACGATAGTATATTTCGATTATTCTGGGAAAAAGTTCGCCCTCGATTTTACGGATCAGCAAATCTTACTTTTGTATTAAGTTTTCGCTTGGTACAGTTTGCATATGAGTACTCTCTTTTATAAAAGCGGGTACCAAGTTAAAACTTTAGTAATTTATAGCATTTCTTAAGCAAAACATAATAAAAAGTAATATTCGGTGGCAGTATTCCTCGACATGGAGAAGGCCTTCGACCGTGTATAGCATGAAGGCCTTGTTTACAAGATGGCCACATCCGACGCGCCCCGTCGCATTGTAAAGGTGGTATCTACTTTTCTCTCCCACAGGACTTTCAGGGTGGTCGTCGACGGCGCGCTGTCAAGCGCCCGGCCGGTGCTGGCTGGTGTGCCACAAGTCAGCTGCGTGTCGCCGGCGTGTTACTCACGATACACGGACGACATCCCCACAACCACAGACTCGACGCTCGCGCTGTACGCAGACGACGCCGCGTACATCACTACATCGCACAATGTGAAGTACGCGGTGGTCAAGATGCAGCGTGCCCTTGATCTCCTTCCCGAGTGGCTGTCTAAGTGGCGGCTTTCGGTAAACGTGGGTAAGACGCAAGCGATGGTCTCTGGATCAGCGCACCTCCCGCCACACTCGAATCTACAAGGAGCCGACATCGAGTGGTCGCCCCAGGTGAAATACCTAGGTGTAACTTGGACACTGAACGGTGTCAAACAGATACAATACCGCTCACACACGCATGACGGCCCCTTAGCCCGGACAGTGAACGGCTAGCTCTGTGATCTGGACAGTCGGGGACCAATCACCTACTCTGTAGGCGCGTCGAGTTGGCGGACTCGGGGACGTCAGCCGCCCCTCACACATCAGGACCCGAGGTGGCGGCGCGTAGTGTTCCACGCGCGCCCCTCTTAGAAGTTGCGAGGGGAGTCTAACACCTCAATCCCCCCTCCAACCCCAGGAGGCCACCAGTCGGGGTTGCGGAAGAATCGAATGTTCCCGCGACCCCGACGTAGGTGTGAGATGGAACACCGGGGTGGTTTTTAGTCAGTAAGAGTCTGACAGACCCCTCCGCCCGCTCCAGGGCGGAGGGGTCACACCGCTATCTTTTTCTAGGACGGTCAGGTAGCGCTGGACCAGCCTATTCTTCCTCGCTGTCTGAGGTGAAGCGAACTCCACCCCCGTATTTAGTGAGCGGCCCGGTTGGGTAGCCTCTCCACCACCAGCGGAGGGTACCGGGGCTTCTTATTTCCCGGCTGCTGTCGCGTTGTTATCGCGGTGGCGCCGGGAGGGGCGGCGGGGGCAAAGGTAGTGGTAATGGAAGCGGGGGTTGGCCTAACCCCCGCGGCATGTGATGGTGATGGAGAGCTTCTGCGTCGTCGCTGACTCTGGCCTCTGGGTTCGAGCCGGGACTCGTGGCCAGAGGCCCGCGGCGGCTTTGGTGATGCCGGCGACATCATGGTGACGTCAGCCCTAGACCCGGTAGGCCGGTATCCGGGTCGCGAGTTAGTGTCCCTGGACACGTCTACGAGACCGGAAGCGGCCGAGCCCACGGATGCCAGCGACATATTAGATCCGTTGGAAAAAAAAAAACGGTCCGCGCGGCACAAACAAACACTCAAAATAAAAACACTTTGTAGGAGCAGCTTGCGTGTCGACCAGAAGCCAATCCTCGATCCCCTCCTAGCTGCGCACTCGCTTATATAAAGTGGCTTGAGTAGTGGGGAGAGTGGGGAGGCGAAAGTGCCGCTTTGCACAGCGTAACTCGGCCCGCTGCACGTGCTGTTTACAATGGTGACGCCGATACGGCCATAGTGACGTGCGGACTAGCATTATCTAAAAAGCCAGAACGTTATTATTAATGTTCGTTCATCCTGACCAGAATCTGGTCCGGATCATCCCTTCAGAGTTTGCTACTTATTCTGGACCGCTCGACATCGAGCCTGCAGAATTTGCAACCAACTCTGGACCGCGCGTTATTGAGCCTACAGGTCTCTAATCTAAATAACACTAATTTAAGCATTGAAGCGCCGTCACGGCCAGACTGACATTCGAACGTCCTTGTGCGTCTCCACCCTCTTAAGTCACCGCTGGCCCCTTTTCTGTAAAGCGAATAAAACTGGTAGATACATTACTTTGTAAGCTCGTCCATAAGTAGCATACATTACAACGTTTTTTTACCCACCAACTCAACCTTTAGGAGCAAACCCGGACACCTGAAATAGGCGTCCCTTCAACCAGTTATCTCTCCAGATAACATGGACCGGGACAATAAGCGTCTCTCCGATCACTCACTAGTACCACACATATCTTCATTGATCTCATAGCCTCTCCGACTAGACGATAACTTTATAATATGATCCAGAACATCGGCCTGCATAAGCAAGTTCTTACGACTACCCAATAATACACACTATAGGTCGTACCACATGAGTTACATTATCTTCACACAGTTACTTGATCTCACAGATTAGTATCAATGTTACCTTTAATTACGTTTCTTCACTCTCAGAGGCCGAGAGGTTTCCAGAGCTGGCGGTAAACGTACGTGAACTACAAATAGACAGGTGCTACACGCATTTTAGCGGCAAGAAGGAATGTTTTAAAGTTATCATAATTATCGGAAATACGGGCTTAAACACATGCGGCATAAGCCCGCTCGCAAGCATCGAAAAACCCGTGAATTTGAATCACATTCAACCTCTTCAAAAACGAAACGTGGAATTTGAAAGTTCTATAATATTGGTTACTCGTTAAGAAAATTAGACCAAGCATTTATAATATTGATGAGGGTGACTCATCCCAGTCGACCCCTGAAATCCATAACAACTGAATGAGATGTTTCGCATAAATAGTTACAGGAGATAACTATCCCATTTGGTGATAAATTTTAATATTTGTGATAGGAAGTACCGTTTTGTAACTTTATCAGTAGTTGCTTGAACACTAAAAGTGAAAGTATCAGATTTAGGATTCCACTTAAGTCCTAAAACCATTATTTGTTCGTAATTTTCAATCAGAGCAAAAGAAACGTTATCCAGCCGCTCGCCCTTAACATCTGACGTTTGTAAATCAGCGAGGAACGCTGGAGAATTGCTCTGCCACTTACGTAGCTGGAAACCGGCTGACGAACAAATACCTATTAACTCACGTTGTAAAACCAGCGCATGCTTTACGTCGCTTGCTCCTGTGACGATGTCATTAATGAAAACCTGAAACTGAAGAACCTTAGAACCCAGCGAGAAGTTAGCAGCCTCATCACGAGCCAACTGTTGAATAGTACGAAGGGCTAAGTACGGTGATAAGCTGACACCAAAGGTCACGGTTTGCAATCGATAATCAAGCAACGGTTCAGTTGGTGTTTTCCGCCACACAATGCGTTGAAAATCTCAATCGGATTGTTTTAATTTAATGTTTCTGCTTGATGTTGGCAGTGACAGCAATAGCTTGGATACGAAAACCTAATCGAATAAAATGCTTATGGCAACAAGAGTTTCCAAAATAAAAATCGAGCTTTGTGGCAACTACAGTTGCCAAGATTGATTTTCTATTAAACGACTCAAAACTCTATTTTAAAGAGCGTATGGTTTATTTCAGGTTCTTTTAAACAGTAAACGAATAGTTTATGTAGCCATAAGGGCACAAGATTGCAACATGACAAAAATAAATTTTATTGAAAATTTTAATGTGAAGTTGCGACTCGGCCATTCTTAGTTTTTTTTTTGCTTTTTTGTTATTGTACGCCGCGCGTGTGCCGTGAAATAATGTCGAAAGTATTCTATTTTAATGTTTATTACTCGTACTAATGTTAGGGGACCAAATTAATCCAAACACCCTGTTCCATGACATTTCAAAATTTTACTAAGTGAAATGTGCGTAAAATATGCTAAAATTGAAAGTGTCGAACGCGTTTTCGGTGAAGTTTTTTGTTTACGTATTTTAAAGTGGTAATTTATCGTAATTACTTAAACATGCGGGAAACAATGTGTGTTACTATAAAGTGTAGACATAATACTAATCATAAAAAGCGAAATTGTGTATCAATATATTTTAAATGTGCTGGATAAAAGGAATATTGTCTAGAGGTGAGTTCAAGGTCATGTACTCGTAAATGTTGTCTTGTTCATTATTGTGTACTTTATTATAAATCTTCCAATATTTTATTAATATTATGCTATAAATATAAACAAGAGGATTAGACCTATTTATCAAATGATTGAAACTGATTAAATGATGGTGATGGTTATCGTCGTAATTTTATTTTTAAATAGCAAATAACAAAAAAAAACATAAAATACCTATACTTTTTTTCTACATAGATTCTATTTAGAAATTATCATATCAGATTCTTATTAGCCCTCAAACGCTAATAAAGTGACCGTTCTCAACATTTTTCAGTTTTTGTTCTAGGTCTTACAGTTATTGTATAAATTGACTTAAATTGTCCGTCTAGATTTAGCAGTTAATTGTGTAACTGTAGGTAGATTCTTATTTCTTTTAATTTCCCCAAATATAATATAATTTTGTCAATAGCTATACGTACCTGTATCCCTATCTAATAGATCCTAACCTATAATAACTGGTCCTGTAATTGAGTTAACAGGCACAACATGAAACAAAAAGGACACTGATGTTATGAATTTCACCACGTCTCAGTTTTCAGCGATTCATATTTTACGTTTTCTTTGTCTATACCTGTAAGCTGAACTAAATCACAGGGCATAGTGCCCGGGAACTTTTTGGCAAAGCTTCAGATGAACTAACAGATTTTCAATAAAAAAAGAAATGGAACAAGCTCACCAGATGATGTGTTCGTACAACGACTCTTCGGTGCTGGTGCTCGACTTCAATTCATCACTTTGGTCAAAGCTTCGGTCAAAGGTTAGCCAATTGCGGCTATCAATTGTGTTTTGGACTGTTGTGCTTCAATGATGATTTTTTTCAGATTTTTTTCATTATCAGGATCAAACCTTATAAGTCGCGCAGTTCCGTTGAAAATTGACATTTGCGGTTAAGCAGTTGCCGGCAGTCGTGATAGCAAAAACTCCCTGTTTTGCAATAGATTAGACGGTCCACACTGTACCGTCGTCATTATTTTCTTCAGGTTTTTGCCTTTCGAATCCTAATTCTGATAAGGGGACAGACCCACATCAGCGATATGACACTTGCACTTTGTAAGTGGGCGTGGATTGTTTGGCGAAGAAAATAGAGACACTAGTTATAGCACAATCACTTTATTTCAATCACAATTTGTTATAAAATAATCACCATAAATGACGTGAAGGCAGAGGTCCGACATTTTAAATGAAAGTATGAAATATAGCAGTAATCAACTTTTTTATTCCTACAGCCTGTTAATTAATTAATTGAATCACTATAATAGTTCTAGCCGCTACAGCACAGCACCGGGCCGAGCCTGCCACAAGGACGATCCCCTCTCTCGTGCGGTCGTCTCTCGCGTTACTCGGCCCGCTGCACGTGCTATTTATAATGGTGACGCCGCTATGTATTTTTCATGAGACCCATTGAAAGCATTCGTGGCACGTCACGTCACATGTTATTGTTAACAGTTTCCGTCGTGTCATGACCTTCGGCAGTCCACCATCCACCATTGTTTTAAACATCACATACTGGTTGGACTATGATAAAAGAAACAGGAAAATAAGCAATCCTGAAAACCTTCGCTGATGATTTTTATCAATAAACAGTACACTGTTAATAAAAACACAAAATCTTCTAAAAAAAGTTACCTACAATAGATAGAATACTCTTTACTATGTAGACCTTGTAAATTACAGACATAGATGGACAAACCTAAAATATCTATTCTTGAAATGAAAATAGGTACAGTAGCGCTCATAAGTCCATAAGCAATCTCACAAAGCAATAAATTGACGCTTCTGTTTCACTTACGACCTTCTTCTATAAGTTGTTTCTTTTCTATAGACACGCACACACACTCACTTTGTCTGTAATTGATAGAAGTTCATAATTTAGCTTAGTCGTTACCGTGCTTGGGCAGGAGCGATTGAGTTCTGAGTTCGAAACTCACCTGCGCCTGCGGTTTAAGCTTGGTGTTATTTTCAAATAATATCTGTTTATAGTTTTTGATATTAATATGTTATTTATAATACCTAAAACGAACAATTTTTGTTTGTTTAAATGAAATTACTAGAAGTGGTTCGATAATCATACGATACTGGTCTCGTTCATCTTGTTTAGGAACTTATATGATTATAGTTTGTAGGTAGACCACAGAAAACTGAGCAAGTTATTTCGATTTCTGTGAGGTAGATGCAATTCGTTACGACTATTTACCTAATTGAACGTTGTTGGTTAGTGACGAATGTTTAAATCTGTTAATTAGCGGTGTTGTGGTTTAATTTCCAAAATGCTGTGTAATGTAAATATTGAAACATTGGCAAATATTATTGCGCTTGTTACGAGCCCAACCTGCAAGCTCAGCACATCGTACCGATAAAGTGACCGATCGGATTACGACACCGCGCTTCCCACGGCACCGACGATTGTCATCGTCTTTCTTTACCTAACTTCGGTGGGAACGGACATTGATACATTAAACCTAACTAATAATAATAAATAATGATAGTTGTGAACTCTCAAATACATTTCTAAACCTAAAAGGACGTACTTATTGAAGAGTTTCCCGACACACGCCCCCACACATATCTCGCGTCGTAAAAGTAGATGCAAATGATGTGATAACACAAAAATGTATTGAAACCGGACTAAGTGTGAGTGTTATCATTTAAATATTCCATATTTTTCTAAATTTAAATTATTATTTGTTTCAATTAGTGAATGTTGAGTAAGGTGTTTTAAATAGAAGTTAGTAAGTTATTTATAATTTTTTTTCTAAATTATTACAGTATTTTGCTTAGAGATGTTTAACAGTATTACATTCTTTGTTCTTGAGAAATACTGTGAGTCTGTGGGTTATGAGATGTGAGGAAGAGGGAATTCTTGCTAATCGGAGCGCTTCTTTATAAAGTTGAAGGCTAATTTAAATAAGCCCTCACATGGTGTATGAATATGAAACAAATGGTTTCATGCCAACCGGATATTTTGGTGAATTAATTGAAAGCTTCACTAAAAATTGTTCGCCGTGTACTCCACGCTAAAAAGGTTGCATCACCGAAGCCGAGCCAACCATAACTTATTAAACAAGTACGTTTAAGTTCCGAATAGTTTATCCTGTATATTTAATTACAAAAATGAGGTTTAGTTGCAGTCTACTTTTCTTAAAGAAAATTAATACTTATGCTATCATCAATATGCAACCTATATTCACTAAAGCCAAATGAAATGTGAAATACTGTAAACAAACTGCCCTACCTAACCACTTATTAAAATCACTTAATTTAGAAATTCATGATCGAAGCTTAATGTTTATGGTGAAATAAATCTACTTATATTTTTTTTTACATCTCACATGTTAAAATAAAACAAATTGATTCCAAGTTCCTTGAAATAGTATTGCACATCCTATTTGGCTGAAGAAGTTATTATAAATAATCGTAGCGGTTATCTTTATGTAAAATATTCTAACAAATATAAATATTTTAATTTTTGGTATCACTTGTAACGCAGTTTTTATTTCTAAACACTTTATTGCAATAACAACACAAAAAAACAGTAATTTTTTTGAATATTATTATAATTAATTCAAACCAAAAAAAAAATGCAATTAAACTGCGCTGCATTTAATGAGATCAGAAACTTAGCCGGCGGCTTCTTAGTCTAACGCGTGGCGCCTACTGCTACCAGCTCATATTAGATTAACTCAAATTTCTAGCAATACCATAAACTGGCCAAGTCACGCGCATGATGCGTGTCTAACAAAAGTGACGGAAACATATTTTTGTTACGTGCAGTGCGATGTGAGCACGCGACGATACATCAGTGTGCACCGTGAAAAACTGCGATCTTTGTGGTGTGTGTCGTCAAACACATCCAGTCGTACCGCGAGTTCACAGCAATACGATTCTTAACGTGCCCATCCACTTTTGAACACTTACTGTACATATTCAACCTATAATGTTCCCACTGCTGGGTAACAGGCCTCCTCTCGGTAAGAGGTATACCACCAAGCGGGCCCAGTGCGGGTTCATAGATGCCACATGTTTTCAAAGCTTTGGTTCTTGGACATGCCCGTTTTCACGATGTTTTTCTTCTCCGTTTTCAGAGCAGTTTTGATGAAATAATTGAAACAAAGTCAAGCACCTGTCTGGGTTTGGGCCTACGACCTACCCCTCGTAGGTCAGGGTCGTTACCACATGGCCACCATTGCTCTCCAGAGAATAGGTATCATTAGGTAATCTCCTTAGATCATTTCGCTCTCCATACTCTGTCATTAATAAATCTCAATGAATTAATTTTTAAACGTCTCCATTCAAGGGTTGAAAGGATAATCACAATGTGTTGTGTACAATTGTAATTAAAACGTTGTTCCGTAACTGTTCCACTTAGAACACCCTGTTAAGTAGCCTGTAATTTGGTACTGAACCTGACCTGTAACTATCACAAACTACACATCATCGAGTTGCTGAACGTCTAGGGCGTCAACTTCCTTAGTATATGTGCTTTTGGAAATACTAATATGCATGGGTGTGTGGTATTTTGTTACACCTAAAACACATCTTATAATCTATTTATGTATTTAATACCTGAGGAGCCCTTGTGCAGCAATTCTTTCTATGATTCAGTAGGTACTAAAGTCTTTATGAAAATTGTATGACACTCATTTAACTTACATTTGTTTATCTGATAATTGTTGTACTGCTGAAAATCAAACCTTTAGCTACCTCTGTCTACTTTCCACATCAATTTATCTCATTTCATGTGATCTCATATTATTTTCATTTTATTGAATGTTGTGACATTTTGTATCTAACATTGTCATCTGTCAGTTTTTCTTTTTCTATGGTATAGAGCTAAGAGGTCGTCTATTTTATTGTAAAGGTATCGTAAAACTAGTGTTAAGCCAGGTTCTCACTGTAAGCCATCTTTATTGTTCCTGGCCGATAACCAATTAAGAAGTATTTGGATTGAAAACTAAAAAAGTCACTTCTAGAACGATCGGCCAGTGGCTATATAAACCATCCGATACTTTTCACCAGGTTCTTTTGGTTCTGTTCTTTTGATTCCGTCTTTTGACTCGGTCTTTTGGCTTCTTTCATTTTGCAATTTTTCTTACTCATCAGTTTATGTTTTTCTAAAAAAGCTATTTAAATATAAACCTTTTCTAGAAGTTATTCTCAGTAAATTTATTATAAACATCTAGTGTGTGTAAATGTGTTGGACTCACTTGATCACCTCCGACCCTCCCACTTGCGTCCACGAGAGGAGTTCGAGACGGTTTGCATAGAAATAATAAACGTGGCGTGAGACACCGCCGACGGAACAAACACCAACCGACGCGAGCTCCCTCGCAACGGGCTGCGGACTGATGGAGAGGCTGCTGCGAGCTCCCACTCGACGGACTGCGGGACGGAGGAGCGGCCGACGCGAGCTTATTTTATTCGTGAGCTGCTTCGCGACTGTGAGCACGGAGAGGCTGCTGCGAGCTTCAACCACAGACTGCGGGCCAGAGGAGCGGCCGACGCCTCGAGCTACTACCGACTAATCATTTCTAATCCTTAATATCTTTTTACTTACTTTTGTATTTTATAATCTAAAAATCATTTTAACTTGTAACCACGTTTAGCCAGTCGGCTAAACGTTTCGTTACAGGTGTTATCGCACAGTTAGTGACTACTAATAATTGTCAAAACTATTTGAATTAGTCGTTGTGGGGCCATTAAAAAAACCGCAGAAAAAATATCAACCCACAGTTCGTCAGATGTTTATGTCCCATGTAATAGGGGGCGAGCATGCCATCAACCGGACATAAATTTGGACTCCGGATTGCTACAGAGAAATTGCTGATGGAAATATAAGCACCTCTGCGAAACCTGTCGGAAGAAACAGCGTGATATTATGTAATGTCGGATTGACAACATTCTGCATCATTTATGTTTTTTCAAAATGAGATCAACTAATTAGCGCTGTTGCAGAAACACAATAAAAGTATCCATACAAAATCCTTAGAATGCCATAAAGTTATGCAAAAATCAACTTAGTATTATTCGTTAAACTGACATAATTTCTTTTTAACCGTTTCCGACCATCCTCGTAAACAATTGTTCTTGAAACGACGTTCTAGAATGCCCGGTAGAAATACGTAACCCTTTAAAATAGCGCTGAAGACCCTCGAGTGACATCGCCTTTGTTCGCCCTCTCTGTGTGAATCTTGGCCATTCATAACTTGATATTCGAAGTTAACTGACGTCTTTGTATTTAAATTTTTAATTAAATGCTTTTAATTAAATGTAGAGCAGTGGTGGCCCAGTGGTAACGGCCGCGACTTACGAGGTGTAGGTCGCAGGTTCGAACCCAGACAGGCGATTTACTTTGTGTAAATTCTTCATCACCACTGCTCTCAAAACGGTGAAGGAAAACATCGTGAGGAAACCGGCATGTCTAAGAACCAAAAATTCGAAGACATGTGACATCTGCCAACCCGCAATGGGCCCGCGTGGTGGATTACGGCCCACTCCCTCTCATGAGAGGACGCCTGTGTCCCAGCAGTGGGAACATAATAGACTGATTATGTATGTTATGTTATGTTATTAAATGTACTATTTTCTTATCTTTGTTATGTTTTCTTTGAGACACACCGAAATGTGGGTGTTATGAATTAGTTGGTATTGCTGAATTTTCCTTAGAAATAATTAAATCAAACAAAACAACTACAAGTTTTATTGAAAATAGGTAGGACTTACTTATAGTTACTTCTATGTTCTTCCAGCAGCACCATAACAAAAAAAAGTGGAAAGTGATGTTTTCGTCAATAGTTCTCTGTTTACAGCTATTGTGTTACTGGTAAGATGAGATTGGGGGAAAATTTTCGGCCAAAGGTCGTTTACTGGATGTTCTGGCGTTTGTACTTAGAACACAAAATAATACACAAAAAACAATATTTAGAGAGAACTCTTATTCAGGTAGTTGCGAGCATTTTAATTAGACATCTTCGGAATTGCAACCTGATGAATGATTGACATCATTATTGTTTACATAATTTTCAACTTATCTCATTAACGTAGGGCGCACTATAAGTTTCCGAAATTGACCACTTACACAAACAATATTTAAAAAGAAATTACAATATTTAAAAATGGAACTTTTTGGCTGTAGAACACAGTTTGTTTCATCTAGATGTCAATTGTTTTTACATCGTAGCGTCTTTTAAAAAAAATTTTCCACATCACCAAGAATTTAACGCGTAAAAATTTGGTAATGTGAATTTCTAAGATCGTAAGTGTAATTTGACAGCAACAGCAGATTCTCGCTCGGCTTCGAACTGTTTTTGGCGATGAAGCACCATGCAAGACGACTATTTATAGCTGGTTAACAGAATTCAATTCAAGAATGTCTATCCCAGAGACGAATTTCGTGATGGTCGTTACCTTTCACATTCGATAAGAGTATAACTTCTTATCTTCTCTTTCCAATCTTGTCCTGCACCAGTGCAGCTTAGTGCACTGCGGTAAAGCCAAACGCATCTTCATCATCCGTGCCCGTCATAAATTTTAACTAAATACTTAAAGGCGAATCTTTAAATCATGCTCGTTGCCGTTGAAATTTTGTTCGTAAGAAAACATTCACAATAGAGAGAACTTACCTTCTGCTTGGTAAAAAAAAAGTTTTAAATAGCTTTTTCATAATACTGAAGTTACTGGATTCGAAATGAAAGTACCGATATTTTTTTCAACTTTATAATTTTTTGGTTACATATAGATAGTGACAAACATGAATATATACTTTAAAGTCATAGGTGGTATTTTAAGGTCTGCATTCTAATAATGTATCTAAGCCCTAACTTGCTATAGTTTTGTAGGGTATAGATTTCTAACTAACTACCTAGAATAGACTTATTTTGATAAGCAGTTATTATTACTGGTGGGTTATTTAATTTTATTCAGTGTTAATAATTATTGCGGTGATTGAAGGTATCGTTCACAAACTGACTAAAACTATTTTATGCGCACTAGATGAGCAATTCGACGTGTAGGAAGGAATCTAGGACTGACCTGACATACTGGTGTGTGTGTGGCTCATCTTCTCAAGCTCCACGTGGCTTCACTGGTCGGTAATTCCGTAGGCACGAGATCTCGGCACAGCACTCACGCTAAATGTTACAGCACTAGATAAAAACGTATTAGTAACGGTTCAGAGGTGCGCGCGCGCGAATTTAATTATTCTTTGGTGGTTTAAATGCAGCCTACAGGCGCAGTGCCCGCCAGTTTGTCGGCTCCATCATTATGGGAAAGAGAGTTCCCTCTCATTCCCATATAGAAACAGGAAACGCCAGAATGCTCGTCATATTACCATTAAATTACTGATTTGCACACTAGGCCTTATAGACTATAACCGTCTTATTCCAAAACACGATCTAAATTTAGTACGAGGATTATTGCTAGGTTTAAACCAATACTAAATAAAACGTTATTATAAAATGAAGTTTATCAATAGTTCATGAACTATATATGGTACTAAAGTTAAACCGCCGAGACCCCTAGTTTAAATATGGATCTAACTTCGGTACTAATTTATTTGAGGTTAGCGTTGATGATTTTTGTATGTTTATATTTACAAATAGTTAAAAATGGATATCACTGGGATTGACTTGACGGATTTGGAAGATTTAGATACGCTGGAGATGTCTCGGCGATCTTACAGACATCGTCATCGTGTAAAAATCCCTTTGAATTGAGTGACGAAGATTTTAGATGTAAGTATAGGTTAACAAGACGTTTTGGAGAAAAAATTGTGCATGTTCTACGTGAGGATTTATCCCACGACCCTCTAGGATGCCCATTGAGTCCTGAAGTGCAAGTGGTTTGTGCATTACGCAACTGGGCTCGCCATGAAGTACGTACCCTTGGTCAATGCTTTCATAACATTGGACTAAATGCAATTCATAAACTAATATTATTGTTTTAATCGTAGATTCAAGATGATATAGCTGATTTAAATGGTGTGTCTCAACCAGCTGTCAGCAAAACATGCAAAAAGGTAGCGGAGATTTTTATTAAAATAGTCATTAACTTCAATGACAAAGTGGTGAGGAGCAATCGCCATTATTTCTAAGTCCTGAGGAGAAGGTGATGGTAGTTTTTCGCCACCGCCTGTCTTTGATTGTTCCCTCCTATGGGTCGATAAGTTGGATTTAGCGGACAACCTCATTCTTTTCCAAGCCAACTTTAACTCGCCATCTGATCTACATTTATCCGTTATTTCATTAAATCAAAAAAATATATGCTAATTAATATCACGTAAACCATAACGTACTTGTACCCATATCAAATGCAATAAGTATATACTTAATCTGTATATTCTTCCACTCTTTTATTTTCTACATGTTTATTGATGTCTTTGTGGACTTATCTTCTATAATATGTGCCGATTGGGCAATAAGTTGTCGTAATATTTCCTATAATAATAAGAACATCCGCGTTAGGTCGTCAAAATAAGATTAAACAAAGTATTGTTTACCTAATAATAATAAAAATTAATATTTTACTAACTTTTGCTTCAAAACTCCAGTTTTCACCCCTTTTTTTGCTTTTGTTGTTCCATTTTTTTATCGTAGCTCACGATTTAACCGAACAACTCACGAACAAACCTCGTAAGAGTATATATTTATATATATAACAATAAATGAATAAAAGAAGTGCATTTATTTATTATGAAGGACGCAGCGTCAACGCTCGTTTCAAATATCGCGCGCTGTCGCCTACCTAATTCAATCCACTTCACGCTAGAGGTGTTATTAAATATATAAAAGCGCGTCAAAAGTACAAGATGTGCTTGGTAAATATATTTTAAACTAAACAAATAACAATTATTGACTTAATTTTGTATTGATACATAATTATTAATTCATTTCAAATGTTAATATAATATCAATAGTTAAAGAAACGGAACGTTGCTTCAAATAAAACCTGTGTGAACGAATGAAAGAATGCCATTTATGTTTCTTATCTGTGGATATTATTTAAATCATGGACCTTCTTTGGTACTAACTGATCCTCAGAAAGTCTTTGTTTTGTAATAGAAACACATTTTGAACCTGTTACTAACGTTATTACCGTAACAATCCTAGACCTTTTAGTCGTGGTTTAAACCAGTACAAAAGCATTTTTTTGTAATAAGGCTGTAAGAGTCTATAAGGCCAGTCTATTATATATTTCGTTTTCGGCGTCAACAGTTACCGTGAACTTTTTAGTTCCTAATTAACATTAAAAGGCACCCGTATTTAAGCTCAACCCCTATATCAAACAATATATTCAAAATCAACAAAGCCTTATTCACACACTTCATACGAGAGTACCAGTTACCTCCCTATTTAACCAACACACAGTTATTAAGCGGCTATCAATTAGTTTAAAACCCTACATGAGGAGGTACCTCTCAAGTAGAGGGGCTTGAAACAATATTATCTCAACTTTCGCAAATGTTAGATAACTTGGCAAACATTTGGTTAGCGTGAAGCGCCGCGTCTAATAAATGGGAAGTTTAATTTCAAAATATGCATTCAAAGCATGCACTGTGACCTGCACACATGAGGACTATATGGCTGCGTCAGCGAACGGTATTCACGTTGCTGAATTTCGGGGCAAACTTTAACTTTTATTTTTGTCATCGACACGCTAAGAAGAAGACTTTCAGGATTCTTTTACCACCTCAAGGTAAGGTCCAACTACAATATCTGGCAAATATTAATACAAATTTTTCATTATAAAACATAAAATAAATAAGTTTTATTTGTAATTGTTTATTTTCGGCCAGTTCGCGTTATAGCAACAAAGCAGCATCTATCCATCATAAACCCATTTTCTACGCCAAAGGCATGTGAAACGTTTTTTGAGATTTCTGACTTTTTTAGTATTCAATCTTCGGTTGGTCTGATAGAGTTTTATGATCCTTATAAGAAACAGGACCCAATGGGCATCATAAAAGTTTCTGTGAATATGCCCATTTTGTTGCTGATCGTATTTTTTCTTCGAAAAAAAATCTACAAAAAGTTAAGATTACGGTTTTAACAAAAGGTAAGGCAATCTTTTTGAGAAACATATGGCCTTGTCTTGTTCACAAAAGAAAAAATCGTACATTTTACTTTTCGGATTGATGGCACATAACACACTAAACGAAAGACCAATGTCAGATTCTTCAAAGATTTCTATTTTGTGCACTAACCTACCAACATAGCTTGACACATTTTCTACATTTAAAACGCTTTATGACCAGACATATATGATTGATTATTGAATGTGTTGGGTTAAAATGATGGGTCATTGTATGAAAACTTTGGGATTTTCGAAGTTACATTCCATTTCTCATTTAAGCTCCAACGGATCGAGTAATATTATTGTTTTAGCGTCGATATTACTTTTTTTTCGGACATGTAAAGGATACTTACGTGTGTATGTATTATTATATGGGAATAACATATATTTATAAACACGGAAATGGTGGGGTAATTGCCATGGCTAGCAATGAAATGCGATTGATTGAGTTGACTGATTCCTCGATCCTAATATTCTTTACGACTTTTGTATTCCTAGGGTTGTCAAGTACTACAATGATATAACATGAGTAAATACTTATCATCAAGCCTGTAATCGAAGGTTTAGGCAAAGGTACACCCATAGTACACCCATTTTACGCCAGTTATGTGTTATGTTTATATCCCACGTAATTTCATGTCGTTTTAGGCAAAAGTTTCCTAAAGTGTCTTTTGCCAAAAATCGGACAAAAATTCAGACTCCGGAATGTTATTGAGAAATACCAGATGGATATAATAATAGTTTCCGGGCCTGAGAATTGAACCCAGGACCTCATGCTCAGCAGAAGCACTTGCGACCACAAGACCAACGACGTAGTAAATACTTGCTGTTTGTATTAATTATACAAATGAAAAATTGTCATAATAACCAAGACAAGCACGAAGGAGTATCTATCGAATTATTTACTATTTTGGTTATAGCTTGAAGGGTGGTAGGTAATGTAAGCATCACCATAAAAATAATCCCTTTAGCATTAGACCCCAAACTTTTAACAATTTTCGATATTAACATTTCGGAGGTCAAATTGGTTTTCACCAAATCTATTTGAATTAAAGTATGATAGCTGTGATGTGGGCACTATGAACTCTTCTGGTACATTCAGAAATGCCTTGTTAAGTGCCTGTGCCCCTCTACCCTGATTATTGTTTTGGCTCATCTTGGTGGGGGACCACCGTGTACACAGATCCCAAGAACATACATGACATTGTAGCTAAAAAACATGTTCTCTCATACATTTCAACTTCAAGTGTAAGTTTTTACGAAAGTTTGAAAGATTTACCATGTTATTTTCCGTACCTCTAAAGGGAAAAACGGATCCTTTATAGGATAACTTCGTTATCCGTCTGTATGTCTGTCAGTCCATCCTGATTCTTTTTCTCAAGAATGCTTGGAAGTATCAAGTTGAAATTAATATGAAATACGTAGGTTGATCCACGGTCCCTTGAATCTCTAAAAAATCAAGTTTATTCGTCAATGCAATAAAAAAGTGCTCACATATTTTGATACTCGCAAATAAATTAAAACATAATACCATATGTTTTCTTTAACCTCACATGTACTTCCCGTTGACCACGATTCAAGAAATTTGGCAAGAAGCAAGGTCTCACAGCATAAGTAAAGGAAAAAGTTCGAACATTATTAATTTGTTGTTTTATCACATTTAATATCTTTTTTGCGAACTTACATTTGCAGTTATAGAATTTACCGTGACGTATTTCGATATACGGGAGAAGAAGTACAATGTTAATTTTGTTGTTGGGATAAATTCATTCCATCAACGGAACGTTGAACGTTGTGCGTGGACCGACACGCACTTGGCCGGTTTTTAAGCCGTATCACGACTCATGTAAGAAAATCTGCAATTGAGTAGTAAAAATATGACATTGATAGCGCCTTAATGTAGTAGCATCAAGGGCAGTATTCGTTGCGCGAGTGTCACCTAACGATGATGTGAATTAAACAAAGATATGTTCCAGTTCCAAGCTCACTGCACGTGTACCCTGATTGGTGCTAAACAAACCACGCCTCACAAGGCACAAAGGCTAAGAATACTTGAGCTAATTAAAACTGTAGCATACGGAATACAAGCTCTTCTAATCATTCTGTGCCGGAATTTCCAAAATAGGAAGCTTATTCTATTTAGAAATCAATTTCTAACTATTATTAGTCCGTATTCAAACAAGTTAATTTCGTAGGTTATAAAAAAAAATGCAATTTCGCATATTGACGAGCCTATTGCTCTTTCCGATGAAACAGCAAATACTACATTTTTTATAGTGACGTTGTTTTGCTTCTTTTTGTTTGGTAAATATATGTTGGCCGATTCTCAGACCCACCCGATATGCACACAAAATTTCATATAAATCGGTCCAGCCGTTTCGGAGGATTTTGGTAACAAACATTGCGACACGAAAATTTTATCTTAATTATAATCATAATAATTTATTTATTTGCAAACATGGGTCAGAGATACACAGATATTTTGCCTTATAATAAAGTTCTCCATATTTTACCATCAAATGGGTATGCAAATAGTGTCATACAATTTAAAATATCAATAATGTCAACTAAATTCAATAAATCACAATTCAAAAAATCTATAAAAAATTAATCAACAATAATAGCTAAATTCAGAATAATCAAATAATTAAGTTCAAAATAATAAATAAATAAAATAAATGAATTTCCTAACAAAATAATTAGCTGTATTAGGGATTAGCATCTTTCATTGAAATACTCATTAATATGAGAATAACATTTCTCAACTAGAAATTCGTATGTTTTGATTCTAAATAGGTCTAATATAGTATCTTTAATTTCCATGATGTGTTTAGGTAGTTTATTGTAAATTTTGGATGCGAAACCTAAAAGATTTTTATTGAAAACAGCTTTTTTATGTGGTGTTGCGCAAATTTTATTTTTGTGACGTAGATTCTTTGGGTATATATATAGGTGCATATTTGCTTTAACATAGCTTGCTACTTCGTAAATATAAAGACAAGGAAGTGTGAGTAGCTGAAGCTTTCGGAAATGCGGCTTACAACTTTCTGTGCTTTGAATGCCACCTATGGCTCTTATGCATTTCTTTTGTGCTATGAACGCCCCTTCTCTGTCAGTCGAGTTCCCCCAATAGATAAGTCCGTATCGCAATGTTGATGACACATATCCGTGGCACGCCTTTAATAATGCTGGCCGATTTGAGATTTTCCTTAAGTTATACAAGGCATAGGAACATTGGCTAAGTTTATTGCATACATTTTCAATATGTGTTTTCTAGTTCATCTTTTTATCGATCCAGATACCTTAGAATTTAGTTCAGTCAGTCTCACGAACACTTTTGTCGCCATATCTAATATCTATTTTCTTATTGTTTGTTCTTTGTTCAAATGAGATGTAAGTTGTTTTTTCTAGATTGATTATTAGGTTATTTTGGGTAAGCCAGGTGATTATGTTATGTATGCTATTATTTATGTAATTTTCGAAAGTCTCATCATTTTTGCTACTGAATAATATTGTGCTATCGTCCGCAAATAATATCATCGGATTAGAAATAATTTTAGGCATGTCATTAATATTTACAATGAATAATAATGGTGCTAGGACACCGCCTTGTGGTACCCCGAATAAGCATTTGCGATATTCCGAAGTATATGTGATTTCTGTTTTAGTATAGGAGCAGATTTTCTTTATGCATGTAAATTGTTTCCGATTCGTTAGGTATGATTTAATAAGTTTGAGAATATTCCCTCTGATGCCATATTTTTCCAATTTGTTCAGGAGTATTGTGTGACTAACATAGTCATAGGCCTTCGTCATGCCCATAAATAATGCTACTTCAGGAGTCCTATTATCTACATTAGAAAGAACGTGTTCAACAAGCGCATATATAGCGGAATTAATGCTTTTATTTTTCCTAAAGCCATACAGTTCGCTGATTAAAAGTTTGTTGGTTTCTGATAAGGAATATATACTTTTATGTAGTATTTTTTTAAATATTTTAGAAAAGATTGAAATTAGGGCAATAGGTCTGTAGTTGCTGGGATCTTGCTTGTTACCTTTTTTGAACATTGGTTTAATTACAGAGATTTTTAGAGCTTATCTGGGAATATGCCTTTCTCCATGCAATTATTGATAATGTATAGGTAATAGTATGGGTGCAATATTGAAAGATGTAGCTTCAATAACTCTGGTGGTTATATCGTCATAGCCGGTACTATTAGTATTTTTAGAGAATTTATTATTTTAACAATGTAAGCTGGTACCGTGGGTATCATAAATATTGAATTAGAAATTACGTCAAACGTCAGCATATTATTATACTTAATGTCACTTTGAGATTATATTTGATTTATAAAATATTCATCAATGATTCCGCGATTTGCTCTGGACTGTGAATAACTTCTTGTTAATAACTGTCAATCATTATCTGGTCTATTTCTTCTTTTGGATGATTTATGTTCTGTTTGTTTATTGAACTACATGTAGCTTTGCTTTTGTTTATAGAGCTGTGAATAGTGTGATTATTTTGGGCCTTTTGAGTTTGTTCAATTATGTGTTTCAATCTATTAGTGTAGGTTTTAAGTTTATTTTTGTTGTCTGGGTTAGGTGACTTGCGATACTCTCATAACATATCCCTTTTTCGTTTCGAACATTTTTTTAGTCCCGTTGATATTCATTTAGCTCTTTTAATTACCGATACTTTTATTTTATTAATTGGAAAAAACAAATCATAGAATAATTTATAAATGTCATGGAACTCATTAAATGCATTATTGGGATCTGTGTACATATAAACATCATGAAACGTTAATTTTTGAAGACATTCTTTGAATTTTCTGATATTGTCATCACTATAGTCACGTTTGTGAATAAACCAATGAGTTATCGTGCTTGTTTTTCTGACACGAAATTTGAGTAGTTGCGCGGTATGGTCAGATATTGCTAATTCTTTAACCTCACATGTACTGCCTCTGATATTATGAATAATGTTGTCGATGCAGGTCCCACTACATAGACGTGTTGGTGATCGAGCACCCAAAATTAGATTATAGCTACGCAGTATGTTTTGAAAAGTGGAAGGGGGTTTGCTATTTTTACAAATATCTATATTAAAATCTCCACACAGTATGATCTTATTATTGCGCTTATTGTCGCACGATTGTTTACACTATTTGAAATGTTTATATATTTTATGCAATTTTTTAAATATGCAGTCAATGTCACTTGGCCAGTGTTGCCAGTGTGACTGTCTGTCACTTATTCCTATTTAATAACAAAATATTATATTTATTCTAAAACCATGCACGTGGTTCGGCCCACTTCACGAAACACATTAAATCTTAATTTTATGGTCTGACAGCTTGACGCGTTACCCTAATAAATAACAAGATATCCTAATTCTTTGCACTTATTGGCCTCTCGGAAATGCATTACATTTCTATTTTATGGCCACTTATGGCAGCCGTCGTCGCTCGAAAGAAATGTTAAGACAATCGAAATCCATAGTCCTTTAGAAATTCTGATAACGAGAAAGTTAAAGCGAGGACGCGTTATTGCAGCCATCTGTGAATCGTATACCCGGGACGCAATTGAGAAACAATTAAGAAATAGAAAAATGTGTTTTAAGTCGAAGTTTACAAAAAATAGTGTGGGAAAGGACCAGACGCCGATTTTGGATACTTGGCGGGGGTGATGAGGATGGACAGTTGGTCTTAGGACATGACAGGGTTCGGTCGTTATAGTCTCAAGAGGGAAAGCTAGTTAGGTTAGGAGGTTGGTGAGTGTTGTGAGCTGGGAGGAGCTGTGTTCGAGGTGAAGTTGGTACTACGTGCGGCATTTCGTGAGTAGTAATCTAATTCCCTACAAAGATATCATTGGTAAGTGTTAAACTCTTTACTAATAATGTCTTTTCCATTGTATTGTTTTCGTAGGCTGATTTGTTTTATGATTTGTAGGTAACATTTAGATAATATCGCTGCAGAGCTATTAATAATCATTTATTCCAGCATAGCGACACTGCGCTATTAATTAACTCTATTTTCTATTGTATTACGTGTCCATATCCTAATCCGTACCCTGACAGATATTTGTCATTTGCGTTTGATTATAGGGAAACGGAGAAGGTCTTCCACTTTACTTGACACTGAGCACTGACGCTCGACTTTTGACGACTTTGACCTGTAACATGCGCAACCACATACGGAAGGCAGAACCGTAAATACTCTCAGTTCATTTAAAACAACATATGCTATAAAGTCGATCTAAATCGGCATAATAAAACAATCAAACGTTAGTGATAATTACTGCTTCCAAAAAAGATTGGCCACACTACTCTTTACGAAAGGCTCGTTGTAAGCGCATCTCCGGGAAAGGGGTTAGGCATCACACAGCTCCCCAAACTGGATTGGTAGTCGTTCTAAGAACGCTAGGGGACCGTGTCTCGATAAAACCTACACCCGGCATATGCTACGCCAATTTCTAAATCGACACTATTTATCGAAACACGTCAATTTGGACGCTTTGCCGCTGACAGCCGCACTGTATCCTCGAAATGGGGAAGATTAACGAGATGTGAGGTGACGAAGTAACCACCTCGGCAAACACCGAGTACGATCGCATTGAGTTTTGCTACAGACTGAGTCTACGGTACGCTTGTGCAATATTTTCTGCTATTTTACTAAGAAATGGGGCTAGGCTGCCGTAAAGATGATATTAACATTCGCACGCGTTTACAATTTTATACTCAATACTTGTCTCACTCAATGGCAGTTGGGCTTCGTAGTTCACTGTCTCTAGGATTCAGTAAGACATTTATATTGTGCTTAGGGAACATGTTCTACTAAAATCGTATATTGTCCTCAGAGGTTATATGCGTTAGGTTTAGTAGAACACGTACAATGAGAAACACGTTGTAAAACGGTTCCCCGTCTCACTGAAATGGGTATATCATACACAGATACATTAACGTAGCTATTATTGTTGATTAAAGCGGAAGCGTAACGATTCCCTTACCTCTTCACATTATGAAGATTCTATTACAGGTATTATTAGCGCTACCTGCGAGAAGGAAGACAGACCGCGGTAGGAAACGGTCGGTGTAAGGCTAGGCTAAGAAAGTTAGGAGAATTATTGAGTGCCAGAGGCCTTGTCCAAATGGGCTGTTGTAGGAGAACGAGTTAATATTAAATAAGTAAAATATAGTTGTGTTGAAGCACAGATTTAGTTTATTATTATTCTATAATCTAGTTTTTAACGTAGTATGTGTTAGTGTTTGTAGGTGAGACTGGGTGAGCGTTTAGTTATTATAGTTATCCTAGGCTGATGGAGTTGATAGTCATTATAACTAATCAGACAGACACGTGTTGCTGGGGAGTTTGTTGCGCCACTTCTTCTCCCCAGCATAAGCACTAGGAAGTAGTGACGGGTTGGCTCTTTGGGGCTGTCTATAGACTTTAAAGTGAGTTGATTCACAACTCTATTAATAATGCTTGAGTTTGATTCTCTACTCTCATAACTAGTAATTCTTGAATGTTGTATTCGTTGCCTTTGGCCGATACTAGAACTCTAAACTTTATTTAGTAATAATCCTCGAGTTTTGATTTCTCAACTCAAATTATCTAGTAATTCATAGAATATTATATTCTTTATCTTATACTAATAACTCGGTCAGACTGACATGAGCACGTGTCTTGCAAATATGCTTGTTGTGCAAAGAGTGAACTTTCGGGGGTTTGGGTGACCACAACTATCTCATATCCAGTCTAAGGACTGATAGGGACCATGTCTCCTTAAGAGCATGATGCAGACGCAATGCCGCTAGAACTAGCCGCTCCGTTGCTAGACAAGGACAGTCGCACGGTTGCCGCAGGAAAAGTCGCTTCGTCACGTTTATCAGTTCGAGAGAACTGCTAGGGGCCATGACTCCAAAAGAGCATGATGTCGACGCTATGCCGCTGTAAAGCCGCTTGCGTCACTTTATGGAAGTGTATCTCTGAGTACTCCGAGTGTAGATGCGAGGTATTGTGTGAGTAACGACTGATCAAATACCTGTTACGCGCTAGCGTTTGGGTTACTCACAAGTTTATATACTAGTTTACTCTGCATCCCTCTATTATTTAGCTTTCTAAAATCACTTCCAATATATTTCATAACTATGAATTCCCAAGTATCATCTAATATTGATACATTGTTTCCTTGCCTCATTAATAATATCAAGGCTTCTATAAATTTGGGAATTCATTTCTATTATCGGTGGGAGAGTGACCAAGTCTGGCGACGAGCTCTACAGGGCCGCACGGGGTTGGAGTGCGGCCTTTTCCCCTTCGGGGGAAACCGACCTTAACGCTAATATTAACATACGAGTTATTAGGAAAAACGAAAAATTTATCAGCCTAGGGTAATTTAGGTACTGTTACACCAGCTATCCTCATCTCCATGATTATATATTAGTAGATATCGGCACTTCAAATGTAAACGTGTTAAATAGAGTATTTTTATCAAAAATATACATACATTTAATCCTATTTTAAAGATGTTACAAAAACATATGATTTGCAATAAAATAAAATAACATCGGTGTCAATGTGGAGAAGTTACCCACTTTTGAAATTATTCTTCTATCCTTGTCTCGCAAAATCAAAAGTAATTTATTCAAATTAGGCTGAGAATCAGCACTTTTCGAACGTCAAAATTACATAAGACAGTCCCCCAAAACGCCCGTACCTTCACCACTTCCTAGTGCTTTAGCTGGGAAGAAGAAGTGGCGCAACAAACTCCCCAGCAGCACAGCTGTCTGTTTGGTTAGAAGAACTGGATTCTAAACAATTGTACGTAATTACCAAAACATTAAATTAATTGCCACACGTCAGCTGGCCAAACCGATACAAAAAAAAGAAAAGAAAAAAAAATTAATGTCAATAAAACTTAAAACACAAATAAAAGCCTTCAGGCCTAAAGGCGATGGCAGCTTACATATGCAATACTGGAATTATTGTACAAACAAATAAAATTATTAAATGATAAACTACGAGTAGGACCATCAAAGTAAAATAAATTACTGTCACAATAATAAAACCATAGACAGCAAGACGACCACTTGTTGACGGATCTGATCACAAAAACATTGTAATCCTCCAAAAGTGTCGAAGATTATGTAAATAAAATCATGACGTCTGCTCACAAGCTGAGAAACATAGGTTTTTTCCGTCGACGAAGAATGCCTTGGCACATTAATGCTAGCGGGTTTGTCGGACTTATACAAACCCATGATTATGGCCATAGAGAGTTCTGGGGTAAGAATCAGTGCAGATAATATTAAAACTTAACTTTTACAAGAAGTTCAGAGTTCAGAAACTACTGCATTCTACTCAGCTAAGAAGAATAATTCAGAAAAACAGAAAAGTGGAAAATACAAAGGCCCAAGGTGTTTCAATTGCAATAAACCTGGCTGCTTTGGTAAACATTGTAATGCACAGAAGAAAACAGCAAATAAAGGTGAAGATAAAAGTTTTGTAGCAGCATTTTCAGCTTCTTCAGTGTGTCAAATTTCCAGGAATGTAGTGACACCCATGAACTGGCTTTGAGACGCATATCTGAACTAGAACTAGAATTAAGCAGGGCCCACAACACAATAACCAATTTGAAATCTCTCAAAGCCGGTGAAGAGGCTGCGATCACCTGCAGTCAATACGATGAGTTGGTTGGTAACGAGTCCAGACCCACATGTGTTGAGCCAATTGTTACAGTAGACTTAAATGATGATACTATCACTAAAAGCAAATTGTTTCCTAGTTATAATAAGATAACAAATAACATAACATAACATCATGCCTTGTTTCCCCGAAGGGTTGGGCAGAGGTGTACCTATAGTACACCCACATTTCGCCAGTTATGTTTAAGTCCCATGTAATAGGGGGCGAGCCTATTGCCATCTACCGGCATAATAAATTAAGGCCTCCAGCCAGGTCTTAAACTTAAATATTAACAATATATATTAGCTATAGCTTTGGGACTGTGACCGGTATAGTAAATGGCAGTGTCGTCGGCGAAGAGATCCAACTGAGCCTGTTTACTTTTTGGGATATCGCTGGTGAACAGCGTGAAGACAAGGCGAGATATAACGGAACCCTGAGGGACACCATCGCGAATAGGGTGAGGGGACGAGACAGTGCACCCTCGATGCGATAGTGGAAGGTGCCGTTGTGCCAGACTTTGTCAAAGGCTTTCGCTATGTCGAAGAATAGCACACCCGTCGTCGCGTTACGCTGCAGACCAGCGCACAAGTGCTCTACGATACGGTGGATCTGGTAGATGCGCATTATGAAGGATTTTTGGAAGCGCTTAGTACGAATTGGTGGAATGGCAACTAGGTATGTACGGTAACTAGCAGTACATCTAGATGTCCGATGGTAGAAGGGGGCAGGTGGGATGAGGTCGTGAAGTCCTTGCGCACACTCACCGAAGTACGATCTATAGAAGACCGACAAGCAGGCAACCTTGCGAATATGAGCCAAGCTATGTGGCTTGGCATCCACCAGTTTTACGTCGTCGAGCGCGGTAAGTTTTTATTTAGCTGAGCCATCCCAAAGGTGGCTGCAATACTCCATGCAGGATCAGACTTGCGCTTTATAAAGGGTTAAAAGCTGTCCAGGCTTAAAATATCGCATCTCTCTATTTAGGATGCCCAGTTTTTTGGCCGCAGTTTGGGCTTTGCGCTCAATTGTGGCGCCAAAGTTGAAACTGGACGTCAACTCCATGCCGAGGAGCTCTAGCCGATCAGCTACAGGAAATGGTGTACCCTGAAAAGTAGCGGTCTGGTCGAAACGACACGCTTTTGTGGTGAAAAGACTAGCCTGTGTTTTGGTGGCGTTATAAGAGACTAAATGACATGTACAATACCGAAGATGCCAACGATGACCACTTTCTTGAAAACTTTCGGTTATTATACGACCTCTGCTTTCCCTACAAGATAGTTACTAAGGCAAATAAAACTATTAAAGGGGTTTCGCGAGGTATACGTGTTTGCAGTTGAAAACAGCAACATTTATTATGGAAATATAGGCATAGTCCATCGAGTGACAATAAGTATAATATTGTTGACAAATAGTATAATAAGTATAATATTGGATTTAATGCTTAAATCTGAAATAAATAACAGGTGGGCCAAAAGTAATCACCCTATTGGAAGCTGCTCTCATTTTTGCAAATGGCCGCCAATGTCAAATCTGTTTTGACATTTGTGGACTAGACAGATGCAGAATACAAGTGAACAAGACATGGAGAGATACACTCCCCAAGAACGCGGAATAATCGTGTCTATTTTTTTGCGTAACAATTCGTCTGTGGTGTTGGCGCAGCGCGAATTCCGTCGCCAATTCCCCGGCCGTCCGACACCCACTGCGCAAACACTGCGCCGTTTGGCCACCAACCTTGAAGAGTATGGGACCACACGAGACGTTGCCGAGAGTGGCTGGCCCCGGAACACCCGTTCTGCCGAGAATATCGCCGCTGTTGCCGAGGATGTCGAGCTGTCGCCGGAAACGAGTTTTTTGCCGCAATTGGACGAATTAGGTATTCATTAGGTAAATACGTGTTTTAAATACACTGGCTTCTTCTTATTGTAAGGTCCTGCTTAGAGCTAAGCATGTGTCGTATATTTATAATCGATTATTTTACTTAACCGTATAAATGTAAAAAAATACATTTTTAAAAGTATTGAAACAAAAGTTGAAACATTCACATTTCGTCTTATTCCTTATCGAAAGACTACTTTCTTTACTAAAGTTTTGATGCATACATCCTATTTTCGTTACTTATGGCACAAACATATTTACACCCTAAAAACTGATGCATCAAACCGTCTGAACTAAGCCCCGCCGTGTGTTGCACTGGCGGGTAACTACACTGCTTAGTAATGCTAAATTAATTCGTGTTTAGAATACATTGGCGGTTAATTAAGGATTGTATGTAGAATGCTTGAACTGTACCGTTACATAAACTCAATCTCCTTTTTATTATATAGATGCATTGCACAGATGTGAGTACTTTGTACTATAGAGCTACCATTTATCGGGTAATGTCATAGATTGACTTGAATGTGCCTTGGCGGCTGATAGTATGTCATGCTCACTCAAATGTCTCGCTGATGGTGGCGCGTGTGTCGGATCATTTAGCTCCCTACAAAATGGTTGAGCTGAATGGTGCTGATCCATGCGTCATGTTCGTGAACGGGCGCCGTCAGTTGGGACTGGTCATCTCTTAGCTGCCACGGCTTATTTTAATAATTAATTAGCTGGATTGTTTTAATTATGTTTTGATGCACTCTGGACGCTTTTAACGTGTAAGGTTTTTTGTACATCGTTCTCACTTATAGTGTCAACATTAATCGATGTAACTAAGATATATGTAAAAACATTATTATTTAAAAGAGTGTCCATGGAGTTTCTTGCCCGTTCTTCTCCATAGGGACCTACTACGCTTTGGAATGGGCAACTAGCTTCATATTTCTGACTGACCGACTCCTTGACAATTCAAAAGTGCCTGTAAATGGTTTAATTGAAATAAATGATTTGAGTTTGAGTTTGAGTTTGACATTGAAATTTTTTGGTAGCAGTTTGCAACAATGAGTGCCGGAATAGTATTTTTTTAAATAGTTCCTTATTTCGGTATTCTAGCGCAGTCAGTTTGATGTTGGCACAGTTTTTAAGTTTAACATTTCATGTACTTACACAGGGCATTCATACTCAGGATCCGTACACAAACAAAGGCGCGGTACGGACAATGTACGGCGCTAGTATGAAGTTACGTAGTCGTGACGTCTTCTAAGATAGTGCTGTCCTAGTCTAACACGTACTTTAAAACGCTTAACTTGGCAGCTTTTACACTTTATGTAATACTATTTGCACTATTTGGAAAAAAAAAATTTTTTGAGATAAAAATAAAAAAAATTTCATCATCCCCATTTATGTTGAATACGCAATAATCCTAAAGAACCTATACTTTGTTTACACAGTATGATACCTAGTTGTTACGTTATACAACAAACGAGAACTCCTCGGCATGGTATCAACAGTCAGCGATCAAATATAAACATAATTATTATCTACACGGGACCTAAAATCTTTTGTACGTTTCTTGAATGAGAAAACCGTAGATGATGAGCTAGTGACTTCCCCAACGGCGCGGCGGTGGGACAGATGCCTTTAAATACTCGTAGTTTTATTTTTATTTTGAAAACATAACCAGAGAGATGAAGTTATCACTTGAGAGACATAAAATAAAATATTCCAATTATACATAGTCAAAATTGTATTCATAACTTAACATCATGCCTGTTATCCCAGAAGGGTTAGGCAGAGGTGTAGGTACCTATAGCACACACATACACATGTAGCTTACCATAGTTTGGTGGCATCAATTCTGTGATTTTGAAATGTTTTCTGGGTAATTTTAGTTTGAGAGAACAAGTGTTTATGGCCCAAAAACGCCGTATAAGGGCAATGTGATATTTAAATCCCTAAATGTGTTAACATTTCCGGCATAGTACATTTTGGATATGGCAATTTTTGAAAAGAAAAAAACAAATTTCTTTTTAACGGTATCAGTAAATAGAACTAGAGAAGGGCCTGTCAGTAGCCAATATAGGAAACTAATACAAAATGGTATCTATAAAACAGCTTTGCTTACGAAAAGTGTTTTCGCAATATGGGTCCTACCATGTATAATAAAATACCAGATTTAAAAAAAAATGTCCAATACAAAAATTTAAAGAGAAACTGCCTGTGCCTGTGGACCAACTGTTCTCGGCGGGCTATCAGCGCCCTACGGGTCCAGTATAATAATGGGTTCAGGATGCTGATGGGGCTGCCCCGTTTCTGCAGTGCATCAGGTATGTTTGCACAAGCACACGTCGATGGCTTCCACGCCATCGTCAGACATAAATCTGCTTCTTTGCTCTGCAGAGTGCGGGAGAGCTCCAACTCCATCCTGAAGACAATAGCGGAGAGGTATGATTCTCCTTTGTTAGGTGATGTTGTTCGACGATGTATCTTGAACAACAGCCTAGTCAATAAATAGATTTTATGTTTACTAACATAGGTATAAGTTATCATTTTGTTTACTAACCCGTATGGATGTTGCTTATCCGAAATAAAGATTATTTTATTTTATTTTATTTATTACTTGATACGTGTTATTATTGAATTAAAGATTTTTTAAATTACACTACACTTTAGATTTTATATTTGACATTGTGTTTGTTGATATTAAAATGCCTGGTTTAAGTTATATTATATTATCATTTTTTCCATTATTATTTTTCGACATTTTTAATTTGAGTAACGAGTTTATTTTTTATTTTATTTTCAATGTTTGCATGCCTAACCAAAGGTATGTTGTACGGGGATTACAAAGTTTGTAAAAACCTTATTTATGTACCTACTTTGAGCAAATAAAATATTATGATAATGAAAGTAAAATCACAAATAGGTACATAGTGTCACATTACATTTTTTCTAATGACATTGGCAGAAATTTCCAGGTATGCACAATTTTTTTATCTCTCTCATTACCATATTATAAAGTGTACCGAGAAATACAAGTGTTATTATTTAATTAAAGATTTTTTAAATGACACAAAACTTTAGATTTTATATTTGACATAGTGTTTGTTGACATTATAATGCCTGGTTTAAATTTTATTATATTATCATTTTTTCAATTATCATTTTGCGACAATTTCAATTTGAGTAACGAGTTCATTTTTTTATATTTTCAATGTTTGCATGCCTAACTTAAGTTATTTTGTACAGGGATTACAAAGTTCGTAAAAACCTAATATATGTACCTACTTTAAGCAAATAAAATATTGTGAAAATGAAAGTAAATTCACAAATAGTACAATAATGTCACATTACATTTTTTCTGTTGACATCGACAGAAATTTCAAGGTATCCACAATTTTTTTATCTCTCTCAATACCTTATTATAAAGTGTACCGAGAAATACACCGCCGACGCTCGTTTTATTCAATTCACAACACCTACACTTGAAAATGACAAAAGTCTATAACACGTGCACAAAACCGGGCATCCGAATTTATCTGTCGTCGGGGCTAAGCAGTTGGCAGAGTGCCCAGTTTGCGATCCTCGGGTTGACGACCTCTGCCAATAAATGTTTTTTGTTTACGCCACCCAATTACACGACCGGCCTCTGTATTGACCGCTGTTGATTACTGTGCCATTGTTTTGGGCTTTAAGTGTAATCGTCTGATTATGAACAGCATTGGTTTTATGTGACACAAGGGAGTAAACAAATTGTTTGGTATTTCATCTGCCTGAAATTGTTATGTTCCAAATCGCAAATCTGCAAATGCAAGCAAGCTTTTCTAATTACTGGAGACTAGCTCAATATCTAAAAACATTACAAAAATTCTGGAACCTTTTCGTTAGTAACTAACAGAACCCGAATAACTTTATTTAAAAAAAAAAATAGCAGTACATTTTTGTAGTTACATTTTAATTGGTTACAAATGAAAATACATAAAATGCGAAATAAAATATTGCTATTATATATTCCGTTGAATGTCCTCATCCAAGATACATTTCAGGATATTTTTGCGCTATAAATACAACTTCATCTTCAGTTGATATTGGGAAAGCGATAAATTACGAATAGGCACGGCGGGGATGCATTCATTGAAATATTGTGCGATATAACATCCACTTCCGAAGTTGTCTGGTCGAACTCGACCACTAATTACGTTCGGCTGAAGTCGAGGATACAAATAAAGCGATATAATTTACTTACAATAATTTAATTAATTTAATTATTACAATTAGATCGGTAAAACTAAGATGCGTGCGAAATTGTTCGATGTGAGAAACAAGAGTAATACACCAATACACTGAATCAATATTCACAATTTTCGATCCCACGGTATCGGATTGCTGAGAAGGTGAATCTCACGGTGCAGAGCATAATGCGGTGTTAGGAATTCAGGGTTCCGCTAGTAGCGACATAACATCTCCCACCACGAGGTCGGCAACTATTTGAAAACTCTAGTCGAAAATTGTGTCGATGGCGAAGCTTGATCAATCTCGGTGTTGCAGGTCTCCTTATCCTTAGCCTTAATATCGATTCTATCAGTGGTTTTCTGTAATTGGTTCAATCTACGACGACGAAGTATAATGACGGTAATGAGTGCCCATGCACCGGATAGTAGAATATGTACCGGTATAGTAGTTTAGTATATAGCTTCAGTGTTCGATGACTGTAGCGTTACAGGTTCTTGTAGAGTGATTTCAGAGTTACTTGAGTGCAAACTGCCAAGGTCAATGGTATCTAGTTTTATAGTCTTCATAGGTATGTTATACGAATTTTCCTTTATAATTGGTAAATCCATAATTTTCAATATCTTTCCCTTAGTTTGATCATGACGATTAGTGTTCTAACTAGTTAAGTTAGGAGGTTGGTGAGTGTGGTGAGCAGTGAGGGGCTGTGTTCGAGGTAAAATTGGTAGTACGTGCTGCATTTCGTTAGTAAAAATCTAATTCCCTGGAAAGAGATCATTGGTAAGTGTCAAAATCTTTACTAATAATGTAATTTTTCCTTTATATTATTCTTGTAGGTTGATTTGTATTATGATTTATAGGTAACAGTTAGATAATATCGCTGCAGAGCTATTAATGATCATTTATTCCAGCATAGCGAAATTGCGCTATTAATTAACGCTGTTTTCTCTTGTATTAGGTACGTGTCCATCTCCTAATCCGTACCCTGACAGATATTTGTCATTTGCGTTTGATTATAGGGAAACGGAGAAGGCCTTCCACTTTATTTGACACTGAGCACTGACGCTCGACTTTTGATGACTTTGACCCGTAACTTGCGCAACCACATATGGAAGGCAGAACCGTAAATACTCTCAGTTCATTTAAATCAAAATATGCAATTAAACCTATCTTAATCGGCATTATAAAACAATCAGACGTTAGTGATAATTACTGCTTCCAAAGAGGTTTGGCCATAGAACACTTTGCGCTTGGCTCGTTGTAGGCGCATCTCCGGGAGAGGGGTAGGCTTCACAAAGCTCCCCAAATTGGATTGGTAGTCGTTCTAAGAACGCTAGGGACCGTGTCTCGCCAAAACCTACACCCGGAATATGGTACGTCAATTTCTAAATCGACACTATTTATCGAAACACGACCATTTGGACGCTTTTGGGATAATATCTTTATGATTAGTATTTATAACAGTGATACCATAATGAAAAACAAACTCAATACCATCACTAAAAATTTATAGTTAAATACATTTATATACACGAAAGCTATTTGTACAAAGTTAAGAAAGTATTGAGGAAGAAAAATGAGTACGAAGGGACAGGGGAAAAAAATGAGATCTAAGTCGCCTACATCTGGGCCACACAGGCAAATGGGGTCGTCATAGATGATGGAAAGATGGGCTGGAGAGCAGACATGACTCAGTCTCATCCGTATTCAAATACGGATGAGACTGAGTCATGCAGGTCTTCTCAATTCTTTTCGAATCTTGCCAATTTTTGCCCTACCAAACCACGGTTTTATAAATGAAAAAATACCGACGATTTGCTTCCCAAGGTACCTTCCAGGTGTGAAAAGTCTTTGGTAACGACTCGAGGTCATAGCAAAAATTTACAAATGGAAATAAGTCCCCACACTGCACCGCATCAACGGCGAGTGTATCAGCCACTTCATTGCCATGGATTCCAGCATGGGCCGGAATCCACGCAAACTGCAGTGCATTACCCTCAGAGATGGATCTGAACACAAATTCTCTTGTTTATTAAATGATAGGCAACTGCGATTTATGTACGAAAGGAGATTTATTGATGCCTAGAAGAGCACTTTGAGAATCAGTAAAAAACAACGTTTGAATTAACGTAAAATTTAATAATTAAAGGATTTTTTATCTACGATCGTCACCTTTAGCATCACATGCATGTGATAGATTATGCGGATAATTTCAGTTTATTTATCACGTGACTTGTTTACAAATTTATGCCATTGTAAGACCAAGAATGTAATTCAAATAATAAATTCGGTATATTTTTATATAATGTAATCATAGTTTCATGATAAAATACAAATATTAACGAATCTAAAATGAAATCGTACGATGTGACGGCACTTGTTTACCACCGGCTTTAAAAGCCGCTGCTCCGCCGTACTCGGCCCTATCCAGATCCAGCCTGTCCCATCTTGCTGTCCTCCCGTCAGCGACGCCCTAAGCCGAGGTCCATACCCCACAGGGTGTGCCCTTAGCGAGCGTTCGCTTAGTAATGTAAGTAGTTTTACGCCCCTGGCTGGAGTCTTTGAGTCCTGTTAAGGCAGCCACAGGATAGTCCGGTTAAGTAGTCACGACCTCTCAAGGTCAACTACGAGAAGCCATACACAAAAAAAAAAAAAAGTACTCGGCCCATTCTCTCCGCAGCAGTCACACCGAGCGGACCTAAGTTAAGTAAACTTATCTTCTTGTAAACTCTTGTATATTTTTGGTAAAATATTCTCTTATGTCTTAATATATTTTAGATGATGAATAATGTATTATTTATACTTATGTGAATACTTCAATTTTTTATACATAAAGCAACTATTTAATATTTCAATGTCTATAAAATAAATTGTTAGCCTAAGCTCCCTTCGAAAAATTGTATATAATATTTTCTTTACAAATAAATAATTAAATTAGTTAATATTATAATCCATTCTAAATCCCAATTTTATAATACATTATTTTTCTCTATGTACGTCTATCATTTTTAGCTCTGTGTAGTATTTTTATCTTACACATGCAATCAATAATTTTACAAGGAGATCTTAAATGTGATGTGATAACATATAAAAACAATCTTCTTCTTCGTAGCGTAGAAAAAGAAGATTAAAACATTTAAGAACTTGCAATGTAATTATAGGTTATCGAACATTAATCATGTGCTTTTAAATGTAGTTTATTACTCTTAGTTCATGAGTAAATAGCCTCTAAATAATGCACTATCACAACGTTAGGTTGTCTATGGCGCTACCCCGCCATAGACAACCTACATAACATAAAAAAAAATTGTTTATACGCAGGCTTATTGCTAGAATGTTGATTGACTGGTAGAGAATGCCTAAGGCATTACCTAAATCAAATAATATTATAAAGAGATCTTCATCTCGTATCATCATCTCCACATCGTAACATACTACAACTCTTTGTAGTTTTTATTAATATATTCCTATCTTTCTCCTATTCCCTTGCCTGGGCTGTATGAAGGATGGTCTGCATAACAATTGTTGTATTGTCCTATGAGATTAACGTTTCTTATAATATCTTACCTACCTACTATCGGTTTGAAAAAAACCTAAGTGGTCTACCCATGTCTACCCATGTGTCAAATTTCATCCAAATCCGTTCTGAAGTTTTAGCGTGAAATCGTTACAAACAAACCAATAAACTTACTTTTGTATGTAAAATATAAAGTAAGGATTAGGATAGTCAAGACTAGTTAGGATTATATATGTCTCCCCGAAAGCGTCTATTAAGATTATCACATAATCTAACGCGTAACTATTTACTAAAACTATTGTTATTTCACTATAAAGTGGATGATCCTGCCCTCTCTGGGACAAGTTTATAAGCAATTGCATGCATTATTTCTGTGAGATCAACGCCATCTATTGGTCAGTTCAAATCGAACTAGCAGACTAAGCTGGAAGAATTATTATAATACTCATTTCGATGTTTTAGTTAAAAGTATAGTTGTAACGAAAAGGGAACATTTATGGTATAGCCTTTGGATTTTTAATTCATATTAACATGTCAATCCACCGGTCACGCGGTTAGCAATTTAACGGATTTTATAACCGCACATTTAGACAAAGGTAATAATTGTATATCAATATTTTTAGATTTAGCAAAGGCTTTCGGTCTCTGTTCCAATCCTTGTACAAAGATTGGAAAATTGGCATTAGGGGGAAACAGCTCAGCCTTTTGATCGATTATCTAACCGACAGAACTCAATGCGTAAAGGTTCCTTACACCAGTACTGATCGTTCAGTAATTTATGGCGTTCCGCAAGGTAGCATTCTTGGCATAACCCTTTTTCTCGTTTACATTAACGATCCCCTTTGTCTGAGACTTACCAGCTAGCGCAAAAGGGTTTGGATTAGGCTTTATGATAATGTGCTTACCTTAAACGTTGAAAAAACAAAGTATCTGACTTTTTTGATCCGTACTTCTTCACATTCGAGTCTAAATCTAATCGCACATAATTGTTCCCTTGACGTTTCGGGTTATTTTAAATGCGCATGCAATCCTTTGGAACGTACAAAGACAATCAAATATACGGACGTTGTTATTGACGAAAACTTTAGCTTCAAGGCACACATCCAATTGCTGAGAAAAAGGATTCGTAAACTTACCTACATCATTAAAACATTGAGACATGAAGTGAGCCCTATAATCCTTAGGGTAAGGTAGTCCTTCATCAATTTTAAAGGAATACCTCTTACACCAAATCCCTTCAACTTGATGAGTAGCTGCGGGATAGAGACCGTGTCAAAAGCTTTTGCAAGATCAAGGAACACCGTCAAACATTTTTTTCCTTTGGTCTAGGTTTGTAATGATGGAGTGTAAGAGTTCGTGAATCGCATCATTGGTTGACTTTTTGTGTCGAAAACCATATTGATTCGGTGGAAGAAGGTTGTTGGTTTCTAGGTAATTTGTTAATCGACGGTTTATTAGCCGATCCAAGACCTTGGACAGAGTTGGTAAGATGGAGATAAGGCGGTAATTATCGACACAGTCTCACTCTACCCCCTTGTGGATCGGTTTGATAAGAGCTATTTTAAATGCCCTTGGGAAAACACCTATCGCCAAAGCCAGTTTGCAAATGTGCGTAATAGGAGTGGTAAGAAAATTAATGTACCTCTTTAAGATCTTACCAGATATCCGGTCAATACCTACAGTGCACTTCTCCTTCAATTCATTGATAAGAAAAAATACTTCTTCCTCATCGGGGGGAAGCATGACAAATGAGTTATGGTGCGGTTCAGCATCATGTGACAATGGCTTATTTGGGTTTTTTGCTTGCTCTGCAAGCTTTCTGCCCACGTTTGCAAAGAACTTATTTACGCCATTAATAGCCTTATCTTTGTTTACGGATGCGATGAGACAAGAAGAGAAGTCAACCGGTTTGATTGAGCCACTAATCTCTCAAAATTGCATCCCATAGTTGCCTTTAATTACCCTTTGCATTTTCAAACTCTTTCTTGTCGTATTTTCGTTTTGCTTTTTTTATTATTAAGTTACAAAAATTTCGATAACGTTATGTGAATATAATATGTCAATTTAATAACCTCATTTTCAGGATCTCGCTTAAGTTTTTATGTAGGTTATCCCTGTTTCTCATGTAACGAAGCAACCCTTTAGTGATCCACGGTTTGCTGACCCGTTGTCTTTTGGGAATTTTTATCAGACTGGAGTTAATATTTATTGCAGTGGTAACGTACGTAACGAGTAGGTCGGTTGCGGTGTTAGCTTCACAACGTTCTAGAATGGGCTGAAAAGAAGTATTCTGTATAGTGTCATCGAGAGATTTCTATTCAATTGAATAGGCCGTTTTATTGCAGTAATCAGGGCGAGCATCCAGGTCTAAACATTAGTTTGGACCTGGATGCTCGCCCTGATTCTCGAAACTGTTGCTATTAAGCAACAGTTTCGTGATCTGTAATTGATGTCTCGAATACGTAACAGTTAGCATCTGATTTTGTTTTTAGCAACTGATTTACTTAATAAGTATTAGTAGCTAAGACAAATTGTGTAACAAGTTTTTATTTTGGTCTAATAAAATACATTATTAATATTATTAACAGTTTGGTCATTTGACACAGTAAATTTATTTATGATACAGCGCTACCGAATGTGTCGAAAACGGCGCGGATTGCCATTTTTATGATCTATATGTAATAATTTAATACGAGAACTAAATAAGTTTCAATACTACAATACAAACCATAAAGAAAAAACATTATTTTACACAGCTATTTACTAATGAATACCTGTTGTTTGATTAAATTCCTTGAATTACAGGAAGTGCTGTAAAATACTACCTAATTACGAAGTTGTTGAAAGTAATAAAGTTTATTTCTTAAAACACCTTCGTATTTGTGAATATCAGCATTATTTAAATTATAAAATAATTAACTGTTATTATCAGTTAATTATTGATTTTATTTATTAAACTTACAAACAATGCTTAAATTTAATTTTAAGCATTGTTTGTAAGTTTTCTTGAACTAATTAGATTCTGTATTAGAATACGCGGTACGTCCGCCAATGTTCGAGAAGAAGAGTGACGTTCAAGATGGCAGGTTGTATCACGATCTCCAAAAAGTAACTAACTTTTCCTTATTCGTGATAAAAGTTAAGCTGTTGTAGTTGTGTAAAAAGGACAGCAATTGTTACAGTCGAAAAAGAAACCTCTGTAACGTCTATTTAATGTTTTGATTTAAAAGTATGTCCATGGAGTTTCTTGCCCGTTCTACTCCATACGGAACCAACCTCGCTTAAGAATAGGCAAATAGCTTCACTTACTCGTATTAACTCAAACTAAATAACTTTTTCGGGTTGAGTTTAGAGTCAAGTCGCCTGAATTTGAGGATTCTGACACAGTGGAGGGTCTTTAGAATTACGTTTCTAAAAATATCCTTAAATCCCAAAAAAAAAACATTTCCTGCATTATCTCAGTGACTGTGTCTCGGATAATTTGTTTTAATGGTTAGGTTAGGTAAGGTTGTTGAGCGACCGATGCAGCAACATATCGAGCAGCGTCGGTTGCAGCTCCGCGAGGTCCTGGTGGCAGAATGGCGGGTGAGGCTGCCACGCCCTACCGCCTCAGCACCATCGAGGTGATCAGGCCAGTGCTCGACCGCTGGCTCGGGAGAAGGCACGGCTCCCTGACGTTTCGGGCGACGCAGGTGCTCTCGGGGCATGGTTGCTTCGGGAAGTACCTGTGTCGCATAAACAGGGTGCCGGACGCCCGGTGTCACCACTGCGTCGACTGCCGGGAGGACACGGCGTGGCACACGCTGGCAGAGTGTGCCGCTTGGGAGGAGCCGCGCCGTGCCCTCATCTCAGAAGTAGGCAGTGACCTGTCGCTGCCGACCGTAGTGAGTTCGATGGTCGGCAGCGTCGAGTCCTGGGACGCGGTGGTTTCCTTCTGCGAAACAGTGATCTCGCAGAAGGAGGCTGCGGAAAGGGAGAGAGAGATCTCGTCCACTCTCCCGATCCGCAGCAGGCGCACCGGGCGCAGGCGGAGGGCGGACAACGCCCTCTTCCAGCCCCCCTAAATGGGTCCAGGGGCGACGGATTCTCTAGTGATGGATAAACAAAAATTTGATAGAGATTGAAGTAAAGCCAAGTGTCACTATTTGGTAATGCGCACATAATATGACTTGAGGATAGAAGCTGCCAAATTTTCAAAAGTCATAGCAATGTTGAACGTAATTATCCAAAACCATGTCATATGTATGCCTGTCGCTGGTGTATAAGAGTAAATACTAAACTACTACTAATTATAACGTACCTTCCGGAGGGCTTAGCCAATTGTCATTCTGTCAGCGATCACGATAATTGACGAGAAAAAAGAAATGTAACTGACATCATGGCTTATGGCAAACCCGTCCAAAAATGCTGTAGAAATGTGAAACGCTATGAGAGCAACTGCCATTTGTCTGCCTTCTGGTTTCGAAATCTTATCGTCTAATATCAAAACGCCACCTTGTCTCTATGCTACCGCAGTCGCCACGCAGGCCTCTGCCTAAAACTGCGCAATATCAACGATGATAGCATTTATATTTTACTGTTCGAAATGATAGCTGTGCTCAGCGTTCTACTTAAAATTCTCTCTTGTATTTTCACCACTTACGATTCTTTCGAGATAATTCAGGAACTGTCGTTATGTTTGCAGTTTATAAGTTACAAACAAATTAATTTCATTGTGAGACGGCTTAGTCATGAAAGTCGATTTCATTTTAGTTTTGTGGTATTTGGATTTTAGAATTTAGATTATGTGCAAAATACTATCAGTACCTAGGCCTGAATATATTCATAAGTAGCTGTATTTAATGCTGAAAAGAATTAATGAAAAACATTATTCTAGCTGTGCTCACACACAATGAAAATAAATAACACAACACTCACAACTTACCTATAAGTATCTAGCCGATCCAGTCGCGATAGCTTAACAACATTTTCTTTGACCGAATTCTGTCCAACAACAAAAAAACGTCAGTTTTTTTCAAACCGATAGTAGGTAGGTAAGATATTATAAGAAACGTCAATCTCATAGGACAATACAACAATTGTTATGCAGACCATCCTTCATACAGCCCAGGCAAGGGAATAGGAGAAAGATAGGAATATATTAATAAAAACTACAAAGAGTTGTAGTATGTTACGATGTGGAGATGATGATACGAGATGAAGATCTCTTTATAATATTATTTGATTTAGGTAATGCCTTAGGCATTCTCTACCAGTCAATCAACATTCTAGCAATAAGCCTGCGTATAAACAATTTTTTTTTTTTATGTTATGTAGGTTGTCTATGGCGGGGTAGCGCCATAGACAACCTAACGTTGTGATAGTGCATTATTTAGAGGCTATTTACTCATGAACTAAGAGTAATAAACTACATTTAAAAGCACATGATTAATGTTCGATAACCTATAATTACATTGCAAGTTCTTAAATGTTTTAATCTTCTTCTTTTTCTACGCTACGAAGAAGAAGATTGTTTTTATATGTTATCACATCACATTTAAGATCTCCTTGTAAAATTATTGATTGCATGTGTAAGATAAAAATACTACACAGAGCTAAAAATGATAGACGTACATAGAGAAAAATAATGTATTAAAAAATTGGGATTTAGAATGGATTATAATATTAACTAATTTAATTATTTATTTGTAAAGAAAATATTATATACAATTTTTCGAAGGGAGCTTAGGCTAACAATTTATTTTATAGACATTGAAATATTAAATAGTTGCTTTATGTATAAAAAATTGAAGTATTCACATAAGTATAAATAATACATTATTCATAATCTAAAATATATTAAGACATAAGAGAATATTTTACCAAAAATATACAAGAGTTTACAAGAAGATAAGTTTACTTAACTTAGGTCCGCTCGGTGTGACTGCTGCGGAGAGAATGGGCCGAATATGAAACAAAAGGTTTCATACTAACCGGAAATTTGGCTGAATTGTTCAACACGTCATTAAAAACTGTTCGCCGTGTACTCCACGCTATAAGGATGCACCGTGTAGCAAACAATATCGTAATAAACAAGAACAGTTATACCTTTAAAGTTTATCGATTAAGTACACGGTTGAATTAAAGCTAACTAAATTGTATGAAATCGAACTAAAGCTAGTTTACTAATACCCTAACCAAGTTAAATTAACCAACTTAAATTAAGAATTTTTAAACCTAAAATTTTAACCTAAACGTCGACAATAATCGATAGTAATATAGGTACTTTGAGAAGCGCTATCTAGCAAGGCACGCACACTTTATTCACAACCACGATTGTCTCTAATAATACCAAGCGCCGTGGCGATTAGTACAGTGGTAGCCGTGCTATCTGATAACGCGCAAAGTGATACGCCGTCAGTGCGAGAGGAGCGAGCAGACGCAGTAGTCGCGTCACTATTTACTGCAGATGGCGGAGGGGGCTCGGCCGCGGCAACGAGCACACGCGGCGCAAGCCAGCCATTTACAACTTCACTGCGGAAACATAACAAAGTACGGTGTTTACAATTACACATCCTACATGAAGAATTAGAACCAGATTCAGAAACACGATGACCACTACTTAAACAATTAATGCACAAATTATTTGCTTTTATAAATTTATAACGACTATTTGGTTTATAATTTCGAAAAAACTGAACATTTATAAATGTGATCGTGTTGAGCATTGCACAAAGAACACGAAATTGACTCCGAAGTAGAAGCAGCATTCACATAAGCACACGTAGTGTCCGACTTATGCAATTTAGAAACTGTATCTATTTTTAGAGGATTAATATTTGTGGCTTTATTTACGAAGTACGCTGTAATATTTTAATGTGATCGCGCACAAACGAGACCTGGTCTTCGAAAGATGGTATTTTACAGCTACGTTAGTCCAACTCAAACGAGCGTGCGGCATCAGAATCTCACTTCTTAAACGCAATATACAAGAAAACAAAATCTAAGACTTCATCGACCTTTAAATGTTTCAAAGCAGCGACAGATGAAGCGAAAGGTTTGCAGACGAGATAGGTTTAAACTCAAATATTTTGTTTAAACATGAAGTTGCTGAAAGCCGCTGAAGACCAGCGGCTTTCAGTCGCTTGTAATTTAGCCACAAACAAATCGAATATCAACGAATAATTTTCTGAACTAGGAGTAATTCCGGCGCATATGGAACGTGCCTTACCAGTTAATTTACCGATCATATACTATAATTTCTCAGAATCCTTGAGTGACACGTTATTGTGAACGGCATTCTGAAATCTAGCGAAAAATAAAGGCCAATTTTTGTGTCACCGTTAAACTTGAGAACCTAAATAGGAGGTAGTCTAGGAAACCTAGTATGTTGGCTTGATGACTTGAAGTCATCGCCAGTTTTTGTTTGTTTGTTTGGCATCTCGCAGGTCAACCTATGCGGTTGTCGTCTGCTCAAGCGGACTTGCCTGTGGATTCCCTAATAAATTAAGGCCTCCAGCCAGGACTTAAACTTATATACTAACTAAAACTAAGCGACAACGCTAACGGCACCCCCTGTGGGGTACGAACCTCGGCTTAGGGCGTCGCTGGAAGAGGGCAGCAAATGACTAGCTGGATCAGGATTGGTATTAATTAGGGACGAATTTAAAGCTACAGGCTCAGCGGCGCGGGCTGGCTCGAGCAAGGGTCGGGAGGGGCGTCGATTTGGGCGTCGCGGCGGGCCTCGGCGGCGAGGGCGGTAGGACGGCGATCGGGTTTTGGGCTTATGTAGCGTGCTAGTGGCCTTGCTACTCTCCTGGAGGAGGGTAGTGGCGTCGTCGGGGTCGATTAAAGTATGCCTTGGTCGGCGAATACTGCTAATGCGAGAGGGAGTGTAGCGGGCGGCCGCTGTAATCAGGGGGTTAGAATGTTTGATGCCGCAGTCGAAGAAACGCTTTGATAAGCGTTTCATGAACTGTTTTATGGTTGGCATTTTAAGGTCGACGTGAAGATCGATATAACGGAGATAGAAGGGGGCACCCGTGACCCTTCTGAGGAAACGGTTTTGGAGGGTCTGCATCTTATGGAGATGACGTGGGTGAGCGTGCGCAAATACAACGCAGGCATAGGTCATGATGGGACGGATGACTGCGGTATAGATGCGGAGCTTGCATTTGAGGGACAGTTTACTACGGGCTGTCAGTACGAATTGCAGCCTGCTAAGAGCGAAGGAGGCGCGCGCGCGAACCGCCTTAATATGAGCCTTAAAGGTAAGGTTCTCATCGAGGATCACGCCTAGGTATTTGGCTTGCTTCTCCCAAGGGATTGGCTTGCCGTACATAGTGATCGGGCTGGGAAGTGGGGGAGGGAGTCGACGACGTCTCGAGAAGAGAACCGCCTGACTCTTATCGGGGTTGACCTCGATTCTCCATTTCCGAAACCAAGCGCCTAAGACGTTTGCGGAGGTTTGGAGAGTACGAGCTATAGCGTTGGGACAGTGACCGGTATAGTAAACGGCAGTGTCGTCGGCGAAGAGAGCCAACTGAGCCTTTTTACTTTTTGGGATATCGCTAGTGAACAGCGTGAAGGCGAGAGGAGATAGTACGGAACCCTGAGGGACACCGGCGCGAATAGGATGAGGGGACGAGAGTGCTCCCTCGACGCGATAGCGAAAGGTCCTGTTCGACAAAAAGTCTCGTAAGATGAGCACGAGACGATCAGGCACTCCTAGTTGGTAGAGCTTGTATATCAAGCCGTTGTGTCGAAGAATAGCACACCCGTCGTCGCGTTACGCTGCAGACCAGCGCATAAGTGCTCTACGATACGGTGGACCTGTTGGGTGCCCGAGTGTTGGCTACGGAATCCAAACTGCTCGTTGGGTATGAGGCTCTTTGCTTCGGCGTAGTCTTTGAGACGCTTATAAATAAGCCTCTCGTAGATTTTGCCGAGGACATTGAGTAAGCTAATAGGGCGGTAGCTGGAGGGCTCAGACTTTGGCTTGCCTGGCTTTGGGATACCGATGACGGTGGCTTCTTTCCATGCTTGTGGGAAGATGTTGTTGCTCAAGGCGCCATTGAAGATGGCGGTCATAAGCATTATTAGCGGGGCAGGAAGGAGTTTGTATACCTTATTGGTAATACCATCCGAACCGGGGGCCTTACGAGCGTGGAGCCCTTTAATGATGTCGTGCACTTCGTCTGGAGTGACGGGAGGCAGAGGATCATCAGGGTCTTCGACGGGAGGGAGGGAGGCTCTTCGTTCGACTTCAGCGTCGACCTTGTTCAGGTGAGCTTGGTCTACTGGTTGGGAGCTGGGAGAACATTGGGACTCTAGACTGTCGGCAAGACATTCAGCCTTATCGGGACTGTCGAAAGCGACACTATTGTCGGGGCGGATGAGAGGAGGCATAGAGACCTCTTCTGAGGAACGCAATTTCCTCTGTAATTGCCAGAAGGCTTGATGAGTGGGCTCGAGTTCGCTGAGCATCTTGTTCCAGCCCTCAGAGCGAACCTCCCCTATGCGTTTCTTTACAGCACGCTGTAAATGGCGCATGTGGGCTTTGTTCGCGTCACAAGGGAAGGAGTCGTAGGCACGGATGGCCGCGTTCTTCTCGGTTATCAGGTCACGTACGTCAGCAGGTAGTTTCCAGCGATGGTCTTCCATCACCGGAACTTCCCGTGAACAATCCGTCAATACGGATTGTACGTGCTCTGTAAACGAGTCGATTGCGGCCGTCGTGTCGGCGACTGACACTAAGTGATCGGGGATGGTGTCTAAGTGAGGCGACGTGGTGGATTTCAGTCTTTCGCCTACTTTCCTCCAGTCGGTTATCGTCTGGGTCTGAGGGGGGCGGTTGGGGTCGATCGGGCCCGAGTAGGGTGCAAGATGCATGACTACAGGGCGGTGGTCAGAATTTAGCTCGTGGAACGTCTCAACCGATTGCAAACGGAGGTTCACATTCTTGAGCAGCGCTACATCGAGAACATCGGGAAGGTGATTAGGATTACCTGGGAAGTGAGTCGGGCTCATTGGAGCGATGACGTCAAAGTTAAGGGATTCGCCTAACTTGAAAACTAACCTACCTCTGGTTGAGGTTGTGCTACTATTCCACGCCGGGTGCTTGGCATTAAGATCCCCCGCCAAGATGACGGAGTCACTCATACCGAAGAGGGCAGTGAAGTCCTTTTGGAGCGAGATGGGATCCTCCGGACCATTGTCGGGTGGGATATAAGCGGAGATGATGGTGATCGGTTGGTGGCCGGTCATGCCGAGCCGACAGATAGAGGTCTCCAGATGGGAGAAGAGAGGAGGTGGGTCTATAGGGATACAATACAAAGATTTCCTAAAGTATATGAGTGTGCCACCCTTGTGACATCGAGACCTGTCATTGCGAACTAGTTTAAAGTTGGCAATATTCGGGTTTCGGTGATGTGGTTTTAAAAAGGTTTCCTGTATTAGGAGGATGTCAAGCTGATGGTCGCGGAGGAAAGTGGCGATCTCATCGCGTTGACCTGAAACGCCATTTGCGTTGAAAAAGCCTAATTTAAGGGATCGGGGTTTGTTACTATTTACTCTCGTATTATCCATTGAGAATTAATATTTGAGTGAGTGTAGGACTTGCGCGATCTCGGGATACGCGCTGAGGATTTCCATAAGGCGGAGTGCGTTGCCGTTTGCAGCAACGATTTCTTCCGCCATTTTGTCCGCGGCGGTGGTGAAGAGAGCCGCGTATGTACTAAGTATAATTTGGGCGCTGTTTCGGCCCTGGGTTCCCTGAGGTTTCGCTGGAGAGGCCGTAGGGGCCGCGGGGGCTACCAAAGGCGCTGGGATGGCGGAAGCCATCAGCGCTGGAAGTTGAGCGGGTTGCGCTGGTTGCGCGGGGATAGAGGGCACCGAGGCTGCGGGAGCCTTCAGGTGATTTAGGTTAGCCCAGGGAGACGGCCTCTGCGGACTGAGCCGCTCCGGCATCAGCGCGGAAGGAGGCTTTCCCCAGGGGCTTTCCCTGTGCTGGCGGTCGCTCGCACGTTTCGCGAGTTTAGGAGAGGAGGACTTCGGGGCCTTAGGACAGCCCCGGTAATTTGCCGGGTGTCCCGATTGGCCGCAGAGTACACAGCTGGGAGGCTCTAAACATAGTTCCCTATCTTTGGGGCGGGTACAGTCGGCGGTGCCATGCTCTCCTAGACACTTGACGCATCTAGGGGTGGCATAGCAGTTGGACTGCGAGTGACCATATAATTGGCAGCGATGACACTGGCCAATCAATTGAGCTCTGTAAGGCTTCTCGATGGAGATGCCTGAGAGCGAGCAGACCGACTTCACCTTGAAGATCGGGTGGTGCCCCTCTGTGGGGTCACATATGACCAGGACAATGTCATAGACAACGCCCTGTCTCGCTTTATGCAAGCGATGTACGGCGGAGACCGGAACGCCTTGTGCAACAAGGTCGCTTTTTATATCTTCGGTGTCGATTTCACGAGGTACGCGCCTAATGACGACGCGAGTGGGGGTTTCCTCCGGAAGGGAGTACGTGTGAAAGGAATAGTTCCTTTCACGCAGGGCACGGGAGAGATCCCTAAAGTCCGAAGACGTGGGGACGGTAACTTTGATCCCCTGAAGGGTGGATCGGGCATTCGTGTAGTTGATCTTGCGATCACCACACATTTTCGAGATTTCGGTCCATTTGGCCTTATCTTGAATGTAGATCGCGGGAGGGGGCTTTTGCTTCCTCGCGGTAGAAGCGGGTGGGCAAGCCATAGGGCTGGCGAGGCGACTGGCCCGCGGACTAGGGGCGGAAGTCGAGCTGGACGATGTAGACGTGACCTGTTTCTTTGAGGCCGGACCGGCGGGGGCGGAGGATTTAGCCGCCTTCCTCTTGCCTCCTTTGACCACGACTTGGAAGTCGTCATCGCTGGAGGAGGAGGTGCGGGCTTCGTCCTCGGAGATTGGGACTGACGTGTCCATGCTCTCCGGGTGAGTCGTGTTTGCGGCGCGCAGCTGCGTTGTCTCTGAGACAATGGCGGCCGGAACAATAGAGGCCTCGCCAATGGCGGCAGGTACAAAGGCGGGCGAGACAATAGGGGCCGGATTAGCGGCCGGAGTATTGTCTGCCGGGACAAAGGCGGGTGTTACAATGGGGGCCGAATTAGTGGCCGGAACATTGTCTGCCTGAACAATAGCTGCCGGAACAATGGCTGGAATGCCTTGTTCGGCAACAGGTGGCGACATCGGGCTTTCGAGGGCGTCGCTGAAGTTCGCGATTGCGCCCTGGGACGGAGTGGGGGTGGAGCGATGACATAGCTTGTCGCCATATCTCGCTAGGAAATCGGGGTCCTTAAAAAGGACCTCTCTGAAGAACGCCAAAATATAGGCGTCCTCCATGGTCGGAGGAGAAGCTAGTTTAGGGAGGGAATGGTGGAAATTTATTCCCACGTAGACTAAATCCTATACCTATCTCCCCGGGTGGATGGGCCCGGGGATGTGTGACCCTCTCTGTCGGGTGTAAACAGAGAGGTGAGTACCTATTGGTGAGCCCTAAGCTTGTAACCCGTCGCCAGTCTTATTGTGCGAACGGGGCCCTGACCAGTCTAGCGCGAAGGGTGTAGACACACCCTAAAGACACTAGGTGAGTAGCTGAAAAGCAAAACTGTCACCAGAGCCGACTAGGAGATCCCCCAAGGCCGGTTATCTGGGACCCGTCCAACTAACTGCCTCGCCCTGAAGGGGTTCGGCGGGTGTGAATTGGGTCAACACCCCACTCGGCTTCGTTGACACCGTAAGGTTTCAACCGAGGACCACGAAACTGTGGTTTTACCCAGAAGGGGCCTAGTGAAGCTACTCACGAATGACTGATACAGAAAAGAGATTGCCTTGAAAAAGGCACTTTTTGATTGGTTAAAATCAAATCAATTTCTTGATTTGATTTTAAATCGGAGTAGTCGGGGCGACTACGATGACGTCACGTGGTCGCGACGAGTAGAAACAGGAAACACAACACTGGAGCGGGAGAGCGCACAAACACGTCCGTCCGCGGCGAGAGTCGAGCGTCGAGTGTGTCATCGCCAGTACCTGGAGGTTTTAATTTATTGGCGGCTTGTTTTACGCAACCTAATTGGTCTTCGAAAGACGAGAGCGACTGATAATTAACGACATAATCTGGATTTAATTTTATTTCAATAGCTGCTATTTTATCCAGCACACTTTCAAAATCCTCACATAATCTGTCTATGGTTTCAATTTCACATAGAAATATTTCCAAGTTAGAAGCTGAATCGAAATTCTGAGTATGGTTACAAATAGTTTTCATACGGGAAAATATCCTATCTCTCTTAGCCTATAACAACTTCAAAGTTGCAAAGGATTCTGTAGGTGTCATTTTAATGGAATGATATTAACGAGGTACCTACAAATACTAATGTTTAACCAAAAAAAGGTTGCTCAAGACTCAGATACTGAAGAGCGTAAGTCTTCAATACAGTCCACACGAAGAACGCGCTCACGACGTGGAGCAATGGCTCGAACGAAGTCACCACGAATTAATGCAATCTGCCCCCGATAATGGCAATCCCTGGGCGTTGCATCCGCCTGAGACAGAACCAGCCGCGCGTGTAAACGCCGTCCTCTTTACGGCACCGGGAGCTCCACCAGGGCTCCCTACGTCCCCTCAAAAGCCGCCAAAAATCTTCAGTGCCGCATCTACATATGTAGTCGCACCCACACACTGTACCCGCACCGCCACCAGCGGCGGAGGCCACCAGTATGCAAGCGACAATTCAGATGCTAGCTGGAGCGTTGAAAGAACTGGCTTCTACGAGTGCACCGAATAGTAACCTCATAACTCGATTAAGACACTCCGGTTCAAGTTCAACATTATAAAACCCTTAATTTAAATCCAAATGTGTGAAATAAATACAGTCTGATAAGGAATCTAATACTTCGTTAATATTTGGCAATGGAAATTTGTCATCTTATATCAGTTATTTAATTAACTGTAATCGATGTTTAACTTATACGCCTTTTCTCCGTTTTTTTACTCCAATTGTCAATGGGACGAAATGACGACACGACCGGGAGAGATAAGGTGTAGAACCAACGGCGTTACGTGCTTTTCGACGAATATGGCCAACGGCTTTACGAGCTTTCTGAGGCACGGGGGTATCATACCATTAAATTCCAAACTCCAGCTGCTACTTAGAAATTTATATGGAAAAACCCAATAACACTTTGCCCGACCTGGGAATCGAACCCAAAACCTCATACTCAGTACTCGTGCTTGCGACCGCGAGACTAACAGGACAGTCAGAAAACAATAAGTAATACCTACTCATCAATATCATTGATAATCCTTCTTAATGTAAACAAGATAAATATTCCCTTCGTGGTGATAAATAAACTGTTCAGCTAATAATTCCAACTTCCCCTAATAAATTGCTGCATAAATTCGTAGTTTACCTGCAAATTAGATAAAATACGTTCTGGTACTTTGTGAAAGAGATGTTATTTCTCTCTGGCGTACAAATTAATTACAAAACTAAAGCTGTGTATATTCGCAATTAGGAGAAATGGATCCGGCCTCGCTCTCGGGGCATGGTTGCTTCGGGAAGTACCTGTGTCGCATAAACAGGGTGCCGGACGCCCGGTGTCACCACTGCGTCGACTGCCCGGAGGACACGGCGTGGCACACGCTGGCAGAGTGTGCCGCTTGGGAGGAGCCGCGCCGTGCCCTCATCTCAGAAGTAGGCAGTGACCTGTCGCTGCCGACCGTAGTGAGTTCGATGGTCGGCAGCGTCGAGTCCTGGGACGCGGTGGTTTCCTTCTGCGAAACAGTGATCTCGCAGAAGGAGGCTGCGGAAAGGGAGAGAGAGATCTCGTCCACTCTCCCGATCCGCAGCAGGCGCACCGGGCGCAGGCGGAGGGCGGACAACGCCCTCTTCCAGCCCCCCTAAATGGGTCCAGGGGCGACGGATTCTCTAGTGATGGATAAACAAAAATTTGATAGAGATTGAAGTAAAGCCAAGTGTCACTATTTGGTAATGCGCACATAATATGACTTGAGGATAGAAGCTGCCAAATTTTCAAAAGTCATAGCAATGTTGAACGTAATTATCCAAAACCATGTCATATGTATGCCTGTCGCTGGTGTATAAGAGTAAATACTAAACTACTACTAATTATAACGTACCTTCCGGAGGGCTTAGCCAATTGTCATTCTGTCAGCGATCACGATAATTGACGAGAAAAAAGAAATGTAACTGACATCATGGCTTATGGCAAACCCGTCCAAAAATGCTGTAGAAATGTGAAACGCTATGAGAGCAACTGCCATTTGTCTGCCTTCTGGTTTCGAAATCTTATCGTCTAATATCAAAACGCCACCTTGTCTCTATGCTACCGCAGTCGCCACGCAGGCCTCTGCCTAAAACTGCGCAATACAACGATGATAGCATTTATATTTTACTGTTCGAAATGATAGCTGTGCTCAGCGTTCTACTTAAAATTCTCTCTTGTATTTTCACCACTTACGATTCTTTCGAGATAATTCAGGAACTGTCGTTATGTTTGCAGTTTATAAGTGACAAACAAATTAATTTCATTGTGAGACGGCTTAGTCATGAAAGTCGATTTCATTTTAGTTTTGTGGTATTTGGATTTTAGAATTTAGATTATGTGCAAAATACTATCAGTACCTAGGCCTGAATATATTCATAAGTAGCTGTATTTAATGCTGAAAAGAATTAATGAAAAACATTATTCTAGCTGTGCTCACACACAATGAAAATAAATAACACAACACTCACAACTTACCTATAAGTATCTAGCCGATCCAGTCGCGATAGCTTAACAACATTTTCTTTGACCGAATTCTGTCCAACAACAAAAAAACGTCAGTTTTTTTCAAACCGATAGTAGGTAGGTAAGATATTATAAGAAACGTCAATCTCATAGGACAATACAACAATTGTTATGCAGACCATCCTTCATACAGCCTAGGCAAGGGAATAGGAGAAAGATAGGAATATATTAATAAAAACTACAAAGAGTTGTAGTATGTTACGATGTGGAGATGATGATACGAGATGAAGATCTCTTTATAATATTATTTGATTTAGGTAATGCCTTAGGCATTCTCTACCAGTCAATCAACATTCTAGCAATAAGCCTGCGTATAAACAATTTTTTTTTTTTATGTTATGTAGGTTGTCTATGGCGGGGTAGCGCCATAGACAACCTAACGTTGTGATAGTGCATTATTTAGAGGCTATTTACTCATGAACTAAGAGTAATAAACTACATTTAAAAGCACATGATTAATGTTCGATAACCTATAATTACATTGCAAGTTCTTAAATGTTTTAATCTTCTTCTTTTTCTACGCTACGAAGAAGAAGATTGTTTTTATATGTTATCACATCACATTTAAGATCTCCTTGTAAAATTATTGATTGCATGTGTAAGATAAAAATACTACACAGAGCTAAAAATGATAGACGTACATAGAGAAAAATAATGTATTAAAAAATTGGGATTTAGAATGGATTATAATATTAACTAATTTAATTATTTATTTGTAAAGAAAATATTATATACAATTTTTCGAAGGGAGCTTAGGCTAACAATTTATTTTATAGACATTGAAATATTAAATAGTTGCTTTATGTATAAAAAATTGAAGTATTCACATAAGTATAAATAATACATTATTCATCATCTAAAATATATTAAGACATAAGAGAATATTTTACCAAAAATATACAAGAGTTTACAAGAAGATAAGTTTACTTAACTTAGGTCCGCTCGGTGTGACTGCTGCGGAGAGAATGGGCCGAATATGAAACAAAAGGTTTCATACTAACCGGAAATTTGGCTGAATTGTTCAACACGTCATTAAAAACTGTTCGCCGTGTACTCCACGCTATAAGGATGCACCGTGTAGCAAACAATATCGTAATAAACAAGAACAGTTATACCTTTAAAGTTTATCGATTAAGTACACGGTTGAATTAAAGCTAACTAAATTGTATGAAATCGAACTAAAGCTAGTTTACTAATACCCTAACCAAGTTAAATTAACCAACTTAAATTAAGAATTTTTAAACCTAAAATTTTAACCTAAACGTCGACAATAATCGATAGTAATATAGGTACTTTGAGAAGCGCTATCTAGCAAGGCACGCACACTTTATTCACAACCACGATTGTCTCTAATAATACCAAGCGCCGTGGCGATTAGTACAGTGGTAGCCGTGCTATCTGATAACGCGCAAAGTGATACGCCGTCAGTGCGAGAGGAGCGAGCAGACGCAGTAGTCGCGTCACTATTTACTGCAGATGGCGGAGGGGGCTCGGCCGCGGCAACGAGCACACGCGGCGCAAGCCAGCCATTTACAACTTCACTGCGGAAACATAACAAAGTACGGTGTTTACAATTACACATCCTACATGAAGAATTAGAACCAGATTCAGAAACACGATGACCACTACTTAAACAATTAATGCACAAATTATTTGCTTTTATAAATTTATAACGACTATTTGGTTTATAATTTCGAAAAAACTGAACATTTATAAATGTGATCGTGTTGAGCATTGCACAAAGAACACGAAATTGACTCCGAAGTAGAAGCAGCATTCACATAAGCACACGTAGTGTCCGACTTATGCAATTTAGAAACTGTATCTATTTTTAGAGGATTAATATTTGTGGCTTTATTTACGAAGTACGCTGTAATATTTTAATGTGATCGCGCACAAACGAGACCTGGTCTTCGAAAGATGGTATTTTACAGCTACGTTAGTCCAACTCAAACGAGCGTGCGGCATCAGAATCTCACTTCTTAAACGCAATATACAAGAAAACAAAATCTAAGACTTCATCGACCTTTAAATGTTTCAAAGCAGCGACAGATGAAGCGAAAGGTTTGCAGACGAGATAGGTTTAAACTCAAATATTTTGTTTAAACATGAAGTTGCTGAAAGCCGCTGAAGACCAGCGGCTTTCAGTCGCTTGTAATTTAGCCACAAACAAATCGAATATCAACGAATAATTTTCTGAACTAGGAGTAATTCCGGCGCATATGGAACGTGCCTTACCAGTTAATTTACCGATCATATACTATAATTTCTCAGAATCCTTGAGTGACACGTTATTGTGAACGGCATTCTGAAATCTAGCGAAAAATAAAGGCCAATTTTTGTGTCACCGTTAAACTTGAGAACCTAAATAGGAGGTAGTCTAGGAAACCTAGTATGTTGGCTTGATGACTTGAAGTCATCGCCAGTTTTTGTTTGTTTGTTTGGCATCTCGCAGGTCAACCTATGCGGTTGTCGTCTGCTCAAGCGGACTTGCCTGTGGATTCCCTAATAAATTAAGGCCTCCAGCCAGGACTTAAACTTATATACTAACTAAAACTAAGCGACAACGCTAACGGCACCCCCTGTGGGGTACGAACCTCGGCTTAGGGCGTCGCTGGAAGAGGGCAGCAAATGACTAGCTGGATCAGGATTGGTATTAATTAGGGACGAATTTAAAGCTACAGGCTCAGCGGCGCGGGCTGGCTCGAGCAAGGGTCGGGAGGGGCGTCGATTTGGGCGTCGCGGCGGGCCTCGGCGGCGAGGGCGGTAGGACGGCGATCGGGTTTTGGGCTTATGTAGCGTGCTAGTGGCCTTGCTACTCTCCTGGAGGAGGGTAGTGGCGTCGTCGGGGTCGATTAAAGTATGCCTTGGTCGGCGAATACTGCTAATGCGAGAGGGAGTGTAGCGGGCGGCCGCTGTAATCAGGGGGTTAGAATGTTTGATGCCGCAGTCGAAGAAACGCTTTGATAAGCGTTTCATGAACTGTTTTATGGTTGGCATTTTAAGGTCGACGTGAAGATCGATATAACGGAGATAGAAGGGGGCACCCGTGACCCTTCTGAGGAAACGGTTTTGGAGGGTCTGCATCTTATGGAGATGACGTGGGTGAGCGTGCGCAAATACAACGCAGGCATAGGTCATGATGGGACGGATGACTGCGGTATAGATGCGGAGCTTGCATTTGAGGGACAGTTTACTACGGGCTGTCAGTACGAATTGCAGCCTGCTAAGAGCGAAGGAGGCGCGCGCGCGAACCGCCTTAATATGAGCCTTAAAGGTAAGGTTCTCATCGAGGATCACGCCTAGGTATTTGGCTTGCTTCTCCCAAGGGATTGGCTTGCCGTACATAGTGATCGGGCTGGGAAGTGGGGGAGGGAGTCGACGACGTCTCGAGAAGAGAACCGCCTGACTCTTATCGGGGTTGACCTCGATTCTCCATTTCCGAAACCAAGCGCCTAAGACGTTTGCGGAGGTTTGGAGAGTACGAGCTATAGCGTTGGGACAGTGACCGGTATAGTAAACGGCAGTGTCGTCGGCGAAGAGAGCCAACTGAGCCTTTTTACTTTTTGGGATATCGCTAGTGAACAGCGTGAAGGCGAGAGGAGATAGTACGGAACCCTGAGGGACACCGGCGCGAATAGGATGAGGGGACGAGAGTGCTCCCTCGACGCGATAGCGAAAGGTCCTGTTCGACAAAAAGTCTCGTAAGATGAGCACGAGACGATCAGGCACTCCTAGTTGGTAGAGCTTGTATATCAAGCCGTTGTGTCGAAGAATAGCACACCCGTCGTCGCGTTACGCTGCAGACCAGCGCATAAGTGCTCTACGATACGGTGGACCTGTTGGGTGCCCGAGTGTTGGCTACGGAATCCAAACTGCTCGTTGGGTATGAGGCTCTTTGCTTCGGCGTAGTCTTTGAGACGCTTATAAATAAGCCTCTCGTAGATTTTGCCGAGGACATTGAGTAAGCTAATAGGGCGGTAGCTGGAGGGCTCAGACTTTGGCTTGCCTGGCTTTGGGATACCGATGACGGTGGCTTCTTTCCATGCTTGTGGGAAGATGTTGTTGCTCAAGGCGCCATTGAAGATGGCGGTCATAAGCATTATTAGCGGGGCAGGAAGGAGTTTGTATACCTTATTGGTAATACCATCCGAACCGGGGGCCTTACGAGCGTGGAGCCCTTTAATGATGTCGTGCACTTCGTCTGGAGTGACGGGAGGCAGAGGATCATCAGGGTCTTCGACGGGAGGGAGGGAGGCTCTTCGTTCGACTTCAGCGTCGACCTTGTTCAGGTGAGCTTGGTCTACTGGTTGGGAGCTGGGAGAACATTGGGACTCTAGACTGTCGGCAAGACATTCAGCCTTATCGGGACTGTCGAAAGCGACACTATTGTCGGGGCGGATGAGAGGAGGCATAGAGACCTCTTCTGAGGAACGCAATTTCCTCTGTAATTGCCAGAAGGCTTGATGAGTGGGCTCGAGTTCGCTGAGCATCTTGTTCCAGCCCTCAGAGCGAACCTCCCCTATGCGTTTCTTTACAGCACGCTGTAAATGGCGCATGTGGGCTTTGTTCGCGTCACAAGGGAAGGAGTCGTAGGCACGGATGGCCGCGTTCTTCTCGGTTATCAGGTCACGTACGTCAGCAGGTAGTTTCCAGCGATGGTCTTCCATCACCGGAACTTCCCGTGAACAATCCGTCAATACGGATTGTACGTGCTCTGTAAACGAGTCGATTGCGGCCGTCGTGTCGGCGACTGACACTAAGTGATCGGGGATGGTGTCTAAGTGAGGCGACGTGGTGGATTTCAGTCTTTCGCTTACTTTCCTCCAGTCGGTTATCGTCTGGGTCTGAGGGGGGCGGTTGGGGTCGATCGGGCCCGAGTAGGGTGCAAGATGCATGACTACAGGGCGGTGGTCAGAATTTAGCTCGTGGAACGTCTCAACCGATTGCAAACGGAGGTTCACATTCTTGAGCAGCGCTACATCGAGAACATCGGGAAGGTGATTAGGATTACCTGGGAAGTGAGTCGGGCTCATTGGAGCGATGACGTCAAAGTTAAGGGATTCGCCTAACTTGAAAACTAACCTACCTCTGGTTGAGGTTGTGCTACTATTCCACGCCGGGTGCTTGGCATTAAGATCCCCCGCCAAGATGACGGAGTCACTCATACCGAAGAGGGCAGTGAAGTCCTTTTGGAGCGAGATGGGATCCTCCGGACCATTGTCGGGTGGGATATAAGCGGAGATGATGGTGATCGGTTGGTGGCCGGTCATGCCGAGCCGACAGATAGAGGTCTCCAGATGGGAGAAGAGAGGAGGTGGGTCTATAGGGATACAATACAAAGATTTCCTAAAGTATATGAGTGTGCCACCCTTGTGACATCGAGACCTGTCATTGCGAACTAGTTTAAAGTTGGCAATATTCGGGTTTCGGTGATGTGGTTTTAAAAAGGTTTCCTGTATTAGGAGGATGTCAAGCTGATGGTCGCGGAGGAAAGTGGCGATCTCATCGCGTTGACCTGAAACGCCATTTGCGTTGAAAAAGCCTAATTTAAGGGATCGGGGTTTGTTACTATTTACTCTCGTATTATCCATTGAGAATTAATATTTGAGTGAGTGTAGGACTTGCGCGATCTCGGGATACGCGCTGAGGATTTCCATAAGGCGGAGTGCGTTGCCGTTTGCAGCAACGATTTCTTCCGCCATTTTGTCCGCGGCGGTGGTGAAGAGAGCCGCGTATGTACTAAGTATAATTTGGGCGCTGTTTCGGCCCTGGGTTCCCTGAGGTTTCGCTGGAGAGGCCGTAGGGGCCGCGGGGGCTACCAAAGGCGCTGGGATGGCGGAAGCCATCAGCGCTGGAAGTTGAGCGGGTTGCGCTGGTTGCGCGGGGATAGAGGGCACCGAGGCTGCGGGAGCCTTCAGGTGATTTAGGTTAGCCCAGGGAGACGGCCTCTGCGGACTGAGCCGCTCCGGCATCAGCGCGGAAGGAGGCTTTCCCCAGGGGCTTTCCCTGTGCTGGCGGTCGCTCGCACGTTTCGCGAGTTTAGGAGAGGAGGACTTCGGGGCCTTAGGACAGCCCCGGTAATTTGCCGGGTGTCCCGATTGGCCGCAGAGTACACAGCTGGGAGGCTCTAAACATAGTTCCCTATCTTTGGGGCGGGTACAGTCGGCGGTGCCATGCTCTCCTAGACACTTGACGCATCTAGGGGTGGCATAGCAGTTGGACTGCGAGTGACCATATAATTGGCAGCGATGACACTGGCCAATCAATTGAGCTCTGTAAGGCTTCTCGATGGAGATGCCTGAGAGCGAGCAGACCGACTTCACCTTGAAGATCGGGTGGTGCCCCTCTGTGGGGTCACATATGACCAGGACAATGTCATAGACAACGCCCTGTCTCGCTTTATGCAAGCGATGTACGGCGGAGACCGGAACGCCTTGTGCAACAAGGTCGCTTTTTATATCTTCGGTGTCGATTTCACGAGGTACGCGCCTAATGACGACGCGAGTGGGGGTTTCCTCCGGAAGGGAGTACGTGTGAAAGGAATAGTTCCTTTCACGCAGGGCACGGGAGAGATCCCTAAAGTCCGAAGACGTGGGGACGGTAACTTTGATCCCCTGAAGGGTGGATCGGGCATTCGTGTAGTTGATCTTGCGATCACCACACATTTTCGAGATTTCGGTCCATTTGGCCTTATCTTGAATGTAGATCGCGGGAGGGGGCTTTTGCTTCCTCGCGGTAGAAGCGGGTGGGCAAGCCATAGGGCTGGCGAGGCGACTGGCCCGCGGACTAGGGGCGGAAGTCGAGCTGGACGATGTAGACGTGACCTGTTTCTTTGAGGCCGGACCGGCGGGGGCGGAGGATTTAGCCGCCTTCCTCTTGCCTCCTTTGACCACGACTTGGAAGTCGTCATCGCTGGAGGAGGAGGTGCGGGCTTCGTCCTCGGAGATTGGGACTGACGTGTCCATGCTCTCCGGGTGAGTCGTGTTTGCGGCGCGCAGCTGCGTTGTCTCTGAGACAATGGCGGCCGGAACAATAGAGGCCTCGCCAATGGCGGCAGGTACAAAGGCGGGCGAGACAATAGGGGCCGGATTAGCGGCCGGAGTATTGTCTGCCGGGACAAAGGCGGGTGTTACAATGGGGGCCGAATTAGTGGCCGGAACATTGTCTGCCTGAACAATAGCTGCCGGAACAATGGCTGGAATGCCTTGTTCGGCAACAGGTGGCGACATCGGGCTTTCGAGGGCGTCGCTGAAGTTCGCGATTGCGCCCTGGGACGGAGTGGGGGTGGAGCGATGACATAGCTTGTCGCCATATCTCGCTAGGAAATCGGGGTCCTTAAAAAGGACCTCTCTGAAGAACGCCAAAATATAGGCGTCCTCCATGGTCGGAGGAGAAGCTAGTTTAGGGAGGGAATGGTGGAAATTTATTCCCACGTAGACTAAATCCTATACCTATCTCCCCGGGTGGATGGGCCCGGGGATGTGTGACCCTCTCTGTCGGGTGTAAACAGAGAGGTGAGTACCTATTGGTGAGCCCTAAGCTTGTAACCCGTCGCCAGTCTTATTGTGCGAACGGGGCCCTGACCAGTCTAGCGCGAAGGGTGTAGACACACCCTAAAGACACTAGGTGAGTAGCTGAAAAGCAAAACTGTCACCAGAGCCGACTAGGAGATCCCCCAAGGCCGGTTATCTGGGACCCGTCCAACTAACTGCCTCGCCCTGAAGGGGTTCGGCGGGTGTGAATTGGGTCAACACCCCACTCGGCTTCGTTGACACCGTAAGGTTTCAACCGAGGACCACGAAACTGTGGTTTTACCCAGAAGGGGCCTAGTGAAGCTACTCACGAATGACTGATACAGAAAAGAGATTGCCTTGAAAAAGGCACTTTTTGATTGGTTAAAATCAAATCAATTTCTTGATTTGATTTTAAATCGGAGTAGTCGGGGCGACTACGATGACGTCACGTGGTCGCGACGAGTAGAAACAGGAAACACAACACTGGAGCGGGAGAGCGCACAAACACGTCCGTCCGCGGCGAGAGTCGAGCGTCGAGTGTGTCATCGCCAGTACCTGGAGGTTTTAATTTAATGGCGGCTTATTTTACGCAACCTAATTGGTCTTCGAAAGACGAGAGCGACTGATAATTAACGACATAATCTGGATTTAATTTTATTTCAATAGCTGCTATTTTATCCAGCACACTTTCAAAATCCTCACATAATCTGTCTACGGTTTCAATTTCACATAGAAATATTTCCAAGTTAGAAGCTGAATCGAAATTCTGAGTATGGTTACAAATAGTTTTCATACGGGAAAATATCCTATCTCTCTTAGCCTATAACAACTTCAAAGTTGCAAAGGATTCTGTAGGTGTCATTTTAATGGAATGATATTAACGAGGTACCTACAAATACTAATGTTTAACCAAAAAAAGGTTGCTCAAGACTCAGATACTGAAGAGCGTAAGTCTTCAATACAGTCCACACGAAGAACGCGCTCACGACGTGGAGCAATGGCTCGAACGAAGTCACCACGAATTAATGCAATCTGCCCCCGATAATGGCAATCCCTGGGCGTTGCATCCGCCTGAGACAGAACCAGCCGCGCGTGTAAACGCCGTCCTCTTTACGGCACCGGGAGCTCCACCAGGGCTCCCTACGTCCCCTCAAAAGCCGCCAAAAATCTTCAGTGCCGCATCTACATATGTAGTCGCACCCACACACTGTACCCGCACCGCCACCAGCGGCGGAGGCCACCAGTATGCAAGCGACAATTCAGATGCTAGCTGGAGCGTTGAAAGAACTGGCTTCTACGAGTGCACCGAATAGTAACCTCATAACTCGATTAAGACACTCCGGTTCAAGTTCAACATTATAAAACCCTTAATTTAAATCCAAATGTGTGAAATAAATACAGTCTGATAAGGAATCTAATACTTCGTTAATATTTGGCAATGGAAATTTGTCATCTTATATCAGTTATTTAATTAACTGTAATCGATGTTTAACTTATACGCCTTTTCTCCGTTTTTTTACTCCAATTGTCAATGGGACGAAATGACGACACGACCGGGAGAGATAAGGTGTAGAACCAACGGCGTTACGTGCTTTTCGACGAATATGGCCAACGGCTTTACGAGCTTTCTGAGGCACGGGGGTATCATACCATTAACTTCCAAACTCCAGCTGCTACTTAGAAATTTATATGGAAAAACCCAATAATACTTTGCCCGACCTGGGAATCGAACCCAAAACCTCATACTCAGAACTCGTGCTTGCGACCGCGAGACTAACAGGACAGTCAGAAAACAATAAGTAATACCTACTCATCAATATCATTGATAATCCTTCTTAATGTAAACAAGATAAATATTCCCTTCGTGGTGATAAATAAACTGTTCAGCTAATAATTCCAACTTCCCCTAATAAATTGCTGCATAAATTCGTAGTTTACCTGCAAATTAGATAAAATACGTTCTGGTACTTTGTGAAAGAGATGTTATTTCTCTCTGGCGTACAAATTAATTACAAAACTAAAGCTGTGTATATTCGCAATTAGGAGAAATGGATTCGGAAATTAGATGGATGATATTTTCAACCTGAATTCGTAATAGCATAAGTTGGGGCTTCACGCGAGCGAACATAACATAACATAACGCCTGTTTTGCCCGAAGGGTAAGTCAGAGGTGGACCTATAGTGCACCCTAATTTCGTCAGTTATGTTTAAGTCCCATGTAATAGGGGGCGAGCCTACTGCCAACAACCGGGCACAAATCCAGACTCCAGGCTGCTAATGAGATAAACCTGAAAGTAAAACCCAATAGCACGTTGCCCGACCTGGGAACTAAACGTAGGACCTCATCCTTAAGAGAAGAGCTTGCTATCACTCGACTTACGAGGTAGACGAAGTGAAGTCTCGAGCAAAAGTGTTACAGAAATATTGAAATTACTAGTATCAGATAAAATACTCGTAGCGCTACGAGAAAAGTTAAAATGAAAAGTGGATTTCGCAGTTAAGATGTCATACATTTTGGCATCAGGCCAGAATGCCACAAACATTTTATTTATTTCCTCGAAATTCCAATGACTAAAGGCCTCGGTAGATAGGCGCTACGCGACTCTGGTGCAACAATTTCTATGAAAACTTCGTGGAAATTGTTTTAACCGAGTCGCGTCGCTTCTGTCTGTGGGAGTCTTTATTTGATTGTTTGGACTATCATTATTTTTTTCATATTTTTATCATGACCACATTTTCCTACGCTATGAGGATAGCGTAGAATGTTTTTTTAATAACCGACAAAAATATTCAACGCATTGTGGTTCAGAATCATGTACTGAAGATGTAAGGTTCCCTACTACACTGTAAATCCCAATAAATAGATAACTTATGGCACCAGAACATCTGGGCCAGCTACTTTCTAGTGGTTACAAGCGCGACTACTAAGCGTGTAGTCTTGGGTTTGATTCCCAGGGCAAGTCATTGCGTTGCCTTCCAGGTGTGCCTGCCCACGAGCTCGTTGTCTTCGAAGCTGTCAATTCTTGTCGCGCCGAATGATCACCGATTTGGAGTGAGTGCTTTCTCCTTAGAGTTTTCGGAGTGGTGGGTGAGAGGCCGAAAGTTGACTGTGTGCTCGGCTTCTAGTAGCAGCGTGCATGTTTCTTCGATAATTGTGGCATCTAGTACGGTTTTCAAGGATAGCACCAATCGTTTCCATGCGCAGCTTATGTTTGGCGCACCAGGAGGGATGAACTTAAATTAACCACTTTATAGGTGCACCTCTGCCGAAGCTTTCGGGGTAAACCGGCCTGATTGTATGTACTACTTGAGAGCATCTCACTTGACTCAGCTTTTTATAATTCAAGAATACAGTCTATGAAACCCCAATTTAAAGAGATGCTTCCAGCACTCGCAACAAACTAAGTACCTAGTGAGTTGACGTGAAGCGAAAGCAGGCATCCAAAGCTGAAGTATAAAGCGATTTAAGTTCAGAAAATAAATTAAGCGAAGTCCTCTAATGAACCCCTCATAGTTTGATCTCGGAAATATTGAGCGAAAAGTTTTACCATTGATTGGTTTTAACGTTTAAATAAATATGTATTTTGTTTGAAGTCCTACCTATAGAATTTGAGAGAAGACAATCTCTTAACATGTTTATGTAAGTTTACTTTGAATGAAAAAGTCTCAAGGCCGGAACTAAAACACAAAACTCAAACTCAAACTCAAATCTCTTATATCAATTAAACCATTTACAGGCACTTCAGAATTGTCAAGGAATCGGTCAGTCAGAAATATGAAGCTAGTTGCCCATTCCAAAGCGCAGTAGGTCAATATGGAGAAGAACGGGCAAGAAACTCCATGGACACTCTTTTAAATAATACTGTTGTTACAAATATATTAGTTACATCGATTAATGTTGACACTATACTCGTAAGTGAGAACGATGTACAAAAACCGTACACGTTAAAAGCGTCCAGAGTGCAGCAAAACATAATTAAAAACAATCCAGCAAATTAATTATTCAAATAAGCCGTGGCAGCTAAGAGATGACCAGTCCCAACTGACGGCGCTCGTTCACGAACATGACGCATGGATCAGCACCATTCAGCTCAACCATTTTGAAGGGAGCTAAATGATCCGACATACGCGCCACCGTCAGCGAGACATTTGAGTGAGCATGACATACTATCAGCCGCCAAGGCACATTCAAGTCAATCTATGACATTACCCGGTAAATGGTAGCTCTATAGTACAAAGTACTCACATCTGTGCAATGCATCTATGTAATAAAAAGGAGATTGAGTTTATAAAAAAAAAATATCAACAAGCGACAAGCAAGGTCACAAACTTGCAAAAAATGAGGATTTTTAAATCATTTTTGGCAGATCAAGAATGACGTAGAATAAGATGCCACTGTTCTGTTACTTAAGTGCTTAAAGGCGCACTTTGTTTTTCTTCAAAACCCATTTTCTAACTAAACCTATTTTGTAACAGAATACCATTTAGGTAACATACATCTTGAAGTTCTAATTTAATATTACTTTTGCCAAGTTTGTGCATATGTGCTCACAAACAGGTGGTGGAATTATATTGTTAATAATAAGTCGAAGAACGTAAAGTGAACGAAAGGACATTTGGATAGCCTGCATAAAATGCTCAAACTGCCAGACCACCATTAAAACTAAACGAGGAAAAAAATTACCCACACAGTTCTCACAAAATTTATTAAATGGAGTTTAAAAAAAATGCTGTATGTACCACTTATCAGGAGAAAGGAACACGAACAACGATTTACTTAACCCAAATCTTATTTTCAAAACCCCATTCAATAACTAAATCCATCTGTAACATAATAAAATTTTCGTAACATCCATCTTGAAGTTCTAATTTTATATTATTTTCCCCAAGTCTGTGCTGTAGTGCTTACAAACGAGTGGTGGAATTAATTGTTCTCTCGGGAAAATAAGTCGCAGAAAGTAAAGTTTTTGGGTGATTTTAATAATAAATCAATTTATAAGCGCGGCGCCCGAGTGGGTTGCGTCCTTACGATCGACGGCGTCAGATCGCTGAGGACTCATTCATTAATTACCTAAGATTTGTAGGTACATAAGTGCGCTCGATGTAAGATCATTAATTTGTTGTTGTTGTGCTTTGATTTAATAAGGAAAGTATTTAATCGAATTTCAAATAATACCTATCATTATTTCCTAAAATAAATTAAAATTGAGCACTCTAATGTAATGTGAACCTTAATATATTTTTTATTTCGGGGTCCTACAAATCCAGCTCGCTCGTGGTTGGTCACAGTTCTTTTTTTTTTGTTCCGGGGTGGAAAATCCTCATGGATGTCCTGGTCTGTTAGACTCTTACTGACTAAAAACCACCCCGGTGTTCCATCTCACAACTACGTTCGCGCGACCCCGACGCGGGAACATATGATTCTTCCGCAACCCCGACTGGTGCTGGCCTGCCTCGGCGGGCCTCCTCGTGTTGGGAGGGCGAGTGAGGTGTTAGACTCACTCCGCAACGTCTAAGAGGGGCGCGCGTGGAACACTACGCGCCGCCACCTTGGGTCCTGATGTATTGGGGGCGCCAGACGTCCCAGAGTCCGTCGCCCCTGGACTCATTTAGAGGGGCTGGAAGAGGGCGTTGTCCGCGAGGGCGGCCGACATACCGACACTCCTCGTCCCCTGCGGCTCCACCGCGTCCGCCATTAAACGAGGCGACCCCGTTGCGGCAACAGAAGGTAGGGAGAGCGGCGCACCGCAATACCGGCACTTGTCGCCCAACGGCACCGCAACCTTGGCCGCTACGTAGTCGGCTTTTCGGCAGAATCTTAGCTTCACCGTGGTGCCCAAGACATAGTTACTGACGCCTCGTTAATGCGGGAACCACTGGGGATGGTGGTCACAGTTCTAACCCAACCTAACCCGTTGGGTGGGGGCTAGCTGAGTCAAAAATATTGAAAAATGAAAGCGTTTGTTGGCATTACAACAACCAAAAATTGTATATTTCGGGGTCCTAAAAATCCAGCTCGCTCGTGGTTGGTCACAGTTCTAACCCAACCTATCCCGCTGGGTGGGGGCAAGCTTAAATAAAAATATTGAAAAAAGAATGCGTTTATTGGCATTACAACAACTATAAATATACACTTTAAAAACAATAAAAACAGAAAACAGTGAGGTACATTTCTAAAAAAATTGTGCGTTATTAAAACCCTAAAACGTTTTTAGGTGTCCATTAATTTAAAAAAAAATGTATCTTTATTATAAGGAGGTCCATGTTCTAAGAGGATCAGTTAAATATTTTCCATTAATTGTTTTGGTTGAAGTGAAAATTATGATTATCTGCCAACATTTAGTATTATTTATACCACTTATTAATTTGCCAATTTAGTACAGCCTTCATTAGTGGCCGAAAATATGACTAAATGCCAAGTCTCCAAATCAGGCCTTGCACCACAAGTTAACACAACACTAAATGTATTCAAAAACATTTTAAATTGAAATACTACTAAGTCAAGAAAGTACCGGGAAAATATCAATAACACACAACATGTCAGTTATTCATCCAAATTTATATACACATACGACAACGAATAATCCAATCATCAAAACATTTTTTAAACGCTTTTTCCGGAATTGAGTTCAGTTTTATGTCTTCAAGCGAATGAAATCGGGTGCCACGAAGTGGTAATGTGTAGACATATCTGGTGAATAATGCTTGCTCGATGGTATTTGCTGAGTTTTTGGTCAAAAATAGTCTTGTGCCGAGGCGCATTCTCGTGATGCATAAACCAAGAATATTCTTTCCACGAATCTGGCCTTTTCCGTCGAATTTGCTCTCATACACCTACTGCTCAAATAAAATTCTTTATTTACGTTTTGACCTTCCGGCAAGAATTCCGAGTACACAACACCGCGATAGTCAAGAAAACAGTTTGACTTTTGATTGACTTTGGCGTGGTTTTTTCGGTTTGGTTCAGTTGGAAGGCGCCACTCCTTGTGCATTGACTATTTTGAATGTCAAACTCATAAATCCATGTCTCGCCACCAGTAACAATGCGTTCCGTGAATGTTGGGTCGGAATTGACTCGTTCTAGCATGTTCTCAGCAACTCTTATGCGAAATGAAATGATTTGATTTGATTTTAATTTGAGTTTTTGGAAAAAAAACATCTCGAACGATTTCTAACGCTTTATACCACTCATAACTACGTGTTTTTGACAAAGTCAATTCACCGTAAGCCTTCTGTAACATTTCTAGTTACTCCAAACACGAAATTCCATCGGCGATGCAAAATTTAAGACAAACACTTTGCTAGATGTGAAATTCGCAAAACACACTAGATGTGATCCAACTAAAAACAGCACCGTATTTAATCTAATCAACAGACTCATCTCAAACTCCAAGCCAAAATTTAAAACAGTTGTGCTAATCTAAGAAAAACCAAAAAGATATAGGAACCAGAAACAAATCATCCATTCCCGATACTTTTTTGACAGAACGTTGAACGATGTTTTAAATTCGTTTAGCTCAAAATGTCTAGTGATTAGTAGTGCAAGTAAAACTTTACGGTCTGCATAAGGCAGTTTTATAAAGCCAACGCATAGTCTGTTAAGTAAGTAGAAGACCTCTGTCTTCTACTTACTTAACAACTATACAACTCAACACGTCCCTAACTCAGACTTCTTTACTCTCATCAGTGATGAAATGGAGATGTCATTCGGCGTACCTCAAGGAAACGCTTCCTGGAGGTACGGCTAAACTGCCTTAGTTACATAGGTCATTAATGTTACTTAAAAGTAGATACTTAACGCAAAAAGCTTCTTTCACGCCGATGATACTGCCATTGTCTTTTATGGGAATAATTGGTCCGAAGTAAAGCTGAAATAGTTTTCGCTCAAATGGCTTATTGGCTGAATGAAAATCTCCTTAAGCATAAATCAACCTAAACCAATTATATAAGTTATACAATTAGAAATCGCTCACAACCGGATCAAGATTTAAATATCAAAATACACTATTGTAAACGAGCCATGAATTATGCCTGTGCATGTCCTTTATTTAATAAAGTAACTCAAACCAAATATTTGGGTGTCATAATTGACCAACATTTAAGTTGGTACTCCCACCTCGAACACGTAGCTGATAGAATACGAAAATTGAAATGAATATTTAAATCATTGAGATACGTGGTCCTTGTACGTATAGCCACAACAATAGGCACTAAGAGAAATCTTCTACCTGAAATTTACACAGTCCATGCACAATCTGTGATAGTCTACTGTATATCTGTATGGGGTGGGGTAGCGAAATCAAAATTTATAGACGTAGAACGAGCATAAAGGTGTTTCATAAAAATAATGTATTTTAAGAAACGCAGAGATCAGTCGCCTGTTATCTGTTAGGAAATTATATGTCTGTACCTCAATCTTGAGTAAGCATAAGGCACTTACCTACGAAATAAACTTTATTTTAAAAAGAAGAAAGGATAATATTGTGCAAGTCCCACAATCTAAAACTAATTTTGCTGCTACACAATATCAATATATAATTAATAATAAAAAATATATCCATCAGAACGGTTTTATAATAAAATAAACAAACACATATACATTTACACTGAACCTTTTCATAAAAGTCAAGAAATGCTAATAGATTGGTTAAAATCACGCACTTATGCAGATATTGACTTATCTATACTAATATTATAAAAAGGAAAGATTTGATTGTTTGTTTGTATTGAATAAGCTCCGAAACTACTGGACCGAATTGAAAAGTTGTTTTACCATTAGAAACCGAAATTATGTCTGATGAACGAGGGAATCAATAATAATAGGCAACTTTTTTTTTTTCAAAATCCACGCGGACGAAGTCGCGGGCGAAGTGCTAGTAGTTACAATAAGTGGGAATTAGTTATACTAGCAACGCCACACCCACACCCACATCCTCCATCATACATACATTCATACCTCACACACACCTCACACACCCCAAACACATCACACATCACTCACACTCAACACACCTCACAAAATCCGCACACATAACACACTCCACACACTCCACACACCCAACACACCCACATTAACATTAATGGATACATCTTTTAAGTCACGAGCGAACGAACGTGTTTGAATTTATAATTGTTAATGGAAATAAAGCACGCAACACGCGCTTGAGAGAAACATATTATTATTAGTCTAGTTATAATGAAGTTAACTCATAAAAAACGTATTTTGTAAGTTGTACAAACAGTCAAAGCTGAGGAAGAGCGGAGTTTCCTAACACAGGCGTCATCATGCTGAAAAGGAGGCTCCAATCATAAAGTAATGTAAACTAGTTGGTACCAAAATAAACGTATTGTATTTGTATGGTTATATGTATTTGTTGAAATCCACCTAACTCTATTCTAGGGCACTTAAGATGGGAATGATAAACCATCAGGTATGTATATATCATAAAGTCTGTAAAGGATCACCTCTTAAAATTTTATGCGCTTTTAATGATGCAAAAATGAATAACTTTTAAAATAATTGAGCCTCAGTTTGTCGCAGTAACTAAGCTAGGGCACCCTGAACAAACGGAATAGGTTAGGTTAGATCTGTGACCAACTGCGTCTACATCCAAGTTGGTCGGAGAAATTATTTGCGGTACGATTAAACACATTCCATTGTGACGCAAATACACACAGCTAATTAAGCTAAAATATCTAATAGATCTAAATTATCCACTGTGCCTACACCAAACGTACTTAATGAACTTGTAAAACTAATCCCAGATGGACAGTCATTGCAACAAACCTCTGAACATTCCGCTACAACTTTGTAGCAAGCCCGTGAAAGCTATTTAACTTTTTAACTTGTTAAAGTTTTTTTAACAATTTAGGACATATTGGAGAAGTTTGGATGTTTTGGAGTTGTCGGTGATTTATGTTGCAACTGTACTAATCGGCAATCGTCTTTGTAAGGTATTTTAATATGCAATTAATGCAGCTCTGACTGCTTAGGAAAAAAAACTATGAGTCTGAGTTTTTAAAAACTGCATCTTACACATTTCACAAACGATCAACACTTAACACCTCTTAATATTAGAGATAAAACTGAACAGCGAAACGAGAGAATGACTGATGACAAAACCAAATGTCTCGAGTGGACCCAGAAGTCTCTACATGGGAGATATCGCCAATATTTATGTCAATAAAATGTCGACAAAGATGCGTCGAACGCGTGGCTAAATAGAGGTGAACTCTTTCCAGAGACGGAAGGATTCATGCTTGCAATACAAGACCAAGTTATTGAGACCAAAAAAAACTGAAAATATATTATAAAGAATTTAACAACCGACACATGTAGAAAATGCAATAGTTTACCAGAGACAATCCAACATATCACCGACGCCTGCAAATCAATAGCCCAGACGGACTACAAACATCGACACGATCAAGTAGCCAACGTAATACACCAAAAATTTGCTCATAAATATAAATTTATAGACATCGTAGTACAATATTACAAATATATCCCTGAAACTGTATTAGAGAACCCCTCAACAAAATTATACATCGACCGAGCCATGTTCACAGACCGCACAATTATTTAACAGACCAGACATCACATTAATAAACAAAGTAAATAAAACTGAATTCCTAATGGACATTGCCGTGCCAAATACACATAACTTACAGACTACAATAGCTGAAAAACTATCCAAATACACCGAACTGAAAAACGAAATAACCCGACTTTGGCATCAACAAAAAGTCAAAATAGTCCCCATAGTACTATCTGCGACAGGAGTAATACCCAAACAACTTCATCAATCCCTTGGTTCCCTCAACTTGCCATCTAACACCTACCAACAGCTGCAGAAGGCAGTGATTTTCAATACATGTAAGCTAGTAAGAAAATTCCTCCAGTGTGAGTCGGACAACTTGCACCATTACTCCCACTCAAATATAGTTACGGCTAACATACTGTGGATAACCAGTATCTAATATTACTCCAACACATAACCCCACTGGTGAACACCGCTGCAATTGACCGCAGCGAGCAGTGCTATCGCTGCGGCCAGCCCAGCCATAATGCTGCCCAGTCCTCCGCGTTGCCAAACTGCAACCTCTGTACAGCTGCAGGGAGGCCCCCGGGCACAGAGCGGGTGGTAAGGCATGTGGCGCGCCCGCAGCAAAAAGAACAGAAAGGTTGCCAAGGCTGCGGGGGCTCTTTACCCCCCCCCCCATTAATTGCGCAAAACGGCGCTCTACCATTTCCTCCGGAGCAATATTAACCACTCTGCCAGAGCTCAGGATCTCTTGCTCCAGAGCATGGCGGAGTGGTCGATTCACGTGGCTTTGGTCGCCGAACCGTACTTTGTCCCCCCCCCGGGATAACTGGGCGGGGGACCTGGACAGTTTGGTGGGGATCATTGGTGGGGCGCTCGTCAACCCGTCCCGAGATCACGGCTGGGTAGCCGCCCTCGTATACGGGATTGGCATTGTTGGAGCGTATTTTTCGCCCAACAAGAGTCTCGCCGTCTTCGAGAGCTTATTGTCGAGTTGGGAGCCGTCGTCGTGGGTCGACTCCATCCTCGCCCGGTGCTGTTGCTCGGAGATCTCAATGCCAAGTCTACGGCGTGGGGATCTCCGATGACCGATGCTAGGGGTGAGGCATCGGAGGAGTGGTTGGTAACGACTGGCCTGGCCGTCTTAAATCGGGGATCGGTTCACATGTGCGTGCAGCAGCGGGGTGGGTCAATAGTAGACGTGTCGTTCGCTAGCCCTGCCGTAGCGAGCCGTATTTGCGACTGGCGTGTCGCCGTGGAGGTGGAGACGTTGTCGGATCATCGTTACATCCGTTTCGACGTCTCCGCCCAGACCACTGGCGGCCGCAGTTCATCGGTCCCGCGAACGGACGGCCCGCGCTGGGCGCGGAAGCGCATCGACAGGCAGGTTCTTGAGGAGGCTGCTATTGTCCAGGCCTGGATCCAGGAGTCGGCAACGAACGGACCCGTCGACGTCGAACAGGAGTCGCTGTGGTTCCGCGGGGCGATAACGCAAATTTGCGACGCGTCCCCGGGTCCACACCCAGTCGTCTTGGCGCCAGGTGTACTGGTGGTCCGCCGAAATCGCGCAGTTACACGTCGCGTGCGTAGCGGTTAGACGCCAGTACACCCACTACCGAAGGAGACGTCGTCGGGTCCCTGACGAAGAAGCCGCGCTGTATGAGGTGTACCGCGCGGCAAAGGAGACTTTGTGGCTGGCCATCGGCGAGGCGAGGACGAGAGCCAGGGACGAGATGTTGTAGACGGGGATCCGTGGGGGTGCCCCTATCGAGCAGTTCGAGGAAAACTCAGAGCTGCGGCGCCTCCACTTACGGAGAATCTCCAGCCCGAGCTGCTGGAGGAGGTAGTTACAGCCTTCTAGGGTTCTGTTTGTAATTAGGACTTACGGAACCATAAAAGGGATCAGAATGCATCAGAGAAGTAATAGGTTTTCAATGGAACAAATTGCTTATTCTATTTGTTCTTTTTACATTTACATCAACAGGTTCATCACCTCAATTATATGTCACTTTGTCCTCATGCCGTGGTGGTTGTCTCCACGCACCAAACTAAGTTCAGCATATACAACTTCGTTTGTGTTTACCTAGAAAATATTAATAATTATTCAAACTGTCTTGGTTAAAAAGCGGTTCTGGGAGCCGGTGAAATATTAGTTCACCGTTATACTTTCATATTAGTTCCTTGATGCTATTGCACTTTTAATAAATAAGGTTTTTCGTTTCAAATAAAACTAACATACTTACTACAATGTTCTAATACTTCTACTGGTTCCGATATCCTTTGACAGTGGTTTTTATCAAGTAAATAAATCAACGATATTATAATTACACACATCCCTATCACGAATGGTACAAGAAGGATTGAGAATGGTGCCACTGTTTTGCGGTTCTTTCTAAAACCAAACAAAACCATTCGTAATTACAGAATAACGTAGTGTGATGTTGTAAAATACATAATTAATGCAACTAGTAGCGACACCTTTCGTGGGTCTACGCAAGCAAAAATAGATGAGAACTCTATTGAGTCTTTGGAAGAAGATTCTCGATAAACGTAGACAGGTTCGTCCTGTATAAATGGTTGAGATCGAGGAACACGTTTTAGGAGAGGGATCAGTCTGTAAAAATAGTCAAGGTAAAGTAAGCACAACACTTGAGAACGGCTGGACCGACTTGTGAAACTTTATTCGAACTAATCCACATAATACATTTGAAATGTATTATGTGGATAAGTCGCTAGCTCGCGTCACTTTATCGGTGGTGCGAGGAAGCGAGGGCGCGGGGCGAGCGGCCGATGCAGCGCCATATGGAGCAGCGTCGGTCGCAGCTTCGCGAGGTCCTGGTGGCGGAATGGCGGGACAGGCTCTCACGCCCTACCGCCGGCCTCCTCACCATCGAGGCGGTCCGGCCAGTGCTCGTCCTCTGGCTCGGGAGGAGGCATGGCTCCCTGTCGTTTCGGGCGACGCAGGTATTCTCGGGGCATGGTTGCTTCGGGAAATACCTGTGTCACATAAACAGGGAGCCGGACGCCCGGTGTCACCACTGCGTCGACTGCCGGGAGGACACGGCGTGGCATACGCTGGCAGAGTGTGACGCTTGGGAGGAGCCGCGCCGTGCCCTCATCACCGAAGTAGGCAACGACCTGTCGCTGCCGACCGTAGTGAGTTCGATGGTCGGCAGCGCCGAGTCCTGGGACGCGGTGGTTTCCTTCTGCGAAACAGTCATCTCGCAGAAGGAGGCTGCGGAAAGGGAGAGAGAGATCTCGTCCACTCTCCCGATCCGCAGCAGGCGCACCGGGCGCAGGTGGAGGGCGGACAACGCCCATTTAGGGGGGCTGGAAGACCCCCCTAAATGGGTCCAGGGGCGACCGTTGTTTCGGGAGGTTACTATTTCGCATAAGACGGGAGGAAACGCCCGGGTGTCACCATTGTAAGGATCACCCGGAGAACATAGTGGGGCGTACGGTGGAGGTCTGCCCAGCTTGGGTGGAGCACCGCCATGCTCTCGCCGCGGAGGCAATTGGCGGCGGCGATCTCTCGCGTACGGCTCTAGTCCAGGCCATGGTACGGAGCGAGAGGGAATGGAAAACGGTCATCTTCTTCTGTGACGCAGTAATGCTCGCGTAGGAAGACGCAGAACGCATGAGGGAGAGAGCCTGGCGCCCTCATGCCCCTAGTCACTGCAGGAGACGCCCTGGGCGTCGGGAGTCGCCTGCAGATTTCCGGCCACCGTAGGCTCAGGCTTGCGGACTGCAAGCAATGGGTAGCTTGCCTTCCGGTAAGGACTCGGCCCGGGTCGACGGCAAGTCGTATTGACGGGCAGCACATATTGACGGGGTCCGATAGGGCCAATGCCTCATGGTCGCGGGATGTTCGAAAGAGCTACCGTGCGTAATATGCGGTGTGGCCGTTTAACGGTGGTTGTAAGGCTACTAAGCTTCGCACTGACTCCACCTGATTTGCTGTTAGCTCAGCAGGGCGGTAGTGTCTATCTCTCTCCTAACTGAGTAGGAAACCTAGACATATTATATATTTTCCGTAAAGACGTAGGTCGAGTCGGTGCGAAGCTTAGTGACCTTACAACCACCGCTAAACGGCCATCGCCCTCATTCTTTTAAAAGCATTAACAACTTGATAGTCTTGATAACGTACCTCCTCAAATTAACAACTTCTTCCGTGGTCCTGATCGGTGATTTGTACATTGATATTAAGATTGACAACATCACTTAGATGAGTACTTAACCTGTGCTGCCTCTAACGGACTTCTCCCGGCTGATCTGTTTCCGACACGGCTCACAAACTTTTTGGACCAAATTTTACTCAAAACAAATTAATACGACTTTCGTTATTGAATCATTCATCACGGATCACGAACTGCTGCTACTGTTTCTACAAACCAGGAGTGCCAACTCGGATGTGAACCGTATTATATCCAAAATTGACTACGAATCCGCTATGGAGAGTCTCAAAACCAATAACTGGTCTCCAATGCTGTCAATCTCTGATCCTAATGATGCTGCAGATGGGTTTATAGGTAACATCTCCTCTATTGTAATAAACTACACTGGAAAACATACTATTCCAAGAAGAGAACTTAATTTGAAGCCCTGGATTACGCCAGGGCTACTCCGCTGTATAGAAGACCGTGACCGCATGCAAAAAGTCAGAAGATAACATTGTATTAAAAGCCACCTGCAATCGCAATCACAATTTATGTAACTCCCTGTTGAGAAAACTTATACGCTCGTAAGAAAAGGAACAGTTTCGTACAGCAAACAATGATGTTAAGGCTACGTGGAATGTTGTTAAAAGAGTCTCAGATCTTCAAACTCAATCTTCTCCTTCTTTTGTCCTGTTACATTTATTTGATAACTCTAAATCCTCGCTTAATTACGTCAACAACTGTTTTGCCAATGTAGGCAATAGCTTGGCGTCGAAATTTAAATCACCCTCAATGGTACCCTATTCTTTGTCGACTTCTAATTCGTGTAGCTCAATGGCCCTCTTTGAAGTAACGGAAGACGATATTGACTCTATTATTTTGGGTCTTAGGACTTATTGCGCTACTGTTTAATACTGTATACCATCTAAAATAAAAAAGGCGCCGAGATGCGTATTAGTTCCGGCTATCACACATGTCTGAAGGGATATGAGGAACAGGGTGTAAAGTTCACTCATACTCTTGGAAAAGGGAGGATTCTCCGACCAGACGGATGTCGTATCTGGTGGGCAACTGCCCGATGATTGTTGTCGGGAAGTTGTATATATGCTAGCTGCGCGGTAAACTTTGATTGCGCGATGCAGGATTTGTGTGATGCGTTGTTCGCATGTGGCGGTGTAGATGCCGCCACATGTCTGTAGTTTGTCTATAAGTGCAGGTGTCTTTCCAACGACGTTTAAAAAAACAGTAGTTCACCCTATTTACAAGTCTGGGCACAGAGATTATGTCAATAACTACCACGTGTGATCTTAGAACGAATACTGAATTAGAACCTACACCCTAATTGCGTAACACATTTTCGTAAACGATTACGACTAATCTGTTTGATTTTGACAGTTCAACAACATTCATTGCGTTATTTACATTGTTGAGCATATTTTCATTCGTACTTATGAAGCAATGCATTAGCAATCTGTTTCAAAACGATTCAGATTACGATTGAATGTGTATTACGCAATTAGGGTACTGGTCAGTTTTATCGACGTAAACAACATCTTAGCGAAAAACCGAACCGGTTTCAGAAACGGAGTTAATACCGAAGACGCAAACATGGATTTGTCTAATCACGTAGCTAGGATGCTACATTCGAGATAGCTGGGACTCTACATAGAAAACACAAGTGCCTTGGAATGTTCCTTTTGAATTTTGAATTTTTGGGAATTTTTCTGCCCAAGCCCTATTGAGTAAAATGGAAAGCATTGGAATACGTGGACACCCATTGAAAATCTTTGCAGACTGTCTCAGCGATCGTAACCAAATAGTGCAAATCGACCTGCACGAAAATGAGGGCCTACACTCTTTCTGATTTACATAAACGAACTCTGCAAACTGCCTCTCGACAATTGTAAGATATACATGTACGGATGACACTGCCCTTGTTGTAGATGGTTATCAGTCATAACCATCTACCCCAGACATACCAGACATACCAAAACGAGGCTTTGCTGTCCTCAGTAATGAAATGTTTGGCCAATAACTTGCTCACTTTAAATGTTGACGGTTTACGTTCCCTATGCCATCCAGTCAAATCTTTGTCAATCAAATTCCCTTACTCTAAAAGCACGCACGCCTACGCCCTACGCATGCGATTCCTTAATGCAGTGTAGATGCCTCTTCCTTGCCAACTCCACTTGCGTAAGGTATCTAGGAGTACTCATTGACACCCCCATATACGCAAAGTCAAGTCCCACATACGTAAGCTAATATATGTTTTCAAGAAGCTAGGAAACTCTCATGATAACGAAACGCTAAAATTAGTATATTTTGCCCTATGTTCCGGTCTGTCCTAACGTGCTTCTTGCCCGTTTGGGGTGGTGGAACCCTAAATGTATTATTCCGCCTTGAGAGAGCCCAGAAAGCTGTCCTCAGAGAATGCTCTCTCTTTGGCATAGGTACCCCACTGTACAGCTCTATTCCGATTACAAGGTACTTACTACCAGGCAACTTTATGTGCTCCTGTCGACCCTACGCAAACACTCACTTAAGCCCAATGTTTTACCAACTTCACGTCAGAGAACTGTCTTTGCTAAACGCCATTTCTACATTAGCAGCATTAAAATGTACAACTTCCTAAATAAAAATATAAACAAGTATTCTTGCCCTAAATACAATGCAAAACCTTATTTAGGGATTATCTTCAAACACTAACTTATGACAACACTGAGGATCATCTGCTTGGTAATTTACAACCATGAACTATATAAATCTAAATCTAACCAGAAATGGACCAACTGGTAACACCCCATTCCTTTTCACTACACTTATTCTACACCTACTCACCACATACACGCACGCACACATCCTGCACTCACTACACACACACTCCAACCCTACATTGATTCACCTCACCGCACAGTTGCTTATTGTTGAACCGTCCGTTTGTTACGGAGAATCATTGACTCCTAAAACAAAGGCACCTACATCTACTTTAGGAGTGCGAGTATTAAAATTATTGTGACCTAGTTATAAGCCTTATATGCTCATATTCTTAGTCATCTCATTATTAGCGGACTTTAAGTTATTATGAGACATAAATTTATTAAAAATTTTAATTTAAATACAAGGAAAAGCAGTAAAAAATAAAAAAATAACTACCTACTGATTATTTGTGAAGTATATAAATACTTGTTTTTAAAAGGTTTCCAAATCCCGCTTTGCCCGAACAAAGTAAAAAGAACTCTTTCGTTGCAAAATGAACTCTTTTGCAAAATTCCATGCTTTTTAACTCAGCAGTTTAGTCTGCTCGTTGCCTGTCAGTGAAATGAATTTTTATCAAGTAGACAAGCCGTATGTCGGATGGTACTTCCCATCCAATTTTCAAAAATACTGGATTGAAGATTTTTTTTCGTTTTTTATTCAGTTGAATGGGCGTAAATGGTCTGTTTCGCTTATACTGTAACCATATTCTTTTGTTTTTGATGTTTGTCACCGCTCATGAAGATCATGGGAGTTTGTTGCGCCACTTCTTCTTCCCAGCTAAAGCACTTGGAAGTGGTGAAGGGCGGGTGTTTTGGGGGAGGGACTGTCTTTTGTGATTTTGACGTTCGAAAACTGCTGATTCTCAGCCTAATTTGAATAAATGACTTTTGATTTTATGATTTTGATCCGTAAATATTGACTGCCACATATACAGGAACAATTGCCGTACTATAATGTCAAGTGACGTACTGCTACAGCAATAATTTATCGATTTAATTTTTAAGGACGAAAAACTAATTAGCCACATTTTTTAACCGTCCATCGGTCATGGTCAGATTGCCGTCCCATCAGACTATTTACCAAAACAAAAGTGGCATAGATGCAAGTAGATATTATCAGTATCTTAAAAGTACCAAACCAACAAAGATTCGATACGTTATCGATGAAACATGGCTTTAATCAATGAGCGCAAGACAAGAGCATGCTTTTGTATGGACAACCAGGTAACATATCAAGCATATAACTTTGTGATTTTTCATGATACAGTTTTGAAATTTTGTACATGATTCTTCATATAAAATACTAGACACGTGTTTCGGGTTTCGAATATACTAAAACTAATGTTGTAAACGACTCGCACTTGACTATAATTTTATAGACAATAATTTGTAATACGAGTATGTCTAACACTATTGTTAGATGACAAATAAACATCATCATACTTCATAGAAATAATCACATTTTCAAAAATAACTTTGTCAATTAAAACTATAATACAGGGTGGGCAACTTTGAACAACTACCCTAAACAAAAAACATGTACCCTCAAAACAAGACAAAAAATACATTTTCTTCCAACTATGCTTTAATTTGTAACTTTTTTTTTTGCAAAATAAACTGGCAAATATAACAGTTGTTTCATAAAATTTAGTTTATGTAGATACGGTAAATTTGCTATGGAGGATAATTATTAAATTATTCTATTTAACCCAATCGAGAATTGAAAATAACGTTTCCGGGTCGATTAATTTCGAGAAACGGTGACATTGATTGGCCCCCAAGATCCTCGGATTTAACAGCTCCTGACTTTTTTTCTGTGGGGCTATCTAAAGGGACGTTTCAATGCTAAACAAATTATCCGAGGCACAGTCAATGAGATAACGCAGGAAATGTCATGAAAAACGCAATGAAAAGGGTTCACAGCTGCCATGCCGCTAGAGGTGGACATTTGTCTGACGTAATTTTCCATATTTAAATACCTGCCCTAAATACTAAATAATATTACATATTTAAAATAAATACTTAATAATTTAAACTAGACTGCCTCGTTGGTCTAGTGGTCGCAATCGCTACTGCTGAGCATGAGGTCCTGGGTTCGATTCCCAGGTCGGGCAACTTGTTATTGGGTTTTTCTATATGGAATTTCTCAGTAGCAGCCCGGAGTCTGGATTTGTGCCCGGTTGATGGCAATAGGCTCGCCCCCTATTACATGGGACTTAAAAACATAACTGGCGAAATGTGGGTGTACTATAGGTACACCTCTGCCCAACCCTTCGGGGATACAAGGCGTGATGTTATGTTTATGTTACTTAATAATTTTTATATTTCATAGAATACATTTTTAAAAATAAAGTGTATCCCTGTTATTTTCCCATCCTGTATACTTACGAAATATTTTTCTGAGCCCTCTCAATTTCATATCTAATGTGCTGTCTTTTAAATAGATTTTTGTGAATATCCGCAGGGAGAGCGAACTTTTAATTTATTGTCACAGTTCCACACTCGATGACGTCCCGCAGGACTCCGTTAAAGTCCCTCATAAATTCGAATTCCTCATGGTACATGCAATTTTCTGTAATTAGGACATGAGACGAAAAATGGTTTTGAAAACGACACTACAGTTTTTTTTTCATTGAGCAAATTATAATTCACAAATAAGGATGTATCTATGACATTTTTTTTTTCAGTACTAAAAGATACTACCATGACCATTTAAATTTTATTGTAAAACAGGCAAATTCGAATACCCCCAGTTAAAATTATGAAAACCACGTTACCTGAAAGAAGAAAGAAGTGCCATAACAATCGAATAGAAAGTATGAAATTAACACAATATACCGATTATTCAAATAAGACGCATTCAATTTTATTTTTCCTCGTTTCTTTTGGAAGTTTCTTGAAAATATCAGACACAATCTTCTCAATGTAATATTGCAGTTTCAAGAAATAGCTACTCATCTTTTAAAGAGAAAAAGCACCAAGAGAATGTCTGAATGTCTTTGATGTGTGCCTCGAGGAGAACGGCTTGCACCCTACTGTTTGCACTCGAAAAAAGTACCCGAAGAGAATTATAAAGTGGTGTTCTATTTTATCCTGTACTTCGTTTTATAGTATTTAATACGAGATTTCTTGTTTGCTTTATTTCATTTTCGTAGATAGTTCATGAAGAATATTGAATAAACAGCTTATTTATTTAATGCTTTTTATTGTGTATATTACCTTCCGACTGCGGCTATGCCCGCGTATGTATCGACAAACTAGCCCAGCCTAGGCAGCCTATGTCCTTCCCTAGAAAGTACCCCATAACAAATTTTATCAAAATCAATCCAGCCGTTGCGGAAATTAGCCGGAACAAAAAGACAACCGACAAACATTTACAAAAATAGTTATTTTATGCTAAGCACCGTATATACTTTCGTATTTGAAAGTACACATACACAAATACACACACCTTTTTACATTAAGTATAAAGCTGTTATTTTTATATTACAAAGATCACACACACTTAAAAAAAATGTTTCGAAGATCATTTGTATAGATTGGGACTTAATCCGAACGAGACACAATAGAAGATTTATTGTTGTTATGTCTGTTCAATTTCTGTTCTGTGTTATTAATACCAGGAAATAATTTAATGCTGAATAGTAGGGTGTCAATATGGTAATACAGTTCTAATAGTAGCTACTAAAATAATGCACTTTGAGATATGAGTTTCTAAAACTAAAAGTAATCTCGCAAAGTCACGTTAAGAGGCATTAGAAAAATCGCTTTGAAATATGTACAAACTGTGGCATATACTGCAGGTTATTTATTTGGGAAAAAACATGTGGTCAAGCAGACCGCACCGAATTCTGAGTCATGATATTGGCTTAATATATGATAATTATCAAATTTCTCTGTATTGAAGGAACTCATTATTAAGTACTTAATCAATTTATGGTGAACTCTGACTAAGTGGTTTAGATGGACTCTGACTAAGAACAAATCACTTCTTTCACAGGAGGTGAATGAGGTGATTTGTGACAGAGTCCATCTTCTGCTATGTCGGTAATTGGATGGTATCTTGGTCAGCATGAGCAACGTTTGTTCATTTACTAAACTAGCTGTTGCCCGGTACTTCGCCTGAATTCAAGGATGAAAAGTAGCCTTTGTTCTTACCCATGTCACGGTCTATTTGTGTACCAAATTTCATCCGAATCCGTTCATACAATTTGCCGTGAAAACGTTACATACAAACTTACTTACGCATAGGTATAATATTAGTTAGGAAGTTGGAATAATACCATGCAAAAGGGTACACAAAATGAAATGAATATATTACTACTGAGCGTGATTATTTAAGCTTGTAGGGCAAACGAAATTCTCTTGCTTCTACAAAAACCCATTTTTACAATCATCAATTTCAGGCCTTCTGATGCATGTTAGGTTTACGAAATCCTTTAAGAAACCGCATACGCGGATAAAATCCCTCAGCAAGATCAAAAGGAAATATTTCAAATAATAATATGTAATATCCTTTCACAGCTTGCGTGACCTCGCACACGACTCGAAGTCGATAAGAAATGTCGACCTTTGAGTCATGTTAATAGATTTATGTGATATTAACAATAAAGGTAGACGTCCGTGTGGTAAGGAGTGAAAAAAGTTTGCTAGACTGCATATATTTCAATAAATTTATTAAAATGTGACTGTGAATGTATATATTGTATTGTTTAGCTCGATAAGAAAAACGATCTTGAACTTACCTCAAATTGTCACGTATGTTCGATTTATACTTAAAATGATAATGACGAATAGAACATTTTTTTTCATAAATATTTTTATTAATAAGGCAAAAAAAAAGTAAAGGCATTTTTTTTTAATTATTTTTATTTTTGGTTTTATTACGACTACATGCTTTAGGCACTTACGAAGTTTTTAGTTCGTGAAAGAAGACATCTTCCATCGCACGTTGCGGGAACTTCAAGCATATTTTTGTTACACAAATAAGTCACCGGCGCTCTGTTGAGACAAAAGGACCGCGCTCGAATTTTCGGCTGCTCTGGAACATAATTTATTTGCGTAAATAATATTTTCGTAATTTATCACATTGTAGGAAAGTAACTGTGAAATAGAAAACATGCAACAACCAGTAAAACCACTTCCGAAAGGATTATTAAAATCATTAAGAATTGTTGATCTAAATAAATACCGAGGCTAAACTATGAAATAAAAATACTTCATTAATTTAATGTTGATATTTGAAAACTCAAGATGACATGCAGTTTATTTGACAGTTTTTTTTACTGGTATAGTACAACTAGCACCATTACTCTGCATTTTGGTCAATGTTCTTGCGGAGAAAATTTACAACTTATCAGCCAGCCAATTCCACGTTCATTTGAAAGTTTTAAATCTTACTACGATTATATTAGTATCTAAATTGTTTTGTTGACAAACTCCGTGTAAGGTTTACCTTAGACGAATAATTTTAAGCAACTTTTGACCCCCGAATCAAGCTGAACCTTGAAATTAAGCATGTAGGCAGGTTATTGGTGGATATTATAGAAGATTAGAAAAGTAAAAACGGGAAACTACTCGTAAAATGGGTTTATTGCGGACAACATTCCGAAACGGTGTGCATGGGACATGAAATTCATACACATAGTGACACTTTAAAAAATACAATTGGTTACTCTACGAGTTTAATTCTTATTTCCTCAGTATTAAGAAAATCAATCATTTGTCTATTTCATCACTTGACTTTGCACAATACAGTGCAAAATCCACTACATCAATATTATTTTTTATTTGGTAATACTGTTGCTAGCTGGACTTTGCACGATCCTGCAAAAATCCACGATATACATTATATTTTGTTACTACAACACCGTTTTCCACGAAGACTTCGTGAGATCCAATTTATACAAGGTCCTCAATAAAATTTTGATACATTAGAATTTTAACTTTAGCACGTGACCATTGAGTTTGTAGTTCCAAAACATGACTTACATCTAAAATTCTGAATTCAAGCTGAAAGTACTGTTTAGACAAAGTTAATTAGGTTTTACCTACTGAAAAAATTCATTGAAAATAAAGGTGTGCAATGATCATATTGAAAAACTATTCGAGGCATAGAGTAGCTTGCTGATCACTGTGGTGTGGCGGTTGGCGGTTGTTGGAACCCTATTCCTCGAATAGTTTTGATGATTTACGACTTAGTTTTTTCAAATAGTGCTTAGACTTGAATGTTTTTTACAATGATAAGAAACAGACCTTGAAAACTGTGTGCATTGTGTTTGAATGTATGATTGTATTGTATTGTAAGTTGGTTGTAAATATGAACAAAGAGAATTTTAATATTAATTTTTTAAAAATGTCTATAAGTAAAAAAACAAGTGGTGACCTATATGTTTTAAGTTTTATAAGGCACGGTGTGTATATTCTTAACATAAATAATAACTAAAACCACATCTGAGGACTTTCTAATAATTCGTAAAATGTTCTAGATTAAGGTCAATAAATAACATTTTGACCGACTGGGAGTTCCGCGCCCAGACCAAATTTATTTTTATATCTGATACGTAGATTAAAAGTATTGGTACCTACCTGTGGTAAGCTTATTAAATGCCATTAACAATTAATCGGTTGAAGGACAATAGAAGTTTTCTTGTTATTACGTCTGGGGCGTTTAGTGTTAATTGGTTTAATTTATGTTCTGTGTTAATTATGCCCGGAAATCATTTAATGCTGAATAGTAGGATGTCAATTAATGGTAATTCAGTTCCAAAAGTAGCTAGTAAAGTAATATTTCTTACTTAAATATAAATTATTATTTGTTTAAATTAGTGAATGATGAGTAAAGTGTTATAAACATATTACTGTTATTTATGAATGAATGAATGAATGAAATTCACCGACCCCAGCGTGGTTTGACCAGACTCGATTAATCGAATGAACCCCAAGATTTGCACTAGCCCCTGAAGCCTCATGTTTCATGGTGCTACATAGACCATTGCAAATCAAGGAGTAGACCGGGGGGCACTGTAATGGTAGGGAAGAAGACGTGCCCTTAGGATAGGATTAGGAGTATGAGAGCCAATCGAGTAATGCACCCTAAAATTAGCATTGGACTAGTGGAGGGGGGGGTAATATTTGTCTATGGGAGGGCATCTTTTAACGACGTCTCAGCCGATCGCTGCTATGCTGTGTTGTTCCAATATCTTCATCTGAGGTCTCGCTACTATCCGTTTCTGGTTTTCTATATATCTCGCTAGCAGCCTTTTTGACCTTATCTCGTTCTTCAGCCGTGTCCAACCAGAAGTTGATTTCCTTGTCGAAGTAAGACATGTCTTGTTTCAAGTTGTCATTCCAAGTGTAAATAGGTCGGCCGACTTTTTTGGATTTTGCCTTTTACTGCATTGTTGCATGTAGTAAGTGTGGTTTTCGTCGTCTGTGGACATGTGCGAGATAACACATCCTATGATTCTTGATGCGTTTCGTTACGGTTTTTCCGTTTAAAATTTCATGCATTTTCTTTTGTCTTGGTTTATTTTTAGCGTGGTTAATCAGGTCTCTCATGATAACTCTTTCGTATTTTCTCAGTCTTGACCTGTTGGCTTTGGTGAGTGCCGATACTTTCAGTCCGTGTATCATACAAAGTACGATCACCATTTGATACATAAGTCTAGCTAACTTCCAGTCCATCTTTGAGTTTATTATAAATGGTATTAGTGACTTCGCGTTTCTGGTGGCTTGTTCGCAGCGTTTTTTAATTGTGCTCTTTCTGCTTAATGCAGATGTTATGTATGTGCCTAGATATTTCATTTCTTCGACTGTAGGTAAATTGACTCCATTAATGGTAACGTAGGTCGTTTTCTGTGAAGCTGTGGGGTCCCTTATTAGTATTTTTGTTTTTGTTTCGTTTATTTGGAGGCCGACACTAGACAATAAGGGTTTAATATGGTAAATGATACCTTCAAGCCTTTCTAGGTCTTCTGTAATGAAGATAAGATCGTCCGCAAATGATAATACCAGGGGGAGACAGATTTCCTGATCTTGGTCCTATTTAATTAATTGCGTTTCGTCCTCAAGGGTTCTAAGGACATCATCCATAACCAGTGTAAACAGGCGAGGGGATAGAGGGCAACCTTGTTTGACTCCCTTTCCCTTGATAATCCAGTTGCTTTGTTGGCCACACCATTTGATATATGTTCGTTCATTCATGCAAACTTTGATTATCTTGTTGGCTAACGATTTGTTAGTTCGTTGTACTAATATATCACTCAGTGCGTTCAGGTCAATGTTATCAAATGCCTTTTCTATGTCGTGTACAAAGATTCTTCTACCGGCACGCCATTCTTCGTCCAGTACCCTCTTAAGTGTAAAGATGTGATCATCTGTTGACCGATTGTTTAGAAAGGCAGCTTGGTAATTGCCCAATACTTTTATCGTTTCGTCTAATTTTTGTAGCAGATAGGAGGCGTAGATTCTGTAGCCTGTATTGCAAATTGATATGCGTCGATAGTCGCTTGTATCTTTAGGGTTATTATTTTTCGGAATTCGTACCTGCTCTGTTTCTAACCACGTGTCGGGGACTTCATTCTGATTCCATGCTTTGTTCATATGATTGGTGACGGCTTTCTGTAATATAAGGGGCATTGCTTTGTAAAGCTCAATTACCACTTGGTCTGTTCCCGGAGCTGTCCCGTTTCTCATGTTGTTAATAATTTTCATTACGTCATCCACAGTGGGTCCTACATTTTGAGCGTCAGTTATCGGCGTCGTTACGTTAACCGTTGGTATAGGTGGGCCCTCTGAGCTTTTTAGGATTTGTTCCCATTTGGACATTGGTATATATGCGTTTCTTTTACGACGTTTGGTGTGTTGTTTGCTGCTCCTGTAAAATAGGTACAGTACCTGCATGCGTTTTGAAGGATGTTTTTTTCCCAGTCCATTAAAGAAGTCCCTACATGCGTTTTCTTCTTCTTTGTATTTAATCTTTTGAAGCGTTGCCTGACATTCTTTTACACGATAATGTCTATTTGGGTTATCTGGTTGTCTTCTTTCTAAGAATTTAGCCTTTTGGAGGTTGGCAAGAGCTAATCGATGCTCCCTGGAATGAGTCGGTTGAAAAATCAGGGTTTCCTGGGCCGCTTCTTTTAGTACTCCCGTTATGGTACTCCAAGGTATTTCGATATTTGCTTCCGTTGAATTTATTCCTATATTTCCTAGTTTTTTGGTTATGCATTCTTGGTATTTTGTTGTGGTGGATTTGCTATTGAGAGCGGCGTAATGGCATTGTTTATATTTAAAATCCTTGGCCTCCAGTTCTTTTCCCTTCGCGCCTTGCGCTAGCCCTTTTGTATTATTTTTGGTGCTTTCGTTATTGTGTAGAATGCGGCTTGTTTTTAGCAGCCCCCAGATTATTTTATGGTCGGAGATGCCCCTAGCAGCCCATTCACCTTTAATGAAGTGAAAGATATCTATTAACATTATATATCCATTAACATTTCTCCGTTGTGGTTGGAATAGTCATGATAGAGGTTTTGGTGAATCAGCCCTTTGCGTTGGAAACTTAGCGTATCTTTTCGACCAATGTGTGCGTTAAAGTCGCCTAGGATTACTAGCGTACATTTCTTTGGTTTTTGTCTAATTAGGTTTAAAACCCCTATGAAAGATCTTGTTGCTTTATGGGTACAACTGTTGATGTGTGAGTTGATTATATAAAGGGGAGCATGCTTGTCACTTACCGTACCAATTCTCAGGGTGATTGCCATTGCGTCGGTGTCCTTTTTCATGTTATTTATTTCAATTCGGGCATCTTTTCTGATTAGAATCGCAAGTCCTCGGTGTGCTTTGCCTGTGATTCCAGATAGGTGCCATTCGTAGTGCGCGGAGTTATACCTTCCTGAATTCATCCCTGTTTATTGTAGGCAGGCTACGTGTATGCCCCTATGTGAAAGTTCAGCGTCTATTTTAAATTTTTTGCTCGGTTTCGAGGCGCCACGGACATTCCAAGTTGCAATACACAAGTCAGGGCAGGTGTACTTCGTTGTGACAGAGGGCGGGCTTCTGAGGATTGTGTATCCAGTGGCATCCGCTACTTCGTTTGACATCGGTGTACCTAACGAGGAGGCTAATTGTTTACTCGTTCTTAATGCATTAAGTAATTGGGGGTTATTCTTTTGGAACCGAGGTGTTGTGGGCTGTTTTTGATCTGCTCTTATGTTGTACTGGTTACTTGAATTTTCGATATTTTGTAATGCTCTGGCGTTTGTTGATTCCTGCGTTAGAGTTTGCTGGTTAATGTTCTACCGGTCGTCGTCAATTATCACCCAGCTGTCATAGTGCTGTTCATTGTAGAAAATATGTAAGTTACCTGGTACTGCCTCGCCGGTGGGTGAATATACCAGTGTGTTCCCGCTATTCGTGTGAACAAACACGTTTACAAGGTAGTATTCTGTCGCGGCAATTAGGATGTCTTCACCTCCCCAGAATGAATCAGTGAACTGCGCGGTTACGTATTCTGATATCATTTGTTCCTGAGATAGATTATTGTTAGGAAGAAAGTCCTGAATGTTATTTAAGAGTGCTACGTTTATTCTTTCATCGTCTCGATTCACTGACACAAATTTTGCCAGATCGCGGCGTACCGATAAGTGATCGAAAGTCAGACCCAAGACATTGTTCATTTGGTGAACTAAGGCTCTAAATAAACAATTCCCGTCCCTTTTCATAGGTACTTTTACAATAGCCATTGTGGAATTTTTGCTTTGTTTAAACTTTAAAGACACTGAAATTTTACTAAGACAGGGGTAAGATTAATGTGCCGTCCCTTTTGGATTCTGAGGAAGTGTATCTTTTTGTGGAGCTTTACAATTCAGCGTAGAAAGTTTTTAGTGTTTTTTTTTTATGCATCCGAACCCTTGCTTGACATGTGTCACACAAGAGGTGGTAAAAAAGATAGGGGCTGCATCTACTCAGATTATTTGTTGGCCGTATTTCCTGGGAATTAATGCTACAGTTACGTTACATACATACAGGCATCGTTCTTTTTGTTTGAGTAAATAGCATCCAACAGAAATTTGTCAAGATAAACGTCACCCTTCACCAGAATGTCTCTTGAACTAGGGACAGCCAAACCTCAAGTTCACGACCCTGCTGACCCGCTTGGCCCTACCACAGTTAGATTAGAGCTGAGAGTCAAAACTCATCCGATGGACTTATTTAGCCTTTTTTGTTTGGCCTTAACAAAAACATTTACAAGAAAATGCAAATTGCTAGTTGGAGCCTTAAATGATTTGCTATAAATTAACACAAATTAACACAATAACTAAGCTAAGTGAAATCTTTGTACTTTCTTAATGAGAATAAAATTTCTTTAACCATAGAATGGATTGATCTCACCAAATTTGAGGCTCAGGATCCAAGCAAGCAGTTCCTCGCCTGCGTTGAGGTTAGATGCACAGTTCCAGAGAAGTTTGTTTCGCGACATAGGGCACACCAGCAGTTTGTTAAACACTATCACTCCGTTGTCCAATGTTGGGCGTGGGGTTGGCCCACTCTATCCCTACCGTTCGAGAAAACAAGGCGTCTACACTTACAAAGTAATTATATATATCGAAAGAATGATTTCAGCCTGTGTTAAATTATAATTGTTGGTATGTTTGAGAACAATATTACCTAGATTAAAATATAGTAAATTCAAGCAGGCTTTCATTTATACTTGACAGGAAGCAATAATAATAGTCACTGAATAGTGATTACAAGTGTAATAGGTAATTGATTCAATCGAAGAAATGACTCCTTATCTTTGTTTATTATGTTGAAATCAGAGGGCTCGATCGCACTATTTGTCAGAATAATAGCGTATATTCGTTTATCCCGCACTACTACAATTAATATGAATACACTGTCCTAGTACAATTGTTTAAAGTTATGTTGAACATGCGCGTGGCTTTGATTTAACGATCTAAATCGCAGCCGCAGCTTAGAAGTACAGCTTAAGGTACGGAACGATCTCACCAGTAATGCGGAACGGATCAGGTCAAGTCACTCCTCAGCAGCAGATGTCTCAGCTGCATGGAACGCACTTATTTTCGAATGATGAGTAAAGTGTTATAAACATATTACTGTTATTTATAAAAAAAACTTAAATAATATAGTTCATAGTATTTTGCTTAGAGATGTCTAATAGTATGACATTATTTGTTCTAGAGAAATACTATGAGTCTGTGGGTTAAGAGATGTGAGAAAGAGGGTCCTTGACCTTGCTAGTCGGAGCGCTTCTTTATGAAGTGGAAAGGTTAAATAAACAAAACTTCACATGGTGAATGAAAATGAAACAAATGGTTTCATACCAACCGGACATTTTGCTGAATTATTCAACCCGTCATTAAATACTGTTCGCCGTGTACTCCACGCTATAAAGGTTGCATCACCGAAGCCTAGCAAACAATAACGTAATAAACAAAAATGTTTAAATTCCGGAATAGTAACCAGTATATTTAACAAAAAAAAAAGAGGTTTAGTTTCAATCATCTTTTCTTAATTCATTTTTTTTTTCACATGTCAAAATAAAACAAATTGCTTCTAAGTTCCTTGATATAGTATTTATTACACATCCAATTTGGCTAAAGAAGTTATTATAAATAATCGTATCGGTTTGTTATCCATACTGATGTAAAATATTATAAGAAATAAATATGTTTATGTTTTTGTTATCATTTGTAACGCTTTTATTATTCTAAACCCTTTATTGCAATAACAAAAATAAAAATAAAGCAGCAATTTTTTTATACAGCATGTAACAAAAACCCTGTCCGATCCTGAAGGGTATTATTTGGTATCGTACTGCGTACACAAATACGTAATCATTTAATGGATACGAGATAATTATTTTTCCCCAATGAAAATAATTAATTTAAAAAATTTGAAATAGTCATACCAAAGGCAACACTGATCGCTCGACAGGGTTCACCTACAGTTTCGTGTCAAAGAAGCCGCCTGAGCGCGGCGGTGCTTTGTCGCATGCCGCCAAACAAACTTAGGACTAAAGAAACCTACGTTTTGCCTACGCGTAGGTATCAGCTGATATTTTATTGTAGGCATAGACGCATAGTGACCCCGATTTCTGACCTTCTGTTTATCAAGAAACAATTATTATTGAGTTAATGTGATGTGCTTTAGGCAATGTACCGACTGTAGGCATAAGTTTATTATAACATTTACTTGTTGCATACCTCTGAGATTGTGTTCCATATGTCTATCTCGAACATTAGTACACATCTTATTATCGACACCTTTTTATTAACTTTGCACGTACTCTTCACAGCGCACTTGTGTACGATTTGAGTGAGTCGAAAGCTTCCACAATCCGAGCTCTTACTTCGATTTCCGAATCACACTCACACACAAATAAAAATTAACATATTATAAAAAATAATCAGATACGATAGCGGCACGTGATACGTACAGACATCCGATCGCAAGCTATCTCCACGTGAGACTGGCGACAAACAAGTAGAGCCAGTAGGCAACCAGTCGGCTACATCAAAGGGTCTAGGACTCTTTATGACTACCTACAGCGCGGCGGCGGTGTCCTTTGAAATAAAATAAGCAAAAAATAAAAGATTTCGCCGGCCGGTGGAGTGTTGTCAAGTTATGAAAATTTACCATATTTAGTGTTACATTTCGTATGGTAACTAAAAATAAAAAAATCAATAACTTTTGGTTTTTATGAGTTACATTTTTTTTGGTATTTTTTCTAGTACGTATGTTAAACCAGGAATACGCCTTTTTTGGATCGGACAGGGTTTTTGTTACATATTGTATATATAATATTATTGCAAACCAAAATAAAAAATTGGCAATAGAACTGCGCTGCATCTTATGAGATCAAACCCTTTTTTTTTTTTTTTTTTTTCCCGGGGTGGAAAATCCTCATGGATGTCCTCCGCCCTGGGGCGGGCGGGTCTGTCAGACTCTTACTGACTAAAAACCACCCCGGTGTTCCATCTCACACCTACGCCGGGGTCGCGGGAACACATTATTCTTCCACAACCCCGGCTGGTGCCGGCCCGCTTGCGCGGGCCCCGTCTCGGGCGGGGGGAGTGAGGTGTACTCCCCCCGCAATGTCTGTGAGCGGCACACGCGGAACACTACGCGCGCCGCCTTCTCGGGTCCTGATGTTGGGGGGCGACGGATGTCCCCGAATCCGTCGCCCCTGGACCCATTTAGGGGGGCCGGAAGAGGGCGTTGTCCGCCCTCCTCCGACGCCCGGTGCGTCTGCTGCGGGCCGGGTCGAGAGTCGAGATCTCTCTCTCCCTTTCCGCAGCCTCCTTCTGCGAGATGACCGTTTCGCAAAAGGAGACCACTGCGTCCCAGGACTCTGCGCCGCCGACCATCGCGTTCACGACGGCCGGCAGCGACAGGTCGTTGCCTACTTCGGTGATGAGGGCACGGCGCGGCTCCTCCCAAGCGGCACACTCTGCCAGCGTGTGCCGCGCCGTGTCCTCCCGGCAGTCGACGCAGTGATGACACCGGGCGTCCGGCTCCCTGTTTATGCCATGCCCCGAGAGCACCTGCGTCGCCCGAAACGTCAGGGAGCCGTGCCTTCTCCCGAGCCAGCGGTCGAGCACTGGCCGGATCGCCTCGATGGTGCTGAGGCCGGCGGTAGGGCGTGACAGCCTCACCCGCCATTCCGCCACCAGGACCTCGCAGAGCTGCAACCGATGCTGCTCGATTTGTGGACCTGGACGAGAGTCAGTTCGGCTTTCGGCATGGGCGCTCTACCATCTAGCGGGAGCGGGGCGAGCGACCGATGCACGGTCGCTCGCCCCGCTCCCGCGCTGCCTCGCGCCACCGGTACAGTGACGCGAGCACCTTCGCCTCCAGGTCCCAGGGCGGTGATCCGGCCAGTGCACAACCCGCCTCGAAGGAGATCGTGCGATACCCCCGAATGATTCTGACGGCCATCGCCCGCTGCGGCTTGCGCAGGACAGCTATGCTGCCGGCCGTCAGGTCAGACGCCCAGATCGGCGCTCCGTAGAGCGCCATGGATCGCACGATCCCCATATAGAGCCGCCTACAGGCGGTGCTCGGGCCCCCCAGATTGGGAAGCAGCGTTGCCAGCGCCCCGGCCGCGCCCAACAACTTGGGCGCCAGCCGCCGGAAGTGGGGTCCGAAGTCCCACCGGCTGTCGAGCACCAATCCCAGATATTTCATGGTGGGCTCGACAGCGATCCGGACCCCCCCGACCACAATGTGTGATCCGGCCGGCGGCGCCCGCCGGGGGCCATGAAACACCATGGCCTCCGACTTGTTGAGGGCCACCTCCAGGCCGAGGCGCCGTATGCGGCTCACCGTGAGTGAGACCGCCGCCGTCGCGATGAGATCAGACCCTAAGCCGACTGCTTCTCAGTCCAACGCTTGGCGCCTACTGCTACCAGCTCATATTAGATTAACTAGAATTTTAGCAATGCCATAAACAGGCCAGGTCACGAGCATGATGCGTGTCTGACGAAAGCGACGGAAATATATTTTTGTTTCGTGTAGTGCGAAGCGAATGCGCGACTTTACGTCAGTGTGTGCCGTGCAAAAGTCGTTCCTATAAAGGACATAAGCGCTGAAACCGTAGCGAAAGCTTTCCTCGAGCATTGGATAGCACGTTTTGGTTGTCCTGCAAGAATAACTTCGGATCAAGGTCGTCAATTTGAATCTAATCTTTTCACACAACTGACCAAACTACTTTGAATAGAAAAGATTTGAACAACAGCATACAATCAATCATACCATACAAGCCAGGTGGGATGACGATCTGCGAAAGACTGCAGGCAGATGCTGGATACGTCAAGCTGAAGCCAGGGCGCTATGGCGCTCATTAGGGGAGGCCTATGTCCAGCAGTGGACTAATACAGGCTGATGATGATGATGATGATGATACAATCCAAAAGCGAATGGACACGTCGAAAGTTTGCACCGAACGCTAAAAGCTTCCATCATGACACGTTGCGAAAGTTAAAAAATTACCTAGAGTTGTTAGGAATGCGCAATACTATTAAGGAAGACTCAGGATACAGCACTGCTCAGATGACCTACGGTAAATCGATGCGCCTACTGGGAGATTTTTTGTTCCCACCGAAGCAAACGTCTTTTATACCTGCAAACTGATGGAAACATTAGCGAACCTTCAACCGACCACAAGAAAGCAAGCAGATAACAGGAAAATTTTCGTACATAAAGATTTAACCGAATTGAACTACGTTTTCATAAAAAACGAAGTTAAACGTTCTTCACCGCCTTACAAAATCCTTAAACGAAGCAACAAACATTACGTCGTTCAAGTAGGTTCTAAAGTTTTATCAAAGCCAAGGTCCAAAGTCATTTTCTGAGACCCATACGTTTTTATTTAACGGTTATGAGACCCATACGTTTCCAGCCATCAACACTTTCCAGCCCTATAAATCTGCAGGGCTGGATGGCATCTTCCCAGCCCTTCTACAATGGGGGGTTGATTTACTAACACCATGCCTGGTGGAGACCTATCGGGCCTGCATAGCACTCAGACAAATACCCCTAGCTTGGCGCGAAGTGAAAGTCATTTTCATACCCAAACCAAGCAAATCCGACTACACGCAACCCAAGGCCCATAAGCCTCACATCTTTCTTACTAAAACCCTCGAGAGACTCTGTAATTTATACATTCGTGACGGACCTCTTAAGGCAAAACCACTTCACAAACAACAGCATGCGTACTCCACAGGCAGGTCAACGGAATCTACGTTACATAGCGTAGTATCCAAAATTGAATGCGCCGTGGATCACAAATGCTCAGCACTAGCCGTCTTCATTGATATCGAGGGCGCCTTTGACAAAACCACTTTTGGTAGCATCAACATGGCCCTCGACAGACACAGCATCGACCCGATCCTGAGCGGGTGGATCACCAATTTGCTCAAACTGAGAGCTGTACAGGTAAAAGTAAACGACACCACAAGGGCCATTGTGGCGAAGGGCTACCCTAAGCGCGGGCGTCCTCTCGCCGCTTCTGTGGAACCTGGTTGTAGACAGCCTCATCAGAACACTAAATGACAAAGGCTACTTTACTGTAGGCTATGCCGATGATATAACCATAATATTAAATGGCACCCAAGAAAATACTCCCGACGCCCAGGGCGTCTCCTGCGGCGGCTAGTGGGGGCGTGAGGGCGCAAGGCTCTCTTCCTCATGCGCTCCGCCTCCTCCTACGCGAGCATTGCTGCTTCGCAGAAGGAGGTGACGGCTTTCCATTCCCTCTCGCTCCGTACCATGGCCTGGACCAGGGCCGGACGCGAGAGATCGCCGCCACCAATCGCCTCCGCGAGGACACTGCAGTGCTCCGCCCAAGCTACCTCCATACCTCCACCGTATGCTCCACCGTGTCCTCCGGGCGATCCACACAATGGTGACACCCGGGCGTTTCCGAAACAACCGTGTCCGGTGAGGACCTGTGTCAGGCGGAAGGTGAGAACGCCGTGGCGCCTCTCCAACCACTCCTCAAAGAGGGGACTTACCGCCGCTATTGTGGCGTGCCCATTTGGTACTACCCTAAGCCTATCAACCGAAACCTAGGCATTTATTTGGACAAACAGCTGAATTGGGCGAAACACACCACATACATCACTACAATAGCCAGCATATCTCTGTGGCAGTGCAAGCGAATGCTTGGCAGAAATTGGGGGATTAGCCCCAAAGTCACCTACTGGCTATACACTACTGTCATTCAACCAATTATCACGTACGGCTCGTTGGTCTGGTGGCCTAGGACAGACCTAGGACAGACTGAGCATAGCCCAAAGAGATCTCGAAAAACTGCAGCTGTTTGCCTGCGTAGCAATCACTAGCTGCATGAGAACCACACCCACTGCTGCCCTACAGGCGATGCTTGGGCTACCACCCCTACACCTCATCGTGCGGGAGGAGGCGACCCTGGCTGCTTTCAGGCTCCACATATGGGAAATCCAAAGCAAAGACTCTAGGAGGCGTAAAGGAAGATGCGGTCAACCGACAACCAATAATGGCATCACCCTGCGACAAAACCCCGAAACGACATTACTTTCAAAAGCACTACAATATCATACCCTCAGAAGAACAGTGTGACTACTCAGGCACGAATGAACTGAGAGTATACACCGACGGCTCAAAGACCGGATCCGGTACAGGAGCCGGAGTTTTCTCACATGACCTCAACATAACCATATCAAGTCCGCTGGGAATGTTCAACACCGTCTATCAAGCGGAGTGTGTGGGCATCATACAAACAGTGTATGCCATAGAAGCCAGAAGAGTTACGGACACCCTCACACGTAAACTCTCCGACAGCGCCTCAGTCCTCAAATCTTTAGGGAAAAAAAATATTACCTCGAGTCTAACACTAGAATGTCACAATGCTCTAGAACGAGTTACGGTTTCTAGCCGCAACAAGGTGACACTACAATGCATAAAAGGACACAGCGGATCACTAGGCAATGACGCGGCTGACGAATTAGCCAGGAGAGCATCCAGTACATCGGCTTGCGGGCCTGAACCCATCATACCCATCCCCTTCAACCAGATACGCAGGTGGCTGCGGGAATCCACCCACACACAAGCCGAGAGGTGGTGGACCTCGACACCAGGCTGCAGGCAGTCCAAGGAAGCTTTGCCATCCTTAGATGGCAGGCTAACCAGACGGTTATTACGCCTGGACATAAATGGCCTGCGCCTGGTGACGGGGACCATCACAGGACACTGCTTGCTAAACAAACACTCTCACACAAAAGGCATTACGGATAGTCCACTGTGCAGAGCTTGGATGGAGTCGGACGAAACAGTTGCGCACGTGCTCTTTGAGTGCACAGGCGTTACCCAGATAAGAACAGAAACCCTCGGGGCACCCGGATCTTTCACAGATGTTCTCGATAGACCAGAAGCTTTGATCAGCTTCTGGAGGGAGGTGGGCTGGTTGGAATATTAACCACCGACGGCCGCCATGGCCCACGCACAATGGTCCACATGAAGGACTAAATGCGGAAACCAAACCCTCTAACATAGAACATAGACCCATACGTTTTTATTTAACGGTTATGGCAGCAGATAACGTAAAATCAGCAGGTTGACGATTCACGTTTCTGTAGGCAATAACTGAAATATCGACACCGGTTTCAATAAGAAAATGCGTACCACTTTTCCAGTCGGTAACGCTCAAGCGATGTGATCCTTCGACAAATACGCTCGCTCACGCAGGTGTCGGCTTTAGTTTAACGACTTTTCGACGCATTGTTCGTCACTACATGTTTTTGCGTTATTTCCATAAATAAAATGATAGAAAAACTTGAAATTTTTGTCTCTCGGTTGCGCTGTTTGACGCCTGTATTTGATTTGATTTTCAATAAACCGAGAGCGAGATCGTGACTGTGATCGCAGCTGGTAATTGCCACGACTCCTTCTGCTACTGTGACGTATGTTTTCCAAACCAATAACTTTAGTGTTTAACTCGGCAATTTTTAAAATAAAATATCAAATTGTTGATCAATTGGTTGTCTAGAATAGCAATAGGATTTAGCGAACAGAATTCTGATGGCCGTGTAGTTTCCATTATCTTATTGGGAATTGCTGCGACATTATCCAATGTAATCTCGCAGGCAGTGACTACTGCTCGGACTCTTTGAGGCAGGCGGTCTAACCACAATATTTTAATAGTGTCGTTGGGGATATTGTTCCTTCCGAGTTCCCGCATTTTACGAAGTAGTTGAGTGGGTCATTGATTCCCTAGCTCGACTTTAATGATAAATGATAAATGATAAATGATAAATGATAAATGATAAATGATTTTATTTCTGTAAGTAGGTTTTTACAAACACTTTTACACGTCAATACTATTTTAAAAGTATATGAGATCGGCGTTTCCTATCTGACTACTCTGAGAAGAAACGCCAAAACAAACTCAGAGGTCACAGTCTCTTTTAAAGTCCAGACATAATCTTGGTCAGGTCATGTGAAGACCATGTGGATTGATGTCTGAAATGGTCTTTTGAGGAAAGAACCAAACAGAATGAGTGGACCTGTCCAGTCAGTGCACGCATTTGTCAGTAATCATGCAGCTCAACACAACACATATGGAGCTCAACGATTCGACGAACATTACCAAAGAAAGGACATTTGGGTAGGCCGCATAAATTGCTCAAACTGCCAGACCATGATTAAAACTAATTTTAAAAATTAAAAATAGATTGAGATAAAAAAAAAACAACAAATCCACACTGCCTTCACATTCACAATAATTAAAATATTATAATACTTTACAAAGTAAATTTTCACGTCATGTCAAAGTGTAAAAATCCGAGAATAAACATGGTCAGATCATATGAGGACTCTGTAGACTGGTGTCTGAAATGGTCTTTTGAGGAAAGAACCACACTGATTTGAGTGGACCTGTCCAGTCAGTGCATGCATTTGTCAATCATGGTGCAGCTCAACTCAGAACTAAGGAGCTCAACGATTCCACGAACAATACAAAAGAAAGGACATTTGGGTAGGCCGCGTTAAGTACTCAAACAGCCAGACCGTGATTAAAACAACTGAAAGAACAAAAAAAACAATGACTCACATAGTCCTCACATTCTCAAAAATTAAAACAATGTTATACTTTAAACAGTAAATATAAAGATGTCATTGTTTATCTAAAAAAAATCAAAAATAAAAGTTTAACAGCAAATTAAACATAGACAATATCTGTGTAAACTTATTGGAGCAGCTCAATCCCAAGCCTTCTTGTCCTCAATATAGCCTTTGACAGTATAATAGGCATTCTGGCATAATTTCCGCTTTATAAATGATTTGAATTTATTAAGGCTTAGTTCTTGAATGTGGCCAGGAAGTTTATTATAAAAACGAATACTTTGACATTTAAACGAGCTACCTATTTTCTTGAGTCTGGTAGTAGGAACAACAAATTTGTGTTTGTTCCTAGTATTTATGTTATGGATATCACTGTATTTTTTAAACAGATTAATATTTTTATGTGCATACAAAAGATTTTCATAAATATATTGAGAAGGCACAGTCATTATATTAATCTCTTTAAATTTGTCTCTGAGGGAGTGTCTGGGACTTAGTTTATAAATTGAACGAATTGCCCTTTTTTGTAAAACAAAAATTGTCTGAATATCGGCGGCATTTCCCCACAAAAGAATACCGTACGACATCACACTATGAAAATAACTAAAGTATACTAAACGGGCTGTCTCTAAATCAGTTAAATTACGAATTTTTCTAACGGCGTATGCTGCAGAGCTTAGTTTTTTTGACAATTTATCTATATGGGGGCCCCATTGAAGCTTGGCATCCAAAGTTATGCCTAAGAATACTGTGGTGTTTTCGGGTTTCAACTCTTCACCCTTAATAAGAACACTAGTTTCTACTTGTCTAACATGAGGTATCGTAAACTTAATGCATTTAGTTTTTCTCTCGTTTAGAAGTAAGTTATTAACATTAAACCAGTTAACTACTTTAGCAAGGGCGCTATTTACATTGTCAGTAACCAGCTGCTGACGTTTGAGTTTAAATAAAAGTGAAGTGTCGTCTGCAAACAACACTATATCATGATTATCCTTTATGAGGTAAGGCAAGTCATTAATATAAATAAGAAACAAAAATGGGCCAAGAATTGAACCCTGGGGGACCCCCATTCTTATTACAGATCCAGGTGATCTTTTTCCGTTAACATCAACTGTCTGAATCCTATCACTTAAGTAAGAAGTAAGAAGATCCAGAGAGGCATTCCGGATTCCGTAGTGGTGCAGTTTCCTGATCAATGTTTCATGAAGAACACAATCGAATGCCTTGGACAAATCGCAAAAGATCCCCAAAGCATCGCATTTGTCCTCCCATGCCTTGTAAACATGTCCTAAAAGTTCAACTCCGGCATCAGTAGTTGAACGACCCCTTGTAAAACCGAACTGTTTGTTATGCAGTAATTTGTGTTTATTAAAAAATCTTTGCATTTGATCTAAAATAAGTTTTTCAAAAATTTTACTAAAGGTAGGCAGCACTGAAATAGGTCTATAATTAGTAGGGTCTGATGTGCTACCAGATTTAAACAATGGTATTATTTTACTGTTTTTCATAAGATCAGGAAACTCACCACGGTCAATACAATTATTAAAAATAACAGCTAAAGTAGGTGCTACAATATTTATAATGGACTTAGCAACATCCACAGAGTTACCCCATAGATCTGCGGTTTTTTTAACATTTAATGTGTGAAAGGTTTTAATTATATCTCTACAAGTGACATATTGGAAATTAAATTCAGAATCACAAACTGGAACGTTTTCTTTAAGTAAAGACTCTGCAGCAGTGGGCGATGAGTTTAGAGATTTAGTAGTCGAAACGGGAATCTCCGCAAAGAATTTTTCGAAGGTCGCGGCGACTTGAGAATCCGATTGAATTAAATTGCCATCAATTGCAAGGCTGTAGTCACTACTTCGGTTGCATGATCTTCCCGTTTCGCTATTAATGATATTAGGCTGTAGTCACTACTTCGGTTGCATGATCTTCCCGTTTCGCTATTAATGATATTCCATGTCATTTTAATTACATTACTGCTATTTTTAATCTTTGAACTCAAGTAACGTGACTTGGCTATGCAACAAACTTTTTTAAATAATTTCGAATAATTTCTAACATATAAATTAAATTCAGCAGTGTTTATACAAGTCCGTTCATCATACAACTCATAAAGACGTTTTCTACTTTTATGTATACCAACAGTGGCCCAATCACTGAAGGAAGCGTTACCATTAACCGAGAATGTCTTTGGAATGAAAGTTTTATCAAATTGTGTGCAATACATATTAAAAAAAGCATTATATTGATGATTAGAGTCCTCATTAGTTGACAAAAGTAGTAAATTACTCAAAAGTTTAGTTTTAAATGTTTCCAAACGTTTAGTTGTTTTTGGATTAACAGTGATATCTGTTTTAATAACTTTTTTGTTTATATTTGAAATAGTGATCAACTGTCCGCAATGATCCGAGTCTATTAAATTAATAATTTCTTTGTAAGTTGGTTTAACATCTGTATAAATGTTATCTAGGCATGTGGCACTAGTGGGAGTTATTCTAGTGGGCTCCAAAAATTGGTTAGCAAGATTGTATGACTGAAACAAAATTTTAGTACTAATCCCAGAGTTTTCCAACAAATTAACATTAAAATCACCACAAGTGACGATAGACTTGTTTGAAGTACAGATTTTGTTTAACACTTCATCCATAACTTTTTCAAAACAATCATACAATCCTGAAGGAGGTCTGTACACACTTAATATAATGAACTGCTCCAATTCTACACAGGCTATTTCAACTGTCCGTTCAACAGAGAGGCTCACAATATCCTTACGGTCTTTAAATTTAATCTGGTTATTTACTAAAATTAATGAGCCACCATGTATAGCATTAACTCTGCTGAATGAACTACCAACCTGGTGATTACTAAAATTGAACATGAACTGGTGGCTTTTAAGCCAATGTTCTGTTATACAAAGAATATCTATATTGTTACAATTCAGGAATAATTCTACTTCTAAATCTTTGTTTAAAAACCCTTGAATGTTTTGATGCACCAGGTTGATGCTATTTAAATTTTTTACACACACATTTGATTTCTTATTTGCTTTCTTTACATTTTTGCAAGAGGCTACCTCTATTGTCCTAATTTCTAATTTAAATTAAAATCAATGTCATCAATTGGATCCAAATTATTGGCAGAATATTTTAAGATGTCATTGCATTGCTCAAAAGAAGCAAGTTGTTTAGCCAAATTCTTGGCTGTAATTGAAAAAAAAATATGATAGCGACACAGCTATCTGTCTTTTGTGATAGTTAGAAAGATAGTACATAAAAATATTATACCTATCTTTCGTCAAATACAAATTTCTACCAACATAATTGTTAGTATCTACTAAATGAAATTGATTATTATTTAATGTCAGATTATGCAATGTCATATTTATTTTAAATCTAATGTTATTTTCTTCCTGTGGCAAACTGTTACTATATGGGAATGTAAACAACACAATTTTTCTTAACTTGAGATTACACAATGTTTTATAATATTGGAGAAATTCTCCTTTGTTAACATTTCCCCTATTACCCAAGAAAATTATTAATGTAGTGTCTTGGTTAAAGTTACATTTAATAATTTCTTTCATAATATCAAATAAGGAACAGCCAGGCATACAGTAGTTTATTATGGAGTGTCCTGGATATTCACCTGTCAGCAAGTGGCCTAAGTCCTTTCCAATCTCATCACAAAATAATATTACATCATTTATTACTCTACCTTTACATTTTTTATTGGAACTATTAATAACAGGAAATGTCAAATCAACACAAGGCTGCGGTAAGGTGGTATTGTATGTCGACAATGAATGGTCCGGTGTAGACACATGGGATGGTGTTTTACAATGCTCACAGATGCTTGATTGTGAGTTTACCAGTTCATTCATTGCCAACACATATTCCCTCATGAGATCTTCAGAGGTATTATACTTGATAGTCATTGAACTAAGTTTCTCCTGTAAATGGTCAAGTTGAGATTGCAAGACCTCTGTGTCATTGTTGTATCTCCTGGTACTTTGCTCCAAATTAAAAGAATACATATCTAATTGTTTAAGTAAGTTTAGCCTTTCTCTATTAAGTTTGACATTTTTAATAAAGAACTTATGTCTTTTAACCATCTTTTTAGTTTTAACAATGTATTTATTAATTTTAATGTATTTTTTGAGTTTGTTTTTACTGGTGACTACCCTCAATGAATTACATGACTTTGTGTCATCCTCACCTGTCAAATCTATAGTGTATGATGTTTTTTTTGCAGAAACCATTAAGGGGGCAATAGGCATCAACTCATTGAACAGACTTTGATTCAGCGAGGCAGTGATATTATGATTTGTAGTCTGAAGTTCTGTTATTTGACTATGAGCCTCATGTAGCTGGTGTTGTAGTAGATGTTTATGACTAAGAGCTTGTTCATACTCTATGCTACACTGGCTGAACCCGTCCACAACAAGTTGAAGCCTGTCCCGTTCTTCTATGGCATCAGTGTATTGAGTATATATCTGAGCCATTTCAAGTTTCAACTTCCTATTCTTTTCATGGGCATCAAAGAGCACCTTTTCATTGTCATCTATTTCCTTAATTAGTCGGTCACAGGACTCCTTTGACGCCTTTAATTCGCTCAAAGCCTGATTGAGTTTGGACTCTTCGAGGCGAGCACGGGCGCTGCGAGTCATAATCATGATTATAACTTAAATAAGGAAGAGACAAGAATTGGAAAAGAGGAGGCAGTTGTGCCAGCATTTTAAGAGATGATTAGATAAAGAGGAAAATGAAATTTAGATGAGAAGGAGTTCTGTCACCAAACCAAAGTAAGGTTATGTTTACGTTTAAAGGTCATTGGCATCAATAAGTGGCCGTATTACAAGTTAACAATGTAATTGCTGGTAAAAAAATAGTACGTAAACAAACTAATAGCACGTAAAATATAAAGTAATGTACCTGTTAAACAAGATGACAATGTAAAATTCACTTGTGCCGGTAACTGTCACCGATTCACATTGAAATATTTACACTTATTTTGCACTTGGTATGTGAATTTAATACAAAATACATTTATGATTATCCTATTCACTTGATGAGTAATTGGAAATGGGCCTTAAAAACAAAGAAATTTAATAATTAAGATTAAAACTACTAGAACAAATTTAAATCAGCTGTTAGCTGTAGTGTTGCCACAGGAAAAAAAAAAAAAAAAAAAAAAAAGTAAGCTACTTTCGTAAGCTACTTATGTAGTTGCTTGGACTCGGACTCTTCATATGCCGAAATTAGCTTATCTTTTAGTGCATGATATTTACCGTTCGCGGGCGGGTTCTCGAGAATGTCGCTAATATGATTCAATTCGTCTCGACCTAACTTAGCTATAACTAGTTGATGTTTGTATAGTAGTACAAACTCTTCAATATAAGTTTGATTAAATACAAAATTTTCAACAAGTGTAAATAGATATTAATTGAAAATAACACCAATTTTGAACCGCGCAGATGAGATTGGAACCCACGGCTCGCCATAATCGCTTCTACCCGAGCACGATAACGACTAAGCTAGCGTGCCATAATTAAATTTCATTGAAATTTTTAACTACTATCAACAGACAAATTGAGAATGTGTGCGTGTATAGAAACAACTTATAGAAGAAGGTCGTAAGTGAAACCAAAGCGTCAATCTGTTGCTTTGTGAGATTGCTACTGGACTTATGAGCGCTACTGTACTTAGGTAAATTGAATCGAGCGAAATTTCATCTGATTATTTTGCGTATACTTATTACAGAAGATTCAAATTCATATGCCTACCGAAAAACTACGAGAAAACTTTCTGCTGCCGGGAAGACATTGGGTTTTGTTTTCGTCGTGTTTGATGAGACGGGTGGGCAACATCATTGCCCAACGTTTTAATTGAAAAAGTCGGTTCGATTATGTGACATGCGCCCGATAAGTTGGAGAGGAATTCGTTTAAAAATTGCTTATCGTTATTGCTAGTTTACCGTACGTTATGAGTACATGCAGGAGAATTCCATATTACAGGTCTCTTTTATAGTGTACTGGAAGTACCTAGAATCTATCTATGTAGTAAAACGTTACAGATGGAAACCTTAAAACGTCAGAAGCTAGGTGCGGACTAAAACGGACTCTATGTACGCCTGCTAAATCAACAAACTGTCAAAATGTGGGAAATCTTTTGATGTCCAGGCATAGGGTGGGTACCCACTGCATTGACTAGCCCAAAAGGTTAAATTGTTCAGCAACCATCATATTTCCATACCAACTCCATGTACCATATCAATATCATAATTCCATCGAACCATTCATGATCTGAAATCCACAAAACTAATGACCTATCCAAGTTAGAACCTTATGTTCTTTCCTACCACTTCTCCGAATAAAATATAAAAAATCTCAAAGTTCTTCAGCATTATCGATATCGGGTTTTATCGAAGTAAACACCAGCTGACGGTACGGTCAGCATATAAATCAATGCTAATTGGACTGCGGCGGACGTAATAAACAGTACCAGCTACCTGTGGGTCTAACGTAAACGTAACGTGAATTCGGACGATTTTTGAATAGAAAATATAACGCTCCTTTATCATTTTGGTTCAAATTTCGTAACGAGTTCAATAATTACGGATTGATATGAATAAGTTGAATCTTGAGATGGGCTTGATAATTTTTCACTTTTAGTTGTCTTAGTTTAATGATCTGTATAAACAGGCTATTAAACTACACAGTATCAATTATACAGATAAAATCGAAAAATCCAACAAATGCATTTTCAGTTCATCATCATCGTACACAGCCCGACTTCACCCACCACTGAGCATAGGCCGCTCTGCCTTGTGCACGCTCCTGTGCGCTTATTTTCAAATAAAGGTTTAATTATTCCCGGTAACAGATATAGGTATTACAATGCGAAAGTGTCGGGACCTCGTTGTAATTATCAGTAGTAGAATTTATTACAAATATCCAGGGCCCACTTAGCCAGGTTACACCGGATTATTCATAGATATAAATAAAGTCTTAAGACTGAATAAATAATAAGCGCGCGTCATCATAATCAGCCGTTAACGTTCTCGGGCCCTAATCCACCACGCGGGCCTAGTGCGCGTTGGTAGATGTCATGTCTTCGTATTTTTGGTTCTAGGACATGCTGGTTTCCTCACCACATTTTCCTGCACTGTTTTGAGAGCAGTGGTGATGAAAATAAATGTACACGATGTAAAACACCTGCCTGGGTTCGAACCCTCGACCTAAAACTCGGGCCATTAACTCTAGGCTACCGCTGCTCTCCAAAAAAAACTTTGCGCTAAAAACTCGATGCGCTTATTTATAAGCGCATCGAGTTTTTTTCAAATTTAAATCGTTCCAATTTTTGTTATGTTAACTCCGCGCGTTCATGCTAGGCCTACAGTACCTGCAAACTTTACCGTTTTAACTTTTCTTTCGACACTACAAAATGGTGTACTAACACTTTTAATACTGGTTTTAATATTTAAATATTGTTGCTCTACGGTATCTACTTCTGGTATTTTAAAAATATCAAAGCTGTTTTTGAGTTCCAAGTTGAATTTATCTCTACAGATGAGTAATGCAGTTCGAGTTATTTGAGTTCTGTGAATTTAAGGTGAAGATGAGATGGGTAAAGAGGTGAGTAAGAGTTGCTTCTGCATTAGATATAATAGAGATTCTTTTTTACCCTGTGTACTAACCAAAAGCGACTGCCGCGTAAATATGTGACTATGTGATTGTTTACATGAATTGTTACTAACAAACGCTACTTGATTGATCGCGCAAATATTTTATTTATTTATTTATTTAACCATTTATGTACACACATATAAAAAGACAAGAAGAATAAAGATAACAGAAAAGTACGTACAAAGGTAATGCTTATTTCTAAAGAAATCTCTTCCAGCATACCTGCAGTAGGAGAGTATAATTATGATAGATGTAGACAACGTGTGTAAGGAGTAAAAGGGAAAACGAAATACATAAAACGAAACAATTCACTCATTTAAAAATGAAAATACAATGTCAAAATATACTTACATAGATACTTCTAAAATAAATAACACTAACTACATATAAATATAAAGTGATAAAAATAAATACATACACATATATTAAACAAATGCAACTATGACACAGTGGAAAGATAGTGTTCTTTCACTCTCCTCTTAAACACCACAACAGTTTGACAGTTCCTAATGTCAGGTGGAAGTGAATTCCACAACCGAACCGCGTGTACAGAGAAAGAATAGGAGTAGAAGTCAGTTGAGTGGGGAGAGGTTTTGAGGAGATTTTTAAGGTGCGATCTGCAGGGCGCATCAAAAGGACGGGCGAATGAGAAGCGTTCCCGCAGATAGGATGGCGTTATAGGATTGTGGAGTAAGTTAAACAGCAGACACAATATCCGAGCGTTCCTGCGAAGTCGAATTGGGAGCTACTTGAGTATCTTGCGAAAGTTAGAAACGTGGTCATACTTTTTAAGGTTAAAAACAAAACGAATACAGATATTTTGCAAACGCTCAAGCTTATTTAAAAGCTCCTCGGTGGCATCCAAATAACAGGCATCAGCGTAGTCTGAGATGATGGGCAGTATGAGAGTTTGAGCAAGGGAGATTTTTGTGTTCAAGGGCAAGAAGCTCTGGATGCATTTCAACGAATGGAACGTGTAGTGCACCTTGCGACTAACTTGAGCAACATGAGCAGTCCACGATAAGTAAGAGTCCAAGGTAACCCCTAGATGTTTTACCGTTTTTGCGTATTCTATCTGAACTCCATTCAGACAGAGTGAAGACAGCGACGCAACATTGAGCCTAGTTTGCATATACCTGCCGCCGATAATTATGGCCTGAGATTTCTTAGGGTTGATCTGCAGTCCAAAAGACCGCTACCACTCGCTAATCAAATCCAGGTCTCTGTTCATAGCAGACACGGCGGCTTCCGCATCTTGCGTCAAGAAATGATCGTAAAGCTGCAGATCATTGGGCTTAGAGATGGAAGTGGGAAGAGAAGACGAGAAAGAACGCCACCCTGAGGCACACCAGCGGTAAGAGAGCATCATTCAGAAGAAGTCTCTTCGAGACGAACTCGCTGAGAGCGGCCTTTAAGATAGGAATCGAACCAACCAATAGTAGAAAAAGAGAAATTGAAAGATTTAAGGATACCCAGAAGGATATCAAAATTGACAGAGTTGAAGGCACTGCTAAAGTCCGGAAGTACAAGCAAGGTGAGCGATTTGTGGTCCATAGCCCAGCGGATGTCATCGGTAACCTTCAATAGAGTCGTAAAAGTGCTATCACCAGGTCGAAAACCAGATTGAAAAGGACTAGGAAGGTCATTCGAAGAAAGAAAGGCAGAAAGTTGCTGATAAACAATGTGCTCAAGCAATTTGGAGAGATATGGGAGGATAGAAATAGGTCGGAAATCAGTCGGTGAGACCGGGTTGGGAATTTTGGGTAAGGGAATGATATGAGCTTGTTTCCAGGCCTCAGGAACAGTACAAGATGGGAAGTAGCGTGAGGAGAATCGGAGAAATCATTCTTGAGCAAAGATTATCATTACCTACTGCAGTGGAGGAGATAGCACAAATAGATTTTATTACCTCACTTTCACCAACAGGACTTAATTCGAAAGAAGGACACTGCGCCACCGGCAAACAGAATAGTTTATTTAAAGTAGCTGATTTGACGTGTGGATCCAATGTAACAGGGGGAAGTGAGAAATGTTTGTTAAGAGCACACACGTCAGAGTCAATACTGGAAACAAATGGAGACTTACCAATACCGACAGTTTTTAGAAACTTCCAGACTTCAGAATAGTTGCGGTTGTCGAGAGAATTATGGAAGTAGCGTCTCTTTGCATCTCTACACATACGACTGCAGCGATTACGCAGTAACTTAAACGCAATCAAGTTGCGCTTAGAAGGACAGCGTTTTAACCTCCTTTTGGCTCTGTCCCTATTGGCCATCGCGTCCTTAATGGCAGAAGTGAGCCAGGGAACATACTTTACTTTAACTCGATGGATAGGGGCATGACGATCGTATAAGCTGAGTAGAGAGCTGATGAAAATGTGAACCAAATCGTTGATACATGTGCTCTCCAAGACGTCCGTCCAGTCGATACTACCAGCATCACGCTCCAGGTCCATGCCCTTATAGTTCCTAAGGAGAATATATTGCGGTTTACGCTTAGGAGGGCGAATCTTGTAGGACATAAAGATGAAGTCGTGACAAGAAAAACAAGCAGTGAGTTGTCCGTGGACAGATACATTATTGAAATTAGAGACAATCATCAGGTCCAAAAGAGAAGGGGTGCAGTTAGGGAAATGATGACTAGCAGAAAGAGGCAGAATACTAAGGTTAAAAGAAGATAAGAGAGATTGAAGTTTGTGAGTACGACTGTCATTTTTAAGCAGGCAAGTATTAAAGTCGCCCATCAAGACTACGTGGTCGTAAGAGGGACAGAAATCCTTTAAAAGTGAGTCAAAAGAGCCAAAGTAATCGATACTGAGGTTAGGGCTGTACATCACTCCAAGAAGCATTTTAACGTGATGCAAAGAAATTTCAAGAAATAGATGCTCCGCTGACCCAGAGTAGGAAGATGGTGATGTGCTGATAATCTTGTAGGGAATATCAGTACGCAAGTAAATAGCAACGCCACCACCACCCTTCCCGGTTCTATCGTTACGGAGAACAAAGCCAGGAAGAGCATAATGAACAGATAAAAGAGAGGGTTTAAGGAAGGACTTAGAGATCAGCAAAGCATCTATATGAGCACTGTTAATGGAAGCCAGAAGATCAGAATAATGGCAAGGTACACTCTGGGCATTGATGTGGGCTATGTTGAGATTGTTGGGAAGGTGAGAAAGCAGAGACGAGATCTGTTCGCTGAGAGTAAGAGGAGAGGAAGAACCACTCAACGCACTAAGGAAACTGCTAGAAGAGGAAGTGCAAGAGAAAAAATCGTCATTAAGATCCGCATCGAACATAGTTTGCAAAAATAATAAATAAAATAATACCAATAACTAAAATGGATAAAAATATCAAATTTACTTAACTACTGAAGTGCAAATAAAACAAAACAATATAATTATGCTCAACTTTTAAAAGCACCTATTCGCTGTAGTTGGAAGAGATTTAAACACCCCATAAATTATTACCATTAAGATTCACTAGAATGTGAAGGGAATAAAACAAGAAATAAATAATGTTAACAGATACACAGAAAAAAAAAATACAAAGAAATTTACGAAAATATCAGCAACAACTTTCGGAAACAGACAAACGCATAGTGAAACGAAACGTAACGTCGATATAACAAAAAATGACACTGGCAGTGACAGTCGATAGACGTCACGTCATAAGATCTGAAGAATATTAACATCTACCGGCAAGTAAGTGAGAAAACATAAACTAAAAGTAAATGCTATGGGTAGATTAAGAAAAGGGAAATCTAATTTTAAAGTGTGCTTAGCGACGAGCCTTCCTCACGATCTTTTGTTTGGGGGTTGCTTTTACAGGCGATGTAGATGCCACGGTGGACGACGTAGAAGCGGCAGGCACGGGATCATTGGGTGCAGCAGCACTTGCTGAAGTGGGGAATAGCGCGATTAAAGAACCAAGCTCACCCATGGACGCTATCATCCGGCGAGACTTGTCAGGCGTCTAGACAATAATCTTTCCCTCCGCAGACCAGCAGCTATTGATGCTAAAGTGCTTGCCGCCGCAATAAATACCTGCTGCCGTGTCTTCATCAAAAACTCCGAAATGGTGATGCCGCTGCCTTTGAGTGAAGTTTTACCATCCCAAACTAGCCGACGATGCTCCATTTCTTTAAATCGGGCCAGCACAGGTCTGGTTTTACCCTGAGCGGCTCCTAGTCAGTGGCACACGTCTAATTGTTCCAGTTTTATATCCTCAATCATCAGTTGTTTTGATATAATATGGAGAATCGAGTTGCACAGCTTTTCATTAGCTGTCTCAGGAATACCGTGAAACAGCAAGATCTTTCTTCGCATTGCAGTCTCATGTGTATCCAGACTTTGCGACAGGAGTTCAATCTGAGTTTTAAAGTGAGAGAAAGTTTTGCAGACAAAGATTTTAAACTCAGAAAAGTCCAGTGACAGCGCTGCAAGATCTGAGTGTGCTTGGCCAGTTCCAGCTGTTGCTCTCTGTAGTTTATCTTCGTACTCACTCATGCGGGAGCTGAACAGCTTCTCCAGTTCCCCCATACTGTGCACAAGCTTGCTGTCTGATGAATGCACCGTGTGTCGCACGACTAGCGGCACCTTTGTGTCGCACTGTCGCGTTGAGCCTGTTTGCGGTAGCCATACCTGATACATCAAGAACCAAAACACAATTTACGTTTCTAAATAACAAACCCTCAAAATGAAGAAAAGCGCGATTCTCACGGTTCTTAGCGCACAACAACGTACTAGAGGTTAATTACATTCATTACAGCGTACTGTGCAAAGCAGGCCAACCATGCAGGAATTTGCAGCGCACAGGCAGAGGCATTTGTCAATGAATCTCATAAGGGACGAGGGAAAACCGAGGGATCGTATGTTCTTTGTTTTATAGCACGTTACTGATGGTGCTAATTTGTTTTGGGAAGATGATAAATCATGGTGTTTTGATGAAAACATGCAAATTATAAGAACTAGTAATCAAGTCTTTGGCAAATTAGTCATAATCCAAAGTATTTTATATTTTAAGATGAATTTAAAAGTTGTTTTTTATTGTTTCCAGTTTTAGAATCTACAAGAAAGAAAGAATTAAGTACCAAATAATGTGTTTCTTTCATGCAGATTCTAAAATCTGTATCTACTAAATAAGTAGTAAGTTTATGAATCAAAGAAATCTAGATAATTCTATAAAGTTATGACTCGCCCTACCACGAACTTCAAAACTAGAGACCTAAAGACTCGCCAAGCACCGTCTACATCACACAATACTGTGTGATGTAGAAGGTGCTTGTGTGTATGTCTGACGCTTTTATCGTCGAAGGTAAAGCTCGAAGCAATATCTAATTGTTAATTATCTTCGAGAGTTGATTTCCTAGCTGTATTGAACTATAAAACCAAGATATTGTTTAACGTAAACAAAGGTTGGCAGTCTTTAAATTATTTTGTTAATCGTGCACACTGCTTCTGCAACCAAATACTTTTGTACTGATGGTACGGAATAAAAGTACTACGACCACGTTCGCACGGGTGTAAAAATATATTTTTTCGCGCAGTGCACGAAAAATGTATGAAGCACGCCACGAGGCGCAGCTCCGTGCCTCGTGACATGCTTCATACATATTTGTATATTTTTTCTTACCACTCGCCGCCCCGCGCTAAGCTGCTTTGATGGCGGCAAGGTCCTGGCCAAGTGGTAAGATATCCGAACGAGCTAATCCAACAGTTCCCTGAAGACTTCTCTGTCTTAAGATGTCACCTTAACAAATTGAAACGTCACCCCAGACAAAATAACATTCCTTTCAAAACAATGTGACAGGGAAAATGCAATTTATTTTTCGTGACGTCACTTTATTAGATTTCTTTGGTGGAGGCCCCGAGTGTCTGTTTGTGTGAGTAGCCATCAGACGTTGATTGACAGAAGGTTGGTTTCGTGATGTCTCCATTCAGAAGGCCTGAGAAAGCGTTTTCAAAATACCGATTTTGATGACACCTGTTTCAAATATCCAGTATTTTTCTAAAATGACTATTTTATACGGATAAAAAAAAATTGAATGAACTTGATATACGTACTGCATTTACAAATAGGTTTATTAAAGGAATTACTACTGACATCAATCTAAAATCATATGGGCACAACAGGAATAAGTGCCTAATAATATTGCCCGATCGCAATCAACCCGAATCTCTTCAAAGTTAGAGTGCACAGGCTTCTTCTGGGTAAGCTCACTCCATCATATACTTTGTCTCTGTTACCTCTGACCTAGACTAGAGTCAAGAGCAAATCCATCTCAAATAAACAACAAAAAACATTGGAGCGCGTGATTTTTAAAAGCCTTTATAGGTTCACTTGCCACTTGGTTTAGGCCGAATCGTGTAAGCTAATCCGTACCAATATTATAATTTCGAAAGTAACTCTGTCTGTATGTTCGTGTACATCGTGAGGAAACTGGCATGTCCTAGAACCAAAAATTCGAAGACTTGTGACATCTACCAACCCGCACTGGGCCCGCGTGGAAGATTATATCCTACTCCCTCTCGATGAGAGGAGGCCAGTGTCCCAGCAGTGGAAACATATGTTTACTCCATATGTTATGATGAGGATCCCAAATTAAGAATTATTTTAAGTTCATAAAACGAAGCGCAGACATTATATGTATCAGTGTTTAATGAAATTTTTAAGGAAGCAAAATGGGAATAAAGTATTCCCATTTCAGGTTCGATTACATGCCATAACTAAATCCTCCTTCACAAAAGTTCTAATACAAATGATTAAGCCATCAAGAAATCAAATTTTGTTAAACCTCTACATGTTGCTTTGCCGATGACAATGCCAATTTTTTTACAACTTAGTCTAAGTTCTGATGGCCTCATGTATTTCACAAAACATCAGACATGTTCCTTCTGTATGATTCTGTATTATCTCGCTCGAGGGTTCGAAAGTAAATGAAAAGAAAAATATGAAACTGTTGCGTGAAAGTCTTCAAACGCCACAGAAATGTTTCTAAGTTAAATGAAAGCTTGAAAAAAAATAAGAGTCATTTGAGCCTTTGTATGGTTTTCGAATTATTACTTATTTTCGCATTTTAAGTGACTTCGGAACTTTACTACGCCATTAGGTTTTAATCTAACAAAATAAAGCTTATACTTCCCATACCATGGCACAGACGAGAAAAAGTTAATAATCATTAGACGTGTAGGGGAGGTTCCCTGAAAAAGTTCTCTTTCGAAAGTTAATTTTACCACTCAGTCGGCGTGACTAAATGTACATCGATGACAAAAACAGCTTTCTAGTAATAAGAGTCTCTAAGCTAAGCTGTGGATAGACAGGCGAACGCACCTGCGGATGGCGAAATTGTAAGGGTTCCTTATTGACTACGGAACCCTAAAAAAATCTAATTGAAGCTGGATAAATACTATGGTGGGAGTTTTCATGTAACCCTCAAAACATACAGTTTTTTTATATTTATATATAAAAAAAACTGTGTTGTTATTTTTTTTCAATATTTAATACTTTGTACACGGGCAGAGCCGTAGGCACAGATCGTTTTGCTTATATAACATTTTTGAAATGGTAATGTAACATTTATATTTAAAATTGTTATATGCCCGCGATTTCGTTTAGCGGAAGTAACATATCATACATACATAACATCACGCCTTGTTTCACCGAAGGGTTGGGCAGAGGTGTACCTATAGTACACCCACATTACGCCAGTTATGCTTAAGTCCCATGTAATAGGGGGCGAGCCTATTGCCATCAACCGGGCACGAATCCAGACTCCGGGCTGCTACTGAGAAATTCCAGATAGAAAAACCGAATAACACGTTGCTCGACCTGGGAATCGAACCCAGGACGACATGCTCAACAGTAGCGTTTGCGACCACTAGACCAACGAGGCGGAAGTAAGTCGCAAAACAAACGCAAACGAGAAATCTGCAGACTCATCTTTGAAAATGCAAAAGCTTGTGCGATCGGGTGCGTGTCATTTGTTTTTACCCGCGTCCCCCTTCACTAGCTAAGGTCATGGGTCTGTTACCAACGAAAAAGTGGACCTATAGTAGTTACTGGATAAAGAATCATGGCAAAATTTGAACAAAAAAATAAGGATTTTTTGAGAAGATGGGATTCTAATTGTTATACTCTTAGGTGCCTAAAAAGTGTCTCTAGGTATTTACAATATTTTTATAACCCCGCAGTAAAAATATAATGAATACTTTAACAATGTTTTTATTATACTAATCGGCGGCTGTCAGTCTAAGACCCTCCTTTAGGGGTATTTATTCAAAGGCCCTATCGTCTTTGACGCAACCCAAACATCGTTTTATGGACGATGTCACAAATAATGAATAATCAAAATACTCCGGATGACAAATCTTCCGGTGACGTGACGTGTACGCGTGTGCGCCTTCGGGCGCGGCTATGCGTCAATTACTCGCACTGTCGATGGCGCTGAAAGCGCGCGAGTCTCATATGCCTCAAGTCAAACAAATCGTAGGGTATAGGTCAAAAAAAAAAAAAAAAGTGTATAGGTCAATGCTAGCACAACATCAAACTCTTAGTACTACAAGTTTAATTGACACAACAAAAGTGTACCTACTTCAAAAACAAAAGAAGGTAACTTTGTAAAAAAAAACCGTCGTACTTATCCTTTTATAAACATGGTAAAGGTGGAAATCCAGTGACGTTAGTATTGTTGCGTTAGTAGTACAAAATAATACTGTTCATCGTTACCTGAATATTGACGTTTAATTTATGGACCACACCTTACCTAAATAAGACCTCGAAATTTTAATACATTCATAGATAAACAAAGTTTTATCCAAACAAACATTGATATTTTTGTAAGCTATATGAAAAAAGTTACGTTAAATTTGATCTGATATGAAAAAATCATTGAATTGTACGATCGTATCAATTCTGTAGGTAAGCCTCTTACTGAAGATTTCCGTATCTTCATTTTCTGCTAGGAATTTTCAATGATTTTGTTTATTTTTTGCTTCTATGTATAAGTGGTACATAAAGTGGACCTAAGTGGTTTGGGGATGCCTGGTGTTAGTTTGTCCTGCCTGAAACCTGTTTATTTAATAAATTAGTTATAGCACGCACACAGTCGCACTCGTATAAGGGTACTTCGTCCATTTTGGTTAGTTTTGACTGTACAGCGGAAGTGTGACTGTTATTTACGTAGTTTTAATAATTATTTGAATTCAAAATAAAAATAAACAAGTAACAAGTAAGTATCAGAAATCGTTTTTATTTCTATTATTTTTAGAATAAAACATTTGCACACCGTATGTTATTGTAGAATGTAAAGGAACCATCATAGTTTTAAGATCATACAAATCCATGTAAACCTACATTCTGGCAAATAAATTAATTTGAATTTGATTCTGAACAAACTACTTTCATATTGAGCATTAATTCAGTTGCACATTGTATATTTTGAACATACAGCCATTGGTTTTAAACAAAGAGCATATTATTTTCGTATTTTCACCGCAACAGCTACCAAGGCGTGGTTATAGCAGTTTTACCGCACTGCAATTTATTGTGGTCGGGCGACTAATATTGGTTTGATAGTGTTATGGTCACCAAACCATTCCCAAATCAGAATTCAAAACGAAATCAAAACTGTTGTAATCCTGGAAGGCAGGCTTCCAGTAAAACAACGCTTTTGATTTATTTTATTTCAATCTTCCAATTAATAATGCCCAGACAGTAATAGCCACTTACCTACAAATCGCAGTAAAAAAAAACACCATCGCCTTATCTCTGCGTTGACGGAGTGGTGAAACGGAACTATTATGAGTAATCTGAGCATGAGAGATACAAAAACCCGCAGGGCAGCATGTATCGAGCTGTTTGGCAGTAGTGACCCCACCTCCGTATATCCCGGGAGATAAGCTTATCTCACGGAAGAAGTCTTGTTCTTCACCTCTGACTTGCCTAAATTAGCCCGCTGGAGTAAAAAACGACGTGGAACAAATCTTCAACCTCTTTCTTGCCTTTATTGGACGGCTTGAATGGAGATTCACAAGAGTAAACGTGTTCAGAAGGAGGAAGTATTCCAGTAAGATGCTGGTAAGGATATTGCCGTACTTCCGGGATTTTCCTGAAAGCCGTGAAATACCTCTCCACTCCTCATAATCACCTCAGGATATGCTGCCTCCTTGTCGCTACGACACTATGTGCTAGCGACCGTTTCTGGGGGCGAATTATTGAGTGTACAATTAACCCCCTGCCATTTTATCTGAGTAATTTAAATAAAACACTGGTCATACAGGGAGCTACAATTTTCCCATAGTCCCTAGATAACCAGTTCACCACCCAAATAATCCAATCCAAATCCAAACCTTTGTTTGCATATCCTGCAATAGTGCTACACTAACTTGGTGTTGTCTTCGGGTGTACTTGCGTAGTGCAAACAGGGATAATCGTCGGTTGGTGCCTCAATCCTATTAAAATTAACATTTTGGCTGCGGCTCCTCGTACGTCTTCCATAAGACCGAGACTCCATGGTCCCGAGAGACCAATTTCTCTGAAAACCAATGGGTTATAAAAACGGTGCTTAAATCTTTTACCTAATTAATTATTAATGAAGGGCTGGAATTAATCTTCTTAAAAGTAAGTGCTTGATCTTCCTGAGATGTCTTAAGATTAGGACTGTGGAATATTAATTTCCTGAGATGGGATCAAGCGGGAGGAAAAGTAAACGGTATTAAAACCGCTGGCAGTCACGAGGCGACCGACTTTTGAAAAAGCTAAATTAAAAGAGTTCGTAAAATGAAATACAGGGTGCAAAAAAAAGTAAAGGTTGAAAAGTTTTAAGTTGGCTCAACTGACTCGACTTTATAATTTGGCTCGATTTTGACTGGTTAATTATCGTATAAGTCTAGATATTAACGCGACAATGCTATACCGGTTTTCATCGGTAAGCAGACGAATTATACAGGATGTTTGGTGCATGTTCCAAGCGGGTTGATGGCAATATGTTCGCCCCCTATTACATGGGACTTAAACATAACTGGCGAAATGTGGGTGTACAGGTACACATCTGCCCATCCCTTCGGGGAAACAAGGCGTGATATTATGTGTTCCAAATACAAATGGTCGACTGAAGGGGTCATCTGCTATCCTTCCTTTTCGATTCCTTAGAATGACGACCCCTTAAAATGACGTAGATAAATAGACCGGACGCCCGATGTCTGTTATCTTTATGCCGATGGTGTTTCGGCGAGCTGCGCTCAGCCCGTCGAAACAGACTTTACCCGCGATGATGCCGATCAGCTAATCACAATACACGTTTCATTTACCCGCGTATTACTTGAGCCCGCGGCAGCTACTCACTCATCACCAAAGAATATAACTACTCTCTACCGAGAGAAGAACGGTAACTCTATGGTAAAAAAATGCAAACATAGCGTTACACACGTATACACTAGTGCCGTTGCGGATTATCCGAAAATTAAACAAGCGATTTTATTGCGGGAAATCTATTGAAGATTGAAGCATGAAGAGATATTCATAAATACATGGAGACTAATTCGAAACTCCAAATTATGAATCCTCTTCATGCTGTATAATCAACCATGGTATTATTACTTATAAAAACAAATAAAACAATGAATTATGTTAGTACAATCATTTATTTCTAAGGATTCTCATTTTTCTTTCTACAGCCTTATTTTTCTCCTCTTCATTCATTTCTCTACTTTTCAGCACAGTAAATCTTTTAATACAAAGGGGGATGCCCGTTTTCGGCCCTAAAGGCACAATAACTTACGTATATGTAAAAAAAACGTCGTAATTTCTATTTATTTAACAAGTAATTCATTTATCCGAACAAGTTTGCAATATTTTTGCAATAATAAAAAGTACTGAAACGGTAAATGACATTTACGGTTGTAGATAAAGCAGCAGTGTTGCCAAAACTTATCAATGTCGTTCACGAAATAATCGATCATGTTTTCAACTTTTTTTTTTTTGTATAAAATCACATCCGTAATGCTTGTTACACGATCTGTTATAACATATACGGTGTTATGTTTTTACTTTTCATATTAAATGGACAAACTATTTAATAGCTGATATTATAATAATGAATACATATTATAACAAAAACGCTACCACACATTTTAATAATATGACAAAAACGTACTTATCTTCAGTGGGGTTTTTATCGACTTTTATTCGTATAATCATAATTTAATTACAAAATTATAATTAAATTATGATTCGAATAAAAGTCGATATCGACTTATTTGTTTTGCTAATGTGGCAACATTGAGTTACGCTGGCCGGCTGTCAAGTCAAGAGACAGTCAAGTGTCAAATCACAAAAATCTACAGAATCTACTATCATTGTTTGCGGTTGCCTTACTGAGTTTAATTCTTGCGGATTTGTTATTTTATCCATCAAATAAGCATATTTAATGGATTCCGACAATTGTTTTAACCCTAACATAAACATCCAATGATAGTAAACCAATTACGTTAGTCAAGATTAAAAACCATTTTATCTTAAAAACCCTAACATTATTGTAAACCAATTCCTTGTCCAGTTAATTGTTTAAATTGCATATTATCCTATCCATATACTTTAAAATGTGTGCACTCGAGGCCGAAGTGTCCATGGGCGGTGGGCATTCCCCTTTAAAAAGTGCTGGATTTTAAATGATTTTTATTTAATTCTAAATGTTTTGGACAATCACTTAAAAAGAAAAGTCAACAATATCACTAGATATTGTTGACTATCAGTAAGAATATTAAGTTGATTTTTTTCCAACCTTCATCCGATAAGTACTGTTGAATTAAAAAGTGGCCATTGTTTCCACACATTGTATCATGGCTTTGTTAGCGTAGTTCAATGCGTTTTTTGAGTCATATTCTTTAAAGTTAGTGAATATGTGTAAGGTTTCAGCTGCGTCAGACAAAAATGTTCTCCGGCAATCTGGACAATCATTATGACGGAGTTTCTTGTATATGAAACCACACACGTATCCACAAGCTTGACTTTCCGGCATCGCCTGTTCGACTGCTTCGAAAGCTTCAGCCAATAATGCCTTAATGTCATTTAAAATGAAATTTTAGTGGTCTATTCCTTTTTCTTCCTCTGGAATATTCGTTAAAAAACTGGACAAGTTGTCGCACAATACTGCAGTATCATCCTCACAGTTTTTTCTTTGCCCTGAGTGGCGCAAATTCGACAATATCGCCGTTTTAACTGCCGCCACAAATTATTGGATTGTGGGATTATAATTAGCACCGCAATTATACCTGATGCATCACACACACCCGAAACAGTTTTCCAAGTGATCTTGATTTAGACGACGCGTCGAAAGGCTTTTAATTTGAATTGCCTGCAAGTTTTTCCATAGCCTTAATATTGCATTCAATGTGTGCATCCAACCGTCTTAGGATGGAGGTTTGGACTTACTGGACTTACTTAATATAGGCATATTTCATTTCCGAAATAGATTTTCGCATTTTTTGAAAGAGTGTGATGTGCGGACTACGTAAAGTCATGCTTGTTGGAGTACTTTTTTTCCACGTAGATCAGGGCTGTCCGCATTTACGGCCATCGAAAAGCTTGTCGAAATTGTTCGTAAATGTTGCAGTTGCCAGCGCATCAGGTGGAAGTTCATCTGAAAAAATGTGGCATTTAAAAAAAGATAACTAGCATTAAACTATTTTTGCCAATAAGTTATTAAAATTACCTATAAAAATTAAATTATTCAAATTAAGTTTAATAAAATGTAGCAATTTTCATTGAATTTACTACCTAAGACGTTATTTCACCGTATTCTGTAAGGTATTAACAAAGTGACACACACGTTATGTGTGCGCAAGTTTCCTTAGCGACATTGGTATTACAGCTTAAAGAGGATGCCGCTTCATGAAGGGTGTGAGAGAGAATAGACCTTATATGATACTACTGTCTTGTTTCTAAGGTAGGTAGTAGGGTAGGTAACCAATACACTCACTTGATGCAATTTTAGCCAATATGCCAGCCGTGACAGAGTGGCTAAATACTTGTGCTGCAAGCTACACTCGCATTTGTTGCTTAACATTTGCTCAAATGATGCTCCGATAGAACAGGAGCAAAAAAAAAATATTAAATTACTTTTGCCTAAGTTGTAAAATAACTCTATGTGACTCCATTTTGCTATTTCTGAAACAAAAAATAAATAGTTCTTAATTTACTGTAATTACTAATAGGTAGATCTGTTTTATTTTATTATAATGTTAGCTGCTTTGATACGGGGTGCTAGGACATGAAACCTCCCAGTGTGCCCGAGGGCTGGAGTTCCCTTATGGATACGTCCGGGGGAAGACCAGTCTCCGGGACGGTGCATATACTTGCTACTTCATATCTCTATTGGTATAGAGTTGGAGATTTAAATGTTTTTCTTATTAAGTTCATTAATTAGAAATTCACTAATATGTAGGCGAACTGTCCCTAAATTATGCATTCTTCAAAACTACTGAAAAACAGCAGCCAACTTGCGTAATATATTTTAATAGCAATCCCTTTATTACGAAAATTCAATAATTTCCATTTCATTGTTTTCGCTGTCGGTCAAACAAATTTTTCAAACATATGCAATGGATTTTGGTGTAAGTGTGTTGCGCAATAATCGGGCTAGAGATCAGTTTACGCGAGATAATTTTACAATTATAAATAAGCATAATCAGCCCAATAAGTTCCCACTGCTGGGACACAGGCCTCCTCTCTGTGAGAGGCAGTGGGCCGTAATCCACCACGCTGGCTCAGTGCGGATTGGTAGATGTCACATATCTTCGAATTTTTGGTTCTAAAACATGCCGGTTTCCTCACGATGTTTTCCTTCACCGTTTTGAGAGCAGTGGTGATGAAATAGTTTGCACAAAGTAAAGCGCCTGTCTGGGTTCGAACCTACGGCCTACAACTCGTAAGTTGCGGCCGTTTGTCTGACCGTTGTGTCTGACCGATAAGTTTATTTTTAATATGCTAACCTTTGACAGTTTCATCATTGCCCTGCATATTAGTTGTGCACTCAACGTCATGTTTCATCAAAAGATTTCGTATACACCTTAGAAGCTGTGGAGGATCCAAAACTGCAACAATTTCCCGTCCACAATGTACAAAATAAGGATCTCTGGTTGTTGCACCTAACGTTTTCAGAACTTTTACATTTACTGTTGATAAATCACATACAGTGCGACTAGATTTACATTAGCATTAAAACATTATGTTATTATCTGAAAGGAATAAAACAATAGTCATTATTAATTTTATGTGTTTTTTTTTACTTAAAGTCGACGTAAAAGTATACAAATATTGGATCCGTCATCACTTTGCTTATCAATCATTTTTTTTTTATTACAACAAATATGTTTATTGATGCCAGGTTTAAGTGGTACTCTGTTGAGTAATTTATTCAAACTGCTTTGGCATTGTAAAGCAAACATTATTCTTAAAAGTCTGTAGCATGCCGGTGACTTTTTAGAAATCAGTAAAGACATGATGTCCTGATTAAGTGTATCTTCTGCCTATTGGTTTTTTTGGGCAATTTCTTAACTGGCTTTGTACACTATTAAGGAATATTCTAATCTTTAAATCACACTGTTTTTGCACATTTTCATCTGCTGAAATCTGTTCAATCAAATTAGTTTTCTTTTTTTTAACATGTTTCGGAGTCTTAATATTTCCTTTAACTTTCCTCTGCAAACATTGTATAACTTTTTTTCTCTAGTAGTCAGTTCATTTACTCTGGATATCTTAATAGCACTCAGGATACCACTGCGTTTTCTAGATGGTGACTTGACATGAGATGCTGTGTCCATTTTTGGTGCAAAGTCTGGGGTTATCACTTTTCTAAGAGTGTTCTGAAATCAGAAATACCAATATTATTTGTTATGAGTTTTACTTAAAGTAATTACTTATGAGATTTATCTTTATATTATTTAATGTGATAGCAGCCATAGTAAAGCATATTCTGGAGATAAAAAAAATTTGGTATTCAGCCTCATTTGAGTGTTGGGTTAGTGAGGAATAAAACCACTGGTTGCTTCTTTCTTCTGTATCTGGAGCGTTTTCTCCAGGAGAGCTCGCCGCCGACTGTGTCGAACGAGTTGTTTTTTTTTTGTAAAAGAAATCTCGCAGGTCAACCGCCTTCCGCTTGTCGTCTGCTTAACCGGGCTTGCCCTAACAAATTAAAGAACCCAGCCAGGGCTTGAAAAAACTTAAAAACTAAGCGACTACACGCTAAGGGCACCCCCTGTGGGGTACGGACCTCGGCTTAGGGCGTCGCTGGAAAAGGGCAGCAAGGGACTGGCTGCATCAGGATTTGTGAGATTTAGGGACGAATTTAAAGCTACAGAATCAGAGAATACGTAATAATAATAATCTTCTCGTTATCACTTAAGTACTGTTTTTATGCACTATCACTGTTTCATTCGTCCCGCACAAAATTGTTGACTACGTAACTAATTTATGGTCGCAAAGATACAGCCCTGTGATAGACCAACACAGATAGTAAATTCTTATAAATAGGGTCCCTATGGTACCCGTTGGGTCTGAATCCTTAAAAAAACTATTACAATAGTTTCTCAAAGCATACATACAAACCTGGCTACTTAAACTAAAATTTAATCCGAACCTGGCAGCAACACAAGACTCTGTACTGCAACTGCGTAATTATGTCTTGATAGGCTTACAAAAATTACTTCAAATAACCATAATAATTACCTGCTCATTGCGTGTTGGTTCTAATGATTTTGAAGGTTTCACAAAAGTTCTTGTGTCAAAACCACATCTCTTGTTGAAGGCTCAACTGCAATATTTTCTATTTGTGCAAATGGTGTCCTTGACACAAGCTGTTCTGCTGGCAGTCCAAAACTATGCAGAAAAAACTAGTTTTAATACACAATGTTATGCAATGCCAACAGCATTTCAAATTTAATTAGCTTTCTAGACAAAATAGGTCACTATAAAATCAACAAACACCTAAGGTAGCGCATACCTGCTTAAATATGTTTTATCTTTTTTTTAAAGGTTCCTCTACTTCAGCTGAATCAGGAAACGCAAATTTGCTAAACTTTTGTCGCTCCCACATAAAACTTAATTTTTTGTATGTAGTGAGAGTAAAGATACCACACATGGACACATGCGTGCAATCTTCATTAGCCAGCAATATGTGGCTCATGCAAGGGCCCTGAAAAAAATAACAATGCACACAGTGAAAGACACGTAACCAGTAGAAAAAAAGTCGGTAACATAAACAGATTTGACAATCAGTGTAAGGGTTGTGGTAGTTCACTCCGTACACCGGTTTGTCGTGAAGGTTTGTAAGTTCAGTTAGTATAGAGAAACATGTTCCAATAAGATGCACTAAATAGTTAAGTTTATTTAAGATACGAGTAAGCGACAGTACTAGAGTGGAAAGTGATTCTTTCTCTTAGTTGTTGATAGCTAGTTCACTATATTTAAATTCGTTAGTCATGTTATTTTACTATGCTAAATTATGACGCGCATCGTTGGCCTAAAGTAGCTTGCAGAGTAAGCAGAAAAATGTACGTCGATGAGACCGTACAATCAGTTCGTAATCAGAATAGATCGTTACTAGAAAATACTAATTTAGATTTCAGTTGACCAGTCTCTTATAATTCATTAAGCGCTACAAGGGGTTGGGTTTAGAATCAAGTCGCCTGAATTTGAGGAGTCTGACACCGTTTGGGGGGGGCTTGGGTTAAGGGGCTTGAGATATCAAGCATCCCCCTGCAATTTTAGCTGCCGGAGCTGCGTCGAAATCACTAACTAAAGGTTGAATCGCAACTTTGTTGTTGATATTAGTGTTTCTTTAATTAACGGGTTAACAGAAACAATAAATGTAAAAATTCAATCTAGGTCTACTTAGTAACTTACTTAGTAATATTCTTTTTCCCTGGATTAGGGAACCGATGACAGGACACCGACTTATCTTCAGCACGTGTTATATCGCACTTGGCACATTTTCGATAGTCGTTGGTAGACATTTTACACAAGGCAGGCAAAATCAGTTTAAAAGTAATACCAAGGAATTTAAATTATTACTACAATCCAAACTGACAACTTGACAAGTAACAGAGCCGTCATCGGTGTGGCCACTATGTGTTTTGCAAAGTGTTAATATTTTACGATGGTATATATGAGCAACACACACATGCAAAGATCTAACATGTGTGCAAGAGCCAAATCTCGTCTATGAAAGACACTAGACCCTGCTGATCAGCATTCGTCAGTAATAGCGCGTCCCTTACTGTTGTGTGTTACTTTTACGATTCTAATCTCTCGCGAACTTGTGGATAATTATAACGACTTAGCATTTACTTGGACATAGTGACTGGTTTTGTATTGTGACTGACCCAGCATAGCTCACTCTCATAGGACTATTATATTCTTACGATTAGTATGTATAACGCCACGGATGTAATTAACAGTGCATTTTGTATCTGTTGCCGACTAAGTCTAAATCGTGTTGCCGGGACTCGACGTAGTTTGACAGCCGAGTTCGAATTAAATTGCGAATGTTGTGCAGGTAAGTTTTGTGAAACCTAATTACAGGTATTGTTCATAAAACAAAAGCGACATACTAAAACTCATTAGCACTATAACATCTATTTAGGTGAATTGTGACTTGAAAAGAATACATGATTCCTCTTTTCAGTTTAGTGAGGACGACAAAATCTGTAGATCTTCTCTACAACGTGCTCAACGTTACGCTAGCGCTCAAGTAAATGCTGATAATCCTGTTGGCGTTACCAGCAAATGTTACCGTTACCAGGTTACACGCGAGCGCGTGCGATTCCTCAACATAGTCCTCGGAATCAACTAGGTGAATATGTCATTGCGAATAATCTGAATAGAAGAAGGGCTGATTTTGAAAATATGAATGCTGAAGTTCCTAGGCTGGAACACTTTACTATTTAAAGTTTCCGTTGATTTAATTCTGTAAGCTCTTGGAACGTTTCAATTACAACAAGCTCGTAGCTACAACGAAAATTATGTAAAAAGTGACGGCTCAAATATGTGCTTGAAATCTGCAAAGAACCCAATATTAATTATGTTTCGGCAGAAACCTTAAACTGGATTGATCCAAGGCTTATAGTAGGCAGGATCCAATCCAGACATTCATCTAGACGGACATATTACGAGTATATTCTCGTAGAAAGAGCCACCAAGGGCTGGATGCAATATAAGGCCACTAATGCTCATGTATCTTTCATTAATAATGTGTTTTAATTATTTCCCAAGACCCAGTACTAGGGGTCGCATGTTGAAGAGCCTCCACGCGGCGCACCCTGGGCAACGTCAGCTCCAACTGTCCACCTGCTTTTGGTGGACAGTTGGGGTTGGCGGCCAATCTTCAACAAACGGGGAAGGGTCATGGTTCCAATCATCGTTCATTTATATTGGTCGATGAAGGGAACCGGGCTAGGGTTGGGGCGGCCAGTACGTCGTCGGGATAGGTCTGGTGGCCATCTCCGTCCACACCCTCTCTGTTTGCAGAGGGTGAGTTTTGTGGGCGTCGAGTGGGAAGGGGAGAGGAAGACAACCTCTTTAAAAAATTACCCCAATCCCAAGGTCGAGCGTGCCGAGGGGATGAATGGCCGGAGGGAATCCGGTCACTAGCGCTGGGGAGGGTTATCAGGGGAAATAGGGACCACACCCTTCAAAGGAACAAAATGAAAAAATGAAGAAAAATTTAAAAAAACTACCCCAGGGCGGTACCGGCTGCTTAGCAGCCGGAGAATCCGCCACGTTCCCTTTGGGAACGTCAAGCCCCCAATCGTATTCTGGGGGGGGACAACAAATGTCTTTCGAGCCGAGGAGGCTCATCGCGCTCTCGTTCATTCGAGGACGAGGAGAAGGAGAATCGCGAAAAGGAGGCGAGTGATGCGCGGTCAGATTCTGACGCTGCATCTGGCGCGGAGAGCTCCTTTAAGAGCCCGGAGCGCGTTGTGGTGGGGGTTGCAAGGAAGGACAAAAGGTTCTTCCTGAAGCGGCCCAAACCGGGGGATGGCCAGGGGTCACTCTCGGATGGCGGGATGGCCTCGGCCCGAAAAATTGGTCGGCGGGGTGGGGTCCGAGGAAGAGGCGGAGGGCTCACCACCCAGGAGGACAGGGAGCCAAATGCAGCCAGTCCAGCCGAGCCAGCCGAACCAGCCCCGCGAGCCGGTAGGCTCGCTACGAAGGGACGCCGCCCTGAAGTGGCCAGCCGCAGTAAAGCTCTTTCAGAGTCGTCAGGTGGTGAGACGGACGCCGCTGGCGGCTCGAAATCGGAGCGATCGGCCAGATTTGCGGAGGTCGTGGTTGCCGCGATCAAGGGTGTGGCCTTGAAGAGGGTTCAATCCTCTAAAGACAAGGCCATATCCGCAGCCACGGCCTCCATTATGGAGGCAGCGGAGGCCATTCATTTCGGTCCTCCGACGGACGGTATGTCCGAGATGCGGGCTGAGATCGCCCGCCTGACTACCGCCATGGAGCTTCTCCGAAAGGAGAACGAGGAGCTCCGTGCAGACCTGGCTAAGAGCCGAATAGTGGGCCCCAGGGAGGTCCCGCTAGTAAGGGCGCAGCATGGGCAGGGCCAGCCCGTCTCTGCCGAGGACCGGGTTCTGACCCTGGTGCGGCAGGAGCTGGCTGCCTTTCAGAGTCGGTTTTCCACTCTGGAAGCCATTGTCCTGCGTCCTCCGCTAGCGGCGAGTCAGCCGGCCTCGGCCCAGCGAAAGGTGGCCTCGTATGCTGCCACGGCGGCCAAACCAGGGCCCTCGGGGCAGACCAAAAGTGGGGCCGTGGCGGGCCCGCCCCTGGCGAAGGCGCCGCCGCCCCAAACCAAGAAGGGTGGGGTGGCTCCTCAGACGGCCTCGGACGCCCCCGCCTTCAAAATCCCCTCCGGCCGACGCCGAGTGGGAAGTGTTCGGGGAAAAGGGGAAAAAGAGTAAGGCAGCAATGGCGGCCAGGACCAGGAGGAGGAATAATAGGCGGCAGCGGCGCAAGGAGCGAAGTGTCGCGGCTAGGCTCCGTGCCCCAAAGTCCGCAGTGATCACACTACAGCCGGAAGCGGAGAAGGAGGGCACGACCTACCGCGAGGTGCTCGCCAAGGCGAAGGCGGCGGTTAACCTTGGGGAGCTCGGTGTCACCAATGGCCTCCGGCTAAGGGTCACTGCGACTGGGGCCCGGATGCTGGAGGTTCCCGGTGCGGCCAGCGGCCCGACCGCGGACGCTATGGCAGATAAGCTGAAGGAGTGCCTGAATGCGGACGAGGCTCGAGTGTCCAGGCCAACGAAGTGCGCTGACATGCGCATTCTGGGCCTGGACGACTCCGTGACGGAAGAAGAGGTGGTGGCTGCCGTCGTTAGGACTGGGGGGTGCTCTGCCGTCTGTTGGTGGGATGGGTTGCAGCGAGGGTGAAGCTGCTGCAGCCCAGAGCCTTGCGGTGCTACCGATGCCTGGACGTGGGGCATGTTAAGGCACGGTGCACCGCCGCAATTGACCGCAGCGAGCAGTGCTATCGCTGCGGCCAGCCCGGCCACAAGGCGGCCCAGTGCTCCGCGGCGCCAAACTGCAGCCTCTGTACAGCTGCAGGGAGGCCCGCTGGGCACAGAGCGGGCGGTAAGGCCTGTGGCGCGCCCGCCACCAAGAAGAAGAGAGGGTCTGCCAAGGCTGTCGGGGGCTCTTTACCCCCCCCTCAGCCTGGTTGCCCTCCGGCCGACTCCCGGCCTAAGAATGGTGCCGAGGGAATGGATTGCGCATAACGGCGCTCTACCATTTCCTCCAGGGCAACATCAACCACTCTGCCAGAGCTCAGGATCTCTTGCTCCAGAGCATGGCAGAGTGGTCGATTCACGTGGCCGTGGTCGCCGAGCCGTACTGGATCCCGCCCAGGGATAACTGGGTGGGAGACCTGGACGGTTTGGTGGCCATCATTGGCGGGGCTCTCGTCAGCCCGTCGCGGGGGCACGGCTGGGTAGCCGCCCTCGCAGATGGCGTTGGCGTCGTTGGGGCGTATTTTTCGCCCAACAAGAGTCTCGCCGACTTCGAGAGCTTCCTTGTCGAGTTGGGTGCCGTCGTGGGCCGACTTCATCCTCGCCCTGTGCTGTTGCTCGGAGATCTCAACGCCAAGTCTACGGCATGGGGATCTCCAGCGACCGATGCTAGGGGTGAGGCACTGGAGGAGTGGTTGGTCACGACTGGCCTGGCCGTCTTGAACCGGGGATCGGTTCACACGTGCGTGCGGCAGCGGGGTGGTTCAATAGTGGACGTGTCGTTCGCTAGCCCTGCTGTCGCAGGCCGTGTTCGCGACTGGCATGTCGCCGTGGAGGTGGAGACGTTGTCGGATCATCGTTACATCCGTTTCGACGTCTCCGCCCAGACCACTGGCGGCCGCAGTTCACCGGTCCCGCGAACGGACGGTCCGCGCTGGGCGCGCAAGCTCATCGACAGGGAGCTCCTCGAGGAGGCCGCTATTGTCCAGGCCTGGAGCCGGGAGTCGGCAACTAGCGGACCCGTCGACGTCGACGTCGAACAGGAGGCGCTGTGGTTCCACGGGGCGATGACGCAAATTTGCGACGCGTCTATGCCCCGGGTCCACACACAGTCCGCAAGGCGCCAGGTGTACTGGTGGTCCGCCGAGATCGCGCAGTTACGCGTCGCGTGCGTGGCGGTTAGACGCCAGTACACCCGTTACCGGAGGAGACGTCGTCGGGTCCCTGACGAAGAAGCCGCGCTGTACGAGGTGTACCGCGCGGCAAAGGAGACTCTGTGGCTGGCCATCGGCGAGGCGAGGACGCGAGCCAGGGAGGAGATGTTGGAGACTCTAGACGGGGATCCGTGGGGGCGCCCGTATAAAGCGGTTCGAGGGAAACTTCGAGCCGCGGCGCCTCCAATTACGGAGAGTCTCCAACCCGAGCTGCTGGAGGAGGTAGTCGCAGCCCTCTTCCCGGCAAGAGCGGAGCATACCCCGCCGCCGATGGCTATGCCCACAGCCGCAGGGTCTACAGAGGAGAACGCCATCAGCGTCCCAGAGGTGACACAGGCAGAGATGGGGGCGGCCGTGACGCGGCTCCGGGCCAAGAACGTGGCTCCGGGGCCCGACGGGATTCACGGCCTAGCGCTAGCCCTCGCTCTGAAAGAGCTTGAGCCCCAGCTAAGAGGACTCTTCACAGCGTGCCTTGAGCGGGGCCAGTTTCCCACTTTGTGGAAAACAGGTCGCTTGGTCCTGCTCAGGAAGGCGGGGCGCCCTGCCGACTCGCCGTCTGCGTACCGGCCCATAGTGTTTCTCGACGAGGTGGACAAGCTGTTCGAGCGCATACTCGCAGCCCGCCTCGTCGGCCACTTGTGCAGAGAGGGGCCGGACCTGGACGAGAGCCAGTTCGGCTTTCGGCATGGGCGCTCTACCATCCACGCTGTGTCGAGGGTGAGAGTCCTGGCGGAGGAAACAGTGTCCCGGGGCGGGGTGGTGGTGGCGGTGTCCTTGGACATCTCCAACGCCTTCAACACCCTGCCCTGGAGCTGCATACGGGAGGCACTGCGTTATCATCGGGTGCCTCTCTACCTCCGCCGCATCGTTGGGGCTTATCTGGCGGGGAGGTGTGTCACCTACATGGGACGTGATGGCGGAAACCAGCGCCAAGTGTCGTGCGGTGTTCCACAGGGATCGGTCGTGGGACCGCTCCTGTGGAACATCGGGTACGACTGGGTGCTGAGGGGTGAGCTCCCGCCGGGCGCGGACCTGACGTGTTACGCGGACGACACGCTGGTCACGGCCCGGGGGAGTTCGCACAGGGAGGCAGCGTTGCTCGCGACGGCGGCGGTCTCACTGACGGTGAGCCGCATACGGCGCCTCGGCCTGGAGGTGGCCCTCAGCAAGTCGGAGGCCATGGTGTTTCATGGCCCCCGGCGGGCGCCGCCGGCCGGATCACACATTGTGGTCGGGGGGGTCCGGATCGCTGTCGAGCCCACCATGAAATATCTGGGATTGGTGCTCGACAGCCGGTGGGACTTCGGACCCCACTTCCGGCGGCTGGCGCCCAAGTTGTTGGGCGCGGCCGGGGCGCTGGCAACGCTGCTTCCCAATTTGGGGGGCCCGAGAGCCGCTTGTAGGCGGCTCTACGTGGGGATCGTGCGATCGATGGCCCTTTACGGGGCCCCGATCTGGGCGGCTGACCTGACGGCCGCCAGCATCTCTGTGCTGCGAAAGCCGCAGAGAGCAATGGCCGTCAGAGTCATAAGGGGGTATCGCACGATCTCCTACGAGGCGGCTTGTGCACTGGCCGGATCCCCGCCATGGGACCTAGACGCGAAAGTGCTCGCATCACTTTATCGGTGGCGCGAGGAAGCGAGGGCGCGGGGCGAGCGGCCGATGCAGCGCCATATGGAGCTGCGTCGGTCGCAGCTTCGCGAGGTCCTGGTGGCGGAATGGCGGGACAGGCTTTCACGCCCTACCGCCGGCCTCGTCACCATCGAGGCGGTCCGGCCAGTGCTCGACCTCTGGCTCGGGAGGAGGCACGGCTCCCTGTCGTTTCGGGCGACGCAGGTGCTCTCGGGGCATGGCTGCTTTGGGAAGTACCTGTGTCGCATAAACAGGGAGCCGGACGCTCGGTGTCACCACTGCGTCGACTGCCGGGAGGACACGGCGTGGCATACGCTGGCAGAGTGTGCCGCTTGGGAGGAGCCGCGCCGTGCCCTCATCTCAGAAGTAGGCAGTGACTTGTCGCTGCCGACCGTAGTGAGTTCGATGGTCGGCAGCGCCGAGTCCTGGGACGCGGTGGTTTCCTTCTGCGAAACAGTGATCTCGCAGAAGGAGGCTGCGGAAAGGGAGAGAGAGATCTCGTCCACTCTCCCGATCCGCAGCAGGCGCACCGGGCGCAGGCGGAGGGCGGACAACGCCCTCTTCCAGCCCCCCTAAATGGGTCCAGGGGCGACGGATTCGGGGACATCCGTCGCCCCCCAACATCAGGACCCAAGAAGGCGGCGCGCGTAGTGTTCCTCGCGCGCCGACCACAGACGTTGCGGGGGGAGTACACCTCACTCCCCCCGCCCGAGACGGGGCCCGCGCAAGCGGGCCGGCACCAGCCGGGGTTGTGGAAGAATAATGTGTTCCCGCGACCCCGGCGTAGGTGTGAGAAGGAACACCGGGGTGGTTTTTAGTCAGTAAGAGTCTGACAGACCCCTCCGCCCGCCCCAGGGCGGAGGACATCCATGAGGATTTTCCACCCCGGGAACAAAAAAAAAAAAAAAAGGCACCATTCGTCCTGCCGCTTGGGAGGAGCCGCGCCGTGCCCTCATCTCAGAAGTAGGCAGTGACTTGTCGCTGCCGACCGTAATGAGTTCGATGGTCGGCAGCGCCGAGTCCTGGGACGCGGTTGTTTCCTTCTGCGAAACAGTCATCTCGCAGAAGGAGGCTGCGGAAAGGGAGAGAGAGATCTCGTCCACTCTCCCGATCCGCAGCAGGCGCACCGGGCGCAGGCGGAGGGCGGACAACGCCCTCTTCCAGCCCCCCTAAATGGGTCCAGGGGCGACGGATTCGGGGACATCCGTCGCCCCCCAACATCAGGACCCAAGAAGGCGGCGCGCGTAGTGTTCCTCGCGCGCCGACCACAGACGTTGCGGGGGGAGTACACCTCACTCCCCCCGCCCGAGACGGGGCCCGCGCAAGCGGGCCGGCACCAGCCGGGGTTGTGGAAGAATAATGTGTTCCCGCGACCCCGGCGTAGGTGTGAGAAGGAACACCGGGGTGGTTTTTAGTCAGTAAGAGTCTGACAGACCCCTCCGCCCGCCCCAGGGCGGAGGACATCCATGAGGATTTTCCACCCCGGGAACAAAAAAAAAAAAAAAGGCACCATTCGTCCTGCCGCTTGGGAGGAGCCGCGCCGTGCCCTCATCTCAGAAGTAGGCAGTGACTTGTCGCTGCCGACCGTAATGAGTTCGATGGTCGGCAGCGCCGAGTCCTGGGACGCGGTGGTTTCCTTCTGCGAAACAGTCATCTCGCAGAAGGAGGCTGCGGAAAGGGAGAGAGAGATCTCGTCCACTCTCCCGATCCGCAGCAGGCGCACCGGGCGCAGGCGGAGGGCGGACAACGCCCTCTTCCAGCCCCCCTAAATGGGTCCAGGGGCGACGGATTCGGGGACATCCGTCGCCCCCCAACATCAGGACCCGAGAAGGCGGCGCGCGTAGTGTTCCTCGCGCGCCGACCACAGACGTTGCGGGGGGAATACACCTCACTCCCCCCGCCCGAGACGGGGCCCGCGCATGCGGGCCGGCACCAGCCGGGGTTGTGGAAGAATAATGTGTTCCCGCGACCCCGGCGTAGGTGAGAGATGGAACACCGGGGTGGTTTTTAGTCAGTAAGAGTCTGACAGACCCCTCCGCCCGCCCCAGGGCGGAGGACATCCATGAGGATTTTCCACCCCGGGAACAAAAAAAAAAAAAAAAAAAGGCACCATTCGTCCTGACTTCACGGGGATGCGATCCATTACGGTGAGCTGCCCCGTGACGACGGCCCTAAAAATTGCCGGGGAGGGCCGAAGGCTCCTGGTGGGCTGGGTTTCTGCGCAGGTTAAACTGCTGGAGCCCAGACCTCTGCGGTGCTTCCGCTGCCAGGTGGGCAACCACGTGGGAGTGCAATGCACCTCGGAGGTGGACCGCAGCGGTCACTGCTGCCGCTGTGGTCAGCCCGGTCACAAGGCCGGCTCGTGCAATGCCGCGCCGCACTGCTTTATATGTGCGGCAGCTGGCAAGCCGGCCGATCACCGGGTGGGGAGTAAGGCCTGCGTACCACCCGCCAAAGCCAGGGGCAGGAGCAAGCCCACTGCCACCGCCGTCAATGCCGCGTCCGCCGACACTGCCGCCGCCGCTGCTGCCTCCACCGTCGTCGCCGCCGCAACCATAGTGGCAGGGCCTTCACAGCGGGCTCGGGAGGGGGCTGATATGGAGTGTCAGTAATGGCCCCATTACGCCTCCTCCAGGCGAACATCAACCACTGCGCCTCTGCTCAGAATCTGTTGCTTCAGAGCATGGCGCAGTGGTCGATTAACATCGCCGTGGTCGCTGAGCCGTACTTTGTCCCGCCCAGGGATGACTGGGTGGAGGACCTGAGCGGCTCAGTGGCCCTAATTTCGTCGGCCGCCGCCGGTACCCTGTCCCTCGAGGCCGTCAAGAGGGGACGGGGTTGCGTGGCAGCACGGTTCGGGGAGACAGTCGTGGTAGGGGTGTACATCTCTCCGAACCGAACTCTCGCCGAGTTTCACAACTCCCTAGCGGAGTTGAGAGTCGTCGTCGTCGGGTTTCGTTCCCTCCCCGTGCTCGTCCTCGGGGACTTCAATGCCAAGAACTTGGCTTGGGGTTCCCGGCTCACGGACACGCGGGGCAGGATGGTGGAGGACTGGGCTCTGGAGACAGGCCTGGTCGTCCTAAACCGGGGTTCTGTCCCAACGTGTGTGCGTATGCGGGGTGAATCAGTGGTGGACATTTCGTTCGCCAGCCCCGCTCTGTCGCCGCACGTCATTGACTGGCGCGTCATGGAGGGGGTGGAGACCTATTCCGACCACCGGTACATCCGGTTCGACGTCTCCGCCCAGACCTCGAGCGCGCCGGTCCGACAGGCCCCGAGTGGTCCGCGGTGGGCGCTAAAGCAGCTGGACCGGGAGCTCCTCCTGGAAGCCTCAATCGTGCAGGCCTGGGTGTCACCACCGGACAGGCCTGCTGACATCAACGACGAGGCGGAGTGGTTCCGGGAGGCCATGTCCGAAATATGTGACGTGGCAATGCCCCGGGTCCAGCCCGGACGTGCTTGGCGCCAGGTGTGCTGGTGGTCGCCGGAACTGACGGCTTTGCGCAAGGCGTGCGTGGCTGCGCGACACCTGTACACCAGGCACCGCAGGCTACGTATTCGCCCTCCGAATACGGAAGCCATTCAGGCGGAGCTGTACGAGGGGTACAGAGCGGCGAAGACCGCCCTCCAAGCGGAGATCCTGCGGGCCAGGGCCCTGGCCCGCGAGGAGTCGCTGGAGACTCTGCACAGGGACCCGTGGGGACGGCCCTACAAAATGGTGCGTGATAAACTCCGCCCATGGGCTCCCCCACTGACGCGTCTCCGGCCCCAGCTCATGGAGGAGGTGGTGAGCACTTTGTTCCCTTTGCGGGGGGAGCATACTCCCCCGCCCATGACTCCGCCTACTGCGGTGCCGGATGCGGACTACACTGCCGATGACGACGACGATGCTTCGGAGGTGACCGAGGTAGAGCTGAGAGTGGCGGTACATAGGCTTAGTGCCAAAAATACCGCCCCAGGACCCGACGGCTTACCTGGAAGAGCCTGGGTTCTGGCCATGGAGGCTCTCGGGCCTCGACTTATGGGGCTCCTAAGCGCATGCTTGGAGGAGGGCCAGTTCCCACTTCGCTGGAAGACGGGGAAACTGGTCCTCATTAAGAAGCCGGGGTGCCCTGCGGACTCTCCGTCCGCTTACCGGCCCATCGTGCTGCTCGACGAGGTGGGCAAGCCCGCAGGTTGAACGCGTCCCAAAGGGTCATGGCCATCCGGCTGGTCCGGGGATACCGCACGGTCTCATGCGAGGCGGCGAGCCTCCTTGCCGGATTGCCGCCATGGGATCTGGAGGCAAAAGCCCTCGCGCACGTATGGGAGTGGCGCGAGGAGGCAAAACGCCGGGGTGTAACTCCGCTGCCGCGACAAATCACCGTACAGCGGACAGAGCTCCGGCGGGATCTCATGGCGACATGGAGGGTGCGATTGTCGCAATCCAGTGCTCAATCCAGTGCTGGGCACGCCACAATAGCGGCGGTAAGTCCCCTATTTGAGGAGTGGTTGGAGAGGCGCCACGGCGTCCTCAACTTCCGCCTGACACAGGTCCTCACCGGACACGGTTGTTTCGGGAGGTTCCTGTTTCGCATAAGGCGGGAGGAAACGCCCGGGTGTCACCATTGTGTGGATCGCCCGGAGGAGACGGTGGAGCATACGGTGGAGGTATGCCCAGCTTGGGCGGAGCACCGCAGTGTCCTCGCGGAGGCGATTGGTGGCGGCGATCTCTCGCGTCCGGCCCTGGTCCAGGCCATGGTACGGAGCGAGAGGGAATGGAAAGCCGTCACCTCCTTCTGCGAAGCAGTAATGCTCGCAAAGGAGGAGGCGGAGCGCGTGAGGGAGAGAGCCTTGCGCCCTAAAATTTTTGGTGGCCGCGGAAAACAAAAATTACGCCAGTAGTCCATACAAAGTTACTTTAACCCCTTTCGGAATATGTAAAACTTTAATTAAAGCTGTATTTGTTACAACTGATGACATGGCTACAAAAAAAAAGAGCCACTGGGAGCTTTCAATTCCTTCGAAAATTCTAGTGTCCATCCTCTTGCTAGTGATATGCCACATGCTATAAAATCTTTTAACATCTAATGTAATGTTTGTTTTCTCTTGCGAAGTACAATATCTCTTTCATTTTCATTGTAATTTTTTTAGTCGAGACATCACTGGCCCTGATACCTAACGTGTGTGGTAGTTCACCGTACCTTTCCTTTTTTTGTTTGTCTGACGCTGCCTTTGTTTAGCAGGTAATGGGTATGATATGACGTCACTTCCAGGTAGTGAATCTGTTAGCTCGTATAACTGGTCCTTAAAAATCTTCTTGTACAGTTACTTACTGCTCAAGAGGAATTTAAAAGAGTTTTGTGTTTGTTGCAGGTCTTAAGGGCTTTGAGAGACGAGTGGATTTTGGTCCGTTTCTGTTACACATGGGTGTGGATGTACTGATTTGTAAAAAGAAAACTGTGGATGGATGAATCCAAATTTACCAAAGAAGGAACTCGCAATCTACACAATTTGCACCAATTGACAACGAAAGCGAAAACCTACGTGTGCGTGAGAGTGTCTGTGTACCTGTATAATGAAACAATATAAAATTAGTAAATAGTGTAAGCACGTGTCATTTTGTGCCTCATAATATGTTATTTTATATCACATTATTAGTTGTTAAATAAATACAGATTATGAATGTCCTAAAATCATAATTTGGCTGCAAAATAATACTAAAATATTCTCAACTGTCAAGCCCGCAATCATTGCGACATACCCGCCTTTATTATAAAAAAGAGCGTGCCGCCATCATTGCGAGCTTGCTCGACGAAGTGCCAGCCCGCGCCGTAGCTGAGCCTGTAGTTTTAAATTCCCCAGATAATAATAATAGAATCCAGATCCAGCCTGTCCCATCTTGCTGTCCTCCCGTCAGCGACGCCCTAAGCCGAGGTCCGTACCCCACAGGGGGTGCCCTTAGCGAGCGTTCGCTTAGTAATGTAAGTAGTTTTACGCCCCTGGCTGGAGGCTTTGAGTCCGCTTAAGGCAGCCACAGGATAGTCCGGTTAAGTAGTCACGACCTCTACGAGATGCCATACCCAAAAAAAAAAAAAAAAAACATTGCGAGCTCAGTTTGTGTGCAACGTTCTTGAAGTTATCATCACCCGCTACCGAGTAAGTTGAATATTGTAACATTTATTTTAGTTGATATTTAATAATATAAATTGATGCTGTTAAATACCGAATAGATTATCATAAGATAAATATTGTCATTTATATTACAACACTATACATTTTTGTAGTATTTAAAACAAAATAAATATGAACAACTCTTTTATTTTACAATTCAGAAGTGGGATAAGTAGCTCATTCTAATATTTGTATTTTTTTTTCTTTTTTCGGTTGAGAAATATGGAAAAACAAAACGTGCTTACCTCTCCAATTTTGGGAAGTGTTCAAGTGAAACCAGTCGAAAGTGCAGATGACCGTAAACACCATCATTCCCTGGAGCGGCAATCACAAGGTTCAAGACTGAGTTTGCAGCAGACACGGGGCCGCGTGCCGGACCTAACTTGCCATCTACCAAGCAAGAGTCGATCGCGCAGCCCTTTGTGCAGCAGTCGCGTGGCAGCCAGCAACGAAGCAGCCCGCGGCGCAGCAGCCCTCGGCGCAGCAGCCCTCGGCGCAGCAGCTCTCGGCGCAGCAGCCCTCGGCGCAGCAGCCCTCGGCGCAGCAGCCCTCGGCGCAGCAGCCCTCGGCGCAGCAGCCCTCGGCGCAGCAGCCCTCGGCACAGCAGCCCTCGGCGCAGCAGCCCTCGGCGCAGCAGCCCTCGGATCGAATTACTCTTTTTAACCGATGTAGTGTAAGTGGTAAACACGCTGTAGAATGTGTTCTACACGGCATAGATGACGCGCTGTTAGGTTAGGTGCCGAAGCGGCTCAGTATGAGGACTTGGATAAATTGCTCACTTATTTAAGAAATTCCAGATGTCTAAAACAAACTTCTGACCGTAAACTTACTATAAAAAATCAGCTTGTTACAAATTCCTCTGATAATAAAGCAAAGAATCCAAGCGCCAAAAACAGAGTCCTTCGTTGCAACAACTGTAAACAGGAAGGTCATTTTGTAGGTCAATGTACTCAACCCATCAAAAGGTGCACTAAATGTATGAGAGTTGGGCATGAGGCGGAAAATTGTTTTTCAAAAATAGTATCGGCGCAACAAAAATCTGTAAACAGGGTAGATATCAATGGTACTACTTCAGATAAATATTTTAAAACTGTGCTTATTAACGACATAGAAATGAATTCCTTTATTGATCTGGGTAGTGAATGCTCGATGCTAAAACAATCGGAGTTATCCAAATTGGGGAATATACAAATAAAAACTAAAGATCTGCCTATACTCAGAGGGTTTGGCAATTCTGTTGTGCATGCATTGGGTAAGGTCAATACTCTCATTGAAATTGACGGGGTAAAGGCTAAAGTCGAAATATTAATTGTCCCAGATTGTGTCATGCAGGTTCCCCATATGATAGGTCAAAACTTTACTGAACAACCTCTTGTATTAATACAAAAAAACAAGTGAACATTTTGAAATCTTCCAATATCCGATTGATAATTTCCAATATCAAAAAGTAAAAATTTTCAATCGTGAAAATATTCTATTAATGGGTTTAACAATTTTAGAAGTCTATACAGAACCCAAATTCACTGGTGACCTTTACATTGAGGGAGGCTTGCGTAACAAAAATAACTTTTTCCATTTTGTTCTAACTGGAATTTATAAATTTAACATTGATGGTTATGGACAAATTGTTGTAAATAGCCTTAATTCCGAGCCTCTACGTTTAACAGAGAATACTCTAATTGCAAGGGGTATCCATGCAAATCAACAAAATGAAAAAAAGTTCTTCATATAGCCGAGTCGAAACTGGAAGATCAACAAACGAGTCTAATCGGTCCTTCGGGTTTAAATATTTCTGGTGAGCTAAGCCAAACTGTGATTGATGACTTGCTTTCCTTGTTAAATAACTATCGACATTGCTTTGCATTTGCACTCTCTGAGTTGGGGCACTCTTCGGTTTGTGAAATGGGCATTTACCTGCACTGTGACACACCTGTAGTCTATAGGCCTTACAGACTGGCAATGAAAGAGAAGGAAATAGTCAGGGATACGGTAGATGAACTAGTTCGAAACGATATAGTTCGCCATTCAGTTTCACCTTTTGCTAGTCCTATTGTGCTTGTAAAAAAAACGGGCGGTTACCGTCTTTGCATTGATTATAGAGCTTTAAATAAAAATACTATCCGCGAAAATTACCCGATGCCACTTATAGATGATCAGATCGATACGTTAGCTGGTAACATGTACTTCACAACTCTTGATTTGGCATCTGGGTACTACCAGATCAAAATCAAAGAGCAGGATAGGCATAAAACAGGGTTCGTCACGCCAGAAGGCTATTTTAAATTTAACCGAATGCCTTTCGGCTTAGCAAATGCTCCAGCAACGTTTCAACGAATGATGCATCAGGTTCTAGGCAACTTCCGTCATAAAGAGGCTTTAGCTTACTTGGATGACATTATCATCCCATTAAAGTCAATACAAGAGGGTATGCGACAATTAGAATCTGTACTGATCTTGCTGTCAGAAGCAGGTCTTACTCTCAATTTGTCAAAATGTGTTTTCTTCGGCCGTTCAATAACTTACTTGGGGTTTGATATTTCAAGTGAAGGTATCCAACCAGGGTCTGCTAAAATAGAGGCAGTAGAAAAATTTCCCGTACCTAAAGATCAACACAACGTAAGACAGTTTTTAGGGCTAGCAAGCTTTTTCCGTAGGTTCGTGAATGGTTTCTCGATTATTGCTGTTTGGGTATGGGGGCCCGAACAAAAAAATGCATTCAACACCTTAAAAACAATCTTAGTTCAGAAACCGATATTAGCCCTGTATGATTCAAAATCCATTACAGAATTGCACACCGACGCATGCAAAATAGGTATTGGTGGTATACTGTTCCAAAGAAACGAACAGTATATTTTAAAACCCGTAGCTTATTTTAGCAGACAAACGAGCCCTGAAGAGCAAAACTATTGCTCGTATGACTTAGAAACCCTGGCAGTGGTAGCCTCGTTACAGAAATTTCGGGTATATTTAGTAGGAATACATTTTAAGATCGTGACCGATTGCAATTCGTTAAGATCCACTTTCATGAAACGTGATGTAATTACCCGGGTAGCCAGATGGTGGACCCAAATGCAGGAATTTGATTTTGAAATAGAGTACAAAGCAGGATCTTCTATGGCTCACGTGGACGCTTTTAGTCGCAACCCATCCAGTAGTAATTACTCGGAAAAAAATATTAATTCTATCGTAGAAACAGACTGGCTCTCAACAGTACAGAATTCTGATTCAGAACTTCAACGGGTTATTGGGATTTTAAGTAATTCTGAATTTTACGATGTTTTAGAAATTAAAGAAAATTATAAATTTAAAAATGGCAAGCTTTTTAGAATCACACCTGATGGAGATAGATGGGTTGTGCCTAAAGGAGTTCGATGGCAAATTGTCAAACAGAATCATGACGATATTGGTCACTTCGCTCTAGATAAAACGTTAGAAAAAATAAAAACTCACTATTGGTTCCCACAAATGCGTGCTTTTGTTACAAAATATGTATCCTCTTGTCTAGAGTGCGCGTATAGTAAAGCACCTGGTGGAAAAAGACCTGGATTTTTGCACCCAATCCATAAAGTAGACGTGCCGTTTGATACCGTACAGACTGGCTCTCAACAGTACAGAATTCTGATTCAGAACTTCAACGGGTTATTGGGATTTTAAGTAATTCTGAATTTAACGATGTTTTAGAAATAAAAGAAAATTATAAATTAAAAATGGCAAGCTTTTTAGAATCACACCTGATGGAGATAGATGGGTTGTGCCTAAAGGCGTTCGATGGCAAATTGTCAAACAGAATCATGACGATATTGGTCACTTCGCTCTAGATAAAACGTTAGAAAAAATAAAAACTCACTATTGGTTCCCACAAATGCGTGCTTTTGTTATAAAATATGTATCCTCTTGTCTAGAGTGCGCGTATAGTAAAGCAACTGGTGGAAAAAGACCTGGATTTTTGCACCCAATCCATAAAGTAGACGTGCCGTTTGATACCATACACATGGATCATACAGGTCCATTTGTACGTAGTAGTAGGGGTAAAGTATATATTCTTGTATTAATTGACGCTTTTACAAAATACATCTATTTGAAACCGGTGAAACTACAAAATCAAACACTACTATCAGAGTTTTGCGCGAGTTCATTAGTATCTTTGGCGTTCCTAAACGAATTATATCTGACCGAGGCACGTCATTTACAAGTGATCTCTTCAAAAAGTTTGTGTTAGATAAAGGCATCAAACATGAGTAGGTGTGTATTGGGGTACCTGAATCAAGAGATCCAGGTACCCCAATACACAATTCAAAATGATTGTTGTATTCATAATCCTCTATTCAAAATGAAAATGAAGGTTGTAATTTAGAATCCTCTATTCAAAATGATTGTTGTATTCATAATCCTCTATTCAAAATGAAGGTTGTAATTTAGAATCCTCTATTCAAAATGAGTGTTGTATTCAAAATCCTCTTTTCAAAATGAGTGTTGTATTCAAATTGAGTGATGTATTCAGAGTCCTCCATTCAAAATGAGTGCCGATATTTTGAATCGAGATTCAAAACCAATGTTGTACTCGGAATTCTTTATTCTGAGTGAATGTTATTGTTTATTCGAGTTATTGAAATGAGACTTGTAGTTATTTTGAATAAGTACTTGTTTCTTTTATAAATAGAAGTCTTGATCAGTACACGGTATCATGATACGTGGTATATACAATAAATATATATGTGTGTGTATGGGGCGAGCTCACAAACAGCATTCGATTCAATAAATATTTTGTGCTGTTCATACAAGAATGTACATGCTGTTTCATGTGTTCGGTGAGCCGTTGCCTCTGATTTATATTTATACACTTATAATATAACGAAGACAGGTGCTAAAAATAAAACTAATATGTTGGTTATCTCAATATTTATATTGCTACTTATTTTTAAACAACATTATTTTCAACACACCACTTATTTAAACAAAATACATTTTTTAAGGCACAAATATTCGTATGATTGATACAACTTATAATATCAGGTGAAGTAGAATATTTATTATACAACGATACTAGACTTGGACACTGCTTACTTTCTAAATTATGTACATTATCAGTTTCGAATATATCTCTTAACCATAACACTTTTTCGTTACCTTTTGTAAATATAGTCTTATTTTAAAAAAAAATAGCAAGGTTAGCTTTATAGCTAAAATATGGCACAAAACCATCATTCCAATGTATTCCTCTGTTTTTTTCAATCCAAGCTACTTGTAACCGTTCTTTTTTCGTTAAGTCGTAAAATGGTCGTGGTGGTTTTATCAACAGTACTTGTATCCGTCCTTCATACATCATTGCTATTTCTTTTGGAATAAATTGGTTTTCTTCATTCTTAAACCCTTGGACATCCACAATAACATTCATGATAATTTTCTGACAATATTACTCAATGGTTTGTATTCGAAAAGTCGATCGTTTATTATTAAACAATAAGCAGATGTATTATCTGGAATATCTTCTGAACATTCGATTTCTAATCGCACATCGACCGGTCCAGTTTTAAGCGTTTCGTTTTGTCTCGAACAATCAATCACAAAAAGTGGAGCAATTTCTTTAAATTGATTTAAGCTAAGCAACGGATCTATGCCCAAGTTGTAATACGACTGACGAAAGTTAGCATACATCTCGTATATTATACTGTATTTGTTTTCATCAAATTTGAGATTAAGTGAGTCGTATGGATAATATTGCGAATTTAAAAATACCTTAATATTACTTACATTACAATGATCGAATAAAGAAGAACTTTTAGTTTTATTAGTTTTTCGGTTAGTTTGCAAACCAAATATAACAAACCTTGGTTTCTCTAATTGTGAAGTGGTCTTTATCGACCATGAATGCTTTGTTGTTTTTGGTAATAGCGGATATTCATACAAATCCCAATTTCTAAACGCTAACTGTATGGACCGGTCTCTCTCCAAACTTTTAAGCAATGATAATTTGTTACGATCAGACACTTTGATATGCGGCACACGCCATTGTATTTTTTGTATATCTATTTCTAGGATATCATTTTTCTCCATAAGCACACTGTTCAATGTCGAGCTGCTTCTTTGTAAAATTAGTTCATGTTTACAATTAATTATTATTGTGTTATAATCTTCTGCAAATCCTAATATTCTATTCAGTGGTACAATAATGCTAAAATGTCCTTTTCCTATTTTGGTACCATTTAAGTTCCATCCCCAAATTGCTGCAGCTTTACTTTCACCTTCATTCATGGAGACATACGATTTTAAAGTTGTTGTGATACCAGCATTTTTAACACGATCGATTTCAACACCATTTATTTCGTATCTAATATCTTGAAAAAAATATAAGATGGGGTTGTTTATGAAATCAACGTCTTTTTTAATTATTTTTCCTGTTGGATCTTTAGAAGATACACTTGCATGCCCTTCTATAAAAATGGAACTGCTGCAGGGCAATACATACAAATCTTGATGATGAATGGGTATCCTGATTTCATCATTTTCTTTAAAACTAGAATTATACGGATTGTAGCTATGAATCTATAACTTTCGATAGAGTTGTCATGTTGCGTTAAATCTGTTATTTGAAGCATGTTGTTATTATTTTAATTTTAATCCAATATCTCTGAGAAATCTTTTATTCTCTTTTGTCATTTTAATTTGTCTTTTTATGTTTATAGTGTTGATACGTCTGACTTCTTTGGAAACAGGGAGTGAAATATTACATTTTCTTCTGACGGTAGGCGTTTTATTAAAAACTAGCATGTTGTTTCTATGTATAAACAAAATAGGTAGTATTACTATTATTAAATTTAGCTCAATTACTGTTAACTATGCGAGTAGTGATTATCGTCGCATGCAATCTAAGAATGTGAGTAGTGTATCAGGATATAAACTTTTATAACTACTTCTGTTTACGTTACAAGGACATCTATCTATATTAATAAAAAAATAAAAATAAACGATGTTATGCTACTTTATTATTTTTCCAGAATGACTTAAGAAATTTTAAACATAAGTGTCCACAATTATACAAATGATCACGCTGCAAGTTTTCATAATTATACTGGATGTTATTTCCTACATACTTCATAAATTCTTTTGGAGGTTTTAAGTTACCATAACTGTCAACATTTTCAATGTATTCATTTATTTTACCATAGGCGACCCAATGAGTACCGGAGTTTTCAGAAGAATCAAGATTGATCACTCCGCATTCTATCGGTAAAACTTTATCTGGTAATTTATCTCTCATAAACACACCTCGGAAAAATGGTACATTATTGGAGTGTTTGATTATGTCAATATTGGTTAAAGCTCTATTGGGTAGCCGAGATTTCAGTTTTTTTTTCTGTTAAGTAAATACCTAAACCATCTTTGTAATGCTTGAGATGTAATCCTCTTCCAATGATTAAAGCCTCCATTTCCTTGTTGTGTCGTTCTGCTTCACACAATTGCTTCTTAGCTGTTTTGTATGCGTTAATTGCTTTCGCAATACCAGCAGCACCTCCTGCTAAACTACCAGCAGCAGATAATCCAGCAAATATTGGTACTAAAGGAAGAAATCCTCCAGTTTTTGGTACTGGTATAATCCTAGGTAATTTAATTGGTGTATCAGATACAAAATCTTTTGCTGCTGCGTATGCTAACTCCATCAATGCTTTCTTACATGATGGCTTTAATTTTGTAATGTGCTTTTTAGTATGGCTAACAATCTTTCTAAGAGTTTTCTTTAAACCAGCTCCTGTTTTTACTTTATTGATGTTTTTGTTGAATGCTGATGAAACTGTTTTTTTGTTGTCTGGAATACCTCGTATTGTTTTCATTGCTATTCCTCTATTTTTCTTCACATTAATAGATTCAAATAGAAGTATTTTTTGTTTTAAGAACAAATACGTAATGAATAGAAAAAACATATGTAATTGCTTAAATACATATTCGAACAAATTTTTGCTTGGCCCACTAAAATACATTTGTTTTATCTATCCAGCTGTTCTCGCTAGTAGGAAGTCCGAGCCACTTTACATATACTTGATTCCCTTTTCTTTTCAATACTTTTTCAACTAAATATAAATCAGGATGGTTGGTTTTTTGAAGTTCTTGAGCATAAAACGCACCTAGTATTGGTCGACATCTAGCATCTTCTAACAAGTAAGTTAACGGATTAGTTTCTTGTATTGTTTTTACCTTAAATATTTCTGTTGACCAATTAGGGTAATAGCCTTTATCAAAACATCCTTTGTATTTACTTATTCTTACAAAATCACCAGCACTAAGCTTTCTACACTTGCCGCTTTTCTTACGTTTAGCCATTTGAATATATCTTTGCATTATATTTGTTTTATTGTTAAGATTTACAGAAGCAAGAGGTTGTCCCACAGTTCCATGAGTAGTATTATTGTATTCATTTACAATTTTGTTGAGCGTTCCATTCGTCCATTTGTAACTACCGTTAAGACTAAACTCTTTGTATAATTTGTTTTTTAATGTTCTTATTAATCTTTCTACAATAGAGGCTTTTTTAGTAGAATACGTTGAATAATGATTAATTTTATACTTTGTAACAATATTTTTGAATTTCTCATTATAAAACTCTGTTCCCAGATCAGTTTGCAAATTTTTTGGGACACGTCCTTTAAGCAGTAGACTTTCAAATGCTTGTGACACCTGTTTCTTATTTTTTTGTTTTAAGGGAATTGTCCAAGCATATTTTGAAAAAGTATCTATGATTGTTAGTATATATTTGTAACCACCATTCACTTTTGAAATTGCTTGCATGTCCATTAAATCTGCTTGCCAGAGATCGTCGATATCTTTAAGTATGACTTGTCTTCTTGGAAAGTTAACTCTAGCACATTTATGAATTTCATTTATGACATCTACTTTGCTCATAATGCTTATTTAATTTTCCTGCAATTTCTTTCAATGCAAATTTTTTTTCAAGATTTCTTATTCTTTCATTTAAAATTGAAATCTGTTTATTCAGTTCCTCTATTTGCATGCAAATATTAACTTTAAGTTTTTCGATATGCTCTTCAGTAATATTTTTACCCGATTCAGTTTCTTTTATTGTATTTTTTATCTCAACACAGTCTACTCTTATGTTACTTTCAGTTATGATTGATGTTTTATTTGTACGAACACAATTAATATTTTTATGTTCATTCATGTTGTAAAATAATTTGATAACTGACAGCATTACAAAGCTTTTTAGTCTTTTATAACATCAGCTTCTTTTAACTCTTCTATAATTGAAAGAATTTCATTGTCATGATTAGTATTACCAGCATTTTTTGAGGCAATTAGAAGTTTCAACCTTTCAATTAGTTCGTTAGGGTCATCCCAGTAAACATAATCAGTATTACTTTTATATTTTTTTAATTTAGGCAAAAAACCACCGCTTTTCGTTCTCATTATCTGCCCTTCATCTTGAACATAACTATTTTGCGAAAACAAAGGTTTAATAATTTGGCGATATTTTAAACTTTTATCACCTTTTATCTGACCATTAGGATGAAAGTCCCTTTTGTGTGCGTGCGTATTATGAAGCATATCTTTATAGACAATTTTATCTAGTTCGGTAACCAAACTAAGGTCAGGTTTACTGCGTACCAAAAGTTCCTTTAGGCCGAGTGTTAATTCATAGGGCCTTTTATCAATAGTGACTATATTGGTTTTGCGTGAATTACTGCTCTTATTTGCAATAGAAAACGAAACCTTGCTATTCCCCATCATCAGTTTTTTATCTTCACTACGTATCCCAAATGGGACATTCATGTTATCATAGATTTCCATCATATCTTCTTTATTTAATGAAATCAGTGTATCATCAGAATCTTTGAAAGGATTTCTTGTAAGAACGTCTTTATAACACTCAGAATCATCATTTGAATCTAATTTAATACATTCTTTAAAACTTTCGTAATCTGTAGCATAATCTGTTGATGAGCTGAATCTTCTAAGCGTTTCATCTCTTGAAGTGTCTAATTTTGGATTCATTTTATCATTCGCTTTAATCAATGTTTCTAGTGGATCTGTTATTGGTTTGAAGACCTTTTTAAATTTTAAATGTGCTGTTTCTTCTTCATTTTGTATTGTTTTAATTTTATTTTTTATACTATCGACTGATTTTATCAATTGTTCTTTAATATTAAACTGCATAATATTTTTTAATTATGATCGATCCGTTATTTACAGATATCAGATTTCGATTGATTTATTTCCTGTAATGAGGTTATTTATATATTCTTTTAGAAGTATTTAAATATGTCAAAGCCTTGTCTGTATCTACCTTCATTAAGGGGACAATCTTTATTAATTAATAAAAAGTCAAAGCGGTCTTTCCAAATAGTAGAGCAAAGTTTTTTAAATTCAATCCATTCGATATCTGTATTCACGTGCTCATTATATATGTGTTTTAAGTTTACCTCGTCTTGTTTGAAGATAATCAAAAGATTGACATTATCTCGTATAAGTTGTTTAGGTATTTTAGAATAGGTTTGTGATAAGTAAAAACAATCAATCTGTTTATGTCTCCCCATTGCAAAGTAATTACGGATATTTATTTGATTTTCGCATGCTACATCATCAAAAATCATTACGGCATTAGTTAAAGCATCATTAGGGTGTATGACTTCTTTGTTATCACTGAAGACAAAGAAGTTGGCACCTGGTATGTAGCTCATAACTTTTTTTAAAAACAATATTTTGGCTGGAAAGCCGTCTTCGAGTACAAGTATAAATGCTTAAACTTGAGACCATTTTCATGTAATATTAAATTGAGCATTATGTTAGTTTTTCCACAGTTAGACGGACCACATATTATACATCTAATAGTATTGGGTAAGAGTGCACTATGTTTCACTTTACATTATTGATTTTCTAATTTTATATCATTAACTTCTAAAGTATGTGCTTGCTTGATGAACTTCATTTTGAAATGTACGATAAATGTAAATGACCTGTGTATATATATATATTATTTATATGTAGGCATACAAAAATAAAACAAAGTTCGATGTTATTACTTATCCGTTTATTAACCAATATCATAATCGGTACTTAATGCTAAAAATTAATAGCTTGAGGTAAATGTAAGATGTAAACTATAATACAACGTTATAGTGACCCCAAGGTAATGTTTCGATCTGATTTGGAAGTATATATCTTTTATCGTCATTTCTATTCATCACCAGTTTATTTACTTGTTGCGAATACAAAACATGTTTGATTGACTTAATCATATTCATCTTACATGATATACTTTCATCATCAAATAATGATTTATTGTAATGCATCATCTCTAGCCTATTAGTAACAGAGTTTGAAATACCTTTCGCTTTTTTTATTTCAGTTTTAGAGGCCGATAAACAGTAAAGCTTTGCTCTTAACCCAGTAAATTCATTGATCACGTCTCCACCTAGTTCATCTTTGAATAGACCAGGTACTTTGGCATTTACCCGAGGTATTAAATATGGGTTATCTAAATCAAAATTACTTGTATCAAATTTCTTGATATTATTTTTATATCATCGTAAATATCTTCTGTGTAAAATAAATAAAGAAGACTATCGGTGTCTGTGTAACATAGCCTGACATTATTCATATATTTTTTTTTAATAGTATAATGATATTAATAAAGGTGTAACTTAGCATATTCTAAAACAGTAAAACCTATATATATTGGTCTGTCTAAAACAATTCTCTCGGGTTTTAGTTATACTGCTACAAAGTTTTCTGAAAATATCGATACGTATTTTAAATTAGGTTTGCAAATTAGTTTTTCAGCACAGAGTTGTTTATTTGTCACATTTTCTTTGTCCATCCATTTTGTAGCTAGTTTAATGTCTACCTGTTTGCGTTTGTTTTCTATCGTTTTACCAAAAATTGAATTATTTAAAAGCTTGAAAAAGTCTTTCTCAAATGCAGTTGTAGATGCTTGACGCAGGCTAGTATTTAAATCAATATATTTTTTTAAATATTCTTCTTGTCGGAAAGTAAGAACTCGGTGATTTTTTCTTAGAACTAACCCGGATTTTAAACACTGCTTTAAGTGAATATAATGAATTACATAGTAAAATTTATCATATAAATTAGCTATGAGTTTAGCTGTCTTTCCTCCAGGGGGTGTGAATTTCTCTGGAGCAAAAGGTAAATCACTATGAAAATCATGTACTGATTCAGGATATTCGAGATCTACTTCTAAAATGAATCCATATTCGCTATCATCAGGTACACTCATTATATCGAAACAGCTTATTTCCTTCTGATTTAAAAGTCTAAATTCAGACATTGGGATTTTTTTTGTCATTGCATAACCGTACAAATTGTTGCAATCGAGATAAATCAAATAGCTAGACGGTTCTAGATCATTGTATTCTGTTAGATAAGGATTATTTGCCTTTGCATGACGTAGTGAGCATTGAGCCAGCCCACCACGGATGCCCTTTTCTGATGACATTTGATATATTTCTAAGTCATCAATCAAGTCTAGCTCAACACGCGTGTATAGCAACATAGCATCCCAGCTTAAACTTGGTGCCGTTACATAGTACCCAGGGTCTAACTTATAATATTTTAAGCTTATTTCACGAAAATTTTCAAATATATCACACAGTAATAAAACATCACATTTTAAATATAAATCAATAAGACACCTGCAGAGGCTCTTTTTGGAATAAGGCCACAGGGCTCAAGTGATAGTAGAGTAATTTCTGCAATTGGTGACGATATCACTTCAACAAAAAGAAGTCTCGAACAAATTCGTACTGAGATTTCATCTCATATTGAATCCACACAAAAGACTCAAAAAGCAACTTTTGAAAAATCTCGTTGCAAGTCTATAAAATATAATATAGGGGATTTAGTAAGAGTTGAACGGCAAATTCCCTCTAGTAGTAAAAAGTTAATCCCTAAGTATCCCTAAGGGACCTTACAAAATTACAAATGGTTTTGATCATGACCGTTATCAAGTAGAGGACACTCTTCTTACAAGAAAAGGAAACAAAAAATACTCCAGTACAATTGCTGTGGATAAATTAAAGCCATGGATTAGTTTCAATAGACCACATGATGACACCTTAAGCGAATAGTTGGATTACGGAAATTGTAATTGTGTTTTTTATTTCATTTTTATTTATTTATTTATTTATTTATAGGAGAAACAACAGCTATTACAAAAGTATAACAAAAAAGTGTATGAGACATAGAGCCAATTACAGGTTCTCACGTGTAGAAACAGTAACAGTAATTAAATTTTTAGGATCACTAACATGAAAATAGAAAGGAATAGTAAATATATTTAAATAATGTGCAAATAGCACTATGCACTTTAAAAAAATTCCGCGTTCAGACGAATGCTTGCAGAATAACTTTTTGTGGTAAATGGGTCAAATGCGAACTCTTTACAAAGAATATTAAAGTCCTTGCTCGCTCGCACCATGTATGAGTTTTGCCTGTAATTAGAAGAGGAAAAAGGAATGGAAATAGGCGGATTAAATCTAACTGAGTAACTAACTAAGTAATTATCAGAATGGTATGGTAAACGTAGCCGAAAACATAGGAAACGAATAAATCTTTTTTGTATATTCTCAATACGATCAATATATTTGCCATAATACGGGTTCCAAATTTGAGACGCATATTCAAGATGGCTTCTGACAAAAGAGCAATAAATAATCTTTAGAGTTTTGGCCTACTTGAAACACCCAGCGAGTCTCATAACAAACCCCAGTGACTTTGAAGCTTTGGCCACTATCTGCTCAATATGAACGTTAAAAAGTAGTTTTGAATCATGAAAAACGCCCAGGTCGCGTACACCATCACATCTCTGCAATACCTGCCCTTTAAGTTTATAAGTTGTAGGGAGAGGGACGCGTTTTCTGCTAAAGGAGATTACTGAACATTTATTAACAGGGTTCAAATCTAGTTTATTAATCAAACAATAATCATTCAAACGTGCCAAGTCAGATTGGAGAGCATCCATGTCATCATCCGATGATATTGCAGAAAATATCTTCATACCATCAGCAAAACAAAGTAAATTAGAGTAGTGGAAACAAGAGTCAATGTCGCCAACGTATATGATAAAAAGCAACGGACCCATCAAGGAACCTTGAGGAACACCAATAGGAGCTGAAACCCAGCTCGAAATGTAGTTACTGATAACGACAGCTTGAGACCTATTTTCAAGGTATGAAGTAAGCCAACGAAGTAGATCTCCTCTGATGCCATTGTTAAAAAGCTTTGTTTTAAGAATATTGTGGTCAATTCTATCAAAAGCTTTACTGTAATCGGTGTAAACGACGTCGACCTGTGCCCCATTGTCCATTCTGTCCGTTAGAAAGTCATTGAGCAAAGCTAGGTTAGAAACAGTTGAACGACCTTAAGAAATCCGTGCTGAGAAGGGCTAAAAGACTGACTTAGCGCTGCATAAATTTGGTTGTAAACAACCCTTTCAAAAACTTTCGCTAATATGCATAGTTTGGAAATAGGTCTGTAGTTAACTATTTAATTTTTATGCCCTTTTTTATGCACCGGAGTTATAAAGGCAGACTTCCAGATTTGGGGAACAGAATGTGAAGCGAGCGATTTCTTGAACAATAGAGAAACTGGCAAGGCAATGGTTTCAGCACACCCAATCAGCAATTTAGGTGATAAGTGATCCGGACCAGCAGATTTAAATGGATCAATCTGACTAATTAACTTAACAATAACATTTAGGTCAATTTCAATTGAGTGAATATCCGAGGATATATTGGAATTTAAAGCAGTTTGTGGGGGACAATAATTAGTAGATACATCTTCACCGGTAGGTTCAAGGAAAGTAGAATAAAAGTGGGAAGAAAATGCATTACAAATAGACTCGGGAGAAGAGATCGACACATCACCGTACTTGAGGAAACTAGGTATTGCATTGGACTTAGATCGCTGCTTCACAAACTCCAAAAGCGTTTTGGATTCTTTTCGATGGAGGCTTCTGTTTCGACTAAGTAATTTGAGTAACAATCCGCTTCAAGTTTATTAACCCGCTCACGTAAATGTTTAAAGGTCGCCTCATCTGAAAGTCTGCCATACGTCTTAAATTTACGGAGATATTTAAACTTCTCTTTAATCAAGCGTTTAAGTGCCGGGGAGTACCAGATAGGGTATGAGCTGTGAAAGACTGTCTTAGTAGGAATATACTTGATTTGAATATCCGCTATAGAAGCATAGAAGTAGTTTACGGCGCCATTAAACGGCATGTCTAAAAATACGTTCGTCCAGTCCAAAGCTGCTATTCCCCTATTAATTGCCGCAAAGTCAGCTTTACCGTACATATAACGAATAAAAGGAGCGGGAGTAAAATAGGTATACTCTGCAAAGTTCACGTCAATACAGAGGGCAGGATGGGAGGTACTTCTGGACAAGCCTCACATTGTCAGGAGGTTATAATAACAAAATTTTACACATTTAAAAATATAAAAAGTAGCCCACCGGTATCGGGAACAGGGTCCAAGCTATCGGCGGTCAAGGCTCCAGAGAGAAGAACCTCCTGACAATGTGAGGCTTATCCAGAAGTACCGCTCTCTGAATTATAGTATATACTATACTTACACCATTAGTCATCATTCATGTCCCGAATTATATTCTTTTATTTGCTAGCATTTTACGAATCGTTCTAAAACGATTTTTTTATAATATCTTTAATAAAACATTCATATTTTTTCTTACATTTTCCATTGTTGTGACACATGTCAAATTATCAAACTGTCATTGTTTTTCTCTTTTAGTCTATGAACATTACTTTTTGGTTTATATAACTTGAGTTAAATTATCAATAGGTTTAGCTGAAATACTTTATTTCATATAATTACAATTGTTAACTGAATTTCGACTTTCTTTTAATACATCTTGACTGAACACGCAGGCTGGTTTTATGACTGGCAGATGAGATGTCAGAATGAAGAAAAAGATAATTTTGAAACTTCAAAAATCATTTACAATAAATTCTGGAAAAAGAATATTTTGCCTATAAAAGAAAAGGCTGAATGAAGCATCTGAAGGGGGATTCGGCGTCCGGGCTTCGTCAACAAACCATCTGTTCATCCATCAATTCTACGTCTGCACTCTGCTGAGTAACCATCTGCCTGGAGATAATACGTCGAGCTTTGTCGAAGAAGATCGCACTCTAAAGTGTCCCTTCGACACCTGAAGACCCTCTTTCTCTATCTCCTCTTCTTCTCTTCACAGAGCAGATACGCCCACGAAGTCGATATACGAAGATCCTCTATCCTCCTCCTCCGGGCGAACCTTCCAGCTATTCATCTTCAAGACTTCTTATAAACTTCAGTGTCGTAAACAGTGTTGTGTTTTTATAGTATTACCTGTATTTTCTATTCCATCCATTAAACTATCTGACTATCTGTACCAAGTCTGCTTGCATCTTTTCATGTAGTTCGGATCCAGTAGTTTATGTGATAGAATCAAGCCTTTGATTCAGCTGCTCAACGAGAGCCTCCTCCATGTTATGACTATCAGCATAATGATTGCTGAGTCCACATCCCACATGTCGACAACCTCGCAAGTCAAGATACTTGATGTTTTTATCTTTCTCGGCTTTCACGAGGTTCCCGTCATGCGGGACGGTTATGTCAATAATCATTGCGTGCCGCTCTAATCGATCCACCACCACTAAATCAGGCTTATTGGCAACAGTAGTCCTGTCAGTGATGATGGATCAATCCCAGTACAATGTGATATTTCCATTTTTGAGAACTGGGTCGGGCACATACCTGTAGTACGGCACTTCTGACTTCACATGGATGTATGGCTTCGCACCCAGTTTCTACCTGACAGAAGGCTATTTAATACTTTCTTCAGGCGGCCAAAGAAGCTCTCCTTCAACATTTGCTTTATGTCAGTAACATTGATGCCCAACGCTTCCGACATACCCAAACATTTATAGGTTTCGGAAGCGGAGAGGGTTCTTAGGTTTATGGAATCCGAGAGTTGGGTTCCCACGGATTCCACAATTCCCCCTCGCTTTACATGCAGGACCACACATTTGTCCAGACCAAATTCCATCCTTATGGCGCTTCTAAAAGTTTCAGTTACTTTCAGTAGCTCCATCAGTTGCAAATTGTTGGGAGCAAAGGGTTTAGGTCATCCATGTTGAGAAGGTGAGATATAAGCTGACCACCTCTCCTCAGCCGATAGCCTAGACCCGGATCCTCCAGCAGTGTGCTTAGAGGATTCAAGGATAAGCAGACAAAAAGCGGGCTCAAATTATCGCCCTGAAATGTGTCTCGCTCGATCCTTATCGGCTCGCTGTTCCTCTGGATATTTCGTCAACCTGGATAGCAAAGGACCGTCCTCCATTGCCAGATACACGACATCAGGAAGTTGCGTACAGTTGCATCTATTGCGTAATGTGGCGCTGAGTCATTGTCACTGACTGAGTCATAGGCCTTCTTATAATCTATCCAACATGTCGACAGATCCTCTCGGAAACGACGAACCTGTTGGCTAATGGTCATATCAATGAGGAGCATCTCTTTAGTACCACGGGACCCGTTCCTACATCCATTTTGAGAGACAGACATGACGGAGTTGGTGTCTATATGCATGTTTATTTTAGCTTTCAAAATGGATGCAAGATCTTTATTGACCGTCGGTAGTCAAGTGATCGGTATATAATTTTTGGTTTCCGCAGTACTATCTGATTTATGGAGCAGGTGGGTATTCCTGTCGTTAGGAACCCTGACTCTAAGTCTGACTGGAACTGTCATGCCAAGCGGGCGTGCGAGCTTTGTAACCTTTTAATACAAAAGTTGTGCAGCCTGCCCGGCCCTGGATATTTCCAGCTAGGTAACGGACTGCATGAGCTACATCTTGGGGGCTGATGGTAAGTGCCCCCATTTCCGGTATATAATCACACGCTCGCTCAATCTCCCTAGTCCAATCATCTTCGGTGTGACTGACAGGCACCGACCAGATACTGCGCCAGAAAGAACACGTGGTATCATCATCTGGCAGGCACGTCTCAGCCACACCTTGGTCCGGTCGCTCCCAACCCCTAAACACCCATCTTTCACCACTCTGGAAGGTGCGATTCTGAGTGTATCGCTCTACTCGCCAGTTATAACTACGAATACGGTTCGCCCATGCATACACTTTCTGATGCAGTAAGTCGGTGCGCTCTGTGACACAGGATATATAGTTCTGAGGGCTGATATCAATCCCTGAGAACGCCCGCCTCACAAAGCGCATCACTCTTGGACGAGTATTGCCGTCCTTGAAGCAGATTAGTTTTCCGATGAGCGCTCTGGCCCCACCAATACGGCGCTCAATTCTGCGCTGCCAAGCTGGTACGGTTGGTTTCGATCGTGTAGCTCTAGAGTCATTGGCAAATTTGACGTAAGCTACACGACATGCCGCTACAGCCGCTCAGTACAGAATCTGATGTGAGGTCTTCGCAGTCATCAAAATAGTTTGAAAACTGCGAATCCAGGACCACCACCAGCGCCCTATTTTTGTTATGCATGGGCAAATGAGGTAAGCGTGGTCTAAGTTCGGGCGACATGAACCGATATTCCCGAATCGCGCCCGCCAAAGCACTCCTCAATTCCTCATTGCACTGGGTACTTACGTTTGTTGCCCTATTATCACTTCCCTCAGCAGCTTGACTTGTGTTGGACTGTGGTGTACCACAACAGTCTGCGACAGGGGGGTGATGACATGGCTACTCTGCATTTCAGTTCGCAGGCGATCAAGCACAGTATCATCCAACATATGATTACGTTGGATGAACCCGCACCTGATCCGACAGTCGTTGTGCCGAAACGTTGATAGCTGGCACAAGCACCTGAAAACCGTGGTCGGTGTCGTCACAGCGCTCACAGTAGTGCTGGGTACGGACGGCGTCGAGGCGGAGCTGAGCGGCGAGTCTGGAGGTGGTGGGCGTACTCGACGTGCGCATGATCTTGTCAACATATTATCCTCATTTTCCTATTTCGTGTTCATGTTATTTTAATCGGAGGTGACATCTGTCATGGTACCTCCGATTCTGTAGTTTTTAATTAAATTTCTTACATTTCATCGTGTTGTGGTCTCTTTTTTGGTTTTAAAATTAGTTTCAAGTTTCAGGTTTGGTTTATAATGAAAAATAATTGTAAGACTTGGTAAAAATTACTTTCACTGATAATATTTTGCAAAATTTGAAAATCAGACGTTTTGTTGACACGGTGTTGCCATTATTATTATTTTTAAATAAATCAACGCCTCGTTGGTCTCGTGATCGAAAGCGCTATTACTGAGCATGAGGTCCTGGATTCGATTCCCGGGTCGCGCAAAGTGTTATTGGTTATTTCTATCTGATATTTATCAGTAGTTGCCCTGACCCCGACTTTGTGCACAATTGATGGCAAAAAATTACATGGGACTCAAATCCATAACTATAACTGGTAAAATGTGGGTGTAATATCCGCCTAACCCTTCGGGAATACAAGTGTGATGTTATGTTATTGCATTAATAAATAAAAGAAAGCGTTTATTCAGCGTTGCGTTGTACAGCTGGAAAATCATCACAATTAAATATAAATAAACAGCAGCAACATCGTTATTGCAACTATTGCCCATTATTACCTACATTGTATTTATCAATAATAAGATTTTGTAATCACCCGCCTAAACTATTTGGCAATCCCGAAGCCTCCAATATTTGCAGGGTAGATACCATTTCAAGTGTTTTAAAATGAAATTGAAGTTACTGTACACTTCTAATATGTATAGGCCACAATTCAAAGCCACTCAGCAGCCACTGACACTAAGCATATCAAAACTACAACAATGTAAAACATTACTTATAGGTGGCTTCATATTTCTAATTTCGATAAAAAACACATGTCAAATTTTACGAAGGTACAAAGAAATGACCCTCAGACCCAAGCATTTTTATATCTTCAGATTTATAGCAGTGTTATAGATAATCTTCGACGCCGCTCAACGCGTTCGCTCGTCGTCACGCTTACATTTATGATAATTTAACAGCCAAATCCACTGGAATTCGTATTTTTTTATATCCAGACCTTTTTGGACTCTTATTGGGTATTATTCTCCGATTTTCGCTGTACAACAAAAATACAAGGAATCTCTTACGCATGATGTATTCGTAATTTCTTGTCGCTTTTGTACGCGAAGCAATTTTCCGCTGAAAAGAAACAGGTTCTCTTGATATAACGAATCGTTTTTTTTTTTTTACTTTTACTTTAAAACGTCAACAGAAGGTCAAACGTTAAAAATCTAGTCGCAATCTTATCTCAACGAAATGTCGAAAATCAATGTTAAAATCTTGATAAAAATGTTTGTTAAGATAAATAGTTAATACGGGGTTCCTACCGACTACTCTGAGAAGAAAGACCGAGCCAAACTCAAAGGTCTGTCTTTTTTATAGTCTTAATTTTGGTCTGGCCGTATAAGAACCTGGCAGTTTGAGTACTTTATGCGGTCTACTCAAATGTTCTTTCTTTGGTGTTGTTAATCAAGTCGTTGAGCTCCCTTAGTTCGGAGTTGAGCACTTGAGCTACACGATTACTGACAAATGCGTGCATAGACTAGACTGGTCCACTCAAATCTGTGTGGTTCTTTCATTAATCTGCATGGCCCTCATTTGGGTTTTTTATTTTAACTCATCCTATCATATTATTTATTAAAGTCCTTAGTGAAATTTGGCTTTCTCTATCTTACATTTCACTGAACACATTTGTGGTTATCCGCAGTTTCTTCGATGACGTCACAAGATATACGGGTGCATATTATCTAAGCTGTGAATCCCGTACCCCAGGAACCGCTGCCCGCGACTTGCGGTCTTCATTGACAACTTGCTTGCTTTAATAAATACGAGCTTGAAGACTTCTTAAGTTTTGTTCTTACGTTTAGTTTTGCTTATGTGTAGTTTATTAGGTGTGTGTTATTTTCTGTTTGTTAAATTTACTCTAAGTATTGGAAAACAGCGTAGGATATTTGTTTTGATAATGATTAACCTTACATAACTGTTATTTACATAACGCTAAAAACTACCCGGCCCGGTCACTTTATGACATATACATATACACATACATAAATAAACTCACGCCTTCTTCCCATGGGGGTAGGCAGAAACCACAGAACACCTGCTACGATCCTTACATACTCCTTTTTATCTTTCAATATATTTGAATTATTTTAAACTGAGCGTGCGTAGGTAACCGTTACTCGTCGCCACTGTTGAATAAGATACGGAGGTCGGGATCAAGCAGTTTATTTGAACTGAGCTTAGAGGCGTAAGCGCACGACACGCAGATCGCGCATCTACAATTATAGCTCTAACTAACCTAAAAGTACTGTTAATATTTATATCTGACCAATTAGCTTCTGTAAAAATAAACATAAGCGGGCCCAATTACATTAAAACGTTGTAAGCTCCTATTAACTTCGTCAAAAGTCGAAAGAAAACTGAAAATCTCTAAGGTTTCAGTAGATTTGTACAAATAGTACATCCATACTCAATCAATCAATTCAGAATATGTACGTAATTGTTCAAAATACAACGATCTCAAAAACATTCTACTGCAATATTTTTTCTAGTCATAAAGTAGCAAGACAATTCATTAACATTTCACTTCACATTATTATAATATAAAAGTTGAAAAAGCCATGGATCAAGAAAAATCCAGATGCTTTGGTATTTCTTTGCAATTCATTCCGCTTGAAACTATCTTCTTGGTTTAGTTTAAAACTTGTATTTGAGTTGAAACCGTTTGATTCTTGGGTGGAATATAAATGAGCGTATGGAACTTACGCTCGTAGCGTATTTTAACTTGAGCTTACGTAAATTATAAAGTCGTGTGTGAAAATAAAATACGTTAAATTTCTCCCTATGACTCTTAGAAGTCATTCAGCCAGCCACGCAGTCTTACCAAGGGGTATCGTGTTACCCAGTAACTGGGTTATCGATGTAATATAGGCAGTCACTATTTGTAAAAACTGGTATTCAGCTGCATTTTTCCACTAGAAGCCGAACCCAAAATATTTGGTAAAAGGCTAGGCAGCTGGAGATGAAAATGATGCTGCATTCAAATAATAATAAAATGTAGGTATGTTTTAAGTTTTCTGTTTCACTTTTGTACTCAAAAATCTCCTTGTTTTTTACGTACCGTCAGAACCTCTACGTTCTAGGTAAAAACATTCAAGTACCTACACACATATAACAAATTAAAGCCACGTGCCTTATCCGTGCTTCAATCTCCTGAAACGTCCAGTGCGATAAAAATCTACCTTCTACGTTTAACGATCAGATCGAAACCCATACGAAGTTTCGAGACGTTTCCAGACATTTCGAGATCTTTCGAGATTGTGTAAGAGCTCTCCTAACCCGCGATTGTAAAGTATTCAGACATCTTAACTTTAGTAGCTACCATAACATCGCGCCTGGTTTCCCCTGTTATATACGTCTTATGTACTTGTTCCGAGACTTAAACATAAATAAACTACGCATACAGTGTATTGGTAGATAAAAGTGATTTATTCTGGTGATCTCGTAATTTTTTCGGAATGGTATACTATTTCGTTCGACGTATTACTTTGTAGGTTTGTTGTGAAGTCAAGACGATTAGGAAGAATTATTCTGTCATTGACTGATTCCGTCAATGAAATGAAAAAAAAACAATCAATCTTCAAAAGCAAAAGTTCTTTGTTTAGACAAATATAGCAATGGACAAGTCACTTAGTAATAATAATACCTAATGAGACAAGGACACACTTATTTGATCTAGTAGATTTTATGTCAATGTACATGGTTTCTTGAATATTCCCGAAAACATTGTTGAGATAAGAGTAACAGAGACAGAAATGTATACTTTGTTTCTATCTCCTTCCCGTTTGCAAAGTTTTTGTCTGACAGATGGGCTGTTAGACAATAACTGGGGCCCAACAAAATGGCGGTCACGGTACGGTATCTTTGGATTGTATAATCAACCAAAAATATATAGTACCAGTTTACAAGTGACTGTCAAAGACTATCGCTATCTCATTAGATACAAGCCAGTAGCTAATCGACACAATGCTCTATAGCTACGGTTCTATGGCTGCGACAAGACCACACAAGACTTTACATTATTCCGGGAAACGTGAAGTTCAATTAATTTCAGTAATATTTATTGTTATAGCGGTTTCGCTGTTATTTTAATGGCAGGTAAATGTAATTTTCGCCACTTATTCTCATCCAATTATTTATAACGAGTTGATTAGTAAGAAGCACTGTATTAATAAGGCCGTGATAACCAACATTCAATGTTGGTTATCACCAACTAAAACAGTGGTTTTATTATTACTCAGGTAATTTTAAATATGGAACTATTTAAATGTATGATAGTTTGAGGATTTTAGTGAACACGGGCCGGTATGATGATCAATTCCGAACGAAATATCTTTTCAATGGTCTACCTATGGTTGTTGGGTCTTGGTGTTTGTGAACGTGGAATATGTTTCTGTGAAATTGACACACAACACTTTTCGATTGAAACCGAAGAATATACATTTATTTATTTTGACAAAAGACTATCTCACAGTTTTCCTTTCATTGCGAAATATTTACTTTCCTGTCACAAGGATGTGTGGTACTGACAGTGAAATCTCTTTATGGAGTGATTTGGGGTTGATAAGGGACTTGTACCGTACATGTCCATTATCAGACCTAAATCTTTTTGGTTACACATCGTTGGCTATCAGGGCAGGGTCTCAAGTGGTCGGTAGGCACTTTGGTAAAGAATACATTGTATCTAAATAGGTAGGTATTGAGAAAACTGTGCGATCTACTTGATACGTTCTTTTAAACCCCCGATGGAAAAAGATGGATGTTTTAAGTTAAGTATTATCAGTGTGTCTGTCTGCGCCATCATAGCTTCCAAACAACTCTATCGATTTTTTTTGTGTTTGTTTGGAAGGTAACTTGATCGAGTGTCCGTAGCTAAAATAGAAAAACAGTATGAAAAAAATCTGTTTGGCCGTTTTTAGAGGTTTTTGTTCGTGTCCGGGATTTTAAATTTAATTTGTTTTCCAGTATATTTTTGCCATGCGTTCCGTGTTCAGTGCGTTAAAAGCTATAGTCATTTTACCTTTACACTTTCTTTTTATCTAACAAATCATAACATAGCACCAGGCCTTGTTTCCCCTAAGGGTTGGTCAGAGGTGTACCTATAGTACACCCACATTTCACCAGTTATGTTTAAGTCCCATTTAATAGGGCAAGCCTATTGCCATCAACCGGGCACAAATCCAGAATAAGGGCTGCGACTTTGACCGACCAACTAACACTTTGACCGACCTGGGAATCGAACTCGAGACCTCATGCTCAGCAGTAGCTATTGCGACCTTTAGACCAACGAGGCAGTTACCAATTCATCAACCAAATTTAAACATAAAGGTTGTGAGAAATCTGTCAAACTCTATTGTTTTTTTCTGATTTGAGTAATGCGTCTTCAAAGTTATTTACCTAATATGGCTGATTTTGGAAACTTTTATCTTAAGAATAATGTGTCAGCTTGACATAATAACGCCAACATCCTCTATTCTCGAGTGCGCAGAGAATGGTAGCTTAATTAGTAATTTGCATATCGAAAAGTCAAGAATACTCAGTGAGTTGAAACGGTTGGACCCCTCTAAGGGGGCAGGACCTGACGGTCTTCCGGCGGCCTTTTTTAAGGCTACGGCTGATAATATTTGTGAGCTGATATATATCCTTTTTAATAGATGTCTGCAGGAAGGTGTCTTTCCGGTGGTGTGGAAGCGAGCAAACATTACCCCAGTGCATAAGGGTGGCTCAAAGCAGGACGTCGAACAATATAGACCTATCTCGATTCTGCCGACCTTGTCAAAGCTTTTTGAAAGACTGGTTCATAACGAGATTTACCCTCTCCTACATAATATTATCATTCCTGAACAGCATGGGTTTGTTAAGCGCCGATCTACGACATCTAACCTGTTAATATTTGCTAATTACCTTTTCGAAGGTATTGATAGGCGTTTGCAAGTAGATGCTGTCTACACTGATTTCAAAAAAGCCTTTGACAAGGTCGATCATGAAATTCTTCTGAGTAAAATTGCTTATAACGGAATACGCGGAAATTTATTGCGTTGGTTTGTATCGTACCTCGAAAACCGGTCACAAAGGGTTGTAGTTAATGGTCATCAGTCTGTCTCTGTCAGTATTACTTCCGGAGTTCCACAGGGCTCTATTCTGGGACCGCTATTATTCATTATTTATATCAACGATATCAAAAAATGCTTCAAAATTCCAAATTCTTGACGTACGCTGACGACTTGAAGGCGTTTCATGCGATATGTACTATGGACGACTGCCAATCTTTTCAGGAGGACCTGGACAGACTAACTGCCTACTGTATTGACAATAAGCTGCATCTTAGTGTCCCGAAGTGTAACTATATACACTTTACTAAGAACAATTTCATCCTCAATTTCAATTACAGCCTTAACTGTATCCCCTTAAATAATATTTCTATAGTGAAGGATCTTGGGGTTCTCTTTGATGGCAAACTGTCCTTGAACCAACATATCGAAGCCATAGTCAATAGGGCTTTTAAAATGTATGGATTTGTGATGAAGTCTTCAACAGACTTCAAGCGCACCTCAACCTATCTCTATCTGTATAAGACGCTCGTTCGCTCCCAGTTAGAATAAGCGGTCCCTATTTGGAATCCCTTCTACCAAAAGTACGTAGTTGAAATAGAAAGGGTCCAGCGAAAGTACCTCCGTGCTATGTGCTACAGATGTTGTGGGACTAAGACTTATCTATCATACTCCCAACTTCTTGATAAGTACAAGCTTATCAGCTTGGAGAACCGGCGTAAATACCTGGAGGCCAACATGCTTCACGATATTGTTCACAGTCATCTCGATGCCATTGATTTGACGAGTAAGGTGTGTTATTCTGTCCCTCGAACAGTTCATGTACGTCAGGTTCGTGTTCGTACTCTGTTTGCGCTTAATTCTTGTCGCACTAACTCTGGCTTGCGCTGCCCTATTCATAGAATGTTGGAATCCTATAATTCTAATTTCAATGATATTGATATATTTGCATGCTCAAAAAATAAATTTAAATCTAATATTATAATGAAATTATCTTTATTGTAATCTTATTACTATGTTTTATGAATTGCATAATTTAAGTAATTGAAATTGTTTTTTATCTGTTTTGGTTTTGTTACTATAGCTAGCTTTATAGTATATTCCTTATTGTTTTAAATATTTGTTAATTTTGGTAATGCTCGTCTAGTGGCAACCACTGATCTTTAAATATGAATTATTGGCGGATAATGTAGTGGACTGCAACATTGCTCCTTAAAAAGTTTTTTAATTATTGTATTATGTATGTTGTAGTTGTTTATTATCCCTTAATAAACTAAAATAAAATTCTCAATACCTTAAACTAGAACCATGTCCCTTAAAACTAGTCCATTGTACCTGGCCCTCACCCATATTAGCAACATTTTGCTGTATGACGAGTGCTTAGACGTCTTTGTGAGTCCTGAACTGAGATCCCTGTACACTGCTACTCGATACCTTGAGTCCATTGCCACTCCCAGTGCAATCTCCTTGGAGTAAATAATTTAATTGTATATTGTTGTTCATAAAGAACATCGGCCAAATTTGTATAGACGCTGGACCTGACTTTTATTTTGAGTGTCCAGAAACCAATTATAGTGAGATTGGATTGTTTTTATGTAGTTATCACCATACTGTTCGAAAATATAATCTAAATGGCCAAGATATTTTAATAATGGAAAAAATATATTTGAGGTTAGAATCACTAAATAAGTCGATTTAATGCTAGGCAGACTTCATACAGTTTCAGTATTTTAGCGATAAGCGAAGAGTGTAATTAGCGATCTCATTTCGTACTTGTTTATTTATTTCGATTTCGTTCAGATCAATCGAAACGCACTAATACCTACAGAGAAAAAAAAGGGCTTTTTAAAGCTTTTTAATGCCCACCATGACTGATTTCAATTCTGACTGAACAGAGATTTAGTCGCAGATACAGTCTTTAGTCTGCATTATCACTGGGTAAACGAATGAAAAAAGGGTTTTGATAAAATATTTTTTATTCATCATCCTCTCTTCGATCGCCGGGTGTCAAACAATTAATCATTATCGCGCGTCGATGACATTTAATGTATGTGCTCCGTTGTACGCAATTGAACAAAACATGGTTTCTATGAACTTTTATATTTTATGACAAGAATCCAATTCATAATGAAAACTTAGATTTTTTAGAATTTAATTACATGAATAACTTTTAAGAAAAACGTGAGTAGTAATAATCTTTGAGTACTAGGTCATTTCATAAGCCAAACGAATCGTCAATAGGGTGCGTTTTGAACATGCTATTCTAAAAAAATCAACGAAATTACTTAAACAAGAAAAAATGTATATCTTTTTTTTCTGGCTTCATAATGAGATATTTCTTATGTTTTATGAGTATTTGAAAAATAACGGATTTTTTTATATATATGGCATAACGGGACGCCACAGACTCATCGTCAGGTACGATTTGGCCATCCTCCTTTGTTTCAATTTTATTCAATTTATATTGGCTCATTTTATCTAATGTTGTCTAATTTTAACTAATTTATAAACCTACTTTTATCTAATTTTATCATTTTTTTCCTTTCTAATTTTGTTTAATGCAATCTAATTATATTTCATTAAACCTAATTTTGTGTTCGTATGTAATTATTAGTACTGACCGATAACTTGTATGTGTGGTGCTTACTTTTAATATAAGTTGGTTTTAATAAATAATAAATAAATATTTTCAATACAAAACTGCAATATTTATTCTTCAGAGAAAAAATATCTGATTATTGAAAAATCTACTAGGGCTGATATTTCAGTTGGACAATTTGAACTTTTAGATAATCTGTTAATGCAAAGTTTCTTATTTTTATTTATTTATTTTACATGAAACACAATTAACTATTTACAACAGGTACTACTAATTTATATGAATTGATGAAATTACGAACTATACAAATAAACCCAATAATAAAAGGTTACTTTTTAAATTTTAATCACCCATTAGGTAAGGCGGCAGCACAGCCCACCGTGCTAGAAACAAGACATGTCACAAGGGTGTCGATATGAACATGAAGCTATTTGCCAATTCCAAAGCGTAGTAGGTTCAAGCGAGACGAACGGAAAAGGAACTCCAAGGACATCTACGTATCTGATCGGGCGACTGGCTAGTGGGAATTAACTTGTGAGAACAGCCTAAAGATTTGGTCTCCTTCTTACGAGTACTCACAATGAACAATGATGGGATATAGTTCACTCAATTTTGTTTTATCCAAAAAAATAAAGAACCAACCAACTTTTTAGAATCATCTACCTTTTTATTTGCAGTACTTAGGTTATCAGAGACTAAGGAGAATCGTCGAAGGATATTATATAACTGCATTAGATATCATTCCCACTGAGTAAATAAGAACAGAGAATTCACTAAAAGCAAATAAGATATGTATTTTCTTGGAATCTTGGTAGTTTCATTTTCGTGACCTATACAAGGGGACACGCTTTTCCACATGATGGCAGACAGATACTACAGAAGAGTCCTTTTGCTTCATTCATGATCATAACTTATGCTCGCCTGTTAAGAGCCCTACGTACCAGAGCCCCTAGTGCAAGTTGATGTGCGAACATTATTTTAAATCGATAAATAATTATTTTTTACTAATAGCGTTTTGGTTAAAGCTTTTTGTGACAAGCGTATCACCAACTCAGTGAAATATTATATTTTATTTTAAATTTAAAAATCGTTCGTATTTACTTAGGTACCTACGATACATTTACGCCGCTCGTTTGTGCTAGGCCCGCTGATCATCTGGAAAAACATCGTCGATGCTCTTTTATTTTATATAATATCCTTCATATTACATTTTAAACCTTCAGTAACTCAGTCCTCATTCATCGTCATTGCTAATAAGACAAAGGTACAAAGAGGCACGTTGTATTTAATAAAAAAAACGTTGCCAATTTTTTTTTAAACGGTGATTGACTCTGTAAGAAAACCGCTCTGTCTGTCTTTTTGTTTGATGTGTGTTATTGATTTACTAATGGTCTATGATGTAGGCATAGTAGTTCACTTGAAGTATAATGTAACTTGGGCAAATGATTTGGCTTCTAAAAAGTTGCTATATTGTTCCGATCTTGGGCTCTTCAGGCAACGGAGTTAAAGCAGAACAAAAAAAAAGCACTTTCGATTCATCTCCCCCGTTTAAAATTTGGGTACTTACCTAATATTCAAATACATACTTAAACAATAAAAATACTGAAATTCTACAGAGAGCCTCCAAAGCAGATAATCCAATTCCGTCATTATTGTTAATTAGTTAGTACCGAAACTCATGACTTTATTTAATATTTATCTAATCGGGGTTAAGGTATGCCGAATTTGTCGATTAATCGATTTTCAGTTTTCTCAAGCGAAATAAATTCAAATGTCGATAGCAAAACACTTGCCCGCGTCCAGTGTGCGCGATGTAAAAAATCTATTGGTCTTGGTGCTGGCATCGCTTAATTGCCTATTTAAACAAAATAAACAAGTCTATTTATCTTTCAGATAATGTTAATATTCTACGACCCTCCCGCGAAAATATTTACTTACATCATAGTTTTAATACCGGTATCCTATCTAGTTGTGACTATAAAACTTAACCCAAGGAAGCAATGGACAAAATATTAAAAATATTTCCTGAATACGACGCCATTGGCTACTTTATGCTTATGTGTGTAATTTATGTGATATTTTTGTAACGTGCGTTTTGTTTGCGCAGAACAAAACATTTTTCTTTCTTTTCTAAGGCCCTTTGTACACACACGTTTTTCTTGTTGTGAAGATCTACGGTTTATTCACTATGTGTAGGCAAGGTCGTCAGTGTTGGATGGATTACTATGGAAGCTTGTGGACACGTGTTTTCTATGGCGCGGGTTATCCGTGTCATGTACAAAGGGCCTAACTATTACACCACTGAAAAAAAGTACTTGTACAGGAGTACGAGAACATTGAACTTATATTCGAACTATCTATGTGACTAGTGCTTCTGTTTATGATTCCGTTATTACAATATTGTCAGGAAATTCCGTATCTAATGACGTCATTATTTTTAGTGAGAAACATCATACCTACGCGAGACTTTTTCAAGTACCTACATAGAGCAGAGCTCAACGGAAAGAAATACTTATTCTAGGTAAAACCTTGAAATCTCTTCCTTGCTTTTCTCAGCTCCTCAGCTCTTGTTGGTTTGGGCCGGCTCATACATTTTTTTTATCTGGTTTTACTACCGCAATTCTCTTATACTTGTACCACCCAACCAATTTCAAAGTCAGACTTCAATATTCTTTACAAGGACTCCGACTCACTTTCAACATGCCACAATGGCACGCTGAAAGTTTGATGGCTGCGTGCCATTCAAGTACATCGCTCCATATATTGCCGTTTTTCTTTCTTGCAGCAATACTGTCAAATAAATGGGATGGAATTTTAATATCGATTTTGAGTGATCGATCCATTAGGAATTATTGTAGTTTGGATGTCAGTTGCATGTTTGAAGACTTTCAACCGAACTCCAAACTACAATAATTTGGTTTTAGTTGAACATCATTCACAGACAGAACAGAGTTTCATCAAATATAAACAATTTTATTTTAAAGAAATCGTACTCGTATTAATTTATTTTTGTGAATGATGTCGACGTCAAATGATAAAGATTTCATATTTTTGCGTTATCTTCGCACAAACGTTTCTGTGACAAAACATTTAGCTTCTCACTCTCGTAATGTCAATAAGTAAATTCATAAGAAAGTTGTTCAGCCAAGAATTAAAAGGAGAAGTCGAATAATAATTACTCTTAGATCATTTGGGGACAGTAATTCATTGCAGACTGATTCTGTTAAGTACACCTTATCAATCAAACAAGACTACGAGTTAAGGCTACGATTAAGACTTCGCAATAATCAGCCTACAACGTTCCTACTGCTGGGCCCCAGGCCTCCTCTCTGTGAGAGGGAGGGGGCGGTAATCCACCACGCGGGCCCAGTGCGAGTTGGTAGATGTCACATGTTATCGAATTTTTGGTTCTGGGACATGCTGATTTCTGCACGATGTTTGCCTTCACCTTTTCGCGAGAAGTGGTGATAAAATTAAACACTCAAAGTAAAGTACCTACCTGAATGTGAACTCACGACCTACAACTCGTAAGTCTGGGACACAACTGCTCTTAGCTTTCGCAATGAAAACTTGACAATGTTAATCATAATGAATACAGAAACCGCATTTGTAATGCTCGGCAGTAACACCAAGTAGAAATTTACCTACACCCTTGCTTAAAACAACATAGCCTGGTCGCGTTGTTCTGAATTCGAATACAGTATATGGTCATTTCTATCGATTTCGTGTTAATTGCGAATTGATTAGGTGAGACTAAGCTTGCATACATGTCCCACCCCAGTTCCTTTCCAACGCATTACCCTACGTTCGCGAATGAGAGAGGCTGAGAGATATTAGTAAAGCTAATAAAAGCGTGTTAAAAGAGTTTCGTTTCGTTGTTTATGATCATCCTATTTAGTTTTCATACAAATGTAAATAATTATAACGATTTGTCGCGCAAAAAAAAAAACAGATTTGCAGTTCCTTATTTCGTGGGGAGTGTGAATGTTATAATTTATATAAATTTCATCATTATCAAAAGGACACGGCCAAGGGGAGGAGCCTGCTTTTTATGCTTTCACGGTTGCACAACGACATGCTTTGCTTTGCTTTGCTTGGTAGTATAGATGCAGGCCTACCCTGCCGCCTCCTTCAGAGGCGGCAAGGTGGCGGGGTCTTGAGGGAGAGCGCTACAGTCGTGTAGATCCTCAAGGCAAGTCTGGAGGATGTCCCTTCCCGAGGTTGCCACCCCGTTCTCGGTCTAATTCCTTAAGAAATAGACGTAGCGAAAACCTCCAGGCGCCATCACAGCACACACTTTCCCAAAAGTCCCTTTACCCCTATCTTTCCCTTCATATGCCCCTCCTGCCCCAAATCTCATCCTTCCCCCACCCCATCCTACCTACATCCCTACTCCCTCCACCTCCATCTCCACAATTCCCACTCCTTACTGCGACCCCCTGTAACTGGGTGGTGGCAGGCTCGTCCGTCACTAAAGACAGCTGATGGCGAGTAGGAGTAAGCAGTTACCTGCACTAGGACCTGCGCAGTTGAGCGCCGTGAGCGGGGATGAAGGAGTCCTGGGGGGTTGAGCCGAGCGGTTCTGGTTTGTAATGTGCCCGTAAGGCAACACGCCCCCTTTGGTCTGGATTTCAAGCGAAACGGTGGCCCTACCCATTAGCCAGGGGTAGGGAAATGGTCATACTGTCCCGTCAGAGGGCCACAGGTGAGGTGCGTGAGGTCCGCTGAGGTCGTCCTCGGACGGCCGAAGCGGTAGGTAAAGGTCATGCTGACGGTGTAAGTGAGGGTTGATCAGTTCGAAGGGGGTGGCCCTTAGGACCCCCTACGCCAACCCGATCGAGCGCCCGATGTCGCACTGTAAGCCAGCCTTGCGCCCCTATATCTCTCTAGTAGTCCTAACGTTCGAGCTTTTTTACGACGCCAGAACCAGCAGGGGAGTCCACTCCCCCATCAAACAACCCGGAAGCATCAGCGGCCGAACCTGCAATAGCAGAGTTGGCCGCTCCTGCTGCCGCCATCGTGGTCGCCGTTCCTTCATCGGGTGAGGAGATGGATGACATCATCCTGTCCCCGCCCTCGGACCGGGTGGGGGGGCGGCTTCGACGAGGGCGACCTGTTTGCCGGGCTGAGACTGGAGGGGGACGAAGAGGGTTCGGCCAACGATGGCGTCCCTTTCGTCGACCTGTAGAGGCCTCCAGGCCAACCTCCACCACAGTCAGACCGCGACGGCTCAGCTTCGCAAGTGGCTGGAGGTTCAACACACAGCCATTGCCCTGATCCAGGAGCCGTGGGTCAGGGCGGGCCGCATACAAGGACTCTCCAATCTTGGCGGTAAGCTCCTGGTCACCACAGATCACGTTCAACCTAGATCGTGCATCTATGTCACAGGTAACCTTAAAACACAGCTCTTAAATGACTTCTGTTGCAGAGATGTCTCTGCAGTAAAGCTGCAAATACAGCGTGGCGAAGCCGAGGAGATAGTGATCGTTTTCGCCTCGGCATACATGCCCGAGGCGGAGGCGCCGCCTCCACACGACCTCGCCCGCCTCGTGAGCCAATGCGAGAGAAGCGGGTTTGAGGCCGTCGTCGGGGCCGACGCCAATGCTCACCACCAACTTTGGGGTATGAACACGCAAAACGAGAGGGGTAAGGCCTTAGTTGACTACTTATTCTCGACTAACCTATCCCTACTAAACACTGGCTCCGAACCAACATTCGTAACCAGGCGAAGCCGCACAATCATAGATCTCACTCTGGCAACAGAGGGCGCGGCGGAAATTGCCACGGGCTGGCAGGTCTCTAAGGAGGCCTCCTGCTCCGATCACAGGTGGATCCGCTTCGACATCCAGGTCTGTGTCACCCCAAAACCACCACGGCGCTATCCGCGTAGCACGGACCGTGCCACCTACATACGCAGCCTTGAATGCAAGCTGTCGTTATCAAGCGTTCCGACGACTTTTGCGGATACGACACAAATTGAGGCACAAGTAAGTCATCTTACTAAATCAATGATAGACAGCTACCAAACTGCCTGCCCAGAGACCACCCTACGTAATACACCGGGCAAACAACCCTGGTGGGGCGCTGATCTGGAGCGCAAGCGCGGCAAGGTAAGGAAAGCACTTAATAGAGCCATGAACACATGTGCGGATGAGGACTGCAAATCCAGCTACAAAAAATGCATCAGATTCAGAAGTACTACGGGATGGCGCAAATTCTGTGGTAGCATTGAATCCTGTCAAACAGGGTAAGGAAAGTACTGGCGCAACAGAACACACCTGGGCCCGCTACCCTCCGGAAACCCAACAACACACTCTCTTCCTCGCCAGAAGAAACGAACACGCATCCTTATTGAAACTCACTTCCCTGGATGTATCTTCGCGCAGGGTATCGACTGGCAAGAGGTAATTCAAACACCATCAGACAATGATAGACTTTACGCCAGCAGGGTGATCACGTTGGAGAAACTCCAATGGGCCATCCAGAGCTTCCATCCTTTTAAGGCAGCTGGTCCTGACGGTGTGTTCCCCGCCTTACTACAGTGGGGTGGCACCGGTGTCGCAATAAGACTGGTGCCTTTAATGCGGGCGTGCCTGGCCTTTAGATACGTTTCCAAGGGATGGAGGGAAGTGAAAGTTATATTCATCCCTAAGCCAGGTAAGGGTGACTACACAAACGCCACACCGACACAAATCCTACCGACCTCCTTTCTATTAAAGACTCTGGAAAGACTGTGTGATAGGGAGCTGAGGGACGGCGCTCTGACAACCTTACCGCTACACGGTAACCAACATGCATACAGCTCGGGTAAGTCGACCGAATCCGCTCTTCACCTGGTAGTCAGCCAGATAGAGGAAGCGATTAATCAAAAAGGCACCTGCCTGGGCACCTTCATTGACATCGAAGGACCTTTCGATAAAACCAGCTTCTCCAGCATCAGCAGCGCTCTCTCCAGACATGGAGTAGAACAGGTACTAACGGACTGGATTACAAACATGCTTAGCAAACGTGTGGTTCGCCTTGAGGGTGAGCAGCAACTGGCCATGATAGCCAGAGGGTGCCCCCAGAGAGGGGTGCTATCCCCCCTTCCATGGAATCTGGTGGTCAATGACCTCATAAACAAACTCAACGCCAGCCGCTATTATACTATAGGATATGCAGACGATATCGCAATCCTTGTTTCGGGGAAGGAGACGGGTACGATCTGCAACCTAACTCAGCAAGCACTACGTATCGTAGAAAATTGGTGCAGGGAATATGACCTATCAGTGAACCCCACCAAAACTGAACTTGTCATGTTTACCCAAAAACGAGCATTAGGCCCTTTCCGCCTACCAAAACTGTTCAATACAGAACTTCAGTTGGCCAACGAGGTCAAGTACCTGGGGATCATTCTAGACAGTAAGTTAAACTGGAGTAGTCATTTGGACAACAAACTAAACAGGGCCTGCATAACCTTCTGGCAGTGCAAGAAAATGATAGGCAAAAAGTGGGGACTATCCCCTAAAATTATACTATGGCTGTACACCACAGTGATCCGCCCCATGATCACCTATGGAGCCGCGGTCTGGTGGCCCCGAACCAAGCTGGCTACAGTCTCAAACAAACTACAACGCATACAACGACTAGCCTGCTTGGCGGCTACGGGCTGCATGAGGACCACTCCGACTGCAGCAGTTGAAGCCATGCTGGAACTGCCACCGCTCCACCTGTTCATACAGCAGGAAGCCACACTGGCGGCGGTGCGTCTTAAGACACTAAATCTCTGGGGTAAGAGAGGCACACCACACACCGCGCTACTTGAGGGACTCAACAACGAGTTCCCCATTACCAGAGCCATCAATGATCGGGTACCCAAACAATTTATCTTTGATAAAAAATACAAGATCCAGCTTCACGAGGATCGCAGATGCGAGGGTTTGTGCCCTGCAGAGATGCGCATCTTTACAGACGGATCCAAAACAGGTAATCGCACAGGTGCTGGAGTCTTCTCGGAGGACCTCAACATACGTATAGCCACACCATTGGGGGTCCATAACACAGTGCTCCAGGCCGAATGCATGGGTATTTCTCTGGCTGCTTCGGCCATCATGGCCAGGGAAGTTAAGGACCACTCGATCCGTATACTCTCAGACAGCATGGCTGTTCTGCAATCGCTAAACAGCTACACAGTTGAATCTGGGCTAATATACGAGTGTCACCAGCGCCTTAACCAGGTGGGTTGACTCAATAAAATAACCATTCAATGGATCAAAGGACACAGCGGTTCGCTGGGCCACGATGCAGCCGACGAACTTGCCAGAAGGGGGTCGAGTGAGACAGCAGTGGGACCAGAACCCATCGTGCCACTCCCCTTCGGATATCTACGCGCTCTGGTAAGGAAACGCACCAGGGAACAACATCACAAACAATGGTTGGAACAAGGTGAGTGCAGGCAGGCTAGGGAAGCACTCCCTGCAATTGATAGCCGCCTCACGAAACAAGTTCTCCGACTAACTAAACAACAGCTGCGCATAGCTACGGCAGCCTTGACTGGCCACGGGTCATTTAACAAACACCTCTTTGTCATAGGAGTCACAGACAGTCCGTTGTGCAGGGCCTGCATGGAGGAGGACGAGACAGCAGCTCATTTGCTTCTAAACTGCCCGGTGGTCGCCACATACAGGGCAAAGCACTTCGGTAACCCAGGTACCCTACGCGAGGCTGTCAGTAACATCAAGGCGTTGCTGGCCTTCCTCGAGGAGCTGGGGTGGATCGAATGATCGATTTTCCCACCGTACGCAAAATACGCGCATTGACGTGGAGTTGCGGACACCAGCCCGTATTACCTATTACCTATAAGGACACGGCCGGAATTTCATTAGAGCTTTGCCCTCACAAAAAATATTCATATGCATTGGCATACAGAACGTCATATTAAAGCTAACAGGTATGTCTTTAGAATAGTTGAAGTTTTCTGATCAGAGCTGAAGCGCGACATACTAGAAACAGGATACAAAAAAAAGTGCCTAAACATTTTTAATAGCAATGATCAACAATTCCGAGTTTTATAGACGAAACAATACAAGATCGTCAATGGATAATATCTATTGACGACATTGTCGTCGACAGTGTGTGTTCATTCACAACGAAATCAGTGAATTTCTAATTCTATGAAAATGTATGAAATACTCTCAATATCGGTGTTCCATACATTTCAAATCAGTCAAAAATCTACAAAATACGGACTTAAACTTATTCATCATATAGGTGCGCCAAATTGAAAAATGTATTACTTTGATTTGGGAAATGACGATGTAACCATTACTGAACGTCCTATTTCGAGGTGGCGTAAGTTTTCAATTTCATCTTGTATTAGTAATAGGCCTAGACCTTTCAAACGTCGCGTCGTCATAGGCAGGCCGCGCTAGCGGAGAGCTTGAATTTTTATTTACTTACGTATCTAATTAAGCAGGTAGGATATACATACATTTGCTTATAAAAATGATCTACTTCCACTTGTTTTAGAGACATTTTATGAAAACATTATATCATCCATTTATGATTAAAATCAAAAGTCACTGGATCTCTTTATAGAAATCATAATAAATCCTCTAACTGCTGAACAGTAAAATAAGATGAGATATTTGTGCCCTCAGGTAATAAATGCCACTCATTAGCAAATAAATGTAACACGCATATTCGGTAACTGATGGGAACGTAATAATTCCGTTCTTTTAGCAACATTACCTTAACAAGGGTACGAAATGTCTAGCAGATGTAACTAGGCAGAAAATTCATTTGGTCAATCCTTCGTGCTTCAGCAGGATTATCAGCTTGTGGAGGTGGTTGTGGTGGTTCATGAGCGACCGTTGGATTAGCAAGTGGTGGGAGTGGTGGAGGTGGTTCGGGCAATCTAGGTTCATTTTCCCGTAGTTCTTCAACCTGTCTGTGTATATTTAGTACGAAGTGCCGATTATTTCTCATCACAGGGATGACATGCTTGCAGATTTGTGTTCCGATCCTGTAACAATGTTTGACATTTTGGTTAGTATAATAGTATTAATAATAACTAGTAATTATTATGGCGCAATCTCACTCGGCGTATAGTTTACGGCTGACTGTTTGTGTATTAGCGTCCCAATACTATTTAAAACAATTAACAGCAGCTAGGGCAAGATAGGTAGAATGGACTAAAAATATAAGCTCAACAGCACACACTTACCTGATTGTGGATATTCCACGAGATGAAAATATCGATTGATGGAACATTTTCATCAAAGGCGTGGTATCGCACTGAGTGACGCCTTCCCATAACACAGCATCCACAACCAATATTCACTATTGGGTAGCTCAGGACTCTGCTATGTACTTTCTTCCGAGAAACCAAAGGCTGCTGCACAACACTTACTGTGTTGTGTTATTGTTACTCTGTCGTGAGAAGAGGAAGACACAGAGTGGCAGGTGACAGACATAATTATACATGGACAGACAGAACAGCGGAAGCGCGCGCTGTTCAGAAACGTCAAAATAACTAGGATGTTCAGATACACACTCTTGAATACTCGTATATTGTCGATTCATAATTCCTAACGTGATCGTCATTATGACGCACGGTAGCTCGAAAAATGGTGACTGTGATAATCGTGAAATCTTTGACTTTTATAGGTTTTTTTACCTTAGCCTTACGGTTCTGGCAGTTGCGGTGGTTTAATATTTTAATCTTACCTTCAGGCGTATAACAGATATAATGCTTTTCAAAAGTAATTTTCATATATTAATCATTTATATATTTTATAATTACTGTACATTTATGTATTCTGAATGGCTTCTGCGGGCAGAATCCGGCCATGTCATTTTAGGCTCTGTTGTTTCGTAGATAAGGGAGGGACGTAGTCAATTTCCATATACTTTGTAGATCAACTTCGAAACTGTTTATATTCTAGACAAAAATATATAAAGACGCCCAAAAAAAGCCCTTTCTTTGATGTGTCACACGGTACAGTTTACTAAACTTTTGTTTGTAATTTTCTAGTTTTTCTCCCAAAACTGACTTCTAATTCAAAATTCTTTGTTTACGTTAAATGACCGTGTTTGGGTCACAGAATTTCATATGTACACCATGTTTCAACTTAATCAGTCCAGTTGATTCGGAGCAAATCGGCTGTGGCAGACGGACCGACAGGGCATAAGGGCATAGAAACATAAGGGCCCGTACGGAACCTTAAAAAAATAATTGAATGTATAAGTGAATACTAATAGTCCTTAAACGTCATGATCATAATTTTTTTGGATGGGAAATCATCAAATGACTTCTCCCGCTCTGGGTGGAGCAGAAGGGATGACTAAAATCCACTCGTGATCCTTCAGTTGCCTGTGGCAGGGTCACGGTTTCTCTTTCGAATTCACCGCGACCCTGAGGCGTCGGCCCTATCGGACCCCGTCATTTGGTGCTGACATCTCTTTGAGGCGCGCGTGGAACACGACGTGCCGTCGACCCGGTCCTGGTCCTTACCGGTCGGCCAGCTACCCATTGCTCGTCGTCCGCAAGCCCGCGCCTACGGTAGCCGGGAATCTGTAGGCGATTCCCGACGCCCAGTGCGTCTCCTGCGGCGACTAGGGGCGTGAGGGCGCAAGGCTCTCTCCCTCACACTCCCCACCTTCTCCTTCGCGAGCATTATTGCTAAGCAGTAGGAGGTGACGGCTTTTCATTCCCTCTCGTTCCGTAACATGGCCTGGACCAGGGCCGGACGCGAGAGATCGCCACCGCCGATCGCCTCCGCGAGGACACTGCGGTGCTCCGCCCAAGCTGGGCAGACCTCCACCCTATGCTCCACCGTATGCTCCGGGCGATCCACACAATGGTGACACACACCCGCCTTATGCGAAACAGGAACCTCCCGCCTTATGCGAAACAGGAACCTCGCGCCTTAAAGCGAAACAGGAACCTCCCGAAACAATTGTGTCCGGTGAGGACCTGTGTGAGGTGGAAGGTGAGGACGCCGTGGCGCCTCTCCAACCACTCCTCAAAGAGGGGACTTTCCGCCGCTACTGTGGCGTGCCAAGCACTGGGTTGCGACAATCGCACCCTCAATGTCTCCATGACATCCCGCCGGAGCTCTGCCCGCTGTAGCGTGATTTCTCGCCCAGCGGAGTTACACCCCGGCGTTTAGCCTCCTCGCGCCACTCCCATACGTGCGCGAGGGCTTCTGCCTCCAGATCATATGGCGGCAATCCGGCAAGGAGGCTCGCTGCCTTGCAGGAGATCGCCTACGGCAGGAAGCGTTTCGATCCTCTAGATTGGGCAGGAGCCGCTTCAAGGCAGCCCCAGCCCGCTCCAGTCTGGGAGCCAAACGTCGGAAATGTTCCACGATGTTTCACCGGCTGTCGTCCTAGGTATAGGATGAGTCCTAGGTACTTCATCGTCGACTCGACGCCGATTTAAACCTGCCGTTATATGGGAACCCGACTGTGGCGCGATCCGAGGACCATGAAAACACATGGCCTCGGACTTCTGCAGGGCCATTTCGTGTCCCAATTGCCGGATCCTCACGACGATTATTGCAACCCCAAGTGTCGCTTGTTCTGCCGCCGCCTGGTGCGGCCTGGGAGGTCGGCGCGCAGCACCCAGACGTAACCAATTTCCCACAGAAGCGGCCCCAGGACTGATCCCTGTGGGACACCGCACGAAATGTTTCACGGGTTCCACTCTCAGTCACCTCCGAAGCATCGTCGTCGTCGTCGGCGGTGAGGTCTGCATCCGGCACCGCAGTGGGCGGAGTCATGGGCGGGGGAGTGTGCTCCCCTCGCGAAGGGAACAAAGCGCTCACCACGTTCTTGGCGGGGGAGCCCATGAGCCGAGTTCATCTCGCATCATTTTGTAGGGGCGTCCCCACGGGTCCCTGTTCAGAGTCTCCAGCGACTCCTCGCGGGCCAGTGCTCTGGCCCACAAGATCTCCGCTCGAAGGGCGGTCTTCGCCGATCTGTACTGCTCGTCCAACTCCGCCTGAATGGCTTCGGTATCCGGAGGGTGGATTCGAAGCCTACGGTGCCTGTTGTATAGGTGTCACGTAGCCACGCACGCTTCGCGCAAACCGGTCAGCTCCGCCGACCACCAGCACACCTGGCGCCAGGCACTTCCTGGCTGGACCCGGGGCATTGGCACGTCACATATTTCGGACATGGCCTCCTGGAACCACTCCGCCTCGTCGTTGATGTCAGCAGGCCTGTCCAGTGGTGACACCCAGGCCTGCACGATCGAGGCTTCCAGGAGGAGCTCCCGGTCTAGCTTATTCAGCGCCCAGCGCGGACCACTCGGGGCCTGTCGGACGGCCGCAAGGGACAGGGTACCGGCGGCGGTCGACAAAATTAGGGTCACTGAGCCGCTCAGGTCCTTCATTCAGTCATCCCTGGGCGGGACAAAGTACGGCTCAGTGACCACGGCGATGTTAATCGACCACTGCGCCATGCTCTAGAGAAACAGATCCTGAGCAGAGGCGCAGTGGTTGATGTTCGCCTGGAAGAGGCGTAATGGGGCCATTACTGGCACTCCATATCAGCCCCTTCCCGAGCCCCCTGTGAAGGCCCTGCCACGATGGTTGCGGCGGTGACGACGGTGGAGGCGGCAGCGGCGGTGGCAGTGGCGGCGGATGCGGCCTTGACGGCGGTGGCCGTGGGCTTGCCCCTGCACCTGACTTTGGCTGGTGGTGCGCAGGCCTTACTCCCAAACCGGTGATCAGCCGGCTTGCCAGCTGCCGCACATATAAAGCAGTGCGACTTGGCATTGCACGAGCCGGCCTTGTGACCGGGCTGACCACAGCGGAAGCAGTGACCGCTTCGGTCCACCTCCGAGGTTCACTGCACTCCCATGTGGTTGCCAACCTGGCAGCGGAAGCGCCTCAGAGGTCTGGGTTCCAGAAGGTCTCCGCCTAACAATAACCAAAACACGCATCAAGACTTTTAATAAACCTGACCTACAAACATCTATCAGAACTAAAACTAATAAGTTTTAAACCGCTCCGATATATACAATAGTTTGCCTTCCGGTTATTTACCGAGGTGCCATTCCAAGTTTCGTCATTCCGAAGCTAAGTAAGGATTATAAGAGACGTGGCGCAACTTAGACGTGGTTATGGACTTATGAACTTTCCTACTTAGTAAATGTGGAATAGCTTATATTTATAGCTCAGAGTTTCGAGTGAAAGGCTGTTTTCATTAAGTATTATTCATAAACGTGTCTTAAATTTTAATCAATTGCTAAGCAAATGTTTAGCCAAATTCTTATTCATAAACGTTGTTTAGCGCTAAGAGTTCGCTAACCAATTGATTCGTAGCTGTCAATTTAAACACCATCGGTAGCTTGTCAAGAGGATGCTAAGGGGCAATATCGCGGTTTTTATTTGAGTCAGCTGATCGATTCAATAGGATTATTGTTTGTATGATTATCTACATTACATTTTCTTCATTCGAAGTACACATGATGAAAGGATTTATAGGGAAAACTCAAACAGAAGTAGGCTCAAACAGGAGTAGGCTGAAGAGTATGAGTTCGTGAGGAAGCTCATAGGAGATAGTTATTATCCAATGTCTTATCCCATGTGCCCTTAATCTTATGACGCCAGTTCTAAGGCCATAAACTATAAGAATAGCCACGTGGCACACAAATAACAAGAGACATTTTGTAGAAACTATTTATTTTGATATTTAATAAAGTCAAATTTTTGTTATAAATTCCCTATTTTTGTATTACAATATTCTGCTTACAAAGACATGGACTGTTCCATTCTTTTCTCATGCCACTCTCATTTCTCATCAATTCCACGAGCCTCAGCCCTAATGGTCTCCTCCCTCCCCGTCTTTGCGGTTGAATAGTATTGGTGCTAGGTGCCAATAGTGGCTTTCATAGCAGCAGTCAAACATGTACCTGTAAACAAGTATAATAATTGTTATTAAAAGACACTGAAACCCTGTTGCAACAGCGATAGGAATTAGGCAGTAATATATAATAGACACAAGTACCTACATACATTTCCAAAAGAGTATATTCAAGCTAGGACATGAAAAAAACACAGTTTAAATTAGTAAATGCATATAAATTCAGGGATAAATACCTTTTCCAGTTTACTCCAATTATTGTAGCTAATTATTTTCATTGCTACCATGTCAAATACAATGAAATAACGTAATAAATAATTATAATCAAATAAAAAAAATCCGATGTAATTTTTGACATACTTCTGTTAAAGTCACGACAGATACAAAAATCGTGGGTTCGACAACTTTATTCTTGAAATTCTGGTTTGTAGTCGACTATTTTGATTATAATCTGTGCTGAATACATAATTTCACCTCTATTCCGTTTCTCTACTAATCACCCGCTAACTAGCGTTTATAAATAAAGAAAAGTTAAGCATTGATTTAGAGCTAACTAATTGGTTAGCTAAGCAGTGGCTAACTAATGGTTAGCGAGATTTTTATAAATAAGGCTGTAAAAGTTTAGTTCGCGCTACAACTCAACATATCAATTCTTAATTTAAACTATCTTACCATTGGAAATGATGAGACAATTAAACACGAGAGCGAAGTAAAGAGAAATGCATTCAACTTAAAACTTTTATGACACTCCTGTGCACTACAGTGCACTCACCCTTTCTAGTTCTGTTTTAAGTAGTTACGTTATGATCCTAGGTAGCAAAATCATTTGCAAGCGCATATAAAATGTCTCCAAGAATAGCCATCCAACACGAGTACTTATTTAAGGAAGACTTTTAACAAAATCCATACTAATACTCGTATAATACATTAAGGCGCTTCCCCGACCAAACGACCTTGTGCGTTCGGTCCTACTCCGTCCCGCCGCCGCTCTGTCTCGATTTGTCCACTCCCAGTGCACGTCCCTTTGACATAGAATTTAAAAAAATGGACTTTTTGCATGGGACTTTAGCATAACTGGCGAAATGCGGGTGTACTATAGGTACACCTATGCCTAACCCTTCTGGGATTACAGGCGTGATGATATGTGTGTATGGTATTTTGTATAAAAAGAACAGCTATCTTTTTGTTGTTTGGATTATTTACATTTTTAAATTATGGTCACTTTTTTACAGGGAATCTAAAAATGTATTTATAAATTCCCTACCATAACATAACATATATTAAAATAAATAAGAACGTATAACATTAATAATATGTTTTTAGATGTAGTTTAATGCGTTTAATTAATGCGTGAATAAGCTTCTGAATAACGTACTAACGCAAGATTTTGCTATGGGTAGCGCCTTGATGTGAAAGTCTGTCTTTTTGTAACCTTTTCACGCCTTTAAAGCTGAACAGATTTAGACAGAAATTTTGCACACGGATAGACTATAACCTGGGTTAGAACAGAGGATACTTAAACTCCGATATGACGTTGCCATCGAATAATGAACGACCTCCATTCGGGCGAAACCGCGGGCATACGAGTAAGGTTATAAACTTATATTTTACAACGTATTTAAAATAAAGTTATTATCGCCATTAGCGGACAATCCGCCCCTCTACCAACATGAACTACTTAGGGCGCATTATAAGTTTCCGGAACTAACCACTTACTTGAACATTATTTAAAAAGTAATTGCATTTACAAATTTTACTCTTTGGCTGTAGAATACAGTTTGCTTCATCTGTCAATTGTTTTTACACTAGCGTCATTTAATAAAATTGCTTCATCACCATAAATTTAATTTGATTTTTCTGCAATACAGCTATTGATAGTTTCCAGGATTCAAGCGTGGTCGTGTCAATGTCACCCGTCCGTCGCTATGAGCAACAAAAACATCGATGCTGTGCGCCACCGCGCCGTATGGTCGATACAGACAGGCATGTGACCTTCTATCTATGAGATTTGGGCATTTTAAGACATAAGCATGAGTCAAGTACAATCATACACAAACATTTGTGTATGAAAAAGCGGTGCTCGCGGAGGAGTGCGGAAAAGTGCATTTACTCTAACGAAGAATATTTTGAGAAACAACAAATTACTATTTGACCACTCATAGTATTTTTCCCAGTTTTTTTGGTGCTCCCAATGTATTATGTTTCTTACACACAACATATATGTACTCTTCCTGTCTCTTGAGTATATCCTGCATGAGATGTTAGGTACTTGCGACTGCGAAGCAAAAAATTTAAAACGTGATGATATGGCAATACGCATATTATAAATTAAAGTAAATTTTTGGGTCTGTCTGTATGACGTCTCTGCTTTGTTTATCTAAACTTCACAAAGGATTACGATGCTGTTTTCGGGATTTTTTTCCGGAAGGGATATGTGTTTATTATTTTTCCGGAAGATTTTGATCACTTTTGTGCAATTTTTGCGAGAATAGGGAAAAAGAATTTAAACAAAGTCATTTATGATTTGAAAAGTCGAGTTCTTCGTTTTGAATGTGGCTGAAAGGGATTTTTCAAATAAATGAAGTATTCGTGGAAAATCAAAAATATTCGCAACAAGTTTTCCTAAAAATGACGCGTGACTAAAGTATGATATTTTATTTAACATAAACCACTTTTGATAATGAACATAAAAAAATGTCATCAACATCATAATGTTAAAATTATGGTCTATTTGCACGTGGCTGAAACACTTTTTTCAACTTCGATACTGTCCAGTTCCTATATTAACGCATGCAGTAATATGTAGAAGTAGTCGCAAATAAATCATCATTAAGTAAAGACGTTTGTTATTTTTCGAAAACACCGTTCCATTGTCAAAACCAAAGAGAACCTTAAAGTACATAAAAATATGGTCGAAATCGAACCGGATTAATTAGTGAATGGAACGGCTTGCGGACTCGGTGCGCGAATACAATAGGGAACCGCATTCCTTAGATAAGGATTGAAGTTGTTTACAAGTAATTAGTGTATTGTGAAGACTACTTATAAAAACTTATTAAAAAAGTGGTTTAGACATTGTTTGTAACTGTGTTGAAAGTGTTTGTGCGAATAATATTACGTGGACTATTTGTTTTAATTCTGCAAAATGACGACACCAACTCCAGAACAGTCTAAATATTTATCTATGTTAGAAGATGTGGCAAGCATGATACAAAAAGTGCAAGTTAACATAAAGAAGTGCCCGAAACAGCGATTAACAGCAGGTTATGTTAAAGCGAGAATAAAAACCATTGAGGAATATTGGGATTCGTTCAAACAAACCCATAGCAGCCTTACAAAGTGTACTCCACGCGAACAGCGGGGCGTGTTGCCGTACTTTCTTAATGAAGAATATTATACCTACGAAGAAATGTATCTCTGTTTACAAGCGGATTTAACCGATCTTCTAACAAACTTGGAGTCTCAACATAGATTATTAGAAGCGTCCAACATGTCTTCATCATCACAAGATGGCCATCTACCGTTTGCTAAGCTACCGAGAATACAGCTACCTGCCTTTTCGGGCAGATATGAAGAATGGCCTACGTATAAGGATATATTTACAGCACTCGTCCATAACACCACTATTAGCGATGTGCGTAAGTTGCATTATTTAAAGACTAGTGTTACTGGAGAGGCAGAGATGTTATTACGACATATTCAAATTACGGAAAGTAATTATGCAACAGCATGGGAACTACTTCAAGGACGTTTCGGTAACAAAAAGATGATTGTGTCGTCAGTTTTAAAGAAATTTTGTGGTCAGAAAAAGATAAGAAACCCATCAGCTACGCAAATTAAAGCTTTGCTCGACAATACTGTAGAATGTATCAACAGTCTGAATAACATGAAAATAAATACCGCCATTTGGGATCCTATCCTAGTATTTCTGGTGGCGCAGAAATTGGATTCGGAGACGTTAAAGTGTTGGGAAGAGGAAGCTTACAAGGAGAATAGCGATGAGTTGTCTTCGTGGGAAGAGTTGAAAAAGTTCCTCGAGTCTAAGTTTCGTACGCTCGAGCTAATAGCTCCAATCACTACTACAGTTACAAAAGAGAAGACACAAGGTCACAAAGCGTATCATGTCGTTGCAAAGAATACTGAGAACGATAAAGGTGACTCTGCACAAGCCAATAACAGTTCATCACCATCTTGTGTATATTGCAAGGGCGGCCATTACATCTTTAGTTGTAAAGAATTTGCAAAACAAACTGTGCAACAACGACGTGAATTTGTGAAGAACAAAAATCTTTGCTTCAATTGCCTAGTACCGAATCATATAGTTGTGGCGTCATGTTAATAAGACCACACTAACGTTGTATTTTTGTGTCCACAGAGTTTCCGCTTACCCTTTTGGGTTTAGGCGAAGCGCGATTGTCGCGCGCCGGAGTACGTCCTACGCTGGTGTGCGTACGAGTTTGCCGCCACACCTGTGCAGACATTTACCTCGCCCCGCGCCGCCGCCGCCCCGCCGCCGTCCCGCGGTCGTCGGCTGCGGCAGTCGAGACCGTCCCTCGAACAGTTAACTTCAAGCCTTCAAAGCGAGTCCACGCTACATTGATCCGCACCGAACTTTTATATTTCGTCCGCGTAATTAGTTCACTTCAATTGTTTTATAACGTTAACTTCCTAGTATCACATCGTGACCCTTCTGGTAGTAGAATCATACTTTGTTTCTAGAATTAACTTCGTTTTAACTGTTTACTGTAACGCATTTTGTTTACTCCAGAATTATACCATTGTAATTCCTGTTCGCGCCTCTTTCATTGTACACGCCCCAACAAGCTTCCAAAAGTGGTGACCCCGTACGTTAGACGTGTCGCGAAGTTACCGAGTCGCGACCGCGTGTACACAGCGAAGTTTCGAGAACGTTCGAGAACATTTCGTTTGAAATAATTTTCTTCTGAGCGTGTTTGCAGAAATGGCGGAGGACAGAATCACGGAGGCGTTGGTTGCAGCATTGCGATCAGCAGAAATAGCCAAGGTTAGAGTACGCGTACCTCCTTTTTGGCCAGAGAAACCCGCGGTATGGTTTGCGCAGCTGGAAGCCCAGTTCGCATTATCGGGTATAACTTCCGACGCGACGAAGTACTTTACTGTGGTAGGGAATCTAGAACCTTCCATCATGGAACAACTAGAAGATATTTTAGAAAGTCCACCCTCCAGTAATAAATACGAAATACTTAATGCAGAACTAATTAAGCGTTTGTCAGTTTCGCAGGAACAAAAAGTGCGTCAACTCCTCAATCACGAGGAATTGGGGGACCGCAAGCCATCCGCATTTCTCCGACACCTTCGGAGCCTAGCTGGCCGCGGTGTACCAGACGACTTCGTACGCACCATCTGGACCAGCCGTCTGCCAACCAGTCTGCAGGCGATTGTAGCGTCTCAGGCCAGCACGACCTTGGAAGCGGTCGCGGAGCTGGCAGATCGGGTTTTGGAGATCGCACCGGTGAACCCGGTGGCCCAGGTTGCGAGTGCCTCACCCTCTTCAGGGAGCATATTAGAGGTAATGCGTACGGAGATAGCCAGTCTCACCCGCAAGCTGGACGAGTTATCCACCGCAGTGGATCGACGACCACGAGCACAAGGTAGGTCAAATAGGAGCCGTAACCGGCAATTTTCACACTCACGCAGCCGTTCCAGGGACCGTTCACACAAAATGGCGGACAAGCGCAGCGAGTGTTGGTATCACCATAAGTTTGGCGGGAAAGCTCATCACTGCATAAAACCGTGTGATTACGCTTCGGAAAACGTCCGGAACCAATCGCTAATTACGGCGAGCGATTGCTGCAGTATTTCCAGCCGTTTATTCGTCACAGATCTGTGTTCTAGAAAACCTTTTCTAGTAGATACTGGTTCCGATCTGTGTGTCTACCCCCGTAGCTATTTAAATGAAAAGCGGACACGTGTAAACTACGACCTTAGCGCAGCTAATAATTCTGTTATATCCACGTACGGATATATTAATTTGCAGCTGAATTTAGGTCTACGCAGGGAGTTTAGCTGGAATTTCGTCGTCGCCGATGTGACCAAACCAATTATTGGGTATGATTTTCTTTCACACTACAAACTTTTGGTGGATTGCCACAACAGCAGGTTGATCGACGGATTAACTAACCTTTCGGTTAAAGGAGCATTCGCAAAAATGGAGATTCCCAGCGTCAAGGCTGTAACTGGTACTTCTCGGTACCATGAGCTGCTGCGAGAATTTCCGACCATCTCACGGCCGTCCGGTGCACCAAGACAGGTACGTCATTCAACCGTACATTTTATTAATACTACGCCCGGACCACCGGTTTCCTGCCGGCCACGCCGTTTAGCACTCGATAGATTAACGATAGCTAAGTCAGAGTTCCAAGCAATGGTCAAGGAAGGGACAGCTCGTGTTTCCAGTGGACCTTGGGCGTCTGCCCTACACCTGGTGCCTAAACACGACGACACATGGAGGCCCTGCGGTGATTACCGCGCTCTGAATGCCAGGACCGTGCCAGATAGGTACCCGGTCCGGCACATTGAGGATTTCTCTCAGCATCTACATGGGTGTACCATCTTCTCAGTTGTTGATTTGGTGAAAGCATACCAACAAATTCCAGTAAATCCAGCTGATATCGAGAAGACAGCCATCACGACACCGTTCGGACTTTTCGAATTTCCATTCATGTCGTTTGGTTTGAGGAACGCAGCGCAGACATTCCAACGTTTCATCGATGGATTGGTGCGCGACTTGGACTTCTGTTATCCATACATCGACGACGTATTAATCGCTTCTAGAAGTACGCAGGAGCATGAAGAACATCTGCGGAGGCTATTTGCTCGCCTCGAGGAATATGGAGTCGTCGTTAACGTAGCTAAGTGCAACTTTGGACAACCGCAGGTAACTTTTCTTGGTTATTCGGTTACAGAAAGAGGAGTGCACCCGTTAGAGGAAAAGGTGGAGGCTATTCAGAAATACCCACCGCCTCAGACCGTTAAATGCTTGAGACGATTTTTAGGGATGCTCAATTTTTACAGACGTTTTTTGAAGAATGCCGCTGAATTACAAGCGCCACTCAACGATTTATTGGCAGGCACAAACATGAAAGGATCAAAACCAGTTAATTGGACTTCCCAGTTGTTAGAGGTTTTTGAGCGTTGCAAGCGTAGCCATTCAGATGCAGTACTTTTGGTTCACCCAGTTGCCGAGGCGCAGCTGGCACTCGTAGTAGATGCATCGAATGTTTCCCTGGGAGCCGTATTACAGCAGAGAGTGGATGACGTTTGGCAACCCTTAGCTTTTTATTCAAAGAAAATGAGCCCGACGCAGCAGAAATACAGCGCTTATGACCGAGAACTCCTCGCAATTTACGAGGCCATCAAGCATTTTCGCCACATGGTGGAAGCACGATGCTTCACGGTATACACCGATCATAAGCCGCTGATTAGCGCATTCAAGAAAAAGGACCAACAAGGTTCACCAAGACAGACTAATCAACTGAGTTTCATTTCAGAATTCACGACTGATATCCAGCACGTGTCCGGGCAGGACAACCACGTGGCCGATGCATTGTCTCGGATTGAGGCAGTCACTGCGCCATTGGATCTCATGGAGCTTGCCCTTGCGCAGCGTGATGATCCAGAGCTACAACAGCTTCTGAGGGGTAACCATTCGTTAACACTCGAGTTAGCGACAGTACCAGGTTCAGACGTGAATATTTATTGTGATGTTTCCTTGTCTAAACACAGACCTTTCGTGACACGGACTTACAGACGCCGTGTGTTCGAGTCGTTGCACAGCCTTAGCCACCCTGGTGCGAAGGCGTCCATCAAGATGGTCAGTGAACGTTTTGTTTGGCCGTCTCTTAGGAAAGACGTCCGCGCTTGGGTAAGAGAGTGCGTTCCGTGTCAAAAGTCGAAGGTAACAAGGCATACCACATCTCCTCTAGGTAAATTTGACGTACCAGATGTACGTTTCGCGGAGCTTAATGTCGACCTAATAGGACCACTACCAGTATCTTCTAATTTCAAATACTGCCTTACTATCATTGACAGGTATACCAGATGGCCGGAGGTGATTCCACTCCCTGACATGACAGCGGAGACGGTGACGAAAGCGTTCGTATCGGAATGGATTGCCCGGTATGGTTGCCCGAAGAAGGTAATAACGGATCAAGGTAGACAATTCCAGTCACATTTATTCCAAAATTTTGCAAAGACGTATGGAATCGAGTTGGCAAGGACAACAGCGTACCACCCAGCCTGCAACGGTATGATTGAGCGTTTCCATCGCACGCTCAAAGCCGCTTTGATGTCGCACGGCACAAAGGATTGGGTGAGTTCTCTACCTGTGGTACTATTAGGGTTACGGACAGCGTACAAAGAGGATCTCCAATGTTCACCAGCTGACTTGGTGTATGGAGAGCAGTTACGCGTCCCCGGTGAGTTTTTCACCGCAACAACCAACAAGGTAGACTACCCAGATTTTGTCAGCACATTACGACAAAGAATGTCCGACCTACGCCCGTGTCCAGCATCGGACCATTCACGGCATAAGGTGTTTGAGCACAAGGACTTGCATACCACGTCGCATGTGTTCTTGCGTCAAGACCTGCTTCGTGGATCGCTAGAACCACCTTACAGTGGCCCACACAAGGTCATTACAAGGAGTCCCAAGACGGTCGACATTGTGCTCAATAACAAAACTGTCAAGGTATCGATTGACAGGGTAAAACCAGCCTATGCACACCGTGATAGCGTTGAGAGTGAGACACATAGTCGTGAGACACAAATTACACGCCCATTGCGTACTACTCGTTCAGGGCGGACTGTTAGGTTCCCTGAACGATACAATTAGGGCGGCCCTTTTATTCGTAAGGGGGTCCTGTGGCGTCATGTTAATAAGACCACACTAACGTTGTATTTTTGTGTCCACAGAGTTTCTGCTTACCCTTTTGGGTTTAGGCGAAGCGCGATTGTCGCGCGCCGGAGTACGTCCTACGCTGGTGTGCGTACGAGTTTGCCGCCACACCTGTGCAGACATTTACCTCGCCCCGCGCCGCCGCCGCCCCGCCGCCGTCCCGCGGTCGTCGGCTGCGGCAGTCGAGACCGTCCCTCGAACAGTTAACTTCAAGCCTTCAAAGCGAGTCCACGCTACATTGATCCGCACCGAACTTTTATATTTCGTCCGCGTAATTAGTTCACTTCAATTGTTTTATAACGTTAACTTCCTAGTATCACATCGTGACCCTTCTGGTAGTAGAATCATACTTTGTTTCTAGAATTAACTTCGTTTTAACTGTTTACTATAACGCATTTTGTTTACTCCAGAATTATACCATTGTAATTCCTGTTCGCGCCTCTTTCATTGTACACGCCCCAACAAGCTTCCAAATAGTCTACAAATGTAAACAAAAGAGGAAATGCCGAGTCTGTGGAAGAAAACATCACTCTCTCTTACACGAATCAAGGGAAACAACACAAGAGAGTGACACACAAGAGAGTAACAGACAAAATGAACAACCAGAACACAACCAGGTCACAAGCGCACATTTCTCTAAAGAACAACCTGGTCGTCAAGTATTATTGGCAACAGCACAAGTACATGTTACATCAAGCGATGGCGAAACACATGTACTTCGGGCATTGATTGACCAAGGCTCAGAGGCTTCATTTGTATCTTCAAGAGTAGTCGAACTCTTGAGATTGAAGAGGACAAGCATCAACGGTGTAGTCTCAGGAGTGGGAGAAGGAAACCTGGTTCCTATAAAACATGTAGTTGACCTGTTAGTTACATCGCAATATAACAAAAAATAAATTATTCAAGTGAAGGCTTATGTTTTGAAATCACTGTCTGCTAGATTACCTTCAAAACGTATCACGATGAACTGGCCAGAACTCCAAAATTTACTATTGGCTGACCCTACGTATAACACACCCGGTAAAATTGATATATTACTCGGTGCAGACATCTTTTGCAAAATTATTGAAGTTGGTTTAGTAAGATGTTCTGATGGTATAGTGGCTCAGAAAACACGTTTGGGGTGGATACTTTCAGGTCAAAGGGAAGACAAATCAATTAGCGAAAAACACAAAATAACAACACTACATGTGACAAGTATGGTATCAGAAGACAATGATTTACTAAGAAAATTCTGGGAAATTGAAACAGGTTTATACAAGAAAAGAAACCTGCTTACAAAAGAAGAAGAGATGTGTGAAGAGATTTACAAAAAGACAACTAAAAGAGTAAACGGAAAATACACAGTGAACTTACCTTTGCGACATGGAATAGAAGAGACACTGAAATTATGCGGAGATACGAAAAAACAAGCTGTTTATAGATTCAAACAGTTGGAGAAGAAGTTACAAAATTCTCAGAAGCTGAAGTCAGACTATTCTAAAGTAGTTCATGAGTACATGGAAATGGGTCATTTGAAAATATCTGACCCAAACAATGACAACGAATCAGTATATCTTCCTCACCACGCTGTAATACGCGAAGACAAAGAAACAACAAAGATTCGAGTAGTTTACGACGCGTCTGCGAAAGGTTCTAACGGTCATTCTTTGAACGACACCATGATGATTGGACCTGTATTGCAACCTGATTTACGAAGCTTAATTATAACATGGCGAACACATAGAATATGTGTAGTAGGAGACATAATTAAGATGTATAGAATGATTAATATGACACCTGAGCATACAAATTTACAACGCATAGTTTGGCGAGATACCCCTGAAGAAAAACTAGAAAGCTATAACTTGATGACTGTAACCTTTGTTACAGCTGCAGCACCCTATTTAGCTGTACGAACGTTACACCAACTCGCCGATGATGAAGCACTTAAGTATCCTAAAACAGCACCTGTAATTAAAGATTCATTTTATATGGACGATTTAATGTCGGGAAGTGAATCTGAAGAAAAAACGAAGAAAATGTGCGAGGAAATAAAGCTGATACTAAGTAAAGGAAATTTTAAAATGCAAAAGTGGTCTAGTAATTCGGAAGAAGTATTAAAGTATTTACAAGAGGGTGATAGCACGAACAGTACGAAGGATGGAATAGAGATAAAGCTAGATAAAGTTATAAAAATTCTGGGATTGACATGGGATAGGAAGGATGATACATTTAAATTCACAATTAACTTACCTGAAGTACGATGTCCCGTAACGAAGAGATCTGTTCTATCTGATGTAGCAAGGCTGTTTGACCCATTTGGCTGGCTGTGACCGGTGATCATTAACGCTAAGGTGTTGATACAAAAACTGTGGCTATGCAACATGGGATGGGATGACGAGCTGCCGTCAGAGGTGATAGATGAATGGATGAGATATAGAGAAGAATTAATACACCTACAAAACATTACAATACCACGCTGGTTGAGAACTACACCAATCAATTATACAAACATTGAGTTGCATGGTTTTGCAGATGCATCTACGCACGCATATGCTGCTGTTACCTACCTTAAGATTATTGAAGAGAACACAGTACATATCACAATCATCGCATCCAGAACCAAGGTTGCGCCGTTGAAGCAAATTTCAATTCCTAAATTAGAGTTATGTGCCGCAGCATTACTAACAGACTTAATCAATGATCTGGAAGACCTATTAAATATCCCTAAAAACAAAATCTTTGCTTGGACTGATTCAATGGTCGTGCTGTCATGGCTGCAATCTCAACCTAATCGTTGGCGTACATTTGTTGCGAACCGAGTGACAGACATAACACGGATATTAGAATCTGACAGATGGAGACACGTTCAGTCTACCGATAACCCAGCCGACATCGCTACAAGAGGCGTAAAAGCAAGCGACCTGGCTTGTTTAGATTTATGGTGGACTGGGCCTGTATGGTTGAAACATAGAAATCTCGATCTACGAACATATGACATTCCTCAAACTGAATTAGAATTGAAGGGCTCATCATTTCACACAAATTTAGAAGTCAAAACAATCTGGGAACATTTTTCTACAATTTCAAGAATGAAAAGAATATTAGCATACTGCAGAAGATTTAAAAAAGGAGAAAGAGAAATATATTTAACAGTTAATGAGCTAGACAAAGTATTAGAGTTATGCATAAAGTATTATCAAGATTTAGTTTATCAGAAGGATATTGAAGATTTACAGAAATATGGAAATGTGAAGAAAAGAAGTTCTCTTATCACACTCGCCCCCTTTTTAGATAAAAACGGGATCGTAAGAGTGGGAGGAAGGTTAGAAAATGCCTCCATAGCTGAAATTAGAAAACACCCAATTGTAATACCATGTAATCAGCATATAACTAAGTTATTAGTTCAAGAAGCTCATATTAGAACACTACATTGTGGGATACAAGCGATGATGGCTTTTATCAGAACCAGATACTGGGTCATAGGTTTGAAGTCTGCCGTAAGAAAGTGTATTCACAATTGTAAGACCTGCATTTTGGATAAAGCGAAGGTAAAAACCCAGTTCATGGGTCAGTTGCCTGCCGTACGAGTCAATCAACATCGGCCATTTATGAATAGTGGAGTTGATTACGCTGGACCGGTATTCATAAGGACATCGAAAGGCCGCGGACACCATGCAACAAAGGGCTATATCTGCTTATTTATATGCATGGCCACTCGGGCGATCCATCTAGAAGCGGTCACAGACCTAACAACACAAGCTTTTATAGCCGCATTTCGGAGGTTTGTGGCGCGCCGAGGCCACTGTTCGAACTTATGGAGCGACAATGGTACTAATTTTGTGGGCGCTGCCAAAGAATTGAAAGTCATGTTCCAGAAGGGAAAGCGAAATATCGCAAGCGAAGCGGCTGAACTTCTAGCTAACGATAGCACAATATGGCACTTCATACCACCAAGGATGCCCACATGTGGAGGCCTATGGGAGGCTGGAGTTCAGTCTGCTAAAAGACACCTCTATAGGATAAATAAGGAAACTAAACTGACCTACGAGGAGATGTCTACGCTCTTAGCACAAATCGAGGCGTGTCTCAACTCTCGCCCTCTTTATCAAATGGAAAATACGATGATGCCGCTTACTCCAGGGCATTTTTTAGTTGGTGAGCCCTTGATTTCGGTTCCTGATACCTGTTACGAGTACCAGCCAGTTAGTCTTTTAAATAGGTGGCAATTTATTCAGAAAATGACTGAAGACTTCTGGCATAGATGGCGTACAGAGTATCTAAACACGCTCCAACAAAGGTACAAATGGCAAGTGAACACAAAATGGCTATTGGGACGGGTGATGGAACTACATCCTGGAAAGGACAATCTCGTAAGAGTGGTAACAGTCCAGACTATGGGGAACAAGGAGTTAAAAAGGCCACTATATAAATTGATACCGCTTCCCAAAGAACCAATAAGTCAGTGAGCTATGGTGGGCGGTTTGATGAATGATTAGATAAGTGTTGAAGTTATAAAATAGTATTGTATAGCAAAAATAAAGTTGAAAATATTACAGTCCATTGTTCGAGTATTAGTATAAATAAGTATTGATTAAAAACGAATGTTTTGGTGGGCGGTATGTCCAGTTCCTATATTAACGCATGCAGTAATATGTAGAAGTAGTCGCAAATAAATCATCATTAAGTAAAGACGTTTGTTATTTTTCGAAAACACCGTTCCATTGTCAAAACCAAAGAGAACCTTAAAGTACATAAACAATACAAAGTAAGGCAGAAAAATTATTTTGAAAAAACCTATTTTTAGGAAAAAACCCAGTCAATATTTTTTTTTCTAACATAATAAAACCGTTTCAAGAAATTTGAAAATCACACATTAATCTTCACCTATTCCTAAAACGAAATTAAAATTTTATTTTAAGCTAATACAATATCTTCAATATGTAAATCAAAGGCAGAATAAACTATATTTTCGAGAACGCAAAAGTGATGAAACTAAAAACAGGTACTGTGACTGACTCGGATGGCTTAGCGCCACGAAAACTATATTTTTATAGTTACACAGACATACTGTTTCAATTATTTCAAGCTTTCTCACAATTATATTAGAAATTGACAAAAACGGTTTTTGTTTCGTGCACGGAGCTTTAACATAAAACTTACTATATAAAGAATCTGTAAGTTTCGTGAAGTCGTAAAAACCGGCCAAAGTTTGGACGGGTCGCTAGTAATATTATAATGAAGCATCCTTAATGTGAACCTGTTCATTTCAATTGTAAATAAAGTAAGTGTTGTTTACAATAAATTAACAAAATCGAATAAAATTAATAACGCTGAAACAAAGTTAATTAAAATTGGACCTCTTCAATGGTTTATACATGCAGCTCAGTTTTAACTACTAGCTGAGATATCTGTACGGAAATTCAATATTTCGAAAGGTAGTAAGGTAACGCTAATGCAGATGATTTTTGCAATTTTCAATGGTAGCTTAGGTAAATAGTAAAAAAAATTACGTACCTATAGTATATACAGTAAATGAATATTTTTGTGTATTATATTATATTATATATTTACTTTGCGATTCCATTTTCACAATGCGCGCGGGGCTACACAACTTCATGTGCTGCAATTCGCTTTTGGGAAAATAGCGTCGCGTCAAAATGTGATAAATCATAATTTTTTAAATCGTGGCGATCGATTTCTCGTGTCACACAAACCAGTACGTTGCATTTCTTCGACAAAATAATCACGCAATAATGACAAAAATAAATATGTTCGCGCTCGCTCTTAGACGTCGTAATAACAAGCAATTCCAACTCCAACTTTGCGATAAAATTCCTTGTCAAACACAAGGAATTTTATCGCAAAGTTGTGAACATCGACCTGATCCGTTGCTTTGTCTTTCCCGCAGAACTTGGGAGCTGGAAAAGTGAATTTTAATAAGCTGGGTTTTGTTGCCCGCAGTGCACAGACCGCGCAGTTCTAATACATCTTCCTTTCAAATCCACCGAACGGTAAAGCGAAACCAAATTAATGTTGAGGCGCTCGGGAACGGTTATGTACCTACAATTCTTTTTTGCAATTAATTGCGGCTTTCTAGAAGGACTAACAAAACTAAACTGGTAAAACTTCTAAAAGTTTAAAGAGGTAAAAGGAGACGGATACGCTTTCATACAGTCTTGGGCCTGGATTTATAAAAATGAAATTGGTGTCAAATGGTAGTTACTACATTATAATATTAAAACAAAATGCGTCATAAACAAAGAATTGTGTTTGGAGCCTCCTTTTAGACAAACAATGCCTGTGTTAGGAGACTCCGCTCTTCCATATCTTAGATATATGTTACATAATAATATATTACAGCATATTGCTACTTTATAATTTAAACATCTGATTATTATGTATCATGTGGTAGGACGCGTGGTGTGCTTTATTTAGGTGTGGTGTAGTGTGAATTTATGTGATCTGATGTGGTGTGTAGTGTAGTGTGTGGTGGAGTGGTGTGGTGTGGTGTGAATGTGATGTGATATGTGGTGTGGTGTGTGGTGAAATGTTACTTTGTGAGGTGTTGTGCAGAGTAGTTTAGAGTGTGTTGTGTATCGTTACATTATGAATCCACAACATACGAGACTAAGAGACAACTATAAGAGATTTAGTTAAAATGAGGTTGGTCTAGTGGTCGCAATCGCTACTGCTGAGCATGAGGTCCTGGGTTCGATTCCCAAGTCGGGCAACGTGTAATTGGGTTTTTCTATCTGGAATTTCTCAGTAGCAGCCCGAAGTCTGGATTTGTGCCCGGTAGATGGCAATAGGCTCGCCCCCTATTACATGGGACTTAAACATAACTGGCGAAATGTGGGTGTGCTATAGGTACACCTCTGCCCAACCCTTCGGGGAAACAAGACGTGATGTTATGTTGTTATGTGAGGTTACGTAAAAACAGGTGAGCTAAGTGACAGAAGGTGAGTAAGTACTTACAGATTGTCGTGCATATCATTGACTGATCACAACCAATATAATTTCGTCATCTAAAGCTCGATGACCTAGTGTATTACAGCGATTAGTCGCTATGCCACAATTGACACAACGATACATGGTGTCAATATCCAATCGGTAGGCCGGTTGTAGAATCCAAAATAACAAGTCCAAGTCCAACGTATAAGCGTGGTTCTCCGTATACGGTATGGTAGCAAGGGTACAAGAAGCAAAATCAGAACTCTCTAGAAAAAAAAAGCAGTAGTCGAGGACAATATCAATAAAACTTGGGAGGAAACACACTTAAAACGCACACGCACTAAACGATACGAATCGAGTGAGTGAGTGTCACTGTCAGACAGTGTTATGAATGACGTTGTTTATTTTAATTCATCGGCGTAGAGCAAGCATTTCGCAAACCTTACCTTATTCAAGTAAGCACAGACTAAAAGTACAATAATCGATTAACAAACGTGAAACGATTTTAAGATTTATCTTTATTATGTAGATATTTATTTTGTTTGAACTATTTAATACGTTAGTTTTATTACATTTAATTAATTTGAATTAATAATCTGGCAAAAGCATTTTTTAAATACCTACTATGAATTCTAGTCACGTTAATCGATTATAATTTATTACACTTATACACTAAAAACAGTCATTTCTACAATGTTAACACCAGAAATAAGAACAAACTACGTGCTCCCTTTCACCGGCTTCATAAGGTCCATAAGTCATTTGTTGGGCTTGGTATAACCTTTTATAACAAGTTACCCTCTTCTTTACTAGACTTACCTTTTAATGCGTTTAAGGCTCAAGTAAAATCCAACCTTTGTTCAAAGGCATATTATTCCACTAACGACTACTTAAACGATAAGAACTGTTGGTCGCTGTGATTAACTCAAGACAATGTTCGTGTTCTTTCTCCAGAATCAGCTTACCTACTGCCAGGGTTTATAAGTTTATAAATTTCTTGTTATTTAATTATCTTAATTATTTTGTTATCTTCATTTAGTATTGACATGATCTACTCATTACAATGTTTTTTAATGAGCTGAATTGCAATATGTGGTTAGCTAGCGACCTCAACAATTTATAATATTATTCTTGCCTGAGCAACCGGCAGCAAGTTCGTCATGCTCCCTTAGATGTCACTGCTTGCGGTAGCGTCGGGGGTCGGGTTTCCTCCTTCCCTCAAATATGGCGAGGGGGTAATGGCTGATCTTTGCGTTATGCTCGTGAACGGGTGCTGCTTGTGGTGACTGGTCATCTTGCTGGATATGGTTTTATTATTGTTACAGTAATTGTTCTGTTAATTAATTTTACTTTGATGATCCTAGCTTATCATTTATTTATTTTATTTGTTTGTAAAATAATTCCAGTATTTCATATGTAAGCTGCCATGCCCTTTAGGCCTGGAGGCTTTTATTTATGAATTAAGTTTTATTTACATTCAATTTCTTTTTCTTATTTTTTGGTATTGGTGTGGCTAGCTGACGTATGGCAATTAATTTAATGTTTTGGTAATTACTTACAATTGTTTAGAATCCAAATCTTCTAACCAAACAGACAGCTGTGCTGCTGGGGAGTTTGTTGCGCCACTACTTCTTCCCAGCTAAAGCACTAGGAAGTGGTGAAGGGCGGGCGTTTTGGGGGACTGTCTTATGTAATTTTGACGTTCGAAAAGTGCTGATTCTCAGCCTAATTTGAATAAATGACTTTTGATTTTGATTGATTTTAGTTTTAATCGATATTGTTTGTAACCTTATCTTCATTTTTGGTTTTCTCATTTTCCAGATTGTAAATTGGGCAGATTTTTATATTTAGAAATAGATAAATATAACCCAATTTTAAACCATACTTCCAACTTATTACAATCAGGCTGTGAAATCCCCGTCTTCTTTGTTTGTTTTTAAGTTTGTATGTAGGGGGTAATCTCTACGGCGAGCAATGGGCAGCTAGGTCCGGTAGGGACCAGGCCCGGGTCGACGGCGCGTCGTGTTCCACGCGCGCCTCAAAGATGTCAGCACAAAATGACGGGGTCCGATAGGGCCGACGCCTCAGGGACGCGGGTTATTCGAAGGAGTAACCGTGGCCCTGGCACAGGCAACTGAAGGAACAGTAGTGCTATTCCGTAACCATCTCACCGTGAAAACTTAGGTGAAGTGAGCGTGGAGTGAGCTGTCAGTGCCACTGATGCTAGGGATTGACTAAAACGGGATGACACTGACAGCTCACTCCACGCAAGTCATCACGGTGAGATTTTCACAGAATCGACACGCTGGGGTGGGTTTTAGTTAGTAGAAGTCTGACACGCCCTCACGGAGAAGTCATTTGATGATTTCCAACCCAAAAAAAATGGAGTAATCTCGGGAAGTACCGGTCAGTTTTTTTTTTTTGCTTTTGATAGTCTGATACTTGAGGAATGAATATAGGCTATGTTACATCACTCTACGGCTCCTAGGAGCAGCGCAAAATTAAACGCCCGAAAGAACGACGCGAAAACGAAGTGATAGCGCTGGCAGGTGATGCGATGTGACGGGGTGAAGTCGCGGGCAGAAACTAGTTTTCTAAAAAAAATAAGTATGTAAGCAGCGTAGCACATCACACACCTCACTACCATCACTGCTTAGCCTTAATAATGTGCAAGAACATCATCCAGAAAATTTAATCTTAACACCATTTTCTCCAATAATGTATCACGGAAAATGAAAGTGTGACGTAGCTATGTAATAGATTACAAGCGTTGTACAGGGTTGCAAATGTGATTGTTCTTCTTAGTGTAGCTTTTTAAGTCTAAAATTTTGGGGTATAATATTTGATTATATGGCCTAACATCCTATAAAGGGAATACCCGATTCAATAAAAATTTCTCGATAAAAAAAATGCTAAGTTCTATGTATGTTTATGTTTTTTTGAGTATGAAGGCGTAACGCTTATGAGATATTTAATGGAGTTTACTTGTAACCATAGAGAGTAATCGTATCCAAGTTTACATAAAGCAGTTTTAGTTTAAATAATACTTTTTATTTATGAAAGATAGCAATTCGTTTTGGCACATACGTTGTTTTATTCCGAGCGCTCACACATTATCGATACCCCTTCTTTTGCCTATCAAAAGTAATGTCATCACTATCGTTCGTTCATAAATCAGTCGCCCGGTGGGGTTATCAACGATGAACCTATGCCATTTCATTGCAAATCGGTGTGATCTTTCTTTTGGCGGTGGACTTTTACCAGTTTCTTGAGTAAAGGTCATTATAATTAAAAAATAAACATTTATGATCCAAAGTTTTTGTTTAATTTACATAAATATACACCATTATACAATATTCAATTTAAAATACACTTTCTCATACATTTCTCACAGGATACATGCTTCACAAAAACATGCCGTCATATAGAAGACAACAACACTAACGAAAAAAAAAGGTCAGTTCGATTGCGAGAATATTCACGGCCCAACAATAGCTTCGATTGTTATAAAGATAGCAAGCGAACGCGTCGTAGTAGCACAGTGATTTGATGCGAAGTCAGAATCGCGTAGCATTCGTAGCCCTGTAGCACTCGTAGCCGCTCTGCGCGTAGCACGGTTGTTGCTTTTGCGTAGCACAGGTGGTGGGAATCCGATAATACGAGTAGTTGGTGATGCGTCAGCGCAACTCAGAGTGGCAGTGTACGTTACCGACTTCCGCGCGTGAGGTGGGCGGTTTAAACCCAACGCAGACTTCCAATCGCGGCGGCCTTCATACCTTGTTTATTAAGGACAACGACCGTAATATTGTTGTCACTTTCGCGGGAAATGGCTTACTCGTAAAGACGCTTCAGGAAGAAAATATGAGAATTTAAATATTAGTTTTAGACCAATCACAATTTATTGCAGTGGAATTTTAACGTAAATTATGGACAGTAGATGCGCACGTCTGCTCACTCCCAGCGGCCGAACTCTCAAAATGTGCTAAAATCTTTTTTTAGCCTATCACAATGTTGACCTTTTACCCCTTTACAGAACGCCTTATGGCATTAAGACCACCCTTGTACCACTTCTGTACATGAAGTCTAAACAAATTAATTAACAAATCAACTGCCTGTTCAGAATAGGTTGGTATTATTTTAAGAGTGAATTCATACTAGTGCGTCATGTGTGTTTTACTGAACATGAAGTCTAAACAAATTAATTAGTAAATCAGCTGCCTGTTCAGAATAGGTAGGTATTATTTTAAGAGTGAATTCACACTAGTGCGTCTTGTGCGATTTGTAAAATGCAACCGTCTCAGTTACAAGCGTGGCCGATTCAGAAGTTTTTATAACAAGCCATAATTACCTGATATGTTTATTATATTTTTTAAACATATTATATATAATTATATTGTGCAGGCGTTATTCGTAAAATAAATACTTTATACGGTAAATAAGATCTATTTACAGTTATTTTTATTTTGGAGGTTCAAGTGCACCTTTTTGCACCCCGCTCCCCGCTCCGATAAAATAAAAAAGATTTGATGTTTTTCCTTTAGGAGTCAACGTCTTCTCTTTCATTTCGTAATCGTTTCATACTTAAAAATGCGATCGCTTTTCATCGAGTTTTTCATTAAATTGGTACTTTGTATCCTACTAACAAAGTCACAGAAACTCTATTTTTCGTATTCAAGATTGATCACGACACTATATTCCCATAGGAATATAGTCATGACGTGTAGCGAAATCCGTAGTGATCAAAATGGTATTCATTACTCTTAGCGATTTGTTAAAAAGATGGGACGTTTTTAATAGACATCAAATAACTCCTAAATTTGTCGTCAAATCAGACTAAAAATAGTTGTAACCACTCCAGGGTTCACTCGACTTTTAAGACGACACGTCCTATTAATACCGCTAATTACATTAAACACTGCACCCAAGTAGGTACAAGTTACCACCAAAAGAGAAATCTTACAGGATACGAAACCACCCGGGAGAAGCCACCATGATGGATTACCGCCATTTGTTTCCTGTACACACGATCCCATGTAAGAAAAATAACACCTGTATTTATGGCATCTATGTCAGTGTAATAAATAAAAGCCTTGGGATTAGAAAGACATAGTACTGAGTTGTAATAATTGCTGCAGATTAAGAGGAAGGATGAAGAATTTATGGGTAGATAAACTTCGTGCAAAAGAGAAGGTATAGGCTACACTTTGTCTGACTATTTGTTTTGCTCCAGTGTCCAGTTTTCACTGGCATCTATTAGTTTCGGTTAAGGCATATGAGTCATTCAGCTTGGTTTGGTACTGTTGCTAGGCAATGGGCCTTATACATAGTATCGTTTTTGGACGCGACTCACAAACTATTACAGCGGTAGAAGTAGGTAGTTATATAAGTTACATCACTAATTACCACCAGGATACATAATTTCAATCACCTGATTTCTATAGATGGTAGTTTAGACCCTTTATAACATAGTTTAAAGGAACAAAAACGAAAATTGCAGTACAACAGCGTAGTTAGAACAACAAAAATTTCGACGTCGTCTTTCAAAATGAACCCCAAAACGCAACAGTTGCATGTTGTGTCAAACATCTCACAGTTGGCACCGCAAAGAGATTCGGCGCAGACACGCGGCCAATTGACTGAAGAGGCTTTTTGTTATTATTCGAGTACGCGCCGGTTTTATATCAAGCCTAAAATTACGCTTTTTAATAAATAATCCACTTTCTTGACTGCTTTGATTCTCGGATAAAAAGTAAGACGTGATTTGAATGAATGAGCAGCATTATTCTTCTGATATCCCTATCAGACGAAGCCGATAGGGATATCAGAAGCTGGCCATTACGTAAAATTACGGCTTACCAAGTTCACATACTACAAACGACAGTTCATAAGGAAAGCAATAGATTTCAGCAGTAGCGTTTGAAGCGGTAATTGTGAATGTCACCATATTTTTTTTTGTTGAATTTAAACATCATTTATTATTTTTTTAAGAGTTCGGTACAAGCTAATGAAAAACGGAACCCTTATAGGATCACTCTTGTGTCTGTCTGTCTGTCCGTCTGTCACAGTCAATTTGCTCCGAAGCTACTGGACTGATTACATTGAAATTGGGTACACATATAAATGTCTGTGACTCAAACACGGTATATTAAAAATAAATAAAATTAGTTTTGAATATTCAAAAGTAAGTTCAAAGTATTCTCCCCAAAAGTTTCACTTTTGGGGAGAATACCAGAAAATTTAAAACAGAAAAATTGCAAACTACATCGTGTGACATATCAAATGAAAGGGCGTGTTGTGTGGGTCTCAAACATGTTTTTGTATAACTTTAAAATAAACAGTTTTGAAGGTATTTATTGTAAGTTATCCCCCCCCCCGTTTATCTCCGAAACTACAGAGCCAAAAATTATGCAAAAAATACAGAAACTAGTTCATTACTTACATATTACAGGAAAACCTATAAGAAGTTTGTGTTCCTAAAATAACATGGTAAATCTTTCAACTTTTTGCGTACAAACTTACAGTCTAAGCGTTTCGTCGTTATTTCATACCCTCATAGCTTCGACCTGGATAATGCAAGAGAGCCCAAATTCTAAACATAATACGTAATTAGCAGACTTATAAAACACACAAAGTCTCATATGTCTATCTTTTATACTAACTGACTCACTCTCTCGCCCATCAAAGCGTGGAAAAGCTGAAATTTTGTTTTGCACACATAAAAAAAACAAAAAAAAGGTGTTTCACCGTCCAACTCGCGCAAATCTGTACATAAAATAAAACCTCTAGGGTATTTCCCGAAGTCCTAAAAAGCTGAAATTTTGTATGCAGGCTAGGATTTACATACAAACAACAGCAAAAAAACTTTCCCACTCCCACCCTCGAAATGGGGTGTGAAGAAAATAAAAAATTTGGGTTACCTGCCGAAGTTCCAAAAAACAAAAAAAAATACACAAGCTAGGATTTGCACACACACAACAACAACAAAAACTTTCACCAGCCAACCCACTTAAAGGGAGGTGCAAGTCTGTAGTTATTAAACTCTTTATAACAAGCTTTTAGCTTCCCTAGTAACTAACAATGTCATGTCGAAATGAAACTTTGTATGTACATGTAGTTCGAATGACAAAACTATAATTTCGTATCTATGAGTTGATCTGATTATGAAGCCAAGACGTGGATAGGGAAACTCTTCAGTGGTAACTGCTGGCTTGCAAAAAATACTATATCAGGACAATATTGTAGCTAAAATAAAATAAATAGCTGAAATCCCACCAAAAAATGTATCGTAGAATAAGAGGCTTGGCTTTAGATCTAATATTTTTTAACAGTGAAAGCGTTATGTAAGTCTTGGCAACCTACTTTTAATAATTTTTTGTTGTTGTGGAACATCATCGTACGAACCCTCTCCACGCGAATTTATCTCGCACTTGTTCGATTTTCTTTTTTGAAAAAATACTGACCTCAGGCGGGATTTTCTTTTCCAAATAATTTAAAAATTAAACCTTTGAATCAAGAAATACACTGAAACAGAGAGCGAATGCTGCATATTTTTACACCGAAATGGATCGATAAGTCCCAGCCTGGAATGACAGGTCGTAAGCTTTCTTGGGATTGATTGGGATAGGAGCCCTAGCCTTGAATTTTGTATTACCTATATTTCAGCTAAGAATAGTCTATGACTCGAAATAAAGGATTTTAAACATTGTGAAGAAGATCTTTCTATGTAGAATCATTTATCAAATTCATTTATATATATTTTCATAAAAAATCTTAGGGAAAATACATGAATGTAAATAAAGTAGAAGCAGATACAGATTAAAATAATTAGAAAGTGAATATACTGCACCTCTGCCTAACCTAACGAGGATAACAGGCGTGATATAATGTTTTTATACTGGAATGTAAAGTACAGCTCAAGCGCTGTCCAACATCGATATTTGGGAAATAAAATTCCGATGCAAAATTGCCCGCATATTCTTATGAAAGCAATTTCATAAGAATATGCGGGCAATTTTGCATCGGAATATAAGTTTTGTACTGAAAAATTCAAACATTTTTTTCCTGTTTCAAAATATAAAATATGTATTAAATCAAAGTATGTCAAATGAAAAAAAAAACCTGGAAAAAATTGTAGTCGGTTGGGGCCAGGTCCGGCGAGTACGGAGCAGTGTGAGGTCTTGCGTTTTCATGGAGCAATAGTAGTGAAGATCTGTTGACGAGTCAGGGCTGTTTCGCTGCGTGTTTTGCAATCATTGTTTGAAGTTTTGAACCTATGCTGTTATTGCTTGACCGGATATGATTAAGCTGTAGTGAATTACACCATGAAATTATTATTAAACACCTCACTATTTACCAACCATAGCTATGGGTAAGTTCCGTTTAATGGCGTCTTTGCGGCTTTTGACCTAGAGTCAGCCATTGCGCTGTTCGCTAACGATTATCGTACAGAATCCACTTTTCTTCACACATCACACTTCACCCCGAAATCCTTTCATTTCTGTACCGGTTCAACAAGATAACGCAAGCTTCAACGCGTGCTTTTCTCTGCAGATCAGTCAAATCTCGGGATACCCATTTTTCACGCTTTTGTCTTACCGATTTGATACAAATAGGTTAATAATGAGGGATGCTAACATCAAACATGCCGCTAATTCCGTGGTAGTTTGATACGGTCCGACTTCCACCATCGCATTCAATTCATAGTTTTTACCTTAGAAGCTGGTCTTCCTCGGGGTCATTCTTCGAATCGAAGTTTCCAATACGAAAGCGATTAAATCAACAACACAATGTGCAATCATTAGCCATATCCGGCCAAAAATAGCATTGAAATTGCGAGCAGTTTCTGCTGCGTTCCACGTCGGAAATCGTTTTCAAAAATTACTCTATTATCAATCTTTACTTTAAAAGCTGAATGAAAATACAATTGAAAGTCAAACAATCGAATGTTGTACATGTTTCAAATTCAGAAAGTTTATCGCGTGAAAAAAGTTTCAGTCTGGAATCTAACTTGTCAGATACCATGTCTTTCTAAGCATTATGACGTAAAACAGAGCTGCAATTAGCAAAGAAAGTTTGAATTTCGCAGATATATCGGATGTTCCCCAAAATTTGACATTATTATTTGTATGTACTTAGGAAGTCCACACAAATGGTCCCCCCTTCCCGAAATTATTGCGAAAAATTGCAAAACTTAAAAATTACAATATTTTTATCGATATAGATAAATCGACCTTTTGAAAGCCGTATTACATGTATAAGAAATAAATTTCTTTTGCGCGTGTGTGAGTGTAAGTCGAGCGCAATGTTTGCATTAGTGTGACAACCAATAGCAAACTCGCGATCTTAGTGCGTGTGGTTTATTTGCGTGCGTAATTCGCATACGTATTGGTATCTTGCTTGTAGTGGAGTTAAAGAGTGGGAGACAAGCGGCGACCCTCGTTCTAATACAAATCAGGAACTATTTCCTTTTTAACCTCTTTTATCTGTTCTGTGGTCCTTACTCAGGTCATGGTCAATCTGTGTCAAATTTCAAACAACTATGTTCAGCCGTTTTAGCGTGAAAGCGTAGCAAACGAAAAAACTTACTTTCGCATTTATAATATTAGATAGAAGAAGATAGGATTTTAATAAACCTGCTGACTGACTTCCCTGTTCTCTTGTTTTTTTGTTATACAGAAATATAGAGATATTTTTTTTTTATACAGATGTAAATGATGTAATTTCCTTACACTTTTACACGTCAATCATATTTTAAAACTAGATAAGATCGGCGTTTCCTATCTGACTACTCTGAGAAGAAAGGCCGAAACAAACTCAGAGGTCACAGTCTCTTTTTAAGTCCAGACAAAATCTTAGTAGTAAGACCATTGTAGCTGATTGGTGTCTGAAATGGTCTTTTGAAGAAAGAACCACACAGATTGAGTGGACCTGTCCAGTCAGTGTACGCATCAATTTAGAACATAAGGAGCTCATTGATTCGACGATCATTACCTTTTCTAGGTAATCTTCAAAGTCAACAATATTGTCTCGATGGTCATGGTCAAACATTAACAAAACGGACTCCGAAATCATTTCAAGCAATGTACCTACAGTCCGTCATTTACTAATATTCCAAATATGTAAACAACAATGGCTCCTCGTGATTGTGTATGATATGATGATGCGATTGAGAGTTACCGAGAATCGCGCTAAATGGCGCTCAATTGGAGATTAAACTCGGAAATGGAATAGGTGATCCAAAATGTAAAGAAATAAATGTCATTGTCAACGTGACGTTTCAGGAGTAGTCAATATTTTCTAGTCATTCTAATAATTTGATTTTATTTTTTAAAGTAAGACACGGTTTTACGCGTCAACAAACAAATACGTAAAATACAAAAAATAAAAGCTTAACAACAAATAAAAACTGACACATTCAATAACGACAAACGTCAGAAACCGAATGACATTAACTGTCATTCGGTTTCAAGAAGTGAAAAATGGAGGTCCATTTTAAATAATCGCTTGGGTATGAAACATGTTGCCGCTCGGCAAGTCCTAAAATACCTGAATTTTCTCCAAAAACTCAATCGTCGCTGAGGACATGCTAGAACGAGTCGATTCCGACCTAACATTCATGAAAGGCATTGTTACTGGTGACACGAGACGTGGGTTTACGAGCTTGACATGCAAACTAGTCAACACGCTTCGAAGTGGCGCCTTCCAACTGAACCGAAACCGAATAAACCACGACAAAGTCGATCAAAAGTAAAAATCATGTTGACTGTTTTCTTTGACCATCACGGTGTTATGCACTCGGAATTCTTGCCGACATGTCAAAGGGTAAATAAAGAATACTATATTAGGGTTATGCGGCGTTTATGAGCGTAAATTCTACGAAAAAGGCCAGATTTTTGGAAAGAAAATTCATGGATTTTGCATCAAGCTAATGCGCCTTCGCACAAGGCCATCATTGTGGACGAAGTTTTGAACAAAAAATCAACAAATACCGTCCAGCAAGCACCTTATTCACCAGATATGTCTCCATCCGACTTTTTTTTTCCTAAACTCAAAATATCACTTCTTGGAATAAAGGAGAATTCGCGATGTGAACAGTAGTGCTATTTAGTAACCTCATCGTGAAAACTTAGGTGAAGTGAGCGTGGACTGAGCTGTCAGTGCCACTGATACTAGGGTTTGACTAAGACGGGATGAAACTGGCAGCTCAGTCCACGCAAGTAATCACGGTGAGATTTATTTGTTTGGCATCTCGCAGGCATCTCGCAGGTCACCCTATGAGGTTGTCGTCTGCTTAAGCGGACTTGCATCACGGTGAGATTTTTACAGAATCGACATGCTGAACTCAACTTCGAAAAAAGCGTTTATAAAATGTTTTGATGAAAGCTGATGTTGTGTGCTTTTCCTTATTCTGATACTTTATCAGGTGACGAAAAAAATTATATTTATAAGTTGAATGCACAAGCTGACATGTTGTAATAGTGACAAGTCCGCCAAGACGAATTCCTGCCCACACCATGATTGTCCCGCCTTGGTATAAGTGGACCTCCTGAGGGTGCCGTAGACGGCTAACTCTACCTGGAGATCTCCAAACGTGTGTTCTTCGTGAATCCGGATGAAACCCAAACCGGGACTCATCGGTGAACAGCACCAAAGACCATTGTTCGTCACTCCATGGTGAATGCTCCCGAGCCCACGAAAGCCCCCGACCGCGATTGCCACGTCGCAATGCTGGAACACGGAGCGGTCTTCGAGCATGAAGACCAAATTCTCCTGTCTGTTGAACACATCATTGAATTGTCCTGTGTTGAGCTTGATAAGCATGTTATAGTATGCGTATACAGACCTCCAGGTTACCAGAATCTATGTGTGTTTGATTCAGTAATGGAAGATGTGCTAAAGAAACTTACTGCTAGTAGGAAGTCAGTAATCATATGTGGTGATTTCAATATTAATTTATTAGAAAATAACTTGAATACTGTCAGATTATTAAGTCATTTTGGGTCATTTGATTTATCAAATGTTTTAATTGAACCAACCCGAGTGACAGCTTCGTCTCGCCACTTGCATAGATATTTTTTTTTTGTAACTGCGATTACTTACACAAACAAATTGTAAATAACCTCCCATCTGATCACAGTGGACAAACAGTAACATTTTGCTCATACATGCCTTTACAAAAAATTCAAATAAGGTTTAGGCCAATTACATGTACAAATTTTTTTTATTCTATAAATTAAACAAAACATAACAAAATGGCAGCAACAACTAATACCAGCCAGCCAGCCAGTAAATTATTTGTTCAAAGTTTTATAATATATTGACCCAAATGAGTTCTATGCCGAGTTCTTTTCACTATTGAACTCACAATTTAATGAAATTTTTCCACTTAAAACCAAAAGTACACAAAGTTCTTATTTAGTGATTGGGCGACTCCAGGTATTCGTAAAAGCAGGGGAAAACTTTTTGAACTTTATGGTCTAAAGCAACATATGAATAACATAACCTTTCATCAGTATGTTGCAAAATATTCTAAAACTTTTAAAAATGTGTGCAAAGTTGCTAAAGCTAATATTAGCAATAAAATAAAATCAGCCGATGATAAAATAAAAACTACCTGGCAAATAATAAATAACGAAACAGGTAGAAAAAAACAGCGTAATACTGAATTTAATTTAGAAACTGCACATGGCCCTATCAACTCAGATGTAGAAGTAGCTCAGGCATTAGAAAACTTTTTTGCTAATATTCCCCTAAAACTACTGAAGCTTTAGGATTAAGGTAACCCTAGATTCTGTTGATGTGTGTATGTATAGGTACCCGAAAAAAATCCTTGTTGGTTACTAAAATTATTTTCTGGCCACTATTGTCTGATTTAACTAATTAACTTAAATTAACAACGGCGAAGTTAATACTTTAAGCATTTAGTGGAAAAGTGTTATTGGGTTTTTCTATCTGGAATTTCTCAGTAGCAGCCCGAAGTCTGGATCTGTGCCCGGTAGATGGCAATAGGCTCGCCCCCTATTACATGGGACTTAAACATAACTGGCGAAATGTGGGTGTACTATAGGTACACCTCTGCCCAACCCTTCGGGGAAACAAGGCGTGATGTTATGTTTTATTTATGTGTCATTAAATTGCGTGTTTAATAGTGAAAAGAACTCGGCGTAGAACTCATTTGGGTTACCTATATTATTAAAACTCTGTTTACATAATTTATTGGCCAAAGAATCATTTAATATCTCTAAATTTTTACATGTAATTTGCCTAAACCGTATTTGAGTTTTTTGTAAGCGTATATGAGCAAAATTTTTTTTTTAAAGTTTGTCCACTGTGATTAGATGGCAACTTATTTACTATTTGTTTGTAAAAGTAATCACAATTACAAAAATATTATCTATACAAGTAGCAGAAGAAGCTGTCACTCGGGTTGGTTCAATAAAAACATTTGACAGATCAAATTACATAAAAAGAGTTAATAATCTGACTGTACTAGAGTTATTTTCTAATAAATTTATATTAAAGTCTCTGTAGATTATTATTGAATTACTACTAGCACTAAGTTTCTTTAACAAATCTTCCATTACAGAATCAAATACAGGTAGATTCTGGTAACTTGGAGGTCTGTATACGCAAACCATGACATGCTGATCAAGCTCAACACAGGACAATTCAATGGCGTGCTCAACATAAAGTCAGATGATGTATTTTTGTTCTTTCGATTTAATTGAATTTTTAACTAATATTAATGACCCGCCATGTATCATACGTTTTCGGCTAAAATGGCTAACTACACAATAATTTGCATTACTTGATGATCTTTTGACCAATGTTCTGTTAAAAAAATGACATCAAACTTAGTACTTTCTATAAACAATTCTATTTCCAATAATTTAGAAGCGCAACCTTGGATATTTTGATTAAATAATTTTAAAGTAAGAAAGAAAGAAAAATATTTATTTGCACGCAAGTCGTAAAGCACCAAACACAAATATAAAAAGAGAGCAACAATAGTGTGTGCCTCGCGGCTGCGCCAAAAGGGTTCATTTCAGCATTAATGCCAAACACATGCTGTCTGACGCTGGTTTACTAATGAACCTTTAGGGACAAGTGACAGGGAGTACAAACAGTTTCAACATACCTAATATATGTTATATTAATAAATAAACTAGCAATTGAAACATTTAAGATACTAAAACAACAAGAACTGTCTCAGTAAAACCCGTTGTTATACTGTAGCTCCATCGTGTCAGGGACATTTGAAGCACTCCCTTTAAAAACCAAAGGGAGTGCAACATACTTTAAAATTATATATATAACTATGAGTTATATTACCAGAAGATACGCTATTATCATTCTCTAATAATAATTGGTTATTTGAAGGGGTAACTTCTGTTGTCTTACTGACTAGTTTAAATATTTTTCTTCAGTTGTAGTTGTGGAGTGTGGAGTGACACGTGTCCACAACTACAACTGAAGAGTCTAAAATGGCGGTATGGGTTCCAGCAGGAAAAGTATAATCTACCTGACTGGTAGTGCCCTCCAAGGATGTTGGTATTATGGTTGGATCCTTCTTCGTACAATGATGATGAATCATAATTAATCACTATGTTGCTTGTTTAACTAGGCATCACAGACTCGTCACTAATACTACAATTTGTTATATTATATATAACCTCACTAATATTAAAAGCTATAAATATAAGATAAGGTTCTCTGAGTTAACTTAAAACCACTAACAAACTTGTTAGTGTCAAAATACAATAATTTGTCACTATTACAACATGTCAGCTTGTGCATTCAACTTATAAATATAATTTTTTTCGTCACCTGATAAAGTATCAGAATAAGGAAAAGCACTCAACATCAGCTTTCATCAAAACATTTTATAAACGCTTTTTTCGAAGTTGAGTTCAGCATGTCGATTCTGTAAAAATCTCACCGTGATGCAAGTCCGCTTAAGCAGACGACAACCTCATAGGGTGACCTGCGAGATGCCTGCGAGATGCCAAACAAATAAATCTCACCGTGATTACTTGCGTGGACTGAGCTGCCAGTTTCATCCCGTCTTAGTCAAACCCTAGTATCAGTGGCACTGACAGCTCAGTCCACGCAAGTAATCACGGTGAGATTTATTTGTTTGGCATCTCGCAGGCATCTCGCAGGTCACCCTATGAGGTTGTCGTCTGCTTAAGCGGACTTGCATCACGGTGAGATTTTTACAGAATCGACATGCTGAACTCAACTTCGAAAAAAGCGTTTATAAAATGTTTTGATGAAAGCTGATGTTGTGTGCTTTTCCTTATTCTGATACTTTATCAGGTGACGAAAAAAATTATATTTATAAGTTGAATGCACAAGCTGACATGTTGTAATAGTGACAAATTATTGTATTTTGACACTAACAAGTTTGTTAGTGGTTTTAAGTTAACTCAGAGAACCTTATCTTATATTTATAGCTTTTAATATTAGTGAGGTTATATATAATATAACAAATTGTAGTATTAGTGACGAGTCTGTGATGCCTAGTTAAACAAGCAACATAGTGATTAATTATGATTCATCATCATTGTACGAAGAAGGATCCAACCATAATACCAACATCCTTGGAGGGCACTACCAGTCAGGTAGATTATACTTTTCCTGCTGGAACCCATACCGCCATTTTAGACTCTTCAGTTGTAGTTGTGGACACGTGTCACTCCACACTCCACAACTACAACTGAAGAAAAATATTTAAACTAGTCAGTAAGACAACAGAAGTTACCCCTTCAAATAACCAATTATTATTAGAGAATGATAATAGCGTATCTTCTGGTAATATAACTCATAGTTATATATATAATTTTAAAGTATGTTGCACTCCCTTTGGTTTTTAAAGGGAGTGCTTCAAATGTCCCTGACACGATGGAGCTACAGTATAACAACGGGTTTTACTGAGACAGTTCTTGTTGTTTTAGTATCTTAAATGTTTCAATTGCTAGTTTATTTATTAATATAACATATATTAGGTATGTTGAAACTGTTTGTACTCCCTGTCACTTGTCCCTAAAGGTTCATTAGTAAACCAGCGTCAGACAGCATGTGTTTGGCATTAATGCTGAAATGAACCCTTTTGGCGCAGCCGCGAGGCACACACTATTGTTGCTCTCTTTTTATATTTGTGTTTGGTGCTTTACGACTTGCGTGCAAATAAATATTTTTCTTTCTTTCTTACTTTAAAATTATTTAATCAAAATATCCAAGGTTGCGCTTCTAAATTATTGGAAATAGAATTGTTTATAGAAAGTACTAAGTTTGATGTCATTTTTTTAACAGAACATTGGTCAAAAGATCATCAAGTAATGCAAATTATTGTGTAGTTAGCCATTTTAGCCGAAAACGTATGATACATGGCGGGTCATTAATATTAGTTAAAAATTCAATTAAATCGAAAGAACAAAAATACATCATCTGACTTTATGTTGAGCACGCCATTGAATTGTCCTGTGTTGAGCTTGATCAGCATGTCATGGTTTGCGTATACAGACCTCCAAGTTACCAGAATCTACCTGTATTTGATTCTGTAATGGAAGATTTGTTAAAGAAACTTAGTGCTAGTAGTAATTCAATAATAATCTACAGAGACTTTAATATAAATTTATTAGAAAATAACTCTAGTACAGTCAGATTATTAACTCTTTTTATGTAATTTGATCTGTCAAATGTTTTTATTGAACCAACCCGAGTGACAGCTTCTTCTGCTACTTGTATAGATAATATTTTTGTAATTGTGATTACTTTTACAAACAAATAGTAAATAAGTTGCCATCTAATCACAGTGGACAAACTTTAAAAAAAAAATTTTGCTCATATACGCTTACAAAAAACTCAAATACGGTTTAGGCAAATTACATGTAAAAATTTAGAGATATTAAATGATTCTTTGGCCAATAAATTATGTAAACAGAGTTTTAATAATATAGGTAACCCAAATGAGTTCTACGCCGAGTTCTTTTCACTATTAAACACGCAATTTAATGACACATAAATAAAACATAACATCACGCCTTGTTTCCCCGAAGGGTTGGGCAGAGGTGTACCTATAGTACACCCACATTTCGCCAGTTATGTTTAAGTCCCATGTAATAGGGGGCGAGCCTATTGCCATCTACCGGGCACAGATCCAGACTTCGGGCTGCTACTGAGAAATTCCAGATAGAAAAACCCAATAACACTTTTCCACTAAATGCTTAAAGTATTAACTTCGCCGTTGTTAATTTAAGTTAATTAGTTAAATCAGACAATAGTGGCCAGAAAATAATTTTAGTAACCAACAAGGATTTTTTTCGGGTACCTATACATACACACATCAACAGAATCTAGGGTTACCTTAATCCTAAAGCTTCAGTAGTTTTAGGGGAATATTAGCAAAAAAGTTTTCTAATGCCTGAGCTACTTCTACATCTGAGTTGATAGGGCCATGTGCAGTTTCTAAATTAAATTCAGTATTACGCTGTTTTTTTCTACCTGTTTCGTTATTTATTATTTGCCAGGTAGTTTTTATTTTATCATCGGCTGATTTTATTTTATTGCTAATATTAGCTTTAGCAACTTTGCACACATTTTTAAAAGTTTTAGAATATTTTGCAACATACTGATGAAAGGTTATGTTATTCATATGTTGCTTTAGACCATAAAGTTCAAAAAGTTTTCCCCTGCTTTTACGAATACCTGGAGTCGCCCAATCACTAAATAAGAACTTTGTGTACTTTTGGTTTTAAGTGGAAAAATTTCATTAAATTGTGAGTTCAATAGTGAAAAGAACTCGGCATAGAACTCATTTGGGTCAATATATTATAAAACTTTGATCAAATAATTTACTGGCTGGCTGGCTGGTATTAGTTGTTGCTGCCATTTTGTTATGTTTTGTTTAATTTATAGAATAAAAAAAATTTGTACATGTAATTGGCCTAAACCTTATTTGAATTTTTTGTAAAGGCATGTATGAGCAAAATGTTACTGTTTGTCCACTGTGATCAGATGGGAGGTTATTTACAATTTGTTTGTGTAAGTAATCGCAGTTACAAAAAAAAAATATCTATGCAAGTGGCGAGACGAAGCTGTCACTCGGGTTGGTTCAATTAAAACATTTGATAAATCAAATGACCCAAAATGACTTAATAATCTGACAGTATTCAAGTTATTTTCTAATAAATTAATATTGAAATCACCACATATGATTACTGACTTCCTACTAGCAGTAAGTTTCTTTAGCACATCTTCCATTACTGAATCAAACACACATAGATTCTGGTAACCTGGAGGTCTGTATACGCATACTATAACATGCTTATCAAGCTCAACACAGGACAATTCAATGATGTGTTCAACAGACAGGAGAATTTGGTCTTCATGCTCGAAGACCGCTCCGTGTTCCAGCATTGCGACGTGGCAATCGCGGTCGGGGGCTTTCGTGGGCTCGGGAGCATTCACCATGGAGTGACGAACAATGGTCTTTGGTGCTGTTCACCGATGAGTCCCGGTTTGGGTTTCATCCGGATTCACGAAGAACACACGTTTGGAGATCTCCAGGTAGAGTTAGCCGTCTACGGCACCCTCAGGAGGTCCACTTATACCAAGGCGGGACAATCATGGTGTGGGCAGGAATTCGTCTTGGCGGACGGACCCAGCTCGACAAAAGGCAACATGACTGCACAAAAATACCACGAGGAGGTAGGGCAAAAACTAGTGGAACTGCACAAAAATGGGCCAAGAATTTCTACTCTTGCACGATAAAGCTCCTTCCCAACGGCGCGGCTGGTGTCGGCCGCTCTCCGAGACCACAATATTCAAGTTTTGGATTGGCCTGCACAGTCGCCCGGCTTAAATCCTATCGAGCATGCCCGGGACATGTTACAACGAAAAGCTTTGAGAGATTTCCCTCCAAATGACAATGCCAGATCCTGCCCCAGCTATTTACAGGAAATGTCAATTAATGAAAATAATTGTAATGATTAAAGGACCTTTTCATAATACATTGTTTTACAGTAGAACTTGCCGATTACAAATCAATGATAAAAGGAATTTAAACTCTGAATTTCCTATTGCGTTACTAATTGCGCATGATAAACAACAATAAAAGTTTTAAATACCTGTAAAACAAAAACTCATATTACGATTATAATAATTATGATAATGCATAACCATAAATGTTGCTTAAATCGCTTTTTAACATTTATAAACTACACCTAACCTATAATCAATGTCAATATTGTTTTAAGATTTTAACAGAAACCGCAAGTTCTACAGGCATTAGGACAAATGTTTAGTTAACAGTAATAACTAAGCTTTAAGATGCTGCATTTTGCTGGCTTGTAAATGACTTTTTGATTTAAGTAGGGCAAAGTTCTATAGAGTTTCTGGCATTGTCCTTTGACGACGGAACAACAACTTTACGAACACTTGAAAAAAACATGGGACCTCATACCGCAGCAAGACATTGACAATTTAATTTTAAGTATGAACAATCGATGTCGATGTGTAATTTTATATAAGATTTAATAAGAGATGTTCAATTTTAATTAAAATTAATAGTTTTATAAGAAGAAATGAAGTTTTTTATCATACTAATTTTCTACGGCAGTTAAAAAAACAACATTTATGTTTAAAACAAAAAAAAAAAATTAATTTATTTTTTATTAAATACCTTAAAATAACCTATCATTCTTCAATTTACTATATCAGAAAATTCTTCATAGATTTATAGATATTTGATGAAATATTAAATATCCCATGTTCTGTTGATGTGTGTATAGGACTAGTCACAATTCAAGTTTTTATTTTATTACTTTGGTCCGTAAATCTTCCATGTAATCAATAAACAATTATCTAAGGTAGGAATTTTACAACACAACAAATACAATAACGTAAATAAAAATGTACACAATGTTTACAACTTCCCTTAAATTAAAAGCGAATTTTGGACAAAGGACATGCCGGTTTAATAACCATGTTTTTCTTCACCGTTTTGAGAGCAGTGACGAAATAATTTACACAAAGTAAAGCGCCTGTCTGGGTTTGAACCTACGACCCACACTTCGTAAGTCGGAGCCTTTACCCCTTAGACCACCAGTGTTCTCCAGATAATAGGTTTAAATAGATAATGTCCTTAGATTATTTCGCTCTCCAAACTCTATTATTCGTAAACTTCTGTGAATTATTTTTTAAACGTTTCCTTAAAATCCACGTCTGTTAAGTGTACAATTGAAGTTAAATGAGGCACTTTGGTTACTGAATACTAATTCCACTTGCATCAAATTGTAGTGTGATGGCCTGTATTATTAGGAGCATACTGTTTCCCAAATTTTCCCAAAATCTCTTCACTTTCCATCATTCATAAAAGTCTCATCATTTATATTTAACCGATTCCATCCAATCCTCTCATAATGTTTTGTTGGTCTAGTGGTCGCAATCGCTACTGCTGAGCATAAGGTCCTGGGTTCGATTCCTAGGTCGGGCAACGTGTTATTGGGTTTTTCTATCTGGAATTTCTCAGTAGCAGCCCGAAGTCTGGATTTGTGCCCGGTAGATGGCAATAGGCTCGCCCCCTATTACATGGGACTTAAACATAACTGGCGAAATGTGGGTGTACTATAGGGAGACCTCTGCCCAACCCTTCGGGGAAACAAGGCATGATGTTAAGTTATGTTTATGTTATGTGCTTTTCGATTAAACTAATAATCATGGGTGTCATCGCACAGTTAGTGACTAATAACTGCCAAAACTATGTGAATTAGTCCATACCATAAAAATTAAAAAAGAAATTGAAACGCAGTAAAAATATCAACTCACGTTTCGTCAGTTATGTTTATGTCCCATGTAATAGGGGGCGAGCCTGTTGCCTTGACACAAATTCAGGCTTCGGGCTGCTATAGAAACATTCCTGATGGAACTATGAGTATCTCTGCCTATTTTGTCTGAAGAAACAGGCATGAAATTATGTAATTTAGAATATTTAGCGCCGTTACAGAAACACAATAAAAGTATCCATAGAATGCCACAAAGTTATACAAAAATCAACTTCGAAAACTGACTTATAATTTCTTTTTAACCGTTTCTGACCCTCCTCGTAAACAATTGTTCTTAAAACGTCGTTCTGGGAATGCCCGCTTGAAATCCGTAACCCTACAAAAAAGCGCTGTAAAGCCCCTTGAGTGATATCGACTTTGATCGCCCTCTCTGTGTGTATCTAGGCCATTTATAACTTGATTTTCCAAGTTATATGACGTCTTTATATTAAAATGTGGTGGCTTTATTTAAATGTATTATCTTAAATTTGTGATGTTTTCTTTTATAACCACGGAAATGTGGTTATTATGAATTGGTATTGCAGAATTTTCCATAGAACTAATGAAATCAAAGAGGGTGAAAGAAAATAACTACGAGTTTTATTGAAAGTAGGTAGGACTTACTCATAGCTTAATTATAACGAAAAAAAAGTGGAAATTGGGGTGTCGATAAAGTGGTGACATAAGCAGCACATATTATTTTAAGGCATCGTCTCCTACGTTAGGTATTACGTCAGCACCACTTTATTTCACGTCAACATGAAAATATACTGAGAAAGTCTCGTTTGCTCACATTAAGTCTATAAGAACGGATATAGGTGACGTCATCCATCACGCTTGACAGGAACTCCTGACGCTACGTCGACGTCGAGATTTCTCTTCACCGTTTATGTGACATGTTTTGGCAGGAACTACAGATAAGTCTTCAGGATTTTGTTTTTACATTTCAGCATCTTTTTTTAAACAATCGACGAAAAGATATTTTCGACAATAGTTTTCTGTTAGCAGCTATCGTGTTACTGGTAAGACGAGATTGGGGGTAAATTTTCGGTTCAATTTCGTAGATGATATTGCCTTTTCAGCCATTACAACTTTCAAGAAATCCTGAAATACTGAAATGACGTCTGATAATCGATATAAGGAAGAAGACGTGCTAAGTCGATCGCAAATCACTCGGAATAAGAACTTGATGACAATTACAAAATGCTGACGATTATGGTAACTAAGGTTTCCATCACAAAGAAACTTCTCCTGTTTTTAAAAAAACGGATGTGCTAGCGTTTGTAAATAGAAAAAAAATGAGATAAATAGTATACGCGTAGTTGCGAGTATATTAATTTGATTTCTTAAGAATTGTAATCTGATGAATGAATGACATCATTATTGTTTACACAATATTCAACTTATGTCACTTACGTAGGGCGCACTATAAGTTTCCGGAATTGGCCACTTACTTAAGTAATATGTAAAAAGTAGTTACAACATTTGAAAATGGGAACTATTTGGCTGTAGAACATAGTTTGTTTCATCTAGCTGTCAATTGTTTTCACATTGTGGCGTCATTTTAAAAATTAATTGACTAGATCGCCACGAATTTAACACTTTGAAATTTTCGTAGTATTACTTTCTACGATCTTAAGTGTAATTTAACAGCAGTGGAGTGCTCCGATCGGCTTCGAACTGCTTTTGGCGATGTAGCACCACGCAAGACGACTATTTATAGCTGGTTTACAGAATTCAATTCAATTCAAGAATGTCAATCTTTGTGACGAATTTCGTGATGGTCGCCCGTCCACCGCTCTAAACGACAAAAACAACTATGCTATGCGCCGTAAGGTCAAAACAGACAGGCATGTAACCATGAGATTTTGGCATATAAAGGCTTTAGGCGTGAGTCAAATACAGTAACTCTTACACAAACATTTAGGTATGACAAACCTGTGCTCGCGGTGGATCCCACACAATTTGACTGAGGCTTTGCACACAGAAATGGCACTAAATGTTTTCAAAATTGGTTTATTCGTATGAAAAAGTGCATGCTAACGTAGAATATTTTGAGAAATAATAAATTCATTTTTGTCTATTCATTGTAAGTTTTCTCATTAATTTCAGAATGTTTTAGTGCGCTCCAAGTATCTTAACTTCAACAAGCCTATCTAAATGGAATGAAGCTACTAACACTCTCACCTTTCACATTCGATTAGAGTTTACCTTCTGACATCCATCTTGTCCTGCTCCAGTGCATCTGAGTGCACTACGGTAAAGCCAAATGTATCTTTATCATCCGTGCCCGTCATGAATTTCAACAAAGTGCTTAATGGCGATTCCTTAAATCATTCTCGTTGCCGTTGAAATTGCGCTCGTAAGCAAAACATACTTCACAATAGAGAGAACTTACCCTACCAAAATATTGAAGTTACTGGATTCTCGATGAAAGAACCGATTGGTTTAACATAGTCACAAAACATCAATATATCTACTTTAAAGGTACAGGTGGTAATTTAAGGTCTTCATTTTTATAATTCATCTAAGCCTAACTTGCTATAGCTTTGTGGGATTCTAGGTTATAGATTTCTAACTGACTAGCTAAAATTTACTTATTTTGAGAAGTAGCTATTGTTTTCGCCCTTTTTTTGGTTCCTAATTAACAGTAAAAGGCAGCCCTATTCAAGCTTTACTCTTATAACAAAATAAATTATAATATTAACGAAGCATTATTCACACACTTCATACGAGAGTGTGTTTAAAAGCCTACATGAGGGCGTCCCTCTTGAGTAGATGTGCCTGAAACAATATTATCTCAACTTTCGCCAATGCTAGACAACTTGGCAAATATTTGGTTGGCGTCAAGCGCCGCGTCGATGGGAAGTTTATTTTTAAAGTATGCATTCAAAGCATGCCCTATGCAGGTGGCACACATGAGGACGTAATGGCTTTTAAAAACTATAACTTTTATTTTTGCCATCGATACGCTAAGAAGAAGACTACTCAGTTCAAATCGTGACTTTCAGGTAAGGTCCAGCTGAAACATCAGCTTAGCACAAGTTATCCACTATAAAATAAAATAAAAGTTATTTGGTTATTTTCGGCCAGTACTCGTCATGATGTAGCAACAAAGCAGCGTCTATCCATCATAAACAATTGTTATAGATTCTCATTTTCTACGAAATGCATGTGAAACGTTTTTTGAGATATCTGACTTTTCTAGTATTCAAACTTCAGTTGGTCTGATAGAGTTTTATGATCCTTAGAAGAAACAGGATCCATTGGCATCAACAAGTTTTTGTGAATATTGCCCATTTTCTAGCTAACTGTATTTTTTCTGCAAAATCTGTGGAATGTAAATCAAAACTTCTACAAAAAGTTAAGGTTAGTCTCAGACCGTTTTTCTGTAGCTACAGCGGTTAAGGTACCTGGTCTTACTGCCCCATCTCAAAAATCCACCCTGTTTAGTTGGCAGTGCATATCAGAGGAGAAACGGGCTCCCAATATTCAAACACGTTTCTTAGGTGTCTTCTTCAATGAAATACCGATTGAGACTACGTAATTTATAACGCTACAAGCTACAGCCTCTAACTTTATAGTCAGAGGCTGTAGCTTGTAGCCGTCAGAATATTACCGATTTAGTTGAAGATTGGTGAAGCGATTAAATGGGTTTTTATTTAATGGTTTTATCTAAATTTACTTATTCAAAACTATCTCCATATGTTTCTATATGTATATATCGGAATAGGCCCTCATCAGCAATATTACACTTGCACTTTGTAAGTAGGCGTGGATTGTCGGGCGAAGAAAATAGAGATACTAGTTACAGCACAATCACTTTATTTCACTCACAATTTCTTATCAAATAATCACCATGAAATAACCTGAAGGCAGAGGTCCGACATTGGGCACGCCACAATAGCGGCGGTAAGTCCCCTCTTTGAGGAGTGGTTGGAGAGGCGCCACGGCGTCCTCACCTTCCGCCTGACACAGGTCCTCACCGGACACGGTTGTTTCGGGAGGTTCCTGTTTCGCATAAGGCGGGAGGAAACGCCCGGGTGTCACCATTGTGTGGATCGCCCGGAGGACACGGTGGAGCATACGGTGGAGGTATGCCCAGCTTGGGCGGAGCACCGCAGTGTCCTCGCGGAGGCGATTGGCGGCGGCGATCTCTCGCGTCCGGCCCTGGTCCAGGCCATGGTACGGAGCGAGAGGGAATGGAAAGCCGTCACCTCCTTCTGCGAAGCAGTAATGCTCGCGAAGGAGGAGGCGGAGCGGGTGAGGGAGAGAGCATTGCGCCCTCACGCCCCCACTAGCCGCCGCAGGAGACGCCCTGGGCGTCGGGAGTCGCCTGCAGATTCCCGGCCACCGTAGGCGCGGGCTTGCGGATGGCGAGCAATGGGTAGCTCGTCGTCCGGTAAGGACCAGGCCCGGGTCGACGGCGCGTTGTGTTCCACGCGCGCCTCAAAGAGATGTCAGCACAAAGTGACGGGGTCCGATAGGGCCGACGCCTCAGGGTCGCGGGTTATTCTACAGAGAAAACCGTGGCCCTGGCACAGGCAACTGAAGGAACACGGGTGGGTTTTAGTCAGTAAAAGTCTGACACGCCCTCCCGCTCCACCCAGAGCGGGAGAAGTCATTTGATGATTTCCCAACCAAAAAAAAAAAAAAAAAGAGGTCCGACATATTAAATGAAAGTATGAGATATATCAGTAACCAACTCTTTTATTCCAACAGCTTGTTAATTAATTAAATGGATCGCGATAATAGCTCTAGACGCTACAGCAGGTGCACCGGGCCGAGCCTGCCACAAGAATGATCCCACTCTTCGTTGCGCACTAGCTTACATTAAGTTGCTTGAGAAGTGGGGAGAGTGGGGAGGCAAACGTACCGCTTTGCACAGCGTAACTCGGCCCGCCGCACCTACCGCTAACGGTGACGCCGACACGGCCATACTGACGTGCGGACGTCCTCATACGCGTAGACTCATCAAGCATTGTCTAAAAAGACATAACGTTATTATTAATGTTCGTTCATCCTGACTAGCAATCTCGATGAGCAAAAAATCCAGGTCATCCCTACTGACTGTGCAACCAACTCTGGACAGCTCAATATTGAGCCTTCAGGACTTATACTAGTAATCTGGTCCGGTTCAGCCCTGCAGAGTTTACTACTAATTCTGGACCGCTCGTTATTGAGCCTTCAGAACTTTAGCAATCTGGTCCGGTTTACCCCTTCAGAGTTATAATCTTCTGGCCCGGTCTAGCGACCCTTCAGAATTATAACCGCCTGGACCGGTCAAATGACCCTTCAGAATTATAACCTCCTGGTCCGGTCTTACGACCCTACACAGTTATAATCTACTGGTCCGGTTATAACAAACCTCTCAGGATTGTTACTGCTTGGTCCGGTCATGAATGACCCTTCAAGATCACTCCAGTATATACAGTTTTTTTTTCTCTTTTTTTGGTCTCTTTTTGTCTCTTTTTTGTATTTTTTTAGTCTCTTTTTTTAGTCTCTTTTTTAATCTCTTTTTTTAGTCTCTTTTTAGTCTCATTTTTGTCTATTGTTAGTCCGGACTAAAATGGTCCCTGCAGATTATATAATCAAATGTATTAAAGTACTTGTATCAACAATCCACACATGCTATGTTCATTGGTAGTTTCACTACCACCAAAGTCATTTACTTTAGAGCCTCTATCAGAAATAAACTATGTTAATCTTAAGAATAGGCTTGACTTAGACACTCCACCGAATGCGTAGCACGCCTGTGCGATGCCGACCGAGTCTCATGTCATACAGCCAGCAAAATGTCACTTCAAGGTGCATAAGCGTTCTGTGTTGTGTCAGAGTGTCATGTCATTGAATGTGTCATATCAGACACATAATTCATGTTCATAACACTCTAAACTAACAAACGACATCTATGAAAACTAAATAACACTAATTTAAGTATTGAAGCGCCGTCACGGTCAGACTGACATTCGCACGTCCTTGTGCGTCTCCATTCTCATCGCAAGTCAAGGTGGTAGCTAAATGCACCAAGCCCTCACTTCCCCCGGGCATTGCACGAAAATGCTTACAACCATATTTGCATTCTCTATTAGAGACACAACAAAGGGAAATCTGTACTCCCTGCGAAGCCCAATCGAACCCCCCCCCCCTGTCACATTCAATGAAGTAGGAATCACCACTGTAGAACGGTCTCATTTTTCCCACTGTGACGCAGCAACTCTCCCAATATTCTCGGATGCTATCTTACTTATATATATATTTGTATTCATTATTTGTTTTTGTATTTGTATCATTTTGTATTCTATATAGTATATATCGGGATAGGCCCTCATCAGCGATATTACACTTGCACTTTGTAAGTAGGCGTGGATTGTAGGGCGAAGAAAATAGAGACACAGAGAAAATAGAGGCAGAGGTCCGACAGATTAAATGAAAGTATGAAATATAGCAGTAACCTACTTTTTATTCCAACAGCTTGTTAATTAATTAAATGGATCGCTATAATAGCTCTAGACGCTACAGCAGGTGCACCGGGCCGTTCCTGCCACTAGAATAATCCCCCTCTCGCTGCGCACTAGCTTACATTAAGTTGCTTGAGAAGTGGGGAGAGTAGGGAGGCGAACGTCTCGCTCTGCGCAGCTTAACTCAGCCCGTTGCAAATGCTGTTTACAATGGTGACGCCGACATATATATATACTATATAGAATACAAAATGTATTATAAAATTTACATACCCCAGGCCTTTTTTTGATTTCTCCCGCTCCGGGTAGAGGGCTAAAACCCACCCGTATTTCTTCAGTTGCCTGATCCAGGGCCACGGTATCTCATTCGAATTTCCCGCGACCCTAAGGCATCGGCCCTAACGGACCCCATCATTATGTGCTGACATCTCATTGAGGCGCGCGTGGAACACGACGAGCCGTTGACCCAGGCCTGGCCCTTACCTCAGTTTCCCAGTCTGTAGAAGATTGGATTCTGGTCCTGCTCAGGAAGGCGGGGCGCCCTGCCGACTCACCGTCTGCGTACCGGCCCATAGTGCTGCTCGACGAGGTGGGCAAGCTGTTCGAGCGCATACTCGCAGCCCGCCTCGTCGGCCACTTGTGCAGAGAGGGGCCGGACCTGGACGAGAGCCAGTTCGGCTTTCGGCATGGGCGCTCTACCATCCACGCTGTGTCGAGGGTGAGAGTCCTGGCGGAGGAAACAGTGTCCCGGGGCGGGGTGGTGGTGGCGGTGTCCTTGGACGTCTCCAACGCCTTCAACACCCTGCCCTGGAGCTGCATACGGGAGGCACAGCGTTATCATCGGGTGCCTCTCTACCTCCGCCGCATTGTTGGGGCTTATCTGGCGGGGAGGTGTATCACCTACATGGGACGTGATGGCGGAAACCAGCGCCAAGTGTCGTGCGGTGTTCCACAGGGATCGGTCGTGGGACCGCTCCTGTGGAACATCGGGTACGACTGGGTGCTGAGGGGCGAGCTCCCGCTGGTCGCGGACCTGACGTGTTACGCGGACGACACGCTGGTCACGGCCCGGGGGAGTTCGCACAGGGAGGCAGCGTTGCTCGCGACGGCGGCGGTCTCACTGACAGTGAGCAGCATACGGCGTCTCGGCCTTGAGGTGGCCCTCAACAAGTCGGAGGCCATGGTGTTTCATGGCCCCCGGCGGGCGCCGCCGGCCGGATCACACATTGTGGTCGGGGGGGTCCGGATCGCTGTCGAGCCCACCATGAAATATCTGGGATTGGTGCTCGACAGCCGGTGGGACTTCGGACCCCACTTCCGGCGGCGGCTGGCGCCCAAGTTGTTGGGCGCGGCCGGGGCGCTGGCAACGCTGCTTCCCAATCTGGAGGGCCCGAGCGCCGCCTGTAGGCGGCTCTATATGGGGATCGTGCGATCCATGGCGCTCTACGGAGCGCCGATCTGGGCGTCTGACCTGACGGCCGGCAGCATAGCTGTCCTGCGCAAGCCGCAGCGGGCGATGGCCGTCAAAGTCATTCGGGGTATCGCACGATCTCCTCCGAGGCGGGTTGTGCACTGGCCGGATCACCGCCCTGGGACCTGGAGGCGAAGGTGCTCGCGTCACTGTACCGGTGGCGCGAGGCAGCGCGGGAGCGGGGCGAGCGACCGATGCAGCAACATATCGAACAGCGTCGGTTGCAGCTCCGCGAGGTCCTGGTGGCGGAATGGCGGGTGAGGCTTTCACGCCCTACCGCCGGCCTCAGCACCATCGAGGCGATCCGGCCAGTGCTCGACCGCTGGCTCGGGAGAAGGCACAGCTCCCTGACATTTCGGGCGACGCAGGTGCTCTCGGGGCATGGTTGCTTCGGGAAGTACCTGTGTCGCATAAACAGGGAGCCGGATGCCCGGTGTCACCACTGCGTCGACTGCCGGGAGGACACGGCGTGGCACACGCTGGCAGAGTGTGCCGCTTTGGAGGAGCCGCGCCGTGCCCTCATCACCGAAGTAGGCAACGACCTGTCGCTGCCGGCCGTCGTGAACGCGATGGTCGGCGGCGCAGAGTCCTGGGACGCAGTGGTCTCCTTTTGCGAAACGGTCATCTCGCAGAAGGAGGCTGCGGAAAGGGAGAAAGAGATTTCGACTCTCGACCCGGCAGACGCACCGGGCGTCGGAGGAGGGCGGACAACGCCCTCTTCCGGCCCCCCTAAATGGGTCCAGGGGCGACGGATTCGGGGACATCCGTCGCCCCCAACATCAGGACCCGAGAAGGCGGCGCGCGTAGTGTTCCGCGTGCGCCGCTCACAGACGTTGCGGGGGGAGTACACCTCACTCCCCCCGCCCGAGACGGGGCCCGCGCAAGCGGGCCGGCACTAGCCGGGGTTGCGGAAGAATTATGTGTTCCCGCGACCCCGGCGTAGGTGTGAGATGGAACACCGGGGTGGTTTTTTGTCAGTAAGAGTCTGACAGACCCCTGCGCCCACCACAGGGCGGAGGATATCCATGAGGGTTTTCCACCCCGGGAATAAAAAAAAAAAAAAAGGCCTGGCCCTTACCTGACGACTATCACCCCGTCCGCAAGCCCGCGCCTACGGTGGCCGGGTTCTGTAAGGGACCCCGACGCCCAGGGCGTCTCCTCCGGCGACTAGGGGCGTGAGGGCGCAAGGCTCTCTCCCTCACGCGCTCCGCCTCCTCCTTGGCGAGCATTACTACTTCGCAGAAGGAGGTGAGGGCTTTCCATTCCCTCTCGCTCCGTACCATGGCCTGGACCAGGGCCGGGAGCTAGAGATCGCCGCCACCGATCACCTCCGCGGGGACAAGGCGGTGTTCCGCCCAAGCTGGGCAGACCTCCACCCTATGCTCCACCGTGTGACACCCGGGCATTTCCTCCAGCCCAGCGAAATAGGAACCTCCCGAAACAACCATGTCCGGTGAGGACCTGTGTCAGGCGGAAGGTGAAGACGCCGTGGCACCTCTCCGACCACTTTTCAAAGAGAGGAATTATCGCCGCTATTGTGGCGAGCCCAGCACTGGATTACTCATGCCGCCATGAGATCTGGCCGGAGCTCTGTCTGCTGTACCGAGATTTGTCGCGGTAGCGGAGTTCCACATCGGCGTTTTACATCCTCGCGCCACTCCCATATGTGCGCCTTGCTTTTGCCAGATGCCATGGCGACAATCCGCCAAGGAGGCTCGCTGCCTCGCACGAGACCGTGCGGTATCCCGGAATCAGCCGGCTGGCTATGACCCTTTGGGACGCGTTCACCCGGTGGGCTGGTCGGCGTCTCAAAGAGCGCGCCCACAGCGGTGCCCCGTAAACGGTGGAGGTCGTGTGGTCGGAGGCGTTTGGACCCCATTGATTGGGCAGGAACGGGCTGGGGCTGCCTTGCCAAACGTCGGAAATGGTCCACGAAGTTTCTGTCGAGGACGAGTCCAAGGTACTTCGACGACTCGACGTCGATGCGAACCCCTCCTGCCGTTATTTGGGAACCCGACTGTGGCGCATTCCGAGGACCATAAAAACACATGGCCTCGGACTTGTGCTGGCTATGTGTTTTCATGGTCCTCGGAATGCCGGCTCCTCTGGACGATTGTCACAACCCCGAGTGTCACTTGTTCAGCTGCCGCCTGGTGCGACCTCCCCTTTGCCAGGACCAAACTATCGTCAGCGTAGCAAAATATGCTGACGCTATTAGGGGGGTCAGCGCGCAGCCCCCAGTCGTAACCGATATCCCACAGAAGCGGCCCCAGAACCGATCCCTGTGAGACTCCGCACGACATATCTCGCCGGTTCCACTCTCCCCGGTGATCGGGGTAGATGACGGCCCTGTCCGTCAAATAGGCCTAGACCACGCGACAGAGGTAGGTTGGCATCCGGTGATACCAAAATGCCTCCCTGATGCAACTCCAGGGCAGGGTCTTGAAAGCATTGGCAGTGTATAAAGACACCGCCAAGACCCCACCCCCCGTCGTGAGAGCTCGCACGCGCATTTTGGCGTCCACCGTAGAGTGCCCCCTGCGGAAACCAAACTGGCTCTCCGCCAAATCCGGCCCCACCCGCACCAACCGCCCGACGAGGCGGTTTGCAATGACTCTTTCAAAGAGCTTGCCCACCTCGTCGAGCAGCACAATGGGCCGGTAAGCGGACGGAGAGTCTGCAGGGCGCCCCGGCTTCTTATTAAGGATCAGTTTTCCCGTCTTCCAACGAAGTGGGAATTCCCCTCCGCAAAGCATGCACATAGGAGCCCCCTTAGTCAAGGCCCGAGAGCCTTCAAGGCCAGAACCCAAGGTTTTCCAGGTAAGCCGTCGGGTCCTGGGGTGGTATTTTTCACAGTAAGCCTATGTACCCTCACCCCCCACAGGCCTTTCTCTATTCACATTATACAGATAAATCGATAAAAATAAATAAATAGAGGAATTCAACACGCATTTAGCTTAATTAAATCTATTAATCAAATAAACGAGAACTTTTAACAAAAAGTAAGGCAATTTATTTGAGAAACATGCGGCCTTGTCTGTTCACAAAAGAAAAACCCTTATATTCTTTAACTTTTCGGATTCACACACACATCACACACATTACACTAACCGAAAAATCAATGTCAGATTTTACAAAGATTTCTACTTTGTGTATCAAGCACTTACTACCAAAATAGCTTAAAACATTTGCTATATTTAAAACGCTTTTAAGACTTGACATTAAAGATTGATTATTGAATGTTTTGGGTTAAAATGAAGGGTCATTGTATGATAGCATTTGGAGTTTCGAAGTTACTGAGGGGATCCAAGGTTGGCTTGCCTTCATCTCACTTAAGCTCAAACGGATCGAGTAATATGGTTTTGAGCGTCGGTGTTACTTTTTTCGGACATGTCGAGTGCGTATTGCTTTATGTGGGAATAACAAATATTTATACGAGTATACACGGATATAGTTGGGCCTATGGTAAGCAACGAAATGCTATTGATTGAGTTGACTGATTCCTCGATCCTAAGATTCTTTACGACTTTTGTTTCGGTATGGCTGCCAAGTAATAAAATGATTTAACATTAGTAAATACTTATCATCACGCCTACAATTGGAGGGTTAGGCAGAGGTGGACTCATAGTACACTCATATTTCGCTGGTTATGTTTAAATCCCACGTAATACCTATGGCCAACAACCGGGCACAACTTTTGATTCCAGGATGTAATTGAGAAATTCCAGATGAAAAAAAACAAATAACTCTTTCCCGGACCTGGGAATTGAATCCAGGACCTCATACTCAGTAGAAGCACTTGCGAACACAAGACCAACGACATAGTAAATACTTAGGGGTTATACATAGGAAATTATCGTGATAACCAAGATGAGCACTCAGACAAGCTGTCATTGAATTGTCATGTTAACCAAGACAAGCACTAAGACAAGCTGTCTTTAAATTGTCATGATAACCAAGACAAGCACTGAGACAAGATGACATTTAATTGTCATGATAATCAAGACAAGCATTAAGACAAGCTGTCATTAAATTGTCATGATAACCAAGACAACCACTAAGGCAAGCTATCATTAACGTGAACCACACAGAACAAATGAATGAATGAATTTCTCTGTTTTAAGTAACAAGGTTGATAAATACAACTTTTTAACAAGCTACTGCGAATTCGAGGTGCGAGCGGCAGTGGAAATTAAAGGACTTTTAAATTGGGTTTCATTCCATAGTTTAATTTGAGTTAAACTGTGTAGTCGGTATGTGTATTAGTGTGAACAATATGTGTGTTTCTGTACCTACATGATACATTTTAATGTTATTCAGGGCAAACATGTAAATAATAATATTATTATATACTTACTGTCAGCTAAGCAGCTACCTTAATTAAAAAAAAAAGATTCTACTTTTTATCAGCTTCGCTGTTTTATAAGCGGTATTTATGTACAGACTCGCTGCGCCCCATGGTTTTACCCTCATAAGTTTTGAACCTCAAGATAAAAAGTATTCTATGTTCTAATTTAGGTCATGGTCTACTCATGTTTATAATTTCGTCAAAAACTGTTTAGCCGTTTTACCGTAAAAGCGTAATAAACGAAAATACAAACATATAAAAACAAATCTTTCTCTTTATAATATAACTAGCTGTTGCCCGCGACTTTGTTAGCGTTCCAGGTATAAAAGTACCGTATGTCCTTACGCAGGCATGGTCTATCTGTGTGCGAAATTTCATTCGAATTCGTACAGCCGTTTTGGTGAGAACTTTTAGCAAACATACAAACTTTTTCGTATAAATAATATTAGTTATTATTATAAAATAACACGTTTCCTTTTGTCCGTCCTTTTAGTCGTCCATTGTTGCCAGTAATAGGAAAGCCTATATTAAGTACCTGGTCTATTAATTTTATTTTTATTTCAATAGCATTATGGAACGACAATATCTTTTTGTCTAGGTGACAGATAGATAACTTTAACCTTATTGAAGTTACAATTTACATGGCATACATAATCAGTCCATTATGTTCCCCTTGATGGGACACAGGCCTCCTCTCTGTGAGAGGGAGTGGGCCATAATCACCACGCGGACCCAGTGCGGGTTAGTAGATGTCACATGTCTTCGAAATTTCGGTTCTAAGACATGCCGGTATCCTCACGATGTTTTCCTCCACCGTTTTGAGAGCAGAGATTATGAAATTATTTACACAAAGTAAAGCGCATGTCTGTCACCACTGCTCTACTGGACCACCACTGCTCTACTGGGCCGCCACTGCTCTACTGGGCCGCCACTGCTCTACTGGGCCGCCACTGCTCTACTGGGCCGCCACTGGTCTACTGGGCCGCCACTGCTCTACTGGGCCGCCACTGCTCTACTGGGCCGCCACTGCTCTACTGGGCCGCCACTGCTCTACTGGGCCGCCACTGCTCTACTGGGCCGCCACTGCTCTACTGGGCCGCCACTGCTCTACTGGGCCGCCACTGCTCTACTGGGCCGCCACTGCTCTACTGGGCCGCCACTGCTCTACTGGGCAGCCACTGCTCTACTGGGCCGCCACTGCTCTCCTGGGCCACTACTGCTCTGTATAAAAACACTGCTCATTACAACTTAATGGGAACTATTGTTAAAAGTGTACAAACAATAACAAGGTCAACAACACCTAATTACTAAAATAAACTTGTTTCCCCGAAGCGTTAGGCAGATGTGTGACCTTTGTACCCACATTTCGCCAGCTGTTTAAATGCCATGTTACAGCGGGCGAGTCTATTGCCATCAACCGGGAATTGCAGATAGAAAAACCCATTAACACTTTGCCCAACCTGGGAATCGAACCCAGGACCCACTAGATCGACGAGTCAGTCGACTATAGCTAGTTACTTTAACATAACAAAGAAACGCTTTCATTGTTACACAAGTTAATGAACACATCTAAAACTTACTACCACTTTGAAACATGACAAAAGCAAAAATAAACCAACACCAGTAAGATTTTGACCATACATATTAATATTGAAAAGTAGGTTGTAACCGCAGAGCTCAAACTGCAGCACCCTCTTACGAGCAAAAAAAAATAAATATTTGGGGCAATTCCCGTATTTTTATGAATGTTTGAATTCTAATTGCAGTCTCAATCTGTCAAAATATAATCAATTTACATACGTTCTTGACAATTTTTGACATTGACTGTCGCTGAACTGAGATTGCGACTTGAATTTGAACGTTTTTAAAGTACGAGAATTGGCCATCAGTTCAATCAATAATAAAATGTTACATTTTTAATCAAGAGTCAACCCTAACTTAATTGGTTGTGCAGGTAGCTTTTAGTGGTTGGATCGAATAGCGTCGCTTCGGGCTTTGGCTTCCATCGGGGATTCGGGGCCGAGGCCTGTGCCAATGCGTAATTGGCTTGATTTTGTCAATGAACAAACTGCCGTAGTGTGGAAATTGGGAATGTTTTCAGTCTGCACTACGTTTTGGCTTAAGTGGGATTGAATGGGCTTTCAAGTTTTATGTAAGCTATGTAAACTGAAAGGACTACTTCTTTGATCAAGAATGGCTTGAACTCTTCATTAACACATAACATATCATCACGCCTGTATTCTGCGAAGGGTTAGGCAGAGTAGATTACCTATATTACACGGACATTTCGCCCAGTGTTACTATATCTTTTATTTCTCTCAAAATGCAGTAAGGTTACTTAATAATTAATTAGATGTTTCTCCTGTCGTTCCTTAAAATTTCTATACACATTTTACTTCCATATAGGGAAAAGCCATTTCCTGCGTACCCAGCACCGGGTTGCGACAACCACACCCTCCATGTCACCATGAGATCCCGCCGGAGTTTTGCCTCCTCGCGCCACTCCCACACGTGTGCGAGGGCTTTTGCCTCCATTTCCCATGGTGGCAATCCGGCTCGGAGGGTCGCCGCCTCCCAGGAGACCGTGCGGAATCCCCGAACCAGCAGGATGGCCATGACCATTTGGGACGCGTGCAACCGGCGGGCTGGTCAGTGCCTTAAAGAACGCGCCCACCGGTGCCCCGTAAAGGGCCATGGGCCATACGCTGACACCACTAGGGAGGTCGGTGCGCTACACCCAGTCGTAACCGATATCCCACAGAAGCGGCCCCAGGACCGATCAATGTGGGTCACTGCACGACATCTCTCACCGGTTCCACTCTTCCTGGTGACCGGGGTAAATGACGGCCTTGTCCGTCATATGGGCATCAACCACGCGACAGAGAATAGTCGGCATCCATGCGTCCCTGATGGGCGGGGGAGCATGCTCCCCGTGCGAAGGGAACAACGCGCTCATCACGTCCTCCACGAGTTGGGGCCGGAGACTCTGCGTCAGTGGGGGAGCCCATGGGCTGAGTTTATCCTGCACCTTTTTGTAGGGGCGTCGAAACGGGTCCCTGATTAGATTCTCCAGCGACTCCTCGCGGGCCAGTGCCCTGGCTTGCAGGATCTCCGCTCGGAGGGCGGTCTTCGCCGCTCTGTATCCCTCGTACAGCTCCGCCTAAATAGCCTCCGTATCCGAAGGGCGGATACAACGCTTGCGGTGCCTGGTGTACCGGTGTCGCCCAGGCTTCGCACCAGGCGCGTCCGGGCTGAATTCGGAGCATTGCCACAACACATATTTCAGACATGGCCTCCTGGAACTACTTCGCCTCGTTATTGATGTCAGCAGGCCTGTCCGGTGGTGGCACCCAGGCCTGAATGATAGAGGCTACCAGGAGAAGCTCCCGGTCCAGCAAGCGGGCCGGAACCAGCCGGGGTTGCGAATGAATTATGTGTTCCCGCGACCCCTGCGTAGGTGAGAGATGGAAAACCGGGTTGGTTTTTAGTCGGTAAGAGTCCGACAGACCCCCCCACCCTCCCCGGGGCGGGGGATATTCATGAGGATTTTCAAACCCGAAACCAAAAAAAGAAAAAAAAAGGTATCGACCCCCTCCATGACGCTCCAGTCAATGACGTGTGGCTACAGAGCCGGGCTGGCAAATGAGATGTCCATCACGGATTCTTCCCGCATCCGCACACACGTTGGGACAGAACACCGACCAGGCATGTCTCCGGTGCCCAGTCCTCCACCATACTGCCCCGGGTGTCCGTGTACCGGGAACTCCAAGTCACGTTCTTGGCATTGAAGTCCACGAGGACGAGCACAGGGTGGGAACGTAACCCGACGAAGACAACTCTCAACTCCGCCAGGGAGTTGTGGAACTCAGCGAGAGTTCGGTTCGGGGAGAAACGTGCTGCCACGCAACCCCATCCCCTCTTGACATCTTCGAGGGACAGGGTACTGGCGGCGGCCAACGAAATAAGGGCCACAGAGTCGCTCACGTCCTCCAGCCAGTCACCTTTGAGCGGGACATAGTACGGCTCAGTGACCACGGCGATGTTAATCGACCACTGGGCTGTGCTCTGGAGTAACAGATCCTGATCAGAGGCTCAGTGGTTGTGGTTCGCCTGGAGGAGGCGTAATGGGGCCATTAATGACACTCCATATCAGCCCCCTGCCGAGCTGTGAAAGCCCAGCCGCGATGGCTGTGGTGGCAACGACGGTGGTGGCGGCAGTGGCGGCAGTTTCCCCCGACCCGGTGATCGGCCGGCTTGCAAGCTGCCGCACATTTGTATAAAGCAGTGCAGCGCGGCATTGTGGATTGTGACCGGGCTGACCACAACGGAAGCATTGACCTCTTTGGGTCACCTCCGAAGTGCATTGCACGCCACGTGGTTTTTCACCTGGCAGCGGAAGCAATTCAGAGGTCTGGGTTCCAGCAGTTTCACCTGCGCAGAAACCAAGCCCACCAGGAGCCTTCGGCCTTACCCGCAAATTTTTTGGCGCCGCCGTCACGGGGTAGCTCACCGTAACAGAGCGCATGGCCGTGAAGTCAGGACGAATAGTGCCTGCCCTCACCTGCACGGCAGAGCACCCTCCAGTCTTAATGATGGCGACCACCACCACCTCTTCCTTCGTCACGGAGTCGTCCAGGGCCAGCATGCGCATATCAGTGCACTTGGTGGGCCTGGCCACTCGGGCCTCGTCCGCATTAGGGACGCCCTAAACTTTTCAGCCAGATCCGCTGGCCGCACCGGGGACCTCCAGCACCCGGACTTCATTCGCAGTGACTCTTACCCGAATGCCATCGGTGATACCGAGCTCGTCATTGTGGTGAGCCCCTCGGGTAGCTGCAGCTGCAGGTACCGCCCTGGGGTAGTTTTATTTTGTCTGTCTTGTTTAATTTTGTCGTTTTTCCTTTGAAGGGTGTGGTCCCTTTTTCCCCTGTTAACCCCTCCCCCCCGCGCTAGCGACCGGTTTCCCTCCGGCCATTCATCCCCTCGGCACGCATGACCTTAGGATTGGCGTAATTTTTTTTAGGAGGTCGTCTTCCTCTCCCCTTCCCACTACGCCCAATAGACTCACCCTCTACAACCAGAGATGGGTGTAGACGTTACTTTGCTACCAACCCCGACGACGGACTGGCCGTCCCGCCCCAAGCCTGGTTGCCTTCCTCGACCAATAAGTATGATCGGGAACCATGACCCTTCCGCGTTTGTTGAAGATTAGGCGCTCACCCTTGTCCTCCAAAAGCGGGTGGGCAGTTGGAGCTGTCGTTGCCACGAAGAGGCACCCCGGGGTGGTGCTCCTAAGACCACAATGCTGAAACTGATTCTTTTCCCAACAGAAGTGTTATGGTGTTAAGGTTGATTTTAGTTAGCACTGTGTCAATGGATTATGAAATGAAATGCGTCTGTCCTTTACAAGGTTTATTGGCAACTAAATAAATGTCGGTCATGCGTCTCTTAATAAAGATGAAATTAGCGTTAACATAAGCCGCCCACCAAAGGACTATGATAGTCCTTTCAAAACAAAAAAGTACATGCAAAAAATAAGGTTAGATAAGTTATACAATCATCTCGTCTAATACAGTATCGATTGGTAAAGCACACAACTTTGACACACATCGCTTGGTTATACTGTCACCGCTTTTTACGCTATACACTCTAGTAAAACCGTCGGGGCCGGGGTGCTTGTCGGTGATGCGTCCCATGGACCATTTTCCCGGCGGGAGATTGTCTTGCTTGATCAGCACAATATCTCCCTTCTTAAACTCTTCTTCGCGCTTTAACCATTTTGGTCTCTGCTGGAGTCGCGTTAGGTACTCCTTCTGCCATCTCGACCAGAAGTCACTTAATAATTTTTGTGTGTATTGCCAGCGTGTCAAACTATTTATTTTTGCGTCCCTTATGTTTGGGTTTGGGACGGTGACTGGGGCTTCCGTTATTAAAAAATGACCTGGTGTCAGTGCTTGCATGGTGTCGTCATCCATTGGACATAACGGACGCGAGTTGAGGCATGCTTCTATTTCGCAGAGAACCGTCGTCATCTCTTCGAATGTTAAGTTGGTAGTGAGGACTCTCTTCATGTGAAATTTTATTGATTTCACTCCGGCCTCCCATAGGCCTCCGAAGTTAGGGGAATATGCCGGTATAAAATGCCATTGGGTCCCGTCGTTAGCAAGTAGTTCAGCAATTTTTCCATCAAATTGCAAACCAGCTTCTTTCCAGGCTTCATGCAGTTGTTTGTTAGCACCAACAAAATTTCGCCCTTGGTCGCTCCACAGATTTATACATTTTCCTCTGCGGGCACAAAATCTTTTGAAAGCTCCTATGAATGCTGCTGTACTTAGGTCGCCAACCAACTCTAAATGAAGTGCCTTAGTTGACATGCAAATGAATAAAGCTATATAGGCCTTGCTAGTTCTAACTCCTCTGCCCTTACTCATCAATACTTGGAATGGTCCCGCAAAGTCGACACCTGAATTGAGGAATGCTCGTGCTGGTTTCACCCGTACGCTGGGTAAGTCACCCATTACTTGTGTTCTCACCTTTGCGTTTAGTTTAGCACACACCAAGCAACGATGGATATACTGTTTGACCAGCGTTTTTGCTCTCATTATCCAATATTTGGATCTGAGGTAAGTAAGCATTAATTGTACACCTCCATGCAACGTCTTCGAGTGGGCTTCTGCAATTATGAGATAGGTAAGTTTACTGTTACGACCCAGAATGATTGGATGCTTGCATTCGTCACTCAAATCCGCGTTCCTGAGCCGGCCGCCCACCTTGAGAACCCCATTTTCGTCAAGGTATGGATTTAACGATTTTAATTTGCTTGATTTTTTTACTCTATTCTTTATTTTTAATCCTTCTATCTCTTCTTTAAATTCTTCCTCTTGTTCAATTTTAATACAGGTTTGCAGGGAATGTTGGAGTTCTTCAGTTATTATTGTACTACCTATGTTTCCCTTTAATTTATTTTGTTTCAGGAATCTTCGGCAGTAAGTTATTGCTCTCAGTAATTCAATCAGTGTCTCAAAGTTATCGAGTTGTGCGGAGAATTTATTACTTTCTTCACTTTCGTTGCTTGTTATTTTCAAAGCTTGTATGGTGTTCTTCTTTCTTTCTAGATCTGTTGGTGTTTTGTTTAGTCTAGTGAACTGTATCTTCTGGTGTAACAACCACTGTGGTCCGTTCCACCATAGGTCGCAACCTTTCAAGTTGGCTACTAACATACCCCTTGACGCAATATCAGCTGGATTATCTTGGGATTGGACATGATGCCACTGACTGCAACTTACATTGGTTGTGATCTCGACAACGCGGTTTGCCACAAACGCCTTCCATTTGTTGGGATTTCCATGTAACCAGGAGATAACAATAGAAGAATCTGTCCAAGCATAGATTTGTGTTGCAGATATCCTCATTGCTTGTCTTATTTGCTTTAGTAGTTTGGATAGAAGCAAAGCTCCACATAGCTCTAGTCGAGGCAATGAAATGGTTTTCAAAGGAGCTACTCTTGTTCTTGCAGCAATGATTGAGCTTTTTACTGTGCCGTCAGAGTTTATAACTCTGCAGTATGCCACAGCACCATATGCTTGTATAGAGGCATCGCAGAATCCGTGGATTTCTATAGAATCTTTTCTTGAGCTAGACGTTCCCATCCATCTGTTTATGTAGATTCCGTTTACATGTTCGAGATCAGTCCGTATTGTAGCCCATTTTTCAGCCAGTGTCGTATTCAACACTTCGTCCCAATCAATCTTTTCTTGCCAGAGTTGTTGAATTAAAATCTTCGCCATTACAAGGCAAGGCGCAATCCATCCGAGCGGGTCGAATAACTTTTGAATGTCGGATAGAATGCTTCTCTTAGTAATTGCTATGCCGATAACAGGTAAGTTCAGATTATATTCGAATTGGTCTTTACCCAAATTCCACTGTATGCCCAAGGCTTTAATTGTTCCATCAATCTTTAATTCTAGGTGTGCGTTGGATGATCTTTCGCTTGGTTCAATAGTCTCCATGAAATCACGGTTATTAGAAGACCACTTCTTCAGTTCAAAGCCACCTAGACGCAGTAGCTTTTTGAGATCTTGACTGATTCTTATAGCTTCTTCCAGATTATCGTGTCCGGACATGACGTCATCGACGTAAAAATCTTCACGCAATATCTTTGCAGCTTCGGGATATTTATCACCTTCGTCATCAGCCAATTGCATGAGTGTTTTTACGGCGAGATAGGGTGCGGAAGCAGTTCCGAATGTTACAGTCAAAAGTCTGTAGTCTTTGATGTCTTCTAATGTATTATCTCTCCATAGAATTCTTTGATAATCGATATCTTCTCTGTTTGTCCAAATCATTCTATACATCTTGTGAATGTCAGAAACATAACAAACAGCGTGAAATCTCCATCTTATGATTATGCTTCTCAAGTCATCTTGTAGCATTGGACCCAGCAAGAGTTCATCGTTTAGTGAAGTGCCGTTGGAGCCCTTGCACGAGGCGTCGAATACAACGCGAGTCTTCGTTGTTTCCTTGTCACTTCGGATTACCGCGTGGTGAGGTAAGTAAACTGATTTATTATTTATTTTATCTGTAGGTATTTCTTCTATATGTTTTAATTCTATATATTAGTTGATAACCTTTATGTATTCTTGCTTCAATTCTGTGTTTTGATTAAATCTTTTCTCTAGTTGAAGGAGTCTTCTTTTTGCTATTTCTCTTGTGTTGCCTTCTACTGATTTTGGTTGTTCTGCTTTGAAAGGTAGCTTGACTATGTATTTTCCGTCTTTATCTCGCTTGTGTGTCTTCTCGTACATAGTTTCACATAGTTGTTCAGTTAGGGTAAGTTTTCTTTTCGTGTCCGTGTCAACTTCCCATATTGTGGTCAGTAAATCTTCTATGTTAATTTAATGCTCTATGGCCGTCAAGGATTTTTCGCGTGCGTTCATTTTAATGGTTATTCCACCCATTAGGATCCATCCCAGGTAGGTGTTTTGGGCGCATGGTGTATCTGGTGGACCTTTTATAAGTCCTTGCTTGAGAATTGATGCATACTCGTTTACACCCAACAACAGATCAATAGGTCCTGATGCATAATAATTTGTATCTGCTAGTTGGAGGTTTGCTATATGCGGCCAATCAGTCCCCATCGTGGTGTTTATAGGAATGTTGGAGGTCAAGTGCTTGGACATCACGTAGGCTCGTATAGGTAAGTGGAATTGGTTTTCCCATCGTGACAATACTTGAAACTTGACCTCATGCTTGACTCTGACTTTCATGGATTCCATTCCGGAGACAATTAGATTTACTGATGATTTTTCTAGGTTCAGGATCTGAGTTGCCTTCTCGCTTATAAAACATGCTTGAGATCCTGAGTCTATCAGCGCTCTGAGAACAGTAGTGTGTCCATGATCACTCTTCAAAATTACTACTGCTGTAGCCAATAGTGATATCTTCTGCCCCGCGTTATAATGAGACGCAATCATTGTGTGAACTTTCTTTTCTTCTACATCTGCTTGGCTGGATGAAGTCGGTTGCTTGGTTTCTACATTTGAAGCCGCTTCATCAATCTTCTTGGGTTGATGTAAAAGTGTGTGATGTCGTCTCTTACAGGTGCGGCAAGACATTGGCATACGGCACTTGAACACCGAATGTCCCGCCCCAAGGCAGTTGAAACATAGTTTGTTTGCTTTGACATGTTCGCTTCTCTCATTAATCGTCATTTTATTGAATATGCTGCAATGACACAGTGTGTGCGTTTCTTTACACAAAACACATGATTTTTGTTTATCGTTTTCTGTTGTTGTAACATGAAGAACACGCTCTTTGGTAGGTTTAGTGGTAGTCGTCGGGGAAACCATTTCAAGCATCCGGAATTTGGATTCTAAAAACTCGCGTAATTCCTTCCATGTGGGCAGCTCTTGAGCGTTCACCGAGTAGGCAGTCTGTTCCCATTCTCTGTGTGACTCCGGGTCCAACTTCTGCACAACCAGAAATATAATTACTGGATCCCAGGAATCGGTAGGCACTTCTACGTTTTTTAGGCTGTTAATAACCTCAGTGGTACAATCCAGGAGGGCTTTCAGCTGTGCTGCAGTTTGATTGGTACATTTTTTTTGATTAAATAATCGCTTCATTAATGAATTTACTATTATGCGCCTATTGTCGTATCGGTGATTCAGCGTTTCCCAAGCTTGAACATAATTAGCATCCGTGGTCTGTATGTGCTTTAATAATGATGCCGCTTCGCCCGTGATACTGGTCTTCAAATAGTGTAGTTTTTCAACTTCACTTAATGTAGTGCATTCATGAATTAATGACACATACAAGTCTTTAAATGTAGGCCATTCTTCGTAGTTACCGGAAAACGGAGGGAGTTGTATATTAGGTAGCATCACTTTAGCCCGTAATTTTCCATCACTCGACGTATTGCTGCATGAATGTTGGTCAGTCGGCTTCGAAGTACATGAAGTCAGCATGTCTCTAAGATCTCCCAACATACATAGGTATAAGTCTTCATGAAGGAGGAATTCTTCATTCACGTAATACGGAATAACTCCACGTTGTTCCCGAGTTGTACTTTTTAACAGATCATGGTGTGCTTTCTTAAAAGCTACCCAGTATTCTTCGATCGTTTGAATACGAGTTTGTAAATATCCAGGTTTCGATAACCGTTCTTTTGGGCACTTTTTAAGGTTTATTTGTGTCTTTTTGAGTAACGACGCCAAATCTTCTAGTACACTTAACGCTTGGTCTGCTTGAGTTGTCATTTTTATGTGTAAATCACAAGAATCTTCAAAGATGTAGTCTATTTGTTAAGTTATTAATGTTCAAATGATACACCGATACACTTTACACACACACTAATTGACCGATTCTAAGAAATCCGTGCAAAACAACACCAGGTGTTCCCTTATCGCTCAATGGAATGTGGTTCTTTTGTTCTCACGGCGGCGCTCCGTTAATTCTTAATTAGGTTCGATCCGGCTCGTATTCGACCATATGTTATGGTGTTAAGGTTGATTTTAGTTAGCACTGTGTCAATGGATTATGAAATGAAATGCGTCTGTCCTTTACAAGGTTTACTGGCAACTAAATCAATGTCGGTCATGCGTCTCTTAATAAAGATGAAATTAGCGTTAACAGAAGAATTGTAGAATTGTAGCAAAGTACTTTCTGTCAGACAACTTTTTGTTCTTAATACAGTTCTATTACAACACAAATATACCACCTCCGTGACAATCACTAAAAGACGTTAACATATGGTTATCACTGCATCTGTTCATGCACTGCTGATGTAAATACTTATTCACCAAACGGTTTCATTGCTTTCAAGGGCCACAATTCTATAATAAACTTAAAAGGAAGTTGTAACTTTACTCTCTTTCAACCTCGTCCCATACGAAATCTGTCACAAAATTTCTACTTACAAATAACTACCTAGATGCAGAACGCCTGCTGTTCTGTGATAATAACCCACCCTTAACCCTTCCAACGAAAGCAATAACACACATTCTGTACCAATACAACACACACCTTCACCATTACACACAAACACACACACACCCACACGCACACGAACGAATAATCTAAATTTCAAATAAAGAAATTGTAATTTCTGAATTCTGCAATTGTGGTTTCATGTTTAAAAAACACTTGTCCTACCTGCAATTCTTTATTTGAAACTGAAGTACTGCTGCCCTTAATACAAATTATTGTATAACTTAGTAAGGGTGCTGGTTTCAACCCCTACCTGTTTTGTTAACTAGCATTAACTCAAGTATACCTACAGATGATACTTTTTATGTTAACATTGTATATTGATTGACAAAATAAATTAAAATTGAAACAAACATACTTTCCCATTTACAATATTAGTCAGATAGTTAGGACCACAGAGACTTTGGTCCAGCTTAAATTTCCTAGCCTATAATATTTATGTGTTTACTTATACAACGCAATAAGACAAATCCCAATGGCCTAAACACTCAATTCAAAGGGACCGAAGGCCAAAACCCTTCTATTCAAACAAAACAAATCACATTTACATTTTCAGACCACAGCATATTGTGTGCCCATACTTTTGTTCTGAAGCCACTACTGATATTGGCCTCACTAAACAAATACAAAGTACACGAATATTGCTGGGGATTTGTAGTAAAACCGTTTTGGCAGCTGTCTAAATCGCTAAAAATAATAATCACACGAACAGTTTTCATTCAATAAATGGGTGAGTGGAAACGTTTTTGAAATAGGTGTGTTCTTTTTGGAGGGAACTGTCTGCTTTTTTGCCTATTGTGGCCTTTGGGACTCGCCATTTTACATCGGGAATTAAAAACGAAGTGACCAAAGTAGGTACAGTCAGGGAAATTAATTGTAATTGTATTGAAATTATGAAAATAAATTCCAATATTCAGAAAATGGTTGTCACGTTTCGTCTGCCAAGTGGGAATAGCAAAACGAACTCCACCCATTAGAGAATTTAAGTTTGATATTAAAAGGACGATTATTTTCTTTTCGTTTATTGAACTTGGTTGCTGCATGCATCAATGACCTCGTATCCGCAAAAATGTGTCTCTTGAGGAAGAATAGATAAATCAAAGGGGTGACAAAACGGTTGTTAGCAATACAAGGTTTGGTCAAGGACATGAATTGTTAATCAAATTGACACACTACGTCAAATTCAAGTTCGTAGAGAATTTGATAAACAATTAATTTCACTGAACAATGATTTAAATCAGTGCTTGCAATGCTGGTAACCCAAAAAAGCATAGCGAAGAAACTAAATCGATGAAATTGGTATAAAACTATAATTATTTAGTTCCGGCAAGCAATTCCCGGTTGCTCAAGATTGCACAACACTATTTTAACTTCTTATAACCGTACTCAAAATACGCGCATTGTCATAGAGTTGCGGCTGTATTATCTAACTTCATATAAATGTGAAACAACAAAGATTTTTTTTTTTCCCGGCCACCGTAGCCCCCGCCTACGGTGGCCGGGAATCTGCAGGCGACTCCCGACGCCCAGGGCGTCTCCTGCGGCGGCTAGTGGGAGCGTGAGGGCGCAAGGCTCTCTCCCTCACCCGCTCCGCCTCCTCCTTCGCGAGCATTACTGCTTCGCAGAAGGAGGTGACGGCTTTCCATTCCCTCTCGCTCCGTACCATGGCCTGGACCAGGGCCGGACGCGAGAGATCGCCGCCGCCAATCGCCTCCCTGAGGATACTGCGGTGCTCCACCCAAGCTGGGCATACCTCCACCGTATGCTCCACCGTGTCCTCCGGGCGATCCACACAAAGGTGACACCCGGGCGTTTCCTCCCGCCTTATGCGAAACAGGAACCTCCCGAAACAACCGTGTCCGGTGAGGACCTGTGTCAGGCGGAAGGTGAGGACGCCGTGGCGCCTCTCCAACCACTCCTCAAAGAGGGGACTTACCGCCGCTATTGTGGCGTGCCCAGCACTGGGTTGCGACAATTGCACCCTCCATGTCGCCATGAGATCCCGCCGGAGCTCTGTCCGCTGTACCGTGATTTCTCGCGGCAGCGGAGTTACACCCCGGCGTTTTGCCTCCTCGCGCCACTCCCATACGTGCGCGAGGGCTTTTGCCTCCAGATCCCATGGCGGCAATCCGGCAAGGAGGCTCGCCGCCTGTTCTTTGCGTGCCTGTTGTCATTGTTACAACTAACAATGACTCCTGTTAATTATTAACTACACATAAGAGAAAACGATAAAAGTTAGATAGTATTTAAATAAATATGTTGTAATTGAAATCAAGAAGACTGTTTTGAAAATACAAAATCTAATTTTAATACGAGTAAGCCACTTAGCAAAAACATATCTGTAGTAGGTTAATTTTTATTATCAACTTTGTTACACTACTGGTATATTTCCATTGCACAAGGAAGTTAGTGAATAATGACTCTTGTCGACATATAGCATCTGCTACGACAGCGTATTCGCGTATCAGTGAAAATTTTCATTAAATTACAGTCGTAGCAACAGACATATTTTTATTTTCAGAATACAAACTTTGCCATGGAAATTTGTTTAAAAAGTGCTTATTATCCCAAAGTAAGACAGAGATCTTCTCTCTTTCAAACATCTTCAATCGTCTTTTCATACGTACTCATAAAATCACGCCTTTAATCCCCGAAGGGTTTGACATATAGAACACCCTCATTGCGACAGTTATATTAATTTAAAGCGAAGTTGCGGTACTTTTAAACTATCTTAAACCTCTGAAAATCTAGCCAAATGTAACGCGAAAACTTTTTTAAATAGAAAATTCGGTCAAGCGCTGTGGGAATTATAATAATTGGCTCGATAAAAAAACATAAACATGACATTGCGTTCAAGACCTGAGTATCAATATTCCACAGAAACTAATGACACTAACAGCTCTTAAACGTAGTTAACGTCCTTATCGTGATCAGTTTCATTGGTGAAAATCGCCATAGATCGTTATTTAAAACGTGTAACTTGAAGAGATTCCACCATGTGAAAGTTATATCTAAAGATAAGGCTCACTGTTTTTTACATTGTTCAGAACACATTTTATAATTTATATATTATACTTATTTTAAATATTTATAAAATCCAGCAGTTCAAGCGCTCGCACCGGCCGGCCAGTGCCCGCCGAGACGCCTAGACGAAACTATATAATATCTGACCATTTAAATCTACGTAAAACATAATTTACGAGGTTACATATCTGAACTCATTCAGAACCGACCTCCCAGACAAAAAGCGAGTATTGTACAAAATTAAACACGACCAAAAACAAGTAAGTACATAATTTGTGCCGATTAAGCAAAACTTTTCTTGAGCAACCAGTAAAGTTTTAAATAAAGCTTCTGTATGTTATTCCAAGTTGCTATCTCCAAATATTAAAAATAACCAAGAACTGGTTAAAGTTTACTTTAATTTAAATTTCTGAATAATCTTTGTTCGATATCTTGGAGTTTCGTCTTGGGTATAAATTGTTTATTCAGGCGGTGCCTTGCTTCACTGTTATTGTTAATAACAAGATAACTGGAATTGAACACATTATTGTGTATGGTTGTTGGGAGGGGCTCGTGGCTAACTTATAAAGGGCGCATGGGTCGATCGACCAGGTAAAGCTACGCTTGCTGCGGTTGGACCGTGTATGGGTGACCATCTTTACATACCGAGACCCCTCCGAGCCACGGAAAGCACGTTAAGTCGTCGGTCCCGGCTGTTATTCTTGAATCTTTGACAGTCGTTAGGGTCGTCAGAAGCCCGAAAGTGTTACAACCAGTCTTACCAAAGGAAATCGTATTACCCAGTTATTGGGTTTGGAGGTCAGATGTAAAATACTGGTATTCAGCTGCATTCGGTGAGACTGGAAGCTGACCGCAACATAGTTGGGACAGGCTCGGTAGATGGATAGTATATGGTTGTCGTTTGCTGTCTGATTGTGTTGTTGTGTTCTTAAATGAGTTTGAACTATAATATTTAATAATAATAATACAATATTTATTAACACATACCTTGTTACATTTAAACAGATAAACAGGACAGATTCAAGTTTTCTTAAATTTATAATGAAGGCATCTGTGTCTGAACTAGATATAAAGATATCTGTATCTCAGACATCAGCGCTCATTCGTATGATGACAATTTCATTACTAACTTAATTAGACATAGTAATGAATGGAGGTATATCATTACACAGAAAAAGAAATAAGTTTAAATCAAAATAATCAAAAAGGTATGTGGAGTGTTAACCTCTCGGTGAGTTGTGTGAAAGTGTGTGAGAGGGTGAGTATAAAGAGATTTACTATTTAAGTATTTTTAATAAGTTTTCTGTCTCTTCATATGTATGTTTACTAATATATTTAAAGATAATACTTTTACATATTTTTTTATTTAGCTGGTACATGTCCAAAGTATCATTTATCTTATTATATAAGTATGGTCCCAAGAAGAAAAAGTATTTGTAAGTATGTCTGAAAGAAGGTCGGTCCTTATTACTTAAAATATTTCGTCGTCTATTTAGATCACCTTTCGAGAATTGTAATAAAGAGTGTTGCTTCAGAACTACGACTACAACTCAACTTTTGTTTGTTTGTTTGGCATCTCGCAGGTCAACCTATGCGGTTGTCGTCTGCTTAAGCGGACTTGCCTGTGGATTCCCTAATAAATTAAGGCCTCCAGCCAGGACTACTACAACTCAACCATGGTGCGTTTATATATATATGTACGACAAGTTAAGCTGGATATCGAGTAGACGAGAATGTGGGAAAAGGCAATGCTCGCAGCAACTCTCTACCCAGTCGCATAGTACAGCCAATTTTAGAGGTAGCTTCCGTTATGCGGATTCCATAGTGTGGAATAACCTGCCACCACCTGTTCGAGCAATTAAAACGATCGACAGATTTAGAAGGCGCCTACGACAGTACCTCATAGATTTGCAACGAAAGCTAGACATGATCGACGTGAATGTTTCATTAATATGAACTGTTAGAATTTATTATTGACGACAGTCCTTTTGTTTCTTGTGTGAACATACCATTTTCTTTACTTTCTAAATCTGTTCTTTTATTAAATCTGTTCTGTTTTATTATTATTTGTAACACATATCATACACTTTTTGTTTAATTAAAAAATTTACACACACGATACAAATGATTTACATCCGTAATACGTCCTCGTAACATTGGGTCTAGTTGAGAACCAGCCTCAGGCACATAGTTTGGCATTTTTGCTGAACTGGACCCATTTGTCGCAGCTGTGAGGCACACAATACTATTTTTTTTTGTTTATGTTTTTTCTTTTGTGTGAATATTGTGTGCCTTAACCTGGGTCAAATAAATTTATTTTCTTTATATTGGTAACATTACGCAACGCACTGTTTAGAAGAGTTCTGAGAACAGTGTCGTGGCGTCACTCGTTCGGAGTGATCGTGTTTGCGTTGTGTCCTTGACGAACTAGCTATACGCGCATCATACGTAGCCGCTCATAACACCGCACTATTGCGTGCACGCGCACCGAGCGCCACGCTCATTGCGTCTCGTTGTTATGCGACGAATGATTTTTTGTAATGATAATGTCTGATAGCGAGAAGGGAGAATCGTGTTCAAATACAAGTGATCGTAACTTAGGAGAAGCCAACAGAGTATCCGAGGTATCCCAATGCAACAATACAGAAGAACAGAACACTACTGAAGCACAATTAAATGATTTTGAATTTTCGATACAAAATAAACGCGAGCGAGAAGAAGACGATATGGATTGGACTGTGGCCGGTCGTAAAGGGAAAATACTTAAGGACGATAGCAATAAAATTGAAGTGTACGTATCAAGTTCAGAAAAGCTACCTAAACAGTTCAGCTTAGCAAAGTTATTTAAAGAACAAGGCATATGTGATACGATCAAAATTAAATACACGAACCCATATAGAATAAGAATAGAATTTAATAGTGAATTAAGTGCTGAGAAATTTATTGCTTGTGACAAATTCAAATCTATGGGATGGAGAATTTTTAAGTCCATGGAAGTTAATTACTCCTACGGCATAATTAAAAATGTTGATTTAGATCTTAGTGAAGAGCAAGTACGAGAAGATATTGTGTGTCCAAGTCCAGCGGAACTTGTCTCGCTGAAGCGTCTTAACCGACGAGATCAAGATGGAGATGGATGGATTCCATCCGAAAGTGTCAGACTATGTTTTAAGGGTCATTTTTTACCAGCGTACGTATTTGTAGGCAACCTCAAAATTAACGTTGAAAAATATGTGTTCTCAGTATCACAATGTTGTCGCTGCTGGAAACTAGGACACATCTCTAAGAAATGTGAAAAAAAGGTAGTTTGTCCAAAGTGTAGTGGAGATCATCCAAATTGTGACACGCAGATGTTGAAGTGCCCTAATTGCTCAGGAGAACACATTGCGATGTCCAAGGAATGCCCGTCCTACATAAAAGAGAGGAAAATTCGTCTTATCATGTCCGAGTTTAACTGTACATATCGTAAGGCCCTGACAATGTACCCTACTCCAGATTCGCCATCTAACTCGCCACCCCTGGTATTCCGTGTATTGACACAACCCTCAACTGATAAGCCAATGGAGAAATACTCAGTAACCCCCACCTTCGCCGAAGTTGTTAAAGAAGTTCCACGCCTGGAACAGCAATGTAAGCCAAAGACTACATCTAAGAAAAAAGAAAAAACAAAGCCAGAAAATATAACGAAGAAATTTAATTTTAAAAATTGGGAATTCACACACTCCGACACAGAATCCGAAAGTAGCGAAGCAAAAATCAATAAGTCCAGGAAACCGCCTACGAGACGGACGATGGATGGTAACGTAACAATAAGAGAACTATTTAGAAAAATAAAAGGAGTAATTTTTACCAAAAGAGACCCAATTTCTGTTAAAATTCAAAGTATTGTTAAAGTATGCACTGAGTGGTTGATCATTTGGGTAGTAGGTAATATGTCAGAGTGGTCATTATTTAAGAGGTTATTTGACTTTTCGCTTGTTTCAGACAATGAATCGTCCAATTAAAAATAAGAACTTGAGTATTATACAGTGGAATTGTCAAAGTCTTAAGCCTAAGTTGCGCAATTTTGAAAATCTACTATTACTAGAAAAAATCCACATTGCTGCCCTCAGTGAAACTTGGTTAGAACCCGATTCGGAACTTAGAATTTAAAATTATAATGTTTACCGCAATGATCGATCCGATGGCTACGGAGGGATAGCGTTAATATTGCATTATTCTTTAAAATCTAGTGTAACCTCAGTTAATTGCCAAAATTCAGGTATACAAGCACTTAAAATTGAATTGTTTAATTGTAACGACATTAAAAGTATAATAGCGATTTATTGTCCGTCTTCGGTGACGACATCTACAAGTGACTGGGACTGTCTTTTATCTCAAGACCACAGTAAGACTTTGATACTAGGTGACATTAATGGACACCATAGTAACTGGTCTTATAAAACAGACTATCGCGGCAGTCAACTATTTGATTCCTTGTCTGACAATAATTTCGTGGTATTGAATGATGGAAGCCCGACCAGGATAAAATTAGTAAATGGCGTGGTTCAGAAATCCTCCCCTGACTTATCTCTGGCATCATCAGATATAGCTGTTAAATTTGAATGGTTGGTAATAAACGAATCATTAGGCAGCGACCACTTAATGATAAAAATTAAATCTAGTTTAGGTACCGAGCGCCGCCAATATCATACGAAGAAACGAAATTATAAAGCTGCCGATTGGAACTCATACAAAGAGTTAACACAGACTTTGTTTGACAGGTTTATACACTCAGAAGACCTGCAAATGTCGTATGACTTATTTGAACAACTAATTAATACAGCGGCAGACAAACACATTCCGTACTATAAAACTTATACTGGGCCTACCTCCATTTTCCGTCCAAAACCATATTGGAACCCTTCTTTATCAAAGTCCGTAGCTGTTCGCCGCCGCGCACTTGCTAACTTCCGTCGGAATCCTATTGCCGAGAACTATAATGACTTAAAAAAGAAAATTAATGAGTCTGAAAAACAAATTAGTTCAGCCAGCCGATCGTCCTTCCGTGATTTCTGCTTGACTTTAAATCACCAGATTACGGCCTCAGAAATGTGGCATAAATTACGATGGATAAAGGGATACGTTTCACCTAGGGCCTACATTAATAAAACTGACGTCGCGAATCTTCTCACCTCTTTGACGCCAGATTTTGTCGGTTGGTCTACCCCACATTTTACGTCATACAACCCAAAACTAGACGCACCCTTTTCTAAACAGGAGTTGTTAAATTCAATGAAATATAGAAACAACACACCTGGCAAAGACAATATATCTTATAGCATGATAAAGCATCTCCCGGACAATGCAAAAAATATTCTGTTATCTTTATTCAACCGATGTTTTATTCACGGATTTGTTCCTAAGCAATGGCGACAAATAAACATCGTGCCTATTCCTAAACATACTCAAAGCACCTCGGAATCTACGAAACTTCGACCTATTTCTATAATGTCTTGTATTTGCAAGACATTTCACTATATGATACTGAATAGAATTGAGTGGTATGTAGAACATAACAAGATATTCTCTGATAGTACAGTGGGTTTTAGAAAGTGCCGCTCTAGTTTAGATAGTCTTTCTAACCTAGCTTCGAGAATACAGACGGGATTTTCGGAGGGACTTCACACTGTGGGTTGCTTCATTGACATTGAAAATGCCTATAATAATATTGAAATTATTCCCCTGCTGCAGTACATGAATGAAACATTACATATTGGGTCAAAAGTATGCTCATATTTGTGGAACTTCCTCCAAGACAGGCAGTTGAGTATTTGCATGGATGACAATGTTTCAATTAGCAGAAACACAGGACGCGGTCTGGCTCAGGGTGATCCCCTGTCACCCTTATTGTTTAACATTGCTACTGTCCCTATTTGTAAAACTATAAATGAAGTTCACGTAGCTCATTATGCCGATGATTTCGTTTTATATGCTGCGGATCATAATTGCCACTCGGCTTCTTTAAAGGTACAGACGGCTTTGGACAAATTTAATAATATTATTGCAGGTTTAGGCCTTGACATATCCTCGTCGAAAACTAAAGTATGTGTATTCAAAAGAGGATACAAAAGAGAAAATGTCAAACTATATGTCAATGAATCGCCCTTAGAAGTAGTTGAAAATATAAAATATTTGGGACTATGGTTTGATTTTAGACTCATCTGGAGGAAGCACATTAATGAATTAAAAGAAAAGCTCCTTAAGTTCGTCAATATTTTTAGAATGCTAGCCGGTTCTGGCTGGGGACTGCACCCTACACATCTTAGGCGCGTGTATATAGCTACCGTAAGAAGTCGTTTGGATTATGGGTGTGCTCTTTATGGCAATAGCAGTCGTACACATATGTTAAAACTAGAGAGGATACAGAATATATGTTTACGTACAATAGGTGGTTTTATTAGAAGCACACCTATACATATTATGGAAAATGAATTGTGTATCGCGCCTTTGCACATCCGTCGGAAATATCTTGGAAGTAAATTTTGGTTGAAATGCAAATCCATTAAAAATAATGTCACAATTGATATACTCGAACATCTGTCAGCGCTGTGTTCGCACCGCTACTGGAGATACAAACCAAAACCTGTTCTAGTTACGATCCATGACTCATTAAAATACGAACGTATTTACTGTAGTGATATCGTTGAAATGTTTAGTTTACCGACTTGGGTCAGCAACGTGGATCTAGACAACAGTATAATTGCAACTATTGATGGTATTGACCAAGCCAAAAAAGATTACAATACTTGCCAATTAAAAGCTCTTTGTGATAGATATCTACAAATAAACTATACCGGTCAATACACAATTTACACTGATGCGTCAATAACTAATAGTGAAATTGGTGTTGCGTTTTTTGATTCATTTACAAATGCCTCGATGAAACTTAAAGTAGATTCAGTGATCTCAATAATGCACGCTGAATTATTGGCTATTTTAGAGGCACTATCTTATATTGAATCAATAGCATGTTCTAATTTTTTAATTGTATCTGATTGTCGCAGTGCTTTACAGCTATTAAGACGATGCACCTTACCCAAACGGGGGATTCCCATTGCGTATATGGTATTGGATTTGATGTGTAAACTTAAAAGTAAGAATAAAAATGTTGTAATACAATGGGTGCCGTCTCATATTGGCATTGAAGGTAATGAGATGGTCGACCAGTTTGCTAAAGAGGCATCATCCAACGGTGAAGAGTATTCCTGTGTCCCGTATTATACCGAACTTTACTGTACGATAAAACACGTTTGTTATGACAGCTGGCAAGAATACTTCAATGAAAGGAGCCGCAGTAAAGGTATATGGTATGCCACTATACAACCGAGCGTCTTTAAAAGTACGTGGATAGACAGTGCCAATATGGGAAGGCAGACAATCATAACAGCTCTGCGACTTCGCTCCGGACACATACCCTTAAATAAATTTGCATTCCTAATGGGTAAAGTTGAATCACCAAATTGTGTGGAATGCAACATAATTGAAGATGTTTATCATATAATGATGGAATGTGTCCGGAACGAGCCGGAAAGACGTGATTTGTTAATAGTATGTAATAGTATGTGCGAGATTGGGGTATGTAACAGCGTCCTTGCTGCTCCTGTTTCGGAAGCAGCCAGGATGTTGTACAGGCTCGTAAACATTGGTATTAATCGCAGAGGTAGTGTAAGATAATTTTTAGTAGTGGCATGTACCGTCGATTCGTAACGATGAGGGTGGCATAATCTATTTAGATTAAAACCCTCTTTAAATAAATAAAGAAAAAAAAAAAAAAAAAAAAAAATAGTTCTGAGAAGCAGAACTTTATTGCATAATCAGCCTATAACGTTCTCCATGCTGGGCTCCAGGCGTCCTCTCTGTGAGAGGTAGTGTGCCGTTATTCTCCACGCGCGCCCAGTGCGAGTTGTGAGTTGGAAGATGTCATATGTCTTCGAAATTTTGGTTCTAGGACATGCCGGTTTCCTCACGATAATTTGCTTCACCGTTTTGAGTACTCTTCCATTTGAACTTACGCTTGCTTAGATAGCAGAGATATTCTTCATTATTCTGTGTGCCTCAACCTAGGGGTTCTACATCTAGGCTGGGTGCTGGGCATCTATACACTGCTCGCGAGCAGCGTGCAGTATAAAGCTAACTGCGCGATGCAAGCGTGGCTGGCCTGTGCGCTAACGGCGTCTGCTACCAACGCACGCTAAACTGCGGCCTTCGAAGGCCTAAGCGTCCTCTTGCTGAGCCTGTGCTAGCAGGCCATCTGATGTCCAGTGGATTGGTTCCACGGTACCCTCCTTAACTCAAAGTGCGAGTGCTCAGAACAGTGAAAGTGATCTTACCCACGACCTAGCCGTGAACAACTTACTAATATTTTTTATATACATGTATGAAGCTAACTAGCTAGTTTTCTCTCTCTCTATCTAATCTTACAGTTAGAGCGAGCAGCTAGCTAACAGCTGAGACATTTGTGCCTAACTTTAACTAGCTTACCAAACCTAACACGCTGATCTGACTGAGCACACAACACACAACGCTACCATATTTACAGGATATCTATAGCAACACGTAGCAATATTAATTCGCTCAAACAAACACAGCCTTCGTTAATTAACAAACTCACGTTAGGCGGGAAATTAGAATCTAATGCGAACTTCCGGTATACCGGTCTTAATTTCCTGTTGTTGCTCATTGAATCAGGACACGGATTTGGTGTGGGTTTTAATAAATCCACGGGATATCTACTTATTTAAACGTATAGAAACTAAAATTTCTTTTATATCATCCTATTATCCTACTGCACCGCAAAGGCCTTTTCTCATGCAGAGAAGACACAAGCATTGCAGATTCATGTTTGCTTGCATTGGGGATTGCCAATCCAGATTCATAATTATAACTCAAATTCCTGTATGTTTGTCAGGTTTAAGATAAACTTAAAAAGTACATAGCATCAAATTAAAAACGCATGGAAGTTCGCCATTTTATACATTTTAACGTGTTTTATTTCGAAAATTCTAAATTAAAATACAGTTAAATAGTCTATTGTCGTGGTGATATACCTCCTTGCCTTTCTTCACTTCAGGACATTAATGTTCTCAATCAAATTTAATCTCTCAAGGAAAATTGTGATGCCAACCCAGCCCAAACCTGGTAATTATCGATAATGTATTTTTGAACAGGAATGCCGAAATTAGTGCTGTTTGCCTCGGGTTTGTATACTTGTAGCACCTCAATTAACACTTTGAGGGACACTAAACGCCCATACGTGATAACAATAAAACTTCTAGTGTTTCGTTCAGTGTGCTTCAAACGATTAATCCACCAAACTGGTGCTTAATTTATTAATTCTAAAAAGTACATAACTACTTAAAGTTGAGGCTAAAATTTGAAACTCTCCTGTTGTTAAGTCCCATAAAAGTAGACCCAAAACCTCTCACGAAAGTGTGTCAAGTACAAGAAATTGTTTTTTTCTCCAGCATAACATTACTCTGGCCACATTCCAGGAACTGTATTATGCAGACGATTTGTTAATGGAGGGAAATATGGTAAGATGTCTGCCAAAAGAGAGTATTGCTTTATTCTCGTTTTTATTGCGACTTCAGAGAATCCATCCATGACCCTTGTTAAGGACGGGCAAGCGGCATTGTTTTTTGTATTCATGAAAACAAACTGTTAATTGTGTATCTGCAATTAATGCTGCTGGTAACTTGCCAACGAAAAGTAGCATTCATAAATTTATAATTACTACGGAAAGTAACATTCATAAAATTTATAATTATAAATCATATTTTTTTTGTCTCATGTTAGTAAGCATAACATAAGCTTAGTCCGCCTTAACCTGCTGGGGGACACAATGTATGGTCCCATAAGATAACTCGATATTACCGTAAGAAAAAGACACACTTATGTAAGTCCATTATATGTAAACGTTGTTGCGGATAACTTGACTTACTTGAAGAATTAATGTTTCTCTATATATGTGTATAATGTTAATCTATTATAGCCCCATCACTAGGAGTTCTTTTACACAATATATATTTACAGAAAACGAACCAACAATTTCTTTCTAAAACACACATCATCCATTTCCTTTTTTATATGTCACCTACTATTTTCAAATATTCATCACTAAAGAGTTCCCTACACTTGATGCTATGCAACCTTTAACACTTTCCCGTTAGTATAATTATACTCAAAAATGCATATAAAATATCTACAAACCGTTTCTTCCAGTAACAACGCTTTTATACTGGAAATTTATTCCTACTTACTTTAAATATACATATACTAGATTTCCATCAAAGATGCTACAAATTGTAGTATCTCAAGACATCACTCGTAGCAGTGCAACGTATACGCCGTACCAGCATCTTCGCCGTTAGCAACGTCTACGCCCTAGACAGCGCAGACCGGGTGTCATTCGTCTTTAGTTTACACCAGGGATTGTCAACCTTTTCTTAATATTGACCACATATAGCTAACCGATTATCCTCTAACGATTACTATCCTTTTTGAGTATAACGGTAAACGGTTAATGGTATTGTTTACTCATTGTTTGTCTTATTTGTTTTGAGTATGTATATTTATTTGTGCTTACATTTAAATATAATTAGGTTTGTATAAATATGTATTATATTCATAGTTTTAATAGGTTTACGTGTATCTTTATATGAAACAATATTTATTAATATTTTTTTATAAATTGCACCTACCACCGCTTGTTTCTACATCACTTGTTGACTGTGTACATTCGTGTGCGCGAAGTATTAAATAAATGAATATTGACATTTTTGTAAAGAGGTTTCACTGAAATATTGGTATTTTGTCCGGTTCATTTCCAATTAGTTTTACCTTGCTTACCTAGTAGTTAGGTCAAAAGCTCTGTGTGTCGAAGGTTGAGTACCACTGCTCTACAGCAACGTTTCACTCCGCTAGAATATTTTGTTTTCAATTCCTTTAGACGAGGATGGATCGTGTGGTTTACTGAAATATACATTTTACTTTTTGGATCGGAGTATTTGTTTTAGTGTTTCGACTTCGGTTCGAGAGATCTTTTAAATTTGAAGTGGTAATTGGAAATAAACATGAAGTTTGGCAGGCAAGGTTCCAAGCCTATAGGCCATTTACAAAATAAACAAGTGAAATAAACTTAGATGTTTATTTTTCTTGTTTATTTTGGAACCTTGGCTAGGTACCGAAATCTTCACACATTCTCGTATATTATTATTGTTTCCTTTTCGATCTAAATATTATAGCTCAGTCTAATCGGCTATCAGAACAAGGCTAATAAGATTGTTTTGTTCCTCTATCAACTTTTTTACATTGAAAGCCTTAATCTGCTAAATGAGTTTGCTGTTTATTTATGGTAATATGTATTTGGTAATTGCAATATTTGAAATGTTTTTCATTATTACAGAAAGTGATTGTAATCTTCCTATTTAAAGGTGATTAAGGATATAAATAGTCGTGGTTCTAAAATAGTTAAATCTTGTTCGAAAATTTCAAGGTTTTCCATTCCTGAAATCTCATATACTTGTATAAAAGAATATAGGGCTTAGCTATGGTTCTGTATGTAAATATTTAGTCTCTAATGAAAAAAATCTTCAAATGTTCGCCAGCTTTTTAATTTATTTGTAAATTAAAAAGGAATATAGGAGCACAAGTCGAAGTTAGGCGGCTATTCCAGCCCGATCACTATGTACGGCAAGCCGATCCCTTGGAAAAAGCAAGCCAAGTACCTAGGCGTGATCCTAGATCAGAACCTTACCTTTAAGGAACATATCAAGGCGGTTTGCGGGCGCGCCTCCTTCGTAGCTGGAGTAATAATAATAATAAATAATAAAAAGTTTTATTGACATAAAAAAGGTGTAACATTTTCAATAGAAGCCCTGACTCCTGAGCTAGGTGGTACCTGTGTTACAGGAGTCAGTGTCTTCACCCGTTATGGAATATTAAACATTATGCAATAAAATTAAAATAATATAAATCTAAAAGGGAATTTAGTGCCTGCATGCTCTTGAGTGGTGTGTGTGAGTGTTGTTTAGTATTTATGTGTGTGCATGCGTGTGTGAGGGTGAGGGTTTCTGTTTGTGTATATGTGTGTGTGAGTGTGAGTGATTGTGCTTGGTGACTTAACTTTAAAGTTGTACTTGTGAGTTTGTTTGACTACATTAAGTACTACTTAATTGTTACGAGTACTGTTCTTTAAGTAAGTTTTCCGTCTGTAGGTAATCCAGAGTTTGAAGCCATGTATTTAATTTCAACTAAGTTTTGTTTTTTGTTAGTGGGTTATAGTTGAGAATATTGTTTACTTTATTAAAAATATAAGTAGCCAGGTATAGGCGTTGCCGTCGAGCAGATGCCGTCTTACAAGTGACTGCGCGACATACATTAGTGATAGTTCTCTTCTGTTTGTTTGCGTTATTTACCGGTGTAATTTCATGCTGTTTCATTATGAGATTGAGAAGGTATAGTTGTCTCACGGTAAGTAGTTGACAACGTTCATACAGAATTTTTGTAGGGAAACGGTACGGTTTGAAGGTCATGACTTTTAGCAGTGATCTTTGGGCTCTCTCGAGGTGTATCATATAGGTTTTACAAGCACCACCCCATGCCGTGATACAGTAACCTACGATTGACTGTGCTAGTGCCAGATACACCACACGGAGAAGCTTAAAGTCGGCCACATGCCGTAGTCTCTTAAACGCCCATATGAGTTTCCTAATACGGGAGGCAGTCTGTTCAATGTGGGGGCGCCAGCTAAGTCCCTCGTCCAGAATCACACCCAGGTACTTCATTGTCTTTTTTTGTGTTATTCGAAGACACGAGCATGGAAGACTGTTGTTGGGGTCATCACAGGAGTGTGCTTTAAGGCTTATTATTGTTGGTTTCGATTTAGTAGTAGTGTCAGTATAAACTGGAGTCTTAGTAGACTCCAGTTTATACTGACAGCCCGAAGCAAACTGTCATTAAAAAGCAAACTGCGCATCTATACCGCAGTCATCCGTCCCATCATGACCTATGCCTGCGTTGTATTTGCGCACGCTCACCCACGACATCTCCATAAGATGCAGACCCTCCAGAACCGTTTCCTCAGAAGGGTTACGGGTGCCCCTTACAATTTCCCAGCCCGCGTCGCTGAGCCTGTAGCTTTAAATTCGTCCCAAAATAACACCAATCCTGATCCAGCTAGTCATTTGCTGCCCTATTCCAGCGACGCCCTGAGCCGAGGTTCGTTACCCACAGGGGGTGCCCTTACCGTGTAGTCGCTTAGTTTTTAGTTAGCATTTACGTTTAAGTCCTGGCTGGAGGCCTTAATTTATAAGGGCAACCACAGGCAAGTCCGCTTAAGCAGACGACAACCCAATAGGTTGACCTGCGAGATGCCAAACAAACAAACAAAATAGGCGTCTATTGGCAAACAAATAATAATAGACTTCGTCTGCGATCCAGGATGAAAATTAGCATAAGCCCTTACCCAGGTCATAGTCCCGGTCTTCTGTCTTGTGAAGAAATGAAAATCAATATGGAAATTTGTTTTAAGTTCTATTATTAACTTGCTTTCTTCACTCACTTTTTATCTAAAGAGATGTTCAAACTCATTTTTTTAACTGCCCCGTACGATTTTCAATTATTTTATTTAATACTAACCTCGTCCTGGCGATTACAAAAAAAAAAATTAGTGCAACCGCTTTGAAGTGATGCACGGTCACACATATGTGGCAATTGATTTATATTTATATAGATTTTCATTCTGATTGTTACTCTATAATTACAAGAAGAGTTTTCATAATATCATAACCATGCAGGTAATAAATCTCTACAGTTACTTACTTACTACAACCAAATTTTCAGTTCCATGTAATCCTGTGCAAGCATATGGCATTACCTGAATACAAATCCAGACCACAGGCTGCAACTGAGAAGAAAGGATACATATCCTTTAAAAAAACATTTTAAATACGTTTCTGGTATATATAATAAAGTACAACCGTTTAAAAGAAAGTTACAAATACACTTGGGAGCAAATAAATCGAGCCACTACCTTTTTTCACGTAAAATGGTAAATATTTTTGGGAATATGGAACGTATCAATTCGAACTATATATCGCCTAAAAGTTAAGTTAATAACCTTAACAATGAGGGTAAATTATTGAATAATAACCTTATTGAATGATAAATTATTGGCTCTGCAAGAAAAATGGTAATTTATATAATGATAGAAAATTTAGTAGGGCTAAAACAGTCCATAAAAACAATAAAAAACAAAATTATTGCAAAAAAAATATTCTTAATAACTGGTATTACCCCCCCGTGCCCTGATGCATTCTTGTAGCCTATTAGTCATCGATCTGATCAGAGTTACGATGACATATTGTGGTATGTTCTCCCACTCTTCAAGCACAGCGACTTTAAGCTCGGGAATGGATGAAACAGCGGGAACCCTGGCTCGGACTCTCCGTTTTAGCTCGTCCCATAGGTGTTCGATCGGGTTCAAATCGGGACTTCGTGCTGGCCATACCATTTGTTGAATCCCGATCGCAGACAAGTATTCCGTAACGATCTGCGCGGTATGAGGTCTCGCATTGTCATGCATAAACAAGAAATTTTCTCCGACAAAACCAGCATACGACATTACGTGGTCTTCAAGAATGTCAGTTATGTATCGGTCAGCTGTTAATCCACGTCTACCACTGCCATCGTTGGCGGGGTCGACGAAGACAAGTTCCGTTTTTCCGTCTAGAGAAATTCCTCCCCACACCATACAAGAACCACCACCAAAACTCACAGTTTCTCGAATGCAACATTGGGCAAATCTTTCACCAGGACGTCTATACACTCGGTTTCTCCCGTCATTGCTAAAAAGACAGATTCTTGACTCGTCAGAAAACAAAACTGACCTCCAGTCTTCTAACGTCCAATTAATGTGTTCTCGAGCAAACTCCAAGCGAGATCGGCGATGAGCTACAGTCAATTTTGGGCCAGTTGCTGGTTTGTGTGATGTTAAATTTCGTTCCTTTAGTCTTCATCTCACTGTCCACCTACTGATTGCGACACCTCGAACGTCACGTAACGCTTGCTGTAGCTGAACAGCATTGAGTCCACGGTCGCGCAACGAATTGGTTGCAATAAAGCGGTCGTCACGTTCTGTTGTTACCCGTGGTCGGCCAGTTCCAGGTCGCCGAACAAAAGCACCAGTCTCCAGATACCTGCGGTATACCTGCTGTACCTTTGAACGACTCAAATGAAGTCTGCGTGCCACTTCACGTTGTCCGTGTCCAACCTCAAGTAAAGCTACAACTTGGGCAGCTTCCGTCGGTGTAGTATCCATTTTATCAGGTTATTTTGATTACACAGACACAGATAAAGACAACAATAACAAGTAATATGGGTATGATTAACAAAAACCTCAAATTTAATCTTTTCTTAACAGAGTACAATAAAAATGTCATAAGCAATTTAAATGCGATAATTTTATTCTACCCTTTAAACTTTAATTAAAATGAAATTTTGACAACTTTCTACCCTCATTGTAAAGGTTATTAAATACCCTTTTAGGCGATATATGTTTCGAATCGATGCGTTCCATAATACCAAAAATAATAACCATAATGCGTGAAAAAGGAAGTGGCTCGATTTATTTGCTCCCAAGTGTATTTCTCGCTTTCACATTTAAAGGCACTAAATTACATTTGACCCCAAGTTACGTTCCAGTTCCACAAGGGCTTATAATCCCCTAATTAAAACTCACTTCTTAGATTTACAGTTTAATTACAATAGCCTGGAGGACCATTAATAGGTTCTCTAAACTACGTAAGCAATCACCTAAAATTATTACATCGATCAAATCAGGAACAGCGTCCAAGCTGCCGGTGGTCAGGACTTCAGAGAGAGTAACCTCCTCACTATGCGTGCCGTGTCCAGGAGTACTGCTCTCCGAATCATGACCCAGCCGCGTAATGAGAGCCTTCTGATGAGTTGGTCGAAGCTCTAAACGATTAATCCATTTACTGCAACGATTACTGGTACAATGATTGCAGAGTCGACGTTCCACATGTCGACAACCTCATGTGCTAAGTCAAGACCTTCCTATCCAGAGCGTCAAGTTCCGTCTGAGTCCATTTTAGTATACCGAAGGAATACATCAAAACCGGCATGACCCAACCGTTGAAGGCATGCACCTAGTTTCCGCCTGATTAAAAGCTATTTAACACTTTGTTCAAACGGCCAAAGAAGCGCTCCCTCAACGATTTTTTCATGTCGGCAGCATCGATGCCTAATGCATCCGATATACCCAATTACTTGTAGGTTTCGGTTGAGGAGAGGGATCTTAGGTGTACGGAATCCGATTGTTATAATCACCCCACGCTTTACATGTATTACTGCACATTTGGCCACACCAAATTCCATCCTGAAGGCGCTACTGAACGTTTCAGTTACCTTCAACAGTTCCATCAGTCGTAATTTATTAGTAAATAGTTAAGATTTATTTTTCAATTTATTCTATTTAAAAATTCAATTTATTGGCGACAAATAATTTCAAGTCATCCATGTACAGGAGGTCATATACGTATCACCTGACTACCTCTTCTTATTTTATTTATTTTCTCCCACAAGTATTAAAATTAACACATTTTATATTTCATAATTTGAAGATGCGAGACGGGAGCCCATATTAAGTAAAACCTGTGCTACGGGTCTCCTGGCCTCCTTATCTCGGATATAATATTGAGAGCTATGCTGAGGACATAAATAACAATAGCATGGAGTACTTACAGCTAAAATCAATAAAAATCAAATTTAAAATTAAAAATAAATTAGAACACGAAATGGTGTTCTGGTATGCTTGTGAGTTTGTTGATGAATGTATATTTTGTGTGGTGGTGTTGTGGATGTGATATACGAGTTGTGCTTATGATGTTGTGGGAGTATTTGTTGTACATGTGTGTTATATTTCTCTGTAACTGTATAACAGTTTATTCGTGTCGTCATAGGCGGTTAGTAAGTGTTAGGAGCCATTTTGAGACCTTACGCCTGTATTAAATTATCGTTAGTGGCCTAGAAAAAGAAGAAGTACCGGCTGAACCTCGTCCTAGCTGCTCTAGCTCGACGGACTTGATGAAAGCTCCTTCTCTTTAGGACTGGATTAAAACTACTGTAGTTTAGGAAGGCATGCTGTCTAAGTATAGTAGCAAAAGCGTATAGTTGTCTAACCGGTAAAACTTCAGCTTGTTGGTTCAGATCTGTCGTAGAATAAAGCCGCGGTTTGAATAGGCAGATGTTTTGGATTCGATTTTGAGCTTTCTCAAGTTCAATATGATGTGTTTGTATGATGAGGATGAGGAGATGCAGTAGGTAAGGATGGACTGACAGAGCGCCAGGTAGACAGTTCGCATAATCGCGTGCCGGAGCTTTTTAAAGACATTTGTAAGCTTACGGATTCTCTTGTAGACAATACTAATATGTTCGTTGAAGTTTAAATTGTGACCTACTGTCACACTTGGTATTTAACGGATTAAGATTTATTATTATGTTGACAGTTACAAAATGAGTCTATTTGCTAAGAACAAGAAGTAGTAGGACAAGGAGTATTTCGTAATGAAAAAGTTAGAAAAAAAAATTGTGGCATTTAGCGTTAGCAGATTTGGGGCAACCTAGCGGCAGACCGTAATGAAGCCTTCTTGGGCATAATTAAAAAAATCGTCCCAGGTATCTCCATAGAAGGTAAGGATTTTATCATCAGCGTATGATGTAATTTTGCAATTTTGGAGATTAAGTTTTCACAGGTTATTTGTATAGCACAGGAAAAGAGCCGGGCTCAAAATACTGCCTTGTGGAACTCCGCAGTTGACCGAACTACTCTCGCTCACAGTATTGCCTATCCATACCCTTTGCGTGCGATTCTTAAAGTAGTCTTTAATAAGGTGCAGTTCCCTTCCTCTTATATCGATGCTTTCAAGCTTTGCCAAAAGCTTAACAGAAGAGACTGTGTCAAAGGACTTTGCCAGATCTTGTAAAATTATCAGGCATCTCTTTTTCTAATCCAGTTTCGTTGCGATAAATTCGGTAAAGTTGTTTACCGCATCGTCTGTCGATTTTTCCGGTCTGCAGCCTTATTGGCCATCGGCAAGTAACTTTTAATTTTCCAAATAAAAATACGAGCCTCTTATTTATAATCTTTTCCAAGATTTTTGAAAGCGATGGAAGGAGTGAAATTGGACGATAATTATTGACACAGTCTCTTATTCCACTCTTGTGAATGGAAATAAGGATAGATTGCTTGAGAGCATCAGGGAACACGCCCTGCCTATTTTTTGGGTGGGAAATCATCAAATGACTTCTCCAGCCCGAGTGCGTGTCAGACTTTTACTGACTCAAACCCACCCGTGTTCCTTCAGTTGCCTTAGCTAGGGCCGGTATCTCTTTCGTATTTCCCGAGACCCTGAGGCATCGGCCCTGTTGGACCCCGTCATTATGTGCTGACATCTCTTTATGGCGCACGCGCAACATGACGCGCCGACGACTCGGGCCTGGTCCTTACCGGACGGCGAACTACCCATTGCTCGCCGTCCGCAAGTCCGCGCCTACGGTGGCCGGGAATCTGCAGGCGACTACCGACGCCCAGGGCGTCAACTGCGACAACTAGAGGCGTGAGGGTGCAAGGTTCTCTCCCTCACGCTCTCCGCTTCCTCCTTCGCTAGCATTACTGCTTCGCGGAGCGCTCTCGCTCCGTGCCAGGGCCGGACGCGAGAGATCGCCGCCGCTGATCGCCTCCGTGAGTAAACGGCGGTTATTCGCCCGCGCTGGGCAGACCTCCACGGGATGCTCCACCGTGTCCTCCTGGCGATCCACACAATGTTGACACCCGGGCGTTTCCTCCTGCTTATGCGAAACAGGAACCAGTGTCAGGCGGGTAGAGCCTGCGGCAGGAGGCGTTTGGTCCCCTAGATTTGGTAATAGCCGCTTCAAGGCAGCCCCTGCCCGCTCCAGTCTGGAAGCCAAACGTCAGAAATTATACACGAAGTTCGACCGGCTGTCGAGAACAAGTCTTCATCGTCGACTCGACGCCGATGGGATTCCCTCCTGCCATTATCTGAGAACCCGACTGTGGCACGTTCCGAAGACCATGAAAACACACGGCCTCGAACTTGGGCATGGCCACTTCGTCCCAACTGCCGGATCTTCTCGACGATTATTGCAACCCCGCGTGTCGCTTGTTGCGTCGCCGCCTGGTGCGGCCTCGACCACACGACAGAGGTACGTCGGCATCCCGTGATACCAAAATGCCTCTCTGAAGCAACTCCAGGGCAGGGTATTGAATGCATTGGCGATGTCTAGAGACACCGCCAAGACGACCCCAACCAGGGCCACAGCATCCTCCGTCGTGAGGGCTCGCACGCGCATGATGGTTTCCACCATAGAGCGCCCCATGCAGAAACTCATTTGGCTCTCCGCCAAATCCGTCCCCACCCGCACCAGTCACCCGACGAGGCGGGTTTGCATTGACTCTTTCAAAGAGTTTGCCCCCCTCGTCGAGCAGCACGATGGGCCGGTTAGCGGACGGAGAGACCGCAGCACGCCCCGGCTTTTTAATGAGGATCAGTTTCCCAGTCTTCCAACGAAGTGTGAACTGGCTCCCCTCCAAGCGTGCGCTTAGGAGCCCCCTTAGTCGAGGCTCGAGATCTTCCAAGGCCAGAATCCAGGGTTTTCCAGGTAATATATCGGGTCCTGGGGCGATATTTTTTGCACTAAGCCTATGTACCGCTACTCACAGCTCTCCTCGGTCAACTCCGAAGCATGGTCGTCGTCGTCGGCAGTGTGGGCCGCATCCGGCACCGCAGTAGGCGGAGTCCACCATTTTGTAGGGGAGTCCCCACGTGTGCCGATCATTCGAGAACCTGACAAACTAAAATTTATCAGGTCCTCGAATGACCGAGAACATGGTGACTTCTTCTTCGGCTCGGCAGACACGCTTGACTTTAGTTTTGGGGTAATTTTTTTTTTTTTTTTTGTGGTTAACTTTCTCTCCCCCTCCCGCTCTACCCACAAGACTCACCCTCTGCAAACAGAGGGGGTGTCGACATGAGGTGGCAACCAGACCTATCCCGACGACGGACTGGCCGCCCCAACCCTAGCCCGGTTCCCTTCATCGGCCGAAATAGATGATCGATGATTGGAACCATGACAGCCTGTGCTAGAGTCCGATCTCAGGTTCTCAATTATACATGCAACCTCCTCACAGTCTGTGTCTAAGAGAACAATAGTCGAGCAATGAGCACTGTGAGAATTAGTGTTAGAGATCTGCTGAGTCGTCGGCATGTCATTCGCTGATTGGGCGTCTAAATTTGTAAAGAAGCTTTTTATTGCATTACTAGATTCTATAGACTGTAGCTTATGGTTTATTTATTTTATTTTGTTTGTTTTTTTTTATATGTTTATTACCGCTCCAAAGCTTTTTGCTGTTACTTTAGGAAATCTCGAGTTCATGTTTTTCATATAGTCTTCTACATTTCTTTATTGCAAAAGTTTCTGTACCTCTTATATAATATGAATAATAATTCAGAGGTTGGATCATTCGGAACCTAGTTATAAAACTAAGTCGCATAATGTTTTATTTTCGCAAAATATTAATAGTTGATCTTGATCTTTCTTTAGCCTAATCGATTGTTCGCATCTTTTTCCGTATGTATATAGTCCCAGGGGTCGACCAACGCCGACCTCCCGAATGGCGTCAGCGTGGTGTGCTACGCTGACAACACGCTGGTCCTGGCACAGGGGAGGTCGCACCAGGAGGCGGCCGAACAAGCGACACTCGGGGTTGCGACAGTCGTCGAGAGAATCCGGCAGTTGGGACTCGAAGTGGCCTTGCACAAGTCCGAGGCCATGTGTTTTCATGTTCCTCGGAACGCGCCACTGTTGGGTTCCCAGATAACGGCCGGAGGGGTTCATATCGGCGTCAAGTCGACAATGAAGTACCTGGGACTCGTCCTCGACAGCCGGTGGAACTTCGTGGAGCATTTCCGACGATTGGCCCCCAGACTGGAGCGGGCTGGCGCTGCCTTGAGGCGGCTGCTGCCCAATCTAGGGGGTCCAAACGCCTCCTGCCGGAGGCTCTACGCGAGAGTCGTGCGGTCCATGGCCCTTTACGGGGCACCGGTGTGGGCGCGTTCTTTGAGGCGTCGACCAGCCCGCCGGTTGAACGGGTCCCAGAGGGTCATGGCTGTCCGGCTGGTCCGGGGATACCGCACGGTTTCATGCGAGGCGGCGAGCCTCCTTTCCGGAATGCCGCCATGGGATCTGGAGGCAAAAGCCCTCGCGCAGGTATGGGAGTGGCGCGAGGAGGTAAAACGCCGGGGTGTAACTGCGCTGCTGCGAGAAATCACGGTACAGCGGACAGACCTCCGGCGGGATCTCATGGCGACATGGAGGGTGCGATTGTCGCAACCCAGTGCTGGGCACGCCACAATAGCGGCGGTAAGTCACCTCTTTGAGGAGTGGTTGGAGAAGCGCCACGGCGTCCTCACCTTCCGCCTGACACAGGTCCTCACCGGACACGGTTGTTTCGGGAGGTTCCTGTTTCGCATAAGGCGGGAGGAAACGCCCGGGTGTCACCATTGTGTGGATCGCCCGGAGGACACGGTGGAGCATACGGTGGAGGTATGCCCAGCTTGGGTGGAGCACCGCAGTGTCCTCAGGGAGGCGATTGGCGGCGGCGATCTCTTGCGTCCGGCCCTGGTCCAGGCCATGGTATGGAGCGAGAGGGAATGGAAAGCCGTCACCTCCTTCTGCGAAGCAGTAATGCTCGCGAAGGAGGAGGCGGAGTGGGTCAGGGAGAGAGCCTTGCGCCCTCACGCCCCCACTAGCCGCCGCAGGAGACGCCCTGGGCGTCGGGAGTCGCCTGCAGATTCCCGGCCACCGTAGGCGCGGGCTTGCGGACGGCGAGCAATGGGTAGCTCGCCGTCCGGTAAGGACCAGGCCCGGGTCGACGGCGCGTTGTATTCCACGCGCGCCTCAAAGAGATGTCAGCACAAAGTGACGGGGTCCGATAGGGCCGACGCCTCAGGGTCGCGGGTTATTCTACAGAGAAAACCGTGGCCCTGGCACAGGCAACTGAAGGAACACGGGTGGGTTTTAGTCAGTAAAAGTCTAACACGCCCTCCCGCTCCGCCCAGAGCGGGAGAAGGCATTTGATGATTTCCCACCCAAAAAAAAAAAAAAAAAGGCGTCGGCCAACAGTATTTGTACCCATTTGTTGAGACAAAGCTGGCGAATAAATGTAGTTTCCTAATTTTAGGAGTAAGGAAGTCCAATAAAAATACATTTCCTGATGGGCCGTCGATCTTGATGTGGGTAGTGATCAATTTATTGATGTTTTCTTTATTATATGCCTTGTATGATGCTATCAGTTGTTTGTGTATCAGTTGTATTGTTTCGAAATAGTATCCATGCTATGCTTCATTTGAACCGTGCACCTAGAATCTGACGTTTCATAAGTGCCCATGTAGGTTTATGTGCCTCAAAGAAATCAAAGTTTTTGGTATTTGGAGTCTTGGTTATCAGCCCAAGTTTTAAACATGGATTCCATCTTTTTATTTTGAAAAAACTAGGTTGTCTCCCTGTTTTCTTTTTTGGGCTCTCTGAGTTACATTGCGGGGAGTGACTTTATTTTCGGCCATTGAAATTCAGTTATTTGAGCTTGCTATCGGGGTTGTTGGTGAAGATTTTATTGGGGAATTATGAAGTAGCATTGCTTGACAGCATTAGGTAATTAATAGCGCAGTGTAGGGAATGTACTCATTTTTATTGAGTAGTCGCGTCGTCAGAGCAATCTATGGTTAGAATTCCAAGCGAGCAGGATAATACGACCGGCTGAAATAGAATAGCGATAGTGCCGTTCGCGTCAAGCCTATCGTAGCTCTAAATCGTCTGCCGTGATGACTTCTGACTTCTTCTTCACGCCTGTAGTCTGTAGTTTTTTTTATTAAATAACTATGATTTCGTTCTTTTTTTGCAAATCAGCTAGTAAAACACGTCTGCACTGGGTCTGAACTGAGGCAGGGATCTTCTTAACCGATAGCCTAGACCTGAATCCTCCAGTAGTGTGCTTAGAAGATTCAAGGATAAGCAAAGCTCAACGAACTCAAAGTTTCGCCCTGAAATATTCCGCGCTCTATCCAGATCAGTTCATCGATCCTCCGGATCTGTTGACATCCTGGATAGAGAAGTACCGTGCTCCACTGCCCAGCCTATTATATTCCCACTGGTGGGATACAGGCCTCCTCTCTGTGAGTAGGAGTGGGCCGTAATCCACCACGCGGGCGCAGTGTGTGTTGGTAGATGTCACATGTCTGCGAATTTTTGGTTCTAAGCCATGCCGGTTTCCTCACGATGTTTTCCTTCACCGTTTTGAGAGCAGTGGCGATGAAATAATTTACAACAATAAAGCGCCTGTCTGGGTTCGAACTTGCTACCTACAACTTGTAAGTCGCGGTCGTTACCAATGGGCCACCACTGCTCCCTTACACGACATCAATAAGATGCGTAGGTATAGTTGCGTTTATTTTGTACAACTCCAGCACCTTAATGAGCCGTGTATGTGGCACTGTGTCTGTGGCACTGTGTCTGTGGCAACTCGAAAAAAATAAAATTTGTCTTGAAAAAAAAAACATAGATGGCAATCTAAGGGAACCATTATGAAATTAACAATCATTAAAAAGTGATATACGGGAGAATTTTGGCTGAATTATGATTGGTAAAAGTCAAAACTTCCTTGTTTAGTGCTTATTTATCTATTTCCACTCATATTGCACGTATGTTAAAAATAGAATAAAAATGAAGTCTTTAACTTCAATTCGAACCCTTTAATGATAAAAGTAGCCATCTGTTAATCATTTTGTTTAGGTCTTATTGCAATAGATGGCGTTTTACTCAATAGGTCGTGTCATCGCACATCACATCGATTGACGTAACTAATTTGTCACACTAATGAACAATGTAAATAAATTATTTTAACGTAAGTATTAACTGTCGTTACTAAACCCACCAAGAACGCGACTTTTGTAGAACAATTTCAACGTAAGTAATAACGTTAGTTAATTCGTTGACGTGTACGGAGAAATTTATTGCCTTGAACGCCTAAAATAATTTATTTACTCTTGTTGTCGAGTGGTGCGTTTTTATAATTCGTAACAATTGTAGAATTAAAAGTCAAACATTCACTACAACAAACATTACATTTATTGGTTTAGCAGCTATTGCACTGATCAAAAGCCCGACATTCGCTTGTGGCAGCATTGCAGCATTTCTAGCTTTAATAAATGATTTTTCTCGACAGAATTTTGACAAGGCTACATTTCAGACTCCACTGTAAAGCTATTTTCTTAAAAGCTTCTTAAAAATAGACCGCTGATATATACAATTAATTGTGGCCAACTGTAGAAATATATTGCGTTTGCGTTTTGGTTTTTCTACAATGTAATAGTGGTTGGACTAGCAAGTAACGCTGAAGTGTTGATGCTCTGAGGTGTGCTTGGTACTAGGAAGAGTTACAACGTTTGAATTATGTTGTTACATGTCTTTAAAATACCTACAGAAGCTGTTATAAGTCTCAAGACGTTAAATGCAGGATATAGGCCTCCTTAAATAGTAACTCGTATTCTGTCAAAATTGTAACTGGCTATTACTATCAAAAACATAGTTTATACAGAAAAGTGTGATTAAATTTAATGGTGTGGTACAGACCATTAAACTGAACCACTTTCTCCTTGGGTACACAACATCTTAATCGCGAAAAATAATCTGACGTCCCATACCTTTGGGTCAAGTAAATATTAAAGTTTTGTATGGGGCCGTTGATAATTATTTTTCGCTATTACGATGTTGTAAAAATGATGTTTTTAAGGAACCCTAGAGTAACATACCCTATGGTTCGAAGAAAAAACAATTAGCTAACTAATGTGAGAATCTTCATATTAATTGGCTTATTGCGTGTTGCTGTTACAATCAAAAGCGATTTCTATATCGATAACCTAAATTCATTTTCATAAACTCTAGATGGCTTAAAATTTAACCGTGCGTATGATGGGATTTCTCATCGATAAAAATAACGAACTGAAATACAAACTTTCAGTACCTATTAAACCCTTAAATGGGATGATTTTTCAAAAATCCTATCTCAGTGCTCGTTATCGTGTGTACGAGTGTATGTTTGGATCTTTGTTGGTACATCGCGCCTTACTGCCTTATGTTTTGGTAATCAGTAGGAGTACGCGGGACACTCAGAAAGTTTTGAAAAAAAATAAAAAAAATGTCTATAGGTATATATTTTTATTGAATCTTTTCAAAGTACTCTCTTTTAGTCTCTATACATAGTTTCGTGCATCTGAACTAGTTTTCGAAACACTTTTTCCAGTCCGCCTTAGACACCTCGTTTACAGCCTGCTCGAACGCTCAAAGCGCATCTTCCGGCGACAAAGGTTGAATCCCAATGAGCAGATTTTTATCTAAAATAAAAAATCTGCTCATCGAGATTCAACTTTTGGAATAAAAAAAGTCAGAATGAGCTAGGTCAGGGCTGTAAGGTCCTGAGTTTGACCAGCTCGCTGTCCATGAAGTCCCTCGTTTTGAGCGCGGTGTGCGGAGGCGTAATTTCGTGGGGGAGCAGTAGCCCGCGGAGCCCTGTGTTTGCTCACAACAGAGAAAACTTCTGCCAAGCACTTGGTAGTAAACCATTCAGCGTTGATGCTTCTTTGGTTCCGTAAACAAATTGACACCACGTAGTCAGTCAAATTGAAAAGCTCACCATCAAAATCTTCCCCCGCTTCTAGATCCCTTCACTTTGGTAGGCGTTGAATCGTTTTGGTACTCCCAAACTGTTGACTAGCGCTTTGTTTCGGGATCGTATTGATAAATCCAAGACTCACCACCTGTAATAATGTCGTATATCACGGCATCATTCCACCCGGGCCTGCTTCTGAGTATCGGTGAGGTTTATCGGCACCCAGCGTAAAACTATCCTCCTCACGCGAAGATGCACATGTAGAATTTCGTGAAGGCTTCCCAATCCAACCAAATGTGCTGAACCTCTTGATACGTAACTCGCCAAATGTCTAGGATTAAATTTTTCAATGCTAGCACGTTTTCTTCCGTTACAACCGCCAAAGGGCGACCAGTTCTTTCTTAATGCCCCAATGTTAGCTGACCGCGCTTGAATTCGTTATACCAACTATAGGTTTCTGTTCTCTTCTCTTCTCTTCTGCTTCATCCCTGTGTACCCACAGTGTAATACACAGGGATGAAGCAAAAACAGAAACCTATCTTGTTAACAGAAATCGAAAAGCAGCCGGGAACTGATAAGTAAATGCTGCATTGCATGACAAATATGATTCAGAGTTCAGGTTACATATACAATCAGAGGCCATTCACATGGTTCACTTCTCCTGACCTGGGCTCACGATTTCATTGATTCAAAAAACTCAAAACAAGAAACGTCCTTTAACTAGCGGGATTACTGAAATAAGGCTGGCTCGGTGCAGCGACGGCATTGGCGCAGGGGCATCTTAGCATAATCTAGGTTAATCTACATGAATTTAAATATTTCTTTCATTAGGGGATCGAACAAAAACCTTTTTAGTTCTTCAATGTTACACTGACACTCGGTGTAATAGTGTACAAAACATGCTAAAACTCGACTCAAAGGGAAAAGTTGATTCACAAATTGGCAACGCGACTCCGTGTCTGCATTTTCACTTCATGGCTTAAACGTAGAACACTTTCAAGTATTTCCCTAAAGTACTTAGTTATTCAAGAATTATACAGTATGGAGACCACTTATATGCAATAAATGAAACCACAAGTAATACCAGTCCATAGAAGAATAGCAAAATTAAATATTAAAATAAAAACTGTAAATTAAAAAGTAAAATTTTCAAACAAAATTAACATCAAAATAAATTCAGTAAAAGTAAACACTCTGTTTAGACAAAGTACCTTGACCCCCTTGGAAGAGCGGCAACAATCCACGCGGGCGCGGGCGGCATGGCGGCTTTTGCTATTGTCGGCGCCAGCTTTGATCCGTTTGACAATGCCGACGAAATAATAATTCACGAAGTTATTTTTTTTCCGCCTCGTTTAGTTTCGCGATAACTAAACTGAACGTAATAAATTCAATATTGCACATTAGTTCCAAAATTAATGGAAACCTAAATTTTAAAATGTTCAAAATGTCCACCACTTTGTTGAATGCACAAGTTACATCGCCGCACAATCTTATCCCGAAGCCTGCATAACACATTTCGTTCAGGATCCAGAGCCATGGCTTTTAATTTGCATCATCATTCATATTCGGTTTCGGAGATCCGCGAGTACACTATGTGTCGATTTTCTCTGATCCTTTGGACAGCTCCTAGAATTGTCCGGACGCTAGTAGGGCAGACGCGAGTTGTGGCGAATCGCTCACGATAAGTACGTAAATTAAAGCTGAATTTTGGCGGCATTCGCCATACATTAAAACCAATGTCAGTATACTCAGAAGCACTTTAAAAATGCGGTTGACTTGGCATTTTGTTCAAAAACACAGTTATACCCACAAAAGTAAAGCTGTGTCAAATTTACCGTAAAATAATAATTAGAATAAACTTAAAACAAAATTTACACACACAAAGTCAAGTAGCTATTACTTAGTGTACATTTCACCTTAAAACAATATTTAATTCGAATATTTTTACGAGAATAATGAAGTAGTGAAAAGCACACGCACTATCTCGGAAGATTCGCGGTGAACTAACAATGAAGCGGAAGTTTCAAAATAGTAAAAAATATAGTCATAAATAGGGCAAACGGCGCAATTATCGTTTATCGATACTTATTTACACTTACTTACCTACTACCTAAACAAGGCATTAGAATACAAGTAAGTACCTATTATTGATTGGATACTCTATTTAAAAAAAAAACTTTTGTACGATTGATCTTATGAAACTAACGTTTTGTGAGTTCCAGCAAACGGGTATTGACTTTTTAATAAGTTGCTTCCTATACGTAACATGTAAAAACAATAAATTATCTCTAAATGTACTTGAAAATATTTAATAAGAACACCCATAAACAAAAAAGCTGTTTAGCTTTAAATGCTTATCGCATAGTGATTTTATCATTTTCATTACAGCCCCATAATCCTTAAAACACCATGAACAAAGCATTTAAAGCGAAACCGCTTAATTTATCTTTATCGATCATTACCAATAAAATAAATTAATGGTCGATAACAGGTGTCCTATCCTAAGAAGAAAGCGCGCGCACATGCTCCGTCTTTGAAGAATGCCGCCGCTGCCTCGTGCCGCCTGTCTAAAAAAGCCGACAAAAGAGCCGCAAAATGTCTTTTGGCGGCTTCCTTTGTCTGCTCGTACGTCGGCAATGAGTTCAACAATGACTAGGTACACTGTTACTTTAAAATTTGTATATTGCAAACTTATTTCTAAGCGCCTCATAACTAGGAAATTCCAAGTACCAAAATTTACCAACGATAACATAAAATTTAATAACCAGCCTACAATGATACATCTGACCTCCACAAGCCCAGCTCCTGGGTAATGCGATAAACCTAGGTAAGACCTGTTGTCAGACTTTCAGGCTTCTGACGACCCGATCCTTGCAGCTGTTATTGCTTAGTCGCTAGCCCCCTTAACTAAAATGTACTCAGGCTCGTGCACACTGGCGTGACGCGACAACGCGACTCAAATAAATAAATAAATGTAACACACATGTTACATTTATTAATTTTTTATACTTTTCGCACAGACAAAACCAAGTACAAAGACGGACTTCAATAAATTCCAGCCTGTCGTTGAAGTGTACCTATTTTACATTTTAGGCAAATAAGTAGAATAGGTAACAGAGCGTCGTAATAGTTTGCACTTCGTGGCAACGTCGCTTTTCAATGTTCAAGGATTCAAGTTCATTGAATCATTGACCTAGTGATCCAATTCTACAGAGTGTTCAAAACTGCTCGAAGTTAAAAATCCACTTTTTGACCTAATTACTGGACCGATTTCGTTAATTTTTAGTGTATAGTCAGCAAAGGCGATAGAAAATATGTGATTTCATTTATTGCACATATGTGAGACACATTCTGTATATAGTTATAAAGACGAAATTTTGGTGCAAAATTAACTAGTCACCGCTTTAATCGACCTGTATGAATCTAGTGGCGATTTGGCTTGTGAGGCGATTTGTATACGATCAGCCGCACGGCGAAAATCAACCTAGTATAAATTCCTTAAAACGATTAAAACATCGCTAGGACCTATTTAAAGATTTTAAATTAAAAACTTTTTGATTAATTGCCATTTTAGCACTGAGTTCATTATTCTGAAATTGTTTATCATCACTGAATAATAGCAGCCCTCCCTAACTATTACATTTAATAAAAACTTTTTGCTGATATTTTATGAGCCTGACACGTTGCAAACAATCTTCGTAAAATTAGATATGTATAGGAAAAACTGGGGCGGTCGAAGTAACTGATACGTAGACACAAAAAAAAAAGATTTTGTGGCGTTATTAATTTACTTTGAGAAGAATGTTTAGTTTTAGTTGCGAATAGTTTGTCAGGAATGTTCGAGATAATAATGTCAAACAAATCGTCAACAACTTAAAATAAAAAAGCCCCGACACATACCTCTAAAAACGGCTCTAAAAAAGCATGTTCGTTTGAAAATTAAATCACAAATAGGTAGAAAATGTCATATAATTTTCGAAAAGTGTAGCGGGAACACACAGCTGACACTTTACTATTTTGACACTTCACAACATTTACGCTATAAATTTCTAAAATCGTAGTAATTCTTACATTTTCATGAATACTATTTATAACACGTGCACGACCTCTGCTAATAAATATTTTTTGCTAACGCCACCCAAATACACAACTTTTCCAATCGAAAGCAAAGGTAAAACATAAGTCCCTCTAGCTAAATTATGATTGCAAACAAAACAGTTTTGTTGGCCAGTTTGAGCTGGTCTGTTTTTTAGTCAAAATGTGGCCACTAGTTGAGACTGCCCTTATTTTCATTGCGTTTGGCTTAACTAGTGGTCAACAGTTACGAGAAGATCACGTCCACATAACAAAATAAAACAATAATATAATCAAATAAGCATTTCATAAACGATTCAATAAATGTCAAAAGACACTGCTTGAATTGACGTCCATCATAAATATGCAGTGGATAAAACTGGACGAAATTATGTACCGTTGGCCACCGGCCAATAATATCAATGCAATGCTGCTCAAGTTTTATTAAAAAATTATAGAAACCGAATTCTTTCTCTGATGTCAACTTAAGGCATGTGGTTCTTAGCAGCGGCTTTTCTTGTGGTTTTTCTATCTGCAGGTTTTGAAAACAACGAAAAAACTCGTCGTAGCCTGAGCATCCTTTGAATTATTGTAACTTTAAGATCTCACTTACAAGCCCGTGTGACGGTACCTAAATAACCCTAGACTGATAAAATTTTCGTTTTTCCTAATTATGTTAATATTTGTGTTAAAGTCGGTTTCCCCCTAAGGAGAAAAGGCCGTACTCCACCCCGTACGGCCCTGTAGAGCTCGTCACCAGACTTGGTCACTTTCCCACCGATAATAGAAATGAATTCCCAAATTTATAGAAGTCCGATGCCTTGACATTATTAATAAGACAAGGAAAAAATTATAACAAATGTTAAATGAGACTTAGGAATTCACAGTTATGAAAATATTATTGGAGGTGGTTTTAGAAAGCTAAATGATTGAGGGATGTAGAGAATATTATTAATTAAACTTGTGAGTAACCCAAAAGCTAGCGTAACACGTATTTGATCAGTCGTAACTAAACACGATACCTCGCATCTACACTCGGAGTACTCAGAGATACAGTTCCATAAATCTTCTTGGATTCATGGTCCCTAGCAGTTCTCTCGAACTGATAAACGTGACGAAGCGGCTTTTCTTGCGGCAACCGTGCGACCGTCCTTGTCTAGCAATGGAGCAGCTAGTTCTAGCGGGCATTGCGTCTGCATCATGCTCTTAAGGAGACATGGTCCCTATCAGTCCTTATACTGGATATGAGATAGATGTTGTCACCCAAACCCCTGGAAGTATACTCTTTGCAAAACTAGCACATTTTTCAAGACACGTGTTCATGTTAGCCTGACCAAATTATTGGTCTGAAATAAAGAATGCAATATTCAAGAATTTCTAGATTATTAGGGGATCAAGGATCATTATTAAATAGAGTTTATAGTCCTATTATCGGCCAGAGGCAACGAATACTGCATTCAAGAATTACTAGTTATGAGAGCAGAGAATCAAACTCAAGCGTCATTAATATAGTTGTGAACCAACTCACTTGAAAGTCTATAGACAGCCCCAAATAGCCCACCCTTCACCACATCCTAGTGTTTATGCTGCGAAGAACAAGTGTCGCAACAATCTCCCCAGCAACACGTCTCTGTCTGAATAGTTATAATGACTATCAACTCCATCAGTCTAGGATAATTATAATAACTGAAGACTCACCCAGTCGCACCAACAAACACACACACATACATCGTTAAATACGTGATTAGTCTAATCTCCGTTTCAACCGGACTATATTTTACTAATTTAATATTAACTCGCTCTCCGACAACAACCCACTTGGACAAGGCTTCTGGCACTCAATAGCTCTCCTAACTACCTTAGCCTAGCCTTACATCGACCGCTTCCTACCGTGGTCTATCTCCCTCTCGCAGTTAAGCAAACCTGTAATAGAATCTTTATAATGTGAAGGGGTAAAGGAATCGCTACGCTTGCGCTTTAATCAATCAATAATAGCTACGTTAATGTATCTGTGAATGATGAACCCAAATCAGTAAGACGGGGAACCATTTTACAACGTTTGTCTCATTGCACGTGTTCTACTAAACCTAACGCATAAAACCTATGATATAAAAAAAACCTATTTTGTCCATACGATTTCAGTAGATCACGTTTCCTAAGCACTATGTAAATGTCTTACTCAGTCCTAGAGACAGTGCACAACGAAGACAAACTGCCATTGAGGGAGACAAGTATTGAGTATAAAATTCTAAACGTGTACTAATGTTAAAAACACCTTTACGGCATCCTAGCCCCATTTCTTATTATGATAATAGAAAATATCGCACAAGCTTACCGTAGACTCAGTCTGTAGCAAAACTCAATGCGATCGTACTCGGTGCCTGTCGAGGTGGTATTTCGTCACCTCACATCCCGTTAATCTTCCCAATTTCGAGGATACAGTGCGGCTGACAGCGGCAAAGTGTACAAATTGTCGTGTTTCGATAAATAGTATCGATTTAGAAATTGGCGTACCATGTGCCGGGTGTAGGTTTTATCGAGACACGGTCCCTAGCGTTCTTAGAACGACTACCAATCCAGTTTGGGGAAGTGTGTAAAGCCTACCCCCTCTCCACGGAGACGTGCATACAACGAGCATTTCGTAAAGAGTTGTGTGGCCAAACCTTTTTGGAAGCAGTAATTATCACTAACGTTTGATTGTTTTATAATGCCGATTTAGATCGACTTTATAGCATATGTTGTTTTAAATGAACTGAGAGTATTTACGGTTCTGCCTTCCGTATGTGGTTGCGCATGTTACAGGTCAAAGTCGTCAAAAGTCGAGCGTCAATGCTCAGTGTCAAATAAAGTGGAAGGCCTTCTCCGCTTACCTATAATCAAACGCAAATGACAAATATCTGTCAGGGTACGGATTAGGAGATGGACACGATATACAAGAGAAAATAGCGTTTATTAATATTGTAATTTCGCGATGCTGGAATAAATGATCATTAATAGCGCAGAAGCGATATTATCTAACTGTTACCTATAAATCATAATACAAATCAACCTACAAGAATAATTTAATGGAAAAGTCACATTATTAGTAAAGAATTTAACACTTAACAATGATCTCTTTGGAGGGAATTAGATTACTACTCACTTATGAAGTACTGCACGTATTACCAACTACACCTCGAACACAGTCCTCACAGCTCAAAACACACTAACTTCCTAACTTAACTAGCCTGCCCTATTGCGTCTCTTTTGACTCTCGCCTATCGCGTCCTAAAACCAACTGACATTCCTCACCACTCCCGCCAGCCTCCAAAATCGGGGCTCGGTCCCTTCCTACGCTATTTTTTGTAAACTTCGACTTAAAACACATTTTTCTTTTTGTTAATTGTTTCGCAATTGCCTGCCGGTTTTTTTACGATTTAGAGATGGGCGAACTTAACTCAATTCTAAGAATTTGTAGAGATCTCTGGATTTCGATTGTCTGTAAACTTTTTTTTCGAACGACGGCTGCCATAAGTGCCCATTTGTGTGCCATTAAATAGAAATGGAGTGGGTTTCTAAGAGGTTCAATATTGTTTATCAATGTTATAGAATTATGATATTTTGTTATTAATTATGATATCACGTCAAGCTGTCAGACCATAAAATTAAGATTTAATGTGTTTCTAAAGTTGGCCGAACCATGTGCATGGTTTTGAAATAAATATATTATTTTGTTATTAAATAAGAATAAGTGACAGTCAGTCACACGCGCTATTGCTAAGCGTGTTGTTTGTCTCATGTCAGAATTAGCGATACTCAAATAATTTAATAATAGCTAGTTCTACATGAAACGAGGAACGTGATTATTGTACATGCTGTGCAAGTATTTCAAGTTCTATTTTCCTCTGCAAGTAATCAATACAGTGCAGTGCAGATATGAACGACGCTCTGTTAAAAATTAAATCTAAGTTATATTTTTCACTCCATGTCAACATTTCATTCAACATTTCAAATGATCAAACACACATCTGTGCAGAATGACCCTACCTGATACTAAAATCTTTGCATATCTAACACACTGTTATTATAGTTGATGGGTCAACTTGGGATAGCGTCAAAAATAGCGCAGAATCAGCACTTACCACAGTAATAACATGGCTTAACGTAAATCTGCTAACGCTTAACTTTGACAAGACGACCTATATGCCTTTCTCTATTCGCCAGGTTACCGCTCCAGACTTTACATTCTGCATAATAGCCCACACCTGCTCACGGCTATCATCTCCGTGTCAATGTCGAATACTTACAAGAACCGAGAATGTAAAATATCATCTTGGTGTACAAATTAATGCGGGGTTCCGGTGGGATAAACAGCTTAATGCCTTGACCTCTAGGACTATGAGACGGATACACATTTTTAAGTCTGTTCGACAGTCGACTAACTCTGACACTCTGAATATGGTCTTCTATGCTCTGTGTCAATCCGTAATTGGGTATTGTATCACGGTATGGGGTGGCGCAACTAAAACCAGTTTGATAAAAGTTGAAAGGGCGCAGAGAGCTATATTAAAAGTAATGCTACGTAAGCCGTACCCGCTATCCTACAACACAACTGTACTCGGAATGTAAGGTGCGATCGGTACTTAAAAGACACGCTTGCTTCCCTCCTTGACCTGATCCAAACAAACGTACCTACATTCCCCCAGGCACTCAGCATAAAACATCGTTCGCCAGACACCAATACCACACATTTAGCGCACATTTTTACAAAAAAAATCACAAAGGCCTCAACATCCGCGACCTCAATAGATATCAAGTAAAGTCTAAGGTGACAGAATGGCTACTTCAACAAGACTATTTACAAACCGAGTCCCTACTTTCATGTATTGTTTAAAAATAATTATAACAACTATTTCTCGCTGCACACTCATAATTACACTCTCCATACACATGGGTGTGCAGTTACATACATTCACACACACTCTCCTACATTCTTGAGTTGCAGTCCTCTCTCCTCGTTTTTTTAATGTTATTATAAAAACTTAGACAATATTATACACATCCTTAGCAACTGACACACTTCACAAGTTCCTGTTTATATTTTAGATACCTTATAGCTGATCACTGTCTCTTATGATACATGTCGCCCTAGTTTAAGAGGCAAGACTCACCCATTTCATGTGCAGACCTGTCATTACCTCAAAAAGGTAAAAGATGGGTTACAAACCAGTTGTAACCCATCTTTTACCTTTTTTATTTTAAACTACATATGTATTTCTCGTCTGTTACATACATAGATATCGAGTGAAATTGGAATAATAACATATTGATTTGGAATATTAGCAAGTGAATTAATATTAGCAAATGGTTTCAAAATCGAATGGAATCAATGAAGACGTCTTTTCGGGAGGAAAATTTCTAATCTGTGTTCTAGATTTAGATCGGAAGATAGCAGACACTTCATTTACTTTGTGATATTTGCGCTTAGAATTGGTGGAATAGGGTTTTAAGGCGTGTCTAACTGAATATTTTAAAATTTTCCGAAAGTCCAATAAATTTGTCACATTTTACCTCTAAGTAATTATTGGACCGAGGTTTACCAATTTGATCTTACCCTTATATGGCTTTGTACAAAAAAACATGGACAAAAAAGTACATTCCATGTGCTTCCACATAGTAAATATATTGTATATTAAAATACAAAAACGAATTAAGACGTAGTTTTCAACTTCTCTGAACCTGTCAGTTTTTATTTTAAAATATTAAGTAGAGAAATATGAATTCAAAGTACAGTTTTTCAACTTCCGCCATAATGGACCATAGAATATAAATTTTAATGTAATAAATAACGAATGGTCCTCAACATGCATACTTCTTATGAAGAATGTGATTTGGACGACAAACCTTTTTTAGTATTTCTTGAATTTAATAAAATGTGTCATAGCCAGTCATAGTCTATATCAAGTGTTTTATTTGTTTTGTGGATGATTATGAGGTGCATCAACTACGGAAGAGCCATGCAAAGGTTGCAAAGGCATCTCATATCCTCGATTTCTGTACACCATCAAACAAGTCTTTTGCGTTGAATTACCAATGTTCAAACCCAGGTATGAAGTTGGAGAAGGAAAAACTTAATCAGATTTAATTGTATGCAATATTAACTTAGTGCATTTATTTTCAGTTGTCTCTGGATACATTTATTTGTTATCCATGCTTATTATTATTAAATACAGAAACTGGTGAACATGAGTGACTACTAGGGCATAACAGGGTTTGCCTTAGTTGTTAGTAATCTATGAGAAAAATAAGACACCAAAATGTCAGTATGGAGTGTCCATTGCTGGCTGTCCTAATAACACAAAATACGAATTGTGTGGTAAGCTATTAGTTTTGTATTATTATAAATATACCTAGCTGTATCCATCTATATTTTTTTTTCTGATTATGTATGATTGTAATATTATCTGTGCTTTATGTATTTACCATTTCTAACATATTATACTTGCCTAAAGTTGGCATGTTATAACATAGTACTGCTCATTATACAACAATGTTATACTTGAAAAGGTAAACAGACGTATGTAAAAAGATACGTATCATTGTAATATGCCGGCTTTATTTATTTTCCATCTTTAACATATACCTGCCTACAGTTGGCATGCTATAACAGAGTACTGCTCATTATACAACAATGTTATACTTGAAAATATAAACACACGTATACAAATAGATACCCTTGTTGCCTAATTAAAAATTATAGAAATATAAGCTTAAAACTTAATGCTGTTTTTATTGTAACTGGGGTTTTTTTTTCAGACCTCAAGAAACAATTATGTTTTTCATGTGTGTTAGATGTGAGCAAATATACTGGCAGTGCATGACTTATCACAAGCAGGGATTGACTGCGGACTGTTTTCCGCAGCCTATTTCTGATAGCCTCGCATTGCAATCCAATCAATCTAATCTCTGTCATGCAGCAGCCCTTAATCGTCAAGTGGTTAGCCCACCAGAGCCATCACCGTTAATGCCTGTTCAAGAGAATGCCTGGTTATGTTTAAAGCAGTTTTTTTTAATTATTGAAGCACTATACTTTAGTGCATAATATGTCAGCGTCACCATTGTAAACAGCACGTGCAGCGGGCCGAGTTACGATGTACAAAGCGGCACATTCACCTCCCCACTCTCCCATTGTGTTAAATGTTACAACAAAATACCTTGTGAAATATTGCAGTTAAATGAAATAAAGTTTAAAACTCATATTAAAAGTACACTTTGTAAACAAGCATATTACAAATTAGAGGATTATATCCTAGATAAGAATGCTTGGAAACATGCTGGTCCTGCTCCATAGGATAATCTAGATGCTATACAAAATCATGCTAGTTGCTTATTGAATTGTATATTTTGTTATTTTTACTTTACTCACATACTGACTTATTCCTATATATATATTTTCGCAATGTTTGTAATATGTGATCAGCATGTACCTATCACGTGATTGATTTATCTATCTTTGCTTATTTTAAATTATTTTTACCTATTTGTGGTACAGTATTTTTATTCTGGGTGCAAAGTTTTCACAAATAAAAATATAATATAATAAATACTCGTATTGTTAAACATTTTAAAAGAGTAACGGTGGTGTTTCTTGCCCCTTCTTTTTTTATAAGAAACTACCTTTTAGAAGGGGCGCCTAGAAACAATGTATATGTTGACGTTCAAAAGTGCCTTTTAGTGCCTATTTGAAATGAATGCTTTGACTTTAATTCTGAGTCTGCGTTTCGGTTATACATACATAACATCACGCCTTGTTTCCCCGAAGGGTTAGGCAGAGGTGTACCTATAGTACACCCACATTTCGCCAGTTATGTTTAAGTTCCATGTAACAGGGGGCGAGCCTATTGCCATCTACCGGGCACAAATCCAGACTTCGGGCTGCTACTGAGAAATTCCAGATAGAAAAACCCAATAACACGTTGCCCAACCTAGGAATCGAACCCAGGACCTCATGCTCAGGAGTAGCGATTGCGACCACTAGACCTATATGCACGGTTATATTTGGGTGAAATTCGTGAATATTGGGAGAGCTGCTGCGTCGCAGTGGAAAAACTGACTGTTTATCAGGGGTTTTTCCTTCTTCACTGAATGTGACGGGGGTCCGACTGGGCTTTGCAGGGAGTACGGACTTCCATTAGTTGTGTGTCTAATAGAGCATACAAATATAGTCGTAAGCTTTTGCGTGCAATGCACGGGGGATGTGAGGGCTTGGTGGATGTGGCTACCACCTTGACTGGTAGCTGGAAGGAGGCCGAGATGGCGGCAGTACGCGATTGGCGAGTGGAGTGGGTGTCGTCAGGTGGTGGCAGTGAAGCTTTGTCTATTTGTAGTTCACGTACGTTAACCGCCAGCTCTGGAAACCCCTCGGCCTTGATATTAGTATCATCATATCTGTGAGATAAAGTAACTGTGTGATGATAATTTAAGGAACTGACTCATGCGGGTTGACTTCCTATGGTGTGTGTTATTGGGTAGTCTAAAGAACTGGCTTATGCAGGCCGATGTTCTAGATCATATCATAAAGTGATCGCCTAGTCTGAGAAGCTATGATATCAATGGAGATATGTGGTACTAGTGAGTGATCGGAGAGACGCTGATGGGTTGCCCGGGCCATGTTATTTGGAGAGATAACTGGTTGAAGGGACGCCGATTTCAGGTGTCCGGGTCAGCACCTAAAGGTTGAGTTTGTGGGTTATAAAACGTTGTAATGCATGTCACTGATGGACGAACGCACAAAGCAATGTATCTACCAGTTTTATTGTCTTTACAGAAAAATGGGCCAGCGGTGACTTAAGAGGATGGAGACGCAGAAGGACGTGCGAATGTCAGTCTGGCCGTGACGGCGCTTCAATGCTTAAATTAGTGCTATTACGATTTCATAGATGTCGCTGTTAGTTTAGAGTGTCATGAACATGAATTATGTGTCTGCTACGACAAATTCGATGACAGGACACTCTGACACAACACCGAACGCTTATTCACATTGGAGTGACAATTTGCTGGCTGTATGATTTGAGACTCGGTCGGCATCGCACAGGCGTGCTACACGGTGGAGTGTCTTAGTCGTGTCTATTCAAGAGATTCAAATAAAAAGTAGATTAAGCAAATGATATAATCCTATAGAGTCAACAATGACTGGTCCAGAGAATAATAGTTTTGCAGGGTCATTAAGTGAAAAAGGGCCTGACAAAAAAAGGAAAAAAAAGATAAGTTCTGAAGGTTCAAAAACGAACGGTCAGGAATTAGTAGCAAGCTCTGAACGGGTGAACCGGACCAGATTGCTAGTCAGAATTAACAAATATTACAATAATAATCAAGAGAAAAAAAATGCTTATGCAAAAAAAAAAAATTAAACTTTAAGAAACTATGATTGAAATAAAGTGAGTGTGCTATAAATAGTGTCTCTATTTTATTCGCCCGACAATCCATGCCTACTTACAAAGTGCAAGTGTAATATCGCTGATGAGGGCCTATTCCGTTATGCATGTGAAATTAAAATATTATGTTATATGCCAGTTGGTTGGTTGATCTCGGTCTCTTTAACACTAGCGCTACATTGCTTTAATGTGTTTTGAGTTATCTAGGCAGGCATTTAAGATTTATATTATAATCTAACAAAAAAAAAACTTAATTTTATTGGTAATTCAAATATATAAAAATATTTGCGTAACCTTATTAGGGGAACGTTAATGTAATTTAAAGAAAAACATTCAACACTCTTGGAATAGATCTGGTATACTAATTCTAAAAGAGAACTTATTCTATTCAAGCCGTAAATAAATTTGCGTATTTACCAGACTATAAGTTATAGAATTTGTGTAATGTAAATTAGTATTATTATAGTGACATAATTACATAGACAAATATTCAAGGCCTGCGGCTGGTAGAAGACTCGCCTCGGTTGTTCGCACTAATTAATTTACAAGGCTTAGGGCGCGTTTAAAGTGGTCGAGTAAACATTCTAGTAGTAACAACACAGCACTGAAAATACACTTACTAGTCGTAACTTCAAAGACTTATTGACATTTTGTAAAGTACTGTTACGCCTGCTACTTAAGTACCTACTCTCATCGCTAGCGCAATTAATTATTTTATTTATATATGTACTTTATTGTACACCACAAAAATACATGACGAAAAATAAAAACAAACACTACAAATTATACAATGGGCGGCCTTATCGCTTTCTGCGATCTCTTCCAGGCAACTTTGGAATGGACAGTGATTTGTCTGGACATAAAAAAGGGTAGGGTCGTTGGTGCAAACAATAAGAGTAGGTACTAAATTGTATCTGATATATAAAAATTCTCGTGTTGAAGTCGCAAAAATACTCGAAACGTTTCTTGAGATAGAGAGGGGTAGAAGGGGGAAAGAGCACATTATACAAAAAGAAAGGGAAAGAATATAAGCGTTTCGGCTAAGGATAATTGGTAACCACTTGAGCTTCATAGGAAATTCGGTATTCTGATCATATTTGCGCAAACCGAATAAGAACCTACAAACATTTTGAAGCCGCTCAAGTTTATCGAGTTGGTTTTGAGTAAAGTCAAGATAGCTGGCATCAGCATTATCAAGGATGGGTAGAAGAAGTGATTGTGCAAGCGCAATTTTGGTGGCAGTCGGTAGAATATTACGCAGTCTCTTCAAAAATGCAGCGGATGCAAATAGCTTTCGGCTAATAACATTGGGCAGTCCAAGATAAGTTCTTGTCAATGAAAATCCCCACGTTTTTTTTCTTTTTCACTGAAGGGAATAACAGAGTTGTCAAAGGAAACTTGGGGAAGAGATGTCCAGTCAATCCTTGAGACCGTCCTAGAACTGCCAACAACCAAGCAACTGCCAATGTCTCAAAATTAAATTAATAGTATTTATCTCAGACTCTAAATATGGTAACTTTTACAGAGAACCGTTTTGATGTAACAACCCTTCCAGATTGGACAACAAGCGTTACCGAGTGCTAGCTAGTCGAGAGTGTGTCAGACGTTCCAAATCACAGAACGCCCCTGAAGAAAGTCACTCCTCCTGACCTCTGAGCCCCAAAAAATGCAGCCACAGCGACCTCTGCACTGCCATTGACGATGCCGTGGAAGTGGCGAAGTTTTGTGCCAATAAAATTTCATACACGATCGTGCCATCGACAGACGAAGAAGAACGAGTTATATCCAATGTGTACGCGCCTTATTATGTCGCCTGCCGGATAGTTCCGCATATTTGGCTACGGAACTTCGCGTTATAGACATTCTTTAAATTATCCTTATACGGTGGAGTTTTAATTAATATAGTTGATTTTAATTAATACAGTTAATTGAGATGGCTGAAAGCGTTAGCACTAGCTGCATTGTTTTAGTAACTTAACATAATTGTTTTCTATTGCTAAGGATATACCATTCCGGATGCTGTACCATTTTTTAATATTTACTTATTTATTTTTTTAAAAAACTGGCCAAGTGCGTGTCGGACCACTTACAATGAAAGTTTAGCATAAATTTATCCCAAAAACAAATATAACGTTGTAGTTGAAAAACATGGTCTCCCATACATTCCAACTGCAAGTATAAGTTAATTGACTAAAACAACGTGATCAAATTCAAAAATAATCAAAAATAATTTATTTTCTCTTCACAAACAATGGTTTTAGACAAACTTAAAAACTATGTGACACTATTTTGTGAGAGACTGGTGTCTGCACTAGGAATACCTGTAATTCATTATAATATATTCTGGTCTGAACACTTCCTTGTTGAAATAGAGTGCAATTATAACAATTTTGTAAGACGTAAGCGAGTGTCTTTAAGCTGTGTACCTAACAACATTTTTTCGGGAATTAGGACTTGAACAAATCCAGCTGTATCATGAAATTTACAATAATAGTCTTACATTACCGACTTTCCGCAAGAATTTCTGATATGCGCAGATAAATATTGTTATAATTTAGAGCATTATAGAAGTATAGATTAAATATTTATTTATTAGTATTTTGCTTGATCTCTTCATTTTTTTCTTGATCGTTTTGAATGTCTTTTAATTTAATTAAGTTTATAACTTTTAAACCTTCGTCTTGGTTTTCATACGATTCCAAAACAGGATTTCTGCTTAAACAATCTGCTTCTAAGTTGTATTTTCCTGGAGAATATACTACTTCGAAATTATACTGAGATAAATAATACGTGAGGTCCCCTAATTCTTCATCTGTCCTTGCTTTAATATTCATTTTCTCTAGAAGCTTATGATCTGAGAAAACCGTAAACTTTTTTCCCATGAGCCAATGTTGCCAAAATTTTACGGCCTCTTTTATTGCTAAACACTCCAGATATATCGCTTTTTTTGTTTTTTGGGTATCATTTAGTTTTTTCGAAAAATATGCACAAGGTTTTTCTTCTCCATTATGTTGTACCTGTTTCAAGACAGCACCTATGCCCTGTATAGTAGCATCCGTATAAATATGTATCGGAAGATCTGGGTCAAAGATTGTTAAAATAGGTTTTGAACAAAGCAAAATTTTAATTGTATCAAAAGATTCTTGACATTTTTCTGACCAAATAAATTTTTGACCTTTTCTTAACAAATTATGTAACGAATCTAATATAATTGATATGTTTGGCACATATTTACCATAAAAATTTATTTTACCCAGAAACTGTCGGACATTTTTTTGTGTTTTCGGAACAGGAAAATCTTTTATAGCAACTAAATTATCCTTCAAAGGAGTAATTGTATTATTTTTTATTATATGTCCCAAATATTTTACTGAATCCTGTGCAAAGTTACACTTTGAGAACTTTAATCTAAAGCCTTCCTTTGAAATTGCTTCCAATAATAATGATAAATGATTAACATGTCTTTCGAACGTTTCAGAAAATATCATTATGTCATCTATGTAATTCACAGTGAAATCAGATAGTCCGTGTTTCCTTATAATGCTACTTAATACTCGCTGAAAAATCGCTGGAGAAGTCTTTAAACCAAACGGTAAACTGGTCCATTGAAAGTGCCCCTCTTGAGTAACAAATGCAGTTTTTTTTCTATCTTCTATTTTCATAGGGATCGACCAAAATGCAGAATTTATATCCAGTGTTGAGTAAAATTTACATTTTCTTGTTTTGGCCATTAAATCCTCGATTAATGGAAAAGGTTGTGATTGAGGAACCACAATTTTATTAAGATCGCGAAAATCTATACACAATCTTGATCTTCTGCCGTCTTCTTTTTTAAAGGCCAATGTTACCGGGGCAGCATAAGGACTATAAGACTCTTCAATTAATTATTTTTCTAATAATTTAGATATTTGTTTTTCTATTTCTTTTTTATCATCAATAGTGCACCTATAAGGCCTTTTGCTACAGTATTTATCTATTAGTAAGTCAATATGTGCTTCATAGCCATTAACAGTACCTATATCATATTTATCTTTGGCAAAAAGTGATCTATATTTAAAAATTTATCTATCTCCGACTGTTTCTGAAGGTCTAGATGATTAATCGCAATATTGAAATTTGACACTTCTATGTGCTCATTAAAGTTTATTTTATATTCATAATTTTCCTCCAAGACATCCAACGTATTTTAATATTAAAATCTTCTTCTACCTTTCTACCTGAAAAGCCAGGAGTTATTTTTGTACTATTGGTAGTTATTTCCTCTTTATTGTCATTATTTTTTATATCATGGATGTTTTGTGAAATGACTATATTTTCATTTTGAATTAGTTGAAATTTTTCTATACAATCTAATCCAATTGAGAAATCGTAATCGAAATTCTCTTCATCTATCACAAAAACATTCTTCTCGATTTTAAATATCTTTTATCTTTAATGTTACGGTTCCAATAGATTTTTTTACACCATTAATCGTTCTTAATTTTGCATTATTCTTATAATTTTTTATTGGGTTATTTTTCAAAGTCAAAAATCTCGAATTTATCAAAGACACATTTGAACCTGAATCATAAATTCCCATAATTTCTAAGGTATCATTTATTAATAATTTAATGTTGATTTATGGTGTAATTATTAGTTTTTTTTATCTACTTCATTTAATTCTATTTCTAATTGAGAATTATTTACACTCCTAATTTGGTCTCTTTTTGGTCCATCATTATTTTTACTCTTGAACCAACATAAAGCTTCAGGATGATATCGGTTTCCTTAATTTTCTTTTACACAGATTCGGCACGGTAATCGGTCCTTTTTTTCTTTAACTTTATTTCCAAAACCTACCACATTTTTTTCAATTTTTTTTTATTCACTAAATGTTCTAGACCTCTAATGTTATTAAATAAATCCTCAGTTTCCTTTAAATTATTCCTATCAATTCTATCCACTATGAAATTTGGTAGACCTGTAGCAATCAGGTCTATTACAGTGTTTTTGTCCATTGATTTATTTATCTCCAATGACAGTCTTTCTTTTTTAAAGCATATTCTAACAATGAGCCCTGTATATATTTGAATAAAAATTGCATACCTGACTGGCGACCATTCTTTGTCCGCATATGTTTCACAAAAGTTATTCTTCCATACTGACCATTCTGAATCCTCCAAGAACAACCTAAAAACTTCAATCTTACTAAGATCATTATCTATTCCTAATCTAGTACATTCTGCTTCAAAAATTGTCATCCATTGGGATACATTTGACGTTTTTTTTTGTGAATTTGTCTATAACAAACTTCTCTGACAAACTCCTTATATTATAAGATTTAGACATATCCTTCTTCATTTCAGCAAAATTCTCCATAAGCCTGTTGAAAACCTCTTCTGAAATTTCATTAGTAGCAGCCTGTTGGCGTGTTTCTGGTATCATCTCCTCTAGCAAATATCCCTTAAACTGCATGTTTCCATCTTCATCTTCATAAACCTTTTTTATTTCTGGTGTCACAGAAATCCATACTCGTCTTTTCTCGTGTCTCCTTTGCAGTGTTACTTTTACTTTTTGCAAAAACTTGAGTTTTTATAACTGTATCGACCAATCTTACAGGTTGAAGTTGTTCCGGGATTGAAAAGGTATGTTTATTGGCATCGGTAATCGAAGTTATGCATATTATATTTGTTTTTGGATCGTCACTGGGTTTCACAACAAACTCGAATTGAAATTTTTCCATTGTGTTTAAAAACAGCTGTAGAAATGTTGTTTTATAATATGTTTCTATATTATATTGCAATAATAAACTAAATTGTGTTGCTCTGAAAAGAGTGGACATTTATTAATTATAATATTTTACATTAACATTGTGTAAAATAGAACAAAACCAAACATAAACCTTACCTGAAAAGAGAAACAACATTTAAAGTTATTATTTACAATTATTAAATTATTTCTATATTTTACACGTTTGTCATTTTGACTGTCATCTTCATATTAACAGTTCTATTGTTTAGTCCATAGAGTTATGTACTAAACATAGTTTGTATATCTCATAGACTATGCGAATGAAGTAAACCTTCATTTACATATATATGCGTAGATATAATAGAATATACAAATACAGTACATAGTAGGATTTCAGTTCTTGTTAGTCCCATTATTAAGTTCAATGCTTGTTAAAAGGCTGTGGATTAATAAATCGGCTCGTCAATAATTAGATAATAATGAACGAGGCAGGATACTTAAACCCATATGTGCTTATAATTTTGTAAACGATAGCTTATGATGAATTATACCGACACTAAATATTAATGTTTTGCCCTATTTTTGAGCAAATAGACAAATAAGTAACCAGTTGCTATTGTTTTGATATATCAATGTATTGTGTTGGTTTTGGCTCCTTAGATTACGAGCAAATATTTCAACATAAAATACACGAAGCGTTTGGTTGTAATTTATATTTTGATTTTTAGCATAAAAACTAAAGATTTATCAAACTTTCGGAGATTTGGTCCTTCGAGTCGGATCATTAGATTGAACAGATTTGTTTTTTCTTTTCAAGGAAAATTATTTTAAAAAATTAACTCAGCAGCAACCGCAGCAGAAGTCTGGGCTTAATAGGCTCGCACCTTATTACATGGAACAGGTACATGTCTGCCCTACACTTCAATGAATAGGTACAGGTGTGATTTTTATGTGAAGAACCTAATCTGTAAGCTGCTGCGTGCCTGCTGCAGTAATGAGAAAGTAAGCATCTCATCTACTTTAAAATGTAGCGCAAATTCCAATCGTCAGTGAAGGTCTAACAGTGCGCTATGAGGTTTTAATGTCATTGGATAAAACTTAATGGCGCGCATCGTATCGACCTGTTAAATCCAATAAACTGACCAATACGAACGCGTTATCTGAAAAATAGTAACATTGCGTATCTCAGTTGGTGGTGCCAACACTGCGTATGTCAGCCAACATACGCATTCGTCGTGCATCAAGTGTTCCGATGTTGTGATTTCGATTTAAGGGATTGTTTGCAATATCACAGTTAACTTTTAAACCAAGTGTGTTTATTTAGAATTACCATTATTAATCGCCTGAACGTAAGTCGAAAAGTAGTCGTGACTTTCGTAGTGTTTCCTTTATATTTATCTACTTTCTTTCTCTTTTTACAAGGTACAAGATGGATTTTCTATCAAGTGATAGCGAGCAACTCGACGACAACATTTTGACTTTGTAACGACTTAAAAAAACAAGTTCCACCAAAAAAACAGAAGATAATACATTGGCTGACTTAGAAAATATCGATATTAACTTACCAATAGAAACAGACTCGGAGCTTCCATCTCCATCTTTGCTTGACCTATTGAGCCCTTAAAACATCCAAGATGCTATACCTCTTTCTTTATCTGAACAAGTATTTACCATAGAAAATTTGCAGCTAAGTGAAGAATTGCAGCCCTTGTCCTCGTCTGTTGAGATTTCACCGCCATTGGAAGCGACACAACCACATGATAATGACATTGTAAAACATTCTTACCTTCAGCTTTTGACAAGCCTTTTGAACGCTATATTTCTTATTTAAAAGACCCGACGGAGCATTACCTACCTGCCCGAACCTCCCTTCTGTCGTATTTCAGTCTAATGCCCGGTTCCTATATTCGAAAAACTATTTCTTTTTGCTTACGGGTGGTAGAGTTGTCTACGATTCGTAACCCAAAAGTTTTCCTATACATATATACGTAAATAAAACGTTTCGTAAGCGACTTAACCGTTGGCTTGCTACCTGCTGATGGGAGGATTACCAATAACGATCCGTTACCTTAAAATATTGAAATGATGGTCTATGGGGTTCCTATAAAAATATCAAACATCAGTCAAACGGTCAAATTTACTTCGTAGTTCGTTTGCTTACCAGCCGCTTTGAGACGGTTGTCGAAGTTTTGTAGTAGTGTAAAGTTTGAATTATTATAAAATAATGAGTTCAGAAAGTGAAATGAGTGATATGGAAATGTAACATTTACTATTGGATTCCAGTTAGTATTCTATAAATAAAATTGTAAAGTCTTGTTTACAATTATTTTTAATTTTTATATAAATTAAACAAAGTATTCTATTGTTTATTTCCGGAAACAAATGAAACGAAACGACTCTCTGGATTTGCCGTAACGTTGGCGATGGCGCGACTTGGCCCAAAAAATAATAATTGTTGCGTTTTGTTCAAACTTTTAAGTGTGTGCAAAATGTAAGTTAAAAGGGCCCCAATTTTTTGTTAGCTAAAAAACCTCAACATAATTAAAGCTAACATTATTTAGTACTTAAATATCTTATAATGTTTGAAAGTAGGTCGTAGTTTCTGAACCACATAATACATTATTTTTTAAATAACGAAACACAAAGAGGAGCATTGAGGACCATCGGTTATCAAGTAACCGACGAATGTTCGTAGCTGGTAGGCTAGATAAAAACTTTGTAAAACGCCAAGTTACGCTTCGTTATTAGTAACTTGGAAACGGGTGGTAGCTGTTATACTATGACGATCCATTGAATAGTGGAATCGGGCATAACTCGTCGGTCCCACTCGTCAAGTTTACATGAAGTCGTTCTGTCCCTCAATCCCGAAGTGCCGCTTAACAACTAAACTTTACTTCATAACTATTGCCTCGGTAGGGATGGTAAACATTCACTTGTATTCTAATTTTCAAGGTTTTTTATGTATACCAAAAGTCTCCAAGTGGTTGATCGACTCTTCACGTGACCAGAGGTCTGGCCTAATTTAGGCCAAAGAATTAGCATTGCCATCCAACGTGGCAATCTTGCCAGACTTTTTCCATTGACAGCGCGGATGATGAATTTTTTGATGCTCTATGAGCTCATCCATTTTTTTTTAAACTTGTACCTATAAAATATATTTATTCAATTTTTATTTATTTATAACTCTTCATAGGCATTTTGTACTGCCTCTCGGTATTGAAATTTTATCTCTGCCAAGATGTCCTGAAATTTTGACAAAGTTGAAGTCTGTCAGCGCAAGGTCTGGTGAGTACAGTGGATGACGCGAAACCTCCAACCCTAGCTCTTGTAGCTTAGAGACCATCTGTTGTGCAGTATAAAGTCGAGCGTTGTCGTGTAGAAGCAGCGAGAAAGAGAGATTAACCTATAAATAGTCGTGCGTTCGTTTGTAGTGTTCACTCCGTACAATGTTGCGAGCCGTTTGTGCGGCAACTCATATTCCTTATTTACTGGTTCCATATTGATGAAAAAGAAACAAATGTAGTGAAAACAAAACAGTAATCAATAAACAAATGACTGAATTTACAATATACAAAAAGGTTTATTGCAGAATCTTGTACAACTTTAACAGTAAATCTTTTATAGGAACCTCCTTTAATTTAATGTTCTGAGAGAAAGAAGTGAGAATACCTCTATGGGAGTATAATTCATTGGTTGGGAATATATATAATAATATGCAGTAGGTAAGAATTGATTGAGCCAGAGAGACATAGAATTCAGTGATTGAAAAGTGATTGTGTATTTGAATAAAGAATTCCACAATTTTTTAGAATTTATTGCCAGCCATACATAAATTACGTTTCAAAACGCCAGTATTCTAAAACGACAACTTCATAAGTAAATACCAAATACATATATTTATACATTATGGATTGCAATAAAGATTAATTGAACTGAATTGACCACGTACGGGCTCGTAAAAAGTTTTGATTGTCTATATTTTTACATGTTTGTGCCGCAAAACTGTGTTTTTACAAATAGTTATACTTTTTGCTGCTAAACGCGCATTCCAATCATTGACATAGACCCAATACATACCCCTGATCATAACTTCCCTACAATTTAAACAGACCTAATAGTATGCCTACGCACACTTTTCGACACACAATTAAAATCGGCCAAGTGCGAGTCGGACTCGCGCACCTCCGTACAAACCTGTAGGTACATAATACCTGAGAATTTGATATCAATTTCAATTTAATCATCTACGCGTTCATGAGGAAACGGGTAGTAAGTTTAAAATTATTATAAATATTTTTATTACAACTCCGGCTGTCGCTGAAAACCAGCGCTTGGGCTCTGCCTCGCATTGGGTCGTAGCATTAAGCTGAGCGATGGCCGTTTTGCGTAGATGTGACGCATATTTTCCACCGATTTGTTCTCTTTGGTGTTTGTGTTCGATCACTGCGTCATGTTTACCGCAAATAAACGTTTTTTTCTTTCTTTTTCCTTCTTTCTTTCTAAAAATTTACGGTTTTCGCTATTTTTTTTCATGCGTAAACGCGCCGCGACCTTTGTGCGCAGGGTACGGGTTAGCCCCAACATCGTACTGGCGATGATTGCGGGGAGGCCAGTCTGCCCCTTCATCCGGCATTTTATATTTTATTTGATTATTATTAATGTATGTTTGGAAATGGGTGATAATTACCTGAAATAAATGAATTTATTATTATTTATTTTTTCTTTATCTGTGCTATAAGACGTTGCTTCGTACCAAATTTCAAGATTCTGAGTTCAAGGGAAGTACCCTTTTTTTTTTTTTTGGGTGGGAAATCATCAAATGACTTCTCCCGCTCAGGGTGGAGCGGGAGGGCGTGCCAGACTTTTACTGATTAAAACCCACCCGTGTTCCTTCAGTTGCCTGTGCCAGGGCCACGGTTTTCTCTTTAGAATAACCCGTGACCCTGAGGCGAAGGGAAGTACCCTGAGGTTTTGATTCCCATGCGATTGTCTAAAATTTGCGACATAAACGGCTGTATCTTTTGATTGCGTTGGCTTAGAAGTTCTATTTTTTCACAGCTGCAAGGGACAGTAGAACTGAGTATTTGATATAAATTCCAGCTTGATACATCCACGCGTTTCTGAGAAAAAGTGAACAACAAAGTGATCCTATAAGAGTTCCGTTTTTTCCTTTCGAGGTACGGAACCCTAAAAACGCACTATGTAAGTTTACTATCCCTGCCCTACGTATTCCCAGGGAGAAATAACCGTTAACGACTTGTTAACGTCTGGTGAAGGCAACGTTTATGTTTGTGTTCTCTGAACAATCCCCGGTCTGTGATAAAGTTAACAGCAAGGCTTTGTAGCAACCGTCTTTATTATACTAACAATTTCTTGTTGAATACTTTATACGGAAATTCTGCTTTTCTTCATTTGAGTTGCTAGCTTTGCTCAGTGTTAAAGATTATGCTGTTGTTTTTATTTTATTTGGACTAAACAAAGTCTAATGGCATTTGTCAATGCGAAAAGAACTATTACGAAAATGTATGAAAAAACCTATAAAAACCTGTTGTAATCTATTATGTGTTTCGATTATACTATTAATCATAAATAAATTCAAATGCTATGTTCATTGAGATTCGCCATCGTATTGATAATTCGGTCCGGAAAATATGATTATACCTATTTGTTTTGTTCATATTTTCTGACTAATAATAAAGGTTTTAGTTCTTTTGCATAAGCTATGGTCTGAAGCTACACCATTACAGTCATAGTCGCGAATAATGTGTACCCTTTAAAATCGCGTTATTTTTCAATATTATAAGCCTAAATTAATAAGTAGAATAGAATAGAATACTCTATATTATGTACACCTTAAAAATTACAGACATTGATGTAGAAATTTTGCATTGGGTGACAAAATGGGCGGTCTTATCGCTAAAAGCAATCTTTTACAGACAACCTTTGAATGGATTACGGTAGGTTCTAACTAAAGAGATTTGACTATAGACAAGCTATCAGAAGAAAACGTCAGTGACGCCTAGATAGTTCCCTAACTCGTATTATAATAATTATATATAAAATTATTGTGTTGATTTCTTGAATTAGTTCTTCTGATCCAATGGTTGAATCAAAACCGCCGTTTTGTTTAAATTAATTAAAATTATTACACAACTAAAAAACACGAAACGCTTTTTGTTTTAGTCATTGAATATAAAGAAGAAGTAACACAAGTATTTTTTTTTCTTGTCGCGATAAAAGCGAGTTTTTAAAACTATGTTTTTTTTTTCTTTAGTCTAGTATATTCTTTTTTCAGTTGATAAGGCTAAATTCAACGAAGTTATGACTTGAGCGGTTTACTAGGAGCCACTGAAAGTTCCACTTTCTACCTCCTTGCTCCGTCATCAGACCGCCAACATAAAGTGCAGTCTATTGGACCCATCAACCAAATCGTATGACCCAAAAGTTGAAGTAATTATTTGTAGCCACTGAAGAGTGTCACTATTCACCTTTTGGCTCCATCATCACATCCTAACCAATCTATTAAACCTGTCAAAACGAATCATATTACTCCAAACTCGAGGTATTTACTACTAGCCACTGAATAGTTCCACACTACTCCTGGCTCCATCATCAGACCCTCGACACCAAGTGCAATTTATTCGACTCGTCAAAGTAAATTATATGAGCCTTAGCTATCAGATCAACTCCAAAATACCAAATCATAGTTTGTCATTCAAGTTACGTATACATACAAAGTTTCATTACGATACGACAATTTGGTTTAATAACATTGTTCGTAGTAATAAAAGCGTGTATGTACACAACAGTTGGTTACTAGCCGCCGCCCGAGTTACTCGCGTCACATATAATTAACCTATTTTTTTTTATCATAGTAACTATATTATTAAATCATTTCGTGAAACTGAAGAAACATTAAATTACACCTCACTATAGAACCTAAATCACGTCCCAACAAAAGTTTTATACGTGTACAAAAAAAAATCGTTTACATGTTTATGTACATGCTAGTTTAGCTTTCAAAAGTAAGAAAGTAGGTATACCGATTATTCGTAAAAAAGCTAGCCTTGCATCTCCGTTGAAAGGTGAAAGTTATAAAGGAGAAACCCAAAACTCCATAGAAACTTGGGCCTGGCGTTGAAAGGCTGGAATTTTGCAACAAATTTTCAATTTAGGAAAGTTTCACGTCTTCCAGCAATGGCCAAATTGGTAAAATCAGACAATTTGAGGTTATTTTAATTATTTGAGTTATTTAAATAAAAATTATGTTTGAGGCGTTGTTTCCTACTTACCTAAATCTGGAACGCTTATGCGCTGTGCTGCAGCGCCTGCAGTATATCTCGATGAGGTTTCGACGTAGGGCGCAATTCCAAGCAATAGATGTAGGAAGAGATAATGTTAGCGAGTTTCCTCAATGAACATACAGCGAGCTTATTATTGTCTCCTTGGGCACATACCAAATTAAACAAACCCGTTCTTACTATGGGGAGCACGTGAGACATAGTGGCTCATATTTCACAGAAGTGTCTAGAGAGGTGGACGGTGACCTACAGCAAACACTGCTAACGTCAGACTCAACATGAATGTTAAGAGGGAATAATGTATTAGAATAAAAATAAACACAGAATTGTTTTTGAATTGTAGTTGTTGTTGAACTGAGGCACTTCATTCAATATCTGTCTGAAGTGATCTTTGTTAAAACCAACCCCAATGGTAAAAAATTCCATATACTCAACATTTTCAAAATCTAAAATATTACAATCAGACTCTTTTTTTGTTTCTTTTTTTTACCCTTGGTGCGGAATAAGTTTCTTGCTTTATTGGAGGTTCTTCTAAATGAGTAATGTCCTGACTATTTGGCTCATTGACAGCTGACCAGATGTTGAGGGGCTTGAATTGAAATGCCAGGATGCTCTATTGGCTCGCAACCCAATAAAAGTGACAGGCAACACTTGAAGCACTAAGATATCACAGAAAGCAGTCACTCCTCCCTTAACTATGCTAACACAATGCATATTTCACGTTTTCATATTCTCGAAATAAATGGCACACTATTGCATAACGTCTGTAAAATTTAACGAACGTAGATTGTGCAACACCTATTTCTTTATATAATCCATGGTCTCAGTCTTCTTTTTATTTTGTTCCACTATTTTTACTTCCGGATCGTTGGCACAAGCAATTACTGGAAAAGTGATTGCTTTCAGCTCTGAATTTTATCGAGAATGTTCTAAATACATCTGACCGTTGTTTTAAAGAAATATTTAATGACTTTTAATCTTATATCAACAGGTTTCTTCAAGCCCTTTCATGTGAGTCTAACGGTCTTATCAAGCCGAAGATTTTCACGTGGAAGCTAGCCGAAAATGTCTCTAAACAGGTTTGTAATTGATTGACCAAAATAATGAGAACCAACCAGCGCATAGCAATACAAAATAAGTAAGTCAATAGGTAGGTACTATAGTGTAGTCCCTCTTTGGTCTAGTGGTCGCAATCGCTACTGCTGAGCATGAGGTCCTGGGTTCGATTCCCAGGTCGGGCAACGTGTTATTGGGTTTTTCTATCTGGAATTTCTCAGTAGCAGCCCGAAGTCTGGATTTGTCACGGTAGATGGCAATAGGCTCGCCTCCTATTACATGGAACTTAAACAACTGGCGAAATGTAGGTACACCTCTGCCCAACCCTTCGGGGAAACAAGGCGTGATGTAATGTTATGTATAGTGTAGATTCTGATCTACACTAGTTACGGGGACACACGGTAAGTGGAGGAAAACACACGTTATATAATTAACTTATCGTTTTATATTTAGATATGAACTTGTTACATAGAAGGGCTTATTAAATCTATATAATTTTTCCTTTAAACAAAAAACTGTCTAATGTAGTTAAAACGTTCAAATTAACCATACTTAATTTATTACCAGCCTACACAGGCATAAGGTCGGCTATTGCTGACAACTTTAACAGTACCTGAAAACCGAAGTCGCTCAGTTGGATTTGGCCTGCATCATGTGCACGTTTACAGACGCATCGATAGACAACACTTAAGTTCTGTCATGTTGATCATCAGTATTAGACTCGCACAAACCAGGGAAGCATTTCCCCGCTGTCTTCTGTAGGTCGTCCATCCACCTGGTTATTGGTTATTGGTCTGCCAACGATCCTTCTCTTGTTTTTGGGAAACCATTTCGGTAGAGCTCTGGTCCACCTTTTTATATATATATTTTTCCGGGGTGGAAAATCCTCATGGATGTCCTCCGCCCTGGGGCGGACGGAGGGGTCTGTTAGACTCTTACTGACTAAAAACCACCCCGGTGTTCCATCTCACACCTACGTCGGGGTCGCGGGAACATACGATTCTTCCGCAACCCCGACTGGTGCCGGCCCGCCTCTGCGGGCCTCCTCGTGTTGGGGGGGGAGTGAGGTGTTTAACTCCCCCCGCAACGTCTAAGAGGGGTGCGCGTGGAACACTACGCGCCGCCACCACGGGTCCTGATATATGGCGGGCGGCGGACGTCCTCGAGTCCGCCGTCCCTGGACCCATTTAGGACGAGCTCCGCCTGCGCCCGGTGCGCCTGCCGCGGACCGGAAGAGTGGACGAGATCTCTCTTTCCCTTTCCGCAGCCTCCTTCTGCGAGATTACTGTTTCTCAGAAGGATACCACCGCGTCCCAAGACTCGACGCTGCCGACCATCAAACTCACTACGGTCGGTAGTTATTAGTCACTGCCTCCTTCAGAGATGAGGGCACGGCGCGGCTCCTCCCAAGCGGCACACTCTGCCAGCGTATGCCACGCCGTGTCCTCCCGGCAGTCGACGCAGTGGTGACACCGGGCGTCCGGCTCCCTGTTGATGCGACACAGATACTTTCCGAAGCACCCATGCCCCGAAAGTACCTGCGTCACCCGAAACGACAGCGAGCCGTGCCTCCTCCCGAGCCAGAGGTCGAGCACTGGCCGGACCGCCTCGATTGTGACGAGGCTGGAGGTAGGGCGTGAGAGCCTGTCTCGCCATTCCGCCACTAGGACCTCGCGAAGCTGCGACCGACGCTGCTCCACATGGCGCTGCATCGGCTGCTGGCCCCGCACCTTCGCTTCCTCGTGCCACCGATACTGTGACGCGAGCACCTTCGCCTCTAGGTCCCAGGGCGAGGATCCGGCCAGCGCACAAGCCGCCTCATAGGAGATTGTGCGGTACCCTCTTATTACTATGACGGTCATTGCTCTCTGTGGCTTTTGCAGGACAGAGATGCTAGCGGCCGTCAGGTCAAATGCCCAAATCGGGGCCCCGTAAAGGGCCATCGATCGCACGATCCTCACGTAGAGCCGCCTACAAGCGGTGCTCGGGTCCCCCAGATTGGGAAGCAGCGTTGACAGCGCACCAGCCGCGCCCAACAACTTGGGCGCCAGCCGCTGAAAGTGGGGTTCGAAATCCCACCGGCTGTCGAGCACCATTCCAGCTCTGTTCCACCTGTCTTAACCACGTGTAGACAAGTGTCCAGCCCATCTTAATTTCAGAGCCGCTACCCACATCCTGCAATTTTAGTTCAGACTCATCAGTTATCGAATAACAATATTATGCGAAATGACACGTAAGACTACCAACAGAATTCCACGTTTTTGTGTATTCTTGGTCTTCAGAGCCGGGCATTATCCACAAACCCTTTCATGCAGATTATATTAAATATCATTTAGTTACATTCCCTCAAGGCAAGTTTTCTCGAAAAACAATAAGCCGAGACGGATTTTATTATATCTTGAGCTTTAGCAAACAAAGGTCGGTAAGAGATTGCTTTTTAACGGGCTACTATTTTCAATTTGATTACGTTGTTTCTGTATATGTTATTTAGACTTTCAGGGTTATTTTAGAAAAAAGAAAGAAGATACGTTTTTTTGTCACAGAACACGTGAGTTCACAAATATTAGTTAACTCGAATCATAAAGATGCATTTTAAAAAACAGTGTAATGATTACCTAAATTAAAACAGAATTTCTTGTAGGCAACATCATTGTCATAAATTAAGGGTTTTTATTTTTATTTAGAAAAATAATTGGAGAAAGCTACAATTACGTAAAGTATTAAGTGCGTTCTTAATGAATGACGCTAAGAGGCGGTCTTTAAAGATAAATAAAATGAGTAAAAAAGACGATCTCTTTATATTTGTTAATAAAATGTGTAACAATTCAGTTTATCGCAATTTATTGAAACAACACGGATCGCCATTTAACTTTTAACGTTAACTGTTAACTACAGAAACATTAACTTAAGCCAATATCGTTCATACAGAATAAAGCCATTTACACGATTTATATTATTTATGTTACGAGGGGCAAGTACCTATTTTATTGAATTTAGCGCTTTATTTCAACTTTTTATGTGATACTTTCATATTACTAATTATTCTGACAATGTATGGTTTTGACTAGCAGTAGTTAACTTATAAGCATAGGCCTTTCCAATCTTGTGTGCCAATACCCACCTACCTGCACAAGCCTCATCCGTGTTCTAAACTCGTAAAAAAATTAGGTTTGTGTTTTAAAACAATGTGTGGGGCACTCAGAAAGTTACATAAAAATAAATGTTCTTTAAGTGAATATATTTTTATGAAATCTTTTCAAAGTACTCTCCACTAGCCTCTATCCAAAGTTGCATGCGTCTGAACCAGTTTTCAAAACACTTTTTCCAGCACACCGTAGATACCTCGTTAACAGCCTGCTCGAACGCTGACAGCGCATCTTCCGGCGACGAAAATTGTATCCTTTGAGCTTTTTATTTTCGGGAATAAATAGTTCCATATTTTCATGAGACACGATAATTTAAATTAGCTCACAAACAATGTAAAATCGTAATTATTATTTCCATTTCAAGAAATTATTTATTAAGTAAAAATTTACTGACGAAATGACGACGAATTTAATGACGAATCATATTTTTTAAATAGACTATAACTGGCCAGTCTCTCATACATAATAACTTTTGTTGGCAATACTTTCTGAATGTCCTAGTATTTATTTACCCCATTATCGCTAGGACAAAAGCTTTGTACTTACAAAAATATACACACTAAGCTCCTGTTACAGACACAAAGGGTGTACATATCGAAACAACAACAGAATTATCCACAGGAATTTGCACCGTTGAATCACCCAATCACGAACAGCTTGCATTATTTACATTCTCTGTTCCCGTGGTTCTGACAACGTTGAATCAGAAAAACCCGGCAGTGTAATAATCGCCTTGTTAGCCATGATGGTTGTAAGGAATCGCTGGAGCATTTAAATCGGGAAATTGCTGGTCTCTGGTAAAATAAAACGTACCTAACTTTGTAGGGAGAAAGCAAAGGCCTGGTTTTTTTAGTAGTTTAATCAGGATATGAATCGCCCGACGCTCGCACTGGACGTAGTTGTGTGTTGCTATGGTTTTAAATATTTTCTTCTTATTGAGTAAAACTAAGAGAATTATGACCCTAAAGATAAATAGATAGATAGATATATAAATACTTTTTATTAAGTACACCGTAAAACTGAAAAAGAAAAACATTGTAAATAATAATACCTGTTGGGGTTGAGATCCATCAAACTTCCAGCTCAGTTGCAAACAAAACCCATTCATCATTTCTGCATAATAATAGTCTCATTTGTAGAACAAAGCTCGCTTAGTAAGCAGATGTGCTGGAGACGGAGACAGTGCCTAGTCTTCATGCATTCATCATTACCTACTTGACTACGTGACTGCAAGGAGAATGGGCCCTGCATTACCTCATTTGCTATTTACAAAGGAATTTAACAGTGTTTTGTGTTTAATAAAATAGCTTTATCTATGTGTCTGTGCGAAGTCAAAGGTAATGAGCAATTTTAACCTAATTTTATTGATTGATATTACAGACAAAGACATTTAGCTAGATTTACGAAAGACGGGACAAAGCTAACAACATCTAAATCTTCTAGGTATTACGTAAGTCACAATTCAATCAGTTTTTTTGTGTGTGATGTCATACACCCCACCTGACAGGTGTGCAAAAGAAAATGATTATCGAATTAAATATATGCCTTAAATATATATAGTAATAATATAGGTATCTAAAATTGAACATTGTGACTGTTAATTATCAAAGTTTGGTGTGGATAAAGTGTATAGCGTCGAACTTGACTATAATGTAATTTTGCTATAATAAGCTGGATGGCGTCACTGTAGTTTTTCTTCTGATAGCCTGTCTATAGTTGGTTAGACCCTACCGTAACACTAATTAAAATCGCGTTATTTTTTAATATTTTAATTAACGCGTTTTGAAAGGGTACACGTCATTCGCGACTATGACTGTTATGGTGTATCTTAAGACTAAAGACCTTAATTATTACTCAGAAAATATAAACGAAACAAAAGATATAATAATATTTTCTCGACCGAATTATCGAAAACGATCGCTAATTTCAATGAACAATACTTTTTTAAATTATTCTTAATAATATAATCAAAAGACACAGTAGATTACAATAGGTTGTTTTAAGTTTATTCATACATTTTCTCACCTATTCTTTTAGCTTTGACAAATGCTAATAGACTTTGTTTAGTCCAAGTAAAGTAAAAACAACAGCATAATCTTTAACACTGATCAAAGCTAGCAACCCAAATGAAGAAAAGCAGAATTGCCGTCGAAAGTATTCAACAAGAAATTGTTAGTATAATAAAGACGGTTGCTACAAAGCCTTGGTGTTAACTTTATCACATACCAAGGGATTGTTCAGAGAACACAAACATAACCGTTGCCTTCACCAGAAGTTTACAAGTCGTTAACGGTTATTTCTCCCTCAGAAGACGTAGGACAGGGATACTTAACTTACATAGCATGTGTGCTGTAATTTTCTGTGGATAGTTTTTAATTTTTAAGTGTTTTTTTACATTGTGTCGAAAAGTGTGCGGAGCATAATATTAGGTCTTTTCAGTTGGGTCTATTTCAATTATTGGAATGCGCGTTTAGCAGTAAAAAGTATAACTATTTGAAAAAACACAGTTAAACGGCACAAGCAGGTTAAAAAAATTGAGAATCAGAACTTTTTACGAGCCCGTACATGGTATTTACCTATGAAGTTGCCGTTTTGAATGTTTTGTTTTGTTGCGTTTTGTGTATACTGGCGTTTTGAAACGTTATTTATGTATGGCTGGTAATAACTTTTGAATTCAAATAAATTTATTTAAAAATATGGAATTCTATTTTCAAATTCACTTTTTAATCACTGAAATCTGTCTCTCTGGCTCAATCAATTCTTACCTACTGCATACCCATGTGGCCCCACACAATAAAAACGAAGTTTCTTGAGCTAGAGCGAGCACAGAGATCTCTTATCAAGGTCATATATACCAAACCATACAGATTTCCAACCAATAAATTATGATCTCTAAGCAGGAGAGTGATACATACTACATGCTGTCTTAAAATTAGACAAAGTCCTGCCATATGACCCTCCCCATCAGGAAAGAAGACGAAAGTACAGTGTAGTACAAGTAAAATTCGTTAAAACTGCATATGCCAAAATACAATACAATACAAATTCCGCTGCCCCACAAAAAAAAAAAAACTATCCCATGGCAACCAAAAACTGCAAAAAGGCAATAGTTCAATGGCTAAAACTGAAGACCTATGATGATATTGAATAGGGATGACAATTTTTTTTTATACCAAAAAAAAAATTTTTTTTCCAAATAGTGCCAACAATATTACAAGAAGTGTAAAATCTTATAAACTTGACAAGTTATAAACGTTTTAAAATAAGTGTTAGATAAGGACAACACTATCGTAGAAGTGCCATCACAACTATGTAACTTCATACTAGCGCCGTACATTGTCCGTACCGCGTGACAAGGACGGGAATAATCCCCTCCAAAAACTTTGAAACCGTGTATCTTCTTCATATTTACATCAGTTTAACCGATTTTTTCGATTATCTCATTTTTACTATGACTTCTTTGAAATTACATTATTTTTACGAAAATTTTTAATACTAGTCCTCATCCTACTAGTCATCATATTGCTGCAAGCATCGTCAATATGAGTTGAAGAGATATACACACAAACATACACACACTCACATGCATACACACACGCTCACACACACTATTTAGGATATATATCTTAGTTCCTTTTTTTTTTTTTTTGTTAAACTTAAAATCTTGTCTTGTTTAGTTTGATGTTTTTTTTTTTTTTTGTTTTAAAATTTTGTTGTCTTTTTGTACCACTTTTACCAATTTTTTATTTGTCATTGTAGAGCAGGATCTCCTATCACAGGTATATATTTTACTCAAAAGGAGGTTCCTATATAAGATTTATTGTAAAAGTTGTACAAGATTCTGTAATAAACGTTTTAGAATTTTGTAAATTCAGTCATGTGTTGTGTTGTGTTGTGTACGGAGTGAACACTACAAATGAACTCATGACTAGTTATTGGTTAATTGCTCGTCCCCGCTGCTCCTACACGACAACCCTCGACTTCATAAGGTACAACAGACGATTTCTAAGCTGCAAGAGCTAGGGTTGGAAGTTTTGCGTCATCCACCGTACTCACCAGAACTTCTACTTTTTCTAAAATTTAACATGTTCATGGCAGAGAAAGAAATGATTGCCGAAAGGCAGTACAAAATGCCTTTGAAGAGTTTGTTTGGCTCCCGTAAACATGCCTTCTTCAAGAAGGGCATTAAAAAATTACCACTGTGCTGGCAGAGATGCATCGATAGCATGGGTGCATGTTTCCATTGATAGAAATAAAAATGTTTATGTAAAATTACGTTAACTTTCTGTATACTAAACGGTAATTTCATAGGTAAAGACCTATCATTTCGATTACTATGAACTTCTAAATGAGGTCGGTGTGCTAACATAACTTGCTTATTTTGAATGCACATTTTGTCGGTACTTGACTTCACTTCTTAGAAGCAAATTGATCAAAAGTCTGAAAAATTCTCATCCAACCAAAGTCATCCAACCAAAGAGAAAGAGTAAACATGTGTTCCATTAATTTAAGTAAGTTTATTACGTACCTAGACAAGTTAAAAGTTGAAAATTATTTTGGTTTAATTTTTGAGTCAATCTTATTTTGACAAATATTAAATATAATTTACAAGGTAGCACTAAAATAAATAAGTTTTGTAGGTACAAGTAAAAAAAAATGGATGAGGCATCAAAAAATTCACCCGCATCGCTGACAATGGGAAAAGTGCACAAAAGGCTTGGCAACATTGCTACGTTGGATGGCAATGCTGATTCTTTGGCAAATTATGAAGAGTAGATCAGCCACTTTTGTTACACAAAAAAAAACGTCTAAATTAGAATACAAGCCAATGTTTACCATCCCTACCGAGGTAAGAGTTGTGAAGTACCTGCGTAAAGTTTAGTTGTAACCGGCACTGCGGTAGTGAGGGACAGGACGCTTTCAGGTAAACATGACCGTACAAGTGGAACCGACTAGTTGGACAGAAGGGAGGTTCGGCTAGGTAGGTAATGCTCTATCGGGTCTTTAAAAAAAAGAAAAATAACGTTAAATAGGCTTGTCAAAAAGTTGCAGCTTAAATTATTTAAATAAGCTAAACGAAAGGTGTTAAAAATCTTTTAATACGTGCAATACCAGGCTTTTTTTTGGGTGGGAAATCATCAAATGACTTATCCCGCTCTGGATGTAGCGGGAGGGAGTGTCAGACTTTTACTGACTAAAACCCATCCGTGTTCCTTCAATTGCCTGTGCCAGGGTCACGGTTACTCTTTCGAATTACCCGCGACCCTGAGGCGTCGGCCCTATCGGACCCCGTCATTTTGTGCTGACATCGCTTTGAGGCCCGTATACCTTAACACATATACGTTGCCGTCTAATTGATGATTCATAAAACTGCTAACATTATTCTACAGGGATCAGGGAACTCATTGTGCTCTAATTACGTTGGTCGGATTAAACCAAGCTGAAAAAAGCAGGTATCAGATAAATTTGTTTTAACAGCATCCTCCTGTCCGTCCTTTCATTTAAACTACGGGATTGTTAAATTACAATAACCAAATTCTCTTTCATTTACATCAGAATATTACTTATATAGGTATGTATTTTACTTATAAAATATTCAAGACATACAATCATTGTACATAATTATTTTCCTTTTATTTTATTTTTCAATCCTAGATAATCCTAGATAATTATATTCAAATAAAATTAATTTATCTAATCAAAAGAAAGTAAATTATCACTTGCCAATCGTTATCCAGAAGTAAATGCCGGAGTCTAGGTTGGTGTGCAGAATAGTCAGTACACAGGTAAGCTGAGTCGTCAAGAATCCACAAAATCGCAAAAATAGCTTTAAAATCCCACGTTAGCCGATATGATATTTGACATGATGATTTGACACTGGCGTTCTAAAATTATTTATAGATAAATTAAAATCATTAATAACTTTTAATTCCCATCACCTAGTAACTCAATTTTTATATAGAACTCCTATATACTTATCCGGTTTGAGAAATTCCTTTATTCTCATAAGAATACAATTCACTTACATGAGAATGTTAAAACTATAACTTAAGTCAATATTGTTGCGCGTTATACAAACTAAACATAAGGAAATTAAATTGTACAATGATTATCAAATATTGAGGGTAGCCAAAGAATAAAAATAAAATAACTCAATGTTCGCTTGAAACACGGGCACACTTCAATGTCACATAATAAAGTAAACAAGTTTTTGTTTAACACAGATAAGCGTAACTGGATGTGACTTGAAATTATGGTAGGGAATGTGATGTTTTAATGATGTGCTGTTTGAGTAGTTTTTTAAAAGTGGTTAAGGTTTTGGATTCTATGATGTATTTCGGTAATTTATTATATAATTTGGACCCCTCATACGCGATACTTTTTCTTCCGTAGTTTGTGCGGGGTGGGTGTAGTTGTAGTAAGTCTGGTTCACGTCTTAGTTTCATTTTGTGTATTTTTTTTCTTTTCGTGAAAGTAACGTTTGTGTGTATTTTTTTATTTAGTATTTTTCGTATCAATATACATGTATTATAAATGTATGTTTGTGTAATGTTCATTAATTTAGTATCTTTGTAAAGTGTTAGTGTTGAAGTAAGATAATCATAATTAAATAACGTTTTGAGTAATTTATTTTGTGCAGTTTGCAGTAGATTTATATGTGTTTTTGCGGCAGAACCCCATATTTCTACTAGGTAGTCAATGTGAGGTTTAATGAGTGAGAAATAGATTAAATATCGAATTTGGCGTGGTAAACAGCGAACGATACCTCGAAGGGTACCCGTAAGTGATTGTATTTTTGACTTTACTTTTTGAATGTGTGGCAGCCACGTTAATTTACTGTCTAAGATTTAGTCCTAAGTATTTTTCTTGTTCTGCTTTACTTATCGTTTCATTGTTTATTTTTAATGGGATATAATTGCCAATTTTTTTATTCTTAGCCGCGAATATCATATATTTGGTTTTTGCTACATTTATGGTAAGAAGATTTTGCTGAAACCACAGGTTAAGTAAATCTAAATCGCTTTGTGCTTCTAGTATAATTGTGTCTATAGAGTGACCAAAGTAAAATAAACATGTGTCATCTGCATAAAGGGTTAGGTTCCCTTTTAGACCAATTTGGTGGACACTATTTATGTATAGAAGGAACAAGAGCGGAGCCAAAATTGAGCCTTGGGGCACACCATATGTTACAGTTTTGGGATTACTCTGAGTGTCCCCAATCTTTACTACTTGGTAACGGTTTGACAGGTAGGACCTAAAGATGTCAAGGGCAGGGCCCTTTAGGCCGATTTCGCTCAGTTTATTTAATAGCAATTCGTGACTAACTGTGTCAAACGCCTTTTTTAGGTCAATAAAAACACCTAAACCTATTTGTCTGTTATCTATATTGAGCTTTATAGTTGTCACCAGGTCTATTGTCGCTGAAAGAGTATTAGATCTTGGCCGAAAACCGTATTGTTTATCGTAGAGAAAGTTCAGTGAGATCAGATATTTTTCGAGGCGATTGTACAAAACCCTTTCAAATATTTTTGACAGCACGGGAAGCACTGAGATGGGACGATAGTTTCCCGGCTCTGATTTAGTTCCCGATTTATAAATGGGCGTGACTTTTGCAATTTTAAGACTACTAGGAAATGTACCTGATTCCATGCATTTGTTTATACAGCTTGTTAGTTCTTCAAGAATTAAGTTTGCAACGCTTTTTAGTGATTTTGTGGTGATACCTTCTAAGCCTGCGCTGGTATTGTTATTTAGGTTATTTATGATTTTGAAAATTTCATCTGTTGTGGTTATTATTATAATTAACATAAAGTTGCCCGTGAACAGTGCTCCGTTAATTATTAAATAACGCGGGTCCAACCTCGCCATCCTTCTTTCTACAAACGAAAAGCGAAGTCGTGAGTCCAAACTCGGGTTGAGTTTGGACTCACGACTTCGCTTTTCGTTTTGCTATTCCCACTTGACCGACGAAACATGGAAACCATTTTCGGAATATCGGTCAACTAATGTAAAATATTAGTATTATAAAATATCAAAGAGGTCAGCGTTGTACTGGTTGTACCCTACATTCGAAACAAAAGAACTTTTCAGTTTAGTTTGATGTTTAGACATTTCAGTTTAGATGATAATTTTACCGTAAAAAGTGCATTTGTGAGAAATAGTGCTATTCGCGGTGGTTCTATAGTTCTTGTTTCAAACAATTTGAAATGTTGTTTAGATTTAGTAAATTTCTATCGAGCGCACTATTGAGTTGTCTTGTGTTGAACTAGAGTAATTCGTTATAATCTGCGTTTATCGACCCCCATTTGGTGATTTTATTAGTTTTGAATCGGTAAATCAACTAACAAGAGTATAATTTTATGTGGAGATTTTAATATTAATATTTTAGATGTTACTCCATTAAGTATTAGAATTCTAAATCTGTTTAGGTCTTATAATTTGATTAACTTGTTTTTTGAATCAACTTGGATCACGGCATCTTCGTCAACTTGTCTTGATAATATATTTAGTAACTGTGATGCCAAAAATAAATTAGTGTTAAGTGACTTTACGTCCGACCACTGTAGTTTATTAGCTAGCTTCCCCATGACATAACATAAAAACCGCATAAACTTGAATGCAGGCCTTATACAGCTAGTCGTTGTAACAAGTTTAAAAATAATATAGCTCATACAATTACACCATCGCTAATAGAATACGAGAATCCTAATGAAATTTACGGAGCCCTTTTTGATGTTCTGTAAAAAGAATACCAGTCTATTTTCAAGACCAAAACCATTAAAATTAATGGCACCTCCGTTGGCTTCAACCAATGGGCTACTCCAGGTATTTATAAAAGTAGATCGAAACTATTCGAATTTTATGGTTCGAAAAAATACAGGTTTGATACTCCTTTAAAAAAAAAATATCCTCCTTTAAATAAAATATTAAACATTATTTAAAACGATTTGTGCTATTGCAATATCCAAATTCTTAAGCGATTCAATTAAAAATTCCAAAAATGAAGTCAAAACCACTTGACAAATTAATAATAAAGAAACGGGTAAGCCGGTTAAACAAGAAAATCAACTTGAGATTATGGTCGATAACAAATTAGTTAGCAAGGCAGCCTACGTAGCTGAGGCATTTAATGAGGGTTTTTTGCTAATATACCTATAACTACGACTTACTCCTTAAATTCGTCCCCCCGTCCCCTGAGAACCTTTTGAATAGTAGTCCCGAAATGTACTCGCTTATTTAGCTTTGAACATGTAACGCCTTGTGATGTAATTAACGTCTATAACACTCTTAACCGCTCACGGCCCGCTGGTCCCATTTGGGTTCGGTAATCGAAAATTCTCTCAAGCCCCGCTGGTCCCATTTGGGTTCCAACCGTTTCGCTCGATTTTATCTCTAACAGTAAAATAAATAAAGGTTATATTAGTCTGTGGTTTGTGTCAGGGTCGAGCCAGATAGTTAGTCTATTCATATCAGTCGTTCGAAACCATAAATTTTGTCGGAATATTTTTTAAAAGATGTTAAAGTCGCGCAGTTTGTCGCCGTGGGTGGTCTGTCAATGGCGCATGTTCGTTTTTTTGTGAATTTAAGTGTTTTTGTGTTTAAATTGACTGTGAGTGGATTGATATTTACTTGTGAATAGTTATTTCATTGTTGTGGATAGTTATTTGAGCGAAAAATCATAAAAAAAAGTTTTTGTGTGCAAAAATGTGTTACGTAAACAAACCGTTTTTGAAAATTGTAAGTATTATTTCGTCATTTATTTACAATATTCAACTCTCGTATTACGAATACTGTTTTTATTTTGTAATATGGTATGTTTATTCAAGAACCCAAAATAATTTACTTATAGTGGGTGGAATCTACCAAAAATTTATGAAAAAGTTTTTTTTTAATCAAAACCGCGTAAACGGCGAATTTCCGCGATATCGCGAAATTTTGCGAGCGTTTTGACACATGACGTTAGCCGTTTCCGGGGCCGAGAAAGGAAAAACACTGGTGATTACTGGGAAATCTCCATTAAACTTTTAAGTAATATAATAGACATCGTAGCCCCCTATCTAGCTGTTACTTTTAATGAATGTGTTGATTTAGGAACTTTTCCTGACCTCATGAAGAGTAGTAAAGTCATACCATTATTTAAATCTGAAAAAAAAAATAGCATTGGCAATTTTAGGCCTATTTCTATCTTACCAGCATTTAGCAAAATATTTGAAAAGTTAAAAACTTAATCAGTTGCTAAGACATTTTAATTTAAATATCCTACTTCATAATGCACAATATGGCTTTACAAAAGGACGCGGGTGTTGCTCTGCTGAAACACATTTTTTATGAATGATAGAAATCGCAAAATGCTATTGGAGTTATCTGTGATCTCTCTAAAGCCTTTAATTGCGTGCACCATGACACGCTTTTGCGTAAACTACGTCATTACGGTGTCCAAAACGAAGCTCTCAACGTAATAAATTCTTATTTACATAATAGGTTCCAATGTGTAGATGTCGATGGTGTGAAATCTTCCGAGCTACCAGTTCAGTTAGGTGTACCTCAAGGCTCAACACTGGGTCCATTCCTGTTCTTAGTGTATATCAATGACTTACCATTCAATTTAAATGATATCTGTGACGTTGTACTGTTTGCAGATTATACCTCTCTTATTTTTAAAGTAGACAGGAATAGACAAGATTTTGACGACGTAAACAGTGCACTCTCAATGGTTACGGATTGGTTTACGTCAAATAACCTGGTTCTCAATGCCAAGAAAACGAAATGTGTGAAGTTCGCCTTACCGAATGTTAGAAATCTAGGACCCAACATCGTCTTAGATAAAGAGCTGCTCGAAACTGTAGACTCGGCGGTTTTTCTGGGCATAACAGTAGATGCCAAACTTTAGTGGGGCCCACATATATCAAGCCTAGCGGGGAGGCTCAGTTCAGCCGCCTACGCCGTCAGGAAAGTAAGACAATACACTGACATTGATACAGCTTGGTTAGTCTATTTTAGTTATTTCCACAGCGTTATGTCCTACGGTATTCTGCTGTGGGGCAAAGCCGCAGATATTCAAAATTTATTCGTCCTTCAAAAACGTGCTGTCCGAGCAATTTACCAGCTAGGAGCCAGAGTTTCTCTTAGAGATTTTTTTAAAGATATTGGTATTCTCACGGTGGCATCTCAATTCATCTTCGCCAACATCTTTCAGAATGTTAACACCAGAAATAAGAACAAGCTACGTGCTCCCTTTCACCGGCTTCATAAGATTCATAAGTCATTTGTTGGGCTTGGTGTAACCTTTTATAACAAGTTACCCTCTTCTTTACTAGATTTACCTTTTAATGCGTTTAAGGCTCAAGTTAAATCCAACCTTTGTTCAAAAGCATATTATTCCATTAACGACTACTTAAACGATAAGAACAGTTGGTCGCTGTGATTAACTCAAGACAATTTTCGTTTTCTTTCTCCAGAATCAGCTTACCTACTGACAGGGTATATGAGTTCATATATTTTGTTTTTTATTTGAAGGTATGAGTCAATTATTTTGTTATCTTCATTTATTATTGAAATTATTGATGTTTTCAATGAGCTGTATTGCAATATGTGGTTAGCTAGCGACCTCGAAAATTGATAATATTATTCTTGCCTGAGCAACCGGCAGCAAGCCGTCATGCTCCCTTACATGTCACTGCTTGCGGTAGCGTCGGGGGTCGGGTTTCCTCCTTCCCTCAAATATGGCGATGGGGGTAATGGCTGATCTTTGCGTTATGCTCGTGAACGGGTGCTGCTTGTGGTGCCTGGTCGTCTTGCTGTCTATGGTTTCATTTTTGTTACAGTAATTGTTCTGTTAATTTATTTTACTTTGATGGTCCTAGTTTATCATTTATTTATTTTTACATTATCCAGTATTGCATATGTAAGCTGTCATGCCCTTTAGGCCTGGAGGCTTTTATTTATGTATTAAGTTTTTTTTTTTTTTTTAACTTTTTTTGGAATTGACATGGCTAGCTGACGTATGGCAATTAATTTGATTTAATGTTTTGGTAATTATCAGCATTATTTGGTACAATTGTATAATATCCAGTTCTTCTAACCGAACAGACAGCTGTGCTGCTGGGGAGTTTGTTGCGCCACTTCTTCTTCCCAGCTAAAGCACTAGGAAGTGGTAAGGGCGGGCGTTTGTGGGACTGTCTTATGTAATTTTGACGTTCGAATAATGCTGATTCTCAGCCTTATTTGAATAAATGACTTTTGATTTTGATTGATTTTGAGTTTAATGGTTTCGCAACTGGCAGCTCAATTCATTGACGGCAAACACAAATTAGGCTGCAAAACTTAAAATTGTGAAGTAACTTCAAGACATTGAATTACGTATTTGTTTACTTTGTAAAATTAACTGTCTGAAATAGGCATACTAGATTCATTCTCAGTTTATGTAAGACTAGTCAGTACTTAAATAATTTATTCAGCTGACTACAGGGTCAAATTAAAGTAGCTAGCACAACATCGCAGACGTGATTGATATCGATGACTACTCATGATAAAACATAAAATTAATTGATTTGATGTTTTTTTTTGTAGTAATATTTGCCGACCGCAGTTAATGATACATGATTTATTTTCTGTTAATAGGTTTGTAAAAACACTTCTACACGTCAAACATATTTTAAAAACTAGACGAGATCGGCGTTTCCTCGAAACTCAAAAACTCAAAACTCAAATAATTTATTTCAATTAAACCATTTACAGGCACTTTTGAATTGTCAAGGAATCGGCCAGTCAGAAATATGAAGCTAGTTGCCCATTCCAAAGCGCAGTAGGTCACTATGGAGATGAACGGGCAAGAAACTCCAGGGACACTCTTTTAAATAATATTGTTGTTACAAATATATTAGTTACATCGATTAATGTTGACACTATAAGTGAGAACGATGTACAAAAACCGTACACGTTAAAAGCGTCCAGATTGCAGCAGAACAATTAAAAACAATCCAGCAAATTAATTATTAAAATAAGCCGTGGCAGCTAAGAGATGACCAGTCCCAACTGACGGCGCTCGTTCACGAACATGACGCATGGATCAGCACCATTCAGCTCAACCATTTTGAAGGGAGCTAAATGATCCGACACACGCGCCACCGTCAGCGAGACATTTGAGTGAGCATGACATACTATCAGCCGCCAAGGCACATTCAAGTCAATCTATGACATTACCCGGTAAATGGTAGCTCTATACGAGTAGTACAAAGTACTCACATCTGTGCAATGCATCTATATAATAAAAAGGAGATTGAGTTTATATAATGCAAATATATTCTTACAATCTTCAGCAGCTTCAACAGTGTTTCAAATGTCAATTAATTTGTTGTGGTGTGGAGCAGGACCAGCATTAAGTTATGTAATCCCCCTAACCTATAATACTCCTGCCTGCATAGTGTGCGTTTGACAAAGGATTTTAATTTTGTCTCATTCAGTTGAAGTATGTGGGGAGGTATTTTATTATAACATTTTAGACAGTACCCCATGAAAGATGAGTCTACTTTAGCCAGTCTGAAACCTGGTTGAACTAATAGGTCCCGATTTCTAGTAGGTACTATAATTATGTCTTTCGCCTCTTTACTGTAAAGGTGTAATTTTTTTCTTACGTACATGATGTTTTCATTGATGGATTGACAAGGTACAGTCGTGATGTTAATATCCTTAAACAATTCCCTTAGAGAATCGCGCCTGCGGAGATTATATATGGCTCTGATGGCTCTTTTCTGCAGAATAAAATAGACTCGATGTCTGCAGCCCGTCCCCAAAGTAAAATACCGTAAGACATGATACTATGAAAGTAATTAAAATAGACCAGCCTCGCGGTATCTACATCAGAAAATTGACGGATTTTTCTGACAGCGTAAGCTGCTGAACTTAGCCGTCCTGCTAGAGATGTTAAATGAGGACCCCATTGTAGCCTTGAGTCGAGCGTGATCCCCAAGAAAACCGTTTTATCGACGAAATTCTAGTTTTTCTTGATTCAATACTATCTCACAATCACTACTCTTGACGTTTGGTAAAGAAAATCTTATACACTTAGTTTTATTTCCATTTAGTACTAAATTATTGGCCGTGAACCAATTTTGGACCAGCAGTAGGGCGTAATTTACGTCGTCAAAATTTGAAGCACGTCTATCTACCTTAAAAATTAAGGAAGTATCGTCAGCAAATAACACCATTTGTGGTTGATTTATTAATAAATGGAGTAGGTCATTAATATATACTAAAAAGAGGATAGGACCCAATATCGAGCCTTGTGGAACACCCATTTTTACTTTTAAACCAAGTGAATTGACACTATTTATTTGAACTTGCTGTTGTCTATCATTTAAATAAGATTTTATTAAACTGAGCGCAAGTTTTCCAAGTCCGTTATGCTCAAGTTTCAAAAGCAGGGTTTCTGACGATCGATCGATCAAAACGACAAATCCACAATGTCTTCACATTCACAAAAATAATATAATATAATACTTTACAAAGTAAACTAACATGTCAGTGTATATGTCGGCGTCACCGTTAGCGGTAGGTACAGCGGGCCGAGTTACGCTGTGCAAAGCGGACGTTCGCCTCCCCACTCTCCCCACTTCTCGAGCAACTTAATGTAAGCTAGTGCGCAACGAAGAGGAGGAGCATTCTTGTGGCAGGCTCGGCCCGGTGCGCCTGCCGTAGCGCCTAGAGCTATTATCGCGATCTATTTAATTAATTAACAAGCTGTCGGGATAAAAGAGTTGGTTACTGCTATATCTCATACTTTCATTTTAATATGTCGGACCTCTGCCTTCAGGTTATTTCATGGTGATTATTTTATAAGACATTGTGAGTGAAATAAAGTGATTGTGCTGTAACTAGTATCTCTATTTTCTTCGCCCGACAATCCACGCCTACTTACAAAGTGCAAGTGTAATATCGCTGATGAGGGCCTATCCCGATATCAGAATTGGGATTCGAAGGGCAAAAACCTGAAGAAAATAATGACGACAGTGAAGTGTGGGCTAACGTCTTATCTATTCAAAATATGGAGTTTTTGCTATCACGACTTCCGGCAACCACTTAACCGCAAACGTCAAATTTCACCGCAACTGCGCGACTGATACGGTTTGATCCTGATAATGACAATCGCTTCAATGGCACATGCAATCGTTAAAGCACAACAGTCCAAAAATCAAGTGATTGAAGCAAGTGGCAGTACGAACCTTTGACCGAAGTGAAGAATTCGAATCGAGCACCAGCACCGAAGAGTCGTGATACGAACCGTCTCACCTGCTACGTGTATGGACAACCACATCATCCGGTGAGCTCGTTCCTTTTCTTTTTAATAGATAATCTGGTAGTTCGTTTGTAGCTTTTAGCTTTGTCAAAAAAATCCAGGGTACTATGCGCTGTGATTTAGTTTACCTTACAGGTATACCTGTGTAAAGAAAACGTTAAATATGAATCGTAGAATAACTGAGCCGTGGTGAAATTCAACACGTCAGTGTCCTTTTTGTTTCATGTTGTTAACTCAATTACAGAACCAGTTATTATAGGTAGGGATCTATTAGATAGTAGATCCATGTACGTACCGATATTGCAAAATTACATTCTATTTGGGGTAAGAAAGTTAACGTTACTAAAGGGTTTCATTATCATATACCACAACATCAAAACTGACCTACATGGTGAAGATAAACTCGCATTAGTTCAGTGCGAAAGGATAATTGATTCTTTATTGGTGGTATGGTGTTTATGGTTAAAGAAATTTATTTCTCGAAAATAAATTACAAAGATTTCACTTACTTGAGAACGTTTTAAAACTTAAAATATAACTTGGACACACAAACTAAGCAGCTATTGTTTTAATTTATATTAAATCATCTAAGTTGTAATACCATTTCTTTTCGTACGCAAATAACATTATTAACTAACACAACTTAAAACTTTTCGATCCACCCGTAAAAGAAATAATTTCCGTAGATAAGGAATGCGATCCCGGTGCCACAATAAAGCAATACAGTAGTAGGGCAAGTCTGTTTAATGGATGTGTTTGATCATTTAGAAAGTGATTTTTTTTAAATTTAATCTTGAAAATACCAAACGTTTAGTTCGCATTCTTTACTTCTATAGGTAGCTTATTATATTTTTGCACTCCCGCAAAAATAATTGTTCTCTCGCCATTGACTGTCCGCACTCGCGGTAGTAAAATGTGATCCTTCCTACTATTGCTGCGGTTGTGTACCTGATGTATTTTTGTGTGAATGAACTTACTTAGAATTTTTAAGTATTCTGGTGCAATATACAGGAAGTTGTTTAATATTCATGAGTTTCGTTTCCCTGTAAATTTTAACTGTAGGTGTAAGGTAATCGTAGTGAAATAATAGTTTAATAATTTTATTTTGAGTGATGTGTAGGTCCTTTAGATTAGTTTTTGGCGGTTTGCCCCATATTTCACGTGTTTTACGTTAAGAATCTTGAATCAAATTAAAAGGGCCTATCAAATGGACAGACAAGATATTTACAAGAAAGTGATCGAAATACTAACATCAGAACGGGTTCTGACTAAAATGATTTGACTGGAACGCACTGATTGAACTTCACACTTGTGTGCTGGGCCTCAAGGGATTGTTCTGGGCTCACTCCATCCTATGCTTAGGGTTTCTGCACAATGTTATACTGTACATTTAGACATTGCGGAGTAGTTGTGTGGAGAAATCGATGGCAGGGAGTATTCTTGTCATTGTTGACTGTTTCACTAAATGAGTCCTTCTCGAGTGCACTTCTTAGTTGGATGCAGCAGGTGCAGATGAAGCACTAAAGGAGGCTCTGTCTTTTCGGTGCGACTTCGCGGATCATTTCGGATCGGGGTGGGTATTGTATTGGCGCAGACAGAGCAATTTTATGGTGAACATGGTGTAGAGTTGCACCTTGTTGCTAACGGTTCTGGCAGGGCATGTGTTCGGGTAGAGAGAGTCATGAGGACATTGAGGTGCTTACTTGTTATAATCGAAAGTGAATCTGGTGGGACCTGGCGCGGCGAGCTTCTCGAAGTGCAGCTAGCGACGGATGGTGCAAGGTCTAGGGTAACACAAACAGAACTTGTGTTTGGGACTCGGGCGCGGTTTTTAAGTGTGGCTTCATATTCTGAGTCTGGGTTTCGGTTAGATTTTGGTGAAATTCGTAAGTTAGCATCCGAGAATATTGGGAGAGTTGCTGCGTCACAGTAGGAAAAATGAGACCGTTCTACAGTGGTGATTCCTACTTCATTGTATGTGACCCCCCTCTGGGTTCGATTGGGCTTCGCAGGGAGTACAGACTTCCCTTTGTTGTGTGTCTAATAGAGAATGCAAATATGGTCGTAAGCATTTTCGTGCAATGCCCGGGGGAAGTGAGGGCTTGGTGCATTTAGCTACCACTTTGACTGGTAGCTTGAAGGAGGCCGAGGTGGCGGCAGTCCGCGATTGACGAATGGAGTGGGCGTCATCGGGTGGTTTTAGTGATGCTTTGTCTATTTGTAGTTCACGTACGTTATCCGCCAGCTCTGAAAACCTCTCGGCCTCTGAGAGTGAAGAAACGTAATTAAACGTAAAATTGGTACTAATCTGTGAGATAAAGTAAGGGTCCGACTCATGCGGGTTGACGTCCTATGGTGTGTGTTATTGGGTAGTCTAAAGAAATGGCTTATGCAGGCCGATGTTCTGGGTCATATTATAAAGTGATCGTCTAGTCTGAGAGGCTATGAGATCAATGGAGATATGTGTGGTACTAGTGAGTGATCGGAGAGACGCTGATTGGCTGCCTGGTCCATGTTATCTGGAGAGATAACTAGCTCAAGGGAGGCCTATTTAAGTTGTCCGGCTCAGCTCCTAAAGGTTGATTTTGTGGGTTATAAAACGTTGTAATGTATGTCACCGATGGACGAGCGTACAAAGTAATGTATCTACCAGTTTTATTCTTTTTACAGAAAAATGGGCCCGCGGTGACTTTAAGGGGATGGAGACGCACAAGGACGTGCGAATGTCAGTCTGGCCCTGACGGCGCTTCAATACTTAAATTAGTGTTATTTAGTTTTCATAGATGTCGTTTGTTAGTTTAGAGTGTTATGTGTGTGTGAACATGAATTATGTGTCTGCTACGACACATTCAATGACATGACACTCAGTGACATTTTGCTGGCTGTATGACATGAGACTCGGTCGGCATCGCACAGGCGTGCTACGCATTCGGTGGAGTGTCTAAGTCAAGTCTATTCTTAAGATTAAAATAGTTTGTTTCTGTTATAGGCTCTAAAGTAAATGACTTTGGTGGTAGTGAAACTACCAATGAACATAGCATGTGTGGATTGTTGAGACAAGTACTTTAATACATTTGATTATATAATCTACAGGGACCATTTTAGTCCGGACTAAAAAAAGATACAAAAAAGAGACAAAAAAAAAGAATAAAAAGAGACTAAAAAGGAGACAAAAGAGAGACAAAAAAGAGACAAAAGAGAGACAAAAAGAGAAAAAAAAAGAGAAAATAAAAACTGTATAAACTGGAGTGATCTTGTAGGGTCATTCATGACCGGACCAAGCAGTGACAATCCTGAAGGGTTTGTTATAACCGGACCAGGAGATTATAACTCTGTAGGGTCGTAAGACCGGACCAGGAGGTTATAATTCTGAAGGGTCATTTGACCGGACCAGGCGGTTATAATTCTGAAGGGTCGCTGGACCGGGCTAGAAGATTATAACTCTGAAGGGGTAAACCGGACCAGATTGCTAAAGTTGTGAAGGCTCAATAACGAGCGGTCCCGAATTAGTAGTAAACTCTGCAGGGCTGAACCGGACCAGATTACTAGTATAAGTCCTGAAGGCTCAATATTGAGCGGTCCAGAGTTGGTTGCACAGTCAGTAGGGATGACCTGGATCTTTTTTGCTCATCGAGATTGCTAGTCAGGATGAACGAACATCAATAATAACGTTATGTCTTTTTAGACAATGCTTGATGAGTCTACGCGTACGAGGACGTCCGCACGTCAGTATGGCCGTGTCGGCGTCACCGTTAGCGGTAGGTACAGCGGGCCGAGTTACGCTGTGCAAAGCGGACGTTCGCCTCCCCACTCTCCCCACTTCTCGAGCAACTTAATGTAAGCTAGTGCGCAACGAAGAGGAGGAGCATTCTTGTGGCAGGCTCGGCCCGGTGCGCCTGCCGTAGCGCCTAGAGCTATTATCGCGATCTATTTAATTAATTAACAAGCTGTCGGAATAAAAGAGTTGGTTACTGCTATATCTCATACTTTCATTTTAATATGTCGGACCTCTGCCTTCAGGTTATTTCATGGTGATTATTTTATAAGACATTGTGAGTGAAATAAAGTGATTGTGCTGTAACTAGTATCTCTATTTTCTTCGCCCGACAATCCACGCCTACTTACAAAGTGCAAGTGTAATATCGCTGATGAGGGCCTATCCCGATATATACATAAAGTCCATCAATGTCAAAGTGTAAATAAAAATCCGAAAATAATCTTGGTTATATCATATGAGGACCATGTAGACTGGTGTCTGAAATGGTCTTTTGAGGAAAGAACCACACGGATTTGAGTGGACCTGTCCAGTGAAGGCACGCATTTGAAGAACTCAGAACTGAGGAGCTCAACGATTCGACGAACATTGCAAAAGAAAGGACATTTCGGTAGGCCGCGTAAAGTACTCAAACAGCCAGACCATCGTTAAAAGAAAAAAAGAAAAATACAATAACCCACATAGTCCTCACATTCTCAAGAATTAAAACAATATTATACTTTAAAACAGTAAATATACAGATGTTATTGTTTATCTAAAAAGGTACGAATATAGAAAAAATCAAAAATAAAAGTTAAACAGCAAATTAAACATCACCAATATCTGTGTAAACTTATTGGAGCAGCTCAACCCCAAGCCTTCTTGTCTTCAATATAGCCTTTGACAGTATAATAAGCATTCTGGCATAAATTCCGCTTTATAAAAGATTTGAATTTATTAAGGCTTAGTTCTTGAATGTGGCTAGGAAGTTTATTATAAAAACGTATACATTGACATTTAAACGAGCCACCTATTTTCTTGAGCCTAGTAGTGGGAACAACAAATTTGTGTTTGTTCCTAGTATTTATGTTATGGATATCACTGTACTTTTTAAACAGATTAATATTTTTATGTGCAGACAAAATATTTTCATAAATATACTGTGAGGGTACAGTCATTATATTAATCTCTTTAAATTTGTCTCTGAGGGAGTGTCTGGGACTTAATTTATAAATTGAACGAATTGCCCTTTTTGTAAAACAAAAATTGTTTGAATATCGGCGGCATTTCCCCACAAAAGAATACCGTACGACATCACACTATGAAAATAACTAAAGTATACTAAACGCGCTGTCTCTAAATCATTAAATTACGAATTTTTCTAACGGCGTATGCTGCAGAGCTTAGTTGTTTTGACAATTTATCTATATGGGGGCTCCATTGAAGCTTGGCATCCGTAGTTATGCCTAAGAACACTGTGGAGTTTTCGGGTTTCAAATCTTCACCCTTTATAAGAACACAAGTTTCTACTTGTCTAACATGAGCTATCGTAAACTTAATGCATTTAGTTTTTTTCTCGTTTAGAAGTAGGTTATTAACATTAAACCAGTTAACTACCTTAGCGAGGGCGCTATTTACATTGTCAGTAAGCAGCTGCTGACGTTTCAGTTTAAATAAAAGTGAAGTGTCATTTGCAAACAACTCTAGATCATGATTGTCCTTTATGAGTTAGTGTAGTCACATGACATATCAGCTTAAGAAATCTGAAAGACAAAGTGAAAGCATTTATTTCAATTAAGCACATAAATGGCACTTCAACATCAACATTTACAAAAAAAAAATGAATTGATTCTAGTTGCTCCTTTCAAAGGTGGTTTCGTATGGAGAAGAATGGGCAAGAAACTACACCGTTACTCTTTTAAAATGTTTTACAATATTTAGTACTTGTGCATTCATTACTTAACGTGGTGGTATTCGTGGCGTTTTGCATCCTCGTCAAATTCAAGGAGGTTACTATGCTAATGATTCTCGACACGAATCAATAATAAAAAAGAAGTTTTATTTTTGTTTTTCTCATTTTCAGAAATCGGCTTGTGTGGAACGCGCTTGTTAAAACGCCACCCGTGTGATACCGGACTGTAACTGCCCTTTTATGCACACATAAAAACGCAGCCGATTATACGATACTCGAAGCTCGCCTAGCCCTGCGCACGCGTCGCGTCACCGCCGCTGGCGCCCTTTTATGTCCCGAAACCCCGCCCGGCAACGCCCACAAACTAGTGTGATATATGTCGCCGACGTGAGCTCGTATTTCGCAAACTCCCGGCCCGCGCTCCTTTAATTTCACGATGACGGAAAACTACCCCCATGTTGAATTGGTGGAAATGGTTCTCTTGTATGCGAAAAGTGGAGACAGCTTACGTCGAGCTGTGCAGATGTTCGCGGGCATGTTTCCCAATCGGCCACCACCGTCCCAAAACGTCATGCTCGCTGCTACACAGGGACTGCGGGATTATCGCAAGTTCGACGTACCCATGCTCAAGCTTGCGGCAGTGATGGTCTGCCGGTCACCTTGCAGGAAGATATCCTGGAGTACTTCCGGCGAGAACCACGGGCGAGCATGCGGGATGCTGGTCGGCGGTTTGAAGTGCACCACTCCACGCCAACATCCTTTGGACGGACGAGTGTTTATTTACTCGAGTAGGCATCTACAATGTTCAAAATGAACACTGGTGGACTCACCGGGACCATAACCCGCACGCGACCAAACGGTATTCGTTCCAAGTGCGGTTCAATTTAAATGTAATAGGGGACCGCGTACTTGTATTTCATCGAGGGTTACCTTACCAGCACTACTTACCTGGAGCTACTACGACAAGTCGTCGAGGAGCTGCTAGATGACGTTCCCCTGGCACTCCATCGCAGCTTGTACTACCAGAAAGACGGTGCCCCTCCTCACTACGGTCGTCAAGTACGCGAGTACTTGACCAGAAGGTTCGGCAACCAGGGGATTTTGCGTGGTGGACCTGTGGCCTGGCCTCCGCTTTCTGCGGACTCAATGCCCCGAACTTTTATTGGTGGGGGAACATTAAAAGACTTGTGTACCAAGTCGAAATAACAAGTGTTACAGAGTTAAAGGAAAAGTGGTTAGTGCTTTCGACACTGTTAAAACGTTATAAGTTTAAGTTAAAAGAAAACCAGCGATGTCGTGCAAGACTGTGTCTAGAACGTCAAGGTGGGTAATTCGAACAATACATAAATTACCTAAGCTAGCCAGAGGGCTAGCTTAGGTAATTTATTTATTTGTACATAGACAATAATTTATAAATACGTAGTTAATTAAATCAATTGGTGTAAACAAGTTGATTTCAAAATTTTAACTACGCCAAAAATACATAGAATACCTGATAACCAGTGCTCCTAAACAAAATTATCACTTAAAAACCTAACCCACACTTAACTAGCGAAGCTTTCGTCACAGATTATTTAAGTTGTAACAGATACATAATTTCCTACAAAATCTCCTATACCTACCGCTATAATAGCATTCTCCATGCCGTCGGCGACCGCTGCGTGCTAAAATGTGCCTAAAACGCTCGACCTTAAAGTTATTATCGTATCGTATCGTAGTTATCCGGCAAGTACATGAAGTGATGTAGCTCTGGCTACGTATTTACATTACGTTGATTTTGACCTTTCCTTCGCACATTGCTAGTAATTTATTAATAGTATTCCCGCTTTCTAATTAAGCTTTAAAATGAACTAGATAATTATTAAGAGTTTATGCCATGTAGGTGATTTTCAAACTCGAACTAGGCTATTGCTTGCCGTGCGCGCGGCTGTTCGGTGGGCGTGGCCTCCCTGTCGTCGACACGCACGCACACAGTGACATAGCCGTGCGACATTGAATACCGCACACGCAGCGGGGCGATTCTGTTCTTTGAAAGTGGTTTATTCTGAAAAACTGTCAAACATAAATAACAAAAAAAAACAAGTATGTATTAATTATTGAGCAACTATCGTAATTTGATTTGATTATTTATGTCTTATATAACAGCCTCCTGAAATTTGACGAGGATGCAAAACGACACGTTGTATAATATAGACAATTTAGTTGTTATGATTTCGGCAAATCCGATGACATTTGTTGTTTAGAAACTTGACTAAGCTTTAGAGAGTATTTCATGTTTATTTCATTTTGAACTAAAATGTGACTATGTGTAGTTACGTTGGTATAGAATAATTAAGGAAAATACTCTTGACCCTTTCCTGTAAGGTACTCGATAGAAAGATCGTCTCGATAAAGAAAGCTCACGCAAAAATAGGCCCTAACACTGGACATCTGCAAATAATCTCTAAAATATTTGCCGAAGTGGAAAGCATTTCAGCAACAAACAACCTGGTACCTAATGCTGTGTAAAACTATAATAAGTATACTAATATTATAAATGTCCGTCTGCCAAAAGCTAGTAATCATTCTAGTAGGTACTTACTAAATAGACTGTAGATCCTAAATAAATGTAATAAATAACTAAAACATTATGTTTATTTGCATATCCGCCCGATCATGACTTATGCCAGTGCAGTCTTCGCACACGCCAAGCCCGTTCGCTTCAATAGAATGCAGACCCTCCAGAACAAGTTCCTCCGTAGGATAACAGGCTCCCCCTGGTACGTTCGCAACGAAATCCTCCACGTAGACCTCAGGATTCCCACTATCCGTCAGTTCATGAAACGCATTTCAAAGCGTTTCTTCGAGGCCGCCGCGAATCACCGCAACCCTCTGGTTGTGAAAGCCGCTAGTTATATTCCCTCCTCCATTAGTCATGTCCGCCGTCCCAAGCATGTCCTCACCGATCCCGATGACCACATAACTCTCATTCAGGAGAGCAGTAGGGCCACCAGTACAGTGCACAAACACAGACCGACATTCCGACCTCGCCGCCGAGGTTCCTCGCGAAGATCCCGACGTAATTGTCCCCCCCTACCCTTGCTCGACGAAGTGACAGCCCGTGCCGTAGCTGAGCCTGTAGCTTTAAATTCCCCGAATAATAATAATCAACAAAACTTGATCCAGCCTGTCTCATCTTGCTGTTCTCCCGTCAGCGACGCCCTAAGCTGAGGTCCGTACCCCACAGGGGGTGCCCTTAGCGAGCGTTCGCTTAATAATATAAGTAGTTTTACGCCCCTGGCTGGAGGCTTTGAGTCCGCTTAAGGCAGCCACAGGATAGTCCGGTTAAGTAGTCACGACCTCTCAAGGTCAACTACGAGATGCCATACCAAAAAAAAAAAAAAAAAGTTTATTTGCATAAACAGAATTCGCACCATATTTGTGCCACAGTAACAGAAACTTTGTCTTCGAATCGTCGATAAAATTATGAAATTAAAAGTTTGCTCGAATGTGTGTTTATCGAGTAGCAAACATATCTGAAGAAACTTGATCGAGTAATCACGACGACGAGGTGACATATAAAACATGTGTAATATACCAGTTTTACATAAATATTAGGTTTATGTATATATTAAGGAATTCTACCCACGGTTGATAGCAATAACTATTATGCATTTCTCAAAACTGGACACACACAGGAACAATGTGGCGGCTGAGCAGGGTGTCTGTTGCTCTGTAAATGGGACTTAAAACAAATCTCATAAAATGTAGGTGTACTTTACACAGCTTTGTTTTGTGAAGAGGAAAGGAGAGTATTACCCATCTCCACATAGAGAACCTGAACAAATGCGATACTTCAGACTGTCGCACAGTACCAATAACTGACAGAAACCACCCTTTTCAAAGCTTAACATATTCTAAAAGTCAACGTGTCATATATTCACGACCGGGTAGATACTGTATGATGGATTGTAAGTAGGTTTAAATCAAAAGTTGTGTAGCCCACAACCCACAACATCTGACCACAAACGAGGATCATTGGGTTTAGAGAAATCCATTGCGCAACCTTCTCCTAGTGCCTATTAATTTACCCCGGCTTAACCCCCGGCGGCGCGGGTAGATGCTTTGAATTCCTTATTACAGACTTACTTGAAAGAAACCGGCTGTGAAACAATGTAAACAACAATATTTATGGTATGTTTTAGGTCTAAAGGAAAAGTAATCAGTAACCTGCTAAGCATAGGAAATACATTTATCCGACTCGTTTTGGCGCATATTCATGGCTAAACTAATGAACTAATTTTAATGATAGGTACAGAATCAGGAAATGTGGTACTTGAAGAAAAGTAAAGATTACTTTTAATTCCCGAGGATTAATAAAGTTTTCAGTGAGGGAGCCACAGGCACAACTAGTTTAGTTATTTAAAAAAAATAAGATGGGCATCACAGGTTGGCGAAAACACTACAAGAATACTTAATTTAATTAGGTAGCTAGATTAGATTGTCTCTGATGAAGACATTAACACAATTTTTAAGTGCTTCCACTTACGAAACCAGTTTTTTTCAACAATGTCCCTGAAAGCTCTATTAAAACCTAAAAGTGTTGTTTTAGGCTACTTTTAGTTTACATTTAGGGCTGCTTTCAGTTTCAGACACCTGTTAATGGATGACCTGTTATAAACGTAAAAATAATTTGAGGTTAATTAAAAAAATGTAATAACATTTCAGGCTGCATTTAAGTCTACAACCAAACTCTGCCGTCCTTACTAAGACAACCATAACTAGGGTTTTATAAAAAAGAGTAAATTAAAATAAAATAAAATGAAATCAAAAGTGCATTTTTCTCTGGGCCACCCAGTATAATGTTCTCCCAAACGTGTTTTTTTTTTTAAAAAAACCTACCCTAATGGAGACAGTGTTAGTCATAAGCGGAGTAACTGCCTCATTTTTGTTCGTTTCTCAATATAACAACAGTATGAGCTCATACGGCTCTTACGTATCATAATACATAATAAAGTATCGAAAATATATCCCAAAAAATAAACACTGTAAGTTACTATACGGTGGATATCTGAACTATATTCAGTTATTAAGCTAAACTCATACAAGACATAACAGCAGTAACTGTTATTTACGGTAGTTTTCGTTATTGATGCTAATTATTATAATTTAGCATGACAGCTGTAACTATCACTTACGGTTCGTTTAACAAGTGTTGGTTGATAATAATTTCTTACTTAGCCATCGCCTTGTATATTAAACTAAAACTATACGGAACGGCATGCTTAGATATGAAAACCGTAAGTGTTAACTTACGGTTGTTATGCGAAGTATCACTACTATTTTCAAGGTGTGAGCGGGGGTTTCGAGGGCACGCCCAAATACCAGTATATGCCACTAGAGACTAACATTCATATATGAAATGAAAGTATTATTACACATTTGAAAAAAATAGAACTTTTTTAAAGTATTTTTTAATTTTATTCTAGAATGTAGGTATAGTGAAATATACCAATGAAAAAGTATTCATAAATAGAGTACAGGTATCACATCGCCTACACATAAATTCTCTGTATGCCGAAACAACAAAATCTGAAATGAAAGTAGTTTCGGCTTTTGTTCTTTGCAAGATCATTCCGTTCTCGTAGACGATATGAAGAGAAATAAGGAACAAGGTGTAACGTTCACTCATACTATTTAAAAAGGGAGGATCCTACGACCAGATGGATGTCGTCTCTGGTGGGCAACTGCCCAACGATTGTTGTCGGTAAGTTGTATATATGCTAGCTGCGCGGTAAACTCTGATTGCGCGATGCAGGATTTGTGTGACGTCAGTGTGATGCGTTGTTCGCATGTAGCGGTGTAGATGCCGCCACATCACTCCCCTCCGTAGACCGGCCAATGCCAGTTGGGGTTCCAGTGGGTTAGAACCGTGTGTCGCATAGTTCGCGGTGAGTCGGAACTGTCTGCGAAGATGCCCCAGTGAGTCGGGGTGGCTGATTGCTGGTGTCGACCAGGAGAGGGATTTAGCGCTCTGCTTGTGGACCGGCCGAATGTGTAGTGAGCTGTGCCAAGGTTGCTGATGAGGCTGAGGGTGATCACCAGGTATGCGCTTGCGCTGCATGCTGATGGTCAGGACAACTGATCAAGCCGTGGTTGCTGGCTGGCTGTGTGACTTGCGGGAGTGATGATGATGACGTCACACTGAAGTAGTTGCACGAAGGGTGCGCTGACGGTCATCCTCGGGGTCACCAGTGAAGAGATATGAGGAACAGTGTGTAAAGTTCACTCGTACTCTTTAGAAAAGGGAGGATCCTCCGACCAGATGGATGTCGTATCTGGTGGGCAACTGCCCGACGATTGTGTAGGGAAGTTGTATATATGCTAGCTGCGCGGTAAACTCTGATTGCGCGATGCAGGATGTGTGTGTCGTCAGTGTGATGCGTTGTTCGCATGTAGCGGTGTAGGTGCTGCCGTTGTAGAATCCAGAAGTGTATATGCATTTCAGTATACCAGTGACTAGTACTCATTTGTACTGTAAAGCAGGATTAATATGCCGTAAGTAGCCATCCCCGGTGCTGGCAATTTATAAAGTGACCTTTTTAAAGTGTACACTTAATGTCCTTTATTGTAAAGAACCCGCTGTAAAGTTTTATTTTATTGGCCATAACTGTATTAGGGTCTTTTTGAAGGTCATACGTCGAGGTATTTGCTTCAATGTTTACTTTTTATAACGTTTTCGGGAGTTTTTAGGATACTTTAAAGCGACGTAAATACGGTAGTGTGGCGTCTGATCTTTTCAAGTGTCCACGTACACATACATTTAAACATTTATGGATGAATGCGTTGCATTATTCTGTACCTGATATAAGAAAACGATTCGTTCTGATAATAAAACCTCGGACCCACGCTTAGCAGTCTTGCTTTTTAAAGCTAAGCGCACATTACAGTCGAATTTTGAATAAGGTGACCCCCTCATTCAAAATTGTTTTGAGAGAAAAATAAGAATTTAAAAAAAACATAAGTTTTGTAAACTGTATCGTGTGACATATCAAATGAAAGGGCTTGTTGTGCGGGTCTCAAACATATTTTTTGTATAATTTAAACTTAAACAGTTTTGAAATTTTACCATATCATGTACCCCCATAACCCCCCCTCTTATCAACGAAATTACTTAACCTCAAATATTGAAAAAAAAATAGAAATTAGTTCATTACTTACAGATTAAAGGAAAACCTATAACAAGGCTGTGGTCTTAAAATAACATGGTAAACCTTTAAATATTGTGCTTAAAAAGTTACAGTTGCATTTGGAATGTATGAGAGAATATGTTTTTCAACTACAATGTCAAGTTTGTTCTTGGAATTTGGGAACACGAGAAATCTGTAACTTTCACTCTCCAACTTCCTCAAAGGGCAGTCTGTGTATAAAATAAAACCTCTAGGGTATTTCCCGAAATACTAGAAAGCTGAATTTTGGTAAGCAGGCTAGGATTTACACTAAAACAACAACAAAAAAACATTTTAACTTTCACCCTTCAACCCTCGAAATAGGACGTCTGTTAAAAAAATAAAACCTCTAGGGAACTTAGTAAAGTCCTGAAAAGCTAAAATTTGGTATGCAGGCTAGGACTTGCACAAAAAGGAAATTTGTAACTTACCCCATTATTGGAGGTGCAAGTCGGTATTTCATACAGATAATCGGTATACCTACTTCCAGTTGTTATGAAAGCTATATATATTAGCATGTAAATAAACAACAAGGACAAAACCTTTTTTAACACGCATTTATCTATAGCTTCACTTGTACTAACATAAAAATAAAGTATATAACATAAAAAAAAAAATATTGTTTAAAGTCTTAGAAGTAAATTTTAACCTACTTCTAATTGTCGTATCGAAATGAAACGTTGTATGTAAATCTAGTTCGGATGACAAAACTACCAGACCACTCAGAAAGTATTGCGAAAAAAAGTTTTTGTGAATGTGAGACTGGCCAGTTATAGTCTATTTTGAAAATGTGATTATTTGTATGTAAAAATAAGTAAATTACAATTCCAAAATTTCCCTCCACATTGTTTGCGAGCTAACTTAAATTATCGTGTCTTATTAAAAAATGGATGTGCGCCGGGAACATTTTCGCGCTATGATGTTTTACGATTTCTAGTGTCACCTGAAACCGGACGAATCGTACGATAGACTTCAAATAGCATTCATGGATGAAGGCCCTTCTAAGGCAACCATGTAACGTTGGTATAACAAATTCAAATGCGGTCGACCACCTTCGGGGGATGAAGAACGAAGTGGTCGTAATTGACGGCTGTTACGGAAGAAAACTTGCTAGCAGTGAATTTTTTTATCCAATACAATAGGCGAGTTACATATCAAGAGATTCAGCACACACTGCAGATTGGATCGAGAAGCCTTCACGAAATTCGACACGTGCATCTTCGCCTGGATTGTTTCACGCTGGGTTCCGCACAACCTCACCGAGTTGGTCAGAAGCAGGCCTGGCAGGAATAGTTCCGTGATATGATAAACAAATTTAAATCAGGCTCGTCTCGGCGTGTTTACGACATCATTACAGGTTATGAGTCGTGGATTTATCAATACGATCTAGAAACGAAGCGCCAGTCACGATTTGGGTGTATTAAAGCGAATCAACGCCTACCAAAAGTCTAGTGATCTAGAAGCGGGAGGAAGATTTTGAACGCGAGCTTTTTCAATTTGACTGGCTACTTGGTGTCAACTCTTAGACGGAACCAAAGAAGCATCAACGCTGAACGTATACTACCAAATGCTTGGCAAAAGTTTTCTCTGTTGTGAGCAACAAGCAACCAAACACAGGGCTCCGCGGGCTACTGCTCCAACTCGACAACGCACCTTCGCACACCGCGCTCAAAATGAGGGACTTCCCGGACAGCACGCCGGTCAAACACCTGGGTCACCCTCCTTACAGCCCTGACCTAGCACAGTGTGACTTCCTTTTATTCCCGAAAATAAAAAATCTGCTCAAAGGGATACAACTTTCGTCGCCAGAAGATGCGCTGTCAGCGTTCGAGCAGGCCGTCAACAAGGTGTCTATGGTGGACTGGAAACAGTGTTTCGATAACTGGTTCAGACGCATGAATCTTTATAAAGAGGCTAGTGGATAGTACTTTGAAAAGATTTAACAAAAATACATTTCCCAATAGAACATTTATTTTTACTTTCGCAAAAGTTTCCCACGTAAAATTTGGTGTTTTGTAGTTTATCTGATGATGGAGCCATGAGGTGGATTGTAGAACTCTTTAGTGGCTACTGGTAAACCCCTCGAGTTTGGAGTCATACGAGTCGTTTTGATTAGTCCAATATATTGCTCTTGGTGTCGAGGGTCGGATGATGGAGCTAGGAGGTGGATAGTTGAACTCTTCAGTGGCTACTGGTAAACCTTTCGAACTTTGGGTTCATAAGATTCGTTTTGACGAGTTCAATAGATTGGGGATTCTGTTGGTTTTAACCTTTGGGTTCATGTGATTTGTTTTGACTAGTTCAATAGATTAGGGATGGTCTCGTGATGGAACCAGGAGGTGGATATTGGAACTCTTCAGTGGCTACTAATAATTACTTTGACTTTTGGGTCATACGATTTGTTTTTATGAGTCCAATAGATTGCACTTGGTGTTGACGGTCTGATGATGGAGCTGGGGGTAGCTAGTGGAGCTCTTCACAGGCTACAATATAAATATGGACAGTATGTAAACTACGAGCAAACGTTCTTAAGAGCACACTCACACAGAGGCGCACATCGACGATACCCCAAAGCGAATGTCGTAGTACTCTCAGTTGCGGTTGAGACGAGCGGTCGCGAAAATTTTATTACTATTTATCATCATGGGTGTCGTTTTCATTTTTCGAGGGGTGCTAAAGCCGCTTGTGAAGTCTAAATGAAAATCCATGGTGGCTGCAAGAATTTACAAACATTTCATCATAGGTTTTCATGGTTTTCGAGGGTGCATAAGCCGATAGTGAGGTCAAAATGTTAATCCAAGATGGCGCCTGCGATTTTTTTTGTCACGGGTGTCGTTTCCATAGTTTGCACGGGTGCTAAAGCCGATAGAGAGGTCAAAATGTAAATTCGAGATGGCGGCTGCGATTTTTAATTTTTTTTTAAACTATGACACAAAATTAAAGACCAGAGAATTAATTTCTTACCATAAGCCCACATAATATCTGTGTGACGGCCGCGAAACGGCCAAGCAGCAAGTTTTGACCAATATGAAAAGTTTGTAGAGTTGCCTTGTAGAATTAATGGCTTAGCTCTACATTCGATCTGATAACTTTTAAACTTGTGTAAGTCTTGGCAACCTACTTTACATGAAATGTTTTTGGTGGGTAACGACATCGTACGGAACCCTCTCCACGCGAGTTCAGCTCGCACTTGTCCAGTTTTCAATACAAAATAGCTCGGTGCGGCCCGGCTCACCTGTAGTGTTCGATAATTCATACAATTTGTCCTAAAGTGATGTAGGAGGATTTTTGAAATGCGGTGTAGCCTGGCCAAATCTGCTTCAGCCTTAACAGTACGCCTGTGTGTTTCTGTCTATTACAAAATTTTAATCTCAAGCGCTTCGTCTTCTTCTTCTGCAGTTACTTCATAGTGTAAATGTTTAACTATCGGCTTTCGATATGTCATCATCGATAAACGTTTTTGTCGGTATCGAAAAAAACTTACATGACAGATGAGTGGTATACACAGTAGGCCATGATTGATGAACTTAAGTGGATGGACTCTTTACTTATATATATCACAATAAATAAATATGACATAACATAACATCACGCCTTGTTTCCCCGAAAGGTTGGGCAGAGGTGTACCTGTACACCCACATTTCGCCAGATAAATCATATAAGGTCTATAAATAAATTTGCATGCATCGATTACTTATTAGTGGGTTAAAAAAAGGTGCAGCGTGGCCCAGTGGGAACAGCCGCGACTTACGAGTTGTAGGTCGTAAGTTTAATCCCAGATGGGCGATTTACTGTGTTTAGATTATCCACCCTGAGTGCTGGTACCACTCATCTTGCGGTGAGAAGGCCAAGCGTTGCATCAAACCCTGCTACTACAAGAAGGGAAACGCCGCGGACAGTCGGTAATGGCGACAGACGATTGCCCCGCTTCTACTGGTCGCCTATTCTACGCAGACCGAAGCACGAAGACGCAGTTTCTAGTGGATACTGGAAGCAACATATGCGTCTACCCTCGTCGTCTGCTCAGCGATCGTCGTGCACCTACGAACTACCAAATTTTTGCCGCGAATGTGTTTCCTCGAACTCAACCTAAATCTTGGACTTCGTATAGACGTTAAGTGGTGTTTTGTGATAGATGAAGTTTCTAAGCCGATTACCTAGATTTTTTGTGTTTTTACTCTTTGACCTTTGACTGTAGAAATCAACGGTTAATAGATAATAGCACCAACATTTTTGTTTTAGCCTTAAATCATTGAGATTCGTCTTAATTTTCAGTCAATGTTAATTCTGGGATTAGAGTTATCACAAAATTTTAGGGAGCTTTCCCGACATCACCCGACCAGCCGTAACACTACGCACGACATCACGTAACACTGTACACCATATCCGTACGACCCCAGGCCCTCCAGTATCTTCTTCATTTCGGCGATTAGCGGCGGAAAAATTAATAGTTGCTCAGCAGGAGTTCCAGCTGATGGTGACCAACGGATCTGCCAGATCCTTGGAGAGTCCCTGGTCAACCCCACTTCATCTCGCCCAGAAAAAAGAAACATTGGGCGATCTCGCGGAGATTACCATATGCTCAACGCGCGAACCGTTCATCATTACAGACAGTCGAGTTTTCAGCACTAAAACTCGTGAAAGCCTAAAGTCAAATACCTGTCAGCCCGGACGACATTTGGTCTCCGCAACTTAGGCCAGACATTTCAACGCTTTGTCGACGAAATGACGAGAGGACTGGACTTTTGCTACTGCTATTGTGATGACTTCTTGATCTTCTCCAGGACAGAAGATGAGCACGACGAGCACCTTCGCAAAATTTTCAGGAGGATGACGACTTTGGCATATTGATAAACACGTCCAAGTGTGTTTTTGGTGTCTCGGAAGTAACTTTCTCAGAATACCATATCTCCGAGAAGAGCACCAAACCACTTGACACTAAGGCTCCTCGCTTGGTAGTATAGATGCAGGCCTACCCTGCCGCCTCCTTCAGAGGCGGTAAGGTGGCGGGGTCTTGAGGGAGAGCGCTACAGTCGTGTAGATCCTCAAGGCAAGTCTGGAGATTGTACCTTCCCGTGGTTGCCACCCCGTTCTTGGTCTAATTCCTTAAGAAATAGACGTAACAGACACCTCCAGGCGCTATCGCAGCACATCCCTGCCCATAAGTCCCTCAAACCCTAATTTTCCCTTCATATGCCCCCCGCCGCCCCCAAATCTCACAATCCTTCACCCACCCCATCCTACCCACAACCCTGCTCCCTCCAACTCCATCTCCACAACTCCCACTCCTAACTGCGACCCCCTGTAACTGGGTGGTGGCGGGCTCGTCCATCACTAACAAAAACAGCTGATGGCGAGTAGGAGTAAGCAGTTACCTGCGCAGTTGAGCACCGTGATCGGGGATGAAGGAGTCCTGGGGGGTTGAGCCGAGCGGCTCAGGTTTGTAATGTGCCCGTAAGGCAACACGCCCCCTTTGGTCTGGATTTCAAACGAAACGGTGGCCCTACCCATTAGCCAGGGGTAGGGAAATGATCATAGTGTCCCGTCAGACGGCCACAGGCGAGGTGCGTGAGGTCCACTGAGGTCGTCCTCGGACGGCCGAAGCGGTAGGTAAAGGTCATGCTGACGGTGTAAGTGAGGGTTGATCAGTTCGTTTGGGTGGCCCTTAGGACCCCCTATGCCAGCCCGATCGAGCGCCCGATGTCGCACTGTAAGCCTGCCTTGCGCCCCTATAGCTCTCTTGTAGTCCTAACGTTCGAGCTTTTTTACAGTGAGACGTTCCCAGTTGCGGGCTCCATGGAGGGTGGGAGCCAGAGAGACGAATTTTAAAATAATTTTTAATATGGACAAGAAAGGCCAATTAGAAAACCAACACAGCGGAGTGGAGGCGAAAGCTAATGAGACTCCCACCAGGAGCGAGGGAAGTGCAACTTGCACTTCCCTCGCTCCTGGTGGCCATCCGGCTAACGCCGCTGGTACCAGCGCAGGCGTCGGTCCGGCTGTGGCGAAAACCGCAGCTAAGACGAAAAAACAAAAGTCCCAACTTAAACAAAGGACGTCGGCGCTCATTGGGACCAGTACCGACCCTTATTACACTGAGGCGAAGACGGCAACGACTCATACCACTGCCGGTCCGACCCTCTCCACACAGACCCCGGCGCTGGGTAATACTGGCACCGGGAATCCTACCAAACCACCTCCTCCACCTGTGGTTCTTCTAGCCTACCCTCACCAGAAGGCCGTCACCGGTCAAACGGCGACGGCCAAGTGTACCGAGGACGTGTTTTCACGCGCCTGGCAAGTACAGAAACGCAAAGGCAAGGGTAAATCCACTCAACAAGCCCGTTGCCCTTGCAATGACCCTTCAGGTCCACCAGCTGCCACAGTACAAGGCAAGCAAAGGGCTAAAATCACGAGAAAGGAGCGTCGGCAAACACGCTGGAACCAGGGAAAAGGCTCCCGCAACAAACAGGCTACTGCCGCTGGGTCAGTCAAATCGACTAGCGGCCAGCTAAACTTCTCCGCCGGTAAGCGGTCGCAGGCAGAGGCCGGCACTAGCCGACCAGCGTCCAGTCAACCGCCAGCCAGTGTCCCGGAGAGAGCTGAAGGTGCCACTAAAACACAGCGAACCGGTCGGATGGATCAGGCCGCAGCCAAGCGAGCCCTCAACGAGACTTTGACACCTCGGGGAGAGCACCACAGATCACGTTCTTCCCAGATCGTGCATCTATGTCACAGGTAACTTTCAAACACAGATTTTAAATGACTTCTGTTGCATAGATGTCTCTGCAATACAGCGTGGCCAAGCCGAGGAGATAGTGATCGTTTTCGCCTCGGCCTACATGTCCGAGGCGGAGGCACCACCTCCACACGACCTCGCCCGCCTCTTGAGCCATTGTGAGAGAAGCGGGTTTGAGGCCGTCGTCGGGGCCGACGCCAATGCTCACCACCAACTTTGGGGTATGGACACGCAAAACGAGAGGGGTAAGGCCTTAGTTGACTACTTATTCTCGACTAACCTATCCCTACTAAACACTGGCTCCGAACCAACATTCGTAACCAATCATAGATCTCACTCTGGCAACAGAGGGCGCGGTGGAAATTGCCACGGGGTGGCATGTCTCTTATGAGGCCTCCTGCTCCGATCACAGGTGGATCCGCTTCGACATCCAGGTCTGTGTCACCCCAAAACCACCACGGCGCAATCCGCGTACCACGGACCGTGCCACCTACACACGCAGTCTTTAATCCAAGCTGGCGTTATCAAGCGTTCCGACGACTGTTGCGGATACGACACAAATTGAGGTACAAGTAAGTCATCTTACTAAATCAATGATAGACAGCTACCAAACTGCCTGCCCAGAGACCGCCCCACGTCCAGGCAAAAAGACAAAGACCTTTTCTATTCTATTCTATTCAAACAACCCTGGTGGGTCACTGATCTGAAGCTCAAGCGCGGCAAGGTAAGGAAAGCACTTAATAGAGCCATGAACACATATGCGGATGAGGACTGGGATAAATATTATGCAGCCAAATCCAGCTACAAAAAATGCATCAGATTCAGAAGTACTACGGGATGGCGCAATTTCGTGGTAGCATTGAATCCTGTCAGCAAGCAAACAGGGTAAGGAAAGTACTGGGGCAACAGCACACACCTGGGCCCGCTACCCTCCGGAAAACCGACAACACACTCTCTTCCTCGCCAGAAGAACGGCGAGACGCATCCTTATTGAAACTCACTTCCCTGGATGTATCTTCGCGCAGGGTATAGACTGGCAAGAGGTAATTCAAACACCATCAGACAATGATCGACTTCACGCCAGCAGGGTCATCACGTTGGAGAAACTCCAATGGGCCATCCGGAGCTTCCATCCTTTTAAGGCAGCTGGTCTTGACGGTGTGTTCCCCGCCTTACTACCGTGGGGTGACACTGGTGTCGCAATAAGACTGGTGCCTTTAACGCGGGCGTGCCTGGCCTTTAGAAACGTTCCCGAAGGATGGAGGGAAGTGAAAGTAATATTCATCCCTAAGCCAGGTAAGGGTGACTACACAAACGCCAAATCCTACCGACTAATCAGCCTGACCTCCTTTCTACTAAAGACACTGGAAAGGCTGTGTGATAGGGAGCTAAGGGACGGCGCTCTGAAAACCATACCGCTTCACGGTAACCAACATGCATACAGCTCGGGTAAGTCGACCGAATCTGCTCTCCACCTGGTAGTCAGCCAGATAGAGGAAGCGATTCATCAAAAAGGCACCTGCTAGGGCACTTTGATAGACATCGAAGGAGCTTTCGATAAAACTAACTTCTCCAGCATGAGCAGCGCCCTCTTAAGACATGGAGTGGAACAGGTACTAACGGACTGGATTACACACATGCTAAGCAAACGAGTGGTTCGCCTTGAGGATGAGCAGCAACTGGCCATGATAGCCAGAGGGTGCCCCCAGGGAGGGGTGTTGTCCCCCCTTCTATGAAATCTGGTGATTAATGACCTCATCACCAAACTCAATGCCAGCCGCTATTACACAATAGGGTATGCTGACGACCTCGCAATCCTTGTTTCGGGGAAAGTGACGGGTACGATCTGCAACCTCACTCAGCAAGCGCTACGTATCGTAGAAAATTGGTGCAAGGAATATGACTTATCAGTGAACCCCACTAAAACTGAACTAGTCATGTTTACCCATAAACGAGCGTAAGGTCCTTTTCGCCTACCAAAACTATCCAATACAGAACTTCAGTTGGCCAACGAGGTCAAATACCTGGGGGTCATTCTAGACAGTAAGTTAAACTGGAGTAGTCATTTGGACAACAAACTAAACAGGGCCTGCATGACCTTCTGGCAGTGCAGGAAAATAATAGGTAAAAAGTGGGAACTATCCCCTAAAATTATACTATGGCTGTACACCACAGTGATCCGCCCCATGATCACCTATGGGGCCGTGGTATGGTGGCCCTGAAACAAGCTGGCTACAGCGTCAAACTAACTACAACGCATGCAACGACTAGTCTGCAAGGCGGCTACGGACTGCATGAGGACCACTCCGACTGCAGCAGTTGAAGCCACCGCTCCACCTGTTCATACAGCAGGAAGCGACACTGGCGGCGGTACGTCTTAAGTCACTAGATCTCTGGGATAAGAGAGCCACACCACACACCGCGCTACTTGAGGGACTCAACAAGGGGTTCCCCATTACGAAAGCTATTAATGATCGGGTACCCAAACAATTTATCTTTGATAAAAAAAAACAAGATCCAGCTTCACGAGGATCGTAGGTGCGAGGGTTTGTGCCCTGCAGAGCTGCGTATCTTCACACACGGATCCAAAACAGGTAATGGCACAGGTGCTGGAGTCTTCTCGGAGGACCTCAACATGGGTATATCTCTGGCTGCTTCGGCCATCATGGCCAGAGAAATTAAGGACCACTCGATCCGGATACTCTCAGACAGCAGGGTTATTTTGCAAGCGCTGAACAGCCACACAATTGAATCTGGGCTAATTTACGAGTGTAACCTGCGCCTTAATCAGGTGAGTAGCCTGAATAACATAACCATTCAATGGATCAAAGGACACAGTGGTTCGCTGGGCAACGATGCAGCCGACGAACTTGCCAGAAGAGGGTCGACTGAGGCACCAGTGGGACCTGAACCCATCTTGCCACTCCCCTTCGGGTACTTACGCACTCGGGTAAGGAAACGCACCAGGGATCAACATCACAAACTATGGTCGGAACAAGGTGAGTGCAGGCAGGCTAGGGAAGCACTCCCTGCTATTGACGGCCGCATCACGAAACAGGTTCTCCGACTAACCAAACAACAGCTGCGTATAGTTACGGTAGCTTTAACTGGCCACGGGTCTTTTAATAAACACCTCTTTGTCATGACAGGAGTCACAGACAGTCCGCTGTGCAGGGCCTGCATGAAGGTGGACGAGACAGCAGCTCATGTGCTTCTACACTGCCCAGGGGTGGCCACATACAGGACAAAGTACTTCGGTAACCCAGGTACCCTACGCGAGGTTGTCAGTAACACCAAGGCGTTGCTGGCCTTCCTCAAGGAGCTGGGGCCGATCGAATGATCGATTTTTCCACCGTACTATTATACGGGAGTTCGGAAACTTGTTTTAAAAAAATAAAATTATAATTAAACTGGAAACAGAGTTTATTAATTAATGGTACTTGTCATAGGAATTAGTAGATGAAATGGAAACAGAGTGATTAGGGACTTCCGACCCGTACCGAGTATGAGAGCGAACTGGCTATGAACCAAATGAATGTAGCTTCTAAGTCACTAAATGCTGACTAGGCAAGTCTGGATGGCGGCCAGCCATTCTGCTATCATGAGCAAGGTATAACAGCCCCCCCCAAAAAGACTGAAATTCGGGGATAAAAGCCGAAATTCAGAAAGTTATACAATTTCCCGTAATCTAGGCAATGGAATCGAATTATTTTCAGGTTCAGTGTCTATATCACAATTATTGACTTCATCATCGGTGTGGGTTGTCGGTTTAATACAAGAAATATAGAACTTAGATCTATGTTTAGAATTAATCTTATATAACTTAAATACTACAAAAGACATAACTATTATTAAAATACACACAGTTAAAATAGAGTAATGTGTCCCGTATTTTACTAGAATAGGTTCTTCATGGATTATTTGATTTAAATCGGAAAATATCTTATCATTCTGTTTATTTATAGTTAAATCATCCAAATCTATGTTCCGTAGTAAAATAGGGGATATATTGTTATTTAAACTAGTAGTCTTAGTATCTATTTTACAACATGAATCGTTGATAATGCTAAAGTCTAAACTAGGAATAGGAATGTCTATATTTATTTCATCCTTAGATGATATAAGTCTCGCACTTTTTGTGTAAACGGTACACTGATTTGGTATTCGTAATATACCGGTTCCGGACACTATAATTTCGCGTAATTCAGAGTTATCACAATCCATTGACACTTTATTTGAATGAGATTGCACGAAAATCCACTGGTTATTCACAAGTGGTTTCCAAATATCAATTTCGCCGATAATTGTTTTAGTTTCACATTGCGTGGGGATAGCACTAATTGTTTTCGTTAATAGTTCACTTTCACACGTAGGGTTGCCGTTTGTCAACAATACCGTAGGTATCTCACACAGAAATAACTCAGAGCTTATGGTTTTACACTTATCTAGGTTATCTAAATTACAGAAGTTTAGCTTATCTTTAGAAATAGCAATATACGAACTAGAGGGTAGAATTAAACTAAAAGTATTTGGATTATCTGACCTGTGAGGGGTCGGTAATGCTAAATTATGATACAAGTTAAATTCATCATTAGTAACTAACGGAATTTGTAAAACGAATACAAGTTTGTTCTTATAATAGTAACACACAACTTCGGATATGCTTAATATTAAATGAATATTATCTAGACTTAGAGTTATAGGAATTCCAGTATCTCTAGGTAGTCACCGGTCATTCTCAATGAGTTCATTGTATAATTGCGCCGGACTTATTATGTACGGATGCAGGATGTTTTGACTGCTTAATATAATAGCATTTGTTATGTCTTCGAGCTGAAACGACAATGTTAGCAGAGAGCTTTCGAGATTATCGAGCACGGAATGAAATTTTGTTTCAGGTATCAGAATTTTAGAAGTTTCCGTGATATTATTTAATTGTAGAATAATAAGACTTAAGGTATATTTTAGTGAATATTCGTTATCTCTTAGTTTGTTAATCATTTGTTTGTGGGATTCTAGATTAGAGGTAGTAATCAAAATGTTTTCTTTCATTAGTTCCGCGAGCTTTTTCTCGTGGTTTTGAGTGGATTCAATCGCGGAATCGTATTTTAATGCGTCATCTTCATCTAGAGTGCCGAAAATATGTTTGAATACGGTACCTATTCCGCCGATCCATGCTGAACGTTTACTACGTTTTGACAATAAATGTGAGATAGAATCGAATTCGCGTTTAATATCGTTGTATCGGACTGTGAGTGGGGATAGTATGTTTTCACATTGAAGGTTGCTTGATTTTTGACATGTATTCTTAACTATGTCCAAGATATCCTTGAGATTGACAAGATGAGGGTTTATGTGGGAAATGTTTACATGACTGATAACATTTAACTTTCCGTTAATTGCCTTGAGTTTTCCTAGGCCATCGAAGTATATGCCGGAACTAGAAGGTAATGGCTTGATAAAATCTTGATGCGCATTGACCGAGGCGCTGAAATAGAATTAATAGGATCAGTTAAGTTATAATGTTATAACTTATCAGCTAATATTTACATAGTACTAATAATTAATTATTTCTAATATTTCCTAATCGATTTCTAAGAATGATACAGGGTCCCCAGCTACTGCGGGTTTCATTTGATCGAAATGGTGAGCCACATGACGTCTGTTGATAAGAAGTGTGGCTGTATTATTATCGTGAACTTTTATGATTTTGTATGGTCCTTTCCAGATAGGCGATAGTGCTTTTCTGAGCCTCAGGTGGGCTTTGAGGTAGACGTAATCACCAGCCTTGTAATGTGGTGGTGGTTTAGTGTGAGAATTATAATAGGATTTAGAAGATTCCTTGGATTTTAATATGTTTTCCAGAGCTTTTTCTCTGGTGTATTTAAACTTATGTTGTAACATTTTGATGTAGTCTGAATATGTAGTATTAGGTTCTTTTTCATAGATAGAATTAGGAATAAAGGGTTTGTGACCGAATATTAACTCGTAAGGAGTAAACTTTGTAGTTGAATGTTCTGTTGTGTTATAGGTGAGCATAGCTGTATATACATAAGTAGGCCAGTTATCTTGGTTTTCGTTTACGAAAGATTTTAAATATTCCTTGAGAGTTGAATGACTGCGCTCTAAAGCTGATAAGGTGATGACCATAATTGTTTTATTTTAAGAAATTGGCAAGTAGTTTTAAACAGATCAGACGTAAAGTTAGTACCTTGATCAGTTAGTATAGATTTAGGAATTCCAAATAGGGATATGAAGTGGATAAGACAATCACTAGATTCTTCGGCGGTTGTACTACGTATAGGATAAGCGATAGAGTATTTAGTTAAATCATCTTGTAAGGTAAGGATATATTTTAGTTTGGCCGAGCCGGATTCGGGTAAGGGTCCTACTATATCTAATGCCACTCTTTGAAACGGAGCTGTGGATGTGGTAGTGATTTCCATTGGAGCTTTGTTTAGTTTTCTTAGTGCTTTATTCTCCTGGCACAGTTTACATTTCTTGACATAGTCTTCTATGTCACTCCGCATGCCCTTCCAATAGAATTGTTCCCGGATTCTATTGTACATACGTGTCGACCCTAAGTGTCCGGCTGTAGGAATGTCATGGTTCTCACGCATGAGTTTAGACCTCTCGCTCAGAGTAGGATATATTGTTTTATTTAGGTAAACATGGATTTGGATTTTTGTATGGTTAAAAATGTGTGTTAGGATATTGTAAATTTTAGTGTAGGAGTGATGGTCAAATGGGCTTTTGAAGTCGGAGATAGCAATGTCTGTTGTTTGTTCGGATTTCAGAATTTCGTTTCTTACTTGTTTCAGAGTGTCATAGATAGCGGGGTAAGATGATTCGTCAAAGTGATGAACCTTCGTGAAGATGAAGTAAATAATCTTGTTTTCGTATTTGGTTTTTAGAAAATGGTATAATTCCTTTTCAGAATTAAGAATTTCGTCCTGGTTACCGGAGTTTAGGAGAATTTCGGAGATGTAGGGGTTTGACTCGTCTAAATCCATAGATGTAGGAATTAATATTATTTTGCAGTTTGTTTTTAGGAGGTTTTCGTTGTGTTCTTTTAGGATTGTATTAGAAATGTTTTCTTTATTTGGAATTGATTTCAGGAATTGAGAATAGTTATCGTCATTTAAATTCGATTGCTGATTTGGTGAAGGGATTTGTAACGAATCAAAGTCAAGGTTGAGGTCAGCACTGTCAGGACTAAGGTCAAGGTAAGGTAAGTTTGGTCCTAGATCTATGAGATCTGGGGATAGCGTCGTTTCGGCTTGTGGTGCAGGGTTTTGTAATACATTAGAGTCGGTGTTTATTTCTTGGTTTAATAGATCTGTATTTTCGAAGGAGAATGGAATGGGAGATGGTAGAAATATAATAGGGTCCTCGAAGGGGTCATCGAATTCAGTATCAGGATCTGGTAGTAAAGGGTCAGAGGTTGGTGAATTTTTACCTTGAATAGGGTTAACTGGGAATCGAGACAATGCGTCGGCGTTAGTATTAATTTTTCCTTTCTTGTATACAATGTCATAGTCGAATTCCTCTAATTTGAGTCGCCAGCGCACTAACCTAGAACCAGGGTCCTTACAGTTAAATAACCATTGTAAGGGTTTGTGGTCTGTGACTATGGTGAATCGATTTTCGTAAAGATAGGGGCGAAAAGCTTTGGTTCCAAAGATTATGGCTAGGCATTCCTTTTCGGTAACGCTATAGTTGCATTCAGCCTTGTTGAGTGTTCGGGACGCGTAAGCAATTGGTCGGTCTTTTCCTATCGGACCTTGTGATAATATAGCAGAAATAGCAAAATTGGAAGCGTCACAGGTAAGAATGAATGGTTTGGAAAAATCAGGATATGCTAGCACTGGTGACGTTACTAATTTATTTTGTAAGTTTTCAAAAGCGAGTTGTTGTTCATTGTTCCAATTAAATGGTGTATCCTTTTTCAGAAGGGATGTTAATGGTTTTGCGAGTTTGGAAAAATCTGATATGAAACGTCTGTAGTAAGATACGAGTCCAAGAAAAGATTTCACATCCTTTGGGCATTTTGGTATTGGGAATTCAGTGATACATTGGATTTTCCTAGGATTAGGTTGAACACCGTCTTTGTTGATGAGGTGACCAAGATAAGCGACTTCTTTACACAGAAACTCACATTTATCTGGTTGGAGCTTTAGGTTATAATTCCTGAGCCTATTGAAAACAGCGGTTAGATTTTGAATGTGACTTGGTAGATCAGGGGAATAGACAACGATGTCATCTAAATAAACAAAGCATCGCGAGCCTTGAAGTCCGCATAAACATGTGTTCATTAGCTTTTGAAAGGTTGAAGGGGCATTTTTTAGCCCAAATGGTATTCTCGTAAATTGAAAATGACCTTGAGGTATGGAAAAGGCGGTTTTAGGAGCGTCTTGCTCTGATATTGGAATTTGATGGAAACCTGAGGCCAAATCTAAAGTCGTAAAGTATTGGCTTTTCCCTAATTGGTCTAGGATTTCTGTTATTTGTGGAATAGGATAAGTTTCTCCAATAGTAACGTCGTTGAGTTTTCTATAGTCAATAACGACTCTCCATTTTCGTTGTCCCGAAGCGTCTAGTTTTTTGGGCACAACCCAAATGGGTGAGGACCATGGTGAATTTGAAGGTGAAATTATGTTTTGTTCTAGCATTTTATTTATTTGGTTTTCGACTTCCTTTTTATGGCACTCAGGGAACCTATACGATTTAGTTTGGATAGGGATATCTGTACTTGTTCTGATATTATGTTTGATATTTGTAGTATATGTGAGCTGATCGTTTGGAAGATGGAAGATATCGGAAAAGTCTGTACAGACTTGTAACAAGGCATTAGATTCCTCTTCATTTAAGTGAGAAATCCTGAGATGTTTCAGAACTTCGTTAGTTCTTGCAGAGGCATTAGTAAGAGACAAAGATTCATGAGGATTTAAGCAAGCTTGAACGTCTAGAGGTTCTAAAGTTAGATTAAGGTTAGATCGGAGCACGACAGCCTGTTCAGAAAGGTTGACAACCGTAATGTTAATACGGTTATTTTCTTTCACGTGAACGATGCAATTGGCAACCAATAATGAATCAGAGATGTGCTGGTCTATTATCATACCTTCTCTCATATTTGGATTACTTATTGTGCATTCGATTACCGTTTCAGTGCGAGGTGGAATATTGTATAATGGTTCAGCGAATTTTAATTTTATGGAGTCTTCATCCATCTGTAAGGTTTCTTGAATGTAATCGATTTGACAACCTAAGTTTTTCAGGAGGTCGTTGCCTATGATTCCATCGAAACTTAGGCTAATATTTTCAACAACGTGAAATTCATGGGCATAAGGCTTATCATTTTTTTTGAATAATTGCATTTTGAAGCTGCCTAGAGTTGAAGTTGTTTCATTTCCAGGATCAATCCCTTTGAGGGTTATTACATCATCACTCAATTTCGGGACTTTGGACATAGAATCTAATTTCAGCAGGCTTATGCAGGAACCGGTGTCGATCAGGAAGGATAAAGGCCTATCAGCGACTGAGGTATGGATTATTATGTGAGGTAAGTATCTTTTCTCTGTATTTTTATTTATTTTATAAATTATAGCATTTGCTTTATGTTTCAGATCTGGTAACAAAGATGAAGTTCGGGGATTTGCGGCAAGAATAGAATTGGTAGATTTTGCGTTTAGATTCGATAATTTATTGGATATATTAAGTGGTTTAGCAGAAACGGGGGATTTAGTATGTGATTCAGTGGGTTTATTACGTGATTCAGTGGATTTAGTACGTGATTCAGGGGGTTTAGTGTGTGATTCAGTGGAGTTATTACGTGATTCAGTGGATTTAGTACGTGGTTCAGTGGATTTAGTAAATGATTCAGTGGATTTTGTACGTGATTCAGTGGATTTAGTAAGTGATTCAGTGGGTTTAGTACGAGATTCAGTGAATTTAGTACGTGATTCAGTGGATTTAGTACGTGGTTCAGTGGATTTAGTACGTGATTCAGTGGATTTAGTACGTGATTCAGTGGATTTAGTAAGTGATTCAGTGGATTTAGTAAGTGATTCAGTGGATTTAGTAAGTGATTCAGTGGATACAGAGAGAATAGAGGCATCGGCTTTGATATAGTAGGAATTTCCCGCGCGATACCGTTCGGGAAATTTTACTCGTTTAAATCGTTTTGGTCGACTTCGATGGTTTTATCTTCTTTGTCTTGATTTATGTTAAAAATCTTGCGGGTTGGTTTATAATTAGGAGTTTGTGTAGGGTAAGGATGACGACCATCCGAAGTAGAAGCAGCAGATTGGTTTCTACTGTTGTTGTATTGTCTTTTGCGACAATTTTCAATAGTGTGACCTATGTTTTTGCAGTAGCGGCATACCATATCGTTGGTATTTACTGCTTTTGAATGATCGGGTTGGTGATTTCGTGGAGCTGGAAGACGAGGTGATTGGAAGTCGCGACGCGGGTTTGTATTGGATGTTGATCTTTTATAAATACTAGAGATGATTTTTTCTTCTTCTACTGCGAAGTTTATAGCAGAATTTAATGAGTCTGGATTGCGACATCTAACGACTTGTGATACCCGCGGCAAGAGTCCTGTAATGAAAGTATGTAGTGCTAGATCTTGCATCGCAGCTACGCGCCCTGCTAATTCCGTTTTCTTTTTCGACGGAATGGAAATATTTATTTCGGTAAGTAATTTCGCTAAGCATGTTTCTATTTTTAATGCAAACTGGTTGACTGTTTCAGGAGGTGTCTGCTTACAGTCCTGAAGTTCGGTGAGTAGGTGAGCATAATGCTTTCTTTCCCCAAATTGCTGTTTTAAGAACTCGACGAATTGTTCAAAGGATTCGAACTCTTTGACGCTGCATGTAGTTTCAGCTTTATCTATTAATTGGCTTAGAATGAACTTGAATAAAATGGGTTTCTGGGTTTTTGTAGCTGAATTAAAAGCGCTTTGGCAATTAGTAATGAAGGGGTTTAGTTTTTCCCTGGAGCCATCGAATGGCTTAATGAATTTAAATAGAATACCGAGTTCTATTTTTTCTTCGTATTCGACCTTTGTACCCTTAGAGCTACTGGAACTTTCCTCCTTTGTTTCAGGTTTAGAAGCCATTATTTATTTTAAACAGAAAATTACAGAATACTTAAAAGCTAATTAATTATAAGAAATCGTCTTCGCCTTAAGTTATTTTATACAGGTGACTCAGTGTTATAGACGCGTGTTCGAATCGCGTAGTCTAAACAAAGTATACAGTAGTTGTACAGTAAGGTCTTTATTAGTTACAATGTATTATGAATAATGTACAATAGGGTTAAGTTCGTGGAACTGAAATAATGTAGATAGAGGCTCTGAGTTAATTCTGGTATTCACCAAAGGATATAGTAGTAATCGAAGTATTTTCTAGATCACTCACAGAAACGCCGTCATTGTGAGGATGTTCAGGATCATCGTGACCGCTTCTCCAGCGGTTACCAGCAGAACAGCAGTTGTGGTGGACCTCTGTATCAACAGAGGGTGAAATCCGGTCTCGGTTGCAGGTTGCAACACACAAGACAGGGTGTCGATCTTGCGGCTGCAAAGTCGGGGCGTGACCCGCTGGGCCGCTTCACGCGCCCTGCTACGCCGGTCCCATCGCAGGCTTCATCGCCGGCTCCGTCACCGCCTCCTTCGCCAGCTCCGTCGGAGAGCGCGGGGAGCGACGCCGAGCTGGGGAGGGAGGACCCCGTGAGCATGGGCTTAGGCCTATGCTCCAACAGGGCGGAGGCAAAAGCTGCCAAAAGGGCGCAGCGGAAGGCTGCCGCAGCCGACGTGGTGGCGGAAATGGCCAGCCAGAACCGGGAGAGACGCGCAGCCCGGATGGCAGCCGGAGGGAGCGTAACCGGATTGGCGCTCAGTAGCCAGGTGCTGGACAGCGTGGGGGTCGTCATGACGGTTGCCACCAAGTCCGGCAACCTGAGGGGGACTTATGTTCGTGCCCTAAAGGAGGCGGTGGACGGGACCAAGGAGGCGGTCGAGCTCCTCGTGAACCGCACCAGCACGGACGAGACGGCGAGGCTCTGGGAGGAGAATGACCGTCTCCGATCCAAGCTCGAGGAGCTCGAGCGGCAGTTTGCTGCCCAGAGGGCGGCTCCCGCCGCCACCGGCGTCACTCCCGTCACGATCCCGCCGGCGGTCCGGCCGTCGCCTGCGCGTGCGGATGCGGAGATCGAAAAGATCGCCCGCATCTGCATGATGCAGTGCGGCGGAATGATTAACGCCCGGATGGAGGCGTTGGAGTCGCGACTCCCACCAGACGCGATCCTCCGACCCCCGCTTGCGGCGGATAGGAGGAGGGCGGAGGAGGCCGCCGCCGGGACGAACTCCGCGTTGGGGGGCACAAAGCCCGCGCAGGGGCCCAAAAAGCCCACGCAGGGGCCCAGGAAGCCCACGGGGGCTTCTCCCGCGCCACCTCCGGCGACCGCGCCTCCAGCGACAGCACCTCCAGTGACCGCACCTATCGCGCCTCTGGCGACCGCACCGCCTCCCACCTCACCTCCCACCCAGGATGCCGAGGGGTGGACGACGGTGGGGAAAAAGAAGAAAAAAAAAAGAGGAAGAAGAGCGGAAAGAACGCCGACGGAGCACCGGCACCGGCCAAGACGCCAAAAAAAAAGAAGTCGCGAGGACGGTGTAGGGCCCCACGCTCTGCGGCTGTGGTGATCACACTGCAGTCCGGAGCCGCTGAGAGGGGCGTCACCTACGCGGCGGTCCTCAGAGAGGCAAAGAGCAAGGTCGCGTTCCCCGACCTTGGGACACCGTCCGGCCTCAGATTGAGGCCGGCGGTTACGGGGGCGCGGCTGCTCGAGGTGTCCGGTGCCTCCAGCCGCGAAAGGGCGGACGTTCTGGCCGCCAAGTTGAGGGAGGTCCTCAGCCCGGAGGACGTTTGGATTTCCAGGCCGATGAAGACCGCGGAGCTGCGAGTCAACGGCCTGGATGACTCGACGACCCCGGCTGAGGTCGTGGAGGCCATCGCCCGTGTCGGTGGATGCCCGCCCGACGACGTGCGGGCGGGTGAAATTCGCGCCGACGCCTCCGGGCTCGGCTCGATTTGGGTGAGGTGCCCGGTGGCGGCGGCAAACAAGGTGGCCGACGCTGGGCGTCTGTTGGTGGGATGGGTTGCAGCGAGAGTCAAACTGCTGCAGCCCAGGGCCATGCGGTGCTACCGGTGCCTGGACGTCGGGCATGTCAGGTGCCGGTGCACCGCCGAAACGGACCGCAGCGATGAATGTTATCGCTGCGGCCAGTCCGGCCACAAGGCGGCCCAGTGCTCCGCGGCGCCAAACTGCAGCCTCTGCACGGCTGCAGGGAGGCCCGCCGGGCACAGATGGGGGGCGAAAGCCTGTGGCGTGCCCGCCAACAAAAGGAGGGGAAGGGGCCAGAAGGGCTCCTCTTCGGCCGACTCCCGGCCTGAGAATGCTGCAGAGGGGGGGATGGACTGCGCATAAATGGCGCTGTTCCGTCTCCTCCAGGGCAATATCAACCACTCTGCCAGAGCTCAGGATCTCTTGCTCCAGAGCATGGCAGAGTGGTCGATTCACGTGGCCGTGGTCGCCGAGCCGTACTGGGTCCCGCCCAGGGATAACTGGGTGGGAGATCTGGACGGTTTGGTGGCCATCATTGGCGGGGCTCTCGTCAGCCCGTCTCGGGGGCACGGCTGGGTAGCCGCCCTCGCAGATGGCGTTGGCGTCGTTGGGGCGTATATTTCGCCCAACAAGAGTCTCGCCGACTTCGAGAGGTTCCTTGTCGAGTTGGGTGCCGTCGTGGGCCAGCTCCATCCTCGCCCAGTGCTGTTGCTCGGGGATCTCAACGCCAAGTCTGCGGCGTGGGGATCCCCGGTGACCGATGCTAAGGGTGAGGCATTGGAGGAGTGGGCGATCACGACTGGCCTGGTCGTCCTGAACCGGGGCTCGGTCTACACGTGCGTGCGGCAGCGGGGCGGGTCCATAGTGGACGTGTCGTTCGCAAGCCCTGCTGTCGCGAGCCGTGTCCGCGACTGGCGTGTCGCCGCGGAGGTGGAGACGTTGTCGGATCATCGATATATCCGATTCGACGTCTCCGCCCAGACCGCTGGCGGCCGCAGGACATCAGTCCCGCGTTCGGACGGCCCGCGCTGGGCGCGTAAGCGCATCGACAGGGAGCTTCTCGAGGAGGCAGCCATTGCTCAGGCCTGGTTCCGGGGGTCGGCAACGACCGGACCCGATGACGTCGAGCTGGAGGCGCTGTGGTTCCGCGGGGCAATGACGCAGATATGCGACGCGTCCATGCCCCGCGCCCACGCACAGGGTGCAAGGCGCCAGGTGTACTGGTGGTCCGCCGAGATCGCGCAGCTGCGCGTCGCATGCGTGGCGGTGAGACGCCGGTACACCCGCTATCGGAGGAGACGTCGTCGGGTACCCGAGGAGGAGGCCGCGCTGTACGAGGTGTACCGCGCGGCAAAGCAGACTCTGTGGCTGGCCATCGACGAGGCGAGGACGCGATCCCGGGAGAGGATGTTGGAGACTCTGGACGGGGATCCGTGGGGGCGCCCGTATAAAGCGGTTCGAGGGCAACTTCGAGCCGCGGCGCCCCCACTTACGGAGAGTCTCCAACCCGAGCTGCTGGAGGAAGTGGTAGCAGCCCTCTTCCCGGTGAGAGCGGAGCATGTTCCGCCGCCGACTGACGAGGAGGAGGAGGAGAACGCCATCAGCGTCCCAGAGGTGACACAGGCAGAGATGAGGGCGGCCGTGATGCGGCTCCGGGCCAAGAACGTGGCTCCGGGGCCCGACGGAATTCACGGCCTGGCTTTGGCTCTCTCTGAAGGAGTTGGAGCCCCAACTGAGAGGACTGTACACAGCGTGCCTTGAGCGGGGCCAGTTTCCCAGTCTGTGGAAGATTGGACGTCTGGTCCTGCTCAGGAAGGCGGGGCGCCCTGCCGACTCGCCGTCTGCGTACCGGCCCATAGTGCTGCTCGACGAGGTGGGCAAGCTGTTCGAGCGCATACTCGCAGCCCGCCTCGTCGGCCACTTGTGCAGAGAGGGGCCGGACCTGGACGAGAGCCAGTTCGGCTTTCGGCATGGGCGCTGTACCATCCACGCTGTGTCGAGGGTGAGAGTCCTGGCGGAGGAAACAGTGTCCCGGGGCGGGGTGGTGGTGGCGGTGTCCTTGGACATCTCCAACGCCTTCAACACCCTGCCCTGGAGCTGCATACGGGAGGCACTACGTTATCATCGGGTGCCTCTCTACCTCCGCCGCATCGTTGGGGCTTATCTGGCGGGGAGGTGTGTCACCTACATGGGACGTGATGGCGGAAACCAGCGCCAAGTGTCGTGCGGTGTTCCACAGGGATCGGTCGGGGGACCGCTCCTGTGGAACATCGGGTACGACTGGGTGCTGAGGGGCGAGCTCCCGCCGGGCGCGGACCTGACGTGTTACACGGACGACACGCTGGTCACGGCCCGGGGGAGTTCGCACAGGGAGGCAGCGTTGCTCGCGACGGCGGCGGTCTCACTCACGGTGAGCCGCATACGGCGCCTCGGCCTGGAGGTGGCCCTCAACAAGTCGGAGGCCATGGTGTTTCATGGCCCCCGGCGGGCGCCGCCGGCCGGATCACACATTATGGTCGGGGGGGGTCCGGATCGCTGTCGAGCCCACCATGAAATATCTGGGATTGGTGCTCGACAGCCGGTGGGACTTCGGACCCCACTTCCGGCGGCTGGCGCCCAAGTTGTTGGGCGCGGCCGGGGCGCTGGCAACGCTGCTTCCCAATCTGGGGGGCCCGAGCGCCGCCTGTAGGCGGCTCTATATGGGGATCGTGCGATCCATGGCGCTCTACGGAGCGCCGATCTGGGCGTCTGACCTGACGGCCGGCAGCATAGCTGTCCTGCGCAAGCCGCAACGGGCGATGGCCGTCAGAGTCATTCGGGGGTATCGCACGATCTCCTTCGAGGCGGGTTGTGCACTGGCCGGATCACCGCCCTGGGAACTGGAGGCGAAGGTGCTCGCGTCACTGTACCGGTGGCGCGAGGCAGCGCGGGAGCGGGGCGAGCGACCGATGCAGCAACATATCGAGCAGCATCGGTTGCAGCTCCGCGAGGTCCTGGTGGCGGAATGGCGGGTGAGGCTTTCACGCCCTACCGCCGGCCTCAGCACCATCGAGGCGATCCGGCCAGTGCTCGACCGCTGGCTCGGGAGAAGGCACGGCACCCTGTCGTTTCGGGCGACGCAGGTGCTCTCGGGGCATGGTTGCTTCGGGAAGTACCTGTGTCGCATAAACAGGGAGCCGGACGCCCGGTGTCACCACTGCGTCGACTGCCGGGAGGACACGGCGTGGCACACGCTGGCAGAGTGTGCCGCTTGGGAGGAGCCGCGCCGTGCCCTCATAACTGAAGTAGGCAATGACCTGTCGCTGCCGGCCGTCGTGAACGCGATGGTCGGCGGCGCAGAGTCCTGGGACGCAGTGGTCTCCTTTTGCGAAACGGTCATCTCGCAGAAGGAGGCTGCGGAAAGGGAGAGAGAGATCTCGACTCTCGACCCGGCCCGCAGCAGACGCACCGGGCGTCGGAGGAGGGCGGACAACGCCCTCTTCCGGCCCCCCTAAATGGGTCCAGGGGCGACGGATTCGGGGACATCCGTCGCCCCCCAACATCAGGACCCGAGAAGGCGGCGCGCGTAGTGTTCCGCGTGCGCCGCTCACAGACGTTGCGGGGGGAGTACACCTCACTCCCCCCGCCCGAGACGGGGCCCGCGCAAGCGGGCCGGCACCAGCCGGGGTTGTGGAAAAATAATGTGTTCCCGCGACCCCGGCGTAGGTGTGAGAAGGAACACCGGGGTGGTTTTTAGAGTCTGACAGACCCCTCCGCCCGCCCCAGGGCGGAGGACATCCATGAGGATTTTCCACCCCGGGAACAAAAAAAAAAAAAAAAGGGTGTCGATCTTGCACCTTGATTTGTAGCACTTGTAGGACACAGTGTTGGTTTAGCACCTTCACTTTCAGCACTTATAACGCTTAGATTGTACACTTAGATTTACCGGCACTTTCAGGTATATTATGTGAATAACGAATTCAGAGACGTATTCGGGTAGGGGATTATCGTATCCCACCGCTGCCACCAAATATTATACGGGAGTTCGGAAACTTGTTTAAAAAAAATAAAATTATAATTAAACTGGAAACAGAGTTTATTAATTAATGGTACTTGTCATAGGAATTAGTAGATGAAATGGAAACAGCGTGATTAGGGACTTCCGACCCGTACCGAGTATGAGAGCGAACTGGCTATGAACCAAATGAATGTAGCTTCTAAGTCACTAAATGCTGACTAGGCAAGTCTGGATGGCGGTCAGCCATTCTGCTATCATGAGCAAGGTATAACAGTACGCAAAATACGAGCATTGTCGTGGAGTTGCGGACACCAGCCCGTATTACCTATTACCTAAGGTCGACGCCATCAAGACGTTTCCTCAGCCCAAAGACGTACGTCAGTTGCGTCGATTTTTGAGCATCATCAATTTTAACAGGCGTTTCATGCCCCACGCAGCTCAAATGCAGGTGCCACTTCACAACCTCTTCATCGGCAACGAAAAGGGCTCGCACCCTATATGAATTTTGAAGAATACTTTGCAGGCATTCGAGGACTGCAAGGAAAGCCTGGTTACTGCTGCTTTATTTGCTCACCCCGATTGCAATGCCAAACTCGCATTGGTCACCGATGCGTCGGATACTGCAATCGAAGCGGTGATACAGCAGCTTAGCAACGACGGATGGCAGCCATTACCTTTCCTTGACTTCGTCGCCCAATTTAAAACCGACATAAGACACATTTCTGGCAAAGAAAATGTCGTGGCCGACCCCATACATCGCGTGGAAGAGCTTCAAGCTCTAGTCAGTCTCGTCATCCTCGCGGAATCAAAAGCATCAGATACAGAACTGAAGATACCTCTTCAGGAAGGGTCTTCGCTAGTGCTGGAGGAGATGCAAGTCCCTCGGGAGCGTTCAACCGTGTACTATGACGTCAGTACAGCGACCCCCAGACCATTTGCACCCAAAATGCTGCGGAAACAAAGCTTCGACAGCTTGCATTCTCTCAGCCACCCAGGCGTCTCAGCGACTGCCCAATTAATTGCAGAGCGCTTTGTTTGGCCACCACTTGTTCCTTCGTCAAGACGCATTACGTGGTACACTGCGACCAGCCTACACAGGCCCTCACAAAGTTCTGCACAGAAGTGATAAAAATATTTAAAAAAATAGGTGAGGGTAAAGAGGTCATGGTCTCAATAGACCGCTTAAAGCCAGCAGTATATATTGGCCGACAAAGCTGACCCAAAAGAAGATTTTCCATCTCCAGGCATAAAAGAGTATACAACTCGTTCTGGAAGTCAGGTTAAAATTACAGATCTGTATCGCCCTTGACGGTCCACCATATCATTTATTTATTTATATCTATTATAAACTACTCAATATAAATACCATCATAATATTTATTTACATTTATTTATATTTTCACTTTAAACATATTCACCGGCATTCGCCTGATGACGGGTCAGTGGTAAACACTGGACTGGACTACCTAGGTCGGGCGGGCGCCGAGGTGGGAGTGCGAGTAGCGATCGTTCGACCACCTTGCCACGATCTTTAGTCGAAATTTGCTCACGCAACGCTCGGCTGCGCACGATTTATGTGACACCTCGTTTGCCTATAGTTTCCGGAATCTTCGTAAATAACTATCGTTTATTGTGCCGTGACTATTCTGACTGTGTGTGCCTATTAAAATGTGACTGTACTCCTTCTTACTGTTTCCTGTATTGTGCGTGTGTGTTGTGCTCAATTCACACCCCTAACAACAACTATACACAGATCTGAAAAAGAAAAGAGAAAATAAATAGTAAAATACGTACCTTCTGACCTAACAGCAAAAATGCCAAGATCTAAAACAAGATGTTCAGATGTGACAAGAAGAAAGATCGGAAATCTAAATATAGTTGTAAGCGATGTCAAGTACCTATGTACCTAATAGATATACGCTTAGAGCATGCTTCCTTTTATAGCAAAAATTGTTGTGCGTTTGCCTTGACAGTAATCCATTTTCTACGTTTGCAGTTTGTTACCGCTCTTATGGCTTGTAAAACGTAAGCAAATTCCGTTTATTGAATACCGTTACAAAATTCCTAGATATAAAAACCATAACTATGTCATATACGGAGCTCGTGCTTAGGGTTAGTAAAAAAAAAACTTTACGCGAGATTATCTCGAATCTATATTCTCTATAGTTATGGTTGTTTTAGTTAGGAGGGCAGTTCATAAAGGCTGATGTCAAAACATAATTTATCACCCGTCGAAGTCCTAAGATCGATGTTCTAGAAACATTGATTAATGTCGGATATTAATAATACAGTCCGAATAATCGTAATCGCTAACGGAAAACTAATATTAAAGGTAAGTCTTCAGAAATATTACTTTAGGATGGTATTAGAGTTTACTGGGGCAGAAATTATGATTTCAATCCTGTTCTTGATAGATTATTTAGTTCTAGTTATGAAAATCTGGAACTTAAGAGCTAAGATAACTACTTGTAAGGATTACTAATCTTATTTTTTTTTTTTTGCAGTAGGTATGTACAACGAGTCCGTGTTTAACAGATCAGTTTCCCTCACTCGATAATTTATTTAATTTGCCAATGTCGTTGACTAGTAATTTTCTCTGATTGGTCAGTTTTGCGGATAAGACAGTTGCGTAACTCGACAGTTTCCAGTGTTGGCCAGTTTTCTTGATTCGTCATGTTTATTTAATTCGCCAGTCAAAGTACTGCACGGAGGAAAATTGCCCACAAGTCTGCACATTTCGGACTGCCTCGTTGGTCTAGTGGTCCCGAGAGCTACTGCTGAGCATGAGGTCCTGGGTTCAATTCCCAGGTCGGGCAAAGTGTTATTGGGTTTTTCTATCTAGAATTGTTCAGTAGCAGCCCGGCCAGTACAGCCCATCATAGACTTCGCTGTGTGATGCCAACGAGGAGCTGTTTGCAAAATATCTGTATTCCTTTTGTTTGTAACCTTAAAAAGTATGATCACGTTTCTAATTTTCGCAAGATGCTAAAGAAGCTCCGTAGTCGACTTTGCAGGAACTCTCGGAATTTGTGTCTACTATTTAACATACATCACAACCCTAAAATGCCATCCTATCTGCAGGAACGCTTCTCCTACACACGTCCTTTTGATGCGCCTTGCAGGTTGCATCTTAGAAATCTATTCAAATCTCCTGAAATCCCCTCCCCACTCAACCGCTACTTCTCCTACTCCTTCACTGTGCACGCGGTCCGGTTGTGGAATTCACTTCTGCCTGGCATTAAGGAATGCCAAACTGTTGCAGTTTTTAAAAGGTGGCTGAAAGAACACTATCTTTCTGTGTGTGTGTCATAACTGCGTAACCACGTATTTATTATTACTATCATATTACATTATAAATAGTTTCATTTAAGTGATATTTATTTTAGAAAGAAGTACTACTCTGTCAAGGAAATCCCGGGAATAGATCAATAATACCCAACATGTTAGTTATTCATACAAATTTATTTTATCGCCTTCAAAGTATGCTCCGATATATAGAAACGATACACTTACGACAACGAATAATCCAATGATTAAAACATTTTGCTACGCTTTTTCCAGAATTAAGTTAATTCTGGAAACCGAAATCTACCGAATAAAACGGGTGCCACGAAGTGGTAATTTGAGTTTAGGAAATAGCACCGCATGACGCACAAAATAATATTCTTTTCATCAATTCAACCCTCTTACACTTGGGAGCAAATAAATCGAGCCACTTCCTTTTTCACGCATTATGGTTATTATTTTTGGTATTATGGAACGCATCGATTCGAAACATATATCGCCTAAAAGGGTATTTAATAACCTTTACAATGAGGGTAGTTAGTTGTCAAAATTTCATTTTAATTAAAGTTTAAAGGGTAGAATAAAATTATCGCATTTAATTTGCTTATGACATTTTTATTGTACGCTGTTAAGAAAAGATTAAATTTGAGGTTTTTGTTAATCATACCCATATTACTTGTTATTGTTGTCTTTATCTGTGTCTGTGTAATCAAAATAACCTGATAAAATGGATACTACACCGACGGAAGCTGCCCAAGTTGTAGCTTTACTTGAGGTTGGACACGGACAACGTGAAGTGGCACGCAGACTTCATTTGAGTCGTTCAAAGGTACAGCGGGTATACCGCAGGTATCTGGAGACTGGTGCTTTTGTTCGGCGACCTGGAACTGGCCGACCACGGGCAACAACAGAACGTGACGACCGCTTTATTGCAACCAATTCGTTGCGCGACCGTGGACTTAATGCTGTTCAGCTACAGCAAGCGTTACGTGACGTTCGAGGTGTCGCAATCAGTAGGTGGACAGTGAGACGAAGACTAAAGGAACGAAATTTAACATCACACAAACCAGCAACTGGCCCAAAATTGACTGTAGCTCATCGCCGATCTCGCTTGGAGTTTGCTCGAGAACACATTAATTGGACGTTAGAAGACTGGAGGTCAGTTTTGTTTTCTGACGAGTCAAGAATCTGTCTTTTTAGCAATGACGGGAGAAACCGAGTGTATAGACGTCCTGGTGAAAGATTTGCCCAATGTTGCATTCGAGAAACTGTGAGTTTTGGTGGTGGTTCTTGTATGGCGTGGGGAGGAATTTCTCTAGACGGAAAAACGGAACTTGTCTTCGTCGACCCCGCCAACGATGGCAGTGGTAGACGTGGATTAACAGCTGACCGATACATAACTGACATTCTTGAAGACCACGTAATGCCGTATGCTGGTTTTGTCGGAGAAAATTTCTTGTTTATGCATGACAATGCGAGACCTCATACCGCGCAGATCGTTACGGAATACTTGTCTGCGATCGGGATTCAACAAATGGTATGGCCAGCACGAAGTCCCGATTTGAACCCGATCGAACACCTATGGGACGAGCTAAAACGGAGAGTCCGAGCCAGGGTTCCCGCTGTTTCATCCATTCCCGAGCTTAAAGTCGCTGTGCTTGAAGAGTGGGAGAACATACCACAATATGTCATCGTAACTCTGATCAGATCGATGACTTATAGGCTACAAGAATGCATCAGGGCACGGGGGGGTAATACCAGTTATTAAGAATATTTTTTTTGCAATAATTCTGTTTTTTATTGTTTTTATGGACTGTTTTAGCCCTACTAAATTTTCTATCAAAATTACCATTTTTCTTGCAGAGACAATAATTTATCATTCAATAAGGTTATTATTCAATAATTTACCCTCATTGTTAAGGTTATTAACTTAACTTTTAGGCGATATATAGTTCGAATTGATACGTTCCATATTCCCAAAAATATTTACCATTTTACGTGAAAAAAGGTAGTGGCTCGATTTATTTGCTCCCAAGTGTAGTTCATATAATCCCATTGAATGACTATTTCATGAAAAAGTAACTATTTCGCGCTTCCCCCATAATTAGCTAGTGAAACTTCCGCAACCTTCAGGCAAGAATTCCGAGTGCAGAACACCGCGTTAGTCAAAGAAAACAGTCAACATGACTTTGAATTTTGATCGAGTTTGGCGTGTTTTTTTCGGTTTAATTGGAAGGCGCCACTCCGAAGCTTGTTGACTAGTTTGCATTTCAAACTCGTAAAACCACCTCTCGTCACCAGTAACAATGCATTTCATGAATGTTGGATCGGAATTGACTCGTTCTGGCATGTCCTCAGCGACTCTCATGCTATTGAATTATTGGAAAAAGATCTGGTCTTTTGGGACTAGCCGAGCGGTAACATGTTTCATACCCAAGTAATTATTTGAAATGGTACGGATCGACTCTTGAGACACAGAAAGATCAGCGGCTATATCTCTCAAACTTGAATAAAGATTTTCAGTCTCTATTTCCTTCATTTTTGCGATGTTAACTTCAGTTGAAGACGTTGATGGCCTACCAGAGAGAGGGAAATCTTCCATCACATCTCGACCACTTTTGAACGATTTGTCCCACACATAAGTACATGTTTTTGAGAAACTCGATTCACTGTAAACCTTCTGTAACATTTTCAGTGACTCCGAACACGAAATTCCATTGGCGATGCAAAATTAAAGACTAACTTTTTGTTAGATTTTTTGTCCGTTGTGAAATTCACGATACATACTAGATAATAATATGATCTAACTAAAAACTGATATAAGCTAAATGTCTGATAGTGCACTGTTTATTTTTAAGTAGACCATTGATAAAGCCTAAGTTGTGCTTTGTTTTTTGGTCAGATATTTTTAGTGTCACGTGTTTGGAATCGAATATAAACCCTAAAAAGCTACGTTCCGTGGTTGGTGTACTTTTGCTTTTTTCCTTGTGAATTACGAAATTGCAATAACTTATATGTTTTAATAAGTTAACCATACATTGTATTTAATATTTTTAATATATTAAAATCATCTAGGTTTTAAACCGAATTTAAGCTCCACGATCTTAAAGTAAAAACCACTGGTTTTAAATTTTTTGTAAGACCAAACGGTGCTGTGCATAAGCCAAATGGTAAAACATTAAACTGATAAAGTTTGTTTTTTAATTGAAATCTTAGGTGCCTATTCTCTATAGTTTTCTTTGATTTATCTCATACAAGAGGCATCCTTCAGATCTAAGTTAGCGATGTAACAGTCCTTAGTTGTATTGTTTGAAGTTGTTCTATTATCCTCTAATTAAAATGTTGTGTCACTTATCATGAACTAATTTAATTCCTTCAAGTTCAAGATAAATCTGTAGGAACAATTTGGTTTGCGAACGAACTGATCTTTGATTGGTGCTTATAGTAAATTTGAAGCAAATTGGCTGTGACAGACCGACAGACAGACTTACGAATGATCCTATGGGTTTCGTTTTTTTTTTCGGATGTACGGAACCCTGAAAGATTACATCCCTATTCACACTCTACGTGTATGGACTAATTACAAAAACGATTAATTTCAAAAATCTAATAATTCATGAAAATTATATAATAATTTTAATTATTATTAATTATTTAATTAAAACGGTGAAGGAAAACATCGTGAGGAAACCGGCATGTCCTAGAACCAAAAATTCGAAGACATGTGACATCTACCAACCCGCACTGAGCCCGCGTGGTGGATTACGGCTCACTACCTCTCATAGAGAGGAGGCCTGTGTCCTAGCAGTGGGAACGTTATAGGCTGATTATGCTTATGCTATATCAAAGAGTTTTTATTCACTTTCCACAAAAAAATTACAACTTCGATTATATAGTGAGATTCGATTAGGCTGAATGCAAATTTAAAATCGAACTATAAAAATTGCGAACGAACGTTGTCCTTGATTTCAATGAATTTAAGTTGCCTACCTTTGGATAGGTGTAGTACGAAGTTTTGCAGTAGACTGACGCGGTTTGACCCATCTCATCAAATAATAAAAGATATTTGCCACAAACTTATAGTTTAAAATAATCGCGGTAACTAATTTTTATGACGTAAATTCCTGAATTTCTTGACGTAATTCCCAACATCCCGTTGATACGTCATAATAAATCGTGAATCACCACGGTTCGTAGTCATTATAATATCTTACCTCTAAAATGACCTTGGTCTAGTGGTCGCAAGCGCTCTGATGAGCATGGGGTCTGAGGTTCGATTCTCAGGTCGGACAAAGTGTTATTGGGTTTTTTCATTTGGGATTTCTCCGTAGCACCCTAGGGTCTGGATTTGTTCCCGGGTTATGGCAATAGGCTCGCCCCGTATTACATGGACTGAAACATAACTGGTGAAATGTGGGTATGCTACAGGTACACCTCTGCCCAAACCTTCGGGGAATAAGGCTTGACGTTACGTTTAAGGATAAATTCTTCTAGCTGAGCTTCTAAAGAAAAACTTCCATAATTCAAATGGTCACATCGCAACGTCAAAGTAATTTATAATTCCACTCAAACATAGAAGCTTGAAGAAGCAATATACGAGACCGTAAACGTACCTTCTTTGAAAAGAAAAGGCATCCTTTGTTCGCTTTCATTAACCTTAATATAAGGACTGAAATTAAATACGACTTTCATGCCGCTGAGTTCTCACTCAAAGAAAAGCTGACAGATTAAAAAAAAAACTAAAAGACTGCGTCTACGAAAACGGCATGACACTCATTATATTGAGGCTGAATATTCGGTAGGTAATTGCCAAAAAAAAGGAACGTAAATTTATTTGAATTTTGAATCAGTTTGGAAATTCCCTTTTCTTTTGTCTAGTTTCATATTCTTTGTGTAAAAATTAATAGGACATCCTTTCAGGGATATTCAATTGTTCTTTTTCATTTTTGCAACCTCTGTAAAAAAATATAGTGACTTGAGTGTGAGTTATATACCTGTGTTAGTTGTCGTGCGTGAGTGAAAAGTGTTAAAAGAAACTTGGTTGGAAATGAGCAGCTCCAATCTTTTCGGGAAATTTTAGATAAGTAAGTCATATTGTGCGCTTTTATCATTTCTAACTTGGCGATATTATCGTGAACATCCACGGGCGGCGTCACGATAACACAGGGATTAAATGTTTGGAAATTTAGGAAGACTCTTTTGAATTACCGTCCAAGATGATGTTAAAAAGTTGTTTTCTTTATGTATTTTATGGACGTGGACTTGCACGATAATGTCGTCACGTTAGATTTTATAAAAGCACACATTGGTTTCCACTTAACTTTTTAAGGCGACTAATCTCGCGCGCCTTTTTATAAATTTCATAAACATATAATAAAAAACTAATTTGAGTAATCTGCTACGTTTCTTAAAAGGCAAAAAACCTCTATAGAAGTGATGTAAAATAATTATTACCTATTACATTACTTCTTAGGCTCATAGAAGCATGTAACGACTGCTGGGGCATTCGCGAGATATTAAAATTGAATGGCTAGGGCTTTCGTGATATCTTGAACAGAATTTGAAAGATAAACGTAAAAGCCACGGCTATACCGACCCCATAACGGGGTAAAAGCATTCTGCACATAGTAACGGTATACGGCAATAAAAATTTGTTTAAGTGCGAATTTCCGCAATGAAACGCGTTTCAGATGTGCTAACCGCGTTCAACGTTCAGCACATCTAAAACGCGTTCAAAAGCTGTCAGTGTTCAAATTATTACGAATTATTGACACTGACAGCTCTTGAACTAGGCTCAAAAGTGCTGAAAGCGTTCAGTTTCATTGGTGAAATACGCTTTCAGTTACTCTTTTAAAATGTGTTGCAATATTTTGTTCACTGGTAAGTAGTCGCATTAACGACTACATTTTCGGTGAAGGATTATGTGCTATTTATTAAAGAACCGTCTTCTACGTGGATTACACGTGCATGCATGCTCCCGATACGTTACAAACTCTTAAGGCCCTATCACGCGTACCACATCCACACCACAACGACAACGCGTGTTCGGGAGCTAATATGTAATAAAGTGAATCATACGCACCACGTTTTTCCGTTAAAATCAACCGTGTCAGCGAGACCGACACGTGGCAGTCACAACGCAACCACAACGATCTGTCCGTGTGCAACTGCACTAGCCACAACGTTACTAGACCGCAACTACTTGCACCAAGGCAACTGCGAAAACTTGCAGCGACACTATTCACCCGTAACCACAGTAACGTTTTATGAACAGACGGGTCATACATCAACATTAGATCACTCAAAAACAGAGTAAGCCAAGAATATACTTACATACTAGTACACACAATCATACAGTGAGCGAAGAAAAGGATAGACCCATACCAATACCTGCTGTTAGAAAGAGATGAACATAATTAGTTATTTCACTAGCTACTGCATGTTCATTGGTGCATTGAACATGCAGGAGTAAGACAGTTTCAAGTCAGCCCAATTCCTTGCTCATATCTTGCCAATATTGTGCGTAGGTGACGCATCTGAATGTCAGTATCATTGCGTAACCACTGCTTGTCCACATTTGGTCGCTGCAATGGGGTATGGTAGTGGCACGTGTGTACGGGCCCTTATAGACAAAGTAGAAATACCTCATGTTTAATTCTAGAAAACTAGAAAACAGCAATGCTGTTAAGATATCAAAACGTATACAATACACCCAAACCAAAATACAAAACACGCAAATCTAAATATTATTATTCTAAAAACCAGAACAAAGCTGTTCCTGACGTCACATCGGGCCACACAACACACCGCAATCGCGGGGTTCCTCCCACCTTTCACTCGCTCGCCGACACCTTGAATCGTTGTGTGTTGTACGCACACAACGATTGTCGAAACATATTTGTCATCAGCTACCTCAAGAAATACAGTGTTATTACATCGAAAACAAGTACTTTTATTTAGTCAAGACCACCAGCAGCACACCTGGAGCTTGATCAACATATGGTCCTTCGAGTTAAAGAAGATCGCCTTTATTGTGCTACGCACGCGCCTCCTGTGGACTTTGGACTGGCCTTCCGTACCGCGAGCTCGCCTACGCCGTAGAGGACACTTAAAGGACAGTCTACCCAGAGGGACATTATTCTGAGTGAGTCCGTTCCATTATCCTTACTTTCCAGTCTTTTCACATTTTCTATCCAGGAATTTGTAATAGTGCTATACGGATCAGGCATACTTTGATCTCTTCACACATATATAGCTTACCTATTGAGTGATAGTTCCAATCCATTCAATTCATCAATTCATCGTCATTTAGCATAATAACTTCTCATAATTACCTATATACATTTCTTTGTTCGTTTACCACACGCTAACCGCACGTGTTTGCTAAACGCGTTAACAAACTCATTAGTATATTTTTTTCTATATTGTACTTAGTGCACCGGTTAGCGCTCCGCGACCGGGCTCATTAGCTTATCAGCTGATTTTACCGTATGCTTGGCCAGCAGCTGTTTTACGCAATATTCTAAAACTTAACTTTTTATATTGGTTTCTTTGTCTTTGCTTGCATTTCGGACTCCTTGCTTTGATTTAACGACATACCTACCTCCCCATTATGTCTGATGCAAAATACAGGGAACTTATAAAAAGGCGTGGTGGCTACAAAGCAAAGCTTACGCATTTTAGCAACTTTTTAAGATTATTACCTAGCACGGGAAATGATTTAGATAGCTTCCAAGCAGCAGAGTTAAAAAATCGTCTTAGTTTAATGGAAACTTTATATAAATAATTCGACGTGTTGCAGACAGAGTTGGAGCTGTTGTAGGAGGATGCGGACGAGATGTATGACGAGAGGGAGCAGTTTGAGGCGCAGTACCACGCGCTGGTGGCCCGCACGAAGGCGAGCCTCGCCCCCGCGCGCGCCTCGTCGCCCGCGCTTGTGTCTGCCATCTCCATCGATGATCTCCCGCGCCACGGCTCTGGCTGCAGGCACGACTTCGTTCAGCTGCCCAAGAGACTTGCCTCACTTCGACGAGGACTATCAGCCCTGGCTTGAATTCCGAAAAAGTATCTTTCTCTTATTCATAACAACGACAGCATACAAGACATCAACAAATTTCACTACTTACGTGCTGTCTTAACCAGCAGCGCGTTACTAGTTATAAAAAGCATTGATTTCAAAGCAGATAACTATGGTACAGCTTGGCAGTTATTATCCGAAAGGTACAACAATGAAAGACTACTCATTAATAATCACGTGCAGGCCTTATTTAATCTTGAACAAATACAACATGAATCTTGTAAATCGTTACGGAACATGATTGACGTCACAAATAAAAATCTTCGTGCCTTGTCAACTTTAAGACAGCCCGCCGAACAAGGGGGTCTAGGGGAAACCATTATAATACACATGATGACAGAAAAACTTGACAAGGTGACAGGACGGGAGTGGGAAGAGTTTAAAAATAATTTAGATGCCTTTCCAAATCTAAAAGATTTTATTAAGTTTTAAACAAACAGAGCAGATTTACTGGAATCTTTAAATTATAATAAAAACACAACAACATCAAAAAATTCTAACGTAAACAACAAGACTAAAAACTTTCTTACAACTACCAAAACTAAAAACAATAACAATTCAGACAATGTTAAATGCCCAATGTGTTCTCAGAATCACTTTTTATTCAGTTGTCTGACTTTCAGAAATCTAGACATAGAATCACGCATTAAAAAAGATTCAGAAACCAACGTTTGTATGAACTGCCTTCGACCTGGTCATACTGAAAAGCGTTGCAATCTCTCGCATTGTAAATATTGCAAGATCAGACACAATACCCTCTTACATAGGGAATCAGAAAAACAGACAGGGGAAAACATTGCTTTGTCAACAAACGTAGTATTTCCCTGTTCAGAAACTAATCAGAGTTATCAGGTTCACATTTTGCTATCCACGGCCGTGGCAAAGGTGACAGACGTCAATGGAGAGCTTCATACTGCCAGACTACTGCTGGATAACGGCAGCACCTCCAACTTCATCACCCAAGAGCTTTGTAGGAAGCTCGGTTTGGTAAAACGCAGCACTAGCTCCACCGTCTCAGGTATAAACGGTCAAGTTTCCAGTACCTCAGAAAGCTGTAGTCTTTATTTGCGGGCTTGCAATGGTGGCTATCAGGCGAAAGTAAGCTGTTTTGTTTTACCGAAAATTACACAATCGCAGCTGGGTACTTATATAGATAAAAGGTATATTACCATCCCGGCTGGTATTCAATTAGCAGACCCTTCATTCAATGTACCTACTGCAATCGATATTCTGGTAGGTATTCTGGGACGTCTAAGGTTCTGATACCATTAATTTAGGCAATAATCAGCCTAGTTTACAGTCGTCCAAACTAGGTTGGCTTATTTCGGGCCGCATCAGTCGGTCACGTTTCGTACACAACCTTCAGTTTGTCACTTCCTTTCACATTAGGAGTCAGATCAGCTGACTCGCTTCTGAGAACTTGATACTGTGTCGTCCGCAAACTGTTTCTCTTCAGAAAAATAAGCTTGTGAAAAACTCTTTCAAGAGACCACACGTAGGGATACGCATGTCAATTCGTTGTCACCATACCATTGAAGGACTCGCTGGAGTGCGTTTCCGCTCCCTAGAGCGTAGATTTGAGCGGGACTCCAAATTTAAAAACAGATATTTGCAATTCATGCAAGAATATATTGACCTTCATCACATGACAGAACATTCAAAAGCAAATCATTCAGAAGTTAATTATTTTATGCCTCATCATGGTGTTGTGCGCGAGTCAAGTTCTACCACAAAACTTCGCGTAGTTTACGATGCTTCAGCCTCCAGCACCTCGGGCAAGTCCTTCAATGACATTCAGATGGTAGGTCCAACCGTACAGGAGGATCTGCTGTCCATACTCTTGAGATACAGACAATATAAGTTTGTTGTAACCGGTGACAATGAAAAAATTTATCGAGCTATTTTAGTTGAGCCATCTCAACGCCCGTTACAACAAATTGTTTTCATATTCAATTCCTCAGACCCTTTAAAAACGTATGCACCGAATACAGTGACATACGGCACAGCTTCAGCCCCGTATCTGGCCACAAAATGCCTAGTTTCGATTGCAGATCAATGTTCAGACCCAAAGGTTAGTCAGTCCATCAGACGTGATTTTTATGTAGACGACTACTTGAGTGGCGGCGATTCGATTGACGCAGTCATACATTTATGTCAAGGGGTAGTAAATACTCTCGAGTCCGCCAAGTTTCACCTTAGAAAGTGGCAATCAAATAGTCCGAAGATATTATAGTCAGTCAGTAATTTAAAACCAGAAAATCAAGACAAAAATTAAACCTAAATGACACTCCTTGCAAAACACTTGGCATGCATAGTTCAGGCTAAACTTATGTTACAGCAGCTGTACTTACGAGTAAATGTGACTGGGATGATGAAGTACCAAAAGAAATAAAATCACAATTCCCTGAGTTCGTACAATCACTTCCAGCTCTTAACTCTGTTCACATTCCACGTTGGGTATCTTGTAGTAATGCTTCTTTAATAGTGCTTCACACTTTCACAGACGCTTCAGAACGCGCCTACGGCGCGTGTATTTGTGTAAGAACGGTAACAGTCGATGGAACAGTTTGCGTTCGCCTTTTAGCTTCCAAAAACGAGGTCGCCCCTATGAAGCCAACAACCATACCAAGGTTGGAGTTATGTGGTGCTTTACTGGGTACAAGACTGTTTCTGAAGGTACGTAAATTAATCACTCTAGAGTTTAACCAGTGTATCTTTTGGTGTGACTCGACGATCGTGCTTGCATGGCTGTCTTCATTACCAAGTCGGCTTGATCAATTCGTCCGCAATAGAGTGAGTGAAATTCAAGAAGCTACGACCGGGCAGACGTGGAGCTATGTGCCTTCTAAGAGCAACCCCGCTGATCTTACATCTCGGGGAGTGAAGGCTGATTACATCAGCTCGTCCACTCTTTGGTGGTCGGGTCCTGATTTTCTTAATAATACGGAAATACAATTTCCTACTTTACCTAATACTCAAATTCAGTCTTTACCAGAAACATCTTTACACACAACTGCTGACACACATGAACAAAATAATAATAATATCATGTGTCCTTTAATTCATAAAAAAATCATTATTTACATCACTCATAAGAATCTTAGCCTACATACAAAGATTTATCCATAATTGTCAAAAACAGAATTATAAAAAGTCATCTTACTTATCAGTTTCGTATCGTATCGTATCGTTTCAGAATTACGATCATCACAGAATCTTATATTGCCGATTTCTCAACAGGAAATGTTTCCTGAGGAATATTCATGTCTTAAAACTAATCAGGCCTTACATAAAAAGAACCGATTAATAAGTCTTTCTCCTTTCATTGATTCAGACAACTTAATACGCGTAGGTGTTAGTAACTCCAACTATAGTTACAATGTTAAGCATCCTATCCTTTTATGTAGCAAACATCACTTGACGAAAATTATCTTCGAAAGAGAGCACAAAATACTCTTTCACGCAGGGCCACAACTACTTATAGCACACATTAGACTCACCTACTGGCCTTTAGCAGGCAGAAACCTAGCTAAGCACGTAGTGCGTAACTGCGTTCGCTGCACTCGCTTCAAAGCTCAGCCTATTCAGGTCATCATGGGCAACCTACCAAGCGATAGGACTCATCTAGAGTACCCTTTTTTGAATACAGGGCTTTATTATGCCGGGCCAGTGCTGATAGCCGACCGTAGGGGTACAGGATGTAAGCTACTTAAGTCATACACTTGTGTTTTTGTGTGCTTTGCAGTCAGAGCCGTTCATCTGGAGCTGGTTTCCGACCTCACCAAGGAAGCTTTTCTTGCGGCCTTCAGCCGATTTATTAGTCGTCGGGGTTAGCCTCAACGCGTTTACTCCGACAACGGCACTACATTTGTGGGAGCTTTCAATGAGCTTTCACGCTTCTTAAAGGTTTCATCCAGTAATACAGAGTCAGATCTTGCAAGCAAGGACATAGAATTCAAATTTATACCTGCCTACAGCCCACATTTTGGTGGGATTTGTGAAAGCGCAGTAAAGTCTACCAAACATTTATTGCGTAGAGTCATGAGCCTAACTCATTTGACATACGAACAGCTATCAGCTTGTCTGATTCAGATAGAAGCTATTTTCAATTCCAGAACTTTAACACCGTTATCCACTGATCCATCAGATCTTTCTTATCTTTCTCCTTCACACTTCCTTATCGGACGATCACTCACGTCAGTCCCTCGTCCTCAGATCACGAACGTCAATATTCAGCGGCTACAGCGCTTCGATCGCATCGAAAAACTACGACAACATTTTTGGCAGCGCTTCTCTAATGAGTATGTGTCTCTCCTGCAGCAGAAAACCAAATGGCAGACAGCTGGGCAAGAGCTGAAAACAGGCACCATGGTCTTAGTGAGAAACACAAATCTTCCTCCTCTTCTGTGGTTGCTAGGCAGAGTGGTTGCAGTGAAGACTGGCTCTGACGGACATTGTCGAGTCGCCGACATCCTGACGAAGAAGGGCATCATAACACGTGCATACAACAACATATTCCAGATCTTCCGGTCTCTTCATCATCATATTGAAGACTTCTCTTCAACGCGGGGAATATGTGCCTGACGTCACATCGGGCCACACAACACACCGCGATCGCGGGGTTCCTCCCACCTTTCACTCGCTCGCCGACACCTTGAGCGTATGCACACAACGGTTATCTAAACATATTTGTCATCAGCTACCTCAAGAAATACAATGTTATTACATAGAAAACAAGTACTTTTATTTAGTCAAGACCACCAGCAGCACACCTGGAGCTTGATACTCAAAGCTTATAACGTGTGTACACAAAATATTCATATCACGAAAATATGCAGAACTCTTATTCCTAGTTTTGTCGTATTTACTTTTTTATATATACTTACTGAATATATAACAATATAATAATATTACATGCATACTGAATATATAAGCAACAAAAGTAAATGAAGACTATAAGTTACAGTTTAAAAGGTACTTTCAACCAGTTAAAGAGTAGGTTTTGGCAGCTGGCCAGAAATGAAGACTATCTCAGTGCCCGTTTTCAGTTACACTCGGAGACACCTATGTAAATGAATGCTGCTTAAGCATGGTATAGCATAGCATAATCAGCCTAAAATGTTCCCACTGCTGGGACACAGGCCTCCTCTCTATGAGAGGGAGTCGTAATCCACCACGCGGGCCCAGTGCGGGTTGGTAGATGTCACATATCTTCGAATTTGTGGTTCTATGACATGCCAGGTGACCTCACAATGTTTTCCTTCACCGTTTTGAGAGCCGTGGTGATGAAATAAATGAATGCTGCGCGCAGTTAAACTTTCAACTTTCGGTGATAAAGGCGAGTGTTGAAAATCCAACAGTGCGGTTTTATTTGTTGCTCAGTGTGAGTGAAAGCATTAGTGCCTATTTTCAATATAAGTAAAAGTTTGGAAGGATAAAGAGCTTTGCTTAATGGCTTGTAGATAATCACTGACCGCTGAGTAAAATCGGAAAGAAATAAGGTTGCTTAAGGTCGCCGCATTAACATCGAGGTTCCTTAAGCTGATTTTAATTTTCTGCGCTTGTTAGTTCTTTCTCAATTCTTTACTTTCTTTCTTTTTACTTAAGTTGAAGATAAACATCTTAAAGGAACTTGGAGAAAATTGTTTAAAACTTTATTTTTATTCCTGTTAGAAGGCGTTTGGCAGTGGATCAAATAAATATAAGTGCATGAATTAAATTTATTTATTTAATGATTTGGCACACCAACGGCATAGACATATTATTCTTTTATTCATTCAAATACAATCGTTGCGCAGAAAATCGTAACGCTTATTTTATTTCACTCCTCATAAATTTTCCATAACGTGGGATTGGAGTTTGCTCCATATTTGATTCTTAAGGAGCTAACTCCAATAAACCCCTAGAAATATGATTTACATGGAAAAGTTTGTTTACAAACACCACCACCTACTTACATAAATAAAATCATAACAATAAGAGGCTGGTATTATTATCATATAGAAAAAGTTATTTTTATATTATTATAAAGCAAAAAGTGCAACATTTTGTTAACGTAAAATTGCGTAACCTGTCAACGAATTATTAATCGTGTTGCATCGAAGGAATGAATAGTGGTGTTGCTATATATGCTGGCAAACCGATATTTACGTTTTAAGCTGTACACCTGCTTACTGCGCCTGTGTACTGTCTGGAGAGGCTTGTGGCCAAGTAATAACAGCCGTACGGGTCGATCGTTGAGGTTAAGCTTAGCTTGCAGCCATCAGTCCATGGGTGGCTGACCATCTGTACACACCAAGACCTCTCAGTTCCTCGCAAAGCACGTTAAGTCGTTGGTTCCGACTGTTATTACAGCCTATTGGGATGAAGACCACTTTTTTAATTTAATACTCAAAAAAAAATTGTATCCATATAGTGCAAACAATATAATAAAAGTGTTATAAACGTTTTAAAAAGATGGTAGACAAGGACAGCACTATCGTAGAAGTGACGTCACGATAATGTAACTTCATACTTGCGACATACATTGTGCGTACCGCGCGACAAGGATGATAATAATCCCCTCCAAAAACTTTTAAAGCGTCTAGTGTATCTCCTTCATATTTCATTCATAGTCAGATCAGTAATTGTTGCTTTTTTTATTTCCTCATTTTTACCATGCCTTCTTTGAAATAACATGATGTTTTGGAACATTTTCAATAGTCATCATCCCTATTAATAGATATTTGACAGTTGTTACGTTTATTCAGAAGCCCGAAAGTCTGACTACCAGTTTTAACAAGGGGTATCGTATTACCTAGTAACTGGGTTGTGAAGGTCAGATAGGCAGCCGCTCCATGTAAAACATGATATTCAGCTGCACCCGGATAGAATGGATGCCAACCCCACATTGTCTGAAAATGGCTAGGCAGGTGATCATGACATTCTCAACTCTAACAAAAACATAATCATTCAAACTTCATTATCTACTGGACCCTAATGTATGAGACAGCTGATAATTTGCTTGCAAGTACGATGCTGGCGCCATGGAGAATGTTGTTCAGTTTGATGGTCTGTACCACATCCTTAAATATGACCACTCCTTTGTGAAACTTGTGATATCTGCTGAAGATGCCTACCTTATTCAGCTCAGTGGTCCCAGAGGGTAAATTAAAGGGTAGTCAAAGTGAGGGTAAGTCCAAAGCATGTTTTATTTTCAAAATCAACACAGCAGTCTATAATCTTAATCTCTTCGTCTTCAAAAAGGACAATGGCCGCATAAACATGGCTTCCGGTGGCTTCCGTAAAACTAGGAAAATGATAGAGATAACGTTAAAAAGTGAAGAACAAGTATATAAGTGGAGCTAAAATGCAGCGTCATTTCTTTGATGTATTTTTATTTTTGTTTATCGCATATTAATATATATCGTTTTTAATGAATAGGCCTGTAAGTTTGGCACATGTAATTAGAACGTGTTTGCTATTTCAGCTTTGACGTGCATACGTCTTAAAATTTGCTGTCGTCATATCAGTAAGAGACCATTAAAAAAAGTGATGACAACAAAATCGGAGGACACAGTTTGCTGTTGCAGCTACATTTCTACCACCTACATCCAAAATATAATTATTACCAAATAACCACTCGATAGATAAACAACGAAATATTTTTTTATGTCGCCCCAGGACTGTGACGGAACGACCTCTACCCAACTCAGAAAATATTACTCATTACACACCCCTTTTTTTTACATGATCTGCTTTTACATTAAATTAAATATGTCGTCTTTCGAAAATTTTATAAGTTTCTGAATCGTGGAACAAAATTATATCGTAGAACATCATAATCCTACTAATATTTTAAATCTGAAAGTTTGTGTGTTTGGATGTTTGTTACTCAATCACGTTAAAACGGCTGAACGGATTAGGAGAAAACTTGGCGCACAGATGGTATATGGAATTCTTTTTTATCCCGGTAGTACGTTGCCGTGGGTTGCCGTCCGATTTCTACGCGAGCGAATCCGCTGGCAAAAGCTAGTGGGCCGTAATCAACCACGCGGGACCAATGCGGGTTGGTGAAAACTTCCGATATGGTATATTACCCTTGAACCGCTGACCGCTAACACTTGAAGGAATTTTTAGCCCTCCTGGTGTCAGCGGTTCTGCTAGCGGTTGACAAATTGTTTGAAAAAAAAAATTAAACGCACACATTTTTTCTTCATTTTCTTTACTTTTTTTATAGATCATAACATAACATAACATTATATCACGGTTGTAATCCCAAAAGAGTTAGGCATATGTGTACCTATATCAGGTACACCCACATTTGGCCAGTTATGCTTTACTCAAATGTAATAAAGGGGGAGAGCCTATCGCTATCAATCGGGCACAAATCCAGACTCCGGGCTGCTATTGAGAAAATTTAGATAGAAAAACCCAATAACACTCTGCCAGACCTGGGAATCGAACCCAGGACCTCATTCTCAGCTGTACTACACTACTACACTACTAGGACTAGACCAACGAGGCAGTAAATTTTATAGATCAGTTTAACAGAAAATGATTTTGAATGTTTTATCTTGTTGTCGTTCACCAATTTTGAAAGAAGACACAGCCTACCTACTTTTTTTTTTACTAGTATACACTGTCCCACTCCTAGGCAAAGGCCTCCCTCCTCTACTTCCATCTTTCGCGAGCCCGCGCGTCCTCCTTCCAGTTCTTTCGGAACCTGTCCAGCTCTTCCCGCCATCTCCTATGTGACCTACCTACTAGGCTGCAATAAATATCACTATAAATATACAGAAGCTACTTCAATCCAACTGTTTGGTATAAATAATCCCTTGGAATACTCCTTCTAAGCCCTCCCATTGCGGGTAATCGATTAAAGTTAGCAAAAGACACATTTATTTCAACTTTCTAACTACAATCAATGCTCTAGCAACCCTAGTTTTATCCGTGATTGGCGGTTTCTCGTACAAATAATAGGGTTTTTGTTCTACCCTCTAAATAAAAGAAGCTCCCTCCCCTGTGTCTGTATTACGGAACATGGTTCGTTAATTAACCCAGCTATCAGTCTGATGAATAGCGCTGTTTTCATTGTACGACTCGATTTCTTTGATCAAGAATGTCACTGACGGCTTTATGGACACTCGGTCACGATTGAGAGATTGATGTAGGTCTTAATCGTGCATCAAATCAACTAGATAAAAGATTTAGAATGGGGTATAATAATGGGCGTGAAAGCATTGTGGGTTATACAATAAAAATGTTTCAAACCGAATAATTCCATTGTTGGTGTATAAAAGCATAATGCATAAAAGATACCTCAAAACCAAACCCAAACTCAAAGCATGTGTCGATGTAATTTATTTCAATTAAAACTATTACAGGCAGTTATTAATGGTCGAGTTGAGCTAGTTGCCCATTTCAAAACGTAGTAGGTTCCTATGGATAAAAACGGGCAAGAAACTCCATGGACACTTTTTGTATGAAGTAAAGAGTGCATGGAGTTTATTGCCTTGTCATGTGAAAATGGTAATTATTATTTATGATATAATAGTGTATTTAGGTACATTGAACAATATAAATAAATAATTAACAATAGGAAACTCAAGTTCGACCCGTTGACAACCCTGAAAGCGATCGTCATTATAATTGACATTATATTGTTGCCACAGTTCAAAAAAAAAAATCCGAACATTATAGTGAACGCTCTCTATATCCGTATATAGAGCGTTCTCTTTTTAATTCGACTATGCAAAAATTTCCACCAAAATGAGGGTTAAAAAAGTAAAGCGAGTTTTTTAGATAGTTGATTTATTCGAAACTCATTTCATCAATAAATCATTTACGTTATTCACCATAACGAATATTTTTGACTTAACGCCTCCAGACATAATAACAATACTCGTAAAACTTCTATTCTGTCTCGTTCAGTGTCCAATGTTAAGTGTTTGCAGCGATGACAAAAATTGTATTTTAGCTAAAATACAATTTTAGCTAAAATACAATTTTTTCCGTTTTACCGTATTTTTTCCGTTTACTCTAAAGCGTAGCACCAGGTTGTCATAAAGTCGATCGCCCTAGAACAGCATTAAACTATCGTTATTACATTAACGCCTCACCGCCACCAATTTCGTTATGGCAGAGGCAATCAACTGGTTCGGTTACTCCGTAATGTTGGTTATAATAAGAAGGCTATCATGTGTGTATAGTTTCTATCTAAGTGATCCTTAAGCTTGAAACTTCAAATACAAATTCTCAGAAGCATTGCAGGTTTTTGTAAGAATTATTTAGGTCTAGTGGTCGCAATCGCTACTGCTGAGCATGAGGTCCTGGGTTCGATTCCCAGGTCGGGCAACGTGTTATTGGGTTTTTCTATCTGGAATTTCTCAGTAGCAGCCCGAAGTCTGGATTTGTGCCCGGTAGATGGCAATAGGCTCGCCCCCTATTACATGGGACTAAAACATAACTGGCCAAATGTGGGTGTACTATAGGTACACCTCTGCCCAACCCTTCGGGGAAAAAAGGCGTGATGTGATGTATGTATGTATGTATTTAGGTCAGTTTTGATCACTTTCACATCCTTTTATGTCCTTTTTTAACACGTTCTTGCAAAACCGAAATCCTATATGACGGTTGTTTTACCTTTCGTTATCTATCAACGCAACAAACGCAACAAATGCAACATTTACTGTAACGTGAATTTATGAGCTTTAAGTTGACCAATTATCATGCACAGTTCAACGATAAAATTGTAAGAACAGCATGCACGGCAGCGTAACATTTTTCACAGGAAAGAACCGAACATGGTTATTTCATCAAGTTCAAGCTAGCCGCAACGCCCTGCATTTGGCTTCTTACATCCCGCAATGAATCAAATTGTCACGTTCAATAAGTCACGTTCAATCTTTGCCATGTCAAAACTAATAGCAAAATAAATGAATAAAAACAAAAAAATGTAAACACACACGATTAACAAATCAAATGAATGAAACAGATATTCGTAATTTATTTTAGGTTGTAAATTAAAATGACTTCCCGAAGTTTAACTTCTCTCTCTCCCTCTCTTCGCACCAAATGAATGAGACAACTTCTTTCTTACCCTTCCTACCCTTTTGCTGTGCGCTACAGGGTCCATCATGATCTAAATTATATAGTTACCACCTAAGTACATTATGGGAAAGCAATAAAGATATTGAGTATTCACTTTACAATCTCGGTAAGTTCAAAACATTCTCATATTTACTTTGACCCAAACTTCAAGTTTCCTTACAAAACAACTGCATTGCATCAAACAAGTGATATCCAATAGGTTATGCAGTAAGTTCTCTTTGACAAAACATTCCGTTGCTTTCAGCAATTCCTTTGAACGCATGAATCTTCTCTTCACGTATTGACAAAACATATTTAAGTTTAGGTACAGTCAGACTCTCAGCGTGAGGAAGCCTGTGTCCTCGCAGTGGTTACATTGAAGTCTGCTTATACTTATGTTTATGCTATACAGTCTAGAACATACGCAAGATTCAAAATTGATTTTCTCCTGAAGGATTGATAGATATTTCATGGTCTTACGAACAAAGTAATTTAAGAAATCATAAAATTATGAAATAGATATATTTTTATCAAAGTTGCAATTTTGATTTCATGAGAAAAACGCTTTTTCATTTTGCGAGACTAAAGTATTTATGCTTGTGACTGTCCTGTCTGCTAACGCGGCGTTGCTCGTTCGAGCATGTTACCCACGTACGGGTCGTATTATCTTCGGTAGGCTGTTGAAATTAACTATTAGAGGGGAAAGATAAAGCGATTTTACGTCTACGTTCCAGCATGTGCTCTATTGAGCATATTTCACAATTATCCGGGGATCTTTACTTTCTTTGATGATGTCATTAAATTAATTAATAAACAGCTCGTATTGTCCCACTGCAGGGCAAAACCCTCTTCCTATTCAGAAAAGGCAAAAGCACTGATCACCATCACGCTTGCTCGAGACGGGTTTACGATTTTAGACTTATATTGACTATGAGTCCAGCAGCCTAATTGCGTAACTAATTTTCGTAAACGATTACGACTAATCTGTTGTATTTTGACCGCTCAACAACATTCATTGCGTTATTTACATTGTTGAGCAGATTTTTTATCGAACTTATGGCACAATGGAAAAGCAATCTGTTTCATAACGATTCAGATTCCGATTGATTGTGTATTACGCAATTAGTGTACAGGTTTCCACACGATGTTTGCCTGCACCTGTGACATTTATATCCACGGTAAACTCAGAAATTACCTCATACTCAACAGAAACGCGACCACTCGACAAACGAGGTCATTCATCGTTCACTTATAGTAAAATCTAACAATATTTTTGCTTGATGTCCAACATACCTACTCGAACCTCTAATCGATCACTGACCCGATATGTCAGAGAAACAAATACATTTAATTGGGTATCTGTGTAGTTAGATCTGTTTGGTTTACTGCGCGGCTAAAAGGAACGCTGTTAGGACCCAGTGTTTGTCAGTTATTGATGACGTCAGAATATGGGATGAATGTGTGATGGATGTTGTGAATTAAATCATGTGAAATGGAAAGTCATCCGTTAAAAATGTAAGCTTATAAATTGTTTGCGTCGCCATTGACAACTTGATACGAGTATTGAATTTTGACATTAACCGTAAAGTTTGGAAGTGCATCCGATTGGAACCGAACACATGAACCTCTGCTGGCTCGGTAGTGGGACCCATCCAACCCCAGAATGAAGAATTGACGACATACGACAAAGTACTCTAGTAAGTAAAGTCGAGGCTAAAAAACATAAAAAATGGGGATTTCGAACATACAAACTCCACCACAGGGGCAGTAAATAATTCATTATTAAGTTATTTGAAGAATTCATCCATTGTTCAATTTAAATAAGTAGTGGTAATTAAGTTTTTTGATATCTAAAGTCGAAGTTTCGCGCCAATCGTGCGTGTTTACATATTAACCTTTCACAAATATCACACACACACACTGTGTGATGTAACATGTAGATGCGATTAAAATATGACAAATGGTATTTTAAATATATAGACAACAAGAAAATGCCCAGATCTAAACGTCAAAAATAAACACAAGTTCAAAAACACGTAGGTAATATTCATTACCTCTACTCAATTTGTGTTCATAATCGTCGACCATTATTGTTTTTCTTATTTATTTTAATGATGTGCGATAGCGCTAATGCCAAAGGATTTATTTTTATATTTATCGGCGATTAATTAATATGTGGAATGTCAGTAATCGATATTTGGAAATTGTTATACAATTGTTTAAAGCATTAAACACAATAAGCATTGTTTTTAATTATTTAAACTGTTCTAATGTAATTTTAATCGTTTTTCGGACATAATATTGGAACCGAGTCAAAAGACAGGACCAATATTTGAATTTAAATTCGGAACATGCGATCGTTATTCAAAATTATTTTTAACTTATTGGACAATTATTAAATGGCAATGTTATAATTGATACTCATCGTTTGCTACAGAATGCCCAGTGTATTTTTTTTTGTAGGCTTATCAAAATTTTGTTTGGGAACGATGATAAATTAATTCTATAAAATGGGTGGTCTGCAAACACAAACATGTCAATATGTGTTACTTGTATGAGTTTGGTAGTTTTCGTCTATTAGTTTGTTTGAGCAGTTTGTTTGTAAGAAACAGTTTTTTTTGTGGTAAATTCCAAACGAAATTTATAAAAAATCTGGCTTAGTGTATATACACACACACAGAGGGGTTCCGTTGTTGGAATGAATATTTACGCACGCACATGGCAAAACATAAATTTTATCTACTGTAATAATAAGTTTGTGTTTCATATAAAAAAACATAGTTAATTCTGCGGTTGTTACCGAAAATATCCCATAGTCACTTAACTTATCTTTATCATTTTAATTTTGAGATCCAACAACACCACAGACGTTTATGTGCATGTTTTTATTTTTTTCATCCCTCTGTTACAATCATGTATAGTATGGCCCGCCATATTCAGGTATATCGTAAATTTATTACCGCATTGTTTAGCGGTGTAAAGAATACCACAACATACATAAAATCACGCCTGTTATCCCGGAAGGGTTAGGCAGAGGTGTACCTATAATACACCCACATTTCGCCAGCTAAGTTTAAGTCCCATGTAATAGGGGCCGAACCTATTGCCATCAACCGGGCACAAATCCAGACTCCGGGCTGCTATTGAGAAAATCTAGGTAGAAAAACCCAATAACACTTTGCCCGACCTGGGAATCGAAGCCAGGACCTCATTCTCAGCTGCAGCTTTTGCGGCCACTAGACCAATAAATGGCAGTAAGTTGTATAGATCAATTTAACAGAAAATTATTTTGAATGTTTTATCGTGGTGTCGTTCACCAATTTTGAAAGAAGACACAGCCTACCTACTAGGCTGCAATAAATATCACTATATATGCACATACACTACTTCAATCCAACTGTTTGGTATAAATAATCCCTTTGAATACCAAAGCGGGTAATAGATTAAAGTTTTAGTTCATTTACAACATTTAGTTCAACTTTCATACTACAATAAATGCTCTAGCAACCCTAGTTTTATCCGTGATTGGCGGTTTCTCGTACAAATAATAGGGTTTTTATTTTACCCTTTAAATAAAATAAGCTCCCTTCCCTTTGTCTGTATTACGGAACATGGTTCGTTCATTAACCCAGATTGATATCTGATGAACAGCGCTGTTTTCATTGTATACGACTCGTATTCTTTGATTAAGAATGTCACTGACGGCTTTATGGACACTCGATCACGATTGAGAGATTGATGTAGGTCTTAAGTGTGAATCAAATTAACTAAACAAAATATTTTGAATGGGGTATAACAATGGGCGTGACAGCATTGTGGGTTTCAAGAGAAACATAAGACATTTATACAACAGAAATGTTTTAATCAAACCGTATAATTCCGCTATAGGGAAGTTTAAAAGCATAATGTCTCAAAGATACCTTAGAAACCAAACTCAAAGCATGTGTCGATGTCATTCATTTCAATTAAACCTATTACACGCAATTATATTATGGAGCTTTCTCTTTTAAATTCGACTATGCAAAACTTTCCACCAAAATGAGGGTTTCAAAAAACGAAAGCGAGTTTTTTTAACAGTTGATTTACTCAAACCTCATTCCATCAGTATGTCACCTTAATCGATGAATCACTATAGTTTTTTAGCATAATAAACATTTTGCACTTAACGCCCCCAGACATAATAACAAAGGAACTTATACTCTGTCTCGTTCAGTGTCCACTTTTAACAGATTATAGTGATGACGAAAAATTTATTGTAGCAAAAATATAATAATTGTGTAATCTTTTTCCTTTTACTCGAATACGCAGTACCAGGGTGTCATAAAGTCGATCGCCCTAGATCAGCATTAAACTATCGTTTTCACAATAACACCTCACCTCCACTGATTTCGTTATGGCAGAGGCAATCAACTGATTCGGTTACTCCGTATTGTTGGCTAAAATAAGAAAGCTGTATATATGTGTGGAAAGTAATTGTATGGTTTCTATCTAAGTGATCCTTAAGGTTGGAACTTCAAATTCAAATTTTCAGAAGGTTTTTGTAAGAATGGTTTCGCTCACTTTTATACCCCTTTATGTCTTTTTTTAACACGTTCTGGCTATACCAAAATCTTATAAACAACAACATAACATCACGCCTTGTTTCCCCGAAGGGTTGGGCAGAGGTGCACCCACAGCACACCCACATTTCGCCATTTATGTTTAAGTCCCATGTAATAGGGGGCGTGCCTATTGCCATCTACCGGGCACATATCCAGACTTCGGGCTGCTACTGAGTAATTCCAGATAGAAAAACCCAATAACACGTTGCCCGACCTAGGAATGAACCCAGGACCTCATGCTCAGCAGTAGCGATTGCGATTGTGATCTTATTTGATGTTTGTTTTCCCCTTAATCGTATAATTGTAAAAAATGCAACATTTATTGAAGCGTAAATTTATGAAGCATAATGTTGATCAATTATCATGCACAGTTCAACGATAAAATTGTAAGATCAGCGTGCACCGGGCTGCGAAACATTTTTAACAAGAAAGAACAGAATATTACTAATATACTTCATCAGATTCAAACTAGCCGCAGCGCCCCGCATTTGGCTTCTTACATCCCGATACGAATCAAATTGTTCAAAATTATATAAATTCGAGAAAAAGAGTGACTCTTAGAATTTCTCTGTTCAATTGTTTGCCATGTCAAAACTCATAGCAAAAGGATGAACAAATAACAAAACAACTACAGAAACACACACGATGAACAAATTAAAGTATGAAAAAGATATTCGTAATCTGACAATTAATTAAAAAACACTAGGATTACAGTCTCGGTAAGTTCAAAACGATGTCTCAACATGATGGAAACTGCCGTCCCCTTTACGTTTCAGATTTGAGTCAGTTCGGTGAACATGTTGATACTTCAAAGAACTTTCAAACGACATTCGTGTGCCAAGAAATATCTGTCAATATTGTTTGATCCTCTTACATTCTAGAACAAACATGACAATTTACAATGCTTCGCGTAGTTGAAAAACAAATTGTGTGCTTAAAATAAATAAGCAACTTAATGAATTATGTATGTATGCAGTTTCTGTTGACAAGTTAGTTAATAACCTCAGCTTGGTTATTTATTTATTGTAGCCGTTTTCCCGCCTCTTGCAGTATTGGCCGATAGAACACCCCTGTTCACTGCACACTGATGTTACTATATCGTGGTTACCAATTTAGGCGCGTTAAGGTTTGCTTTAAATGAAATCGGTCCAGTTGTATATATGAATTTGCCTAACGGCACAGTATCCGAGCGATAGCGAAAGTATCGCGTTACCACAGTTAGTTTTTCACAGAACACAATAATATTTACGTTCGTGAGGTTTTACATTCCGGTTCAAAATTATCAGTTTCCTTGCGTAAAAAAATGTTTGACGTGTAAAAGTGTTAAAATAATTTATCATTTATCATTTAACCATAAACATACCGCTTTAGACCAAAGTAGTGTTGTCACTTCTATATCTTACAGTGAGAACCATCGACAATTAGTTAAGTTCGCCACACTAGTACTGAAATACTGTTCGTTAGATGTTGTAATATTGACAATTAGGATATATTATTTTAGACTAGGGTAAACGTGAATCTTGTAGTAAATATTTTTATTTATCAAAATATTAAAACGAAAACCTCAAACATTATAGGCTAATAACATATTATGTATTTTACGCACCTGTTCAAATACAATTACGAGTAAAATCATCCATAAAGTGTGAGTAATTGGCTATTATCCACAACGGGTTTATTACAAATGGGGAGATGTGGTCGCTACTGAATGGTAAATTACTGCTTTACTGGTCTGCGGTCTGGTTAATTTAAGGGTTAAATCTTTTAATTAATTACTATGGTAATAAAATACCGATACATAGTTAAACATTGTACTCAAAATGCGTCTTCCTCTTTTTCTTCGAGTTGATGTCACGATAGAGTAATACATTTTGTTAGGTAGGCTGGTAGCGCAGAGGCCGCTTTGGCTGCATTGTTACCAAGTGTTTTGAACGCCATTCTCTTTAACATATACACCAACGACCAACCTATTGTTGAACACTGCATGATCTTGCACTAGTTACTCACAAAAAAAAATGCCTCTTATAATAGGTACAAGTAAAAATCGAGCAATTCATGCACGCGATTCAAGTCAGCGCCACATTTTCATTCAAGCTTTTTGTTTGGAAAAATCTGCTCCAATCATACAGAGACATCGGACACTGCTCCAACTTGTGATTTAAATAAATCAACCTGAACACTGATTCTTAGGGTTCCGGACGTCCTAATGAAAAACGGAACCCGATTACTCGTGTGTCTGTCTGTCTGTCTGTCACAGCCAACTTGATCCGAATCTACAACATTGATTAAGTAAACATTTTGTACATATACGATTTTCTGTAACCCAAACACGGTAGTATAACGTAAATAAATGAATTTTGTATATGGGGGTTCCTTTTAAGGGAGAAAACTAGAAAATTAAAAACAAAAGATTTGCAAACAGTACCGTGTGACATATCATATAAAGGGGCTTGTGGGTCTCAAACATGTTTTTTGTATAATAAAAAAAATAAACAGGTTTGAAGTTATTTAAGATATTATATGAAAATTGACCATTCCCCCCTTATATCTGAAAATACCAAGCTTAAAATAAAAAATAAAATACAGTAATTAGTTCATTACTTACAAATTACAGGAAAACCTATAAGATGTCTGTGGTCTTAGAAAAACGTGGTAAATCTTTCAATATTGTGCGTTGTTTTGTTATTTTTTAAGAGTGTGTTCACTTAAGTTGGTGATACTGCGTATCACACTATGTACTGCGAATTCCTGTGCGAGTCACAATAAATGCTTACTCTTTCTTTTTTTATTTCTTGCTTTCTGCACTTACTTACAGTGTACTCGTAATACAATTTTAGAAATCAATTTTAACCTACTTGTAATTGTCGTATCGAAATTAAACTTTGTTTGTATATGTAGTTTCGATAACAAAACTATGATTTGCTATCTTGCAACTGATCTGATGATGGAGCCAGGAGGTGAATAGTGGAATTCTTCAGTAGCTACTAGTAAATCTCTCGAGTTTGGTCTTATATGATTTGCTTTTGTTCTAAAGATTGGGGAGGGTCTGATCATGGAGCAAGGAGGTGGATAGTGGAACTATTTAGCTTTTACACTGACTGACTCACTCACTCGCTCATCAAAACCCCTAGAGCATTTCCTAAAATCCTAGAAAGCTGAAAGGACAGTGCCCATCATGTTAGGGAAGCTGGGTCTGAGTGAAAAATTGTTGTGTCAAGAAGATTTTTACTTTATAATAAAGAGAAAGAATTATTATTTCATAACTAGAAAACGGTTTTAAGTTTTTCGGTTTACGGTTTAATCTTTTTATTAATAAGACACTGAAAGGTTATGTTAACCTAGTTTCTCTCTTACATCATTGAAATGCCGAAGGGTACCTACTCTTTATATGGAAATATTTATCTTAGTTTAGGCACATTAGAAGCCATTTCTATAAAATAATCAGAAGTTTAGTTTCAGGTAACTTCAATTCTAGGATTGTGTAGAAATGTAAGAAAAATTAAAATGTTTTAACAGCAAACATAAGCATCAAGTTTTTGCTCTATTGTTTTACTCACACACAGCCATAGTTTCATCATTCGTGGTTTAATATACTTTAAATGTCATGAGGAAGGCCTATTGGCCTTTGGCAACACCCATTGAATATGATTATATGAACTCGTAATAGGAACACAAAATCGTTTCGGAACTGAAGTAAATACGGAGGAATAATAAATACTCGACTCAATGTTTATCTCACAACACGAAATGACGATACGAACCGACCGACGCTATTGATTTGACATTGACGTGACAGATAAATCTTACTTTTAGTAATGTTGCCTGATTTAAAATTAATTTGTGTTTTTAATGGATTCAAAATCGTTTTTTTTATACTTCATAACACAACGCAACAAGCGTTTAGATATTAATTTTTGGATCAACTATTCGACTATTTCATACCTTTTCCTTAACAACCAAATTTTTATTATAATTTCAATTATCCTTCAGGCCATAAAGTGAAATCCCAGTGCTGGGCCACCAGGGCATGACGTTTAATGCGGACACACCCGTTTATGTTAATTTTAGGACTTTGGAGTTCTGTTCTAATTATTATTAAGCTAATCCAAAATTAATAAAAAATGTATCACTAAGTAGGTACATTTTGAATTCTTACCAATTGTATTCTTTAAATAAAGTATTGAGTAATCAGTCATTTAATGTTAATATATTTTAAATAATGGTAACTTAATCTATTCCGACGTATTTTAGTTGTGTGTAGATTGTATTATATGAGAGAATTGATTATTCTCTCATAAAACACAATACAATTCAATACTCTAATTCTCTAGCTGTAATATTCGTACAATTATGAAATCGATTAATCATTGTGTGATTTAAATAATGAATTACTTAGAAAATATTAGATGTTAAATAGTCAGTAATTTCGCTGTTTAAAAAGAAACTTTAATTCCATGTTAAAAAATTGCGTCATTTAATACATAAGTATAACATAACATCGTGCCTGTAATCCCAGAAGGGTTAGGCAGAGGTGTACCTATAGTACACCCACATTTCGCCAGTTATGCTTAAGTCTCATGTAATAGGGGGCGAGCCTATTGCATCAACCGGGCACAAATCCAGATTTCGGGCTGCTACTGAGAAATTCTAGATAGAAAAACCCAATGTCACATTGCCCGACCTGGGAATCGAACCCAGGACCTCATGCTCAGCAGAAGCTCTTGCGACCACTAGACCAACGAGGCAGTTATTTAATACATAAACGTATAAAAACTAGACATCTTTTTATTTTACTTTATTTAGTTGAGACACTTCGATACCTTCACATGGGACCTGCTTTTGGGCATTCTCCTTTGGTATGAAAGCTACGATTTGCACTCAAACAACAAAAAAAATGTCAATTTGTAACTTTGACCCCCAACTCCCTTACCTATATGGAGGTGCAAGTCTGTATTTCTTACGGATAACCATTATACCTACTTCCGTTGGAATACGAAGGCTAGATTAGCATGTACGTAAACAATAAAGACAAAACTCTTTTACCGCGCTTTTATTAGCTTCACAGCTTCTAATATTATCGCATGGAAATTAAACTTTGTATGCATATGTAGTTCGGATGACAAAACTACAAGTTGGTATCTTGGAACTGATCTGATGATGCAACCAGGGGGTGGATATTGAAACTCTTCAGTGGCTTATAGTGAACCCCTCGAATTAGGGCTCATAAATGTTGATTTGCTTTTACAAGTCCAAGACATTGGGCATAGGCCCAATGTCTTGGAGCAGGAGGTGGATAGTAGCCATGTGTCTCTACAAGACCCATCTCTAATAACCTTACATCTTGGTCTTGCAAAATGTATGTCTTGACCGTTCCATTTAACTATTGCATGATACAAAATTAAAGACCAGTGACTTAATTTCTTACCATAAGCCCATAGGATTTTATGTGCGACGGCCGCGAAATGGTTAAGCTTGACCAAGATTTAAGTTTTGTAGAGTTCAACCTTGTAGAATTGGTGCTTGGCCATACATTTAATATCCGATAAAATTGTAACAATAAAATCGTTATGTTAGTCTTGGTAACCTTCTTTACAAAAAAAATCTTTTTGTTGCCAACATCCTCGTATGGAACCCTCTTCACGCGAGTTCAACGCACAGAATAAAGTAAACGCAGTAAATAGGAGAAAAAAAGTAATTTCAGGTATAATCTTTTTGGAGTAATCTCTCAGTTTCAACAATAACCACGCCGATTTAATAACGTTATCACCTAGTTCACTCGAGTAGATCTTATTTTCCATTAAATTAGCGACGATATTATGAAAACCTTCTATCGTTCTTGAGAAATTCTAGATAGAAAAGCCCAATGTCACATTGCCCGACTTTTTTTTTTTTTTTTTTTTTTTTTTTTTTTTTTTTTATTTTTTTTTTTTTTTTTTTTTTTTTTTTTTTTTTGGGTGTGAAATCATCAAATGACTTCTCTCGCTCTGGATGGAGCGGGAGGGCGTGTCAGACTTTTACTGACTAAAACCCACCCGTGTTCCTTCAGTTGCCTGTGCCAGGGCCACGGTTTTCTCTGTAGAATAACCCGCGACCCTGAGGCGTCGGCCCTATCGGACCCCGTCACTTTGTGCTGACATCTCTTTGAGGCGCGCGTGGAACACAACGCGCCGTCGACCCGGGCCTGGTCCTTACCGGACGACGAGCTACCCATTGCTCGCCATCCGCAAGCCCGCGCCTACGGTGGCCGGGAATCTGCAGGCGACTCCCGACGCCCAGGGCGTCTCCTGCGGCGGCTAGTGGGGGCGTGAGGGCGCAATGCTCTCTCCCTCACCCGCTCCGCCTCCTCCTTCGCGAGCATTACTGCTTCGCAAAAGGAGGTGACGGCTTTCCATTCCCTCTCGCTCCGTACCATGGCCTGGACCAGGGCCAGACGCGAGAGATCGCCGCCGCCAATCGCCTCCGCGAGGACACTGCGGTGCTCCGCCCAAGCTGGGCATACCTCCACCGTATGCTCCACCGTGTCCTCCGGGCGATCCACACAATGGTGACACCCGGGCGTTTCCTCCCGCCTTATCCGAAACAGGAACCTCCCGAAACAACCGTGTCCGGTGAGGACCTGTGTCAGGCGGAAGGTGAGGACGGCGTGGCGCCTCTCCAACCACTCCTCAAAGAGGGGACTTACCGCCGCTATTGTGGCGTGCCCAGCACTGGGTTGCGACAATCGCACCCTCCATGTCGCCATGAGATCTCGCCGGAGCTCTGTCCGCTGTACCGTGATTTCTCGCGGCAGCGGAGTTACACCCCGGCGTTTTGCCTCCTCGCGCCACTCCCATACGTGCGCGAGGGCTTTTGCCTCCAGATCACATGGCGGCAATCCGGCAAGGAGGCTCGCCGCCTCGCATGAGACCGTGCGGTATCCCCGGACCAGCCGGATGGCCATGACCCTTTGGGACGCGTTCAACCTGCGGGCCGGTCGGAGCCTCAAAGAACGCGCCCACACCGGTGCCCCGTAAAGGGCCATGGACCGCACGACTCCCGCGTAGAGCCTCCGGCAGGAGGCGTTTGGACCCCCTAGATTGGGCAGGAGCCGCCTCAAGGCAGCCCCAGCCCGCTCCAGTCTGGGAGCCAAACGTCGGAAATGCTCCACGAAATTCCACCGGCTGTCGAGGACGAGTCCCAGGTACTTCATCGTCGACTCAACGCCGATGTGAACCCCTCCCGCCGTTATCTGGAAACCCGACAGTGGCGCGTTCCGAGGACCATGAAAACACATGGCCTCGGACATGTGCAGGGCCACTTCGAGTCCCAACTGCCGGATCCTCTCGACGATTGTCGCAACCCCGAGTGTCGCTTGTTCGGCCGCCTCCTGGTGCGACCTCCCCTGTGCCAGGACCAGCGTGTCGTCAGCGTAGCACACCACGCTGACGCCATTCGGGAGGTCGGCGCGCAGCACCCAGTCGTAACCGATATCCCACAGAAGCGGCCCCAGGACCGATCCCTGTGGGACACCGCACGACATCTCTCGCCGGTTCCACTCTCCCCGGTGACCGGGGTAGATGACGGCCCTGTCCGTCAAATAGGCCTCGACCACGCGACAGAGGTAGGTCGGCATCCGGTGATACCGCAATGCCTCCCTGATGCAACTCCAGGGCAAGGTGTTGAAGGCATTGGCGATGTCTAGAGACACCGCCAAGTCGACCCAACCCCGGGCAACAGCATCCTCCGTCGTGAGGGCTCGCACACGCATGATGGCGTCCACCGTAGAGCGCCCCCTGCGGAAACCAAACTGGCTCTCCGCCAAATCCGGCCCCACCCGCACCAGCCGCCCGACAAGGCGGTTTGCAATAACTCTTTCAAAGAGCTTGCCCACCTCGTCGAGCAGAACGATGGGCCGGTAAGCGGACGGAGAGTCCACAGGGCGCCCCGGCTTCTTAATGAGGACCAGTTTCCCCGTCTTCCAGCGAAGTGGGAACTGGCCCTCCTCCATGCATGCGCTTAGGAGCCCCATAAGTCGAGGCCCGAGAGCCTCCATGGCCAGAACCCAGGCTCTTCCAGGTAAGCCGTCGGGTCCTGGGGCGGTATTTTTGGCACTAAGCCTATGTACCGCCACTCTCAGCTCTACCTCGGTCACCTCCGTGGCATTGTCGTCGTCGTCGGCAGTGTGGTCCGCATCCGGCACCGCAGTAGGCGGAGTCATGGGCGGGGGAGTATGCTCCCCCCGCGAAGGGAACAAAGTGCTCACCACCTCCTCCATGAGCTGGGGCCGGAGACTCTGCGTCAGTGGGGGAGCCCATGGGCGGAGTTTATCCCGCACCATTTTGTAGGGGCGTCCCCACGGGTCCCTGTTTAGAGTCTCCAGCGACTCCTCGCGGGCCAGAGCCCTGGCCCGCAGGATCTCCGCTTGGAGGGCGGTCTTCGCCGCTCTGTACCCCTCGTACAGCTCCGCCTGAATGGCTTCCGTATTCGGAGGGCGAATACGTAGCCTGCGGTGCCTGGTGTACAGGTGTCGCGTAGCCACGCACGCCTTGCGCAAAGCCGTCAGCTCCGGCGACCACCAGCACACCTGGCGCCAAGCACGTCCGGGCTGGACCCGGGGCATTGCCACGTCACATATTTCGGACATGGCCTCCCGGAACCACTCCGCCTCGTCGTTGATGTCAGCAGGCCTGTCCGGTGGTGACACCCAGGCCTGCACGATCGAGGCTTCCAGGAGGAGCTCCCGGTCCAGCTGCTTCAGCGCCCACCGCGGACCACTCAGGGCCTGTCGGACCGGCGCGCTCGAGGTCTGGGCGGAGACATCGAACCGGATGTACCGGTGGTCGGAATAGGTCTCCACCCCCGGGGTGCAGTTGAAGAGCCTCCTCGTGGCGCACCCTGGGCAACGTCAGCTCCAATCGCCCACCGGTACTGGTGGACAATTGGCGCTGGCGGCAAATCTCAACAAACGGGGAAGGGCACGGTTCCATTCCCCGATCATCTTTGATGGTCGTGGAAGGGAACCGGGCTAGGGAAGGGTCGATGGAGTAGGTCGTACGCCCACCCCCCCTCTGCTTACAGAGGGTGAGTTGTGTGGGCGTAGTCTTGTTGGAGGAGAGGAAGAAAACCTCTTAAAAAAATTACCCCAACTCCAAGGTCGAGCGTGCCGAGGGGGTGTATGGCCGGAGGGTATCCGGTCGTTAGCGCGGGGGGGGATCCAGGGGGATCAAAGGGACCGCACCCTTCAAAGGGCAAAATTAATATGAATAAGTCAGTTGAAAATATTTTACCCCAGGGCGGTACCGACTGCTTAGCAGTCGGAGAATCCGCCACGCATCCGATTTCGGATGCGTCATGCCCCTCGTATTCTGGGGGGGGCAACAACTGTCTGGAGAGAGGAGAGAGAGGGAGAACCCGGTCGCAGTCATTCGGGGACCCGCTAAGCGATGGTTTAGTGGGCCCTCGAGTGGCTGCCACCGGTCACCAGCGAGAAACGGAGCTTCTTTTGAAGCTCCCGCGCGTGGTGATTGAACCACTTGCCACCTCTGATGGCAACCAGAGCCGAGGAGGCTCCGGTCCCTCCGGGGACCACAGTAGGTCTGATCCGGACCTGAGCGGGCGCGGCAAGACGCTGCTCAAGAGGCGGCAGACGGGGGAAGAATCCCTGCCGGCACCAAAGGCGCCCAAGGTGACGAGTGGTCGGGGTCGTGCGGCTGCAAAGCCGGGGCGTGACCCATCGGGCCGCTTCACGCGCCCTGCTACGCCGATCCCATCGCAGGCTTCATCGCCGGCTCCGTCACCGGCTCCGTCACCGGCTCCTTCGCCAGCTCCGTCGGAGAGCGCGGGGAGCGACGCCGAGCTGGGGAGGGAGGACCTCGAGAGCATAGGCTTAGGCCTATGCTCCAACAGGGCGGAGGCAAATGCTGCCAAGAGGGCGCAGCGGAAGGCTGCCGCAGCCGACGTGGTGGCTGAAATGGCCAGCCAGAACAGGGAGAGACGCGCAGCCCGGATGGCAGCCGGAGGGAGCGTTACCGGATTGGCGCTCAGTAGCCAGGTGCTGGAAAGCGTGGGGGTCGTCATGACGGTTGCCACCAAGTCCGGCAACCTGAGGGGGACGTACGTTCGTGCCCTAAAGGAGGCGGTGGACGGGATCAAGGAGGCGGTCGAGCTCCTCGTGAACCGCACCAGCACGGACGAGACGGCGAGGCTCTGGGAGGAGAATGACCGTCTCCGATCCAAGCTCGAGGAGCTCGAGCGGCAGTTTGCTGCCCAGAGGGCGGCTACCGCCGCCACCGGCGTCACTCCCGTCACGATCCCGCCGGCGGTCCGGCCGTCGCCTGCGCGTGCGGATGCGGAGATCGAAAAGATCGCCCGCATCTGCATGATGCAGTGCGGCAGCATGGTAAACGCCCGGTTGGAGGCGCTGGAGTCGCGACTCCCACCAGCCGCGACCCTCCGACCCCCGCTTGCGGCGGATAAGAGGAGAGCAGAGGAGGCCGCCGCCGGGACGAACTCCGCGTTGGGGGGCAGAAAGCCCGCGCAGGGGCCCAAAAATCCCACGCAGGGGCCCAGGAAGCCCACAGGGGCTTTGCCCGCGCCACCTCCGGCGACCGCGCCTTCGGCCACAGCACCTCCGCCGACCGCGCCTACCGCACCTCCGGCGACCGCACCACCTCCCACCTCACCTCCCACCCAGGATGCCGGGGGGTGGACGACGGTGGGGAAAAAAAAGAAAAAAAAGAAGAAGAACAGCGGCAAGAACGCCGACGGAGCACCGGCACCGGCCAAGACGCCAAAAAAAAAGAAGTCGCGAGGACGGCGTAGGGCCCCACGCTCTGCGGCTGTGGTGATCACACTGCAGTCCGGAGCCGCTGAGAGGGGCGTCACCTACGCGGCGGTCCTCAGAGAGGCAAAGAGCAAGGTCGCGTTCCCCGACCTTGGGACACCGGCCGGCCTCAGATTGAGGCCGGCGGTTACGGGGGCGCGGCTGCTCGAGGTGTCCGGTGCCTCCAGCCGCGAAAGGGCGGACGTTCTGGCCGCCAAGTTGAGGGAGGTCCTCAGCCCGGAGGACGTTCGAATTACCAGGCCGATGAAGACCGCCGAGCTGCGAGTCAACGGCCTGGATGACTCGACGACCCCGGCTGAGGTCGTGAAGGCCATCGCCCGTGTCGGTGGATGCCCGCCCGACGACGTGCGGGCAGGTGAAATCCGCGCCGACGCATCCGGGCTCGGCTCGATTTGGGTGAGGTGCCCGGTGGCGGCAGCGAACAAGGTGGCCGACGCTGGGCGTCTGTTGGTGGGATGGGTTGCAGCAAGAGTCAAACTGCTGCAGCCCAGGGCCATGCGGTGCTACCGGTGCCTGGACGTCGGGCACGTCAGGTGCCGATGTACCGCCGAAACGGACCGCAGCGATGAATGTTATCGCTGCGGCCAGCCCGGCCACAAGGCGGCCCAGTGCTCCGCGGCGCCAAACTGCAGCCTCTGCACGGCTGCAGGGAGGCCCGCCGGGCACAGATGGGGGGCGAAAGCCTGTGGCGTGCCCGCCAACAAAAGGAGGGGAAGGGGCCAGAAGGGCTCCTCTTCGGCCGACTCCCGGCCTGAGAATGCTGCAGAGGGGGGGATGGACTGCGCATAAATGGCGCTGTTCCGTCTCCTCCAGGGCAATATCAACCACTCTGCCAGAGCTCAGGATCTCTTGCTCCAGAGTATGGCAGAGTGGTCGATTCACGTGGCCGTGGTCGCCGAGCCGTACTGGGTCCCGCCCAGGGATAACTGGGTGGGAGATCTGGATGGTTTGGTGGCCATCATTGGCGGGGCTCTCGTCAGCCCGTCTCGGGGGCACGGCTGGGTAGCCGCCCTCGCAGATGGCGTTGGCGTCGTTGGGGCGTATTTTTCGCCCAACAAGAGTCTCGCCGACTTCGAGAGGTTCCTTGTCGAGTTGGGTGCCGTCGTGGGCCAGCTCCATCCTCGCCCGGTGCTGTTGCTCGGGGATCTCAACGCCAAGTCTGCGGCGTGGGGATCCCCGGTGACCGATGCTAAGGGTGAGGCATTGGAGGAGTGGGCGATCACGACTGGCCTGGTCGTCCTGAACCGGGGCTCGGTCTACACGTGCGTGCGGCAGCGGGGCGGGTCCATAGTGGACGTGTCGTTCGCAAGCCCTGCTGTCGCGAGCCGTGTCCGCGACTGGCGTGTCGCCGCGGAGGTGGAGACGTTGTCGGATCACCGATATATCCGATTCGACGTCTCCGCCCAGACCGCTGGCGGCCGCAGGACATCAGTCCCGCGTTCGGACGGCCCGCGCTGGGCGCGTAAGCGCATCGCCAGGGAGCTTCTCGAGGAGGCAGCCATTGCTCAGGCCTGGTTCCGGGGGTCGGCAACGACCGGACCCGATGACGTCGAGCTGGAGGCGCTGTGGTTCCGCGGGGCAATGACGCAGATATGCGACGCGTCCATGCCCCGCGCCCACGCACAGGGTGCAAGGCGCCAGGTGTACTGGTGGTCCGCCGAGATCGCGCAGCTGCGCGTCGCATGCGTGGCGGTGAGACGCCGGTACACCCGCTACCGGAGGAGACGTCGTCGGGTACCCGAGGAGGAGGCCGCGCTGTACGAGGTGTACCGCGCGGCAAAGCAGACTCTGTGGCTGGCCATCGACGAGGCGAGGACGCGATCCCGGGAGAGGATGTTGGAGACTCTGGACGGGGATCCGTGGGGGCGCCCGTATAAAGCGGTTCGAGGGCAACTTCGAGCCGCGGCGCCCCCACTTACGGAGAGTCTCCAACCCGAGCTGCTGGAGGAAGTTGTAGCAGCCCTCTTCCCGGTGAGAGCGGAGCATGTTCCGCCGCCGATGGCTTTGCCCGCAGCCGCAGAGTCTGAAGAGGAGGACGAGGAGAACGCCATCAGCGTCCCAGAGGTGACACAGGCAGAGATGAGGGCGGCCGTGATGCTGCTCCGGGCCAAGAACGTGGCTCCGGGGCCCGACGGAATTCACGGCCTGGCTTTGGCCCTCTCTCTGAAGGAGTTGGAGCCCCAACTGAGAGGACTCTACACAGCGTGCCTTGAGCGGGGCCAGTTTCCCAGTCTGTGGAAGATTGGACGTCTGGTCCTGCTCAGGAAGGCGGGGCGCCCTGCCGACTCGCCGTCTGCGTACCGGCCCATAGTGCTGCTCGACGAGGTGGGCAAGCTGTTCGAGCGCATACTCGCAGCCCGCCTCGTCGGCCACTTGTGCAGAGAGGAGCCGGACCTGGACGAGAGCCAGTTCGGCTTTCGGCATGGGCGCTCTACCATCCACGCTGTGTCGAGGGTGAGAGTCCTGGCGGAGGAAACAGTGTCCCGGGGCGGGGTGGTGGTGGCGGTGTCCTTGGACATCTCCAACGCCTTCAACACCCTGCCCTGGAGCTGCATACGGGAGGCACTACGTTATCATCGGGTGCCTCTCTACCTCCGCCGCATCGTTGGGGCTTATCTGGCGGGGAGGTGTGTCACCTACATGGGACGAGATGGCGGAAACCAGCGCCAAGTGTCGTGCGGTGTTCCACAGGGATCGGTCGTGGGACCGCTCCTGTGGAACATCGGGTACGACTGGGTGCTGAGGGGCGAGCTCCCGCCGGGCGCGGACCTGACGTGTTACGCGGACGACACGCTGGTTACGGCCCGGGGGAGTTCGCACAGGGAGGCAGCGTTGCTCGCGACGGCGGCGGTCTCACTCACGGTGAGCCGCATACGGCGCCTCGGCCTGGAGGTGGCCCTCAACAAGTCGGAGGCCATGGTGTTTCATGGCCCCCGGCGGGCGCCGCCGGCCGGATCACACATTGTGGTCGGGGGGGTCCGGATCGCTGTCGAGCCCACCATGAAATATCTGGGATTGGTGCTCGACAGCCGGTGGGACTTCGGACCCCACTTCCGGCGGCTGGCGCCCAAGTTGTTGGGCGCGGCCGGGGCGCTGGCAACGCTGCTTCCCAATCTGGGGGGCCCGAGCGCCGCCTGTAGGCGGCTCTATATGGGGATCGTGCGATCCATGGCGCTCTACGGAGCGCCGATCTGGGCGTCTGACCTGACGGCCGGCAGCATAGCTGTCCTGCGCAAGCCGCAGCGGGCGATGGCCGTCAGAGTCATTCGGGGGTATCGCACGATCTCCTTCGAGGCGGGTTGTGCACTGGCCGGATCACCGCCCTGGGACCTGGAGGCGAAGGTGCTCGCGTCACTGTACCGGTGGCGCGAGGCAGCGCGGGAGCGGGGCGAGCGACCGATGCAGCAACAAATCGAGCAGCATCGGTTGCAGCTCCGCGAGGTCCTTGTGGCGGAATGGCGGGTGAGGCTTTCACGCCCTACCGCCGGCCTCAGCACCATCGAGGCGATCCGGCCAGTGCTCGACCGCTGGCTCGGGAGAAGGCACGGCTCCCTGACGTTTCGGGCGACGCAGGTGCTCTCGGGGCATGGTTGCTTCGGGAAGTACCTGTGTCGCATTAACAGGGAGCCGGACGCCCGGTGTCACCACTGCGTCGACTGCCGGGAGGACACGGCGCGGCACACGCTGGCAGAGTGTGCCGCTTGGGAGGAGCCGCGCCGTGCCCTCATCGCCGAAGTAGGCAACGACCTGTCGCTGCCGGCCGTCGTGAACGCGATGGTCGGCGGCGCAGAGTCCTGGGACGCAGTGGTCTCCTTTTGCGAAACGGTCGTCTCGCAGAAGGAGGCTGCGGAAAGGGAGAGAGAGATCTCGACTCTCGACCCGGCCCGCAGCAGACGCACCGGGCGTCGGAGGAGGGCGGACAACGCCCTCTTCCGGCCCCCCTAAATGGGTCCAGGGGCGACGGATTCGGGGACATCCGTCGCCCCCCAACATCAGGACCCGAGAAGGTGGCGCGCGTAGTGTTCCTCGCGCGCCGACCACAGACGTTGCGGGGGGAGTACACCTCACTCCCCGCGACCCCGGCGTAGTTGTGAGAAGGAACACCGGGGTGGTTTTTAGTCAGTAAGAGTCTGACAGACCCCTCCGCCCGCCCCAGGGCGGAGGACATCCATGAGGATTTTCCACCCCGGGAACAAAAAAAAAAAAAAAAAAAGGTGTGAGATGGAACACCGGGGTGGTTTTTAGTCAGTAAGAGTCTGACAGACCCCTCCGCCCGCCCCAGGGCGGAGGACATCCATGAGGATTTTCCACCCCGGGAACAAAAAAAAAAAAAAAAAAGGTCTCCACCCCCTCCATGACGCGCCAGTCAATGACGTGCGGCGACAGAGCGGGGCTGGCGAACGAAATGTCCACCACTGATTCACCCCGCATACGCACACACGTTGGGACAGAACCCCGGTTAAGGACGACCAGGCCTGTCTCCAGAGCCCAGTCCTCCACCATCCTGCCCCGCGTGTCCGTGAGCCGGGAACCCCAAGCCAAGTTCTTGGCATTGAAGTCCCCGAGGACGAGCACGGGGAGGGAACGAAACCCGACGACGACGACTCTCAACTCCGCTAGGGAGTTGTGAAACTCGGCGAGAGTTCGGTTCGGAGAGAAGTACACCCCTACCACGACTATCTCCCCGAACCGTGCTGCCACGCAACCCCGTCCCCTCTTGACGGCCTCGAGGGACAGGGTACCGGCGGCGGCCGACGAAATTAGGGCCACTGAGCCGCTCAGGTCCTCCACCCAGTCATCCCTGGGCGGGACAAAGTACGGCTCAGCGACCACGGCGATGTTAATCGACCACTGCGCCATGCTCTGGAGCAACAGATCCTGAGCAGAGGCGCAGTGGTTGATGTTCGCCTGGAGGAGGCGTAATGGGGCCATTACTGACACTCCATATCAGCCCCCTCCCGAGCCCGCTGTGAAGGCCCTGCCACTATGGTTGCGGCGGCGACGACGGTGGAGGCAGCAGCGGCAGCGGCAGTGTCGGCGGACGCGGCATTGACGGCGGTGGCAGTGGGCTTGCCCCTGCCCCTGGCTTTGGCGGGTGGTACGCAGGCCTTACTCCCCACCCGGTGATCGGCCGGCTTGCCAGCTGCCGCACATATAAAGCAGTGCGGCGCGGCACTGCACGAGCCGGCCTTGTGACCGGGCTGACCACAGCGGAAGCAGTGGCCGCTGCGGTCCACCTCCGAGGTGCATTGCACTCCCACGTGGTTGCCCTCTTGGCAGCGGAAGCACCTCAGAGGTCTGGGTTCCAGCAGTTTGACCTGCGCGGAGACCCAGCTCACCAGGAGCCTTCGGCCCTCCCCGGCAATTTTTTGGGCCGCCGTTACGGGGCAGCTCACCGTAATGGATTGCATCCCCGTGAAGTCAGGACGAATGGTGCCTGCCCTTACCTGCTGGGCAGAGCACCCCCCCGTCCTAACAACGGCAGCCACGACCTCTTCCTCCGTCACGGAGTCGTCCAGGCCCAGTATACGCATGTCAGCGCACTTGGTGGGCCTGGATACTCGGACCTCGTCCGCATTCAGGGACGCCCTAAGCTTTTCAGCTAGAGCGTCTGCGGTCGGGCCGCTGGCCGCACCGGGGACCTCCAGCATCCGGGCCCCAGTCGCAGTGACCCTTAACCGAAGGCTATTGGTGACGCCGATCTCCTGGAGGTTCACCGCCGTCCTCGCCTTGCCGAGCACCTCGCGGTAGGTCATGCCCTTCTTTTCCGCTTCCGGCTGTAGTGTAATAACTACAGCTGCGGACTTCGGGGCACGGAGCCTAGCCGCGACGTTTCGCTCCTTGCGCCGCTGCCGCCTCTGCCTTCTTCTGGCCGCCCTTGCTGCCTTACCCACCTTCCCCTTCTCCCCGACAATTTGCCATTCGGCGTCGGCCGGAGGAGATTTAGAAGGCGGTTTAGAAGGCGGGGGTGGCCGTCTCTCCGTCACGGCTGGGGCCTTCGCCGTCTGTGCAGTCACTCCACCTTTCCTGGTCTGGGGCGACGCAGGTTTCGCCAGGGGCGGGCCCGCCACGGCCCCACCATGGGTCCGCCCCGAGGATCCTGGTTTGGCCGCGGTGGTGGCATACGACGCCGCCTTTCGCTGACCCGAGGCCGAATGGCTCGCCGCCAGCGGAGGGCGCAGGACAATAGCCTCCAGAGTGGAGAACCGACTCTGAAAGGCAGCCAGCTCATGCCGCACCAGGGTCAAAACCCGGTCCTCGGCAGACACGGGCTGGCCTTGCCCATGCTGTGCCCTTCCTGTTACCGCCTCCCGGTGGCCAGCTCCATGAACCTTTGCCAGGTCTGCTCGGAGCTCCACATTCTCCTTTTGGAGAAGCTCCATGGCGGCTGTCAAGCGGGCGACCTCCGCCCGCATCTCGGACATGCCGTCCGGCGAAGGCCCGAAATGAATGGCCTCCGCTGCCTCTATAATGGAGGCCGTGGCTGCAGATATGGCCTTGTCTTTTGAGGACTGAGTCCTCTTCAAGGCCACACCCTTTATCGCGGCAACCACGACCTCCGCAAACCTGGCCGCTTGCTCAGTCTTTGAGCCGCCAGCAGCATCCCGTCCACCACCTGACGACTCCGACAGGGCCACCCTACGGCCGTCCACTTCAGTGTGGCGCCCCTCCGTGGCGAGACTCACGGCTCGCTGGGCTGACTCGGCCGGACTGGCCTCCCTGCCCTCCTGGGTGGTGAGCTCTCCGCCTCCTTTTTTCGGCCCACAGCGTCGACCGATTTTTCGGGCCGAAGCCATCCCGCCATCCGCCTACCGCCCTGGGGTAGTTTTTTTACATCTGTCTTATTCATGTTTTGTGTTCCTTTGAAGGGTGTGGTCCCTATTTCCCCTGATAACCCTCCCCAGCGCTAGTGACCGGATTCCCTCCGGCCATTCATCCCCTCGGCACGCTCGACCTTGGGATTGAGGTAATTTTTTAAAGAGATTGTCTTCCTCTCCCCTCCCCACTCGACACCCACAAAACTCACCCTCTGCAAACAGAGGGGGTGTGGACGGAGATGGCCACCAGACCTGTCCCGAAGACGGACTGGCCGCCCCAACCCTAGCCCGGTTCCCTTCATCGACCATTATAAATGATCGATGATTGGAACCATGACCCTTCCCCGTTTGTTGAAGATTGGCCGCCAACCCCAACTGTCCACCAAAAGCAGGTGGACAGTTGGAGCTGACGTTGCCCAGGGTGCGCCGCGTGGAGGCTCTTCAACATGCGACCCCACATTGCCCGACCTGGGAATCGAACCCAGGACCTCATGCTCAGCAGAAGCTCTTGCGACCACTAGACCAACGAGGCAGTTATTTAATACATAAACGTATAAAAACTAGACATCTTTTTATTTTACTTTATTTAGTTGAGACACTTCGATACCTTCACATGGGACCTGCTTTTGGGCATTCTCCTTTGGTATGAAAGCTACGATTTGCACTCAAACAACAAAAAAAATGTCAATTTGTAACTTTGACCCCCAACTCCCTTACCTATAGGGAGGTGCAAGTCTGTATTTCTTACGGATAACCATTATACCTACTTCCGTTGGATTATGAAGGCTAGATTAGCATGTACGTAAACAATAAAGACAAAACTCTTTTACCGCGCTTTTATTAGCTTCACAGCTTCTAATATTATCGCATGGAAATTAAACTTTGTATGCATATGTAGTTCGGATGACAAAACTACAAGTTGGTATCTTGGAACTGATCTGATGATGCAACCAGGGGGTGGATATTGAAACTCTTCAGTGGCTTATAGTGAACCCCTCGAATTAGGGCTCATAAATGTTGATTTGCTTTTACAAGTCCAAGACATTGGGCATAGGCCCAATGTCTTGGAGCAGGAGGTGGATAGTAGCCATGTGTCTCTACAAGACCCATCTCTAATAACCTTACATCTTGGTCTTGCAAAATGTATGTCTTGACCGTTCCATTTAACTATTGCATGATACAAAATTAAAGACCAGTGACTTAATTTCTTACCATAAGCCCATAGGATTTTATGTGCGACGGCCGCGAAATGGTTAAGCTTGACCAAGATTTAAGTTTTGTAGAGTTCAACCTTGTAGAATTGGTGCTTGGCCATACATTTAATATCCGATAAAATTGTAACAATAAAATCGTTATGTTAGTCTTGGTAACCTTCTTTACAAAAAAAATCTTTTTGTTGCCAACATCCTCGTATGGAACCCTCTTCACGCGAGTTCAACGCACAGAATAAAGTAAACGCAGTAAATAGGAGAAAAAAAGTAATTTCAGGTATAATCTTTTTGGAGTAATCTCTCAGTTTCAACAATAACCACGTCTATTTAATAACGTTATCACCTAGTTCACTCGAGTAGATCTTATTTTCCATTACATTAGCGACGATATTATGAAAACCTTTTGATTGCCGCTTCGCTTACTTTGCGAAGACGGATAATGGGTTTGCGTTGTTATCACGATAATAACCGGGAAGTGATTTTGTAAAATGATTGTTTAATTAATTGTGAGAACAGACGATGCGTAAGCAATTTTGAATTAATTGCAGACAATTTCCATTTGAATTCAAAATGATTTAATTTGTTAGAATCGACCTTTTACTGTTATTAAATAAAATGCGTAAGTCGTGCAGATGATTTCTCAAACTGTGATCTAAATGTACTACAGACCTCAATGAGATGTGTCATCTTCCTTACACATTGAGAGAAAAAAATAAGACTACAAAGAAGAGAACAAAGAGACTACAAAGTCAATATCAAAAATGTTTCAACATATTGATTCACTCCATAAAAACTACACCAAAAAGGATTGTAGCAATATTCCCCCATAATTTCCCATAATCATAATAATCCATAATCCCATTCTCTGTAACACTTATTGACCACACATAACGCCAAGATGAAATAAGGTGAAGTTTTCCCGGCATAAAGTACATAAGTTATAATGTTTCGTTATGGTCGGGACATGAATATAATTCAGGACTCACGAGTCATTGGGTTAGGTGTTCGCAATATCCGCTTTTGCACCAGAAGCACACACTACTAATAATAAACGGATTATGAACATCTTATGTTCAAGTTTCGGCACACGCATACCATCGCTTTATACATTTCGATAGTTAAGTTACGGTACGATATGTACGTAAAATAAAGAAGGTGAGTACCGTGTTGATCGATTTTCAGGTAAAATCGAGATTTTTAAGTCTACATTAGTCAATAGAAACTAAGGCTTCACTTTGGGAACAGTGTAGGCTGATTATGCTGGGACTATCACTCCCTCTCACCGAGAGCCGGCCTGTTCCTTTGGGTGAGAGGGAGTGAGCCGTAACCCACCACGCGGGCCCAGTGCGGGCTTGGTAAATGTCACATGTATTAGAATTTTTGGTTCTAGGAAATGTCAGTCTCTCACGATGTTTTCCTTTACCGTTTTGAGAGCAGTAATGATGAAATAATTAACACAAAGTAACGCGCCTGTCTAGGTTCGACCCGACGACCTACAACTCGTAAGTCGCTGCCGTTACCACTAGGCCACCACTACTCTATGTTTTAAGCGTTCAAATAATTTTTAATAATTTTTAGGCCTGAAACACTTGATTGTGTTTTTTTTGAACTTTGAATTTATAAACGTTGCTTAAAATTTTATTACTGAAGCTGGTTTAATTAATACAAATTTAAACTCTGGCAAAGAAAACTTTATAGATACCTATCACACATTTCCAGGCCCCAGAAAACAAAGCGCTTTTGCAGCTTCTGAATTTAAAAAGTACAACGGGATATGTCAGTCAGGCATTCACGGAATAAATGTACATAACAAACCCGTTGCATACAAAGGGCGAGTAAAATCCTAAATTAAGAGCAGTGTGACGTCATTAATATTTATTGACAAAATTTGGATCGTGTCCACATTGTGTGTGTGGGCCTGTTTCTTTTTTTTCTCTTCTTGACAGATTACAAAAAATGTGAGTAAGTACGTTTTGGGAAAATACCACCCTACGATTACAAAGGGTAGGTCTCTGAAGCTAGTAAGAGGTCTCACCTTAAAAATATCATCATGATTTTAATCTTACAAGCACCTTCTTTCAAACTGCGTTATAGACATCAAGGAAAAATGGTAACCTCCTTATAATAAAAACAACACATCATAAATCGTCTATTATTATGGATGACCCCAAACCTACCAATATCAAACGTATAAGTACTGACCCTATACAACAAAATAGGGTAACAATTCAAATACGCACTTCAACATAATGATATTAGCATGTTTTAGAACAAACGTCACGAACTATTGGCTCAGGAATCAAACCACATCGAAGTATGGGAAATAACGGATATAATATATTATGTAACTAGCGAGATGTGTTAAAGGCGTGGCTATCAGCATATCAAATAAAACAAAATAAACTATAATGTTAACACGGTGATGATTGTATTCTTGTAACAATGTCTTACAACTTGGGTGAGTTTTGCAAATGCTTAAATTGAAAGTAGTCAAAGTGATAGACATATATATGGATTTGTCGACGTAAGAATACGGAAAATTACAGATCAAATGGATTAAATAGAAATCTGTCTACAACCTGTCATTTTTCAAATCTGTTTCTCGCCATGCTAGGCGTGCAGGATAGTCTAGTAGTCTATTCATGAAATCCCAAAAACAAAAATCACGTAGATTTAAGTAACTAGTACGACCTAAATAACTTTTCATCACATGAAACTAAATCCGAACTGTCAATCATAACAGCCATGTTAGTTCACTTCGTAATGTAAATACTACAGATTGCTATAAATGTTTTTTGCGACGTTATAACAGAAAGGGCACATATAGGGGCAAACAGCCTCTAATTGCTTCAAATATAGCCAAGCACACATCGACTTTGTTAATGTTCTATGTTTGGAAGCTTTATCGTGTTACCAGATAAATATTTATGTAGGTAGTATCAAAAACACAGCGTTTATACCGTCCAATTAAGGCAACCTAATAAGTTAAAACACGTTATTTTTTCAAGTTTAGGTATTTGTTAAAATATTGCTAGTGGGTAATATTTTAACAATTAAAATCTAAAAAAGATTTTCACCTTCTTTTTTATATATAAGAACACTCTCGATCACTTTCGAACAAAACAAAATCGGTTTAACCCTTTGGGAACTACGTGTAGAGGGTATAACACCCTTTTTCCGACGGGGGTTAAAAATATAGCCGAGTTTATCATATTCATGAGAAGATCGTTGATATTTTTGACTTTAGTTTGGTTATGTCGGTAAGTATAACTTGTTAGAGCTCTAACGAGGTACGCCAGTAAGGAAGTCTCGGTTTGTTGAGGAAAATATTGCGCATATGGTAAATATGAAAACTAACTTTAGGCGACACGTTAACGTCATGTAACTTTTACTAACCGCTGAGGTTTGAAGTTATTATGGCGGTTGGCATAATATGCTCGTATTCACTAACACTAGACGACACCTAAATGAATGCCTTAGTGGAAAGAACGCTATTGGATACTCCCCGCCGAAAGTTTAAATACAATAGCGCGTTTTTTAGTTAGGCGTTCATTTAGGTGGCATCGAGTGTTAGTTAGCTGAGATCAGACCACTCTGGCGTGCATGGCTTTTCAGAATACTTAAGCAGGGACTAAGCCGCCTAGTCTAGCCTAGGCAGAGAGACGCGGACACTAATCAGAAAAATGAAAAAAAAAAATATTTCGGATGTTTAAATTATTTTCTAACCCACTATGCTTTCTATGAACTAAAACAGCCAAAAAAAAACATCGGTCTGACGAAAGTAAACTATTTTACCACCACAGGTATCTCAAAAAATTAATGAAAGGCTCATGGATCATTATAGAGCATAATGTGTCACACATGCAATTAAATGAATGTCTGCAGTGGCTGAAAAAACATGTTATATTTTTTTCTTTATTTTGTCTCGTCTCGCACACTTTACACTCTATGGTTAGGTATGTACGCACTTTAAGGTTAAAATGATTGATTAATTTACTGGTTAATGAATTGCATATTTATTTTTCCGCAATTTATTCAGATCAAGCGATTGTTCACCACAATCTACGCAGTTTAGTTTATCCATTGCTTTTAATTTGCACACACAAAGAACCTCAAACTTAAACACAGCAAGTTCTTTAAAATAAAAAAAAAACAAAATACAAACAACTACTTGACAAAAATGGCGCGCGCTTGCCGGTTACAACACAAACATTGTCAAATGAATGAGTATAAACTATGAAATGAAATACTCTCCTGCCATCGCGCGCACGCCCCGCACAATCGATTATTTATCCCTTTCTTTCTTTCCACGGGCAAATCACGAAGTAACTTTACATTTACACTCGTTTGCTTATTTGATTAAGCAAGCCTACCTTACCTATTGACTCACTTCACCTGCAAAACCTATGTGACGATACTTACGGAAAGCTCCAGCAGTAGGCCTACCTAGCTTGTTGACTGGCAAATCTTTCCCCTACGAAGTAGTAAATATAATAACAACAGCTTATTACTAAAAATGAGAAGAGGCCTCTTCTCACACAGAGAAGGCAAGATCATTTACCACGTATGCTCAAGATAGGTTTGCGATTTCCGGTTTATATTAAATCTAAGTCCAGGTTTCCTCACTATGTTATTCCTTCACTGATGTCATGACCTATATAAAATTTGGAAAGTAAACATTAATTGGATAACACAACCTCGTGTATGAGGGGCGAAGCATTTTACCAGAGGGCCATCACGACATTACTTACAGACTAATAAAAAAATCTCATGCATGTAAATCAAGTGAATTCCGTTCTAGTCAAAAGAAAAAGTGGAATTTTTCTCCGCAGTATGTACGACGTTGACACGCAAAGTGTCATCAGGAGTAACGATTTACATAGCAATCGTTCTAATAAATAAAATATCCATGAGTCGATCGGCACGGTGGCGGGCAGGACATATCAATATTTATTGGGGACTTACATTGTACGAGGAACGCAGAAATACAACTCATTAAGAAGAGCAAAACTCATTTTGATGACTAAATGTTATTTGAATGACATTCAATAGATAACACATGTTAAGGTAAGGTAGTGGGTATCATCATCACCTTTCCCAACTATGTTCGAGTCGCTTTCAGTTTCACCGGATACAGCTGATTACCAGCATTTAACATAAAGCCTATCTGACCTCGAAAACCCAGTCTCTAGGTAATAGCATAGCATAGCATAATCAGCCTATCATGTTCCCACTGCTGGGACACAGGCCTCCTCTCTGTGAGAGGGAGTGGGCCGTAATCCACCACACGGGCCCAGTGCGGGTTGGCAGATGTCACATGTCTTCGAATTTTTGGTTCTAAGACATGCCGGTTTCCTCACGATGTTTTCCTTCACCGTTTTGAGAGCAGTGGTGATGAAATAATTTACACAAAGTAAAGCGCCTGTCTGGGTTCTAACCTACGACCAACAACTCGTAAGTCGCAGCCGTTACCACTGGGACTAGGTAATACGATACCCCAAAGACTGGTTGTCATACTCTCAGGCTTCTAACAACCCGCAACGAGTGTCAAAGATCTACAAATTACAGTTGGGACCAACGGCTTATCAGGCTTATCGAGGCACGGAGGCGTCTCGCTAAGTAATGGATGGTCACACATCCGCGACATGACCGCGGCAAGTGCAGCTTAACCTTTGCTTAACAAAACTAGATGAGGTCGGTGTTTCCTAAATGGCTACTATGAGAAGAAATGCCGAAACAAACTCAGAGGTCACAGTCCCTATTAAAGTCCAGATAAACACAAATAATCTTGGCCAAATCACGTAAAGATCATGTAGATTGTTGTCTAAAATGGTCTTGTGAGGAAAGAACCACACAGATTGAGTGGACCTGTCCAGTCAGTGCACGCATTTTCCAGTTATCGTGCAGCGCAACTCAGAACTTAAGCAGCTCAACGGTTCGAGGAACAGTACCAAAGGAAGGACATTTGGGCAGGCCACATAAATTACGCAAATGCTAGATCATGATTCATAACAATTATCTGTTGGATTCAGGCCTCTACAGCGGCATGGTTCCTATACATGTACATCCTCTTAAGACAAATAGTAACTAGGAGTTTGGTGTCACACTAGTACTTACAACTGTACACTAATGTACGGGTCTTCCAGGGCACCTTCTTCTTTCTGTTAAAATTTCCGCTGCGACCACTGCAGGTTGGTCAAATAAATTAACTGTAACAGATAATAGCTATTAAACAGCAACTGTTCTTGATTTAAAAGAAACAAAATATCCGTCTTAAGGGTTCCGTACGTCCTATTGAAAAACGGAACTCTTATGGGATCACTCGTGTGTCTATCTGTATGTTATCTGTCACAGTCAATTTGTTCCGAATATACTGGACTGATTAAGTTGAAATTTGGTACACGTAACGTAAATTAATTAATTTTTAATATGGGGGTCACTTTTAGGGAAAAAACCAGAATATTAAAAACAAACTACCGTGTGACATACCAAATGAAAATAATGTGAGAAAAATATTGTGAGAATCTCAAACACGCTTTTTGCATAATTTTAAACTAAACGGTTTTGAAGTTATTTAATAAATTTTATAATTGCCCCCACCCCCTTATTACTGAAACTAATTACACAAAGAAAAAAAATAAAGGCTTTTACACTTCTGAATATGTCTCATAGTGGTCGGGAAAGTAGCATATGTGCCCAATGATATTCTTGCGACTGCTTTGAATAGGAATCTGCCGTGCACTATCGTAACTCACAAGTGTCATATGTGCACTAATAAATATTATTTAGGTGTAGCGCGGCTCATTGGCTTTGATGGGTTGGATAGGTATTATGGCTTACTTCGAATGGGTGGCATTGTTGATTGACTTTTTAGGGGTAATACGATACCCCTTAGTAAGACTGGTCGTCGGACTTTCGGGATTCTGACCACCCCGACGACTGTCAAAGAACTACAAATGACAGCCAACTGTTTCTCGGTCGGTCTCGATATGTTATAAATGATCACCCATCCACGGGCCTAAGCTACCCCAGCGAGCGTAGCATAATATTTTATGGACGATTATTATTTAGCCTCGAGCCCCTCATATCATTGCATTTTATCAGGGTCGTACAGCAGGGGCCACCACACTCATTCTTACGATATAGGCACAGATTTCTTAGGGCAAAAGTGGGCAATTCTTACGATGTAGGTACAGATTTCTAAGGGGAAAAGTGGGTACTTTTCATAGTACCAAACTGATCTTGGTGAATTTAAAAACCGTAACCGAAGACCGTTCAGGTACCTTAACATATTTTACTTAGTTTACAATAAACTGACATTGAAGAAGTATTAATATAAATAAAAATCTAAAAATACTCGTAGCATTCATTAATTCATTCTATTTAATAATCTAAATCGATTCCATAAATTATCTACATTATTTGACATCACGTTGACAGGATTACATAACATAAAAATGTTTGCTAGTTCGTCAACGATATCGTCAAATTATACATATATGTAGTCTAAGTGGTATCATTAAATGTGCTATGGTCCGCGCCACTTTTTATACAATGTTGAGATACCTCCAATTATTTGTCAAACAATAATAAAGTAAACATTATTTATTTATTTTATTTATTAAAACTTTATGCACAAGTAAAAAAATACTGTACAAAGGCGGACTTAATGCCTGAGGCATTTTCTACCAGTCAACCTTAGGGTGATGCAGAGACAAAACATTGCAGGTGCAACAAAGGGGATAGATAACTCGAAAAAGACTACACTACTAAAACATAAATACTTAAATACATACATATAAATAGATTCAACTTTGTCAGGAGAAATAACGATAGGTAGATGAGAAAACGTATCCAGCAAATCAGCGTTGAGATGATTTAACAAACTTCTCACTAATATGTTCACGAGCCTTCATTTGAAAGATAACCGACAGGTTGCCATCCTGATGTTCAGAGGGAGCGCATTCCAAAGAAAGACCGCCTGGACAAAGAAAGAAGAGTGAATAAAACCAGAGCGGTGAGAAGGACATCGTAGAAGACGATTGTTGGTGGAACGAAGATTTTTGCTATGAGCAGAGCATAAGTATTGAACATGGGGGTCAGATATGAAGGAGAAGTAAGTTTGTCGAGTATAGAATATAACATAGATAGAGCCCTCAACTCTCTACGCTGACGTATGGGTAACCATTTTAAAAGCAATCGGTGCATAGAAACATGATCATACTTACGTAGATTGAAGACAAATCGAATGCAGTTATTTAGAAGGCGGTCAAGTTTATTGAGATCTGCATTTAGGTCATAGTAACACACATCACCATAGTCTATTATGGGAAAGATTAGGGACTGTACAAGCATACTCTTTATGTGTGATGGGAGGAGGTTTTTCAACCGGTAGAGCGCCCGCAACGTTCCGGTGACTTTTTTACTAACAGTCGTGACCTGCTTTCGCCAGTCAAGACATGTGTCGACATGCAGACCAAGATCCTTAACATCTGAGCTAAACGGGATGACGGAGTTATCAAACATTACAGGTGGTACAGTAACGCCTTTCACTTTTCTCATACTGTAGGGGCTCCCTACAATTCTGCCGGCCTGACACTTCGTAGGGTTTACTGCCACCCCAAATCTATCAGACCAGTTTTTAACTACACCTAAATCCCGGTTAAGCTGCTCAATCGCATCGGATATGTTGTCCACACTTGCCTGGTAGTAAAGCTGCAAATCGTCAGCATAAAGACGATACGCAACCCAAAGTTCGGTGGTAATAAGATTAATAAAAATGGAGAACAAAAGAGGAGATAATATACCGCCTTGAGGGACGCCAGTTGCAAGATCACAGCAACTCGACGAAGAGTCTCTAGCACGAACTGACTGCTGGCGCCCCTGAAGATAAGAAGAAAACCATTCCAAACCCTCCCGAGATACCATAAGATAGGAAAGGTTAGATAAAAGAACTTCGTGACTGACGGTATTAAAAGCATTGGAGAAGTCAATTAACACTAAGACTGTAACTTTAGTGTCTTCCATGCCCCGCCTGATATCGTCAGTCACTTTAAGGAGGGCTGATACGGTACTGTGCCTGGGCCTGAAACCGGATTGAAATGGACTGATGAGGGAGTTGAGGTGAATGAATTGGGAGAATTGTTTATGAACACTGGCCTCGAGCACTTTAGATAGAAAGTGAAGGATGGAAATTGAGCGAAAGTGACTAGGAAGAGAGGGATTGGGTATCTTAGGCAGGGGCCGGACAAGGGCTTTACGCCACAGGGAAGGGAAAACACCGGTGTAGAGGGAGAAGTTTATGATGTGCGAGATTGCAGGGAGGAGTTGATCAAGAGCCGCTACGATCATACGGCGGCTGACATTATCGCAGCCCACAACTTTGGATTTAATGGAAAGGATAATTTTTTTGATCTCTTCCGGGACGACTGGGGTGAAGACAAAGGGGTTAATGTTGGGACGCGTCAGACCAGCAAGGTAGTCGAGGGTTTGACATTCGATTTGCCTATCTAGAGTGGGAACAGTGGACAAATGGCGATTTAGATCGTCCAAACCAATTGTGTTAGGAAGGTCAGAATGTCGCGATTTGCCGATACCAAAAGTTCCAAGGACTTTACAAATATCGGCAGGAGAAGAAGAATTAATATTATTTAGGATGTGGCGGCGTTTAGCGTTGTGTATCATCTGATTACACCGATTCCTAGCAGCCTTAAAAAAGGCCCAATTGTCATCCGAGCGATCCCTCTTAAATTTCCGAAACGCGCGGTCCCTCCGTCGCATTGCCATCCGAACACAACTGTTCATCCAAGGTGCAGGCGGACGCTTCAACTTGATTTTCTTGATAGGGGCATGGGCGTCAAATAGTTTTACCACAACATCGTTGAACAATCCGACTTTTTCATCAATTGAAGCAGCTGCTTCCAGGGATGACCAGTCAAATTTAGACGCATCTTGTTGAAGCCTCTTGCTATTCACACGCGCAAAGGCACGCCTGTACTGGAACGTTGGTTTAGGTTGGTCATATTTTTTATTGTTCTATCATTGTATAAAAAATAAATGCTTTCCCAAGGAGGGTTGATATCAGGTAGGCAGGCGGCCTGTCGTAAAACCAAGCCAAAACCCTGTGTAGCATGGACAATCCACCATTGTGTAAAAATTATATAAAAAGAAACCCGCTCTGTTGATTTTTTTCTGCAAATTTCTTGAAGGCTTGAATACCTTTTCATAAAAAGCGGTGGTAGTTCCTACTACAGGAACAATTAGTTCTTACTACTACAACAATATCAAAAAGTATGATTTTTTTTTAGTCTCTCCGCTCTAAAACAAAAAAAACAAGTATACTGTAGTGTGTACTGTGAACTTACTTAATATTAGATAGTTTTGTCAACCAAAGTCCTGCAAGGAGCACTCATATACCTTTTCTAAATGTATCAATAATTTGCAAACGTTGAAAAATAACAATAACTATTATGTAGATACTATGGGGCAATTCAGTTGAAGTTTTAATAACATAACGGATTCAAAAAAGTGTGTTAGGGCAATAACAGGCGTCTGGTTTTGGACAGCTGTAAGCCTTTATTTATAAACTTCATATTTTACCTTTAACCAATCATGTACGTCAAGGAACTATATATGCTAATAAAACAATATTTACACTATTTTCGCATGCAGTCAAAAGTAAGCCACAAAACGGCTTCTGCTAGAAATAAATATAAATCCAATTAAATGTACGTCAATGAGATTACAAATGTATAGGAGGGATGTATATTAATGCCATTTAAGTTACTTAACTCATTTAAGGAACTTCCTATTCCCATGTTTAGGAAAAAGCTTGGATAATTGCTTTTATGACATTGGCGAATTTATGGAGTATTGTAAAATCCAAAATTACATGTACTTAATTTTGACAGTAACGATTACTTATTTATAATAATACTAGCGCAACTTATAACTTCACGTGGAGGCTTCTAATAATATAATCTCTCTGTAAAAAGTAATGGACTCCCAACTCGACGGCTGGTAAAATAAAACTTAGCCCTATATTCTGTCAAATAAATAAATTCTAATTCTGAATTTCATTCTGATAGTCTAAATCTCACCTTCTTATTATACTAAATGTTGCTTGATTCAGCCATTCACTGAATATTTCTTAATTGGCTTCAGCTACATCTTCATAGACGACGTTTCTGCAGATTTGTGAAAACAATGACAATGAAATGAAAAACATAGTACGTACCTATGACTAAGACACTGAAAAAAATTGTAGTAGGCGTACAATCGGCTAGCCGCCACAGATGCTAATTTTAACCTTATCACAAAGTCTGAAGTACGAAGGTCCGAACGCGTCAATGTCAATGTAAATTCGTGTCACCAATGTGGTTGACAACGTCACACTTATTATCCAATCATGGCGTGCTGCATTCAAGCAGCGCAAACGGCGACCAATTAAGTTTTTTTGCATCCGTCTCACCTCTTACCCCGCTACTCCCTCCCAACCTCCCAAGTGAATTGGATGGGAACAATGGATAACCATTATCGGCACTTGGATAGTGAGGAGGTGCAAGTTTGTATCAACATAAAAACAAGTTTGATACTTCATCTTTGAAACATAGCGTAAAATGTAAGACTGCTACAAACTTAACAGATAGATTAATTATCATCCTTAAACTGTCAGGCTTGCAGCAATATTGCCATAAACTTATTTTGTCATATTTGAGGACACAATTTAAATCAAATAAAAATCTAGTTTGCAGCAAGCTGATCTGCTATCTGGGTAACGACTGTTAAAGATCTAAAAATGACAGCCAACGGTTTCGGTCGGTCTCGATATGTTATAAATGATTACCCATCCACGGACCTACCTAAGCAAGCTTAACATAATATTTGATGGACGATTATTTTCCGCCTCGGGTCGCTCATTTCATTCTATTTGTCAAGGTCAATGTCAGAAGATTAGTTATGTAACAGCTAATAATAGCTGCTGATGTCAGAGGTAGTTGTTATAATTACTAGCTGGTAAGACTGCTCATTGAATTCAACGCGTAATACTGCAGGGGGTACCACACTCATTCTTACGATATAGGTACAGTTCTTAGGGCAAAAGTGGATACTTTTCATAGTATCAAACTGATTTCGGTGAATTTAAAAACCGTGACCAAAGACCGTTTAACTATGTAAAACATATTTTTACTTAGTTTACAATAAACTTACATTAAAGAAGTATTTATGTAAGTATATATTCTTAATAAAAAGGTTTCAATGATTCGGTAGAATTAAAATCAAAATCAAAAGTCATTTATTCAAATTAGGCTGAGAATCAGCACTTTTCGAACGTCAAAATTAAATAAGACAGTCCCCCAAAACGCCCACCCTACACTACTTCCTAGTGCTTTAGTTGGGAAGAAGAAGTGGCGCAACAAACTCCTCATTTAAAAATGTTAATCGCTTCCATCAATAAACTACATTATTTAACGTCACGAAGACAGGATTACATTACTTAAAACATCTCAGCTAAAGTACTCGGAAGTAAAAAGTTATCAGATTACAAGAAGTTCCTTTTTAAAGTAAAAAAAAATATCCGGCGAGAAAGCGTTTTCGTAAAGCGCACAAAAAATTTGAAAACCTTAGCTATAATTTTCTTTTTGCTTTGAAAATTTGAGTACATTGTTACATAACGTAACATAACATCACACCTTGTGTGCCCCGAAGGTTTGGGTAGAGCACATCGCTAATAAGTGCAAATTGAAAAAATGGATGTACCTACATTTTATTTTCAAGCTTACTTTAATATGTTTGTTGTAAGGCAAACAAGTAAGAAAAAAATATCTGGAAAAATACTTTTTCTAATTGGTGTATTTAAGTGGGTATTACATCTATCAAAAATAGAAAAAAAGTTTGCTATATCTGCGTTTTCAAATTTGAGGATGATACCAGAAAATGAGGCAACACAATGGATACCCACATTAAAATACACGATCCGAAACGACTGACAACCTTAGTAATAATTTTGCGACTTAATGAACCGTCAAGTCTCTGCCGAATTTGCTGAATCACTGTAAGAAATTAGAGTTTACGTAACTTTTAAAATAATACAAACGGAATTGCCTAACTGTTATTAAATCAAATATTAACTTTGGTTTCCATTTAATTTAGTTCATTGTTGAAGCTCTAATTGCTAGACTCTATTTGGGAAACCAGTTAAGAAAAAGGTGACATTTCCATAGTGAAACCGAAACCCACAACTCACTTTACTACTGCACTAACCATACCTTCAAAGTTAGGTTTCTCTTTAAAAGTTCTGTTTTGGCAATATGTGTATATTGCCAAAACAGAAAGGGGTAGAAACTTTAAAAATCCATTTACATATACAATGTTTTGTAATTTCTGAACCTTTTTTTTTCTAATTGTCGATCTCTTTTTATTTTATCCATTTGCCATCGTTTCTCTAGAGACCCAGTTAATTAAAACTGATGTTAACTAAGGAGTTTTTTCTTCGACCGTTTCGAAGAAGTTTGTAAGTTTTTTCGCCCTGTTTGCCTAACAATCTATATTTATAAAGAACCGATGAGAGGAAATTGATGGGGAGGTAGCTTAGAACCAGGAAACGGACATAAGTTTTTTTTCAAGGATAATATGTCAGAAGACATTTTGCATCAAATTCGTGTCAGTTCGAGATATCCCGATGTTGAGATGACTGAGGAAATACATATTCGGGCTGTGCTCTTGATTGAAGACAGGTGTTACCTCATGTGCAGTAGTTTATTAGTCAGGTTATTATTCCTAACCTATTGCCAACGCCAAATCTTGAAATGAATGACGCATTCAATCGAGAATTGGAACGGGAACGTGAATGATCTACAACAGAATGATATGATCAACAGGAATTAAATTAAGTAGTTCAAACGAATGTACGCCTTTTGAATCCCCAACAAAAGGATGTTTTTGATACTTTAACGATGGCAATTGATGATGGAAATGGTGGTTTATATTTCCTGAAGGTCCTTGGTGGAACTGGTAAGACATTCCTCATGTCAGTAGTTTTAGCCACTGTTCGTGCGTCAAACATTGCGGTTGCAATTGCTTCTTCTGGAATAGCAGCCACATTGTTAGAAGGATGCTGTTTTTCTCGGTTACCAATTCAATCAGTACCTCCTAGCATTCGGAAATATTCTGAGTCAGAAAGGGCACATTTCATTGAAGCCAGGATAATTTGTTATCATTAGGAGCCCTATTTGTCAAATGTATTTTTAATACCCAAGCCAAACTGAAAGATGCGTTTTATCTTAAACTTATCCCCTTTATATTATATACCCACATTATAATTATTATTTTTTCTGATGAAAATGAAGAAGAAATCAAGATATTCTCAAAAACGTGTGAAATGATGTGTACAACGCGTTAAATGTGTATAAAATGCCAATCTCTTCGGACGAAGCCTTCATATAATTAGGATCGAAATTCACTCACAGGTAAGTTCGTTTAAACTCTAAATATAACTGTTCTCGCTATACTCGTGTAAATGTTATACATGATCCTTTAGTTGGATCCAAGTTACGAAGTAAACTAGACACAACATCAACACTCACTTCCATGTGACAAATGTCAGATGAAATTCTGTCATTTATTTTAACAGTAACACAGTATTTTAACAGAAGACACCTCGATAAAAAAAAAAACTGTTTTAAATTAAGCCATAGAGGACAAGTTACCAACATAAACAGTTAATTGACAGTTTAATAAACTACCAGGCCGCTCAGAAAGTATTGCCAACTTTTTTTTTATGGATGAGAGACTGACCAGTTATAGTCTATTTTGAAAAAAGTTTTATTTGTTAGTAAAAATAGGTACTTTCCAATTTCAAAATATCCCTCCACATTGTTTGCGAGCTAATTTAACTTAAGACTTCAAGTGTCGCCTGAAACCGGACGAATCGTAGGATAGACTTTGGATGAAGGCCCTTCTACGGCAACCGTGTATCGTTGGTATTACGAATTCAAGCGCTGTCGACTAACTTTGGGGGATAAAGAAACAAGTGGTCGTTTGACGGCTATGACGGTAGAAAACTTGCTAGCAGTGAAAAATTTATTTCAAGTCTCCTTGTTGATATTAATAATAAATAATAATAAAATTTGTTACATCGTTATGGCAACAAACATCTGAATTTTCAATTTTATTTAATAATATCCGTGAAAGTAATTTTTACCAAGTTTAACAATAGTTTTTCAATAGAAACCAAACCTGGAAATTGCAAATTACTATAACACCAAAAAAGAGACCATACCACATAAAATGTAAGAAATGTAATAAAAAACTACAGAATCGGAGGTGACATGACAGATGACACCTCCGATAAAAATAACATGAACACGAACGAAATACACTGACGAAATTGAAAAATGAGGACTATGTTGACAAGATCAGCCGCACGTCGAGCATGCCCACCACCTCTGATCTCATCGCTCAGCTCCGCCTCGCCGCCGCCGGTACCCAGCGCTACTGTAAGCGCTGTGACGACACCAGCCGCGGTAGTTGCGTCGAGCTCAAGCGACGAGTATTTCTCCCCGTCCACTACGCCACCACCTGCTCGTCGACGAGGAGGACGCCGGCCGCCGGACGGCTTAGGACCTCGAGGCCCACCGGCCTCTGATAGGGTCCCAGCTCCCGGCGGAACACATCCATCAATGAAAACGTCATGCGCTCATACTATGGGGCTACAGAGGGGGGCAACAATCTGACGCGTACCGTGTTCGGATGCTCTCTCTTTTTCAGGTGCTTGAGCCAGCTGTCAACGTTTCGGCACAACGACTGTCGGATCAGGTGTGGGTCATCCAACGTAATCATATGTTGGATGACACTGTGCTTGATCACCTGCGAAGTGAAATGCAGAGTAGCCATGTCATCGCCCCGCCCCCCCCCCCCCCCCACCCCGTCGCAGACTGTTGTGGTACTATCACAGTCCAACACAAATCAAGCTGACGAGGGAAGTGATGATAGGGCTACAAACGTAAGTACCCAGTGCAATGAGGAATTGGGGAGTGCTTTGGAGTGTGGTAGGGCGCTAGTGGCGGTCCTGGATTCGCAGTTATCAAACTATTTTGATGACTGCGAAGACCTCACCGATACTCATTCGATTCTGTACTGCGCGGCTGTAGCGGCATGTCGTGTAGCTCACGTCAAATTTACGAATGACTCTAGAGCTACGCGACCGAAACCAACCGTACCAGCTTGGCAGTGCAGAATTGAACACCGTATTGGTGGGGCCAGAGCGCTCATCGGCAAACTAATCTGCTTCAGAGATGGCAATACTCGTCCAAGAGTCCTCGCTTTGTGAGGCGGGCATTCTCAGGGACAGATATTAGCTCTCAGAACTATCTGTCCTGCGTCACAGAGCGCATCAACTTCCTGAAGCAGAAAGTGTATGCGCGGGCTAACCGTATTCGTAGGTATAAGCGGCGAGTAGAGCGATACACTCAGAATCGCACCTTCCAGAGCGATGAAAGGTGGGTTTATAGGGGTTGGGAGCGACCAAACCAAGGTGTGGCTGACACGTGCCTTTTTTTTTTGGGTGGGAAATCATCAAATGACTTCTCCCGCTCTGGGTGGAGCGGGTGGGCGTGTCAGACTTTTACTGACTAAAACCCACACGTGTTCCTTCAGTTGCCTGTGCCAGGGCCACGGTTTTCTCTGTGGAATAACCCGCGACCCTAAGGCGTCGGCCCTATCGGACCCCGTCACTTTGTGCTGACATCTCTTTGAGGCGCGCGTGGAACACAACGCGCCGTCGACCCGGGCCTGGTCCTTACCGGACGGCGAGCTACCCATTGCTCGCCATCCGCAAGCCCGCGCCTACGGTGGCCAGGAATCTGCAGGCGACTCCCGACGCCCAGGGCGTCTCCTTCTGCGGCTAGTGGGGGCGTGAGGGCGCAATCTCACCCTCACCCGCTCCGCCTCCTCCTTCGCGAGCATTACTGCTTCGCAGAAGGAGGTGACGGCTTTCCATTCCCTGGCTGACACGTGCCTGCCAGATGATGATGCCATGTGTTCTTTCTGGCGCAGCATTTGGTCGGTGCCTGTCAGTCACACCGAAGGTGACTGGACTCGGGAAGTCGAGCGAGCCTGCAATCCAATACCAGAAATGAGGGCTATTACCATCTGCCCCCAAGATGTAGCTCGTGCAGTCCATCCGTTGTAAGGAGCTTCACGGACGCTTTTTCCGGGCCCTACATGGACCCGATGTAGATCTTCTAGCGTCCGTATCCTGGCTGCGTTTCGGTGACCACTTTGGAGAAAACGAAGGTTTTGTCTGTGCAATTATGGACGAAGTTATGATGACGAACAATTACCGGAGATTTATTGTGAAAGACGGCACGGTTGACATCTGTCGGGCATGTCACCGTCCGGGGGAATCAATAAGACACATTATCTCCGGTTGTTCTCGTCTAGCTAACGAAGAGTACTTGCATAGACACAACCTTGTAGCCAGGATTATCCATCAGCAACTTGCTCTGAAATACAGCCTTGTGGAATCGAAAGTGCCGTACTACAGGTACGTGCCCGACCCAGTTCTCGAAAATGGAAATATCACATTGTACTGGGATCGATCCATCATCACTGACAGGACTATTGTTGCCAATAAGCCTGATATAGTGGTGGTGGATCGAGTAGAGGGGCGCACAATGATTGTTGACATAACGGTCCCGCATGACGGTAACCTCGTGAAAGCCGAGAAAGATAAAGAAATCAAGTATCTTAATTTGGCTCGCGAGATTGTCGACATGTGGAATGTGGACTCAGTAATCATTGGCTTAATAGCCAAGAGCTTCGACAAACACCTGAGGAGGCTCTCGTTGGGCAGCTGGATCAAGGGCTTGATTCAGAAAGCGGTACTTCTGGACACGGCTCGCATTGTCAGGAGGTTCCTCTCTCTGGAGCCCTGACGGCTGGTAGCTTGGACCCTGTTCCCGATACCGGTGGGATACTATTTTTTTTTTTCAGATTTTTAAAAAAAATATTTAAAAATGTAATTTATAAGTTTTTTAAATGTAATTAAGGAGATAATAATAATAATAATTTTTATTTAACTTTCATTTACATTCAATATATCACAATATATAATTATCAATTAAGCTAAGTCAAGTTTAACAAACATCTGTCTCTGAACTAGACAAGTTAATATCTGTATCTCAGACAACAGCGCTATTCCTAAATATGTCATTTGGAGGCCAACAAGTACTAATGCGGCTCAAACATTGCAAAAAAAAATGCATAAATAAAAAAATAAACAAACAAATAAGATTTAAAAAGGGATGATATGAAGTCCTTTTGTGTAGAGTGTAGTAGAATGAGTGTGTGTGGGAGGGTGTGTGGAATTTTAATCTAGTGTGGTACATTTAGAAAGTTTTCGGTTTCGTCATCGTCATTTATGATATACTGAAACAATATTTTCTTACATTTTTTGTTATTTAATGCATATATGTCGAAATTGTTATTCAATTTGTTATAAAGATATGGACCTAAGAAGCAGAAGTATTTATTTACGAACAGATGTTTAAACATGGGTCTGGCGGGGAGGGCTACAGGTTTTCTTCGCTTATATGGAATAATTACTTTACCAAAGTTCAGTCTCGAATGTTGCTTCAGGGTAGTTAGCAGTATAAACAATTGGCGGACATATTATCCGGTCTTAAGTGTAAATCCTACTCAATGTCGCTAATAATGGAGTAGCAGTTATCCCTCTCCATATCAAATATTTAAGTCGGTTACGGGTTAATCTGATCGAGGGTATAATCGATTATGATAGTGTTAACAAGCTTAAGAACTTGAGCTTCCGTCAAGTGTCCTTGTGTCGCCTATAAATTGGATTCAAGTCAAGTATATCAAAATATGAATAACCTTTTGTTATTTTCACCAAATAAAGAGATGAAACAGAACAAAAAAATGCAGTTGCCAGCTTGTCAAATACGTTTGGCTATGATAAATGAAAAGTGATTTATTTCTGTAAATCTATACTATCCACTACTCTTTCACAGTCCAACAAGGACTGACTTTGAACGACCATAAAAAAAAACAACGGAAAAACAGATAAATGAATAAATTAACTTTTTCGTAGAAAATAATTAGTTGGCAAATGAGATAGCAGATAGAGGCTTCCAACATAATATTTGGGGGCATTTAACTGATAAGGATGTGGAATATTACTGGCGAAAGCTATTACTGTAACCGTTATTTCTAAGTGTTGCTTAAGTAGAGTAATACATTCATTAACGATAATGAAAGTACATGTAAAACTTTGTAACAATATTAATAATTTGTACTTTGACGTTGTTGCACAGTGGATATTACAGATCGTCTGTCGGTATGTTACCTTTTAACGTCTAAACCACTGAACGGATTTCGATAAAATTTATCGATTAGAATGGATGGCATCTGGGGAAGGAAAATACTACTTTTTGCCCTAATAATAATCCTCAAGGGAGAGATATAGGAGATGAAAGTTAAGTAAAGTGTTTACAACATTGCTTTTCATATTTGAGCGTTTTTGTAAAATGATACCCCAGGGGGGTAAAATAGACGATTTTAAAAATCACATGATTGTTGACATGTTTTATTGGAAAAGTCAGGTTCTGGTAGTAAAGTCGGGTTCTTGAAGTAAAGTCAGGTTCTTGTTATAATGTGATAATGTGTATTTATATTGTATTTATAAGACTTAATTATTAGACATCATGTTCTAGACATTTCGTTTCTATAAAATGTATCGTTTTTTTTTGTTCTGATAAGTTTACACTCCATTAAGATAGCGTAGCGTGGATGTGACATCTATGTTTGCAGTGCCGTAACAGGGTTTATGTACAAAAACCGACAATAAAATGTGTAAAATGTGTGATGTACATGATAGGAACAAACAAATAAATAAATAAAATAAAATTATAAGTTCGTTTCAGTCCTACAATCTTGTGAATCTATAATCGGAGCCCACAAGAATAACTCTTACTAGTGCCACATGCCTAGATAATATTTATACAGATATTTTACCAAGCCACAAAGAAATGATTAATTTACTAGATTCCGATCATTTGCGGGCAAATAATTAATTACTATTCAAAACCAAAACAACAAAATTGCTAAAACTGAAAAGGAAAATTACTGTTAACCCCAAAACTACAAGCCGCTTAGAAGCTTTTAAATTTAAACTCATTAATAAATCACCAGTTTTCGATTCACCTATTCATGCTGATCCTAATCATCTTTACGATGAGTTTTTTTAATATTTACTGTAAAAATTAAATTGTACCTTTATTCCCAAGACTATCTCGGTTATTAGTAACGCATCTTTCAGTGATTGGGCTACCACCGGTATTCATAAAAGTAGAACACGGCTTTATGAGCTGTACAATGAAAGGACTTATGTTAACACTGCTGAATTTGTATGTTAGAAATTATTCAAAACTATTTAAAAAAGTGTATTGTATGGCCAAGTCGCGTTATTTGGGTTCGAAAATTAAAAACAGTAGTAATGTAATAAAAACGATTTTGGAAAATTATTAATACTGAAACAGGAAGGTCTAGTAACCGAAATACTGACAAAATTGTTGTCAGTATTGTTATTGTTTGCCTGTCTATTATGACAACATAATAAAATCAGACTCACAAGCCGCCGCGGCCTTTGAAAACTTCTTTTAAGATATTCCCGTTTCTACAACAGAATCCCTTAACTCATTACCTTCTGTTGCTGAGTCTTTTCGAAAGGAAAATGTTAATGTTTGCCGATTCGGAATTCCATTTTGAACATATTACCTGTAGAGACATAATTAAAACCTTTAACACTTTAAATGTCAAAAAGACTGCAGATCTGTGCGGTAATACTGTAAATAGTTGCTAAATATATTATCGACATTGTAGCTCCTACTATAGCTATTATCATTAATAATTGTATCGACTGTGGGGAGTTTCCTAACTTTATGAAAAAAAGTAAAATAATACCTTTGTTTAAATCAGTTAGTTCAGACCCCACGTATTATAGACCTATTCTAGTACTACCTAACTTTAATAAACGTTTTGAGAAAAAATAATTTTAGAAGAGTGTCCATGGAGTTTCTTGCCCTTTCTTCGCCATAGGTACCTACTACTACGCTTTGGAATGGGCAACTAGTTTCATATTTCTGACTGACTGACTGGTTTAATAAATGCTTATGTTTTTAACAAACATAGCCAACAGTTCAGTTTTACAAGCGGTCGTTCAACTACTGATGTTGAACTTCTAAGAAATATTTATAATGCTTGGGAAAATAAATGCGATGCCTTGGGCATATTTTGTGATTTGTCTAAGGCATTTGATTGCATTCTTCATGAAACGTTAATCAGGAATCTCCGCTACTACGGGATCCGAAACACCGATCTGGTTCTTCTTACTTTATACTTTAGTAATATGATTCAGAGTGTTGACGTTAATGGAGAAAAATCTCTTGGGTCTATCTTAACAATTTATTTATATGACTTAGTGTTATTTGTGGATGATACTTCACTGACGATGTAAATAGCGCGATCTCAAAAATCTTGGACAACGTTTACAATTTTACTTCTGAATGAAACAATTACCAGATACATTAAGTTTACGCTACCTCACGTAAGGCAGATAAAAACGGATGTGTTGATAAAGGGCGAAGAATTAATACCTTGAGACAGCACAGTATTCTTGTGCTTAACTTTGGATTCTAAGCTTCAGTGGGGCCCACATATTGATAAATTGTCAAAAAAGCTAAACTCCGCAGCGTACGCTGTTAGAAAAATTCATAATTTAACTGACATAGGACACAGCTCGTTTTTTTTATTTTTTTATATTTTTTTATACTTTAGCTATTTTCATAGTGTAATGTCGTACAGTATTCTGTTGTGGGGAAATGCCGCCGACATTCAGACTGTCAAAAATACCTGTAGTAATAGTTTTTAACATTTGATTGTCGCCGAGGTGAGATTTCGACTAGAATTTTAACGTTTTAAATTCGAGAATTGTCCTTCTGACGTTTACTTTAGTTCGGTTAGCTAGTATTCTATGTGGTTCTTCAGTAAGTTTTTGATCATAACTGTCAAGATAACTATGCACGTAAGTTAGTTAAGTTTATAAGTTGTAATCGTTCAAACCGAATCACCTATTAACAGTGTAAGGCAGATCGCTATTGATGATAGACTGTATAATTATATCGGTCCCTGTCAAATAAATGATATAAGGACGCATTCTTTAGCTATAATGGGACGTTAAAAACAGAGATTGATAGTATCTGTTTAACGCCAAAATTGATGATAGATACATTATTGGGTTCAGCCGTTAGTGTATGAAGTTAGTCTCTTTCATCGTTTGTCTGAGTGACTTTAGAGTTAGAGCATCAAACATTTGTCCTTATTGATGACGTCGTTTGTCTGTCTGCTTAGCCTTTTCCCAACTATGTTGGGGTCAGCTTCTAGCCTCACCGGACGAAACTGAATACCAGTACATGGTGTGACTGCGTATCTGACTTCCACAACCCAAATACTGGGGAACAAGATACCCCTTGGTAAGACTGGTTGTTAGACTTTTTTGGGTATTGTCTGTATAGTGGGCAAATGTTCATTGTCCTATACAAGCATCTCTTTTCTATACATAACACATTAAAGCCATACAAACTGATATTAATCATACTAATATTTCACTCCCTTAAAAGAATGACTGATGGTAGTGTAATTTTAAATAATATTCGTCTGAAAGCTCTCTCGGTTATATGTAGCCCTGGTAGCCGTTATCAACATGACGCATGAATACAAATACATTTGCATCAAAATGTTGATGTTCCAACATTTTCTTTAATTAGGGTTCCGTATCCAAAGGGAACCAACGGGACCCTTTGATCCGCCCATCTGTCATAGGACTGTTTCTTTTAAACCGTAATGACACTTGAAAATTTCACAGTGTGTTTGTTAACTATTCTATAACAAAACCTTTCATATACATTCCATACAAGAAACTTTTTTTTTCCGTCGTTTTATGTTATTTATTGTATGTTGGTCCGAAACCCATCGTGTTTGAGACTAACTCGCAAGTGGCCGCTTCATTGTTTCTTTGTGGGGATCGAAACAAATCATTTATCGTGGGTTGAAAAGCGACGCGAACAATAACTCGCTGGTATTGTGGTCACAGTGGGGGTCGGGGGATCAGTTTCCGTACCAGCACGTGAAACATGACCGGGTTTTGACTTTTGATCGACGGAAAAATAGACAAAATGACATGATAAAAGAAATCAGTCGTTTTGTTAATTCTGTACACAGACAAAACTTGTTTCTATGACGGTAATTCTACGCGTGCTGGTAAGTTTTGAATGATTTTTCTCGTTAAAACAATATATAGGAGCCTTTTTGGCCTCGCACAGGTCTTTTAACTGTTTTTTGTTGTTTTTTTTGGATGTTAATTCTGTTAAATTTTGTTTTCTTAATTTTATTTCTTTTACTATTTGTATTCCCTGCGCGTGTCCCGAATTAAATATTTTTCTTTCTTTCGTTCTTTATTACTTTGAGAACAGCCGTTCAAGTTATGTCCAATCGCTAGTATGCTATGAGCAGTGGTTGCCCAGTGGTAACGGCCGCGACTTACGAGTTGTTGGTCGTAGGTTCAAACCCAAACAGGCGCTTTACTTTGTATAAATTATTTCATCACCACTGCTCTCCTCTTCAATTATTTCTCCCCAAAACGGTGAAGGAAAACATCGTGAGGAAACCAGCATGTCTTAGAGTCAAAAACGAAGACATGTGACATCTACCAACCCGCACTGGACCCGCGAGGTGGATTACGGCCCACACCCTCTCACAGAGAGAGGGCCTGAGTCCTAGCAGTGAGAACATAATAGGCTGATTATGCTACTATGCTGATATAGCAGATCTCATTTTAGAAAAATCTAGGTCACAATCAATCTAGACACAGAAAATAATTTTCAAGTTGATTACTATTGAAAAGTACGTAAACGGACGGTTTGTATGTTTATTTTTATCTCGAAACATAAGTGATTTAACAAGAAATACACGCACAAAATTGTGCATAACTGCGGAGGCGTCTTGTTAATTAAAAGGCCCAGTCTCTCTCAAACAAAACACTAATTAACTTTTCAAGTTACACCCCGTAAAATAACTTTCAGGTTTGGAACCGTTGTAAAGTTGACTGCGTGTAGAGTTTCCACGGTTAACCTGTTTGCTTTGTTAAATATTTTACATAATCTTTCTTTTTGTTCATACATTTGAATATGTAATCTTCTTTCAATGAGTTGAAAATGTTACAGAGAAAGAAACCCTAACTCAATTTATCCGCAAATGTTTTTTCACGTCAGATAGTTTAACACAACTAAGAAAATTATTTATTACTAAATTACAAAATACTAACGAAACTATGTCAAAGTTAAGTCCAGTCGTTGTATTACTACGAGATTTACAATACCAAATATTTTTATAGAAAATATTTTTATTCTAGAAAACTCTGTTTAATTTCACATAAACCTACATGGGCACTTATGAAACCTCACAAAATTGGTCGTTTCCTATGAAGCCGAGCCGGCGAGAAACTCCACGGTCACTCTTTTAAAAATAATTGTCTTGCACAATGTTTTCAAATGACCGTGTTAATAGGTAAGGAAGGACGGTGTAGGCCTGTCAACAAGTACCAGGTACTTAACAAAATAGAAACCACAAGGTATACCTTAAACGTTTCACATTCACAAAATATAAAATAATCTATTGAAAGATAAGTTTTATAAATAAATAAAAAACCTGTTTAAACCAAATGGCATGATTGCCATTACAACTCTAACAAATCTAAATGAATACTGTCCAAAAATACCGAGAAGAATGAGAAGATTATGTCAAAAAGCCTGCTCTGCCTTATTTTTCTTACCGCATATGCAACTGAACTTAATCTACCTGAAAGAGCTCTCTAGTGTGGGCGACTCATTATCATTTTGAATCTACAGTAATTCCTTTAAATAGAGTTTTCGTAGTAGCATCTAGTTTCTTGCCATCAAAAAATGTAGACCCACTTGGGATACATTTGGTAACGAAAACTTAAGCCATTTAGTTTTGTTCACGTTAAGTAAAATAATGTTATCTGCGAACCATTTCAAGAACAGCCAGACTATCGTTGACATGTAAGACATCCACAACTTTTCTACAATAAAAAAATAAGAGAAGTGTCATCAGCTAATCAAACTGTATCCGATAAATTATCCATCATAACACGTTGGTCATGTGGGGTGAATGCCGCGAGACAGAAATAGACTGAGCGATTATTGACCGTTCGATTGTTGCAAGTATATTACGATGTACTTCGCTTTGCCACGTCTATCGTTAGTATATTTAAATGTCTTTGTGTGTAACCAACTTTTTATTCATCAGAGTGGTTCCATTGTTGCCGAAGATGGCTCTTTACTTAAAGGACCCATTTCCTACACTCACATGTACGGTTTTGTTCTTCAAGAGTCCGGCCTTTTATGAAAACAATGTCTCTCATTTTTAAGAGTAAATTCTTTTATATGCTTACTTGGAAGACAGTGTGATTTGGTTTTAAGATACCTTATGGCATCTTGTTTTACATGTCTTTTAAAACACAAAACAAAAGCCCCTACCTCACAAAAAAACCAATCATCCTGCCTTCCTGAAAATGTGTTTGAACAAACCATACACATGCAATTTTTATGTCCGAATAAAAATGGTGCCAATAAAAACTCGGTGTATCCCGAGGAATAATCCTAATTGTCCAACGAGTAGAGCCTACACAGTCTGATACAATGCAGCCACAATGTAAGGATAAAACAACATGCTCGCTGAGAATCCGGCACACTGTCATACCGTTGCGTAATGGGTAAACTTGTGATTAGGTTCATGCTAAAATGCACCCTTTTGATCTTAAAATAGTGTATCGATGAGAATTGCAATATTTCAAAACGAATTCAATGTTAAACCAAAGGGGCTATACAATTGGCAATCGCTTTCAAAGCGTGTCGTATTTCTACAACGACATATAACAGTATAGTAGTTTAAGTCAGTCCCATCCATTTTTTTATTTTTCGTCATCGATACCGTTGATAGAATGTCACTTTGTCCTAAAGTCCTCAGGCCTTTATATTCAAACAATCGAACTTCTTTTAAAAAAGGAAAGGGAGACCTTTGCCCTGCAGTGGTACAATACAGGCATAATTATTGATTTATTTATATACCAGATAAGTACCTTCATGAAATATTGTAAAGTAACATTTTCAAATGTGTACGGTATGGTCAGTTTTATTGGGAAGGCATCAGTTTCTTAATAAAATGTCGTGTTTGCACATTTTGCAGACGGACATAACATAAAATAGAATAAAAAGGACATTTAGTGACGAAAATTGATATGTAGATACTCGGATATCTATGGTAGGTACTATATTAACAATAGAAGCAGGTCTTGGCAACAAGTTACAATACAAAGAAAAATAAAAAAACTTTTAATATATCTTTCAAAATTATAGGCATTAACTCGTCATCACTTATCATTAACATTAGGCTCTACGTACATAGTTCTTATTAGAAAATGCATGAGGATTTCCCTTTTCTAGCAGGATTGCCGGTAGTTTCAAAAGAGCGTTTAGAAACAGGACAGTCCTTTTTTTTTCAAATAATCAGCTTTCAGAAACCAGAGGTTGAACAGGCATATTTATGCCTTTGTATGTCCGGCGTTGAGCAGGCGATGCTTAATTTGTCTGCGACGATAGAACGTAAGGGAATCCCAGCAGTCTATTTGTCCTTCATCACACAATTGCTCGCGGACAAATTGTCCATCGTCTTCTTAGCGCCTGAAACTCTGTACAGCGGTCAAAGTGTTACACTTTTTTTTATGATGCTTTGCTGATTTAAACTCCCATCATCTTATTCCTCTTCCCTTAGAACTATTCAACTGTTCCACTTTCACACCTTGTGTTTCCATTGGACACAGGTCTCCGATGGCAATGTGAAAAGTGTCGCGCCCTTTGTCAGCGAACCATATACGAAGGAGTTCTGATTTCTTGCCCTGGCAGTAACGGGAGTCACTAAGGTGAAATCAGGTCATCATTTAGAGGACATACCCTGAGCATGAGCAGCCTGCGTGATCAACGCTTCATCAGCAAGATGAGGCGCGGCGCGACACGCCTCGGCCCTATGGCCACTCTACTATTCTCCTGTATAATATAACCTGTAATTGTTAGTCAGGGACAGTTTTATTAGTTCTGTAAAAAGCACGGCAATAAACCATTGCTTATGTGAAATACAGTCCACTCTTTCATTGCTAACATAAGGTGTGCAAAATCGAATTTCTTACAATTCCTACTCTAAAATAGTATTCTCGCATAGAAAGCAGTGTGGTGTGTTGAATTACGGCTGAAGAGAACTTAGATTAAACGCCACGTCAGGATTACAAAAGCAAATTCGGTGGCAGTTCCGCATTATATTGTAGTGGTGAACCAATTAGAATTTGGTTGGTTCCGCTGACGATGTTGTCGTCAGATGGTCACCCAATATAATTGTTTGTGTGCGTTAGTGTTTGTTTGTAATAGATTATTGTATTGATTATGTCGGCTGCTCAAACAGAGTTTTCATTTCATTTCATTTATTCATTCTATAACAATTTACATTGTGTAGAACATTCAATATATAAAATTCTCGTGTCACAGTTTTCGTTGCCATACTCCTCCGAAACGGCTTGACCGATTTTGATGAAATGTTTTGTGCTTATCCGGTATCTATGAGAATCGGCCAACATCTATTTTTTCAAAAAAAAAAAAATTCCAAAAAAAAAAAAATTGCAAAACAACGTTTGCGGGGTCAGCTAGTTACTTATAAAATTAAATTATTGCATGCAGACATTTAAAAGGATAATTAAAATTTATGTGAGAAGTTTACAAAAGTCAAAATAATTTTAAATATGTCATGTGTTCTTTAGCGCATATTTTTGTGCTGAAGTATTAATGAGAAAAAAAATAACGATAACAACTCAGATGTCAACTCAAGTATCAACAAAGTGAAAATCAAGCATCTTGTAAAAAAAATAAGGATGAATATAATGCGGAAGTGTTGGAGAAGAATGGTTTGCAGAATGAAATGTTGCCTTATGTTGAGGACACTACAGTTTTTGTTCTGTAAGAAACGGTATAGGTCGAAATGTTGCATTCTCAGTATAGCTCTTTGGGAAACTTCGTATAGCAGTTTTTGTGGCGCCACCCCAGCTGCTAATACAGTAAGTAATAATAGATTTACATAAGGCGTAATATGTATTGCGAATAAGAGACTGCGTAGCGATCGGTCGAAGAGTTTTAAAATATATATGTTTTCTGACCCTTCCTGTTACCAAGTTTATATGTGTTTTATAATTCAGATATCGATCTTAAGTTATACCTAGGTACTTAATATTATCAACTGTATCAATGATTGAACATTGGCATGTGTGCAAATGTGTACTGTTACAGGAATGAGCCTTTAATGTGAAGGGAATATCTGGTTGTGAGGACCGTGAGATAGAGAACGTCATCAATTTCGTCTTGGATGTGTTAAGTGTTAGAGCGTCGGATCGAAACCAGTCAAAGCCAGAATTAAAACTATTTTGTGCAATTAACTGAAGTTCTGACCATGAATTGGCGAAAAAGGTAAGAGATGTATCATCAGCAAAAGACACAATTTTTGCATTTGTGATGTTGAGATTGCAGATATCTTTTAAAAAATATAAACACAGCGTAGGACCAAGTATACTGCCCTGCGGCACAACATAACAAATTGGGAGATCGTTGCTGAAATGGTCACTAATTTTCACTACTTGCATTCTATTTGTCAGGTAGCTTCTAAAAAGATAAAGTTGCAGTCCTCTGACGCCTGATTAGCTAGTTTAAGTAAAAGGGTGGAAATGGGAACGGGGTCGAAAGCCTTAGCGAGATCAAGAAACACTGTTAGTTGATTTTATCTACTATGAAATTCGTTAGTTCATGAACTGCATCACAGGTTGACTTATTTTTCCGGAACCCGAATTGCTGAGAAGGGAACAAATATTTTTTTCGCGAAAACCTACCAATCTCTTATTTATTAGGCGCTCATGAATCTCCGATCTCGAAAGGCGGGTGGTACTGCTATAGGGTGATAGTTATTTAAAAGAGTTTCCATGGCCACCCTTAAAGAGAGGGTGTGTAACAGCCTTTTTCAAGGCCGACGGAAAAACAGCCGTTTTAAAACAGAGGTTAAATATATGGTTTAAAACTGGCACTAGAATGTTACAGCATCTCTTAATTACTGCAAGAAAGATACCATCCCATCGAGTGGCTGCAGTGGATCTATGGGACTCAATTACATATTTGACCTCATCAATAGCAGTGTCATCCAAAACAAAATATGATGAAGAACACACTTTACCCAGCTCACATTGCTCCCACAATACCTGTGGGAGCAATGTGAGCTGGGTAAAGTGTGGTGATTGATAATATTATCCGCTTTCATACCTAAAGTTTCTTCCCTATGTCAGCAAAGAATTTATTAATGTTACTGCAGCACTGAAAAGGAGTGTCAGAGTGTGAAAGTAGTTGTGTAGATGCATGTTGATGTTAATGTGTGTTTGTGATTCGTTTTATAGTTTCCCAAAGAACCTTTTAGTTATTTCCAGTTTTATCGAGCTCTTGGGTGTCCAACTGTCTTTTGACCTTTCTTAATATTTTATTGCAGAAGTTTCTGTATCGCTTATAGGAAATTTCAAGCATGACATTATAAGGCGATTGTTTCAATATTTTATGCGGTAGGTCTCTGTGTCTCATACACCGCAGCAAGCCCGGAGTGATCCAAGGTTTGAGGATCTTCTTGTTAGATGGATTTTTTTTTATGTGTTTTGGAAATTGCGTTAACCATGAGACCAATCAGCGCATCAGTAGCAATATTGGAGTCCGACATAGAATATATGGGTGCAAAGTCTAGTGACGCCGTAGTCTTATCCTCTGCGTAAAAATCAATTTTGATGATGGATCGATCAATATTACCATGTGGTTTTGTGGCATGCTGGAAATGCATAGCAAGGAAGAGCAATGATCAGTAATAGTCGTAACGAAGGCTAGTGAGACCGATGACCTTGTAGATTTCAATAATAAATGGTCCAAGCAGTTGTTTCCTCTGTTCGGAAAAGTATGAAGAGATGATGTTCATCACGACGGGGTCACCAGTTTTAGGAGTATGAGGAACAGGGTGTAAAGTTCACTCATACTCTTCGGAAAAGGGAGGATCCTCCGACCAGATGGATGTCGTATCTGGTGGGCAACTGCCCGATGATTGTTATCGGGAAGTTGTATGTATGCTATCTGCGCGGTAAACTCTGCTTGCGCGATGCAGGATTGATGCGTTTGTTCGCTTGTGGCGGTGTAGATGCCGCCACATCACTCCCCTCCGAAAACCGGAGGTCGATAGTGTACTAAGTCTTGTATCTTGCGATGCTTGCCAATGCCAGTTGGGTTCTAGTGGGTTGGAACCGGGTAACGCATAGTTCGCGGTGAATCGGAACTGTCTGCGAAGATGCCCCAGTGAGTCGGGGTGGCTGACTGCTGATGTCGACCAGGAGAGGGATTAAGCACTCTGCTTGTGGACCGGCCGAATGTGCAGTGTGCTGTGCCAAGGTTGCTGATGAGGCTGAAGGTGATGACCAGGTATGCGCTTGCGCTGCATGCTGATGGTCAGGACAACTGTTCAAGCCGTGGTTGCTGGCTGGCTTTGTGACTTGCGGGAGTGATGATGATGACGTCACCCTGAAGTAGTTGCACGAAGGCTGCGCTGACGTTCATACTCGGGGTCACCAGTGAAGAGATGATGTTCATCACGACGGGGTCACCAGTTTTAGGAGTATGAGGAACAGGGTGTAAAGTTCACTCATACTCTTCGGAAAAGGGAGGATCCTCCGACCAGATGGATGTCGTATCTGGTGGGCAACTGCCCGATGATTGTTATCGGGAAGTTGTATGTATGCTATCTGCGCGGTAAACTCTGCTTGCGCGATGCAGGATTGATGCGTTTGTTCGCTTGTGGCGGTGTAGATGCCGCCACAAGTATGGGTGGGAAGAAATCCGTGGAAAGCAAGAGTGTTGAGGTAGTCGTGGGAGCGAGCGTAAAGTGACATCGGTTTTATATAGATGTTTATTGCACCAGTAATTGCTACAGTTTTGATATTGGAAAAGTGGGAATTTAGTTGTTGATTTTGTTTGTTTGTTTGGCATCTCGCAGGTCAACCTATGCGGTTGTCGTCTGCTTAAGCGGACTTGCCTGTGGATTCCCTAATAAATTAAGGCCTCCAGCCAGGACTTAAACTTATATACTAACTAAAACTAAGCGACAACGCTAAGGGCACCCCCTGTGGGGTACGAACCTCGGCTTAGGGCGTCGCTGGAAGAGGGCAGCAAATGACTAGCTGGATCAGGATTGGTATTAATTAGGGACGAATTTAAAGCTACAGGCTCAGCTGCGCGGGCTGGCTCGAGCAAGGGTCGGGAGGGGCGTCGATTTGGGCGTCGCGGCGGGCCTCGGCGGCGAGGGCGGTAGGACGGCGATCGGGTTTTGGGCTTATGTAGCGTGCTAGTGGCCTTACTACTCTCCTGGAGGAGGGTAGTGGCGTCGTCGGGGTCGATTAAAGTATGCCTTGGTCGGCGAATACTGCTAATCCGAGAGGGAGTGTAGCGGGCGGCCGCTGTAATCAGGGGGTTAGAATGTTTGATGCCGCAGTCGAAGAAACGCTTTGATAAGCGTTTCATGAACTGTTTTATGGTTGGCATTTTGAGGTCGACGTGAAGATCGATATTACGGACATAGAAGGGGGCACCCGTGACCCTTCTGAGGAAACGGTTTTGGAGGGTCTGCATCTTATGGAGATGACGTGGGTGAGCGTGCGCAAATACAACGCAGGCATAGGTCATGATGGGACGGATGACTGCGGTATAGATGCGGAGCTTGCATTTGAGGGACAGTTTACTACGGGCTGTCAGTACGAATTGCAGCCTGCTAAGAGCGAAGGAGGCGCGCGCGCGAACCGCCTTAATATGAGCCTTAAAGGTAAGGTTCTCATCGAGGATCACGCCTAGGTATTTGGCTTGCTTCTCCCAAGGGATTGGCTTGCCGTACATAGTGATCGGGCTGGGAAGTGGGGGAGGGAGTCGACGACGTCTCGAGAAGAGAACCGCCTGACTCTTATCGGGGTTGACCTCGATTCTCCATTTCCGGAACCAAGCGCCTAAGACGTTTGCGGAGGTTTGGAGAGTACGAGCTATAGCGTTGGGACAGTGACCGGTATAGTAAACGGCAGTGTCGTCGGCGAAGAGAGCCAACTGAGCCTTTTTACTTTTTGGGATATCGCTAGTGAACAGCGTGAAGGCGAGAGGAGATAGTACGGAACCCTGAGGGACACCGGCGTGAATAGGATGAGGGGACGAGAGTGCTCCCTCGACGCGATAGCGAAAGGTCCGGTTCGACAAAAAGTCTCGTAAGATGAGCACGAGACGATCTGGCACTCCTAGTTGGTAGAGCTTGTATATCAAGCCGTTGTGCCAGACTTTGTCGAAGGCTTTCGCTATGTCGAAGAATAGCACACCCGTCGTCGCGTTACGCTGCAGACCAGCGCATAAGTGCTCTACGATACGGTGGACCTGTTGGGTGCCCGAGTGTTGGCTACGGAATCCAAACTGCTCGTTGGGTATGAGGCTCTTTGCTTCGGCGTAGTCTTTGAGACGCTTATAAATAAGCCTCTCGTAGATTTTGCCGAGGACATTGAGTAAGCTAATAGGGCGGTAGCTGGAGGGCTCAGACTTTGGCTTGCCTGGCTTTGGGATACCGATGACGGTGATTTAGTTGTTGAGAGAGGATAGCAAAATATAAAGGTTGCTTATCGACGGCGACCGGTAAATGCACAAAATGGCTACAACAGAAACTACCTTGATTGATAATCCGGTGGCACAACCACCAAAGCAAAGTTCTTCACAGATGACAGTTAGGTTGGACCTGACATAGACCACAACACCATCACTTTGATTTAAGTTTTTGGCAGTGCTGTACATAATAAAGTTTTTGATGTGACAAGTCCGAAAAAAATCACGTAAGAAGCATGTAGTATGAAATGTGAGCGTGTAGTGGACAGTAAGACTGACGTATAAAGTTAGTGTTGTGTGCGATTGTTTATGTATACCACGAGTTAACATTTGCGACAGTTTCGATATTTAAATTCGTTTTTACACGTTGGTTCATCAAAGCAACGTTTGCTCTTTTAACTGCTGTCCACTCGTGCGACGAATCTGCTCTGTTACGATAAACTACCGATGTATCTACCTGAGCCGCTGAATTATCGACTACGAATATTGCTTTTTTTAAAACTGAAGTACACTGTTATCTATTAGATGATAATGTATATTACGCACGTATATAATTTTCGTCGTTTTCATTTGATGCTTACTTTTAACTTAACTTTTTGTCTGTCAGTCATAAGCAATCATGATGATGACCTTAATCTTATTTCAGGAATCATTTTCAGGAGTAATAAGTATTATTTATTTCTAGTATCACATTTGTTCACTGGCTGTAATGGTGTTATTTACGTTATCTTCTTTCTCTTCTTCTAATTATATGCAAAAATCATTGCAACAGCAAATCTAACTTAAATTCAAACAAGTTGTTCGCTCTAATACGGGGCTGGTTAAAAAAAAGAAGCTTTGTGACGCATTGGTTTGTTATCTTATAAATAAAAATCAATTAGTTTTAGTCTCGCTAAAACTCAAAAACGGCTTTACCGATATATGGGAGAATTTGAAAAAAAGGCATTGCTACGCATGCCGCGCACTAGCTAGTCAAATAAATAAAAATAAATGTTGTAATGTTAATTTTTATCGGTAAATAATTCAGCCATAAATAGGCGACGTAATTTACAACAGCTGCCCCGGGAGAAAAATCCCCCGATCCTATTTCATGTCCTATGTCATGTCTCTCTGATTTGAATCGCTATGCACAATATTCTCTGCCTCTGTCATTTAACCGTTCTCTTCGATCATTCTAATTTAAAAACAATGACATTGACCACCTTTCAATCGCTGACTCTACTATATGTAACCTGGCCGATTGCTTGGACCTCATCCCGAATAACGAAAAACGTCTCAAAATTATGAATCAAAACATAAGAAGCATAAATTGCAACATGTCAGGTTTTAATGTCCTGTTGGCGCAATCGAGAATTTCGTGGGACCTGATAATTCTCACGGAATGCTGGTTACTGCATACCTCAAATCCTCCGGTATTAAATGGCTATAAATATTACACAACTAACAAAAATAAACCACAAAACGAAGGTGTAGTTGTTTATATAAAAACTGGTATACATGTTAATGTTCTCGAACCTGAATTTCATGACGCAAATTGTATAACAATACAAATTAATAATGACACCGTTGTTTTTGCTATTTATCGCCCACCATCATTTAACAATATATCAAACTTACTGCAATCCCTAAATGAAATATTAATTAACTATTCTTCTTGTAGAAACATTATTCTCACCGGTGACATAAATATAGATATTAGTACTTCAAATCATGATCGAAATGCCTCAGCTTACCTCGATCTGACATCGTTTCACGGCTTGCTACCAGCTCACGTTATTCCTACACACGGGAAAACATGTCTAGATCACGTAATTCTTAAAACAAAATTGCCCGCAAAAGTTTTTATAGCTCAAACAACCCTCACAGATCATTATACTGTCATCCTTTCGTTGAATCAATGTTTTCCTAGACACTTGAAACAAAGGATCTCACGGACAGATTCAGTTGGAGTACTTTCCTACTTAAATAAAGCAAACTTTCAACCAATTCTCGAGGCGAATGATGCAAACGTAGCAGCTGAAAAACTGGTTGACATTCTCAAAAATGTAGTAGAGTCCAACACTAAAATAATTACCGTCTCCTCGCGGAAAACAATTATTAAACCCTGGATAACTCCGGGTCTCTTAAGATGTATAAAGAACAGAGACAATCTAAATAAAAAATCAAAAAACGTGACAATTTAATACTAAAGACAACATACGTAAGATATCGAAACTATTGTAACAAAATTTTGAAAAAAGTTAAAAGGGAATTTGAAAGAGAAGAAGTAAAAAAGGCGGGAAAGGACAACCGCCGCCTCTGGAAAATAATAAATAAAGTTTCGAATAGATCAAGACCCAAAACATCACCGACTGAGTTAATAAGCCCGCAGGATCAGCCAGTTCATTGCTTAAACAAAGTAAACCACTTTTTTGCCAGTATTGGCTCAACCCTGGCCAGTAAAATAACCGCCCAACACCTACCAACCACTGCCAATTCCATGGTTCTCCTGCCTACTGATGAAGATGAGGTAGCTACCATTGTTTCCTCTCTCAAGCGCGACTGCGCCGTGGGCTGTGACAACATTTCGTCAAACCAAGAATCTTTTAGTACCATCGATTACACATGTCTGCAACTTGGCGATAGAATCTGGTACCTTTCCACTTGCGTTTAAAAAGGCACTTATCCATCCAATTCACAAGAGTGGGGACCGACACTGTGTTAAAAATTATAGACCCATAGCAATTCTGCCTGCCTTATCAAAAATTCTGGAACGGCTATTGAACAACAGGTTGGTGAAATATCTAGAATCAAATAACCTGCTGTCCCAGTTTCAGTTCGGTTTTCGTGCAGGGAAATCGACAGGAATGGCAGTGCACGAATTGACAAACTTTATTGTTTCTAACATGGATGATAGAAAGAAGTCGTTAGCCATCTTTTTAGACCTAGCAAAAGCCTTTGATACAGTGTCGGTCCCGATCTTGCTTCGAAAGCTTGAAAACCTCGGCATACGTGGAAATCAATTGTCACTCTCAAAGATTACTTAACTAACCGCACACAATTTGTTAAAATTGATAACCACTTTAGTGATACTCTTCCCGTAGCTTTTGGAGTTCCACAGGGTAGCATCCTTGGGCCCACATTATTCCTGGTGTATATTAACGACCTCTGCGATCTCTCCCTAAAAAATGGTCGTATTATTACCTTTGCGGATGACACTGTGCTTCTTTTCAGTGCAGACTCATGGGAAGAGGTTCATAACTACGCTCAGGTTGCGTTTAATGCTGTGAATGATTGGCTGAGAACCAATATACTCACTTTAAACGCCACTACAACCAAGTATGTTGCATTTTCTCTGAGAGACAGTCCGCAGTCATCTCTCCAACCATTCTACATCGTCGCTCACACATGTTTATCCCCCCATAACGGTGATTGCTCTTGTCCCAAATTGCAGAGAGTAAACCATATTAAATACTTGGGTATCACCTTAGACTCTAAATTAAACTTTGCGGAACATATAAATTGACTGACTGGCAAAATACAGAAATTTATCTATGTGGTTAGGAATCTTAGGTCGATCCTAAACTCCAAGCAACTACTATCTGTTTATTGTGCTTTGTGCCAATCGCTCCTGACGTACTGCATCACTTCATGGGGTGGAACGTTTAAAACTAACCTTTTAGCACTGGAGAGGGCTCAAAGGGCAGTCCTTAAAGTTGCACTATTTCTTCCTTTCCGTCATCCCACTGTAGAAGTTTATAAGTCTGCTAAAGTCCTCTCAATTCGTCAGCTTTTTGTTCTCCATGTGGCTTTGAAACAACGATCTCTTATTCCTTTTGTAAATACCGATAATAATTACGATATGAGAAGAAGAAGAAGGAATATATGCCAACCTAAATCAGTAATATCCAAATTTGCCCGAAATTTCTTTTCTTTTCTTGGCCCATTTCTATATAACAGACTGAATCATTTACTCTCTGTTCATAACCAAAACAAAGCAGTTTTTAAAAGGAAAATAACTGACTGGCTTATCACATTAGATTATACACAAATTGAAGATCTTTTTAAAACTATATCTTGACATAAAAAATTTACAAAAATCCCTTCGCAAAACACACATCCAAGCACCCCAAACCACGCACACACTCACTCCACATCTCGCACACTCACCAACACGCTTTCACACACATTCACATACATCCTCCCTTGCATGTATTCTTAATTAATTAATTAATTAATTACTTTATTTCAATAATTCTATAAATCATGTTTAATGAGCAGTATTGCAATATTATAATGTGTTATGTTTTTATTTCTATAAGATATACGAATCAGATCGTGTCCAGTGCAACGAAAATAATGTGAAACTTTGTAATGGGGGCCTGGTGACCTGACATACAGGTTTTGTAAAAAACTTAGTCTAGGCACCAGTCTTCCACAAATAACTATGAAACTGTGTCTGTAGACTATTAAATACTATATCTGTAATTTGTGGGAAAAAAATATTAAAAAAAAAAAAAAAAAATATATAACATTATTCAACGTTATTCAGCCGTAAGGCTCAACCGTTTTCACATTAAACTAATGACTACTGAGTTGAGTCGCCTCTTTACGAACTAATTACTCCTTATCTGAAAACGTCCCTTTAATTAAATGGTACAACGTGAGTTGTCGTCAAAGTTCAAGAAAGTCCAGAACCTTACCGTGAAATGTTTTATGACTTTCGTTACTTTAACGGAAAACTACGGAACGTCACGTGCTACCTGTTGAGATGTGTGATTAGGCAGGAAAAATAAAATTATAGACTGGAGCTGTAAAATGCGTATGTATTCCCATGAACAAAAGGTTTTACAAGAGAGCATGTAGGTAGACTTAAAACTAATTCACCGTCACAAAATAAACGCCTGTTAAAGTTTTCACTGCAATAAGTTGAACGAAGATGATGTTTATCCATATTAATGTTATTGATTGATTGTTGCGGCAATCGCATTGGTATCTAAATCTAAACATGCCCCCGGGCGTTGAAAGGCAAACTTTCAACCAGAATCTACATTTAATGGCAGTGGGCATATCTTGCTGCATGCACGCCGGATGGTTCCACTCGCAGTTGTAATGTCTGCCACACGACTAATTCCATCACGTCCTGGATAGACTGCTGTGATCCGGCCTAATCGCCATTTCAATGGTGGTAGGTTGTCTTCCTTTACTATAACAAGGCGATCAGTCTCTAAGACCGCCTTTGAAGACCTCCATTTTGTCCGCTGCTGTAGTTCAGAGATATATTCTTTATTCCACCTCGACCAGAAGTGTTGACGTAATGCCTCTATTCTTTCATATCGCTTCAAGTGAGTAACGGAAGCAATTTCATACGACGGCACCGGCAAGGATGCGAGTGTGCGTCCTATCAGGAAGTGACCAGGTGTCAGCGGTAGAAGGTCATTAGGGTCCGATGACAACGGCGTAAGCGGGCGCGAGTTCAGGAGTCCTTCGATTTGAACCAGTGCTGTATATAGTTCCTCATAAGTTAAATGACAATTTCCCATTACTCTTTTTAAATGATACTTCACTGATTTGATACCTGCCTCCCAAAGACCACCGAAATTTGGAGCGTAGGGAGGAATAAAAATGAAATTAATCCCTTCAGCGGCCATGTCACCAGACAACGAACTGCTGTTAGCCTTCAAAAATTTACCAATTTCGTTATAAGCGCCTACAAACGAGGTACCGTTGTCGGAATATATATGCGTAGGTTTACCTCTGCGAGACATAAAACGACGAAGTGCTGACAAATAATTTTGACCGGTTAAGTCACCCACCAACTCAATGTGAACTGCCTTCGTCGTAAAACAAACAAAAAGTACAATGTAAACTTTCACAAGTCTACAACCACGACCTTGTCGAGACGCTGACAGTATAGGTCCAGCGTAATCAACCCTAACACATTCGAATGGATGACCACCGGACGCCACCCGTCGTTCAGGTAAGTTTCCCATAATGGGATTAATTGGTTTAGCTGTAATGCGACTGCAAATGACACAACGATGATAACACCATTTAGCCAGGTTTCGACCACCTATTGGCCAGAAAGTATCTCTTATACAAGCCAACAGTAGTTGTGGTCCTGCATGCATTAGAGTTCTATGTTTAAATTAAAATAATAGTTTAGAAAATCTATGAGTGGACTGTATAACTAACGGATATTTTTTTTTTTCATATGAAAACATGGAATTTTGTAAGCGACCACCTACACGAATTAATTGATTTTTATCTAAAAATACATTAAGTTTAGTCAGTGGACTTCCTTTTGGTAAGCACTGATTTTTTATTAATAGTTCATATTCGGGAAATGATTCTATTTGAGAGAGTTTCACAATTAAGTTTAACGCATTTTGTAGTTCATCTTCGCTAAGATGTAAAGTGATCGGTGGTTGCCCTTTACAAATATTAATAAATCGTAACGTATATGCTACTGTGCGTTTAAGTCGAGAAAGGTTTGAAAACCGATTAAAATCAATTAAAGGTATCGGAGTCTTAGAAGTAGTTAATAAAGAAATCTCAGTTTTAATTTCTGGTAGCGATTCTACTGCAGTGGGTGGAAAAGAAGGCCATTCGCTTGTAACCTGATTTAAAAAAGTAGGTCCCGACCACCATAATTTATGACTCTGAATTTGACTTACATCAATTCCTCGAGATACAAGATCAGCAGGGTTAAGATGTGTAGGAACATGTCTCCAGGTACAGTTATCAGCGTTAGTTTTTTCAACTATTTCTGCTACACGATTACGCACGAATGGTTGCAGCTTACTTGGTAACATTTTCAACCATCCCAGAACTATTGTAGAATCACTCCAAAATGTACTACTTTGAATTGGCGCGCCAAGTGACTCAATCACCTTTTTATATAGCCTGACTCCAACCAAGGCGGCACAGAGCTCGAGCCGAGGAATTGTAGTTGGCTTGATAGGAGCCACTCTACTCTTTGCTGTAAGCAAACGCACCATAATGTCATTATTGTTATTAATACTCCTCACATAGATGCATGCACCGTAAGCGGTTTGTGATGCATCACAAAATATGTGTAGTTCTATCACCTTCCAAGAATTACAAAAAACTAAACGTGGGATACGTAAGCTATTCAATATAAATATCCTATCAACAATATCTTTCCATGTCTTAGCGACATCTGGTGGTAAACAGTCATCCCATGATAATTTGTGTAACCAAAGTTTTTGCATTATTACTTTCATTGGAATGATACAAGGAGCTAATAGACCTAGAGGGTCAAATATTTGGGAAGTTACTGACAGAACTTCACGCTTTGTTATATTATTTGATATTGACGTATTACTAATTGAAAAAAAGAGCTCATCGGACGCTGTTAGCCAGTTAAGTCCCAATGTTTTACTTGGCTCATTTGAACCAATGTTTAAATTTAATGATGAACTTGTGACTTGAACTGATGTAACCAGAATATTGTTGGACTTCCACTTCCTAAGTGGCATACCAGCGGCAGCCAACTCGGCAGTGACTTTCTGGCGGATATTTGTGACGTCAGATATTGTATCCCCACCTGTGAGCAAGTGATCGACATAAAAATCATGGATTATAATACCAGCAATCTTTTCATCCTTACAATCTAAGCCAACTTGTTTCAAACACCGAGTTGCTAAAAACGGTGCACTTGCTGTTCCATAAGTCACAGTGTTTAATTCATAGGTTTTAATAGACTCTGAAGGGTTCTCACGCCACATGATTCTCTGTAAGTGTCTGTCATCATGGTGTACGATCACTTGTCGATACATCTTTTCCACATCAGCAGAAAGAATGTATTTATGTTTTCTGAATCTGAGAAGTAAAGACATTAAGTCGTCTTGAACAACTGGACCTACCATTTGTAAGTTGTTAGATGAAACACCTGAAGTAGTAAGACTACTGGCATTAAACACAACTCTTAATTTTGTGGTTATGCTATGCTCGCGTAGAACACCGTGGTGTGGAATAAAATATGACAATGTTTTTGAATCAACGGAACACTCAGACATGTGTCCTAACGAAATGTACTCTTTCATAAAATCACAATAGAGAGTTTTTAAAGCTGGCTGACTTATAAATCTACGTTCAATCGAGAAGAGACAATGTTTTGCTCTAGCCGGCGAGTCACCTAGAATAAGGTGTGATTGTTTGAGTGGTATCCTAACACAAAACCGACCATCTGCCATTCGAGTGGTGTTTTGTACAAAATGTTCTTCACACTTAGCTTCTTCATCAGAATATGAAGATGACTGATTGGGGACTTCTTCCAGTTCCCAGAAACGCGATAAAAGGTTTTGAATGTCATCTTCTGAAGTGGATCTGTGAGACGAACTGACATTGAGTTGGACAATGTTAACTTTTAGACTTGATGGCGACCGTGATACTTGGACACCATTAATTAACGGACCCGAAACTAGCCAACCTAGCCTAGATTCGAATAAAATTGGTTTGCCTTTACCTAAGTTGATTTTTTGCCGCCCCAGTAGGTCCCAGAAAACATCTGCCCCTATTATTAGATCCACTGCCGATGGCGTGTGGAAATGAGGATCAGCTAAACAAATATCGCTTGGTATATTTAAATTATTAATGGATAATTTATGGCATGGTACTTCATCCGTTATGTGTGGTAAAATAAAACAATTAAGATTAGTAGTGAAGTTTTCACTTAACGATTTTACAGCAACACTGCAAATTTTACTAATATTTGTTTTAGAATTGTTAATGCCTTGTACAGACTCATTAACCTGTACGGTAGGTAAATTCAATAAATCACTTAAATTATCTGTCATTATACAAGAAGTACTGCCAGTGTCCAGTATAGCCCGAGCGAGATGTTCGCGGTTATTTTTATCATAAACTTTTATTAATGCAGTAGCCAACAGAACTTGACTTTTACTTTTATTGTCAAGATAAGTTGTAGTACGTGCAGACAGTGTCACGTTTGTATGGGGTTTCTTTTCAGCTGAGTTAACACCTACAGTAACAGTGCTGTCAGTGTGCGAAGTAGATGCATTAGGCATAAATTTCTGTGATGCGCCTGCTACATGAACCAGTGTATTGTGCTTACGCTTACATATTTTGCAACCAAAAGATTTGCAATGATTTGCGTAATGACCAGACCGAAAACAATTGAAACATACCTTGTATTGAGGAAGAAACTCAAGCCGTTTTTCGTTGCTGAGACCAAGAAACTGTGGACAGTTGAGTAAATTATGTTTATCATTACAATGCGGGCATGACACCGGTGATGTATTTTTCTGTGGTGGTGTGTCACTGCTCACCGATATCATAGTTTTATGCTTGTTAGATTTAGGAGTACTATTACTATTACCCTGATTGCGAGATAAATCTAATGTTTCAAGCAAAACTGCGCGATTTCTCAAGAATTCCAGAAAGCTTTCTAATGAGATTGTTTTATCTTTATCTATATGACCTTTTTCTTCCTCCCAATGTCGATAAGTCCTTGAATCTAACTTGTGGGTAACTGTATAGATTATCAACGTATCCCAAAACTTAACTGGCTCACCTAAAGATTCTAATGCACGTAGGTTTTTGTTTAAATTATCAATGATGTTTTTTATATTATCCGAGGATTCTTTATTAACCACTTCAATGTTAAATAAGGCTGACACATGATTTTGAATGAGAAGCCGCTTGTTATTAAACCTTTCACATAATAAATTCCACGCAATGGAATAATTATTAGCCGAGAATTCAATAGCCCGTATGACTAAGGCGGCTGTCCCTTCCAAAGTAGCTCGGAGGTAATGAAACTTATTTATTTCATCAATTTGGTCATCCAAATGTATTAAGCTTGAAAACGTGTCATGAAACTCTAACCACTTGTCGTAGGTTCCATCAAACTTAGGCAGTTGAATGGTTGGTAGCCTAACCAGCCTATTATTAGTAACACGAGAAAACTTATCTTCATTAATAATGTCATTGTGTCTGGCTAATAATTCCTTTGCCCTCGCAACAACCTTGAAATATGAGGCTTCAAACTCATTACGTTCTGATAACTGTGTATCCATATCCTCAGCTATACATTCCAACCTTAACTGAATGTCGTCATATTGCGAAAAAACAAGTTCATCTTACCGAGGCGTAACTGCAGTTCGTTCATCTGAGTTTGCGTTAAAGAATCCTTAAAATCCTCCAAGTAATTAGAAAATATCGTTAATCGACCTTTGTAACTTGCTCGTTTCCTAATGAGTTCCTTTTCTTCCTTATCAGTCATTCTTTAGGAAGCAGGTAACCAAACTTTACAATTCCTAAAAAAACGTTAAATACTACCTGATTATGAGTAATGGGTTCTGAAATAAACATAAATAGGAACACTGCACTGTACTGCACTTTGCTGCGCTGTGACCCTTTTGACCTTAACCAGCTACTCAAAACTCCAAACGGCAGTATTTTCCGAAATATTTTATATTTCCTGGATTTATCCTTATTCGTGGATCACTTATCCGACTCGATATGGACCAAATTATGTTGAGATGTGTGATTAGGCAGGAAAAATTAAATTATAGACTGGAGCTGTAAAATGCGTATGTATTCCCATGAACAAAAGGTGTTACAAGAGAGCATGTAGGTAGACTTAAAACTAATTCACCGTCACAAAATAAACGCCTGTTAAAGTTTTCACTGCAATAAGTTGAACGAAGATGATGTTTATCCATATTAATGTTATTGATTGATTGTTGCGGCAATCGCATTGGTATCTAAATCTAAACACTACCTTTACATAATGCTATCACTGGATCCATGTTCATACCGATTTATCATCTTCTGTTATTATATCGGCACTAGCTGTACGACAACATCAGTCAGCTCATGCAAAAGTGTATTGAGAAGAGAAGCTGACAATTCTTGTTATTTGTCGAACGAAAATTACGATCATAGATCTAACAAATCAGTAGGCAATTGCACTAAGATTGATAGCATAACTGACTCCAGACGATAAATTTCGTCAATAAAATCACTTTTAGAGAACTAATGCAATGAAGAAGTCAATCATGCGTCCATACTGCACTCCAATATTCTATAAACCACATGAGTTTATGTATAAAAACGTAAAAAAATTAACTAGCATGGGGAAAAACTAAGCTTAAAATTATCATTCACATGCAAACTACATTAATTACAAAATCATTTTAATTAACTTTGAGTATCTTCGTTAAGTTAGAAAGTGGTGCCAATTCTCTTGTCACAAATGCCTCTAAACTAGACTAAAAATCACTAAAATTTGGTTTAATTCTGTCAAATGACGTTTTTCCATTCTGAAATTGACTATAGTGACACAACTTAACTATATTTTAGTTTGACAGCACTAAGATTGCACTGAGTTATTAATTTAGTGAAAATGGCAATTTTGCTTTTCTGAATTTTACGTTTTTCAACTAAAAATTTGATTGTCTAACTAAATCTGAACATGAATCTGACTATTTTTAATCGCGATTAAAAAGGTGTGGAATAAAATTAGGTGGCGTGGACTAAAATTCACACCAACACCTCGACTTCAGACGTGCAAAAACGGTACTTTAACTTTCTTTATCTTTTTTTGCTCATATCTCGAAAACGGTGTGTCCTATCACAAAAATAATGAAAATTTCGACCCCCTTTGTAACCCTGAAACCACCAAATCTCTACATTTAGAAATTTTTATTTTATATTTTCCACACAAAAAGTCAAAACTTCCATATAAAACACGTCGAGGCTGCCCCAGGCTGCCTCCGGCTCTAACAAAGACGTTGCGAAACCAAAAGAAAAAAAAACACGTGGACTCGCGATTGTCAAATTCGATTATAGTTGTGTCAAAATTATTTTTAAATTTAGAGATTATTTTTCGCAGAATAGCTTCAAAATTTTCATAGTAAAAAGTAAGGAATTTTAGTGATAGTTTAGTTAGTTTAGTTCGGTGTACAAGATAATCGGCACCACTATCTTCAAAATTTTGCACCAAAAATATGCAAAAATCACACAAAAACATTACTAAAAATGTAAAGTTTTTTTTACTTATCTTTCGCCTTTGGTGCCGCAGCCAAGCCAAAAGTTGGGAGTTTTCGGATAAAAACTAGTTCATACAAAAAAGCGTATAATCAGGGACTAAGCGGGGCTTTAGCGAAACTTTTGGTTTGCTCCTTAACGGAAAGAACGGATTAACATTTAGGAAGTTTTGTAGCCCCTTCGCAGTTTGGGTCGCGCTTTAACGCATCGTTATGTTATACGCTATTACGTAAATGTACGCACGTACATTTACGTAACATATCTACAAATTTTAACATGATTTTCATGTTTTTTTTCTATTATTACCAACGCGCACTAGATACCTTTTGTAACTACCTTTCATGCAAATATTATTATAGTTGGAATGTAATATTACGAAAATATCAGAAGAGTAAGAAGTTTCAATTAAGCTAGGCACTAAATAACTGTCAACAAAAAAATGATTTCGAAACATAATTAAATATTCCTTCAAAGCAACAGACCAATTATCTTTTTTTTTCTATATAAATAAAGCCAGTAATTGTATAGTATATAATTGTATATAATAATAAGTAGATAAGTGCCCAATAATTGATCACTAATCTACTTACCTCACTGTCACGAAAGGATAAAATGGTATTTATCCACAAGCACAGCCTCTGTAAAACAATCACTTCCCACTTTCGTTTCACGTTCAAATTTTTAACGGCGTATTACCTCTGTCCCTACACTTAACCCTTTTGTTCGAAAATTTGTAAAATATTGTGACCCACCTTTGAATAAACATAAAGCTGAAACTCAGATTGCTTTTTGATTCCGTTTTTGGAATATGTGGAAATAACGAATTTATTTTATTAAATGTTTGGATTCAAATTAAAACTTTTGGTGACATCAATCCGAGCTTTCATCGAAAAAAGTGATTCCGGTTTGTTTTTATGTTCTATTATAATCTCAGTATTCAAATAACAATAATTATCCTAATATCCGAGCAATTGGAAATAGGTTTAACTCTGTACCATATTTGTTCACCCTACCATTTCATTACAATAGCATGCAATAAACATTGGGGCTCACTCGACAAACAACAGACACAATTAACACATTCAATAACAGACAATACCAGCATCTCCTTTGTATTGTTATTACTTTGGCAATTTAGAGGCACTAAGTACCAACTTTACATTCGCGTAACACATTACAGTACATGACAGCTTCTACCCTTCACAGTTAGTTTAGACGAACCATTCTTAAAGTTAGCCTTAACATAGCCTTAGGCGGGATCATGTGACGCGTGAATCTGACAGTATTTTTTAAAGGGTTAATCAACCTATCTGTGCTCCTTTAATACCGGTTTGCTGGGGATACAACTAGGGCACGATTTCTGTTCCGAAGGGAAATCCTTTACTATTATAATGATCTTATTTATTACCAAGCAGGGTTCGAAATAAGGTACTGATTTATAAACGTCGCATTGTGAATTTTTTACTATTTTTTATGGCAAATCTGTCAAAAACTCACAATTTATAGAGCCTACTGCATCGTTTGTCCATAAGTGTGATTGTAATTGTGTGTTATTTGTATCAACCCATGCAAAAATTCTACATTTGTATTTATAATTTTATGGTGTACATAATAAATATAGTTGTATTCGCTTCTTAGTTGTATTGACTCTTTTTTCTAGCCATGTTGTTGTTCTTCATCTAGGCAAAGGCCTCAAGTCTTTCATCGCAATAATAAAACCGGTTTTAAACCTTCTGCACCTATCCTTCTTAGTCGCTCATGCCTGTAAACATGACTCGGACTGACAGGTGGACACAGCCCACTAAAGATAAATTAGAGATAATAACATGACATATGACGGTGTGAATAAATCAATCGATTTTTAAAGTCGAAATATGCAGCACATAGGTTTGTCGCCCACTGTCTACTATCGGCACTATCTACATCCGCCATGTAGCTGAGTACTTGTTGTATTTCTAGTTGGCCGAAATCCATGTCTGCAAGTTGCGAGCTAAAAAAAACGGCTTTATTAAAGTTCCAACTAACATGTGTGCGCGCTTCCGATGTTAATGGGCTCATTGGCTCTAAGGGGGTACTTGCTCGTAAACACGGGCTAACGGCCACCTAGCGGCGGGTGATATGCGTCCACCGGCACGAGCGCCGCCTCCACCGCACGTACACTGACATGCTCTCCCTCCTCAAATGTACTCAATACTAAGTCCAAACAGCGATCCTTGCTATTACTCACTCTGTTGCTCTGGGTAAACCCACAATATGTCATAAGAAACTCATAATATGAATTTATGCTTGTAGTAAATGAATATAAATATTAAAAAAGAAAAATAAGGCAAGGAAATAATTGTACCAAATGTTAGATGATACTTAGGAATTCATAGTTATGCAATATATTGAATGTGATTTTAGAAAGCTAAATAATAGAGGGATGCAGCATTATTTTATAAACTTGTGAGTAACCCAAACGCTAGCGCGTAACAGGTATTTGATCAGTCGTAACTCACACGATAACTCGCATCTACACTCGGAATACTCAGAGATACACTTCCATAAAGTGACGCAAGCTGCTTTTCAGCGGTATTACGTCGACATCATGCTGTTTCGGATCATGATCCGTAGATCATGATGACGTAATACCGCAGTTCATCAGTTCTAGAGAACTGATAAACTTATTGAAGCGGCTTGGCCTGCGGCAACCGTGCGACCGTCCTTGTCTAGTAACGGAGCGGCTAGTAAAAGCGGCGTTGTCTCGCCATCATGCTCTTAAGGAGACATGGACCCTATCATTCCTTAGACTGGATGTGAGATTGATGTGGTCACCCAAACCCCTGGAAGTTCACTCTTTGCACAACAAGCATATTTGCAAGACACGTGTTTATGTCAGTCTGACCGAATTAATTGGCTGAGCTAAAGAATACAACATTCAAGAATTACTAGATAGAATGATTAGTTGAGAAATCCTAACTCAAGGATGATTATTAAATAGAGTTTAAAGCCCTAGTATCGGCCAGAGACAACGAACACAACATCAAATAATTACAAGCTATGAGAGTAGAGAATCAAACTCAAGCATCATTAATAGAGTTGTGAACCATGTCACTTGAAAGTCTATAGACAGCCCCAAAGAACCCACCCTTCACCACTTCCTAGTGTTGCTGGGAAGAAGAAGTGGCGCAACAATGTCCCCAGCAAAACGTCTCTGTCTGATTAGTTATAATGACTGTTAACTCCAACAGCCTAGGATAATTATAATAACTAAATACTCACCCGTATACGTAATAATAAAAACTAAACACGTAGTATGTGTGTGTGTTTGATAAATACTATATTAGTCTAATCTGGGCTTCAACCCAACTATATTTAACTTATTTAATATTAACTCGCTCTCCTACAACAGCCCACTTGGACAAAGCCTCTGGAACTCAATACTCTCCTAACTTCCTCGGCTTTTTTTTTTTTTTGTTCCCGGGGTGGAAAATCCTCATGGATGTCCTCCGCCCTGGGGCGGGCGAAGGGGTCTGTCAGCTACGTTAATGTATATGTGTATGACGTATCCATCTCAGTGAGACGGGGAACCGTTTCACAACATTTGTCTCATTGTACGTTTTCTAGTAAACGTAACGCATAGAACCTCTGAAGACAATATAAGATTTTAGTAGAACACGTTTCCTAAACACAATATATATTAATGTCTTACTCAATCCTAGAGACAGTGCACTATGAAGTCCAATTGCCATTGAGGGAGACAAGTATTGAGTATAAAAACTAAACGCATACTAATGTTAATAACACCTTTACGGCAGCCTAGCCGTAAGCGTACCGTAGACTCAGTCTTTAGCAAAACTCAATGCGATCGTACTCGGTGCCTGCCGAGGTGGTATTTCGTCACCTCACATCTCGTTAATCTTCCCTATTTCGAGGATACAGTGCGGCTTTCAGCGGAAAAGCATCCAAATTGTTGTGTTTTTCATTTCATAATCATCATTTAGAAATTGGCGTACCATATCCCGGGTGTGGGTTTTCGAGACAAGGTCCCTAGCGTTCTTAGAACGACTAACAATTTAATTTGGGCAGCTTGTTGAAGCCTACCCCCTCTCCCGGTGATGCGCCTACAACGAGTTTCTCGCAAGGTGTTCCGTGGCCAAACCTTTTTGGAAGCAGTAATTATCACTAACGTTTGATTGTTTTATAATGCCGATTTGACTCGGCTTTATTGCATCATTTGATTAAAATGAACTGAGAGTATTTACGGTTCTGCCTTCCTTAAGTGGTGCGCAAGTTACGGGTCAAATTCGTCAAAAGTCGAGCATCAGTGCTCAGTTCCAAGTAAAGTGGAAGGCCTTCTCAGCTTCCCTATAATCAAATTCAAATGACAAATATCTGTCAGGGTACGGATTGTAAGATGGACGCGTAATACAAGAGAAAATAGCGCTCACTAATAGCGTAATTTCGCTTTGCTGGAATAAATGATCATTAACAGCTCTGCAGCGATATTTTCTGTTACCTATACATCATAACACAAATCAACCTGCAAGAATAATATACTGGAAAAGTCACAATAGTAGTAAAGAGTTCAACACTTACCAATGATCTCTTTGGAGGGAATAAGATTACTACTCACTTATGAAATACTGCACGTATTACCAACTTCACCTCGAACAGAGCTCCCCACAGCTCACAACACTCACAAACCTCCTAACTTAACTAGCCTGCCCTCTTGAGTCTATATTGACTGTCGCCTATCGCGGCCTAAAACCAACTGTCCTTCCTCACCACTCCCGCCAGCCTCCAACATCCGGGCACCGGTCCTTTCTGATAACTTCGACTTAAAACACATTTTTCTTTTCCATAATTGTTTCTCAATTGCCTGGCGTGTTTTTACGATTTACAGATGGGGCGAACTTAACTCAATTCTCAGCATTTGTGGAGATCTCTGGATTTCGATTGTCTAAAAACTTTTCTTTCGACCGACGGCTGCAATGAATGCCCATTTGTGTGCCATAAACAGAAATGGAATGGGTTTCTAAGAGGTTGAGAGGTTGTTTTACAATTTAAGACAATTAGAATATTTTGTTTTTAATTAGGGTAACGCGTCAAGCTCATCTGTCAGACTATAAAATTGAGATTTAATGTGTTTCTAAAGTGGGCCGAACCATGTGCATGGTTTTAAAATTAATACATTATTTTGATAATAAATAGGAATAGGTGACTTGATAGACAGTCACACTACAAAACACATAACGTTTGATCAAAATTAAACCACCAGCTTAAACATTTACCCAGGTAAAGTAACTTCACAAAATGGTAAGACTTTTGTATCGGGAAATATTTTAAACATCTATAACAAAATCAGGTGGTCGATTTGCGTAATTAAAACGTTCAAAATCTAGTCGCAGTCTCACCTCGGCGACAAAAATGGATGAAAAGAAGGTATTTTTGACAGATTAAGATTAGAAAAGAATGCAAAAGTTCTTAAAATTACGAGAATGGCCCCTCAGTTTTATACAAACGAACAGTAATAGCCTCGTAAGATTAGGCGAACGGACTTCTCGTAGACATGCTACGCCGTAGTCGTGCTACGCCGTAACCGTGCTATGTCGTAGCCATAACTATTTATTTTTATTACTTGACTAGAAGTGGCTGGCATTTCTATTATATCTTTTGAATAGCATAGTAAGACTTCGTTTTTAACAGGATACATTTATCTGGCTCATTGGTGACTAGGAATAGACGAAAATTTCACATTCTTAATAGGGAATTTATGAATATTATTGTTTTGGTTTTTATATAATTAGCCTATTGAGTTTCATTTTAATGCATTCCAGCATGGAACACACATAATGTATGTAAAGTAAAAGAAAAGTATTGAGGACATTATTCAACTAGTTTAATAACAACACGACTTTACGTTACAAAATGAAATAAAGTACCTACTACCACAACATATTATTACTACACATTTGTCTCCAAACGCGATACCTAAACCACATAAAAATCTAATTATTTTTATGTGGTTTAGGTATCGCGTTTAAGCCCAACATTTTCTAGAAGTAAGTAAATCTTGTTTTTGTCGTAAAACCATTTTCGCTGTAACTTGTTCGCAATTTTCATCGCCGCAATAAAAAAAGTTGCAAGTCAGATGATCTTGGCATATTTGTGTTTATGCTAGACATGAATTTGGGTCTCGGTGGGCGTCGCTCAATTTTCTAAGCTATGAAAATGTTCGCGTATTTTTTGTCATAAAACTGAGAACTGTAAGAAATCTGAGTTTGCGTGAAGGACGTTTGGCATGAATTACTTTTGTGATAAAAAATTGTAAGTGATAGGTTTTGCGGTAAAAAAAATTTTCTGTGTAAGTACTTAAAATTACGGGAAATAAATGATAAATGATTTTATTTCTGTAAGTAGGTTTTTCAAACACTTTTACACGTCAATACTATTTTAAAAGTAGATGAGATCGGCCTTTCCTATCTGACTACTCTGAGAAGAAACGCCAAAACAAACTCAGAGGTCACAGTCTCTTTTAAAGTCCAGACATAATCTTGGTCAGGTCATGTGAATACCATGTGAATTGATGTCTGAAATGGTCTTTTGAGGAAAGAACCACACAGAATGAGTGGACCTGTCCAGTCAGTGCACGCATTTGTCAGTAATCATGCAGCTCAACACAACACATATGGAGCTCAACGATTCGACGAACATTACCAAAGAAAGGACATTTGGGTAGGCCGCATAAATTGCTCAAACTGCCAGACCATGATTAAAACTAATTTTAAAAATTAAAAATAGATTGAGATAAAAAAAAAACAACAACAAATCCACACTGCCTTCACATTCACAATAATTAAAATATTATAATACTTTACAAAGTAAATTTTCACGTCATGTCAAAGTGTAAATATCCGAGAATAAACATGGTCAGATCATATGAGGACTCTGTAGACTGGTGTCTGAAATGGTCTTTTGAGGAAAGAACCACACTGATTTGAGTGGACCTGTCCAGTCAGTGCATGCATTTGTCAATCATGGTGCAGCTCAACTCAGAACTAAGGAGCTCAACGATTCCACGAACAATACAAAAGAAAGGACATTTGGGTAGGCCGCGTTAAGTACTCAAACAGCCAGACCGTGATTAAAAAAACTGAAAGAACAAAAAAACAATGACTCACATAGTCCTCACATTTTCAAAAATTAAAACAATTTTATACTTTAAACAGTAAATATAAAGATGTCATTGTTTATCTAAAAAAAATCAAAAATAAAAGTTTAACAGCAAATTAAACATCGACAATATCTGTGTAAACTTATTGGAGCAGCTCAATCCCAAGCCTTCTTGTCCTCAATATAGCCTTTGACAGTATAATAGGCATTCTGGCATAATTTCCGCTTTATAAAAGATTTGAATTTATTAAGTCTTAGTTCTTGAATGTGGCTAGGAAGTTTATTATAAAAACGAATACTTTGACATTTAAACGAGCTACCTATTTTCTTGAGTCTGGTAGTGGGAACAACAAATTTGTGTTTGTTCCTAGTATTTATGTTATGGATATCACTGTATTTTTTAAACAGATTAATATTTTTATGTGCATACAAAAGATTTTCATAAATATACTGAGAAGGCACAGTCATTATATTAATCTCTTTAAATTTGTCTCTGAGGGAGTGTCTGGGACTTAGTTTATAAATTGAACGAATTGCCCTTTTTTGTAAAACAAAAATTGTCTGAATATCGGCGGCATTTCCCCACAAAAGAATACCGTACGACATCACACTATGAAAATAACTAAAGTATACTAAACGGGCTGTCTCTAAATCAGTTAAATTACGAATTTTTCTAACGGCGTATGCTGCAGAGCTTAGTTTTTTTGATAATTTATCTATATGGGGGCCCCATTGAAGCTTGGCATCCAAAGTTATGCCTAAGAATACTGTGGTGTTTTCGGGTTTCAACTCTTCACCCTTAATAAGAACACTAGTTTCTACTTGTCTAACATGAGGTATCGTAAACTTAATGCATTTAGTTTTTCTATCGTTTAGAAGTAAGTTATTAACATTAAACCAGTTAACTACTTTAGCAAGGGCGCTATTTACATTGTCAGTAACCAGCTGCTGACGTTTGAGTTTAAATAAAAGTGAAGTGTCGTCTGCAAACAACACTATATCATGATTATCCTTTATGAGGTAAGGCAAGTCATTTATATAAATAAGAAACAAAAATGGGCCAAGAATTGAATAGAAGTCATTGACAGTCCCAAGTGATGTTTATGTAGGATTTAATCTCTGTGATGTATGTGTACAGTGAGAACAAATAAGAAATGTGATATTCACAATTTTATTAACCTTCTAGTTTGAGGAATGCCTTAATTGTTTGAACCCAAAATGAAGACGTTTTTTTGCCTAATTATGCCTAATTTATGGTAGATTTTACAGGGATCACAAAGTATGGAAACAACTTTTTTAGTTTTTACTTAGAAATTTAACATTGAGTGACACAATGGGCGGTCATATCGATAAAAGCGATCTTTTACAGACAACCTTTGGATGGATTATATGGAAAAGGAGAGACAATACTGCAGGTAGTCAGTGGTGTACCATTTACATATACAATAAATACATACATTTATCGGGATAGGCCCTCATCAGCGATATTACACTTGCACTTTGTAAGTAGGCGTGGATTGTCGGGCGAAGAAAATGGAGATACTAGTTACAGCACAATCACTTTATTTCACTCACAATGTCTTATAAAATAATCACCATGAAATAACCTGAAGGCAGAGGTCCGACATATTAAATGAAAGTATGAGATATAGCAGTAACCAACTCTTTTATTCCGACCATCGCGATAATAGCTCTAGGCGCTACGGCAGGCGCACCGGGCCGAGCCTGCCACAAGAATGATCCCCCTCTTCGCTGCGCACTAGCTTACATTAAGTTGCTTGAGAAGTGGGGAGAGTGGGGAGGTGAACGTCCCGCTTTGCACAGCGTAACTCGACCCGCTGTACCTACCGCTAACGGTGACGCCGACACGGCCATACTGACGTGCGGACGTCCTCGTACGCGTATACTCATCAAGCATTGTCTAAAAAGACATAACGTTATTATTAATGTTCGTTCATCCTGACTAGCAATCTCGATGAGCAAAAAAATCCAGGTCATCCCTACTGACTGTGCAACCAACTCTGGACCGCTCAATATTGAGCCTTCAGGACTTATACTAGTAATCTGGTCCGGTTCAGCCCTGCAGAGTTTACTACTAATTCGGGACCGCTCGTTATTGAGCCTTCAGAACTTTAGCAATCTGGTCCGGTTTACCCCTTCAGAGTTATAATCTTCTGGCCCGGTCCAGCGACCCTTCAGAATTATAACCGCCTGGTCCGGTCAAATGACCCTTCAGAATTATAACCTCCTGGTCCGGTCTTACGACCCTACAGAGTTATAATCTCCTGGTCCGGTTATAACAAACCCTTCAGGATTGTTACTGCTTGGTCCGGTCATGAATGACCCTTCAAGATCATTCCAGTTTACACAGTTTTTTTTGTCTCTTTTTTTTGCTCTTTTTTGGTCTCTTTTTGTCTCTCTTTTGTCTCCTTTTTAGTCTCTTTTTAGTCTCTTTTTTTGTCTTTTTTTATTTTGTCTCTTTTTTTGGTCTCTTTTTTTAGTCCGGACTAAAATGGTCCCTGTAGATTATATAATCAAATGTATTAAAGTACTTGTCTCAACAATCCACACATGCTATGTTCATTGGTAGTTTCACTACGACCAAAGTCATTTACTTTAGAGCCTATAACAGACAAACTATTTTAATCTTAAGAATAGACTTGATTCAGACACTCCACCGAATGCGTAGCACGCCTTTGCGATGCCGACCGAGTCTCATGTCATACGGCCAGCAAAATGTCACTTCAAGGTGCATAAGCGTTCTGTGTTGTGTCAGAGTGTCATGTCATTGAATGTGTCGCAGCAGACACATAATTCATGTTCACACACACATAACACTCTAAACTAACAAACGACATCTATGAAAACTAAATAACACTTATTAAAGTATTGAAGCGCCGTCACGGCCAGACTGACATTCGCACGTCCTTGTGCGTCTCCATCCCCTTAAAGTCACTGCGGGCCCATTTTTCTGTAAAAAGAATAATACTGGTAGATACATTACTTTGTACGCTCGTCCATCAGTGACATACATTACAACGTTTTATAACCCACAAAATCAACCTTTAGGAGCTAAGCCGGACAACTTAAATATGCCTCCCTTGAGCTAGTTATCTCTCCAGATAACATGGACCAGGCAGCCAATCAGCGTCTCTCCGATCACTCACTAGTACCACACATATCTCCATTGATCTCATAGCCTCTCAGACTAGACGATCACTTTATAATATGACCCAGAACATCGGCCTGCATAAGCCAGTTCTTTAGACTACCCAATAACACACACCATAGGACGTCAACCCGCATGAGTCGGACCCTTACTTTATCTCACAGATTAGTACCAATGTTACGTTTAATTACGTTTCTTCACTCTCAGAGGCCGAGAGGTTTTCAGAGCTGGCGGATAACATACGTGAACTACAAATAGACAAAGCATCACTAAAACCACCCGATGACGCCCACTCCATTCGTCAATCGCGGACTGCCGCCACCTCGGCCTCCTTCAAGCTACCCGTCAAAGTGGTAGCTAAATGCACCAAGCCCTCACTTCCCCCGGGCATTGCACGAAAATGCTTACGACCATATTTGCATTCTCTATTAGACACACAACAAAGGCAAGTCTGTACTCCCTGCGAAGCCCAATCGAACCCAGAGGGGGGTCACATACAATGAAGTAGGAATCACCACTGTAGAACGGTCTCATTTTTCCTACTGTGACGCAGCAACTCTCCCAATATTCTCCGATGCTATCTTACGAATTTCACCCAAATCTAACCGAAACCCAGACTCAGAATATGAAGCCATACTTAAAAACCGCGCCCGAGTCCCAAACACAAGTTCTGTTTGTGTTACCCTAGACCTTGCACCATCCGTCGCTAGCTGCACTTCGAGAAGCTCGCCGCGCCAGGTCCCACCAGATTCACTTTCGATTATAACAAGTAAGCACCTCAATGTCCTCATGACTCTCTCTACCCTAACACATGCCCTGCCAGAACCGTTAGAAACAAGGTGCAACTCTACACCATGTTCACCATAAAATTGCTCTGTCTGCGCCAATACAATACCCACCCCGATCCGAAATGATCCGCGAAGTCGCACCGAAAAGACAGAGCCTCCTTTAGTGCTTCATCTGCACCTGCTGCACCAAACTAAGAAGTGCACTCGAGAAGGACTCATTTAGTGAAAGAGTCAACAATGACAAGAATACTCCCTACCATCGATTTCTCCACACAACTTCTCCGCGATGTCTAAATGTACAGTATAACATTTTGCAGAAACCCTAAGCATAGGATGGAGTGAGCCCCGACAAATCCCTTGAGGCCCAGCATACAAGTGTGAAGTTCAATCAGTGCGTTCCAGTCAAATCATTTTAGTCAGAACCCGTTCTGATGTTAGTATTTCGATCACTTGCTTGTAAATATCTTGTCTGGCCATTTGATAGGCCCTTTTAATTTGATTCAAGATTCTTAACGTAAAACACGTGAAATATGGGGCAAACCGCCAAAAACTAATCTATAGGACCTTACAGATCGCTCAAAATAAAATTATTAAACTATTATTTCACTATGATTACCTTACACCTACAGTCAAAATTTACAGGGAAACGAAACTCATGAATATTAAACAACTTCCTGCATATTGCACCAGAATACTTAAAAATTCTAAGTAAGTTCATTCACACAAAAATACATCAGGTACACAATCGCAGCAATAGTAGGAAGGATCACATTTTACTACCGCGAGTGTGGACAGTAAATGGCGAGAGAACAATTATATTTTTGCGGGAGTGCAACAATGTAATAAGCTACCTGTAGAAGTAAAGAATGCAAACTAAACGTTTGGTATTTTTTTTTTTTTTTTTTAAAATCACTTTCTACGTGATCAAACACTACTCCATTAAACAGACTTGCCCTACTACTGCATTGCTTTATTGTGGCACCGGGATCGCATTCCTTATCTACGGTAATTATTTCTTTTGCGGGTGGATCGAAAAGTTTTAAGTTTTGTGTTAGTTAATAATGTCATTTGCGTACGAAAAGAAATGGTATTACAACTTAGATGGTTTAATATAAATTCAAACAATAGCTGCTTAGTTTGTGTGTCCAAGTTATATTTTAAGTTTAAAAACGTTCTCAAGTAAGTGAAATCTTTGTAATTTCTTATCGAGAAATAAATTTCTTAAACCATAAACACCATACCACCAATAAAGAATCAATTATCCTTTCGCACTGAACTAATGCGAGTTTATCTTCACCATGTAGGTAAGTTTTGATGTTGTGGTATATGATAATGAAACTCTTTAGTAACGTTAACTTTCTTACCCCAAATAGAATGTAATTTTGCAATATCCGTACGTACATGGATCTACTATCTAATAGATCCCTACCTATAATAACTGGTTTTGTAATTGAGTTAACAGGCACAATATGAAACAAAAAGGACACTGACGTGTTGAATTTCACCACGGCTCAGTTATTCTGCGATTCATATTTAACGTTTTCTTTACACAGGTATACCTGTAAGGTAAACTAAATCACACCGCATAGTACCCTGGATTTTTTGACAAAGCTAAAAGCTACAAAGGAACTACCAGATTATCTATTAAAAAGAAAAGGAACGAGCTCACCGGATGATGTGGTTGTCCATACACGTAGCAGGTGAGACGGTTCGTATCACGACTCTTCGGTGCTGGTGCTCGATTCGAATTCTTCACTTCGGTCAAAGGTTCGTACTGCCACTTGCTTCAATCACTTGATTTTTGGACTGTTGTGCTTTAACGATGACATGTGCCATTGAAGCGATTGTCATTATCAGGATCAAACCGTATCAGTCGCGCAGTTGCGGTGAAATTTGACGTTTGCGGTTAAGTGGTTGCCGGAAGTCGTGATAGCAAAAACTCCATATTTTGAATAGATTAGACGTTAGCCCACACTTCACTGTCGTCATTATTTTCTTCAGGTTTTTGCCCTTCGAATCCCAATTCTGATATCGGGATAGGCCCTCATCAGCGATATTACACTTGCACTTTGTAAGTAGGCGTGGATTGTCGGGCGAAGAAAATGGAGATACTAGTTACAGCACAATCACTTTATTTCACTCACAATGTCTTATAAAATAATCACCATGAAATAACCTGAAGGCAGAGGTCCGACATATTAAATGAAAGTATGAGATATAGCAGTAACCAACTCTTTTATTCCGACCATCGCGATAATAGCTCTAGGCGCTACGGCAGGCGCACCGGGCCGAGCCTGCCACAAGAATGATCCCCCTCTTCGCTGCGCACTAGCTTACATTAAGTTGCTTGAGAAGTGGGGAGAGTGGGGAGGTGAACGTCCCGCTTTGCACAGCGTAACTCGACCCGCTGTACCTACCGCTAACGGTGACGCCGACACATTCATAAATTATATATTTATCTACACATACACAATAATAAACACGAAACAAGTGCAAGTACAACACTGCAGGTAGTCAGTGGTGTACCATTTACATATACAATAAATACATACATTCATAAATTATATATTTATCTACACATACACAATAATAAACACGAAACAAGTGCAAGGAAACTATATGTAATGATGATGTTTAAGGAGAGTACCTTCTTTCTAAGCAAATTAACTATTATGATTGTGAATTGTCTAGCTTCGGCTAGGTGTTCACTCATAATTTCAAAGAAAGTTTAAATACATATAAACTCACGCCTTCTTTCCATGGAGGATAATTACAATTAAACTGTGGATTTACTATAAACCTGAAATAAATGAACATGAAATAACATAATGCTTCCAATTCTTAACACCTTCAATACACCTATACCCTACACCTTCAACCTATTTGTGATTATAAACTTTACTATAAATACAGCAGAAGATTTAGAAAATTGTATCGGGGGAGCGCACGAATAAAAAGTCTTGAGAGATGAGGTTTAGACGTAGGAACGTTAGTAAAAGGTATTAGACGAGACCGAAATTATGTGCGTAAGTAATTGGTAACCATTATACTCGACGGCAAGGATTTACGACGCCGCCGCGGCCGGATTATATTTTCAAGGTTTCCACTTTTTTTTTTATTCTGACTTTTTATAATATTTGCACCGTGGTCGCATTTGGGTAGTTGGATAACCTTGTCTGGGCACAGAATTTTATATTAATTACTAAGGTCTGAGCATATGTACAAAATAATATAGTTATGGTTATTTATTTTTGAATCAAAAAGAAGGGGTGTTTTGACCGATAAGTATTACAGTTCATCTGTTCCTTGAAACTTCCAAACTTCTCATCATAAATTTACAAGTGAGGTATTGTTGAAAGCGTCTTGATAGTCGTCCAGCCTTCGAGAAGATGTATAGAAAAAAACAAAAAAAATTGTGTAAAAGTACTACACAATATTTCTGTCAGACAACCTAGGTACAAAAATGGTCAGGGTTTAGCCGTGGTCACATTCCAATTACAGTTTTGTAGGTGCCCAAATGGTACTACTCTGTCTAGAAAGTACCGCGAAAAGATCAATAATACACAATATCATAGTTATTCATTCAAATTTATTTTATCACCTTCAAAGTATGCTCCTTCAGAAACGATACACTTACGACAACGAATCATCAAAACATTTTTAAATGCTTTTTCCGCAATTTAGTTCAGTTCACGCCGCTAAGTCTCCTATATGTCTTCTACCAAATGAAAACGGGTGCCACGAAGTGGGTATTTAAATTTGAAAGGAGGAAGAAAGAAGTCGGCTGAGACATATCTGGTGAATGAGGTGATTGCTAAATTTTTGTCAAAAATTCGTTTAAAATGATGGCCCTGTGAGAAGGCGCATTATCGTGATAAAATAAGAATTTCTTTCCACAAATCTGAGTTTTTTCGTCGAGTTTGCTCTTATAAACGCCGCATAACGCACAAATAGACTTTTGATGGACTTAGGCGTGGTTTTTTCGGTTTCGGTTCAACTGGAAGCCGCCACTCCCAATCTTGTTGACTAGTTTGCATGTGAAACTCGTAAACCCACGTCTCGTCACCAGTAACAATGCGTTTCATGAATGTAGGGTCGGAATTGATCCGTTCTAGCATGTCCTCAGCGACTCTTATGCGATTCAGTTTTTGGAGAAAATTCAGGTTTCATACCCAAGTGAATATTTGAAATGGAACGGATCGACTCGTGAAATGCAGAATGTTCAGCAGCTATCTCTCTCAAACTTTAATGAGGATTTTCAGTCACAATTTTCTTCACTTTTGCGATGTAAACTTCAGTTGTAGACGTTGATGGCCTACCAGAGCGAGGCAAATCTTCCATATTATCTCGACTGCTTTTGAACGCTTTGTGCCACTCATTAGTTATTAGTTATTTAAAATTTTAACTAACTTAACATATGGCATGCTAGCTCAGGCGTTACCGTGCTTGGGTAAGTGCGATTATGGCGAGCCCTGAGTTCAATCTCACCTGCACCTGCGGATTAAGCTTGATGTTAGTTTAAAAAAAAAACTATTCACAGTTTTTGATATCTTATTAATGATACCTAAAATGATAAATTTTTATTTGTTTCTATTTGAGATGTCTAATAGTGATTATTTAATTGTAATTATTTTATAATTTGACTGCCTCGTTGGTCAAGTGCAATCTACTGCTGAGCATGACTTGTCTTGGGTTCGATTCCCAGGTCGGGCAAAGTGTTATTTGGTTTATCTATCCAGAATTTCTCAGTAGCAGCCCGGAGTCTGGATTTGTGTCCGGTTGATGGCAATAGGCTCGCCCCCTATTACATGGGACTTAGTCATAACTGGAGAAATGTGGGTGTACTTATAGTTACACCTCTGCCTAACCATTCTGGGATTACAGGCATGATGTTGGTTATGTTATTTAATTATAAATACACGCTCAAAATGTGTGACTGGCATCAAAATGTAGATCTACGTCAGTTTATCGGGTTCCTAAAACGCTTTGTTCACTAATCGTTTGCGAAACGATTACAATTACTCAATTTTTAATTTTGGGAATCCATCAAATACCAACCTCTACTATTTTCTTATACAGAGCTGGTTTCCGATTGTCATTTATATTTCTAAGTGGTTTCCTTGCTATCTATACCTAGTTATGATCTACATGTGTAGTCGTCATAAAACTTCGGAATAACGACTAGAACTGTAAAATGTGGCAAGAACGCTTACCTCGAGTGTTCGGCACTCACCACGCTCACAAGTGTGGAATAAAATACATACGCAGTCGTAAAATATTACAGAGTATATTACGATGTGTAAATATGAGCAGTCATATTTTATAAGGCGCACAGTAGACGACACTATATTGTCCTAATAGCTGGTACCCGTGTTGCATCACATTATAAACATGCGATAAAATCAATAGCTTTGTGCAGCAAAGTGACGTTGTCTAATTTATTTGCTCGAATGTATATTTTGTGTACTGCATGTACTCATTTTTGATTATACCTACGTTACGATTTATTAATTTGGGAGCAGTAGTCACTCAAAACTGGGAAGCTGATACCAAAATTAATATATTGATATCGCTTTATTGAGAAAAAATTGTCAACTTCACAACACTTTTATCTACCTCATGATGAACAGAACGAAAAAGCACAATAGCTATAGACCAAAATGGTTCCTGATAAACCAAAAAGTCCAACTATCACATTGGATCGCAACTATCACAATCCCTATTTATGCTAAAAGTTGCAGATTCGGACATAATAAAAGTAATACAATACTTGGAAACATGCTGGTCCTGCTCCATAGGACAATCTAGAGGCTATTTAAAATCATACTAGCTGCTTATTGTATTGTATAATTTGTTATTTTTACTTTATACACACTGACTTATTCCAAGTTAATATTTTAGGAAAATCATATAATTACTACTTTCGCAACGTTTGTAAATATGTGAGCACCATGTACCTCACGTGATTGATTTATCTGTCTTTGCTTATTTTAAATTAATTTTACCTTTTATTTGTATTGAATTTTTATTCTGGGTGCATCGACTTCACATATAAAAATATAATTAATGTACACAAAATATTGTTAAACATTTTAAAGGAGTAACGGTGGAGTTTCTTGCCCCTTCTTCTCCATACGAAACTACCTTTTGGAAGGGGCGCCTAGAATTAATTATTTAAATAAAAATGTAGACGTTCAAAAGTGCCTCTTAGTGCCTATTTGAAATAAATGCTTCGACTTTGAATAAATGACTTAAAACATAGAAATACTGTCGGATACGATGGTGTATCAAGTAAGGTAATAAAATACGTAAAAGGAAACATAGAGTCACCAATTTCACACATAATGGGATGTGGTAACAAAAAATATCTGAACTTCGTTCACACTGTCCTCCCCCTGTTGAGCTGTTACATCTTTCTGACTCTCCAGTGTCCTCTCTTAATAAGGTCAATAACTACTTTGCTGGCATTGGTAAAAGCCTTGCTACTAAACTAAAACCTGTGTCTACCACACCTACAATATCGGCAATGAATTCTAGTGGCTCTATGTTTCTTCTTGAGGCTACAGAAATGGACATCGAAGGCATCATTATTAGTCTAAAGTTTGAATCTACTACCGGTTGCGATGAAATCCCCATTATCTTAATCATTACACATGTCTGTAATTTCGCCATTTCATCTGATGTCTTCCCCGAGGTCTTTAAAAAAGCCGTAGTTCACCCTGTTCATAAGGCCGGTCGCAGAGACGACTTTAACAACTACAGACCCATCTCGGTTCTCTCTGCCATGTCAAATATCTTGGAATGAATTTTAAATAAGAGTCTCGTCAGTTTCCTTGAGACATACTCGTATAATATTTTAGCCCCCAACCAATTTGGTTTCTGGAAGGGCATTAGTACTGAAAATGCAATCATGGCTGTGTCTGACTACGCAGTTAGGTCTGTTGACAATAAGCGAAGGTGTCTTTCTTGATTTATCTAAGGCCTTTGATACCGTTTATGCGCCGGTCTTGCTAAATAGGATGGAGGGCATTTGAATTCGAGGCTTGGTTACGGTTTTTTTTTCAGACTACCTGAGAAATCGCACTAAGGTGTTTAAATTCCCATTGCTTACGGTGTGCCTCAAGGTAGCATACTGGGTCTCACTGTATTCCTTATCTATATAAACGAACTCTGTAAACTGCCCATTCAAAACTGTAAAGTCATTGTATACGCTGATGATATTTCCTTGCTTATAAATGGAGTAGACTGGGCCCAGTGCTATTGGAGTGCCGAGAAGGCATTTACACGTGTATTGGAATGGTTGAGTAACAACCTACTCACTCTAGACGTCAGTAAAACGTTTTATATGCCATTTGCTATCAGGTCAAATTTATGCCCATCATCTTCCCTTACTCTTAAAGCCCATATATGTACGCCTTCCACCATTTGTGAGTGTGACTGCCTTGAAATCTCTAAGTCCACTAGTGCCAAGTACCTAGGCGTACATATCGACCAACATCGTAATTGTCATAAACATCTTGTCACACTTTCTGGTAGAACTCGCAAGCTGATTTACGTTTTTATAAAAATACGCTAGTCTGCAGATAGGGACACATTGAGGATGGTTTATTTTGCTTTGTGCCTTACTACCTAACCTAACTGTTACTAATCTAATGTATTTTATTTTGTTTAGATACTATTATTTTTTGTTTATTTTCCGTGGTGGATTTTGTTTGTTTTTACTTTTAAATAATCTCTACTGATATTTGTATGTCATCAATGACAAAACATAGCGCAACTCATAATTATTATATGAGACCTTGAACATCAACCTTTAATTTACAAATAAATGCTTCGTATTTAAGTTTTTAAGTTTAAGTCCTGGCTGGAGGCCTTAATTTATTAGGGCACCACAGGCAAGTCCGCTTAAGCAGACGACAACCTTACTGGTTGACCTGCGAGATGCCATACACAAAAAAAAAAAAAACTATTCACTCACACGACGCTCGACTCTCGCCGCGGACGGACGTGTCTGTGCGATCTCCCGCTCCCGGCCCAGTGTTGTGTTTCGTGATATTATTCGTCGCAACCACGTGACGTCATCGTAGTCGCCCCGACTACTCCGATTTCAAAAAGTGCCTTTTTCAAGGCAAATCTCTTTTCTTTAGCTGACGTTCTTGAGTAACTTCACTAGGCCCCTTCTGGGTTAAACCACAGTTTCGTGGTCCTCGGTTGAAACCTTACGGTGCCAACGAATCCGAGTTGGGTGTTGTCCCAATCGAACCCCTTCAGGGAGAGGCAGTCAATTGGACGGGTCCCAGATAACCGGCCTTGGAGGGTCTCCTAGTCGGCTCTGGTGATAGTTTTCCTTTCCAGCTACTCACCTAGTGTCTTTAGGGTGTGTCTACACCCTTCGCGCTAGACTGGTCAGGGCTCCGTTCGCACAATAAGATTGGCGACGGGTTTACAAGCTTAGGGCTCACCAATAGGTACACACCACCCTGTCTACACCCGACAGGGAGGGAACTCATCCCCGGGCCAATCTACCCGGGGAGCTAGGTATAGGGTTAGTAGGCTAAGTGGAAACTTAGTTTCCAAAATTTCCCTCCTCAATTTAGCCCCCCTCCTCCGACCATGGAGGACGCCATCCTTTAGGCGTACCTCAAAGAGGTCCTATTAAAGGACCCCGAGTTTTTGGCGAAATATGGCGCCAAAATAAGCCAACATTCCAAACCCACTCCGTCTCAAGGCGCACTCGTTAACTTCAGTGACGCGCTTGTAAGCCCGCTATCCCCACCTGCATGCGAACACGGCATTCCGCCTTTTGTTCCGGCAGACAATGTTCCGGCCGTTAATTCAGCCCCCATTGTTTCACCCGCCTTTGTCCCGGCAGATAATACTCCAGCCGCTAATCCGGCCCCTATTGTCTCGCCCGCCTTTGTCCCTGCCGCCATTGTCACGGCCTCTATTGTTCCGGCCGCCATTGTCTCAGAGACAACGCATCTGCGCGCCGCAGTAACAAACACGACTGACCCGGAGAGCATGGACACATCAGTCCCACTCTCCGAGGACGAAGCCCGCACCTTCTCCTCCAGCGACGACGACTTCCAAGTCGTCGTTAAAGGAGGCAAGAGGAAGGCTAAATCCTCCGCCCCCGCTAGCCGGCCACCAAGGCCCAGAAGCAGGACACGACTACCTTATCGTCCAGCTCTACTTCCGCCCCTAGTCCGCGGGCCCTAGAAATTTCTAGGATGTGTATTGATCGCAAGATCAACTACACTAACCCCCGATCCACCCTCCAGGGGATCAAAGTTACAGTCTGCGGACTTTAGGGATCTCTTTCCAGCGCCCTGCGTGAAAGGACCTATTCCTTTCACACGTACTCCCTTCCGGAGGAAACCCCCACTCGCGTCGTCACTAGGCGCGTACCCCAGGAAATCTCCACCGAGGAGATTAAGAGCGACCTTATCGCACAAGGCGTTCCCGTATCCGCCATCCATCGCTTGCATAACTCGAGAATAACTCGAGACAGGGCCTTGTGTACGACATGGTCCTAGTCATCTGTGACCCCACGGAAGGTCACCACCCGATCTTCAAGGTGAAGTCGGTGAGCTCGCTCTCAGGCAGTTCAATTGAGAAGCCTAACAGAGCTCAATGAATTGGACAGTGTCATCGCTGCCAATTATATGGTCATTCGCAGTCCAACTGCTATGCCACCCCTAGATGCGTCAAGTATCTAGGAGAGCATGGCACCGTCGACTGTAACCGCCCCAAAGATAGGGAACAATCGGGACACCCGAAGTCCTTCTCTCCCACCCTCGCGAAACGCGCGAGCGAACGCCAGCACAGGGAAAGCCCCTGGGGTAAGCTTCCTTCCGCGCAGATGACGGCTTAGTCCGCAGAGGCCCTCTCCTTTTTTTTTTTTTGTTCCCGGCGTGGAAAATCCTCCTGGATGTCCTCCACCCAGGGGCGGGCGGAGGGGTCTGTCAGACTCTCACTGACTAAAGACCACCCCGATGTTCCATCTCACACCTACGCCGGGGTCGCGGGAACACATAATTCTTCCGCACCCCCGGCTGGTGCCGGCCCGCTTGCGCGGGCCCTGTCTCGGGATGTCCCCGAATCCGTCGCCCCTGGACCCATTTAGGGGGGCCGGAAGAGGGCGTTGTCCGCCCTCCTCCGACGCCCGGTGCGTCTTCTGCGGGCTGGGTCGAGAGTCGAGATCTCTCTCTCCCTTTCCGCAGCCTCCTTCTGCGAGATGACCGATTCGCAAAAGGAGACCACTGCGTCCCAGGACTCTGCGCCGCCGACCATCGCGTTCACGACGGCCGGCAGCGACAGGTCGTTGCCTACTTCGGTGATGAGGGCACGGCGTGGCTCCTCCCAAGCGGCACACTCTGCCAGCGTGTGCCACGCCGTGTCCTCCCGGCAGTCGACGCAGTGGTGACACCGGGCGTCCGGCTCCCTGTTTATGCGACACAGGTACTTCCCGAAGCAACCATGCCCGAGAGCACCTGCGTCGCCCGAAACGTCAGGGAGCCGTGCCTGCTCCCGAGCCAGCGGTCGAGCACTGGCCGGATCGCCTCGATGGTGCTGAGGCCGGTGGTAGGGCGTGAAAGCCTTACCCGCCATTCCGCCACCAGGACCTTGCGGAGCTGCAACCGATGCTGCTCGATATGTTGCTGCATCGGTCGCTCGCCCCGCTCCCGCGCTGCCTCGCGCCACCGGTACAGTGACGCGAGCACCTTCGCCTCCAGGTCCCAGGGCGGTGATCCGGCCAGTGCACAACCCGCCTCGAAGAGGCCCTCTCCCTGGGCTAACTTAAACCACCAAAAAGCTCCCGCAGCTTCGGTGCCCTCCTAACCCGTCCAACCCGCCGAAATTCCAGCTTTGATGGCTACCGCCATCCCAACGCCCTCGGTAGCCCCCGCGGCCCCAGTTGCAGTGGCTTCACCAGTTGCACCGCAAAGAGCCCCGGGCAGGGATAGCGCCCAAATTATTATTAGCACATACGCGGCCCTACATCTCCGCCGCGGATAAAATGGCCGACGAAATAGTGCAAATGGCAACCCTCGTCGCCTTTTGGAAATTCTTGATGCGTATCCGGAAATCGCGTTAATCCTGAAATCTCTCAAATTCTAAAATCCTCATTGGCTAATACGAGTTTAAACTGTACAAAACCCCGGTCCCTTAAATTAGGCTTTTTCAACGCTAATGGCGTTTCAGGTCAACGCGATGAGATCGCCGCTTTCCTCCGCGACCACCAGCTTGACATCCTCCTCATACAGGAAACCTTCTTAAAGCCTCATCACCGCAACCCGAACATTGCCAACTATAAACTAGTTCGCAATGACAGGTCTCGATGCCACAAGGGTGGCACCCTGATCTACTTTAGGAAAACTTTGTACTGCGTCCCTATAGACCCACCTCCTCTCTTCTCTCATCTGGAGAGCTCTATCTGTCGACTCGGCATAACCGGTCACCAACCGATCACCTTCATCTCCGCCTATATACCACCAGACAATGGTCCGGAGGATCCCATCTCTCTCCAAAAGGACTTCACTGCCCTCTTCGGTATGAGTGACTCCATCATCTTGGCGGAGGATCTTAATGCCAAACACCCGGCATGGAACAGTAGCACAACTTCTACCAGAGGTAGAATCATTTTCAAGTTAGGCGAACCTCTTAACTTCGACGTCATCGCTCCAATGAGTCCGACTCATTTCCCCGGAAATCCCAACGATCTTCCTGATATACTCGATGTAACACTGCTCAAGAATGTGAACCTCCGTTTGCAATCGATAGAGACGTTCCACAAGCTTAACTCTGACCACCGCCCGTCATTCATCTCGCCCCCTACTCTGGCCCAAGCGATCCCAACCGCCCCCCTCAGACCCAGATGATAACCGACTGGAGGAAAGTAAGCGAAAGACTGAAATCCACCACGTCGCCTCACTTGGACACCATCCCCGATCATATAGTGTCAGTCGCCGACACGACGGCTGCAATCGACTCGTTTACTGAGCACGTTCAATCCGTTTTGACGGATTGTTCACGGGAAGTTCCGGTGATGGAAGACCATCGCTGGAAACTACCTACTGACGTACGAGACTTGATAACCGAGAAGAATGCGGCTATTCGTGCCTACGACTCCTTCCCTTGTGACGGGAACAAAGCCCACATGCGCCATTTACAGCGTGCTGTAAAGAAACGCATAGGGGAGGTTCGCTCAGAGGGTTGGAACAAGATGCTCAGTGAACTCGAGCCCACTCACCAAGTCTTCTGGCACCTTCAGAAGAAATTGCGTTCCTCCGAGGAGGTCTCTATGCCTCCCCTCATCCGCCCCGACAAGAGCGTCGCTTTCGACAGCACCGACAAGGCCGAATGCCTTGCTGACAGCCTAGAGTCCCAATGTTCTCCCAGCTCTCAACCAGTTGACCAAGCTCACCTGAACAAGGTCGACACTGAAGTCTAATGGAGAGCCTCCCTACCACCCGTCGAAGATCCTGATGATCCTCCGCCTCCCGTTACTCCAGACGAAGTGCACGACATCATTAAAGGACTCCACGCGCGTAAAGCCCCCGGTTCGGACGGTATTTCCGAGGTCAACCCCGATAAAAGTCAGGCGGTTCTCTTCTCGAGACGTCGTCGATTCCCTCCCCCTCTTCCCAGCCCGATCACTATGTACGGTAAGCCGATCCCTTGGGAGCAGCAAGCCAAATACCTAGGCGTGATCCTCTATCAAAACCTTAACTTTAAGGCTCATATTAAGGCGGTTCGCGCGCGCGCCTCCTTCGCTCTTAGCAGGCTCCACTTTGCACTGACAGCCCGCAGTAAACTGTCACTTAAATTCAAGCTGCGCATCTATACCGCGGTCATCCGTCCCATCATGACCTATGCCTGCGTTGTATTTGCGCACGCTCACCCATGTCATCTCCATAAGATGCAGACCGTCTAGAACCGTTTCCTCAGAAAGGTCACGGGTGCCCTCTTCTATGTCCGTAATATAAATTCTAAACGTCGACCTTAAAATGCCTACCATAAACCAGTTCATGAAACGCTTATCGAAGCGTTTCTTTGACTGTGGTATCAAACACCCAAACCCCTTGATCTCAGCGGCTGCCCGCTATACTCTATCCCGCATTAGCAGTATTCGGCGACCAAGGCGTATCTTAATCGCCCCCAACGACGCCACTACCCTCCTCCAGGAGAGTAGTAAGGCCACCAGCACTCTACATAAACCCAAAACCCGATCGCCGTCCTACCGCCCTCGCCACCGAGGCCCGCCGCGACGCCCAAATCTATACCCCTCCCGACCCTTACTCGAGCCAGCCCGCGCCGCTGAGCCTGTAGCTTTAAATTCGTCCCAAAATCCAATAAATCCTGATTCAGCCAGCCGAGGTCCGTACCCCACAGGGGGTGCCCTCGTGGACCTCGGCTTAGGGCGTCGCGCCCTTAGCGTAGTCGCTTAGTTTCAGATAGTATTTAAGTTTAAGTCCTGGCTGGAGGCCTTATTTTATTAGGGCGCCACAGGCAGCCGCTTAAGCAGACGACAACCTTACAGGTTGACCTGCGAGATGCCATACCCAAAAAAAAAAATGAATATTCACTGTTGTTATTTACGAGGAATCAGACATATTTAACATTATTTGTGCCCTGGATATATTCGTAAGGTATCGATTTAGATGTTGTAATATATAAATTAAAAAAGAAATTAGTCCCTCCAGCATTGTCATTTTTCGGTTATTATTTAAAATAAAACAGTTATTATATGCATTTTGAGTAGGTACACACACGCTTAGTAAGAAACAGTACGTTTGTTTTTTATAACCAACTAAAAGATCAGAATTTTTTGCAATTGTCGTTGTAGTTTGCTAAAATAAACAAAAATCCTCGTTGTATTTCATTAACTATGTATATGTAATGTTGCATCCTATACATAATGAAATAAAGAAAACTTTATTTCCAATTTTACAATTTAACATTTACCACTTTATCCTGTTTTGCAGGATAAAGAAGGATGGCGAGGTTGGACCCGCGGAATTGAAAAATTAACGGAGCACCGTTCACGGGCAAGTTAATATTAATTATAATAACAAGTTTATAGGATTTCTGTATAAAATATATTGAGTTACTAGGTGATGGACATTAAAAGTTATTAATGATTTTAATTTATTTGTAAATAAGTTTTCGTGCAGTTTCAGAACGGAACGTTTTTCGCGAATTACAATTATACATTTCAATGTAAACTATTGATTTCCCTTGTTACACCTAAGTATGTTTTTGCGTGGCGTTTTTCCTTCTTTTATAATTACTTCTTGATAAATAAACAAAAAATATATAAAACGAAACATGTTAACATACCATGCATAATATAATATATAAATTATTTTGTGTTATAACGGTATTGAAAATAAGAAACGGAAAATGGAACGTTTGTGTCAAATATCATATTTGTCATTCCATTGTCTGTGTTCAACGGCTAATGTGGGATTTTAAAGCTAGTTTTGCGATTTTATGGATTCTTGACGACTTGGCTTACCTTTGTCATGACTATCTGTACACCAACCTAGACTACGGCATTTACTTCTGGATAACGATTGGCAAGTGATAATATACATATGTATGGGAGTGCTTAAGAGCCTACGGAATGTATGCAATAGAAGTTTGCTGGGATGAGACTCCTCTATAAGGGATATTTGTTACCACCCATCTATTCTATGAGCCTGAATTCAATCTACGCATTTGCATAGATTGAATTCTGGTTTTCTGGCTCAGGGAAAAGGAACCTTAGTATTTCATATACACCAGGTTTATCTGCCTAAACAGATGTAGAAGGAACCTATAGATTCCTAGATACCTACCTGTTGGTAGAGATTTTTATTCAGATTCAGCATTATTTTATTGGCCAGGGGAAGACACCCTGATGTCTAAAAAGTCAAGTAAGTAGTACAGCAACGAGCGTATAGGACTCTGATGTATAAACGTGGACGAAGCTAACGGTGAAGGTATGTAAGAATCGTAGCAGGTGCTACCTTTCCCCACGGGATATGTGTGAGTAAATATGTATAAATAAGCCATAATTTTCAACTAAATAATAAACAACAAGCCCATGCCCAAACTACTTTTAGATTATTTTAGGTTATAATCTTCTTCCTTTAATATCTTTTATCTCCCAACTTCTCTATCCTACTTACCGTTAGCTTTTTTGTTAGTCTTATGTCGTTCTTTAACTATTCATAAGTTTAAATTTTATACGCAAACCCTATAAATTGGTCCCAAATAACATGTTCAAGTTGAAGTTATTTTATTTCATAACAAAAAATCATTTGTGTCGAAATATTTGCACAGTGGGTACACAACAAAGAAGCAACATAAACAATTATAACAGAGTAACCTCGTTCCTCATCCATCATCAATTAGACCGTCTATACAAATTAAAAATACTAACTTTGCGCCATTCTCATTTGTCATATAAATTGTAGGTTCATACCGAGTTATAAAAACCTCTGACAACCAAGCTAAGATTAAACTTGTCTTATGGATGACAGCGCTCTCAATTTAACACCAGTCAGACAAATAAACAAACGTTCGGAATTTCACAGTGTAGGTACTATTGACAAATAGTTCCCTCGTCAAATAGTTTAGGTGTTTCGTAAATGTCACATATGAATGCTGCCACTTTTCCACAAATGATCATACATATATTTGCCGTCATCTTCACGACAAATATTAATGGATGAGTCATCAAATTAGATGTTATTGCCGAGCTGTTCATAGTAATATATGTATGCTCGTAACTGTACGTACATGTAATCACGTTACTCGGTAACTAAGCACGATTTGTGTGATCTATGAATATTAATGTGATTCATAACTATTGCTCGAGCTAGTTGCAAACTGAATGCTAATGTACCTACTTGTTCTCTATCGCAGATAAATTATAAACAAAATGGTAGTATATTAATTTGGTATTTTAACTTCAATGGATGCATAATAGTCCACTGTTATTCAGATAAACTACTTAAGAAATGTGTTTGGGAATATTTAGAACGGAATTTGGTATTCAAACAAGTAATCAGTGAGTTTCAAGGTTTTTATTACAATTTCTATGGTAAAATATGCATCACTTCAACAGACTACTGCAAACTATGATCACAATTAAACATTGGAATATAATGCTTGGCATGTGAATTTATAGTATTGTTGCTCAACAAGCTGACTGTCTATTCTTTTCCTTCTTATATGAAATAGAGTTTATCTCTATATTATGCCAATACTTCTTAAATATTCGTGGAAGTTGAATAAAGCAGCCATCCCGGTTGAAATAACTTCAGTACCTATTTATATTTGTTACTTGAAGGTGTAAGAAAGCCATTTTTATTTTATCGACAGTATAAAGCAATAAAAATAGCCGGAAACATGCATCTTTCATCTGTTTTGTACGTCTACTTCGTACATTTATCTACCGGTTTCATACCGTATAGTGATAGCAATTGTCTAAAAATTTTGAAAACACATTGTTCGCACCCATACTAATGTTAAGATGTTGTTGTTGCATTGTCGTTAAATATCAATTTAACATCGAGTAAAAGCTTCAAAAACCACCCTTTATCAATAACAATTTCAATTTGGCACCATAAAATCCGTTACATAAAATTTTAAAACACTGTCTCCACTCCAGTCATTCTTGAAACAATGGGTATCACACTGTTTGTTGAAAACTGATGACACTTGAGAATTTTATAGATGCGATGAACAGATACATAAAAACTTTAAATATTACCACCAAAAACATTCTGTAAAAAACTAGCCAAGTCTCGATTGAGCTACTTGTTTATCTCTAAAAAGTAATGAAATCTAGACAAAGTCGTGCCAAGTGTAAGGTTCCTTACTGCGATTTCTTTATTATTATAGTTAATGTTGTGTGAATTGGCCGTTGAACATTCTTTATATGTTAGTGGGTACAAGTCAATTTTGTTTACACGTTATGTTATATATCTACTACCTATGTTTGTTAAGCGATATAATAGCCCATACTGGAATTGGTAATTGGACGCAAGTGTCTCAGTTTAGGCTGTATTTGATTGTACAACACATACATTCAGCATTGACAATGCTGACTTCTGCTCTCTTCTTTTTGGAGCGTCAAATCGACCACCGATCTAACATTAAACAGACGTACAGACGGAGCGTCTATCAATGATTAGAAGTCCGTCTGTACTGGAAATAATTTTTTATACTGTTTGTTTCAGGCTCGCCTATACATAAGTATTATTGAAATACGCAGCTTTATCAAGCCTACAATTGACAGGTTATTGAATCAACGTTTTCCAAGTGGCAATTTTCCATCGTCAATGGGTAGCGGTTCTGGCGACAGATTGGTGCAATGGTGTCATGGAGCACCTGTTTTTGTACCATTGTGTACCCTTCAACGGCCAAGTTTTTAGACTTGGCACGACTTTGTCTAGATTTCATTACTTTTTAGAGATAAACAAGCAGCTCCATCGAGACTTTTTAGCTAGTTTTTTACAGAATGTTTTTGGTGGTAATATTTAAAGTTTTTATGTAAATGGTGGGATTTCACTTCTTTTTGTAGAAACGTGGGCAAAGCAGAAGAAGAGGCATTCGCCCAGCAGTGGGACGCTATAGGCTAGATTAAATTAGAAGATGTGTTCCACTACGCTGGGTTTTTGCAATGACAGTAGATTTTTTTATGTACCAATAGTAGAAGGGGGCATTACCATATCTCTAATACAGCTGAGACCAGCTGAGGTTTCTTCATCAGATACTTCAGACCTTCGATTTTTGACATCAAATGAAGCGGCACACCAAGTTGAATATTTTTCGTAAAGCCGGTATGTTGATCTCTAATAGTTTGGTTGGGCTTTTGTGTTTTCTAATCACGGTCACCAGGTACTCCAGATCTTCGATTTTCCTAGTTTTTATAGTTTTCCCTTTATGTGGCCATTAAACCCTAACTTTGTACCAAATTTCAGCTGTCTGAGTTTATGGGAAGTACTAGTTCTATTCTGATGATCATGAGTGAGTGAGTGAGTGTCATAAATGCGAAACTTTGCTTTCGCTTAACTTCGGACATAAATGACTTACACACTTGAAATTTTGGATTTTAAGTATATGATTATAGCTTACTGGATGACGAAAATTTCTGCGTTCTGGTCTTATCCAGAGTTCTCAAATAAGGGCCTGAAAATGCGGTGAAATGGTTCCAGTAAAGGATGGCACGGCAGTGTTTGCTTCTCGCTCGACTATTTAAAAACAAAGTGCGTAACATATTTAAAAACAAAGTAAGGCCTTTTTACTTAGCGTAGTCACACATCTCTTTAATCAACAATATCAGTTCGGTTAAAATCGATTACTGCATCAATCTTTGATAAGTTTTGTGCAAAATCGTCGTCCCATATACAAATAAACGATTATGTGTAAATGCAATAATGATTTTCGATTGTGTCTGTTTTTATGATGTTATTTTGGTTAAAGTAAATGCTAATGATGATATTATGTTAAGGAACTAATTCAAAGGAGCAGTGGTGGCTCGGTGGTAACGACCTCGACCTACGAGTTGTAGGTCGTAGTTTCGAACCCAGACAGGTGCTTTAGTTTGTGTAAATGGTGCACACGGTGCTAGGTCAAAGCTGTAAAGAGGGTGACCCAGGAGTTTGACCGGCATGCTGTCCAGGTAGTCTCTCGTTTTAAGCGCGGTGTGCGTAAGCGCGTTGTCGTGGTGGAGCAGTAGCCCGCGGAGCCCTGTGTTTGGTCGCTTGTTGCTCACAACAGAGATAACTTCTGTCAAGCATTTGGTAGTATATCATTCAGCGTTGATGCTTCTTTGGTTCTGTTAAGGAATCGACACCAAGTAGCCGGTCAAATTGAAAAAGCTCACGATCAAAACCTTCCCCCGCTTCTAGATCGCTTCACTTTGGTAGGCGGTGCACGTTAATTCGTTTTGAAACACCCAAACCGTCGACTGGCACTGCGTTTCTGCATCGAAAACGTGCTAGCACTGAAATAAATTTTCTGTGCTAGCATGTTTTCTTCCGTAACAGCCGTCAAACAGCGACCACTTCTTTCTTCATCCCCCAAAGTTAATCGACCGCGCTTGAATTCGTTATACCAACGATACACGGTTGCCTTCATCCATGAATGCCATTTGAAGTCTATCGCCCGATTCGTCCGATTTCAGGCGAAAATGTACCCGGCGCAAATCCATTGCTTAATGAGACACGATAATTTAAATTAGTTCGCAAACAATGTGGAGGGAAATTTTGAAATTGAACGTACCTTTTTTACTTACAAATAATTATACTTTCAAAATAGACCATAACTGGCCAGTCTCTCATACATGAAAACATATTATCGCAATACTTTTTGAGTGGCCTGGTATAATTTGGCACACAGATGGACCATGACCTGGGCCCATATGTGTGCCAAATTTCATCCAAATCCTAAAAATAAAACTAACTTAATTTTGCATTTTTGTCATTAAGTTAGGATAGCTTTAGCAAAATAATTCATTTAAGCCAGCAATATAATTGTCTTATCTCGCAAAATGATGTCACTGAGTATTCAAAACAAAAAACAACAGCGAAAATTTGGAGGTTACTGTCGTCAACTACCACACAATTACTCGTGCTGTCATAAACTTATTAATAATAGTTGCTACGTAGGATACGACCTCATTTCCGGCCCCTCTTCTAATGACTTGCCAAGCTTACTTTTTATGCGTCATTTATTATCAAGGATAAACCTTTATAAATAAATCTCGACCATGTATAAAAACCCCCCCTAAAAAATAAAGGCATCCCTTCGTTATTAATATCATGGCGGCACTTGATTTATTAAGGTGAAAAGAAAACTTACTTGATTAATGATAGAATCAGAGGTTGGTTGCAAAAGAATTGTGATTGTAATATTTTTTTTAATTTCTATATCGTCAAGTGAAAAACTCATTTAAACGTCATGACTTAATTCAAGTTTTAAAAACGGTAATGCTAGTGTTTCCTAGAAGGTGTTTGACTTTACAGTTTCAAAACGCTCTCCAGGGAAACACACCAACTTACGTTTACGTTTCAGTAATTCTATGGTAAATTGCGTACGCTTTGTGGCATTCACCGGAGAGAGCTAAAGTTTCCTATGTAGAATAGGAAACTCTAGCTTAGGAGTCCGAAAAAGATAATCATTTTATTTTAAAACATGTACTGGCCGACTAGACAATATCTCAGTTTAAAATCATGAGTAATCGAATTTGCAATAAGAATCGCGTTAAGTCTATTTTCGTACCAATACACTTGCAGATCAGTGTCACTTTCTCAAACGTATCAAATTAATACTCGAAGCTACTTAATCTTTTTCGTACAGCCACGAAGATAAGCAAAAATTTTGGATTTTTTGTCCGTTTTCCTCAATTCACTAAGATAGTGATATATAAAATGTATCTATTATTAACGGAACTTAATTTATTTTTCACGCAACTGGACATATTGGAGAAGCAACAAAGGTCGTTTTTTATATAACAATAGTGTTTTTTGCTTCAACACGAGGGGCTTGTGGCTAAGTTATAACAGCCCGCCGGGTCGATCGATTTGGTTAAGCTACGTTCACCGAGGTTGGTCCATGGATGACCATCCTTAAATACCCTCCGTGCTTTGGAAAGCACGTTAAGCCGTTGGTTCCAACTGTAATTTTTGAATATCTTTTACAGTCGAACAGCCTGACTAACAGTCTTACCAAGTGGTATCGTATTACTCAGGTACTTTGTGCAGGTCAATATCGTATAAAAATTCTAGCACAATATGTTTGGGAAAAGGCTAGGCAGATTTATTGAGATTTGTTTTTTTTAAAGTTATAATATATTTTATGTTAAATTAACCATCTGCAATACAAATAATTATTGGAAAGACAATATTCAGCAGCAAGAAAGTAGTGACTAAAAATATACAGACAGCTACACCTAAACGTTATTTAATTACCAAATTAATAAAGTGAAGAAAGCAAATTTAATATTAGTCCCAAACATAGTACATTCTGGAACGTTCTGCTATTATAATAAAATGAATGTTGATCCCTACCTGTTCTTTTCTTGATTCTTGTAGTAACGAGATATTTTCACGCATTTGAAATGTTCGTTACGACTATATATTCGTGAAAGAATTTGTCTTCCGCATTAAAATTATTACATTTTACATGACCGTGTAGATATTTGGAGAGAATTTTGAAAGAAAATTATAGTGCCTACCTAGAATTCATGGTAAGATGAGTTAAAAATTAATTTCCCGAGCTGAGAAAGGCAGGGGCACTTACAAACCGTGATGTGAGGAGAGACACAAGAGTGGGCAATCAAGGAATAAGGGGAGGAAGGTGGTTTCCCAGCGGCAGTAAAAGAAAAGGTTAGGTAATTGGTTTTGTCAGCATTTAAAGTAAGCAGGTTTCGAGCCAACCACTTGGTGACAAGGTTGAGTCCGGATTGTGCATGCCGGAACACCAGCTCCCAGGAGTCTCCATGGAATAGTAAGGCAGTGTCATCGGCATAGGTGTAGATGGATTCATTTGGAAGTGTTAGCCGGCAGAGCTCATTTATATAAATGAGAAAAAGGGTCGAACCGATAATACTGCCTTGGGGGTCCCCGTAGGATATGGGAATCTCTTCGCTTGTCCAATCACCGATTCTGACGCACTGTCGTCTACCCGTGAGATAACTCTCGAAGAGAGCAAGTTGAATACCTCTAATACCGATCCTTTCTAGTTTAGCAATAAGACTGGGAACAGATATTCGTATCGAATGCCTTAGCCAGATCCAGGAAAATACCAATTACCTTCTGCTTTTTATCCAGGTTGGAGAAAATGTTAGAGGTTAGGTCTAGCACAGCATTATTTGTGGAGATTCCGGAACGGAAACCATATTGAGAAGAAGAAAGGAGAAGATTTTGCTCTAGGTACTTCACCAATCTGTTATTCATGAGCCTCTCAATTAATTTAGAAAGTGTAAGCAACATTGATATAGGGCTGTAGTTATTTGATCGATCTCTGTCCCCACCCTTATGTACAGGATGCACTACAGCCAGCTTTGGCGCGTTTGGAAAGATGCCGGCAGTAAAAGCTAAATTAAATATATGAGCCAGAGGGGGGGTGAGATTATTTTTAAATTTCTTAAGAAACGTGCCTGATATGCCATCAGAGCCCACAGCACAATAATTTCTCAAATTCCCGATCAAAATGCCTAATTCAGATTCGTCTGTTCCCAGCATGACAAAACTGTTATGATACGGTGGAAGATCATCAGTTTGTGGAAGTAGGCATGTGGTGGCGCATGGTACGTTTTCAGCTAATGTACGTCCAGTGTTAGCAAAATACGAGTTCACTTCATTAACAGAGCGCTCTGGTTCGGAGAGTGACAGAAGAGCGCTGGCTTGTGTTTTAACTTTTGAAGTATGTGTGATAGATTTTATAGCCTCCCAGAGTTTTTTATTATTATTTTGTGAATTTGTTATGAGGGCCTCATCAGAATTAGTTTTAACAGTTTCGAGTATCTTAGAGCAATAACTCCTGTATCTTTTGTGCGTTGTTTGAAGTATTACATTTTCAGGGTTTTTTTAAAGTTTCAAATGTATATTGTCTCGATTTCGTAGGCATCTAAGGAGCCCTAGTGTCATCCAGGGCTTACTTAGCCTTTTTACGGTTGGGCACTACTTTTAGAAAAGAGTTTTGAACTATGATAAGGTTAAGGGTGGTGATAAAGAAGTCAGTTGCTTCATTGACATCTGGGGTGGTATAAACGTGGCTAAAATCGGTCCGTAGTAGGTCCAATTCAATCCTGACAAAACCCGGGTCTGTCTAGCATTTTTCAGTGAAATAATTGGAAGGGTTTTTGTTCTCCAAAAATAATAAAACAGTGTCATGATCAGTGACCGAAGTAGTAATAGAATAGTAGGCAATGAAACAAAAAGCTGCCTTTCTCGTTTTTAAACTTAGGTGGTCGGGGCAGGTGTTACCTTCGCGTAGGAAGAGTGTGGGCTGGTAGCATACCGTGATAGGCGAGCATTGTCAGATATTCAGTTGCACGTGAATCATTACTGTTATCGAAGATGTTAATGTTTATGTCCCCGGTCAAGATTCTGTTCCTATAGGAAGATAAAGATTTCAGTACTACATCCAGAGAGTCCACGAACGCAGGAGGGCGATAGATTGCGATCAAAGCGGTATCATTGTTGAGTATTAACAACAAACAGTTGGCATCCCGGACCAGGAGCTCTGAAACGGAAACTTGAAGGTGAGAACGGAAAAACACCACCACACCCTCATTCCGCGAAATATGTTGATTGGTAGTGACGCAGGTATAGTCATGGATTGAAAGAAGGGGAGGAGAGTTGAAAAGCCAGCATTCCGTAAGAACGATGAAATCCCAGGGTGTATTACTTCTATCCAAAAGCAGCGTCAAGCCATCGAAGTTCTTAATTATGCTTCGGATATTTTGACAGAGCAGTGAGAGAGCATTTTTGTGCAATTCAGCAATATTTTTGCAGTCCTCAATCATACAAGTTGCAGACTCAGCTACTGAAATACTGTCCAGGTCAGTCTGTATGTCATTTGAGTTATCGAATTTTGTAAAAGAGATAAAACATCAAGTTAATGCGACAGTGATTGAAAACGGTGGGATGGGCAATATCAGAAAAGTGATATTTATTATTCGGATAGCTTTTTGGATTACGTGCGTGCATAATTAAAGTTGAAAAAGTGCAGAACCAGCAGACGTCATTTGGTGCAAATTGGGAATCGAAAGTGAATGAGGTTGCGTATGACCTTGAGTAGTGTTGTGTGGAGTGTGTTATTACATGCAAAAAAATTAGTACTATAAAACTAAGACAATTATAACTAAGAGGCAAAAACAATGTAATTTGAGAGAGACTAAGTCACAAGGCGGCGCCCAGAAGCTTATGTAGGTCGCTTTCGCAGTTTACACAAAACGGAATCGAGCCTGCGGACTTCTTTATGTAGATTTTCCCATGGCTCGGCCAGCAGCTATCACATTTACCTTCTTTCTGGAGTCTGCGGCCCAAGTAGTATAGATGTTTTCCCAAAGAGGTTAGAGACTCTGCTGCCTGGCGGGCCTGGCCTCAATGCTGGCAGTTGACAGTTTAAGGCTACCGCTTTGCTTGTTATAGATTCTGGTGACTTTTAAAACATTTTCCTTTAAGGTTAAAGATTTAATCCGCAACAACGGTACCAACGGTGTGCGAATCCTTTTTTGCTTTCAGTCTGTAAATATTATTGATTTCTGATGGTTTTATCTCTTCATTAATCACAGTACCAATCTTACAGAGGTGTTTCATTAATGAATCCTTACTTTCCGAGACAGTGGTAGGCAGGTTATTTATCTCAAGCAGAGCAGAGCGAGAGCAGCGTTCCAGGTAGTCAACTTTGGATTCCAGCGAGGAAATCTGCCTTTTAAGGGTAGTATTTTCTCGATCTGTTGCATCCAGTCGTTCCAATAGTTCATCGTACTTTTCGCTGACGAACTCCACAGATGCTTAGATCTTAGAGTTCTGTTCCGATATTTCGTCCATTGTAGATTTAAGGCAATCAAACCTACGGTTTTGTTTGGACTCAAAGTCAGTGAAAATTTTAGTTATTTCGGATAAGAGCAGTGAGTTGTCCGAATCGCAATCCTCAAAGGGTATACCATCGCCAAGACGACGTTTTGTTCTGCGGTTGGCGGTAACGAAGATATATTTAAATCGCTCCTGATCTCCCGAAAGAGCATTCAGTTCCGGCTCGGATGATGAGGTGTGGAGATTAGAGGCCAGCGGTGATTTTTGTTTGGGCGCGGGCGATTTTAATCCAGCAGTGTTTGGCGGAGGCGGAGAGCGCTGAATGCGAGGCATCGCTAGCAGGGAGACGTAAAAAAAGGCCAAAGGTACTCACGATTACACTTATGGGTTAATGAAGGGTCGCACGAAGCAATGTATGTATGTTGCAGTCTGACTATCAAATTGCGCCGGCCGGCGACGAACACAGGGTCTCAGAGGAAGCGAGACAACAATTATGAACACCGTGCTGTTCCCACGGAGGTGAAGGCGTCGCGTGCGGGGCAAAGTCTCGCTGTTCAAGCGACGGCGTTGAGGTGGCGGGCTCGTGTAGAATTTAATAATAAATATAATACGGAGACGGGGGAGGAGCTTAGACACTCAGTATGTACTACTACGGGATAGAGTCGTGTGTATGTTAGTGATATTTTTTAATTAGAATACAAAAACACCTATAAACTACACCTTAGTCTCTCCAAGTGCAATTACATAATTTTCACAAAGATTAAAGTAGTAATTAACTTTAAATAACCATTGCATGATACAACACTTAGTAATGTATCTACTGTGAGAGATCTTGGTCTGTTAATTGATGATAAGTTGTCCCTAAACCAGCATATAATTTTTATTTTAAATAAATCATTTAAGATGGATGGTTTAATCATGAGATCGTCCACTGAGTTCAAGCGGGTCTCAACATATCTTTGTTTTTTACCTATTCAAGACCCTTGTACGGTCACTATTGGTATATACCATCCCTATCTGGAACCCGTTTTACATCTGTACTCTATGGCATTGTTCATGGTGATTTTGATTGTATCGATCTCACGAGCAAACTATGATATGTAGTTCCACGCACTGTTAAGATACGTAGTATCCGTGCAGATACCCTATTTGCTGTCAGTACCTGTCGAACTAAATTTAAACGTTTAGTTATTACTAATGTAAGCAAGTCTAGATTTTATTATTTATTTGTTAATACTAATTATTTATCAGTTGTCAAGCAATAAATCAATGACTTTCCTTTTTTCATGATATAATTAATTATTATTAATGTTATGTGATTATTCGTTATTTGTTATCGATCTAGTGGCACTCATTAGCATTTATATATATTTTTTGCTGCACTATTTTCCATATTTTGTATTATCTTTTCTTTGTACCAACACAATATTGTAGTTGTTTATTAGCCCTTAATAAACAATATAAAATGTGTGTCCTCTAAAACCAAAGAGAAGTATCATTTGGGTAAAAACCTGACAAGTGCGAGTTAACTCGCGTGGAGAGGGTTCCATACGATGATGTTACACACCAAAAACATTTCCACGTCTTACATAACGCTTCGAAACGAAGTCACTGGTATTTTATGTTGTGTCATGCAATGGTTAAATGGAACGGCCAAGCTATAATATTTTGACCAAGATTTAAGTTTAGTAGAGTTAGGCCTTGAGTTGTGGCTTGTTCACACGGTTAAATATCAAGCTATAAATTTTTAGTTTAAACTGATTTCGCATTGTATAGGATGTCCGGACAATTAGAGGTAAGCTTATACTGAAAATGTATGGCTTGATATGTAGCCGTGTGTGTATATTAACTGTACAACGTGTACAATAACTTTTTAACTGGGAGAGCGTTATGTAAGTCTTGCCGACCTACTTTACATGAAATGTTTATGGTATTATGATTTCCCGGCCAACGTAGGCGGATATAACGAGGTATATTGGCGTAGGGTGTCACTTTATTTAACAGCTACTTTCCCTGACTTCACCTAACTGCCGATCGTAAGTAACCGACAGTTGCAGAGCCATTATATTACATATTCATACATTATATTACATAACAAACATTTAATCCTTTATTTCTAGTGCTTGTTGTCAAAGACAATACATACTCACAAAAATTGTATGCTGCTTTGAATCTGTCAAGAAAACTTCCAGCACTATTTTTAAAGGCCTAGTTAAACATGAGTCTCACCACACACACTTGTGAAAGTAATCTAGTTATATTAGGATCACCTGTCTAGCTGAATCTCGAAACCTGAAACCTTAATTAAGAGGTCTGGACATATCAAACATTGATGTCACCGAGGATAAAACGAAGACAGGACAGGATAATTCAATTAGCTCCCTACATATTCTGGGGTCGACCCAACTTTGCAGAACGTTTTCGCCTGTGTAGGTTTAATCGCCTTACGAATTAATTACTCGAGATCAGAACTTAAGATAGTTTTTAGGGTACCGCAACTGACTGACAAAAACCGAACCCTTCAGTTTTTTGTCTGCCGACCAGTAATATAATTTATTTGAAATGAGAGTTTAGTGAGATTTAATTACTACGCACTACGGAACCCTTATTTTATATGTATGATCGGTTTTATTATTCAAAACACTCGTTTCGTTCGTCTATACAGATAATATTATTACATTACTGAAGCAGAAAATGTTGTATTTTATTGAGTCAGTAAACCAATCTTTTGATGTTTTGATAAGACGGCAAAAACATTACGATACTCGTATTTGAGAAATACTGTTTTGTTACTTTTCTGTATCATGTTTCGATTGAACTGTATTTTAAAACAGAATGCTTTCTTTATTATTTATTTGTCAATCCTTTTTTCCCTGCCTTAGTTTATTTCTATGATAAATGATAAATGATTTTTATTTCTGTAAGTGGGTTTGTACAAACACTTTTACACGTCAAACATTTTTTAAAACTAGATGAGGTCGGCATTTCCTATCTGACTACTCTGAGAAGAAAAGCCGAAACAAACTCAGAGGTCACAGTCTCTTTTAAAGTCCAGACATAATCTTGGTCAGATCATGTTAAGACCATGTGGATTAATGTCTGAAATGGTCTTTTGAGGAAAGAACCACAAAGATTGAGTGTGTCTGTCCAGTCAGTGCACGCATTTGTCAGTAATCGTACAGCTCAACTCAAAACATAAGGAGCTCAACGATTCTACGAACAATACCAAAGAAAGGACATTTGGAAGGCCGCATAATTACTCAAACCGCCAGACCAAGATTACGATTAAAACTCACTGAGATAATAAAATAAGAAAACAAAAGAAAAAAAAAATTATCCACAAAGTCTTAACATTCACAATAATATCAATAAAATAATACCTAGGTAAGTATTCATGTCATTGTTTACTTTACAGATCATATGAGGACCATGTAGGTAGGTGTCTGAAATGGTCTTTTGAGGAGATACAGATTTGAGTGGGCCTGTCCAGTCAGTGCACGCATTTGTCATTAATCGTTCAGCTCAACTCAAAACGTAAGGAGCTCAACGATTCGACGAACAATACCAAAGAAAGGACATTTGGGTAGGCCGCTTTAAGTACTCAACCAGCCAGATATAAAAAATATTACCCACTAAGTCCTTACACGAAATTAAAATAATAATAATATTATACAAAGTAAGAGTGGCTTGGAAGTTTATTATAAAAGCGTATACATTGACATCTGAACGAGCCACCTATTTTCTTGAGCCTTGTTGTAGATACAACAAATTTGTGTTTGTTCCTAGTATTTATGGATATCACTGTATTTTTTAAACAATTTTATGTTTTTGTGGGCATATAAAAGATTTTCATAAATATACTGAGAAGGCACAGTCATTACATTAATTTCCTTAAATTTCTCTCTGAGAGAGTGTCTCGGACTTAATTTATAAATTGATCTAACAGCTCTGTTCTGCAAAACAAATATAGTCTGAATGTCGGTGGCATTTCCCCACAAAAGAATACCGTACGACATCACACTATGAAAATATCTAAAGTATACTAAACGGGCTGTCTCTAAATCAGTTAAATTTCCAATTTTTCTAACAGCGTATGCTGCGGAGCTTAGCTTTTTTGTCAATTTATCAATATGTGGTCCCCACTGAAGCTTAGCATCCAAAGTTAAGCCCAAGAATACTGTGCTGTCTTCAAGTTTCAATTCTTCGCCCTTTATCAACACATTCGTTTTCACCTGCCTAACGTGAGGTAGCGTAAACTTAATGCATTTAGTCTTCTTTTCATTAAGAAGTAAATTATTAACATTGAACCAGTGAACTATTTTTGAGACCGCGTTATTTACATCGTCAGTAACCAGCTGCTGAAGTTTAAGTTTAAACAAAACTGAAGTATCATCCGCAAACAACACAATATCATGATTATCCTTTATGAGGTAAGGCAAATCATTAATATTAATTAGAAACAAGAAAGGACCAAGAATTGAGCCCTGTGGAACTCCCATTGTTATGATAGATCCGGGAGATCTTTCTCCGTTAACGTCAACGCTCTGAATCCTTTTACTCAAGTATGAAGTAAGAAGATCCAGAGCGGTGTTTCGGATCCCGTAGTGACGGAGTTTCCTGATTAACGTTTCATGAAGAACGCAATCGAATGCCTTGGACAAATCACAAAAGATGCCCAAGGCATCGCATTTATCTTCCCAAGCATTATAAATATGTCCTAAAAGTTCAACACCGGCATCAGTAGTTGAACGACCCCTTGTAAAACCGAACTGTTTGCTATGTAATAATTTGTGTCTGTTAAAAAATATTTGCAGTTGGTCTAAAATTATTATATTTCTCAAATATTTTACTAAATGTAGGTAGTACTGAAATAGGTCTATAATTTGTGGGGTCTGATGTACTACCTGATTTAAACAAAGGTATTATTTTACTTTTTTTCATAAGGTCGGGAAACTCCCCACAGTCAATACAATTAATAAAGATAAGAACTAGAGTAGGTGCTACAATGTCTATAATAGACTTAGCAACTTCTACAGAATTACCTCACAGATCTGCAGTCTTTTTTACATTTAAAGTGTGAAAAACTTTAATTATATTCCTACATGTAATATGTTCAAAATGAAATTCCGAATCGCAAAAATTTACATTTTCCTTTAGCAAAGACTCAGCAACAGAAGGTGATGAGTTAAGGGATTTAGTAGTTGAAACAGGAACATCTGAAAATAATTTTTCAAAGGCCGCGGCGACTTGTGAGTCTGATTTTATTATGTTGTCATTAATAGACAGGCTGTAGTCAGTACTTCTGTTACTAGACCTTCCCGTTGCACTATTAATAATTTTCCAAGTCGTTTTAATTACGTTACTACTGCTTTTAATCTTCGAACCCACATAACGCGACTTGGCCATAACACAAACTTTTTTAAACAGTTTTGAATAATTTCTAACATATAAATTAAATTCAGCAGTGTTTATACAAGTCCTTTCATTATACAGCTCATAAAGCCGTGTTCTACTCTTAACGTAGAAGCTACAGATTACATCTGGGTACAGTCCAGGTATCCACATATATTGAATTCCCTTACAAATCGGAAATTATTTCATTCCTATTACTAAACATCCAGCACTATTTTAATAATGTCTTCTATTCGTCTTGTGTAAATCGATACGCAGAGTCAAACACAAGTTTGGACCCTTTAATGAAACCGCTACATACGAGGGTCACACGATATACACAGTTTTATGTGCATTATTATAATTTTATATTTATAATTTGTATTTATTTTATTTATTGTATCTCGCAGGCCAACTACGACGCCCTGGGCGTCGGGTGTCACGGTATTACCGGTCACGATAGGCGGATATAACGAGGTAAATTATCGTAGGGCGTCAATTTATACAACAGCTACTTTCCCTGACTTCACCTAACTGCCACTCGCAAGTGACCGACAGTTGCTTTAGCCATTATTTTATAACTGCTTGGCTTAAAATAGTTCCACAACTTGTATATAATTTATGTAACTAATGTACATGAATGTAGGTATGTGAGCACAAAAATTACGTGATTCGACTTTTCAATTTATATTTTAAAATAAACAAACATTTAATCCTTTATTTCTAGTGCTTGTTGTCAAAGACAATACATACTCACAAAAATTTTATGCTGCTTTGAATCTGTCAAGAAAACTTCCAGCACTATTTTTAAAGGCCTAGTTAAACATGAGTCTAGACACACTAGTGAAAGTAATCTAGTTTTATTAGGATCACCTGTCTAGCTGAATCTCGAAACCTGAAACCATAATTAAGAGGTCTGGACATATCAAACATTGATGTCACCGAAAATAAAACGAAGACAGGACAGGATAATTCAATTAGCTCCCTACATATTCTGGGGTCGACCCAACATTGCAGAACGTTTTTGCCTGTGTAGGTTTAATCGCCTTACGAATTGATTACTCGAGATCAGAACTTAAGATGAGTTTTTAGGGTACCGCAACTGACTGGCAAACACCGAACCCTTTAGTTTTTTGTCTGCCGACCAGTTATATAATTTATTTCAAATGAGAGTTCAGTAAGATTTAATTACTACGCACTACGGAACCCTTATTTTATATGTATGATCGGTTTTATTATTGGCAAAACACTCGTTTCGTTCGTCTATTATAATGTATCTTTACAGATAATATTATTACATTACTAAAGCAGAAAATTTTGTATTTTATTGAGTCAGTAAACCAATCTTTTGATGTTTTGACAAGACGGCAAAAACATTACGATATTTGAGAAATTCTGTTTTGTTACTTTTCTGTATCATGTTTCGATTGAACTGTATTTTAAAACAAAATGCTTTCTTTATTATTTATTTGTCATTGTCTCAATCCTTTTTCCCTACCTTAGTTTACTTCTAAAGACGCTACAGATCGCATCTAGGTACAGTCCAGGTATCCATATACGAGTAATTGTATTAAATTCCCTTACAAATTGGAAATTATTTCATTCGTACTAAACATCCAGCACTATTTTAATAATGTCTTCTATTCGTCTTGTGTAAATCGATACGCAGAGTCAAACACAAGTTTGGACCCTTTAATGAAACCGCTACATACGAGGGTCACACGATATACACAGTTTTATGTGCATTATTATAGTTATAAGTTTATATTTATCCGTTTCATTTATTTTATTTATTGCATCTCGCAGGTCAACCTAGGAGGTGGTCAGCTGGATAACCCGGTTATACTGTGGATGCGTTAATAAATTAAGGCCTCCAACCAGGGTCTCGCTCGCTACTATTACAAAGAGCCTGGAGTTAGGACAATGATGAAACACTTAAATATTATGTCATGTCATGTGTATGCAAGTAAATTACAGTCACAGAATCTAGAATCGAATTTAGGACCTATCTCATGCCCAATTTAGCTATCAAACAGAAATGACTAGGGGTTTTTTTTCGAACCATAACTTATCTCTGTATGCGCCTGATGCTTACTCAAATACCTATTCTGAGACTTAAATATATTAGAATATACTCGGAAAGTTTTGCAAAAATAAAAATAAATCCCTAAGTAAATATTTTTTTATTAAATATTTTCAAAGTATTCTTTACTAGCCTCTTTACAAGGTTTCATGCGTCTGAACCAGTTTTCGAAACGCTTTTTCTAGTCCGTCGTAGACACCTCGTTTACAGCCTGCTCGAACGCTGACAGCGCATCTTCCGGCAACGAAAATTCGGAATCGCTTCAATTTGGAAGACGCTTCGTTTCTTGATCGTGTTGATAAGTCCAAGAATCTTAAGTAGGTACTATTAACTACCTACTCTAGAACAAAAAGTTGTATTTTGAATAAATTTATGATTAAATAATGCCCATTTTCCTATCGAGGTAGTAAAAAGACATAATAACGCTTTATTGTTCACTTAACTTTAAGTTTTCCTCCACCGACATAACCTTTCAATAAGGTATTACATAAAGCCAGCAGAGTTGCTCACATTCACCCACTTACCAGACTATACCTTCATATATACCTTCATTTAATGATATCTCCCTAACACAGTCCTTAATTATGGCAGGAGCGTGTCACTCGAACATAAAGGCTCCCAAAAACTGGCGCGACACAAAGCGACATGAGGTGCCTTGGTGTCGCGCTGTGGCGTCGCGCTTGTTTGCGGGAGCCTTTAATTGGTCGGTATATCGGTCAGTGTCATGACCCTTTGCCAAAGGTCACACATGAGCGAGGGCGAAGCATGCACGCGCACACTTTTGGATGAATAGGGTTGTAGGGATGTGGAATGTAGGTCAACAGCGTAATTGTACAGGCGTCCTGACCCGCGCCCCTTGCCCGCGACTTCGGCTTGATGTAAAGCAGCCTATGTCCTTACTCAGGTCAAGGGTTATCTGTGTGCCAGTTTCATCCAAATCCGTTTAGCCGTTTTGGCGTGAAAGCATAACAAACAAACTTACTTTCGAATTTATAACATTAGTTAGGATATTGCGGTGTTTTTCTTTTATAGCAAAGAACGCCTGCGTTTACTTCCTAATGGCACAACACTGATACACTCAGTGTTGCATTCTTACAGATTATTCCTGACGAACAATTAAAATACCACCAGAAACAGCAGTACTATTATAACAACAGTTTGTAAACATACGGGTTTCTCATTAGTTCGCCGTACCAATACCGTATACAAACCATGCCGTGTATAGCGGGCCAACATACCATTTAGGGCGAATTTCACCAATTAAATTGAACGCGATAAATCAAGTTTAAGGGCTGTCAGTGTCATTATTTTCTGTTGAATATTGACACTGACCGCGTTCAGTTTCATTGGTGAAATTCGCACTTGTTAGACACACCAAGTGCGTCAAAAACTTAAAGTATATTTTAGCACAAATAGACTGATGTTTTATAAGACACTTAAATTAAGGGTGGTAAATTAATTCTATGGTCATCTAAACGATAAACTAAGTACCGTAAATTAATCCAGTTTGAAAAAATATTCTTTCGAGAAAAGTCTAAGGTAAGTGTTGCTTATTTATTGATAGGCTTGGTCTGGGTTTCTAATGCGGATACTCGGGTCAGATAGTGTTTATAATCGTGTGCATGTACAGGTTTCGTTCTCATTCCATGTTTATATTTTGTAATTCATCATTTTGCGCCTAAAGCTTTGAAGGCATACCATAGAATAATTTTGACGTAATCAACTAAAACTCGCATGGTTTACCATACCTTTTAATTTATATTACTAACTGCTTACTATTCATTTATATCTTTTTAATCGGTTTTCGTGGAAACCATGATTGAACAAAACCTACCTACAACAGATTTTTAGAATAACGAGCGTAATTACAAGATAGATGTAAGAAATATATAATTCAGGGAACAATTCTCTTAACGCTATATTTTGTTATCCTTCATGAAGCGACAATATTTTGTGGAGAACTTGTCAAATGTTTGTTTGTTACTCTAGGAGATTTGTCAAGCAATTTAATCCAGCGTACATTTTACCTTCAGAAAAATACGTATAAATAAGGAAACACAGAAACTCACGCCGTCTTCCCATGGGGGTAGGCAGAAACTACAGAACGCCACCTGCTCCGATCCATACATACTCCTTTTGCTCTGTTTAAAGCAGCCGGTTGCCAGTACTACGCACCTGACCTTTCTGAAGAACATCACCACTGAGTTTAGTGTATGTCCCTCTAGGGCGTCCACTCACATCTGCCTTGTAAATACCAAACCATTCAAGCGCACTCTTTTCTCACAGCATTTATTCTTTGTTAATTCCTCCATTGACACACCAAACATTCACATCCATACATAAGCGTAACTAAGTAAATATTTTTATATTTCCTTTCTATACGTATTCAGAAATATTTGCCGAGAGCGTGATTTTCGTGAAAGTTGAATTGCTTTCATTCACAAGATTGATTGATTTGGAATTATGATGTAAAATGTGGGTATCTGCGTGACCTTTGTAGAAATACCTTTTAATAATGTTATTTTGGATTATAACCCGCCGTGTTTCCCGGAATGGTTTGGCAGAGGTGTACTTATATTGCACCTACATTTCGCTAGTTATGTATGTAGGGAGCAAGTCTATTGCCACCAACCGGTCACAAATCTAGACTCCGGGCTGCTACTGAGAAATTCCAGATGGAAAACCCAATATCACATTGCCCGACCTGGAAATCAAACCCAAAACCTCATGCTCAGTAGGAGCGCTTGCGACCATCAGACCAACGAGGCAGTAGCAAAAATAAGGAAATTGTTTTTAACATTTTCTTCTTTTGACTTGACTACCGCATGATTTTCATTCGCAGGTCTTTCTCAAAGTTAAATTGCTTTCATTCTTATGATTGGTTGATCCGGAATTATTGCAAAATAACTCTTCAATTGTGTAGGTAAACTAGGCACGTGATCTTTGTAGAATTTCCTTTCCAAGTGAAAACTTTTTTAATCGCACGCACGCACGCTCTGGGCAGTGACGTTGAATCGGGTATACTCGACTCTCGATAGAGTGTGTGTGAAAGAATAAACACACACTCTATTTATTTCCACACTCTAATAATATAAAAATGTATGTTCGGTATGTTCAGCCTAAAGATTCTTTAAGGATTATGAGGTGGTAGTGAAATGAGCACAAGTAAGAAATAAATTAAAACATTTAATAAATCACTTTATTTTTAAATAATTTATTTTCTTCTGTTTATTATAATTTGAAGAACACAATTTTATAATCTTCTGTTAGGTCATACATCTTTTTATTTTACAACATTGTTACTTATTTTACAACCATCATTAATATATCGATTTACAATAAATATTAATAAAATGTATATTGTTATAAATAATTGTAAACGGGACGACTTTATTTACGTTTTCTTCTTTTAATTTTTGTTTTATACGTAATTTTAATAAACATTTATTAAAGTTAATTTTATTTAGACCAAACGTTTTTAAACACTACTACGAAGAAAACTTTTTCTAGAATATTTCGTAGATGAGGGCCCGCATGCACCACAAATTACTAAATGCGTTTAGCGTTAAAATAATATTTAATACTCTGGCATGACCATGACTCTGGCATCGTCAAAGGATTGAGAGTAACAGAATCAATTATGTTTTAAATACGGTTGACTAGTGGTGTCAGCGGGCCCTCGAAATCAAAGTAGATAATTTTGTTCAATGTAAGTACCTACAACACTTTAACATTTAAAAAAACATGTAGTTGTTACAATATCACGTAGGTTTTATTTTTCCAGCATAATCGAAATAACATTAGAAGTCCCGACGTAATTTTTTATTGCCTTTAAATCTAGGTGACAATGAGTTTCATAAATAAGTATATTGGATTTGGTGCAGTTTTGTACAATACAAATAAAAACATCAGCTTAGTAGTTACTAAATAGGATAACCTACAAAATAAACATTAAATATGTTGTATTGTTTGTTTCTAAGATTCCCATAAATAGCCTTTAGAAAACTAAAACAAAGTTCTTAAGTTGAAATAGTCAAACTATCAAAAATACACCAAAAAAACTGTTCTGAAGTTATTTCTTCAGCTACATAATTAATACAAACGTTATCTAGAAATAAGACCCAATGACACATTTATTTTTCTCTACCTAAACTATTTTTTTTTTGTTAATATACCTATCTAGTTGGTGTTTCACTTAATGAGAATTACACATCATCTACTTACTCACAAAAATATATTATTATTTAGTTAGTTTAATTGTGTTCGAGTCACTACTGAATATAAGTATCTGGAAGTGCCGTACATTATTTCTACAGACTCGTCTATTTAGAATTTAGCTTTCTATATTGACTTACCGAATAGAATTGAAAATGTACAATTCAAAACCTAGACAACGTAAAACAATCTAATGATTATTTAAAATTATCTTAAATATATTTTCGTAATATTTATTAATACCCTTTCTATACATCAATATTTTTATAGCATCACGACTACTGAGACAGAGACACTTCAAGAGCTTTATGTACAATTTTATAACGTAAAAGTCAATGTTCATAAGTATATTTACAGAATGATCTTGTATTGGACGATTACAGCGGCCACATGTAGGATATGTTGGGCAAGATGGCACGGGCCGGCGGGCGCGGCATGTAAGTCGCTTGTGGCACGTACAGCACGCGCGGAACGTGCGGTGAGTGTGGCGCGTGCGGCACGTACGGCGCGGGCGACGCGGGCGGCGATGGCGACGCGTGCGACGCGGCCAGTCGCGCTCAGATCGCGGGCAGCAGCGGGCTCGGCGAGCGCGGCACCCGCCGCACGCTGCCGCTCCACGCCTCCCCCATCATATCCTCGTCTCCCTGCACACGCGCACTCGACATACTCTCAGCATCACACTCCTCAACTTCCCAACTCTGAGAGCGAGATGTTTCATTCGTTTTACTATGAGTAGGACGCCACTACCACGAAAGAGGAAACTATGCGACACAAAGTTTCTCATCCTCGTCATGCATTCAGCTCGCAGGCAATCTTACTCTACGAGTCGCGGGGTCTAGGGAGTTGACGTGCGGGATTGTGCGAGTGAGTTAAACCACGTATTACGGTGTCAACACTTACATATAAGAAGTAATTACCATCATCGTGTGAGGCGCAGGCGCGGAGTGCGCCGGCGCCGGGGGGGCGGGAGGGGCCATCGGTGGCGGCGGTGCGGGAGGGGGCTCCGGTGATACCGCGGCGGGCGAGAACGACGCTGGCGCTAATGGCGATTGCGCTACGAAGTAAAATGTTAGGATTATTCCAAGTCACAGTTCTTCAAGAAAAATTTCCACTTTAAGACTACTTACCAGCGGCGGTCAAAGCCAGTACGAACTGACTCCAATGCACGCAGCAGCCGCAGCACAGCTGCAGAGTCGCTCTTCGTAATGCTCTATGCAAAGCCATGAACAGCAGCGGATTGACTGCCGCATGCACATACGAGATATGTAGAGTGATTTGGAAATACATCTGAAAAAAATGCAAGTTTAAACCGGCTTGTATCTTGCAGGTAATTTCACTGTAAAATGTTCTACAGGTAATGGGTCTGTGGGGAATCTAAACTAATGATATATCATATAAAATACATATTCAGAAAAAAATTACACATGACAGAATAGTAATCTAATGTCCTTACTTCATAAGCTATATGCGACGTAAGAGCTGGATGATGCAGCAAGGTGATGAGGAACAGTGGCCCCCAGAACAGCACATAAGCCGCCGTGATAACAAGGAACATGCGTACACGGCGGACGCCCTCACGCTCCACCCGAGCCAAGTAGCCTCGGAGGCGACGACCACCACCCAGAGGCAGGTTGTTACTGCCTGATGGACGGCAATGACCGTCTGATAGAGTTCCATCCACAGTCTAGGAATGAAGACTTATTTTTAAACGTATCAAGAATGATTCTCAAAATATTGCAAATAAAGCCCGGATTTTGATAGATATTAAAATTTTGATGCCGAAAATAAAATCTACCAATAATTGTGCCTAGTGAAATCAAATAATTCAGAAACAATAGCCAATTCATGAGGGAACGTCCGGGGACGCCTCTCCGAAGTAATTAAGAAGCCCTATGACAGCCTTGATGGTTTAATAAATAGAAACTGAGATCAGTGTAGGGAAGATATAATAATTAAATAGACGTACATAAATAGATATGTATTTAATTGAGAGTAGAATCAATTTATTTGGTAAGTTTGCGGAAAATAAAAAAGGTATTAGAACAAGAGAGATAAAAAGGAACAGAGCAGCTGAAAATACAAATGACTAAGATCTACGAGATGAGACAAGCATGCATCACAGTCCTTACCCTGGGTCCGACGCTGTTGGGCAAGTTATCCATCCTCCTGTTGTCTCCTGCCATGCTGACAAGCGTGGTCACTAAACCAGCTACCCGTACTGCTTCTACGTTAGCCTGCATGCGATAAGATTTAAATTTATCGAATACTTAAATCTGAACCGCACTTTGGCAACGACAAGCTTTGAGTATGGTTTTGTTGTTAACAATTTATATGGACGGTGCACTTCTAAAATGCGAACGTCCATTCCGAGTGGGGCAAATTCCAAAAATTTAAATCTTATTTGCGGTACACCGCAAGGGATATTGGCAAGGTACCAACAAAAATTCCTATACTGGCCAACGTAAGACTAGAATATATGCACAATATTGTACAGCGACTTGGAATAATGTGGATGACTTCGTGAGTTTCAACGAGTTTAGAGCACACTAGTTCTGCGTCTCTCGCAACTGTGAACTGCATTACACTACGGAACTTGTTACATGTCATTCAAAACAACTGCTAGCTAGTACCATTTCTCATAAAGCTGTGGATGACATGTCGTTGTGTTACAAATTACTTCGCAATCAATGATGATCATGGAGAAGTTCGTTCTGTGAGAATGAAATATGGTGCAAACAACGAAAACAAAGCATTACTTTTTATTATTATCTCTCGCGAAACTAACCTCTCCATACCATCTGTTATAAGGTCCCGAGTGTGTTTGATGAGTGTAGTGTGATTTATGACATACAAACCTTCGTGAGATCCCGGTGGAGTTTTTTCAAGTGGAAAAGTGTCAATCCAATACAGACTGCGTTAACGCCTATCCACAGCGCGTTAAGAACATAATGCCGGAAGGGTCCTCGGACTAAAGGACACGACGGGGCGGGGCCGTAAGACCCGTAAGAGCCTGCACTGGCCGCCAAAGCTCCAGATAAGAACGTGGGCCCAAGATTTATCGTTATAGATGCAAACCAAATCATGAATGTTCCGAAAAGGACGCACTGTAACAAAATGTTCATTTTACTATAGAGTTTTTGTTTTACAAAATATTTAAATGATCTCAGTATTTCATTTGGGAAACCTCTTTATAATTGCCAAAATTAAGAACAGAAAATGAGCTGTTTTATCTCTGTATTTTCTCCTCGAGTGAAATTAAAGTAATAGCAGGGGTCGTGATGGGAACGACTAGATCATAATTTTACCTGTGGGCTATCCATTAGTAATGGCGCTGATAAATCAGCTTGCTCCTCCTCATTTTCGGGGAAAATTGGACTGTCGTTGAGCACTGTTGTGAGCATGTTCACTGTTGACACCGTCACCTACAATGTTTTGAACGTTAATTATCAATTTACTGATGAATTTGTTGCAACTAAAATTCCAGTGTTTATGAAAAGCCGCCTGATATTAAAATGAATTCCCACATTCCTGAATTCTGTAACACACTGCGATTAAACATTGATTGAAAAAGACATTCATGGCAAAACAAACAAATCTATAAATTGCTCAAATAATCCCACATCCTAGTTCTAGCATTATTTTCCAAATCTACGTCACAATTCCACCCTCCAGACACATTCGTCTACAAACACTCCAACTATTCAGAACATAAAAGATACTATCAAAATTAAGCATAGAAGATTATTCTTGGCACTTTTCTCGTTCGTCCCAACTGAACTTAAGTGCTGATAAATCACTTTTATGTGCCAACTGCCTCCAGTTTCAAACAATCGTACTTTTGTCAGTGAAGATCTGTTACTTTTTGCATTCCATTGATGCGCATCTGAGTCTGATGATACATAAGTTCAGCCTCATTTTGATTTCTAACAAAGGCGTTTAATTGAATCTACGGTCAATTTTTAAGGCAATTACTTTGACAAAAGCAGTTGCTTTTGTTCACACCTAAGTTCATTACTTATTCTGTAAGATACGTGCCATTAAAATTTCATGTTTTCGCAGATGAAAGCACTATTCATTTATTAAAAGCAAACATACTCACACTTCTGAATAAATTACTCAGAGATTGGAAATGTCTGTTCATAACCACATTACTACCTACCACTGCATAACCTAATTTCACTAATTTATGTAACTGATAGTGTAAACAGCAACATTCACAGATATAAAAAGTTATGGATCAATGAACAGTCAATGGTTCATATAAGTTAATGGGCCATATGGACGAATGGTCAAGTTTTATGCCATTAATCGAGATGATCATTTCCAAACATATCCGTAAATGCTTCTACCCAAGGGGAATCGGCCATTCCTAAATTTGAACGTACGAGGTATACATTGTTGATTCTAATGGATTCTCATTCCGGACCTTTTTTTGTATAAAATTGTATCATTGTATCCAGAAAGGTTTTAAACGCCGCACTCAGCTATAAATGGCACTTTGATAAAAAAAAAACGCATGCGTGTTACTACGGATCCAATTTAAACGATGTTAACTACTTCATATGGTCCGGTCTATAAAAATGTTTGGAAGATAGATCTGTTCAAGATATCTATTTCAGTTACCTACTCGTACATTATTATGACAATTCAGAAATATAGGCCATTATTTAAAACATATTTACTTAACAAACTCCAATTTAAACTGTATACCTACTCATGTTTAGGTATTATAAATAAATTATATTTTAACACAATGCAACAAGACAAGAACCTGATCACTTTTACTACGTCTTTATATACCTTCTTTGCAAATTTTTAAAATCTGTTGTGTAGTGCAGGTGGTAAAACTTGCCCTCGGTAAATACTATTCTTATTCTAGTATCATATTTTACACACTTCTAGCAGTAAACGAACCTTTGTTCACCTCCAATCAACAGGGACACGAATACACCGCATGGTGCAACCCTAGTTCACACAATTCGAATTTTCAGCTTCAATTTTTATGCAGTGTTTCCAAAAACGCTGCCTGGATCTGACGGTGACACAAATGTAGTGAGACAAAAAAAAACAACTGTTACCGTGCGGTTGTGGCGTGGCATTTAATATCGAACAGTCGGCCGGTTTTAGATTGTGAAGGTTCATCTCGTTCAGTCGGCCATGTTGGATTGCGTGTCATACGTGTGACGGAAGTCACATATAGAGGAAATAATATAAAGAGATCGTATTTTGTATTTTTAGTCTGTATTTGTTTATATTGTTGCTATAAGGTCTATTTATAGGATGTTAACAAACGAATAGCAATTCAAATTATAGCTGTTTATTTGTGTAAACGTTGTTTTGGCTGAAAGTTATTTTTAAGATGCTGTCAAGTTGTTAGAAAACCTGATTCAAAATCCGACTTACTACGTTTGTGTTTTTGGATCTTTGTCTTTGGATCTAAAAGATAGGTCAGAAAACTACCACCATTTGACTTTCATTGAATAAGAATACCTTTCAAGATGCTTAGAATCACATTGAGTGCCTATTACACAGTTGGCGGATTAGCATTTTCTACCTGTATACTAAACAATGCAATAGGATTTGTATGAAGTGATTCTTACAAAATTATAAGTTTTAAGTTATAACTTATCTAAAAATCGTAGTGCACGTTTAGCCATTTTGGCTAAATAACTTTTCATGCGAATTCTCAAAGCGATATTTTACCGCAGTTCGCGGACTCTAGTGTATTGTTCACAGATTTGTGATTTAAAGAAGTAAAACAGATGTGTTGAAAATACTTACCAGTAGCAAAAAGGCGGTTTCAACCAGTGAGCACTTGTACACCGGTTGACAACGGAACACAGCAATGCCGAGGGGCAGCAAGATGGCCGCCCTTGCCAGATCCACAACCGCTTGGTGGAACAGCAGACCGTGTGACCATCTACGACAAAGTTAATTAAAAATTAAATAAAAGAACACAGTTTGATTCTTATGCCTCCTTAATCTCAAATCTCAACAACCAATCATTCAGGTCTAAATATTATTTCCTTCCATTTTTCAAGCAGTATTTTTTTTTTGAAGTTACCAAACATAATTTCACTTAACACTGTTGTACAAAATGACTGTTGTCTAACTGGGGTAAAAACGATTAACGAAGGTAAGAGTGAACTTGTTCTCTCCGTTATTGAGTTAATTTTTTCTGCAACCATACCAGTTCAAAATTCCATATTTTTTAAGCTTTGTTCACAGATACAAGTTTCAAATACTCCTATTTAACTTTAACAACCTACAACTCCTGTACTACGTTTTGTACGGTACTCGTGTGTTTACGGCAAAGTGTTTTTTTTACACCATAAATAAATTCTCAATTTTTCTTCGTTCGATGTAAAGAATGCGTAGATATCGGCTACGGGATGAGTTTTGTTCCACTTTGCTATACATTCAATATACACACATCAAAAAAGAGTACATTAGTTTTTTTATTCACAAAATTCAAAAGCGAATGCATTTGTTCGAAACAATAATTTGATTAAAGCTTTGAACAGATTTGGATTTTGAGACATTTTTTACGTCATGGAGCGACGTCATTTGAACGCAGATGAAATGCAAATAGCTGTAAGGATGTTGCAAGCGGGAAGAAGTCAATCTCAGGTATCTCGGTATTTTGGTGTCAACAGAAGCGTTATTTGCCATCTTCATCAGCGTTACACTAACACGGGAGATCCTGCTGAGCAACACCCAGGGCGAGGAAGGTGTACAACCACACGGAGAGAGAGAAGATCGATACATACAACTGACTGCAAGACGCCAGCCAATGTTAACCGCCCGAGAGATAGGTTTAAGGCTACAAAATTCAAGTGGTAGCTGCCAAACTGTGCGAAATCGACTGCATGAGTATGGCCTACGAGCACGACGGCCAATTAGGTGCCCACCGATACGTCACGGGAATCGCGCTCGTCAAAATGAATGGTGTAGGACCCGGGAACAATGGGATACAATTTTATTTTGCGATGAGTCTCGATTTGGGTTCGAGCCTGATACTAGAAGGCTAAGAGTGTACCGTCGTCCTGGAAATACTGAAAGACTGAGGTACGTTCAGGAAGTGCATCCATACAACGGCTCAACAGTTATGGTATGGGCGGGTATTTTGAAGAACATACGAACTGAGCTCGTTTTTGTAAATGGTAACATGAACGCTGTAAATTACGTTGAGGATGTTCTAAGGCCTTATGTCCGTCCATTCGCACAAACGCTTGGCTCCGATTTCTCGTTGATGCATGACAATGCGTGTTCGCATACAGCTTTGTACACACGGGAGTACTTGGCAAGGGAAAACATCCTGGTATTGCCTTGGCCTGCACAATCGCCATCTTCAACCCCAACGAGCATGCATCGGACATGCTCCAGAGACGTGTTTTAAAGGACTTGGATGGAGTGACAACCACCCAACAACTGATGGACTTACTAAAATTTCATTGATAAATGATAAATGATGATAAATGATTTTATTTCTGTAAGTAGGTTTTACAAACACTTTTACACGTCAATACTATTTTAAAAGTAGATGAGATCGGCGTTTCCTATCTGAATACTCTGAGAAGAAACGCCAAAACAAACTCAGAGGTCACAGTCTCTTTTAAAGTCCAGACATAATCTTGGTCAGGTCATGTGAAGACCATGTGGATTGATGTCTGAAATGGTCTTTTGAGGAAAGAACCACACAGAATGAATGGACCTGTCCAGTCAGTGCACGCATTTGTCAGTAATCATGCAGCTCAACACAACACATATGGAGCTCAACGATTCGACGAACATTACCAAAGAAAGGACATTTGGGTAGGCCGCATAAATTGCTCAAACTGCCAGACCATGATTAAAACTAATTTTAAAAATTAAAAATAGATTGAGATAAAAAAAAAAAAACAACAAATCCACACTGCCTTCACATTCACAATAATTAAAATATTATAATACTTTACAAAGTAAATTTTCACGTCATGTCAAAGTGTAAAAATCCGAGAATAAACATGGTCAGATCAAATTCAAAAGTCAAAGTCAAAGCATTTATTTCAAATTGGCCCATAAAAAGACACTTTTGAACGTCAAAATTTACATTAAAAATAGAACTGATTCTAGGCGCCACTTCCAAAAAGTAGTTTCGTATGGAGAAGAAGTGGCAAGAAACTCCACCGTTACTCTTTTAAAATGTTTTACAATATTTTGTATACATTAATTATATTTCTATATGTGAAGACGATGCACCAAGAATAAAAATACTATACCACTATTGGTACAAAAAAAATTAAAAATATAGCAAAGGTATATAAATTAATCACGTGATAGGTACATTGTGCTCACATATTTACAAACAATTGTAAAAATAAATGATTTTCTAAAATATTAACTTGGAATAAGTGTGTGAGTAAAGTAAAAATAACCAAATATACAATACAATAAGCAAATAGTATGATTTTGTCTAGCCTCTAGATTGTCCTATGGAGCAGGACCAGCATGTTTCCAAGCATTCTTATCAAGGATATAATCTTCTAATTTGTAATATGCTTGATTACAAAGTGTTTTTTTAACATGAGTTTTAAACTTTCTTTCATTTAATTGCAATATTTCACCAGGTATTTTGTTGTAACATTTAACACAGTACCCCATAAAAGATCTATGTACTTTAGATAGTCTGAAAAATGGTTGATCTATTTTATTTTTATTTCTAGTGTTAATATTATGTCTATCACTTATTTTATTAAATAGATGCAGATTTTTTCTAACATACATAATATTTTCATAAATGAACTGGCAAGGTACAGTCATTATATTAATCTTCCTAAATAGCTCCCTAAGAGATTCGCGGCGACGTAGATTGTAAATGGCCTCATACGAGGACTCTGTAGACTGGTGTCTGAAATGGTCTTTTGAGGAAAGAACCACACTGATTTGAGTAGACCTGTCCAGTCAGTGCATGCATTTGTCAATCATGGTGCAGCTCAACTCAGAACTAAGGAGCTCAACGATTCCACGAACAATACAAAAGAAAGGACATTAGGGTAGGCCGCGTTAAGTACTCAAACAGCCAGACCGTGATTAAAACAACTGAAAGAACAAAAAAACAATGACTCACATAGTCCTCACATTCTCAAAAATTAAAACAATGTTATACTTTAAACAGTAAATATAAAGATGTCGTTGTTTATCTAAAAAAAACAAAAATAAAAGTTTAGCAGCAAATTAAACATCGACAATATCTGTGTAAACTTATTGGAGCAGCTCAATCCCAAGCCTTCTTGTCGTCAATATAGCCTTTGACAGTATAATAGGCATTCTGGCATTGGGAGGAATTGCCGCCCGTTCGACCCCAACCGCCCCCCTCAGACCCAGACGATAACCGACTGGAGGAAAGTAAGCGAAAGACTGAAATCCACCACGTCGCCTCACTTAGACACCATCCCCGATCACTTAGTGTCAGTCGCCGACACGACGGCCGCAATCGACTCGTTTACAGAGCACGTACAATCCGTTTTGACGGATTGTTCACGGGAAGTTCCGGTGATGGAAGACCATCGCTGGAAACTACCTGCTGACGTACGTGACCTGATAACCGAGAAGAACGCGGCCATCCGTGCCTACGACTCCTTCCCTTGTGACGCGAACAAAGCCCACATGCGCCATTTACAGCGTGCTGTAAAGAAACGCATAGGGGAGGTTCGCTCTGAGGGCTGGAACAAGATGCTCAGCGAACTCGAGCCCACTCATCAAGCCTTCTGGCAATTACAGAGGAAATTGCGTTCCTCAGAAGAGGTCTCTATGCCTCCTCTCATCCGCCCCGACAATAGTGTCGCTTTCGACAGTCCCGATAAGGCTGAATGTCTTGCCGACAGCCTAGAGTCCCAATGTTCTCCCAGCTCCCAACCAGTAGACCAAGCTCACCTAAACAAGGTCGACGCTGAAGTCGAACGAAGAGCCTCCCTCCCTCCCGTCGAAGACCCTGATGATCCTCTGCCTCCCGTCACTCCAGACGAAGTGCACGACATCATTAAAGGGCTCCACGCTCGTAAGGCCCCCGGTTCGGATGGTATTACCAATAAGGTATACAAACTCCTTCCTGCCCCGCTAATAATGCTTATGACCGCCATCTTCAATGGCGCCTTGAGCAACAACATCTTCCCACAATCATGGAAAGAAGCCACCGTCATCGGTATCCCAAAGCCAGGCAAGCCAAAGTCTGAGCCCTCCAGCTACCGCCCTATTAGCTTACTCAATGTCCTCGGCAAAATCTACGAGAGGCTTATTTATAAGCGTCTCAAAGACTACGCCGAAGCAAAGAGCCTCATACCCAACGAGCAGTTTGGATTCCGTAGCCAACACTCGGGCACCCAACAGGTCCACCGTATCGTAGAGCACTTATGCGCTGGTCTGCAGCGTAACGCGACGACGGGTGTGCTATTCTTCGACATAGCGAAGGCCTTCGACAAAGTCTGGCACAACGGCTTGATATACAAGCTCTACCAACTAGGAGTGCCAGATCGTCTCGTGCTCATCTTACGAGACTTTTTGTCGAACCGGACCTTTCGCTATCGCGTCGAGGGAGCACTCTCGTCCCCTCATCCTATTCGCGCCGGTGTCCCTCAGGGTTCCGTACTATCTCCTCTCGCCTTCACGCTGTTCACTAGCGATATCCCAAAAAGTAAAAAGGCTCAGTTGGCTCTCTTCGCCGACGACACTGCCGTTTACTATACCGGTCACTGTCCCAACGCTATAGCTCGTACTCTCCAAACCTCCGCAAACGTCTTAGGCGCTTGGTTCCGGAAATGGAGAATCGAGGTCAACCCCGATAAGAGTCAGGCGGTTCTCTTCTCGAGACGTCGTCGACTCCCTCCCCCACTTCCCAGCCCGATCACTATGTACGGCAAGCCAATCCCTTGGGAGAAGCAAGCCAAATACCTAGGCGTGATCCTCGATGAGAACCTTACCTTTAAGGCTCATATTAAGGCGGTTCGCGCGCGCGCCTCCTTCGCTCTTAGCAGGCTTCAATTCGTACTGACAGCCCGTAGTAAACTGTCCCTCAAATGCAAGCTCCGCATCTATACCGCAGTCATCCGTCCCATCATGACCTATGCCTGCGTTGTATTTGCGCACGCTCACCCACGTCATCTCCATAAGATGCAGACCCTCCAAAACCGTTTCCTCAGAAGGGTCACGGGTGCCCCCTTCTATGTCCGTAATATAGATCTTCACGTCGACCTCAAAATGCCAACCATAAAACAGTTCATGAAACGCTTATCAAAGCGTTTCTTCGACTGCGGCATTAAACATTCTAACCCCCTGATTACAGCGGCCGCCCGCTACACTCCCTCTCGCATTAGCAGTATTCGCCGTCCAAGGCATACTTTAATCGACCCCGACGACGCCACTACCCTCCTCCAGGAGAGTAGTAAGGCCACTAGCACGCTACAAAAGCCCAAAACCCGATCGCCGTCCTACCGCCCTCGCCGCCGAGGCCCGCCGCGACGCCCAAATCGACGCCCCTCCCGACCCTTGCTCGAGCCAGCCCGCGCCGCTGAGCCTGTAACTTTAAATTCGTCCGTAAATAATATCAATCCTGATCCAGCTAGTCATTTGCTGCCCTCTTCCAGCGACGCCCTAAGCCGAGGTTCGTACCCCACAGGGGGTGCCCTTAGCGTTGTCGCTTAGTTTTAGTTAGTATATAAGTTTAAGTCCTGGCTGGAGGCCTTAATTTATTAGGGAATCCACAGGCAAGTCCGCTTAAGCAGACGACAACCGCATAGGTTGACCTGCGAGATGCCAAACAAACAAACAAAAGGGAGGAATTGCCGCAGTATAACATTAACAGTCTCATCGATTCTATGAATAGTCGGTGCCAGCAAGTTCTCAATAACAGAGGAGGCCACACTTGGTATTAATTTATGCAATTTTTGTACAACCATTTAATTTTAGTTTAAGTTTTGTTGATTAGGCACCTTACTTTGTACTACGTTCTTACTCGTAATTATTGTTAAATAAGATTATAAAAAAACATTGATGATTAATTTCAAAAATCATTTAAAAAATAATATAAATAAGAAATACTAAGGATTTAATGCGAAAACACATTGTTAAATTGAAATTTGTATGTGTTGCTTAGACTTTTTTTGATGTGTGTATTATAGAATAAATATCGTCAACTATTCAGTTCAATTATGGACCCTTCGATGAGAGCGATGGACGTTGAATGTCCAGCACTAAATTGAATTCAGAAACCCATTTCAGGAAACAGTTAGACTTAACTGTCTGACAAAGTCATGGAAGTCAATTTAGTGGTGAATACTCTGTTCACAAAACTACGTACATACGGAACTCTGAATAAGTACTATTCTGTAGGACCTACTTAAAGTATATAATTATTTTGTCTTGCTTGTAGTTAAAGAACTTGTCACATATAGAGATGTTTTGGGGTAACTCCTGCAATAAGGACATGGTGTTCAAATCGCAAAAAAGATGCATTAGAGCTATTACCGGCATAAAAACAACTGATAGATATGCAAACCTAATTTTTTATTGTTAAAAATAATGACTTTACATTGCTTGTACATATTTGAGACCACTTTACTTGTCAAAAAGAACATGTATCTATTTAGAAAAGCATCTGAAAATCGCTATAAAATTGTTAGACAAGAATATAGACATGAATTATGTGTCCGACCATCAAAGACCGCCTTGATGCACAAAAGCATAATTTAAATGGCCCCAAGAATATTTAATAAATTACCAAACGGAATTAAGGACTTAAATATTATTCAATTTAAAGATAACTTAAGTCCAGAATTGGAAAAATGTTATTACACTATTGACGAATTCCTTAATGATTAATTGTAAGTTACTTGACATTGATATTTATTTAATTTTGACATTGTATTATTATCTATATTTCCATTAATAAGTTATGTTGTTTTGTTGTAATTATTTCATTTTAATTTGTTGACTATTCCTGTTTATAATAATTACTACATACGTGAATGAGTGTACACCTTGAAGGTAGAGTTTTTGAGGAACTATGTAATTATATATTATTAAGATCTCATGTAAAATGTACCAAAAATCACACCAACAAATGAATGTGAATTTGAAAGAGAAGAAAAGAACACTTGTCATTACAACAACATTATAAGTCTAGGTCTCTTTGTCACAGTGTTTTTATTTACCATCCGGTCAATGGCGCCAAAGTTTAATACACAAAACACCAACTAAAATTGAAAAATCCGCATTGGTACATGCCATGTTCGCACCTGTTTCCGACTTCTTAAGGCGAGACGCGACAGCGCGACGCGACAATTTCAATTAAACTGTTCTACTATAGTCGCGTCGCGCTGAACTTCATTGACATTGTATTGTTCTACAAAAGTCGTGCTGCGCTGTCGCGTCGCACGTAGGAGCCTTTAATTGGCGAAGTAAGGTATAATAGTACATGACACTACTAATCTTAACACATACATAATCACTTCTTATACATTTACACGTCCAGTGTACTCGAGACGTTCCCCAGAGCCACGTAAAAGTTATAATTCATTCTGTCAAGTGACAAGTATACAATTTCGATAGACGATTTATCAATCATCTAAAGTGTCACGCACTTAGGGACCCTCTGGGAGGGGTAACACCGGCGGGAACAGGGGAGGACTTTGCCTTCGAATCTCGGACGTAAATAATACGGCCGGCAGGAGAATGTGTTTTGGTATTTTTCGCAAGTTACGTAGTAGTTAGTAAAGGACAGTTTTTGTATATTTAAAGTTTCCTGGGAACCTTTGTTCTTGTGGAGTTCTTAATAGGAATATTTCTTTGAAAATATTAAAGGCATGTAGAAACTTTGTTTTTTTTTTAAGGGTATAAGATGACAATTTTGTACTGCAGAGGTTGCTTCATGGCTACCCCAAGCAACCTCTGGGACGTTTTTATTATAAGTTGATGTCACGTGTAAGGAAATAAACGCTACTTCTTAATTAGACGGATAGAAAAAGAAATAGATGATCAGCATCGAAGAAGCATCGTTTACAGCAAAAATTAAAATTTTATAATACTATAAACATTAAGACCAACTTATATGTGCAATTAGTGGCGCTCATTGTAAACTAAAATCAAAAAGTTTAACAAAAACCGATCGTGTGACCCATTCAAAATGTTTGATCGAAAAACGGTCGTTGCACAGTTAAGTTAGTCGTAATGTACGCCTCTCATCGTATACCCAATGTATGTGACATTAACATGAAATAAAAGTTTAAACTCCTTGCAAATACAATAAAGGAAAATTTTTTATCCCAGCAGTGTAATATCTACCAACCGCAAATGAGTCTGTGTTAATACAAAACATTAATTAAGATAAACATGTTATAAACCATTGTTACATTCAAAATATTTTACAGCCAGCATTTTGGTAAAGTTTTACCAGCCAGATTACTAACAACAATGTCGATAACAATGTTAATAACATTGTTGCGAAGCTTTCTAACAACAAAATGTTGTTAAAATAATTTCGCAGTAACATTGTAACATAGTCGTTAAGTGAAAATGTCACGGATTTGCTAGTTCAACTACCGTTTGCCCGCGACCTCGTCCGCGTCAAATTTCATGTTCCCCCACCCCGTTGCATCGCATCGCCTGCTCGCGCTATTCTTTTGTTTTCGCAAAGCGCTCTTACTGACTTATTGTCTTTTTGCTAGGCTCCTAAGGGGTGCTAGCGTTTTGTAAATAGCCTATTTGTGTGTTATGTTGTATAGCCTTCCTCAAAAATTGGGCTATCAAATACAAATGGTTTTTTTTTTCAAAATCGACCGATACAGTGTCCCAGCAGTGCGAACATTATAGGCTGATTATGGTTATGCTTAGATTAGTTTAGATAATGCCGGAACTACACACTTACAAGGATCTTTTGGCGCTCAAATGACGTTGACAGGGGGCGCTGTTGTTTTATATTGTTTCATAAAAAGTCACTTGAAACGTTTAAAAAAAACAAGATGGCGGCGTTCGTTTGGATTTTGGCCGTGCACCATTATAATCTCGTCGCGCTATACACTATTAATTTTTGCCTTCAATTAGGAAAGCAATCAAATTTAATTTTGTTAACATGAAAGTGAATCATACAATGCCGGCTATACCCTTCATTCCTGCTAATTAAAGGGATCACTTCTATTTCTATACCTTCCAATCAAATTTAATCAACTAAACTGAACCGTGTGACATAACATGATGACCCTAACTGTTAATTGGCTAACAATGCCATCTACTAACATGGTACTAAGTAACTTATTTTAAAGTATTTTGGAAAATAAACAATGTCAGTAGCGGCTTTTTAGGTGATTACCGTCACCTATCCTAAAACGATGAAATTGTTTTTGCAGATGTCCGCAAAAACAGTTACACCGTTTTAAACTCGAATCTTCGACAATAATTAATTATGCTTTCTATAAAAACAGAGAGAGACAGGAATGGAGAAGGTTGTAGGAGGCATTTGCTGACTGGTTAACGGACATACAATTTATAAACGTACTGACGACTTCACTTTATGTTTGTCTGACCAATAGACTAATAATAAAATAATAAGTTACAACAGGAGATATCGATCTTCCCCAGACGAGGGAACCAAACAATTTCACCTGTCCGACTGCCTTGTAAGACAAGAATAGTGGCGCCCGAAATACTTTTTACACTGACGTGGCAATCGTCTTGAACTAGGCTACGTGGCGTGGTACGTCTACGTGACCAGACAGAAAATCTATTTGGAGTTCTAAAATTGAAAAGGCCAAGGTATCTCTTGATAGTGTGGAAGAAAGTCGTTTCTGTTTGATTAGTTTTTCTGAACTGCATCATGGATTTTGGAGCGATTTTACTTGTACCTACACACATATGACCTATGCACATATTATTATGAACGACTTAAACGAGTATCGTTTTGAATACAAAACTTCAATATCTACTTGGCCCAAATATTTGGGACGACTAATAATGTTTTCGCTTTAACGATGTTGGTCCCATGGAGAAAGTTGGTCAATTTAATGGTAGGGTTTAATGGTCATGTATCACACCCTTAAAACTATGACCACACCTTTATAATACACGCTGTATAAAAAAAACGCCAAGTCTGTTTACAATACTTACTCAAAGTTAGGTAGATTTTATATCTAAATTATTTTTATACATCAGTTAACTTGTTTATAAATTGTTTATCAAAAGAGATCTTAATGTTAATTAAACCTTAATTTCTTTAAATGGAATTTAACTAAGATTACAATTAAGATAAAGCTTTATTTTAAACTTGACTAGTAAAAACCAGCTGGGCTTTAAAGCCCAAAGGTCATTTGTGAGGTGACAATGACTTGTAAAATGCTGTCCTTTTATGCAGCTTTTGGTTGTTTTTTTTCTTTAATCAGTTGCTGTTCAGAACAAGGATTTAAAGAAGAAAAATGTTCGCCTAGCAGGGACATAATATTAAAAGCAGACATTTCCATAATTAAAATATTATAGTCTAATGCTAAACGCCCAACTATCGTCGCGTCGATACAAGCCTTAATTGGCTAATAATTAGAATAATGTTGCCTACAAATTGATATGATATTGAATTGCGGTCTACATAAACCTGACCTTGTCACACAGACAGGTTCACCTCTGCAACGAATTCGTTTACATTTAGATATTTTTTTCCGCAAGGTTAGGGAAAATAAAAAAATAATTCTGGATGTTTAGTCAAGTCGTAAAAACTGTGTAAAGCAGGGACGACGGGTTGCTAGTTAATGTACAAAACGTCCACTGCAAGGTATATATTTTTTTAAACCTAGAAAATTGATCGGTACTGTAGCTCCCTTCAAGTTGACGATTTTAGAAGATTACCCATTTTTAGATTTTCTAACAATATTTTCATTAAATCAGTGCTTAGCATTAATTCGCGTAATAATTTGCCAGAGGTACGCGTTACCCATCCAATCAGGGACAATAAGCAGTCCGACCTCCCTTAGACATGTCAGAATCATGCCTATTATTATTATGAAAGGTTTTAAACCAGTTAACAAAGGAGGTCATCAATTTACAAGCGGGTCCGAAACCTTGGTTAGATAGCGACAGTTTTCACTATGAGATATTCTGTCAAGAGACCTTATGATTCAATCCGGTTTAATAGCCTAAATAGCTCCTATCTTATTGAATTACCACTGGCAGAGACTCGGTAATTTGATTTCTCAGTAAGTTGAGTACCCTCCGGTGTTAAATCATATTTTCTAACAGAGACGACTTATAAAAGTAGAAAAAGACATGACGGTAGTTAAATTAAGTTCGGCGTCTCCAGTGAACTATTTTAATATTTGTGTTCATATTTGATATCCAATTTATTAGCCCTCCAAAAGAAAGTTGTCATTTTTCCACTTCAGCTGTGATGCCACATAACGTTTTTTCTTTTTTAATTTACTTATGATAAAGTTATAGTAGTCGAATTGGTCAATAAAAACGTAAAAACATTAAAACCAGAATTTTTGATAATCTGGCATCACAGCTGATGAAGCGGAAAAAAGTCAACTAACTTCTGAAGGGCACTCCCTGTATACATATATATACTATTTGTCGCTCTTTTCGATCTGAGTTGTTTGTTATAATGATGACTATTATGTTGCTATGTTGTGTCACCTATAACTTTTGCGAATACTTTAAAATTTGTTTGCGAGGCTTGTTTTGTATTGGAGACCCGAAATACTTTAGGTAGGACTTGTTTAGGAGCACTTATTGAATTATTGGCCTTAATGTAGTTAAGTTATCTTTATGGAATCTTACGCATCCTAGATGAAAGCTTAGTAAAATGTTTTCAAAAAATCTAACCTTAAATATCATAAGTACCAAAAACTACTAAAGAAGAATGCCCATTTTTCACCTGACTATTAATAAAACTGAAATAAATCTTAAAATACGGCTAATTAAATTTTATATTAATTACGCTTATCACAATGTTAAAAGAAACGCAGCATTTTTTTTTTAATTTTAATTTTATTATGTTTATTCTACGTCAAACGTAAACCTATTAGCATGTTTTGAACGCATCTCCCATTTTAACAACGTTCCATTTTACACACTGATACTTGACTTTATTCAACTCTGTTTCTGAGTTTCATACATTACTTTACGTTTTATTTACTCATTCAGTATTTCTTTTTTTGTCAATGTATAATACATATTAATAAAAAAATAAATGAATAATTACATTCATGAATCATGCAATATGTAATTGAGCAAGGACGATTGAAACGTATTTTTTGACGTTTGACATTTAATGCTCGACACTCAATTTATAGTGACAATCATCGACAGTCTAAGCAGTGACATAAGGGCAGCTGGTATTAAGGAATTCACAAAGTAAAAAAGACGTTTTAGAACATGGAAATGTATTATTAAGTAAGTATTACTATTTTAGACTAAAATTTTAGTGATAAATAATTCGTTCTAGCACGTTTATTTCTTTATAACGGCAAATACTAACCTAGAAATTAACATAATATTTTTAATTTCGTAGCGTTTCAATTGTAAAAATTACCATTTGTTATAATTTTCTAAACTTACAGGTAGTGTTTCTACTATACCTTATAATTATATTAATACATAAACTTTCATTATCAAGTTTTGAAATGTATGGGAAGTGGGCATTGTTATTTGTATACTTCTCGAAACAAATATTTAAGTATTCGCACCAAATGAACTGAATGTTTTTAATGGAAGTCCTTTTATACACAGTTAGTTTCTTTAAAAATCTTGTTAATTCTAATGATAAGGGTGTTCCTAACAGAAAACCTCTGACATTATCCAAATAAGTACGGACCTCCCAATTTCGACTAGTCAGTCATTTTCATGTTCGAGCTTGACAAAATCTAGCCTTACTAAACACTTATTAGATTGGCGCTATATAAAATGCAATTACGGGACTACCGTATTATTCCGTGTTCCCGAATACAGACGTGCCCAATCTGTGTCGCCGATCGCCGGCTCAAAGTATTAGACCAACATTGTTATGTGTATGTGGCGAATAACGTTAATGTTATCGGTGTAATATCATCGAGTGTCGTAACATGCTATACTATACCTACGGTTGTAAACGGACCACAGAATCTTAAAATAAGCAACATTTGAATAATGATAAAACATTAATTTTTTCCTGTTATCCCATTCATCGTATCGAAGCGGTCTCTGTAATTTATAGCCTTTATTTCTTGTAAAGTATTCCGACTTGATTTATGTTTGTATTTTATTTCGACGACTATATTTGATAATGTCGCTGTGAAGGCTATGGATATTTAAATGTTAGATCGTGATTTAGGTACGTTATGTAATGTTATTTAAATATTCTTATTCAGTCGGTCTTTGTGGAAGTCCTACATAAAATATTAGACAATAAAAGTGAGATTGGATATGAATAGAAAGATGCACAAGGCTTTGGACGGTTTTCCTACTTGCGATAGAGATCTCACATTCTGAACAAACATAGTATTTCTTAAATTACAAACATTTAGCGAGACTCACCTGCGTAGCTGTTTTTTGCTAAGGATCACAGCCATCAGCGCCAAATTTGCCGACATTCCCAATCCTGAGAGCGCTAACAAAGCCGCAGCGCTAGCAGCGCCACCTGGCGGACAATGCCGCGTGTTATTGACCACCGAGGAATTTGTGGCGCCTGCCGAACCGAAGCGGAGGTTCGCTCCGATCATGGCCACGGCAGATCCTGCTTGAGGAATAACTCCTGTTAAAAAATCAGGAATACAATCCAACATGAACATAGAAATAGGCCCATAGTTACCTATTGTTATTTTGCTATTAGTTTCGTGATCTGAAAGATGAAATTAATATTGTTCAAGTCAACATCAACAAATTGCAAATAAATAACAGTTAAAAGACAAGATACTATCGATGTCTATCGATTCTTTTTCAATCTAAGACAAAGATCGTTTGAAAAACAAAATTAAAAATTTCGAAATTTTGGACTTCCTTTAATAAGACATAAAAAGCCAATTTGCTATTCCAATCATTCTACAACATTTAACATATACACACATGTACGTATCACAACAACAATAAAATTACCTGCTGACATTTTGGCGTACAGACGTCCACTCTTAATGGAAGTTAACTATCGAATGCAATGAATCACTGTGACAGCCAATCAGAACGGCCCCCACCCCCCCCACCGGCCCATTGCATTTTTGCTCCAATGGCTTTGCTATTCACTGACATTACAATGGGGCTTAAGTTCTTTATTTTATTACACTGTACGGTTTGTCACTCAGATTTAACACAATTTGTCGATGTTGTGGGAACTTTTTCAGTTTTTCTGTGTGTGTGAGTATTTAATTTGCGTGCACTTTTGTAACTTGTCTTCAGTTTCTTTCAAATCACTTGCAGATTGTCTGTACTATACCTAAAGTCATATTAGCACGTAACTCAATGTAGCAAAAGCACTTTCTGAAAACACATTAAATTGTTATTTTATGTATATTATGCTAAGTGGATATAAAACTACAGAAATTTTACCTCTACAACACAATTATCAGGAAAATTGTTAGTAATAAAAAGGCCAAGATACACAATGGAGTAACAAATCAACTCAGGCTAAGTGTCATACTCCTATATGTCTATTTTCTAATCAACACAAGCAAAAGAACCTACTTAATGTGATTACGATACTGGCAATGGAAAGTGGCACGACGCGTCGCAAATTTACGCTGACGAAATGTCAAACGTCGCACTAATGAATAGTAGATCACAGATGAATTGAGTGCAGCAGTATTATTCCGTAAGAACACAGCCTGTGCATGTGCTAGGTGAAGTGTGTGTGAGTGCTGCTGTCACCATGTATGTTTACTTTTTTCGCTCTCCAGTAAGCCCTTTACGCAACGCACGGGCGATTTTTTACACGACGGTTTTTTATGGTGCGCTGGATTTAGCCACTTATAGGTAGGTATACCGGAAACAATCTTTCGCAATTTTTTTTCAGTAATGTTTTTTCGAAAGCAGGTTTAAACGTCAGTAAATAAGTCATTGAAGGACCTTTGTCCTTCAATGACTTATTTACTAGTATCATACACCCGTGTGTGTTGTATGTGTAGGTGTAAGTATGTGTTGCTGGAAACAATATTCCACGACTGTTGCTGTTGTTTAAAGGAATTTGAAGTAATAGTGAAGTGACATAAACATAAGTATGGGTTTGGTTTCCAGAATAGTCTCGCTGTACAAAAGAGATTTGTCTAGAAATACCATTCAAGAAACATTATCATTGCCAAAACACTATTCAATGCAATAATTGCAAAACTATAAAGCAATAAGAAAAATATTGCTTACTTAGTAGAGACTTTTTATAAATACGTATTTCTTAATAAGCTTGGGTGAACCTTCTAACGTTGTTTTATACTCTAGCTCTCACAGAACGTCGAATTAGTCAATCCTCAATACCTTAACGTTCGACGTGCAGTCAACCTCTGTTTCCCTAGTACTTCAGTTAGTTCGCTGTATTTTTGAAAGCGACTAGATTTTACTGTGCGAGTATAATAAATACTTTTTCATTCTTATAATAAAAATAAATACTTTTTCTTTCTTTCTAATACCATAAACATAACATCACGCCTTATTTCCCCGAAGGTTGGGCAGAGGTGTACCCACATTTCGCCAGTTATGCTTTAGGCTCTACCTGGAGCAAAACCGCGATAGCGATAGTGCGTTATTCAGAAGCTATTAACTCATTTATTAGAGTAATAAAAACTCCATCTAAAATCACATGTTCAAATTATTGGATCGCCACCTGACGTTCTAATAATTTTATCAAAAATAAATCCATCAAAACGGTGATTTCTCTGATAAAGGGGCGTGCGTAGGGAGCGTTTAGAGCTGGACTGAGCAAGGATGGAGATGGACCGAAGGCTCAATGTCTTTGGTCGGGAAAGCGCCATAAGTCCCATGTAAAGGGGGCGGACCTATTGCAATCAACCGACCACAGATCCAGACTCCGGGCTGCTACTGACAAATTCCAGATAGAAATTCCCAATAACACTTTGCCCGACCTGGGAATCGAAGCAGTAGCGGTTGCGACCAAAAAACCAAGGAGGCAGAAAAATGCAAGCAGTTATATGTGTTGGTTCTTTTTTGATTCTTCCTTAAATTTAAACACATATTTTAATGATATTCGCAACGCTGCCAACTTTTTGCACACATTTCCCACTGACAGAGATGCGGATGATTTTAATGCCCAATGAGCTTTAAAAAAAAAGTAGCAATAGAAGTTAAAAGACCGTCACAGGCAGTAGATTTTCTAGTTTATTTTTATAAATGCCCGAAATATTTAAAATAGATTTTTTTAAATATTTTTCTGTTAACTATTATCACTTGTCTTAACACCCGATTCCGGCTTGACGTAAGTTGACACGGGGCACCCTGTATAAGTTTATAGTTTTAGTGCGTGATTGTATTTAAGAGTTGTTTTTGTCAAATAAATTATTTTAACTTTAATTAAAATTAACTGTCCGACTTCTAAAACAAACGCGTACCGAAAAAATAAACTTCTAAACTACTATCATTAATATACAATCATCATACGATTGAGCATATTATTCAATCTCAAAGATTCATAAAAGAGTTGCTTTTCTCTAGGGAACATTTTTCCCCCTCGAACCTACACACAATGCGGAGTGAAAATCCCGATACGAAAATTTATTTATTGATTCGAGTATATACTATACTATGGAAGATAGTATAGTATATACTCGAATCATGAGTGAAAATAACAATACAGAAGGAAGTTACATAATTCTGTAGCCGTTTAAGGAAGTGTTATGTGATCATAGTTCCAGTGCAAAACAGGGATGGGGATATACGCCTTGGATATATTTATCTCTTTCTATATTTCTATCGTCAATAAAATATGGTTGAAAGCTTTATAAAGCTCTTTATTCAGACCACATATTTACCATAAGTTCCCTCTATTGATGTCGACTAGGATATCATATTTGATGAGGGTGAAGCAATCCCGTCCCGTGTATAAGTTATGTGTCGGTGCCTTTATAACTGACAGCGTATAATGTGTTTTTTTTTTACAAAATGCCCCTGTTGAGTATTTCGTGAAGATTAAAAAAAAAACAAATAACTAAAACAAATACGTAAAAGTAGCGATTGAAACTTCCCACCATAATTCTACGATTGCACACATAACAGGCTAAACAGAAAGTATTGCGAAAAAAAGTTTTAATTTATGAGAAACTGGCCAGTTATAACATAGATCAGATACGTTCCAATTTCAACATTTCCCTCCACATTGTTTGCGACCTAATTTAAATTATCGTGTCTCTTAAAAAATGGATCTCCGCCGAGAGCATATTCGCGCTATGATTTTTAACGATTTCAAGTGTCGCCTGAAACCGGCTGAATCGTATGATAGACTTCAAATGGCATTCATGGATGAAGGCCCTTTTAAGGCAACCGTGTATCGTTGGCATAACGAAATCAAGCGCTGTCGAATAACTTTGGAGGATGAAGAAAGAAGTGGTCGCCCTTTGACGGCTGTTACAGAAGTAAACATGCCAGCAGTGAAAATTTTAATCCAAGATAATATGCGAGTTACGTATCAAGAGATTCAGCACTTACTGCAGGTTGGATCGGGATACGTTCACGAAATTCTACAAGTGCATCTTCGCGTGAGGAGGATAGTTTCACGCTAGGTGCCGCACAACCTCACTGACGCTCAGAAGCAGGCCCGGGTGGAATGGAGGTGTGATATGATAAACAAATTTGAAGCAGGCTCGTCTCGGCGTTTTTACGACATCATTACAGGTGAGTCTTGGAGTTTCAAAATGAATGAACGCCTACCAAAGTGAAGCGATCTAGAAGCGGGGGGAAGATTTTGATCTCGAGCTTTTACAATTTGACTGGTTACTTGGTGTCAATTCCTTTACGGAACCAAAGAAGCATCAACGCTGAATGGTATACTACCAAATGCTTGGCAGAAGTTTTCTCTATTGTGAGCAACAAGCGACCAAACACAGGGCTCCGCGGGCTACTGCCCCACCACGACAACACGCCTTCGCACACCGCACTCAAAACGAGGGACTTCCTGGACAGCACGCCGGTCAATTTCCTGGGTCACCCTCCTTATAGCCCTGACCTAGCACCGTGTGACTTCTTTTATTGCCGAAAATAAAAAAATCTGCAAATAAATGTCCAAAAATCTTTTTAAACAGCGCATCTTCCGGCGACGTAAACTGTTTCCAATTTACGAGGGATACAATTTACGAGGGAGGCGAGCGAGGAGGGGAGGCGTATAAGGTCAGACTGAATTTTTTTATTAATATTTTATTCAAATTTCACTTTTTATGTAATGTTTATTTGTTGTTTCACAAACTGTTGTCTTTATTTTCTTACTTCAGATACTTTTAAGAATGTTTTCATATTTAGTTCAAAAACTAGGGTTTTCGATCTCATGCATAATGCATGCATAATCAGCCTATTATATTCCCACTGCTGGGGCACAGGCCTCCTCTCTTCGGGCCGTCATCCACCACGCGGGCCCAGTGGGGGTTGGTAGATGTCACATGTCTTCGAATTTTTGGTTCTAAGACATGCCGGTTTCCTCACGATGTTTTCCTTCACCGTTTCGAGAGCAGTGGTGATGAAATAATTTACACAAAGTAAAGAGCCTGTCTGGGTTCGAACCTACGACCTACAACTCGTAAGTCGCGGCCGTTACCACTGGGCCACCACTGCTGTCATTTCTATTCGATCTCATAAGATCCGAATTTATACGTACCTAGTATGTGCAGGTACTTGTGCTATTAAACTCAAATAACATGCCCAACTAACGACTACGTCTGAAATCGTCGTGTAAAACATCAGTATTCAGCTACGAATACGAAGCCAGCATAGCGGTGACATCAGCTTAATCGTATCCTCCGCATGGTTAATTATTTTACACATATACAAATATACATAAACTCACGCCTTCTTTCCATGGGGGTAGGCAGAAACTACAGAACGCGTTCTGTTACGATCCTTACATTCAGATTTTTCTTCGTTTACGTTCATACATCTCGCCGGTTGCGAGTACTACGCACCTAACCTTTCTGAAGAACATAACCTAAAAGGTCACTAAATGTCGGCGTTTCCACTCGCATCTGCGTTGTAATACCTTTTGTTAGTAGCCTTTCACTCATACTCTTAACAGTCATGCCACTACATCTTAAAACTATCAATCTTAACTAAAATGTCCAATAAATAACTTCGTCTAAAACCGTCGTGCTCGTGTAGCACATCAGTGTTCAGCTTCAAACACGTAGCAAGCGTAGCGATTACGTCAGCTCAATCGTAGCTACCGTTCTTATTATTTTTCACTCAAATCTACTAGCAATCATTATAGCTAGTTTTCCAGTGTCATATCAAGGCAATTTTTCGAAATGTTTTTTTTTGGTGTAATTTCAAGATGGCTCCAGTGGTTAAAGGCCTCGTCTGTCAGGCACGAGGTTTTGGGTTAAAATCCGCGCAACTACCAACGGGCATTTTAAAATTCATTTGTACTTTCTGAGTTTTTCTTGTTCATTACTAATATCGGTGAAGGAAGAACATCGTGAGAAAACCTGGACTTGTAGTTAATATATGTAAGTCTGAATTCGCCAACCCGTCTTGAGCAAGCGTGGTGATCAATGCTCGTGCCTTCTCTGTATGAGATGAGGCCTTTGCCCTGCAGCTGAAAAATAATAGGCTGGTAATATCATTTCATTGAGTTAAAAAACAATACACGATTAACGAAATAATTTGGCTAACTGGTTTTGTGGTGTGACATCAATGCAATTTAAATGTTTCATTTGTATTTATGGCAATACAGGCATTTTCTATTTGAGCTTATTTGCATAATTATGTACTCAACAAGTTTGCGAAGATAAAAATAAATGTTCTATTTTTTTTATTAAATCTTTTCAAAGTACTCTCCACTAGCCACACTTTTTCCCGCCGTAGACACCTCGCTTACAGCCTGCTCGAACGCTGACAGCGCATCTTCCGGCGACGAAAATTGTAGCCGTATTGTAATGACCAAGAAAAACTCAGAAAGTACAAATGAATTTTAAAATGCCCGTTGGTAGTTGCCCGGATTTGAACCCAAAACCTCGTGCCTGACAGACGAGGCCTTTAACCACTGGAGCCATATTGAAATTACACAAAAAAAAAACATTTCGGAAAATTGCCTTGATATGACACTGCAAAACTAGCTATAATGATTGCTAGTAGATTTGAGTGAAAAATAACAAGCACGGTAGCTACGATTGAGCTGACGTCATCGCTACGCTTGCTACGTGTTTGAAGCTGAACACTGATGTGCTACACGAGCACGACGGTTTTAGACGAAGTTATTTATTGGACATTTTAGTTAAGATTGATAGTTTTAAGATGTAGTGGCATGACTGTTAAGAGGATGAGTGAAAGGCTACTAACAAAAGGTATTACAACGCAGATGCGAGTGGAAACGCCGACATTTAGTGACCTTTTAGGTTATGTTCTTCAGAAAGGTTAGGTGCGTAGTACTCGCAACCGGCGAGATGTATGAACGTAAACGAAGAAAAATCTGAATGTAAGGATCGTAACAGAACGCGTTCTGTAGTTTCTGCCTACCCCCATGGAAAGAAGGCGTGAGTTTATGTATATTTGTATATGTGTAAAATAATTAACCATGCGGAGGATACGATTAAGCTGATGTCACCGCTATGCTGGCTTCGTATTCGTAGCTGAATACTGATGTTTTACACGACGATTTCAGACGTAGTCGTTAGTTGGGCATGTTATTTGAGTTTAATAGCACAAGTACCTGCACATACTAGGTACGTATAAATTCGGATCTTATGAGATCGAATAGAAATGACAGCAGTGGTGGCCCAGTGGTAACGGCCGCGACTTACGAGTTGTAGGTCGTAGGTTCGAACCCAGACAGGCTCTTTACTTTGTGTAAATTATTTCATCACCACTGCTCTCGCAGCGGTGAAGGAAAACATCGTGAAGAAACCGGCATGTCTTAGAACCAAAAATTCGAAGACATGTGACATCTACCAACCCCCACTGGGCCCGCGTGGTGGATTACGGCCAACTCCCTCTCACAAGAGAGGAGGCCTGTGCCCCAGCACTGGGAATATAATAGGCTGATTATGCAAGAGATCAAAAATCCTAGTTTTTGAACTAAATATGAAAACATTCTTAAAAGTATTACATAAAAAGTGAAATTTGAATAAAATAAAATTTTTTTTCAGTCTGACCTTATACGCCTCCCTAACAATGTATCTAATAATAATTTGGTTACAAAAGCAGCTTTGTCACGATTTTATCATACACATTTGTAGAATTCTTTATAGATGGGACAGCATAAATTAGTCTTTATCAGCATAAAGAAGCACACAGTAAAATATTAGAAAGCCTTTGTTAATTTCAGGCTGAATTTCAGGCTAGAAGATCCAATTCTAAATTTCCTATTTTAGCAAAGTGGTAAATCTGAGTACAATGAATACTATTATTATGCAGTGCAGGGCACTTTTCAGGCTTACATTGCTGTAAGAAAGAGAAATGAGTTTTCGTTGCCGTGAATATAAGTAAAATGTTTGATGATTTTCAAGAAGATGACAGAAAGATTTTTGGACATTTTGAACTTTGAATTTCACATTGATTTACGTAACTAGTAATAATTTGCTATCCGTGTTATTCTTTTAGCTAACATTTTAATTAAGAAAACTACTGTTCGATTTATTCTAAAACATGCAATCTTGTAAACCTCTGTTGTGAAGCAGAGCATTAATATATGCGATCAAAACACCATAAGAACAGCGAGTCTAAGTTACACCTTTATGTGACTTTTAGATATAAATATGACTATTTGGGACAATATATATGGATCTGGGAAATGTTTATAAAAAACCCACAATGACATAATACTTATCTTGAAACTCGACTCGAATTTTTACCCGACTTTATAGCACTTTTAGTGCTTTACATTAAAGTTACGACTAGGCTTTAGACAACGACTATTTTATGAAAAGCCACAAAAATAAAGCTGTTAACAACGTGGGTTCATAATGACCCTCATCAGAACCGAGGTCAGAATTGTAGTTTTAACTTAAAGGAAACATGTCGCGAATGAAAAAGGGCAGAATTTTTGTGACATATTTTTGAATAATTGACGCCTTACCGTCATTTATAAAAAAATACGGTTCCTTTAAAACCAATTAATCTTACGAAAACAAGCTTCAAGAGGTGAACTTTATTTATAGAAATTTTCTGATTTTGGTCCTATTTTCCGAAAAGTTAATCAAGTTTTTGATCAGCAAAATGTTGACAATGGATTAAGTCAACTATTTTTCGACGTACATGCTATATTTACCTTCGTGTTATGTGCATACCTACTAGTAGTTCGTGAATCAATCGATGTTCAGGACCCTTTTTGTATGGTTGTCACGCTCATTTGTTCGATCGTGACGCATTAGAACCTTCCCAGTCCTTCCAGTTTAGGAAATTTATGAAATAATCACTAGTGAAACTAGAAACTTATTTAGAAGCTTAGTACATAGAAATAGTCTAAGATCGCACTATCCCTTTGTCATGCCCATTTAAACAGAAGTTGTAACTGCATAATTGTCGAGGAGCAGGAAAATATTATGTGTTTTTTAAAGTTTTCGTTAGTGTATTTTTGTTTGAATAAAGTCCGAGATCATAGAGTTGTTACGAAAAATGTTTTAAATTGTGCAGATCAGGTAAACGAATTATGAAATGCACATTTTCAGATATTTACATTTGTTCATTTTTTTATTTACTTTACGTATATCTGCTATTCAGATAACTTTCCAGGGTGAGATAAGGTAATAGTGGAATGAAATTGTAAATTTTTATAATGTGCCACAATTTAACTCCTGAACTTTAATAAAAAAACATTTAAATTTCTGACTTTTATAAATGTTTCAGAAATGATAGTAACTTTTGGTTTGAAACAATCACCAGCAGAACCCTGCTACACACCGCACTATAAACATGATTAGTTTTCCCCATACAGAATGATATTATTAGATTTCAACTGTCAGGCCAAGCTTTTGAACAATCACGAACTTTCCGACTTATTAAATTTTATATAAATAAACCCACGGCTTCTTCCCATGAGGGTAGGCAGAAACTACAGAACTATCTATTATTTAATTTTATTTGTAACATTTGATATTCATGAAACCATCCAAAAGTGTGGCTGTGACACTCAGCGTCTAAACGACTACAGTTGGACAATGAAACGTATAATAAATACTTCCCATCATTGTTATATCCACTCACATACAAAACCATACTCAAATGAACACGAGCCCCAAGATAAATCAACTTCAAAAGTACTTTAACTTCAAAATGTCCGCCATAACTTACGTCTACTAAAATATCTTCTAACGTCAAAGTCCTCCATCATGTCCTAACGACGTTCATGACAGCCAATTAGTAGCACTAACTGGCACATATTCTGCGTAATACGAACTACCATTATGCCTATTAAGCTGAAAATTATATGGCACGTTTACTTGTCACCACACCCTGGGGACCTGTATCGCCACACTGTTATAGGTGATATCTCGAAGAAGCGACAAATTTGTCAGTAAAGCTGTGTCTGCACAACACATTTTTCAAACACTTTAGTTTAGTTCCATCTTTGATACTTTACTATTTGTGCCGAGACATCGCAAATGTATCACAGTGCGGACAATGCATTTATCGCCATTTCTTGAAGTCTGTTTCCTCTTTCGTATCGGTACAAACTCTATAAGGAGAGCTCTGGCCGTCGTAAAAAACTAGACAGTCTATTAATTCTTTGTCTTTGCAGATAATATTTGTACTACGGCTCACTAGGGTAGGCTGGACTGCCCAACGAACTCATTGATGCTGAGATGAAATGCTTTAAAAATACACTACGTTCAAGCGTAAATTGTAAAATATAAAGGTATACTATACAGGTACATGTCTGCCTAACCCTTCGGGGATTATAGAATTAATGTTATGTTATGTAATGTTCATCCTCAATACCTCAAAAGGCATTAAGTACGGAAAGTTGGCGATTTCCAACTAGTGTATAAGTCGACACGAGTCGGAAATCATCTTATGCATTTGTAGTATCAAACGTTTTACTATGCAATATGCGTGGGAAAAAAATGGAGGAGTAATTAATAACGCGTTTATTGAAGGTTTTGTTTTATTGTACCTTTAACATGAATGATAATCTGTACTTATCTAATTTGGAAAGCTGTCTCAAGTAATAAAAACTCTTTGCGTCGGGCTGACGACGGAGTAAATTATTTTAAAAAAAACTGAGACTTAAAAAGCACTTGTGGTAAAAGTAGCACTTTCTGCACAATTTGGCTCTCTTCGAGAAGATGCGTTGTAAAAGTTGTTGTGCCTTCTCAAATTAACGTGCCACAGACAAGATAAACAAGGGGTTACGACGCCCTTCTCACCCTCACCTTCTTGAATGAGAGCAAACACTAATACCAGTACAGTTAGTATGTAGTACTGTTGCTATAGACAACCCAAAAGCCATAAAATTGACCGGAGATCAATTGGTCAAACTCATCAGGATCAGTGGTTAGGCCTCGGAGTCTGACCCTTCTTATCTTTCAAGCCTTGTAATTTATTATGATTAATGTTATAAAAGACGATCCTGATAGCCTGTAACAGCTAGCTGTTTACGTCAACATTCATAACACGATTCATTTTCAGCTAACTAGCTTTTGTTACTCATTATAATATCAGCAATCTGACAATAAAATTCCCGTTAAAATTGGTCCAGTCGTTTCGGAGATTAGTCAGAACAAACAGACAGCCAGACAAAAGCAAGAAAAGAGTTTTGTTATAAGTACCGTATTGGGTACTTTCACATAACTTTACAAACAGACTTCAATTTTATTTACTTGTTTAGCTTACGTTGACAATTACCATTTAGGCTAATTAAATCTATTAACTGGTACCGGAGAACGATGTCACCACAAACTGCGAAATTCAATATTTGCTTAGTCAAGCGTCAATTCTCGAGATCTGAATTTTGACCGAAATGCATACCTATACAATACTATCCATTGAATACGGCTGTCGCTACAAACAACGTTATAGAAAGTGGTGTACAATCTACCGAATTTAAAAAATACAATATTTGTTTGTTCGTATATTATGCGCGGTAGATAGCGAGAAAACTTTGTCAACTTACTTCTTGGACTCGCGAAGGTTATTTAGGTTATTAAGTAGGTACAATTTACTTACAGGTAGCAACACGCCAGCTACCAGTTAGTTATGAATACAAAAATTATGAATGCAAATAGTAAAAAGTTGACACCCCGATTCTGGAAAGATAAATATCGACATTTCAAAATTAAACGCATGTCAAGTAATGCGACTGGCTGTTGATAATTCAGTCAGCCTAGCCATCACAGCAGTGTGACAGCAGTTTACGAGCGCTTGGACAATTGATTTTCGGTCCAGAATTCGGGCGTTGGCATATCGGTGTCCTTCCGGCTTTACATCTATCACAAGTTTCAAATGAACAGATTAATTCCGTGCTAAAACGAATCTATTTCGTGATCTTCATTATCAAAACATCATTAATGTTGCTTGAGCCTACAGGAATCAGGAATTAATGGTATAGAGGTATGTGGAACAGGGTGTAAAGTTCACTCATCCTCTATAGAAAAATAAGGATCCTCCGACCAGACGGGTGTCGTGTCTAGTGGGCATCTGCCCGTCGATCGATGTAGGGACGTTGTAATGCTAGATATGCGGTAAACTCTGTTGGCGCGATGCAGGAGTTTGCGTAACGTCAGTGTGAGTTCGCATGTGGCGGTATACGAGTAGATGCCACTACAATGGTAAACCCTTAAACCAACAGAAGCAAATCTATCCCGTTCCTATTCACTATAATACGATGCGCATCCATTACAATATCCAATGGACCACAATACCCTCCCGTATTCATAATATTGTATGAAGAATGCATATCTTGAGCTCTGATGGAGTGCCCAAACCAGCCGAATAGAATACACATTCATCTTGTTTGTATTATCTCCCTTTTATTAACACTACGTTTTTGTAAGAGTTCATTGTATTTGTTGATATTTGTTATAACTTTTTTCTTATTATTGTACAGTCACACAAAGTCCCAAGAGCAAAGTATGATCTGTTGTTCTGGTTTGTAACTCTAATAGAGCACGTACAACCAGCTAGATCACCGGGTTTCTTTCCACGACTCAACTCTAAAACGATGAGACACGTACGTCGTCAGTTACGCCTCTGGCAGACCGTACGATTTTTTGCAATATTTAATTTAAACGTTAAGTTGGAGTGGTTTTTTATTTAAAAAATCTATGGAAACCTCGGCAACGAGTGAGTACTATACCTGATGCCTGACTGGAGGCTGGATGTCTCTTATTATACCTGATACCATACTCTTTTAATTGATAACAAAAATGTATGCCCAAAATTGTGCCAATTTATGTAAAACACCGATTTAGCACTATTCAAAACCTTCAATTTAATAAAAAAAAGACCAGCGAAGATATTATTAACAGGCTTTCGATATCATCAGACCCATTCATAACCAGTATGCAGAAGCCACAACAACATAACATGCATTGAACGAAGATGTGACTCAACTTTTGCAAGTCCCTGAATTAGATATTTCTGGCACATCAAAATTCGTTTCAGATGATTCGATTGATGATGGTTGTGCAATAAATGTTTACTATATTTCAATATTTCGTTTAACATAAACATACATAAATTCACGCCTTCTTCCCATGGGGGTAGGCAGACACCACAGATGCTACGATCGATCGATCGATTTTGTTTTATTTTACTTTATTATTTTTATTTTTAATAAGGACTCTTTTGTGTAATGTTATACGAAAATAACAGTTTTATAACAGAAAGATGCATTACGATGATAGCCAATACTGTAAAATGATGCACAAAGAGAAAAAATTGCCATCTTATCACGACATCTACCCCAATGTGAGCCTGGGAAAGTGAATGTTTGACTATGAACATAAATTGTCCCTTCAAATCATGTAATTGTAGTTCTTAGGCAGTCGTAAAACATTGCTAAAACGAGGCAAATTATTTTATTATGATAACCTGCTAAACAATAAACCATGGCTGTACATTGAATGCGTGTATTTTTTGGCATTAGTTATATAATTTCTAACCCTAACTCATTCACGTTAATCAATCAGAACCTTATCTTCAAGCCACATCAATTTCATTTCCCTGACAGCCTCATTTATTGCTGGTACGCATCACTAAATAATCGTGTAACAAGGCTGATAACACCCCCGTTACAATTTCCATGGATTTATTTTCGATTTCTAAACCTGTGGATGTTCGGTATAACCATAAATCTCCACCAATTGGCTATTCCTCCAAACTAACGGCCTATAAAACATGTACAACGTGCATGCGTGCCTACCGTACCTATATCTGTACAATAATCCTACCCTATTACGTTGAGATTCGTCCCCTTTCCTCTGCCGAAAAAAAAAAAAAAATATTTCATCAACTTATCTAAATTGTCATTAGTTAGGTTTACATTCCACACCTTTTAAGCAAAGATTTGCTTGTATTAGGTGGTTCCGCTCTTTCAGTTAACATTTTCTATACATATCTGTGAGAAAATAAACGTCAATGTTTCAAGACGGGGTTCTAAACTGGGTAAATTAAAAAAGCTCTCACGAGTAACGAGCCCTCCCACTCTGGGTGAAGCGGGAGGGCGTGTCAGACTTTTACTGACCATAACCCACCCGTGTTCCTTTAGTTGCCTGTGCCGAGAGTAACAAGACCTGAGTCCAAATGTCAGCTCCTTGCTGACTACAGTCCGGCCATCGAGAGAATGTGTTCTTGGCACCTGTCCGTGCGAATACTCTGATTACTACTCGTAATAAAGATCAAATTCGCAAACACGTCTTTGTTTGTTTGAAAGTGGCAGCTATAAAGAACGCATTCTCTCGTCGGCCACACTGTAGCTAATATTTTAGCCATAGCTTATGATATTCTTATCGATACTTGAGAATGGGAAAAGCTCTAAATGAGAAACTTATATTAAATGCATTAGGAGCGTCCGTAAGTCAACAAAGGGCCCAGCTGCCGTCATCCTAAACAAACGGATATAGGATTCACTTCGACGTTATATCGAATTTCCTTTCTCATGTGCGTAAACACCCGATATTATGGCCCATTCGGAACTTTTCGATAACAAACCAAATCGATTACACATCCGTGTCGAATCGACCTATTTTACTAAGACAAAGATTTGCAATTCGTATGATAGGTATCACATTATTTTCGACACCACTGAAAAAAGCCAAGAAATTTTGGAAATCAAAATATTATAACTGTCTCAGATAATCAACCGACCAATGACTCTAAATAAGTTATAGCATGTTCCGGAATTGAAAAAAATATACAAGAAATCATGATCAATTTGACCCATTTACTCTGATTAAACCACCTGGAAAATCCAATAAAACCCTAAGTGCGAAAAGGTCTCGCGGTTTTATGCGAAACCCCATTTTGAAATGGCGAAGTAAAAAGAAAAACACCTCGCTTTATCCCTTCAGAACTTGAATATGCTATTAGCCTCACATTCCGTTGACGCCATTTTGAACCAGTCTGGAATAATCTGGATCCATTTTAGCCGAAGCCGGGAGCGTTATATCAAACCAATCTCAACGTATTATGGATCCATTATCTGAGTAAACCTTCTGATTTATGCGGTTCCAGTAGCAAACGTTCAAGTTTACTTTGAAATGTATTTCTATCGTTTACTGCTGAGTTAATTCCTTAACTAATGTCTAGTAGGTTCTGTACTGATAGCCACAAACAGTATCTATATCTATTAATAACTATTTCCAAAAGCTGATTTTCCTGGAAACTTTCAATTATTTTCTAAAGCAACAACAACACGCAAAGATCTTTAATTGTATTGTGTGAAATTAGAAATGTTTCATAACTCTTTTGCCTTTCTTAAGTCATCAAATTCTTATGTAGCTACTTATCATTTTGAAAACCAAGCACAGAAAAACACAATCTTAATTTTGCATTTGTAATAAATAATCTATACTAATGTAGTAAATACGACAGTAGCTCTGTTTGTCTGTCACTGAAACGAACAAAAAAAAGTTTTTAGCGTTTCGTGATTAAGCACTCACGGCAAAAAACACTTTTACCCATATGTAATACAAATAACTATTTATCTATGCTAGGTTGTCGATAAGCTGCTTGGATAACTCTCATAATAGCACAGTAAAATAATACTTATTAATCAATGTTCAAAATTAAGGATGCTTTTGGGTGTAGGAGGATGCTTTTAGTTGCAGGAGGATGCTTTTATGTGAAGAGAATCAGTCTCTTGAGCTAATCCTCCTGGCTTTAAGAACACCCATTACAAAGTTACGTTTGTATTTTCGTGTGTTACGTGTGTATTTTATACAAAAAGCAATTTACAACCTTGCACTATATCCAAGCTACCTCGCCATTTATTGAATCGGAAAGCTTACTTTATTTTAAAATAAAACAACATTACTCACGACACGATTCCTCACATCGTTAAAGACCTACTCTCACAAAATTGAAGCTTTAAAAATGTAGGCAGATTAAATTCTCAAAGTCGTGTAGAGGCACTCTTTTCGACCTAGTAACCTGGACTCACAGGTGAATAGTGAAGGAACTCTTTTAACATAATTGTGCGAATAAACTGAATTTACACAATTAGTTGAATTATAATAACTGCCTAATTGTGTATTGAGCTTATAACTGAAATGTGTCATTTAAATGAATGCTTAGGCAATTTGTCAAATACTTATTCAGTGAACAGCAGCCTAATTGCGTAACACATTTTCGTAAACGATTACGACTAATCTGTTTGATTTGACAGTTCAACAACATCCATTGCGTTATTTACATAGTTGAGCAGAATTTTTTATCGAACTTATGGAGCAATGGATTAGCAATCTGTTTCAAAACGATTCAGATTCCGATTGATTGTGTATTACGCAATTAGGGTACAGGTTAAGCATTCCTTTTGATCTTTATTAGCTTTGATGTTTCCCCTAACTACGTTTTTATGGCATTTTTCAGGTTTCTGGATTTCTAAGGGGATTTAAACGGTGCGATTTTATTGCCTGTGGCATACCATAAGTTGAAGCAACAATTAAAGTTTCGCCGTCTAAACAGGTTTTACGCGATGAAAATAATTTGTTGCCTCAATTTACCGCATGCCACTACCAAGAACCGTACAACGTGCAAATGGGACTTTAACACTCAATACTCAATCATTTATTTGCATTCCACAATGTGTACTTAGGTGGTAACTTAAAATGATATGCGATCAGTCGGGCGCAGCAAAAATAGTAGGAGAGAGGAAACTTTGTAAAATTTACCTAATCTCTGTAACAAAGATCATTATGTCTCTTTTTTTAAATTAACAGAAATTACATAAATACAAAAAGAGAACAAATTAAATCAAACAAAATAAAATAAAATCGATAAAACAAAATAAAATCAAGGTAATTAAAATAAACACGCTTTTGCGTAAACTACGTCATTACGGTGTCCAAAACGAAGCTCTAAACGTAATAAATTCTTATTTACACAATAGGTTCCAATGTGTAGATGTCGATGGTGTGAAATCATCCGGGATTCCAGTTCAGTTAGGTGTTCCTCAAGGCTCAATACTAGGTCCATTCTTGTTCTTAGTGTATATCAATGACTTACCATTCTATTTAAATGATATCTGTGACGTTGTACTGTTTGCAGATGATACCTCTCTAATTTTTAAAGTAGACAGGAATAGACAAGAGTTTGACGACGTAAACAGTGCACTCTCAATGGTTACGGATTGGTTTACGTCAAATAACCTAGTTCTCAATGCTAAGAAAACTAAATGTGTAAAGTTCGTCTTACCGAATGTTAGAAATCTAGGACCCAACATCGTCTTAGATAAAGAGCTGCTTGAAACAGTAGACTCGGCAGTTTTTCTGGGCATAACAGTAGATTCCAAACTTCAGTGGGGCCCACATATATCAAGCCTAGCGGGGAGGCTCAGTTCAGCCGCGTACGCTGTCAGGAAAGTAAGACAATACACTGACGTTGATACAGCACGGTTAGTCTATTTTAGTTATTTCCACAGCGTTATGTCCTACGGTATTCTGCTGTGGGGCAAAGCTGCTGATATTCAAAATATATTCGTCCTTCAAAAACGAGCTGTCAGAGCAATTTATCAACTAGGAGCCAGAGTTTCTCTTAGAGATTTTTTTAAAGATATTGGTATTCTTTCGGTAGCATCACAATTCATCTTCGCCAACATCTTATACATTAGGCAAAATATACACTTATACACTAAAAACAGTGATTTTCACAATGTTAATACTAGAAATAAGAACAAACTACGTGCTCCCTTTCACCGGCTTCATAAGGTTCATAACTCATTTGTTGGGCTAGGCATAACCTTTTATAACAAGCTACCCTCTTCTTTGCTAGATTTGCCTTTTAATGCGTTTAAAGCTCAAGTAAAATCCAACCTTTGTTCAAAGGCATATTATTCAATTAACGACTACTTAAACGATAAGAATAGCTGGTCGCTGTAATTAACTCAAGACAATGTTTATGTTCTTTCTCCAGAATCAGCTTACCTACTGACAGGGTATACGAGTTCGTATATTTATTTTAATTTTATTTGACTGTATAAGTCAATTAGTTTTAGTTACCTTCATTTATTATTGACATGATCCGCTCATTACAATGTTTTTCAATGAGTTGTATTGCAATAAGTGGTTAGCTAGCGACCTCGACAATTGATCTTAAATTATTCTTGCCTCAGCAACCGGCAGCGAGTTCGTCATGCTCCCGTAGATGTCACTGCTTGCGGTAGCTTCGGGGATCGGGTTGCCTCCTTCCCTCAAATATGGCGAGGGGGGCAATGGCTGATCTTTGCGTTATGCTCGTGAACGGGTGCTGCTTGTGGTGACTGGTCGTCTTGCTGTCTATGGTTTTGATATTGTTAAAGTAATTGTTCTGTTAACTTATTGTACTTCTATGGTCCTAGTTTATCATTTGTGTTTACTTAAAAAATAATCCAATAATGCATATGTAAGATGTCACGCCCCTTATGCCTGGAGGCTTTTATTTGTGTAATAAGTTTTGTGTTTCAGTTTTTATTCTTTGATTACCTTATAATTATATAATTCAATGGTTTTCTAACTAAACAGACAGCTGTGCTGCTGGGGAGTTTGTTGCGCCACTTCTTCTTCCCAGCTAAAGCACTAGGAAGTGGTGAAGGGCGGGCGTTTTGGGGGACTGTCTTATGTAATTTTGACGTTCGAAAAGTGCTGACTCTCAGCCTAGTTTGAATAAATGACTTTTGATTTTGATTTTGAATTTGATTTTAAAAATGAAATCAAATCAAATTAAATTAATAACACACAAAAAAAATAAATGAAATAAAAAATTAAATCAAAATTAAATCGACACCCATTAAACACCCCATTTGCACTTATATGTTATCGTTTAAATATTCGTTGATACAATAATAGCATTTTGTTAGTAAAAGTTGTTTTAGATTTTAATAAATGTATTAATACTGTCTTCTTTTTTAATTAATTCATGCAGTTTGTTGTTTATTTTAATGGACTTTTTGGTGTTTTATGAGTATCTAAAGACATAAGAATCGAATCTTACCATGTGATTATGAAATGGTTCGACCGAGTCAATTGGCGCATTGGGGTCACAGTTTCGATCCCATCTCGGAAGATACATAATATGTGTGCCCTACATTCCACAGGTATTTTTATCACGTCTGGAACTACGAGCATTTGAGATTCAACTCGAACACCCAGGATACAGGCGTAATCCGAGAGTGATGTTTCTAAAGATTTCAGAAAAAGAGGAAGTTCTCAATTTGGACTAAGTGACGTAAGTTTTTTTGGACTTATGTCGTAGGTAATTTCTGCCAAATCGGTGTCGGGGCTACCTTTGTCTTAAAAAAAAAAACAAGGATATCCGTGGAGATTCTTGCCCGTTCGTCTCCATAGGTACCTACAACGCTTTGGAATGGGCTTCATCTCTAAGTATATATAGTATTAATTATTAGTTATTAGGGTAAAACTGTACAGTTCCAGACGGATTTTTCGAAAACTGTTTCTTTAAATGTCAACAGCTTATCAATTGTAGGTGAACAGAAACATCATTATGACTTATTTTGTCGTATACATAAAAAAGGTGTGTACCGTCAAAAAAAAATCGTTACTGATTTCCAAAAGAAAATCTCTGTCAACCTGCTGATCATTTACCGATATTTACCGATACCGACGTTACAGGTATATCCTATCTCACCTTTGTTACAAAATCGGTAATCCAATGACATACGGCCCAACGATTACAGCGAAAGGCTTCTCGTTGAAAAAAAACCTTTGTAAAGCAGATTTAAAAATGTTTATTTTTGCGCTCCACACTTGTTTGCATAAGAACTATGGTGAGTATTTGTGTGTGTGTAGCTATTGTACGCATCAGCTCGTGCAAAATCCGGACTTGGAAAACATTTGTCGGAAAAACTGTATGCCTTGCAAAATGGATTGTGTAGGAAATATAGAAGAAAAATATAAAAACCTAATCTAAAGATTAGGTTTTTATAGCTAACAAATGAGTCACCAAAAGAAGTGCAAAATTATCTTACTCAATTTAAGTGCAAAATTATCTTACTCAATTTGGCTTCCCATATTCTCCAGACGGAAAACAAAATTTTGCGAAATATGATATTCTCAATCGTTCAAAATTGTCTAAGAAAGTGTCTTTGAATGCTTCACAAGAGTGTGATATATCAAATAAACTTACTTTCCCGACAACAATAGTTGTCCAAAACTTGTCTAGTAAACACATGACAAGAAAACAGTTTCTTCCCCAAAAAACAATCGGAAAAACTTCTAAATCTGTCTCCAAAAATAGAAATATATTTTCTCTTTGAGATTTAGTAAGTCAATAGTTTTTGTAACTCTGAATGTGAAAGGTTTGAATGTAATGTAAAATACGGTACCGTCATGAATGTTTCATAAGTCTGCTCTATAAACATTACATTTACTATTCGCGAAACAAGTTCATTTTAGCAGGGTTTATCTGGCCCGAGCGAAATTACCAATGTTTGTTTTGTGAAGGTGGTGACGTTATTTAATTAAGAGGGTTTGTTCATTTCGGTTTTTGCTGTTTGCTATAACAAAATGAGAAAAAAAATCGTTTGAATAACAATATTATTGTGACATTTTCATTTGTTTGTTTCAAGTATATTAAGAGTCAATTCACATTATTATGTACTCATTTATTTTCATTTTTATTGGGTGGGAAATCGTCAAATGACGTCATCCACTCTCCGTGTCAGACTTTTACTGACTAAAACACATACGTGTTTCTTCAGTTGCCTGTGCCATGGGCCACGGTATCTCTTTCACACAACCCGTGACCCTGGCAGGCATCGGACCTTATGGCCCCCGCCACTTAGTGCTGACATCTCTTTGATGCGCGAGTGGAACACAACGCACCGTCGACCCGGGCCCGGTCATTATAGGAAGGCGATCTACCCATTGCTCACCGTCCGTAAGACGCCCAGGGCGTCTCCTGTGGTGACTAGCGCGAGGCGAGAGGGCGCAAGGTTTGCCTCCTCCTTCGAGAGCTTTACTGCTTCACAGAAGGAGGTAACGGCTTTACCATTCATACCATTACCTGGACCAGAACTGGACACTAGAGATAGCCTTCGCCGATTGCCTCCGCGAGGACGCGGCATCGCACCGCCCATCACGGCAGATATCTACCGTATGCTCCACCGTGTCCTCCGGGCTATCCACAAAATGGTGACAACCGGGCGTTTCCTTCCACCTTTTGCGAAACAGGAACCACCGTGTCCGATGAGGACCTGCGTCAGGTGAAAGGTGAGGACACCGTGTTGCCTCTCGAACCACTCCTCAAAAAGGGGACTTATCACCGCTATTGTAGCACCTGTATCGTGCCCAGTGCCGTGATTTCACCCTCGAGTCACTCCCATACGTGCTGGATAGGTATGTGATGTAGGTTACCTCACTCTTATTCTACACCACACCATTATGCAAATTCTACTAAGTGTGAGAGCAAGTTAAGTTCTAGAGCACGATCGTGATAAAAAGCATATGATCTACTTTGCTTTGGAAAGTAACTTAGTTTTAAAGATTTATGCTTTGGTGTTAGATCATAATACAGGAGTAGATAGGTGTAGTTTCTTGAGGAGCAGTTTTCTCACGTCCAAGTAGCTCATATAGTGTACCTTTTAGCAGTTATGTAGATGAAATATGCTAAGTTGTACCGTTGTTTACCGTCTAATGTCTAGACAGACACTTAAGTGACAAAATGCATATATAAATCAACGAAATGTAGTCGTTAAGGAATACTCTATTCGTAGGCTATGTTTATGGCAAAATGGCGTGGTTTTGCGTTGTTAAAACAGTTTCTGACTTGTCACATCAATTACTGTAATAGTGTTAAAGTCACTTCGAAATAATTGCAGCCTATTCAGTATATAGGTACTTACACAAGCGTGTAATTTAGGAAGCAGAGCGAACTGATCATGTATGTGGTTTCACGGCTGCCACCCTCGTTCTCGCTCTTCATTTGTCATCGAGACATCGCCGCCCCTAAACAACACACTTATCTTGTTTCAACACAGCACTGATGTGAAACACAAACAAACTTGCACCGTGTAAATGGGGCTTAAGATCACTTAAGCCCCATTTACACGGTGCACGTTTGTAGAACGTTCAAGAGCAATGATCACATGCAATAAAACACGTTTAATTATTGCCATTCAAAAATTGCATGCAAGTGTTTACACGCGTGCGATTTTCACAAAATGCCATACAATACTTGCATGCAACTTCTGTTTAATTTAAGGCAATTATTACATGCATTGCATGCAAGTTTTAGCTCGTCTAAAGGGTTCAACATTGTTCATTTATTTTATGATTTCTTGCCTCAAAAGTGCAGCAACGGTTTACACACCTACACTAACCGCACTCATGTTTGAATGATAGATTTTATTTATGCGAGTATTGAATTTGATTTTATTATACGTGCATTTTACACCTATACTAGTTTTAAACGGCACCAAACCGTGCCAGTAAATTGTTCCTTCAATTTTATGGTATCTTCCTTGTAGCATACAATAAAATCGAAGAAAAAAATTACTTGCATCGTACCAATAACCAGTTTGAAAAGTGCAACTTTTATTATTTCTTTAAGTTATAGTATGCCACAGGTAATTAAATAGCACTGTGTAAATCAGGCTTTAAGGTTTTAGAAAATGATGCTGTTCACATAGCCTTGTATGTTGTGGAGCAAATAAACTGTCCGTTGCTAGATACAAAACAGTTAAACGCTAGCCAAACCACTGTCCTATGAACACATCTTTATATAAAGCGGCTGAAATACTCTTATTACAGTCTCTCTCAGCAATGTATTATCTTGTGAAACTTTATCTAACTAAACTAAACTACTTGTGTAAATAGCCTCTGTAGAGATAAGTTTCGTAAATAAGTGTAATTTATTTTGCTCCACTGTCTTTCTTACGATCTTCTTTAAAAATTTATGGTGTTTGAGATTGTTCAAGGTGGTAAAAAAATATAGAGACTACATAGGCCCACATTGTGTTAGTGTCTAAATTATCTTATAAACTATGTTAGTATATATTTGAAAACAAAAAAATGTAATGACCACAGATAGTCTTCTAGTCAGTAAGCCTTTTTGTTATTAATCTAGAACAAGGCTGTCATGTAAACACATACATCTTTTAGATTGTCGAATCGATTGACACAGTGGTTAAGCGCTTATCTTAATGCACAAATGTATAAAACCTAAACAAAATATCATTCTAAAACCCAAACAAAAATGTGTGAACTCTAGAAAAATACCAAAGTGGCCACTTATCGTATGCTAAGTTGAAAATAAAAAGATACTGTTTTTTTTTGTGTATCCATGAATATCAAGTCAAATCCAGAAGCGGCACAAAAAGAAATCTTAGACAGCTTTCTGTTAATTCAATACAAAAGTTCTAAAGATATACATTAGACCCGAGCAGTGAAGGCGCCGCAAAGAACCTCGGACAGTCCTGAAATCTGCAATTTAACGAGACGAAATTGCGGGAAGGGGATGAAATTCAAATCAAGGGACCTTCTTACAAATCACTGGACGATAAAAAGGATTCCTCACACTTTGAGAAAGGGAAGCGCTTCTGCCGTTTTTACTGTCCCTGCCATATTTTTCGTAGGCATTTTTTTTTCCACAGTTTTTTTCTTATATGTCATTTGTAAGGAGGTATGTGAGTTATACGGCCTCGTTTGAAAGAAACGGCGATGTTTCGTGCCAAATGTCTTGTGAATGGACGCGACGTTCCGTTTCTTCTTTTACAGCCGCATCAATTGCTCTGTTGTTCACACTTTAAGTAGGTCGTCTTTGTAGGTGATTTTAAGTTAGTTGTGCTATTGCAAATAGAAAACTTTGGGCATCCAAAATGTTGACACATCCTAACCAATTACGTTTTTTCTCTTTTCCAGGTAACTTCAATAGGGAAACATAGCAACCGCTTTAAAATATTTCACTTAACATAACATAATACATGTATTTCAGGATGGGTTTGTCAGAAAAGACATGTTGTATGACGCGAGACTATTGCATCAATCGGGCAAAAACGCAGACTGCGCACTGCTACTAGGAAATTCCTGATGGAAATAATCTTTCGACTATTTTTCTCTATTTCTTGCACAGTTAAGAAATGCTACAAAAAAGAGACACTCTTCTGAAACATAAAAGATCCCTAAGCCCACAATTGAAAACGAAAACCGACTGCTATTCATATCTCGTAATAGTTAAAATACATAACGGAAATATTTTACAAATCAAATTGAAGATAGCGTCTGTAATAAAGAAACTACGTGATAGGAAAGCCAAGATCAGAAACGTGCGTGGTACAGTAGGCCACATGTAAGTGGTAAAAAACCGGTATAAGCTGGGATACCGAAGTACGGAGTTTCAACACACTGCAAGGACAAAGTGGTAACACCGACGTACGACTGTACCGCCAGAGGAGATCTAGGAGGAAGACTTAAGAGCAGTTTTCTGAAATAAATTTTGAATAACAGGAAGGTTTTTAGAATGTGAATATAGGGATTTAAAACTACAACGTACCTTTAATTACTAGGCTTATACGTAGTTTGCTAAAGCAAAAAGCTTTTTTTAATTTATTTAATTTCCAACTTACATTTATCATTACAGGGTAACCTAATACGATAGAGTGATTATCTAAATACTTTTCCTAATTTGTTATTATTGGTTTGTTCAAATTTTGTAACATACTACAAACAAATCACTATTTGTGAACTCACTCAGAGAGCAACAAAATAGGCGCGGAGTGCACACGTCAGTGCAGCCACACTTAAAAGATTTTGTTTTAATCGAATCTAAATTAATAGTAATATGAAGTAAAATTGTTTATTTATATGTTTATAAAAGGTAGATAGACAAACATACTTATATGTAAAAGGCGGGTAGTCACTGGAAGTAACAATCCGATTTCAAATAATTCTTCACTGATAGAAAGCTGCAGTACTGCCGAGTAATTTAGAATGATGTTTTTATTTGGTTACACACGCAAACAAAGACGCGTGCAGAAGCTCCCTAAAGTACCTAGTAACATCCAAAATATTTGTTTGTTTTTTTTACTTCATTCACAAATAGACAACGTCATAGGCAATTCCTACCTACCGTTGAATCAACATAAAAAACATCTGATTGGTATGACTAGACTCAGTATGAGTAGCAGCTGGGTCTAGATTTGATGGCAATAGGCTCGCTTCCTATTCCATGGGACTTAAACGTAACTGGCAAAATGTGTGTGTTATAGATACACCTCTGCCCATTTCTTCGGGGAAACAAAGCGTGCAGATGTTATGTTAAGGACCTCATTCAAAGGAGCAGGGTGACCTAGTGGTAACGGCTCCGACTTACGAGTTGTCGTCGGTTCTAACCCAAGCAGTGACTTACTTTGGGTAAATAATTTCATTACCACTGCCCTCAAAACGATGAAGGAAAACATCGTTAGGAAACCGGGATGTCCTAAGATAAAAAAAAAAACGAAGACATGTGACATCTATCAACCCTCACTGGGCCCGCATGGTGGATTACGGCCCACTCCCTCTAACCAAAAGGAGGCCTATGTCCCATAGTATGCTGATTTAAAATCAGAACTGTATCTATTCACACTTAACTAAACCAGGCGAGTATATCAACAGACTCGCCATGCAACTAACTCATGAATGGCGAGTGACACTTCTGTGTTTTGGCAACTCGCTCTCACTCAACACAACGTAGACACAACGCGCCCACTGTCTTTTGTTTTTTCTCGGAGTTTACTGGGAAACAAGTGACGGAATCGAGATACTCGCCCGAGGAGACGCTACTTACGGATTCAAAACGAACGGTTTTCTTTTCTACCTGAAGCGGTGGATAAAGTTTTCTATCCGCACTTTTATAAAGAAAACCGCTACAATAATGTTTTAAGAAAAAGCTTTTTATATGTTGGTTATTTTTGAATAGCTAAGCGCATATACACCTTTATAATAATATTATTATCATAATCTCGCGAGTTTATGATTATCATATGATGATTTGAAGTTAAAATAGATTATACGGTGACCTATATAAGATTATTAAGCAAAAACCGCAAGCCTAACAGCAGTTTGATCTGGAAATAGAACTATAAAAGTTCATTAGTAATTTAAAAAGCGCTTTAGTGACCAACCGCAAATCGCTAACCCACCTTGAGCAAGCGCGTTAATCAATGCTAGCGCCGCGTGCCTTCTCAGTGTGAGAATAAGCTTTTGTGCGCAGCCTATCCTACTGAACCAATAATTACCAACTTATTTGTAGACTAAAGAAATACCAAGTAATTAAGTTTGACATTTACCTAAATATGTATACATCATTATGGCAACAACTTATATCAAGTACTACAAGAACAATATAATATGGATGTGGAGCTGTGGCGCAAACTAGGTCTCTCCTCATATCCTACCCTCCGTGTCCTAAACAAGTAGCCATAGTGACCTCTGTGCTGCCACCGACGACGGTGCCGTGAAAATGGCGAAGTTTTGGGCCAACAAAATTGAATAAACTGTCGTGCCATTAACACGACGAAGAATATGAATACATGAAAGATTAAGAATCCACTAAGTTTTTCAATTAGTCTTAATTATCCATATAAAAATAAAACGTAACAGCTGTTCTTAAAGTAAGTTATTTAAGTTAATGGCATCGCTTAACTCCGCGACACCGAGTACAGTGCACATTTAAGTTAAGCTTTCTATTTCACTCGAATGTCAGACAATGCTTAATCCTAAACTGGTGTTCAAGATAAAAACGTCACTATTGATAGAGTTATAGATACGTGAGGTCAAATAAAAATGGTATCACAAGCTTTTCTTATTCGCGATCAACGTAGACACAACGCGTCCCCTATATTTTCTTTTATCTCGGAGTTTACTAGGAAACAAGTGACGAAATAGAGATACTTACCCTAGGAGACGCTGCTTACGTATTATTACTCAAACTCAAACTCAAAACATTTATTTCAAATAAACCAATTACAGGCACTTTTGAATTGTCAAGGTCGGTCGGTCAGAAAAATGAAGCTAGCTGCCTATTCCAAAGCGTAGTAGGTACCTATGGAGAAGAACGGGCAAGAAACTCCACGGACACTCTTTTAAAATAAATTATGTTTACAAATTACATACAATAGGAAAGAAGTCGAAATAGCTTGTTGCTAAATAGTAACATCCGTACAGGATGATTGAAGGATAAGCAACGCTTGCCGCGGCCAGTTCGTGGGGAGTCTAACAACCTGTGTTACCAAGGGGTATCGTGTTACCAGTAACTGGTTTGTGAAGGTTACATGGAAAATACTGGTATTTAGATCCGGTAATACTGGAAGCCAACCCCTATAGAGTGGGGGTAAGGCTCGGCAGATTGATTTAGGTCTGATTTCACCAAAGAAATTGAACGCGATCTGTAGTGTCATTTTCTACGGAATATTGACGCTGACAGCTCTTGAATGCGTTTTAGATGTACTGAACGCGTTCTGTAACATTGGTGAAACCGGTACATAATGAGGAAAGAAAAATCGCTGATGGGACATTCTTTATTCTTACCTGAAAAAAGTGTATATAACTTATGCGAGAATATTGGCTCATATGCCACCGCGCTTTGCCTGCCAGCAGGTCAGTAAGGTGGTTAACTGTACAGCGTGCGCAGCCAGACAAACCCGGTTCAGGAACTGTCAGTGTCAATATTCCATAATAATTTTGTCACTGACAGCTCTTCAACGCGTTTTATATGTACTGAACGCATACAGTTTCATTGGTGAAATCGGTACTTAGTGTGTGCACCCCGCAACTTCTTAATATACCATGTTCGCACGAACGTAAAAGTATCGCTGCGGGATTTTTTCGCGCACTGCATTTTGAACTCTCGGTGTTGAACCGAGCATTGAAAATCCAATAGAGTGCATGGCGTCGCGTTAACAGCGCGTCGAAAAAACACACTGTTGGATTCGCAACTCTAGGCGCTAGGCACGCACTGCTTAGCGCCGAGAGTATATATTGCGAAGAAAGTGGGCATTTGTTTCACCACATCGATCTTAAAATGCCTACCATAAACCAGTTCATGAAACGCTTATCGAATCGCTTCTTTGACTGTGGCATTAAACACTCCAATCCCTTGATCTCAGCGGCCGCCCGCTACACTCCCTCCCGCATTAGCAGTATTCGCCGACCAAGGCATACTTTAATCGCCCCCGACGACGCCACTACCCTCCTCCAGGAGAGTAGTAAGGCCACCAGCACACTACATAAGCCCAAAACCCGATCGCCGTCCTACCGTCCTCGCCGCCGAGGCCCGCCGCGACGCCCAAATACACGCCCCTCCCGACCCTTGCTCGAGCCAGCCCGCGCCGCTGAGCCTGTAGCTTTAAATTCGTCCCTAATTAATATCAATCCTGATCCAGCTAGTCCCTTGCTGCCCTCTTCCAGCGACGCCCTAAGCCGAGGTCCGTACCCCACAGGGGGTGCCCTTAGCGTTGTCGCTTAGTTTTTGTTAGTATTTAAGTTTAAGTCCTGGCTGGAGGCCTTAATTTATTAGGGCAACCACAGGCAAGTCCGTTTAAGCAGACGACAACCTCATAGGTTGACCTGCGAGATGCCATTCAAAAAAAAAAAAAAAAGCATTTGTTTCATGAATCGGCACTGAATATGTTTTAGCACGAATCAATTAGTCTTACGGAGTAAATCATTCGTCAGTAGTGACAGTATCACACATATCAGTAAAGCTGCGCATTCACGATTAAATTTGAATGAGGAGAATAATTTTGGAAAATGTATGTCGATCGTGTATATCCTACCTTAATCTTAACTATGAATACACTTCATAAACATTTACATTCACCACCATTTAAATTCGCTCTCTTAGTCACAACGCACATCAAAAATGCGTTTTATCCCTCCACATCCCATGCTTTAAATACCCGATAAACAACATTTAAATCCCACCACCCAACACCGTTGCACCACATCGTGGCCCAAACGAACTGTTCCCGAGAATTTACCACTATCGTAGCATCACTTGGGAGTTATACCGATAGTACTCGTAAATCGTGCGTTTTGCTAGTCTGTTATCATCCTTATAGCCGCACGACCTGTGAACTGTGGGCGGTAAATTATGTCATACTTTGTTGTGTTAGCACGTGTGAGCTGGGTTATGAGAAAGAGCAGTAAATTGAGGTGTTCTTTGAGTAAGTTGTTGGTGAGAGATATTGTTCATTTGTCAATAGCACGGTGCTTGTGATAACTTTTGTTCCAAGACGAGTCCGCAACAAATATTTTATGGCCTCTCTAAGTAGCTGTTTTATTTCTGAACGTGAACTTGCTTTACGTCTAAAAGAGGCCCGAATCATGGCAGAAATTCAAAGTTGTCCCTTGGAAAACTTTCTCTCAAACAAATGACAACACAAAACAACACAGAGTTGAGATAAACCCTCCAGCAAACGGTATAAACAGTTTCCTACGCAAAACATCTTTGACAATTCTACAAAGCAGGCTTTTAACAAAAACAACAAACGTATAGGGAGGTCGCAGGTCGCCTAAAGGTAACCGTTTAGCGCAACAGGACTCGTAACAGTCATAACCAAGCCATTCCAGGTAGGCACTTTTACTAAATGTTTGAGTACTGACGAGGTGGTAAAGGGTACTCTTTTTCACATAATTTTATCTTGGGACGATAAAACGGGTGGTTTTTGTGAGTGGTAAATGTGGAATTGAGAATGTTGAAAGTTTAGAAAGAAATGTATGTTAATTAAAGTAGTATCTACTATTTGATGTTTAAATTATAATAATATGCTGGTAAAAGTTCCATCATGCGTTCCGTTAATATCGCACAAACAAGTTTTGATGAAAATAGCAGGACGCTAAAATGTCGTTTAATACAAATAGCATTTTTAATGATCTTTACATCTCCGAAACAAAACAAAATTATATAACTTAAAAATTTGGTTTTTCTCAGACCTTTTGCTTAGAAACTCTTTCAAATAAATTAATTCATCCAATGGAGCAGCCTTTTTACCGTATTTCTTTGCACCAATTGGCGGAACGTGTAAAAAGATAAAGTAACGAAAAGAGCGTTTTCATTCGTTGTATCGATTTTAAGGAACGCGGAAGAAGCCCCTTAGAGTATTTGATGTATTATATTATCAAAATTTATCCATGCCTTCTTGATATATCTCAATCCTAATCTCGTGAGGTTTCGTTTTCTTGAAGTTTACGAATGTAATATAATCGAAAATCTTTAGTAATGTAATTTAGATGTTATTGCTATAGTATTATACTAGATGGATAGATAGGTTAGGTTACCAAACCATAATGGTTTGTGTATCTGTGCATGTTTTAACTGTCTGTTATTAGTCGTTTCCATACAAATTAATGATTTTATAGTCAATATTATTTATCTATTCTGATATTATCAAACTGGTTGTATTTAATCGGTATTGGAAATACACTGACTATTATTCGCCTTGAATAAAAAAGGTTTAAAACCTCAATTTCACACATCATCAACGCAAAAAGAAAATCAACACATCATAATAAATGTGACAGTGCATGAATGTGTTTTAACTATCACCCCCATAGGTAAAAGTTAATTATGCGTAACTAATTTAATCACAATGATATTATAGTACTGGCATTATTAAAATATGTTATTACTGTCAGTATTTCGGTAGTGGAAATTAAGGTTGACAAAAAAACTTTATAGGATAATAGTTTCAACAAACCATCACGCACAGAAAATACGCAAAAAGAAAATCAACATCTCCACATTAACAAAGGATTTACGAGCGGTAAGTGAGGAACAGCTTGATAATGGCGAACGAGTCGTAAGAACGCCTGGTAGCTGATGGCGTTTGATCTCGGAAGGCCGATTAAGCGAATGCGAGTAGCTTCTTTAATAGCCGACTCGGCACAGACAACGGCAATGGAGTGGAATATCTTACCAATATACGTACGGTTTGAGGATCAATTGAACTAATAATAATATAGTAAGGGTTTCAAAATATACGCGGGGAAACTTTATTAGTTGTTTTCCCGCGGCAGAACGATTTGCCCTCAGTAGTACTATCGTCTCATGGAGTTAACTTTTTTTGTTTTTCAAATATATATAAAAATATGCATCTACTCGAAAGCATGAGAATCAATAGTAATCCACTAGACTTATCGTAGATACTACTTGAGACGCACGCGCCGCCTGCCTGCCGACAAAGAGAAGAGCGATTCGCAGATGTTCAGAGCGAAATAAACTTTGTTTTTATACATTTTGAAATCCGTTCATTTTTTTCATAAATCGGTACTACTACGACGAAATCATATCGCTGCGGAAAAAGAAACCAGTAAAATTTCAGCGTGTATAATAGGTATTTGATTATGGCCAATGGCAAAATCGAACATCCCGTAACATACAACGCAACACAAGATTACGCCTGTAATTCCAGAAGGGTCAGGCAGAGGTGTACCTATAGTACACCCACATTTCACCAGTTATGCTTAAGACCCATATAATAGGGGGCGAGCCTATTGCCATCAACCGGGCACACATCCAGACTCCGGGCTGCTACTGAGAAATTCTTTATAGAATATTTTGCCCGACCCGGGAATCGAACCTCGGACCTCATGCTCAGTAGTAGCTCTTGCGACCACTAGACCAACGAGGCAGTCTCGTAACATATTTTGTTATATCATCACCTGACTTCAAAGTTAGGAATATAGGTATCTAAACTATTTCAGTGAGTTTCCGTAGCGTCGAACTGTGTCCTAAATTTTAGTGCTATCGAGGATTATATCTTCCAATGGTGGTGTATGCCATCATCATCTGCCTAGCCTTTCCGAACAATGTTGGGCTGGCTTGCAGTGTATCTGATGCAGCTGAATACCATTATCTTACTGGTACCTATTCATCAGTCCTGAATATGACAAAGCCCATTGTGATCTATGTCATATTCAGCACAATTGCTTAGTAGGTAGTGACGTAACTTGCCATAACTCACTATTCCCATTCTTTAAAAGATTGAAAGCGAAACGCCTTTTGCTGGCTTAGCCTAGATCATGCGTAAATTACGAGTCCACATTGCAGAAAATCCGTTGCCAAAGTAACTACTAGTTTAGTACGTAAAAATGTCCCAAGAACATTTTATAACAATATCTCTGGTATTAATTGAACGTTGCTTAAAACAATAAACTGAGCTAATTTGAATTTCAGCAGTTCAGTTGCTGATTCTGAATTTAGATCATTGGTACGAATACTTTTTCTATGCGGTTTCATCCTATAAAGTTAATAAAGAAAACATATTCATTAACTCCCGATTCAAGTGGTCAACTGAAACTTGATGATTAATCGGATAAATACGGTGCAAATAATAAAGTTCGTTTCTGCCATTTATGCCGTAGTAACGACCATTCAGACCGCCAACTTTAATATGTGCTTCGGTATACAAGCCAGCGAGCAAAATTATCACGTATTTCTCTTTTATTATGAAATGAAAAACTTTCATGAACGAGTTATTATTTCGTTTACGACAAAAGTTCACACGTATAACTATTTCCTGACAATACTACAACAACTATCTACCTCTAACAAACATTTTAACTTCCATAAGGCACGTTACATCCAAACATAGAAATCAGATTTGCAGAAATCCCGTTGCTCACTCACGTCCAACAAAATCTTGTGATACATTCAAACTATTCAGACATTCCCTCTTTGCTTTGAATTAAATTCACACGCTCCCCTTTCATGAATGAATATTTTGTACTAAATCTGTTTCAAATACTACAACGACAAACCTACGTAAATGAAGAATACCTAAGATCTAGAGGTACTTGTTTACAAGTATCTTCAGGATAAAAGGAATCCTTTCATTTGACGTGATTAAATCCGGTTATTTGCGAAGCTGAAGACGGTTCTATATCTATGTTTCGTTCGGTTTCCAATGCTCCTTTAGTTTGCGACCGTCTTAGTTCTTATTGTTTTTACCAGACTATGGCGAGGCAAAAAGGATGTAAAAACGTCATGTAAATCCAACAGTTTACGCGTGACTCCGGATTTTGAATTGGTCTGTCTGTGATGTCTTGTTAATACCTTATTAGTCGTTGTTTTTCGCTTAGTAGGTTTTTATTTTTTTTCTAGTATGTGGGCTTGAGTACGATAAGTGTTGTATTTAAATATTTTTTTGCGGTTACGTTTGCTTTTTACAATACTACTAAAGACAGAAAGAAGAAAAGAAAAATTGTGTATTCTGCACAAATGAGACGCATATTACAAATTAAACATAAAATACACACCAAAATAAAAAGTTGCCAAAAGCCTAATATTTGACAAATAAAAAAGAGAAGTTAAAAGTTTATACTTCTTTGCGTAGCTTACTTCCTTCGGTCATGGAAAACTATTTCATCTGCTTAAATGATTCGTGGCTGCGTGGTTATACGTCGGTGAGATAGTTAAGGTAGTTAGAAATTTAGAATGTGACTCATGTGCGCTCGATCATAAGTGAATGTTGTACTCGATCATAAGTGGAAGCGACATGTTGTTCCGCGGGTAATAGGAGCTGGAGACGTTATTACTAATTCATGTAATTATGGCTGTAATCGTACCGATAACGGGTGACTTCAGATCTAAGAAACCAAAAAAAAACTCCGATGTCTTGATGTTCTTCTTACCGTATCGATGGCAATCTTAATTGACTCGGCCCAGAATTCGGCTACGTTTTTGGTGCCGTCACTAGCGTCGATTTAGTTGGCGTTTTGTAGGGTTACAGTTGGGTTATAGTAATTTTTTATTTTTGTTTCCGGTCATTCAAAACGGTTGCTTTTTCATTATCAATCTAATTGCATAACATTTTGTTAACCACTGTGCACTGGATGCGAAAGCCATTCTGTATTCAAAATCCTTTTTTAGGGTTCCATACCTCAAAATGAAAAAACGGATCACTTCATAGTCCGTCTGTCTGTCTGTCCGTCAGTCTGTCCAGACCCTTTTTCTCAGGAATGCGTGTAGGTATCTTTAAATATATAATAAGTTAAAATTAATATCAAATACGTAAGTCTACGGTCCCTTGGAGCGCTAAAAATAATCAAGTTTCTAAGTCAAAGCAATAAAAAAGACGTGATTATGTGCGACCTATTTTGGTACTCGCAAATAAATCAAAACCTTGTACTTCCCGGTGACCTAGAATCATGAAAATTGGCAAGAAGCAAATTCCCACAGCACAAGTACATGAAAAAGTCCGTAAATCGTTAATTTATAGTTTTATCAACATTAAAAAAGGCTTTTTTGCGATTACAAACTTACACGTGCAGTTGGAGAATTGACCGTGACGTCTATCGATGTATAGGATAATATTTTTATCAACTACAATGTTAAGTTTGTACTTCGGATTAATTTATCCCTACTATGGAACCCTTCACTGTGCACGGTCCGACGCGCCTTTGGTCGGTTTTGTTTAACTTTTTTCTGTAAACAACTCATCCTGCCATTTAATATGAACTTATCCGTGGAACGATCGTGATGTACAGACCTAAGTTCGCCCTGCGCGTCAGGGTAATTTATCGACCGTTCTAGACGGTCCTGTGCCGGTCGATTAAGTTACGAACTTGCGTGTCGTGTAGCATCGTCTTAATGTGTTAAATGTAGGAGCATGGGAATTGTTCAGGATATTTATTGGTGCGCTGGTGTATGTAGCTGTGAAGGAGATAAGTTGCGGAAGATAAAACCGTAGATTTTTGGTCGGGTGTGAATAAATGATGTCTTAAAATATGAACAGAATCAATTACCAATTTCAGCTGAAAAACCAGCATTATGTTATTTCTTTACCAGCTAGCATCCTGCCCAAACCGGAGCCGGCCGGTCCTGGCCAAACTTCACACAAACCTAAACAATGTTTCATTAACCACAGATATTTAATCAAGAAATTCCCTGAAAATAGTTTATTTTTTCATAGAATTGAACGTCTCCAAACCTTTCTCAAAATAATTACCTTAGATTCTATCTCAAACAGAAATTCTTAGTTCAATAAAAAATCCATTGTCCCAACTTCACTTAAATTCTTTGTTATATTCAGATCGTCACTCCCAACAGGATGAATCTTATAGCATTTCATAAAAGAGGGCCAGAATTAAAATCAGTAATTCAGAATAATCTGAATTTAACGAGCAGTAAATGATTCGCGCTCATTAACGTTTGTAACAAACTGTGCTAGTTATTGAAACGTTACGATTATTCCCTTACTCCCGAATCTTGAACCGTTTGAACGTAATAGCTATTATTATTTGATGATAAGATACCTTTTTAATTGGGGCTTAATTCTGCCAATCATTATTTCATTGTACCTTTTCGTTTGTGTAATAAAATATGGGTAGCCATTATAGTCATTTTGAATTTAAATCATAGCATTGTTGTATTATCACAGAACTGGTCAACACTTATGGGTTGTTAATGATTGTTGTTTAATTGTTTTACAATAGAAAAGAATTACTTTCATGAAACACGTTAATGTTTACAATTGTTTGCACTCGCGACTATTTACATTACCTGACTAGTTTTGAACACAGACGGAGTTCCCATACTTTGCAGCGGGTCCAGCTGCGCAATAAGCAAGCCGTATGAAACTGAAACTAATTTTGCATCACTGTCAAAATCACAGTAGTCTTTATGGTCCTTGAAATAAGGTTGCATTTAGATTGCTTCCATTGATAAGTCTGTTATAATGTGAATGATCTTATTTCACGTTCATATAATGTTGTTTTTGAGCTGCTGCTGTTATGGATAAAACAACTTTAGAAGGACCGCAGTTCTTTAATTCCCAAAACATGTACGAAAGGCTACATTTATTAGTTTTTCTCTTTTTGTATTTATAGTCAAGGAATAAATGCATCTAATGCAAGCATCTTAAGGTAACTTTTACTTCCACCTTATTACTCTTCCGACTGTATTAGAGAGTAACTTTTTAAGAAATAAGTGTTATTGTTCTGTAGGCATCTGAAATTTTGCAGATAAAATGTATTCACGTTATTTTTAATTTAAATAAATAAAGGTTTGTTGTAACATTATTTATTTAACCATTTAAGTACACACATATAAAAAGACAAGAAAAATAAAGATAACAGAAAAGTACGTACAAAGGTAATGCTTATTTCTAAAGAAATCTCTTCCAGCATACCTGCAGTAGGAGAGTATATGGTAGATGTAGACAACGTGTGCAAGAGTAGTTATTGTTATACTAAAATCGTCATCATTTAAACCAAAATTTGTTGACTGCTGAACATAGGTGACGTTATAAGTTACGGTGCTTGGGTAGCTTTTACCGGTTTCATGCTTCTCGCATCCAGAGGATTCCTGTGGCCTTAATAAGGTCACCGGTCCACCGGTCGTTCGGTACGTGGTAGCCACACCAGAACCTTTCGGCCCCTTATCCATCTATTCTGCGAGCAATGTGGCCTGCCTATTGCCACATACGTTTGGCAATTCAATAGAGAGTACCTATTCTATCCATTTTTAATTTTATCTTTTTGCATTTATTGGACTTCAACATTTAACTTTTCTCGGGCCGTACCTTATAAGAACAATCGTCTGTCTGTACGATCAAGAGTAATACTTCTTCAAACACTTCTCAATCATTACACAAAGTAGCCTTTACCAACTATTTTCGGGTCGGATTCCAGTCTAACCAGATGCAGCTAAATACCAGTATTTTAGACGGAGTGAAATTGAAACTAATTTTGCATCACAGTCAAAATCACAGTGGTCTTTATGTTCATATAGTGTCATAAGGTTGCTATTGGATTGCTTCCATTGATAAGCCTGTTAAAATCTGAATGATCCTAATTCACGTTAATATAATGTTGTTTTTGGGTTGCTGCTGTTATGGATAAAACAACTTTATAAGGACTGTAGCTGTTTAATTCCCAAAACATGTACGAAAGGCTACATTTATTTGGTTTTCCCTTTTTGTATTTACAGTCAAGGAATAAAAGCATCTAATGCAAGCATCTTAAGGTAATTTTTACTTGCACCTTATTATTCTTCCGACTGTATTTGCGAGTAACTATTTTTGGGTCAGATTTCAGTCTAATCAGATGCAGCTAAATACCAGTATTTTAGACGGAGTGACTTCTTATGCGACCTCCACAACCCAGTTACTGAGTAACACGATATCCCTTGGTACAACTGGTTGTCAGAGTTTTGTGTTTCTGTTGACCCGTAACGAATGTCAAAGATCCACGAATGACAGCCTTTTTTTTTGTGGTGAAAAGTCCTCATGGATGAGGGGTCTGTCAGACTCTCACTGACTAAAATCTACCCCGGTGTTCCATCTCACACCTACGTCGGGGTCGCGGCAACATATGATTCTTCCGTAACCCCGACTGGACGAATGACAGCCTGGACCAACGACTTAACGTGTGTGACTGTCTGTCACTTATTCCTATTTAATAACAAAATATTATAATTATTTATTCTAAAACCATGCACGTGGTTCGGCCCACTTTACGAAACACATTAAATCTTAATTTTATGGTCTGACAGCTTGACGCGTTACCCTAATAAATAACAAGATATCCTAATTCTTTGCACTTATAAAATAGTTTAGAACTTCTTAGAAGTCCATTCCATTTCTATTTAATGGCACACGCAAATGGCCACTTATGGCAGCCGTCGTCGCTTGAAAGAAATGTTTAGACAATCGAAACCCATAGTTCTTTACAAATTCTGAGAAAATTAAAGCGAGGGCGCGTTATTGCAACCAGCTGTGAATCGTAAAAGCAATTAAGAAATAGAAAAATGTGTTTTAAGTCGGAGTTTACAAAAAAATAGTGTGGGAAAGTACCGAGCCCAGATTTTGGATAGTTGGCGGGGGTGTTGAGGAAGGGCAGTTGGTCTTAGAACATGACAGGGTTCGGTCGTTATAGTCTCAAGAAGGAAAGCTAGTTAAGTTAGGAGGTTGGTGAGTGTTGTGAGCTGGGAGGAGCTGTGTTCGAGGTGAAGTTGGTACTACGTGCGGCATTTCGTGAGTAGTAATCTAATCCCCTACAAAGATATCATTGGTAAGTGTTAAACTCTTTACTAATAATGTGCCTTTTTCATAGTATTGTTCTCGTAGGCTGATTTGTTTTATGATTTGTAGGTATCATTTAGATAATATCGCTGCAGAGCTATTAATAATCACTTATTTCAGCATAGCGACATTGCGCTATTAATTAACTATATTTTCTATTGTATTACGTGTCCATCTCCTAATCCATACCCTGGCAGATATTTGTCATTTGCGGTTGATTATAGGGAAACGGAGAAGGCCTTCCACTTTATTTGACACTGAGCACTGACGCTCGACTTTTGACGACTTTGACCTGTAACATGCGCAACCACATACGGAAGGCAGAACCGTAAATACTCTCAGTTCATTTAAAACAACATATGCTATAAAGTCGATCTAAATCGGCATTATAAAACAATCAAACGTTAGTGATAATTACTGCTTCCAAAAAGGTTTGGCCACACAACTCTTTACGAAAGGCTCGTTGTAGGCTCATCTCCAGGGAGAGGGGTTAGGCTTCACTCACTTCCCCAAACTGGATTGGTAGTCGTTCTAAGAACGCTAGGGACCGTGTCTCGATAAAACCTACACCCGGCATATGGTACGCCAATTTCTAAATCGACACTATTTATCGAAACACGTCAATTTGGACGCTTTGCCGCTGACAGCCGCATTGTATCCTCGTAATGGGAAGATTAAGGAGATGTGAGGTGACGAAATTACCACCTCGGCAGACACCGAGTACGATCGCATTGAGTTTTGCTACAGACTGAGTCTACGGTACGCTTGTGCAATATTTTCTGTTATTTTAGAAATGGGGCTAGGCTGCCGTAAAGGTGATATTAACATAAATACGCGTTTAGAATTCTACTCAATACTTGTCTCACTCAATGGCAGTTGGGCTTCGTAGTTCACTGTCTCTAGGATTGAGTAAGACATTTATATTGTGCTAGGAAACATGTTCTACTAAAATCGTATATTGTCCTCAGAGGTTATATGCGTTAGGTTTAGTAGAACACGTACAATGAGACAAACGTTGTAAAACGGTTCCCCGTCTCACTGAAATGGGTACATCATACACAGATACATTAACGTAGCTATTATTGATTGATTAAAGCGCAAGCGTAACGATTCCCTTACCTCTTCACATTATGAAGATTCTATTACAGGTATTATTAGCGCTACCTGCGAGAAGGAAGACAGACCGCGGTAGGAAACGGTCGGTGTAAGGCTAGGCTAAGAAAGCTAGGAGAATTATTGAGTGCCAGAGGCCTTGTCCAAGTGGGCTGTTGTAGGAGAACGAGTTAATATTAAATAAGTTAAATATAGTTGTGTTGAGTCACAGATTCAGTTTATTATTATTCTATAATCTAGTTTTAACGTAGTATGTGTTAGTATTTGTAGGTGAGACTGGGAGAGCCTTTAGTTATTATAGTAATCCTAGGCTGAAGGAGTTGATAGTCATTATAACTAATCAGACAGACACGTGTTGCTGGGGAGTTTGTTGCGCCACTTCTTCTCCCCAGCATAAACACTAGGAAGTGGTGACGGGTGGGCTCTTTGGGGCTGTCTATAGACTTTTAAGAGAGTTGATTCACAACTCTATTAATTATGCTTGAGTTTGATTCTCTACTCTCATAACTAGTAATTCTTGAATGTTGTATTCGTTGCCTTTGGCCGATACTAGAACTCTAAACTTTATTTAGTAATAATCCTCGAGTTTTGATTTCTCAACTCAAATTATCTAGTAATTCAAAGAATTATTATATTCTTTATCTTATACTAATAACTCGGTCAGGCTGACATGAGCACGTGTCTTGCAAATATGCTTGTTGTGCAAAGAGTGAACTTCCGGGGGTTTGGGTGACCACAACTATCTCATATCCAGTCTAAGGACTGATAGGGACCATGTCTCCTTAAGAGCATGATGCAGACGCAATGCCGCTAGAACTAGCCGCTCCGTTGCTAGACAAGGACAGTCGCACGGTTGCCGCAGGAAAAGCCGCTTCGTCACGTTTATCAGTTCGAGAGAACTGCTAGGGGCCATGACTCCAAAAGAGCATGATGTCGACGCTATGCCGCTGTAAAGCCGCTTGCGTCACTTTATGGAAGTTTATCTCTGAGTACTCCGAGTGTAGATGCGAGGTATTGTGTGAGTTACGACTGATCAAATACCTATTACGCGCTAGCGTTTGGGTTACTCACAAGTTTATATAACAATTTACTCTGCATCCCTCTATTATTTAGCTTTCTAAAATCACTTCCAATATATTTCATAACTATGAATTCCCAAGTATCGTCTAATATTGATACACGGTTTCCCTGCCTCATTAATAAAATCAAGGCATTTGGCTTCTATCAATTTGGGAATTCACTTCTATTATCGGTGGGAGAGTGACCAAGTCTGGTGACGAGCTCTACAGGGCCGCACGGGGTTGGGGTGCGGCCTTTTCCCCTTAGGGGGAAACCGACCTTAACGCTAATACTAACATAATTAGGAAAAACGAAAAATTTATCAGCCTAGGGTAATTTAGGTACTGTCACATGTGGTGCCGTGACCAGGATTCTCGTCATTAAATGTATTGATTTATTTCAGTGCAACGAGAATGAACTATGAATGTATGGGTTACTACAAACAAAACACAACGATAATTATAGATTCCATTTCAGAGTAAGCGTCAGGTTGCCTATGACATATTATGACGTATGTATTTATTTATTTTATTTATTTATTTATCTTTAATTCAGGCACATTGCCCATAAATTGTTGGTACGACTTAAACTACGTTAGTATAATTAATTATGAAACAAACATAAATACATCACATTAGTCTAACCGTAAGTGTGCGGAACATTCCAGGAACGTAACATCCATACACCGATACGTCAAGCACACACGGAGCGGGTCTACGTGGGACGAGGACTGTTCAGGGCTGTATCCACCTTTGATCGAGTGTTCCAGAGTTGTTTCCAACGTCGTGGAAGCTGATACATCGGGCGCAAGGTGTGGCCACAGAAGGTTCAGGTATACCGCTTGCAACTTAAAGAGGTAAGTCTTTTGTTATTAACATTTTGAGCATGGACCGTCGAGGCAAGAGATCTAAGCGCGTTAAGCCTAACAATGACGACATCGAAGTAATTTCTCTTGATAAAAGTCAACATGACAATAATACGGTGCTTGGCAATGAAGTAGGGTTACTATCCAAAATTGCTGAGAAAATAGATAGTATTGCCAGTCGTTTAGATAAGGTAGAAAAACTCGTGCCCATTAATAAAACGAATGCGGCGTATGTTAGTACTGAAACGGTGACGCCAGACGTTGATTCACCTACAGCCGGCACAAGTACAGGGTTCGCGCCTCCGGCTGCAAACATTAAAAGTAACACAATGGGTGTATATTTTTTAGGATCAGCACCTGAGAAACCAAAATTTAGTGGAGGTCAAGCGAATGTAAATAAGTTTCTTAAGGAATTGCAACGTTACATAAACAGCATTAATGGGGAGGATAAAGCTTTAGATATTGCTATAGGTTGCCTAACAGGACCAGCACAAAAGATTATGGAAATATATTGTGACAATTGGCACACGTTTGAGGATTTCAAAAAGGATCTAATTGAAGTATTTTGGGGTAGTAGGGAGAGAGAAATTGCAAAAAACCGACTATTTGATTCAACATGGAACCCGAATAGTGGGGGCACTATGGAGGAATATTTCGCGGAACTAGTAGATTTGGTTCGCGACCTACAGCTTCCGTTAGACGAATCCGAGATAGTTGGCTACATAATGCGACATTATCCTCAGGTTGTGCAAATAGCTTGGTTTTCTAACCGAACAACTAGTAGTTTTAAAAGTGGGATAGAATTCTTGAGGAACATAGAAAAGAATGTAAAGAGGCTGCCGATGCAACCAGGCGGAATGAACAATAGAGATAACTCGCGTGTTGCCGATAAACCCTTCCCAATAAGAAATAATAAGCAGTTCACAGGTCAAAATTACCACAAAAGACAAACTAATTACATACAATTTGTTCGGCCAAACGCGGATAACGAGGATACTAACCAAGTGGCACCGTCTGAAAAATCTAGTAATTCGGGAAACTAAATCTTGTTGACCAAGGAAGTCCCAATTGGCCAACAGTTACTAATAATGGGACTGAACTGCAGAGTGGCTCAGCCACCGAGATAGCATATAAGTATATGTGCAAATATAAGTGGTCACCTGGAACCGGGTTAGGCAGGTTAGGAAGAGGACGGCTCCATCCTTTGGGGGGGACGACGGGAGCGTCTAATACTATTTGTAACAAAATCAATAATCTGTTTATTGCAGTACTAAATCGGGTACATAAAATAGAAGTAGAGGCAATAAATAAAAAACCTGAACAGGAGGATTTCGTTTTAACCGTTTTTGAAGATATAGAATTAGACGAAACTGAGGGTGTGAGTACAGGCTCGCGGTTATTAGAAATAGAAGCTACAGTTCAGGATTATCCATTAAAATGCTTGATCGACACGGGGAGCCAAGTAACCTGCATAGCCGAGGCGACCTATTTAGGAATTAAAAGCAGGGGTATACCAATACCCATTATGCCTATTTCACCTGTTCAAATTCAGGGTGCAACAAGAGCAAAAAGTAGTAGAATAGATAAAGCGGCATTAGTGCCATTAGTAATAAAGGGCATTAGCATAGAGACACCATGTTTGATAATTAAAAATTTAGTTCGTGAAATAATTTTGGGGATTGACTGGCTTGACCAATTCGACATGACAGTAACTTGTGGATCCAGTCGTGCGCTACGATTTAAATGTTTAGGTAAAGAATTAGAAATCAGACTAGGGGAACCGGACGTTGCAGAAGATCGATGTAGCGCCGATATTGAATTAAATTTACTGAAGGGGGCAGATACTCATAACGCCTCCGATGTAGTAAGGGAGGAAAGTATTACCTTGAATTCCAACGCAGTCGAGATTAGTTACGAAACTGAAGAGAGTATTGGAGACATAATATCAGAATTACAAAACAAAATAGATTTCCCACTCGAACGACTTAAGGAAATACTTATAAAAAACAAACGGGTTTTTTCAGTTTACCCAGGACGCACAGACAAATACCAACACATAATTAAAATGTGCGATGAGGAACCTTTCGTAAAACGGTCGTATCCGATACCATTCGCGTACAGAACAAAAGTTGAGGAAAAATTAAACGAGTTGCAGTTCCTAGGCATTATTAAGAGGGAAGGTACACCGTTTAGCAGCCCGTTGACGTGCACTTTGAAAAAGGATGGGTCGATTCGTATTCTTTTAGATGCACGAGAGTTAAATAAAAGGATGATTGGTGAAGTGGAAGCACCGCCATTGGTTTCAGATATATTACAATCATTTAATGGGGTTAAGTTTATGTCATTGATAGATCTTAATAATGCTTACTTCCAAATTCCACTACATCCCGACTCTACTAAATATACCGGGTTTACCTTCATGGGGAAAAGCTACACCTATGCTGTATTACCTCAGGGTTTAAAGACATCCGTAGGTAGCTTTTCTCGTGCTATGGATATTATCTTAGGACCAGATGTTAGGGAATTTTGTGTGAACTATTTAGATGACCTGGTAGTGTTTACAAAAAATGGCAACTTCAACACACACTTGGAACATCTTGACCATGTGTTAGGCCTTTTGGTACAGGCCAATATGACGTGTAGCTTAAAGAAATGTCAATTTATGAAAAGTGAGGTAAAGCTTCTGGGGCACATAGTATCACCGAAAGGTATCAGGATGGACCCGAGCAAAATAGCGGCTATTAAAGAATTCCCTGCACCGCGTACAATAAAACAATTAAGAGCATTTTTAGGGCTTATTAACTATTATAGGCGATTTGTTGCTAAATATAGTCACTTGACAGTGCAATTTTGTCAAATGCTTCAAAAGGGAAAAACCTGGAAGTGGACGACAGATGACGATAGACAATTTCAAGAGATTAAAGACGCCTTTATAGAATCAGTAGTTCTTGTTCATCCGGATCCTAGTAAACTTTACTATCTCCAAACGGACAGTAGTGGCGTAGGAGTAGCTGGATGTCTTTATCAAATAGATGATGAAGATAACGAACGGGTGATAGGTTTCTGTAGTAAAGGTTTGACTCGCCCCGAACAACGATGGACAGTATCGGAACAGGAATTGTGGGCGATTATCTACAGCCTAAAGAAGTTTGAGACATATTTAAGGGGATCTAAGGTTATTATAAGAACAGACCATAAAAGTTTATCTTTCATTAATAATTGGAATTTGTATAGTGCTAGGGTAACACGCTGGATATTATACATACAGCAATTCAACTATGAAGTGGAACATATAAAAGGAAGCCACAACGTGGTCCCGGATATATTATCGCGTTATGGTAACGGGGTTGAGGCAGTGCAAGAACTGCGTAAGGTTTGCCTTGAAATAGCAATGTTCACCAGCAACAAAGCTAAAATCGTCAACAAAAAACTTGAGGCCATGACACGATTTCAGAGGGAAGATCCTTTTTGTAGTAAGATCATAAAGGACTTAGTAGGCAATAGCCATTGCAGGGAAGTTAGACAACGCGGTGGTGTCCTTAAATTAAACAACGATAGGTTAATGTATAAAAGTGACTATTCAGGGAAAGAGCTTGTAGTTGTTCCAGAAGCTTTACAAGCGGATGTAATTCAATCTATACATGAGGAAGCTGGCCACTTTGGGGAGGCAAGAATTAAAAGATTGGTGAGCGACCGGTTTTACTTTCATGGGTTGGCTAGGTCAGTCAAAACAGTGCTACGGCAGTGTGATTTATGTCAGAAAACAAAACACGCAAATGAAACGACTGTAGGAGCTTGTAAACCAGTTTTAACGTCTGATGTTGGGGAGATTGTCATGGCTGATTGGTACGGGCCGCTCCCACCAGGGAAGTATGGCGTGCAGCATATATTAGTCATTCAGGATACATTTAGTAAATACGTCAACCTCTTTGCAATAAGGAGGGCTACTACTAAAGCCGCCTTATCTTGCGTTCGTAAATATCGAAATATAGTTCCTATAGAAAAACTAGTGACAGATAACGGTAGACAATTCACATCAAGGCTGTGGTACGAAGCATTGCATCAAATGGGAATAAGGGTCTCCCATACTACGGTGAGAAATCCCAGACCAAACAGTACGGAACGAGTTAATAAGGAGTTAGGGCGATTATTTAGGGCCTATTGTCATAAGTCACACAGAAGTTGGGCTGCAATTTTAGGGAAAATTGAGAACTGTTATAATAACACCGTGCACACTAGCACAGGGTTCACGCCATGTGAAGTTCTTAAGGGCGTGAGTCCTACCTTGACAGTTGATAATGCCCTCCGTAATTATAGTAGGGATAGCCCAACTGTGAAGATAAATGATATAAGAGAAAAGGCTAGGGAGAATCTGAAAAAGGCAGCCAGTGCGAGGAGCGAACAGTACAATAAATGTCATAAATTAGTAACATTTCAATTAGGGGACCTCGTTAAAGTGAGAAGAGATAATAGATCTAATGCAGCTGAGAAAGTGTCCAAAAAGTTTTCTATGCTGTATGATGGTCCTTTTAAAGTAGGGGGCATCCCACATGCCAATGCTTATTTACTAGTAGAACCAACCAGTGGGGATGTCGTAGGTACGTACAATGCATTGCATATCGAGAGATACTATAGTAACGATAGTAAATTAAGTAATTAGAAAGAAAAAAAAAAAAAAAAAAAAAAAAAAAAAAAAAAAATAAAAAAAAAAAAAAAAACAAAGAAAAAACACACAAAAAAAAAAAATGCTACTATATTTCATGATCTAAATAACTTTCTAACTCTTGTTGAATTTTAAAACTTTGTCTAACTTCTTCGAATCAGAGGGGGGTGACTTATTGGAATACACTCTAATATGTTTATGTGCGGACTATTTCAGCTGCTTTTGGACAGACTGCCGACATCTGACTAAGCTGACTCAGCGTTGAGTTGCACAAGGAAAGACCAGTACAGCGGCAACCGCGATAGGCTGAGTTTAGAACGAGGGAGCACCGCAGGTAGCGTGGCTCGATAGCACAAGTACTCTTTAAAGAGACCCTGGTATGTAAAACTATATTATAAGCATGCACAGGTTCTCGGAACATATTTGAAGCACGGTAGTGTAACCTGATTAAGGTGACAGGACTACTTTTAAGACAAATAAGTTAAGAAGATGCTTCTGCGAAGCAGTACAAAATTATAGCAGACATTGCATCTTATCGGGTTCGTGTTCCAACTGGATTGAGCTTAACTGCTTGGTTAAATGAACTTAGCATACCTATGGGTATATATTCTAAAACACTTTCATGGAAAGGCATTGCTTCACCTATTATGAAAGCTCATCCGCTGTACTGCGTCACGCGTCTGATTTTCAGAGGGGGGAATGTGACTGTCTGTCACTTATTCCTATTTAATAACAAAATATTATAATTATTTATTCTAAAACCATGCACGTGGTTCGGCCCACTTTACGAAACACATTAAATCTTAATTTTATGGTCTGACAGCTTGACGCGTTACCCTAATAAATAACAAGATATCCTAATTCTTTGCACTTATAAAATAGTTTAGAACTTCTTAGAAGTCCATTCCATTTCTATTTAATGGCACACGCAAATGGCCACTTATGGCAGCCGTCGTCGCTTGAAAGAAATGTTTAGACAATCGAAACCCATAGTTCTTTACAAATTCTGAGAAAATTAAAGCGAGGGCGCGTTATTGCAACCAGCTGTGAATCGTAAAAGCAATTAAGAAATAGAAAAATGTGTTTTAAGTCGGAGTTTACAAAAAAATAGTGTGGGAAAGTACCGAGCCCAGATTTTGGATAGTTGGCGGGGGTGTTGAGGAAGGGCAGTTGGTCTTAGAACATGACAGGGTTCGGTCGTTATAGTCTCAAGAAGGAAAGCTAGTTAAGTTAGGAGGTTGGTGAGTGTTGTGAGCTGGGAGGAGCTGTGTTCGAGGTGAAGTTGGTACTACGTGCGGCATTTCGTGAGTAGTAATCTAATCCCCTACAAAGATATCATTGGTAAGTGTTAAACTCTTTACTAATAATGTGCCTTTTTCATAGTATTGTTCTCGTAGGCTGATTTGTTTTATGATTTGTAGGTATCATTTAGATAATATCGCTGCAGAGCTATTAATAATCACTTATTTCAGCATAGCGACATTGCGCTATTAATTAACTATATTTTCTATTGTATTACGTGTCCATCTCCTAATCCATACCCTGGCAGATATTTGTCATTTGCGGTTGATTATAGGGAAACGGAGAAGGCCTTCCACTTTATTTGACACTGAGCACTGACGCTCGACTTTTGACGACTTTGACCTGTAACATGCGCAACCACATACGGAAGGCAGAACCGTAAATACTCTCAGTTCATTTAAAACAACATATGCTATAAAGTCGATCTAAATCGGCATTATAAAACAATCAAACGTTAGTGATAATTACTGCTTCCAAAAAGGTTTGGCCACACAACTCTTTACGAAAGGCTCGTTGTAGGCTCATCTCCAGGGAGAGGGGTTAGGCTTCACTCACTTCCCCAAACTGGATTGGTAGTCGTTCTAAGAACGCTAGGGACCGTGTCTCGATAAAACCTACACCCGGCATATGGTACGCCAATTTCTAAATCGACACTATTTATCGAAACACGTCAATTTGGACGCTTTGCCGCTGACAGCCGCATTGTATCCTCGTAATGGGAAGATTAAGGAGATGTGAGGTGACGAAATTACCACCTCGGCAGACACCGAGTACGATCGCATTGAGTTTTGCTACAGACTGAGTCTACGGTACGCTTGTGCAATATTTTCTGTTATTTTAGAAATGGGGCTAGGCTGCCGTAAAGGTGATATTAACATAAATACGCGTTTAGAATTCTACTCAATACTTGTCTCACTCAATGGCAGTTGGGCTTCGTAGTTCACTGTCTCTAGGATTGAGTAAGACATTTATATTGTGCTAGGAAACATGTTCTACTAAAATCGTATATTGTCCTCAGAGGTTATATGCGTTAGGTTTAGTAGAACACGTACAATGAGACAAACGTTGTAAAACGGTTCCCCGTCTCACTGAAATGGGTACATCATACACAGATACATTAACGTAGCTATTATTGATTGATTAAAGCGCAAGCGTAACGATTCCCTTACCTCTTCACATTATGAAGATTCTATTACAGGTATTATTAGCGCTACCTGCGAGAAGGAAGACAGACCGCGGTAGGAAACGGTCGGTGTAAGGCTAGGCTAAGAAAGCTAGGAGAATTATTGAGTGCCAGAGGCCTTGTCCAAGTGGGCTGTTGTAGGAGAACGAGTTAATATTAAATAAGTTAAATATAGTTGTGTTGAGTCACAGATTCAGTTTATTATTATTCTATAATCTAGTTTTAACGTAGTATGTGTTAGTATTTGTAGGTGAGACTGGGAGAGCCTTTAGTTATTATAGTAATCCTAGGCTGAAGGAGTTGATAGTCATTATAACTAATCAGACAGACACGTGTTGCTGGGGAGTTTGTTGCGCCACTTCTTCTCCCCAGCATAAACACTAGGAAGTGGTGACGGGTGGGCTCTTTGGGGCTGTCTATAGACTTTTAAGAGAGTTGATTCACAACTCTATTAATTATGCTTGAGTTTGATTCTCTACTCTCATAACTAGTAATTCTTGAATGTTGTATTCGTTGCCTTTGGCCGATACTAGAACTCTAAACTTTATTTAGTAATAATCCTCGAGTTTTGATTTCTCAACTCAAATTATCTAGTAATTCAAAGAATTATTATATTCTTTATCTTATACTAATAACTCGGTCAGGCTGACATGAGCACGTGTCTTGCAAATATGCTTGTTGTGCAAAGAGTGAACTTCCGGGGGTTTGGGTGACCACAACTATCTCATATCCAGTCTAAGGACTGATAGGGACCATGTCTCCTTAAGAGCATGATGCAGACGCAATGCCGCTAGAACTAGCCGCTCCGTTGCTAGACAAGGACAGTCGCACGGTTGCCGCAGGAAAAGCCGCTTCGTCACGTTTATCAGTTCGAGAGAACTGCTAGGGGCCATGACTCCAAAAGAGCATGATGTCGACGCTATGCCGCTGTAAAGCCGCTTGCGTCACTTTATGGAAGTTTATCTCTGAGTACTCCGAGTGTAGATGCGAGGTATTGTGTGAGTTACGACTGATCAAATACCTATTACGCGCTAGCGTTTGGGTTACTCACAAGTTTATATAACAATTTACTCTGCATCCCTCTATTATTTAGCTTTCTAAAATCACTTCCAATATATTTCATAACTATGAATTCCCAAGTATCGTCTAATATTGATACACGGTTTCCCTGCCTCATTAATAAAATCAAGGCATTTGGCTTCTATCAATTTGGGAATTCACTTCTATTATCGGTGGGAGAGTGACCAAGTCTGGTGACGAGCTCTACAGGGCCGCACGGGGTTGGGGTGCGGCCTTTTCCCCTTAGGGGGAAACCGACCTTAACGCTAATACTAACATAATTAGGAAAAACGAAAAATTTATCAGCCTAGGGTAATTTAGGTACTGTCACACGTGCTTTCCGAGGCATCGAGGGTCTTCATATGTAATGGATGGTCGCCCATCCACGAAACGACCGTGGCAACCTTAGCTTATCCTTCGACCTACTCGAGCAGTTATCGTTTTAGCCACGAGCTCTTCTCAAACATTACACCATAATCCTACAAAGTTCGCCAGTTAACGCCTTCCATTTCAGAGGCTGAACAAAAACATGGCGTATTCGGCGGAGAACGAGCACGCATGCGCTTTGTTAATGAACATGATAATTTAGAACCAGTGTGTGCTGTGAAAATTAATCACTTGCTAATAACATGCAAGATAGGAAAACTTGGGGAGTTATATTTAGTTTAGTAAGTCTCGCGAAAGGCGGTATTCGGCGGTTCCGCTGAGGAAAATTGCGAATAATTAAATGAAACTTTTTGAAATTTCATCGAGGGCTTTTGCGAAATAATGCCTTAATTATTACTTTGATAAGAATATGGAGATAGCATTGGTCTCAAACTAGGCACAGACTGTATCTTGGGCGTCACTTAATAAAATATTTAAGTATTATTTACAATGAAAGTTAAGTTTGGCGACATTTAAACTAATTAAATGAATGGTAAAAGGTCCAAAGGTACCAAAGGTTATCCAAAGGTTGTCTGTGAAAGATCGATTTTAGCGATAAGACCGCCCATTGTGTCACCCAATGTAAAATTTCTACATTTGTGTCTGCTTTTCGGTGTACATAATAAAGAGTATTATATCTATTTCTATCTAACAAGTCATGTTGCTTTAGTAGAAATGTTTATCTCGTTTTTTTCATCCTGAAAGCATATTACTTAACCAAATGTATAGTCAAAAATACCCCACGAGTCGACCTCGCAAAATTACCACGGCCGTAGCAAGTGAAATGATAATTGTCTACTTAAGCTGCTACGCCGTAGCACAGCGTAGCAAATGGCGTAGCAGGGTTTGCTACGCTTTCGCGGCGATTCCTTTGAGAAGCGAATGTTTTGCAGATGGTGGTGGGATGTTCGTGTGTTTTATTTACGAGAATTACGTTAATTACAATTACTTTTTGTTACTTACACTGATCATCTCGAAGTGCTCACCTATATAATTGAAATTTATACACGCCGCTCGATCCCTTCACTCCATCCATTTATTTACGTCCTAAAACAAGTCCATTAGCGCCACATAAAGTATTTTGTCGTGTATCACGCGATTGTCTCATGCTCTGTACCTACCATTACTCGTACCTACCAGGGCTAGAATTTGTTTTTTCTATAGTCATAAATCTTTATATTATACATAAATCTGTCATTCGGCCTATCTATACTTTGTCACGATCATTTATCCTTGATGTCAACACCTATTTGGTTCCAAAACAATTACGCTGTAACGTTTTCTATTGGTAATTTTTTAAATGTCAACTCGATAGATATAGTACTTTTATTCCTCCCTCACCGAAGAAAAAAAGGAACAAATTATACAAAATTGTTATGTAATGCGTATTCTTGTCGCAATAAGTTCTGGAAGACAATCTACAATAATGCTAGTTTACTAGATATTTGTGGTATCATCATTCTCATCATCTTCCTGCCCTGTACCCTAATTGCGTAATACACAATCAATCGAAATCTTAATCGTTTTGAAACAGATTGCTAATCCATTGCTTCATAAGTTCGATAAAACATTCTGCTCAACAATGTAAATAACGCAGTGAATGTTGTTGAACTGTCAAAATCAAACAGATTAGTCGTAATTGTTTACGAAAATGTGTTACGCAATTAGGCTGCTGATCCCGTTTAATTCGGGGCTTCCATAAATCTCTATCAGCTGTCATTTCCGATGTCACTTTGTGGTAACTGGCATAGACTTGTTTTTTTACCTCAGAACCACAATTCAATACATTATGCCTCCTCACCTTATTCGCTCCGCTGCCCGCCACGCTACTCTAAATCCGCACAATGAGAAAAGCTTAGTATCGCGCGACGCCGTTATGAAATTATAATAAGGCCGCATTTTATGCGAGTATGCCAAATGTGGCTTTGTGTTCACGCTTGACGCTGCTTTAAGAACTTGTTTTTTTTTTTAACAGTTTTTTTGTATTGCACAAAAAACATTTCTCTTTATGGCTTTACTAACGTAGATACTATTTTCAACAAGAGAGATTAAAGAATATTATTGACCGCTATTATATTGTAAAACGCTAGAATTGATGTGAGGAGGCAATACACAATAGCCCCTTTGATACACTGAATAGAAAATGTTACGCAATTCCGGTTTGCACGAATACATGTAGTCAAGCAAGGAATATTGATATTACCACATATCAGACCTATAGGAAATTCCCGTGCTTTTAAGCACGTTCGCTCTATCAAATCTGTATCAAATCTCTATCGTATCTGTCAAAAATACAATCAATTAACATACATTTTTGAAAAGTTTTTACATTTCAGCGACAACTGGGATTAATTTTTATACTTAACTCTCAATAAATTGTTTGTTTTCAAATAGTGCTAACAATATTACAAAAAGTGTAATAGCTTAAAAAATACCAAGTTATAAACATTTTAAAGTAAGTGTCAGACAAGGACAGCAGTATCATAGTAGTGACGTCATGACTATGTAACTTCATACTAGCGCCGTACATTGTAAGTACCGCGCGACAAGGACGGGAATAATCCCCTCCAAAAACTTTAAAAGCGTGTATCTTTTTCATATTTAGACCGATTTAACTGATTTTTTCGATTATCTCATTTTTACTTTGAAATTACATTATTCTTACGAACATTTTTAATAGTAGTCATCATCCTTATTAATGTAAAAACTTTCATGTCGATGAATTTGAACGTTTTTATGTACGAGGATTGGCCTGATTGCATAGATTTTAGTGCAAAAGAAAGTGCCACCGCTGAACACAAAAATCTAAAGCGCGCCGTTGGAATTTGAATGCTCGGATCAACACCGATAGTTTAAAATGCACCAGCTCGCTTTTATTTAGGATTTTCATTTAGGCGTCGGCTGTTAGTAAAAACTGGGAAATGACTCTTTACCAAATTTACATGTAACATACTTTTGTTGTCATTTTATAAAAAAATATCTATAATTCTCAGCCTCTTAATATTGATTGACCGAAACGATGATACTGCCAGCCGGCCACAGATATATTCGGTATTTCTCAATAATACAGTATCTGTCTCAGAATCAGTACCAAACACAAGTATATAGACTACCTTCTATTACGTTCTCTGATAACAGAATAGGTACCTACTTAGTAAATCTTACCTAAGTGCTCGTAAAGTTGGTCCTTACTATACATTTGTGAAAAACACACGTACAACGACATAATTTACTGTTATCAACTGGTTTATTTAAGACAAAGAGGTATGAAGATCAAATTGCATTCATATCAGCGTGCAACGCTTGATCGTTCTCGTTTTAAATTAAAGAATGTCTCATTGGTGTAGTGACTTCAAGCTTCTAACGCTTAATTGCTGAACTTTTAGTACTGGAATCGATCCCCAGGTCGGGCAAAGTGAGATTAAGTATTTTCACCAAGAAAATTATCTTTGATCAGACTATCGTGAAAGACCAAACTGTTTGAACTAGCATAACCTAACATCACGCATTTTTCCCAGAACATTCTTCGGTTATGTTTAATCCCCATATAATATTCCGATTTGCGCACTAACTTGAAGTTTACCTCAAAAACATCTGCATAGAAACAATATAGTTCCAGTTTATGATATAACATTATGAAAGGTAGGTACATTTTATTACTCAACATGTGGAATATATTCCATCCACGTATTACGTCTCGCAATTCGTCCCTAAGTCCGTACATAAAGGAACCTCTTGTGTACTCTGATAACTTTAAACAATATAGTGAATCTTGACTGAGTGCTTCAAAGAGACGTTCGTTACTAAATAATTGATACAAAGGAAATAGTCGTGAGTTATAATGATCACATAGAGAGCGGAATCATAATTAAATAACGCTTTGCATGAAAGCTCATATATTAACAGTCACTTGTGTGGAGTACCTGTGTTGTTTTGTGTCGGTCTTTCTTCTCAGAGTTTTCAGTCAGGAATAACCGAACTCATCTAGTCTAATATATAAAATTCTCGTGTCACAGTTTTCGTTGCCATACTCCTCCGAAACGGCTTGACCGATTTTGATAAAATTTTGTGTGCATATCGTGTAGGTCTGAGAATCGGCCAACATCTATTTAAAAAAAAAAAAAAAAAAAAAAAAAACAAAAAATATTGCAAAACAACGTTTGCGGGGTCAGCTAGTTTTCATATATAATTTAATTTTGACGTGAAAAAGTAAACCAATTACAGACATACTCGTAAACATCATTTTTCATAATTTGTGTCGGAATATTAGGTAACATTTTTGTTTCCAATTCCTTCTTCTTTTTGTTTGCGATTCGATGTGAGAAATGGTTACGTTGCAAAATATTAGAGTACAATTTTTGCTACTGAGTATGAATACCATCCGCTGCCGAATATTACGTAAATATCAGCTATGATACAAACTTCAAAGGTCCATAAGGTAGAACATAATTTCATGTGGAAACGAGTTCATTTTCAGATGAGCAAGCAAAACTATTTACGTTCTCTCAGATTAAAATGCGCTTTTCACGGTTTAACAGTATTCAATAGCGTCCGTAGCCTGCCTGCGTTTCGGTGACTTCTTTGGGGAAACCGAAGCTTTTGTCTGTGTAATTATGAACGAAGTTATGATGACGAACAATTATCGGAGTTTCAATAAATTTGTGAAAGACGGCACGGATGCATCTGTCGGGCATACCACCGTCCGGGTGAGTCAAACAGACACATCATTTTTGGGTGTTTTTGTCTAATATCACATTGTCCCGGAACGATCGATTATTCGACGACAATAATTCTGTCGGAACGACAATAATTCTGTCTGATATAGTGGTGGTGGATCGATTAGAGCGGCGCACAATGATTGTTGACATAACGGTCCCGCATGACTTGGACCTCGTGAAAGCCGAGAAAGATAAACAAATCAAGTATCTTGACTTGGTTCGCAAGGTTGACAAAATGAGGGACTCAGCGATCATTGTGCCGATAGTCGTAACAGCCTCGACGAACACCTGAGAAGGCTCTCGTTGGGCAGTTGGAACAAGTTAGCCCTTGATCCAGCTGCCCAACGAGAGCCTTCTTCTTCTTTTTTTTTCTTTTTTTTCATTCAGAAAACGGTACTTCTGGACAAGGCTCGCACTGTTAGGGGGTACCTCTCTCTGGAGCCCTGACCGCCGGTAGCTTGGACCCTGTTCCCCATACCGGTGGACTACTATTGTTTATATTTGTAAATGTTTCAATATTCCAACATTAAAAAATATTATGTATATGTACAAAATGAAATAAAGAAAAAAAATACGATTACATAAACTTTGACAATAAGTATACAGAATGGTAAACAAACTTAAGAAGAATTATAAAGATTGGATACAAAATGTAGGTAGCGAGGTCAAAAGTCCAATAAAACAGGTAGCCTGCCCCCGAAACTAGGAAATCCTGGGTCTTGGTCAGCAGTGTCTTCGCATTATATTAAGTTCGAGCGATATATGTGGACATATAAGTTTAATTTAAGTAACTTTTCATTAGAGAATTGTCAAAGATAAGGTTATGTACCAGTGAAATGAAAAAAAGGGTAAAATATGTGAATGTAAGTGTGTTTAGGTGGTGTGGTTATGTATGTTTGTTGTAGATAAGATTACTTTCGTTCTATGAAAGATAAAGACTATATCTTAGTACGCACAGATATAGTTAATTTCAACTTCAAATTCAAAATCACTTATTTGAATTTCATAAATGTGAAGGATTACGAAATCCGGGTTACGCCAACAGTCGGGTCGCTCTGGTCATTTATCTTGCTAAGCATCTGTCAGGCCCTAGTTCCTAAGCTTTATTACCCCACTTAAGATATTTGACGCATACATTCAACTTCCCTCTCTATAGACATTTTATGAAAGCCGGATCAGAAATCAGCCCCTATGACATTATGTTTACATGAAATTTATATTATAATAAATGATAAATGATTTTATTCCGTAAGTAGGGTTGTACAAACACTTTTACATGACAAAAATAAAAGATGTTTTAAAACTATATGAGTTCGGTGTTTTCAATACGACAGGCCGAAACAAACTCAGCGGTCACAGTCTCTTTTAAAGTCCAGACATAATCTTGGTCAGATCGTGTGAGGACCTTATAGACCAGTGTCTGAAATGGTATTTTGTTACATGTTACATGTATAGGATCGGTATTTGTAATCATCAGCAAGTATTTTTAGATTTATTTCTTATAGACCGCTGCGGGAATACAGTAATATGTTTTAACAAATTATCTATTAAGCAATGACTTACTTTATAGCAACGAAATAATGACGAACGGATGCACTGGGTCTTTTTAACCCCCAACGGAAAAAGAGGTGTGGTATAAGTATAACTTGTCTCTGTCTGTCTATCTGTGTGTCTGTCTGCGGCATCGTAGCTCCAAAACGACCGAACCGTTTTTTTTAAAGTGATTTGATCGAGAGTGTCAGAAAAATCGGTTCAGCTGTTTTAAGAGGTTTTTGTTTGTGTAGGAGGTTTTTATAATTTGTAAAACTTGTTCTAAATAATGTTATTGCTTTACCATCATTAAGGTCACTGCAAAACTACTTACAAACAGCTATTTCGTAGTTCCACCACACTTCTCACTAATCCTTTGACCACAGACCTACACATAAGGCCGGTAAGACAGCGATATGCCACAACTGACCCGCGATACCCGAACTTCCCCCTCACACGATAAGCCAGTAATGTACCTAATTAGCCAACTAGTTTAATTATCCGACTATCTTCTAATTGCGAAACTCTGTGTCAGGCCTTAGAAATGATCAGGCCGCGGTTGGGAGTCGGCAAACTCTGTAATTTTTTAATGGAAGTCATTAGTTCATTACATTTATGTATACAGGGTGTAAAAAGACCCATCAAAGCCGTCAACTACGCATTCAAACGTCAAATAAATTCGTACATCAAACTAAGTAACATGGCACAAAAATAATTGCTGGAAACGAATTTTAATTTTGTTGTGAAAAATCGAGGTTTACAGTAGCGCGCAACGACACGCACGCAAAGCATTGTGCTTATGAATGTGCAACGGTACAGGGGGGGTATTTAAAATTGTTTTTTATCAATTAAAACTTGTCAGTCAAAGTTAGATGTTTGATCTTCAATATCTCCGTAACCAGAAGGCACAAAAAAAACGGAAAGTACAAGCGACTCTCTCTGACTTCGTAAAGTGTCTTTTTAAATATTAGTTTATATGTTGTAGATTTGGGCACTTCACATGTCTGGCGAAATGTGCTTATACTATACATGCACCTCTGCCTAACCCTTCGTGGATAACATCCGTGATGTTATGTTATGTCTGGAGTCAAGTGTCACAAGAACTGAACGGAACACTGTAGAACAATGTGGGGGAATCAATGGATGCGCCTCAGCTAGATGGACCGACGACGGCAAAAAGATGGCTCCGACATATTGGATGCGGAAGGCAGAGCACAGGGTGTTGTTTTGCAGCCTGGGAGAGGCCTATGTCCAGCAGTGGACTGCGATAGGCTGAGTTGATTGATTGATAATAATGTGTGTTGCGTCAAGCAGCGCCATCTATCTGTAGCTGTCATGGAATCAACGGTCGATAGACGATGGGAGCGACATCTGCTGGTCGAGAAGACGGCACGCGAGCGAGGAGGGAAAGAGGGGACGTCCCCCGCGAGTGGTGGGACTGGCTTCGAGATGGTTCCCTTTTCGATACAACGGCAGGATAGTGCACACCGACATAATTATTAAGAATTGTAGCAAGTAAAATAAATTCAATTGTAAAATATTATTCGTGAGCATTATTGAACAAGCCCCTGCCTGCGCCCCGTCTTTGGCGCCAAAACAATGTGTGTAATTTTTATGATAGATTAGAAAATCAGAGGCATTGTAAGGGTGTAGTACTCGCACCGGCGCGCGTGTATGACCCAGATGTATGAACGTAAACCAGGCAAAGGAGTATGTAAGGATTGTAGCTGGTGACTTTCTGTGGTTTCTGCCTACCCCCATGGGAAGAAAGCGTGAGTTTATGTATGTTTGTACGTACGATTATTTGATTGATTGTTTGAGGGCTTTGGTCAACCAAAATGATACCCATAATAATTTCAATTTATTTCTTAAGCTAGTTTGCTATTGGATTTTTCGACTTAGCTTTACTATGTTACACTGCTATGTTAACGCATGGTTTTATGTAAATAACTTCTTATATCATTTTTTTTTCTCTGTTTGCAGAAATATTTATATTCATGTTTCACGTCTTTTCTACTTGAAGGAAAAACAACATGAGCGTAGTCTTGCATAATTCTTCAACTTATTAAACATTCATGTAAAATACGTTTTTTTTTTGTGTACGCGCTTCATGCATAGAAGTTTTTTCTGGTAGTGAAAACACCCTGTATGTATTGGTCCCTAAGCTCCTAAGTAAAGGAAGAGAGTGCTTTTTCCCAGTTTAATAAACTGTAAATTTGTCTCGCTCCACACTATTCGAATGGCCTCGCTCTATACCCGCGGGAACTAATATAGAAGCCTTCTATTGGACCCGATACGACGATGTACGTTGGAAATCTTTTGAAGCCTTTAGATTTTTATTAACACTTCTAGGAAAGTGTCTATTTAGAACTAACATTGAGGTTTTTCGCAAACCGGGACTTTTTAATGGTTGGGACTTTCTAAACATTATCTAGACGATGTGAGCCATTTGTTGCTTCAATTTTATTGTAGGCCAGAGGCAAGAATCTTGCATAGTGTAAATGAGGCTTTAGTAGTGTTTTTGTTTTTTACACCAATCCTGAATAACTCTTAAATAATTACTCAATCACACATTAATAAACGAAAGAACGAATTTGGATCTTCGATATGAGAGAAACTGCGGATAATTATTGAACAACCAAATAATTGTTTGGTAAAAAATAACAAATATTTCTAGGTTTTTTTTCGTATGATTTTTTAAACATTACAAAATTACTCTATGAAGAATTCATTGTTGGGTAAGCAGACTGACTACCAATTTAAATTGCCCGTATATTCAAATAAATTCAATTTTTTTATTTTTTTTAAATTGATTTTTGGTAATTGACGACGGGTAGGACACAACAAAAATACACAAATTTAAGATACTAATACTCAAAACAAAAATATATACCTACGTAAAGTGTTTATTTATAACGACCCCATGGCCAAAATTCCAAGCCACTGTGCCAAACGGGGCATATTTTTCCATATAATCTGTGTCTACTTGGCCCTTTTTCAATGCACAAGAGAATTCATTGAGTACGGTAGTATAAGATAAGACAAGACCGCGAAGGCCGTCCCTGCCTGTACATTTATTAGCACTTCAAGTGTCTACTATACTTGTAAACAGTTTCATTACTTTACTAAGGCGGTACTGTCCAAGTACCGATTTATTGTGTCGTAAACTTTCCATGACTTCTGGGTTACAGTAGCAGAATTCAGCTTCGTTACTTCCCATCATTTATAAAACTTCTTTTAAAAGCTTTTGGTTTCGTATATTTGTTTCCATTTTGTTAGGTAGTAATATGAATCATAATTAGAACAGAAAACAAACTTTTTTCTCGTTGTGCGTCTTTTTCTTGTTGTAGTAGGTACAAGCTATTCCGACTCTCGACTTTAGTCATTATTATTTCAACAGCGGAACCAAAGCTGTTTTCTTTTAATTTTTACTGTAGGTACTTGAATTATGAGTGTAAAGTTTCCTTTAAAGTATAAAATCCCTCGCAGTACATACAAGAGATTTTTATTATTATAAGGAAATACTTCTGAATTAAATAATTATCTCAGCCTATCGCAGACCACTGCTGGACGAAGGCCTCTCCCAGGCTGCGCCACAACACCCTATCCTCCGCCCTCCACATCCAGTCTATCCCAGACAATTTTTTAAGGTAGTAGGTCTATATAGGAGGGGGGCGTCCCACACTACACTTGCCGATACATGGTCTCCATTCCAGGACTCGTCTGCTCCACCGTCAGTCGTCAGTCATTTGACAAACATGGCCAGCCCACTGCCACTTCTGTTTGCTGACTCTGCAAACTATGTTGGTAACCTAGGTTCTTTTGCGGATAATTGCAATACAGATTTTATCCTTTAAAGAAACTCCGAGCATAGCCCGCTTCATAGCGCGATGAGCGACCTTGAATTTATGGACCAGTCCAACTATCAGTGACCACGTTTCGGCACCATATGTCATAACGGGCAGAACGCACTCGGTGAAGACCTTAGTCTGAGAGTATGTCATGCTCACTAAAATGCCTCGCTGGTGGAGGCGCGTATGTTGGATCATTCAGTTCCCTTCGAAATGGTTAAGCTGAATGGTGCTGTTCCATACGTCATGTTCGTGAACGTGTTCCATCAGTAGGGACTGGTCATCTCTTAACTGCCATGGCTTATTTAATTTCTGCATTGTTTTTTTTCGTTTTGTAAATATTCCATATTGGACGCTTTTAACGTGCACATCTTTCTACATAGCACTCACATGTATAGTTTCAACATGACTGATGTATAAAATTTTATGTAACAATTTTTTAATTATTTAAAAGAGTGTCCGAGGAGTTTCGTGCCCGTTCTTCTCCATAGGTACCTACAACGCTTTGAATGGACAACTCGCTTAATCTTTCTGGCTGACCGACCCGTTCACAATTCAAAATTGCCTGTAATTAGTTTATTTGTTGTATACGTTTTTAAATGTCAACGCCTGCAATGTCCAGTACCATTTGACAATTTTCCGGCCCTTTTTAATAGGAAAACATTCATTAATCACACAAGTTTACCGCCCATTGTTATTACACACTGGAGCAGCCATCAGCTTCATGTATAGCATCACACACATAATAAAATTGCGACATTATTTTCAAATGCCGTTGTGGCTAATCAGAGTAATTCAGAACATCAGACCTCTCACAAAATGTGGCCAGGCCAGTGCAGTTATAATTAACATTTTAGTGGAGAGCATTATGCCGCAACGCGTGATGCTAATTTCTTTAATATCTCGGTATATCTTTGCCAAATAAAACAGCACACACAATAAAAAATTTCACCAAGCTTGTGCTTAATTAGATTAGCTCCTGAATTAAACTTATCAGCCTAGATTACGGTGCTTTTTGACTACTCACAAAATATATTTAAAGTGAAAATGTTTTTGTCATAGTATTGAGAATTTTCTCCTCTTTACTTAGTTTTGCTTACGATTTTACTGACAAAAGTTTTTTAAAAATAAAATAATATTTAAAAAAAATCATTTTTCAAGAAAATATTAAAATAGCACAGCTTGCCCAAACACTAGAGGATTCCCTGTGTCGTGGAGACTTGTCTCCTTCATCTTACAAGATTAGGTACGTTATGTGTGAGCCTACCTACTATAGTCTCATGCATCGTTATCGTTCGGTAAGATTTCTGAGGCGACAATAATCGAATGTTCTTCCTAAAAATGTAATTATCTGAGGTGTATTAAATTTAAACGTGTATAGTATATTGTACATGCGAGGTGTGGGTGTGTGATGAATGAGTGATTTAGGGTGGGTTTAGACCAAATCAGAGTAAGGGTAAGAGCAATCTTTTTCTGACATCCCCAAAATTTGTGAAGGTATGTATAGACCGACGAAATAATACTCCTACTCCGTTTAGATAAAGGGAATCCGGCAAAGTGAGGACAACAAACATTCGCTTGTTTGGTCTAATGACCTTTATGTGTTTGTGTGATGACTGTGAGTCATGTCATGAGTTATAGAACTTCGCCGTGCTTTTATAGTTAATTTCTGCCAGAAAGGAGAACAATCACCCTCCATACATTTTTGGGTTAAATATGAAAGTGTGGAGCCAAACACTTCCAAGCCATTCATCGTCAGTTACACAAGTTCTAAAAATCACTGTTACATACTTATTGAATACGGGTTTAAGTGCGATGAAATAAATTTACGCACCAGCTTAATATGACAGCTTGAAGCTGTGTTTCTTTTTCTTTGTTGTTTCAAAATACAGGCTATAAACAGACTCACCATAATCTAATATATAAAATTCTCGTGTCACAGTTTTCCTTGCCATACTCCTCCGAAACGGCTTGACCGATTTTGATGAAATTTTTTGTGCTTATCGGGTATCTATGAGAATCGGCCAACATCTATTTTTCAACAAAAAAAAATTCAAAAAAATTTTTTTTGCAAAACAACGTTTGCGGGGTCAGCTAGTATTATATAGTTTTCCACGCGTTCTGTACATTATAAAAATAAAAAAATATACATTCTGCAAAAGGGTGCATGCAACGGTACAGGAGTTATGGGGGTATTTGAAGTTAAGCCTTTAAAAAAGTCAATATCAACAACAATACGTTTTTAAATGTAATACATATAAAATCGTATGTTCGTTGTTATTGACTTTTTTTCACGAAAACTAGTTGAAACTTTGGTTGATTCATTTTCACCAGAAGGTGAATGGGTGTTCCGCAATTCCAAATATGGCAAGCAATTGTGAGTGGAGCTTCCTACATTCTGAGCTCACATTCTAAAAGAAAATGTGTTACGCAATTAGCCTGCCGGTGGACCACACCCGTAGTACAATAAAATCGTAATGACGGGGAGACTCTCGGCTTTGTTTAGCTTCTTTTTACATCCGTTATTTAATGTACCTACAACGTACGACACAAAGGCACCGCTCGTCGCGCAACACGCGGTGCCTTTGTGTCGCGCTGTGGCGTCGCGCCAGTGTGCACGAGACTTTTTTTATGTCACTATTTTAGCGTAAACAGAAACCTCTAAATAAACCAAAACCAGTTAAGTATTTAAATAAGTTAATAATGAACTGCATGAATTCTTTTACATGGAGCGTCTGCCTAAATATCTGACCCCCACTGTGAAACACTGTTCCCTTGGTAAGACAGACTTTCGGACTTCTGACTTTCAAAAATCCAAGAATGACAGCCGAAACCAACGGCTTAACGTGCTTTCCGAGGCATGGAGGGGTCTCGGTATGTAAAGATGGTTATCAATCATCTGACCGACCTTGGCCGCTAAACCCGATCTAAGTGGTCGGTTAAGTAATAACTTATTTAGCCACGATACTTCTAATACTGTAGCCACGCGTAAATTAACCCTAGAGCAGAGTAAATTCATTTTCACGGAAAAAAAAAATATAAATGTTTACTGGCATTATTATTATATTTAACAGCATTACAGTATACCATGTTTTATGCAAATAAATGTTTTTTTTTTATGTTTACTTATCTCGGGGTCATGTCCCGGTTCTTTAGAAGCCGTATGAGGGGCCGAAGCCAATTCCCAGAGTTATCCCTGTATGCACTATGCAAGTGCACCCAATTACTAAAGCTTTAATTTGAAACATTACTATAATTTGATTACTATTATTTTGTTAACTAAAACATACTGAGAACTGTATTTTTCAAACTCGTAAGACAAGCGCAGGGAATGGTCCTACTAATTTAATCCCATGATGAAAAGTAAAGAGTGAATATAAGTTTAACGAACGGAATACCAATTCTTAGGGTTCCGTACCTTAAAAGGAAAAAAACGGAACCATTATAGGATCAATTTGTTGTCCGTCTGTCTGTCTGACTGTCAAGACCCTTTTTCTCAGGAACGCGTGCACGTATCAAGTTGAAATGAATATCAAATACATAAGAGTAAGATCCGTTGGAGCTCTAAAAAACGCAATAAAAAATATGGTGATTTATGCGACATATTTTGATACTCGCAACCTTTAGGGTACTTTCCGTTGACCTAGAATGACGAAATTCAGCAAGAAGCAAGATCTCACAACAAATGTTAAGGAAAATCGTTAATTTGTAGTTTTATCATATAATAATTACAAAGTTACATTTGCAGTTGGAGAATTGACCGGGCCGTATATCGGTGTATGGGAGAACTTGTTTTTCAACAACAATTTGGGATAAATTCATCCCAACTACGGATCCCTACACTGTGCTTGGTCCGACACGCACTTCATACTTTAGCCTAAAATTAAGGATCTGCTTTTGAAGGTGATTTTTGCATTTATTTCTAGTATATCCTTATATATATATCCTTTTCACTATTGAGTTTTCTGTAAATTTGATTGTAAGTCATACATTGTAGAGGCAACACCTTCGAGTAATGGTATGCAAACAGGTAACAAACAAAAAACAAGGCCGTATTAATTCTAAAATCTACGTCATCATCACAACGAGCTTGCTACTCGTAATTTGACACAACATCACTGGCGCACACAGGAAAGAAATGAACTGTCAGAAAAAGCAAACATTTGAATTGGGATTGTCATCGATAACGATGTGTGTCAGCTTCATATAGAGTGAGTGAGTGATGAATGATTTATGATGGCCGTGCTGGATAAAAAACAGGTTAAAAAAATGTAGTCCGTACTTTATTCTTTTATCGATACTCGAACGAAAATAATGACTAAAACAACTTATTTTGCGTAAAGCTACGTAGTTTTATGACATTTAAACGTACGAGGCTACTGTAATTTTGTTAATTCGTTTTGTACTCGTATTTATTTATGTGCGATTTTGCAAAAAAAAAAAAAAAAAATAATCTGGGTCTGTGGTACCTGAAATAAATGTGTTTTTTTTTTCAAAGAAGTTTTCTTTGAAATTGTATTTGGTATTAGCAAAATAATAGATCTATGGGCAAAGTACAATTGAAAAAAAATTGTGTTGAGTAATCTCTTTTTCCATCTGTGAGATTCTTAATCATTAAAAAGTTGAGAGCATTACCATAAATCATTGCGATACTTCAACAAAATAGTTGTTTTCTTGTAGGCAAAAAGTCTAGCTAGTACCCACAAATTGGAAGCACAAGACGTAACAGAGTTTATTTCCCACATGAACCGTATTTTCGTGATCCTAACAGGACGTCTATTTCTGTTCCCATATTGAACTGGGAATTTAATAAAAATATCGGATGTGCTTCTCGAATCCACACTCAATTGTAAGATAAGGCAGACCAAAATGGATTTCTAAAGTACCTATTTGCAGGCTCGTGCTTGGCCGTTAAGTGCTTTTAATGTCATTATTGAACTTACTAGGTATAGGAAATTGCACAATACAAATTTATATGAGTAGAAGATCGCTATTTTAGCACAAAACTTGCAAAACAAAGGTGCTCGTGGCTATTTAAAAGAGCCTCTGCTCTCTTGCTCTGGACGTCCATCGATGGGTGACCATCTTTACATACGGAGACCCCTCCTTGCCTCGGAAAGAACGCTATGTAGTTGGTCCCAGCTGTCTTTCATGGATCTTTGACAGTCGTTTCGTTTCGGGTCGTCAGTTAAAGTTTGACAACCAGCCTTACCAAAAGGTACCGTGTTACCCAATAAGTGGGTTGTTTATTTAGCTGCATCTCTTTAGACTCGAAGCCAACCTCAAATATAGTTAGAAAAGCAACGTAATTGCGTAACAATTAATCACAATCTGAATCATTTTGAAGAAATTGCTAATCCATTGTTTCATATGTTCAAAAAAATTGTCTGCCAAACAACGTAAATAACGCAATGAATGTTGTTGAACTGTCAAAATATGACTACTGATAGTGTGTTACGCAATTACCTCGCAGTTTTATTTTTAAGTATTGAAAATCCAATGTAAATGCACTCATAAAATGCCGTAAAGTTTGAAAAGTGCTTCAATCAAACTGCAATCGTTTTGGCAGTATTCCCTGCATCAATGGTGGATATTACACACATAAATCACGTTTTAGAACAAATGCCTACTGCCAATTTGCTACAGCCAGATTCAGAAATGTGGACACGAGCGCAGATTACTTTTTTCATTCAACATCATAAAGGTCCGAAATCATTCAATGATAAACGGGCATAAGAACGGGTAATAAGTATCCATTAAACGTAAAGTTATTCTATAGTTATATTTTGATTTTACTTTTGGCGTTTGTCGCTAAGTTTTCCTAATAAGACGTAATTTCGAGAAAGAAGAAAAGCGTGTAGGAACGAAGTTCCTTACGCTTTTTCTTCAACTTGAAAGATAATTAAACTGTAGCAGCCGCCACTTTTAAAAACATGAAAACGATGAAAAATTTGAACATTTTGGCATCCGCCGTCTTGATTTTTAACTTTACCTATCGGCTTCAGCACACTCGAAAATTATGAAAACGACATCCAGGATTTTATTTTTTTATTTTTGCAGCCGCCATCCTGGATTTTCATTTTTACCTCACTATCGGTTACAGCACCTTCGAAAACCATGAGACGTCACAAATTATGAAAAAAAAAAAAAATCGCAGCCGTTATCTTGGATTTTCGTTTCGACCTCACTATTGGCTTTAGCACTCTCAAAAACCATGAAAACTATTTCTCACTCTCTTTCAATTATAAACATATAACAAGAAGTCGCATGGATGGAGGATAACGTTTATTCGTTACCTGACGAGATCTACACGTTTACTAGTACCGCAAGCTGCGTTAAAGAACTTCCTTCCAAAATGTTTGCTAATTTCAAAGAGGAATACGGTTTTTTAGAACATAACCTAAACTTTTACTAAAACTGTTGCATCTCCTCACAAAACGATCTTAATCATCAAGCCGCCCTTTCCCGGCCTACTTATTTTATTCCTTTATTGGACCCTAATTATTTAACAAGGGCAGAGCTATTTGTATTTCATTTCTTCGTTCTGGCTCTTGAACTTCAGACCCTCACAGTTTACAAATTAATCTCAATTTGAGACTGAAGAATATTACGGTTGAAATCGCCGCAAAAAGCAAGGATTTATCTTAAGAAAGAAACTGTTTTAAGACTATCGAAGGCAAATTGAAATTTTAAAATGTATTCGCTTAAACACCGAAGAGAAGTGACAGACCAAATCTTTCTTTATAAAATTGTTAACGGTCTGCTAAATGTTCCCGATCTTCTCTCAGAATTACGTATAGCTGTACCTCGACAAACAAAGATTAGATCTGGTCGCGAAACCGTTACCTTTGCCACAACTGCAAGTCGTTCTAACCTTGGCAGCACCGCACCCGTGAACCGTTTAATGGGAAACTATAATAAAATCGCTACTCGAACCAATAGCATCGACATCTTCTCTAATCCATTCCATCAATTCCGTACGAGACTTTTAACCAGCTCGGATTCTCAAGACGTCTGTGCATCGTGAGCCGCACATTATTATACTATATATCTTTATTAATTGTATCAACTTCCATTTCCTTGTTTGTTATTTTTTGCTAAATTTATCTGTAGTTCCCATCGTAAGTATTTGTGAACATAACTCATTTTACAACCTGTAACCATTACAACTAACAAGTCTTTGCTAGTGCTGTGCACTTCTGTAAGTGACGTATTCACTATACCTAAAACTGTATGTGATTTTTGTTTGTGTATGTTTTAGTGAGTAGGTCGTTGAAGTGCCTTAACAATAAATAAATAAATAAATAAATTGTATCTAAGCAAAATGAACCTAAAACTATAATATAATACAGACTATCTACATAACTCTATTTCGCTTATCGTCTTATACGATAGTCTTATAGTAAGCAAACAAAATATTGAGGGTATACAAAATCGTGGATGCAATATTTCATTTTACTAACTACGAGTATATCCACCTTACAGCACTCGTGATAAATAAAAGGCCGCGCTTTTCAGCATTACGGCTATGATAGTTAAAGTTTTAGATACAATCGATTTTAAACTCTCATCACAAGACTATAAGTGCTGTTGTACATTCAATATATAAAACTAGCTGTTGTCCGCGATTTCATCTGCGATCCAGGATAAAAGTTACGTTTGTCCTGCTACAGGTCATGGTCTACCATTGTGCCAAGTTTCTTGCATATCCGTTCCGTCGTTTCAGAGTGAAAGTGTAACAAACAAACTTACATAACATAACGCCACACGCCTGTAATCCCAGAAGGGTTAGGCAGAGGTGTACCTATAGTACACCCACATTTCGCCAGTTATGCTTAAGTCCCATGTAATAGGGGGCGAGCCTATTGCCATCTACCGGGCGCAAACCGAGACTCGGGCTGCTACTGAGAAATTTTACACAGAAAAACCCAAAAACACTTTGCCCGACCTGGGAAACGAACCCAGGACCTCATGCTCAGCAGTAGCTTTTGCGACCACTAGACCAACGAGGCAGCGCAACACGCAACGCAACGCAACGCAACGCCACACACGCAACGCTTTATTGTACACTAAAATTTTACAAAGCTCATTTAAAAAACCAGTAGGTAATATTCCGGGTGAAACGGTGTTCTAATCATTTAATATACTTACAGTTTAAAAAACAACTGTTAGTGTTAAAAACCCAAAAACACTTTGCCTGACCTGGGAAACGAACCCAGGACCTCATGCTCAGCAGTAGCTTTTGCGACCACTAGACCAACGAGGCAAACTTACTTTCGAATTTATAATTTTAGTTAGGAAGTTACGATTCAAACGCAATAAATTATAATTCAAGTCTTTTAAGGTTGTTAAATCATGGTTACAGTTTAAGTCTGGATTATGTAAAGCGGTATTAAACAGGTCAAACATAGGACCAAAAGTCAACAGAGAGACCACCGGACTACGTAATCCGTTGCTAACCAAAGACTGCAATAAGATTGACTGTACAACAGCACTTATAGTCTTGTGATGAGAGTTTTAAATCGATTGAATCTAAAACTGAATATGTTGGTCTACCCAAGGTAATTGTATAGAGCTGTAAAACAATTTTGAGATTATATTTAAACTAGGATTGCATAAGCGGTGTGTAGGTAGATATTATTATGTATTATATATTATAACAAATGTACTATAAATATTCCGGCTTGGAAATGAACTCCAAAGCCATGCAAATATTTCCTCCCCAAGGATATTAAATGGATTCGCCTGCGTGTGCCAAAAGGCGGTCGCTTCAAAATATCCATTTCCAATCGTTATTTTAAGTTTTACTAGCGTGTGCTCACGGATTGATCTGCTCATTAGTGGTTTAAAACCTTGACAACTAATAAGAGCTTCGTTAATATCATCAGTCCTTCGTTTTTATATTAATTTTGTTAAGATAAAGAAAACCGTTCGGCTTTTATAATGTAAGTAACATTTTTAGTTTTAAACGTCTAGGAATTATTTAGATATTCATGGCAAGCTGTTTCTTCTTATGTTTTTATTAATTGTATGATGATTATGTTTGAAAAAGGCACAAACAGTTTCCAGAAATAAAATAAAATCAAACCCTTATAAAAACAAACCTGGGATTCTTGAAATATTCATGTTTCGTTATAAAAGTTCCACAAACGGGCGAGCGACCGTCAGTAAAAACTGTTTGTCAACCCATTCACGAACGTTACTTGATAGTTCTTTGTACATTACTGTATAATTGTACGCTTTAATCCTAATTTTAGTAGGGTCCAGGCTAAGGTAGTTAAAACTGTAAGTTTTAATTTTATAACTATTGGGACCCTTTAAGGCAATAAAGCGGGTATGACAAAGGGTACTTCGAATTTCATCTTTGTAACCCTGTGTTTTATGTGAGATAGATTGAGTTAAACATGGCTAAAACCTGGTTGGAAGGGGCCTGTAGCTAAGTAATAACAGCCGGTCGATCGAAGGCAAAGATTCGCTTGCCGAGATCAGTCTGTGGATTTGACCATCCATTACATATCGAGACCACTCCGTGCCTCGGAAAGCTCGTCAAGCCATTGGTCCCGGTTGTCATTTGTTAATCTTTGACAGTCGTTACGGGTAATTTGATGCCTAAAAGTCTTACAACCAATCTTACCAAAAATATAAAGCAGTTACGGAATTAAAAAATGGAACTCTCTGAGAACATGTTACTTTTTGATTTGCTTCATTCTAGCGTCCTTTAGAAAATTGTTTGTCGCTATTACAATGAACTTAACTCGTGAAAAATTTCGCTAAATGTTTTTTTACGATTTTTGCTGTGGCTCAACAAGAGAGTTACCAGAGACTTCAATTGGAATTTGGATACAAAACCTCATGTCGCTGCTCTGTGTATTTGTGGTTCGAAGAATTTAGACGTACACGAGATCATTTCCATGACGATGTACGTGAAGTTCGGCGGACTGATTGAAACTGACAAAAAAAAACTCCTTAACTTAAACTGTCAGTATGACTATGAACTGGGTAATACGGTACGGTTCTGTTGATCAGTAAGGCTGTCGCTCCATGTAAAATATTGGTATTCATCTGCGTCCAGTCTGCGTGGCAGCCGACCCCAATAGAGTTGGTAAACGTACAGGCAGATGATGATGAGATTGTGTTTGTGTTGTTCATTGCATACAAAAACTGATTCATTTCCTAAACAAATACTAGTTCATTTGTGCGGTGGGATCGTTACGCTCAGTATAATGTGGTTTTAGTTTTGTTCCAAATTGTAGGTAACATAGTTAGCAATGCGCAAATACACGTAGCTCGTAGTATTCATGCATGTCAAATCTATAAAATTATTTGCATGTGTATAGTGGAGCAAATAAGGGTGCCAATTTAAAATAGTGAGTTGATTGCAATTGTTTGGTTTTAGAAAGTTTCAAGCTTCTACAAAAATTTCGTAGCCCTCGTAGTTCTTCCGTAGACCCTAGAGGGTCTACGGAAGAACTACGAGGGCTACGAAATTAGACGTACGTAGAACGTAGAACGCCGTAGACAATAAACGGTCTTCAGACAAACGATGTCGAACGCATATTATATGCTAATGAAAACATGCTTTATGTGTTATTGTGAGGCGCCGGCAAGACTGAGTTCTGCTATAAAAATGATAGCATAGTTTTAATAACACAAGCTTTTCTTCTATGAAAACTGTTTCTGAATGCTTTTGGAACCAAAATGAAATGTTTTTTACAAAGGTATGAAAAGCATTTTTTTTGTGTATGCAAATATTTACATAACCAACAGTTAGAATGATAAAGCGGCAGTTTGCAAACATTCTCGTGATTTTTTAACTATACATACACATTTTGATTAGAATAAATGTTTTGTCAAAGATTTAAAAAAAAAATGGAAATTTATTTCTTATGTCGACGAAAATTATGATCTAAGTGCAGCTGATGGTCCTCACGAAATAAGTGTTTAATTTAACAAATAACTCATACCTGGAATCCACTCGCGTCAAAAACCTTCTTATCAAATTAATGTCTTTCCATCACCTCAACGAAATTAATTAGCAGATCATTTAAAATCGATTATCGATATCAAATCATAATTAAAATACGAACGCAGCACTAATTTGGCGTACGGTGACTTGGTGGAAAACTTGCCAAGTATTTACCGAGCGGCCAAGCTTCCCATCTTCGCCAAGGACTTTGGCCAAGCTTCTTAAATTTTGTCGGAACTTCGGAAGCGAGCGATTGTAAACATCTGGTCCCCGAGCCTCGTTCGCGTAATTACCGGAGATACTTTTTTTTTTGTTTGAACGTTGGCGACTTGGAGACAATTCCCGGGAGTCGAGTTACTAATGGGTTATTACTTTTTAGTACAGTCGTAAGGAAGCTGAGGTTAACTGCATACGAACGTCTAATTACTATGCTACGCTGTTTTCCTTCCTACATTTACGTAAGCTCCAGGTAGTTTCTTGAATTTTAACTTTGCAAGCGTATTTAAATGAATATTACTACTGTTAGGTACTAATTTAATAACAGGCTCTTAAACTTTTAATTTAGCTACATATTTTCTAAGTCACAGAAATATAAAAACGTAATCCCAAAATAACGAAGACTGTACCCTGTTTATTTATTTCCATTTCCCGATACAGGCACGAGCCATCGATGGCTTTAATCAGGCTTACTGTTAAGCCTTCATGCCTCCGCCACATGACGTGAGCCGACTGAAAATAATCTCCAAAAACGCATTATGACACATTCCTGCCACAAAACTTTACACCAGTATGCTCGTTTTAAAACGAATTTCAGAAAAACGAGAACATTTTTTCGTTTTAAAAATTCGTTATTTTCATCTAAAACGTAAAAGCCACGGAATATGTACCTATAACACAAAGCCAAAAATCCTCAAACTTTCAGTTTATGTATGCCACTTGCATAAACAAATAGTTCTTGATTAATATTTATTACTTATAATTATCACATACCAATTAAAGTTTGAATCCGTTACATAATAGGAGAAAAAAAAGTTTTAAAACCATCATTTAAAAATCTTTGATAGTACTGCCACAAGAGAGAATCACACAAAAAAAATCTAAATATTTTTTTTATATTGAGATCGATTTTAGAATAAGGTGTTCGCGGTTCGAGGCTGGCGATGTAGCCGGGACGCCTCGGGCGCGGGCGCGCGCTCCCACAGTCGGATGGATACTGGATGGATGCTGGCTTTGCCGCAGGAGCCTGCGTCACAACCACTGGACCTCGACACCTTTTTGTGGGATCCTAATTAATAACCAGGCGTGACGCGGACTCGCTCCACATCAAATCTCTTTCGACTATAAGCCGAGGGCGGGCGGGTGTTTTATCGCGAATTGTTAATGAAAGCGATTCTTGGCGGCATCTACAAATAGTCCGCTCGTAATTCAGGGTGCGCGGTCGAACGACACCCGTCTCGGCACGCCACCGACTCCTTTTGTAAAGTAATTTATGTAAAATTGCACGATGCTGACATTTTTACGCGACTTTCCGCAGAATTACAAGATGGTGGTGGATGGTTTTATGTGTTGTGTTCAATTTGTTTAACCACTACCGCTTTTTTATTATTGCGACGTTTTGTAAGTCTTCTTTTTGAGATTATTGCTCATTGCGCATTTCCTGACACATTTTATACCTCTGTGCCAAATTAACGTCAAGAAAATGAAATAAACGTTTCTACTTTTACGCTTGTTGGTAATTAATACGAGCCGAATTTAAATATTCATGTTTTAATACATATTAATGTTGTGGTTTCCCTCAGGCTTATAAACCAAACCAGACTTAAAGAAAAACGAAAAATGATTTCTCTAATCGGCACGTTTTGTTACTAATACACAAAGTGACTTTTTGAATATGATTATCTAAAAAAAAACAGAAGAAGCGAAAGAAAACAAATTCGAAAAGAAACATAATCCGATTTAAATATAAACGAGTGCTAACTTTTCTCTGCTCAAAAACATCGGGATGGCGCCCGTCGCTGCTAGGTAGGTACTTAATTCTACATTTATTATAATTACCATGCCGTTTCACTGCCAAATTTCGGGATGAGTTACTAACTCTTCGTCATACAATGTGTTCGGTTTGTTAATTTTGGCCTTGTTAAGAAGGTTAATTGTTATTAACATGTATTTGTCGTTATTGATTAAAAATAACACTATTATCTTGGTCGTTACACTATGTAACCTAGCGTAGTTATCGCTTAGTATATCAGCATGAAACATTCGAAAACTGCTTTAAAATGACTTTTAAAAATGTCGAAATCATTAGATTTTTAGACTCAAATGGTCCAAAATTGACTTTAAGAAAGGAAAAACGCCTATTGAAGTTTTCACTGCAATCTACATCTCAGTCACAAAAACGCAAAATAGCTTCGCATGATTTCAAGATTCGCCAGTTGAAACATTTCATTGCTGTTTCTAGCTAAAGGATTTACAAAGTTAGTAACGTAGCCTAACTCAATTTGACCTTGCGTACCTAACTTAGTTATTCTTGACTAGTTTGGTTAGGTCAAAACTAGATTCGGATACGAAATCACATTACTCAAAATACTTAAGCATGTTTGTGGGTTGGACTTGTTTGTGCTAATTTTTTTTTTGTGCACCGTTAATTGTGATACGCTATGTTAATTTTTTTTTTCTAGTCTCAGTTCAGTACACGACCGGACAGGTTCCGATGTATAAATGCGGAGTCCGACGCATAAAGCTGCCCTCGACACGTGTCCCGTGAAAACGATGTAAAATAAAATTACGTGAGGCAAGATATCTAGACAAGTACAAGAGTGGCATAGGGGTGGTCTTAAAACAAAAACATAACTTTAGATTGAAGCATAAAATATACATCATCTACGTGTTTTCTTATTTCTAAACTTCCCGAATTTTCGTATGAGATCTATGTGAATGAAATATGGGTTTATGTGTTTGGTTACCGGATATTATATCTTAGTTATCACCTGTTTAATACACCCATAAGCTACTTTCATCGCTCTCCTGATGTGTAAGGGTTCTTCAGGAAATATTTTACACCTTTTGGTGCAGATTAATATTCGGGAACGTCCTGAAATCCGCACTTACCTGCGCGTGGTTTTACGAACAGGTATTTAATGCTTCGTTTATTTATACTTACCCTTTCTTTAACTCGTTTGAACATAGCATGTGAAGTTTCTACAATGCTGAGAAATATTGCTGGGAATTACAATACTTGTCGTGTGCATTGTACTTATAGCTTTAAAGTAATTATTGTCGTGTCGACAGCACAGACACACAATTTTATGAACGCATTTAATTGTAATAGATCGTTCTAAAGTCCCCCATGACCTGGGTGCTGAAACCAGGATTGGCTTCAGATGACGGAGAAATTATGAGAAATTTCATTTCATCTTTGTGTCCATGGTTGACTGACTTAAGGTTCTACACGACAAAGGTTGTACAAGTGGTATTCGATTTTCAAAGCGTTTCGTATTTCTATAACGACTTTCAGGATTGACATAAGCTTTCAGCATAATCATAATCAGCTTATAAAGATCCCACTGGCGGGACAAAGACCTCCTACTCACTCCTCAAACAGAGTTGAGGGAGTGGGCCATAATACACCACGCGGGCCCAGTGCGTGTTGGCGGATGCCATCACTTCTTCAAATTTATGGTTCTGGGATATATTCACTGTATTTATTACTTATTGTTTTGATAGCAGTGGTGATGATATAACTTACAAAAAGTAAATGCCTGCGTCTGCAGGAACCATTGTTATTATAAAGTTAATCCTGACTATCTACAGTAGTACAGAAACACAGGAACATTGTCTAACACATTACTAATGTTCTAGAGAGCTCTAACTTGAATGTTAATCCCGTTCCAGTAGGATGCGGATCAACCGCCAAAGTTTACTAGCACCGGATACAATCTAAACTCCAATGGGAATTCACTAGTAGCTTGCAGTGTACGTCCACTGCTTTAAAATGGCAGCTTTGATTGATACAATACAGTATTACAATCTAGGCCTCACTAATTTCTTAAGTAAAGAATTGCTATTGGTCGTGATCGAGACTAACGACGTTTTATAACCTGCTGTTTTTAAATGGCTTTTATTTTGACAATTCAAAATATTCAAACTGATTCAAATTGTGATTGAAAGTTTCTTACGCAATAAGGGTGTTCCTTAAAGTGGGTCCATTCCATGCTCCTCAACAGGTACTTGCTTTTAACATTTGTCTTTCAAAGAAGACAGATTTTTACCTGCATAAATTAATATTACACACTTATAACTATAGGAAGGTATAGCCAGTAGTTGTAAGTACCTATGCATTATATCTGAACGTCCCATGATGACTGACTTCTGGAATAAATTGTCTAAATGATGATGAAAACCGCAGAACTGATAAAAGACGTTAGAAAAACAGACCTTGATAAAAGACCTTGTGGGCGGGGCAGAAGCGCCACAGTTATGAGCAAACGCTCATAAGTCAACCGAAATTTGGTTCTAAGAAGAGTGCCTATAATTAAGTTTTAATTATGTACTGTGCGAGTACCAATAAATGCTTTTTCTTTCTTTCTTTCTTTTCTTTCAGTCGCGCTCATATTGTGACAACGTGCGAAGCTAGCCGATTTTTTTTTATTGTTTTGCGCTATTATTGCGTGTCGGAAAAGAAGCCAGGTGTGTAGTGCAGCCCGGGAAGGGATTTCTTTTTACCGGTAAGTCCAAAAAGCTTATAATACAAGTGATATTTGTAATTACTACAATAGTAGCATGTAGTTTGTAGACAAAAACGAAACAATCGCATGGCAAACAGATGCAAAGTTGTACATTGCTTGCAATGCATGGGTACCATCTTGTACTAGATGAGTGATCGCGCAATGTATTGCGTTCACTGTGAAAGTCGCGTGCTCTGAGTCAGAGCTGAATTTCGGAAAAAACTATGTTTTACCAAGTTGTAAACAATGTCGATATTAAGTAGGTGTGTTTGATAAAAATGATTATTACCAGATATATTATAATTGAAATAACTTTGTCTATTACCACCAATTAATGTTTATTGTGGGTTAGATTTATGATACAAGAAAACTGTGGATCGAAGCAACTGGTAGAATGGGGAAGGTCGGGCAAAGGTAATTGTAGATGGCGCGACCATAGCTAGGTCCCTACGGCCTTTAATAAATTTGACATTTCGTTCATTCATTCCATTTTGTGTTCATTCATGAGTTTGATTTTTTTCACTATTTCGTTATTTTCTGTTATTTCAATATTTTATATCAAGTACTTGACATGGAAAGTGACAGAATTTTAAACCTTGAATATTTCCTCGTAATCACTTTCTTCAAAATGTTTCCGACACAAACTCGAACTCAAAAATATCTCTACGAATAGCTTTATACCACAATCTTCTAATTTTAGGGTCTTTCGGGAAATGGTGCACTCCAATTTCGGAGTATCTAGGAACACAATAGCGTGTCAATTTTCGCTAAAATAAAATAAAACCACATCACGCCTTGTATTATTAGCTTGTGTTGGGAACTAGCTACGACAGCGCCATTTTGACAGTTGCCTTCCCCATTGAATGGATTAAAAAAATTGTTTGTGACATTTGTGTTGGAACACTGTTGTCAAATTAAGTAAATTCGGAACACAAGTTTATAATACCAAAAGTAAAAAAGGTCTCTTGTACCCTTCGAAAGAACTAATACTAATATGTAAAACGTCCAAAGCAGTTATCAAGATTTATACCGACAATCTCCGGAATATTAACAAACATATGTTGACAACAAAGATTTTGCGCAATTTCGTAGGAACTGACCTATTTAGCAACATCAGTAATCATCTCGTTGGATTATATCCTACTGCGAGCCATGTTACAGTGCTAACTAAGGCTATTATCGGAAAAAATATTAATTTAAGATTGCACTTTATATCGTAAAATTCGTATTTAATAGAGATGGCACGCGCATGTTAGTTTGTAAATTCATTTTATTTCAGAGACAATAATACAATCAGCATTGAAATTGGGTTTAAATTATTGTTTAATAATTAAATATTCTTTTACGTTTTATTTGTGCCATTTATTTACTTATTTACTAGCTGTAGCCCATTACCCTAATTGCGTAATACACGATCAATCTGAATCTGAATAGTTATGAAACAGATTGCTATCCATTGCTTCATAAGTTCGATAAAAAATTTGCTCAATAATGTAAAAATAACGCGATGAATGTTGTTGATTTGTCAAAATGCAACAGATTAGTCGTAATCGTTTACGAAAATGTGTTACGTAATTATATACCATGTATTTCTAAGCATTCATGAATGAAGCAAAAAACTAATGAAAGTTTGAATTTCGCGGCTATTTATGATGTTCTCCCTTAATTTGACATAAATTATGTCTATCAGCAGGAGTGTAAAAACTACCGCGGCATTAGTCTTTTGTGTGTTGTCGGCAGACTGTATGCAAAGGTTTTGATAAACAGAGTGATAAGAATGACAGATGAGAAAATATGGGATGTACAGGCAGGATTTAGAGAGGGAATGGGCTATAAGAACCAAATCTTCTCCTAAAGATGCATAGCCGAAAAACATCTGGCAAAGCACAAGAAAGTCTACTGTACTTTCGTTAACTTGGAGAAGGCCTATGACAGTGTGTGGAGGGAAGAACTGTGGTCGACACTATCCTTGTACGGTGTGGACTGGCGCTTGGTACGGGCACTGAAATCTTTACACAAGGATTCCAGTGCTTGTGTTAGGATAAATGGGGCATACACGAACTGGTTCTGCATCTCAAGGGGTGTTAGACAGGGTTGTGTAGCGTCACCGTGGCTGTTTAACCTGTACATGGATAGTTGTCTGACAGATTTGAAAGAGGGTGAATGTGGATTGACGATTAATGAGTTGCCTGTTAAATGCCTGCTCTATGCAGATGATCAAGTTCTACTTGCATCGTCACCAGAACAGTTGCAAGCCATGGTGACTGTGATGGATGAAGCATATAAGATGAAAGTAATGAATATAAATAATAAAAATGTAAAAAAGATGAAAGTCAAGGTGTTTGAAAGAGAAGAAGATGTATCGGTGTGTGATGTGAAAATAAATGATAAGAGTGTGGAGCAAGTAAGTGAGTTCGTATATTTGGGGAGTCTGTTTACAAGAGATGGCAAGATTGATGGAGATGTGGAAAGGATAGTGAATGCGGGAAATAAATTGAATCACCATTCACTTTATTTCCCGCATTCACTATTCTTTCCATTCACTTTCCTACACTTGCAGTTCTGGCCAACCAGTTGATGTCCAAAAAAGCACGACTGGCTGTTCACAATGATGTGCTGGTGCCTACGCTTATATATGGAAGTGAATGTTGGGTTTGGCAAAAGAAGCATGAAAGCAGAATAAATGCTTTGGAAATGCGTTCCTGGCCGAGCATGTGTGGTGTGACTTTATTGTAACTTTATTTTGTGTTTTGAACTTTATTTTAAATTTGCACACCGGAATTAAAGGCAGAATAAGAGAACAATTTTGTACTTTTTACCAACCTTCTGCACCTTATTTATGCAAATAAGTTATTTTGATTTTTGATTTGATTTTGACTATGAATGATAGGCTGAGGAATGATGTGATAAGGCAGCGGTGCGGTTTAAAACAAGATGTAGTGACAAAAATTGAAAAGAGTGTTCTTAGATGGTTTGATCATGTTGAGAGGATGAATGAAAGGAGGCTAACAAAAGGTATTTACAAGGCAGATGTGAGTGGAAACACCGAGAGGGGACGCCCTAGGAGGACATAATAGTGAAATTATTGGTGACGTTCTTCAGAAAGGTCAGGTGCGTAGCACTCGCAACCGGCGTGCGTGTATGACCAGATGTGTGAACGTAAACGACGCAAAAGGAGTATGTAAGGATCGTAGTAGGTGGCGTCCTGTGGTTTCTGCCTACCCCCATTGGAAGAAGGCGTGAGTTTATGAGTTTATATTATGTATATGCATTTAGTAATTCGACACTAATTGTCCCCCCTTCCCGAAATTATAGCGCAAAATAGCAAAACTTTAAAATTACAATATTTTTATCGAAATAGAAAATCGACCTTTTGGTCGCAGTATGAGAAATAAATTGCTTTTGTGCGTGTGTGAGTGTACGTCGTACGCAGTGTTTGCATTAGTGTGGTTCCGTTCCGTGGTCTCGTTCTAATACAAATCAGGAACTATTTCCGTTCTAAAGTCATTTATCTGTTCTGTGGTGAAAACCTCATCAGAATCGATTGAGTAGTTTAGATGAACAACGCGATCACCTAGAGAAAAACAAAAAGCGACTTCAATTTACAATAATATTATAAATCTATAGATATAGAAAAAAACAATGATTTCAAAAGAACTCATCTATAACGCGTGTATTGCATTTTTAGGATCCAGTACGTCCTACTGAAAAGCGGAACCCTCGGTTGTCGGTCTGTCCGTCACAGCCAATTTACTCCGAATCTACTGGACTGATTAAATTGAAATTTGGTACACATATGATTTTCTGTGACACAAACACGGTCGTATAACATAAATAAACGTTTTTTTTTTATATGGGGGGTTTATAAGTTTTGGGGGGAAAACTAGAAAATAAAAAAAACAAAAGTTTAGCAAACTGTAGCATGTGACGTATCCAATTAAAGGGATTGTTGTTAGGGTCTCAAACATATTTTTTGTATAATTGTATAATAAAGTCTTGAAATTATTTAAGAAATATATCCTTACCTCAACTCCGAAACTACTGAGGTTAAAAATTTTATAAAAAATACTGAAATTAGTTAATTACTTACAGATTACAGAATAACCTATCAGAAGTCTGAGGTCTTAAAAAAACATGGTAAATCTTTAAATATTGTGCGTACAAACTTACGATTGCAGTTGGAATTAAAGAGAGAACCTTATTTTCAACTACAATATCATGTTTCTTCTTGGGACCTGGGGACAAGTTTAACCCCGCCAAGACAAGCCAAAAACAAAAAGCAGGGGGGCACTAGATACCTTTTCTCGAAGAGTTCGTCGTACTTTCATACCCTCATAGTTTCGGCCTGGACATTGCTAGAGAGCTCAAATTCTCAAGATAAAATGTAGTTAGCAGACTTGATAAACATACTAAGTTTTATATTTCTAGCTTTTGCACTGACTTACTCACTCGCTCGCTTATCAAAACCTTTAGAGTACTTCCCGAAGTCCTAAAAAGCTAAAATTTGGAATGCAGCCTAAGATTTGCACACAAACAAAAATAAAAATGAATTTACTAACTTTCACCTTCCAACCCCCTTAAAGGGAGGTGCTCGTCTGTTTTTTTTACGGGTACCGCTATACCTACTTCCATTTGTTAATATGAAGTCCAGATTAGATACATGAACAACTAAGACGAAACTCGTTATAGCACGCTTGTAATAGCTTTACTTGTAACTAACAATGTAATAAAATGTTAGAAGTCAATTTTAACCTACTTCTGATGGTCGTGTTTGAAACTATAAACTATAATTTTATATTTTGGAGTCGATCTGATAATTGAGCCAAAAGGTAGATAGTGAAATTCTTCCTCGAGTTTGGGCAAATATGATTCGCTTTGACGAGTTCAATACATTGGGCTTAGGTAACGAAGGTCTGATGATTAAGCCATGAGGTGGATAGTAGCACTCTTCAGTGGCTACTAGTAAGCCCCTCGAGTTTCAAATCATATGATTTTAGTCTAATATATTCCACTTGGTGTCTTGGGTCTGATGATGGAGCCAGGAGGTGGTTAGTGGAACTCTTCAGTGGCTACTAGTAGAAACTTCGAGTTTGGAGTCACATGATTAGTTTTGATGTGTCCAATATACTGCACTCGGTGTCGAGGGTCTGATGATGGAGCCAGAAGGTGGTTAGTGGAACTCTTCAGTGGCTACTAGTAGAAACTTCGAGTTTGGAGTCACATGATTCGTTTTGATCTGTCCAATATACTGCACTCGGTGTCGAGGGTCTGATGATGGAGCCAGAAGGTGAATAGTTGAAATCTTTAGTGGATACTAGTGATTTGCTCGAGTTTAGGCTCATATTATTCGTGTTGACGATTCCATTTGATTAGGCTGGGTAACGAGGTTCTGATGATGAAGCAAAGCGGTGATAGTGGAACTATTTAGTGGTTCCTAGTAAACCACCCAAATCATAACTTCGTTGACTTTTATCAAGCAGAAAATATGATAAAATAATTAAATTGACTTACACACACTCATACGGCCACAGAAACTCCTATGGGCTTATGGTGTGAAATTAAGTAACTGGTCTTTAATGATGTGTCATACCATAGTCAAACGGATCGGACAAGCCATACATTTTCACCAAGATGTAAGGTTTATAAAGTAAAGCCTTGTAAAATTAGGGGCTCTTTATTACGATAACTTTTTAACAGTGAAAGCGTTATGTAAGTCTAGTCACCAGACACTACACCCGTCTGGTCGGAGGAATCCTCCCTTTTCCATAGAGAATGAGTAAACTTTACACCTTTATAGTGGTGACCCTGAGCATGAACGTCAGCGCAGCCTTCGAACACCTACTTCAGCGTGACGCTATCATCATCACTTCCGCTAGCTTTAGAGTGTCGAGTCACATAGCGAACCAGCACCCAAGGCTTCAACGGGTATTCTGACCACCAGCATGCATCGTGAGTGCATACCTGGTCATCACCCTCAGCCTCATCAGCAACCTTGGCACACGACACTGCACTTTCGGCCGGTCCACAAGCAGGACCCATAAACCCTCTCCTGTTCGACGCTAGCAGTCAGCCTCAACCCGGTGCTGTAACATATGTGTGAACTATGCATCACAATAACGTCACGCGAAATCCTGCATCGCGCAAGCAGAATTTACCTCGCAACAAATGCTGTATTGGGAGAACTCATAACAATGGAGTTATGAGTTGCTTGATCTAATGACATCAAGTGTCAAAAACAGCCGTACTTTACTCCCAGGAGCACACCCAAAAAATATTTTATTTATCGGCTTTAGAACTTAAACGAGCCGGAAAGGCTAGACATCGAAACATACATAACATCATACATAAGGTTGACTGGAAAAGATCGCAGAAAGCGATAAGGACGCCCTTTGTAGGTTTTTTTAAAATGTAATATTGTGCTGTAAAATGAAGTATATATAATAAATAAATAACATCACGCCTGTAATCCCCGAAGGGTTCAGCAGAGGTATACCTTCGGTCCACCCGCATTTTGCCAGTTATGTTTTAAGTCACATGTAATAGGGCCGAATCTATTGCCATCAACCGGGCACATATCCAGACTCCGGGCTGCTACTGTGAAAACCTAACGGAAAAACCAAATAACACTTTGCCCGACCTAGAAATCAAACCCAGGACCTTATGCTCAGCAGTAGTGTTTGCGACCACTAGACCAACGAGGCAGTTATCGAAACAAATTCTAATCAATATATACTTTTTATAAATTCTCAATACTATCTAATACATCCCCGAACTCCCAATACAGCTATAACGAACGGCCGACGAGAACAAACTTTATGCAAAGCGAACAGCCCCAAATGGCCAAGTTCAAAACTTATCGAACCGTCCCCAACGAATAAAAAACACAGTGTGTTTTTTCTAGCATTTTCAACTTAGTAAACATAGAAGGTGCGAAAATTACAAATGTTTGCATAAACAACACACTACTACTAGCAAGGTAGGGATGTGATAATATTTGTAAAAAACTTACGGTATGAATTACAAAATCAACCACTGAGTAAAATACCATCAATCAATAAATCTGCATAGCCTTGGTTGGTTTTGGCTTCCAGACTTCCACAACCCAATGACAATACCTACTATACTAATTAACTATTTGAAACCACTGTTCTTTAAAAAAAAAAAATCTCAGTGCGCCATATTTGTTTACCAAATAAGAAAAGTAGAGAATAACCCACTTTAAACCCCTTGAAGAGATATGAGGAACAGGGTGTGAAGTTCACTCATACTCTTGGAAAAGGGAGGATCCTCCGACCAGATGGATGTCGTATCTGGTGGGCAACTGCCCGATGATTGTTGTCGGGAAGTTGTACATATGCTAGCTGCGCGGTAAACTTTGATTGCGCGATGCAGGATTTGTGTGATGCGTTGTTCGCATGTGACGGTGTAGATGCCGCCACACCCTTATAGAAGAAATTCTCCGGTCGCGATTGTAACACTAGTTTAAGTGTGAATTATGGCCGGTCCGTATGTACGCGGCCTATAAATCTGGTCGAATAATCGTTTGTTATCAAATAAGGAATATTTCACGTTTGTACCTTGTTTTAGAGTAATAGTTTATTGTTCCTCTTTTTCGTGTTTTGGTGTGTATTGCATGTATATGTAGTGTATTTTATACTCACAAACTTTATCTCGTTCCTATCATCCATTTATTTCAAACGCTTATATACAATACATAACGCTATAACGCATACCTGACTACACTGACGCCATATAAAAAAAGTCACTAACTTATCATGAAATATTTCCAAGCAAAAAAATCTACATTTAAATGTATTTAATAACGCTTAAAAACACCCCTATGAAGAAGAAAATAGAATTGAAAATTCATGTTTTTAATCATTCAATGGTGCCGATTCTCTTGTTACAAATGCCTCTAAACTAGACTAAGAATCACTAAAATTTGATTTAATCCTGTCAAACGACGATTACCCATTCTGAAATTGACTAAAGTGACACAACTTAACTATATTTTGGTTTGAGAGCACTAAGATGGCACTGAGTTATTAGTTTAATGAAAATGGCAATTTTGCTATTCTGAATTTTAAGTTTTTCACCAAAAATTTTGGGGCATGAAGTGTATAAGTATAATCCATAATCATGCATTAACAATGCATTGTCGCCGATATTGAGAAAATACGGACTGGCGACATTTTCATTGAGAATCTCGTTTACGTATCTCACAATGGTCAGATTGCTATTTTCTCTCGACACTAGAGCCATGTGGCCATCTGATGAAATACCGCCCACACGGCCACACGTGTACAGAACCTCGTTCGTATGGGACTTTTCTTCGAAACATGCTTGTGTAAAACGTTGTTTTGGCCGTCTACACACACTCGACATCTCCCGTCATGATTATACAACACGAATCTCGACAGAGAACATTACTTAGCCCTATTCGTTCTCACGCTATTCGATGTGCTCACGAGTATATCTTAATCTTGCAACTTTATGATGGCGTTCGAGTTTTGGGCCAATTGCTGACGGCCGCCAGGGCTTTAAATTGGCTTCTGCACGACGTCTCCAGACTTTCCACTGATTGCGTCCCTTCGGGATTACAAAAGTTGTTGCTGGATTGCAACTCCCGTCAGATTTCGATTTCTTGACATCGTTGTCACACTGAATCGATCTTCTCGGGCCCGTTATGCAACTTGGCTTGCCATTACTTGGTCTTGTTGGGTTAAGTCCAGTCTCCCTAAACCTCCGACGCACTTGTTAGACAATAGAATGTTTCACACCCATTGTTCTAGCCGTTTATCTCTGGGATCTCCTCAATTGCACCATAGTGATGATCCTGATTCATTTCTCATGAGCACTTTTGTTAAGCAATCGTTACGCAAAAGTAAAAACAATGATTAAATCAACGTGAAAATGATATTATTTAGATGTAATTCAATATTATAAACGTGTTTTTTTTTGCGTTTTTCTATTCACGACTTCGAACCGGCCAGTGTGTAATAAGGTTTTTACAAGCTTTTATTTAACTTGCAATGTTCGTATGTACAAGTAAGTTGTCCTCTTCAAAATTTGCAAATTAAATTTGACCCACTTTCCGGTGTTAGATTGAACTGAAATTCGTCACACGTATGTAAAGTCGGTGACAATGCAATAATTTGGTACCATCGAGCTGATCTGATGATGAAACCAGTAGGTGACTACAGGAACTCACTACAAAAAAAATGCAATAACATCAAGTTAGTGGTCAAAAAAAACCGCTATATGCTAGGTATTGAAAATAAAAGATGTTAATAAAAATTAACCTGACAAAAAAAATTAAAACCGTTTTTTTAAATAAGGTTTTATTTAAAACAAGTGAACCTAAAAAAAACTTTAGAGTTTGTACAGTAATAATGTATATCGGATAGCTTACATCAGCGTCTGAAGCTTTTAAAATACCATTTTTTCTTTTTAGTTAGTTTATTTTTTTTAATCAATTCATGTTTTAAAAAAAAAACTTTGAATGTGCAATTTACTACTGTTTTAAAATTTTTTTTTTACTTAATGAAACTAGTTTGTGTGGTTTAGGAGTTATTTACATTTCTTTAGGCTCTTTGCAAGTGTCTTTTTTAAACTGCTCGTCAGTGTATTTACACTACGTACTAAATTAAATGACTAAATACACAAATAAATACAAAACAAAAGGACACGAAGGCGTCGAAATACTACTGCACCTAGGTAAATATCAGCTGTATAAGTTCCAAACACACCAAGTTATCTCACGACAGGAACATTTGTGTGAACTCCTATGTTCCCGCTATTTATTACAAACTTTCACGTTTATCAACACAATCAGCAGAATAAAAGAACAAATATTATCTTTCACTGGAAAGTTGCCCATTCAGACAACTTAGTTATGAAAAGCAAACTTTTACATGTCCAGCGGAAAATGTATTTTCTCTCTAATTCTTACAAACAATGTTAGTAGATAATGATAACCGACCTCGTTCGTCTAGTAGTCACAAATCCACTAGGTATAGTGTCCTCAAAACCACTAGCTCCTACTGGTCCAGGTACTGACTGTATCCCCGAGTCAGGTGAAATATAATAGGGCTTACGGATGGCGAACAATGGGTAGCTCGCCGTCCAGTAAGGACCAGGCCCGGGTCGATGGCGCGTCGTGTTCCTCGCGCGCCTAAAAGAGATGTCAGCACAAAATGAAGGGGTCCGATAGGGCCGACGCCTCAAGGTCGCAGGTAATTCGAAAGAGATAACCGTGGCCCTGGCACAGGCAACTGAAGGAACACGGGTTGGTTTTAGTCAGTAAAAGTTTGACTCGCCCTCCCGCTCCACCCAGAGCGGGAGAAGTCATTTGATGATTTCCCACCCAAAAAAAAAAATGTGAAATATAATTAGGTTTTGTCATCCGGCAAATTCTTAGTCAATCTGCCTCGCCTTTCCCCAATATATTATATATTGGGTCCTATGTTGGGTCGGCTTCCAGTCTAACCGAATGCAGCTGGTTATCAGTATTTTACATGAAGCGACTGCATAGGTAACCATCAAAACCCAATTACTGGGTAATACTATACCCCTTGGTAAGACTGGTAGTCAGGCTGTCAAAAATCCACGAACGACAGCTTGGACAAACACTTTAACGTGCTTTCCGAGGTACGGAGGGGTCTTGGTATGTAAAGATGGTCACGCATCCACGGACAACCGCGGGTACCTTGAATCTGGATTTGTGCCGGTAATGACAATAGCCACCGTTTTACATGTACATGGGACCTGTAACAACACTGGCTAGTTTTGAGTAAGAAAACTTAATCTGAAATAGTAATAGGGAACTGCCTCGTTGGTCTAGTGGTCGCAATCGCTACTGCTGAGCATGAGGTCCTGGGTTCGATTCCTAGGTCGGGCAACGTGTTATTGGGTTTTTCTATCTGGAATTTCTCAGTAGCAGCCCGAAGACTGGATTTGTGCCCGGTAGATGGCAATAGGCTCGCCCCCTATTACATGGGACTTGTGGGTGTACTATAGGTACACCTCTGCCCAACCCTTCGGGGAAACAAGGCTTGATGCTATGTATGTAATAGGGAATACAAACTACAAACAAAGGAAAATAACCTTTATTTTTGTAAGAAATCCCTGTAGCATCGTCTCGTATCACGCGAGTCTAATACGAGTATCATTAAGATAAGCCTTCTTCTCATTTTCTCCAAACGATAACTGCCTCGTACGTACGATGTGTAAATATAGTGAGTATTTACAATAGATTGCGTTGCGTGTATTTATAAATAAGTACTGATTTTACCGATGAAACTGAACGCGTTCAGCACAACTGAACCGTGTTCAAGAGCTATCTGCTATAAATGAATTAAATGCACCGACCCCAGTGTGGTTTGACTAGACTCGATTTATTGAATGAAACCTCATGGTGCTTCAAATACCATTGCAGATTAAGAAGTAGGCTGGGGGGCGCTTTAATGGTAGGGAGGATGTGTGAGCTTACGGAAAGAATTGGAAAAGCATTGCAAGCCTAGCGTAAGCATTGGACTAGTGAAGACGATATTTATTTTTTAACGACGTCGCAGGCGGTCTCTGCTATGCTGTGTTGTTCCAATATCTTCGTCTGAGATCTATACCTCACTAGGCGAACCGCGTTCAAGAGCTAAGCAGTGTCAACATTGTTATGGAATATTGACACTGACAGTTCTTGAAATTAGTTTGAAAGTGCTGATCGCGTTCAGTTTATTTGGTGCAATCCGCACTAATCATAAGTCGTAAACGACGATCTAGAATGAACAGAATATGTATCAATGAAGGTGAAGCAAAAGAAACAAGGTAAGGACAGAAGTATGTGGCGGTCTGTAGTTTTTTAATATAATTTACGAGTAAGTTAATAACCTACCCAACAATCTCTCAACAAATTTAATGAGCATTTGCGTAATCGAAAAATAACCGTCGTTTACATTGAAATATAATTAATTCCGAATTTCGTCGATTGATCTACCTACAAAATAATCGAGAAGCCGTTACTAATTACGTGTATTTTACTTTACGCACCTACGAGGATGTTTTGATTAAACGGTTTATGTTAATTAACGTTGACCACGTGTATAAATGGCGTGGGTATTTTGTTAAATACGCTTGACCACACATTTATTTACTACACTTTTGATGCAACTTTTAACATTCATTTATTTAAATGAACATTTCAGTTTCATATTAAACCTCGCATCACTAAATATTCTGTTAGCTGTACGAGTATATCACATGAGCTAATTAATTACATTGAACGGTGCAGCACTTAACTAAATGTTGGATTCCACAACCGTCAACGGCGCCGGCGTATATCTCTAATTAATATGTTTGAATACAGACGGACGAACATAATGTAAGCTTTTATAATTTTTTTATTCAATTATGTATAGTAATTTTCAAATATTATTTATTTTTATAATCATGTATTCGCAGTTTTATTATTTTATTTTGTAAAGTTATAACCATGTGCTCATTTTTTTTTTGAATGGCATCTCGCAGGTCAACCTATGAGGTTGTCGTCTGCTTAAACGGACTTGCCTGTGGTTGCCCTAATAAATTAAGGCCTCCAGCCACGACTTAAACTTAAATACTAACTAAAAACTAAGCGACTACACGCTAAGGGCACCCCCTGTGGGGTACGAACCTCGGCTTAGGGCGTCGCTGGAAAGGGGCAGCAAGGATCAGGATTTGAGTGATTTAGGGACGAATTTAAAGCTACAGGCTCAGCGGCGCGGGCTGGCTCGAGCAAGGGTCGGGAGGGGCGTGGATTTGGGCGTCGCGGCGGGCCTCGGCGGCGAGGACGGTAGGACGGCGATCGGGTTTTGCGCTTGTGTAAGGTGCTGGTGGCCTTACTGCTCTCCTGGAGGAGGGTAGTGGCGTCGTCGGGGGCGATTAAAGTATGCCTTGGTCGGCGAATACTGCTAATGCGGGAGGGAGTGTAGCGGGCGGCCGCTGAGATCAATGGGTTTGGGTGTTTGATGCCACACCATGTGCCCAAGTGAAATTCCATTAATTATTAGTGGTTAGACTGACTTTTGCCGGTTGACAGCAACTAGCTGTCATACGGTAGCCTACGTGTACAGTCACAGTTGGGAACATGGCAGTCGAACTTGAACACTAGCAGAGTGAAGACGTATTTTGTGTATTTGGAAACAGTGTAGTAATGTTATTAAAATGGTTATATAGCTATACAGAGTTTACTTTTCCTTGCAAATTTACAATAGTATGCTGCAATGGTGAAGTGAAATTCAAAATGCATTTAATCAAAACACGTGCTGTAGTACACATTTACAATTGGTAAATCATTATGCAACTAACTATTTACACGAGGTGCTCGAGTAAATAAATAACTGAATATACATACAAATGACGGAGAATGTAAGTATCTCTCGTTATCATCAGCCGTATTTTAACTACCTGTGGGCGTACTATGGGAAGTATTCGTTATTTCGCAATAGAAAAACCGTTTGTAGTTCAAATCAAATTATACTTAACAATCAAATTAATCACACTAGCATTTTAACACTCTGTAGGTACACGTCACAATTAAACGGTACGCGCGACAGTTTCTAACCGTGTTCACTGCTTGACCGCCACCGACCAAAATCAACTAAACTCTGGTCGAGCGTTATGTTGTAGACTCTGTCGAGCGCCGCTTGGTGGCGTTGGCATCATCGCGATGCCAAATAATCAAACGAATGACTAACGTATTTCCGACACACCTATATACAAAATCAAAAAGTCATTTGTGAGTCGAAGTACTCCACATCGCTGCCATTCGGAAACGTGCCCAGAAGACGGGCAACATTACCATGTTAAACGGCAACGCTAGTGCTAAGAATCAGCACTTTTGAAGGCCTACGATCATGATGTGGTCTACCGGAGGTGAGCCTGCGCAGGTCAACCACATGCCCACATGCCGTTGCGTTTATGGGTCGATCCGGTATATCGCTTGCGTGTGTCAAAATAACTGCACGGGTAACTCCAATAAACGCACTGATCTACCTGCGCAGGCCCATCTGCAAAGGACTCTATATTAGACCGTGGCGTGTATTGCCGCCATTATACATATTTTTAAACTATATTGCTACCATGTTCTTCTCGTATAGCTCGTACTGTTTCCAGAGATGAAGACCAGGAAAAATATTCAGGTGTGCGCCGATTGATATCTGGGTTCCACCATTAACGAAGGAAAACAAAATAACCACAAGTTCGACATAATTTCTCTGTATGTCACAAAGCAAGCAAGGTGAAGCAAGAAATTATTAGAACATGCATTAATTAAATACTCCGGATTAAGCAAATTTGTGTCTCGTAAATAATGGCGGGCGACAATTTAGGCGTGAATTATTGTCTGCACACAAATTAAGTGTTTAGCAGGCTGTTTAACGTGCAACACTTTGTAATTAATACATGATAAGCCTCGATTGAACTATCGGGAACGTTGTCTGAATTTAAAACCTATATTTCTAGGTAGTAACTTGATCCTAAAATTTTTTTTTACTTAATCCTACTTTAATTCCTGGTTTCTAAATGGCGAATAGGTTAGTCGCAAACACAACTGCTGAGCGTAAGTTAAATTTGTTCTTCAGTTTGTAACAGTTTTTCCATTAGGTAATTCTCCATAGCAACTAGGAGTCCGAATTTGAACCCTTAAATGGAAATAGGCTTGCCCCTATTACAAGGGATTATTATAATACCGAACCAGGCCACTCTTTCTCGTATTACGAAAAAAAGTTTTTATGTATGAGAGTTTCTAGTACTAAATATAAACAACACTTGTTACGCGTACAAAAGGAAACTACTTTCTGAACTCACCCTGGGACTGCACGCAGTTTTTTATTGGTGGCCATAGTAGTCTTGTGTTCCTAGTAATAAGATGTGCTTCGTTCGCTTTGTTTTGCTCAGTGATTGAATACACACCAAAATAATTTATAATCTATCTGCAACACTTTTTTGCCATAACTATTATTTACTCATTGTTTTATTAGCATTAATTTCTTTTCTTTTTAAAATGTAAAGGTGTAGTTTAAGTTTTTTTAATGAAAAACACATTGACAGCCGGCTGCTCCCGCGTCTCATCGTTTGACATAGACTAAATATTGTTTATTTGAATAGTCTGTCCCACAGACAAGTGATGTTGGAGCGTCGGGCGTGGTGGGTCTATGCGTATACATATTTTTTAAATTGTACACAAAATAATACGGTAAATATTTATTTTTGTTGCCGTATAAAATAACTTATTTATTTATTTACTTATTATTATTTTTTTATCCCCTATTAGGATTTATTGATGTCCGTTTATGTGTTCGTGGCATCATAACGGGCCCTGTCAGAATATCAGCGCTGCATTATATTTTTTTTTTTAATATCGAACTGTAGAACAATTATTTTTATTTTCTCAAAACTTGGCAGTGACATCGATGCGCAAACTTTAGCTATGAATTCAACACATGATTCTAGACGGGGATTGGTTATCCAATAAAATAAGCTGTATCATAGAAAAGCGCAATACGCGGTCAGAATGTTTGTAACAGCATTTTTTTTTAAACTCACGAAAAGTTTCAACACAGGCTGAGTTCAGAATCATGTAAGTTGATTATTTGGTGGGTCTGGAATATTATTATAATGATAAATATAAAGTTAATGCTAAAAACAAGTTCAACACACGTAGGTTAAGTGAGAACAAACTGGTTCAACCACAGATAAAAAAATATTATGGTTAGAGAACATCTAAGTATTTGGTACCTAAAGTGTTAAACAAAATAGATTTATTGAGAGAAAAAGTAAAAATTTGAAAAGGATTAATGAAGACCAAAATTTAAAAAAAAAACATTATACAGGATAGCAAACATCAGTACTTCTCATTATTTTGTACACCTAAAGTTAACTATGTACCTTAATAGTTTAAAATGGTTAAAAATTCTACTTTAGTATCTATTTCGTAAACTGCTTCTGTAAACTACTTCTGTTATTGCTAAACTTAATTTATCTAAATAAATTATATTAATAACAACCCCTGACTACCGATCCTACCGCCAATAACTTGGTCAACGTATGTATGACTTTTAAATTTTCATATAGCTTGTGTCGTCACAAGACAGAAAACGCAAATTTCTTCCTGTTTGTGCTATAAAAGTAATTGTCCTGTATGTCAATCCTTGTATTTCAGGCGCTGTTCAACTCTCATGCGAGGCGGCGAGCCTCCTTGCCGGATTGCCGCCATGGGATCTGGAGGCAAATACCCTCGCGCACGTATGGGAGTGGCGCGAGGAGGCAAAACGCCGGGGTGTAACTCCGCTGCCGCGACAAATCACGGTACAGCGGACAGAGCTCCGGCGGGATCTCATGGCGACATGGAGGGTGCGATTGTCGCAACCCAGTGCTGGGCACGCATCAATAGCGGCGGTAAGTCCCCTCTTTGAGGAGTGGTTGGAGAGGCGCCACGGCGTCCTCACCTTCCGCCTGACACAGGTCCTCACCGGACACGGTTGTTTCGGGAGGTTCCTGTTTCGCATAAGGCGGGAGGAAACGCCCGGGTGTCACCATTGTGTGGATCGCCCGGAGGACACGGTGGAGCATACGGTGGAGGTATGCCCAGCTTGGGCGGAGCACCGCAGTGTCCTCGCGGAGGCGATTGGCGGCGGCGATATCTCGCGTCCGGCCCTGGTCCAGGCCATGGTACGGAGCGAGAGGGAATGGAAAGCCGTCACCTCCTTCTGCGAAGCAATAATGCTCGCAAAGGAAGAGGCGGAGCGCGTGAGGGAGAGAGCCTTGCGCCCTCACGCCCCTAGTCGCCGCAGGAGACGCCCTGGCCCTGGCGTCCTGGCCCTGGGCGTCGGGAATCGCAAGCAGATTCCCGGCCACCGTAGGCGCGGGCTTGCGGACGGCGAGCCATGGGTAGCTCGCCGTCCGGTAAGGACCAGGCCCGGGTCGACGGCGCGTTGTGTTCCACGCGCGCCTCAAAGAGATGTCAGCACAAAATGACGGGGTCCGATAGGGCCGACGCCTCAGGGTCGCGGGTTATTCCACAGAGAAAACCGTGGCCCTGGCACAGGCAACTGAAGGAACACGGTGGGTTTTAGTCAGTAAAAGTCTGACACGCCCTCCCGCTCCACCCAGAGCGGGAGAAGTCATTTGATGATTTCCGACCCAAAAAAAAAAAAAAGGCGCTGTTCAACCGTTTGTATATAGTAGATATTTAGAAGGATCAATTGCAACACGTAGGTTCCCAATCTACGGCCTTATTACGTAACACACTGGTAAACGTAATAACTTTCATTTTAAGGCAGAGTATATACATTCCTGTAATCGGCGGTCGAAAAGAGGCTTAAACATACGGTTCAGTGAAAGTTGTACAAGTGCCAAAAAATTACCTATTTGGAATGGGAGCGTTTCATACAATTAGCCTAATAGTTCGAAAGTGACACAAGGTTATGGCAGGTCAACAGACAGATGGGTGGATAACCTATAAAGGACTTTGGGTAAGACTTTGATGAGACTTGCACAGACCATGGGATCATGCCACAAAAGTGTATATCTTCAAAAACTCGAAAACTTGTGGCATCTACCAACCCGCACTGGGCCCGCGTGGTGGACTACGGCCCACTCCCTCTCTCAGAGACGAGGCCTGTTGGAAAATTATAGGCCGATTATGCTTATGATATATTGTCTCTCAGAGTCATAATTTGTATGAAAGGCAAGGCATAGATACAAAAGCCATTTTATCGCTTCGCAGTTAAGTTATGGCTTTTATATTACTTATCTTCCTTATCTGTATTCAAAGTTTAGCTACGATCCATTTTAGAATATAATTTACGATCTCTGCGACGAATAAAATCTAAGTGGGACACAGGTTTCGGACGAAGACAGACGTTCACTGATTTATTTCCGTCACTCCTGCACTTCAATTAGAATCTTGGTACATATTTTATCTACCTTTTAAGGATAAATCGAATCAAGACACTCACTCACTCACTGTCACTGTCTCACTTTGAATCAGATAACTATTCTTAATTAACTTTCAAACGTGGAGTCAGAAGGGACTTTAGAGGTTGTTCGCTTTTGCGGAAGAATCGTATGTTCCCACGACCCCACGTAGGTGTGAGATGGAGAACGGGGTGGTTTAAAAAAATAAAAGGGTGGTTTTGCCTTACCCGAGGAGGCCCGCAGAGGCGGGCCGGCACCAGTCGGGGTTGCGGAAGAATCATATGTTCCCGCGACCCCGACGTAGGTGTGAGATGTAACACCGGGGTGGTTTTTCCGGGGCGGAGGACATCCATGAGAATTTTACACCCCGGAACAAAAAAATATATGTAAGGGTGGTTTTGCAAAAGTTTAATTAGTAAATGCCTTATCACGTGATATACAATATTTCATATTTAGAATAGAAAAGATTCGACTGTCAGCATCGTCGACAGAAAGGTTTTTTTTTTTATAATTCAAAGGCCTTGTATTGATAAAGATGCCGCAAGACCCATGAAGAGTCACAAAGTACCTATAATACTTAGGCTAAACGGTTGTGAGGTACAATCATTTAGTAATTTACGTCTGAAGATGTCCTGAATTTAATCTGCTCTCATTACATGCAGTAGGAGGGCATTAATCACTAGATATTGTACGCTTTTGCAGATGAATCGAAAAGAAGGGATATTTCAGCCATCAGAATCAGTCGCAATTTCTGTGTAGGTACCCTCACAAGAAGCTGCTAAAACTTTAAATAAGTTAAGTCAGCCCATTCCGAGAAAACATGAAAAAAGATTATTTTCAGAAGAAAATAATACTTCGTTTTTGTTATTTCTGACCCTACGCACGACTAGCAATTGTAAAAAAAAAACATAGAAAATTTTATTATTGCCTGCATTTAAAATGTTATTACTCTACATTTTAAAGTTTTGTTTTTAACCCTCCAAGTGATGATGTCACAGTCTCGTAGCGGCACAATGACTAACTTCTGTCATACGCCGTCGTAAAAGGTTTGCCCCTGGCTTTTACACACAAAAGTTCTATAATTGGGAGCCATGGTGTAAAGAGAATATTGTACAAACTTTCTATGCATACGGTATAATTTTACATACCAATTTTATGGTACGTTGAGTGTTTTTCAGCCGGTCAACAAAAGATTTTATACAGTCTAGCGCTGTTTTGGTAGATTAGTTAGTAGGATATATGTATGGATAGGATGGATAAATCAAAACCGTCTTTATTTCCGAAAACATATTTGTCACATCATATTACGTACAAACAATTCGTTGTTTGGTTAGGCAAACTCAAAAACTTTATTAATGTCTGTGCTTATAATTGAATACGTTAAATAAATCATGTCGGGTTAACTTTTATAAATGGTTTGTATGTTTTGAGTCAACAGTTTTGCGTCACCAAAAACAGGTGATACTCGTACACATACGATTTTCAGTTTACTATTACAACATATTTAGTTTAATCGTACAAGCTGTCGCATTTTTTTTTGGGAGTAGTTACATTATTACAATTTATTTTAAATCAAAAGATATTGCCATTACTCTGCTTGTGTACCTATGATTTCATTATGGTAGCATCAGTCGACGAGTGCAGTTATAATGAGGTATGTTACAATTGACTAAAAAATTATGGTGATTAATTTAATTCATGATAGATAAAAAGTTTGATGAAAAGTTTTCTCTTCTTTATAATTAAATGGAAAAAATAATTTTGCATACCCAGCCCGATCACTATGTACGGTAAGCCGATCCCCTGGGAGAAGCAAGTCAAATACCTAGGCGTGATCCTCGATGAAAACCTTACCTTTAAGGCTCATATTAAGGCGGTTCGCGGGCGCGCCTCCTTCGCTCTTAGCAGGCTCCAATTCGTACTGACAGCCCGTAGTAAACTGTCCCTTAAATGCAAGCTCCGCATTTATACCGCAGTCATCCGTCCCGTCATGACCTATGCCTGCGTTGTATTTGCGCACGCTCACCCACGTCATCTCCATAAGATGCAGACCCTCCAAAACCGTTTCCTCAGAAGGGTTACGGGTGCCCCTTACTACGTCCGAAACATAGATCTTCACGTCGACCTCAAAATGCCAACCATAAAACAGTTCATGAAACGCCTATCAAAGCGTTTCTTCGACTGTGGCATCAAACATTCTAATCCCCTGATTACAGCGGCCGCCCGCTATTCTCCCTCTCGCATTAGCAGTATTCGCTGACCAAGGCATACTTTAATCGACCCCGACGACGCCACTACCCTCCTCCAGGAGAGTAGTAAGGCCACTAGCACACTACATAAGCCCAAAACCCGATCGCCGTCCTACCGTCCTCGCCGCCGAGGCCCGCCGCGACGCCCAAATCCACGCCCCTTCCGATCCTTGCTCGAGCCAGCCCGCGCCGCTGAGCCTGTAGCTTTAAATTCGTCCCTAAATAATACCAATCCTGAACCAGCTAGTCATTTGCTGCCCTCTTCCAGCGACGCCCTAAGCCGAGGTTCGTACCCCACAGGGGGTGCCCTTAGCGTTGTCGCCTAGTTTTAGTTAGTATTAAAGTTTAAGTCCTGGCTGGAGGCCTTAATTTATTAGGGCAACCACAGGCAAGTCCGCTTAAGCAGACGACAACCGCATAGGTTGACCTGCGAGATGCCAAACAAACAAACAAAAATAATTTTGCATAGTTATTAAAATTAAAAATTCATCAAAATGATTCAATTTTATTCATAAAAGTATGGAATCTTTTCATCATTGCTTTTGTCACATTAAACTATCGTCCGTTAACCGACTTTACAGACAACCATTTTTTTTAAATTAAAATCTCACTTTAGTTGATAAAACGATTCAAAAGCATCGAGTTTGTTTGAAAAACGTTTTCGTAGCGCGTGCATTCAATATGCTCGGTTTAAAAACGGAACGAGACCGAATGAAACGCTTTAACAAAAGAAGTAACGTGCACGTCCAAACAAACAGCTGTCCGCATTGAAAACTGTCCACTCAATAACAACAAAATCCGTAAAGCTGTGTTGAAACTGGAAAACTCCCGTTTGACAAGCCAGTGTTAACGTTAAATGGTTTTTTCATACCTGCGCGGGAACGTTTCACAGGTCACTTACGTTTTCAATCGACACCAATGCCTCTGTGCTCGAACTTTTACAAAAGAGTACGTAGCATTTTTTTCTACATACATTGCAAGCATTGTTTGGTAAAAGTTTCATAGTTTTACTGCCAGCCAGCAATGTATTAGTGAGAGCGAATATTTTCGCCGTATTTTTAAACAAGCGTGTCGACTATGAATGAGGCAACTTCGTTATTCCTTATAACGTAATATCGTTCATGAGATTTTCTGGAATAAAATATCCTGCCTAGGCTCAGACTATGAATTTTTGAAGAGATTGTTGAGGCTGATACAAAATAAGAGAGAAATACAAATAACTAGCTCGTTTTAAAACGAAAATCTTTTTTTTTTTTTTTGGGATATTCGCCGATACTATACTGATATTTGATCATTATTTTAAAAGGAAAAATCATGATGAAATTAGCAAAAACTCCAGTGTAAAGTGAATACATAGCCAAAGCCTACACAAAAAACCTAGATACTACCAATCTAGCTCAAACTATTCAAAGGCTTTCACAGGCTATCCAAATCGAATCGTTAAAGGCCTAGAAAAAGGACTTTTTACGTGTTCATCCAAAAAATAAATAACGTTTACCATGAGCTGCGGGTAAATCCTAAGATTTGCCAGAAAAGCTTCTAATAAACGTATGTTCGGTATTCCAGTAACGTATGCCTAGAGACGTTGATATTGTCACCCTTTAAATTTATTTGTCTTTTACGCTTTACTTCATTTTACGGTACCATTTCTCAAATTGCTTACGCTTGCTTATTTGAAGGGCCTGGCCGGGCCCGTAATAGAGACAATTAAACGTAAGCCAACATTAAAAAAAACCGGACGAGTGCGAGTTGAACTCGCGTGGAGAGTGTTCCGCACGATGTTGTTACCTACCTAAAACATTTGAATATAAAGTAGGTTGCCAAGACTTCCATAACGCGTTCACTGTTAAAAGTTATCAAATCTTACATCATGGTAAAAATGTACGGCTTGCAAAACTTTTGTTCTTAATTTTCTGGTTGTCTCCCCAAAAGTGACCCCCATATTCAAAACGTTTATTTACGTTACACGACCATGTTTGGGTCACAGAACTTCATATGTGTATCAAATGTCAACCTAATCAGTCATGTAGATTCGGAGCAAATTGACTAAGACCGACGGACAGACAGACAGCCACACGAGTGATCCTAATATAAGGGTTCTGTTTGTCTTGAAGACGTACGGAACCCCAAAAATTATTTCAAAATCTACCTAATCTGTTGACAGCCAATTAATGTTTATAGTGAAGTTAACGTTTTACATTTTCAGTTAGTCTTTTAAGATCGTACGTCATAAACGTCCATGAAACGCGTTTTAGGCCCAAATTACACGATTCTGCTAGCGTTCGTACTTTGAAGTCAGAGAATGACCGCTGAACGTTTTATACAAGTTATATAGAAGTACTAAGACCCACTTTACGGTCCAATACTGGTTGTGATGAGACCCGTAAGTGACCGCTTATGTCACATAGCAGATATTATATCGTTGTCAAACGACAGAAACATTGTAATAATGTCAAACACAGTTCAACGTCAATCGTTTTGATTCGCAGGTTAATTTATTATGAAAGAATTACAGAAAAAAGTAAATGGAGTTAATTTCCATGATAACAAAATGTTAATACCGTACCTACATTATTGAAATAAGTGTGATAAAAAGTTGTGTATTTTTTTCTGGGAACTTCGGTTTTGTTACGTATGCTCACTTCAATAGGCATAAATTTGGTACGAAATAACAGTCACACAATAATACTACAATAATATTAATAATAATAATAATATCATCAAATCAATAATAATAATAATACAGTCCACGTTTCGTCTTACTAAGTAAGTAGCTAGCCGCCGACCATATTAAATATGATGTGAGGATATTTTATTGTTTAGTTGCAAATAAACACCATCAAAGACAGACGCTTGTTTCTCTAAGTCAACTACTCGCCAAACGAAATTTAACCCTATCCTACACATCAGTGACAATGTGTTTTAATATACATATATAAGTATATATAATTATATAAGCATGTCGTGAATGATGGCGCCACAGTACAGCGGACAGCGCCATCTAACAATTTGATTAAAAAACGAATGATCATGTGATCGGAAACGCTAGCGAGCCCTACCGCTTGGACACGATCGTCGGTGGAGGGGATGCAGCGAGGACTGGCGGAGAGACCGAGGGTTGCGACAGTCAACGGAATACGGTCGAGTTTGGACAGTCTTGGCAAACGCTCAGTACCAACGCACGTGTCTGTTTCCTTTGCACGTGTTTATTTCGTTAGCCAGTGTATTAAAGTCATTTTTAATTCGAATTATCTTTTCGTTCGAGTACCCACTACAGTGCCCACACTAAAATGTGTAGGATCGTGAAGAAGACCCGATGTTTCGCATCTCGGCCACCCCTGAACCGACATGCATATATTTGTTGTTGTGAGACTTTTAAACCCTTTCTCCCAATTCTTTGTAATTCAATGGTTTTAGATGATAATTATTAAAGTATTTTCATAATAAAGTTCCAACCATCTTGTCTAAGTTATAAAGCAATCTCTAAAATATACTAATACAACAAAAATGTCGCATAGACTTTTCCTTGAGACCATGATGCCTCGGCGATATTAGGGCGAATTTAGGGTTCCCTAAAATTACTTACTCCTTAAGTAAGTAAATTTTATATGACAAAACAAATAGAATGGTTTATAAAAGTGCGGGTTGAGCTTTTTTTTTTTTAAAACTACCTAAAGTTATGTACATTCAATATTTTAGTGGCAACATTTTAGTCTTATTAAGTCTTCCATACGACTAAAATATTTTTGTTACATAAAGGTTTGAGCGGCGTTTTAGTGATAAAAAGTTATGTTAAGATTTAGCACCCGATGACAGTTGTCTTACAAAAACCTTTATTAGCTTTACCTTTTTGTTTAACTGAAACTTTTATATGGCCAACACATTGTCCAATAAACGTCACGGCTGAAACCATTATACGTCGTCATATAAGTTAGTCCTAAAAACGTTTACCTACTCAACATATACAACGTTGTTTTGTATAATGGTGTTGCCGTTAGACAGAAATAGGGATTATGACTAATATTAAAAATGTTCGAAAAAATTATGTGATTTTAAAGAAGGCATAGTAGAAATGAGATAATCGAAAAAATCTGTTAAATTGATGTGAATATGAAGAAGCTACACGCTTTAAAAGTGTTTGGAGGGGGTGAATCCCGTCCTTTTCGCGCGGTACGGACAATGTAAGGCGCTAGTATGAAGTTACATAGTCGTGACGTCACTTCTACGATAGTGCTAGGCCTTGTCGAACACTTACCTTAATACATTTATAACTTGGCAATTTTTTTAGTTTTTATACTTTTTGTAATTTTAGTTGTACTATTTGGAAACAAACATTTTTGAGATAAAAAAAATAAAAAATTCATCATCCCTATCATACGAAGTTTTTGCTTGTTGCAATGGAATGGCGGTTATAGCTTGCTACAAACTGCTTTCTGAAAAACTACTTAAACCTCCGTACGAAATGTCCATCATACATAAATATAATATCACTGTTATTATTTCAGATCGCCAAGTTTCAATTTATAAAAATGATTGAAGAGGGAATAAAATGCAAATAACCCGAACGAAACGAGTGCAAACGAAGATTCTGGAATATTGATCGGACAGATTTAATATCGCACGCAAACGACTTAAACAAATTGTATTCACATTTGTTTGAGCGAGAAGATTTTGAGATTTACACGAGGAAGGAAGAGTACCAACTTTTCTCATTAACAAGTTGAGGAAAGAAAAAGAAAAATTGGCAGACGAATTGTAAACATAGTCAGAACTGTAGACAAACAGTATTCAAGGTTCGACGAATGCTGGAAGGAAACGAAGCCGTAATTGAAAGGGTTCCCAAGTATTTTTTTGCATTTTCACACTAATTTGATGAAGCTATAACATCAAATAAAATCAAATCAACGTTAGTGATGTAAGATAGCTCGTTAAAAGTACCAGCGGATCAAGGTTAATGGCGTGTGCTCGGAGAGGTCAATTAAGGCCAGCAGTGGAGTTCTAGCTGATGGTGGCGGTGGCAATAAGGCTGAATAGTGAGAATATTTGCTACCAGTGGATTCCATTTCAATACCCAAATTACAACAAACTTCAAAACTTCCGCACAGCAAGCGACACATCCCACATTCCACTCACACAGATAACCACGGAACAAGTTTCTCACGAAGTTTGTGCTACAATTTAACTTAAAATTTCACTCACAAAGTATGCTCGACACGAACCGGCAAGAGCAGAAAAACGACATCGTAGAGCTGTGTGTATGTGGTCGTAAAATTGGATTAGCTTCCCGCCAAGTAATGAACGTTACAGTCGAGAAACAGATGAGACATATTATTAAACAAGCACCATATCTCACGGTGACTGCGTCGTTGGCGTTTTAAAATGGTAGCAGCGTTACAATTTTCTGAGTAAGCATCTGTGATAAATAACTGTAGCTAGATCAAGATGAAGTCTTTGTTTCGGCCATTAGTAGATAGGTCGTACCGGTTCCAGCTCACTTTTTTCAAGCGGTTTGAACCGACTACTAAGCGGTCCTCAATCCTAAAAACGATGCACGGTTCGCGAGATACGTAAATCAATTAGCAATAATCTAATTGACATCCGGCCGGCCCGGCGACCCTCATTAGTTTTTCATTGTTCGCCATTTCTTATCTCTTACTCATTCGAGAGCTCTCATTACGACTGCTTTAGGGTTCCTTATCAATTACTCATTGTATATGGGTACTTTGCCTCTATTTTAATTTCATACTACACTCACGTGGTTTCTGCCTACCCCCATGGGATGTAGATCCCATGGGGGTAGGCAGAAACCACAGAACGCCACCTGTTACGATCCTTACATACTCCTTTTGCGTCGTTTACGTTCATACATAAGGGTAATACACGCGCGCCGGTTGCGAGTGCTACGCACCTGACCTTTCTGAAGAACGTCACCATTAAGGTCACTATATGTCCTCCTAGGGCGTCCCGTCCCGGCGTTTCCACTCACATCTGCCTTGTAAATGCCTTTTGTTACTCACCTTTCATTCATCCTCTCAACATGACCAAACCATCTTTATTTCAAGCTATAAAATATAAACGGAACAGCTCATTCAACTAAAATATCATTGAACCCTGTGTTCCCTGTTAATATTACGCGTGATATAACATAAAAAATTCTGTTGTAAATGTAAAAAACAAATATTATTTTTGTTTTAAATGGGCATTACTCTCAGCGTTATATCCCGTAAACAATAACGCGGATCGGGTATCATCGTACGCTATACAAGTTGTTTTTTTTTATATCTCATAACTCTAGGGTTATATTCTGTAGGTAACTAAAACTCCTAGAATAGGGCGTCCAAAAATGCATAGTTTCGGAGATATCAATCATAATCAAATTAGGTCAAAAATTGTCACCAGTATGACGAATCTTTACTTTTGCGAGGTTGCCAATTTTGTTTGCTTACCATACAAAATAGGCCCTTGATGTGTCTAGGTATCTAAATTTCATTGAAAAATACGAGTAATTAGTTTTTATTCAAACCAATCGTTCATATTTAAAAGTAAGAAAATACGACGTTGTCATATTTCACGTAAGGGTGTTTTACATTAATAATCGTGACTTTGTCGAATTATTTTGTATGAAAAATAAAAAAAATATAGGATGATTGAAACATAATTCACATGCCAGTTGATTCTTTGATATGGTCTCAATCTAGAGTTATGAGATATAAAAAAAACACCTTGTATAGCGTACGATGATACCCGATCCGCGTTATTGTTTACGGGATATAACGCTGAGAGTAATGCCCATTTAAAACAAAAATAGTATTTGTTTTTTACATTTACGATAGCATTTTTTATGTAATATCACGCGAAATATTAACAGGGAACACAGGGTTCAATGATATTTCAGTTGAATGAGCTGTTCCGTTCATATTTTATAGCTTGAAATAAAGATGGTTTGGTCATGTTGAGAGGATGAATGAAAGGTGAGTAACAAAAGGTATTTACAAGGCAGATGTGAGTGGAAACGCCGGGACGGGACGCCCTAGGAGAACATATAGTGACCTTAATGGTGACGTTCTTCAGAAAGGTCAGGTGCGTAGCACTCGCAACCGGCGCGTGTGTATTATCAGATGTATGAACGTAAACGAGGCAAAAGGAGTATGTAAGGATCGTAACAGGTGGCGTTCTGTGGTTTCTGCCTACCCCCATGGGATGAAGGCGTGAGTGTAGTATGAAAAAAAAAATAGGCATAGTACCCGTTTACAATGAGTAATTGATATGGAACCCTAAAGCAGTCGTAATGAGAGCTCTCGAATGAGTAAGAGATAAGAAATGGCGAACAATGAAACACTAATGAGGGTCGCCGGACCGGCCGGATGTCAATTAGATTATTGTTAATTGATTTACGAATCTCGCGAACCGTGCATCCTACGCAAAAATGGACCGCAGAAACGTGCTCAGCGCATGCCAAAACCTTTTTTTTTTAAAGGATTAAGGACCGCTTAGTAGTCGGTTCGAACCGCTTGAAAAAAGTGAGCTGGAACCGGTACAACCTATCTACTGCCATTTTGCTTATTACGTTATTAAGTTGGGGGAAATGTTTAATTTATTTATTTTTTATTTACAAATGCAACTATAAACAAATGCAACTATGACACAGTGGAAAGATAGTGTTCTTTCACTCTCCTCTTAAACACCACAACAGTTTGACAGTTCCTAATGTCAGGTGGAAGTGAATTCCACAACCGAACCGCGTGTACAGAGAAAGAATAGGAGCAGAAGTCAGTTGAGTGGGGAGTTGTTTTGAGGAGATTTTTAAGGTGCGACCTGCAGGACGCATCAAAAGGACGGGCGAAGGAGAAGCGTTCCCGCAGATAGGATGGCGTTAAAGGGTTGTGGAGTAAGTTAAATAGCAGACACAATATCCGAGAGTTCATGCGAAGTCGAATAGGGAGCAACTTGAGTATCTTGCGAAAGTTAGAAACGTGATCATGCTTTTTTTAAGGTTAAAAACAAAACGAATACAGATATTTTGCAAACGCTCAAGCTTATTTAAAAGCTCCTCGGTGGCATCCAAATAACAGGCATCAGCGTAGTCTATGATGGGCTGTATGAGAGTTTGAGCAAGGGATTTTTGTTTTCAAGGGCAAGAAGCTCTGGAGGCATTTCAACGAATGGAACGTGTAGTGCACCTTGTGACTAACTTGAGCAACATGAGCAGTCCACGATAAGTAAGAGTCCAAGGACACCAACAGATTTTTTACCGTATTTGCGTATTCTATCTGAACTCCATTCAGACAGAGTGGAGACAGCGACGCAACATCGAGCCTATTTCGCATATACCTGCCTCCGTTAATTATGGCCTGAGATTTCTTAGGGTTGATCTGCAGTCCAAAAGACCGCGACCACTCGCTAATCAAATCCAGGTCATAGCAGACACGGCGGCTTCCGCATCTTGCGTCAAGAAATGATCGTAAAGCTGCAGATCGTCGGCATAGGGATGGAAGTGGGAAGAGATGACCCTGGTGACAGAGTTAATGAACATAGAAAAGAGAAGAGGAGAAATAACGCCACCCTGAGGCACACCAGCGGTAAGAGAGTACCATTCAGAAGAAGACTCTTCGAGACAAACTCGCTGAGAGCGGCTTTAAGATAGGAATCGAACCAACCAATAGTAGAAGAAGAGAAATTGAAAGATTTAAGGATACCCAGAAGGATATCAAAATTGACAGAGTTGAAGGCACTGCTAAAGTCCAGAAGTACAAGCAAGGTGAGAGATTTGTGGTCCATAGCCCAGCGGATGTCATCGGTAACCTTCACTAGAGTCGTTACAGTGCTATGATCAGGTCGAAAACCAGATTGAAAAGGACTAAGAAGGTCATTCGAAGAAAGAAAGGCAGAAAGTTCCTGATGAACAATGTGCTCAAGTACTTTGGAGAGATAGGGGAGGATAGAAATAGGTCGGAAATCAGTCGGAGAGACCGGGTTGGGAATTTTGGGTAAGGGAATGATATGGGCTTGTTCCCAGGCCTCAGGAATAGTACAAGAAAACAAGGAGAAATTAAAAATGTGGGTCAAGACGGGAAGTAGTGTGAGGCGAATCGGAGAAATCATTCTTGAGCAAAGATTATCATTACCTACTGCAGTGGACTCCTCCACTGCAGTAGGTAATGAAAATAGCACAAATAGATTTTTTTACCTCACTTTCACCAACATGACTTAATTCGAAAGAAGGACACTGCGCCACCGGCAAACAGGATAGTTTATTTCAAGTAGTTGATTTGACGTGTGGATCAAAACTATTAGTCTTTTATGGAAACAAACGCCTTTTATTGCCAAGTATTATGCCTTTAAAGTTTAAGTACTCGTAAACATACCTCTTTACTATTGGTCATTATTAAAATAAGTGTAATATTACTATTAATAATAATATTATATTATACTAGCTGCTCCCAGCGGTTTCACCCGCATAAATCTTGATCCCGTGAGAGTATCGGGTCAAATCCAGGTTATAAACTATCTGTGGGCCAAAGGGGTTTGAGTAATTTTGTATGGACCAGTGGCGTCATTTTTTTTTTCAGCGGCCACCTGTAATTTTCAAGTTAAATTGTTGTGCTATATTAAGTCCACATATATGTACAATTATTTTTGTCCTAAGTGATATCGAAGCTGAGTTATTTGCATTTGAAGATAAAAAAAAGTCGTCAATATAAATCCTTCAGTTACTGTCCTGCGTAAAGAAATCTTAGTTGTGTTTCTAGAAGGTTGATATTAGTGATTGGATTTACGATTTTACGACCGTTTGTCAATGTGACGATGGTACTGGGTCTAGGGAAACAATAAAAACACGTTATTATACTTTATTGCATTTTATGACATGATAAGTAAAAACACATTTTTTAACTCTCTTCGTCCATTTCGTTCTCAATGTCATGTCGAATAATAGTATCTAAAAATAGTGCCGGCGGAGTCAGATTATTTTGGTATCTGCCCCATCCCATGTACCATATGATGGACATTACATGCGAACAGCAGCCTAAGGTCCGTTTCCCAATAATACATGAGCAATAATATGTTAACTTAGAAAAAAATAAAAAAACTAATCACAATTAACCTCTGCCAATTTCGCTACCCTGAGAACTGTGTACTTTGCTCTTGCCCATTCTGTTTTAACGTACTGTATTTCGGCCTGGGGTGGTGCTGGTAAATGTCTTTTGCTGCGTTTGGAGAGGGCGCAGAGGGCTGTCCTTAAGGTAATGGCCTTCAAACCCTATCGCTTCCCTACCAGCGAACTGTACACGCTATGGAAGCTACCTACAGTAAGGCACTCTTTTGTGCTAAGTACAGTGTTGCGGAAGCATTCAAGTTTGTCTTTTGACCCTGAGTTTAGAAGACATAATCGTAGGACTGACAGAGATTGTTCGACATCAGGTGTTAAATTGGAAATTGTCCGCTTGCAGTTCAGTTTCTGCAGTCCCGTGATTTATAACAAAATTAATAAAGTTCTTACTATTTATCCATGTACTCTCCGGGATTGCAAAAGAATTAGTGATAAATGGCTTCATACTCTCACATACGAAGAAATTGAGAATTTAGTGAAACCCTAAAGATTTTTCATCCGTAAACATGCACACCAAATACACGTAGCGTAGAGTGTGCTCGTGGGGTTCCACAAGCGCATTCAACACTTACACCCTACAGACACGCACTACACTCACATACAACACCCCCACATGCACAACGTTAAACACTTAAAATTTTATTTTTAATTCTTTGTAACTGTTATTTTTTTAAACCCTTTGTATTTTTATCCCTGGAATTTGGAATGCCGTAGTCTCCTTCTTGGAGGTTGGCGTTAATAGCTGCGCCAAAGTTTGTAACTAATGTAGCTATTTACGTACGCAATCAATTTTGTAAAATGTGTTTTTGTTCCAAATAAAGATTATTATTATTATCTCCTTTATTATATTTTACAAACTTATAAATTACATTTTTAAATATTTTTTAAAAAATCTGAAAAAAAAAGAAAAAAAAAACATTAAAAAATATAAAAAATAGTATCCCACCGGTATCGGGAACAGGGTCCAAGCTACCGGCGGTCAGGGCTCCAGAGAGAGGAACCTCCTGACAATGCGAGCCGTGTCCAGAAGTACCGCTTTCTGAATCAAGCCCTTGATCCAGCTGCCCAACGAGAGCCTCCTCAGGTGTTTGTCGAGGCTCTTGGCTATTAAGCCATTGGCCGTCACGACTATCGGCACAATGATTGCTGAGTCCACATCCCACATGTCGACAACCTCGCGAGCCAAATCAAGATACTTGATTTCTTTATCTTTCTCGGCTTTCACGAGGTTACAGTCATGCGGGACCGTTATGTCAACAATCATTGTGCGCCACTGTACTCGATCCACCACCACTATATAAGGCTTATTGGCAATAATAGTCCTGTCAGTGATGATGGATCGATCCCAGTACAATGTGATAATTCCATTTTCGAGAACTGGGTCGGGCACGTACCTGTAGTACGGCACTTCCGATTCCACAAGGCTGTAATTCAGAGCAAGTTGTTATTATTATTATTATTAATAGTGGCCTAATATTGCATCCAGCCCTTGAGTAGCTCTTTCTACAAGAATAAACACGTAATATGTCCGTCTAGATGAATGTCTGGATTGTATCCTGCCTCTAAGAAGCCATGGATCAATCCAGTTTAAGGTTTCTGCCAAAATATCAGTAATGTTGGGTTCTCTGCATACTTCAATCACATATGAGCCGTCACTTTTTACATGTTCTCCGTAGTAGCTACGAGCTTGTTGTATTTGATACGTTCCAAGAGCATAGAGAATTAAATCATCGGCACTTAAAATAGGAAAGTCATCCAGCCCAGGAACTTCAGCATTCATATTTTCAAAATCAGCCCTTCTTCTATTCAGATTATTCGCAATGACATACTCGCCTAGTTGATTCCGAGGACTATGGTGAGGTATACGATTTATTATTTCCTGTGTTAGCCTATGATCAGTCAGTGGTACCCCAAACGCATTTAATCATGCAGCAGCTATTCTTATTTCTTCTAATAGATGACTTGCAGCTACATTAAAATTCTGTGCCCGATGCTGACGGAACTGATTTTTTAATCTGCCATTAATGGTTTCGACCACCCAACGGCACATCGTTACTTTTCTTGAATCGTTGGCTTGTTGTGTAGTAAGCTGCTTATCATTGTCATCTTTAGATAAGGGCATATATAACATAACATAACATAATCTTTATTTCATACAAACTTAGTATATAGTACAATAATAACTTAGGCTAGATACAATGTTTTCATAAGCGGATGATTTAAGCTTCTGTAGCCGAACTAGGCATTGCCTGTATTTCGACTATCAGTGCCCCAATCCCTTACAATTTGATCCAGTTTGAGTTTTAGGCCTAGCGTATAAATGTAGGATATTTCAAATAATAGTATGTTAATGTTAATTTAATAATTTGTTATTTAAAATACTCTGTTTTTGACCAATGAGTGTGTTGTGTGTAAAAGTGTATATAGGTGTATGTGTGAGAGTTTGTATGGGTGTGTGAGTGATTGTATGTGTGTAGTGTGATGCGTGATTTCGGGTGAGTAGTTATGCATTTATTTGAGGTTATTATTCTGTTACTGAATTTTAATAAGAAGCAATTCAGTTTCTTCATAATTAAGATTTTGCAGGTATTTATTTACCTTTGCCTTACATTCTGTCTTTGTAAGTGGAGAAATGTTCAATGATTTATTAATTTTGTTATACAAATGAGGTCCGATGAAGTCAGCAAATCTTGAGATGAATTGAGTTTTCCGGAGTGTCGGGGTATTACAAACCATATATTTTCGACGTCTATTAAGTAACTGTGGATTGTAAGATAATCTAATATGTTGTAGGAGGATGATATTTAAAATAAATAGTTGCCTCACCGTCAGAACTTCACAGGTTTGATAAAGAATAGTAGTTGGAAAGTAGGTGGGCTTTGAAGTGGCGACTTTGAGAACAGCACGTTGAGCAACCTCAATTGACTTCATTGAGGTTTTTGCAGTTCCTCCCCAAGTCGTAATGCAATAGGTAAGCAGTGGCTGACATAACACGTTATATATCTGCTTCATTAATTTTGGTTCAGCAATGTGCCTAAGCTTTTTAAAAATGTAGATAAGTTTCCGAACTCTACCACACGTGTGCTTTAAGTGTTCTTTAAAGTTAAGGTTATGGTCTATTGTAATACCCAGGTACTTTATTGAGTTCGCTCGTTCTAATGATGTGCAATTACAACTATCTTCGGTAACACACTCATGCGGTATAATTTTGAGATTTTTGCTGAGTTTAGTGTCATGTCTTATACTGAAGCAAATATATTTCGACTTGTCTACATTTAATGTTAGAATGTTACGCTGAAGCCATCGTCTAACGATATTAAAGCCCCGCTGAGCAGCGTCGAAGACCTCATCCCAAGTACTGGCAGAAAAAACTAGAGCTGTATCATCAGCGAAGGAAATGATTTCGCCTTGGGTGAGCTTTAGTTTTGTGAGTTCGTTTATGTATACGAGAAAAAGCGTAGGACCAAGCACGCTGCCCTGCGGTACCCCGTGAGTGACTGGAAGGTATGTACTCTTATATTGACCCACCCGTACACATTGTGATCGCCCAGAGAGGTAGCTTTTAAATAGCTCAAGTTGCATGCCTCTTATTCCGAGCAATTCCAGCTTATTTATTAAGATGGAAACAGAAATCGTATCAAATGCCTAGGCGAGATCCAAGAAGATTGTTAGGCATTTTTTCCCATTTGACATGTTAGCGCTTGTAAAACTAATGAGTTTGTTAACAGCTTGCTCTGTGCTTTTTCCTTGCCGAAAACCGAATTGATTTGCTGATAACAAGTCATTTGTTTCTAGGTAATTTATTAGTCTCACAATAATTACTTTTTCTAATACTTTTGAAACTGCCGGTAGTATTGATATGGGTCTGTAATTATTAATACGACTTCTGTCTCCATTCTTATAAATAGGACAAACTTCTGATTGTTTTAAAGAGTTTGGGAATATTCCATGTTTAAGACAGTTGTTAAATATTTTTGTTAGGTGTGGTACAAGACAATTCTTATGCTACTTTAAAAATTTACAACTGATTTTATCTCCTCCTGAAGCGCAGCCTGTTTTTAGGCCAATTATAATGTTATTTACTTCGTTTTCGTCCGTGTCTATCATAATAAATGAGTTAATGTTGCTGGTAGGGTTTGGTATTTTTTATGAACGTATTTTGTATGAACGTGTGTGTGCTTAGGTTTTCATTATATATTTTTTCAGCTAAAGAGTTTCCTACATTTATAAAGTAAGTATTTGCTTCGTGAAGTGACAGTTCTGGTGAGGTAGAGGAACTTAGAAGTTCTTTCGGGTGTTGTGCTGTTTTAGTAGTGTAGGTTATTCGTTTAATAGCTTTCCATAACTCCTTGTTGTTGTTCTGCGCACTTTTAAGCTGCTCTCTTTCGTAAGCACCCTTGACCTTTTTTAATATGTTGTTACAGAAGTTTCTGTAACGTTTGTAAATTATGTTTAATGTTTCATTGTCAGACGAGGATTTTGCTTTTTTGTGTAACTTGTCCCTGTTTTGCATACACCGTAACAAACCTTGAGTAATCCATGGTTTTATGATTTTTTACGACGTGACAGCTCTATTGTTTTAGTATTTTTTTCAATAATATTTTGCAGACGTTTTAGAAGGTAGTTAAGACAAAAATTTGGGTCTTCTGACTGGTAGATTACACTAAAATCATTTTCTAAAATATCTTTTTCTATGCCTTTATAATTAATTTTATTGATCATAGTAGTCGTGAATTGACGTGGTATTTTTTTGTTCATGTGTAACAATACAGGGTGATGGTCTATTAGTGTGGTTTGTAGTACGACAGTAGTTGAGGAATATTGTGATTTTAAAAGAACATGATCTAGGCAATTAGCGCTACTACTTCTTGTTACTAACGTATGAGCTGGTAGCAAGCCATGACTAGCCGCTAGGGTGAGATAGCGTTCCCCGGTCATTTCAATATTATTCGGACTGATTGTTATATTAATGTCCCCGATAATCACGATGTTTGTAAAAGATGATATCTGTTGTAGCGTTGTATCCAAAAAAGAGAGGAATGGATCTATATTTTTATATGATGGTGACCTGTATATGGCAACTATCGCTATATGACTGTCAATGGTGGCAACCAAGCAATTGCATTCATTAGAAATTGGTTCGTGTATTTGTAAATTAAGGTGGTCTTTGTAGTATATTACTACTCCGTCATTTTGTTTCGGATTTTTTTTGGTTGCCGCGTGACAATATCCAGGTAGTTTTGGTATGATCGGGGAGTTAGAAAACCAACATTCCGTTAGAATAAGTATGTGACAGTCGAGTTTTAGTCTTCCTAGTAAAGTTTTGAAGCCTGATAAGTTGCGGTTTATGCTGCGTACATTTTGAGTAAGTATTAGCAAGTTTTCTGTTTTTAACGGTATTATTTTATGACATTCATCCGGATCTGCTGTGAACGACTGGGAAACGGAAACCTGGTCTATGTTTTCTGTAAGTTTCAGTACGTCACCAAAAAGTAATTAAGATGGTAATATTTTCGATTGTAGTTGTCATGGTGTGTATTTAATTTATGGACAGAAGTGAATTTTTCAAAATAAAATGTGTAGATTAAGTTTTGGTAGTGGAGAACCCCAAGTATGATTGTGTGTTTATTGTGTATGTATGAGTGGGAGTTAAGTGTAGTGTAAATATTTCTAGAGTGTTTACTGTGTGTGTGAGTGGTTATGTAATTAGTGTGAGAGAGATTTATGAGTGGGTAGTTTTTATTTGATTGTGTAAATATATACAGCTCAATTTTTGTTTGATCCAAGTGATCTCAATAACTTGTACTTGGACCATACACAATTTTTACCCGCTATTTGCTAACGCTTGGGTAATGACTCCGCATACAACAATATGCTTCGGGATCCAAAATGGTTCCAGTAAATTGTTGTACTTGCAAAATACTTAGAATACAAAAATTACTGATCGATGCGTGGTTCGAACTCGTGGCCTGGAGCTCCGTCGTGCAACCAGACGACTTTAGCCTCTCGACCACTGATGTTATTACAAACTAAAGCGAATTTACCGCTCTGCATCTGTTTGCGGTAATTTGTCGTGTGTCATGTAGGTACCCGTCCAAAGGTCAACACTTCGACACAAAGACAAAGGAATTTATAACGTTCACTTTTAGAACTTTAAAATGTTTTTTCTGGTATTTCCGTTTATAGATTGTCCACAGATATAGTTTTCTCACTGTTAGTTATACGATTTATTGCGCAAGTATTTGTGTAACTCAAGAAGTGATTACTGCTCTTTAGACAATTTTACAAATTAAAAAGTTCGCGAGCACAAGATACACGTCCACTTGTGTACTTGTGGGAACTTGTGTAAGCTATAAGACTTTCTCTGAAAGTAATAATTACTACTTTTTAGCAAATAAATGTACGTGCCATCCAGTATAATTATGGCCTTCCTTTGATTCAAAGAAACATCAGGGTTGCCAAACAATGTATTTGGGATTGTTAGACATCTCGATATAACATCTTGACGAGTCAAATGATTATAGCCAAGGTGCTGTGGAACAAACTCGCTTATTAAGTATTGTCTTACGAGACTCATGGTTTTTTCTAAAGTCTTTCTTGACGTATTGAAAATCTGAGATAATCTCTGATGTGACTCACCCGTGTGAAGTTTAGTAATCACTGTGGCGAGAGCTCGACCAAGCAGGTCGAGCTCTCGCCGCTATTTTTATAGCGCTGAGAAATACTAGGACAGCTTTGAAGGATTTCTTGGAATTTTGATTTTGAAAAACCTATGTAGTAGTGAAAAACAAAATTGTTTATTACGTCTATCAAAATCTATAAAAACCTTCCGAGTTCTTAACATGTCCATCATGTCTTTTAGATAAGACGGGGAAAATTCGCTTAGTATCTGACGAGTACTTGATTCAATATTTTGCCACACTAAATCTAACATATGTTCTTCACATACGCGAGTGCCACGTGGTATATAAAAGCATTTTTCCTGTAGAACTGTGGCTCTAATATCAATGTGAATTCTTTTTAAATCTCTATTATTGCATGCTGCGATAGTACATACGTGAGTATTAAAAGGCGCTCGCGTGTAACCTGGCAACGGTATCACTTGCAACATATTTACTTGCACTTCTCGATTTTGTACATTTACATTGAGTATAGGTTGCTCTGGTACGGAGTATTCTTCAGTAGTGTCCTCTTGCATAGGTTGTTCTGGTACGGAGTATTCTTCGGTAGTGTCCTCTTGCATAGATTGATCTGAAGGATCGCCAGCAGGATTATAAACATTTACTTGAGCGCTAGCGTAACGTTGAGCACGTTGTAGACAAGGTCTACAGATTTTGTCCTCCTCACAAAACTGAAAAGCGGAGTCATGTGTTATTTTTAACTCACTATTCAAATAGATGATGTACATCATGTACATAAAACAATAGCGACATACGAAAACTAATTGCTAGTTTTTGTATGTCGCTATTGTTTTATGTACATAAAGGTATTAGGTTTCACAAAACTTACCTGCACAACATTCGCAATTTGCACCTAATACATAATTAAAGACGGATTATTTTGCACGAACTCGGCTGTCAAACTATATGATCTACGACGAGCCCCATTGAAAACTACATTCATAAAGAACTCAACTTATATTTAGAAGCGAACAATATTCTTTGCAACGAACAAAAAGGATTTAGGAAAAACAAGACAATTAACATGGCCATTTATGGCTTTTTGTATACTATTTTGACAAATATGGATAAAAACACTCTTGTGTGTGCAATATTTTGTGATATGTCTCAGGCATTTGATTACGTGGAACATAATATTTTACTAAAAAAGCTTAACGCTTACGGAGTTAGAGGCAATGTCCTTGAGCTCTTAAAATCCTACCTGCACGACAGAATACAAATAACGGAAATAAGCAGAATTAATATAAACACCAAAAGAGAAGAAATCTTTCTTTCGGATGAACGTAACGTTATCTACGGAGTTCCACAAGGAAGTATATTAGGACCACCGCTTTTTACACTTTACATTAATGACTTTCCAAGGGCAATCAAACATCCTATGACACTGTTCGCGGACGACAGTACAATAACGATACCGTGTAATCAAAGAGACTTTTATAAAGAGGACATAAATAATACATTAAAAGAAACAATAGAATGGTTAGACAACAATAATTTAAAAATTAATTTAGATAAAACTGTAATTATGCATTTTAGTCAACGCCCATTGACTTTTTCCAATCTTGACATAACATACAATGACATTACAATTGACACAGTTTATACAACAAAGTTTCTAGGACTTACGATTGATCGAAATTTAAATTGGAAGGTGCATGTAGAGGCCCTGACTAAAAGGTTAAACAGTAGTGCGTACGCCTTGTATATTCTGTCACGCACTGTTAACATAGACGCGTTATTAACTGCTTACTACGGGCTAACTGAATCTGTTCTCAGATACGGTGTTACCTTTTGGGGTAACTCAACTAGTAAAGATGATGCATTTAAAGCACAAAAGAGATGCCTCAGAGCCATGTTTAAGTTGGTAACCACCGATAGTTGTAAGCCCTATTTTATTCGGTATAACATTTTGACATTGACATCACTATATATTCTGGAAACTGTAATGTTTGTTAGAAATAATTTTAATTTATTTTCGCGAATGGCCGATAAATTTCCAAGGAACAGAAGTGACCAAAGTCAGCTCTGTCTGCATAGGAGTAGGACGGCACTTATGCGCAAGAGTGTTTTTTGCATGGCTCCCATTATCTATAATAAGTTACCCAAAAGTTGGAGGGAGCTTAATAATGTACATTTGAAGAAACAACTTAAGTCATATCTGGTTAACAAAGCTTACTATAGTATTAATGAATTTCTGACAGATACATTTATTTTGACATAAATTTGATGCATTTTTGTATTCGTATTACTTTTTATTGATTTTTTTAACTATTGACATTTATAATTTATTCATGTTTGCAATTGTGATTTCCGTAACTGAGTATTTGTCTTGAAATTATTAATTTAAAATCATTATCATTCATAATATTTGCACGTCATACTATGTGGCAAACATGTCTGAAACTGTCGCTGGCCGGTGCGCGCCACAACATGGACCTATAGATAACAGACATCGGGCGTCCGGTCTATTCATCTACGTCATTGTATTTGGTTTATTTTACTTAGAATTCTTAAAACAAAATACGGCTGAAACCTGTACGAGTGCAATATAATGTAATAACTTCTTCGATTTTAATGAGCAATAAAAAAACAAATATCTCGGTTCCGATATGGTTTAGACAAGTGCATCCTTAATAGCTTTTGATCGCTTTATTCTGTTCTTTCATAATATCCAAGTTTCATTACTGGCCGCCCAACTTCAAAACGACGCCAATTTTACCCAAACCCCTTTCATCCAAATCCGTTCAGTAGTTTTTGCGTGAAAGAGTAACAAACATCCATCCATACTCACAAACTTTCGCGTTTATAATATTAGTAGGATTATTAATTAATATTATTATTAAAATTACGTAGCTAAAATAAATGCAGAAAGAATGGTAAAAAAGTGCATTAACACTCATTAGTCTGCAACACACGGGTTTTATATTTTTTTACGGAAAATGAAAACTAACAAGCTGTTACCTGCGAGCTATTGCTGTGTTCAGAGAACCTTTTAAAAACATTTTACGAGACACATTTTTATAAAAATAATAACTCTCCCTCTCAGGCAGTCTGGTAAAAACAATGACGTATAATAATAACACGCTTTTCGAAAAGACAGAATTTTTAATAGTTCCCAAGACACGCTTCACCCTTAGCCAATAGAGCTTTCATACATAATTAAGAACGTTACTTAGAATTAAATGTGAAAAGCTCTACGAAGCATTTCAATCCAAATTCCAACAGATTCAGGATTTAGTTCGCTTACGTTTACGTAAGCTTTTGAAGGCTTGCAAATATGAATCGAATTTTGCATGCATGGATATTTTACTTGGCACACACATGCCTCCGTGCCAATAATTAAAAGAAAAATGAATGTAGCACCTAACCGAATTAGCAATATAGATACCTGTTTGTGCCAGTAAACTTCAGTTTAATTCATCAAAGTTTAGCTTGGTAAAAATTACATTAAGTTTCGTCCAAGATCACAAAAATAAGTTCGTGTGCCAATTTGATATTGCGTAAAGTGCACTTCGATTCTCTCGGTTTTTATAGCCAAACTGTCACTCATAACTTAGTTTAACACTAGTTCAATCATCTATACGCTCTCTTCTACTTTGTTAGGACTTTTTCAGAGTATAGATATTCTATTTCTTTGAAGTCACGTAGGTTCTTGAAAGGCCACACTGCGTGGACATTTCACTCCAGTCACGTTAAAACCCATAGGAGGGTCTCCAAAAATCACTTCATTGAGTTCTTAGCACTTTGATCTTGAGATTGAATTATCCTCCTTCCATCCTCTGTCATCAGCAGCAAAAAAAATCGTTTTGCCTATGCGAGTTGTATTTATTTATGGTGATGTCTTCTAATTAATAGTAAATACGACTAAAAGTAAAAGTTTACTTAAAGAAGTAAACAAATAAAAAATAAATGTATATGTGTATATGTCTCTTTATTGTAATTACATTTATATTTCGTGTAGCGAACTCAATTAAAAGTAGTATTTGTTTAGGATTCCCTTGCGACCTTCCATTCCATTGGGATAATACTTATGAAAACTTATTCGACAAAATGTTTTTACTGGTTACAATAAAAGAAACCGACTCTTATTGCGCTCTTCTTTTAAATATATATTTCTCCTTATAAAATATCTACATGTATTTATTTAAACGGTATCATTATTAACCGTGTTCAAACTCACGATTCGGGTTTAGATATTCAAATACCTATTGCTTACTTAAATAATCATAGGTATAACTAAAAATTTGTCAGAATCAATTTAAGAAGTATTCTACATAGTTACAAAGTTGTGGCAGTTTGTGGCTATCTAGGCATTCGGGCATCTCCGGAGTAGGTCGGAGTACACTTCGCGAGTACGACCATGGCACGTACTGACACTGCCAGCTTCAGAACTTTGCCCACATCGTGTGAGCAGCTTATACTACACACATAATACAAAGTTGTGTGTGCCGCAAGTTAAAGGTACTCGAAACAATTTGTGGGGAATTTGCGTGATTTTAACTGCCGTGCATCAGATGAAATGCAAGAAATAGGTTCGAGAAAGTGGTACATATACCAGCAAGTCGATTCTGTAAAAATCTCACCGTGAAAGTTTGCGTGGAGTGAACTGTCAGTGTCATTCCGTCTTGGTCAATCTATAGCATTAGTGGCACTGACAGCTCACTCCACGCTCACTTCAGAATAGCACTACTGGCCATTCAGAAAGTGTTGCGATTTTTTTTTTATGACTGGCCGGCTGACTGAATTATATTTAGATAGTCTATTTAGAAAATATGATTATTTGTAAGCAAAAATATTAGGTATAATTGTTTGCGAGCTACACTCGGTCCCAAAAACAACGGGTCAGTCACAAAAGTCCGAATATCTCCCGAACTACGTATGCTATCATAATGAAACGAACACTGTTCGATTGTGCATTTAATGATACAACTAATTAATAAATTGAAACTTATGTTTACCTTTATTGTTATTCTCAAAAAAATAAAAAATAAATTCTGAAACTTAAAAATTTGTATTTTTTTTTTTGCTTTGTTTCATTACATGCATAATTTTAATACTTCATATTGCCTCCCCGAGCTCTTCTTGCAGCTTTCAGGCGATTCGGCATGCTGAACACCAAATTTCGGAGCCGGTTCTGAGGAATGGCTTCCCATTCCTCCACCAGTGCTTGTCTGAGCTCGGGTAGCGTGATTAGTAGGGAGTTACGAGGTTTTACGCAACGCTCAAGCTCGTCCCATGCACGCTCTATGGGGTTTAAATCAGGGATTCGCGCTGGCCACTGCATCAGTTCGATACCGACCTCTCCAAGGTATTAATTTACAATTCCGGCGGTATGGGGACGCGCATAATCATGCATTAATATGCCATCCCGGTCCATCCTCGCCATGAAAGGTTCCACATGCTTATTCAGGATCTCCTCCACGTACCTCTGCATTCAGAGTGCCATTTTGAATTAGCACGAGCTCGGTGCGGGCTTCGGCAGAAATTCCAGTCCAAACAAGTACTGAGCCTCCGCCGTGTGCCACTTTTTCCTGCACACAGTCTTGATGGAAGCGTTCCCCTGGTCTTCTGTACACCAACTGCCTACCATCATGCTTGTAAAGCATGAATTTCGATTCGTCCGTGAACTTTACCCTAGACCAATCGTTCAGTGTCCTGTGTTGGGGCTCGCGCACGTATCTCTGTCTTGCAATTCGATGTTGCCGTTCCAGTTTGGGACTATTTGCGGGCCTTAATGGTTTCAAGTTTGCCTCTGCAAGACGTCTCTTTACTGTTTGTGCGCTTAAATTGCTACAACCAAAGCGAATAAAGTGGTTTTTAAGACCAACTGCAGTTTGAAAACGATTTCGGAGCAATGTAGCCACCAGGTATCTGTCATCCCTGGCCGTTGTGCATCTTCGCCTGCCATTTCCTGGTCTCCGAAGGTGCGATCCGGTCTCCCGGTACCGCTGGACTATCCGCTGAGCAGTCGACAAAGACACCAATGCTTCTTGCTGTTTCACGCTGGCTCCGCCCAAGTTTCAAGAAAGTCAGGATTCGGGTACATTCATCTAACGTGACTGCCATGCTCCACCTCACAGAATACTGATGAGAAGTCGTTCACAATTTTTTTTTGTGACAGAATAGAAAAGGAAAGAAACCATTATGACATAAAGCAAATAAAAAAATATCAAAATTTCCATTTTTCGAATTTTGTTTTTTTGTAAATGAGTTTCATTCATCAGCCAGTAAAAAAATTATGTAATAAGAAGCGCAACTTAATAGTCTTTATTCTGTTGATCTAACTCTTACAGTTTTGTAGATATTCGAACTTATGTGGCAGACCCGTTTTATCGTGTCTCATTAAAAAAGTGGATCCGCGCCGGGAACATTTTCATTTTTGATCGCAAGCTTTATCAATTTGACTGGCTACTTAGTGTGAACACCTTTACGGAACCAAAGAAGCATCAATGCTGAATGGCGTACTACTTGCTTGGCTGAAGTTTTCTCTGTTGTGAGCAGCAAGCGACCAAACAAGGGATTTCCTGGACAGCACGCCGGTCAAACTCCTGGGCTACACACCTTACAGCCCTGACCTAGCAACGTGTGACTTCGTTTTATTCCCGAAAATAAAAAATCTACTCAAAGGGATACAATTTTTCCCGCCAGAAGATGCGCGATTTACAGCCTGCTCGAACGCTGGCACGTTCGAGAAGGCTGTAATCGAGGTGTCTACGGTAAAAGTGTTTCGAAAACTGGTTCAGACGCATGAAACTTCGGGAGTGGCTAGTGGAGAGTACTCTAAAAATATTTAATGAATAAATGTTTACCTATGGAACATTTATTTTATTTTGCAAAACTTTATGAGTGTCCCAAGTCGCATATCGTTTATATATTTGTCCGTCAAAGCTTGTTTCTATTTGAGGGGCTTCCTAAAAATAACACTGAATGAAAGCTCGATCTTAAAAAACGTAGCGTTGCTAAAAAGAGATGTGTGCCTAGCTTTGATCTTCGAAAAGCAGAGTTGATGGATAGATTTATTGTATGCAAATAGTCTACCGTCCAGTCAAAGATTTAATTCTTCGTTTTTCTTTTTTTTCTTCGAACTTTCGCTAAGAGATACTTTAGCTGGTTTTTCTTTGTGAGAAACTTGTACTAAAAGGTTCGTTTGATTGTTATATCAATTTATCGACTAAAAGATGAGAGTTAAATTCAATTTGGTAATTTATCGACGGTAGCATCTACTTCACTATACTATGATGATTATAGGTACTGTAGAGTTTATCAATACGTTGGGAAGTAGATGCCAAATAACGAGACATTCATTAATTATGATTGAGAACAAAAGGAAACAATCGTAAGTGTGTCAGTTCTTGGCTGACAAGCCATCGAACAATGATAAAATTTAATATATAACTGTATAAAATATAGTTTTATATGAACATAAAGGTTTTGTAGTACATGAGGGACTTACAAACTATGCATTCTTGATTATATGGATCAGGTACAACGAATTGTTGGGTGAATCGCTGCCCTCCTAGCTAGATCTCTGAGTAATCTGTATTAAGAAAGAGACAGTTTAGACTCCCAAATTGAGATATCACAATTATCACTTTATCCTTTAGATCTTATTACGTAAAGTAAAACAAAAACTCTTAAAATTTAAAGAAATAAGATAAATTAAAATGAAAAGTGTAATGTTGTGAGTTGAGTGAGTGCGTGTGAGGGAAATAAAATGGAATAATGTATATTTTCGAATAATACCGAGCTTACCCTCCAAATCTGTGTATTAATAACCCGTCCTGGTACAGAAAGCCCGTAAGGCTCTCACAGTACCTATTTGTGATGCGTAAGTCGCCTCTGAAGGAACACTGGTGGGTTTTAGTCAGTAAAAGTCTGACATGCATTTCTGCCTCTCTGGGTGGAGCGAAAGGCCGCTCCACCCAGAGCGGCAAAAGTCATTTGATGATTTCTCACCCAAAAAAAAGGTCTATTAGTAAATAATGTAAAACTCATAAGATCACCACTTCATACTATCTTCATAAAATAGTAACTATTACCGCACCTAGTAGCTACCTACTTTCCAAAAGGATTTTTTGTAGACTGAAATCAAAGTCTGCTAAACGTAATCTCCCAGAGGATCTGCTCTCTATCTAAAAGGGTCGTTTCGTAATAGCATAGCAATTGATTTATTTTGAGTACAGTGATCCTACGATATCTACGTGACGTTTACATATTTCACTGCCAGACTGTGCACACTGAACTATAACTTGCGATTAGTTGGACGTTCTAGCGCTGTCCAAAACTAACTCCGGGTACTATTATGTAAAGTTCTGAATTTCAATCATAGAAATAGCTAGGAGACAGATATAGCTAATTGCGCTCTAATCAAAAGAACAAAGCAAATATTACTGCTTCTACTTTTTCTAGATTTACCAATAGAGAACAAATTTGGAAAAAAAAACAAAACGTTTATAACCTCGAGATAAGCAAAGTCGAGCACTGGAGAAGATCAAAAGACAGCACAGCTCAATAGCACCTCCGATAAATACCCGCAGTCACAACCACTTACATATCAAAAAGAGTGGTCCTTCACAAAAGTGATTCTATTTTCAAAACTATGAAGCGGAGGTTTGAATCCCGACGACAAGCCTGCTTTATGAAATTTTATTTGAATGACGCTTTACAACGGTTTTTCAAACCCAAGCACAAAAGACTGCAATGTCATTGAAATTAAAACTTTTCATAGTACTTTCTACTTCAAGTTTGAATGAATATTGTAAACGTGTTTTGAGTTCGCAAAATTTCTTTTTGACATAGGAAATGGAATGGAACTCGCTTATTGTCAAGCTCTGCCTCATTGTGGTCTAAACGAGTTTCTTCATAGTTATACAAAACGTACTCCATTTTTATTCAAGACAATTTCTTTTCGAATTCAATTATAGGTATCCATTTCGAGGTGCCCCAATATAAGTTAGATAACTTCCATTGAGTGGAAATAGACTACTCTTTTATTCTACAGGGTAGACGATACGATACAAAAATTGACTTTCTAGCAACTGCGCAATCTTAAATTTTATTGTGAAATTTTAAATTGCGTTTTACTTTTAAACACCTAAAGTAGCATTACGTAAGGTGAATTATCACAATTTAGAAGCACGACTATGGACTTAATTTAAACCAGTAAATTATTGACGGTATGAGCTGTGTATGACTGCCTCGTTGGTCAAGAGGTCGCATGCGCTACAGCTGAGCATGAGGTACTGGGTTCGATTCCTCGGTCGGGCAATGTGTTTCTTGGTTCATGACATAAACATAACTGGCAAAATGTGGGTGAACTTTAAATACACCTCTGCCTTACCTTTGGGATACAAGCTGCAGCAAGATGTTTCGTGATAATCTAATTTTTTTAAGGAAGTTAGTTAATCAAAGTCTATTCCATCAAAATCTTATCGTTTACATCAACATCAACTAAACCGGCAGAAGAAGTTCGTCAGAAAACATTTTTGGTGTTTCGCGAGCAACTAAAACAATCAGTCGGCGCAAAGTTGAGCCAACTCATCTAAAAGTTACTGTGCCAATAAATAGTTGCAGACTTCGGTGGAGGCTGAAATAAACCGACAATGTTACTATTTTTACTTAGGAACATCTGTTATTGTTGAATCTGTTCTTTTTTACATGGCATGAATAAAAGTTATGTAGGAAATTATAATGCTCTATTTAGACCAACATAAATCAAAAAGTTTACAAATTTCCTGACTTTTGGCAAATATAAGTCATTGTACATAGTTACCTCGTTACAAAGGTCTATCAATATATGTATGTTGATACGTAGGTATGTTCCTTTATAAAAACGTTACTTACCAAAAAAAAAAACTAACAAGTTTCCAAAATTCCGTCGAGTTACAACGATAAGCTATTCAGTACGTTGGAAACACGACTAAAAACCCAGGGCATGATTGTATAGAGAAAATCATAGTACTCTCTCTTTCCCTCTGCACGTAATCCAATATATATAAGTACAGAATCCATCCACATAAGTCTATCAATAATATAGACCACGGTCTATTGTGCAAGACCACTCATCAGTCATGTCATTATTTTTTCGATACCAACAAAAAGATTTATCAATGATGAATAGGAAAGCCGATAGTTAAACATTTACACAATTAAGTACAGATTTTTTATCTCACGAACGACGTGCTCTTTACTTATGGTTACCAAGTGTACAAACATGCTGTAAATGTGAGTAAGCGCACGAGCTCTCGGTGCCGTCCGAGACAATGGCGAACTCGGAAGTGTGAGTGTGTGGATATGTGTGTTATGTGCTGACGCTACTGGTCTTCACGCACACATATCCACAGCGTGTTTGTACACTTGGTTACCAAAAGTAAAGCGCGCGTGGCTCCGTGAGATAAAATGGCGTAGGGTTAAGGCTAACGCAGATTTCGCGCTACATCGTATTGCAAAAATCCTCTTTCATCACTTTCGGACATATGTATTATAAGAATTATTGTACACTACAGGCGAGCCGGGCCGCACTAAACTATTTCGTATTGAAAAACGGCCGAAATTGCAGCCCTACGTGGCTGTAATGTGCGCTTAGCTTTAACAAAGAAGACTGCTAAGCCTTTGTCCGAGTTTTTATTATCAGAACGAATCGTTTTCTGATATTAGATAAAAACATATGTATGTGTGGACTCTTGAAACGATCAATCGCCCACCGTTTTTACATTGCTTAAAAGCATCCTATGAATCTCCCGAAAAACGTTAAAAAGTATATTGAAGTAGGTACCTCGACATATGACCTTTAAAAATACCCTAATACAGTTAAGCCCAATAAAATAAAAACTTTACAGCGGGAACTTTACGATATATGACATTAAGTGTACACTTTATTAAGGTCACTTTATAAATTGCCACCAACTTGGATGGCTACTTACGGCCCATTTATCCTGAACTCCAGTACAAATAAGTACTTAAGTCACTGGGTATAATGAATTGTTTAGTCAGTTCCGGATTGTTTGTCAAACAGTCACATTTAGTATAGTATACATATATGCCCATGAGAATTTTCTTCTGATTCTGTCTTGAGAAGCTTCTTGCTGATTATGTCTCTTGGGTATCGTAAGGATATTTGTACTTTTCTCTATATAGTCGTCCAATAGGACCTTTTACTTAGCAACAAACTCCTGCCTGAATATATATCTTGAGTCGGGTCTCGGTCTGGTCGGGTTACTAATGCCAGTATGGGCTATTATCTCGCTTAACAAACATAGGTACTTAGAACAGATATAACATAACGTGTAAACAAAATTGACTTGTACCCACTAACGTATAAAGAATGTTCAACGGCCAAGTCACACAACAATAACTATAATAATAAAGAAATCGCAGTAAGGAACCTTACACTTGGCACGACTTTGTCTAGATTTCATTACTTTTTAGAGATAAACAAGCAGCTCCATCGAGACTTGGCTAGTTTTTTACAGAATGTTTTTGGTGGGATTTCACTTCTTTTTGTAGAAACGTGGGCAAAGCAGAAGAGGAAGCATTCGCCCAGCAGTGGGACGCTATAGGCTATATTAAATTAGTAGATGTGTCCCACTACGCTAGGTTTTGTGCAATGACTGTCGATTTTTTTATGCACCAATAGTAGAAGGGGTATTACCATATCTCTAGTACAGCTGAGACCAGCTGAGGGTTCTTCATCAGATACTTCAGACCTTCGATTTTTGACATTAAATGAAGTTAAATGAAGCCCACCAAGTTGAATATTTTTTGTAAAGCCGGTATGTCGATCTCTAATAGTTTGGTTGGGCTCTTGTGTTTTCTAATCAGGGTCACCAGGTACTCCAGATCTTCGATTATACTAGTTTTTATAGTTTTCCCTTTATGTGGCCATTAAACCCTAACTCTGTACCAAATTTCAGCTCTCTGAGTTTATGGGAAGTACTAGTTCTATTCAGATGATCATAAGTGAGTGTCATAAATGCGAAACTTTGCTTTCGTTTAACTTCGGACCTAAATGACCTACAGACTTGAAATTTTGGATTTTAAGTATGTGATTATAGATTACTGGATGACGAAAATTTCTGCGTTCTGGTCTTATGCGGCGAAATGGTTCCAGTAAAGGATGGTACGGCAGTGTTTGCTTCGCGCTCGACTTGTCGGGGGCACTGCCGTTCCCCCCGATCCTAAGTTAAAGGGAAGAGTATGAAAACTTAAAGTACAATTTAGGTGATATGTATAGTCAGTCGAAAGAGTTGTACTTTGATAACAAAGTCGAATTAAAAGAACGTTTGAATAAAGAAACCAGTTCTGATTGTGTGCGGAAAACAGCAACCAGATAACTCTGACTGGCGTGAAATTGCCTAAAATAGCGATACTTACATTTTCGGGTCACTATTCTCAGTGGACAACGTTTCATGATCTCTTTCAAACATTAATACACAAAACCATGCATTTGATAACGTAAAAAAACTGCATTACTTAAAAGCTTATCTTACCGGCGAAGCTCGACAACTGTTCCGACACCTACCTATTACTAGTGATAACCATTTAACTAGTTGAAACCTTTTGAAACATAGATTTAATATTATGAAGTTTATTACGGATTGTATGTTCAAACGATTCTTTAATAAAAATATGCAGGGTGTTTGGTGCATCGTGTGCCAAATTGAAATGGTCGACTGAAGGAGTCATCTGATAGCCTTTCAGACCCCTTAACACCCCTCATGCCCTGTGGAATTTTTTTATCGACTTTTTATTGTTTTACTAAAAAAGACCCAAATTTTACATTCAAATACATTTAAAAAAAATTGTAATGCGTAGACTCCTAATAGACATAGACTGTTAATTTTATATCAATGTGTATTGTTTAAGAGTACTTTTAAATACAATTTAGTAACATTAGTCACCTAGATTTTTTTTTCACTCGCAAAGGTAAAACTTAAATTAAAGCTGTACATGTTACAGCTGTTTATATGGCTACAAAAAAAAAAAAAACAACCGGGATCTTCCAACTCCCTCATTAATTCTCCAGTCTATCCTCTTGATAATGATGTGCCAAATGCAATAAAAATCTTTTAACAACTTTGTGAATTCGCTAGAATTGCGAATCAAGTCACTTATGACTACATTCCAAAATTGTAATGTTTTTTTATTATTATTGCGTAACTGTTACTTGAGAAAGAGGTAAAATTTGGTTTCTCACACTTGCGCAGTAAAATCTACCTTCTATCTCATTCTTGCATACCTTAAATCGGTTTGAAAAAATCACGCACTGCCGCCGATCCGTCATTTTTTTTGTCGAGACATCACTGCCTCTGCTACCTAACGTGTGTGCTAGTTCACAGTACTCCGTGATTCTTTCATTTTGTTGTTTTGATACCGTTGAGTTTTGTTGGTTCTTGTTACGTTTTTTTTAACTTTTGTTGTTATTGTTAAACTTTGTTGAGTTTTTTGTTATTGCAATGGCGACATTCTCTAACGAAGAATATGCGGACATCATGATGGCTTACGGAGCTGCCAATGGTGTCGCTCGTGCAGCGCAACGACTTTACCAGGAACGCTTTCCTGATATACGATTACCTGCCACAGAGTCTTCCAAGACACATACCGACGCATACGCGAGACTGGCAGGGTCACTTTTAATTAACCAAGGGGCCATTTTGGCGACACAATGTTGAAGTGGACGAGAGAATACTGGCACATTTTGAGGAAGAACCTACATGAAGCATTAGAAATGTGGCATCACATTTTGATCTTTCAATATGGAAAGTGTGGAAAGTCCTTCATCAAAATGAAAAGCATCCATTCCACTACACTCCGGTAAGGTACGTAATTTTAAACTAACTTTAAACCCGTACACGCTTTGTTTGACGTTGCCTTTGTTTAGCAGGTAATGGGTATGGTATGGCGTCACTTCCAGGTAGTGAATCTGTTAGGTCCTTTCTTGTGCAAATACTTACTGCCCAATAGAAATTTAAAAGAGTCTTTTGTTTGTTGCAGTTCTTGAAGGTGGCGACTTTGACAGACGAGTGGCTTTTTGTTTGTTTTCACAACGAGTGGCTTTTACACACGAATGTGGATGATCCTGATTTTTTCAAAAGAATACTGTGGACGGATGAATCACTGATGATGATGAACAAATTTACCAAGGATGGGATCCTCAATTTGCACAATTTGCACCACTGGACAACGAAAACGGAAAACCCACGTGTTAAAATACAGAAATCTTTTCAAAGAAGGTTTAGTGTAAACGTTTGGGCAGGAGTGATTGGGAATCAGGTAATTGGACCGCATTACCTGCCCGATAATCTCAATGGCGAAGACTACCTGGAATTCCTACATAACGACCTGCCCGAATTAGTGACCGATTTGCCCGTATTTAATGAACGTGTGCCCATTGTATTTCAAAATGACGGCTGTCCCGGGCATTGGCCTCACCGATACCCCAGCCATCGCACGCAGACGCGCCATCCTGAAGATCACTGGAGCGGACGGTATCACCAACACAGCGCTGACATACCGCACTTTAGTGGCACTGGCGCGCCTGTATACGGGGATACTGCGCACGGGGCGTCTTTCCGACCAGCTGGAAGGAAGGGCGTGTCATAATGGTGCCCAAGGCGAACAAAGTTGTGCTGAAGCCTGGGAGCTATCGGCCTATCACTTTGCTGCCAACCATCTCCAAGGTGTTTGAACAACTCCTGCTGCGACACCTAGCACCTCATCTCACGCCGCGACCGGAACAGTTCGGGTTCCGCTCGGAACAAGCGGCGTCACTGAACAAGAAAGAACACGCAGTTGCAGTATTCCTTGACATGGAAAAAGCTTTTGATCGTGTTTGGCACGCCGGTCTGCTTTTTAAAATTTCGAAGTCAGACGCACCCCGTCGCGTCGTAATGGTGGTCTCCTCCTTCCTTTCTCACAGGACTTTTAGGGTGGTGGTCGACGGTGCGCTTTCAGGCGCGCGTCAGATAGCGGCAGGGGTACCGCAGGGGAGCTGTGTCTCACCGCTGTGCTACTCATGTTATACCGACGACATCCCCACGACGCAGGACACCAAGCTCGTTCTGTATGCTGATGACGCAGCGTACATCTCGACCTCTATCAGGCCAAGAAACGCTGCCGTTAAAATGCAGCGCGCCCTAAATTTGCTTCCGACTGGCTGTCGAAGTGGCGGTTGTCGGTTAACGTGGGTAAGATACAAGCGCTGCTCGCTGGAGGAGCTCACCTCCCACCACCCTTACAGCTGCAAGGAGTCGACATCGCATGGTCGCCACAGGTCAAGTACCTAGGGGTCACCATCGATCGTCGGCTCACCATGGGAAGTCACGTCCGCAAGGTCGCCGCGAAGGGCAGAACAGCCCGCGCTTTGCTCCACCCGGTGCTCTCATCCCGCCTCCCGCTGCGTACCAAGCTGGGTGTGTACAAAACGTACATCCGCCCACTTATTACGTACGCCGCTCCAGCTTGGCTCGCACTCACTAGCGAGACCAACAAGAAGATCCTCCGCGCGCAGCAGAACCTGACGCTGCGGAAAATCACCGCTGCCCCTCGCAACGTGAGGAATAGCGTAATCCAGCGGGATCTTAGGATCGAGAGCCTGGACGACCACTGCAGGCGCCTCGCGTCAAACAACTTCGCGCCTTAAGCCGGCACCTCTGTCGCTGGTCGTCTCCCGCCGGGCCTCCTCCGGGGAACCGGAGGTCTCACCTGGCGGAGACAGACCGCCGGGGTGGCGTGAAGAAAACGGTACTATGGAACAGTGCCGTGGCGCTCCTGCTGAACACCAATTGCATCCACACACATTGGCAAGTTGCGCTACAGACGCACTTGCTCCACGCCAGGCCTACATGGCTCCCCAACGAACGTGCCCGTATTGACGGGCACCGTATGAAACCGCGGGGCTTTAAGGGCCATACACGTAACCCGCCTGCGGCGCCCCCTGACGGGGTCGTAGCGATTATCCACACGTAATTATCACTTACTTTTTGACCTCGGAAGTGAACGCATCGTTACGTTGCACTCGATGTTATCGGTGACTCATCATTAAAGTATTTGGTTACAAGTAAATTCTCGTAATTCTTTTGTTTGTGTTGTTGTTTTGTGCAATGGAAATTCAAGAGCAAGGTATGTTTGTCACATTTGATTGTATTTTGAATAAATTTTCAGTATAATATTTGTACTATTTACGTGCTACGCCATACATAATTTATTGTATATTTTTTCTAATATAATAAATTTGCTTAGAGCTACAAAATTTTACACGATTTTGCAAACATTCGCAACTATCTTAAATTGTAGTTGAGACTGTATATTTTAGAAATATTATACTTTGATTTGCACCATTCTGCGCCGACGGCTCCTATAAAGGGCCTACGCCTGGGTAGACACAATCGTAGCAAGGTCTACGAAATTCGCAACTAATTTCAAACTTTTCTTTCAGGTACTTTGATCAAGTGTTCCTTCGCAAGGATGTATATCTTTGAGATTTGGAGTACTGTGAGTGGAAAAGCAACCAAAAAACACCAAGGTATATTAGAAGTTTTGCTGTGTTCATTCAGTGATCTCGAAAATATAGACTTTAAGGATTTAGATGATCGTATACTGTGTTTATGTAAAAGTCTTGATTATTATTGGAATCAAGTAGGTAGGAGTAAATCAAAATTATTACTTATGTATTCTGATTGGCTGAAAGACATTGAATGTATTGAGTTAAGAAGGAGCGTTGAGCAACGTGTTCATGAAGAAATTCAACCAGAAGCGAGGCCATCTCGCGGGCGTCCAAAAAAAGATTTTTCCCAGCTTAGTCAGAGATCAAAACGTAGACGATTGAGACAACTATCTCAAGTAGATGACTCTGCTGTGAAAACATTGCTCGACACTTCTGATACTCGTAAGTCTGAAACTAGTTTTACATCAGATATTAATGCAGACGAGGTTATAATTGTTGTAGAGGCTAAATTAACTAAACACCAATTTTACTAATTAGAAATTTTGTTAATAGTAAAACTTCACGTAATGTTTTACCGTCCTACCAAAGTATTTTAAATGCTAAAAAGATTTATTGTCAAAAACGCTTCAGAACGGGGGACAAGCACACTTAATATTTTGATATTTATTTTATTATTCTTTTCGTGTTAACAAATTATCAAATATATATCAATATGTATTAATTTACATATACACTAATATATTATGAGTTTTTATTGCTACTTGAACTATTTCCCACGAAAAAAAAGCATTAAATAAGATTTTTAGTATTTATGACCGCGGTACCACTGTGCAATGGGTTGGATATCACAAGCAATCATAAAAGCTTAAATTATGATTCAAAAGATTTGGCTGGTGGAAATAGAATGGGATGATAAACTACCACATATACTATTAAATGAAATAATTACTTACCGTGCAGGACTTGTTGAACTTATCAAATGTCAAGGAAAACAAACTCCCTGGATTAATGTCAAACAACGGAAAATAGCACTATGAAACTTCATGGGTTCAGCGATGCATCTAGTAAGCCTTATGCTGCTGTGGTCTACGTTCGTGGTGTTGATCATTCAGTGAAGCCGGAATGTTCCTTGACTGGTTATAATGTTCCAAGTTCACACTCGTAGGTACACATATAAAGGCTTTGAGTTCGCTTAAGGCAGCCACAGTATAGTCCGGATAAGTAGTCACGATCTCTCAAGGTCAACTACGAGATGCCATACACAAAAAAAATATACGTGAGAGATGCATATAGTAGCTAAGCGAAAGCAGAGGAAAACGTGTTGTCGGCCCAGTGGCATTCAACGGACTGGCGAGCCGCTGAGGCGCGAGGAATCGCGAGGGGTCCTGCTCGCTCGCTGCGCGGCCGCCGCGCGCGGTCCATGACTCATGCGCTTGTTATTCATATATGATCTAACTATAATAAAATCTGTACGTCCGTGACATTGTAAACCTTTATTTAAATTGTTACTTTATAATACGGTTATTGTTAAGCCTATATAAAGTTATGTAAGTGTATTTACATCGTACTCATAATAACAGTGACGCTACACCACCCCCCTCTTGAGACCGTCAAGAGCGATAGTAGTCTGGCACCCTACGGCCTGACCGTGTTCTTTTGATGTTGTCGTCTTCGGCCGTCGGCGTTGGATTGATGACTGGTGTATAATGTGGAGCTTGTGTCTGATCGTGTTCGTTATGTTTAGTGTTGCTGTGTGTTATTGTGGTGTGTGAGTCTTGAAGTATGTAGGCCGGTTTCACTCGGTCTACCGATACTGAGACCTTTAAGGAGGAGTTTGAATACTTTGTCACCTCTCTCTAGCACTTTATGTTGCCCAGTGTATGCTGGTTGGAATGACCCGGATGATGCGTTGTCCCTTAAGAAGACGTGCGTTGTGGTAGCGAGGTCCTTAAACACGAATATGGCCCTACTATTAGAATGTCGCGATGATGGAGACGGTTGGATATTCCTGGCAAACATGCGTAACCTTGATATGTATTCGGTCATATCCGTGTTGCAAACCGGTTCTGGATCAAAGAAATCACCTGGCAGACGCAGTGTTTCACCGTGTACCAGTTCAGCTTGTGTTGCCTGTACATCATCCTTGAATTTGCTTCGGATACCTAAAAGAACCAGTGGATTTGTTTCGACCCAGTTTTGGTTCCCGTGGCATGCAATGGCTGTTTATAGCTGTCTGTGGAACCGCTCAACCATACCGTTACAGGCAGGGTGGTAAGCAGTTGTCTTTCTGTGCTCGAATCCAGCTATCTCCGACAGGTGCTCGAAGAGAGCCGACTCAAATTTTCTGCCACGATCTGTTAAACATTTTGTGGGACAGCCGAAGCTGCGATCCAGCCGTACAAAAGGGCGTTATCTACGGTTTCAGCTGTGATATCTTTGACTGGTATTGCATCAGGTCATCGCGTGAAGCGATCTACAGCGGTGAGGCAATACCGAAATCCATGAGAGATTGGCAAGGGCCCAATCATTTCAATGTGGATGTGCGTAAAACGTGGTCGTGGCAGTTTGAAGTTGCCAAGGGTTGCAGACAGATGGCGATTTATCTTTGCACGTTGACACGCCAAGCAGTTTCGCGTCCATTCTCACTTCGGCCACATGTAACGCTCTGCTACCAATTTGGCAGTGGCGTTGGCTCCTGGGTGGCTCATGGAGTGTGAGATTGTCGAAGACTTGGCGGCGAAATTCTTTCGTGACATATGGCCTCTTTGTCTTGCTACTCTCATCGCAGTACAGTTCAGACAGTGTACCCGGCAGTGTAATCTTTTTTAGGCGTAGTGACGTTTCCCCGTCGAGCAGCTGTTTGAGCTCTAAATCGGAACTCTGACTTGGCTAGCAGGTGGGTAGGTGTCAAAACTGTCGTGGTGAGCAATTTTCCTTTCGTGTATGAAACGCGAAACAGATGGGCTTGTGATCTGTGTAGATAACAAACTCTCTGGCCTCGACCATATGTCGGAAATACTTGATCGCTTCAAATATGGCCAGCAGTTCACGGTCATAAAACTAGTACTTTCTCTGACTTGCACTTAGCTTAGCTACGGAGGAGTGATGTGGCGACATCTACACCGCTACATGCGAACAACGCATCAACTGACGTCACCCTCAAACTCAAATCATTTATTTCAATTAAACCATTTACAGGCACTTTTGAATTGTCAATGAATCGGTCAGTCAGAAATATGAAGCTAGTTGCCCATTCCAAAGCGCAGTAGGTCACTATGGAGAAGAACGGGCAAGAAACTACATCCATGTAGTTTCTTGCCCGTTCTTCTCCAAAATATTGTTGTAAATAATATTGTTGTTACAAATATATTAGTTACATCGATTAATGTTGACACTATAAGTGAGAACGATGTACAAGGGTGGCGTTTCCCCCTTAGGCCTCAGACATTAAGTTGCCCATCGTCCACAACGTTATTCAGAAGTACCGTGTTACAAACTCAAATCTTCAATGAGATGCCACAATTTTGGCATTTTAGTAATTTTAGTTGTAATTACCAAAATTGGTAATTTTAGTTAGTTAATGGTAACTTTTAAGTTCAATCCACGTTTATTCTAGTGTTTTTACTCAACAAGTTTTCAGGAAAAACCTTGCAAGTAGATCATACTATATTGATATCAGGCACAAGTTTCAATTAATTTGCATAGTTTTATTTAACTGGTTGGGGTCGGCTTCTAGTCTGACCGGATGCAGCTAAATACCAATATTAAATGGAGCGGCTGCCTATCTGACCTTCACAACCTTGTCCCGGCTGTCATTCGTGAATCGTGGCCGTTGAACGGCTTCACGTGTGTTCCTTTTGTTTGTTTGTTTGGCATCTCGCAGGACAACCTATGCGGTTGTCGTCTGCTTTAGCGGACTTGCCTGGGGTTGCCCTAATAAATTAAGGCCTCCAGCCAGGACTTAAATACTAACTAAAACTAAGCGACAACGCTAAGGGCACCCCCTGTGGGGTACGAACCTCGGCTTAGGGCGTCGCTGGAAGAGGGCAGCAAATGACTAGCTGGATCAGGATTGGTATTATTTTGGGACGAATTTAAAGCTACAGGCTCAGCGGCGCGGGCTGGCTCGAGAAAGGGTCGGGAGGGGCGTGGATTTGAACGCCGCGGCGGGCCTCGGCGGCGAGGACGGTAGGACGGCGATCGGGTTTTGGGCTTATGTAGCGTGCTGGTGGCCTTACTACTCTCCTGGAGGAGGGTAGTGGCGTCGTCGGGGTCGATTAAAGTATGCCTTGGTCGGCGAATACTGCTAATGCGAGAGGGAGTGTAGCGGGCGGCCGCTGTAATCAGGGGTTGCAACTCACTTCTAAAGTCACCATTGTCTAAGGGCTTTCAGACAGGAAAGCTATTAGAATTGGCATCGCTGGACCAATCCAAACAAACTTCTTCCCTCAGAGCTGTGCATAAAAAATTTCCTCCAAATCCATTTCGGAAACCGCTGAACCGTATTTAATGGAACCTTTGTTGTTTCGCACCGCGACTCAGCGTGAACGATTTATACAATTGTTTCAACTCTCGTCAAAAGCAATATGCAATTCCAGTATCATGTCATTTATTCACAGCTATTTATTCACTTTGCACTGTTTTAGAACGGGTTTTTTAATTGGGTACTTACATATAAAAAGGTTCCATCTTTGAGTGTCGTTGTAATTTCCCTAGTTGAAATTGAATCAAAACTTACTGCCATAACCAAATATCTCCTTTTAGCGATATCTAGAAGGCCGAAACTTATTAGTAAGCTTAAAATACTTATCAAAATCCTTTTGGAAAGTAGGTAGCTACTAGGTGCGGTAATAGATACTATTTTATGAAGATAGTATGATGTGGTGATCTTATGAGTTGTACATTATTTACTAATAGACCTATTTTTTGGGTGGGAAATCATCAAATGACTTCTGCCGCTCTGGGTGGAGCGGAAGGGCTTGTCAGACTTTTACTGACTAAAACCCACCCGTGTTCCTTCAGAGGCGACTTACGCATCACAAATAGGTACTATGATAGCCTTACGGGCTTCCTGTACCGGGACGGGTAATTTAAACACAGATTTGGAGGGTTAGCTCGGTATTATTCGAAAATATACGTTGGTCCATTTTATTTCCCTCACACGCACTCACACGATTACACTTCTCATTTTAATTTATCTTATTTATTTTAAATTTTAAGAGTATTTGTTTTACTTTATATAAGGTGTATCTATTAATACACGAAATATTTGAAGAGGTGCATCTATAGGTCGAACTTGGGCTATAAAAATGAAAAAGACGTTTAAAAAAAATTAAAAATTTAATATTACTTAAACACACATAAAAATACTGGCTCTTTCATATTTTGTAACATCCATTACGCTAGTTTCTACGAAAATACTACGTAGAAACTACTTTCACTGAAGCGGGCGAGGTCATGGCGGCGCCCTTAGATGTCGCGTGGCTTTTATGAATGATCAAAAGAGACCCGACTCGCGGCGCCGTCGCGCCGCCGGCGCCGGCTTCAGTTGCCTCGCCCCGCGCCTGCCGCGCCGTCCACCGCCGTGTTCAGTCTCGCGCGAACTGCATGTTGCACTGCACGCGGCTTAACTAACGTGGAACGCTTCGCGCAACAAACGCAACAATACCGAAATATTCCAACTAGGAGTACCATACATGGTGGACTGCTACAATGAGGGTGGATCCTAGAAGCTCGACAGCGGCAACGGGACTACGGGGTCTACATGCCCCCAGCTGCAGACGGAGGCAGGCCTGATCTTACGCCGTTGTATTTCCATGTGTGGGGTAGGGATAGACCTGATTTATGGTAATGACGGCCAGACTATTTCTAGTGCGGAACAACAAAACGTGAATCGTGAACGCTTGTTTACGCAGTGATAGCTAGAGAGACATTGTTAAAAGTGCAACGACACATTATTTGACGTGCAACTGCAGGGTGAATATGTACAGCAATTTTGGTGTAAATAGTGTAAATAAAAACTACGTCGTTATGAGGTATGTACATTTTAAATTGTTCGCGCTATGCACTTCTTACAGTTTACATCTGTACAAATAGGTAGGTACACAACCTATCAATCAGCTGACAGATACGACTCGACGCACAGTTCGTAACCTAACCTTACGCGAATTCGCGTTGCGTCAGCTGTTTATTTTTCTATTATTATTATCTAAAAGATGTGTAACACTGTAGAATATGAATGTTTTAATCGAATCTAGGATCCTTTTCGTAAAAAAAATAAGAAAATGATTGAAACATTTCGATGCTCGCTCGTAAAAGTCGTAACCCCACAGAGGTCATTAGCTGCTTATTTAGATGTAAGTACCTGGTTTACAGAAGGTACTGTTTTTGTAAAACGGGAGGAGGGAATTCAATATTGTACCTACTTAGATTTAGGTCGTTTTGTATTTTAAATTCACATGTATTTTTATTGTAAGCGATAACTCTGTTATCAAAATAAGACGAGGTCGAGTTACGAAGTCTACCTAAGTTGGTTTATTGTGAACATCATCACGCCTGCATTCCCCGTAGAGATAGGCAGAGATGTATTGTCGAATGTTCATTACAGTTCACCAGTGATATGTTAAACAGAGAGACGGCACGCGCCCCACGGCTACAGACGGAAAGGCACCGCGCCCGCGCCTCTCCCCGCCGCCGCGTCTTTGATTCATAGAGCAGGCCGGTTTTATGCAAAACATCTCAAGCAGTTTTAAATTATGATAATTACGTAAAATAAAATAAAAATTAGATAAAAAATTATTTTTTGTTTCTATAGCTTCTAAACGACCTATAGAGATCCCTCTTAAAATATTTCGTGTATGAATAGATACACCTTATATAATAAGATCTAAAGCATAAAGTGATTATTGTGATATCTCAATTCGGGAGTCTAAACTGTCTCTTGTTAATACAGATTACTCAGTGATCTAGCTAGGAGAGCAGCGATTCACCCAACAATTCGTTGTACCTGATCCATATAATCAAGAATGCATAGTTTGTAAGTCCCTCATGTACTACAAAACCTTTATGTACCTAAATAAATTATATATTATATAGTTACATTTAAAATTTTATCCTAGTTCGATGACTTGTCAGCCAAGAACTGACACACTTACGATTGTTTCCTTCTGTTCTCAATCATAATTATTAATGATTGTCACGTTATTTGAAATCTACTTCACAACGTATTGATAAACTCTACAGTACCTATAATCAACATAGTATAGTAAAGTAGATGATGCTACCGTCGATAACTGACCAAATTGAATTTAACTCTCATCTTTTAGTCGATAAATTGATATAACAATCATACGAACCTCTTAGTACAAGTTTCTCACAAAGAAAACCCGACTAAAGTATCTCTTAGCGAAAGTTCGAAGAAAAAAAGAAAAACGAGACTTAAATTTTTGAGTGGACGGTAGACTATCTGCATTCAATAAATCAATCCATCAACTCCGCTTTTCGAAGATCAAAGCTAGGCACACATCTCTTTTTAGCAACGCTACGTTTTTTAAGATCGAGCTTCCATTCCGTGTTATTTTAGGAAGCCCACTCAAATAGAAACAAGCTATGACGGACAAATATATAAACGATATGCGACGTGGGACACTCAGAAAGTTTTGCAAAATTAAAAATAAATGTTCATAGGTAAACACAGATTTCTTCAATCTTTTTAGAGTACTCTCCACTAGACACTCCTCAAGTTTCATGCGTCTGAACCAGTTTTCGAAACACTTTTACCGTAGACACCCCGTTTACAGCCTGCTCGAACGCTGGCAGCGCAACTTCCAGCGGGAAAAATTGTATCCCTTTGAGTAGATTTTATATTTTCGGGAATAAAACGAAGTCACACGGTGCTAGGTCAGGGCTGTAAGGAGGGTAGCCCAGGAGTTTTACCAGCGTGATGTCCAGGAAGTCCCTCATTTTGGCGCAGTGCGCGAAGGTGCGTTGTCGTGGTGGATCAGGAGCCCGCGTAACCTTGTGTTTGGTCGCTTGTTGCTCACAACAGAGAAAACTTCTGCCAAGCATTTGGTAGTATACCATTCAGCGTTAATGCTTCTTTGGTTCCGTAAAGGAGTTCACACCGAGTAGCCAGCCAAATTGATAAAGCTCGCGATCAAAAATGAAAACGTTCCCGGCGCTGATCCATTTTTTTATGAGACACGATAATTATAAATAGCTCGCAAACAATGTGGAGGGAAATTTTGAAATGGGTACGTAACTATTTTTACTTAAAAATAATCATATTTTCAAAATAGTCGTTCTCAGTCAATCGGCCAGTCTCTCATACATAAAAACTTTTGTCTCAACACTTTCTGAGTGGCCTGGTATATGTACCGCATTCTCGAACCTATTTCTTGCATTTCATCTGATGCACGTCGGTTAAAATCACGCAAATTCCCCACAAATTGTTTCGAGTAACTTAAACTTGCGGCACACACAACTTTTTATTTTGTGTGAAGTATAAGCTGCTCACACGATGTGGGCAAACTTCTGAAGGTGGCAGTGTAAGTACGTGCCATGGTCGAACTCGCGAAGTGTACTCCGACTTACTCCGGAGATGCCCGAATACCTAGATAGCCACAAACTGCCACAACTTTGCAACTATGTAGAATACTTCCTAAATTGTGTCTGACAAATTTTTAGTTATATGATTATTTAAGTAGGTAATAGGTATTTGAGTATCTAAACCCGAATCGTGAGTTTGAACACGGTTAATAATGATACCGTTTAAATAAATACATGTAGATATTTTATAAGGAGAAATAGATATATAAAAGAAGAGCGCAATAAGAGTCGGTTTCTTTTATTGTAACCAGTAAAAACATTTTGTCGAATAAGTTTTCATAAGTATTAGCCCAATAGAATGGAAGTTCGCGAGGGAATCCTAAACAAATACTACTTTTAATTGAGTTCGCTACACGAAATATAAATGTAATTACAATGAAGAGCATCATTCATTTCTTTTTTATTTGTTTACTTCTTTAAGTAAACTTTTACTTTTAGTCGTATTTACTATTAATTAGGAGACATCACCATAAATAAATACAACTCAAACACGCAAAACGATTTCTTTTTTGCTGCTGTTGACATAATCAATAAGGATGATTCTATCTCAAGATTAAAGTGCTAAGAACTCAATGAAGTTATTTTTGGAGAGCCTCCTATGGGTTTAAACGTGACCGGAGGTAAATGTCGACGCAGCGTGGCCTTTCAAGAACATACGTGACTTCAAAGAAATAGAATATCTATACTCTGAAAAAGTCCTAATAAAGTAGAAGATAGCGTATAGCTGATTGAACTAGTGTTAAACTAAGTTAAGCGTGACAGTTCGGCTATAAAACCGACAGAATCGAAGTGCACTTTACGCAATATCAAATTGGCACACGAACTTATTTTTGTGATCTTGGACGAAACTTAATGTAATTTTTTCCAAGCTAAACTTTGATGAATTAAACAGAAGTTTACTGGCACAAACTGGTATCTATATCTATGCTAATTCAGTTAGGTACTACGTTCTTTTTTCTTTTATTTATTGGCACGGAGACAAATGTGTGCCAAGTAAAATATCAAATCATGCATGCAAAATTCGATCTCCTTCTATATACTCGTATAAGCTTACGTAAACGTAAGCGAACTAAATCTTAAATCTGTTGGAATATGGATTGAAATGTCTCGGAGAGCTTTTCACATTTATTTCTAAGTAACGTTCATATGTATAAAAGCTCTATGGGCTAAGGGTTAAGCGTTTCATGGGAACTTTTAAAAACTCTGTATTTTCTAATGAAAAGCGTGTTTTGATCATACGTCATTGTTTTTACCAGACTGCCCGAGAAGAAGAGTAATCAAAGTTAGTACAGCATTATTATTTTTATAAAAATGTTTCTAGTAAAATGTTTTTAAAATGTTCTCTGAAAACAGCAACAGCTCAAAGGTTAGTTATCATTTTCCGTAAAAAATATAAACCCGTGTGTTGCAGACTAATGAGCGTTAATGCACTTTTATACCGTTCTTTCTGAATTTATTTTAGCTACGTAATTTTAATAATAATGTTAATTAATAATCCTACTAATATTACAAACGCGAAAGTTTGTGAGTATGGATGGATGTTTGATACTCTTTCACGTAAAAACTACTGAACGGATTTGCATGAAATTTGGTACACAGATAGTTTATAACCTGGATTAACACATAGCGTTACATAGACTTTTTATCCCGATACTCCCACGGGTTCACTATTCATGCGGGTGAAACCGCGGGGAGCAGCTAGTATAATATAATAATATTATTAATATTAATCATAATATTATTTATAATTATTAATATTATTATTTATTATTTATTTTAATAAGGACCAATAGTAAAGAGGTATGTTTACGGGTACTTAAACTTTAAAAGACATAATACTTGGCAACAAAAGATGTTTGTTTCGATAAAAGACTAATAGTAACACAACATTTCCCCCAATTTAATAACATAATAAGCCAGATGGCCGAAATAAAGACCTCATCTTGATCTAACTACAGTTATTTATCACAGAAGCTTAATCACATAATTGTAACGCTGCTACCATTTTTAAAACGCCAACGACGCAGTCACCGTGAGATATGGTGCTTGTTTAATAATGCGTCACATCTGTTTCTCGACTGTAACGTTCATTACTTGGCGGGAAGCTAATCCAATTTTACGACCACATACACACAACTCTACGATGTCGTTTTTCTGCTCTTGCCGGTTCGTGGCGAGCATACTTTGTGAGTGAAATTTTAAGTTAAATTGTAGCACTAACTTCGTGAGAAACTTGTTCCGTGGTTATCTGTGTGAGTGGAATGTGGGATGTGTCGCTTGCTATGCGGAAGTTTTAAAGTTTGTTGTAAATTGGGTATTGAATAGTCCACTGGTAGCAAAAACTCTCACTATTCAGCCTTATTGTCACAGTCACCATCAGCTAGAACTCCACTGCTGGCCTTAATTGGCCTATCCGAGCACATGCCATTCAACTCGATCCTCTGGTACTTTTATCGAGCTTACTTACATCATTAGCAATAACATCAAATAAAATTAAATTATTTGATGTTATAGCTTCATAAAATTAATTAGATCATGCAAAAAAAAAACTTGGGAACCCTCTCAATTACGGCTTTCTTTGCATTCGTCGAACCTTGAATATTCTGCAGTTCTGACTATGTTTACAATTCGTCTGCCAATTTTTCTTTTTCTTTCCTCAACTTATTAATGAGAAAACTTGGTACTCTTCCTCCCTCGTGTAAATCTCAAAATCTTCTCGCTCAAACAAATCGGAATACAATTTGTTTAAGTCGTTTGCGTGCGATATTAAATCTGTCTGATCAATATTCCAGAATCTCCGTTTGCACTCGTTTCGTTCGGGCATTTTATTCCAACTAAAAATGGTTGACATTTTTATAAATTGAAACTTGGCGATCTGAAATAATAACAGTGATATTATATTTATGTATGATGGACATTTCGTACGGAGGTTTAAGTAGTTTTTCAGAAAGCAGTTTGCAGCAAGCTGACCGCGATTCCATCACAACAAGCAAAAACTTCGTATGATAGGGATGATGAAATTCTAATTTTTTTTTGGCTCAAAAAAATGTTTGCTTCCAAACAGTGCAAACAAAATTACAAAAAGAATAAACGCTTAAATAATCGCCAAGTTATAAATGTTTTAAGGTAAGTGTCAGACAAGGCTAGCCTAGCACTATCGTAGGAGTGACGTCACGACTATGTAACTTCATACTAGCGCCATACATTGTCCGTATCGCGCGACAACGACTGGAATAAGCCTCTCCAAACACTTTTAAAGCGTGTAGCTTCTTCATATCCACGTCAATGTAACAGATTTTTTCGATTATCTCTTTTCTTCTATGCTTTCTTTGAAATTACATTATTTTTTCCCTAGTCCTGTCTAACAAGACTTCATGTTACATACGGTTACATAGTGGTATTTAGTTAACTAAAACGTTATATAGACGATGCTTTAGCTAACTTACGATACTTCAGTGGCGTGACTGTAATGTCTTAATATATTGGTTGAGAAAACATTTTCAGGAAGATTTTATACGACGTTGTATAATGGTGTGAGTGCATATGTTGAAGTCAAAGTCAAAGCATTTATTTCAAATAGGCACTAAAATGAACTTTTGAACGTCTACATTTACTTTTAAATAAAATTGATTCAAGGCGCCCCTTCCAAAAGGTACTCTTTTAAAATGTTTTTACAATATTTTGAATACATTAAATATATTTTTTTATTACCCAGAATAAAAATACTATACCAGAAATAGGTAAAAATCATTTGAAATAAGCAAAGACACATAAATAAATCACGTGATAGGTACATGGTGCTCAGCACTTCGTTCGCAAGACATTATTACTATCTCCTTAGTATTCATATATACATAAAACTGCAGAAAAAACTAGATATAATTGACTTAAACAAATATAAGGTTAAATCTAAGACTACGGATTGGCTCATGCAGCAGGACTATATTAAAACAGAATCCTAACTAGCATACATCACTTAAAATGTCCCTAACAAACATTCACGCATTATTATTATTATAGCCACATAATCACTTCTACACGCACGTATGCATCAAAACACACACAACACACACACACACACGCCCATCCACCTTACTAACTACTCAGAACCTAGTAAACTGCAATCTCAGCTTCACATTAAATTAAAATATTGTTAATGTTAATATATACTTGTATTGGTAGATCAATACGCGTTCATTCTTATAAAGACTACTTAATTAACTGTTTGGTCATACACTGTCTCTGAAGATACAGGTCTCCTAGTTTAAGAGACAGGGTTTATAATTTTTGTTTATATAGTTTTTGTCAAATAACTTCTTTATATTACCTACCACCTTATGTATATTACTTTGTATCTGTATATTACTTTTAGATGACTAAACATTTTATTATTATCTCCTTTAGTATATTTTTTTTACAAACTTATTAATTACATTTTTAAATATTTTGAAAAAAATCTGAAAAAAAATAATTAAAAAACATTTAAAAATATAAAAAATAGTATCCCACCGGTATCGGGAACAGGGTCCAAGCTACCGGCGGTCAGGGCTCCAGAGAGAGGAACCTCCTGACAATGCGAGCCGTGTCCAGAAGTACCGCTTTCTGAATCAAGCCCTTGATCCAGCTGCCCAACGAGAGCCTCCTCAGGTGTTTGTCGAGGCTCTTGGCTATTAAGCCATTGGCTGTCACGACTATCGGCACAATGATTGCTGAGTCCACATCCCACATGTTGACAACCTCGCGAGCCAAATCAAGATACTTGATTTCTTTATCTTTCTCGGCTTTCACGAGGTTACAGTCATGCGGGACCGTTATGTCAACAATCATTGTGCGCCGCTGTACTCGATCCACCACCACTATATCAGGCTTATTGGCAATAATAGTCCGGTCAGTGATGATGGATCGATCCCAGTACAATGTGATATTTCCATTTTCGAGAACTGGGTCGGGCACGTACCTGTAGTACGGCACTTCCGATTCCACAAGGCTGTATTTCAGAGCAAGTTGCTGATGGATAATCCTGGCTACAAGGTTGTGTCTATGCAAGTACTCTTCGTTAGCTAGACGAGAACAACCGGAGATAATGTGTCTTATTGATTCTCCCGGACGGTGACATGCCCGACAGATGTCAACCGTGCCGTCTTTCACAATAAATCTCCGGTAATTGTTCGTCATCATAACTTCGTCCATAATTGCACAGACAAAACCTTCGGTTTCTCCAAAGAGGTCACCGAAACGCAGCCAGACTACGGACGCTAGAAGATCTACATCGAGTCCATGTAGGGCCCGGAAAAAGCGCCCGTGAAGCTCCTTACTCTGCCATACTTCCATGCGATCATTAGTGTCAAGCACTACAGGTATGCGCCAGTTCTCTTTAGCCAAGGAGAGCGGGGTGAGGCCCTTGTGCACCGCGACCACATCACGATGCATCCCCACGTCGGCTTCTAGGAAATATTCCCTGAGACTGCATATCTCGCGATTGTGTAGGGTCTTAGCGTTTAAAAAGCCTCGACCACCACACTTTCGCGGGATATACAGTCTCATTACCGATGACCGTGGGTGATGCATTCGGTTTGCAGTCAGCAGTGTACGGACCCTCCTATCCAGGGCGTCGAGTTCGGTCTGAGTCCATTTGAGTATGCCGAAAGAGTACATCAAAACTGGCATGACCCAACCGTTAACGGCGCGCACCTTGTTTCCGCCTGACAGAAGACTATTTAACACTTTCTTCAGGCGGCCAAAGAAGCGCTCCTTCAACGATTGCTTCATGTCAGTACCATTGATGCCCAACGCTTCCGACATACCCAAATACTTATAGGTTTCGGATGCGGAGAGGGCTCTGACGTTTATGGAATCCGAGACTTGGGTTCCCAAGGATTCCACAATCTCCCCTCGCTTTACATGCATGACCACACATTTGTCCATACCAAATTCCATCCTGATGGCGCTACTGTAAGTTTCAGTTACTTTCAGTAGCTCCATTAGTTGCAAATTGTTGGGAACAAAGATTTTTAGATAGCCTAGACCTGAATCCTCCAGCAGTGTGATTAGAGGATTCAAGGCTAAGCAGAACCAAAGCGGGCTCAAACTATCGCCCTGAAATATGCCGCGCTCGATCCTTATCGGCTCGCTATTCTTCAGGATATTCCAACATCCTGGATAGCGAAGGACCGTCCTCCATCGCCCCATACATGACATCAAGAAGGTGCGCAGAGTTGCATCTACTTTATACAACTCCAGCACCCTCATGAGCCACGTATGTGGCACCGAGTCATAGGCCTTCTTGTAATCTATCCAACATGTCGACAGATCCTTTCGGGAACGACGAACCTGTTGGCTAATGGCCATATTAATGAGGAGTAGCTCCTTAGTACCGCGGGACCCGTTCCTACATCCATTTTGAGAGGCAGACATGATGAAGTTGGTCGTCGAAGACCGTCGGTAAACACGTGATCGGCCTATAATTTTTGGGTTCCGCGGTGCTACCTGATTTATGAAGCAGGTGGGTAACTCCTGTTGTTAGGAACTGGGGTAGCGAACCAAACTCAAAAGCCGTCTGGTACTGAGCCGCCAAGCGAGCGTGCGATCTTGTGATCCATTTGATCCAAAAGTTCTGCAGTCCGTCCGGCCCTGGAGACTTCCAGTTAGGCAACGGACGGACTGCACGAGCTACATCTTGGGGGCAGATGGTAATAGCCCCCATTTCTGGTATTGGATTGCAGGCTCGCTCGACTTCCCGAGTCCAGTCACCTTCGGTGTGACTGACAGGCACCGACCAGATACTGCGCCAGAAAGAACACATGGCATCATCATCTGGCAGGCACGTGTCAGCCACACCTTGGTTCGGTCGCTCCCAACCCCTATAAACCCACCTTTCATCGCTCTGGAAGGTGCGATTCTGAGTGTATCGCTCTACTCGCCGCTTATACCTACGAATACGGTTAGCCCATGCATACACTTTCTGCTTCAGGAAGTCGATGCGCTCTGTGACGCAGGACAGATAGTTCTGGGAGCTTATATCAGTCCCTGAGAACGCCCGCCTCACAAAGCGCATCACTCTTGGACGAGTATTGCCGTCTCTGAAGCAGATTAGTTTGCCGATGAGCGCTCTGGCCCCACCAATACGGTGTTCAATTCTGCACTGCCAGGCTGGTACGGTTGGTTTCGGTCGCGTAGCTCTACAGTCATTGGGAAATTTGACGTGAGCTACACGACATGCCGCTACAGCCGCGCAGTACAGAATCGAATGAGTATCGGTGAGGTCTTCGCAGTCATCAAAATAGTTTGATAACTGCGAATCCAGGACCGCCACCAGCGCCCTATTTTTGTTATGCATGGGCAAACGAGGTAAGCGTGGTCTAAGTTCGGGCGACATGAACCGATATTCCCGTTGTAGCCCTATCATCACTTCCTTCGTCAGCTTGATCAGTGTTGGACTGTGGTAGTACCACAACAGTCTGCGACGGGGGGGCGATGACATGGCTACTCTGCATTTCACTTCGCAGGTGATCAAGCACAGTGTCATCCAACATATGATTACGTTGGATGACCCGCACCTGATCCGACAGTCGTTGTGCCGAAACGTTGACAGCTAGCTCAAGCACCTGAAAAAGAGAGAGCATCCGAACACGGTACGCGGTCAGATTATTTCCCCCCTCTGTAGCCCCATAGTATGAGCGCATGACGTTTTCATTGATGGATCGTGTCCATCTCATGCGCTGCACACTTCCGCCGGGAGCTGGGACCCTATCAGAGGCCGGTGGGCCTCGAGGTCCTAAGCCGTCCGGCGGCCGGCGTCCTCCTCGTCGACGAGCAGGTGGTGGCGTCGTGGGCGGGGAGAAATACTCGTCGCTCGAGCTCGACGCAACTACCGCGGCTGGTGTCGTCACAGCGCTCACAGTAGCGCTGGGTACCGGCGGCGGCGAGGCGGAGCTGAGCGATGAGTCCGGAGGTGGTGGGCGTGCTTGACGTGCGGCTGATCTTGTCAATATAGTTTCCTCATTTCAATTTCGTCAGTTCTTGTTCATGTTATTTTTATCGGAGGTGACATCTGTCATGTCACCTCCTTACTTATTATTATTATTATTATTTTTACATATTTACAAACATTGCGTAGTAAATATTAACACACATGCACTGAATTACTCCTAGTAAGTCAGTGTGTGAGTAAAGTAAAAATAACAAATTATACAATTCAATAAGCAACTAGTAAGATTTTGTCTAGCCTCTAGATTTTCCTATGGAGCAGGACCAGCATGTTTCCAAGCATTCTTATCTAGGATATAATTATATTTGTAACATGCTTGTTTACAAAGTGTACTTTTAACGTGAGTTTTAAAATTTATTTCATTTAATTGCAATATATCACAAGGTAGTTTGTTGTAAAATTTAACACAGTACCCCATAAATGATGTATGTACTTTACATAGTCTGAAAAATGGTTGATCTATTTCATTTTTATTTCTAGTGTTAAACGTTGTCAGGACTAACTTATACGACCTCGTAGAATTGTGTCAGTGACCATTGAGTAAACGTTTTCAGGACTAAGTTATACTACGTCATATAGTGGTGTCAGTGTATATGTTGAGTATATGTTTTCAGGACTATAGTTTGTATAGGGATTCGACGGCTCTTCTCCATAGGAAACGACCAATTGGAATCGTGCACCTAGATTCTGACGTTTCATAAGTGTCCATGTAGGTTTATGTAAAATAAAATATTTTGATTTTGATTTATAATGGTGTCAGCCGTGACGTTTATTGGACAATGTGTTGACCATATAAAAGTTTCGGTTAAACAAAAAGGTAAAGCTAAATAAAGGTTTTCGTAAGGCAGCCGTCGTCGGGTGCAAAATCTTAATATAACTTTTATCACTAAAACGCCGCCCAAACCTTTTTGTAAAAAAACTATTTTGGTCGTATGGCATACTAACTAAGACTAATATGTTGTGACTAAAATGTTGAATTTACACAACTTTAAGTAGATTTTTTAATAATTTAAAGCTCAACACACACTTTAATATTTAACCATTCTATTTTGTTCTGTCAAACAAAATTGATTTACTTAAGAAGTAAGTAATTTTAGGGAACCCAAAATCGCAATATCGCAGAGGCATCATGGTCTCAAGGAAAAGTCTGTGCGACATTTTTGTTATATTACTGTATTTTAGAGATTACTGTATAACTTACATAAGATGGTAAAACCATTGAATTAAAAAGAAATTGGAGAAAGCGTTAAAAATCTCACAACGGCAAATATATACATTTATAATTATATATACATATGCATACATAAATATTTAAACACATAAAACTGAAGTTCCCAAAAAAAATACACAACTTTATATCACACTTATTTCAAAAATGTAGGTACGGTATTAATATTTTATCATCATGGAAATTAACTCCATTTACTTTTTTCTGTTAATCTTTCACACAAAATTTAACCTGCGAATCAAAACGATTGACGTTGAACTGTGTTTGATTTTATTACAATGTTTCCGTCGTTTGACATCGTCATTGTATCTGCTATGTGACAATAGCGGTCACATATGGGTCTCATCACAACCAGTATCCTATTTAACTTGTATAAAACATCGTAGAGTGCGTGGGCGACAAGACGAGGTACACGCCGAGTGTGCAGTTACTGGAGTCGCACCGCAACGTCAACTTCAAGGCTTTCTTGGTGCGCGTACCGAATTTATATCCGCCCGTCGTCATGGAAGAAGTCTTTTGGTATCAGGACGTGGTGTTCCGTCGCTTCCGCGGACAAGTACCACAAGAACAGCCTAGGGAAGTGCTACCAACATAGTTTTAAGCTATATACATTAGCAAAATTTTATTTTGTACTTTATAAAATATATTAGTTGGTAAGGTATATGTCTGTGGGCCATTTTTGCCTAAAATAAATGATTTATTATTATTATTTTATTATTAAACGTTCAGCGGTCATTTTCTGACTTCAAAGTACGAACGCTAACAGAGTCGTGTAATTTGGACCTGCTTCGCGTTTCATGGACGTTTCGGACGTACGATGTTAAAAGACGATCTGAAAATGTAAAACGTTAACTTGACTGAAAACATTAATTTGTTTTTTTTTTCAACAGATTACGTAGATTTTGAATTACTTTTTTGGGGTTCCGTACGTCTTCAGGAGAAACGGAATCCTTATAGGATCACTCGTGTGTGTGTCTATCTGTCCGTCTGTCTTAGCCAATTTGCTCCGAATCTAAATGACTGATAAGGTTGAAATTTGATACACATATGAATTTCTGTGACCCAAACACGGTCGTGTAACTTAAATAAATAGTGGTTTTGTATATGGGGATCTATTTTGGGGAGAGAACCAGAAAATTGAAAACAAAAGTTTTGCAAGCCGTACATTTTTACCAAGATGTAAGATTTGATAACTTATAACAGTGAAAGCGTTATGTCTTGGCAACCCACTTTATATTAAAATGTTTTAGGTGGGTAACATCATCTTGCGGAACCCTCTCCACGCGAGTTCAACTAGCACTCGTCCGGTTTTTTAAATGTTGGCTTACGTTTAATTGTCTCTATTACGGGCCGTAGCGTAGCAAGCGTAAGCAATTTGACAAATGGTACCGTATAATGAAGCAAAGCGCAAAACACAAATAAATTTAAAGGGTGACAATATCAACGTCTCTAGGCATACCTACGTTACTGGAATACCGAACATACGTTTATTATAAGCTTTTCTGGCAAATCTTATGATTTACCCGCAGCTCACGGTAAACGTTATTTATTTTTTGGATGAACATGTAATAAGTCCTTTTTCTAGGCCTTTAACGATTCGATTTGGATAGCCTGTGAAAGCATTTGAATAGTTTGAGCTAGATTGGTAGTATCTAGGCTTTGGGTAGGTATTCACTTTACGCTGGAGTTTTTGATATTGATCATCATGATTTATCCTTTTTTTTTAATAATCAAATATCAGTATGGTATCTGCAAAAAACCAATAAAATTATAACAATAGATTTTTGATTTAAAAAAACGAGCTAGTTATTCGTATTTCCCTCTTATTTTGTATCAGCCTCAACAATCTCTTTAAAAATTCTTAGCTTGAGCCAAAGCAGGTTATTCTTCCAGAAAATCTCATGAACGATATTACGTTATAAGTAATAACAGTTTGTAGTGAAGTTTCCTCATTCATAGTCGACACGCTTGTTAAAAAATACGGCGAAAATATTCGCTCTCGCTAATACATTGCTGGCTGGCAGTAAAACTATGAAACTTTTACCAAACAATGCTTGCAATGCATGCAGAAAAAAATTGATTGCGTGCTCATGTCTGAAAAAAACATTTAACGTTAACACTGGCTTGCCAAACGGGAGTTTTCCAGTTTCAACACAGCTTTACGGATTTTGTTGTTAATGAGTGGACAGTTTTCAGTGCGGACATCTGTTTGTTTAGACATGCACGTTACTTCTTTTGTTTAAGCGTTTCATTCGGTCTCGTTCCGTTTTTAAACCGATCATATTGAATACACGCGGTATGAAAACGTTTTTCAAGCAAACTCGATGCTTTTGTAACGTGTTATCAACTAAAGCACGGTAATAATATCATACAGTATTCGAACTTCATACAAACGGACGAAGCGCGAGCTATGCTTACGCGCCTCGATGGAGGCACGCGCGCGGCATGCAGACAGTCTCGACTGTGCCGCAGTGACGATCGGACGGTGTGTTGTATTTTTAACAATAACCGCGGGATTTTTTACTAAAACTAAGTTCAAGTACATATTTAATATGACGAGTAGGATATATTGTCCTGTTTATGGTTGCATGAATTCGTCAATCACGCATCCAGAGATAACTTTTTTTAGATTACCTGTAAACTCTGAAAGGTAAAACTATAAAATAATTTTACTTACTAGTAGGTAGGTACATAACGTGTGTCTTTTTAATGGATAAGTTTAATCTCCCGAAAAAAAAGATGTCTGGATTATTAAATTAAGTGAATACAGTAAAGGAAAGTGATTGACACGAGTGAAATAGGTAGTTATAGGCGGTTCATGAATCAGGATACGGTAGGTACGCTTGTATTAAAACCTCGGGGCATGTGTGTTTTGTTTTGTTAGTTTGTATAGTTCAAAGTAAAGACAAAGTAAAGATTTTATTATTAATAATAGTTGTTTATTGTAAAAATAATTTGACCGTCTGCCTCACACTAGATAGTTAAAATTTTCTCAGATTAAGTATTTCTGCTGCTGCTATAACAACATATACCACTACAAACCGTTTTTTTTTCTCGGTATTAATAACAACAACAATAGCTAAACTCATGAAATATTCACAGGATATTTAAATGTTTGAGAGGGTTGTGATTTTAAAAGCCAGCTGTTCAGCTTGGCACTTTAAAATTTAATAATAAAGCATTTCGTACGTCTCAGTCGAGGCGCAAATATTTTTCTGTCGCAAATTTATAAGACCGATTTGTTATTCAAACATAAACATGGTTCTAAAATTAATACTACCAATCAAAAAACATCACGCATTTTTGTTGAACACTTCCTATTAAATTCGCAAAGTATTTTATCTGTTTATAAACAAATGTATATTTACAATCACAAAACTAAATGGAAACACAAAGTAGACAAATGTATTTAAAATGCTGGAGGCGGGCAGCCCTGTCGCATGTTTACGTACCGCGCGGCTGTAGGCATTTATTTTAAAGATACGGCCGAGTTACAATACTGTATGATATTATTACAGTGACTAAAGTGAGGTTTTAATAAAAAAAATGGTTGTCTGTAAAGTCGGTTTACGGACGATAGTTAAACGTTACAACGTCATAACAAACCATTGATGAAAAAATTGCATACTTTTATGAATAAAGTTGAATCATTTTATTAATTTTTAATCTTACATTAAAACTATGCAACATTATTTTACCATTTTATTAAAAAGAAGAGAAAACATTTATCAAACTTTTTATCTATCATCAATTATATGAATCAGCATATTTTTTTAGTAAATTGTAACAGTAGCATCAGTCGACGAGTACAGTTATAATAGGGTACTATTATAACTGTACTCGTCGACTGATGCTACTTTTTTAGGGTTCCTTAGCCAAATGGCAAAAAACGGAACCCTAATGGATTCGTCAGGTCTGTCTGTCTGTCTGTACGTCCGTATGTCACAGCCACTTTTTTCCGAAACTATAAGAACTACACTGTTGAAACTTGGTAAGTAGATGTATTCTGCTAACCGCATTAAGATTTTCAAACAAAAATAAAAATTAAAAAATAATTTTGGGAGGGAATACTTAGAACGGACACTCCACTTTTTTTTTCATCTAACCCATACGTGTGGGGTATTTTTGGATAGTTCTTCGAAAATTATATTGAGGTTTCCATTATCATTTTTTTCTAAACTGAATAATTTGCGCGAGAGACACTTCCAAAGTGGTAAAATGTGTCCCCCTATAACTTCTAAAATAATATAAAGATAAAACTAAAAAAAATGTGATGGGCATTACCATGTAAACTTCCACTGAAAATTTGTTTGAACGAGATCTAGTAAGTAGTTTTTTTTAATACGTCATAAATAGTAAACCGCAATTTACCTAGTTACGAAACCCTTCATGGGCGAGTCCGACTCGCACTTGGCCACTTTTTTAATAATAAAAGAATAGATACTTCAAATTATACTAGTAATCAGATTAAAAAAATGCAAGAATAATTTATATTTATTGCCGAAATTGCTGTTGTAATAAACAATGAAAACTACATTAACTTTTCAGTTCACTTTATAAACGTTCTACTAAACATTTCACATTTAGATGTAAGTTGTGTGCTGCCGCTGTCTTTCTTCTCCTCAGACGAATAGGCCAACCGTGTGGAAGAGAGATAGGTGCGGCGCAAGCCGAACGCTCAAGCCGATTGTGCCTTTCGCTCGCTCGTGCAGCGCTCTCGCTCCGACACGTAGCGTTACAATGAGCGTAACGTTACAATGAGTCGACCCTTTTCGTGCATGCAGCCGGCGTTCATCAATTTATTAGACGGTGTCACGTCAATAAAGTGAAAACTTTTTGATTGGGTCTGCAATTTATCTTTTTACAAAGTTCTCGGGGAATTACGTAAAATCATCACTCATACGGCAAACATCCGGCAACTTTGGAAAACATATTGATCACGTGAACGAAAAACTCACTAGGCTATCATAATTTATTTCAGTTTTCAAAACTCATAGTAAAGTTTGATGTAACTAATATAGGAGCTGTTAAATTATCACATATTATGTCATAAAAACACATACTGCGTGTTTTTAAATAATTATATAAGTAGTTATTATAATAATGAAGTCATAGGTACACAAGCAGAGTAATGGCAATACCTTTTCATTTAAAATAATTATAATAACGTAATTAATCCGAAAAAATAAATTGCGACAGCTTGTACGATTAAACTAAATTATTAATGTCTGATTAAGCGAAAATCATATGTGTATCACCTGTTTTTGGTGACGCAAAACTGTCGACTCAAAACAGACAAACCATTTATAAAAGTTAACCCGACATGATTTATTTCACGTAATCAATTATAAGCACAGACATTAATAAAGTTTTTGAGTTTGCCTAACCAAACAATGAATTGTTTGTACGTAATATGATGTGACAACTGTGTTTTCGGAAATAAAGATGGTTTTGATTTATACATTCTATCCAAACATTTATCCTACTAACTATTGTACCAAAGCAGCGCTACACTGTATACAATCTTTTGATGAACGGCTGAAAAACACTCAACGTACCATAAAATTGGTATGTAAAACTATACCGTATGCATAGAAAGTTTGTACAATATTCTTTTCACACCATCTGCATCTCGCTGCATCGATCACAATTAAAGAACTCTGGTGTGTAAAAGCCAGGGGCAAACCTTTTACGACGGCGTATGACAGAAGTTAGTAATTGTTCCGCTACGAGACTTTGTTGTCATCACTTGGAGGGTTATAAACGATATGGTAACGTAGCAATCTCTGAAAGTGATATCAGACTGGGCCTAAAACATAGATAGTCATCTGCCTTGGAAACTTCATATCAACGCTTTGTCAAAGAAGCTTAGTCAGTTCGCGTATGCTCTCTACAAACTATCAAAAACGGTTAACCGCATTACAGTGCAAATAGCTTATAATGCTTATTGGCTTCTAGCATTACGGACGGAATCATTTTCTAGGGCAACTCCACTGATAGATACATTGCTTTTAAAGCTCCGAATGCTTGAGATCACTTACCAAATTACAATTGATTGTTAGTTGTAAACCATTGTTTAAGGACCTTGGATTGCTCACTCTCTGTACATCTATGAAATGGGAGTGAAGTTTTTTATTTTTTGTGTATTGCATCTCGTAGTTGACCTTGAGAGGTCGTGACTACTTAACCGGACTATCCTGTGGCTGCCTTAAGCGGACTCAAAGCCTCCAGCCAGGGGCGTAAAACTACTTACATTACTAAGCGAACGCTCGCTAAGGGCACCCTCTGTGGGGTACGGACCTCGGCTTAGGGCGTCGCTGACGGAAGGACAGCAAGATGGGACAGGCTGGATCAGATTTGGTTGATTATTATCATCATGGGAATTTAAAGCTACGGGCTCAGCTACGGCGCGGGCTGGCACTTCGTCGAGCAAGGGTCGGGGGGGACAGTTACGTCGGGATCTTCGCGAGGAACCTCGGCGGCGAGGTCGGAATGTCGGTCTATGTTTGTGCACTGTACTGGTGGCCCTACTGCTCTCCTGAATGAGAGTTATGTGGTCATCGGGATGGAGGGAGGATGCTTGGGACGGCGGACATGACTAATGGAGGAGGGAATATAGCTAGCGGCCTTGACATCCAGAGGGTTGCGGTGATTCGCGGCGGTCTCGAAGAAACGCTTTGAAATGCGTTTCATGAACTGGCGGATAGTGGGAATCTTGAGGTCAACGTGAAGGATCTCGTTGCGAACGTACCAGGGGGAGTCTGTAATCCTACGGAGGAACTTGTTCTGGAGGGTCTGCATTCTATTGAAGCGATGGGGCTTGGCGTGTGCAAAGACTGCACTGGCATTTGTCATGATCGGGCGGATGCACGCTGTGTAGATACGCATTTTGCACTTTAGTGACAATTTGCTACGTGCATTTAGGACAAAGTGAAGTCTACCTAGAGCGAAGGCGGCGCGCGAACGAGCCGCCTTAATGTGCTCTGAAAAAGAGAGGTGTTCATCGAGCACTACACCCAGATATTTGGCTCGCTTCTCCCACGGGATCGGCTTGCCGAACATGGTGATCGGTCGAGGGGGTCAGGGATTGCGACGCGGCCTTGAGAAAAGAACCGCTTGACTTTTGTCGGGATTGACTTCGATTCGCCATTTTCTAAACCAAGCGCCAAGCTTGTTCACTTGGGTTTGGAGAATGCGAGCTATCGAATTTTCATCACGGCCGTTGTAGTAGATGGCCGTGTCGTCTGCGAACAGGGCCAACTGCGCCTTACTGCACTTGGGCATATCGCTGGTGAATAGCGTGAATGCTAGAGGAGAGATCACAGAGCCCTGAAGGACTCCTGCGCGAATAGGGTGGGGGGAAGATAGCGCTCCTTCGATGCGATAACGGAAGGTGCGGTTCGACAAAAAGTCCCGTAAGATGAGCACGAGACGATCTGGCACACCGAGTTGATACAGCTTATATAATAAGCCGTTGTGCCAGACTTTGTCGAACGCTTTCGCTATGTCGAAGAAGACAGCACCGGTCATCAAACCTCGTTGGAAACCGAAGTTGATGTGTTCGACTATACGGTGGACCTGTTGTACGCACGAGTGTTGGGTTCTAAAACCAAACTGTTCGTTGGGGATGAGGCCCTTTGTCTCGGCGTAGTCTCTGAGACGCTTATAAATAAGCCTCTCATAGATTTTGCCGAGGACATTGAGCAGACTGATGGGGCAGTAACTAGTAGGCTCCGACTTTGGCTTGCCGAGCTTCGGGATACCGATGACGGTGGCTTCTTTGAAAGCCTGTAGGAAGATATTATTGCTCAGAGCACCATTGATGATGGTGGTCAGTAGCATTATCAGGTGAGCAGGGAAAAGTTGGAATACCCTATTGGTGATTCCATCTGAGCCGGGGGCTTTACGAGCCTTAAGACCTTTGATGAGGTCGTGCACTTCGTCTGGCGTGACGGGGGCAGTGGATACTCTGGATCTTCGACGGGAGGGAGGGAGGCTCTATGTTCGATTTCAGCATCGACCTCAGAGAGGTGAGCTTGGTCTACTGGTTGAGAGCTAGGCGAGCATTGGGCTTCTAGACTGTCGGCTAGAAGCTCAGTCTTGTCGACATCATCGAAGGCGATGGTCTTGTCGGGACGGATCAGGGGGGGCATGGAGATTATTTCTCCGGGTCTAAGTTTCCTCTGGAGTTGCCAGAAGGCTAGGTGGGTGGGCTCTAGTTCGCTCAGCATCTTGTCCCAGCCGGCGGTACGCAGCTCCTCTATGCGTGTTCTTACAGTACGCTGTAAGTAACGCTTAAGGGCTTTGTTCGCGTCGCAGGGGAAGTTGCTGTAGGCACGGACAGCTGCGTTCTTCTCATGCAACAGTTCGCGTATATCGTCCGGCAACTTCCAGCGACGGTCCTCCGTCGCTGGAATTTCCCTTGAACAATCGTTCAGGACTGATTGTACGTGAGCTGTAAATGAGTCGATCGCGGCCGTCGTGTCAGCGATAGAGTCAAAAAGATCGGGGATTGGGTCCAAGTGGGGGGACGTGGTGGAATTTAAGCGATCGCTTACATTCGTCATACATCTGTCATGCTAGCCGATCCGGCTCGAAGGACCAATGTTTTGGCGCCAAAGACGGGGCGCAGGCAGGGGCTTCTTCAATAATGCTCACGAATAATATTTTACAATTGAATTTATTTTCCTTGCTACAATTCTTAATAATTATGTCGGTGTGCACTATCCTGCCGTCGTATCGAAAAGGGAACGATCTCGAAGCCAGTCCCACCACTCGCGGGGGGACGTCCCCTCTTTCCCTCGCTTGCTCGCGTGCCGTCTTCTCGACCAGCAGATGTCGCTCCCATCGTCTATCGACCGTTGATTCCATGACAGCTACAGATAGATGGCGCTGCTTGACGCAACATACCGGCCACCTTGGAAGATCCGTCTTCCAAAAGAACAGGAGTCACTGGCTGGCCACGTTTGTGGTTACCGGCAGCGGGTAAATTTTTGAGGAAGCACGCCTTACTGTGCCTGTTGATGTTCGGATTTCTGCGACTCTCGAGACACCATCATTCCCTGGGAACAAATTAACAATCCTACCCATTCTCCACTTTAATGGTGGCAGGTTATCTTCCTTGATCACGACAAGACTGTCTTTAGCGATGTCGTCTTTATTGTGTGCCCACTTCGTTCTGCGTTGCAACTCAGACACATATTCCTTTGACCACCGCTCCCAAAAATGTTGTCGCAGCTGTTCCAGCCGACGGTAGCGACAGGCAGGTTTAGATGTCGTCGTGAAGTCCTCACTGGCAGGCGCAGTCAACGGCCGGCCGATTAGGAAATGAGCTGGTGTGAGTGGAAGGTAATCATGTGGATCTGCGGACATAGGTGACATAGGACGGGAGTTCAGGACAGCCTCAACCTGTGTCAGTACCGAACTGAACTCCTCATAAGTTAACTTAGCATTACCTACGACACGTCTCAAGTGATACTTACACGACTTCACTCCCGCTTCCCATAAACCACCAAAGTGAGGTGCATAAGGCGGAATGAAACTAAATTTAATATTATTACTACAAGCAAAATCTAAAATTTCATTAGATTTTTCAAATATAGCTGAAAGCTCTCTTTCAGCTCCAACAAAGTTCCTACCGTTATCGGAAAAAACTTGACACGGCTTACCGCGTCGTGATATAAATCGTTTGAATGCCAATAGATAATCCTGAGTGGAAAAAGAACTAACCAATTCTAAGTGCACAGCTCTGGTAGCAAAACAAACGTACAAACAAATATATCCCTTAATTAGTTGCGAACCTCTGCCTTTGCGATTTAATATAGATATTGGCCCGGCATAATCAACACCACATCGCATGAATGGAAATCCAGCTTCTAAACGTTCGGCAGGGAGATCACCCATGTGTGGAGTTAACGTATTTCCTTTCATGCGAATGCCATTTCATGTGAACCACTAGCCTTGCTAAATTACGTGCTCCCAGCACCCACCATCTATCACGCATGGCAGCCACGAGAAGCTGAGGTCCAGCATGAAGCAAACGTTTGTGTTCGCATGAACACAATAACCAAGTAAACCGATGTTTACGACACAACAACACTGGGTGTTTCTTATCGTAATCAAATTTGGAATTACTAAGTCTGCCACCAACACGAATTAAATTTTCATTATCTAAAAATATACTTAAACCTAATGTTTTATTACTAGACTTAATGTTTAAATGCTCTTCTCTAAGGTTATGATATTCCTTACTGAATGATTGTGATTGAACCAAACGTGTCAATACAACTAATGAACTATTAATCTCGCTCACGGTCAATGAACCGGTTTTGCGACCTTGACCGACACGCGATGCACGTAAGTTAAAAATGTACCGTAAGACATAAGCGACTGTTCTTTGCAAACGATTAAAACAAGAAAACCTTTCAAAATCAATTATATTGCCAGTTTCTGTACTTATCAAATTTGTAGTTTAAGAACATTTTAATTCCGGTAACTTGATCTTATTATACTCGATTTCATTAGTGTTTGTTGTCAACCAACTAGAAGTCGGTTCACGCAGAAAGGTCGGTCCACACCACCACAAACTAGTGTTATCTCCCTTTAATGAATCAAATAGAACACCTCTTGATAATGTATCAGCGGGATTCTCCTTACCTTTAACATGCAACCAAGTAGTGTTGCTTGTTAATTCGTTGATTTGTACAACCCTATTCTGTACAAATGTTTTTAACAAATGTGGTGATGTTCGAAACCACCCTTGAACTATAGTGGAGTCAGTCCAGAATTAGACTTTATGGAATTTCAGCCTAAGAGAATTTATGATTTTATTATAAAGTTTGGCCCCAACTAAAGCTCCACATAGTTCAAGTCGTGGAATACTTAACGCTTTAACTGGTGTGACCTTACTCTTAGCACATAATAATCGACTCGTAACCGTGAGTCGCATCATCAATATGAGTGTGTGAACGTATGTACGCACATGCACCGTATGCAGACTGAGAAGCATCGGTAAAAATATGTAACTCTTTATTTACAGCATTAGCACACATGACATAACGTGGCACTAATATTTCAGACAAATATTGCAAGGAATCAATAAAATTATACCAGACACCTGCAATTTGACTTGGGACTTCATCATCCCAACTTATTTTAGCAAGCCATAACTTTTGTAATAAAACCTTAGCCGTAGTAATAGCTGGTGCCAACAATCCCATTGGGTCGTAAATCTGTGCAATAACTGACATAATTAAACGTTTAGTTATCTTCGGATTACTATAACCCTTATCTACACTAGTTGAAAAATTAAATAAATCGTTCTTGTTAGACCAACCAACACCTAGGGTTTTAGACTGGCAATATTCACCAATACATAAATCTTTAGTACTTTCTGATGTTACATCAAAATTAAAATTCCATTTTCTTAACGGAAAACAACCGCTTTGTAGAATGGCGGACGTTTTCTTGCAAATCTCTAACAACTTGTCGCGCTGATCATGCCCCGTCAAAAGATCGTCGACATAAAAATCGTCATTAATGACGTTAGCGATGACGTCATCCTTACATTCCTTTACCAACTGTTTCAAGCAACGGTTGCTGAGGTACGGAGCTGATGCAGTGCCATACGTCACTGTGTTGAGACGATAAACTTGAATCGGCATGCTGTTATCAGGTCGCCATAATATTAGCTGTAAGTTACGTTGTTCAGGATGAATTAAAGTTTGTCTAAAGAATTTTTCAATATCTGCGCAAGCTACGAAACGGAGCAATATTGAGAAGATATAATTTTGTAACCTAGGGCCTACGTATTGAATATCATTCAACGAATTATTATTAGAAGTTGCCGCGCTTGCATCGAAAACGACGCGTAATTTGGTTGTCACGCTACTTTCACGATACACCCCATGGTGTGCCACAATATAATACGGCTTAATTAAAGTATTAAAATCCTTGAGACGCGTCATGTGACCTAATTGCTCGTACTCGTGCATAAATTCACAATACATTTGTTTATACTGTGGTACACGATCTAGTTTCCTCTCTAAAGATAAGAAACGCTGTTTAGCTGAATTATATGACTCACCCAAACAATCAGGTGATTGTTTAAATGGCATTCCTACAGAAAACCTACCATGTTGATCGCGTTTAGTAGTCTGCATAAACAACTCTTCACAAAAACTTAATCTTTACACTTTATTCTTCCTCATGATAAAGAAATAACATGGTTAGACTGACTTTTTTATTTGTTATCAAAGAATAATGTGGAGCTCAATGTTAACATGACGGCAGCGCCATCTCTCTTCAATATTAACTAAAGGAAAAAGACTTTTCATATCAAATGTATGCCCTCTTTACGAGGGGTAAAGAGGGAACATTTGACAGGGAAGGAATTTTGAAAAATCGTTTGGGGTGTTTCTGTAACTTCAGATGAAGATTATTCGTACCATTTTTTGAGTTAATCCTTCCATAAAAATGTAATACGATTTTCTAAAAACCCTGATATACGCCTGATCCAAAGTGTTTCTCAGTGTTTCTGTCGATGTGCTTTGTGTCGCGAAATAAAATTCTCTGTACCATGTACCTAAACTAAAACCGAACAGCCAGTGCAACATGCAAGGAACTGCCTGCCCGCCAAAGGATTCTCAGCCCTGAATCTGGTGATATCGATCAATTCTGCTATAACTGTTAAGGTCGAAAAAAGGCTAACTGGGCCTGGCGGACTGAGTTATGACTTTCAGCTTTATTTCGATGCGGTAGGGCTTGGAGTTGTTGAATATTGGCGGTCTTGTTAAGTACCATTCTGGTGAAGTGTATGGTACTATTGCATCAAGCTAGATATTTTATTTTTATTTATTCTAGCAAAGGGAATGTTATCAATTTAGAATTCGTACAAAAAGTGTTTCCCATAACATTTATTGCCTTGACTAGCTACTAACCTATTACACTACACGCCGGACAACCGAATCTCTTTTTATATTATCTTTATCGCACCTCTTAGTGCGATCTATTCTCATATTTAGTGACCGAACCAAAACAGTGTATTTTTTCTTTGTGAGTGTGTATAAGAGAGCCACAAAATGAGAGCAGTGTTTCCAAAAGTTCGTATTCTGTAGCAACAAGCTTACAAGATCCGTGCCAGGTTAGTCTCAGTGTCCCAAAACCATTGTTAAGTTCAAAAGTGCTGCAACCGAGAGTTTTTATTTGTGCCCTTTCTATTTTTGGTTATTACAAATAACAACATGGACAAGGTAGAAGATCATGAACGCTGCTAATGAGATTAGTAGCGACACCTCAGACGAAGACATTGAAAAGTGAAAAAGCAACATTTATCACAGCAGAGCAGGAAGCTCGACCTGAATCAACTCGGCTGCGACGTCTATAAAGATGCCCTCCCATAGATATCCACTAGTCCAATGTTAACTTTAGGGTGCACACTCGGTTGGCTCAGACTCCTTCCTATCCTAAGGGCACGTCCTCTCTACCATTAAAGCGCCCGGTCTATTCCTTGATATGCAATGGTCCTTGTAGCACCATGAAGCATTAGGCTTCAGAGGCTAGTGTGAATCTTGGGGTTCATTCGATTAATCGAGCCTGGTACTACCACACTGGGATTGGTGCATTTCATTCATTCGTTCATTATGTATAAACACTGGGTTTTAGAAATAAGGCACGTTAAAATAATTTAGAAATAAGGAAAGTATGGAAAAAAACAATTAAACGAAATCCCTTCTCGCCCCTCATAGGTTGAATTTTCGAAACCCCTTCTTATTTATTTATTTAACGGTTTATGTGCAGTCATATAAAGAGACAAGAAAAAAAAAGTAACAGAAAAATACGTACAATGGAGATGCTTATTTCTAAAGAAATCTCTTCCAGCATACCAGCATAACAGAGTATGTAACGTGTGTAAGAGTAGAAGAGAAAACAGAATACATAAAAATCAATTCGTAATTTAAAAATAAACGTACAATGTGTAAATATACTTACATACATACATACTTCTAAAATAAATATCACTAAAATATAAAGTAATTAAAAATTAATAATTTACAAACATATTCTTAGAGACCAAAAGCGGAATATATTAAAAACACAAATCAATACAAAATGGTTTTAATTAGCAACAAATACACAGGTAAATATTCAGTAACTACATAAGAATTATATGACACGACCCAAAATACGTCCATTGCAAACGATGTGACAGTTGACAGCACACCATGTTTTTAAACCCTTTTACTCGGACCGGGTAGATTGCAAGAAGGATTATCTATTTACATATTTATATATTTACAAATGCAACTGTGGAAAGATAGTGTTCTTTCACTCTCCTTCATGTCAGGTAGAAGTGATATCCACAACCGAACCGCGTGCACAGAGAAAGATAAGGAGTAGAAGTCGGAAGAGTGGGGAGGGGATTTGAGGAGATTTCTAAAGAGCGACCTGCAAGGCGCATCAAAAGAACGGGCGTAGAAGAAGCGTTCCCGCAGATAGGATGGCGTTATAGCGTTATAGATTGTGAAGTATGTTAAATAGCAGACACAATATCCGAGGTTTCCTGCGAATTCAAATAGGGAGCCACTTGAGTATCTTGCGAAAGTTAGGAACATGTCATGGTCATACTTTATAAGGTTAAAAACAAAATGAATACAAATATTTTGCAAACGCTCAAGCTTATCAAGGCTTAGCAAGGCTCTAGAACGAGTAACGGTATCAAACCGCAACACAGTGACACTGCAATGGATAAAAGGACACAGTGGATCGCTATGCAACGACGCAGCTGACGAACTAGCCAGAAGAGCATCCAGCACGTCAGCATGCGGGCCTGAACCCATCATACCCATCCCCTTCAACCAGATACGCAGGTGGCTGCAGGAGTCCACCCACACACAAGCCGAGAGGTGGTGGACCTCGACACCAGGCTGCAGGCAGTCCAAGGAAGCTTTGCCATCCTTAGATCGCAGGCTAACCAGACGTTTATTACGCCTGAACAGAAATGGCCTGCGCCTGGTGACGGGGACCATCACAGGACACTGCTCGCTAAATAAACACTTTTACACAATAGGCATAACGGACAGCCCTCTGTGCAGAGCTTGCATGGAGTCGGACGAGACCGTCGCGCACGTGCTCTTTGAGTGCACAGGCGTTACCCTGATTAGGACAGAAACCCTCGGGACACTCGGATCTTACACAGAGGTTCTCAACAGATCAGAAGCTTTGTTTGGCTTCTGGAGGGAGGTGGGCTGGTTGGAATTATAACCACTGACGGCCGCCATGGCCCACGCACAATGGTCCACATGTAGGACTAAGTGCGGAAACCAAACCCTCTAACATAGATAGAACAGGCATCAGCGTAGTCTATGATGGGCTGTATGAGCGTTTGAGCAAAGGAGATTTTTGTGTTCAGGGGCAAGAACACCTTGCGACTAACTTAAGCAACATGAGCAGTCCACGATAAGTAAGAATCCATGGTCACCCCCAGATTTTTTTTGCGTATTCTATCTGAACTCCATTCAGACAGAGTGGAGACGCAACATCGAGCCTATTTCGCATATACCTGCCTCCGATAATTATGGCCTGAGATTTCTTAGGGTTGATCTGCAATCCAAAAGAGCGCGACCACTCACTAATCAAATCTAGGTCTCTGTTCATAGCATACACGGGGGAGTGGATGCCTACGTCATAATAACTATCTGTGTACCTTTAATCATGACGAGATCCTTGCATTAAATTGTACGAAAAATATACAATTTAGAGAGTTCAAAATATTTTCCAATGTTGAGAACACATTACCGGAGTAGATTGATATACTTATCATATTTTTAAAACCCCACATAATTAAAAAAAAACTAAATTAAAATATGTGTTTTTCGTTGTATCTCGTTGCCCATTTTTAATTTATAAAAATAAGTGTCAACTGACAACGGATCTATCAAACTGACAGACAAAAGAGTGATGACTGATGTAAATCGTTGTTTAAAGTTGCGATAAGAGTTGAAAAAGTATATTGATTAATCATTTTTTGTGAAAATTTCCATAAAACGATGTAATATTTTAAATAAATAAATAAAAAAATAAGTTTTAACATTATGTTTTATTGCGGGGTTATAAAAATATCGTAAATGCCTGAAGACACTTTTTAGGCACATAAGAATTGGGCTTCCAACTTCTCAAAAAATCTTAATTTTTTTGGACAATTCCTGCCATGATTCTTTCAGCCCAATCCGTTCAGTGCAGTGGTTTGAGCTATGCGTTGATAAATCACCAGTCACGGTTTTCTTTTAAATATACAACATGCCCCAGAAATCAACGACATGCCGAACACGAGTAATAGGCCAACAATAATATTTTTAAAAACTGTGTACTTTTCAAATTTTATGGATTCAAAAATAAATCTCAAAAATGACACCTGACTGTGATGATCTTTCAAGTCCCGTGACTACAATTATGAACTTTTCGTCAGTATTTTTTCTGTTATGTAACCATGAATAACCTTTCTGTAAATTGCAGTTAAAAGTTAAAACATAACTGACCCAGTTATAAATAAAATGTTAGATTTTTGCCAAACATTGAATTCAAAATTATTACATCACCCAACTTTAACAAAATTGTGTAGTACACTTTTTACAGTAGTTAGTACTGTAAAAAGTGTACTACACAATTTTGTTATGTAACTTTAAAAGATGGCGCGTTTAGTCTGGATTCCAAAATGGTATGACACTTACGTTATTTCGAATAGTGTGAGCGAGACAGATGGTGACGCTCCTTTGTTAAGTGTGAGCAAGACAGTGACGCCACTTTTATTTATGAGTGAGATCGATTCACACATCATTTCATAGTCCGGTTAAGCAGTCACGACCTCCTAAGGTCAACTACGAGATGCCATACATAAAAAAAAAGACATCATTTCGTCTGTGGGAGTGAAACAGATAGAGACGTTACTCTGACGAAACAGGGATGCGTTGGCAAATTGTGCAATACTGCAGTACGTAACGCTCTTTCGTTTACTACGCATCTTTCTGTATTCGTATTAACTTCGTACTCACAACTGTGGCTTTGTTTATTGGACTTGATTTGCATTGTGATTTGGATTTGCACCGTTTCTGAAGACCCCGGACTTGTTTTAATCGTAATCCCGTGTTTGTGTAGTGTGTTATCATGCCATCTCGAAACACCGCACAGGAATACGCCAACATGCGTTCAATTCATCATCCCTCCATCATTTATGGAGAATGCTTATGCAACGCCAATGCTGCAGCAAGAATGTGTCGTGAGAGACCCAAATGCTGAGCGTCATCCCGATAGTCGAATAGTAGTCGATTCCCTAGTTAAAAGGTAAGCGGGGGAAGACCCGTTGTGCCATACGAGGCCGAAGTCTTAATAGCAGTTTAAGAAGACCCAAGAATCGCAGTACGTGGTATCGAATAGAGCATAGGAGTCCCTAAAAGTACTGCACATCGTATTTAAAATTTAAATAAAAATCGCCCATACCCTGTACAACGAGTACAAAGTCAGCTACCCCGAGACTACCTAAAGAGGGTGCGATTTTGTCGAAAGATGTTGCAGAGGGACCGAATAATTTTTGAAATTATCTATGGTCAAATGAATCAACATTTTAAAAGGACGGTTACATGAACACCACAATTTGCACGGATGGCACGTGATGAATCCAAAATTTGATGCGGTAAGACAGATCGCAATACCAGTTTAATGTAAACATTCAAAGGAATCGTGAACGGTAAAGTTATTGGTTCAATCGAGCTGCCGGAGAACTTAAATGCTCAGGGTTATTTGGACTTTTTACAGAACCAACTACCAGAATTATTGGAAGAATTGCCACTGAACATTTACGCCAGCATGTGGTATCAACAAGATGGCTGCCCAGCGCCTTATGCTCGCGCAGTACGAGATTTTTTAGATTCGGCGGGGTGGTACCATTTCGTGGCCTGCCTGTTCACCTGATTTAAATCCCATCGATTTCTTTTACTGCGATGAGATAAAGGTTAACGGAATAGGGCTTGACGAGGAAAACACTTTCTTTAGATAACTTCTTTAATTTTGGTTCGTTAAACATTTAAATACAAAGTTTCTATCCTCGTAACGTCACCGTCCTTTCTCAATCATTCGCCATCTTTTTTCTCTTCCTCCCATAACCCTCTCGTTTACTCCTCTAACGTTCCATTCTACACATCAATTTGATGTTTCATTTCACGGTTAGCTTAAGTATTCTAATTCCTAATAAAATATGCCCACATACATGAACTCGAGAAGATACGCCCGTCATATGACGCGATCATTTTTAAAGAGATGTAGAGCTTGCATTGCAAATGACAAACAGTTCGAACATTTTTATAAAACTTTGTAAATCTGATTTAATAAAAATTATAACTAAGGAAATCCAACAACTGAGTTTTATTTTAACGCAGCTAAAACTACTAAATAACTTTTTTCCCTCAAGTACTAAGTACCAATTAGTAAGTTTCATTCATTCCATTTTGAAATCCAGTTTAAACGCGCCACTTTTATAGTGACTTGCTAAACTAGTGTAGTAATTTTTTTACAGAACAGTCGGAAGATATATATAAATGTTTAAAAACATATATATACATATATGTAGACATAAACGTAACTTCATTCAACAAAAAGAGAAGACTTTTGAACACATTGCAATGGAAACAAAAATGCCAAATAATAACTCTAGACGGTACAGTGTTATGTTTATTTCCATTTATGCAATTCGATACCTTAAAACTATAATTTCGACACTATAAAAACTCAATTATTGAAAGTAGTGAAGTGTTCGTTGATACACCATAATTATTTCTATGGACCATGGGAATCGCGACAGCGGCCATTTGCACAAAAGTCACGTCTGCTATTTCAGTTCCCAAAGCTGTGTATTTTATCATTTTAACGATGTTTACCCACTCACGTTCTGATTTACGTCCCATTTCGTGGACAACACTTTTATGAATAAATTATTCACGAATAGTTAATACTCTCTTCATTATGTAAATATTAATTACTATCAATTTAAAATATGGTGTAATTATATGTTATTATATATGTTTTTATCATTATAAAATTATTCACGAATAGTTAATACTCTCTTCATTATGTAAATATTAATTATTATCATTATAAAATATGGTGTATGTTTTATAACACGCTTTCATAGTTACCAAAGAGAAATACTACACACGGACACGTGGCGTGGCGTGCGGTTACATTTAAAAGGCGTGTTGTGTTGAATTCAATTTAACACTGGAATTTCACTTCAAAGCTTACTGTCGTTCCATTTCGGATTAAACACCACAACATTAGGATTCTCGCAATGGAAACCGGGCTTTACGTCATTGACTGGACATTTAAAGTAATAGGGCGGACAGGGCCGAACCGCAAAGCTTAGTTACAATCCGATTATTTGAATTCATCATTATCAAAGCCAGCTTAGATTAGGCTGCTTCCAATGAAATTGTGTGAATAAAATTCTTCGTTGCGGCCTGCGGCCCGACCGCAGACGCTCTTGCTGAAAAGCATAAGAAGCCCGAGTGTCCAGGCTCACCAAGTGCGCTGACATGCCCACCCTGGGCCTGGACGAGTCCGTGTCGGAGGAAGAGGTGGTGGCCGCCGTCGTTAAGACTGGGGAGTACTGAGCAGGTGAGGGCCGGTACAATTTGTCCTGACTTCACGGGGATGCGCTCTGTTACGGTGAGCTGCACCGTGACGGCGGCCAAAAAATTACCGGGGAGGGCCGAAGGCGGAAAGCGGTGGGCTGGGTTTCCGCGCAGGTGAAACTGCTAGAACCCAGACCTCTAAGGTACTTCCGCTGCCAGGTGGGCAACTACGTGGGAGTGCAATGCACCTCGGAGGTGGATCGCCGCGGTCACTGCTTCCGTTGTGGTCAGCCCGGTCACAAGGTCGGGTCGTGCAATGCCTAGCAGCACTGCTTTATATGTGCAGCAGTTGGCAAGCCGGCCGATTACCGGGTTGGGAGAAAGGCCTGCGCTCCAGCAGCCAAAGCCAGGGGCAGGGGCAATGACGAGGTGGGCAAGCTCTTTGAAAGAGTCATTGCAAACCGCCTCGTCGGGCAGCTGGTGCGGGTGGGGCCGGATTTGGCGGAGAGCCAGTTTGGTTTCCGCAGGGGGCGCTCTACTGTGGACGCCATCATGCGCGTGCCCTCATGACGGGGGATGCTGTGGCCCGGAGTGGGGTCGTCTTGGCGGTGTCTCTCGACATCGCCAATGCCTTCAATACCCTACCCTGGAGTTGCATCATTGAGGTATTGCGGTATCACTGAATACCGACCTACCTCTGTCGTGTGGTCGAGGCCTTGACGGACAGGGCCGTCATCTACCCCGGTCACCGAGGAGAGTGAAACCGGCGAGAGATGTCGTGCGGTGTCCCACAGGGATCGGTCCTGGGGCCGCTTCTGTGGGATATCTATTTGTGCCAGGACACGCTGGTCCTGGCACAGAGGAGGTCAAACCAGGTGGCAGCCGAATAAGCGGCACGTGGGTTTACGAAAATCGTCGAGTACCTGGCAATTGGGACTCGAAGTGGCTCTGCACAAGTCCGAGGCGCTGTGTTTTCATGGTCCTCGGAACGCACCACAGTCGGGTTTCAATATAAAGGCAGGAGGGGTTCACATCGGCGTCGAATAGATGATGAAGTACCTGGGACTCGTCATCGACAGCCGCTAGAACTTCGTGGAGCATTTCCGTCGTTTGGCACCCAGACTGGAGCGAGCTAGGGCTGCCTTGAAGCGGCTCCTGCCCAATCTAGGGGGTCCAAACGCCTCCTGCCGGAGGCTCTACGCGGGGGTCGTGCGGTCCATGGCCCTTAACGGGTCACTGGTGAGGGTGCGCTCTTTGTGGCGCCGACCAACCCACCGGTTGAACGCGTCCCAAAATGTCATGGCCATCTAGCTAGTCCGGGGACACCGTACGGTCTCCTGCGAAGCGGCGAGCCTCCTTGTCGGATTGCAGCCATGGGATGTAGAGGCAAAAGCCCTCGCGCACGTATGGGAGTGGCGCGAGGAGGCAAAACGCCGGGGTGTAACTCCGGTGCCAAAGAATCACCGTACAGCGGACAGAGTTCCGTCTCCAGCTCCACGGTTCACCATAATTTGGATCGCCCTCCACGGCATTCCACCACGGTGGAGGTCTGCCCAGCTTAGGCAGAGCACCGCCGTATTCTCGCGAGGGCAGACGCGATCTCTCGCGTCCGGCCCTGGTCCAGGCCATGGTACTGAGCGAGAGGGAATGGGAAGCGCTCACCTCTATCTCCGAAGCAGTAAAGCTCATGAAGGAGGAGGCGGAGTGCGTGAGGGAGAGAGCCTTGCTCCTCATTCCCCTAGTTGCCGCAGGAGACGCCCTGGGCGTCGGGAGTCGCCTGTAGATTCCCGGCCACCGTAGGCGCGGGCTTGCTACCCATTGCTCGCCGACCGGTAAGGACCAGGCCCGGTTTCGCGACGTGTTCCACGCGCGCCTCAAAGATATGTCGACACACAGTGACAGGGCAAATCAGAACTTATGCTGTGAATTCATCGAAACCAATAATGAAGCCGCAAGGGTAAGGAAAATTCTATCAACTGATCAGGACCGAACCCTCGACGCGCTGAAAAAAGCCGACAACTCATACACACTAACTGACCATGAAACCAGTAAGATCCTCTTCGAGACTCACTTCCCATACTGTAATCTCCTAGAGGACAAGGTGTGGGAAGCTGAACCAGAATGGACCAAAACGGATCAAGACTGGTCTAGAGCCCGCAATATAGTAACAGAATACCGGATAAAGTGGGCCATCAACACCTTTCAGTCCTATAAGTCCGCAGGGCTGGATGGCATTTTCCCAGCCCTCCTGGCTTGGCGCGAAGTGAAAGTAATTTTATTACCCAAACCAGGCAAATCCGACTACACACAACCCAAGGCCTATAGACCCGTAAGCCTCACATCCTTCCTACTGAAAACCCTTGAGAGACTCTGTGATAGATACATTCGAGACGGACCTCTTAAGGCAAAACCATTTCACAAACAACAACATGCGTACTCCACAGGCAGATCAACGGAATCTGCGTTACATAGCGTAATTTTCCAAGATTTAATGCGCGGTGGACCACAAATGCTCAGCACTAGTCGTCTTCATTGATATCGAGGGCGCCTTTGACAAAACCACGTTTGGTAGCATCAACATGGCCCTCGACAGACACAACATAAACCCGACCCTGAGCGGGTGGATCACTAATTTGCTCAAACTGAGGGATATACAGGTAACAGTGAACGACTACAAGGCCATTGTGGCGAAGGGCTGCCCGCAGGGGGGCGTTCTCTCGCCACTTCTGTGGAAATTGGTTGTAGACAGCCTCATCAGAACACTTAATGACAAAGGCTACTTAACTGCAGGCTATGCCGATGATATAACCATAATAATAAATGGTACCCACGAAAATACCCTATGCAACCTTATGCGCCAAGCCTTGAAAATAGTATAGGACTGGTGCAACAGACACCTGCTATCCGCCAACCCCACAAAGACCGAACTTATCCTCTTTACAAAAAAGAGGAAACTGACGACACTACAACTGCCACGATTCTTCGTAACTACCCTAAGCCTATCAACTGAAACCAAATACCTAAGCATCTATTTGGACAAACAGCTGAATTGGGCAAAACACACCAACTACATCACTACAAAAGCCAGCATATCTCTGTGGCAGTACAAGCGAATGCTTGGCAAAAACTGGGGGATAGCCAGTAGGTAACCCAAAGGTTACCTACTGGCTATGCACTACTGTCATTCGACCAATTATCACGTACGGCTCGTTGGTCTGGTGGCCTAGAACAGACCTGAGTACAGCCCAAAGAGATCTCGAAAAACTGCAGCGATTTGCTTGTGTAGCAATCACTAGCTGCATGAGAACTACACCCACTGCTGCCCTACAGGCAACGCTTGGGCTGCCACCCCTACACCTCATCGTGCGGGAGGAGGCAACCCTGGCTGCCTTCAGGCTCCATATATCGGGAACCCTAAGCAAAGATTCTAGGGTCAGGCACACACGCAGAAAGGTGGATGCGGTCAAACGACAGCCAATGTTGGCATCACCCTGCGACAAAACCCCGAAGCAACATTACTTTCAAAAGCACTACGACATCGTTCTCTCAGAAGAACAGTGTGACTACTCAGGCTAGCGGTGGGTAACTCCGGAGGTACTGATCCAAAGGAGCCGGTACCGAACGCGGATACGTAAACCTTATTTATTCCTCACAATCCTTACCGGCACCGCGGTACCAAATGATTCCGGAGCGTGCGTTCACTGTTCACTCTCGTTCACTCGCTCAAGTCACTCGGAAGTACTCGGAACACGTCGTATCGCTCTAACTAACCAACTGTTCAATTCAAAATGTGCCAAATGATCCAGTGAACCAAATGAATAAAATGTTCTGCGAAACCGGGGAACCAAAATGAGCGAGTGAGTGCCGGTGCCAAACGGTGCCAAAGGAATAAATAAGGTGAACCGGTACCGGACCCGGAGTCGGAATAAGTGAATCAATTCACTTGCCGGAATAAAGATTACCCACCGCTAACTCAGGCCCAAATGAAATAGACTGACGACGACCGACCGACCGACGGCTCGAAGACCGGATCTGGGACCGGAGTCGGAGTCTTCTCACATGACCTCAACATAAACATATCAAGTCCGCTGGGAAAGTTCAACACCGTCTATCAGGCGGAGTGTGTTGGCATATTACAAGCGGCGTATGCCATATAAACTAGGAAAGTTACGGACACCCATATACGTATACTTTCCGACAGCGCCTCAGTCCTTCAATCATTGGGGAATAAATATATTACCTAGAGTATAATACTAGAATGTCACAAGGCTTTAGAACGAGTAACGGTATCCAACCGCAACACAGTGACACTGCAATGGATAAAGGGACACAGTGGATCGCTAGGCAACGACGCAGCTGACGAACTCGCCAGGAGAGCATCAAGCACGTCGGCCTGCGGGCCTGAAACCATCATACCCATCCCTTCAACCAGATACGCAGGTGGCTGCAGGAGTCCACCCACACACAATTCGAGAGGTGGTGGACCTCGACACCAGGCTGCAGGCAGTCCAAGGAAGCTTTGCCATGCTTAGATGGCAGGCTAACCAGACGTTTATTACGCCTCGACAGAAATGGCATGCGCCTGGTTACGGGGACCATCACAGCACACTGCTCGCTAAAAACACTTTCACACAATAGGCATAACGGACAGTCCTCTGAGCAGAGTTTGCATGGAGTCGGACGAGACCGTCGCGCACGTGATCTTTGAGTGCACAGGCGTTACCCTGATTAGGACAGAAAACCTCGGGACACTCGGATCTTACACATAGGTTCTCAACAGAAAAAATAAGGGGTGCTCACCCTTGCACACAGATTTTAGAGAATTAATCGTGTGGCATTACCTAATCAAACTCAAATATAGTTGAGCAGGGCAACTGGCAAGGTTTGGTGCAAGTAGTGTACCCAAGGCAGTGGCAACGGCTGCCAAGAAAGAACAGCTATGCTATTCTCTAAGAGACAATGTCTTGGCTGTACTCTACGACGAGCTCGTCGTCGAGACAGCCTTCAGATCGACCGAGCGTGCAGCGATGATTCTAGGTTGTAACCTCCTATCGCTGTTTCGTAGACGTAGGCCTTGCAACAAACTTCTTTTAATCATAATCGATCAATCTCGACTGCGTTCAGAGACCATCCGTTGGGTGGTTCTTACTCACGGCGGTCGCAGCCTTGAGCGCTAGTGAAGCTACTTGCTGCTTAGTGAATACCACACTGTTGTTTCGCCGCTGCGGCAGCGCTGTACACAAGGCTGTATCCCTAGAGAATAGCATTGCTGGATGTTTTAGAAGTAGCCATCGCGGGTCAGACTTGGATCACACGTGCGTGGAAGAGTGGAGATTTGCACAAACCGAGTGAGATCTGGCCTCCCAGCAGTGAGTGAACTTGGGCTGTATTAAGATAATGATAAAGTGAATGAAGAGTCATCAGCAAAGAACAGCTTCACACGAAACAGCTTCACTACTGAGGAGATTCAGAAACAGTCTCAACAGCATCCTGACAACTGTATGTGCAATTATCAGCTCTCCAATTGTAAAGCAATTTGTGCAGAGGATGATTTGAACTAACACTAGATAATAAGTTGTTTAATATTATGTTACTAACACTCTATGGATTCATTGTTCCGAAAGAAAAATCATTATTATTAGCTATTAAGTCTACAAACAGACAAAAAAGACATTACTTTCACGTTTCATGTACAGTTGAAATGAGATGCAGCTTTTCTTCATGTCATTACGTCGGTTTTTATAACCAATTCTCAGAAAATTGTGTTTTAAATAACAATCTTGTGTTGATATCTTATTATGGAGCAGACGTTTTCTCATTTCGTGAACGATGTAGAATCCTTACATAAGCGACTACTGGAAGTTCTTTGAACTCGTTTATTTTGAATTATTGTTCGGACTGATAATGGAAAATAAGGTTACAAATACAGCCTTTAATTCTCTAGTAAATAGGAAATTATCTGGTTTGCATGTGATTTTTTACTATAGTCTCAATTGGTACTTCATAAATGGTCAAAATATAAGGACAAATGTTTTACTGAGTCTTCTCTAGACTCTACTGAGATTCCATACACTATGGTTTAGCGAATATAAGTCGTGAAGAGGATTTTACTGATGTAACAACTTTACGAGTTCTTTTCACTTCCACAAGTTTTCTCGGCTTTGATTTCTTGAAGGAAATAGGTACCTACTTGCTTTGGAACTGGCAGTTCTAAAGGTAAAATTGCACAGTACCTTTGTAACGCGACACATGTCGGTAGCATTGCCTGTAGACATGTGGGCTATTTCTAACTGGAAACGTCTCATCCCTTAAAATAAACCCATAGCCACCTGGAACGAACGCCGCGGTAAGGGACCGACCGTTCCTTAGTCCGGCCAGACGATTTATATTAGCTAAGCTTATTTCAAACTTGAGATACTCACAGTCTATAGTTACTTTAGCAGGTACCTAATCCTCTCGTCGGAAATGACCTACAAGGTCGCAAGAAAAACCTCTTACTTGTTTTTCGCCTTCAGGTTTGTTCCTTAACGAACTTAGTTTACAAAGCGTAGTCAGCGGAATTTAATTATAGTTTATTTTCGTCTCAATTTTCTTAAATTTAGGAGCAAATTTGATTTCGTTGCCTTTTATTATAACGTCAAAATTAGACCTTCGTTTTTGATCGTCTGTAATGAGCTTTCAAAGCGTCATTCGCGGAAATTTCATCAGAGCCTCCTTTCAAAGTAATAACAACCTCCATTAGTCGAAGCAATGGGGAAGGCAACTGTCAAAGTGGCGCTGTATACGATTGTTCCAAATTATCTGTCAAATTGTATAGCATCTTATAAAATATGTTCACAAATAACATAGAAATTACAAAGTGTTGTGTAACTGGGTGTTAAAACGTAGGCCAACACAAATTTCCAATATCGTTTTAAAAGAAGAAAGTGGATAGCTGCCGTAAGGATTAAAAACTGAGCCTACCATGACTACGAGGTTATGTCGAGATCATTTTCATGAAAATTATTACCAAACATTAAGTGTGAGTACAGGTGGGTGTTTAAACGATAGTTCTTCTATTTAAGCTAGTATCTATATATCTAAATTGTTAACATTACCTAATATCTTTTTATACTTATCATTGTTCATCTTGTTTTAAGGTTTGCCCTGTGTACACAAACTTTTAAAGAAAGAAGCAGTACCAAGTCTCTTTTCATGGAACCAGAAAAGGATATCAGCCAGTGCTAGTGTGAGAGACGAAAGACATGCTAAGAGAAACATTCAAAAGAATCTTTTCCAACATTTTTCAAGCAATCAAAACCCACATCCTTCTATTTCTCGAGAGTGTATCACAAATAAAACTCATAATTAATAACTTTTAGGTGTCTTTATTATATTATAATAATCTTTATACAGATATTTATTCATAATTTCAGCCTTTATATTGTTATTGTAAAATAATCTAACTTTATATGTTTTCTATGAACAACTCACCTTTTTCAATATAAATAAATTACAGAATTTTCTGCCACTGCAGTACATTTGTCCTTGTACTTGAAAATCATATAGGCAGGTTTTTTTAAATAGTAATTCCCCATTTTGACTCTGTATATAAGGTACATATTCAGGGCTAATAAGTCCGTTTCTGCTTACATGCCATGCCATGCCATGCTACGCCATGCCATGCCATGCCACCCTGGTCATCTATCTTGATGTCAACTTGATAGTTGAGTTTTTTCATTGTCTTCTTGACAAATCCTTTTACCTATATAAACGTGATCATTGATAAATGCTGATGTTATCAATATAAGGAATCTGTCTTCATATAATTTTTCTGATGCATCTGTTTTTTGTTGAATCTTCAAAATGACAGAAATATTTCGTGTTGGTAAAATAGGAACTACCTACCATCACATAAAATAAAACCGATAAGAAATATTCACAAGAAATTTCAAAATAATCTAATACATTGTCTTTCAAGCGGAGGTTAAATAGAGTTAATATTTATGTCATGGTACATCTCCAATGGTAGAAGTATGATAGAGGGTTCTGTTGGATTTGGAGAGAGTTGTGGTGTACTAAAGTTAAAGTTTTTGTCATACAGCTCTTACCTGGAAAAATATAACCAATTATTTATCTCTCTTTAACTCCAAAAGTAAAAAGAACTATTACTTAAGTAAAGTTATGCATTAGTTAAGCTGTTGTAAATAAAATCCTGAATTTTGATTCAATGATTTTAACTTATATACATACAAAACATGACAGTATTCACCAACAATATAAAGTTTAAAAATTTATAATAAATATGCATACTAACGACTAACAAGTTATTTAATTATAAAATTATTCGTTCAAACATTGTAAGCGTATTGATTTCAAAGGTCTACCTTGAACTAGGTCTAGGCAAACAGCTCCTAAAAAGTTTTTTTCAAGAGTCCTACCTTTCCACTTAATCAGCTTTTCTACGTTTAACAGACGCCCCTCTTCTCTTTAACTTGGCTTTATGTTCAAGCAAGCTCCAAGTAGAATACAGTTTCGCGTTCATGTTATCAAATAAACTACACTAACCGCCCACAATGTTCGTTTTTTTCGTTTGTTTACACGATTCAAGAAATGTCATACTGACGCCATTGAGAACAACTGTTCGCAGCGCCATCTGAGATTAGCTTTAACTTGCCATCCCCATTACTTGAACATAGATTCGCTATTTCTGTTTCGCCACCTCCTTACGCACACGTAGGTAAATTGGTCTTATGCGTGCCATTAGCTGGCTCGCTTCTCCCGCGAATTTATTCGCTCACCCGAAGGGATGGAATCCTCTGGAAAAAAGGGAATAAACCCCCGCTCGTTAGCCGATGACGCAGCGTTAAGAGGAGATTGGATCCTCCCGCTTCCTGTTACTAAAAATATCCACCAAAGTAATCTACTCCACCACTTAAACATCGACTATTTATCTTGTTTAAAAAAAGACGTTTTGTGACCTACACGTATTTTGAAAGCCCTACCTTTGCCATCGATCACAATCTACAAAAAGAAAGACCCTTATCTATCTAAATTACTTAGAAAACAATCAATCAATGACAAGATTTATTGAGCCATATAAAAATGTAAGGAGACATGAAGGTGATGTATCAAGATCGATTCGGCTTTTATTATGTATCTACTGTTAATTTCATATAAGTACATTAAATGATAATATACAATATATACCGCAACTAATAATTTACACTAGGTACCATAGTAAATGAATAAACTAACACTTCTGAAGCCCGCGCGAACTCGGTTAATTCCAAACTATGCGTATCGCAAACATATCTTCGTTACTAGCATAGTCTTTACGGTTGAATATATTAATTTATCAGTGGTTGTGTCGTTAGATATCCTCTTATTTTGCTTATGTCCAACAAATACATGCATCTGAAGGTCTTGAAAAATAAAAATATAGAGACATGGCTGTATGTATACAAGGTAGTCCAAAAAAGTGACGTGATAAAAAAATTGATTCCTCATGCCCAGGAGTATCCGAAAATTCCTCATGTATGTTCCGCGATTATTGATGGTTTTCGAGTTAAATACAGGTTGTCCCGTAATTCAACGTCAAGCCGGAATTGGGTGATAGGTCGGTTCATAATATTTAACAGAACAATTTTTTTTTTGTAGCGAAAGGAGCTAAAAGACCGTCAATACTCAATAGTCAATATCTTTATTGCTTTACTACAGTCACGGGCAGTAGATTTCTCGATTTTATCAATGCCCGTTGTTTTTAATAAACATAGCAAAGATTTATTAATTCCGGACACAACCGGGCACAAATCCAGACTCCGGGCTGCTACTGATTCTACTTTTACTTTTACTTCTAACACTTTAAGATAAGCCTCAAGCTTTAAAGAAAATATTGAAGTTCTATGTTAACGTAAGTTTTATTTAGTTATTTTTAGTTCATTAAAAGCTTGTTTTTTTTAAAGTTTCGACTTCTTCTTTTTCATAAACTAACTAGTGTTTGGTAAGCAATAGAAATACCCGACCGCTCAATGGATCCCTTAGCATATTCTTCCAACCAAAAAGCCAACAGAATAACATAAATACTAATTAAGTACAAGAGCCTTACAGCTGTTTGTCATTCAGTAACGAAATAAATAATGTAATTGGCCCTCTCTCGACGTCATTGGTGCCAGCCATAATCCCTTTTTGTTATTCATTGAGGGCCTACGACACTTGATATCGTTCGAACAGCTATAAATTTAGAATTCATTGTGCTTTGAAAAGGAATAGGAGGAGTTTCAATATTTATAGAAAGGAATGTACTCGTTTGTCTAGTGGGTTGCAAGCGCTTCTGCTCAGCATAGTCATTCCCTGGTTCCATTCCCAGTTCCGGCAAAAAATATTAGGTATTTCCATCTGAAATTTGTCAGTAGCAGCCCGAAGTCTAGATTTGTGCCCGGTTGATGGCAATAGGCTCGCATCCATGTGACTTTAACATAACTGGTGAAATGTAGGTGACCTATAGGTACATTTCTGCCTAACCCTTCGTGGAATGAAGGCTTGATGTTATTTATGTTAAGTATTCTGACAAATATTATGTCTATTTAATTAGACTGAGAGAGAACAATGTAAAGAACACGCAAAACTGACAGAGCTATACATAGATACACAGAAATAACACTGAATAGATTGTTCTCCGCACTTTTGGTGCAAATTAGCAGCTCCTTAGAACACAATGTCTGTCTCATAGCGAGGTGTACTCATTACTACAGAGTAATGAGTGTAATTTACAAGAGACATAACACATTTATTTACATTACATACTGATGCATGACACATACAACGTTGAAGAGAGGTCGGACATAATTCGCTTTTTCTAAACATAACTGGTACTCGTAACATAACTGGCAAAAGTATGTGTATACCGTACTTCCCCATCTGCCTCTTCGGACATTATAGACCAGATATTATTCAAAAGAGTATAGTTGCTCGTATGGTTGCCAATAAAATATGAAAACAACATGTTATTGTTCAAGTTTGTCAACAACGAGCCTAACAATGCCGCAGATTTATAGTTATATTTGCAAGAATTACGACAAAGAACTTGTGAACCAACATGTTGGTACCACTTAATTATTTAGTTATAAGCCTGCCTGTGACTTTAAACAATGGAAAAACACATTCATATTTCAAACATACACATACATTAAAGTGCAACCAAACAGCGAGAAAAGACAACTTAGTTTAGCTTAGCTATAGCAAGCTGGGGCGTCTGTTCGTACTTTGGTTCACGCCTTGAAATAACCCGACTATTCCGGCTGAACATAGTGAACCCCGTCGCCCTTCATGCTCCCTTCAACCTCGAGCGCGTCAAGCAACATAATTAAATCTTAAGTAATTGGTGTACACACCTAGCTGGCTAAGCTTCATGAGCCAAGCCTAGCTAAGTTACCTTATCTCACGGTGTGGCCTACGTTATATTATTAGGTCTGTGTAATAGTACATTATGGTACTAATGTGTAACATTGGTGATTACGGTAATTATCAATACACACGTGTATCATACGACGTTTTTCAACACTCTTGTGAATAAAATATCAATAAAAACAATAATTTTATTTAAAAAAAAGATAGTGTTCAATAGAACAAATAAATTAATGTTCCTATTGCTTGCTCATTTCATGCAACTTGTTATTTAAATAGATAATTTTAACTCGTACGTGTTTAATAAATAAAACTTTCACTCAAATATAACTTTTGTTTTCTCTGTAATTAGAAGAAAACTTTTAATTCCCCATTTTGTACGTGGCAGAATAGGCGCAAACCCTATGCGCGGAAAATAAAAAAAAAACCTCATCCCTTTAGTCTGTGGCCGATCGCACTGCGCGCGCATAGGAAAACTGATTAATTTTTCCCGCCATAGCGAAACATTTTTCACAGCTCATTTTCACTATTGAATTTATAGTTATTTATTAATAGAAATGTCTACAAGTACTATTTACGAAGAAAATTATATAAGAACAACGCCACTCCACCTCAAAAAAAAAAACTATAACTCACTAGTGAGTTATAGCAATGAAAAAGTCACAGTTTGACTATGGGTGTCATTCTGTGCCTAATTGCGGTGACCATAGAGCCACTTTATGAGCAAGTGTGTTGAAAAATTTATTATGTGATAGATAGTAAAAGTATACGATTTTCCTAAAATTTTAACAGGTAATTATCATTATATTAGGTCAGTGAGTAAGTTACGTAATCGCAGAATGTAAATCAATGTCAAATCAAATAATAATTTGTAAAATTATTTTAGCATCAAGTTTTATTTTGTCTAGACTAGATTGCTAGATTGACCTATGGATCTAGACCAGCATGATTCCATCCTTATCTTCTAATTTGTCTCCTCCCGTCCTCCTCCTCCTCCTCCTCTAGCTAGCTATTAAATCAATTGATTAATGAGATATGTTGTCCCTCCCGACCCTTGCTCGAGCCAGCCCGCGCCGCTGAGCCTGTAGCTTTAAATACGTCCCAAAATCGCTCAAATCCTGATCCAGCTAGTCCATTGCTGCCCTCTTCCCGCAACGCCCTAAGCCGAGGTTCGTACTCCACAGGGGGTGCCCTTAGCGTGTAGTCGCTTAGTTTTTAGTTAGTGTTAATGTTTAAGTCCTGGCTGGAGGCCTTAATTTATTAGGGCAACCACAGGCAAGTCCGCTTCAAAAAAAAAATGCCATTCCAAAAAAAAAAAAATGTTGTAATGAGGTTATAACCGTAGGTGTACATTATGCAGCTGTGAATATAGGGTTGATGTTTGAATTATTTTATTACTGTAGTAGTTAAATATATCGGTAAATTTGTGTACAAATACTTTACTATTTTTACTATTTCTAAAAAACATTAAGATCTCCTGATAAGTATACTTAAAATCTGGAGTTAACTTTTGTAATCTTTGATAACAAACAACGGATTTGCTCCTCGATTTTGATTTAAGAGTAATTACGACGAACGTTTTGAACCATTAGGGCAGGGACTGAGAATGACAGGCTCTCTAGTTTTCTCCTTCAATGGAGCGAATGTTCCATAATCCATCTTAAATCAATTGCTTGTATAAAATTGGATGCCAGTAATTGCAAAATTGGCGCACTTGATTGGGTTTGTCTGTGTGCGTAATTCCGAATTCAGAAAGAATCCCTATGGGTGTGATTAGTCAGTTCAAAATTAATGCTATAATGCTTAACAGAGGCAAAGATATTTCATTTAAATATTTCAAATGAATAATAGGTATCTTTGCTTGGAACAGTGGGTGTCCAGTGGTACTTTGTTTAAATTTTTCATCACCACTGCTCTCAAAACTGTGAAGGAAAACATCGTGACATCTATCAACCAGCACTGCGCCTGCGTGGTTGTTCGGTGGTGGTGGCGCGCCCATTCCCTCTTACCAAGAGAGAGGCCTGTGTCCCAACATTATATGCTGATTATGATTATATTTGCTTAACTAGAGGTCAGAAAATTTTGATGAAATCATTAAAAGAAATGAGTACGGTAGTACAACAGATGTTGCAGTAAATATAACCCAATCTATCTTACCGGTTGTGTGGAATTTATTTATTTATTTATATTTTATTTATTTTACAAATTACAATTTCCTTGAAGTTTGAAAATTGAATATATCCAACATTTACAAAATAGTAGAACAACCAAAAATATGTCTTTAATCGGATTAACATGGGAACAAAACCAACTGTACACGATGAGGAATGGTGGATATTCACAACAGTCATTTGTTTTAATAGGGTCGCAGCCGGACTAGACAGGTACAATTTATAATGACGCGAATTTTTATTTTCTACAAATACATATTAAATGCTTTTATAACTAATGTTGCTTAAACTGGTGTTGTTGGCACTTATTATAACTAACCGCTTTTGGACCTTTATTTTTGGAAAGAGTCAAAGAGAAAATCTCTATGAGCTTTATGGTTAACAAGGAGAAACATTAATTTCAGTAGTAGATACGTAGCTACAACTACCAGAATCACAAGTTGAGATTTTTTTTAAATAAAATTCATTTGAAGATTTGGCGTTTACTGTTTTATTTACATAAAATACTTAATAAATAATCTAGGGAATGGAAAAAACTGAACTGAATTAAACACGGTATGTTAAATAATCTAGTTCATCTGATCTAATTGTTAATCACAAAATTAAAATAGATCTGTTTTAATAATCCTCGACTTGTATTATTTTCGTCGTTTTTACTATTGTTGGTGTTGGATCTGTAATAGAAAAAAACATATTAAACATCAAGATGTATGTATTGAAATGTTACACCATGTCTACTACGGGCTTGTTTCAGAGTCTGCAGATTGATAATTTTAATAAATAATCAGAAAAGTTATGGAGATTTTATCCTGAGGTAGTAAAACAGGACCAAAATATACTGAATTAAACATGTTTATCCAAAAGTGTGTTCAAATTACAATCTTTGCCGTTACAGAATATTGTGGTTGTCTTCTCTCTCTCTACAGCAGGCTGATTGTCTATATGGAAGAAGTAAATAATATCGAACTCTGTCTCGCCCATAGCCGTCAACTTGTCGATAAAGTCTTGGTTAGTTGTTCTTATCCACATTTTAGGCCTTAGGGATTTTCAAGTTTGACATATCTGACACAAACATTATTCGTACTACAATAAAAAACTTAGCCTTGTTACTATACATTTTAAAATTATAAGTAATATAGATTGTACCGATTTCGACATTCTTTCTTCTGCCAACATCACTATTATGATCCTTTTTACAATCCTCAGGGTTTCGTGTTTTAAAATCATCATCGTTGTCATAATTTTTATCTATTTATAATAAAACCACAAGACTTTTGTCGTTACTGGAGAATCATAACGCATCATCTGCATCAGTAGAATTCGTATAAATAATTATCAACTCCAAGACTAATATAGATTTCGAAGAATCATTGAAAATATGGAGGGCATCACCTGTACTTTCCGAGACTTCAATATTCATGGTGATAATTTCGTCTTCAGAATCATTATCTGTGCTACTGCTGACTATTATTGTTACTTCAGACTCGGATTGTTCGAGTTGTAATCAATTATCACCAGAAGCATCACCTGTATTTACATCGCTTTGTACTGAGGATGACGTTGTGACACTGGAATAATCATAACATTCGGCCGGAACATCAGTATTTGTTTCAAACAACTCACTTGAATTGTACACAGCTGATTGAACAAAAACATATGGAAGCTTTATCAGCTTACAAATTAAATTGAACAGCAACCTTATGTAGTAAACAAACTAAGAAATATTAGTTTTTTTTACATTTTACCAATCTTTGACTCCTATCCATCATAAATAAGATAGTTTCACTTACCTCTATGAGTACCTTTTTTCCGTGTGTTAACTTGGTCTACTCGTACAACAGTTTTATCTTTAGTTTGGATGTTCTTATTTTCTTTCATTCCTAATGTTATATAATCGTTTATGTTGTCGGTTGGTGAAGTTTCTGTATGTGAAGTGCTTGGTACCTCCTCGACTGCAGTGGTATATGTTTGGGATGTATCATCCTGTTCATCATCGTGTTTATTGTTGCCGTCGTTATTAATATCTGATTTGTCAGGGGTTTTAACAGGCCATGTTGTCGTTGTTGTATTTGTCACTGGCGGAACATCGCTCACATCATCAGTTATTTGTTCTATTGGTGATAATGTAATAATTTGATCCTCTGAAGTATATTCCGGACAGGGTGTAGTGCTCACAACTGTAACAAAGCAATTAATTGTATTATTATAGTCATATTTCTTAGTTAGATGTAATGTTTCTTGGGAAAAGTATGTTTTACTCACCCTGTGAATTAGTTGTTGATTCACGATGAATGGGTTTGCGTATATGTGTTTTTATAAACTGTGGTTTGGACGACGTGGTATAATTACGTTCAGTTGGAAATAGTGACGTGGAAATCGTGTGGTTAAATCAGTTATAGTTGTTGCTTGAAACAGCAGAAGTTGGTTTTGTTTTTAAATCATTCGTAGGTTGATTTTCATTTGGACGCAATGGTTTTGATTTTTTATCTTCTTCGGGCTGATTTCTATCTGAAGACGATGTATTTGAATTATTCTCATCCCTTGCCTGGTCACCATGTGAAGGTTTTGATTCTATATTATTTGCTGACTGTGTTGCATGTGTAGACAATGGTTTAGAAACATTATCATCTCCCGACTGATTTTCAGTGGAAGTTAAAGAATTAGAAGTGTTATCATCTCTTGTTTGATCTTCACCTGGACACGATGAGTTGGAATTATTATCATCGCCTAGTTGATTTTCAGGATTTTTCAATAGCGGTGTGAACAATGGGCTTGGATTATTATCATATGCTGGTTGATAATGCGAGTGTCTTGATTTTGGTTTGTAACGGGGTGATGGCTGTTTTTTGTGTGAAGACATTGATGTAGAATCAGTTTCTGTCTCCTGACAGATGTTCATTTGAAGGCAATGGCTTAGAATTTTCATTATTTTCTGGTTCCTTTTCATCTGGAGACGATGGGTTTGAAATGTTACCATCTCTTGGCTGTTTTTTATGTGGAAGCAATAATGTGGGTTCGGTATCACCTCATTACTGATCTTCATTCGAAGGCCATGAATCTTTATCACTTGCTGCTTCTTTATCACTGGCTGATTTTCACCTGGAGACGAGGGGTTTGAATTATTATTATCTGCTGATAGATTTACATTAGAATGTTTTGATTTATTATGATGAGCTGGATGCCTTCTGTAAGGGTGGAATGGTTTATCATCATATGGCTGATTTTCATTCGACGGGAACCGCTTGGAATTGCTATCTTGTTTTGGATGTTTTACGTTGGAATGTGCTGGTTGTCTTGCATTTTGAAACAATGGTGTAATATTGTTTTCATCTTTGGGCTTATCTAGTTTTGAATAATCAGTATCTGTTGGCTGATCTTCCTTTGAAGTCAATTGCTTCGAATTGTCATCATCTGCTGGCTGATTTTTTGATCTGCAGGTTGATTCCCATCCTGAGGCTTGGGGTTTGGAATTTCCATCTACAGCGGATTGGTTTACATGCGGAGTCAATGGTTTTGAATCTTCATCATCTCGGGGTTGATTTACATCCTGAGGCAAGGATTTCACATTGTCATTTTGAGCTGACTGATCTTCATTTTGAGTCACTGGCGTTGAATTATCATTATTAGTTGGTGGAATCAAATACAAAGGTAATCGTTTTGAGTTGTTATTATCTGCTGGCTGTTCCTCGGGTTGAGGCAATGGCAATTCAAGTTATTATGATTTTCTGACAGATCTTTCAATGGAGGGGAACGGTTTGAATCATATTCGGCTGCTGGATTGGCTCGAACCACATTCAATGGTGTTGATTTTTTGTCATCTGCTGGTTGATTATTCGTAGTCAACATATATTCATCCACAGGTACAGGGATCTTGGTGATATTTCCAGATAAAATATTTTGGATTCCTATTTTTTCAAAAATTATAGAAAAGGTAATTTACAATAGCCTTTCGTCGTTTTTTTAAAAGCATGATCTCATAGCCAGAGAACAATTTGGGTTCAGGAAAGGTAGATCCATTAATATGGCGATTTATGACGTTATCAATAAAATCGTTTCTAGTGTTGACTCTAGAACTCCAGTGGCGGCCTTGTTTATGGATATGTCTAAAGCATTCGACCGTGTAGATCATGGTATACTGCTAAACAAACTAGAGCGTTATGGGATTAGAGGAACTTCTTTAAACCTATTACAATCCTATCTCTCTAATCGTACTCAAATTACAACGCTTGACAGGCTATGTGTGAGCTCGAAAGTTGAAATAACTTACATGTCACGTCCTAGGAAAACTACTTATGGTGTTCCCCAAGGTAGCATTCTTGGCCCTCCATTATTTAACATTTACATAAATGATATGCCTAAGGTCAGTAAGCACCAGATGGTCTTATTTGCTGATGACAGCACTATTTTATTCTCTAATAATGACATTAATATTCTTGAAAATGACATAAATGACGATCTTAAAAATATAATAAATTGGTCAGTTAGTAATAATCTAAAAATAAATCTTAATAAAACTAAAATAATGACATTTAATCAAAGAACAAATAAACCGAAATTGAATATAAAATATGGTAACGTAGCAATCTCTGAAAGTGACATCACAAAATTTTTGGGCCTCTACATAGACAGTCGTCTAACTTGGAAACATCATATCGACGCTTTGTCAAAGAAGCTTAGTCAAATCGTGTATGCACTGTACAAACTATCGAAAACGGTTAACCGCATAACAGTGCAAATAGCTTATAATGCTTATGTGGCTTCTAGCGTTAGGTACGGAATTATTTTCTGGGGCAACTCCACTGACAGAGACATTGCTTTTAAAGCTCAGAAGAAATGCTTGCGATCGTTTACCAAATTACAATCGATTGATAGTTGTAAACCATTGTTTAAGGAACTTAGTTTGCTCACTCTACCCTCGATGTACATATATGAAATGGGAGTGTTTGTTCGCTGTAATCTGCATTTATATGAAAAACTGCGCTCTCGTCGTTATCAGAATACCATTCATGTTACCTCTCATAAAACTGCATTTTTCAGCAAAAGTGTGCTAGGAATGACCCCAAAAATATATAATAGTATACCAGCAGCTATTAGAAATAAAGAGGGTCTGGGGTCCTTTAAGAGGTCTTTGTTTAAATTCCTAATAGACAGATGTTACTACTCCATCACTGAGTTTACCACTGATACACGGAGGTATGAAGATTCCGACTTGCTAATAAGTCACTTATGATTTAATTTTTTTGATTAGAGTGAATGTGTTTATTTATTTATATTTATATTTTTTTTTTTTTATGTAATCTATTGCCACCTTAATTGTAATTGATTGTTTATGTTATTTTTGTACGCCATACATTGGCAAAACATAGTGTACATATTTTAAACGCGTATTATCTGTAACCACACCTATGTTTAACAAAATAAATGCTTGATTGATTGATTGATGGATTTCAGGGTTTGCTATAAGGCTCTTCAAAATGAATTCTGAAAGAAAAAAATCCAATCAGTCTTGAAATGTGACAAACCCACGGTAAATAAAATTATGCAACAGAAGTCGTAAAATTTGACTACGACGTTTACGTTTCATCAAAAATTACGGGACGATTTTAATTTTTCATCTATATAATAATATTGCTGACTGTACAAGAAAGCACTAAGGTCACTAAGAAAACAATGAAATTACTCACCTGTTATCCCTGAAGTTATCGAGTTATACACATTATGTTTTGGATTAGTACATAAAGGAGTAGGACTGCTAGATCCATGGTGTGCCACGTTACTTTCTTCATGATTATTACTTGCAAAATTGACTAATACTGTATCGGAAGGTGCGGAAGGACCTTCCGAATATGTTTTAATCGGGACAAGCTCTTTCGGTCCATAATGAGATTTAAAATTAGCTTCATATTTTCCTGAATTTACTTCCACAGTGTCAGTTACTACAGACAAACCGTTGGAAAAACCATCACGTGCAACGTTACTGCATCCAGCATCTGATATGTAATTATTTGCGTATCTGCGGGCCAGAGGCTTTATCGATAAAATTTTACTAATGACATCAGTATCTTTCTTAGTATTTACATGTGCAAGTTTGCTTGGTAAGGAATCGGAACTGTTATCTGCTTCAGTTATCAATGGGGACTTCGATCATCGTGATTTGTTATTGGTGCAGTATTTCTTATATCTGTACGTGATCTGTAATTTTCTGTGTATTCAATATTTTCAGACTGGTCTGTCAAAGTATCTGTAGCAATTACATAAGGAGCTTTATTGTAGATCTTTCCAGATTGGGGTGCAAAGCTCTGCACATATCTTCGGCCGCTAGGTGGTCTGGCTTTTACTTTAGATGGTGCGGCTTGCTTGGTCTAGAATCTGAACTGTCATGATCTGCTGCACATATCACAGGGGTACCATCATCGTGATTTGTTATTGGTGCAGTATTACTTAAATCTGAACGTGATCTGTAATTTTCTGTGTGTTCAATATTTTCAGTCTTTTCCTGCTGAATATTTACATTTTATTTATTTATTTATTGGTTCACCAACGATTGTTCACACAAGTTCTATGCTAAACATTACATGCAAAAGTGTATGCAACAGTGCAACAATCACTTAAAGGTAAACTCCGCATGCATAAACGAGCTGTACAAATAAAAAAGATATTAATCTAGATTGACATTACATATGTATTTTTTTGATGTATCAAGAGTGCAAATAACGACAATAACAATTTATTTAAATAATAATTAAACAATAAACAATGTAGGGTACTTATTTTATGTAAAAACACACACACATCTATTTTATGAGGTTTTTAAGAAGTTTGGCCTTCAATTTGCCCAAACTTTCGAAGTGCACATCGATTTGATCACTGCAGCTATTTATGACTTTGCATAACCTTGCGAAGGGGGAATTGGCGCCAAGAACCGTTCTTCTTTGTGGTGGACAGAGTGGTGTAATGGCACTGCGAGGAATTCTTGAGGGAGCACGGAAATTAAAAGTGTGCAATATTTGAGGGCAGTCAATTTTATGGTTCATTACTTTGCAAACAAACAATGCATCATTAATGCGTCGGCGATTGTCTAGCGAAACTATTTTAAAATGTTTCAGCCTGTTACTTTACGAATGTACTTTTTTAGTTATTCCGCTAGAAAACGCCAGGTGCCAAAGAAACCGCTTTTGAACGCGTTCTAGACGCAACGAGTGTGTGGCATAGTGTGGACGCCAAATCACGCTACAATATTCCAATATGCTTCGAATTAAGCAATTATAAAGCATAATTTTAGTTTTACAACACTTAAACTGTTTGGAATTCCTGATAACAAATCCTAGCATTTTAGAGGACTTTTTTATTATATTGTCCAAGTGTGGAATAAAAGTTAGCTTTCGATCAAACGTAACACCGAGTTCTCTTATTGTGTCCTGTTCTGCAATTTTTACTCCGTCGATATAATAGTCTTGGTTTATGAGATAATGCTTTCGCGTGTATTTAACATGGTAACATTTGCTTGGATTTAAATGCATTTTGTTGGTTTGACACCACTGCACAAGCCTTTCTAGATCACACTGTAGGTCAGAGGCATCATCTTTAGTTTTGACTGTTTTAACAAATTTTAAGTCGTCGGCATACATAAAGACAACAGAGAATCGAAAACAATTGGGAATATCGTTTATAAAGAAATTAAACAAGATTGGCCCTAAGTGAGATCCCTGTGGTAAGCCAGACAAGATATATCGTAAGGTTGAACGAAAACCATTGATGACCACATAGAAAGATCTATCCACAAGATATGAACTCAGCCATGAAAGTAACGATCCGGTGATACCATATGCTCTTAATTTACTTATCAATATTCCATGTGACACCTTATCGAAAGCTTTACTAAAATCTGTATATATGATATTTGCTTGGTGACCCGAGTCTATTGTCTTCATTAATAATTCAGTAAACAGTATTAGGTTGGTACTTGTGGATCTAGACGCCACTAAGCCATGTTGCTCTTCGCTTAAGTATAGCTTTAAATGACTCTGAATGTGGGGGTAGATCAAAGACTCGAAAATTTTAGCCACGGTTGATAAAATTGATATGGGTCTGTAGTTGGAAACTATGTCTGACTTGTGGATGGGAACAACTTTTGCTAGCTTCCATTCTGAAGGAAAAACCCAAGAAGCTAAAGACTTATTGAAAATCAGTGACAGTGGTATGACCAACTCGGCTGCACACTCGTGAATAAAAATAGGTGGTATTCCATCTGGCCGCCGCGGCGCCCTTATTGCAATCCAGGTTATTTAACTTCTCGTATACCGCCTCACAGTCAATAACTAGACTAGATAAACATAAACTGTAATTTTGTAGGTTATCTAAGTATGCATTATTATGAACATTGTCACCATCCTGAGCAGGGCTATAAACAGAAGAAAAGTAAGATGCAAAAAACTCGCATATTTCTGTTCCGTCAGATGAAGTAGTGTTACCATTTGTCATAGACTTAAGATACATGCTAGCCCCCCCACGTTTAGCTTTTATATATCTCCAAAACAATTTAGGGTTATGTGTGAGTTCGTCTTCCAACTTGTTTATGTATTTATTGTAACAGATAGTTCCAAGGTCGTCGCAGCGTTTACTAATTATTTTTAATTCTATTTTATCTAATGGGTTTTTATAAATATTGTAGCGTTTTCTGATTTTGTTTTTTGAATTTAACATTTTGATAAAAGTGCGGCTAAACCATGCTGGATTATCTATTGACTTGTGCTATTCTTGGGCACTTTAGTAGAAATAAACCTTTGTACAGCTGTATTAATAATGTCGTAAAATACCTGCACCATCCCATTGACGTCATGCTGTCCCTCAAATAATTCCTCCCAGTTGAGTTCTATTAAGGAATTACGAATGGGTACGTAATTTGATTTATGAAAGTTAGGCATTCCACTGACAACATTGTATGGAAGTTTGGCTTCCTTAGCTAAAGATATAAAAATATCCAGGGGCGGATGGTGCTGATCAATATTACATAGTGAGCTAATACTTTGGCTTACATTACACAAAGTATGATTACACAATACAAGGTCAAGTATCCGACCAGATGTATTATTTATGCTGTTAAATTGATTAAGCCTGTTAACGTGCAAAAAATCCAACAAAGCTTCACAAGTATTAGTCAGCTTGAGTTTGTAATTCGAAATACAGACGTGTTTCCAGTCGACATTACCCAAGTTGAAATCGCCTATGATACATACGCTTGATTCGTTAAGTTGTTCAAAGGCCGCATTACATTTATCTAAGAAATTTTCCAAGGAGGATATACGAACAGGTGGTGGCAGGTATACTGCACAGAGAGCCATTCGACGAAAATACTTAGCTACGGGATAACTCAGGGTAACCCAAAGGTCCTCGCAACTACTCTCGAAATGCGCAGCGCGTTTAGAGTTTATTTTTACATTGACAGCTATCAATACTCCCCCGCCCTCTTTACCACTATGTATGCAAGAATTTTCTCTATCTCTCCTGTAAACTACATATCTGTCGTCGAATAGCTCACTGCTACGGACGGAACTGTTAAGCCAAGTCTCCGAAAGAATGACAACATCGTAGTCATTACAATGTTGTAATGACTACGATGTTGTCATTCTTTCGGCTTTCTTGGCTTGGCTTGACAAAAACGCACATGGTCTATCGCAATATATGTATATTGCGATAGACCATGTGCGTTTTTGTTCGTAAACCTCTACAATTCTGATAAAATATTTGCAGGCTATCGAATTTTGCGATGTAGTATTTTCACAATAACGTGCATTTTTACTTTAGCCGAGCGAGATTAAATCAACTTATTTAAAGAGTCAAGGTTCTTTATCAAAATATGTTCAGCTTCGGCGGACTTCCTGACAAAAATTCTACCGTTTCTTACCCAGACAAATTTGAATCCTTTATCCTTTGCCCTTAGCCTAGTGGCAGCATGAAGCGCTTTATTAGATGGAGATAAATGTTCGAGCACATATACCGGCTTTTTGTCTCCAGCTATCCCAAGATCTGCACTATTGAGTTTTTCGGTATTAATTTCCTTTTCCTTATTATAATCGATAGTCGAAGCCAGAAGGTTATCGCGAATTCTTGGAGACGCCAGCTGGACAACGACGGAGCGCGGACGGGTGTTAGTAGCTTGGAGTTTAGCTACGCGGGTGCAGTGAAGAATGTCGTTGTCCTTTAGCACACATCCGACCACTGATCCTAACTGCTTAACTACAGTATAGATTCTCCTGTTTATTTTCGGGTAGTCATTGAACTTCGAGGTTGTTTGAACGAGTTTGTTGTTCCAGATAATTAATGCGGAGGCTTATGTCAGACATTGAATTTTTAAGCATATTATTTTCTTCCGTTAAATTTTTCATGGCATTTTTTAATCCTCTTTGCTCGGATTGATACTCTTCAAACTCCTTAGTGTGAAAGTTTAATGAGGTTGAAAGCTCTCTAGTATCATGCTTTATAGGTTCGAGTTCCTTGTTAACGACGTTGAGTATGGTGCTATTGATTTGCTGAAGCATGGAGGCGAACTCCACCTTCATAACTTCTTGGACAATGGCACGCACTTCCTCAGTGGTTACAGGTGTCGCTTGAGGGGGAGAGTTCAAGGCCGGTCTCTTATTTCCTCTTGTTGTGGACACGTTCCGATTTGGTGTACCCACATTTTTGGAGGCACTCGCAATGAGATTTATACAACCCCAACATTTCCAATTACGCTAAGCCTCGGAATCAGCTAGAATCGCCGAGATAGACAGGCACGCGAAATGGAATGACTTATTACAACTTATGCAATTAATAACTTCATTGTTATTTTCGGGATAATTACTGGCGGCACAGCAACCCCACGACCATGTTTTCGACTCCAATGTGTCTTTATAATTATATGATAATAATCCTGATAAATTAATAAATAATATAAACCCTATTTTGCACTTCAGCACACTAATAAAAGCCCTCTCAGTTATGGCACTGTTCTCGAAGCAAAAGCGCACACTAAGAAAGGCCCGCGGTAGATGACTCGACGGCTGGTCACAGCGAGTTCGCGAAAAGAATGCCGTAAGCGCCGTACAATACCAGGCGCTTACGCGTTATAGCGCGACGCGCCGTTAGTTTGCGACTGACGGTAGCTAAGATTCTTTTTGAATTTGATTTAGTCCAGATTTTTTTATGTACGCACCAGAACACCAAAATTATTGTTGCAAGTTCAACTTAGGTCCATGCGAATTACACTTTTAACGGCACTTCCAAACACTTTTCACATAGTTTTTCGATATTTTTTTGGAGCAACAACCAACAGCGGTTACACAGATACAAGGGATAACGACGACCGAGGCGCTGACATCCTCGACAAATTGCACGACAAACTCGAGGAGGCCAGGGTCGCGATCGACGAAACGACTGAGGGGATCGTGGGACGCATGCACGTGGAAATAGAAGACCAGGTTGCCACTGTCGCCCTCGGCGTCACTGAAGCCAACAAGCGGCTTAGCGAGATGGAAAAAAGGCAGACAACTGAAAGCAACCCGGTCCCCAAGACGTATACCAGCGCCGCAGCAGGCAATCCCGGGCGTCGACCGGCGCTTCACTCGATGCGGTGACCTTTGAAGGCAATCTGGAGACTGCCGACGAGGTACTCGCGAGAGTGAAGAGGGCGGTCGACGCCAGGGGAACTGGCCCCAAGATAAACAAGGTACGAAAGGCTAAGAACCAAACTGTCATTCTGGGCTGCGACACCGAAGTGGAGATGAACAGGTTGAAAGAGAGAATTGAGAGCCGTGTCAAAGGACTAATAGTAGCGCCCATGAGGAACAAAGACCCACTCGTCGTCCTTAAGGATGTCTTTATGGACGGCGACGACGACGACATGACTCAGGCAATTTATGCCCAAAACGCGGACATATTCATGGGCCTATCTAAGGAGGACATTGACTTGGCCATCAAGTACAAAAAAAGGACGAGAAATCCAAAGACTTCACACGTTGTGATCCAGGTGAGGCCGAGGGTATGGCAGAGGATGCCGGAGGCTGGAGCCCTGTATCTGGACCTGCAAAGGGTAAGGGTAGAGGACCAGTCCCCGCTCATCCAATGCACGAAGTGCCTTGCGTTCGGACACGGCCGCAAATTCTGCACCGAGCGTGTGGACAGATGTAGTCACTGTGGAGGCCCGCACCTGCGCGAGAAATGCGCCGATTTTGCCGCGGGACTTGAGCCGCAGTGCTGCAATTGTCTACACTCTAGGTTGCAGAAAATGGACCACAACGCGTTTCGACTGCGCAACCCGGAAAAAGTGGGACTATCTAGCACGAACAAATACATCATATACATGACTCACACACACACACACAGTGAAACGCACACACATACACACTGATATTAATAATAAATGATTAATTTTATTTATTTATTAATCACGGACGCTTTTTCCGGGCCCTACATGGACCCGATGTAGATCTTCTAGCGTCCGTGACCTGGCTACGTTTCGGTGACCTCTTTGGAGAAACCGAAGGTTTTAATTGTGCAATTTTGGACGAAGTTATGATGACGAACAATTACCGGAGATTTATTGTGAAAGACGGCACGGTTGACATCTGTCGGGCATGTCACCGTCCGGGGGAATCAATAAGACACATTATCTCCGGGTGTTCTCGTCTAGCTAACGAAGAGTACTTGCATAGACACAACCTTGTAGCCAGGATTATCCATCAGCAACTTGCTCTGAAATACAGCCTTGTGGAATCGGAAGTGCCGTACTACAGGTACGTGCCCGACCCAGTTCTCGAAAATGGAAATACCACATTGTACTGGGATCGATCCATCATCACTGACAGGACTATTATTGCCAATAAACCTGATATAGTGGTGGTGGATCGAGTACAGCGGCGCACAATGATTGTTGACATAAAGGTCCCGCATGACTGTAACCTCGTGAAAGCCGAGAAAGATAAAGAAATCAAGTATCTTGATTTGGTTCGCGAGGTTGTCGACATGTGGGATGTGGACTCAGCAATCATTGTGCCGATAGTCGTGACAGCCAATGGCTTAATAGCCAAGAGCCTCGACAAACACCTGAGGAGGCTCTCGTTGGGCAGCTGGATCAAGGGCTTGATTCAGAAAGCGGTACTTCTGGACACGGCTCGCATTGTCAGGAGGTTCCTCTCTCTGGAGCCCTGACCGCCGGTAGCTTGGACCCTTTTCCCGATACCGCTGGGATACTATTTTTTATATTTTTTAATGTTTTTTAATTATTTTTTTTCAGATTTTTTCAAAAAATAATTAAAAATGTAGATTTATTGTGAAAGACGGCACGGTTGACATCTGTCGGGCATGTCACCGTCCGGGGGAATCAATAAGACACATTATCTCCGGATGTTCTCGTCTAGCTAACGAAGAGTACTTGCATAGACACAACCTTGTAGCTAGGATTATCCATCAGCAACTTGCTCTGAAATACAGCCTTGTGGAATCGGAAGTGCCGTACTACAGGTACGTGCCCGACCCAGTTCTCGAAAATGGAAATATCACATTGTACTGGGATCGATCCATCATCACTGACAGGACTATTGTTGCCAATAAGCCTGATATAGTGGTGGTGGATCGAGTAGAGCGGCGCACAATGATTGTTGACATAACGGTCCCGCATGACGGTAACCTCGTGAAAGCCGAGAAAGATAAAGAAATAAAGTATCTTGATTTGGCTCGCGAGGTTGTCGACATGTGGGATGTGGACTCAGCAATCATTGTGCCGATAGTCGTGACAGCCAATGGCTTAATAGCCAAGAGCCTCGACAAACACCTGAGGAGGCTCTCGTTGGGCAGCTGGATCAAGGGCTTGATTCAGAAAGCGGTACTTCTGGACACGGCTCGCATTGTTAGGAGGTTCCTCTCTCTGGAGCCCTGACCGCCGGTAGCTTGGACCCTGTTCCCGATACCGGTGGGATACTATTTTTTATATTTTTAAATGTATTTTTTTTTCAGAGTTTTGAAAGTATATTTAAAAATGTAATTTATAAGGTTTTAAATGTAATAAAGGAGATAATAATAATTTTAATTTATTTCTCCCAAAAAGGTACAAGTTAGTTACATGGTATCAGGTTACAGGCAGAGTCAAAACCTTTGTGAGAGCTGGAGTCTATACTGGGTTCAGGACCTGTATGACAGATCTCCAGGCTCACACCCTTAAAATTATATAATTCTATTGCACTTACGTAATATGACATCATAAAAGCTTCAAGTACTGAGAGGAAGATAAATCTATAAATAAAACAAAAGGTAGATGTGCTATGAGAGTCTTTGGAAAGTGTTGTGTGTCCGTGAGTACAACATAAGTCCTCACGCCCAACACCCACGAAGGGCACAGGACGCGAGCACCTACTAGCTTGAGAGTGTGTGTCTGTGTGTGGTTAAGAAGGTAAACGCGATCTGACATTAATTTAAGTGGGTGAATATTCCCGGTAGGCAAAACTATTTTAAAATATTTAGTGTATATTCAGTCTGCTCATAATCCAATTCAAGTAGCCATTTCGTTACAGTTGTTTTACATTTTGATCTGCACATATGGTGAATATTTAAAATTTTGTTAACTTTGTTATAGACGTAGCTACTCAGGAAAGGGAAACTACGTTGGGCCGAACGACAATTTGTGCGGTTGGAAGGACAGACAGTATGTTTACGTCGTTGGGAGACAAATTTTCATGGATCGTAGGGAGTTTGAGAGTGTGTAGTTAAAACAAGGTTATGGATAAATAATTTGCGAACAGAGAGAACAGTACATGTATTGTAAAGATCGATTGTAGGAAAGCGGTAAGGTAGCCGCCATCCAACCTTCAAGAGTGCTCTTTGAGCACGTTCCAATTTCAGCATGTGAGTCTTTGCTGATCCACCCCACGTAATTATGCAATATTGTATTAGCGATTGGCAGAGGGCGAGATATACAAGATGGTAGAACTGTAGGGTCCGCAACGTGACGTAAGGATTTAAAACAATAGATCAACCTGCGCAGTCGTGAGGAGAGGGTGTTTATGTGAGTAGAGAATGACAGGCAATCATCAATTTGAACACCCAGATATTTAACAAAATTGATGCGAGAAAGGCAGGGGCACTTACAAACCGTGAGGTGAGGAGAGACACAAGAGTGGGCAATCAAGGAATAAGGGGAGGAAGGTGGTTTCCCAGCGGCAGTAAAAGAAAAGGTTAGGTAATTGGTTTTGTCAGCATTTAAAGTAAGCAGATTTCGAGCCAACCAGTTGGTGACAAGGTTGAGTCCGGATTGTGCATGCCGGAACACCAGCTCCCAGGAGTCTCCATGGAATAGTAGGGCAGTGTCATCGGCATAGGTGTAGATGGATGCATTTGGAAGCGTTAGCCGGCAGAGCTCATTTATATAAATGAAAAAAAGGGTTGGACCGATAATACTGCCCTGGGGGACCCCGTAACATATGGGAAGCTCTTCGCTTGTCCAATCACCGACCTTGACGCACTGCCGTCTACCCGTGAGGTAACTCTCGAAGAGAGCAAGTTGAGTACCTCTAACACCGATCCTTTCTAGTTTAGCAATAAGATTGGGGACAGATATCGTATCGAAGGCCTTAGCCAGATCCAGGAAAATACCAATTACTTTCTGCTTTTTATCCAGGTTGGAGAAGATGTAAGAGGTTAGGTCTAGCACGGCATTATTTGTGGAGATTCCGGAACGGAAACCATATTGAGAAGAAGAAAGGAGAAGATTTTGCTCTAGGTACTTAACTAATCTGTTATTCATGAGCCTCTCAATTAATTTAGAAAGTGTAGGCAAAATTTATATAGGTCTGTAGTTATTTGATCGATCTCTGTCCCCACCCTTATGCACAGGATGCACTACAGCCAGCTTAAGCGCGTTTGGAAAGATGCCGGCAGTAAAAGCTAAATTAAATATATAAGCCAGATGGGGGTGAGAATATTTTTGAATTTCTTAGGAAACGTGCCCGATATGCCATCAGAGCCCACAGCACAATCATTTCTCAAATTCCCGATCAAAATGCCTAATTCAGATTCGTCGGTTCCCAGCATGACAAAACTGTTAGGATACGGTGGAAGATCACCGGTTTGTGAAGTAGGCATGTGGTGGCGCATGGCACGTTTTCAGCTAATGTACGTCCAATGTTAGCAAAATACGAGTTTACTTCATTAACAGAGCGCTCTGGTTCGGAGGGTGACAGAAGAGCGCTGGCTTTTGATTTAACTTTTGAAGTATGTGTGATAGATTTTATAGCCTCCCAGAGTTTTTTATTATTATTTTGTGAATTTGTTATGAGGGCCTTATCATAATTAGTTTTAACAGTTTTTAGTATCTTAGAGCAATAATTCCGGTATCTTTTGTACGTTGTTTGAAGTATTACATTTTCAGGGTTTTTTTTAAGTTTCAAATGCATAATGTCTCGATTTCGTAGGCATCTAAGGAGCCCTAGTGTCATCCAGGGCTTACTTAGCATTTTACGGTTGGGCACTACTTTCAGAAAAGAGTTTTGAACTACGATAAGGTTAAGGGTGTTGATAAAGAAGTCAGTTGCTTCATTGACATCTGGGGTGGTATAAACGTGGCTAAAATCGGTCCGTAGTAGGTCCAATTCAATCTTGACAAAATCCATTACCCGGGTCTGCCTAGCTTTTTTCAGTGAAATGTTGGAAGGGTTTTTGTTCTCCGAAAATAATAAAACAGTGTCATGATCAGTGACCGAAGTGGTGGCAATGAAACAAAAAGCTGCCTTTCTCGTTTTTTATATAAGGTGGTCGAGGCAGGTGTTACCTTGTCGCGTAGGAAGAGTGTGGGCTGGTAGCATACCGTGATAGGCGAGCATTGTCAGATATTCAGTTGCACGTGAATCATTACTGTTATCGAAGATGTTAATGTTTATGTCCCCGGTCAAGATTATATTCCTATAGGAAGATACAGATTTCAGAACCACATCCAGAGAGTCCACGAACGTAGCGAAATTCCGAACAGCAGGAGGGCGATAGATTGCGATCAAAGCGGTATCATTGTTGAGTTTTAACAACAAACAGTTGGCATCCCGGACCAGGGGCTCCGAAACGGAAACTTGAAGGTGAGAACGGAAAAACACCACCACACCCTCATTCCGCGAACTATGTTGATTGGTAGTGACGCAGGTATAGTTATGGATTGAAGGAAGGGGAGGAGAGTTGAAAAGCCAGCATTCCGTAAGAACGATGAAATCCCAGGGTGTATTACTTCTATCCAAAAGCAGCGTCAAGCCATCGAAGTTCTTAATTATGCTTCGGATATTTTGACAGAGCAGTGAGAGAGCATTTTTGTGCAAATCAGCAATATTATTGCAGTCCTCAATCATACAAGTTGCGGACTCAGCTACTGAAATACTGTCCAGGTCAGTCTGTATGTCATTTAAGTTATCGAATTTTGTAAAAGAGATAAAACATCAAGTTAATGCGACAGTGATTGAAAGCCGTGGGATGTGCAATATCAGAAAAGTGATATTTATTATTCGGATAGCTTTTTGGATTACGTGCGTGCATAATTAAAGGTGAAAAAGTGCAGAACCAGTAGACGTCAATTGGTGCAAATTCGGAATCGAAAGTGAATGAGGTTGCGTATGACCTTGTGTAGTGTTTTGTGGAGTGTGATATTACAAGCAAAAAAATGAGTACTATAAAACTAAGACAATTATAACTAAGAGGCAAAAACAATGTAATTTGAGAGAGACTAAGTCACAAGGCGTGATATAGAAGTATATATAATATATATATGGATATATCAAAACATGCATACAAATACTGACACGTACACAAATAACAAACAAACAGTTAAGAATAATGCTGAAATAAGAAAATTCAATAAGTATATATATCATTTGAATATATATATTTTATTGATTGAAATATAGATAAAATGATCAAAATAGATATACACTGAGTCTTGAACGTCACCACCCCAAGTTTTAAGTAAAAAGTAACTAAAAGGCACCATAAATAAGATCATTACCGGAAGGAACTATGGATTAAGTTAAGACAAATTTTGTAAAGTAGAATAAGAAATATTGTTAAAAATATAACTAGATTTTATAGAATTATTAGAGTAAGGAAAAAGTTGTAATAGTATAAGAAATAGATAGTAAGCTCTTTAGATTTAACAATATAACATGTACTTATGAAATAGAAAATATGATAAAATTGTAGTTTATCGTATTAATCTGTACTGTAAATTGTAATGTTCTAACTGAACCATGTTGTTACATTAAATGGTCACATAGAAAATTTATTTCCCGTAGTCTATAAAAATAAAGCCTTATAATAGAGTAGTAAAAGTAGCGGGAGTCCCACCCGGATCAGAAATGAAAGAATGAATGAGTTAATTAGAGTAATAAGGTCCCGGCGTGCATATGGCTGGGGAAAGGCAGGAAAAAATAAAACAGGTGACGCATTTTGCATTTTCGCATAATTTCGAGTTTGTGTGAAATCAGTATCGAGATATTGTTCATTTGGTGTATTTTGTTTAACCTGCCAGTATTGTGGGTTTACTCTTTGTTTGACATGATCCTCGGAATGAGGTGTCGAATTTGAAAAAAAACAAAAAACTTACGTTACAAACTTGTGTAGTTGCGTACACCACCCGTCACAATAAAATGACTAAGATTTAAACACCGAACAGTTACTTTGGTTGTAATAATTTCCGTATCTGTTAGCACCATCAGCGTTATCAGAGCCAAGTTACCAACAGTTTTAGAGCAAAAAAGTAAAACGCAAAATAATATCAATCAAGACTACATCGTCAGCTACATCTACGATGTTTCACACACCACTGTTAATTCCAGAGCCCTCGTTAATATTAAAACGTGTGCTCAAATAAACAATTTACTCGAAAAAGCTGTGTACACACGTCTCAATTGTCGCCAACCTATTTGTATTGTTAACCTCCGTAGGCATGCAAAAGTTGCTCATAACGTCACAAATGTTTTGTAGTGCCTCTAATAGTAATACCAACACTTAACAGTGTCAGTACTGGAAATTCAATACCTCTGGCTGGTTTTCCTGGTAGATATACCTACTTGTCAGAAATTATAATAAATGCAAATGCTCATAATAAAGTCACATGCGAACAAACGCATCACACTGACGTGAGACAAGACCTGCATCGCGCAAGCAGAGTTTACATCAATCGTCAGGCAGTTGCCCACCAGATACCACATCCATCTGGCCGGAGGATCCTCCCTTTTCCAAGAGTAAAAGAAAAGGGTGTTAAAGAAAACAGGATATAATTCGCGTAAAGAAAACATAAAATGAAAAACATTTAACTGTGTGGGGCGGGTTTGAGTGTGTGTGTAATAAGTGAGTGTAGGATGTGTGCGTGTGTGTATGTAGTGAGTAGGTATAGGGTATGTGTAGTGAAAAGGAACATTAAGGAAGAAAACATTTTGGGTGCCACCACCCCAAACGGGCAAGCAGTACGTTAGGACAGAGGCATAGGGCAAAATATACTTATTTAAGCTTTTTGTAATCAGCAGAGTTTCGTAGCTTCTTGAAAACATATATTAGCTTACGTATGTGGGACGTAACTTTGAGTATTTGGGGGTGCCAGTTGAGATGCTGATCATTAAGTGGATTTAGCGAGGAAGAGCGCATGCGTGTGCTTTTACGGTAAGGGAATTCGAGGCACAGATTTGACCGAATGGCAAAGCAAACGTTACCTTTTTATCAACATTAAAAGTGAGCAAGTTATCGGTCAAACATTTCATTTACGGAGGAAAGCGCAGGCTCGGCATTTTGGTATGTCTGGCCAGTCATAATCATCTACAACAAAGGCAGTATCATCCGCGTACGAGTTCGTTTATATAAATGAGAAAGAGTGTGGACACAGAATGCTGCCTTGCAGATCGCCGTATGTGATTGAAAGCTCATCACTTTCGTGTGGGCCGATTTTCAATATCGCTGAGACAGAGAGAGTATTTCCAATGCTTTCCATTTTACTCAGTAGGGCTTGGGCAGAAACGGTGTCAAATGCTTTTGACAGATCAAGGAAAATTCCCAGGCAACTCCATTTCTGAAACCGTATTGATTATTCGCTAAGATGCTGTTTCAGTCGAGAAAACTGACCAGGTTCTTATTCAGTATTAGTTCTAAGATCCTTGACATTACTGTTAAAATCGAAATTGGACGGTACTTATTGACATCATCTCTGCACCCAGAATTGTAATTGAGGTGAACTTCTGCTTTTTTAAACTTTGGAAAGATACCTGCACTTATAGAAAAATTACAGATATGTGTAAAAACCGGAACTAATACGCATCTCGAGACCTTTATTATTTTAGATGGTATACAGTCTAAACCAGTAACGCAATCAGTCCTAAGACCCAAAATAATGGAGTCAACATCATCTAAGGTTACCTCATATAGGGCCTTTGAACTACACGAATTTGAATTCGACACAGAATTGGGAAAATCAATTGAATGGTGCTACACATGCAATTGTGACCAACCAGTTGATGTCCAAAAAGGCACGACTGGCTGTTCACAATGACAGGCTGGTGCCTACGCTTATGAATGGCAGTGAATGTGGGTGTGGCAAAAGAAGCATGAAAGCAGAATAAATGCAGTGAAAATGCGTTACTTGCGGAGCATGTGTGGTGTTACTATGAATGAAAGGCTGAGGAATGATGTGATGAGGCAACGATGCGGTTTAAAAGAAGATGTTTTGACAAAAATTTAAAAGAGTATGGTTAGATGGTTCGGTCATATTGAGAGGACGAATGAAAAGACACTAACAAAAGGCAGATGTGAGTGGAAACGCCGCGAGGGGACGCCCTACGAGGACATATAGTGACTTTATTAGTAATCTTCTTCAGAAAGGTCAGGTGCGTAGTACCCGCAACCGGCTCGCGTATAGGACCAGATAAATGAACGTAAATAAGGCAAAAGGAGCATGTAAGGATCGTGTGAGTGCGTTCTGTGGTTTCTGCCTACCCCATTGGGAAGAAGGCGTGAGTTTATGTATATATGTACGTTATCTTCCGACTTTTTGAGTTTGACATGCATGAGGTCACGGGGTCGTATACAGCGAAGTAGCCCCGTCGTAATCAATGGCTTCAAATTGCGTTCTTAACTGTCCTGAGTGTGGTTTATGAATAATAGAGGAGGGAAAAAATATTAATGCATCTGCAGCATCATGAGGATCCGAGATTGACAGCCTTGGAGACCAGTCATGGGTTTTGATATTCTCAATAGCAGATTTGTAGTCTATTTTTTGATCCAATATGGGTCACATCCGAGTTGGCTTTCCTGGTTTTTAGGAACAATAGCGGCGGTTCGCGATCCTTGATGGATGATTCAAAACGAAAGTCGTAGCGGTTATTTTTGTTTTGAGTAAAATGTGGTCTAAACAGTTTGTTAATGCTTTTAAAAGAAGGAGGGAAATAAATAACCACTATTGTAACATTCTCTAACGTCATCCTCTGCTCTCTTCTGATTCTCAGTCTCTATGCGACAAATGAGACAGTTCGCGTCAGCAAAATTTGGTTCAGTACCGTCAGCTTTAAGGGAAGATTTAATGTATATCTATACATCCGTTATTTTGGTTGCATGTATTTTTAATGTAGTATGACGACGGTAAGCCATCCAAGGTGTGAAAGTTTGCTTAACCAACACTTGGTGAGAATGAGCACGTCGCTCTGGAAACCTCTCATAAGCACTAAAACTTTATCGAAATTTTTAGAAATGCTTCGTATTTTCAAATGCAATATTTTAAAACTTTTGTCGGGTCTTTTATAAACTGTGCGCATCTCTCAGCTTGACACTTGATCGATTGATAGAAACACGTAGCGCGTCTATTTCATTATTAATAATATCTATATTTGCCATTTGTTATTACAATATGCAAGAAAGTCGAGCTTAGAAGAAGGATAAACGTTGAAAAGTCGATTGCAAACGTAAGTAAAAAATCACAATCCTTGATGTTCCAGTTCGACGGGTACATATTGTATAAGCGTTTAATGTGATGGGGTAAAGTGTTTTGTAGTTTAATAAGTAGACTTGTGTATAAATTTTTTGTGTGCGATGTTTTGTTATATGTAAGTTGTACAAGATGATTGTAGGTTATTGGTGTATTGTTTGATGTGAACGTTAAATTTAAAACTTCAATTAAAAATTAACAAAGTATGAATAAAGAGAACAAAATATAAAAATAGGAACATTTTGTGATAGTCAGATGATGTGATTTGGGTTATCCGTATTACTGTGGCATTTTTCAGAGCTTACAAGAATCTGTTTGTCTCCCCTCTATCTTGCGCAGAAATATTATTTTTGATTTAATATTTATTTTTGATGGCGAACTCTCTGGCTTGGTAGAAAAGCTTTTTGGTGCTTGCTGGTAGGTGTTCAGAGATGTACACGGGTTGACGATCATCATTCAAACCCATGACTGCAGTGTTTAATTTGTCGCACGCACGGCCAACAGGAGTGTCTGCTTAGTTTGCACAGTCGAGAATTCTGCTATTATTGGGCGCGGGGAGGTAGATATGGGTGCCCTCTCCTGGATTATATGGTACACACCGCTTGTATGATGCCCACACATTCCGCTTGGTAGACGGTGTTGAACATTCCTTGCAGGCTGACTTCGGTTCCGGGGTCGGTCTTGATCCGTTGGTGTATACTCTCAACTCATTGGGGCCTGAGTAGTCACACTGTACTTCTGTAGGCATTATGTTGTAGTGCTTTTGAAAGTAGTGTTTTTTCTGGGCTGTGTCGCAGGGTGATGACATCATAAGTTGCCATTTGATAGCATCTATAATACGCGTGTGCTTGATTGACTAACTCAAATGATGATTTACTACTAAGCTAATTTCAACGTTAGACTGATGGCTTAAACGACCTACTAGCCTTCCCATTTTTTAAACTGATGTTAAAGAATTATCACAAATTATGTACCACTATGCGTTTAAGATTTTCAGTTTTAAGTGAAGCGTAAAACGCGGATCCAGCTTTTAGGTATTAGTTTCCACGCAGTGAAAATGGTAAAAGCTCGCACTACGCAATATGCAAACCATGACTATTTCGTCGTTTTTTCGTCCTATCTTAAATATGCATGTTTCACTACGGACATATGTAAAGCACCTAGGCAGTTTTTACTAAATGTTCTGTGGCATCTAAACGCGTCCTCGCGTACCGAGCGAAAGGAGCATTGGTTTTATTTCTACATTTTCCTTTATAAAAAAAAACAATTGTTATTTTTGTTCTTTCCTTTTCGGGGATTGTCATGTGACGTTTCTAGTTAAATAGAAATGCTAAGTTATTCTGAATAAGTTTACGAAACATTTTTTGGTACGGCAAAGCCGTAACCGTGTTTCACTCATTTTACAAAAGATAGCAGTGGAATTAATAACGAATAAATGAATAAGACATAGGTATGGACTCTGTTCGACTGACTCATTTCCAATTTGCATGAAGGTTTTTACAAAAATCGATCACAGCAGGTGAACTGGTTATAAACTACTGCTGAAAATGACTATTTTCAACATTGCACATTATGCTGAAAATAGTCATAAATAGATATTATTCACTTATATTGTATCTTGTTGTAGTATGTATGTCATCCGAATATCTCTTACTCTACTATATACTATACATGGTACCTTGTGTACCTGTACCTACCTCACGGCCTATCTATATATTCATATCCAAAGTATTTCCGTCGAGAAATGCCTACTCAACAACAGCAAGGATTTTGGAAGTCGTGTGATACCGCCGTGCCTCTGAAAGCACGTTAAGCCGTTGGTCCTGCGCCTGTAGTGCTATTCTGTAACCATCTCACCGTGAAAACTTAGGTGAAGTGAGCGTGGAGTGAGCTGTCAGTACCACTGATGTTAGGGATTGACCAAGACATTGACCAAGACGGGATGACACTGACTCTACAGCTCACACCACGCAAGATTCTGTAAAAATCTCACCGTGAAGGTAAGATTTTTACAGAATCAACATGCTGATCTCACTCCGTTCGTATCGGATTGTCGTCCCATCGGACTATGAGAGTGAGGAGGAGAGTGTGCCTATATCTGCGGATACACTTGTGCACTATAATATCACCCGCGTCGATGGCTAGTCTCCACTGAGGTTGGCTTATTACATCCGGAGAGAAAAACAAAACAAAAATCAAGGAAGAAACAAAGTAGATTGACGAGAAAGATACCTTCATAATATCCATTCTATTAGCAAGTATAAAAAGAACAATATTTACATAAGCCTTCGTTAAAACCATTATTCTACCCAAGGATGCAGGGGTCCCTACATGTTAAAACCCCATTCCTTGTTTAGAAAGTACATGTACACTCAAAATAGCCCGCATAAGCCCGGCACTGTTATTACTCTATAATAAACTTCCGAATTGCTCCTCACAAGCCACTTACGGGCTTAAAATGGTATTTTATAACTTCATAAAGTTCAGTGAAATGTCAAGAGTGGATGCTATTTATAAAATGGTTCAGTAGCGTTTTGTAATCTCTTTCGTTGTTCATCAAGGTAATTTAATTGAAAAAGCTACGATTTTTTTTTGAAAAAACTCTGCTTCTGAAAAACTAATCAACGCAAAAGATTACTAGTTGGGACCAATTCTTATTATCCTAACTACGAGTAGGCCTATACCAAACCGAAACAATAACAGCCAATTCACTTTATTTATGCGTATGTGAGATTTGGCAACCAGCGGGGTTATTGCGAATGCCAGGACCTTTTAAGTGAAAGACTTGAAAATGAAAAATAATCTATTATGAAAGTCGTAAAAAGAGTATGTACAATCGATTAGAGAAAAACCACTGACACACAACGTTTGTTTCCATGTCACTGCAGCTGTGGCATGCCAAAGGGGCTTTAACACTTTCCCTCAGCTGCTAGTCGACCTTCTAATCCTTCAGACCTAAGCTCTGGTAAAGTTCCTGTACCCTCGGTCTGGGCAGGAACTTAGTCAGCAGATCTACCAGCTGTGTAGCAGAGCTAGTCCGTTCAACCACAATGTCGTTTTGAAGTACTAGTTCTCTTACGAAAAAGTGTCTGACACGAACATGTTTGCTTCTTCGATGAAACTCGAGATTATGCGCTAGTTTCACCGCAGTGTCGTTATCCACAATGAATAAGACAGGAATTTCCTTTTGACCATTCAAGTCTTAAAATAGTTTTTTTTTTGCCAAAATATTTCTCTTGAAACGTTCCTTTTACATATCGCATTATGCGCTTCACCATACACCAATCACCTGAAATCGGTGAAAAGATTAGGTTTTCACCGATACATGTCATTGTTTAGATAAAAAGGTACGTATGTAGAAAAAAAACATTAAAATAAAAAAAAGGAAAAATAGCAAATTACACATCAATTATGTCTGTGTAAACTTATTGGAGCAGATCAATCCTAAGCCTTCTTGTCCTCAATATAGTCCTTGACAGTATAATAGGCTTTCTGGCATAATATCCGCTTTATAAAAGATTTAAATTTATTAAGGCTTAGTTCTTGAATGTGGCTAGGAAGTTTATTATAAAAACGTATACATTGACATTTAAACGAGCCACCTATTTTCTGAGCCTGGTAGTGTGAACAACAAATTTGTGTTTATTAGTAGAAACAGATCCACAGAGAAATGTCCCTAATTTAAACAAAAAACAATTGCAACTGAAAGGATATTGAAAGATGCAGTCATGGGGACTGCCGACAGAAGTGAAAACTTAAAACTATGAAATAACAGTGATCACTCTTATAGTTCCAGATATACTGTTCAAAGTGATCACTCTTATAGCTCCAGATATACTGTTAACAGTGATCACTCTTATAGCTCCAGATATACTGTTAAAAGTGATCACTCTTATAGCTCCAGATATACTTTTAACCGCGTACCGGAAGACGTAGCTTTGAAAGGCCGGAGAAAATTATAGATAGAATTTAGACAAAATTACAGATTTCTTTTATTCATCTCTCATTTTGTCTATTCTTCCGTCAACATAAATTGGTACTATAGTGGTAAAGCTACGCGTGCTGGACAAGGTAGACCGATGACATGTGAAGGCGACACTTTGGGGAAACCTATGTCCAGCAGTGGACGTCTTTCAGTTGAAATGATGATAACGATGACAATGTTAACATTAGAAAATCGGAGACACGTACCCATAAGCATTTTTCGTACCTTAATTCAGTCACCGTTTCCCCTCCAAATACGTTCAGAGTGGATTTCACCAATGAAACTGAACGCGATCAGTACATAAACTACGTTTAAGAGCTGTCAGTGTCATAATTTTCTATGGAATATTGACACTGACTGCTCCTGAACGCGTTTTAGATGTGGTGAACGCGTTTAGTAAGATTGGTGAAATCGGATTTTATTTTTTAATAAATACAGAACCCTGTTAAAAAGTTTTGTGCATAACAGAAACTTTTCTCGCTTGGAACGTGTGCTGCTCTTGTTATGACATTTTACGTAATTTCGAATACGCTGCTTAACGTAGCGGGAATTAAATATTTCAAGTCGTAAAAGTTTTTGTTAGCAACCCACGCTTCGCAAGTTCTTTCACATTATTCTATGAAAAATTGAGATTGTAGAAAATTATTTTTAGGGTTCCGTAGGTACCCATAGGGTGCCAACGGGATACTATTACTAAGGCTCCGCGGTCCGTTCGTCAGTCTGTAACAGGGCTGTATCTTCTGAACCATAATAGGTACACACTCGAAATTTTCTCAGAGTGTGTTCCCACTACTATGGCGGTTATAACAAAAATAATAAAATGATAATATAGTTAATTAAATTTAAGGGGGTTTGCCCCATACAAAAAACGTTTTCTTTTACTTAAGTATTTAAAATAATTGTGTATGTTTTACGATGGTACGGAACCCTTCATGTGCGAGTCCAACTCGTACTTGACCGCTTTTTTTTTTTTTTTTGAGTTAATTTTTAAAGGTTTTATTTTAAGGCGTGATATCGTAGAAAGCAGATTAAAGATTATGTTTTTTGCTAACAAATAATAAGTTAAGTATGTGTTAGTAGTCAAAAGCGTAAGAAATAATGGATACTTATTGCTTGTTTAAATTGATCAAATGCGTGTCACTCAATAAGATTATAAATTGCGATAGATCTGCAGCTACGAGATCTGCAGCAGCTAGAAACAGATTCGATTTTTTTGAGGTAGTAGGTACAGTCGAGTTCTTTAATATCTGAGGATGTTCATGAATCAAAAACATAAAGGCAATGGCACAGATATCATAATACTACGTACAGATACCCAATCCCATACAAAGAAATGACACCTCCCTAAGTCTGGCAATTGAGCTGGCAATTTTTTGTCATCAAAATGTTCAACAGATGGCAGCACCAGCGATTCACTAATTGTCAGAGACAGTAGTTTTACAACGCCATCTAGGAGTCGACCTACTTTTAAATCTTTTCGTGCCATCCTTTTAAAATAAAGTTTTATACTTCCGGTTTCAGAAAAACATGTTAATATATTGATTTAATGTTTCTATGTAAAGAAATAGATTTTAAATAAGTTGTTTGATTTAAATTTGTGACTATAAAGGTTATTTTGAAGACAGGACAAATTGAGTTAAAACACCATCTATTGCAAAGAGCTCTAAACAAAAAGATTAACAGATGGCTACTTTTATCATTGTATGGGTTCGAATTGAAGGTAAAAGCTTATTTTATGTTTGTTTCTTGAAAAACGAGTGTGAATAGATAAATCAGCATTTAACAAGGAAGTCTTGATTTTTACTAATATTACTTTAGCCAAAATTCTGCTGTTTATCGCTTTCTAATGATTGTTAATTATATAATGGTTACCTATGCTGCCATCTTTGACTTTTTTTGAAGACTAATTATAAAATGTTCTAGTTGAGACCCCATGGCAATGGTAAGTTTCATAAAACCCTAAACAGCTTTGCCTTCCAATAAATTGTAAAGAATTCGTGACATAATAAATATGTGACTACATTAGGTCAATAATATTGCTACAGACAAAGACTCAAAAAACTCTGCGCCATCCTTTGTTCATATTATTTAGCGCAAAGTTAGGTTCACAAATATCTCAGCAATTTTATGAAAAATGTCTTGACAATTTGACATGTTTCGAATTGTTGTCTTAAATTCTTTGAACAATCCCTTTACAGAAGTATACGCTAGTGTAATATTTTTCTTTGAAATAAACTCAACTCGAATTTGACAACAGATATATAGTATACAGTACTATTTTGATAACTTAGCATCGGACGAAAAAGTTTTTGTTTATGTTCAAATCAACACTATGTACAATGGAAAAAACATTCTTCCTAACAGACGAAGCGGGCGTATCTCATGCGGTTTTTGGGGGTGAATGAATGCCGCTGGGCCCATGGAAATATATGAAGTTACTGATCGTAAGGCAGGTGTCGATTACGTGGACATCTTAAACAAAATCTTTCTTCCGACCGGCAAAATTGTTTATCCCGATGGCCATCGAATCGAATTTGTACAGGACGGAAGTTCCGTCCACAACACGAGAAGGGTCCAGGATAGCTGATAGATTTAAATTTAATTAAACTCCCGCCAAGAAGCTCTAACCTAAACCCCATAGCAAATTTATGGAATTTAACGGTTCAAAATTGGGACTCGACTCGAATTAGATCAGTCAATAATTTAAAGCCCACGTGCATGAGATTTTAAGGAAGGCTTTAGAAGTAGCGCCCCCTGTTCAAACATGATTGCATCAATGCGTGAACGTTTGCAATATGTTATTGTTGCCAATGGTGGAAATACTAGATTCTAAAACTGGCAGCACCATTGTTTAAACCTTGACTGAGGGTCCCTACCTTATTTAAAATGTAAGGTTTTCAGTAGAACAAAATAAGAATTTATGAATAACAAAATAAAAGTTAAGAACTAATGTGCTTGTATTGGGATTTTTATTTTTTAACGGACTGAAATTTTTAGACAAACAGGTAAGTATAAGTATAAGATTCTCTGCGTTGACCTCAAGATTTCCTAAAACTTAATTAATCAAATAATACAGCTCTCTCAACGTTGTTAGATTGAAACAGCCCTATTACGAACGGCAACATTGCATTATTACTCGTACGTCTGCTAGGCAAGTAAAAATAAATTAAATGGTAAAAGGTATTTAGTTGAATATTCAAAGCTGTATAGATATTTACGAATCCTAGGTTACACCAAATATATTGAAATCTAGAGTATTTAGATATTTATGTTCCGAAGACTAGTCAGATATTTTTGAATGCAGTAGGTACCGTAACAAACTTGTGAATATTTTATATGATACCATTTTATTGATGTCTAAGTTTGTATAAAACTATATGATCATTTTAACGCTTGCAATATTTTGAAACATTGTCACTGCCAATATATTAATGAACTCGACTGTACGACTGACTTAGGTTCCTTTGTGGAATCTGAAATCTATGAACACGGCCTTCATTGAGAAAAGTAAGTATTTATTGTGTTAACACATCAAATTATCACCTGAACTAATGTCTACCTACTCTCACAAACCATTCTATACTTATACCTCAACACAAAAGACCACGTAGGTAATTTGCATTTCAAAGTTCCATTATGTATCCAACAAATCAAAAATGGAAATAGGCAAACGAGCCCTCATTCTGCCTCCTCGCTCGTACTGGGCCAGACCGGAACCCCGTAGAAAATAAAACGCAGTAAAACACAGTCCGTCGTAGTATTAAATCTTTTCTAAACCGGGAACAATTCGGTTTTACCGCGGCGGGAAATGCCGACATTTTTACCGTTAACCCATTCGTAAAATTTTTAACTTGGAATTGCTGATACGACGACTACTTAAATGGCTTCATTTCTATACTGGCAATCGTGAGTATTATGTGACACTGTGAAACCTATGCGGTTGTGAATGGAATAGAAATGTTGGTTGGACTTTTGTTTTTCGCCTATTTGAAGCAATCATCTCGAAAAAGAGAGAGATGAGCCAAGTCTTTCCTAAATATGTCTCGATTTTGGTGAATTAACCAGGGAAATCTTCGTCTAACCCAATCCATAAGGTTCGTGACTCGTACCCATCATCTACATCAACAGCGCTATCGTCACGGTTGATGGCCCTGATAAGCTAAAGTTAACCTACTTCGACTTACGACAAGAAGCTTCTTGGGTGTCAGTAATAATACAAATAAAAACACCCATTCATCAGAGTCGTCGCAAGGGGCAAGGGGTTGGTTGTAAGCGCATGGCGGACAACGCCCTCTTCCAGCCCTGCAGCCTAAATGGGTCCAGGGACGGTGGACTCAGGGACGTCCACCGCCCCCCATACATCAGGACCCGAGGTGGCGGCGCGTAGTATTCCACGCGCACCCCGCTTAGACGTTGCGGGGGGAGTCAAACACCTAACTCACGAGGAGGCCCGCCGAGGCGGGCGGCACCAACCTAAACTTCCTAGTGGAACGATTCCACAGGCAACTCAAAACGGCGATAATGTGCCACGATGACCATATCTGAACAGAATCTGTGAAGGTTCTACTGGGTGTACGGAGCGCTTTTAAAGAGGATCCTCAAGTAAAATAAAAAAAAATCATTTCCTTAAATATAATACGAAAACAATTTCCATTTCTCACAAATTTTAAGGCACAAAGGAATATCCTGCCACAAAGCCCACATCTTTCTCGTTTCAGGTACAATACGTTATGAGATACGAGTACCGTACTCGCTTTGTCGTCGTTGTTTCAATAAGAATTACTCTTTCAATATCCTTTCGCGAGTAGGCAGTATATCGCGCCCCAAGGCATTATTTTAGCATTCTAAACACGTAGCCATGTCTGGAACATTCATTACGATATCGCCGTCTCTGAAGTTTTATGTGATAACATTGAAGGAAGAATCGCTTCGGCTTAGGCGAGAAAGGTAATGCACATATAAGTTCAAGCTATCCTTGTGAGTAACACAAAACTTTTCATTAACTTTTTCTTGGTATACCGTACCTATATTTGAGCGAATTCGTTGGGTACAGTGTGTTAACAATAATAAATAATAACTACTAGTCTACCCAAGGATTGAATTCATGGAATGCCACGCGTTCGTTTTAGTATACCTATCGTTAAAATCCGTTAGATAACGGATTTAGGTAGATAAATAAAGGTAAACAATCTTGACGTGACTTATTACACAAACACATATTAAACAAATAAACTACTACTTAAAATAATGATTTAATTGATTTAGTTATCATTATTGTTGTATTTACATTGGTTTTGTAACAGCATTTTATTTTAAAACTGAGTGAATTATTAAAAAGACACATCAAGATTTTTTACCTTTATTTAACATCACACTTTGTTGACACTTCCCGTGACCCAAGCGCTGGCTTTTAAATTGGCCAGAGTTTAAGCATTGTCATACAACTTGGCCATGCCGTCGATCTCTAGGGTGAAGTGACAGTGGAATTTAAAAGTTTATAGTAAGTTTACTATAAACCATTAAAACACTAATTAATGTATTGGTAAATATTGTTAGTTTTAAATTTTAATTTATTTTTACTTCAATTAAGAAACAATATTAATGTAATTAATTATTATAAATTATAAAAGTTTTATTTATACTCTTATAAAGTCGTGGGTAACTGACTTAGTGCCGATTTCACCAATGAAACTGAACGCGATCATCACTTTTAAACCGAGTTCAAGAGCTGTCATTGTCATTATTCCGGAACAATTTTGACACTGACAGCTCTTGAACGCGTTTTAGTTGTGCTGAACGCGTTCAGTTTCATTGGTGAAATCGGCACTTAATCGAATGTAACTGACGTTAACATTTGACAGTTGCCAGTCGTCGTATGTACTCTTTTAAGATGCGTTGTTAACAATAAAAAAGAGGAATATCAATAGCACAGTTTTCATAATACTACGTAGAGATACCCAATCCCATACAAAGAAATGACACCTTCCAAAGTCCCGGCTATTGAGCTGGCTATTTTTCTTCATCCATATTTTCAACAGCTGGCAGCATTTATTGAATTGCTGGATTCACTAATTTCCAGAGACTGTAGTTTTACAACGCCATCTAGGAGTCGACCTACTTTTAAAACGTTTCGTGCCATCTTTTTATATACACTTTAATAGTTCCGGGTCCAGAAAAACATGTTATTAGATTTATTTTATATTTCTATGTACAGAAATAGATTTAAAATAAGTTGTTTCATTTGTTGTGACTATAGTGGTTACTTTGAAGACAGCACAAATGGAGTAAAACGCCATCTATTGCAAAGAGCTCTCAACATAATTATTATCAGATGGCTAATATTTATCATTTTAAGGGTTCCAATTGTAAGTCTTGATTTTTACTAAACTTACTTAATCCAAAGTTCTGCCGCTTATCGCTTTCAAATGACGGTTAATTTCGTAATGGTTACCAACTCGTATACTGACATCTATGATTTTTTTTCAAGACGAATTATAAATTGTTCCAGTTGAGACCCCAAGTCAATAGTAAAGTTTTCAAAAAGCTGTAAATAGTGCAGCATAAGTGGAACAACAGTGTCACATTCATTTTGCAGTGTGTTAAGCAACATAAGTCTAAACTTTCCTTTTGGTAAAGCAAACAGATCCAAACTACAGAAATTCTTATTAAAATTGCTCGTAAGGCGACGAAGTGGCGCACGCAAGCCGGCATTTGTACGACTGGAAGTAGTAGCTAATACAGGTCGTAAGCCCACCACGCGTCCCTGGCATGGGAACTATATAACACAACTTGTTAACAATGTCTAAACAATCATACGAGTTGTTGCATAAGTCATACAAAAATGTAGTTTCAAGAAAAGTACGCCTTGAACTCAAACAAATCAGATTATATTTTATAAGTAAATCATTATAAGAGAGGTAACAACTTTTAAAGCAACGATAATACATAGTCTTCAAAAATTTACGTTGTATGCTTTCTATACACTCAATGTTTTTATTGAGGTAGGTGTTCCACACCGGCACTGCATATTCTAATTAAGACCTAACTAGTGATCGATATAGATTTAAATATGCAATAGGGTGCTTAAATTCAGTGGCTGATCTCATCACAAAGCCATACATGCGATAAGCATTATTTACAATTTTATTAACATGTGCAACTAAGTGAAGTTTATCGTCACGTAAAATTCCCACGTCGCGGATCAAACTCTCCCTTGCCAGAGTTTCACTGTGTATGGCATGGCATAGGGTTAAGTAAATATATTTATATTTTTAGTGAACCTAATACAAAAACATTTAGATATACTGCGTTGGAGTTTGTTTTTAGTGCAATAATTTGCATGACGATTGAGGTCTTGTTGAAGCAATTGACAGTCAAATGTAATAAAACTCCTTGTGTAGATAACAATATTATTGAATTCCTCCAATCGAACAACCTACTGCAGTAATTAGTTACAATTAATTAGCTATTATAATAAAACATGTAATAAAAACTGATATGAAAAATTTAATTATTGTATGGTAATTATATTGATGACCACACGTAATCCGTCCGCATTCGATGCTGGGGGTCTACTCTCTAAGCACGAAGTCCGTAGTTTCGGCCTTCGTTACGGACGTTTCCTACTCTATGGCTGTTTTTTTAATGGTCGAAGAAGCTCTACAGGTAGACCGGTGGCGTCGCCGATTGCCTCTTATTAAAACATGTCAATAAATATAACATGTATTTGTATTAATATTATTGATTAGGTTATATTATTTTCAAACTTGATATTTTGCTTACAGGACATAATGGGTGTTAGGACAGGCGGAAGATACTGTTAAAAAAAAAATACACAATAAAAGTATTGTTTTTGGTAACAAAGTTTTATTTAGCATCAATCAACACAACTCGGCTTCTTGCTGAATCGGTAGGTATCTGTCGCCGAACTCGTGGACGTGCACGACAAGAATGTAATGCTGTAAACAAATGAAAAAAAATAATTAACATGATTTATGTGATCTATTCACTAGTGATCAATAATACTTCGCTGATTATGAATTGGCAGTTCCTTTTACCAGTGCCTCAGTGATCACTGCGGGTTGCTCCTGGGAAAGTGGGTTGGCAGGTGTAGCAGCAGATATTTGTGTGGGTGTGATTACTGCTGGGTCTTGTCTTACAGGTGGACCCTGTACTAACAAATTTACTACCTGTGTTCAATTATAAATTTAATTATTGCCGATGGAAAAGCTGGCACTCTTGCCTCAGTTTGCGGCTCTCCAAAACCCTCTCCCATAATTGACAGTATACTCAATTCAACTTGCGAGAGGTTTGGAGCTACCAATGGGCCTCCACCTGTAGCACATGCTGAACGTCTGGCAGATCCAGCAGCTTTTTCGGCCAAATGTTTTTTTATCATTGTATGCACTTTAATAATGGCAAGACCTTAAAATCATATTAATACGACTAATTTATTAAACTTAACCTTTGCCACTGCTCCACGGACTTTGTGCAACTCCCCATTGAATTAAGGGAGTTGCACAGGCTGTCCCACAGCCGTTTTGATCGGATTCTCCAGTCGGCACCCCTCAATAGTCCGCGAGCCAACTCATTATACTCACTCATAAAATCGAGGAGGGCCTCTATTTGTGCATGAATTGCTGCTGGAGCGGTAGGGGCCATTTTACTAAACTAGCGAAAACTCCCCGCGTCGTATAAATAATATTATGAAAGTACACATAATGTAAATAAATATTGTGAAAAAAACTGACATTTCATTTGAAAGTTGCCGTCAGAAAAAAAAAGGGCAAAGGTATTAACAGAATAAGGCCACGATATGGATTAAAATGGCAAAAATAGTTCAATTATTTAATTAAAGACATAATAAAAACTATATTGTTAGAACTGTGGTATTTTTCTAAGATTACAAATATCATTTTTTGTAAGCTAGAAAACTTCAAAGTAAGTCTCCGTCGTTGACGGAGTTAGAGAGTAGACCCCCTGAGTAGATAGGTTGTGCCGGTTCCAGCTCACTTTTTTCAAGGGGTTTCAACCGACTACTAAGCGGTCCTCAATCCTAAAAAAAAAAAAAAAAAGGTTTTGGCATGCGCTGAGCACGAATCTGCGGTCCATTTTTGCGTAGGATGCACGGTTCGCGAGATACGTAAATCAATTAGCAATAATCTAATTGACATCCGCCCGGCCCGGCGACCCTCATTAGCGTTTCATTGTTCGCTATTTCTTATCTATTACTCATTCGAGAGTTCGCATTACCACTGCTTTAGGGTTCCTTATCAATTACTCATTGTGAGCGGGTTCTGCCTCTATTTTATTTCATACTACACTCACGCCTTCTTCCCATGGGGTTTACAAAACTATGCATTGAACATCCCTGAAACTTATATAGCAAATGCATTAAGCAATATTCACCACAAACTGAAGTCAAATCATTCTGAATCCTATCAACATTCCAGTCCCATCTTTTGCAATTTCTTCTTAAAAATTCAACTTGATATCGCACAGGTGCCCGTCCATACGAATCAAAATATTGCCCAACACCATTTGTGTCAATATGTAAAGCTACCCAGTGTGAGCCTTGTTTATAATCCGTATCCAAATTGCATATTATATACGTAGGCAGATGGGTGTACATTTTTAAATACCTTTTGTTACGCTCCGTTCATTCATCCTCTCAACATGACCAAACCATCTTTATTTCAAACTATAAAATATGTATTGAACAGCTCATTCAGTTGGCCATTTCTTATCTATTACTCATTCGAGGGCTCTCATTACTACTGCTTTAGGGTTCCTTATCAATTACTCATTGTAAACGGGTACTACTGTTCATTGCCTATATTTTTATTTCATACTACACTCACGCCTTCATCCCATGGGGGTAGGCAGAAACCACAGAACGCCACCTGTTACGATCCTACACATATATCCTATACATACACGCGCGCCGGTTGCGAGTGCTACGCATCTGACCTTTCTGAAGAACATCACCATTAAGGTCAACATATGTCTTCCTAGGGCGTCCCCTACCGCGTTTCCACTCACATCTGCCTTGTAAATACCTTTTGTTACGCTCCTTTCATTCATCCTCTCAACATGACCAAACCATCTTTATTTCAAACTATAAAATATGAACGGAACAGCTCATTCAACTAAAATATCAGTGAACCCTGTGTTCCCTGTAAATATTTCACGTGATATAACATTTAAAAAAAATCTGTTGTAAATGTAAAAACAAATATTATTTTTGTTTTAAATGGGCATTACTCTCAGCGTTATATTCCGTAAACAATAACGCGGATCTGGTATCATCGTAAGCTATACAAGGTGTTTTTTTATATCCCATAACTCTAGGGTATGATTGAGACCATATCAAAAAATCAACTGGCATATGAATTATGTTTCAATCATCCTTTGTTTTTTTTCATTTTTCAAACAAAATAATTCGATAAAGTCACGATTATTAATGTTAAACACCCTAACGTGAAATATGACAACGTCGCATTTTCTTATACTCGATACCTAGACACATCGAGGGTCTATTTTGTACGGTACGCAAACAAAATTGGCAACCTCGCAAAAGTAGTAAATATACGTAAATAGATTTGTCATACTGGTGACAATTTTGGACCTAATTGAATTATGATTGATGATATCTTTGAAACTATGCATTTTTGGACCACCTATTCTAGGAGTTTAAGTATTATTTTTACCTACAGAATATAACCCTAGAAAAACAGGTTGTATATGTAGGGTGCCGTACAACCTCACCGATGCTCAGAAGCAGGCCCGGGTGGAACGGTCTCGGTGTGTTTACGACATCATTACAGGTTTACAGATTTATCAATACGATCCAGAAACGAAGCGCCTGTCGACAGTTTGGTTATTTAAAAAACGAATTAACGCCTACCAAAGTGAAGCGATCTAGAAGCGACTGGCTACTTGATCAATTCCTTTAAGGAACTAAAGAAGCATCAACGCTGAATGGGAAACTACCAAATGTTGTTTTCTCTGTTGTAACCAAACACAGGGCTCCGCGGTCTACTGCTCCACCACGACAACGTGCCTTCGCACACCGCGCTCAAAACGAGCGACTTCCAGAACCGCACGCCGGTCAAACTCCTTACAGCCCTTACCTAGCACCGTGTGACTTCTTTTTATTCCCGAAAATAAAATAACTGCTTAAAGGGATACAATTTTCGTCGCCTGAAGATGCGCTGTCAGCGTTCGAGCAGGTTGTAAACGAGGTGTCTACGGTAGACTGGAAAAAGTTTTTCAGACGCATGAAACTTTTTACAGAGGCTAGTGGAGAGTATTTCGTCCATACGAATCAAAATATTGCCCAACGCTATTTGTGTCAATATCTAAAGCTACCTAGTGTGAGCTTGGTTTATCATATGTATCCAAATTGCATATTAAATACGTTGGTACATTCATGGCTATACATGGGTAGCCTATTGAGGAGTTCATCTTTGCAACGCACCCCGAAGGAATGTGAAATAACTTTGTAAGATCGCACTTTAGGAACTGTGTTGACTCATTAAGTAACTATCAGTTGCGTTGTAAGCACTTAAGAATTTGCTTTAGATTAGAAATTACTTAGTGGTGCTATATAAGAGCAGCCCACTCAGTCAGACCATAGTCAACTGGTTTGGTAGCAGTGGATAGTGACAGTACTACGTTTTGTGTTACTTCAACGCATCAACGGTAATGGAGGTAAGTGTTTATTCTATTGAAAATTACTTTTCTTTCTTTCTGACTTTTTATTTACATGAACTTTGCCTTGCGTGTGTGAAAAAATTGATATTAACGTGTTTTCTGTGTTTGTGGCAGAAATCATTAAGTTTCTTAGACAATGATGAAAATACCTGTAAGCTGCATTACTACTCACTACTTTCCCCTCAACACGAAGAAGACAGTGGTGACATCGTCATTATTAACACATGCGATGGGAGAAAAATTAAATCTCAGACGATTCATTTTGGAGGATGTTGCAGGTGACATCAATGTGGAAGTGAAATAGTGGTTTCAGTTATTAAGTGACACAACGTCAGAGTGTTTCGCTCACGAACTATTCGCCGAACAAATAGATAACGATTTATTCAACTGTTTAATTTATGTTGTAAGGGAGTGTGTTATAGGGATATTTGAAAGTTTTCATTTGCTTTTTTTTTTGTGTACTTCATTATGAATCTAGAAAATATAAAGTATATTATTGATGTAGATGGGTTTCAGATATCAAAAAAAATGTACTTTAAAGATGTAGCAATTTACAATATTCAGGATAATATCCTTTATTTGTTTTACATAAAACTCCCAACGTGGTTGTTAGATTATAAACATGATAGAACAATCACATTCGTTATGAGACATATTCACGGAATGCAATTAAAAAATTATGATAATGATATTAGTTTTTCAGAGTTTTTAAAACGAGTAAAGAGTTTTGATCCAAACAAGCATTTCACGTGGGCTTACAAAGGGGGGATAGTAGAAAGAGATTTTTTAGCAAGTTTGGGGTATAAATCGTATAACTTAGAAGCAATCCATTGTCCGAAAGTGGAAATAATTATAGAAAAATTTAAATTACACCGACTTAGTAATTGTACGAGGCATGTAGCATACAAAAGAATTCCATCTCGCAGCGCTCACTGTAGTGGTGTAGAGGTGCGAGCATTCTCACTGTGGTTTGAAAATCATTTACTCAATCGATAAGTTTAGTGTGTAATATTTTTGTGTAGTTACCTAGTTTTTTCATATTATGTATCTAGTTTATTTGTATTGACTAGGAACTCATTTGAATATAAGTAGTAACCTGTTAGTACTTATTGAGTCTTTTACATGTATATCTAATAATAAACGTGTAAATTTTGTGTGTATACCTGATTAACTGTTATTGTTAAGTTTTTTGTATGTCATAATTAACGTTTAAGATTTATGTATACCTAATTAAATAAAAACAGATAAATGTCAGCAAGCTTCAGCTACGTCAGTCAAATAAATCAAATTGTGCTTTAATTCATTTTGTTTTCTTTATTTATCCAACTTGTAGAATCCATACCGAAACACTTCACTAGAAATGTATCATCACAGTTTCTCTTCGACACTTTCGCCACTAGGTATACATCAGGATATTTACCTTTTTGGAGTTCCTGTTCATAAAATCCCCCTAAGATTGGTTGTTTCCTTTCATCTTTCAACTGATAGGTCACAGGATTGGGGTTATTCACTTTCACTACTTGAAATATTTCCGAATCTTTTAAATTCACATATTCATTATCAAATGTATTATTATTGTTGTTGAATCTGCATTGGAAACAGAATTTTAACTTATAAATCATAAGTAGAGTAGATCAATTCAACACCGTTACATTTTGAAACTCCTGAAGTGTTTTTAAATTCAATTAAAAATTATGTTTTTTGTATACAACAGTGGATTCATCAACATTAAAAAATAAGTTAAATTTCATACTGCACGCTGATTTTGTTCAACAAACCAAAGATTTTATAGATCTTACGTTTGACTTTCAAACATTCAATTACGAGTACATAATTTGTCAAGATGACTTCAATATTTTCTTTTCATCTTTACATGATACAATAACTAGTAAAATTAGTGAATGTATTTGAAAAAAAGATAGTAGGTGGAATCTAAAAAACATAAATTCTATAAACATTAACATCAATAAATTCAACCAACTACCTACATGGTACTTGATACATAGATCTTCCCCGTGATATAAAATTATAAAATGCTGTTGTAAATGTAAAAACAAAGATATTTTTTTACGCTAACGCTAATTTTCTTTCTTTTCAATATACAAAATTGAAAAAAAGTTGTTTTTTCAAATATGAAAATTATGGTACAATTGTAAAACAATTTAAATTTTTTCAACTACTAAACAGTGAAACTTTAAAAAAGATTTGGTTCGGTCAAACGATAAAATAAAATAATTTATTTTTGATGCAAAATTTGTGGTTTGCATCGATTTAATTTACTCATGGTTTTGTATTTTAGATATTTCTTAAAAACGCCGATGCATAATTTTCAATAATATAAAGTTTTTCAATATACAAAATTAATAATAATGGTAAAATTGTAAAATAATTTAATTTTTTCAACTACGAAACAGTGAAACTTTAAAAAAGATTTGGTTCGGTCAAACGATAAAATAAAATAATTTATTTTTGATGTAAAAATTGTGGGTTGCATCGATTTAATTTACTCATGGTTTTGTATTTTAGATATTTCTTAAAAACGCCGACGCATAATTTTCAATAATATAAAGTTTTTCAATATACAAAATTAATAATAATGGTAAAATTGTAAAATAATTTCATTTTTTCAACTACGAAACAGTGAAACTTTAAAAAAGATTTGGTTCGGTCAAACGATAAAATAAGGTAATTTATTTTTGATGAAAAATTTGTGGTTTGCATCGATTTAATTTACTCATGGTTTTGTATTTTAGATATTTCTTAAAAACGCCGACGCATAATTTTCATTAATATAAAGTTTTTTACATGACGATGTCACCACTGTCTTCTTCGTGTTGAGGGGAAAGTAGTGAGTAGTAATGCAGCTTACAGGTATTTTCATCATTGTCTAAGAAACTTAATGATTTCTGCAACAAACACAGAAAACACGTTAATATCAATTTTTTCACACACGCAAGGCAAAGTTCATGTAAATAAAAAGTCAGAAAGAAAGAAAAGTAATTTTCAATAGAATAAACACTTACCTCCATTACCGTTGATGCGTTGAAGTAACACAAAACGTAGTACTGTCACTATCCACTGCTACCAAACCAGTTGACTATGGTCTGACTGAGTGGGCTGCTCTTATATAGCACCACTAAGTAATTTCTAATCTAAAGCAAATTCTTAAGTGCTTACAACGCAACTGATAGTTACTTAATGAGTCAACACAGTTCCTAAAGTGCGATCTTACAAAGTTATTTCACATTCCTTCGGGGTGCGTTGCAAAGATGAACTCCTCAATAGGCTACCCATGTATAGCCATGAATGTACCAACGTATTTAATATGCAATTTGGATACATATGATAAACCAAGCTCACACTAGGTAGCTTTAGATATTGACACAAATAGCGTTGGGCAATATTTTGATTCGTATGGACGAAATACTCTCCACTAGCCTCTGTAAAAAGTTTCATGCGTCTGAAAAACTTTTTCCAGTCTACCGTAGACACCTCGTTTACAACCTGCTCGAACGCTGACAGCGCATCTTCAGGCGACGAAAATTGTATCCCTTTAAGCAGTTATTTTATTTTCGGGAATAAAAAGAAGTCACACGGTGCTAGGTAAGGGCTGTAAGGAGTTTGACCGGCGTGCGGTTCTGGAAGTCGCTCGTTTTGAGCGCGGTGTGCGAAGGCACGTTGTCGTGGTGGAGCAGTAGACCGCGGAGCCCTGTGTTTGGTTACAACAGAGAAAACAACATTTGGTAGTTTCCCATTCAGCGTTGATGCTTCTTTAGTTCCTTAAAGGAATTGATCAAGTAGCCAGTCGCTTCTAGATCGCTTCACTTTGGTAGGCGTTAATTCGTTTTTTAAATAACCAAACTGTCGACAGGCGCTTCGTTTCTGGATCGTATTGATAAATCTGTAAACCTGTAATGATGTCGTAAACACACCGAGACCGTTCCACCCGGGCCTGCTTCTGAGCATCGGTGAGGTTGTACGGCACCCTACATATACAACCTGTTTTTCTAGGGTTATATTCTGTAGGTAAAAATAATACTTAAACTCCTAGAATAGGTGGTCCAAAAATGCATAGTTTCAAAGATATCATCAATCATAATTCAATTAGGTCCAAAATTGTCACCAGTATGACAAATCTATTTACGTATATTTACTACTTTTGCGAGGTTGCCAATTTTGTTTGCGTACCGTACAAAATAGACCCTCGATGTGTCTAGGTATCGAGTATAAGAAAATGCGACGTTGTCATATTTCACGTTAGGGTGTTTAACATTAATAATCGTGACTTTATCGAATTATTTTGTATGAAAAATGAAAAAAAACAAAGGATGATTGAAACATAATTCATATGCCAGTTGATTTTTTGATATGGTCTCAATCATACCCTAGAGTTATGGGATATAAAAAAACACCTTGTATAGCTTACGATGATACCAGATCCGCGTTATTGTTTACGGAATATAACGCTGAGAGTAATGCCCATTTAAAGGCTCGTACACACTGGCGTGACGTTACAGTGCGACATAAAGTTACCGCGTGTTGCGGAAAAATGAAAAAAACAAAGGATGATTGAAACATAATTCATATGCCAGTTGATTTTTTGATATGGTCTCAATCATACCCTAGAGTTATGGGATATAAAAAAACACCTTGTATAGCTTACGATGATACCAGATCCGCGTTATTGTTTACGGAATATAACGCTGAGAGTAATGCCCATTTAAAACAAAAATAATATTTGTTTTTACATTTACAACAGATTTTTTTTAAATGTTATATCACGTGAAATATTTACAGGGAACACAGGGTTCACTGATATTTTAGTTGAATGAGCTGTTCCGTTCATATTTTATAGTTTGTAATAAAGATGGTTTGGTCATGTTGAGAGGATGAATGAAAGGAGCGTAACAAAAGGTATTTACAAGGCAGATGTGAGTGGAAACGCGGTAGGGGACGCCCTAGGAAGACATATGTTGACCTTAATGGTGATGTTCTTCAGAAAGGTCAGATGCGTAGCACTCGCAACCGGCGCGCGTGTATGTATAGGATATATGTGTAGGATCGTAACAGGTGGCGTTCTGTGGTTTCTGCCTACCCCCATGGGATGAAGGCGTGAGTGTAGTATGAAATAAAAATATAGGCAATGAACAGTAGTACCCGTTTACAATGAGTAATTGATAAGGAACCCTAAAGCAGTAGTAATGAGAGCCCTCGAATGAGTAATAGATAAGAAATGGCCAACTGAATGAGCTGTTCAATACATATTTTATAGTTTGAAATAAAGATGGTTTGGTCATGTTGAGAGGATGAATGAACGGAGCGTAACAAAAGGTATTTAAAAATGTACACCCATCTGCCTACTTATATAATATGCAATTTGGATACGGATTATAAACAAGGCTCACACTGGGTAGCTTTACATATTGACACAAATGGTGTTGGGCAATATTTTGATTCGTATGGACGGGCACCTGTGCGATATCAAGTTGAATTTTTAAGAAGAAATTGCAAAAGATGGGACTGGAATGTTGATAGGATTCAGAATGATTTGACTTCAGTTTGTGGTGAATATTGCTTAATGCATTTGCTATATAAGTTTCAGGGATGTTCAATGCATAGTTTTGTAAACCCCATGGGAAGAAGGCGTGAGTGTACAATGAAATAAAAATAGAGGCAGAACCCGCTCACAATGAGTAATTGATAAGGAACCCTAAAGCAGTGGTAATGCGAACTCTCGAATGAGTAATAGATAAGAAATAGCGAACAATGAAACGCTATATTATTGCTAATTGATTTATGTATCTCGCGAACCGTGCATCCTACGCAAAAATGGACCGCAGATTCGTGCTCAGCGCATGCCAAAACCTTTTTTTTTTTTTTTTTAGGATTGAGGACCGCTTAGTAGTCGGTTGAAACCCCTTGAAAAAAGTGAGCTGGAACCGGCACAACCTATCTACTCCCTATCATTGACAAATATAATGAACTAGCGGCCTGGTACGTGCTTCGCTATGTATAAAGTGAAATAATAATAAATAAATTGGAACATTCGTTTATTCAACCAAAAAAATATTTTATTAATTGCTAGCTATTTTTCTGTACATGTAGACCTAAAAATAAGTGCAAAATGTGACTTTGGAAAATTATACAAATGAAATGTCAACACACTGAAAATAGGTAATTATTTACCTGTTCGTGGAACAATCGTTGGTATATTGATATGGTAGCCATCGTCACTCACACGCATCATTTCAGCCAAAACAGGCGTTTCCACACCTCTGGGAAAGTCCCTTGGCTCAAACATCTATAGTAAATAATATGTAGTGGGAGACTTCAAGCGTCAGCGGTATTTTTAAGGAAGAATGGCGGGATACCAGCAGGTCCTGGGCCTTAAGAACAATCTACGGATTTCAAAGCACTGTGTACTTGTTCAATACTGATCACAAGATTGCTAACGAGACGACTATTCTTAGACTCGTCGAAGGTCTGCTGCTGCATATCGTTAAGAGTGGAAGGCTCATAAACATGAATGGAAGAAGTTTAAAATAGATCACAGATTTCATCTCATTCTCATAGATCATAGATCAGATTGTTGTACGACTGTCACTCGTAATGCATAGTTGAAGGAATGGAAGCTTTGGATTTACGGTTTGTTAGAAAAGTCCAGAAATATTTAGTGTTAACTTTTATGATATCCTCAACTGACTTTATGTATAGGCAATAACACGTTTTAGATTCAGTATGAAATTTCGCCCTATATAGTGAAAACTGTTCGTAATCTGATAAATTTTGATACTCCTTCCATTTACACCAAGCTTTAGTTTAACTTTTTTAAATATGTATCAATGATGGTGAGAACCAAACCGGATATTTAGAAGACTTGACTGATGTGGGAACATGAGCTTTAATAACTCTGAAAATAACTTCATAAATGTATTTACTGTATCTTCTGCAAATTGCCCCTGTAATAATTCGCCCCAGTTAACTTTGCCCAAATCACCATTAATTTCTTCGTAATTCGCCATATAGTAATTGTACCTCTGTTTAGATTTACGTGTCATGGCTCGTTTATCAAAATTGAAAGCAGCTAATATGCATAGGGGTGGGTGATAAGGGTCTGAGATTAATAATGTGTCAGTGGGTGTTATAACAGAACACTCATTATTACTGATTACTAAATCCAAAATCTTTCCGGTCGAATTTTTTATATTATTATACTGGTAGGCATTAAAAATGGACATAAAGATGCTCATGTGTCTATAAATTGGAGATTTGCTGCTATTTGATGTAGAATATGAACCTCCAGCAGCCAACCAATCAATTCCGGGGAGATTGTAATCACCAAACAGATAGAAATTTTAAAATAAAATATGCAACTAAACAAGGGTGTTTTTTTGTGGAATGTATACTGAACATATGATATCGTACTTTCCTCTCGATACTCGGGATACGCAAAATGACATGCTTAATGTATTGGTTTAATAAGATAGTGGAGTCAAGTGTGACAGATCCCAGTGCCTTCAGCATTGCAATAAGGGTGCCACCACCATCCTTCTTTTGAGTAGGTTTGCGATCCCGGTCACATCTATATACGGAATACCGTTACTCAATAAACTCAGAGTCGAGTATTTCAGGGGCTAACCAAGTCTCCGTGAGTATTATGACATCGTAGCAGTTGGATGAAATTTACACCTGTTTGCAACAACGTTGATTAACACATCTCACATCAACAAACCAACTTATTATACAGAAATAGCACATCTAGACTTAGTAGAAAGGCAATGACAACCATGATGCATGAGCGAGCGTAGCGAGCTCGGGAATTGGGTCACCCCGACTAGGACTGGTAAGGTTCGAAGGGGGGCAGGGTCTAGTGAGCAAGCGAAGCAAGTGAACAAAGAGAAGAGAAAGCGAGCGAGAAGAGAAGAAGAAACCATTCAGAAGTCGACTATGCCTTAATACATTTATTAATCGTCATAGTAAAAATTAAAAAAATACTTTAGACTTTTGGGGTGTACTTTAGACTTTAACCTTAACCTTGAAGATGTCAGTGAGTTAATTTATTCATGGAAACAAATTTAGACCCACCATATGGTCTTCCCCACCCTTAACACTCCCACTACCCACCAATCCCGAAAAAAATATAGGATTTTTTCCCTCGACACCTATGGTTTTCTGCACTTTGGGGTTTTCTTTACCCTAAAAAGGGTATATTTTACCTATAAAACAACTACTATAAAAGAGCGATGGGCGGTAAAGTACAGTGGTTCTTAGTTATGTAAATTAGGATATTATGTAGAAATTTTTATAAATTAATTACATATGGAGCCTTTTGGTAACTATTTCGAAATTTCATCGATTTAGAAAAATACTAATATGTGGTCATAATTTTGCATTAATCTCTTAATCAAATAGCTTTGATTGCTATGTTAATTTGAAGTTTAATTTGTGAAGATTTGTCTTAAATTTGTAAACCATGAAATATTTATAGTAATGATTAAAAGTTAAGTAGCAAAATTAGAATATCGTCAGAGTACACCATAAACAAAGTATTTGAAAACTTTAAAAACATCCACACTTATGGGTTACCCATCGAGCCACGAACATTTAAAACAACAGAGGTGCCCGTCAGTTGTTTGATAGAGGTGTCAAAGATGGAAAACCAAAATTACTAAAATTAACGAAAACATTTAACGAACGCCTTCACTTTCACAATAATTTTCTATTCAAGGTTTCATTATAACTACGAACCTCTGTACTGGTTATCGTTACTGATATCGCCCCTAATTCTTAGTGATAATTCGTTTTTATCTGTTTTGTTAAATAAGTCCCAACACTTTTGCTTAGGCCGCCAGCTGAGAGTTAAGTAGATTAAATGAAAGATCATGATATACACATTTATTTTTAACCGTTCTAAAAGATGGAAGTTATCAATTTGTCTATATATACAGGGTGAATATTTCAAATCAGCAATGAGGGCTAAATCCAAAACTGTGGATGAAACATAACTAAAAACAATTAAAGGAGTCTAAGGGCCGACTAAGATAAAAACTAAAACTACATCAGTACATTTTTGATAAACCAATTTCTCTAGCTAGGAATCGAATTTATTTTTAATCTCCTTTTAAAATATGTTCAAATCTGAGTTTTCAAAGTCGTCAGATTTAGGGAAACCCCACAATTTCTTCATCAGATTTGACTTTTTAGTCAGTATTCGTTAGGCCTTATCTGAAACTTTTCAAATTTATTTTCGGTGTTCTCTCATCATGCCGCACCTACGCAGCTATCAACTTTCTGCCCTGCATACCTATGCTTTCTCAAAAGCCCTCTGGGCGGCCCCTCTACTATTTTCGAACAACTTTTTAAGACAGTTTATCGAATCAACCTACCTATCAAACTCATAATGACACATAAAGGGAAAATAGATCGAGTTTCCCTAACATTGTCCTAGTAAGGCAACTTCTCAAAAGAAATCCCTTCAAAAGATATCAAAGGTTCATTCAATCAGAGGATCCGAGGTAAAGCCGATAATCCCGCCTTCCGTTCCATTCGTTTTCAATAGTGGCCAGCCTTTTGTTACATATTTTGGTTGTTATATCTGTGTCTTTGTCCGTAACTGTGATAAAGCAAGATTTCACAAACTTGCTTGAGATAAAATAAATGTTACTAACTAAATATACCTACGCTGAAATTTTACTGGTTGTTTTCCCACAACGAAAGGATTTGGTCTTGGTCGTACAATCGGTTTATTAAAATAAAATGAAAAAGGAATCAAAATTAGCAGATTTATAATAATTGAGAAAACCAAAGCTTAATTGTGAAAAACTTTGCTCTGAACATTTACGAATCGCTCTTAATTTTGCAGTACGTTTAAAGTAGTACCTATGTTACGTGTAGTGGCTACTTAAAGTTTATCACGCTTTCGAGGTGATGCAATTTTTTTATAACATGAGAAACTTTTTTTTTAACTCCATGATTCGATAGTACCTACCTACTACTGAGAGCAAATGATTATGCCGCGGGAAAACAACCATTAGAAGGACGTCCTGCCCTCTGGTTACGGGTAATGTTCAGGATTGCAGGTTTTACAGTATGATTAAAAAATTTAGATTTAATTTACCATGGATGTATTCATTCTTTTAAGCTTGCGGAACAATAGTTTAAAAAAAAAAAACAATGCTTAACAATAGCTTCCGATGGTTTTGACGTTCCATTTTATCCCATAATAGGGATGATGACATTTTTTTTAATCTCAACAATTGTTTGTTTCCAAATAGTGCAAACAAAATTACAAAAAGTGAAAGAGCTTAATTAAAAAATTGTCAAGTTATAAACGTTTTAAGATAAGTGTTAGACACGGACAGCACTATCGTAGAAGTGACGTCACGACTGTGTAAGTTCATACTAGCGCCGTACATTGTCCGTACCGTGCGACAAGGACGGGAATAATCACCTCCAAAAACTTTAAAAGCGTGTATCTTCTTCATATTTAGACCGATTTAACAGATTTTTTCGATTATCTCATTTTTATTATGCCTACTTTGAAATTACATTATTTTTATGAACATTTCTAATATCAGTCATCATCCCTATTGTGTGTCAACAGTAGCTCGATGCCGACTATTTTAGATCAAGGAATATATTAACGTAATTAGAATTACGTGTAAGATACGCCAAGGTTAGGTACTTACTAAAACATTTGCGTACCCCATAAAACGTGTATTTTTTTTACAGATGGTATTCCTAAAATGAATTTCGTAATTATGTTATTATGTTTTAAAGTAACTTGTGATTTCTGTTTTGCTTACAATGATGCTTACTGTAATCCTGATTCAGTAGGAACAAGTAGTTAGAGATAAATACCAATGGGTATTGACGAATGAAACCAAAATACACAATAAATAATAAATGATTCGTGTTACATAAATCTGCAACATCTGGTCAGGCCAACAAAATAAAATATAAAATATTTCACTGATCTCAAACAGGAGTACCAAAAGATCTAGGAGTGTTATAAATATTTTGATTAGTTTTCGTAAGTTCCTGACTCCTAAAGCATATTAATTGACAAACTAGAAAATATTGCGGTTATTAAAATGTAAGATTTTTTTTTGAAAATTTTTTTTTTGACTACTTACCTTTTAAATCGTCCATTGATCCACTGGACCATATAAAATTAGTCGAAGGTGTGATTAGCACACATCAGGGAAACAAGGCACCAATCGGAAGACGCCTATATTACCTTAAACAATAGCTACACTGGAAATTCTTGTACGAGTATAATAAAGTTATGGGTGGGACGGTAGGTACATTATTTATGCACGCGGTGATGACTGCGGATAATTTTGTATGTTAAATAATAATATTTATTAATTTGTTTGTTTGTATAACCACCCATTTGCTATTAATAGCAAATGGGTGGAAGAAGTACTGGACACTGAAAGAGATCTTGAAATCCAAGGAGGAAAGCATGTCAACCAAAACTAGTCTAGCAGATCTTCAAATAATGCAAAATAAAATTCTAAAAATACTTTTTCAATATCAATTTTTAACACCTACTTACAAAATATATGAATAAACCAAACTAATGAACATAAAACAACTATATATTTATCATACTTGCATGCTTGTTCGAAAATTAAATAAATCTCTCCATACTAACTTAACCTTTGTACGGTTGAAACAACAAACACAGCGAAGCAGGGCTGCCATTTGTACGATTTAAATCGTATTTGTACGACTTTTTGCAGATTTCATACGAGTACGATCGAAGCATCGAAATCGTACGGAAAACATACGATTTTTTACATTCGATCCATTTATTTTATTCAATTAGGTCTGGCAACAAATTAACAAACTTTTGTCTCAAAAGAGTAAGTATCTAGAGCAGTGACAGAATAATATAAATAATGAAACGAACGTGCTCAGCCTGCCAAGAGTGTTGAGGGAATTCCCTTTTATTCTAATTTCCAAACTAAAAACCAAACTTAGAAATAGTTTGGCCAACGAAACTGTCAATGGCACCTTGCTGGCAAAGCAAATGATAAGAGTCACCGGAAACTGCACCGATTTTAAACCAACAGATGACATGATTATACTAATGAATACGGAAAATTTATACAAAAAAAGTGATTTCATTACTATAATTTAAATTTTCATACAATTTTCATTACATATCATTACTTATTTCGTAGTATTTTTATTGTTAATTTTGTAATAAAAGTCAATAAACGGATGAATAATAATGTACGATTTTTTGTTTCGAATTTTCCTTGGGTATACGACTTTTTTAATGCTGTGGTACGATTGTAGAATTTTTTCACCTGGCAGCCCTGCAGCGAAGTTCACGCCGAGCGAGTTTTTAGTTCTACCCAAGACAAGAACGAAGCTCGGCAAAACAATGTTTACCTATGCAGGCGCAGATATTTATAATAAGCTACCATCGACCATCAAAAATGTAAGCTCCTATTATGTATTCAAAGTACAACTGGCTCGACATGTAGTCGAAAATTATCGCTAATACTCCAATAGACGCCAAGTAATAATGAATGCATTATAGAAGTACCTGCTTATACAAAATAAAAATAAAAAACACGACGAAAATCCTAATAATAAGCATCCTAATAATGTATTTCTCATGTAAGTGACTGTAGTATTTTATGAGAATAAATTTTCTTTAAAAAAAAAAAAAACAAAAGGAAAGTCTTTGACGCCTGTATACTTCCAGTCATTTTCTACGGATGCGAAACCAAACCTGGGCACTCACCAAACACCACAGAGACAAATTGGAATGCTGTCAGAGAGCCATGGAGAGAAGTATGTCAGGAATAAAGAAACAAGACAAAGTCAGAAGTAGCAAAATAAGAGAGAAAACCAAAGTAGCAGATATACTTACCCGAATAGACCAACAGAAGTGGAGGTGGACCGGTCACATGGTTCGTGATGTCCAAAACAAATGGAGCACAATTGTCTCTGACTGGTACCCCAAAGATAGATAGCAAACGCAAAAGAGGACGCCAACAAACGAGATGGGAAGACGATTTGAGACTCACGGCGCGCGGGGGTACATCAGTGGAGAAGGGTTGCTCGTGACAGAGCCCAGTGGAAACGGTTAGAGGAGGCCTATGCCAAGAGGCACGCTGAACTGCGTGACATTCTATAAAAAATAAATAAACTAAATACAAATTCAATATGCATTACATATCAGTGTAGTTCAGAATAAAGGGCTTTATTATTATTGTTTGTATAAATAAGTAGTTGCTTTATATTTAAAGCACTTACTGCTAAAAATATTATATTCTGTTTTATTTGTCAAGTTTAATGATTGGTATGTACCAGAGTACATAATTACCAATCATTAAACCTAACTTGGTTTCCGTACCTACGTCCTTTTCGGGTAACCACTGAAAATGAGCGCTGTGCTGGGGGACCCACAGCACAGCGCTATCGAGTATTTCTGCTTGTCATTATAATTCTATTTTGCTTTTTATTTATGTTTATTACTCGAGTGAATTATCTTTTTGTACCCACGTGTTTCTGTGATAAATTAACCTATTTCTATTTCTTCTGTTTTTCTTTCAATTTATGTACATAACGGGAGGAATAAGGCTGTCAATGATATTGATCAACCCAAAACCTTCTGTATCTCTACTGGATTTCGAGCTAATTATAGTACTCTTTGATTTCGAGATACTGATCGTTAGAGTGCTCAGCTTCGTCGGACGGAAATCGTTTTTTATTGTAATGGGGAAGGCAACTGTCAAAATGGCGCTGTCGTAGCTAGTTCCCAACACAAGCTAAAAATACAAGGCGTAATGTGGTTTTATTTTATTTTAGCGAAAGTTGACTCGATATTGTGTTCCTAGATACTCAGAAATTGGAGTTCGAATTTCTCGTAAGCCCCTAAAATTAGAAGATTGTACTTTAAAGCTAATCGTACAGATTTTTTTGAGTTCGAATTTATGTCGTGAACATTTTGAAGAAAGTGATTACGAGGAAATATTAATTCTGACACTTTCCATGTCAATTACTAGATTTAAAATACTGAAATCACCGAAAATAACGAAATAGTGAAATAAAATCAAACTCATGAATGAACATAAAATGAAATGAATGAACGAAATGTCAAAATTTTTGTAGGCCGTAGGGACCTAGCTATGGTCACGCCATCTACAATTAGCTTTGCCCGACCTTCCCCATTGGCATCTCGCAGGTCAATCTATGCGGTTGTCGTCTGCTTGACTAGGCTTGTCTGTGGTTGCCCTAATAAATAAAGGCCTCCAGCCAGGACTTAAAAAAAACTTAAAAACTAAGCGACTACACGCTAAGGGCACTCCCTGTGGGGTACGGACCTCGGCTTAAGGCGTCGCTGGAAGAGGGCAGCAAGGGACTAGCTGGGTCAGGATTGTTTTTATTTAGGGACGAATTTAAAGCTACAGGTTCAGCGGTGCGGGCTGGCTCGAGCAAGGGTAGGGGAGGGCGTGAGTTTGCGCGTCGCGGCGGGCCTCAGTGGCGAGGACAGTAGGACGGCGATCGGGTTTTGGGCTTGCGTAATGTGCTGGTGGCCGTACTACTCTGCTGGATGAGGATAATGGCGTCTTCGGGAGTGATTAAAGTATGCCTTGGTCGGCGAATACTGCTAATGCGGGATGGAGTATAGCGGGTGGCCGCTGAATCAGCGGATTTGGATGTTTAGTGCCACAGTGGAAGATGCCTCTCTGTGGAGTGGTTGGAGAGGTGCCAAGGTGTCCTCACCTTCCGCCTGACACAGGTCCTCACCGGACATGGTTGTTTAGGGAGGTTCTTGTTTTGCATAAGGCGTGAGGAAACGCCCGGGTGTCACCGTAGTGTGGATCGCTCGGAGCATACGGTGGGGGTCTGCCCAGCTTGGGCGGAGCATAGTTATAGCATATAGCATGACATAGTTTCTAAAATCCAAGGTTTCTGCCCTTGTTCTAACGTTGGTGTATTTCTGCTATCTTTCTAATATAATTTAGAATTTTCTTACATTTCATAGGATGGCCTTAACAACGTAAATCGGTTTCTAAAGTCTCTACCTACTATGGGTTAAATTCCTGTAATCGAACAAAAATAGGTTTACAGCAGAACTGAGTGGGCTACCACTTTCCTTAATTTTAGTCACATGGGTTTTGAAAGTCTCCACAAATCGCTCTGCTGCTCCATTCGTTGCTGGGTGTTAAAGCGTCGTAAATGTATGTTTTAAATTTGTGAGTCGACAAAAATTTTCAAATTCAGTATTAAAAAAATATGTGAGATGCTCACATAATTTTCACTATAACATGAAACTAAAAACTTTGCTAAAATTTGAAAAAAAATATATTATAGAGTATAGATAATTAAAGCAATATCATAAATATTTAGCAGAACTTTCGTCATAAATGCTACTATTTTTTATCTGTAAGTTGCTTCGCTCCGTTTCTAAAAATATTAACATTTTATGCATTATCGAATCGTAAGACGAAAAAAAAATGTGTTTTCTAGTCTAATCCACATTGGAGTGATAGAGATGGCAAAAGTGTCAAATAAAAATTAAAAAAATTATATTTTTTTCATAAATTGCGTTTTTGATTGATTGTCTTGCTTGAGTTGCTTGATAGCGTTTTGTGATGATATCACAAATTTAGATTTTCTGTATAATTTTAGTGCACTACTTCATTGTTCATATAATTGATTGATTTCAGTTTCTGGTCAACTCCTGCTAAAATGTCATCACAGTCAATCTTTTGTACCTAAAAATATGTCAGAAACGAGTGGGCCCGAAAACAAAAGTATTGAGTTCGACCCTATTTTGCCCGATCAGGGAATACTATTTTATGAAGAATGCCCAGCGGAGTACGAAATCGAGCGGCCTAGATTACTGCCTTTGAAATCTACTACTCAGATTCGATTTGAGCAGCTGCAGCACAAAGCAGCAAGGGTTTGGAGAGAGGGGCAAAAAACTGCGAAGAAAAATTGACTTTATTTATTTGTGAATTAATGTAGTGTTGTGACAAAATGGCTTACACGTTATTTGTGATAGAACTGATATCTGCATTCATATTAGCAGCGACTTTACTGTACAGATATGGTGACTGCTATAGGAACCACATTATAGTTACAGTGTCAGTGCTAACAGCATGGTACTTCTCTTTTGTGATTATGTTCCTCTTGCCCCTGGATATATCTTCGGTGAGTACAAGATTACCTTCATGAGTGAGGTGGGTTTTATTTTCTAATAAGAATCATAAAATATCACTTTGCATTAAATTTTAAAGATGACCACAACATTATGACCAATCATGATTTGACGCTGAATCATTAGCTTGCCCTGTAGAAGTCCTGTAACCTTTCAAGATCTAAATTGTTTTATTTTCGATAATTGTTTATTTCCCATAGACTGTGTATCGACAATGTATGGAAAATGTAACAAAAGTAATGGAGATGACTCAAGCTGCGCTGCAGAATGGCTCAACTACAGTAGCTCCACCAATCATTGAGTGTCATAAGCCTTGGAGCTTGATGAGCTCTGACGTGTTCCCTAACCTTTGGAGGATTGTGTATTGGACATCACAATGTCTCACTTGGTAAGTATTAAACTAGCCTCCACATAATAATAATATGGCAATACTGAAGTCAAAGGACTACGTCTATACCCACTTGCATGGGTAAAAAGACCCATAAGTGCTAGAGTTGAGCATCACTTATAGTCCAATAGACCATGACATGTAAGTCTGGGGTACAGTCAATCAGCGTCACAGCCATATTGCTAAGAACTTTACCACACCATGAGTTATTCTAAACTTAGATTTTTTATTTGCTAGACAAAAATGATAGCTGCAATCAACTCAGATTTTTAATTTGCTAGGCCAAAATGACAGCTGCTATCAACCTTTTTTTTAATGTTACAAGGGTGGAGCTTTGTGTTGTAGTATGTCAGATTCTTACAAACTCACAAAAAAAGTTTGATGCAGCCTTCATTCCAAAATGAAGGCAACATAAAACTTTCTTTTCCAGCAAATTAAAAATCACAGTTTAGTTAATGCAGATAGATGAAAAAAAAAATGCAAGATAGCAGGTTCCATTTAGTAAAGTCAATAATGCTGTTAGATAATAGTGCTTTTATTTGAAACGTTACTATTATCAGTTAATCTTTCCTGTTAAGTACAATATCATTACATTAAGTAACAGTCTATGTAATGATAACAGGAAGAAATCAATTATTTAAAAAAAAAAGAATCTCTAGGTAAATATCCTATTTTGTGGTAATGATTAATGATAAAATTATGAGGATTTTTAAAATGAAGTATTTTAAAATCCAAAGAAATGAATTATTCAAAAATTTACTGAAAATTTCCTAACTATCCAGCTGAGTTTGATACCCTTACGCTTTATAATGTGCCCCTACGACACAGACAAATATTTTATAAACATTGAATTAGCTCAATTTGTACTAATCATAAAACCTTTATTCCAGGTTAATAATGCCAATGATGCAATCTTACAGCAAAGCTGGTGACTTCACAGTCAAAGGAAAACTGAAATCAGCTCTAGTTGACAATGCCATCTACTATGGTTCATACCTATTCATATGCGGCATACTTCTTATATACATTGCCTTAAAGCCTGGTATTCACTTGGACCCTCCGAAAATAAAGGCAATAGCATCATCAGCTAGTAATACATGGGGTTTGTTCCTTCTAATCCTGTTACTTGGATATGCCTTGGTTGAAGTGCCTAGAAATCTGTGGAATAATTCAAAGAAGAATTATACTTTAACTTACTGTTACTTCAAGATAGCTAAGCTCAGCACAGATAAGTGTGAAGCTGAAGAAACCGTTGATGATATTTTGGATGTAAGTATTAATTTATTGGTCAAATCAATTTATTTCATAGTAAAACAGATATTGGCATTAAATAATAAGATTTATCAAGCGGTTGTGCATGTAGAATCAAGATCATCATCATTTCAGCCGAAAGACTTCCACTGCTGGACATAGGCCTCCCCCAAGCATCGCCACTTCGAACGGTTCTGCGCTTCCCGCATCCAGCAGATTCCAGCGGCTTTCACAAGGTCATGGTCCACCTTGTTGGACGCCTTCCAACGCTACGTCTTCCAGTACGCGGTCGCCACTCCAGAACTATTCGGCCCCATCAGCCATCTGTTCTGCAAGCAATGTGCCCTGCCCACTGCCACTTAAGTTTGGTAATTCTTCGGGCTATATCGGTTACTTCGGTTCTCCTGCGGATCTCTTCGTTTCCGATTCGATCACGTAGGGAAACTCCAAGCATAGCTCTCTCCAATGCCTTTGGGTGACTTAAATCTTTCTGATAAGGCCCATTGTCAGCGACCAATGGCAACACGCACTGGTCAATGATTTCCGTTTTGAGACACTGCGGTATGTGGGACGAGAAGATATTGCGTAGCTTCCCGAACGCTGCCCAGTCGAGTCGGATTCGCCTCTTTCTCGAAGTTAGGCCTACCTAATTGGAAAATTTGTCCTAAGTAAACAATTAGGTAAACATATTCGTCCACGACTTCGAGTCTAGTGTCTCCGATCTTCGTGAGAGTGGGACTGACATAGTGGCGTTTTCGTACAGACACTTCAGCGCCTCGAACCGATAGGCAATCTGGCACCGTTGAAGAGACTGCAGTACAGCCCAGGTCTCGATTATTCAATCGAAGGCTTTCTCGTAGTCCACAAACGCTAAGCAGAAAGGAAGGTTATTAGTATAATATATCGGTCTTCTGAATAACCTACCGCAGCGTATGTATGTGGTCTACGGTTCTAAAGCCTGTACGGAATCCGGCTTGTTCGGGAGGCTGGAAGTCGGACGGAAGGCAAACCTGAGCGCAAGACGGTTCGTGATGACTCGTGATGACTCTTGAAAACAGCTTGTAGATGCTCAGGCTCAGAAGTGAGATGGGTCTATGATTCTTAAGAGGGGCATTGTCGCCCTTCTTAAAGAAAAGTATCACCACACCTCTGTTCCATGCCTGCGGCGTTTTGCCCTCGAGTATGACGGAATTAAACAGCTTCTGGAGGGCCTTAAGAACAGGTTTTCTGCCGACTTTTAGGAGTTCGGCCGTAATTCCGTCATCACCCGGCGCCTTATTGTTTTTGAGCTTCTTCAGAGCCATCCTAATCTCGTACAAGCTGACGTCCGGGATGTCTTCGGTATAGTGTCGGGTCAATCTAGCTCTTGGTTCGTTTACCAGATTCGTAACAGGGTTCCTTGTTGACGTGTATAAATGTCCATAGAACCTCTCGATCTCTCCCAACAGCTCAGCACCCTAATTGCGTAATACACAATCAATCGGAATCTGAATCGTTTTGAAACAGATTGCTAATCCATTGCTTTTTGAGTTCGATAAAAATTCTGCTCAACAATATATAGAATGCAATGAATGTTCTTGAACCGTCAAAATCAAACAGATTAGTCGTAATCGTTTACGAAAACGTGTTACGCAATTAGGGTGCAGGTTTACCGGATACGGTCCTGCCATCATCGGTCTTCAGTTTCGCAAGCTGGCTCTGCCCAACAGACAGATCTGTAGCAAAGACCTTGGAGCCTTTGTTCCGCTCCATCGCGTCCTTAATACGGTCTGTATTAAAGCGGCGAAGGTCGCTTTACAAGGACTTGAGAGATCCGTCTATTGAGCTGCCGGTACTTCAGTGCATCGTCTGAAGACTGCAGGATCACCTAACGCCTCTCCTCCATGAGCTGCAAAGTAGAAACAGAGAGCCTCTTGTTTCTATTTGTACGACGGTTCTTGAAGATCTTAGACCCAACCGTATGGACAGTTTCCACGAACCTATCGTTAAAATCGTCCACGAAGCACACTCAAAACGATTTTGAAGTTCGAGCTGAAAGCTCTCGGGGTTTTGGATTTGGATCGGTGCTGGGCGGAGCGTAAACTTCATCAGCCAAGACCTTTCCAGCTTGATGTGTAAGTTCAAAGTCCCTCTTACCATGCTTTTTCACCGCATTGACCACAGAGACATCATTGAACACTTGCTTCTTCGTCGACATAATGAAGTCAATCTAATTTTTTGTTACCCCATCAGGACTCTGCCAGGTCCACTTTCTTTTCTTATGCTTTCTGAAGAAGGAGTTCATCATAAAAAGGCCTTCATTCTTCATAAAACGGGCCAGTTGGTGACCCCGTTGGTTCCGTCGCCCAACTCCAAATTGCCCCACTTGCAGCACGCTCGCTTGGCGCCTCAGTACCAGACTGCTTTGGAGTCTGCTTCGCTACCTCAGTTCCTAACGACAGGAGTTACCCACCTGCTCCATAACTCAGGGAGCCCAAAAATTATAGACCGATCACTTGTCTACCGACGGTCTATAAAGTTCTTACATTCATGTAGAATGAGTATAATATTCTTATCATCATCTCTAATCAGTCATTGACATACTTTGATTTACATAAAGTACCTAAGTATTTTGTTATTAAAATGCTGCACTAGTCCTACAAAAAATTGCAGCCTATGAAGTTTCACTTGAAAAAATAAAGCATGCAGTGTGATTCCCTCTAAAATTCTTACTTTATCTATTCAGAGTTTAAAAGCGGTGTCAACAGCAGTAGGGTCAGGTCATCCTCTGTATCGTCATGTCGATACTATAGTGCAGAAGTTACCGATACAACTGCGAGACCGGCTCAATGGACGCGCGCCACCAGACAGACCCACACCACCCTCCTTGAAGTCACTTGTCAATCTACACAAAAAGGTAATTTCTAACAATTGGATAAGTCAGTAAACATTTCAGACTATACATATTTCTCGTCCTAAAACTCCTCTGTGACTTGTCAAAGTAAATATGATATGATCACATCAATACGGGGATATAAAAAGCTAGTTCTACATTTCACTATTTGTAACATTAGAATAGGGTTCAGAATGACGATTGTAACTTCCAACGATGTCTAGAGCCGTAGGATATAATGGGAGTTCCGCAGGGTTCTAGTTTTGGCCAACTGTTTTTTTACTTATTCCATACTTCTATATACACAGACTATCAAAGCACTACACGTGCTACAGCGTACGGAAACGCAGTGGTGTCTGATGCTGGAACGCATATTTCATCTCGAAGATATAGCAACTAACCAGCGGTCACCTGACCACCGGTTCCAACACACGTTCCACACGCCACGGCCTAGAGTTCAACGGATATTCTACCCGCCAATCATTGGTAAGTTAACATTACATATTTGCTTCGCAATTATGCTCCGTATTCACTGGGCGCAAGTACAAAATTGGTCAACAACATGTTTTTGTGTTGTGGGGACCATATTCATTGGGAAACCTTGATGCAAGACATCGTTTCTTTAAAAATATCAAGGTATGTCGTGGCTCTTAGTAACAATTATTGTCATAGCGAAATACTTTACACTACGTAATTTATTCTAATCATGAGATTATAATAAATTACGTAATGGAAAGTAGTTCTGTAGTAGAAGTAAGTAGCTAGGATAAAATATTTTGATAATGATGTCAAAATATTTTATCCTAGTGTAATAGGGAGCATTCCAAACATAATTCGTTAGTTAATCAGCCTAGCGTCCAATGTTAGTTCCGTTCCAATAATGTCGATAACATAATTTGATATTTTATGTATAAATCAGATTTTAACACACTTATTATAATTTTAAACTTTACAAACTGACGTTATGTGATATTCAACCTTTACGATAGTGTCATAAGGTTCAAATTAGTTGGTTAATGGTCACACATTCACAATATCATTCCCATCATAATATATGTAACTTATCATTCATTTTACATTTTTAAAATCCTGACCTGACTAACGATTGAACCGATTTTTATGATTATTAATTGTTTGGATTTGTCTCCGCCTCGAACAGCAGAATAACTATTAAAAAAAAAGATTATTTGCAGCCTGACTACACTCAAAAATCATACAGCGCCCTACACATTCAAATATAACAATGCGTTCCAGGTGCTGATGGGGCTGTTCCGCTTCTGTAGCGCATCAGGGATGTTTGCTGAAGCTCATGTTGATTGCTTCTACTCTAAGTTGCGAAAAAGATTCGCATCCCTGGTGGGCCGGGTGCGGCCAGCCCCAACATTATACTGCAGTGTATCGCGAGCAGACTGGACTGCTTGTGTGTGAATCGCTGCTGCAAGCTTTCCACATCGGTGTTGAGCTTGTAGCAGGGGTTCTCATTAATATATATGGCAGTGTTAGGTTAAGTGTGTAGGTTAAGATTACTAACATAGTTGTTAAGAAATATTGTAACTAACATAATATTTGAGTCACGTTACTTGTTAAATAAATACAAATAAAATAAATATATTCTGAGGCGGTACGAAGTTCGCCGGGGTCAGCTAGTATTTTATAAAACCGGAAAGAGGATTCCAAATTGAGAGGTAGTTACTGTACGGAGACAACCTAAGGGTACGATGCCCAAGTAGTCAGACTTTCGGGCTTCAGTCTGACTACCCGTCAAACTAAGAGTATCCTGTCACCCAAGACGGTAACTGACCGACTGATAAAGATCTACAAGTGACAGCCAGCTTAACATGCTATCCGAGACACGGAAGCGTTTCGCTATGAAATGGACACCCATCTACGGACTGACTTCGGCACGCGTTGCTTAACCTATGATCGATTGACCCGTGTGGCTTTCACTTTGCTACTCCACAAGCCCCTTCATAGGGCTGGTAAACGCACAATGGTCCACAATCCAATTGAAGGATTGAGTGCGGAAACCAAATCCTCTAACATAGACAGATAGGGCTGGTAATGTTTTTATTTTTTAGAATGGTACTGGGAATGTTTCCTGCGGCAGTACTTCCTGAAGACGATGGCTGTGATAACTGGCATCATGTCAATAGCCGTTGTCTGGTCCGAGGTGACGTTCTTCTGCAAGAAGCCGGTGCTCTCCATATTCGCGAATATTGTCATAGCAGCTACCGACACTTACAACTATTCAGCGATTGAGGTAAGTGTTAAACACTTTTATACAAGCCTCTAGTGGTAAGAGCCACAGGTCTTGTTACTGGAGCGGTACTTAGCAAAGCATTTGCCGCACACAGCGGCCGTTCTGCCGTCCAAACACTCCTTTGATTATAAAGTAGTACGTCTTATCCTTTTTATTAACCAAGTATGTACAGTTAAATGGGCAATCAATAGTAGCTCCACTATGGACTTGCGAAGCAGTGTCTTATTTTGCATAAGAAAATGTTACAACTATACCATGTTATTATTCTGTTGTGCTCAAAAATTGCCCTAGAAATACACGACTATTGAGTTACGAAACTATTTAGTTCTCCAACAATATCAATCGCTGGTTTTTCAATAATCGTTTATCAATCATGTTTTTCTTGAAATTACATCCAGTTTTCCAACCAATTCGGTTCCCTAGTTCACCATTTGATCAGCTGTTATATATCATATCATAAACATAACCTTATTCTATTTCTCCCCCAGATAATATCAACAGTAATAATAGCGTACATGTTCTACTGCGCGTACTCGACCGTTCTCAAGATCCGTCTACTAAACCTGTACTACCTAGCACCACATCACCAGACCAATGAGTACAGTCTCATATTCTCTGGCATGATGGTCTGTCGACTGACGCCCGCCATGTGCCTCAACTTCCTCAGCTTGATACACATGGACTCGCACGTTATTAAGGAGAGAATTATGGAGACTTATTATACTCAGGTGTGTTGTAATAATGAAATGATTGAAAATATCGATACCATATTCGACTCAAATCGAATTGCCTTACTGCTCAACTATGGTAATTTATTTCTTATATAAATTATTATTGAAGAGGGGATCCAAGTGGATCTGGAAAAGAATACCTGCATATCGATTCTGTAAAATACTCACCGTGAAGATATGCGTGGAGTGAGCTGTCAGTGTCATCCCGTGTTGGTCAATCCCTAGCATCAGTGGCATTGACAGCTCACTCCACGCTCACTGCCCCTAAGTTTTCACGGTGAGATCTTCACAGAATAGCGCTACTGGAAGGATTTGGAGGAGGCCTTTGCTCAGGAGTGGGACAATGTAGGATAACTTGTAAATTCGAAATCAATTTGTTCAATCATTTATTGCAATTTGTTTTTACATATATTACTGCCCATTTCACCACCTTTCATAAACTTGTACCAAAAAGTATCAAACCTTGGCGCGAACTGCGGTCGTCAAAAATCTAAACAGCTTGTTTATTTTAGCTCATTTTAATTGCGAAGGCTGTATCTTTAACTAACTTCATGCTTTTCGTGTTAATAATACCACCGCTCTCACAACGGTGAACGAACACATGGTGAGGAAACCGGCATGTCCTAGAACCAAAAGTTTGAAGACATCTGACATCCACCAACCCGGACTGGGCCCTCGTAGTGGATAACGGCCCAGTCCTTGGGCAGACAGTACAGAATTTTTGATTACTCAGTGATAAATGATTTTGCTTCTGTGAGTAGGTGTGTACAAACACTTTTACACGTCAATCATATTTTGAAAACTAGATAAGGTCGGCCAATATGTAAACACCTCGCCGAAACACACTATTATAATCTAAATCAAAATCTCGCTCTCATATCATGATTTCTCTGTAGATAATGGGTCACATGGACGTACTAGGCATCATCGCCGAAGGGTTCAACATCTACTTCCCGATGCTGGTCGTCCTGCTCTGTGTGGCGACTTACTTGTCGCTCGGCAGTCGACTGTTGTCGCTCTGCGGCTTCCAGCAGTTTGTGGGCGACGATGAGCTTACTACCGACCTAGTTGATGAGGGACGCGAGATTGTAAAGAGAGGTTAGTTCACCTTCTGCTTATTTTAACTTGGTACGGAAGCAAAACTGATGTCCCTAACGCAGTCAAAAACTAGGTACAACAATACAATACAATACAATTTACAGCTTCGGGGCGTATAGTTAGCCCAGTTATGCTCTACGATGTATTCTTTAGTATATCCATACTAAAATTACAAATTCGAAAGTAACTGTCTGTATGTTACCTTTTCACGCCTAAAACACTCACCAGATTTCGATAAAATTATGGAGGCAAGGAGATAGATGGCATCCTGAGGAAGGACACAGGACACTTTTTGTCCCCGTAGCACGTTCCCGTGAGATAATTTCTGACATTCCCGCGGGCGAAGCCGCGCGCAGAAGCTAGTAATAGATTAAACGTTTATTGTGTCCAGTATTACAACTAGCTTTCTTTTTCAATGCTGTTTAGTTCGTAAATTAAAACTAAAGTGACTGAGTTTAGGTGATAGAGAACTATTTTGGTCCAATTGAAAATTTCGTGAAGCGAGACCTTCCTGCTCGCAACCTACCTATATGTTTCACCAAGTGGAGTGAGGATTTTCCTTTTATACAACTTAATATTGATTGTAACAGAGAAACGCAAGCGTCAACGTGCGGAAGAGTCGCTAACTCGTCGTCGAGACTACAGCGAGAGGTTCTCAAACTACAGGTCGGCGCGTGACACACAGGACGGAGGTAATACGAACACCCATTGTTTTGTAATGCATACTATTTCTATATGTAACTTTTACTAAAACTAAAGTCTTTTGAAGTGACATTCTAAAGTAAACATTTAAAAAAACTATCTCAAGTCTCACTAAAAACATTTATTTTCGTTATTAGACATTTAGTACAATTTTTATTTTAAACAATTTAAGTGTTCCCTTTTTGATTTATTTTATTTATCGTGTTCATTGTCTTTGTGACTAATACTATCATTTACACTGAACTCATTTTTGCACTGCCCTTTAAAACGACTACTATTCTGTTCTGATTATTGTATGCTCTTGGTATTGTCCTTCTAGATTGAAAACTTATTTCCTTGGCCTTTATATACATAACCGAATGCTTGCTTTTGATTTAGAGAGTTGCAACAAGTTAACGAAAGCAAGAGGCTCTAATCTTTAATAATGCAAATTGCTATGCACGTGAGCATGAAAAACAAAATATTAATTAAAGTTTTGAATACCGCTCATAATTAAATAAATGAGAGAACATCACTTTCCCACACCTGGTGTGGGTGTAGTGTTTCTGACCAGATGTCACTCCCGTACGCTTGCACTTTTGACACCGGGACTTACTTGGAATCAATCAAAATATAGTTATATTTTTTTAAATACCAAAAGCCAACAACAAACAGACCCTTCTTTCCTGCCATGATTAATGTTATCGGTTATTGTGCATGTCGTCACATTTCAGCCCACACCGGGCTTCTCAACGACGTGGATTCAGACTACTATGTGCAACCAAGCCCTGAGCGCAACCAGCCACAGGTCACAGGCTACCAACGAGCTGAGGTACCTTACAACAGGTCTGCTCTGACGCTTGAAGATGAACTAGACCACCGGTTCGGGGAAAGTACGCTGCCGTCCATTAGAACTGAGTTCGATGACCGAAGGAGGGATAAGATGACCATCCCGCCTCGCGGATTGTTTGATGACGTATAGAGTGCAATATTACGTTACTATGTAGTTTTTGTGGAGGTATTATTATTTAAATAGTAAAGGAACATTTTTGTAAAAAAAAACGGTTGTTGTGGAATCGAGTGTTCTCAGTCTGTTGTGACAACAGTAGTGTCGCGTCGTCTGATCAAAGTATTCTCGCTTATATATTTAAATGGAGCTGTTCACATACACCACGGCCCGGTTCTGTCGTCCGTGATAATTGTATACTGTAATTGTAATTGCGAAATGTGTCGAAGACAACAGATAACGGCTTTTCATTGCAATAAGTTACAAAACCGTGTGTCTTTGATAGCTTAATAAATAGTGATTCCTTCACAAAAACAGGTCAATTAAGTTATTGTAATTAGGTTTAAAGTAATCGTTAGTAGTGATAAAGGTAAAATAAATGAACTTGAATGTTTTGAAAATGTGATGGATGTGTGAATAGTTTTCAACTGATTTATTTTAGGTACAAATAATTATAATATAGTATGGCTTACATTTTTATATAGAAGCGAATTCGGTGATAACCAAACGTAATGTTCAGTATAAAGTCGTTGATTAAGCGTGCTAATGATGCAATCACATTTTGAATAGAAAAACCTCAATTTGACGCTTACAATTTTACTGAAAAAAGGTTCCAAGTTTTACAACACAATAGTGATGATGACATTAATTTTTATTTTTTATATCTTAAAATATTTGTTTCCAAATAGTGCAAACAATAAAACAAACGTTTTAAAATAAGTGTTAGTCAAGATCAACACTATCGTAGAAGTGACGTCACGACTATGTAACTTCATACTAGCAACAAGTAGTCTACTTTCAAAACCCGCTAAAGCACTTTTTACTTAATTACGGAAATTTAAAAAAATACCGCTACTTATTTTGTACTAGTAACAATACAGAACTTTCTGTGCAGTATCCATTTTTTGAGTATAGCAATGCCCTAAAACAGGTTTTTATTGTCAAAATTGCAAATATATCGGAAATATTCACAAAACTATTTTTATTTTAGCGGTTTTTGAAGAGAACATTTGATTATAGCGGGATTTGCAAAATACATCACTTGTTTTAGCGGAATTTGCAACAGTTAGTTTTAACCTTAAAAAACCGAGAAACTCTTTTCACTCTGGTACTAGAATCGCCATACTGTTTTTAGTGTCACGTGATAGGAACGCCGCGCTGTGATTGGTCGATATCGTTTTAGCGGAATTTGAAAGAAACTGGGAATGTTTTAGCGGTATTTGCAACAAACTTGCATTTTTGTAAGCTTATTTGTTCGAATAACGTTTTAGCGGGTTTTGAAAGTAGACTACTCTACATAGCCCGTACCACGCGACAAGGACGGAAATAATCTTCTTCAAAAACTTTTAAAGCGTTTAGCTTCTTCATATATAAAACGATTCCACAGATATTTTCTTTTATTTTTTTATTTTAAATATAAGTCATCATCTCTGTTTGTCCGATCTACAAATTCTTATCTTTGCATAAAGTGACCTACCACTATTAATTTGGTCCTAAAACTACATATTTAGTGGTGCCATAAGTCATGGTTGTATATTCTGTTAGGCAGCTGGCATAATTAAACATCATTTATGCCCGATTCCTTGTCTTACTAACGGTTTTTGGTGTTATAGTAGCCGGCACGTAACTTGGCAAGGTTTTCACGGTTGCCGCCATATAGTGCCACAATTTACCGGCAAATGACGTCACCGAAACGTTTTTTTATGAAAGTAAGGTGGTGTGTTTTCCTGGAGAGCGTTTTTGACACCGTAATAACATCATTTTCATGACAGCCGTCACTGCTTCAGTAAAATGGCGGCCATGGGCGCCAAGTTCATTTTCAGGGGGGTGCATCTAGCGAAGTGAGCTCGAACATTTTTTTTTCCCACTTCACCTTGGATATTAACCGTTTGTCCATAAATTCAAAGAGTAACTTTGTCGACTTATGCAGAAAAGCTTAACAATTAGTAGAATGCGAGAGCGAGCAAAGCAAGCTCGATCATTTTTGCATCTCGCCTCGAATGGGATAAGTTTTATTTTGTCCATGCATATGGAAAGAGAACTAACTGCTCGATTTATATAAAGTAGCTCAAGAACTAAGATAGAGTAGGATGCAGGAGCGAGCAAAAAAAGCTCGACAAAAGGAGTTCGGTACTTTGCTGTCCAATGCACAAAAGCTTTAGATTGAGGGATTGCAGAATTCTAGAGCAAGCGAAGCAAGCTTTAACATTTTAGGATCGCGCTTTAAATAAGTTCAGTTATCTATTATTGTATTAGGCATTGTCGGATATACTTTAAGTTCTGAATGACATGAAGAACAATTAAAGTTTTGCGAATCTTCTAAAAGCACCACGAGTACCACTTTGGAAGTTCAAAATTATTAGCGATCCGTTTTAGTAGTAGCTACTAGGAACCGGGCATTTAGGGTAACATAGTCCTTATGTCGCATAATATGTAAGTTAAACACCAGTTTACACTAGGCACGGAATATTTAAATAGAGTGCTTAAACGCACATTATTACTTATTTTTAAAAAGCCAACTGCAGACATAAATATTTATCCAAAGAGTGATACATTACATGATCTTGTTGTTTAACCTATTATTTTGATGTAAGTACAACAGTAAAAGTGTGTATATAGGTTGAGTTATCGAGATAGAAGATCCGCACCCTAATTGCGTAACAGTTTCAACCACAATCCGAGAGTTTAGAAGGATTGTTCTAGTCCATTGATTTATAGGTATAATAAAAATCGCAATTCTGATGAACGTGGTTGAACTGTCAAAAAGAAAGAAAATGCGATCAATTGTCATTTTATGTTGTTACGCAATTACCTATATTAATGAGTTGAGCAGAATAGTCAAGTAATGTATCGAATTTCGGCGAAGAATAAAACAGTTATTCAATTTCTCACATTTCTCTCCCTTGGAGAGAAATTGAAAAGCTGTTTTATTTCCATCTCTAAAACTCACCGTGTATATTAACTGTGTGGAGGTTATTGGTGTCATTGACAAATGGAGATTATCACTGTGCTGTAACCTTGAAGAATTTAAAAGAATATCAATAAACTGTGTATTATTTCGTGTGTGTATAATTATTACTTATTTAGCTTCGGCGATGTTTTTATGCTAATTAATTATTTTGTTATTGTATACTTTATTTCATTCCATAGGTTTATTTAATGCAGTAAGCATTAAACACTGATGTGATATTGTTATCTGGTGTATTATTTATTACTCTTCTCTTTTATGAACTACTAGGTTCAGCCCGCGACTGCGTCCTCGTGAAGTTTCTTGTCCCCCATCCTAACTAGCGATGCGCGATGGCGAGAGTTTTTTTCGATTGGTTGAACCGCTCAATGGTTCTGGATGTTTCGACTTGAACTCGAGTCTGACTCGGTCTGTTATTGCGACTGGCGACTGGCGCATTCATTAGCGAGTTATTGACTTGCGTTGTTATTGCGAATAAAAACTAATTCTTAGAACAATCGAAAACTAGCGGTCGATTCCGTTGACTCGAAACAATCGAAAACATCTCAATTGTCGATTCTCGATTGTTGTTGTTGTTGTGTTCGTTCGTACAAAGTAGAACGGCGAGTCGATGGTTGACTTGATGGTTGATTTTAACGACTCCGATTCTTTCGATTGTTAAAACATCTCGGAATCGCCCATCGCTAGTCCCACCCAGTCGCATCGCATCGCCCGCCCGCGTTGTATTGTTTTTGCTTCAAGGTCTTTTTTTTTGCTCGGCTCCTAAGTGTTCTAGCGCGATGTTAAATAGCCTATTCTTAAAACAAAAAAACTTTAGCTTTATTATTAAAGATGAACGTGACTGCAGTATTTGGTCCTTAGGTCTTATTATTTTATGGGGACTGCATATTTTTTTGCTTTTATCAGTTTAGTGTGTTTAATTTTATTAATTTGGGAAAACAAACAATTGTACAATTTGTTTTACAATAAAATATACACACATAACATAACATCACGCCTTGTTTCCCCGAAGGGTTGGGCAGAGGTGTACCTATAGTACACCCACATTTCGCCAGTTATGTTTAAGTCCCATGTAATAGGGGGCGAGCCTAATGCCATCTACCGGGCACAAATCCAGACTCCGGGCTGCTACTGAGAAATTCCAGATAGAAAAACCCAATAACACTTTGCCCGACCTCAGAATTGAACCCAGGACCTCATGCTCAGCAGTAGCTAAATATGTTATGACTCATGGGTAAATTTACAATCCACAATGTTTCCATAGATTACTTGTGTACATTATGAACTATGTAGGTAAGTACAATTACACTTAAATACTAAAACATTTAGCTTAGGTACTTTTTTTACCGTCGCATAAAGCATCATTTTTTTCTTGAAATTGCTTTGAGACAGAAGGAAGATATCCAGATGACAAAAGTCGTGATAATACATTTTTACCAGTCGACGGATTGGAGCTCGCTCACCAGCTTTGTTCGGCTAGTGGGCGTTGCAAAAAACTGGTAAGCACGCACCTCTCGTCTTATTACAGTTCTGTAATTGTTGATTTTGTAATTAATTGTTCACTCTTGTCACTTTAAGTGCCTAAATGGGCATTCACTGAAAGCCGTCCCCAACATATTTGAATTCTTATTGGACACTGCATTTTTTTTTGCCTTTATCAGTTTATGCACACTGATAACTACTATTTAGTATACTGCATATTTCTTTGCCTTTATTAGTTTAGTGTGTTGTCACTTTTAAGTGCCAAAAAAGGTATTCAAACATAACTGGAAGCTGTAACAAAAAAATTGAATTCTTATGGGACACTGCATATTTTTTTTTGTCTTTATCATTTTAGTGAGTTGTCACTTTGAAGTGCCAAAAAGGGCATTCAAACATAACTGGAAGCCGTCCCCAACATACTTGAATTCTTATTGGATACTGCATTATTTTTTTGCCTTTATTAGTTTAGTGTGTTGTCAATTTTAATGCCAAAAAAATGTATACAAACATAACTGGAAGCCGTCTCCAACAACTATCTAAATTAACATATTGTCACATAATTATAGGAAATAAAGTATCTGAAACAGCTAACACGATGTTGATATTACAATAAAACCAGAGGAAGTTATCGTATATAATATTTTAATTACTGGTTTTGTCACAACAATAAATAACAAATGCATGTACTATTTAAAATACAGTTTGATACTGTCCACTTTGGTTCGTATTTCGTGAGAGGTGTCCTTGGACAAGTCTTGGGCGTACGCCTGGTAGATAGTTCGGAGTTTATCTAACTCTTCTGGTTTGTTGAGATCTGGAAGAAAGAAAAATAATGGTTTTTACACTGCAATAGTTAAGTAAGTAGTAAAAAGTAAGTAAAAGGCTAAATTTAATAACGGTTTCATGTAACATAATGACAGCCTCGTGAGTTTTTTTTTAAGAGTTACTGTCAGCGGCGGTACCTTCATAGAAGCAAAAAAGCCCGGCTTGCCCTAATAATTCATAACAGCAAACGTAAGACAGTAAAAAAAACACCAGTCAAGGAACTCGAACTCGAAACGTTCATGTCATAGGAATACAAAAAATTTAAAATCCCCGCTTTATCTCTCGCGTGCACTAAGATAGGTTGCCAGACCTTCGCGCCCGTTGAACTCAATCATTAATAGGTAATTGAAATTATTTATATTTTGAGAGGCATTTAGTTCGCGCATATGCACTATCCGCGTTGACCGCTTAAAGTGAGTTGCAATTGGAACCGTGCACTTAACTTCTGACGTTTCATATGTGCCCGCGTAGGTTAATGTGAAATTAAATATTGATTGACTGATTGATTTTCCTGGTAACAGGTTTTACTCCAAAAACCTATATCAGGCACCAGTCTCTCACAAAGGTGGAATACAGCTGAGACATTTGTTGTACGCATTAACTTTAAGTCAGAGCTTTGTGAACAGAAAATAAATGATAAATTATAATTATTATAGTGATTTTGTTTCGGTCTCCTTAGAGAAGTCAGTTAGGAAACACCGAACTCTCGAAAACAGCTTTAAAAACAGAATGAAAATTTTGAAAAGTATTTTTTATTACCAATACACAGAAATAACTGTCATTTGTATCAACCCTTGTTACATGAAACCGTAAAGGCTGACGCTCATTTAGGCGGGTCACACCACAGCGCGCTAAAATCCTCCTGCATCATTTCCGTACCGCGCTTCGTTGCAAAGCCTCATCGCATCGCAACAAAGCGTGCGCATTGTTGCGGCAGTTATGTACGCTTGCCTTAAGGCGGTAGCAAACGTCTTTGCGAGAGTAACAAAATGTAATGGTCATTAACCCTGTTGTCAACATTCTTGTCTCTCAAAATTGGTATTGAAGCGATAAGCGACGGGTCAGGACGTGTTAAACGACACAAATAAATTACCTTTTAATTGTTTGACAAGTATTTCCATAATGTTGAGCGCGTCCCTTCGGTGCCTCACTTGATTGCTGTTTTCTGTGAAAAAATACCAAAAAATATTTACTTATAAATATGCAATTTAGATTGCTAGTAAATTTCAGTCTGCGTTGACCAGCATTTTAAAGTTTTTACTCGCTATCAAACGTTAAAGTTTGGCGAGAATATTATAATTAGAATTTATGTAACACCTCTGTATTTTAACATCATTAAAAAAAAAACAGAGGCAACTGATTACACTGAACAGAAGCTGACCAAGGAATCGGTCTATCCGATAGCATAATCAGCCTATAACGTTCTCACTGCTTGGACACTGGCATCCTCTCTGTGAGAGGGAATGGGCTACAATCCACCCCGCGGGCCCAGTGCGGGTTTGTGGATGTCACACGTCTTCGAATTTTTGGTTCCAGGACATGCCGGTTTCCTCAAGATGTTTTCCTTCACCGTTTTGAGAGCAGTGGTGATGAAATTATTTACACAAAGTAAAGCGTCTGACTGGGTTCGAACCCACGACCTACAACTCGTAAATCGAGGCCATTACCACTGGGCCACCACTGCTCCCGACAGATCGATTCGATATTAATTTATTATAATCATTAGAAGGCTTGATAGAATAATGCCATAGTAAAAAGTTCCCAATACTCACGCAGCGTGTAATCAATGATCAAAGCGACGTGTCCAGTGACAGTTCTGATCGCCTTATCTCTGTTCGATACATGCGCGTTGTCAGTTTCCATCGGTTCTCCAGTATTGGTCAGTACAGTCAGCCTCTCCAACACGCGCGCAACGGATGCTAGGATGGCGAGCTGCGTCGACCGAGAACTCGTCGGATACGACTTTGAACAGTGCTCGAAGAATACATCTTGGTATTTTTCTGTAGAACATAAAAATATAATAATTATCCATACTATTATAAATTCTAAAGTAACTCTGTCTGTATGTTACATTTTCACGTCTAAACCACTCAACGGACTTCAATCAAATTTGAAGTCCGTTGACAAAAAAAATAAAGACCCTTGTGCAATGTTTCATGCGAATACTGTGCGTTGTCAGTGAATGAATGTAAGATTTTTATTTATAACTTGCTATTGCCCGCGACTATGTCTGCGATCCAGGATAAAAAGTAGCTGGATCGCAGACAATGTCCTCACCTGGCGAGGTAATTGCGTAACACACTTTCACTAGTAATCGCTTTAATTTTGACAGTTCAAAAACATTCATTGCGTTATTTAGTTGAGCAGACAAATTTTTCGAACATATAAAGCAATGGATTAGCATTATCCTTCAAAATTATTCAGATTGTGATGATGTGTTACGCAATTAGGAGGCAGGTGTAACGAGTTTTTTTTTATACCGTTACATGTCTTTGATAATTATAGTCGATTTCGGAACGATTTTTAGTTGTCATTTTTTATCTGTGATACATTCGGCTGACGTTTGGACGTCAAAATTTGACAAGTCACTTTTGCAATCTTTGTTCGTGAAGGTGACAGGTCTCCTAATTTTCCTTAAATGGAATCATAATTAATCTTGGGTATTTTTGGCTTATAAATGCCAAAATCCTAAACCAAAGGACCCGTGGAATGGTCCCAGAGTAAATTTCTATCGGATTTTTGGTAAGTTGGACTCTTTTTCGAGAGAAAATTTCCTTCCACAATGGCGGTCCGTTTGTGACCGATCTTATCGTTTTCACAGAATCCCTCGTTCGCCTCCTTACGGTGCTTTTGTTACCATCTATCTTCACGGTACACCGAGGGAGACGCGAGCTTTGTATCCCTGGATGGAATAAGCGGTAAGTTTTTCTTAGTCGATGCGTCCCCGCGTGTCCGAATTCGGAATAAAACCACATCTCAGAGTCCCTTTTTGCCCAGTCTACAATTGTGGGTGCTTATTCTACCTTTACATCTACCGAGGAATTTCTACTGGCCTTCCACGGGGCTGATTACCTGAGAGGTACCACCTTCCGGCTCTCGGGGACACCTTCAAGTTTCTTTTTTTATTATTTTTATATCATACGTAAACAGCCTTCAGCTGCTAATTTAAAAATACTGAAAAGGCGCAATGATGAAATAACATTAACTAAAATTTATAATAGTTTAATTTTGTGTTCAATAAGCTAAAAGTAGACAATGGTGCCGATTCTCTTGTCACAAACGCCTCTAAACTAGACTAAAAATCACTAAAATTTGGTTTAATTCTGTCAAATGACGATTTTCCATTCTGAAATTGACTTTAGTGACACAACTTAACTATATTTTAGTTTGACAGCACTAAGATTGCACTGAGTTATTAGTTTAGTGAAAATGGCTATTTTGCTATTCTGAATTTTACGTTTTTCACCAAAAAATTTGATGGTCAAACTAAATCTGAACATGAATCTGACTATTTTTAATCGCGATTAAAAAGGTGTGGAATAAAATTAGGTGGCGTGAACTAAAATTCACACCAACACCTCGACTTCAGACGTGCAAAAACGGGTCTTTAACTTTCTTTTTCTTTTTTTGCTCATATCTCGAAAACGGTGTGTCCTATCACAAAAATAATGAAAATTTCGACCCCCTTTGTAACTCTGAAACCACCGAATCTCTACATGTAGATATTTTTATTTTATATTTTTCACACAAAAAGTCAAAACTTCCATAGAAAACACGTCGAGGCTGCCCCCAGGCTGCCTCCGGCTCTAACAAAGACGTTGCGAAATCAAAAAAAAAAAAAAAAAACACGTGGACTCGCGACTGTCAAATTCGATTAGTTGTGTCAAAGTTATTTTTAAATTTAGAGATTTTTTTTCGCAGAATAGCGTCAAGATTTTCATAGTAAAAAGTAAGGAATTTTAGTGATAGTTTAGTTAGTTTAGTTCGGTGTACAAGAGAATCGGCACCAATAAACTGGGAATGTTAAAGGTAGTGAGACTTTTAATCACCGTTGACATCCACGGGCTCCCATCCTAAGATTAATTGTTCAATCTCTCCAATTTTATCTGGCTATCCATTAATAGTGTGTCGCTCCACGGCGCCCGGAATTTCATTTCTTTTATCAACATATTTTTTTTAGGAGATCACACACACTCAGAAACACATATATTTTCTATTTTATAAACTACAATTGATCCCAATAAGGGATTCCCCTATTTTTTATATTACATTTGGCTTCCCAACCAGGGACCATTTTTTTTATTTTACACAGGTCATGGTCAATCTGTGTGCCATATTTCATCCAAATCCGTTTTGCCGTTTTAGCGTGAAAGCGAAACAAACTTACTTTCGCATTTGTAATATCAGTCATATGTAGGATTAAAAACTGACGTTCGCCTATTATGACGTTTCTTCCCACTACACAGCCTTAGCATCTAATAGCTGGGTTCAGTTATTAATTTTTCAGCAATTACAAAACCAATAGACAGTTACCTTAGAACGTTTTCCTGTAGCTGTAATGGTCAAGGTACCTGCCCGCTGGGGCAGTAACCCATCTCAAACATGGCCACTCTGTGTAAAAATAAACACTATAATATAAAGAATCTCACCTTGCGTGTCAGGTTCCTTTGGCCACGCTTTGCCCAGTAGTTCGTAGGCGGCTTCTTTTAGCGCCGTCAGTTGTTCCCGACGCAGTCTCGCTCCTTCGTTGTCCTCTTCGTCAGATTCTTTGCCCATTGATAGTTCATCCTGTCGAGAAATTAATCTATTTGAGAATAAATTGAACCGAATATAAGCAAAATACACGGGATATTTATTCGGAAAAATATATCGATACAGTGGCTTTGCCAATGTTTCTCAGGACCAAGAACTCTTCGTCTTATTAAAAGTTGCACAGCATTGTCTTAGCAACTGGTTTTTGTGTCGCATGAAACCTCTTGTTGCATGGAATATTGCTGGCAACATTTAAAAGACTCGTATCAACCTAATATCCACGGTAGAGTGCGCGCAAAAATAATAGTTTGTCGTTATCTTGACGTTTATGTCTGGTGTCAAGAGTGTGCTGTGTTCCGTGTTTTCCAAATTAAATAATCGCTATCAGTATGCCGAAAGTGATTAAAAGTGCTGGCAGGGATATAATCTTGAAAGTCAAACGTCGCGCGCAGCCTTACCTTGCGCGCACTATAAACAATGTCTAAAAACTGTTTCTCATTTTTTTTTAATACAGGTCTTTATAATTCACAGTAAGTGTTACCTTGGACAGTATCAGCTTGACGATTTCATAAAGCTGCTGGAACCGGTCGCAGCGCGTGGCCGCGATGGCGTGCGCGAGTGCGGTGATCGCGTGCCGTTTGTACACCATCTCTTGTTTGCGGCTCTCCACTAGTAATGCGTTGATGACCTCGGAGGCCAGCGCTTGTGATACTGGAGGCTCGTTTTCTTTTACTCTGTGGGATTAGAATCGAAATTATGAAACAACAACATGGTTTTATTACAGCAATAAAGGAGGCTTAAAGGAAAATAAACGGGATGCATCTAGCATCAAATAAATCAAAAGCCCATATTATTTAACCGCTCTCATTCAACTACTTTAGAATTTCCAAAACGAGCTTCTTCAAGCCAGTGTAGCAATAAATAATAACAAGATAAGGGTAGACCCTTGTCTCATGTTACTTGGTATTACACCATTTTTTTTAATAATATAAATTCAGATGAGATTTTCATTTAGACAGTTCTTCAAGTTTTGGCAAGTCAAGCTTTAGTTATAGATTGGTTTATTATTACGGACTGAAAACAAATTTCAAACTAGTGTAGTAACATATACACTTACGCGCACAACTCAGCGAGTGCCATTATGACATGTTCCTTGCCGTCGAACGTCTTGCCGTGCACCGCCGCTAACATGGCACGTATCAACTGTTCCCGATGTTCGCCCAGACCTGACGACACATCCTTGCATATCGCCTTTATTGCGTTTGCCGCCTGGAGTTGACAAAGAAAGGATTATAAACATTAATTCGTACATCGTTTATAGGGGAAATAGGTTAGCTCTGCCAGAATGGTGTATTTGCGCGCAGCAGAATATTCTCTATTTCGTTGCCTGCGGTTATTTCCCGGGAACATTAAGAATAATAACTGCAGGCCACAATAAACCGTCTGGTGCCGGAATAAATCTTTTAATTCGCAGTTGGAAAACATTATGGGTGTAAAAAGACCCATCACATAGCCGACAACTACGCATTCTGTAAATCAAACTAAGTATCAGTAGTAAGTAAGTATCATATACATTTGACCTTCAATATCGCCGTAACCAGCGGGTTCTCAGGTATGTTCCAGTACAAAAAAAAATACAATGACCGGGAGTACAAGGGACTGTCGCCTTCGCTGTCTTTTTACACCCAAAATATATTAGGTTTATGTTTGATAATCACAACAGTTTCGTTATTACAAGAACCATGGACTATTTGGGCACAGCAATCACATAGCTATACTAAGCCCTAGCAGAACGCAATTGTGCAAAATTAAAGCACTTGACAGCAATGCTAAGCACCAACCTTTTTGAAATAATACTAACTAAAATTGTCCATGAAATAGAAAATTAAAACTATAATTATCTTTACTAATAATTAAGCTGAAGAGTTTGTTTGTTACTTTGTTTGAGCGCGCTTTGTTTAATCTCTGGAGCTCCCAGTCGGATTTGATAGCCCAATTCTTGAGGAAGGTTTTAGCCTAGAACCGGTTCAGGAGCCAAGTCAAATTGTGACCTCCAGCCAGGGCTTAAAAACTTTAAAAAAACTAAGCGACTACACACTTCTTCCATTACACGTCCGTACCTCACACGGGCACCTGTGAGGTACGGAGCTCGGCTTAGGGCGTCGCTGGCAGAGGGCAGCATGGACCAAGCTGGATCGGAATTTATGTTATGTCGGGGGGGAGAGCCGAGTAGGAGGAACGGAAACAAGCCAGAAAGAAGCTTAGTATAACTAATAGCGCAGGCGGGCGACGCGGTGGGTCGGGGACCGCAATTTCACGCGAACGAAGTAGCGGGCAGAAGCTAGTACTATAGTAATACTACAGAGACATAATTAAGTTACCTGAATCTTTTTCGTCCAGCTACTAGAGTTGAGACACTTCTCTATCTCCTCTCGTATGGATGTTAGATGTTGTTTGATGCCACTCTCTCGCGCCGGGCTTATGTCCGTCCATATGTCTTCAAACATCTCCACTGTTGTCGAGTCTGAAAATTCAAGTTGACCAAATTTGAATTCGACGGATTAAGATTTCTCATATCTTTTTTGTTGTTTGTGTAGTGAATGTTTGACCAAAGTTCTTAGAATATTTTAGAGCGGCATGACTGTGGCAGCAATTTACGTGTTTAATCTCATTTACTCGAAGATGGATTCTCGCTGTCTTGTATCGAGAACGAGCACACGCTATTTGTTCTTGTGCGTTAAAATTTAAGAGTCATTGAGGCGGAAAGAGTTTCGTCTCTCATACTTTCTTCGTATTAATGAGCATTAAAACTTTAATGTATTTGGAAAAGGAGCTTGACGCTCACTCACACTCACAAACAGATACTGCCAATCTGCACCACTAACATAAGATTTAACATTTACTGACAGCCAGGTTTTCTGACAGAAGACTTGATCAAGCTTCTAAAAACTCCCTAGCATATCATAATGAGCCTATAACGTTCCCACTGCTGGGATACAGGCCTCCTCTCTATGAGAGGAAGTGGGCCATAATCCAATACCACTGGGCCGCCACCACTCTAAATTATCACAATTTATAGGTTTTTTTTACTGCCTCGTTGGTCTAGTAGTCGCAAGAGTTACTGCTGAGCATGAAGTCCTTGGTTCGATTCCCAGGTCGGGCAATATGATATTGCGTTTTTCTATCTAGAATTTCTCAGTAGCAGCCCGGAGTCTGGATTTGTGCCCGGTTGATGGCAATAGGCTCGCCCCCTATTACATGGGACTTAAACATAACTGGCGAAATGTGGGTGTACTATAGGTACACCTCTGCCTAACCCTTCTGAGATTACAGGCGTGATGTTATGTTTATGGTATTTTTATCTCACAAAGCGACGCGCGCTTTACTTGTGGTTAACAAGAGTACAAACACGCCGTGATTTGAGTGTAAGCGCAGGAGCGCTTGGTACCGTCTGAGACAAAGGCGAAGTGGGAAAAAAGTGCGTGTGTGCTATGTGCTAACGCTACTCGTCTTCACGCACACATTGACAGCGTGTTTGGAGACTTGGTTACCAAATATAAAGCGCGCGTCGCTTCGTGAGATAAAATACTGTAACACTCACCATCTTCCTTGAGCCCATGCATAGCCAGGAACACCATCGGTGCTAATAAATTCTCATTATCCTTGACATGCTCTATCTTAGCCTTGGATATAGACTTGAGACAGAGCGCGATGGCCGACCGGGACATATCGTCTTCTTTTGTTTCGTATAATGTTACTAGTTTCTTCATTAGCTTTTCTGCTGATTGGACCTGAAATGGAAGAAGGGTTTTTGGCACAATGTTTCAGATTCAGACTCAGATTGCTAAACTAGAGAAGGTTTTTGTTGGGATTTCATTTTAGACCTTTATTTACCCCTGAAAAATCAATTATATAATATCAGCTCTTATAACCACTGAGCATATTCTTATAAATTACTGCAATGAAAAATTATGAAGAACGTTTTCCATGATCACGATTGGCAACGCTGATAGATTTGGCAAATCCAAAAGCAACTAATATAGCATCCATAAGAATTCTTTGCACAGAAACTCACCGCAATATCACTATTGAAACTTTCTTATATCTCATTTAGAACTCATGTCTTTTTTCACGGAAGAAATAATAGATTTTTCTCAGTAGCTTCACTCGAAACTAGTATATATTTCACACAAAAATCTGATAAAATGAAAACTCACCTTGGCATAAGCCGAAACTTGACCCAACGCTTCAGCATAATTCTTCCTCACAGTAGAATTCCTATCAAAGGTGCCAGTCAGTAGGTTCGACATGATCTTCCCGGCGACCGGTTCTAGGTCAGTTCTCAAGTAATGAGCGGCTAGTACGATGAAGTGACAGACCGCCACTTTAGTACCGAGTTGTGGGGACTTCATCAGCTCCAAGATTTTCGGGAGCATTTCTTTCATTACTTCTATGTCGACGTATGGCATACACTGTGGATGGATAGGTAGTTAGTTATTTTGAGCGTTGTGACGCAATCATAGACGTAACAAAATTTAAATTGTGCCTCGTGTAAATCTACCTTCATACGGCATATAAAAGGTGGTAAAGTCGTTGTAAATCACGCGCGTCATTTCACTTTTATGCACATTGACATAAGGTTTAAATATTACAGGCCATTCTCAGTTATTTTACCTCTGACAGAGGCAACCAAACAGCAACTTTATTTTAACGGCAATAAAGATCACTGTGAGCGACTGTAGAATGATTAGCTGGCGCTTGTGAAATTCAATAACTATACTCCATGCCATGGACTGATATAAAAAAGGATTAGTAATGAGACGACATTTTGACAGCATTTTTTTGATTGAGTAAATGAAATCAATTATGCAAAAAAAGATATTCCAGCTAAATGGTGATTCTCTTACTTTAACAACGGTATCAGTAGTGTAGTGGTGTCGCGTCGCGCTCGCTCTCATATCGTCCAACACATCTCGCGTGGCGGTATCAGCTAGAGCGGTCGAGAGGTACGACAGTCGTGCCGACTCGAGTTCTCCTGCCGCGCCCGCCAGGGCCGGGATCAGTCGCGCTAGGAACGGTTTTAGCGTTTCACCGGCTGCAGTTACTAGTTTGGACACTGTCTGTAAACTGAGGATAATATTTTAAATACTGTTTGAAAGTGGACTACTGGGGCCATGCAAATGTTTTTTACGAGATATTTGATTCTACATGGAGTCGATGAAACATCTTCGGGAGAGTCTCCACGCGTGATCGGAAAATCTATACAATTTACACAAATAAATAAAAATTGAAGTGTCTGTTTGTAATGTCAAAATAACAGTTTTTTCTTAATCCGGTACTTATAGAGTTTGTTTTTGTATGTCTGCCTGTCTGTCTGTTCCGGCTAATCTCCGAAACGGCAGGACCGATTCTGACAGGACTCACTGGCATAGCTGATGTTATATGGAGTAACATATGCTATTTTTTGATGTCGAGAAAACAGATGTATTCATTCTTAAAAAAAAACTGCTTTTTAGGATTTTTCATAGTTTGTTGTTGAAGAGTTGTAAATAAATTATACCAGTAACATTGTACATAAGAAAGTGTTCTTAACAGCTAGAACATTTAAAAACAAATATATGTCACATACCTGACACTCCTAACTTCTTTGACAACATTGGTGATGCCTGTATCCAGTAGAACAGGCAGTATGACAGACACCACCTCCTTGCCGTCTTTGCCCGTACTCACGTCCGCTGCGCGAATACAGAGCTAAAAATACAATAACATTATCCATTATCCTCGTTGGTCTAGTGGTCGCAATCGCTACTGCTGAGCATGAGGTCCTGGGTTCGATTCCCAGGTCGGGCTACGTGTTATTGGGTTTTTCTATCTGGAATTTCTCATTAGCAGCCCGAAGTCTGGATTTCTGCCCGGTAGATGGCAATAGGCTCGCCCCCTATTACATGGGAATTAAACATAACTGGCGTAATGTGGGTGTACTATAGGTACACCTCTGCCCAACCCTTCGGGAAAACAAGGCGCGATGTTATGTTATTATTTCAAACATTGCTATATTGTTTTAGGAATACTTAATGATAAACAACGGCTCAGTCGCAAAATCACCTCTTCGTAAAATGTTCCTTTCGAAAAATCTTAATTACTACGAATGCTTCTTTCGCAAAATCCCTTTTTTCCAATGCACATTCAATCCTTCATATCATAAATTTAGCTTATAAACCATCACCAAAATAAATAAATCACGCAAACGTTTCAATTCCTGTCCTTTATTTTTATTTGCATGCGTAAATGTAGGTATAGTCCACGAGGCCTAAGCTGAGCTTTGTATTTTACGTGAGTGCACAAAGCGACGCGTCCTTTGCTTGGTTTAAACCGGTTTATCCAATCGGTCTGAGGCGCTGTGCGTCCCTCGCGCGATCACATTGGTGCGATGGGTAATCACTCACACAAATGCAAAGCTCAGCTTAGGCCTCGCAGACTGTACCTACCTAACAATCTTAATTTTAAAAAATATTATGTAACCCTCTATGTACGTATCCGACACGCACTTGACCGATTTTCTACTGATATGAAGGATTGAATGTGCATTGGAAAAAGGGACACTTTGAGAAGTGGTCATTTTGCTTCGGTAGATATTTTGAGAAACTTGTCACTGTTTGTTTGAAAATATAATGGTAAATCTGTTGCCTAGTTTACATGACATTAAAATCTTCTTTTCTAATTTGTGTTACTGTCTTATAGCCAACTCTTTCTTAACGTGCTATCTCGCTCTCCCCTTTTGCACGTCCACCATTGCATAGTTCGCGTGTATTTCTCTCGTACTTTTACTGTTATTAAATATACCACTGTTGTTTTATCAAAACTGCGTTTAATTTAATACTATTAATAGGGGGATCATACTACAATCCGCCAAAAATAAACCAGCCGTGTCGTAAATTCAAATACATACTTAATTCATCTCAGAACGAGAGTAAAGAAGTGTTCTGTATCTTACCTTCGACAAAACGGTAGCAGTCGAGGTGGCGGATTGTCTGGTGCCTTCGTGCACGTCATCCATTACTCTAAACAACTGCAACCATATCGTCGGCAGTTGTTCTAATGACTCGTGCAGACTTGTTGCGCCTCTGTGTAAAAAACAGCTACAATAAGAAATTTGCTCCTTATTTTTAACCGTCTTCTAAAAGGTTCTCAATTCGTCAGTTTTTTTTTTTTTGGTATGTTTGTTATGCGTTATCCCCGACAATTGTGGATCGATTTCAAAAATTCTTTTTATAATGGATAGTGCGTGCTTCAGTGGTGGTCCCATTTAAACTTTATTACCTTTGTTTGGGTAGTGACTGCCTCGTTGGCCTAGTGGTCGCAAGAGCTACTGCTGAGCTGATAGCTGATAAGGTCCTGGGTTCGATTCCCAGGTCGGACAAAGTGTTATTGGGTTTTTCTATCTAGATTTTCTCAGTAGCAGCTCGCAGTCTGGATTTGTGCCCGGTTGATGGCAATAGGCTCGCCCCCTATTACATGGGACTTAAACATAACTGGCGAAATGTGGGTGTACTATAGGTACACCTCTGCCTAACCCTTCTGGGATTACAGGCGTGAGGTTATGTTATGTTTGGGTAGTTTTTCAGTTAGATTCAGTAATACGTTTTTTTTTTTACCCAGTGTATATTAATGTTTTAATAACTTCCTGTATCTGTTATTTACATAGCATGTAGTGGTATATGAATTAGTGTGGAGTATGTACCATAGCTATATAGTGATACTTAAATAAAAGTGTTTTACAAAAAAAAACAACCTACTTCGAAAAAATATATAAAGTTGGTCAGTCAGTTGTATATATTTTTTTTGTTAAAACAAGAGTTAGATACCATACAGAGAACATACAGTTTATATTTATAGAACACAGAGTTTATAAACCTTTTTTTTTTGTTTTTATAATTCGATACCCGTCTGTAAAGGTGATGTTTGGTCAGTTAATTTAATTTCACATTCGATGTTAAAACATAAAAGTAAAAAGTGCCACAGAAATTTTACCTCAATAAATCTGCAAGCGCATTACAGCAAGACATCCTTACTCTCCATTGGTTCGATGTAAGATTCGCTACCAAGTCGTCCAGGATCTGTTTGTGATATTTGTGTACCTGAAAAAGAAAGACACTATCAGTGCATGTATTCGTTCAAAGTGAAACAGGGCTGAAAAGAGCTGGAATAGTGTCAGATCACCGGAAGAGGTTTTCAGATATCATTAGGACAAGATCCTGCAATAATGCAGGATACTGAACCTCAATGAATGACGTGGGTCTCATTGTGCCTGAAATATCAACCTTTCGTCACAGTTCGATATTTCAGGAACAATGAGGCTCGCATCTAAAGTTGACAGTATATCGCATCCTGCATTATTGCAGGATCATGTTCTAACCCATGATAATTGTCGACAAAAATTTGATCTTAAAAAGTGCAACCATATCGTTGCATTTTTTTCTAACTGTATAACTTACAGTAGCCATAGTGTTGGGAACGATGGCGTGCCAGATGCTCTGCATGGAGTTCTGTATGCGCGGCGTGGGGTCGAACCGGTAGCGGTACAGGCGCGGCACTATCTTAGGTAAGTGGTCCGATAACTGGGCTCCCGCTTGAAGGGCTATTGAGTGGAAACCAAACGCCGCACCTAAAAATAAAAATTAACTTATTCATTAGGGATAAAAAAATACAACATTCATATGAAAGAAACTTCTTTCTCTAAATGCTAGTTTTTCCTGCTTGATTGTCGCTGAGATGAGATTGCGACTTGAATTTGAACGTTTTTTTTATGTACGTGAATTGGTATTCAGATCTTTTATTTGTGGAATAAATCTTATTGACGTCTGACAGAATTTGTATGGAAACACTCAACAATTATGCATTTTGTCGCAGGATAAGACTTGAAATAAGAGTTTGGTCGAATTCGCACTACATAGAGACTATGTCTATATATCTGACGAAATTACGAATACTTTAAGCTATTGTCGAAGTTTTCAATAAAGATGCCACAATTTTTTTGATTTAATTATTAAATTCACACAAACGATTACACAAGAAGTAGATTTGGATGGTAAATGACCTTTCTTAGAGTTCCACATAGAATTGTGATGAGCTAGATGCATGAACTTGTATAGTAGATCCGGTTGGTTCAGGTCCGAGGCCAGAGAACACAGCTCTTTGTAAGTAGATAGGTTGCCGCTGAAACAATAAGGAGAACAGGTGAGCGATGCGACGAAAGCAATGTATTTTATTTCCAAACAGTTCATTTTGTAACTCGTATTACACTGAAATAAGGTGCAAAATAAAGTGATATAATTGTAGTACTGTAATTTCTCCAAAAGCTCCATGGAGCTTTGCACCCAAATGTTAAAATGTTGTAATGTTTCTTAAATCAATCAAGCTATCCACATATTCTTACAGCACATCGCATTACAATACCAAAAATAAACGATGCGCGGCCTGACTGTACTGCTATATAATTGTGTGTGCGGCGCCAAATGTGCGTCCGCCTTAAACAGTTATCATAATCAAGAGCATTCTCACGACCATACCAGACCGTAAAAATACCCATATCAGAATATGGTCTAGATGATCATACTTTTGCCCTTTTCTCAAGTTATTTGGAGTTGGCGCAGCACGATATCAGTATAATGAGGGTTTTCTGAAAGGACTAAGGTGGCAGCACTGAGACGTCAGGTCCGGGCAACTGTCAAAAGTCTCAAACCGCCTATATTTTCTTTAGATGACTGAATGATGAACAAATGAATGAAACGAACGAACGAACATCATCATATATTTTATATTCCTTGTCGCAAGGAAAAACCTCTTATCAAGGTGGAGCTAACTGGTGACGTCAAATTTCATGAAAACCCTCATTGAACGGCAATATTCCGACTTACCCAGTAGGAGCTTTCCCCAGCTGCCCCTCCTCAAATATCTTGGTGTCGTCAGTGACCTGCGCGACGGATCGCTTGCCGCTCGTCAGCTGCTCTATGATTTGACCCACCAGCGCTTGTTTCTGACTCTCATCAGAGTTCTGGTATACGAGGGATAGGCCTTTGCTGGCTACGTCTTGGACTATATCTGTGAAGATAATAGTGGGATAGAATTTAGGGTGGTGTATTGTGAAAATTTTAAAAGATGTAATTGGTTTCATACAAAAGCGAAAAAGGACCTTACGGGCCGAATTACAACATCCTTCTTTTTTATGTCGGTTAAAAAGGCAAAACTATAAGATATTTAAGATATCGTATACGTTTTTACTTTATCTGCTGTGTATAATAGCAAATCTGTGGGGTAATTTAATTGATACACGTTAAATGAGCGCAGTTTATTTCATTTCGACAGTTCAGCCACGTTCATAGTGTTGTTGAACAGTCGGCTGTTCAACAACAACTTTTCAAACCTACGAAGCAGCAATGTATTAGGAATTTCCTCCAAAACCCTTGGATTGTGACTGAAAGGTGGTATTTAAAGTTGTGTTATAACATTAAAAACTTGTTTTCGTATTAAAACGTTAGGAAAAGTTGTTTGGCCTTCAATTCCGTAACCAGAAGGTTGCTAGGTATATGGTGGAGTACAAAAAAAACTATAACAATGACGGGGAGTACAAGTTACTTTCGGCTTCGATAAGTGTCCTTTTACATCCGATATATGAGTCAATTGTTCTTAGATTTTTATTAAACTTTAAAATATAATGTTTACACAAGGACTAAATTAAACTACTAATTAACTAACTTTACTAATGAATTAGGCGTCGAAGTACTTTGCGTCGATATATTATGTCACTACTTACCACTGTTCTCTGATAAGAAGTCCATGAAGACATCTTGTAATATTTGCAACTTGTTCTTGATAGGCTCTCGTTCAGGACAGTTCTTTAGTAACGCCAACAACCAAATACTTGTAGCCTAGAGAAACAAATGAATTAATTCTTAAACGACACGAAACTTTTTTAAACAAGCTGACCCGACAGACCTTGTCCGTTCCGAATTACAAATAGTTCAAACAATAAAAGACGTTCGAAAATTTAAACCTTTCCCGGTAACTTTTTATATTTTTTATCTGTAAAAACCTGATCAGACTATTACGAACATTTTAAATAAAAAATTGCCAAATCGGTCCAGCCGTTCTGCAGTGATCCGCTTCCCAACGAACAGCATTTAAATTTTACTCCATAGACGTAAGAAACCAACTGTAAAACATAACATTACGTTTATATTCCCCAAAGGGTTAGGCAGAGAAGTACCTATAGTACATCCACATTTCACCAGTTTTGTTTTTAAGTCCCATGAAATAGGGGGCGAGTCTTTTGCAATCAACCAGACATAAATCCGCAGACCGGGCTGCTACTGAGAAATTCCAGATGGAAAAACACAATAACACTTTGATCGACCTTGGAATCGAACCCAGGCCTTCATGCTCAGGAGTAGCACTTGCGAATCCATGCGTCATGTTCGTGAACGATCGCTGTCAGTAGGGACTGGTCATCTCTTAGCTGCCACGGCGTTGGAATGGGCAACTAGCTTCATTTTGCTGACCGAATTACCTTGACAATTCAAAAGTGCCTGTTATTGGTTTATTTGAAATAAATGATTTGAGTTTCAGTTTGACCACTAGACCAACGAGGCCATCCAACTCTATATATCTATAACAAAGTTTAGTTAGTTCCACCTTTTATAATTCAAGAACGGCTAGACCGATTTTTATGATCTTTAATTTGTTGGATTTGTCTCCGCCCCGAATAGCAGAATAACTATTGAAACATGGGAAATTTTCACTAAAATAACAATAATGAAGATGATATTCTGAGGCAGTACGAATTTCGCCAGGTCAGCATGTTTAGAAATAAAACACATCAATTGGTAATGCAATGTTTTGAAGGGTCAGTCTGAACACAAATGCAAATGATAATTTTCCAGACAATATTAATTGAGCATGACTTTCACAGAGGTTCTATATCTAATTCATATCTGGTCCTAGCTTTCACCAATCTATTAATAGTTTTGTTATATATCCACTATAGTTTACCTGTCTAGAATGAGGATGTGGATGTCTTCCAATCTTGAACAGTTCTTTCAATAACCACTCCAATAACTGGTCATTCTCCTTCAAAGCGTCCGTATTCTTTACTTTTGCCGCACCCTGTACATAATAAAGTTACATTACTGCAAAAGAAACTGTAGTTGACAGAGTAGTTAACCATTTCAGGTGATAGAGTATTCTACAAACAAATATTGTACAACACAATAAGTGATGTTTTAGTTAAAAGCAATAATTATGACATTATTTTTTTGCTCACAATAGTATATCTGAATAGTGCAAACAATATTATAAAAATGTAAATGCTTTAAAATTGCTAAGTTAAAAACGTGTTAAAATAAGTGTTTTACAAGGACAGACCTATAGTAGAAGTGACGTCACGACATACAACATCTTATACCTGTACCTACATTCATAGCAAATAAAATTCTGATTCTGACTATGTAACTTCGTATTATAAAGGTCTCGATCAAAATGTACCAAAACACACCAATAAATTAATTTGAATACATGTCCGTACCGCGCGACAAGGACTGGAATAATCCCCTCCAAAAACGTTTATAACGTGTAAGCTACACTTCATACTTCCATCGATTTAACATCATCATCCCTATTACTTTATGTCAACAAAAACTTACCTCTTTAGGTAATTCAGTCCATAGGTCTCGGTTTTCATTTGAGTTTACTCCTTCAACACATAAAACTAGTGACTCGCCGATTTGTAAATGGATTTCGAACTCTTTGCTCTAAAAAAAACAACGAAAAGTTTTTAAAACAGCATTAATTGGTTTGAATATCGAACTTTTATTGTAAGGCCGCAAAAGTTTCGACGGCCATAAAAAACACAAAATAAGCACAGTTTTAAATGTTTTAAGTTTAACTTATAGTAATAAGTTGTGCATAAATAAATAAATTACAATTAATAATAAAAAGGATAACTTACATCTTTAGCCATCTGAAGGAATCCCATAACGATTTGTTTGGAAAAAGATAATCTTTCACCACAACACAGAAGGCCAAGCGTATACAGCGCCCTCTCTTTTAACTTCGACGGTAGTTTTGCGTTCCCAACTATCTTGAACAACCTGGATTAAAAGGAAACCAACTTATTGCTTAAAAGATTTTTCGGATATTTTGGTAAAAAAAATGTATCGGTACATGGAGGTAGCATAAATGAACTATCTCAACAAAGTGCCACTCAGAATTTCAAGGGCACAGACATATAAAGAGTAGCAGACCAAACATTAATCTATAGTCATATTCATATAGATGGACATGATTCTTTATCCTTTTTTTTTTGCCAAGCGACAAGTCGTCAATAGAAAGAAAGAAAGAAAAGCTATTTATGAGGACTCGCACAGGAATACACAATATGCAGTACGTTGTGTGTTGTGTGGTATATCGTTCTGTCACCTGTTCTCGCACTGACTCATACATAGACAAAGTTTGACACGTAGTTTGTCTATCCCGCGCCGCCATATTGATAAGCAACATCATCTGTAATTTATGAATGAACGAATGCACAGAGACGAATTGATCTCATCAAAAGAAATCATCTTAAACAAAATATGTCATCCCAAAACATGTATAATAAATATGTACTTATAAATATTCATTAAATTCATTCTTTTATTTCAGAAATCCTGACAAATTCTAAAAGCGCAGCAAGACAGAAAAAAAAAGTCTCACCCGCGCTTCCTTCCCCATCCTCTCATCAAACACGACGAAAACAAAACACAATCCCTTCCCGCCCGCAGAAACTTTTCGGCCGGCGTATTTAGGTAGGTACGAGTATTTGTATTTGAATCTTCTGTAATAAGTATACGCAAAATAATCTGGTGAAACCGTTCTTTTCAATTTACCTAAGTATGATCGCTGTGTACCAGTAGGTATATTATACAATTATCATTGTATGTCCGTGAATCTGTTACCGATGCTGGTGAGTTGTTAGATTGGATTACTTCAAGATACGGACTATGAATTTTCGATTCCGAATTGAACGACGAACTTAACGTTGTAGTCGAGAATATATTGTCCCATACAATATGTAATATATTTTCCTGTACCTATGTGTGTATGTGTTGCTGTACCTTGCTTCTTGACAAATTCACGATTCTAGTTCAACGGGATGTACCCTATATGGAAAATTTATGGCAATTTTTGCCAAGATTCTAAGTCAACGTCTTGGAAGCTCGATTTCTTCAGCTACAAGGGACCTTATATCTAAGTATTTGATATCAATTTCAACTTGATACACCCACGCATTCCTGAGAAAAATGGTCAGATGGATAACAAAGTGATCCTATAAGTGTTTAGAATTTTCATTTTGAGGTACGGAACCCTAAAAAGCAAAGCTCTTCCATAAAATTATATACTAATGATTTTACTCATCTTCATCATCATGTAGGTAGTACAAGATCTTTAATCTCCAGTACGTACTTTCAAATGAACTTGGAATTGGCTAGCTGGATATGTTGTAAATTTTCTCCACATTTTTTTTTACAGAAATGGAGAGCAAAGGCGCTAGTTGTACGATACCAGTCAAAAATCTGTCATCAATGAGTTCTCATATATATTTTTATTTTATAGTTTGGCCTCGGTATTTATTTAGTCTATCAATTCTTAATGATTTTAATCAGCGTTTTGGAAGTGGTTTTTGTATGTTTTCTATGTCACAGTTTCTATAAATTACGAAAATACTATTTTCGCAAATGATTATATCCCAGAGCAGCCGAAAATTCGAGCGAAGTCCTCTCGTCTTAACAGAGTGACGTTGACTGATTTGTGAAACAAAAATATGCTTGAAGTTCCCGCAACGTGCGACGGAAGATGGCTTCTTCCACGAACTAAAAACGTCGTAAGTGCGTAAAGCTTGTAGTCGTAATAAAACCAAAAATAAACGGAATTTCAAAAAACTTCCACAATTTTTTCACCTTGTCACATAATATAATACTACGTACAGATACCCAATCCCATACAAAGAAATGACCATTCCCTAAGTCTGGCAATTGAGCTATTTTTCTTCGTCAAAATTTTCAACAGATGACAGCATCAGCGACTCACTAATTGCGAGAGACTGTAGTTTTACAACGCCATCTAGGAATCAACCTACTTTTGAAACGTTTCGTGCCATTGTTTTGATATAAAGTTTTATAGTTCCGGGTCCAGAAAAACATGTTATTAGATTTATTTTATATTTCTTTTTAAAGAAATAGATTTAAAATTTGTTGTTTGATTTAAATTTGTGACTGTAGAGCTTATTATGAAGACAGGCCAAATTGAGTAAAATGCCATCTATTGCGAAGAGCTCTAAACAAAATGATTAACAGATTTATCATTGTATGGGTTCGAATTGAAGTTAAAAGCTTAAATTAAGTTTTTTGTTGAAAATACGAGTGTGAATAGATAAATCTGCATTAAACAAGGAAGTATTGATTTTAACTAATCTTACTTTAGCCAAAATTCTGCCGTTTATCGCTTAATGCTTGTTAATTTCATTATGGTTCCATCCTATGCTGCCATCTATTATTATTTTTCAAGACTAATTATAAATTGTTCTAATTGAGACCCCATGATCTTGTATTAATACAAATAATCATCTAATTTATTCTACTAGCCGAGACTTTTTGACAGTAATAGCTTTAACCGCCAAAAATTACGTTTCCCTCCGAAACGTCATTTTGGCGGGAATGCGCACCGTGCCATTTCCAACTTGTAGCTTATTATCTAGCAAACTATTGCAGCTATACCAAAATAAAAATAAGTGTGTATAGCTGAACTATACAAAATCAATGTAGGTATGTGAAAACTTAATTTACAAAAACTAGTCCAAAACACTTAACAAATATGTAAAATTTACAATCGCCTAAATCTAGGTCACACCAAGCTGAGTATGCGGGTTAAAGACTGCAGGGCCAGTTCTTCTATCCGATCCTGATGTCAATGGTATGTGTATACATACCGTCAAGCCGGCTGTCAAAAGGAAGAGAGTGGACTGCTGCTAATCGTCCTCTTAAAATACTCCTTTAGTTGCCTTTTACAATAACCATTTCGGCGGTTATTGTAAAAGCAGATGGGTAGTTCTATTCGTTAAGACTTTATTGATAAGTACTCTACACTTCTTATATCCAGAGAATACAGATTTTCGCGGATTTTCAGTAAGTGTAATTATCGGTTGTGTCATTATCGCTACATTATACCGGCAACCGGCCTAAGTCCGGCCCGGCCGGTGTATTGACAATACTATGTGTGCGTAATGGCTATGCATTTTTTTTGCGAATTTTTGGTCTGCTACACTTTATTGTTGTGCTCAAGAGATTTCAAATGTAAACGTCACATATGTTTCATTGGCTTTTTTTAACAGCCTTTCGGTAGGTTTAATTAGATACTTAACGGAGCATTTTAGTTGTTAAGTCATTCATGTCTTAGCTCTACTTATGTGGGTTAAAAAACGTATGGAGGTAGGTTCTTTTATTCGTTTTTTTTTCTCCCGCATAAGCATTCTCTATTCTAATATTTTAAAGAGGAAAGATTTGATTGTTTGTTTGTATTGAATAGGATCCGAAACTACAGGATCGATTTGAAAAATTGTTTTACCATTAGAAGCAGAAATTATGTCTGATGAACATAGGCAACTTTTTTCTTTTTTTTTTTTCGAAATCCACGCGGACGAAGTCGCGGGCTAAGTGCTAGTTATTGATAAAACGACAAATAATATGTTATGAAATGCAGTAACATAAAAATAAAATAACTATATTTTAATTCAGAATCTCAGATAAATATCATATTTTGGAACAACAAACTCAATGTCATACAAGACAAAGTCAAATTCCATTGCAACCAAAAAAAAAAAGGAATAGAAAAGAATATAAATAGTTACAATTATTGTTGGAGTACATTCTGCCTTTAAGGAATGCAAAATATTTTGAGCATAAATAAAGTAACTTCGAGGTCTAAATCTAATTACATTTTAATTATAGTAAAGACTTATTCATAATAAAGCCATTTGCTTTATAAACCTATTTTAGATATCGAATCTGTTTTGTCCCTTTCTGTCAAACTTTTTGGCCTTTTTAACATTTTTGTTTTTGTTAGAGTTTTTGTAGTAGGATCTTTATTTTAAATAGTCACTCAAAAACCAACCTAGAATTCATGAAACTAAATAAGATAGTTGAGTAAATATTGTTGGATACATACCTGTCAGCAACAGTAAACTTAGTTACATCAACATCATCGATATTCGTGTCACTCTTATTAATGTTGAACGGGTTTTCGCTCTGTAGCATTGCATCCTGTTTCGTCGACGTGTTAGGTAGGGGCAGGCCGCTACAGCGAGCGAGTAGCGAAATGGACGAGCAAGATGTACTGACGAGCAGGGTTTGGGTGCTCGCTAGAAAGTTTGCTGTAAGAATGGATATTACCTTAGTTATTCTTCTGTTTGGGTCGATTGTACTTTTTTTATGTTAATTGGACCCTTGCAGCTACACTCCAGCAAGCGAAGCATAATCATTGTCGTTTTATTATTTTAATGGCGCCATAGAACCTTTAGGTTGATTCTTAAAATAGATTTTTAACCGGCCCAATTCTAAACAAGAATTGAAAACTTTTTTTCTTGTTCTGCTTTTTATAATGTCTTTCAGTCTTAGAAAACGTGTACTTAAGCGTCTATTTTCAAATAGCAATTTTTGCCTGCGAACTAAATTCGACTCTAATTCGGCCATCGGATTGACTAGACTTTTATGAAAAGGAGCTTAGATTTCACAAACGTATTACTAGCTGGATAAATAATGTTACTGACACACACTTCTCATTTGAAAACGTTACTCGTATCAGAAAAGCAGCATTAATTACTCAATTTAATTAAGAATTAACACATACCCAAAACTACAGCCCCATCCTGATACGGCTCCCAATTCGCCGGACTAAATCCTTTCCCTCCAAACTTTCCTCTCTTCGACAACACGACACATCTCTCACAGATATTCGATAACGCCGACAAATATCCGCACTGAGCCTCCAAGCTCTTATTATTCTGTCCCTGTACCACGAACTCCTTTATCTCCTTATCTATAGCTGATTTCTCGCTAGTATTCACTGTTATTATCGCGTAGATGACCGCGGCTATATCGCGAATGTCTTCCTTGGTACTGGTCGTGAATAGATTGCGCAAAAATGGTTGGAGGCTCGTGTATTTGGAGGCCATTTTCTCGGGCACGCAGCCGACGATGTCCAGGAAACAAGATAGGGGCATTATTTCTGGGGATAAAATGGATTCTGTTTAGTCATAGCATACGTAACATACCACCTCACCAACTAATGTGCTACGTTTATTTACTACTTTTAGAATGTTCCTTGCTGATTATTTTCCTTTGTTGGACGGTAGAGTTTTTTCCCTACTTTTGGTTTTAGAACTGATTCCATTTTCTTCCAAATCTTTCTTTATTAATTACTAGTGTCTGCCCGCGGCTCGCCCGCGTTGATGTCGGATATTACCCAATGGGATCGTGCTACCGGGACAAATGGTAGCCTATGTACTTCCCCAGGATGCCATCTATCTCCTTGCCAAATTTTATCGAAATCCGTTCAGTGGTTCAGGCGTGAAAAAGTAACATACAGACAGAGTTACTTTCGAATTTATAAAATTAGGATGGATTTATTTTTCTTTGTCTTTTAATAATAGACCCGAACAGTCAGATAAACAATCCTACTGTCCTTATCTGGGGTCGGAGTAACAAGTGCTTCTTCCATACATCTGTATCAATCGTCATGGTCACTTCTAGAATTCACTTCTTTTCTATTCCAGCCATACCGTCTCTAACTCATCCATCACTCGTTCACTTTTAAAAACCTTAATTTACCGGATGACATTTATTACCGTCTTGAAAAAAGTGGGGTATAATAGGTGATCGGAGTAGACGCCTACGGAAAAGTTAAAAAAAAAATACAAACAAGACCTAGCAATAAATACTACACATTTGAAGTACTAGCAGCTAAAACAACGCGACGCCGCCGCCGTGACAAATCGCAGCTGACTGAAGTACTGAGTTTAGATAGAGGGAGCGGGACGCGGAAAGTGGAACGTGGAGGCGCCAGTGATTCGAGCGCTTGAACTACATTTTTTTTTTTTTTCAAAATATCTGTTTTATTGTACTGGTATGAAAAGTTCACTTCAAATATTAGTACTTATTGCTAAATCAATTTGTTTTTATGTCATTGGAAAAAAAAACTATACAATAGGCTTCTACTCTGGAAAAACATCTCTGGAAATACCCTATTTTTTACAAGAGAGTTATAAAAGTGTTCCGTTATAATAAAACCAGCTTATTATTGTCCCAATGCAGGGCAAAACATTGATCACCACGCTGGCACAAGACGCTTGGCGATTTCAGACTTTTAATAACTATAAGTCCAGATTTCTCCACGAATTTTTTCCTTCGCCGATGTCAGTAATGTCCAAGATAAACTCAGAAAGGCCATATGAATTGAAAAAATAACATTGTTAATTGATTTATTAGTAATCTAGTAATAAATACCTGGACTAGCACTCAGCAGTGACGTAATCATGGTTAGATACCGCTCCAACACTTCTGTATCTAGCAAGTTATCGTAGAAGTACTTGGAGAGAAGCGGCGATGTCGCGTTCGGGTGGATCGAACAGTCTTTCAAGCCGGCGTCGCGGTTCAGACACATTCGCATGTAGCGGAGGATCTGAAGGCCAAAGTGAAGGGTTTGTTGTAAGCAAGGAACACCCACACCAACCAAGATTACACCAACTTCAGACTGCTGATAAACAGTGTAGTTTATGCATAATCAGCCTATAATGTTCCCACTGCTGGGACGCATGCTTTCTCTCGGCGAGAGGAAACCTGCGTCCCAATTCACCAAGGGGGGCCAGTGCGGGTTTGTGGATGTTACATGTGTTCGAATTTTTGGTTCTAGGACATGCTGCTTTCCTCACGATGTTTTCCACCGTTTTGAGAGCAGTGGGGATGAAATAAGTTACTCAAAGTAAAGGTTGGGACCTACGACTTACAACTCGTAAGTCGGAGCTGATACAACTGGACCACCATTGACACCACTGGTCTTATAAACAATGTAGCGAAAAACTTTTAGGCAATTTAGTTGTTATAGAAAATCAACAGTCTTAAGCCACTTCTGTTGCTAACTGAAATGCGTTGCGTTGCTTTGATGAGAAGCAACATAACAGTATAAGATAAATCTGATTGGTACTCAAAAGTCAATAACAACATGATTTAGAATCCATGAAATAATGATGATGTGACACGGGGTCAGAATTTATACAATTATATTTTGCTGCATAAAGTATCAATTTTAGTGAAATCGGATCTTATATGCCATCTGGCGTTTGTTTGCGCGTACGCATAACAAATGTTATACGAACGTGTCGTTTGAGAACCTACGCGCGGTTACGTCTCACAAACATTTTAAGAAAACAAAAGCATAGCGCGTTATATTCTCTATTTAAAAAACTTCGTGTAAATATAGTAGCCTACTATCACTCACCTCCTGATACGTCATAGGATGGAACTGCAACACTTGATTACCGATCACGAACCTATGTTTGGCATTTGACCCCTTCTTTCTCTTTTGCATTTGATCCCACACGTAATTCACTACTTCGTTAAACTTCGGTACTTTAATTTCTTGATTCTCGGATGCTCTATCCTTGTCTTTCTTAGAGGTACCCTCGTCTATATTAACGGTTGCTGTGTCTTTTTTCGATACGTTGAATACAGCGTCTTCTATTTCGCTCGGGCGCGATGTGCCATATAGGCATTTTAGCGCTTCGTTTGAAATGTCGTCTTGACTAAAGGACAAAGACATAATGTAAAAACAGTTTTAAGAAATCAAACGGAGAAAGGACTTTATTATAAATCCTAAAATATTCTCTCAATTTACATGAAAAACAAAATTACATGTATTTAATTTTCTAGCCTTCACGTAGACATTGAATAGCGCACTTTATTTGCAGGGGCATAAAGTTCAAAATTGTATGAACATCCTCGCTGATATTCGACGGCTTCAGGCGTCTTCAATCGCGCTACTGTTAATTTAAAATACTGATCATAAGGTTCATTATTCAATATCCAAAGTTTCTTACCTGTCGCCGCTGGCTAATAACAAAAGATATCTGGCTGGGACGTAATCTTGCGGGAACACAGAAGCCGAGTACCTCATGGCGATGTACCGGATCATTGACTCTTCGCTGTGCATGTAACTGTTAAATGAAAACAAATACACCTGAATATGATGTGATAGCATAATCAGCCTATGATATTCCCACTGCTGGGACACAGACCTCCTCTCTGTGAGAGGGAGTGGGCCGTAATACACCATGCGAGCCCAGTGCGGGTTGGCGGAATTCATATGTCTTTGAATTTTTGATTCTAGGACATGCCGGTTTCCTCACGATGTTTTTCTTCTTCACTGTTTTGATAGCAGTAGTTATCAAATTAAGTACACAAAGTGTCTGCAGCACTTAAGCAACTTGGTAAGTCGGGGCCGATACCACTGTGCCAGCACTGCTCTCCACATTTATAGGACTCGGGCATAAATATGACTAAGCTATAGAAAGACACTCATATCGGACATCATAGATGACGCTCTAGAAAACTGAACTTTTTATGAAACTCGATAATCCATTTAACGTCGCGTAGTGTAATAATTTCTGTAAAAAAGTCAAATAAAGCACTAAGAAAAAAGATCCGCATTTTTTTTTCGGCATACCTAACAACAACATTAGTTAGACTGCATTATTAGCTGCTAAAAAGTTTGAAGCGGCTGGCACAAAAATCTAGGCTCCAAATGTAATAAAATAAAGATTAAAACCTATTAAGAGCAAACTGTTTAACGACGCTAATCTGCCTAGTCCTCACATGATCTGACTTTAAAAGAGACCTCTAAATTTGTTTCGGTGTTTTGTTCTCAGGAGTTGTAGTCCTATAGGAAACAAAAACCTCATCTAGTTATATATTTATACGTGTAAAAGTAATTGTACTATTATTTATAACATCCATACAAATTTTATAAAGAGGAAAAATTTGTTTGTAAGTTTGAATGTAGCGGGTAATCTCTGGAACTACCGGTCGGATTTGTTAGTATTTTTTTTGCATTTCTAAGCCCAATTCTCGAGGAATGCTATAGGCTATTTAACATCACGCTGTGACCCTTAGGAGCCGCGTAAAAAGAAAAAAAGTCAGAAAGTACGCTTAGCGAAACCTTAGTGACAGCGAGGGCAGGTGATGCGATGCGACAGGGTGGGTCGGGGGAACAAGACATTTTCCGGACGAAACCGCGGGCACGAGCTAGTGTAAAATAAATCAACTCACTGGTCCAGCAAAGCGAAGAGCGCCAACGCCTGCGGTTCATCGAAGGGGCTGGTCTTAACACTTTCATCCACATCCATCTTGTCTCCTTGTGAAGTTCCAGCAGCTGGGGCAGTCGGAGTTTGCGCTTTAACTGTTTTAATAAATTAGAAAGAGATAGAAATCATATTTGTAACAAGCATCAGGGACTTCACTTTGTAACTAACACTACAACGCGTACTGGCACGAGCATAACTCACACATACTTAAATAACACTGATTATTGTAAGTAAATAAAAATCATATAATCAATGAAATTTTAAATACGTCTTGATGTAACAAATAACAATTTTTAAATTTTCTCACAAGACTATAAAAACACTTTATTTTTGTGGACGAGTTTTAGTAACCGCGCGTTATGAGAGCGCGTCTATAACGCGTCTACTAGTCTCAGCCAACTGTTACCAGCCACCACCGTCCGTCGGTCCATCTAGTCCGACCTTACGTTTGCGGATTCGCAGTATTCACTCAAAAACACATCTTAGTTGAGATTGATAGATGCAAAACGACTGTTCACTTATCGATAAAAATTATCTGTCCTACCTTCAGCATTAATCTTGAAGCCGGCCGACATCTCGAGCAGTGCGTCTCTTAGCGCGGTCTTCATCTCGGGCATAGCGTCCGGTATCTTCTTAACTAGCTCTTCTAGTAACGCGAACTGATTGTTGATTGTGTCAGGACACTTCATTGCTAAGCGACCTGAGGATTGAAAATATATTTTATTTTGCTACAAGCAAACAACAAAAGCTGTGACCCGTGTGGACGACAATAATTCAAAACACTGTCAATACTAATGCTTAAAAGTATTTTGAAACTATCAAATGACTAAATCCAGGCAACGTAATTTAAAAAAAAAGAATGCAAAATGATGTAACGGACCTCAGGAATTTGTGAATTTCTTTACCAGTGTCCCACTAAAAACCACTGAAATCTTAAATTCTTCGCCCTCGCGTGCTTTTGATTTAATGAGGGCGAATGTTTCTGCCTGCCCGATTGAATTTAACTTTAAGCATATTAACCCCTTAACAGTAATAAAATCTTTTAAGCAAATCAAGATCAAATTGACCGAAGATCTTTGGGGAATGTCTATTAGAGTCTGTACCTCCATAATTGAAACTATAGCACCTTACTTAGCCTTAATATTTAATTTGTGTGTGGATCAAGGAGTCTTCCCGGATCTAATGAAATACAGTAAGGTAATACCACTTTTCAAATCCGGGGACAGTAAAGACACTAATAATTATAGACCTGTGTCCGTGTTGCCGGTTTTCAGCAAGGTTTTTGAAAAGATAATACTTAATCAGATGCTCAATCATTTTAATACTAATAAAATCCTTCACGAGCAACAGTATGGTTTCACCAAAGGGCGTTGTACGACCGACGCTGGTGTTACCTTATTAAAACATATTTTTAACGCGTGGGAAGAGGCTCAAGACGCCATAGGAATCTTTTGTGACCTCTCCAAGGCATTTGATTGCGTCGATCACGAAACCCTGCTTTTGAAACTTGAGCATTACGGACTTGGAAAACTTGCGCTCAGTTTAATAAAATCTTATTTAAATGATAGACAACAGCAAGTTCAAATAAATGGTGTCAATTCACTTGGTTTAAAGGTAAAAATGGGTGTTCCACAAGGCTCGATATTGGGTCCTTTCCTCTTTTTAGTATATATTAATGACCTACTCCATTTATTAATAAATCAACCACAAATGGTGTTATTTGCTGACGATACTTCCTTAATTTTTAAGGTAGATAGACGTGCTTCAAATTTTGACGACGTAAATAACGCCCTACTGCTGGTCCAAAATTGGTTCACGGCTAATAATTTAGTACTAAATGGAAATAAAACTAAGTGTATAAAATTTTCTTTACCAAACGTCAAGAGTAGTGATTGTGAGATAGTATTGAATCAAGAGAAGCTAGAATTCGTCGATAAAACGGTTTTCTTGGGGATCACGCTCGACTCAAGGCTACAATGGGGTCCTCATTTAACATCGCTAGCAGGACGGCTAAGTTCAGCAGCTTACGCTGTCAGAAAAATCCGTCAATTTACTGATGTAGATACCGCGAGGCTGGTCTATTTTAGTTACTTTCATAGTATCATGTCTTACGGTATTTTGCTTTGGGGACGGGCTGCAGACATCGAGTCTATTTTTATTCTGCAGAAAAGAGCCATCAGAGCCATATATAATCTCCGCAGGCGCGATTCTCTAAGGGAATTGTTTAAGGATATTAACATCATGACTGTACCTTGTCAATACATCTATGAAAACATCATGTACGTAAGAAAAAATTTACATCTTTACAGTAAAAGAGGTGAAAGACATAATTATAGTACTAGAAATCGGGACCTATTAGTTCAACCAGGTTTCAGACTGGCTAAAGTAGACTCATCTTTCATGGGGTACTGTCTAAAATGTTATAATAAAATACCTCCCCACATACTTCAACTGAATGAGACAAAATTCAAATCCTTTGTCAAACGCACACTATTCAGGCAGGCATATTATAGGTTGGAGGATTACATAACTGATAAAAATGCCTGGCTTAATGCCGGTCCTGCTCCACACCACAACTAATTAATTGACATTTGAAACACTGTTGAAGCTGCTGAAGAATGCAGTGTACAGATGTGAGTACTTTGTACTATAGAGCTACCATTTACCGGGTAATGTCATAGATTGACTTGAATGTGCCTTGGCGGCTGATAGTATGTCATGCTCACTCAAATGTCTCGTTGACGGTGGCGCGTGTGTCGGATCATTTAGCTCCCTTCAAAATGGTTGAGCTGAATGGTGCTGATCCATGCGTCATGTTCGTGAACGGGCGCCGTCAGTTGGGACTGGTCATCTCTTAGCTGCCACGGCTTATTTTAATAATTAATTAGCTGGATTGTTTTTAATTATGTTTTGATGCACTCTGGACGCTTTTAACGTGTACGGTTTTTTGTACATCGTTCTCACTTATAGTGTCAACATTAATCGATGTAACTAAGATATATGTAAAAACATTATTATTTAAAAGAGTGTCCATGGAGTTTCTTGCCCGTTCTTCTCCATAGGTACCTACTACGCTTTGGAATGGGCAACTAGCTTCATATTTCTGACTGACCGACTCCTTGACAATTCAAAAGTGCCTGTAAATGGTTTAATTGAAATAAATGATTTGAGTTTGAGTTTGAGTTTTTGAGTTTGGAGGGTTAACGCAACGGTGCGGATTAAAAGATGTAGTGACAAAAATTTTAAAGAGTGTGCTTGGATGGTTTGGTCATGTTGAAAAGATGAATGAAAGGCGATTTACAAAAGGCAGACGTAAGTGGAAACGCCGGGAGGGGGACATATAGTGACTTTTTGGTGATGTTCCTCAGAAAGGTCAGAAATAAAGATAAAATAGATCAACCATTTTTCAGATTAGCTAAAGTACATACATCTTTTATGGGGTACTGTAACAAAATACCATGTGATATATTGCAATTAAATGAAAGCAAATTTAAAAATCATATAAAAGTACACTTTGTAAACAAGCATATTACAAATTAGAGGATTACATCCAAGATAGGAATGCTTGGAAACATGCTGCTTCAGCATCATAGGACAATCTACTCTAGACAAAATTAAACTGGTTGCTAATTTAATTGTATAATTTGTTATTATTACTTAACCCACACACTGACTTATTCCTTGTCAACATTTTAGGAAAATCATATATTTTTACAATGTTTCTAAATATGTGAGCACCATGTACCTATCACGTGATTGATTTATCTGTCTTTGCTTCATTTTAAATTCTTTTTACCTACTGTGGTATACATTTAAAACATATAATGAATGGATACAAAATATGTATTGTAAAACATTTTAAAAAAGTAACGGCGAAGTTTCTCGCCTATTCTTCTCCATACGAAACTACATTTTTCAAGGGGCGTCTAGAATCAAGTCTATTTGAATGTAAATGTTGACTGTCAAAAGTGCATTTTATGTGCCTTTTTGAAATAAATGCTGTGACTTTGACAGAATCAAAACATAAAAAAAAAAAAAATTGTAAGCATTGCCCATTTTTATGCTGACTGTAAAACAATATCAAAATCTGTGAATAGCAATCTTTTCTCAAACATATATGGATTGTCTCCTCAGACCATTTTCCCGTAGCTACAACGATTGAGGTACCTACCCATACTGCCCTGTCTCAAAAATCCATCCTGTATATATATATAAATATTAGCACAAATAAATATAAATAAATACACGAATTAACTGGAAAAAAATAAGACTACAATGAGAAAAGATTACCGTTGTGATCTTATTATTTATTTGATTGAAGTTTTGTTGGTTTATTCGAAGTTTAGTTTATTGTCGTATTGACATCCCCACTAGCCAATTGGAATTTTGCTTTTCTAAAATCTATGACTGCACAGTGTTCATTCTCATACAGTTGCCAGACTACGTTTTTTTTTTTTTTTTAATCAAAGTTTTTTTTTCATTTAATGGTGAGGACTTACCTAAACACATGTAGGCCTTAGGATGCTGTTCAGTATGCTCGTCAGATCTGATGAGTTTTAGCAAACCCTGAAGGAACACTGTTGCTACCTTCCTCAGTTGATTCTCGTCGCCACTGTAATAAATGATTCCCATTTAATACCAGCAACATAAAACCTATTAAGAAGGGGGCCGTATTATAAAGTTTAAGGGCTGTGCGAAAGAGCGCGCGCGATCGCACAGCCCCACAGGCCGACTGCAAAGCAAAGGACGCGTCGCTATGTGCACTCACACAAATGCAAAGCTCAACTTAGGCCTCGCGGACTGTATCATAGTGAAGCGTTAGCGATTGCAGAAATAGAATCGCTTCGAAGCGAATGTCATTTGTCTAGGTCCTTGGGACTTACCTATTTATAACATTTAGGAGAAATACAAGCGCCTGGTTACGCAGCCTCGAGTTTGTATTGGGATCAAAAAGCGACGAAAATACAACCTGCGAAAAGTAAATCACACTAAGAACACATTAAGAGCACTTTTTTCAATATTGAAGCTGAAAAATTAATCTTGTTTACAAAACATATGCTCTCAGGTTTAAAAGACAAATTTTATTATGGTAACTCATTGGAAGACACTGAACGAGATATAATATAAATTATATTGTTACATTTTTTTACGTCAAGGGGCGTAGAAAGGCATAAAAAAATATTACCTGTACACAATGAGGGAACATTATTGCTGGTCCAGTCGCCTTGTTCAAATATTGTATCAGTTTCAAACGCAGTCTTGTGCAAGCGGGTACCTAAAAAAACTGCATTTTTACATAACATTCTACACGTAACTCTTACGTCTGTTTTTACAACGACTATGCGGGGCCCCCTGAATGAATTTGATTAGAGGATTTTATTTAGGTATTCGTGTAGGTACCGCTTAGTGTTAATGAAAACTGATATTATTCTGTTGTAGGAATTGTTCATACCTTGCGGTCATCTGGGGGGACCTTCATGCCTCCCCATGTGCCCAAATATAGGGAGTACAATGGAGCCACTACTGAAGGCTGAGACCAATCAACCGAACTGAAACAAATTAGGAATACAACACAATCCTGATCAAATAGAAGGATCTTGTTTCTTGCATGTGAGATAGTTTCGACGTTTGATAAATACATGACAACTTACCTTAAGTTGTTAATTTTGTAAGACTAAGCATACGTTCTCAGTCTCTAATGTATATTAACAAATATCACACAATATTTACCTGTTGACCCTTATGAGTGGACTATTCGCGTGGTTAGCCACACTGAACCGTGAGTCCGCGGCGGCTACGATCAACGTCAGTAGGGTGTCATTCATGTTGAAAATATCCTTGCCTATGAAGTTCACTATAGAGAGCTTCATCTAAAAACATAGAAGACAGATTCATTCGACGAAGTATTAGTATAACATGCTTGAATTTAAATAAAAAACGCTTTTTCTTTTCAGTTTTTAGGCTACAAAATAATATGTTCTCACCTCTTCAAGCTGGTTCGGATTCAACTGATTCTTGGCAACAATACGTTTGTATGTCTTCATACTCATACCAGGCGGCACTTGAAACTCACTCTCACCAGGGTTTGGTAATGCCCTAAAATAAAAGAAGTAAAATATAATCCATAAAAATAAAAATCAATTAACAAAAATGTTTGTCCGCGCATCACTCCAAAGCGGCTGCACCTATTTGGCAATAGTACATTGTGATACAAATGTGCTCTTTTGGTCCTCGGCTCCCTAAATTATAATTATAAAGAATAAAACCGCCTCGGAGGTAATGATCAATGCACACGCGTTTTTCAACATACTTGCGAGAAAAAAAACAGACTCGTTTTGTTATTATCTTTAATTATTGAAACAAGCACAATTCTCAAAATGATACCGAACAGTTTTTGTTGGCATTTTTACAGTTTGTGTTATGGTATTGGTATTATTAATAATTTCGTTGTTTTCATTTTCTTGGGTATGAGATGATAAAAATATTAATTGTATTTAGACATAAAAACTCTTTACGGACATGAAACAAAAAAAAGTTTAATATAAAACACGAGTGCGGTAATAAAGTAAAAAGCACGCGTGTTAAATACACTGCATTATGAACCTAAAAGCGGTGTAATAAGAGCCACTTTATGAGCAACTGTTTTGAAAAATCTTTTTTCTTCCAACTATGCTTTAATTTCATCACAATCACACTAAAAACTCAGTACAAAGCGAGTCTTTAATGCTCTAGAGCAATCAAAATGTATGAAATTTCATTATTGCACAGTTTTTTTTTATTGCACCAAAAGGTGCCAATCTCAATGGATTAGCTCTATTCAGCCAGCCGATATCAATACTTTAATATAATATTACGTACGTATTATTCGTTTCTATTCTACTTGTTCCAAATTTAAATATAAATTTGCCCAACAAAACTTAACCTTACGTTTAATAATTGTGCCTGTTAGATTAGAGCCCTCGCTAACGCTCGGGCTCTAAATCAGGCACTCGGTGCAATAATAAATTACTCTGTGCTCGATGCAATAATCTACTATTTTGTTGTGTTTGTTATTGTCAGGACAAGGTTGGTATGAAAGTTTTTTTTTTTGGAAAATCCACCAGGAAAGTCTGAAATTTGGATGCTGAAAATTCACCCCGGGCACAGATAATATAATATTACGTACAGATACCCAATCCTATACAAAGAAATGACACCTCCCTAAGCCTGGCTATTGAGCGGGCAATTTTACTTTGGCCAAACTTTCAACAGATGGCAGCAATTGCGACTCTCCAATTGCCAGAGACTGTAGTTTTACAACGCCATGTATGAGTCGACGTACTTTTAAAACTTTTCGTGCAATCATTTTTATATAATGTTTCATTTTTCCGGGTTCAGAAAAACATGTTCATCGATTTTTTTTTCTGGGTAAAGCATTAGATTTAAAAAAAGAATTGATTTAAATTAGTAACGATAGTGGTTACTGTGATGACAGGAGAAATTGAGTAAAACACCAACTATTGCAAAGATATCTAAACAAAAAGATTAACAGATGGCTACTTTTATCATTTTTTGGATTCGAATTGAAGTTAAAGGCTTCATTTTTTTTAAATTAAAATACGTGCATTATGAGTATTTATAGATAAATCAGCATTAAGCCAAATTCTACCGATTATCGCTTTCTAATGATTGTTAATTTCATAATGGCACAGATAATATAATACTACGTACAGATACCCAATCCCATACAAAGAAATGAAACCTCCCTAAGTCTGGCAATTGAGCTGGTAATTTTTAGTCTTCCAATTCTTCAACAGATCGTAGCATAAGCGACTCACTAATTGCCAGAGATTGTAATTTTACAACGCCATCTAGGAGTCGACCTACTTTTAAAACGTTTCATGCAACCCTTTTTATATAAAGTTTTATAGTTCCGGGTTCAGAAAAACATGTTATTAGATTTCTTTTATATTTCTCATTATAGTTTTCATTTCAAGGGTTCGAATTAAAGATAAAGGCTTCCTTTTTTTTTAATACGTGTTTTATGAGTGGAAATAGATAAATCTGCACGAAACTGGGAAGTTTAGACTTTTACCCATCATAATTCAGCCAAAATTCTGCCGTATATCGCGTTTTAGTGATTGTTAATTTCATAATGGTTACCTATGCTGCCATCTATGAATTTTTTTTCAAGACAAATTATAATTTGTTCGAGTTGAGACCCCATGGTAATGGTTACCTATGTTGCCCTCTATGTTTTTTTTCTAGACTAATTATAATTTGTTCGAGTTGACACCTCATGCCCCGGGCGACGACGGGCACGAACATCTAGTAGATTTATAAAACACACATCATGTGTTGACCATGCTTTACATGCTGTAAAGCATGGTCATTGATAATGATTCGAAAGTCACGCGACTATTCGCGCCAGTTTGAAGACCTCCATACAAGTTAGGTGAATTCAGTCCCGCTTCCCGAGTGGGATTCGCATTTTTTTGTTCAGACCTTTTTTTTTCTTAACACTTTGAGCGGAGCATCCGGATATTCAAATATCCGTTGAGCGGCGCATTATTTTAGAATGTATGTGTGGGGGTGGCTCTGTGTGAATGTATGTGTCTGACAATAAAACTGAGGTAGAGTGGCGCTAGCAATTTAAAAGTTTAAAGTAACAGCTGGCGGCGCGGTGGCGTAGCTTGAAGGAATTGGCTTCAGCCACAGCCGTCTTAGTGTTAAATTATACATCAAAATAGGAATTATGACTAATATTAAAAAAGTTCTAAAAAAATATGTAATAGTTAAGGTTTTGGAGGGGATTATTCCCGTCCTTGTCGCGCGGTGTAGACAATGTATGGTGCTAGTATGAAGTTACATAGTCGGGACGTCACTTCAACGATATGCTGTCCTTGTCTAACACTTATTTTTAAAAGGTTTATAGATTGGCAATGTTTGAAGCTTTTACACTTCTTTTAAAATATTGTTTGAACTATTTGGAAACAAAAAAAAATTTGAGAAAAAATAAAAACGTTGTCATCATCCCTATTCCTACCCTAGCTCATCTAAACAGGGAATGATATCTGGTTATTAACATTTACAAAGATACTTCATGAAAACGTGAGGCATAATCTACTGTAGAAAACTGAAATATGTCCAAAAAGAATAACACAAATCATTTGTTAATGAAAATGTTACCTGTATGGTAGAAGTAGAACATCAGTGGCAAACTTGAGTATCAAATTGGCAACTTTTGGTTTCTCCTTCAAGTTCAGATCAGTTTCTTTGATGTTGCCCAGCAGTGGCATGACTAGCATTAAAATACTGTAACAGAATAAATAAATAAATAAATCAGCATATGTTGTCCCACTGCAGGAAATAACATAACATAACTTAAAACGATTATACAAAAAACCTAAACAATTTAAACTTAAACTTTAAACGATTTTGTCTATCCTGGGCTTATTATTAAGTTAATCTGTATGGTTGTCTCATATTCATGAATAAATAAATTATTATATTATAACATCACGCCTGTAATCCCAGAAGGGTTAGGTAGAGGTGTGCCTATAGTACACCCACATTTTGCCAGTTATGCTTAAGTCCCCTAACATAGGGGGCATGCCTATTGCCATCAACCGGGCACATATCCAGACTATAAATATCCATTTTATAAAGCGAAAAGATTTGATTTTGAAATTTGCCACATTGGTAAACCATGGCCTGCTGAAGGACTACTAGGCTACTTTTGATCATGGAGTGCCGACGAAATCGCGGGTAACACCTAGTTTGTTATAGAGGGTATCAAATAAATGGAGCTTGGTCCCCAGCTGTTGTCCCTTTGATGAATATGTTTTGAGTCTATCTTTGGATTCTCTGGCTTAGCATTATTAATATGTATGAAAGAAATAAATTCTCACCCATCCTGGTGTCCCTGAGGTTTGTTCTCTATGGCTTGTAACAAAGAGGGAGCCAAACTAAGCTGTTGTTCACGAGGCAGTCTCGGGAAACCCATAGTGATGTATATGATTGAGAAGTTCTGTAACAAATAGGTTGATAATGGAATATTAACTTAGTATTTTGAAGTTTCATTGATTTTGGATGAAATTCTTGTCTGAAGTTGTATGGATAATTTTCAATATTCATAGTTACTTTGCATCATATCCAAAATGCCAAAGCATAAAAAGCTGACCTTTTGAAGGATACAACTAACAGTCATTGGAATGAAGCCAACATTATGACAAATAGTGTTTAGCTATGCTTTTACATAAGTATTAGGGTAAAACTTTACAACATTAAAAATATACTTACAATAATAAAGCTGTTGGAAGTTGGCTCCTTGTACAACTGCAGCATTGTCTGTACGGGCAGCTGCACATCAGCACGGCACTTCACTCTCTTATTCACATGGACAAGTAGCTCCATTACTTTGGTACGCACCTACCAATGACATGTTCAGTTATCAATCAGAAAATAGCATCAAAATAAAATCAAAATATTGAAGTAATAACATCAAAATATTGAAGAATCCATAAAATTAATCAGTTGGCATGGTAACTATCCTTTAAATGCAAACTTAAATTATTTTCTGATAGAAGGGCCATTACCCATTTACCATTAGGGCCATTTAGGGTAATGGCCCTTTTAGATTGTAAATAACAGGCTTTTGAAGCTTTAACACAATAAATTAACCTGGGTAAGGTTGAAGTTAGGCAAATGAAACCACTGTACTTTGTACACAGAACAGCTAAAACCGAAGTTAATAAAGCACTCAGACCTGTTCATGAGGAGATGACAACTTCAATATCACAGGCGGAAGGAACCGGCTCAGACAACTCTCAAGCTGATCATCACTGTCCGCGTTACCTAGACGGAGAAACACTCGATCCAGAAGCACTGGAAATAATTAAGAAAAGCCTTTAATATACTGACAAACAGCCGGTGGATGCAAGCTAGGTTATCGCGCAGTTTAACACTTTTTATTAAAACCTTCGGTATTCTGTTACTTACACAAATCGTTGGAACAATCGTTCCCACTCTCCGTTACTTCCATTTCAGACATTTTTGTGGTTTTAATTCACAAATACTTCTGAAAGTTTGTGTTGAAGATGACAAACAAAAATATTTGACAGCTGCTCAATGCTTGACGTTTTATGCGGAACGTTTCAATTCACGCTGAATATTACACGCAGTATTTTTTTTATTCAAGTATCGACTACCCGCATTTCCAATGTGTACATACCCGTTGGTAAAGTCAGCAGGGGCCATAGAGTATAGTAACTAAAAAGGCAGGGGCGTAGCTACCACAGTATCATTGATACAGCAGCGGTAGCTAGACACAGGCTGGGGGCCTGTGTAAAATATTATCCAAAACGTCAAATTCTTAGTTTTAAGAGCACAGAACATATATACCCCTAAAGGTTAAGAGGAAGAGCTTCAAACTACGTACCTTTTGAACTACTAGTTGGTCCCCTGCATAGGTTTTTAATTGCGCAATTGTATTTTGTTGTTCAACTGTTTGATTTTTAAGGTACAGCTAATTAACGTATGTTCAAATAATTCCTTTACCTAAAAAGTCTAATCCAACATCCTTTTCTGAATACCGTCCAATATCCGTCTTACCATTCCTATCCAAAGTCCTTGAACGGTTAATTCACAATCAAATAAGCACTTTCCTCTCTAAAAATAATCTCCTCAACCCCTTGCAGTCTCGCTTACGTCCTGGTCATAGCACCACCACAGCGCTTCTGAACATTACGAATGATATAAAGTCAGCCATGGAAGACGGTAATCTAACGGTATTAGCTTTTCTAGATTTCAGTAACGCTTTTAAAACTGTTGATTTTGATGTTTTGCTTGGCATTCTTTGCTCTCTTAACATATATCCATCGGTAATTGACTGGTTTCGTAGTTACCTGTTCGGTCAGCGGCAATGTATTTGCATTGGAGAGACCTTGTCTTCCTGGTGTAATACTTCTGCCGGTTTACCTCAGGGTGGTGTTCTATCCCCTTTACTTTTCGCAGTTTTTATTAACTCCATCTCCGACGAACTAATTTCTTCCTAACATCTCTATGCTGATGTAATATTGATTCTCTGCTAACTCCCTCATATTATCCTTTACTTTCACTCGACTGCAACATACTCAAAAGGAGGGTACATCAATAACATCACGAGTGTATTCTCTGAAGGGATACACTCTTTATTATTATTATTTATTGTTGAATATTTAAAAAAAGCAATACATTATTTCGGTGACTGAAAGTTCACAGTGTTTTATTTTTAAGTGACAACATCAAATTAAAACAAGCGTATCCTAGCTACTATAAATGGTCTGCCATAGATACTTCACATCCTCGGAACTTTTTACAAGAATGTTACTGTAATATATTCTTTAATCCCAATGTTGAACTTAAATTATGCAGCCTGGGGCCGAACAGTGGTTTGGTAAACATATCAGCCAGTTGCTTTTCCGAAGGAACGTGCGTTACATCGAAGTCTCCGTTGCTAACACATTCTCTTACAAAAAAAATGCACTTGTGATATTCATACTTTGGGTTGTGCGGAAGTTGAACAGCAGATTCATTGTCCAGGTTCAGTACTGGTTTCTCAATTTTAATCAAGTTGTTAATAAAGCGATTCAACCATAAAATCTCCTGTGCAGATTCGCTTGCTGCTATAATCTCCGCTTCAGTCGAGGAGATGGAGACTGTCGTTTGCTTCTGGCTTCTCCAGCTAATAGCAGCTTCGGAGAATAAGCACACCATTCCAGATGTCGACCTTCCAGTAGTTTGATCTCCAGCATGATCTGCTTCGCTGTAGCAGACTAAGTGTGGAGGCGACTTTTCAGTATAGGTTAGCCCATTCTGTTGGGTCCCTTTCAAGTACAGGAAGATGCGTTTTACCAGATTGATATCTTTCTTGGTAGGTGCTCCGAGGTTTCGAGATGCGACAATCAGATCATATGAAATATCAGGCCTTGAGCCTACTGATAAATATGCCAAAGCACCCACGGCTTGTCTGTATGGGAAATTTGCGTTGACTTCCTATTCCTCTGCCATCTCATTTTCTTTGATGATTGGCGTTGGAATCGGAACAGTGTCATCATTATGATTGGCTAGATTGTTGCGCTTATGTTTATTTGGTTTAATGTAATAAAGACCATCTCCATGTTTAAATGCGGTGAGAGTTATTCCATCTTTTGGATTGTTGACCGTCGCTTTCGCCTTTGTGAAGAGGACAGAACAGCCTGCAACTATCATCTTACTGACGGACACCAAGTTAGTGCACAGACTAGGTACGTATAGAGTGTTTTGTAGCTGTGTAAGGGCTATACCATTACCATTCTTTGTTACAAAGGAGACTGTACCTCTTCCTTTAATCTCTGCAGTTTGTTCTTTAGTTGCAAAGTTTAGTTTTCCGTTCTCTCTATAGTGTTAAATAGGTTTCGTTGAAATGTCATGTGAGATGTACAACCGCTATCCAGAACCCAAACGCTGTTTTCAGATTTTTCGTTATGTGTAAGTAGGCATTGCATAGCAAAGCCTCTCGGTCAAAGGTCTCTGTTCTTATGAGAACCAGTGTGTTTATTAGGCTTCTCACTGTTTTTCTTCCAGCAATTCGTACAAATTTTGTGTCTTGCGTTTGAAGATATTACGTTTACGACTACGTTTGCAAATTTTACAGGACGTGTAAAGGGCTTCTTCTTGAAAAGGGGATTCAGTTTCGTCGTTATTAGTCATATTTTGGATATGACGTGCTTCACATTCTTCAATTATTTTAGTTTGAAGCTCCTCTGGCTTCGGAAGCGTGTCTCGCGATTCTATAGCGACTGAAGTTCTCAAATTCATTTGAGAGACTGTACAACATTATGATTGTTAACAAGTCCTCATTAATAGCTACGTCCATGTCTGCCAATTTGTCGTTCTATATCCATAAACTTCTTTAGATGGGATCTGACATCATGCCCTTCTAATTTTTTTAGGATCAGTTGCTTTAATAGGGATGCCTTTAGAACATGTCCCTTACTGGCATACGTGACTTTCAATTTTTCCCATAATGCTTTAGCAGTAGTAATTTTTTTTATTTGTTTAAGCTCAGAAGGAGCGATTATAAGTATGAGTTCAGATCTCGCCTGTCTATCGCCTTCTTGATCAGCCAGTGCAGCATCAGTCTCTATGTATTTCCATAATTTGTGTCGTACGAGGACAGCTTCAGCCTGTATCACCCAAGTGTCGTAGTTCTCTCTAGTGAGAGGGTCAATTTTAGCGCTCGACAGTTCGGATACTCAATTTGTTTTATTTCGTACACACTCTGCTACCATGTTAAATATTAAATAAAGAAATACATTATTTCGGTGACTGAAAGTTCACAGTGTTTTATTTTAAGTGACAACATCAAATTATAACAAGCGTATCCTAGCCACCTCTCGGCAGAGAGTAGTTTTATTCTTTGCTAGCTACTATATATGGTCTGCCATAGATACTTCACATTTATTTATATTAAATGGTAAGTAAATAACTTATAAACTAAGCCCCACAAAACCGTAGTAATGGTTTGACTGTGGGGTCGGTGAGTCTACAAACTCATTCTTAATTATTTATAGGTAGCACTGTTGCTACACTAGCTGAATGAATGAATTGCACCGACTCCAGCATGGTTTGACCAGACTCGATTAATCGAATGAACCTCCAGATTCACACTAGCCCCTGAAGACTCATGTTTCATGGTGTTACAAAGACCATTGCATATCAAGGAGCAGACCGGGGAGCGCCGTAATGGTAAGGAAGATGTGCCCTTAGGATAGGAGATACTTACACCAGAGGTGCATACATTCATTAATTGAAATCCTACGTAATTTTAAAAATATTATAAATGCCAAAGTAAGTTTGTTTGTTTGTTAAAATTTCACACCAAAAGTCCTGAACGGATTCCCATGCAGCTTAGCACACAGATAAAACATGACACAGGTCATGTTCTATCCAGACACAGGCGTAGTCACAGGCAACAACTAGTATTAGTATAATGTGAAAGTTTGTATATCTCCTTGTTGTGAATCACGTTCAGTAATGAAAAGAAATGAAAGACGAATTTCATCAATTAGTGATCATTAGTTATATTTATTTAAAGATTGAGCTAAATACATAACATAGGTTACCAATTACAAAAATAATGGAAATAGTATAAAGTAGGACATAACATAACATAACATCACGCCTTGTTTCCCCGAAGGGTTGGGCAGAGGTGTACCTATAGTACACCCACATTTCGCCAGTTATGTTTAAGTCCCATGTAATAGGGGGCGAGCCTATTGCCATCTACCGGGCACAAATCCAGACTCCGGGCTGCTACTGAGAAATTCCAGATAGAAAACCCAATAACACGTTGCCCGACCTGGGAATCGAACCCAGGACCTAAAGCTCAGCAGTAGCGATTGCGACCAGGTAGGAATAATACAATAAAATAAAGCTGCTAATAATGCTGGGTACACACTGGACAATTTAAGGCCAATGAACATAGTATTATTGATTTGAAAGTTCTAATATTTAATTTTTAATTTTATATTTATACCAAAATGCTATAAAACCTTTGTTTGGCTTATGGCTCAGTATGTACGCAGCATTATAATTTGAAGGTATTGTTTAGAAACAATGACACTTTTTTTATCATAACACTTCAATCACTAATTCAATATTTAAAAAAAATACTTATAAAAACTCTATTTAATTAATACTTAAATTTTGAATTCCATAACATTGAATCAACTTAAAAACTTTTAGTATTTTTTTTTTCATTTCTATTCGGAATGTCTTCAATCCAATGTTATATATACTAGAAACTCACATACTTCATACCTAGAAACATTTAAACACTCAATATCAAATATTATTTGTATATTATTGTACAATAATCATTGGTCTTACAGTTGCCAAGCAAATACTTTATTCAAAAATGCCAACACAATATTTATGGCTGGCCACACAATCGCAATGTGGGGGTTCTATAATTAAATCGTATTCTAGAACTATGGTTCATATTGGCAGAGATTGTCGTGGTCGCTCAGAGATCCAGGTCGGCTCATCATTGCCGCGCGTGTTTTCCTTCGAGTGTGGCGACCCTGACAATACGTGTGGTCTGCGGAGGCACTGATTGGACGGACAAATTAAATTGTACATACATTGAGTTTACATCAAACCAGACAATTCTTGTGAAAGAACCTTAGTTTACCCTGTTCATATCTCTACTAAAGCACGGTGAATTAACCTATCAAATCCTTCAGCGGTTCTATTCTTGACTGATATATTCTAATAGTACTACGCTCAATGCCTCCGCATCCACGATGTCAACACTTCTGAGAGCATGTAGCTTGTCACTTGAACACCGACAGTGTCAAGTCCTGTGCTACTCGATGCCGTGCGCGAAGATCATGACGAGCCCCGGCTCTACCATCATATGCTCGTCCACATGGGTGTTGTCACAATGTAGGACGAGGACCGCTTGCTTGCCTGGCACTCTTTTGCACACGTATTTTTCATATAATCTGTAAAAAGATTTTTGTTTTAGTTTATTCAGAAGTAGTATATCTGTGAGATAAGTGATAACTAACATTGACCTACTTTTTTTATTCGATTAATATAAATAAGAAAATAGTCATTAACTAATTACAATATTACTTATTGCAATCGCGAAAACGACGTCATTGCAACTTTCTAGTTCACGCATTCCAAAATGGCGAAGTATTTTGTAACTCATAGAGAATGGTATGTTTACAGAATTATAATAATTAAAATCAGCAATGACCTTAATTAAATAGTCATTCAATAAGGCCATTTGAACTTAGAGAGTTGTATTGATGATTCAAATTCTGCAAATACATAATTATGGTCGCAAATCATCACTAAATTGCAAAAAACATAAGAACTTTTTGATATTGAGTAATGTATGCTAAGGTATTCTGCATTACAACTTGCCTCCTATTGTTTTGTCTGGTTTCGAGTGAGGATAGGCCGGGCGGCCACCGTCGTTCGTGGCAATTTTCCATAAGGTCATCTATTATGTGAGGTGGGCAGCCAGATTCTGATAAACTACGCTTGATCATCATCTGAAACAAGAATATCATGGAAATATACTTTTCAGGGTTCCTTGTTCAACAAAAAAACTGTAAAGGAGGGTTTACAGTTTCGCCATGTCCGTCAGTCCATCCGTCTTTCCGCAGCTCAGTGACTAGAAAAAAAATCTTAGAAAAAAAAATTGTCCCCTACACGTAAAGTGGGAAATAATATTTTTTTCTCATGGTTTAAAAAATTGCGGGTGAGTGAAAACCATTTCTCGATTCAAGGATCCGTTTGAGTATAAGTAAGGATAACGTGTACTCTAAAAACCAATTCAAGATTTAGACGAGCTGCGCCAAAGAATTGCAGAAGCCGCTGAATAGATCAAAACGAGAAGATACGCCCGTCTTATCACGCGATCTTTTTAAAAGAGTTGTAGAGCTTGCATTGCAGCTGAAGGCAAACTGTTCGAACATTTGTTATAAAACTTGGTAAATCTGATTTAATAAAAATCTAAAGAAATCCAACAACTGAATCATATTTCAAACGCACCGAAAACTAACAAATTCCTTTTTTTCTTAATTAAGAAGCTGCAATTAGTAAGTGTCATACCATTTTGAAATCCAGACGCGCCATCTTAAAAAGTTACTTGCCAAAATAGTGTCATATTTTTTTTTACAGTACAGTCGGTTAAAGTTGGGTCATGTAATAATTTTGAATTCAATGTTGGGCAAAAATGAAACATTTTATTTCCGTTATTTACAGAAGAGTTATTCATGGTTACATCACACAAAAAAAACTGACGAAGTTTCTTATTTGTAGTCACAGGACTTGAAAGATCATAACAGGGTGTGATCATCACTTCTTGAGATTTTTTTTTGAATCCAGAAAATTTGAAAAGTAGGTAAGTAAATGACCAAGTTTTTTTTTTTTAAATATGTTTCTAATAACTGTCACGACCGTATTCGGCTTGACGTTGATTTCTGGGACACGTTGTATATAACGAAATTAAAAGGAAAACTATCACAGCTAAGTAGGCTGTACAAGATCACGAGTAATAGTCGACCAACTTACATATGCAGTTGGAATGTATGGGAGAACATGTTTTTCAACTACAATATTAAGTTTGTTACATACCATAACATCACGTCTTGTTTCCCCGTGGGTGTACCTATAGTACACCCACATTTCGCAAGTTATGTTTTAAGTCCCATGTAATAGGGGGCGAGCCTATAAGTAAGCAAGCCTGTAAGTTTGTTCTTGGGATAAATACATCCAACTACGGAATCCTTCATTGTACGTGGTCCGTCACGCACTTGGTCGGTTTTTTTAATTATGAGAATTCAAAAGCTCCTGTAACTGTAATTAAAATGGTAGTAACAATATTTTGTAACTTGTCAAACAATCTATCAAACAATGAAATCATCAATCCATCTGTTTTGGCAAGATTTTTTACTAACTGAATGTCTTCTACTGAGCCCATTTGTACCTAATGCACTCTCAGCGGTCCGCGCGAGATAAATCGATGGACAGAAATATGCTTTATTGCATACCATGTTATTGTATGTAACACAGCTTAATACACAACATTGCGCGATAATACGGTTGACGACGTTAATATGACGCGTGTGCCACTACCATGCCAGTACCCAGGTCCAGTTGACAACCAGCGTCAGGCCCTAGTTGTCTATCTGGCCTATTTTGCGAAGCCGTGAGGCACACATTTCTTCTAATGATTTGAATGGAGTGTTTGACTACTATCAAAAGCATACATTTAAAAGATTTTACTAGAAAAAGACAAAATGGAGAAGTTTGCCACTTTTGAAATTATTGTTATAATCTTGTCACGCAAAACGATTTTTGTACTGAATGGCGCGAAGTTATTACGGCGTTCCTGTGTTGTGACGTCAGATGCTAATAATGCTGTCTCTGTCTAGAACTTCGCCATTTTTTTGAGATAATAATGTATATTTTTTTACTGTGGCGTAATCGTTTTCTAGGAACGAAAAAAAATACAAATAGTCTATTGCTTTTATCAGAAGATATTTTGATTTTGTTTTTGTTTGCTGTATATTCTGTATGCTATGTGCCTTTTAGACTGCTATAAATTCTTTCTTTCTTTTTACCCGACTAACTGGGTCAATTCAGGAGTCAGTTCATAGCTAACCTGTAAAACATCATCAGGTGTGGAGATCATGCCACCCCAGCGCGTAACTCTCGCGCGCGTCAGTGAGTTGGCCCAGCGGACCACTTCCTCTCGCTCCATTTGGTCAGCAAGCGCGCGCATTGAGGGGTTCGATAATCGCATCGCTCGCATGAATTCCTGGAACAAATGTAGTAAACATTTATATGTGAGGTAGTAGAACAGTCACAGTTTATTCGAAATTCGTCTCTAAAAGCTGATTTTCCAATATTTTAATGTTTTGACTTTTGCTTATGTATAAAGTATTCAATTCAATATACATATTCAACATAATTAGATCATTACACAGCTGACAAATCCTACAACTGCTATTAATATGCAATAATAATTATTTATTGGTCTAAGGTAAGCTTCATTGGCAGAAATCAAACAGTAGGAGATATGGATGCCCAAGTTACACATCCTAATAAAACTCTCTGTGGTTCTCTTTGCCTAAAATGCTTACCTAAAAATCCTTTACTTTTTTTTTAGATTATTTAATTAGTTTAAATTCATTTATTATTATATTATACAAAAAGCAAATTAAAAAAAAAAAAAAAAACATTCATAATTTAAAAAACAGCGTCAAAAATTCATCCGCATCGCTGTCGACTGGTAATGTACCCAAGAGACTGGCAGCGTTGCCACGTTGTATGGCAATGCTTAGCCTCTGGCCAAGGTAAAAGCCAGCCCTTGGGTCACGGGAAATGTCAAACAGCCGTTTACAAATTTCCTTAAAGAGACCATGAGCGCACGGAGCGCACGAACCCCACGGCCCGAGGGTTTCAACCCCAAACGGCTCGAAAATATAATTACCAATAAGGTTATTATACTAACGCCGCTTGAGGTTTTCCGCAGCCGCAGCAGCAGATCCAGCACAGCTCGCCGAACCAGGAACATGGGATGGCGCAAGTGTCGACACACGTTGCATCCCACACTAGATGCCTACCCACCTTCCATGGAAATAAAGACATGCCGTCCGGTCTGTTACCATCGTCACGTGCCAAGCCATTGGGTTCTAGTACAGCTGGAACGCCGACGGTGACAAGAGCTCGTCGGATGATGTCGTTAATGTTTGCGTGCCGCGCTAAGCAACCCGCACTTCGGATGCAAGACAGGCCGTGGTGTCCGAGACTGTTGTCAAATTCGCCACAGTGACAGCGATGAGGAGAACAACAAGGAGCTCCTAGTCGCAGGGAAGCAGCGTGCCTATGTTCGACGACGGTAGTGCATGAAGCCACAGACCTGACTCCCATTTACCCACAGCCAGCAGGCTCGCACGCTCCGCAGAAGTAGCAGACGTGTTAATTAAATTGTCCTGTACTACTCTGCAGAGCGGCTCATCCCAACGTCTCTGGGAAAACGGATTATCAGGTAGATCAGAGTTCGGGCACGCGAGTCTCCAGGCAACCATAGCCTCGGTGAAGCACGGCACATCAAAATTAATCAGTGTGGAGGTAAGGATTTTCCTGATTAATTTCTCAGTGCCATGGAACGAGGATAGGAAAGCCGGTAAACTCATGCTAGAAATTTTGCGGACGCCGAGGCCTCCCATACGGATGGGAAGAGTAGCTTGTGCCCAAGCTCGGTCGTCCATGGCCACATTTAAAATCGAAGTAAGTGTGTGCTGGATAATTTGGTCTATTCTTTCTAAAAGGTGAGCTTCCATAAATAGGAAGTGCGAAGGAAATATGTTAATTTAGGGCCGAAACAGCAGTAACGAATTAAGGTGATGGCCGAATGTATGTTAATTTGGAACAGTCTTTCCGAAATGTCATTGAAATTTTGTATTTTTTCCTCAATAAAACTGGGAAAGGAATTTTTTCCTTTACTTAAGTATCAAAACATACACAACATACTTTCAACAATGCCAGTTCTCGTTTATGTTCGTTTATCACAAGTCTCTGTTCCGCTAATTCCTGTTCATAGTCATTCAACTTTCCTTGATGTGTTGCAATAAGCGCCCGTAGTTCACGGACACAGTTGTGTTCGGCCAGTTCATCTTTCGGTATCACAAGTCCGCAGCCCGCTTCACATGGCATTGGCCTTTTGGGATTGTATTCACCTGTAACCAAGATAATAGAATAACTACTAACTAATATGTTATGTTTGTCTTATCAGTTACAATCTTATAATTTAATGGGTAGTGGTTAGATTAGCCATCAATCATGATTATGGATATATTTTGTTATTTTTTAATAACTATTTTATGAATGTTACCTGCAATAAAGTACTTGACTTTCAGAGTTTTATACATAATGGTTGTTCAAACAAACGCAAACTTACTACTTGAATTAAAATAGGCTTAAAATTCTTGTGCATGGTTACTATAACATACAAAAACAAAGGCTCTTCGTGATAAAATATATTTATGAAACATACATTCAACTAAATGGGACGCCAGTGAATCCAGTTTCAATACAGCGTTGCACCCATGGGGTGCGTTGTCACAACTCGTACACAGTCTATAAAGTAAACATTGCATTCATATTATAACATCTTTCTCTTTTAATATAGTAACTGTTACTCAAGTGTTCATGATAGTTGATGAATACTATAAGAAGTAATTATCTATATTGATGAAACACTGACATTAATGTTTTGATTCATAACTTATCTACTGACACCAGTTACTCAAAATACGATACAATCCATTTCACAGCCTCAATTATCTGATTATTACAACACAATCGCTATTTCACTCATGATATTTATATAAGCCCTTGCAAAACACAATGTGTGACCTACAAACCACTAAGAAACCATGACATTTTTATGAAATAATTACCTTGATAGTAAGTTGCGTAGTATTCTGGGAACAGGTCTGAGCTGACTGGCGGTGACGGCCTGTCGGTCCACGGGGCAGGTGGGCTGGCGACTGATCCACTCCGTTATACAAGCCCGACAGAATGCGTGCTCGCAAGCAGGGGCCTACGTACACAAATACACTCATTCTTAACAACATACACAGTAAACACACTTCCTCGTTATAAACCATGGACACAAATGAACACAAACCTGAAGTGGGTCCTCTAGCACCCCTGAACAAATAGGACAAATGAGTTCTTCATCAACGTCACCTTGAAATCTTTTGATTTCAAATCCCATGTTTGTTATTTTCACACAGGATTGACAAACATCAGTCCTGTGTGTTCTTGTGTGGAATTTGGTATAGACTATTTATAAACTGCAATGGAAGGAAATGCCAATAATAAAAATAATAAAATCAGCACAGTTTGCTTTGCTTTCCTTCCAAATGATTTTAATAACTTTATTTACCACAGACTGCTTACCAAAAAAAAGGGATTATCAACTAGGAAATGTTGAAAATGTAATGCTGTCAATCATTTAGTCGAGTAAAGCCACATGTTTCGACATTGTTGAAGTTCACTTGGTCACACCTCTAAGGCCGCATTCCGAGTTAGACAACAATCGCTGACAGCGCTCACATCGATACTTTGCGTTCCGATTTAAATATCACGATTATGACAGCTGACAATTCGCTCACAGTGATATTTCTATAGGGCATGGTCGGCGTTATCGCAAGATGGCGCATGTCATGACGTCACTTATGACGATTCACGGGACATCGTTATCGGGCTCACGCCAACTCGTAACGGGTGTAAGCGCGCTCAAATCGATTACATCCCAATTCGGAAAGCAGCCATCGATAACGCGCTCACGCTAATTCGGTCTGGACGTAAGCCCGCTCAAATCGATAACATCCCAATGGGGAAGGCAACTGTCAAAATGGCGCTGTCGTAGCTAGTTCCCAATACAAGCTAAAAATACAAGGCGTGATGTGGTTTTATTTTATTTTAGCGAAAGTTGACTCGATGTTGTGTTCCTAGATACTCCGAAATTGGAGTTCGAATTTCTCGTAAGCCCCTAAAATTAGAAGATTGTGCTTTAAAGCTATTCGTACAGATTTTTTTGAGTTCGAATTTATGTCGTGAACATTTTGAAGAGAGTGATTACGAGGAAATATTCAAGGTTTAAAATTCTAACACTTTCCATGTCAAGTACTTGATTTAAAATACTGAAATCACCGAAAATAACGAAATAGTGAAATAAAATCAAACTCATGAATGAACATAAAATGAAATGAATGAACGAAATGTCAAAATTTTTGTAGGCCGTAGGGACCTAGCTATGGTCACGCCATCTACAATTAGCTTTGCCCGACCTTCCCCATTCGGGATGCAGCCTTAAAAAGAATGAAGGTTGGTCTCTGCCAAGCTAATGTTGCTATTTTTTTCTAAAATGCCCCAGAGTTTAAAAACAAAATTAGTTGCAATGTCGTTTGGTTTTTACAATTTAAATATTCCACGCACGTAGTTACAAAGGCGATTGAATTGATTATTGGATCGAATAAAATATTGAAAGTTTTTCGAAAATCAATACAAAGTTCTTTTATAAATTACCCGATGAATGGCCAATAGTTTTGTTTATGTTTAGGCAACATCGCTCTCGTCCTGCCATTTGCCAACAAATCTGCTTATTCTTTTTTTCTGCCATTAAAGTGCCATTGTAAAATGGATCTGGGCAAAGGGTGCTGTTAAAACACAGTTTTCTTCATAATTTATAAAGTAAAATCACAAAATTAGATTCCAAAATGAGCGTCTTTAAATCAGCCATTGGCTACTTCAGCTCAGGAGGCGCTAACGGTGGTAGTGATAATGATTTTGTTGGTCAGTTTGTTGAAATAGGAAATATGAAATTGAGAGTTAAAAAGGTGATCGCAGAAGGTAAGTCACCATCAATTTGTAATATCTGTTTCATGCTCCACCCAAAGCAACTCATGAAATAAGATTGCTGTCGTATTTCGTGTAGGTTGGTGCAGTAAACGTTCTAACGTCATAGAAATTGGGGGCGTAAGGGTACATTGTCCGACAAATATTTGGGGTCGTTATGATGAGCATATCCGTTATGACACTCGAGCTAAGCTAATTTCGTTGCAATAAAGTGAACGAACCTTGAAATTACATTGACTCTAATATTGTTATGATTTAATATTTTTTTTCCAAACTACAAGGCTTGCAAATAAGTGAACTAAGCAGACATCAAGATATTATGTTTCACTCATATCAGTCTTGCTTCTAAGGTCATATAAATTAGTTTGAATTACACTTATTCATTACCAATGTAAAGTGAATGAAAAAATTGATTGGATTATCAGCAGATATGATGATGATAGTAAATGTAGTAAATGTGACATTATCTTAAATATAGTGAGTGTATACTGTCATCAGTTGATGAAACCTCCCCATATGTCAATATGGAAGAAAGTTTGTTGAACAATCAGTATGCTTGTTCCATCTTTGATAGAAAAGAAGTCTTTGCCCTGCAGTAGGACAATTTTTAAACAGATTATTGCTACTGGACCAAAAAGTTCCAATAAGATTGCTGTAATTAACAGTTTTTATCCATGCCTTAATAATATGTTGTGCTGACTGTGGTGATTGCATGATGATGATCAGACATAGAATGATACTGCTGCCCATTCTCTTTCCATAACCCTTTATTTGTCTGCTTACTAGAAATCACATACTGTGGTATTTTTAAAGGCTGCTGCTTCATTAAATTGTCTGAAATCCTCAAATATGATTCCTTAATGAACTTGATCTCAATTTATCAACTATGTTCTTGCGGTTATAAAACTTTCCTGCAACCATAGGTTGGCCTTTTGTTAACTTTCCTATTATTGTCTGTACACTATACTAGGAAATATTACAGGAAATGTTGTTGTTTAATATTAGTAATAATAATCTACTCAAAATGTTTTATCTGCATCTGCAAGAAATGGTTAACAGGAAATTCATTTGAATAAAAACCAAAAGAATAGTCTATTGACAATATTCCTACTAAGTCCTTTCTATTTCAGGTGGTTTTGCTTTTGTGTTTGTTGCTCAAGATGTATCCACTGGCACCGAATATGCCTTGAAAAGGCTAATGGCAGCTGACGAGCAGGCAAACAAAAACATTATTCAAGAAATTAGCATATTAAAAAAATTATCAGGTCACCCTAATATAATCAAATATATAGCAGCATCTTTTATTGATAAGGCGAAGACATCACATGGGATGGGAGAGTATTTGTTATTGACGGACTTATGCAGCGGTGGAAGCTTGATGGAAGCTCTGCAGAACAGAGGGACGGCTTTTCCTCTTCCAACGATACTTAGGGTGTTCTACCAGACGTGCCGGGCTGTGCAGCACATGCATGCACAAGTGCCCCCTATTGCACATCGTGATCTCAAACTAGAAAATTTCTTAATATCGAATGAAGGTAACATTTTTGTCTGATGTAATAACAGCATGATACTTGTGGAAGATTTGTGATAACTGTAATATTAAATAGCGTGGGGTGTTCTAATAGACTTTATTAATTTTTGTAGGCACAATAAAATTATGTGATTTTGGTTCAGCTACAACTGATATTTATTCACCAAATCCTTCCTGGAGTGCAAATCAAAGAAATATGTTAGAGGAAACCGTAAGTTGTCCTTTATTTATCTTATTAAGTGTAAAGTAACATTCTTGAAATAAAACTTATGTAATTCTTGTTGGACTATTTCACCTTATTACTTACACAATACAAATAACATCACTTCTTGTGTGTTCATTTCCAGCTGGCCCAATTCACCACTCCTATGTACAGAGCACCAGAAATGTTAGACACTTGGGACAATCGCAAGATTGACCACAGTGTAGATGTATGGGCACTAGGATGCATTCTCTACACACTATGCTACATGCAACATCCATTTGAAGATTCTGCTAAACTTGCAATTCTAAATGGAAACTATAATCTTAACCCCAATGATCAACGCTATAAATGTTTTCATGAAGTTATTAGTAAGTAAATTGATTCTTTCATCCCTAATATGTTGATAAAACTTATAAGTTTAGTTAACAATAGAAAATTAATTGTTTCATAACTGACAGTTAAGCTCATATTATGTTTTCTATGTGAATTAAAATGTGTGATTGTAATATGTGTTGTCCCCAGGTGGTTGCCTATCAGTGAACCCCGAAGAGCGCTTGACAATAAGTAGTGTGCTGGAGCGATTGGCGGCGATAGCGGAGTCCAATAATGTCAATCTCAAGCAACCACTCAAATTTGAGCGTAAAAAAGTTGAACAATCTGTGGCCACTAGCTCGCCAGGTAATAAGAAGTCAAGTAAATATTACACTACCATATCCTAAGAGAAATGTCGTGGCGCGTCACGTTCAACATTTTGTGATAAATTCGAGACAGAATCGCCTAAACGTCTACATTGAGTTGCGAGCGCGCGTTTACTTAATCATCCCCTACGGACCATCATTCTGTTCTGTTACATTAAATGCTCGAGCTAAAAATGGTCAAGTATTTTTTGACTTTTTACACTCAAATTTTTTAATTTTTTCCATATATTTAATTTGAGTTTCTTAGAAAGGTTATTATTAAACGAAATGTGAGATTTGTTAACATTCCAATGTTGATTATCACCAAAAATTGAACATCACCAAAGGTAAGGCAATGTTGAATAAATTGTTCTCTGAATGAAATAAGGTAGTATAGCATTTATTTGACTTAAATCAAAATTGATTATTTATGTTGCTTCAATGCTGAGATGCGTTAACATGACGTTGGTAAAGTTAGACATTAGTATTAATATTTTCGAGCATTTCTTTGTGTATGAAAGAGGCTCAGACTGTGCATTTACATAGTGCAATTTTAGTGAACAGTGAAAGTTAATAAGCTTTAATTTGATATTTAAGTCTGATTATGAAAGAAGACTTGAAAGATTCACAGTGATAGAATAATAGAATGGTCACTAAAATTATAAAACAAGATACCAGAAAAAATTGACACTTGTCGCAAATTCTTTTAACATTCATCTTGAATAATCTTATTACCAAAAAGTCAGTGTGCATTTATGAAATGCATACCTTTTATAGCTAGATAGGATACTTGTCGCTAGTTAGAATCTTTACTATATTTTAGGTGTAATCATTAAACTGTCTCTACATTCCTGTAACATTATTGGGCTATATATACAATTTTGCACCAATGTCTAAACCCCTTACTATAGTAGGTATATTATTTTTCTATAAAGTCTAATAGTTAATATTAAATAAATATCCAGTTATAGTATATAGACAAATGTACAGTGATACTAATCTGGATAGCGACTAGTATATTATATGATATATATTGGCTTATATTAACACGTTTAATAGTATTTATGTGAACTAACAACATTGGTTGCGGTAGCGCCGCGGTTCATCGTTGGCATTTAACGGTACTGGTGGCTTGGTGTCCTCGGCACCCTCGCGCACTTGTCACGTAGATTATATTTTGGCTCTTATATTTTAAGTTCTTTGTGTGTATATAACTAGTCTATTACTTAGATCGGTGTATTCTATTACACTGCTTGTTATCACATTATATCTGTGTTGATGCAATCAAACACTATGATTAAATCATGGATCAGTCCAAACTTTCCAGACAATATAAGGAAATGATATGTTAAATTGAAGGTACAAGTATTGAATTAGAGTAGATTTATATGATATTATAGAATACATGATGTTTAACGTTCATACATATGTCATTAGTTGATATCACAAAAGTTAGTGTTTCTATGAACACTGTCTTACACTTATGTCATTGAATCATTATTTCTGTTGTGCATTATATTATTTAGTCATGTGGGAGCTTAATATAGATAAATAAATGAGTATATTCTTCACAGCCGTCGTTTGATTTTATTTCTTACGCATTTTGAGTGGCACAGATATTGAAAGTGAGTTCTGTGGTTGGGCGCTCCGTGTTTGGACAAATGTGGGTATAATGTGTTTGTACCATAAGCTCTGTGTTACTGATCAGATTCACGTTCGCTTTCAACTAACATGATGGTATGGTACGCACTGTAGATCTACTGGTTGCACATTCGTAGGCACGATTGTAAACTTTTTAAATCAACTAACAATTCATTTGGTGTAAATTACTAAAAATACTTTATTTCATTAACTCATTTTTAATTTTATTGGGTTTCTAACACAATGTGTGGGTATTTCGTAATGCAGAGGCTGCTAGAATTAATGAGTGCAGCTCGGGGAAAAGTTAACAATAAATCAGCTTCATAGCTGAAGAGGCGGATTGCGTCAAAATATAGTGATCTAAGATGCGCAGATGATAAGTGGTGTTATGATCGCTTTCGGTGCTTCACGACATAACTGACTGTTCAACCTTATTGTCTAATAATTAAGACCTATCACAAGTCAATCTTGTGTTATAAAGGACCCTCTGTCCTTGCGCAAAGCTCCTGCTAAATTGCATCAAAAACCATTCAACTAGCAGTGAAAACATCACAAACAGAGACAGACAAGCTCTCGCAGTTATATAAAAAGTTATTATGTGAACAAAACAATTGAACTTCTAAATTATCCCCAAATTTTCGCCGCAAATGCTCTCATTTGTTCTACAATTACTGCCTATTATAAGCGACATTTTTCCTTGCGATAGTCAACTAGAAAAATGACCGCGGTATCTACGCTTTAACCAACTGTAATCTTTTCCACATAACTGCATATGTATGATGATTGACCGTTTATAACGAATTCTAGCAATGTGTGATGCGTAGGAGTATCATAATTGAATACGGAGCGCAGTTGAGCTTGATTTACTCGAATGGCTGGGTCATATGATGTTGTTCGAGTCGTACCGAGAAAATAATCTAATAACGATCTTGATATATAAGGATTCCTACTTCATATTGGTTCTTAGATTTATTGAGTGGTTTCTCTATTTGTATTTCCTTTATATTTTATTCCAACCGGATGGTTACTAGATATGCTTTTTTAATTATTTAAAGCTTCGATCAATTAGTATTTTTATTGTTATTTGTCATGTTTTTGCCCGTCGCGGTGTGTTATAAAACATGCTTAATTTGAATCACAATTTCATGGTCATTACGTATCGTCAAAATTAAAACTGAAGAATGTACAAAAAATTCAGGGACAAATAACCTTAAATATTGTAAAATATTATTATATTATCGAATTAGTATTTCAACCACTTTTCATAGTCGTATCGTCGTTATATTTGTAATTAATACTTAGTAACAATTTTTTCCTAAGCCTCTTAACTAACACTATACTGTTATATAATTATTTCTTACCCTTAAAAATAACCTACAATTATCTAACCTTGAAGGATTGATAACTATTTTGATACCGTATAGCAAGTATTATGTAGCTCCTATTCGATATAACTAATTACGAAGGGGCATGAATAAGAAATACTACAATTATTGTTATTTTAAAACAATGTTTATGAATGGAATTCGCCATGCATGTTGTTAGCCTGTTAAACAAAGAAAGTGCTTATATTTTATTTCTTTTGAATGGTCATAACACATTGCATGTACCTGTCTGTATAGTATCAGAAGTCCCTCGCCTCTTAGAATTATTTGTAGCGTACGTATTTGTAATGTACGCGCCGCGATGCGGTGGCCGAGTGCTTCCAATAAATAATTTTGAAGTTAAAGTAGCAGATAAAGATAGCATGTTGAAATCAACACCTCGACTGCGCTGAAGTGTTTACAATCAATATATTGACACATTAATATACGTACTTACTGCGGTGTAAGATAACGCTCACCCGCTAACGAGAAACCTAGCGACTCCATCGATGCTATTAAGGTTTTTGATCGATATGTGATAGAGGCGTGGGAATTCTGTCTTGTAGAATAATGTGTATGCAATACATATCACGTTTTCTTTTTCATTTTAGGTGTTTTCAACTTTTTCGGATGCCCAATAGTTTTCTCGTTTAAATGACCCGCTGCGCTAGCATGAACCCTTGCATCGGACACCCTTCACACATTGACGCTTGCTAGAACCATTGGATATGCTCGCAATGATGAGTATTCATTGTTTTTATTTGAATAATAATAATATAATTTATTTATTATTAATAATGTTAAACTATATAATAATGTTGTTATTGCCTTTAGAATATTTTATCTTATAAACCACTCGATGGTTGTTTGTTTGGCAGCGATGTACCAATAATTTGTTTACTAAGTTCGATGTTTTTTGAAGACTAAATTAATTTGTACCCAAGAGCAGTGTTCTCTGTCCATCAAACGAATTTGTATAGAACCGTTTAAATTAGTCTGTACAGTTTTAACGATGACAATAATATTACAATTCTCTTTGTATTTATATAAACCCAAGGCTATGGATATAGTAGATCCGTCCTATACTTAGATTTTAGTATGGATATACTTTTCCGATACAAATATCCTTTTATGTTTTAGCCGTCTGTAACTGTTGATTCATTACTTTTGAACAAGTAAATCTTTCAGCTATATTTCCACATTCCATGAAAAGGTACAAAAGTGAAGTTCGGATGATAGTATTAATTAGTTACCACAATTGTTATGTAATTACGAGTTTAAGATTTCTGTTATATTACATGCAGTACTTATGCATAGTATTCGACTTGGTACTTATTAGAATCTAATTCAGATAAAGTGCATTTTTATTTGCACTTGACATTTTATTGTTTTCCAAAATATAAAATCAGAGCAGGAAACAAAACGGTTTATAGTTAATTTCTATTTTTGCCTAAAATTCGCCTCAAAAAAGATCTGCGTAAAGGTCACAATCACGGCATACACCATGGATCAAGTGCTTCGGTGTTTTATGTAAGAAAAATAAGAATGTACTCGTTTCCAATTTATTAAAGAAATATTTAAAGTTAGAAAACCAAATCAAACTGCGCTGTGAAAATATGATGGGAAAACTAAAAAAAACATAGGATGTAAAAGAATGCGTGCTCCAGAAATAATGGTTTAATTTATGTCAAAATGGCTATTACTTTTGCCATTCGCTATAGACAGTTACAAAACAAAATGTTTTATAAGGTGCTTTTAATTTATATTCATACATATTCCATTTAATTAAGGAAAAAGCATTTGCCCCAAGTTATATCACAATGTATTGTCAAGTTAACACTACAATATAAAAAAAATAGTATTTTGCTCACTTAATTGAATTTACTGGTTGGAAGAAAATAATTTCTAAATAATTTTCTACTATAAATATCCAAGTCTTCGGTAGTTTCAAGTATTACGTAGAATAATTTTAAAAAGTGTTATTAAAGCGGTTCCTGTGTACTGGGCCATTTAGTCGCATTTTCTATTTTTTTTTTGACAAATTATAACATTAATCCGAGGCGTTCCCAACCTAGGTATATTCTATGAAAGACTATGAATTTACGTTCCTATTTTATCGATATAAAAAAACTGCGTGTGCGCATCGGTTGGTGTTTTGTTTGTAAAGACGCAGGAGTCGAAAAGTAGGCTTTTAAGTTTGTTTTTTGACCGGCTCAGAGGTTTCAACACTTTTTTTTTGGGTCAGTCATAAATTAAAATGTAAGCGGGATATCCGAAAAAAATATTAATGCTCTGAGGGGGGTTGGTAACGACCCAACTTTTCAATGCATTAGTTGTCGAAAATGCGCCACAATGGTGCATTTCAAACGTCTTTAGGCACTATTACCAATAGGTAAGTAAGATCGATTATTTTTTAAATACTTTTATAAATGTGGTCAACAATATTGTGTTGTTCAAAGAGTATATTGTTGTGATGTCAAACATTTATCATTATATTCGCTGACTTTGAATATTTTTTCTTTAAATTTTTGATATAATTGAATGCACACGTGATTTTTTGAAACTATACTGATTTATTTTATATTCGAATAGTTAATTTAAAAGAGATAGTGTTTAGACGAGCAATATTTTTGTTACTATTTAGATGTTTAAGTGTAAACATGTAAGATATTTAATGTTAGAAATAAATATCTAGTACTCTATAATGTTGTTTTTGTAATGTCTTAACCAGGAACCTTGTGAAGTTTTAACACTTTCGAATAATGTAAACTTGAAGTACATTATGCTTAAACCAACATTACATCGACATTTAGTGATGGCACTCAGAATCACTGTGATTCTGAGTGCCATCACTAAATGTGTGTTAGCAATGTCTGAGTGAGAACACGCTGGATAGCTACGCGAGTGAAAAGAGAGTGTGCCAATCGGTTTGCCTCGAGTGCCATCGCTAAATAATCTATCTGTACACAGATTGGAATCTAATCAACGAAATTGCCATTGAATCATAGTTACTAATATACATTAGGATAAAATTGTACAATATCAAATACACCATCAATATAACATAAATACCAAAGGATGAGGACTATCATAAACCTCCGTGAAATGTATCAGATTTACTTGACCATTATTAGATGCTCCATTCAATACACACACAAAAACGCGCCAAAGTAACTTTTACTTCTAATCTGTAATTTATAAACATTTTTATTTTAGCGAGCAAAGACCCGGCCGTCACCCAGCAGGAGCCGACCTCCCGGCCGCCCGAGCCCAGCCGGCCGCCCCCCCCCGCGCGCCCGCCGGCCGCCCCGCACTACCAGCCACCGTTGCCACCGACGCCAGCCAACTCTGGAGGACTATTCTCATCTATCAAAGGAGGCGCTGGAAGCTTCTTAAAGAATTTGAAGGATACCTCTTCGAAGGTTATGCAAACTGTGCAACAGTAAGTGAACTTTATTGTTTCAGCCCAGCATATCCCCGGAGAGATGATCCCCATTTAAATAATGTAAAGCAAAATTATTTTGGCAACGAACTATTTAAACTATTCACTATACAGGGTGGCAGGGACGTCGACGGACAACCTCCTGGTACTATGGATGCAATACACGATTCCGAACCAATTTGTTTTGATAACTGACGAAAAATTCCTACACGTCTACAATAATGTGCTGAATTCATGGTTTCAGTTTGCGCGTCGATGCCGCCACCCTGTAAAAATCCAGTTGAGAAATCATATGTATTTTGTTTCTAATAAGACTCATTTTTCTTTGCCTTTCAGGTCAATAGCTAGAACAGATTTGGATATTAGCTACATAACTAGTCGTTTAATAGTAATGCCTTATCCGTCAGAGGGCTTAGAAAGCGCTTATAAAACTAATCATATTGATGATGTCCGGGTAAGATTTTATATGTATTTCGTTGATATCTTTTAACCAAGATTTTGTAACATAAAGTATGATTGTTTCAAAATTGTCACGTCTACCAATATTATATGTGCTTTAATTTAAATCTTACAATAATTTCATAAAAGTCACATAATAAATATTATTTGCAGCCTACGTTTTGTGGCCTATTTCTGGTATTTTCTGGTCAGTTGAAGATGAAGTCATAAAATAAGTTGTCTTTTTATTCCTGTTTATGGCAGATTTGCTGAGTGTGTACTGTAATTTAATAATACTGTTCAAGAAAACGAACATGAAAGCAAGCTTCCGTACCTTCCCCGTGTCATCGAGATTAGTCTCTCCCTATTTTTAAAAGCGTGATAATTTCCAGGCATACTTAGAAAGTCGTCACCCTGGCGGCAAGTACAGTATCTACAATGCATGTCGCGGTTGTCGTCTCTCCTTCCCACGTCACGTGCCCATCACGGACGCGTGCCGTACACTGTGGCCCACGCCGGCCCATCGCGCGCCACTGCTGGCGCCAACGTATGCGTTACTGCAACATATGTACCAGTACTTGGGAAAAGATGATCGGCAAGCTGCTGTTATAACGTGCCAGGTATGTTGGACAATATCTACCTGGTTTATTACCTCCTTGTGACACAGATTCGTTCCGCCCACGCTGCCAAATCTCGCACGTTATCTCTCCCGCCAACGTATGCGTTACTCCAGCATATGCATCAGTAACTGGGCACAGAAGATGATTGTAAAGCTGCTAGGTTTTTATGTGCCAGGTATATTTACGGGTTGATAGCTAGAAGGCAACCAATTATGTAGAAAACAGTAAGTCAACTTGTGTTACCTATTGCACTTGGCACTATTTTGGATCGCTAACTCGAACTCGAAGCATTTATTTCAATTAAACCATTGACAGGCACCTACGAATTGTCAAGGAGTCGGTCAGTCAGAAATAAAAAGCTACTTGCCCATTCAAAAGCGTAGTAGGCACCTGTGGGGAAGATCGGGCATGAAACTCCATGGACACTCTTTTAAATTATACATATATCTACAAAAATGTTAGTTACATCATTAATGTTGAACTTGTAATTCATTATATGTAAGACGTACACGTTAAAAGCGTCCAGAGTATATTTTTATTATGTCGTGTTTAGATATCGATACCCATCACGACCGCGGAATTTCGCTATCTAATTTAATTTAACTCTGTTCACTGAGCACTAAGTAAGGATTTTGAAAAGTCTTCCCGTAAAGGGGTTGAATGAAGGATGACAGTTTGTAAGGAATTTCTTTATTTTTGTCCATGTGATATCCCATCGGGCACACGGCTTGTAGCACCATAAAAATGATTTTATTGTCACTATAGTTTTTCAAATAGCTTCCTTAACTTCAGGACGGCAAACAAATGTCTTGCATGTTAGTCTGCGGCCTGCTCCTCTACGCTAAGCTTGTGTCGGTGCCTGAAGACGCGCTGCAGATGTTCGCGGTGAAGCGCGCGCCCATCAACATGGCGCCCAGCCAGCTGCGATACCTCTACTATCTCTCTAATATTATAAGGTGAGAGTTTTAAATTAGTCTATAATGTCGTGCATGTTAGTCTGCAGCCTGCTGCTGCACGCTAAGCGGGTGACGGTGCCAGTTTCTTCTGTATAAAAATAACTCTAACTCATTCTGTGATGATAACATTAATCAGTATTAAAAACCAAAGGTGGCACCACCAATGTTGCTGCTTATTAAAGTGCGTTCAGTTAGCTTGTTTTGCAATTTCCACAAACTTTACTAACCGGACGCGGGCATTTCGTCCTTGTTCCTTTTAACTTCATCTCACGGCGCGGCATGAACTTATTTATTTAGTGAAGTTCCTTGGAAGGCTTAGGGTAGGCGCAGACCTGGCGACGCGCAGTGCACCGCGGTTTACCCTGCCGAACAATCATCAAAATTGCATCTCCTTAAATAAAGTCCAAATTAAATTAGCTTACTTATTCGCGTTGATGTTCCGTCGTACAAACGGAGGTTTATTTATTTTCAACTTTAATTCAACAACGGCAAGGTTGATATTTGTTTGTCTCCGTCGACCCTTACAGATAAACAAAACAGAATAATTATTAAGATTAATCTCATTTCGTGGTAGCTGGGGCTAGCTGCTCAGGGTGGGCCAGACGTAGGTATATAGAGGATACTTTGAAGTATCGACACTCGTGGTGGTTATTTTATAATGCCAATCTATTTGTTTCAGACCAGAACCAATCCTCCCTCACTTCCGGCCAGTGAGCTTAGTATCTCTGACCATTCAACCTGTCCCACTCTTCACTAAGGCTCGGGACGGCTGCCGGCCTTACATAGAAATATACAATGAGGACAGAATGCTGCTGTCGACCATGCAGGACTATGACAGGTTGCATCTCTATAGCATGGCTGAGGGGAAAGTGAGTATTATCCATTATCATTTATCATACTCGTATTATAATTGCGAAATCAAGTTCAAAGCATTTATTTTAAATAAACCAATTACTTTTGAATAGGGATGATGACTAAAAGACAAACAGTATTACAAAACTAATCGCATTTCATTTGAATTATTTTTCTAAAAGTTGTTGCCCGCGACCTTGTCTGCGATCCAAGAAAGAAAAGTAGCCTATGTCCTTCTCCAGGTAATTTTGTACCAATGAGCCAAATTTCATCATTTGGATGAAATTTGGCTCAGTCGTTTTAACGTGAAAGCGTAACAAACAAACTTCTATCAGGTATTATTTGTATTTCGTTTTTAGGGATTCGTCTCGATATTAAATAACGACCCTTGTCCACAGGTAACCCTCCCACTAGACACCACAGTGGTCGGTGACGTTGCCGTCTGCGTGTACCACGCGCGGCAACAGTTGGGTCGCGTGCATTCTGTGCCCGTACTCTCTGTGCACTTCCACACCGGATATCTATCACTTGATCAACACCACATCAAGTTTAACAGGTAACTGTCATTTATGTGTCAAGTTGTAACAGTTGGGTAGCCGAGGATCGAGTTTCATGGTATGCGATTGGAATGGCTTATGTGCTGTGGACTGCTACAGGTCAATGATTATGAATGCTATGGTAGGACCATTAGACACCACAGCGACAACAGTTGGGTCGCGTGCGTTCTGTGCCCGTACTCTCTGTGCACTTCCACACCAGATATTTATCACTGAATCAACATCACATCATGTTCTAGACAATATTTTTTCGATGTTAGGTATCAATAAACCTATAGAACCTTCTTAAAAGTAAAAAATAATATTGCTGTCTTTGTCACGGACGTTAAAATGACAGGTAAAATTATAAAAGGTTTACACTGCACTGGTTTTGGTTTAGGGTACTGAAGAACATTCAAAATCAATCTCATCATTGCGCCAATCAATTTAAAAAATGTAGGGAAATTAGAGATATTTTTGACAGATTGAGACGGGTCAGACTGTAAAAGTTCTTAAAATTACAGTTACCTTGTGGTTCTCTGAGATGAGTATTCGCTATCTTATTCTTCTTGCTTACTCTTTGCATTTCAGAAGTAGATTAAAATAAAAACAGGTATCTAGATGTACTTTTTAAGAGTTTCATAATTAGTTGTTGTTATTTTTTGGACTGCCTAAACGAGACCCACTTGCAGTAAAACATTACTCTGAACTTACTTTATAGCCATTATTTCATAGTGATCTGAAAAGTGTAGTTACAAATACCTAACCTTAACGTATTTTACTGACAGATCCGAAATCGACGGCATAGACGAGTCCCTTCCCGTAAACGACCACTTCTCAAACAACACTAACGCTGTGATAAGTCTCGTGGTTCAGAACGGTGAGCGTCGCAAGCCTCGCTCCGATCTCTGGGAAGAAGACCATTCGTTCCCCATTCGGACGCCCGATGTACTGTTCTCTACTAACCTGGAGAGAGATGAGACTATTGATAATTTTGGTAAGTTTTTTTAAATGTGTTTAGATAAAAATGTCTTGATGTGCATTGTATTTCGAACTCTTTCTCTACGAAAATAGATATTAAAATTCCATAAGCAAGCCTATAGGCCAAATGGTGAGCCATGTACGATTTTACGCACGGTGTGTACAGTCCGCGAGGCCTAAGCTAAGCTTTGCATTTGCATGAGTGCGCATAGCGACGCGTCCTGTGCGTTCCTCGCGTTCCCTCGCGCGATCACCTTGGTGCGATTGGTAATCGCTGACACAAATGCAAACAGATAATATAATACCCAATCCCATACAAAGAAATGAAACCTCCCTAAGTCTGGCAATTGAGCTGGCAATTGTTTATCGTCAAATTTTTCAACAGATAGCAGCATATGCAATTCACTAATTGCCAGAGACTGTAGTTTTACAACGCCATCTAGGAGTCGACCTACTTTTGAAACGTTTAATGCAATCCTTTTTACATCAAGTTTTCTAATTCAGGGTTCGGAAAAACATGTTATTAGATGTCTTTTAAATTTCTATGTAAAAAATAATAATAATAAAAGTTGTTTGATATAAATAAGTAACTATATTGGAAACTGCAATGAGCTAGGACCAATTGAGTAAATCGCCATCTATTGCAAGAATCTCTAAACAAAATGATTAACAGATGGCTACTTTTATCATTAAAAGGGTTCGAGTTGAATATAAAGGCTTCCTTTTTATTTAATTTTTAAAATACGTGCATTATGAGTGGAAATAGATAAATCAGCACTAAACAGCAATATTTAGACTTTTACCAATAATAATTCAGCCAAAATTCTGCAGTATATCGCTTTTTAATGATTGTTAATTTAATAATAGTGACCTATGCTGCCATCTATGATTTTTTTTCAAGACAAATATAATTTGTTCGCGTTGAGACCCCATGGCTCAGCTTAGGCCTCGCGGACTGTACCTATGCTGCGGTCAAAACCAACGGGTAGAAGATCATTTCTTCGCCATACGGTCGCGAGGGGCATTGTGTAGAAACTTGAAGGGTAATGATTTATCTGATCAAAGATAACTCTTCGATTGTGGTTTAATTTTAAGGTAAATTATACCGTATTCGTTTGTTATGTACTCATGCATATTATGATTCCTTCAAGTTTATATATTTTTATATATCTGTGTACCTACATCTATTTTATCTATTTACGCAGCGAATCTTCGCAACAACCCCGCAGCAGTACCAAAGACAAGTATGTTGTAGTGTTGTGTTTAGCAAATAATTCATTTAGCTCTGTGAATTAGCTCAACATACTAAATAAATAAATAACCACCAAATGCATTGAAAAATGCGCGCATGCAGGTCTCATAATGTGAACCCTATTTGGGCGCTCATAATATCATACGCTATGAAAACCGCGTAAGACGCATAAAAGGCTCATTGTCATTTGAATTTCCAACCAACACAGTGGATTCATACATTTAACGTGTTTTACTAGTTGAACCGTTTTCCTCGGTGTATAACTTCCAATCACATTTAATTTTTTCATTGTCTGTTTCACATGTTCTTAACCTATTCATACCAAGCTCTCATATTTTTGCGTGCACAAACTCGTCACTCGTTTTAACGTAAGGCACAGGTTTTATTCATGTTTACTGAAAAAAAAAAATGCATGCCCTTTTATTACTTATTAATGTAATATTCTTAAAAAAAAGTATACATTTATGAGAAATTTAAGTCTAAACGGGTCTACACTGAATGTACAATGTGTTAGTGCAGCACGTGTTCATACATAATCAGCCTATAATGTTCCCACTGCTGGGACTCGGACCTCCTCTCTTTGAGAGGGAGAGGGTGTAATAGATTACACCCTCTCCCTCTTAAAGAGAGGAGGCCCGAGGGCCCAGTGCGGGTTGGTAGATGTCACATGTCTTCGATTATTTCGGTAGTGAAGCGCAAAAGTGCATCATCCAAAATAAGACGCCTGGTTCGCAGTTTCATACATACCAACTTTTCCTGCAAAACACGGAGGTGGGTCGACTTTCTGCAAAAGCATTTGGTGTAGACCAGTCGGTTTATTTATTTATTGAACACCAGAAAATACAAAATTAAATGGTAGTTTAACAAACACCCGCAGTAACAGCCGAGTACCCCGTAAGAGAGCCGGAGCCGACTCGTCCGCCGCGCCCCTCCCGCCCCGCGCCCCCCTCCCCCTCCCCGCCGACGCGCCCGCCCGCTCCCGCGACCCTTCCTCACCCCGAATCTGTCCCCCCCTCAGAGAATACCGCAGACTTCTTGAACCTGAACCTGAACTCTGGGGCAGCACTGGAACCGAAACCAGAGAAGAAACTGAAAAATGAAGATTCGTTTGATTTCTTTGGAATGCTTGAGAAGCAGACTGATGATGGGTTCGGCGAATTCCTTACTGGAAATAAGGGGGAGAAAGTTCAGGTTAGTTGTATAAGCCTTTTATAATAGAGAAATATTTTTGTCAAATTAACTAAGTGATTGAAATGGTTTATTAATCTACTTTTCGATTGGAAATTTAATATCTATGTCAGGCTATAATGCGTTAGCGATTAAGTTTTCTATCATGTAAACAAATGTTATTTAAAAAAAAAACAACTTTATAAAAGTTAATTTTACGCTTTATATAGTACATATTTCAATAGTACTATAGTAGTAGTAGTCATTCCGAAATCAATATTATTCACACTCACATAAAGTTGATATTCGTTTAAGTGAAATTAGCATCTATAGAACAGATTTTAGCATGTCTTCGTTTCTCACAAAAGTATTTAATAAATGTTTTTGGCTTTGTTGATCTTCGTGATAACGTCCCAACCAACTAATAAGCATGTACAACGTGTAACGTAATTAACGCAAGAGCTCATACACCCCAATTAGAATATTAAATTATAAGACTAAAATAACACTACTGCTGAGCATGAGGTCCTGGGTTCGATTCCCAGGTCGGGCAACGTGTTATTGGGTTTTTCTATCTGGAATTTCTCAGTAGCAGCCCGAAGTCTGGATTTGTGCCCGGTAGATGGCAATAGGCTCGCCCCCTATTACATGGGACTAAAACATAACTGGCGAAATGTGGGTGTACTATAGGTACACCTCTGCCCAACCCTTCGGGGAAACAAGGCGTGATGTTATGTTAAAATAACATCTGTAATTTAATTTAGATAAACCACACCTAGCAATTTTTTATAAAATAGTTGTCCTGACTAAACATAAAACGTTTGAGCGCATTACCCGATCTGTACCCACACTAATAGCGCACGCACCGCACACTCATGTGCCTGCCAGCTGGCTAGGTAGGGAAGCACTGCAAGAGTAGGAGTACGCACTAGGTATATGTGTACGTTAGTTCAATGTTCGGTACATTACGTACAGATCACACGTAAAGTCTCGTACACACTGGCGCGACACAAAGGCACCGCGTGTCGCGCGACGAGTGGTGCCCCTGTGTCATGCTGTGGCGTCGCGCCTGTTTGTGGGAGCCTTAATAAATAAGCTTTGGATTATGTTGTTCTAAGTTATTAGGTTTAGCCTTAATAAATAAGCTTTGGATTATGTTGTTCTAAGTTATTAGGTTTAGTAAAGGGGAAGCATTTTCAAATCGAGCAACTTTTCGCCCGTCTGCGATAGGGTGTTACCTCCGGCGTGCGCCCGCGCCCTTTCGCCGCACGGTCGTCCCGGAGACTGACTCATTTAAGTTTCATTCCCACGGTCCCGTCGTGCCTGTTTGTGCGAGTCTTTATCTCTGATGCGTAATTAACTGTTGCGATATCATATTCTGAGTCGGCGTGTATGAATGATTTGAATCATAAATATTTACACTAATTAAATTCGGTAAAGATAAAAGTAATTACTTACAGGTTTGAGCTATTTACACTACACTATTTCTTCGTCTCCTTTTAAGTAAACTTTCAAAATATCCACCGCCCTTCTCGATGCACTTTATTGCACGCTTTCTTATGTTATTTTTTTGTTTATTTAGTACTTCAATGTCACTTTTCACAATACCAAAGGCGAGTTCAATTTTTTGTCTGAGGTCTTCTACACTCGTTGCCTCGTTTACGTAAACGAGCGATTTTATTCGACCCCACAAATAAAAGTCTAAAGGCGTTAGATCAGCCGATCTGGGAGGCCACTCCACTGGCCCTCCACGACCAATCCAACGGGGCCCATATTCCGCATCAAGATGTTGCTGAACGTTCCATGAGTAATGCGCGGGAGCACCGTCGTATTGGTAAAACACGTCTCTTAAAAAGAATAGCGGGACGTCCTCCAATAACTCGGGCAATGTTTCCCGCAAGAACTGTAGGTAGGTATCTCCAGTTAACCTCGGCAGAAAAACAGGGCCGAGTACGCGTGTACCTATGACGCCCGTCCACACATTCACGGAGAACCTGTGCTGAAACGAATCAACACGGCATGCATGTGGATTCTCATGTCTCCACAAATGCTGGTTATGCTGGTTGTAAATGCCAACTCGCGTGAAGGTGCTCTCGTCCGTCCAGATGATGTTTCCTTGCCAGTTCTCTAACAACCATCTACTAAATTCCAGACGTGGCAAGTAGTCGTTCGGCGTCAGCTCCTGACAACGTCGCAGGTGATACGGGAGTTCACCATCAGCGCGTAACGTTCGCCACACGTACATGTGGCTGCAGTCGAATAATGGCGCTGCTTCTCTTGTGCTCTTCTCTGGGTTTTCGTCAAAATAGTTTAATATTGTTGCTTGTAAGCGAGTAGTGCGCACATTTGCCCCTCTATCTATTGCCGTGTTAGGATGAAAGGTACCGGAGTCCCTCAGACGCTCAGTTGCACTTAACATTGTCCTGGCGCTCACTCTAGTATCATATCGTTCGTTGAACTCTCGACACGCTAACTCGACATTATCGTTGCAACGAGCCAGTGTCCTCACCATCTCCGTGTACTGAATATTGGTGTACTGGAATGCCATCGCGCGCGTAAACAAATACATGCGACAGCAACAAAAATTAAATTCGGGAACACTTTTCGCTGCCGGAGAATAACTAAACCTATGTGAGGCGGGCAGTGGCGGCGCGTGCGACTGCATGTCAAACATCAAAGCTGTAAGTCGGCAAATTAATACATCTCGCTCTTTCACATTAATCTTTCATTTGCAAAAGAAGTACTACTCGTACAAATGTTCTAATATTTTGGCTTTTCTAAACAAACGAATGTATAAAACGATCTACAAATTTGGTCGCGCAATTAAAAAAGCTTTATTTATTAGAGATAAGATCTAAATTGTCTTAAATTAACTTCTTTTTTTAACAGGACAAGATTAAATGTAATAAAAAGTAAAAAGCAATGCTTATGTGTGTAAGAAAGCTATGATCGGACTACAAATTCGGTTTTGCATTTAAATAAGACGTACTGCTTTGGAACAAGGTTTAAGTTTCCTTAAATTGATTTTTTTTTTACGCGCTTTACACATAGGATAAATATGAGTGAGTTGCAAATTCGGTCGTGCATTTGAAAAGGCTTTATTCCTTTGTGATAAGGCTTAAATTTTCTTAAATCAAATACTGTATTACCTTGTTACGACGCGGTGGTACTAATTTCAGGTAAATTAAAGATTTTCCGGGAAAAATTAACACATATAAATAATGACGGAAATGGATTCAGAAGCTGATTCTGAGCAAACTACTTTCAGGTCTTGCGCTTATTCTGTTACACGTTGTATCAACTTTGATTCCATTATCGCTATAAAAAGCCCCTCACCTGGTACTGTCAAAACGTCTAAAATAAGTAAGTTAGGGCATTTTGGAGGGCCCTCCTGCCTGTTCGGACTACTAGTGTTTCCTCCGATTTTTACACAGTTTTAATAAGAAACCCATTTTAAAACTGACTGTGTTCAACAACTCTGATTTTATTGTTTATAGACATTCGCAACAGAGTCGATATTCGGCGACCTCCCCGCCCCACCAACTGAGCAAGCCGAAGCGCAGACCAGCGTGACCTCAAGCGACCCTCACAACTTCGACCCCTTCGGCCTCAACGACCCGCTGCCGAAGATAGAACCGGTGCTCACACCAAAACAGCTGATTCAGGAGGAAGGTGAATATCATAGGAGAGGTAGGCAGAGGTGTATTATAGTCCGCGCGCAAGTAAGTGCTAGTCACCGCCTGCGGTATGTGAGCGGTGAGACGGGGGAGGGCGCGATGACGTGATTGGCGGACTGAGTTAGCTAGGCCACAGACTACCTACCCCGTCCCACCGCTCACATACCTCAGGTGGCGACTAGCACTTTTGCGCGGTCTATAGCATAGTGCACTTTTCTTGAGAAAAAAAAAACGGAATTAGGAAAAGGTCCTGTAACCTGGTCAGTAGTAAATGGACGCCGAAATACTAACAAGATAAAGACGATAACGTAGGGTATTTTAGGAGGCAAATTGTTTAGTTTCATAGGTGCCAAAAAGCGATATGCTGTAGATTTGAGAAACTATTCAAATAAGATAAATATCTCTCATCAAAATATCATAACCAACTTATGAAATTTTGTTTTTTGTCGTACTGGTGAGTTATCGGAATGATAAATAAGAGAAAAGTCGACTTAATTCATCATTTTAGCCGAAAGACGGCCGCTGGTGTACATAGGCTTCCTTCAAGCACCGCCACTTCGACCGGTTCTGTGCCAGACAATTTTCTTGACAATGTCAAGATAAGTCAGGTACTTATCTTTAAGGCGGGCACTAAAACACCCAATTATAAGTCATTGAAACTTTGCAGAAGTTCCTTATAGCAAGTCACTTCTTTCATGTATCTGGGCCACTTGGTTTCCGAAGAATTGAAAGATAGTCTGGATATTGAGCGTCAGCGCAGGGCGTTGGCTGTCAACTGCAATATGTTGGCTCGCAGATTTTCAATATGCACGACTAAAGGAAAGGCTACACTGTTTACAGCGTACTGCCAGTCATTCTATACGTGGAGTCTGTGGGTGAATTACACGCAGAGGGCATACAGCGCTCTGCGCGTTCAATACAATATTGTGTTTAGGGTGTTGATGGGGTTGCCGCGCGACTGCAGTGCTTCCGGCATGTTCGCACAGGCGGGAATAGATGGCTTGCACACAATCATGCGCAGGGTGCGCGCCAGCCCCAACAGCTTCCTGAATGTTATAGCAGATTGGTGGGACAGCCCCATACTGGGACATTGGATACGCCTACAGGCCACTGTGGTGTAATAATAATAATTATGGTTTGTCTTGATTCTCTGGTAGTTGATTTACAACTGCCAGAGAATCAAGACAAGCCCTAACCAACACTAGTTTCTAAGTCGTTTGTATACTATCCAAATGGACGTTATGGGTCCGAAATAAATGATTTTTATTTATAACTAGTCGGGTGTATTAGTATGGAAGCGACTCACAATATAAGGTAGGATGCGCATTCCATATTAGCCAACATCTCAACATTAGGTAAATATGCGCCCGAATATCCGATCCATAACAGTTAATTTAAAATGAGACGCAAAGTGCTTACATCTAAATATAATATTATATGATTTTCTTTCTTCTTTTATGTTAATAGTTTATTAAACAATAATGATTATTATCCTCAATTGAAGGAGGTCGTCCCCAAAGCGTTCCCTTAGAACGTGCACAACCAGCCAACCAAGGGGGTACGCGTAAGGACCCGTTCGCCGAACTGGGCGTATTAGGCAGTGCGATGCCGGCCGCGTCCGCACAGTCACTGAGCGCGAGCGGCAGTATCGGCTCTACGCCGAGAGCGTCGCCGGCGCATACTCCGGCACACCAGCCGCATACGCCCGCGCATCAACCGGATTATAAGTAAGTTTTCTGTATTTAATTTATTGTTAGCTTTTGCAAGGTTGTAGTACATTTAGGGAACTTTGGTGTTGAGCTGATAAACACACTGCGACAATTCACCGTATTATAATCATTTCATAGGACTGGAAACGGAAGACGTGTTGGGATTACAATTTACGAACCTTTTATGTCGATTGTCTTCAAAACATGAAAAAAAAGTACTTTATTCAGCTGCATACGGTTACATTGGAAGCCGATTCCAAAATCAGTTGAGAAAAGGCACGGCAGATGATGATGAAGCCAGTTCAAAAGATAGAATTGATTTAAGGAATTTGTGTAATCATATTTTTACTTAGATATAGCCACAGATAATATAATACTTCGTACAGAAACCCAATCCCACACAAAGGAATAGCACCTCCCTAAGTCTGGCTACTAAGCTGGCTAGTTTTCTTCGTCCAAATTTTCAACAGATGGCAGCATCAGCGACACAGTAATTGCCAAAGACTGTAGTTTTACAACGCCATCTAGGAGACGACCTACTTTTAAAACGTTTCGTACAATTCTTTTTATAAAAAAATTATAGTTCCGGGTACGGAAAATCATGTAAATAGATTTCTTTTATATTTCTATGTGAAGTAATAAATAAATAAAAAAGTTTTTGATTTCAAATTAATAACGAAAATGGTTACTTTGATTACAGGAAAATTTCATTTAATTTTTTTGTCCGAATTCAAGTTATAGGCTTCATTTATGTTTATTGTTGAAAGTGCATTATGAGTGTAAATAGATAAATCAGCATTAAACAAGGAAGTTTTGATTTTTACCAATCTTGCTTCATCCAAAATTCTGACGTTTTTCGCTTAATCGCTGTCATCTATGTTTTTTTTTTCAAGCTAAATAAAATTTGTTCGAGTTGAGACCCCATGATACAGCGAAGAAATCTATTATGTTTCGACAGGTCGCCACATTATTATACCCGTGCAAAGAAGGGCAGGTATTATAAGTGAAGACTATGAAAATCGTTTAGACGTATTGCAAAATGGCATATCTGCAGTCACAATAAGCGTTTGGTGTGGCTTCTAATGCCGAATTTGACGCAGTAACTAAGCTAGTATACCCTGACCAATTGGTGGTTATGCAAATAGTTTAGGTTAGGATGGTATTACACTCACAATTTTACATAATTATTTCTAATTGTACCGTAATTTCCAGTAGGTCCCACTTTGAGCCAGCAAAGACTCCTGCAGATGACAAGACTCGGAAGCCAATGGACGTATTCGGTGATCTCCTTGGTAGTCAAGGTTACGAGTTCGCTGCCAAGAAAGATTCAGGCCCGAAGACTATGAACGCTATGAGGAAGGAGGAACTGGTCAGAGATGGCGTCGACCCGGAGAAATTGAAAGTTAATGATTGGGTAAGTTGGGAATTACGTACTGTAGGAGCCAATGGTTGTAGGCACCGTACACTATCACTTTGTTAATGTTGGTTTAGTTATGGAGTACACAGAAAGAACCACAAGTTGAGTTTAAAGTTATATTATAAATTAGAAGGCTAACAAGTTAAAGTGGTAGCGATTCTTTCTCTTGACAAGTGGTTAACTCCACAGTTAGTGTGTGACTCCATGTCCATTGCCGAAAACGTTATAATTATAGCAAAATATTCATGACGCACGACATCCAAGTAGGTTGCTGCGTTCGCAAAGTAAATGTGCGGTTGATGAGACCGTACATGTTGGCAACCCCACAAAGATGTAAGGAAAATTAGTGAAAGGTAGTCAAGAGAAGGAACCCTATTACAAGGAAACAAATAATAAATTAAATTATTCAAAGTTGAACGCGATGTTGTCTGCATGACTTGGCCGTACCGCTTGCAGTTCTGCTTGGCTCGCCGTGTGAATGTTTTCTTGCTTTCTGTGTTGTATCGGTTGCAGTTCAATCTCTTCAAGCTGATTGTTCGTAGCTGAATGGCTCTTAGTTTGTTTGGAGCAACAAGATGGTCCGTATCTCTTTACCAACCACCCCACAGAGACAGTGATGATAACTCCCACAATGGTATACGAAACGACGTATTGGTGTATGTCATGAGTGGAAATGGTTGATGGGAGGTGGTTTTCTTGTGTTTTCATAATAGTTAATCGCTTGTCGATTTCCTCCAACTCTGCAGTTTCTGGCAACATCACGTGCGACAGATTATGTGTTATGTTCACAATATTATTTACCATTGAGTTGAGCAACGGTATGTTCATGGAAAGATTCATCTTCATGTTGCTATTGTATTGGTTATGCGAGTGAATTGTTAATTCCTTTGATTGCAACAGGCAACCCTGTGCCAGGGTTAGTATCCCGGAAGTCATGGAGTGCGTAGTGATATCATTTTCACACACAATTCGTATTGTGCAAGTTCCGCAACAAATCGCCAGCCAAGTATTCGTTGTGTGTAACGCGATCCACTCCTGCTTACATTGCACATTTTTTACGTCACAAGGTGAGGTCGTTCGATGACCCAGTATTTTTGCTTCACAGGGGGCATTGCTATTATGCAAGTTGAATATCGGCAGATTCTTGTTGCATATCAAATTGCCTGGTTGAATGTGACTACACCGCTTTATATCATCTTCAGTTAAAGAGACGTAAGTGCTCTTCCCGAAGTTTACTGCTATGTACTGCGAAGCTAGTTGGACGATGACTGTTCCTGTGCTTGTTTTCATGGGTAGCGGAGTAGCTCGGTATAGAGTGAAGTCTTCATCTGAGATCAATGGGACGTGTATCTCGAACAAGAAGTAGTCGGTGGTAACTCGTGCTCTCACGTATATAGCAGTTTGTAGAGGTCTTTGATATCGTTTCTGATGTTTCGGACAGGCAAAGACGAGGTCCTCGGGAGTTTACCCGCGATTTCAGCTAGTTGCTCGATCAGGTTCACAGGTGTCAGTAGATGGATGTCTATGTGCCCTTTGTAGACATCAGTTAGGCTTTCAAACAGCATCTCTTGAACCCTCTCTAAATTGGTAATCAGCAAATATGCTGTTAGTGAGGCTGAGTTGAAGTAGTTGGTAGCCATCACTACTTCCATTGCAGACTCTACTTTGGCTGAGTTGGTGTTAGTCTGCGCCATGAAGTCGTCTATTAAACTAAGCTGTCGCCTGATATTCTGTTCATTTTTCTTCAGCATATTGTTTTGAAGTTCGACTATTGAAGTTAGATTTTTTACCAATTCGAGTAAATAGTTTTCATTATTTTGGACAGCTTGTATGTCGTTGTGGTATTTATCTGCAAACCGTTGATCTAGAACACCGAAGAGGCTGTTAGCAACGTGGGATACGGATACTCCATCAATCAGTCCTCGTTTCTTACGATTACTCAAGTGCTTATGAGGAGCTAGGAGTATAGTGTTGTAGTAGCTCAGTATTCATTTCGTGGTTAAGCTGTTCTAGAGTTGTCTTGCAGTATCTTGGGTCAGTTTTTTGGCACAGTTCGTTCAATCCCTTGAGATAAGCTTCAATTCGACGTACTCCGTCCCAGTAAGTGGTTAAGTTATAGTACATAAGTAGTGTCCATTCGTCATGAATCACTTGTACGTTTCCTATTGTGTCGTAATAAATCGGCCGCTCAAGTTCGAAGTTAGTAATTTGAACGCCAGACGTCACGATTTCGCCATATGACCCAGTTATTAACGTAAATACAATTAGTAACAATGTGAGTAGGGTGGAATAACCTTTATTTCCGCCCGTCTTTGGCATGTTTGGAGACTTCTTTTCTGAGTGATCTTGGATGCTGTTCTCGATAGGAAGTGGTGACAGTTTCACGACTGGACGTTTGATAATACCAGATTGAGTTTTAACCGTGGTCACTCGAACATAGCCGTCGGAACCGGGATGCAGTTCAAGTACGCGTCCCATGGCCCACTTTCCTGGTGGCAAGTTGTTGTCCTTGATCAAGACTATATCGCCTTCCTGGATGTTCTTTTTCGGTTTGTTCCATTTACCCCTGATCTGTAGCTGTGTTAAGTATTCACTGGACCAACTCTTCCAAAATCGGTGCAGCGTGTGCTCTGTTAGCTGCCACCGTTGACGTAAATTAACCTTATTTACGTCACAGTACGTTGATATTGGTAGTGACATCGTTGAGCTTCCAGTGAGAAAATGACCAGGTGTTAGATAGTTTTGGAATTCATCGGGATCTTCAGTGAGTGGGCAGAGGGGTCTTGAGTTCATACAGGCTTCTATTTTTGCCAGTAGCGTAGTAAATTCCTCGAATGTTAGTTTCTGATCTCCTAGTACACGGTAAAGATGATGTTTCATTGATTTTACGGCCGCTTCCCACAGACCACCAGCACTTGGCCACGCGGGAGCGTTAAAGTGCCATTCTACCTCCATTTTTCCGATCTCGTTGAAGAATTCCGGCGAAAGCTCTTGTTTAAAATGTTCAAATTCATTCCGCAACACCTTCGAAGCTCCAATGAAGTTAGTGCCGCAGTCTGAGTACACATGTTTAGGTGTACCGCGTCTAGCGCACATGCGCTGCAAAGCGGCGATGAACGTTTCGGTGCTTAAATCAGACACTAGTTCAATGTGTACAGCTTTAGTAGCCATGCACACGAAAATAGCTATGTACCCCTTCGTAGTCTTTACTCCTCTTCCTTTGTTTAGTTTGACTGGCACGTGCCCAGTGAAGTCTACACCAGTATGTGTAAAAGGTCGGGATGGGGTAGCTCTCTGTTGAGGTAAGTCCGCCATAAGTTGGTAGTTATCTGATGGTTTATAGCGGTGACACCGCACGCAGCGTCGCAGTTGAGTTTTTACAGCTCTGTTGCTACCGACAATCCAGTATCGCTGCCGGATTTGAGCCAATGTCAGCCGCGCACCCCCGTGAAGTGTAGTAAGGTGTGCTTGTTCAATTACGAGCTGAGTTAGCCGTCCCATTCGAGGAAGAATTATAGGATTTTTCATTTCGAATGGCAAGTAGGAATTTTTCAGTCTTCCACCGACTCTTATAACCCCTTTTTCATCCATATAAGGATTCAATTTGTACATAATGCTCGTTTTGTTTACAGTTCCGGTGGCTTTTAGTTGTTTGTATTCATTTTCCAACTCCGTACTTTGCACATATGTAATTACTCGGTCAGCTGATAGCTTGAGTTCGCTCCCACTTAGGTAGTTAGTATCAAATTTCATCTTGGAGCGTGCCGTCGCGGTAAAACGTTGTACCTGAGCCGTGATTCGAATTACTTGCGTCAATGAACTATATTTATGTAATAAGTTATTTATAAAATGTTCATTGTTTCTCGGCACCGCTGTGGTTTCCACTGCTAAGTTGATACTTTCTTGGTTGGTTGTAAACAAACATGTAGAGTTTCTCATTAGGTCAGAGTCTTCTGCCTTTTTCAGAAATTCCAGACCTTGCCACCAGAGGTCGAAATTTTCTAGCTTGCTCGGCATCATTCCTCTGGATGCACAGTCAGCAGGGTTCTGTGCCGATTTAACGTAGCGCCACTTGTCGGAAGCAATAATTTGTTTTATCTTGTCAACTCTGTTGGACACGTATTTATCCCACCTTGATGCATCTCCTTGCAGCCACGCTAATACTACTTGAGAGTCACACCATGCTTGTATCGACAAATTGTATCCAGCTAAAGCTTTCGTAGTTTTTTCCATGAGTTTAGCCATCAACAGTGCGCCACCTAGTTCCAATCTCGGCAGCGTAGTTTTTTGTGATAGACGCGCAACCCTGGTTTTAGCGACGAGTAAAGTTACAGTCGGTATATCTTGCTCGTTCCTTACTCGGCTGTATATGACACACGCATACGCCTTTTCACTGGCATCGCAAAATCCCAGCAGTTCTATTGATTGTTGTGCACCAATCCATCGGTTTATTTTCATTTTCCTTACATTTGGTAGTTCAGTTTTCAGTTTGTTCCAGTCATTTAGTATGTCGCTCGGTAGTTCTTCATCCCAGGCAAGATTGCCATTCCATACTCTTTGAAATAATATTTTAGCCGACACGGTTATGGGAGCCAACCAACCCAAAGGATCGTACAATTTCGAAATCTCGGAAAGTAAGTGCCTTTTCGTTGTCCGGCCCTTCAACTTTTCTTCCAGACTCCAGTTAAACATGAACGTGTCGATGTTTGGGTTCCAGCCGAGTCCGAGCGTTTTTGTCGAGTCTTCAGTTTTGAAATCAAATATGCTTTTAGTCGATATTTGATCGTCAGTTAAACTCTCTAGTAGCGCGGGGTGGTTGGCTGACCACTTTCGTAAGTTCATGCCGCCGCCCTTCAGTAAGTTTATAAGTGCACTTTGTAGAGCTTTAGCTTTATCCAGAGAGTAGTGACCGCTAATCACATCATCAACGTAGAACTCGTTGAGCAATGTATTGGCGGCCTCTGGATATTTATGACCGTCATCCAGGGCTAACTGCTTCATAGTTCTCATGGCCAACCATGGCGCGCACTTGGTCCCGTATGTCACGGTGCAAAGTTGATATTCTTGTAACCTTTTCGCAGGAGAGTCACGCCATATTATCTTCTGAAGTGATTGTTGATCTTCAGCTAACCCGATGCATCGGTACATCTTCTCTATATCGGCGGTAAAAGCGTACTTGTAGGTCCTCCACTTTAGTATAAGGGCTTGAATGTCCTTCTGTAGATTTGGACCCTTTTCCATTAAGCTATTCAAGCTGTACCCAGTTGTTGTCCTTTGCGAGGCATTAAAAACCACTCTTAGTTTGGTCGTAGTGGATTGTTCTCGCAAAACACCATGGTGTGGAAGATAGCATTCAGACATATTAGCTAATATTGGAGACGCTGGTTTCATATGCTGTAGTTGCGTATATTCTCTGATGAAGTCCCGGTACATTATTGCCAGTTTGGTGTTCTTTTCCAGGCGTTTTTCTAGTTGGAGAAATTGCGAGATAGCTATTGACTTTGATTTGCCTAATTTGTTATGCAACTCAGAGCTCATAGGCATCTTAACTGTGTATCTGTTATCTGCGTCTCGGTGTACTGTCTTAGTATAGTATTCTTCACACTGATTATCCTTGGGCAGGTCATGAGTGCTGATAGTTATGTCTTCGTTCTCCCAGAATTTAGTTAATTCATTTAGGTCGACCAGTGCTATGTGACAATTAAATGTTTTCAGTTTGCCACACAGGATCCAGCCTAAGTGCGTCTGTTGCGCTACAGGGGACTGCTGACTGCCTCTCAAGACTCCGTCCAGGATGATGTCGGAATATATGTCTGCCCCAAGTAATAGATCTATAGGACTCGATACGTTGAATTCCGGATCTGCTAGTTTCAAGTTCTCCAGGTGTGGCCAGTTAGCTTTTTCAAACGATGAGTTGGGTAGGTTGTTTGTTAAGATTAGTGCCTGAGTTTCGAATGCGTAGTCTGAGTGAATTGATTTACAGGTAAGCTGAAGCCGTCCTTTGCAGTTTCCAGGCGCAGCTCCCACTCCTGTTATGGTTGCATTCAGCCGTTTTCTTGGTAGTCGTAGCATCTGTGCGGCGTTCTCGGTGATCAAGTTTACTTGCGAACCTTGATCTAGTAGTGCTCAAAGCGTAACATAATCCCCATTTGCAGACTTTATCTTAAGCTGCACAGTTGTTAATAAAACCTCCATCTCGTTAGTAGAAATATGGTTGGAGCTTTGTTTATGTGTGGATGTGGTTGGTCGTTGACCTGAATTGTCGTTGTTTCTTTCCGTATTCGTTGAGTTGACGGTATTTTTCTTGTCTGCGTTGTGCAATAAAGTGTGATGCTTCATACTGCATTCTTTGCACGTTTTTGCTGACGCACAATCTGTGTTGCCATGACTGTACAAGCAGTTTTTACACACGTGTAATTTTGCGACCGTGTTATTCCGTTGGAATGAGTCCATATTGATGAACTTTGGACATTTCATCAATACATGATTTCCGTCACAGTGTGGGCAGTGTCCATATGCTGTATGATAAGTTCTCTTGAAAGGTTTTTGTCGTTCGTAGCCATGCAGTTTTTCAGAATGATGTTTGTTAAACGACTTGTATGAGACTTGCTTCTGCTGGTTAGGTACTTCTTTCTTCGTATTCTTCATGGTTTCATAAGCCATGAACTTGTTTTCCAGGAAGTATAGTAGCTCGTTCAAGTTTGGTACATCTCTAGGATCTCGCAATTCCTTTATGTACTCGCTGTAGGTAGTCGTGTCAAGTTTCTGCGACATCAAGTGTACAATAATTGGGTCCCAAGTTGCGATGTCTAAACCAATGTTTGATAGTCCGTTCGTACATTCAGTTATGACGTCATGCATCTTTTTGAGGTTGAAGCTGTCGGGTTGTTGAATGACAGGAAGGTTGAGCATGGTGTTCAGGAATGACGTAAACTGCAGCCTTCGGTTGTCGAAACGTTGAGTCAGTATTTCCCAACAGGATGTGTAGTTTTCTGCGCTAATACTGATATGTTGCACCAATCTTTCAGCTTCACCTCTCAGCCTTGTTTTCAGATGCTGCATCTTTTCGCTTTGTTAATCATCGGGTTGTTGTGAATGGTTTCCCTGAAAAGATCCTTGAAGGAAACCCATTGTGTATAGCTACCCGAAAATTCAGGAACCTCAATCTTTGGCGTCGACTTTTCGTAGTGTACTGTCGACCAGATCTTACTGTTCAAGCTTTTTCGTAGCTCGTCGTATTTGTCCTCCATATCGACGAACATGTTGTAGTATTTACCGTTGGAGCCTTTGAGTAACGCTTCCAGTTCCCAGTGTTGTCTGTCGATGACATTCCATTTCGACTTTAAGATGGAGAGATTCTCCGTGACAGTTTTTATGTCAATTTTCGACATGGTGCGGTCGAGGGCTTTAAAGTTGCACTCTTGCTTGATCAGCAATGTTTTGGTGGTATCGTCAGGATCTCGATCCAGCATCCCAGTTAAGTCGAACTTCACAAACCTTTTTCCCTGTAGTTGTTCCAATAAGGTAAGCATGTCTCCTTTCGTAGATTCGTATTGAGATTGAGTTTTGCTGTGCACGTTATCCGCAAAGTAGTTGATGTTTTTGTCTTCTAAGATTTGCTCCAGAATCGCATGTCGTTCCTCGAAGTCGTTCCACTGTGCTTCGAGAGATTCTAGACGTTTGATTAAGTATTCTTCAGTTTTCCGTGAAGGGCTATCCTTTTTATAGTTAGCACACAGCGCTTTGATGTTTTCAAAGACAATCCTGTTGTTGGAGTTGTAGTTTGTCCATAGTTAGTCCTCTTTTCTAGCTGTCGAAAAGAGACAAGTTTAGTTTTATGTATGTAGCTCAGTAGTCCAGCACCTAGTTGACGGTGATAGACGAATAGCTTGACGTTAGTTCACGACACGAAGACCACAGTTTGCAGGCTTCTTCTTCCAAGTCTCTACGGAACTGCTCTCGTAGTTGTAGTAGAGTTGCGTAATCCTTAGCGTCTTGAGGTTGTCGTTTGTTTCCTTTTATTGCGTTCGCACTCTATGTACGATATTATGCGCCTTCTCAATCCAACTGGGGCGACCCGCTTGTAGGAGACCAGCTGAACCGATTCGCTACCGTAAATAGAGACACTACTCACAATAAAAATCCGAAGGCTCGAAGGACCATTTAATGTAGGAGCCAATGGTTGTAGGCACCGTACACTATCACTTTGTTAATGTTGGTTTAGTTATGGAGTACACAGAAAGAACCACAAGTTGAGTTTAAAGTTATATTATAAATTAGAAGGCTAACAAGTTAAAGTGGTAGCGATTCTTTCTCTTGACAAGTGGTTAACTCCACAGTTAGTGTGTGACTCCATGTCCATTGCCGAAAACGTTATAATTATAGCAAAATATTCATGACGCACGACATCCAAGTAGGTTGCTGCGTTCGCAAAGTAAATGTGCGGTTGATGAGACCGTACATGTACAGTAGCATAGAAACATGAATCTACACATATTATAAGTTTAAGTCTCTGTACAAGTGACCACGTTGTTTTTCAAAACTACTCGATGGATTTTGGTGCGATTTCACCACCATTTAGGGCTGATTTCACCAATGAAACTGAAGGTGATCAGCACATAAACTACGTTTAAAAGCTGTCAGTGTCATTATTTTCTATGGAATATTGACACTGAGACAACTCTTGAACGCGTTTTGGATGTGCTGAACGCGTTCGGTTTTATTGGTGAAGTCGGGGCTTCTTGGCGTTGGCGACGGCGCGACTTGGCGAAAATAATAATAATTGCTGCGTTTTGTTCACATTTTTGCAACAATAGCAAAATGTAAGTTAAAAGGACAAAATTTTTGTCATAGCTAAAAAACCTCAATATAATTAAAGCTAACATTACGTAGTATTTGAAAATCGTATAATGTTTGAAAGAAGGTCGTAGTTTCTGAACTACATATTACATAATTTTATTATTAAAAGTTATTCCTTAAAAAAAATCGCCTTTATGAACCAATTTTAGCTATCGATCTGTTTTGTCCCTTTCTATCAAACTTCATGTTAACTTGACTCTGTTAGTTTCCACTTATCAATCGACCATAAGCTGATATATGTATGTTCTTTTAATGTTTGAACGCATCACACAGACGGAGGGCAAAAAGGCGAACATCCGCGCGCTTCTGTGTTCACTCCACACCGTGGTGTGGGAGGACTGTCGCTGGACGCGCTGCGACATGTCTCAGCTGGTCACGCCCGCCGATGTCAAGCGCAACTACAGGAAAGCGTGCCTCGCCGTACATCCTGATAAGGTAGTTTTGAGTTTTTTAAGGTTATTTGATGCATTCATCATCATCATCTGAGTAGCCTTTTCTCAACAATGTTTGGGGTCACCTAAAGTGGTCGGAAGCAGCTGAATTCTAGTATTTAACATGGAGTGACTGCCTAACTGACCTCCACAACCCAGCTTTAGGGTAAAACGACACCCGTTGGTATGACTCTCGGGTTTCAGACTACCCGTAATGGCATTTTATAGCAAACAGTTTATAGCAAAAGTCAGAAGCCAAGGCTTCAATTGACTCCCAGACGAGCTAATTGAATAGGCGACCTCGTAGAATAGAATGTTATTGTAGATTAGAATAGAATACTCGTACACCTTAAAAATTAGAGATATTGATGTAGAAAAGGTTGTCTGTAAAAGCTATCTTTTACAGACAACCTTTGGATGGATTACAGGGAGAAGGAGAGACAATACAGTGGTGTACCATATACATATTCATTTATACATACATACATTTATCTACACATATATTGTAACATACAACTCAACCCTAACTACATAAAAGATGAAAATAGACTTGGTAGTTTAATGAATGATGAAATAAAAATACAGGTAGTAATATAAAAAAAAAACACTGAACACGGTTCACGCGTCACTGAAGTTAATATAGAAGGCTTGAATTGAAGTCCGAAGGAGGAGGATGAAGGATCTTCGTAGATTGGCTTCGTGAAGGAAAGAAGAGGAGGAGGTGGAGAAAAAGGGTCTTCAGGTGTCGAAGGGACACTTTAGGGTGCGAGTATCCTTCGACAAAGCTCGACGAGTCTCCAGGCAGAAGGTTATATAGCAGAGCGCAGACGTAGAATTGATGGATGAACCGATGGTTTGTTGACAAAACCCGGACGCCGAATCCCCCTCAGATGCTTCTGCCTTTTCTTTTATAGGCAAAATATTCCCTTTCCAGAATTAATTTAAGACATTTTTGAAGTTTTCAAAATTGTTTTTCTTCATTCTGACATCTCATCTGCCAGTAATAAAACCAGCCTGTGTTTTCGGCCAAGATGTATTAAAACCTCCACGATCGAGTCTGAGCGTGCCCTTATTAATTATTTTAGATGTCGAAATTCAGTTAATAATCGGTAATTATATAGAAAATACAATATTTCAGCTAAACCTATTGATAAAAATAATTCAAGTTATTTAAACCAAAAAGTAATCTTCATAGACTAAAAGAGAAAAATGAATGACAGTTTGACATTTGACTTGTGTCACAACAATGGAAAATGTAAACAATGAATGATTTATTAAATAAATCGTTTTAGAACGATTCGTAAGATGCTAGCAAATAAAAGAATATGATATGGTACATGAATCGATGAATGATGACTAATGGTGTAAGTATAGCATATACTATAATACATACAATAATAAACACGAAACAAGACTCAGGAAACTATATGTAATAATGATTAAGGAGTGAGGAAGTGTTTAATTACTCTTTTAAGAATAATTGCTAGCTGTTTAAAACGTCACTAAGGTTGAAACTATCGAACTGTCACAAAGACCTTTGTACCTATTTTTCTGTTATTTTCTTCTTGTCTGTTTGGATATTGTGTGTACCTACAAGGGAAAAAGTTACCTACAGACCTTGTCATTTATGACGTGCAAGAACCTATTAAGTCTGCGTGCAAGTGACATTTAATATAAGGGTGATAAAGGATTTACTAAGCTCGATCGTTGGACAGCCCTATCCATCTGTAAACAGTCGGTGCACCTAGACAAAAGTGTTCGAATAATTTTAAATGGAAGTCAAATATTTGCATATTTGAATGTGTTTAAAAATGGTTATTGAATCTGGAAGTGTCCAAAAAAACCTGACTACCTCTTTTACGTCTGCCTTTGATTCACGCTACTATTTATTTACAATATCTCCCTATCTACTCTATAAGGTTATTAATAAATAAAATCTCTTATCGTTGTTTACAGCAAATGGGCACCTCCAACGAGAACATAGCGAAAATGATCTTTATGGAACTGAATAACGCGTGGAGCGACTTCGAAAACGACGCCAAGCAACAGAACTTGTTCTCTTAAACGTAACGGTGACGCTAAAACATTACCATAACATAAACACGGAGTACTCAACAAAATGGAGATCTAACACGCATGTTCCTCTGTATAATCAAACATGTGTGAGATATTATTGGCGAGCTAGCAATCTTTTGCAGACGTCAGCACGCCATAAGCACTCCATCTGTTCAATACTCCGCTACAATGAAGACTAATCCAGTATATTAATAGCGAAAATATGTTTTCTTAGATAGACCCTGCTGACGGCGTATATTCAAAAAGCAAGTTGGAAATATAAGAATCTAAATGCTTAACGTGGAGATTTGTCTCACCGCTAGAATGTAATGGGAAAACGCTAAGTATAAATTAGAATTGTGATAAATTCTTGAATAGTTTAATAAATCAAACGTTAACTTTGTGGATATGCATTATGCATATTAAATTGATGTTTGAATGTAGCCCCAATTAATAAAGGCTTTTTAGTAGATCTTTAAATTCTCGTATTGAAGAAATTTTATTGCATATTTGAATAACTCAGGTCAATTTAATTGCAGTAATATCCATGAAAAATTCTTACACAAACGGTGTTTTAAACACTAGACGTAGCATAGTTTTGAGACCAATTTAACTCTTTTTCATTAACAAATAATGATTCACTTTAAATCCATTGAAAGCCGAGAAAACATCAAACATCAGAGAGTCATGAATAGATAACTTTCCATTTTATAGACGTTAGTTCGTTTAGTCAATTTCTTGTCTTCCGATTGCATTTCGTTGCAGGTACTGTAGCAATAGTCCGATGACATACAGTAGTTATTTACTAGAGCATTATTTAGTAATGACAATCCTTGCAGACAATCTTGTGAAAATAGCTCTTTCTCTTTTTGACACTTTCACGCACTGCTTAGCGCTGAGAGTTGAAAATCCGTGTTTGTGTTATTTCGACGCGCTGTCGACACGACGCGATGTAATCTGTTGGATTATCAATGCTCGGTTCAACACCGAGAGTTGAAAATTCAGTGCACGAAATAACCCCGCCGCGATCATTTTACGTCCGTGCGAACGTACTCTTAGCTGTCATATTACGTTGTCTCACTCTATCACACAGTGCTTGGATGTGCCGTCGCTAATTAATCGACCTGTACCGACTGCAAAAACAATGACTCAGTCAGAACTTCTTACGTTAAAAACATTGTTCTCAATAAATAATTTAGTTCAATTTAAATGTAAATATACGAATCGGGTCTGTGGGCTATAAAGGATTATTTTATATACTTATTCTACAGTAAAATAATAATTTGTGGGCGTTACTTAATAGTCTTTAGTGTTGTATTTTAGAACATTCAAATACATAATATAGAACAAAATGTATTTTAGATATTAAATATCACGAGAGTTAAAATGTATAAAATTAATGAAAAATCAAAGTTACAGTTTATTATGGTTAAGAAAGTTATTCTTTGACTCGAAGTTATCGATTAAATAAATATGCTATGTATTATCTATTTGTGGGATGAGTAGAAATTCAACTTCTTTGCGATTTCGCTTTTTTATGTTATTACAACTTTATAACGTAGGTATATGAGAAACTGTTCAGGAGGGCAGAGCCGTTTAAAACGCTACGCATCACTAATCCTGAACTGATATGCGATGATGTATTCTTTTATTTTTCAATTTATGAACGCTTTTGTTATACGACGCTGAACTCGGATACTTGATGTGAGTACTGTTAGAGCCACGCCTCACCGGGACGCCATGGCGACATCGCCAAGTCGCGCTGCAAACGAATGTATACAGCTGTATAGCGAATGGCTCACCTGGCGTCCACTTGATTACGCAGCCGACCATATATTTTGTTAACGACGCGGCGTGGCTGCGCCGCCATGGCCTCCGGGTGAGGTACGGCTCGTAGGGTGAATTTCAACAATGAAACTGAACGCGTTTAAGAGCTGTCAGTGGTTTAGACGTGCTGATCGCGTTCAGTTTCATTCCCGAAATTCGCCCCTAGTCGCATAAATTTAACTCTTATGATACCAATTTACAAGGTAAAACAAAGGAAAGTCACGCAATTATGTCAATGCAAAACGGGTCACTGGTACATGGAATCTAATCAACGTTGAAGTGAGATATTTAATTTTATTCCCTTGGGTTTCAGGACTTGGTGTTGTTAGATGTTAATTAAATTAGTTCTCTGAGAGCTTACGATAATGTTAAGTTTATACATTCCTATTGAAATAAGTGTAGTCGGATGTCCATATAACGTTAAAATATATGTGGTTGAAAACTTGAATACAATCTTTAGAATCTAATGAATTATTTGAATCAGTATTTGATCTTTGAATGAGGCTTTCTTTCGTCCGACTTTATAACAATATCGTGCAAAAGTTCATTTTGGAATCTTACTTTTTTATAACCTTATGTAGTTAGGTCTATTACTTGTTATTTGCAATACGGTATAGAGCCAGTGAAGTCAACCAATATCGTGTATATTTTGCTTAGATAACGTACCTATGTCTAAATAACAAATCTGTTCGAAAATAAAGTAATTGAAATGAAAACCTTGCGTCTTTTTTTATCCTAACATCCTGCTGTCCTGAAATTCCATTTATATCGGGGTCTAGGTTTTATTAATACAAGGATTGTATTTAACCCACCTCAAATAATTTCCATTTAGCTTTCCGAAAAATATTATTGATCAACTTAGATGTAGCGCTCGCCAGCCAATCCCGCAGCAACGCTTGCCTAGCTTACTAAGCTCGCATGCGTTCCGTTAGTTTGCTCAAGGTTCAACCTTTTTTTTTAATGTTCCGGGCTGGAAAATTCTCATGGATATCCTCTGCGGGACTGGGGCGGGAGGAGGGGTATGTCAGACTCTTGCTGACATAAAACCACCCCGGTGTTCCCTTCATACACTAGCACTGGGGATCATGGGAACTTGCCTTCCTTAATCCCCGGCTAGTGCCGGCTCGCCTCTCCTTCTCAAGTCCACCGGGCGAATTGGGTCCAATAGGGGCGCGCGTGGAACAGTACGCGCCTCCACCTCGGGTCCAGTTACATTACAGGGCGGCGGACGTCCCCAAGTCCGCTGTCCCTGGAAGAAGGCGTTGTCCGCCCTCCGCCGACGCCTGGCACGTCTGCTGCAGATCGGGACAGTGGACTCGACCTCCTTCAACCTTTCCGCAGCCTCCTGCGAAATGGCGTTTTCACAGAAGGAGATCACCGCATCCCACAACTCAGCGCTCCCGACCATCGAACGAGCGACGGCCGGCAGCGACAAGTCGGCTCCAAATTCTGAAACAAAGGCACGGCGCGGCTCCTCCCATGCGACACGACACACTCAGCCAACGTATGCGACGCCGTATTCTACCGACAGCATTTTATTTTGTCTTTATTTAAGGAACTTGGCCAACAAGACTAAGTCACTCCGTAAGGCTATCTTTAATATATAATCTACGAATACCAATCCGCACATTTGTTTATTTTACTCAGCCCTGAGATCTTTCGATCTCTTGCTGTATCGGTCCACCGCCCCGCATCCCAACCTACTCGCGCTACCGGTACAGTGACGCCTGGAGTCTCGCCTCTAGCTCCCAAGGCGGAGATCCGATCAGTGCAGTAATCGATGTTCCACAGGAGAGGTCCCACAACTGAGCCCTGTTGAACACCGCACGACATCTCGCACCGGCCCCGCCGCGCGTCCCCTGTAGGTGACACACCTCTGACAAATAAGCCCCAACGATGTGGTGGAGGTAGGGAGGCACCCATGGTAACGCAGTGCCTCCCAAATACAACTCCAGGGCAGCGACGCTGCATCTGGCGCGGAGGGCTCATTTAAGAGCCCGGAGCGCGTAGTGGTGGGGGCTGCTGGGAACAACAAAAGGTTCTTCCTTAACCGCCCCAAACCGAGGGATGGCCAGCGGTCACTTTTGAAAAATCCGTCGACGAGGTGGGGTCCGAGGAAGAGGCGGAGGGCTCACCACCCAGGAGGACAGGGAGCCAAGTAGAGCCAGTCCGGCCGAGCTAACCTAGCGAACCGAGCGGCTCGCCACGGAGGAGCGCCACCCTATAGTGGCTGGCCGTAGGGTAGCCCTGTTGGAGTCGTCAGGTGATTGGCCGGATGCCGCTAGCGGCTCAAAGCCAGAGCAAGCGGCCAGGTTTGCGGAGGTCGTGGTTGCCGCGATCAAGGGTGTGGCCCTGAAGAGCACTCAATCCTCTAAAGACAAGGCCATGTCCGCAGCCACGGCCTCCATTATAGAGGCAGCAGAGGCCATTCAATTTCGGGCCTCCGCCAGACGGCATGTCCGAGATGCGGGCGGAGGTCGCCCGCTTGACAGTCGCCATGGAGCGTCTACGAACAGAGAATTGTCCTGCGCCCCCCGCTAGCGGCGAACCAGCCGGCCTCGGGCCAGCGCAAGGCGGCATACCAAAATTGGGGCTGTGGTGGGCCCACCCCTGGCGAAATCGGCATCGCCCCAGACCAAGAAGCGACCCCGACGTAGGTGCGAGATGGAACACCCCGGAACAAAAAAAAAATAAAAAGCATCATTCGTCCTGACTTCACGAGGATGCGATCCATTACGGTGAGCTGCCCCGTGACGACGGCCCAACAAATTGCCGGGGAGGGCCGATGGTTCCTGGTGAGCTGGTTTTCCGCGCAGGTGAAACTACTGGAGCCCAGACCTCTGAGGTGCTTCCGCTGCAAGGTAGGCAACCACGTGGGAGTGCAATGCTACTCGGAGGTGGACCGCAGTGGTCACTGCTTTCGTTGTGGTCAGCCCGGTCACAAGGCCGGCTCGTGCTATGCCGCACCGCACTGCTTCATATGTGCGGCAGCTGGCAAGCCGGCCGATAACCGGATTGAGAGTAAGGCCTGCGCTCCACCAGCCAAAGCCAGGGCGCATCTGGCGCCATTGCCGCCACCGCTGCCACCTCCCCCGCCGTCGTCGCCGACGCAACCGTTGTGGCAGGGCGTTCACAGGGGTCTCGGGAGGGGGCTGATATGGAGTGTCAGTAATGGCCCCATTACGCCTCCTCCAGGCGAACATCAACCGCTGCGCCTCTGCTCAGGATCTGTTGCTCCAGAGCATGGCGCAGTGGTCGATTAACATCGCTGTGGTCACTGAGCGGCTCAGCGGCCCTAATTTCGTCGGCCGCCGCCGGTATCCTGTCTCTCGAGGCCGTCAAGAGGAGTTGCGTGGCAGTACGGTTCGGGGATATAGTCGTGGTAGGGCATACTTCTCCCCGAACCAAACTCTCGCCGAGTTCCACAACTCCCTGGCGGAGTTGAGAGTCGTCGTCGTCGGGTTCCGTTCCGTCCCCGTGCTCGTCCTCGGGCCTTCAATGCCAAGAACGTGGCTAGGGGTTTCCGGTACACGGACACGTGGGGCAGGATGGTGGAGGGCTCTGGAGACAGGCCTGGTCGTCCTAAACCGGGGTTTTGTCCCAACGTGTGTGCGGATGTGTGGTGAATCAGTGGTGGCCATTTCGTTAGCCAGCCCCGCTCTGTCGGCGCACGTCATTGACTGGCGCGTCATGGAGGGGGTACAGGATGCCTCCCTACCTCCACCACATCGTTGGGGCTTATTTGTCAGAGGTGTGTCACCTACAGGGGACGCGCGGCGAGGCCGGTGCGAGATGTCGTGCGGTGTTCAACAGGGCTCAGTTGTGGGACCTCTCCTGTGGAACATCGATTACTGCACTGATCGGATCTCCGCCTTGGGAGCTAGAGGCGAGACTCCAGGCGTCACTGTACCGGTAGCGCGAGTAGGTTGGGATGCGGGGCGGTGGACCGATACAGCAAGAGATCGAAAGATCTCAGGGCTGAGTAAAATAAACAAATGTGCGGATTGGTATTTGTAGATTATATATTAAAGATAGCCTTACGGAGTGACTTAGTCTTGTAGGCCAAGTTCCTTAAATAAAGACAAAATAAAATGCTGTCGGTAGAATACGGCGTCGCATACGTTGGCGGAGTGTGTCGTGTCGTGTCGGAGTGTGTCGTGCCGTGCCTTTGTTTCAGAATTTGGAGCCGACTTGTCGCTGCCGGCCGTCGCTCGTTCGATGGTCGGGAGCGCTGAGTTGTGGGATGCGGTGATCTCCTTCTGTGAAACCGTCATTTCGCAGGAGGCTGCGGAAAGGTTAAAGGAGGTCGAGTCCACTGTCCCGATCTGCAGCAGACGTGCCAGGCGTCGGCGGAGGGCCGACAACGCCTTTTTCCAGGGACAGCGGACTTGGGGACGTCCGCCGCCCTGTAATGTAACTGGACCCGAGGTGGAGGCGCGTACTGTTCCACGCGCGCCCCTTTTGGACAATTCACTGACTCTCTTCACGACACCTTGCAGAACCAGTCATCTCTCAAATATACCATTTCAATTGGAGATATTAATATCAATATTCTTCCAGAAAATGCTGACGCATCCGCTGAGGAATACCTTAACCTATGCGCCTTCCATGGTTTGCTTCCCGCTCACACGCTTCCTACACATCAAAGTGGCTCCTGCTTGGACCATATAATGCTCAAGTCGAATTTCCCTGTAACTAACTCAACAATATTAAAAATCGATTAGTGCTACCCTACTTTTGAATTGTAAATTACCTAAAGTAGTCACTCGCACCATTTCTAGTTTAAATGTGAATAAACTTGAAGAAGACATACGTAATATCGACTTTGACCCAGTCTACTATTCCGCTGATCCGCAGTTTTGTATGTTGTACCTAATCAAAAATGTACAACTTGCAATTCACAAGAACACTTTCTTAACTCGGCTAAATAACATAAACTACAACATAAAACCATGGATCACGACAGGACTCATTCGCTGTATGAAAAATAGAGATAAACTGCATATGAGCTAAATCTAATCCAGATAACTTAATTTTGCAAGTGTCGTATAAACGGTACCGTAACTTATAAAATGATCTTCTAAGAAAAATTAAAAGCAACTACGAATTAAAAAAAATACATAAACATAAAATAAAATTGCACTAGAAAAGGCTGGTAATAATAGTAAAAAATATGGAATTTTATTAAAAGTGTAACATACCTCGAGACAAAATCAGTCATCTTCAGGTTTTTGCAAGCACACTCTATATGTTAATGCATAATTTATGTCAATTTTTATGTTAATGTTGGAAAGCCAACATTAACATCTATCCACATTGGTCTAGTGGTCGCAAGAGCTACTGCTGAGCATGAGGTCCTGGGTTTGATTCCCAGTTCGGGCAAAGTGTAATTGGGTTTTGCTATCTAGAATTTCTCAGTAGCAGCCCGGAGTCTGGATTTGTGTCCGGTTTATGGCAATAGGCTCGCCCCCTATTACATGGGACTTAAGCATAACTGGCGAAATGTGGGTGAACTATAGGTACACCTCTGCCTAACCCTTACAGGCGTGATGTTATGTGTGTTGGAAAGTGATTAGCTGGAAAAGTTCGAGGCCAATCACAACATCTAACAAGCACACCATTTACGTGTAGCACTATTTTATCATCCTTCGCTTTGCTAGACACTGACGAGACTGAAGTGGGAACGATAACAGTGAGTTTAAAGGAAGACTGTGCAGTTGGCTGGGATAACATATCAAATAAAATTATTAAACATTTCAGGCACATTTTGATACCGCCGCTGACTTATATTTTCCAAAAATGTTTATTTACAGGTCTTTACCCGAGTGCCTATAAAAGCTGTAGTTGTCCCTGTTTATGAATCAGGTATCAAGTTACAAATTTTAGAGCTATTTCCTTACTGCCTTCTATGTCTAAAATATTAGAAAAATTATAAATAAAAGTTATTACAAATACTTGGAGGATAAATTAATTTTATCTAAACGGCAGTTTGGATTTAGGCCTAAAATGTCAACAGACGATGCCGTACATCATCTGACTGACTATATATCACACGAACTTGATAAAGGTAACCACACAGTTGCAATCTTCTTGGACCTCGCCAAAGCTTTTGACACGGTTTCTATTCCTATTCTGCACAAGCTTGAAGCCATAGATACCAGAGGCACCCAGCTGAAACTATTTAAGAGCTATCTAGAAGACCGTACCCAATGTGTAAGGATTGGTAATGTTCTCAGCGATGTTAAAAAAAAACACGTCCTTCGGAGTTCCCCAAGGAAGTATTTTAGGGCCTACGCTATTTTTGAAATACATAAACGATCTTTGTAATCTAAATCTAAATAACAGTCAAATTGTTTCTTATGCTAACGACACGGCACTACTATTTTCGGCTGTCTCAGAAAAAAGTGTCTACAAGCTTGCGCAACACGGATTCAATGTTGTTAATTAAATGGCTTCAACATAATTCACTAACACTAAATGCAGACAAGACAAATTACATTAAGTTTTCGATGCGCAAACAAACATCAACTAACACCTCGACATTATATGCTCATTATTGCACAAATCCCACGGATAACCAATGTGGTTGTCCAAACATTAAAATGGCAAATACATCAAAAAACCTTACTGTTATAATAGATTAAACACTCTCGTTCAAACAACATATAGAAGCTTTAAATAATAGAATTCGCAAGTTAATATTTGTTTTAAAAAGTTTACGCTGTATTGCTGACCCAAAAATAAATAAACAAGTTTACTTTGCTTTATGTCAATCGACTATAACGTACTGTATTACCGCATGGGGTGGAGCGGGTAAAACAGTTTTACTAACCATCGAGAGAGCTAAGAGGGCGGTTCTTAAAGTCTCCACTTTCCGCCCTTTCCTTTTTTCAAGTCACCTCCTATACAAATCTTGTGAAGTATTAACAGTTGACAACTATTTAAAGTGGGCATTGCACTAAAACAACACACATCTCTACCCTACAGCACGGAATATACAAATAAAAGACGTAAAGATATAGTCTGTGCACAAAATACAACAAAACATGCTTTTATATCCAAATTTTACCTGTACCTCGGTCCTCTCCTTTATAATAGACTAAAATCGAAAGCAAACATTTATTCCCTGAACTACACAAATTGTAAGAGAATTCTCAAGGAGGCTTTCAAAGTATGTCATATGAAGATACAGAGAATTTATTAACAGTGTTAATGTAAATATGAATACTCACCTACAAGTATTTGTCAAATTTAGAAACTAGGATTATGCTACTCAACATTTAATTTATTTGTAAATTTTTTGATTGTTTATAAGTTTTATCGGACGAATTCAGCTCTTTTCGCCCGAAAAACACATTAACTAGTTCAGGCACGTAAGTTTTGAATATCATTTAAATTTAAACAAAACTGTAATTATTTTTATGCCTTGTAATTTTTGAATAAATATATTATTATTATTGCGTGGATCGCCCGGAGGAGCACTGCAGTGTCCTTGCAGAGGCGATCTCTCGCGTTCGGCCCTGGTGCGGAGCGAGAGGGAATGGAAAGCCGTCACCTCTTTCTGCGAAGCAGTAATGCTCGCGAAGGAGGAGGCCGAGCGCGTGAAGGAGAGAGCCTTGCGCCCTCATGCCCCTAGTCGCCGCAGGAGACGCCCTGGGCGGCGGGAATCGCAAGCAGATTTCCGGCCACCGTAGGCGCGGGCATGCGGACGGCAAGCAATGCGTAGCTCGCCGTCCGGCAAGCACGTTCCACGCGCGCCTCAAAGAGATGTCAGCACATAATGACGGGGTCCGATAGGGCCGACGTCTTAGGGTCGCGGGAAATTCGATATAGAAACCGTGCCCCTGGCACAGGCAACTACACGGGTGGGTTTTAGTCAGTAAAAGTCTGACACGAAGAGCGCGAGAAGTCATTTGATGATTTCCCACCTAAAAAAAGGTCAGGGTATTGAACGCATTGGAGATGTCCAAGGACACCGCCAGATTCACCCCGCCCCGGGACACCGTTTCCTCTCCGCCAGAACTCTAATTCGCATTATTGCGTATATAGTGGAGCGCCCATGCCGAAAGCCGAACTGGCTGTCGTCCAGATCCGGCCCCTCCTTTGCAAGTGGCAGACGAGGCGGGCTGCAATTATCCGCTCGAAAAGGTTACCAGACTTCTCTGGCAGACTCTAGCCGGTATGCGGACGGCGATTCTGCTGGGCGCCCAGCCTTATTGAGCAAGACCAGGCGACCTGCTTTCCACTGAGCAGGTGCTTAAGGCAAGCTGAGCAGTGTCCTCTCAGCTGGGGCTCTAGCTCTTTCAGAGCGTGGACGAGCGCGCGGCCGGGACTCCATCGGGCCCCGGAGCAACGGCTTATGCCAGGAGCCGCGTTACGGTCGCCATCATCTCTTGCTGTGTCACCTCCGGGACGCTACCGACCTACTCATCCTCCGACTCTGCGGCTGTGGGCAATGCCATTGGCGGTGGCACATGCGCTTCTTTATCAGTAAAGAGACGACACTTCGTCCAGCAGCTGAGTCACAGTTCCACCTCACCCTTGCTTAGTTACGAACTGTGAGAAAAGCTAGATAGACAAAAAGGCTTCGTGTTCTCAAAATGATTAAATAAAACCCATTTTTGTTGTAAAAATCTTATTTAATTAACACAAGATCATTTGTCAACTCGGTTCCATCTTGACATCCATACACCCGTACTTCTCAAGAAGCTCTTGTTTTTTGCGCCGGAGCAAGGCTTCCTCTATGTCCTTCTGTGATGGTACTGCTACGTGCGATGTTACGATTGGCCGAATTGGTTCGCCATCTTCATCTTCTATTCTCTTGTCGTCGGGCTAGAAAATTCGAGATAAAGAAATAATGAAAAAATGGTATGGGTCGGCGCAATATCTTCATTGCACACGTTGAAATAAAGTCGAGAACAGATAAAACAACACTTAGTAAATTATTCGCGAGAGCAGGTTTAATTTATTTAATGGCTGTTATCATTTTATTTGTTCGGCACTAAAAGTATCACTAGCTTTTCTAGTTTGCAAAATGATTGATGTTTTACATTGACATTTTTTATCAGCTAGTAGTAGTAATAGAAAAGATGTAACAACTCACATCTTCTGGATAAATGTCCTCTTCTTCAGGCACTTCTTGATCCTTATCTTGTTCTTTATTCCTCTTCCATTCGTCCACCGCTTGCGCTATAGCTGTAACGCAAAAAATAATAATTTATTTTAAACTTGTAGGTACTATGTTGGCCTTATCAGAGAAAGCAAAAGTAATCATATAAAAAGAGTAAGTTTTTTAACATACTCGTTTTTGTAGGTTTTTTTTTGTTTCATCTCATGGATTAGAAAGTAGGAGCTTCCAAGTACATTCCAATGCTTGGAAATGAGTTTATTTATTCTGTAAACAAAAAGGCGCCGGGAGCGGGGTGCTAGAGGGTGCACTTGCACCGCCCTGGCCTCAAAATAAAATGTAGGTGTAAAAACATTCAAAACCTAAAAAACTATCCTAAAACGCCTAATACAATAAAAGAGAAAACAACCTATTCGAGGCGAGATCCTAAAATTGCGAGCTCGCTCCGTTCGCTCTTTTTGTAAATTAGTTAACAAAGTACCGCACTCTTATTTCCGAAAATATAATCGACCTTACACGGATGCTAACATTATCGAGTTTGCTTCGCTCGCTCTTGCATCGTACTCTATCTAAATTCCTAGGCTTCTTTAAATATATCGACACAGTTAGACTTCTTTCTGTATGCATGTACAAAATAAAACGTATCCCATTCGAGGCGAGATGCAAAATTATCGAGCTCGCTCTGCTCGCTCTTGCATCGTACATTCTCTTAATTGTTAAGCTTTTCTGCACAAGTCGACAAAACTACTCCTTGTAGAATGGACAAACGATAACCTAACACGGAAAGGTTGACGTGCGATCATGATCAAGCTCGATTCGTGGAGCTGAAGATGCACGCACCCATTTGAAAATAACTTGCCGGCGCCCATGTGTCCATAGGATATCAAATCACTCTTACACGTCATGTTAAAAAAAACTAGATAAAAACACTCAGAGTTCAATGTCTTTTTGGACAACTGTCTCTTCTAATTTCAACCCTAAATGTCTTGGCAAAAAAAAAGAACAAACAAACCTTCTTTCTCAGCTTCCTGTTCGAGCGGCATCAACAGACCGTCGTCGTCATCTCTGTACCCATAGTAGTCAGCATCCACGTCTCTCATGAGATCGGCGCGTGTTCTGCGAGGCGGCGGTGGAGGTTCTTGTTCAAATAACTCGCGAACACCTGGTCATAGATAAATACTTGATGATTCTTGCTGAGGCGCTGAGAAAACGATGGACAATTTGTCCGTGATGATAGAATTCCATACGGGAAATAACGCACACCCGAGGACAAAACGATAGCGCTATCGATGCTTGCCGAGTTACCTCTCTCGCGGTCATTCGCATATAAAATGTCCGCTGTCTGCTGAGCGCGTAAAGCTTTCACACTGACCAAAGAAGAATGCACTGCAGAGATACTCTGGTGACATGAATAATCCACTATATTGCAAATGTCTGAAAGTGCAAAGTTTTACACAAACATCGACCCAGACATGAAACGGTTCCAGCCGGTGAGTGCTGCGCGAAAATAAGGTATATTTTTAATTTTTTTTAAAAACATTGGTATCGGGTTTTACCTTGGTTTGAGCTAAGCCGTTTGCCTAACGGTGAACGCATACTATTGAAGTGGTGACAAAGGAACAGGTTCAATTGTTAAAGTCAACTTTAACTACATTCGCATAAGTCAGAAATCAAGTCATAGGTATAAAAACAGTCAAGGTAAAGCCGTGGTCGCATGCCTGTATACCATGTAGTCGCCGGGCATACCTACAAAATTATAATAGCATGCATTTATAATGGCTTCAACTTGACCATTTTTGTACCTGTCATAAATATCTTCGTGTTTTGTACTTTTTAGATAACTTTTATTTCCCGTAGTCGGGTAACAGTTTTAAACGTAATAGTTTATAAGGATCAAAAACTATCGGACCAACAGATTTGAGTACTAGAAAAGTCAGAAATCGCAAAAACTTACTGTTTAATAATGGACAGACTGGCCAAAAATAAACACCTGCCCTTCTGCCCCATCTCAAAAATCCACCATGTATATTTGGTTTAGGATTACAACATGTAGCTAAATTAATATAACTATATAACACATAGTTACAGAGGTACCGACTCTTTCATGTTGTATAAGCTACGAAATAAGGAAAGGGTAATAAGGTTAATCCCAAAACATAAAAACGGACATATGATAAAAATGCTTACACACCTGGTAGATCCTTTGCGGCTCCGAAATACTTGTATCCTCTGTTACCGGGCACCTCTTTACCGTCTTGGTCGAGCATCTTAGGCCCAACTCGTGCATGATCCGGCCCTCCCAGTGACTTTATTTGGACTTCCCAATGGCGCTTCTCACGCATCAATTTGTTTATCTCGTCGTTCAAGTCCCGTATCCGAAACTCACCGAGACCGGCTGGTAGAAAAAAAAAGGGGTTTTGAAGTCATCTTCAAAGATAATAGATGCTCTAAATTAAGACATTTATTCAAATAAGGCTGAGAATCTGTACTTTTTGAACGTCAACATTACAAAAGAGAGTTCCCCAACGCCCGCTCTTTATAGTTACATGCTCAAAGTGAACTCGCTATCTAAGCTACACACTTATTCGGGTCGACATCAATCGGCACACCAGACTCAGCCCAGCTTAATGTTCCCACCGCTTGACACAGTATAAAATGGGCCCGGTCCACCCCGCGGGCCCAGTGCGGGTTGGTAGATGTCACGTCTTCAAATTTGTTGGTTCTAGGAGATACCGGTTTTCTCACGATGTTTTCCTTCACCGTTTTGAGAGCAATCTGCACTGCCGGGTGGCAAAGTCGAATATATTATGTAGTATTTGCTTCGGCTCGACTGTTGTTAACAAAAACTGCCGACCCGAACAAGTGTGTAGCACGCCTAAGATTGGTTAAATGGATGTTTGCGCCGGCGCAAAAAATATATATTATGGCTTGTCAAATAATCGCCATTGCGGTAGGTACGGTCATATATTAACTTTACTTTTTCTGCCTTTACAATGCAGTGGTGGCCCAGTGGTAACGGCCGAGACTTACGAGTTGTAGGTCGTAGGTTTGAAACCAGGCAGGCGCTTTACTTTGTGTAAATTATTTCATCACCACTGCTCTCAAAACGGTGAAGGAAAACATCGTGAGGAAACCGGTATCTCCTAGAACCAACCAATTTGAAGACGTGACATCTACCAACCCGCACTGGGCTCGCATGATGGATTACGGCCCACTATGTACTCACCGAGAGGAGGCCTGTGTCCCAGCAGTATACGGGAACATAATAAGCTGATTATGCATTATGCATTGCCTTTACCCGGTGGAAGAAAAAATATATAGTGAGATTTACAGAAATACCAATGCCTCGTTGGTATTTCTGTAAATATTACTATATATTTTGTTGCTAATGGATGTGTCATTTGATGATAATGTGGCTTTAATTTTGTTGGTTATGTGTTGTTGAACTGTGAATCCGGCTTGATGACGATTGGGAACAAACAAAAACGAGGTGTTGTTGTGTAGGCAGCTAACCCAAATTGATGCACTTTTTGTATAATCGCGAAGAAATAAGATAAAGTACGCAATAGTTACTATTGAATATAGTACCTATCTTCACTGAATGAATGTCATGTTTTAAAAAAAGGTTTCAAACTATGTCGGAAATTATGACTAGAGCATTTATATTTGTTTAATATTAGAAAAAATATTATGAACATTATGGTTTTTGGATCACAAAATGTAGGTATTCAAAGTGTTTTATTTTGTTTTTCTTTTTTGCCTTTCTGCCCCTTCGCCTTGCCACCTTTTGCTTTCTTGTCTTTACCGCCCTTTTGTTTAATTCCCGCCTTCTTTTGTTTAAATCCAGCCTTCTTTTTTGAAATGTCACCGCCGCTACACTGCTGTCCCATATTGTTACTTTCTAACGGTTTATCACCCGGAGGAGCTTTTGGAGTTATTAATTCAATTTCGAGGTCAGTCTTTTTATCTTTTGTTTCGAGTTTTTTTCCAATTTTAAGAATGAACACATCTTTTTGTGGATGCAAGACTTTTTCCATATTTACTGGGATGGGGCATCTGGTAGGTGTTACATTGACAATTCTCCTCTCTTTCTTGTCAGCTGGTTTTTCCAGCCCATGTAATGTATAAGTCAAGTTTGATGTATAAGTGTTGTCTTGACATGTAGATGTAGGATCTCTTGGCAGTTCAAATTGTATTTGTTCGCCGGTATTGTATGCTGTACTCTCACATGAACATAACTCTTGAATGTTATCAAACCTCCCCATTCTTTCTACTCTACTGCTCTTCGGTACTCTGATCTTCAATTCGTTAACATTCATTTTGGTATATATTTCGTCATATTTTTGCGCTCGATCTGGAAAATATTATGAATATTTAGTTTTGGGCAGTTGATATCTATCTCAGTGCACTTTGGGATACGACTTACCATGTTCGTAGCAAGGCACAGGCGCACAATCGTAAGATCGTCTAGAAAGTGCGTTAGACATCTGCGACTGTGGGCTTTCCAATCTTTTGTATTGATCCGCTGTGCAGATCGGAGCTTTCTTCGTCATAACTCCTTCATCGAGAAGTATTTTTCCCTGATCGTCCATTTCAACCTTATGGCAAGAGTACATTGACATGCCGCGATCTTCTTTCAGGAGAAATGAAGTACCTTGTGGTTTAGGTGAGGCGCAAAATGCAGTAGTTATCTCTTTTCCTAAAAACGACATTCGAATTGTCACCTCAATAACTCCTATTGAGTCTCTGTTTTCGCCGTCACAGCACGACAAGTAGTACATGTTCTTGGAAAGCGGTGTTGATGTGGTGCACAGTATATTGTCTGTTGGCTGTTCCTGAATCCATTTTTTGCAAAGTTCTTCTCTCAACTTAATAAATTCACTTGTGAAGTCCATGTGACTTTCAGCTATTCTGGTCACACACGTAGAACACGGAGGTTGTTTCGTCATCAGCAAAACAATTATGAATTCTTTAATACTGCATATTTTATCATAGGTCATAGCAAACAAAGTGGATTTTCCGATATTTAGTTTACTGAAATTTTCAATTTTACCGAATGACGAATCATATAACACAATTGGTGATTTTCCCAAAAATTCAGCTGAAATTACCAAGTTATTGTAATCTAAATCGAAACATTCACATTTCATATGGATTTTATTAATTATCATTTCAATGAGGAATAAGTGATATGGAAAATTAACATCCTCTTCTTTACACACACAGCTCAGTTCTTGTTTTGTACGCGCGATGTCCTCAGTCAAACACTTTATAGACTGACGCAAAGCGTTAGCTTCACACGTAAGCGCTTTGCTCATTATAGATATTTTATCTATATTGGTAGTTAAGTTATTGGATTTGGAACCCACAATTTCACATGCAAGATCTTTGACAGTATCCTTTAAGCCTTCGACTTTTTCAGTAATGGTCTTATCATTTGGCTGGAGTTCAAAAACGAGTTGACTAGATGGCCTTCTCTGTGATTTTGGGTTTCTGTATTCTTTGTCAGGCATGTTAGTCGGTGATGGTATTGCGTACTTTGGAGACTGTGACTTTGGACTACTGTATTCTTTGTCAGACATCTTAGTCGGTGATGGTATTGCGTACTTTGGAGACTGTGACTTTGGACTACTGTATTCTTTGTCAGACATCTTCGTCGGTGATGGTATTGCGTACTTTGGAGACTGTGACTTTGGATTACTGTATTCTTTGTCAGGCATATTCGTCGGCGATGGTATTGCGTACTTTGGAGACTGTGACTTTGGACTACTGTATTCTTTTTCAGACATCTTCGTCGGTGATGGTATTGCGTACTTTGGAGACTGTGACTTTGGACTACTGTATTCTTTGTCAGGCATATTCGTCGGTGATGGTATTGCGTACTTTGGAGACTGTGACTTTGGACTACTGTATTCTTTGTCAGGCATCTTCGTCGGTGATGGTATTGCGTACTTTGGAGACTGTGACTTTGGACTACTGTATTCTTTGTCAGGCATCTTCGTCGGTGATTGTATTGCGTACTTTGGAGAATGTGACTTTGGACTACTGTATTCTTTGTCAGGCATCTTCGTCGGTGATGGTATTGCATACTTTGGAGACTGTGACATTGGACTTCTGTAATCTTTATCAGGTTTTTCTGTCGGTGATGGTATAGCGTACTTTGATGACGACTGTGGGGTGGGTGGGGTGATGGGGGCAGCCTGCGTCATGCTGCGCTGCGGACTCGGCCTCGCTGGGGATGGCGCCGACGGTGGCAGCGGTGTTACTTGCACCGGCTCTTCGGTAAGAGCCGCAAGCTCTGATTTTATACTTGGTTCCCAAGCTGAACCCTGATCCGAAGCTGCCTCGGAATCATCCATTTAAGGAGACTTTAAATACTATTTTATCAAAGAAATGTATTGTAACAAAAAAAAACACATTTTAAACTATTGATACCATGTTGTTCGCCATAGCCCTATTGATTTATGGCAAAGATTTTAAATCAATCAATTAATATAGCTTCCAATTATTGTGTCTATGCCAGTAACAGGTCCAAGATTCGTATTGTGCCAAGTGAATGCAGATTGGCCAGTTTCCTATCATGTGATTTGATCATCAGTGTGTGTGATAGTAACAATGCTTACCTATTTACGACCTAAAGGCGTGCATGAATTAATTATTTTGTTTAATCGTAAATTTTCCAGTTTAGCTTGAAAATACTTAAACACATAGTGCATTTTACGTCCCCTACATACACGTAGTGCATTTTAAAAAGGGTTTTGAAATAAAATATTAAAACAATGTTATTTTTTTTCAAGGGTTTTTCTAAATGTCATACTGTAGTTAAAAGTTTGTAAGCATTCGTAACGTCGCAGATAATGGCAAGTTTTTTATACTTACCATTCTGTATCTGTGCAACTTTCTTAGCAATTTCTCTGACAATCTGCAGCCTCCATTTCTCAGCTTGTGGAAGGTCGGTACACTCTGACGCAAGGTAAGGTCTCCGCTCGCGCTGCCCGCCCGCCTCCTGCACTTGTGCTGCACGCCATCGCGCCAGTGTGGTCCTACAAACACATCAACATTCATCAAAATGTGTCTTCACAATATTAAAATTGACAACTTTTGAGTTATTAATGTATTGGTGGTAGTGAAAATGCACCTTTACAATCGCTTACTTAGGGCGAATTTCACCAATGAAACCGAATGTGATCCACACATCTTAACTGGGTTTGAGAACTGCTAAGATGTGCTGATCACATTCGGGTATCATTCATATAATTCTTGTAACTACATTGTACTTCACATGACTATGCAATGAATAAATATTGTTTTTAAACTAAATAACTGTTGGTGATTGTCCAACTTGCTCAGCGGCCAGTGGCGCTTCGTGAGTGCTTTGTGCATAGATCAATCTAGCTAATCGCTAAGAACAGGTTTTCCTGAGACAGTTCTTGTTGTTTTGTTTTGACATGAATACATTTTTAAATTTGCTGTCATCATCTTCATCATCATCAGCCAATTGCCGTCCACTGCTGAATGTACCTTTCACTTTGCTGTCATAGTGGGAGGCAATTAAAAAAGCTGATGATAACAAAACCAGTAAACATTGGTGCTGCAGTTGATACAGTTTGGTGTTGCATCTACATCCAAAATACATATAATTACATCACTCAATAGCTAAAGAATCAAAGATATTTTTTTATTGAGTCAGGACTGTGACACCGCACGCAGTGAAGGCGGAGGCGCGGTCATTTTGTGGTAATTTCTATGTGATACATAATTTGCGTTTAGTATAAATTATGACTTGGTGAAGCTACGACGCTTTACCACATACTCACGTAAAACAGATGGCCATGTCCACAACACATTTTTGTAATTATATGTGATTATGTTTATTTATTAATAGGAATAAAAATGATGTATTCAATATGTTGAACCTGTTTGTACTATCCGTAACATGTCCGTAAGGGTTCATTAGAAAACCAGCGTCAGAGAGCATCTGTCTGGCATCAATGCTGAATAAACATTTTTGAGGCAGCTGTGAGGCACACAATATTACTGTTAAACCATGAATTTCACTTTTTATTCTGGTTTTATTTTCTGTGCCACAAACTGTGTCCAACTTTATTATTTCTTTCAATATTGTTGTGAAGAAATTACAATTAATATATTTTATTTAGACAAAGATTGTTAGAACATCATATATTTGACATAACAAACGACAACCCTCATATAGACTCGTACAAGAAGTTTTCATTATGTAGCTACAATCTTTACACCCACACTTCTTTTAAGAGTTTGTTCGAAGACCAATTCCACGAGACAATTCGTTAAACCTTGGTCCGTATAGAGGTTTTGTAAACATGTCTGCTAGCTGCACTTGTGCTGCAACTTGCTTAACAACTAGTTCTCCTTTTGATACTTTTTCTCTGATGAAGAAGTGTCTCAAACTAATATGCTTTGTTCGACGGTGAAACTCATAAGGCGGATTATATGATAATTTCACAGCAGACTCATTATCAATACATAGAGTAACTTTTAAACAGTCTGTGTTAGAAAGGTCTGCTAAAAGCTTCTTCAACCACACTATTTCTTGTGTGGCTTCGCTTGCTGCTACAAGTTCGGCCTCTGTCGTTGACAGAGCAACTGAAGTTTGTTTCTGACTCTTCCAGGCAATAGCAGTGCCGGCATAAAGGCACACTATGCTCGTGGTAGAATGCCCAGTCTCTGGATCTCCTCCATGATCGGCATCTGAGTAGCACATTAAGTCATGTGCTTTGAATTTACTCATTGGATAAAATGTTAGACCTTTATCGAGAGTTCCTTTAAGAAAGCGAAGAATTCGCTTTACAGCCACAATATCTTCCTTACTAGGGTTTTCTAAATGCCTTGATGCAACTGACACTGCATAACAAATGTCGGGTCTTGTTGCAACCATCAGGTAAGCCACGGCATCTGAGTAGCACATTAAGTCATGTGCTTTGAATTTACTCATTGGATAAAATGTTAGACCTTTATCGAGAGTTCCTTTAAGAAAGCGAAGAATTCGCTTTACAGCCACAATATCTTCCTTACTAGGGTTTTCTAAATGCCTTGATGCAACTGACACTGCATAACAAATGTCGGGTCTTGTTGCGACCATCAGGTAAGCCACTGCTCCGACACAATTTCGATATGGAAATTTCATGTCTTCATTTTCATTAGTCTCTTCCATTTTTGGCATCTTAATTGCCGGAGATGAAACTGGTTTGCAGTTTTCCATGCCGAATCGTTTTAAGATTTTTTTAGGTAGATTGTTTGTCTTAAGTTTATTGATCCGTCATTGTTTTGATTTATTTCCATACCAAGGAAATAAGACGCTGGCTTCGTTTTTATTTTAAATTTTCTTTTGAGTTCATTTAGAAACTCTTGACCAGCGCTGTCAGTGGAAGCTACCAAGGCGTCATCGACATAAAGTCCTACAATCACTTTTGACTTTTCCTTGATTCTTACATACAAGCAAGGATCTGCCTCACTTCTCTGAAATTTGGCATCTATCAGAAACTTATGTATGCACTCATTCCAGCATCGAGGTGCCTGTTTTAAACCGTAGAGGCTTCTCAAAAGTCGACATACTTTTCCCTTAGGGACATCAAGTCCATTCGGTGGTGCCATATAAATTTCTTCGTCCACTGTACCGTTGAGAAATGCAGTTGTGACGTCGAATTGTTGTAAATTCAAATTTTCGTTAGCAGCATTTCCCAATATTGCTCTGATGGTTACAAGTCGTGCAACTGGACTGAAGGTTTTATCATAGTCTATACCTTCGCGTTGAGAGAAACCTTTGATGACTAGTCTCGCCTTGTAACGTTCTATGGTTCCATCAGGGTTTTTCTTAATTTTGTATATCCATTTGCTTGGTAAAGCTTTTCTACCTTTTGGTAATGCGGTAAGTTCCCAGGTATTATTTTTCTGAAGGGAATTCATCTCGCTTTGCATAGCTTCTTCCCATTTGTCTCTATTTTCCGATGATATTGCTTCATTATATGTTTCTGGTTCAGTATAATTGTTTTCTAACTCTGCAACAGCGTTCATAACAAAATCATCAAAACGTAAGGGCTTGCGTATTAATGAATGATCACGCAAAGCTCTGGTTTCTGTTTGCTCTACAGTGATTTCATTCTGAGGTAGTTCTTCTTCTTCTGTGGAATGAATTTCATTTTCTTCAGAAATTGAATCATTATTACTTCCTGTTTGCATTTCTGCTTCAACCCAAATGTTTTCTTCTCTTTCTGAACTTTCTTGTATTTCTCTATTTTTGTTTTGTTCTAGAAATTCAATCTCGACATATTCTTTTTCTTTTATTGTTACTTTTACTAAAATTCTCTCCTTCGCTTATGTCATAGTAGAATTTCTGCATTATATTTACGTTTTTGGTTACAATCACTTTTTGCGTTGATGGTACCCAAATTCGGAAAGCCTTGGATATTTCAGAGTATCCAATGAAGACTCCAGGTATTGCTTTTGCATCAAACTTACTTATGTTTTGTTTCCCTTTTAAGAGAATGAACGCCTTTGCTCCGAATTTATTAAGGTGCGCAACACATGGTTTTCTACCAACCCATTTTTCAAATGGTGTTGCATTTTCAATGCTGTTGTTTGGACTTCTGTTTGACAGATAGTTTGCTGTGTAGATGGCTTCGCCCCACAGATACATCGGTGCGTTAGACTCAATCATTAGGCTCCTTGCTTTTTCCAGTAAAGTTCTGTTTTTCCTTTCCGCAATTCCGTTTTGATGCGGCGTATAAGGTGCAGATAATCTTCTGGTTATACCATTTTCTTTTAAGAAATTGTTGAACTCATTGTTACAATATTCCGTGCCATTGTCGGATTGTAGGCATTTTATTTTCTTTTCCATGAAGTTCTCTACTTCAGCTTTATATACCTTGAACATATCTAGGACTAAATTTTTTGTCTTTATGCAGAATACTCGGCTATATCTGGTGAAGTCGTCAATGAATGTAACAAAATATTTATTTCCTGCACAAGAAGCTTTTGACATCGGGCCACACACATCACTGTGTACAATCTGAAGTGGTTCAGAAGTGCGAGGTTCCGTTCTAGGTTTCCCGATCGTAGCTTTCATTTTGGCTTTAATACAAACTTCACATTCTTCCGGCTGTTCATTTAATTTGAAATCAAGTCCAATCAAACTTTCATTCTTAAGTGCTAGTTGCATGTCTTTAAAGTTCATATGTCCCAGCTTTGAATGCCATTCAGAAATATTATTATTTTTAACAAAATTTACTTTTTCATCTTTTGCGTTTATTACAGCCTTAGGTAAAATCGCATAGAGACCATCTTCAGTTCTCTTTGCTTTCATCACAATGCCGTATTTCGGATTTTTTACTATAGCTCCATCCTTTTTGAAGAGTACTGTATTACCAGCATCTGTTATTTTTCCAATAGATAGAAGATTAGTACAGAGATCTGGGATGAAGAGCGTATTGTGTAAATATATTTCCTTATTTGTATTTAGTAAGAGATCAACTCTTCCTTTTCCCAGTATGTTTGTGTTGTGATCTTTAGAAGCTAATTTTAGGGTTTTATTTGTTTGTTCTATTTCACTGAAATATTCTTTGCTATAGCACATATGGGATGTGCATCCACTGTCCAAAATCCATTGTTTCTGGAATGCTTCATCTTTTGCTAATAATGCAAAGCTATTAAATTCGTTTTGTTTATTTCTATTCCCTTTATTGTTGGGTATATTCTTGTTCTTATTTTTGTAGTTTTTCCAGCAGTTCTTAGTCATATGTCCCTTTTTGTTGCATATTTTACAGTATAAATTGGTTTTTGCATAGAACGATTCTTGTTTGCTTGAGCTTGTGCTTGGCTGGAGTCCTTGAGTATTTTTCCGCGCTTGTGATTCCTCTATGATTTTTATTCTTAGTTCATCCGGTTTTGGAAGGTTATCACGGGATTCAATTGCAACTCTAAACGTTTCATATTCTGAGGAAAGACTGTACAGCATCATAATACTTAATAAATCTTCATGAACAGTGACATTCATTTCTTCCAGTTTGTCTACAACGTCCATAAAGTTGTTTAGATGTTCCCTGATGTCGTTACCTTTCTCATATTTTGTCAAGATGAGTTGCTTCAGTAATGTTGCTTTTCTCGCAGGACATTTGCTAGCGTGAGTTTCGTTTAGCTTTATCCAAATTTCATGAGCAGTTTTGCAGCTTTTTATTTGTTTTAGTTCGGACGGCGATATTATAAGAATTAACTCGCTGATAGCCAGCAAGTTTCCTTCAACATCCGGCTCACTTGCACTTTTCAAGTCTATTTGTTGCACTGCATATTTCCATAGTTTTCCTTTTACTAGAACGGCTTTGGCCTGTATTGCCCATGTGTCATAATTTTCTTTATTTAAACTTTCTATTCTGTTCGACATCTTTGCCTTTCTTTTATTAATTTTATTTATTATGTAATCTCCGCTTTCGTGTTTTTTCACGTTTTACATTATGAACCACGCTCTGCTACCATGTGAAGAAATTACAATTAATATATTTTATTTAGACAAAGATTGTTAGAACATCATATATTTGACATAACAAACGACAACCCTCATATAGACTCGTACAAGAAGTTTTCATTATGTAGCTACAATCTTTACAATTGTATAGACATAATATGTGGTGCATCACCAACTAAAATGTGTAAAATTGGTTTGGAAACATAACATTACACTTACATAGCCTTTTCTGCATTGCGAGCCTGTAACAGAAAACTTGATTTGACTTCTGATTTCTATACTAAACATAACTGTCCAAGTAAAAAGAGGAAACAGTCTTAAAAAACATTAATCACAAAAGTGAATATCAATGATAAAAGTTGGAAGTCTATTATAGCTTTCCTTCTTTTATTTATCAGATATTTTAGAAATTTTGTTGTACTCGAAAAGGTTCAGAATAAAACTCGAAATTTTTCCTTTATTTGCTAGAAGTAGCTGAAAATGTAAAACAACAAGTAGGTACAAACAGTTTGCGGTTACACTTACCATTTTTGCCTATTTATCAACCACTTGAATTGTCCGCTTTCTTAGAGTTGCACTGTAACTTAAATAATAATAAATTACTGCCGCAAACTCGTTTACGACAGATAAACCATGGGCCTAGTAAGTATAACTTTAAGCGTATGTACTGTAAAAGTGTAAATGTAATGTACCGACAAACATAACTTAACCTCAAATCAAATTGGAAGTGACAATGACAACTGAGTACCGACACTTGACTGTGACAAGTCAGTAAGTCACCTGTCACATCAATCAAAGAGAAACAAAAACATTTTGTTAATGTTTCTGTTAAATTGAAACGTCAGATTCTAGGTGACGGTTCCAATTGGTCGTTTCCTATGGAGAAGAGCCGGCAAGAAACTCCATGGTTACTCTTTTAAAAATATTTGTCTTGTACAATGTTTTTTAATTACAGTGTTAATAGGTATGGGAGGACAGTGTAGGCCTGTCAACAAGTACCATATGTTAAACAAATAGACTATGGTCTATAAAAGAGGCAAAAGCCCTCGCGAACGTATGGGAGTGGCGCGAGGAGGCAAAACGCCGGGGTGTAACTCCGCTGCCGCGAGAATTCACGGTGCAGCTGACAGAGCTCCGGCAGGATCTCATGGCGACATGGAGGGTGCGATTGTTGCAACTCAGTGCTGGGCACGCCACAACAGCGGCGGTAAGTCCCCTCTTTGAGGAGTGGTTGGAGAGGCACCACGGCGTCCTCACCTTCCGCCTGACACAGGTCCTCACCGGACACGGTTGTTTCGGGAGGTTCCTGTTTCGCATAAGGCGGGAGGAAACGCCCGAGTGTCACCATTGTGTGGATTGCCCAGAGGACAAGGAGGAGCATACGGTGGAGGTCTGCCCAGCTTGGGGGGAGCACCGCAGTGTCTTCATGGAGGTGAGCGGCGGCGGCGATCTCTCGCGTCCGGCCCTGGTCCAGGCCATAGTACGGAGCGAGAGAGAATGAAAAACCGTCACCTCCTTCTGCGAAGCAGTAATGCTTGCGAAGGAGGAGGCGGAGCGCGTGAGGGAGAGAGCCTTGCGCCCTCACGCCTCCACTAGTCGCCGCAGGAGACGCCCCTGGCGTCAGGAGTCGCGAGTCGCCTTCAGATTCCCGGCCGCCGTAAGCGCGGGCTTGCGGACGGCGAGCAATGGGTAGCTCGCCGTCCGGTAAGGACCAGGCCCGGGTCGACGGCGCGTCGTGTTCCACGTGCGCCTCAAAGAGATGTCAGCACAAAATGACGGGGTCCGATAGGGCCGACGCCTGACAGTCGCGGGTAATTCGAAAGAGATAACCGTGGCCCTGGCACAGGCAACTGATGGAGCACGGGTGGGTTTTACCAAAGAGTACTATAATTAGACGGGTATTTACTCAGTAAAAGTCTGACACAATAAGACATTTGATGATTTCCCACAAAAAAAAAGGGTACATTCCGAATTGTACCTTATTCGTTCCCAGCGCTCACATTAATAATTTGTTTTCCGATAAATAGATCACGAATTAAATTGCTGAAAGCTTTCATTAATTCGGAACGCTCGTGAACGCGCCACAGTCACAGACTACATTAAGATACTACTTATCACACAGTGCTCGATAAACGTCAAAACATAAAGCAAGAACCCAAACCTTGCACAAGAAGGACTGATTGTTTTTTTTTTTTTGAAAATGTATGTTCAACGCATTGGCATTCCCTCTCGTATTGCTCTGATGCACAGAGTACTTTTATCTCTGAAGTGAGCATGACAAACATTTCTGTCCCGTTAGGCTCGCCGGCTATATTCACTTGAATTCTCATCGTTGGATTACAGTTTTTCTTTGCGTGTACAGGAGAATGCCATCAAATATAGGGCAAGTCCGCTGTCACAACGAACACTAGTGAATTTGGAGGAGAATTAAATAATCTTCATAATATTGCGAACAATTTTTACATGGATTTCGGCAATTCGTATTGCCATTCATCTACTTAATATTTTGAGTTAAGGTTCGAGAAAATGACATTCGAAATGGTGGAGTTTGTGACAAATAAGGTCATGTTTTATATTCATGATTTCGTGCTGAAAAATTGGAGCAGGTCAGTCCCAAGCTTTTTTGCCCTCAATATAGTCTTTGACTGTATAAAAAGCTTTCTGGCACAACTTACGTTTAATAAATGATTTGAATGTTTAAGGCTTAGATCTTGAACGTGGCTTGGAAGTTTGTTATAAAAGCGTATACATTGACATCTGAACGAGCCACCTATTTTATTGAGCGATCATTATATCATTGTATAAGGAACCCTTAATTTCTGATAAGTCAGTCATTCAGCACGTCGCGCGTCGCCCTTTCCCCTACCAACTTCACCACCCCGTTCTGCTCCTTTAAATCGTAGTATTAATGATTAAGATCTTTATAATTTATTTATATACATAAGTTTAAGCGTTCGAGCCAAGTTTCAAGTTAATTAACCAAATTGATAAGATTTTTCATACAAATCGTATTTTAACTATTCACCCCCACAGGGGTGGAATAAATGCAAATTGTTTGCGATGTTTCCATAAGTTGACGAAAAGATTATTAATCAATACCAATTTCAGAGTTAATCAAGCCACGCAGTAAAATCCTCCTGTGTTAAATTTATTACCCCTTTTCACCCCGTTAGGAGTATATTTTCGAAAATCCCGGGTAAAAGTTACTTTTTGTGTGTTAGTATAAATACTGGTTCCGAGTTGATTGGAACGCGTGGTAAAGTTCTTCCATACAAACTTTGAAACCCCCACAATCCCCCCTTAAAAAAACTCAAAATTCAAGTTTCTAAACTCAAGGAACAACATATTTGTTTGTGACATGCGCCCTCGCAATTTGGTACCACAGATTACTATATTAGTACCAAGCTAGTTGGTACGGCCCGATGACTTTCTCTTTTCTTCTTCTTTGGGCTGCATTCTGAATTTAAGCGGGCTTACACCCGTTCCGAATTAACGTGAGCACGATAACGACGTGCCGTGAATCATCTTATATGATCGCCGACCATGCCAATTAATATCACCGTGAGCACTATCAAAAATGACAGTTGTGCTTGTGCTGTTTTATATCGTGGCATTTTCGAAATTATGCTTCTGGCTATAGTCGCCACCTTACCAAAGAAGAAGAAGAAGAAATTTGAGGAGAGTCAATGTGTTGAAATTCTATTTTAATAAGATAAGATAAATAATTGATTAACCAAATCGTGTTCTTACATTTCCCTAAAACCTGACACAAACCACAGTGCAGTTTAACCTTTATTTATTTTACAATACGAGAATTAACCGCGTGAAGTGGGGTGGGTCCATACGGACCCGGTGGGATTCAAAGGTATTGGCGAATTACTGGGCCTTTAAAGGGCCGGGAGGCCTTGAAAGGACAAAATAAATTATTCCTAAAATTATAGTAACAAAGGAAACATAATTTTAATATTTTAACGTGTGGACTCCACACTAGGTCGAGCCTGTCTCGTGGAGTCCTTGAGAGTTTGAAACAATTTGAAATTTCAGGGTCGTTTAATTGTAAATGTATACGAGTATATTACTTGTTTTGATAATTTTACGTAAAACAGAATCAAAAATTAAGACATGAAAAATTAAATATTTATGATCGTTAAAACAATGGGGAAGCTCGGGCAAAGCTAATTTTAGATGGCGCGACCATAGCTAGGTCCCTACGGCCTTGAATAAATTTGACATTTTGTTCATTCATGAGTTTGATTTTATTTCACTATTTCGTTATTTTCGGTTATTTCAGTATTTTATATCAAGTACTTGACATGGAAAGTGACAGAATTTTAAACCTTGAATATTTCCTCGTAATCACTTTCTTCAAAATGTTTCTGACACAAATGCGAACTCAAAAAAATTTCTACGAATAGCTTATACCACAATCTTCTAATTTTAGGGTCTTTCGGGAAATAGTGCATTCTAATTTCGGAGTTTCTAAGAACACAATAACGCTTCAATTTTCGCTAAAATACAATAAAACCACATCACGCCTTGTATTATTAGCTTGTGTTGGGAACTAGCTACAACAGCGCCATTTTGACAGTTGCCTTTCCCATTGTTTCAAATTTGATGTGTCGAAGGAATGTGTTTAACTAATTGAATGTATGCCGGAGGTAGTGTGAGAGTGATATGAGTGAGTGTGTGTGTATGAGTGGTATAAAGTGTTTGTTATAAATATGTTATGACTATAGATTCATTTTCATGAAAATATCCCAGGTTTGGGGTCATGACGTTTTGACGATGAGCGAGCACTGTGAGAGCGTTCACGAGCGTTCCGAATTGTTGACAGCTCTCAGCTGTCATAATCGTGATATTTAAGGGTACATTCCGAATTAGACCGGAATCGCTCACAGCGCTCACATCAACAATTCGGATCGCTCGTGAACGCGCACACAGTGCTCGAGCAACCTTAAATCTTATGTCATTATCCAAAACCTGGCACAAGAAAGACCGATTGGATATTTTCATGAAAAAAGGAGTTTAACGCATTTGTAACGGATTACAGTATTTCTTTGTGTATGCACCACAAATTTCTTCTTCTTCTTTGGTTAGGTGGCGACTGTAGCCAAAACCACAATTTAAAAATGCCACATTACGAAACAAGCACAACTATCATTTTTGACAGCTCTCACGGTGATACAAATTTATGGCATGGTCGGCGTTATCGCAAGATTTCGCATGTCATGACGTCATCTATGACGATTAACGGGACATCGTTATCACGCTCACGCTCAAATCGGTTACAGCGCAATTCGGAATGCAGATGACGTAAGTGCTGTGCTGTCAGTGCTGTGGGAGATTATGGTTTAATTCGGAATGTACCCAGTGTCAGCTATCTGACGTCTCGTCTGGCTTCAACAACTCGGTACAACTTACTAATCTTTTGTCAGTTAATTTTGGATCTAGTGAAGAATTATTTATCTACTGGTGTGACAGTTATTAGGTACTATTGTTGATCGAATGATGGTTAATTATTGGAATTTCCAATGGCGTCTGGTACAACTTTGAGCTGGGAATTTTGTCCAGAGGAATTACTATGGATGATATTTAAACATTCAAGCTATAAATGTTTACTATCTTTTATGACAGTTAACAAGAGGTGGAAGGATATTGTTCTTGATTATATCGAGGTAAACGTTACTATGAAAGCTTTTTATGCGATACTCTAATGTAAAAAAACTATATTTATATATAAAAAAATATATTTTTATGCAAATAAATATATTTTTATGTAAATAGCTGACACTCTTCTAACTTGTATTTACATTTATCAAACTAAATAATGTGAAGTTGAAGAAGCTGGGTTCTGGCGAAATGTCGGAGCATTTTAGGTACACATATGAGGCACAAGTCCAAAAAAACGCGAGTGATGTTAGGGAAAAATACAACTTACTAGCAAGAAGGGTTTTTTGTTTGCATATTTAATTAGACAGAGTTTGGACTTTCTACTGAGGTAAGAAATAAATCTGCGAACAGACTGCCATTTTATCAGTTTTCAAACCACCATCCTCCAAAGAGAAGACTTTGTAGAATGTAACACTTATTGCATTCTACAGTCTTCAATAAAGCAGCAAATATCGTAATTTGTGTATTGAGCTAAGTAGCCTAAAAATGCAAGTGGGTAAATCATAATAAGAGGGTAAGCTTAAAGCATAACAGACTCAAACTTATGAACTACCAAGTATGTAGGTACCTTTATACAACACACCTCAAACTTTGACATAGACTTAGAGTCAACAATTTTGTATATAATTAAATATCTAATTTTAACATTATGTCAAAACAATATACATTGAATCAGGCCTTTCATCATAATTGCCTTTTGTATGAGATACAACTTCACTTTAAATTTTACCCCTAGAAAAACCAGACTCATAATCATCCTAACATCTCTGACCATTATGCGGACTCGGTATTTCAATTATTCCCTCACTTGAGTTGTACCTCCAATTACCCTATCTTGATTTTCCATTTCCAAACTGTACTTATACAAACTCTCTTTCTCGGTTCGCATATTCTGTGAATTTCTTTTTAACCAGTTGGTTGATGTGAAAAACAAAAAGTTTTTTTTTGTATTAATGACTGGGATGAATGAATATTTGAAATAACGTTTGCACCCATTTTTATTTGAATTCCATTTTAAATTTCAGTCCCCAAATCCTGTGGATCCCGCATAAATGGTGCAAGATCCCTCATTAGCGGGACACCCGCGTATGTGGGATTGGCTTCCCAAGTTACCAGGCAACCAACAAGGTCCACTTCTATAATTTCTATACATCTTCCACTCTTTGGCCCACTTTAGTTTCTCGGGTTAGATTTTTGCCTTATTGGTAATCTGTTGATCAGTTTTATTTTGAACACGATTATCCGGATGTACAATATCTAACAAGGTACGTAGGCGCCTGTTTATCAAGAGTTCAGAAGGGCTCTTGTTAGTTATTGTGCAAAGAGTTACCCGCAAGCCTATTAACTTCACATCCCAAGAGATGTCATCCATTTTGCGCAACTGGCCCTTCACAGTTTGCACCATTCTTTCGACCAATCCGGTTGCAGGATGATAAGGCGCTGTCTTGATAAGTTTTATTTTATTCGCGTCCAAAAATTGCTTAAATTCAGCTGATACAAAGGATGTTCCAGATAGCAAATAAATTTCTGACGTGTCTGATGACCGTTCCCGCTGTCATGTTGTTTACCAAGATCACCTCAGGCCATCTGGAATATGCGTCTACAACAATGAAAATATATTTATCTTGGTAAGGACCCGCAAAGTCCATATTTATTCGAGACCACGGCCTTCTTAGGCATGATCCACTCGGATTTACTTTTCGGAGGCATGTGCCGATTTTCAATACATTTGTTGCATCCGCCTACTAATGCCCCAACGTCTTCGTTCAGTTTAAGCCACCAAACATAACTCCTGGCCAGTGATTTAGTTTGGACGATACCTCGTAATTTCGTTTCACGCAATAATGACGGTATCACTACTCAACAACCCAGTAAGATACAATCTTCATGCATAGAGAGTTCTGAACGATGTTCTCCCTATATTAAATGTACTCTTTGGTTGTAACCAGTATGGACGTAGTTCATCATCGGTAACTCTAGCTAGCCAACCGCTTAGTACATGATGATTACACGAGATAATAGCCTGTCTCGCTTCGTTGTTAATGCTATTTGGTCAGCATCCACGGGGATGTCGGTAGGTGTTTCTGCCATAAGCAACACGTCACATAACTGCTGTTCAGGTTTGTCGGGAACCGGCTGTGGCCATCGGCTCAATCCATCAGCGTGACCAATCTGTTGTCCCGGTTTGTACACAATTTCGTAATGGTGTGACGTGAACATAATTGCTATCCTCGTTAAGCGCGGCGACAAAACTGGGCATAAGACCCTTCGTATCGAATATACGCATACGTTTTTTTTTTGTATTTTTTTTAAACTAATGGTTAAATCATTCCGAGTTCGATGATCGAGTTCATGGCTTTCGTTCAACACCAAAAGCCAATATGTGTACTGAAAACAAACGTTTGCATGTGTTTGTGGTTAACAGCTATGCTGTGGCGTCTATGACGACCACCTGTGTATATGCACGGTCAAGGTCGAGAGTCGTGTAAGATTTGCCACCAGCATTCGTAGCAAACACTTACTTGCAATAGGGTAGGTATCAGACTCGGTCGTTTGGGAATTGGAACAACCGGAGTCGCCCATTCTGAAAAAGTCACAGGACGAAGTACTCTTTCCCCCACTAAACGATCTATCTCTTTTTCAACTTTGTCTTTATTAGCATAGGGTATGGGACGTCCCTTCAAAAACCTAATAGTCGCATCTGGTTTCAAATGTATAGCTACAGGGTCCCTCCTGTAAGTATCGAATCCGTCCTTGAAAACCTCACTGTGCTTACTTACAATCTGATCGTTTGCAGACATGTCAAGTTCCGATATATTAACATTTAATGAAATACTTAGTGCCTCGAACCAGTTACTTCCCAACAGATTCGGTCTCGGGCTCTCAGCTACAATGACTTAATGTCTTAATATTGTACTTGCACTTCGGAGACGTGGCCATTCGCTTCAAAACAATATTTAAGTCTGTCGATGTAATTATTCCAATTATCACATTTCACAATCACATTGAACTCATGAAATTTTACTGGTTCACACGAAAATGTCATGTTTTCTACTCGTCGCCAATATTACCTAAGTGTTTCATAAAACATAAAATATCGTAATTTGTGTATTGGGCTAAGTAGCCGAATAAAAGTGGGTAATTATAATATAGGAGTATCCGAACAATAATATGATGGAGGGTGGACCTAAAACCGAAACGACCTATAACTCCATCGTAGACTTTGTCTCTGTCACTTCTGACCTACACTAGAGTCAAGAGCAAACCCATCTCAAAAAAACAAAAAAAAAATACCAAGCATTCCGAGTGCAAAATTCACTTTATTAGATTAGGACTTAGAAGTAAAAGCAAATAAGTTGTAAAAGCATTTCTAGACAACAATTTTATTTATTTACAGTCTCATTCCCTATGGCCGAAGATCGCTCTAGAAACAATGGTAAACAAGGGCCGCACTTTCAAAAGGAAATCTGTACTTGGCTTCAAATATATGTTGATGAATTCGATGCTCTGGCCTTTTGTACCACAAGCGGAGATAAAACTTCATCACACATACCATACACAGCAGGACATATCAAGTATACAGGTGTTGAAAGGTAACAAGATTAATCCATCAAACTGCTAACGATCAGAAATACATTATGGTACAGTTAAACCAGAACATGAATGCACTTCTGTTTCTGAATTAGCACGAATGCCGCGCTACAGAGTAACCCCTCACAAAAGCAAAGCTTCCAGGTTGTGTACTTCCGCTTTTTTAGTAGTACATCTATCATTGCACGTTTGTATGAAGTTTTCTCTCAGTTGGATTACCTCCTCTGGGCACACCTCATTTGTCAAACTCAACTCAACTCAAAGCAATTAGTTTAAATAAACCAATTACAGACACTTTTCAATTGTCAAGGTCGGTCGGTCAGAAAAATGAAGTTAGTTGCCCATTTCAAAGCGTAGTAGGTACCTGTGGGGAAGAACGGGCAAGAAACTCCACGGACACTCTTTTAAATCAAATTATGTTTACAATAAATTGGTTACATAATTCATGTTGAAATTATGCACGTGAGAACGATGCAGAACGTAAAAAGCGTCCGTTATAATAATATCAAAACAATTCAAAAATAAAATTTAATTAAAATACGCTGTGGCAGCTAAGAGATGACCAGTCCCACGACGGCGCCCGTTCACGAACATGACGCATGGATTAGCACCATTCAACTCAACCATTTTGAAGGAAGCTAAATGATCCAACACACGCGCCACCATCAGCGAAACATTAGAGTGAGAATGACATACTCTCAGCCGCCAGGGCAATGTAACGTTCAAGTCAATGAAAGACGTACCCAGTAAATGGTAGCTTTATAGCATATATCTACATAGTACTCACATATGGCTTAAAGCAATTATACAGTACAAAAATATTGAGTTGACCAGGGCCGCGACGCGAGAGATCGCCGCCGCCGATCGCCTCCCTGAGAACACTGCGGTGCTCCGCCCAAGCTGGGCAAACCTCCACCGTATGCTCCACCGTGTCCTCCGGGCGATTCACACAATGGTGGCGTTTCCTCCCGCCTTATGCGAAACAGGAACCTCCCGAGACCTGTGTCAGGTGGAAGGTGAAGACGCCGTGGCGCCTCTCCAACCACTCCTCAAAGAGGGGACTTACCGCTGCTATTGTGGCGTGCCCAGCACTGGGTTGCGACAATCGCACCCTTCATGCCGCCATGAGATCCCGCCGGAGCTCTGTCCGCTGTACCGTGATTTCTCCCGGCAGCGGAATTACACCCCGGCGTTTTGTCTCCTCGCGCCACTCCCATACGTGCGCGAGGGCTTTTGCCTCCAGATCCCATGGCGGCATTCCGGCGAAGAGGCGCGCCGCCTCGCAGGAGACCGTGCGGTCCGTGCGTATCCCCGGACCAGCCGAACGGCCATGACCCTTTGGGACGCGTTCAACCGGCGGGCTGGTCGGCGCCTCAAAGAAGGTGCCCACACCGGTGCCCCGTAAAGGGCCATGGACCGCACGACCCCCGCGTACTGTAGCCAGCCTGAAACCTGGTTGAACTAATTGGTCCCTATTTCTAGTGAAATAATTGTGTCATTCACCCCTTTTACAAAAAAATGTAGAATTTTCCTTACGTACATGATGTTTTCATAGATATATTGACAAGGTACCGTCATGATGTTAATATCTTTGAACAATTCCCTTAGAGAGAGTCGCGCCTGCGGAGGCCATATATGGCTCTGATGGCTCTTTTCTGCAGAATGAAAATGGACTCGATGTCTGCAGCCCGTCCCCATAGTAAACTACCGTACGACATAATACTATGAAAGTAACTAAAATAGAAATTGACGGATTTTTATCACAGCTTAGGTCTTACTTAGCTTAGCCGTCCTGCAAGGGATGTTAAATGAGGACCCCATTGAAGCTTTGAGTCGAGCGGGATCGTGATCCCAGGAAAACAGTTTGATCGTCGAATTCTAGTTTTTCTTGATTCAATATTATCTCACAATTAGTACTTTTGACATTTGGTAAAGAAAATATTATGCACTTAGTTTTTTTCCCATTTAATACTAAATTACACACATCAAAAAAGTATAAGCAACACATATTATTTCAAATTATTAATCAATTATTATATCATTTCTTTCAATACCTATGTAAACTTTTTTGATCTAGAGGACATACTGGCTGGTTGTAAAAAAAAAACGAGTATAATTTTTTTTTTCATATATTTAAAAGCGAATGCATTTGTAGTCGAATTTTATAGCGTTTTCTTTGCTTATTAAAATTACGTATTCTGTATCAATTATTATATGAATTAAACAATAATTTGAAAAAACTTTTGAACAAATTTGGATTTTGAGACATTTTTACGTCATGGAGCGGCGTCATTAGAATGCAGATGAAATGCAAAGAGCTGTAGGGATGTTGCAAGCTGGAAGAAGTCAATCTCAGGTATCTCGGTATTTTGGTGTCAACAGAAGCCTTATTTGCCATCTTCATCAGCGTTTCACTAACACGGGAGATAATGCTGAACAACACTCAGGTTGAGGAAGGTGTACATCTACTCGCAGGAGGAGGCTGCGGAAAGGGATAGAGATATTTCGACTAGTCTTGTGCCTGCTCGGTCATTTTTAAGATCGCTCCGTACTAGTACATTTCGGACAGTGAACTAGTTCATTCTATTCGTTCTAACAGCTCTATTCGGTCTTCGCTCTCGGAGTCGGTCAGCATTTCCTTAAGCGAGGCTCGGACCCGGGAGCAACACGCTCTTTATTTATGGTCTTTATGCAGTAACGTAACAAAGACATTGTACTAAATCACTACGTTTAGGTACTTTAAGATGATGTAATGGAAGATATTTTTAGCATTTAAATCAGAATCTGTGTCGCCGTGACGGTGACCAAGTCATAGTATTAATTTAACACATTTGATTTTCCTTCATACTTGAACAGGCTTAGGACTGTCATTCTGATCAATCGTAAAATTAAAATATCGTTTTTCCATTATTAAAATAAGTAATATAAGAATGAAACCAAAACATTTGTTTTTATCTGCACAGAACCTACTTAATTTTTTGGCAACTGTGAAATGTAGAAAACGTTTAGAATGGCGAATTCGGTCGTTCGGGTTCGGGTAGCATCGTCATTCGTCGGCTATTCTCTCTCGTTCTCATTCACAGACATCGAATGAATTCGTATGACGTATCATTTCATTTCTCGTTCTCATTCGCACCTAATAAGATCGCGCGGTTTAAAATGTACGAGTCCGAAAGGAGCTATTAGACCTAATAGAGCGATTACAAGTCAGAGTTCGGAAACGATTCTTTTAGTACAGTGCAAAGATTCGGCTCCTATTCGTTCATCGTTCATGAACTACACAAGACTAATTTCGACTCTCGACCCGGCCCGCAGCAGACGCACCGGGCTTCGGAGGAGGGCGGTCAATGAAAAAAACTCTTCCGGCCCGACGCCCCTGAACCCATTTAGGGGGGCTGGAAGAGGGCGTTGTCCGCCCTCCGCCTGCGCCCGGTGCGCCTGCTGCGGATCGGGAGAGTGGACGAGATCTCTCTCTCCCTTTCCGCAGCCTCCTTTTGCGAGATCACTGTTTCGCAGAAGGAAACCACCGCGTCCCAGGACTCGGCGCTGCCGACCATCGAACTCACTACGGTCGGCAGCGACAGGTCACTGCCTACTTCTGAAAACACCTCACTCCCTCCCCCAACCCGAGGAGGCCCGCAGAGGCGGGCCGGCACTAGTCGGGGTTGCGGAAGAATCATATGCTCCCGCGACCCCGACGTAGGTGTGAGATGGAACACCGGGGTGGTTTTTAGTCAGTAAGAGTCTGACAGACCCCTCCGCCCGCCCAAGGGCGGAGGACATCCACGAGGATTTTCCAACCCGAAACAAAAAAATAAAAATAAAGGTGTACAACCACACGGCAAGATCGATACATACAACTGACTGCAAGACGCCAGCCAATGTTAACCGCCCGAGAGATAGGTTTAAGGCTACAAAATTCAAGTGGTGTTGTTGTTAGCTGCCAAACTGTGCGAAATCGACTGCATGAGTATGACCTACGAGCACGACGCCCAATTAGGTGCCCACCGATACGTCACGGGAATCGCGCTCGTCGAAATGAATGGTGTAGGGAACAATGGGATAAAATTTTATTTTGCGATGAGTCTCGATTTGGGTTCAACCCTCATACTAGAAGGGCAAGAGTGTACCGTCGTCCTAGAAATACTGAAAGACTGAGGTGCGTTCAGGAAGTGCATCCATACAATGGCTCAACAGTTATGGTATGGGCGGGCATTATGAAGAACAGACGAACTGAGCTTGTTTTTGTAAATGGTAACATGAACGCTGAAAATTAAGTTGAGGATGTTCTAAGGCCTTATGTCCATCCATTCGCACAAACGCTTGGCTCCGATTTCACGTTGATGCATGACAATGCGCGTTCGCATACAGCTTTGTACACACGGGAGTACTTGGCAAGGGAAAACATCCTGGTATTGCCTTGGCCTGCACAATCGCCAGACCTCAACCCCATCGAGCATGCATGGGACATGCTCCAGAGACGTGTTTTAAAGGACTTGGATGGTGTGACAACCACCCAAAAACCGATGGACTTACTAAAATTTCATTGGGAGCAATTGCCGCAGGATAACATTAACAGTCTCATCGATTCTATGAATAATCGGTGCCAGCAAGTTCTCATTATCAGAGGAGGCCACACTTTGTATTAATTTATGAAATTTTTGTACAACCATTTAATTTCAGTTTAAGTTTAGTTGATTAGGTACCTTACTTTGTACTACGTACTTACAGTACGTAGTACAAAGTAAGGTACTTACTCCTAATTATTATATAAAAAATAAAAATAATTGTTGTTTAATTTTAAAAAAGCATTAAAAATAATATAAATAAGAAATACTAATAAGTATTTAATGCGAAAACACATTGTAAAATTGAAATTTGTATGTGTTGCTTAGACTTTTTTGGTAAGGCGTTATTCACGTCGTCAAGATTTTCAGAAGTATCGTCAGCAAATATCACCATTTGTGGTTGGGTATTAAACAAATGGGGTAGATCATTAATATAAACTAAAAAGAGGAAAGGACCCAATATCGAGCCTTGTGGTACGCCCATTTTACTTTTAGACCGAGTTAATTGACACCATTTATTTGGACTTACTGTTGTCTATCATTCAAATAAGATTTTACTAAACTGAGCGCAAGTTTTCCAAGTCCGTAATGTTCAAGTTTTAAGAGCTAGGTTTCGTGGTCGTCACTCAAAAGTTTTTAAGAATTGCATGGACGGTATAGTGCATGTCAGTGTGTGTTACTGGCATGGTTACCGCTGAATTTGATCACACCATAATGAAAAGGACTCCCAAGAATAATTTCTGCAAACAAAACACAAAACGTGACACCTGCACTGAATGATTGTGTTTAACACAGATCGCAGTCTTTTTAAATATAATTCACAAATGCAATAAAACAGATACAAGTGTTACTACAAAATATTTCTTTAGTCATCTACTAGACGTAAATCTGGCATGCATATTTTGTGTGTATTTTATGTGTTGTATGTTTTTCGCATGCCTAATTTAAGGTAGCTAGTTATGCAACCTGAACCGCAACGAGTAATCACCGTGAGAGCATAAAATGCACGATTGCAGTTTAGGGTGGCCCTTCTAGACGGTTCCATGCATTTTGTCAATCTAGCATTTTAAGTAGCTGTAAGTCCCACGATGTAACCAATAGGATAGATTTGAGATTATTACATTAGAGCATACGCTTCTGCTCAGACGTATTCAACTCTTTTATTATAACGCTCCCAAAAACTTGACTGGCGCAGCCGGTAGGATCGCCGAAATAGAGCTGCGCTGTCCTTCGCGTTTTTCCGAAATAAAACTTTTTCGTGTTACGCGTTCGGGTGGCCCTGAAAGCTGTGGTGATTCTACGAACCAAACAAATTGTCATGGTGGAGCTGAGAATGAGAAAGGCGAACTGGTGAGTCCAAATTTTCACCTTCCTTTCCTATTTCCTTTGTGTGTTATTTTGCGATTAGACGTCTCGCGTTATAACGTTATCTGGTTTTGCATAAAATCTGTAAGGCTAGTCTAATAATAGAAAAAGTTATTTAAAGTTATACTATAAAAGAAATAATGAAATAATTATTGATAATTAATTAGAAAAAATATTTTATTCCGATAAATTGTTTAAAGTTTTATTTGATTAATTACTATTAGATGTAGGGAATTATTTTGTGTTTAAAAGAACTTCAGTTATACTTTTCACTTCTGTTCTTTATATTATTATTGTGCGTTAAGCTAATTAATAGCATTAAAAATGGAAGATCACGTAAAAATTGTCATGATTCCAAATGAAATGATTAAAATTATTCCGCTATTTGACGGCGATAAGCGACATTTAAATCTTTTTATACGTAAGAGTGAATATATTATAAATAAATACAGGGGAAGTGACGAGCAAAACTTGTATGTCATGCATGCTATAACGAGTAGATTAGCGGGGAATGCAGCCGCGCTTATCAGTGAGCGCGAGGATATTGTTACATGGGAAGAGTTTAAGGTGTTATTAATACAACATTTTGGAGACCCCAGAAGTGAAGAATGTTTAGCAATTGAATTGGAAACTTTGCGTATAAGAAATGGTGAATCATTTTTGGATTTTTGTAATCGTATTCAATCAGTGCGTAGTATTTTAATATCAAAAGTTAATAGATTATCGAGTAGCATGCGCGAAAGTAAAATAACGATTTATAATAATACGTCATTAAACGTGTTCCTTTATAATCTACCGGAAAATATGGTGCGTATTGTGAGATTAAAAGCACCATCCACTCTGGAACAGGCTTTATCTTTCGTCTTAGAAGAGGTCAATTTCCATGACCAATATAATGCCCGAAATAAAATACTGCTGACGTCCTCCAGTAAAAATGCTGTACCAAATAATACACAAACGTTTAAATTCGGCACAAATAATTATAATACGCCTATTAATACTAATAAATCTATTTTTACTCAACCAAATACACAACCCAAATTTTATTTTGGTAACTCCCAAGGTCAACCATTTGGAATGCGTCCTCAACAATTTGGATTTCAAGGCCAAACATTTGGTTATCGCCCACAACAATTTGGGATACGTCCGCAACCATTTGGGATGCGCCCCCAACAATTTGGAATACGCCCTCAGCAATATGGAAATCAACAACAATTATATAACAGACCCTTACAGCCATTTGGCAACCAGAACCAAACGTTCAATAGACCTTTACAGTCATTCGGTATTCAGCAACCAAAAATTCAATCTAGTGACGCTGACGTCACAATGCGTACTGCGCCTCCGGCCAAGGTCCATATTAAAGGATTTAAATTAAACGAGCTTGACCTTGACCATAACGATGATAGTATTTTTCCTTACGATTACCAATGTAACGATGATTATTATCACGAATATAGCCCTCTTACCGAAAATCATGACGAGAATTATACGGAAGAAATTAATGAAGAAGTTTCAGTGGAAAATAATGAGGATTTTCCATTATTGGCCTCGAAAAACATAGTGAAATAATACATTTAAATTGCGATACATGCCTTAAATTACCATACATTTATATACCAGAAATAGATGCCAAATTTATGATAGATACGGGAAGTACTAAATCATTTATAAACCCGGAAAAGGCCAAATACTACTTTTACGATTATATTTACTACGACCCATTTGAAGTTAGAAGTACTCACGGTACAAGCCAACATGAACGAGTACTTTTGATTCCGGCATTTCCAATTTTTAATGTCAATGAAACTCACAAATTTCACATCTATGAAGTCGATCCTAGCTTCGACGGTTTACTAGGTAATGATATTTTACATAGTATAGAGGCGGTAATAGATTTAAAAAATGAGGTCCTCAAAACGAACACTACAGTAATACCGATTACGCGCGACAAGAATAAACATATATTAGAGTTAAAACCTCGATCAGAACAAAGAGTTAAAATTCCTGCAAATTATCACTCTGGCAGTGCTATAGTGGATTTTAGAGAATTTACTAAAGGCGTACGTATGCCCAGCGCTTTAGTTAAGTGCAAAGACGGTTACTTTACTACCGTTATTCAAAATACTCTCGACAAACTAATTAAATTAGCAATTACTAAACCATTTGAAGTAGAACCATATGAAAATCACATAAATGATTATGATGTTAATAATTTTAAAGACATTGAAAATATTGAAGTAGAAAAGTTATTAACGGATAACTTACAAAAGCTTCGTCTGAATCACATGTCAGTTGAAGAAAGTAAAGCCATAAGTGCATTATGTTTAGACTATAAAGATATATTCTATTGTGATGGCATTCCATTAAGTTTCACGAACCAAGTCAAACATTGTATCAGGACAAAAAACGAAGATCCTATTTATGTTAAACCATACAGACAACCCCCTAGTCAGTCTCAAGAAATAAAGAATCAAATCGAGAAGTTACTTAAAGAAAATGTCATTCAGGAATCTCATTCACCTTGGTCAGCCCCAGTTCATTTAGTCCCAAAAAAGAAAGATGCATCAGGAGAAATAAAATATCGAATGGTAATTGACTACAGACGGCTAAACGAAATAACAGTTGACGACAGATACCCACTTCCCAATATCACTGATCTGTTCGATAAATTAGGTAAAAGTACATACTTTACGACATTAGATTTAGCAAGCGGTTATCACCAAATTGAGATTAACGAAAATGCCAGAGAAAAAGCAGCATTCAGCACTGAAAACGGACACTTCGAATTTTTATGAATGCCGTTTGGCCTCAAAACTGCTCCCGCAACCTTCCAACGAGCAATGGACAGTGTTTTAAGAGGGTTGCAAGGAATCCATTGTCTGGTATATTTGGATGACATTATAATATTCTCAAATTCGCTTGCAGAACATATCCAGAAATTAAGAGCAGTTTTTGATCGTTTGAAGTCAAATAACCTTAAAATTCAACTTGATAAATCCGAATTTCTTCGGAAAGAAGTCTTATACCTAGGTCATGTTATCACTAAAGATGGCCTTAAACCTAATGATGATAAAATTAAAGCAGTTCTAAATTACCCACTGCCAAAAACCGTGACAGAAATTAAAAGTTTTTTGGGCTTGATAGGTTATTACAGGCGATTTATTCGAGATTTTGCCAAGGTAACACAACCACTAACTAATTGCTTAAAGAAAAGGAACAAAATTATTATAAATCAAATATACATAGATGCTTTCCAAAAATGTAAAGAGCTTCTTACTAATGCTCCTTTACTTCAATATCCCGATCCAGATAAGCCTTATATCTTAACTACAGACGCATCGTCAAATGCCTTAGGCGCAGTACTATCGCAAGGCATCATAGGGTCTGATAAGCCAGTGGCTTACGCCAGTAGAACTTTAAGTGATACAGAGACCAGATACAGTACTATAGAACGTGAACTTTTAGCGATCATTTGGGCGGAAAAATATTTCCGGCCATACCTTTATGGTAATAAATTCATCATTTATACTGACCATAGACCCTTAGCCTGGCTCTATTCTCTTAAAGAGCCAAACAGTAAGCTCACCCGCTGGCGACTTCGTCTTCAAGAATATGATTTTGAAATTAAATATAAAAATGGCAAGCAGAATACAAATGCTGATGCCCTGTCTCGTATTAAAATAAATGTATTAGGTGCAGATGAGGATGGATTATCTATGAAAGTTAACGTAGATGATAAAGAACTAAGAACAAAAAAAAACCAAGCTACGCTCAAAGTAGATAATTTAACTGATACCGATAGTGGCGACTCTAGAACAATGCCTATCTCGGATTTGTCCGCTACTGTAACAGCCAGTTCTGAATGTGATACAAATGAACATATTCCACTTATTCCTGCGAAAGATAAAACATTCACAGTGCATTCAGCTGAAGATATGGAATCAATTGGTATTCCAATATTACAAGAAGCAATAGACACGAAACCGAATCAGATATTAGTCTTTACGTGGCATAAAAACGATATGCAAGTTACAGATCTTTCCCGTGAAAAACAAAAAATCCTTGAAGTATTTCTACCAATAAATAATGATAAATTAATTAAACAGTTTTTAAAAGAATATGTTAAATATAAAATTAAATATTTTATATATTTTGAAAGCATAGAACATAGGAAACAATTTAGTAAGATTATTATACAGTTATTCAAAAAAGGAATGGTAGAATTCGTGGAATGTACAGAGCGTGTAGTTTTTGTTGAAGATGAAAACGAACAAAAAGAAATCATCTTACAACATCATGAAGGAAAAACTTGTCACAGAGGTATAAAAGAGACTATGTCTAGGATAAGAAGAAACTATTTTTGGCATAGCATGCAAGAGACGATTTCAGCCGTAATTAATAATTGTGAAGCGTGCTGTAAAACTAAGTATGACAGAAAACCCATAAAGCCTTTTCTACAGTTAACTCAATCACAAAATGCACCATTTCAGGAAATTTTCATAGACATTTTTGCTATAGAATCTATATACTATCTTACATTAGTCGACGCCTTCAGTAAACTAGGACAAGCAATAGAAATATCGAATAGATCTACACCCGAAGTAATACGTGCGCTTATTAAATATTTTTCCATTTACGGAACCCCCAAAAAAATTAGTTGCGATCCCGGAAGTGAATTTAATAATGAATTACTGAAGCAGTTAATGATAATGTACAACATACAATTACATATCAGTACACCCAATAACCCTAATTCAACAGGCATAGTTGAGCGTTTCCATTCAACTATCATAGAAATATACCGTTTAGCTAAATACGATCGAAAATGTACTGATGCAGCCTCCGTTATGACCTATTCAATAATGGCTTATAATCATACCATACATACAACGACAGGTTTGACACCATTTGAAGTTGTTTTCGGTCATACTGATTCAAATTCTATATTAGGCGCAAATTTCGAGAAAAACTATACCCAACAATTACTAAAAGATCATGCAAAGCGTACGAAACGTCTCTATAGTTACATATCGGATCAAGTCATAGAAACAAAGCAAAAGATTAGAAATAGCAAGGGTGGCGAGATAAGTAAAAAGTTTGAAATAGGCGACGTAATTTATGTAAAAGAGGTTAACACCAGATTAAGTAAAGACAAGCCACGTTATAGGAAGGCAACTGTTAGTGGTGAGGTAGAACATAATGTTATCCCTGTAAAAATTGGAACTAGAGACACAAAAGTCCCAATTAAAAATATTAAACGTCCTCCGCAGGTGGTGCCTCACGATATTGGCAGTATCGCAAATAACGTGGGCCCTTCAACTTCAAAAGGTTGAGAAAAACCCTGGTATCCTTCCCGTGAAACAAGGACAGGCGTTTAAACAAATAGATAAGTGGCTAATTATAAAACTTTTAAATATAGATAGCTTAGGTAATGACCTAGAATTAAGTTTAATTAAGTATAATGAATTCACTAAATTAGTAGATGTTAACGAACCTTACAGCCATGAGTTTTTAGGCATTCGTACTCAAACGGATTATCTAAAGGATAGAACTGTAGAAAAATTTCAGCAACTTGTACCAGCTAAAAGATTTAAGCGAGGACTAATTGATCCACTTGGGTCTATGATTAAAATTGTTACAGGTAATTTAGATCATAGTGACGCAATCCAATATGATTCCCTCATTTCTCAGTTAAAAAGCAATCAATTATTATTAGATAAGAAAATAACTTTGGTCTCGAAAATGTTAAATGGTTTTGTTAACAGTACAGAAATCTTACATAACAACACATTAATTTTAGATGAACGTTTAGAAAGGATTGAGAGATTAGTTAAAAATATGACTACTAAAGAAGAACATTCTATTTACTCTACTTATATTCTAGGAATGTTTAATATGTTCTTAACAAATTTTAGAACAATTAATATAATTTTAAGTGAGATTGAAACGGCCTTAGCCTTTAGTAAGGTGTCTGTACTGCATCGAGCGATTGTTAATTCCACTGAATTATTGCACATGTTACAATCTATAGCCAAGACAGAAAATCTGTTATATGCTGTAAATGAGAATAATTTAGTTAAGTTTGAAGATTGTATTACTGTTAAAGCTTTTATTAAACAAAACCAGATTACGTTCATAATGGAGATTCCATTAATTGAAAACCGTACTTATAGTTATTTTAAACTTTATTCCTTACCTGTGTATAACACAGATTTAAACGAAAAAGTAATAGTAGTTCCTAAATATCCCTACCTTTTGGTGAAAGACTCAGATTACTTACCAGTTGTGACAGCCTGTGTACAGACTTCAATGGATGATAAATTCTTATGTACCGATGATAACGTGTTGACCCATCTAGAGCCACTGTGTGAAGAACAGTTAATGAAGTTCCATTCTAATGCTAGTGCATGCGAGCAGCATACAGTTGACATTGAAGATTTGAAAGTTCAACGAATTGGCCGCGGAAGTTGGATTCTATATACAAAGAATAACGTTATAGCAAGTAGAAAATGCAATGATGACGCCATGAGCCACGAGTCTCTTCAAGGAACATACATAATTATCCTGGACGATACTTGTATGTTTAACGTCGGGGAAATATCTCTACAAAATTATAAATTTCCTCTTACACATCTGAATTATCGAATAAATCCAATTATTACCCTACCGGAGTTGAAACCTGAAAAACGTACCAACAGTGTCAGTGCAGTGAAGATGAAAGGTATCAATTTAGATGAGTTGAAAGAATTAGCTCAAGTGGTGAAAATGAGCAAAGTGAAATACGGTGATAACGATGGTGCGGTTAACACGAAAAATATTAGTTTAGGCACGGTAATTTTATATGTAATTCTACCCTTAGGATTAATAACCTTTCTTATTTTTAAATATAAAATCAAATTGTTTAATTGTCGGCGAAATGATCAGAATCTTAACAACTCTGATAATTTCGTTCTTGAGGAGGGAGGAGTTATGCAACCTGAACCGCAACGAGTAATCACCGTGAGAGCATAAAATGCACGATTGCAGTTTAGGGTGGCCCTTCTAGACGGTTCCATGCATTTTGTCAATCTAGCATTTTAAGTAGCTGTAAGTCCCACGATGTAACCAATAGGATAGATTTGAGATTATTACATTAGAGCATACGCTTCTGCTCAGACGTATTCAACTCTTTTATTATAACGCTCCCAAAAACTTGACTAGCTTGTACAGGGATCACAAAGTTTTATAAACACCTTTTTTATGTACCTACTAAGCAAATAAAAAAAACACAAGCACCCCTGTGGCACCCCTGATGGTATGTAACATTGTTTGGATTTAAAACCCTTGACATAAACCAGTTGTGAGCGATTTTTTAAGAACAGTATATTCACACCATCATCGCAGCAACGACCCGTGGACATCCATAATTTCTAATTTAGCAATAAGTTAATCGTGATCTACTAAATCGAAAGCCTTTTAAAGTCTGTGTATATTGCATGAACTTCTCTACCGTCATCTAATGCAGATGATAATATGAAACATACTCGACTAGATTAGACAACGGTGCCGATTCTCTTGTACACCGATATAAACTACGTAAACTGTCACTAAAATTCCTTACTATGAGAATCTTAAAGCTATTCTAGAAAAAAAAACTAGTTCATAAATAATTTTTACACAACTAAAATCGAATTTGACAATCGCGACTCCACGTGTTTTTTATTTCTTTTGGTTCTTTTGGCTTCGCAACGTGTTTGCCCTTTGACTTTTTTTAGAGCTGGAAGCTAGCAGTGGTGGCAGGCTCGACGTCGTGAGATTCTCCTACGATAGGTCAATTCTGAAAAGTTATGATGTTATGATAATTATTATAGCTTTTGTTGTTTGACATCTTATGCTAATTTTAATTCCAAAGAGTGTTGCAAGTCACCCGGGCGCAGGCGCGGGTCCGTGGCTTCGGCCCCCAGTGGTCGAGGCACCTGTGGCTGACGCCCCCAATTCGATTCAAACTATTCAAAGCAATTTTTGATCAAATGTACTGTCAGGCACAAAAATGTTTTACAAAAATTAGAAATATTATATTTATTGTAAGTATATGTATAATATTAAATCATAATTATATTTGTAACAAAACAAATGCTTATATTGGATGTATGTTTAAAAAAATTAAAGTCTTAGTTTTTTTTTCATTCTTTATTTATTTAACACAATAAGAAATTAAAAAAAAAATACAGTCGTCATCACCTATAATCAAAGAGAATCATTTAACCTAATTATAAAAAAATATTCTCAAATGTAATAAAATAAGATAGTGATTTTAAATAATCGGTCTTAACAATTAGTGAAGATCAACTGAATTTTTACATAGTGAAACGTTCTTTTTATCTTTGTAACAATAGTAATGAAACATAATCAACTGTGAAACCTAAAACAAATGAGAATATTTTTTTTAACACAAATAAAACAGTCGGTTCCAATTGCAGTAACATAACAATATAATCAGGCTTATAAAACAAACGCACTCGTAGAGTAACAAATTTTTACATGTAAAAGGTTTTGAAATTTTGTAAGCATAAAAATAATGAACTGTAAAAACTTCATACTTAAAAGTAGTACCTACACAAGCAAAATCATCTCTTTTCATTAAGTTATATTATTACTTTTTTGGCGGATTTGTTCTATAAACATAATCGTGTATATATTTTTTTGTATGGTTGTACTCGTACATAATAAATATGCTTTTAATGGAAAAGGTGTGTAAAAAATAAGGTTAAGTGGCGATCTATTCTTTCTGCTATTTGATAGATTAATTTTGTTTATCAAGGAAAAATGCTTTGTTACTACGGTGAAACACTTTTATCATTTACTACTAAGTGTGAAAGCACAAAAAAAGAAAATATATTAAATTAATCGAATCGGGGGCGTCGGCCACAGGTGCCTCGACCACTGGGGGCCTAAGCCACGGACCCGCAGGCGCATCTATTGTTTATTATTATTTTAATGGATGAATTTATTGTTACAATAAGTTTTATGACTACCAATTCTCTTTTCTACAAAACCTATTTAGGTGCATATCTTTTTTCTCCAATGGAATTGAAGGTGGTGCCGATAGTAACAATTTAAGTAGGTTCGAAAAGAATTCTTTACAATGGCATATGCCATAACTTTGTTGGATACTGAGCCCAATTTAATTAAATTAAGACAAAGAGCTTTTCCATAAAATCTTCAAAATTTCGAAATTAAAATCGTAATTTTATTTCTAGGATTCCCGTATTTATTATATATTAGATGTTGCCCGCGACTTCTGCTATTAGTGCTATCCAGGACCTTTAAGCCTGTGTCCTTACCCAGGTCATGTTCCCGGTTTTCTATCTTGTGTCGTTTGCTCCCATGGGCTTCCCTTGTAGTCCTACAAGGCAAACTCATCCTGGCAGAAATCCAGGCTGCTATTGTTCCTCATGTTAAAATCACTCTCCATTTTAGGGATCAACCCCAGGCTCACACACTCAGATTCGACGAACGAGGCCGCCCAAAAACTGTTACGTTAAGATTAAAGACGTTTTTTTTTTAGAAAACTTGATTATGAAGCTGGACGTGCGGACGACAGAAGTGCCCATAAGATACTTTGATATTCCGAGTACAAAACTAAAGAAAGGTTTACCGAACACAGGTATGCGCATATTTTTATTTTAGCCTGCTTTATTTATGAATTTAAAAAAAAACAACTACTACAAGATAAATTATTCTGTAGCAGACTTTTTAGCCGATACCTAACTTACTATAATCAAAAAAGGAAAAAAAAAAGTTTTCGTTCTCGTTTATTTATTTAATTGTAACTCATAATATTTTTGCATGTCTTTTAAGCAGAATGTATAAGGACTCTAACATTAATATTTTTACACAATGCTAGTAAATTTTAAGCGCGTAGCACTGCTGTGACTGACTGCGTGGAGTAAAATGATCCGATGGAGTTCTAGCATCGCCGGCCACATGAGGCTAGCCTCAAGCAGGATAGTGAACTAGTGGAGGCGAACACAACTGACTCAAAAATAGAACCCCAACCTATTAAACTATCTCACTAGCTTACTACTTTTATAATAATCTTACTAAGCTAAAAATGAGGATAGTTCTGTATACACGAAGCCCTAACTAAACTAGTCACTCTAGACTCATCTAAAGTGACTAGTTTCCTAGCTTACTGGTCCACTATCTTGCTATCCTAGCTTCAAAAACTAGCTTTATGTATGTATGTGTGTGCTTCATGTTCATTTAAGTGTGTATAGGGGTTCCTGGCACAGGCTAGTAGTATGATCCAGTCCAATATCCAACAAAGTGACTCCAACAAACAAAAAATCGCAATTAGGGGAAGAACTTGGGAGTCTCGGCTTCGTTGAGTGTCTTTGTAAACCCGAAGAGTTTATGTCCAGAGATCCAGCACCCCAATTGCTTAACACTTTTTGAATCACAATCCGACGAATTTTGAAGGATATTGCTAATTCGTTGTCATAATAAAAGGCATTCTCATTGTAAGTCTGTAACGCAATTATCCCGCGGGCCACCCGTACCCGTACCTAAGCAGCTTTGCGCTGCAGTATGCTATGTCGTGTACTGTCACTGAACCCTGGAACTGAGCTTAATTTAGTTTTTTTCTGTCATTTTAGCTAAAATACTAGATGTGAGTGAGAATGAATACATGCGTGTTAGTGTTGAGCACGTGTTTTATGCGTATGGCAAAGAAAACCCAAATGATCCAATCAACAGTAATGAAAGCTTAATCTTTTTCAAGATCGACATTCTCGTGTATAGGTACGTAAGTTTTCTGGGGCTCGACTTCAACGACACAAATGTTGATAGAACATGTCCGTTCAAGCCAAATCTTGGAACCAATCTGTATTTTGTCTGCAAATCCTCGTTACCCTTGTTTTTTTTTAAATTTTATAAGCATGACCATGTTAGACTTTTTTTTCTTTCTCGATTTACTTTGAACAGCCGTATCATTTATTATTTTTGCAGACTGGAAGCCAATGTTTGCTACATAGTCACCAAAGGTCACGTAATATGGGCTCTTACTTGGGATTTGAAAAGATGGGATCTCATACCTAGAGGTCGCTGCTACGGCAGTTTATTCGACATACCATGTGGTATTGATCTGTATAATGACAGAGTTTGCTTGGTAACTAAGCTTGGATTTATATTGTGTGAAGATCGGGAAACAATGTCGTATCAGAAACAAAACAATTACAACCTTGTGGCTCGTGTTGAGGATTCAAGTGTTTTGGTATTGTTTAGTCAAACAGGAGTTGCGATCTCAGGTAAGCCTGTTACCAGTTTATCGTTGTAAGTTTTTCATGAGAAAGGAGAAATACAGAGAAATCATACTTCTTAAGGCCCAATGATCCGGCGCTCGAGCCGAAGCCTACTGAAGTAGGCTCGCGAGTGGTTGCGCTAGCGCATTTTGGAGACACTCAGCGAATTGAGCTAAACAATCTTCCTACCGTTTCATTTATTTAAAAATTTTAATAAAAAAACGTTGATTTTGTAGCTATGAGATGGATTTGATTACGAAAAGGGGTAACTGACTTTTTTATATCCCGCAAAGTTAACCTTATTGTGTTATTAAAAGCGATTGCATAGATCTCTGTCGGATCAAAGCGCCTCAAAGAAGACAGGGCGTATCATACGCCCCTAAATTGGCAATGGCATTTGGCTGGGTTGGTGCGTGGATGGTTATGGGAGTTCCGCATCCGTATCTACGAAGAGTTATTTGATTTTCTATGTTAGGGGTTATCAAGGCACCTTTATATTTGTACATCAATTTCATCGTATTATTTTCAGTGAGAAATAGCGATCAGCGGGTTAAAGTTTGCCACGAACAGGAAACGAATGTCGTCTGGTTAGAATGTGGGGGCATGACATGCGCCACCGAACACGGGGAAGTTCTGTTCATTGGCTATAAGGATGGAACGGTCAGTAACTTATGTTTAGTTATTTTATTTGTTTCTTGCAGCAAGCAAGCCTAAAATGCATAAAGGGACATTTGATCCGATTTTTTTGGAACGAAGTTCTTAACGCTTCTTACTTAGGTAGTATTAGAAAGAGACCGAGAAAGAGATATTATTTGTGGTTTTTGAGAGTGCTGAAGCCGACAGTGAGATCAAAATAAAAATCCTAAATGGCAGCTGCCATTTTTTTTTAATATTTCATAGCTGTCGTTTTTATAGTTTTCGTGGGTTCTTAGGCCAAACGTGAAAATGAAAAAATAAAACAGCGGCGGCGAAAAAAAAATCGTCATGGGTGTCGTTTTCATGAGTTTTGATTGTTCTGAAGCCGATAGTGAGGTTAATAACATTCGGAGTTGAAGTAAAAGCGTTAGGAACTTCGTTCCTGATGGGGGTCCCCCGACCCGTATGTTTTTTTGACACTGATAGAAAGCTTAACTATTTCAGAGGGCCATATTTTTTTTAATATGCTATAGTTGAGTACTACGTGGACGGAAATCGTGGGCAAAAGCTAGAAATAAGATATTTGGCATCTTGCCGTACGCAAAACTGCATGTATTTATTTATTTTAATAAATATCCGTTATATACAAAATATCGCCTGCTACTACGTGGGACTTAAAAACATAACTGGCGAAATGTGGGTTCCCTATAGGTACACCTCTGCCCAACCCTTCGTGGCGTGATGTTATGTTTATGTGTTACAAAATATATGAGAAAATAAATTATCTTCATTTAAATTTTTTTTCGTGAATTTTTCTCATGTTTATTTATTTCATATTTCAATAGTTATTCTGCTGCTCGGGGCGGAGACATAGATCATAAAAATCGGTCCAGCCGTTCTTGAGATAAATGGTGTAACTAATCCGACTTTCTGTTATTTAACTAATTATGTATTAAAATATTGTTTTAGGTCGCAATATGTACTCCACATACTATGACACATACAAACGGTCAACTGGACCGATTGTTTAACGTGCATGAATTTGACAGCAGTATCGAAGACCCTACCATATTGGGGGTGGAAGTATTTGAGGACAAACTGTCGCACCACCTGCTAGTAGCCACCCAACACAAAGTGCTTCAACTGTCGATCACTTATCCTGAACGTATAAGATGTTATTTTGAATAATTATTTAAGGATAATATTTATTTATTTATTAATAGCCAACTTATATTGCTGGCAGCCTTTTTTTAATTTTATGAGGATTACACTGTCTAATTCTGGCCATTGACTGCTTGTGAGCTCAATCTGGGTGAGCACAAAATGAGTTTTAACTTTAACAGCCCCAGCCCAAACCTTCAAGCCTGTTATTGTATTTTGAATTTTATTCCGACAGCGTTTAAGTTGTTAATACAAAACCTGACTTTAGTAACGAGTCTAAGTTGATAGTTTTATTAATGACAATGAGAATAAAGTTCAAATGACAATAACTGGCTCGAAGATTCAAGCCCGATCGTGTCAATCGTTCAAAGATAAACAAGACATCTACATTGTCAATGGCCAAGATGCGACGCGACATGGCGCGTCTATAAATAACTCTGTGGAGCCCTAAGCTCTGTACCCTTAAGGCTTCTATACATATAGAAGCCTAAAACATAAAAATAAAGATCGGTCAAAAAAGTTTTTATGCAGTTTTAAAGCCGACATACGGCCAGTATCACCTTGGTGTCATCATTGTTCCGAATTTGAATTCACGGCCATTTCAAAGCTTATAAACCTCTATACAACAAACATGCATTGGTGGCTTGATTTCGGGGTCCGGGAGTGTATGCAAGTGTCTAAAGTCTGTAAAACTTAATTAATATTAAATAATGAAACGCCATTGTAATTTGAAAATTTATTATCCAACAAACAATATACAATCCGAACAAAATATCTTTGGTATAATTTATTTCTTAGTATGCTAGGACGATCTTAAAATAATTTGATTATAATTATCATAAATAATCGTAACACTAGTTCACAGATTTTTTTTTGTAGGTTCGTATCCGTATATAACCGTAATATTGCATAAAAACCTTTTTGTTGAAGTTGAATGATTACTTTCAAATAATCTGGGTGTTTAAAAATGTGGGTACTTATTCCAACACTGAAGCTATCGACTTAAGCTCTTCGGATATTCAAGAAAATCTCATAAGCATTTTGTATAAATGTTTAGAATTATAAAATCATTTTGTAGTTTGACTGTACAATTTAAATGGTTAACGTGAATAAAGTATAATAAACATATAAAATATTTTATATTTATTTTAAATTGTCAAAGAACACACAGGCTGAAAATATAAACGCTAATTAGAAGCTGAATTAGAAGTTGAATTCATTTAAACTACGGGTAGGTACTTAAAATAAAATGATTGTGCAGCGTGTGTGTTACAGCTCTTACCTAACACCTATTTCATATAACAATACAATTCGTGTTCCAGACACAATAACATATGTTTTTATTGATATGCATATCAACTGATTTTAATATATGATACTCTCAACATGTAGGTATCGGTCGTTTTAGAATACAACACTTAAAAACGCAGCTCTTCAACTCGGCCCATTCTTATAAAAAAGTAGATTTTATAGGTAGGTACATCTACGATTCCGAATAATCTATTTTCTACTCATGGGTACTAAAGTACTTATTCGTTACGACTATAAAACTTGACTGCCAAAGACTGCCGTCCAGCGGGACGTACAATCACCAATAACAACACCGACGATCACGCACCGAAAGCTCTCGGAAACGCTGCTGCGCCCGCGCCTGCTAAATGTAACAAGGGAATTTCAACCATCGCTCTATGTGCTAGAGTTGAGTTTAGCGGTCCGTCGTGTTGGGGTTGGTGTAGGAGAAGCCTCTGAAAGGCTCTTGGTCCATGGAGCGCAAGACGTGGGGCTCCACTGTGGTAAGGCGAGGACGCTCGCCGGTGAACGCTTTGTCGAAGTATTGAGTGTCCATCGGATGTCTCTGTCAAAAAGTAATAATGGATTGAACTGACTTCTCTACTGTTAGCAAAAACACTGATGCACTTCCAAAATTATATCATAGATCATTTATTTTAATCTTTTGTGTTATGTTTTTGAAATTGTCTTCAAGCCTTTTATTTTGATACTCGATAAATGGTCATGGTCCATGACATTAAATATTACTTTTTCAAGACACTACATAATGATGTCTAAAATCCACCATTTTGATTTTATAAAAACATAACCCTATCTTTTGCTGAAGAAGAAAATCATAGGTCATCTTGCTCTTACAGAACCTTTCTCATTGAAAAAAGGACGTTGGTTGCAGGACTGCAAAACAATAATTCAGAGAAGTTTTCAAGTCGGTAGTAATTTTGCACTTACCACTCGCGGTCTGAAGGGTGTCTCCAGTTCGCGCCTCTCGAGCCGGTCCCAGTGGATGACGTGGAAGAAGTCCTGGTCCCTGATGTCTCCGTGCATGCACTCGGTGCCGCCCAGTCTGGTCCGCGCATCCTTGTCCAATAGCTACAACATCATACATGTTATAAACAGTGACATGAATGACGTCATGTGGTGAAGCGAATAAGTTTGGAAATTCATTGGACTGCATTTGCGAGAGAGTTTCGTCTGTTACCTACCTCCGCAATTCTCACCCATTGAGTCTAGGAAAGGAAAAATCCTTCACATCCCAAAATTTTTGGTAAAAGTTATTTTTCCAAAAGGCAGTTCCCCAACCAATTTCAAAAGCCTCACTAAAATAAACCAGCAACGTCTTTTAGATTTTTCTTGGTTCTTCTTCCTCTTAGATATATCCAAGCTAGGTATGTGACACTAAACATACCCTAGTAAATATGGTGAGCGGGTCCTGTGAGAGGAAGCGCGTGTAGGACGGCATCTCGTTACATACCCTAGTCAATATGGTGAGCGCCTCCTGTGAGAGGAAGCGCGTGTAGGACGGCATCTCGTTACATACCCTAGTCAATATGGTGAGCGCCTCCTGTGAGAGGAAGCGCGTGTAGGACGGCATCTCGTTACATACCCTAGTCAATATGGTGAGCGCCTCCTGTGAGAGGAAGCGCGTGTAGGACGGCATCTCGTTACATACCCTAGTCAATATGGTGAGCGCCTCCTGTGAGAGGAAGCGCGTGTAGGACGGCATCTCGTTACATACCCTAGTCAATATGGTGAGCGCCTCCTGTGAGAGGAAGCGCGGGTAGGAAGGCATCTCGTTACAGATGGACCAGAACAGCTCATCTTCGTCGCAGCCGCTAAACGGACTCTGACCAATCAGCATCTCGTATAGCAACACACCGAAAGACCACCAGTCCACTGTCTGGCTGTATTTCAAGCCTTTTATTATCTGGAAGCAGATAAATAATTTGAACCATTTGTTTATATATATCATAGAGGCCGACGTCATCAAATGTAAGGCGCGGTCGCGATCGTGCATATAAATACCACGTGTGACGTCTTCCCGAGCGTGAGCGTTGAAAGGATGGTGGGTGGGGGGTGTCACCGATATCTACATGACATGGAAAGGGGATGGATTAAGTAGTAGGTACTCTCTTTTAGCCATAAAAAATACAGAATATTGGGAATCAATCATAATTCGTTTTCTGAGGAATGGTAAAGGGGAATATGGTGGTGTGGGGAGGTTAAGAAATCGTTGTTTATGGATGACCTTTAATAAGAACTTCCAAGAAGTCGCTGAATAAGGTACAGTCTGTGTCGCGTGACGTCCGTAACTAGTTGCGTTGTAGAGGACAGAACGAGACGCTAACCTGTTGTTGTTGTGCACATTGTTGACAGACATTTGGCTGCTAATTACAAATCATCCGTAGTCAAGATGTGTCATATCATAAATATGCAGCACGGTTGACTGATCGTTTTTTCTACGTGTCTTATTTAGTAAACCAACATGATACGAAAATCACAAGTTTTTTGATCCATCACATGCACACTTTGAGTAACGTAATTCCTCTGTCGACAAAACCCGATCACGCTTCGCGTGCTGGTAGAGTCTCGTTTATATCTCAGACTATCAAATAAGACAAGTGACAAGTGAAGTGAGTGTAGTCTGCGGCAAAGTTAACATAGTACGTTACGGTAGGTACGTAAATTTCTTAACTCTGTCCCAGACTTTGAACGTCTCCTGATTCGTCGGTCTGTGTGGTCAATCCATACCTAGATGGATGTGGCCAGATATGGTAACATATCGAGGGAGTATTAGAGGAAAGGCGCCAACCTTTGAACGTTCGACAACACGATTATAAGACCATTAACGCGACTGCCAAATTGTCAACCAAGGCATTGGCAGGTGTATGGATGATTCGATAACCATTAATTATTGTAAGATATACGGAGACGGAACTCTTTAATTAAATAGAGATTTACTACTGAAATGATGATGTACGTATTTAACACAAATATAGATTAGAATTATCGCTACAGCTGAAATAATGAAATGCTATACATGTGCATGTCTAGAAGCGAATACTTGGAGATAATATTGTGATATCCGCCAACTCGCCGTGGGCCCGTTTGATGTGAAAGGAGGTCTGTGCCCCAGCAGTGGGAACTTTATAGACTGATTATGTACCTAGAGGTTTAGGGCATTCATACAAATCTGTAGAATAACTTCCAAATACCTACTTATCCTAACACGAATCTATCCAATGTTGTTTGCTTGTGTCAGAATTACCGTTATTGTTACAGTAAAAAAAAAACATTACCTACGTTAGTAATTACGTGCTAAGTACTGACCTCCGGTGCCATATAGTCTGGTGTTCCGCAGAAAGTATCTGCCGTCTTGTCCAAGTATATCTGCAGCTTGCACATGCCGAAGTCGGCGATGCGGACGTGACCTTCGAAGTCTAGAAGGATGTTGTCCAGTTTTAAGTCCCTGGAAAGGAAATACGGTATTTTAAGTTTTGGTTCAAACAAGACATTTGTTGTAGTCCGTATAAATGATTACACTCTCTGAAACGTCGAGAATTAGGGATCAATTATTTTTTATATTAAAATAAAAGACCGTGAGAAAATATGAATCGGGTACCATCGTGTGGCAAACTTTTAATTGATGCTTTGGTATTATTCGCATAAAGAATGCTGCGGTGCAGCTAGCTATAAGATTTTCATAAGAATGTGTCAAGAAGCCTAAGTACCTTGGCGAATCAGCATGTCGATTCTGTAAAAATGTCGACATGTTGACTTATTTGACGTGGAGAGATATGTCAGTGTCATCCCGTCTTGGTCAATCCCTAGCATCAATGGCACTGACAGCTCACTCCACGCTCATTTCACCAAAGTTTTCACGGTGAGATGATTACAGAATAGCACTACAGGTTAATAAGGGATATAGTGCAGAGGTTGCCGGCATCCTTGCCTCAACTAGGTAGGTACATACCCCTTACTAACCAAAATGTAGACTGTTGACTTTTGGAATTAATAAATTACCTGTAAACAATGCCTCTCTTGTGCAAGAATTTGAGTCCAGATACAATTTCCGCAGCGTAGAACCGCGCGCGTGCTTCCGGAAACCGTCCGCTTTGCTGAATGTGGAACATCAGGTCACCGCCATTCAGATACTCCATCACGAAGAACAGGTGAGACTAAAAAAGATAAAGAAAACTTATAATAACATACCAACTGAAGATCATTGTAATAGTCGGAAACTGATCGCCAATCGGCATTCCTAATCGCTTTGTGTCAGATTGGGAACCGTCCAAAAGCTTCGCTTTACTAGACTGACTGTTGTCCTGTCTGAATCTTTGTATGCCAAAGGCCGGTCTTACGTATTTGCATGGCCAAGTCATAATCACTTTGCAAAACATTAGAATCCAACAGAAATCATAACTGCTGTCCTAAAGCTATTAAAGAGCTCACATACTGCGCCATTTTTTTTTCTAAAAATACTATTTGCACACTCTCCTCTATTTACATAATTTAAAGAAGACTTGTAAAAATATTTTACATAATTTATGAAAGCATAACCATTAATGAATTCTGCAAAATAAGGTGGAATGTAGCGATTTCAAATGTCATCATGAAGCGTAAATTATTATTATAAATATTGAGTTTACTTACGTCCGTCTGGAAAGTAGCGAACAAATGGCAGAGGTAGGGATGGTTTGTGCCAAGTGCAAGAACTTTCCTCTCGATCAAAGTGCACTCCACGTCGTCGTCTTCCAAAACCACATCTTTTTTCAAACATTTCACGGCGTAGTAGTATTCTGTGTCACGAAGTTCAGCCAATAAAACCTGGAAAAGTAAAGAATCCATTGCAGTGAAGTGTATGGGACTGTAGCCATGACGGAAAATCTAGGCGTCAGACAGTCAATAATATAATTTTGGACCTTCCAAAAACCCTACCTAGGACTTTGTAGTTTCTCATGTTGACGTCTACGTATCGTTATCACATAGACACCTCTGCTAGATCTTACCCAACTAATTATGTATCTACTGAACGTTCTGTTAACCTAATATCTGTATTTCTATTTAAATTTTGAAAAAGGTGTTCATCGACCTATAGATCACCAGTTCAGTGCGTAGGCACGCATAAATAGATGTTAGTACAGAGACAAACAGATACTGATACCGGTTCTATTTAAAGAGACGCAAATCGTTAGCGGATGCCACAAAAACGAACTGTGTGAACAATTTGTCTTTGAGAAGTCATACAGGAGACATCCACCGATACAAATGATCGATCCACTCGATGATCTTCTATTTTCTTTGTTATTTTATAATAAGGCGTAGCGTCTCACATCAAGAATTGCCCCAAATTTTATTCGTGTTCTTGCAAATCTCGCAGTGACAAAAACAAAGTAAAATTATGTGCTGAAATATATCGCAGGAAGCGAACGTGACACCCGTACGACAGAAGTTTTCATTTAATAATTCATATATATCATGCTTTCTCCGTATTCTTGGCCCATTCTCAAAGGCAATTGGGCCAAGCTCTGTGAAACCAGGAAGACGTTGCGTTCTGGCTCACGTAACGCGCGGATCACTCTTGCTAATAAATGTGTATTTGGTATAGCCATATATCAATTTTAACGTAACACATTTGCTCATTTATTTTAAAGATAAGCTTATCCAAAATAAATTGTTTTCCAGGTTCAACAGGTGTGTGAGCCAAATTGTAGGTATCTTTAAGAAGAACTGTATGAAGAATAGCTAGGTACCGGCACCAGAGCTTAAGGAATCGATGAAAACACATTCACGTGCCGCATAGGTTAAGAGAATAAAAATACGCCGTAGAAAAAAAGCGCGCCTCTGAGCTATATGCGTTGAAAGATTCTCGTTGTTTTGGCTATAACACATATTATTCTTTAGCTGGATAATAATTGTAGATGGTAGACTTTTAAGCCACGATAGACAATGGTTAATAGGCGACAGTACGTCGAGCGGAGGGAGGACGATGACACGTGCTCTCTGACGTTGGAAAGGTGGCTAATGATGTAGGCACCCAAAATAGAGCGTATAAATGTAATGTTACAGTACGATAGTACGGCAGGTAAACTGCGGCGAACCGCTAAGCTGCAGGTGGCAAGCTGCCATCACGCATCATCGCTGAGGTTACGGTCACCACTGTATTTACACCAAAATTCATCATCAGATATTTCAAAGACAATTATTATACCTATTGTCTTAAAAATATGACGTCTATGATCCACATATTCATCAAACGTGGTGGATGCCCCCGGAAATCATCAGAAATATTCATGTTTTTTCTTAAAATCATTTTACCTAAACTGGTACTTGCTCCCAAATCATTCTTAAAGTAATGCCGAATAAACAAAATATCAACCTGATTCCGACGAGCATTGTTGTCTTGTTGTGCTAATTTTCCTGTCACAATATTTCGATCTTTTCTTTCAAAGGTTTTCTGAGAAACAGGGTGATTATTAAAATAATTTATTGCACTAGTTACTGCTGAGACCTGCTCATCTGTCCTAATTTCTATTTCCACGCTAGTCTGGTTAACAGCCTGAAAAGTCAAAGCACTATGTTTTCAGAGACAGGTAATAGTTACAAGTGGGTTTAGAGAAACGGGTTCACCGATTACTGTCACATTTTTCTAAATTTATTTAGCCGACATTGTCCCACTGCTAGGCAAACGCCATCATCAAATTCTTTCGTGTATGTTTCCCCTGGGCCATCTCGAACCAGCTTAACTATTTGTCACCAATTTTTTCGAAATCTATTTGGAAAATCCAAATCGGCATTTAAGAGTCCTAAAAACCTTGTCCTACAAAACGTATCACAAAAAGAATTGCCTATTCTTTTTGTGATACGTTTTGTAGTATCATTGTTCAGAAATATTTTGAGCTCAAAGCTGAAACAGTTGGTTGCACAATATCGGTAGATAATTTTATCCTCAGTTGAAAGGAAAGGGCGACTGGCAACGTACGGGTAAACTTTATAGCTGGCGACTGACAGCTATATAGGAGCTTTGATTTTATGTCCCCTTTATTTATTTTGCGAACACTGAAATTTATAATAAGGTGTAAGCCCTGCATTTAAATATCAGGTATCCTCTTTCACTAAATCTCGTAGGTGGCTCAAAACGAAGCCTTCTATTTGACAATTGTTATGTTCAATTAATAATTATTACTGCGACTCATTTCAAATCAGGTCTTTTAAAGTTGCATTTTATTCTTCTTTAAACGGACGCTTATGGTCCAGAACTTTACGAGTTCATCGCACTTTACGTGAAAATAAAAATATTAGTTGATATTTCCTAACTCTTTGATGTTCTGTGCGTCACTATTCGCGTGCGGCTGCCCGCCGCTGCGTCTCGAATGCGGGGAATTAACATCGTCACTTGTCAAAATCAATTTAGATGGCAGAACTTGCTATGACGTATGTAGTCTACCCTGTAGGTAGACAGGGTAGACTGTTGGGAAATGGACGCGTCTACTGACGTCACCCACAATGATCATGCGTGTATAGCTCCTTGAGACATAATTTTCCTTTCTTTTTTGCATAAGTATATAAGTACATTGTTCATTACAATCCATCCAACTCTGTTCATCCATCGTCAGTATTCAATATTCAAAATGTTATGATATTCTTTGTTCAAATTGTCACAAGTTTACATGAATATGTAGTGCTCTTTGGTGGCCTAGTTCCATCTATTCTTGAATTCACAGGTAGATAATTCTATTTTCACATGATTTCCTCACACTTTGACACAGTTTTAAAGTGCAATAACTAAGGTGTTATGACACTAGAATATTATTTGTTGAGTTGCTGCGTTCTTAGCAGTTAAATACACCTACCAGCTGTGAAGACTAAAATAACAATCTTAAAAATTCTTACAGAATTTCACCTACCTATTCCTAGAATAATTAGGTATTAGTTGTTATTTACGTATTAAATTAAAAGATTTTAGTTTAATTTGATGTATAAGTGCTTACTTATAGACGACTAGCACTTCGCCCGCGTCTTAGTCCGCGTGGATTTCGAAAAAAAAAAAGTTGCCTATGTTCATCAGACATAATTTAGGCTTCTAATGGTAAAACAATTTTTCAAATCGTTCCAGTAGTTTCGGAGCCTATTCAATAAAAACAAACAATCAAATCTTTCCTCTTTATAATATTATTATAGACAACATGACGCTGAAATACAGGTCTTAGGAGGAACGCCTTTATTGTCTGTTCCCACAAGTGAGGCACGAGGTGACATATGGAAATATGTCTGACCTGACATAAAACCTACCACCATCAACCATTCAACTTAGAACAAGACAGACATTTTGGAAGCAAGAAAGCCGATATATATCGACTAGAAAAAGAGGCTAATAAAGTTATAGAGAAAATTAATAGAGTCAAAAGTATTCGGAAAGGTGCGATAAATAATCAATGATGAAACGTGCCAAAATTATATAATTCTACTGTATTAAACAAAACTTTCCGCATGACGAAAATCCAAAAAAAATACATTAATTTATGCAATCCGGAAGAAAGTGATTGAGTACCTAAGAAAAACTAGTTGAAAACAAGTTTCAGGGACTAAACGTTAAATTGAACAAATCACTTTAGATTTTAAACATTGCAAGACTTTATAAATTAATGGGCGTATTATTTATGTGTCGAGTTTGTCATATATTTGTATTATTAGACGCGTCTTTTAGCAACTAAATACACTGTGTTTAGTGTTGTCCGTTGCAAATCATTACGTGTACACAAAGGCTTATCGTTTTTTCTCTTGGCAAAATCCCTTGTTACAGTTTTCGTTTATTTTGGGACGAGAATACGTACACACCTTGGATTTTTATAAAATTAAATCAGTTTTTCTTGGTAGCTTTTAGGAAGAATAATGTTTTATGTCTATGATGTGCAGACCAGAGCATTAGCTAAGTTTTTTTGGACTTGTAAAAAATCTACATGATATCTACTACATAAAATATCTCACGGAATCAAAGGCACGTTTGAAGAATAATACTTTGAAAGTATCTGAAAGTAGAATAAGATAATCTCTTTGATTGTTGTGATATATTGATCCATTCCAGTTTTAAACCTCGAAACAGAGCTTCACGTCAGAAATCTGGCAGTTGCTTCCTCCGAGGCAGATTCAGGTCAACGAGAGAAAACAATGATCATTGCGGACAGACACCAGTATCTCACTGACTAATATTAATGTCCTGGTGACGCGGAAGCTCATGAAGGATTTATGGAGACAAAAGAGTTAATGAACTTACTTTTCCAAAGCTTCCTTTGCCTAGCACCTTGATGAACTGGAAGTCTTCGACGATGTACTTCCTGAAGCGAGGAATTGACCGCGCAGGAGGAGTAAACCGACCAGTTTTCTTGAAGATGTCGTAGGCAATCGATTGCTCTGAGAAAGATAAAAGTTTCACATATTTTATGGAAAAAAGTTACTCTGAATAGGATTTGTTGTTCATAAAATTGACCAAAAGCGAAAGAGAATCAAGTATTAGCTAAATTTTGGCATAATCAGCCTATTATGTTCCCACTGCTGGGACACAGGCCTCCTCTCTTGTGAGAGGGAGTAGGCCGTAATCCACCACGCCCACGGCCCAGTGCGGGTAGGTAGATGTCACATGTCTTCGAATGTTTGGTTCTAAGACATGCCGGTTTCCTCACGATGTTTTCCTTCACTGTTTTGAGAGCAGTGGTGATGAAATAATTTACACAAAGTAAGCGCCTGTCTGGGTTCGAACCTACGACCTACAACTCGTAAGTCGCGGCCGTTACCACTGGGCCACCACTGCTGTAATTTATATATTTTGGCACAGATACGAAATCGAGCGTTCCCGATGTAAAAGTGGACCGTGCTATGTGCTTGAGCTGCAATAGTTTGAAATGTCTGAAAAGTTCAATACCTAATGTCATATAAAAATATCAAGCAACACAGAGAAATGAACGTCATAAAAGATTGTACTAACAAATATAAACAACAAGTTGTTTGTGATCATTGATATTATTTTTTTAATTTGGTGTGGGTCACAACTGCATGTCGATTCTGTAAAAATCTCACCGTGAAGACTTGAGTGGACTGAGCTGTCAGTGTCACCCCGTGTTGGTCAATTCTTATTATCAGTGGCACTGACAGCTCACTCCACGCTCACTTCACCTAAATTTTCACGGTGAGATGGTTACAGAATAGCACTACTGGACACATCCCGCGGTCTCATTAGCCATAATATCGATGTTGCACAGGACTTTGCAACTTTCTTTATATTGTATTCCAATTTGTACAGAAACTTTAAATTTCTCGTCCTATCTTGCTATTGATTTATTAAGAGCGAATGTTTCAGCCTGTCCTGTAGAATTTAAATTTAAACATATAAACCCTGTGGTCTTTGTAAAGGCATTTATGCAACTTAAGATCAACGTTACCAACGTTTTGTGGGGCATGTCTACTAAAGGTTGTTAATCCATTATTGAGACAATTGCACCCTATTTAGCTTTAAAATTTAATTGGTGTGTAGTTCAAGGGGTATTCCCGTAGTTAAATAAAGTATAGTAAAGTATTTGTTTTTTCGAATCTGGGGAGAACAAAGATTAATAATTATAGACCCGTATCGGTGTTGCCGTTGCTCAGCAAGGTCATGGTGTCTCAACTCGAACAAATTATAATTTGTCATGAAAAAAAAAATCATAGATGGCAGCTGAAGTAACTATTCAACAATCACTAAAAAGCGTTAACTGATGATTAAGATGGGACTTGATTATATTTAATCAAGTTTTAATTTTTGAATCGGTACTTCAGTAGATATTAATGATTTTCTTTCGTTTTGGTAGTAATTTTTTTATTCTCTCAAATACATTTGAACCTATATTTTTGTATAATTTAGAAGAATGTTTTCAATTTTGTAAATGTGAGTACCTAATTCGTTTAAGTTATTGTAATGTACATTGACTTGAAAGAGCATGTCAGTTGAGAGTATGTCATGCACACGTAAGTTTTATGTCTCACTGATAGTGATGCATGCTGGATTATTCGGTGCCCTACAAAATGGATGAGCTGGATGGTGCTGACTGGTCATCTCTTAGCTGCCAGGGCTTACTTTTACCCGACTTCTTAAAAAGGACGGGGAGGGGGGATTTTTTTTGTATATATGCAACGCGATATCTACAGCAATTGTAGATCTATTACATTTTTTTAATGCTTTTTTTTGTATGCCTATGCCTCGAGAGTGGTCCCATATAAATCTTATTAAATTTGTTTGGGTAGTTTTTCAGATAGTTTCAGTAATACGTATTTTGTCCATGATGCTGTATAACTTCCTGTCTCTGTTATTTACATAGCATGTAGTGGTATACGAATTAGTGTGGAGTAGTGTACCACAACTAAAAAGTGAAAAATAAAAATAATATACAAAAAAAAACCCGACTTCCAAAAAAATCACTACAAAGTAAAAAAATAACTTTAATTACGGTGGCAAAAAACGAAAATACAAAACCAAAGACACTGACTTCCGAAATTAAAGTTATTTTTAACTTTGTTTTTTTTTTTTTTGTAAAAAGTTTTAATTAATCTTAAATTTTAAATTGTTTCTTCACTTTGTTTCTTTGAAATTGTTTTTACCAAAAGAAGCAATATGAATAATGTAAGTACCCAGGATTTTGTAATATCATGATTTAAAAGATTGTCCTTGAAGTTTCTTGCCCGTTTTTCTCCATAGAGATCTACGTTTTTGAATAGGCAATTTCAATTTTATGTCTAACTGACCGACTCTTTGATAACTCAAAAATGTCTGTAGGTAATTCAAAATAAACGGTTTGAGTTTGGTCGTTCGAATGATTTGTGTAGGTCCATAAAACCGGTAGGCAAAAATGGCCTGAAATGACAGTAATCATGCTAATTCTCTTCTTTCTACTTACTTAATGTTGAAGATTGTTGGTGATGAGGGGAGGGGGGTGCTGTTACATTAATTTACTAATTAACTATTTGTTGTAAATACCGGCTTAGTTTCCTCGACTGCAAGTAAAAGGATTATGTTTTTCGCGCGTATCTTGTATGGGCGTATTTAATATTCTCTATATACCACATATCTTTAAAACCGCTACACGCATTAAGTTCAGAGATAAGTGACGTTAACAAAATCTCACATTGCGGCTGTAAAAGGGCCATAACTGAAAAGACATCGTTAAAAAATAAAATAAAATACCGAATGTAAAAACACCTAACTGAAAAGATAAAAACAAGCATTATTATCCATTAAACTTGGTTTTGTGTATGTTTATCTCAGGCCCAACAAACATAATGTAAAACCATATTCAAGGGCTGATCCAAGACTGTTAAAGTAAAACAAGGAACGCCAAAATGAAATTCAACAGAAATTCTTTCAACTTCACAAAATCGAATTCGATTTCTTTGTAGCTTCTTAACTATTTAATTCTTAAGAGATCATCAGTTTTTTTTTTCCTAAGTGGTTACAATCTTCGTTTACGGCTCTGCCTTTGCGGCGCGAAGGCACAGCCGTAGCCAGTCTGTGGTCAGGCTAAAAAGATAGCGTGGTTTAAAGGGCCTGACGCCTTCAAAGTTTATTGCAGCTTCCCTCAACGCATAAAAAATATTTGGCTAATAAGTACCTACTATGAATGGTAAAAAGAAAAACTAGCCGAATCAATTCGAGGGGGGGTGCTAAAACTATTATGCTCGCATCACTCGGTCTTGCAGGCGCTCCGGACCGATGTTGGTAAACAAGGTCAAAATTTGAATGGTAAGTGTGAATGGTCGAACGTACTCGAAAATACCTAACCTGTTCCCTAAAAGGCGGGGGGCTTATATTTTGGCCTAACACCCAACGCTAAATTTCATTGTAAATTCTTCCCTTTTCTTCCCTTATTAATTCTGACTTTCGTCCGGTTTCACTTTTTCCATCTATCTCTGCGTTTATAGATTCTAGTGTTTTAAATTATTGGCACGAGCACTTTGGCGTTTACCAACCACATCTGTGGAACTGGCGATCCACATCAGTAATCATCCTTTGCTAAAACCATTAGAAACCAACTGATCCTTATCAGATGATACTTGTCAAGTGCGACAACCGACAAAGTCACTTTACTAATTCGTTTAGTTCGCTGTATTAATAAAAATATGAAATCGGCTGGAACCACAAAATGCTCTTGACGGTTTTGCTCGTTAAAACTTAATTTATGCTATTCAGCTTTTTGGAGGTTGTTGAATGTTGTTATTGCCAAATGTTAGTATAGCATTTATATAATAATACTTTTCATAGTTTCTTCCGAATATATTTCTATCGTGTCCAGCACGCGTACTATGACAGACTTTTGTCGACGAAAGAATAGACCTAATGACAGAATAGACAATATGGCAGAATAGACAAAATGACAGAATAGACAAAATGACATTTGTTTCTTAATCTGTCATTTTGTCTATTCTTCCGTCGACAAAAGATGGTAATGTATTCTTTCGTCGAAAAAACTCGTTTCTATGGTAGATGACCACCATAGAAACGAGTTACGCTACGCGTGCATTTTGTCCTGTTCTCTGCACGATGCATGAGCTGATGGACGGTACTGAAGGTGTCAAACACAAGCCAAATTCTGGGTTGATTCTTATCTGGATTGCCATCGCGCTAAGAAGAAGAAGGGTTGCCTGAAAACCCCAGAAAACAGATAATTCCCAATAGGGACTTAGAGAGCAAAATAATAGGACGACTAGAAAGGAGAACCCTAATCAATCCTTCGGAAATACTTCCTCATGCGAAAGGCATTTTTTATAAACATGCAGTGCTTCCTGCACTGCATGTTTATAAAAAAAATCGTAAACGTGGGGTCGTTGGTTTACAACATGATTCAAGTTCATGGATGTTTATTTTGCGTTATAGTAGTCTGACATAATTGGTACAGCATGTGCGATATATTAATTCTCTTTCACCTCGTATGAGATCGTCAGCGTAGCTAAAAATATTTGCTCAGGCGGCAATATCAAGGTCGCCGCGGTTAATTCGGGGGTGATCACGAGATCTCGGTGAGGAAAAAGTCGGGCTTTCCATATTAAGTTTTGTATTTTCTATGGAATTGGGAAAAACTATCGGGAAATAAGATCAGTTCGTTGTTCTTCCGCGTAGTTGTTATTTTTTTATCAGTCTTAACAATGATGAATTCCATTAGTTAATCGAGGTCTTGAAGAAGGAGCATCACACGGTAATAAGGTTCTTCTCATGAATAGATACTCAATGCTCTTCTCATGAATAGATACTCAATGCTGGCAGACGTAATCACAGATATGTAGTGAGAAGATTTAGATTACAAGAATTAGAAAATGACTATCCCACCAAAAACATTCTGTAAAAAACTACCAAGTCTCGATGGAGCTGCTTGACGCTATAGGCTAGATTAAATTAGAAGATGTGTCCCACTACGCTGGGTTTTTGCAATGACAGTAGAATTTTTTATGTACCAATAGTAGAAGGGGGCATTACCATATCTCTAATACAGCTGAGACCAGCTGAGGGTTCTTCATCAGATACTTCCGACCTTCGATTTTTGACATCAAATGAAGCAGCCCACCAAGTTGAATATTTTTTGTAAAGGCGGTATGTCGATCTCTAATAGTTTGGTTGAGCTCTTGTGTTTTCTAATCAGGGTCACCAGGTACTTCCAGATCTTCGATCCTAGTTTTTATAGATATCCTAGTTTTTATAGTTTTCCCTTTATGTGGCCATTAAACCCAAACTCTGTACCAAATCTCAGCTGTCTGAGTTTATGGGAAGTACTAGTTCTATTCTGATGATCATGAGTGAGTGAGTGAGTGTCATAAATGCGAAACTTTGCTTTCGATTAATTTCGGACCTAAATGACCTACAGACTTGAAATTTTGTATTTTTAGTATGTGATTGTAGCTTACTGGATGACGAAAATTTCTGCGTTCTGGTCTTATCCAGAGGTTCACAAATAGGGGCCTGAAAATGCGGCGAAATGGTTCCAGTAAAGGATGGTACGGCAGTGTTTGGTTCGCGCTCGACTTGGCGGGGGAACTGCCGTGCCCCCCGATTTGGTTATAAACAATTGCGGATTTTAATTTAAGTAACAAATACTTTTCAATATTGTTTAATGGAGCGACAAAGGACCATTGTATTGTATATTCGCGAAAAAGTGTACCAATTATTTGTAGTCATTTTTTTAATTAATTTTATGTATAAAGTGACGAAACCGGGAATCCGCGTGATCCTGTTCTTGTGACATCCTTTTTGTTTCGGTTTTTCACAGTTATTATGCCTTTTATGCAGTGTAGAAATTAAGTGATGAATGCTCGCAACCGATAAAATTAAACAAACAGAGTCCAGTTATATCATAACTCATAAATTACGTGCTAGCCGCATTACCAATTCAAGAGGCACACAATCTCGTTTACGTTCTATTTCTATGTTAATGTCCTTTAATTTGTAATTCGTAGCACTCGTATAAATAATGGGTACAATTATTTTATTTGGCACGAAATACGTATGATGTGTTTGGGATCATGTCTTTATGTAATGTTTATATATTATAGATGGATATTTTTATTAAAAGTCTTGTTGAAAGTTCGGTTGATTTCTTAATGGCCTGGATTTGATCGACTCACTTGAAGTACCTAGAACAAATTGTATAAAATTTGTTGATAATTATAGGATTCTAATAATAGGTACCTCAGTCTTCATTTTCGGAACTCGAGTCATTAATTTTGTAAAATTAATGTTCCTTTTGTGGTGCCAAAACTTGGCAAGTCTCACTTGATTGGAAATAAATCATTCGTCCATCTCCAAGTTCTCAGAGTTTCAAATTTTCCTGTTTAATCACGCATCTTCATAGAAATTTTTGTGTATTATACGTTGTTCTTCTCAGAGGCAAAGCTGTTATACCAAAACCATCGTTTATACTAATCATGTCCAAAAACTAAGTTTAAAGTAACGTCGGTTACAAATGTTTGAAAGTTTGAGCTTTAAATAGGAATGGACATTAGTCTTTCTGGACATCTGAGGTTTTAATGAAACTACTGCACGGATCCAGCCGCGGCTCACTAATTAATTGATATAATACAACTCATTAATTTATTAAATAATATAAACAGTGAGATGTCCACACTCGCGCCGTCGGTATGCGGAACCCATTTCGAAGTGGGGCGTGGGCCTGCACTCTGTTTTCAGCGAAAGTCCTGCCGCTTCAGTGCAGATATTTATAGATGTGATCAGAATACAATAAGTTTTTCTGCCAACCGTGCCAGCGTCCATATTTATAATCAAACAAAATAGAAATTATGCACTGGAGCGGACCCACACCTCTGATGATTCTTTGATTGAACTAAACATAAACATTTACATACGAATCTCATATAATTTATTTCTGTAAGGGTGAGCCAAGAAATCATTTAGTCTTTCTTTAGAAGTTTCTGGAGACGTGATTTCGATAAACAAATTTTTGAAAAGAGTTGAATGAAAAACATGACAACTATGGAAACTGTGTTAGTAGCTGCAAGCAATATATATTTAGTTGAGACTAAAAACTCGATAACTAAAACGGTAAATCATCTACTCTTATCTAAAAAAACTCTTATCTAAAGAAACGTATTTATACAAATAACATACACAAGCGAACAGTAAAATACTCGTTATTATAGTACAACATGTCTCACCAAGCTCCTGTTCTAAGAGGTCGGTGTTATTAGCCTGCGCCGGCGCAGCGCCCGATGATGTCCCGGGAGGCTCACCACCTGTGCGGAGGAATAACAATCAAATTGCTCTGGATTATACACAATTGAACCTAATACTTAATTACTATAAAGAATAATAAATCAATCAAAGTTTATTTTTTAAAGGCAATTTTTAATTTTAGTTGATCAGTTAGAGGAAATATCAAAATAGACCAAATGATATGTGTAACCTATTTGCTGAATATCTTTGTTTAGTTAATTGAATCTGAATGAAAATACTTAAAAACACTTAACATTTTTGACACACAATAATGTAAACATAATAAAGTTTAGACTGTAGTTGTATGCATGAAACAAATATGATTTAAAAAAAATTGCATATTAGGTACTTTGTGTGGTGAAAAGAAGAAAATAGAGACGGCACAAGATACAAAACTAAATAATATAAATCACTGATGTTCTTTTTATTATCATGCAAAAAAAAAAAAAATTACCGATACTTGAGTGACTATTTCAGACGATTGAGATTAACAGAAAATAGTTTTCAAAATATTCTTTGCTTTTACGACACTAATCATAAAATCTTGACAAAAGTCAAAAGGCTGTCAGCTTCTGAATAAAAATACATGCAGTGACGTTTAAGGAGTGGTTAGCCAATTAATCGATAATCGAAAAATAAATTAAAGAAACCATCGATCCGTTAATCACAAGATCGCAGACACGCACTGGTATCCATCATCATACGCCACGACATCGACGACTGATCAAATTATTATGTCCTACAGTGGTTCCTCATTAACACTTCAACTACATTCGCGAGAAATTTCTTTGAGGTAAAAATACTTCAATAATCTTGGGTTGTAGAGGTCGAAATAGATTTATGAGCATCAGATAGTTGACGGCCGATCGTATCAACCCATGGCATCGTATCAATGCCCATTATGTTCCGATTCCGAACAAAGGATATGTACAACTTGTGGAAAATTAAGATGTACTAAGGTGAAGCTACACACATTTCGTATTTACTTGATGTCAAGTCCCTCTTTATGTTGATTGTGGCTGCAATTGGTCTTATTAATTTTGTACAGGTGAGCACCTGATTGGCTCTTGTCCAACCAGCCACATCTCACAACCGCCCCACAATATACTTCGGAACATAAACAAATACGCACAATACATCGTTTCAATTTTATAAATACATTCACCAGAAATTGAGTTTATCGAAATATGTATACTCGACTTGTAAATCGAAAATCTTAGATACGAATAACATTTCGATTGGGTTATTGTCAATGACGACATTTCAGGTTTTGATCCTAGTTAGACTGTTTTTAAAAAAAATTATTTTGTTGAGATTTTTTTTCGTGACTACGAAAAAAAAACAACTCAACAAACTTGACTAAGTCAGAAAATGCCTAACTAATAATAACAGAAACAGTAACGGACGTTCGATAGCTAGCTAGTAAAACTGCTTTATTTTGGGCTGAGCGGATGACGTCGCAATGACGCTCGCATTGGTATGTTTCGTTTCGCTGATAACATAAAAATCGCTGATATCACCTCAGACGTATTATGTTCCTTTTTTCTACCCACCTTTTCTAGATGCAGTTCTTGATGCCAAAGCTTCCACCAACAGACGCTGGTTCACGCCGCACAAATTCGCTGTCAATTTTTCACACTTTCGGTGGCAGTTTACATCGCAGTCTAGAACAGATTATGAGTTTTCGGGTGGCTCAAGGCTTGTAAAGATTTTTGTACAACTGAGCACCCACGCTATATCCTATATGCTGAAAGCCGTGCAAAAGCAGACGTGCAAAGTCTCCTATCGGTTTAGTGGAAAATTAGATATGTGGATACAATATACAAATGAACTTCGTTAATATAAATGTGTGCCTCCCTAAATTGGTTTATCGTCTATTTAATTACCTTTCTTAATTTGCGAAAACGTTGCAGGTGACGCAGGTGCTGAAGAATCGAAGCCAGAATCATTTGAACCGGTAGAAGTCCTTCCATCTGGGTTATTTTCACACTCGTAAAATTCTGCAGAAGCTTCACTTTGGTCTGATTCATCTTCGTCATCCTCGTCTGAGGATTCTTCTTCTGAAGACGATTCCGATGTGTCTGAATGAATTACTTGAGGAGCTTTCTTTTGCAAGGGGCGAGGAGTCGCTATTAAAGGTTTCACCGCTCTTTCCTCCTTCAATGGCTTCTTTTGGTTTATAACTGGTGCAATGACCACAGCTTGGATAGATGTTTCTGGTTGTTCGTCTTTTTTAATAATATTTTCAGCCTTATTTTCCTCTCCTGTCTTGTGTTCAATTTGTACTCTTGCTTCAATTTCATCTTTTGGAATGTCTTGTGACTGTAACACTACTAGCGAAGCAGGATCTTTAGCCGTTATGTTAGCCGGTTTAGATGTTATATCATTGCCTGATAAGGTCGATGTTTCTTCATTTGTTGACGGTTTAACAGTTGCGTTCAATAGTTTATCATCAGTCTTATCACTTTTAGTTACAATATTTTTAGCTGGCGAGCTAGCTTTTGACTTGGCTTCTGGAGAACTCTTTGCGGGTGCTCTAACGTTTTTATTTGAAATAGAACCTTTTGCTATGACTGATTTTTGCACAACAATATTCGAACATATGCATGAGCAAGGTGGCTTGTCTGTTGCTGGTTCCTTATTTTCAATTAAGACGCTATTTGATACTTTGTCTATCTTGTTAACTTCTGGCAATTGACATTTATTTTGAGCAATTGCCATATTTTCAACTGATTTAGACATAGGTGAGCTTTTTACAATTGTGTTATCGGTTTTACTTCCTTCTGAAGCTTTTATTTCACTAAGCTCAGCCGTTGATTGTTCAGCAACTGTCGGTTTAGCAATCTCAGATGGTGTGCAACTTGATGTTACTGGTTCCGATGATTGAAGCTCTATGTTCGTTTTTGATGTGATTATTTTATTTGGTTGTAGTCCTACTTCAGACAGATCTTTTGAAGGCACCACATTAGTAGTTTTTGTTTCCAAAGTTATTATTTCTATTGGTCTTTGTTCAGCAAAAAGTTCATCCACTGGTTTCGGTGTTGCAACTTTATATTCGCTTTCCAGTAAAGCTATGGTTTCGTCTTTCTTTTTTCTGTTTGCATTTGTATCTTCCAATGTTTTCAGAGTTTTTAATACTTCTCTGTTTGCACTGGCTTTTGGTAATGCGGCCTGCAGATATTTTAATTCTGTTTTTACATCCTTTTTTAGTACCTTCTTAGATTTTTCAGATTTTGTCTTCTTCTGGCTAGGTTTTTTAACTTTATTTTCATCTATAGCATCCAGAGACGCACTTTTTCCTATTTTTTTACATTCAGTTGACAATTTGACCGTTGTTGTATCACTGTCCTGCACTTTACATTCTTCAATTAGTTTTGGACTATCTTCTTCTATTTCTTTTGTTACAACTGTGGTTAGCTCAGGTATTACTTTGATGTTAACAGTTTCATCCATAACATCAGATTGATGTCTGATTTTGGATTCGTTTCTGATAATTAAATGTTTTACTTCTATTTGCTCATCTTTTGATTGATTGGGAAATTCTTCCTTGAGTCCCGAATCGTTAACACCTTCTTTACTCATGTTTAGTGAATGAATTGGTAGTTTCGGTGCGTCTTCGTCAGTTTCGTTTTGTTTATTAGAATCAGTTAAATACGTGGCAATATCTGGATTTTGATTGAAGTCGCTAATATTATTGTCTAGGATTTTTTCACTGTTATCGACTTCTTCCTCTGGAAACCAGGCTAAAGAACGCATGTGTTTTTCTTTGGCTTCTTCTAAGTATTTCTTTCTTTTTACTAAGTAAACAGTTTCTCTTTTTCCTATTTTGTTCCAAAAGTTACCATCGTCAGGCTCAGGCGATTCAAGATCATTTCCAGCATTCTTTTTATTCGTTGTTTTCTTAATGTTATTTGTTTCCTCACTTACATCAGGTACATTTCCTGATGGTTGAGGCACAATTTCTACTTCACTGCTGTAAGTAATTTCTTTTTTTGGTACATGTAGCTTTTCTTCTACAGTAACATTTTCAACTCTGAATTTCAGCGGACTCATTGGGGACTCTGTTACTTCAACCGATGATGTAATTTTAGTTTTTAACTTAGGCTTAGGTTTTTCTTTTGCATTATCTTGTTTTACTGATAATCTACTTTCTTCTATTGCGGGCAAGTCCACATTTGCCTGTTCTTTAGGAAACTCGGTTATAGAATCTAATCTGCGGATATTACTTCCCGAGGAGGATTTCTTAATACTTCGCCTTTTTGAAAAGTTTCTTGGATCTCTAACATCCTTATAAGATTTTAGACTATAGTGTAATGAATGGTCAGATTTTGTAGTCTTGAGCGGGTTTTGTAAATCCTGTTTTTGTCTTTTATTAGTCTCAAACGCCACTAAATTAGTTTTATTTTCAGCAGCAGTACCAACTTTGCTCAAATCCAAAGTTGCAGTACTGAGATTTTCGCTCCTAATTAATGAATCTAATAAATTTGCCTGTTCTGCCAAAAGTTCCACCGAACATCTTCGGTCCAAACATATATTTTCAGCCGGAACAGTTTTTGGCGCTGGAGTCGCTGGTAAACTTTGAGATTCTACGGGTTCTTTCTTCTGTACCTTACTTAGCGTTTCCCAGTCTTTTTCGTTCTTAACGTGGAACTTTTCCACAAGCTTGGCACCCATGGTTTTCTTTTCTTTCTTATCCTTGTAAGTCAAATCATCGGAAAGCTTTTCCCTCCATTTCATGAACTCTTTCTCATCTGTTTTGTTTTCTTCGTTTACTCCCTGTTCAGTTTGGTCTTGTGTATCTTCCGAACCTTCTGCCTCTTCATTTGGCTTACGAGGAGAATTTCTTTTTATAGTGTAAAGTCTAACAACTGTTCTTCCGCGTTTTATTGTACTTCTTTCGACACATGGTGAAGAATCAATACCGGTTTCCGGTTTGCCGTCGACCCTGGGCATGAAAGGACTACTTTCACTGACATTGTTTGTTTCCTCCTTTGGTGGTGGTGGTTCATGCTTTGCAGGTGCGGGGGGCATGGGACGTCTAGTTGGTGTCGTAGGCTCTACCTTATGCCTGTATCTGTCTCTGGAAACATCGATATCAGCTGTGTTTATATTTACAGGACGTGGCGTATAGTTGGGAGTACCGTAAGTTCTAGACGAAATTGGTACTCGTCTCGGGCTATGTATTCTAACAGGACTCGCAGATCCTCTTTCAGTTATGGTAGTGAGATGTGGAGAGTAGTTTCTTCCCGCACTGGTAATCCATCTTGACGACAATGGTGCACGAGAATAGCTGCTGAGAGACGAGTGGTTGCTGTAACTGCTTCCAGGATTTAAATAAGAAGCACTGTAAGACGATCCCAGAGGTGAAGTTGAACTGCTATAGCTGTAAGGTGATCCAGTGTACGGAGAAGATGACCCGTAATACATGTTCGCGATGTGTTCCGAAAACAGTGGCATAACAGCGCGTTAAATCACGGTCGTGCGACAGCCGGGGTCGCACATCAAAGCGCGCGCGCAGACTGGCGCAGGCGGCGCGCGTGGTGACCAGCGCGTGCAGGTACGCGCCGCCCACCGCCTCCCGCACCCCCGTACCCAGCGCCCGCCCGCCGCCCGTGCCGCGCACCCAGGTGATTGATTGATGATGGCAAGTAGATAATAATAGACACAGTATGACTATTGTCACAGTCTCGGGAGGAAGTTTTTTACATTACTGAACGAAATGTTTCCCTATGATTCATATTTTGAATTTAAATTTAGTATCTATTTAATAAACCGCTAAACTTAAATGCCGAACGCAGTTTAAAACATAAATGTTCCGTAACCGATTAAGTTTGAAAGCGGTTTGTATGTCATTTATTACCGTTCTATTATTAGAGGATCCAAAAATAAAGCTTCTTGCGACATGCATAGTCGTATTAATAGACAAGCAAGCATTGTCTCTACCTACTTACGAGAACTATTCGCAGCTGGACTTGTTTATAAACGAGAGACAAGATTTTTGTGTACACGGAATACTTTTCTCGGATGAAAAGAAAAGAATATATACCATATCAGCTTTTTGCCATGTCACTGGAATCGTGAGTCAGTTTAGGAAAATGGGTTTTTGTTATACCGGAACGATGCACTGGCTACCAATAATGTCATCGTACCTACTAGTTTCGTATGAAAAGTTTTGTTAAGCTTTCAGGATATACGAAAGTCTCTTGCTCTGTGTCAAAACTGTGGTATCGTGTAATTTTTTTGAGGTTTCAGAACAATCATATATCAAACACCAAGAACATAACGTTAGGTTGCTTTAATCGAATTAAACCAATAACATGAGACGGACTGTTCCAAATAATTTAAAAAATTATAACATCACGCCTTGTTTCCCCGAAGGGTTGGACAGAGGTGTATCTCTAGTATACACCCACATTTCGCCAGTTACGTTTAAAGTCCCAATAGGGGGCGAGCCTATTGCCATCAACCGGGCACAAATCCAATCTCCGGGCTGCTACTGAGAGATTCCAGATAGAAAAACCCAATAACACGTTGTCCGACCTGGGAATCGAACACAGGACCTCATGCTCAGCAGTAACTAGACCAACGAGGCAGTCAACATTTTCATTTCATTCATAAAATGAAAAGTTAATCATAAGATCTATGTATCTATATATCTATCTATCTACATCTTCTATACATATTATAAATTAAAGTCGCTTTTGCTTTCTGTCTCTGTGTCTGCGTTGTTCTTACTCGCAACGGGTTTCGATGCGGATTTTTACTTACTTTAAAACTTTTATTAAGAAATCTCGATGTTTTTATTAAGTCTTATAAAGCAGTGCGACACAACCTGTCACCATGGATACATCATTCTGCACTCAAAAAAAAAATATCGGTTATTTAAAAAAAAAACTTTTCAGTACATTTTGACCGCGTATGTATTTCAATTTTCTATGTAACAGCGGATTGTTTTCGATAACCGACGAAATATCTTTACACTAGCGGGTCTAGAATTATGTGCTGGTTTCATGGATACAGGGTCCGCGTCGATGTCCCTGCCACCCTGTATTTATAGACCCCAACTGCTAACCGGCTTCAGCGGGCTCCGCTAAATAATGTATCTGTTTTGTCAAAAATCTCAGAACTCGATCTCATAATCGAAACTACTGGAACTGAAGCACAAAAAATAGTGTTAACGAAAATAAAAATGAGTTCACAAATATAGAGTAAGCCAAGTTGTCACCTAAACAGTTTATCTTTACGTAAAGAAGTGGAATATATTGTGGCAGTAAATATTATGGGTTTCAGGTTAAAAACGAACGCTACTCGAGGGTCTACTTATGTGGGCCAAGTTTATAAATCTAATGTAATGCAAAATACAAAATGAAATAGTTCATAGTTTTCTGTTTCTATCATACCTACGTTTTAAATGAACGGGAAGTATTAATAATTCATAGAAGAAATAGCATCTTACATGAGTTGAGGTTTACGGTCACAAGCCTAAAATCTACATATAATGTTACCGCCCAAACCCGATTTCAGGCCAAACTGGTTTGGTGGTTTGGATATAGTAGTTCTGCCCAGGACAATCTATTTTGGATTAAATACTTTAGGCTTAACTAGGCCTAGGCCTAAACTGATTAGGCAGCACGGCTCCCTGTCGTTTCGGGTGACGCAGTTATTTTCGGGGCATGGGTGTTTCGGAAAGTATCTGAGTCGCATAAACAGGGAGCCGGTCGCCCGTTGTCACCACTGCGTCGACTGCCGGGAGGACACGGCGTGGCATACGCTGGCAGAGTTTGCCGCTTGGGAGGAGCCACGCCGCGCCCTTATCTCAGAAGTAGGCAGTGACCTGTCGCTGCCGACCGTAGTGAGTTCGATGGTCGGCAGCGAGGAGTCCTGGGACGCGGTGGTTTCCTTCTGCGAAACTGGTATCTCGCAGAAGGAGGCTGCGGAAAGGGATCTCGTCCACTCTACCGATCCGCAGTAGGCGCACCGGGCGTAGGCGGAAGGCGGACATCCAACCGACAAGTCGGGGACGTTTGCCGCCCCCATACATCAGTACCCGAGGTGACGGCGCCTAGTGTACCATGCGTGCCCCTCTTAGACGTTGCGGGGCGAGTCAAACACCTCACTCCCCGCCCCCTGACGCGAGGAGGCCAATCGAGGCGGTTGAACCATTTGGGGTTGCGGAAAAATCGTATGTTCCGTAATCGTACTATCCGGGGTAGTTTTTAGTCAGTAAGAATCTGACAGACCCCTCCGCCCGCCCCAGGGCGGAGGACATCCATTAGGATTTTCCAAAACCCGAACAAAAAAAAAGGCCTAAACTAATTGAATCGTTGCAAGTGACAAAAAACACAAGTAAATTAATTGTTAAAATTAAAAGACAATTAATTAGTTTAACAATATTTATTCAAACATATTTACTTAGTCTTATTTAATCATTAAAAAAAGCAACATTATTGATTAGAAGTGACACAACACCTTGTACAAAACTATAACATTAAAATAATCCAGTCAATACTTTTTATAAAAAAGATTTTTGATTCAAACAAAAAGTTTAGTAAACTTAACTATAGTGTCCGACCGAAAGTTCGGATCCGGCCAAACAGTGCCCGACCGAAGCAGGGGTCTACTCTCTAACTCCGTCAACGACGATACGGGTCCGTCCGAAGGTAGGTAGTTCGAAACTAAACACATAACAATACAATACTCCCGATTGATTTCGGATTCATGAGTTTCAAACGGAATCATAGACAATATTTGTGAACGAATGACGCATGACGATAGAGCTTTTTTTTTTCAAAACATTAATTTACATTACATAAGTGATTTTTCATATTATTTATACGACGCGGGAAGTTTTCGCTTGTTTAGTAAAATGATCCCAATCGCTCCAGCAGCAACTCATGCACAAATTGATGCCCTCCTCGATTTTATGAGTGAGCATAATGAGTTGGTTCGCGTACTATTGAGGCGTTCCGACGGGAGAATCCGATCAAAACGGCTGTGGGAAAGCCTGTGCAACTCCCTTAATTCAATGGAGAGTTGCACAAAGTCCGTGGAGCAGTGGCAAAGGGTGAGTTTAATACATTACTCGTATTAATATAATTTTAAGGTCTTGCCATTATTAAAATGCATACAATGATAATCAGTCGTCCTCTTAAGTATCTGTCCTAGAAGTCTAAAGGCTTTATAGTTTTTTAATGTAATTTAATTAACTAAATTTTAGGTGTGGGCTGATAAAAAACATTTGGCCGAAAAAGCTGCTGGAGCTGCCAGACGTTTAGCGTGTGCTGTAGGTGGAGGCCCATCGGTAGCACCAACCCTCTCCCAAGTTGAATTGAGGATACTTACAGTAAATTATGGGAGAGGGTTTTGGAGAGCCGCAAACTGAGGCAAGAGTGCCACCTTTTCCATCGGTAATAATTAAATTTATAATTGAACATAGGTAGTAAGTCTTTCCCGTGATTTTTGAATTAAATAATTATACATAACAGATACATAATTATACATTTATTGTATCTGTCAATGAAATTCAGTATTTGTTGTACAGGGTCCACCTGTAAGACAAGACCCAGCAGTCATCACACCCCACAGTATTTCGCCTAGAACATGCTAGGTGGACAAAATTCAAGTTTTCATTTCCAGGAAATCTTAATTGCATAACACAAACAACACCCCCAAACTTCAAATTCCGAGAAAAAGTTGTTTTTCAAATGCTTAACTGATGAGTCATAGAGTTCAGAAGTCAGGTAATGAGTTTAATGCAAGCGTTCCGGTCAATCAGTTGCAATTTAGCGACACTTTTGTGCACATCTCATAGTGGTTTATAAAAGGTTGTGAAAGTTTTTTGTGATGGATATTAATACTGAGGGTATGTACTATTATTTAATATATTATTTTTATCAGAATCTATTCAAATGAATTTTAAGCATTTTTTTAACTTAATGCATAAATGTTTGCGTAATTTTTTTCATAAACAAAACTTTGAACGTTCAGGAAATACATTGATTCGCCTCTATTCGGGCTAGTTTTTAGATATATTGTAGGTATAACTGTGTAGTTTGTAAAAATACACATATTGTTCAGCACACTTCAGAACAACATATTTTTTTTTATTTTTTTTCAGAACACGTTTACTCTATTTCAAGGGTAGCATTTTTTAAGAGTGGTTGAAACACACGAAGAATGATAAAAGATCGCGTATTTATGACTATCTTTCTTCAAATTTTCACTTTGGTGACATTACTGAAAGCAGCCAAAGAGAAATAAAGTTGAAAATATCCAACTTTTCTACTAAGATTGAAGCCAAATGGTTGGCTTCGGGAAAATCGAAGGAGCGTTTTTTAATTAGAAATAAGACTTGGCTGGATGAAGGAGACATACAGTTTACTGTGAGTTCTTTAGCCCCACAACCTTCAACATCGAGTGAGGTTGTGACATCTGCAGGAAGACCTCGCAAAGATTTCGAGGAATCGTCGTTTAAGACGAAGAAACGTCGAGTCGTGGATCTCGTAGAATCTCGAAGTGCCAGTGAATGAGTGACTACTGCCGAAATTGCTATGCGTTCAGCAGGGCAAAGAAAAGTTGCCCATGTGATTAGAGACATTAGTGAAAGGCCAGATAATATTATTAAGTCAAAAGAAAATACCAGTTCCGTTAATCCTAGGCAGTTAAGTAGTGACGAAGCCTTAGCATCCTATATAGATTCTAAGTCAACAACACATGCTTATAAACAAACTATGAAAATCCTCAGCCTTCATCAACTATGTATTGTCGCCCCATCGAATTTATATTTGCTAAGGAAACGAGTGACTTCACGTTAGCGGAGACAAATAGATTGTTGGAAGAAATTAATGCTCTTCTTCCAACACTTATCAACTTTGGTGATTCTCAAATCTCTGTGAAACACGAACTTCTTCAGACAATGATAGACGCAAAGGTATGTAACGCCTTAACGGAAACTCGTTCATCTCAAAAGTGTTTCATCTGTGGTGCCACCCCCAAGACGATGAACGATGACCCCGCGAAGTTTAACAACAATCAGGAACATTTTGGCTTTGGTTTATCTACACTTCATGCTTGGATTCGTTGCTTTGAATGCCTTTTACAAATCAGCTATAAGTTGAATATTAAGAAATGGCAGGCTAGAAGCGACGAAGACAAAGCTGATATCAAGATTCGTTCCGAAGAAATCAAGTTGATGTTCAAGAACGAGATGGGACTCATTGTAGATAAACCAAAGCCAGGATTTGGTCCTTCCAATGATGGAAACACAGCCCGTCGCTTTTTTAAGAATGCTGTGATGAGCGCTCAAATCACAGGATTGGATGTTACTATTATCAAACAATTCTATGTTATTTTGAAGACATTGTCTTCTGGGTTCGAGATAAACTTAGTTGAATTTAATAAATTTTGTCTTGAAACTAGAAGACATTACCTTAGTCTCTATTCGTGGTACTATATGCCTGCTACTGTACATAAAATATTAGTACACAGTACTGAGGTCATCAAAGCGGCATTGCTTCCAATTGGGCAACTTTCCGAAGAGGCTCAAGAAGCACGTAACAAAGATTGCCGCAGATTTAGGGAGTACAACACCCGCAAGTGCTCACGTGTTGCCACGAATAGAGACTTGCTGTCCATGTTAATAATAACATCTGACCCTTTGATCAATGGCCTTCGTGAGATTCCCCCGAAAAAAGCCGGAAAAAATATGTGCAGAAGTATTAAAGTTAATCGTAAGCCCGACCATAGTAGCATCAAGACCGGAAACGTCATCATATTGTCGCACATTACCACAAAATGATGACGATTCACCAGAAGATTTTGATGATGATTCTGATGATTAGGTTTAGGTTAAGTTAGTTTGTACAGTAGGTATTTATTTATTTAATGCATTTTTGTTGTTTGTTTATTATTTTTAAATATTTTTTTCTGTTTTTACATATTTTTTTTGTTTTTTTTTACAAAATCATACCAAAAACTATTAATAATGCCTCAACATGACTACTTATATATAAAAGCATCGTTAAATATCATAAAATAATATTGTCCACCTAGCATGTTCTACGCGGTACACTGTGCACCCAAACAAATATCTGCTGCTACACCTGCCAACCCACTTTCCCAGGATCAACCCGCAGTGTCCACTGAGGCAATGGAGCTGCCAATTCATAATCAGCAAAGTAAATATTATTGATCACTAGTAAATAGAACACATAAATCATGTTTATATAATACTAAGCTAAAGCTGAGTAATTTTTTTTTTCTTTTTTTAACAGCATTACATTCTCGTCGTGCACGTCCACGAGTTCGGCGACATCTACCTGCCGATTCAGCATGAAGCCGAATTTTTTAAATACCACAATGGCAACCTTTATTTAATCAAGCACCTCATTTCTTTTGGATGCTTTAAGTCTCTGGTCTTTCAACTCAATAATTCACTAAATTAAAACTTGTCCATTACGAGCAATTATCTAAGTTTCACATAAATAAGTAATGGTAGGTATGTGTTGATTGGTTAAAAAAAACTGTTGATTATATAATGTTGATAAAAGATAATCTTTATTTTCATTGATAAAGTGTTTTGTTGATTGTTAATTTTATTCATATTATTAGGTATTTAAGACTGAAGTAGACAAGTAAAAGAAACTAAGTTCCTACCAAATAATTTGAGACTATATAAATGAAACAAAATCTATGTTTTGATTGTTAGTGTATTGTTGATTGTATTCTTTTTTCAATTTGATTGTTGCAAAATAAAATTTGTTACCAAAACAATGCTTTTATTGTGTAAATTTTGATTTTTAACAGTATCTTCCGCCTGTACTAACACCCATTATATCCTGTAAGCAAAATATCTAGTTTGAAAATTATACAACCTAACCAATAATATAAATACAAATACCCTATTTAATTACTTGTTTTAATAAGAGGCAATCGGCGACGCCTCCGGTCTACCTGTAGAGCTTCTTCGAGCATTAAAAAAGCAGCCATATTTTCAATTTATTAACTTTCGTCAGCAGCACGATAACTATTTTGATCGTATCAAATGACATAACGTTCCGTCAAAACAAGTGTCAAATCCAACTTCGGACGGAAAAAAACGCAACGGGAGTAGGGACAACTGTCAAATCGTGTTGTAGTTAATTTTTAGTTTGAGTTCGGGACTAATCATAAGTCCGTAGATGATACGGAGTAGAAAACGTCCGTAACGAAGGCCGAAACTACGGACTTCGTGCTAAGAGAGTAGACCCCCTGGCATATGACCTTTGTGAGCTGTTGGTTTTGATAGATTACGAACGAAACTACTGACAGATAGACAGACAGCGTAGACACAGTAATGGGGTCCCGTTTTCACTCTTTTTTTTGTACAAAACCCAAAAAACTAAGTGTTTACAAAACTTTTTTTTTTAAATTTGCAATCTTTTGAATTGTGTTTATAAATAATTAGAAGTAATTTGGTTTCTTAGCAGGAATGCTGCTTTTGGTATCAGCGAGAAGGGATTTATTCGCTATCTAACAAATTGATACAAGCTCTAAGGGCAACAGCAGATGCAGCAAAATCACTCGTTTTATCGATTACTTCGACGCTGCATCGCGTTTTGGCGACTCGATCCGTTCATGTTCGTATTAAAAGTTGTGTTTTAATGATGCTAAATTGTTTGGCGGAGGCATGAAGCATTTCATTACATTTTTATTTAATCATTATCTTTTAATGTTATTGCTCATATTTCAGTCGTCATTTTGAAATGTTGACAGTTTTTCACACAATTTCTGACTAAGTAATTTTGTCTTTGAATAAAAGCAATTCGATGATTGCAAAAACAGCACCTTGTGAATCAAATTATTTTGTAACAAAACTACTAAAAACGACGGTCTCAGAAAATAATGTCACTTTTTCAACTAACTTTTTCATAATTTCATAAGTTTTAAAGTTTTAGAGGAACCGGTTTCGGCTGAAAATCGTATTTCGGTCGGAGACTACTTATTTATACATCTTAATTTGACGGAACATGTGTCAACAACTTAGGCTATGCTGATGATATGGTTCTGCATGTCTATTTTCAAAAAATCGCACGGTGAAGACTTGCGTGGAAGCTGTCAGTGTCATCTCGTCTTAGACAATCCCTAGCATCAGTGGCACTGACAGCTCACTCCACGCTCACTTCACCTAAGTATTCAAGGTGAGATGGTCCAGAATTAGGGGTATTCTCTGCTGTCCCCCTCGGTCAACGCCCTGAGGACACTGGTAAAAATTTGTGAACGCTACGCATCCGAGCATGGATTCAAGTACAACTCACAGAAAAGCGTGGTAGGTACCGATTTTTTGGGCTGGAAAACAGAGACCTAGTAAAGTGCCTCCGATCATGGTCCATGGAACTGCATTGAAAGTTGTGCAGAAATTTAAGTATCTGGGTCATCTGGTCACGAAGGACTTTAAAGATGACCTTGAAGATGATGATGATATAGCAAGGGAACGCAGGGCGTTTGCGGCAAGGAGCAATATGCTGGCCCGTAGGTTCGCTCGATGCACTAAAGAAGTAAAAATAACACTTTTTAGGGCATATTGCCAATCTTTTTACTCGAGCAGCCTGTGGGTTCGGTATACGAAACGAGCCTACAACGTCCTGCGTATCCAGTATAATCATGCGCGCGTTGAAGGTTTCCACGCTATAGTGCGTAAGAAAGTGGCGTCATTATTTCTAAGACTGCGCGGTACCAACAGGATTTTGCAAGTGATTGCATCCCGACATGACTGTCCCATACAGGCACATTAAACATGTTTCTTTCTTTCTTATATTATGCAACTACTAACATAGATCTTAAAAAAATTGTTACTAACGCTTCTAGGAATTCTATCCGATATAAATGAACAATAAAATTAAATTAAATTAAACTAGTTTATCCTAACAAGCGTAGGATACACCGGTTTGGCCTAGGACAAATTAGTTTTGCCAGAAGTCGGGTTTGGCCGGTAACATAAGTATATATATGTTTAGCAACGCTTTGTATTTTTGGCTCTTAATAAAAATACAAACTTCTAATAAAAATACTGCGAAGAGTGCTTTAAAACAAATATTTCGAGATTTATGGACCAGAGATTTAGTTTATGATTTCCTTCTTGTTCACGATAAATAATAACTTTTTAACGACTCTGTTGCCAAAAATGCAATACATAGATTTCATAGAAGAAGGGATGACGTATTTTCGCTTGAAGGAAATAAGAATGATTGTCGTTTGGTTCTATTTCTTTTGCACCTGCACTTTTGGTCATTACACATTTCATCGTATTGTAATATGTATTTGGTATTTCTGTGTTCAATGAACAAAATTATTGTTGTAATTTTGGTAAAGGCGCTTATCTATCTATCTAAACATAACATAACATCACACCTGCATTCCTCGAAGGGTTAGGCGGGGGTGTACCTATAGTACACTCACATTTCGCCAGTCATGTTTAAGTCCCATGTAATTGGGGGCGAGCCTATTACGCGAGAAATTCCAGATGGGAAAACCCAATAACAATTTGGCCGACTTGGGAATCAAACCTAGGACCACAAGACCAGGCAGCCAGTATCTATACATATCCAAACTATATTATTATTAATTCGAAAGTAACTCTGTCTGTATGTTACCTTTTCACGCCTAAACCACTAAAGGGATTTCGATAAAATTTGGCGAGGAGAAAGACGGCATCCTGGGGAAGGACATAGCCTACTTTGTCCCGGTAGCACGTTTCCGAGGGATCATTTTCAAAGCCGCAGGCAGAAGCTGGTGTAAAATAAAGTTGCTTTTCAGCATCTTTTAAACTCCACAAAGGATTAAGGATTTCGCTAAAGGTCACACAGTCAAACACGAAAAACAATTTTATTTTACACCATGGATGGGGTTTTCACCGTAATTTATTTCGGAAGACTTATGTGTGTAATTTTTTATTTTCGATGAAGTAAGCACTGAAATCTCAATGTTTTGACATGTCATTCCATGCTTGTGAAGCAGGGACGGGTCGCCAGTTACCTATAGTAAAATCATAAATACATGGTAGGTATAAAAATAACGTTAGCATCTACCTTTACTGAGAACTTTACAATCGTTTCTGGGCACAGCAAGTGGTTAAATGCTTCGTGTTTATTCGTACTGACTGATATTCAGCTGCATCCAAGTGCATCGGGGGTCGAGTCCAACAGATGATAGCAGGGATTAAAGCGCAAGAGAAAGAAGAGAGCGGCAACTGCCCCTAAAGTAGGGGATTCGATAAAATAATTGAATTAAAAACGTTAATTTGCGGCTGCACATAAATATCTTCTCACCTAATGCTAATACGTTGAAAGCTTGTAAAATATACCTCTCATATCTTATAATACTCTCTCGGGATGAAAATGGTACACGCATTAACTGCTTTATATAAAATATTGGTACAGTAATAGGTATAGGTACACTTCTGCCCAACCCTTTGATGACTACAAGCGTGATATTATGTTATTTGAAGTTTTGTATCCGTGCCTCGTACGGTCTTGCAAAAATCATCCCTTATTTGATCATTTAACAAAACTTCTTTGCTGGGCTACAGCGTAGACCCTTCGTAGCAAGACGGAGGGTATTCGTAGCTAGGCTAAGGGCCCAGCAGTTCGTATACCCTTTGTAGCATGTCGTTGACAATTCGTACTAGTTCATAGAACCTTGCAGAACGTAGACCATGTCATTCGTAGCAGTTCGTAGACCCTTCGTAGCAATTTATAGGCCCTTAGAAGCAGTTCGTAGATCCTTTGTAGTAGGTCATAGACCCTTTGTAATAGGTCGTTGACTCTACGTAGTAATTCATAGAACCTTTGCGGCAGAACGTAGAACCTTCGTAGGAAAATCTAGGCCTTTCGTAGCAGTTCGTAGATCTTTCGTAGCAAGTCGTCGGCCCATAGTAGCAGTTCTTAGATGATTAGTAGCAGTTCGTAGACCCTTCGTACTAGTTCATAGAACCTTCGCAGCAGAACGTAGCTTGGTAGTAAGACCTAGGCCCTTCGTAGCACTTCATATTCCCTTCGCAGCAGGACGTAGACTATTCGTAACAGTTCGTAGATCCTTCGTAGCAAGTCGTAGACCCATCGTAGTAGGACTCTGCACGAGCGTTTACGAGCGATGAAATATACGTCTCTCATTATTCTTATTCAATTAATAGTCTTAACAAAACTTTTTTTGTAGTTTGGCGATTCTTATTACATGCTTCCAATTGCATAATGTTCATTATTCTAATTTGTTTTTTACGAAAGCTATATTGGACCTCAAATCTGCCAATTCGCAGCTATTTCGTAGACCCTCCGTAGCATGTTACAGTAGCACATGTTAATTGCCAAAGTGGACAAATTTTAAGCCAAAATTGGAATCTTCATAATGATTTTAAAATGTATGTCTGGGCCTTGCCTCTTCTGCTCGTCTGAGTTTGTCTTGGACATTACTGACCTCGGAAAAAAGCATTCTAAGGAAATCTGGACTTATAGTTAACATATAAGTCTGAAATCGCCAACCCGTCTTGAGCAAGCCTAGTGATGAATGCTCGAGCCTTCTCTGTATGAGAAGAGGTCTCTGCCCTGCAGAGGTTACTTTACACCAATATCGGTACTTTTATATTGTAATTTATTTGAATCCTTATCAGATCGAAAGATTTTAACTACAAGCATTATAACATTTTACTCTACCTAAAGTTGATTTGTTCGAGGAAGTCATTCAGGGGCGTAGAAGTTCACGAAGCAAATATTTGTGAAAAATTGTCGAATCGCATGATAGTGTGTATTTTTATGAAGATAAGGTCCTTAATTACAAATTATATTTATAGGTTTTTACTATAGAGGTACCAAAGATTTTACTACATTTTGTAATGGATACCTAACATTACCATTGGCTGTAGACTGTGAAGTGCGAGGTGATCATTTTGATCTCATGCTCGTAAGGATTTTGGTTGATTATACCACAGGAATAGACATACTAACATAATTGTAAGCTAAATTAAACTTTACCCCGGATCTTTATAGATATACAGATTGATTGATTGATTAGAGATTCATAGATATTTTAGGATTCGTGAGTTAATGTCTTAAGGCTGAAATGGTGATGATGAACGTTTCTTTGTTGCCTCTTACTTTGGGCGTTTTAAGTGGGAAATAAAGATACTAATTTGTTATTAAGTTGGGACACAACGTGCGTATGTTGTTGAAAAATGGTACCGTTCACCTGACGGCAGCTTTTGCCTAAGCCTTAAAAATGATTTGAATTTCTGTTTACGCAATGAACATGCAAGCTGTGCAGAGTGCAAGGATGAAGCTACTCCGTGGTCCAACAACTGTCCCTGTTTCATGCATGTGTTGTGTCATGATTTTGCATTTATTAACCATGGAGAGGACCTACTAAAATTGGTTGGTTGTGTTTTGGTTGACTGAAATTCGTCTAACTGGTCGGGAGGTCCAAAAATTACGAAAAACCTTGAAACATTAACTCACGAATCCTAAAATATCTATGAATCTCTAATCGGGGAAGGGCGGCCTTCTAACGCTGCGTATTCCAATACGCGGCCGCCACTCCAGAATCTTTCAGCCTCACAGTGTACCGCGTAGAACATGCTAGGTGGACAATATTATTTTATGATATTTAACGATGCTTTTATATATAAGTAGTCATATTGAGGCATTATTAATAGTTTTTGGTATGAATTTGTAATAATAAACAAACAACAAAAATGCATTAAATAAATAAATACCTACTGTACAAACTAACTTAACCTAAACCTAATCATCATAATCATCAGAATCATCAGAATCATCATCAAAATCTTCTGGTGAATCGTCATCATTTTGTGGCAATGTGCGACAATGTGATGACGTTTCCGGTCTTCATGCTACTATGGTCGGTCTTACAATTAACTTTAATACTTCTGCACATATTTTTTCCGGCTTTTTTCGGGGAATCTCACGAAGGCCATTGATCAAATGGTCAGATGTTATTATTGACATGGACAGCAAGTCTCTATTCGTGGCAACACGTGAGCACTTGCGGGTGTTGTACTCCCTAAATCTGCGGCAATCTTTGTTACGTGCTTCTTGACCCTCTTCGGAAAGCTGCCCAATTGGAAGCAATGCCGCTTTGATGACCTCAGTACTGTGCACTAATATTTTATGTACAGTAGCAGGCATATAGTACCACGAATAGAGACTAAGGTAATGTCTTCTAGTTTCAAGACAAAATTTATTAAATTTAACTAAGTTTATCTCGAACCCAGAAGACAATGTCCTCAAAATAACATCGAATTGTTTGATAATAGGAACATCCAACCCTGTGATTTGAGCGCTCATCTCAGCATTCTTAAAATAGCGACGGGCTGTGTTTTCATCATTGGAAGAACCAAATCCTGGCTTTGGTTTATCTACAATAAGTCCCATCTCGTTCTTGAATTTGAACTTGATTTCTTCGGAACGAACCTTGATATCAGCTTTGTCTTCGTCGCTTCTAGCCTGCCATTTCTTAATATCCAACTTGTAGCTGATACGTACAAAGCAACGAATCCAAGCATGAAGTGTAGATAAACCATAGCCAAAATGTTCCTGATTGCTGTTAAACTTCGCGGGGTCATCGTTTATCGTCTTGGGGGTGGCACCACAGATGAAACACTCTTGAGATGAACGAGTTTCCGTTAAGGCGTTACATACCTTTCCGTCTATAATTGTCTGAAGAAGTTCGTGTTTCACAGAGATTTGAGAATCACCAAAGTTGATAAGTGTTGGAAGAAGAGCATTAATTTCTTCCAACAATCTATTTGTCTCCGCTAACGTGAAGTCACTCGTTTCATTAGCAAATATAAATTTGATTGGGCTACAATACATAGTTGATGAAGGCCGAGGATTTTGCCAAATAATTTTAGACCCATCATATAACTTAAGGGGAACGAAAGAAAATACTAAAATAAATTCGTCCGTATCTTCAGTGTTCTCAAATTTCTGTTTGTATGTACTGTGCCCAGAACTTCCATCACATCCCCATTTACTAACAAGTGTAAACGTTGAACTTGTTGGGAGGACACTGCTGATAACTTCATTCTGTGCTATTACTAGACGTTCCGTTGTTTTATTGAATAAGGCTTGCAAATTTATTTCAGCACGAATTTCTGTTATAGCAATGTGCTCCTCTGCAGGGTAACAGGCCTGTTTGGATTTTACTACACTAAAATATGACGGAAACACATTATGTCCTGCTATTATGGACCACTTCCTAGTTTGTTTGTAAGCATGTGTTGTTGACTTAGAATCTATATAGTATGCTAAGGCTTCGTCACTACTTAACTGCCTAGTATTAACGGAACTGGTATTTTCTTTTAACTTAATAATAATATCTGGCCTCTCACTAATGTCTCTAATCACATGGGCAACTTTTCTTTGCCCTGTTGAACGCATAGCAATTTCGGCAGCAGTCACTAATTCACTGGCACTTCGAGATTCTACGAGATCCACGGCTCGACGTTTCTTCGTCTTAAACGACGACTCCTCTCTCGACGTCTTCCTGCAGATGTCACAGACTCACTCGACGTCGAAGGTTGTGGGGCTAAAGAACCCACAGTAAACTGTATGTCTCCTTCGTCCAGCCAAGTCTTATTTCTAATTAAAAAACGCTCCTTCGATTTTCCCGAAGCCAACCATTTGGCTTCAATCTTACTAGAAAAGTTGGATATTTTCAACTTTATTTCTCTTTGGCTGCTTTCAGTAATGTCACCAAAGTGAAATTTTAAAGAAAGATAGCCATAAATACGCGACCTTTTATCATTCTTCGCGTGTTTCAACCACTCTTCAAAAAAGGCTACCCTTGAAATAGAGTAAACGTGTTCTGAAAAAAAAAGAAAAAAATATGTTGTACTGAAGTGTGCTGAACAATATGTGTATTTTTACAAACTACACAGTTATACCTACAATATATCTAAAATCTAGCCCGAATAGAGGCGAATCAATGTATTTGCTGAACGTTCAAAGTTTTGTTTATGAAAAAAAATACGCAAAAATTTATGCATTAAGTTAAAAAAATGCTAAAAAATTATTTTAATAGATTCTGATAAAAATAATATATTAAATAATAGTACATACCCTCAGTATTAATATCCATCACAAAAAACTTTCACAATATCACTATAAACCACTATGAGATGTGCACAAAAGTGTCGCTAAATTGCAACTGATTGACCGGAACGCTTGCATTGAACTACTGACTTCGGAACTCTATGACTCATCAGTTAAGCATTTGAAAAACAACTTTTACTCGGAATTTGGAGTTTGGGGGTGTTGTTTGTTTTATGCAATTAAGATTTCCTGGAAATGAAAACTTGAATTTTGTCCACCTAGCATGTTCTAGGCGAAATACCGTGAGCCTCATCGGCCATCTCTATGTCGGTTATCTTGGTTCTCCTCCGGATCTCTTATTCAGTTGGTTAAATAACTTGAAACATGGCCCGAATACTTATACTTATGTATAAAAGAATAACAAAAATCGTAATCATTATTACAACTATTAAAAGGAGGTGGGGAATTTTGTAGGGGAAAGAACAAAATTCATGCGAACGAAGTCGGGGACAAAATGTTGAATGATTGACATATCAGAAATTAAGGGTTTCTTCTATCACGTAACTGAGCTTCTATCATGAGCTCTAACAAGGGGTTTTTCTGAACTCGACCAAGTGAAAAGCGCTCTTTTCATCACTTTCGATTTCATTTGTATAAAAAATCTTACTTCTTGATTTAATAAGCTTGATACTTAGCCCAAATATATTCTTAAATAAAATAAAAATATTGTCATCAAATGGTTTTCAAAACTAGCCCTAAAGGGATTTTAGAAGATGTTAAAATTAATTTGTACAGAAACATCTAACGCGCTGTCCGGTTATCTCGAATAACGGTATTAAAACTTTCGATTACGTAGGGACATTATAAGCATAAAGGTAACTCGTAATTACAAAGTCCATTGCATATGGTGCTGACAAAAAAAACTACGTTAATTAAAAAAAATACAACATCAGAGGCTATTCTTGCGCCATGCATATATTCAAAGCATGCACAATTAAAAATAAAACACAGGTGCACATAAAGAAATCACAGGTACGCATAAATACTAAAAATATTTTTGATACATTAGTATTAGATTTCCTGCCAATTAGTGATAAAGATTCTGGCCCACGCAAGTAAGAGCAATCCATCGTGTTTACCGATTTGTTCTCGTGTCAGAGTGTACGACAGTGATTACAATAATTTATTATTAAATCGAGCTAATATTAGCACTGCCTTGATCACAGATCATGAGTGCTGACTTCCTATTTAAAATTAGACTACTTTTTCCAATTATAAATACTTGATGTAACTACCCAGTTATATCAATCAACGTGATGTTATTGCTATTGAGAAAATTGATGTTCAATGGAAATTGATATTTTCAAAGATGCTTTTGCAGTACACGATATCATCATTACTATAACAATTCATTGCATGTGTCATCATTCAACAATCTCATCATTAAGAATAACGCTTTGCTTATCAAGAAAATCTTCTTCAGAGAGTGCACGCACATAAAGCATTATCTTATCGCGTGATTTTTAATCAAAATAAGTGATTGAGTATCATTTAATTTGGGTACCAACTAGTATTTCTTCTTTCACAAAACTACAGACAGTTATAACCCATTTTTGACGACCGATGTGCGTGTCGCAAGTGTGTATATAACAGAACTTGTTGAGAAAGTACAAAAAAGCATTATGGTCTACATCAGAAAGTGATCTCTAAGTAGCATCTGTCTCGCTTGCATCACAAATCACTAAATATGTTTAGCGTTAAACAAATATCTGTCTTTGTCTTTGTTATCATCTTTCTGTCTTTGTTATCTTCAAACGGTTGACAGAAACAGAACGATTTTGATGCATATTAATGCGTTTGAGCACCATACTAGTATCACGATAAATTTGCTCAGGTGCGTGCACTTCCTTCTGTAGCTGACCCTTATATTTAGCAGTATTAAGTCGAGAATACCTTCACACTTGAGCTCCTGCTTGAAGAAGCCGTAGAGCATGGCCCCGCAGTGGTCGCAGAAGGTGGGGGACATGAACTGGTGCGGTCGAAACCGGTGAGGCACATCCACCTTGAACCTCTCACGTAGGTACTGGAAATAATGTTTATAAACAATGTAATTTATAGTTGAAATCGCTTTTAGTGACTAAAGGCTCTTAAGGAATCCGGGGTGATTGTGTTTATTCTATGAATACTGAATCATTCTAAGGCTGAACGCCCGAAGGGATGTGTGTTTAATAAAATCCCTTCACACTCACAGTTAAACTGTTTTTCATGTGGATTCATTTTTTTTGTGTTAAAACTCATAAACTGACATCATTGATAATACAGTCATACAGCAGAAAACCGCTGGGTTTACTTAAACACTTTTGCAAAGACACACTGGTGTGCCTGTTGAAAAGTTTTTGCCTTACGGTATCCACGTATATAATTTTGCACATTAGAATGACAGGTTCAAACAGAGTTGACTCATCTTACAGACATAGTTTTTATTTTAACTTTGCACCTCACTACCAATTTCTCCTGTACCGTGGGTGCGTCAACTATGCGTGAAACGTGGGTACGTCGAACCCGCTAGCTAGTGCGGGAATCGAACCGTGACATGTAGCGCCTCAGCCAATCACTCAGCCACTGCGCTAACCGTGCAGTCAATCATTTGTAAACACGACAAAATAAAAAGTTGTTCTTACCACAGTGGCCTCTGAATGTGCTGAGGACCCGGTACATTTTCCGAGCAGTTTGTTGTGGCATCTCTTGTGGACCGCCGTCTGGCACACGGCGCACCGGTAGCCCTGCTTGCCGAAGCCCCACAGAAATTCCTTACAGAAGGCGCAAAACGTCGGCTGCCGGAAGAACTTCGCCACGAAACGGTGACCGTTTACCTCGTGGACCCTGGAAACAAGGATTTTTGCCTTTACGTAATGATCATTTTGTTTAAATTTAAAGATCTGCTCTTTAGAATCTCCACTGACGCATCTGATCCATTCTAGTAGCCCCAAAATGGCTCAGATGCATCATGTTCTTATTTTAAAGGACGTCGAATTCTTATGCGCTGTGCAAACTCATTAGTATGTCCACCGATACAGCACGTAAACAAATATTCTACGTCCAGAAAAGTAATTGTTTTGGTAAAACGTGGTGGTCCTACGCAAAAAATGCGTCTAGAAATGCAAATCTATAGTGCTATTGAGTTGTGCCAACCATGAGAATGGTCGCCTCTGAACTATCGCTAACTTAAAGATAGATAGATAAAACATTTATTCAGTGCACACAAAAGACAGCACAACCCACAAAAGCACAATAAAATGATAACATATTACAATAATAAATATAAACAGGGTGCCAATATTTATAAATTAAAAAACACAGCTATATGAATCAAGTGACAAAATGATATACTCGAATAAAGTGTGGTGTGCGTCTCAAGGTTGCACCAAATGTGATTCCAGCTCAGCATGTGTCAGGTAATTATACCTGACGCTGATATTCTGCTGGATCCGTGCAGTGACATACGGATGTCGAGCAGACGATATGAAATTGGTGTTGTGATAAATTGTTTTGTGCGGAGTGAACATTATGTAAGTATGAGTACACCCACAACTTAAATTATTAAGGTATTCTACAGTAAAGATTGGCGTTGGAAAAGGTTCGTGTTCATTGACGTGTTGATTGATTGATTATTTAGAAGTCATATGTCTAATTTAAACATGAAATTATGAAATGGGCTGAGTAGCTAAACACGCTATGAGTAAACAACCAACAATTTAGCTCTAATTCACACACACACATAACATCACGCCTCGATTCCCCGAAGGGTTGGGCAGAGGTGCATGCAAATTTCGCCAGTTATGTTTAAGTCCCATGTAATAGGGGGCGAGCCTATTGCCATCAACCGGGCACAAATCCAGACTACGGGCTGCTACTGAGAAATTCTAGATAGAAAAACCCAATAACAAGTTGTCCGACCTGGGAATCGAACCCAGGACCTCATGCTCAGCAGTAGCGGCTGCGACCACTAGACCAACGAGGCAGTCAAAACTCAAAGGCCGAGGCCGAGGTCGAGGCTCAAATTCTGGATAAAAGGTAATACCTATTATTTATTTATTTATTAAAATCTCCCTTACAACTATCATTACAGGTGATACCTAATGCGATAGCGAGGTCTTAAAATTATCCTACAATAAAAAAATTAAAACTATGAAAAACTTGAAAATTACTTACACTATAACATAAAACAAACAATAGTATTTTTGCGAATTCACTCAAATGCACAGTGGTTCCGCCATAGGTCGTAAATCCATAAAACTCATATTCGAATTTCCAGAAAAAAGTTACACATTTCGATAGACCATTAAACGAGCTATCGGGTGATATAAATATGTCACCTATTTGTATTAATTATCACTTACTTTTTGACCTCGGAAGTGAACGCATCGCTACGTTGTAGTCGCTGTTATTGGTGACTCATAATTAAAGTATTTGGTTACAAGTGAATTCTCGGAATTCTTTTGTTTGTGTTGTTGTTTTGTGCAATGGAAATTCAAGAGCAAGGTATGTTTGTCACATTTGATAGTATTTTGAATAAATTGTCAGTATAATATTTGTACCATTTACGTGCTACGCCATACATAATTTACTGTATGTTTTATGTAATATAATAACTTTTCTTAGAGCTACAAAATTTTACAAGATTTTGCAAACATTCGCAACTATCTTAAATTGTAGTTGAGACTGTATATTTTAAAAATATTATACTTTGATTTGCGCCATTCTGCGCCGACGGCTGCTATAAAGGGCCTACGCCTGGGTAGACACAATCGTAGCAAGGTCTACGAAATTCGCAACTAATTTCAAACTTTTCTTTCAGGTACTTTGATCAAGTGTTCCTTCTCAAGGATGTATATCTTTGAGATTTGGAGTACTGTGAGTGGAAAAGCAACTAAAAAACACTAAGGTATTTTAGAAGTTTTGCTGTCATCATTCAGTGATCTCGAAAATATTGACTTTAAGGATTTAGATGATCGTATACTGTGTTTATGTAAAAGTCTTGATTATTATTGGAATCAAGTAGGTAGGAGTAAATCAAAGTTATTACTTAAGTATTCTGATTGGCTGAAAGACATTGAATGTATTGAGTTAAGAAGGAGCGTTGAGCAACGTGTTCTTGAAGAAATTCAACCAGAAGCGGGGCCATCTCGCGGGCGTCCAAAAAAAGTTATGAAATTGACACAACAAAATTTAAAGAATATGCTTTGGAAACCGCACGGCAATTAATCCAAGAGTATCCATAGTACAATCTCCCAGCTTCCGTCCACAAAGTTCTTATTCACGGATCTCAAGTAAGTGAATATGCTTTATTGTCCATCGGGCAACTTTCCGAAGAGGCAGCTGAAGCCAACAACAAACATTTTAAAGCTTTCAGACGAGATCACACTCGAAAAATGTCGAGAGAACTTACAAACTCAGATTTACTTAACAGACTTTTACTTAGCTCAGATCCTTATATAACTGGCCTTCGGAAACTTCCCCGTAAGAAAAAGAGCGCAATGTCAAATCAAAATTTAGATTTATTGCAAGTCTAGCTAATTTTAAATCTGTTATGTATGTTCTAATTTTAAGTCGATTTCATGTAAAATAGCTATTGATTTCCATTTTTATTTGTTCATTTATCTATTTAGTTGTGTCTTTTTGACACATAGCGAATACACCACAACATGAAGAGTTTTGATTTATTGTCAAAAACGCTTCAGAACGGGGGACAAGCACACTTAATAATTTGGTATTTATTTTATTATTCTTTTCGTGTTAACAAATTATCAAATATATATCATTATGTAATAATTTACATATACACTAATATATTATGAGTTTTTATTGCTACCTGAACCATTTCCCATGAAAAAAAAGCATTAAATAAGATTTTCAGTATTTATGACCGCCTTTGTTCGGCGGCGGTACCACTGTGAAATGGCTTGAAAACACATCGATCTTCCCGTGAAGATCGTTAATCACCCGAATTGCACGGGTCAATGGTGCTTTGGCGAGAAGGTAGGTCCTGGCAGCCGGCACGGCCAGCAGCGGCGGACCGCGCCGCCTCCGCACATATCGGTCCGGTACACATATACACAGGCGCTGCAGTAATCCCGGGTTATGCTCAATTCCACGAAGTAACCTAACAAGATACGCCACAAGCGTGAATTCCCGTCGCACCCTCAGTTGGTTGTATCCGACCATACCGAGCACAAACAGAGTGGGGTACATCAACGGGTAAAATGGATATACCCCATATAGTTTCTTGTACAAATTGCGCGTGATCTTGTACGTGTAACTTTGTACGCGTTCCAGCATTACCGATTACTTGGCCTCATGCGGAGCCCATATGACAGCAGCATGTTACAAATGACTACTAACATGTGCGTCATACAGGACCCTGACTGTTGCGATGTTAGTGAAGTGCCTTGTCTGCCTCAGAACAAAACCCAAGTTTCTAAACGCTCTTCAACAGATCTTCGTAATATAATCGCGAAACGATAGTTCAAGGGTGACAGTAACCCCCAAATTCCGTACCTCAGAGACCCTTTGCATAGACGCAGCGCCCACCACGTACTCGTGCACTAGTGGGGCACGCGCGCGCGTAAAACTCATCACCGAGCACTTCGACACGTTAAAGAAAAGCCTGTTGTCCTGACTCCATTCCACTACCCTATCTATGTCCTCCTGCAATCGTTCGCAATCGGATTCACTATTAACCTCGAGCAGCAACTTAAGGTCATCCGCAAATAATAAACAAGTGCCATGTTTAAAGACTTCTGGCAAATCGTTTATCATTATGATGAATTCGAGAGGCCCCAAATTGCTGCCTTGGCTCACACCGGACCAGGTGTAATATGGGTAGGATTCACACCCATTATAATCAACGTACTGCTGTCTATCTTTCAAATTATGAATGATCAATCACTAGGTACATGTCACGTCATGTCACCCACGTTCTCTCATAGACGGTAGGTGATGCACGCATAAATTCTTAGTACACGAGCAATTAACTACTGGAACGGGCTTTTCAGCCTATTTCAATATATTACATAACTTGTGCCGAAAGTGTAAATACAACATGGAACGTAGGTGACACCAAGTGATGGGATACACTCTTGCGTCTAAAATCTTAAACGCGATGATGCGCGCAATTAGCAAGAGGAGGCGTGATAAATTGCTACGGATATATGCTTTAAACCTAATGTTTCCCCTGACGATATGTATTTAAAATGTTCAGGGCTATTGCTTGAATGATAGAAATATATTATGCAATACTTGATGAGTGTGATGAAGCTACAGCGAAAATGTTTGCCCACCGACAAAATGTGCTTAAGCCATACTCGTACAAAAATATTTTTTACAACTAAGTGTTGGTAAAGATTAAAGAATGCTGTGTCATTGTTGCTAATTAATGCTGTTAAAAATGTAGGCTCTAAAAGACAATATTGTTTTCCTTGTAACTGTTCAATTAGCAATGCTCGCACTTGCGTCACTTGGTGATTTTGTGAATGACATGCGTGATTTTAAATGAGTACTTAAATATATAGTGCAGATATCCTTGGAAAGGATTACCATGAAAACGGAAAAAGATGCCTACAAAATACTTGTACCACAAAGTAAATTAAATAGATTTATGGATGCTATTATGGCCTGATGGGATTTCTTTTAGACGCTTTGTTTATTTTTCAAATCGAAATATGTCGGAGAATAAACACAGCTGTTAGATAATGGATACAACATTGGTCACATTTAACTATACATTACTAACATTTTTGTTTTGTATTTAGTTTTTAAGTGGGCATGGGCAACACATTTGTACAATTATTATGGAATTTTATTCTGAAAAAAATAGTTCATTATTATGATTAAATATGAATATAAGTAGCTTACAGAATGAAGGCTACTGCCTGATTAACCCCGAAATCATCGTCATCAATTAAAAAATGTGCGACTCCAAATCTACACTGTGGCGCAAACGTCAATATGGACACATAGAGTATTCAAACAAAAACGTGTGCCATCGGGGCCCTCATCATGCACAACACACACACTCGTTTTTTTATAAAAAAGAGACGAGAAAGAGAAAGTCGCATGGAAGGTGAATAACGCATTTTCGTTACGTGACGGTTTCTACCAGTCAACTTCTACCGCATGCCGCCGCCTTAAAGGAACTTCGTTTTAAAAACTTTGGCTTTGGAGATCGTTCATTGTGTCTGCCACTCAAAAGTACCTGTGTGAGTCCCATTAATTTGTCTGGTCTCTGAATGAAACTCGATGTGCCATTTACATTATATCGCCCGGGTACGTAGCCCAGTCACAGCAAAAATATGTTCCGTTACATTAAGGGCTATTTTTGTCTGCTCATTGGACGATAGAATATATAAATCTGCTTTTCGGTAAAGCATCATCATTGTATTGCGTTGTATTGTCAAAACCGTAGAATAACACAAAGAGTACTATAATTAGACTGGAATAGCATTCAGCCATATTCTTTATATGTCAGACAGAATCGTATTTGGAGTATTGAGGAACAGGGTGTAAAGTTCACTCATACTCTTGGAAAAGGGAGGATCCTCCGACCAGATGGATGTCGTATCTGGTGGGCAACTGCCCGATGATTGTTATCGGGAAGTTGTATGTATGCTATCTGCGCGGTAAACTCTGCTTGCGCGATGCAGGATTGATGCGTTTGTTCGCATGTGGCGGTGTAGATGCCGCCACATCACTCCCCTCCGAAGACCGGAGGTCGATAGTGGACTAAGTCTTGTATCTTGCGATGCTTGCCAATGCCAGTTCGGTTCCAGTGGGTTGGAACCGGGTGTCGCATAGTTCGCGGTGAGTCGGAACTGTCTGCGAAGATGCCCCAGTGAGTCGGGGTGGCTGACTGCTGATGTCGACCAGGAGAGGGATTAAGCGCTCTGCTTGTGGACCGGCCGAATGTGCAGTGTGCTGTGCCAAGGTTGCTGATGAGGCTGAGGGTGATGACCAGGTATGCGCTTGCGCTGCATGCTGATGGTCAGGACAACCGTTCAAGCCGTGGTTGCTGGCTGGCTGTGTGACTTGCGGGAGTGATGATGATGACGTCACGCTGAAGTAGTTGCACGAAGGCTGCGCTGGCGTTCATACTTGGGGTCACCAGTGAAGAGATGATGTTCATCACGTCGGGGTCACCAGTTTGGAGTATTGAGGAACAGGGTGTATAGTTCACTCATACTCTTCGGAAAAGGGAGGATCCTCCGACCAGATGGATGTCGTATCTGGTGGGCAACTGCCCGTGTATTGTTATCGGGAAGTTGTATGTATGCTATCTGCGCGGTAAACTCTGCTTGCGCGATGCAGGATTGATGCGTTTGTTCGCATGTGGCGGTGTAGATGCCGCCACACGTAAATAGAGTATACTGAGTATTCAGTCCGTTCACCTTTGAGTTTGCATCACTGTCAAAATCAAAGTGTTCTTTATCCACCGCTTTTGCCGTTGGAATAAGGTTGCTATAGGCTTGCTCATATCAGAGGTAAAATAACTGTAAATGGACTACATTCTCGGACCGACTTAAAAATGCGAGACTGAAAGTTACTATTTCATAAAATGGTCAGCATATCGATTCACGTGACGTGAGATTTTTTGAAAAATCGCACGTCACGTGAAGACATGCGTGGAGTGAGCTGTCAGTGTCACCCAAAGAATATTAGAATTATGGTGTCACCTCATCTTGGTCAATCCCTAGTAATCAGTGGCACTGACAGCTCACTCCACGCACACTTCACCTAAGTTCACGGAGAGATGGTAACAAAATAGCACAACAGGTAATTAACCACTCAAAGGTTTTCTGACCAATGTCGAGTTGACATCAAGTGAACTCGACATTAGTCAAAGGTGTATATAATTTGATGATTGTTATTATTATGAATATAGTTTTTTAAGCAATCGTTTGCTTAGTGCCGTAGCACGGTGGTCAGAAAATCGACTTTTTTAAACATAGGGGATTTAAATATTTAAGTGTCGTTTTTCTTGGATATGGCTTTTGTTTACCATGGCTATGCTTAAATATTCACACAAGGTTAATTTAGCATATAAACGGGTGACTTATAAAGTTATAATATTTTACGAAAAATTTGTATGAATCTCCTGTGTGAGTTTCCCCGAAGCGTTGGACAGAGGTGTACCTGTACACCCACATTTCGCCAGTTATAAAGACTTAAACAGTCCCAAGTAATAGGGGGCGAGCCTATTGCCATCAACCGGGCAGAAATACATACTCCGGACTGCTATTGAGAAATTCCGGATAGAAAAACCCAATAACACGTTGCCCGACGTGGGAATCGAATCCAGGACCAACGAGGCAGTCAACACAAGTTAAACCGTAATATCCTTACAATACGTTTTAGAACTAATTAGTAATGATTTATTGACATATATGTATAACGTTTTCAACTGCAGCAGTAAAAAAAAACTATCTACTCGCTTCACAAACGTTTGGTCTTTGATAGTCGATTTTCAACCCACCGTGCACCGTACGTAGCTTTAAAATGTACATATTATACATCTGTCCTGACTTAATCAAGGTTAGAATTAAAAAACTCATGAAAATATAAAAGACTTGTCTGTACATACTATACTTACTTATGGTGTTTGATGGCACCGCGTCTCTGCGTGATGCGCTTGCCGCGGGATCGGCGAATGGCGCCCTCGCCACCCTCGCCGCAAGCCCCGCCCGGCAACCACTGGAATTCACGGATAGTTATTATAAACAACACAATTAACTTTAAACAAACAGTTTTCATTGATTAATAATAAATTTATTCAAAAAGTGGAAGCGGTTTTTGGTCTTATTGGCCCAGCCGACCTATTCTCTAAAAATTAAAACTTGGGTGAAGTGAGCTGTCATTGTGTAATGACAACTTGAAGCTCACTTCACTTATGTTTTCACGGTGAGATTTTTACAGAGTAGACCTTAACATCACAATAATTATAAGGTTCTATTACAAAATTGTTTTCAGTATTAGTATTTGCCGTAATAATTATTTAAATTGGACTCCGTAGCCAAAAGCAAAAATGGAACCCTCTAATTTCGTCATGTCTGTCTGTCCGTCCCGTCCGTCCGTCCTGTAGTGCTATTCTGTAGCCAGCTCACCGTGAACACTCACTCAGGTGAGGTGAGCGTGGAGTGAGCTGTCAGGGCCAGTGATGCTAAGGATTGACCAAGACGGGATGACACTGACAGCTCACTCCACGCAAGTCTTCACGGTTAGATTTTTACAGAATTGATATGCTGATTTGCTTCGTCCCCGACCACATATAGCCTTCGCGCTCGTGTAGTCAGTGCACCGCAAAAAATACAATTCGATGAGGTTTTCTCCATACATGTAACCGAGGGAAAAAAAAATACACTTAATATGCATGTAGGGTATCCTTTGATCTCTTAAGTAGGTAATTAAAAAAATTATGATGTGGCAGACTTTTTAATCTATATGGAATCTTTTTGGTTACAACCGCAGTGATTAGTTTTTTTTTTTAAGAATGTGTAGCTCAAACTTATTTTCGCGGTCGATAAATTCGATACTGTGCATGCGTAAATATTCGTTCCAAATGTGGAACGCTTCACTGTGCGTAGTACACGTACGCACTTAGCCGTTTTTTTTTTTTAGCTTTGTATAAATAAACGGTACTCTTATGGGGTGAACTGTTTTTAGTCGTAAACAATATAACCACTTCGTTAGCATTCGATTGGCTTCTAATAAAAGCACAAATGATTGGGAGAATTGAACCTGAACATTACAAGCAAATAAATGATTTCTATTTCTGATAAACCTGCGAAAGGATGTGAACCTTTTTCCGATTATAATATTCCGCTATTTAAATATATAAATTCCAAAAAGCCCTTGATTTCTAGCAATTCAATAGTCATACAAAAAATTCCCTTTGTGTAGGGTAATATCTACTATTATACTAACTATTTAAATAAATAAAATTATAATTTATTAAATGTAAGTACAGTATACGCACGGCACTCGTGTAGATCGCTCGCACGCGACTATCGAGAACGGTGTAGAAATTGTGAGTTAATTAATAGTTATTAACGCTCTCATCGGTGATGCAGGATAAAACCAAATAATGGCCACAGATGATTGTGGACAAAACATTACAAACATGGATCAGATTGATACGGAAGAAGTGAGGCGGTTAGATGGATGGATGTCACAAATAGAAGATGAAGAAAATAAAAGTGAATCGTTGGAAATTATGAATGAATTGAACGGCTATGAAGTAAAAACTATGGAGGAAGATGTAGTAGATAAACGAACAAAACGAGAAAGAGAAGAGGATGAGCAAAGCTGGACTAAAGTGGAGAGTAATAGAGAAAAGAAGCAGAAACAAATCAAGAAGTAGGTTTTTATTTGGAGCAAAGAGAAATTACCTAAACAGTTTGCTATCGCAAAACTATTTAACAGCATGGGAATGACTGATATAAACCATATTAAGTATATTAACCCATATAAGTTAAAAATTGAGGTTTCGACAGAGGAATGTGCGGGCAAGTTGTTGGACTGTCAGGAATTCAGAACCAAAGAGTGGAAGGTTTATAGTGCAATGGACGTAAACATTTCCTACGGCATAATGCGGGGTATGGACCTCGAGCTATTTGACGAGGAGGCATTAAAAGCGATTAAGTGTCCTAATGATATTCAAATCATTACATTAAAAAGGCTACAAAGACGAGATGATGGAGGTGGCTGGGTACCTAGTGAGGTAGCCAAGTTGGGCTTCAGGGGTTCATGCCTACCAGCATTTATATAATTATGTGAACTGTCTGCGCGTCAAGGTTGAACCTTGTTTTTCCAGTAACGCAGTGTTCAAACTGTTGGAAATTTGGTCACGTAAAAGCAAGATGCACGTCCAAAAAAACTATATGCCCTAAGTGCACAGAAGAACACAATAACTGTGAAGTCACAATATTTAAATGCGTGAACTGTCGAGGTGACCACATGGCGTAGAATAGAAGTTGTCTAGTATATGCTCGGGAGAAACGCGTGAGGGAGCTTATGGCAGAATAATTGTACATATCACGTAGCCTGCAATATGTATGTTAGACCCAAGTCACCAATTGGTTTACAAACAGTCAAGAATATCGATAAACCTAAAAACTACACCAACAACAGCTTTCGTGATTTACTGTTGGAAGAATCGGAAAACATTAATAAATATTCTCCGAGTCCATTCCCACATTTGTTTACACATAAGCGACCGAAATCACCGCAAGCGAGTAATAAAAATAAGCAATCCCATTCGCAAAACATATTTAAAACGGAGTGGTGGGGACAGCGGAAGTCGCCGGACCGCATTCCAGAGCAACCAGCTGCGATAACGATCTCGGTGACAAAGTAAACAATAAGCGGCAGCTACATTTTGACGAGTTAATTACACGATTGAAAGAGATTATTTGGATGCGAGATCTGAGTATAAGAGAAAAGTTTAATAATGTTTATCCCCTCAACTGACAATCCCCAATTACGTCACTTTACTAAACTTGTTCAGCTCCGCGCGAGTGAAATAGCGCGGTTTCTACGCGTTCACTAAAATGTCTATATCTCAGAAATTACGCATTGTAGCTCTACAAACTGTATGTCATTAAAATTGATATGAAATATGCTATCTGAATATCTATGGTTTAGTATAGTTTTACCTTGTATTTTATTGTTAATTCGTAGTTGAAAGTAGGGTGAGCGACTTTTTCCCAATTTTTCGTACAAAAGACGCCATAATTATAAAAATAACGCATTTTGTCCAAAAAATATTGTTGTTCTAAAAACAAAACATTCTTATAAGGCAGTATGTTTCTCTCAATACTGGAGACCCTACGAGACTTAAGTTAGTAGTAAATCAGCTTCAAAAAAGTTCGCCTGACGTCACATTTGCGTCATCAGATATTGCACTTCGGTTCAAGTGGAGTGTTTTACGTGAAAACTTAGGTAGTGATCACTTAATGGTTCTTATAACCACAGAAATAGCATGTAATATCTTAATCAAGTCGAAACGGCATTTTAAAAGGGCAAATTGGCAGAAGTATAAAGAAATAATTTCAAGTAAAATTAGTTTTATTAGTTCAGGCGACACCCAACAAATGTTTAATGATGTTATAGATTTAATTAATTTTGCATCTCAAAATTCAATTCCAAATATTAAGATTTGTGAAGACCCCACCAGTAAGTTCATTCCAAAATCATATTGGTCTCCCGAGCTATCTAGGGCAGTTGCGGAGCGTAGATTGGCATTAGCACAGGTGAGGAAGAACACTACCCCTTAAAATTTTATCATCCTTAAACAGAAGGTTGCTACAGCACAGAGACTGATGCGTAAGACTAGTGCAGAATCTTTTCATCAGTTCTGGGACAGTATGAGTGACATGGTTTCTAGTAGCGAGCTGTGGAATCGTACTAGTAGAATTTGTTTGGATGCAGAGAGGGCTAGTGAGTTTATACGACAATTGACGCCAGATTACGTTCTGCCACTATGTCCTGCCTTTAGTTTAACTAATTTACAGCTGGAGGCACAGATTTCGGAACAGGAACTATATAATGTACTGAAGATGAAGGATACCGCTCCAGGGGAGGACGATATTTCTTATTCAATGATTTATAATTTTCCAAGCAAACAATTGATAGTTGATTTATTTAACAAATGTTTGACTGAAGGTGAGGTTCCAAGACAGTGGAGGAATATTAAAGTAGTGCCTGCACCGAAACCTGGGCGCGATCCAAGCAAAATAACATCTTTGAGACCCACATCACTCATATCTTGTCTTTGCAAAACCTTACACAACATTATAACGCGACGTCTTGAATGGTTTTAAAGTAAATGTCTTTTTTCCAAGAATACAGTGGGTTTTAGAAGATCTCAGTCTTGCCTGGACAATCTTGTACGACTAGTATCTAAAATTCAAATAGGATTCACCAATAATCAAAAGACATTGGGATGTTTTCTTGACATAGACAACGCATTTAATAATGTCAATATATTGAAAGTGGTATCTAAGCTGGATGAGATGGGGGTGGGGGCTTCTATATGTAGATATATATGGGAATACCTAAGAGAGAGACATTTAACTGTGTCACAAGTAGGGTACCAATTATAAGATGGACGTGTTAAGGTTTGGCCCAAGGAGTAGGGTCTCCTTCTCTGTCTCCAATTTTATTTAAAATAGTTACTAGTGATATCTGCAAAGAGATTATGAGTGTGTATGTATCTCAATACGCCGATGATTTCGTCCTGTATATTTCTGGCCAAGACATTATGTTTTTGACCACAACTCTTCAGGAAGCCATAGATAATTTAACAAATTTGTTGGGAGTATTAGGTCTGGAACTATCTCCCACGAAAAGTAAAATATGTTTATTTTCTAGGGGCAAGACACAGCAGGCAAATGTCAATATCAACAATGTCTGTTTGGAAAACGTCCCTATAATTAAATATTTAGGGCTTTGGCTGGATTCATCTTTGAGATGGCGCAAACAGATCAATGAACCTGTGCAAGAAGTATGCAATTTTTGAATGTCTTTAAAGTGCTAGCTGGTTCGTCATGGGGAGTCCATCCATTGCATTTAAGAAGGCTATTCGCAGTCGGTTAGATTATGCAAGTTTTTTGTTCGATAATAGCGCTAAAACAATTATTTCCAGATTAGACAAAGTTCAAAACCAAGCCATGAAAGTAGTTGGCGATTTTTTTAAAAGTTACCCAATTCACGCGATGGAATCGGAGTTATGTCTGCCACCGCTGTTTGTATTTAGCTGCAAACCGACGGAAGTATTTAGCTGCAATTTTTTTGTTAAAAGCTAAGTCTGTTTTTGATGGTGACACCATTTCAATGATATCAAAATTAACATCGATATGCGAGCAGGAATTATATTGGCGCAATAAGAAAAAAACCGTTGCTAATTATTGTATACAGTGAGATGTCCAATCAAACTTTACATAGTTCTAGAGATGTTCTCACTGTCGACATGGATGGCAAATATAGATATAAAGTCACACATTAACCTGAGTATTAATGATATGACAGGACCGAAAAGATTTCATACTTCTGTAGAACTTCTAGGGAAATCTGTGGAAACAATTGCACGAAATTATGACGAATTCTATCAGATTTACAGTGATGGGTCCAAGGACGATAATGGTACAGGTGCAGCCTTTTTTGATCCTCAATCTAACACGGGAGCTAGTTTCACATTGAACTGCAAAATATCCATAATGGCGGCGGAATTGTATGCTATTTTAGAATGTTTGTCATACTTGATGTCATGCAATTGTGCAAAATTTGTGATACTTTGTGATTCGAAAAGTGCTTTGCAGCATATAGCTCGGTGCACCTCGGGTATACGAGGTCTGCCCGTAGCTTATTCCATACTAGAGTTATATCTAAGATTGAGGAAAAGTGGCAAAATAGTAAAATTTCAATGGATGGGAAACGAACAAGATGATAAATTGGCAAAAACAGGGACCTATGAAGGAATATCTGTCAGTCATTTACCCTTCTTTACAGACATATTAGGACATGTAAAAACAATTAGCCATAAGATGTGGAAAGAATACTTCGACAGAAGATCTGAAGAGAAGGGTATATGGTACAGAACAATTCAGTCTGAACCACCAAGGATTCCTTGGTTCTCTGAGGTACAGATGAATAGACGATTGTTAATAACAAGTATGCATCTGCGATCCGGGCACATTCCGTTAAATGCGTTCGGTCATCTGATGAAGGTTGTTGACACCCCAAACTGTCTGATTTGTAACATTAGGGAGGACACCTACCACGCTTTGGTGGAGTGTGCTCGGGTTGGGGCAGAAAGGAGAACTTTGGAATCAGAAGCGGGAATTATATTAAGGGATGTTGGCATGTGTAATTTGATCCTGTCTAAACCAACATCCAAACTAGCTATTATGTTGTATTAATGGGTTGGGGAAAAAGTTTCTTCGCATTTTTTAAGAAAATTCAAAACATTTTTAACATAGTTTATTTACATTTAACTAAAGTATGTAGGTACCAATTTCTTCGATAACTTTTTGCCATCTTGTAGGTAGGGACATGATCCCATTGTTTTAGAAATTTTGGGACTTCTGATCAAAATACCGCGAAAGTGTTTTTAGCAGTCCTCTCGTGATGTTAACCTGACACTGCCTAAAGAATTCTGAAGAGACCGAAACAGGTGGAAATCTGAAGGAGCAAGGTCAGGACTATACGGTGGATGCATTAACACCTCCCAGCCAAACTCTTTTAATTTTTGCTGAGTGGCTAAAGATGTGTGAGGTCTAGCGTTATCATGATGAAAAACCACACCCTTTCTGTTGATCAATTCCGGCCGCTTTCTCTCAACTTCCTGCTTTAATCTCTTCAGTTGTTCGCAGTAGAGTTGGTAGTAACAGCTAATAATGAATAAAGCCCTTCCAATCCAACCACACACACACCATCACCTTGTTGCGAGTTAACCCGGGTTTCGCCACAGTCTGTGAAGCCTGACCGGCCTTTGACCACGACCTTTTTCGCACGTTCCTGTCGTACGTGATCCACTTTTCGTCACCAGTTATCAGCTTCTTCAAAAATGATTCGGTTTCATTACGTCGTAATAAAGAATCACAAATGAGTACAAGGTTCATTAGGTTTCTTTCAGTGAGCTCCTGTTTTTTTTCTAATGCGCCAAATCTGTTTTGTGGTCAATTCTCAGTTCTTCAGCTACGTCGTAACTACTGATATGCCGATCTTGCTCTACTTTTTCAAAAATGGCATCCATTTTATCCGTAATAGGGCGACCAGAGCGACGTGCATCTTTGAATTAAAAATTTCCGGATTCAAAACGCTTAAACCTTGTGCTACTCTCACAGACACTGCACTAGGTCCATAAACATCGCAATTTTTTTTCGCGGCTTAAAATTTCAAAATGTATCGAATTTCTTCATTAGATTCACTCAACTTGACAGTACGAAAAACAAATAAAAATCACACATTTTCCTAATTTGAAGTTGGAATTATGTTCTTTTTAAACTTTCAATGATACCAAAACCAGCCAGATACAAATAGTATAGCCAAAGAGATTTTATTACAAGTTCATACATACTATAATGCGGAAAAGAAGAGAACTTCTTCCCCAACCTAATTATATGATTATTAATTAAGTTAAGATCCTAGTTGTTACCTAATTTCCATTTATTTTGTAAAAATTAGAGGCTGGCATAATCGATTCGCGATTAAAGCCTTTTTTCCAAATAAAGATTTAAAAAAAAAAATGTATATGTACTTACATCAAAATTTTTGAATGGACCAATTTCACCATTTACTATCAAGTAATTGTGGCCCGATTTGTATCGATATGGGGCCGTTCAAGTATTAGGTAAGCAGATTTTTTGCAATTATTACCACCCCTCACCTCGTCAGCAAAAGTAAGCAAAACTGTTACCCGTCGCCCCCATGCTTACGTAAACATTGGTACAATTGATTGATTTATGAGCAGCAGATAAACTTAAGTCAAATCGTCAATCGTATCGAAACAAAACAATAAATGACGGTTTTTTTTTTGACAAGTGAATAGCGTGCGGTAATTCCCCTACTCAGTTCTAAGCGAGTACCTAAACGTATTCATTATTTGTAGGAATCCCCGAAAATGCATTTCGTTTTCGGCATAGACAATGCTAACTGCTGACGTAATCACCATCTAGATCCCTCCAGATCTAGATGGTGATTACGTCAGCAGTAATTATTTATTTTTTTCATCATAAATAAGCAAAGCAAAGACGGCCCTCCCAAAGTGCTTACGTAATACTTGAACGGCCCCTGTGCACAGAGAATCAAGATGCAGATGCAGCACTGTTTACAGCGCTTCGTCCTTCGGTAAATAAACACAGTCGGTTGTGCACCGCGCTACTCACCGGTGTAGCGCAGACGCGCATTGCGTAGTGGCAAGGCGTAGCACTTCGGATTTGCAAACTGCGCATTTTTTCCGTCAATGACAATCTAAAACTCACAAAGGAGTTTGGTATCTCATTTCCCAACAAAATATCCATGATATTATGATTATTCCAGCAATCCAAAACAATACTAAAAGAAAAGCAGACCTAGTTTTGTTACTAAAATGCAGCTCGATATTGTATGTAACTTCCGTTTCTTAAACTATTTAGAAAACGTAGGTACATTATTTTTCTTTAAATAAAAACAATGTTGATATCTATAGGTTATGATTAGCAGACGGACTTGGAAAATCAAGGAGATAATAAGAAGGCGCCATTAAATATAAATGCATAGGATAACGTATTTTTAAATTGTAGCATGTTCATTACACAGTTTTAGATTCCTTCCAACCAAGTGACGAGCCTCATTGTTTTCTAAACGGCGACATTACAACAGATTGTAAACATTAGTAGTAACCATTAACTGTTTGTTGTTTAGGCACTTGAGCATTATGTCACTCGGCGCTAATTACGGTGACTTGATCGACTGCCAACAATGTGCTCCCACATTGGGCACGAAACAGCGACGCCCATACACGCAGCCTTAACACTTATTATGGAAAATGAACACATCAGTATGCATACAACGCTTATTTATATAACTTCTACGGTCGCAAAATCACGTGAGGCCTTTTTTGCCACAGAAACAGCTTTATATAAGTTTATTTTCAGCATTACAACTTTTTTTAAATCTGTAAACACTGAAATCAAAATTTTGGGGGGCGCGAAGCATTAATCTAAATCTTCTCATAGCGTATCAAGATTGAAGAAGATAGTGTAGCCGAAAATAAACAACTTTAGCGCTGGAAAATGGAATTTGCATTGAATAAATTTAGTTCTAATGACTTTTAAACCCACGTTAAACTGTTCCCATGAAACAGTGTAACGAAATACAAACTTCTGAATATCGCAACAAACGCAAGAATAGGAACAGATTCAATCGATATTATAATACCATAACATGATGTTAATTGGCATGTGTTAATTTATAATTAGTGCGTACGCGCACCGCTCCGTGTGTCGCACCGCTCGCTACAAAGCCCGTGGTTATTCACATTACTAGTTTCTTATTCAGCGATATCAACGCAAAGCTCTTTGAAAGCCAAGAATTTGCATGCTGTGCGAAACGCGAACATGGACATACCCGAAACCAAGATGACATCGCACGCAACTGATGTCGGTGTGTGCACATCGCCAACTCAAACGTCACAGCTACTGGCCGGGATGCACAAAAATGCCATCGCCAATAAACATCGGATTCTGTAATACCGATGAGGTATCCTTGCAGCCGAAGGGACACAACTAGATGCACCGGTATGTGGTTATAAAACGTTGCCGCTCAAAGGCTGCGAATTCCCTGGCATGGATCCGGGTGGCTAGTTGAAATACACGGGTAGTGTCAAATGGCCAAATTGAGAATTCGTTTGTCATACGTTGAGATGCAGCGCGATCACGTGACCAATTGCACTACGCGGTATGTTCGATTTGCAATCTTATGCGTATGCAGTAACAGCGTGGCACGGTTCCTCGAGACCGATGTTATTTCCAATTGATTTTCCATTCAATCGTTTCTACATCAAAGAAAATTAGATTGTCAGATTATAATCTCATCGCTCTGATTCAGATTTAATTAATGCTCGTAGAAAACAAGTGCTATCTGCGTCGCAAACCGTTTAACCGGCTTCGTCATCTTACACTCAACAACTGCAATTCTTAGCGGAAAAACACAACAGCTGCATGACGCACCACGTCAAATCCTCAGATAATATGGCTCTGTCATCGCACAAGAACTGTACGACATGGCATCATTTTGTTCCACGTTACAGGATATTGTTCCATCTCCAAGACTTACTGAACAATTAGTGCTTAGAAACATTTCTGAAATATTAAGACGTATCAGATCAAATTGTGCACTGCAGTCCGCAGTGCAGAAGAGTCTTACCAACAGTCTGTTTTGTCTTCTGAAAGCTTACGAGGCTCTGACTAGGTATAACTTGTCCACCAATTTTCGGAATTCCGCTTAAACAAACTACAAGGTGCGCAACAGCCACTAACCAGACATAAATTAACACTGAGAAGCTACTGAGAAACCCATTTTTAAAAAACCACTTCGCCCGACAAAGTGATGAAGTCCAATGCTCAGAAAAAAAACATCCTAACTAATTATTATAAATGCGAAAGTAATTTTGTTTGAACGGATTTGAATGAAATTTGGCACACAGATAGATCATGACCTAGTGGACATAGGCTACTATTCATCCTGGATCGCAGACGTAGTCGCGGGCCAAATCTTGTCAGTAAATAAGGACGAAATTCATAAACGTTCTGTGGCCCTAAGATAGAGCCTTGCGGCAATCGTGATCAAATAGATTGATGAAACCGTTTACGACCTATTATAAGTGAAACAGCGGTAATTCAGTAGAAGCTCATATTAACAAACAGAGGAGCTCGTGGCTAAATAATAACAGCCGCAGGGGTCGATTGACGGTTAAGCTACGCTGGCCATGGCTGGTTCGTGGATGGGTCCACGGATCAGCCGTGGTAAAATCCTTCACATACTGAGACTCTTCCGTGCATCGGAAAGCACGTTAAGCCGTTGGTCCCGGCCGTCATTTGTAGATCTTTGACAGTCGTTACGGTTCGTCAGAAGCCCGAAAGTCTTACAACCAGTCTTACCAAGGGGTATCGTATTACTCAGTAACTGGGTTGTGGAGGTCAGATAGGCTGTCGCTCCAAGTTAAATACTGGCATTCAGCTGCATCCGGTGAGACTGAAAGCGGACTCCAACATAGTTAGGAAAAGTCGAGGCAGATTAAATCTCGTTTACAAACAGCAAAAGAAAGAGTTTACAAAGTTGTTAAAAAGTGGCAATTATGAGCCACTTTCAAAACCAGTAGTTCTATTCTGTAACCGTGAAAACTTAAGTAAAGTGAGCGTGGAGTGAGCTGTCAGTGCCACAGATGCTAGGGATTGACCAAGGCTGGATGACACTGACAGCTAGTATTCACGGTGAGATTTTTACAGAATCAACATGCAGTACGGAGACCTGATGACGGCGGAGAAAGTCGAAAGCCTTTCTGGAAACCATGAATATATCGTTATCAATAATGTAGACAGGTTCATGCTCCGGGCACAAAACGGAGGAGTTTGCGCACATGGATGGCGTAGGTAGGATATATTTATGAATATAATTTGTAGGTACAACAGAGATTTATAAATATAGTCCTGTAGTTGTCATATGCTTAGTTACAACATACCTACCGGTTTATTATTTAATCCACATACATAGACAGTAGGTAATGCAAAAACGTGACGCAGGTAGGTAGTTATCAATCTTTTTTGAATGGATGAATTATTCAATAAGTAAGTACATGTAAAAATATAGGTATCTACTTGTTTTAACGAAATGCAAAGTCATCATGATAGTAACTTAGATGGTAATGATAATAAGACAAAGATGATAATACAAAGGAGCGCTTGATGATTTTTCGCCTTGTCACGCCTACCTATGCAGATAAATTAACCTTCATGTGGTTCGTTGTTCTCAAAATGAGTACATGACTTTCATGGTGTATTTATTCTGACACAATATATTTAAATCAACAAGGTAGGTTAGGTTACGTAGGTAGGATACGCGCACTTTAAAAATAAACCTAATTTTCTACTTCAAAGGAATGGCGAAACGCTCTATTACCTAAATATGCAAAAAATCTTCTAATTCAGTCATTATCATGTATCATTTGGTTCCTATTGCAACTGCAACTGCTCGTGTTTGCTGTATTTGTTGTGCTTATAAATGCGTTTTTCCACTATTTTGATACGACTCAACTGAAAGTCTAAACAATAGATCGCAAATATCGTTGCGATCTATTGTTTAGACACGATTCTCCATTACTTAGACAATCTCTCTATGCGTTTGCTCGGAGTACCGGAGAAGCGCCCTCACAAAATTATAACTGACTTGTATGACTGCATTTTTGCCGCTGCTACAAATCATCGCAACTATATGAACAATAAGGCCAAGGAGAAGCAAACTCAGGATTCTTGGATCCAGGTATAACTTTATTTCAAAGCATCATTTTTCTTTCAAACTGTAACGGCAAAAGTTAGCACTTAAGTATTTGTGAATAAAGAAACTATTTTCAGGCGAAGTAAACTTGAAAGTGGCTTGGGGAGAATCGAGCGCGGAGCATAAAGGCTGAGTGCTTACGAGGTAAATGCACGAGTAAAAATAGACGGAACCCAACGGTTCGCTTGATGGGACTGCTCCATCGATGCATGAGTTGTGCGTCAGCGCCCATTCAGGTATCACCCGCTCACTATCCTAACAAAATAACGACATCTTAACTCTTAAGTACATGCAAAATCGGTCAGTGACGTAGGGTATCGTGATTAGTTTCGTCCCATTACCTTTTGCTGGTAAACACCAGGTACTACGTTTTAACGTGACGAGAAAGAATGTATCAAGTCTGATTGCGTGGTTTGGCGAAAACCCGATTTCATGAAAATACTCTGCCTCGTTGGTCTAGTGGTCGCAATCGCTTCTATTGAGCATGAGGTCCTGGGTTCGATTCCCGGGTCGGGCAACGTGTTATTGGGTTTTTCTATCTGGAATTTCTCAGTGGCAGCCCGAAGTCTGGATTTGTGCCCGGTAGATGGCAATAGGCTCGCCCCCTATTACATGGGACTTAAACATAACTGGCGAAATGTGGGTGTACTATAGGTCCTTCGGGGAAACAAGGCGTGATGTTATGTGTTATGTTATGAAAATACTTAACTTCTGTAGTGCAATAATATGAAACGTTCGTGGTTTCGAAGATTTCAATTTCGATTACTATATATTCACAGGAGGTGTTGGTTTTCAGGTAAATTGGTATTGTGTCTAGGGAAACGGAAATATGCTCTCTATCAACCTAACCATAAATTCCTTTCCATAGCTTTTTTACCAAACCCGAAGCGATGTGAGTTGTAAATTGAATGTCTAACAATAGACATCATAATACAGATCTATACTCGTAGATACATAAACATCGTGAATTGGGTATCGAACGACTACTACTCGTTCGATACAACAGCTTGTACCAACAACACTTAAATATTTACATGGACATTGGTCGTAGTTTTTTTAAATAACAGAAATATAACAAACCGTCGTCCATTTCAGCTGCTAATCTTCTTGGCCCACTTTGACAATTATTTTTGCGTCTACCAAACCCAAACCCTACCAATCTTTGAGTACCTCATAGGCTTTATCATAATAGAAAATGCTATAAAAAATCAGTTCACTGGTTTCTGAGTAGGTTCTGAACAACGTTAGGCTACATCACACAGCTAAGGCTGGCAGCATAGCCACGTTGTATGGTGATGCTAATTCTTTGGCCAAAAAATAGGCCAGCCCTCTGGTCACGTGACGAGTCTACCAACCGCTTAGCAATGTCTCGAAAAACCAAGCGGGCACTACGCCCTAGTGTTTCAACCCCAAACGGCTCAAATATATAACTCCCAATAGGATTGGAATATTTTCGCCGTTTGAGGTTTTCCGCACCTGCAGCAGCCGCCCCAAAACAGCACGCCGTACTAGGAAAATGGGATGGCGCAAGGGCGTCGCCACATTTTGCATCCTTCTGCATCTGTTTGGTGTCCCACACCAAAGGCCTGCCTTTGGTGGGACACCAAACTTCCAGGGCATTATGGTCTCTTCCCATCGTCGCGTGCCAAGCCGTTGGGTGACAAGAGCACTACGGATGATGTCATTAATGCTGACGTGACGTGCTATTCGGCCTGCGCTCTAAATGCATAATAGGCCATGGTGTCCGATGCAGTCGACAGCGTCACCGCACTGGCAGCGATGCGGAGCCCCGCAAGGAGCGCCCAGACGCAGACAACTAGCGAAAGTGGTGTCACCCAGCATAGTGCCTATGTTGGGTGACGGTAGCGCCTGAAGCCAGAGGCCCGACTCCCATTCTCCCACAGCCAGCAGCTGGGCACGCTCAGCAGTATTGGAGGACGTTTAATAAGATTATTCCGTGCCAACCTGCAGGGCAGCTCATCTCACCGTCTCTGGGAAGATAGGTTCACGGGCCGATTTGTATCCGGCCAAGTTGCTGTCCAGGCGTTCACCGCATCAGTCAAGCACGGCACTTCAGAGTCAACCTGGGAGGAGGCTAAAATTTTCCCTGACAACTTTTCAGTGTTGCGGACAGTGTTCAACAATTCAACTCAGCTACCAATTTACTTTATTTCCATATAGTATACGAAGTATTGCGAAGCGTTACGAGACATTTCACCACTGCCATGTTTTATATTATGCTTCTCTGCTGGCGAATTTGCGTACTAGGCTCGCGAATTCGCCAGCAGAGAAGTGGCTGCGATTCGTGAGATATGTTGAATTATTTCGGAATGCCTTAAACCGAACCCGCCCCACAAGCTCCCCGTTGGACGGTATCGAGAAGTCGCATGCGCGCTTGAGAAACATAAGTAAGAAACCAATTCCCGGCACGCCCTCTACGGGCACACAACAACCCCGGGTAGACTAAGAGCCGGTAGAGCTTCCTCCGCTGTGCAGATACTTTCTGAAACACCCATGCTCCGAAAGTACCTGCGTCACCCGAAACGACAGGGAGCCGTGCCTCCTCCCGAGACAGAGGTCGAGCACTGGTCGGACCGCCTCGATGGTGACGAGGCCGACGTTGCTCCATATGGCGCTGCATCGTCCGCTCGCCCCGCACCCTCGCTTCCTCGCGCCACCGCTACAGTGACGCGAGCACCTTCACCTTAGTTCCCAGGGCGGGGATCCGGCCGGTGCACAGGCCGCCTCGTAGGAGATCGTGCGGTAGCCTCTTTTGAATCTGACGGCCATTGCTCTCTGCGGCTTTCGCAGAACAGAGATGCTACCGGCCGTCAGGTCAGCCTTCCAGATAGAGGCCCCATAAAGGGCCATCGATTGCACGATCCCCACGTAGAGCCGCCTACAAGCAGCGCTCGGGCCCCCAGATTGAGAAGCAGCGTTGTCAGCGCCCCAGCCGCGCCCAAGTCGGGCGCCAGCCGCCGGAAGCGGGGGCTGAAATCCCACCGGCTGTCGAGCACCAATCCAAGGTAGTTCATGGTCGGCTCGACAGTGATTCGATTACCCCCCTCGACGTGTGTGTGATCCGGGCGGTGGCGCCCGCGGTGGAACATGAAATACCATGGCCCCCGACTTGTTGAGGGCCACCTCCAGGCACAAAGGCTATCCAAGACCAACCGCCTAAGGTGAGAAGAGACATATAGGATAACACAGCACCCGCCATCACCCGACTTCGTTCAGCCTCAGGAGCATCTGCCATCTGGACGTGACCTGCAGTGGCCTATATGGAAAGCAATCAATCGACTGCGGACCCAAGTAGCTGCAAACACATTCTAGCAAAATGCGGGATTATAAATCCCACCGAAATGAAGCGCGAATACGGTGCTCCTGACCAATACATGTCCTGGATATGTTGGAGTGCCCAAAGTATACATACACCTGCACTTTTGAAAATCTAAAAACACACTGATGCTGTCATGGCCACTTAATGGGTCCAACTCATTTAACATAATAAATGTAACATCGACTCTAAAAGAGTTGAAGAGGAAGACGAGACTGCATTTGAGATTTATTGTTTGGCCATTGTGTTTGAGAGAATAGATAGAATTAATAACATATTTGTAATGCGGATTGAAGAAGATCTTATTTACCACAGTCACGAAGCTATTCCGCACAAAGTATTTAAAAGAAGCTCAAGACAGGTTAACAAAACTTATTTTGTCATGTTCTTGGGCCGCAGGCATTACAGCGAGATAAGTATTAAGGCTCCCATAAATAGGCACGATGCGCCAGCGCGACACAAAGCCACAGGTCGTCGAGCGACACGCGGTATCTTTGTGTTGCGCTGTCGCGTCGCGTCAGTGTGCACGAGCTTTTACAGTGGCACCCTTCAAAACAGGACACAGCGACGCTGCATAGCGGTAGAAACTGGTGTGGTGGTATGCTTCCTCCGACAAACTCCTTCACAAAGAGCTTTAGGCACTATATCTACCTAAGTAGGTAGCTACCTAAAACTTCACTCACTTCTTCAGGAAAAAATGCAATTAGACTCGGAATGCATGACGTATTTAGATTGATAGTTATCATTTTCTGTTTATTGCATTAGTTACATCCGTTATGTCTGTTTAATTGCTGAATATAATTAATATCTCGAGGATCGTTTAAATCCGACATCCTCGCTTTAGTGCTCACATTAAACTATTGGTACCAACTTGTGTGACAGCTGTTCACAAAAGCTTTTGTGCTGCTTCTCAACTACCGACTGTGATGGTCAGGCAGGAGTTCTACAGACCAGTAAACCAACACCTGATCTGAATATGTTGTCTGAGACGCAGAAAATTACTTCAAGATGCGAGAATTTTAATTATCATTCATAGTTGCAGACATAGCTGCACAAGGAGCAATCGATTGCCACGTCATTAAATTAGTGTATTAGGTAGCGTTATTAGTAAATAGCTAATGGACGCTCAGACTCACATAGTCGGCATGGAGTCGCTGGTACTGGTGCGGGCGGGCGGGGCCGCGCACTCGTGGCGCGGGCGAGGTGCGGCGGCGCGCCCCCCCGCCCGTGAATATCATCGGCGCGCGCGCATCGCTGCGTGTGCCTGCGGGCCGCGAGCGCGAGCCGCCGGTCGCCTGTGGGCCGCGTAATCCGCAGCCCTGCGCAGCACACTCCCTCGGCTGTCGCGGCCGCCGTGAACAGAGATCTCTCGCCGCGCCCGCACTCGCGTATTTATAAACGGAATTCCACACGCGTTATTCGCGGCCGGATACAACTTTTTACACGACTTTCAGCACTTACGTCGTACGGAGCACTGAAGACGGCTTTCGCCGATTCAGACTCCTGGATTGTCTCTCGGAGCCCGTGTGAGTCACACGGCACGCACCTTACGACAGAAGATAAGCGATTCACTAAAGAAACAGTGCTTAAAATAATTTTATTACAAGCTTGTGAAAACGCTACGACGAATAAATAAAACACCACTATTTATTTTTAGTTACCACTAATGTTTATTTTTCAGTGACACAGACAGAATACAAAAACAATGGAGCTTTCTTTTGCGTCGCGTCGCCTAAATAACTTCGTGTCTAGGTAAGCCCGAGGCCGAGCTTATTATGCCAAGCCACAATAAAATAATAACTAGTTTGCAAACGCTAGTAGCTAGGGAGTGATATACCTATGTACACAACCGATATAACAAACAACTGGAGAACAATGCAGGATTCGGGAGTCGGGATCAACTACGTTTAACTTCTGGCTGCGCTGAGCCATAAAACGGCAGTAAATAGAAGCAATGAATCAAACGGTGGTCAATTTTACGAGCGTCCTCTGATGCTGTTGTGCGCAGATAACACTAGAATGAAACTCAAGATCTCGGCAGTCTGACGCTTTCTGAATAAAACATCAAGTGTTAACTACAGCAAAAGCATTATAATGTAGATCCATCCTCTTTGTGGTGCGAAAAGTTTGCTTCCTCGTATTTTTCGCCTGTTATATTGCCCTTCTCTCTTCGTGACACCAACTTTGAATATTAGGTTATAAATAAATTAGTTCTGTTCCCATAATTTCCATTTTTGATACATTTAATTATGGTTCTGTTCAGGCAGGTGCTGTATCTGTCGAAAGCAATTAATTTATTCTACTAAGCTCCAATCCATTAAATTGTTCTACATTATGCTACTCTTAACGATTTAGGAACGTAAATAGGGTGTATGATGACCTCAGCACCTGCAAAGAATGTGTTATTATTAAATTAGAACCGGCACCGTACCTACTCCAACTAAGACCCATGGAAGATTCGTCATTACTTGTATGTAGGTGTCCAAAGACATAGGGATGACGTATGCGGTGCGAGGCGCCAGTGGCCGGTCACAACACTGCATCATCACGAGAAGTTGTCTTCGGAACCGCGGCGACAGGCACAACCAGTCGCAGCAGTATATCGATTGATTCACCAACTCGCTCTGAGAACACACGCACCCACATAATACACAAGGCCCTGCCAAATTTAGATGAATTACTTTTACTACGCTTTGTTTAGTATTCATACGAAGCAGCTACCGTTATTTAGCAGCCAATTTATAAGAAATTCATAATGAAGTGGCGTCTACTGGTACACGTGCGCTTAATGTCTCAATGAGTTACCTCAACTTTGAGTTGTGTCCCGAAATAGCAGTAAATAAACAGCTGGGCTAGCATGCAACCCAAATACATGGCCATGGACACAAACTCCGCTGAGACTATGCTTAACTAGAAGAAAAAAATAACATAGAATAAGGTCTTGAATGTTGATGGCTATACTCGTAAGAGTTGAGGAAGTCCACAGAAACGGTGGATGGACTTTGTGAAAGATGATGATATGGCTAAAAAGGGTGTGACTACCGAAATGACGACCAATAGAGAAACTGAAGAAAAGTACATATCTATTGACATTGACACCAAACTAAATGGGTTAACGGCAGGAGAATTATTATGAAGGTCAGTAGATCCTAAAGTACCTATTCCATTGCCAATATCAAACATAGAGTAAAATAGGAACATACCCCAACAATCTTGTACATTGTCATGCATATGACCCAGGCCATCGCAAAGAATTGGATGACCATTGCTTCGCCAAATATCGACTCTACTTCTTTAGCAAACCTGGTAACATAGAAAAATTTAAGTAAGCTGCATGAGTAAAATGTGAGATACGTCTTTAACAAGCAATTAATTTTGCAAACTGCTCGCAGTCCAGAATTTCATTAAAATTCATCCGCTCATCCGCTGGCTGTAAGAAGGTAACTGATTAATTAAATCGTGGCGGGGTCAACAGCACTCACTCACAGGTAAACAATGATTGACTGACCATTTTTACCAGTTATAATTAGATTTATATACCTACCGTCTGACGCGATCCTATCTATATACCAGAAATAAAACAATGCGATTTACCTTAGTGTTTGATCATAGTGCACCACGCATTTCTTGAGTCTCTCCTGTACCTCAGTTTTTTCTTGTCCTTCGTCTTTGTAAAAAGTGTATTGAATGGGTCTCTTTATTAACCTACTGATTTTTTCAGTGTCATCAAATACCACCAGCTGTTCAAGATTGTACCGAAGCATCTGTATTTGTATCTTGGCTTGAGCGTAAAACGCTACAATCGTGCAGTCCATTGTTACATTGCCATAGGCTTGGAATGTTATCAGAATAATCATGTAGGCCAAAGCCAGCGAGAACCTAAAAATCAAGATTAGATTTATATAATGTAGTTACTTTTTGGAGGGGCAGATAGGTGGGTAGTGGGTACTCAATATTTTGGAAGAGAATCAAAGCTCTTCGTTTAGAATAATTGATTCGCAAATCCTGATTTCTGCAGATGCCAAGCAAAACAAATATGTATTGTAGGTAAGTTATGTTTTGTAAAATAAAGAAAGATACCAAAGTTCCTCAATTTCGACCTTCAGGGAATTTAGCTACTAGGTACACCAGCTTAGGTACTTAATATAAATAGGAAAAACAAACTTACGCTAGCGTGCTCGTAGTTTCAAAAGGAAAGTATCCAGTGAACTGAACTTCAGTGCCGAGAAGTCTATTAACGATGGGGAACACAGTCCACATCGTACCGCAAGTGAAAATGGCCCCATGGTATAAAGTGAGGAGTCGAGACATCATCAATGCGTTCGCTTTCAAGACTTCCACATGGTAAGGCTTGCTTGCTGCGAAGATAGGTCCTGTGGGAAATCAGGAAACCTTAATGTACCTACTCAGCTAAGTAGCAGTCGTTTGTCTCCAGAATACCTGCGACACATAGCTATAATGTTCCTACTGCTAGGACACTGGGCTTGAAAGAGCGGATGGGCCGTAATTCACTACGAAAGCCAGGCGGGTTGATTGCCTTGCCTACACTCAAAATAAAATGAAAAAATATCAAACCATTAATGATATCGATGAGATTATCAATGCGGCGCGTCCTTAGATTGAAGGCAGCTTGCTTCGCCAGCGAGTTCAGAGTAGTAAGTAGTATGAACAGCGTGTCCACTATTAGATTAGTGCTGTTGCGGACCTGATGCATAAGAAAGAAACCATGTTTTTTGAGTTTCTAACCCAAAGCTGTCCGTCCGTCTGTCTGCCAGCGGGCTGTATCTCTTCATGAGATACAGCCCGCTGGCAGACCGGTAGAAAATTTTCACAGAGTGTGTATTTCTATTGCCGCTATATAAATAACTTCAAATAAAAAAAGTTTAAAAATAAAATAAAAGGGAACCCAATAATTTTAAACGTGTATTTTTTTAATATGTAGTGTTAAATATTGGACGGTGGTAAGGACGGCTACATATCAAGCCATATATTTCCAGTATGAGCTGACTTCTAACAGCTAAAACTGGCAAGGCAGGCAAACATCCAATATCTACATTTAATTAAAATCGCCGATACTTTTATTTAGAACGGTGAACAATACTGCCCTTATCATCAAAGAAAGACATCAATTTTGAAGTTCTCTTAACTTCAGTGTTAAAAATGGATGATCCTAATGCCAGACGAACCATTTCTTGAACACTGTTAGATAAATATCTGCATTAGGTATATAGATAAGTTACGTACTTTATCCCTCAGCCGCGGCACTCACGGGAAAAGCAGCGGTGGCTCTTAGCTAAACCCACTCGATGAACCTTCCTCCAAAGTTCTTACCTGAATAACACGTATGACGTGTTGCAAATTGTACGTTAAAATAAAAGCCCAACACATTAAACGATATGCATTATGTAAAAATCGTTTCGTAGAAGACAAGGGCTTTAAAACTATTTTGAAATAGCCGACCCTGGCCAACGCATTAAAATGAGGTCTAAATCCTTGGAACGTGGAGTACGTTACATTATCCGACATTTTGCGTAAGATTGGAAATATTAGACTTTGTAATTAACGTATGTGTTCTCTGCTTGGAGCTGCTTTTAGAAGTGTATATATAGTAAGGTACTTTAGTTAAATATCTCTATTGGGGTGTCAATTTCGAATAGATAAGTGTTCATAATTAACAAGGAAGCTACAGGATGTTTCAGTTTTGTAATGTTTCGTTTGTTTGAAATGTTTCTTTTTCTTTCCTAAGGTCAAAAACATAATAAGTCATCATAACATCTTGTGTAGGTAAGGAGATAGGTAGGCCTTCCTTATATCAGTCAAGAATCTGGTTGAGACCCTTGACCTAGACCCATCTTTTCGGGGTATTATTTTCGCGCTCGAAGCAATTTCGGTAACTCAAGAACACGTACCCAGCATGTCGGTACCTATTTCAACAGTCCGCCTGTCCTTTATAAGTAGCGGCGCCGCCGCGTGTTAAGCAAAATCCGGAACTCCAAATCATACACTGTTATTAAAAACTTCCAAACAAAAATTCTCCCGGCTGTGGGTGGACCTGGAGGGCGTGTCGGACTTTTAATGACTAAAACCCACCCATGTTCCTTGAGTTGCATGTGCCAGGGCTTTATCTTTAGGACAACCCGCGACCCTGGCTGACGCGACCCTAGCAGGCGCGATGGGCGACTTGAGAATCGACATCATCTGCAATGATTCTTATTCTTATCTCGGGAAGTTACATTCGATAACTCAAATTATTCAAGTTTGAGTTGAATTCCATCAAACAATCAATCTGCCTAGTCTTTTTCCAACTGTGGAGCGGTCGGCTTTCAGTCTTACCGAATGAAGCTGAATACCACCAGTATTTTACATGGAGCGACTGCCAATCTGACTTCCACAACCCAGTTACTGGGTAACACAATACCTCTCGGTAAGACTGGTTGTCAGACTTGAGCTTCTGACCACCCGTAACGACTGTCAAAGATCTACGAATGACAGCCGGGACCAACGGCGTAACGTGCTTAAAGTGGCACGTACGGAATGGTCTTGATATGTAATGGATGGTCAACCATCCACGTTCCGACCGCGGCGAGCGTAGCTTAACCTTTGACCGACCCGTGCAGCTGATCATTTAGCCGCGAGCCCCACAAAAACATAAATCTCTTAAAAACCACCATGTATCACCGTTGCCCCTGCAACCATAAGGGTGTTAATTTTGCGACACCTCCCATTATGGTAATGATGTAGAAAATACCAAGTGATCAATTAAGTAGTTTGGCTAATAAGCAGTGTAAACAAACTGATTTTACGAAAATTGGACCTTAATAAAATATTGAAAAGGTAATTTATTTAAATGCTACTTAGGGTTCGTTTAGTAGAAATGAGTGTCATGGCACTTATTAAATATAGATAGGCAGAAATGTATGATTTTGGGCGGAGGGTAATATCATAAAAAAAATTAAGATACCTACGTTCATAGGTAGGTTTGATCTTATTGATGTTATTCTTACTGTGAGTGTGTCGGCGTCGTTTTTCCTTCTGCGTTCTCTCTCTCTTTTTATTTTATTTTACAGTGTGTTATTTGCCCTAATGATAAAACTACTCTCCCCACCGCCGCATCTCTACGTTGACGTGGTGAGACTTGCGCGCTCCTGAACTCTGGGTCTGCGCCGGTAGAGTTTCTTTAGCCGAAACAGCACCGTATTTGCGTAACACACTTTCGTAAACGATTACGACTAATCTGTTTGATTTTGACGGTTCAAGAACATTCATTGCGTTCTATATATTGTTGAGCAGAATTTTTATCAAACTTAAGAAGCAATGGATTAGCAATCTGTTTCAAAACGATTCAGATTCCGATTGATTGTGTGTTATGCAATTAGGGTGCAGGTCTAGGGTGAGAAGAGGAGTCAGAACAGGAGAGATACATAAACCCACTGGGCGAGCTGTTGGGCAGTAGCGACCCCACGGACTCTGTCTCTTGGGAAAAGTCCTGTTTGTCACCTCTGGCTTGCATTTATTGGTCGGCTGGAGTGAACATTGAGGGATAGAGCTTCCACCACTTTCTTGCCTTCATTGGCTGGATTGAGTGGAAATTGGCAAGAGCAAACGTGCTCGGAAGAAGGAAGTATTCCAGTTAGATGCTGGTAGGGATCTTAACCGTACTTCCGGGATTGTCCTGATAGCCATGGAGTACCTCTCCACTCCTCAAGCACCTCAGGACATAACGACCTCTTGTCGCTACGACACTACGCTCCTCGTACGCCTTCCAAAGGTCCGGGACCTCAGGGTCCCGAGAAATGTCAAGAAACTACTCTTATAACTAATAGTTGGTTTATTTTGCATGGCTCCCAGGATATACATGATACCTCCACTGGTATATGAATATAAACCATGTAGGAATCATGTTAAAAAAAACAGTTTTAGATTTATAAAGCTTATTATTGTATCCGAGTATTTGCAGGATAAACTATAACACTTCTTTAAACTTTATTTTAGGGTTCCTTACCCAAAGGGTGCAAACGGAACCCTATTACTAAGCCTCCGCTGTCCCGTCTATCTGTAAACGGGTTGTAGGTATCTCATGAACCGTAATAGGTAGACACTCGAAATTTTCAGTGCATTTCTATTGCCGCTATAACAAAAATAAAGTTAAAATTAACGAGGGGCCCCATACACCACTTGTATGGGAGCCCCCGTTAATTTTTATGTTAAATATTGTAGTTACTGTGGTAAGGAACCCCTTCGGTGCGCGGTTTTTTAAAGTAGTTGTGTTAAATTCTTTTTTTGTTCGTTTTGTCCTATGTAGTATTTACCTACTTCGAAAGGTAAAATATGGTGTTACCAAGCTGTGATCTAATACTGTTACATGACTGTAAAACAACTGCATAGAGTTTACCCATCTTTGATAATCAATTATTATGAATGTTTGGGCCCAACTCTTCACAAACAATCGTTAAGTCTGCGAGCTGCAAAAGTATTTTTTGCCCTTGGTGACTGATTGATTGCCTTGTACACACGGTAGAACTGGTGTGTTTAGTGCAACAGTAAGTTGGTGGAGTAGTTTTGACTATTGGTTCAACTATTTTCTGTATCAGTGATAATCGTAATCGGTTTGAAGTTTTGTTGGTTTATTTGAAGCAGTCTACAGTCTGCGAGAGCCCTCTTTCCATGCAGTTGATGACTAATTTTTTAAGAGATGTATGGTTGACACAAAATGTTTATGTCCATATGAGGTCACATGGATGAAATATAGGACAAGGATTAGGAAACAGGTGTTTTAATAACAATGTGTGTTCTATTGTGAAATAGTTTATTTAAAAATCTATCAGAAAATAAACCACATCAGTTATTGTATTTGGTATTCAGCTCTGGCCGAACATGCTAAACCGTTTGCGTTCGCATGCAACGATTGGAATGTGAGAACAGAAATTTGGAGCCGTTACATAGCACATAATTTAATACTGCAGCCACTTTACTTTGTACTCAAATTATTACTCAAATGCGTGTGCGGTCGCTATAATTATTAGAAATGGAACCTCCATTAGTAATAATCAACAATGTTGTAAAATGCTATATTAATTTAATCATAAATATTTCTACACATTATCTATTAGTTACATTTACAAGATTTATATTTGAACCCAGAGCTTTCAGCGGATGTTGAACAAATGAACCATGTCCACATTACATCACAAAGTTTATACAACGCTTCATCATGAACATAGATATAATTTATCACTCTATTAATATCTCGGGGCACTGTCTCTTAGGTGACGTCTCGTCGTCCGCCGGTTCTTTCCGTTTCAGTGACTTGCTGTCCTTGTCCACCTTCATGCCATCTACATTGGACTCGTGTTCCTCAGTCTTTTGTTCATGGTCAGATTCTAGCCTTTCGTTGTTGGCTAATTCTTTATCTAAGACGTCGTCATCGAGTGCGATGTCGTCTGCGGCGTCGTCTTGTTCATCGTCATCATCTTTCTCGATATAGTCTTCCGCGTCTACGGCCGCCTCAAGCCTTTCAGCGGCCTTTTGAGAAGTGGCATTCTGTGAGCCAATGTTGGAAGACGCTGAACGTTTACTCACAGAAATGCGAGCTGTCAGAGCCCGGTAAAGTTGAACTATATCTACTGGGGCACCCTGTGAAACAAAACAAGACTTAATAAACATTTAAATTTTTTACGTAAATACTGAACTTACTTTCAACACATGTGTGCAGCAAGTATTCTGACAAATACTTTGCATGCCTGTGTCTGTGCAAAGCAAATACAACCTTGAAGATAATGTATGTCAACCTTCATGACTGTCTGTAAAAAGATTTACATGCTATCTTAGTACACTCACAAGCCCTTCACTTTACTTGCTAGCATGCTGCATGGTTTCAAACGTCCAGTCGTATTCAAGATCAGTTATCTCTTGAAACACTTTTTTCGCGATGTCTTAATTTATTGACAAATAAATGTTTGTTTGTCAAGAAAAGTAAGCTCAGCTTTGCTACTCTATACAATACTATACTAACCATTATGAGGAACAGTTTAATCTGCTGCTGGGAATCGACAGCAGTGATTCTAAGTGACTTGGTACCGGCTCGCTCGACAACCATGTCGGGCCACAGTTTGGTGTTGAGTACGACTCTGAGGGAGCCGGAGACCCTCGCGACAAGTCTCGCGGCGCCACCACTGCCCGCCGGCGCGTCATTCAGTCGCAACATGCCGCGACCCCGCTCGCGCCAACTGCCCGCTTCCCATGCGAACAGACGACACGATACCTGCGAAGGTGAACATAACAAAGGTTATTCAAATTGTAGTGGTATTAATTTTTCGTATGATTGCGAACTACTTATGTAGATCTGATTGTAGTACGACAGTCTGCGGATGGAAAAACATTACTAAAGTTATGATGCCTGTCAATCAGATAAAGATTAACTCTCTACTGGCTCATGGATTTCAAGCGATACACACATTTGTGTATGAAGCGTAAATGTAGTGGTGGACAAGCATTTAGTCATGCACTTGCAGGGGCCTAAACCAGAAACCTTAAGGCTGACAGGTCAGGTGTCTTACGTGATTCAGGAACTATACATAAAGTTATTAAGAAGTACATTACCTGCAAAACATTGATCTCGCCCTCCTCGCCAGTGATAGTGTTGACGTGCGCGGCTGGCGGCGGCGGTCGCGCGTGAGAGCGCTCATACTCGGCCGCCGCGGCCGCCAATCCGTCGCCACCGCTTGAAGACTCGCCTGGATTACTGTCCTCCTACCAACACAATGCCATATATAGAATTACATTATTCTTGTATTTATTATTAGCCTTTTATTATACTAACTTTGTATTATATTAATTTCAATTAGTCATGTAAAATTAAATGATACCTCAAACATGGGTTTGAAACTCGTTAATTTGCTCTATAGAGATCCATTCAAGAATTTTTTTAATATTATAGAATTACATCCTTAGCGGTTATTTGCACTTGCAAATCATAAGTCTGGTGTCTGCTGTCTGAAGTAAGCCTCTATTATCATCACTAGAGTAAAATGTAAATAAACATGACAACAATACAAAGTTATAAACATGAATTTATTCACTCATAGAATTTATCTTATCAAGCTGTACCTTTTCAAACAACATCAGAGGTTGGTTCTGTGTATATTTACTACCTATGGATGAACATGAATAAGTTTTACTAATAAAATATTGTGTAAATTTTCACATAAGTATGTTATAATTGCCAAACTAATTAGTTGTATCTTTAAACCGCATAAGTTTATCAACTGACCTGATTATCTTTGACAGTAGTTACAGCACTTGTGAACAATAACTCTGTGTTTCCATTAGATGAGCTGTGGTCAGAAGATGATGCTTCCCCATTATTAACAGTTTCCTTTATTACAACTCTCTCACTTAAATTTTGACCGAACACAAATCCTGAGGAGCCCGGGGCAGGCTGTCCGGCAGGGGGTACTGTGTTGTTGGGTCGTGGAGTAACATTAGCAGCTCCTAGAGGTACAAACTTAGGAGGTTCAGGTTTAGTTTCCTTCAGTCTGTCTTCAGTTGGACTTTCTTCTTCTTTCTCCTTAGTTGCTTCAGTAGCTTGTTCTGAAGTTTGCTCAGCTACTTTCAGAAATGGATTGTTACCAGGTTTCAGCTGCGAAGGTCGCAGAATGGAACCTAAATATAAAAGGCAAAATTAGTAGGCTTTTTACATAAGAAAGGACATAATCCTTTCCAATCTTGTTAACCAAAGGATAAAAAAAAAACTTAAGTTGCCACTTACCAAATGGATTACACCCTTTATTTGAACTTGATGCAAAACTGGAGGTGCCAAAGCCACCAAGTCTAGGTTTTGCCAGAACCACTCTTGATTGGGATGACCCATTGTAGAAATCTTCAATTGGTGATTTGCCTATAAAAAATAAGAAACTTCACAAGATAGTATAGACATAAAGTGACTCATGCAATGCATAATACTATCAAATAATGTACAAAGCCTTGTACACATTTCTTAATTTACATCAATCCTATAAAAAAACAACATTTTTTTGTGGAAAAAACAACACAGTGAAAAGCCAATAAATAGGTAGATATCAATATTGATGACATCTGCATGACTATGTTTGCAAATTATTAAACCCATCTTGGACCAAATAGTTTTAATTGCATGTTTGCTCTGCAAAAAAAAAAAATAGGAACTTTGTAAGAAAGATGCAGTATGGTGAATGTAACAACATCGAAGTAGTTTTGTACTTTTCTCATTCATAAAAGATCAGGTAAAACTGCAAATTACTAGCGGAAGCATATACGAATAACACTCAATAACTCAATTTATCGTAGAGAACAGCAAAATAGGTGTAAAATGGTAAAAATAATCTCGAAGATGCAGCATGGACAAAGTGAAACGAACCCGTTTTACATACTTGATCTAGTTTGTAGACTGAAGAACTTGAGTGAAATTTATAGAAAACACTTAAACACTGAAATAAACAGGACCTACGAAGCAGAGAAAATTACAAAAAAATGCTAAATACAAAATGTACCTTGCTTTGCGTCTGCCATTGTCGAATTTGTGGGTTTTTTTTTTACTGGACGGAGACGGACTCGTTCATAGAGTGACTAGTGACTAAGACATGTCTTTGTCTTTGCTAGTGGCATTGCTTTAGTAACAATTATTATTTCCTGTTAAAAATTAGCATAATAGCATAGCATAATCAGCCTATAACGTTCCCACTGCTGGGACACAGGCCTCCTCTCTATGAGAGGTAGTGAGCCGGAATCCACCACGCGGGCTCAGTGCGGGTTGGTAGATGTCACATGTCTTCGAATTTTTGGTTCTAAGACATGCCGGTTTCCTCACGATGTTTTCCTTCACCGTTTTGAGAGCAGTGGTGATTAAATTATTTACACAAAGTAAAGCGCCTGCTTGGGTTCGAACTCACGACCTACAACTCGTAAGTCGGGACCGTTACCACTGGGCCACCACTGCTCCTAAATTAAAAGTCCGCTCCTAAGTTAAAAATTAATTAATACAATATTCTTTCTTATAATTTATTGCCCTAAATTATAAATTATATGATCAACAGATGGCGAAAAACTAAAAATATTTGACTGAGACGCAGACGGGCAGACGGATTACTAGTGGCGTAAATTCATTAGGGGTTTATATGTTCTGTGTCTAAATTATTACTACCGACACAGGGTCATCTCTATTAGAAACAGAACAGTTGCCAGTCTCTAAATTATACTAGATTTAAGGGAAATTAACCTACACGCGCGCGTTTCATCGTAGATCGTGAACAAAGCGGAACCCCAGCTTAAACAGGGAAAGCACTTTGCTTTCTGTAAAAAGAAGTAATTGAAAAATATTTTGGACGACCTTTTTAATTTGCCACAAAAATCAGATTAAGGCCGCATTCCGAGATGACCATAATCGCTGACAGCGCTTACATCGATAATTAGCGTTCCGATTTAGATATCACGATATGACAGCTGACAATTCGCTCACAGTGATATTTCTAACTATCGATGTGAGCGCTGTCAGCGATTATGGTCTAACTCGGAATGCGGCCTTAGGCTGCTTTCCGAATTGGATGTGATCGATTTGAGCGCGCTTACACCCGTTCCGAGTTGGCGTGAGCGCGATAACGATGTCCCGTGAATCGTCATAGGTGACGTCATGGCATGCGCCATCTTGCGATAACGCCGACCATGCCTTATAGAAATATCACTGTGAGCGAATTGTCAGCTGTCATAATCGTGAAATCTAAATCGGAACGCAAATTATCGCTGTGAGCGGTGTCAGCGATTATGGACTAACTCGGAATGCGGCGTAAGTTTGTGGTGGCAGCCCCTCGAAACTTGTCAATGTCATGTCAATTGTCATTCAGAGGAAGAAAGAAGCAAATTGCAAAAATAGAAGAGTGAACAAAAAGTAAATAATTTTAAAAAGTAATACAGAACAGAAACAATCAAAACATTACAGAACCAGGTTAACAATTAAGTGAATTTGTGACGTGGGTTATTTAAGTATTGTGACAAAAGTATTTTTTAAGTGAATTTACGATTTTTAATATGAATTGGATAACTTGGAATATGTTTTTATAAACTGCTTGGATTGAAGCTCTCTACAAGTATTACAAGTGCCTTTACTACTGACATCACATCACATAAAATTTAAACATAGCAGGTAAGCATTGTAAAATATGTTTTGTTCAAACCAGTTTTCAAACTTACATATTCTCATTAATGTAAGTTTTACCAATTTGAAATTGATGGAAGGTCTGGTTTGTTTTCTAATTATTAAGTCTAAATTCAAACTTGACTTAAAGTTGAAGAATATTAGTATTATCATGTAAGTTTTTTTTGCTTCTTTATTCTTCATCTGACAGCATTGCATTAGTCAACTGTCCAATATAAAATAGGTAATGATCATTATTTTTGATTAACTCATTCCCATTGTTTATAATACAAGGTGGGCCAAAAGAAGTCATCCAATGTTGTTTGGCTCTTTTTTTTTTCAAAATAAAAAACTTCGATTCTGTGTTTTGATTACGTTAATTTGAACCTTTAGAATTTTATTGGTCAAGTCGAGAAGATTATATCGGCCAAACGGGCGCCGTCACAATTGATTGCCATACGGGCTCGTTTTATGGCACTTTTCATAACTTCGGCGAGAACTTCGGGCGATAGATTCTCGCACTCGTGTCAAATGTTGTCCTTGAGGGCTTCCAGGCTCTCGGGCTTGTTCACGGGACTTCAAAAAACCCCACAAAAAAAGTCTGGAACGCTTAAATCGGGTGATCATGCGGGCCAGTGCAAATTGCCAAAACGAGAGATGAGGCGGCCCGGGAACGCTGCCTTCAGAATAACGGTTGTGGCTCGCGCAGTGTGTGTCGTTGCTCCGTCCTGTTGGAACCACATGTCCCTCAGTCCTAATTCGTCCAATTGCGGCAAAAAAACTCGTTTCCGGCGACAGCTCGACATCCTCGGCAACAGCGGCGATATTCTCGGCAGAACGGGTGCTCCGGGGCCGGCCACTCTTGGCAACGTCTCGTGTGGTCCCATACTCTTCAAGGTTGGTGGCCAAACAGCGCAGTGCATGCGCAGTGGGTGTCGGACGGCCGGGGAATCGGCGACGGCATTCGCGCTGCGCCAACACCACAGACGAATTGTTACGCAAAAGAATAGACACGATTATTCCGCGTTCATGGGGAGTGTATCTCTCCATGGCTTGTTCACTTGTCAGAATACAAGTCTAGTCCACAAAGTTCAAAACAGATTTGACATTGGCAGCCATTTGCAAAAATGAGAGCATCTTCCAATAGGGTGATTACTTTTGGCCCACCTGTTATAAACATTGACTTTTTTAAAATCTGCTAACATGTACCTACATTATTTTGTAATGTATGCAAGAAATTAGAGAAGAAATTAATAAGATTTTATCTTGCAAGTGTTAAAATGCAAGTCATTTAATTGTCCATAAATACTTTCAATTATACCTACTACAATCTATGTTTATAATACTTCTGCACTTGAATCTGAAAATTTGATGACTTTATCTGATTTTAAAGCTAGGGTATTAACATTACACCTCGTCTTCCCCAACTGAACATAACTACAGCAGATGGTAAAAATTGAATTATACTTTACAAAGAAAAATAAACAAAATTATTGTATTAAGTACCTACTCATATCTTCATAAATTTATTTATTTATTAAAGCCTCTAATCAGTTATTTAGTAATAGTTTAAGTACAAAACATTTTGAGTCTGCCCTTTGGTCGATCATCGATCGCACGATCTCCACGTAGAACCGCCTACAAGCGGCGCTCGGGCCCCCCAAATTGGGAAGCAGCGTTGCCAGCGCCCCGGCCGCGCCCAACAACTTGGGCGCCAGCCGCCGGAAGTGGGGTCCGAAGTCCCACCGGCTGTCGAGCACCAATCCCAGATATTTCATGGTGGGCTCGACAGCGATCCGGACCCCCCCGACCACAATGTGTGATCCGGCCGGCGGCGCCCGCCGGGGGGCATGAAACACCATGGCCTCCGACTTGTTGAGGGCCACCTCCAGGCCGAGGCGCCGTATGCGGCTCACCGTCAGTGAGACCGCCGCCGTCGCGAGCAACGCTGCCTCCCTGTGCGAACTCCCCCGGGCCGTGACCAGCGTGTCGTCCGCATAACACGTCAGGTCCGCGCCCGGCGGGAGCTCGCCCCTCAGCACCCAGTCGTACCCGATGTTCCACAGGAGCGGTCCCACGACCGATTCCTGTGGAACACCGCACGACACTTGGCGCTGGTTTCCGCCATCACGTCCCATGTAGGTGACACACCTCCCCGCCAGATAAGCCCCAACGATGCGGCGGAGGTAGAGAGGCACCCGATGATAACGCAGTGCCTCCCGTATGCAGCTCCAGGGCAGGGTGTTGAAGGCGTTGGAGATGTCCAAGGACACCGCCACCACCACCCCGCCCCGGGACACTGTTTCCTCCGCCAGGACTCTCACCCTCGACACAGCGTGGATGGTAGAGCGCCCATGCCGAAAGCCGAACTGACTCTCGTCCAGGTCCGGCCCCTCTCTGCACAAGTGGCCGACGAGGCGGGCTGCGAGTATGCGCTCGAACAGCTTACCCACCTCGTCGAGCAGCACTATGGGCCGGTACGCAGACGGCGAGTCGGCAGTGCGCCCCGCCTTCCTGAGCAGGACCAGACGTCCAATCTTCCACAGACTGGGAAACTGGCCCCGCTCAAGGCACGCTGTGTAGAGTCCTCTCAGTTGGGGCTCCAACTCCTTCAGAGCGAGGGCCAAAGCAAGGCCGTGAATCCCGTCGGGCCCCGGAGCCACGTTCTTGGCCCGGAGCCGCATCACGGCCGCCCTCATCTCTGCCTGTGTCACCTCTGGGACTCTGTAGACTCTGCGGCTGTGGGCAAAGCCATCGGCGGCGGAGTATGCTCCGCTCTTGCCGGGAAGAGGGCTGCGACTACCGCCTCCAGCAGCTCGGATTGGAGGCTCTCCGTAAGTGGAGGCGCCGCGGCTCGAAGTTTCCCTCGAACCGCTTTATACGGGCGCCCCCACGGATCCCCGTCTAGAGTCTCCAACATCTCCTCCCTGGCTCGCGTCCTCGCCTCGCCGATGGCCAGCCACAGAATCTCCTTTGCCGCGCGGTACACCTCGTACAGCGCGGCTTCTTCGTCAGGGACCCGACGACGTCTCCTCCGGTAACGGGTGTACTGGCGTCTAACCGCCACGCACGCGACGCGTAACTGCGCGATCTCGGCGGACCACCAGTACACCTGGCGCCTTGCGGACTGTGTGTGGACCCGGGGCATGGAAACCCACGGCTCCTGGATCAAGGCAATGGCTGTGTGTTGTACCTCCAACCACTTACGAAGCTGAGCCATCGCGGTCTGGCTGTGGTGGAGGTTGGCCTGGAGGACTTTACAGGTCGACGAAAGGGACGCCATCGTTGGCCGAACCCTCTTCGTCCCCCTCCAGTCTGAGCCCGGCAAACAAATCGCCCTCGTCGAAGCCGCCCCCCTCCTGGCCCGAAGCCGGGGACAGGATGATGTCGTCCAGCTTCTCACCCGATGAAGGGACGGCGTCCACGATGGTGGCAGCAGAGGCGGCCAACTCTGCTATAGCAGGTTTAGCCGCTGATGCCTCCGGGTTGCTTGACGGGGGAGTGGACTCCCCTGTAGGTGCTGGCGTCTCGACGATGGTTTCCGTGGCGGGGTCCCAATCCTGGGGGACGTCGGTGAACCTGCCGTTCCGACCCTGGAACTTTACGTACACCGTCCCCAATCCTATTGAGAGACGGCGTCCGGCCTTCATCAGGGTCGGGATTTGGTCCACAGGGACACCGGCCACCACGAACCATGCCGCAGCCTGTTTGTCGGCATGCAGGAGTACCCTGCCCTGGAGTATCTTGCTTGGGGGAGCAGGCCTCGAGTATAATCTGCTTCTGGATAGCAGCGAGTACCTGGTCCGATACGTCCTTGCTGAGGATCCCTAGGAGGAGGCTACTGGCCCCTCCCTGAAGCGCAGCAGGACGCCGAATAATGATTGCAACAGGTCTGGACCCGATAGCAAGGCGTCGTTTAGGCTTTTCCCGTCACACTTAGCGGCTGCGTCAAAAACTATCCTAAGCTTCTTCTTGATTGGATGAACGACGGCAAAAAGTGGTACGTAGAATGTCCTTCCTTCACTCGCTGTTTCTGGCGCTGTCTCTGCGTAACCCTTTTCAATAAGATTCTGGATTTGATTTTCATAGGACTCTTTGACCTCTTTATTCTGGTCTAGTTTCTTTTCTAGGTTATATAGGCGTCGGAGGGCATGCCTGTAGTTATTTGGCAGGTTCTCGTCTTCTTTTTTCCACAAGAGCCCTGTTTCAAATTGACCGCTCGCAAGTCTCGACGTTGTCTTCTCGAGGGTTTCTAAAGCTCTTCTATCGCTGTCATTCGTTGGTGACCGATTCTGAATCCCAAAAGATTCCAACTGGAAGTGTTCCCGAACGATCTCTTCGATATCTTCCTTATCGCTTGTAGATCTGCCATGTGTGGTATTTTGTTACACCAAAATCACATCTTATTATCTATTTATCTATTTAACACCTGAGGAGCTGTTGTGCACAGTAATTCTTTCTATGATTCTTAAGTACCAAAGTTTTTATGAAAATTGTATGAAACACATTTTACTTACATTTCTTTATCTGATAATTATTGTACTGCTGAAAAGCAAACCTTTAGATACATCTGTCTATTTTTCCACATCCTTTTATATCATTTCATGTGATCTCATATTATTTTCCTTCTATTGAATGTTGTGACATTTTGTATCTAACATTGTCATCTGTCAGTTTTTCTTTTTCTATGGTATAGAGCTAAGAGGTCGTCTATTCTAATGTAAAGGTATAGTAAAACTAGTGTTAAGCCGGGTTCTCACTGTAAGCCATCTTTATAGTTCCTGGCCGATAACCAATTAAGAAGTATTTGGATTGAAAACTAAAAAAGTCACTTCTAGAACGATCGGCCAGAGGCTTTATAAACGATCCGATACTTTTCACCAGGTTCTGTTCTTTTGATTCTGTCTTTTGACTCGGTCTTTTGGCTTCTTTCGTTTTGGAATTTTTCTTACTCATCAGTTTATGTTTTTCTAAAAAGCTATTTAAATATAAACCTTTCTAGAAGTTATTCTCAGTGAATTTATTACAAACATCTTGTGTGCGTGAAAGTGTTTGACTCACTTAATCACCTCCGACCCTCCCACTTTCGTCTTCGAGAGGAGTTGGAGACGTATTGGAGAGAACAGAAAACGTGGTGTAAGACGCCGCCGCCGGAAGAAATACCAACCGACGCGAGCTCCCTCACAACGGGCTGCGGGCTGGTGGAGCGGCCGCTGCGAGCTCTCACTTGACGGACTGCGAGACGGAGGAGCGGCCGACGAGAGCTGCTTCAACCTCGAGGAGGATCGTCCTACGCGAGCTACTACCTACTAATCATTTCTAATCCTTAATATCTTTTTCTATGTAATTTTGTATTTCATATTTTAAAAATTACATTAACTTGTAACCACGCTTAGCCAGTCGGCTAAACGTTACGTTACACATGGTGAATGAAATTTACTACGGCGTTCAATCCTGTTTCACAGCCGTGTAGCACCCATCCTAGGTCTGTGAGGGAGGCTACAGGATCAGCTGGCTTGCCTTTCTTTAGTCTTCTGGTCACTATGAGTCCCCAATTGTCTTGGCCTATTAACAACTTGGGCCTTTCTGCGACGTAAAGAAGTTGCTCTTCGATTATCTTCAGGTGTTGACAGTTCTTTATAGTGTCCCTGTTTATGCTCTGTTCAGACAGTTTCAGGTCGTCGATGGTTCTCACGGTGATAGGCCTCTTGACTTTTTTATGAGTGCCTTCTATTCTCAGCTTAATTTTCTGTGAGCTATCCTTCTGTATGACCTTCCCGCCGACTGTTTCAATTGAAAGAGTTTCCCGGTCCCCTTTAGCTCCAATCTTCTCGGCTATTGATGCATCTAAGAGCGTGACCGTCGACCCTTCATCCAGCAACGCTAGCACGCGAACCTGTCCCTTTGGTCCGTATAGATTCACGGGTATAATTTTCAGGTAAATCCTTTCTTCTCTTTTAGTGTTGTTGATTGAGGCGACTCTCTCTTCTGATGTGTCTGTCTTGACTTCTTTTCTGACGATTTTGGTGGTCTGTCAGAGTGTAGGATAGTGTGATGCCACCTTTTGCACTGCTTGCAGACTGGAGCTTTACAATTGATTCTTGAATGCGTAAACCGGAGACACTTGAAGCAAACTCTTGCTTTCTTGATAATGTCCCATTTTTCATCAATGTCGGCTTCTTTGAACTTCTTGCATTCTGTTGCAAAATGCTCTTCCTTACACACCGGGCACGACTTCTTATACTTTTCTCTTGACACTTCTTGTACGGTATGTACGGGTTTTCTTGTTCCTCTCTTCTGCTCCGATAACACTTCAGGTGGAGCAAAGTCCCCGCACATATCGGCTTCTATTTCTAAAAACGCTTCGACGAGTATTAATTCTTGAACTTCTTCCTCTCTTCTGCTTCTATGGTAGGCAAACCATCGAAACTTCATGGATGATGGCATCTTGTCCACTATGGCCTTCAAGGTTTCCGGAGAACTAAGGTAATGTGGTTTCTTCAGTGCCTTGATCGTCTCGACGGCATTCTTTACTTTGCTTGCGAACACACATATGTCACCTGGGTTTTCAGTTACTTTTGACAGGTACTTCATCCTTTCCAGTTCTGCTAACGCCAATGCACCAGGTCTTCCAAACCTCGCTTCCAGGCCTTTTATTACTTCGTGAGGGTCTTCGGCCGTGAACAACAGGCTCTGCACTGCTTCTTTAGCTGTTCCTTGTATTGCTCTTCTTAGACGCGCTAAGTTCTGCGTGTTGCTGAAGGAAGCAGCCGTGTCATCGTATGATCTCTTGAACGCCAACCATTCTTCACAGGATCCGTTGAAGTGAGGGAGTTCAAGCTGTCTCGGTATACTGATATCACGTGATTTCTCGGACAGCTTTATTATAACTTGGGCTAACTCTTGGATGTCACTCTTCTTTTCTTCTGTATGATCTGTTCCTTGCTAGGCCTGACTCCGGCTTCGATGAACCAATTTTCAACTTCGTGAGTTTGCTCGTACAGCTCTTCTGCAGCACCATTTTCCTCTTCTGACTCAGCCGCTACGAGCGCCAATTCGGCTTGAGCCGCTTTGGATCGCGCTTCTGCCAGTTCCAAGTTCCTTAATGCCACCGTTAACTTTGCTTGTGCCTCTGCCTTTCTTCTATGCGACGAGCGAACAGATTGTGTGTCTGTATCGCGGGCCGGTTTCTCTGGTTGAGGCGGCTGCAGACTCCCTTCTCTTGACGTCGGTGCACTTCCTTCGTTTCGACGTAACTTCACAGCGACACTTCTTTCAGGGTTCTGCCGCGAAAGGTGGCTTTCTACTTGGCGTGCGGGATTAGACTGTTCGGTTTGTTCTTCAATGGTGCGGGTCGTGGGAGGTGCGCTGGAGGTCGCTTTCCCCGATGTTGATTCCTTCCCAGCAGCATTCTCTACTTGGCGAGTGGGTGACGGTGGTTTCTTGGTGCTGGGCGGCGGCGATCTCGGCGTGAGTGTCGACCGACTTGCCACTGATGCGTCCGTGGTTGACTCGCTTGCAGTATCACTTGGCGTATTCATACTCCAGCCTGATGACGAAGCACTTTCTTCCTCCGTAGTCTTCAAACGCCCTGCTCCTGCTCTTGTAGTACGCATCCTCTTCATTTCTTGAACCCGATGCGGCTGTCGAAGGACCTCTGTTAAATACGATGGAAAAACTTTCTTGGCTAGGCTGGCGGGAGAAACTTGAGCAGCGCAGGGGTTTCTTGAATAAAATACTTTCTTGGAACACTTTACTTCTTCTTTATTTAGTTGCTTCTACTAATACTGCTGGATTCGGAATGCCCGACCACCAAAAATGAGCCTCTTTTATAGTTTTCTGTGACCAATCACAGCCCTAGGAATTTGCACACGGCACTAATAATTTTTCTGTCGACCAATCACGGCTCTTGGAGTTTGCACACGGCACTAATCCGATTTTGTATGGGAAACTTTGATTGGCGATTTTCGGTGGTTAGGTACTTCTGTTTACATTGAATTCAGTCTTAAAACATAGGTAATGATTTCCTCTATCCATTTACAAAAAATCTTATTGGTATGCCTTATTTTAAACATTAAAAAATAACAAAAACTGTAACGGTTCTCGTTACGGTAAAGTTTCCTTACAGTTTAGCTTTTCGTCACTTAGTAAGTGGCTCCTCTAGCGGATTAAATTAGAAACACGAAATGAATACTTTATTCTTCTAAAGATAACAATTAATAGTCAATATTTATCAACTAACAATTAACTTATAATTAACTTAGTCGCTAACAGAACGGTTAATACAGAATGGTATGCTAGCATTTGTTTGCCACAGGTCGCTTCTGAACTCCGTAAAGAGAACTGCAACCGCCGCATCATCCTCCATCACGACAATGCGAGTTCTCACACCGCACACAGAACAAAAGAGTTTTTAGAGCAAGAAAACATAGAATTATTAGACCATCCGCCGTACAGCCCCGACCTAAGACCTAATGATTTCTATACTTTCCCTAAAATAAAGAATAAATTGCGTGGACAGAGATTTTCATCACCTGAAGAAGCTGTGGACGCCTACAAAACGGCCATTTTGGAGACCCCAACTTCCGAATGGAATGGTTGCTTCAATGATTGGTTCCATCGTATGGAAAAATGTGTCAAATTTCGCGGAGAATACTTCGAAAAGCAATAAATACATTTTTAAATAGTAATGTTGTGTCACTTCCTTGATATCCGAAATTTTCAGTGCCGCCCTCGTAGGAACGGGTCCCGCGGTACTAAGGAGCTACTCCTCATTTCAGGTTCGTCGTTCCCGAAAGGATCTGTCGACGTGTTGGATAGATTACAAGAAGGCCTATGACTCGGTGCCACATACGTGGCTTATGAGGGTGCTGGAGTTGTATAAAGTAGATGCAACTCTGCGCACCTTCTTGATGTCATGTATGGGGCGATGGAGGACGGTCCTTCGCTATCCAGGATGTCGGAATATCCTGAGGAATAGCGAGCCGATAAGGACCGAGCGAGGCATATTTCAGGGCGATAGTTTGAGCCCGCTTTGGTTCTGCTTAGCCTTGAATCTTCTATGCACACTGCTGGAGGATTCAGGTCTAGGCTATCGGCTGAGGAGAGGTGGTCAGGTTATATATCACCTTCTATACACGGATGATCTAAAACTCTTTGCCCCCAACAATTTGCAACTAATGGAGCTACTGAAAGTAACTGAAACTTTCAGTAGAAGCCGACGTAGGGATGCATCGTGATGTGGTCGCGGCGGACAGACAAGGGTTACCCCGCTCTCCTTGGCTAAAGAGAACTGGCGCAAACCTGTAGTGCTTAACACTAATGACCGCATGGAAGTATGATAGAGTAAGGAGCTTCACGGACGCAGCGCCGTAGCTGCGCCTGTAGATTAAAATTCTCTTGATAATAATAATCATCAAAATTTGATCCAGCCTGTCCCATCTTCAGCAGTCGCTTAGTAATGTAAGTTGTTCGCCCTTGGCTGGAGGCTTTGAATTCGCTTTAGGCAGCCACAGGATAGTCCGGTTAAGTAGTCACGACCTCTCAAGGTCAAATATGAGATGCCATTCACGTAATTAGTTCTCCAATGCTTTTGAGCTGCAACAACAACTCCGATCAGCTCGCAGAACTTCTGTAAGCGTCTCCACGATTAGAAGAACATTGCTGGAGTAGAAAATTGCAGCTCACAGGGCCAAAACTTTGGTTGGAATTTGCCCTCGGCTATGTGGATTGGACAATCGATCAATGGAGGGCTGTGCTGTTCTCGGATGAGACGAGGCTGTGTCTTTTCTGCAACAACAGGCGTAAAAGAGTGTATATCCTATACACTCTTTTACGCCTGTTGCAACGAGAACGATTCTCACATGCCTGTTTTCAAGAGACCGTGGAATATGGGGGTTGCTCGTGATCCTGCCCCTACCACTCTCCAAGACCCCCAAGATGCCGACGTTGCAGAATGGGACATCATTCCTCAAGAGATTGTTGTAACATTAAATAAGTCCATGAGAGAACGCATGGAAGCAGTCATCAGGGCTAGGGTAACACTAGATTTCAAGTTGTTTTTAAGTTTGTCATTTTTGCTGATAAAATAAAACGACACGTTTTAATAATTTGAATTGGCTTGTTTTTTTTCCTGTTAAAAAAACATATTACAATTTAAATAAATTACCTTTCCAATGAGTTCTACGCCGAGTTCTTTTCACTATTAAACACGCAATTTAAAAAAACTTTTCCACTAAAGACTAAAAGTATTAATACAAAGTTTTTATTTAGTGATTGGGCCACTCCTGGCATTCGTAAAAGTAGAGAAAATCTATTTGAACTTTATGGCCTAAAGCAACATGTGACTCATACAAGCTTTCATCAGTATGTTGCAAAATATTCAAAATTATTTAAAAATGTGTGCAAAATAGCTAAAGCTCTATATATTAGTAATAAAATAAAATCAGCTGATGATAAAATAAAAACTACCTGGCAAATAATGAAACAGGTAGGAAAAAACAGCGTAATATTGAATTTAATTTAGAGACTGCACGTGGCCCCATCAACTCAAATGTAGATATAGCTCAGGAATTCGAAAACTTTTTTGTTAATGTTCCACTTAAAACTACTGAAGATTTAAATTCCTCACCCGCGCTTTCTGCTGCCTTACTGAAAAATAATGTAAAACCAAGTGCCCTTTGGCGTTTAGGTTTCAGCATACAAACCCCCAAGCTGTTATAAAAGCTTTTAAAGATCTTAAAATTAAATCAACAGAAGATCTCTGGGGAATGTCTGTAAAAGTCTGTAGATCTCTCATCGAAACCCTTGCGCCCTATTTAGCTTTCATATTTAACACCAGTGTAGACCAAGGAGTCTTTCCGGATCTTATGAAACATAGTAAAGTGATCCCATTGTTCAAATCCGGTGATAGTAAAGAGCTCAATAATTATAGGCCCGTGTCAATTCTGCCAGTTCTCAGTAAGGTGTTTGAAAAGTTGATGCTCAATCAAATGTTACGTCACTTTGATAAAAACTCCATCTTGCATGAACATCAGTACGGTTTCACTAAAGGACGTTGTACCACTGACGCCGGTGTCACCTTAATAAGGAACATTTTTAGCGCCTGGGAGGAATCACAAGATGCCATTGGAATCTTTTGCGATCTCTCTAAGGCGTTCGATTGCGTAAACCATGAGACACTTCTGCTGAAACTGGAGCACTATGGGATCAGGAATGAAGCTCTTGATTTGCTAAGATCATACTTGAAAGACAAAAAGGTTAAAGTACAAATAAACGGCACAAATTCATTAGGGTCTGAAATATCCATAGACATAATATTAACACTAGAAATAAAATAAAATAGATCAACCATTTTTCAGACTATCTAAAGTACATAGATCTTTTATGGGGTACTGTGTTAAATGTTACAACAAAATACCTGGTGAAATATTGCAATTAAATGAAAGAAAGTTTAAAACTCATGTTAAAAAAACACTTTGTAATCAAGCATATTACAAATTAGAAGATTATATCCTAGATAAGAATGCTTGGAAACATGCTGGTCCTGCTCCATAGGACAATCTAGAGGCTGGACAAAATCATACTATTTGCTTATTGTATTGTATTTTTGGTTATTTTTACTTTACTCACACACTGACTTATTCCTAGTTAATATTTTAGGAAAATCATATATTTTTACAATTGTTTGTAAATATGTGAGCACAATGTACCTATCACGTGATTAATTTATATGCCTTTGCTTTATTTTTATTTTTTTTGTACCAATAGTGGTATAGTATTTTTATTCTTGGTGCATCGTCTTCACATATAGAAATATAATTAATGTATACAAAATATTGTAAAACATTTTAAAAGAGTAACGGTGGAGTTTCTTGCCCCTTCTTCTCCATACGAAACTACTTTTTGGAAGTGGCGCCTAGAATCAGTTCTATTTTTAATATAAATTTTGACGTTCAAAAGTGCCTTTTTATGGGTCTATTTGAAATAAATGCTTTGACTTTGACTTTGAATGAGACCTTATAGTCATATGTCTACCATTGATTTATAGGGTTAAAATGACTTTGAAGGGAATTCTTAAAGAGGTGCGATTTTTGTAACGCCGAGTGTATAATCACGAGATATTTTTTATGAGCTGTCACAATTTCAATATGTAATGTGTTGTCTTTTAATTAGATTTTTTAACAACGGCAGGGAGAGGGTTTTTTTTTTAATTTTGACGCAGGTCCACCCCGATTTAATATTTGTGTGTTTATTAAAGAAAAAAAGCTATGAAACTCAACATTTCAACCCTTAAAACCTTATGATACATGCATGTTTCATATTATTTTATGCTGTACTTAATAAATGATACGAAAACTGGTTTTGAAATCGACCCTGTTTCGTTTTGTTTTTTCATCGAGCTAATTCCAATTTATTGTAATACGAGGGTGACACTGAAAGTTCTTAGAAAATCAAAAACTGAACAAACTAGCAAGTTATAAGTTTTATAATATCTTTTCAAAATAGTGTTAATTTACATCAATACATCGCTGCGTCCGATGAAACCACGGAGAAAATAACTTTGCCCACTCGTCCTTAGGGGTCTCTACGACGACATTTTGAAACATAGCCACTGCTTCATCGGCTTCCATCAAACGTTTTCTTCGAAGTTTTTCTTTTATTTTCGGAAATAAATAAACATCGCAAGGTGCGAGGTCGGGGCTATAGGGCGGATGACCTAGTAGTTCCACGTCTGACGTCTCCATGTAGTTGATTGTTTACTTTGCGGTGTGCGACGAGGCGTTACTGTAGTGAAGGAGGATCCCACTGCGAGGTCGTTTCTCCCGAACTTTTTCCAAGAAAAGTGGCAAACAGTTGTTAGTGTACCACTCCGCAGTAACTGTTTATCGAAATTATATGGATCGAAAAACAGTTACTGCGGCCGCCGTCCCTCACGTAGATCATCGGTGGGATTAGTGCGACCACGTTTAAGCGCATTAAACCAGTTGTAAACAATGGCAGATGGGGCTACATCGTGAAAGGCCAATCGAAGTCTATCACAACTTTCTTGTTGACTTAAATGACATCGAAAGCCGTATAAAATCATTGTACAAAAAATTTCTCGCGTTAAATTCATGCTGACGTGACACAGACAGTTTACAATTTGCCGCCAAGTCGTAAACAAATGACAAATGAATACAATACATACATACTCAATAATATTGGCAAAGAGTTCCATTTCCAAAATTTGAACTTATTTCTTTATTATATCGTTTACAAGAGAAACATTTCTAAAAAGTTTAAGTATCGCCCTCGTTCTTTTATGTATGTACCTTTCCAGGAATATTTTCCGAAATTCAGCCATGTTTGTGCCCAACTCGGCATCAAATGACGTTAAATTGCCCGCAGTTATTGCCGTCAGGACCAAAATACACTAATTTGACCATTTAAAGTTGATCCTAAATCAGGCTAATTCGGATAACCCCCTGTTAAAATAAACAATCTATATAAATTGTTACAGGTTTTGTTAAGTGTAACCCATCCAAAAACATGTACTCGATGACTTTGACTTTTTATCATTCGGGGTTATTGAAAATGTGATATACTTTTATGCCGAGTCACGATGACTCGGACGGAACGTTTGCATCATTTGGTTCAGACAACCAAACTTTCAGGTGTACCTATAATATAGCCCTGACTAGTCAGTAAGCGCGCGACTCTTGCGGCTAATACATCACTCTCGGATTTAACACGAGACATGAAGAGTAGTGTAGGCCCAACAGTGCTTTAATTTAAGATTTTACAATATAAAAAGTGCGTTGTGGAATAGTGAAGTGTGTGCTGTGCGTCCTCTTGTGAATTTGATCTGAAATTTAAAAAGTGATAGTTAATCAGTATTTTAGTGAATTATTTATTACATATTTTTCATAAGTGATAGATATGAAAGTGGAGACACATGGCTTCAGATCACAATGCAACCCGTCGTACATAGGTATTTTTTTAAATTAATTTTCCAATGGGGACATATTTGCCATTGAAAATTATTTGTTAGTGTATGGGTGTTTTTTAAATCCATTAATCAGAATCTTAGTTCACTATTATGTGTCTATGACACGGCTAACGGGTAGCATTTTGGAGTTCATCAGTTCAGCTCTAAATAAATATTACATTACATACACAACAGAAACTGTACTGACACATATTTGCCATTGAAAATTATTTCTTAGTGTATGGGTGTTTTTTTAATCCATTAATCAGAATCTTAGTTCACTATTATGTGTCTATGACACGGCTAACGGGTAGCATTTTGGAGTTCATCAGTTCAGCTCTAAATAAATATTACATTACATACACAACAGAAACTGTACTGACACATATTTGCCATTGGAAAATTATTTGTTAGTGTATGGGTGTTTTTTAAATCCATTAATCAGAATCTTAGTTCACTATTATGTGTCTATGACACGGCTTACGGGTAGCATTTTGGAGTTCATCAGTTCAGCTCTAAATAAATATTACATTACATACACAACAGAAACTGTACTGACACAAAATGTATAAGTATAATACGTAGGTACGTTCAAAGTAGATTAAAACATATTTTTTGTGTCGTCGTAGCTTAGAAAATACAGAAACTTGCGTTTGTAGCTATCGCAGATGATTTGCTTGTTTGTCGACTTCATCCATTGTAAAGTTCCATTCCACATACCCAAATGAAGAACAGACCAGATCATGACATTATGAATCGGATGATAGATGCCTGAGATTTTAGTGCAACCTCAAAAAAAGAGTCGTGCGTCGAAGAACGTCCATTTTGAAATCGATAGAAAATAACAAATGCCCAGAAAAGTTGTGCATGCATGCAGCACAAACGAAGCTTTCAATAATGCCCATTAGCTCTGTTAGTTATTCAGTTAGATTAAAATAAAGACTATAAAAATGGCTGGCACTCCTATCGCTTTTTTCAGTGCCCGTGGCAACGGGCGTGTAGTCAGTACACGTTCTGGAACAGCTCACACAGAATTCTAGTACATAGATTAATTTGTCCATCAGGTATGGAGACAGATGAAGAAGTGGGCCGAGGTAATATGTTGGATAACATGCCACCAATCAGCTGCGACATGATAGAAGGCGAAATGGGCACTGGTTCAAATGAAATCGGAGACCTGACGTTCTGCATGGGAAACTATGTCAGCGACTTTATGAAGGTGAGCACGATTTTTTAATATTAAAGTTGGTTCGATATGAGCGACTTCGACTTGGTCCAAATTCACATCTAAATTAGCTTCCAATGGCCAACTCCAACCCATGCAGGGTCGTGTCGTGTTGTATTGTGGTTGTAGGCTTTTAGTAAACTCAAAAGTAGTTTACTACATTGGTTGGGCCGCAAAGAGTTATTTTGGATGTTATTTGAGGTTTTTGTTACCAACCTACTTTGGGTTACTAACTCACAAAATATTGGAGCTAGCATTATGATGAAATAAATACAGTATTTTAGACAATATTATAGTGCTTATATAAATGTCATAAAAGTTCAAGATTATGAAGTTTATTTTGAATAAAAGTTAGTACCTTGAAGATGTCGCTATCACACGCAGCCCAGACTTAAACCCCATCGAACATGCCTGACGACGCGTACGCCAGCGAAATTCCCCTCCAATCACGCTTCGTGAACTGAAAGAAGAATTGAAGAATGTTCCTCAGCATCGCCTCAGAAATCATGCCAATGGAAAGCATGCCAAACCCTATAACAGCTGTATTAACATCTCAAAAAATTGCATATTTGATACCGTAGCACATTATTCGAAATCTAGTGCAAATGGTAATTTTTACTTAACTTATTTTTACTCAAAATAAACTTCATTAACTTTTGTGACATAGATTTAAGCAGTATAAAATTGTCTATAATAAGTACAGTTTTTATTTCATAAAGCTAGCTCCAATCTTTTGGAAGTTTTTGACGTTTTTGGTACCGACCCGCTTTCTTTGCGGCCCAGTGTACCACACCTCTGAATTCAGTAGACTTGCGATAGTAACTTTAGACAGTGGTCCACGCCAGCAGCTGTTAAAATGGGAATCAAGCTGTTATCCTTAAGTGCCTCGTCTTGCGAAGAAAAGAGATCGTATGGAATATAAGCAAAAGTATAATCGGCGCCAAAAAATTGAGGTCAAAACCTCAGAGCGACATCCCTAATCTTCTGTATAGTTCAATGACCTAGCCTCAGCGTTTCATAGGTCAATGGACGTAGCATTAATATCTTAGAGGGCCCGGCTTGCAGAAAGAATAGCTACATCATCATGATGACTCGATGATCGACTTTTGGTCTAATTCCAAAGCAGTGTCGGAATTTTGCAGGTAGCATCACACGTTCGCACTCAACTAAGCTTGACGTGTATATATCCCATACACGGTCATAGATATTCCGACGACCGTCAGCCTCATCATATACATAATTTGCCATTGAATCTATTGTAAAATCTGCCTAATTATACATTTACATCCAGTTCTGACAATTTATGGTCAACATTCTGAAAATTCAACATAAAGTTATGTCCCATTAGAAACCGCTAAACAAATCATGCCTGCTAATCGTATGTTTGTTTTTTGGCAATTTGATATCACTATCACTCACATGATCGCATTGTATTAATTACGTATGAACGATAAATAAAATAATAATAAATGTAATCGTTGTGACGCGTAGTCTGGCCGAAATAAATAGTAAGTACGAGACTTTACTTCTAGTGTAAAAAAGTAGGTAGGTCCGCATTATAGTAGGACAGACGACTGGCAGCTGGCGTATATGCAGTTCATTTAAACTGATGTTTTGCCAGTATTGAAATCGTCTTAGATTATTTCTGAGAAGGGGAATCTTTCCGACTAAAACCAAAATCAATATTTATTTTAATGGTGCGGTTAGAAAGAACCAAAGCGCCACTCGCCAGTGCGAATTTTGCCGTGTATACGCGTGCTAATGTTATGAAACCGCATGCGGATACGGGAGAAAACCGTGTGAATCTGCGGTTGCTAAATGACGGTTCCAAAGAGTAGAAATATTGAAAATGTGTATAGGTTATTATTATTTAGTCTCTGTCTCTTGAAAACAGGCATGTGAGAATCGTTCTCGTTGCAGAAAAGACACAGCCTCGTCTCATCCGAGAACAGCACAGCCCTCCATTGATCGATTGTCCAATCCACATAGCCGAGGGCAAATTCCAACCAAAGTTTTGGCCCTGTGAGCTGCAATTTTCTACTCCAGCAATGTTCTTCTAATCGTGGAGACGCTTACAGAAGTTCTGCGAGCTGATCGGAGTTGTTGTTGCAGCTCAAAAGCATTGGAGAACTAATTACGTGAATGGCATCTCATATTTGACCTTGAGAGGTCGTGACTACTTAACCGGACTATCCTGTGGCTGCCTTAAGCGGACTCAAAGCCTCCAGCCAGGGGCTTAAAACTACTTACATTACTAAGCGAACGCTCGCAAAGGGCACCCCCTGTGGGGTACGGACCTCGGCTTAGGGCGTCGCTGACGGGAGGACAGCAAGATGGGACAGGCTGGATCTGTATTATATTATTATTAGTCGGGGAATTTAAAGCCACAGGCTCAGCTACGGCGTGGGCTGGCACTTCGTCGAGCAAGGGTCGGGGAGGACAGTTACGTCGGGGTCTTCGCGAGGGACCTCGGCGGCGAGGTCGGAATGTCGGTCTGTGTTTGTGCACTGTACTGGTGGCCCTACTGCTCTCCTGGATGAGAGTTATGTGGTCATCGGGATCGGTGAGGACATGCTTGGGACGGCGGACATGACTGATGGAGGAGGGAATATAGGTAGCGGCCTTGACAACCAGAGGGTTGCGGTGATTCGCGGCGGTCTCGAAGAAACGCTTTGAAATGCGTTTCATAAACTGACGGATAGTGGGAATCCTGAGGTCAACGTGGAGGATTTCGTTGCGAACGTACCAGGTGGAGCCTCTAATCCTACGGAGGAATTTGTTCTGGAGGGTCTGCATTCCATTGAAGCGAAGGGGCTTGGCGTGTGCAAAGACTGCACTGGCATAGGTCATGATCGGGCGAATGCACGCTGTGTAGATACGCAATTTGCACTTAAGTGACAATTTGCTACGTGCATTGAGGACGAAGCGGAGTCTTCCTAGAGCGAAGGCGGCGCGCGAACGAGCCGCCTTAATGTGCTCTGAAAAAGAGAGGTGTTCGTCGAGCAGTACACCCAGATATTTGGCTCGCTTCTCGCCGAACATGGTGATCGGTCAAGTCTTCAACACTTCATCACACACTAGTTTTTATAACAACACTAAAAATGTCATCCCCTCCTTTTTTTGGCCACTCAAGTTACTCTAAATGAATGAGACTACTATCCGTCTTCACTCGACAAAACTACTAAGCGGGCATTTATAACGACTTGTAAAGACAGATCCGTAACTATAATCGAGTTACTTATTTCATTATTATTATGGATCAGTTTAAAGTAATGAGTAAATATTCGATTAAGTATACGTCTACCAGGAACTGATGGCAAAAAAAAAGTAAAAAAAATTGCGATTTTCATATGGCACCAAAAAAAATGTCATCTGTTAACTGAAATTTCGAGGAATTGTTTTTGGTTTGGCTTCAAATTTCCTTTAAAAAGTTTTACTCCGATTTCCCCAGTATTGCTAGCGTCAATTTCTTTTTTGCCATCAGATCCTGGTAGACCTATAATACGATTATTCCCACCTCTAATTTCATTGGTCCATCAACCAACTGTCAATTGTCATGTTTGAACTTTCTGGTGTCAAGCAAAAGTCAAATTTAGGAGTTTAATTAATGTGTTAGTCGTGGCAAAGATATCGCTCTTCAGCCTACTTTTCGAAGTAGAATTAAAAAAAAAAAAAAAAAAAAACTGCTTGGAAAACCAAAATATTGAAATAAGTTGCATATAATAACAAAAGCTATAAATTAAAAATATATAAAATACCTGAAAAAATAATCTTGTAAAAGTTAGTGTTAGTAACACAGCAAATTCGAGCGAGCCCAAAGAGCTGTTCTGAAGGTTATCAATAGGAAGCCTTTTAGATACCCAACAAGGCAATTGTACTCAGAATGTCAGGTCCTTACTATACGACAGCTTTTTATACTCACATCCACTCTGAGAAGGCATCAAACAGTAATCCCGCCTGTTAATACTGATAAACGCAGACATCCACCACCTTGCCCAAGTGTCCCACACAGCACACAATTTGGAAGGCGACAACATTATGTCTTAAGTTTTATATTATATAACAGACTGAACGAAAAAACGAATATAGTAAAGCTTAGCAGTCATGAAGCCAAAAATAAATTAAAAATGTACCTACTTCAATTGGATTACGAAGATACTGAAAATCTAATAACCCTTCATGAATAATCCTACCTACCACACAAACACATACATTTCCTCACTTACTTCACCACTACAACATTCACACACATTCCTCTATTTCACCATTACACACATACCTGTGGGTATGTGTGTAATGGTGAAATAGAGGAATCCACACCTCACATCTCCAAACTCACCAGCAATGCCTTGCACTCTTCAATGGTACTTACTTAGATGAACAATATATAGTAGTGACACACAAATCTTATAATATTTATATGAGAATGTCAATAGCTGAACACTATCCCCTGAGATACAGGTTCGCGCCTAGTTCAGGGGCTAGGGTCAATTCATTGTGCTCCTTATTGTGATCACCACAAAAATGCTTTAAATACTAGTCATGTACCTATTGTATACTCATTACTTTTATGGTGAGAAATAAACTATTATTATTATTATTATTATTAAATTCTCTGTGTTACTAACACAGACAAATTCTCTGTGTTACTTACTGCAAGTTCATTGGAACAAAAATAATAGTAACTCAAACTCTACGCTTCTACTAAATCAAAGGGTATCCTACGCATAGCTATAAAAAAATCGATTGTATACTATCGGAAGTTTAACCAATGAAAATCAGTAGGTAAATCATTAAAGAATCGGGCAAAAGCGCGTAGCTATGTTAATTAGTGAAACAGTAATTGATCAACGGCCGTGAACTCGTGAAGACGACGTAATTTCTCGAGACCGGTTCACAATCACCAACATGACCGGCAGCATTCGAGCAATGTAAAGCTTTTTGACTAAATGTATTCCTGTTATGTATTTACTCAACTTATGTTCCTTGAGGCTCAAAAGTCACCACTAAACATTGACCTCTTATTTTTCGCAATTACATCCGGCTGCTGCCGCTGCTTGTCTTCAAAACATAGAAGGTATCAAAATAACCTGTTTGTCGTGCATCATTCTCAGAATAATTCTTATTAATGTCGTAGATTTTTGTTTTAATCTCGTTAGCATACATTAAAATATGTTTTAGATCAATAATCAGCAATTCATGACGTCTTCTTGTATCGTATTTATACCTACTTACCCTAGAGTAGGTAGACAATACAAAGTCATATGTATCTGATACCTTAGCAATAATTTACAAGCGTCTCACTCAAAAACGCGACTTGAACTTAGACGACCTTATAAACTTATATTGAAAAACAATCTCACTAGAAATAGTTGACTCATCGGAAAACCAGCACAAAACTTTTGGCAGCACATATTACAAACATATTGGACACGCTGCAGAATCGAAGGCTTCTGCAAAAGCCAAATAAAAAAGTGACGGAATCAGTTAATAAAATGTTAAATAAACCAATTTGAAAGTTAAGAGACACCGCCACGTGTCTTGGATACCTCTTGTTTTGCTGGTCACAATATTATGATAAAGAAAGATATAATTCATTGTCCGTTGCGGAGTCATCTGCTTCTTTTATTTCTTCTGTGATTGAAATTGGCAATATCCCGGACCAGTGTACTTCATTTAAACTTTCCAGGAAAGGGTCGAATGGTCGTTAGTACTCGTAGTAATACTGCCAATTCTTGTCTTTCTGATCTCGGTCTTGTTTAAGCGTCTTCGTTTTGGTGTTGGTGACTAGAAATGCCTTGTCATTGTGACGTCTTATTTCTCACACCATGTGGAAACCCTAGTTGTTATCTATCATGTTTTGCAAACATGGTTTAATATTGTTTCTGAAATATATTTTGGCAGAATTATACAGGGTGGAAGGGACATCGACGCACAACCATGGACTCAGTACATGATTCTGAACGCATGGGACGTTAATTTTTTAGTCGGTTATTTAAAAAAAATTACTCTGCCATAAATTTTGACCGCGTAGGTATTGCACTTTTCTATGAAACAGCAGTTTTTTTTTTGATAACCGACAAAAAAATTCAACGCAGGGGTTCAGAATCATGTATTGAGTCCATGACCCGGTTGTGCGTCGATGTCTCTTCCAACCTGTATTTTGATGTTTTGTCCATCTATGGTTTATTTCGATCGTTCAACAATATGTATAGCATAAGCGCAGTTAGCACACCACCACGAAACTTGGTAATACTAACTGATATGACTGGATGTACCTACTATTACAATGGTGCCGCAGAATTAGCCGTAGCAGAAGCGTGCCGAGTGAGAGTGCGATCAAGTTTCAATATTTTAACCTGCAGCCTAATTGCGTTTTCGTAAACGATTACGACTAATCTGTTTGATTCTGACAGTTCAACACCATTAATTGCGTTATTTACATTGTTGATCAGAATTTTTTATCGAACTTATGAAACAATAGATTAGCCCAATCTGTTTCAAAATAATTCCCAGATTCCGATTGATTGTGTATTTCGCAATTAGGGTACTGTACCCTAATTGAGTAATATACATTCAGTCGGAATCTGAATCGTTTTGAAACAGATTGCTAATCCATTGCTTCGTAAGTTCGATAAAAAATTCTGCTCAATAATGTAAATAACTCAATGAATGTTATTGAACTGTCAAAATCAAACAGATTTGTCGTAATCATTTACGAAAATGTGTTACGCAATTAGGTTGCTGATCAGCGCATTTGGGTTTGAAGTAGCTAGAGCAGGATTTAATGACGCTAGAGTCGTGTCGTGCATTCGCGAGTCGTGAAAGGTACGCCGTCGCCGTCGCGTCGTACGTCGGTAAGGTATTACTAGCTACGCGTCAAAGATTATCATAGTGTGAGGAAAAATCCGTTGCTAACGTGTTAACGTGACGTTTTACAATTCAATGGGGAGTCACCTTACTTTCATTAGCAATGTCTTGTTAATATCTTGTCAATACCTGGTTGAAATTGGTTATTATTGAACCGTAGAATTCCACGTACGCGATTTGCACTATATTTATTATTACAATAATCAATATTATTTATAGAATCTCATATAGCGAACCGTAGCTGTTCTACAATCGGCGTAAAACGGCGAAAACTTGGAGTAGCCCCAAAGAACCTGTTTTATTAGGAAAATGCTTATGAATGTAATATTACCAATGAATATGGTAAGTAAGTTTTTACAAGTAATTGCACACGACTTCGAAAAAGTGGTTTGAGGCTTTGCACCTCGAATTATAAATTAATCATGGCATGGTTATTTGACCCTACCGTCTATTTATATTTGAAGGTAATACCTAAATTACTTACTTACTTACTACTTATATACTTTTGCATTTAGACATTATTTTTATGTTTTTTTTTAGACACAACATTTTAATACGTCTGTGTTTAGCCTGTCTGTAGAACGAATCGTATTTGCTTTAGCCAATCGCAATGGCACGTCAAAGCTACAAATGCCTGTGATATTTTATTACCATAAGCGTGGTTTTACCCGTTTTGCCGTCACAGATTTGAATATATGCCAGCAGTTTATCCATTACTTTTGATCGTAAAAAACTAATTCATTACAGTATCGAACATAAACTAAACTAAGAACTAATGAAAACAACTATAATTAAGAAGACTCGTTAAAAAACATAACTACAAATACCCACGTATAATTTGTTCCGCTTGTCCTTAATGACGTTGACGGTAAAGTGAATAGTGGAGACAATACCTAGACAATGCAGTCTCGCAAATTACTGTGAGACTAGGTCAATATGAGCAAACAGAACAAGAACGCGTTGAACGAAATGCCTCCATAATATAGCCAATAAATAAACATTGTTACTTGCTTACTAATCGCTGGGTCGCACCACGCTCCGCCATCCGCCATGACTAAGCACATTTTTATCAGCCACCATCATAGCTCGCTAGTACTTCATTTTGGTCGAGCAGTGTTTACCTACACAATGTATCTAATATGTATGGAAATGATTGTATTTTTTTGAAACGGGTTTATTTCGAAATGCTTACATAAATTGATGTACTATTTGAGCTGAGTCACGATCGTAAATTTTGTCTGTTATCGACGTTGTTCGTTAAACTTGTTTTTCTGCATGAGTTTGAGATGAAAATCAGATTTCATTTATCGATATTTTTTATATTGCGCATGATAATTGCTACAATATTTTGATAGAGGCGGTTGTCTACTGTCTATGATTGCAGTGGGACCTTGGACCGAGCAGTTATGGTGACCATAAATAACATTATCTATGCGGAATATTGTGTATAACGATGACTGGGCGATATTTTTACAACGTGCTCCCGAAGTTAACTAGGTATAAACCTTGGCCATAGGAATGTTTTTTCTTAAAGCAGGTCAATTGTTGAACGTAGAGACCTTATTAAAACAGTGAGTAAGGTCAGGGTCGAAGTTGATTTCCAAGTGCTAAGCTATAAAGGTGGACCTAGACTCGCTGCAGCATTGCGCCCTGTCACGCGCGCCCCTGACCCCGCGACCTGATAGCGGGCCATGACCCCATCCCACCGGATATGACCCCCGGATAAGCTGTAATTCAGGTTACACACAGCTTATCCGTGACAATAAAGACTAGGGCGGAGACCAACCACCTACTCTGTAGGCGCGTCGAGTCGACATCTCTGTCGCGGGTCGCTCTCACCTGGCGGTGACAGACCGCCGAGATGCCGTGAAGAAAGCGACGTAAGTGTCGCTTGGTCGCGTTTGTAACCACTAACATGGGCGCGCGCTCGAATATCATTGCCAGGGGCAAACCAGATGAGGGGCCCGTATTAACGGGCCAACGTATAGCCTATTACGGGGACGCAGCGACTTCCAACGGACGCGCTGCGTACAAATTTTAATATGAAATAATATGCAACGTCGTTCACCTATTCGCGCCGAACGACCCGCATTTGCGCGTCACTCCAGCATTTTACAGAAATCTGTAAAATGCTGGAGTATTATGATGACTGCGGTGCGTAGGCCTCCTGCGGCGCGTCCACCTTTAGTAATGCTGATGAACGATTTATGTCAGTTGTCGCTAAAAAGTGCGCCGCTGGATTTTCTACACTTACAAGTTATCCCTAAGCATAATAGATAAGCGAAATCCGTTGTTTTCTACTTAATTAATTATTTCTTTCTACCCATCGTTTGGAAAAATTCGGTTTAGTGAGACTACAAAAAACTGAAACCATCGACCCCGCTTGTTCAATGCCCCTAGGGTGAGTTTATTTTAACCATCTCGACTTTACGCATCGACCGCGTTCGGCGCTCCGATTGGCCCTTGGCAATCGGAGCGCAACTTTCGATTGGTGAAGGGCCAATCTTAGCGCCAAACGCGGTCGATGCGTTAAGTCGAACTGGTTAAAAGAAACTCGCACTAGGGTCTCTGTTGTGTTGTTTTAGGGCACCATAGTTCGAACATTCGGTATATTCAAATATTTGGTTACCTGCAGCGTATGACAATGGGTTGTGTTTTCAGATGATGTTCACGATGCGGTCACACCACATGTTGACTGACGTCGTGTTGGAGGTCGGCAATGAGCTTTTCCATGTTCACAAAGTCGTCCTGGCTGCGGGGAGTCCGTACTTTAAAGTGAGTGTTTTTGTACATTTTGATGAGTCTGCATTTGAGCAGAGGTAGACATGAAACTACCTACTTTAAAGACGATTTTTCGAATTACTATTCGAATAATCTGTCATGTATGTCTTAATCGGGTAGCTAACGTTTGTTGAAATCAGAGCCTACTCCAGATGTTGATAGAATTGCTTCAGTACAATGTCGATGTGTGAAAAAACTTCATAGCACAAGTTCATAAATCACGTGTACATTTTTTCGACTAATACCTATACCTACATACATTAGACAAACTCGTCATATTGGACTGTCAAAGTATCATTAACATTTGATACGTTTTTTTTTCATCGAAGCGTAATATAAAGTCCGGATGTCACGGTAACTCGTAATCATAATAAATTTTGTAATGGCTTCGCACGCAGTTAATTTATTTGTGGGCGAATCGACTACTCCAGAATTATAGATTATTTAAAATTGTCAATTCGCGAGTAGGCAAATAACGGCGAGTAAATTCGTACGAGCTGAATAATAAGCCATTATAATGTAGTGTTTATCACACGCGGGTAATTAAATACTTGCCAGTCATCCTGTGCAAATAAGATACAATATTAATTATGATACGCACATTACCTACCTACATTTATTGTTTTCAGTAGTCATAGTTATTTTATTTATGTTATTCTTAACGTATCCTTTGAAGGTAACCTACACAAATATTATTTGTACTTTTTCTCATACATTTTAATTTATGTCAGTCCACCAATTTTTAAAAGACTGTCAAACTCATGTTAACTTCTATAATTGGCTGATTGAAATAAAAACAGCCAATCAAATTACTTGACATGAGTTTGACTCTAGTCTATTAGTCTATTAGGTACTTTTTGCCAATATCCTTAAGCCCTAAGTAGAACCGTTCAGAATCCGGGCAGACTTATCAAATACTAGCAGTTGCCCGAGACTGCGTCTGCGATCCAGGATGAAAAGTAACCTATGTCCTTCTCCAGGTCATGGTCTAACCATGTGAAATTTAAACCAAAACCGTCCAGCCGTTTTAGGGTGAAAGCGTAACAAACACACAAACAAATTTACTTTCGTAGTTATAATATTACTAGCTGTGCCCGCGACTTCGTTCTCGTGCATGTCGGTAAACAAAAAATGTGTCGCTTAGAGAAAGTTTATGTACCACTCCTTAATTAAAAAGGAAGTCTTCCGGGTTTTCCTGTTGGGGTTCTCTGTCACAGTCCTTTCTAAGGCAATCACTGCGTCTTCTGGGTAATGTCAACGCGACTACGAGTCATTTTGAGCCATCAACCGGGCACAAATCCAGACTCCGGGATGCTTCTGAGAAATTTGAGATGGATAAACCTAACAACACTTGTCGATCTGGGAATCTAACCCAGGACCTCGTACTCAGCAGTAGTTCTTGCGACCGTTGACCGATAGTTTCTCATGGTCCCACTGCTAGGACACCGGCCTCCTCTCAGTGACAGGAAACGATCTACAATCCACCACGCGGGTCCTGTGGGGGTTGGTAGATGTCACATGTCTTCGATTTTTCCGGTTCTAGGACGGGCCCGTTTCTTCACTATCTTTTCTTTCCTTCCTTTTAGTGATGTGGCGGCATCTACACCGCCACATGCGAACAAACGCATCAATCCTGCATCGCGCAAGCAGAGTTTACCGCGCAGATAGCATACATACAACTTCCCGATAACAATCATCGGGCAGTTGCCCACCAGATACGACATCCATCTGGTCGGAGGATCCTCCCTTTACTGAGAGTATGAGTGAACTTTACACCCTGTTCCTCATATTCCTAAAACTGGTGACCCCGACGTGATGAACATCATCCCTTCACTGGTGACCCCGAGTATGAACGTCAGCGCAGCCTTCGTGCAACTACTTCAGCGTTACGTCATCATCATCACTCCCGCAAGTCACACAGCCAGCCATCAACCACGGCTTGAACAGTTGTCCTGACCATCAGCATGCAGCGCAAGCGCATACCTGGTCATCACCTTCAGCCTCATCAGCAACCTTGGCACAGCATACTGCACATTCGGCCGGTCCACAAGCAGAGCGCTTAATCCCTCACCTGGTCGACATCAGCAGTCAGCCACCCCGACTCACTGGGGCATCTTCGCAGACAGTTCCGACTCACCGCGAACTATGCGACACCCGGTTCCAACCCACTGGAACCCAACTGGCATTGGCAAGCATCGCAAGATACAAGACTTAGTCCACTATCGACCTCCGGTCTTCGGAGGGGAGTGATGTGGCGGCATCTACACCGCCACATGCGAACAAACGCATCAATCCTGCATCGCGCAAGCAGAGTTTACCGCGCAGATAGCATACATACAACTTCCCGATAACAATCATCGGGCAGTTGCCCACCAGATACGACATCCATCTGGTCGGAGGATCCTCCCTTTTCCAAGAGCATGAGTGAACTTTACACCCTGTTCCTCATACTCCTAAACATTCATACACGTTCAAAGAGTCGGTCTCACTTGTGAAGTTGTTCGATAAACAGTGACACCTTATCATATGCTAATCTCTAAGCTACATTTATTGTAACAAGCACACAACAATTTTCCGAAGTACATAAAGATATGTATTTAAAACGTGCACGATGACTTGAATATATTCATGTCATCGCGACTTTGTACACACGGTTAATCCCCGTGTTCGGTAGAAATGTTATATGTAAATGTTTTTGTCCATCACTTTTTTTGGATTCCGAGCCCAAAGGGTGCCAACGGAAACCTATTAAGTACTAAGCCTCCGCAGAATCAATCCGTCCATCCGTCTGTCAGCGGGCTGTATCTCATGATCCGTAATAGGTAGAAAGTTGAAATTTTCACAGAGTGTAAATTTCTTTCTATTGCTGCTTTAAGAACAAATAATAACAATGAAATAAATTAAAAAAATTAAAGGGGTTCCCCTGAAAAGAAACGCCTTTTTTTATATGTAGACTAGTAAATGGCCGGTTTTTTACCATTTAATATGTAGGTAGGTTATTTGAAACTGTATCCGTATCCTAATAACTGTGGAGGCAGACATAACGGTCTGATTCAAAATTCCGACCTAGATGAAACCAGTATACTGCTATGATGCGTTAAAATTTACAATTGTTATTCGAGACTCAATAAAGAAGTGGTCACTTCCTGTAAAACATTTTGATTATATGTAGAAACAGGAATTGATGAAAAACCCGTGATTCTTAATAAAAATGTTGATTTGGAAATATTGAACAGAACTAGTAGAATGATGTATTTCAATTCTTACTCAAAATAAAGATGCTGAGAGTCAAAAGTCAAGCTCATAAATGTCGGCATACATATAGAAGTATTTTAGGCTTCATCGATTCCTGTTTTCCCCTGTACTCTGCAGAGTATCAAGTCCAGGGGACGTACCTTACACAACCCTGCTTATACATCCTTTCCAGCAGGGCCTTTTGTAATATAAATCCCACCAAAAACATTCTGTAATAAACTAGCCAAGTCTCGATGGAGCTGCTTGTTTATCTCTAAAAAGTAATGAAATCTAGACAAAGTCGTGCCAAGTGTAAGGTTCCTTACTGCGATTTCTTTATTATTATAGTTAATGTTGTGTGACTTGGCCGTTGAAGGGTACACAAGGGTACAAAACCAGGTGCTCCATGACATACATGAAGCGGCGGTATGTCGATCTCTAATAGTTTGGTTGGGCTCTTGTGTTTTCTAATCAGGGTGACCAGGTACTCCAGATCTTCGATTATCCTAGTTTTTATAGTTTTCCCTTTATGTGTCCAATAAACCCTAACTCTGTACCAAATTTCAGCTGTCTAACTCAAACAGCATCTATGGGAAGTACTAGGTCTATTCTGATGATCATGATCTTTCGCTTAACTTCGGACCTAAATGACCTACAGACTTGAAATTTTGGGTTTTAAGTATGTAATTATAGCTTACTAGATGACGAAAATTTCTGCGTTCTGGTCTTATCCAGAGGTTCTCAAATAGGGTCCTGAAAATGCGGCGAAATGGTTCCATTAAAGGATGGTACGGCAGTGTTTGCTTCGCGCTCGACTTGGTGGGTACACTACCGTGCCCCCCGATATAACTGACAATGCGACGTATTTATAAAAAAAAACCGGCCAAGTGCGTGTCGGACTCGCGCACCGAGGGTTCCGTTCAAACCTGTAGGTATATAAGTAAAAGTTCACACGCGTTCATTAGGAAAGGGGTAAGTTTAAAATTATTCAAAACATTTTTATTATATGATGTAACTAAAAATTTACGGTTTTCACAATTTTTCCTTTATCTGTGCTATAAGACGTTGCTTCGTACCAAATTTCAAGATTCACGTTTCACGAGTTCACGGGAAGTACCCTGTAGACTTTGATTCCCTTGCGAGTGTCGAAAATTTTCGGATATTAGCGGCATAACGGCTGTATATTTTGATTGCGTTGGCTAAGAAGTTTGATTTTTTCACAGCTCAAGGGACAGTAGACCTGAGTATTTGATATATATTCCAGCTTGATACCTCCACGCGTTCCTGAGAAAAAGGGTCTTGATAGACAGACAGACGGACTAACGGACAACAAAGTGATCCTATAAGGTTTCCGGTTTTTCCTTTCGAGGTACGGAACCCTAAACACGACAAAATGTATGAAAGGAACTTATAGAATGGTCGGATTGCCAGATATTCGACTTCCACCTGTCAGAATGGATGAAAAAAATAGATCTAAACGATCCTAACCTGCCTTTTCTTTCACAGGCTATGTTCACAAGTGGACTGAAAGAATGCGAGATGTCTCGAGTACGTCTGCAAGGCGTGTGTCCCTCGGCCATCGCGTGGTTGGTGTACTTCCTGTACACCGGCAAGATTAGGATAACTGAGATCACCGTCTGCCAGTTGTTGCCCGCCGCCACCATGTTCCAAGTAAGTTATACGTTATGTGCCGGTAAAATACTAAAATTACCAGCCTGTTACTGTCCCACTGCTGGGCAAAAGCCTTTTGTCGGGCTTATTTAGTCCTAATGTATTCGCCCGAGGCGAATTTTTCTTTGAGCGATTTCTGGAGTACCTAGTTGATTTGCCCACAAATAAATTAACTTCGTGCGAGTCGCTTATGGAAAATATAATTTTATTTTAACAGTGTCGTTTTGCCCTTCGGGTGAGTGATTTCGTGCGAATCGACTAAAAAGCCCTTGTCATACAAAGAAGGCGCAAACATAAAACACCACGTTTGCTCAAGGTGGATTCGTGATTTCCTGAAATCCACCACCACCGGATGTCAGTGACACCTAAGATAAACTTGAAAGTAAGACCAAAATAATTATGTCTAAATCTGTGTATGAAATGCCCCGTTGGTCTCGCCAGAGCTAATGCTGGGCATGGGGATCCCGGGTTCGATTCCCAGGTCGGGCAACGTGTTTTTAAAGCAGCCCGGAGTTTGGAAGTTGGCGGTGTGAAACCCCGTACCTCGAAAAAGACGACGGCCTCTCTCGGGTCGTGACGGATCACGTGCTGTCCCATCAGACGATAAGACTATAAGAGTGAGAGAAGAAAGCGTGCACCTGTGTCTACACTTGTGCACTAGACATAATATCTCTCGCGTCGAAGGCTAGTCTCCGTTGAGATTGGCTGCCATGGCCGAAATACGGTCTGGGGGACTATTAATATAAAAGGAAGGAATGACATTAGCACACATAGGCAAACCCCATATTAGTCAGCAACCAGTGAAACGCGTATTTTTATTTACTCACTGTTTCCTCTATAAAAACTGACTAGCATAAAAAATAACTTGATATTGATTTGACCCAGACAAACTCGGGGTTTTTCCCCGTAAACAGCAAAATTCGTTGATTAATGTGAAGTATATTTTTAATAAATAGTAACATGTTTTTAGATGCTCTTTTCTCTGCTCTTCAGTCAAAATTATTTGTAAGATTTCAGTGATTTTGAATCGTCACTTTTATACCTTCATACTACTTAAATAAAATTTACATGACTCATGAATTATTCGGCTAAATTACTTAAAATAATTTGGCAGGAAAATAGAAAGGGTATTAGCCTACCCCACAGTTGATATAATATTTAGCACAGTTTATCTTTTACCTCAGCAACGAATGGACTTATCAACGTAATTAACATTCACAAACATGCACTACGGTTCTCGGTAACTCGTCCATACGTAAGCCTGTTTACATCGCCTTTCCTTTCTTTGTTTCCCAAGAATTCAAATGATACGCATAATGTATACTGATATGGTTATTGGTGCCGATTCTCTTGTACACCGAACTAAACTATCACTAAAATTCCTTACTTTTCACTATGAGAATCTTGAAGCTATTCTGCAAAAAAAAACTCTCAAATTTAAAATTAATTTTGACACAAATCAAATCGAATTTGACAATCGCGAGTCCACGTGTTTTTTTTTTTAGAGCCGGAGGCAGCCTGGGGCCTCGACGTGTTTTATAAGGAAGTTTTTACTTTTTGTATGGTACTTTAAAATATAAAATAATAATATCTACATGCAGAGTTTCGGAGGTTTCGGGCTTTCAAAGGGGGTCGAAATTTTCATTATTTTTGTGATAGGACACACCGTTTTTGAGATATAAGCAAAATAAGATAAAAAAAACATCAAGTACCGTTTTTGCACGTCTGAAGTCGAGGTGTTGGTGTGAATTTTAGCTCACGCTAACTATTTTTACACCACATCTATTCCACACCTTTTTAATCGCGATTAAAAATAGTCTGATTCGTGTTCAGATTTAGCTATACAATCAAAAGTTTTAGGTGAAAATCGTATGATTCAGAATAGCAAAATTATCATTTTCACTAAACTAATAACTCAGTGCCAGTGCTTTCAAACTAAAATATAGTTATGTTGTGTCACTTTAGTCAATTTCAGAATGGAAAATCGTCATTTGACAGGATTAAACCAAATTGTAGTGTTTTTTGGTCTAGTTTAGAAGCATTTGTGACAAGAGAATCAGCACCATTGTATACTCTGGTATACTCTCTTTTTGACTAAGTATAAATTGACAGTTAAATAAAAACTTTTTACTACTTACCTAAGAGTTTGGCGAAGAGAAAACATCATGGGGAAATCAAATCACCAACCCGTCTTGAGCAAGCGTGGTGGTTAAATGTTGTGCCTTGTCTGTATGAGATGAGGCCTTAGCCTTGCATTGGAAGTATAACAGGCTGGTGCTATTGTTCCACTGCAAGGCTCATCATCGTCAGCCTATATGGCAGTCCACTGCTGTATAAGGGGCCTTAATTACCAGTAGGAAGCCATTAGTCTCGATCCTCCGCCATTCCATCCATCCTCAGTAGGTATATTGACCCCAGTGAATAGAAATAAATGACAGTAATGATGCTGACACTTAGATATTGTGGAATATTTTATGCAAATGATAAGTAATCAATTTAGATATTTATTTAAACTGCTTGGGGCAGTGTCACTTGTGATTGATTAATGATTCTGCGGATACGAATCTGCTTCAAAGTAATAGTCAAAGCATTTATTTTAAATAGGCACATAAAAGGCACTGCGCAAAAGGCTTGGTCAGCATCATGGTTTTTTTTCAAACAATATCACCCTCCAAGTAGAGGCTGTGTTAATATTCTGATTTTTAAAGCAAAAAAGGTCCCTTTGAAAGTATTTCCAGAGTTGTGTTTAAATGTGAAAACTTTAGCAATCTACACTTATTTTAGCTGTGTGCCGACAGATTTCGAACGTGATCGACGCATGCTGCGCTTTCCTGGAGAGGCAGCTGGATCCGTCCAACGCCATCGGCATCGCCAACTTCGGTGAGCAACACGGCTGCGTCGACCTCAAAAAGAAAGCCCATAATTTCATTGAAAGGAATTTTACTCAGGTACTGGAACATTAAGAAAATCAAAGTACCTATTTTTTCTCTGGGAAAATCCTAATGGAAAATAATAATCCCCCGTATGGCGAGAAAGGAAAGTTATGTCTACCTACCACTACCATGACTCGGGAGCCCGGGAGATACTTGTACCTTCGCGGCCCCCCGATTGTTATAAGCCCGCCAGGCCTACAGTTCCCAAAATCAAAATCAAGTAGCTAGGTTATTAATCCAATAAGTTGCGTGTATTGCCTATAAGTTTTTATTTGATTGGAATATAGACACCATTAGAAATAAGACTAGATTTTTAAATGAACCTTTTTACTGATGAACGAATGAACTCCAACTGTTTACTGCAGCTGCCATTTGTCATGAAACCAACGCAATAGAAGTCAAAATCGGTTGAACGGACTGTAAAAAGGTTTGTTTAAATGTCTAATCTTATTTCAAATGTTGTCAATAATCCAATCTAATAATCAAATAAAAACTCTTAGGCAATACACGCAACTTATCGGATTGCGTACTTCGACTCTGTTTATTGACAAAGTAAAGAAGAAAAAAAATATGCGAACTCATACTTACCTACACAATTTATTACCTACCTACTCATAAAAATGATAACGAAAAATATTTACCTAGTCCCTTCCAATATCAATACCATCATGAAATCCTGAAAAACAGCTCGTATAAAATGGTGCTCACGTGTCAACTCAAGTCATAACTTCATAAGTCACAGCTGCACTGATGAAAATCCAAGTAAACAGTACAACGTGACAACATGCGACATGATACGTTAAAATAGTATCCCGGGATAAAAAGCGTTGTCACGCTGCCTAGCCGCGACGTGCGGAATTATCTACGTAGGTACCTACGTGACGCGCGCGGTTTGGTAACAATCATATCGCGAATTCGCTATTAAAGTTAAAGGGTAATCGTGAATTAATATCGCTTGACGTCATGGCAGTCTAACGCTGATCGTTATAACAGGACCTGACTTAGATTTTTGGTGGTTTGTGCTACTAGATATTTTAAGTGCAAATTATGACTTAATTTTATTACAAGCGAACAGTTATTTGCAGGCTTTCCACTTATCTCTATGTAGCTATAATCCTTTAGATCTTCTTTGTCGTGTCGATGCACGACAGTGTGTTAGATTTTGTTGGCCTAAAACTTCGCTACTTTCACGGCATCTTTTATTCTCTAGATAAAAGATAATAATGCAGAATTTTTGACACAAACATGCTGCCAATATACCTCTCCTTATAGTAGGCCAAAACACCCAAAGAATGACTGGTAGAAAATGCCTACGGCATTAAGTCCGCCTCTGTACATCCTTGTGCGTAAAGTATTAAATAAATAATGAAGCTGAAGAGTTTTCTTGTTTGTTTGACCGCGCTAATCTCTAAAACTCCCTGTCGGATTTCAAAAATTCTTTTTGCATTTGTTAGCACAATTCTAGAGGTAGGCTATAGGAAATTTTACATCACACTACCCTTACGAGCCGAGTAAAAAGAAAAAAAAGTCTGAATGCACGCTAAGCGAAAAATAATAGCGCCTGCAGGCAATGCGATGCGACGGATTGGGTCGACGGAACAAGAAGTTTTGACGCGGACGAAGTCGTGAGCAGGAGCTAGTCATTAATAAAAACCCTTTTCTAGTTAAAAGGTAATTTGCATAAAAGCAAATTAATTTAAATTACATTATTTTTACAGGTGTGTCAAGAAGAAGAGTTCCTACAGCTAACGCCTCAAGAATTAATATGTATGATTCGAAAAGACGAACTAAACGTAAGGGAAGAAAGGGAGGTCTACAATGCAGTGTTGAGTTGGGTATGATAATTATTTTAATTATTATTATATAATAGATAGATAACAGTATCGCACACCTTACATACCCCGCACTGAGCCAACGTGGTGAATTACGGCCCACTCCCTCTCACAGAGAGGAGGCCCGACTTCCGGGTAGTGGTAACATTAAAGACATAAAAATAACAGTGATGAAACTTAACTTTATTTAGTGTATAATTAAAATTAAAAATAATTCGTAACGCAACACATTAGTAATGTCTTGTCTTATACATAATACATTTTGTGCTCATTTTCAATTAACGTGAAAATTACGACAAAAGTGTGTCACTGTAGCATAATTAAATATTAACCCCCGAGTTGCTGCATGCTTGTTCAATATTATTATCTGTTGTGTTGCCAAAGGTCAAATCGCATGTCAAGATGTTGTTTTTTTTTTTGTTCAATCAATTACGTTAACAATCATGAGATCATTCACATTATACTATATGATAGCAATTCTCTGGTTTGTAATCTGATCTCAATACAGGATTTTGTTTCGCCTTATTACAAAACACAATCTAATGTAGCCCAAGCCTAAACCTTCAATGCAGTTTTTGTATTTCGACCTTCAAGCCGATTTTAAAGTTCTTAATACAAAATTGACAAACTAAGACCGGACTAATTTGTCAGTTTTTTAGAAGGATATGATTTTCGGTTTCTATCAGGTTCTAATTTAAAAAAAAAAAACAAGCCCGATGGTTTTAAACCATGTCTAAAGAAAACCCTTGTTTGTCAAATTCACAAATAATTTATTTCAATCCATTATGATCATAATTATGTTTAACCTACATTGGAAAAATTATTAAAATATAAATTGTATATAAATATAAATTAAAAAAATGTACAAATAACTAAGTAAATAAAAATTAAAATTGTAAAACTAAATTAAAATCATTAAATTAAATAAAAATGATTACCTAACAATACGCCTGCCTCTGAGTAACTTGTGTGTTTGTCATTACATAAGTAATGAGGCTGAATGCACAAACCGTGCGAAGCCAAAAATAAAATAAGAAAAAAAAAGTATTGAGACCGTTACAGACTTTATCAGTGTGTAAGACACCGAAAGTAAGGCCGAAAATAATTTTTTTACCTTCCTAAATACAAAGTACTTCTCAGAATATTTTGCAAATTCCGTAGTACTGTAATAAAAGCTATGGTACCTGCCAATTCACTTCTGTTATCGCGTGTTCAAACATAGTAATGGTTCCTGGAATATTCAACATCAAGTTACTCTTAGAAGCAGCGACATAGTGCCAATAACCCGAGTTCATTGCGTCACCATCACAGACGCAAATTGTCTGTACCAATAGGAGACATGAAAAGCAAATAATAATAATTATCAAAGTCAAACATTTTTTGAAATAGGCACATTTACATTGAAATAGAATTGATTCTAGTTGACGGTAGTTTCGTATGGAGAAAAATAGGCAAGAAACTTACATTACTAAACCACAATAGGTAACAATAATTAAAAATGAAGCAATGACAGATAAATTAATTATGTGATAGATAGATACATGGTGTTCAAATATGTATTTACAAACATTGTAAAAAGTATATGATTTTCCTAAAATTTTAACAAGTAATGAGACAGAGTGTGAGTTAAGTTATCACTGAATGTAAATCAATGCACTATTTTCTTGGATATAATCCTCTAATTTGTAATATGCTTGTTTACAAGTGTACTTTTTATATGAGTTTTAAAGGACATGGCCAAAAATAGTATGGGCTTGTGCCCCAGAATGTACGTATATCAAATATTTATTATTTCATAGTACTGATCTTCTATTAAAAAAGAAGCATATTGCTCAGCAGTAGTGGACAAGAGTTTAAAAGGTTTTGACAAAGTTGATTTTTGCACTACGGCTAAGGTATTTTAATATAAGTAAATAATATTTTAGTTAAAAATAATAGGTGAGTAGTTTTTTTTTTTATAATCTGAGAAAATCAATAGTTTGTAACTATTTTTATAGCACAAAAAGTAAAATATCTACAGTAGCATATATTCTGTATAAGGCAAATAACAAAACAAAGAACTTTTATAAATCCTTTAATGTTGTTATTTAATGTTGTGAATTTGGCAAATGCAACCTTGAGATAGATATATCAACCATTTTATCAGCATTTTCCGGATTTTGAACTATGTACTTTATGGAATATATTTATGAGCACAGCAGCAATCCTAAAATCTTCCATCATATATGCTGAGGCAAAATTGAAAAACAAATGTTTAAACAATTTATAGTCACGCTTAAACCTGCCATTCACTATTTCCACAAACCATCGGCATAGTGTCACACATCTGCTTTTATTAGCTTGTATAAAATATGAACATAAAAGCGAAAACAATTAACCCTAAACACAATTCGAATGAGAAAACCGGCGCAAACGTCAAAGGGATTAGGGTATTTACAATTGACATTTGTCAGCGGTGTTGCCATAACTCGAAATTAATCTATTCGTAACTCAACAATATTCTGAAAAAGATTACGTTTACGAATAATAGTAGTAGTATATTTTAGGCCCCTAAACGTTATATAATCCCTTACCCTATCGTACCTTTAGTTATTATTTTTCCCTGCTCTGATCTTTGTTAATATCACATGGCAACACTAAAAGGCATTGTAAAGCAAATCAAACAGAGAAACTTTTAATTATGTTTATTTCTCCACTTCTGCTACGAGACATAAAAAGTATTTCGAAATTATTCATATTTTTTATTAAGATTATCTGCAATAAATGTATGTTTGTACTCCGTGGTGCACATTTGGTCCATCTCCTTTTATTTCATGTAATTGCCAGGTAAATCTTAGTAAATCCGTGTAGCGTTGGTTGCATGGGATTGTAGAGCAACGACCGACCAAGTACTAAATGTACCCCACTCGCGAATGTTGCCATTCTTCGCTGCTATCTTATCTCGCCAGATATCGTTGAACTCTTAAGAGCGAGAACTATTAAAGTAATGCCATGACTCACAGTTTCCTTATCAGTGCTAACAACGCTTTGCAATAAATTAATACATGTTTTAAAGCAACTTTGCACATAATTATGACCATTCGATTCAGAGTTTTAGCTAGGTTATTGGACTGGATGTTTCCTAATTACTGTTAATAAAAAAACAGACCAAAGTTATGATGCAAACTTGGAGAACAATAATTCAATCAAAATGACACGTAAAACCACTTTTTTTAACTAATCGTTCACGATAGTATCATTGGTAATTTGATATGCTTACTAACGTGACTAAAGACTTCCATAGGCTGACTATTGAAAGTACGGTCTCAAGCCATTAAAAAGACTAGGCCTTTTAAACGATGATTAATATTGCTTTAAGGTAAACAGCGCAAATCACTTATCGGCTGTGGTATATTTATGTTTATCATTGAATGACGTGGACATGAATTTTAGAACCAATTACTGACTTTATCGGAAAATAAATACGTCATTGTGAATTCCATTACGATGTCGTTGGTGAAGCTGAGATTTTAAAAATAATAATATAAAACTTTATTTCGGATAAGCAACATCCATATGGGTTAGTAAACAAAAGTATAAGTTATACCTATGTTAGTAAACTTAAATCTATTCTATTTATGATTGGGTACCGTTGACTTGGACCGGATCTCGTATCAGTGCTAATTATAGGAACAGCTCATGCTTTTTCAGTCAGCAAGGCGGTAGCAGGGCTGATTGCCCAGTGTGCGCCCACGCCGATTCCTATAATAGTTTTAAATACGTTGTATGTGATTAAGGATGTTATATAATCATCATCATCATATAACTGGCTAATTTGCTGCGCAAATAAGTCAATTTTTACAGATCACATTATGTCTGAGTGAACCGTATGGTTGGTATACAGTAGTGTTATTCTGTAACCATCTCACCGTGAAAACTTACGTGAAGTGAGCGTGGAGTGAACTGTCAGTGCCACTGATGATAAGAATTAACCAAAACTGGATGTCACTGACAGCTCACCCCACGCCAAAGCGTCACGCGCAAGTCTTCACGGTGAGATTTTTAAAGAATCGACATCCTGGGGAGGGGGACAGCGACCCGCAAACTTGACGGGAATTCAGCACATGATTCTGATCCCTTAGTTGTATCAGGTAGACGATGATTTCCGTAGCGCATACTTATTTTAGGATAACTGTACATGCTTGATTCAGTAATCTTCGAGAAGCTATAACTTGTGTGGAGCAGGCGTCGAGGCGCTGACGGAGCGTTGAAATGTGTCGTTGGATATTAAAAAAAAACACACACGGCTACATATCAAGCTATACAATTCCATAAGCTGACTTCTAATTCATGGTTGCTGTTTTCGCGTCATGTCCCTTACTATTAAGTAGGTACTTTAATAAATAATAATATATGAGACTCGTTATTCGTTGAGATTTACATGACTGTATGTATATTATATCAATAAAATGAGCTATGATGTTCAATTAAAATAAATGTGTGTAGTCTCACGTCGATAGTAACACTATGACCTTGAGCTGGCCTTGTTCAGTACGGAGTTTCAATAGAATAAGAGGCCAGCCTATTCTGGTTTTGTTACTACTGACGTAGAACATGCGAAAAAAAAAGTTTTGCTCACGTTGGAAAGGTGCTGCCTCAAAAAACTTCTTGACGGAAACATTTTTGCTAATTATCTACCCAATGCGGATATGAAGCACCAATCAGAGCCGGCTGTTCGACAATCATTAGGTGAATAAATAGATAAGTATCAGGATTCAGGATATCGTTTTTTTAAATAAATACCATTATTTTTTTTATCGGTAAACGCAAGTTCAATTTAATGTTATGCTGATTAATAGTTTTTGTTGTTTTTTTTTTTACACGTGACAAAAATTGCAATCACTCAACTACTCAATACACAGTACCTGATCTACCCTTTTTTTTTTTTGTTTCGGGTTGGAAAATCCTCGCGGATGTCCCCTGGGGTCTGTCGGTCTGTTACCGACTAAAAACCAACCCGGTGTTCCATCACTCACCTACGCCGGGGTCGCGGGATCACATAATTCTTCCGCAACCCCGGCTGGTGCCGGATGTCCCCGAATCCGTCGCCCCTGGACTCATTTAGGGGGGCCGGAAGAGGGCGTTGTCCGCCCTCCTCCGACGCCCGGTGCGTCTGCTGCGGGCCGGGTCGAGAGTCACAATCTCTCTCTCTCCCTTTCCACCTGATCTACCCTAACTTAACTTGATTGTCTCGTTGTTTATTTCCAGTGCCTAGGTAATGTAGTAGTATCTGTTAGGTACACTCGAGTTATGTTACCCACTTGTGTCAAACTTAAAGCATTTATTTCAATAAAATCATTTACATTCTTTTGGATTATCAAAGGAATCGATCAATCGGAAAGATGAAGCTAGTTAACAATTCCAATGCGCAGTAGGTACCTATGGAGAAGAACTGACAAGAAACTGTGTATGAACTCTGTTCAATTGTATGTATAATTGGGTTTTTATGTTAGAATATTCTCAGAAGCAGCCCAAAGTCTTGATCTATGCCCAGGTACAGGCAATCACATTACTTTTACATAACTGGTGAAGCATCTTATCTCAATCGACTTCTGCCTTTTCTTGCTGGGAATACAACCGTGAAGTTTCGCTTTTTATCATCTCACTAGCATTTTCTGAACTATGATGGAGTTAACTGGAAGTAGAGAAGAAGTAACTGGAAGCCGCCCTTCATCAGGATGCAGCTGAATACCAGATTTGTTAAATATATACTTAAAATGATTTTGCTTATTGATAGCACAAGCTGTGTACTCTATGGAAAAATGAAGAGCTTCCATACAAAATGTCATTCCCTAGTTAAACCCTTTAGAGGATGAATTTTACAGTCCCCTTCATTAGTCCGCACTTTACTCTCCTCGCTGTACAAGGACCTCTTGTGCAACATTTCATGTCTCTATACCCAGAAGCTTTGACAATGCGTTGTATGTGATTGAATTATTGAATTTAAGCATTGTTTTAATAATAATTATGTTGTCTACAGGTAAAATACGACGAGGACAGACGACATCCACGCATGGAGCACATCCTGCAAGCGGTGCGGTGTCAGTACCTCACGCCCAGCTTCCTTAAGGAGCAGATGAGCACGTGCGCCGTGCTGAAGAAAGTGCCCGCCTGTCGAGAATACCTCGCTAAAATATTTAAAGTAAGCTTTTTAAATGTTAAACATTTTTTTCATTAGTCAGGCTTTCAGGCATGGGCTATCGTAATTTTGCTATTCTTTTCAAATATCGTGCCGGACTAATATGAGCTGCGCGCCGAAATCATAACATTTCAGCATCTTGCGCCGTAAATTAACTTAAATGATACATAGTCATGTCTCGCTTAGAATCGCTCCTAAGCGAGACATCGCGAGGAGAAAGCCAGCCAGTACAGCTGGAAGTTGCTCCGTTTTTTAAAAAATAAAACATTTAGGTGATTCAGGATTCCTTATTATTGTCCTGCATATTTGGCTCGTATTTCGTGCTCTCAGATATATTTTGCTGAAAGTTAAAGACGACAAGCAAGCAAGGTCCTCCAAACAGGCGCGAAGGCACCCCTCGTCGCGCGACACGCGGTAGCTTTCGTTCGCGTGCGATTTCCGTCGCGTTGGCTATCGCGTGTCGCGCCAGTCTTTACTAGCCTTAAACTTGCAAAAAGAGAAACCACGCGAGTTAACTAATATGAGCCGAGTATGCCCGATTTAGCATTCAAAAGAAGAAGTTTTCACTTCAGACCTTTACGATCTTTCGATATACTTAAGAAATAAAAATTACCTGTTCCAATACTCATACAAATACTGACATGTTCATCTTGTTACAGGATCTCACTCTACACAAGAAGCCCGTGGTCAAAGAAAGGCGACCGAACACGCCACGCATCATCTACGTCGCTGGCGGCTACTTCCGACATTCTATCGATTTGTTTGAGGCCTTCAACTTGGACGATAACTGTTGGACGACGCTGCCCAGGCTCACAGTGCCACGTTCAGGGTTAGGAGCCGCATTTCTTAAGGTGAGCATCATAGGAATAAGTAAAAATTTATTTAAATAAGAGAGACACGCATGGAAACATACATTTTATACGTCGCGGACGGCTACTACCGAAGTTCTATCGGCTTGTTTGGGGCCTTCGACCTAGACGATAATTTGTAGGACCACGTTGCCCGGCTGACAGTGCCACGGTCAGGGTTAGGAGTCGCGTTTCTTAAGGTGAGCGTATGATAACGTATCATATACGTCAGGCAATCGATAGAATGGTTTGAAACCTTCAACTTGGACGATAATCCTTGGACGACGCTACCAAGGCTTTTGCAATTTGTGACCCGTTAATGATTTATCATTCACCGTTAAGCCTATTAAAGCTCGCTCTCTATTACGTCTGACTGAAAGACCCAAAAGATGGGTAAACCTACCTCTTCGTGGAATACAAGCGTTGATTAAAATAAGCCGTGGCAGCTAAGAGATGACCAGTCCCAACTGACGGCGCCCGTTCACGAACATTACGCATGGATCAGCACCATTCAGCTCAACCATTTTGAAGGAAACTAAATGATCACAAATTCTAGATAAAACTCAAAAATATTTCCTTCTAATGTTAGGTAATGTTACTTGTAGCTAAGTAATAACAGCCGCGCGGGTCGATAGATCAGGTGAAGCTACGCTTGCCACGGTTGGTCCTTGGATGGGTGACGATCTTAACATACCAAGGCCTCGGAAAGCACGTTAAGCCGTTGGTCCCGGCCGTCATTTGTAGATCTATAACAGTCGTTACGGTTCGTCAGAAGCCCGAAAGTCTGACAACCAGTCTTACAAAGGGGTATCGTGTTACCATGTAAAAGTCTGGTATTCAGCTGCATCCGAGTATATATTGCATTGGGTAATGTTGCATTTCGTCAATCTGTATTTTCATAAGAAGAAAAAAACACCCAAGCTATCAGGCAAAGAAAAAAATTACGAAATAATTTCGTGTTCTACGAAAAACCTATTCAACATATGAGTAGTCTACTTTCAAAACCCGCTAAAACGTTATTCGAACAAAAACAATGTTTTATTTGAATAGGACATTTCTTTGATGCTACTTTAGGTGACCTTTGTCAGTTCCAATCAAATTCCACCAATACGCTCTCAAATAAGCTTACAAAAATGCAAGTTCGTTGCAAATACCGCTAAAACATTCCCAGTTTCTTTCAAATTCCGCTAAAACGATATCGACCAATCACAGCGCGGCGTTCCTATCACGTGACACTAAAAACAGTATGGCGATTCTAGTAACAGAGTGAAAAGAGTTTCTCGGTTTTTTAAGGTTAAAACTAACTGTTGCAAATTCCGCTAAACCAAGTGATGTATTTTGCAAATCCCGCTATAATCAAATGTTCTCTTCAAAAACCGCAAAAAAAAAAAAAATTGTTTTGTGAATATTTCCGATATATTTGAAAAACCTGTTTTATGGCATTGCTATACTCAAAAAATGGATACTGCACAGAAAGTTCTGTATTGTAAATAGTACAAAATAAGTAGCGGTATTTTTTTTAATTTGCCGTCATTAAGTAAAAAGTGCTTTAGCGGGTTTTGAAAGTAGACTACTCATATGTCTGAAATAATATTTAACAATAAAAGTCAACGTAAGGCACGTAGGCACGTAGCGATCGTTCGTTCGCACTGCGCAATGAAGCATCAATTTTTCCGAGTCAGGATGACGGCGACGAAATGTTACATTTTAAATGTCATCGTATTATTTCCATTTTATAATGTCCATTTTTATCAGTTCCACACGGCATATAATTTTGTTACATAATGATGTTTCTTATGATGTGAAAATTGTGGATATTCTGGCAGATATCGAGAAATTACTTATTTGAGTCTATAATTGGAGGCTTAGGCGGGTAGCCAAAATTGGAACTAACGCCCAGATGTTGTTCTAGAACTTGTTTTTTTTTTCAACAAAATAATACCTTCTCCAGGGTAGAACGCGAAATTCTAAATTTTTTGCAATTTCTATTTCATAAAATATCAATCAATAGGGTTTTGGGAATTCGAGGGTTGTATTGTTGATTTTAATGATTATAATTCTGTAAAAACATACTTGTTACGGTCGCGGATCATATTTTGTTCAACTTATAGCCTAAAACTGACCTGATTACAAAAAAAAAAAAACGTAAAAAAAATTGAACTTCGCGCGTCAATGCTAAGCTTTCAAACTGTGCGAATATGTAATACAAAATAGAATAAGCCTTGTTTTTAACTTTCAGTTTGAAAGTGTATCAATAATAATCTCTTTGAATTTGCTCTTAATTTCTAGCAAAATTCCTGTATGATTTATTAATCGATGTTTCTATTTCAACAGGGTCTATTTTACGCAGTGGGAGGTCGCAACACGTCGCCGGGCTCCTCGTACGACAGCGACTGGGTGGACGTTTACAACCCTGCCACGGAGCATTGGAGACCTTGCAGTCCTATGTCAACACCGAGGCACAGGGTACGTGTACTCGTTGCAAATAATTGTGACTTTTAAAATCATTGACATAAGGTTTAAATTACAAAAAAAGTTAAAAAATAGATTGGAACGAAGTTCTGTGTAATATGTATTAAAACACAGCTATCTAGTATGGTCTCAAGTTTCAAAAGTTTTAGTGTTTTGTTTCATAGTAGATGAGAGAGATAGAGGGCTAACAACCTTTTTCGTTACGTGACGATTTCTATAATTCTCTTAAATTTCACTTCTACCACAAGCTCCGTTTAAGAACTTCGTTCCAAAAATACGTATTTCATCTCAAATACGAGACGAGACGAAAAAAAATCGTCGCGACACCGGCACCGTAGGAATCAAAATAAATAAAAATATAAATATAACATATTTATATTTTTATTTATGTCGATATTCGGCCTTTCTCTAGGGCCAGACCGAAAACGACTGTCCGTTTTAGGCGTTTCGTGGAAAAGCGGTAATTCTCTATAAAGCGCTGTAAAGCAAAGTTTTTGTGTGCGTTAGGTGCGATTATCGCAAGAATGCTCCATTTCCTGTCTATTTTACGAATGAATGAAAATGATAATCTGACTTGAAATAATACAGAAGAATGAGAAGTGAGTGTTTTTAAATTTCATTATCTTGAATTAGAACTATCAGAAGCTTCATAGAATAACAATAGAGAATAATACGTACGACTAAAATAAATACGATGAAATCAAAGATCGCAAATTATGGATTTGTCAAAGTTTGACATTCTAGTAATTAATTATCTTTATTTAACAGGTAGGAGTAGCAGTAATGGACGGACTGTTATATGCAGTCGGCGGTTCTGCGGGCTCCGAATATCACAAATCAGTAGAATGGTAAGCATAACACATATTTCTATTGTGGATATTCTCAAGATAGATGTACCGACGACCGAAGCCAAAATGTTTTGCAACACGACGTGTCTCAATAGACATCACGCTACGTCACGTGACATCGCCCGACTTCTTGCTCACAACCTCATTCGTGGCCTTCTCCGCCGTCCAACATGTCATGCAAAGTCGGCGACTGAAAGCGGAAGACGATAAACCGGGTGACTGGGAGAAGCCTATGACCAGCAGTGCGATAGGCTGACATCATTGATTGATAGCTTAATGTGTGTGGCTTGTATTACGAGAACTTATATTAAGATGATTTCAGGTCACGGTCAGCAATCAATTAGCGGTTTTTTTTAAAATATAATTATAGACATTCTAACTTTATATTGATAATATTTTTCTTTCTTGGTATTGTAGCATACTATAATATTGATAAACATATATAATGACTTTGCAAAAACTGCATTAAATCGAAACAGATATTGCTCGGGTTTTTCCACTTTGATAAAATACCTAACAATGAAAGTAGCTATGTTAAGTGCTTAATACGAACAAAGGATTTAAGATATGAAAAACTAGTAAGCATGATAAGGATATTTGGTTCAATGCGACTAGTAACAATAGGTTTTTTTTTTTTTGCATCGTGTACGTTACTTGCGATAATATAAAAAGTTCCATAGGTTTATTGTCGTACAGCCCGATTCAAACTCTAAGGCGACTCTGTAGTGCGTTATTCGATTCGCAGTACCTCACCCCTCACCCCCGCTGACACGAGAATTTGTTACTGCGCAGCGACTCCTCATGTTCCGAACCGCCATCAAGTTTAAATCGGGCTGCAACAGTCACATAGACGAGTTTATTCACCCACGTTCTAAGTTAAATCCTCATGATTTACTCGACTTGACTCAACCTCACTTAGGTGCTTTGATTTTCATCGTTGCAATTTTACTGAGGAAACTGTTTGAGATGATCAAACAGTTTCCTCAGTCGAGGTGACTTTGAGTTGTGGAACCAACTGTCAAATGTAAGGTTCGTCGGCAGCTTCCTTGAAGTAGTCAACAAGAAAGTTTTAACCAAAACACGCGAATATTGTCCGATTTTGGTACCTAATCTTAACATTGCCTAGCATAGCCCACATTACCAAGCTGAACAAATATTTAAAGACTGCCAGCGGATTTAAAAATATTGATTAACACTAGCTCTTTTGGCTAAGCTCAAAGCATTTCTATTAGATATAAACTTGTACTCAATAGACAAACTGTAATTTAATATTAATATTCCAAAAGAGATGGACAAAATGTGCCCCACGGAGTACAAACGTACATTTAATGCAGATAATTAAAATAAAATAAATAAAGAATTTTGAATAACTTTTTATGCATCATAGCAGAAGTGGAGAAATAATCGTAATTAAAAAAAAATCTGTTTGATTTGCGTTTTATATACCTTTTAATGTTGCCATATAATATTAGATAAGTTCAGAACAGGGAAAAAATATTAAATGAAGGTTTTTAAAATAATAAATAAACGCTTAGCAGGCCTTAAATAAACACGTAAATTATTCGTAACCATAATGTAATAAAACGTATTTTTTGTATGTGTTCTTGTCTATAAATCGAACCATCTATGACTGAATTTATAGATGTTAGTGCAGTTACGGATAGGATAATATGACGTTATTATTGGCAACACCGCTGATAAATGTCAATTGTCAATACCATATTCCTTCTTTGACGTTTGCGCCGGTTTTCTCGTTCGAATCGTGTTTTTGTTTCATTGTTTTCGCTTATACGTTTATATTTTATAGTGTCGTAGCGCCACACGAGTGCTATAACTATTAATGACTGTAAACTGTATAATTACAAACAACGAAAATGGACCTTTTACAAGCGTGTGTTGACTGTAGTTTTCCCAATAAGAGAAAGCGCGCAGGCGGCATGTAATATCATCATTACCCCCTGATGTGATGAGTTCATAAACCAATGACAATAAATCAATGACAATAAACCAAGACGCCTTGTAACCAATTCAAGGGAAAGACAACTTGGTCATACCAATGTTTGTTATGGCTATTGGAGGTATGGTATACGTGCAAGAAGACACGACATTTTAGAATTGAAATAATGTTTTGATAACATTAAATGATTAAAATAATGTTCTTTGTTTTATTATTTGCCATATACAGAATATGCTACTGTAGATATTTTACTTTAATTGCTATAAAAAATAGTTACAAACTATAAATTTTATCAGATTATAAAAAAATGCGAATACTTTTTTTTTACTAAAATACTATTTATATTAAACGCCTGACATATATACACATTAATTTACATGAAATACCTTAGCCATAGTGCAAAAATCAACCTTTTCTAACGTTCATAACTTTTGTCCACAACTGCTTAGCAATATACCTACCTCTTTTTAATTTTGTTTGTAGAAGATCGGTACTATTAAATGGCATATATTTTGTATATGTACATTCTGGGGTACAAGCCCATACAATTTTTGGCCATGTCCTTTCTGTTTATAATAAAAGCAGTTTATTTTTATTGTTTTATTGATCATGCTTTATTTTTATTGTTAAATCTAAATTTTTGCTGCATGTTCACTTTTAGAATTTATATTAATAATAATGTATGTTATGATATAAAAAGACCTTGACTGTTAACCCTATACTTTCTTTTCAGCTACGACCCCGAACGTGACTCATGGACGTCAGTAGCCTCAATGGGTTGCGCCCGCCTTGGCGTGGGTGTTGCCGTCGTCAACCGACTGCTGTACGCGGTCGGAGGGTTTGACGGCGCACGACGCATCGCCTCCGTCGAGTGCTACCATCCAGAGAATAACTGCTGGAATGAAGTCGCGCCGATGCATGTAGCAAGGAGTGGGGCTGGTACGTAAACATGTATTTTCTTTAATACCCTTTTACGCCGATGTTTACTAATAACTCTTATCATCTGCTGTGTGAGTGGCTGGCATACTTATTTTGTCCTTAGAGCCGGATTTCGGGCATCGAAAACCAAATCATCGATCGGAGCGACTTTTGGATAGCCACATGCTAATGACCATTGCTACTACAACATGGTTTTCATTTTATCAAACCCCGTCCATAAAGCTATGCAAAGTAGTAGTCAAACAAGTAGCTAGATTAAGCCGAAACATATTTGAACTCTATTGTGCCAGGATGGATTTGTCAATATGCATTTGTTACTTCAAGAGTAAGCCTGCACAGCGAAACCTCGGGCGATTGTGTCTCGCACGGATATAAATAAAAAGTTTCACATTAAGAAATATCTGTTCATATAGTAATGAATATTTCTATATTTTTAGGTGTAGCAGCAATGAGCCAGTACATCTACGTGGTGGGTGGTTACGATGGGTCACAGCAACTAGCGTCCGTGGAGAGATACGACACAGAGCGAGACACGTGGGAGTTGGTCGCGCCCGTGCACATCGCGCGCTCAGCACTCTCGCTTACTGTGCTCGATAATAAACTATATGCGCTTGGTTAGTATTTCAACTTTAATTATGGACGTAGAACTCTTTATCAACTTGACTACCATTGCAATGTAAGCCACCATTGAAATGTGACAGCCAGCAATCGACGACGGACGTAAGAACCACATGATATTATGCTCACATTTCAATGCTTTAATAAGGATGTTGTATGGTGTTGAGTTGTTACGTTACGGCTAGAGTACGACCGAATTACGTTTTCTGTTTTCGGCAATTTATCGGCCGAAATATCCGTTTTCAACCGAAAAAATTTTGTACGTACCGAAAAATAATTGCAGAGACAATCTATAGTTACCATACCAAATCATTACAGAGACATTTATAGTTAGTGTTTGTCTCGCATTCAACATCAGATTGTTGTTTATTAGTAACACTTTGCGGGATACTAAACACCCCACGACGCGACGCGACGTGGCCTTCAATGGATTAACTATGTATTTGAGAAAAGTATACAATTTCGTAAGAATTAAGTTTAAAATCGACAAAGAAAAAACCCATGTCGTCTTCGTTTTTCGGCCGTAAATGTAAATCAGGCCGGATTACATTTTCGTTTTCGATCGAAGAAAAATAAACAGTTTTCAGTCGCAGCATGTTCAAAGAGAAGATGTAGTGGAAATAATTAGTGCTATATGACCATTTTGTCACTTAACTCTCGCATAGAAAGCATGTCAAATAATACAAAATTGTTGTTCTAGGTGGCTACGACGGCACGTCGTTCCTAGACATAGTGGAGGTGTACGATCCGGCCAGCAACACGTGGAGCAGCGGCTCGCCGCTGACGTCGGTGCGCTCGGGGCACGCCTCGGCCGTGTGCTACCAGCACGTGGCGCCGCACTGCGACCTCGCCGAACAAATACCCACCGTCATCAAAAAACTCGGCAAACGATCTTCCGCGTCCGGATCCTCAGTTTCCGGAACATCTTCCGGCTCTAACATGTCCAGAAACGATGACATACCCACTGCCAACAACATCATAGGAACCCTATCCAATCCCAGAACGCTCAACGATTACATGTAGTTTAACATAACCGAGCATCGTCAATGGTGATTATTCATTTAACTCGTTCGCGCGTTACGTCAGCTCGCAAGGGACGTATACTTGCCGTAATCTCAATGACATCCGGTTCCAATTCCATTTCATACTACAAAGCGTGACCTGAGAATGGGAAGTTTAATTTATTCAGATCCTGACGATTTTAGAATAATAAATTATTCATTTTATAGCAAATTTTACTTATACACAAGTTCAACGCGCTACTATCTAAAAATATGTTTACACCGGGTGATATCAAAATTGTGCGTCGCAAAGTCACGGTCGATCGTTAACTGGCAACTCATCTGTTACAATCGATTATCACCAACTGAGTATGAGTTCTGAGTTATCAAATGACAGATCCAAATAATATGGGAAATATTATTTATAACAAGTTTGTAACTAATATGGAAAATTAATTTTCCAACGTTGTAACCGGGTGAGCAACATCAACAATAGTATGTCCGAATTTGTCCTAAATTAATTTGTTGAGGCTTCTTTTTATGATGTCACAACAAAGTTGTATATAAGCAGTAAATTAATACAAGCAACATTATGTGAAAAAGACTTTCTGGTTAATGTAAATATATATATTTAGTTAAGTTAGTTATAATTATGTACAAATTCCTTAGGTATTAATCAATCTTTCCAATGTATCATAAAGATAGAGACTATTGAAAATGTAAATATAATTTACAATAATTTATAAGGAAAATAAAGACTGTTATGGGAATATACCAAAATATTTTTATTTACTTATCAATCAAGCACAAGGCGATGTCATGAAAAAAATATATTAGAGGTTGAAATATATGACACAGTGAAACTTCATAGTGGTTTTCATCATTGGCTTCGCGTCCAGGTACATACAACCCGCGCGCGCGCTGGTTGCACATGACTTCTGTGACAGTGTCGCAACAAGACATTAGAAGTGAAATTGTCAAAATGCACTTGTACTTAAACCCAACTGTTTATACTGATAAATAAATAAATACATTTTGTATTGATTTATAAATACATGATCACTTATGTGATCTTATATCAAATACTGTGGTAACTATGTAGTATCTAAAATTCTAAATTCTTCATCGTAATTCCCAAACCCTGATCATCGCGACTTATACCAAAGGTAGCAATGCAATACTTTATGACATCTCCGCATTCCCGACTTTGTTCCTAAATCTAGTTCCTATATCTATTAAGTCATTGGCGGTCGTTTTACGACTTTTCTGCGCCTCTTCACAAATATTCTGAGATCGGGTGCGTCATTAGATTCTAAAGCATTTCGCTCAGTTTGATTGACCATTTGTTCTGCATTATTGATTGTGGCAACCGCTTTGCTTACACATGGATCACAAATTACATCAGTTTTTGCAGCATCAGCTTGTAATGGATTCACGGGTAAAAATTCTTTTTGCGGTGTAGAGGTAGCTAAAGCTGTCAAGATATCCCTTTTAAATTCCTTTGTAGCTGGCAAGGGATGAATATCTTCAGTGTTCTGTATTACATTAACTTCGATATCTGTAGCAGGTTTTGTTACTTCTATTTTATTTTCATACGTGAGTCCAGGTTGTATTCCTGTTGAAATTATTACTGTTTTGACAACATTAGGATCATTTAATGCAGTTCCAGGGTTCAAATTTTCATAAACGATAGGGGATGGAAGTTGCTTAGGATCTATTATTTCTTCATCCCTTTTGGATGATTTCTTATTTTCAATTTCATTAGCGACTTCTCTATCTTCTACAACTGTATTGGATATTTGTAAAACAGCTTTAGGAATGTTGTCATATGCTTTTGTTTCTTGTATATTAACTTCAACTTTGTTTTTTGTTTGTTTATCGCTAGGACATTCATCTTTATCAATAAGCGGGGAAGCATCAATTATATGGTTAATTTTCATGTCATCAACGGCGTCTTGCGCGTCTTCAGAAATGGGTAAATATGAAGGTATTCCTAAATCCTCTGGAGTCATTAAACTGTTACTGTCGCCGAAGAGATCACTGAACTTCTCCTTTGTTTCTTTAGGTTTACTTTCCTTTTCTTTTTTGGATTTTGGCTTCTTTTCAGGAACATGGTTGGCATTAGCTGTAGTTTCTACTGAATCTTTAGGAATCTCCTTTGATTTTGATTTTTTCTTTTTGGTTTTATGTTTCTTTGTACTGTCTGATTCTTTAGTTTTTTCTTCATCTGCAAAATCTTTTATTTCAGCAGTGTCGGCTGTCCTTTTGATTTCAGTATTATGAGGACTGGTAAGTGTTTTGTTTACTACATTATGTAGAGAATCAACAGTATTAGCTTCAGTAATGTTTAGAGGCATCACACATTTTTTTTGTAACTTGTCTGAAACTAATCTTCTGTTAGTATCCATATGATCGCTATTGTCATCGCTTAGTTCTAAATCGTCTGCCACAATAGCCATCTTAGTGAGTGTGGCCTGATTTTGAGTCTCACCTCTCTCTCTAGTTTTTTTTGTACCTTCTATTTTACGGTAATTTTTAATATTCGGAAGAAATTCTTTCATGTTAACGTTCACGCGTTTTTCACGCTCGTTATAATGTTGTTTGTTAGTTAATAATTCTTTTGGAAAACCATCTTCTGCTGCACCTTTTCTATAAACGTTCTTAGGGTGTGGTTCATTTTCGTCTATGTCAATGAAAGGAACATCCATCTTGCTTCGAGTGTTTTTATTATCTTGTCCGATTTTCGGAATTCGATACTTGGTTTCATTTGGTTTCGAAACTTTTTCTACGTCTGTTGCTTGCTTTAAAAGATCTTCTGGTACTTGTTTGCTTATTTTAAAATCTAGATTATCATGTTGAATTTCCTTTGGTTTGCTACGAATTACATTAATTTCGTCATCGATCTCACGAACCTCACTCGATTCGATAGATAGATCTAGATTAGATACTGGATTATCAATGTCCATATAAATTTCATTTACAAGTGTATCACTGCATTGTGACGGTCGACGCACTAAAGCAATAGGGATATGCACAGGTTTTATATCCCATACAGCTTTATTAACTGGTCTTATATCAATATTCCTGCCTACCGCTGTAGATAATGTCTCTACGCCATTTTCTTTCCAAATGACATATCTTTTGCTTGTTACTCGCGGATCTTCCAGGTGTGTAGCGGCAGTAGCCATAATTTCTGCAAAAGTTGATTGTTGAACTTTATTAATCTGGTTTGCAGAAATGCTGCCAATTCACCAATCATAATATTTAGAATTAGACATTACAACAACAAGTTTAATAAGGGTTATAAATGTAACCTTGCCTTCAGTTTGTATAGACACATAGAATTATAATTTGATTATCATAATTCAATACCTTAAGGACGCGTTTGCGAAATTGATAGGTATGGAATCGAACTACTACATTGTCACGGGTCACAAACACAAGTATACGCACGGCTAGCTGCGGGAATTGTAGTCAAATGAACTAATGTTGATACTTGTTTATTTTTTTGATACAATTGAAATTAATAAGTTTTTAACAATTGACGCATTAATACGTAGGTACACAAAAAATATGTCTTATTGCTGTTTATAATTTTGCTAAAGTACCCTCTTCAGTGACTGCTAGGCACTGGATGCCCTCTACAAGTGGAAAGAAGTGGGCTGTGGTCTATTAGTTCCAGTAGCTGTCGTCAAAGTACACCTTCAGGTCACTCCATCTAGTCCAGAGGTAAGGTCTCATCATAACTAACATAACAAGCCCAAACTCGGCACACCTAGCTCTTCTCGTCTATTAGTTCTAGTAGCAGTCGTCAAAGTACACCTTCATGTCACTCCATCAAGTCCGGATGTAAGGTCTCAACATAACTTACAAAATGAACCAAAACTCTAGTCTGTAATTTCCAGTAGCAGTCGTCAAAGTACACCTTCAGGTCACCCTATCAAAATCCGGAGGTAAGGTCTCAACATAACTTACAAAATGAATCCAAACTCGGGAAATCTAGCTCTGCTAGTCTATTAGTTCCAGTAGCAGTCTTCGAAGTACACATTCAGGTCACCCCATCAATTCCGAAACAAAACATGAATTTATATTCCCTACTTACTCAGCATTTATCAAAAATGAGAAACTGAATCTTACAGAATGCGTGAAGTATCAAGTTTGGTATGCCAAATATTTTGTATCCGTACAGCGATCTTTTTCAACACTAGCTGCTGCTTACTTGTGACATAGTGTCCACTCATGACGGCAGCCAAGCGCACTGAGCGCTGACTAATATTTCATTACGAATTATGGCGAGAACCTTACATTAATTTGGACGAAAACAAAAAAAACTTAGAGAATTCAAAATATTTTCCAATGTTGAGAACATATTACCAGGTTGATAAACTTACCATATTATTTTTTAAATCCCGCATAATTAAAAAGTTACGAATTTAAAATAACAGTTTTTCGTTTTATGTCATTGCCCACTTTATATTTATAAAAAAAAAGTGACAACTGCCAACGGATCTATCAAACTGACAGATAAAAGAGTGGTGACTGATGTGAATCGTTGTTAACAGTGGCGCTAAGAGTTGAAAAAGTATATTGATTAATCATTATTTGTGACATTTTCCATAAAACGATGTGTGGATAACGTGAAAGACGATAGGGCCTATAAATAAATGCCCCTGAAGGAGGGTCTTAGACTGACAGCCGCCGTTATGTCCAAAAATAATAAGCCTCTCGTTAATCTATTTACTTTTAATCATTATATTTTTATTGCGGGCTTAGATAAATGATTCTCGCTGCGCTCGACCAGATACCGCCGGCGCGCGCCTTACTTGACAACAAATAGTACGCAGACTTCGGCGTACTATTTGTTGCCGCATTTGTCAAGTACGGCGGCCAGTAACACTGCAAGCTGTCTGTGAAGTGCACGTGCCGAATGCTTTATTAAATTTTGGGCATAATCCGAGGTACAATGCCAGTTCGCATAGTGAAACTGTCATTAATCACATACCATCAGTAAGTATCGTATAATTTCCAAATTTCAACATAAAATACCCTAAACGCCATTCAGTGTTGCCGCGTATACAAGAGTCAAGATCCCCGTGGTTGAGATTTTTATGATGGAATTTATTACACATAACGTTTTTTTAATTTTATAATACATGTATAACCTATTTCATCTATCTTACGTAGTTATTGTATATTTAACCTAGTTCTATCATTTATTTAATGTTTATCTTTGTAATCTAAAGGTGTAAAAATAATAGCTAACACTATTTCAAGGGGTGATTCTACCCATGAAACTGAACAGCTTTCCCCAAGGAAGATGGGTCGAAAACTGAAAAAAAAAACAATTAGCTGATTGATTTAATATGGGAAAGCAAAAAAAAAATTTTTTTCGTATTTCGGACCCATATTTCTGAAATGTAAACTTCGTGTCTGTACATCGAACATATTTGCGAAAAAATATAGAGGGGATGAAGGATACGTGAGAGACACAGTAGAATAATTTTTGTTTATCTGTTTGTACGCGCATCGCTTATAATTTATTGTTCATTTTTTAATATTTTTTCTTTATTTATAACTTAAATAGTAGACGACAGCTTAAACTATTTTTCCTATTAACTCGGGTAACAGTTGAGCAGCTGGTAACACAATTCTTCACGCACACTAGTTCTCACTGTCAAGTGACGATGTCTTACACACACTACAATATTGAGTTGCCGCATTCACGGAGCTATTGTTTTTTAGACAGCGCGGTGTCTAGTCGAGCGCAGCGAGACCAATCATTTATCTAAGATTGCAGGGTTATAAAAATATTGTTAATGCCTGAACACTTTTTAGGCACCTAAGATTATAAAAATTAGAATTCCAACTTACACAAATCCTGCCATGATTCTTTTTGTGAAATAAATCAAGACAGTGATTAGTAAAATAATCCTTAATTTAATCCATTAAGATTCATGCGTTAAAGCTAAATTTGTGAAAAAATAGACTCGATTTTTATTTTTTTCTGATACTAATTGTAATATTTTAATAGTTCTTCTTACTACCATTTTGAGTAGAACATGTCTGCTTTCATAGAATATTTTTAAATAAAATAAATTTACCAGGCCACTCAAAAAGTATTGCGAAAAAAAGTATGTATGAAAGACTGGCCATTTATAGTCTATTTTGAAAATATTATTATTTGTAAGTAAAAACAGGTACATTCCAATTTTTAAAAAAACCTCCACATTGTTTGCGAGCTAATTTAAACTATCGAGTCTCCTGATAAAAAAATGGATCTGCGTCGGGAACATTTTCGCGCTATGATTTTTACGATTTCAAGTGTCGCCTGAAACCGGACGAATCGTACGATAGACTTCAAATGGCATTCATGGATGAAGGCCCTTCTAAGGTAATCGTTGGTATAACGAATTCAAGCGCGGTCGACTAACTTTGGGGGATGAAGAAAGAAGTGGTCGCCCTTTGCCGGCTGTTACGAAAGAAAACGTGCTAGCAGTGAAAAAATTAATCCAAGACAGTAGGCGAATTACGTATCAAGAGATTCAGCACATACTGCGGGTTGGATCGGGAAGCCTCCACGAAATTCCATACGTGCATCTTCGCGTGAGGAGGATAGTTTCACGCTGGGTGCTGCACAACCTCACCGATGCTCAGAAGCAGGCCCGGTTGGAATGGTGCCGTGATACGATAAACAAATTTGAAGCAGGCTCGTCTCGGCGTGTTTACATCATCACAGGTGAGTCTTGGATTTATTAATAAGATCCAGAAACGAAGCGCCAGTCGACTGTTTGGGTATTTCAAAACGAATCAACGCCTACCAAATTGAAGCGATGATTCTTTTTTACAATAATAAAAACCAAAATTTTCGAATAAAAAGTTACTGTTATTTGAAGATGAAGGATAATCTATCCGATGTAATTATTAGTTACATTTAGATGCAAAATGTACCGAAAAACGACTTATTTTTGTCAGTTTTGCAAACGCGTCCTTGAGCAATTTTTTTTGTTAATTCATTCAACTTTTTTGTTACCTTTAATGGGATTAGCGAGAGCTGCATCTGTGTGTACAGAATCAGGAGACTGGCAGGAAAAACGAAGCATATCATATTCATGAGAGAAATTTGGTGCAGGCTGCGCGTCCATCTCTCTCTCATGGCAATGCCTTCTGCCTTCCTTAGAGTGCGCATCAGGGTTACCGTATGACTCCATCCTCTGTCGTTTAGTATGAGGTTCATCATAATCTTTTGATCTATATTTGGATGAATATTTGCTGTCATGGTGATGTCTATTTTTTTCGTGATCATGATAGTATCTGTCATAATCAGATCGGTGGTCTGATTTCCTGAGTTGATGACGGTTGTAAGACTTGTAAGATTCAGGAGGAGGACTCTCCAGGGATCTTCCTAGATATCTTGCACGATCGTGTCTGTGGTAGTCATCTTGATGTTCCCTGTGTTGTCTCTTCTGGCCTCTCTCTGGACTGAATTGCTTTCTGTACTTTAAAGAAGTTTCGTTCTTATCCCTACCTCTGTATGTGGTACTGTCATGATGTCTACTTGATCTACCTTTGTAGTTATCCCTTAAAGTAGATTCATGGTTATTGTGCCCTCGGTCATCCACACTGGATGTTTCAGAAGTAGTTTTATTACTATTTTTATCAATTGGCATTTTGTTTATGTTTCTCCTTTCATCATCACTTCGGAGATGATCAGTTCTTGTATCTTTGGTTTGATAGTTTCGTTCTTGTTCGTCATCAGAACTAAATACGTCCTGTGGAATGCTGTAATGTTAAAACTTTATGTTATTAGCATACAGTAAGTTTTCAAGGCATATATACTCATTATTTAAAAATAAAACACTAAATTGTATTTTGCCTAAGCCTTCTCTTGCTGATCCTTGTAACTGGAGAAACCTCGACCCCTGTCATACAGGATGTCCTAGTTAAGGGGTCGAAGCTTCACTGATGTAACTTGTACTGAAGATTTGGAAATAAAAAATAATATTACTATTAAAATAACTATTACTATATAACACCAAGCAAAAGTATTACCTCACAGCTGGCATTGATTTCCTTCTATCTTTAATGCTGCTAGCAGATGTCTTGGGCGGCGCATTATGTTCAGTCTTATGTTGTGGAATGTTTTCATTACCACTACTTTTCCTATTATTGGATAATTCTACTTTTTCTCCAACATTGTCAAATTTGCTTCTATTGCAAGTACCAGAACCGGTATCAGCATCTTTTGGCGGTAAAACAGGTGTTTCACGTCTAAAATAACAAACAAACACCATTAGGTACCAATTGTCAAGGTTTCCATGTAGGTAATCTAAGAATAAGTTATGCTGTGACTCAGATCAAGTATCTAAGTGCTGTTTTTATGGCTTAACCCATAGCGAGGTTCCAGGCGGGCACAATGGAGATTGCCATTGACACAAAAAGAACATGGCAAAGCACATTTTCTGTGTACCAGGCCACTCAGAAAGTATTTCGAAAAAAAGATTTTATGTATGAGAGACTGGCCAGTTACTAGTCTATTTTGAAAATATGACTACTTGTAAGTAAAAATAAGTACGTTCCAATTTCAAAATTTCTGTCCACATAGTTGGCGAGCTAATTTAAATTTTCGTGTCTCATTAAAAAATGGATCTGCGTCGGGAATATTTTCGCAATATGATTTTGTACGATTTCAAGTGTCGCCTGAAACCGGACGAAATACGATTCGACAATTCGATTCGATAGACTTCAAATGGCATTCATGGATAAAGGCCCTTCTAAGGCAACCGTGTATCGTTATACCAACGATACACGGTTGCCTGCCGGAATTCGTTAATTCAAGCGCGGTCGACTAATTTTGGGGGATGAAGAAAGAAGTGGTCGACAATAGGCGAGTTACGTATCAAGAGATTCAGCACATACTGCAGGTTGGATCGGGAAACCTTCACGAAATTCTACAGGAGCATCTTCGCGTAAGGAGGATAGTTTCACGCTGGTTGCCGCACAACCTCACCGATGCTCAGAAGCAGGCCCGGGTGGAATGGTGCAGTGATATGATAAACAAATTTGAAGCAGACTCGTCTCGGCGTGTTTACTACATCATTACGGGGACATGATGAGTCTCAGATTTATAATACGATCCAGAAACGAAACGCCAGTCGACGGTTTGGTTGTTTCAAAACGAATCAACGCTTACCAAAGTGAAACGATCTAGAAGCGGGGGAAAGATTTTGATCGCGAGCTTTCCGCCTCTGCGGGCCTCCTCAGGTAAGGAAACCACCGCGTCCCAGGACTCGGACGCTGCCGACCATCGCACTCACTACGGCCGGCAGCGACAGGACACTGCCTACTTCTTAGATGAGGGCACGACGCGGCTCCTCCCAAGCGGCACACTCTGCCAGCGTATGCTACGCCGTGTCCTCCCAGCAGTCGACGCAGTGGTGACACCGGGCGTCCGGCTCCCTGTTTATGCGACACAGATACTTTCCGAAGCACCTGCGTCACCCGAAACGACAGGGAGCCGTGCCTCCTCCCACCCTCCTTACAGCCCTGACCTAACACCGTGTGACTTCTTTTTATTCCCGAAAATAAAAGTCTAAGGGATACAATTTTCGTCGCCGGAAGATGCGCTGTCAGCGTTTGAGCAGGCTATAAACGACGATAACTATGGCGGACTGGAAAAAGTGTTTAAAAAAATGGTTTAGACGCATGAAACTTTGTATAGAGGCTAGTGGAGAGTACTTTGAAAAGATTTAATAATAAAAAATACCTTTAATACAAATATTTTTATTTTCGCCAAACTTTCGGAGTGTCCCACGTAAAAGACACCTACTATTTATGTCAAGGGCTATGATTACCAGTGCTCTTTGTTCTGCAGAGAACATACTTTCTTAAATTGTAACTAATTTGGTAAGTATTCATTTCCTGTACCTAATGTAATTATTAAGTTATTGTTTTCCAAAAAATACCATAATTGTAAGGCCATCAATACAGTTAACAAGTAGAAATAAGTCTAATTTTAAGCCAAAACCACCAATCAAGGCAGCAATGTAAACATGACAATATTACTAAACTTGTGTCATGTTCCCATTAGTTAATCCTGACATGGCATGGCATTGCCAAATGTATACTTGCAGAAATACATACATAAACTCACACCATTTTTCCATGAGTAGGCAGAAATACAAACTCTTTATTAATCAAACATCAACAACAGTTTTACAAAAGACACATATCAAGTAACCAGTGCTGCACATGCACATAACACATAACCTTCAAATTACTTCATGATATATGCAACCGTTATTAATACATCTATCAATTGAAATTTTACTATGCAATTATTTGGATCTGGGTCTGTTATGTTGTGCATGTTTTCACCAAATAAATAAGTCATCTTAATTTATTCTAGGAAAAATGAACTACGAAAAAAATGCACAGACTTTCAAATAGATAGAGTAACCATAATATTAGGAACTGAATGCAAAGCAGGAACAGTAGTTAACCAATCGCTGTGCATCACATAAGCAACCACTCATCGAGTTTTTAAGAAATATAAGATATGGGAAGGCAAACAAAGCTTTATCCAAGTTGATCAATTGTTTCTTACCTTTCATGCTTAGTATCATCATTCCTCTTTTTAATATAATCTTCCTTATTTTTATTATTTCTTCTCTCTGATGTTCTGTCAGAGTTCGTCCTACCTGGATTGATTACACCCTGGTTAAAATTTCTTCTAATTTGATTCCCACTCTTTATAGCGTTCAACACCATCAAGTCTTTTCTAAAACATAGATTTAAATTAATTATTTAGGGTGGATTTCACCAATCAAACTGAATGAGATCAGCACATAAACTATGTTTAAGAGCGGTCAGTGACATTATTTTCTATGTAATATTGATCACGTTTGCTTTTTAGATTAAAACCAATCGTGAATATTTCATTAGTATATGTGAAGTGATTGTTCTACAATATTCTTAATCTTTTAACCTACTTTTATTGATACATCTTTCCAAAGAAAGATCATAGTGTCAACATATTAAAACAATACTAACTCGGCATTAAGTTGAGTAATCATTTCAGTCTTCCTCTTTACTTCTGACCGGGCAGTTATCAACAGAGAAGAGTAGTTTTTCAGCAATGTCTTGTACTCCATGTCAAGAGTGTCATAATCCTGCAATATTTCCTACAAATCAATGTGTCATCCATTCATGTTCTTCTTCTTTAGTTGGCAAAAAGTGCGAGTTAAGATAGTGTGCATCACAGCATGTTATATGACTCCTAATATAGAAACTTTATTAAGTTCATGAACAGTTGTTACATTACTGCCAATGAATCATAGCCAATGAGAACTCCGGCTCTCTGAACTTTTACACATGTTCACTCACTCAAACTTGCCTCATGTTATTGAGCATCAGCCATTTGGTATGTTTTGATTTAGAAGTTTAAAAGACTTTGGTTTAATTTAATGTGAATAACTTTCGCTTATGTAGACATCTTACTGAGAATGCAACAATCCTGTAGGTGTAAGCGCATATAGCAGCCAAAAAACAGTAAATATGTTTGCAGCAAAGCTGAGATATTAATAACTTCGGTGAAAATCGAAATTGATACTTAGTTCAATACTTCAATATTAAAATGTTTTTGCTAGTTATTTAGACACTTACTTTTTGAAGTTTTTCCATGGCAGCTGAATGTTCTTGAAGCTTCACTTTCAGCGCTTTGTTTTCATCGCGTAGCTATAAAAAGACATAATAAAACTAAATTGTGATCTTTTATATTTTTTGTACAAGACAGCGTGATTTGATGAGTTATTCGGATATTTCGAAAAATTATATGATAAAATATGTTTTTCAAGACATAAAATATTACAGCAGGACATTTTGGCGCTAAACTACAATACCTCCTGAAGAGCATTCACGTCTTCGTAGTTACATAAATCGTCGTAAATGTCCTCCATTGCGAAAGGCATTAAAGTAAGATGTATTTCACGAATTGGAATTTGTTATTTTTCAGTTATTCAATTAATTTTATGAAACCTAAAATAAAACAAAGCTTAGAACTCGTTCCCTCGCTCTTGCTCGTACTCGTCCGCCACTTTGTCAAAAACTTGACATTGACATGACACTACTGACGGTTCAACTGTTCAACACTAAACCGTCAGTAGTGTCAAATTGTCAATGTCACGTTTGTTTTTGGTTCTCATTTGTTTTTTTTTTTAAGCCAACTCGCCAACAAACACAACGTAGACCAAAAAATTATGAAATGTTTATATTTTATTTACATTTCCATTAACAGCTGCTTCTGTACCACTGGTAGACGCTTTCCTTTTCCTTTAATTTGCGATCGACTCAAAGGAAACATACACAAAACAAAGGCGGTTTGTAGACGGGCCACCTACGACAAGCTTTCCATTTTTACCCTCATTCATCATTGTATTGATTTTCAGTTATAACAAAAATGTCAACTGAAAGCAGCGTAGAATCTTTGTACTATTTTAAGTGGACAGCAGTTCACCACCGCTAATGATTTCGTCGTTACGTCAAAGTTCAAGATTGAGATTTAAACCAGCCTAATAGGGAAGGCAACTGTCAAAATGGCGCTGTCGTAGCTAGTTCCCAACACAAGCCAATAATACAAGGCGTCATGTGATTTTATTTTATTTTAGCGAAAATTTAAGCCATTTTGTGTTCCTAGATGCTCCGAAATTGGAGTCTACAATTTCCCGAAAGCCCCTAAATTTAGAACATTGTGGTTATTGTTTGTAGCTATTCGTGGACATTTTTTTGAGTTCGAGTTTATGTCGGAAACATTTTGAAGAAAGTGATTACGAGGAAATATTCAAGGTTTAAAATTCTGACATTTTCCACGTCAAGTACTTGATTTAAAATGCTGAAATCGCGGAAATTAACGAAATAATGAAATAAAATCAAACTCATGAATGAACATAAAATGAAATGAATGAACGAAATGTCAAATTTATTGTAGGCCGTAGGGACCTAGCTATGGTACGCCATCTACAATTAGCTTTGCCCGACCTTCCCCATTGATTGATTACATTTGCGCTGTACGCATGTTTAGTATCTATCCATACAAATCGACTAATATTCTGCCTTGTGCACAGACTACATAGAAATACGCCTTGTATGAGTATGTGCACTTTAAGTGTCTGATCCGAAAATCCGATATCTGAATTTCCGAACGACCCGACCGTTGCCGATTTGCGCCGATGACGCCTGGCGTGCCCTGGCCCGGCCGTTGCTCATTGCCCACAGTGCCCGCACGACCCACCTCGCCCCTCAACCCTTCATACCCTTGGTTGGCCATGTCGGATGAAATCGTTCGTTCGGTCGTTGAGTCGTTGTTGTGTTGCGTTTTGCTTCGCCGTCTGGCGCCTGGCTCGCTCGCGGTGAACGTTACATTATTGTTGTGTTTATTTAAAGTAAATGGCTTGCTTCAGTTTTTAGATTTAGTTTGTTTGGATTTGCTTAGAGATAGTGTTAATAAGAATGTCGGTGTATATGAACTCAATTTATAAGATTTACATTTATTAGTGCAACAGGCGATTGTGAGTCGCAAAGGGCTCGTGTAAACATAGGAGAACGCTGAAATTACAACATGCCTACGGATTCTGAATGCGAGTGCGATCTGGTGTCGAAGGAGTGGTTGTTGGCGAAGTTGCGCTCCGACGAGAGGGATACTGTGCTGATAGACTGTCGCGGCTCCAACGAGTACTCGATTGCTCACATCCGTTCCGCAGTGAACTTTTCTATACCGAGTATAATGCTGCGACGGTTGGCAGCGGGCAAGATCGAGCTGGTATCGACAGTGCAGTGTAAGGAGCTGAAGGCGAGGATCTCGCATTGCCGTACGCGGGGCATATTCGTGCTGTACGGGGACGGAGTTCCACGGGACCCGGACTCGGTGCATGGCATCCTGCTACGGCGGCTAAAGCAAGACGGCGTGCAGGTCGTCTGTCTTGAAGGTACGAGTGGCACCAAGTTTTACCTAATTACATTAGAGTTGGCCAAGTCCCCTGCGCGCCGTGTAGCACAGTAGGTGCAGCCTTCAGCCTTGTATTGCACCACAGATCACTACAATGATAACCCTACATGTATTTAGTTATACTCACTATAGTCCATGACCGTGTCAAGATCCATCTTGGGTACATAATGCACACTATTCACTGCATGAACATGATTTGTTTACATTGTAAAATGCTCCCACAAGGACTATGTTTACGTTATTGGCAGATGTTAATTTACTATTCTGATTTTAGACCTCAAATTATGGTATAATTCAGTTGTAAAGACACTAATTGTGAAAAGGATCATTTTTAATTTTCAACAACATGTTGAGTTAATTTTGCTGTTGTATGGCAAGATATGTCTTATTCACATTATAAAATCACTATTGGTACTTCCACTTAAATACAAGTCTTTATGCTTTATAAATAATCTACCTACAGTTAATGTAATCATAAAAACCTCCTTGCTATGTCTAAATAGGAAAAGAAACTAAAAGACCAGACATAAAATGTAGGCAGAGTGTTGTATCCTTTTATTCAAGCTGCCATTTCAATGCATGATCTAAGCAATTTGCAAATCGTAAATGTTTCCCTCATTAAATGGATAAAATAACTATTATAGGTATTTTACTGAAATGCTATATAATAAGAAACAATGGCACTATGTATTTACAATGAGTAATCTTGTTGTCTCAGGTTTATTTTTGCAATTAATTCGCTCATGTAGTGGCTACCTATACGCTTAAAAGATTGGCCAGCTAAGAATTATTGAGCCAATAAACTTATCACAGAAACATGAACCTGAAGTTATTTCCTTTTGATAGGGAATAGATGTGTAAAATTTATAATCAAAGTAGTATGTTTAGGAGTTTTTTTTTCTTATTTCATATTTCATAAATTGATAAACAACTTTGACTGGCTTGTCTTAACAAAAAACAAGCCAAGTGCAAGATAAACTCACACACTAAAGGTTTCGTTCCTTCAAAACTGATACGATACATACTATATGATGATCTATACTACGAGCTAGTATAGATCAGTTTTTAAGGAATCTGATTTATACTACCTATCTTCTTTCTGGTTGCATGTCAAAATTTACCCAATTTTTTTAAATAATTTCTAAGAAGTAACACATATATTTTGAATATCTTTACAGTTAAAAAAGGCTACAGCCTTGTTACATACAACCCACAGAGGTTAGTAACAGTGTTTCCCAGTCACCCAATAGACAAGAAACTCTAACAAGTTTTATAATGTATAAAGGTTCATCTCATTAAAGTGCATTCATATGAAAAATAATTTTAAATACTAATTATATTTTTCAATAGGTATTGACATACAATACACATTCAGTGCTGCAGAACACAACATTCCTATAATCCACTGAAATGACCAAATTTAAACAAATGGCAGAATAGTAGCACAGTTGAGACCTAAAGGACTGGCCCAGGTGTGTGAAAGTGGCATGCTTGTAATTTCAAAATAATTACAGTTTATAATTTAAACCACCATTACAGTGCCCCCTGGTCTATTCTTGATATGCAATAGTCTTTGTAGCAACATCATGTTGCTACATCTCTGAACCATTTGTGTGTAGTCTTCTAGACACAAATGGTTCATTTGATTAATCGAGTCTGGTCAAACCACCCTGTGGTTGGTGCATTTCATTCATTCATAATTACAGATAATAAAAAAAGTTAAACATACACACACACAATATACAATTTATATATTATTGTTAGTTCTCCCTGGTTTTTACCAGTTATGTATGTAAATGAACTATTAGTGCAGTTTTGAAGTGTCATTTATACACATAGAAATACTGAATACGCATTTTTATACTAAGACTTTGTGCAGTACATCATTTATTCATATTATTCTGGTTTCTTTTCGCTGAACTACCAAGCTTGAATGACAGTTTATTGGCTGGTATATTCAGCCAGCACCTGCATGCGTAGCATGACCAACTTTTATCTCTACTAACTCGTTTCTATGGTGCGTGCAGGTAATCAGATAGGAGTTTCAATACTCTACCTCTTTCTTTAGCTGATCAAACTAATGCTAGAGTGCAACTGCACATGCATATGCTGCAGCAAAATAATATATAAACTTTATTACAATTGATCTCACAAAGTTTCCAAAATGTTATCACCAAATCTTGTTGAACAGTTTCATGTAAAGCATTTCTGCCTTCATTTTTATTTTCTTGTGCAGAGGCACAAGAAAATAAAAATTAACTACTGAAAAAACTAACTAGTTAAAAGTAACTACTGAAAATTTGCAGTTATCATCCCTTTTTAGTCCAGAAGAATTGGAACGGATGTCCTGCTTTCTTAATGCCTTAGGATCGTAGCGGCCATAGACATCAGGCTAGGCACAGAAATAATAAAATATGGTCTTAGTATGTTACAGTTAAAATACTAATGGATATCAAATTCATAATTACCTATGTATTATTCTCACAACGGCATTCATTCAGTAAATGATTACTTAACAAAGCGGTAACACGTAATTCCGGTTGCCAGTGTTGCCACGCCGAGGAACCGTTTCATAACATTCATTGACAAAAACTTCTCTACAGGTACATATCTATCTTTGAATTTGAAAGCGGCTATAGGCGACGTAGCTACACGAATTATGAAATGGGTACTCATCACGCAAAAGCGAGGAATAGTTTGAAGTCCCAAAATGTAGAAAAGTTCTTGGCCTGCAGTTTAACTGCCAATTTTCTTCAATTAAATAAACGAGAACAACGTGCATTGGTTTATCTATATTTTGCAAACCGGAAAAAAACCGGCAGTCTTCCGCACTAATTATGATCGATTGTATCGATTTCTTTTGCAATAGCAAAGTAAAGGAAAATGCTTGTTTAACACTCTTTAGACAGACAGTAGTTATTTATTATTAGTATAGTATCAGATCAGACGAAACGTCTTCGATTCAATCTGTTTTAGTTTAAAATGTGTGAGGGGCGTAAGAGGCATGCCGGAGGTCGCAAGTCGAGGCATCCGCTCCTCCAAACGTGGGAGAGGAAGTCGACTACTTATTGTGCTTCTCAATGCGAGACGTTAGATCATAATCACCGCACAGTCTCGCATGCGCTTGTTTGTACCAACGCTTCGTTATTTTCTGGACTGGTAAATTAACACAATTTAGTGGTCCATTTATTATTGTATAATGAAAATAACGAGTTGTTGTTTGAATGAAGTGTGTGTGTGTGTTATTTCTAAATAACAGGATGGTAATTTTTATCAGCCACACCGGTTATTATTTCCACCCCCTAGTCTAGCGTGACAGGCAAACCCCTCTTGAAATCTTTGGCTATAAAAAATATGGAGAATTAATCTTAACCTAACACCACCTCTAAGCCATACAAATAATACATCGTACGAATGTGTCCACGCTCCACATGGAGGACAAATATTGCGATAGCTTTTTTTACGACTATCCTGCTCATTTTGATGACTCAATCACGAAATATTTCTTCGTTCTCTACATTAGTACATCTACATTAGTAGGAAACTTAAGAGGATCGTAATAATTTATCAGATATAGACTGATGATCAAAAAGGCCGGATGTGTAGAGCTACTGTCGTCTTTGTCCGACGGAAGAGCGCCGCAATTTTATTAATAAGTTCCCGTTTCACTCACGTCCTGTCAATTTTAACTTTGCGTGTAGACGAGGTACCTATGTATACAATATTTAAGTGTATAATATGTATACCATGTATTACATGCTTTGCTCAATCGAAAATACGCAGTTTTGTACAATATTTCTAGAACGCAGGTGATAAAAATAATAACTTAATGTTACCAATAAAGGGTTGATGCACAAGCATTCGGGGCAAATTGTTCATAATCATTTTCTAAAATAAAAATGCTCAGATTTCCCAAAATATCATCATCATCAGCCTATAACTTTCCCACTGCTGGAACACAGGACTCCTCTCTGTGAGAGGGAGTGGGCCATAATCCATCACGCGGGTCCAGTGCGGGTTGGCGGATGTCACATGTCTTCGAGTTTTTGATGTTTTCCTTCACCGTTTTGAGAGCAATAATAATGAAATAATGTACACAAAGTAAAGTGCCTGCTTGGGTTGGAACCCAGACCTAAAACTCGGTAAGTCGCGGCCGTTGCCACTGTGACACCAAGGTGCCACCCCAAAATATGTCTGGGTATAAACTTTGTTAAATATTCGCTACCTACTCGAAAACTAAAAGTAAGTCGTCTTAATAATCTTCGAAACCCAGGAAGCAAATTAATAAATTGCAGCGATGGCATTAATTGTAAATAAGAATCCATTGATCTATATTGGACAGTGAATTGCCCATTTGAAGTGTCTGAGTACGGAGCAGCTCGATCGTAAAATAAGTGGCACGTGCTTGCGAACAACAGGATGTTGTGAGCTCCTCTGTGAATGTAAACTCTTCGGGGCTTAACATTTATAATCGTTGAGGAAATCGTGTGCATCTGGCCGGACTGGATGGCTTATATTGGACAGTGAATTGCCCATTTGAAGTGTCTGAGTACGGAGCAGCTCGATCGTAAAATAAGTGGCACGTGCTTGCGAACAACAGGATGTTGTGAGCTCCTCTGTGAATGTAAACTCTTCGGGGCTTAACATTTATAATCGTTGAGGAAATCGTGTGCATCTGGCCGGACTGGATGGCTCTCGCGAATATTATATGTATATGATAATATGGCATTATAGAGGAAAAGCAAATGGGAAAAGGAAGCGAGATCTCATAAAGGAGGATCGCGTTGGAACTAACTCAACCGCATGAAAACAATAATGTCTGCTTTGAGCTCATTTATCTATAGAATTTTGATATTAAGTCAACATGATAAACGAGAACACAATGTTAATCAATATCATTGATAAATCTAAAACGTAAAACTTTGAATGGAGCTCAGTGTGTATAAACAAGTACATCAAGGCGTAACATTGGCATTGGCAGTTTTTATGTGCTGATGTAATGTCTAATCCGCGGATACTACACTACACTCAGCGGCACGGAATCTTGGCTAAGCTCTCATCTCGCGATAGGAAAAGCTTTAATTGTTTCTTGTTCAGGTTTGTCAAAAAAAAAACCTTAGTTCAAGAGGGTCATTCATTATGTTTGAGTGCATCATCATGACGTTATTTAAAAAAAGTTGAATCGGTTCATTTGAGTGATGAAGTTGCAGTTTAGTGTGTTGTGAAAAGTTTAACGGTTGAGATACGAGCGACTCCAACGCGTAAATGTTACTAATGTGTAATGTGAGCTTACAGTGAGAAGACGAATGGAGGAAGTGAATTTAAAAGCTCTTTGACCAGAACTTCTCAGACAGCACCGAGTAACTCGACTTAAGTTTGCACGGGCTAGAGTGCTGTTCTGCACAGATGAGTGTCGAATAGCATTACGTGCTACAGATGGTCGAGAGCGAGTGTGGAGAAGAAGAAGAGAGCGGTTTTTACCCATAACCACCGCGCAAACTGTGAGCTTTCATGAAGGCTCCATAATGGTATGGGGAGGAATAAGACCCGACGCACGTACAGAGATGGTTAGCGTCGACAACCGGTTAACTGCAATTCCTTACATTGAGGAGTTCCTTCAGGAAGTGCCTTATTCGGGGTTCATTGGACATGAACAATTCCTCCTAATGCATGCTCAAAGTCGATAATTGCGAAGAAGAATGCTTTCCAGAGGTCGGTATTCAAAGATTGCAGTGGCCAACCCGTAGCCCGGACTTAAATCCAAAAGAGCATATCTGGGAAATGCTCATAACTCTTAACTGCCTCAAATGATTAACCAGCTCCGAAAACCAGCACTAGCCGCTTGGGGACAGCATACCGCAAGTTGAAGTCAGAAACTTCATCCAAAGCATGAAAGATCGAATCAAGGCGGTTATCAGGGCCAGAGGACACACATTCTTCTTCTTGATCGGACACTCTGGTCAGAGTGGTCGTGGTCATGGGAGGGTCCTGACGAATGACGTGTCTTGCTATGCGTGTCCATTCGGCTCTATTGGAGGCATTGTGGGAACAGTCGGTCATAGTCGAGTTGGTGAGTGATTTTATTAGATCTGTCCATCTAGTCGGAGACGGACAACGGGATCTCTTGCCCTCCATTCTGCCCTGGACTACAAGATGCTCCATTGAGTCTTCATTTCGGGTTATGTGCCCAAAGAACTTCAGTATTCGTATTTGAATAGTCGTCGAAAATCTCTCTTTAATATGTAGTTCTTTTTTGATCGATAAATTGGTGCGGTAAGCAGTCCACGGAACCCTCAGCAGACGTCTCCAGCACCACATGTCCAGTGCATCGACTTTCCTTCTTTACTTCAGCCTCAATGTCCACGTCTCAGCTCCGTAGAGAAAAAATTGTAATATAAGACTTCGCATCAGTCGTACCTTAGTGGTTTTGGTTATTCTGCGGTCTTTCCAGATTTTTAGCTTTTCGACGGCAGATCGCGTCACAGCACAACGCCTTCGTATCTCGTCTTCAGAGCCTCCAGTGTTGGTAATATTCGAGCCCAAGTATATGTAGCTCTGGGCAACATCACACTTTTGACGGTGGCTTGGTTGTTTTTAGCTCTGTCTACTATCATCAATTTTGTCTTATCACGATTGAAAGCGATTCAAGATATGTTCCATGTCTTCTTTTGATGTTGTTAGAAGAGTGGTGTCGTCAGCATACCTTAGATTGGAGATTTTCCGACCTCCAATAGAAACACCTTTGTCCCAGCCTTCCAGGACTATTCGCATATTGTACTCTGTGTAAATATTAAGGTTCTATAAGCATAAGAGACGCTTATTGAATGCATCCACCCTCAATGTATTGTCAAAAATATTAAAATGCATATATTAGGCAAATTCACAAGTGGCCAAGTTTCCATGCCGATGAGTGTATTTTGTGCTGCGTAGGTATTGTATTCTAATTTTATTTATGTCTAGTTCCGCTACAATGACTCTAAATAAATAAAAAAGGTAACTTGTTACACCGTAACAGCACGTAAAGGTCACCAATTTGTTAACGCTCGTGTATATATTTGACTATGGTTCATAAATTAGATATCAGTTGTACAAGTCTACATTGTTATAATTGTGAATAATATAACTTGTGATGTGAGGTCGGGGTGCAGCGCGATGTAACTAACTATACTGATACGATTATCAGGAGCGTTATCTTACGAACAGCCGACGACGGCGGCGCCACACTCATTATCGGCTTGAAATCGAGCCGACAGTCAATTAGTGCAACATGTCCTGACTATTTATAATTCAATACGCTGTCAAATAAACCCACCTATCTAAATGAATGAACAGGAAACTAAACATTTTGCAGCACCGTGGTTAACTAGGGAGTACTAGGGACACATAGTTGACCAATCGCAAAATATGTAATTTCTGATTATTTGAGACATCTCCTAAAAATATAACATGAATAATGAAATAATAATGTACTTAATTAAATATCACAAGTTTAACCTTTGCTTGCGGTTTTGTGCCCGTCATTGCGCGTGGACTTCATAGTTTAAGGAAGAATTGTATTATGTTTTTGTACTGACCAAATAGTTTAACGTTGACTGTAACAACGGACTTGTAGACCCACTGGCGGTAATTCTCCATAGTTGATTCATTGTTCCAACAAATATGTTTGTATTGCTATTTATTTCCAAATCCTAACATAGGCAAGGCATATTTTCATATACGCGTGGGCTATTTTGTGAATAAACTTTGTACGGATACTTTTTTCTAAGTACAAGCAAAATATCTATTTTCGTGATATCGCCTTGAAATACAAAACTCCCATTCCTTCGATTCTAAGAACCTGAATCAAATCGTTAGGGAGTGACGTCAATCTGCTACATTCCCAGAATCTGGCCAAACGTTATTGTTTAGTTAATACAGTGTTGTTTCTCTATTGTTTTCTTAACACAAAGTTCTAAATGCTGTGATGAATAAGGATTGTTAGCAAAGGTAGCAAGAATATAATTCCCAGAGGGTTTTAAGTCAGGCTGTATTTGTCGGCTGTTAAATTGCGATCCCAGAAGGTTAAAGTGTTTATGTCATTCATTTAACAAGACTTGTTTGTCACGATCATTGTGAATGGATTTAATTGACCCAACTCGAAGAACAGTCAATAGGGGCCGATGTGCAATCATATTTATAAGTCGCCCACCAACCTTAGTAAATTGGTTTAAATTGTTCCAACAGGCTTGATTAAAGTCTATTTAAAGATGCCACATATTATCAATGACATGCTTTCGCTTCAACCTATTAACTTACTACATTTTGGTGCAACGCAATCTTGAAACAAGGGGCTTATAATTATAAAAAGCACGGCATTAACCGTAGCCGAATTACAAACCCAACTCCACAATTTGGATACAGGACGACAAAGTTTATACCTTTTGTCCGATCTTATTAAAACTGCACGTGAAGAAGTTATGAGCCGAAAGTTAAATTTTGTTAATGGAGTAGGATTGGCAAACGCCAGTCGATCCAGCTAATATTTAACAAAAAAATTGTAAACGTTGGCTACCTAGTTCACCTGATCTGATACAAGATATTAAGCACTAATCTACAAATACTGTGTCTTTTACAACTGCGATGCCCTGGCCCTAAGCATCAATGCACTGCACCCAGCCGCCCATCACACGGCAACAAACTTGAATAGCTTTATGGTCGTTGGCTGAGACTATGACTGTAATTTCATCCTTTATGATGAAAGCAGGCACCCCGATGCCTTTCCAGAGTCAATGTTCATAAGCACATACACCCGGATCACCAATCTGTAAGCCATGCAAATAGTTTCGTTTTCGGCTTCTTGTTATTCGACTTGCGAGCACAGTCGTTCTTCAAACACTCGAGAAGAAAATTCTTTGTAGAATAGTTCACAGGTCTCTAAAATTATGTATTAGGTGGTTAAAATTGCACAAGGTTGTTGATAAACGTGGCTGGAAGGACGCGGGCCGCCGCCGGGCCAAGGCCTCCCCCGCAGTCCGCACCTGCCTCCCACGCCACTCCAGCGCCACCCTGCGGGCCACCGCCATGCATGATCCTGCCAACTGCCTTGTGTGCCATGAGTATTTCCACATCTTGTTTCATATTTTATTGTAATTTACATCATTTTTAATCCTCTTCAAGATCTCTGCCCGCTGTGCCCCAAACCTTGTAATATTATAACCAGTTCAATTTACATCAAAGCTACATTTTAGGTAGACTCATGTATGGCTATCGGTGGGCGGTCAGGAGTGGGTGCTAAATGTGTGCGAACCGATCACGTTTATATTGTGTGGGTGTAGCAGACTGAAGGATTGGGTTTGCGTGGTGAGGGGCGAATTTTATGGAGTCCTTGTTACCGAGGACGAGCGTGAAAAGTGGGGGAGGGGTGTCAGAGACGTGGAGGAGGGTACGACGGGTTTCATTGAGTGCGGCGGATGAATGGGCCGCGATGAGTCATCGGATCGATGCCGAGCCGCGTCCGCCCCGCTACCCCGCGCTGCGCGTCTGCGTGATGCCAGCCTGCCTGCTGGCTTGCAGCTCACCCAATGGCTCATATTTAATGTGAAAGTAGAAAATTGGCTCACTTCCACACCACAATCAGCGGCAGGACGCTGATTATTCATTACGGTAGCCGACATTTTAATTTGGGCTCACCCTAGTTGGACAAAATGTTAAAAATTGCTTTGTTTACCTCTGGTATGGCTAAGATAATATTAGTATAAATTTGCAAGTAAAAACATATGTGTTTTATAATCGTACATAAGTTCAGCAAATATTGCACTAACACCTTGTTTATCATCATCTGCATAAAACAGCCTCAACATATTGGCACTGACTTTCGTAGAGACTGTTTGGCAAGTTATTGCATATTACGTCATAAATAAAAAAAAAAACTCCTATTCCTGCAATATTCCATTAAACTTCGGCGTACATTATGTGATCAGTCACAAATGATATCGTATGCGAAGGATATTGAATGGGCGTCAATAATGGGCTGTCGTGCTCGTGACTATTGGATATACCTCTTATAGGTCTGTGATGGACATAATGGGAGGTTTATTAGCATCACAATCGTCGGCTGAGCAGCGGACGACAGGAAGCGGCCGAACGCGTCGGAAACGCTGCGTGCTCGTCTATTTACCGCACCTGTCGCCAGCAACAACACCGTGTTAGGAACTATACATATTTGCATATAAAAACTTATGAGGTCTTATGTGTATATTAAATTTTTGCGATTGGTGTTACGATCATACCTGCTTAGATAGCTGCCTAGATCCCTCTCAGCTGTCTCCGTTCTTACTAAAAGGGTAACTTAGGTTGTGGGCATAACATTTCAACTCCGATAAATAAAAGCATGACCTTTACCATAAAATATTCCAAAGATTTTCTAAAAATCTAAAAAAGTTTGGAAAACACGTCATAAAGAAATATTCAACAACTGAGGTTCGATCATTAAAATTATCGAAATTAACCCTCCTTTATAGGATATTTTCAGGCTTGATAGTAACTGTCAGACGTGCGTCATTATTAAATGGAAGTATATTAATGAACAGAGTAATGAATGAAGTAAATAAACTTGGAATTGAATTAACGACCGACTACACAGATTTGCGCAATAGTTGACGCGCGACTAGTAGGTAATTGCAGCTAACAATGCCAGCCTGTTGTAGTAATGGAATGAGGAATGTTGAACACGAACACAACACAACGTACAAAATACAGAGTGCCGAGATATATCGACGCGCAACCTTTTACCTTGGATTCTCAGTACACGATTCTGAAACCCATGCCTAATTTTATTTTGCCAGTTATACAAAAAAAATGCGTCCATGCATTTTGACCGCGTAGGTATGCATTGCACTTTTCCTTTTGATAACCTTCGAAAATTTTCTACGTAATCATGTGCTAAATAAATGGTTTCTGTTTGCGTATCGATGTCCCTGCCACACTGTACACAGGGAGAACGTTGGAGTCTTCGGTCGAAATAATTATATGACTGCAATAGGGTTGATGACAATTTTTTTTATTTTTATCTCAATAAATTGTTTGTTTCCAAATAGTGCAAAGAAAATTACAAAAGGTGAAAAAGCTAAAAAAAATGCCAAGTTATAAACGTTTTAAGATAGGTGTTAGACAAGGACAGCACTATCGTAGAAATGACGTCACGACTATGTGACTTCATACTAGCGCCGTACATTGTCCGTACCGTGCAACAAGGACGGGAATAATCCCCTCCAAAAACTTTAAAAGCGTGTATCTTCTTCATATTTACACCGATTTAACAGATTTTTTCGATCATCTCATTTTTACTATGCCTACTTTGAAATTACATTATATTTATGAACATTTATAATATCAGTCATCATCCCTATTGGAGCAGTGTCTGAGTATCAGAGAAAACTCTTCGTCTTCAAAAGATATTGTCATGAAGAACTCCACAGTATACCTCTGCTTTCCAGTAGCCATTATTAATCGATCAATCATAAGGTATTTTATCTGATCGATGGCCATCAACAAGAGCGCACAATCATATTGAAATTGTAAGGGATTGCTCCGTAATACATTCATTCTGTTGTTGAATCTGCCTTACTCCATCTTAAAGTATCTGAATCAGGGCTTACATAGTTATCCTTGAGTCATACTCGGAACTTATAAAATTAATATTGAATGACGAGTCAGACTGGGAATAACCACATTACTAAACTTTTGACGCGCGTAATAATAACTTATCGAAAGAGGATATGGCACACGCGAGAAACAATGGTTTTTTAATAGTGTCTGTAATTACGGCGCTCAACCGGTTAATTCCAGTGAGCTTTTTTTTTTTCTTTCAAAATAACATGTTTTGTAAGCTTTAGAAACACTGAATCGAATCCGTCAAAATTCGCTTCTAAACATAAGCCAGCAAAAAACAGATAAAGGCTACAGTACTTTTTTTAAGCTTTTTTTAAGCTTCCACCTTAACATACGAATAATTAATCACTTTGTTCTAATTAGACCACAGGTGGTCGTCCACGTCATATTATTCCCCAGATGCAGCTGTAGGGAGTGGCGCGTGGTCGTTTAAATTTATAGGGGATTTACACTAGGTCGCCTGGTCGCTTACCAAATCTCCCCACAAGCCGAATCACCACCCCATTCACATTACACAGGTCGATAAAACTTGCAGGTGTCTAGTTCATTTTGAAAACTACTCTACTTTAGAACTTGCGATTATAGACACCAGCGGTCTAGCCGCATTGCCATTTAGACAGTCGATTTTCGGCAGGCGAAAATCGTGCGGCTATAGTCATCTGTGTAAAGCCCGCATTACATCCCAGTTACCATAGGTACATAGGTAATTAATTATCAGCTAAAATAGCTGCAAGAATCTTCTTAGTCTACTACACTTTATAATCTGCATTACATAACTAAGAATAACTTTAAATTAATTGTTATACGTGTCTATTCCGGTTATACGAGGGCTGCACTAAAAGTATCGGGAATGGAATATTTCCACTGTTCCTGTCATATTAAAATCTTTTTAATTGAAAACTCCTTGGTTTTAAAAATCGAATATCATTTATTTATTTAAAAAAAAATTCTCGGTCTTGTCACAAGGTTTTGTCAAACTTGTTTAGTCGTTGAGAAAATGGAATTGACTCGAGAAAATTCAAGAGCGATGTTTTATTATGACTTTCGAAGTGGTTTAACACAAAAGCAGTGTGTTGACCGGATGATTTCTGCATTTGGTGATGAAGCCCCATCCAAAACCACAATTTATCGCTAGTTTGCTGAATTTCAACGTGGACGTGTCAAGCTCAGTGATGATCCCCGTCAAGGTCGTCCAGAAACTGCAGTCACCCAAGAAAACGTTGATGCTGTGCGTAAGCTGATTGAGGAAGATCGACATGTGACATACCTCGAAATTCAGGCAACTTTAGACATTGGCATGAGTCAAATACAAATAATCTTGCATGAACAATTAGGTGTAAAAAAGTTGTTTTCCCGATGGATACCGCATTCGCTCTGTGAAGAGCAAAAAGCGGCTCGCGTTACTTGGTGCATCAGAACTTTCGAAAGATTCCACGCAGGATCCTCAAATGCTGTATACAACATCGTATCAGGTGACGAATCCTGGATACACGCATACGAACCCGAAACAAAAAACCAGTCACGAGTTTGGGTGTTCGAAAATGAGTTAAAGCCAACAAAAATTGTTCGTTCACGTAGTAGTGTTGCAAAAAAATGGTGGCCACGATTGTTTCCAAAACCGGCCATGTTACGACTATTCCTCTTGAGGGACAAATATCGGTTAATGCAGAATGGTATGCTAGCATTTGTTTGCCACAGGTCGCTTCTGAACTCCGTAAAGAGAACTGCAACCGCCGCATCATCCTCCATCACGACAATGCGAGTTCTCACACCGCACACAGAACAAAAGAGTTTTTAGAGCACGAAAACATATAATTATTAGACCATCCGCCGTACAGCCCCGACCTAAGCCCTAATGATTTCTATACTTTCCCTAAAATAAAGAATAAATTGCGTGGACAGAGATTTTCATCACCTGGACGCCTACAAAACGGCCATTTTGGAGACCCCAACTTCCGAATGGAATGGTTGCTTCAATGATTAGTTCCATCGTATGGAAAAATGTGTCTAATTTCGCGGAGAATACTTCGAAAAGCAATAAATACATTTTTAAATAGTAATGTTGTGTCACTTCCTTGATTCCCGAAATTTTCAGTGCCGCCCTCGTAAAACCTTATTTCTGGTTGGTAGCGTCAATAGTGAGGCAAGTATTTTAATCACTACAGCCTTTTATATATAAGTTGTATTTGAGCAGTTTGTTCTTTAATTTCTAGTCATTTGAAGAAAAATAATTACGGACTTTAAATCATATTATAGAAAGTTCCATTGGAGACATGCGTTCTAACATTTTGCCCTCACATACCATTCGTTCTTGGTGAAATCTAGCGTGTTGCTAAGCTTCAAATGTTACTCACATGACGCTACCCAATAAATGTAGTATAGCTTATTTATTATTAAACAAGCCGTGTGCCCGATGGGGTTTCCCATCGGCAACTTCTCAGTAGCCTTGGGGGATGATTCTCCAAAAACGATGATACCTCTGCCTTTAATGGATACTTATACTTACAAAAGTTTAAGTATCAACTTCCACGTTTTTAACTTCAAAGATGACGAACTCCAAGTATTCTGCCCAATTTAACCCATTTCGGGGGTAAATTTGAAAAAATACTCTCTTACTGCAAGCTTTTGATAAATATGTATAAGGAACTTTTGTTCAAAATTGCGTGCTTCTAGAGTCTACACCCAGCGGCTTAGGCTGTAAGTAAATGAGCCAACAGAGCCCGCACTTACTAGTTTTCATGGGATATCATCATCATGATCATAATCTACAGGAAACATAAAAAAACAGTGTTATAAAAAAGGGTATATCTTATTAAAGGATCTGGCGGACATGCAATCGCTTTTAATAACACGATTAGTTTAATTTTGCTGGATAGAAAAAAAAACAAAGTTACACCTTTTCGAAATGTTTAATCAATCTCGTAGCTACAAAACAAACGTTTATGTCTTATAAACGTTTACTTTATAAAAATTAAAGTAAGATTGTTTAGCTTAATTCGCTAAGTTTGTCTTGATAAAATAATTAAGCTTTAATACCTACCAAAATGCGCGAGCGCAACCAACCATTTGCGAGCTTACTTCAGATTCAGAAGGCTCGTGCGCCGGGTCGTCGCCGGCAAAAATAACGAACTTCCATTCAAACTTTCATACTGTATCCAACCCCTATATGTTATGCTCCATGTAATGATGTGCACAATTGCATGCCAACTGCGATAAGCTGTGCGATGTTTGTTAGTAAATGAATGAGTTTAAGATTTTAAATGACACGTCTTCACGTTTTTGTCTCTCTCCTACTTATTTAATTAATAATTTAATCCTTGTGCTGTGTCCTTATAGGCTCCATATTTTTGTTTCTAGCTTCCTTTTGTAACATTTTACAATATGGTATGCAACCAATAAATGAATATGAATCAAAAGTCATTCATTCTAATTAGGCTGAAAATCAGCACTTTTCGAACGTCAAAATTACATAATACAGTCCCTCAAAACGCCCGGCTTTCACGACTTCCTAGTGCTTTAGTTAGGAAGAAGAAGTGGCGCATCAAACTCCCCAGCAGCACAGCTGTCTGTTCAGTTAGAAAAAAAGCTTGATACTATACAATATGGTATGCATATAAGTAAGTAACATTTTTATTCAATAGATCTTGTTGTTTGTCAACAGGAGACTTCAGCGAGTTCCGGCGCGCGTATCCCGAGTGGTGCAGCGAGGCGGGCGCGCAGCATGTGCCGCATCTACCACTCATGGGACTGCGGTCAGTATTCGAACTGCACTACTGCACTATAACTTTTTTTTCCTGGGATCCTTCTGGTTACGGAGATATTGAAGATCAAATTTCTAATTTTACTGACGTTTTTGTCCAAAAACAAGTTTTAAATGTTCTATCAAAAATTGCATGGCTATAAGCACAATTTGTTGGGTGCTTAACATTGCGCGCTGCCCTAAACAGCTATTTTTTACCAAAAATATAAGTCGTGTCTCAGCAAATGTTTTTGCACAAAGTTACTTAATTTGATCTACGGAATGCGTAGATGTACTATGTGTTTGTACAACCTGTATATTATTATTACTGTTATTTTTTTTCAAAATACGAAAGCTCTTGTCATTCTTGTGACGGTAGTGCTGATGACACATCGCCAATGACGAATGGAGGAAGCTACCAAGCTAGGACTTCTTGCTGATAAAGTAGAACCTATTGGCTCAGGTATCTTTATATGAAAATTGTGGGTCTCGAACCAAAAGAAAATCTCAATTATCCTACGTTTTTTCAAGGTCATCTACCTAACATACCTTTTAATAACACGATTTCTGTTTGTATTACACAATATCTCTTTCCGCGTCGATAGTTTAATTTTCAAAACCTAGTTTGCGCCAAAATTGCAAATTGGTATTTCATCAGGTTTTAATTTACAAAAATATAGCGCCGCGCCAGTAGGTACAGTAGGCCCCCATCGTGGCTCGAGGGCATACATGGCCTAGTAATGGAGTTTGCTTGTTATGTTCAGGTATAGCGAGAAGTCAAGAGCGTTTATTCTCATAGGGATGGTCTGGAAGTAGAGGTGTATGAGTACAAGTTATATATCATCCCCCACCGGGAGTTATCTACTAAAACTTTGAAAATGGGGATGATGAAATTTTTTTTATTTTAGCTCAACAACATGTTTATTTCCAAATAGTGCAAATAGTATTACAAAAAGTCTAAAAGCTTAAAAAACTGCCAAGTTATAAACGTTTTAAAGTAAGTGTTAGACTAGGACAGCACTATCGTAGAAGTGACGTCACGACTACGTAACTTCATACTAGCGCCGTACATTGTCCGTACCGCGCGACAAGGATAGGAATAATCCCCTCCAAAAACTTTAAAAGCGTGTTTCTTCTTCATATTTACATTGATTTAACAGATTTTTTAAATTATCTCATTTTTACTATGCTTTCTTTGAAATTACATAATTTTTACGAACATTTTTAATAGTAGTCATCCCAATTCCTATTACACTTTTCCGCTCTCGCATTCGGGTTACATGTTGCTTTTATTACTCAACTAACGCTAAAGCCATGTCGTAATGTCTAAGGTAATTAAGATCACAGTTATAATTAAACGCGATTGTGTAATACAAGTCTATCGAGGAAATCGTTATAATTGTAATTCCGAACGGGCTACCTCACTCGATTGAGAGAACGAGGAAACTCACGCGTGGGAACGAGATTTGCGCGTGAGAAGGTTTTTCACTTCGACGGAAAAAGTGTCCGAACCGATTCCGGCGCGACTGGATTCGTTGCGACGGACTTTCTCAATGTGGTGTGGTGCTATTCTGCAACCATCTTACCGTGAAAACTTAAGTGAAGTGTGCGTGGAGTGAGCTGTCAGTGCCACTGATGCTAGGCATTAACCAAGACGGGATGACACTGACAGCTCATTCCACGCAATTCTTCAAGGTGAGATTTTTACAGAATATGTCCATTCTGTAAAAATCTCACCTTGAAGAATTGCGTTGCTGTTGTTGATGAGCTGGTCCCGTGAAAAATAATTGTACGTTCGCTTAATATAATTTATTGATTGATACACGTTATTAATCGCTATGAGTATAGAGGTACTATTGATATTAAATCGATGATTGTAGGACATGTAATATGGTAAAAATGTGTGTAAAATCAAATAAATTTTCGACTATATGTATAACAGCTAGCGGAGTTAAATAATACTCTTGTACATTGTTTCACCTGAAGTTTGTTTAACGCGTGGGCCGCATATGCAAGCAGATCGAATCCTAAAACCGCATTCTCAGTATTGGTGACGATGACAGACGATGTTAGTCATATAGTGCAAACACTGGTCCTTTCGCTCTTTGTTACTCAGACAGCCAATATGTGATAATAATGAACATGAGTATAATGTGATACCTATCACACGTAGCCGTGACTGGTTGAGTTCTGCACGTGCGAACACACTTCAATGTCAAATATTCCATTCATGATAATGAGTGATTTGTTCAGCTAAAATAGTATCGTTTAGTACTACAATGTTAATCAAATAAACATGTGGCAGCTAATAAGGCTTAGCTCTAGCCCTCTGTTAGTAGGTACTGTGTCCAAACAAGATACTTTGTGTAAAGAAACATGGGCTCTATTTCAACTTCAAGCGACTAATTTAATAGTAACTTGCGATCCTGAATAAGCTGGTCAGTCAGAAAGAAGGACCCTGAAATTAGTGGGCTCATTTTAAACTTATTTGAACTTCAGCTTCACCTGTTAAAGGTTAGTACTAAATCGACCGTTGAACGTTCTAGCTAGTGCAAAAACTTGCGTCACATTGCACGCCGCAAAAAAACGAGTTGTATGAACTCATTCATCATTTTGAATGGTGACGAGCACCGTGTACGCTGCTGTAAGTGTGCAGTTACCTAAACACGTAATTGGCGTATTGCATTAGAAGTGGTGAAACGGAGCCTTGCGCTCAATGGAGTGCGCTCCATTCATGCCATCTAGCGCGCATGCGGTAAGCGCTAAGCGCGTCGTTCACTGCTCACTCACTGCTCAGTTTTTCCCTGCGCAAATCACTGTAGGTGTTCGGGTATGTGATTTTAATGGACCGACGGTGTTGAATGGCGACTTGTAACGTGACATCACCTTACAATATTGCTGTATCGACGCTAACGCCACTCAACAAAGCTCTTGTTGTTTATTTTTTTGTTGTAACTTTTGTTATTAATGCATAATTTTAAATTTATAGTAGCAATAGGACCTACCTATAAAATAAATAAGCTAAGGACATTCTGCAAGTGCTGTGTATAGGCAAAGTAATCGATGAGTTTCCCACTAAATCTGAGCGAAAGAGGACGTAAAACATATTTCGAGCTTCAAGAATTATTTTATTTCAAATGTGATTTGCAAGCATCCGCCTCTGATCGCGTGGGCTGCATGACTGCTACCTTTCACGATATAATACCCGACCGAACTATAAATAGGAACATTCACATGAATGGTGTAAGTCTGCTTTTCCACCAGAGATGTGCTATGCAGCTATGCCGCGAGGATGTGAAAGCTAACCTACGAACCTATATGACCGTTTCCACAAATGCTAAGCTGTGTGCTATGAAGATGCGCCGCCGCGAAGTAGCTGTGTTTCGGTGACAAAAGGCTCGTACACACTGGCGCGACGCGATAGTGTGCCTTTTCCGCGCTTTCGCGTCGCGCCTGTTTGTGGGAGCCTAAACGCGCGCCTACTGTAGCTACTCTGCTCTGCACATAGCTACACCACGCCATAGGATGGGAGCTTTGGATGCGCGACTGGTTTAGCACGTATCCTTCCATATAAAAAACATAGCTTAGTTGAACCCGTTTCCACTAGTTCTTTGCTATGTGGAACAATGATTATGATTGGTGGATATTTGGATATCCAACACATCCATAGCAACGTAGCATAGCACATCTCTGGCGGAAAAGCAGCCTTAATGTAACGTCTCCCACGCTGAGGTAGCGCCGCGCCCAGCGCCTCCCGGCCTACGACGGCCACCGGCAGTCAGCTCCCGGAGCTTGGCTCCGGTCCGGACGAACCGACAAACTAAACTCGCACGAATTATAATAGTTAGGCGGCCCACGAGCAAGCCCTTGGCCGATATACCTGCTCGTATAACTTATAACAATGTTCTATTTTAAAAACAACAATATAAGTTTTTGTTGATTTAAAATAAAACATTGCTATGATTTATAACATGATACGTTCTTCTAAAAAACAGGACGAAATATAATTACTATCCCGCCTGCGGCGGCGGCCGGGCCTACTCACGCTTTATAAATAGATATTCAAAAATGGTTCTCTTGTTCAATTTTCATAGATTGTTTTGATTACCAAATACAAGATGACGTATACTGCTTTCTTATTTCTAGGGGCTGACGTCAACATCCCTTGATAATTTGATATCTAATCCTCATCCATAGATAATCTTGTTGCAATTTTGTAATCTTGTTGTTAATAAGAACCTCGTACTGAAACATAATTGTCTGGTTTTGAAATTGTGTGTTGATGTAGGCTTTACCGTTCAGTTAGTTCTTTTGTGTTCCATGAATCAAGATTGTCCTAAGGAATTTTACTTTCGAATTTGTTATGATGTTCACTGTGTATAATGATGACATCCGTAGGCCCTGGTTGACGCGACCGCGGCAGGCTGCAGGTTATCGCTGATTTGACGTCATAGTTTCTGACGTCAAGGCAATCCTCGCTCCGCGTGAGTTCATTCAGATTCACGATCACGAATTAAGCCGTACACGGTCACGGTCGGTGACGGCTGTATATTTATAAGTATTGCGATTTTAATCAAGAACATTCATATTTAAATCTTCATTAAGAAGGTTATTTTCTATTCTCAAGAAACATTTAATATCATTTTACAAAATAGATAAATAATATACAGTATAATCAATATTTAACTTTATTTTCTAACAGGAGTCTGTAGCTCAGTTTCAAGATTATGATAATTTGCTTACAATTAAACTGTACTTGAGTCATGTGTTTTGTTTCTTCATACAAAAGTTTGATAATAATCAAGCAGTTTTAATTGACATTGATTTGGAAAATCCCTAACATATGACTAATTACTAGCCGATATGATCATGATAATAATTTAAACAATGTTTAACATTTTTCAAAATGATCGATTACCTATACCGAGTCAAATTAAATTAGCGAGCAAAACTCCGCACACTTATGGGTATTTTTTTTGGGTCATCTAATGCAGTTAGTGTGGAGTCACTTGAAATAACAGGTTAAAAAAACAGATTTTGTGGAAACTTCACAGACGTTAGACATTGATATGATCTAAACACGATAAAACAAAAGAAAACAGATTTTCTCAACTCTTTCAATTAACAACACTACTAAAGGTCAGTGACCCAAAAAATAACACTTTTTTTATTCATTAATTTAATTTGACCCTGTAACGATTTATAAGGAACAAAAATGCGGTTGTATAGCCTTATTAAGGTATCAACTGCAGCAACTGGTTGCCTTAATATACTTACGCATTATTTTATTCAAAGGTAAATATTTATTTTTCTAGCATGACTGTTTTAGTCATAAATAACTAATGATAATATCATACATCTATAATATAGATTGTTATAATATACAACCTGTTTTTTTTTATATCCCATAACTCGGGTTATATTCTGTAGGTAAAAATAATACTAAAACTCCTAGAATAATAATAAAAGCTTTTATTGATTCCTTACAATTAGTACATGCCTGATTAATAAAAAATAAAAACATTCCAATTCAATTAAACCAACATTACAAATTACTGTTTACTTAATCCTTTACCACAGTAGACTAAATCCAAATTAATTAATTTAAAACTACATTTTAATCAAACTACCGAATAGTTATTAGTTTTTAAGTGTAAAGAAAAAATAAATGCCGTAAGTAAATAAAATAATTCTAAAGTAAATTAAAAGTTGAAATTATTACCAATTAAGTACATGGTACATGAATTCGTAATAGGATTCGTAATTATAAGGACCGCCTTGCGCGGTAAAAGCCTCCTCCAACTGTCTCCATCTTGTTCTATCCCGAGCTAGTCTGTCCTAGAATAGGTGGCCCAAAAATGCATAGTTTCGGAGATATCATCAAATCAAATCAAATCATTTATTTTTGCAAACATGGGTAATTCGTACATAGATGATAAATCATAATATGTGTAGGTATTTAAGTTTCATTGATATTTACGAGTAATTATTTTTTATTCAAACCAATCATTCATATTTCACGTAAGCGTGTTTGTTTTACATTAATAATCGTGAGTTTGTCGAATTATGTAGTATGAAAAAAAAAGGATGATTGAAACATAATTCATATTCCAGTTGATTCTTTGATATCAGAGAAATAGGATATTAAAAAAAACAGGTTGTATAGCATAGTTGTATGATATTACGAGGGCGGCTAAGAAAATTTCGGGAATCAAGGAAGTGACACAACATTACTATTAAAAAATGGATTTATTGCTTTTCGAAGTATTCTCCGCGAAATTTGACACATTTTTCCAAACGATGGAACCAATCATTGAAGCAACCATTCCACCATTCGGAAGTTGGGGTCTCCAAAATGGCCGTTTTGTAGGCGTCCACAGCTTCTTCAGGTGATGAAAATCTCTGTCCACGCAATTTATTCTTTATTTTAGGTAAAGTATAGAAATCATTAGGGCTTAGGTCGGGGCTGTACGGCGGATGGTCTAATAATTCTGTTTTCTTGCTCTAAAAACTCTTTTGTTCTGTGTGCGGTGTGAGAACTCGCATTGTTGTGATGGAGGATGATGCGACGGTTGCAGTTCTCTTTACGGAGTTCAGAAGCGACCTGTGGCAAACAAATGCTAGCAGACCATTCTGCATTAACCGTTCTTTGTGCCTCAAGAGGAATAGTCGTAACATGGCCGGTTTTGGAGACAAACGTGGCCACCATTTTTTTTTGCAACACTCCGTGAACGAACAATTTTTGTTGGCTTTAACTCATTTTCGAACACCCAAACTTTTAGTAATATGGCATATAGCAATTATACAGTACTAAAAAAATTGAGTTTATACAATGCAAAGATTCTTGTTTTTAATCTTCAGCAGCTCCAACAGTATTTTCAAATGCAAATCAATTAGTTGATGCGTCCTTGAGGAGCAGGACCAGCTCATTTTCGAATACCCAAACTCGTGACTGGTTTTTTGTTTCGGGTTCGTACGCGTATATCCAGGATTCGTCACCGGATACGATGTTGTATACAGCATTTGAGGATCCTGCGTGGAATCTTTCGAGAGTTCTGATGCACCAAGTAACGCGAGCCGCTTTTTGCTCTTCACAGAGCGAATGCGGTATCCATCGGGAAAACAACTTTTTTACACCTAATTGTTCATGCAAGATTATTTGTATTTGACTCATGCCAATGTCTAAAGTTGGCTGAATTTCGCGGTATGTCACATGTCGATCTTCCTCAATCAGCTTACGCACAGCATCAACGTTTTCTTGGGTGACTGCAGTTTTTGGACGACCTTGACGGGGATCATCACTGAGCTTGACACGTCCACGTTGAAATTCAGCAAACCAGCGATAAATTGTGGTTTTGGATGGGGCTTCATCACCAAATGCAGAAATCATCCGGTCAACACACTGCTTTTGTGTTAAACCAGTTCGAAAGTCATAATAAATCATCGCTCTTGAATTTTCTCGAGTCAATTCCATTTTCTCAACGACTAAACAAGTTTGACAAAACCTTGTGACAAGACCGAGAATCTTTTTTAAAATAAATAAATGATATTCGATTTTTAAAACCAAGGAATTTTCAATTAAAAAGATTTTAATATGACAGGAACAGTGGAAATATTCCATTCCCGACACTTTTAGTGCAGCCCTCGTATCATCATATCATAGGTACTCGTTCCACCGTAGTAATTGCACGTTCAGTGCCATTCTCCATATCCATATACCTAGCCGTTTTTTAATAAACCAGCGGGATAATAGGGATGATGATCAAAATAATGATATTTCAAAGACGGTATATTAAAAATGAGAAAATAGAAACAATCTGTTAAATTGATTTAAATATGAAGAAGATATACGCTTTAAAAGTTTATGAAGGGGGGATTATTCCCGTCCTTGTCGGGCGGTACGGACAATGTACGGCCAATATATGGGCGTAGTTTTCTTGGTCTTCAACAACTCCTTAATCTTTGTAGCCTCTTCAGGATGCTCTGTAACCAATTTTATTATATCTGCTACATTCTTGCTATCTGCTTTTAAACCAGTAGCATAAGCTAGGCTTTCAGTGCTATGCGTTAGGAGCTTTTCCACTCTCCTTCTCTTCTGTAGCGGGCTTAGCTCCATGAACGGTTTTCGTTGACTCACAACTGATGTTGTTGTTCCAACACTGCACGTCTCTGGTTTGTGGGATTTTGATATATCCTCATTAACACCGAAGTCAGAACTAGAACAAGGTTGCTGCTCTACTGCTACTAATGGTGTCATCTTTTCCCTGATGACTTCAGGCCATTTTATGTTTTCCTGCAGCCATGTCTCATACTTCTTTATGAATGTATATCTCGTGCGATTACACGAGATCCATTTATTTCTCAACGAACACACATAAGTCTGACAGAATTGTTTCAATTCATTCTTTTCATTTTCTGACAAATCAACGGCATTCACAAAAACTTCTAATAACACACTGGGCTGTAAAAAACAACTATAGTTTGCCACAAACATGAAAATGTCCAAATTGGTACCAAAACCTTCCATCACAACACGATAATAAATAGATCGTAATAAGTATAGTTCGCGCGTAATAGTGCTAAAAGCTACTGAGAGAATGAATCTCAAACGTCCTATTTATATATGTTACTACCCTCATTAGGGCTCGATGTTATTAGTATCTAATTACAACTGAACCATAATGACATGATGAACGTGATTACCAAATGAGTTAGTTAGTTCTTTGAATGTAATTTGTAAAAAACGTATGTAATCAATATCATTTTCTATTATTGTAATTAAAAAGGCCATTAACAGGCTACTAACTAAAACATATGAAAAGAGGTCATCCACTTCATTTAATTACGTCAAAGATTGGAAAAATCACATACACCGAAAATTATAAATTTCTAAAATTTCTTACTAGCAAAGCGGCACCGAAAGGTGCATGAATTGTATGTTATCCTGATCACCGTGTGAGGTGCAATAGCTCATGTGAGCACCAGCCCTTCAGTTCCTTTCAGTTCAAAAATAATTAACTTAAGTGTTTTCTCCCATACAAAAAATACATAACATTTTTTTTTCTCACGCGCGGAGCTGTGCATACCCTCCATACTATAATATTATATAAAGGGAGGTATACCAGAGACATAAAATTATTTTTTTGACATCCCATAAATTAAGTTTCTATGAGTATGGAACTCGATTTCCAGACCACTGTGCTCCGCGCCGAGCTTCAAACTATAGTGCTACCATTTAGAAACTTCTACTCTACATTGAACATACTATACTATATTATAGAGAGGAATGTTTTGATTGTTTGTGTTGAATAGGCTCCGAAACTACGGAACCGATTTGAAAAATTGTTTTACCAATAGAAGCCGAAATTATGTCTGAAGAACATAGAATAACTTTTATTTTTTATCCACGGGGATGAAGTCGCGGGCGAAGTGCTAGTTTGCAATAAATTGGTTAAGTCGCCGAAACTATTTCTTTACAGTCTCTTATTTGCACCTTTTAGTTACAATTTGCTTGCAAAGTTACAACAATTTTTGTTTTGTAAATGCACTTATGACTGCTTCCTACGGTATTCGGTATTCGGATTCTGAATAGGAGAAAATGCTGCAGAGTTAGTTTTTTGGTTATTAAAGAAATGTTTCTTTACTGCTTGTCAGCCAATTTTTGGTGCTTGCTTAATGTTGTTTTAAGCATCGTTACTAAGACTTATACGTTTATAAACCTGTCTAATTCTGATCTGTTTAATGCATGTAATTTGCTATCCAGTCCAACTATTACATGACACTCGACAAAACCTACTATCTCAGAAGTTGGATAAAAATTAGAACGTTGTGTTAATTTTACTCGACTTTAACTTTAACTTTACTCTTTAGCGTAGTGTAGGTGCTAGAGTGGCCTGCGACCTCGACACACTTGCTAAATTGCAATACCAAAGAAACACACGTCCACACTTACTGTACATATTATATGGACATACATACAAACAGGCCACGCATAACTTATTTTGGCCCGTCATACATACTTAACATAAACGAGCGATCTGCTTTGTCCGGACAACTCGGATCGTTAAAACTGCTGCCAGGATGGGAACTAGCGAGTCCGCCATTAAAAAACCGTCCCTTGCAGGCGGTCATTGGCAGCGGGTGGGTCGAGCCGCATTCCTGTGCGCCAGCGCACCGCACGCACTCCTACGCCCACACGCACCGGCTCTCCAGTGTGCACACAGTTACCCGACCGACTCGCGGAGCCCGTTCACTACATCCCGCAGCTATAAGTTGGGCCGTGCTCATTATTCGGCCGGTTCGCGGAGGCACCGGCCGCCCATACGTATCGGAGTCGTTCATTAATAACACGGCCGACCGTGTCACGGCTTCCGGCGTCCGCCTCGCACCACCCGCCGCCGCCGCCGCCATTCAAATACGAATTGTATTCGCATGGAGCCGACGACGCCGTCACTTACACAATGCACTACTTACTTCAAGTAGCTACTTTGAAATGAGCAGCTCGCATTCATTGTTTTAGCGGAGTGACATTCTCCGCAGCCTTGTTACACATATGTATCGTGAATATAGAGTTCACAAACGACACTGCGTAATGGACGACTCTCCGTTCACCCACATGTAGGTAAAACTCGTGTAAGTTAAATCGTTAACATGATGGGATCGGGCGAAATGTGTCGGTCGCGTGGGCGAGGCAGCTCCCTTGAATGGACGTGTCGGCTGGTGCTCGCCTACGCGCGACCCACGCCGCGTTCCGCTCTACCTACTATGAACCTACTAATGCCTAGTACATGCTGCCCACTGGCTGCCGACTGTTCATAATTATCTTGATGACCACTCACGCGACACTGATCCAATTTGGATCAAGCGCTTGTGTGACGTACGCTCTCCATTGGGGATATTACCATTGTTATTTTTATTTATTCGTGGTAGGTACCTACCAAGTAATTAAATTAAAAACGTACTCTATTTGGTTTAATAATGATTATTGGATTGGTCAAACTGTTTACCTTTTCTTTTTGACTAAAACGACAGGCTTTGTGTGTTTGCAACTTACTTGCTTATTTCTCTTCTATACAGCCATGTATACTTTAAATCCACAAAGCTTGGCATCACAAAACCTGATTGGGCTAAGAAAAGATTTATTTTTTATCAAATCTGAATCAAAAAGACAAAATAAAAACATTTTTTTTCTGAATTCGAATGTGTTTCACGTTGCAGTTGCTACTTTAAGTAATTAATTTAATTTCTAAACTTATGTATAAGGGTATAGTAACCGGCACGTAAAGGTTTTGGCTAGCGATGCATTCGTTACCGATACCGATATATCGGTATCGACGATATTTTTATGACCGATTCAACGATACTTTTTAATTTAAATGCAAATTTTGAATACAAAAATTATTGCCTAGAGGTTATGCCATTCGATAGAACTACGAGTGGCGGGCTTTGGAGCGTTTGAGACGATATTATTAAAGAGTCCGAGGAAGATGAGGTCCCTGTCACCTCTGAGCTGTAATTCTCTCAAAGAAGAAGTCGAGAGATACCTAAGGTCTCCCAATATTTCGAGAGATGCAGATCCATTCGTTTTCTGGCGCAATGATGTCTTATAACCAAACTTGAAAAAAATTGAATTCACATTAAGTGTATCGGTATCGGTATCGTATCGGCGAAAAGACGTATCGATGCATCCATAGTTTTGGCATAGTCGGAGTAAGTTCACGCATGTGCACTTAGTGCTACAACTTTTTTTTTTCACTTATATTTATTGTCATTGTTTTATGTTTCTTACCAAATATATTTTTTAAATATCTGTTTAGAAGAGAGTTAAAGAAAGGAAAAAAACATCTATCGATTCTTGCCAAGTTACGTGCCGGCGACTATATACAGTCAACTTGGAACTACTTGAAACTTGGTAGAACTGTTAGAGTTAAGTCTGTTTTGTCATTTTATGGTTTAGGTACAGCAAATAAATGATTGAATCATTGGGCCTGTATTAGGCTTACACCATTTAACATAAATATACAAAGAAAAAAAAAACACTAAAGGCCAATAAGATTTGGAAACTCTGCTTAGTAGGTTCTTCCAAGTTATTAATTTGGTGTCGATTAGTCGAACCGCCTACTCCTGGTAACTATGTGATCAGTATTATTCAGGTAGTAAACTAATTAACTATCTTCTCAGTCGTTGAGGGGACGACACGACCACAAAGCATTTCGTACAAAAAGAGGTTGCAGGGCCCGCATTCCACAAATAAGGTTCAAACGCAAAAACACAACATTGTTTTGGCGACTGAAAGCCAAACATTATTTGATGCCTAGACCAAAAAAAATGGTTCAGTAAGTTCGTTTTCATTACGATTTAATGAATTGAGGATTGCTCATGCTTACAATTATTTATTCTTTCTTACGTAACATGAAAGGACAAAAGTAGGGCTAAGCTTTCATTGAATACTTTTATGAATGGATTCGAAGTTCCGTGTTATTGACTACCATTGTCTTTCCATAGCTTTATTACTTTGCGAAATATAGTCTGTGTAGTCTTGCTTTATTGATTATACATATTAGTATGTTGACCTTTAGATGTGACTTAGATATTATAATAGGCACTCATAACAACGATCTGGAGGACAAGAATTTCTTGTTATGGCAATATAACCGCAGATTTTCCGCGAATCTGGCATTTTAGCGTAGGAGGCAGGCTATCAACAATACGCTGTACGAGGCAATGACGAAGGCGCACATTCGCCTAATTTGATTGCTTTCAAAACAACTAACTGAATGGCGGCGAGACGATTCTGAGGGCGAATTTGGAAATGTGTCGCGTGGGAGGAGACGCGTTGGAGCCTCGGGCGAGGGGTTCGGGAGGTGCGGCATGTGGGGGACAGGGGGTTAGAGTAAGGACGCGGCGCTGCGTGGGCGGCCATTGAGCCGCGGGGGCAGGTGAATGGTGAACCCCCGGAGCCTCCTCCTCCATTGAGCAGCCCGCGATCGATACCGCCCCGCGCCCGGGCCCACACATAAAGCCGCCAACGCTTGCTTGGATGCGCCACCAGCCCAGCACTCTAACAACACTATGCTTATGTCGCACTCCTGAAGGTCGACCAGTTTTGTTAAAGATTAATGAAACTCGTGAAAACGTCACTTTCGCCACGCCATTCTCCTGACATGTTACACCGATACGGTATTTTTCAAAGCTGACCACGTTCCTCCGAAGTCCTAGGATACCGAATTGGAGATGTTATCGTTTGTTTAGGTTCGCTTCGTTAATGCGTTAATTAGATGATTGAGTGCAGGTTATAATTATGTTAGGGGGATGAGGGCTACCTGCCCCCCTTGTTTTCGAAAAGTTAAGCTTTATTTTTAGTCTTCCACGTATTAAGCAATTACTTCATTTACGTCATACCAATGTGCAGCGGTCTGAGGAAGAACCTATAATGATGACCTTATGTTTGAAAAGCAAGTTGGTCTCAGTCTCAGTTCGTTGGAGGTTAATATTGATTACAATTGCAAGGAGATAAAGAGGACCAAGAGATTGCAAGTGTTCAGAATGCGTTGCTACGAAAATAACAAAATAATGTAAAACTGATTTAAATAACAAAAATAGATAACAAATAAAACGGCAACAAAAATAATTAAAATTCATTTCGTGAATTTTTACTCAATATCTGTAATTTCTTCGTTTCCCAAATAGAGTTGCATAATCGTGGCATGGAACTCTGTCAACTGTTTAGTTTGCAGACAACGATGTTGATACCAACAGAATAGAATCCCATTAGCTCGCAAGTCACACCAGCAATCAATCAAACTCTACTGGACGCACATGTCTCTAACACAAACTGCATTATTACCGTAATAACGAGAATATTGCCTCGTGACTGCTGAGCGTAGGGCCCTGGGATCGATCCCCTAGTTACGAAGGTTTTAAGTGGCTTTCCAGAGTCTGTATTTGTCTCCGATTAATGGTAATAAGCTCACCCGTTTAACATGTGCTTTAAACATAATACGGTGGCATGTGGATATTACTAGATCAGAATAATATTACTGTAAAGGCCACTTCCAAGAGTTTTTTTTTTAAGGAGAGAACACACTTTTTGGTGGTGGTCTCTTTTTTGTAACATTTGGCGTTCAGTGCTGATTCTTAGTCTAATTCTATTATAGTCGTATTTTTACTGTTTGGGTTAAACAGGCTTGATGTCAAGATTAGAGAACATGTTTAGGTAGTTTTTGTACATAAAGTTACGCCTTCTTCCCATGGGGAAAATCTACAGAACTCCACCTACGACGATCCTTACGAACTCCACCTACGACGATCCTTACGAACTCCACCTACGACGATCCTTACGAACTCCACCTACGACGATCCTTACGAACTCCACCTACGACGATCCTTACGAACTCCACCTACGACGATCCTTACGAACTCCACCTACGACGATCCTTACGAACTCCACCTACGACGATCCTTACGCACTCCTTTTGCTTCGTTTAAGTTCATATGTACATTTGGTCTTACACGCACGCCGGTTCCGAGTACTACGCACCTGACCTTTCTGGAGAACATCAGCAATATTTATTTATTTATATTTCTACAATCATTGCTATCATTACAGGAATATTCCTAATGCGGTAGCGTGGTCCTTATTATACTATAATAAGGACCACGAAAGATTTATAATACTGACCATACATCATCAAGAGACCAACACCAACACTTATGTGAATATTATTGTACGTGTTCTAGGTCGCTACGCATCTCGGGCTCCGGTTGCGAGGAGGCGCTGTCCTCGGGCTCGTCCTCCGAATGCGAGGACACGCACGGCCACGTGCCGCAGGAGTTCCCCATCGAGATCCTACCCAACCTGTACCTCGGCAACTCGACCAATAGTGAGGACTGTGACGCGCTCGCTAGGCATAATATAAAGGTACTACTGCTTCTTTATCAAACATAAACTTTTCCCACGAGGAATGACAGTCTATATATTAGACTGATGTCCTTACTGGCTCACCCCTCTTTCCTCACTCAACTTCTCATCATTATCATCTAAGGGTTTCCAGCCTCGGGAGGGCCTCAGCCTGGTCGGCTTTTACTCTTCAATTTCTCACTCCAACAGTTCTTAATTATTTTTTATACGCCATCGAACCATCTGAAGCAGCCTCGGCTTCTGTGACCATCCGGTTAACTATCAAGTAAACGTTCGGGTGTCCATTCATGCGATTCACTGAACTGCTGTTGGCAGAAAATAGTACACTTATAGGGTTTGGTTTTCTAAGAAAGCTATGCCAAGATAATTTTCATGACGGTTTTAGGAAACCCAAGGTTTAGGGATGGATGAGAAGTATTTAAGACTGATTTGATGGGTCGCCATTGGTTGAGGATTCAATGTTTGATAGTTTTTTTTTTTTTACATATATCTTGCTTGCCACAACATGATCGTACAGTAAGAGCTATGTTCAGACTCTAGAAAGTGAAACTGTGGGGCTTGTGTTAAGTACAATCAACACTATTCTAAGTGCCGATTTCACCAATGTTACTGAACGCGTTTAGCACAAATAAAACGATTGATGTCCAATTTCATTGGGATTTCACCGATCATCAATCATCAATCATATATCATCTATTAGTCTTAAATTGAACGCGACCAGTACTTCAACTCCGTATAAGAGCTGTCAGTGTAATTATTTTCTATGGAATATGTATGTAATTAATATTGAAACTGACAGCTCTTGAACGCGTTTTAGATGTGCTGAACGCGTTCAGTAACATTGGTGGAATCGGCACTTATAGGCTAGATTGTAATGAATTATTAAAATCTTTTTAACAAAGAATTAAATTAAAAATGTTTCTTCTTACAGTACGTGCTGAACGTGACCCCAGACCTGCCCAACACTTTCGAAGCGGACGGCTGCGGAATCAACTACTTGAAGATACCCATCGCTGACCACTGGAGTCAAAACCTCTCCGTACATTTTCCACAAGCCATCAGATTTATCGGTAACAGCTTTAGGATTCTACTTGTCTTGAGCGACGTTCAGAGAGGCGTATTTCTCGCCCAGCGGCAAGCATAAACCTCCATACAGTAACTTTTTTTTCTAATTGTCGTCCCCACCCATTTCCTTATTCTGATTGTTGCCTCCACCTGGTTGTATAATATTCTAATTGTTGCCTTCAACCAGTCTTTATTCGGATTATTGCCTCCAACCGGTTTTTTATTCTGATTGTTGCCTCCAACCGGTTTTTTATTCTGATTATTGTCTCCAACCGGTATTTTATACCGAATTTTGCCTCCACAGTCAAATGTCAAATGAGTGAGTAGTAGAGTTGGGTAGCACACTCTTTTAAAATGAGGATCGTGCGAGGCACTCTTTTTACAAAGTGTGCTAGCACACTGTGCTACCACGAATGAGGTGAGGCTGCGGTAGCGTGGGAGCACGTACGTGCTGTGAGTATCTCAGTGAGTCGCGTGACGCTCCGAGTCGACGCGCGAGTCGCGAGTGTGATGTGTGGTGTATAGTGACGACAACACGACACGGCACACATACTCAATAGTAGAGAGTAGTTATATTCTTTGCTCAATAGAGTTGGCTTGGCTGGCACACGCGATGAGCTGGTGAGGCAGTGATTAATCGGTTAAGCGCGTCACACAACTCGCACGAGTGATGATGAGGGAAAGAGAAAGGGAGAATGATTACGATTCGTTCAAAACTCACAATTTGATACAAATGTTCTGTGTGCTAATCTGTGGAGTGTGGTGTGTGCTAGCACATCAAAATGAAATGAGTGAGTGACTCTTTTTAATCAAGTGAGTAGCTACAACTGTGCTAGCACATGTGCTGAGTTACCCAACACTAGTGAGTAGCAATCGAACGCTCCGACGGTAAACACGCCTCATTGCTCGTTAATAAACTGTAAAAATCACACATCTAGGACGCTTAAAAACGGATGTTGTTTAATATTTTCGATAATTATTAAATTATGATTATATAAGTGGCAATAGACAAACGTAAATAACAACGGAGTTATAAGCCATCTCTATTGTAAAGACGAATCATACGATCGCATGCCCACTTAAATTGTTCGGGTTATGTGAGTTGATTCTGTTCCATTTGTTTCAAACTCAACTCAAACTCAAAGCATTTATTTCAAATAAACCAATTACAGGCACTTTTGAATTGTCAAGGTCGGTCGGTCAGAAAAATGAAGCTAGTTGCCCATTCCAAAGCGTAGTAGGTACCTATGGAGAAGAACGGGAAAGAAACTCCACGGACACTCTTTTAAATCAAATTATGTTTACAATAGATTGGTTACATCATTCATGTTGAAATTATGCATGTGAGAACGATGCAGAACGTTAAAAGCGTCCGTTATTTAAATATGAAAACAATTCGAAAATAAAATTAATTAAAATACGCCGCGGCAGCTAAGAGATGACCAGTCTCAACTGACGGCGCCCGTTCACGAACATGACGCATGGATTAGCACCATTCAACTCAACCATTTTGAAGGGAGCTAAATGATCCAACACACGCGCCACCATCAGCGAAACATTAAAGTGAGCATGACATACTCTCAGCCGCCAGGACACATTCAAGTCAATGAAAGACGTACCCTGTAAATGGTAGCTTTAAAGCATGTACATAGTACTCACATATGGCATATAGCAATTATACAGTACTAAAAAAGTTGAGTTTATACAATGCAAAGATTCTTGTTTTTAATCTTCAGCAGCTCCAACAGTATTTTTAAATGCTAATCAATTAGTTGATGCGTCCTTGAGGAGCAGGACCAGCGATTAGCCAAGCGTGTTGGAGACGCTATTGTTTATTTATTTTTTTGTTATGGTTATACATAGTATGAATGTTTTTTTTTGTTTAATGTGACTGCTTTATTGCTTTTTATAAATAAATTAGTTATACTAGCTGACCCCGCAAACGTTGTTTTGCTTCTTTTTTGAAAAATACATGTTGGCCGATTCTCAGACCTTCTGAATATACACATAAAATTACATAACAAAAAAATGAAATGTGGGTGTACAGGTAAACGTCTGCCCAACCCTTCGGGGAAACAAGGCGTGATGTCATGATGTGTGTGTTATTTTATAGACTTAATTTTGACTAAGCCAATGTTATAAAATTAAATATCAAGGTTTGATTTGAGATATTTTAGCTTTCCTCCAGATCCAGTGAGGTGTGGAAAATGGATATCAGTTAAAGCACGTCAAAGATCCGAAGAATTCTTAAGCTTTATTCTTATAATTACAGTTAAAAATAAAAGTAAATGAAAGTTCGACTCCACTCATTCCTTGTCCTAGCTGCGAGCCTCGGTCGTAAAATTTTACTGCTTTTGGCACTTTGTAATTATGACTTTAAAACATGCGCGTAAGGTTGAATTTGTTTTGATGAATGTTGTCCAGAGTACTCTCTGGACAACATTTATCAAAACGGTCGTAAAAAAAATAGCTTTTTGAGAAAACAACTTTAAACACTGTGTTTAAGATTGAATTAACATTTATTTATTTTAACTTACATTACGTAAACTCAATTGGAGACAGTTTTTAGAGAACTTTTGCATAGGATTGTGCATCTAGTTCTTTATTAGTTATCGATTTTGTTACCTCAAGTCGTTTTGTTTTTTCGATTGTTGCCTCCATACGGTTCCTTATTCTGATTGGGTCTTTTCGCAGAGGAGGCGATGTCAGCGCGGTGCGGCGTGCTGGTGCACTGCGTGGCGGGCGTGTCGCGCTCCGTGACCGTGACGCTGGCCTACCTCATGCAGCGCCACCGCCTGTGCCTGCGCGACGCCTTCGAGCTCGTGCGCTCGCGCAAGACCGACATCGCGCCCAACTTCCACTTCATGCGCCAGCTGCACTCGTTCGAGCGCGACCTGGGCCTCCACGAGCACAGCGCCAGTCTGAGTAAGGTCCGCACCGCGTCACCCCGCCCCCCACCCCCGCGGCGAGGCGAGGCCGTGCCTCATGCTCCAGTGTGTCCGCAGGTGCTGGAGTCTCTGGGCGTGCGTGAGGCGAGCGGCGAGGACGCGGCCGGCGCGTGCGGCTGCGCGGCTCCCACTGGCGTGTCGCCGGACTCGGGCATCGAGTTCGACCGCTGGAGCGCGGCGCGCGACACGCCTCAATGACAGTTCTTCACGCCGGCGCAGACGCAGCCGTGAGGCGGCGGCGCCTCACCGTAGAACCTTGTTTGATAGCACGTTTCAGCATGTATAGTCTTTTGAGCACGCTGCGAACTCTCTCACCGTCGCTAGCGACAGACGTAGGTACGTTAGAGCAGCGGCCGGCGCCACCCGGTGTGGTTCTATCTGTTAGTCTTAAGTGAGTCGGATTAGTGTTAAATATATTCTTTATACATATTTTTAAGTCAATTTTATAAGTTCGACATATATTCGGATGTACGACTTGAGATGCATTCCCGAGTAATCTTCCATTATGCTACCCATTTGATGTCAGTTTTAGTTTATATAAAAACAGGTGAGCTCATTCAACTGTTTGTTTTAAATATTTGGTTCTCAAAATGTTGGACCGTTTGAGTTGTGTTGTCCATTAATGTTTAACCTCTGTGAGGGTGACGCGCCGTGTAGGAGGTGACTACACGTCACGAGTGCCACAGCATTCAATCCAAAAACATAATACAAGGTATTATTTGTTAAGATTGGATTTATGATTGTTCTATTCATATTTTTACATTAAATTAAGTCCATTTTTTCGTAGAAATCGTAATGACACGGGGCTTCTGATAACTCTTCCATTGTTGTTGATATAGTTATGTATATTGTATTAGTATGAGAGTGAGTGCGCGAACGTGCGTGTGATATTATAATATAGTCGTAACTATTGGTCGTATGGATACTATATTTACAATTTTTTAACGCCACACTAGCGACCACAGCTGCCCGAGCTCACCGACCGCGTGTGTCGAGCGACGGCCATGGGACTTCCGCAATTAAAAAATAACAAATATTTTATACGAAAATAACTATGTAGGATGAATGACTATTTCAATTTATTTTTATATTAGTTTACCACAATCTGTCTTAGTATCGAATAGCAGCAGAACAAGAGAGTTATTAATGTTGTACATTAGTGGTCAGTCACGATTAGTGTGGGATCTATTTATAATTCACACCTATGTAACAGTTCGATTGATAAGGTCTTGATATGACTATTTTTATATGGATTATAATACAAACTGTATGTACTCTAGCTGAATAGATGCATATAGAATACGCCATGACACTCATTAACATTGCAGTTAAAACCCGAACTCGGTGCTATTATATTTTCTTATTAAACTATTAGATTGGTTTCACACTGGTGGCATTAGCTATGAATTGGTTGCACAGTTTCACAATACCAAATTATCTAGTATTTTATGTAAACACTGAAAATAAATTATTGACCACACCAATGTGTTTACGCTTACGACGTTCATCATCATCGCCGAACCGTGATGTAAACCCTTGAGATTGAGAAGCTTTACGGTACAAACACGCTCGCTGCAATGCAGAATGTGGCTAAATAGTCTAAGGGCTCCTTCCATGAATGAGCATAATATTAAAATATTGATTAAATTCATTTTTATTAATCTGGAAAATCAACAATTTTTCTGTGGTATATTATATGCCAACAACCGCCATAAATTATTAGTACAAGTTAAGTTTGATTTGCGCGGCAGGACAATGGTTTATCTTTGCATGCAGATTAGCTTTGATTATATAGTCTGTGTTAGATAACGTAATTGATTTTGTGACGGAATGCCAACGAATCTTACTCGGTAACAAAAAAGGTTGCTATCATAAGCATTCGTTTTTAAATAATTAAATGTATCCAAGATTTGTTAGCGAGTTCGGGGTTCAGCCGCAGCGTACAAATCCTCCGCCTCTCAGCCGGGCAAAGACCTTTAATTCGTGATATTTCTAGTTTACTATATTGACGTTTTCATTGGCATTTATCATTTTCAGACTTGAATATAACTTGTATATTTTTCTCTATGTTGCGTAGTTTCATGAGTTTTAACATTTAGTATGTAAATAAAAGGCAAGCTTTAATATTAAGTATGTTAATTATGACTATGAGAATGTAGAAAAATTGTTACAATGTAAATTTGTTATCGATTAAGACTAAATTGAGATTCAGCTTCCATAACATTGAATGCCAATTTATTACGTAGGTTTGTATCTAAATCCAAATGATTAGCTAACATTTCTGTTACTTACTTTTGTAAAGAAAGTGTTGAGATCCTTTATTTTTAGAAATATATTATATCTTCCACATTAAAATAATATTATAGAACACTACAAACTTTAGCGAAGTTGTAATTTTAAGCCACGCTTCCAAATTAGTGAAGTGAAAGATTATGCCAAAGTTCACTGTCATTTAAAATTACGTCACAGAAAATGAGGAAATAATAAGTATCCACCGTTACGAACTTAAAACTTCGTTATTTTAGTTTAAATATATTTTAGTTGTTTTTTACAAACCGCCTTTACATTCTGAATGTTTCTAATTGCACTATCTATTGTAAAGTTTTATATTTCTAGATATAACGTAATATTATAATTGTAGTGCACAAACTAATGTCTGGTCCACGTAACGATGCCACTGTGCGGGTCGATCTGGATGAAACAAAATGTTGTATATACTATTGTATCATTTCTTTTATGATATGAAACATGTTAACTGATGGTGATGTTGATAATGTTTTAGAAAATCTTTTAGTGCTTTTTCCTAAAGGTACCTAAAGCCACATGGCACTCGTAATATTAACCTCAAAACAAATATAAACACTGTTAATCTATTAATTGTTTTTTTTTTGCCTAAATTTCCTTAAAAGTAGTAAAAGAAAATGCAGTATGAATATGAGGAATGCAGCGAGGTTGCTTAATTATTTTCTGTACCTAGCAAAATAAAATTATTATTAATTTCCGTACACAAAATACGCTCTTGGAGGAGTTGCGAAAATATGAACATTGAAGAACACACCTTACAATCATTGATCAAATGCTAATTGAATCCAGCAAAACATTGACACCCAAGTCGTTACTCGAAAAGGTAAGTGCACAGATTGAGGGCCATAACCATGAATCGAAAATCTAATGTTACTCGTATCAAGACTTAAAAGAAGTTATAAAAAATTGACAAAAATAAATATTGTCTCAGTGGCGTAAGTACTAATGTGCAGAGTGATGCGGGGCACTGGGGCCCGTGGTATGTGACATTCTCCGTGAGTGAATCGATGCATCACTAAATGCGGCGGTGTCTGTGTGCCCTGAATTAATGGTTTCGGGCTGGGGTCTTAAGGGACGTTATTTCGAAATGGAGGTACCCGTATGAGGGTTTTTCGAAGGGGTCAGTAAAAACGATTTTTTCATTTTTGTGTATTCAGTTGCAGCGGGCCCTGAATATTGATGTGACAATACTTTTAACTTAATGTTTCCAACATTAAAAATGCATTCAAACATTTTTGTCAAGTCTTGCCTAAACCGGGAATCGATCGGGACCGGAATATATTTTCAATTTAAAATAACGAACGATTTGGTCCTAAGGGGTTGACACTTTCGAATGGGGACAAAAATACAGAATGTTCTTGTTTCGCATTAGAGTAGGTTCGATTCTGGTTCAGGCAAGCGATTCGAAAGTAGTTTTACTTATTTTTGAAGTTGTAATTATATGTATGTTCTTTGAGTATCCAGGTCCCGCTTCAATTTTTGAAAAGTCACCTTGTAGAAATTGTCATCACCAGAGGCGGAACCACGGAATAACAAAAAATAGTGGAGGTGCCCTTGAACTTCCTTAGTACGGGAACCACTGTCGCCAGTCTAATTACAACTCCTGAATGTTTTATTTTTTTACATGTCAAAATCATCAGAGACATTTTCCAACTCACAATAAAATTCGAAAAATCAACGAGTTGAACTACTCAACGCTAGAGGGCGCGGTTACCAAGTTACACAATAAAGCACGCTAACCTCTTTGAAATAGGTGTCATATTCACATACAACTGTTATCCATTTTTATACTCAGCTATAGATGTTGACAAGCTATCGACAGTTTAATGTTGATGTTTGTTCAATTTACAACCTTCAAAAAAGTTAAAAAAAAACAGGTGACTAATGGTGAGTAATTGATTGATAAAATGAGGTGAGTAATTTATTCTGAATAAACTTGATCTTGTAAAATAATAAATTAAACGGTATGTACTTAAACATATGGGCAACCTCCAATAAGTAATTTAGGGTTTTGCTGGTTGTCGAAGAACCAGCCCCGTTGAACTTGATGATAATTTATTGGCAACTTAAATTACGTTACACGTTACAATATTTAAAACATCATGTGGCAACCCTAAGTAGAGGGATGAAAGGGACTGCGTGGCTATCGCCCTCAGACCTCTCTTAGCTAGTTTCCTGAAGACTGCTAGTCTTTAGAAGCAGGATCAAAGATGGTTCCGTGGCTACCGGGCTTAGAACCTCTAGCTAGTGAATGACGATTTGCATAGTTTTTGTGCATGGCATCTCGTAATTGACATTTAGAGTTCATGACTACTTATTAGAAGCAGGATCAAAGATGGTTCCGTGGCTACCGGGCTTAGAACCTGTAGCTAGTGAATGAAGATTTGCATATTTTTTTGTGCATGGCATCTCGTAGTTGAAATTGAGAGGTCATTACTACTTAACCATACTATCCTGTGGCTACCTTAAGCGAACAGAAAGCCTCCAGCCAGAGGCAAAAAACTTACATTACTAAGCCACTGCTTGCTAAGGTCACCCCCTGCGGGCTGTTGTCCTACGGAGGTACTTATTTTGGAGAGTCTGCATTCTATTGAAGAGGTAGGGCTTGGCATGTGCAAAGACTGCACTGGCATAGGTCATGATCGGGCGAATGAAGCTGTGCATTCGCCTGACCATGCGCAATTTGCACTTGAGTGACAATTTGTTACGTGCATTCAGGACGGAGTGGAGTCTACCTATAGCTAAGGCGGCTATAGCTAAGGCTTTGTTTTCATAAAATTACTTGTAGATATTCTATAACCATTCGATACTTGTCTCGTTCATCTTGTTTACTTAAATAATAAAAGTTTGTAGGTAGACCACAGAAAACTGAGTAAATTATTTCGATTTCTGTGAGGTAGATGCAATTCGTTACCACTGTTCACCTAATTGAACGTTGTTGGTTAGTGACGAATGTTTAAATTTGTTAATTAGCAGTATTGTGGTTATAATTTTCAAAATGCAATGAAATATAAATATTGAAGCGTTGGCAATAATATTGCACTGCGTAAAAGTGGACGTAAATGATGTGATAACACAAATGGACTAAGTGTAAGTGTTATCATTTAAATATTTCATATTTTACTAAATATAAATTATTATTTGTTTAAATTAGTGAATGATGAGTAAAGTGTTAAACCTGATGAATGATATTTATAATGTTTTTAGTTAATTATTATCTATACTAATATTATAAAGTACAAAAATTTGTTTGTAGGTATTGAATAGACCCCGAAATTACTGGACCGATTTGAAAAATTGTTTTACCATTAGAAGCCGAAATTATGTCTGATGAACATCGGACATCGAACTCGCGGACGAAGTCGCGGGCGAAGTACTAGTAGTTTATAGTATTTTGCTTAGAGATGTCTAATAGTATTAAATTCTTTGTTCTATAGAAATACTGAGTCTGTGCCCTGTGGGTTAAAAGATGTGAGGAAGAGGGAATCCTTGGTAGTCGCAGCGCTTGTTAGTGAAGTGGAAAGCTTATTTAAACAAGACTTCACATGGTTGAATGAACATGAAACAAATGGTTTCATACCAACCGGACATTTTACTGAATTATTCAACACGTCATAGAAAAACTTTTCGCCGTGTACTCCACGCTATAAAGGTTGCATCACCGAAGCCCAACAAACAATGGAGTAATAAACAAGAACGTTTAAGTTCCGGAATAGTTTATCCTGTATATTTAATTATAAAAAAAATTGAGGTTAAGTTTCAATCATATTTTGTATATTTAAGCTATCCTCTATATGTAATCTATTTATTTATTTATAAATACTTTATTGTACAACACAAAAAAAAAACAAAAAAAAAAACAATAAAACATACAATAAATAAAATAAAAAAATCATTTATTTCAGGTCCTTGACCCATATAAGATATAAAAACAACACAATTCAATTTTGTCAATATTATACGTTAAAATTAGATGACTGATGAGATGACACGATAAAAGTTAATGAAATGATGTAAATAAATAACAGATAAACAATAGATAAATGTCAGATCAAATAAATTTATGTACAAAGTACAAAGCAAAAATAAAAAATTATAATAATAATTAAACAGTCAAATGAATTAAATATGAAAATGAGATTATGTCATGAACAAAAAACTAAAATTAAAAATTTGCAAAATACTAGATAAAACACGCCAGGCCAGTATTGGAGCTAGCCCGCACCCTGCGCACCAAGGACGCGCACCGCTTGCGCGTGGTGGCGTGGAAACAGTAGGTGCGCGCTTCCGCAAACATTTCTGAGGCGCAGCAGAAGCGGGGCAGCCCCAACACTGCCCTGAACGCGTTGTTATATTGGACACGAAGGGCACTGTAAACAGCTTGTGTGTAAGATGCCCATAGGCTGCACAATGGGCGGCCTTATCGCTTTCTGCGATCTCTTCCAGGCAACCTTAGAATGGACAGTGATTTGTCTGGACATAAAATGGGGCTGTTAGTGGTGCAAGAAATAAATATACATTGAACTAAAATAGATACACAGATATATACATATTAACATATCCTAAGGAATAATACATAAATACGAGTACATACATACGAAATATATAAGAAACGAAAATAAATGATAATTACAGTTTACGAAAGCAAGATCACAACGACAAGTAATGATACTCACGAGTCTTTTAAACACAAATAACGACTGCGCACGTTTTATTTGACAGGCAGTGCCTACCACAAACGAGCGGCCTGGACAGTAAAAGATTTGACGAGGAAAGTTGTGGAGTGCTTAGGCATTTCAAGCTTTAAGTTATCCGATGATCTTAAAAATTTCGTGTGGGAGTCGCAAAGAAACTGGAAAAGTTTCTTGAGATAGAGAGGAGTGGAAGTGGAAAAGAGCACATTATACACCAGGGAAAGAATGTGAGCATTACGGCGAAGGCGAATTGGTAACCACTTGAGCTTCACACGAAATTCGGAAACATGGTCATATTTGCGCAAACCAAATATAAATCTTAAACAAAAATTTTGAAGCTGCTAAAGTTTATCGAGTTGGTCTTGGGTAAGGCCGAGATCGGGAGGAGGCACGGCTCCCTGTCGTTTTGGGCGACGCAGGTGCTCTCGGTGCATGGTTGCTTCGGGAAGTACCTGTGTCGCAAAAACAGGGAGCCGGACGCTCGGTCAGCAGTGCGTCGACTGCCGGGAGGACACGGCGTGGCATACGCTGGCAGAGTGTGCCGCTTGGGAGGAGCCATGCCGTGCCCTCATCTCTGAAGTAGGCAGTGACCTGTCGCTGCCGGCCGTAGTGAGTGCGATGGTCGGCAGCGTCGAGTCCTGGGACGCGGTGGTTTCCTTCTGCGAAACAGTGATCTCGCAGAAGGAGGCTGCGGAAAGGGAGAGAGAGATCTCGTCCAATCTCTCGATCCGCAGCAGGCGCACCGGGCGCAGGCGGAGGGCGGACAACGCCCTCTTCCAGCCCCCCTAAATGGTCGTAGTGTTCCACGCGCGCCCCTCTTAGATGTTGCGGGGGGAGTCAATTTGGAGTCAATTGAGTCAGTCAAGTCAACACCTCACTCCCCCCCCCCCATTCTGAGGAGGCGCAGAGGCGGGCCGGCACCAGTCGGGGTTGCAAAAGAATCATATGTTCCCGCGACCCCGACGTAGGTGTTTGATGGAACACCGGGGTGGTTTTTTGTCAGTAAGAGTCTGACAGACCCCTCCGCCCGCCCCAGGGCGGAGGACATCCATCCTTTCCACCCTGGACCAAAAAAAAAAAAAAATGGGTAAGGTCAAGATAGCTGGCATCAGCATAATCAAGGATGGGTAAAAGAAGCAATGGTGCAACCGCAATCTTGGTAGCAGTCGGCAGAAAATTACGCATCTCTTCAAAGATGCAGCGGATGCAAATAGCTTGCGACTAACTTCCTGTAGCTGGGCAGACCCGTAGAAGCGAGCATGACGCGGCCGCGCGGGTAAAATAAGTACCTATTTTACCAGCGCATAATTGTGACACACGCGCGATAGCTGTGTGGCACTTCTACTTTTTTTTGTTATTCCGTGGGCGGAACCGATAGACATCTGTAAAGGCTACATACAAAAAGAAAGGTCTACAAATAAAACATCTGAATAATGTTACTTTATTTATTTTCAAAAGAAAGGAAGTACAATAGCTACCGTTAATAACAAGTATAATAATTAGTTTGCATAATAATAATTATTAGAATTATGTTACTTAAATATTCATAACGATACTATTTTGACATTTTCAAGCGTAATTATATACAGTATAGCTATTGAAATCATTAAAACTCCTTTCTAAAATTAATCTCAATCTTCCTATAATTGACTATCGTTGGGTGAATACTGGGAATCTCCGGAACCGAGTCCCCAGGAACTAATCTAAGTCTACCCTCACGTAGGCCTTCGTCTCGTGGACTCGTCATCGACCAGTTGCCATCGCTCTATCCTCGAATAAACATTTACATATACAAACAGGTGTACAAAACCTTAATATAATCACAAGGATTCCACTACCTACATTATATACAGTAAAATAGTGCTATAAAAAGTTAACCACTGCAATGCTATGAGGAGCAACCTATTTTCCCAACAGCTAATTAATCATATCAGAGCTTTAAAACTAATTGTGTAAGCATGCTGACTAACGTCTTGTGACCTAAGAAATGGGGCATTTGACTATGTATTTTAAAGGATGTTATGTGTTTCTGCAGAGACATAGGGTATTACTAAGTAACATGACTTATTTAATACTGATGGTCTACATGGATATAGTATATACTTTCGTTTTGAAGGGGGAAGTAATTAGAGAACGACCTTAAATGAGGAATAACAATAAAGCTTAATACACGTTCGCTGCGTCGACAGATGTACGAAACATCTCTTTATATTATATATTTTGAGTAAAGTAACACCCTATGTAACGATTTTTATAAAGTAGTCAAGTACCCAATCATGATAATATTGGTTGCCACTAAATAAAATAATTTCGCCACTCCATGTGGGTTTGCCACAGTGGAACTTGTTTTTTTGGCACAAACACGTGCTTAATTAGACTATAAACTTTATTAATTGTATTTACAACAAAAGTCTTTACAATATCTTATTGCTTTTTGTTAAAATTCGAATTGTAATAACAGGTCAATTTTTGAAATAATAATGTAAAGATAACAACCGCTTTAGCGGTACACAGATAATACATTCATGTTTCATAGGAATGCTTTTATAACACACATATAAAATAGAAAAAGAAACGTAATGTTCTTTGGAATGTTATGAAGTTACAAAAAATATTTGTTGTTGGATGACAATGCATATGATTATAAATTTTATGGCTTGAAAATATGATGGATATGTAAATTTACTTTTAAGGTACACATAAAGGCACCCTCCGATGTCGATTACTATATTGGTCCTCCCAGACAATAAACTTTTATCATTATATAAACGGCAAAAACCCATTATACAATATACTAATACAATGGCACAATAGTTCCGACTTTGATTCATCATATAGGATGTGCCCGTTGGTAATAATTATGTACGACAAATACCGAAAATATGAATACGATATAAATTTAAATTTGAATATTATAACCAACTATTCCTTAAATCTGATAATGTAATGTATAATATCATTGCACTAGCTGCGTAAAGCGACATTTTGTAAACATCATTCAAAATTTGCATAATCATAAAAATATATGTTTTTGAGAAAGTAAAATCGCTTAGATTCTATGATTGACGTACAAAATTGGTGCTACGTTTCGTCACAAGGCAATTCGTGGACCTCAGTCACGTTTAAACACGTTTAAACTCATGGTTCTTTCGGAATTACTTTCAAAGGTTTTCCTACGTTTATCTCATGTTGGAAGCGAAAATAGTGTCATTATTATTCGTTAATCTTAGTTCATAAGATGTGTACATGTGTAGCTGCCGAAAAGATAAAAAAGGATTTTATCGTACTATCAAATATACATTATTTTCGCTTGCACCGTGTGGTAATTAGAACGGAATATAAATATGTTATTATAATACTGTAACACAAACTGTAACGTATCGTTACAACTTTGCTATTATTACTATAAAATCATTAAGAGGAGCTATGATATTCCTCTATAAGTAAAAATTATGTACACGTAAAATTTATGTATTCATTTATACGCATTACAAGTATAATTTAATAGTCATCATTAGATTAATGTACCGCATCGATGTCTCGCTGCGCGCGTGATATTTTGACCTGCAAATAACATTGACTCGTTTAAGCCGGGTGTCTATTTAAACCCATGCAAAGTTAAAGAATTTAGTAATTTTGACCAATATGAAAAGGGAAGTCATCTTCAAAGTAGTCGCTGAAAGTAGCGCATAATTTGAAGGTTCACAAAGACTATACGGATGAGGTACACTATGTAGTTATTGTAAGACTAATGTTAGAAACATGGAGACGTAAAACTTGTTCATCAGACATGATGCGTGGCGGCACAGTGTCAGTGTCTGGTGGTTACCTTGTCCTTGGGCGTGGAGGCCTCTCCGGACTCGAGCGCGAACATCTTCATCTTCTCCTTGAAGGACAGTTGCTCGGGTATCGGCGCCGTGGACGCGCGCGCTTGCTGCTCCGCCAGGCGACGCGTGCGCGGGTCCCTACGCAACCGAAAACATCCATACAAATTGCAGTGGACAGTGATATACGGTAATCCCGCTCAATATGTGGCTTCGTAATGTAGACTTCTTTAGAAGGCGGTGCCTTTTCGCTGTCCTAAAAAACTGACGACCAATATATTTTCATCTTTGGCTAAACTACAAAATGGCCAAACACTCGGACAGGTTCTGTGGCATCAAACGGTCGAGAGTTTTGTGGAGACCAGTCAAGAAGCGGCGCTGTTGGTCCAGGGTGTAAATGAACTCCTAGTATCGTCAATAGTCAAGGTTCTTTTATTTTACTGAAACTTGCCTGTACCCAGTACGAATCGAATTTATTCGATGGTTATTAACCGTAGTGCATCCCCACTACGGTTAATCTCGAAATAACAATTCTCTAAAGTTTTTCGCATTTTCGCGAAAGGAGATCAGCCTAAATTGGGCCCAAAATCAAGAATGCCAAAGAAAAAAAGTGTGTCACCTCAGTCGGGGAAGAACACCCAAGCATTTTTCTCTTCGGTACCAAATCTCTACGACCGTTCCTACAGCTGTTTTCTTAACTCTTTTTTACGTAGGTACGCCACGTAAACCAAGGTCCGTACCCCCACAGGGGATGCTCTTTGCGTGTAGTAGAATGGTTTATAAGTTTTGTGCCCTGGTTGGAGGCCTAAGCAGCCGACATCATCTTTGGTTGATGCCATTAAAAAACTTTGGTTTTGGCGCGAACGAGGCTCACGTACACTGTGCGCCTCGTTAGCGCCAAAACCAATGTTATCCATGAAATACAAAAACTTAAATAGATATGGCAAAAATGTCATAGGAACACTTGCAGAGGTTTGTTTTCATAGTAGGTAATACTTGTTCAAGTTCACCTTTCATTTGTTTTCATAGTGGGTAAAACTTGTTCAAGGTCACCTTTCATTTATTTTCGCCAATCGGTAGTTATATTTCAATAAAATGTCAAAAAAAAAACAACTGAAGGAATGGTCGTAGAGATTAGGCGCAATAGTAAAAAATTATGAGGAAGGGCTTCCCCGACCTTTTTCACACTTTTTATTTATGCTGGCCGGTCCTTTGGGTTTTGGGTCCAACTTTGTATGAAACCTGACTGGTCTCCATTGAATTTCGCGGGTTACCCTGGCGCTTTCGCCGTAATCATATTTGTCAATTGTGGAGGTTTTTTCTTTTCTTGAAGATCGCCTGTACGGATAGACGATTATTGTCGTGCCACGATGATAAGTTAGTTCGCGCGCCGATGACGCCGGGCGTGTGCTGCGGCGCGTGCGGCGCGTGCGACTGCGGCGACGCGGGGCCCGCTAGCATGCTCTCCGCTTCCTCTATGTACCGCTGTAATGCACAGTTCCAGCTAGTCGTACCTGTAGACCTCCTGCGCGCCGATGACGCCGGGCGTGTGCTGCGGCGCGTGCGGCGCGTGCGACTGCGGCGACGCGGGGCCCGCTAGCATGCTCTCCGCTTCCTCTATGTACCGCTGTAATGCACAGTTCCAGCTAGTCGTACCTGTAGACCTCCTGCGCGCCGATGACGCCGGGCGTGTGCTGCGGCGCGTGCGGCGCGTGCGACTGCGGCGACGCGGGGCCCGCTAGCATGCTCTCCGCTTCCTCTATGTACCGCTGTAATGCACAGTTCCAGCTAGTCGTACCTGTAGACCTCCTGCGCGCCGATGACGCCGGGCGTGTGCTGCGGCGCGTGCGGCGCGTGCGACTGCGGCGACGCGGGGCCCGCTAGCATGCTCTCCGCTTCCTCTATGTACCGCTGTAATGCACAGTTCCAGCTAGTCGTACCTGTAGACCTCCTGCGCGCCGATGACGCCGGGCGTGTGCTGCGGCGCGTGCGGCGCGTGCGACTGCGGCGACGCGGGGCCCGCTAGCATGCTCTCCGCTTCCTCTATGTACCGCTGTAATGCACAGTTCCAGCTAGTCGTACCTGTAGACCTCCTGCGCGCCGATGACGCCGGGCGTGTGCTGCGGCGCGTGCGGCGCGTGCGACTGCGGCGACGCGGGGCCCGCTAGCATGCTCTCCGCTTCCTCTATGTACCGCTGTAATGCACAGTTCCAGCTAGTCGTACCTGTAGACCTCCTGCGCGCCGATGACGCCGGGCGTGTGCTGCGGCGCGTGCGGCGCGTGCGACTGCGGCGACGCGGGGCCCGCTAGCATGCTCTCCGCTTCCTCTATGAACCGCTGTAATGCACAGTTCACAGTCTATCTTAGTCGGCTAGGATTTTTTTTAAATGAAAGTACCAATATTTTTGTCTATCTAAGACTAGATACACAAAAATATTGCACTCTCTCGCTGAATGTCGTATAGTACACGTACACCTAAACTATATAACCACTACTATATAATAACAGTATTTACTTTATCGACTCAGCATTACAACGTAGTAATTTCAATACCATGGAATGACATTCAGTCATCTCCTTTTATCGAAAACAAATGTGATTACAGATACTGGCAAAAAAAAAGTGCCGCACATTAAAAGGTTTTAGATTGAAGTCAATGGCTCGATCTGTGCTAACAAGTTATTAAAAATAGTATTAGAGGTATGAAGAACAGGGTGTAAAATTCACTGATACGACGGGTGTTGTATCTGGTGTGCAACTGCCCAACGATAGATATCGGGATGTTGTATATAAGCTAGTTTCGTGGTAAGCTCTGCTTGTGCGATGCAGTATTTTGCGTGACGTCATTGTGATGGTAGTTTGCGTGTGGCGGTGTATATGTCGCCAGTCTACTGAGTACCGTAGCTTCACAAGGTATATGTCGTGACAAAATAATGAAAAACTTTGAAGGTGAGACTGTACGTACGTCGGGATCCTCCCTAGCGGGCTGGCAGTGCGGCTCGTGCAGCGGCGGCGGCGACGACGCGGGCGGCGACGGCGGCGCGCGCGAGTGGAACGACACGCGCTTGTCGCGGCCGCTGCCCACTGGAGACCTGCATGTAACTCACATTTTAGTTGCTGCTTAAGAGTCCGACGGAATTTCGTATCCGTTTGCGGCTTTCGGTAATAATATATATTTTCAGCCATATTGGTTTTCACCGACGTGGGCTGCGGGTTTTCGGGTTGGACTCTTGGTACAGATCGCTGAATTTATTTTCTAACATGATTTAGCTGTTTCTTTATGTGTGGGCTCATAAGTTAACATGGGATTATTTCACCTGCATTAATCAGTTATGACGTGTCTTTACCGGGAACCCTATTTTTTATGCAAATACCATAAGGGCCAATTATGATAACAAATAATTAAGTACGTCTTCTACGTACTGCGGCGCCGCATGATGCGCGGCCAGCGCGCGGTCGTGGCGCGGCGGCGACAGCGTGCGCGCGCGCTCCGCCATCACCGCGAAGGACGAGCCGCGCGCGGGCGGCGCGGGCGCGCCCGGGCCCATAGCGCACGCCGCCGGGTGGGTACTCGATGACACGCTCAGCGCACTCACTGCAGAACTCACTTCAGCTACTCGGGTTTCTTCGTAAGTCACCTGTAGAAATTATTATAGTTGGTCATGTCATAGCCAAGCATACATTACAGCCGCAACGGGCCGCAGCGCAACGCATTTTCATTATAAAAAGTGCCGTGCGGACGTTGGTTCATAAAAATGTACGAAAGTGACGAATGAGTATTTTTGCAATACGATGCGTTGCGTTGCGTACCACCCTAATTTGCGCTAGCCTTATTGACCTATTCCCGCAAGTATTTAATGTTTGTTGATTTAAACTTTTAACCAACGTGGAACCTGGAAGTCAGGGCAGTGTTTAAAACATGTTTTTGTTCTGACTCGTTTCACGCGTCCGTCTCATTTATTTATCAGACTATTTTGATTATGCAATTTAATTACACACTGTTTATATTACACTGTTTATATAGTTTTTATCGAACACAATTTAATTTATACACACGTCACGCTGCAGTATAAAATGATTTACATCCATCACCTTCCGGTTTAGTTGAAAACCAGCGACAAGCACAAATTGTTTCGCATCGCAGTGGTGGGCCAGTGGTATCGGCCCGACTTACCAGTTCGAATTCAGACAATTTACAAGCACTTCACTTTGTGCATTTAATTTTATCATCACTGCTCTCAAAACGGAGAAGGAAAACATCGTAAGGATGTTCAGAACTTTGACGTTTAATAAATACTGCTGAATCGAATGTGCAGACACGAACAAGTGTGTAGCATGCCTCAAGTATTACAGGTTAGCAAAATTAAGTCCGTTTCAGTTGTTAGGATGTCGTTAATTCCATAAACAATAAGTACCTGTTCAGTGGCATATCCGTTAGTGATGTCGGAGCGTGTGTTGGTCTTGAGTATGGACTTGGGCGGCTGCGGCTGCTGCGGCGCGTGCGCAGGCGGCGCGGGCGACGCGGGCGACGCGGCCACAGGGGAGCGCGGCATGTCGTCTAACAGCTCTTCTGTGTCTTCTGAACCTTCTGCCGTATTGCCTTCCTCCTAATAAGAGATATGTCATGCTCAAGATACTGAAAATTTACTGATATAATCAGCTTGAAAAGCTTATATTATGCAACACAAAAATAAAATTAACTGGCAAACTATACAAACCTGACGAGTATCGAAATTCAAACCCCAACAGTAAAAAAAAGACCGCGTGCGTCACCAAACACGGAATACAAAATAAATAATAAGAGAGATTTAGTGCGAGAGACAGAGTTTTATCTTTCTTCTCTCTCATGTAACGAAATGAATTCTCGTCCGATAGGGATGATGACAATTATTAAGTTTTACAAAAAAAAAAAATACAATATTATAAAAAGTGTTTAAAAAGTATAGTAAAAATTGTTGTTAAAAACGTTTTAAAATAACTGTTAGACAAAAACAATACTATCGTAGAAGTGACGTTACGACTATATAACTTCAAACTAGCGCCATGCATAATAATAATAATAATAAACGCAAAGACCCTACACAATCGCGAGATATGCAGTCTCAGGGAATATTTCCTAGAAGCCGACGTGGGGATGCATCGTGATGTGGTCGCGGTGGACAAGGGCCTCACCCCGCTCTCCTTGGCTAAAGAGAACTGGCGCAAACCTGTAGTGCTTGACACTAATGATCGCATGGAAGTATGGCAGAGTAAGGAGCTTCACGGACGCTTTTTCCGGGCCCTACATGGACCCGATGTAGATCTTTTAGCGTCCGTAGCCTGGCTGCGTTTCGGTGACCTCTTTGGAGAAACCGAAGGTTTTGTCTGTGCAATTATGGACGAAGTTATGATGACGAACAATTACCGGAGATTTATTGTGAAAGACGGCACGGTTGACATCTGTCGGGCATGTCACCGTCCGGGGGAATCAATAAGACACATTATCTCCGGTTGTTCTCGTCTGGCTAACGAAGAGTACTTGCATAGACACAACCTTGTAGCCAGGATTATCCATCAGCAACTTGCTCTGAAATACAGCCTTGTGGAATCGGAAGTGCCGTACTACAGGTACGTGCCCGACCCAGTTCTCGAAAATGGAAATATCACATTGTACTGGGATCGATCCATCATCACTGACAGGACTATTATTGCCAATAAGCCTGATATAGTGGTGGTGGATCGAGTACAGCGGCGCACAATGATTGTTGACATAACGGTCCCGCATGACTGTAACCTCGTGAAAGCCGAGAAAGATAAAGAAATCAAGTATCTTGATTTGGCTCGCGAGGTTGTCGACATGTGGGATGTGGACTCAGCAATCATTGTGCCGATAGTCGTGACAGCCAATGGCTTAATAGCCAAGAGCCTCGACAAACACCTGAGGAGGCTCTCGTTGGGCAGCTGGATCAAGGGCGTGATTCAGAAAGCGGTACTTCTGGACACGGCTCGCATTGTCAGGAGGTTCCTCTCTCTGGAGCCCTGACCGCCGGTAGCTTGGACCCTGTTCCCGATACCGGTGGGATACTATTTTTTATATTTTTAAATGTTTTTTAATTATTTTTTTTCAGATTTTTTAAAAAATATTTAAAAATGTAATTTATAAGTTTGTAAAATATAATAAAGGAGATAATAATAATAATCTTTATTGTCCGTACCGCGAGATAAGGACGGGAATAAAACCCTCCAAAAACTTTTAAAGCGTGTAGCTACTTCATATTTCCATCGATTTTACAGATTTTTTCGATTATCTCATTTTTCTATGCCTTCTTAGAAATAACATAATTTGTCCGAACATTTCTAATATTAGTTACTCGTATCATCCCTATTTTCGAATCGCCGCGCCGCCTACGAACACTGTTTCACTTTAAAAAATACTACAACTGCGCGGGTTATCAGCCCGGCGAACGCACGGACGATGAAAAATGAAAAGTTTCGAAATATACTTTTTATTTCATCACGATTCGATATCACCTGTCACGTCTGAGAAAGTGTAAATCGTAGTCTAAAAGTTGTAATTTTCAAACAAGGTTTTCAAAGTAAAGAAGAAGTAAGTACCTGATCGTGTTGTGTGGCTCGCAATTCGAAGTCTCTTTCTAGCTGCAGCGCGCGTAGTTGTTGGTTCTGTACGGGCGTACGCGCCGCTCCTAATGATATTAATTGAGCGATTGCTGCGTCCCTGAAAATAATAATAATATAAAGTTAGGTAATTTGTGCCGTAAGGTACTTTTAATTTATTAGGGTGTTTCTAAAGTTCAGATAGGGAATACACACATCAACAAAATCTAGGGATATTTTATATTTAACCAAATATTTATTAATTTATGAAGAATGTTGTGATATAGTCTAGTTAAGGTCTTTAATAATAAAAAAAATACTATTTCGTGATTCTTTTGTTTTAAATAAAAATATATATTTTTAAAATCGCCCTAGAAAATTAGTATGATATTAAACTTCTTTTCTTCTTATAAAACTATTAATATGAATTAAAATTGAAAAACTCTTATAAAATCTAATTATTAATAATCAGTGTTGCCATCTCTTACATTAATTACACATCGACATCGATTGTTCATACATAAAATTAAATTGTCAATGTCTTGCTGCGTTATGAGGTCCCATGTTCATTGCAAGTGTTCGTAAAGTTGTTGTTCCGTCGTCAAATTTGGCGGGAAATCTCTCAAAGCTTTTCGTTGTAACATGTCCCAGGCATGCTCTATAGGATTTAAGTCGGGCGACTGTGCAGGCCAATCCAAAACTTGAATATTGTGGTCTCGGAGAGCGACCGACACGAGACGCGCCGTATGGGAAGGAGCATTATCGTGCGGGCCTTAAATTCCGGGCCCATTTGGATTCTGTGTGGGACAATAACAGGCTCTACTACCTCCTAATGGTTTTTTTGTGCAGTCATGTTGCCTTGGATCCAAACGAGCTGGGTTCGTCCGCCAAAACAAATTCCTGCCCACACCATGATTGTCCCGCCTTGGTATGAGTGGACCTCCTGAGGGTGCCGTAGACGGCTAACTCTCCCTGGAGATCTCCAAACGTGTGTTCTTCGTGAATCCGGATGAAACCCAAACCGGGAATCATCGGTGAACAGCACCAAAGACCATTGTTCGTCACTCCATGGTAAATGCTCCCGAGCCCACGAAAGCCGCCGACCGCGATTGCCACGTCGCAATGCTGGAACACGGAGCGGTCTTCGAGCATGAAGACCAACTTCATGCAACCTCCTTCGCACGGTTTGGTCGCTTACCAGCAGCCGATGGTCCTCCTGGAGCCTATATCACAGCGATGCAACTAGTACAAAACTAGTTGCATCGCTGTGATATAGGGTTGTCTTCTGGCGGTAATTTGGAGATATCAATCCTGTCTCTGCGTAGTAACAGTATATCTACCAGTGTTCCGTTCAGTCACATCCCCAGAACTGCGATAACGTGACCACAACCTTGATATCACGTTTTGGCTGGTGTATAGGACCTCAGTTGAATAGCACCATTTCCTAACATGCCCACGTCTCGTAACATTTCATCTCGACTCAAATGACGACGTGACATGACTCTTAAAGCTCACACGACATGTTAAATTAAAAAAGAAAATCGATCTATTCCCTTTTCATCAATTCATATTAATAAAACAATTATAACTTTTCTTAGCGTAACGAGTTACTAACAATTTTGCCGCCGTAATTTGTTGTTTCTTTTGTTTTTTTATTTCCATTTTTAAATTTATTACGTAATTACTACCTGGTAGAACAATAACAATCACAGTATGTCAAAACGTCAAACCTATTTTAAATGACAGCTGCGCGACAGATTATCAAAGGCTAACGGCGCGTGAGCTTTCAATGCCCGGAATGTTACCATTTTTATAAATATTGTTTATTTTATTTTGTTGAACACTTATCCAGTTATTATGTGTATGTATTTTTATTTTTTATTTTCATCTTAGCGTCTGCTACACTGGTCGACGTCATTCAACGCCGGCTGTCGCTGAAAACCAGCGCTGGGGCTCTGTCTCGCATAGGGTCGTAGCATTAAGCTGAGCGATGGCCGTTTTGCGTGGATGTGACACATATTTTCCCCCGATTTGTTCTCTTTGGTGTTTGTGTTCGATCACTGCGTCATTTTTACCGTAAATAAACGTTCTTTTCTTTCTTCTTTCTTTCAAATTTAGAGAATATAATAAATGAGGTTTCAATCTGTATATAAACTTTTTATAGAAACTAGACAGATTTTAAACTATAGATTCGTAAATAATGTAGGATTAAGGTATCCCTAGATTCTGTTGATGTGTGTATGTTATATATTAACATCGCCTTTAAATCGAAAAAAAAAATTAATAATACCGAAATGCAATTAAAAGTACTTAAAATGTGCTCTGCTGCAATTTTACAGTGTTTCAAATCATCATCATAGAACAACCTTCTAAACAAGATAAAACAAACATCAACGACGTCATCGCAGCCGGCGTCGACGTTGATGTTTATTTCATCTTTTATCAAAACATTGATGAACACTGAATCATCAATTTTCGTTACTGACCGTTCTATTGGAATACCGGGTAAAACGGGCTGAATAGGGATGCAGGGGTGAATAAAAAGGAAACTTTAAAAAGGATTTTAACATTGAAATAATAAAGTTTGTTGCCAACAAGGGCACTTAATCGTTAATCATAATACAGTCAATACATAAGATAACAACAAACATAATTATTTCAATGTTAAAATCCCCTTTAAAGTTTCGTTTCGATTCACCCCTGCATCCCTACTCACCCCGTTTTACGGTTTGCTTCTCATGTGTCGTTATCTGCATGCACGTGCCTCGTGTTGTCTCTCTCGCTCCTCCCGCTGCCACGGGTTGTGTGCGTATAATGTAGTGGTTACCTGCGCGCGCGTGCGGCGGCGCGGCGTGCCTCGTGTTGTCTCTCTCGCTCCTCCCGCTGCCACGGGTTGTGTGCGTATAATGTAGTGGTTACCTGCGCGCGCGGGCGGCGGCGCGGCGTGCCTCGTGTTGTCTCTCTCGCTCCTCCCGCTGCCACGGGTTGTGCGGCGCTGCGCCTCTCCCCGCGCCACCTGTGCCCGCGCCGCCCGTTGGATATACAGACACTGCCGGTGGTTCTAGCGCGCTGGCTACGTATCGCTCTGAAGCCAATCAAAATAAACAACATAATCATAAACCGTCGCCTTTTTCCTATGATCCATACATACGCCACCGCACGATACAAGCACGATGGTTGTAAGTACTACGCACCAGCCCTTTTAGAGAACATCATCAATAAGGTCATCAGTATATAGGGCGGCAGGAACCTCGACGTGCAAACATGTGCTGAATTAATTGTAACAATTTGCGCATCGATGACCCGCCACCCTGTATGTCCTTCTAGGGCGTCCCATCGCGGCGTTGCCATTCACATATACGTTGTCAATTCCCTTTTATTTATTTAATTTATTTATACTTCACGCACATTTTGTACAGCGGCGGACTTAATGCCATAGGCATTTTCTACCAGTCAACCTTTGGGTGATGCAGAGACAAGCAGTGGTAGGTGCAATTTATAAAAAAAAACAAGGAATAAATGTTTAATCTAAGACATATATACATATATACCTAATTGTCGCCTATTGTCGCCTTTTTTGTGGTAAATCAATTAAAGACCAAAAATAAAAAGCCACACGAATTGTCAAGTCATTTTTACCATTTGCAGTTAACTGTTATCTAACTTGCGCTGCACATTATTATCACGAAAACCATACTAAACTAAAATTGAAGTCGTATAACCGTTGTTTATCTAACCAATATAAACACAACCTCTACACAGTCTACACAAACGTCATACAAAAGGAATCGGAATACAAAATGAAGTTTTTCAACAGTGGAGTGTTGATAAACCTCTTTTTGTATTCCGATTGACTATCCATAACATAACATAACATCACGCCTTGTTTCCCCGAAGGGTTGGGTAGAGGTGTCCCTATAGTACACCCACATTTCGCCAGTTATGTTAAAGTCCCATGTAATAGGGGGCGAGCCTATTGCCATCTACCGGGCACAAATCCAGACTTCGGGCTGCTACTGAGAAATTCCAGATAGAAAAACCCAATAACACGTTGCCCGACCTGGGAATCGAACCCAGGACCTCATGCTCAGCAGTAGCGATTGCGACCACTAGACCAACGAGGTTCCATATCCAGACTAATATTATAAATTCGAAAGTGTGTCGGTTGTTTGTTATCTTATCACACCTAAACTACAGTACGGATTTCCATAGATTTGTCAAGGCGATAGATGGTACCCTGGGGAAGGACATATTATACTACTTTTGTCCCTGTAGCACGTTCCTTTGGGATTATTTCCGACATCCACTACACATTCATGCTATTCACAAAAAAAGCTTTTAAGATTTCAGAACTGCAACATGCAAATAGCCTGTATTAATGAAGAAGTAAATGTCCATACCGTCTTCGGGTTGCACACTGCTGTGTGGAGGCTGCTGCGGCTGCGGATGTGACTGCTCCTCCATTTCCATGTCGGTTCGCCTCGCACCCTAACAGCGAAGATTTAATTATTCATTAGTCAGTCAATACATATTTTGGTGTAAGAAAACATACATACAAAATCAACATTGCGTGTCTTAAAAGTCGTAAATAAATAACCTGAGACGCACACTTCCGTCGTCTCAGGTTATTTATTTATGCTTGCTTTGATGCGCTTTCACACTTACGAAGTTTATTATTATTATATTTATTTCTTCTACCGCAAGATTGATATTTGTTTGAGAGTACGCTTCGCTGCGCTTCTTTTATTAAATAAAAATTTAGTACTGCGTATTTTACCTGAGGTTTCGGGGCGACCGGCGGCTGTGACCTCTGCGGTGATGGAGGACCGGGCGGCATCCATTCGTACCTGCAGTAATAGTTATGGAGAATTTTGGTTTGGTTTGTATAATCGACCTCGTAATTACTTTACCACCTGATAGGGATGATGACTAATATTAAAAACGTTTGAAAAAATATGTTTTTTGAAAGAAGGCATCTGTAAAATAAGATAATCGAAAAAAATTGTTAAATCGATGGAATCATGAAGAAGCTACACGCTTTAAAAGTTTTTGAAGGGGGTTATTCCTGTCCTTGTCTCGCGGTACGGGCAATGTATGGCGCTAGTATGGATAGTTACATAGTCGTGACGTCACTTCTACGATAGTGCTTTGTCGTACTCTTTGTCTAACAGTTATTTTAAAATGTTTATAACTTGCCAATAATGATAGCAAACGAATATATATTTTTGAGTTAGTAACATTCATTTGTCGTCATCCCTATTGCCCCTTGCAAAAGAACGATATTATTCATTGCTGCACGTGGACACAAGGTTTGACAATGTTGAACCTACGTGTGCTTTACAATTTTAGGAAGTTCTACAAGGACCTTTTGGCTGTTGAATGACATTGACAGGTTGTCGGTAAACAATTGTGTCAAATTGTATTGTAAACACAAGATGGCGGCGTTAAATCCAGCTTTTGCCACGCGCCAAAAGATCCTTACACATCACTCTGCCTAGCCTGTACCCGACTATATTGGGGTCGGTTTCCAACCTTGATGCAGTTGGATACCATTTTTTACAAAGAGCGACTGTCTAACTGACCTCCACATCCCAGTTTCGGGTTTCTGACTACCCGTAACGACTGTCAAAGATCCACGAATGACAGCTAGGACCAACGGCTTAACGTGCTTTCCGAGACACGGAAGGGTTTCGGTATGTAAATATGGTCACCCATCCACGAACCGACCGCGGCAACCGTAGCTTAACCTGACCGATCGACCCGTGCGACTATTATAAGTTAGCCAAAATATCCTAATACAGCCGTAGAAAATGGAACTGACCTCTGCGGCGGGTGGTGTTGGTTGTGGTAGATCTGGTGCGGGCTCTGGTTGTGCACGTGCAGCATGGGCTGCGAGTGGTGCAGCTGCGGCGACTGCTGGCCGTACGGACCTGGCGGCAGCTGCATCTGGGGCGGGCCTAGAGATAGGAGTGTGAAGAGAATATTTGAAGATCTTTCACATGTCAGTGGAATCTGTGTTTACGGGCCTCGCCAAAGTTTTGGATTATGTTGGTGACGGGTTCAATTTTTAGATCACGATGGAGGATATCATTTCTTAAAAACGCGCCCTGGTTGCGCGGGAACAATACTCTTAAGTACCTTATTTTGGAATGTTGGTATTATTTTGATAACGGTTGGTATAGTACAGTTCCACAGTTGGATGCCATACGTCATATCGGCAAGAGAATATGCTTATATAATAAAATATAGTTATGTATCATTTGATAGGATAGACAACTCGTATAACAAGGTGCGTTGTTGGCATATGTGGGCATTAGCGACGAACTACATGTGGAGTTCCGCAAAACAAAAGTGTTATTAAAATCAAATGACTGCTTTATCATAGTTCTGTGAATTGATTGTTTTATCAACCGGTGTACGTTGATCAGCCTGAGCTACCACATTAATCTATCTGCGTTGATCGACGTCGGTCGAATCGATGTGGTACAACTCGCCTGATTTTGATATTATCTTCATTGGACGAGTCACCGGCCATCAAAGTGGAAAGAACAAACATGTATTACCCAAAAATCTTTTTAACAAAAATAAATTAAAACATGAAAGAAGGAATTGAAAGACTGATTATGATTAACTTCGGGATATACCGTATTCAATAAAAGATGCATCTTCAAAGGCTGACTACTCTGAAAATGAAATAAAAACGTAAGTGTTACCCATGAGGTGCTGCTGTGCCTGCGCGCCGTGCGCCAGCTGCTGCCGCCGCGCCGCCTCCTCCGACATCTCCGCCAGCTTGGCCGCGCGGGCGCTGGCATAGCCCTACACACAACACACATTTTACAAAAAAATACACAAACGAATGAGTTAAAAGTATCGGGTTTTTAATGGTCGTAGCTCGCGGCACAAACAATTGAAAACTTAGTACACGTTTATACTAACCCTAGGCGATATCTGCTAAATGAATGCTTTTTAAATCGGTCTAGCGACACGCCGCACGTTATTATTTATTGACTTAAATAGCAGGCGAATAGGAGGAAAGAGGGAGTCCTATGCCGGCGTGGGGCGCAGGCGGTGGTTTTCAATTTACGAATTATATTATCTTGTTATTTTTTATAGGATTACTGGCCACGTCCACGGTCACGCCCTACCCGTGTGTTAGATTCATGTCGCCATTGTAGCGCCAAGTTGTATACACAAAGTCACAAAATTCGCTTTTCCCTTTTTAATATTATTTTAGATAAAAACGCATTGTTAAATCATATTTAGGCATTCATTTACCTGTCGCCTGCTATTAGTGAAAACGGCCATTAATCATGGAAGTTTGAGATAGAATAGGTTGGGGAAATAGTTTCTTCGCATTTTTTAAGAAAATTCAAAACATTTTTTAACATAGTTTATTTACATTTAACTAAAGTATGTAGGTACCATTTTATTCGATAACTTTTTGCCATCTTGTAGGTAGGGCTAAAGAAATTTTGGGACTTCTGATCAAAATACCGCGACAAGTTGTTTTGACAGTCCTCTCGTGATGTTAACCTAACACTGCCTAAAGAATTCTGAAGAGACCGAAACAGGTGGAAATCTGAAGGTGCAGGGTCAGGACTATACGGCGGATGCATTAACACCTCCCAGCCAAACTCTCTTAATTTTTGCTGAGTGGCTAAAGAGTGTAAGGTCTAGCGTTATCATGATGAAAAACCACACCCCTACTGTTGATTAATTCCGGCCGCTTTCTCTCAACTTCTTGCTTTAATCTCATCAGTTGTTCGCAGTAGAGTTCAGAATCGATGGTCCTGCCTGGTGGTACAAGCTCATAATGAATAATGCCCTTCCAATTCCACCACACACACAGCATCATCTTGTTGCGAGTTAACCCGGGTTTCGCCACAGTATGTGAAGCCTGACCGGCCTTTGACCACGACCTTTTTCTTAAGTTCTTGTCTTATGTGATCCACTTTTCGTCACCAGTTATCAGCTTCTTCAAAAATGGTTCGGTTTCATTACGTCGTAATAAAGAATCACAAATGAGTACACGGTTCATTTGGTTTCTTTCAGTGAGCTCGTGAGGTACACAAATGTTAAGCTTTTTTGTGTACCTAGTTTTTTTCAAATGCGCCAAAACTGTTTTGTGGTCAATTCCCAGTTCTTCAACTACGTCGTAACTACTGATATGCCGATCTTGCTCCACTTTTTCAAAAATGGCATCCATTTTATCCGTAACGTTTTAGGCATTTTAGGCGACCAGAGCGACGTGCATCTTTGACATCAAAATTTCCGGATTGAAAACGCTTAAACCAAAATTGTGCTACTCTCACAGACACTGCACTAGGTCCATAAACATCGCAAATTTTTTTCGCGGCTTGCGTTGCTTTTTTTTACCTTTTTCGTAGTAAAATTTTTAAATGTATCGAATTTCTTCATTATATTCACTCATCTTGACAGTACGAAAAACAAATAAAAATCACAAATTTTCCTAATTTGAATTTGGAACTATGTTCTTTAAAATTTAAACTTTCAATGATACCAAAACCAGCCAGATTTTATTACAAGTTCATACATACTATAATGGGAAAAGACTTTTCCCCCAACCTAATAGTATGGCAGCTACTCTACCCGTGGCAGCTACAGGAAAACGTTCTCCTTATCCATAACTTTTGTCATTTCTAATTTCGAAAAAAAAAAATTGGAGGAATGGTTCATGTGGCGGCATCTACACCGCCACATGCGAACACCGCATCACACTGACGTCACGAAAAATCCTGCATCGCGCATGCAGAGTTTACCGCGCAACTAGCAAATATACAACATCCCGACATCAATCGTCGGGCAGTTGCCCACCAGACTCAGCACCCGACTGGTCGGAGGATCCTCCATTTACCAAAGAGTATAAGTGGACTTTACACCCTTTTCCTCATATAGGCAAGAACAACACTAAGTTTCATGTTTATGATGTTGTCCGATGCAGTTTAGAGCTAAGGATTATGTTGGCGTTTTCCCGTCTATGACGGTTAAGAAACATCAAACCAGTTAAGTTCAATAGTTTAGAAACAGTTTAAAGTTATGTTCGTTTAGTTATCTGAGTTGCACTTAATGTTATGTTTTTATTGATCAACCCGCACATTAGCGCGTGAGGAAGTTTTAGCTACGACTGAATTGAGTGATTATTAATTAGACACGCCTAAACGTACTTTTGCTGTATGTGTAGTTTTGGTACGCACAAATTAAAAGACTACTCGAACAATCGACTACTAGAAGAGTAATCGAAAAAAAACTATTTACATGCATTTTGAAAGAATATTACGTGATTAAATTAGTAGGGGTTACAGCATAATATATGTAGTATAGTATACCTGGTGATGTAAAGGTGAGTCGGGCGCCTCAGGCTGCCCACCCGCTGTGAAATGCGCCGACTGCGGCCGGTTGCTGCCCGTTGAACTGCGCAACGACGACCATCTGAAGCCATTAAAAGTATGTATCAGTCAACTATATACATTAAAAGTTTACAAGGAACAGAACTTCTAAATAATATGGCTAACACTGACTACAATTGCAAAAGACATTGAACAGATGCCAAACTCGCTCAGAACGCGTTTATCCGAAACTAGCGCTATTACCTAGTTTCGGGGCGAATGATGCGCTTCTAAACGAAGTTTTTCTATCCAATAGTTAAATCAAAAAGCGTGGAGTGCTTTTAGTTGTGTGTAAATTTAAATTAATTAAAAAAAAAAAATTAAATCATTGGATATAAAAGAAGAACTTATACTAGTAAATTTTATTATGTTTATACTTTTCAGTTTGTGATAAAAGAGTGTTTTTAGGGTTCCATAGTCAACATAAAAAAAAAAACTTATTTTGGACACTTATGAAACGTCATAAGCTGGTTTTTACAATGTTGAGCCAAGAGGGAATCCTTAAAGTTTCGCCATGTCCGTTCGTCCGCAGCTCAGCTCAGAGACTCTTAATATACAAAATACAGCTTTCTAGAAGCTGTAATTTGGCATGGATAGATGACATCTTAGTCACGCCGACAAAGTGGTAAAATAAAAGCAATTTTTTTTTGTGTACCTCCCCTACACCTACAGTGGGGATGAATTATTTTTTCTCGTTGGTCCCAAGCGTGGGGAGTCGTTGCAAAGGTCGTTCTATAATACTACGGGTGAGTGAAAACCATTTTTCGATTCAGGGATCCATTTTCGAAGCATTAAGCTTTAAAGTGCAAATTTTTGTTAGAGCAAGAGTCATTCCACCACCTGCCAGCTAAATGGTTGTTTTTCGATATGAATCACGGCAGTTGTATATTACGAAGTTAAAAGGAAAATGATCACAGCTAAGTAGGCTTTACGAGGTAACGAGTAATAGTCGACCAACTTACAATTGTTTTTGGAATGTATGGGAGAACATGTTGTTCAACTATAATATTAAGTTTCTTCTTGGGATAAATTCATCCATCTACGGAACCCTTCATTGTGCGTGGTTTGACACGCACTTGGCTGGTTTTTATGGAACAATTTTTTTTTGTCCGTATTTGGCTGAATAAAACTCACTCAGACGTCGACTGAATGTAGCATCCTTGACTTTTGACACTTAAGTACTGAAAATGTAGACTTCAGTTATAGATACCTGTCTTGTAGAGCATGTTGTTGCGACTGAACAGTGGACAGGTTCTGGTAGAAGCCGTCGTGCTGCGCGGGCGCCGACAGGTTGTGGCTGCTTCGGGACTTGCTGGGCCAAGCGCTCGGAGAGCCACTCGCTACCGGCGAACTGACGGGCACGCTGTCAACGTTTTATAACAATTACTGTAATGTTTGAAGCTGTGGTAGGTTTAGAGTTGCGAAAATGTCGTGCGTTTACAGTTTTCTGACAGTAATAATACATTGTGATACAAGTGTGCTCTTTTGGTCATTACAACCGAGGCGGTTTTATTCGATAAGGGAGCCGAGTGGGTAATGATCAATGCACACGCGTGTCACACGACGTTTTTCAACACACTTGCGAGGAAATTAACCGACTCGTATTGTTATTATCTTAAATTATTGAAACAATTAGTGAAAGTACAATTCTCAAAATAATACCGAACATTTTTTGTTGGCACTTTTACAGTTTGTGATAAGGTATTGGTATTATTATTAATTTCGTTGTTTTCATTTTGATGATAAAAATATTCATTGTATTTAAACGTAAAAACTCTTTACGGAGACGAAAGAAAATAAAAACTTTAATATAAAACACGAGAGCGGTAATGTAAAGTAAAAAGCACGCGTGTTTAATACACTGCGTTATGAACCTAAAACCGGTGTTATAAGAGCCACTTTATGAGCAATTGTGTTGAAAAAAGTTTTATGTGAGGTGTGGTGTAGTCATGAGTGATACTTTTCATATTGTGTACATATGTACAAGTGAAGTATCGTTCGATACTTAAGACTACAGGATCTCTTGTTTGGCGTAAGCGCAGACCAGTCAAGTATGTATTGTATTAAAATGATTGTGTTCATTTGTTAAAATAATTTATCCTACTCGCGCTCCGACGATATATGTGGGTCGTACATACCTGACGGTGTGGTGCGCGGGCGGCGGCTCGGCCACGTGGTGCAGCGCGGGCGTGCTCTTGCTGCACTTCACGCTCGCCTCCGCCGCCAGGCGCGCCGGCAGGTCACGCTCCGACGATATATGTGGGTCGTACATACCTGACGGTGTGGTGCGCGGGCGGCGGCTCGGCCACGTGGTGCAGCGCGGGCGTGCTCTTGCTGCACTTCACGCTCGCCTCCGCCGCCAGGCGCGCCGGCAGGTCACGCTCCGACGATATATGTGGGTCGTACATACCTGACGGTGTGGTGCGCGGGCGGCGGCTCGGCCACGTGGTGCAGCGCGGGCGTGCTCTTGCTGCACTTCACGCTCGCCTCCGCCGCCAGGCGCGCCGGCAGGTCACGCTCCGACGATATATGTGGGTCGTACATACCTGACGGTGTGGTGCGCGGGCGGCGGCTCGGCCACGTGGTGCAGCGCGGGCGTGCTCTTGCTGCACTTCACGCTCGCCTCCGCCGCCAGGCGCGCCGGCAGGTCACGCTCCGACGATATATGTGGGTCGTACATACCTGACGGTGTGGTGCGCGGGCGGCGGCTCGGCCACGTGGTGCAGCGCGGGCGTGCTCTTGCTGCACTTCACGCTCGCCTCCGCCGCCAGGCGCGCCGGCAGGTCACGCTCCGACGATATATGTGGGTCGTACATACCTGACGGTGTGGTGCGCGGGCGGCGGCTCGGCCACGTGGTGCAGCGCGGGCGTGCTCTTGCTGCACTTCACGCTCGCCTCCGCCGCCAGGCGCGCCGGCAGGTCACGCTCCGACGCACGCCGCACCGCGCCGCCCGCAACCGCAGCACCCGAAGCGCCCGCAACGCCCGCTAGAACATCACAACTTTATTATAACATCTCTACATAACTTCTTATTCAATCAGCTATACAAATAAAGAAATCTACATTGACATAAAAATTAAAATTACGAACCAATAAAATAAGATTTAATAACGAAAAACGAGTGCGACTGACAGAAACGTACGAAAAAAACGAAGTACGATTTTTATTCGACAAAATAATAAACGTAACGGATATTCATGCATTTCACAACAATTACATTCTGTCCAAATAATAGACTTCCTTCATTCTGTAACCAGGTACACACACGAAATGAATGTTTCCATGAAATTACATCTCGACACAAAGTTAATCTCTAATTGATACATTTCATGTAAACACGCCTGAATTACGTGTGCATCAGAAGACCAATGTAGAAAGTAAAATATTTGTTTAACGTAACCTGTGTTTAACCAAAATAAAATATCTAGTGCAGTAACGAAAATAAAGTTGTGCGTCCAGCTATAACACACCTATCGTCATGCGTGTGTGGGAGCCTTACACGTGCTGTGTGCGGCGCTAACGTCGGGGCAGGAAGCCGCGAGCGCAGCCTGAGGGAGCATCGCCACCACCCGCGGCAGTCGATCTGTAGACCCGTTTGTACTCCCACTCACAACCAGCGATTCCTTACTCTGTGTCGCCTGGTCCGAGTTCATACTCGACTGATTGGACTTCAGCCTAATATTATCTAAAGTGATTCGTCGCGGCTTTTTGTCAATTATCTCGTTGAATACATATCCATTAGCAGTATTGTCTGTGTGCTCCTCAGAAGGCAAGTTTGGTATTTCGAACTCATTGCCATGCGCAAGGGTATCTTCACTGCCCCGTGATCCATATTTAGACCAGTCTTCCAACTGGATGAGGATACTTTTTACTTCGTCGTCAGATAATTTCTCACGCTTGGAGTCGCTCGTATCCGTTTTATTGCACTCGTATTGTATGTCCGCCAGACTCGCACTAGCGGGAAGGTTTTCAATGACCTTGGTAGTTTTGTCGCGGACGCTGAGGTTCGGACTCGACTGGCAATTTCGCTTGTACATCTTAACACAATACTTCAGATTGATGTTGTTAAAATGTTTTGTCAATTCTTTGACTTTGCCGAAGGACGGTCTATATTCATCAGGAGATTTCCATGACTTTCGATCGACACTATCTAATATTTGTTTAGCACCAGGTTCTGCAGGCATCTGAGCTTTAACGGTGCCGACATCACATTTCATTTCAATATTCGTCTCATCAAAAGAATCAGACGTTGAATAAGTGGACGGAATTTCGGTATCTTCAGATTTACCCGAATAAGAAGTCGACATGCTAAATATTGCTCTCTTAAGCCTGCACTGAATATTATCTATTTGGTCATAGCCTTTCTTAATATCAAGGTTGAGCTCGGTTTTTCTTTTAGGAGTCGATATGAGGCTCTTCACTTCCATCGGAGAAGAGAGCGTTTGACAAACTGCGTCCACAGTTACAGGTTTTTTATCCGAATCTGATTGATCAAGAGACAAAGACGGTAATATTCTTCGTATTTTAGGTGTAGCAACCTTGTCAGGCGGGCCTTCGTTTTCGAATATCAGCGGTTCTGAGTTCGGCTCATCGATGTAAGGGATCTGCTGGGTCTCAGGTTGTGGCGTGCGACAACACTCGCATGCACTCACACACTCATCGATGCCGGTACAGCGTCGCCTATAGAACTCGTTCTCTCTACTGCGAGCGTTAATCAAATCGAGGGTAAGCTTAGTGTCTATTGGTTCCATCTGAGGTGGTAGACAAATGGAGTCTCCGTTATCGCTAGACTGGTCGTAGTTGGCAGGAGGCTCGGGTACCGGCGGCGGCTCCTCGGGCGGAGGCTCGTGCCGCGGTGAGGCGCCGGCCTGCTGCTCGTCGAAGTCTTCGCACGTGAACGTGAACACGGGGATGGGTCGCAGCGGCGGCGCGTCGCTCCTCAGCTCGAGCGGACAGCCCGGCGTGTCCGGGGATAAGTCATCCTGCAACTGGTTGTTCTCCCTGTCCAACGTCACTATCAACCTAGGTATTGAACCGTGGTAGTGAGGCTGCCACTCCTCACTCTCGTCCGTACTAGACTCCGTAGACTCATCTCTTAGGAATTGACATCGATTGTGACACGGCCGACGACCATAGCCTGCAATAGACACTTACATGAACTTCAATTCGGTATTTGAATAAATTCTGTATTTGAATATGTTTTGCTAATGAAGCGACAAATAAAAGAAACGAAAAAAAAAAACGCAACGACACCTGAAAAAAAAAACGGATATTCAGCGACAAGGTCGTTTTTGAAGACTGCAAACTCAAAACTTTTGACAGCACAAAAGTGTGAAGCCGTAAAACAAAAAAACAAAAAAAGAGTATTTTGCGCCAGCAGACTGTAAAAATAGCTGCGTTATGGTTCCGTGTTACCGGGCGTGCGAGAAGGGTGGGGTGAGGTGTAAAGTGGGCATGCCTGCGGTGGCGAGCTCGGTGCGCGGCGAGGCGGGCCGCAGGAGCGCGGGGTGCGGGTTGGTGAACGTGCCCGAGTTGCGGCGCGACCGGTCCTCGTACTGCACTTCTTCCACTGCTCGCCAGAACCACAACAACGTCACCAGAACCATTACATAACAACACAGTGCTATATCCCTCAAATAAACGTTACATTAGACATCCTATCTACTCCAAGTATCTTGAATGCAAGTAGTCTAGTAAGTTTTAGTGATTTGTTTCTTTTCTAGCACTCGAACCTCAGGAAAAGCATCGATAAATAAAACGAAGAAAATGTCGCTTTTCTTGGTGACAAACACATTCATTTAAAATCTGTTAATAATAATATTTATTTGTTATAACAACTCCAGAAACACGTATGTGTTGGAAGCGCTTAAAAACTATGTAATTCCATCACAAATTTACATTTAAAATAACCCAAATATAATTATAGAAAAAAATAAGATTCCTCAAGAATATAATGATAAAAATAACTCCTACATGTTAGGGGTGGTCTAATAAAAACGCTTTCCATCCTATTTTTAAAGATCACCCTGTATTTAAGTCCATGCGAACGTAGTCGTGGCACAGCTGACACTGCCATATTACAAGGGACTTACGGCCAAACCCAATAACCTAAGGCAGATCGCTATTGATCTACTGATGATAGACAGTACAATTCTATCTGCCCCTGTCAAACAAATAGCTGTCAACACGTTATTGGACCAACCATTTTTTCCTTTTGGGAAGTTAAAACCAGAGATTGATAGGTTTTTCTATCTCCAGAACGTTAAAATTGGAGATACGTTATTGGGTTCGGCCGTTAAACTAACTCACCAAATGTGGGTGCAGGACTTTTTTTTTGGGGGGAAATTATCAAATGACTTGAACTCCCGTTCTAAAACCCTCCCATGTTCCTTCAGTTCCCTGTGCCGGGGGCCACGGTATCTCTTTCGAACAACCCGCGACCCAACCAACGCAACCCAACTGGCAGGAGTCCGCGAGGCCTAAGCTGAGCTTTGCATTTGTGTGAGTGATCACCAATGGAGGGACGCACAGCGCATCACACACACAAATAAAACGTAGACAGACCGTGAAAACGGTTTTGCGGGGTATTGTTCTTAAGTTAAGACTTACAAACTTTGTTAATGATCAATAAATAATAATAATAAATGCAAAACTAAGCTTAGGCCTCGCAGACTGTACTATTGGCTACACCTCTGCCTAACTCTTCGGTGATTACAAGCATGATGATTTGTTATGTTATGTATAAAAATGAGTTGTAATTTGAGTAAGTACTTTGTTTAATATGTGTGAATGAACATACCTTGTCGTGGGTTGTAGGCGGGTTGATGCAGCAGCGTTGCTAGGCCGTGCAGCATAGCACCTTGCTTCGCCACCTCCAGGGTCACCGTAGGTCCCGTGCGCACTAGGTACTCTGCCGCCTATGAATATTGATTAGCGTTAGGAATATAAACTATTTTTCACACAAACTGATGTCAAATAACACTAAGGGCTGATTTTTCAATAGTCAGATAACTTTTTTCTGAGGAATAATATTGTGGTTTGACAGCTCATACTAATATTAAGGGCTGATTTTTCAATAATTAGATAAGTTTTTTCTGAGGAATTATATTGTACTTTGACAGCTCGTGCTAAGATCTAGGGCAGATTTTTTAATAGTCAGATAACTTTTTTGAGGAACAATATTGTGGTTTGACAGCTTTTGCACACCAGCACCCTAATTGCGTAACACATTTTCGTAAACGATTACGACTAATCTGTTTGATTTTGACGGTTCAAGAACATTCATTGCGTTCTATATATTGTTGAGCAGAATTTTTATCGAACTTAAGAAGCAATGGATTAGCAATCTGTTTCAAAACGATTCAGATTCCGATTGATTGTGTATTACGCAATTAGGGTGCAGGTTGAGCCAGGAGAGTACTGTGCCACTCCCAAGGAAATATAGGAACTTATGTGACGTATCCACTTCCTTTACAAAACTTTTAGTTGAAATATAACTTTTGTATGCTGACAAGGTTTCGTGGTATCATTTCTCTCACCACGAAACCCCTTACGTCACAGGTAGGGATTGCAATCCCGCAACTCACTCAATCCCGCGGGATTGATATGCGGGATCCCGCGGCATCCCGCATATTTGAAATTATTCACAGTAGTTCAACTTTTTGCCCCGGTTGTATGTTAGATAAAGTATTAATTTTTTGATCTTATAGGGCTATAAGATCGAAAAATTTATACTTTATCTTATTTAAAATTATGTTAGAAAATCGATTTGAAACTACAGGTTTTTTTTTTAAAAATCACTAATTATTAATTAAACATGTCTTACATTATCAACAAAAATTATTTGTTTTCTAACAAAATAATAATGAAATTATAATTAAGTACGAGTAATTAGTAATCAGCCTTATTAGACCTTAATTTTTAAATGTTTAGCATCAAAAGTTTTGTTAAATTTTACCCTTACATCTAACAACAGTTTTATGATGTTTGTAATTCAGTCTTAATAGTCTTATTCATATAATGACTAATGCACGCAAAACTTCAAGAATTTTTTAGCGGTAAATTTAAATTTGCGGGATCCGCGGATCCGCGTTTTGAAGGTGCGGGATCCAGCAGATTAATAACTGGAGCGGGATCCCACGGGAATGCCGGATCCCGTTTTGCGGGATTGCAATCCCTAGTCACAGGTCTTAAACAATTTCTAAACTTTAATACGTCCACGTTCCTTGTTTCTTTGCATTGCGCACTAACGAAAACAATGAATATTCAGACAAAGAAATTAAAGTCGTTTCCCAGCAACCATGTTTGCACAAAGTTACTTAGATGACGTATGTAACAGAGAGAGAGAGAGGAGGTATTTGTACACTCTGTATCATATCTTGATTATGCAAATTCCCACGTACCTTCTCCTGAGTAATCCCCACGAGTGACTGTCCGTCAACAGACAGCAGTTGGTCCCCGGCGGCCAGCCGACCGTCCGCAGCCGCCGCACCGCCCGGCACCACGGACTTTATGTAGATGCCGAGCTTCGTCTGTCCTGCGCCCTGAACAATCGATAGTGCAACGCTGAGTGAATAGATGATTAAGTATTAGGTTTCTTGCTAAGCCATGGCTGGCTGGCTGACTTAAGCTATTTGAAAAAGAAATGTCGTTGTCTTTAAATTTTCAGATGTCGGCTAATATCAAAGGTCGGGTAAAGTTTATTTAGTGTTTCTCTAACTAACCTTAGCAGCAACAATGCTGAGTCCCATGCCGTTAGAGTTCTTGTGTAGCTGTATGATGTGCACGCGCGGGTCGGGCGCGCGGCGCTGCGCGTGCATGGCGGGCGCGTGGCCGCTCATGTACACGGTCCACACGCCCAGCGCGTGCGGCTGGTGCGCTAAGCGACATAGTCCACCTCGCTGTAGTGGCGCCACGAATTCTGCCAGACCGGGTGGCACGCCACATACCACCTGAAATCAAACGAATCACTCGATCATGGGTATAAAACACCTATCACTACGATTATTGGAATAAAGTTCTTTAACGCAGCTAGTGGTAAGAGTCAAATGGTAGAAATCGTCACGAAGCGAAAAATCTTTATGCTCTCTCCAAGCGACTTTTGAACATATATAATTATTATAAAGAGACAGAGATAGACAGAGAGATAGTTTCCATGGTTTCCGAGGGTACTGAAGTTAATATTGAGATCAAAAAGAAAATACAAGATGGCGACAAAAAAATCTATCGTCTAATCGTTTTTATAATTATCGAGGGTGCTAAAGCCGATAGTAAGGTCAAAATTAATATTCAAGGTTGCGGCTTTGATTTAAAAATTCGTTGTGGATGTCGTTTTCGTGGTTTGCGGGGGTGTTCAAGCCAATCAAGCAAGGTCATAATAAAATTCCAAGTAGAAAAAATGACATTCAAAAATTTTCGGGGCCATGACGGCCGCGAAAATTTTCGCGGCCATGACGGCTTGGATTTACATTTGAACTTTAGTTTTTTTCACATCAGTAAGTTTTAAATGTTATTGATATAACTTTTATACTGACAAAATCCCAAAACAAACATACCTCCGCACTGAATCCATCGCTCGGTATCAACAACCCGGCACCTAACCACGAACTTTCTTCTAGCCTTATCTCTCGCCCATCAGCCCGGTACAATTCGTCCGTGTGTGTGCGCACGTAGGCCACGCCTGCTTCAACCACATCGAGCGGCGCGAGCGGTGTTAGGAGCGCTCGCGTTTGTACCGAGTTCAGTTTGAAACAAGCTTTTAAAGCTGCTACTGCTTCGTCTGCGGTACGGTACTCGCCTTGGATTAGGCGCGCTGAAAAAAAAACACATTTATTTAGAATCTAGTACTTCTAGGGTTTGAGACGCCACTTCTTCTCAGTTTCAAGCACCTTTGAAGGAATGTCTTATTTTATTTTTAAATTCAAAAGCTTCTGTTCCTCAGTCTAATTTCAATAAATTACAATCTTTTAAATGCAATAATTTTGGATTATGTGATAACTAAACCATGTAATCAAAATTAAAAATTATAAATGTGGTCGTGCAGTTAAGTTTTGTTCTTTACATGTATATTTACTTGTGTTCTTATTGTCACTTAACAAGCCAGGATTTCCCATCAGTAATAATGGCGAACTTCCAAACTTTTATTTCCTATTTAACTCCAATAAGAGTGAATGAATAATAGGTAGATATAGGTGTTGCATACCAGCTTGATTCATGCGCGCGAAGTGGCACTCTGCAGCCAGCTCGAGTCCTTGTCTCTCTGCCCAGGCCGCCAAGACTTTCAGTCGCGCCGATAAAGCAGCGCCCCATCGTGCACTCACCATGCCTTGTTCGGTGACCAACTGTGGAGAAAATGTGCTTCATTACTACCAATGTGAAACAAGAGAACAACAGAAAAAGATGAAGCTATACAAGACGAATAGCGCCATCCCTTTTTATTTCTGATCATGTCTGTAAAAATCTCACCGTGAAGGCATGCGTGGAGTGAGCTGTCAGTGTCATCCCATCTTGATCAATCCCTAGCATCAGTGGTTCTGACAGCTCACTCCACGCTCACTTCACCTAAGTTTTCACGGTGAGATTGTTACAGAATAGCACTACTGTTCGAAGATGACGTTGAGTTACGTTTGAGGTCCGTGAGGTTGTTGACAGTTACGGTAGGCGTGAATTTGCAAATAAAACTGAAAATGGACTGTTATAATGCAGCTATCTTAATAAGCCTGTTCGCCTAAGATAAAGTTTGGTTTGAAACAACTTACCTTGTTAAAACAAACAGCATTGATGTAGTGGAAGAGATGCGAAAACAGCTGTATAGTAAGCGCGGCGTTGACGCGACATCTCCGCAGCAGTACGATGGCGGCCGCTAGAGCCTGCAGCGTGGGCGCCGTGGCTTCGTTCGCGTCGCCCACCGCGGCGCTGGTCAGTGTCGCCAGGCCGCGGGACAGCTCTTCTTGGAAACATGTTACTAAGTTGCTGCGGAAAGAAATTAAGTTGTTACCGATATTATACATACATAGTCGCACAACCCATGCGTTGAACTTTTTCGTTTGTTATTAAACAAAAAAATAGCTGTTCAGTACATTTTCACTGCATAGGTATTGCACTTTTCTATGAAACAGCTGTTTTTTTTTTTTACAACTGACGAAAATGATCAACGCTAACGCTCATGGTTACAGTTTCGCTTGCTCGCTCATTTTCGCTTAGCGTTCTTTATTTTTATTATTTTTGTTCGGCTCCTTAGGGTCGTATCGTACCTTCCTCAAGAATTGGGCTACCAAATACCAAAACGTTTATTTACATAGATTAGCGCTTTCCGAGTTTCCTTGGAAACAAACAAACTATTCAGATTTATTATTAGTATATCTATACTAATAATAATGGCGAAGAGTAATTAGTTGGGTAATGTTTGTTCTTTGTTTTGTGGAGATTGCTGAACTAAGTTAGAAAACTTAGTACCTATCGATGAATAAAATTATTTTTGATGTAACCAAAAACTTAAATATTTCCTAAGCATCACTTATACACATGCAGATGATCTACTTGTTGTCTGCAAAAAGAACCGCTTACATGTTATTATACTTTTATTAACCTTAGTTTATTTTTATTTAGTTTATACTCATTGTTAATTTATAACATGGTTAGAATTTAGTATCGTTTGGCAGGAGGTAGGGGTGGGGAGGTGGTGGGGGGGATGGAGGGGGGTGCTCCGTCCCCCCTGGTACCACTCCCATGAAAAGGTAACTCACCGTTTTTGAGAAAAACTAATTATTGTAACCTAACCTCAAAACACTTAAATGTCGCTTTTCAAACGTCTCCGGCGCTGCGGGAAGTGCAACCCCTTCGCCCTTGCGTAACAAAGGATAGGCACCCATGCTCACCTCCGCAGCTTCGGCTTACTGGTCGCCTCCGGCGACCAGCCTCAGCCGCTACGGCTCGCACGGGTGCCTATGCTTTGTTACGGCTGGCGGGGATTGCCCTCCCTTCGCGCCTCCGGATTTTTATAAACACTCTAGGGGTAGGAGCCAAAAGACTACGTGGAGTCGGGGTGCCCCGATTCGGTTTTGGAACAATGTCGACCTATTTTAACCATGAATTGGAGGTACACTAACTTCTCACAACTCTGGGAGAAACGGAATGAACGTAAACAAATGACACTGACACATGACACAAATAGCGTTTTTTTTTTTTTTTACGTTCCGTTTCACCGATTTTGCACGACATTTTACACCACAGACAATACACTAGTACAGATTTGGTTGTCATTTGCCGATTTTAACGTTTCGTTACGCTGTAATCTAATTTGAGGTTAGAAACATTTATTATTAATTTCTCGAAAAATACGCATTACCTTGTAATAAGAGTGGTAGCGTTATAATCAGGGAACCCACCCCTACCATCTTCAACCCTTTTTACCCCAAAACTCTTGCCAAACGATACTAGACCCAAGCCTATAACATTAAGTAATTATGTACTTAGCCTGTAGCACAGGTTCATCCGAGTTCAGGAAAATAAGCAAGGATTATTATTTAAACATTTTAAATCTAAGGTAACTGCATTACTTTTAGGCAAATGTTATTACTCAGTGAAAGACTTTCCTAAATGAAACGAGTTTTTCCTGATTATGAATGTTATAATTAATTGCAATTTTGACCATGTAAGACTTTTGTACCTGACTTTAAAACACTTCAATATTTTTTGTAGACATTAAATTTTTTAAATAATATTTTAATTAATGTAATAATTTGCACGCCGTAAGGTAGACTGTAGCCGATCTCATTAATTCATTAACAGCATCTTATACCTGTACCTACATTCAAAGCAAATAAAATTCTGATTCTGATATATTTTAATTGTTAAGATATTTTTGTGAAAAAAAAAAACATTTATAAACGGGAAGTTTATACGTTTATAGATAAATGTTTATTATTATTTTTCACATCGCCATCCGGCCCCAGGTCAGGTAGCCGGAGCGTGTGAAAACGGACAAATGGTAGTTGTCATTTGTCATGAGGTATTAAGTACACAACCAGAAATTACAGTTCAATCAAGTAACAATTTCATCGTCTACGATCGTTTAAAAAAAATAACCATATGTCACTTATGTTTTAACTGTCAACAATAAAATTCCTCGCCGTTAATTTATTTTTTTATTGCTAAGCTGTCAATATTCCGAGAAACCCACACTGTACTCATAACCACAATACAAAATGTTCTACATATAAACAAGTGAAATTATTGAAATACCTGAAAGCATTCTGCACAGTAAGAGAAAGAACTTCTTGTGCTTGTGTGGAGAACGAAGATATGTGTCGGTCGTATTTCAAGAAGTGTAGCAGTTCACTCGCGTTTGTCATCCAGAAGGCTTGTGCGGCCGAATCCGAGCAACGCTCCTGGAATTTGAAGAGTTAAGGTCAGCTCCAAGACGCTAAGTACTAGAAAGAGGTAATTTGGCATGGGTAAACATATTAGTCACGCCGACAAAGTGGTAAAATAAAATAAGGATCTGATTTTTAGGGTACCTACCTCCCCTACACGTAAAGTGGGGATATTTGTTTTTGTCGTCTATCCATTTAACGAGTAATAGTTGACCAAATTACATTCGCAGTTAGAATGTGCAGGAAAACATGTTATTCAACTACAATGTCAAATTTTCTTGGGATAAATTCATCCCAACTACGGAACCCTTTATTGTGCGTGGTCCGACACACACTTGGCCGGTGTTTTCGAATTATGTTCAAATTAGTGTTTAGGTCGACTTCCCTCAAATTAAATAAAACCGTAAACATTAATTATCACGAACATGTCTCTCAGAAATTATAATATAAACATACTGTCTTAATTTCGGCAGTCGTGCGTCATAATTATTTGTCTGTTCACCTTAAAATAACATACATATGTTCCTCAAAAACATGATATATTGAAGCGTGATAATTACCTGTAGAAATAACATACATACATTCCTTGAATATAATACATTGAAGCGTGAGAATTACCTGTACGGTAGCGTGTATGAGCGTAGCAACATGGTGTAGGAAAGCGGTCAGTTTATGAGCGCGCTCCGTCGGCGTCAACTCGGGGCGGTAATGCGTTGAAGCCCGGTACCTGTACACACGTAATCAATATAAATTACACTCCCCACAAATTAGATTTATCTCACTAATGTTATAAATTGGTCAGTCTGCAAACATGTTTACATATAACGTTTGTGTGTCACTCATAAATATTTCACGCCTGTAATTTTGGAAGGGGTAGTCAGAGTTGTACACTGTACAGCTATGTTTATGTCTCGTGTAGAGATGGGCGTCGGGTAAATACCCTAAGGGGAAATACCTAGGTAAATTCCCATTTGGGAAATACTAGGTTACCCGGGTTAATCCCCAAACCATAGGTAAATATATTGAATAACGGTAATGTTCATTAAAGATGAGTCCACATGTGTGCGTACTTCTATTTCTCGAAATTCGGCTTTATAAAATTGGTTTTATAATGATGCGAAACAAAAAAGTTAATTTATAAGTAATCTACTAAATAAAATTTTAAATTCACTGACAGGCAACGCACAGAATCATGACATTTTGTACAAGAGTTCCTTTTATATCGTGAATGAGCAATCGGGAAGGATTTTTGAAAATTCATCTCCTAATGGGGTTGAATAGGGATTGATTTGTTGCCGGTGCCTGTCACCTGGCGTAGGGCTGAGTCTCAACAGATCGCAGCACGACGCTGCTCTACCGAGCACAACACCCCGCCAGGAACGGAAGTGGTCTACAGACTATTCGGACCTTCGGAGCCGTGATGCACGCGTTAAACGGACAGCATCGATCTCCGCGATCCAAATGGGCTTCGACGTCGCACCTCGTGGTGAAGTGCCACTAGTAAAGTCACAATGTTTAGAGGCTCCCGACTCTCGGGGCTCCACAGTGAGCATATCCTTGCCGGATTCGGCTAGGCTGGCTTCGGCATTAGAGGCATTCAGGCATAATCCCGCAGATGGTAGCTTCGCACCGCCGTCCGTGTTATGCCCGCGAGTCTTTTTCATAAACCGGGTACAAGACCGGATTGCTACAGACATATTTCTAATGAAAAAAAAAAACCTATTAACCTTTCGCCGACTTGGGGATTGAACGGATTGAACCCCGTATTACATGCTCAGAAGTCGCACCTGCGACCACAAGATTAGCAAGTCAGTCAAGAGTTTGTTAGTCAATTCAAATCAAGTTCGCCATAATGTGCGAAAGGATTTCGTGGAAATAGGGATAGTTTTTACTCCCAGTAAACCAAGATGTATTTACGCAGGTTTTTATGCTTTATGAAGGAATTGTTTTTTTTATGTGTAATTCGAGTACGTTATAAAGTCGGCGCGAGGTTTTATGTACGTGTCATTTCGTTACGATATATAAAGCTCGTAACGCGTGCATAGATTACTAAGTAAACCATGACACAACAACTTTATTTCTTGAAGTTGTGAGTTGACGCAGCTTTTAAAATGGAAATGTTTTATTATGGCCAGGGGCGTATTTACCATAGGGCCAAATGGGCCATAGTCCGGGGCGGCGGGCTGCTAGGGGCGGAGCAAGCCGCACCTCGTGCTCAGCTTTGTCCGTCTTTCTTTTTGAGTTTTTATGCCATATGAAATTTAATTAACAAAAACCAAACTCATTTGGTTGTAAGTTTGATAGACATCAAGACGCGGGGCTATTGTTTTAACAAAAACCAAACTCATTTGGTTGTAAGTTTGATAGACATCAAGACGCGGGGCTATTGTTTTTTTATCGGCGGCGGGGCGGCGGCGTATCTGCCGGACCCCGGACAAGTCAGGATGTTTCGACGTTGCTCGTGTCGTTTTCTTTCATGTACATAAGCGTGCACTATGGTCAACGAGAGACGATGCTTGTACCAGCCTTTATAAAGTTTGGCGCCAAATAATAGCGGCAATTGAAGCTATAAAAGTGACTCTGCCCACCGAAAAGCTTTGGTTAAAAATAAGCTGCAGGGCTATTGGCTCGACGACACGGTGGAGCACACAGTGATGGTCTGCCCAGCTTGGGCGGAGCACCGCTGTGTCCTCGCGGAGGCGATCGACGGCGGCGATCTCTCGCGTCCGGTCCTGGTCCACGCCATGATACGGAGCGAGAGTGAAGGGGAAGCCGCTATCTCCTTCTGCGAAGCAGTAATGCTTGCAAAGGAGGAGGCAGAGCGCGTGAGGGAGAGGTAATCCTTGCACCCTCACGCCCCTAGTTACCGCAGGATACGGCCTGGGCGTCGGGAGTCGCCTACAGATTCCCGGCCACCGTAGGCGCGGACATGCGGACGGCGAGCAATGGGTAGCTCGCCGTCCAGTAAGGACCAGGCCCGGGTCGACGGCTACGAAGAACCGTCACAGCTCGATAACCACCCAGTTTTGCTGGACTTTACAAGACTTCATTTGCTGCTAATGGCCTCTGTATAACCCTTTTTAAGGAATAGGTCGAGTTGAATTTCCCTGTCACCCTGTAGAAGCTGGCTTGACCCAATCTGTTAACCAACCTTTCCATCAGAAAAAATGGTATTTGCAGGGTTTTATTGATTTTGCTTTTTTCCGTTAATTTATGGGTCGGCAAAGCATAGAGGCCCAGGGCGCTGAATCTTAAAATACGCCACTGATTATGGCCACATACACATTATAAGAACAGTGGAACGATGGTAGCGCGGCTGCCGCGCCACAGTTTAGACCAGTTTGGCGCACTTCATTTCAAAAAAGGATTTCGACGCGGAAACGTTGCTCCTGCTTTGTGATATCAACGCCGCCAGAGCTTCTGTATATAATATGAAATTCTGACTGTGCGACAATCACGTGTCCGTCATGCGACTCGCACTGTCTAAGTGGCTTTAAAAGCTAGACAATCATCATCATCATAATCTTCCTGCCCTTGTCCCATATTGCTTGGGGTCGTCGCAACACGCTCTTCTTCAATTCTCTCCTAGCAACGGTCGCGCTATCATTTACTCCCGTCTCTTTAATATCATACCTCACACAATCCATCCATAGCCATTTCTTTGTCCTTGTTCTCTCCTTTCTTCAGCCATCAACAAATTAATATGTTATACTTAGAATAATAACGCATAGAATCCTATAACGAGTACCAAAAGTGAAGCAACTCAAACTATACCTAACACGATATAGCTAGCGCAGCGAGCCGTCAGTGCTCAAGGTTACGCTTTGTTTGAACACAGCTAGCAAAAATATTGAAAAATGGCAGTTTGTTACGTGAAAAGATGTTATAGCACATACGGAAAATATAAAAAATGTGATAGGTATTATCACATTTCACAGCTAAGTACTTACATTACATCTCACGTTAATCTCCAAATTATAACCTGATCTATCACACTGCAATGTTGCCATTTAAGATAAAATTACCCCTAATACGGTAGGCACTAAAACCCTTGGATTATACTGTATTATGATGCCTATTGTTATATGGTGCTAACATTGTTAGCGCCTACTGTATGTATCGAAAAATAATAATTTCGGTCCATTTAAATAATTTTGCATTTTTTAAACCGGGTTTTTCTAAAACGAACACGGAGATACTATCCATGCGTCTCGGAAAACATGTTTATGTTTGAACGAACAGCAAGGCCAAGTCCATTATTTATATTTTGTAGAAATATTTGTATTAATCTTAAAAATAACAAAACATAGTCACAGCAGACCTGGCTTAAAAGGGTTGACGTTAAACAGAACTAACTATGTCAAATGTGGAATTGTTCATCTGACTTGAACCCAAAAATTTAATATAAATTTATACGTGCCACGTGTTCTAGATTTATTTTAATTTCGCTACTGCTGAGCATGAGGTCCTGGGTTCGATTCCCAGGTCGGGCAACGTGTTATTGGATTTTTCTATTTGGAATTTCTCAGTAGCAGCCCGAAGTCTGGATTTGTGCCCGGTTGATGGCAATAGGCTCGCCCCCTATTACATGGTACTTAAACATAACTGGCGAAATGTGGGTGTACTATAGGTACACCTCTGCCCAACCTTTCGGGGAAACAAGGCGTGATGTTACGTATAGTTGTAGTCAAAAGAATAGTTAAGACTAAATTAATAACAAAAAGTTCGCGCTATTACCACGGCATGAACTATTAATTTACAGTTCACTAGCAATCCGCCCATGCTTCGCACAGTTTTCACGACTCGACAAAATATCGAGATTTCTTTAACACTTTTACTTACCCCATGAACATGTACGTTGTTCATGGGGTAAGTAATATATGATATAATTACAAAATCTCTTATATTTACAAGATATAACAACTGAATCTACAATTTTATTTCATTTATTGAGCAGTTATATAATATAATAAACTCTTGACATAACTTTAAAATAACTCATTTTTTAAACGTTAGATATACCACTCAAAAGACACAAATCGTATTTATATTGGACATATGATCAAAAACGCCTACTTAAAGCCTGCCAAGATAGCACCAACAACAAGAGTGGATCTGGCGCTCGGCGGTCGCTGCCGCAGCATGCTCGCTTCGCTGACTCGCATTCGCGCGTTAACGGTCGCTGTTCCACCCTAACCTAACACAAATGATTCGCCAACAATAGAGGGGATCTGGCGCTCGGCGTTCGCTGCCGCGGCATGCTCGCTTCGCTCGCTCGCCTTCGCGCGTTAATGGTAGCTGTTCTACCCTAACCTAACACAAATGATTCACCAACAATAGAGGGGATCTGGCGCTCGGCGGTCGCTGCCGCGGCACGCTCGCTTCGCTCGCTCGCCTTCGCGCGATAATGGTCACTGTTCTAACCTGACCTAACTCAAATGATTCACCAACAATAGAGTGGATCTGGCGCTCGGCGGTCGCTGCCGCGGCATGCTCGCTTCGCTCGCTCGCCTTTGCGCGTTAATGGTCACTGTTCTACCCTAACCTTTTAATTTTTTAACGTGTGGAAATTCTCATGAATGTCCTCCACCCTGGGGTAGGTGGAGGTGTCTGTCAGACTCTTACTGACTAAAACCACTCGGTGTTCTGCTGCTACCTTTAGGTGGGGTGCTGGAGTGCTTGCGCATTTCGTCACGCTCCCCCGGCTAGGTGTTGGTAGGCGCGCGCGAAACACGGCGCGCCGCCGTCTCGGGCCTTTCACTGTTCAGGCAACAAACTCCCGAAGTGTGTTGCCTGCAGGACTCACCCTAAGGCGGCCGGAGATCGTTCCGCGCCCTCCGGCGCCCGGTGATTCTACCCTAACCTAACTCAAATGATTCACCAACAATAGAGGGGATCTGGCGCTCGGAGGCACGCGATCTAATGATTTTCAATTAAATAATCCAATAACTTTATACGAAATAAGTTTTACAGTATATAAATGTTATACGTAAAGAAATTATATCAACAGATGGTATATTTCACGTTTATTACATCTTGTGAGCGATATTGAAATAAAAATACACCAAATAACTTTATATGATATGAGACGCACCCTTGTTCACGTATTACAAACATAAACCTCCCGGAATTCATTATCTAAATTATCCTGAAAACCGCATCAAAATCCGTCGTAGTTTAGAAGAACACGACTTAATTTAAATACGTATAGATATAGAAATTGAATCTCACCTGGCACACAGGTACAGGGTGTAGACGGGTGCTAGCTTGAAGGCTGGCGCGTGCGGGTCGAGGCGCGATATCACGGCCGCTAGGAACTGCGCCTGCCCCGCTTCAGGGAACTCCAGCACTGCCGGCAGGATCGCCTCCTGATACCCGCGACCACTGCTGATGCCCGCGCTCATCCTGTATCGTCATATAACATTTAACGATGTGTAACGATAAGAAATGCTTTTTGAGGGCTTGTTTTACCACTTGTTAATAAAGTCCGGCTTAGATTAAACAGATCTTTTAGCAGTATTACGTAGGTTAAGCGACCGTGTTTCTAAACATTGTTTAACTTAGTAACAATATCGTGATGATAGATTAATATCTAGAACTATATTTTACAGCAATAAAGGTGGTAAAACCAGTCGGAGATGCTCAACATATAAAAGCAGATTTATAGTAAACAAGCGAAAACTTCAAATGGAACATAAATAAGCATTAAGCAGGCTTTATTCATCAGACGTTTACGCTAAACACAAACTTGAATATTACGGACACTTCTGAAACGACGTCCATAAATTCTTCAGTTATTCAACATCAAAGGAGACGTAAATTTATTATTAAAACCTGTGCCCAACAAAGTTTGTACATAATTTATAAAGTGAAAAGTAAAGTCAGTTCCACAGCAATCCATTAGGGTAGTTGTATCAATTATAACTAAATACCTGTTATCATGTCCAGAGCCCCCGCTTTTCGCACTGCAGATACTCTTTGTTTCGACGTTGCCGTCCAAGTCAAACGTAGTTTCATAATTGTCTTTGTACTGTTGCACAGAGTTGGATGTGCGGTTCACATTGGAGCTCTGATCTTGATCATTGTACACTGAGCTCGTGTGATCATCCTTTACGTATTCGTCTTTGGTGTCGTTGAGGTGTTGCGACATAATAAGCGACTCGTTGTCGAGTTTCAAGGTGTTGTTGTTGTAGGGCGGCATGGTGTCGTTGGAGTCCCTGTAGTAGGTGTCGTGCGACACGGGACTCATCGTCCTCTGATACTCAGTGTCGTTGGTGACGTTCGCGTTGGAGTCGAGCGGGTCGGGCTGGTGTGACGTCATCGACGTCGGCGACATCGCGCCGCTATTCTCGCCGGGCGAAGTCGGCGATCTAACGTGAGGGTAACGTACACAAGCGGATATTCGTGAGCCAGTGACAGAAACATGCAAAAGAAAACAAACAATGACAGATGAACAAAACATAAAAGACACAGCTTTGAAAGTGATTAGATAAGCGACGGGACTGATCGTGTTTACTTACATTGATAGAATTAGTACAAATTAAAAGTAATAACAAAATGTTGCAATTGTGCGATGATATTCGATAACTAATCGACCAAATAATGTCCGGGTCAGTCTAAGTTCAACTATGGGGCCCAACTATACACAACATAAATAAACTATCTACGGTGTGTGTGCAATGTTCTCACCTGTCGTATATTGAGCCGGAGCCGAAGTGTTGCGATTGCGCGAGGTTCCTGTTAATGAGGTTCTCCTGTGCCGGGTCTACGAAGCGGAACGTCGAAACACGACCGAATTTAAGTAGACAACCGTGCTACGACAAAACAATTTTGATTAATTGACACAAATCTCGGTTCAAAAACTCTAACTTCACTGCAATCTACATTCAATTTGTCTTTCAGCCATACATTGTCCACCTTAAATATTTAAAGGCTTCTCTAAGATTTTGCGGTCGTTAAAAGTGGTCTGCTTTTCGGACAATATTGATTTTGACAGGTAGATATCCTTACACGAATACGTATATTTGAACTAGATAAGCTTCGGAACGTTGTTAGGCGAGGCTGATTTACTCAAGAATGTCCATTCTAGATCGTGAATGTGGATATCGCTGTGAACTACGTGGGCGTTCTGATGAATATATAGCAAATAAAACTCGACCGTAACCTATTTAGCATACCAAGGGGCAAGTGACTGTCCTTGATCTACAAGTTTGACGCGTTCCTGGAATATTTGGCAGCCCGTATCTAGGTAACCAAAACAAATACTATATATTTGTCGTTGAATCTATACAATCGTTCAGGAAAATGTTTTCTTAATTGACCCTAATTGCTGGTTGGTTGATTGTAGCTTTGAAATTGGTAGACGATCGTTACATCAGTAAAGATTGTTTTATTGTATCTAGTAGCATATATATTATATTGTATATTCTCATTATATTACATGGGTTCTACATAAATACTACAGAAATGTTATAAATATTAAAGCTAAAAGCTTGATACGCAATCGTTCATTTACACAAGCGTTGGCTTCATTAAGCAATGCAAACAATGTGTTCGTTCGTGCATTATGGAGCGCTACGTTTGGGTTCGAAACTTCGAATATATGTTCGTAACAGTTAAACTGGGTTGGCAGTACATGGCACATTCAGCGAAACAGCTCGTCACTCGTGCCCGTCTTCCTACGACGGAAACGATCGTTTTTATGTTGAGTGCACAGTAAAACCCAATAGTGAATCCATAGAAATAGAAATGCTTTCAGTTAAAAGCTTCATTACCGTTATAAAGTTCAGGATTTACGTCACAGCACAGCGGCTCGACTAAACCTGGCTATGCGGAAAATGTCAGATTGGCATATCATTGATTTTATGCGGGATCATCTACCTACAGTAGAACTTTTAATTGAATTATTGTCTTTGTATTAATAGAATAATGGTAAAGCTTTGTACACATAACACAACATAACATCACGCCGGGAATCCCCGAAAGCTTTAAAGCTTTTGTATTATTGTTATAGTCAATTATGTATGACACATCGTATTATTTTTTGGTTTTCTTTAAGCGTATGAGCCTGTATGGAAGGAACTTGTGGAAACTGCTGTAGGTTTTTATTTTGTGGTTTCCCAAGACTTCGTTCTATTTTCCTGTACCTAATGTAAGTTTACACAGATTGACGAAATACGTAAATTTGCCTTGCCATTTCAAACAACAAATTAAGAACGGCAATTATGATTTGAACGTACGGGTGGTTTAAGTTGTTCGTAAATTTGTTTATTTATTTAATACTTACACACAAGGATGCACAGAGACGGACTTAATGCCGTAGGCATTTTCTACCAGTCAACCTTTGGGTGATGCAGAGTCAAACATTGGTAGGTGCAATTTATAAAAAATCATTTGGGAATAAATATAAAGATACCTAAACTATAAATATAATACATATATATACCTAATTATATATAATATAAACACGAATACATATACATAAATAAATGAATATACTAAAACAAATAAGACAAACAATTAGAAAACTATACCGTTATGATGATACTGCCAGCTTCTTGCGAATGTGCTCACGAACTTTAACTTTAAAGGCTAATCGGTTGGTTGCCATCCTGATTTCTTGGGGGAGTGCATTCCACAGAGAGATAGACTGAACGAAGAAGGAAGAGTGAATGAAGTCTGTGCGGTGAGTGGGACATTGAAGAAGACGATTGTGTGATAAACGAAGATTTCTATTGTGGTTGGCGCAAATGTACTGAAAGTGGGGGGCTAGATAACCAGGGGAAGAGGTAGAGTCAAGAAATGAAAACAAGGTGGTCAGCGCCCTTTGCTCTCTGCGCTGACGTATTGGCAACCACTTTAGAAGCGACCGATGCGCAGAGACATGGTCATATTTACGCAGATTGAAAACGAATCGAATGCAATTATTGAGAAGACGGTCAAGTTTGTCGAGGAGATCTGCATTCAGGTCATAGTAGCACACATCACCATAATAGATGATAGGGAAAATTAAGGACTGCACAAGCATTGTCTTCGTACTTTTCACTACGTACGTTTCAATCGGTACAGAGCCCGAAACGTTCCGGTAACCTTCTGGCTTACCCGGGCAACTTGAGTACGCCAGTTCAGGGTACTATCAATGTGCAAGCCTAGGTCCTTCACGTCAGTGCTAAAAGGAACGATCGTACCATTGAAGAGTACTGGTGGCAATATTATACCATCCACCTTACTAATGCTACGAGAACTGCCAATGATGATCGCCTGACACTTCGTAGCGTAGAAATTTACTATGTAATCAATTTTCCTAGCTGTAAACAAAATCCAGATATGGAAAAAAACAAGTACCCTAGGAAATAATAGGAAGGAGCCAAGTTGGCCCGCGAAATCGGGAAGTTTAAGTTACCCTACTGAATGAATATTTCATGAAATGTGGGCAATAATCTTAGAGAGTTGTATGTTTGTTACCGTCGCGAGTCATATTTTGATCAACATACAACCAAAGACTGACCTGCAAATTGTTAAAAAACGTAAGAAAATTGGAATGTCACGGGCTGCCTTGGTGCTTTCGGCTTAAATAAAACTTACTTGTAATCGTTGCGAGTGCATGATCCTGCGTCCGTTGACATAGACGTGTGCGTCGGCATGTAATGGCGTGACGTTGTATCCGCCGCCTTCCGCCGGTGCGACCACGCAGTGCCGCGGCTGGATGGACGGGCCATACAGCTGGAGAGTCGTGCCGTTGCCTGAACCCACCTGCCGGTCAAAATTAACATAGTAATGGCATATTTTAGCTAAATACTATAATAGTTTTAGTAAGAAACTAGCGACCAGCCTGTGTTCCGCTCGGTTTTACGACTTGACTAAACATCGAGATTTCTTTATACTTAACAAAGTTTAACATTAATCCTACTAATCCTACTTAATTTTATAAACGCGAAAGTTTATGAGGATGGATGGATAGATGTTTGCTACTCTTACGCAACAACTACTGAACGGATTTGTATGTATGTGGCACACATATGTATAGTTTATGACCTGTAGTGCTATTCTGAAACTACGTCACCGTGAAAACTTAGGTGAAGTGAGCGTGTAGTGAGCTGTCAGTGCCACTGATGTTAGCGAGGACGGGATTACACTGACAGCTCACTCCACACAAGTCTTCACGGTGAGATTTTTACAGAATCAACTTGCTGAATTAACACATATGGAGACTTTATATCCCTGTAGTACGTTCCCGTGGGATAAATGACGACCTCCACGAGAGCGAAGCAAAAGCTAGTATATTATAAACGTAAATCTTCCGGTGTAAATTCCCTAAATAATAGTGAAAACCGCATCCAAATCCGTAGCGAAGTTAAGAAGAACCACGCGGTCACACAGGGAGAGACGAAAAACGATTTTCATGTATAAGACTATATGTACAGGCAGAGCATCTTGTCTGTATTCCCTGTTAGAGGGTAAGTGGTGTTATGCTGTGCACCCATAAAACCGATAAACGTTGCTACACGCAGTATGTGCGCGTTAAGGTTATTTAAGCTCACACAATAGCCAGAGAGCCTATCGTAATTCGCCAAACTTCATTTGAGATTTCAATAACAATATCCACCTTCGAAATATAACTCAGAATCTCATGTTCGGCAGCTGTGCTTAAATATTCCATTTATAAATTCTACGTATTGGGTATGTTTGTAATATGTTCACAATATTTCGAACTAACTTTACTAACTCTGCGAGCAGAAGATTGATCGTAGACACTGTAGTTGTTCTAGAACCCGCCTAGTACTTATGAGAATAGAAATTGGAACTGTAATATTCATTTGTTTCTTGAAGTAGAAAACTTGAGTAGGGTCGAATAGCATACATACTATCATCATATGGACGTAAGTATAGGCACGTACATTTTTTTAAAGTACAATTCACAGTATTCACAGAAGTTGGTTACAGTTAAAATCTTTGATAATATTACATAGAGGCTACAAGAACCAAATAATTCAATTTAATAAATATTTTCTTGAAAGATATAACAAGCAAATTGGGCTGATGTCGCAATTTAAATATGCCAGGGAACTCTTGAACATATTCGTACGAATTGACTTTGACGCGAAAGCGGCGTTTATTAAATTCATAAAGCTCGAGACTGGAGCAGCGTTAACTACGTAATTGAATTATTCTTGTAGAGAAAACTGTGCCCCAGTACATTATTGCTTAAAATTTACGGAGCGCCGATTTAAGCCTGGATTTGGGTTTTTAATCGAATGGTGTATGGTTACCGAATAGTCGATAATATATGAAAACCGTCACAAATATAGGTATATGATCAGCAGTCTTTTTTTTTATAAATGCCATTTTATATACCTAGATGGAAGTCTTTTTGTAGGTAGGCGACATCCATGCGACATGCGTCGCTTGAATATTTGCGGCACTGATAGTCTTAGACATCATCTCCGGACACTTGCAGCAGTGTGTTACACTTAAGCATATTTGTTAGTCTGATTTAACTTTCATAACTTTTATAAACTACTTTTTTTTTATTGATTTATAAAACATAGGTCTGTAGCAAATTAAACTGTTTTCTGAGACGTGGGTGAGTAATGCCTTTTTCAATGGATAATGTCTGAATATAAAATATGATGTATTTCACCGAACGACATTGATACCTTTCATCGATCGACAGCACACCTGACTGTTCCCTGGCGGAACTACGACTCAAACAAGAAACTACTGTAAATACTTCATTGAAGGCATTTGCCAGTTGAATGCCTGTGAATTATCCATTCGTTATTGTATGAGATCTATGAATGAAATCACTACGGGATTACATCGCGATCGAAGCGTACATTGATGTTTTACACAAACTGTAGTGACCTACCGTACAAGTATAAAACATTTTTTACCGGTCTGTACGAAAATGTACAAAATACGCCTCTCCATTGGGAGCCTTAAAGAAGAGGAGTATTTTTGTACACTCAATTTCGTTCATGACACTATTGGGTCATAGCAAATACATATATATATTTAACATAAGAAATATTTTCACACTCTTTAGAAATAAGAGTTTAATGAAATTAGGCAGTATTTAAAAAATAACATATTGTGTGAATTTTACTCGAAACGTACAGTTTCTTATTTTGAACAAATCTTCATTATGTTTCTTTGAAAGCCTAAAATATATCTATCTAACATATGAAAATAGTAACGAAGTCAAAACTTACATTGAATAGTTTTGAAAAAGTAATTCTTACGAGGTGCGGGAACGACTCTGATGCCAAAAATATAGTTTTTGGAATTTTTGTCCGTTTGCCTGGATGTGTGTTCCGGATTGGCACAAAAACAGCTGAACGGATTTGGATGAAATTTTGCACACAAATAGTTTTTCACAAAACACTACATTAATATAAATTAGCCGAGCCTAGATTAACACATAGGGTGTTTTTGATCCCGGTAGTACGTTCCCATGGGATATTTTCCAACACCAACGAACTAGTAAAATAAATTGATCAAAACCAAAAGTGTATATTTATATAACGCACAGAAGCATTTGATAAAAACAACTGCCGGAACGAGAGCGACAAGTCCTCCCTGTATCTCTTTTTCAAAATAAATCCAGTCCTAAACAAGATCTACTGTAATTCGTTCAGGCCAACGTCTATCCGCTTGTCTATTACAAGGCTCACTCGCCATAAATTGGATCGTAAATAATTTAGGGGACCTCGATACCTTCGCGCTTCGATCATACTACTGGGATTTGGCGTTGTGATTTGAGGACCCGAGCCATGAAGGATTGAAAGTCTATCTAAAGGATTACATGTATTGGGTGTGCTCATAGTAACGACTAAATTCCACTGGAACATGTAAGCAACGTGTAAGAAATTGTATGAAACAAAACAGTTGAAAGGTTACATGTGGTTAACTTACTCGATGGCAAAGGCAAGCGATAGAAGAGCGAATTATAATTGGGATGATGACAATTTTTTTTATTTTTGTCTCAAAAGACTGTTTGTTTCCAAATAGCGCAAAGTATAATACAAAAAGCTTAAAAAATTGCCAAGTTATAAACATTTTAAGATAGTTGTTAGGCAAGGACAGCACTATCGTAGAAGTGACGTCACGACTATGTAACTTCATACCAGCGCCGTATATTGTCAGTACCGCGCGACAAGGACGGCAATAATCCCCTCCAAAAACTTTTATTTATTTACTTTTATTTCTATCTACATATATATTAAAAAATGAATGACTAATAAAGGCTACAACGGCTGGACCAATTCGGCAATTTCTTTTTTTTTTTCAATATTTTTTGAAGTCCGACGAAGGTTCTTATGAAGAGAAAAATTTGATAAATTGCACGTAAAAACGTAAAAACCTCATTTTCCTATTCAAACTGTTCCTGTAACTGTCAATTCTATTCTATTGTCAATACGAACGACGTCCGTCGGGTCACATAAAGTTATTAATATAGACGTGATCGTTTGTATCGATTTAGTCCGTGTAATGCGTCCAGGACTAGGAACTGACTTTGCTAAATGTTGTTTGGCAAGTTCCAAGTTCAACAAAAGTTCTAACAAGTTAGATTTTTAATGCATGAAAATATTCAGACCCAATTTGTACCTGCAAGGGCCATTCCGAAGGATTAATTTAGATGACATACCTCTACAACATCTGATACTCTGAGTCGCCGTCCGTTTTCCAGCACCGTGGCGTCGGGTGACATCTCTACCAGCATCGGCTCGTTTCCGGGCCGTCCGCCGGCGGTCCCGGTGCCGGATCCGACTTTCTTCTTGCGCCGCCGCGGCTGCACGTCCGCTGGCCGCCGCCGCACATGGAACATGATGGAGCCTACGACAAACACACACGGATTAAGTAAATGTAGAAATTGGAGCAAAAGGCACAAATCAGCACTCAAAAACAGTGCTTATTTAAGTTACTTAGAAGAAAATATTAGGTTATCGCTTCGCGTATATAAAGTCTGGCATTTAAAAGTTGAAGAAACAGTGCAGTGGCAACAATACACGACCACTTCTACCAAGTAAAGAACCCTTTTTGATGGTAAGGTAAACGTTCAGTAGTTCCACAGTTCTATGGAAGTGGATTAAAAACAGTGGTGCTTTTTAAATTGCATATGATTTATAGAAAGCAACCGAGGAAAGTGGGTCTTTGGCCAGGGTGGTGGGTGGTTGTCGTAGGGTGAGAGCCAGCTGTAATCTATACATATACGATCTACGATAACATAAAATGATTGACAAAATGTGTGTTGTTTCTCGTTCTTCGTAATTTGCTCTGAATAAGTGCTTCGATTTATTGCGATAAGTTTTTTTTTTCTCAAACATGCTTGAAAATTCGAGCATTTTTTTACAATCTTCTTCGAGATAAATCGAAATAGCTGTATTGATCAAATACAAGCGAGCAGCGCGGCAATATTAGGATGGAAATCCCTGTCTTGTTTATGCAGCCGAATAAATTACTATGAAAACTCATATCTGTCATGTAATTTAAAAATGGAACGAACTTTTTACTTCGACCCATGGCAACCAATGACTTATCTAAATAAGATTTTATTTAAATCTCGAACTGGCTTAGCAATTAGAGCTGTTTACTCTAACGGTCATTGATTCTGTAATTTATAGTTAACTTCTTCTACATTGCTTCTGCCCGCGACTTCGCCCGCGAGAATTTTGTTGTTCCCCCGCGCTACTTCTTCGTTTTCGCTTAGCATTATTTCTGCCTTATTGTCTTCGCTCGGGTCGGGCGTAATGTAAAATAGCCTCTAACCTTCCTCAAGAATTCGGCTTTAAAATGCAAAAAAAAAGAGTTTTTTCAAATCCGACTGGTAGTCCTAGAGATTAGCGAGTTCAAACAAAAAACAATAAAACATTATCTTTAGTTTTATTATATTAGTATAGATTTAGATAATTAGGTATTCGGGACAATTTTTAGGTTAATAATATTCAGGTCAGTAGGAATAACATTTTTCAAATTAACAGTGTCCTTTCACCACAACAAGGCTTGTTTTAAAAAAATCGTTTGGCCTACATTACCATTGTATAATTTAACATAATTTATACCCATTTTCGAGTTAATTGAAGCAAGTAGTAAAATCCAAACTATTAAGGCTCCCACAAAACGGCGCGACACCACAGCGCGACACAAAGGCACCGCTCGTCGCGCGACACGCGGTGCCTTTTTGTCGCGCTGTGGGGTCGCGCCAGTGTGCACCCTTTACCCTTTTCCACCCCGTTAAGAGTTGATTTTTTAAAAACCCAAAATTACGTACTTTTTGTTTTAAATATTAGTACTGAGTTTAGAGTTAATTCGACAGCGCCCATACTTACTAACTTTTAAACCCTCTAAATACTTTGAGGTGCTGTTTAAAAATACCAAACAGGGGCAGAATTTTGGATTATCTTTTGGGATGTTTCCACATCTTAGACTTAAGGTTATTCATACCTATTGTTGAGTTAATCAAGCCACGCAGTAAAGTCCTTAAAAATTGAAAAACCCCAGTGCCCCTCCAGAGTATGATTTTCGAAAAATCCTGATATTTATTATTTATTTCGGCCATAACTATAAATAATGAGTTTCGAGTTAATCGGACCGCGTGTTAAAATTCATCCATTAAACTTTGACACCCCGCAACCCCCCTTTAGGGGGTAGTTTAGAAAAAAAATGTCAATCTTTATGATTTACTTAGATATGTATTCGTGCCAAGTTTCAAGTTTATTAACTCAAGGAATAAGATTTTTCATACAAACAAAATCAACCCTTTTTACCCCCTTAAAGGTCGAATTTCCAAAAACTCCTTCTTAGTGCATGTCTACGTAATATACATAATAACTGAGTGACAAATTTCAGCCCACGCCGTTCAGTGGTTTATGATATGCGTTGATAGATCATCAATCAGTCATTTATATACATTCTGTCGAAAAAGTATCGTCAATGGATGAATTTTTTATGGTTCCAAATTCATTTTTTTGTTGTTGTTAGATTGGCACAACTGTTTTCCATTTTGGCGCGGAGTTTGAGTTGCATCTGTTTTTTAGAATAAATACAGTGCTGTTTTTATTTAGATCATATCTACCTAGTGTATCTTGCTAATTTCATAATGGACAAAACCATCGAACGAGTTTGTCTTAAATTTTGCATCGCAAATGGAATTTCGTGTTCGTAGTCACTGAAAATGTTACAGAAGGAATTCACCGTAAGGGTGAATCGACTTTATCAAAAACATGTACTTATGAGCGGTTCAAAGCGTTCAAAAGCGCGGTCTCACGAGTCGATCCGTACCATTTTAAATAACCACTTGGGCATGAAACATGTTGCGGCTAGGCTGGTCCCAAAAGACCTGAATTTTCTTCAAAAACTCAATCGCATAAGAGTCGCTGAGGACATGCTATAACGAGTCAATTCTGACCCAACATTCATGAAACGCATTGTTACTGGTCACGAGACGTGGGTTCACGAGTTTGACATGTAAACTAGTCAACAAGCTTCGGAGTGACGCCTTCCAACTGAACCGAAACCGAAAAATCCACGCCAAAGTCGATCAAAAGTCAAAGTCATGTTGACTGTTTTCTTAGACTATCGCAGTGTTGTGCACACGGAATTCTTGCCGGAGGTTCAAACGGTAAATAAAGAATATTATTTGAGCTCGACTGTACTGGAAACTGAACCAGGGGCGGCGTTTAAGAGAGCAAATTCGCCAAAAGGCCCGACATGTGGACAGTTAAATTCTTGGATTTTGCATCACGTTATTGCGCCTTCGCACAAGGCCATCATTGTGAACGAATTTTCGACCAAAAACGTAACAAATACCATCGAGCAAGCACCATATTCACCAGATATGTCTCCAGCCGACTTCAATTTTTTGCTAAACTCAAATTACCACTTCCTGGCACCCGTTTTCATTCGGTAGAAGGCATAAAAGAAAATTAGCGGCGAGAACTGAACTCAATTCCGGAAAAATCGTTATGTAAGATGTTTTGATGATTTGATTACTCGTTGGCGTGAGTGTTTCGTTTCTGAAAGAGCATACTTTGAAGGCGACAATATAAATTATGATGAATAACTAACATTTTGTGTATCATTGATCTTTTCCCGGTACTTTCTTGACAGAGTGGTATATAGAAGATTTACTTAGTTGTAATTTCCGCGCATTACTAGAGAAATTACTATACCTACAAGCCTTGGCCGCAACCAGGCATTGGACGAACGTGATGTTGTCGGCAGCTGCAGTAATGTACCAAAAACAACCCCCACAAACCCCAAAACTTATAGACCTAATGATGGGAGGACACTTTTTAAAATTAATGAACCTCTAAAAACTTTTTGTGCTAACAACATTGTTTTTTAACGATTGAGCCTCTTTTTAACTTTCTCGCCTTTTCTTACAGTTGGTCGCAGTAATTAAGCTAGTCTACCCCGACCAAGTGGGTTAGGTAAGATTAGAACTGTTACCCCCGGTGTGGGCCTCTGACCTGACGGCTGGCAGCATCGCCATGCTGCGAAAACCGCAGAGGGCGATGGCCGTCAGGGCTATCAGGGGGTTACAGTTCCGCGAGGTCCTAGTGGCGGTGAGGCAGGACAGGGTTCTGCGCCCTTTCGCTGGCCTCGCTAACCTAGAGACGTGAGGAGAGGCTCGGTAGGAGGCACGGCTCCCTATCGTTGTTTCGGAAAGTACCTGAGTCGCATAAACAGGGAGCAGGACGATCACTGCGTCAACTGTCTGGAGGACACGGCGTGGCATACGCTTGCAGAGTGTGCCGAATGGGAGGAGCCGCGCCGTACCCTCATATCAGAAGTCGGAAGGAGGCTGCGGAAAGTTTGAGGGACCACGCTCCACAGCAGACGTGCCCGGCGTCGGCCGAGGGCGGAAAACCGCCTCTGTATATCTCATATAACTGGACCCGAGGCGGCGGCGCGTAGTGTTCCACGCGCGCCCCTATTAGACGTCGCGTGGGGAGTTTGACACCTCACTCCCCCCGCGGACGCGGGCCGCCACTAACCGGGGATCGTGGAAGGCGCACAAGTTCCCATCATCCCCGGTGCAAGTGTGAGAAGGGAAAACTGGGGTGACAGACCCCTCCGCCCGCCCCAGGGCGGAAATCATTCATGAGGATTTTCCAACCCGGAAAAAAAAGCAGTCGCTGAGCGCTACGTCCAAGCTCGCATTTAATATTTTAAGGACACCGAAATAGGAATTATTTGGGGTTCTAAAAGAGACTCAATCATTATATTAGAGTGTTCAATATTTTTAGGAGCGCAAAATGGGTTTTATTAGAGGTTCGATTAAATACATGCCATAAATAATTTGTGTGTATCTATTTAACAGTGCTTAGCCGAGCGTAAAGAGCCTGTCTCGGATCAATCTATTAAGCAGCCCTCTCAAATACTGCCAATCAATCACCTTGCTTTAGACGTTTTAATAAATAATCTTCATATGGTTTTTTCATATTCATAAGCAATATAATGAATAATATATAAAAGTCCCTACTTAAGTTTTCAGTTAGATAGTAAAGAATATGTACAATTAACTTGGTTTTTATTTGGGTCGCGCCGCAAAGGCAGGTCAAGCGTATTGACAATTTATACATAATTGATGATTGAATGTGTCGACAGGAACTATTCGTGTGTGATAATAAACCGGCCTATGAAGCAATTGGTGAAATTCATACATTTATTAACTCACGCCATCTTCCCATGGGGGTAGACCGAAACTACAGAACACCACCTGCTACGATCCTTACATATCTACTTTTTTTGCCTCGTTTACGTTAATTCATCAGTAGTGCTATTCTGTAACCATATCACCGTGAAAACTTCCGTGAAGTGAGCGTGGATTGCGCTGTCAGTGCCACTGATGCTATGGATTCACCAAGACGGGATGACACTGACATTTCACTCCACGCAAGTCTTCACGGTGAGATTTTTACAGAATCGACAAGCTGGTCATACATGCTCTATTGGGGAAATATGATTTCTTGATTTAACAAATTTATATGTTTTTAGATTAACAAAAAAAAATAGGTATATGTAAGTCAGATATAACACGTAGCTGTTGCCCGCGTCTTTGTCTGCGTGTATTTTGTACTACAATTTTTTATACAAATATCTAGGATGTAAAGTATGTACCATTTTTGTCCTTCTTCAGCTTCCAGGCTACCTGGCGCATTTCATAACGATCGGTTCAGGGCTTTAAGAGTGAAAAGGTAACAGACACACAGGCCGAGTTACTATTGCATTTATAATATTAATTAAGGCACGGCAAGAAGCAACTTTTTAGGTAATTGACAGCGCATCGCAGCAACAAATAAGGCACAAAACAGCGATGCGTTTGATGTTGGTTGAATCGAATTCCAACCAAACTTTTTTTTTTCACAAATGAACGGCTCAGTGGTTCTTTTAGGTATATCTTTAGTAGATTGAATTCCCTTTAACACTACATAAAATATGATAGTATAAGCTAAAAATTTTGAAAGTTATGCGACGAAAAATATTTTTGAGCTCTGTTTTACGATTGCTTTATCATACTATTTTATTTTTATGAAATATTTTTGAATACGTATTTTCTTTCAACATTTGACATTACACTTTTTTTCCGGCGTGTAATACGCCTAACTGTGCGACTTAAAACTGAGCGTTTTACGGTGTCCTACGTTTGGGCAGCGCCTTAATAATAATATTGAAGTATGGATTATACATAGCTGACGGCTGACCAGTACCTTCTTGCGACCTAGACACGTAAGCATTGGGTTAACCGGGTGTGTTGTTACTCCTGTCTATGATCTCAGGATCCCACAAGTTGCTAATGTCGACATTACCTTCGTCTGATTGCCTTTCAGGACAATGCTGAGTTCAAAGTTTACACATTTAAAGTAAAGGCTCCCGCAAACAGGAGCGACGCTATAGCCTGACACAAAGGCACCGCTCGTCGCGTGACACGCGGTGCCCTTTTGTGGCGCTGTAGCGTCGCGCCAGTGTGCACGAGACTTAATGCGTATTGCTCAAGGCTGTCCGCAATTTTGTTCTTTGTCTCATAGTTACGCAACTTTAACAACACTCGGGAAGTCTGAATGATAATCCTTCTTCTTTGTCGGGAATTTGTAACCGTCTGCATTACCCAGGAGACGTTAGAGATAAATGCGGCCTAATAAATATTTACACCAAGTTACTTTTATTTGGCTCACGCATGTAAATACCTTCATTTCTATACACGCATTTTATACCTCACCGTCAGAACACCCTTAACTTACTTTTACGACCAAATTAAATAGATTGGGGGTTTAATAAATAAAGAGCAAGCGTTATTATTGGGAGCAATAAACCGCGTTTAAAGGTTTTATTTCGTTTATCGAAACTACATTTATGAAATGGCTGGATTTTAATTTGTGTTTCAGAGTAATATAACAAACACATTTGTATTAGAAAGGAATTCTATTACAAATAATTGTATAACTTAAACGAATTCATAATTGATTAGATGTAGATGAAAAACTCATTGCAAAATGTTCAGTGCCGTCGGGCTAAGAGTAAACGAAATTCGTTCTGAAAACTATTTTTGGCGTTTCCGACTTCATCGTTGTCGTTTTTGCAGCAATGCAGTTAAAATTCGAAAAAAGCTAGATAAAGTGAATCTCTTTTACATGTTTATTTATATTTTGGCGTCGTGGTAATTTAAATACTGGGCTGTTAAACTTAACTTGATCTCCATATAAAACGCAAAGCTAGCTTGTGTAATAGAACTTATTCAACCCAAGTTCTAATAAACAAGCCATAGATCAGTACCTTCACCTTACAACAGTCGTTAGTAATAGTAATTAACTAGGTACGTGCTGAATACAATGCTATTCCTTTTAACTACATACCTACTTAATTAACTTGACCACATACCTATACGTGGTCGAAAGTTAATTTATGTATAGCTGTACAAACATAAATGGTGGTTCAACAATGGATCCTGGGGGACATTACCCTAATGACCACTCGCGTAAGGCTGATATTATTTTTATCATGGGTAGGATAAGTAACGAATTACATTTTGATTGAATGAGCAAAACTATTTGTTATGAAGGAACCTCACGAACGAAAAAATGTTAATCAATACTTCCGTATGTAATACTATAAATTCGAAAGTACAACTGTCTGTATGTTACCTTTTCATACCTAAACCTCTGAACGGATTTCGATAAAATATGGCAAGGAGATACGCATCCTTGGGAAGGCGATAGGCTACTTTTTGTCCCGGTGGCACGTTCCCGAGGTCTAATTTCCGACATAATTTTCTGTCGTTCTTGGTTTTTGCTTGTAATCAGTAAACAGATCGCTGACCTACAAGACAAAAAACGCATTAGCTATATGGATAAAGAAATAATTAACCCAACTGGGACGGTGGGACGGACTCATTGGAAAACATGATTATTGTATAACAACAAAGAGCAAACTTGGTACGTTGAAACATAATTCCCCTACATTTCAGTTACGAGTAGGTTCGTGCATGACGAATGAAGAACTCCATTTTATTCTTCGGAGCCTTAGCACTTTCACTGTACATAATGTCACTCTACAAAGGATCACATGGCTTAACACAATTTGAGGATATTTCAGAAGTGCTACATTTAGTGGCACCGTATTTAGGTAAGTGAACTCGAAAGCATGTTACATTGTGCGCAGAAGGGAGCTGATGTAGGAAGGGGGACGTGCTATGAGTGAGACAAGCCCGCCTCTAGTGTCAACATCATTAGTGTCTACATTGTCCCGTTGCTCTACTGGAGCTACGAGAGTTGCTACGAGCTACAACTTTCGTAGGCCGCTGCATAATATCGGAATTGCTCACGGTAAAGAAAATCAACATAGTGCATTTTTTTATCGAACATATGGATTGAATAAGTAGATAATTTAAAACTTGCTTATTTCGGACTAGCACTAAAACAGCAATCTTAACGCAAATAATCAAATCTGGTAATTGATAGCAGTTATAGAGTAAGTAATCTCACATTGGCGACGAGAAACTTTGTTACCATCAGTCATTCGCATTATTAAACAGTATCAATCATACTGTAGACGTGTTTGGAGTAATGATCGATGGAACAAATAGATAATTCGTGATTAATAGAGCGCACTCTGCCGATATTGGGAACGGAGAAAATCACTCATTATTGTGAAAATTGTTAGTAAGTTTGTGTGTTTACCATGGAACTTTTAATTTGGAAGTCTAGTCCGCATCCAGACTAAGATTAAATATATTAGTAACACTACAACAACACGCATAACAAACTACTTACGTACCTGCTTTAAATCTTAATTGGAAACCTTGTCAATAGTCACAAAATTTACGAAGTAAGCCTGTTTGAGCTCAAATATACAATACAATTGTGGCGTATGGGGCCGTATGTGGAATATAATACATATTTATACAAAAACAATACACTTGGGTTCAACAGAATGGCAAAATCAATACTTAAACCAAACAAGCAATGGAATATAAATAATTAACGAGTGGATATTAAAGCAAGGGTTGTTCAGATTATTTATGCATCGATGCAGTTTAGTCTGCATCAAGACGTCAATTGTCGCATCCTCAGCGAAATTTGACGTCCGCTTGGAACTTGCCCACATCCTCTAAAGCTCTTATCTCGTGCTTTAATGCTGACTGTGAAAACTCTCATCATCACGAGATTGACGTTTCATAAGTCGCAATCAAGCACGCAGGGAAGGTAATTGAAAAAAAAAACGCATTTCTTATATTCCATTGTATCTTTGGACAACATTTTTGGGGATCAAAAATTTGATACTGTCGTCAATAGCACAAAAAAACACTGAAAACACCACATGAACACTTTATACAATACGTGTGGGTACGAACACTGTAAACCTGAGGAACGATTACCTAGCACGACTTCCTTTCTATCATTTCGCAAGCGAGAACTAAAGGATCTGCTGAAAAGCATATTTGCGAGCGCGATTAGTATTTTCTTTAGCCATAGCCGGCCGAATACTATAAAAGCGTAGCGCGTGGTAAGTTCAAACCGACCGGCGGTCTAATTGTAACTGGACTGAGTGGCACACCACCACTACGTCATACACAACGTACCACCACCGCGGCACCGGTGCCAGCCGGCCGCCACTTTTGGCGGCGGTGGCACTTTTGGCTCAGGTTAAGGACTACTTTATTGGTTTTGCCTAGTTTTATATGACCACTAAACGTCAAGACAGAATAACACGTGTCACAATGTACATATTATACGCAAGGTGTGATACATAAACTTGTTCGGCGTCTACAAGCCTGTCGCAGATATCGCGATGTCAATATCATAATTGGCCATATCAGTAATTAATTGAGCGTTCACTCAAATGAGTTTAACAACATTAAATTTAAAGAAGACAGAAGAAAGCGTAAAATGATTAAATTGTGTGTTATAATAATTGCACGAAATTGATTGAAATTGAGACTACGACACTTAAATATTACTTGGTAAATAGTGAGGTATTTAAGACGTGCAAAGTGTTTTTCGGTTTTTCTATTCAGAATTACTCAGTAGCAGCCCGGAGTCTGGATTTGTGCTCGGTTGATGGCAATAGGCTCGACCCCTATTACATGGGACTTAAACATAACTGGCGAAATGCGGTTGTACTATAGGTACAGCTCTGCCTAACCCTTCTGGGATTACAGGAGTGATGTTATGTTATGTGTGTTTAAGACATACATTTTGGAAACTATGGTGATAAGTAAATAGCCAAAGCAGATATCTCAGAACGACAAGATGTGACGTATTATTGACAGATAACCCATTTTCCCCAAAACGAATGCACAAGAGATGACACCCGATGACGACGGCGAGTCTCAGAAACGACAGGACCTGGCAGTCTCGAGATTGGGTGCGGCAGCGGTCGGCTGCTTGGCCGATCGTCGGCACGTGGCAACAGACCCTATAACTACGTACGTTGCGAAATCATCAAATCACTTCTCCCGCTCTGGGCGGAGCGGGAGGGCGAGTCAGACTTTTATTGACGAAAACCCACCCGTGTTCCTTCAGTCGTGTTTCTTCAGCCAGGGGCCACGGTATATCTTTCGAACAACCCGCGACCCTGGCAGACGTACGTTGCGTGCCTGCGTGACTTACCGAATTTGTATAATCACCTCACCTGTTGCTAGTTTACAAAATAATAATAGTCAACAAATCGACACAACTTACTCAATACGATCGAATCCGTTTTCTTCACGTTTCAGATTGAATAATTCAAAAATCCGCTGACATTTAGTTCGACATGAAATGCTGTTTTCAGTTTATTATTCTTTCAGTTATGTATTGATTGAATGGATACTGATCGAGTTATAGTTGAACCAGTTCATTGATTGTGCTGACGTCTAAGGGTGGATTTCACCAATGAAACGGAACGCGATAAGCACATCTAAAACGCGTTCAAAGCTCTTGAACGCGTTTCAGTGTCAATATTCATTAAACAGCCCTAAAACCCTAGTTTTTATCGGAGCCATAACAATTGGCATATCCGTTTGCAGATGTCTGATGTACGCTCGGTATTATACCCAGATGTGGGTACAATACAGATTTGAAAGCACTTGGCATGCTACTGTAGTAAAGACCCATAGCGATCGCTCCGACGAAACGCCACTCAACATTACACACTAAATGATATGGGACCGCCGCACATTGGTCTGAAAATCGAGCTCTCGAGGGATTTAAAAAAAAAATGGAATGTCTCTGTCATACCTCCCTTTATATAATATTATAGTATGGAGGGTAGAGAGCAGTGGTGGCCCAGTGGTAACGGCCGTGACTTACGAGTTGTAGGTCGTGAGTTCGAACCCAGGCAGGCACTTTACTTTGTGTAAATAATTTCATCACCACTGCTCTCAAAACGGTGAAGTAAAACATCGGGAGGAAACCGGCATGTCCTAGAACCAAAAATTCGAAGACATGTGACATCTACCAACCCGCACTGGGCCCGCGTGGTGGATTACGGCTCACTCCCTCTCATAGGCTCGTTATGGCTCGTATAGGCTGATTATGGTATGGTATGCACAACTCAGCGCGTGAGAAAATTAATAGTTGTTTTGCACAGCCCAGTGTGTTATTTTATTAGAAGTTTTTATGAATGCCGTTTGTCATAAAATGAAAAGAAAGAACTGAAACAATTCTGTCAGACTTGTCGGCGTGTTCGTTGAGAAATAAATGGATCTTGTGTAATCGCACGAGATATACATTCGAAGTATGAGACATGGCTGCAAAAAAACATAAAATGGCCTGAAGTCATCAGGGAAAAGATGACACCATTAGTAGCAGTAGAGCAGCAACCATTTTCCAGTTCTGACTTCGGTGTAGTACGTGCAGTGTTGGAACAACAACATCAGTTGTGACTCAAAGAAATTTGTAAAAAAAAACGTATGTAATGAATGAATTTAGTTTTCTATTATTGTCATTAAAAAGGTCCTTAGCAGGCTATTAACTAAAAACTAACTATCAATATATGAAAAGCGGTAGGCAACTTCATTTTTATTAAGTAAAAGATTTAATAAATCACATAACCTAAATTCAAAATATAAAAAATGTTCTACGCACAAAGCGGCACCGAAAGGTGCATGAATTGTATGTCATCTTGATCACCGTATGAGGACTCACATGAGTTATTGTAATAACTCATGTGAGTCCTTGAGTTGCTTTCAGTTCGAAAATAATCAACTTTAAGTATTTTCTCCCATACAAAAACACACAAAACATTTTATTCGCACGCGTGGAGCTGCGCATACCCTCCATACTTTAATATTATCTAAGGGAGTATACCAGAGACATTCCAACTTTTTTTTAATCCTTCACATTAAGTTTCTATGAGTATGGAGCTTGATTTTCAGACCACTGTGCGCCGCGTCGTCGGGTTCACATAGGAGAAAACCTCATTTTCTAAAAGGTCACGAATATACATGTGTATAGCATAATCCATCCCACACCCTTTTCCTTTCATTGGGGCAAATTACTCTCAAATTACACTTTATTTTCAGAAACATTTTGCGATTTGCCTTATTCGTGACGATAATGAGCTTTCAGAGTTGATACTGTATGATGTCTAGCATATTTTTTATGAAGATCACATTTACGACAAACGGATATTTTTAGAGTAGGCAGCATTTGGGAAGCCTTGTCAAAACCTGTGCGTCCGGCACGTAATAACATTTGGCGCCTAAATGTAGACACTGATAGCCGGGTTGGTCCACAAATTCAAGATAGCTAATTAGCTGTTATTTTTTTTTTTAAAGATAAGGTCAGGAAAAAAAATGTAGCGTGGGACGAATAGAACGACGACGACCATATTTTTGCTTGGTTCTTAAAGACTTTCAGGAGTCTGGTATGAACTATGTTTTATGAATAATATATCATTACCACCGTTTTACTTTTTTTGTAATATTTGGCTGGGACGGACTGGAAATGAAATGAAATTTATTTATTTGCCAGAACATAAGTACTTACATAATAAACTGGTAAAATAATGGATGCGGAAAGCGGCGATCCGGGTGATGTGGCAAAACTTAGAAGATTGCTGAATTGTAATTACAGCAAAAAGAGCTATTTGAGTATACACCTTAATATTTGTATACACATTGAATAAACATTAGAAAAAATCTGCGAACAGAGCGTTATTGCATGCAAATATTTTCTCATATGCAATATCCATGGAAAAATTTGCGTAATTTAAGTCTGAACAATACGCGGTACCACATGTTCATATCAAAGTGTGCGTGAGTATAATGCTACGATAACATCAACGGAAGGTGGGTGCAGCAATATATGATATGCTGCCGACGACCGTTGTCGCACGCAATGTCGCGGCGTCGCGTCGGTTCTTGCGTAAACATAACAATGAATGTATGGCAGGGGCAGGGCAGACGGACATTTGTGTTCGTGTGTACCGAGGACCGACAATGCGGGGACAACAATAAATCAAAGGAGAATTATACAATTACCTAGCAAAATACACATCGCTGGTTTAAACATCTCTCTAATATTCATATAATATATAATATGGTTTCCAGGTAGTAGAATAGGACCAACCCATCTAATCCCGTGGGTGTCGTAAAAGGACGACTAAGGGAATTGCTGGAGGACTTAATTGGTATTTCTGTGTGGTAAGAACAACACACCCAAGCTAAGGTTGCCGTGCCGAGAGCTGCCTGGCTAGGGGGGAGCCTAGTTGCAAGCGTGCCTGTTGTCTGGGATCGGGCGCCCCCAGGCACTAACAAGCCTTACCTCTACATGCGGGGCTCTGTAGGGTGTTGACAGATTTTTTCCTCTGCTTATCGTGGGAACTAAATGAGTTATTCAAATGTTAATAATCAACTCGGAGGCGGCGGTGATGCTCGCCACACACTACGTCAGTTGTTTCCGCGGGGCGAAAAGCGAGCGGCGGAATGTCGCTTAGCTACGCTGAATGTACAGGGAGGTATATGACCAGATGTACGAGGGCGGGTCAATAAGTCCGTGACTTTTTGAATTTCTGACCTCTTTACTGAAAAAGCAACACTACTCCTGTCAACAGGCATCTGTCAGTTGACTCCTGTCAAAATTTGAACTTGCTGCGTCAGTTAGTTTGTGTTTGACAGCTATCTTTATCAGACTACCCAGTAATTTGAGGAAAAAATGGAAGAAAGTGAATTTCGTGTGCTTATTAAACATTATTTTTTGCGAAAAAAACCATTACCGAGACCAAGGCTAAGCTTGATAAATACTATGGGGACTCTGCACCATCGATTTAAATGGTAAAAAAGTGGTTTACTGAATTTCGTTGTGGCCGTACAAGCACTGAAGATGCCGAACGTCCTGGACGCCCAGTTGAGGTCTCTTCACCCGAAACAATCGAAAAAATTCACGATATGGTGTTGGCCGACCGAAGATTGAAAATGCAAGAGATTGTGGAAGCCGTAGGGATCTCGCATGGCTCAGTGGTTTCAATTTTGAATGATCACTTGGGCATGAGAAAGCTTTCCGCAAGATGGGTGCCGCGTTTGCTCACAGTCGACCACAAACGCAATCGTGTAACAACTTCACAGGAAGGTTTGGCGTTGTTTAATCGCAATATGGAGGAGTTTTTGCGCCGTTTTGTGCCGTGGACGAAACATGGATCCATCACAACACACCAGAGACCAAACAACAGTCAAAACAGTGAGTTTCTAAGGGTGAATCGGCGCCTAAGAAGGCCAAGGTGGGTTTGTCAGCCAATAAAGTTATGGCGACTGTTTTTTGGGATGCACGCGGGATAATCCACATTGACTACCTTCAAAAGGGAAGAACAATCAATGGGGAATATTATGCCAACTTATTGGACCGATTCAATGACGATTTGAAAAAACACCGACCTCATTTAGCCAAGAAAAAAGTTCTTTTCCACCAAGACAATGCAAGGGTGAACACATGTGCAGTTGCCATGGCAAAAATCCATGAATTGGGCTATGAATTGCTCCCTCATCCGCCCTATTCTCCAGATTTGGCTCCGAGTGACTACTTCTTGTTCCCAAACCTGAAGAAATGGCTTGGTGGGAAAAGAATTGACTCCAACGATGAAGTCATCTCGCAAACAAAGGCCTATTTTGAGGACCTCGACTAATCATATTTTTTGGAAGGGATAAAAAAATTGGAGAAGCGTTGGACAAAGTGTATAGAGCTCAAGGGAGACTACGTTGAAAAATAAAACATTTATTTATCAAAAAATCTGTGTTTTATTCCAAAAGTCACGGACTTATTGACCCGCCCTCGTATGAACGTAAACGAGGCAAAAGGAGTATGTAAGGATCGTAGCAGGTGGCGTTCTGTGGTTTCTGCCTGCCCCCATGGGAAGAAGGCGTGAGTGTTGTTATCAGTCGCTGTACAAGAGAAAATGGGGCAGCCGTTATGTAAATATCAACACACAAAAAAAAAGTTACTCTTTTAACTATTTGCAGACGAAAACATGAGTTCAATGGCCATTGCACGGTCGATCTGGAAATGTTGGTAAAACGTAAGAAACTACAACTGTACTTTCAATTCATCCAAAATAACAATGAATCTTTTAGGAAATAGGCCTTGCCCTAGTTTTGATGCAGTGAAAACAAAAGATCCTATTCAGCGGAAGTTGAAAATCTGAACTTCTGCATAATTAGCACTCTGTTAAGCATCCAGTTCATGTTGGGAATGGACATAAAAGAGGACAGGTATTTCATTCCTTGTTACATTGAGACCAAACTTTTACAGTTTTTGTTCCGCTTACTTTCAGATAACCGGAAAATATAGAATATCAGGTTTCTTTCACGTAAAAGGTTTTTTTTTTATTTTATTTTTTTAACACATAATGACACATAATGAAACTTAAGTTTATCAGTCAACATACGAAACATTGCAGAAGTTACATTTATATTCATCAAATCATAAAGAGCCCTTTTTGAATCAATACAAAATTCATGAAAGGCTTTAAAAGCAGATACGCTGAAACATTTTCATAAATTTGAATAGCAACGGTGACTGTAAACCTTTGATTTTCCAGATCATCAAAGACTGTTTTCCTTTGACATAAATGTCGTGAAATTAAAATTTTAATGGAGGCTTGTTGGGGAGAGGTACTTTGTGTGAATAACTAGCCACCTTATGGTATTGCTCTCGAAGCAACTCAAAACGTACCACGTCTCTTTTTATAATGAAGGTTTAGAATAATGATTTTGCCATTCTACGGTCCTCCTAAAGTTCAATAAATTTTCAAAACATTATGATAAAATTTATTTATTTTGTTTCAGAGTCAGAACTTTATTTGCTATGAATGTAGGTACAGGCTTAAGATGTTGTTGGAACAGTTTATTATATTTTTATTAGATTATTATACGTTGTGGAAAAAACATCAAGAAATAAAAGAAAGCCGATAACAGCAAATTATTGTCCTGAACATAGCCTCGTCACTGTTTATCGAATCATTCATCGATTGGGGGTAAATGTTTGGTATATTTGTGTGGGTTGTGTAGGTTATCAACCTCCCGTTATGCATCCGCATTAAAAATAAAGCAAGAAAATAAAACTTTTATTTATTTATATAATAAAACTTTCGAATATGTTCACGAGCCTTCACTTTGAAAGATAACCGACTGGTTGCCATCCTGATGTTCAGTGGGAGCGCATTCCAAAGAAAGACCGCCTGGACAAAGAAAGAATAGTGAATAAAACCAGAGCGGTGAGAAGGATATCGTAGAAGACGATTGTTGGTGGAACGAAGATTATTACTATGGGCAGAGCATAAGTATTGAACATGTGGGGACAGGTAAGAAGGAGAAGTAGGTTTGTCGAATATATTAGGTTGGGGGAAAAGTCTTTTCGCATTCAGTATGTATGAACTTGTAATAAAATCTCTTTGGCTATACTTTTTGTATCTGGCTGGTTTTGGTATCATTGAAAGTTTAAATTTTAAAGAACATAGTTCCAAATTCAAATTAGGATAATGTGTGATTTTTATTTGTTTTTCGTACTGTCAAGATGAGTGAATCGAATGAAGAAAGAACAAAGGCGACGAAATTGTTAATGGAATTAGTAAGCGTCTACATATGGCACCGTGATATATACTGACGAAATAATTTACTAAGTTTTATGAAATCAAGATTATGGCCTATGGAGGCCGGGCAAAAAAATCGTCATATGTGAAAATTCTATTGACTATTTTATTGATGACATAAAATACTTATGGCTATTTATCTTTTTCTGGCTTGACTGGACGTTTAATGTTGCCATGTATTAAAAATCTTGGGCAAGTAACATAAAAAGCTTTGCTTTTCGTATTGCAATAATATACTTAGGAAATACATTTCTGCGTCAGAATTTAATAAATGTGAAAATAAAAATAATTGTTTGTGGTAAGAATATAGAGGTCATCATTTTGAATACATAAATGAAATCTCAGTATAATTCCAGTATGGCAACTACGTTACCGAAAAAATTCACATGACATTTTATCAGTCAACCCACCGGCCTACTGACAACATAACAAAGAGTACTGTAATTAGACAACATAACACAACTTGTCGTTCGTTGCTTGCGCGTTTATCTCGTATTTTGTGTTTCATTCCATCGATTATCCTTGATTTTCTACTTTATCAACTGCTTCTGCTTTTATGGACTCTGAGATTTACTGTTTTCTGTGTGACTTGCCTAGTGCTTGCCTAGGGATTCTGATTATTTTATTTTACGGCGACATTTTTTCTGACACTCTGGGTTACGATCCTGCCTGATACCTTGGACTTTGTTGTGTGTGAATCCATTTGTGATTTCTGTTAGTTGCAATCAATGTTGTTAAAAATCATGATTTTAAAATAATTTAATATGTAGACATCTAAAGCTTTGTACTAAATAGGTGACGAACAATATATTGCGCTTCTACCATAAATATCATGAAAAACAATTTGCAAGTTTCAATGAATAAACATTATATTTTATTAAGACTATTATACTTTTTTTTTCTAGATTTTGGAACGTGACTATGTCTGCGAGGCATGTAGAGATCTTGCAATGGCTGCAGTTAACTTGCAAAGAGAAGTTTTGGGCAGTGAAGAAGCTGGACCAAGTACAATGTGGCATTCAAATGTGTGCCTTTTATGTGTTTAGTTGGACGACGAACTGTTGGATGTTGCGCTCATACAATGACTGTAGTATGGTATCTAGGATGGGCCAGACATCAAACAAATATTTTAGCACCCGCAGGTTTTCTTGATGACATTGTGATTAGAGATGATGAGGAATAAATGTAAAAAAAAATTATTTTGTATTTTTTAATCTAACCTACCTATGTCCTACCCCTACCATATAATTAATCAAATATATGTATAACTGTCCTAAGAAAGTTAGCTAAGATTATTAAATAAATATATCTTTGAACATTTATTTACGTAGGTACTTTATTTATTTATTTTATTTTTTGCGTTGAGAAATGCTCATGCATACTGCAATATCAAGGAGAGATAGTTCAGATATGTGGGACTCCAACTCACTATAACTCCACGGTGTCCTCCTCTCCGCTTTAGGCGGGAACACGGGCACGCGTTATCATTCATCCGCAAACCCGCCGCGGCTGTTCGTCACCGGACCCTCCTCTGGGGAATACCCCCCATCACCGGCGCACCAGAACACAACACATGGCACGCTGTGACCAGCCTAGGGACCAACACAGCCCTGGGCACCAGACAACCCCGGTTCTGTCTGGGCAACCAAGGGGACCAACCCCTTGCGACGAGTCAGATAAATGGCCCCGTCGCCTACCATTTTTCGGCCGCAAAGGATAGGAAGAGCGGCCAACAACATACCGACACTCCTCTTACCCTGCGGTCCCACTGCGTCCGCCATCTAACGGTGGCGACCCGCAATACCGGCACTCCTCTCCCACTGCGGCCTCAGTTGCGATGTAGTCCAAGCGGCACCGCAACCTTGGTTGCTACGTCGTCGGCTTTTCGGCAATAGCCCTGACTAACAGCCCCTGCTCGGGTTCCTCTTAGCTTCACCGTGGGGATCAAGCCACGGTTACTGAGTCCCCCCCGCCTCGTCAATGTGGGAACCCACCGGGGGCATTTACGTAGGTACCTACGTCGCATTTGGGACGCAGACCTACGAACGTCGCGGTCAGCTAGGCTTATACTTAATACGTTGTCCGTAGTTTATTTTACTCTACATATACATCTATCAATGATATTAAAACTGTTAGGTAGGTATTCCTATATTTATTTTTCGATTAGGGTCTGTTGTTGATAAAACATAACCTCTTAAATGATAAATGATAAATGATTTTATTTCTGTAAGTAGGTTTTTACAAACACTTTTACACGTCAATACTATTTTAAAAGTAGATGAGATCGGCGTTTCCTATCTGACTACTCTGAGAAGAAACGCCAAAACAAACTCAGAGGTCACAGTCTCTTTTAAAGTCCAGACATAATCTTGGTCAGGTCATGTGAAGACCATGTGGATTGATGTCTGAAATGGTCTTTTGAGGAAAGAACCAAACAGAATGAGTGGACCTGTCCAGTCAGTGCACGCATTTGTCAGTAATCATGCAGCTCAACACAACACATATGGAGCTCAACGATTCGACGAACATTACCAAAGAAAGGACATTTGGGTAGGCCGCATAAATTGCTCAAACTGCCAGACCATGATTAAAACTAATTTTAAAAATTAAAAATAGATTGAGATAAAAAAAAATCAACAAATCCACACTGCCTTCACATTCACAATAATTAAAATATTATAATACTTTACAAAGTAAATTTTCACGTCATGTCAAAGTGTAAAAATCCGAGAATAAACATGGTCAGATCATATGAGGACTCTGTAGACTGGTGTCTGAAATGGTCTTTTGAGGAAAGAACCACACTGATTTGAGTGGACCTGTCCAGTCAGTGCATGCATTTGTCAATCATGGTGCAGCTCAACTCAGAACTAAGGAGCTCAACGATTCCACGAACAATACAAAAGAAAGGACATTTGGGTAGGCCGCGTTAAGTACTCAAACAGCCAGACCGTGATTAAAACAACTGAAAGAACAAAAAAAACAATGACTCACATAGTCCTCACATTCTCAAAAATTAAAACAATGTTATACTTTAAACAGTAAATATAAAGATGTCATTGTTTATCTAAAAAAATCAAAAATAAAAGTTTAACAGCAAATTAAACATAGACAATATCTGTGTAAACTTATTGGAGCAGCTCAATCCCAAGCCTTCTTGTCCTCAATATAGCCTTTGACAGTATAATAGGCATTCTGGCATAATTTCCGCTTTATAAATGATTTGAATTTATTAAGGCTTAGTTCTTGAATGTGGCCAGGAAGTTTATTATAAAAACGAATACTTTGACATTTAAACGAGCTACCTATTTTCTTGAGTCTGGTAGTAGGAACAACAAATTTGTGTTTGTTCCTAGTATTTATGTTATGGATATCACTGTATTTTTTAAACAGATTAATATTTTTATGTGCATACAAAAGATTTTCATAAATATATTGAGAAGGCACAGTCATTATATTAATCTCTTTAAATTTGTCTCTGAGGGAGTGTCTGGGACTTAGTTTATAAATTGAACGAATTGCCCTTTTTTGTAAAACAAAAATTGTCTGAATATCGGCGGCATTTCCCCACAAAAGAATACCGTACGACATCACACTATGAAAATAACTAAAGTATACTAAACGGGCTGTCTCTAAATCAGTTAAATTACGAATTTTTCTAACGGCGTATGCTGCAGAGCTTAGTTTTTTTGACAATTTATCTATATGGGGGCCCCATTGAAGCTTGGCATCCAAAGTTATGCCTAAGAATACTGTGGTGTTTTCGGGTTTCAACTCTTCACCCTTAATAAGAACACTAGTTTCTACTTGTCTAACATGAGGTATCGTAAACTTAATGCATTTAGTTTTTCTCTCGTTTAGAAGTAAGTTATTAACATTAAACCAGTTAACTACTTTAGCAAGGGCGCTATTTACATTGTCAGTAACCAGCTGCTGACGTTTGAGTTTAAATAAAAGTGAAGTGTCGTCTGCAAACAACACTATATCATGATTATCCTTTATGAGGTAAGGCAAGTCATTAATATAAATAAGAAACAAAAATGGGCCAAGAATTGAACCCTGGGGGACCCCCATTCTTATTACAGATCCAGGTGATCTTTTTCCGTTAACATCAACTGTCTGAATCCTATCACTTAAGTAAGAAGATCCAGAGAGGCATTCCGGATTCCGTAGTGGTGCAGTTTCCTGATCAATGTTTCATGAAGAACACAATCGAATGCCTTGGACAAATCGCAAAAGATCCCCAAAGCATCGCATTTGTCCTCCCATGCCTTATAAACATGTCCTAAAAGTTCAACTCCGGCATCAGTAGTTGAACGACCCCTTGTAAAACCGAACTGTTTGTTATGCAGTAATTTGTGTTTATTAAAAAATCTTTGCATTTGATCTAAAATAAGTTTTTCAAAAATTTTACTAAAGGTAGGCAGCACTGAAATAGGTCTATAATTAGTAGGGTCTGATGTGCTACCAGATTTATACAATGGTATTATTTTACTGTTTTTCATAAGATCAGGAAACTCACCACGGTCAATACAATAATTAAAAATAACAGCTAAAGTAGGTGCTACAATATTTATAATGGACTTAGCAACATCCACAGAGTTACCCCATAGATCTGCGGTTTTTTTAACATTTAATGTGTGAAAGGTTTTAATTATATCCCTACAAGTGACATATTGGAAATTAAATTCAGAATCACAAACTGGAACGTTTTCTTTAAGTAAAGACTCTGCAGCAGTGGGCGATGAGTTTAGAGATTTAGTAGTCGAAACGGGAATCTCCGCAAAGAAATTTTCGAAGGTCGCGGCGACTTGAGAATCCGATTGAATTAAATTGCCATCAATTGCAAGGCTGTAGTCACTACTTCGGTTGCATGATCTTCCCGTTTCGCTATTAATGATATTCCATGTCATTTTAATTACATTACTGCTATTTTTAATCTTTGAACTCAAGTAACGTGACTTGGCTATGCAACAAACTTTTTTAAATAATTTCGAATAATTTCTAACATATAAATTAAATTCAGCAGTGTTTATACAAGTCCGTTCATCATACAACTCATAAAGACGTTTTCTACTTTTAAACTTCGACTTCTTCTTGAACTTCGAACTTGAATACCTTTAATTCCCGACCTCCTATAAAAGTCTAACTGAAGACAAAACTGTTCAGGAATACAAACTCTGTATTTTAACATTTTTTTCATCAGTAGACGCAAAAAAAAAATGTCAACAAAAATTTGTTCGGCATCTTGCCAATGTTCTTTGATACATTTGACAATTTTACTACAAAAAAGGTAAAAATGCAACGCAAGCCGCGAAAAAAAAATGCGATGTTTATGGACCTAATGCAGTGTCTGTGAGAGTAGCACAAATATGGTTTAAGCGTTTTCAATCCGGATTTTTTTATGTCAAAGATGCACGTCGGTCTCGTCGTCTGATCGCCTTATTACGGATAAAATGGATGCCATTTTTGAAAAAGTGGAGCAAGATATTAGTAGTAGTTACGACGTAGCTGAAGAACTGGGAATTGACCACAAAACAGTTTTGGCGCATTTGAAAAAACTGGGTACACAAAAAAGCTCGATATTTGGGTACCTCACGAGCTCACTGAAAGAAACCTAATGAACCGTGTACTCATTTGTGATTATTTATTACGACGTAATGAAACCGAACCATTTTTGAAGAAGCTGATAACTGGTGACCAAAAGTGGATCACGTACGACAAGAACGTGTGATCAAAGGCCGGTCGGGTCAGGCCGGAAGGGTCGTGGTCAAAGGCCGGTAAGGCTTCACAGACTGTGGCGAAACCCGGGTTAACTCGCAAAAAGGTGATGCTGTGTGTGTGGTGGGATTGGAACTATGTTAAAAATGTTTTGAATTTTCTTAAAAATAGCAAAGAAACTTTTTCCCCAACCTATTATAATACAACATTTACAGAGTCTTCACTTCACTGACGTAAGGGTAACCATTATAAAAGCAATCGGTACGCAGACTCATGATCATCCTTTTCTATATTTCCTGGACAACATAGCATCATCATCAGAAGTTACATCATAATACTCGCTTCTTAGTGAATAGGATCAGTCATAGCGTCTCGTGGATACCATATAGGCGACTAACAGATTATGTGATAAGGATAGAAGCTAAGAGCCATCTACACCTTCATACATAACATTATATTGCGGTCCCTCTTTGTCTTCAAGCGTGGTGTTCAAGACAAACTTCCCGCATCGTACATTGTCACGGTTCGTGGCAGTAGCATGAACTAAACATATAGCTAAGAACTATCCATGTCAGATTGTGGATCATTTCCGCCTGATATGATTGTCAATTAACTCTACATAAAGGCTTCACAGTTAGGCGTTAGTTCAATAAAATAAAAATATGTCTTTATGAAGACTCGCTTTATCTATCCAACTATAAATATCAACTATATATAAACTGTAGGCGAACTTTTGTTTTGGTGACTTTTTTATAATTCTTTAGGCAGCTCAAGCGTGATAGTTTTAATAAAATCGTTATTGACTTGAACGACGAAACCCTCTTAAAAGTACGTGCTCCAAGATCATTTTGATTCCTTCTTAACATTTTTAAAGAATATTTTGAAGAATTCCTATCACGAAGTTTGTAGAGCGTTGACACAGTGCAGGTCCCTCGTGAAACCTAAGTTGATACGACAATATTATTGTGAAGTTACAAGTGAACAAAGAAAATTACTTTTTCTTCCAACTATGCTTTAATTCCATCACAATCACACTAAAAACTCAATACAAAGCGAGTCTTTAATACTCTAGAGCAATAAAAATTTATGAAATTTCATTATTGCACAGTTTTTTTTTAATCGCACCAAAAGGCCAGCCTATTCAGCCAGCCGATATCAATACTTTTTTTGTACGTACGTATTATTCGTTTCTATCCTACTTGTTTCAAATTTAAATATAAATTTGCTCAACAAAACTCTTAACCTTACGTTAATTGCTCAAGTATAACTTTTAATTTCAATAATTAAACTTCTATTTTAACTGTTTGTTATGAGTTTCTTTTATCTACTATTCTATAGGTAATAGTTGAAAGAAAAGCAGATTATGCACCTCGCCTTAAGTAATTTATATTGCCCTCGTGCCTCGTGCCAGTGCCGGCACTCGGTGCAATAATAAATTACATTGTTAATTACTTAATGCAATAATCTACTATTGGATTATGTAACGAGTCGTCAAGTACTCTTATAATATACGGAAAAGCCACGGTACGAACGGTGTTGTGAGTTGGACCCAGTAATTACGTTTCCGACACAATAATTTTTAGGCGAGAAAATTGATATTTGCAAAAATCTCAGCGGTCGGTTGTAGGCCTGTTGACTTCATTATGCATGGCAGTATATAACAAACTTGTGGGAACTGGAGATTCAAGACGAGAGTGGATTTGTAATTAAAAGCTTAGCTTCTGACTTCTAAACTTCTTAAGAATACTTTGCTGAGACCTCTGAATTGCAAATAATATTCAACGCTTGCGGCATAAATATTGAACATATTCTCGAAAGTTCTTGCTCGATCGAAATTACAATAACAGCACAGATTTCTAGATCTTCGTTTTAATTGTTGAATATTGCTTTAATGTTCTTTAGTGAAGACATTTATGTTTTTGCGATAGATAAAGCGAAAACTCTATCGTATCTCGCGACAAGAACGAGAATAATCCCCTCCAAAAACTTTTAAAGCGTGTAGCTTCTTCATATTTACATCTAATAAACAGATTTTATCGATTATCTAATTTTTACTGTCTTCTTTGAAATTACATTATTATTTCGAACATTTTTAATATTAGTCATCATCCCTATTTTGGATGGATTCACTCGATTAATTTTTTATTCGAAAATTTTGCCATTTTTAAAGATTATAAAAAAAAACAGATTGCTAGGCATAAACGTCTCAAATTAGTATTAACAGTAATACAAAATATTTTATAATGAGCCAAAAGTTTTTTTTCTGTAGATTAATTATTATTACTTTAGTTATTAACGAAATAAGAACTGCGACTTTTCGTTTTGTGCTCGAACAAGAGCGCATGCGATATTCAACTTTATTACTGATCCTAACGCGTCAGTTATAAAGGTGCGTTTAGCACTTATGTGGAGCTTGCGTGGAAACGATTTTAGAGTTTCTGGTCTTAAACCACCTGCATCCGTCAAACAACTTTCGCTACGAAAATCATACAAGAATAATAAAATAAAAAATCATACCTGTATCGAAATAGTTTGTCTACTGTTAAGGAATTCGTTTTTTTTATTATGAATCGTATAAGAATTTCGTAGCAAAAGTTGTTTAAATTGGCTGGTAGAATTACGTTTCATAGCGTAAGTTTTTTAGAAGGACGTGTAGAATCTCCCCTTTGACGGATGCAGGTGACTAAATCGCCGATGCAAGTGACTAAGCTAAGCTAATAACTTAGCTTAGCTTAGTCACCTGGATCGGCGATTACTACTGCTAACACTATATGGATTTTTTGTCTGAATTAAAATATTTGAATTGAATTGAATTGAAAAGCACTCTACCTACATTTCATTTTAAATTGCATATTTATCAGCAAGTCCTATTGATTTCATGTACTATTATTATTACAGAAAATAACACCAGTATGCCGCCCGCAACTCGCAACACACGGAGAAGTTCGTAAACAGACTTGTCTTAAAATACGACATCCTAATTAGTCTGGGCTGCGGGTATTAGTAGCTAGTTTCCTGGCACGTCAATCAACGCCCTTTTAGACCTAAACTTCAGTTCGTCTAAAAATACTTTTGGGTGTCTTCCCTATTTTCGGTTCCAACGTTGAATTCCGTATTAATCAACTCGCTAAAGCGTGAAAGTCTTAATGAAGTTGAGATGATTGTCTGAAAAACCTAATCTATGGGAGAGAAGTTGGGCGCCTGATAAAACTCTTATTAAATTGAAACGAACCACAAGTCAAATTTTTGATAGAACCAATTTATACTTCGTCATTGTTAAGTTACAAGAGTTCACGCGGTAAATGAAAAACGTATCAGCGGCAGAGCTGACATTTTTGTCTTAGCTGATAAAATCAGCAATGAACTTGCGCAGTCTAATATTAAGTTAACTAGACTACTAAGTAGCAGAGTGTACCATTGTGCATGGTATTTTATGGCAGGATATAGCAAACGTATAAGTATGCAAGCACGAGCAGGAGCGAACGGTCAACAAATAAATTTACCTTTTCGCCTGTTAGTTTCCGGAGCTAAATACACAAGCTATTCGTCTTCCACGCGCTTTCTTTTGGGTTAGTAGAGCAGGTGTAGGATAAGTGCCTCTGACCATGACATTTACAACTTGATGTCGCAAATAAGGTAAAAACACTGTGTTATGGGTATACACGGTGTCACACCCAGTAATAGATTCTGCACGAAGATATTGGACAACATTATTCGTGACCCACTTCACGGTGATACGCGAAAGGTAGTGATAATACTCTAATACGCTTTGTATTCTATTCCATCGAGCAGAAAACATGATCTGGTTCTAAACAACAGGCGCATGTATGAAAATGATATTGTTAAAGAGAATATATTTTTAATAAACGTTTTCGGCGTGCTATCGCGGTATACGAGTACCTCGACTTCTTGATATTGAGTAGGTATGGCTACAGATATATAATTCACTAGGTGAATTATATATCTGTAGCCATACCTACTACTACCGTGCAAGCAGTAATTAAATTTTCTTATGTTAGTTTTTTCGTAAACGAATTTTCTTTTCGTGGAAGGTAATAAATATGACCAGTTTTTTTCGCAGTTTATATAAAAGCATTTTAGTGAGAAAATAGCTCCAAAAACCTACTGAAAAAAGTTTGTCAATCGCGCTTCAACGGCTACACGGATTTACATACGGGTGTTTTTTTTTAAAATATCTGGACGTGTACCGTAATTATTGTATACTTGCGTGCTTACGTGCGTTGTGCAGAATAAATAATTTTTCTTACTTCTTTCTTATCATTCAACTAGCCGTCCTTCATATTTTGTTTGCTATGAGTAAAATCTACATAGTTTTTATTTAGTCCTAGGTTTTAAGAAATTGACCTCAATTTTTATTTTATTTAGCTTGTTTTCAATATACAAAACTGTTAAGTTATTATAATATTGATACTGTTTGTATGTTTTTGTGTTCTATCTTTTTCATTTTTATTGCGACTTCTGGAGGTAGTGATTTCTTCTTCTGTGCCATAAATTCATACAGGATATCCCAGCGCCATAACTCAGCCATTTCTCTCGGCACGTACAGGCAATCATTTATCTTCACTAACAAGTCGCCTTGGGGATCAATCTCAATGACAAATAAAGTTAAAGGTCAAATTGTAACTGGCAGAACGAAAGACACACCACTTTATGGCCAGACTATAAAAACAGTGCTCTTTATCACGACATTCTCGGCGAAATAACTGGTTTAGGTCAAGACAAAAGAAACACTAGCAAGCTTTCATCAGTGACGACACAAAATCATTTAGAAAGTTTGGTACTTCCGCATCACACGGAAACTCTGCAAGGACTACAACATAATGACAAAACAAGTTTGCAACTTACAGTCGTGCACCGGAATATATGTTAGTCATCGATTGTTGGGTTCTTGAGAAACTATAACTCTATTTAACTCTTGCAAAAGTTGAGACTTTCAAGGACAGAATTATGCATATCGATTCCACGAAGGAACGGACATCGAACCGCGAAACGAGTTAAAAATACCGGCACTGGCGGCCGGTTGACCGGCATCTGTGGGCACACCGGTCAGACTACTCTGTCGGCCACATGCGTTTGTTTACTATCTGCTTCGATCGCGGCAGCGGCGCCGGCGGTGGCCGCGGTGGGCCTAGCCGGCGATCACATTACAAATTTTGAACAAAAAGTTTTTTCGTGCGAACTTACGGCGGAGGCCCCAATCCATATCGAGGCGCGCGGTAAATGAGGCGCGTGGCGCGGCGGCGTCTCCGAGGCGACTGCCGCGTCCTGCGCCCGCACGTTCCCGCTCATGTATTCCCATTGTGAGCCGCGGCGAGCATTGTCCGACCCAAGAGGAACCTTCTCGCGGAAATAGTGAACACGCCGACACAGTGCAACGACCAACTAAATGCTACTATTTAAAACACTTTCACGAAGAATCTTCAAGATAGACATGCATTGATTGCCCTTTTAACTTTGAACGCTCTTGATAATAGATAATATTTTTAGTCGAACGACACAGGCGTTAAAATATGCGAGTGTCAGTTCCAGTGTGCACGTGACTGTGGTTTGGTGATAGTTCGGAGTTTTAACTGCATCATTGCTAGAATTGGCAAGTCCTTTCGGTTTTCTCTTTAAAAAGCATGGAAGTAAATGAAGCGTCAGCTTCTAAAACAATTTCCTTCATCCGTTTATTGAAATTAAAATTATTTGAATAACATGAAACTATTAAAAACACCGAGGAGGATATTTGGAAATATATGTTATGAAGTTTTAAAGTTAGGTCTTATGCAAAAAGCCCTCCTTACCCTTAATAATTAAATTTAGTTCTGTTCTTCTCCTCAGAAACCGCCCTCCATCTGTCTCATAGTACCTACCTTAACTTCAGATTGGACCAAAGCATTTGTAGGTCGGGCTTATTGATGAAATGCGTTATCGGACAATTCGCTACGGCCTACTCATTCATTTCCCGTTCGAGATTCGATTCCGTTTTATTATGTCCATCAAATGTTCTATATTAGATCATTGTTCTACACTTTTGCCAAGGTTGGTTTCAGAGGAGTTTTCACAATTTTTTTTACTTTGTATCTTTCGGATACATTTTAAACTTTTTATTTTAAAGAAGCTTTTGTGCGCGGTTTCGTCCGTGTTGAAATTGATATTATCTCACGGGAACAGACTACCGGGATAAAAAGTACTATGTCCTAATCTACCTGTGTGCCGCAACTTGGGAGAAGTCACGTCCAGCTCCTGGACTCCGAAAAAACTTGGATTCGATTGAAGCACGACTAATGGTGGATTTCACCAATGAAACTGAACGCGATCAGCACATAAACTACGTTAAAGAGCTGTCGGTGTCATTATTTTTATGGAATATTGACGCTCTAGAACGCACTTTGGATGTGCTGATCGCGTTCAGTTTCATTGATGAAAATGGCACATAATATTATGTAGATTATTGTATCTAACCTGAATCCTTATGAAAATGAATTCTTGAGTATCCGATAACGTGAAGGATATTCATACCAATAGGGAACATTCGTTGGCCATTTTACTACGTAAACGCACAGGTGCAATGGCGATGCTTAATCTAAGTTTAATAGTAATGTATTGAAAACGGCTCGTTTGGTAGTAGGACCGACACAATTTTTCAAGGGATGGGGAGTGTCATTTGCTAGCACATAAATAGTTTTTTTTTTTAATGGACCTTTTTGGCGCAACCGTGGCCGCACACACTATTGTTGTTGTTATTTTTATTTTTTATTTCATTTTGTTATTTGTATTTTCTGTTTCACGAACTGTGTCCAAATAAACGATATCTTAACACCATTTTAATACTGGCAACACATAATAAAGTCGAATCAGTTAATTTTCTAGAATCAAGTACAGGTATAAATTATATGTAAGTATATAACATCACGCCTGTAATCCCAGAAGTGTTAGGCAGATGTGTACCAATAGTACACCCACCTTAAGCAAGTTATGCTTACGTCCCATGTAATAGGGGGTGAGCCTATTGACATCAACCGGGCACAAATCCAGACTCCGGGCTGCTACTGAGAAATTCTTGATAAAAAAAAACAATAACACTTGGCCACACCTGGGAGTCGAACCCAGGACCTCATGCTCAGTAGTAGCTCTTTCGACCACTAGACCAACGACGCAGTCAAAAGTCTGTGAAAAACCAGCCAGTGAAAAAAACGTAATTACCGTAACACTTAAGACAGTTTCTATAGTGGCAAACTGTAAATATGACTCCCCCTATCCATAAGAAAATTGTGTCGGTCCTTCTACCAAACACCCTGTATTTGTAATGTTGTATTGGCGGTGTACAAATAAAACTTTTTTTTCTTTTGATATGGCAAGGTGAATACATCTCCTGCTCTACGAACATAAATGCACCGAAAACGCCTCTTTGGAGTATTTAATTTTGCCACAATGCGACAATGTTTGCTAAACTAGGCTTGAATATGACCAAAACAGCAAGTATATCCCGAATCAACAAAGGGGACAAATTCCATTCCAAAATCGAACGTCTAACGCGAATCGCGTTGGACGTTCGATTTTCCGATATTAGTCAATTCAGTTATTGGCCGTGGGACAAAAGACTAACTTTTGCTTTCCAATTTGATCAAATATAATGTAGGACAGGGCATTAACATTTTTTGGTCACTCTGGCACAGATAAGTTATGGAAGTTGTTACTAAATTGCTCTAATATTTATAATTGATTTGTTATATCAATGCCTGCAATTTATTTGAATGTCTATTTAAGCAATGTAAAGAGGAAATGGAACATAATTAAACATGAAAAACAGCTTGATCCGCATAGATAAGTGGGCAAAATTTGCAAGCTAAAAAGCAGCTTAGACAGATGATTCATATGAAACGAAAAAAAAAATACCATACCGATGAACGTTCTATAGAGAAATAACCGCAAAAGGTTATGACACGCGCGTGAACCTTCAACATAATGATTTACTGGAATCGTAATTGCAAAATGTAGGTTACCAGTATTGATCTCTATTATTAAAATAAGCTTTTTCTTTGAATATAATTAAAATAAAGTGTATTTTATTTACATGAATTTATAATATAAATAATTTACGAATGTACGGCTTAGGTCGTTATAGAGTTGAACAGTCAGCACGGAATCGCTTTTTTTCATGCTCTATCCTTTTCTGTCGCTCAGGATTGTAATTTCCTAGAGCGAGAAAGTTCCAAGTGAGCGCCGCGGTGGTGGTTCCTGGCGGAATCGGCGATACGATTCGATTCCGCGCCAGGATCGTGCTAACAGATGTGGTTCAACTGATAAAATTGCTGTTGCGAGCACCTAACTATCTACCTTACCTTAAAGATACCCTTAGAAAATTAAAGTTAATTAGCCTATCTCCGTGTATAGTTCGGGCTGACTTTGAACTCATTAACTTCCTTTCAAGGGGTGAAAGCACTTATATGATAAATGATTTAATTTCTGTAAGTAGGTTTTAAAAACACTTTAACACGTCAAACATATTTTAAAAGCTAGATGAGATCGGCGTTTCCTATCTGACTACTCTGAGAAGAAAGGCCGAAACAAACTCAGAGGTCACAGTCTCTTTTAAAGTCCAGACATAATCTTGGTCAGGTGATGTGAAGACCATGTAGATTGATGTCTGAAATGGTCTTTTGAGGAAAGAACCACACAGAATGAGTGGACCTGTCCAGTCAGTGCACGCATTTGTCAGTAATCATGCAGCTCAACACAAAACTTAAGGAGCTCAACGATTCGACGAACATTACCAAAGAAAGGACATTTGGGTAGGCCGCATAAATTACTCAAACTGCCAGACCATGATTAAAACTAATTTTAAAAATGAAAAATAAACTGAGATATAAAAATATATAAAAAAACAACTGCCTTCACATTCACAATAATTAAAATATTATAATACTTTACAAAGTAAATTTTCATGTCATTGTATAGTATGTCAAAGTGTATAAAAATCCGAGAATAAACTTGGTCTGATCATATGAGGACCCTGTAGATTGGTGTCTGAAATGGTCTTTTGAGGAAAGAACCACACCGATTTGAGTGGACCTGTCCAGTCAGTGCACGCATTTGTAAATCACTTATGATTATAACCCAACTCAGAAATAGCGAAACATAAGCATCTGCATTCTGACTCATGCTTTCTAATTGGATTTTTTATGAAACTTCTGATAAATTATTGGAAACATGCCAATAGAGTCAAAGACAGCCAGCTGGCACACAAATACTTAACTAGTATGGTGTGAAGTGCATGAAATCTTTGAAATCGAAAGTGGAGTGCTTGGACATTTATTAACTACAAATACATGGTGTAGGTAAGGGACATCGAAGCGCAAACTGTTACCATGATTTATTTATTCAGCACATGATGAAGGACCCCCCAAAGTAGACATATATCATTGTCTTTAAAAAATAAAACTACTGTTTTATACAAAAGTGCAATACCCACACGGTTTAAATGGATGGATGACTTAAGAATATATGTCAACACTTATGGGTCTATACTCATGTACTTAGAATTCATGGCAACAGTTTGCTCGTCCACGTTTACGACCTGTTTTTATTTATTAGTTTATCCTCCTAGTCGAACGCCATTCAGCAATTACACCAACTGAGCATAAATTAACTTAATGTGCTGATCGGGTGGCGATTTAACACCCACGCTCATACAGCGTCAAGACACTTGTCCATAGTTCCATAACTCCATCCATATTGCGCACATTCTTTGTGAATTTTTGAGACTCCATACATTTTTCAAAATAAATACAAATCTAAAAAAATTGTGTCGTCCTGCCTGACAGATGACAAGACAATACATATCCACAGTATACCGTGATCGTGTTTAATGTGGATAACATAACATCACGCATGTAATCCCAGAAGGGTTAGGCAAAGGTGTACCTATAGTACACCCACATTTCGCTATGTTTAAGTCCGTATGTAATAGGGGGCGAGTCTATTGCCATCAACCGGGCACAAGTCCAGACTCCGGGCTGCTATTGTGGATATTATATATGCACTAACACATTCAAAATTTATACAACTTTAGACTGCTACAATAAACACAAGATTTGTATGCACACGTTGCTCTGAGAACGAAAAGTGAGCGAGCTTGCTCTGATTCTATTCTGCGGGAGTTAAGCATTTTATCGCCGCGGACACGTACGACGATTGAAATTTTGTCGCTGCCAACGACGAGATTGGATGTCACGAAACCAATTTTTTTTATTCTCTTTGATTTCACTGGTATTTTAAAGCGAAAAAGTTTTCAGATTAAATCTACTTTGAACCTTCACTACAGTCTTATCTCAATCCATACTATCTATATCCATACTGATACTATAAATGCTAAAGTAACTCTGTCTGTCTATCCGTTACGTTTTCACCTTTCGTTTCCACGTTTTCGGAAACTTGACACGACGAAAAGTCATAAAAAACGAAATTTGACGTTCGGACTTAGGATACTTTTTTAACCCCGTAGTCCATTCCCGCGGAGAAAATTTCCGACACCACGAAGGCAAAAGAGTTTTTTGTTGTTTTTACATGTTATAGTTATTTATTAACTATTTTAGGACAACAACGTATAAAAAACAAATAATATGTCCGCTTCCAGCTGGAATTCAATACAGCACCTATTAACTCTTTTACGAATTGTAACGGACATATTTAAGATGAGCTGAAACTCTACTTACAAGAAACGGTTCAAAATATTAAAACAAATACCACAACCGAGATTACTGAAATTGATATAAGATACTTTCCAAATTTGATCCGGGAGAGTTAAAACTCTTTCGTCGACCGCTGGTTGTGCAGATTTGGTGGATTGGATTTGGTTTGCCTACTCTCTGAGAATTAATTCGACACAATGGTGCCGCGTCTCTTGTACACCGAACTAAACTATCACGAAAATCTTAAAGCTATTCTGCAAAAAAAAAAAAAAAATTTAAAATAATTTTGACACAACTAAAATCGAATTTGACAATCGCGACTCCACGTGGTTTCTTTGTTTTTTTTTTCGTTTGACTTCGCAACGTGGTAATTTTTTGCCGTGCCCGGTGAATAGGGATGATGATTTTTTTTATATTTATATCTCTAAACAAAACGTTTAGTTCCAAATAGTGCAAACAATATTACAAAAAGTGTAAAGCTTAAAAAATGCCCAAGTTATAAACGTTTTAAAATAAGTGGAGGACAGGATTATGGTAGAAGTGACGTCACGACTATGTACCATAATACTAGCGCCGTACATTGTCCGTACCGCGCGACAAGGACGGGAATTATCCCCTCCAAAAACTTGTAAAGCGTGTATCTTCTTCATATTTACATCGATTTAACAGTTTTTTTTTCAATTATCTCATATTTACCATGTCTTCTTTGAAATTAAATTATTTTTGCGAATAATTTTAATATTAGTCATCAGCCCTGCGCGCAGAGGGGGCAGCCTTGACATGTTTTATATGGAATGTTCACTTTTATTATGGAACATGTGAAAAACCCCACAAGTTGAGTTTTGGGGGAATATGTGTTTTATATCAAGGCGTCCAAATTTTCATTATTTTTGCGATAGGGCACACCATTTTCGAGTTAGAAGCAAAATAATAGTAAAAAAGATTCAGTTCCTACTGTTTTTGCACCTAAAGTCGAGGTGTATGTTGGTGTTAATTTTAGTCCACGACAACTTATTTTATTCCACAAGTTTTTAATCGCGATTAAAATAGTCAGATTCACATTCAGATTTAGTTAGACAGTCAAAATTTCTGGTGATATACGTCAAATTCAGAATAGCAAAATTGCCATTCTCACTTAATTAGTAACTCAGTAACATCATATTGCTGTCAAACTAAAACATAGTTAAGTTGTGTCGTTTTAGTCAATATCAGAATGGGAAATCGATGTTTGACAGGTTTAAGCCAAATTTTAGTGTTTTTAGTCTAGTTTAGAGGCATTTGTGACTAGAGAATCGGCCTAGAAATCATAATCTTGTATTAGTAAACTTTGATTTGTAAAGTTATTTGTGATGGAGGTAGAAGGCACCTACGTCAATCTGGAAACATTGTAAATAATTTTTACCGCCAACCCATATTCTCTTCGCGATTACGATGTCTAATATTTGAAATGCTCTCTATATCCGAGACTCCTTCAAAGTTCAAACATTATTATGATGTAACTATAAAACAGATACGTGCTCGGATCCAATATTATATTTACATTTAATACTACAGACTACAGGTTTTTTTTCGAGAATCTCGAATTTTTAAGTAATTGTTGCGAGACCTTCACGAAAAATGCCGATCACTGGGAACAAAGGTAATTTTAGTTTCAGGTACGAACTTAGCACACCAGACCTGCGTTATCTTTCTGGATTGGTAAGATCTAGTTTTTCAGTGTGTTTCATGAACGAAATCATATTTGCCATGATTTATTAGCATTATTATAAAACCATGATTACTTTTTCTTGTAATAGGGTGTACAATGTACCTAGCTGGAACATACTAACATCCAATAACACGAAACTCTCTAAACAAAGGTCTACGAAATATGGTTCACTACCAATACCCTAACTAAACAAGACGAGACAGTATTTTCACTTCTTGTTTTATTAAATTATAGTGTCTCTGTACTCCAGCATGTGGGTCAAGTAGCTCATGCGCTGTCATCTCATTTTCACTTTAGACGAAAACTAAACAACGCTGTTCTCTGCAGCTTCAAGCTTACACTTCTTGGAGTGAAGCTTACGTAGCGAATTTTTCCTTATGCTTTAGAAAAAAGAAGACTAAGTACTTATTTGGACAGACGATGAAGTAGACATACAAACAAATGTCGAAGTGAATTTCTTATGAAAACTATAACGGTGGTTAAAAATACCAATAACCAAGCCGAATGCCCCTTGGTCTTCTTGGTATAATAATAATTTTATTGCACTGGACCATACTGGGAACCTTCTGGTTACATAAATACATACATATTGAAGGTCAAAGTTACAACTACTTTCAGCGTTTTTTTTTACGAAAACTAGTTTTAACTGACGCACTATGACGCGATACCTGATACCTATATGGTACTCACGCAATACCTGCACGCACCCATAAGCATAATGTTTTGCGTGCATTACAACAACAGCGAATATTTACACCAACAAATAAAAGACGTTTCCCAGCATTTTTTTTTTTTGCACAAAGTTACTTAAACTAAGTTTGATGTACAGAATGCGTAGATTACGGCTTCGTGATGAGTTTTTTTAACCCTGTATTTAGCTTAGATGTGATGGCGTTCCATAACAAGCTAATTATGAATGTATTCGCAACCATCATCAAGTGCTATTCATTGTCCATTTTATACAAAAAAAAAGTATAAACCCAAGTAGGTCTGCTAATTGCGGAAAAGCCGAGTTGATTGATTTATTGAATCCTCTAATGTCTTGTTTTTTACTTCATGTCGTACATTCTAACGACCATCTAGCTCCGTTATCGTATCAGCAAGTAACCGAGCCAGCAAGCTCTCGCCAGTGCGCTAACCCTACGCTTTAACATTATGCTGACAGAAGCAACGAGCAGTAAGAACCAGTCAGCTACTAAACCCATTAATAAAATTTCCATATTTATTAAAAAAAAAGGCAATTTCACCTAATCGGTAGTGAACGCTGTCGTCATTTATAGGCACAATATAATCTGGCACGCAACGTCGCATAGTTTGCATAAGTTAGCTTCCACTAAACTTATAGAAAATGCATTTTGAATCCATCAATTTATAAGTAAGTGGACTTAAAAACTTTTTTTTTAAATATTCTTATCTTGAAAACCTAGCTCACTTAATTCGGAACGAAAACACGTCAGTCACAAACAGATTACAGCCAACATAAACTGCGGCTTTTGTGCAAATCGTAAGGGGCGATTATAATTTTGAAAGGTTAAATAATAACTGGAAATAGGTGCGTACTGTTTGCCAGCCAACTTTAGTTTGTAATAATAAAAATTTAATTGATAATACGGTCCCTTATTGGGAAGCCAAATGTAATAATAAAAATTAAAAGAATAGGTGTGTGTGTGTGATCTCCTAAAAAAAGTATGTTATTGTAAGAAATATATTTCGGGCGCCGTGGAGCGACACACTATTAATAGATAGCCAGATAAATAAAGTTGGAGAGATTGGACCATTAATCTTAGGATGGGGGCCTGTGGATGTCAATGGTGATTAAAAGACTCACTACCTTGAACGTTCCCAGTTTATTGTACCTTTAGCCTAATGTATACTATTATATTAATATAAAGTTTACTTGCTATATCATCATTGCATCTTTGTCTTTAAATTCGCAGCTGAAGGCTGTTATGTTCTATAGGAAAAAAAAAGATATAAAAAATATGTAACTTGAAGCTTGACCCCGAGAGCCGGAAGGTGGTACCTCTCAGGTAATCAGCCCCCGTGGAAGGCCAGTAGAAATTTATTTGAAGTAAAGGTGGAATAAGCACCCACAATTGTAGACGCTTATTCCAGGTATATAAACTCGCGTCTCCCTCGGTGTACCGTGAAGATATTTGGTATAAGAGACGTAGGGAGGCGACGAGGAAACCAAAAATCGGATAGAAATATCCACCGGGACCATTCCACGGGTCCTTTGGTTTAGGATTAGGGCATTAAAGCGCCACAATAAACTAGATTAGTTACGATTCCATTCAGGAAAAATCAAGAGACATGTCACATTTACCAACAAAGATCGCAAAAGTCACCTGTCCAATTTTGACGTCCAAAAATGTCATACGAAATGTATCACAGATAAAAAAAAAAAAATTAAGAAATCGTTCCGAAATCGACTACAATCATCAATACATGTAACGGTGTAAAAAAAACTCGTTACATTACATCCCTCCCCGAAAAAAAAATAAAAGAAAGCAATTTCTTTTATGCCAAAAAAACAACGATCAAGGTAAAACGAACAGTTTCCCAAAAAAACAGGAAATATAAACAGCGTGTATACAAACAACACTTACAGGTGCAGACTAAATACTAGCACAACCGACCCATAATGTCAAAAGAACCACAAGAGTACAGTTAAGCACCTTCGCCACTGACTAACAAGTTAAATCCGAGTTCTACTATAGAATCAGTTAAGTGCAGCAGTCGCTTAACACTGTAAAACAATACAACAGAACTATACCCAATTGAGTGCGGTTGGGCACCATCGCCACCGACTAACAAGTATAAAATTCTAAAAAGACACAAAAAAAAATACCAATACAAATTCGGTTAGGCACTATAGCCGCCGACTAGCAAGTATAAAGCTTTACAAACAAACAAAAAAATACTAATAAGAGTTCGGTTAGGCACCATAGCCGCCGACTAGCAAGTATATGTTTAATGTAACAGGATAAAAAGAATATTAATTCGAGTACAGTTAAGCGCAAAGGCCGCTGTTTAACGAGATTAATCCAAAAAATTATATATGAGTGCAGTTAGGCACCATCGCCACTGACTAGCAGGAACAAATTATAACTGTGAGAAACAGTATAGGAACCTTCACATCTCTAAAGATGCAAAGAAAAAAGATGTTGTGATCGGCTCAACTCCACCAACTTTCCGGGCACAAACAAAAAAAATTTTGTGATCGGCTCAACTCCACCAACTTTCCGGGCACAAACAAAAAAAAATGTTGTGATCGGCTCAACTCCACCAACTTTCCGGGCACAAACAAAAAAGAAATCACTGCACCTTCCTAAGTGCACCGCGAAATATTCCGGGTGACAGTCACTATAGGAGCACAATGATAAAAAAAATAGGTAAACCTCTACAAGTGTAAACAAAACGTACAAAGGTAGTAGGCACCAATTCAGGAATTGCATGCAAAAATTTACAAAGGAAAATTGCATACAAGACTGTTTAAAAAAAATATATACATGATAATAATAGTATAATAATAAGATCTTTCGATATGGAAAATGTATCTGTGTGGGTTGAAGAAGTTTATAAAAAATGTCCTAAGTTGTAATTTAGAATGTTAAATCAAGATTTTAATAAATTTATAAGAAGTTACCTCTCATACATCTACATTCAAACCACCGATAACCTATCATCCATCCCAACGTGCATCACACTATCAAAAGTGGCCTTCAATCAAAATCATCAAAAAACAAGATTAACAATGAGAAACCAAATTAAAATTTAATTATATCCTTAACATGATAACGACCAGTCGTTCCCTTATTAAGGTCTTTCAGAATATAAACATTATCAGAAATCTTTTCAATAATTTTACATTTAATAAACTTAGGAGCAAGTTTTGCCGAAAAATAAGTAGGTGCATGAGATTGAACGAAACTTCTTCTCCACACGACATCACCCACATCAAAAGAAATGACTTTGCGACCTTTGTTATAATAGCGAGCATTACGCTGATAAGCTTTTAATAAATGAGTTTGCACTTTAACAAAAATATTACTAAGTGAATTGAGAGAATCGGCATAGTGAACTCTATTGGAAATTTCCAGTTCATCTATGTTATCGATAGAATTACTAAAACGATGTAAAGAAGCATCAAAAATAAGTTCTCTACCAAACATCAAAAAATTAGGTGTGAAATCTGTGGCCAGATTAACACTATTATTCAAAGCTAGTTGAATATTAGGTAAATATTTAGACCAAGTTCTATGATCATCTTTGACAAAACAAGATATGCAAGTTTCAACAGTTTTATTATATCTCTCAACAGTATTATTTTGAGGCGTGTATAAAGTATTATAAAATATTTTAATAATGTTAAAACCCTTCAAAAACTCTACAAAATGTTTAGAAGTGAATTGTGTACCATCCATTATCACAAACAATTATTTTGGGACAACCAAATTTAAGAAATATTTCTTTTTCAAAAAGTTTATTTATTACTCTAGTAGTAGCATTTATCATAGGAAAAATCCAGCAGTATTTAGTGAAAACATCAACAACTGAAAGAATATATTTATGTCCAGAATAAGATTTAGGCAATATACCTATAATGTCTACTGAAAGCATCAACATAGGACGATCAACTTTTTTAGGGTTAACCATAATACCAAAAGGAGGTTGAGTGGTATGTTTATAAGCTTTACAAGTATCACAAGCAAGAATATATTTTTGAACATCATTAAACATCCCTTTCCAAAAATAGTGTTGTTTTAATTTATTTAAAGTTTTATGAATACCTAAGTGTCCAGAATTAATATCATCATGATTAGAACGAATTGTATCTAATATGTGTTCTTTAGGAATAACTATCTTCCAATTAAGATTACTATTAGGATCAAACTTACTTTTACAAAACTTATATAAGGCTTTATTTTCTACTCTAAAGTTCTTATATCTGCAAGGAGACTTTTGACAATTAATAAATACTTTTTTATACCAAGGATCATAAATATCATCATCGGGTAAGACTAAATTATTTTCAGAGATTCCTATAGCAGCTATTTCAATACGAGACAAAGCGTCTGGGACTAAATGTAAAGAACCTTTTTTATGAACTATATCAAAAGTAAATTGAGAAATTCTAGCAGCCCAACGTGCTAAGCGTCCACTAGGATTGCTAAGACCTAAAAGCCACTTTAAACTAGCATGATCAGTTATTACTGTAAACTTCATTCCTTCAATATAAGGTCTAAAATGTTCTATTGAAGCTAAAATAGCAAGTAATTCACGTTCTGTAGTACTATAATTGCGTTCACATTTATTGAGTGATCTAGAATAGAACGCAATAGGATGTTGTTCTCCATTATCATCCTCTTGACTCAAAACACTACCAATGCCAACAGAACTGGCATCACAATGTAAAAAGAAAGGTTTTTCAAAATTAGGGCATTGCAAAACCGGAGCAGTAATTAACGCTTGCTTCAACTCATCAAATGCAATCTCAGCTTCATCATTCCAACAAAGTGGTTTCTTAGAATTCTTACTTCCCGCCGTTAATTTAGTCAGAGGAGAGGCAATATCAGCAAATTTACAAATGAATCTACGATAGTATGAGCATAAACCTAGAAAACTACGAAGCTGTTTAACAGATTCAGGACGTGGGAAACTTTTAATGGTATCTAATTTAGAAGGATCAGTATGCAAACCATTACTATCAACTATATAACCAAGATAGCGGAGTCTATCTTTACAAAAATTACACTTTTTCAAATTAACTGTCAAACCAGCATCTTTCAGTATACTGTAAATTTTATGTAGATACTCTATATGTAAATTAAAATCCGAATTTACGCAAATTAAATCATCTAAATAACAAAACACAGTATCGAATTCAGGTCCAAAAAGTTTATCTACAAGTCTCTGCAGTTCAGCAGGTGCGTTGGTTAGACCGAAGGGCATACGGACAAACTCGAAAAGTCCTTTTCCCGGAACTACAAAAGCAGTCTTTTCTCGAGAAGATTCTTCCAGGGCTATTTGCAAAAATGCTTTAGAAAGGTCAATGGTACTAATAAATTTAGCTCCCCCAAGGTTATCTAAAATTCTAGAGGTATAAGGAAGAGGGTAAGAATCTTTTACAGTTACTGAATTTAAACGTCTTGAATCCAAACACAATCTGGTACTGCCATCCCTCTTTTCCACAGCTAAGACAGGTGAACACCAAGGCGATTTAGAAGGTTGGATGATTCCTTCCTTTAATAAGACTTCTACTTCATCAAAAAGTTCCTTCTGCTTTGCAGGACTTAAAGGCCAATATCGTTGTTTAAAAGGTTCGCTAGTAACATTAATTTTATGTTGAACAAGATGAGTAAGACCTAAGCCTCTCTTTTCATAAGAAATATCTTCAAAGAGTGAAACAGTATCATTTAATTTTTGTTTCTCAGCAGGAGAAAGTTCACTAACAGAGGTGACTGAACAAACTTGAACTGTATTGCATCGAGCATAAGTTATATTTTTCCATAAATCCTTAGCCAAATCGAATTTTAACCAAAAATCAAATCCTAAAATGAAATCAGGTTGGAAAGAAGGTATAATTTGAAAATTAATAATTTTAGTTAAATTATCACAAGTAACAGGTAATTCAATGGTACCAATAATTCTTTGTGAAGAACCATCGGCCGTATAAGCAGAGCTAGAAACAGAATTTATTTTATAACCTAACTGTAAGAATTGTCTATGACTATTGGAACCCAAAATACAACTATTTGAGCCACTATCTAATAAACCAGAAAAAGTATGGTTATCTACGGAAAATTGTAAATAAGGTCTAGTATCGTTATCTTTAACAAATAAAACAGGAGCTGATCTATAAATTTTGAAAAATGTCTTTAAGTAATCTAACCAATTCGCAAAATCTCTGTCACGAGTAGCATCGTCAGGTTTGTGATATTTAGCAAAATTTTCTTTCATCGAGACGCTCGCGGTTATGTCAGTAACAACAGGGGCTCGATGCGACCTAATCAGTTTTTTGACTCGCTAGAGCTTTTCTTTACGTTACAAACATCACAACTCTTAGATGTAACTCCAACCTTTTGACAATTAAAACAAATTACGCCAGGTATGGAAGTACAATGCTTATAATGATGTCCATCTCTTTTGCACTTTAAACAGGATAAAACCGCATTAGACTTAACAGTAGGTTTTTCAGTTTTAAAAGTTTTATGACTTACAAAAACTTCAAGCTCTTTTGCAAGAACAAGAAATTGTTCCACAGAATCTATAGGTTTACCAAATATAAAAGGTGTGTAAATAGGTAGCATGTTATGTTTAATAATAGTAACCAAAACCGCATCAAACAATGGCGAAGAAAGACGACTAGCCATGTCCAGTATTTCTGTAATAAAGTCTGGAAGAGATTCAGAACTCTTTTGTTTCCTTGTACGAAGATCATGTTCCAAAAAATAGTCGAAGTCCGGCCTGTCAAAACGTTTAAGCAAAGCAAGCTTAAGCTCACGCCAGGATGGAATACGAAAACGAACTGTGCGGAACCATTTCAGAGCAATACCACTAAGCAAATCCGTGAATGAACCAACCAACAAAATTTCGTCAAAATTTTTGTATAAAAAGTATTCTTCAACTTCAGTAATAAATTCCCTAACACAAGATTTCCCATCGAATTTAATTCTACTCTTTTTCAAATCAGGCAACTTAATTGCAGATGGCAAGTTCTTCTTAATATGATCATTAACCAAAACATTCATAGAATTAAACGAAGGCAGAGCGTGCAAAGCAAAAGCTGAGGAAGAGTGTGCAATCCTTTCATTATGATCAATAGGGTGTGGTACTTCTGTCAAATTAATCATGTCCGGAGCAGTTTGTGCAACATTAGGATCTGCGCAAGCGCCATCAGATTCTATGTGGTCTTTAGCAATAGGCGGAAAAGACTGGTCTTCATTAGCCATCATGAATAAACTAAACGAAAATTGATGAGCAAAGCAAGATGTAAATTTAAAAAAAAAGTGAAATATTTGAGGGTAAGTGTAAAATATTTTCTAAGTTTTTTTTGTTTTGATGAAACTATCAAGTAAAAAGATGCAATAATAATTTACAGGATAAGTTTAAACTACTTAAAGTAAGGTTACCAAGTTAAACCAAAGTTTACTTAAGATTAAATATGAAACAAAAACTTCCAAAGTTGTAAAATACTTGAGGTTAAAAAGATATGTTCAAAGTTTGTTTTGATGAAAATTTCAAGTTTAAAAAATGCAGTAACAATTTACAAGATCAATTCAAGTTACTAAAAGTAAGATTACTTAGTTAAACTAAAGTTTGCTTTAGATTAAATATGAAACAAAGTTTCACCGCACTTAATTTACACTGTTGAGACACTTAGATAAAACAAACTGTCTTACCATACAAAATGTTGGTTTTGTAAGAGAAAAGAAGTAATGCTGTAACCATAAACATTAAACATACACAATAGTACAAAATACAATAATGTTAGTAGAATATACTGTTTACTTAAAAGCAAACATCCAAAGAATTTAAGTTTTAAATTACAACATTGTACAATAATGTGTTACTACAAAATATCAAGATGCAATGAATCAATAACAAAATAAGTAAGCTAAATTCAAGTCCCTGTTCGCTTGAGCGACAAATGTAATAATAAAAATTTAATTGATAATACGGTCCCTTATTGGGAAGCCAAATGTAATAATAAAAATTAAAAGAATAGGTGTGTGTGTGTGTGATCTCCTAAAAAAAGTATGTTATTGTAAGAAATATATTTCGGGCGCCGTGGAGCGACACACTATTAATAGATAGCCAGATAAATAAAGTTGGAGAGATTGGACCATTAATCTTAGGATGGGGGCCTGTGGATGTCAATGGTGATTAAAAGACTCACTACCTTGAACGTTCCCAGTTTATTGTACCTTTAGCCTAATGTATACTATTATATTAATATAAAGTTTACTTGCTATATCATCATTGCATCTTTGTCTTTAAATTCGCAGCTGAAGGCTGTTATGTTCTATAGGAAAAAAAAAAGATATAAAAAATATGTAACTTGAAGCTTGACCCCGAGAGCCGGAAGGTGGTACCTCTCAGGTAATCAGCCCCCGTGGAAGGCCAGTAGAAATTTATTTGAAGTAAAGGTGGAATAAGCACCCACAATTGTAGACGCTTATTCCAGGTATATAAACTCGCGTCTCCCTCGGTGTACCGTGAAGATATTTGGTATAAGAGACGTAGGGAGGCGACGAGGAAACCAAAAATCGGATAGAAATATCCACCGGGACCATTCCACGGGTCCTTTGGTTTAGGATTAGGGCATTAAAGCGCCACAATAAACTAGATTAGTTACGATTCCATTCAGGAAAAATCAAGAGACATGTCACATTTACCAACAAAGATCGCAAAAGTCACCTGTCCAATTTTGACGTCCAAAAATGTCATACGAAATGTATCACAGATAAAAAAAAAAAAAATTAAGAAATCGTTCCGAAATCGACTACAATCATCAATACATGTAACGGTGTAAAAAACTCGTTACAAGTTAATGAATAGACTGACAGACAATATGAATTATTACATTCTCAACTTGGAATCGATTTAAGAAAAAAATTATAAAAAAAGACACTTAACGAAGCCGAGAGTCACATATTTTTTTTTTTAACAGGACCTTATCTGGGGTCCTTCTGGTTACGGAGATATTGAAGGTCAAAATTCCAACTATGACTGAAGCTTTTTTACGAAAACAAGTTTTTAATGTTATAACACAACTTTAAATACCCCCACGAACCATAAGCACAATGTTTTGCGTTCGTTTCATTGCGGACTACCGTAAACTGCGATTTTTCACACGAAATATATAATTCGTTTCCTAGCAATTATTTTTGTGGTATGTCACTTAGTTTGATGTGCAGAATCCGTAGTTGACGGCTATGTCATGGCTCTTTGTACACCCTGTATTTATGGATATTTAAACTATGATTACGAATCTTAGATCATTATCAATTATTGGAACCACAAACAGAATGTAATAAATGACAAAGTTCAAATTCCTCTTATTTAGGAACTTTATGTGATAAATGGTCACACAAAAACCACTACATAAAGTAAAATTTTGAGGATTCTGAATTTAATGAGGAGCATGCTGTACTTACTTCTCGTCATATTCATGAGGGCAAGCGGGCATTCGTCGTCTTCCAAAATGTATTCCGAATTGTCGGTTTTGTCCTCCTAAAAACAGACAATTATGTTTAGTTTACAGGTTTTTTTTGTATTTATTATGTTTTGGTTTTTCGGCTAAACTACCGAACCGATTTTGACTAATTTTGCTGAAGTAACATTCATGAACTGGAAGGGGCAGAAGCATTAATACATTTTGCGTGCCTAACGGTAACGGCCTTGTTTTAGTCACGACATCCATCCCCATAATAGTGGTTAATATCCATTAATACCAATTTTAATTTCGAAAGGCCTTTTTTCCGCTATCCGTATAGGAACTAACATCCACAAAGTCAGTCATTTATTTCAAAAAGGCTTATAAAAAACATTTTTGCACGTAAACATTTACAATTTTTTTTTATCGATTCTAGTTGCCCCTTCATTGCCTTCGAAGGCAGTTTCGTATGGAGAAGAATGGGCAAGAAACTCCACCGTTACTCTTTTCAAATGTTCTACAATATTTTGGAATATTAAAGAATTAATTCAAAAGCAATGTGTTTTTACAAATATTGTGGCAAAATACAAAATATTGGAAATTGGAACAGAATTCACATGAATCAACCAGATTAGTTTACCTGCTGGACCTATCAGGCCATAAGAAGTGAATACAACAAACTGAATATATTAAGTAACGTACTGTTACATTAATTTGGCACCTTGCACTGATAACGTAATCACCCGTCATGACCTACTAAGGTGAAGAATAAAAATGTGCCTGGGTGATGACATGACGTGGAAGGCGTACGACATACCAGCGAGGTGCCAAATAAAGACACGGGTGTTATAAAGTTACTTTTTTTTAAAGATTATGCTTAGTTAGTTTTGTCATTAGTTAGTTTGTTCATGTTGGGAGAATTAATGAAAGGATTATAAAAGGTATTTACAAGGCAGATGTGAATGGAAACGCCGGGAAGGGACGCCCTAGAAGGAATCAAAGTTTTGCGGAAATAATTTAAATGTTTTATAGGTAAATATTTTTTTATTAAATCTCTATATAAAGTTTCATGCGTCTGAACCAGTTCTCGAGACACTTTTTTTCAGTCCGCCGTAGACACCTCGTTTGCAGCCTGCTGGAACGCTGACAGCGCATCTTCCGGCGATGAAAATCCCTTTGAGCTGATTGTTTATTTTCGGGAATAAAAAGAATTCACACGGTGCTAGGTCAGGGCTGTTATTATTCGTCCAAATTATCTCTTATTGCCAGAGACTGTAGTTTTACAATGCCATCTAGGAGTCGACCTACTTTTAAAACGTTTCATGCAATCCTTTTTATATAAAGTTTATAGTTCCGGGTTCAGAAAAACATGATAATAGATTTCTTTTATATTTCTATGTAAAGTAATGTATAAAAAATTGGTTGTCTGTAAAGTCGGTTTACGGACGATAGTTTAACGTGACATCGTCATGACAAAACATTGATAAAATGATTGCATACTTTTATGAATAAAATTGAATCATTTTTATTGAAGTATCACTATTTTGTATCGATACAAAGAAGGAGTGAAACTAATCTACAATTTAATTGATAAATTTATTTTAATTTGCACTCATTATTTCAAATATGTTTATTGCTTTAACGAACAGATTATTCTAAGTATAACTTTTATACATGTTTGCTATTTAACTTCTTCCAATCTGTGTTATTCTGTTAAGGATAGGATTTAGTTTCTTTCGAATGAACAAGTTTTCATAAAATAAAAATGTAACCTAACTAATGTTAATTAATAGTTATTCGAAATGACGAAACTGACAATTTTAATCATTTTTTTTTAATTGCTACTTTTGAAAAGCCCGCCTTAACCTATTTAATTTAATAGATTTCCTCGCACGGCGGTTGGCCGAATCAACTTATTGTTTGGGCACATTGTTATGACATGTGTGAGGTTAAAATTTAATGTTTAATCTTACATTAATTAATAACTGTGCAAAATTATTTTTTAAGAGAAAACTATTTTATCATTTATTAGTTTTTTAGTTTATCATCTATCATACATTTTAAGAATCACCATAATTTTTTTGTCAATTGTAACATAACCTATTATTACTGCACTCGCCGACCGATGCTACGTTTTTTTTTTTTATAATAAAAGAATAATTTAAATTATAATAGTAATCAGATTAAAAATGCAAGAATAATTTATATTGCGGCAATTGTTGTTGTAATAAACAATGAAAACGACATTAACTTTTCACTTCACTTTATAAGCAGTCAACGAAACAATTCACGTGTAGATGTAAGTTGTGTGCTGGCGCTGTCTATCTTCTCCTCGGACGCATAGGCTAGTCGAGTGGAAGAGAGATAAATGCGGCCCAAGCTGAACGCTCAAGCCGATCGTGACTTTCGCTCACTAGTGCAGCGCTCTTGCTCCGATTGTAACGTTACAATGATCGAACGTTACAATGAGTCATCCTTTTTCGTGCGTGCAGCCGGCGTTCATCGATTTATTAGACTTTGTCACGTCAAAAAAAGTTGTTTGATTCAAATTTGTAACTATAAAGTGGTTACTGTGATGAGAGTACAAATTGAGTAAAACGCCATCTATTACAAATAGCCCTTAACAAAATGATTAACAGATGGCTACAAAGCATTAAACAAGGATGTTTTGATTTTTACTAATCTTACTTTAGCCCAAATTCTGCGTTTATCGCTTTCGAATGATTGTTTATTTCATAATGCTAACATATGCTGCCATCTATGATTTCTTTTCAAGACTAATTATAATTTGTTCGAGTTGAGACCCCATGGCATCGGTGAGGTGGTGCGGCACCCAGCGTGAAACTATCCTCCTCACGCGAAGATGCACGTGTTTCTAGAATTTCGTGAAGGCTTCCCGATCCAACCTTCAGTATGTGCTGAATCTCTTGATACGTAACTCTTCTATTGTCTTGTATTAAATTTGTCACTGCTAGCACGTTTTCTTCCGTAACAGCCGTCAAAGGGCGATCACTTCTTTCTTCATAACTCAAAGATAGTCGACCGCGCTTGAATTCGGTCTACCAACGATACACGGTTGCCTTAGACGGGCCTTCATCCATGAATGCCATTTGAAGTCTATCGTACGATACGTCCAGTTTCAGGCGACCCTTGAAATCGTAAAAAATCATAGCGCGAAAATGTTCCGGCGCAGATCAATATTATTATTATTTTTTGCTTTAGGCTTCGCACAGATCCATTTTTAATGAGACACGATTATTTAAATTAGCTCGCTAACAATGTGAAGGGTTTTTTTTTAAATTGGAATGTACCTCGTTTTACTTACATTTAATCATATTTTCAAAATAAATACGTTTTTTCGCAATACTTTCTGAGTGGTCTGCTATACTGACCTTATTGGTGATGTTCTCCAGAAGGATCAGGTGCGTAGTACTCGCAACGGGCGTGCGTACAGGAACAAATTTATGAATGTAAACGCAGCAAAAGGAGTATGCAAGCATCGTAGCAGGTAGCGTTCTGCAGTTCCTGTCTACCCCCATGGGAAAAAGGCGTAGGTTTATGTATGTTATACATTACCTGCACAATGCAGAACTGCTGCGGATCTTGATACGACATGCCGTACTTGTCGAGCGTCTCCCGCAGGACGGTGGCAGCCGAGTCGTTCACTGACAGCAGTAACGTGACGTATGACACGTCGGGGCGGAGTATCGAACCGTATACCCTGAGGGTACCACCTACATGGTAATACACTGATTAGAAATTAATTAATATTATTTTCCTTGTTGTTTGATTAAACCTACCTTAATTGTTAAGTTGGACAGGCGGTAAGGTAAAAACTGCAAATGATTTTAGTAACGATGTTTCATAACGCGGCTTGCGGTAGGAGTTGACTGGGAAATCGTCATAATAATATAAGGCAACCTGTTATGCCTCTTTAATGCGAGTTTTTCACTCTGTCTCTCTCTCTCTCTGGTTCTTTCTATTATATAAGAATGTTTATGTGAGTGCGAGTATCGCATACGGAACTTCATTAGTGACGGGGTCCCCCGGCGGCACAAGGTTTTTTGTTTAGGTAACAGCCAGACTGTTCAGCTGATTATAAGTCACACACCGCCGCTCATAGACTGTTCTATCTATTATATCAAAGCTATCGCATCCCCGTTGTTTTTTTTATTATTATTAAATTTCTCATGTGTCTTTAACTACACTGGGCCGCCATACGCTTTAAAATGAAACACAGCATAGTGGCAGTAAGAAGTTTGGTTAAAATACTGAACGACCTCCTTGTCTGCTGGTAACAACAAACTGAGATCACCATGGTGATCACTGTTATTACCTCTTTCAGTTTCGCGTTTTATTACCATGGATTATGCGATGTCACAGAAAACTTTTCTACTCATCAATGACTCTATCTTTTAAAAGGGGCAACTAGAATCAGATCTATTTTCTTGTTTTAGACACTCAAACATGTGTTTTTAAAGACCTAATTGAAATAAATTTGATTTTGCCGAAGATTTGTACTCTTAATAATCTTTTCTCTAATCTCAACTCTGGAAATCAAATCCTGATCCCCAAGATCCGACAGACTAACTGTCTAGTTTGGGGCTCACTAGTAACTTACACTGATTAAGGTCATATTTTAAGACCTACACACCTGCTTACTAATACTGGATAATAAACAATTTATATTCTATATCTCCTTCAGATTTCATGATGGATCACTCTTATGAGTGAAACAACAGACGATCGGTCTTAGTTATTCAGTGCTCTGTGGGGTATTAAAAATCGTAGTCCTGCGACAGTAAAGACAGACAAAGTACAACGGAAGTAAAGTTCACGAATTAATTGAACTTGCGTGAGCTATCTATTACACGCAAGTCGCGTGTCTCTCTGGTGGTGACTCATCAAACAATTATTGTAACTATTAACTACTTACTACTGCGTGCTATTAACTGTGCGGCAGATGTTTAGAAATAGTCCACGTGACACGTCACAAGTTCAAATGTCAAGTTCATGCTGACAATGAAGGTACATTTCTTTTAAGATATTATACGAGATGAATTAAACTACTCTCTATATGTTTCTAGGTAAGTGAAACATGAAGTGGGAACTAAGAATCGGGTATGACTTGAACAACTACTCAACAAAAGAAATGTTTTCCCTAGCAAGAGTTAAGAGCACTCATCCCTAAAATATTGAATTAAACGTACAGTCAAGAAAATAATTTGTTTAGCAGATTGGCACACTAGCTTATTGCAGAATTGTAATTTATTTATATGCATGTTAAAGAATGACATCAAGGAATCAAACACATTCTTATCGAAACGGAATTGGCTTGAGTCAGTCATAAAAAGCTTTAAGTCCATGAAGTAAAAGCGAAAAGATGTAATTCGCCTCGTTTCTGTTCGTACTACGTGATTCGACACCGCATCGGATTATTCACTATTATTGCGTGTTCAGTGTGCTCACTCTCAAAGTCATGCTATGAATTTACGGGCAATTTAAGCGAATGGTCTATTTGCTTAGCAATCATTTTCTCGACTTTAATTTGTGACCTGTGTCTGGTCCCCCATCCTTGGACTTGAACTGCTGCAGCTTGCGGCCGAGCTTCTGCTGCCGCCGGCGACGCATCACTGCTTCCGGGTTACTGATGCTGCGCATGAACGACGTCTCCGGCAGTTCTGTGATTAATAGTTCCATTTTAAAATATATACCAAAACTTTGTCAGATTCGTCATAATTCTCTTTTTCTTCCGTACTCCCATTATTTTATTTTATTATTTATTTTATTTATTTATTCAAAAAATCCACAGCCCTTTAACAATATCACTTAAAACTAATCATACAGCCAATTACGGATTTACAAATTAGTACCTACACTTATTATGTGCACAGAAACAAACAGGTTGACAGGCTAGCACCCTCCAAACATACCTAGGTGTGCAGTGTGGGTTAGTGTGGTATGAGTTGTAATGGTGTATGAATAACTTATTCAATACTATTTAGAACTGCTAGTCAATTCTTCGCACACAGAAGTTACTAAGAGTTTTCTGAATATACCTTTCTTGGTGTTAAATATGTCAAGAACCAATCACAGAATTTTGAGCCTAGTTTGTACTACTATGCGGTACATCAAATAACTGTGTGTGCCTAGTCCGACGAGACGGAGCACTCAACCTTAGAACTAAATCATTTAAAGCGGTACTCTCAATGTTCATCCTTTATGTTGTGTTGTGTGTTATATTCATCGCTTTTGGGGATGATTAAACATGATTATAAGATTAGGTCGGATAAGTGGAGAATGTTGCGTTTTAGAATATGTGGGTAAAGATGTGCATAATGCCAGGCTTCGAGAAGCTGCACACAATATGCCAATCTTACGATGCTAAATCAATCGCCTTTTGCTTGGTACGTTTAACTCGACTTTACATAATGTAATCTCACGTCCGGAAATAAATTAAAAGACGATATGAATTAAGATATGATTGAATGAAGATTTGTTATAATAATATTAAACTGCGGTCTTTTGTCTGCCTGAAAGTTGAAACAAAGATCCCTTACCAGTATTTGTAAATCCACCGAGACTACAGCTTAAAATATGTTTTGGTTAACTTGTTAAATATGTTTTGGTTAACTTGTTAGTTAGTCACCTAGTATCCGATTTCACCCACTGCTGAGCATAGGCCTCTAATTTCATATAGAACCTGGATGAGGTAGATCCCCACGTTTCTACCCGGGATGGTAACAATGTCGTGGTTGGTTAATGTAGTTTTATTGTATTCAGATATTGTAAGGGACCGCATGGGTTGATCGATGGTTAGGTTACGCTTGGCGCGGTCGGTTCGTGGATAGGTGACCATCCATTTCCCTTCGAGACCCCTCCGTGCCTCGGAAAGCACGTAAAGCTGTTGGTCCCGGCTGTTATTCATAGATCTTTGACAGTCGTTACAGTCAGAAGCCCGTTACCCAGTTACTGGGTTACTGGGTTGTGGAGGTCAGACAGGTAGTCGCTCCATGTAAGACACTGGTATTTAGCGGCTGTATAAAAATAAGGATCAGGTTCCGTACCCAAAAGGTGCTAACGGGACTCAAGTACTAGGACTACGACGTCTGTCCGTCTATCTGTCACAGAGTTATTTATACAGTTTTTGCCACTTAATTTAGACCCCTTCGTGCCTCGGAAAGCAAGTTAAGCCGTTGATCTCGGCTGTCATAAATTAATCTTTGACAGTCGTTACGGGTCGTCAGAAGCTCGAAATTCTGACAACCAGTCTTACCAAAGGGTATCGTGTTATCCAGTTAGTAGGTTGTAAAGGTCAGAAAGGCAGTCGTTCCATGAAAAAAACTGGTATTCGGTTAGACTGGAAGCCGACGTTTATTGTATCCTACTAATATTATAAACGCGAAAGTTTGTAAGTATGGATGGATGTTTGTTACTCTTTCACGCAAAAACTACTGAACGGATTAGGATGAAATTTGGCACACATATAGTTTATAACCTGGATTAACACATATTTATGCGGGTGAAACCACGGGGAGCAGCTAGTTACTTCATCATATAGATCAAACATTACTAAGCTGCAATAAGGTATTCCCATTGTTGAAATGAAAATGTGTCACTCGCGTATTGTCCTTGCAGGACAAAAGAAACGACAAGTCATAATGGGTTTATTAACACACATAAATAAAGGTTTCTTTTGTACACGAGGTTACAGTACACACTGACTTTTTTTGTGAGTTTTGAGTTCGTCGGCATCTACCTTGAGGCTTCCTTGAGGTAGTCAACAACGTATTCGCGACGTTTCTCCACACTAATTGGGATGATGACTAATATTAAAATGTTCATAAAAATAATGTAATTTCATAGAAGGCTTAGTAAAAATGAGATAATCGAAAAAATCTGTTAAATCGGTGTAAATTTGAAGAAGATACACGCTTTAAAAGTTTTTGGAGCGGATTATTGCCGTCCTTGTCGATGAAGTTACATAGTCGTGACGTCACTTCTATGACAGTGCTGTCCTTGGCTAACAATTTTCATAAAACGTTTATAACTTGGTCATTTTTTTAACTTTTACACTTTTTTAATATAGTTTGCGCTATTTGAAAACAAAGTCTTTTTAATCAAAAATAAAAAAATGTCATCATCCCAATTGTAAGGACCTCATAATTTCCTTAATCTGATGACTATGAATAAAGTTGTTTAAAGCACCTGTATAAAGTTTTTCGGCGACTGGTCTATTTTCATCGTTGGTGTCTGATTTGAGTCTCGATAGTTTTTCTTTTTTCTTCAGTTCTTTCTTCTCTCGTTTCGATAGTTTTCGTTTGAAGTTTTGATCTCCTTTGTCGTTCACAGCCGACAATGGGACCTGGGTGACAAAAAATTGAGGTTTATTAAAATGATAATGATTAAACAATGCCATTCCATACGTGACGCACAGGACTCACACACGTAGAATGTCATAGGCTAATAGTCTCAGACCAATCGGGTTATTGAAAACCGCAAAAAGATTACCGGAATGTCTATGATATTTATCTACCAAAATAATGATGTCTGCCAACTTTCAGTCCTAGAACCTTTTAGTCCCTGTATACCCCATAAAGGGTCTCTTTGTCTCAAGTTGAAACTACCCACTGCCACTCAATAATAATATTTTCACTGTTAAGTATCCTATAGTTAATCTGTGAATGTGTTGTAAGCTGCAATATTGTCTTTAAGTTTTGTGTATTTCTTATTTCTATGTAGCTCTTTGTTTTGTGTGGACAAAAACCAAATAACACCGCAATGTGGAACCCAGGACATCGCGCTCATCAGTGTTGGACTTGATAAACTATAACAGTCTTACCACAAAAAAAAACAACGTTTAAATTTGTTTAGTTAAACAGTGTCTAAGAGATAAACACTGCTTAAACAAGTGTTTAAAATCTCTTATCACAACACCATGTTCGACATTTATTTAGCAAAACACTGGCGTGTCATTGTTTTATACTGGCAATTTTTTTTAAACGCACCCTAAAATAGCAGTAAATAAGCTAATAAGCCAATTACAACCTATAATGACAATAACGAAAGAGCGCTTACATGATGCAGCACCCAGAAACAAGCTACTTGAATTGACTTGGATTAATCGGATCGATTGATTGGATCTAAGCTCATAACATGAGAATCATGTGAATTATCATATTTTATTAAGTCTACAATTTTGTTTCCGAAAGGTTTGCTGAACCTGTACCGTTTTCTGAAGGTATATTCATTGTAATGTTAAATTATTGCATTATATATATAAAGGATTCACTCGCACTCAGTGAACTTGATCGCGGTACGATAGTTATCCATAGACTCCGTGTCGTCTCTCGTCCAAATAATTAAAATCAGCATAATCGAAGATATGCATTGCAATTTACGTAGTACGTACTGAAAGAAAGCAATCTGGCGAGGGTTAAACACGATTTTTTGTTGTAAAACGGTAAGTACTTCAGTTTTGGAAATTCAAATACAAATACAAAAAAAGTGGAGATAATTACCTCGTTGTTGCTAAGGCACTTAAGTAGGAACCGTCCCTCCCGATCATCGGCATGCCAGTTGAGCTGCACCAGTAACGGCTTCTCATGGGGTTCCAGCTTCCGCTCGTCGTCCGGCCCGTGTGTCTCCCAAAGAGAGTAGGACCCGAGGGATAACATGCGCATGTCCGGACGGAACTTCTCGATTAATGTCTCTGTTGGGGAAATTGATAAGTGAAAGATGATTAGTGAAATAAGATAAGTATTCATATAGTGCGGTGGCTTGTAGTGATTCTCAGCGGGCAATGGCCGGCCGGTGCGAGCGGTTGAGCCGCTAGATTTTGTATATATTTTAAAAATAATAAAGAAATTATAAAATGTGTTCTCAACATAAAACACAATAAGCCTTATCTTTTGATATAACTTTAACATGGTTTTATGATGGGATCTCTACAAGGTACACATTATAAATAGAAATTTATTGACATCGTTATCTTTATTCTTTTTTTTGTTATCGATCCAATTATTACAATTCACGTTACTGTCTTTCCACAGCTCTTGACTGCAAGTACATTTTTTTTTTGTTTTGTTATGCATAACATTTATCTTTGGCTGGATGTACAGAGGTTTAAGATGGTTAAAAGTACTGCAACCTCGCCTTAAAACAAGCATAGGCGTTCAAGAAGAAAGGCTTTGAAACAAATAGTGGATAACAGTGAAAATAACAGGGAAACTTAAGGTAAGCTGGATTCCACCTGTACGCAAGACATTGACAGTTGCCCGAAAGGCCTCACACATTTCTATCTGCCGGTATCTCAAAAATTGTTCTCTAACTAAACTGATCGGATGACATAAAGAACTGGGAAGTAAAGGTAAGCTAAACTAGGTTCCCCTTAACTAAAGCCGCAGAATGTGTTGGTATGTGACGGCCTAAAATAAATCTGAAAAAACATCACCTCTGCCCGATTATATCAGTTGCGGGATTGTGTGTGCGGAAACTTACATTCCTCAGATGTAGGTTAGTGAGTTAACATACTCCCAAGTTGTTTATATTTTGTAATAGCAAGTTATCAACTCCGTTATCCGGTTGTGCAGACACGTTAATTATCTACACTGTCGGTATGTAAGTAGGTGACCAGTTGACTGCGCTCCATCATAATGACTGTCTTCTGTTGACTTATATTATATTCAACCAACTTTAATTATTTCTACATTCCTGAGGCAGGAAAGCGAGAAGCTTATTATAAATGAAACACGCAGATTCGCAGTAGACGATTTTTACTAGATTTTCTAACAAACAAAAGCTTGATTGGTTCATAAAGTAAATAACAATAAATCACGACGAAATAGTTTGCGTTCGCTCGATAGAATATAAAATATGTTATAGCCTCGAGATAAGAATAGGAAAACCGGCCAAATGCGTGTCGCACTACGCACAGTGAAGGGTTCCGTAGTTGGATGATCTTTTCCCAAGAACATACTTAATATTGTAGTTGAAAAACATATTCTACATACTCGTACATGCCAACAGAAAATGTAAGTTGGTCGACTTTTACTCGTTAACTGGTTAATCCTACTTACCTGTGATAGTTTTTCTTTTAAATTCTGTATTGCATATATACTACTGACGCTTTATTTTTTTTATTTTTCACATATTGATAAATAATCATTTAGCTGATAGGAGGACCACTGACTCTAACAAAAATTTGCACTTTAAAGCTTCGCAAACAGATCCCTGAATCGAAAAATGGATTTAACTCACCAGCAATATTTTTGAATGACATTTCCAAAGACACCATGATATAGAAAAGAAAAAAAAAAAACATCCCCACTTTACGTTTGGATCTTGTACCCCCGATTTCATATTACCAGTTTGTTGGCGTGACTTATATTTATATCCATCGAAATTACAGCTTTATAAGTACTAAGTGTCTCTAAGCTGCGGACAGTCGGACGGTTCGACATGGCAAAAATCAAATAGCGAGGAGAAATAAAACTGAACAATACTTCAGTTTATTTATTCAAGCTAGATTGAATGGAGAGCGCAGTCAACAAGACTAATGAAATCTGGTATTTTTTTAATACAATTCTTAAAAATAGGTACGTACTTACATACTGATTGTTTGAAATTAATCTAACCTACTAAGCTTACGAAGAAAATGAAAAGGGCTCATTGTTTTTTGCAGATTACTTACGTACTTAAAAACCATCAATTTTATATTTTTTTACTATCCCTTATATAAAATACCCTGGGAAAAAAAATTAAAGAAAAATGTTGCCCAGGTAGAAAAAAACTACCGGTAACATCAACAACAAGTCACAAGTTTCCCTAGTAGCAGTTGAGTGAAATCGTCTTCACATCGTAAAGGTAGATTAGGTACAGCTGAAATGGGCACTCAAGTCTCACCTATGACATCGCTCACAGTGGCGTCGGAGGCAACACGAATACATTTCGTTGCTATCTTCTGACCTGAATCTTGGAAATAGAACCGCATCACACCGTGGAACTCCAGATTCTGAAAAGAAGGACGTAACAGAAAATTAGATAAGTAGGTAGGTACATATGCATTGTTTCAATATCAATCAGCTCGCCTTTTGCCAACGATGTCGGTCTGCTTCCAGTCTAACTGGATGCAGCTGAATACCAGTATGCCATGAAGCTACTGGCTATCTGACCTCTACAACACAGTTACTGACTAACAAGAGGTGGGAAATGGGAGGGAAATCATCGAATGTCTACTGCCGCTCTGGGTGGAGATTTAGGGCGTGTCAGACTAGTACTCACTAAAACCAACCCGTGTGCCTTCAGTTGCCTGTGCCAGGGCCTCGGTATCTCTTTCGAACAACCCGCGACCCTGGCAGGAACACGAACACGATACCCCTTCGTAGATACATAGCATTTCACAGTAGAGATTTATTCCTATACCATATGCAATGGCGGATCCAGGGGTCCTAAGGTGCTCCAGCCACCTCCAAAAAAAACAACGGAGTTGATTCGTGAAAAATCTTAAAGTAAACTTGATATTATTCTATTTTTAAAAAATTGCAAGCATTCCACTACATCAGGTACAATTGTCATCCGCTGCCGCGAGAAATCACGGTACAGCGGACAGAGCTCCGGCGGGATCTCATGGCGACATGGAGGGTGCGATTGTCGCAACCCAGTGCTGGGCACGCCACAATAGCGGCGGTAAGTCCCCTCTTTGAGGAGTGATTGGAGAGGCGCCACGGCGTCCTCACCTTCCGCCTGACACAGGTCCTCACCGGACACGGTTGTTTCGGGAGGTTCCTGTTTCGCATAAGGCGGGAGGAAACGCCCGGGTGTCACCATTGTGTGGATCGCCCGGAGGACACGGTGGAGCATACGGTGGAGGTATGCCCAGCTTGGGCGGAGCACCGCAGTGTCCTCGCGGAGGCGATTGGCGGCGGCGATCTCTCGCGTCCGGCCCTAGTCCAGGCCATGGTACGGAGCGAGAGGGAATGGAAAGCCGTCACCTCCTTCTGCGAAGCAGTAATGCTCGCGAAGGAGGAGGCGGAGCGGGTGAGGGAGAGAGCATTGCGCCCTCACGCCCCCACTAGCCGCCGCAGGAGACGCCCTGGGCGTCGGGAGTCGCCTGCAGATTCCCGGCCACCGTAGGCGCGGGCTTGCGGATGGCGAGCAATGGGTAGCTCGCCGTCCGGTAAGGACCAGGCCCGGGTCGACGGCGCGTTGTGTTCCACGCGCGCCTCAAAGAGATGTCAGCACAAAGTGACGGGGTCCGATAGGGCCGACGCCTCAGGGTCGCGGGTTATTCCACAGAGAAAACCGTGGCCCTGGCACAGGCAACTGAAGGAACACGGGTGGGTTTTAGTCAGTAAAAGTCTGACACGCCCTCCCGCTCCACCCAGAGCGGGAGAAGTCATTTGATGATTTCCCACCCAAAAAAAAAAAAAATAAGCTTTCACGGCAATTTCAGGCTGTTGCATTCAAACTCAAACTCAAAGCATTTATTTCAAATAAACCAATTACAGGCACTTTTGAATTGTCAAGGGGTCGGTCAGTCAGAAATATGAAGCTAGTTGCCCATTCCAAAGCGAAAGTAGGTACCTATGGAGAAGAACGGGCAAGAAACTCCATGGACACTCTTTTAAATAATATTGTTACAGAAAATTTGTTATATCAGTCTTGTCGATATTATACATGTGAGAACGATGTAGAAAGACGTGCACCTTAAAGGCGTCCGTAACGAAAAACATACAAAACAAAAAAAATATAAGGAAATTAAAATAAAATAAAAGCCGTGGCAACCAAGAGATGACCAGTCCCCACTGACGGCGCCGGTTCACGAACATGACGTATGGAGCAGCACCATTCAGCTCAACCATTTTGAAGGGAACATAATGATCCAGCGAGACATTTGAGTGAGCGTGACATACTCTCAGCCGCCAGTACACATTCAAGTCAATGACAGACGTGCCCAGTATAGGGTAGCTTTATAGTAAGTACATAATGCTCACACGTGTGCTTTGCAATTATACAATATTAAAAGATTGAATTTATACTACTACTAAATTAGATGTTAACCTTCGTTATGGAATGGTAGAAAGTGTAGTTAGAACACTAGAAACATATACTTAGAAAAACTAAATATGAAGAAATTTTCCAAGTGGCGTGCTGTATTGTAGAACCCGTTGTAGAGCCTATGAAGATCCCAGTGCAGGCACCCAGAACAGCCAAACATTCAACTCAAATCGTTAAAACCTACCCTCAGCGGGGTTAAGCCCCTCCCAAACGACGATCCTGGATCCGCCACTGACCTAACGCATTTAGTTACTATCACATACACAAATATGTAGTCCCGGAAGTCGGAACTACTATCTGTAGGTTCAACTAATATTTATTATTTGCGGGAATTGAACCCGCGATTAATTTCATAATGTAAATTCACTACTGTCTGCCTCGTTGGTCTATTGGCCGCAAGCGCTGCTGCTGCATGAGGTCCTGGGTTCGATTCCCAGGTCGGGTAAAGTGTCATTGGGTATTTTCATCTGGAATTTGTCAGTAGCAGCGTTTATGGCAATAGGCTCGCCCCCTATTACATGGGACTTAAACATTACTGGCGAAACGTGGGTGTACTATAGGTACACCTCTGCTTAACTTATCGGGGATCAGACGCGTGATGTTATGTTATGTAAATTCAATTAATAAAAACATTAAAATGTAAACTAAATTAACTCATTCGGTTCTTTGAACGATAAAATAGTTCCACAGCGCCCGTTTTATCTTCGCAAAGTATTTATCAAACATATTTGTATGACACACTCTTTACAAAGTTACAAACAAAGGCAATTTTAACTTTGTTGCGTTAATTTTTGTTCAGTATTTCTAATCTATTAAAGCCAGATTAGAGGGGACTAAAGGATTGAATTCGTTCACAGGTAGAGTTGCTGCCCACTGTACACACTAATAACACACAAAACATTACGCCTGGAATCCCCGAAGGTTTAGGCAGAGGTGTACCATTGTAATAGCGCGAGGGACGCACAGCGCCTCAGGCCGATTTTTTTAACCAATCGTGATCTAGGCTGACGACACCTACACTGTCTCTAAGTGCACTCACACAAATGCAAAGCTTAGCTTAGGCCTCGCGGACTGCTCCTATAGTAAACCCACATTTCGCCGGTTATGTTTAAGTCCCATGTAATACCCCTATTGCTAACAACCAGACACAAATTCCAGACTTTGGGCTGTTACTGAGAAATTCCTAAATGAAAAACCAAATTATAATACCTTACCCGACGTGGGAATCAAACCCATGACCTCATGTTAATTAGTAGCGCTTGCGACCACCAGACAAACGAGGTAGTCCGTACACACTGTCAATAACAATATTTCCAAATAATCGAATGTTCTCCAGGTTTACAGACACCAGTCTAAACAATTTCTTACCTAGGCAGTATAATCATGTTCTTAAATCCCTTTTCACAACTCGAGACCTGGCAATAGGCCAAGAAAACTAGGTTGAAAGAAATTCAGATATCCAAAGTAGTCATGATTCGAAATACTGAAGAAAAATGTTTCATATTTTCAATATTATTTCTGACTAGTTTCTGCCCACGGTTTCGTCCGCGTGGTGTTCGGAAATTATCTCAAGGAAGTGTACAACCGGGATAAAAGTATCCAATGGCCTACCTCAGGTCAAGGTATCTCATTATTGCAAGTAAAAGTAAATGACCTGTAAATGAAGTGTGAAGGCCTATTAATCCATTATTGCTTCCCGCAATGTCAATAAGTAGGTTTCCTTCCGGGATTAGCGAGGATCAATTGTGTGCTAAATGACGTCACAAATACGATTACGTAGATCCTATCCTGTCCGTGGCACTGCGTTTATCAAAGTCGTTTTAGATAATTATGTATTTTACTATTCCACGTGTTTATTGACCGTAGTATTTTTTACCAAGAACGGCACACTAACACACTATCAATCGCAATCTAAATCATTTTGAAGGATATTGCTATTCCTACGTATGTTCGAAAACATTGTCTGCTCAACAACATAGATAACGCAATTATTGTAGTTGATCTGTCAAAATTAATGCCATTCTTACTGTTAGAGTGTTACGCACTTACCCCGCATTTTTATTTATATCAAACTTTAGCACAATAAAGATTAGGTTCATTTGGCTTTGATAAGCGATTGACATCAGTCTGTACATCACTGATCATTCAGGATGATATATGTATGTATTCTTCTATATGTGCAATCCTGATACCTACACTCATGACTGACTAGTTCAGCCATCATGACTAATGTAAAAACAAGGCTACGAGCACAAATAAAAATAGGTATCATTGTCGATTATTTTATTGACGTTAATGTTAACAGTAGTCATTAAATTAATAAGTCGTAAGGTTAGCAAGTTAAACAAAAGGCAATTAAGACCTTATTCAAAGAAGATAAGATGTATAATGTAACGTTACCTCATTGGGTTCACTGAGCGCGAACAGATCAAGGCGATTTGCGTTCCACTGCTGGATCATGTTGCGAAGCGCCTCTCGCTCCAGCATTCGCTTGTCTGCCGCGTCCATTGTGTCACCGCATCAGTCAGCCTGGAACGTCAGAGAAAAGCCATTAGATCGTTACAACATTGACAAAAAACCCGTGTCTTTGATGAGGGCAAAATGATTAGCAATAACTATGTACAATCCAGGAAAATGCATTGAATAGTATGTTGACTCTCATACTTATGAATGACAGTTGTAATTTGAAAATGCGGACAATTTCAGTATCAGCCAGTTTGGTTTACAATTTGTTTCCCTGACCGTACATAGATCGTTAAAGAAATCTATCACAAGTTTAGAACGATTTTTATGTATGTGTTTTTTTTGTTCTTATCTATTATTGTGTATACTTGGAGATTTTTTTCTAATTTAAAGATGTTGCTACGTAATTATAAAGTTAAACAAATAGTTTACAAACAAAATGTCCTGCCATAATAAATTAGGTGTGCGACATGCAATAAAGTATATTATTTTATTGAATACAATAACTCTCACAGTAACAGCACAAAATTAATTAGCATGACACAAACAATCAAGTGAACTACTCTCACGTTCATATCATAGCTCTCATTACGCGACCTAATGTCATCGTAATTTTTAATTACTCAAAGTTTATCACGCTGGCCACAGTAACGATTTAATTATTAGGTTATCTACATTAGACCTGGTATCTTAATTACAGTCTGAATTTGAACTAAATTGAGTCCAACAGTTATTATTTTGAATTTATTTATTAAAACACGTTAACCATTACCGATTGGTTTATTATGGTCACCACAAAAAGGAATGTCAACAATTAGCCGCTCCCAAACAAGTCGTCCTTATCAATGTTCCAATAGCGATAATTTGTCAAATAAATTTGGCACCGCTAAAGATATAGAATACACCGCGAAAAACTGCAAGCGCTTTCTGAAAAACACAATGATTTAGGTAACAGCGGAGTTCCGATCAAACGCCATAATCTTTCCGCTGTTTTGATTGATGTAACAATCTTACGTACAAAATGCGCGCCGACTGGTTCGACGCATTTCGTTTATATGTAGTAAACATTAGTATTGAATCAAACAAACACAGTGACTATGGTAACCATTCATTGGTGATCATGAATCTAGGTCAAACGGCTAAGGTTGTCAGGTAACTTTCTATTACGAAATGATATCGCATTAATTGGCGATAACTCTTAATTACATCTGTGTTTAGTGAAAATCTAATTATTCATTTGATGTTTATATTTTGTAAAGAGTTTCAATGAAAAATGTAGTCGTTGTGGGCGGTTTCTGGCATTCATCATGTGCCGGTACACCGGGTACGGGCATGCATCACTGTAGGTATTTATATCGTAAACATATGGCCCCGGCGGTCATGAAACGACCGACCATCAATGCCCGTAAATTTTCTCTCTCCTAAAAAGGTAAGTAAACAAATGTGGGACTTTTAACAAACAACCTTACTCTTTTTTTCTTTTTACCAATGCTATTATGATCATTTGCGCAAGCTACCATTGCATGCTTTGGCAGAGCTACGCTTCACCTATACGTGGTTATATGTCTTGGCAGTCAAGGAGTCGCGTTAAAAAAGACAAAAAGATAACAAAGAATTTAGCCCTTATTTCCTCAAAATAAAAGCTTTGAATTAAACTGACAAACTTGACTTTCTACTTACAACTATTGTTGAAATAATTAATTAGGGCTGCCTATTTCTAAAATGCAGTTTTAATAACAAGAAGTGTGTAAAGTAAGGGTTAGTTACCTAGCCAGAACCTTAAGCAATGAGCGATAGTCACGCCCTGCCCTGCGTAAGCCGCTGACATTTGACCCTTCAGTCCTACACTGCCATAAAAAGACCAGAGGCATATTTTTATTAGATAAACAAAAAGCGGCCAAGTGCGAGTCGGGCTCGACCATGAAGGGTTCCGTAGCAGCAAGTAACATAATGTAAAAGTTATTGATTTTTATATATTTGAGTTGATTGAATGAACGGTAAATTGCGGTTTGCGATTTATGAAGTATTAAAAACACTACTTACCAGTCTTGTTCAAACCAATTTTCGGTGGAAGTTTGCATCGTATTGTACATCATATACTATTTTTAGTTTTACCATTCTCTTATTTTAGAAGTTACCTGGGGGGGGACACATTTTACCACTTTGGAAGTGTCTCTCGCGCAACCTATTCAGTTTAGAAAAAAAAAATAGAAACCTCAATATCATTTTTGAAGACCTAAGACATACCCCACACGTATGGATTTGATGAATAGAGTTTCAGTTCTAAGTATGGGGAACCCCAAAAATTATATTTTATTTTTTATGTTTGTGTGAAAATCTTAATGCGGTTCACAGAATACATCTACTTACCAAGTTTCAACAGTATAGTTCTTATAGTTTCGGAAAAAAGTGGCTGTGAAAAACGGACGGACAGACAGACAACCATGACGAAGGGTTCAGTTTTTTGCCTTTTGGCTACGGAACCCTAAAAAAGAAGTGGTCATTAGTAGTAAAATACTTTTTTTTTCGAAACACTTAGGCACCTACTTAATTTTCCAAATGGATACAGGCAGCCCTGCAACAGCAACTAACAACATAACCGGTGTTGGCTTAAGTTTAGAATTACACAGAAACATGTTCCTATTTCAACTCAGTTTTCATCTGAACCAGTTTATTAGTGTTAGCTGTCAGAAACCGAAACAGCCGTCAACGTTGTTATGGTTCGGCTCGCTTCCGCTTTCGCTGAATGCTAGTTTACGGTACGAGGTGGGCCACAGCGAGGAACTGCGACCCATTCAAAACAGATCGTTGACTTAAAAAAATAAACACGCATCGACAACTGTTACGGCAAAGTAATATTTGCCAAGTATTTACAACCTAGCTCAACGACCAAAATATACATTTTTGTGGGCATGCAAAGAAACATCCAATTTCAGATGTCACGCGAAAGAAACCTCGAAAATTTCCGATAGTGTTTGTTACTGTGTTAGCTTAGTGAGTAGTCGTCTATGACCTATGGTGCCGGAACTTCACGCTTGGACGCCGACCTTGCCTCTTCCTGCGGCTCACCAGAAGGTGATCTGCCGAATTGTCCGTCATAGACATAGTAAAAGGGTTATTGACATGGTTCGATTTCATCAATGTTAATCAAATGTTTACTTAAATAAAATGGTTACAGTTGCAGCGTATGGATGTTTGGAAAGTTTGCTTAGCACCTAAAATATTTTTGCATTATAAACAATGCTAAGTAAACATGAATTCCAGGAAGCTACAAACATCTAACAATGCAGTATGAGAAGTTGCAAGAATCAGCACACCAGCGTAATTTATGAGTAAACATAAACATTCTAGTTTTCATTCAACAGGTTAATACTGTTTAAGTGCAGCGTGGGAACGCGTGGAGTTAAAATAATAAAGCGGGTGCAAAAACCATGGGCATATCGACCCCCGCGGCAAGTGCATAGGGGCGGAACAAGTGGACCTATCCGCGACGCGACAACACATTTTTGTTGAGCACCGTTGTGCACTTGCGAGCACTAACGGTGATCAAGTATTTTTGTATTCATTATTTTTGATAATTTATAAGTCTAAAGGCAGTTCTCTGGTTTTTTTTGATGGCAAGAAAACAAATCCTGATGAAGTAAATGGCTATGATAACGAAAGAATAAAAAACAAAAAATCATAGATCATTTGTCAGGTATTCGTATTTACACTTTCTGTTTTATTAAGCGTTTCAATCATTACCTAACAATTATCTCAAGGCTCATCAGCATCGCTATCTAAAATAAAGTCCGTAACAATCAGCATTAGATATTCTTATGATGCATGTTTTCTCTAGCGGTAAAGACAGCATTTGACAAAATGAGGATGCGGCGCTATCAGGGTAATTGCGTGCACAGAGTATCTCCGATTACGGGAATCGTGAAACTCGAGAGTCTGCGACTGGCTTATGATCGCGACGTTGTGCGAGCAAGCCTGAGAACTTGGCCCGCTTATGTGAATGCTCCCATGTCTGTTATGTAATAATGCGACAGTACTGTTGGCCTGTCACGCAACAAAACTAATTGACAGCGATTTAAGTTTCTTCTTCACAATTCACATCGTCGCATTTGCTTGCTTCGGTGTGCCCACAGACGTCACTCGTCGCTCCTTATCTTGAGCACGGCAAAACATTTCAAAACCGGCTTTTGTATCATCGCTGCCCTCGTTGCAAATGGACAACGAGTTTTTAGATCAACGAGGAGTGACTGATGTAAAGCCGCTAGTTCAGTAACTAGGTATAGTTCTATTAAAATGCAAACGATGAATGGCCGATTCCTATAATTTAAGAAACCGTTATTGGTTAAAATGAACTCTTATTGTATCTTTACCAATGAAGCGAAAATCTCATAGCTTCCCATAGTAGGCCTTCCCCTACGGAAGTAGCTATCACAGGTAAAATAAGCTTACGAATCTCTTTAAATGCTTAGTTTGGCCAAAAAAATGCTAGGTACCATTGGTAAGCAAAACGATTCGTTTTTGTTTATAGGAACCGAGCACATATTAAAATCGATTCGGTCAGTTTTTGGTAGCTTTTTTTTTGTACTTACAGTTTTCTGTGTCCGCGCCGTTATTGGAAAACCCCATTGATGACTAATCAATCTAAGAAGAATGAAAGATGACTAATCAATCTAAAAAGAAACCAATTTTTAAGACTCTATTCTTCTATAGTAGGTACCTACAATGATTCATTAAAGCAATTTGAGAAACGATTTATTTCTTAATGCTCTGACCCTGACCAATAGTGTCATTTATAATTAACATTAACATTCGAGCTTGAGATTAAAATTAAAATATTAATATTAAATGCTGTCTAAAACCTATTAGATAAACATTAAAAACTAACTTATTTAATAGCTACATATGAATTAAAAATACTAGAATAATGACCGCATGTTATTGTATTTAAACGGAATGCGAAAGCACCAAGCTATGGCATTGGTATGACTCACATAGAAGGCACGCGAGACTCGTCAAGTACCGGCGAGTAGAGTCACTAAGCTCTACTCCGAAGACCTTCTTACCAAGGGCTACTTATTGCAATATAACTTAAACAAACTGTCGCTTAAATCACCATGCAAACAACTAAAAAACTAAAATACGATTGGTAATTAATGTTCACTCATGCCTCAGGAATATTTATAGAGTTCGTGAGGTTAAAGCTCTTGTGCAATAATATGGGGCATCGACTGACGCTGCGCCGAGCGTATGTACACCTGCTCCATAACATTTAACGCGACGTGACTTAATTCTAGAGTCGAGTTACAACTATGTGGGTTATCATACTTATTACATCGTTTATATTTTTTACTTTAGTACAAAAAGGTGCTAAGTAACGCGGACTTTACGCCAGACACACGAACAAAAATACTACTTATAAACTTGGTACACTTTACGACATAACAGGCAGTTTGTAGTCGAAAAATTAATGTCCCCACATACCTACACTGGGCTAGTAAATTTGTTCTTATGGTGCCTTTCCATTCCGCAATTGTACATTGGAAATAAAAACATAAATGTTGAATTTAGAGTTTGTAGACTGCAGAGCTAAAAAAAACATTTGAAATGACAATGCCAGATCCTGCCCCCGCTATTTACAGGAAATGTCAATTAATAAAAATAATTGTAATGATTAAAATACCTTTTCATAACACATTATTTTTCAGTAGAACTTGCCGATTACAAATCAATAATAAAAGGAATTCAATCACTGAATTTCCTATTGCGTTACTTATTGCGCATGATACACAACAAAAAAAGGTTTAAATATCTGTAAAACAAAAAGTCATATTACGATTATAATAATTATGATAATGCGTAACGCATATGTTGTTTAAATCGCTTTTTAACATTTATAAACTGCACCTAACGTATATTCAATGTTAATCTTGTTTTAAGATTTTAACAGAAATCGCAAGTTCCACAGGCATTGGGTCACATGTTTAGTTAACAGTAATAAATAAGCTTTCAGATGTAGTATATTGCAGGCTTGTAAATGACTTTTTGATTTAAGTGGGGCAAAGTTCTATAGAGTTTCTGGCATTGTCCTTTAGTGGTTAGGATCAATACGACAATCAGCTAAAATCCAGGCGAAGTCGCGGACTATTACCACACCAAAATATGATTTATTCAATAAGTATTGCTTTTTCCGAAAAATTCAAGAAAGAAAGCAAGTGAAGCTATATTATGTTACTAAAATCCAAGTTACTGAAATCCAAGTAATTGTGAATAAGAGAATAAGTAGTCACGGTAAAAAAATTCAAACATATTAGACAAGGAAGTATCAAATATCGAAGTATTTGGTGTCGTTCATTGGAGAAGTGATAGTAGGGCAATACTACGGAGAGTGCGAGAGAGAGGGCCAGTCAGCAATGCTGGCATGCAACCAGCCGGTCTCGAGTGCCACGTTCCCGCCAGCCATCGACGAGGAGAAAGAAAAGTGTGACGCCACGGACTTCATCGGCATTCGCGCTTTAACAAATGACCGTGACCGGACGACGCGTTCACTCTCAACGAAAACGGGATCGCCGAGCATGCGATTGTAAGATACCGATGTTTAGTGAAACGTCACCGTAACTCGTTGTTCGCAGAATGTCTGTTCCGGTGGTATACCAAGCCAGTTGACATATACTTATCTAGCTATATCGACCGCCGGTACGTACTTACATGGGGTCGGTGGAGCCTGGCACCGAGTGCGCTTTGCGAAGGGAACCGATTCACCTCACGCAGGTTCCGGCAATAGCGAACCTGACACGAAAAATGTCATATAACCCTAATTTTATAGGCATCGCTCTACCTACTCTAAGCAAAACGAACGACGAAGTTATTTTTCAAACATCTGAATTAAATTGCAGTTCTGTACTTACTTTATAATGATTTCATAATAGTCGAAAAGGTAAACCGATTTAAAAGATAATCTGAAACAATACTACAGTTGCGCCATTGATGTTCAGACAAAGCGAGATGCCATTACAAGCTATTGTTTACTAAATCAGTTTTGCAAGTCAATAGTACCAATTCAGTGTTAAATGTACGTATAATTTGGGTATTTGTAACGTTAAAACATCTCTTTTGCAGCACAGCACTGACATAATATAACGTTTGTTACATTTAGTGAAATGTTGAAATGTGTGCTAAATTAAGAACTGCTACGATAAAACCCGTGGATCGATACGGTACCGTCCACAATTATTAAATAACCGAAACATTTACATTTTTATTCCGAATGGGGATTTTCACATTCCCTGCATGAAAGGTCAAATACAATTCGCAGTAATGTAGCGTGGTATACGATGATACGCTAATATTAACAATTAGGTACTTACTATTAAAGTATAGATGGATACTTTAAGTTAAAACTAGTCATCGGTGCCTGAGAAACTTTTGCGTAAATATTTAAACGCTGTTACAAAACTTTTCTTCATTTTAATGTCCAAATAAAAAACATTCATATGTTTTCTATTTCTGCGAGTTTAACGAATCAAATATGTGTTATGTAAAGCAGCGGTTCAGAGATAGTGTGTAAAGCGGTCAGGCTGCGTGAGCCAGGCGCGTTCCACTTGCAACCTAATTAAATTAGAAGCAATCGGCTCTGCTGCTGACGCGGTGCTGCGCCAATCCTAGTGCGCCCCTCTTGTTCGTGCGCCCTAAGGTCATTGTTCCTCCCACACGGCGCACCAATATGTAATTAACTAACGTGCAAGACAATCAAAAGCATATTTTCAATTCAAACGTGCCTCATACATTGTAGCGCTTTAAAGGGTCTATTACTCCGGCAACCGAATGAGTGTCTATAGACTTAAGTTGTCTCATAAATTCGCACGGATAACTCATCTTACGAATAAAGTTCCTGCTTATGAAGTACGTCCGTCGCGTCGTCGCGAAATGGTACCCGCAAATGGGTGCGGTGCATGATGGCGAACAAACAACCGCATTAAGCCGACCGTAGTCTTCGTCGGTCATTTTCCGGCGACTCCGGTGTCATTCGTCAGTCAGAGCGTAACCTCTGCAGCACAGAATGCAACATGATCCGAAGGAACAAACGAAAGCCTCGATCGAGTACGGTGAAAAAAAAACTGGTTTTGAGTAGTTAAATGGCATTTGTTGCGAGAAGTAGACGTGAAAGTTTGAACCGAGCTTAGAAAACTGGCTACTTCATTGCTGTCCAACATTGCATCTAATAGATAGGCAGTTGCGCTATGTTGTCTATCACACACCATAACCTAACAGGCACTACCTTAGCTTATCGTTGGACTTATTCCAAGTATTCAAAGATCTCCAAAATGCTCACTTATCACTTGAAAATGAAGGCAATCTTCTGATTATTTCTGTGCAATACTAACTAATTTTATATTGCTTTCGAGAAAGAAGAAATATATTAATTTCGGACCGGATGCAATGAAGTTGTAAACAAACCGAATCTAAATATATTATTCACCAACTGGAGCAAATGTATTGCATTACTTACTTTGTTTACACGTGTCGATCTCAGTAAGTTATGAAGGGTCTATTAGTCAGTGTCGGAATTAGCGGAAACTCGTAAATTTGGAGAGTGAAACTAACGCAATTTGCATATTTTGGAATTAATGAAGCCTTTTACCTCTATGGGCTAAACAAAGTTAAGGTTATAACATCACATAGTTAATGAGTTCTAAAAAATGCGATGTGCGAGAAGTTTAGTTGCGCTAGCACAACATGTTTTGAAATGTTTGAAGCGAGACAGCAACGCTCCGGGGCGGGCGCAGTGCCGCATTTACTGCGTTGAAAACCGCCAGGAGAAGGTATAAAGACGCAATCAGCGAGAGAAAAGCGCACACAAACTGAGACGGAGGCGCAAGCAACGCCTTAATGGAATACTTAAAAATTCAGGACGTCGACCATAGCTGTGACCTACTGACGAACGCAATGGTATTTAACATAGCTGGTTTACGCTTTCTGTCTACAGAATGCAGAACAAGCAATATGTGACGGACACCACATAGTGAAACAGGTGAAACTTACTTCCATACAATGCACTCGTTAGACGATTGGCTGGACAGCAAGCTGGCTAGAATAATCTACGTCATGCTATCTGAAACAAAAGAGCTACTTGAACATTGTGTTTCATTTGACGAAATTATACCAGTGCAACGAGGCCATCCATCCATCAGCACAGTTACGATATCAACTGCCACAATATTGTGAAGCTAAACCAAACTAATAGCGTGACATTCACAATATCATAGAACGACTACTCATAATTTCAAATCATTGCGCAAATAAAAATGCGAATTCGGTTTCTACAGTGTGATATTAAGGTAGTTTATACCGTCGTTTTACAATAAAGAGAATTAAATATTGCAAAAACGGTAAAAAGAAACATTGCGAAATCACTTCAGGGTGGGTCACTTTATAAGTTCTTAGATTCGACATACACTTTGTATTTTTCTTAACATTCCAGCAGGACCTTTTGAAATTCTAGGTCTTTCCCGCGGCTGTGCCCGCGTGAAGTCTCTAATTATACCACGGGGGTGTACTACTATAAAAAAGTATCCCATGTCCTACCCCAGGCAGGCCATGTTCTTCCAGTATGCCAAATGTCATTCAAATCCGTTCAGCCACTAAGGCGTGAAAAGGACAGACAGACGAGAGTTACTTTCGCATTTATAGTATTAGTATGGATGTAGTCGAGATTTTTTATTATTTCAGCCTGTATCAAACTTTGTGACGGACTTCACCGTAAGTCGTGTTTTTTGAGTGACAGATGAGAAAAAATGGGATGTGCTGGCAGGATTTAGAGAAGGAATACCGGACTGTATGGACCAAATCTTTTCCTTGAGATGCATAGCCGAAAAACATCTGGCAAAGCACAATAAAGTCTACTGTGCTTTCGTTGAATTGGACTTGGAGGCCTATGACAGTGTGGGGAGGAAATTACTGTGGTCGACACTATCCTTGTACGGTGTGGACTGGCGCTTGGTACGGGCGCTGAAATCTTTATACAAGGATTCCAGTGCTTGTGTTAGGATAAAAGGGGCATACACGAACTGGTTCTGCATCTCGAGGGGTGTTCGACAGGGTTGTGTAACGTCAGCGTGGCTGTTTAACCTGTATATGTTCATGGATAGTTGTTCGACAGATTTGAAAGAGGGTGAATGTAGATTGACGATGAATGAGTTGCCTGTCAAATGCCTTCTCTATGCAGATGATAAAGTGCTACTTGCATCGTCAGCAGAACAGTTGCAAGGCATGGTGACTGTGATGGATGAAGCATATAAGATGGAAGGAATTAATATAAATGTGACGAAAGTCATGGTGTTTGAAAGAGAAGAGTAGGTATCGATGTGTGATGTGAAAATAAATGATAGGAGTGTGGAGGAAGAAGTGCATTCAAATATTTGGGGAGTCTGTTTACAAGGGTTGGAAAGAGTGATGGAGATGTGGAAAAGAGAGTGGATGCGGGAAATAAAGTGAATGGTTGCTACACATTCATCTATGACCAACCAGTTAACGTCCAAAAAGGCACGACTGGCTGTTCACAATGGTGTATTGGTGCATACGCGTATGTATGGAAGCGAATGTTGGGTGTGGCAAAAGAAGCATGAAAGCAGAATAAATGCTGTGAAAATGCGTTCCTTGCAGAGCATGTGTGGTGTGACTTTGAATGATAGGCTGAGGAATGATGTGATAAGGCAACGGTGCGGTTTAAAAGAAGACGTAGTGACAATAATGGAAAAGAATATGCTTAGATTGTTTGGTCATGTTGAGAGGATGAATGAAAGGAGACTAACAAAAGGTGACTAACAAGGAGGAGACTAACAAGGCAGATGTGAGTGGAAACACCGGGAGGAGACGCCCTAGGAGGATATATAGTGACCTTATTGGTGATGTTCTTCAGAAAGGTCAGGTGTGTATGACTCGCAACCGGCGCGGCGCGCGTGTATGACCAGATGTATGAACGTAAACGAGGCAAAAGGAGTATGTTAGGGTAGTAGCAGGTGGGGTTCTGTGGTTTCTGCCTACCCCCATGGGAAGAAAGTGTGAGTTTATGTTATTTTATTTGCACCCTGTATAAAACTTTGTGACAGTCTTCACTGTAATAGTCGGGATTTTTTATAATTGTAACCTGTGATCTGACATGTACTTGGCCGGTTTTTTTGCTCTTCGAATACCAACCTTTTTTCGAAGAGTCAGCTCCTTATAAACTTTGTGGCAGTCTTAACGTAGCAGTCGGTTTTTATTTATTTATTTGCAACCGTATGTAAGTCGGTGCGGAGAAAACCGTGCGTAATCCGTATGGGCTTAACATAGGGTTACATAAACAAATGTTATAAAAAATAACCTCGATCGATGGTAACTCAAGGCTGACTAAAGAACCTTTCTGCTTTTTAGGCATAAAATACATACCTAACTAATATTATTTATGGAAAAAAACACAGACTAACCATTTCATAACAGGAATGCTGAAAACGCGCGGCGACTTTTATACCTAAATATGCAGTATCGAACTTCGTACCTGAATTCGTTCGCAATGATTGTATTCAACACGCAGCTACTCAGCGCGTGCATCAGTGAGTCATTGAGGCAACGACCGGGTGGTATAGACGTACAGAATGGTTCATCCATTCCTTACTAACTAAATAGGTACTTAGGTTGATAAGACTATCCTTACATCAGGATGACCATTTGATAATTCCCAAATAACTGTCATTGTACAAATGTACAGTCAAGGAATAAACATGCATAACATGCATAATTTTCCGAAACGAATGAACCCGAGGAAAAGGTGACATGCGCCGGCTTACAGCTATACAATCGACAACACTCCAAGAAGTAGGAACTTTCGAAACCGTATCGTTAATCGTAAGGATGAAGTATTTCTGCATTTATTATATTAACGTGATGGCATTACATATACGAAGGTTGTGTCACAAGTACATACCGACCGCATAAACCCATACAAAGCTAATTAGAATGGAAGTCTCGTATGCAAAGCATTAAAGTCAATAGGTACTCGACACTCGTGGTCGAGTATGATAAATGCGGCATAGGCCTGCGTACAATCACAGCACGTGTCACGATTGTTCACCAGAAACCGTCATCGTAATGGAAATCATCATATTTATCCTCAAGAAAAGATTTATATTACTACCATTAGTAATAAGTTTCTACTAGGTACTAACCAGTACTAACCATTCCGTAGTCTTAAGCTTAATGTACAGTCGACTATAAAGAGATGTGTACCTTTGAAAGTTACAAGCATATATATTCTTTGATGATGTTGTCATTGTTTGTTACAAATATTACAAATAGTAACACGATGTATGACAGATTTGTTTCAATAAAATGTGCCAAATTTATGTATATGACAAGAAGGACACTCTAACTAATGTGTACGCCCTGAAACGAGCTAATGCGTTTGTCTTTGGTTACAATGATATGTATACAGGTCTGACATTCTATTATCAAATTTTAGAATAGTACGGAAATACTTGTTTTCTTCTCCTTTTCGTGCATGACGTTATTGGCGTGACATTTGTTTATCGAAATTGACCACAAATTATGTTTCCCACATTTTACCATTTTTGTACAAACAACCAAGTCGTAAAATAGAAACTATCGCATCATAAAACTCAATTATTTAAACTTATTTTTTTTGTAATAATGATCCATAAACCTGGTAAACCGATACATGATATCACCATATATATACAGACCAATCAGTCTCTTACTGATATGTCTAAGCTTTACGAAAAGCCCATACAACATAGAATGTTACATGTCCTCAAAGAGAAATCCACTGTCCCAGATCACCAATTTCAGAAAGAACATGCTACCATATAACAAGTCCATAGAGTGCGCAGGACGATCAGAAAACCTTTGAGAAAAAAGAGTACTGGTCAGCTGCCTTTCTTAATATACAGCAAGCCTTCGACAGATTCTGGCACAAAGGGATGCTATTCAAAATAAAAACCCTATTACAACATACATTCTATGGTGTAATAAAATCCTGCATTACAAACAAAATCTTTCAAGTAAGAGAAAATCAATCCACCTCGGGGCTCCATAAAATTTTTGCAGGAGTTCCACAGGGCTTGGTTATTGGACCCGTACTGTACACGCTGTTTACTTCCGACTTGCCACAAAGCTCCAAGATCACAATTGCCACTTTCGCAGATGACACTGTCTTACTTGCCACGCACAAACCAAAAAGAATGGCTAGCCAAATGGAGAATTGCCGCCAGCTTATCCAAGTGAGTGCATAACATATTTACACTCCATAAAAATGATTGTTACCCAATTAACCTAAACGGCAGTCAACTCCCACACCACAAGTCTATGAAGTATCTGGGCATGCATCTTGACCACAGGCTCACATGAAGCACATAGTAATTTAGTGAAGCTACTAAAGTGTAAATCTGTAATTGGCTGTAAGATAAGTGAAGTTGTTGAATGAATAAATAAATAAAAATCGCAACAAAAAGAGAAGAAATTAAACTGAAATACAGAGAACTATTCTGGCAATTAGGATAAAACTCAAAACTGGCTATAGACAACAAACTCCTCTTATACAAAACTATACTAAAACCAATCTTGACATATAGCATCCAAATTTGAGGATCAGCCAGTGCCTCCAACATAATGAAAGTGCAAAGCGCACCAAACTATTATCAAACGCACCATGGTTTATCAACACAGAAGAGATCCAAAAGGGCAGGCGGGCAAAAGCTAGTTGGATATAAAAAGTAACTGACAAAAGTTTGGTCAGTAGGTTCCTTTTGTGACATAGTCATCCACATAAAAATAATAATAATCAGAATAATTGTTCTCACAAGGGGCCGAATTTGACACTAAAAATCAAGCCATAACTAGATAAAACATGTACTTGAATCAAGTTTTTAGGTGAGGATTTTACTACTTTTTCGCGATTACCTCATGAGTTGGATTAATAATCTTAGGCTCAAATAAAGAAAACATACCTTACAATTTTTCAAAGATCAACCCATGCTGGGGTGAAAAGCATATTACAATACAGTTTAAAAATCTCATTCCTTCAGTTAAAAACCCTAAAACTTGGCACAAGTACAGTACAATAAAGATCACAATAAGTAATTTTCCAAAACTACCTTTTAAAGAAAGTGGATAGAATTTTGTCCCGAATAAAACGAATTTATTATTATCATAGAGGGACTGTTGAAATTCGAAGGAGTACAAAATCCACACGAACCCGACTCAGCTGTGGGAAGCTAGTATGTTGATAAATGTAGTATTTTAGTGGTCTAATCAAATAAATCTCAATAACAAGTAGTTTGATATGTGCACAGCAATATCCTTCATAGATCACATAAAGTAAAATACCAATGAACAACTTTTGAACTTTAATGATAATAAATGTATTAACTTTTAGAACTACAATTTTTTTTTCCAGACTAGATTCCTTCTAAATACAGCCAAATATTATTGTACAAGAACTTTGCCACTAGAATGAGCAAGGTTTTGGAAAACTTTACAAAATATACATTTATAAGTTTTGATTGCAAAAAAGTTGTTCTTGAAAATTAAATTATTTGGTACCTGCTTTTGAATTAAATACAAAAAATAATGTTTGTACAGTCACATCAATGATCGCATCGTTACGATGTGTAATGTAATCACACAGATAACGTTACGTGATTAACCTACCTGTGTCACGGCATTCCGCCCAGAGCAGTCTCAAACTTTTAATTACTAGAATTTTTACAAACTAACCTGTTGTACTGCTTAAGTTTCAATACGACAGTAACCACACATAGCAACGACACGATGATCATCAAATACACGAAAACAATCACTATTTAAAACTTTGAAATTAGTCAACAACTTTTTTTAATGTACTGCGCGACACGGTTTTCTTACTAGTTTAGCACTCTTTAAAAGTTCAATTTAGTAATCAAATGTTGTAGATAAGTATATAAAACACACATTGACATCAAATTGTAATCTTCAGTTCATGTTTGTATACTTATAAGATCGCTAATCGTTGGAAGTGATCCCAAAAATATTATTCAATGTACGTTAATACACCATTTACGAGAATGACGCTGACAGTCGGAGTCAGCAACCGTCTCCACAACACAAAAAAGAATTTTTTAATTTCCTTTTTTTTTAATGTTTATGGCACGGCTACGAGGCCTTTATGCCAATTTAAATTTCCCTTGGCACCGACGCCACAGATTATAAAATATTCATTTTCTGTAAACTAAAGTTACAGTATAGTGTTGTACTTTTCTGCTTTTGTTTCAACCATGCATGCCCTAGTAGCTAAAACTAATTCTAACCAATTTTAGCTGTTGTTGTCTAAAATGGTTGTTGCTCGTCAATAGGACCTATGCAAAATGTTTTTACATGCGCCATCTTCGACAACCAACGCCTTCGACTTTAACTTGAAAAAGCATTACTATAATCCGTTCACATATAATTTACTGATATTGTATCACAGTGACCTTTTTATGGTTGCTGTGGGAGGTAAAATACCTGTGAGGGGACTCTATTCGTGTTTACATCGCGTTTTTCATGCGTTAGATGCGCGTCGACCTCAAAGGCGAGTAAAAAAGCGCCCTGTGCCATTTCAAATTTGTATTTAATTAAACTAAAGTAATTAAATTCACTATTAGGGGGACCATACGCAAACAGATCCTCCAGTTTCCTTCGAAACCTCAATCTGTAGGCCAATTTTTGTTCTTACTACTTTTAAATTCATGTTGCAATATCATTTCAGCATTCCTCTATGTAAAAGAAAAACCTTGTCTAAATTTTTAACAGATTAAAGGCTCGTAAGACGGGCGCGACGAGCATCGCGGATTACACGCGGTGCCTCTGTTTCGCGCCGAATTGTAGAACCCTTGAGACTGAAAATACGAACGTTCCTAAAAATGCAGGAATTTCCAAATCAAATTGTAGGCAAATAAAGAAAAGAAAGAAAAAACGTTTATTTGCGGTAAACATGACGCAGTGATTGAACACAAACACCAAAAATAACAACTTGGGGGAAATCTGATTCTGAATCAAAGACTAAAGAAACGTTGCCAATGGATGGACTGTGTGAAAGATAACATGGCTTTTATGAGGATGACTACGGAGAGGACGACATCATTCTCCTGCCCGGGCGAAGCATGTGTTCTTCTTCCATACTTATCAATAGATAAGTAGCAGGAGAATTATGACGATGATACGAATCAAAATATACGGAGATTTTGCAACAATCTAATCTACCACTACACGATTTCGTGACTTGAATAATTGCGCCTTACTTAAATGGTGCCTGATTGACCGTCTAAGTTCGCCCTAAGAGTAAAACAAAACTCGTCGATTCAAGGGCACCGCTTTTTTACGCATCATCAGCGCATCGCGCAATTAGCGCATCAAAAACGCGATCAAAGTTGACACTAAGGTGAGGTATAAGGTGTACATAATAAAGAGTATTCCATCTATCTAAGTACCGAATTCACCGATGAAACTGAACGCGTTCAGTACATCTAAAACGCGTTCAAGAGCTGTCAGTGTCAATATTTCAAGAAAATAATGACACTGACAGCCCTTGAACCTAGTTTATGTGCTGATCGCGTTCAGTTTCATTGATGAAATCCACCAATGAAATAGATACCAAATTGAATTGAAGTAAAACACCAAAGTACCTATCCTAAATATCTTTTTTAAAATAAAGTAGGTATACGCTGTGTAAACTGTATAAAGGGATGAGTCGACCAGTACCCTAATTGCATAATACACAATCAAACTGAATCTGAATCGTTTTGAAACAGATTGCTAATCCATTGCTTCATAAGTTCGATAAAAACCTGCTCAACAATGTAAATAACGCAATGAATGTTGTTGAACTGTCAAAATATAACAGATTAGTCGTAATCGTGTATGAAAATGTGTTACGCTAGTAGGCTGCAGTTTTGTAGATGTAGATTTATTTTCTTGCTTTTCGTTAAATGTTATGCTAGACTGACGCAAGATCCGACTCACTCAGTCAAACGTCGAACTGGTGGTCGGAGACTATTCCAATCATAATAGGCCGGTTGAATTTTAATTTTCGTCTCACTCTTTCGATCAATGTTTTGGACTGAATAAGTTAGCTAACCGGATTCAATGCACTGTCCTAAAATAGAAAGTCCAGTTGCGATCCAGCAGTGGATATCAGTTCGCTGGACTAAAAATATGGTGGCCCAGTGGCACGTGGCCGCGAGGTCGTAGGTTCAGACCCAGACAGGCGCCTTTACGTTGTGCAAATAACATGCTCTCAAAATGGTGAAGGAGAATATCGTGAGGAAACCGGCATTGTCCTAAAACCAAAAGTTCGAAGACGTGACACCTACCAACCTGCACTAGGCCTGCGTAATGGATTACGGCCCTCTCCCCAATTCTATGTTCTCTGTGCCTCTCCCTCACCCAGAAGAAGCCAGTGTTTCAGCTGTGGGAACTTTAAAGGCCGATTATGCATGTATTTAGCCTTAACAGTCACACAATAGGCTATAAAACTGTTTTCAGAACCTCCAGTTTATACATGAATGAAATAACTTTGAACAGCACAAATTATAGTTACAGACAAGCAGCAGTCTGCAACATTCGATTCCATTTGAAAATGTTTTTGAAAATATCAACCTGGTTCTAGAGAAAAGCCAGCATGGATTTCATAATTTATTTTATATTTTGTTCTAAACTTGTACATTCACGCACATACACACAATAAATGTCAAAAATAAAAACAAGTTTAGTTGGCTTGAATATAAAAAAAAGGTTGATACAAATGGCACTACCCATACCACTACACGATACTATAGTTTGTGGAACAGCAATATACCAAGTGATTTATTAATCAAGAACACATATGGATATAATATTACTCCGTTCATAAACATCACCAATGTATCTAAATATTAAATACAATAGGGGAAAAATAAGATTACATATTTCGAAAAGTGAACATAATATTTATTTATTATTATATAAAATAATACTTGACTTTAAAGTCAAATTAATAGATCTACAAAGTTGTATGAATTACAAATCAAGAGATTACAAAATACCTATTTGAATAAACTCTACAAAAAAAAGGATCTTACAAATTAATCTTAAAAGTTGTACGTTTCTAGGGAGAGCTAAGTCATCCCAAATTTATTCAAGTGAGATATATTTAATTTCCTAAATATTTCGAGTAAATGCATTGTAATCACACAGTCTCATAAGCAGCTTATTACATTTGAAATAATCTTTAATTTCTCACATGATTAAAATTTGGGTAGACAATCTCAGATGAGAATTTTGTACTGTCATGATAACCCCATGTGCAATATTATATAAAAGGTTTTTACCTATTTATGCAATAATGTAAAGATCTACAACAAAATGAGTAAATTGCAGTAACACACACAAAAAGAGTTATCGTGACAAACAAATTACACTAAAAGTGAGTGTTGAGTCAGAAAACAAAACACATATTTTACTGCTCCTCAGAGCCTTCATCCTCATAATCTTCATCCTGTTCCTCTTCAGTGGAGGCGGCATCTTTCTTAGGTGGTGGGTCCTTGCGTGGTCGTCCACGGCCCCTTCCTTCAACTGGTGCACTCTAGAACAAGAAGCAATATATGAAACAATTCTAAATCCATTTGATTTACATACAACATACATATTTTTCAAAGAATTTAATACCTTTCCTTTAGCAGCCTTTTTCTTTGATCCCTTAGGCCTGCCTCGCCCTCGTTTTGCTGCTGGAGCTTGTTCATCATCCGATGATTTTGTGGATTCCTTACTCCTGGTGGCTGCCGGTGGTCTCCCCCTTTTCTTGGTATCAATCTTAGCTTCCTGATAATAAAAATATATACACTAATTAATGAAGTGCTAGATAAGTAATTTAGATGGATTTTCATATAACAAAGGCCTAAAATAAAAATTAATATAAATAAACTGACTGATTGCGTTCCATTGGCTTTCGGTCTACCGCGTCCTTTCTTCTCTACGACCGTGGCTCCGTCATCAGACATAGTCGGTTATTTATAAACAGCTAGGTACAAAGAAATAATCTGAAACAAACAATTTACCAGAATATAAATATACTGTATCACACACATCAAACAGACAAAATCCATTTCGTACTCCATTATTTGTGACGCCACTACATGATTACTACAGAAGTCAATATTAGTTAGAAATATGAACTTAATAATGTCAAACCTAGTCATGAATAAAACAAGTGAAGAAAATGTCAACAAAATAAGATCGTTTTGCTACACTAATTAACGGCATTCGAATTAATTATTTATCCACGACTCTTAGAAAGTGTCTGAAAACAGAGAGTAACTTAGTAGAAAATAAGTAACGACTTAAAATTTTACAAAAAAAATTAGTAAATTTTACAGTAACTCAAGAGAAACTCCTGTGCTAAAACAACAGAGTAAATGCAAGAACGCCAAGCGACTATAATAATGGAGTCTGCTTACATTAACTAAACAGAATGAATTCCAGTGTTTTCAAAGAGACAACGCAATACATTAACATACATTTTCGTGGCAACCAATTCGGCATTTAAAATACACAGTAAAATCTGAATTTTGTGCAATTTTACAATAAAATACTCACCTAATTGTTTACAGTACAGCGAACGGCAATGGGTCAAAGAGAATTTATGGCGGGCAGCGAACCGGTGATTGTCTGGCGTCTATGCAGAGGGCGCTGAAGTCTTTGTTAGAAAAAGTAAAAACAAATGAAACAAACATTAGCCTACCCATAGGTACAATTGGTACCAAAAAAATATAAAAAATAAATTATTTCTTATTAACAGTGCATTAACGATGAAAACATTATCAAAAATTGAAATTAAATGTTCTATCTCAAAATTCCCGCTAACAGGAAGCTATCAATAAACAAACATGATGCTGAACTTGTCTATATAGAGAGGAAATCTTAGTATGTCGACTAACTACAGAAATTGTTTTTATACACTATGCATGAAATGTTATAATTTTAAGAGTCTAGTCTTTTATATTGCTTATAAAACATGTTCACATGAATGCACACAAAACACATCGAATAACCATGATTCAGGAACGTTCCTTCCAAAGTTCGCACTCACCGCATCCGCTTCTATTTGAATCACAGACTACTTAGAGATACTTGATTTCAATTGAATGGCAAGTGGCAACTAGCAGTAGGCCCTTCCCTTGCGAAGACCCCGACGTAACTGTTTCCCCAGACCCTTGTTCGACGAAGTGCCGGCCCGCGCCGTAGCTTTAAATTCCCCTGATAATAATTATCATCAAAATTTCATCCAGCGGTCCGAACCCCACAGGGTGTGCCCTTAGCGAGCAGTCGCTAAGGGCACCCCCTTTTAAGCCCCTGGCTGGAGGCTTTGAGTTCGGCAGCCACAGGATAGTCGTTATGTAGTCACCTCTCAAAGTGGATGAAGAAAGAAGTGGTTCCCATTTGACGGCTGTTACGGAAGAAAACGTGCTGGCAGTGAAAACTTTAATGCAAGACAATGGGGAAGGTCGGTCAAAGCTAATTCTAGATGGCGTGACCATAGCTAGGTCCCAGCAGCCTAAAATAAATTTGACATTTCGTTCATTCATTCCGTTTCGTGTTCATTCATGAGTTTGGTTTTATTCCACTACCTCGTTATTTTCATTGATTCAAATATTTTATATCAATAATTATTCGATTTGGAATATGTCAGAATTGAAAACCTTATATATTGCTTAATTATTAATCATCACTTTCTTTAAAATGTCGAACTCTGTTGTAATTGAGATAATTCTCTTCCAATAGCTTTAAGCCAGAATCTGCTAAGCTTAGGGTATTTCGGAAAATGTTAGACTCAAACTTTAGAGCATTTTAGAACATAACAATTAATCATTTTCGCAAAAAATAATAAAAACCGACTAACGCCTTGCCCTATTAGCTTGTTTTGGGAACTAGCTACGACAGCGCCATTTTGACAGTTGCCTTCCCCATTGGCGAATTACGATTTTTTTTCAGTTTTCTCTTTTGTGAGCAACAAGCGACCAAACACAGGGCTCCACGGGCTATTGCTCCACCACGAAAACGCGCCTTCGCACACCGCTCTCAAGACGAGCCCTGACCTAGCATCGTGTGACTTCTTTTTATTCCTGAAAATAGTAGAAACTGCTCAAAAGTATACAACTTTTGCCGCCGGAAGATTCGCTTGTCAGCGTTCGAGCAGGCTGTAAACGAGGTGTCTACGGCTGCCTGAAAGTGTTTCGAAAACTGGTTATGGACGCATGAAACTTTGTATAGAGGCTAGTGGAGAGTACTCTAAAAAGATTTAATAACAAAAAAATACTTATAGGACATTAATTTTTATTTTCGCACAACTTTTTGAATGTCCACCTTAATGATGATCCCCCTTAAGCTAGATACACACGCAGTTACTTTAGTGGCCTGCCCGGCGCGTGGCGACTTGCTGGGCATTCCACACGATTACAGTTTTTGTCCAATTATGTGTGTAGACGCGAGATTTCAAAATGACAGTTTCATGCGATCATGATTATTATTACATTTAGGTGACTCAAGGTGACTGAACAGTTGTAGAACATTATTTTGGTAAAAGTTTTTTTTTTTGGGGTTGCATAAAGTTATGAGACGTTTAAACGTCCAAAATGTATGGTTATGCAGTCGTTAATCATTACCTATCTTACAACGTTTACGGATAAAAAGTGGTGTGTTATTTTTTTAATAAACTATTTCCGTAAGGCTGTGTCAGAAAGTGTCGTATTAACTATACAACATGTTCCGGAGTCCGCTAAAAGCAAAAGGTGGCGCATACCACCAAACACACCAATTACATTGTTATAATAGAAATCCATACATAATTTCATTATTATGTACACCTTACGTAGTTTTAGTTATTTTTGGGATAATAATTACGTCATTTAAAATGACAGAAATCTATTCAGTAAACGATTCTGAAGGCTGTAAGGCCGCATTCCGAGTTAGACCATAATCGCTGACAGCGCTCACATTGATAATTAGCGTTCCGATTTAGATATCACGATTATAACAGCTTACAATTCGCCCACAGTGATATTTATGTACGGCATAGTCGGCGTTATCGCAAAATGGCGCATGTCATGACGTCACCTATGACGATTAGTCTTGTGCCTGCTCGGTCATTTTTAAGATCGCTCCGTACTAGTTCATTTCGGACAGTGAACTAGTTCATTCTATTAGTTCTAATAGCTCTCTTCGCTCTCGGTGGTCAGCATCTGATCTCATTCTTGCAGATTCGGTCGGTCGGGTTCTGTTAGCATCGTCATTCGTCGCCTAATCTCTCTCGTTCTCATTCACAGACATCGAACGTATCTGTCAAACAATCAGTGACTGTTTATCATTTCTCGTTCTCGTTCGCACAAACGATCGCGCGGTTTACAATGTCTGAGATCGAAAAGACCTAATATACCGATTACGAGTCAGCGTTCGGAAACGTTTCTTTTAGTACAGTGCGAAGATACGTTTCCTATAGGGAAGGTCGGGCAAAGCTAATTGTAGATGGCGTGACCATAGCTAGGTCCCTATGGCCTACAAAAAATTTGACATTTCGTTCATTCATTTAATCTTATGTTCATTCATGAGTTTGATTTTATTTCACAATTTCGTTATTTTCGGTGATTTCAGTACTTTAAATCAAGTACTTAACACGGAAAGTGTCAGAATTTTAAACCTTAATAACTCCTCGTAATCATTTTCTTCAAAATGTTTTCGACATAAACTCGAACTCAAAAAAATCTCTACGAATAGCTTTAAACCACAAACTTCTAATTTTAGGGGCTTTCGGGAAATTGTAGACTCCAATTTCGGATTAACTAGGAACATAACAACGCGTCAATTTTCGCTAAAATAAAAGAAAACCACATCACGCCTTGTATTATTAGCTTGTGTTGGGAACTAGCTACGACAGCGCCATTTTGACAGTTGCCTTCCCCATTCGTTCATCGTTCATGAACTACACAAGACTAATGACGATTCACGGGACATCGTTATCGCGCTCACGCCTAAACGGAACGGCTGTAAGCGCGCTCAAATCGATAACATCCCAATTCGGAAAGCTGCCTTAGTCTGTGAGTAACTGAGTACACTCATTACTTGTAACACCTACAATCTACAATTACATTTATTACATTGTTTTTTGTTAAATGTCTCAAGTGTCGATTTATCTGACTTGCTTCTGCTTGGTGCTTTAAATATCAATGGAAAAGCCAAACGAACCAGATAAGGAAGACTGTTGTAACAGTGGCTGTAATCCTTGTATATTTGATATATATGAAAGGCAGTTAATGCTGTATAAAAAAAAAATCGAGAGTGGGCAAAGTGTAAATGATAATTTATTACAGAATAATGGTATATCACAATTGAAATACACTGTATTTAATGTGGTTAAGAATTTGCCAGTCTGCCATTTGCACAATTGTATAACATTCAAAATACAATCTGTAGACAGTAATAAAGTTTGCTGGAAACCAGGTGACCATTTTCTCTATAAGTTTAATAAAGGTAGAAATGCTTGCACTAGAGCATATACTCCTTTGAAAGCTAAGAATGATCAAACTGAAAGTGATTTTTCTATAATTGTAAAAAAATATGACCAAGGCCTAGTATCTACCCACTTGTGTAGTTTAAATGAAGGGGATGTAACATTCTGGAGAGGTCCTTACGGACACTACATGTTGGAACCAAATAAGTTTAATAGAATCTTAATGATTGCACAAGGAACAGGGATAGCTCCATTTATTACAATCATAGAAAACATTTTAAATAATGAAGATGATATTACCAAAATTTTATTATTATATTGTTGTAAATGTGAAAACTCTATATTATTTAGGGAGGAACTTTATGCTTTCAAATCATATTGGAATTTCAAGTATAATATTTATTTAAGCAATAATTCAAGCACTACCAATTTTAAATGTAGATATCAAGAACCAATCAAAAAGCATAGGTTAAGCTATGAATGTTTATCTAATTTCAAACCTTTTCTTAATAATGACCAGATTCTTTTATGTGGAGCTGACACATTTATTGAGTCTTACAATGCTTATTTTAGAAAAGTTCCTGGAATGGAAAATATAATCTTATTTTGATGGTTTCTAGTTTTATTTTTGTTACCATAACCTATCTTATTTTTTTTTTTACAATTAAATTTAAAACTTTTCTATAAAATCATGAATCAATGTAGTATTGACTGTACAACTAGGGCGAATTAACATAGCACAGTGGATTTCGGGTATAACCACGATGAAGAGACTTTAATTTCGACATTATATCCGGAAGTCGTTACAGGCAAAGGTAGACACATACATGTAAGATACCGTTTATATTAATCTATTGTTGAAAATATTTGCACACATACTTTGTATTCTTTGCATAAATCAGTATTGTTTTCACAATTATTCAATTTTGAAACGATGCGCCTAGTTTACTAAAGACAGTTGCTTTTTAGAATATTACTTTGTAACATCCATAAATTCAGAGAGTTGAATGTGTTTAGTAAACTCGGTGGATCATTTCAAAATTGAAAAATGGTGAAAACAATGCTGATTTATGCAAAGAATATAAAGTATGTGTGCAAATATTTTCAACAATAGATTAATATGAACTGTATCCTACATATCGTTAAATTCAAAGGGGCCATAAATCGAAAAGTCATTTTTTTACAGGAGCGCCCGTCAAAGTTTTTAGGGCGGTTTTTTGTTTATATTTTAATCAATCTAATTTTGTATATTTGTGTGTTTTAACGAGGGCTGCACTAAAAGTAACGGGAATGGAATATTTCCACTGTTACTGTCATATTAAAATCTTTTTAATTGAAAACTACGTGGTTTTAAAAATCGAATATCATTTATTTATTTAAAAAAAGATTCTCGGTCTTGTCACAAGGTTTTGTCAAACTTGTTTAGTCGTTGAGAAAATGGAATTGACTCGAGAAAATTCAAGAGCGTTGATTTATTATGACTTTCGAAGTGGTTTAACACAAAAGCAGTTAGTTGACCGGATGATTTCTGCATTTGGTGATGAAGCCCCATCCAAAACCACAATTTATAGCTGGTTTGCTGAATTTCAACGTGGACTTGTCAAGCTCAGTGATGATCCCCGTCAAGGTCGTCCAAAAACTGCAGTCACCCAAGAAAACGTTAAATGATAAATGATTTTATTTCTGTAATTAGGTTTGTACAAACACTTTTACACGTCAATCATATTTTAAAAACTAGGTGAGATCGGCATTTCCTATCTGACTACTCTGAGAAGAAACGCCGAAACAAACTCAGAGGTCACAGTCTCTTTTAAAGTCCAGACATAATCTTGGTCAGGTCATGTGAAGACCATGTGGATTGATATCTGAAATGGTCTTTCGAGGAAAGAACCACACAGAATGAGTGGTGTCCTGTCCAGTCAGTGCACGCATTTGTCAGTTGTCATGCAGCTCAACACAGAACTAAAGGAGCTAAACGATTCGACGAACATTACCAAAGAAAGGACATTTGGGTAGGCCGCATATATTACTCAAACTGCCAGACCATGATTAAAACTAATAATTAAAAAAAAAACAACAAATCCACAATGTCTTCACATTCACAATAATTAAAATAGTATAATCCTTTACAAAGTAAATGTCATTGCATATATAAAGTGCATCAATGTCAAAGTGTAAATAAAATATGAAAATAATCTTGGTCATATCATATGAGGAGTATGTAGACTGGTGTCTGAAATGGTCTTTTGAGGAAAGAACCACACGGATTTGAGTGGACCTGTCCAGTCAGTGCACGCATTTGTCAATCATCGTGCAGGTCAACTCAGAACTAAGGAGCTCAACGATCCGACGAACAATACAAAAGAAAGGACATTTGGGGAGGCCGCGTAAAGTACTCAAACAGCCAGACCATCATCATTATAAGAAGAGAAAAAAAAATGCAAAGACCCACATAGTCCGCACATTCACAAAAATTAAAACAATATTATACTTTATACAGTAAATATATACATGTCATTGTTTAGATAAAAGGTACGTATATAAAAAAAAATACACTAAAAGAAAAGAAAAAATAGCAAATTACACATCAATTATGTCTGTGTAAACTTATGGGAGCAGCTCAATCCCAAGCCTTCTTGTCCTCAATATAGTCCTTGACAGTATAATAGGCTTTCTGGCATAATTTCCGCTTTATAAAAGTTTTAAATTTATTAAGGCTTAGTTCTTGAATGTGGCTAGGAAGTTTATTATAAAAACGTATACATTGACATTTAAACGAGCCACCTATTTTCTTGAGCCTGGTAGTGGGAACAACAAATTTGTGTTTATTCCTAGTATTTTTGTTATGGATATCCCTGTATTATTTAAACAGATTAATATTTTTATGTGCATATAAAAGATTTTCATAAATGTACTGAGAAGGCACCGTCATTATATTAATCTCTTTAAATTTGTCTCTGAGGGAGTGTCTGGGACTTAATTTATAAATTGAACGAATTGCCCTTTTTTGTAAAACAAAAACTGTTTGAATGTCGGCGGCATTTCCCCACAAAAGAATACCGTACGACATCACACTATGAAAATAACTAAAGTAAACTAAACGCGCTCTAAATCAGTTAAATTACGAATTTTTCTAACGGCGTATGCTGCAGAGCTTAGTTTTTTTGACAATTTATCTATATGGGGGCCCCATTGAAGCTTGGCATCCAAAGTTATGCCTAAGAACACTGTGGAGTTTTCGGGTTTCAACTCTTCACCCTTTAAAAGAACACTAGTTTCTACTTGTCTAACATGAGGTATCGTAAACTAAATACATTTAGTTTTTTTCTCGTTAAGAAGTAGGTTATTAACATTAAACCAGTTAACTACCTTAGCGAGGGCGCTAATTACAATGTCAGTAACCAGCTGCTGACGTTTCAGTTTAAATAAAAGTGAAGTGTCGTCTGCAAACAAGTCTGGCAAGTCACTAATATAAATAAGAAACAAAAATGGGCCAAGAATTGAGCCATGGGGGACCCCCGTTCTAACTACAGATCCAGGTGATCTTTTTCCGTTAAAATCTACTCTTTGAATCCTATCACTTAAGTAAGAAGATCCAGAGATGCGTTCCGTATTCCGTAGTGGTGCAGTTTTCTGATTAATGTTTCATGAAGAACACAATCAAATGCCTTGGACAGATCGCAAAAGATGCCCAAAGCATCGCACTTGTCCTCCCATGCATTATAAACATGTCCTAAAAGTTCAACTCCGGCATCAGTAGTCGAACGACCCTTTGTAAAACCAAACTGTTTGTTATGCAGTAATTTGTGTTTATTAAAAATCTTTGCATTTGATCTAAAATAAGTTTTTCAAAAATTTTACTAAAGGTAGGTAGCACTGAAATAGGTCTATAATTAGTAGGGTCAGATGTACGACCCGATTTAAACAATGGTATTATTTTACTGTTTTTCATAAGATCAGGAAACTCACCACGGTCAATACAATTATTAAAAATAACAGCTAAAGTAGGTGCTACAATATCTATAATTGACTTAGCAACGTCCACAGAATTACCCCATAGATCTGCGGTCTTTTTAACATTTAATGTGTGAAAGGTTTTAATTATATCTCTACAGGTGACATATTGGAAATTAAACTCAGAATCACAAACTGGAACGTTTTCTTTAAGCAAAGACTCTGCAGTAGTGGGCGATGAGTTCAGAGATTTAGTAGTCGATACGGGAATCTCTGCAAATAAATTTTCAAAGGCCGCGGCGACTTGCGAATCTGATTTAATTATGTTGCCATCAATATCAAGGCTGAAGTCACTACTTCGGTTGCATGACCTTCCCGTTTCGCTATTAATGAAATTCCATGTCGTTTTAATTACATTACTACTATTTTTAATTTTTGAACTCAAGTAACGTGACTTGGCCATACAACAAACTTTTTTAAATAATTTTGAATAATTCCTAACATATAAATTAAATTCAGAAGTGTTTATACAAGTCCGTTCATCATATAACTCATAAAGTCGTTTTCTACTTTTATGTATACCAATGGCAATGGTAGCCCAGTCACTGAAGGAAGCATTACTATTAACCGAAAATGTCTTCGGAATGAAATTATTATCAAATTGTGTACAATACATTTTGAAAAAAGCATTATATTGTTGATTAGAGTCATCATTAGTTGAAAAAAGTGGTAAATTACTTAGAAGTTTAGTTTTAAATGTTTCCAAACGATTATTAGTTTTTGGATTAACAGTGATTTCTTTTTTTTTTAGTTTTTTTTGTTAATATATGAAATAGTGACCAACTGTCCGCAATGATCTGAGTCTAAATTAATAATTTCCTTGTGGGTTGGTATAACATCTGTATAAACATTATCTAGGCATGTGGCACTAGTGGGCTCCAAAAATTGGTTAGCAAGATTGTATGACTGAAACAAACTTATAATTCTAGTACTTAACCCAGAATTTTCTAACAAATTAACATTAAATTCACCACAAGTGATAAACTTATTAGAATTACAGATTTTGTTCAACACTTCATCCATAACCTTTTCAAAACAATCATACAATCCTGAAGGCGGTCTGTACACACTTAATTTATTGAACTGCTCCAATTCGACACAGGCTATCTCAATTGTTCGCTCAACAGAGAGGCACACAATATCCTTACGGTCTTTAAATTTGATCTGGTTATTTACTAATATTAATGAGCCACCATGTATAGCATTGTACAGCTATCTGTCTTTTATGATAGTTTGAAAGATAGTACATAATAATATTATACCTATCTTTTGTCAAATACAAGTTATTACCAACATAATTGTTAGTATCAATTAATTGAAATAGATTATTATTAAATGTCAAATTATGTAATGTCATATTGATTTCAAAGCTTACGTTATTTTCCTCCTGTGGCAAACTGTTACTATAGGGGAATGTAAACAACACTATTTTTCTTAAACTAAGATTAGACAATGTTCTATAATATTGGAGCAATTCTCCTTTGTTCATGTTTCCCCTATTACCCATAAAAATTAGTAACGTAGTGTCCTGGTTAAAGTTACATTTAATAATTTTTTTCATAATATCAAATAAGGAACAACCAGGCATACAGTAGTTTATTACAGAGTGTCCTGGATATTCATCTGTCAATAAGTAGCCTAAGTCCTTTCCAATCTCATCGCAAAATAATATTATATCATTTTGTACTATTTGTTTACATTGTTTACTGGAACTATTAATAGTAGCTGGAATAGTCAAATCAACACAAGGCTGCACTAAGGTGGTAGTGTATGTTGACAATGAATGGTCCGGCGTAGGAACATTAGATGGTATTTGACAATGCTCACAGCTGGTGTTTGATTGTGAGTTTACCAGCTCATTCATTGCCAACACATATTCCCTCATAAGATCTTCAGAGGTATTATATTTAGTAGTCATTGCACTAAGTTTCTCTTGCAAATGGTCAAGTTGAGATTGCAAGTCCTGTGTGTCAATGTTGTATTTCCTAGTACTTTGGTCGAAATTAAAAGAATATATATCTAATTGTTTCAGTAAGTTTAACCTTTCTCTATTGAGTTAAACATTTTTGATAAAAAACCTTTGTCTTTTTACCATTTTTTGTGTTTTCACAATTTATTTATTGATTTTGATGTATTTCTTAAGTTTGTTTTTACTGGTGACTACTCTCACTGAATTACATGATCTAGATTCATCATCACCTGTCAGATCAATAGTGTAAGAGGGGTTCATGGCCGAAACCATTGACGGGCAATAGGCACCAATTCATTGAACAGACTTTGGTTCAGCGAGGCAGTGATGTTAATATTTGTAGTATCAAGTTGTTAAATCTGACTTTGAGCCTTGTGTAGCTGCTTTTTAAGTAAATGTTTGTGACTAAGAGCTTGTTCATACTCTATGCTACACTGGCTGAACCCGTCCACAACAACTTGGAGCCTATCCGTTGATGCTGTGCGTAAGCTGATTGAGCAAGATCGACATGTGACATACTGCGAAATTCAGGCAACTTTAGACATTGGCATGAGTCAAATACAAATAATCTTGCATGAACAATTAGGTGTAAAAAAGTTGTTTTCCCGATGGATACCGCATTCGCTCTGTGAAGAGCAAAAAGCGGCTCGCGTTACTTGGTGCATCAGAACTCTCGAAAGAATCCACGCAGGATCCTCAAATGCTGAATACAACATCATATCAGGAGACGAATCCTGGATATACGCGTACGAACCCGAAATAAAAAACCAGTCACGTGTTTGGGTGTTCGAAAATGAGAACAACAAAAATTGTTCGTTCACGGACTGTTGCAAAAAAAATGGTGGCCACGTTTGTCTCCAAAACCGGCCATGTTACGACTATTCCTCTTGAGGGACAAAGAACGGTTAATGCAGAATGGTATGCTAGCATTTGTTTGCCACAGGTCGCTTCTGAACTCCGTAAAGAGAATTGCAACCGCCGCATCATCCTCCATCACGACAATGCGAGTTCTCACACCGCACACAGAACAAAAGAGTTTTTAGAGCAAGAAAACATAGAATTATAAGACCATCCGCCGTACAGTCCCGACCTAAGCCCTAATGATTTCTATACTTTCCCTAAAATAAAGAATAAATTGCGTGGACAGAGATTTTCATCACATAAAGAAGCTTTGGACGCCTACAAAACGGCCATTTTGGAGACCCCAACTTCCGAATGGAATGGTTGCTTCAATGATTGGTTCCATCGCACAGTGTACCGCGTAGAACATGCTAGGTGGACAATATTATTTTATGATATTTAACGATGCTTTTATATATAAGTAGTCATGTTGAGGCATTATTATTAGTTTTTGGTATGATTTTGTAATAAAAAACAAAAAAAAAATGTAAAAACAGAAAAAAAAATTAAAAATAATAAACAAACAACAAAAATGCATTAAATAAATAAATACCTACTGTACAAACTAACTTAACCTAAACCTAATCATCAGAATCATCATCAAAATCTTGATATCAGCTTTGTCTTCGTCGCTTCTAGCCTGCCATTTCTTAATATTCAACTTATAGCTGATATGTAAAAGGCATTCAAAGCAACGAATCCAAGCATGATGTGTAGATAAACCAAAGCCAAAATGTTCCTGATTGCTGTTAAACTTCGCGGGGTCATCGTTCATCGTCTTGGGGGTGGCACCACAGATGAAACACTTTTGAGATGAACGAGTTTCCGTTAAGGCGTTACATACCTTTCCGTCTATCATTGTCTGAAGAAGTTCGTGTTTCACAGAGATTTGAGAATCACCAAAGTTGATAAGTGTTGGAAAAAGAGCATAAATTTCTTCCAACAATCTATTTGTCTCCGCTAACGTGAAGTCACTCGTTTCCTTAGCAAATATAAATTTGATGGGGCGACAATACATAGTTGATGAAGGCCGAAGATTTTGCCATATAATTTTAGACCCATCATATAACTTAAGGGGAACGAAAGAAAATACGAAAAAAAAATCGTCCGTATCTTCAGTGTTCTCAAATTTCTGTTTGTATGTGCTGTGCCCAGAACTTCCATCACATCCCCATTTACTAACAAGTGTAAACGTTGGACTTGTTGGGAGGACACTACTGATAACTTCATTCTGTGCTATTACTAGACGTTCCGCTGTTTTATTTAATAAGGCTTGCAAATTTATTTCAGCACGAGTTTCTGTTATAGAAATGTGATCCTCTGCACGGTAACAGGCCTTTTTAGATTTTACTACACTAAAATATGACGGAAACACATTATGTCCTGCCATTATGGACCACTTACTTAGAATCTATATAGTATGATAAGGCTTCGTCACTACTTAACTGCCTAGGATTAACGGAACTGGTATTTTCTTTTGACTTAATAATATTATCTGGCCTTTCACTGATGTCTCTAATCACATGGGCAACTTTTCTTTGCCCTGCTGAACGCATAGCAATTTCGGCAGCAGTCACTAATTCACTGGCACTTCGAGATTCTACGAGATCCACGACTCGACGTTTCTTCGTCTTAAACGACGATTCCTCGAAATCTTTGCGAGGTCTTCCTGCAGATGTCACAACCTCACTTGATGTTGAAGGTTGTGGGGCTAAAGAACTCACAGTAAACTGTATGTCTCCTTCATCCAGCCAAGTCTTATTTCTAATTTAAAAACGCTCCTTCGATTTTCCCGAAGCCAACCATTTGGCTTCAATCTTAGTAGAAAAGTTGGATATTTCCAACTTTATTTCTCTTTGGCTGCTTTCAGTAATGTCACCAAAGTGAAATTTTGAAGAAAGATAGTCATAAATACGCGATCTTTTATCATTATTCGTGTGTTTCAACCACTCTTCAAAAAATGCTACCCTTGAAATAGAGTAAACGTGTTCTGAAAAAAAAATATAAAAAAATATGTTGTACTGAAGTGTGCTGAACAATATGTGTATTTTTACAAACTACACAGTTATAACTACAATATATCTAAAAACTAGCCCGAATAGAGGCGAATCAATGTATTTCCTGAACGTTCAAAGTTTCGTTTATGAAAAAAATTACGCAAAAATTTATGCATTAAAATTAAAAAAATGCTAAAAATTCGTTTTAATAGATTCTGATAAAATAATATATTAAATAATAGTACATACCCTCAGTATTAATATCCATCACAAAAAACTTTCACAATATCACTATAAACCACTATGAGATGTGCACAAAAGTGTCGCTAAATTGCAACTGATTGACCGGAACGCTTGCATTAAACTCATTACCTGACTTCTGAACTCTATGACTCATCAGTTAAGCATTTGAAAAACAACTTTTTTTGGAATTTGGAGTTTGGGGGTGTTGTTTGTGTTATGCAATTAAGATTTCCTGGAAATGAAAACTTGAATTTTGTCCACCTAGCATGTTCTAGGCGAAATACTGTGCATCGTATGGAAAAATGTGTCAAATTTCGCGGAGAATACTTCGAAAAGCAATAAATACATTTTTAAGTAGTAATGTTGTGTCACTTCCTTGATTCCCGAAATTTTCAGTGCCGCCCTCGTATCATCGGATGTATATTTTAAGCCTCTATATGCCTATATACATCGCATAAGTCCCTTTTGCTTGTAAAAAATACCATAACGTTCATGAATTTTATAAATAAAAATTCACCACTCAAACTGAAAATAAGTTTTACTAGGTCTTTTCGAATAATGTTTTGTTTAATGTACAAAACATAAGTAATTAGAACTAAATGGTAGCAATACCTTGCAATAAAATTCCAAAAAAGCAACCATAAAAAGATACAAATCGAATAGAAAACGTAGGTAATAATGAAACAAAAAAATAACATAAAAAATTGAAATATGCTTTTAGTGCTAATATCAAGTTATCCAGTATTTTGAGTGGATTAACCTAACCTCACCATGTCATGTAAAAACCAAAACTTAAAATTAAAGCGACTTCTATAGAAATAAATGTACTTATGTAAGTTTACAAAACTCAAATTGTTTATAAATCACTAGCCCACCGTCTTCTATGATAAATCACAAATTAAAAGGCGACGTAAATCTTTGACTTACATATCAATGAGAATAATAATGATTAATATAAATTAAATCATCACAGTAACTTCTCTTAAAAAACTTATTACTAACATTTCAAATGATTACTGTACTGAAATCAGTCTATAGGTTTTCAATCAGTCTTAGCAAATCCTGGTTTATAATCGTAATTATTCTAACTTATTATCATTTGAGAAAAGTTAAATTAAAGATTTGTCTAAAAAGTTAATAATACTTAGGAATCACATTCTTTTCAATTAGGTTTATAACTCCTTGTATTTTCGCTCCGGCAACTTGTAGTTTACTGGCATAGTTTTTTAGTTTTCCGGGTGAATTTTGCCTTCTTTTCAATGTTGTAACTTGGGCAAACTCCGCGCGTTCGTAGGAAGTCTTATAAAAAAACTACATTTATGCTCTAAGTCAGTTTTAATAACTTTGAGATTTGCCCATTTCACCTTGCCGCCATCTTCATTGGTAGTGTAGTTGCCAACAGCCAGAGATTTTAAATTCATAAAACTCTTATGTGTAAGTTCCTTTACTGTAAACGGTGTTCCTTTCTTCTTGGCTGTATTAATCAAGGTGACGTACTGATCAGGTACATAAATTGGCGAAGATTTTAGTGCACTATTGATATTCCTCTGAATGATGAATAGTATCGCCCTCATTTTGAGTGTGTCCCCTAATCAAATATTTATGGGAAGCTATTTAGTTTCGGAAACTCATTTATAGCGTGCTGGTACATTGCCAACATAAATTTCATTTTTCTGTTGGCCGCAACAGTTGTCGCTATAAAAACAACGTCGAAATCTTCACTTGCTTTATATGCAAACTTTTTAAATACATAAAGACGCACGAGCCTATTTCATTAGCTCCACGGCCTCCTTCTCCTTCATGCCACGCAAAACATGTAGTGTTTTTAGTGCCAAGCTCAGTAATAGTAAATTTTAACAAATTCATCTTTGAGACGTACCTAATAGAAGCTTGACACTTCACCTCGTGGACAGGGAGGGCATCACCGCTTGTAAGTCGTAGACTGCAACTCCTTTAATCACACAAGGCATTTTTCTTTAAGGTGCAAATCGTACTTTTCTTGCAGCAAAGCCTTGTCTCCCGCGTTTTTATAGGCAGTGCAATCTTCGTTTGGTATGAAACATGAGGCGTTCCTTCAGCTTTATATAGCTCAACGTAGTCTCGATGAAGCGCCGCTACCGTATAACCACCCTCAATGTATTCCCGTTTAGTCTGAGCACGGCAATACTGGCTCTCGATCCTCGGGATCGAGTTTATATGCGCCTTGACACCATCCGTTAAATAAGAACACAACTTGTGATGGTTGTAATGTTTTTCTCTATATTCCTTGAGCTGATCATCCGTGAGATTAGAAGTTTTTGGCTTCAATAATATTTAAAATCCGGCGAGCTCTGCTATTCATTCTATAAATAAATAAATAAATAAAGTTATAAGTTAAATTGACACACACACAATATGATGATCACACGACAAAACAATTATAGACAATTTTGAAACTAATTGTATTATTAGTTTGGTCCAACATTTTGCTTCATCAGTGACCTTGCAAATATTTAGTAAGTTCTAGCAAATATACAATTTGCACAAAATATTTCATTTAAAACTTAAAACATAAACAACCTAAATAACTATTGCACATTCGTATATAAAATACTACCACAATCTGTCACCATGAAGGATAAAATGCACTATGTTCTAGGAGTAGAGTATTCTTTAGTTGTTGCGTATCAACTGTTATTCTGTTATGTCATCAAATGTTTAAGATGAAGTTATTTTTTATTTAAAATGTAAATAACTTTATTAAACCACTGTGTTACAATGATGTCTTATTTCATTGAAAGCTAGCTCAGCCAACAGGTTATGGGTGTACTATGCCAAATCGAATGACAAAAAATAAAATACCATTTGATCGACCATTATAAATCGAACGTCTAACTCGAACGTTCATAATATCGAATAGTTGAAAAATCGAACATTCATTCTATCGTACACTCATTACATCGAGTGTTCAAAATATCGAATGTATGTTTGATCGAACGTTCAACGCGTCGCATATTCATCCTAACGAAATATCAATGCAGTGAATGCCTTTTTATAGAATACAAGAAAAACACAAAATTTACTAATAAATCACATTTAAATCTTTAATTACTATCTTTTATATGTACATTTTTTTTTTTTGTCTGATCTCTGATCTCTAATCCTCTATGATTGTACTGGGTTAATCATTTCTAGTGTACTTGTTTGGGTATTTTCTCTGTCACACCACCAGAAACGTTGGGGAAGGAGATCTTTACGGTATTTACAATAAAGTTCATTCATACGCTCTCGTAACCTTTTTTCTTATCTGGGGCTAAATGCCATTAAAATTTACACACATAAATGTAATTTTATCACAATTAATTGTCATGGCTGCCTCCACATTTAGGACATTTAAGACTAGGCGTTCACATTTTTGCATTACGCCAATATTTCCAACATTTGGAGCATTGAGTTACGGGCAATGTGTATCTGCAGAGGCGGCGTAAGGCGTGTGCGACGTGGGCCACCGCCTACGGCCTCGCGGTCCAAGGGGCCTCGCGCCTCGAAGGGCCGCGAACGCAAATATAGATAAAATTACTCATCTAGCAATAAATAATAAAAAAAACCGGCTAGCAAGTATCTGGCAATCCTAACCTACCACATTCGTTTTTTAAAGATCTAGTCTGGCAACACTTGCTGACGTTGCGGGCGGTGAATGACGCGGGGAATCCTCGCTTTACCCGCTGGGGATTTCCCATTCTGTTTGCTCCGTCCATGCTCACGCTTCTAAACACATGCAATCATGCGAAGACGCATGTACCTAATATTTTAATGTATTTCCATGAGATTTCGATGTGAGAATAAGTGTTGCGTTTCACTGTTTGAAATATTAGAAACTAATAAAGAACTGTATTAAACTGTAACGAAACGTTTAGCCGACTGGCCAAATGTGGTTATAAATTAATGTAATTTTTAGATTATAAAATACATAGGTATGTAGAAGAAGATATTAAATTATGAGTTAGTCGAAGCTCGCGTAGGACGATCCTCGTGTATATTTATTTGAACTGTTGAGTGTGAAAACTGTGTTTTTAAAGAACAACACGCCCTACCTACTTATTTATTTTAAGAAAGTTAAGGAAAAAAATATAAATTTTGTAGTTTTAGGACTTGTTTGTATCATGCCTTTGATTTGTTATGTGTACGTGCGCAAACTACCCTCATATTTTTTAAAATATTATTTACAGATTTTAATATTTCAGGCCTACTTAACATGCCAGGCCCAGGCCCCAGTAGAGATAGAGATATCGGGAGAAAATGGGAATCTGGTTCAGCAAAACGAAAAAATAAAAGCTGATTGAGCTGTCGCAAATCAGGTTTTAAGTTCAAGTATGATGTAGTTTCTCAAAAAAACTCCTTCAGAATCATCTGAATCAATTGCTTAGACTTTCACAAAAGAAATTAGACACTTCCGATTCCGAGATTCCGTCAACTTTGGAAAGCAAGTACCGAACTTAAGTCAGAAATACAGGTAGAATCAAACTCTAGCCTATCAGACTGAAAATTCTGAAACTCTCCTGTTAAGCAGTAGAATTCACGAAGAACAAGTAGTTTCTCTGCCAGTTAGTAGCGATACCGCAGTAATGCAGTCAAACAAGCGTTTGTGTGTTCGGATCCGGCACTGTGGATGTTTCCCATAACGGATACTCAGCGTCATGATATAGTTCAAAGCAGCCCTACACAGCAGTTAAAAAACAGTGATGAGGAATATCCCAAAGATGACAATCATAGGCATTTTTTCAATTTTATGTATCACAAGAAAACGAAGTAATGGTGAAATTCAACATCGTCGCTGGTTGGTTAATTATAATTCCCAAAATAAAGTTTTCTGTTTTCCATGCAGACTTTTTGGCAATTCACAAACTCAGATGGTTGAGGAAGGGTGCTCTGACTGGAAACACTTATGTAGTATTTTAAAAAGACATGAGAATACCAAAGAACATAATCATATAATGTTCCAATGGATGACCTTAGAGAAAGGAATAAAACATGGAAAAACAATAGACCAAAAAAACGAAACACTGATTCAGGAATCTCAAAAACATTGGCAGAAATTGTTTGAGAGATTAATTGATATAATTAATTTCTTAGCTTCTCGTATTGTGTCATTTAGGGGTTACAGAGAATCTCTCAAGACAGGAGACGAAAGTTCGGGTAGGAATTCTGGTAACTGTATAGACTTATTTAAATTTATATCTAAATATGATACTACATTACGATTACCTACTACGAAGCGCATTAACGATAAACAACTTGCACACCATTAGCTAAGCCACGATATTCTAAATGAATCTATCACATCGATGTCACAAACAGTTACTGATGAAGTGATACGTAGAGTAAAAGAGGCAAAATATTATTCCGTTTTACTTGACTGCCTGTCTATTGTGTGATTCTAGTCGAGTTCAACAAATGTCAGTAATCTTAAGATTTTGTGATACGTCAACCAGCACGATAGAAAAATAGTACTTTTTGATACAAGTGTGCTCTTTTGGTCATCACCCCCGAGGCGGTTTTATTCGATAAGGGACCCGAGTGGGTAATGTTCAATGCACACGCGTGTCATACGACGTTTTTCAACACACTTGCGAGGAAAAAAACAGCCTCGTATTGTTATTATCCTTAATTATTGAAACAATTAGTGAATGTACAATTCTCAAACGATACCGAACAGTTTTTGTTGGCCTTTTTACAGTTTGTGTTATGGTATTGGTATTATTAATAATTTCGTTGTTTTCATTTTCTTGGGTATATGTCGGAGATGATAAAAATATTCATTGTATTTAGACATAAAAACTCTTTACGGATGTGAAAGAAAAAAAAAGTTGGGAAAGCAGAATCGAGGCAGTAAAGGCCAATTTCAGCAATTTGATGATGTGGTTGAATGCATTGAAACCTTAAAAAAGAACACGGAAGACTCTGAAACTCTCAGTGATTGTAATTCATTTTTGAACGAAATGTTCAGTTTAGAATTCATCATATCGTTACGTACACTGGATTACGACACAGTTATTAGGGAGTTCAGTAAGGTTAAAAGCAGAAAATTTTATATTTCTTTAATTGTTTACTTTACTTTTAGTTGAGGTATACTTAATAATGTAAAATAATTACAATGAAGAAGATTGCATTTTTATGAATAAAAATGTGTCAATTTTTTTTTCTCTCAACAAAATCCGTCCTCATGCGTCATCCATCAGGGGGCCTCGCAAAATATATCTTGCCCACATCAAATTCAGATCTTGCCCCGCCACTGTGTATCTGTCAACTTTGGATCTCATACCGTATGTATTTACATAGTATAGACTCGCTTGCAATTAATCCATTAGAGTTATCACTTTTATCGTCAGTATATATACATCTACGATTGAGATGTATTGCTGACTGAATTTTCACATCACACGAGACATTGCCAACAAATTACTCAATTGTATGATCTAATTCTATATCTCTGATAATCCTATATGACACTGCGAATTCCTGTGCATGTTAACATAAATAAATAAATACATACTAGGCAATTCATGTTTTTTTTCGGCATAACATTCATTCTCTAACGTGATTATTAATTTAGTCCTCTGGATTAATACATTTCACGCGTGATAAACCGATTATCTCATTCGTTTTAAATAGTCTAGCTAACGCAAATTGTTTAAGAAACTTCTCATTATTGTATACGCATAGGTCAACTGTTTATTCTTTATTGTTTTTCTGCCTGAGTTATTGTTATTGTCACCTTCTTTATTTCCCTTACATACTGCCTCGTAACTTCCACTGACTGCCTCGTTGGTCTAGTGGTTGTAAGAGCTACTGCTGAGCACGAGGTCCTGGGTCCGATTCCCAGGTCAGGCAAAGTTTTTCCAAACGGTTTATCTATCTAGAATTTCTCAGTAGCAGCCCGGAGTCTGGATTTGTGCCCGGTTGATGGCAATAGGTTCGCCCCCTATTACATGGGACTAAAGCATAACTGGCGAAATGTGGGTGTACACCTCTGCCTATCCCTTCTGGGATTACAGGCGTGATGTTATGATGATTAATATACTTCTACTGCAAGGGACCTACTTTGCGGTATTCAGTATCGCGTGATGTTATCCTTCTCTAGTCGTGTAGGCACCTCCTTATCCAAATGTGTATCCTCTGAGTTGCCTCTGAGTAATTAGCTTAAACCTACTCGTATGTACACACAAATAATTTGCTAGAGGCGCAAATCGAAACTGTGACAGGACATTTTAAGTTATAATTTTAGTTCACTACACCGTAGGTAAAGTTTAAACATGAGGAAAAAATTATCGAACCTAAGAAAAACTAATTCAGTTGATCAACTGAAATCATTTTATACTGTGGCATGTAATTTCCAGGCGGAGGTAGCGTTTCAAAAACGCAGGCCCGAAAACTCCACTTTAAATCAGAATAGAAAATAAAGCCTGCCTGCTGCCGGAGACGGAAATAATGCGATAGAAGGGAGCTATAATGGTGAGATAAAATTGATTTGGTTAAATTATTGAGGTTGGCAACATTCCGTCGTGCCGCGTCTTGTTTGGTGGTCCAACTTCATGGAAAGCATTAATGGTGCCGATTCTCTTGTCACAGTTGTCACAAATGCCTATAAACTAGACAAAAAATCACTAAAATTTGGTTTAATCCTGTCAAATGACGATTTTCCATTCTGAAAATAATTAAAGTGACACAAATTAACTATATTTTAGTTTGACAGCACTAAGATGGCACTAAGTTTTAAGTTTAGTGAAAATGTCAATTTTGTTATTCAAAATTTTACGTTTTTCTCCAAAAAAATTGATTGTCTAACTAAATCTGAACATGAAACTGACTATTTTTTATCGCGAGTGTGGAATAAAATTAGTTGGCGTGAACTATAATTCACACCAACACCTCGACTTCAGACGTGTAAAAACCGTTTTTTTTCTTTTTCTGCTCATGTCTGGAAAACGGTGTGTCCTATCACAAAAATAATGAAAATTTCGACCCCCTTTGAAAGCCCGAAACCTCCAAAACTCTACATGTAGATATTTTAATTTTATATTTTCAACACAAAAAGTAAAAACTTCCCTATAAAACAGGCTGCCCCAGGCTGCCTCCGGCCTAATTATAGTACTCTTTGCCTCCGGCTTTAACAAAGACGTTGCGAAACCAAAAGAAAAAAAACACGTGGACTCGCGATTGTCAAAATCGATTATAATTGTGTCAAAATTATTTTTAGAGATATTTTTTGTCTTTAGAGGACACTATGACATGATCTATCTATGATGTTAGCGTCATTTTACTGGACGGAATTCACCACTCGGGGGAATAAAATCATGGTGTTTGTTACGACCATGACTAAAATAAATCATATTGAACTCTAGCGGCAAGAACCAAACACTGTGCGAGGCAAGATATTGCCAGTAGGCACGAGATGGCGCTATGTTAAGATTACATTTTACATTCATGTCTAAATTATTACAGGAACTGGATATAAAGTACTCCAATCATATTTGTAATGAATCATAAAGTTTCTTTGCAAATGTTTCTCACACAAAAGTAAATGTATACTAATTAATTCAAGTATTGGCTAGGTGATGCTCCATTTTTTTTTGCTCTGGCAATATTGATGGAAGTTCGGTAATGTATGGATTTTTTCGCGCCGGCGCGAAACGTGTTTGCTTCTAACTTCCTCGTATTTTCACGTATTGAGGCTATTGAAGTATTGACTATTTCACTGAATTATTGCTTGTAACCCGTAGCCGATTAATCTTATAGTAGCCAAGTATTTGAACAAGAGGTACAAATTATGTGTGTAACACAATTACATAAGTGAGAAAAAATTAGAATAGAATAATAAAATAAAAGAATGATAGTCTAAATCAGTGCTAAAATATTGTTGAAGTGTGTTTGACAAAAATGGGTTCTATCGTGTTGAGAAGTCTATCAATCCTCCTAGGGGTGTTTTTTGTATTCGTTGGAATAACAAAGCTAACCCCATTTATTTCGAAGGAACTGCATAAAGATTTGGTAAGTATTTTTATCAGTTGTCTAGCAAACAGATTATAAGGTCGCTAGGTGCATTTAGATTTTTGTAGCAGAGCGAGTTGCTTTCTATTTTGGTATTTGGCCTGACGCCTAATACCACCACGGAGTCGTCTCGTTGCGACAGCCTACGGCGTGACTCGATCGCGCCGCGGATCTCCCCTGCGCCGATTCTTAATCATCTGTAATTTATCTGTTGGCGCATGTTGCTAATTTGAACAGGTACATTTTAATCGATCCTTCTACAATAATGTTGGCAACCAATAAAATGTTTTGTTGAGTATTGTGATTGCCACTGCATTGCTGTTCTAGGAATAAGTACCTACTATAGGTATGTTAATTACAAGGTGCTTGTGAATATATTATGCTTATTGATTATTAATAGTAGAGTATTGCATCGATCACAAAGTAATTTATTATTGCACCGAGTGCCTGATTTAACAGTCACGAGGGCAATATAAATTACTTAAGGCGAGGTGCATAATCTGCTTTTCTTTCAACTCTTACCCTATAGGAATAGTAGATAAAAGAAACTCATATCAAACAGTTGAAATAGAAGTTAAATTATTGAAATTAAAAGTTATACTTGAGCAATTATTAAACGTAAGGTTAAGAGTTTTGTTGGGCAAATTTGTTTAAATTTGGAACAAGTAGGACAGAAACGAATAATACGTACGTAAAAAAAAAGTATTGATATCGGCTGGCTGAATAGAGCTAATCCATTGAGATTGGCACCTTTTGGTGCGATTAAAAAAAAACTGCAATAATGAAATTTCATACATTTTTATTGCTCTAGAGCATTAAAGACTCGCTTTGTACTGAGTTTTTAGTGTGATTGTGATGAAATTAAAGCATAGTAGGAAGAAAAATTAATTATTGCCTTTGACAGACTTATTTATGTGATCGTCATTCGATTGTTCATGTAGTGGTTGAAAGTAGAAAAGTTCAATTCGCTAGTAGTAAATATCTACATCTATGGTTAAATAGTCACAAAAACGACGGTGGTACATAGTTGGATTTAAACCATTATCAATCTGGGGCTTGATAATGAAATCTCCAAAAATTTAGCTGTTAATCAAAACTTGAACGTCATCAAGTTCGTCAGCATAATAATGCGACTCTGAGAAGACATGAAATTGTAAGAAGCGAGCGGTTTTTATTTATGGGCCATAATAAATTGTAGGTTTACTGACTGACCTCGTAATGCACCACTGGGGTGCATTCAATTATAGAATCCACCAGTTGCCGATATGAAAGGAAAAGACTGTTCCAACCTTGCCATAATTCCTATAACCTCTAAACTAATAAAGTCCGATATACGGTACCTACTAAGTGCCGATTTCACCAATGTTACTAAACGCGTTCAGCACATCTAAAACGACAGCTCTTGAACCCGTTCAGTAACGTAGGTGAAATCGGAACTACGTAAAGGTACCTTTTTATGTCTTCAAAAAAACCAACACGTAATCGTAAAATGTCAACCGTCAAAAAGCTGTAGTAGGTCCCACGTACTTAATCCCTCATAAAACACCAATCAACTACCTATTCGATACCAATCGGAATTTGGATAATGCAACTAGCAATCAATAATGTCCAATTGTCCATAATGGTTTTATGTGAGCTTGGATATGCAAAAGACAGGGTCAAGCTGTAGTTGACAGAAGCTGTTCAATGAATCGTAACAAAACAGCAATAATATCAACGAATTCTATTTTCTCGTGAGAAGCAAACAAACGGACAGATCAGTGACAGACGGACGTAAATCCTAAAATTATTGATTCGTGTTTCGTTGGTTGAAACAGCTGGGTGAGACTCATATGACCTCTATGATTTTAAATAGAAGATGACAATAACTCGTTAAGTAACGATACTAATTTAACCGTCCTTGTCCTTTACCCATGTATTTATGAACGAAAGATTGAACAAGATAATTAAAGTCAGAGTAGGTACCTTTTTTTTCTATGGGAAATCCTCATGGATACCCTCCGCCTGGGAAGAACGGAGGGTTATGTCGGACTCCTACCGACTAAAACCCCACTGTTCCTTCTAGTACCATGAGTCGGGGGCTCGGGAGATACTTATACATTCGCCGCATCTTGAGAAAACGAGCGTATATCAAAATTCAACATGGCATGTCTTTTAAATTCATAAGAAAATAAGATTTTTTAAATGTTGTATTCGGTAGGTACTGGTGGATGCCACATTGTGGGCCCTCTGGTAGATTAGGTACGACTCACAGCACATGGCAGCACTTACATCAGTGGGAACATTGTAGGCTGAGTTAGGAAAAATAAATATTATTATCCATCTCATCAGTCAGGGCAGTAGTGCAGCAGTGCCCTAGTTACCTAATAAGCACTCTACGTAGGTAAATTTGCCAAGCTAATCCTGTACAAACAAGAGTGAAGTTTAGAGTAGGTGAATCTATTTTACAGCAATGTTTTCATAATAAACATAACTTGCGAAATGTGGGTGTACTATAGGTACACCTCTGCCCAACCCTTCGGGGAAAACTAGGCGTGATTATGTATGTTCTGAAAGTTTGTTAGGTATATCTGGGTACGTTTATGTAAATGTAAACCGACTTCCGTTTCCCTTATTGTCTTGTACGTAATCAGTGGACATTTGACCGTAGTCTCAGGCTGCACATAGTGCCCTCGCGCACGTATGTAATGGCGCGAGGAAGCAAAACTCCGCCGTGTAACTTCGCTGCCGCGAGAAATCACGGCAGAGCGGACAGAGCTCCGGCGGGATCTCATTGCGCCATAGAGGGTGCGATTGTCGCAACCCAGTGCTGGGCACGCCACAGTTGCGGCGATAAGTCCCCTCTTTAAGGAGTAGTTGGAGATGCGCCATGGCATCCTCACCTTCTGCCTGACACAGGTCATCACCAGACACTGTTGTTTCGGGAGGTTCCTGTTTCGCATAAAGCAAACGATAAGGAAACGCCCGGGTATCACCATTGTGTGTATCGCCCAGAGGACACGGTGGAGCATACGGCTGAGCACCGCTGGTTCCTCGCGGAGGCGATTTCTCGCGTCCAGCCATTTTTTTTATTTTTTTTTTATTTTTGTTGTTTAAAAACAACATTTATTTGTGTAAAAACACATATATTACAGTGTTGTCTGACTCTGATACCATCAACACTGTAATATTGTGAGAGACTGGTGCCTAAACTAAGCTCTAGCCTGTATTTCAGGACACCAGTACCCTAATTGCGTAATACACAATCAATCGGAATCCATTGCTTCATAAGTTCGATAAAAAATTCTGCTCAACTATGCAAATAACGCAATGAAGGTTGTTGAACTTAAAAAATCAAACAGATTAGTCGTAATCGTTTACGAAAATCTTTTACAAAGTTTTACATTTAATTTTGGTATGTACTTGTACACTGACAACCAACAAAAGAATTATAAAAACATTGGTGGCTCAAACATTAGTGGAACTAATTTTGTTAAATAAGTTAGATAAGTGTGGAGTTGCATGTGTGTGGTGTAGTGTTGGTAAGTGTGAGCGACGTGTGGGTGTGTGTGTGTTAGGCGCTTTTTGGTAGGTTTATATTTTGTTAGGTTGCTATAGCTGCGATATTCATTACACCAAAGAGGTAAGTAAGTTTTCAGTAACCTCGTAATTTAGTTGTTGTAGTAGGGCAGTAACTTTCATTTTGCACATGGTTTTAGTGAGGTTAACTATAGGTGACATCCTGTTTATTTTATTATATAGAATATATAGTCATGGTACGGAGCGAGACTGAATGGGAAGCCATCACCTCCTTTTGCGAAGCAGTAATGCTCGCGGAGGAAGAGGCGGAGCGCGTGAGGGAGAGGCAATACTTGCACCATCACGCCTCCCCTCTCGCCGCCGGATTTGCCTTGGGCGTCGGGAATCGTTAGGGCTGATACCTGCCAGGGTTGCGGTTTGTTCGAAAGGGATACCGTGCCAGGGGCACAGGCAACTGAGGGAACGCAGCTGGGTTTTCAGTCAGTAAAAGTCTGACACGCCCTCCCGCTCCGCCCAGAGCAGGAGAACTCATTTGATGATTTCCTACCTTATCAAAATAAAAAAGGCTGCACATAGTGCATAAGGTCAGTGTTATAATGATAAATAATAAGTCTTATTTGTTTCAGAGGAAAGAATACGTTAGATACGCAAAAGTGTTTCCATTAACGGAAACATTAGACTTCAAGTTACCTTCGAAATGGTACAGAAGGGCTGTAGGCGGCCTCGAAATATTATTTGGACTGGCACTGGCAACTATACCTAGTCGTAAGTGTATGCTTTGTTTCATTATTATTTTGGAAGATACAGAGATAGCTCTGCACCCAAAGTTTCTGGAACGAAAATCCGAATCCGAATGTTGTTGATCCGAGTGGTTTGGTGACGTTCTACAGCCATAACTAAAAGCAAGGGCGGATCCAGCAGCCTAATTGCGTAACACATTTTCGTAAACGATTACGACTAATCTGTCGTATTTTGACAGTTCAACAACATTCATTGTGTTATTTACATTGTTGATCCGATTTTTTATCGTAATTACGAAGCAATGGATTAGCAATCTGTTTCAAAACGATTCCGATTGATTGTGTATTACGCAATTAGGATACAGGATTTATTTCTGTGGGAGGTAATTAAAAGGAAAAGTAATTAAAATAATTTTTGCATCAAGTATAGTTTAGGTTTTGTATCGACTGTTCATCTGAAATACTTAGAAGAATAGAACCTACTTTGTCAACGTATGTAGAAAAGTTTAAAATATAGATAATGTTGACAAGTGCGAGCGACGCGAGCTGGAGTTAGGTGTTTTCGAGTACTTTCGACCACTCATACTGAAATATGAGTTTCGTGGTGCTGATCCATGCATCATGTTCGTGAACGGGCGCCGTCAGATGGGACTGGTCATCTCTTAGCTGCCACGGCTTATTTTAATATTTTATTTTTTGGATTGTTTTTATTTATTTTTTGCTGCACTCTGGACACTTTTAACGTGTACGGTTTTTGTACATCGTTCTTACTTAAAAGATCAACATTAATGATGTAACTAATAAATTTGTAAGAACAATAGTATTTAAAAGAGTGTTCATGGAGTTTTTGGGCTTTCTTCTCCATAGGTACCTAGTACGCTTTGGAACGGGCAACTAGCTTCATATTTCTGACTGACTGTAAATGGTTTAATTGTAATAAATGCTTTGAGTTTGGGTTTTGTAAGATAGATAGCTACATTGATTTGCCGGAAATATGGCATCTTACAGATTTTATAACAAATACACAATAGTTCTTCATATTCCGCCTACTAAATTCGGCATGCAAATTTGGGAGCGAGCTAGAAACTTTCCAACTCCAAACTGAACATATTTTGACCTTGTTTACCAACCACGGGCCCGGGGCCGACCACCCATGGTGCAAGAGCGAGTGAAGCGAGCTTAATAATTTTAGCACCCCACCTCGGATTGGTTTGGTTAGTTTTTCGTATTTTATCATTCATAGAAGGTACTTGTTTGCTACATATTTTTTATAAGTTGCGGGAAGCTGCATAAACTTGAAGGCGCCTGGCTCCTCGAACCGCGCTATCTTTTTATTTTTAGCCCGACTACAAACTGGCTTTGCCTTCGCGTAGATTGGAACCAGTTAGAAAAAAAATGATGATCTTATACGAATTGAATAGTTAAGAAGCTACTAAGACGTCGAATTTGATTTCGTGAAATTAAAAGAAGTTCTTTTGGTTGGCTTTCCTTGTTTTACTCGCACCGTCTGGGCCCCCTTGCCCCCCTGGATGCGCTCTTGTTTAAAAGTTTGCCATAATTATACCTGAAGGATGCAAAGTAGAAAATCACGTTCCTTAACTTTTGGGATTTTTATAGTTTTATGTAAGTATTCATGTTATTACATGTACCTTTATTTTGTTACAAAATCTAAATGCTCTAGTTGATATGATACGAGAATAACTTAATCATAATAGCCGTAAATCAGAATAACTTAATCGTAAAAGAACGAGTGACTCTTATCAATAAATTAAAGAACTATCAAATTAAATAAGAAGATAGTATAAATATTTATGAAATAGACACTCAATGCTAACAGTCTGAAATTCAAGTTCTTGATGACTCAGTAAAGTCCCTTTATAATAAATATGTATGCTCTCGTCACCAAATTAAGGAACACATTCTTGCAACAAAAGAGTTGGTAGACAAAGTGGACTTGCTCACTCTCAGCAACACTCAGTGTACTTGTCAGAGGGGATCCAACATGGATGCCCTCCAGCCTGAGGCCACAGTAGACCCGTCCCAAGTTGTGAGTGCTCTGGACTGTATCCCCAACCATTATATACCTGATATGGCGCAAGAATTATCTCAAGTGGTACATTCTGTAGCTAGTAGTGCTTCCTCTTGTAGTAGTCAAGTTTTTTATGAGTCAGTTATGTTTTCAGATGGTATAGGAAGAGGTTTAGGGAAATTAGTAACAACCTGAGTATCTCTACTCAAAACTATTGTTTACCAGGATCTCCCTGGTAAACAATAGTTTTGAGTAGAAACCTTCAAAGAAATTATAAAATCAATTACAAGAAACCAATATGATTATAATATGTACTAACATTACTGTATTTGTAGGTACCGGGTAAAACGAGGTGAATAGGGATGCAGGGGTGAATCGAAACGAAACCTTAAAAAGGATTTTAACATGGAAATAATATAGTTTGTTGCCAACAGGGGCACTTAATCGTTAATTATAATACATTCAATACTTAAGAGACATTTTTGGCAACAAACGTTATTATTTCAATGTTAAAATCCCGTTTAAAGTTTCGTTTCGATTCACCCCTGCATCCCTATTCACCCCGTTTTACGGTATGTAATAGTTCTCAGGTCGGAAAAGATATCACTGACAGTGTTACTGAAATTTTAAAGCTAAATTGTAATAAAATAATTTTGTGTGCTTTTCCATATTTTGAGAGATGGTGATATGTGCTGACAATGCTTAATTAACTTTTTAAATGAAAAGGCGTGCATCAAATCTTGACGACGTAAATAAAGCCTTACTGCAGATCCAAAATTGGTTTCAAATTTATTGTTGTTCCAAATTTAGTATTAAATAGGAGAGTAGGAAGTGCCTAAGATTTTCTTTACCAAATGTCAAAAACACTGAGAGAAACTAGAATTCGTCGATAAAACTGTATTCGTGGGGATCACGCTCGACTCAAAGCTTCAATGGGGTCTTCATTTAACATCCCTTGCAGGACGGCTAAGTTCAGCATATGCTGTGAGAAAAATCCGTTAATTTACTGATGTAGGTACCGCGAGACTAGTCTATTTTAGTTACTTTTATTCATCGATCACTAATAAAAGAAGTTCTTTATTAGTTATCGATGCTTTTATATTATTTTGTCGTACGGTATTTTACTATGGGGACGGGCTGCAGACATCGAGTCTTTTTCATTCTGCAGAAAAGAGCCATCAGAGCCATTGTATGGCCTCGGGAATTGTTCAAAGATATTAACATCATGACGGTACCTTGTCAATATATCTATGAAAACATCATGTACCTAAGGAAAAATCTACATCTCTCTCTTTAGTAAAAGAGGTGAAAGACACAATTATAACACTAGATATAGGAACCAGTTAGTTCAACCAGGTTTCAGGCTGGCTAAAGTAGAATTATCTTTCATGGGGTACTGTTTAAAATGTTACAATAAAATACCTCCCCACATGCATGAACTGAATGAAATATAAATGTTGTCGCAAATTAAGCAGCCGGGGCATATTATAAGTTGGGGGATTACATCGCTGATAAAAATGCTTGGCTAATCGCAGATCCTGCTCTGCAACGACGCATCAACTAATTGAGTAGCATTTGAAAATACTGTTGGAGCTGCTGAAGATTAAAACAAAAACTATTTTTGCATTGTATTAACTCAATTCTTTAGTATTCTATAATTGCTTAAGCCATAAGTGAGTACTATGTACATACTGTAAAGCTACCATTTACTGTGGACGTCTTTCATTGATTTGAATGTGCCCTGACAGCGGAGAGCATGTCATGCTCACTCTAATGTTTCGCTGATGGTGGCGCGTGTGTTGGATCATTTAGCTCCCTTCAAAATAGTTGACTTGAATGGTCCTAATCCATGCGTCATGTTCGTGAACGGGCGCCGTCAGTAGAGACTGGTCATCTCTTAGCTGCCACGGCGTATTTTAATTCAATTTAATTTTTGAATTGTTTTCAACTTTATATTAAGGACGGTTTTAACGTTCTGCATCGTTCTCACATGCATAATTTCAACATGAATGATGTAACCAATATATTGTAACCATAATTTGATTTAAAAGAGTGTCCGTGGAGTTTATTCGCCCGTTCTTCTCCATAGGTACCTACTACGCTTTGGAATGGGCAACTAGCTTCATTTCTTCATTTCAAATGCCTGTAATTGGTTTATTTGAGTTTGAGTTCCTGTTACGAACTGTCGTGTTGGAAATGTTGCGCGATATGAAAACTGGCAAACCGGTGGCATGCGTCGTGCCGGAAACTGTGATGTCATTATTTTGACGCTACGTAAATATTTAGATACTCGGAAATACTGTAATCTGGGTGAAAATATACCTATCTCATATGCCCGTCACCAAATTGGGCCATCAAATAACTGCTAAAATAAAAGTCGATGATCGCATCACTCTGGTTATTACTAGTCAGGGCTGCTGCTTGACACCTTGAATAAAATCCCATTAATAGTTTTTTGACAACCCTAAGGTGCAAGAGAGCAGGCCTATGAACCATAGCTATGGCTTTTTTGTTGGAAGTCATAAGAAGTTCTATTCGTGCATTCATTCGTTTAAATAAGTACAAAATGTGGTACAAAGTGATCTCCAGATACTTATATAAATTGCAGTCTCTGTCTACAAATTTATCGAATCTTATTTTCGACATTTAAAGCGCGGTTTGTCACCGTCAGTAATTTATGCAGTCATAAAGTACGAGCATAAAATTGAGTGTGTACTGGCAAGTGCGAGGTTGAATACTAATAAATTGCTATAAATAAATAGTTGGAATGTTATAGTAGTTAAATCTTATACACCAGTGCGTTTAAAATAATGGTAGAATATGAAGTTCCTGCTTCAGCATTAGGTAAGCTTGTAGAAACTTTAACGAAACTGTTTTGCTTTGTTTCAGATAAAATTAAGAATTCTGCTAATATAGGCCTCGTCCTGTTGATGATATTAGCAGCATATTCGCATATAATGGTAGGCGATCCCTTCGACCGCTGCGCGCCGGCACTGGTTTTCTTCTTCATGCTGAGCGGAAGACTTGTTGTTTGGTAATAGGTTTTATATTAATTTTGCAAGGTACCATCATATAAACAAAATTGTATCAATGAGAACGATTTTTAAGAATTCCAATCACAACCATCTAGATTCCTTAATAAGTTGGCTGCAAGCTATGCCGTGGGTTGTAATTATTGACGTCAATGCTGGTCAAATTTAGCCAAATATTCTTCGAGTTCATATCATCGCACTGTTGATAGAAAACATTCATATAAATATCAACCAAAACCAGAAATACCTACAAAAATAAATTGAGCTGAACCCAACACGTAATAAAATAGTAGTAAAACGCCAGAAAGTGTTTTACAGGCGGATAAAACTTGATAGATATTTTACCAAGCCTAAGATTTAGACCCAAAACCTGCTTTTTAATATGAATTTATAAGAATATCATTTACTTCTACGGTATGGATAAGGGTGGTGCTCCTTGACCAATTTATGTGGTATAAACAATAGTTACGAAACAAAATTAGTGCTATCGCACACTAGCATTGTTTTGGCAGTCGGCCAGGGAATCTGCGATGACGAACCACTGTGTCGCGCAAATAATACGTACACGTTCCAGCCGATCGGGTTATTGCAATTTACAAACTTAGAATGGGCATTGGGTCATCCAAATGAGCAAATTCAACTACAAGAGCTAAGCAACCTATTGCTTTAGCATGGAAGTGACATTAATTTCTCAACGTTATTTACAGTTATAAAATCAACACCGTGAAAGCAAACTATTAATATCACGGCTTATTGTACCGAGCAGTGAGCTGGGCAAGGACCATGTTTTTTATGTGTTCTTCATTCAGTTGCGGTTTTGACTCGCTAATCGCTACCTACATTTCATTCAGTATAGCCATAAAAGTTTTGATGCCCGACATTTTAATAAGGTCTAAACATTTTAACAGGTATCAAATTAGCCGCCGAGAAGAAATGGAGACAGCCACTGCTACACAGAACGGGAATGGACTCAAACGAGAATGATAAGTTTTAAGAATATTATTATGTTACATTTTATAAGCAATGGCATACGTGCAGAACTATTATCTTGCAATAAAAACGTCTTAACTAGTTCGGAGTGAAATTATTAAATTACTCGAAAAATATGACAGAGTTTTTTATGAATGTCTGAGTTTAGAAGACATTCACTGTTTTACTGGGTAACTTAGAAATTATAAAAATATTGCTCGATGCGATGGGTAATTAAAGAATCACGCTGTGATGATGCTAGTCAAAAGTTGCGAATATTAAATAATTTTGTAATGTTAATCAGCTTTTTAGTATAAAACCCTGTTAGTGCATATTATTGTGAAGAGTCAACCATTTGGTTAATTAAAATAGAACTTTCAAGTTAATTTCTAATTCTCTAGGTGAATGCGCCTCAAGAGAGTAATCTGTACCTAAAAGTGATATTAATTTAAGCGATACTTGCTAGGTTCATTTTGTATGTGTGAGTGATGTGTATGTGTCACGTTTGTAGATCCATAACAAGAACTGCCAATGCATATTGATAGGGTTAGTAAATATTTACTGCACTTATAAAAAAAGATAGCATAAAATTAACAGGGCACCTTTTTAATGTAGGTACTTCATATTATTTGCTCAAAATCATAGTCATTTATAACGCTAAAGCTTTTTAATAGTAATATTTTGTTATGTATAATTTATTTTGATGTACTTATTTCTAAAACAAAAATCAAGCTTCTTAACTTTGTTATATAAAAGGCATCATTAATTTATTGTGTAATAGCAAATATAAAATATTAATGTAATAGCAATGATTTTATCTTACTGTATATCGTCGGTACAATAGTCAACTAACCAAAGTGAAATTTTGACAGTTTTGACTTAAATATATGGACATTATTACTTTCAGGCTACACATACTGTGGCAAAATATTGTATCTGTGGCATTTCAAATACTTAAGATACAGACAAATCGTTTTCTACTTATCTGCAAAAAATACATTTTCTACAAAGGTAAACTAATCTATGTGATTTGCGTCACGCATTGAATACTTTACTTTAGTGCATTATAACCTTTAAACAAAAGCCACAATGCACAATTGGCTTATGTGGCAGATTGGATACTTTACTTTAGTGCAATTTAACCTACAAACAAAAGTCACAATGTGTAACTGGCTTAAGTGGTAGATTGAATACTTTACTTGAGTGCAATATAACCTACAAAACAAAAACCACAATGTGTAATTGGCCTAAGTGGCAGATTGAATACTTTACTTTAGTTAAATATAACCTACAAAGCAAAAGCCACAATGTGTAACTGGCCTATGTGGCAGATTGGATACTTTACTTTATTGCAATATAACCTACAAATCAAAAGCCACAATGTGTAACTGTCCTTTCTCAAATTTTTTCTATTATTCTTTATCGCATTCTAAACATTTTTTTTTTTTTTTATTTACTCAGCTCATTCAACACCAACAACATTTGACAGTGTTGGTGTGAACACCGGCTTTATGCGCGTACGAGTCGTGCTAACCATAAATAACGTTTTTTTTTAAAGTTTTTCCGTTACTTTCGAGCGGGCAATTTTCTTTCAACTTTTTAAAAATATTATCTAAATTGTGAATAGCATGATACAAGATGCTTCAAAGAAACCGTGTGCGTCAAATATTGAAAAACGCAGGTGTTACTTGCAGTTCTGGCGATGAAAGTGATAATACAGGTATGCGGAATGTTTTATATAACTTAAAAAAATAGTTTATCAACACGTATCTTTGCTATGGTTATACTTATTTCGTTGTTAATAAATGGTTGTTGCACTACAAGGGCGTGGTGATTGTGGGCTTTATTTATTCAGAAAACATACTTAATAATCACTTACTCAAACAGTGAAAACGATGAATATAATTATGTGTTACCTAAATATAACTATCTGCTTATCGAATACTAACTTCGGCGTTTAATATTATAGCTTGGTCTTGCTTTTATTGCATTATAGATATAATAGAAAATTCACCTACAGCTAGTCCAGAGTTCAACTGTAGTAAAAGCGACTCCCATACAGGTATTTTTATTTATATTATTAATCCAAACAGTCACGTAAAATTAAATAATATAATTTTTCTGACTAACAATAAGTAAGTGTCCTAGGTGAACACTAAGAAGTTTATATTTTTCACAGATCTGAAGTTTTTTAAAGAAATTAAAGAAACAGCGACTGTTCCACCCGTAACACCCAAGACTACACAACATGAATTTGGAGAAACAAGCATAGAAGCTCCAGCTTTTTCACCACTAACTCCCTTCACTAACTATAATATTCCGCACGTTTCACCAGCATCTTCTCCTTTACCCCTAATGTCACCGGAAACGCGTAAAGGCTTCAACATTCTAACTAACGAACAGCTTGACAGTGATGATTCCGTCCAAGACCCTAATTATTTAGAACAAAATAACAATGATTCAAGTGATAGTACGTCAGATGAAGATATAACAGATAGAGTAGAGAAACAAAGAGGTAAAAAAACATCTAGAACTAGCCGAAAAGTCAATGAATCACCTTCGATATTAACAATTGAAGAATTTTATGTAGACAATACAGACGAGCAAAACGATAGTCAAAATAATCCGAAAAAGAGAAAAGTAAAGGACCCTAACACATGGAAAATAAACATAGAAAAAAGTAAGCGTTTAAAAGGTGAATCATATGAAACAAGGACTGGAAAAATAATACAAGCCAGACCAATAAAACCAGCAAAATGTTCAAGTACTCCTAAACACAAGTGTATTTCAGGTGTCCCTCAAAGTGAGAGAGAAAAAATTTATGCTCAATTCCGAAACATGCCAAATCTTATGGAACAGCGTCATTTTGTTGTAAAGCATGTGACTAAGAATATAAAAAATCGAGACACTACCAACGGTTCTTCCAGGCGGAATTTTACCCTAGCTTATACATTTACTGTTGGCGATGAAAAGAAACTCGTGTGTCGAGAGTTCTTTTTAGATACTCTCAATATTACTGGCGGGTTTGTAAAAGGAGCTTTAAAAAAAGTAAATGATCACGGACTTTTACAACCAGACGAAAGAGGGAAAAAGACACCTCCAAACAAATTAAAACCAGATGAAGAAAACTTTTTAAGGGACCACATACTTTCCTTTCCTGCTGTCGAATCGCATTACTGTAGACGTGATAGTATGATAAAATATTTAGATTCAACTCTAAACATAACAACAATGTATAACGAACTTAAAAAACTATGTGTAATTAAAGCAGTGAAAGTGGTATCCTTTGAAAAATACCGCAAGGTTTTCAGAGAATACAAACTGAGTTTTCACAAGCCAAAAAAAGATTTATGCAAGCACTGCTTAGCTTATAGAGAAATGAATGATGAAGAAAAAGCCAAAAAAATTCAAGATCATACACGGCATCTATCCAGAAGAGATGAAGCACGCAAATGTAGAGATGAAGATAAGCTGGAAGCACAAAATAATGAAACAGTTCTTGCATTTAACTTTGATTTAGAAGCAGTACTAAATACACCTAAGGGAGCAAGTGGCCCATTTTTCTATGTACGAAAGTTAGCTGTTTATAACCTAACTATTTATAATCTGGGGAACCAAGACGTTGAATGCTACATGTGGGATGAAACCGAAGGAAAACGAGGGACTATGGAAATTTCAACATGTATAAATGCATATATTGCAGCAAATAATAACATCCAGGCAGTAAAAATGATGTCAGATGGATGCGGCGGTCAACAGAAAAACTATCATTTTTCTTCCATGTGCTTGCTGACATTAAAAGAACATCCTACATTACAGTTAATTGATCACAAATTCTTTGAAACAGGACACACTCACATGGAATGTGATTCAATTCATTCCAAGATTGAATTGAAATCAAAAAATATACCTGTGTATACTCCTGACGGTTGGGCACAGGTAGTTCGGTTAGCACGTACTAATCCTCGGCCTTACAATGTAAATACATTACTTCATGACGATTTCAAAGATTTCGGTATGTTAAACCAATACAAGGCTTCGAATGAAGGTCATAAAATTGGTATCAATGACGCTGTATGGATACAATATCGAAAAGAGGTACCTAATACAATATTTATAAGAAAAAACTTTGACAGGAATGAACCGTTTACAGCATTAGAGTTAAGAAAAAGAAGAGGAAAAGCATTAAATTATCCTACAGCAGCCTACTCAGGAAGATTTCAAATTTCAGCTGCAAAGAAAAAGGATCTTTTAAAATTGTGCACAGACCACCAGATACCAAGAATGTATCATAATTATTACAAAAATCTTCCTTGTTCTGATACGACAAGAGACTGCCTCCCAGAACCCGATATAAATGAAGACAGCGAATAGCTCGGGTGAACACGCTATTCTCTTCATTTCTACGTCAATTTATTTTTGTCAATTTAATCTAATTTTAAGCATAACGCTTAGTTAAATTATAATTATTAGTTTAAAACGTACAGACTTTACTTTTTATTAGTATTTACCAACCTATACTTTAGAATAAATAGATAATAAAACGTAACATATTGCAGATAAGCTAGTTTAAATAATTGATTTAATTATAATGTGATTTGGCACACAACAATCTACTTGCCAATCTACCAAATTGGCTACTTTCTTATTGCACTAAATCAGTAACTGTTATTTTTATTACCATAGCCAACTAATCAATCTGCGTTATATTAATATCCGGTAATAATTACATTATTTTGTTTTACTATAATCAAAGAAGGTCATCAATATTATTTAAATTCATTAACATGAATTGATTTTTAGAAATCCCTGATTTACGGGAAATTTTTTTTTATTAATATTCATCTCCTCAACAATTTGACATTGACAGATTGGCGAGTTGACTTTTGACCCGACGATATGTGGTGTGTGATGTAAATGAAATAATGGTCAATGAATAAATGGGATGTATTACCAATGTTTTATTTGTATCTTTGTTTAATAACTATATAAATATATACCTTTAACAATATTTTTTAGTGCTTACTACAATATTTTACACCAAAAGCTCTTGCAAATTAATTGGTAAAAATCTCTTCTTCTTTTTACGATATTATAAATACCTAATAAAATGTAATCACATCATTTTACTGTAAATAATACAAATGAATATTATATAAACAAGTATTTATAATTATTATATTGTATTTCTTGTAAAAAATAATGATATTGATTTTAAACTTTCTATTTATATTTTGTTAGTATTGCGAAAAATCACGGAAAAAATAATGTAACGTGCCCAATTTTCTATGATTCGTCTATTGGTTAATTTAACAAAGATGGGAATATAATGTAGCTTGCACACTAGTACAGTAGTACCATTGAACGTGTCTGCTAAATTGTAAATAATTTTAAGTAATAGTTTTTTAAATAATGTCTGGCTCCACTGAAAAAGAAGTTATGGATTTGGCAGAAATAATAAATAGCCCATGTAAAAACTAAACCAATGTTGGCCCAGCCTTAAGTGATTGATAAATTATTCATTGTAAGTATAGTACTGTTTTCAGCAACTAATTTACGGCCTTTGTCAACTACCTATTGACTTCTTTTAAAATCATAATTACTAGAGAGAAAGTTATATAAGATTTCAAAATACCTTTCAAACTTTTCCGTACTTTGTTAATTATACAGAGCGTAGCTCAGAAGCACAGGACGTCGCCGTTTGACCTTGAGATTCCTACTAGCTGATAGGTTTTAAAAAAATCTTTATAGTTTTAAAGCTGCCTTATATTCAGGATCATTGTGTGCAAGCCTACAAAATAATTACTATACTATGCATTTGAAATTGCATTCAACATTATTTGATAAGATAAACAATTTATACACACAGTAAATATCACTTTATATATCCTATATACTGCTACAATTCAAGCAGGATCACGGCCTGTTTGGAGTAATTCCAGAGCATTCTTAAGATTGCCAATGGCTGTTTTTATGTCGTCATAGTTGAGAGCACTGCTAGCCCATTTACAATACTTCTGAGCTTTTGCAACTTGATCTGGGGAGAGCTGCGCGACTCTATTATCGCCGTATAGATTAGTCGAAGGTTCCGGTAACTGTTGCTGAGATGGATCATAAGGTACAAACCCACCAGGATTTGGATCAGGAGTGTATGGTACTGGAGGAAGTTGCGATGCTGCTCTCATTGCAAGATTGGGATCAGGCAGAAAACTGCTGAAGCTTGATGGAGCAACTGGTGGGGTTGCTGGAGTGAGTGATGTGAAACCCGGTACTTGAGGCATGCCAGTTGGTCCTGGCGCTGGAGCTGACTGTTCATCACTTTGAGAACCCCCGGCATTTTCGTCGCCTTCCTCTGATTGCATTGGTCCTGAAATTATCCATTTAAGTGCTCTTATAAAAAAGGAACTTGATTCCTTAAAAATCTGTTCAAAAGGTAGATTTATTTTTAGGGGCTTTCATACTACAAAATATTGTTTAATGAAGTTAAAACAGAATTAAACTGAAATGGTTTTATCATATAACTTTTTTTATTACAATATTTTCATCAAGCAATGGTTTATTTACAACTGTTACTACTGAGTTATCAAATAACATTGAAGTAGTACTATACCTGGAACTGGTGTCTCTCCATTCTTGAGACAGTTATGAATGTAAGCAGCCTTCCACTTGGCATACTTTCTGTTTTGGGTTGCTTCATCCGTCAGGTCACCAAAAGTAGTTAGAACATCATAGATCATACCAGCTGTATAGAATGCTTTTACAATATTTCTGGAACAATAAGTATTGGTTCTTTTTTAGCCTTTTTAAGCAAGCAACCAACAGCTGATCTGATTTGTAGTTCTTTTAAAAGGCCGAAACAATGGAATAATAAAAAAAAAACAGAATACATTTAAAGAAATTGTTCTTGTTGCATGAAAAAAGACAACAACATAAACTATAAATGAAACAACTTTCTACTGCACATATAATTAAAATAAATATTACTAGGCAGCAAAAGTACACACTTTTAAATACATCCTAAAATTAAAGCCTGTAAACTTAGCATAGAACATAATCATCTGATATGTGGCATGACTGTAATTGGAATTTCATTAATATAAGCTATTGACAGTCAAACTAAATTGGTAAACAATGTTATAATAATCATCTTATACCAACTGAATGGAAATCATTTTTCCTCAATACAAAACAAAACTAATCAGATTAAATAATTACCTACATAATATGTCAAGGAAAACAAAATCAAATGTGTGGAACAGGAAAAAAAAAACTAACAACTTACTTTCCATAATTTTGTTCCCTGTCCTGTTTGTCAGCATATAGAAATAGCTTCAGAGCATAATTTTCAAGATGGGCTTGTGCAGCTACCTCATTAATGACTGCATCATTATCTTTATTGACTTGCTTGGATTCTTCTAACCAGTCCATTAGAGCTGTAATAATTTAACATAAATCAACTGTTGTTTAAGGATTTAGTTCAAAACAAATACTACATTTAGGCCCACTTGCACCACAAATAACTCAATTCTTTTAATGCTAAGCTAATTTAGAATATTATTACATTTCTATCAATTGTTTGAAGGTGATAAACACAGATGATGATGATTTAAATACTAGTTTGTTTAGCTATCTAAACGCATTTTAATGAATAGTGGTGCAAGAAGGCCTAAGTATAGTTTAAATGCCTAATTATATCAGATTATATTTGATAATAATCATATCTTACACATTAGAAGCTTTGTTTCTTCTGGCGTCTTCTTATTAGCGATTTTTAGACCCACTTGTAGTGCATGGAGTCTACACCAATAAGCCACAACTGGATCTCTAGTATCATGCTCAGCAGCAGTCTTCAAGTAATGCTGAATTGACTTCAGGCTCGGCGGGCACTCAGGAATAGTAACAGACATTTTTAATTAAGCTGTAAAGTTGTAAGAAAATATTAAACACTGATTATACCAACAGATTATTCGAGTAGTGATGAATCACAACAAAATCATTATTTTTCAGTGTCAGGCAGAGCAAGATGCATGTTTAGATTAGTATTTTAGTCCTAGTCTCCTACCTTCATCCACTGTCGTGTAGTATTAAAGAAACATATAAATTCTCAAATAATACGCCCTTGTTTGTAATATTGTAATCAGTAAAATCGGAATTCAGAAATCACAAAATTTTACCATAAACCAGGAATCTATAATTATAAATAACAATGACATCAAATGACATATCATGTCATAATGTCAAAATATAATTGCAGTTCTCTGACTAGTTTATAGTTATCTGTGCTTACAGTTTACTAAAAAAAAACTGCGAAAGCGCAGCTAGTGACAGACCACACCTATTTACGGTTTCGCCCACACTTAAGCAATATGCATACAAATGCTCTCCTTGTTGTTGTTGCCAATGTCTTACGTGAGGCGCCACGCGCACTGCGATACGGTTGAATGCGGTCTCTGACAGTCTGTGGTCTCTGACTAGTATATAGTTATCTGTGGAATGCGGTGATCAAGTGTACAAGTGTTTTTTGGGCGGGAAACTCAAAATAGGCGGTTCGATTAAAAAAAACCTCCGAAATTTTAATTGAAATAATTAGAATTTCTTGATACTTTTTGCGAAAAGCTAATTGAAAGACACCATTTCGATGGATGGTAATGAAGATGAGGGTTCAGGTGGACCCAATTCAAAAAGAGCGGCTAAGCGGCATTTGGATCCTGAGCAGCAACAGCGGCAGCAACAGGAAAGTAATTTTGCTCCTTTTCTCAAACCAAATTATATACGGCAATACCCTGAGCATGCAGTAAATACAGAATTTAAAGTATATGTAGAATCCCTGGACAAAAATGAACGATTTGGAAACAAAAGTCCGATCTATCTCAATCATATATTTACAACAGAAATAAAGGGTGTGGTGACCCTACAAAGAGTCAATGCAACCAAGATTGTTGTAGTATTTAAACTGGCCAATACTGCTAACAACTTCATCGCGAACTCTGCGTTTTTGGCTAAATATAATTTAAAGGCATTTATACCAGCGGCTCAAATCGAAAAAACAGGTGTGATAAGATTTGTTCCGACTAACATCTCAACAAAGGAACTGTACTCAAAACTTTCATCTCACTCCGAAATCATCGCTGTTCGTCGTTTCTCGAAGAAAGTGGGGACACAACGAGTTCCTCTACAGACTGTTAGCTTGACTTTTCTCTCCAATAACCTACCGGAAAATGTACAATATGATCTTTTCTCATATAGGGTTTTTGATTATATTCCGCCTCTGCAGCAATGCTACCGGTGTTTTAAGTTTAATCATTCAGCAAAAGTATGTAACGGTAAGCAACGGTGTAGTTGCTGCGCCGGAGACCACCTTTATACGGAATGCGATAAAAGTAATGAGCTTTGCTGCGCCAACTGCAGGGGACCACATGTGGCCGTTTCAAGATCTTGTCCTATCAAAATTCAAAAAATGTTAGAAAAACGAAACAAAATTACCTATTCTAGTGTCGTTGACACCAAAAAATATGAACAAATTTTTCCAACAATATCCGAAAATGTAAATAAAAAACGTGTTGTAAATAACAATTCAATTAAAACTACATTTGTTAATAAAAATGTACAAAATGTAAATAAAACTATACAAAACGTAAATGATAAAATTACTCCTAATAATAATAACGTTCCTGTAGTTCCTATTGCACAAGCTCCTCAAGTTAATTTAAGAGACCAATTATTAAATAATTCAGATCTAAACTCAGCAATTATTCGTACTATTCTTGAAATTAGTAATAAGGGTGATGAGACTCCAATTAATAGCAAAACTGTTGGTGACATGCTACTTAAAAACCTTACTTAAAATTATGGATATAAATAACACCTCATCACAGTCACAATTACGCATAACACAGTTTAATATACAAAGTGCACATAATAAAAAACCCTTACTAATAAATTTTTTAAAACATGAAAATATTGACATTTGTCTCTTAAATGAGACATGGTTTAAAGATAATAGATCATTTAATATTCCTGGATACAATTTACATTTTCGTAATGCAAGCAATAACCATGGAGGCGTAGCAATATTAGTCCGCCCTTTTTTAAAATATAAACAGTTGGATATTCAGTTTTATGAAGATTTACAAAGTATAGCTATATTGCTAACTACAAGACATGGTCTTCTTTCTATTTTATGTGTGTATTCCCCACCTACAAGTGGGCATATTAGAATTAATAGATTACGAAACTTAATCAATGCATTGCCACCTCCTGTTTTCATCAGTGGTGATTTTAATGCACATCATATAGCCTTTGGTTGCGTAGCCACAAAAGGACGTGGACAGCAACTTTATGACATAATTGATGACTCTAATTTATGCATACTTAATGATGGTAGCTATACAACTATTCAATACCCAAATCGTAATCCATCTGCTATAGATGTTACTTTTGTCAGTCCCTGTATTGCACCGCTTTGCGATTGGTCAGTGTATGACGATAACATGGGTAGTTATCATTTTCCAACAATTACTTCTATATCATTATGTGTTGATAAATACAAAATAAACCCTCCTACAGAAAAGTACCTGTATAATAAAACTGACTGGGAACAGTATAGTGAGCTTTCCAAAGACTATTTTAGTAATGTAAATGTGGATCATGAAGACCCGTTACAAACATATAACATTTTCTGTGATCAACTTAAATCTTTAAAAGATGCATGTATTCCTAAGTTTGTTCGAACATCTAATTACAAAAGTAAACTTCCAGTACCATGGTGGAATGATAAATGCAAACAGAGTGTTATTAATTCTTATGAAGCACTAAAATACTATAGGAAAAATCCCAGTATTGAAAATTTTATTAATTACAAGAGGTTAAATGCTATTAAGAAAAGGACAATTGCTGAGGAAAAGAAAAATGGATGGAATAGTTTGTGTAATAGTTTCAATAGGACAACTCCCATTAGCAAAATTTGGAATCAAATTAAAATGTTTAAACATAGTAGAAAGGTTAATAATAGGTCTTATTCAGATACATTCATTGATTCGTTTTTAGATAAATTATCAGAAAAGGGCTTAGAAGTCCCCAACTTAGAAACTTATTTTAATATTAATAATGATAATGAAAATACGAAATTTCTCTTAGCAAAGTTTTCATTCCAGGAATTTTCTGCTTCTTTGAATTCACGAAAAAATACAACACCTGGCCTAGATGGATTTCCTTACATTTTAATAAAAAAGCTTCATCTCTCAATTCAAAAACTATTTTTAGACATTCTTAACAAGCAATGGATTAATCAGATTATTCCAGAGTCATGGAAAACACAATGTGTGATACCAGTTTTAAAAGCAGATAAACCTCCCGATAACGCAAATTCCTACCGACCTATTTCACTGTCATCCTGTCTAGGTAAATTACTAGAAAACATGATAAAAACTCGACTTGATTGGTTTGTTGAGCACCATGGCATAATACCAAATGTACAATATGGCTTCAGACGAGGGCGAAGTTGTGCAGACAGCTTTGTATCACTTGTCTCCGATCTGAAATATGCAAAAAATGAAAAAATAGTGTGATATGTACTTTTTTAGATGTACAAGGGGCATTTGATAGCGTACAACCAGGTATTTTAGTTAAAATTCTATCACAACTTGGCATTCCTGGACTTTTATGTAAATGGATATTTAACTTTTTAAATAACAGAACTTTATATGTTAGACATAATAATATTATTTATGGACCTAGATCTGCATCAAAAGGCACAATGCAGGGCGCAGTATTGTCCCCTCTATTGTATAATCTTTACTGTAGTGAAATTTGTAAATATGTAAATAATCCAAACATTCTTCAATTTGCTGATGATCTTGTTTTATATTGTACAAATAGAAATATTGACCAAGCTGCATGTACTTTGAATGATTCTCTAAAGGAATTACAAATGTATTATACTACATTGGACCTCAAAATCAATACTAGTAAAAGTAGAGTTGTAATTTTTGGCCAGGAATCACCTAACACAATTATAAATTTTAACAATGAACCTATTCCACAAACAGACAGACATAAATTTTTAGGCATAATTTTAGATAAGAAACTCTCTTTTGAATATCATTTAAAGTACATTTCTGAAAATTCTTTAAAAAGCCTTAATGTTCTTCGTTGCTTAGCTGGAGTTTCTTGGGGTGCAGACCCTAAGACTCTTACAATTTTGTATAAATCAATTGTACGTAGTCACTTTGATTACAGTTGCCTAGCATACATTAGTATCAACAGCAAGTTTGTAAATAGATTAGATATTATACAAAATAAGGGTCTTAGGATAATATCAGGAGCTATGTGTTCTACACCCATTAGAGCCATGGAAATAGAAACAAAAATAATGCCATTATCACTTCGCAGATTGCTTTTAGCTCAACGCTTTTGTTTAAAATTATTATGCTGTAAAAATCAAACAGTAATGAATAAAATTTTGCCTTACCATTTTCAATATAGTGCTCCTGTGATAACTGGTGAGAATCTTTTGTACCACCAATATCCAGAACTCTCCCAAATACTCCTACAAATAAAAAGTAAATTTAATAAAATATTTTCTGATTCTTTATGGCCATGTTATTCAACACAATTTCATATTTTATTTAATATACCAAAATTGATTAATGCCTGTGTTTGCACCAATCAAGATCTTCTACATTTTTTAGATCACAATAGGCAATATTATAAAATATATACTGATGGTAGTAAAGGAGACTCTCATGTGCGTAGTGCCATTTATGATTCTCAAATTAAATTTGTACAAAGTTTTATTTTAGACACTAGTTGTAGTATATTTACTGCAGAGGCTTATGCAGTTTTAGAAGCCCTTAGGTACATTAATACTATAGACAAATGTACATATTTTTTAATCCTTACAGATTCTCTTAGTTTAATTAATAGTTTAAAAGGATTCAACTTTAATTTTAAATACAATTACCTACTATTTAAAATTAAGATTTTATTGAATAATCTTAAGTGTAGAGGAAAAGACGTATTTTTTATGTGGATACCTTCACATAAAGGCATAAGTGGGAATGAAATTGCTGATAAAGCTGCATATAAGGGTATAAACTCTTTAGATGTAAGTACTATTGTTAAAATCCCTTTCACTGATTGTTATCCTGAAATTAATGAAGATATAAATGAAATATGGAGAAGTTTTTGGAAAAAAGATCAAGTACACAAAGGAAAGTGGTATGGAAGTATCCAAACAGACCTACCCAGTAAACCCTGGTATTACCAATTGAAGACAGCAAGCCGAGATTTCATTACAACAATCAATAGACTCCGGTTTGGGCATAACACCACACCCGCACATTTGAGTAGATTCAAAATAATAGACGATCAGACATGCACTGCTTGCCACAAGTTTCCAGGAACCCTAGAACACATTATTTTTAGCTGTGAGGAATACAACATCCAACGATTAATTCTTGCAAGCGAACTTTTTGAACTATCAGAAGAAACGTTAACAAATGTCGAATCCCGCCGCCTAGAAGTGTTGCTAAAAAAAAAAAGATTGCTTTATGCCGCTTTATAAATATATCAAAAACACTCTTGGAAAAATTTGAAAAAAAAGAAGAAGATACGCCAAAAGAAGATATAAAAACATTTCATAAAATATGAGCAAGATATAATATAAAGATTTGGCATAAAGGCCTCGTAGCCATGCCATATACATTCAAAAAAAAAAAAGTGTACAAGTGAGCACAGGCCTGGTAACGTGAACATATTTCATGGCCCTTCTATTTCATATAGCATGAGCGAATTGAGCGAATTATCAAGTTACGATTTTTTCTTCAGAGAGCTAACCTCAACCGTTGTCATATTGTTAACATCATCAGCCTATTTTAGTCCACTGCTGGACATAGGCCTCCCCTAATGAGCGCCATAGCGCCCTGTCTTCAGCTTGACGCATCCAGCATCTGCCTGCAATCTTTAGCAGCTCGTCATCCCACCTGGCCGGAGGGCTTCCTACACTACGTTTGCCGAGTCGCGGTCTCCACTCAAACTCGTTTACCCCAGCGGTTGTCGGTTCTTCGCGAGATATGGCCGGCCCACTGCCACTTCAGCTTGCTAATTCTTAGAGCTATGTCGATAACTTTGGTTCTCTGTCGGATGCATTCGTTGCGAATTCTATCCTTCAGAGAGACTCCGAGCATAGCTCTTTCCATAGCTCGCTGAGCGACTTTGAACTGGTGGACCAGACCTATCGTGAGTGTCCACGTCTCAGGCTCCGTAGGTCATGACGGGTAGGACGCACTGATTGAAAACTTTAGTTTTCAAGCATTGCGGTATGGATGACGAGAAGACTCGGCGTAGTTTCCCAAACGCTGCCCAGCCTAGCTGGATCCTCCGCTTGGCCTCCCTCTCAAAATTGTTTTTACCTAACTGCAGAATTTGCCCAAGGTAAGTGTACTCGGAAACAATTTCGAGAGGGTGGCCATGTACGACGACCGGTCCCGGATCAATGAGACCATTGATCATGACTTTGGTTTTATCCAAATTCATGCCGAGACCGATGCGTCGCGAGGCTGAAGCTAGGCCGTCCAGCATCTGGTTCAGCTCCTCCAACGACTCCGCCATTAAAACTATGTCATCAGCGAATCGCAGGTGTGAGATGTAATTGCCGTTTATGTTAATGCCCTTACCTTTCCAGTCCAGCGTCTTAAACATATCTTCCAACGCGCTCGTGAACAGTTTCGGGGATATAACATCCCCCTGTCTCACTCCTCTGCGCAGTTGGATGGGTTTGGACTGCTGGTCCTGTACTTGGGCACTCATGGTGGCGGCGTCGTAAAGACTTCTCAGTACCTCGATATAACGACAGTCTACTTGGCATCGCTGTAAGGATTCCAGAACAGCCCAGGTTTCGACAGAATCAAAGGGCTGATTATACTCTTCGAACTTCTGTATAATCTCGGCTTTCAAAAGCTCTGACGTTATGCCGTCCTCACCGGGGGCTTTTCCATTTTTAAGCTGTCTCAGAGCTAACACGATCTCGTCTTGACTGATGTCTGGCAGTTCGTCGGTATAGTGGCGTGTCAGGGTGGCTCTGGAATCGTGGTCGTCTCGTTGGGAACATGGGGCATGTGCAGCGTATAATCGGCCATAGAAATCCTCTATCTCGGCGAATATCTCCGGCTTCGTCAATACAGTCCTCCCGTCGTGCGTTTTAAGCTTCGTCAGGTGGCTCCTGCCAAGCTGCTGAGTGAATACTTTGGACCCTCGGTTTCGCTCTATTGCCTCTTCAATGAGGCGTGTGTTGGAGCTCCGAAGGTCGCGCCGCACCATCTTCGCAATTCGCTTGTTCAGGTTTGACCTATCTGACGAAGTCGCTTGGGTGGTTTCCCGTCTTTTTGCCAGCAGCCTGAGAGTCTCATCCGAGAGTTTGGATTTCCTGCCAGTGCGCTGCTTTTGGCAGAACTTGATGCCCTCGTCTCTCAACGTTTCGACCAGATTGTGTAGGGTCTCGTCGGCGGATCCAAGGCAACAAATCTATTCCGGAGAGCCTGCTGGAACTTCTCGGTGCCCGCCATGATTTGGGTTGGGTTAGGTCGGAGCGTGGACTTCAGCAGACGGTTTCTTTCAAGCTTTAAGTTGATATTCAGAGAGCCTCGGAGCAGTCGGTGATCCAGATCCGGTATTGAACCTGTTGATCACTGAGACATCTCTGAATATGTGCTTGCTATCCGTCATGATGAAGTCGATCATGATGAAGTTGTCACAGTGTCGGGACTTCGCCACGTCCACTTCCTTTGGGGCTGTTTCTTAAAGAAGGAGTTCATTAAGAACAGCCCCTCCTTCTCAAGGAAGTTGACAAGCGTTTGTCCCCTGTTATTCCTAACTCCATAACCATGCGGGTCTATTCGGGATTCGTTGCCAGTCCGGGTTCCCACCTTGCCGTTAAAGTCCCCCATAACAACGTTGAAGTGAGCCTTAGTGGTGCTGTGTAAGGCTTTGGATATGTCTTCATACATATCCTCCACTTCATCATCCGAGTGTGCCGAGGTCGGTGCGTAGACCTGAATTACCTTCATGCTATACCGCTTGGATAGCCGAAGGATCAGGTACGCTACCCTGTTCGACACACTGGAGATTTCTTGAACGTTGTTAGTGAGGGCCTTATTAACGAGAAAACCTACGCCACCCTGAGATGTTTTATCGCACTCGCGAAAGTAGAGAAGATGACCCGAGTCTAGGGTTACGGTGTCCTCCCCCTGTCTACGGACTTCACATAACCCCAGAACATGCCATTTAATGTTCTCTAACTCCACTTCCAACTGCGCTAGATGATGGTCGAGCCTCAGAGTTCGTCCGATATACGTCGCCAGGGTCAATGTTTTCAGTAGTGAATGGTAGCCTACCGTAGCCCGGGTATTCCTAGCACCCCCTGCCCCGCCGTTACCATAGCCGCTACCATGGCCAGGAATAGCGAGGCGGCCGGGAAGTGGGGGCCATTTTTTGGCTTGTAACTTCATTTTGGGGTAATTCAAATTCAAATTCAAATGGTTTATTTTGGGACAACTAGGTCTAATGCCTATAATCCCCACGCTGGGCATGCGGGTTGGGGATCGCAGTTTGGTGATGGAATTGTTCTGCAGGGGGCGCTGCTGCCCGCCCCCCGGTGTATGTCCCTTAGTCGCCTCTTACGACACCCACGGGAAGAGTTGGGGTGGTGCAATTCTAGGCCGGCACCACACGGCATATTGTTAACAGCTTTAGGAAATATGGATTCGTAATTCTGCAGTCAATAGCTCTGCAACGGGGCATTTTATTTAATTCAGACAGGAAATTTACATTTAGTTATCATGTGAAAATTCTATGGGTGTATTTCTGAAATAAAAGATTTGATTTGACTTAAATTTAAATTCCACAGGACAGGCTAAACACGCTTCCGATCACTGTCCAGTAGTTATGAAACTGGTCCCCCGCATAGGTCTGCCCGATTCCACCCAACCCCTTCCGAACAAAGTGGTAACGGACTGGAGGAAAGTAAGCGATCGCTTAAAATCCACCACGTCCCCCCACTTAGACCCAATCCCCGATCATTTTGACTCTAGCGCTGACACGACGGCCGCGATCGACTCATTCACAGCTCACGTACAATCAGTCCTGAACGATTGTTCAAGGGAAATTCCAGCGACGGAGGACCGTCGCTGGAAGTTGCCGGACGATGTACGCGAACTGTTGAACGAGAAGAACGCGGCTGTCCGTGTCTACAGCAACTTCCCCTGCGACGCGAACAAAGCACATATGCGTTACTTACAGCGTACTGTAAGAACACGCATAGAGGAGCTGCGTACCGCCGGCTGGGACAAGATGTTGAGTGAACTAGAGCCCACCCACCTAGCCTTCTGGCAACTCCAGAGGAAGCTCAGATCCGGAGAAATAGTCTCCATGCCCCCCCTGATCCGTCCCGACAAGACCATCGCATTCGATGATGTCGACAAGGCTGAGCTTCTAGCCGACAGTCTAGAAGTCCAATGCTCGCCTAGCTCTCAACCAGTAGACCAAGCTCACCTCTCTGAGGTCGACGCTGAAATCGAACATAGAGCCTCCCTCCCTCCCGTCGAAGACCCAGAGTATCCGCTGCCCCCCGTCACGCCTGACGAAGTGCACGACCTCATCAAAGGTCTTAAGGCTCGTAAAGCCCCCGGCTCAGATGGAATCACCAATAGGGTATTCCAACTTTTCCCTGCCCACCTGATAATGCTACTGACCACCATATTCAATGGTGCTCTGAGCAACAACATCTTCCCACAGGCATTCAAGAAGCCACCGTCATCGGTATCCCGAAGCTCGGCAAGCCAAAGTCGGAGCCAAGTAGTTATCGCCCCATCAGTCTGCTCAATGTCCTCGGCAAAATCTATGAGAGGCTTATTTATAAGCGCCTCAGAGACTACGCCGAGACAAAGGGCCTCATCCCCAACGAACAGTTTGGTTTTAGAACCCAACACTCGTGCGTACAACAGGTCCACCGTATAGTCGAACACATCAACTTCGGTTTCCAACGAGGTTTGATGACCGGTGCTGTCTTCTTCGACATAGCGAAAGCGTTCGACAAAGTCGGGCACAACGGCTTATTATATAAGCTGTACCAACTCGGTGTGCCAGATCGTCTCGTGCTCATCTTACGGGACTTTTTGTCGAACCGCACCTTCCGTTATCGCATCGAAGGAGCGCTATCCTCCCCCCACCCTATTCGCGCAGGAGTCCCTCAGGGCTCTGTGATATCTCCTTTAGCTTTCACGCTATTCACCAGCGATATGCCCAAGTGCAGCAAGGTGTAGTTGGCTCTGTTCGCAGACGACACGGCCATCTACTACACCGGCCGCGATCCAGACTCGATATCTCGCATTCTCCAAACCCAAGTCAACAAGCTTGGCGCCTGGTTTAGGAAATGGAGAATTGAAGTAAATCCCGACAAAAGTCAAGCGGTTCTATTCTCGAAGCAGCGTCACACCCCCTGCCCCCCTCGACCGATCACCATGTTCGGCAAGCCGATCCCTTGGGAGAAGCGAGCCAAATATCTTGGTGTAGTGCTCGACGAACACCTCTCGTTTTCAGAGCACATTAAGGCGGCTCGTTCGCGCGCCGCCTTCGCTCTAGGTAGACTCCACTTCGTCCTCAATGCACGTAGCAAATTGTCACTAAAGTGCAAATTGCGTATCTACACAGCGTGCATTCGCCCGATCATGACCTATGCCAGTGCAGTCTTCGCACACGCCAAGCCCGTTCGCTTCAATAGAATGCAGACCCTCCAGAACAAGTTTCTCCGTAGGATAACAGGCTCCCCCTGGTACGTTCGCAACGAAATCCTCCACGTAGACCTCAGGATTCCCACTATCCGTCAGTTCATGAAACGCATTTCAAAGCGTTTCTTCGAGACCGCCGCGAATCACCGCAACCCTCTGGTTGTGAAAGCCGCTAGCTATATTCCCTCCTCCATTAGTCATGTCCGCCGTCCCAAGCATGTCCTCACCGATCCCGATGACCACATAACTCTCATTCAGGAGAGCAGTAGGGCCACCAGTACAGTGCACAAACACAGACCGACTTTCCGACCTCGCCGCCGAGGTTCCTCGCGAAGATCCCGACGTAATTGTCCCCCCCGACCCTTGCTCGATGAAGTGCCAGCCCGCGCCGAAGCTGAGCCTGTAGCTTTAAATTCCCCGAATAATAATAATCAACAAAATCTGATCCAGCCTGTCCCATCTTGCTGTCCTCCCGTCAGCGACGCCCTTAGCCGAGGTCCGTACCCCACAGGGGGTGCCCTTAGCGAGCGTTCGTTTAGTAATGTAAGTAGTTTTACGCCCCTGGCTGGAGGCTTTGAGTCCGCTTAAGGCAGCCACAGGATAGTCCGGTTAAGTAGTCACGACCTCTCAAGGTCAACTACGAGATGCCATACAAAAAAAAAAAAAAAACAGGCTAAAGGCTCCCGCATTCAGGCGCGACACCATAGTGCGACACACAGGCGCCGCGTGTCGCGCGTGACGAGCGGTGCCTTTATGTCGCGCTCATCAAATCATTTTATTTCAGGAATACACCCATAGAATTTTGCACATGATTACAAAATGTTACAAGCTTGCAAAATTACAAATTACACAATTTATATATTATAATAAGATCATTTCTAAGTTATTACAAAACTAATAAATAATAATACCAATATTACAAAATAGATAAGTATTACTTTGGCTGGAATATTATTTGCCATATTCGAAAAAACCATAAACAGTTTACCTCGTCTAAGGCCCTCACTATTCCATTGTCAGATATTATGTATACGGTTCGTCTATGAGGCCTGCCTTTCTCATGACTGCGTGAAAGTCATCTACCCTGTTTTCAGCAAACATGCCGGACGCACTACCCCTTTATACGGGGCGGCATGTAACAAAAACCCTGTCCGATCCTGAAGGGTATTATTTGGTATCGTACTGCGTACACAAATACGTAATCATGGATACGGTATAATTTTTCCCCAATGAATAATTAAAAATGATCCTAAAAAGGCAACACTGATCGCTCGACAAAGTTCACCTACAGTTTCGTGTCAAAGAAGCCGCCTGAGTGAGGCGGTGCTTTGTGGCGTGCCGCCAAACAGAAACCAACGTTATGCCTGCGCATAGGTATCAGCTGATATTAAATTGTAGGCATAGACGCTTAATGACCCTGATTTCTGACCTGATTCTGTTTATCAAGAAACAATTATTATTGAGTTAATGTTAATATGATGTGCTTTTGGCAATGTACTGACTGTTAGCATACCTCGGCGATCGTGTTCCACATATCTACCTCCAGCATTAATACACATTCGACACCTTTTTATTAAAGGACAATGCCAGAAACTCTATGGAACTTTGCCCCACTCAAATCAAAAAGTCATTTACAAGCCTGCGATATGCAGTATCTTAAAGCTTATATATTACTGTTAACTAAATATTTGTCCCAATGCCTGTAGAACTTGCGGTTTCTGATAAAATCTTAAAACAATTATGACAATGATTTTAGGTTAGGTGCAGCTTATAATTGTTATAAAGCGATTTAAACAACATATACGTTACGCAATATCATAATTAATAAAATTGTAATATGAGTTTTTGTTTTACAGGTATTAAAAACTTTTATTGTTGTGTATCATGCGCAATATGTAACGCAATAGGAAATTCAGGGGTTGAATTCCTTTTATCATTGATTTGTAATCGCCAAGTTCAACTGAAAAACAATGTGTTATGAAAAGGTCCCAAAATCATTACAAATATTTTCACTAATTGATATTTCCTGTAAATAGCTGGGGCAGGATCTGGCATTGTCATTTGCACGTACTCTTCGCAGCTCACTTTATTAAGATTTGAGTGAGTCGAAAGCTTCCACAATCCGAGATCTTACCTCCATTTCCGAATCACACTCACTTTTAAAAACGATTAGCTTAGCATGACCCCATAAATAAAATCAACATTTTAAAATATTCCTGATTGGAATACGACATTGTTCGCGATACGATAGCGCACGTGATACCTACGGACATCCGATCAAAAGCTATCTCCACGCGAGACTGGCAACGGACATGCAGCGTGCCAGTAGGCAGCCAGTCGGCTGCATCAAAGGGTCGAGGAGAGGACTCCTTAAAAGAGTGCCTACAGCGCGGCTTGTGCAGGGCGGTGTTCTTTGAAATAAAAATATATAAATTTCGCCGGCCGGTGGAGTGTTGTCAACTGAAAATTTACCATGTTTAGTGTCAAATTTAGCATGGTTCATAAAATTAAAAATCAATAACTTTTGGTTTTTACGAGTTTTTTTTTTTTTTCTAGTCCGCTAAACCAGGATGTTAAACCAGGAGTACGCTTTTATTGGATCGGACAGGGTTTTTGTTACATGCTGTATATGTTCTGTGTGCACTACACTTCCAAGGCAGGCCCAATATGCATCTGAATTCGTTTTTATATTGAACTCACAGAGTGTTGTAAGCACAATATCATCCCTAGACAACCAATTGATCAAAAATTTGCGCTGGCGAGCGTAGGTGTTGAAGGAACACATCGTTTGAGCGTCACCAACTGGAAAAGTGACACATTTTCTTATTGACACCGGCGCCGATATTTCAGTTATGGCCTACAGAAACGTGAATCGTAAACCCGCTGATTTTACGTTATTTGCTGATAATGGTACAACAATCAAAACATATTTGTCTCAGAAAATGATTTTGGTGGTGATTTCCTAGCCAAACATCAATTGCTGTTGATCTTCATGCAAAAAAGATAATAGAAAAAGTCACTCTACTCTCTAGGAAGACCGATGAAGAAGGTGCCTCAAATGTTCCAACAATAAAGTTCATCGATTCGGCTAATAAATATCACTGCATATTAACAAGAGTTTTCAGACATCACTAAGAGTGAGTGCTTCAAAGACCCACCCAAACACAAAGTTGTGCATCATATTTGTACACAAGGCCCACCAGTCTACGAAAAAGCACGTCCACTTAACGCTGCAAAGTACAAAGCAGCAAAGGATGAATTCCAACGCATGGTGGACCTAGGAATATGCAGGCCGTCATCCAGCCCATGGGCAAATGCTTTACACGTCGATCAAAAGAAAAACGGTGAATTACGCCCGTGCGGAAATTATCGTCGTTTAAACGCAATCACCGAACACGACCGCTACCCGATTCCTCGTTTAACGGATTTCACATACATCCTCAAAAAAAAAATACTATCTGAAATTGATATTCGACGTGCATATCACAATATAAGCGTTGCACACATACCGAAAACCGCAATAATAACTCCTTTTGGTCTGTTCGAGTTGACGAAAATGAGCTTCGGTCTGCGAAACGCTGCGCAAACGTTTCACAGATTTATCAATGACGTTTTGAAATACTAGCAACACCTTCTGTTACCTAGATGACATGCTTATCGCTTCTGAATCAGAAGAACATCACATTCATGATCTCACAGAGGTATTCAAGCGGCTTAGCGAATTTGGAGTCACAATCAACACGTCTAAATGCGAATTCGGAAAATCCGAACTAACATTTCTCGGTTATCGCGTTAGCTGTGATGGCATATGGCCGGACCAAGAAAAGGTAAAACCCATCATAAATTATTCGCAACCCGAAACCATCGAAGAACTGAGGCGCTTCCTCGGTCTTACAAATTTTTACCGAATGAGCATTCCTAAAGCCGCCGACACTCAAACTGTTTTAGACAATTACTTGAACAATGCTAAGAAAAAAGACAAAACGATAATCGCTTTTACCGTAGAAACAGTCAACGCAATGACTTCAGTAACCGCTGCACTGATGTGATTTTTGCATTGACTAAATGCAAACATCACATCAGTGCAGCGGTTACTCTCGCGCATCCAGACTCGTCATCTAAACTTTTTTAATGACCGACGCAGCGAATACCTGCGTCGGCGCAGCACTCCATCAACTAGTCAATAAAGGGTTTGACCCACTAGGTTTTTTTTTTTCAAAGAAACTAAGTAGCGCCCAGGCGAAAAACAGGATCTACGACAGGGAATTATTAGCTATATACATGGCAATAAAACACTTACATACACTTTCGGTATATGATTGAAGGGCGTAATCTCACAGTGTTATCCAATCACAAGACGTTAATATTCGCCTTATCGAAGAAACCACGACGTCTGCGTCAATTGGATTTTATTTCTCAGTTTAACAACAAAATTGAATACATTCAGGGCGAGCTCAATAGTTCATGTACATGACAGTTTTGATTATGAGCAATTACATATAAGCCAAATCGAAGATACACTATTACCAACGCTAAAACAAAAACCTAACTTTCAAATTAAATTGTTCCGCATGCCGTATTCAAACCATGAGCATACGTTCGAAACATCAATGTCAGGGGAGGAGCCTGTTTTTATGCTTTCACGGTTGCACAACGACATGCTTTGCTTTGCTTGGTAGCATAGATGCAGGCCTACCCTGCCTATCCTTCAGAGGCGGTAAGGTGTCGGGGTCTTGAGGGAGAGCGCTACAGTCGTGTAGATCCTCAAGGCAAGTCTGGAGATTGCACCTTCCCGTGGTTGCCACCCCGTTCTTGGTCTAATTCCTTAAGAACTAGACGTAACAGAAACCTCCAGGCGCCATCACAGCACATCCCTTCCCATAAGTTCCTTAACCCCTAATTTTGCCTTCATATGCCCCCTCCACCCTCAAATCTCACAATCCTTCACCCACCCCATCCTACCTACATCCCCGCTCCCTCCACCTCCATCTCCACAATTCCCACTCCTAACTACGACCTCGTGTAACTTGGTGGTGGCGGGCTCGTCTTTCACAAAAACAACTGATGGCGAGTAGGAGTAAGCAGTTACCTGCGCTAGGACCTGCGCAGTTGAGCGCCGTGAGCGGGGATGAAGGAGTCCTGGGGGGTTGAGCCGAGCGGCTCTGGTTTGTAATGTGCCCGTAAGGCAACACGGTTGGTCTGGATTTCAAGCGAAACGGTGGCCCTACCCATTAGCCAGGGGTAGGGAAATGGTCATAGTGTCCCGTCAGAGGGCCACAGGCGAGGTGCGTGAGGTCGGTAAAGGTGCGGTAGGTAAAGGTCATGCTGACCGTGTAAGTGAGGGTTGATCAGTTCGTGGGGGATGGCCCTTAGGACCCCCTATGCCAGCCCGATCGAACGCCCGATGTCGCACTGTAAGCCAACCTTGCGCCCCTATATCTCTCTGGTAGTCCTAACGTTCGAGCTTTTTTACAGTGAGACGTTCCCAGTTGCGGGCTCCATGGAGGGTGGGAGCCAGAGAGACGAATTTCAAAATATTTTGTTAACATGGACAAAAAAGGCCTTTTAAAAAACCAACACAGCGAGTGGAGGCGAAAGCCAATGAGACTCCCAAGGGAGGTGCTTGTACTTCCCTCGCCCCTGGTGGCCATGCGGCTAACGCCGCTGGAACCAGCGCGGGCGTCGGTCCGGCTGTGGCGAAAACCGCAGCTAAGACCAAAAAACAAAAGTCCCAACTTAAACAAAGGACGTCGGCGCTGATTGGGACCAGTATCGACCCTTATTACACTGAGGCGAAGACGGCAACGACTCATACCACTGCCGGTCCGACCCTTTCCACACAGACCCCGGCGCTGGGTAATACTGGCACCGGGTATCCTACCAAACCACCTCCTCCTCCTGTGGCTCTTCTAGCCTCCCCTCACCAGAAGGCCGTCACCGGCCAAACAGCGACGGCCAAGTGCACCGAGGACGCGTTTTCACGCGACTGGCAAGAACAGAAACGCAAGGGCAAGGGTAAATCCACTCAACAAGCCCGTTGCCCTTGCACTGACCCTTCTGGTCCACCGGCTGCCCCAGTACAAGGCAAGCAAAGGGCTAAAATCACGAGGAAGGAGCGTCGGCAAACACGCTGGAACCAGGGAAAAGGCTCCCGCAACAAACTGGCTTCTGCCGCTGGGTCAGTCAAATCGACTAGCGGCCAGCTAAACTTCTCCGCCGGTAAGCGGTCGCAGGCAGAGGCCGGCACTAGCCGACCAGCGCCCAGTCAACCGCCAGCCAGTGTCCCGGAGAGAGCTGAAGGTGCCACTAATACACAGAAGCTACGCCCAAGCTGCCAGCGCTAACCTCGACGTCGCAATCACTTGCGACCGCACGGGGATCCTCAGCAAGGACGTATCGGACCAGGTACTCGCTGCTATCCAGAAGGAGATCATTCTCGAGGCTTGGGGGAGCCCAAGCAAGACACTCCAGGGCCGACATTCAACGCCAAGCCGCTGTTCGCCGAGGGTGTACTGAAACTGTGGTGCGGTAACGACCACACCTTAGCCTGGCTAAGGAAGAATGTCTCCGACCTTTCTCTCCAAACTAGCATCTCGCTAGTTGTCAAGAGTCAGTCGGAGATTCTAAAGCGAGCACGATGTGGTGTCGTGATCCCAGACGAGCAGGGGGTCTTCGGAGAGCCGACCAATATTGGGCGCGCTCTCAGCTACCAGAACCCCTGGGTCGACATCAAGAGGTGGGTGCTCTTGCATGCCGACAAACAGGCTGCGGCATGGTTCGTGGTGGTCGGTGTCCCTGAAGACCAAATTCCGACCCTGATGGAGGCTGGACGCCGTCTCTCAATTGGATTGGGGACGGTGTACGTAAAGTTTCAGGGCCGGAACGGGAGGTTCACCGACGTCCCCACCACGGGAACCATCGGCGAGACGCCAACACCAGCAGGGGAGTCCACTCTCCCACCAAACAACCCGGAAGCATCAGCGGCCGAACCTGCAATAGCAGAGTTGGCCGCTCCTGCTGCCACCACCGTGGTCGCCGTTCCTTCATCGGGTGAGGAGCTGGACGACATCATCCTGTCCCCGGCTTCGGGCCAGGGGGGAGACGGCTTCGACGAGGGCGACCTGTTTGCCGGGCTGAGACTGGAGGGGGACGAAGAGGGTTCGGCCAACGATGGCGTCCCTTTCGTCGACCTGTAGAGTCCTCCAGGCCAACCTCCACCACAGTTAGATCTCGACGGCTCAGCTTCGCAAGTGGCTGGAGGTTCAACACACAGCCATTGCCCTGATCCAGGAGCCGTGGGTCAGGGCGGGCCGCATACAAGGACTCTCCAATCTTGGCGGTAAGCTCCTGGTCACCACAGATCACGTTCATCCTAGATCGTGCATCTATGTCACAGGTAACGTTAAAACACAGATTTTAAATGACTTCTTTTGCAGAGATGTCTCTGCAGTAAAGCTGCAAATACAGCGTGGCGAAGCCGAGGAGATGATGATCGTTTTCGCCTCGGCCTACATGCCCGAGGCGGAGGCACCGCCACCACACGACCTCGCCCGCCTCGTGAGCCATTGCGAGAGAAGCGGGTTTGAGGCCGTCGTCGGGGCAGACGCCAATGCTCACCACCAACTTTGGGGTATGGACACGCAAAACGAGAGGGGTTAGTTGACTACTTATTCTCGACTAACCTATCCCTACTAAACACTGGCTCCGAACCAACATTCGTAACCAGGCGAAGCCGCACAATCATAGATCTCACTCTGGCAACAGAGGGCGCGGCGGAAATTGCCACGGGGTGGCAGGTCACTAAGGAGGCCTCCTGCTCCGATCACAGGTGGATCCGCTTCGACATCCAGGTCTGTGTCACCCCAAAACCACCACGGCGCAATCCGCGTAGCACGGACCGTGCCACCTACACACGCAGCCTTGAATCCAAGCTGGCGTTATGAAGCGTTCCGACGACTTTTGCGGATACGACACAAATTGAGGTACAAGTAAGTCATCTTATTAAATTAATGATAGGCAGCTACCAAACTGCCTGCCCAGAGACCACCCCACGTAATACACCAGGCAAACAACCCTGGTGGGGCGCTGATCTGGAGCGCAAGCGCGGCAAGGTAAGGAAAGCACTTAATAGAGCCATGAACAGATGTGCGGATGAGGACTGGGATAAATATTACGCAGCCAAATCCAGCTACAAAAAATGCATCAGATTCAGAAGTACTAGGGGACGGCGCAAATTCTGTGGTAGCATTGAATCCTGTCAGCAAGCAAACAGGGTAAGGAAAGTACTGGCGCAACAGCACACACCTGGGCCCGCTACCCTCCGGAAACCCAACAACACACTCTCTTCCTCGCCAGAAGAAGCGAGACGCATCCTTAATGAAACTCACTTCCCTGGATGTATCTTCGCGCAGGATATCGACTGGCAAGAGGTAATTCAAACACCATCAGATCGACTTTCCGCCAGCAGGGTGATCACGTTGGAGAAACTCCAATGGGCCATCCAGATCTTCGATCCTTTTAAGGCAGCTGGTCCTGACGGTGTGTTCCCCGCCTTACTACAGTGGGGTGACACCGGTGTCGCAATAAGACTGGTGCCTTTGATGCGGGCGTGCCTGGCCTTTAGATACGTTCCCAAAGGATGGAGAGAAGTGAAAATAATACTCATCCCTAAGCCAGATAAGGGTGACTACACAAACGCCAAATCCTACCGACCAATCAGCCTGACCTCCTTTCTACTAAAGACGCTAGAAAGGCTGTGTGATAGGGAGCTAAGGGACGGCGCTCTAATAACCATACCGCTTCACGGTAACCAATATGCATACAGCTCGGGTAAGTCGACCGAATCTGCTCTCCACCTGGTAGTCAGCCAGATAGAGGAAGCGATTCATCAAAAAGGCACCTGCCTGGGCACTTTCATAGACATCGAGCTTTCGATAAAACTAACTTCTCCAGCATCAGCAGCGCCCTCTCCAGACATGGAGTAGAACAGGTACTAACGGACTGGATTACAAACATGCTAAGCAAACGAGTGGTTCGCCTTGAGGGTGAGCAGCAACTGGCCATGATAGCGCCAGAGCGTGCCCCCAGGGATGGGGTGCTGTCCCCCCTTCTATGGAATCTGGTGATTAATGACCTCATCACCAAACTCAACGCCAGCCGCTATTACACAATAGGGTATGCAGACGACCTCGCAATCCTTGTTTCGGGGAAGGTGACTGGTACGATCTGCAACTTCACTCAGCAAGCGCTACGTATCGTAGAAAATTGGTGCAAGGAATATGACCTATCAGTGAACCCCACTAAAACTAAACTAGTCATGTTTACCCAAAAACGAGCATTAGGCCCTTTTTGCCTACCAAAACTGTTCAATACAGAAATTCAGTTGGCCAACGAGGTCAAATACCTGGGGGTCATTCTAGACAGTAAGTTAAACTGGAGTAGTCATTTGGACAACAAACTAAACAGGGCCTGCATAACCTTCTGGCAGTGCAGGAAAATGATAGGTAAAAAGTGGGGACTATCCCCTAAATTTATATATACCATGGCTGTACACCACAGTGATCCGCCCCATGATCACCTATGGGGCCGCGGTATGGTGGCCCCGAACCAAGCCGGCTACAGCCTCAAACAAACTAAAACGCATGCAACGACTAGCCTGCATGGCGGCTACGGGCTGCATGAGGACCACTCCGACTGCAGCAGTTGAAGCCATGCTGGAACTGCCACCGCTTCACCTGTTCATACAGCAGGAAGCGACACTGGCGGCGGTACGTCTTAAGGCACTAGATCTCTGGGGTAAGAGAGCCACACCACACACCGTGCTACTTGAGGGACTCAACAAGGAGTTCCCCATTACGAAAGCTATTAATGATCGGGTACCCAAACAATGTATCTTTGATAAAAAATACAAGATCCAGCTTCACGAGGATCGTAGGTGCGAGGGTTTGTGCCCTTCAGAGATGCGTATCTTCACAGACGGATCCAAAACAGGTAATGGCACAGGTGCTGGAGTCTTCTCGGAGGACCTCAACATTCGCATAGCCACACCATTGGGGCCCCTTAACACAGTGTTCCAGGCCGAATGCATGGGTATTTCTCTGGCTGCTTCGGCCATCATGGCCAGGGAAGTTAGGGACCACTCGATCCGGATACTCTCAGACAGCAGGGCTGTTTTACAAGCGCTGAACAGCCACACGGTTGAATCTGGGCTAATATACGAGTGTCACCTGCGCCTTAATCAGGTGGGTAGCCTCAATAGCATAACCATTCAAAGGATCAAAGGACACAGCGGTTCGCTGGGCAACGATGCAGCAGACGAACTTGCCAGAAGGGGGTCGAGTGAGGCACCAGTGGGACCTGTACCCTAATTGCGTAATATACATTCAATCGTAATCTGATTCGTTTTGAAACAGATGGCTAATCCATTGCTTCATACGTACGAAAAAAAAATGCTCAACAATTTAAATAACGCAATGAATGTTGTTGAACTGTCAAAATCAAACAGAGTAGTCGTAATCGTTTACGAAAATGTGTTACGCAATTAGGGTGCTGAACCCATCTTGCCACTCCCCTTCGGGTACTTACGCACTCTGGTAAGGAAACGCACCAGGGAACAACATCACAAACTATGGTCGGAACAAAGTGAGTGCAGGCAGGCTAGGAAAGCACTCCCTGCTATAGACGGCCGCATCACGAAACAGGTTCTCCGACTAACCAAACAACAGCTGCGTATAGTTACGGCAGCTTTAACTGGCCACGGGTCGTTTAATAAACACCTCTTTGTCATAGGAGTCACAGACAGTCCGCTGTGCAGGGCCTGCATGGAGGTGGACGAGACAGCAGCTCATGTGCTTCTACACTGCCCGGTGGTCGCCACTTACAGGGCAAAGTACTTCGGTAACCCAGGTACCCTACGCGAGGTTGTCAGTAATACCAAGGCGTTGCTGGCCTTCCTCGAGGAGCTGGGGTGGATCGAATGATCGATTTTCCCACAGTAAGCAAAATACGCGCATTGTCGTGGAGTTGCGGACACCAGCCCGTATTACCTATTACCTATTAACATCAACGTCAATAGCGCGACTTTATTTACCGTTGGAGTATCGAGAAAAAGTGATTTGAAGTGTACGTGCACTCGTCGTCGTGTAGTCAATGGTCACAACAATTACCTATTGTGTTGTTAGGAATGCGCAATACAATTAAGGAAGACTCAGGATACATCCCTGCTCAGATGACCTACGGTAAATCGATGCGCCTACCGGGAGATTTTTTGTTCCCACCGAAGCAAACGTCATTTACACCGATTATACTTGCAAATTTATAGAAACATTAGCGAACCTTCAACCGACTACAAGAAAGCAAGCGGATACCAGGAAAATTTTCGTACATAAAGGTTTAAACGAATCGGACTACTTTTTCATTAAAAACGAAGTTAAACATTCTCTAACACCGCCTTACAACGATCCGTGTAAAATCTTCAAACGAAGCAACAAACATTACGTTGTTCAAGTAGGTTCTAGAGAACTCGATGTTTCTCTCGATCGTCTCAAACCTGCTTATGCTACAACTGTTAACCCTTCACTTGAATCACCACATGAAGTTTTTGTTTGGCCAGAAAAAACATCGCTTGACCAACCCGAACCATCTGTGATCTGCACCCTAATTGCGTAACACATTTTGTTTTTGAATGCGATTCTGAAATGAAACAAATTGCGATCTTAATCGTTTACTATATTTGGAATTGCGTAATAAAAATGATAACAAGTCTGCCAAATTTTATAGGGATGTATAGGGTTTCTAGTACGAACTCGCGTTTTGTTTCATCAAAAAGGAATTATTCGCTTCTGAATAATTTTGCTATAATTTAATTTTCTTTTTAACTACAACTGATCGTCTAATAATGCATAAAAATGAAAATGTACAATGATGGCTGAAAAATTAAAAAACAATTTATAAAACAATTTCTACCATAAACTACCAAAATTGAAATACGCAACGAAACGTTCTTCTTTTTCCGTATTAGTTATCTGTGGCTAATAACAAAATCGTAGAAAAGCAATGTTGTCAACTTAGTGAGACTTCCACTAAATCTGGGAGTTTAAATTAAATCTGGACACCCCTACTGGGGCGGTTGGCGGATAAAATTTATCTAGTAGTTAATCGGAATTCAATTTGTAGAAAAAACTACAATCAACTACTAAAACTGTGCCTCGTTATAACAATAACACGATGGCATGTTTTATGATTTGTCTAAAACCTGTGTCAGTAATTTACCATTATTTTATTTATTTCAAATGCCGAAACGACTTCGGATTTGAACGATGATTTGTAAAGATTAAAATGACGAATATAGTGAAGAATACATATATGAGGCTGCGCCTGTGTAAAGATCATTTCTGGAAAAAAAACCGCCGATATACTTTCAGGATAAAAAAAAAATACTGTTGTGATATTATCTATAGTAGTTCTCAAATCAAGTTTATTCATGCGGACAAAGTGGACTCAGGAAAAAAAGTTGGCAACACTTTAAAAAGTTATTTTATTTATTTACGATTCTTATTGTTTTGCTCTAAATTATGTTTCTATAACTTGTTTTATATTGTTCAACACATAGACTAATATTTAATAAGACACGGAATCATATTTACATCCTATTTATATACATAAACATTTTGGCTGTTTCGTAACATTTTTCTTGTTTTGTGTTTATGGCTGAAAACGTTTGGCAAGGGCTAGGGCTGATAGAGTTCTGTCTTCGTTTTGTACTGGCTGCAGACACACTCCACAGCGAAAAGTACTTATGTCAATATCATCACCACAAGTAAGTACCTATGCCAATATTTAAAGAAATAACGTGGTAAGGAGTGTATCTTCATATCTTATTGTAGCATATAATATATAAAAGTACTCTGTGATTGTAGCTATAGGTACTTTATTGGTTAGTCTATATTAAGGACAATCATTCATTTGTTGTGTAGACACAAATTAGTAGCTTATGTTAGCTATTTACTGCAGTTAAAATAATGATTGTACTTAAATTAGTATGTCACCTTCAACTTCACCTAACAAATGAAATTGTAAATTTATGTTTTTGTTCTTACAGAAGTCCTGAAACAAACTATAATAACAACTAAGTACAAAAATTAATCAAAATATTTTTGCAGACGGTGTTAAAGCTGTAAATACAAGAATGGAACACAAATACCAAAACAATAATCTATTTGACTCTAGGTGGAACTCCTTACAAAGACGTTTTTGTGCAAGACATGGAAAACGAATCTTCTATATTAATAATTATTGAAGGTAAGCTTTATGACACAGTTATAAATTAAGCGGCAACTCTCATAATTATGAATATATTTCCTTGGGCGAACTCTCTACCTACATAGCCACATCACATATTTTATGTATACTTAGCTAACTTTGTGTTTTGTTTACTATTCTAACTAAGTGTTATGTTTAATAAAAATATCTGGAGGCTGAAAAAGTGGCACTAAATAAATATGACATAATACAACACACAGCAAGGACTAGGCTGATGGCTTTTGTTCATCCATGTCATGGGACAAAATCATTATTGGCACACTAGGCATTTACTTTATTTGAGCAGCAAATAATTTGATTTTGTTTTTAAACTGTAGGAAAGTTCCCGGGGCGTTTCACCTACAAAGACAAGAAGGCAGCATGAATGATGGTGCCCCATTGCTGTCGCTTCGGCTACTGCTGCTGTTTACTACTGACATCAATGCTACTAGTACTGAACTACTTCAATTCTCAAGCTTCTCAAGTACAAACATAGAAACTGACAATTGTTCATAAAAGCTATTCATATTATTTTACAAAACCATTGATTATATTCTGCAGGGCAGCAATGTAAACATTACCTATTGTGTTAATTGATAAAAGTGTAAACTTAATAATGTTTGATTATGAACTATTATTAAAGGTACAATAAAAAATAGCTTTGAAAGAAGTATTTAAGAATACATTATGTACTTTTTTATAAAGGCATGTATTTATTGTGATACTAATTATAAAAATTGTGGTATTTAGCTAAATTAAGTGTCATTCATTAGAGGTAAATAGAAATAAATTAAGGTAAACAAGAAAAAACTGTTTTATTTATATTATTGCAACCATAATGAAAATAGCATTTATTCACTTATAACATGTAATATTTGGACATGAGGCAAAATTAAATTGGAACAAATGTAATGCATGGATTGGTGGAATTTGGCAGCTAATGTCTTCCCGTGGAAGTCAACTGCTTGCTAATGCTTGCTGTGAGCGCATTAAAGAAAGTTATTTTCCTGAATAATGTAGGTACCTGTTTGAGCCTGACACCTGAAAGATAAAAAACTAATTAGTAAAACCTCATAATTTCCATCATACATCCACAAGTTACCTAATAGGTCTCTCCCTTAAACACTTCAATGCACAATGTATCTACATAACTGACTAGCAATATTCTGCTATAAACAACAATAAGGTGCCTACAATTCTATTATTTACTGTCTAACCTCCGTTATTAAATAAAAAGGTGGATGACCTAGAATATAATAATAAATCTAAGTATAAATACATATACATTACTCAATGTGGGGCTCCACAAAATAAAGTAACAACAAACATTAGAAATAAATATAAAGGTAGTTCCAAAATATTATTTACTATAATATTATTATAGTTCAATATTTAGAAAACTTCATGACTACCATAGCGGTGCTAGAAGACTGATTTTGAGGATTTACACTACACACACCCTATAGGGCTAGGACAGAACACATATTTACTACATGGATAGACATTAATACCGATTTTTTAAATTGCTTATATTTATACAAAGAGGTTTGGGTTGGGTGGTGCCTCACTTATTTTATGTATTATCCAGTACCTACCCAACAAACAATGTGTGAAGCTAACAACAACAACAACATTGTTGCTTCTTTGAAGATAGAATATTTAGATTCCCTTAATGGGCACATTCAAGGTTTAACACTTAGAAAGAAAATAATATTGCCATTACCTTGAACCTTCCATGGTGTGGAATAGGTATGGTGTCTAGATTCTTAGTGCTTTTGGCTTTTCCAATGAAGTAAAAGCTCGACTGGGTTGATATATAAGCCTGTGGCTTGTTACAGTACGAATTTGTCTTTCGTTAAATTTTCACCAAAATACCTCGTTTTCTTGATATAATATTAAGTATCTTTGTATATTATGTTGTAAGCATTTTAGTCAGATGGAAATTTTAACAATTATTTCAAGAAATCCACTTCGCCGACTCGATAACTAAAACACCACTAATATTGATTTATCATTGAGGTTTTACACATAATCACATTCACAATATAACAGGAAGACTACCACTTATATTTTTTCGAATTATTTATGGAGATTATACGTTTAAATCCTAAAATATGGGGATCGGAAAACGAAAGCGGCCAGAAGCTTGCCTTCTGCATCAATGCGACTAGTAATTGGTTTCATGTTAGTGATCCAAACCAATTGTCACTTGTCATAACGGTTACACAATTCGAAAAATACTCTGTTGCCCAATTTTTCCTGGCATATCGTTCACTCTATGCGTATCAAACAGACTAGAATTGGTTTCATACGTTAGTGGAGTTACGCAATACGAAAGTCGTAAAATCAAGCAGAGTTCGGTCTAAACGAAGACAATTACTCTCGATCATTTGCTGAAAATGTGTTACGCAATTAGGCTGCTGTCCTACAAAATCGGGTCGCGTCGTTAAAAAGACCGTGAGATTTGGCATTTAATTTTTTTTTGTCGCCATACCCTGATAATGAAAACATCTTTGTAAAATTTGAAGTGCAGTGAATTGTTCTGTGTTATAAAATAAAGCAACAAACAAACAATTCTGTGGTTTTCTCACACTAAACTGTCAACTTAGAACTTCGTTATTTATAAGTTATCAGTTACCACTTATCATATTATCGTTACTACTTAACCATCTAGGCCTGCGCGGACCCGTACGGGCCTAGTAATATGCTAATGCGAGGGAACATTTCGTTCCCCGGAATTGTGTCTTTCAGCGGTCGCATCCACATGCGTACTTTAGTTTTTTTGTACATACCTATTGCCGCATGTTAGCATAGTGTCTTATTTAAATTGAAGTTTTAGTTATAGTTTTACACTTTTACACCAAACCATTTAATTATTTGCAATGTTTATATAATTATTTTCACTTTGCTCATGTAATCCTTATTTTGATAGTTATTGTTTACCCTTATATTGAATTTGCTTTATCAAAGGGCACAATTCACATGAAATCGTTATCGCGCTCACGCTAATTCGGTACGGACGTAAGCCCGCTCAAATCGATTCCATCCTAATTCGGAAAGCAGCCTTAGTCGGTATATTTATCGATGTGAGCGCTGTCAGCGATTATGGTCTAACTCGGAATGCGGCTGAATTTTGAAATGTCAAAGTCAAATGTGAAAGAAATACGTTTGTCAAACATGCGAAAAGTCCTGGACTGGATGTTATGAATTTGGTTGAACTTGTATTTTTACATCAAACAGCTTGCGTGCAGCTATTTTCAACGTTCTAGTTCTTCCTCATAAAGTTTCCAAAATGCCATCAAAGCAAAGGAAGATTGCTATGATGGGATACCGTTCCGTGGGTAATGTTATCGTTTCAGTCTTGTGCGTCTTATTATGTTGTATGTGACATTTTATTAAAATATAAAATCGTTTTCAGGTAAATCATCTTTAATTATACAGTTCGTAGAAGGTCAGTTTGTTGATTCCTATGATCCTACAATTGAAAACAGTAAGTACATTTTATAGATAATATTATTGGTAACATGTTTCTGTCACGCCACGATCGTTGTACGGTCAATCTTTGTGTACTGTACGATACCCCACATGTTCGCGAACGGTATTTATCTTTTCAGAACCGCTTTTCTCATTCTAAAACTCTTCATTTTGATATTTTTATTAATTTCAAAATTATCATGAAGGTTATAGAATATCCATAATGATAATAACCAAATTAATTCAAACATATCTGTTTTTTATTATTAAACATTAATTTCAAACAGCAAATCAATGAAGTGCAAAATAATATACTATTATATACTTATGTAAAGGCCTTTTAGATACTTATGCAAAGTTACTTGTATTAAATAATTAAATAGAAATTATCTAAGTAAACAAGCATTATTTAATTTTTATATTGTTTTCAAAATTATTTGTGTTAATAAATAATTTATATATAATTTTTTTATATAATATAATATTCCAACTAACAAAAATGAAAAAAGGGGAAATAGCTTACTGGGACAAAAAAAAATTAGTCCATATCTCTATCAATGGAAGGAGTGCCCAAAAGGCTGGCAGTATTGTCATCCAACGTTACATTGCGATTCTTTGGCCTTAAATTAAGCCAGCAAATAAACTTAATAATTAAGATGACATATTATTAATTTTATTCAAGCATTCACAAAATTCATCCGGCTGAACTCAACTGAGTATGAAGTGAAGTTGGTGGACACGGCTGGTCAAGATGAGTACAGCATATTTCCACTTCAATACAGTATGGACTTCCATGGCTATGTACTAGTTTACTCTATCAATTCCAGTAAAAGTTTTCAAATAGTACAAATAATTTATGACAAACTTTTGGATATGATTGGAAAAATACAGTGAGTACTTATATAATAGTATTTTAATTTATTGTTTTATAAACTACTACACTTTGTAATTTTTATATTTCAGTGTGCCCATAGTATTAGTTGGTAATAAAACAGATCTTCATCTAGAAAGGAAAATTAGTACAGAGGAAGGCAAAAGACTTGCAGAGAAATGGAAGGCTGCATTTGTGGAGACCAGTGCTAAACGAAATGAGGTGAGTTTCTATCACTTACTTAAGTTTCATGCTATTTGTTTTATGTCATATGCTTATAATTATACAGGGTGTAACGAAAACCCTGTCCGATCCTGAAGGGTATTATTTGGTATCGTAGTGCGTACACAAATACGTAATCATTTAATGGATACGAGATATTTATTTTTCCCCAATGAAAACAATTAATTTAGAAAATTAAAAATAATCATACCAAAGGCAACACTGACTGCTCGACAGGGTTCACCAGAGTTCACCTACAGTTTTGTATCAAAGAAGCCGCCTGAGCGCGGCGTTCCTTTGTCGCAAGCCGCCAAAGAAACGTAGGACTAAAGAAATGTACGTTTTGACTACGCGTAGGTATCAGCTGATATTTTATTGTAGGCTTACGCACAATGACCCCGATTTCTGACCTTCTGTTTATCAAGAAACAATTATTATTAAGTTAATGTGATGTGCTTTTGGCAATGTACCCACTGTAGGTATCAGTTTATTGCCTCAGGGTCGCGGGTTATTCTACAGAGAAAACCGTGGCCCTGGCACAGGCAACTGAAGGAACACGGGTGGGTTTTAGTCAGTAAAAGTCTGACACGCCCTCCCGCTCCACCCAGAGCGGGAGAAGTCATTTGATGATTTCCCACCCAAAAAAAAAAAAAAAAAGGTATCAGTTTATTAAAACATTTACTTGTTACATACCTCTATCTATCTAGAACATTAGTACACATTCGACACCTTTTTATTAAATTTGCACGTACTCTTCGCAGCGCACATGTGTACGATTTGAGTGACTCGAAAGCTTCCACAATCCGAGCTGTTACTTCGATTTCCGAATCACACATTCACTCACAGATAAAAATTTACATATTCAAATATTCCTCATTGGAATACGACATTGTTCGCGATACGATAGCGGCAATTGACGCGTACGGACATCCGATCGAAAGTTATCTCCACGTGAGACTGGCGAAGTAGCGGTGGGTAACTCCGGAGGTACTGATCCAAAGGAGCCGGTACCGAACGCGGGTACGTAAACCTTATTTATTCCTCACAATCCTTACCGGCACCGCGGTACCAAATGATTCCTGAGCACGCGTTCACTGTTCACTCTCGTTCACTCGCTCAAGTCACTCGGAAGTACTCGGAACACGTCGTATCGCTCTAACTAACCAACTGTTCAATTCAAAATGTGCCAAATGATCCAGTGAACCAAATGAATAAAATGTTCTGCGAAACCGGGGAACCAAAATGAGCGAGTGAGTGCCGGTGCCAAACGGTGCCAACGGAATAAATAAGGTGAACCGGTACCGGACCCGGAGTCGGAATAAGTGAATCAATTCACTTGCCGGAATAAAGATTACCCACCGCTAATCGAGGACTCGTTATGACGCGGGCGGTATCCTTTGAAATAAAATAGGCAAAAAATAAAAGATTTCGCCGGCCGGTGGAGTGTTGTCAACTTATGAAAATTTACCATATTTAGTATAACATTTCGCATGGTAACTAAAAATAAAAAAATCAATAGCTTTTGGTTTTTATGAGTTAATTTTTTTTACTATTTTTTCTAGTACATACGTACTAGAAAAAATAGTAAAAAAATTTAAACCAGGAATACGTTAAACCAGGAATACGCCTTTTTTGGATCGGACAGGGTTTTTGTTACATATTGTATATTCAAATATATAACTGCCAGCTCTTCGAGCGCAACTACCACATGGATTTCATATTATCTCCTGGAAAATGTAGCAACCCTTCCTCCCCTTTAAACTGGTAGTTTAAAAAAAAAATACTTTTTTTGGCTTAATCCTACAGTAAAATCCTCTGTCAAACACTTAATAACTCCCTGCTCATGGTTCATTTTCGAAAAACCCAAAAACGTTAAATTATTTATTTCCTGTCAAAAGGTTTAATACCATTATTTGAGGTAACCAGACAGCACATTAAGATTCTTTCATACAAATTTTAGCACCTCTAAAATCCCTTTGAGAGGTAGTTTTGACATCCTAATAATGACAAACTTTTTAATTAATTTAAGAATGTGCTTGGGCTAAGTTTGAAGTGTATTAAATCAAAAAACAAGATTTTTCATATTAACAAATTCCCACATTTTCACCCCTTTAAAAGTCGAATTTTACATTCCTAGTCCCAGTAGTTTTGGCTGTGCTTTGATATGTCAGCCAGTCAGTCAGTTTCCCCTTTTAAATATAGATAAGCCATACCAGCATCTAGAACAGAGAGAACATGCACATGGTCAAGGCTTATTTAATATATGTGTTGAATTTTATTTGGATTTATGATGAAAATCAGCGTCGGGGAAATTAATATCACTGACAAGACACTAGTTATTTATATGAATGTTAAGGTTTGTTGTGAAATAATGTTCTTTTACAATTTCAGTCTGTGACCGACATGTTCCATGCTATATTATTAGAGATTGAGCGATCAGATGGACATATACCAGACAAGAATGGGTGCGTTGTTTCTTAATGAAAGATTATGTTTAATGAACAAAGTGCTTTTTACTTAAGCTAAGTGATTTAAATGTAGTGTTTGTATGTGCACAGCAAGCTATGTTGCGACCAATGCGATTTATGGTAATTTTGTTAATATTCTTCTGGGGACTTAGAAAATGTAAACTATATATGTGCTGCTTAGGACAAAGAAATATTTTTGTTTAAGGTGTGTCTGTAATTAGCTTTATTAATAAATGTTGCAGATTATAAAGCGAACATTTAGAATACATGTAAGACATTTAATATTCTGGTTAAGTTATCCGTTCATCTTGACCGGTGACAGGCAAAATTTTCTGACCTGAGGCTTATTCATTACTTTATTTACAAAACTATAGTAACAGTACAAAAACTATGAAATCATCTTTATACAAATTAGTGTATAATTTTATTTATTATTTCCTACCATTTCAATAGTCCCATAAAAGTGTCATCATAACAGTTTTTAGCAATTATAAAAATAGTCTTAAATAATATATTTGAAAAATACACAAAAAGATAATGAAAAACTTCTATATAGAACTGCCCATTTTGTTTTTAAATTATCTTATTCATTGCTTAATATTTTTCACTAAGGGGCTATGTATTTGGCTGAACGTAGTTGTCTGAATTTAGTCGTTTTTATATAAGGAAGAGAGAGGATATGTAGAAAGCTTCTGTACACACATCACTGAGTTAGTTCCTGAATCTGTCTGCAGATTCAGAGAAGGAGACAGACTTATCGTGACAAAGGTCACAATAGGTCTGTCTCCTTCTCTGAATCTTTCTGTTTTCTAATAATATTAAAATATTTTGACCAATGCGATTACACTTATCTGAATTCAGCAACTGAGTCATTTAGAACAAAATATTTTTAAAGTGAAAAATTGCTCTTTATTGGCATTTTAAAATTTTCCCTAATTAATTATTATTTTTTACTAATAAACCAGAACTAAATTGATTATCAAACTGTTGTGCTTACAATGTTGATCTATAATGTTATAAACCAAAGCTTACTTGTTGTACATTTTTTTTCTGTTCATCTTGGTAGGAATTTGTATAAACATTTTAATAACTATAAATAAGTAGGCATAATTTTAAATACTTTTATGATTTACAATTAGGTTATTTTGTTTGTTAAGTGGGTATATGTAAATTTTCATGTTCATATTTTTTTAACTTTAAATTATAACTGTGACCATCTTCAGGGTTAGTGCACTGTTAAAACGCAAAAAATATATGGTTAAGGAAAAATCGCACGAGGTATGTGATGCATCCCAGATTTCCAGCTCTGCTACTTTTGGCGTGGATGCATGTCTGACGAAGATTCAAATCTCTCTGGTTGCAAGGGCTGAAACCCAGTCAAAGTTTTTATCAGTCCAAATTATACAGGGTGTCAGGGACTTCGATAACCAACTTGTTACCTTGGATTATTTCAGAATCATGTGTTAAAACACATGATTCTGAAAAAAATGCATTGAAAGTTTTGTTTGTAATTTTAAGAAAAAACTACGGTTTCATAGAAAAGTGCAATACTTACACGGTCAAAATGTATGGAACAGCATATTTATTTTAATAACCAACAATAAAATTGTGCAGGGTTTTGATGGTAACAGTTTGCTCGTCAATGTCCCTGCCAACCTGTATCTCAATTAAGACTTATTTCAATCTTCACAAAGCCAGAACAAATATGCACTTATATTATTTGTAGTATCTTAGATACCTTTAGGCACTTATCTCCTGCACCTATCAAAAACTAAATTGAAAAATAAAAAGCAACAGTTGTTTAGATTTCAAAGAATGTTTTTAAAGGACTCAATTGCATTGAACCATTTTATAATTGTGTAAATATATAAATATTGTAATTGTTATTTTGCCCTGTGGTTATAAATAGATATAATTTATGTTGTGTGGGATTGCATTTAGTACTCTGTCACTGTTCTATTAGAGGCTCGAGAATAAGCGACAGACCAACTCTTAATTAATAATATTATTTTGGTGTGCCTGTTCTGCAATTTAAATAGAAGCCAGGTTCGTGTATAGAGCGAGAAATTGATAACCGTGAAAGATCGCGGTTCCCTCCCCACTTCGACGTTCTGCAGGGGCGATCATCTAATCCTAAAAATAAATCAGAATCAGAACCAGGAAAAATAATCATTTCTGTTATAGAAGAAATTTTCGGGCTGGCTTTGCTCACCGCTTTGGCTTTCCATTCTCTTATTGTTTTTCTGACTTATAAATAAGTAGACCAAGTAACTCCTATTTCTGTAATAATGGGCATAAGAACCTCACCTAAACTTACAAGGCTGGGCCCGTAAATTTACGAGCGCGCTACGCTCGCTCTTTTCAACATTCTTTTAATCGTCACACTTTTCAACAGTTCAAAAGAAAATCTAACCTTTACAAGGTGGGGTTTAAAAAAAAAATATTATTTAATTCACTAGAAATACCTACATGTACTAACCCCTGTGTTTTGCTGCCCCGGGCCCCCGAGAGTCCTCTATTTTCACGCTATCGACAAAATATTTTGTAAAGGAAACTCGCCATGTGAGTGTATTCGGAACTAAAGAAGTACCTATCTTTACTTTTTACAAAGGGTTTACATTTATGGTAATGGTACGTTGTACTGTGCCAATTATTGTTGCATGGCCAAGCTCTTACCCTAGGATTCAAAGACGAAACTTAGCGCACACCTTCGCGAAAGAGATACAGAGACGTTTAAACTTATTCTAACTTGTTTGCTCTGTACTAGCCTCTTATATTATAAGAACTGGAAGTACTCGTATCGTGTCGTTGCGCATACAAAACACCCGTGCGAGTACCTACACATTGTTTTGCATGCATACTTAGTTAGACTATTTTAGGTTCAAGTTATGCTTATTTGGTTAGGTAACACCAAAAAGTAAAAAAAAAAAAATACACTTAAATGCCATAATGGCAATACTTGAATGTATACATAATTTATAAAATACACGAATGTATGTGTTACTAGTGGGAATTGGTTTGTTCGTGTATATGTATCGTCAATATAATTTATGTTGAACAGATACTGGGGTATTTTGTAATGAATGTATAAAATATATATTTTAGGGTTCAGTAGCCAAATGACATCGGTAAACATGTTAATATGGTTATGGTTTACTTTGATCTACGTAGGGGTACTTATAACTTTGTTAATAAAATATAAGCTTTAAAGTTTGCAAAGCTTAAGTCGGGCGCTAAATAGTAATTAAGTAAAAAAATATTGCTGATAGTTCTTGACGTAACTAAGCAATACATTATTTAAAAATAAATCATTCATGTCATAGGCTACGAAACCTTAGTTTTTGTTGGTATATACAAGGTGGCAGCGGACACCAACGCGCAAACTATAACCATGACAGGTTGTGCGTGGATGTTCCTGCCACCCTGCATAAATAAGATTCTTTTGTAAACGAGTTTCAAATGTAAATATGTATGTGAGTTAATGTGTTTACAGACTTCCACATATGGGTGCATAATGAATGGAATAAAGCTCAATGACTCATAATAAGGTAGATTTTTCCATTTTGCCAACAGAAAGCCCATATTCTCGTGATAAGTAATATTCGTAAGGTGGATTTTCAGATTTGGTCTCGGTGTTGAGCCGAGCGTTGAGAATCTAACAGAGTTCATCCCATCGCAGCGCGTCAAAAAAACACGCTGTTGAATTTGCTACTCTCCGCGCTAAGCGGAGCGTTGAAATTCCAGCGTGCGATAAAATCCCGCCGCGATATTTTTACGTCCGTGCGAACGTGGGTTTATGTTGAATGACAGATAGTCTGCAATTTGAGAGCAGGATGCTCTCAAATTGCAGACGCCGCAAATTATTTGAGAAAAGTTGCGCAACATTGTTTCAGCAACATGTTTAGTTCTCGCAACATCAAATATTGCGAAATGTTCCTTTCAATATACGGGTTTTACCTAGGACCAAAATATTTTAAATTTCCGAATCGTATGCCAGTACCTAAGTACTAACACTAATACTTAAATCGGTACTTAGGTACTAATGTATATACCGATTTTATTCGGTAGGTAATTGAGTCAAAATTAAACTCGACCGTTCCCAGACAAGCGATTCACTTTGCAATTGGATTTAATTAAGGTGAAATCGTCAGGGTAGCGCGTGAAATTAATGTTTTCTTACGTTTTTGAAATTTGCAGGCCAGTATTAGGTGTGCGTTACGCCAGCAGGAAAGTATTTCCTATAATTAATTTAGCCATACAAAGAGTTAGTGCTTCATCTGCTGGCAATGTGCGGCAAAGATAGTTTGTGCGCCCTAAGGTTTCGGAATAAAACGGGGAAAACGCTTCCTGCTGGCGTAACGTTGTTCTAGCAGGAAAAATTCTAAAGGAATGACCGTAGAGAGAAACTATATGGTCAGATATCTTAAGTTTTTGCACGAATGTGCGCAAAAAAAAAAGAAATTCGTGCGTCATAAGGTTTTAGATATATGTAGTATATAAATTCCTGCTTAAATTAGCTAGCGTATAAACTTACTGAAAACGGTTTTCGGTTCTTCTTGTTAGCGTTAACATCCACAATAAATTTTGAGAATGTAGGTACCTATGTACATTCTCTCGCTCGCCTTTTGAAATTATACTAGTTGAAGTTTAGTAACCTTGAGCTCGAAATGGAAGACTAGGTTATTGGTTATCCTACCAAATTCGAATAAGCACAAAAAAGCCGAACTTTCAAACATATGGATGCATGGTCAGATTTAAGCATGTCGTGTTTGGGTAGGTACACATAAGAAAAATAGTAGTTTGAAGTTACTCAATTTACTTAGCTTAGGTTAATATAAATTAGAGTACGAATAAGTACGTTTGTTAAGTTAAAAATAACAGTTACAGTAACGGTTATTTATGTAAATAAAACTGTATTTATCTGCTTATTAGCGGTAATGTGAATTTTTAAAGATAACTCAAATAAAACACAAACTAAGAGCAACTCCTATACTTTTTCTACGGTCTCGCATGGAAAAGTTTCCGACAAACAAGACTCTGCAAAACGTTACACCAGCAGGAATTGATATATCTCTAAAGCCTCCATTTTCTCCCACATACTTAATTTTTTGTGCACATTCATGCACAAACAGCTATCTGACCATAAACCTACTTTGTTTCTCTCTATAGTCATTCGTTTAGAAATTTCCTGCCAGAACAACGTTACGCCAGCAGGAAGCGTTTTTCCCGTTTTATTCCAATACGTTAAGGCAACCAATAAACTATAAATTTGGCGCACATTACTAGCAGATGAAGCACTAACTCTTTGTCTGGCTTAATTAGTTCTAGGCAATACTTTCCTGCTGGCTTAACGCACGGCCGGTATTAGGTTGTTTTTTGATCAAAATATAATAGAGAAAGTATCTGTTTACTCAAACTCAATCAGCATAGGTACAACCTGATTTACTTAAATGACACTTACCTGCAAATTGCAGAAAACGCTGGACAAGTTGGATTTCACGGCTACCCTACGAAATTTTAATTCTAGTGTTTTCGTACCGCCATGCGTCCCGTATATGGAAGTCACAGTATGTTTGTACCTACACCTACCACTAAATCATTTCTAAAACCAAAAACGGCTAGCTGGCTAGAGCTCTTTTGGCGTTCTTATTGTTACAGATAAAACCAGCTTGTATAAATATTTTTGATTTTCAGGACCGATTTTTGTACCTACTTACGCAATATCCATTTCCCATTGCATAGCGTAGCTATGTCGTGTAATTATTATAATAAAAAAAGCTTAGTGATTTAGCTACTCAGAAATGTGCGAAAAAGATATTTGTGGCGCAATATTGTAGGTATCCTCTTATTTGTAAATAACTACAATTTTAAATAAACAACTGCTACCACAAAAATGTGTTTAATCAAAAATGAACCTGTTTTAAAAACTGCTCATAATTATCGTTTTAATAAGGTACGACGCGAGCATAATATATTAATAAGGAAAGCTCGGCAATAATATCTGATTTCATGATTCATCCATTTATTTATGACGACAAAGTTTAATCATTTGTGGAAGTCATATAAAAGTGGCAGCACAAAACATCAAAGGAACAGCAAACATTTCTGGCGAGACAGCAACGCCAAAATATAAGTTGCTGCCTCGTCTTCAAAAAAATGTGTCAATGCACTTTATCGGACATATCTTGCGTTATAAATATCTATCTACTCAGTTGAATTCAGAAGAATGTGATACCTTGTTGTGATCAAAAATATCTGACATCACTTGGACAGCACACAATCCTGACATAATGTTCGAGTTTTCCTTTAGAACGCAATCTGAGCCTCATTTACCTATGGTGAAAAAACAAAATTATCTCGCTTGTAGCATAAATATCTGGCATAATGTTTCGAGCATTCGAGCCGCTTTATTCTATAAAGCAATGAGCGCCGCTCAGACATAAAACAAAAGAGATTCGTAAGATATATAACAAAAGAAAACTTTAAAATGCATCATGCAGTTTTTTTTGTGTTCTTTTATGTGCGATCGGTTTTCTAGCCATAATCAGATGGGGTCTTCGTGTGAGATCATATTTGTGATGTTCCATTGAACATTGACGTTTTTTTCAGTCTCTAGTCCCAGTTCAGGATTTGCCATTCCTTTAGGCGGATTATATGCCCTTTTCTGTTTAGAAGGTTCTTGGCTAAGACATTGCTGTACTTACTCAGTCTCTGTTTTGCATTTTTCGCATAGTTCTTCTTTCACTGTTGGTATCTAAGCGCTCGTATATATCTTTGTTTCTGACTATCCAGTGTGCGCTTGAGATGGTTCTTAGGGCAAAATTTTGGAAGCTTGGTAAAATTTCGACCCTAGTTGGAGTTGCTAGCATATCCCCGAGTTCTATTCCATAAGTCCAGATTGGTTTTACTATAACTTTGTAAATAAGTATCTTGTTAATAAGAGATAACTTTGATTGCCGTCCTAAAAGCCAGGATAGACTTTTCATAGCAATGGTGACTTTTTTTTCTTGGTCCTAATGTGGTTGGCCTAGATGTAGCTCAAGGTATTTTACTGGCAGTCGTTTACTTTTCATGTACACTAGGGCACAATCGCCCTTCCGAAGAGTGAAAGTCACTTGAACTTAGTTAAATTAGGTTGAATTCACAATTTTTCAGCCAAAGGTCAATTTTATTCAACTGGACTGGATGAGATGCCCGCGTTGGATCCTTGTCACTAACAAGGCATGCAGTGTCGTCTGCATAGGTCGCCGTTACCACTTCATTAGTATTAGGCAAACCTGCAGTAAAGATCGAGTAGAGTACGGGCTTGAGCACAGAGTCTTGTGGGACTGAGGTCTTCATTTCATTAGGATTAGAGAGTTCTTCCTCATACTAAACTTGTCTTTGATCTAAGTAAGGTTTTAATAATATATGAAAAGAGTTAGGTAGAATGCATTTAATTTTGTACAAAAGTCCCTTGTGCCAGACCCTGTCGAATGCCTGTTTGATCAACAGAACAGTATTCTTTATTTTCCAACGAATGTCTGACTTCATGGACCACTCCATGCTCTTTTTCTATAGTTGCGTGCTTTTCACGGAATCCAAATTGGTGGTCTGGAATTATAACATTCTCGACAAGACCTGGTTTTAATCTACGTAGAAATATGTTCTCATCAACCTTCGTTAAGAATGGAAGGAGGCTTATGTGCAGTGGCGGACTAATAGGGGGGCGGAAGGGGCGGCCCGCCCTGGGCCTCCGGTCTTGAGGGGGGCCCAAATGCCTCCGCGTTCCCCTGATCAAATCCAAACAAGACTTGAAAAATGTGCTTAGTACCTACATCATTTCATGCAAATCAAAACACTACAGACATCTAAACTTTTTACGCGGTACTAGTATTCTTTTAACTTAGCTGAACGCGTCCAATACGCGGGGGGAATTCCCGTCTTTGTTGCGGGTACTTCCCCAGGAATCCCTGAATGAATGAAGTGCAAATAATTCACTCTTTTACGCCTACATTTACATTCACTACATTCTATTTATGTCGAAAAAATAAACATTGGTCATTTTCGCTCTCACTCATCATTACGTTAAAATTTAATCGTTTATTAGCCTACTCACAGATAATTTAATACTACGTACAGGTACCCAATCCCATACAAAGAAATGAAACCTCCCTAAGTCTGACAATTGAGCTGGCAATTTTTATTCGTCCAATTTTTCAACAGATGGCAGCATAAGCGACTCACTAATTGCCAGAGGCTGTAGTTTTACAACGCCATCTAGGAGACGACCTACTTTTAAAACGTTTCATGCAATCCTTTTATATACAGTTTTATAGTTCCGGGTTCAGAAAAACATGTAATTAGGTATCTTTAATCTTTATATGTAAAAAAAAAAAAAAAGTTTTTTGATAAATATGTAATAATATTGGAAACTGTGATGAGGCAGAGGACCATTTGAGTAAAACGCCATCTTTTGTAAAAAAGCTCTAAATAAAATGATTAACTAATGGATGCTTTTATCATTAAAAGGGTTCGAATTAAAGATAAAGGCAGCCTTTTATAAATACGTGCATTATGAGTGAAAATAGATTAATCAGCACTAAACAGGGTAGTTTAGATTTTTACCAATCATAATTCAGACAAAGTTCTGCCGTTTATCGCTTTGTATTGATTGGTAATTTCATAATGGTTATCTATGCTGCCATTTATGTTTTTTTTTCAAGACAAATTATAATTTGTTCGAGTTGAGACAACTATTTATAAAGACAACTTGAAGAATATTAACGATGAAACTAAGAAATGGCGAAATATTGTACATCGCATTGTGCTTAGCTCAACAATATCTTGCCTTCTGAGGCCACCGTGAAGATATTTCGTTGGAAAACAGGGGAAATTTTCTAGAATTAGTACAACTGTTAGCGAAATATGATCCGGTGTTGAACGAGTATTGCTTAAAACCAGAAGAGGCTGCGGGTCAAAGATAATACCATCTTATTTGTCAAAAGGAATTGATTCAATGTTTGGGTGATCATCAGTGTCCAGAATAGGTAGAGTATAAATACCTAAACTTGGCGGGAAGGTTTAACATAGAGTGGTTAAAACCACCAAAACTTTTATTTCATTTTTATTGCATCCCGCAATCCCGGAAACTGGTATTAAGTAGTATTAATTATAAATACCTTCTCCATTTTAATCAGCTATTAAACAAAAATCTCTCTTTCCGCCCTTTTCAAGTTAGAACACACGTTTACAAGGTAAAATCATCACACATCTACTTGGATTATTTATTAGCCGTATTTCCTGGGAATAAATGCTACAATTGTTAACATATGATAGGTTAGTGTCTAGGTCAAGGTAATAAGTTCTTGTACGAAATCTAAATGGACAGCGTTCGTTTTGTTTTGAGTTAATAACATCCTACAAAAACCTTTCACCAGAATGTCTCTTGAAATAAGAACCGCCAAACCTCAAGTTCATGCTGACCCGCTTGGCCCAACCACAATTAGATTAAAGCTGAAAATCAAAACTCAGTTCGATTGGCTTATTTAGCCTTTTGGCCTTAACAAAAACAGTTAAGCTGGACCTCAGATAACAATGAAACTTGATCACAACAGATCCAGGCTTTCCTCACTTTTAGGCTCTTTACGCAAGTTGTTCATTGCCTTCGAGGTTGTTATCGATGCTCGTTGGAGCCTTAAATGATTTGCTATAAATTAAAACAATAGCTAAGCTAAGTGAGGTCTTTGTACTTTCTTGTTGAGAATTAAATTTCCTTAACCATAGAATGGATTGATCTCACCAAATTCGAAGCTCAGGATCCTTTGGCAGGCAAGCAGTTCCTTGCATGTATGTAGGTGTGCAGTTCCAAAGAATTGAATTTCGCGACACAGGGCACACTCTGGCTGTACCAGTTGACAATCTGATAAAAAAAATATGGTGAATTTGACAAAGAGCAAGTTTCCCAAGAAATAAAAAGGTACCGCAGGCATGTTCAAGCCACCGATACGAGTATGGACGTTGCTACCAAACGGAGAGCCCAAGAAATCCTTCAATTTATAATAAAATGGGACTTCAGTGAATCGTTACCCTGTTTATATATCGCTTATACTTCAATACTTCTTGACCATTTGCATCTCAGTTGCATTATGCGTGAGGAGTTTTTCGAAAGTTAAACTAATTAAAAATTATCTTCGATCTACAATGGGTCAAGAGCGACTGGTTAATCTAGCCGTGCTTTCAATAGAAAGAAAAATTTCCTAAGAAATCGATTTCCCAGGTTATTGAGGAGTTCTGTAAGTTGAAGGCACGAAGACACATATAACACGCTACAAAAAATAAAATTAAAACTATCTCTGATTTATTTTATCTATTTTTTTTTGTCAATCTATTCGTATTTTATTTTCCTTGCCCATATCCATTCCATATTTTTTACCACTTAACCAGAATATCCGGTGGCTGCCTTAAGCGAACTCAAAGCCTCCAGCCAGGGACGAAAAACCTACATTACTTATCGACCCACTGTGGGTACGGACCTCGGCTTAGGGCGTCGCTGGAGGGAGGACAGCAAGATGGGACAGCCTGGATCAGATTTTGATGATTATTATTATCGGGGAATTTAAAGCTACAGGCTCAGCTACGGCGCGGGCTGGTACTTCGTCGAGCAAGGGGGGGGGGGGGGGGGGGATAATTACGTCGGGGCCTTCGCGAGGGACCTCGGTGGCGAGGTCAGAACGTCAGTTTGTGTTTTTTGTGCACTGTACTGGTGGCCCTACTGCTCTCCTGGATGAGAGTTATGTGGTTTTCGGGGTCGGTGAGGACATGCCTTGGACGGCGGACTTGACTAATGGTGGAGACAGTACAACCAGCGGCCTGGACAACCAGAGGGTTGTGGTGATTCGCGGCGGTATCGAAGAAACGCTTTGAGTTGCGTTTCATAAATTGACGGATAATGAGAATTTTAAGGTCGACCTGGAGGATTTCGTTGCGAACGTACCAGAAGGAGCCTGTTGTCCTACGGAGGAATTTATTCTGGAGAGTCTGCATTCTATGGAACTGTACTGGCATAGGTCATGATCGGGCGACGAAGTGGAGTCTACCTAGAGTGAAGGCGGCGCGCGAACGAGCCGCCTCTCAAAAGGAGAGATGTTCATCGAGCACCACACCCAGATATTTGGATCGCTTTTCGCAAAGGATCGGCTTGCCGAAAAAGTTCGTTCGTTTGTTCTGGAGGGTCTGCATTCTATTGAAGAAATGGGGCTTGGCTTGTGCGAAGACTGCACTGGCATAGGCGGTTCGGGCGAAGAAAAGATCGAAGTGACACATCTTTTATAGCCGATGCAGCATTCTTTACTTTGGCGTCGCTTGTCTTTTCAGATAGTTTTAGTGTTTCTTTGATGCCACTTTTTTGTGCTGCCAGTTGAGCCTTCCACAAATGATCATTTAAATTTGCCAGTATCTCGACGACGTATATAGGTAATTGACGAATCACGAAATCAGATATTATTGCTTTTTTTATTTTTTTATGTATGGCATCTCGTAGTTGACCTTGAGAGGTCGTGACTAGTTAACCGGACTATCCTGTGGCTGCCTTAAGCGGACTCAAAGCCTCCAGCCAGGGGCGTAAAACTACTTACATTACTAAGCGAACGCTCGCTAAGGGCACCCCCTGTGGGGTACGGACCTCGGCTTAGGGCGTCGCTGACGGGAGGACAGCAAGATGGGACAGGCTGGATCTGGATTATATTATTATTATCAGGGGAATTTAAAGCTACAGGCTCAGCTACGGCGCGGGCTGGCACTTCGTCGAGCAAGGGTCGGGGGGGACAGTTACGTCGGGATCTTCGCGAGGAACCTCGGCGGCGAGGTCAATTGTCGGTCTGTGTTTGTGCACTGTACTGGTGGCCCTACTGCTCTCCTGAATGAGAGTTATGTGGTCATCGGGATCGGTGAGGACATGCTTGGGACGGCGGACATGACTAATGGAGGAGGGAATATAGCTAGCGGCCTTGACAACCAGAGGGTTGCGGTGATTCGCGGCGGTATCGAAGAAACGCTTTGAAATGCGTTTCATGAACTGGCAGATAGTGGGAATCTTTAGGTCAACGTGAAGGATCTCGTTGCGAACGTACCAGGGGGAGCCTGTAATCCTACGGAGGAACTTGTTCTGGAGGGTCTGCATTCTATTGAATCGATAGGGCTTGGCGTGTGCAAAGACTGCACTGGCATATGTCATGATCGGGCGGATGCACGCTGTGTAGATACGCATTTTGCACTTTAGTGACAATTTGCTACGTGCATTTAGGACAAAGTAAAGTCTACCTAGAGCGAAGGCGGCGCGCGAACGAGCCGCCTTAATGTGCTCTGAAAAAGAGAGGTGCTCATCGAGCACTACACCCAGATATTTGGCTCGCTTCTCCCAAGGGATCGGCTTGCCGAACATGGTGATCGGTCGAGGGGGGCAGGGATTGCGACGCGGCTTTGAGAAAAGAACCGCTTGACTTTTGTCGGGATTGACTTCGATTCGCCATTTTCTAAACCAAGCGCCAAGCTTGTTCACTTGGGTTTGGAGAATGCGCATCGAATTTTCATTACGGCCGGTGCAGTAGATGGCCGTGTCGTCTGCGAACAGGGCCAACTGCGCCTTACTGCACTTGGGCATATCGCTGGTGAATAGCGTGAAAGCTAAAGGAGAGATCACAGAGACCTGAGGGACTCCTGCGCGAATAGGGTGGGGGGAGGACAGCGCTCCTTCGATGCGATAACGGAAGGTGCGGTTCGACAAAAAGTCCCGTAAGATGAGCACGAGACGATCTGGCGATATTATTGCCGAGCTGTCCATATATTTATACTCGTGACTGTACATCATAATCAACTAGTGAAAATTCGAGAATCGACTATATTTAATTTTAAAATGTTTCTTTTGGAACTTTTTATTTCTGAACGATTGGCTTGGGGAAATGTCAAGGTGACAGTAAATTGTCAACAAATTATTGTGAAAATGGCGACTACCGGAGTAGGATTTCGATGGTTAGATTTATTAGAAAAGGAATTCGACAAAGCATGTGTCGAATTAGACACATCTATAAGTAAGTAAAACATGTTTATCACACTCTTGAATGTAGTAAAGTTCCAGTACCTTCGCACTTATGATTTTTCAATCGGAATCATGCTGCTGTTAGTCCTGTGATTTTTGGTGAACATTTTATTTAAGCGTTTTTAAATTTTTATTGCAGTAGCATTAAATCAATATGACTTACCTACTGCTTAATATAAAAGTTATGGGTTGGTGGTTTAAAACTCTGTGCACCTGGATCACTGCATTTAGAACTTAGTTACCTAAGTCATTGTCTGAGTTCATTAAGTTGTGTTGTTATAAAAGTGATGATACTGTTGAATTGCTGTATAATTCATGATCTTGTTTATTTTAATACCATTTTGTAATATTTAATTTTACCCTTTGTTGTGAATGTGGTCTACTAAAACCATTGGCATTACCTGGAGGATTTGGAGTTTATTGTATCTATGTAGTTCATCTATGTAGCTCTTAAAAATTTGTTTAATAAAGATTAAACTGTCATAACAAATTATTAGAAAGAGAATCAAAACCTCTTTAACTTTCAGATTACGCAGACAAGATGTTACAATAAATTGTACACAATTTAAAGTTTTTAAAGTATAATTTTACAAATTGTAATATTATGCTGTACTGGAATTGAAAGGATTTTTCATTTTAAAATTTTTATGTGTCTGTTATTTACAGTAAAGCTTCATTAGTCTTTTAAATCAGTATACCAAATATTACCCTTATTATCCACAACAGAACCTAAAACATGTAGGAATCATGTTTTAGGTTCTGATGTTGGTAATAAATGTCTTAAGTTCATAATCATTTCAGAAAAATATAAATTGCAAGTACTTATCTTTACTGTTCTTCATTTCATCAACAAAAGTACAAAAAATAATTAAACAAAATGTTTGTAAATTACAGCAGAGTTGGAGACAGAGGAGCCAGAGGTGGTGTTTGCTTCTCGTCAGAGGATCGCCACTCTCAGCTCATGCTTTGCACAACTCACACACAAGGCACTTACAATATTTCAGAACAGTGCCAAAATAGAGGTATGTCAATGTCCATGAGTTTTTAAGAAAACCATAAAAGGTACCTATTTAAAATGTGTAACCTGAAAATAGAACTAGATGAGGTTAGTATGTGGTTCTCGTTAAGGTATAGCTCACCTCCTGTTGTATGGCTGTGTAAAAGGCAATTAAAGAATTATTGAACATCAGAAGCAGTTAATTAAAATGAATTAAACAAAAAACCGACCAATTGCATGTCGGACCTCACACAATTCAGAGTTCTGTACTTGGGATGAATTCATCCCAAAAACAAAAATATCACTGTTGTTGAAAAACAGGTTCCACCATACATTGATATATGTCATGGTCAGTTCTCCAATGGCAAATGTAAGTTTGTAACTGCAACAAAAAAAAACTGTGATAAAACTACAAGCTAACGATCTTTGGACCTTTTCCTTTTGTGCTGTGAGACCTTGCTTCTTGCCAAATTTCGTGATTCTAGGTCAAGACAAATTACCCTGGTTTTGGTTAATTTGTGAGTATATGTCGCATTAAGGTTAATTTGTCAGCATATGTCGCATATATGACTGTTTATTTTGTTGCATTGACATACAAACTTGACTTAAATGCGCCCTTTCCATACTTTGCCGCGTATTATTACTATCCAGAATTTGAACCTTATTAGCGTCACCATCGGACGGCGCAGTAATACAGACTTTGTTCTTTTTTAAATCAACAAGTTCCGATTCCTAGCTAGAGAAATTCGTTTTTCAAAAATCTAATGATTCAGTTTTAGTTTTTAAGTATTTTTCGCTATCCTAATTTCCTAATCCTAACTAATATTATAAATGTGAAAAAGTTTGTTACGCTTCCACGCTAAAACGGGTGAACGGGTTTGGAGGAAATTTGGAACACAGAAAAAGACCTGGATAAAGACATAGGCAGCTTTTCATCCTGGATCGCAGACGAAGTCGCGGGTAACAGTTAGTTACCTATAGTTTCGGATCTGGGCATTATTGCTGATTTGAAACATTCAACCTGTTCATACAGACAAATTGATAACTTACATCTTTTAGAAGTTGGTTGAAAATAAATGTGTCTCCATGATCTTTTATTAAATCCACTTAACTGGCAGCTGTGTCTGTGTTGAGGCTTATTTAACAAAACTGACAAAAACTAACTATCACGAATTATTTGCGGTGATATCAGTAACGATATCCAGTGCAGAGGTTCGTAGTTACAATGAAACCTTGAATATAACGTGTTAAGACGTAAACAAGGCGTTAATTTAATGTTTTCGTTAATTTTAGTAATAATTGTGTTTTTCCATCTTTGCCAGCTTTATCAATCAATTTACGGACACCTCAGTTTTTTTTTTTTAATGTAACTTAAAATTTACGGTTTTCGCAATTTTTCCTTTTTCTGTGCTATAAGACGTTGCTTCCTACCAAGGGGAGGTAAGGGAAGTACCCTTGAACTCAGAATCTTGAAATTTGGTACGAGGCCCAGTAGGTTTTGATTCCCTTGCGAGTGTCGAAAATTTGCGGCATAAACGGCTCTATCTTTTGATTGCGTTGGCTTAGAAGCACACACACAGCTCTCTCACAGCTCCAAGGGACAGTAGACCTGAGTATTTGGTATAAATTCCAGCTTGATACCTCCACGCGTTCCTGAGAAAAAGGGTCTTGACAGACAGACAGACGGACGGACGGAGGTACGGAACCCTAAAAATACTTGATTCTAAAACTGAAAATCATTGAGTATAATAACATTGTTAAGTTAATTAATACACCTATTAACTCATTATTACAGCCAATAGCATGTCAAACGACACACTACTAGCTTAAGTTAAGCTCTGATTAATACTGCGTGCCATACAAAACAGAGCTAGTCGAAAGAGTCAAGCTTGACGTGCTTTTGACTGAACTAACAATAACATTTATTCGTCTATGAAAATATTATCATGCGTTTGTGCTGGTGCATTAAAGTCAGTATGACGCCCTAACCCCATAAACCATACAGATATTATGTGCGCAAAACATTCCACAGTACGATTGCTGGTGAGGCAAGTGCAGTACCATTAAGCAATATCATGTCTGCCAGCCAAATCCCGGTCTATTAAAATATAACTATAATAAAAACGTGAACGGAAATAACGCGACTGAAACGAAAAAAAAAACACAATCGGTATCTTTGAAAACCGTTACCTTACATGAAAACATTATTAAGATCGCCATATTCTAATCTTTTATATTGCACAATAAGTAAATGTGGTAGTAAAATAGAAGAAATATATAAAAAAAACTATATTATTATATAACCCCACGTATTTGACCCTTACGTGAAGATTTCGACAAATCTTCACGTAAGGGTCAGCTTCAAATTCAAATATCAATCAAAGCTATTAGGTTCGTTGATTTAGAGATAAACGCAAACATAATATGACCACTTTTTGGCCTTTTCCTTTAGGACCTTATATATATAACGAAATTTCAATGATTTATCATTGAAATTTCGTTATATATATAAGGTGTATCTATTCATACACGAAATATTGTAAGAGGGACCTCTATAGGTCGTTTAGAAGCTATAGAAACGAAAAAGAAATTTTTAATGTAAATGTTTTTTTTATTTTACGTAATTATCATAATTTAAAACTGCTTGAGATGTTTTGCATAAAACCGGCCTGCTCTATGAATCAAAGACGCGGCGGCGGGGAGAGGCGCGGGCGCGGTGCCTTGCCGCGGGGCGCGTGCCGTCTCTCTGTTTAACATATCACTGGTGAACTGTAATGAACATTCGACAATACACCTCTGCCTATCTCTACGGGGAATGCAGGCGTGATGATGTTCACAATAAACCAACTTAGGTAGACTTCGTAACTCGACCTCGTCTTATTTTGATAACAGAGTTATCGCTTACAATAAAAATAAATGTGAATTTAAAATACAAAACGACCTAAATCTAAGTAGGTACAATATTGAATTCCCTGCTCGCAGTTTTACAAAAACAGTACCTTCTGTAAACCAGGTACTTACATCTAAATAAGCAGCTAATGACCTCTGTGGGGTTACGACTTTTACGAGCGAGCATCGAAACGTTTCAATCATTTTCTTATTTTTTTTACGAAAAGGATCCTAGATTCGATTAAAACATTCATATTCTACAGTGTTACACATCTTTTAGATAATAATAATGGAAAAATAAACAGCTGACGCAACGCGGATTCGCGTAAGGTAATGACTTCTGTCTAAGTTACGAACTGTGCGTCGAGTCGTATCTGTCAGCTGATTGATAGGTTGTGTACCTACCTATTTGTACAGATGTAAACTGTAAGAAGTGCATAGCGCGAACAATTTAAAATGTACATACCTCATAACGACGTAGTTTTTATTTACACTATTTACACCAAAATTGCTGTACATATTCACCCTGCAGTTGCACGTTAAATAATGTGTCGTTGCACTTTTAACAATGTCTCTCTAGCTATCACTGCGTAAACAAGCGTTCACGATTCACGTTTTGTTGTTCCGCACTAGAAATGGTCTGGCCGTCATTACCATAAATCAGGTCTATCCCTACCCCACACATGGAAATCCAACGGCGTAAGATCAGGCCTGCCTCCGTCTGCAGCTGGGGGCATGTAGACCCTGTAGTCCCGTTGCGGCTGTCGAGCTTCTAGGATCTCTAGGAAGGGGGCTTGTGCTGTGAGAAAAATAAGACCATCCTCATTGTAGCAGTCCACCATGTATGGTACTCCTAGTTGGAATATTTCGGCATTGTTGCGTTTGTTGCGCGAAGCGTTCCACGTAAGTTAAGCCGCGTGCAGTGCAACATGCAGTTCGCGCGAGACTGAACACGGCGGCGGACGACGCGGCAGGCGCGGGGCGAGGCAACTGAAGCCGGCGCCGGCGGCGCGACGGCGCTGCGAGTCGGGTCTCTTTTGATCATTCATAAAAGCCACGCGACATCTAAGGGCGCCGCCATGACCTCGCCCGCTTCAATGAAAGTAGTTTCTACGTAGTATTTTCGTAGAAACTAGCGTAATGGATGTTACAAAATATGAAAGAGCCAGTATTTTTATGTGTGTTTAAGTAATATTAAATTATTAATTTTTTTAAATTAGATGCTTAGATAAAAAACTCTGTTTCATTTCTATAGCCCAAGTTCGACCTATAGATGCACCTCTTCAAATATTTCGTGTATGAATAGATAGATACACCTTATTTAGGCCAAAAGGCTCCATCAATCCGTCAGATATTTATTTATTCACTCAGTATAGGTTACATTATTGCATACAATAACTTTTGTTCGCCCTGAATATCCTATTTATTCCTTTTCCAAATCTGAGTTTTAAGATCACTTTATTTATGGTTCATTTTCGAAATTTGAAAGTAGTTTCCTGACTACGGAGCACTTATCTGAAACTTTTCAAATATATTTTCGGTATTCTCTCATCATTCCGCACCTACTCAGCTATCAACTTTTCGCCCTGCATATGCTTGCTCAAAAACCTCCCCTCCATTGCTTATACCGAAGTAAAAAATATGAAAGTACGACTGGGTAGTCATAATTTTTGGTGGTCCAGCATGTTATTTTGTTGTTATTTTCGCTTCTTACTTAGATAAACCTATAATAGTAGCAATTTAAACCTGGTACCAGTACATTCCTATACAAGATGATGACGTTATTTTGAGGTTTGTCGTTGTTACACTCACAGAACAAATAATTTTATTTGTTCTGTGGGTGCATCTTTGCCACATTTTTTCGCTTTTATGGAACGTCCTTGAGAATTACTAAAGTATTGTGTAATTGAACACCTATACGTAATCATTTCCTCAGTATGCAAATAAAGATTGTTTGTACAAGTGCAGACCATGACTTTGAGGGAAAGTATGGCCACACCACGTGTTGTCAGTGGCTGACTCACAAAGTTTTAAATAAATGACAAAAAGGTTCTCACAGTATTTATATTATAAACTTAAAACGAGGGTTTCGGGTAGTTAATGTTCGGGCCGCGGTCGTAAGGGTGTTTGTGCAGATGTCGTCGGTGCGGTGTCTGCACGGTCGTGGTCTTCGCCCTGCGAGCCGCGCTGCCACTCAGGCTAGCCTTGTCTATGCCCATGATATCGCCACCCCCGCCGTCGTCGAAGTAGCCAGCCTCGTCATCCTCGTAATCAAACTCTTCGTCGGATTCTTCACTGCTGTAACGGCAAATAATACATTGAAAGCATGACCATTTATGTTGTATTCTTATTTCTCTCAGAACATTTGCTGAGGCTTTGAGTTCACTGCTATCGTCTTAAATATCCACTGTAGACACGAAACTTTTAATAATAGTCTATGAAATGAATAATAAAACCAGTTTTGTGATCATGAGATTGGCACAGTCTTAAAATATTTCTGAACCTTTTAAAAGAACAACGCTCCAAGATCATTTATGATCGAATTATTTGGATTATAGAATCATTCTTCTATCTGGTATATTCCGACACTTACTTGATCCCTTCCAGTTTTTGCAGTAGTCTGTCAGCAGCAGCAGTGACGTCAGACGCTGGCACTGGTTCCTCGGAGGCATCTTTCAGATGCGCTTCCAAGCGCTGCAGTGCTGCATCTGCTCGGTCCGTCAGCGACACGAATTTCTCTGTCAATTGCCGTAGTTCATTCTCTTTGAGGATTGTGTGGGATGTATTACGAAACGCACCTTCTAAGCGTCGACAAGTCACATCCGTCTGGAAATGAGAAAAAAAAGAATTGTTTGTATTCAATCACTCATTTGTGACTTTGAATCTGAAACCCACATTCCCCGCCTCAATATCAGTAAATTATCAGCAAAGAGAATAATCAGAGACCATTAATTTCCTGTTTGTTCTGGAGCAAGCTTGAAAATGATATGAATGGGGATAAATGTTCAGTAAGTTTTTAAATGCCTCGGTAACTTCCACGCCAAAATAACCATACAAGGATAATTCTACATATTATTATGATAAGTATTAAGTATGGCGAATTCATTAGGTAATATTTAATCAGTAATACCTGCGGCACACGGGTCGCATTCAGGATCTTTACGACTCTGTTGTCATACTTGTTTATATCTTCTTGGATCTTCTTCAGCTCATGGAATGTCGAAGATGTTCTGAAAATAGAAGATCACGATCATGTAAAAACTACTTTTACTTAAAAAAAACACAGTCATTCAAAAACTCAAATACATGACCAATTCCAACCAGATGTCATGTCAGAGTCCTCTGACTCTGACATGGAATATGATTGGAATCGCAAATAATCCCAGTACTTAGTCATCATACGGTTACACTTATCTGATGCAAGAAGGAATAGAAGGATCAATAAGTATCGCCTTCGAAACGCATATCAGCAGTTGTCATTTTGCGCAGTCAGGTCTAGCTTAGAGGTCAACGTGAAATATGACAAATAATAAATTAAATAGGTTTCCAGAAACCTGTGCATAATAGCGTATCCGAGTAGCCACCAAGTGTAGGTTAGTGTACGTATAGTGTCTTGGTCTTCACCGTAATTTACATAAATAAGGACTCGTATGGCTAGAGAATAATGCATGGGCTACGTACAGTTTAATTAACGAATCGATTAGTTTGCCCAGCACATCCGTCACGTGCTTCGGATCGTCTTGCTGTACTTGCTGACAGGAATCCACGAAACGCTTTTGTGCTTCCAAAAGTTCTTGCATCTGCAAAAAAGAAAAAGAATAAGTTTTGTTGAATCTGTTGTAAGATTCTCAATGTTGGGTTTTTTTGAGCGAATATTCAACGAGCATGTCGGTCAAGGATTGAATGCTTGATTGAATCACTTTTGTTATTTATGGGTCGGAAAATACGTCAGGCAAACATTTGATTTCAAGGTGGTATGTGTATATTAGATTTAACAAAATATACCTTAAGATCAATCCTATAAGAGTTATCGCTAAGTCGTTTGGTGAAGATTTGGTCCAAATCTGCAGAATTGATCCTCGCATCCCGTTGTCGCCTGGCCAAGGCTCTCAATCCGTCAGCTAGCTCCCGTCGCGTCACGTTGACGAGGGAGAGGCCGTCTCTCATCAGAGACTCTAGTATTATACTACGGTGCCACGTGTCTGCGTATGCGCCGTTTACCTGGAATATAGGGAAAGATCATTAAAAACATTTTATCGTTATTTTACTTGATATTGTTTGGAACTTCCAATAACGATATTTATGGCAGCACGGCTCATTAGTATTGTTTTAAATCATTTAATAAACTATTTTGCTAATCTTGGGAACACCTCTAATGCATACAAATATGGTATCGTGTCTTAATTAATATTAACTGATTGTGACCTAGCCTTTGGACAACCCAAAGGCGCTACATAACAATAAATATACTAATATAATTAAAGTATTAATAATATATAAAATACCTTTTCTAATAAATGCTTATGGCTTATAATATGGGTGGTTAAATTCCTAGCCAGTTCAGCTATCTTCATTTGACTACGTTCCATTTTTTCACTGTTCTCTTTGATGGTGGCCTGAAATCATGAGAAATGCTTAATCTATATTGTCTTTTCCATATACGTAAAAACATTCACTTTTGAAATAAAACAAAGCCCACCTGCACATTAGTTTGCAGCATATGTAACCTGTGCTCAAGTCTTTCTGCTGTTAATTGAGCTCTTTCTAATTTTAAAGTCAATGTATTTTCTACGCGATCTGAAAGCAAATACATGAATATTAGCGGTATCCTATTCAACGTGCGTACGACGGCCATTTGCTAATTTATTCCTACCACTGCAGCCCAAAGCGGTGCCTTTAACAGTTAATTAAACGTTGCTCTTGTTCATTCAATTGCGAGCGATGTACGCCGGCAGATATTGCAAAAGTTGACCCATAGTAAAATAGGATATGACACAATAAGACTACCGCAGTCCGTATATACGTGACTCATTAGTTTCCCGGAACAGAATACCTATGAATTGTTGTGATATGACTTTGTTCTAGTTCATGCATTTCTGGCTGTAGTCCGAAGACAATATGTTTAGCAATGTCTTTGTTTCACAGTTGCAATTATTTCGTAAATATTTCAGTTACTATCGATTCTTACTAAGCACGGGGTTACTAACGTGTTGTTCATGTATCTATTGGTTTCATGCGGTTTGCAATATTTAAGGGCACATAGGGGTAATTTTTTCTTATTTGAATACTATTCCACCGGGGGATTGCTCAGACTTTTAAAAGTCTTACCAACACTTCGGAACTGAAACTAACGACAATAAAGCGACTTTTGTTTTTTTAACGAAATTAAAACCTTTTCAATTATACGCACCAAGCTTATCATGAATGACATCCAGGCGTCGTGCTTGTTTCTCCTGAACGGCACTAATTGTGTCTAAAACTAGAAGTCTTTTTTCTATGCTAGAAAGGATACCAGTGATGTCCTGCAATGAAATGTAACACATATTATTCTTAGCTACCACTATATTTTGTTCCTGGCGAAGCACTACTAAAATAAATGTTAAGCTCCTAATAGGCATACATTTATTTATAAACTAGTTTATCGAAAGTAATCTACGAGAACATCATGATATTTCCGGCAGTCCTCGCCATACGTTTTGATGTCTGTCAGAGAGCATATTATTATCATAGAATAAAATGTGTCTCGTTTATAGTCCATATTTTATGAAATGTGACCTGCTTTGAAAAGGACTCGGGTTAGTTCCGTATCAGTCAAATTCTCTTGACGAAATTCGTAAATGACTCTCGAAGTCAAGTTTGCTTGTCTGAGTTTTATATTTGTCCATTCATAAAGTTGAACTCTTGTTTTCTGAAATACTGCAATGATCACCTACCTAATTATAACCGACACGTGCTGTCGCTTCATTGCTTTTGTCCATTGCCTATTATTTTTGGCGTACTTTTATTTTAGATGTTTGAATTTCTAATCTCTTTGGTAATTCAGTGCATGCCTCTAGAACTTACCGTAGAACTTTGCAGTTGTACCGAATATGTTGGTCCAGGCGGCCTACTCCCTAAGCTCGAAGTCCGTAGTTTCGACTTATGATTAGTTCTAAAAATTAATGACAATACGTTGACGTCCGTCCTGGAGTAGGGTTCACTTCTAAGTAGTGAACTACTTTCGGGCGGGCCCGTATATTCGTTGACGGACTTAGAGAGTAGGCCACTAGTTACCAGCCTCGTAATATTGGTCTAGTGCAGTAGTGAGGAGATTTTGGATTGTATATTTTGTTAAGTCGTTAAAGCTAAAGTTTAGCGTGTCAAGTATCTTACTCAATTCCCATTGACTATTGCTTCTCGTAGGTACTTATTATTGCCTAACTCCTAACAAGTTTTAAATTCATTCAGTCTACTTTTCCAACTACATGTTTATTGACAGTGACAATTTATATGTTCGACACAGCAGCCAACCGAAAATATCAGACTATTTAAATAGTGCTGGTGTCGGTGACATATTGCATGTTTCGTTTGCTATAATATTCCAAAGTCATGTTTGGAAACGCGACAAGATTGTTCAACAAAAACGTCAGGTAAGTACGTACAGAAGGGCCACTTTGCTCAAAACGTAAAAATGGACTCAGAATGTGACCATGCAACATTACGACAACAGAAGTTCGAGTATTGAGACTTTTTCGTTTCACCTGTACCATGCATGACTTCAAATACACGTGGGGTTGGTTATCTCACTGTCTTATTACGGTTGATGCTTCTGTTCTAAGTCCTTCTCATTGGGTGGCAGTGCAGTATTTACAGGGTTGTATTTATATTTACCTTGGGGTTCTGTGTGCTCAGCGCGTACGCTCGCAAGCCGTGCTCGGAGGGCGAAGCGCGCGCCACGCATAGGCACGCCAGCGCCGTCACAGCTGCTCTTAACATCGCCCCGTCTGCGGTACACAATGATCTTGGTTGAAGTTGGTTGTCTTTGTAAATATTTAAGGAATGAGGAGCTTGGGACAACCGTTAATGAAAAATATGGATATGGATGATAAATGAAAATATGGATATCGAAATGGAATTACGGTTCTATAAAGATTTAAGTTAAAATGATGGATTTTCTTGATTGACTTCTTAACTAAATTACTATTTGTGGTGCATCCAAAATCCACTCAAGGAGGTTTACGGAGTTTACGAGGGCGGCACTGTAAATTTCGGGAATCAAGGAAGTGACACAACATTACTATTTAAAAATGTATTTATTGCTTTTCGAAGTATTTTCCGCGAAATTTGACACATTTCCCATACGATGGAACCAATCATTGAAGCAACCATTCCATTCGGATGTTGGGGTCTCCAAAATGGCCGTTTTGTAGGCGTCCACAGTTTCTTCAGGCGATGAAAATCTCTGTCCACGCAATTTATTCTTTATTTTAGGGAAAGTATAGAAATCATTAGGGCTTAGGTCGGGTTTAACTCATTTCGAACACCCAATCTCGTGACTGGTTTTTTGTTTCGGGTTCGTACGCGTATATCCAGGATTCGTCACCTGATACGATGTTGTATACAGCATTTGAGGATCCTGCGTGGAATCTTTCTAGAGTTCTGATGCACCAAGTAACGCGAGCCGCTTTTTGCTCTTCACAGAGCGAATGCGGTATCCATCGGGAAAACAACTTTTTTACACCTAATTGTTCATGCAAGATTATTTGTATTTGACTCATGCCAATGTCTAAAGTTGTCTGAATTTCGCGGTATGTCACATGTCGATCTTCCTCAATCAGCTTACGCACAGCATCAACGTTTTCTTGGGTGACTGCAGTTTTTGGACGACCTTGACGGGGATCATCACTGAGCTTGACACGTCCACGTTGAAATTCAGCAAACCAGTGATAAATTGTGGTTTTGGATGGGGCTTCATCACCAATTGCAGAAATCATCCGGTCAACACACTGCTTTTGTGTTAAACCACTTCGAATGTCATAATAAATCATCGCTCTTGAATTTTCTCGAGTCAATTCCGTTTTCTCATCGACTAAACAAGTTTGACAAAACCTTGTGACAAGACCGAGAATCTTTTTTTAAATAAATAAATGATATTCGATTTTTAAAACCAAGGAGTTTTCAATTAAAAAGATTTTAATATGACAGGAACAGTGGAAATATTCCTCCTATTTTAGTGCAACATTTCTGCCATAAACAGTCATATGTAGTACGAGACTACATATGACTGTTTATGGCAGAAATGTCAAAGCACTGGCGCCTTTCTTCGCAAAAACCTTAGGGGCATAGTATAGGCCCATGGTCCATTTACCAAATAGTCTGAGCTTATAAAAAAACGTTCCGTCTCAGAGGTCTGCAAGAAGTCACTGAGATATTTTATCAGGTCTGTGAGCACTTGAATCGTTTTGTATGATCGTCAAAGCGCCATCATTTCGGAAGCTCACTAAATCTGTGTATACAGAAGCCATTTTAATGGTAGTTCTCACTAAGCGCAAGGCCTTTCAATAAACCGGGACTAATGAAACTAAACTATGGTGAAGACATTTAATATCTTCCTATAACAAAATTTGTTCTGCTTTTATTTCTATTATAATAACAGCTAATACTGATGAATGAATGAATTGATTGTTCTCGATCATAGACCATTTAGAAGATAAAACATCTCACTAATTCCAAAAACGTACACTGGTAAGTGATACCATCTAATAAACCTTTCATTAGGTTTCGACAAATGAGTTGATAATCCATTAATATACCGCCTAAATTGTAGCACTGGCAATAAGCTTAATGTTGCGTGGGCGGCTCTCAGTTTTGTAACTTAGTCCATCATTTGTGGGATTCCATCTATTGTGAAAATGCTTGCGTAAAAATTATACGAAAAATTTCGTAACAGTTTAGATGCGAAAATAAAAACATAAATGATTTACGATTTAACACCTGTTTTACTTGTCTCGTTAAGATACCGTCGTGAACGGCTATCGTGAAGGCTTTGTATGAAAATGTTCTGTAATGCTAAGCAAACAGTGCGGCACTCGCGTGGCGGGGTCATTGATATCAGTAAACTGTAAAGCGGTTCTTTATAACCATACGACTTCGCTAAAGTAATTTCCTAAAGGTACGTTTATTTACATTATAACTGCACATAAACAGATTAGAGCGGTTACTGTGATTGCTTTAAATTAAACCTTTATTGATGTAGGTTCTATGGACGCCTATTTATTATCCTTTAATTACACTGGGTACGGGTATTACTGGGAAGTAATTATTTTTATATTGTCTATCAACGACAAAATACATTAAATAGAGATGGTTGGACCATTTTATTACACGTACTAGACATCCATCGTAGTTATTACAACAAATCGATAGATTTTTCTCAATTTAAGATATGACTGTGTTTGGTAGCACCGTTAGGAAAAGTCCATCAGAGTACTGTAGTATACCAGGTACCTGTATTTTTTGCCGCTGAAGTTACAAACCGCAAAACAAATATTTTACACAATAGATTAATTTTACGCTACCTATATAAGATGCACCGGCCTATGTTTGGTTATTATCAGAGTTCTTCCAGGAAGGCACTACCACCAGTCCACCATCTTATTTCATGTCACCGAAATTACAGCCATATCCAGCTTTTCCCCTTAGACTCAAAAGTAAATATTTTCTACTGTTGAATGTTTGAGTTAAAAAAAACTGCCATAGTGTAAGTTAGTTTTCCATAATATTAAAAAATTAATCTTATGCAATTTATCCCAAATATATCAGTATCAATGTCTGCTGCAGCTTTTTGTCACATCTCATATTCGTGCATGCGCGAAGTTCAAACTTGGACACAAATAATATAGGCCATAATCCCATATTGAAGTGAAGATATGATGACTGGTGTTTATCCACCAGACTTTAATTTTTTTTTTGATCAGGCTGATGTTAACGTTTTTAACAATGCAAATCTGACTTATCTTGATTGACAATCCTAAAACCTACGGATACAATCGTTTACATTTATCTTCTTTTTTGGTTTTTGAACTTAAATATTTCAAGAAGCTTGTCATATTGACCTACCTTAAAAGAAGACAAGACACACACTCGTTGCTACGTGCTAGGCACTTATTGTTTATTACAAACGCGCGTTTAAATACTACCCAAATGTATTGTTGTGACAAGCGCTTACGCAAAGTATTTTTATTGACGTTTTGTCTTCTAAAGTTCAAATGAAGTTCACTTACATAACTGTTGTTAGTTATCTAACTAACATAAATGTGGTAACTACTATAAATGTGTTTATAAAGGACAATGCTAGAAACTCTATAAAACTTTGCCCCACTGAAATCAAAAAGTCATTTAAAAGCCTGCAATATGCAGCATCTTAAAGCTTATTTATTATTGTTAACTAAAAATTTGCCCTAATGCCTGTATAACTTGCGGTTTCCTTTAAAATCTTAAAACAATAACGACATTGATTATAGGTTAGGTGCAATTTATAATTGTTAAAAAGCGATTTAAACAACACATAAGAAACGCTATATCATAGTTATTATAATCGTAATATGAGTTTTATAAACTTTTTTTGTTGTGTATCATGCGCAATATGTAACGCAATAGGAATTTCGCGGGTTGAATTTATTTTATCATTGATTTGTAATCGGCAAGTTCTACTGAAAAACAATGTATTATGAAGAGGTACTTTAATCATTACAATTACTATCATTAATTGTCATTTCCTGTAAATAGCTGAGGCAGGATCTGGTATTGTCTTTTACATCAATAAAGTTTTTTTCAAAGAATTTAAATGTGCGGGGATGTATTAAACATTAGCAAGTGTTTCATGCTGTTGGTAGTATAATGTTAGATCCGTGCTACCGTAGGTCGCGGCATGACGTGCATCGTTTATTTGTCTGATCAGCGACAGGTGTACGGGCCCGTCCTGTTCATGTGCATCTAGTTATTTGCATTCCGGTATAGTTCGTGGACCTCGGTCTGTCGGATTATCATTGTCTAGCTACGCCCACACTACTAAGGTCAGCCTTTCATCAACCTCAGCCCTCCTCCCGTATGCACCAGGTGCTTACGTAATCATAATATGTCCGCTATTATAACGTCAGTCTTATGTGTTATCTGTGATTGTATCTTTTTAATATGTAGCGCAAAGAGGATGTTCTACTCATTTGAATGTGTCTAGTTTGAATGACTTGAAGTTATATTGTACGGATGTAACTCAGGATTAAAGTTGTTAAATACTTTTGAGGATCTATCGTTCCGTATTTGTATATTTATTCATTAATGCGACGATGCAATGATGTCACATAGCGTCACGTTGAAGTCGCCCAGTCGTCACGTAGTCATGCTGCTTTCGGTAACAGTACCAATTCGTTACGGGTCAACATACAAAAGAAATAGATCAGTATCGATATTAATTGACTTTAGATGGGATGTCGAAGCAATCGCATATAACGGCCATCATGATTTACTGGCGCATCAACTATTCATACTGACGCTGACGTGATCAATGACAGCTAAATCATGATGGAGTGAATGACGACACACCAATTTCTCTTAATGAAGCTTTATGAAAGGGCGTCCCGCATGATTAAAAATCGATAAAGAAAGTACATGCTCCCGAACTGAACACAATACTTTAACATGTCACGACAACTTGGGAAGAAATATTGTTGAGATCAATTGACGATACTCGTCATTATATTTTTGTTCCTGTTACATACCTGGCGGCAATCAAAATTCAGAAAGGGAAAAGGAATGCACGTTTGTGGTGCGTCGACCTCGCAGTACTTGAAAACATGCGACCTGGGAATGCAGAAACGCAACGAAAAGTATTTCATCTACCTAATTATGATGTAAAGCGCATTACATTCCCGTTGACGAAAAGTCGTCCAAAGTTGTGCGACACGTTTTATGACATTTCCTGAAATGCATTTTCACGTTAGTAGAGCTTTGTGTAGCATATAAGTGCGGCACCGGCAGACGGATGTGTTACAGCAATTTACCGCCGCAGCTAGTTGTCAAAGTTCAGTGGAACTGGAGGCGAGCCAACGCGGCTACAGCACGCACTTCCAGGTGCTACACGCTTTCATTGGTACACATTAATTCTAAATGAAATGAATTAATATCAGTACTTCAAATGATGCTACTTATTTATTAGTAAGCCGGTGTTTGTTAAGTTCTTATGTAAATACTGGCATGCATCAGACATAATTACTTAGCTTTGTATGAGATGGGATTAATAGAGATATATTTGTTTTTACTAAGTCATTGGCCCTTTCGTCCTTCTCTCGTGCTATTGTAGACGGGCTTCCTGGTGAGATCACGTTTATTTTGTTACAGAATTCTCTTCCTCTTTTGTCTACATGCTTTAATCGCTCCGATGTTTTGGAACAATTTATTTGTTCGGATCGGTCGCGTCGGGCGGGACAACGGTGAAATTAATCTGATTCTTTTCTTGTCGAGTCACGCGGCTTCCGTTGTTAAATTAAAATGTAGGGAAAGGGGATGTCCTATTACTTTTTATCTGGAACGCCGTGATACGTGCGCTGTTGTAATGCGTATTATAATGAAACCGTGGAGCCATGGACCACCCGAGATTGCTTGCTGTCTGTTAATTTTATTTTAGCTGTCCCTTTTGTGGTAATATTCTTATTGCTCCTTTTAGTTTATGACGCTTTGAAAATTTTCATAAAGTATTTTGCCCCATTGCAGAAACGAAAACATGATAATTGTTAAGTATTGCTTTTTTTTTTTTAAAGTTTTGCTTACGAACTTTTACGTATGTGCAAAGTTGAATGGTCACCCTGCCAAAGATATGAGCTACGATGAATTGAAATCTGGGTTATTAGTGCTGTAGAAACTAAATGCTCTATTTATAATATGGTTACGTCATATGCGTACATGCTCACACCAACTCAAGCCGCCGTCATTTACATCTCATAAATGACGGTAAACTTAATCAAGATATATAGCAGATCAGTAGACGCACTCAAATCCTCGAGATTTATTGTTACCACAATGATGAAGTTTCTAAATAAATATTATTAACTTCAGTAAAAAACAATGATTTAGGCTCGATGCTTCTAGTTTAAATAGGAAATGGGCGTACCGATTAAGTAGCCAGAAAGAAGTGTCAATAAATTATATCTTTTCATGACAGCTGGTAAATAAGTAGTAGAAATTATAATATATATAAATCATCTGGACTTGTTAGCATTTACATGTCATAAATATTCAGTTAAATGACTCTATCAATACGGTTTCATTACGAAAGTAGCTGTGCCTACTGGTTGCGCCCGCGTCGTGATCACATTGTTGGGCGCGGAGTCGCGGACTCACTCAGCAAAGTTTACCTGTCTGCGACTACGTGGCCTTCGTGGAATGTCGTCGGGTAGCTCATTATAAATTTGCCTTTATGTTGCAATTTCATATGAGTCACCATTTAAAATAAATAACCTCCGTGCTCAATTCATCAGAGATTAAGAAGAAAAAAAAAAAGAAGCGAATGAGAGCCGTTGCGCGATGCAGCTTAAACTTCCTTCGTCATTCAATTTTTAACAACATAATGACTGCTTTAGAGACCCTTTAAATTATGCTTGTCCCAATTATGTAGTTTCAATTAATTAACCAGATTATTAAATGATAGTGTAAAGCGGGAAAGAGCCTTACTGCCTTGGTGTCATGACAGTTTTATTTGGATTTATTAGATTTTGAATGGCATCTATTTGTGTTGTTATCAATTGCTCAACTGAATTTTAAATATAATGTATGTATGAGAGATATGTATTTACCAATAACGTGAACGAGGTGGTTGTCCCGCGGCGGCGTGTAGCCCTGGGGCCTGAGCACTGTTTGTTTGCTCTGTTGCAGTAACTACAGCGAACTGTGTTAATGTACCTAGAGATAGCTACGAGTGCTCCTAGACCACGTTATCAGTTCGCGTTAGGTCGTTTCACTGTCCTCGTTTCGAGAATCTTGTCGATAGTTGAATCATCTTTAAGAATGAGAGACGAGTCGGCATGACATCGTGTCGCCGTTTACAGTCACCATAACTAAACTGATGATATTTTGAAATCTTTTCGCTAACATTGGTTGCTGTTTAAAGATTCTGACAAATAACTGTTAGAGCTGCACAAAGAAAGTTGGAAAGTTTAGGATGTAGGTGTACGTTTGTTGTGCGTATTAAGCCAAGTCCATTATAGTTTGCCTACTGTGTCATCTGCTTCTGTTGTTCGTCTTCCTAAGTGGGTTACTGACGCGGCAGACGGCGCGGCGACCACTCGCGCAAACTGGCTGCCAATTAATTGGTGGCACAGTCTACGTTTTCTGAACAAGCTATACGGAATTTGGGTGCAATTTATCTTTAATGATCCTCTCTTATCTTGGTCTTATTTTACACGGATACCTTTTGGAGTGCGGCGCCGCTGTTAGATAATTTCAAAATTATTCAAATTTTACCTGATGGTAAATTGAAAAACGATGTTGTTGCGTGACTGCTACCGTTTACTTGTTTTTTTTATTACGTTGTAAACGACATTATCATTGATGTTGAAATTGGTTTGTTCTCTAATATTATACGTAATGAAAAGAATCATGGCATGGTAATAAAGTTTGAGAAGGGCTTGTCTTACGTGCAAGATTAGCTGCAGGGAAGTTATCTAAAATTAATTAGTAACTGAACTAATTCAAATCCATAGTTAAGTTAATGTATTAACAAATACTACTTGAATACGAAACAGTAACTTTTACCCTACCTTTACAGGCAAACATTGTTTTGTGTTTGTGTTTTATCTCACAAAATAAATAGAAGAGAAGTAAAATTATTTTAACTAAAACAAGCGCAGACACATTTTATCTTCACAGATAGTTTAATACCACTAAATGTCCTGGGTGATCCGCTTACAAATGTATTGTGTAATAGGTATCGGGACTGCATATTTCAGCCGCTATGCCCAGGCGCAAGCGCAACTGTGGTCACGCTACACGTGGCTGGCTGGCGCACGGCGCGCGTGCCGCTCCCAGCACTGATTCTAATCAGTTGCATCTGTCCAAGACAATACACATTGCATAATAGGACCGTGACTTAAACCAGAACCATTGATTCTTTATCTGATCCAATCTAGTTGAACAGGTCTTCATGATCAATAAAGTACTTATCAATTCTCTTTTCTTTATTGCTACATCAGTGCATGATTTACTATGACTAGACACTAGCTTAAATAAAGGTAACATCTGGGACTCTAGGCTAAGCTGTTTTAAAACATTTCACGATTTTTTTTAAAGCTCATCATGGCTCACGCTAAGCTAAGACAGAAAGTAATTGTTTAGAAATGTTGAATCATAGTTTTGTTGTAGCGAGTATGTGGAACCCATGTCAAGGAGGTCACCACTCAGGCAGGTTCAATGTCTTTACGTTAAAGGCTTTGTGGTTAAGAGACAATTTTTAACAATGCCCCATAAACTTTTGAAGAAACAAAAACTGATAATGTGCCCTAAATGTAAAAGCTTCCAACAGGATAGTTTTATGATTAATGGTATTGGAATGCGTTGTTGAACAATACAATAATATCGACGACTAGAATCCTGACATATAAGTATAAGAACACAATAACTTTACTACTATCGAATCTTGAAATCTACTAATAACAATTTTCAATTTAAAGCCTTTTTGTCAATACCTTTTAAAGCCTTAAGCTAATAAGAATTTTAAAACAAGCTATAAAAATAATAATAACGGGTTTAATTTTCCGTAAACTTAAATTAATTATTTCGATACAAAAACCGATGTCTTTCATAGCGCCTGTCTTAAAGGCATGCAATTGCAAACCGGTTTGGTCGCGATACCATCTTAATTACAACATTAGCATAGTGATGATCGCTTTGAATACACATTAGGCGGAATTATCTCGCGGCTTCATTTTGCGCTCCACTTGCAAATAGATGATGACGGAGCGTTGCTCCGTGGGACCTCCCCGTCTACCGGGCCGGTATTGATGATCAACATCTCTTGACGATCCAATCGATTCTAACATTGAAGTAAAAGACGTAGGTTTTACAAATATACATGTTATCATCATTGCATCATACATTGTTATAGGCGTTACAAAGCTATTTCCTAAATTCTCATTTGATACCCATTCACAGTAATATGTTTTGCTATCAAGTCTTATGCAGTTATGTAATACTCAACACATGCACTCACGTAATATAATATCATTAAGTATCGCGCCTAAATTGCGTTCGGTTTTTATTGATGGCTGTATTGATATCTTTTATGGATATGTATGCTGTTGTTTAACAAAACAACACTTAGATTTCGTTTTCGATTTTCTTACTTGTTTCAAAAGCAGGAGTTACGAAATGTACGTTGGTACTTTCTCTCCAATCTCGCAACTGATACACGCGGGAAGTGTGGATGGAGGTTAAGAAAACAAAGTTTTGTCTTCACATAGATATAGGCTGCAAAACCGTGCCTATAACATGTCATCATTTATCCACCATGTATGCATAATATTTCAAGTTTCCGTCTACTAAATATATTGAACAGTCAGTTTAGCAACTTCGATCTTGTGGATTATTACTTTTTTTATTTAGATCATCGTTGTTACGATAATCTAAAATGTTATAGTGGCATAGAGTTTTTGTGTTAAAAGTTTGAGTAACAAGTAGGCGTTTTTCCTTGTTTGTGTGATTATGTATCCCGCACTTGGGGACGTGCCGGGAGGTTTATTTGTGTAGAACAAATAAAAGGTGCTCGTGAACCGGGAGGCCGGGAGCTCTGCCGACTTGTGTCGTGTTTGCTTACGTTGATATGCATACCTCCCGATTTAATTGTACACCCTTAGAACGCGCTCTGCTGCATTCATTAACAATAATAGCAGCTACTGAATACTAACAAACAGCTTAGGATAGGTTATGTAATTTGTAATATCTGCTATCGTGTCAATAGTTGGCTCGTGCACTACAAATAGTATGCTTGCGCTAACAATTACTATAAGCTCGAGCCACCGCTGCACCGGTAATACTAATAATATTATGCTAATGGATGATTAACTTACAAAAATTAACCTATGTCCGGTAACGGCAGTAACTATGCGATTTCCCTAATCAGGATAAATTTAAGGCATCTCATTTGTCCTAGGTCAGTTGCAAACTGATATTCGCGTTTAAGAGCCGCTTAGAAAATGCGTCGTGTAGATGTTTCATCAGTTAGTAGTTCAAGTTGTACTGATAAAAAAGTAGATAGTATTCTTTTCAGGAATTCAGGGAAATCCGACATATCTAAACAGAACTTAATGGGCCTATGTGTAAAATTCGACAAATCCTGAAAACATTATCATGGACATTTGTTATGAAATTGATGATTTAATTAATTTAAGTTCATAATCAGCCTATAATTTTCCCACTGCGGGACGCAGGCCTCCTCTCTGTGAGAAGGAGTGGGACGCAATCCACCACGCGGGCCCAGGATCTATGATGTCTTCGAATTTTTGGTTCTAGCACATGCCGGTTTCCTCATGATGTTTTCTTTTACCGTTTTGAGAGCAGTGGTGCAATTCACACAGTAAAGTGAGGCCGCCTGGGTTCGAACTCACGACCTATAACTCTTTAGCTAAACTTTTCCTTCAGCAAAGACTGAAAAAAAATGCTGTATTTTTTAAAAGTTTTGTGACGATTATTTTTTGTAATTAACTGGAAGCGCCCATTTACGGTGAAAGTCAAACTCATATAATTTTCGCGTATTTTTAAAACGTTTTACGTATTGTTCTTTACAACCGAAAGTCCATTAAGTTCTCGTTCTCGTACTGCTGCCTGACAGGAGTGTTTCGTATATGAACATAATAATTTATAGCCTTTAAGTAATTATATTCGGTACCGAGCGTATTGAATTCGCTTACTTTACAAACTGAACATGAATTTCCTCTTTTGAAAGGTTGTGCCAATATATAAGCAAGTTTATGTCAGTGTGTTGGTAATTGATTAAGCATTTTTGAGAAAGTTTCAGAATAATATTACTATCGGTATCATTGAATATTTTACAAGAAAGCTTTTGTAATAATATATATTTGAAGGATTTATCACTTCATCAGTAACTTATGTATAATACCTATATATAAAATAACATTCACGTTCCCGAGGTTTACCAGTTTTATCAATCGATTTGAAATCGACGGACTGCATCGAACGCATTGAGCTTTATCATAGATGCGGTTATATGATCCAGTAGATCTAAATAGTAACCAGTGATTATGCAGATCGAAATATGTAGTGAACAGATGAGCGCATGCGCACACTCTGGGAAGGGCTTATCCAACCGACTCTCAAGGCGAGCCCTTGATGATCTCTTAATTGCCTGCAGGTACTCTCTGATTCGACATTTACCAGCGAATCGATAAGAATTAAAGCAGCTATAAAGGTGAAGGCGAAACCCGCCCGTTGGTACGATAAATCCAATTACCCTGACATTTCTAAATCATACAGTGAATCCGTTCGCCAGACAGGACACCATTTGAATACGAACTGTATATTTAGCTTTTAATTAGTGAAACTCTCCTAATTTAGAAATATGGAAGATTTAAGTATGAAATGATTACTTAAAATAACTTAATATTAATAAAAAACAACTTTGTGAAACGTCAACTCCTTACATCAATATGTTTTAATTAATTCAAAAATATAATTTTGTAGGTTGCGGTTTTCCTTTAAGAGTTTCCTTGACCGATATGAAATCATCAGTGCAATAACGAGTGTTTACTCTTCTATGCCCTTCACTTGATCGCTCTTCCCACGTCGTTATGCAATGCCTCGGGCATCCGAGTAGCTTTCAGGAGCCAGTAGCGACGTCTCCTAGTAATTAACGTTAGTTATGTCTGGCGAACGATTATGATATCCCAGTACATCTCGCCCAGCGCCTTACTAGTTAACTAATGTCGAGGCGGTAATGCCTTGATTTATGCTGCCGTTCCTCTTCGAGGTTCGTTCACATTGCCTCACAAGGGAATAAACTACTCTAATAATCGCTTCTGGTCCCCGCAGAGGTCCTTTAAATGTTAATGTCACAAAATAAGCTCAACGATTTACGTGATCAATCCTAACGATGTAGCAAGCGTGTAGACATTTTAATCGCACCAAGTTTTACATTAAAAAGTTGTTAATGAAAAGAGTTGCTTCTTTGAATTTAATTTACAGGTACGATGAGGTGCACGTTCACTTTTATGTTCTGTTATGTAGGTCGATGTTTTGAATTGAAATCTTATAAAATGGTCAAAATGTGATCAGAGCGATGTTCGCAAACGGCACAGCAGCGCGTAGCGGTCGTAGGAACCAGTCCGCGATGGCGATATTGTCGATAACACGAGTAATGTGACTTGCCGGGGTTTGGCAGAACTAGGGTTCTTCTGAACTATTAAGAACGTTCACTTGTCATCACCTAGCAGTCTTCTTAATGGTAAACACTAGTTTTATTTATTCACTGATGACATTTGCATGCTCCAGATAGTAAATTTATTTATAGATGGAGATTATAATTTGTTTGATTGCGGCTATGCACATTTAACTTGCGTTTTTTTTTGCAATTAGTTGCAACTTGTTTACTTACATATTGATGATGACAGCATGAAGTTTCATATATTATAATTTTCGGGCAATATGTAGGTACTACACTGATTGACATGCTGTATTAATTATGATAGTTTATTTCAAGCAATGGTTTCTTCAACATAAATAAGGTAAAAACTTTATAACTATTAAAATAAAATCGTGTTATTTCATCGTTTTAATTTTCGTCAATCAGAGCCAGGTCATCGGTCATATCATAACATTGAAAGGCATATCTAAACTAAACCTATTGTTTTTATTAATACTTAATTTTATGTCATTGGAGTGTTGATGCAAATCAACTTAAATATATCGTTGTGAAAATTGTTTAGCAAATGTTATTCAAACAAACACCAACATTCCAAAAGACAGATGTGTAGTTATAATTAGAAGTATGCAGTATAAAACTAACGCGTACAAGATATTCGCACAGCGGATATTGCGTGTGCAATCAAAACATGCGATAATGTGATAAGAAAGATAAAACGTTGCGCTACCGACCTAGGGTTGCTCCAGATTGTAGATGCGTCCTCTAGGGCCTTACTGTGGGCACTGTCACTTAACTCTCACTGATACTCATGTCACAGGGCATCAAATCGCGAGGTAGTAAATACACGTGTTTCCCGTAAGGTAGTTCGCGGGGCGCGAGTTCGTGCAACAGGTGCGCTTGCCGCAGCTTCCGCAGCGGCTCTGGCGGCCGGCTCGCGCCGACCAGACGAACACGCCTCGTGCGTACGCGCACCTCCCCGCCCGCCCTCACACTGAAGCCTTTCGTTATTGCAGTTTTCAGCGGCTTTTCATTGTTTGTTATAATTTATAGTGTAGTGTAACTTTTATTAATGGTAATGTAAGTACAAATCTGTGTGTGTTTTTTTTTCCAGACAACAAAGTAATAGTTACGCGTTACGCCTTGTGTTTTTACAAATGCAGGAAATTTCTTAATGTGTTCTATGTATTAAATGAATGAGATAATTAAACGATAAACATACAGGTACCATTCAGTTTATGGAACCAGTGCAAGTAGGTACGATAACGTCATTAAACATCAGGTAGCAGCGCTAGTTGCTGATGTTGTACCATGGAACAACCTACAAACATACATTATACATCATAGAAAAGAGCTTTCTAAGAATTTATTGAAATGATTAGATGCCATAAAATAAGGTGCGCTGAATCTGGTCAGCAAATCGCGTGAGAAAGTTGGTCTGTAACCGCTCATAAATCGTGTATTAGATTCTTCTAAATGAAGCCCTTGATTAGATGTTAATTAAAAGAAGAAGACGTTCTTTATGGCCGGCGCTTTATAGAGAAATGATGTCGCATGTTGTGAGTACGCAGGGTACTTGTGTGTTTTAAATACTTGTCTACATTGCGTCACGTCCATGCTTGAAGAATCCGAATCTTCATCGATCATCTTAATCAATATTGGTTCTATTGCTACGTTTAGTTACATAAATTGACTTTCCCTTCGATGGGTGTCGAGTCGATTAATGTTCTGTCTGTGATAGCGAGGACCGTATGCACACGCAAGTGCCTCCATTTTGATTGCACTGAGGAGATTGCGTGTGATAAAGTGTATTAAGCGTCGGCTCTTTCGCTGTATTAACGAATTATCTTACTATTCATAAAAATCTAAAACGACGCTTTTATCACGAACCAAAAATTATGAAATGAATACATTTACCTGTAGTACCTAGTTCTTTTTTTATGTCCTATGATTAAAATCAAAAAGCGTGAAGCGCTTTGTTTAAATTATGTAGCTTATTAAAAGTACACACAACTAAAAAGCGCTCCACGCTTTTTTGATTGGTTTATAATTGAAGTCCTGGCTCCATCATCAGACCCTCGTTGCCCAAGCCCAACATATTGGACTCGTCGAAACAAGTCATATTAACCCAAATTCAAGGGGTTACCCCAGTTCAGTACCCCTGAATAATTCCACATGCAGGTGGCTCCATCATCAGATCAGCTCCAAGATACCAAATTATAGTTTTGTCATGCGAACTCATAGATTCAAATTGACTTCTAAGATTTTTACATTGTTAGCTAGTTAGTTACTTATTTACAAATAGTGCTAATGTTAGCGTATAAAAACAGTTTCTTGAAGATTCTTTAGGACAAATTTTAATTTTCCATTCTAATGGTTAGAATAAATTAAGGCATTATCAAAATAGTTTCATGTAAATGGAGATCTCTGTCAAGTGACTCATTTTGTTTGTTTGTTTGTTTGGCATCTCGCAGGTCAACCTATGCGGTTGTCGTCTGCTTAAGCGGACTTGCCTGTGGATTCCCTAATAAATTAAGGCCTCCAGCCAGGACTTAAACTTATATACTAACTAAAACTAAGCGACAACGCTAAGGGCACCCCCTGTGGGGTACGAACCTCGGCTTAGGGCGTCGCTGGAAGAGGGCAGCAAATGACTAGCTGGATCAGGATTGGTATTATTTATGGACGAATTTAAAGCTACAGGCTCAGCGGCGCGGGCTGGCTCGAGCAAGGTGTCAAGTGACTCAAGTGCAACGAAATTATTTAACGCAGACGTCGATCACAATGCTCGTGTACTTATTATGGCACAAGGCGTGTAGTGAGCAAGGTTTGTGATAGCAGTCTGATTTGTGTAGACTGTGCAAACATAATTTAACCATTTTGTCGAGTGCCGCCGCTTTCCTGTCACATTTGGAATATTGGTACAATGAATACTGATGAGTTACTTAAACATTCGGTTATATTATACTATAATTGTATAAGTTTTTCTGTCGTGAAAGCTGCTTTTCCTTATCGAGAATATTGACGCATTGCATCTTTTTCATCCTCTCTTCTAGTGATTTTGGAATTTTTATTCCTATCCTTGTTAAAATTATCCTTTAAACAATCCATTGGTCAGCCTCCTTTGAGTAATCTATAATGGTGTTGCTTCCTTGCTTGGCAGATAACGTCTTTCAAAATGTGCAGCACCATGATGTGTACTGATTTATTGCAAAAGGCAAAGAAACTTTTCTGAATGTTCAACATTCTGAAAAGTTTCTTTGTCTGTCTGTTTCAGTTATCTAATATTTATGGTTTCTACTTTCTTACCACGTACCATCTGAATGTAATACATATTTCTATGCACTACTCGGCTGGAACTACAGCGTATGAAATTACGATGTATTAGTATTCTCTTATTACCTGTTTCACTGAAATTCTGTAGTGAGCTTTTACTTCGTTTTGGGTTATCTGGTCCTAAGCTAGCGGCACATGCCAACAGTATTTTCTATTGAAATTAGCATATTCATGAATACCAATAGTCTCACAAAGTATTCTGGTAGGAAGCGGTCTTTTATAGAGAAATTTAGCTTTTCATATTCATTTCCAACTCACTGGAAGCATAATATTCGTATACTACTTTTCTTATTGCGGGGAATATTTTGAACAGTTATACCTCGTTCGCACGGACGTAAAAATATCCGGGACGACGTAAAAATTTCCACTCTCGGTATTGAACCGAGCATTGAGAATCCCGAGTGCATCGCAATGCTTCGAAAAAACACATTATTGGATTTTCAACTCTCGGCTCTGAGCAGAGCTATGAAAATTCAGTGTGCGATAAAATCCCGCGGCTATATTTTTACGTCCGTGTGTACGTGGGCTTAGCTATTTTATTATAATTTTTATACTACCATACAAGGGTGGCATCGATATCTACGCGCAAACTGTAACCATGAATTCATCACAATTTAAGGAACAGCTTTATTTTTATTTTAATAAATGTTTATTTTTAATTAAATCGCAGGGGTTTCAGTTTCATGTACTGAATCTATGGTAACAGGTTGTGCGTCGATTTCCCTGCCACCCTGTATAGATAGGTATCAATATTAAGACTTTGTGAAAAATTTATTTGTGTCATCGTACTGTTACTTGGAAACCTTACATTACAGGATCAGTTATCGCAGTAAAAATCTCGTTTGTTTGCTTTTATGAAAAGCTGATAAGCGGTTTGCCATTCTTATATCATTTACATTAGGTTTTAAATAACGCCTCAGTGGCGTCATATAATTGCGATTACATTAAAAACACCACGTAACAGAACTCCCGTGTTGCCATATAAAGTCATTGAATCAATATGCGATGGAAACGGGTTAGGTCTCAATAAATGATAACAAGCGGCGCCGGAGTGTGAGTGGCGCGATTGTGCTCATACAGTAATTAAGCATTAATAATTTTCGATTACCGCAAAGCGTGTCCATCCATTGCTGACCACAGCCGGCTCGTGACAGGTTATGTGGGTTTTGAGCCGTCTGCTCTCCGGAGGTAAGAGGGGGAAGCTACACGGGTGGTCAACCGTCCTTTACAGGCGATTGTACACGTATCTTTATTCATTACTCAATATGTCTTTGCAATTGTAGAGACGCCCCTTAATTCATCGATTAAATTAAAGACTTACTTACCTATAATGTTAAACAGGCAGACATTGAAGATGACTAAAATTGAATATCCACCATAGAATTCTGCATATAGATAACCTATTCAAAATATATCTTCATCAAGTACGAGTAGAATGCATTAGTTTCAAACAAAGTGAGTCATAAAGTTGTACAAAAACTTATTATTAGCAGTGTTGGTTTTTGAAGCCAGATCCTATAGCTGATAATAATGTTCATTCATATGTTCAATTAGTAGATTTGTGCAATCCTAAATTGCTACACTGACACATAGGCGTGAAATAACAGCCGAGCTTAACAAGTCAATTAAACTGTAGATGTGTATTAAACTGTTTTTCGTTCAGAAAAACTTATTAGCTTTTATGATTTCACTGAATCGTTACTGTTTATTAGTATTCGTAGTTGTTGTATATATAGAAAATGTACCAGCAGCTCAGAGATGATTTGAATCACTTAGAGAGTAGAAACTGCGGTCATCGCCACTCCACTTACTCCTCATTGGCGAAATGTATTGGTCCGCTACCTACCTAGCTTGCAGCAATTCTGTTTTGTAGATTTACAAGTCACGCTCTAGAAAGCTCGTGCTTTGCTTTTCTACCCCGATCGGTAACGTTAACACGCGTAAATTATTGCATGATCAGACTTGATCTCCTTTTTCGTAAACGCTTATAAATCTTTTTGCTTGTACTTTGTAATAGGGTCACATTAAATTTAAACAAGGTTACTGTATAATGTCTTATGAAAAACAGTACTGTCGTAAACAGACACTACATAAGTTAACGGTTCCAAAATGAGAATGTACTAGGGCTTGTTACTAGATTGAACATATTTAATGCTCCATAGTGAGCTTGCCATTTATTTCAATCAACACTGATTTATCGGTTGTATCTGGATGTTGAATGTGATTTTACAAGATAATGCGTGTTTTCAATGCGTTGAACAAGTTAAGTTATGATGTTTTTACGAATTGGATTCTGTGTAATGTCTTGTTTAAAGACCAGACATGACAGTCTGTTTCAAATACTAGTTAACTTGTTTTCGACATCTGATAATAAAAGCTCACACTGAGCTTTTAATTCCATTTTTAATTATTGCAAAGGAATTGCTGCATATATCTTGCTTTCCTGCCGTGCCTGTTACAGCGTACTTTTACGTTGAATAAGTTTATTGAAAATATTAAATACTTCTAATATGTACAACTAACCACTGTCCTTGTCATTTTCATGAAGTATGAAGCCAATAGACTTGACAACCATTTCTGTAATAATAAAGAGAGAGAGAGAGACAGACTATTTTTTTATTCAAATCTACAAATCTCCCTCCCTGAAAAATAGGTATTAAACCACTAATTAATTAATTTTGTTTGTCACTATACCGTATTGTCATTTTCATTTGCAAAAATGTACAAATCCAATGCTTTCTGGAAGTTTATTGTTTAACTATTTTAATACGATTGGAATTAATTCCTACTGTGGTCTAAACAATAAGTCATATTTTACCTTGTAATAACCATTCTGTTAATAATACGCCATTTTTTTATCGTTCTCATAAAATACGATGAGATTTCCTGATTGATATTGCTCTCGAGTTTATCGATTCACGATATAGTTACAATGTTACACATAACTTTCTCACAGGCGTTATCCTTTAGCGGATACGAGGAAGCAACAAACTACTTATTGGGTGTTGATGTAAAGCTTTGTATGTTCAAAGAAATTTTCGATTCACACGTCGAATTTGGCTTTTAAAGTCTCAATCATCTGTTATACCAACATTATATGTACACCCTTTCAATTTTATTACTTACAGAGTTGCTTATACCTTGAAGAAGATGTGTTAATTAGTTGCAATTTATAGTGTTGCATTAGAAAAACAAACTTAGTTATTTGCTTACATTGAAGCGTTGACATCGGATATGAAGTAAGCTGGCCAAGGTCCGGCATCACATAAAACATCACTTTAACGCGTCGCAGTCGTGTACGACGTTTGCAGAAATGGGTACTCCGTCACGCCTGTGTAGATATACCTTTAATATGATAATGCGACAGGTCTGCCTTTCTGCGGTTCGTGGGAATCGCTCGCCGCAGGCCGGAGAATAAACCATACTAACGTTTAATTAGGTCCCAATGCCTACTTATCTACACACGTGCAGGCGGTTGACGAGTTCTAGTAACTCACCGTAATAATTCTCGATCGAGTAATAAATATCGACGTTAAACTTAAACGCAAAATTTAACGACACCAAGCAATTACTAGTCCTACTCTCACTCGCCACATCTACGAAGGTTTGCGCAGTTGGCAATTTCGATTCCCCGAGATGGGGCATCCGGCTGTAAAAAGAAAATCAAACCAAGCTTTCCTTTTGTTACTGCTCCAGTGGCACCGTAGACATGCGACTATCTTGATTGACGTGTTTGTTCTACTTTAATGCCTATAGGTATGATAAAATGTTTATTAGTTTTAAGTAACTTGTAAGATGATTTATGTCTTGGTATAAAATGTTGATATAAACTTTGAAGTATAAATTGTAGATAAAACATTTTATATTGTTGATGCCTGCCTGATTCTGTGCATGCTTATGTATAGTGTGATAAGTACTTAAAGCTTAGAATACTTTTTTAGCTTAGATTGTATTCCCTAAACAACAGCAAGTGGCACACGTAAACATAGGCGGGACGCGCGCATGTGTCAGCCAGTGTGCGCGCTTCCACCATATCGCCTTGCATTACCAGTAATGGGCCTTCATGCTCTTTAACTACCTCATAATGTTGAAAGCTCTGTCTTACAATTTACCTACTCGTTTCTGTAGATCTATTCGGGAGTCTCACTTTTCATTTAAACTTTACTTCATTTTGCCTTTGATTGAAATTTTTTGATGTGACTAAGTGCACGCACCGCACATGATTATTGTGGTTGTTGTTTAGTTTGTCCCTGGCCTACCGCTTACTTACCCCTATTGTTATATTTACTCATTGCATCAAAACTGTAAAATTTCAGCTTGCCTTGCACGTTCATCTTAGTTCCCCTTTTATGCAAAGCAATGTTCAAAAGCCAATGTAGCAATATCTAGAAAAATACGAGAAACAGCTAGATTCTAGTAACTAGATCTAAAAATAGTACGAGTCATAAGTTATGTACCTATGACAATACTTGATTAATTACCGATTATTAATCATCATTGCGTGACAAGTTACTATGTTCTCTCATTTTCGTCATTGATACTTTCAAGGATTTTCAATCAATCTAAGTTATGTACCTGTCGTATTATTTTTAATAAGTGATTATTTGCGTCGATGTGAATCATGCCACAATTAACTTGGAGGACGTAAATGAGTAATGACTTCGCACACTGCGTCCCACACAGGTCAATGGCAATCACTATTATTTTCACCATTACCTCACTCAGAGAAATGGCTGTTTGATTAGCGTGAAGCAATATTTCGTTTGCCAGCAAATGAACTTTAAATAATTTGTTCCTTTCACACGTTATTGTAATAAATGTGATATCGTTCTTATGCGTGCCACTTGTAAAACAACACATCGCATACGAAAAGCAATACTTGAAGCAATAAAATAAATAATACGATAGAAAAACGATTCGTAATCTAAAGATAGATTCATTTGAATAAATGTCGTGACGGGGGCAGTAATTTATATGTGAGTTTGCTTGAGCATGGTTGTACGTACTAAACCGCATAAGATTTGCATTTTTGTCTCTACGAAAAGATATTTAATGTTATAATGTGTGTTTTTGTAATCTGTGGTCGCGCCTAACGTAATCGTATGAAGCAGAATTTTAATTACAAACATACAGGCATGTCAGGCATTCATGCTAACATGTCTTACCATCGCATCGGTTCGCTGGGAGGTGCGGTGTACATACACAGTCGTACATTGTCAGGATGTTACGTGTAATGTAACACTAGTAGTTTTCGCAAATCCGATGCGTCGGTCGGATTTAGTGTAACGTACGTGACCATTGAATAGACGCAGAATCATCTATCGTAGTAAGCGTCCTCGGTAGCTTTGTTCCCGGATGCTTATCTCGAAAGCGTCGCGTCATTCTTGAATGCTATTGTGTTTCCCCTATTCAGGTCGTTACTTGATATGATGCACAACTTACGCGCCTTTGGGATTCCATGTATTGAGGTTTAGTGGGTGGTGCGGGCTGTGGTGCGGGTGGTGACGGCGCGCGGCGGGATGCTCCTGCGGTCCACTTTGTGGTCCGCTCGAGCGTGCCACCATCATCGGCGGACGTCGTGACCGCAAACACCGCACCAGGCCCGCAAACCTGTTCCCTAGCTCTCAATAGACTTATTGAACATTACTCTCGTCGCCCTTGATGTGGTCGACTATTGCGCCGCGCAATTGCTTATGATGGGATTCAAATGTAATAATACTTAAAGGAATTCTGTTCAAATTGCAATTTATATATATATTAATCAATAAATGCAAATAGACTATACATAAATAGCCTAGCGTACTAGATCGCTATGCATTCGTCGAAGCCAGACGACGAATGATTCATGCCTTGTAGCTTACACCCCTCGTCGATGACTTGATGCCAATTTTACTGTTCAGTGGAACACATAAACCACTGCATACGTTTATAGCTTAAAATCGTTTTTATTGTTTGTTGTTTTTATGAGTCTGAGAGCATTGTTTATTAACATAATAAAATTTATTAACAATCTACTGTACACTTTTCGGCTGTGGCCTCTTTCAATGGAGAAGAATCCATTGTGATTATGAATAATTGACTTCTTACTGGAGATAGTAATAAGAAGGAATATATGAAAGTCGTTTCTTTCTTTAACAATTTATCCAGGCTATTGATTTTTATTTTGTATGTAAATGAAATTTTCTGTACATTACAATCCAAGTAGCCGCTGGGCCTTTGTTCTCCCGGACATAATCTTTTATATTGGACACAGTGGATAGCTGGACTATAGCTTCCAATTGATTTTTTGATTATGTTAATGCCCTTTGTTATGTCAATTCGATTATTTGGTTTATCTTCAGACTTCTTGTAGTATCGTATTTTTTCTTATCCCATTGCCTTGAAAAAGGCTTCTGTCGACGTTTTCCCGCGCTTCTTCCGACTCAAAAGTTCAAAAGAAACCCATCCAATTCGTCCCATCACCTCCTTCGTTGTCTGCTGCGACCTCATATTACCGCCGTATTACAAGTCCTCCTTCCACCGTTTGGGTCCACAGTAAGGGTACGTTTCCACCAGCACGCGTAGTAGGGCTACCATAGAAACTAGTTTTGTCGACGGAGGAATATACAAAGTGACAGATGAATAAAAGAAATCGGTTATTTTGTCTATTCCATCTGTCTATTCGTCTATTCTATGTCATTTTGTCAATTACATCTGTTATTTTGTCTATTCTTTCTGTCATTTTTTTCTATTCTGTCTGTCATTTTGTCTATTCTTCCGTCGATAATACCCGGTCATGTTACGTGTACAGGTATCTGAGGAAGTTGAGTAGGGCGTAGCTAAAGTTTGGCAACTTTTTTTATATCAAATATAGTACTGCTGAAGCCATTGCCTGTAAAAATATAGTAGATGGCGAAATAAATTAAAATAAGGTAGTGGGTAGGTACTAATGTAAAAAAAATGCATGTTTTGCTACTTCGAACCTTTATTTTTTATGTCTCATAACTAAACTCTAAAAATAAATTAAGGTTAACAAAAAACCTTGATCTCAGTTTTTACGTGATTAATATTGGCCCTATTGCGCTCATCTCGCAATTCATCGCATCACTGAAACTATGCGCTCAGTAAAAGCTGAAGTTGCCGGGAATCGATACTATTTTGAAATTTTTGGAAAGGGCAGAATCGCTGAGCAACATATTTGTTGCTACTTTTAAGCAATAGATTTAGCTAAACATTTTTGGTTAGAAAGAGCAAAAGCCAGAATTTCGTAAAACTGATTTCTGTCTGAATACAACTTTCAAAAACACGGCTTCGTTTTGTTTTACATTTATTTTAATTAAATAATGTTTAAATCGACCGACGAAAGTAATTGTAGTTTCGACTAATGTTTAAAAAAAAATGTTTTAGGCCTGTATTATAGTAAAATTCTATATTAAATAGTAGGATTGGCAACCCTAGGCGTAGCGGAGCTGTGAAAGGGTTTATAAGACTATCCACCAAAAAGCATACCGTAGCACATCAGAGTCCGCCAAGCGTCTTCGAACAAACCTAGTGGAATCGCCCTTATTCCGGCGTGTAGCAGACATGTCCTGCCCAGTCCCTTTTAATTCGACTGCCTTTCGAGCCATAACAGCGCACTAGACTTCATAAGTGCACAATTTATGTATATCTTACATTATTTAAAATCTCAATTGTGTGTACTTTCATGAAGCCTAAGCAAGCACAGCTCTACACGAATATCACGACCTTGCCATTGAACAGCTTATCAGCACAAAATGTAAATGCAAATAGGTAATTAATGTTTACCTCGTTGAAATATTTTACTATCTGATAATTTTATCTGCATCAGTTGCAGTATAATTAAACAACTGCCTTAAAAAATCTGTCCTTAGGTGTCCAGCTCATATTTTGAAATATGTCTTTTGGGAGACATGATATAAATTCATGTTTGTAATGTTTGAGCCCAAGTATTTCTTAGCTGATCTATTGAAATAAACACTGACTCATACTATCAGTAACAAATTGCATTCAACAAATCGGATATTTAATACGTACGTAGACATATACACTTTTACAATTTGTCTTCGTGATTATCTCGTAAATCATTTTATTTTGTCTTAATCACCTCAATATTATTATAATATGTACTACGCGTCTCTGATTCGACTCTTGATAACTGTTTTTCGGTTATTAATACATTAATATTAACATGAATACACATGATGCGCATTATGCAATGACTTGTTTTTCTCGGGTATTCAATTTCATGTGCTATTAGGCACGGTTACAAGCTTAACATAAGAATATCCAGTTATATCACCTGTTAATCAATCACAATAGAGATTTTTCTGTATGATTAATAACGTCAATTTTATTTATAATGTCAATTTTATCGTAGAACTCGCTTTAGATTGTATCTGCCGATGTCATACAAAGGTATTAAGTATATGTAATAGTACACCGGACATTGTGAGAACACTGAGATTAACATATATCCTCATTGGGGGTGCAGCGCATGTGTTGCATTGATTCGTTTCTTAGAAACGTGTGTCGCGAAATTGTCGTAGACAACACGACGCGACTGGCGCGCGGGAAACGAATGCTTGCACCCGCGCAGCGCGCTCGCCAGGTGCGATCACGATCAAATCACACGAATGAGCATGCATACTGCATTATTATTCCATTTAACTTTGAATACCTATGTGCTCGCCTTAAATTCACTTGAAAAGCTCTTAGCATGAGGCAGGTGGGTGACAATTCTCATTCACCGCAATAAAATTAAGACAGTCACTTATGGCTTTGGTTGTGTACTTCTAGGATTTGTTGGGAACTATTAGAGCACACGAATTTTCTGAAAAGTTTCAGTCATTTAAGTATGTTTGTAGACCTACAAAACTGTAACTATACGTACCTTTGTCTACAAAATAACCTGCACCTTATTTGCGTATCACACTATCAGTCACAATTTGAATCATTTTGAAGGATATTCCTAATCCATTACTTCGTATGTTCGAAAAAATTGTCTGCTCAAAAACGTAAACAACGATATGAATGTTGTTGAACTGTCAAATAGAAAGCTATTGCTACCGATAGTGTTACGCAATTACCACACTGTAGGCTGTTAAACGTAAACAAATAAAAACAATAGTTACCTGTCCGTTTAACCTACTTCAATAATTACGTACACCTTCGAACTATAATGTGAAATAAGACAAAATGGTTTGGACAACCTCCAACAGCCGGGGCCAACACTTGTCACAGTGATTGCACCGAGGATCATTTGTTAAGCGCTACGAACTGTTACTCAACTGTCTCCATTGTCATCATGCGTACGTTGATTTGTGACTCCCTGTGTCTCAAACAATACAAGAATGTTTTCAGAATTGTACAACTTGCCAATACCTTTCATCTGCATTTTAATGTTTAACGTCCAATTGTTTTCAGTTTGTCATAGTGTTCGTCATCTATTGATTAATATGTAAATTCAAATGACTTTTTTAAAACTTTTTGTCGTTGAATAGTGGATACCGTCAATAGGAGGAGGTGAAAAGCGGTAATAACTCTTTGCTGTAGATAGGGCAAATGGGTCGAAGCGAGTTCCCCGCTGCGCTCTCATCCACTACTCATGCTGCTTGATAACATCCATTTCCTGGGTGGCGATCCATCACCTTTGCACCTCGTACTCTCACCATTGTTCGAATGTTCACATCTGGTTGATCTTGTTTCATTCATAAAACCTTCTAATCGATCGGTGCAGGCGATCGGTTTAAAATACATTTTATGGTAATGCACCCGTTGCTGCATTACGGATGTGGATTCTAATGTAAGTTTGGAGATCAGTTGCTCAAGCTTCAAGTATCATTGCAGCGTAGGCGTGCATACCGCTAGCATGGTGATCTTGTTCGCCGTGCAGCCTGTGAACTATGCATTACATTTGCTAACCCACATGAACATTTTACTTGATTTTTTATGGTATAGGGGTGTTTATTCTTTGACAATTCCTCCTTGTATGTTGTAGGTACAATTTAACGGTAGTGAAAAAAATAGCATATTGACTGGCAATGAGTGAAAAGTCAGAGGACAGTTGCGTCCTCGGCGTGATACGACTGCAAGCACGACCGGGACGCATGTAAATGAAGAATTGCAAACGGTGCAAGTATTTGTCAGAGGCATAAACAATGCATGTAGGGCGCTCAAGACAGACGAAACAATGACCTCATTTAGACTTACAAGTAAGAGCTAATGTTCAGTTCAAACGGGCTTATGTTCAAAATAAATTTCCGTACTAGTTCGCTTTTTAGCCAGATTATAAAACATTTGTTTGTGTGAACTAAGTACGTAAAACAATTCCAAAAGTTACATTCTTATCATTTGACTTGATTTTCAACACAAAAGCCATGGGTAAATTTGCTTGCAATGAAGTCATTTATGTACATTAACCGTATTTATTGCCTCTGTCAAGTAGTTGATGTCATGCGTATGGTGGAAAGATCCTTAAGGTCGTTGAGGTAACTAATACATAAGCTTTTCTATTTAGTAGTTCTTCTTTCTGAATCTGCACGCGTAGAATGACCGGCATCGGCACCGTAATTGCGCACAATTACTAACAATATGAATCATTTTGAAGGAAATTGTTAACCCATTTCTTTATATATTGGAAAAGTTTGTCTGCTCAACAAAGTAAATAACGCAATGTAGGTTGTTGAACTTATACGAACGTTACGCAACACGCGTTGCATATGTTTTTCTAATATAACTTATTTAAATGGCAAAGCCGACTCTGGATTTGTCTTTGATTTAGTTCTTATTTGAACCTTTCATAAAAATGTTTTAGCCCGCTTCCAGAAGTTTGTTTCTGCTGTATGCAGCAGTTATTTCTTGTTCCATTCGTTCTAATTCAAATGAAATTTAAGTATCTGCCCATACGAATGTTACTAGAGCAAAACGCGATTGCATTGCGAGGCTAATTCAATTAAAGTTGTATATCAACTCGTGTGGTCCCCTAAACATGTCAGGCAAGACGCGAGGGCTTTCATGTGGACACTTACTACTAAAATGCGATGGCATGTGCTGTTATTCATGAGAGTCAGATTTCATCTCGGAAGACGTGTAAATGTGTCGACATACAGATTGGGAAATTTATTGTTACTGCTTTGCATGATTTGTCAGATCTATGTGTGGCTCGGCTACGGCGGTGCGGCGGCGGCGGTGGCGCGTGCGCACCACGATCAAATCTTTCGTGTATCTGAGATGCGTGCAATGATATCAAACAGTGGTGAATCAATCTTCCGTTTGTTAGTCGTTATCTGAGATCGGCGCCCACACCGCGTAAAGCTGCGAGTACCGACTCTTATAGCGTGAATCGCTTTACTTCCATTGCACCTTAAATCATCCAACGTCGTGCAGCTCGCAACTCTGGCTGCTTAAGCCGCTTTATTGCCAGTGTCCCGACATATCGCAATAACTCGCAACTTAATTAGGGGAGAGATGAAAGTAGCTGGGCACGTTGTCGTCGAAGTTGGTATTTAAATTGCCGAGGGCCATCCGTTCTAAGATACTCGCCTTTTATTGCGGCCCTAATGAATCGTATTCATTGTCTCGCAATACAACTTAACTGTTCATTTATTAAAATGGTTTTTATACTGCATCTAATACTGTGATGAGTTAAAGACGTTAGAAATCTCATCGTTGTTATAATATCCACAATCGCTTTTAACAACCACAAACGCCCACTCTATGTTCAGGCGATAATGATCTTGAAATCAGCGTAGGTAATGTTTATTAGTGTGTAGTACGAGACTCATCCCAAACAATGTTGGTTAAAAATTGAGAGTGCAAGCAAGCCTGCATATTTTGTTGTGCATTTATCCAGCATGTTCATTCTCATAGGCATTCATGTAGTTTGTTTATGGATTTTGCATACATGTACCTACGTAACAATATCTTTGTGTGCCAAGGATAATTGCAATGGGTGTGGTGCTGAAAGTCTCGATGAGAAACCGCCGATAGGACACGTAAACGGTAAAAGTACGAAGACTACGTGTTGTACTAAGAAATGTTGGAACAAACGTGTTTCGAAATAATAGTTCTGCAAAGGTTGGGTCTAAAGTTTATAGTTGTAATTAAGTCTGGGAATGTGACAAACGTTCACTTGCGTTACTGGAACGTTCCTTTTGTTCACTGGACCACTTTTACCACAAGTCACATAATTTTCATTACATTACATCTCGGTGGCTTTCGCTATCGTTACAAAGCTTTTAATATTTTGAATGTCTACTTAATAATAGATTTAGTGAAAGAACCTCTAGAAATAAAACGAACCGAGTTCAATAATGCTGTATACGATAATATGAATGAGAATCCAGACTCAATGGCAATCGCTTTCATTTTGACAGTCCAACAAAGTCCATTGCATTGAGTTGGTTATCGTAAAAACGGGATAGAAAACATATGGCATAAACATCTTAAAGTTATATCCTTTATTTCATTAAAAAAACTAATCAATTACATTTTTAAATATTAGAATAAAAAAATATAAAACATTTACAGATATAAAAAAAATAGTAACCCATCGGTATCTGGAACAGGGTCCAAGCTACAGGATGGTGTCTATGCAAGTACTTTGTTAGCTAGACTAGAGCACCCAGAGATAATATGTCTTATTGATTCACCCGTACCCTAATTGCGTAATACACAATCAATCGGAATCTGAATCGTTTTGAAACATATTGCTAATACATTGCTTCATAAGTTCGATAAAAAAATCTGCTCAACTGCCAAAATACAACAGATTAGTCGGTCCATGTATAGGGCCTGAAAAAGCGTCCGTGAAGCTTCTTACTCTGCCATACCTCCATCGATCATTTGTGTCAAGCACTACTGGCTTGCGCCAGTTCTTTTTAGCCAATGAGAGCGGGATGAGGCCCTTGTCCGATACGACCACATCTCGATGCATTCCCACTTCGCCTTCTAAGAAATATTCCCTGAGACTGCAAATTTCGCGATTGTGGAGGGTCTTAGTGTTTTAAAAGCCTCGACCTCCACGCTTTCGCGGGATATACAGTCTCATTACCGATGATCGTGGGTGATGCATTCGGTTTGCAGTCAGCAGTGTACGGACCCTCCTATCTAGGGCGTCAAGTTCGGTCTGAGTCCATTTGAGTATGCCAAAAGAGTATATCAAAACCAACCCATTTCCATGACACAACCGTTGAAGGCGCGCACCTCGTTTCCGCCTGATAGAAGACTATTAAATACTTTCTTCGACGGCAAATATCAGTACCTTCATGTCAGTACCTAACATTGATGCCCAACGCTACCGACATACCCAAATACCTATAGGTGTCGGATGAGGAGAGGGCTCTAAGGTTTATGGAATCCGAGATTTGAGTTCCCATCTGGGAATCGGACCCAGGACCTCATGCTCAGCAGTAGCTCTTGCGACCACTAGACCAACAAGGCAGTATTATTATTATTATATTGTTAATTAACCTAATAAAAATCCGAAGTTGGTGTCAATTATTACAAAAATTGTGTTATCGATCATAAAACGGAATGCGAGCTATAGCGTTCTGTTGTTGATTATCTTCAGCTAATGGCCGGTATTGCTATTATTATTTTACAGGTGGGCCGCTTTGAGTCCCGTTCTTGTAAATGTACGCTTTCGATAATGACTTGATAATAAATCAAGGTCCAGGATTTACAATTGACGTGTTTTAAATTAGCCATTACCTTCATAGCTCGAAGCTCAATAATCAACTCTTAAATTAACAGTGTTTATGAAGGGCCAAATTTGTAACGTATGTGATGTGTGAAAGTTAATAAATGCTACTTGTTTGTTACTACTGGACAACTACCTAAGCTTCTCTTAATATTGTAAAATAGGTTCTCTAAATTGTGCATTCCAAATATTATAATCCAGTTCAAAATTCACCCACCTATCATAAAACTCTCTTACCAGCATTTTTTACAGATGCTCATAAACTTAGTATGATTTTAATAATCATTTTATTCAAAAGCTTATCAACTAGTTCAAGCTTGGTATGTTCCGTGAAATATTCTAGTGCGTATAATGTGTATTTGCACCACAACTCGGTGCGGCTTGCGCGCAGCTGCCCAGTGCCCTACGCTTGCGCCGCCTGACGTTCCGTCGTAACATCCACTCGAGATCATAGCTTTATACTCCTGCACTTAAATAGTTCAACTATATGCATTTCCGGATCAGATCTACTGTTTCCAATCAGTATTCAGCACTGCGGAGATAAAGACTAGCTCTGTAGTATTCTAAAAGAAAACAGAACGTCAATTCTTCGTAAATGTTTAACTGCATTCCTTTATTCAGTTTACTTCTAAAATTAACTAGAATTATTTGTATGGATACAATTGAATAGGCTTGCATTAACATAAAATGATGTAGATAAATAGATATTTCCTTGTAAGGGCCTTGTTAAACGTCGGGGCTGGTCTAATCATGCTCCGTTTAAAATCCCACGTCTACCGCACTCGCTGCTAACTGCTCAGCGGATCTTGCATACCGTCTCTCGATATTAATTTTATTTGATCGACACCTTTAGCAGTATCTAGTTATTACTAGAGTTAAATAGGCTGTGCACAGTGTTTAATAAAATATTCAATGAATTGAGAAGTATTAAATTCTTCGAAGTATGTATGAGATCATAAACTGCAGCACGACCTATTTACTTTTAAAACGATATGTTCAACTGAAGTAATCAAATAAATCATCATGGAATTGGCGGGGAGATGACATGTCAAATGTGGATGAGGGTAGGCTGTGGGCTTGGGTGCGGCACGCGCACGCCTGGACTGCGCGCACGCACCACGAGGGTGCAGAAGTCAAACGATTTATGTGCCCGCGTCGAGTCGAGGACATACACGACAACACGACCGCTGTGTCCTTTAATTCGGATTTACGCCGCTATTGATTTTGGGCCGAGATTAAATTCTATTGTGCTGAATCACTTCCATGACATTCGACACTACTTATTGTTGATATACGATGCCGTCCATTTGTTAGAGAGCTTTAACCGTCAGGGATTAAGGTTTTTTTTTCCTTTGTTTGCAGGCTGAACTTGTGGATATGAGGGCTGAACTGGTGCAAGCACGAGCCGCGTCAGCTGGTAAGTTTTGTTGTTTTATGTAGCTGCAGATACTTTGGAGTCAATATTTTACAGTCCAAAGTTTAATTGGTGCGACTAAGAACTGGTCAAACTTAGGCGAATCACGTGCGGGACTGCGTACGTCAATCGTTGAAATTATCAGGAAATCATGCCACTATTCGCGCAAGTTTGAACACCTCATCAATACAAGTTGACATATTGACGCGAGCACATTTCGTCCCGCATCTCGCTCGGGAATTAGCCTTAGTTTGACCAAACTAAAGTAGATTCATCCTTCATGGGGTACTGTTTAAAATATAACAATAAAATACCTCCCCACGTACCCCAACTGGATTAAACGAAGTTTAAGCCTGTATCAAACACATACTATGCAGCCAAGCATATTATAAGTTGGGGGATTACATCGCTGACAAAAATGCTTGGCTCTACGCTGGTTCTACTCCACAAGGCTCATAAAATAATTAATTAGCATTCGTAAATATTGTTGGAGCTGCTGAAGATTGTAAAACTATCTTTGCACTGTAGAAATTCAATCTTTTAGTATGGTATAATTGCAAAGCACATGTGTGAGCACTATGTACCTACTTTAAAGCTACCATTTACTTGGTACGTTTTTCATTGGCTTGAATGTGCCCTGGCGGCTGAGAGTATGTCTCGCTGGTGGTGGCGTGTATGTTGGATCATCAAGTTCCCTTCAAAATGGTTGAGCTGAATGGTGCTGATCCATACGTCATGTTCGTGAACGCTCGCCGTCAGTGGGGACTGGTCATCTCTTGGCTGCCACGGCTTATTCTAATTTCCGAATTGTATTTTTTTGTTTTTTATGTTTTTCATTAGGTACGCCTTTAACGTGCAAGTCTTTCTTCGTCGTTATCACATTTATAATTTCAACATGACTGATGTAACAATATTATTCAAAAGAGTGTCCATGCAGTTTCTTGCCTTTTCTTCTCCATAGGTTAGGTAGCTCCATCTTTCTGACTGGCCGACCCCTTGAAAATTCAAAAGTGCCTGTAATTGGTTTATTTGAAATAATTACTTTGAGTTTGAGTTTTGAGTTCAGAGCTTTGGAGTGATAGTGAGATAAGCGGTAAAGCAATAAACGAAAACTAGCAGACATTACTTAGTCATATAGAGATCGCCCCCTTTTGAATACTAGGTACTGCCGATCTTGCTTGATATGATCTAACTACTCTTACGACATCTTATCTCATCCATCTACGAGATATTTACCCATGATGTCGCACTCAAGCCTGTGCTCAAGTTTAAAGCTCAAGCTATAAACTGTGCCCGCGCCTTCGTCTGCGATCCAGGATGAAAAACTTATGTCCTTACCCAGGTCATGGTCCCGGTCCTCTTTCTGGTGAAGAAATGAAAATCAATCTGGCGATATGTTTTAAGATCTCCCAACCTGGAACCTACTTTCTTTACTCACTTGACACTTTCGGACAGCCCGAAAAGCAATCTATGTAAATAAAAATCCATTTATGATGGCAAAAAATTATCTAATATTACCTCAAGTATTTTTGAATACTTCATGTTGTGGAAAACCATTAGGTGTTTCCTAATGTTATTAAACCCTAGACCCTGGATCATATTGTTTGAAACCATATTCTAAAGCTAAAATATCGCCACTCTAGTTATCGTTATTCAAACTAGTAGTAAGCTCTTTGTTAAGAGCTTTTCAGGGGAAGCACTTCCCTAGCCCGGGTCCCCACTTAGTAAAAGTGTTTAGTAAAACGTAAGGTCAGAAACTGTTGATGAAGTTCAAAGCAGCGTCTGACTGTGCAGGAGGCTGTCAAGAGGGCGGCGACGCGGCCGGCAACGTGACGGATGCTGCGCGGGCGCGGTCTGAAGCGGCGCAACTTGCGCGGGAGAACGCAGCGCTACGGGAAACTGTACTCGCGCTACACTCTGAACTTTTTGGAGCTAGGTAAGCCAACAAAGATTGTACAGTCAGTCAAAATGTGTTGTATTTTTATTTGCTCTTTGCACGATAGAATCTGCTTAACCGACTCAGTGTTATTATTGCGCCGTATTGTCATACCGCAGAATGATATTCGGCCTTCTTCTTACCATGTCAGACAATCATCCCCTATTCCCCTTTTGGGCTGATTTTACCAAAGTGAGAGATATCTTTTGCGGAATAAAATTGACGTCTGACAGTTCTAAGTATGGAAAATCTGTCAAAAATTCAAAATGTAAGTATCCAATTTTATTCCACTGATAAAACATATCTTACTCGTTGGTCTAGTGGTCGCAAGAGCTACTGTTGAGCATGAGGTCCTGCAATCGATTCCTAGGTCGGGCAAAGTGTTATTGGGTTTTTCTATCTAGAATTTCTCAATAGCAGCCCTTAGTCTGGATTTGTGTCCGGTTGATGGCAATAGGCTCGCCCCTTATTACATGGGACTTAAGCATAACTGGCGAAATGTGGGTGTACTATAGGTACACCCACACTGCCTAACCCTTCTGGGATAACAGGCGTGATGTTATGTTATGTGTAATTTTCAAAAATCCTGTCTTAGTGCTCACTTTTGTTATAAAAGGAACTCTTGTGCATTGTCTGTTAGTAAATTTATGAAAGAATTTAAGATTTTCATTTAGCAGAAAGGCAAGTCTGGCCACTCAAACATGGAACCCTTTGGGGAATACATGCGTAATGATAAGTAAGCTGACCTGTAGTAATCAAAAATATATAAATTCCAGACTGGCCACAAAGTACTTGGACAAGGAGCTAGCCGGTAGGATACAACAGTTGCAACTTCTCGGCAGGGATATGCGCGCTGAACTGCGAGATTCACTGTGGGCTCAGGTATTTTTGTCTAATTTTTGTCTTCCACTCAAAGTGAAATGAATTAAAAGCATCGATCACTAATAAAGAACTAGATACACAATCAGCGACAAAAAGTGTCCTCACCAAACGCGCACCCATTTGAACATTCGGGTGCGCTTTTAATCTAGTAGCATTCGAACGCTCGAACGGTAAACATGCCTCGTTGCGCTTTTAAAAACTGTTAAAATAACACATCTAGGACGCTAAAAAAGGATGGAGTTTCATATTTTCGGTAAGTTTTAATATTACCATTGTATTATTGTTTTCACTGTATTGTAAATATTGATATTTTGTCAAGAAATCGTCGTAAAACATTTTTTTTTAATTTATTCTGGAGTTATAAAGCATCTCACTCTTAGTTAACGTATTTAATCACACTATCGCATGCCCCACTTAAATTGTTCGGGTTACGTGCGTTGACTCTGTTCCATTGTTGGAGACGCTATTATTTCTTTTTTATTTAATTATTGTATGATTGTTTTGTTTTTGTATTATGTGACTTCTTTACTGCTTCTATAAATATTTTAGAATATTTTATAGATTTCATTTTTGTTTTTTTAGCTTTCCTCGAGATCCAGTCAGGTGTGGAGAATGGATATCAGTTATAGCACGACAAAGATCTGAAGAATTCTTTCCCAGACCCAAGGAATCGTTGTATGTTCGAAGAACTTTTTGAAAGTGATGACGAGTGATGGTGAGTGTGACTACGAAAAGAATCACAAGGCTATACAATACACGGAAAAACAAAAAAAACTATCGAAAAGACGACTATATAATAAACTCATTTTATTTCAAGTAAATTAATAACATAGGTTAATTAAATGTGTTAGCCAGTTGTGTCCGTATTTTTTACATCATTCTGTGTATATGCATCAACAATTTCTCTTTGATTTTACAAGAACTTTCTGTACTTACTTTTCATATTTAGTCACTATTGAATTTTGATATAAGTTGTTTGTCATGCAATATCTTTATTATTTTATCACAAAAGAAAGAATAAATAAATAATTATGACTGTATAATTTTTTGTTTTATATTTTAATGTGGTGCCTATCCAAAACCATATTTACATTCAGGTAAATTACAATCATTACACTTATACAACATAGAATAAAAGATGCTTTATTACCTACACCAACTTTGTGATGCATAGACGAAATTAAAAAAAAAAACATTTATAATTACATTACAAACAAAAAAATATATACAGTTCGACTCCACTCATTCCTTGTCCTGGCGGCGATCCTCGGTCGTAAAATTTAATTGCTTTCTGTACTGAAAAATGTATTGCTTTTTGTACATAGCTTTGTGAATACAACTTTAAACGTAGCGTTTAAGGTTGAATTTTCATTACGTATATTTATTTCAACTTGAATTAGGTAAACATAATTTGGCGACAGTTTTAAGAGAACTTTTGTATGGGATTGTGTATCTAGTTCTTTTATTAGTGATCGATGATTAAAAGTAAAAATGAATTCAGTAGTCTGAACACAAAATGAATGAAAGTGAAAAATGAATTCATTAGTGAACCGATCTGTTTGATTCCGGCGCTCTGCATCTTTCACTAGATTACAGAGTGATCGAAAAATTTAAGGAGCAGATGAACATGGAATTAAACAATAATTTAACCTTCACTTGAGTTAAGGGACTGAAATCAGCTTTAATAACCGCATGTCTGGTTAGTCAATCTCATGCCGTAAAGACTATTAATCAAGTATTGTCTTCTATATTACTTGATTGGAATGATCTGCGTAATGTGAAAGTTCTTAAGTACAATCAGTAGGCTTCTGATGCCATATATCACTGTAACTTACCTAACAGCTTTAAATTCTGTAGTCACATACGCATAGTGCACACGCCACAATTTAGAGTATTACGCAGTGCCTACACCTGCAACAAGAAAGCTGAATTTGCGTCGCGCCGTACATACCGATAAAGTGTTTAGTAAGCTTATGTCTGCGCGGCGTCTGCACTGTGCTTGGTTTATACATACATACGGAGACCACCTACGTGGTGGCTTAAAAAAATTACGACGACAAACATTTTTGGCATTTATAAGCAGTGCTAACTTCTGCCCGCGACTTCGTCCGCGTGAAATTTCTTGTTCCTCCGACCCACCCCGTCACATCGCATCACCTGCTCGCGCTATCACTTAGTTTTCATTAGAGTTCTTGCTTACTTTTTTTCTTTTTGCTCGGCTCCAAAGGCCATCTTAGCTTGATGTTAAATAGTCTATAGCCGTCCTCAAAAATTGGGCTATCAAAAGGAAATAGAATTTTTCAAATCCGACCGGTATTTTAAGAGATTACCCCCTACAATACAAACTTACAAACAAACAAACAAATATTACCTCTTTATAATATTAGTAAAGATAAACTATGTGCTTGATTTGATTTCCCATCGGCAGAAAAAAATACAAACTTTCATTAGGTATTTAACCCCTATAGGGATGTATTTTCAAAAATCCTTCCTTATTGCTCACTTTCCCCATATAAGGAACTAGTGTCATGCTTCACGACCCAGCGGTTTGGGCTGAGTGATGTGTGTCACGTTTTGTCAATCTACATCTTTTTTTTTGTTTGTCTTTTGATGGCCGTTTTAACACTGCGTCGATAACGACACCGACACGTCTATAGCGTAGCGTCAGCGTCAGACGATATCGGAAGGTATGAGACACGATGTAACCTACAGCTTATTGTCATGCGGTCTGCCACATCAGTCTCGAATAGTCGCGTTGCGCCAGGGCTTAAAATCTACTAGTTTTATCAAGGTGACGACGTCATATTGAAACTTAGACATGTTGTTGTTGTTTGTCATAATTTACAACAATAAGTCTTGTTGCAACAAAATGTAAACAGAGTAAGCAACAATTAACATGTAAGCTTATCTGCATAGTATTGAATGAGTTATGTATAATATAACTATGTATACTTAGATTTGTATTTGCTAGACCAAAATGACAGCTTTTATCCGAATAACTTTAAAAAAAAAAATTCGCGCTATCCTGGCGCTTTTGCTTTAACATTTGGTTTCTAGGCCCTAGTGTTACCGCAAAAAAAAAAACGACGTTTTGCACTCCGGGAGTGCCGGCACAGAAGTGAAAACTTGAATATTTACGTTGTGCATTTTTGATATTTTGGAATGGTTAGGGAATAATTTTGCACGAATTGTGTTAATTATCAGTATAAAAGTACTATCATGTGGTAGAATACAATATTTATTTATTGCGCTATCGTACACAAACATGATAATTTATATTACATTAAAATATTTATCTCTCAGAAAAATCAATCAATAATAATCAACAATCATCCGTCTTACGAATTTTCGATCAGGTCACGTGTCCTGACGCGAGTTTTTTTTTTACCCATTACAAAAAAGTGTACAACGCCGCTAAAGAAGTTTTCACTTCAAAAAACGTATTTTCTTCTGAATTGGTTTTTGAGTTTTCCTATTTCACACCGTCATCAGGGTATTTATAAAGGAAACAATGTCCGAATTTAAATAGGGTCACAATGTAAGTTACGTAAGTCACGATTCGTAGAGCGCACTTTGACTTTTCTTTGCCAATAAAAGTAAGCGTTATGAACGTGAACTTTTCTTACTCATATAATGTTCATATTCGTACAAGCGTTGCGACGAATATGAACGTTAACGCTTTATGAATAATATTCATATTCGCATGCGACTCTCTTCACTATATGGCACACTGCCGATTGTGAAATTTTAATATGCATGATGTCTCCACATACAATCTGAAAGCTACCAATGGTATAAAAATGTAACGCCGTTAGTAACTGGCACAGTAGACTTACAGGAAGCCCACCTTGTGTCTCTGATTGTAAAGAGTCCGTAATTCTCGATAAATCACATTAATCACGCTATGCAATTTTGTCCATTGCTTGATGTTACTCAGCACCAAAGACAATACACATTGCTCTGTGTGTTTTGCGACACTAGCAAATGACAATAACACAAACAATCCAAAACAAAAAACAAGATTGCAAAGTGAAAGAACGACTACATTTCTTAACAACAATAATAAGAACAATAATTAAGCCGTGGGTCGCATCTGTGCAAGAACAGGTCGTTGCTCTTAGCAAAAAGCCGTAACTTCGGACGAACCTATCGTCAACAGCGCTGATTTTCAGCAACTACCTCTCGAATGACGTAATGACGTAAAGTGGTGTGACATAATAAATCGGGTAATTATAACTTTCCACAGAAATAAGTGTGATTCTTGCTGAACATAATATGCACTTAAAGATATAAATAGATATAGGTAATACGAGCGTTTTGCGTACGGTGGAAAAATCGATCATTCGATCCACCCCAGCTCGCAACGGCACCGCAGGCTTGCCTGTGGTACGGCTGAACGATCCCATTTAAGCGGTGGTGGGCTCCGCAAGGGGCCGCCTGGCTCTCGCCCACCATCCCACAGGAGTCCGGCGCCAAGCAGCTTGCTGTGTTCCGTCGGTGTGTGAGATTGCCAGTGCCTTTTGGGGAGAAGGAGGTTGTCAGTTGCGCTGTTCAGAACCGGTCTTGGTCTCTGGGCATAACTTGGATGACTCATTTTGGAGGGTAGCGGGATCCAAAGCACGGTGCCAGCCAGCCTTTGGCCGACCGCAGTCAGTAGGGGGCCCAAGTAGCACGCCAGCCACGTGCCAAAGGCTGCCTCGCCAACTCGCGAAAAATCCCAGTACCGCCGTAATCTCCACCGTGCCAGCCTGCGACTGGATGGGATGACCCGGTGGCCATATTCGGGGGGTTCGGGCGTCCCCGCAGTCTCCAAATGAGTTCCCCACAGGTTAGGTTAGCTCTAGTGTTCCACTTGGTTCACTGAGCAGCGCCTCGTCAGTTCGCCTTTTTCCCCACACACTAACAATAATTCATGAACAAAGTTAAGAAAAAATAGGTTAAACAACGGCTGCACTTCCTTCCACTAAAAGTGCACCTCCCAACATCAGGGGGTTGCACTACAATCTCGATCCGGACCATCACCATCTTGAGACAGAGAAGCCGCACCTGTTTTTTCTAACGGAGACGAAGATAGCAACCCTGTTGGACGTGGCGTACCTCAACTACCCGGGTTAGTCTCTTGAACACAAGTTCAAGAAGCAAGCTGGGGTCTGTGTGTACGTCCGCGATGACATTTGTTGTCGTCGTCTCCGTTGCTTTGAGAAATCGGGTTTATCAGTCATATGGCTACTTGTGGACATTGGCGTGGAGAAATTTCTCTACATCGGCGTCTACCGATCGCACAGCGGTGACCAGGAGACAACAACGCTCTTCAATAGCCTCGTGGAGTCGACTGACGTAGCCCAGCAACGGTACCCAACAGCGAAGCTCATTTTTCTGGGGGACTTCAACGCCCATCATAAAGAGTGGCTGTTCCAGTACCAGAAAACTGACCATACTGGGATATACAGACGTATCGGGGCCAAGCTGGCATCGCACCCTCCGGGAAGCAAACAGTTCTGGTCTCTGTCCAAAGCTGTTGAAACGAATTTTTGTCGTCCCACCTTACCTCCAATGATGAAACCAGATGGGTCGCTGGCTCACTCTGCAATTGAGAAGGCAAATTTATTTGCGTCTCTCTTTGCAAGTAATTCACGTTTGGAAGCTGGCTCCAAACCACCACCCACCTACTGAACCTCCTTGTGACTCTTCGATGCCGGAGATCGCAATTCATAACAAAGAGGTCCGAAGAATATTGTGCAGTCTGGATGTGAACAAGGCCAGCGGGCCTGACGGTATTCCAGTGAGAGTGTTGAGGTGTCTCCTGTGTTGACGCGCTTGTTTCGCCTCTCTCTTGAAAAACGAACGGTGCCAAGATCCTGGAAGCTTGCTAATGTACAACCAGTGCCCAAAAAGGGCTACCGTGCAGACCCTGCCCATTACCGTCCGATCGCCATTACCTCCATTTTGTGCAAGGTTATGGAAAAGGTACTGAACAGTAACTTGCTGACCGTCAATATGGCTTTCGCCGGGGACGGTCAACTGGCGATCATCTTGTATGTGTCACGCACTGCTGGGGCGAAGCCATCGAGAAACACGGCGAAGCACTAGTTGTATCGCTAAATATCTCAAAGGCCTTTGACAGGATCTGGCATGCAAGTCTACTCAGCAAGCTCCCTGCTTATGGCATCCCCGCTGATTTTTGTAGCTGGATATCAGACTTCCCTAGTGAACGATCGATTAGAGTAGTCGTTGACGGCTGCTTATCTGAGCGTATGACTATTGATGCCGGAGTTCCTCAGGGGTCAGTTCTCTCTGCAACTCTTTTCCTGCTGCACATCAATAACCTACTCCAACCTGGTATTGTTGGATACGCAGATGACAGTACTGTTTCAGAGAGATACTTGTCCAGCCCGAAAACCAGCGGGGGTGAAGTTCGTTCCTTACGCCTGGACAGCTTCTAACTCTTTATAAAGCGCAAGTCCGATCCTGTATGGAGTATTGCAGCCACCTTTGGGATGGCTCAGCAAAATACCAACTTGCCGCGCTCGAGTCAGTGGAACGCAGAGCTAAGAGGCTCATAGGCGACGTAAAACTGGTGGATGCCAAGCTTCACAGCTTAGCTCATCGCCGCAAGGTTGCCTGCTTGTCGGTCTTCTATACTATACTTCGGTGAGTGTGCGCAAGAACTCCACGACCTCATCCCACCTGCCCCTTCTACCATCGGACATCTAGACGTACTGTTAATTACCATCCATACTTAGTTGCCATTCCACCAATTCGCACTAAGCGCTTCCAAACATCCTTCATAATATGCACGGTAAAAGAGTGGCACTCACTACCTGCGTCTGTGTTCCCGAACGCATTCAATCGATTCAAAGATTCGAATCTCTTCAAAGTTAGAGTGAACAGGCTTCTTCTGGGTAAGCTCACTCCATCGTAGACTTTGTCTCTGTCACTTCTGACCTAGACTAGAGTCAAGATCAAACCCATCTCAAAAAAAAAAAAAAAAAAACTCCTCGAGGAAGGCCAGCAACGCCTTGGTGTTACTGACAGCCTCTCGCCCTGTATGTGGCGACCACCGGGTAGTTTAGAAGCACATGAGCTGCTGTGTCGTCCTCCACCATGCAGGCCCTGCACAGCGTACTGTTTGTGACTCCTATGACAAAGAGGTGTTTATTAAATGACCCGTGGCCAGTTAAAGCTGCCGTAACTATAGTTTGTGATGTTGTTCCCTGGTGCGTTTCCTTACCAGAGTGCGTAAGTACCTGAAGGGGAGTGGCAAGATGGGTTCAGGTCCCACTGGTGCCTCACTCGACCTCCTTCTGGCAAGTTCGTCGGCTGCATCGTTGCCCAATGAACCGCTGTGTCCTTTGATCCATTGAATGGTTATGTTATTGAGGCTACCCACCTGATTAAGGCGCTGGTGATTCTCGTATATAAGCCCAGAATCAACTGTGTAGCTGTTCAGCGCTTGCAGAACAGCCCTGCTGTCTGAGAGTATACGGATCGAGTGGATGGCCGAAGCAGCCAGAGAATTACCCATGCATTCGGCCTGGAACACTGTGTTATGGGCCCCCAATGGTGTGGCTATGCGTATGTTGTGGTCCTACGAGAAGACTCCAGCACCTGTGCCATTACCTAATTTGTATCAGTCTGTGAAGATGCACAGCTCTGCAGGGCACAAACCTACGATCCTCGTGAAGCTGGATCTTGTACTTTTTATCGAAAATAAATTGTTTGGGTACCCGATCATTAATGGCTTTCGTAATGGGGAACTCCTTGTTGATTCCCTCAAGTAGCGCGGTGTATGGTGTGTCTCTCTTACGCCAGAGATCTAGTGCCTTAAGACGTACCGCCGCCAGTGCCGCTTCCTGTTGTATGAACAGGTGGAGCGGTGGTAGTTCCAGCATGGCTTCAACCACGGAATAGAAAAAACAAGTGGAAGTGCCACACAGCTATCGTACGTGTGTCACAATTATGCGCTGGTTCGCAAAACCGGCTCAGTCGCGATTTGCTACTCGCTATGTCACGACGTCTCGAGAAAACCGAAAAATATTATAAACATGCCCAATTGTGCAATTTTTACGTGCAAAAATGATAGCAGGACAAAAAATGTATCTCACGGAGGTGTATCCTATCACCGGTAAGTATAAAACTTTGATATATTTCAATAAATTGTTTTTTGTTGAAAAAATCATATTTATTACTTTGATGCGAACTAAAAACTATCGTGTGTCCATTCCTTAAAGTCTAAATCAACTTGCTTGCTGTGATGAATTTCATCGCATTTATTCTAGAACTTTCGACGCTACTCGTTTAGGGATGGGACACAAATACAGTAAATCCATATTTCGGTATCGATAAAATATGTTTATCTAACTTTATCGCAATTAAATAAATGTACGAGAAATTAGTATCAAATTATGCTTAAAAATTATAGTTATTATATATATCAGCCATAAGTATACACACGTCAGCCGAAAGTGGTCCAAAGTCGAATTGAGTGAAACCATAACTTCATGACATATGTATGTACTTAAATTCTGGTAAATAAATCAATCATTCATTTATTCGCGGCTGGACAAATATTAAAGTTAAAATAAGTATTTAAGTAACAGTAATAAAGTATGTAAATATTTCAGTTTTCCCAAAGATCCTTTTATCAAGGAGAAATGGATAGAAGCTACGGGAAGACAAAACTGGATGCCGACTAAAACAAGTTCCCTATGCTCGGAACATTTTGATGCCGAAAATATTTAACTGTCAAAAAAAGGCTACAGATACTTAAATGATAGCGCAATTCCTATTCATAAAATTTTAATTTTTCAAGTACGTACAATTAATTACATATTATTCGTTATTACTGTAACAAACATACAGCGCCAAATAGTGTAACTCATCTGAAGCACTACGATGAGCGGCTTCATAAAATAGAAGACGGTAACTACAAACGATATCTGTGGACAAGTGACGCCATCTACAATCGTCGTGTGCGACATTCTGCGCCAGCGCTACCCCGCTAGTAATGTGCACCACAACTACAGATGACCACAAAAAAAAACATTAGTCACTAGCTAGAGGTTCTGAGCCCGGTAGCCACGCAGCCAGCTCTGATCCTTATTACGAATAGTTTCCTGATTCAATAGCTTAGCAGTCTTCAGAAAACTAGTCGGTTAGGGGAGGTCTGAAGGGCGATAGCCACGTAGTCCCTTTCATCCCTCCACTTAGGGTTGCCACATGATAGATTAATTATTGTAACGTGTAATATAAGTTAAGTTAAAGTTAATTGTAATTTAAGTTGGCAATAAATTATCATCAAGTTCAACGAGGCTTTAATTCCACAACCAGCAACTCTAAATTACTTATTTGATCCTGCCCTTATGTTTAAGTACCGTTTAATTTATTATTTTACAGGGTCAAATTGATTCTGAGAAAAGTGAGTCAGGTCCATCCAGGAAGCGACTCCTGGAAACGCCACCATTGCCTAGCTTCATTTCAGTGACACCAACAAAGAAAGCCCGTAAAGATAAATACTCTGAGTTGACGAACAGTCCCGCGTATTCAACTCCAAGAAAAAGTACATTAGGAAAGATGTTACGATGGACTCAAAGTAAAATAAGGAAACAAAATCTAAAAATAAAAATGTTACAAACTCGGAGTCGTAGATTAAAAAGCAAAATTAAGAATATGGAAGGACTTCTAAAATCATTAGAAGATAAATTTGCAATGAGAAGTGAAGACCTTGTTAGCTTACAAAACACAAATTTAAAGGTTACCTATTATTATTTTGATTTCCCCTACCTACTACTAGATTACCTACTATTATTGTTTAAAATTGACTATAAGCCGAGAAAACAAGTATGAGCACAATTCTGTAAAAGCCCTAGGCAAATAAAACTGCCAGGTGTTACACCACGTTGTTTAGTTACGCCACTACTTTCAACAGTAACTACCCTCTCCATGCACAAACTATTTTTTTCTTCTTGCAGGTTAACGAATTGATTACTCGCATGACTGGAAACAAACTTAAAATCCGAAAGTATTCACCAGCACTTCGCAGTTTTGCACTAACCTTAAACTATTATTCGCCCCGAGCGTATGACTACGTGCGTAGAACATTTAATACTTGTTTACCTCATCCACGAACTTTAAAAAAGTGGTACTCAAAAGTGGGTGGAGATCCTGGTTTTACAAGTGAATCCTTTACTGCTTTAAAACGTAAAGCAGCTTCATTAAACCATGGAATTATAGCTACATTAGTCATAGACGAAATGAACATTCGTCGCCGTATTGAATTGGATGGGAGTAAGCTACATGGGTATGTAGATATGGGAACAGGTTTAGACGGGGATCACTTATCAGAAGCAAAAGAAGCTTTGGTTTTTTTAGTTACTGCTATAAACCAAAATTTTAAAGTCCCCGTTGCTTATTTTCTTATCGATGGTATTACCGGCTTACAACGCGCTGAATTAGTTAAAAAATGCTTGGAAATGAGTCATGACGCTGGCATAAAAATAGTTGCACTGACATTTGATGGATGTGCAGCAAATATTTCTATGGCTGGACATTTAGGTTGTTCTTTTTTAACAGGTAATATGAAATTTGAGCATCCTGTGACCAAAGATCTTCTTGTTGCTATACTTGACCCGTGCCATATGTTAAAATTATTGAGAAATTCTTTTGAAAATTACAAAACATTTATTGACAAAGACGGTAACGAAATCTTGTGGCAGTATGTAGTAGATTTAAATAGCTTGCAGAAACAGGAAACCTTTCATTTAGCAAATAAAATTAAAGATCGACATATCAACTTTAAAAATGAAAGGATGAAAGTAAAATTGGCTTCGCAACTGTTTAGCCTTAGTGTGGCGGAAGCAATGCAATTTTGCAGAGTAGATTTGGCAATTGAATCATTTAAATATAGTGAGCCTACCGAAAACTTTTTAAAATTAGTAAACAATATTTTTGACATTTTTAACTCCAGAAATTTACATTTTTATGGTTTTAAAAAAGCACTAAATAATAAAAACGCTTCTCAAATTTTTGATTATTTAAACAAAGCTGCAGATTTTATAAAGAATTTGAAACTTGAGAATGGCACACTTTTAGTAAACAGTCCACGAAAAGTTGGTTATTTGGGTTTTCTGGGTTGCATAGAAGCGATAAAAGATTTATTTGCCACTTTAATACAGACAAAGATTTTGATTTATCTACCCTTCTATAAATTAAGTCAGGACCACATAGAACATTTTTTTTGTAATATTAGGGCACATGGTGGGTCGAACAACAATCCCACGACCAGGCAGTTCGTATCTGCATATAAAAAAATGTTGGTGCACGTGGAACTGAAAGGCACAGACAGAGGAAATTGTTCGGCATTGGAGCAAATCTCAATTTTAAATTGTTCATCTGCAGTAGAAAGAATTAATCTAAGTACAGTGCGACAAGACAGGGAAAATGATGAAAAGGAGGATGACGACTTCGATGAAATTGATCTGGATCTGTCCGATTTTAGCAAGCAAACGATAGCTCACATTGCTGGTAAAAATAAATATAAAACAGTCAAAACGACAATTATTGAACAAATATGTTCTATTTCAAGGACAGTAAAAATAATATTAATGACTAAATGTAATTTCGTTTAACTATTTTACCTTTTATTCTAATCTGACTTTGGTACATTACTCACCTTATATTATTTTATCTTTTTGAAGATTATAAATTGTACAAACATCGTCATTAAATTATCGACATCTTGTTCACATCTCTATCTGAGTAGAAATATAGATGACAGTTTTATGTGAATATGACATCTATTTCAAAGACGTTAGCGTGCTAAATTGTGTAATTTGGTTACAGCGCCCTCTAGTGTTGAGTAGTTGAACTCATTGTGGATAGCTCAGATTTTTTTGTGAGTTGAAAAAATGTCCTTATTGATTTTGACATGTAAAATAATAACAACATTCAGTAGTTGTAATAAGACTTAATTTTTAATAACAATAAATAAGATTTTCGTCAAAATTGCATTTATGATTTCTAGCCAAGTATATCAACGTTATCTGTGTATTGCAAATACATTTTAATTTGTAAATGTGTGAGTTTGGCGACATTGGTTCCCGTACTTGGTAAGTTTAAGGGCACTTGTACTTGTTTTTTCTATTCCGTGGCTTCAACTGCTGCAGTCGGAGTGGTCCTCATGTAGCCCGTAGCCGCCAAGCAGGCTAGTCATTGCATGCATTGTAGTTTGTTTGAGGCTGTTGCCAGCTTGGTTCGGGGCCACCAGACCGCGGCCCCATAGGTGATCATAGGAATGATCACTGGTGTACAGCCATAGTTTAATTTTAGGGGATAGTCCCACTTCTTACCTATAATTTTCCTGCACTGCCAGAAGGTTATGCAGGCCCTGTTTAATTTGTTGTCCAAATGACTACTCCAGTTTAACTTACTGTCTAGAATGACCCCCAGGTACTTGACCTCGTTGGCCAACTGAATTTCTGCATTGAACAGTTTTGGTAGGCGGAAAGGGCCCAATGCTCGTTTTTGGGTAAATATGACTAGTTCAGTTTTAGTGGGGTTCACTGATAGGTCAAATTCTCTGCACCAATTTTCTACGATACGTAGCGCTTGCTGAGTCAGGTTGCAGATCGTACCCGTCACCTTCCCCGAAACATAGATTGCGAGGTCGTCAGCATACCCTATTGTGTAATAGCGGCTGGCGTTGTGTTTGGTGATGAAGTCATTATTCACCAGATTCCATAGAAGGGGGGACAGCACCCCATCCTTTGGGGCACGCTCTGGCTATCATGGCCAGTTGCTGCTCACCCTCAAGGCGAACCACTCGTTTGCTTAGCATGTTTGTAATCCAGTCCGTTAGTTCCTGTTCTACTCCATGTCTGGAGAGGGCGCTGCTGATGCTGGAGAAGTTAGTTTTATCGAAAGCTCCTTCGATGTCTATGAAAGTGCCCAGGCAGGTGCCTCTTGGATGAATCGCTTCCTCTATCTGGCTGACTTGCAGGTGAAGAGCGGATTCGTTCGACTGACCCGAGCTGTATGCATGTTGGTTACCGTGAAGCGAGGATGGTATTCAGAGCGCCATCCCTCAGTCCTCTATCACACAGCCTTTCCAGCGACTTTAGTAGAAAGGAGGTCAGGCTGATTGGCCGGTTTGATTTGGCGTTTGTGTAGTCACCCTGATGGCGTACAGCCAATCATTGTCTGATGGTGTTTGAATTACCTCTTGCCAGAAGATTACTTGCGCGTAGAAACACATCCAGGGAAGTGAGTTTCAATTAGGTTTGCGTCTCGTTTCTTCTGGCGAGGAAGAGAGTGTGTTGTCGGGTTTCCGGAGGGTAGCGGGCCCAGGTGTATGCTGTTGCGCCAGTACTTTCCTTACCCTGTTAGTTTACTGACAAGATTCATTGCTACCACAAAATTTGCGCCATCCCGTGGTACTTCTGAATCTGATGCATTTTTTGTAGCTGGATTTGGCTGCGTAATATTTATCCCAGTCCTCATCCGGACATGTGTTCATGGCTCTATTAAGTGTTTTCCTTACCTTGCCGCGCTTGCGCTCCAGATCTGCGCCCCATCAGGGTTGTTTGCCTGGTGTGTTACGTGGGGTGATCTCTGGGCAGGCAGTTTGGTAGCTGTCTATCATTGATTTAGTAAGATGGCTTACTTGTACCTCAATTTGTGTCGTATCCGCAAATGTCGACGGAACGCTTGATAGCGCCAGCTTGGATTCAAGGCTGCGTGTGTAGGTGGCACGATCCGTGCTGTATAAATAAAAATAGATGTATAAACAGAAATGTCTGTATAACTAGGTAATTTAATTAATTAAAAAGAGAATACTTATAAACACATTACTATGAAAACAAAAATGCCTATTATTAACTCTAGATATACTTATTAACTATAATTTCGATACTATCAATACTCAATTATTAAACTAAGTAGTTAAGTCTTCATTGACACATCATAATTATTTTTATGCATATCGACATGCTTCGAGGCATGGCGTTGGCAAACGACGACCACGCTTTTTCGATCAAAGCGATAAATTAGCCCATAGGGACAGCTCGATAGTGTTCTCCTGATCTTCATGTTAAGTATTACTATAGGTATTAGTAGGTATTGCATTACTAAACTAAATTAATACAGAAACCCAGCCTAAAATTAAACAAAATTGGTACCAAAACTGAACATTTTATGAAATGTTATACCTAGCTATTATCCCACCCAGATAATGCAGCTTTAGAAAGACTCTCAACAAACACAACCCAGATAATTGAGGACGATTCCTCCTGCGACAATGACACAATATGATGAATGACAGAATAGAATGAGAGTAACATTTATTTGGCAAAAGTTCGTGAAACACTAAGTACAAATACTTATTTTATAAATTATGAAATGTTTTAAGTTTTTAACAACAACAGTGTGCCACACGCGGCTTTGTCAAAAAGGTCAATTTCAGCATGACTGCCAGACAGATGCTGTTTGACAATGGTTTTCTAATGAGCCTTCAGGAACAAGTGACGGATAAGTAACAAACTGTTGTACAACTGTAGTTGTAGAAATAAGAACTTCAGCTTCTCTTACATAGGTGGAGGCAGAGATCCTAGTGCAACGTCACAAGACGCTGGTCCGCGTGTGCCGCGGCGCGGGCGCAGCGCGGGGCATGGCGCGCCCCCCTCCCGCGCCGCACCCCGCGCCCGAGCACGCGCCGCACCCCACGCGCGCGCTCGCTCGCACCGTGCGCGTGCGGCGCTCGCCGCATCTGGGGCTCGGCATCTCTGTTACGGTGAGTACAGTCAGTATAGGTAGCCCACAAAACTACTACAGTGACAACTAAAGTGACCATTGATTGAGAAGTAATCTATTGATTTGGTTAAAACCAAGTTCTTAAAATGATAAATAATGTGCGCTATGCGAATGTAATGTCAAAAGGAGTACAAGAGTCTTGAAACGATTATGAACCTTGCTTATTTACCCTTTACTCGTTATTACGAGAAGCCTTTGTTTATTTCATTAGTATTGTTTTGAATCCCCTGTACTTACTGTAACTAAACCAAGTAAGTCAGTCAGCTAGTAGAGCATAAGCATAATCAGCTTATAATTCCGAATGCTGGACACAGGCCTTCTCTTTATGTGAGAGGGAGGGGGCCACGATCCACCATGCGAGCCCAGTGCGGGTTGGTGGATTTCACACTGGGCCGCTGCCCCATAGAGGTCTCTCATAAATAGTTAAACGTCGAGGTTGGATTGAAAATCCTTTTTATCGCCATACTTTTGGACTGTTGGCAGATTGATTAAGAACATCCTCATACTCACACTATCTATCTCAATTACCACAGGGTGGTCGTGAACACGGCGTGCCGATCCTGATCTCAGAGCTGGAAGCGGGCGGGCCCGCCTCGCTTACCGGCGAACTGTATGTGGGCGATGCGATACTCGCCATCAATGACGTTGATCTCACACAGGTACAGTTAAACCAGAATACTTATGTGCTTCGGGAATCTTCGTGTTTCCGAATAAGCACGAACGTCGTGCCACAGAATAACCGCCTACAGAAGCAAAGCTTCAAACTTTTACCCCGCCGCCGTGCTTTGTAATACTGCAATTATCATTAGGCGTTTGTATGAAGTTTCCCTCTATTAGGTTACTAGTTGCTGTTTACGGTAGTGCGTAACGTAAGGCACGCAAAACATTGTGCTTGTAGGTGCATGCAAAGGTTCAGGGATGGTGGGGGTATTTAAAGTTGTGTTATAACATTTAAAACTTGTTTTCGTAAAAAAACGTCCGAAAATTTTAGATTTATGACCTTCAATGTCTCTGTACCCAGAAGGTTCCCAGGTATGGTGCAGTACAAAAAAAATACAATGACGGGGAGTACAAGTGACTCTCGGCTTCGTTAAGTGTATTTTTACACCAGAGTTAGGTGAAGGCGTGGTCATTCTGACACGTTCAATTCTTCAAGATGTACACATTACATTCGCTCGAAGTAAGATAGACGGACGACATTATTGTCATTTAGAATACAACCCAATCAATGACAGTCATATGCCTAACAGTGAGTGAACTCAAGTGGATCATGCTGATGATGTCTCCAGCTGGGCTTAAACCGGCTAATCAGGCTTGTTGGAAAAGCTAATTGATACACACGCTAGCTTGTTCCTGCTAGCTTAGAATTCGTTCGTTCCATCCGTCTTCTTTCCCAGGTTTCCGTTGGGAAATCCAACGGAAACCGACCTTTTAAGAGTAGCAGACGAGATAAGCAATCTCACAGATAACTTCCACTACGTATGTCCGATATTACTTGTGTTTCTTTCACCATATTCACCAGCTTAGCACTCGGTTTCCTCCAGTTTTTGTTTCCGAAATTATTTCACAATGGAAACATCCCTTAATTGTCGCAGACGAGATAAAAGATCCCACACCGATAACTTTCACTGCGTATGTCCGACACGATTTATGTTTTCACCATATTTACCATACCTTTCCGATACTCGTCCCAATGAACGTTTATTTGTATTGTAATTATTTTAATTATTTTAAGTGATCAAAATTCTACTGTATTCCGTTTTTGGGAAATATATTTATTTATTCATGGAGGATTTACAGCTAATAAAAACAGAGAAAAAAAGGAGACCATAGTCACCAGAAAGCCAATTACAAATCCTCGCGTATGGACTCATAATGGTTATTAATGGTGGGAGCACAAAAACAAAAAGCACATCGCCTTATTTAATTTAAGAAGCTATATAAAAACTAGTACTACATGTGTTAAACCATATTATACAGGAAAGCGATTTAGTCACCTGCATCGGCTGCATCTGTCAAAGGGGTGTTTCTACCCGTTATTTGATTATTTATTTGATCCGTGAAAAAAAAAGATATACAACAGTAGACAGACTATTTCGATGCAGTGTTTTTTTTTACATTTCGGGTATGACTTTCCTAGCTAAGGTTGTATAGACTGACGTGTCGAATCATCCCCTTGACCGATGCAAGTGACTAAATCGCCACCCTGTACTTCCGAAAGCCGCTAATCGTGTACATTTCCAGGCTTGTCACAAAGAAGCGGTACAAGCGCTGCAGAGTGTGAAGGGCGACTGCGCTCTCTGTGTGCAATTCATAGCCACCGACGACGACGACAGACTATCTGAAGATAATTATAGGTGAGACTGGAATGATAGAAAGGAGAGGTTCCAAATGTATGGGGTCTGGGCCAGGTCCTTGTACACTATCCTTAAAAATAGGGTAACACATTATGTACAGTTTTCAACTATTTAATTAGTTTAAGATGGCTTTGTTTGCTGATAAAACACAAGAAATTACACTTTAAATTGCAACACACAACAAAAACCCGTCATGGCGGTAAGCTATCATTTTGGTTGATTAATGACGTTTGACATGACGAATGTGACTGAAGTGACACCGTTGTGACAGTTGACAGTTCTCTCTCTATGTTCAATGGTCGATCTGAGGTTGACTGTCATTGTTTCTAAGCACAGAGTAACTATTTTGAGTGGATTAACTTGTACAGCACGGCCACTGTGCCGTGTCCTAGAATGGACCATTATGCTGCAATACTATTAGCATCGTAACATAATGCATGTGTCGGCGTCAGGTTCCCGCTGTACCCGGAGGACGGCGAGGTGTTCGGCGCGGAGCCCGACGGCTCGGGCGCCACGCCCACCGCGCCGCGCACTCCCGACTACAACAGGTTGGTACACCTTTACGGTCGAAGCCAATAACGTATGTATCTCCAATTTTGGCGTACTGGAGATATAAAAACTTATCCATCTCTGGTTTTAACGTCCCAATAAAGCCAAAGTATGCGTCCCTATAACGTTTTGTCAGCTACCAGTCTACATGGTCCTCGAATGATCTGACCAAGATTATTTTCGGATTTTTAAGCTAGTTTTAATCATGGTCTGGCAGTTTGAGTAATTTATGCGGCTTACCCAAATGTCCTTTCTTCGGTAATGTTCGTCGAATCGTTGAACTCCTTAAGTTCTGAGCTACACGATTAATGTGTTGAGCTGCATGATTACTGACAAATGCATACACTGACTGGACAGGTCCACTCATTCTGTGTGGTTCTTTCCTCGAAAATACCATTTCAGACACCAACTACATGGTCTTCACATCATCTGACCAAGATTATGTCTGGACTTTAAAAGAGACTGTGACCTCTGAGTTTGTTTCGGACTTTCTTTTCAGAGTAGTAAGATAGGAAACGCCGATCTCATCTAGTTTTTAAAATATGATTGACGTGTAAAATTGTTTGTACAAACCTACTTACAGAAATAAAATCGTTTATCATTTACCCGGGCTTGCTTCTGAGCATCGGTGAGGTTGAGCGGCACCCAGCGTGAAACTATTCTCCTCACGCGAAGATGCACGTATAGAATTTCGTCGAAAGGCTTCCCGATCCAACCCGTAGTATTTGCTGAATCTCTTGATACGTAACTTGCCTATTGTCTTGGATTAAATTTTCCACTGCTAGCACGCCAAACAGCCGTCAAAGGGCGACCACTTCTTCTTCATCCCCCGAAGTCAGTCGACCGCTCTTGAATTCGGAATACCAACGATACACGGTTGCCTTAGAAGGGCCTTCACCCATGAATGCCATTTGAAGTCTATCGTACGATTCGTCCGGTTTCAGGCGACATCTAGCAAACAATGTAGATGGAATTTTTTAAATTGGAACGTACCTATTTTTACTTACCAATAATCATTTTCCTAATAGACTATAACTGGCCAGCAGGGCCAACATGACAGGCGCGAGAACGCTCTCTATCTTTATTTGTCGAAATTTGTCTACGAATCTGACGCCCAACAGGGCTCGAGTAAACTCGAAAACGGCACTTTGACATTTCTTTATCTCGCGACGAGATACCTATGTAGCAAGTTATTAAAAACTAATAATTTTTATCATCGCAACATCGGTCGATTTTACTCATGGAATTAGCATGTACTATGATGATTTTACGTCTACCTCTTTTAATTTGTGTTTAGTTTCTTGTAACCGACTGTTTTTGTTAAAAATTGAAATACAAAATTAGTGGCTTTAGTTATTATGTTGCGAAAGTTCTTACATACACCCACAACCTCCTAGATTTAGATAATCACCATAATTGGCAGACTAGTTATTACTGCACGTGATGCTCAGCCATGTAGTAGTGCTCCCCTCCGCCACAGTTAAATAGTAGTTTATAACTAATTATTTTCATTAATGTTATGTTTTAAAATAAAATTATGAGTAAAATAAAAAAGTATAATTATGAATTTGCCATGTTATTTTATTTTTATTGGATCATAATTTTGTCGTCGTCAAAATTGAGGACGACTAAATTAGAGAAAATCGGTGATTTTCTCATATTGAAAATTGTCAAAATGCGAGATAACAAATGTGCCATGTTAGGGTTTAACGAGAAAACGCGAACGAAAAGTTTGATGAGAAAACGCGAGAGTGAGTAATTGTCGCGTCTGGCATGTTAGGCCTGTGGTATGTATAGATATAGATTGAACAAAATTATGTATGTAGACCTCGGTGCACTCACCACATTCTCATCTACGTGCAACGTGCGTTCAAGATTCCTTCAACTTCGTTAACGTAGTGAACCACCTCCCGTAAATTACGCGCCGGAAGTTCTACCCGACCGTTTAAACTGTGTTTTGTTTTTCACATGAATGTATGTGGGATTTTTTATACCCTCGAACATCCTAACATCTGGATGGATTTTGTATTAATAAGGTCGTCTATTGACTCGTCTAAGTCGCGTAATGTTTATATGCTATTTTTATTACAAAATATAAATAGCGGATTTTAGGCATCAACAAATAATAAATTATTGTGCCATCTATGACCATGTGGCCAAAATAAAGGGCTCGAGGAGACGATTCTTAAAATATTACTCAGTAAAAGGTTGAAAATTTAAAATCAAAAACCCGACTGCGACTTAAAAGTTGATTGATGTTGTAAGAAAATGTGACTCACTGCAACTGTAACAAAAGAAGAAAGAAGAGCGCAGTAGTGACCCAGTGGCAACGGCCGCGACTTACGAGTTGTTGGTCGTAAGTTCTAACCCAGACAAGCGCTTTACTTGTGTAATTTATTGCATCATCACTGCTCTCAAAACAATTAAGGAAAACATCGTGAGGAAGCCGACATGTCCTAGAACCAAAAATTCGAAGACATGTGTCATCTACCAACTGGGCCGCATGGTGGATTATGGCCCATTCCCTCTCACCGAGAGGAGACCTGTGTCCCAGCAGTGGGAACATTATAGGCTGATTATGTAATCATCTAAGATGTCTAGAGTGACTCAGAAACTGCGAACCGTATAAGGGCCTGCACCCACTGGCAGCGCGGCACAGCACGGCAATTCTTCCTCCGGCATCACTACATAAACGACATGCCAGCGCACACTAACGGCAACTATGCCATGGTAACCTTACGCATGGCGCGGCGTCCATAAAAACGCCGAAGCGTACCGTCTGGGTATCGTGTTCGCGCGTTCTTTGCAGTACATTAACAACAGTTGTAACGCTGTCTTGCGCCCCGCAAGTCAGCGTTACAACTGTTTACAGATACTTTGCTTAGGCATCCTGAAGCTTGCCCAAGCATCCCGAGTGATGCCAAGGCATTACGATTGCTGCCGACACGACATTCCTATACATACCACAGCATTGTTTTGTACCCATCGTATTTATCATTCAAAGTTTTAATTTAACTGCCACACTATTTAGTTGTATTTATATTTGTCGCATAAAAATCCCTTGCCGTGCCGCGCTGCCAGTGGGCGCAGGCCCTACGAGGATCCGTGGCCACCTACTGGGCGCAACTAGTCTAAAACGTGCCATCACGGTATCGACTCAAAAAGAAGGAGATAGATAGGGTCATCTAGGTCGGATATAGGTATTCTGCAGTAGACGTTCACAGGCTAATGAATGATTTTGTATGACATAAAATAAAAAACGGAACTGCGTTCACATTTTAGTAGGCGTAAATAATTGTTTTTATTACAGCATACGTTTAAACATTAAATAACAGGCTTTTAAGTTTGCACCTTTGAAGTTCCGATAATACTTAGTAACAATTTTTAAATAACTGAAGTCCGTATGCACTTTCGCGAAATTAATGAGACAATATTTGTGGAAGAGAAAATAAGATTATTATACAGGGAAACGGGCAGTAAGGGTAGATACCTGGTTTTAGTTACAGAAAAACGATCTAAGGAGACTGTCCTTTTTTTGGTCCATTTTCTTACAGACAGTGATGTTTTTTCAAAATCAAACTTTCTCAAACAAATGAGGACTGTCTCCTAAGACCGTTTTCGAAATCGTACAGTATATTTAAAACTTACTAACTTCATTATTTTCTTATCCGTTTTGGGAATGTAAATTGTGGTACTCTAGAAACAGATCAAAAATCTCGTAAGTGAATTTTACTACTCATCATTGTCGTCTCAGTCTGCTGATTGCTGGGCATAGGCCTTCCCTAAGTGATACGTTTTATGCGGATATTGCGGTTAAGGCCTAGGATGAAGGAGATCTGAAGTGACAGATAGCTGGTAACACACTGACGTTTATTTTTTTAAGTACAAAGTCCTAAGTGTGAGAGTCTTTTAACTTTACGCATCGACCGCGTTCCGATTGGCCCTTGACAATCGGAACTCAACTTCCGATTGTTGAAGGGCTAATCGGAGCGCCGAACGCGGTCGATGCGTAAGTCGAGATGGTTAAAATAAACTCACAGTAGAGCCTCTGATTACTATACTAATAATCAGCCGTCTCAAACTACGGTCCGTAGGTATTGAAGTTTTGTATGGGATAGTTGATATTTTTTCGCGATTTCGCTTATGATTCCCTTGGAGAAAGTGGTTCAGTTTAATCGTCTGTACCACACCCTTCAATATGACAACAACTTTATGGTACAAGCTGTTTATCACTAAGTAGTAAGCATACCCACAATGATTGATACTGCGTTGCCCACATCCAGCGGACCTTCATTAAATGCTAAAAAGTAATGATTATTAGCTTGTTACAGAAATTCAAAATAGCATGTCATCAGTCGATGAATTAATGGGGTTGACATTGGATCCAAAATAGAGGCGATAATTCACATGCTAATAAAATTTTATTGGATTACGTGTTGTAATCTTTCACGCCTACGCTACACTGTTTTTTTTTTATTCATTCAAAAGATCAAGCTGACGAGTGCGGTCAAGCATTTCTCTTACTTACAGAGTTCAGCGTTTTAACACGTATGTTAGTGTAACGTAACATAACACTAACATACGTTATTTTATCTGAAAACAATAAGAGACAAATCGTACCGTGGTATATGTGAACAGCTCCATTTACAAAGGTATTTGAACGGAAAGACTATCAATCGCCATAGAAGAGACGAAAGGAATAGAGGTTTTTTTTTAATGGCGTAAACGAGGAAGATTTTACGTTCCGCTCTGCCTGCGAAGACATTTAAACGTTCAGAACGTGAATCTTTTAAATTCGTAATTCTTAGAGACAGTCCAAGTGCCTACTCATTATAATTATTTAGGAGGTACGCTCAACAGTTGGTCAGTCGTTATTTTTGGCACCGTAACAACGTTGTCACGAATGCTCCCGACAGCCGCGTCGATGACAACTCGTGTAACGGACACGTAACGCCATTCATGGCGCCAACATGGCATGTCAGAGTTATTACATTAGCTGATCCTATTTCGTTTACCTATGCAATCCCATGCATGAAAAAAAAGTTGAATACAGTATAACTTTCTCTCTTTACCGTAATTATGTAGGTATAGCGCACTTTGCTTAATGTATGTAATCTATTTATGTTATAATTTGCTTGACATTACTCACATCACTTCTTCTACAGGAAAATCCTCATTACTTTTGTCCGTTTTTAGAATTCTGTTTCCCTGTATTGGAATGGTGCCCAAAAACTTACACCCATTATTTATCACATTAGACACCAATTTAATATAATTATGATTTCCTCTTGTACACTTATCTTTTTGGGATAGTATGGGACAGTAACACGTTATTTATAACATCAGAAGCACGTAATCGATGTGTTTGTTTTTATCACAAAACAAACATACAATGCATACTACCTCCATAATTTTAATTAAGAATGCAACGTTTTAGTTTTTTTTATCATCACTGTCAATCATTTCAACACAATGTATTTTGTTAATTAATGACAATGAAATTTTCATAGTATCTATTCAACTTTTTTCGTTTTGGATTACATTTAATGTATTACAGATTTTTGAGCAAGTGTTATTCAATCTTACAGCATTCAATATTATGTAGGAGCCAGAGGGACCCCCTGCACGAGGGCTGACTTTAGCACATGATCTTTGTGGTCTTCAGTACCTTATTCCGCCATGCGTGCTACCATCATATTCCTGTTCCCCCGTGAAGGTTAAAACATTTGCCCTTTTTTCCTGCATTAATAAGAACTGACATGCCATTTTTATTAGGGTTTTGATTATTGACAAAAACCATTGTTAGTATTGAGTTGTATACCCATAGACATGTTCTCACTGTCCTCGTGTGGTCGCAGACGCACGTCGGAGGCGGGGTCGCACAGCGAGTGCGAGTCGGAGCCCTACCACGTGGCGCCGGCGCCCGGCACCTATCCCGACTATAACAACATCAACAACAACCTCAATATACTCGACATGGACGACGATTCCATCAAGATTGAGGCCAGGCTTGAGGTAATACTACATCTTGAGATCCAGAACCTATACAAGGTGGTGATTTGAGATGGGACTGTAAAGGCAGCAATGTTCGGGCTAAAGGAAATCGTTACCTAACTTTTGGAATTACATCCAAATACAAATTACGGTTCGATAACCTGGCGCAACTGAGGTCAGAAAAATATTTTTATTACTTTTTTTGCACTTATTGCCCCATTTTAAATTACCACTTGTTAAAAAAACCAAGTATCCAATATTAGAGGATTTTCAAGTGACATCAAGAGCAATCAGCATTTTGTTATAAAATTATTAAGTTTGGATAATAAAGCAATGTGCGTGTAGTGGTCGGGCAGCGCGCGCGGCGGGCGGGGCGTGCGCGCGGCGCGTGAGGTGTCGTCCGGCGAGTCGGCGGCGTCCACGCCCGTGCACGCGCGCCCCACCGCGCTCAAGAAGAAACGCAAACCTCAGGTACAACCCACCTAGCCCGTACAGTTAGTGACCTGTATAACCCGACCCGAAAAAGAGGAGAAGAGTCCCTCTTTCTCTTAGTAATAGGGGTCAAGTAATGCAGAGTACTGACCGTACTAGTGATATGTATGAAAAAAAAACTCAATTATTTCACTCGCACAGCACTTTATTAGGTAGCCTTACCAACACCTCAACATTACACATTGCCGCCACTAGCAACCACTTTTCGAACTTGGTATGCAGAAAAGACACCAAACTAGAATCTGGCGTTTCATAAGTGCCCATGTAGGTTTATGTGAAATAAAATATTTTGATCTGATTTGATTTGAAACTACATAAAATCAAGGCATGCTTAAGTAAGCTAATTAGCTTTGGCACGCGAGTGGAAATTCCACCTCAATAGGCATCTTACTAACTTCAATTAAAATTAAAAAAAAAACAATGACAGAACGAATTTTCATGTTTCTTTGATGAGGTTGTATTGTCCCTACCACAATACACAAGATAATATAATACTAAGTACAGATACCCAATCCCATACAACGAAATGGCACCTAAGTCTAGCTATTGAGATGCCTATTTAAATTCGTCCAAATTTTCAACAGATGGTAGCATCAGCGACTCACTTATTGTCAGAGACTAGATTTACAACGCCAGGAGTCGACCTACTTTTAGAACGTTTCGTGCAATTCTTTATAAATAAAGTTATGTTACGGGTTCAGAAAAATATGATATATTTCTTTTATGTTTCTATGTAAAGTAATAGATAAAAAGAGTGGATTGATTTAAATTAGTAACGATAAAGTGGTTACTGTGAGGACAGGACAAATTGAGTAAAACGCCATCTATTGCAAAGAGCTCCAAACAGAGTGATTAACAGATGGCTACTGTTATCATAGTATGGATTCGAATTGAAGTGAAAGGCTTCATTTATGTTTTTTGTTGAAATTACGTGCTTAATGAGTGTAAATAAATAAATCTGCATTAAACAAGGAAGTTTTGATTTCTACTTATCTTTCTTCAGCCAAAATTCTGCCGTTTATCGCTTTATAATAATTTGTTCGAGTTGAGACCCCATGTCCCTACTATTTCTAAAGCAACTTGTTTAACAGTTCAGTTTCTGTTTACATTTCGTTTCTTCTAGACAGAGCGCAGTTTAGAAACCTCGTCCATCGTGGTATGTACCAAGTCGTCGGTTATTTGGTTAGTGTCTTTGCATAGAGCATTCGTCCAGCATGCGACGTCAACACCGCAAAGTCGCTACGTAAATAAATATGCTGCATTAGCCTCACGCCGCGTTGAGGCAGCGATAGCGTTACGATGACGTAGCGTTATGCTAGCGTTTCCTAGAAAAGCGGTGACCGCCCACATTGCGTCCTCTATTTACCCGTGAATGATGTCACTGAAACGTTGCTTATGGAAGTAAGTTGGTGTGTTTTCCTAGAGAGCGTTTTTGATACCTGCTGGACCCCCCACCTCCTGGCCAAAGATGCTGGACCCCCCACCTCCTGGCCAAAGATGCTGGACCCTCCACCCCCTGGCCAAAGATTTAAATCTGTAGATTTGCGCTCACCATACTTAGTCACGCGAAAATGTGTGCATACTGAGAAGAGTGAGCTCACACATTATTACACATATAAGCTATATGTGTAATAATGTGTGAGCTCACTCTTCCATGACAATCGAGTCAAGTCACTGCGTCATTGTGTGTCGACAGAAAAACGAAACAGAAACGCAACTATCTTTTGACGCTACATGGCGTATCTAACGATTTAAATCTTTGCCGCTGTCATCATTTTTATGACAGCCGTCACTGCGGCTCGTATGTGCGGTCACCGCTTTTCTAGGAAACCGTAGCGTCGCGTTTTCATCGCGTCTACGCTGGACAAATACTAGATGCGAAGGCACCCTTAGTAACAAGACCAAGATAGTCTCCGTGTTTACTTCGGGGAAGACCTTGGCTAGCGTATGACACAGTAGAATCAGCTGGAGTGTAGCCAGTGATGTAGAAATTGCTGTACTACATAATTATTATTATTAGTTATCACACTATAGTAAAGTCAACCGCAAATCTATGGTGATTCGTCATCGACTGCTCTTTTAGTTCGTAGCAGTAAAGGCGGTTTTCATCGTTCATGTGACATGCGGTTGACCGTACGTATTTCAGGCTGTAAATTAAATGAATTGTCTCATTAATCGTTGAAATCATAATCTGTGTTTATGGTAGTAGCATAGGTTAAAATAAATGTTTTGACGATTTGTTGTAGGACTGGCGCACTAAGGGCGCGTACAGACCGGTGGAACTAGACGCTCCTTCTTCGGACGAACCTCTTGCGGAATCGCCCTGCGATAACCTGCCTGTCTCTGATGGAGGTAGGTGAATTACTTAAGAGGGAAGCGCCTGGTAGCCTGCGAAATTCAAATTTTATAAAGTTTTTTGCTATTTGCAGGTCAGTGTCAGGTTCTAGGTTGAACAAAAAAAATTTTGAACTGCCCATGTTGTCACAAAATCAACATAATTTTAGTTTTCTAGTCTTTAGATGGGAATAAAGCCTGGTTCGATCTATGTTAGTAATTTAGTCAAGTGGCGATTAATTATGTAACTAACATCTAGCGCGGTGGCCATTAATTATCTAACTCACCAATATTCTTTCGCACTATGGTCAAGTACAGTTTTGTGAACACAAGTTTCGTGGTAATTTGCAAGATCAACAGGCTGCAATGCAATAAAGTGAATAAGTTGATGAAGCATAAGGTAATAGCTATTTTAGAAGGGTTGGATGAAGAAATTAGTATGATAAAGAAATAAAGCTGTGTACGAAAATGATTTATAAAAGAGATGAACTTGGACCTACGAATAGTATTCTAAAGTAACTAGCATTAGAAAATTCCAAAGCATACTTCGATAGTTTGAGAATAAAGCGACTAATTTCGACAGGTTCAGACTTGTTTAGCCGATTATACAGTGAGCAGTGTCGCATGGATAAATTTTTGTTGTTCAGACATAGGTATTTAGTAACTTAATTTCTCGCTACTTGGCTAAATTACTAACATAATCCGAACCGGGCTTAATAGTGTAGGTAACTAAATGAAAAAGTATCAGCTGTTAACCTGAACTTATGGATAAACGACGCAACTATTCTGACTTAAATTTTGTGGGTAAATCCTCATTATTAATACCCAAGATACTCTCTTAATGTTAACAAATATTTTTGAATCTTATACTTCATCTAAAACAAAGTTCTGAGACAAGTCTGTTTTCATCTTAACTGAGTGTGTAAATATTCGGCAGTGCCCGAGTCGCCCGTAGCGCCCGTGCCGCCGCCGCAGGTAGCGCAGGCGCCCCTCATCGACATCGACTCGAAGCCCGTCAGCAAGCCCAACGGCGACATCAAACCCCTTAGAAGAGAATCCAAAGGATTTAGGTAATACTCATTTCAACTATTTAACACCAAAACCAAAACGATACATCGAGGTCTTGGCTGTGATTCCTTGGTCGGGCAAAGTGTTACTGGGTATTTCCCTCTGGGATTCCTCAGTAGCAGCTCGGAGTCTGGATTTGTGCCCGGTTGATGGCAATAGGCTCGCCCCCTATTACTTGGAACCCAAACATAACTGGCGAAATGTGTGTGTACTACAGGTACACGACTGCCTACCCTTAGGGGATTACATGCGTGATGTTATGTAATATAAGTAGCTTTGCCACAGTTTTCTAACATCATCGCTTGGTACAAATACTTTATTAAATCAAGGTCATGGTTCCTTCGAATTTTCTCTACTTATGAGGTTCCAGTTTTACCCTGAAGTGTCATCTACAAAAAAGTCACCCAACATTTATCTGGCGAAATGTGGGTGTTCTGTAGGTACAGGAATGTACAGGGAAGTAAATACTTTCTTTTTGGGTAGGGAATTATTAAATGACTTCTCCCTCTTGGGGCGGCGCGGGAGGGCGTGTCAGACTTTTACAGACTAAAACCCACCCGAGTCCCTTCAGTTGCCTGTGCCAGGGCCACGGTTTCTCGAATTACCCGCAACCCTGAGGCATCGGCCCTATCGGACCCCGTCATTTTGTGCTGACATCTCTTTGAGGCGCGCGTGGAACATGACGCCGTCGACCCGGGCCTGGTCCTTACCGGACGGCGAACTAACACATTGCTCGCCGTTCGCAAGCCCAGGCCTAAGCTGTGCTTTGCCTTTGTGTAAGTGCACATAGAGATAGTGTAGGTGTGACGTCGGCCTAGAGCGCGATTGGTTTAAACCGGGCACTGTGCTACCCTCGTGCGATCGCATTGGTGCTATTGGTAATCACTCACACAAATGCAAAGCTCAGCTTAGGTCTCGCGGATTGTACACAAATAAGTGTTTTTAATTCAGACCACTACCGCTTCTGAATCAGGAAAACAACACTACAAACTCTAAAAAAAAGAAAAAAAAGTGAAAATGTGGGTGTACTAAATGTTCACCTCTGCCTAACCCTTCTGTAATTACAGGCGTTATGTTATGTGAAACTATACAAAGGCTGTAAATTTCTAATAATATTTTAAAGATCCTGTTTTTTTCGATAAACAACAGTATATTTACTTCCGTCCGCCCGTAGATAATAATAATACTGAACATGTGGGTAGCTCACCGCAGAGTTATCTCAACCGCACCAGTGACATAAATGTGACCGTTAAATGAGAGGAGGTAGTAACGGAGTCGAGCGATTTATGAAGATGTGGATCAAAATAAAATATTGTTGATTAATTATGACGGATAATCATCATCCTAAATTACCCAACTAACACTTAAGCGCTAAGACAAGAGTTATAGTAAATTTATTAGAGCGCTAACCAGATCCTAAAGTTATAAATAAGTGTTATGCATTCGGAGTTAAAGCGCGCTATAACTCTACTATAGCCCCGAAATGGGCACAATTTTTTTATCACCTTAGATTGTTTAATGGTGGTAAAGCAGAGTTATAGAATGGGTTAAGAGGTATAATAAAGCAATAAGAGAGCTATAATAGCGATAACTAAAACTACAAGAAATAAAAACGTGGTAAATAGGCAAAAATTAACTCTTTAAGTGGTACAATAGAGTAAAATATCATTTATTAACTCTTTGGGTGCTAAGAGGGCTGTAAATATGTGAATACTAACTCCTTAAGCGGTACAGTAGAACTACAATGTCGCTCACTATATTTTTAAGTGATAAGAGGGTGGCCAATAGGTGATTATTAACGCTTTAAGCACTAGCATAGAGCAACAAAGGCTATAAAAATGATCTCAGGTGCTAACATTTTTAACATAAAGTTTTTTTTCATCAACATAAATTTTACTTCTCGTTTTTATGTGCAAACAGTATGCGTATATTTGTCCGATCCAAAACGCCGCCATTCGTTTGTGAAAGTGAAATTAAAAGTAATATTTTAGTTTGGACTTAGTGTACACAGAAGTTGATTTTTTACTGCGAAGGTAAGTACACTGTTAATAAGTATATCTATTATTAACAAATTTTTCAAGCGCCCGATTTATTTTGTCTATTTAGTGAAAATAAATATGTTATTAGATAAGAATTAAAACTTTTGTAATAATCGTAAAAAACGTTGACTGTTCTAGTTTAAGGTATCGTACTAGACGTATCAGAATACAACTAAGCAAAATACTTCAAATTAACCGTGTCTTCGTATGTTTTTCTAAACTTAGTCAAATCAATTCGTAACCTAAACATGGTGGCAAACGAATTTAGGAATCCGTAGTAACTGCCCAAAACCACAAAGAAATCGAGTATGTACATAGTTTTACATTACAATTGAAGACTACATATACTTTATTTTTAAAGAACTTATGAGGAAGCTGAACGCGAACTAGACTTTTATTGGCTAATACAGATACCGATGAAGAGACAAAAAACATTATTAGTTAACAAGCCAGCCAAAAAGAAGTTCATTTGAAATTGTTCGTGCAACGATCGGTATGTCTGGCTGTTATTGTGTTAATCAGTCAGTGCTAGGTTGGTAGTACAAAGGGTTTAGTTATTTGTATTGTTTTCATACAAAGTTTTTTTTTCAGCATGCAGACATAGAGAACTCCCCCGAATGTGGTGAACCTCACAACGAACCCGTCTTCTGAATGAATCAAATTAGTATTGTCAATCTTTATGATGAGAATAAAAGAAATGTGATTGATATATTGCGTTTAATTTGATATTTTAAACTGCGTGAAGTAAAGGAAAAAAGTATAGTGAATGTTCATGCTCAATACACACTAGTTTACATTTTACATCTCTTACTACTTACAAAATCTCTTCACGATTGTCAGCCTTATCCTCAGATGAATACATATTTAGATACGATGACTTAACCGGAAAGTAATATAACGATTTTGTTCTTCATTTTATAACCATGAATATGAATAACATCGAATTCAGGTAATGACTGAATTTCTTTAACCTTTACAATATCATTGTCATTTGTCAGGCATGTTTTTTTTTTGTTGTAAACAATAGTCTTTATAGATAGGTTTCTGAATAATAGGTGTTAATGGTAAAACATATTTATAAACAAGTGCCTTTTTGCAGTTTTCACAAAAATATACCGATTTCATACAGAATTTTTTTAAACATCAATGGTGTTCGAGTTTCAATCGAACACTCAGCGAAAATGCATAAGTGCAGCGAACGCATGTATGCACATTCGCTCGTCAACCAAAATGTGGGCCAGTGCGCGTTTAGATCTCATCAGAGACACCTCGTACTCATACCCATAACCATTACCATTTTCCCAGCAGTGCGCGTTTAGATCTCATCAGAGACACCTCGTACTCATAACCATAACCATTACCATTTTCCCAGTAGTGCGCGTATAGATCTCGTCAGAGACACCTCGTACTCATAACCATAACCATTACCATTTTACCAGTAGTTCGCGTATATATCTCGTCAGAGACACCTCGTACTCATAACCATTACCATTTTACCAATAAGTTAGTGATATAGTTTACCATTTCTTGTAACTAAGTGTTATAGTGATTAAATATTATTTTTTCCCTTATAACTCAAGACTTTAACTTTTACCAAATCAAACCAATACGAGAAAGGCGTGTTAGGTCACCATAGTGCCGAGCACTACTTTCTACATGGTCCTTCGAGCATTTTATAACCAGTGACTGCTTTCTACATGGTCCTTCGAGCCTTTTATAACCAGTGACTACCAAGTGAAACAGTGTCACGCGTACCAGAAGATCGCTGCAATAAGGAGAACCTGGGATTGCAGAGACGGTTGGTTGGAGCAAATAAGGTCAGATCGAAACATTTATTCATACTAACCATTACCAGATATTTTTGTTAAATCAACATCAACCATGGATTCCGATACTCTATTTATCAACCAAACGGAGCTTTTTGAAATATTGAACAAGTTTTTAACTAATATTAAGAAAGATGGATCCGAAAGGAAGACCATTGATAATTACAAGCGCAAAGCAAATATGTTGGAAGCATACTGGCACGATTACCAAGAAAACCATAAGAAAATGTGTCAGTTAGCAAATTTCGACCACATTTACTTCAAAAAGGGTTGTTTCGATACGGTTCAGGAAGTTTATTTGAACAGCAAGGCGATTATTGATAACACCCTTGAGCAGCTAGGGACATTGCAGCTGCAAGAAGAAACCCTCCGTAAAACAAAATCGGAAGAGGTACCATTACCAGGTATCCGAGCTAGGCAACAGCAAAGCTCAGACCATCGCCGGCCGGAAGATGAGACGGCGCAGCCACAACCAGGTACGTCGTCATGCTGTGAGGAGTCCTCGCCACGTGATAATTCTCTCTATACAGAGGGAGGGTCCAGCAAGCTGAACGGGTTAGTTAAGAAGCAGAACATTAATTTTAAAGCATTCATGAGAACCGCAAGTAAAATTCAAGTTGACAAGTTCGAAAATCAATGGCAATTCGAGAACGCTCTAAAATCGCTGGATAGCCGATGGGGTGAGATCGACAAACTTCATTGGGAAATTGAAGGTGAGGATGTAGGCGACGATATTAAGTACCAAATGGAATTCTGCAAGCACGAGGAAAGGTACAGTGAGTTGACAAACGACATCAACAAAAAGATGTGGGCAGTGAAGCACCGTGAGAAGTCAGCTCCAAAGATGGACATACCCGTGTTCAATGGGACTTACAACCAGTGGGTTCCGTTCAAAAATTTGTTCAGCGAAGCCATCGATAAAAACCCGTCGATGTCTAATGCGCAAAAAATGCAGTTTTTGAAGAGTAAGGTTACTGGAGAAGCAGAGCGTCTGATTCACCATTTACAGATTAGCTCTGACAATTATCAAGGATGTTGGGAGATTTTAAACCACAGGTACGGTAACAAGAAATTGATTTTCACCCCATATCAACATTTTACTTGGACTCCCCAACATACAACAGCAATCTCTGGCCATGATAAAGAAGCTGCATGACGTAACCAAGGAGACGTTACACTCTATTCAGAATCTTGGAGTAGATGTAGCAACTTGGGATCCACTATTAGTGCATCTACTAGCGCAAAAACTTGATGACGGTACCTTCACCGAATACATAGAATCGGTCAAGAATCCCAGAGAGCTACCCGATCTGCAGGAGTTCCTGGAATTTTTGGAGACGAAATTTACAGCACTAGAAGCGTCTCGGCGCAAGCAAGAACCAGTCAACCAAAAAACCACACCACACCAGCCATACAAAAACGGCAACTACAGCCAAAACCAGAAGAAAAGTTACCACAGGAATAGTCATCAATCAGGCAACAAAGATATTTCAAAATCTAATATGAGTGCGTTACATGTGTCGCGGTCGATAACCTGTGCATTATGCAATTCTGAACACGGGTTGTGGCGTTGCCCTCATTTTTTGCAAATGACACACGTTTCATGATAAAATCTCTTCAAAGTATACCTTTTAAATATCGATTTAGTGTCATCTTTAGGATTTTCTTTGAACCTGTTTATAGCGACCACATACACTACACACCTGGCTCATAAGGGACAAGCTATACTCAAAATATTGAATGTCTATGAAAGTTTCCCAATCTCGTACACAGGATAGGGTCCGCGCGCAGGGTGACGGCGGGCGCGACGCTCACGAACGGCTCCCTGGAGCGCGCCCAGTGCCCGCCGCGCGCCCATTGCCCGCCGCCCGCCCAGTGCCCGCCGCGCGCCCATTGCCCGCCGCCCGCCCAGTGCCCGCCGCGCGCCCAATTCCCGCCGCCCGCCCAGTGCCCGCCGCGCGCCCAGTGCCCGCCGCGCCTGCTGGCCGGCGACGGCGACCCGGACTTCGGCACGCCCGTGTGAACACGCGCGCACGTACCGCACGCTCAGCACGACATGTCACACGCCCGGCACACTGACACTGCGTGCTACTCGCGACCCTTGTCCGGACAACTTACAAGGGAACATAAGTAGTACGAGTGAGCTCGTTCACCCGTCAGGGCGTCGATCGACGTACCTACTTTGTATTATTCGATCTCACTCTGCGTGTAATGGCCTATCGAATTTAGATTTAACAGTATTCTCCTTCTACGCCGAGGTGATCACCGATTTTGAGTGCTTATTTTTCGTTTCGAGTACGATATGACTCTGGAAGTAGTTTACGCGTAGAGTTGCGCTCAGTCGCTTTTATTTGTCCGTAAAGATAGCGATCCTGATATTAGTCGATTTGCCGACTATTTGGATCTCCAATCACGAGCATTCATACCATATAACTGTGAATCATTGCCATTATGTGAAGCTGCAAGTTCATCTATTTATTGGTCATATTTGGTTGTTTATTGATACTGTATCAATTTAACTTGTTCGGGCTTTAAAATCTCATGTAGGTATAAAGGCATTTAGAAAATTATACGAGTATATGCCCAGCAAAACTTACAATTTATGTGTAATGCACAAAACTGTTACTGCCAACGAAATATTGACGGATGATGTATTACACCCGACTTGTTAACATGTATCCCTCACATTCACTAAACGCAAACTACACATTCACACACACATTAAATATTGTCAAGTTGCCAACAGGTATAGTTTTATTAAGCTGAAATCGGGTTCAACGTGATTAATGAGGACTAACGGAATGCGTTAGCTGATACTATCTCACACGTTTGATCAGAGCACATTGCGACCTTTTCTTAATCAAATAAAACAATATCTCGTCCATCAACAGGCAATAGCAGTCTCTTACTCTTTAGAATTGAAGTTTATACGTTAAAGAATTTAGATAATTTTATTAATCTCCTGTGAGGTTTGTATTTATTTTCGTTGTTTTGTTTATTTTTGTAACATTTTTTGTGTACATATTGTTTTAAAAAGAATTGTATGTGTAAAATAATAGAGCAAATGATGGAAATTGAAATCAATGTGACGACTGATAAATAAAATAGTTAACAGTATCCATTTTGTACATTCCTATTTAACTTCTACGTGTGTATGTTAATTGACAAGCGGGTAACCATGAGATTTAAAATAATATTAAAAGCGAGCTCTTAAGAATAAGATGTTAAAAGTTAACGTGTTATATTCAAGTAAAGATATCTTTTTAACTGATACTTTAAGTAGATATAAAATTCTATACGACATTTAGTAAGTCGAACGGTCCATGGCGAGTATTATTATAATACATATCAGCACGGCTCGCTGAGCGTAAAGAGTAACTGACAATTGTCTAGTGAATTGGACATCTGCCAATAATATTTCCGCACAATATACTCGTATGTATTTGAATGTGTTCCTAAACACAACCAGATAAACAATTAAAATTATAATAACACCATTAAATAAATATATTACCGTTATTATTTACTTGACTCGGACGTTAAACTTTTGTCAATTTTATCAAGTGATTGTCGTCATAATAATAATAGCTCTAAGTCCTTGAAAATTCGTTGAATCTGTTCTTGTAGATAATTCTGTCATGTCAGGCATGCACACGTAGTACGTCACCGTGTCAACGTCTCGGTAATGTTTTTACAATAGAGTTATGTAATGGCTCATAGATATAATAGTGTCTCGCTAGACTGCAGTCGAGTCAATGACATGCACGTGATCTTTGATAGATAGATCGTTTCTAATGCGGCTGCATTTCACTCGCTGTTGAGTGTCTGCCGCGCTATTTTGTTCTTAATATAATGTCTACAACTAAGAACATATTCGCATTTTATAACAAGTTATTTCATTCTCATGAAATAGATAGATGCTAGAATCTTATTTTGTGTGCATTCGAGCTATGTGATTTATATTTTATATTTTATTTAAAAAATATAAAACTTTTATTATGTTGAACATTCCACGCCTGCAGTTGTCACGTTTTAACGATTTGCCGCGACTTAATTATATTTTTATTTTATTTACATCTAATGACAATTTGCCTATGTATTATAAACGAACGTATTAAATTTTTATTTAAAATAAATGTAGTATTGTTTTACTGGTTTTCTGAACGTCGGGTGAACAACTTATATTTGTTTATTCACAAAATCCACAGCCTTTTAACAATTTCACTCATCCCGGCTCTTCTATATTAACCCTGAGGGTGACTTCCAGTCTTGGCAGATGTGGCTAGAATATCCTACGTGAAGCTGTTGGCGTTGTTGGTGCACCTGCAAATCAATTACTGGGCTTTTGAACTCGATCCCCACAAACAGGCTGGCACTACCTATTGTTCGATCAAAATACAAACCGACGAATTGAGAATTCCTTTTGAAGTCAGTAAAATCAAAGCAAGTCTATATTTCACTGCATATTTCTGAGATGAGGGCACGGCGCGGCTCCTCCCAAGCGGCACACTCTGCCAGCGTATGCCACGCCGTGTCCTCCCGGCAGTCGACGCAGTGGTGACACCGAGCGTCCGGCTCCCTGTTAATGCGACACAGGTACTTCCCGAAGCAACCATACCCCGAGAGCACCTGCGTCGCCCGAAACGACAGGGAGTCGTCCCTCTTCCCGAGCCAGAGGTCGAGCACTGGCCGGACCGCCTCGATGGTGACGAGGCCAGCGGTAGGGCGTGAGAGCCTGTCTCACCATTCCGCCACCAGGACCTCGCGAAGCTGTGACCGACGCTGCTCCATATGGCGCTGCATCGGCCGCTCGCCCCGCGCCCTCGCTTCCTCACTCCACCGATACAGTGACGCTAGAACCTTCGCCTCTAGGTCCCAGGACGGGGATCCGGCCAGTGTACAAGCCGCTTATGACTCTGACGGCCATTACTCTCAGTGGCTTTCGCAGAACAGAGATGCTAGCGGCCGTCAGGTCAGTCGGAGCCCCGTAAAGGGCCATCGATCGCTCGATCCCCACATAGAGCCGCCTACAAGCGGCGATTGGGAAGCAGCGTTGATAGCGCCCCAGCCGCGCCCAAGAGCCGCCGAAAGTGGGGGCCGAAAACCCACCGGCTGTCGAGCACCAATCCCAGGTACTTCATGGTTGGCACGACAGCGATTCGAACCCCCCCGACCACTATGTGTGATCCAGGCGGCGGTGCCCGCCGTGGGCCATGAAACACCCTGGCCTCCGACTTGTTGACGGCCATCTCCAGGCCTAGGAGCCGTATGCGGCTGACCACCTGTAAAACCGCAGCCGTCGGCAGCAACGCTGCCTCCCTGTACGAATCCCCCCGGGCCGTGACCAGCGTGTCGTCCGCGTAACACGTTAGGTCTACGCCTGGTGGGAATTCGCCCTTCAGCACCCAGTCGTACTCGATGTTCCAAAGGAGCGGCCCTACGACCGAACCCTGCGGAACATCGCACGACACTTGGCGCTGGTTTCCGCCATCACGTCCCACGTAGGTGACACCTCCCATAGGCACTGCCTCAATCTTCCATTCTGGTTGGTCAACTCACACGCGGTTTTGAGGGCTAGTTTCTGAACAACACGCGGGCGGCGAATTCTAGAGTTTTCTATTAATAACAAAGTTTTTCTATGGTTGTAACCGAAAATATCCCATATCTCAAAAACTAGTAACTTAGAAACAAATAACCCAGATCCTCGGTTAGGTATTCCAGGGGAGAAAAAAAAAAGATCAATTTACAAAGAGTTACTGTCGCTGCGATGCCGTTGCGTTAGAAATTCGACGGGCAAAGTAAGTCAGAAACGGCTGCATCTAAACGCCTATTCGTTAGGGCAAGAATAAACAGTTCTCAAAGTATTTAGATAATACGTCCATATATATATTTTCCCTCACGCCTTCTTCACAAGGGGGAAGGTAGGCAGAAACTACAGAACGCCACCCGCTACGATCCTTTGGTGAAGTATATAGATAGTCTGATATACTGCTGGGTGCCTAGGAACCGCAAGCCATGCATGGGAGTCCACCCGGTAGGCATCGCGTTTATTAGAACAAAAAAAATATTCAAACTTGGCTCTTTGGAGATTTCGATTCTGTTGGAGTTTGACAGTACTTGTAACTTAGAACGAAACGTAGTCAGATGTTGCCCGGTTTTGAATATTTCTAGTTATGGTATTTAAAAAAATATCAAAGCTAATTTAATAGTACGGTGGCGGATAAAATGAAGCCTAATTACGACAGATATTTATTTATAAAGGGACAACACAGCTTTTGCATATAAATATCTCAAGTACTATAGATAACAATATCCTCGGACTCGCATAGTCGTGGCATAATAGTCAATAAAGTCACCAATTATTACCAGCGCACCTAAGACACTAGCTTTTCGCCTCAGGGTCGCGGGTTATTCCACAGAGAAAACCGTGGCCCTGGCACAGGCAACTGAAGGAACACGGGTGGGTTTTAGTCAGTAAAAGTCTGACACGCCCTCCCGCTCCACCCAGAGCGGGAGAAGTCATTTGATGATTTCCCACCCAAAAAAAAAAAAAAAACACTAGCTTTTGCCTGCGGCTTCGCCCGCGTGGATGTCGGAAATTATCCCACGGAACCGTGCTACCAGGACAAAAAGTAGCCTATGTACGTTCTCAGAATGCCATCTACCTCCTTGCGAAGTTTAATCGAAATCTGTTTTCTGATTTAGGCGTTAAAATGTAACTTATAGACAGTTAGTTTCGAATTTACTATATTAAATAATATGTATTTATGTGCCTGTTCATGTAGCCCGACTCTTCTCGAAAATGGTAAAATAAAATAATAGTCCGATCCTATCATGATTTTAAGACTTATTACCGCTGCTACTGTTATTAGATTGTTGTGAAATATTCATTGGATGTGGAAGGTCAATGTGAACTAGAAGAAATGGTAGAATTAAAAAAATATAAATTGGTCACACTTGCAACTGTCATCTGTTCCTTAATTATTATTATTAAAACAGGTTGTCTAATGGCCAAGCCTATTTTTCTCGTCTAGTATTTTGTAGTGATTGTTATTTACCTTTGTTATAGTTTGAATAGAAAGGCTTTCATAATGGTTGTCAAAGTATATATCAGTGGTATTTCTGGAAACAAAGAGGTATGTTTAATATTAGAAAATTCCTGGGACGGCCGGGTACTTTTCTCGACTTTTTCCAAAGCTGATTCATGTAATTATTGTTTTTGATTACGTGAGATATGGTGGTTTTTAGGTGAAGAAACGGCAGCAGCGTGTTTTGATGATACTAGATTCTAAAAGCATAAAATATGATGTCATTGACATAACGGAACCAGGAAAGGAACCTGATAAAGAGTTTATGCAAAACAACTCGAAATCGAACGGCGGTACAGTGAGCGACCCCAACCCGCGGTCTGCGCTGCCGCCGCAGGTCTTCAACGATGACGAGTACTGTGGGGTATGTAATATGTTTATGTTAGTAATTTAAATGAGCAGCAAAACTATTTCGAAAAATATAAAGTACATACATGACTAGGTATTTTTGGTATGTTGCCATCTGTTTGTATTTTGTTTCTTTGTTACATGCTTGTGTAGTTTACTGTTTATGGTTTAGGTTTGTTTATAAAGTACTCGTCTGTTGGTAAATTCACTTCTTTTCATAAACTCTTTGTGAAAGTTTGCAAATTTTGTTTGGTGAAATATTTGTAAACAACTGTTCCTAGCTTCATTATGACTTTCAGGACTATGATTTGTTCGACCTTGCAAATGAAGTGGACACTTTGGAACAGTTCTTGAAGATGGAAGCACCGCCTGAGGAACCACCACAAGTTGAAAATGAACAGGTATTGCAATACATAATTTTTTAAAAATACAATTGCCACTCATTTGTTTTGTGTGTGCTGTGACAAAATATTATAGGAGATAATTTGATAAAGTCTTTTCCTTGTAATTTCATCAACTTCATGTAGTTAGAAATATAGGCATTTTAACTTTCCTGTTCATTCTATTTTGAGTTGCAATGTAGTTGTACCTATAGAAGAGAATTGTAATTTGCATGTATTGTTTAAGGAAAAGGCTGTCAATGGTGATGTTGAGGCTGAAAGCAAAGAAACTGAAGCAAGCACAGAAGAGAACGTTGACACAACTGAGACCACTGAGACTGGTGATGACAAAGAGAAAGCACTAGAGAAAGAGGGCACCCCTTCTAAAGAGGCTTCACCCACAAGAGACATAAGTGGTGCAGCATCTAAAGAAGGCACTCCTGCTAAGGATGAGGGTGCCAAAGGCGATTCAAAAGAAAAGTCTCTAGAAAAGGAACCAGAGAGACAAAAATCTGTAGAAAAAGAAGGCACACCAGAGGGAAAGGCTCAGTCCCCTGAAAAAGAAACTGAGGTGGTAGAAGCCAAACAGGCTTCAAAAGAAAACTCTCCAGCGAAAGACGAAGTTAATGAAAATGGTACAGTTAGTTCACGTGAGCATTCTGCAGAAAAAGAAGCGCCCGCCAATGAAGAAACAGAGACTGCTGAAGTTAAAAAAGATAACCCATCCGAGGCTCTGATTGAGAGTGAGCAAGTCGCTGCAGCTGAATAATGGACTGAACATTTACTTGCTTTTCAGCTCAAATCAATCCCTATTAGCACTAAGCAAGCACTATTCATTAAGTTCTGTTATTTATATTGCATCGTCATCATCGCTTCTTTGATATAGTCATTGTATATAATGCAAAGAAGTATTTGTTGAGAATCATCTTATGCGCCGATAGTTACGTTTTCATATAATGTGGCCTATTATCATAAATCATTAGAGTTATAAATTAATCAAATTTTTTCTATGAAGTTCCAGAATATGATTTCTCTATAACAATTTTATCCTCCACTATGGCTTGTATTATTTAAAGTATTAATTATTTTATTTACAGTTTGCTTATTTTCTCAAGTACTCTTTTGTGTACAATGGGATATTTTTTAAATTAATTTTTAATATGACTTTTTATAAGTGAAAGTAACTAATTCACGAGAATGATCTTTTCTGCTATTACTCGTCTTGCTCGATGCAAAATCAAAAAGCCATTACTTCGACTAGACTGCCATGAAATATAGTATTATTTATTTACATTCATTATTTACACCATAATCGCATAAATGATCATTCTCTGCGAAAATGCACTGCTTTTTTATTGTAATAAATTACTTTTCTCATGACAAATTTATTCATCATTTTATTAATTTTAATTAAAGACAGTTTTTTTTAACAATTTTTTTCATATTAATTATATAAAATACGAACGAAACACTTATTTTATTTATCTCTTGCTTTGTTTACTTTTTACTAGTGTGCAACAAAACCGAAACAAATATGTTTCACGGTTAAGAACATGTAGGTTACAATAAGTATAATTACTTCATCTGAAATAGTACTCCAATGGATTAACATGTTTTTTTTTTTACATTTTTAGATTGTTCGTTCTTTCACTGCACCAGTCAAGGTCGCAGATGATGTCGAAAACTTACGCTTTCAAAATCATTGTGTATCTAACGGAGTAATAGTTTCTGTACCCCACTCTTTAACGCGCCAGCGTCGTGCACGGTTGGGTCGGCAGACGAAAGTAGTTTGAGCAAGTTTTTAGAAAAAAAACCATGTGTGGCAGGGTTTTAGTAATTAATTATTTATGATATTTTCCTTGACTGCCTCGATTGTCTAGTGGTCGCAAGAGCTACTGCTGAGCATGAGGTCCTGAGTTCGATTCCCAGGTCGGGCAGTGTTATTGGGTTTTTCTATTTAGAATTTCTCAGTAGCAGCCCAGAGTCTGGATTGGTGCCCAGTTGATGGCAACAGGCTCGCCCCCTATTACATGGGACTTAAGCATAACTGGTGAAATGCAGGTGTACTATAGATTACAGGCGTGATGTTATGTTATGCTATTCTTCGCATAACGCAATTTTTTTCCCTTGGGAAGATCAAATCACACTATTAGTGGAAATCGTGCAATGTCGTAATGCCCATCCCGTGCCCTTCCTTCACACGAGGAAGAAATGGGCTAGCGAGCGTGACTCGCAGCTACTGGGAATATGACTATGAATTTTTATTGCGTTTTTTTTTTGGGTTTAAAATAGTAACAACAAAAGATTATTGATGCAAAAAAAAAGTATATTGACACGCGCTCTATTACATGCGATATCAATAAAATCAGTCTGGCCGCTAACTATCGTTTAGTAACATCATACTAATAAACCCTACGGAAACACTAATAGGTATGGTAGTCACTCGCTGCATAGGTACCTCCTACGTCACCTATGAATGTCCGTGATCCTCATTGAGGGGTAAGCAAAACTGCTCTTTCGCATATTATTTTTGACATATATCTCACCAGTTCCCCGCATCCGTGTAGTTCAGGTGTAGTACTAGGTACAGGTCTGCATTGTTGATGACTGGAGTGACAGTGATTCCCGCACGGTTCACAGAACAACCTAGCTACCGATAGTTTTCAGAGTTCTTCACTGCGCTTGGTAGCACTTCACGTAACGAAACATCGTACGAGTACATACTATGACCTACGTGAATGTTATTGTTGGAATGTGTCAATGGTATCTAATCTATCCGGTATTTGTCTACTTTACGTTAATCTAAGCAAGATTTCGTATCTTGTCACTTATCGAGTGCAGGCAAAGCGTAAAGAGTGAGGCAACACGGGCGTAGCCGGACGTTACTTCGTCGCACCGCTCTAAAGGGATGATGTTTCTTTTATTTTCAACCCCACAAAATATTAGGCCCAAATAGTGCAAACAATATTATGAAAAATGTAAAAGCTTAAAAAATTGTCAAGTTATAAACTTTTTAATATAAGTATTAGACAAGGACAGCAGTATCGTAGAAGTGATATCACGATTATGTAACGTAATATTAGCGCCATGTATTGTCCGTACCGCGCGACAAGGACGGGAATAATCCCCTACAAAAACTTTTGAAGCGTGTAGCGTCATCATATTTACATCGATTTAACAGCAGGCTTAGCATGGCGTTTTCTGTTTCTACTCTACTGTAGAATAGAAATCGCTTTCTACGCTCCTCGAAATCTCTTTTTCGCGAGCACGAGGACACACTTAGACTCAGGTTGCTTTATAGACAGTGATTTTCCATAGCAACGGGTTAGTTGCTAGTGATGTGTATAACTACCCATTTTTACCGTACAATTGCGTTTCTGTGTAGACAGTAGAAAACTTTCTACTGTCTACACAGAAACGCCATTTTTGTCTACTCTTCCGTCGACAATACGCTTCTCTAGGGCGCTCGTGCTAAGCCTGCTGATTTTTTCGATTAACTCGTTTTTACTATGGCTTCTATTTTTTTTGTTTTTATTTTGTCATCATCCCTATTTAGACGCTGTAAGTGCTGCACAGGCAATAGTGCATCTCAACGTAACGCCGCTTACTACGGCGTGGCATAGTTTCGGTGTCGGGGGTGGCGGTGTCAGTCTTCAACACTGCGCTGCGCTCCGCCCCGGCGTCGCATCGCATCAGTCTTCACCGCTTCGTCTCTTGCAGTCTATTCGGAGAGAAAATAAGATTACGACAACTATCAGATAGATGGACGGCGTAGACTTGGAGTCTCGTTTTCAACCTTTTTGTACAAAACACAAACAAACAGTGTTTACTTATAAATTGAAATCGTATAAGTTCTTAGCAGACATATTGATTTGAGTATCAGCAAGTAGGAATTTATTCAGTTTTCGAAAGATTGACAAGGTCTAAGGGCAACAGCAAATGATTCTTAGCAACTCAGCGTTCGGTCACGATAGTAAAATCACACTTTCCAGCGGTTACTTCGGTGCTGCATCGCGTTTTTGCGACACTTTCCGTTTGGCAAAGAGATAAAGTGTTGTCGCTGTATCGAGGTTCCGAAAAGCGATTAAATCGCTTATTGCTAAAATTAGGCGGTGTTTAGGTAATCGCAAATGCTAACAGTAGCATGTCTGCTAAGGCCCTTTAAGTTTGGGCTTATTTTTCAATAGTCATTGGTGCCGATTCTCTTGTACACCGAACTAAACTAACTAAACTATCACTAAAATTCCTTACTTTTTACTATGAAAATCTTGAAGCTATTCTGCGAAAAATAATCTCTAAACTTAAAAATAATTTTGACACAACTATAATCGAATTTGACAATCGCGAGTCCACGTTTTATTTTTTTTCTTTTGGTTTCGCAACGTCTTTGTTAGAGCCGGAGGCAGCCTGGGGCAGCCTCGACTTGTTTTATTTGGAAGTTTTGAATTTTTGTGTGGAAAATATAAAATAAAAATATCTAAATGTAGAGATTTGGTGGTTTCAGGCTTACAAAGGGGGTCGAAATTTTCATTATTTTTGACACACCGTTTTCGAGATATGAGCAAAAAAAGAAAAAGAAAGTTTAAGTACCGTTTTTGCACGTCTGAAGTCGAGGTGTTGGTGTGAATTTTAGTCCACGCCACCTTATTTTATTCCACACCTTTTTAATCGCGATTAAAAATAGTCAGATTCATGTAAAACGTAAAATTATGAATAGCAAAATTGCCATTTTCACTAAATTAATAACTCAGTGCAATCTTAGTGACAGACAAGAGAATCGGCACCATTCTGAAATTTTCATAGATTCTGACACAAAACCTGTCAAGTAATTTTTCGTTTGGATAAAAGAAAACAGGCCTCAAAAATAATGCCAACTAAAAAAAAACGTGTTTCGGTTAAACAAAAAAAATCACTAAATGAAATCAAACATTTAGGTTTCTGGTTACAGGTAAACTTTCATTTTTGGGAATTCCTCCCCTCAGACTTTGTACACATTGAGAATTTTCATACTCCATCTCCGACGTTCTAAATCGGATCATCACTAAATTAATAGGACAGCACGCTGAAAGTATTTTCTTTCAAATAAAAAAGAATCATCCAATTAAGTGCTGAAATACCTGAAATATGAGTAACACAAAAAAATGGAATTAAAATCTTTCATATTTTGTAATAGACGAGAATGTAAAATGGACCCATACATATACTAATACTATTAATGCGAAAGTAACTCTCGTCTGTCCGTTATCTTACCACGCTTGATCGGGTTTTAATAAAATTTGGCTGGGTAGGTTAGAACTAAGAATACTTTTAATCCCGGTAGGTGCTACACTCCCGTGGGATCTCCGATCTCCACGCGAGTAACAGCTAGTATTGTATCAATTATTAGATATTGCTATCTATCCGAACGCGATTTAAAAACTGCAATACAAGCTCTTTCATGTCTAATGGTACTTAGTTGTACTGCAAATTCGACTCGAATTTGCCGGTGTGTGGATATAATCTACCACCACCTAATTGTGAATAGGTCGTTCGACTGGCCGCCACATGTGTCCGTAATGTACCATTTTATGACACCTACTGGTGAAAATTACAGGTTTTCATGCCGTCGTTATAAACATGACGGAAACGTAGGTGTTTTGTGTGGTCGGTCACCGCTTTCTTAGAAAACCAAAGCCTAAGTAGTACATCAACTGTTTGCTGTTTACCGTAAACTTGAGATGAACGGGTATGTCTAATGTCTCATAAAAGCAACATTTATGCTCCAAGTATCAACACATTGGCAAACATTAACAAAAGAGAACAACAAAAAAAGTACAAGCGAAAATTTTATTTATTCAAGATTAATTACTTTGAGCAAATAAATTTTCTTAATAATTTATTCTACGTTTAACTTACCATAGTAAAATAAATATGGAATAACATGTTATAAAATCTATAATGGAAATGTAAACATTCAGGTATCTAATTATTTTCATTGCGTCAATAAAGCTACAATGAAGTATCTCTATAAACAGCCTCTATTATAGAACTTTCAGTTCGTTCATATATTTTTTTTCATAACTGGAGAGGGTGGATTACTGAAGTCCTTAAGGAGGGCTTCGCCGGGGAAATCAGATATGTTTCTATGTCGTATTTCTACGTCGGGGCGTTCGTCTAGGAGGCAGGCTTGTATGTTTTTGTCTAGGGTTACTAAGCTTTGGCGTGAGGTTTTGTATTCCTCGACCATGCTGAGGTTTCGTTTGATGCCGTCGACGAGTTTGACGACGGAGTACTCGCCCATGGCGGCGCCCTCCTGCAGCTTGGTGCCAGCTATCTTGGCCACGGACGACTCCTTGACGTCGGTGATGAGCTGCACGGCCCACTGGCGCAGGTTGCTCAGGATGGTGACAGGTCCCTCGTACTCGTTCGGTACGATCCCGTCCACTTCGGATTCGAAGAACGACAGCAGTGGGAACCATATTCGCGTCCTGGAATACATACTGTTAAAATATTAATGGTACCACCTGGCAATGATTTATTTTGATGAAGTGCATGTTTCATAGTTCCCTAGGTGTCCATGTGATGTTGTATTTTATTTTTATTGCTTATTATATGCGTTATGATGCCTTAGTCAGATCTTACTGTGAGGCACGCAAAACCAACATCGCACCACTTTATTTTTTGTTTGTTTGTAACGGTTCCCATGGTTTTAATTTTGTGCAACTTGCACTCACTCAGGCCCAGAAAATGACAATGACAAACGGAGTTAATGAAAGATTTACCTGGATGAGTCGTTCTGCATAAGAGCTTGGTTGTTGGACAGCGTGTGGTAGTACAGGAAGAGTCTGGATGTGATGTAGAAGGCGATGAACACATCGATGGAGTAGTGCTCGTGCGCCGCTAGGATGAAGAAGATGCCGAACATGTTCAGCACCCACGTCAGGATGTGCAACAGGTATAAGTTGCGGGAGGTATCTGGAAACACAAACAATACGTTAGTGTATACATACGAGCTAAACGATTATGATTTGGCTGGTAACATTATGAAATACATATAAAGAACTAGCGACCCGCCCCCCCCCTTGTCGAGGTTGTTACGTCTTGACAAAACATCGAGATTTCTTTATTAAATGTTAGTTACACAAATAAACCTTCCGGAATAAGTTATTTAAATGACGGTGTTTAGAAGAACAACGTTTGTAACAACCTCGAGAAGCAGGGGGTGGGTCGCTAGGTCTTTATACAAAGCGACTTAATTTATAACCAGCTGACCCGACAGATGTTGTTCAGTCAATTTTTCAATAATTCATACAAAAATCCCAAAAAAAAGGAATTACCGGCTTCCCGAAAAAAAAGGCCGGACAACGGAAACTTTTCCATTTTTTATGGTTTAAGAAAATTATATTTCACTCAAAAGGAATACAATTATTCACTGTTGAAGAAAACATAATAATTAAGCGACGGTTTCACTGGGTTTATTGAGTTTTTCATTGTATAAAACCTAATTCGGACTACTAATTACATGAAACATACATGAAACTTTTTGTTTTAACATACAACATATTCTATGACACTCGGCAATATTGTAGCCTCCCATGAGTGAAAGAATTATGGGAATCGTATCAGAAGTTGCGAAGCTTGCCGCCTACATTCAAACTCACAAATTGTACCCCTTTATATTATGTACTAGCTTCCGCCCTCGACTTCGTCCTCTGAAATTTCTTGTTCCCTCGTCCCACCCCGTGGCATCGCATAGCCTACCCGCGCTATTACTTCGTGTTCATTTAGCGATCAAAAATATTTTTTCAAACCCGACCGGCGGCGGCGGTAGTTCCAGAGATTACAAACAAACAAACAAATTGTACCTATTTATAGGGTAGGGAATTGTGTCCCGTAAGTCGACGTCAAGCTGGAATCGGGTGATAGGTCAAGTCATAATAATAACAGAATAAAACATTGCTTTGTATTTTAAAAATATTGGGCTTTTATTTAAAAAAATACGAGAAAATCTACTGCGTGCGACTGTCTTTTAACTCCTGTTGCTACAACTTTGCAGCGAGCGCTAGCAGTGGTGGCCCAGTGGTAACGGCCGCGACTTACGTCTTACGGGTTGTAGATCGTAGGTTCGAACCCAGACAGGCGCTTTACATTGTGTAAATTTTTTCATCTCCACTGCTCTCATAACGTTGAAGGAAAACATAGTGTTGAAACCCGTATGTCTTAGAACCAAAAATTCGATGACATGTGACATCTACCAACACGCACTGAGCCCGCGTGGCGGATTGCGGCCCATTCACTCTCACAGAGAGAAGGCATGTGTCCCAGTAGTGGGAACATAATGGGCTGATTATGCTACAAATTTTAACTTTTTTAAATATTTTTCTCCCGACCTATCAGCCGCCTCCGGCTTGACGTTAACTAACGGGGGGTGTGTATGTATTAGAATAGCCTGAAAGTCAGACAACCAGTCTTACCCAGGGGTATTGTAGACTGAATTATCTTCATCAAGAGCTGCTAAAACTCTACAGTCAGTTTCCACAAGTTTTAGTAGGTACATGTCCGTCATTCATCATACCGAATCTTTTTATTTGCTATTCGGTGATGTCCGAAACAATGCACATTTATTTATAAATTGACGCGACACAAAGCGACGTCATGTCTGTATAAAGACTCGTCCACACTGGCGCGACACAAAGGGACTGCATTTCGCGCGACGAGCGATGTCTTTTGTTTCGCGCTTGCCCGGTTTGTTTGTTTACGATACTACAAATGAAAAGTACCTACTGATCTTTTGACTTACAACTCATTTTCATGCACAAGAATTTCTTTTTTGTTTTATGAAAAGGATTAAGATCAGTTGTAGGATACTTGGTATTTTGGTTTCAGCTTGAGAGTGGTTTTCTTAATAGCCTTTGTTTTTTTTTTAATCATGACCTAGGTAACTATGTACTGGCGTTCAATGACCGCTACAATGGACGGTCAAAAGAAGACTGTCCTTCATAATCACCAAAATGCTTGGCAGACAAATTGGACAAATTGTTTACTTTATTTATGATGATGATGTTGAATGGTTGTTCAATGCTGAAATATATTTTTTAGGTATAGCGATTTTGCGTAAATTAGGATTTGGCCATTTTCTTAAAATTCATAGCTAAATTTCCAAAGAATAAATAAAATAACTCTTGAGAGAAACTTGTTTTTGCGAGGAGCTTAACAAGGGTAACTAGGTACATATCTAAATTATCTTCTAGGACATCTAGAACTTTGTATCTAGATTATCTTCATGGAATTTATTTAACTCCTTTGTGTTGTTTTCAAGAATTAGAGGTTGTCTGGCATTGTTTCAGCTGCAAATAGTTAAAAAAAAATGTAATTTATAATTCTACTTAAGCAGATTGCAACAGGCCAAAAGAAACATACTTGTAGCGAAGCAAAAGAATAATAATATCTTTTTTTTAACTTTTATAATAATATAATATTTGTGTACATTAAAAATGAACCGAAATGATGTGAAGAAAATATAATAATGTAATGTCATTACGTTTCAAATTATTGTTTCAGTTTTAAAAGCCTCGGGGATAATTTGGAAACGGCAAAGCTTTGGTGCAAAAATTTCAAGGCATTTAAATATCTCAATTAATTCAACTGTTGGTTGGTTTCACGTGATAATGGCAATCTACGCCGCTTACGAATTGTTTGGATTTCAAAGCAAGTAGTAGGTATATTATGCTTCCAACTACAAAGTACATAATTAGATTATCATAGGAGTCAATGACATTTTTAGAAAACAACTTCAGTTTTACTGATAAATACTATGAACAAGAAATGCGTCTTTCCATATTTTCAAAACTTCCATAATACGTCATTTATCTATATGTCCACAGATTAGGTTATCTGTAATTTGTAAAGATTAAAGTGTATTATAACTATTTTTGTTATCCAATAACACATATTCAGTACATGTAGGTCAATAAAGAGCGATACTTCGAAAAAAAAAGAATGCGCGACCGGAATGTTGATCGCCCCGTTATAAATAGCCAATTTGTTTACACCGCAACGTGGTGGCGCGACCATAAAATCAATGTCATCGCTGTCAAAATGAAGAAGTAAACATTTTCAATGACGAACGTATATACGAATTTTTGAAATAGAACGCATTCACGTGTCGTACCACGCTAAGAATAGTCCATACCTCTAGGTACTTCATGTGTCGCGGTAGTAAGAAGTGGCTAAGGGATTATATTAGACTTTCAACTAACACAATTCTATCTATTGTATTGCTGTTTCTAGTGCTGGACGTGCAAAACTCCTGCAGCTGCAGCCAAGGCGATTAGCGAGCGAGCTTTTTTCACTACAAAACTGTTTCAAGGTCGTCTGTTTGTCCCTGGTTGTAGTTTCTAAACCCAGAGCACAAGTCATAGAGCTCGAGCTAGATCATCCATAGAACTGGAACATATGATACTACTTACATTCAGTTATAAAGAAGTTAAGAAGCGTGAGCGCGACCGTATGTCCGGAGAACATGTAGTCCCCACACGTTCTCACTCCTCTCACGGACATGCCGGCGCCGCTCCAGATGTCGTAAGCCTGGCGGAGTCGCCGGCCCCAGACCGTGAGGTCGTCCGCTGGAGGATAGGAGCGCGGCTCGCACTTCAGGTGGGAGCCCGGGACCGACAACGATGTGATCAGCATCGTGAAACATCGCAGCAGGAATACAGTGCCGGCCAACGCGAAGAATCTTCGCAGGATTATGAATCTGGAGTAGAATGTCAATGTTTTGTTAGTTGTTTTATTGGGAGCAGTATCTTATGCGTTTCAGGTTAGCAATAGCAAGGAGCGTTCACAATACAGCATGAGGACGGGTTATTTGCCTAAGAAGGAAGGTCGGCCAAAGAAACTTGATCACCCCTAGAGCCTTAGCGAACGGTAGAGAATAGATAGTATTCATGGCCAAAATAGTCACATATCACCTAGTTGTGGTAGTGCTGTTCAATACTACATAAACTCAAAACATGTACAACACCTATTTGACCAAAACTTCTGCATGTAGGTACACAAAAATCTGAGTTATTTCCCTTTTGGTGACACAGTCACTGACGCGACATTGTAGGTGTGGCCCAGATAATAAAACTTTGTTTTTTTATTTGGGTTTTTTTATGTATGGTATCTCGTAGTTGACCTTGAGAGGTCGTGACTACTTAACCGGAATATCCTGTGGCTGCATTAAGTGGACTCAAAGCCTCCAGCCAGGGGCGAAAAACTGATATTACTAAGCGACTGCTCGCTATTGGCACCCGGGGTACGGACCTCGGCTTAGGGCGTCGCTGGAGGGAGGTTAGCAAGATGGGACAGGCTGGATCAGATTTTGGTGCATATTAATATCGGAAGGAAACCTTTGTCATGTGAAATCCTCTTTTATATGCTTAACTAGGGTTGCCATCTCTAAAATTTGGACTCCAGGACAAGATGCGTTCAAACCCCGGATTTTGGAGCCCAGAACCCGGACAAGTCAACATGTTTTTTTAAACTTATGCAAGTAATTAGAGTTAAAAAAAGTTGAAAATCACTTTTTTATTTATTTTCAGACCTAAAAATTAAATTCAGGCATCTTTCATCATCATTTTAAATGTACTTAACAAAACAGAATCTTATTACAGTTTGTTACATATTGTTTTAATAATCAGTTAGAACCCCAACTACAATTGAAGCCCCGCCCGGACACTCCCCAGACGCCCTCTAAACTAGGACAAATCCGGGGAAACCCGGACGGTTGGCAACCCTATGCTTAACTAGCTTCTGCCCGGGTGAAATTTCTTGTTCCTCCGACCCAGCCCGTCGCATTGCATCGTCAGCCCGCGCTGTTACTTCGATTTCGCGTTGCATTATTTCTGCCTTTGTTTTCTTTTTGCTCGGCTCTTAGGTTTCCTACAGTGATGTTAAAAACCACATATAGCCTTTCTCAAGAATTATGATATCAGATGTTGTAGGTTCAAAAATAAGCTCGTTCAACGTTAACGCACGCTCCGCTATGATTAATATCCAAAAGAAATCGGGTGTTAACGTGTCTCCAAGAGACTACTGGCATTTTATCCAGCAGAGGATTATTCATTCGTTTATTGATAACAACGAATGTGTTGTGACGTCATCTTCAAACCGACAATAGTCCTCATTGTGCGCATGCGGGGTGCACGGACAATGGCAACTGCGTAAATTACGGAGTTAGCAACGATATCGTTGCTTGATAAAGACGAAAATTATTCACTTAGCAATACCTACAGTGAAATCATAATGCATAAGAATGTTACTATACCTACAGGCTCGTATTGGTAGCTATATGGCTTATAATGATTCACCTTAAACGTAAAGCTAATAGGCCCGTTCGTTGCATTTGAAAGTGCATAAGGGGCATACACGTTGGTGTAGGTATTTCATTGTCACGAGCTCGGAAAACTTTAATCGGAAACAGGTTTAGATATATATAAAAGCGTCGTTCAAAAGAAATTTATAAATGTTGAGAACATAGGGTTTGCAAGACTCGTTAGGTTAATGATCGTCATCTTATAGTCTTAATTGTGAATCATTTAAGCGAATACTATAATGAGGTCAAATTTGTTTGTTTGTAAGTTTGTATATAGGGGCGTCCGGGGTAATCTCTTGAACTACCGGTAGGATTTGCATTTGATAGCCCAATTCTTTAGGCTAATAGCACGCTATGAATCTAAGGATCGGAACAAAAATATAAAAAAATTGGAATGCGGAAGAAGTCGCGGGTAGAAGGACCAGAACAAAGTGCTACAATGTCATCGAAACAAAGAACTTTGATGTTAATGCAGGTAACAAGCTCATATCAAATAATGTGTTTTTTTTTGTTTTATTTGAATGACTTGTTTGGTCTAGTAGTCCGTAAGGTGACGTGTTCTGACAATGAACAAGAACCGATTTTGTATTCTCTTTCTGTTTTGTTGGTTATTTTCATTAGGAAATTCTCAGTAGCAGCCCGGATCTAGATTTGTACCAGGTAAATGGCAACCTTATGTATGCAGCTAATGTTATTTTATTAGGTTCAAAGCTTGAACGTTTGGCTTGCATTTAATCCCTAAAGTCTCCCTATCGGCACAGTTTGGCGCAGTAAGTGAGCGATTGGCTACTGCGCTACATCAGCTATGTCAGCTATGTGTGACGGGTTTGAACTCCACACGGAGCAAAATAGCCTACAGATTTCCCCCATCTGGGTAACTTTTGAGATTTGTATTCAAATGCAGTCTTGTCGAGTATTGGTTGGACCTTTTTAAATGGGTTAAGTTGGTATACATCGTTATAAAGATTAGTCAACATCTGATTGTGGGAACCAACGTCTTTTATTACTGCTTACAGATAGGAGTAAAATTATTTAGAGAAATGCGATAATCTCGCGTTGAGACACATCGCGTCGCCCGCTGTTGTCTTAGAAAAGATCGTCAAGTTATTGTACCCAATGGCAAGCGTGGCGAGACTAATAAGCCTCTTCAGATTCTTCATAAATTATGATAGGTTTGTGATAATAGCTTTCATATGTGAATTGAGTATAATGATGCCTAACTTATGTGTTACCTAACTGAACTGAACAGTATTTTTTTTGGAAAATAATTATACACAAAAATCAGACTGAATGGACGTATATGAAAATTAAATCTTTTTGAAAAACTGGAAAAAGACTTCCAGTTCTTTGCTCCATAAGTTTAGCATTATTAATGGATTATTAAATAAATAAATGCTGTAAAAAAACATTTCATGTATGAGAACGTACCTACTCGTTAAGCCAAAACACTGCCTCTATTAATTTGTCGAGTGCAATAAAATTGTAAAAGGTAGTGAAAACAACCACTCCATGCAATTATACGGTTTGGTATGTACGTAGAATACAGACTACGTACGCAATCAGGGCATCATTAGGTGACTTTACATAATCGACTTTCATTCTCATAGCGTCATTTACATTTGAAAAATGCATTGTATGTCTGTCCATAGAGATTTTTTGCAGTGATAGCACTTCCAGAATGAAATCTACCGCAGCCATTTGCGTTGCGGCTTGCGGAGGACCATCTAAGTGTAACATTGATATAGTAAATCAATTGCCGTGCGTCCGGAAGTCGCAATAAGCCTGTTATTTCGCAAGTAAAAAGCTGACTTGTAGCCTGTAAACCGTTGGGTATATTTTGTTTCGTACCAAGAGAATGTAGTTTCACCGAAATAAACGTAACTGTAACATCAACAATAACTTGTGTAGAATGAGTCCAAAATCTGGCTAGTAAGGACAACACATAGTTGATATAGCATTACTTCAACTGTGTCTTTGTTCAGTGACTCAGTTTTCATTTCTTACAGCAGTTTGTACATGTTGATATTAAAAGACACTGGGAATGTTGGCTAAACTATCCTTGAGCTAACACAAAAACGGTTGGACTACATTCAAACAAACCTTCATTTGCATATAATGAGTTTCTCAATTTGTTCATTAAACAAATGTAAGTAGGTAGGTATGCATTTTTTTTTGACAAAAAGGAAATTACATTTATTTGGAAAATATTATTTTATGGCGTCTTTTTTATGGAGGGTAGGCAGTGATGCACTACATAATTCATGTTGACATTTATATTTTTAATTAAAATATTGTGTTTGAGAGTATCTGTCTTGGAATGTTAATAAGTGAAAAAGGGTGCAAATAGACAAAAGAAAAGTTAATTTTAAAATTAAAAAGGGTGTCACTTACACTGCTGAACAGAATTTCTTTCTTTTTTTAAGTTAAGAACACTTGATCAAGTCACCTTTCAAACATAACAAAATCGGTTCCGTTGTTTGGGTATGCCGCAGACAGACACATTAAACTCACAGATACACACATTAAACTTATCACAACACCCCATATTTTCCGTTGGGGGCCAGATACAGGGAACAGTCAGATTACTATACTTCTTTTTTTTGTTATTGAAACTGTTAAATCTTGAATACACAAAGATATTATACAAACAAGTATTGTTTTTTAAATATTGATGTGTAAACAAACACTTAGAATCAAACAACCTTGACAACATCAGTCTTATTTTGTTTACTCAAAACTTTGATCAAAGTACAGTGGGCCACAGTGGTTTTTACTTTTCTGATGCCTTTTGTTTCATCACTATCATCATTTCAGCCAAAAGACATCCACTGCTGGACATAGGCCTCCCCCAAGCTCTGCCACTTGGACTGGTTCTGTGCTTCCCGCATTGAGCAGATTTTGTTTATTTAATGTTAATTGGGATATTAACCCATACAAAGAACCCACAATCAACAAGTATGTTCCATTATGTGCATTCATTAATTGTATGTAAATAGAAAATTAGTTCCCAAGAAACTCAAAATATTTTAATAAATGCTAATTCATATTAAAATACATACCTATGTTTATGGAAGAATAGTACAACTAGCCATATGGCCAAAAGGAAGGAGCCGGTGATTTCACACATATCGAAGGCCCATGGGATGTGTGGCACATTGTCTAAGAACAGGTCTGGCAGTGGGGGGTATTTCTTCATATCTGGCACCTTATCATGTACGATGACCATCACTACGGCAGTCACCCACGTCACCAGGAAGACATAGCCTGCGCAGAAACATTCATTATCATCTAGTCAACTTCATGTAGAAACTAAAAGACAATGTGAATTTCTACTCACTTTCTGGTACTTTTAAAACTTAACTTTTGGTTTCATCCTCCATGCCCACATTAGTATATAACATACATAATAAGGTATAGTAGTAGCACCAAACCCAAATTATCCTTATTTATTTTTAATTTAGTTAAATACTTGTCCACACATGTTTTGCAACTATGTCTTGATGATGCAATGTTATATGTCGCACTTGTTTATTGTACTCATGCAGATTCCTTGGACTGTATCCCAAACATGTAAGTAGGGTACAAAACAAACTGTAAATGTAGCATTAAATACTTTATTTATCTGTTTTTATAGTTACCTAGAGCTATTGCTGTCTTCCAAATTTCAGGTTTCAATCTTGAAGCTTTAATGTCTGGCGTAAAACTTGACACACACTCTGAATTCCTCACATATATGTCACTTGGTGTTGGTATTTTGTTGTGAAGATTATAACTCAAATGTGACAAGTTAGTCCCAAGGAAATTGATGTTTGTAGATGGATTACTGAGAGCATCATCACAGAGTCCGAGGTCGAACATCGCAGTACGGTTGTGCTTTTGTACTTTCTTCACAAGCAATATGAATCTCTTGCGTTCGCCCAATCTTAATTGGTCGAATGGGAAGTCATAAAAGTCTCGATCAACGAATGAAAGAAGACACTGTCCGTCAATATCATGGGATTTAATAATTTCTGTAATGATACTGGATATTTTCTCTTTATGTAATAAATCTAAAACGTCTTTGTTACTCCAATTGATAATATCGGATTCCATTTTCACCACTTACTCTTACTTTAGTTATGTTAGGCAAATTATATGTGCTTTCAAATATTTCTTGAATAATTTGTATGAGTTTAAATGTATGTAAACAATGTAACACTGAATAGACTATCACAAAACTGTGTGTGTATTTTAAAATTTAATCCATCACGGAATACTGACAAATTGACAATGACAAGTGACGTGACACCGGTGACATTGAAACAGTTGACATCTGTTAGGTTTCATTTTATACAGATTTAAAATATTCTCTTTGTAAAATTAGTCGATTAAAATTATTTTTTGGTATTGTGTAACAAAACACATGTGTCAAATTTTTGGCGCTTATTTAATAATAAAATAATCATTTATTTCGAGCAACAAGACTCATAGCGTTAGTAACAATATACTTACAAACTATGTTAGTAATACACTTACAATGACAAAAACAGAAACAAATTGAAACAGATTGTGACGTTATTGCCGCAAGGTGACAGGCCCAGCCGAAATCCTGCAGCAGTGTTTCACAAACGCACAATCAAGCCTGCTTGCTATCACAGCTAAGATGCTGTTGGCGCTCCCCGCACCCTACGGACCAAGAATGCGCACCGCTTTCGCATCATCATGTAGAAACAGTCCACGCGAGCTTCAGCGAACATCCCCGATGCTCTGCAGTATCGGGGCAACCCCATCAGCTCCCTGATTGCGTTATTGTATTGGACACGAAGGGCGCTGTATGATTTTTGAGCATAATGAACCCACAGACTGCAAGTGTATAAAGACGTGCAGTAAGCACTAAATATAGTGCGCTTGACCTCTTTAGAGGCACGCCTGAATATGCGGGCAATCACATTAGCTCTCACACACAGCTTCCTCCGCTCTCAGTAAATATCCTCATCCTCTTTGAGGCCAGTGGTCAAGTAACAGTGGTAAAATAACAAGGACGCCAGGCTTGCCATTTAGTATATTTGTAATGATCGAAAATCGTTCTTTGAAGTCTGTGAAGCTAGAATATCCATTTTAATTTGAGTCTCATGATCTTGACACCACTTGTTACGTACCGTTCTATTTATGGTACGTTTCTATTTAACGTTTTAAATAGCGGTGGGTAACTCCGGAGGTACTGATCCAAAGGAGCCGGTACCGAACGCGGATACGTAAACCTTATTTATTCCTCACAATCCTTACCGGCACCGCGGTACCAAATGATTCCGGAGCGCGCGTTCACTGTTCACTCTCGTTCACTCGCTCAAGTCACTCGGAAGTACTCGGAACACGTCGTATCGCTCTAACTAACCAAATGTTCAATTCAAAATGTGCCAAATGATCCAGTGAACCAAATGAATAAAATGTTCTGCGAAACCGGGGAACCAAAATGAGCGAGTGAGTGCCGGTGCCAAACGGTGCCAAAGGAATAAATAAGGTGAACCGGTACCGGACCCGGAGTCGGAATAAGTGAATCAATTCACTTGCCGGAATAAAGATTACCCACCGCTAGTTTTAAACATCCATATGATTTAATGCAGTAGGTAAAACCCTTACCTACTGCATTAAATCATATGTATGTTTAGGATGGTTTATTATCACCCCACTTCGAATAATTAAGCTTTTATGTGTAATTAATAAGGGTTTGATTTGATTAAGTGATCGGCATTCTCATCGTTCATTCGCTGAGCAATCAGATTGGTATACGCTTGAGCACATTAGCTCCAGGCTTCCGTGTTTGGTTTTTCGCGACACTATCTGTACTCAACTCGAAAACTAACGTGTACAGCGCACTATAAAAAAATTCTAAAATAAAAGGTCCTTCGGTGTATTCGTGATTACCATCCCCTCAAGATACGAACAAATATACGAACACAGCGCCTATGGAATTCATGTGTAGTGAAGTGTACAGGGTTCTAGACATCTGGACGCGCCGCTAAGCCATCGAGTCTCCGGTAAGCTTTTACGAATCCTTAAACTTTCTACTACACACCACTTCAACCGAGACTTAAATACCCTTCTAGATTCACGCATTTCATCAATCCGTCCATCTGTTATTTATGGGGATGCCAAAAATATTGTTAGTTGATACCTTAGATAAATGATTGGTCTCGCTGCGCTCGAATAGATACCGCACTCTCTAAACACAATAAATCCGTGAATGCGGCAACTCAATCTGTACTGTAGTGTGTCTGAGACATCGTCCCTTGACATTGACAACACGTGTTTTTTTTTAATGTTTATGGCATGGCTACGAGGCCTATATGCCAAACAACAAGTGTGCGTGCAGAATTGTGTTACCTGCTGATCAACTATTACCCGAGTTAATTACGAGTTAAGTAAACGGCAGTGTCGTCGGCGAAGAGAGCCCACTGAGAATAATTACATTTTGGTATATCGCTGGTGAATAGCGTGAAGACAAGGGGAGATAATACGGAACCCTGAGGGACACCGGCGCGAATAGGGTGAGGGGACGAGACCGCACCCTCAATGCGATAGCGGAAGGTGCGATTCGACAAAAAGTCTCGAAGATGCGCACGAGACGATCTGGCACTCCGAGTTGGTAAATCAAGCCGTTGCGCCAGACTTTGTCGAAGACTTTCGCTATGTCGAAGAATAGGACACCCGTAGTCGCGCTACGCTGTAGTCCGGCACACAAGTGCTCTACGATACGGTGGACCTGTTGAGTACCCGAGTGTTGGCTTCGGAAACCAAACTGCTCGTTGGGAATGAGGCTCTTTGCTTCGGCATAGTCTTTGAGACGCTTATAAATAAGCCTCTCGTAGATTTTGCCGAGAACATTGAGTAAGCTAATAGGGCGGTAGCTAGAGGGCTCAGATTTTGGCTTGCCTGGCTTTGGGATACCGATGACGGTTGCTTCTTTCCACGCTTGTGGGAAGGTGTTGTTGCTCAAGGTGCCATTGAAGATGGCGGTCATAAGCATTATTAGAGGGGCAGGAAGGAGTTTATACACCCTATTGGTAATACCGTAGGGTGCAAGATGCATGACTACTGGGCGACTGAAGTTAGAGACCGCGCGTCCTGAGATTTATATTGATCTAAAGCATTGCATAAAACATTTGTTTAAAAATATAATTTAACTTTTAAATTTACCAAGTTTTTTTTTTCAAGCAAGTTAACACAAGAACCTTGGTTATAAAATATTTTTTGTTTGAATTTGGATCATATATTCATCAATAAAAAATATAATTTCTGACGAAAAATTATCAGTAACTCTGTTTTACGGAATTATTTTTGGTGTATTACGGTATAAAACATAATAAATTGAGTTGAGCATTCCAAAGAACAAGATACCGTTATACCATGTTTTTTTTTTTTATTATTGAATTCTTATATATTCGATGAAACAAAGCATCAAAAGATACCCAAAAGTAAAATTGTATGAAACATCCTTTTCAGAGACAAGGTTTTTTACTGATTTATGGAAATAAATTGAAATATTCATTTAATGGGGAAGGTCGGGCAAAGCTAATTGTAGATGGCGTGACCATAGCTAGGTCCCTACGGTCTTCAATAAATTTGACATTTCGTTCATTCATTCCGTTTTGTGTTCATTCATGAGTTTGATTTTATCTCACTATTTCGTTATTTTCGGTGATTTCAGTATTATAAATCATGTACTTGACATGGAAAGTGTCAGAATTTTAAACCTTGAATACTTCCTCGTAATCACATGCTTTCAAAATGTTTCCAACTCAAACTCGAACTCAAAAAAATCTCTATGAATAGCTTTAAACCACAATCTTCTAATTTTAGGTTCTTCGGGAAATGGTGCACTCCAATTTCAGAGTATCTTTAAACACAATAACGCGTCAATTTTCGCTAAAATAAAATAAAACCACTTCACGCCTTGTATTATTAGCTTGTGTTGGGAACTAGCTACGACAGCGCCATTTTGACAGTTGCCTTCCCCATTGGGAGTGCCTAAGTGAAATAATATTTCATTGGCACTTTTTTATTTATTTATTTTGTAGGTATATTAAACCTTAATCACACATCAAAACTCGAGCTCAACGGTCAAATACAAGAAAAATTGTGATAGCCCTCTTAAGCACCCCATGAAGCCAAGGCGAAAATTCTTGGAATGGGGAAGGCAACTGTCAAAATGGCGCTGTCGTAGCTAGTTCCCAACAAAAGCTAATAATACAAGGCGTGATGTGGTTTTATTTTATTTTAGCGAAAATTTACGCGTTATTGTGTTCCTAGATACTCCGAAATTGGAGTGCACCATTTCCCGTAGAACTTAAAATTAGAAGATTGTGGTTTAAAGCAATTCATAGGGTTTTTTTTTAGTTCGAGTTTGATTCGGAAACATTTTGAAGAAAGTGATTACGAGGAAGTATTCAAGGTTTAAAATTCTGACACTTTCCATGTCAAGTACTTGATTTATAATGCTGAAATCACCGAAAATAACGAAATAGTGAAATCAAATCAAACTCATGAATGAACACAAAATGGAATGAATGAACGAAATGTCAAATTTATTGAAGACCGTAGGGACCTTGCTATGGTCACGCCATCTACAATTAGCTTTGCCCGACCTTCCCCATTCGAGAAAACCCAATTTTCATGTATTTTTGAAAATTACCCAGAAATCGTCACAAAATATCACTAATTGAACGGCCTTCATTGCTACTCCATTAGGATGCCTAATGCCTAAGCACGCCTTTTTATGTACCTAAACAAATTTTCTAAAACATCAAACAGTTTATAGAAGGAAGAAGTATATTATCAATTTGCAAAAACCATCTACGTGCATGAAGTTTGACACCAGTTATCTCAAAATTTTACATTTGCATTAAATTAACTATTTTATTTTTTACGTGCACTACACATAGTATAACTATGAGCGTATTGCAAATTCGGCGGTGCATTTGAATATATGCGAATATTTTTGTTCCTTTGAGATGTATGGCTGTTTGAGGCTTTAATTTCATTACATAAAATATTTTATTACCTTGATACGACGCGGTGGTTCTAATTTCAGATATAAAAAAAAATTTCGTGCAAATTAACATACATACATACATAACATCACGCCTGTAATCCCAGAAGGGTAAGGCAGAGGTGTACCTATAGTACACCCACATTTCGCCAATTATGAATAAGTCCCATATAATAGGGGGCGAGCCTATTGCCATCAACCGGGCACAAATCCAGACTCCGGGCTACTACTTAGAAGTTCTATAAAGAAAAACCCAATAACACTTCCCAATCTTGGGTTCCAGGACCTCATGCTCAGCAGTAGCTCTTGCGACCTCTAGACCAACGCGGCATGAATATTAAAATGGATTCAGTAGCTGATTCTGAGCAAACCGTTTTCAGGTCTTGCGCTTATTCTGTTACACATTATATGCGATAACCAATATTCTAAACCGATACTTATGTAGATACGATTATGTTGTTGTAGATGATATAGTTTAAAACCGATATTACCCATACCTATTAGAAACAGACGATTGCTTTTGACTATGACCGATTTCAACAATACGATTGTTTTAAAAAAATCGATCATCGGCAAAAGCGATTGTACCAATGTTTGTATAACCAATTTTTGTCGGACCGGTAGCGATTATTGTCGGATAGTCGGTCGTCTGAATGGAATATTTATACTTCAAGGTCCTTCAAGGACCTTGGTTCGGTTCGAAACTCCGACCCGGAAGGTCGTGTCTTTGTTTTCGCTGAGGCACCGTGCCCAACAGATGGTGGCTTACTTGCCGGACTTAGAAATCAAACCGTGTTTCTTTTGTGTGTGTGTGTGTATCAGTGTCGCAAACCAAAATACTTTAAATCGGTTCAAAAGATAAATAAATGTGCGTTCCATGAAGCTGAGACTCCTGCCGCGTCACTGGTGAGATCGTTCCGTACCCTAAGCTGTACTTCTACGCTGCGGCTGCGTTTTAGGTCGTTGATTTTGAATCAACGACCTAAACGCCACGCGCATGTCCAACATAATTTTAAACAATTGTTATAGGATAGTGTATTTATATTAAATGTAGTAGTGCGGGATAAACGAAGCTGTTATTCTGGCACATACTGTGATCGAGTCCTATGATTTCAAACAAAAATAAAGATAACGAGTCATCGCACGGTAACCGCGTCAACGCGCCGCACGGCGGTTGACAATACAAAAACTTGTAACAATTACCTTCATAAATTCGTAACGCTCGTATACTATGGCCTTGCTACTCCTGGACATCAATGTTTTAATTAAGTAATGTCAGTACTTATTTCCGTACAAGAGATTTGCAATCTTTAGAAATAAATGAATTCATACCGTATAGTACGGTATCGCTCTTAACCTAATACTTCATACACATTGTGCCGAACAACTATATAACTACGTTGAACAAGTTCAATATTCACTGACTATTATTATTGCTTCCTTTCGAGTAGAAATGGAAGCCTGCTTGAATCTATTTTATTTTAATCTAGGTAATATTTTTCTCAAACATACCAAAGTTATAATTTAAAAGAGGCGTAATTTTTTATTTAGATATTCACAACTACATATTTTGTAAGTTAGACGCTTTGTTGATGCTCGTAATGGACACATCTGGCGGACAAGCGAAAGGCGCATTACGGCTGGGATCGAGAGAAAGCAGAAGGTTGCATTGTTTGAGGGTGCAGTAAAAAAAAATGCGGTGCTCACTGTTTAACGGAATGCTAGCCGGTACCTGCAACTGACCCTTGCGTGTCTGTTGCGCAAAGTTTCAAAAATATAATGCGTAAAGGTTTCAAGTACAGGTTCAACAGGTTGGAACTAAGTATGGACAGACTGTGCGGTTCTTCTGTGACGCCGCAGTCTGTTAACCATCATCACCATTCCCATGGCGCGGCTGGGTTTTGGTGAGTGAGGATGGTCACCCATCCACGGACCGACCGCGGCAGTCATGGCTTAACCTGATCGCTCGGCCCGTGCGGCTGTTATTACTTCTGTTAACCACATTGGGTGTAATAGGGCGGCATGCCCCTCAACCGTTGTTTAAACGAAGTTGGGCCATTTCGCCGCATTCACCGTGATTCCGATATATCTCAGCAATTGCTCATCATATTAAAATTGTTATTAAATAAGATACAAACAACAAAATAGGGTACTTGATGTATTTTTGTGAGGTGTAGTTGCGTGTGAATGGACTTTTTAGAAGTTTTCTTATAATATAAATATGCTGGTGCAATGTGCATGAAGTGGTTTAATATTCATGAGTCTCGTTTCCCTGTAAGTTTTGACTGTAGGTGTAAGGTAACCTGGAGTGACAAGCCCACTCATTGAGCCCCGCCAAAAAAAATCAACACTGTCAGTCGACTCATTGAGTCAGAATGACGCATGTCGGATTTAATGGGAAATATTGCCTGTCTAGAGTATACCTTTCCTGCTCTAACTTACACAGAGTGTAGGAAATAAAATGGCAAAGGCGTATGACATCACATGTCAAACATCTCCATACATTTTTTCGCGGGAATGTTCCACTTTCTGAAGTGCGCAAACAAGGAAAGTGAAACAAAGATCGAACTCATTGAGTTGGTGTGACAGAATGGGAATATTAAAAATCGCTATCTTGTTTTTTTTTGGTACGGTCCTTTTTGATCTTTATAACTATTGTGATAAGGTTGCTTTTAGGTTGTTGGGGTCTTTCAAATTGACAATAAACTTTAAAACGACCACTATTAGGTTGCTGCTGGCATTTTTTTTTTAAATTAACGACATTTTTTTCGCAATCAATTGATTGTTTTAATTGTTGGTTTGCTTACTGTTTTTGTTAGGCAACATGCTATTGTCTTATGTTTTTCTATTAGGAAATATCATCATAATGTAGATGGTAAATTTATATTTAAAATAAATTCAATAATAATTGCTCTACGATTCAAAGTATAAGAGGGTCTTTTTTAGCATTGATTTTCAAGTGCTTGTACTTTTGCTCATTAATCGTAAACTTAACCTTTGTTACAGCTAAAACTTTGTCTGTATTATGTTTGTGTACCAAACAACGTAATAAGATAATAACCTAAACCACCTGGCTTACAGAGTTCCCGTAATGAATGTGTAAACATACTCTTTTTTTTTGTTCGCCGCCCGGGTCGGCGATCGGAGGCATGCTATTGATAAGCTTATCTTATGAAAAAAATGGATGGAGATGTCTGTTATTTTGATTGATTATTGTAAAATGATATGTTTTTAAGTATAGACAACAATATGTTTTGGAAAAAATGCGTTATTTTTATAATTATGGCGTCTTTTGTAGGAAAAATTGGGAAAAAGTCGCTCGCCCTACTTTCAACTACGAATTAACAATAAAATACAAGGTAAAACTATACTAAACCATGTATATTCAGATAGCATATTTCATATCAATTTCAATGACATACAGTTTGTAGAGCTACAATGCGTAATTTCTGAGATGTAGACATTTTAGTGAACGCGTAGAAACCGCGCTATTTCACTCGCGCGGAGCTGAACAAGTTTAGTAAAGTGACGTAATTGGGGATTGTCAGTTGAGGGGATAGTGAAATAATGGTTGAATTATTTTAGTTTGTGTGATCTGTAGTCTTGTGCCTGCTCGGTCATTTTTAAGATCGCTCCGTACTAGCGGTGGGTAACTCCGGAGGTACTGATCCAAAGGAGCCGGTACCGAACGCGGATACGTAAACCTTATTTATTCCTCACAATCCTTACCGGCACCGCGGTACCAAATGATTCCGGAGCGCGCGTTCACTGTTCACTCTCGTTCACTCGCTCAAGTCACTCGGAAGTACTCGGAACACGTCGTATCGCTCTAACTAACCAACTGTTCAATTCAAAATGTGCCAAATGATCCAGTGAACCAAATGAATAAAATGTTCTGCGAAACCGGGGAACCAAAATGAGCGAGTGAGTGCCGGTGCCAAAGGAATAAATAAGGTGAACCGGTACCGGACCCGGAGTCGGAATAAGTGAATCAATTCACTTGCCGGAATAAAGATTACCCACCGCTACTCCGTACTAGTACATTTCGGACAGTGAACTAGTTCATTCTATTCGTTCTAACAGCTCTATTCGTTCTTCGCTCTCGGAGTCGGTCAGCATTTCCTTAGGCGAGGCTCGGACCCGGGAGCAACACGCTCTTTATTTATGGTCTTTATGCAGTAACGTAACAAAGACATTGTACTAAATCACTACGTTTAGGTACTTTAAGATGATGTAATGGAAGATATTTTTTAGCATTTAAATCAGAATCTGTGTCGCCGTGACGGTGACCAAGTCATAGTATTAATTTAACACATTTGATTTTCCTTCATACTTGAACAGGCTTAGGACTGTCATTCTGATCAATCGTAAAATTAAAATATCGTTTTTCCATTAAAATAAGTAATATAAGAATGAAACCAAAACATTTGTTTTTATCTGCACAGTACATAATTAATTTTTTGGCAACTGTGTAATGTAGAAAACGTTTAGAATGGCGAATTCGGTCGTTCGGGTTCGGGTAGCATCGTCATTCGTCGGCTATTCTCTCTCGTTCTCATTCACACTTAGATAAGATCGTGCGGTTTAAAATGTACGAGTCCGAAAGGAGCTATTAGACCTAATAGAGCGATTACAAGTCAGAGATCGGAAACGATTCTTTTAGTACAGTGCAAAGATTCGGCTCCTATTCGTTCATCGTTCATGAACTACACAAGACTAGTGATCTGTAGGTCCTTTAGGTTGGTTTTTGGCGCGTTGCCCCATATTTCAATTAGGTAGGAGGAAGACCATAACTATATGTATAATCATTTTAAAAGAGCTCAAAGAGCTATATATTTATATTAGAATTGTTTTTTCACAATCCTTTATCCAACTTTACAAATTAACCAACAATGCCAAGTGCTAACGGTCCGACAGTTGTTTATACTCATAACTGTAATAAAAAATATATATAAAAAAACACTGTTCTTCCCTTATTCACGATTTCCCAACACAAAATAGACGAGCAACAAATGTTTGCTCAATCACCCGCTTAAAACCCGTATCGTAAAATCACTTAGCCATCATAAACACAACATTCTTCATTACCCCATATCCATTCTTTCTCTTTTTGTCAATTAAGCATATGGTAGAATATTCTTGTTTTATTTTCTCGCGTTATGCATAATTTGTATATATCCGTGAATTTTTTGCTTGACTTTACACCTTTTACTTCTGAATTTTGTTAACTAGTAGTAACTGTAAGTACCTACTGCTTTCAAATTGGATAATTATGAATTAGTTAAATTAGATCTTAAATCAATATAATTAGCAAGTTTGCCCAGTTCTACGAGTATCTTAATTAAACAATGTTTTTTTAATGTTTCTGTTTGTTTTGTAGGTTCTACTTTTACTTAAATACTTAACTGCAATCTTAAACTTTTAAAATAACATCTTGACTCTCTAACCGCTCTGTAAATTAACATGTCATATCTAAGAGAGCTGACTGATTTGTAACTCAGGACCCTTCTATCACAGACACCTTTCTCTATTTAAGATTGCACACTCTATTAACCAGTGCCTGCAATATGATGTTGAAATAAATTAAGATTTATGATTATAACGATTCACAGCAGCACCACCAGCAAACTTGCAAAAATGATTTTATTAGAGAAGAGATAACAAAACAGTTTATAAAATCAATACGAAATGTAATGAGCTAGCTTATGAATTATGATTATGAATGACTTGGTGCGAATTTAACGGCACGGTTGGCGCAGTGGTTGAGCGATCGGCTGCTGCGCTGCGTGTCGCGGGTTCGATCCCCGCACGGAACAAATATTTGTATGACCTATAAATGGTTGTTCCGGGTCTGGGTGTCTTGTGTATGTGAGTTTCATGTTTGTGAACGCACACACGATACAGGAGTAATTCAACGTTTAAAAATAAAATAAGGAACAGCTGATGCGAAAATAACAAGGAAGCACGTCGCCGTGTTATCAACTGATATAGTGAAGTGAAGGAAGGGTGTAAACAGATGGATTATCCTAACCGTTATATTTTAGCTTTATAAGCATATACTCGTAAGTGACTTTAGATAAATATAAGGCTATGAATAAGAATGATTGCCACTAAAAGACTTGAAGACAAATGAAAACACTCACTTAAATGTTGGTAAACCTATGGAATGAGACTAAGTAAATGAATGAATAAGGAACAAACTGGAACAAACTCACAAAATGGGTAAACCCACTGTCTAAACGATTATCTGCAAGTTTTAGTTCTCCTTGGCCCGACTTCGTCCCCTGGGCGTGTGCAGTGCTACGCGAAGCTTCTTCAACAAGGTGTTGACGACTTCTGCTGGAGCTGCCCCCGTTGAAGAACGTAACTGAAAAGCTTCGAGTTCGAAGCTTTTTTTTTTTGAGACCGTTACTTTGAAATTAAGACGGCGAGATTCTTGAAGGACTAATGCTAGCGCGGGGATCATCTAAAGAGTGGACTGTATTTAAGGCAAGGGTTTAATGACGTGCTTATAACAATAATAAAATTGTACCGGATATTCAGCTAATAACGAAACTTAAGTAAGAGGAGTATCGTCCGTCGCGGAGAAGTCAGAAGAAGCGAGTGGTCATCGGGCCGAACCGTGTCGTCGCCGCGACGCGCTATACACGCGGCCTGTGCGTGCAGACCATGCGCAATGTGTTGTGTTGGGTTCGATACCCAACAGTGCCCATACTACTTTTGGAACAACATTTGAGACTCGAACGATAGCTCAAGACTTAAAATTATTTCGACAAGGGTACAATTATTCGATGGACACGGTGGAAGATCAAGAACGCCGCTAACGAGATGTACAAAAACCGGAAACGGTCAGTAGCGAGAACTCAGACGAAGACATTGAAAAGAACAGGAATATTTATCACAGCAGAGCAGTGACATAGAAAAGAGCCGAGAAACCAGCTGAACCCCGCTTAAAGATTCACCGATGAAGCTCGACCTGAATCAACCCTGCTGTGACATCGTTAAAAGATGCCCTCCAATAGACAAATATCACCCGCCTCTCCACTAATCCCATGCTTACGTTAGGGTGCATACTCCGTAGGCTCTTAATCCTTCCTATCCTAAGGGCACGTCTTCCCTACCATTACAGTGCCCCCCGGTCTATTCCTTGATATGCAATGGTCTTTGTAGCACCATGAAGCATGAGGCTTCAGGGGCTAATGCAAATCTTGGGGTTCATTCGATTAATCGAGTCTGGTCAAACCACGCTGGGGTCGGTGCATTTCATTCATTCATTCATTCAAGGTCCTTCAAGGACCTTATAGTACAAACTTAAAAGTAATAGAGTGATTATTATAATGATCAGGAATAATAACTAATATGGCGGTTTCTAAAATTTTCTATTCAAACTATTAAACCGCAGCATTTTGTCCATAGATATTGTCTGTAACATTGAAAATCGGCCCTAAAAGAATAAATTCAAAATGGTGGTGGTCGAATAAAACATTAACACTACACTAAACAAAGTTTAATTAAATTGTTATTGTGATCAATACATCATTGACGACTTAAATAAAACATAACAAAAAAAAGACACTTCTGACAATCAGGAATTATTATAACATTCAATATTCATAATCATTTTCAAATATTCATTCTCCGTGAAAATATTAACATGACGCTTTAGCAGTATCGAAACTGTATATCTCTCGAGATTCTAACTTTGATTGGCCAATCATAACCAATGGCTCATATTGGGCACAGATTATTCAATATTGCTTTTACGAACGATAAAACATAGGATAGAAAAAAAATAGTAAACAAATACGTTCAATAAAATTTTCAAATATATGTATAGGTGTCGACAATGATGGTTTAGTTTAATTTTATTAACAGAAGAATACAATAAAAGAAAACTGTGGCCCATTACATTTTTTTTCATAAGTTGTTTGATGTAATAACTTTCTATGGATGTCGTAGTCTGAATTAAAGTTTTTATTTTTTTTATTGCTGATTGGGCGTATTTCTGGCGGGTCTTTCTCGAGATACGCAAAACGAGCTGATACACTCCGATCAATCTTTAAATTGTTTTATATGTTAGTAAAAGCATGTATGGTAAAAGATAACAATATTTTTAGTTTAGAATTATTTGTCCAGCAGGTGTCCCACCAATTCCTGTATTTTTTGTCTACAAAACTAGGTAACTATTTATCACATAGCTGTCTCAGACTTTCTCAAGTGTTCGAGGAAATGAAGTGAATAAAAACAATATCTTGAGTTCTCTCAATACCTTCAAGTTTTTAAGCGTAGGTGGTAATCATCTTCCAATTTAGTCGGAACTCAGAATAAAACAATAAGCGTATGCTTGCTTGATTACAATTATATCAAAAAACCTTAAAACTAGTTTAAATAATCAAAATGCTGATAATAAAATTAAAATGGAATAGATCAGTAAGATAACCAATAAATTGGTATAATTTAACATTAATATTTGTGATTGAACTTCATCTGCAATAAGTACTTCACATTAACTTGGGCGACGTCGTATACGATGAATCTGTATGTGTGCTAAGGAAAATATCATAAAAATACTTTATCATTCTGCTGGCGAAGAACCGCCATGTTCAGAACGCGGTGGTTTGCAGAGATCATAAGAAATGCTGCGAATCAATTAATTCAGCTATTCAGTCTTTTACTGACTGACACAGCCCTCTCCCATGTTTTTCCACGAAAGCCGATTCAGAAGACCACCTAAAGCACTTTGTACATGGTAAGGTTTCTTTACGGTACGGCGTATAAACCGCGCCGTGTCAAGAAAAAACGTGTCCATATACAAGCTTCCATAGTGATCCATACAACACTGACGACCGTGCCTACACACGGCGAATAAATCGTAGTTTTTCACGGCATGAAAAACGCGTGTGCACAAAGGGCCTTACAAGGCCACAGGGACAAACTGGATAGTCCGTCGAAGTCGCCTTGTTAGGGTGGTCGGTATTCAGGATCGCGGGAAATTCGAAAGAGATACCGTGGCCCTGGCACAGGCAACTGAAGGAGCACGGGTGGGTTTTAGTCTGTAAAAGTCTGACACGCCCTCCCGCTCCACCCAGAGTGGGAGAAGTCATTTGATGATTTACCACCCAAAAAAAAATGGGTGGTCGGTGTATCTAGCTGGGCATGCCGATACGCGGTCTCCACTCGAGAACTCGTATGTTCTAACGTCCATCGGCTGGAGGACAGACATGCTGCCAATTCATGTTGCTAACTCTCCAAGCTATGTCGGTTACTCTGGTTATTTTCCAGGTAAATTAAAACGCCGCGAATGATAATTTATTTAAGGGTGCGCTAAGTTAGCCCGCGAAATTCAATTATTGCAATTGTCTTTTGCAATTTGCGGGTCAGTGCTGATTGTATATTGATCAAATTATGATTCGCGACCGATAGACGACGATTACAGAATTTTAATCATAAGAATGAAGAACAGTGGTGGCCTATGTCCCAGAAGTGGGAATATTATAGGCTGATCATGCTCATCATGTAATCATAAGAATCATCAATCGGCTGGTTTAGTTATAATTGACCTGAAATGTCATGATTTCACGTGTAATTCATTCAATAGATAATCTAAACTTAAGAGACTTGTGTTGAAGATTCGAATGAATATAATTCTGTAAGTATATATTTGTTACGGTCGCGAATCATATTTTGATGAACACTGATCTGCAAATTAAAAAAAAAAACGTAAGAAAATTTAAACGCGGCCAACCTGGCTATTCGCCTTAACAGGTCATAATATGCAAATTCTAATGGTGATTAGTAAAGGATACTCGTTATACAGCAGATGGGTGTCGATTTTGTTCGTGACGGGCTTGCCGAGCGGCACGATGGTTCCGTCGTCCAGCGTCCTGTTCTGTGCGGGGTCAGGCATCGTCTTGCCGACGCCCCACGCCGAGTGCATGTTGGGCGGAAGCTTTACGTTCTCCGCTTGGTGACACTCTTTCCTGTAAGCACAACATACTATCATCAAGCTCAAAAATAGGTGAATCAATGCAAGTCTCTTACAAAATACAAGAAATGTTTGATAGATTTGATTTAATTTAATATAAGTATTTATAAATGTAATATTTTCTTTTATGTCCTTCAAGAATGTTAGTAATAGTATCTTTTTACCAAATTTGACCATTGTTGTTTAAATTTTTTTACGTTCGTAATAAAGGTGCTTGGACGACACCGGCCCATTATACACTATTAGTTTACCTTAAAAAATTAGAACTATTTTTAATATTTTAACTTTGTTAGCGTATTTGTTAACTTTATTGTAATACTTAATTAATACCTGCACGCGTACAATGACAGAGTTTTTCGACGGAATATCGTCATGAAAACGAAATGTGTAAAGTTCGTCTTACCGAATGTTAGAAGTCTAGGACCCATCTAGATGCTTGAAACTGTATACTCGTCATTTTTTCTGGGCATAACAGTAGATGCCAAACTTCAGTGGGGCCCACATATATCAAGCCTAGCGGGAAGGCTCAGTTCAGCCGCCTACGCCGTCAGGAAAGTAAGACAATACACTGACGTCGATACAGCTCAGTTAGTCCATTTTAGTTATTTCCACAGTGTTAAGTCCTACAGTATTCTGCTGTGGGCAAAGCCGCTGATATACAAAATATATTCGTCCTTCAAAAACGAGCAGTCCAAGAAATTTACCAGCTAGGTGCCAGTTTATCTGAGTGTTTTTTTTCTTAAAGATATTGGTATTCTCACGGTGGCATCACAATTTGTTCATCGTCACCAACATCTTATATATTAGGCAGAATATACACAAAATCACCGTTTTTAGTGTAAAGTACACTAAAAACTGTGATTTTTCACAATGTTAACACTAGATATGAGGGCAAAGTACGTGCTTCCTTTCATCGGCTTCATAAGGATCATAACTCATTTGTTGGGCTTGGTATAACCTTGTATAACAAATAACCCTCTTCTTTAAAATCTAACCTTTGTTCAGAGGCATACTATTCCATCAACAATTACTTAAAGGATAAGAATAGTTGGTTGCTGTGTTTAACTCAAGATAATGTTTATGTTCTTTCTCAAGATTAAGCTTACCTACTGACAGGTTCAGTTCATATTGTTAATTTTATTTGACTATATAAGTTGATTCTTTTAGTTATTTTCATTCATTATTGACATGATCTACTAATTACAATGTTTTTTAATGAGTTGTATTGCAATATGTGGTTAGCTAGCGACCTCGACAATTTATTACATTATTCTTGCATGAGAAACCAGCAGCAAGTACGTCTTGTTACATGTCAGTGCTTGCGGTAGCGTCGGGGTCGGGTTGCCTCCTTTGTGCTGATCTTTGTGTTATGCTCGTCACCACACGCTCGTGCCTGGTCGTCTTACTGACCATGGTTTTGTTATTATTTTAGTAATTGTTCTGTTTATTTATTTCCTTCGATGGTCCTAGTTTATCATTTGTGTGTACGTAATCCATCATTGCATAATTATGTAAGCTGTCACGCCCTTTAAGACTTGACTTTACGAATTAAGTTGGCTTCTATTTATGTATTAAGTTTTGTTAATTTTTTTTTGCATAAGGTTTATTGTCATTGTATATATTGGCAAATAATTTAATTTGAGGTTGGATGTTTATTACTTTGCATAATTTCTATTCTAATTGTATAGAACCAAGTTTTCTCTTACTCAACAGACAGCTGTGCTGCTGGGGAGTTTTTTGCGCCACTTCTTCCCAGCTAAAGCACTAGGTAGTGGTGAAGGGCGGGCGTTTTAGGGGACTGTCTTATGTAATTATGACTTTCGAAAAGAAATGACTTTTGTTTTTGACAAAAGTCATATATTCAAATTCAGTCAGTTCATTTAAATAGTGGCTATGCTACGCGTGATGTTGCCTGTTATTGGTGTCAAGTATTGTGTATATCTTTTGTTGGATATCCTAAATAAATGAATAAATAATTTCTCGCTTCGCCTGGGACTTGTTGAGCTTAATTGTTTGAGCGCTTTCCTTGTGGTCATCACTGTTGATATGGTTTTCAGGAATTGCAGTTGTTGGGAATAGTGCTGAGGACTCTCCCCAACATAACATTACGCCTTATTTCACGGATGGCCGTGGTGTATTTCGCTTTATATACCCGCATTTCGCTAGTTATCTACGTCCCATGTAACAGGGGGCTATTAATTATTCAATACACACACACACCCAAGTTTTGCAGACACACTTACATGTTTCCGAGAGCGACTTCACACAGCAGCATGAGTCCGGTTGGGTTCTTGGTGTTGGTGCAACAGTAATTGGCAGACTTGGACACCATGTCCGCGAAGTATACACCTTTGCCAAACATGTAGCCCGTCACTGGCGCTTCCGGCGGCGCTATGCGGAGACCTAGTCAAACAGCAGAGAAATCAAATTAATTAACCATGACATCACGCCTGCATATCCGCGAGGGGCAGGCAGAGGCATAGAGTCAGACATTTCTACAGCCTATTATTGCAACTAACTGGGCACAAATCCAGACTCAGGGCTGCTTCTAAAAAGTCCTGATTAGAAAAACCCGAATAACGCTTTCCCTGACCTGAGAATCGAATCATGGAAGCTCAAGCTCAACCGTCGCGCTTACGACCCACTAAACCAACGAGGCAGTAAGAAAATAATCAAGCAATCTAAAACCACTGACCTTGAGAGATGATTCCTGCAAAGTTGGTGACGCGCGAGCCGTGCCACAGTAGCCGTCTGTTGTGTAGCTTCCTGAACGGCTTGTAGCGCTTGTCTTCACCCTCGCGGACCACTTTGAACACCTGCAAGTAATCAGCATGATATATGATTATTAAGAGGTAGTTTTATTTAATACAAGTGGAAAATTAGGCAATACAGGGAAAGGTTGGTGCCGCGGTTTCATGCTGTGACCAGGAAGGTGAAGTCGCTAAGCTGCAGCTCAAGTAATTACTGCTCGGTGTTACAGGCTGAAATGGTCGCCATCTTTAGAGCCTCTTACATACTCCGCTGAGAGAAAGCCTTCAATCTCAGCCAACATTATATCGGACTCTAGATCAGCGCTGGAGTCAAGTGCTGATCCTAAAACAAAAAAACCCTATCGCATAAAAAATTCAGCAAGTAATCTCCGATGCAGGATTTCTAGGTACAGAAATTCACCTGTTCTAGTTAAAGGCGCATACCGTTATACCTAACCGGGAACGAGAGAGTCGATGAACTCGCCAAGCACATTGCTTTACATAGAAAAACTGCTCCGGCCTATGACAAATTTCCACTGTCCTGCGCAAAGCGATCCATCAGGGAGTCTTCGCTAGAGAGTTGGCAATCCCAGTACCTAGCCGAAACAAGCGCGGGCAGAGGCATACGCCTGTTCTTCAGTGAAATCAGGAATGCAAGATTCTGGAGAAGATAGGTACACAAGGTAAGGTAAAGTAGGTAGGAATCTGAGAGCCTAACTGTTTACAGGACACGGGGAATCCGAGAATACCTGTTTAGATTTAAGCTTTTAGGGACCCCAGCCTCCGTAGGCGCGGGTTACCCAGGCCCGGGTCGACGGACTAAGTGACGGGGTCCATTAGGGCAGATTCCTGCCAGGGACGCGGGTTGTTCGAAAGAAACCGTGGCCCCTGGCACAGGCCACTAAAGGAACACGGGTGGGTTTTAGCCAGTAAAAGTCTGACATGCCCTCACGCTCCGCCCAGAGCCGGAGAAGTCATTTGATGATTTCCCACATAAAAAAAGGACCCCAGCCTGTGTTTGCAAAGATTTATCAGTTGAAACAGCGAAACAAATGCTCATTGACTGCCCCAGTTCACACGGGAGAGGTACGACTGCGAGCAGAGGCTGGGGCGCCCCTTAGATATCGTTGAGGATCTGATTAGTGACGACAATTGCCCGACCCATTTCGTGGCTTTCGCAGAAAGTATTGGCCAAAGCTGCCAAAGCCAATGGGTCAAAACTCCCACAGTCATAATTTTATGGTTTTTATTGTTGTTAAGAGATGAATATGATTGGTGGATATCATAGCAACGTAGGATGTCTACTTTGGGGGAAAAGCAGCCCAAGTCTGCAATCCTCCCGAGGATTGCTGCAGATGTCCATAGTCGCGCCTTGTCAGCAGGCACGCCACGGATTTCTTAGCCCACCCATCATCATCCTCTTGCCCATCAGCATCCTAATATTTGGGGCCGAAAAATAGTAAACTTAATAAAAATCTTGAATTCATTAATTCACTGACAGACCACGATTAGCCCAAACCGCTTCGTATAAAAGCAAGACCTGTTGCACAAGAGTGCCCAATATAGTGAAAGGTGAGGGATAGGGAGCACTAAGAAAGGATTTTTGAAAATTCCTACCTTAAATTAGAAATGAAAGTTTGAAAATTATGCATTTATTGAACAAGGCTTATCAACACCCAGGTCGCTTTTGAATTTGTCCGCCAAAAGCTGCGATAGTTTTTAAGGGACAGATTTTAGGACTTCAAACCAGGTCTAAAAAACATTTTGTTTCTTCTGGACCTATTCTCAATTAGCTAAAAAAAACTGTGATTAACTGAAAGACTTGTTAATTTTAATAGCTAGGTATCCATAACTGAAGGCAAGTTTTATTTACCCGGCATTAAGATTATGGCCCACCTTCAAAATTGGTTGGTCAGCCTTGGTATAGAAGGTAGACAACTAACCTGTTCGATGTCTAAGGTGAAGGTGGAATGTGTAGCAGCGTGAGTGTTTCGCACATACTCTTGAATCATCTCGAACTCCGGAGAGGACGTCGGCAGCGGAGCGATGTTTGCCTTCAGTTTCAAATAATGAGATGAGATAGGATGCTCTTCGTCAGAATCTGTGGAACAAAAGTATGTTAAAAAGAACGCATTTATTACAAGGCATTTCTTTTTATTAAACTGTTATTTCGACCTGTCATTGTCTACCGAATAACATTACAAAACTGGGACAGTTGTATGATTGGTGGCACCAAGTAACTTAATTGTTGTGCCGCTGATAAGTAACAACACTTATTTGTGTTATAAAATTCTACCTCAGTTATTGGACAAAGATAATTCATACACATATACACATGTGTATGTAAACAATAGCATTTATTTGTGAGATGATCAACAGATTGTCATACTTTTTGACTCTAAATAGCAGTTGAATCAATCACTCCTGTTGCTACCGAAACATCGTGACAGTGGCACAAAAAAATAGGTAATAGTACAACTACAATAGTGTAATTTGTACATAAAAAATTACTTACATTATTAAATTGCGAGAGAGATTTTAAAGTGCTAAGTCGATGGGGCACATAATACCAGCCATACATATTATTAGTACACTACAGGGCAAGCGATATTAGAGTTAAACTAATTACTAGGCTTTGCCAGCGGCTTCGCTTCGGGAACGTACTACTGGGATTAAGGGCCTGCGTACACCTCCGACGCAAAAATAATTATGCGAAGCCGCTAGCGAATTACGCTGTGAAACATTATTACACTATGTCGCGTTTTGAGTAGCGGAATATAATCGAACAACTGTTTAATTGTAGCAAAGGGAGCAAAATGTCGTCGCTTTTGACTCTAGTAAATTCAATATGGGTCTACGTAGGACCTTTTGGATTGGACAAATAACAAATAACATCACGTTTTGTTTCCCCGAAGGGTTGGGCAGAGGTGTACCTATAGTACACCCACATTTCGCCAGTTATGCTATGTTGTTGTGTGTCATTTGGATTAGTTTTCCGTAAAATCAACATTCATTTTACGAAACGGAAGTTTCGCTTTACCACAGATAATGTAATACTACGTACAGATATGAAACTTCCCTAAGTCTGGCTATTGAGCTGGCAATTTTTCTTGTTCCAATTTTCTACAGATGGCAGCATCAGCGACTCACTAATTGCCAGAGACTGTAGTTTTACAACGCCATCTAGGAGTCGACCTACTTTTAAAATCAATCCTTTTTTATAAAGTTTTATAGCGGGTTCAGAAAAACATGTTTTTATATTTCTTTTATATTTAAATGTAAAAGATAATTTAAAAAATAAAGTTGTTTGACTTAAATAATTAACGAAATCGGAAACTGTGATGGCAGGACCAATTGAGTAAAACGCCATCTATTGCAAAAAGCTCTAAACAAAATGATTAACAGATGGCTACTTTTATCATTAAAAGGGTTCGAATTGAAGAAAAATGCTACATTTTATTTTATTTTTAAAATACGTGCATTACGAGTGGAGATGGATAAATCAGCCAAGGAAGTTTTGACTTTTACCAATCAAAATTCTGCCAAAATTCTGCCTTAAATCGCTTTTAGACTGTTATTTTCATAATGGTTACCTATGCTGCCATCAATCATTTTTTTCAAGATAAATTATAATTTGTTCGAGTTGAGACCCCATGGCTTTACAAACTTCTCGACTGCCAAAACAAACACGGCACCTTAACTAAATACCGGGTTGACGCGCCGCGGAATCAGTGATGCCATTCGATTCCGCTGCGCGCACTCTATCTTTCCCGCTTTAGGAAATGATAATCCTGGGCGATATAAAGTATAGAGCATGAAAATAGGCGATTCCGTGCTGAAAGATTCGGGTCAACCCTAACTGGCTTCCGAGCGAAATCACGGGAGAAAGGTATAGAATCATAATCAAATCTGTGTGTGTTATAACAGGCTGTTTCGCATCTGCTTGGCTTGTCGTACAACAGACAAGTCATGGCTGAACTTCTGCGGTTTCGCGGCCACAGACAAACGGACAAAAGTTAAAAAAACAAAAAAAAAATGCTTCGAGGTGTCGGAACCAGCCACACCTTGTAGAAATAAGTTTGTTCAAAAACATTCAATGTACACGGTTTTGACTTCGCTACGATTTTATTATATGAATATACAGATACGTCTAGGTTCCCTCTCGATTGTTTTACTTCACCAATGTCAGTTATATCCAAGATTATTAAGTAGTTAATTTTGGAAAGTACTATTTGAATTGAAAACGTCACATTGTTACTGAGATATTTTTTTTCAAACAAAACTGTGAATTCTAAATCAGTACCTGACTTCATCAAGCTGTAAGCAATTTCTATCTCCAGCAAGTTGTCAAGCATGGCCGTCTTAGTCTTGATGAGCTCCACGTTGTCCAGCAACGGAGCGTTTTTCACGCCGAAGTCGTGTGGAATCAGAGTGAAGAATCTGGAATATTTTACACATGATTAAAATTTGACAGTGACAGATTTTGAATTATTAATCAGTAGTTGCATAAACGTGGGGTCCTGGTTTTAAACCCCGCGTCGCGCCGGGTGAACGAAAAGTACCTAAAGTCATTAGCAGGCACGTTTGTTGCATTGCATCCCTTTTTTGGGTATATCAATTCCATTAATTGGTTTTATCTTGAGAAAATAAAATTGATAAATATAATTTCCACTTTGTATGAAGATGTTTAATAAAATTAAAAACCTGTTGGTAGCGTCTATAAGTTTGCTTTGGCTCGTCGATCCCTTTTCGATTAGCTTCAGAAGTTCCGACAGAATTTTGTATCCTGACTTGATTTGTTTCTTCGAAAGTTTTCCCAGCGGCATCTTGTCAGTGTCGAGCTAAAAACAACATTTATTTTATACTAGTTGACTCGACAGATGTCATACAAAAATCCCTTAAGGAAAAGTTCAGTTTCTAGCGAATGTCCAAATTTACCAGGACACTTCTCCAATATTTCTTTCTATAAAAACCTAATTAGCATTTTTTTGCATACAACCATTGCACCACGTTACGCAGCATGAAATACACTGAAAGTCCCGGTGAAGGTGGCATTTCTACAGAAGCTCTCAGAATCGGACAATCAGCGCTACTTCCTCAAATCCCTAATCTAAACAGATTGGTTATTTCTAAATTCTACACTCTATGCTGGTGCGGTCCCCTCAAAAGTATGCCACTCCCTCATAATCTTACTACACAAAAAGGGGATGAACCTGACATTAACAACTACCGCTCAATTACCCTTGTGCCACATTTATATTAAGCGTTTGTGAAAGATATTGAAAACATCATCTCACATCTAGATTCCCATCAATCACCAGAACAGGCTGGATTCAGACATTCGTCGATTACGCAAAGGCTTTCGACAGCATCAATATACGTAAGACAATATACAGTTATAGCATCTATGAAAATTTACATTACTGGGCCGTTCTTTCTTTAAAAGAGAAGTCAAGCAAGGATACGCGTCGTCCCATAAGCTTTTTACTGTCACTCTTGAGGAAGCCTTCAAAACATTGGCACAAGTGATTAGTCATTGGTGAAAAGAGATTATCAAACCTCCGCTTTGCCGACGACGTTGTTATTTTTTCCTAATCAGCGGCTTTGAACATGTCAAAAACGGAATTCACGACAAACAGCATCAAATTGGGAGTGAGAAGATTGCATATGTCCAAGAACAGTCCATATAGACTAGACAAGGAAGTTGCTCGATGCACCGGAGTGCATGACCCAAAAAAAAAAAGAAGTTTTTATGTTCTTTCTCTATATCCTTAGCGTCTTTGGCAAGTTGGGCGAAGCTATTTTTAGTTCTATGTTGAATTTATCTTTGCAAGAAATCAGGAAAGACTTGTGTGCTGTGTGCATTAAAAAATTAAATCATGCAACTATGCGCAGTGGATATCGATCTGAAGCGAATGTGTTCCAAAATTTGGAGACTACTGATAATTTGTTCATTGGAAGGCAGGCAGAAGACTGTTTCTTTTTTTGTGATTCCGTTAGGGGACGCCCATGTCCAGCGACGATGAGGTTGCATTAAAAAGAAGCTATATTCTTTAGTTTTGTCCATAAGCAAATTGGATCAGACATTCACCTCGCATGTTTTTACTACCCAATCAATTAGGACCTATGATGTTTCAATTATCATGAACAGCAACTGCTCCAAGTTTGAAATTAAAGTCGCCTATAACGACGGTCCTTCTAGGCTCGTCCAAAGCTTTGTTGAGCCTCCCTCAGCTTCTTCTCATTCATCTGAGTGTGCTGATGTAGGAGCATAAACTCATAAAAACTTTTTTTGAGATGACCTTTTCTTAACAAAATATTGCAGAAATTGGTGGTCATGTATTATGTCTGTCACTGGTTTGGAAACAATTATAAAGGTTGGTGTGTTGTTGGTGGTGGGCACCGTAACTAAGATATTTAGTAGATCTATTCTATAAAAGCTTACAGTGGGGAAAAGAGCTGTCAATAGTGGCAATCCCAATCATCAGATGAAATGACAGCTCACATCAAGCCCTCTTCACTTAAGACAGGGATGGCGAATCAATGGCACGCGTGCCATTGGGAGCATGTAACAAAATAATTTGGGCACGGCATCATTACAGGAATTTAGGTACCTAAGTCATCTAGTTTGTAAAAGTCCCGCTAATAATAACAAAACAAACTATTAATGTTAACATGGCTGTACAATATTAAAAGTATAATTTGGACTGCCTCGTTGGTCTCGTTGGTCTACAAAATCAACAATCTTTTCTTTCCTGTTGACTGACATTCTTTTTTGGTGACTGCCTCGTTGGTCTAGTGGTCGCAAGAGCTACTGCTGAGCATGAGGTCCTGGGTTCGATCCCAGATCGGGCAAAGTGTTATTGTTTTTTTTAATCTAGAATTTTTCAGTAGCAGCCCGGAGTCTGGATTTGTGCCAGGTTGATGGCAATAGGGTCAACCCCTATTACATGGGGGTTTACTATAGGCACACCCTGATGTAATGTAATTTTGGAAGTACATCATTTCAAATAAAGAGTTTTGATGTGAAAGTAGGTATATAAAGGTGTTAATAGTTTTTTTCCAGTAGTCACTAAGTCAAGATTGTTTGATGACAAGTCAAGATTGTTTGATGACACGTCATGGCCACATTCATTACTTATTTGGAAAAAATGGCACGTAGATGTATAGAGGTTCGCCATCCCTGACCTAAGATATCACGGTGAGATTTTTACAGAATAGATCCGCTAGTATAGTATAAAAAACTCCTGAAAAGTGCTGAAAACGAGCCCAACACTAGTTTACATTATATTTAACCAAATTTTACCTCGAATTCTAACAGAGTTTTCTTCATGACGTCAACATCAAATATTTTGATGACAAGTTTTTGCACTGGCACGGGAAGGTCACATTTATCGTCCACGGCTAGGTTTTGCGGTCCTGCGTCATCACATCCATAGTCCATGTCTAGCGGGAAGTAACGTCCTGGTACCTGATAGATAGACAGATTCAATATTTATGTACTTTATTGGAGTTTTTTTTCATTTTTTTCCCAATCTAATCTAAAGCACCGTCATATAATGCCACTAAATTATGGCGGTCCATAAAAGGAGAATTTTTGAAATACGTCGTCAAAAAATTTCTCCCTTAATGACACGTCATTTTGAATGCGGCCTAAATTACGGCGTTGCTTTCTTAAAAAAAAAACCGTCTTGGGTAGATAAAACATGAGAAAATTTGCACAAATTAACCCACCTTCATAAAATGATCTCTGTACTCCCAAACGTTTTCAGTTTTCTCCATATACATGTCTTCGAATTTACTGACTGCTTCGTCACAAGACTTGCAGTTTTCTACTTTAGAGCCGCCGATGGTGGTTCCGATGCGACCCCACGAACGGAATAGCCAGTACCTGGTGTACGAACATTATAGCGTGAGTATTGTCGACCTCTTAATTGCTTTACCACCCAAAGTTGGATACTTGAATGTCACTTGCACGTCTTAAAACGTCAAGGTCTATTTTTATTATTTTAGAACTATGTTAGACAGATTCAACCTTAGGGTCCGATCACCCGTACCACAACAACGACGGCAACACGTGTTCGAGCGCTCATTTGTTATGAAAATTAATAGTTTATTAACAGACCACATTTGGCCGCCAAAATCAACAATGTGGGCGATACCGACCACATTAAGGCCACGTCGAAGTGAAGTCACAAGCGAGACCGCGCACTAGCGACCGGGGCCATATCGCATACAAAACGTCTACGCGATGACATTCATTTTTGTAGTTACCATACTTACTACAACGCAACTGCAACAAGTTGCAGCGACGCTATTCACACGTAACCACGAGGTTGGGGTACGTGTGAACAGGCCCTTAGTGAAGTTTCAGTTTACTAAAGCAATAACGAAGTCGACTATATTTTTTTTAGGGACAATTTGTGAAAAAAGAAGTGAAAAATTATAAAAATACAGTCCATGGTCGTTTGTCCACCGCCGCCGTCACCGGTATGCCACCGAGATTAAGACTGCGCCGAAGTAGCGATACATACATTTACTATGGCCGTGTATCCACCAAACGTTCGCATAAGTTTCGAGTAGTTTGGCGCGACCGCTTGAACTCGACTGATCTCGTTGATCATGTCCACACACTGCCGTCGCAACGGTTTTTGGTTTGCCTATAATGCCGACTATGCCGATGGACACATTATCACCATCACCGGGACGTCATGTTTGGTTCCAATAACGATTTTCGGTGACGCAGACGTCCCGGTGACGGCGGCGGTGCAATATAGCCTTTATAGTTAAACAATATTACGGAACAAAATCCAAGATCCAATTCATGGCACTTACCGCTTCTTGCTATCACTCTCCAGCACTTGCAGCTTGTAGTAAGAGTTCTTCTGCGCGACGACGTCTGTCTGCGACAGTACCACGGTGTACTTCGTGCCGTCGTAGTCTGAGTATACATGCGCTTCGTCCTGTAGGTTGGATGCTGGGTCAACCGCTGTTCCACCTGGCCAAGGAATAAACGTTACATCACGTTTGTTGCTACGTTTTGCTGGTTTTTCAGTCTAATTATGTAATTCTGTCACTTCACTTAGCGTATTTTGTCTAAATATTCGCGTTACCTGGACAAAATATAATATATTATATTCTTATTGCTAGAAAGTTCATTATCTAAAAACGAAATAAAGCGAATATTTACGAAAATAAGCTAAGTCACAGATAATATAATACTACGTACAGATGCCCAATCTCATACAAAGAAATGACACCTCCATAAGTCTAGCTATTGAGCTGGCTATTTTTCGTGGTCAAAAGCTTCAACAGATGGCAGCATCAGCTACTCCCTAATTTTAATTAATTATTTAGATTGATCTACAAGAACACCACATCACTAATTTAAAAAAAGCATATAATATTCATATTTAAGCCGAGGTGGGAAAAGGCTAAGTAGATGATGATGATGAATATTTAAAAAAAGAAAATCAAGAAAAAAAATACCTTGAATCTTTAACTTTACAGCTGACTTCGACGATTTAACATACAAACTGCCAGATTTCGGAATCGATTTTCCATCCAAAATATCTTGGGGAACTCTTGTAGCTGGCTATAAAAAAAAAACAACGCCTATAGATATTTTCCGAAGGGGCCGGCAGAGGACATTTTGCCGGGTACATTGTGAACAAGTAGATTTCTTTAGAAAAAAATGTAGATTTACAAATAATAATTCTGATCTAAAACTTACGTCAGATCCCCAGTCAGCAATGTTATTTTCTTTTATGAGTTCTAATGATTTGGAAATAGTACCATCTTTCTCAATTAAATCGAGGTATGACTCCTCAACAACCTGTAAGAGAAAAACTGAATGGTAACTATGACAATATTTTTGAAATCTAAAGTTCAAGGTTAAAATTTTCATAAGTCCTAATGAAGCACATCAATACATAATGGTGGTTGTTCACATATACCCAAAATGCTAACAATGCTCTGAGTATCCAATTCAATCAAAATCAAAATATTTTATTTCACATAAACCTACATGGGCACTTATGAAACGTCAGATTCTAGGTGCGCGGTTCCAATTGGTCGTTTCCTATGGAGAAGAGCCGGCAAGAAACTCCATGGTTACTGTTTTAAAAATATTTGTCTTTTACTATATTTTTTTGTTACAGTGTTAATAGGTATGGGGACAGTGTAGGCCTGTCAAAAAGTACCATATGTTAAACAATAACTCATTCAGGGTAGTGTTGCGAGTGCCGCGCTTCTGCCGTACCTCGGCGAAATCTGCCTCCTCCGCAGGCTGCGTGGCAGTCCCAACGCTATCCTACAATCGATAGCTTACAAACAGGACCCGATCAACATAGGCTAAGCTATTCTGTTATAACATTGTGGACCTATTATAATCCATGCCAATTTGGATACCAGCCAGGTTTGATAAGTTTCCATTGTGAAACTACTAAACTGATTTTAATGAAAGTTGATATAGAGATAGCTCGACACCTGAGGACATGGTATGTTATCGGGGCCAGATCTTAGAATAGATAATTTCATTAAGTATTTGATCACATCATGAAATGGCCAGCTAAAATTGACCATATCATTAAATGTTGACGTTTAAGCGATTTATCAATTTTAGCTGGGCATTTCATGAAATGACCGAACACTTTAGTAAATTATCAATCCTAAGATTTGGCCACGACATGAACACGGTTTTAAAAGTGAAGGACGCAGAAGGGCTCTCCAGCAAAGCTTAAGTAAATTATAAAGTAGTACCTCAATATCCATAGACTTAATTTCCTCCATTTTGTCGGGCATCCTTTCCACATCTTTTTTAGTGGACACCACAGCGACGGTGGTGGCGGTTAGCTTGCTAACCACGAGACCGCCTAGCTTCAGGATACGTTTCTTAGTTTCTTCCTTGTTCTTCAACTTGCCATAGAGGAAGAACTGCAGGTTCTTTAGTGGCGGCACTGGCATTTCTTTCTTGATGCTATGAATAATAATTAAAAGTAATTTGTTGGCTCTAATTGGAGATTCAGAAGGTTACAGAATCATTTGTTTATTTCTAAATATGTAGCTCCTAACTAATATTGAGTTTTTTATGTTTTTTTCACTCTAAATCGGCTGAACGGATTTGGATGAGATTTGGCACACAGCTAGACCAGGACCTGGGTAAGGATATTGTCTACTTTTCATCCTGTATCGCAGACGAAGTCCCGGGCAATAGCTAGTCTTTATATATATTATACTTCATGTTTTTTTTAATCCTGCACATTCACATTCTAGTAGTACCTTCATTAAAATAATAGTGGATATGTTCTACTTTAACATATAAAATAGGAAAGGGAAGACGACCCTAACATAATTATGTAGTTCGAAAAAGGTTAGACAGATTTATTGATGATGTACTTTACAACATTTTGCGTGGCTTCGACTCCCGCTGAATGATCTTTTTTTACCGTTGATAAATAAAAACGACGACCTTTTTTTTATGACTTGACTATGACCCGCTCTGGGTGGAGCGGGAGAGTGTCAGACTTTTACTGACTAAAACCCACCCGTGTTCCTTCAGTTGCCTGTGCCAGGGCAACGGTATCTATTTCGAACAACCCGCGACCCTGACTGGCATCGGCCCTAACTGACCCCGTCATTTAGTGCTGACATCTCTTTTGAGGCGCGCGTGGAATACGACGACCTGCCGAGCTATGCTGTAAAAGCCTCACCGTGAAGACATGCGTGGAGTGAGCTGTCGGCGTCATCCCGTCTTGGTCGATCCCTAGCATCAGTGGCACTGACAGCTCACTTCACCTAAGTTTTCACGGTGAGATGGTTACAGAATAGCACTACTGATGAGCATTCATTACAAATCCAGTTTCCTTTGTGCCTCGAAGAGCACTATACTAACAATAATAATCTTGTTTAGAAAACAATGTACAAATAACTGTGATAAATAAAATAAGCATATCAAATCAAAAAACTTTTATTTTCAAATTATACAAAGACGACTTGTCTTATCCATAATATCACTGTCATTTTAATTAGATAATATATAAATACTCTAACATCACGCCTGTTTTATCCGAAGGGCTAGACAGAGAGGTGTACAAAGTAATATAATTTTTCGATTTTAGCTGCAATCAAAGTCAGTGCATCTACTATTTTGTTGGCAACCTGCATGAATAGAACCGCTGCCTCAGCTTCGTTGCCTCTGATTGCATTTTGGTTGCCTCAGCCAGGATCTGTAATTAAAGACATCAAAGTATCGAGAAATACCCATGGATTCTCTCTATATCATGCCATCTACATCTCTTTATCCACTTTCCTATCGTAGGTATGCTGGAAGAGATTTCTATAGAAATAAGCATTACCTTTGTACCTATTTTTCTGTTGTGTGTACTTACTTACATATGCTTAAATTAATAAATAAATGCATGCCAGTGAATCCTCATTGATACTTAAACATACCTTCATTGATTCTGCATTAGACTCTGCTATTGCTAGATAATCTTAACCGAAATTCTGATGCACCTCAAGACTTCGTCGAGGACCTGGAAAAACAAATTTTGCAACACCTATTCGCGTCTTCTTACTTTTCTAGTACTCAAACCTCAGTAATTAGTCCCATAGTTTTTTTGATCCTTATCAGAAACAGGAACGAATGGCATAAAAAAAGTAATTTCTTGCTGGCTGTACAATTTTTCCAAATCTGTAAATGCTGATCTAAATTTCTCAAAACTTATATATTATTATCTTCTATTAAAGTTTTCCCGTAACTACAACGCTACCCTTACTGCCCCACCTCAAAAATCCACCCTGTATATCGTCTATATATTATTGTCGCCGTGAAGTCTTTTTTTGCAATGTAGAAAACCTCATAATGCATATTTAGAACGTTCATGCACAGCTCTAAGAAGCTTTTAATGCCTTCTAGCATATTTAAGAGAACCTCTGAGAATGTCATTGATGGTCATTTTTCAGACAGATTTTATCTACCCCTTTAAAATAAAGATAATTGCAGTCGCGAGGTGCTCACTGCACGGCGACGTTTTGTGTTCTAGTAAAACTGTGACTTATTTGTGATTTTTGCTCGCTCTCCTCGAATTCATTCCCTGTAATTGCATAATCTCTCAAACAAATAGGTGTAATGCAAATTGCAAGAGAACTTACATTAAATTATGAACACATTTTAAAGCTTACAATCAGTTTGACGTAGGCTAAAAACTTCTCCAATAACCCATCGTCCAACGTCATGTTGCATCTGTGAACTGAAAAAAAAAAACATTACTTTGGACGCAGTAATTATTTGAAACGGCAAAATAGATTCGATAATAAGTTTTGTATGGTCTACTTACTTATCTGCGTCACTGTCACTGCTCAACGAACTACACACACGAAAACACGACAGTTTTTTTTACGAAACCTCAGTTGAAAATGAAAAATGTTGGTTTACACTTGGACATTTAGATTAAAGCAACGTTTCCATTTTAACAATGAAAACTTCTTGTATGCAACCCGCAGCTTTCTTTCAGGTTAAAGGTGCTCTTCCGAAAGTGACCACAACCGCAGACCGGTAATCGCATCTACACACCCCAATACCCAAAAGCACCTACACCTCTTGTCATCAACATAATAATTTTTGTTAGCTTACTTTTTTATAACATTGTAGGTAGGTACTTAAGGTTTTTTTTTTTTTTACTTATTACTTTAATTAACTACTTCGCCTAAATAAATGGCAAAGGATGATGCCTGGAAGGACTTGAGGGAGGCCTTTGCTCAAAAGTGTAGGCTATAAAAAAAGTACTTGCCTTAATTGAGAAGAGACTGGGACCTCACGACACAGGGAATCCTAGTGGAAGGTCCAGGACATTTGTAAAAATCTATCACCTAAAGCTCCTATGTAATCTGTTACTAGTTTTTTTTTTTAACTGTACCTAGAGTTAAAAAACCATGTTTTTTTTCTGAACTTAAAAAAGGTTTAATTTATTATTCATTTATAGAAACCAGTCGTGTCGCTGCGGTCTGTCATTGCGATTGAGTAGCGAGTAGGTTTAAAAGAAGCAAACTTTTCTGAATTTATAACAATTCTTTATTTGTAAGTTAATTACATAACTTAAGAATTCTTATAAAATCATATACGGTTATTCCCCATTAGCCAAGGCTTTTTTAGAGTCTTAATATTTTTTTCTACGAAAATACCGAACCATGTCCCATTATTAATAAACTCGGAGAAAAGGAACAACCCGTGTAAGCTTTAGATTTATTCCACATATCCGAGTATTATGTTTGCTTAGCTCTACGTGTTATTATAAAACGTAACGATTTAGCTGGGTATCTCTGCTGTTAGAGATAATTGTTTTAGTATTGTAAACTACGGCAAACGATTTTCCTTATTATTTAGCTATCGGTTGATTTCATTTCTCGAGATTGCATTTTCGGGTTGTCGAAATTATCGCAAAATAGGTACTTTCTACAACTTATCTACATAGTTCTATCACAAACTATAGTCGGAACAAGGTGAGTGTAGGCGGGCTAGGGAAGCACTCCCTAATATTGACGGCCGCCTCACGAAACAGGTTCTCCTACTAACCAAACAACAGCTGCGTATAGTTACGGCAGCTTTAACTGACCACGGGTCTTTTAATAAACACCTCTTTGTCACAGGAGTCACAGACAGTCCGCTGTGCAGGGCCTGCATGGAGGTGGACGAGACAGCAGCTCATGTGCTTCTACACTGCCCGGTGGTCGCCACATACAGGGAAAAGCACTTCGATAACCCAGGACCCTACGCGAGGCTGTCAGGAACAACAAGGCGCACTGGCCTTCCTCGAGGAGCTGGGGTGGATCGAATGATCGATTTTCCCACCATACGCAAAATACGCGCATTGTCGTGGAGTTGCGGACACCAGCCTGTATTACCTATTACCTACATAGTTCTAAAAATATTTTGAAATAACTTACGTATCTGTAGCTTCGTTTTTAACAACCACCAGCAGTGGTACCCGTTCAGATTCGAATAGTCGCACGTCAGTCTTTGGCTTATATCTCTTGAAGATACTGCCGTCTTTAAAGGCTTCTGGTATAATCATAGGAGCTCTCTTGGGATTCTGAGTTACATGAGAACATTTCGTCCATTCCGTTAGGCTACCTGCAGACGAAATCAATATTATAATCCTGATTTAAGTGTAATAGTCAAACTTTATTTCGGCTTTTTTTTTGTAGGGCATGTGCACTTTTTTATATTATTATGTGGTTTCTCGACACCTTGCAAAAAGATAAACCACGGTATATCACATTTTTAAGTATAAAAAAAGTTGTAAGCGTTCTAAAGTCTACTATAAAGAGCCAGCCGACCATTTGACGTCACAAAACCAACGCCATGGTTTTGTTGAACGTTTTTTTCGTCATTGTTCGTGATGAAAAAAAATTGACAAAATATAAAAAATGTGATGAATTAAAAACAAAATAGATATTGTGAGACGACTCTACGCTATTTGTTTTGAATATAACTGTGCAATTTCCGCTTAAATGCTATTCAACTATCTTTAACTATTGTAAACAACAGTCGCTATTCGTGCCTAGTGTGACCGCGTAGTTCTTCTAAATTACGGATTTTGATGCAGTTTTGACCATCATTTAGAGAATTTATTCCGGAAGGTTTATATGCGTAACACATTAATATTAAACTTGCAGATACAAAGAAATCTTGATGTCAAGTCTTAAAACCGTGCGAAGCAGGGGTGGGTCGCTAGTATAATTTAAAGAAGTAATTTAACAAGTCACCTGTGCATTTATAACCAAAGGTGTCTAACACCAGCTGTCCCTGCTTGCACTCAGTGCATGGCTCGAGAATTCCGAACGCCATGCAGTCAGCAAGACGGTCCAAACACTGGAACAGGAATGTTTAACATGTTTACAAAGGTTTACATGGAGTAGAGTAGTATCTATGCCCCCAATGGGGAAGATGCTACTTTAACGGAATGGTAACAATCACCAACATTTCAGCCAAAAGACGTCCACTGTTGGAAAAATGCCTCTTCCTAAGTACCGGCACTTCGACCGGTTCTGTGCTTCTTGCGTCCAATGGATGGATTTCTGCGGCCTTCATATGGGTCTACCTTGTGGGAGGATAATATCAGATGCGTTTCTATTACCAATCAATCAAATGATCCTCTAATTAGGTGGTAGCAAGGTAGAATATTTTGTAAAATAAAAATAATAAAGCAGTTTATGTTTTAACCTCATCTTTTCCCATAGGTATTTCTTGTGAATTTACTTCAAGTAATTCTTCCAAATCCGGCTTTGATAGCTCACTCAAAGCACCTCTATATTTAAAGAACAGTTTATTTTGTTTCTCCAATTTCTTGTCTTTGTCTTTTTCTTCCTTTAACTCTTCTTCATTTTTGGGCTCCACTTTTAATTTCTTCACTGGTACTTCATCCGCTTTAAATGGTCTGAAACATCATTATTTTTGAGTGCCCAACACGTGATTATTTTTCTCATAACTTAACATGTATAACATAACATTCATAAAATAATAAACTAATTTAGTAGAAATCTGATCACATACTTGATCTCCTCTTTGACCATAGCTTTGTCTTCTTTCTTTAGGGTGTTGAACCCAGGCAGGCTCTCCCCGCCAGCAAAGAAGAGGAACTCGCTCCTCCTTTCTGCAAAGCACTTGACATGGTGCCACAATGGCTGCCCGCCATACTTACTGCCCACTTCAGTATCATACACCGTCTTAGAGATACGAACTTCATCCTTAAATACAAATAGCATACTAAATTAATATAAATAAAAACCTACAAGGATTTAAAAAAAACTTTGAGTTCAAAATGTTATTAGTTGTAAGCACTTGAGTAGAGTAATTTAAATTATTGGTACAGTCCGCGAGGCCTAAGCTCAGCTTTGCATTTGTGTGAGTGCACATAGCGACGCGTGCGTGCTATGCTTGGCAATCAGCCATTCGGACAATTGGCCTGAGGAGCTATGCGATCGCGCAATCACATTGGTGCGATTAGTAATCACTCACACAAATGCAAAGCTCGCGGCCTCGCGGACTGTACTGTAATTGATGTGCATAAAATCCATGTAATATATCCACTAAAACAGGATATTTACCATACTGAAGCCTGTTTTTTTGCTCTTACTCAAATGCAAAAACCTTCCTTAAATCTTTCTGAAGAGCTTTTGACCATTATTTATGTTTTGAAGATTTCAAACGATTAATTTCACGCGACCTGTATTTAAAAAAACTTTTTGTTCATGTAATAAAAAATAAAGGTTTTTCTTACCTTACATATTTTAATATCACAATGTTTACAAGTAGCTCTGCTACTCTTGGAGTACTCCACGAGGTAGTCTTTAAGTGCTAAATTTGTAGATTCAGCAATAGCATCAGTCGAGGCATCATCAGCAGCCCTCTTCTTGGATTTACCTTTACCCTTAGGTTTTTCAACTGGCATTACTATTCCAGTCGAATTTTCTATAATCATATTTTTTTTTGTTAAGAATCTGCTAAGGTAAGTTGGCCAAATGTGCCAACTATGTTTGTTGCATGCAGAGAAGAACCACCACTAATTGCAGTACTAGATGTAATGCACTTATTGGTGGTTCTTCTATGTGGGTGTTTAAAACAATGTGCAATATATGTGATAACATACACTCAGCGGCACAGATCTTGCACAAGCACAAGCGCTTATATAGTATATACGAAGGTATGTCAACTTTGTTTTACCCTTAGATGAAGAGGGTAATTCATTATAATTATTTGAGTGCACTACAGCGTAAAGCTATTTCGCGCAGCCGTGAGGCACACAATACTATTTTTTTCAATTTTTTGTTTTGGTTCTGACTGAAACTGGGTCAATTTTTTTTTTCTTTCTTTATCAGTTATTTTAGTTGAATCGGGTTTCTTGAGCGACTAAGTTCATCTGCCTCGCCTTTTCCCAACGATGTCGGGGTCGGCATCCAGTCTAACCGGATGTAGCTGAATACCAGTATTACACCTGCAGGGACTACCTATCCGACCTCCATAACCCAGTTACTGGGTAATACGATACCCCCTAGTAACACTGGTTGTCAGACTTTCGGGCTTCTGATTACCCGTAACGACTGTCAAAGATCCACGAATGACATCCGGGACCAACGGGTTAACGTGCTTTGAGAGGCAAGGGGTCTTGGTATGTAAAGGTGACCGTTGGGTCCGCGGTGGGATGACCACCCAACCACGGACTAACCGCGGCAAGCGTAGCTCAACCTGATCATTCGTCCCTTGCGGCTGTAATTACTTAGCCACAAGCTCCTTGAGCTACTGAGTTGCAGTCAACACCAGCACAGGTTGCACAGGCTGTGGCCATAATTAACCAAGGATTGTCACAGCACCAATTTGCTGTGTTACTTAAAGTACCACGTTCGCCAATACAGTATGCCCACAGAGACAGGCCACTACTACCGCAGACTAGGCAGCGGAGGTGTCAGATGCACATCAGCCTGGGACCAACCGGTTTATTGTTCTGGAAATTTTAAGAAACAACTACTACAGCGTAAGGTAAGGAGACAAATGGAGGAAGTAAACTTAAAAACCCGTAGACCAGCACGCGGTCCAGAACTACTCAGACATCATCAAGAAGCACGACTTTAATTCGCGCGTGCACACGCCAGCTGGAGCCATGAGCAATGGGATCGAGTACTGTCACAGATGAGGTTCGAATCGCTTTGCGTGCTCCATATGGTCGGGAGTATGTGTGGAGAAGAAGAAGAGAGGTTTCTACCCATTACACCAACAGTGAGTTTTCATGGTTTGGGGAGGAATAAGTTAGGATGCTCTTACGGAGTTGGTTATTGTTAATGAATGATAAGTAGTCTGGACTTAAACCCAATAAAGCATATCTGGGACATGCTGAAAAGAAAAATTAAGTCCACCTCCAACCTGATAGAAACTCTAAACTGACTTAGAATTGCGGCACTTGCCACTTGGGAAGGCAAGTTGATATCAGAAACATCATTCTAAACATGCCAGATCGTCTGCAACCGGTTATAAGGGCTAGAAGAGGAATCACCCGAAATTGGGTAATTCATTTTGTATTGTTTTTAATAAATGCTAAATGATATTTTCCTGCAATAGTGCCTAATTTTGAAACATGCCTGGTGTAGTCATTTTCTAATTACTAAGTTCTAAAAGCATAAGAAACACATAGATTGCACATACTCTTAATTCAGTGTCAAAAATATATTTTAACATGAATCTACTTAATGTGAAATTCTCGTGTCACAATGTTTGTTACCAAACTCCTCCAAAACTGATGGACCAATTTGTATAAAATTTTGTTTGCATATCGGGTAGGTTTGAGAATCAGCCATCGATTTTTCACAAAAAAATTAGCAAAACAATGTTTGCAGGGTCAGCTAGTAATCAATAAATTAATATGTGGCCAAGTTCCCCTGTGAATGAGCTTCAGTACTTATTGTATTTTCCAAGTTAATGGATAGTTCCAGAATAAAATGTAATTTTACCATACCCATAGTTGATTTGATTCTCTTTTGATCAACAGTCTTGAGTTTATTAAAGTTTCCAATATCGCTGGCAGAGTTGGGATGTTGCTTTTTGAAGAAACATTCTTCATGATGCCAATTTGGTTGCTTGCCATCAAAGAATGCAGACTGACAAGAGAAAAAATTAAAAGTTATTCTACCACTTAATAATGTTACTTGTTATTTTTAGTTTTAACATCTAAAACTTATTTATAAGTTAGTTTGTAAGGTATAATATTATGTCCATCCCGTTCAAGCTAAGTTTGCCACTGACAGTCATCAAAACTAACAAATATCCAGAAAACAGAAAAATATTAAGGTGAAAATAAGTATTAATCAAACACTCTTGTGATGATGTTGCTTAAGGTACTGAGAGGGTGACTTGGCAGACTGAAATAAAATGCTCTTTTTTTTTTTTTTTCTTTTGTCATAAATGCTGGCATATTATATTTCCTGTAGGCTGCCTGAAACATTGCTATGTTTATTCCAGGCAGCATAGTGCATTAGTGGGTGAAGCATGTGTGGCCATATTCAGAACAATTGGTCTGTAGGACCAATGCAGGCATAGGATCCAGGGTTTATTTCCGGTAATTTTGTACTGAGCGTAAATGATGACACTTCTGCCATAAATATGTTATGTTTAATGTTCCTCATGAAGTTGTCTTTTAGATTTATAAGTTTGCTTTTGTCTATTAGAAGAAAACCACGGAATAGTAAAAAAGAGTGGAAGTGCCACACAGCTATCCCGCGTGTGTCACAATTATGCGCTGGTTCGCAACACAGGCTCAGTCGCGATTTGCTAATCGCTGTGTTACGACGTCTCGAACAAAGCGAAAAATATTATAAACATGCCCAATTGTGCAATTTTTACGTGCAATGATGATAGCAGGACAAAAAAAATATCTCACGGAATTCTATCACCGATAAGTATAAAACTTTGAAATATTTCAATACAATTGATTTTTATTGAAAAAAAAATATATATTATGTTGATGCGACCTAAAAACTATGTTGTGTCCATTCCTTTAAGTCTAAATCAACTTGCTTGCTGTCTTGAATATCATCGCATAATTTCTAGAAATTTCGACGCTACTTGTTTATGGATGGGACACAAATACAGTAAATTCATTGTTCGATATCGATAAAATATGTATTTTATTAAACTAACTTTGTTGTAAATAAATAAATGTACATGAAATTAGTATCAAATTATGCTTAAAAATGATAACTTATAAAGTATACATATGTCAGCCAAAAGAGGTCCAAAGTCGAATTGAGTGAAACCATAACTTCATGACACATGTATGTACCTATATTCTGGCAAATAAATAAATCATTCATTCATTCGCGGCTGGACGTAGGCCTCAAAATAAGTATTTAATATTAATAAAGTATGTAAATATTTCAGTTTTCCCTAAGATCCTTTTACCAAGAAGAAATGGATAGAAGCTACGGGAAGACAAAACTGGATGCCAACTAAATCAAGTTCCCTATGCTCAGAACATTTTGATGCAGAAAATTTAATAATGTCAAAAAAAGGCTGACTAGATGCTTTTTAAAATATATTTTTGAAGATTATAAATTGTACAATCATTTACATAAAAAAATTGTGTAATTTGGTTACAGCACCCTCTACCGCTGAATAGTTGAACTTGTTGTGAATTGCTCGAATTTTATTGTGAGTTGGAAAAATGTCCCTATTGATTTTGACATGTAAAATAATAACAACTTTCAGGGGTTGTAATAACACTTAATTTTAAACAACAATAAATTATATTTTCGCCAAAGTTGCATTTATGATTTCTAGCCAATCATATCATTGTTATCTGTGTATTGCAATGTTAATTTTAATTTGTAAATGTGTGAGTTTGGCGACACTGGTTCCCGTACTAAGGTAGTATATGGGCACTTCCACTCTTTTTTACTATACCGTGAAGAAAACATATATTTTTGCAAATATTTTATAAAGTCTTACAAATTTCTTACTATTTCAGAGACTGAAATGAAAAACCATTACTCAATATTATTGGGTTTATTTTTTTTATGATATTCTTATAATTCTGAAATCTGAATTTCAACATAATATTCAACAAAAACCAAAAACTGATCCGAACTTTCGGTCTGAGACCGTGCGCTGATATAAGTATCGCTAAATTTTTCGCGGGTCTAAGAATGTTAAGTTACATTTAGGGGATAGAAAAGCCTATGTATATAGATATCTATGGGCAGAGCATGCACGAACGCGCCCACGACGCAAACATTGACAAACGTTTTAAAAACAGTTGATAATAAGTGCAATTTCATCCATTACTTAGGAAGTAAAGCCAGTTTACTCTTCTGTTGCAACGCACGAATCTGTTAAAACTAATTTAACAGTTAAAATAAGGAACGTAGGTTGCAGTGACAAGAAAAATATATTACAAGTAAAGAACAGTTGCTATGGATTTAAATATGACAAAGTAAAGGTTTATAAAAAAGATAAAGAGGTATTAATAAACAGGTTTTATTCTACTCTTCTTAACATCCTCCTCTTTTTGGCAACCCTTACGCTATCAAACCCATCTGCATTGTGATTGATACAATCCGTGGCTTATGTAATGCTTTGGTCAGTAAATCAGCTAGTTGGAATTCGCTGGGAACATATTCCACACATATTTCACCATCAGCAACGAGTTCTCTGACATAAAAATGTCTAATTGCAATATGCTTGGTTCTTCTGTGAAGCTCTGGGTTATGTGAGATCTTTATGGCGGCATCATTATCGACTTTCAACTTCGGTATCTCCTTCAAGTTAGATATTTCACCAAAGAGTCTTTTGATCCAGACAATCTCTCGGGCCGCTTCACTTGCAGCAACCAATTCGGCTTCGGTACTTGATATTGCTACACATGTTTGTCGGCGACTTGTCCAAGATATTGCTCCTCCAGAATATAAGCATAATATGCCTGATGTTGATCGTCCAGTATTCCGGTCTCCACCATGATCAGAATCGCTATAGCATTCCAGAATTCCAGTTTTGCAACTCTTCTTAAAAACTATTCCAATATCCAGAGTTCCTTTTATATATCTTAGGATACGTTTTACCTTTTGAATGTCCTCTTTAGAAGGGTCTTCTAAAGTTCGGGAAACAACGCTTACAGCGTATGCTAAGTCAGGTCTGGTTCCAACAGTCAGGTATGCAAGTGCACCCACAGCTTCTCTATACGGAAACGACGTAGGTTCTACCAACTCTTTATTCGGTTCTGGCAGTCCATCTTTTTGTATAGGAGTGGTAACGGGTTTGCAGTCACTCATACCAAAGCGGTCTAACACTTTCTGAGCGTAGTGTGTCTGTGACACTCGTATATTTCCATTCTGCTCCTTTATTTCTAATCCAAGAAAATATGTTGCATCTTTTATAGTGACATTGTACCTTTTTTTTAATTCTCTAATGAACTCTTCAGAATCATCTTGATTTGTTGCAGCTATAAGGCCGTCATCTACGTAGAGAGCAAGAATGATTTTGTTTTTACCACGTTTTCTGATAAATAGGCAGGGGTCTGTATCACATTGTTTAAAACTATTTGTTTTTAAATAATCCACCATACATTTATTCCAACACTGAGGTGATTGCTTTAGACCATATAGACTTCTCTTGAGTCTACACACCTTATTCGATCCATCGGAATACCCATCAGGTTGTTTCATGTAAATTTCTTCATTCAATGAACCGTATAGGAATGCAGTTGATACATCAAACTGTGTGAGTTTTAAACCTTCATTTGCAGCAACGCTTAGGACCGATCTTATCGTTGTCATCTTAGCAACTGGACTGAAAGTCTCATCATAGTCGATGCCCTTTTTCTGCGTATATCCTCTAGCAACTAGCCTTGCCTTGAATTTGTCTAGTGAGCCATCTGCATTGGTTTTAATTTTATAAATCCATTTACAAGTTACAGGCTTTCTATCTCTTGGAAGATCAACCAGTATCCAGGTTTTGTTTTCCTTTAAAGATTTCACCTCACTATCCATTGCTTTCACCCACTGATCTTTATGCGGACTAGTTATTGCTTCTTTGTAGGTATTGGGTTCATTGATCTCATTAAGAACATCAGCTGACATCATGACATAATCTGCAAATCGAGTAGGGGGTCGTATTTGACTTCTATCTCGTAGAGTCATTCTATCAGTTATCTCAGCTATATCATCTAAGTTTTCTGGTGTCTCATCATTAATATCATCATCTAGGGCATCTTCATAAGGAGGTGATCCTGGTAGTGATGCTTCTAGTGAACGTCGAGATGGTTCAGTATGGTCATATTGGCTAGTTTCTACTTCCTGACTCACAACTTGATCCGGCGATGTGAGAGGCATAGTTGAGCTAGGCTCATCAGGGCTACTTGACGTGCGATCTGAGCTGCTTTCTGTGCGATCATCCTCCCTTGCATTACACATCGGTGGTGCCGAAAGTGGAAAATAGATTTTTACTGAGGGTTGTTCTTCTGAATCCCCGGCTGGGCCAATAGGCGTCAGTACTGACTCATTAAAAGTAACGTCTCTTGATCTTATGAGTTTACCATTTTTATTCAGTAAGCGATAGCCCTCGTCACCGTCATATCCGATGAGAATACATTTTTCAGCCTTTTTGGAAAGCTTTGTCCTCGTTTGTTGAGGCACATGAGCGTAACATTCACATCCAATTATTTTTAGGTGACTGATTGTTGGCTTCTTCTTATACCACAACTCAAATGGCGATTTACCATTTTCTAAAGTTGGACCAGTTCTGTTCAAGACATATGCAGCAGTGTTAATCAATTCTGCCCACGTAGCAAGAGGTAATTCTTCATGAGCATGCATCAATGTACGAGCTGCTTCGACTAAGGTTCTGTTTTCACGTTCACTGAGGCCATTTTGTTGCGGCGTGTATGGCATCGTGATCCTTTGTCTTATTCCAGCTTCTTGTAGAGTACACCTGACGTTCTCATTAATAAATTCACCTCCATTGTCGCTAAGAAATTCTTTAACAGTGTATCCAGCCACTTTACATTCTTGTAACATGTATCGAAGCTTTAGGTGAACTTCCGATTTCTGTCGCATGAAATAAACGTGTCGGTATTTGCTGTAATCGTCTTTGAATAGAACGAAGTAGCGAAATTTATTGAAGGAAAGTGGAAATGGACCGCATACATCAGCGTGTATAATTTCCCCAGGTACTTTAGCTCGTTCTCTCGTTCCAAATGCTTGTCGGTGTGTTTTTCCATAAATACATCCAGTACATAACTCAGAATCTAGACGAACTTTAATACCGAGTTCCTTTTCAATAACTTCTTTAACGTGTTTCTTGTTCTGGTGGACTAATCGTTCGTGGTAAAGTTGTAACAAATTATCTGTAGACAAGACGTTTAAAGATGGTGTTGGCTTTGTAATAGTCTCTACATTAAGCTTATACAAGCCTCCATTCTTGACTCTTTTGCCAGTCAGTATTATCTGTTCGGCAACTTTCAGCAAACAGTGATCCCTTTCAGACATAAAAACACTATTGTTAAGTCTGTCTTGAGCAGCCAATACAGAAAATAGATTTCGCTTTATATCAGGTACGTACCATACATCACAGAGTGTTAATCCGGATTCTCTGCCATTGATAACAGTCTTTAAATCAACAGTACCTTTGCCAACAGCTTTGACAGTAGCTCCATTAGCCGTTGTCACTGTCCGAGTATCATTAAAAGGCTGAAAACTAGAAAAATAGTCGTTTCGACAAGTGACATGACTGGTTGCTCCATTGTCGACGAACCAACTTGTAGTATCGTAGTTTGTAAGCATTGAATTCACGTCGGTGGTAACTGGCAAGAGCATTAAGTTCAGATTTCTTGGCTGTTTATTTTCTGGCTTGGATGGTTTCCCGTCAGCTTTCCATTTATGACATTGTCTGACCTTATGACCGACTTTTCCACAGTATCCACATTTCTTTTTCGACTTATTACTGTATTGTACATTTAGAGCTTCTGCAGGGCCTTCGTTTCTCAACGAGATAGAGCGCTCATAGGTACAGAGTTGCGTCGTCAGATTTTCTAAGGTTTTGTCTGTCTTTGACATTAACATCCAACTCGATTTAAAGGAGAAGTAGGTTTCAGGTAGAGTATCTAGAATCTTGCAGATTATGAGGATATCTGGTAAGTCGTACTTCTCTATCTTCATTAATTCAGCTTTTAAATTGGACCAAAGGGTTTTTATTTTGGAGACATGAGTCGTAATGTCATGTGACGGATCTTTACGATAGCCGAAAAACTCCATACAAAGAGCGTAACTTTTGTCTTCAGATGTGCCGTCGAATAAACGATGCAGTTCATCCCAAACATCTTTAGACGAGTTGAATCGCATGATTTTTTTAAGAGTTTCGTCTGACATATTTGCAGTAAGTAATAGTAATGCGGAACTATCTATTTGATTGTATTTATCAAGAGTCGTTTGGTATTGAGAAATTTCTTGGGGTTCGATGGTAATAGGTTTCACGGGTTTCACTAGTGTACCGGTAACCGCATCCAATCCACCGGGCATACCTCTAAGAAGTAGCGTAGCCTTAAATTTCCACGTAGTCCAGTTTCTCGTGCCTTCCAGGTGGCCAATATCAATTTTACAACTTGCAGATTGCATTTTGAAATTTCCTTGCCGGAATGCTTAGAAAAATAGGTAAGATACAGACTCTGACTCTTTTCCTTTTTAAATCACTGGTAACCACGCTCTGCTACCATGTTAAAACTAATTTAACAGTTAAAATAAGGAAAGGAACGTAGGTTGCAGTGACAAGAAAAATATATTACAAGTAAAGAACAGTTGCTATGGATTTAAATATGACAAAGTAAAGGTTTATAAAAAAGATAAAGAGGTATTAATAAACAGGTTTTATTCTACTCTTCTTAACAGAATCTCGTAATGAAAAAAACTACAAATATTAACTTTAACTTTATGTAATTAAATTAACGGTTGTTTTTCAAATGTATTAGTAAAGTTGCGAGTGACTAACCTGCACCATGATGGCAATACGCAGGGCCCCTTGATCAATTTTTTGTTTACATCCTTTACATGAGGCTCTTCCACTCTTCGCATATTCGGCTTGAAAAGGTAAATCCGTCATTTTGGTTACTATGCGGTACTCTCCTCTAAATTATTACTTTAAAACCCAGTATTTTTCTTCTTCCTTATTAACTGAGCACGAATTTTTTTCTCAACAAACGGACCGGCTTCAAGCCTCAAATTCAAATGTCAAAATCAAAACCGTGCAAATTTGTGTTTGACCACAGACTACCCGTCTAATTATAGTACTCTTTGCCACAGACTAAGTGTGTTTGACATTTGAAATTCAGTTCTAGAGGGAGACCCTTTTCCTATTGGTTAGTCGATTTTATCAGGGAAGCGTGATTTTAAAGGGCCTCGGAGCCAATCAAACAATTCACTGCTTGTTGCCTTTGTTTTTTTTTTTGGGTTGGTGTGGGACGGCCTGTCAGACTTTTACTGACTAAAACCCACCCGTGTGCCTTCAGTTGCCTGTGCCAGGGCCACGGTATCTCATTCGAACAACACTTGACCCTGGCAGGCATCGGCCCTATCGGACCCCGTAATTTAGTGCTGACATCTCTTTAAGGAGTGCGCAGAACACGACGCGCCGTCGACCCGGGCTATGGTCCTTACCGAACGGACCTACCCATTGCTCGTCGTCCGCAAGCCCGCGCCTACGGTGGCCGGGAATCTGCTGGTGACTGCTTGTTGCCCATTTTTTCTAAATAATGGCAAAACTTAGTGGAATTACTATAATACTGGGCGCATAGTACACAGGTACTACTGTACTCGTGCAGTGCAGTAGAAACTCCGTACGACATACGTTACTCTAACTCAAGGTGAAAGTGTTACGTGTGGTGGGCTATTGGTTGTGCATTTGTGCATTCCATCAGATGTTGTACTTGATGAGCATTCCATGGATCCCTATGAAAGAGGAGCACTTTTATGTAGCTCTTGCATCTTGAACGAGTGTTGCCATGCTGCGTTGAACTGCAGTATTACTAAACTTCTTTATCAATCTGTAGTATACGTCAAATTCAAACAAACTAACAAAGGAAGATGTCAACATAATATGTCAATCGTGCTCTGAATGTTTTATTTTGTGAGAAAGGAAACATTATTTGAGGCGTACAAAATATAGATAGATGTATGCTAATGATACTAAAATATACACTTTAAAATGAGTAGTAGAAAAGAGAACTTGAAGAAATCATTGGGGATATCGGAGTACCCATGGAGTTCAGGTACGGTAATCGATGAACAATAAAAAATCAAATGGTAGAACACAGACAACAGGGACCTTCAAATACTTTTATTTATGAATAGCTGTTGCAATCGCATATAATTTTATTCGTGCAAGAAGTTCACTTCTTATGCCCACCAGGTGATCCTGTGATTTGTTATGCAAATAATTGTGTTTATACAGTGCCAATACGACATAATGTTATTGTAACTACGTTGTAGGTAGGCACTTCAACAACCGTGTTGTAACAAACATATATGTCAATTACGTTTATATTACAGCACACAAACACATACTTACCATACACTTTAGTAAATTAATTAAATTCAGCATACTTTTAATTATATAAAGTAGAAAGTCAAAGTCAAAGCATTTATTTCAAATTATAAAGGCGCTTTTGAACTTCATAATTTACATTAAAAATAGAACTGATTCTAGGTGCCACTTCCAAAAAGTAGTTTTGTATGGAGAAGAAGTGGCAAGAAACTCCACCATTACTCTTTTAAAATGTTTTACAATATTTTGTATACATTAATTATATTTGTATATGTGAAGACGATGCACCAAGAATAAGAATACTATACCACAATTGGTAAAAAGAATTAAAAATAAAGCAAAGGCATATAAATTAATCACGTGATAGGTACATTGTGCTCACATATTTACAAACAATTGTAAAAATATATGATTTTCCTAATATATTAACTAGGAATAAGTCAGTGTGTGAGTAAAGTAAAAATAACAAATTATACAATACAATAAGCAAATAGTATGATTTTGTCTAGCCTAGAGAGTGTCCTATGGAGCAGGACCAGCATGTTTCCAAGCATTCTTATCTAGGATATCATCTTCTAATTTGTAATATGCTTGTTTACAAAGTGTTTTTTTAACATGAGTTTTAAACTTTCTTTCATTTAATTGCAATATAGCATCACATCAACATCTCTCCTAGTTATGAGGTTACTCACTCACGAAAACATACCTACAATGATAATAATCAGCTAAAGGTTCCGTGCTAACAACCATATTAAGTACCAATACATACCAAACAACATTTTTAACTACCTTTACTGCTTATTTGTTACTTACCTAAAATTGTGCAAGGTTGATAAATTGATTTGGATAATAAAGTTCGTTTTTATTTTTATAAGTTAAAATTGCATAGAGAAGTAGATCAAAAGATATTCATGCCCTGACAAGTCATTGCGTAATTCTATCATAAAACTTAACTATTTAGCTATCATTATCTGTTTATTCAAAGAAAATAGCATTCTATAATTTTAATGCCTCATGCATAATTTTTTTGTAGATGAAGATGAAAATAATACCTCACAACCTGTCCAAGTATTGAGGAGGCAATCAGATGAGGCTCGGCCCAGTGTAGCTGATATGCCTGGTACAAGTGGTGGGAGCAGTGGAAATACATCTGCTCTTGGTAAGTAAACTTTATCTTTATAAATTAATATTATATAATCTCTTGACATTCATAGGTTTTTCATAATGTATTGTAAATGTAATGTATTAACTGTCCATTTTTTTAATACTTTGACATTGTAATTTGCCATCATTATTTAGTGCAACATCACATTTTCAAAGTAACATCACAGTCATCACACCAGAGGGCCTAGACAAATGGCATTCTCTTTAGAGCAATTCTTTTTCTACAATCGCTATCACTCCATTAAGAAACAATGCTATGACCTATGGCTGTTCTACTAGCATCATCGCTAATTGAAAGTTAGAAATGTTACTTTGTCGGGGCCCTCTGGACCCCATCTGATTATGGCGGGAAAGGTACAGATAAAGCAACATAACATCACGCCTGTAATTCCCAAATGGTAAGGCAGAGGTGTACTAATAGTACACCCACATTTTGCCAGTTAAGGGGTAGAGCCTATTTATTTATTTATTTAAACTTTTCGAACCCAAAGAGGTACAAAGGCGGACTTAATGCCTTAGGCATTCTCTACCAGTCAACCAAGGGTGGTGAAGAGATAAGATGGCAGGTGCTTAAGTTGAAGGGGACGATAATGGAAGAAAAATAACTTTAAAAAAATAATATAACTTGTGAAGTGTGATGTAAAATAGATATTGTGTAACTTATAATACACATACATACATATTAAAAAAGTATATACTTACAATACATATATACATATATATATATATATATAAATTTTATGGTGAAAGGTGTTGAGCCGACTCTACGCTATTTGTTACGAAAATATTTCTGCAATTTCCGCTTAAATGCATACCGACTGGTGGCCGATTGCTGATAAAATAAAAAAACACGAAATATTATTATGCCATCAAGCTTGTGTTTGTTTATCCATTTTTCATATCCACTGTGGTAGGATGCCACTGAGGGGCAAATCCCTTTTTTTTATGGTTGTCAGTCAAAAGTTGTCAAAAATACCTTTAGTTGACTTACATTTTTGACATGTTTTGACTGGCCTTCTGAAGTTTTTTTATAAAGGTTGTTTTCATTGGCCACTCATCAAACCCTAACCTTAATTCGCCGGCATTTCTTACGAAACTGGATGTTTTATTGGTTTATGCCATCGTCCGTGTGGTCTGCAGAGGGGCCGTGTTTTCTTTAACCACCATTCTGTGTGCTGTTTAACCCCGCCTCTATTCCACCAATGTATTAGCCAGCATTTGAATTATTACTTAAAGGCTATAAAGAAGGATTCATGTTAAAAGCTATGAAATGCCTTGTTTTTGTAATTGTAGAACACTCTATGAATTGATGGATTGCATTCATCATTTATTTGATTGAACATCTGTAGATGATTCGTGGTGGGGAGAACGGTGCGGAAGCCAGCCTGTTCGTCCGGTTGGTGGGGGTGGGTATTTAGCTGCTAACTTAAGAATGTTTAAACTACGTAGATTGGAAACGAGGTTTATAGCTCTGGTACAGTAACGGGATGTGTTAAAGGCATCATTGTACATAAGGCCGTACGTGAGTGGTATCAGAACCGCAATCATAAGCTGCCCTATTATTCTATAGAATTTCGTGCTACTCTAGGCCAGTAACACCGACGTGCGGTTGACTGTACCAGTAAAAAGAACGACCAGTCGACTAATATTTGTCAACCCTTTTTCGCGACAGAACAATCGTTGGTTTTAACATTTTTAATATTGTGCATGACTTAACACATGAAAAAATAACTCGTTGAATGCATAACCTCGTTTTTTTGAAGTCGTTTAATGAATACATTCATTTCTTCTTCTTTATATATAATATGTAGGCAGTTTTTAGACACCCCCTCTCCCTTCGCATATAAATATCTTGTAGTAGTATTCATAGTTGTGATATTTTTGTTCGTATTACAAGGAACACAACAATCGCAGCCTACCTCGCCTGCCACCGTGCGCAGGCAACAGGCTAAGATGGACAGAGCTCTGTTCTGGTCTATCATTAATAACACTCCAAGGCCATCTAACGTTGGAGTCACACGGTAATGACAACTTTTGATTTGATTAAATAGTTAATAAATATTTAATTTAATATTTAATTTTAATAGTTAATAATACTGGCTGTCGATTTATTTCCATGATTAAATAGTACTATTTAGTGTTTTTTCAAAATACTTAACACTTAAAATTGTCTTGTTCAGTGTTAATGTGTTAAGTGTGGTGTGTTAATGAAACATAAGTTTGATTAAATCATGTCTACCTGACGCATGCAGCGCGTTACAGCGTAAACACGACGTCAATCAACGCCAAATTTGAAGGGACCCTTAGTTACCTTAGTATCTTTTTGCACTCAATGTTAATCCCCCCATCACTTGCAAAGTCTGACAGCAGAAATAAGAACTAGATTATGTACTAAAATATCTAGAATGTTTCGTCATATTTACATGGTCCTCACATGATCTGACCGATTGTGTGTGTCAGGTTTTCAAAAGAGACCATCTAGTTTTTAAAATATTATTGACCTGTAAAACATTTAACATCTCGCTTATATTCCTTGAAGGGTTAGTCAGATGTGTAGTATACCCACATTTTGCCAGTTATGTTTAAGTCCCATGTAATAGGGGGCGAGCCTATGGCCCTCAACCGGGCAATATCCAAACTTTGAATGTTTTAAAATATGGTAATTGGCCTTCTGAAGTCTTTTATTAATGTTGTTTTCATTGGCCTCTCATCGAATCCTGAAATATCATTCGATACTTTTAAAATTATACCGTTGCTCCGTGCTGCTACTGAGAAATTCCAGATGGAAAAACCCAACCAAACACTTTGCCCGACCCGGGAATCGAACCCTCATGCTCAGCACTCGCGACTTCTAGACCAACGAAGCAGACGTATAAAAGTGTTTGAAAAAACCTATTTAGAAAAATTAAATAATTTATCCACCTAGGTCCAGGTTATGCGATGTGCCTCTAACGTACGTGACGCGGCCAGCGTGCCCCGCGCGCTCCGATATGCGCGAGACGCGTCGCAGCGAGCGTGCGAACACGTCAGCAGCTGACATACAGCGCATCCTGGCTTTCAAGAAACTGACTCGCAACCTACACAGCTTGACGCAGTGCAAACAAGGCGCCAGCATGCAACCAACCTCCTCGCGTCGTAAGTAAAGTAGTTAGAGCCTACATTATTGTCACTCTTAGGCCCACGGAATAGAAAAAACAAGTAGAAGTGCCCTTAAACTTACCAAGTACGGGAACCAATGTCGCCAAACTCACACATTTACAAATTAAAATGTATTTGCAATACACAGATAACGTTGATATAATTGGCTAGAAATCATAAATGCAATTTTGACGAAAATCTTATTTATTGTTATTAAAAATTAAGTCTTATTACAACTACTGAATGTTGTTATTATTTTACATGTCAAAATCAATAAGGACATTTTATCAACTCACAAAAAAATCCGAGCTATCCACAATGAGTTCAACTACTCAACACTAGAGGGCGCTGTAACCAAATTACACAATTTAGCACGCTAACGTCTTTGAAATAGATGTCATATTCACATAAAACTGTCATCTATATTTCTACTCAGATAGAGATGTGAACAAGATGTCGATAATTTAATGACGATGTTTGTACAATTTATAATCTTCAAAAAGATAAAATAATATAAGGTGAGTAATGTACCAAAGTCAGATTAGAATAAAAGGTAAAATAGTTAAACGAAATTACATTTAGTCATTAAAATTATTTTTACTGTCCTTGAAATAGAACATATTTGTTCAATAATTTTCGTTTTGACTGTTTTATATTTATTTTTAACAAATAATGCATGCGTACATCAACATATTTTTCCGTGATGGCTTTCATTAAGTCCGTAATATGATTAGATGTAGGAAATTCTCCTAACTGATGGTAATTGATATTTTGAAATATTGATGTTCCAATGAATTGTCGCATTATTTTAGAGACGAGAACTTCTTTTTTAAATACGTGACAGTCTTTTAAAAATGTCTCTGACGTCTGGCATATCTTAATGACATCCTCTGATGGGTATAACAATCCTCCTTTATCCTTTGCTATTATAAATCTATGTAGTAAGTGATTTTTTTCTGTTACTAGAGAATTAACGCATATATCACACTTAATTTTTTGAATGAGTTTTTTGACAATGTAACCAGCAATGTGAGCTATCGTTTGCTTGCTAAAATCGGACAGATCCAGATCAATTTCATCGAAGTCGTGATCCTCCTTTTCATCATTTTCCCTGTCTTGTCGCACTGTACTTAGATTAATTCTTTCTACTGCAGATGAACAATTTAAAATTGAGATTTGCTCCAATGCCGAACAATTTCCTCTGTCTGTGTCTTTCAGTTCCACGTGCACCAACATTTTTTTATATGCAGATACGAACTGCCTGGTCGTGGGATTGTTGTTCGACCCACCATGTGCCCTAATATTACAAAAAAAATGTTCTATGTGGTCCTGACTTAATTTATAGAAGGGTAGATAAATCAAAATCTTTGTCTGTATTAAAGTGGCAAATAAATCTTTTATCGCTTCTATGCAACCCAGAAAACCCAAATAACCAACTTTTCGTGGACTGTTTACTAAAAGTGTGCCATTCTCAAGTTTCAAATTCTTTATATAATCTGCAGCTTTGTTTAAATAATCAAAAATTTGAGAAGCGTTTTTATTATTTAGTGCTTTTTTAAAACCATAAAAATGTAAATTTCTGGAGTTAAAAATGTCAAAAATATTGTTTACTAATTTTAAAAAGTTTTCGGTAGGCTCACTATATTTAAATGATTCAATTGCCAAATCTACTCTGCAAAATTGCATTGCTTCCGCCACACTAAGGCTAAACAGTTGCGAAGCCTTTCATCCTTTCATTTTTAAAGTTGATATGTCGATCTTTAATTTTATTTGCTAAATGAAAGGTTTCCTGTTTCTGCAAGCTATTTAAATCTACTACATACTGCCACAAGATTTCGTTACCGTCTTTGTCAATAAATGTTTTGTAATTTTCAAAAGAATTTCTCAATAATTTTAACATATGGCACGGGTCAAGTATAGCAACAAGAGGATCTTTGGTCACAGGATGCTCAAATTTCATATTACCTGTTAAAAAAGAACAGCCTAAATGTCCAGCCATAGAAATATTTGCTGCACATCCATCAAATGTCAGTGCAACTATTTTTATGCCAGCGTCATGACTCATTTCCAAGCATTTTTTAACTAATTCAGCGCGTTGTAAGCCGGTAATACCATCGATAAGAAAATAAGCAACGGGGACTTTAAAATTTTGGTTTATAGCAGTAACTAAAAAAACCAAAGCTTCTTTTGCTTCTGATAAGTGATCCCCGTCTAAACCTGTTCCCATATCTACATACCCATGTAGCTTACTCCCATCCCATTCAATACGGCGACGAATGTTCATTTCGTCTATGACTAATGTAGCTATAATTCCATGGTTTAATGAAGCTGCTTTACGTTTTAAAGCAGTAAAGGATTCACTTGTAAAACCAGGATCTCCACCCACTTTTGAGTACCACTTTTTTAAAGTTCGTGGATGAGGTAAACAAGTATTAAATGTTCTACGCACGTAGTCATACGCTCGGGGCGAATAATAGTTTAAGGTTAGTGCAAAACTGCGAAGTGCTGGTGAATACTTTCGGACTTTAAGTTTGTTTCCAGTCATGCGAGTAATCAATTCGTTAACCTGCAAGAAGACAAAAATAGTTTGTGCATGGAGAGGGTAGTTACTGTTGAAAGTAGTGGCGTAACTAAACAACGTGGTGTAACACCTGGCAGTTTTATTTGCCTAGGGCTTTTACAGAATTGTGCTCATACTTGTTTTCTCGGCTTATAGTCAATTTTAAACAATAATAGTAGGTAATCTAGTAGTAGGTAGGGGAAATCAAAATAATAATAGGTAACCTTTAAATTTGTGTTTTGTAAGCTAACAAGGTCTTCACTTCTCATTGCAAATTTATCTTCTAATGATTTTAGAAGTCCTTCCATATTCTTAATTTTGCTTTTTAATCTACGACTCCGAGTTTGTAACATTTTTATTTTTAGATTTTGTTTCCTTATTTTACTTTGAGTCCATCGTAACATCTTTCCTAATGTTCTTTTTCTTGGAGTTGAATACGCGGGACTGTTCGTCAACTCAGAGTATTTATCTTTACGGGCTTTCTTTGTTGGTGTCACTGAAATGAAGCTAGGCAATGGTGGCGTTTCCAGGAGTCGCTTCCTGTATGGACCTGACTCACTTTTCTCAGAATCAATTTGACCCTGTAAAATAATAAATTAAACGGTACTTAAACATAAGGGCAGGATCAAATAAGTAATTTAGAGTTGCTGGTTGTGGAATTAAAGCCTCGTTGAACTTGATGATAATTTATTGCCAACTTAAATTACAATTAACTTTAACTTAACTTATATTACACGTTACAATAATTAATCTATCATGTGGCAACCCTAAGTGGAGGGATGAAAGGGACTACGTGGCTATCGCCCTTCAGACCTCCCCTAGCCGACTAGTTTTCTGAAGACTGCTAAGCTATTGAATCAGGAAACTATTCGTAATAAGGATCAGAGCTGGCTGCGTGGCTACCGGGCTCAGAACCTCTAGCTAGTGACTAATGTTTTTTTTTGTTGGCATCTGTAGTTGTGGTGCACATAACTAGCGGGGTAGCGCTGGCGCAGAATGTCGCACACGACGATTGTAGATGGCGTCACTTGTCCACAGATATCGTTTGTAGTTACCGTCTTCTATTTTATGAAGCCGCTCATCGTAGTGCTTCAGATGAGTTACACTATATGGCGCTGTATGTTTGTTACAGTAATAACGAATAATATGTAATTAATTGTACGTACTTGAAAAATTAAAATTTTATGAATAGGAATTGCGCTATCATTTAAGTATCTGTAGCCTTTTTTTGACAGTTTAATATTTTCGGCATCAAAATGTTCCGAGCATAGGGAACTTGTTTTAGTCGGCATCCAGTTTTGTCTTCCCGTAGCTTCTATCCATTTCTCCTTGATAAAAGGATCTTTGGGAAAACTGAAATATTTACATACTTTATTACTGTTACTTAAATACTTATTTTAACTTTAATATTTGTCCAGCCGCGAATAAATGAATGATTGATTTATTTACCAGAATTTAAGTACATACATATGTCATGAAGTTATGGTTTCACTCAATTCGACTTTGGACCACTTTCGGCTGACGTGTGTATACTTATGGCTGATATATATAATAGCTATAATTTTTAAGCATAATTTGATACTAATTTCTCGTACATTTATTTAATTGCGATAAAGTTAGATAAACATATTATTATCGATACCGAAATATGGATTTACTGTATTTGTGTCCCATCCCTAAACGAGTAGCGTCGAAAGTTCTAGAATAAATGCGATGAAATTCATCACAGCAAGCAAGTTGATTTAGACTTTAAGGAATGGACACACGATAGTTTTTAGTTCGCATCAAAGTAATAAATATGATTTTTTCAACAAAAAACAATTTATTGATATATATCAAAGTTTTATACTTACCGGTGATAGGATACACCTCCGTGAGATACATTTTTTGTCCTGCTATCATTTTTGCACGTAAAAATTGCACAATTGGGCATGTTTATAATATTTTTCGGTTTTCTCGAGACGTCGTGACACAGCGAGTAGCAAATCGCGACTGAGCCGGTTTTGCGAACCAGCGCATAATTGTGACACACGTACGATAGCTGTGTGGCACTTCCACTTGTTTTTTCTATTCCGTGCTTAGGCCCGTTTGCACCACAAATAACTAAATTTTGAGTGTAAAACCTATTTAAAACATAATTCTGTCTCTGGAAATAGCACAATGTTTTAAAGCAGTTCAGTCAACTAATGGCCCAAAAGGGGGTGAAGAGTGTGTGAGCCGGACCTAAGTGATTCCTCCACAAACTTGTTCAGGGTGCTTAGGGAGTGATCATTGTTAAAGTCCCGACGTCTAGGGGGTGTAGAGTGTGTGAGCCGGACCTAAGTGATTCCTTCACAAACTTGTTCAGGGTGCTTAGGGAGTGATCATTGTAAAAGTCCCGACGTCTAGGGGGTGTAGAGTGTGTGAGCCGGGCCTAAGTGATTCCTTCACAAACTTGTTCAGGGTGCTTAGGGAGTGATCATTGTAAAAGTCCCGACGTCTAGGGGGTGTAGAGTGTGTGAGCCGGACCTAAGTGATTCCTTCACAAACTTGTTCAGGGTGCTTAGGGAGTGATCATTGTAAAAGTCCCGACGTCTAGGGGGTGTAGAGTGTGTGAGCCGGGCCTAAGTGATTCCTTCACAAACTTGTTCAGGGTGCTTAGGGAGTGATCATTGTAAAAGTCCCGACGTCTAGGGGGTGTAGAGTGTATGAGCCGGGCCAAAGTGATTCCTTCACAAACTTGTTCAGGGTGCTTAGGGAGTGATCATTGTAAAAGTCCCGACGTCTAGGGGGTGTAGAGTGTGTGAGCCGGACCTAAGTGATTCCTTCACAAACTTGTTCAGGGTGCTTAGGGAGTGATCATTGTAAAAGTCCCGACGTCTAGGGGGTGTAGAGTGTGTGAGCCGGGCCTAAGTGATTCCTTCACAAACTTGTTCAGGGTGCTTAGGGAGTGATCATTGTAAAAGTCCCTACGTCTAGGGGGTGTAGAGTGTGTGAGCCGGGCCTAAGTGATTCCTTCACAAACTTGTTCAGGGTGCTTAGGGAGTGATCATTGTAAAAGTCCCAACGTCTAGGGGGTGGGGGGTGGTGGTGGCTTGAATATCTCAAACGGTGCGTCATAGGAAAAAGTCTATTTTTGATTTCATACCTAATAAAAGCTCATACAGTTCTATACTGTCTTAATTCTGTACTTTTTTTTAAGACTTTCCATCGTTTTCTAGCTCACACGCACCGGAAAAGTCGAATTTTTCGAAAAAACTATTTCAACTATTTATACCTTCATCTCGTCTACTTGTATTATCTATCGCCGGTCCCTGCTCATGCACTACAAAAGTTGTTTATTGACTGGACTATAAATGCATTTACATAGTTATTTTTGGTGCAATTAAGCCCATGACACGTTGGACATTTTAATTTCCTGGCCTAAAATAGGACGAGACATCGAAATGATTTTTTTTTTGGAGTCGGTTGCAAACGAATTGTGATCGGTGTTTGTTAGTATTAGGGAAGAAGTCCTTTTAAACAAATGTACTTCTATTTGCTAAAATAGAACCAGACAGAATACTGTTGAATGATCTCAATCTGATGACTCCAAAATAGTAATCACTTTGTAACTAAAAATAAAAAAATATAATCCTTTTCTTTAAATACCTACAACTCCTTAACCTTTGCATGCACCTATAAGCATTTTGTAATTTAACCGCTAATCTAAACCAACATCAGGATTCACAGGCAGTGCTGGTTCCTCTCGAAGCCCGCTGTTCACGCCCGCGTTGCCGGTCGCGGCTTCAAATGCCAGGTCCAGGACTTACAACAACTGTTGCAGCCGGTCGCAGCCAGGCCGTAGCTCCCTGCCCGGATACACTAGGAATGGTATGTTAAATATTTTTATTTATTTATTTAGGACAAGTGTAGGAAATACAACGATAAAAAACCCGGCCAAGTGCGTGTCGGACCACGCACAATGATGGGTTCAGTAGTTGGTTGAATTTATCCCAAGAACCCACTTAGTAAGTATTGTAGTTGAAAACCATGTTCTCCCATACAATCCAACTGCAAATGTAAGTTGGTCGAATATTACTCGTCAGTTTGTAAAGCCTACTCAGGTGTGATAGTTTTCCTGCAAACTTCGTTGTAAATACTACAGCCGTGAATTTTTTCACATATCCAAAACCAACCATTTAGTTGGCAGGTGGTGTGAACACACCTAACTCTGATAAAAAGTATCCTTTAAAGCATAATTCTTCGCAAACAGATCCCTAAATGGAAATATGGTTGGCACTCACCCGCAATATTTTTGAACGACCTTATAAACGACACCACAAACCATGGGGTAGAAAAAAAAACACTCCCACTCAACGTGTAGGGGAGGCTTTATCGGCGTGAGTAAAATCCATGCCAAATTACAGCTTTCTAGAACTAAGAGTCTCAGAGCTAAGGAACCCTAAAATGGTACATTTAAAACTAGCAAATAATATACATTTGAAGTTAATATTTTATAACTTTACAATATTTGACACAACTAAGTATTTACACTAGGTACTAAAATAAATGAATAACTATACAAATAAATGCAAAACAAAAGGACACTTAGGAGTCGAAGTACTCGTCCTCATCGCTGTCACCATTGCTGGTAGTATTTCGTTGAATGGCAATTCTTTGGCCAAAGAACGAGTTAGCCCTCTGGCCATGTGAAGTGTCGGCCAGCCTTCAATAAATTTCCTTAAAAAGGAGACGCGCATTCTGGCCCCATGACCCGAGCGTTTCGACCCTCTGGCTTAAAACTGTAGTTATCGCCGGTTGAGGGTCTCAGCAGCCGCAGCAGCGGCGCCAACACAGCCCGCCGTGCTAGGAACATGAGATGGCGCAAGGGTATCGACACAGGTTGCGTCCCAACCATAAATAAATATAGCAGCGGTATTCTGTTAAGGACCGCTGCAGCATTTTCAGTTTCATTAGGGATGACCAATCAAATCAAAAAGTCTATGATAATTTGAATCATGTAAATTGTAAACCTACGTTTTCGGCTATTTCCAAAAAAGTGAGTGTTGTATTTGTTCTTTCTTATCACCCTCAGCCAACCCGCCTGATGTCCTTCCGGTGCCAGACCCGCAGCCGTCGTCCAGCGGTCGCTGCCGCCCCGCCCCGCGCCCGGCCCCCGCGGCCCACACCGCCAGCAGCCCGCCGCAGCCGGACCAGCACCACTACGTCAACGTGGAGCAGTCTGACGACGGTAAGCATAACGTAAACATACCGTCGTCCGGCGGCCGCTAGTCTCACGATGCGTCGGTAAGAATAGATAAATTTATTTGCAAATAATGCTGGTCCAAAAATCCTTTGTTACTGTTTGTGAGGAATCCATGTACGTTCAAAAATAAAAAAATAACAAAAACAAGTAAGAAGTAGATTACGTGAAATCACATTCGCACACGAAGTTTCTGTACCAACGTACAAGATTTTTGCACAATTTTTTTGTAACATGTTTCTTGTATGAGGACAAATTTTTTACTTTTATTATTTACTAGCTGTCCCCGCAAACATTGTTTTGCTTCTATTGATTTTTTTTTATGTAGATGATGGCCGATTCTCAGACCTACCTGATATGCACACAAAATTTCATACAAATCGGCCCAGCCGTTTCGGAAGAGTAACAAACATAGCGACACGAGAATTTTATATATTAGTAGATTTTATAGCGGCAATAGAAATACACACTCAGTGAAAATTTCAACTGTCTACCTATTTCGGACGGATGGACGGCGCGCGGCGTTGGCAAACTTTGGGTACGTAACCCTAAAAATAAAATCGACAAATCTGAGATTTAACAAAAATTATTGTCGCCTGCATCAGACTGCTTGAAAAGTGATCTTTTGAACTTCTTAGTTGCAGTCGGATTTTATTTATTTATTTAACCATTTATGTAAACACGTCAACAACATGACAAGAAGATTATATGTTTTTTTATTGTGCATTACTGTATATCTAGGTTGAAATCTCGTTTACGTACGGATGATCTTCTGTAGCGAACCGTCAAAAATGTTAAGTTGTAAATACAAAAAGTCTTCGTTGTAAGTTTTGAATTAAGAACTTTATTGTACATGGAATAAATACAAAAACGGGCTCGAAGATTTCAACTTAAACGAGTTTTGTAAATAGATGGGTAAAGTTTATAATATCGAACTTGTAAAATGTACGAAAATGTTATAGATGTTGAGGCGGTGCCTGATGCAGCACCAGCGGCTGAGCAGACAGATGACAACAATGCTGAGGAAGAGAATAATGAAAGTTAGTTATTTATGAATGTAGGCCCTCTTGCACCACAAATCACAATGAAACTGAACGCGATCAACCCTTTTAAGAGCTTTTGACCCTGACAGCTCTTGAACGCGTTTTAGATGTGCTGAATGCGTTCAGTTTCATTGGTGAAATCGGCACTTAGCGCTAAACGAATTTAAAAACACCGTTTTATTTGTTTGGCAGAAATAGAACGATAACTCATAACTCACGCCTTCTTTCCATGGGGTTAGGTAGACACCACAGAACGCCACCTGCTACGATCCTTACATACTCCTTTTGCCTCGTTTACTCATACTCGCAACTGACCTTTCTGATGAACATCACCAATAAAATCACTATATGTCCTCCTAGGGCGAGGCTCCCGGCGTTTCCACACACATCTGCATTGTAAATACCTTTTGTTAGTCTCCTTTCATTCATCCGCTCAACATGACCAAGCATCTAAGCATACTCTTTTCATTTTTTGTCACTACATCTTCTTTTAAATCGCACCGTTGCCTTATCACACCATTCCTAAGCCTATCATTCATAGTCACACCACACAAAAAGAAATATCATCTTCAAACGACTTTAAAAATTCATCTAAAGCCAACCAACGAATTTGTTTATCTTCTTCTAAGCGCAAAATTGTCCACGAAGTTCATTTTTTTTTCTACGTTTTTCATAATTTCATAAAATATCAATCAATAGGATTATATGAACTTAGAGAGTTGTAATGATGATTTTAATGATTATAATTCAGTAAACACATACTTATTTCGGTTGCGAATCATATTTTGTTCCACACACAACCTGACATTGACCTGCAATTTGCAAAAAACTTAAGAAAATTTGAATTTCGCGGTTTACCCCCTTTTCGTAAACGTTTTAGAGTCTAAGAAGAATGATGTTTCAGATACGATAGCGTTAAGTGCATTTAGTGATATGTGGTGTAATTTGGCTTAAACTCTATACACGGAACTTTATAAAGTAGAATTCGAAGGTAGGATAAAGTTGAAGTAAAGCTACCTGGTGGCAAAAAAACACGAGAGAGAAAAATCTATCTTTAGGATAGTCTTTCTCAATAATATGACTTAAAGAAAAACAAAGGACAAAATACTGCAGTGTCCATATTTTTAGGAACCCCTCACCTAGTATTCATTTCTTATAGGACATTTTTTTAGGACAATATGCTGCAGATTCCATAGTTTTAGCATGTCTTCTAGTCTTTCTTAAGATTAGACTTAACAAAAATCAAAAATACACTGCAGTGTCCATCTTTTTAGCACTCACTCTGCTAGTCTCTCTGGCTCATTGACATATTTTTGTACAACATTCTGTAGTGTCCATCTTTTTAGAACTCCCCAATGATATTATAAGTAAAAGAGGTAGATAGGTTACCAACCCAACATTCGATTTTCAAAAACAGCAAATGTAAATAACTTTACAATGTGACACTAAAGATGACAAGTGGAAGTAGGACGTCATGTCCAATTATGAAATGTGTAAGTAGGACATCAGAAGCTAAAAAGAGACATGAATAATTATGTTGCTTCCGCTGACGCCGAAGCGACTCTGCTGAGCACAGTCGATCTATTCTGTAAAATTTTCACCTTGAAAACTTAGGTGAAGTGAGCTGTCAATATTCAGCCGATTCCTAGCTTAAGGGTAGAATTACCGCTCGCTTCACCTTCGTTTTGACGGTGAGTTTTTTGTGATGATTTGAGTGACGATAGACTGACTGGTGTGCTACCTAGCCCAGTTTCAACATGCCACTTGCAGAACGCGTATATCCACCTCTTTTTATTTAAAATATCATTGACTAAAAGCCATTATCACTAAGGGCATGTTGATAATGGCTTGTTATTATAAGATGATGCATTTCACGAAGGCGCGTCAATCATTCCAATGCATTAAATGGCATAAGAGTCAAAAGACGTGCACTCGTAAATCGCACTATCAACAGCTAAATATCTTTTAGCGATTACACACAACGCGTCAACCGGGGCTATATCTCTGGAAGAAGAGGTAATGGAGGTAGATGCTCCGGACGAGCCAGACAACACTCCCGCCGTGGATGTCGACACCGACGCTATAGAGCCGAATGTCATCAATGAAGGCACTGCCGTACGTATCTGCTTGCATAGCGAATGTTCACTAGCTAACTTTTAAGGTCAAAATTATTCATCTTTGGCACAGTTTTTGACATTTTCAATTTTCAAGCCTTTGAAGAATGGTGCTTGCTAATAACCAATTGTTGTCATCTGTTAAATCATAGCCTTTATGAACGTAATGGAATTACCCATCAGTAAAAAAATCTACTGGGGATGAATTTTCAAAAACCCTTTGTCAACTTCATTTTAAAAGGAACTATTGTGCAAAATGTCATGCTTCTAGCTAGACTGGGCGGCTAGGCTTTGTCTACCATTTTTTTTTTGCCTATGTTTTCCCACTGCAGGTCAAAGGCCTCCCTTTCTCTTTTCCACTCTTCTCTGTCTTGAGCTAGTGGGGACAAGTCCTGCCTATAGGTGTCAAGCTCGTCCCGCCATCTTCTATTGGGTCTGCCTCGATGTCATCGGACGTTTTCGGGGACCCAAATGGTGGTAAACTTGGCCCATTATTTGTTTGACATGCGGGAAACGTGTCCGGCCCAGTCCCACTTAAGCTTGGCTGATTTTTGAGTGACGTCGGCGATTTGTGTTTTGGAGCGCAGCAGTGAGTGAATGGATTAAAATAGTGTATTACGGGTTAAGCGCCAGGGTAGACCGCGAAATTCAAATTTTCTTACGTTTTCTGCAATTTGCTGATCAGTGTCAGATTGTATTTGAATTAAAATATGATTCCCGACCGTAACAAGTTTGTATTTACAAAGTTATAATCATTAGAATGATTAAGTTAGAAAAGCCCTCGCTGGCCTTTCTAACTCAATATAAATCAACAATGATTCTAATTCTGTAAATATGTACTTGTTACGGTCGCGAATCATATTTTGATACAACCTGACATGAGTATAACATCTATTGTATCATATTCTAGGAAATAAATATTTACGATTTGATTTTGGCACTGACCTGCAAATTGCAAAAAAGTAAGAAGGATTTCACGGGCTACCCTGGCGCTTTCGCCATAAGTAAATAAAACGAAACGCCAAACGTCAAAAAAGTGGGTGTCCTCCATTGACCGATACAATGGAAGGTCCTGAAAGGATCATAACATAACCACGCTTACAACGCTAAGGGCCAGCAGTATGTATACTAACAATTTACTAACGCCTGCTTCAGCAAGAGAAGATAGTACATGTTTTATATTAAAAACTTATTATTTATCTCTCTTTAATTTATTCTAATCTCAGATAATTATGAAGTTTTGGAAACACAAACTCAATGTCATACATGACATGGTCAAATTCCATTGTGACTGAAATTTATTTAGAGGCCCTAAAAGAATCATGTTCAGTCTTGACCTGAAAATTTTCGAATGCGTCTAGTGATGTAAAATATCTAAAAAAATTGCTTTTTTTTTGCTTATTGCGTATCACTTATTTGAATTTTCAAATAAAGCCAAGAAAAAAAGCAATGTTACTATGTTTATCATTCCTAATAGACTTTCGGAAACGGAGCGTGTTTTACACACGTTCCGTTTCACATAATACGAAAAACTTGTTAGTTCGTCATGTGGTTATTGAATGTTTCTAATAACCAATTGGTATTTATTTTTTACTTTACTTATTATTTTATGACCAGCTATGATTTTTTTATGTTTTAAATATGTGGGTGTGGAAAGAAAAATAAGTGTACAGCTGACAGGTTACGCATAAAACCATAGACTACAATTTAAACTACTTAAAACGAACTCTATCACAGGCTGTCATTTGTTTGACACTTCGCCTTTTATGCACGAGGCTGTGAGTTCAAATCCGGGCACGTACCAATCTCAATAAAAGTCAGAAATCGCCACCCCGTCTTGACCAAGCCTGGTGATTAATGCTCGTGCCTTCTCTGTATGAGTTTGACCGAAGATGTAAATTATCTAAGATTTTGTATTGAAGATTAGTGCTTTGCTGGCTTCTAGCTACATCGCTTGCTAACTTTTAACAGTTACATGATTACAACGCTTCTAAGGCTTATAATCTGGCGAGGGAGCGGTTTTTGTTTTTTATTTATCATAGGCGAGGTCCTATTTATGTGAAGGGAGCTCTAAGTTAGCTCGCGTCCTGACTTGCTGGTTCGTCAGAGGTAATTAGACCCTCGGCGTGCGATGTCGAGTGCCTGTTAAGACAGACGCAAATCTGTCGAAGCGCAGAGGAGCACCGATTCCACTGGCAAACAAATATCAACCTCACGAGTGTTGAAATAAAATTGCAATTAAATAAATTTCCATTAGACCGAGAGAGCGTCAAAGCGGGGGGAAGTACGCGTTTAAGGATATATATATTCGACCTATTTAAAAGGCGCAATCTTGATATTTGTTTGGCAGGGAAAACGGCGCTGCACTTCGCTTCACCAATCTGCGCTGGAAAGTACGAGGCACACGTATTTTAATGTCTATCAACGCATATAGGGCTCAATTCCAGGCTCGGTGTCCCCCAGGTTGATTTGCCTGACAAAAGAGAAACATATAATGTTGTCCAAAAGAAAAAAAATAATTGTCCGGGTTCGGGGTCCTCAGTATTCTGAAGCACTTTGCCTGGGCTACGAAAATAAAAAAATTTCGCTACAAAAGCCAAATTAGTTATTAAAATCCTTGCCTCAAAACACGTTATTTCCACTCAGACAAATATCAACTTTACGTGTGTGTAAATAAAGTTGATTTTAGAATTACTGTTTTTATATATTTTCTATTAAAGGTTGGGGTTGGATGGGTACCTCAAATTTTAATTTTTTATAAATAAAACAGATTTTTTTTATCCGAATGCATTTTGTTATTGCTGCGCGAGAGGTTATTGCCCCAGAATCGTGAGAAACATATACATGTATATCCAAATTAACCCGTACAGCTTTTTTCCAGGGGGCTACAAATTCTGATGAGAATGTCGATACTTCGCAACAACAATCTCCCTTCCATGGTGTTAAGAGGAAACGAGAAAGTAAGTTATCGTATGATTATAGTTAAACGTAGTTAACGTAAAAATAAACCGGCCGCAAAAATTGCAAATCGAGTTTACGCGCCGTCCTGTCACTAATTTCTACAACGCTTATCAATCAAAAGGATTTGTGAATTTAGAGGGTTGTATTGCAAAAACAGGTAAAAAAAAAAATGCGGGCAACCTGGTGCTTCTCCCTTAAGAACAACGCCCCCCTACCAATGTAATTCAGGCGCCAACATATCCTTTTAGCACCCTACCTTATATTTTTATTAACGCTCGGCTTCTTTACCTAATAGCATGTAGCATGAATGTCAAGAAATTAAATTAGTCTTACAACATTTTCTCAATATTTCAGCAACTGATGAAAATGCAGAGCCATATTCTGTGCAAGAGTTCAACCAAGTGAGTGTTATTTTTAATAAATAATTTAAAATACTCATGATCATCTATTAAAACCTGTAACCATATTCATTCATCATCTAAGTAAGGCTTGGATTTGAGAAAATAATAAAATAAAATTGTTTATTATTTTTATTTCAAAATCCCTGCATCGACAATCAAAAATTTTTCTTGAACATTGCTTTAAGTCGTTTTTCTTGCCCTTTTGCATGTCAGTCACTTGTTTTAAGTACCTTGTTAAGACTGCCTTTTTGGTGTAGTGGTGAAAAGCGCTACTGCTGAGCATGAGGTCCTGGGTTCGATCCCAGGTCGAGCAAAGTGTTATTGGGTTTTTCTATCTGGAATTCTCAGTAACAGCCCGGAGTCTGGAATTTGCGCCCGGTTGATGGCAATAGTCTCGCCTCCAATAAAATGGGACTTAAACATAACTGGCGAAATGTGGATGTACTACAGGTAAGCATCTGCCTAACCCTTCAGGGAAACAAAGTGTGATGTTGTGTTTACGCACGGTTTCACCCGTATTTTATTGGTACATATATTTTCTTCACCAATGTAGAGTCTGCGAGGCCTAAGCTGAGCTTTGCATTTGTGTGAGTGCACATATAGATAGTGTAGGTGTGATGTCCGATTGAAACTAGAGCGCGTTTGGTTTAAACCGGTTTATACAATCGGCTTGAGTCGCTGTGCGTTGTTCCATTGGTGTGATTGGTAATCACTCACACAAATACAAACCTAAGAGAGAGAACCTAGACCTCGCGGACTGTAACACACACACTTCTGATGTGTTACGATTAAAAAAGGCAACTGTATCTTGTTTATCACCATTCTATGTATTATTTAATGTAATGCCTAGTACAGACGAGACGATTTTGTTTGACATGAAAAATAAGGCATTGGATATAATTGTTGAACAGTCAAAACTAAAGGAATAGTCATACTGAGTTAGTACCGCAATTCACTACTCTCTATAAAGTGTCGTATACACTTGTGCGTTTATTGCAGAGTCTGCTACGCCTGCTGGAATGTCCGGTGTGCCTCGAATGGATGGAGCCGCCCATCTCGCAGTGCCGGCGCGGCCACCTGGTGTGCAGTCGCTGCCGCACGCGGCTCGCGTCTTGCCCCGTCTGCCGTACTACTTTCTCGTCAGTGCGAAACAGGGCTATGGAAGGGGTATGTCTTTTTTCTGGTTTAAATGTGTTTAGGTACAATCCGGGGCTTTTACATCTTCGTCAAGTCTGGACACATTATTCTTTTTAAAGCTCCGTCACTGAGCCAGATAGACGACAAAGTCAAAAGTCAAAGTATTTATAGTGTGATTTTTGGTGATACAGTAGGTCTTAGAGTTAGGTTATGGTAACTCAAAAAACTACCCATTAAAATCGATATCAAGTTAAAATTAACAAAAATTTCAACATTTAGAATACAATTAATTACAAAATAAATATTCAGAACACAATAAATAAGTCAAGTTTTTGAATTTTCGAGCTTAAATACATCATTATCATTTTGTTTAAACTATTGTTTCGATAACTATATTTTGTTACCTGATGACAAATATTATAAAAGCAAGGTGTACGCTACGTTTGATCAATGTCGAATCGACGTCAAGCTAACTGTTTTAATGGCCTGGCCATATTATGAAATGCTAGCTGCGGCCCGTTGTTTGTTTGAATGACTCGTAATGATTTATGTCTATGTATGCAAAATTTAAAACAACCGTTTAAGCGTGAAAGCGTAACAAGCAAACGTACAAGAATATATAAAAAAACTTAATTTAATAGTATCTATATAAATCAGTCTGTCAGAGTCACATTTTTTAATTCGGTCTAACATATAAAGAAGATGGCTGAACGTCATTTCGTAGTGGTACTACGACGCAATATACAAAAGTGACAAACATATATCAGCCTGGGTTATTCCATTTATCTACCCCAACGGAATAACCAGGCCACCTTAATTAAAATATAAAATAATTAATGGGTAAGTAGTGGTAACAAGACGTTAATACAAAATACCGTAAAGGAAAATGTGTCCGTGACATGAAACATCGCGTACGGAATTGACGTATATGAGAAAGAATAGTGGCCTAAGAACCGATCCCTGGGGCACATCGAAATTCTTGGTCTAATCGCATAAATAACTTTTTCAAAGAATTTAGAAACGACAGGAAGAACGGAGATAGGCAGGTAATTGTTCGGGTCAGTTTTTGTGCCAGATTTATGATTAGGGGTGACCAGCGATTTTCAGAGCATCTGGAAACGTTTCCTCAGCAAGTTGTTCATTAATGCAATTTGTCAGCTTGTATGATAATAGGGTTTTAAACATTTAATTATTTTTGTAGTTATCCCGTCAATCCCTGCACTACAGTTTGGATCAAGACTAATGATTATTTTGAGATTTCGTCCGTTTGACACGGTGTAAAAGTAGTTAGTTCATTAGTATAATCTCTTGTCTGTTTTGTGGTGTCTACTTTGTGTTTTTGCTGTGTCGATAGGATAGCGTTAGCGAGTGTCGAGCCGATCGTTGCGAAGAAGACGTTAAAAGTCTCACAGATTTCTCTACCGTCGGTTACGGGCCCGTCTTTGGTGAAGATAGTTGGAGGAGTAAAATGTGTTCTGACCTTGTTGTTGGACAGTGTGTTCATTAGTTCCCACATCTTATTTGGGTTTCCTGAATATTTCTTTAATGTTTCATAGTAGTTTTTTTTTGTATTTTGAATTCTTTTCTTGAGTGTTTGATATATTCAAAGAGTTTTTCGTAGTTCACTGCATCATACTTGATACGTTTTCTAGATGGTGATTTGTACCTTTTTATTGATAGGTAAATCTGCTTATGATCGGATATGGGCGAGTCTTTTCTTGTTACCATGTGGATGACCTTATGTTTCAAGTTTGCGCATACATGGTCGAGAATAGTCTTTATGGAATTGGTTTGACGTGTGCAGTGGTCTTCGCTGATTTTTGTTAAAAATTTTGTAGCCAGATTCTTGTACCGTAGTTCTATACCGTTTGTTGCTGCTATTTCTTGTTAATAGGTAAATGTTAAAATTTGTGATAAGTACACTTCAAGAAACTCTTTTATGTTGGTGGTTCCAGGGTTGTAGACTAAACCAATGTTCAATGCATATTTTTCTAGACCTACCCAAAGGTAGTTTATGCCTCCAGTTTAGGTTTTTTCGTTCACTCTATGATTTATATTATTGTGCACAACTATGGAAACCCCACCACCTCTAGAGTCTGTTCTTAGATTATAATAATGTGTGTAGTTGGGTAGTTGAAATGATTCCGCATCCTCTTTAGATTAATCATGTTTCGGTGAGTAGGATAACATGGGTAGTGTTTTCGATCGATTGTAAAGAACATTTTATTCGTCAAATTTTCCTCGCTTGCGTTATAATCCGCACTTTTGCGTAAAATAAATTTGGGCAGGTTTTGATGTAGAAACATCCTGGTAGGTGTGACATAGCTGATAGGTAATAGTTTCATTGGCTTGGTTTTGCAAGAAAGGCGAGATTAAGGGTTTTTGATGGCATTTCCACGATCTTTGGAGTACCGCTAACATACTTGATAACCGGGTCCTTTACCCCGTTTTCTTTACGCCCGTCGCGTCAACTCTTGGCTCAGTTCTTTCATTACATTCTTCTGATTAAAGGTCTTATCTGAGTATAATTTGATGTTGCTTGGTAATTTATTTTTATTCTGCAATATTTCCTAATATGTTACAAAGGGCTTAAAGCTAGGAACAAAAATATGGACCCTGTAAGAGACGAAGAACGCTTTAATTTGATTACTTATTTTGTAGGACTTGACAAAACATCGAAATTTCTTAATTATTATGTACATAGTAATGTATAAACACATACATTTTTCGAAAAAAATCTCTAAATGATGGCGAAAACCGCTTGAAAACCCGTGACCCCGATGGGGTTTCCCATTATTTCGGCATAAATGACAAACTTCCATTACAAACTTTCATCCCTTATTTATCCTCCATTTGGGTATTTTTAAAATCCTTACTTCCTGCTTACCTTCGTTACATAATAAACGCTTGGGCAATCTTTACTATTTATTAGCAGACAGAGGCGATGTGCTGCGATCTAGTTACTTAATTAATAAAAGTAGTTTTTTCGTTCAAACAATTAGTTAATACGGGAACTGGATACCATATTACTTGTTTTTTTGTGTGTTTGTATAAGTGTTTATTATATATACTACATTAACAGTGCGCGGAGCTTTAAAATAAAAAAAAATGTCTGAAACGAATTAAAGTTTTTGTCAAGTAGATTGCATGCCTTTGTATTTATTTGTTACTATTCTTGGAATGCTTAAATTATTTGTCCTTTTCCAGTCTAAATACCTTAAATTTCATTTTAGTCCAATAATAAGATTCATCGTCAATCCAAGACACCATTTGATTGTATGTTTTTCGAAACGTCAATTTATTGTTTCCATGTTTTCAAATCCGCCTCTTTCTTTTATTACATAGGCTTCGAAGTTAAAAAAAAAACCGGCCAAAATCGAGTACTTTGTGTATGGGATAAGTAGCACACGTGGTGGGATGATGAAGCACATGAGTAGCAGTTTCTGTGTTCGCAGGTGGCAGAGATGTTGCGCTACCCGTGCCGGCACGGCTGCGGCCGCGAGGTGCGCCTGCGCAAGCGCGCGCCGCATGAGGCCAGCTGCGGCGCGCGCCGCTACCACTGTCCCGCGCCGCCCTGTGCGCGCCACCCGCCGCTCGCGCACCATGAGCTCGCGCATCACTTCCAGGTAACGTACAGGTAACATACAGGCCAGCTGCGGCGCGCGCCGCTACCACTGTCCCGCGCCGCCCTGTGCGCGCCACCCGCCGCTCGCGCACCATGAGCTCGCGCATCACTTCCAGGTAACGTACAGGTAACATACAGGCCAGCTGCGGCGCGCGCCGCTACCACTGTCCCGCGCCGCCCTGTGCGCGCCACCCGCCGCTCGCGCACCATGAGCTCGCGCATCACTTCCAGGTAACGTACAGGTAACATACAGGCCAGCTGCGGCGCGCGCCGCTACCACTGTCCCGCGCCGCCCTGTGCGCGCCACCCGCCGCTCGCGCACCATGAGCTCGCGCATCACTTCCAGGTAACGTACAGGTAACATACAGGCCAGCTGCGGCGCGCGCCGCTACCACTGTCCCGCGCCGCCCTGTGCGCGCCACCCGCCGCTCGCGCACCATGAGCTCGCGCATCACTTCCAGGTAACGTACAGGTAACATACAGGCCAGCTGCGGCGCGCGCCGCTACCACTGTCCCGCGCCGCCCTGTGCGCGCCACCCGCCGCTCGCGCACCATGAGCTCGCGCATCACTTCCAGGTAACGTACAGGTAACATACAGGCCAGCTGCGGCGCGCGCCGCTACCACTGTCCCGCGCCGCCCTGTGCGCGCCACCCGCCGCTCGCGCACCATGAGCTCGCGCATCACTTCCAGGTAACGTACAGGTAACATACAGGCCAGCTGCGGCGCGCGCCGCTACCACTGTCCCGCGCCGCCCTGTGCGCGCCACCCGCCGCTCGCGCACCATGAGCTCGCGCATCACTTCCAGGTAACGTACAGGTAACATACAGGCCAGCTGCGGCGCGCGCCGCTACCACTGTCCCGCGCCGCCCTGTGCGCGCCACCCGCCGCTCGCGCACCATGAGCTCGCGCATCACTTCCAGGTAACGTACAGGTAACATACAGGCCAGCTGCGGCGCGCGCCGCTACCACTGTCCCGCGCCGCCCTGTGCGCGCCACCCGCCGCTCGCGCACCATGAGCTCGCGCATCACTTCCAGGTAACGTACAGGTAACATACAGGCCAGCTGCGGCGCGCGCCGCTACCACTGTCCCGCGCCGCCCTGTGCGCGCCACCCGCCGCTCGCGCACCATGAGCTCGCGCATCACTTCCAGGTAACGTACAGGTAACATACAGGCCAGCTGCGGCGCGCGCCGCTACCACTGTCCCGCGCCGCCCTGTGCGCGCCACCCGCCGCTCGCGCACCATGAGCTCGCGCATCACTTCCAGGTAACGTACAGGTAACATACAGGCCAGCTGCGGCGCGCGCCGCTACCACTGTCCCGCGCCGCCCTGTGCGCGCCACCCGCCGCTCGCGCACCATGAGCTCGCGCATCACTTCCAGGTAACGTACAGGTAACATACAGGCCAGCTGCGGCGCGCGCCGCTACCACTGTCCCGCGCCGCCCTGTGCGCGCCACCCGCCGCTCGCGCACCATGAGCTCGCGCATCACTTCCAGGTAACGTACAGGTAACATACAGGCCAGCTGCGGCGCGCGCCGCTACCACTGTCCCGCGCCGCCCTGTGCGCGCCACCCGCCGCTCGCGCACCATGAGCTCGCGCATCACTTCCAGGTAACGTACAGGTAACATACAGGCCAGCTGCGGCGCGCGCCGCTACCACTGTCCCGCGCCGCCCTGTGCGCGCCACCCGCCGCTCGCGCACCATGAGCTCGCGCATCACTTCCAGGTAACGTACAGGTAACATACAGGCCAGCTGCGGCGCGCGCCGCTACCACTGTCCCGCGCCGCCCTGTGCGCGCCACCCGCCGCTCGCGCACCATGAGCTCGCGCATCACTTCCAGGTAACGTACAGGTAACATACAGGCCAGCTGCGGCGCGCGCCGCTACCACTGTCCCGCGCCGCCCTGTGCGCGCCACCCGCCGCTCGCGCACCATGAGCTCGCGCATCACTTCCAGGTAACGTACAGGTAACATACAGGCCAGCTGCGGCGCGCGCCGCTACCACTGTCCCGCGCCGCCCTGTGCGCGCCACCCGCCGCTCGCGCACCATGAGCTCGCGCATCACTTCCAGGTAACGTACAGGTAACATACAGGCCAGCTGCGGCGCGCGCCGCTACCACTGTCCCGCGCCGCCCTGTGCGCGCCACCCGCCGCTCGCGCACCATGAGCTCGCGCATCACTTCCAGGTAACGTACAGGTAACATACAGGCCAGCTGCGGCGCGCGCCGCTACCACTGTCCCGCGCCGCCCTGTGCGCGCCACCCGCCGCTCGCGCACCATGAGCTCGCGCATCACTTCCAGGTAACGTACAGGTAACATACAGGCCAGCTGCGGCGCGCGCCGCTACCACTGTCCCGCGCCGCCCTGTGCGCGCCACTCGCCGCTCGCGCACCATGAGCTCGCGCATCACTTCCAGGTAACAGGATTATACCTCGGTACAATAGGACGCAATTTATATGTAGCATCAACAAAATTCGTTAAACCGATCACTTGCGATTTACGCAACCAATAACGCTCACTATCGCGCCATTCAATGCTATTCGCTCTATGTTTTCCCGACTCAGTTCAACCCGAGACAGCGCGTTGAATGCATGTGAGTGAATCATTCCGTACACTGCGTGACCATTTAAAGGAGAAGTCAATAATTTTAGTTTTTTGATTATGATGGAGAGCAGTGGTGGCCCGCATGGTGAATTACGGCCCAGTCCCTCTCACAGAGGAGGCCTGTGTCCCAGCAGTGGGAACATATATGTATGTATTTATGTATGATTATGATGTAATTATGAATGAACGAATGAATGAAATGCACCGACCCCAGCGTGGTTTGACCAGACTCGATTAATCGAATGGACCTTAAGATTTGCACTAGCCCTTGAAGCCTCATGCTTCATGGTGCTACAAAGACCATTGCATATCAAGGAATAGACCGGGGGGCGCTTTAATGGTAGGGTGGTGGACGTGCCCTTAAGATAGGAAGGAGAGTGAGAGCCAATCGAGTAGTGCACCCTAAAATTAGCATTGGTCTAGTGGAGAGACGGGTAATATTTGTCTTTGGGAGGGCATCTTTTAACGACGTCGCAGCCGGTCTCTACTATGCTGTGTTGTTCCAATATCTTAGTCTGAGGTCTCGCTACTATCCGTTTCAGGTTTCTTGTATATTTCGCTAGCAGCTTTTTTTATTTTATCTCGTTTTACAGCCGTGTTCATCCAGAAGTTGATTTCCTTGTCGAAGTAAGTCACGTCCTGTTTGAGGTTGTCATTCCAAGTGTAAATAGTTCGGCCGACTTATTTGGATTTGGCCTTGTACTGCATTGCAGCATGTAGCAGGTGTGATTTTCGTCGTCTGTGGAGATGTGCGAGATAACACATCCTGTGGTTCTTGATGCGTTAGGTTACGGGTTATCCTTTTAAAATTTCATGCATTTTCTTTTGTCTTGGTATATTCTTAGCGTGGTTAATCAGGTCTCTCATGATAACTCTTTCATGTTTTCACAGTCGTGACTTGTTGGCTTTAGTGAGTGCCGACACTTTCAGACTGTGTATCATAGAAGGTACGATCACCATTTGATACATGAGTCTGGCTAATTTCTTGCCTATATTTGAGTTTATTATAAATGGTATTGGTGACTTCGCGTCACAATTATAAGGAAAATTAGTACGACTTTCATGTCACTGTAAAAAGATTGCCACAGTAAGATCAATGTTAAATAAATTAAAGGAAGCCATAAAATTCAACTTTGCGCAAAAACTGCATGACCAGGGATTGAAATTCAGGACAATGGAAAATAAGTGATTTTTAATGGCCCAGAAAGATGAAGTTAGACTTCAGCGGATTAAGTGTCTTCGACGGATGCAAAAATTTTGAATTGAAGGTCGGGATATGGTTTATACTGACGAGACTTACCACGCCACACATACAAAGGAATGTCGTTGGGAAGATAGCTCTAAGAAAGGCTTAAAAGAACCGATAGCAAAAGGTGAAAGATTATTTATTGTCCACGCTGGCAGCTCAAGAGGTTTTGTACCGGACGTTCTCAAAGTACTGGCGATTATGACCACGAGATGAATAAAGAAAATGACGAAAAATGGTTTAAACAACATTTCATTCCGAATCTACGACCTAATACTGTTGTGGTCATAGGTAACGCTTCTTAACATAACACACAGATAAACAATGCACCGGGTTCCAACTCTCTATAAGCAACTATGCAATCATGGCTTACATCTAAAAACATACCCTTTGCGTCGAATCGGCTGTAATCATTAAACGCCACAAAGCAAAACACATGAAAAACTCAATTGACCAAATAATGGCCGAACATAGTCAATATTTTTAACGGTTACCATCTTATCACCCGGAGTTTAACCCAATCGAGAATTTGTGGGCCCAAGTGAAGGGCCATGTTGGTTCTTAGAATGTCTCGATTAATCTAACGCAAGTCAAAGAACTCAAAGAAGTATTAATGGAAAAAATCAAATCTATTGGCGTGGCCGAATGGTAAAAATAGTCGATCACGCGATAAAATGCAAAAAAGACCATATGCGAGGATAGAACAGACCAATATTTGGATCAATTTATCATAAACTTAAATTACTCATTATCAGACAGCGAAATCGTTTGACGACTTTAGTGGAGCTGTTGATACTGAAGATTTAAAAGTATGGATGTCGAAGGTATACAACCAACCGAAATATGAATGAACTATTTTATAATATTTGGTTTTATGTCGCTCAAAGCCAATAAAACATATTGCCTTGGTTTTTTTATATGACGTATTCCATTTATTGCATGCCCTTAATTAGTTATTTTAAAGACTAACTACACTCTTCCTGACGCTTCTTGTAATAAGGTTCAGTATAGATTGTGGCCTGTATGAGATAATACAAATATGCTTTATTTAATTCTTGGTTTTTATTACATTTTTATTCTAAGTACTCTAATCTTCTTAACGCAATGCTTCGCGTATTTCCTTCTACTGATTAAGGATTGCTGGTTTTGAATGGTAGCTACACGATATATCGTCCTTCTTCGTTTCTTTTGTATGTTGTTTCATAAATCTTCTCACAAACCTCTTCATCTTATGTTAACTTTCTTGTTGTGTTTGTATCTATTTCCCATTAGACTTTTAACATATCGTCAATTTCTACCTGATGATGCATGACGATCATAGATTGCTCTGGTTGTGTATTGTCATCTATTTTTCCCAAAAAAAAACAATCAAGGATGTTTTTTTGCGGGCATGGTGAAGCTGGAGGACCCTTCATGACACCATTTAGTAGTATTTGTGCATACTCTTCATGACCCAAAAGCAAGTATTTTGAACTTGAGGTGTAGTTGTTAGGGTCAGCCAGACTAAGCCCTGTGAGGTGAGGCCAGTCTTGTACCCTAATTGTTGTTTTGGGAATCTCAGTAGGCAATTGCTTGTTCATGACGTAAGCATCAATATTGAGGTTGAACTTCGAACACCTTGATAATACCTCGACCTGAACTACTTGCTTGATTGTTGACTTCATAGATCCCATTCCTAATATGCTTCCTGTTACTGGTTGTCTTCTAAGCTTTAATATTTGAGCGGCTTTTTTATTTTTATTGGAGATGGGTTTACTCTTGACTTACTCTAGTCTAGGTCAGAGGTGACAGAAACAAAGTCTACGATGGAGTCAGCTTACCCAGAAGATGCCTGTACACTCTAATTTTGAAGAGATTCGGGTTGAATGCGTTCGAGAACACAGACGCAGGTAGTGAGTTCCACTCTTTTGCCGTGCGAATTATGAAGGATGTTTGGAAGCGCTGAGTGCGAATTGGTGGAATGGCAACTAGGTATGGATGGTAACTAGCAGTTGTTATAAGCGGCTGTTTCGGTAATAAAACAACTCTGATCTGCGGTCTATTAGCGCCCTCAACAAAGTAGTGTGTTCATCTTCACTTCGTACTAAAACTACTGCCGTCGCTAATAGTGCAATTCTCTTTCTTTTCCCTGTGTAAATTTGTGATTGTGACGTCATCACTGTATTGACGCTCGTTTTTACTTCTTTTCCACCTTCATTGCTTTGCATTGTTTCTTTCGGTTGAGTTTCATTACTTGGTGAACCTTAGGTAACTAACTGTGGTTGGTCTCTTTCGGTGAAGAAGTGTGTGATGACGTTTTCGACAGAGTCTGCATGATGTGGACAGCCTACAATGTTTTACGGAGTGGCCAGGAACCAAGCAATTAAAACAGATGAACCTGCTTTTCAATACTTCATATCTTTGCGTTGGTTGCATTTTTCCGAAGTCTTTGCAATGACTGAGTGAATGGTCACACAATAATAATATCATAAATAATAATAATGACGATATCGTTGATAAAGGAACTCTTTGCCAATATTATTGTGTTTACGATTTGGCGGCAAATTGAAAATTGTCTGTGTCACGTCAGCATGAATTTAACGCGAGAAACATTTTTTTCGCGGTTTTTTTATGACTTTTGATGTAATATAAGTCAACAAGAGCATTATGATAACACTTCGATTGGCCTTTCACTATGAAGCCCCATCTCGTGCGACTGTTTAATAACTGGTTTAATGAGTTTAAATGTGGTCGCACTAATCTCACCGATGATCTGCGTGAGGGACGGCTTTCTACGGCGACGACTAAAGATAACATAAGTGATGTGCGGCGTATGATAGAGACTGACAAAAGAGTGACTTATCAGCAGATTCGGACAAGCTTAGGCATCGGTATGAGTCAAGTGCACAAAATCCGCCAGGAACATTTAGGGGTCAGGAAGCTTTTTGCTCGGTGGATACCTCATAATTTGACAGAGGCCCAAAAACTCCGTCGTGTTGATTGGTGTCGTGAAATGGTTTAAAGATTTAACGGAGGTGACTCAAATGCTGTGTTCGACATACTTACGGGTGACGAATGCTGGATTTATTGTTATGATCCTGAAACTAAGAGACAGTCTGTTGTCTGGGTGTTTCCTTCCGAGGAGTTGCCCACTAAAGTGAAGAGGGGTCGAAGCGTGGCAAAAAAGATGGTGGCGTCGTTCTTCGGAAGGACAGGTCATTACGCAACAATTGTTTTAGAGGTTCGAAAGCGGTTACTGCGGAGTGGTACACTTCCAATTGTTTGCCACTTGTCTTGGAAAAAGTTCGGGAGAAACGACCACGCAGTAGGATCGGTTTTCACCACGACAACGCCTCGTCGCACACCGCCAAGCAAACAATCGAGCACTTGGCGACGTCAGACGTGGAATTACTGGGTTATCCGCCCCATAGCCCCGACCTCGCATCTTGCGATTTTTATTTATTTCCGAAAATAAAAGAAAAACTTTGAGGAAAACGTTTTATGGACGCCGAGTAAGCAGTGGCTGCGTTTCAAAATGCCGTCGAAGAGACCCCCAAGGACGAGAGGGCAAAATGCTTTTATCAGTGGTTCCAACGGATGCAGCGCTGTATTGATGTAAATGGACACTATTTTGAAAATATATAATAAAACTAATAACTTCCTAGTTTGTTCAGTTTTTGCTTTTCTAAGAACTTTCAGTGTCACCCTCGTATGTAGCACAGTTCTTGTAGAATGAAGCTCGATAACACAGATCACTCGTAATATCTTGAAATCACCAATTTCTCAAAAATTACCCAAATACTACGAACACGTGTTTACATTTTAAAAATAACAATTTTTTTGCACTGAACTCGGCGTTGGAATGCGGTAACGTAATCGCTTGATCTATCTGGCTCGTTTGGACCAAAATGTTCCTTACGCTGCTTGTAATAAGGTTCAGTACAGATTGTGGACTGAATGAGATAATAAAAATACGTGTGGTTGATTCAATGTTTTAATGCAGACTAAATAGGCATGGTAATGAGTATGAGTAGAACATACACATTCTAATAATAACTCTTTGAATTACATACAATACTACAACACTACAATACTAGAACCTTTTCGCATTTATTTATCATGCTACAATAGGGATGATGACTAATATTACAAATGTTCGTAAAAATCAAGTAACTTCAAAGAAGGCATCTGTAAAATAAGATAAACGAAAAGATCTGTAAAATCGATGAAAATATGAAGAAGCTTCAAGCTTTAAAAGTTTTTGGAGGGGACTATTCTTGTCCTTGTCGCGCAGTATTGACCATGTACAGCGCTAGTATGAAATTAAATAGTCGTGACGTCACTTCTACGATAGTGCTGTCAATTTTTTAAGCTTTTACACATTTTCTAATATTGTTTGCACAATTGGTAAACAAATATTTTTTTGAGTAAAAAATGTAATAAATAATCCGGTGATATAAATAATTTAAACGTAATAAAGTGAAGTTTTTAACACTAAATATCTCTACAAGTTTGATTTGTGTTATACGTCGGTCTAGCCGTAAATCCTACAAAACGAATAAAAAAAAACAAACAATACAGACATTATTTACGTAATCATTGATTTTACAAATAGATTTGGTTATATGACTTTACAAGTTATTGCATTTGCGTAATGACAATTTTCGCATAAAGCGCACTCTTTTCGGATGTGATCGGTTTGAATTTTGCCGACGCTACATCTAAGTTTCGTCGTACAGTACCTACCTACAAAGCTACAAGGCCATTTATGATGAAAACAAATTTACACGTACAGATAATCATTTTCCAGAATCTAATAAATCTCTTTCTGTCGATCACAAGTGCAGTTCACTAAAACGAGAAATGCATTCCAGTGCAAAAGCGCTTTTGATTCCATCATTGCTTACGAGCGAGCATCTCGCTCTTGCGAATGCCATATCTAAGTGCCAGAAAGAGATAAAGATTCAGCTGAACCTTTATCTATTTTAGTCACTGTCCAATATTTGCACTTGTTATTCGGTACAATGCTTTAACCACAATAATTCTTACCATCCATCATCCTTCCAGTGCAAACATCTCCCGATCGTGAAGATCGGTCGGAAGCACAAGTTCTCAATGAAGGTGAACTCTGAGCAGCACGACACTTGGCTCATCATGGCGCTTGACGAGTACTTCCATCTACGCGTGGATGTAGATATACGCACGTGGGGAGTCATCGTGTATGTGGCCTATATTGGGCCTAAGCGCAAGGCTAAACATTATACTTATGAGGTATGTAGAAACTATCATAGACCTATAACATTTACTTATAAGATATGGTGAAACTATCATCGAATTATAATCTACATTTATTCTAGATCTCCTTTAGAATAGTTTTCAAAGATCTCATGCCTTCAAAGCTGAATCGTTGTCGTTGCATATCACGAAAGCGCGTCATTGTAATTTCAATTTTATACATTCGCTTATTGTGACCTAACATTATGCTCGTAGTATGCAACGATTATCTTACAAGTGCCGTCTGCGTTGTCTTGCTTGCCGCTGTCTGACGATGCTCTGATATTAGAATAATAATTAATCATACTCTTTAACACGTTCCCATTTGTGTATCCACATATTATTCTACCTTTCTTTTGTAATACCAGGTCACCGTAGAAGGGCAGCACAACTCTAGGAGTCTGAAATACGCGCGAGCCACGCACAGCGACCTCGAGAGCTCGTCTCTAAACGTAAGTCGCCAAGATTGCTTCCACCTCACCCTGGACCAAGCGCTCAACTTCCTTCGTTTCAAGAACAGGCACTGCGAACCAGACAAATTCTTGGATTTTGATGTCGAGATCGGCAAATGTCAAAGTGTCAACGCACAGGAATCTAAAGATGATTCTGATTCTTAAATCACACGAGTAAATATCCAGCAGAGACAACGCTTTAAATCGATTCGGACGGCCAAGAAAGTTGTCTATCAGTTTTGACAACATTGATTAGCAAATGAAAATATCGCTTAGGTTGAGAATCAGTTCAATGCATGACGTCGTTGCTATACAGCGTAGATTATTTTTGCAAGTGAAAAAAGACCCTTATATTAAAAGACGTGTCAAAGAATATTTATTTGTGTGGTAGACTACTATTTTGACTGACTGTCCTTATCATAACGCTATTGTATGAAGATAGTTGCCTGTTGGATATACAGCAATGTGATGAAGCTGTGATTGTATAATAATTATGAAACTCAACACAGAGCTGTCGAATTTAAAATTTGGATTCAATCAGGTTGCAATCGTAAAACTTTTCAGATCATAATGCAATTTCTGTGACTATTGACGCGATAAGGTGACCTTACCTTACCTGGTCACGCGTTCTCACAGAAATTGTAGAAATTACCTAGGCCTTATCCTAGCTGTGAATTTCTTTATCACTCACACCGTTTCCATGGTTATGTCGCAAGAGTGCGCAAAATATATCTAAATGTGTAAAAGTATCCGGCAGCTCCTTTAAACGTCTCGAATGTCGTGTCAGTTACAACTACAACCCAATCTCCAGATTGGACGTGTTTTTATTGTAACGACCGTCTTGTCGTCATGTTCGAGTGCAAGAAAGAGACAGAGCGATGCTAGTCGAATAGCGCTGTTCCTTTTTCGCAACCGCACAATGATGGCTTCACTATACGGTCTCAGAAGTGATCTCGATCTACACACACAACGCCTAGAAAATAATTAGATTTTTATTTTCGTATTTGTAGATTGCTCACTGTTGGTATAATATGGTTCTATTATAATAATAAAATGTTAGTAATTTTAATAGGGTTGCCAGATTTTATTACTTAGCCGGTCAATTTCGGCTTTTTACACCTTTGTCCGGCAAAAGTTTATAGATTTTATTTAAAAAAAGTTATTAAATTAAAATGTAAAAACATTATGCAGTGCACATTTCCATGACAAAATTATTCATACGTATAAAAATTGCTCCGACTTTGGAGAGAAAATGTCCGGCTAAAGAAACAGATCCTTCCGCCTTTCGTAAATTTCTTTTTGATCTGGCAACCATAATCATGTAAGTGTAGATATGCTCTAACTACTTTAATCGATATTGCTAAATCATTGTTATTAAACATTTCCATGTTATGTTTTGATCTATACATTTAAAATTCTTATAGTAAAAGTTTATACTTACTTTATTTATGAATCGTTAGTTTTAAGTTTAAATATTACCCAATAGTGTTCTAATATTTTAAATTAAAATAAAACAAAAAGTATATTTTTGGTATTTTATTTTAGATCTCTATAATGACATCATTATACAGATGATACGGCTATATACAGATGAAATTACGATATAATGCATTATGTACAATGTAAATTTTCACAGAATATAATAAAATTCATGATACTTCATGTTCAATTTTCAACTGCATGTTTTGTCGAGTGACCTAAAGCGATAGGAAAACATAACAAACATAGTTTATTTAGCTCTTGAAGCGTCCTCGTTATTTTTGTATGTGTATGTGTGTGTGTATAGAAATGTCACTGTACAACAAAAATTACAGTATATGTACCGGGTAAAACGGGGTGAATAGGCATGCAGGGGTGAATCGATACGAAACAATATATTGTTTGTCGAAGATTGAAATAATATAGTTTGTTGCTAACAGGGGCACTTGGCAACAAAAAATATTATTTCAATGTTAAAATCTCTTTTAAAGTTTCGTTTCGATTCTCCCCTGCATCCCTATTCACCCCGTTTTACGGTACTTGCCTATAGCGAGGTTGCAGTACTTTTTAACTTTATTAGACCTTTGTAAATCTAGCCAAATGTAAATGTTGCGCAAATAAAATATTTGAGGAAAATTGGTCAGGCGGTAAGACGGAATCATGAATTATAAGAATTGCCTATCGAGCCAATTCTATAGTGATATAGTGTCATCTTTATGACTTTTTTTAAGAAACAAAAAAAAGATGACACTATATCGCTATTAAAACGTGTACTTGAAGAAATTCATTATGAAACCAAGTAAAAGTTAAAAGATAAGGATTATTCTTTTTGTCAAAATCTAGCATAGCAAGTCAAGTACGCGTACCGGGCCAGTGCCCGCCGAAACGCAAAACAAGCCACCACCGCACTACAAAAGGGCTTTAACAAACGAGACGAACGCTCCGTGAGATAAACGAACTATTCTATTCTAAGCGTTACTGTGTACAGTCCGCGAGGCCTAAGCTGAGCTTTGCATTTGTGTGAGTGATTACCAATCGAACCAATGCACAGTGGTTCCGCCATAGGTCGTAAATCCATAAAACTCATATTCGAATTTCCAGAAACAAGTTACATATTTCGATAGACCATTAAACGAGCTATCCGGTGATATAAATATGTCACCTATTTGTTTTCATTATCACTTACTTTTTGACCTCGGAAGTGAACGCATCGTTACGTTGCACTCGCTGTTATCGGTGACTACTCATTAAACTATTTGGTTACAAGTGAATTCTCGGAATTCTTTTGTTTGTGTTGTTGTTTTGTGCAATGGAAATTCAAGAACAAGGTATGTTTGTCAAATTTAATTGTATTTTGAATAAATTGTCAGTATAATATTTGTACTATTTACGTGCTATGCCATACATAATTTATTGTATTTTTCTAATATAATAACTTTGCTTAGAGCTACAAAATTTTACAAGATTTTGCAAACATTCGCTACTATCTTAAATTGTAGTTAAGACTGTATATTTTAAAAATATTATACTTTGATTTGCGCCATTCTGCGACGACGGCTGCTATAAAGGGCCTACGCCTGGGTAGACACAATCGTAGTAAGGTCTACGAAATTTACAACTAATTTCAAACTTTTCTTTCAGGTACTTTGATCAAGTTTTCCTTCTCAAGGATGTATATCTTTGTGATTTGGAGTACTGTGAGTGGAAAAGCAACCAAAAAAAACACCAAGTTATATTAGAAGTTTTGCTGTCATCATTCAGTGATCTCGAAAATATAGACTAAGGATTTAGATGATCGTATACTGTGTTTATGTAAAAGTCTTGATTATTATTGGAATCAAGTAGGTAGGAGTAAATCAAAGTTATTACTTAAGTATTCTGATTGGCTGAAAGACATTGAATGTATTGAGTTAAGAAGGAGCGTTGAGCAACTTGTAGGCAAACCGCGAACTGGCGGAAGCGGGACATCGAACGATGGAATACGGCAAGAAAGTTTTTTTAATAACTCTGAAGTATCTGCTGAAATTACAGGCTTAAGGAAAGACTTGATCGATCGTTGTTATATAATTTTACAAGCTTTATCATCGGGTTATAAAATGGACACAACAAAATTTAAAGAATATGCTTTGGAAACCGCACGGCAATTAGTCCAAGAGTATCTATGGTACAATCTCCCAGCTTCCGTCCACAAAGTTCTTATTCACGGATCTCAAGTAAGTGAATATGCTTTATTGTCCATCGGGCAACTTTCCGAAGAGGCAGCTGAAGCCAACAACAAACATTTTAAAGCTTTCAGACGAGATCACACTCGAAAACTGTCGAGAGAACTTACAAACTCAGATTTACTTAACAGACTTTTACTAACTCAATCCTTATATTACTGGCCTTCGGAAACTTCCCCGTAAGAAAAAGAGCGCAAAGTCAAATCAAATTTTAGATTTATTGCAAGTCTAGCTAATTTTTGATCTGTTATGTAAGTTCTAATTTTAAGTCGATTTCATGTAAAATGTCTATTGATTTCCATTTTTGTTTTTTATATTTATCTATTTAGTTGTGTCTTTTTGACACATAGAGAATACACCCCAACATGAAGAGTTTTGATTTATTGTCAAAAACGCTTCAGAACGGGGGACAAGCACACTTAATAATTTGATATTTATTTTATTATTATTTTCGTGTTAACAAATTATCAAATATATATCATTATGTATTAATTTACATATACACTAATATATTATGAGTTTTTATTGCTACCTGAACCACTTCCCACGAAAAAAATGCATTAAATAAGATTTTCAGTATTTATGACCGCCTTTGTTCGGCGGCGGTACCACTGTGCAATGTGATCGCGCGATCGCACGATCGCACAGCGCCTCAGGCCGATTGTCCGACTGGCTGGTTGCCAAGCAAAGGACGCGCGCTATGTGCACTCACATAAATGCAAAGCTCAGCTTAGGCCTCGCGCAGTGTAACACATCTACTAGATGTACCTAATAGGAGAGGCGAGGTTGTGAGAACATTGTTTTAGTTAAAACTATAAATATGTACACTTGTCTTCACGCGACTAATTGTTTGGATGCAATCGTCTGTCTCGCGTACTCCGTGTCCACAAGACCGCGGCAAACTAGAGAGAACTCTTGCACCGTCTCCAATAACCGTCTCTTACTGCTCTTCTCCCTGATAACAAAAAAATGGTTTCATTCAAAACTAGCTGACCCGACAGACATTGTCATGTCAACATTTCAATATTGTCTAGAGTAATACTAAAATTTCATAGAAAAAAGAGGCAATTTTTTCCGTAAGTTTAAAATTTCCAGGAAGCTTTTTCAAACTTTGCCAAATCGGTGCAGCCGTTCTCAAGTGATGCTAATTTCTGTCCTGGATGTAGGAAATCAGCCCTCTGGAACATGCTACCGGGAAAAAAAGTACCGGGAAATATTACCAAAAACGGGGTGAATAGGCATCCCTATTCACCCCGTTTTTTTATACTTTTTGTTGACAAAAATGTCTCTTATGTATTAAATGTATTATAATTAACGATTAATTGGCTATGTTGGCAACAAACTATATTATTTCAATGTTAGAATCCTTTTTAAAGTTTCGTTTCGATTCACCCCTGCATGCCTATTCACCCCGTTTTACCCGGTAGCTTATGTTCTTAACCAGCATGCCATATATCTCCTTTCAATTATTATTTTTGGATATCCGTTCATTGGTTTAGGCGTTACAAACATTACTTTCGAGTCTATATAAATCAAACAAAGTTGGGTTAGTTACACCATTTATAACTCAAGAACGGCTAGACCGTTTTTGATGATATTTGATTTGTTGGATTTGTCTCCGCCCCGAATAGCAGAATAACTATTAAAATATGGGAAAAATTAAAAAATGATAAACTTCCAAAGAAACTTTCATATGTCTGTTCAAAATAACTTTTTAGTCCACATTCGTTACATAAGGAACTCTTTTGCAAAATTTCATACTTCTACACCCAGCAGTTAAGGCTGTGCGTTGTCTGTCAGTGTATGAATGAATTTAAGAATTTTATTAAATAAATAGATTACAATTTATAAGTCACATGATGCGAGCTTGTGGATTGCATTATCTAGTGTGCACGTACTTGACGACGGCTTGTATGAACTTGTGCTTGTGCGGGTCCGTGGCGTGCTGCGTGGGGAAGCCGGGCGTGGCCAGCGCGAGGCGCAGCCAGCCAGACAGCGCCGCGCCGCGCCATGCCGCGCGGTTGAGGGCCAGCAGCAGCTCGGCCAGCGGCTCGATTTGGTTGCGCGGTGTTGCTCCACCTGGTATGATATAGATAGGGTTTTGATTTTTTGTCAAGCCGAATTAAAAAAGGCCATTAAAAAGGTTTTAGATTCAGGCCATTAAAAAGGCGGCGGCGGTGAGCGCAGGCGCACGAGGCTGCAGCGCGAGCGGCCGCTGCGCCGCCAGCGCCGCCAGCCAGCCGCACGCCGTAAGTAGTACACTATGTGGTGTAGTGCTAGTTACCTATACACGTCAAGGCGGCGGCGGTGAGCGCAGGCGCACGAGGCTGCAGCGCGAGCGGCCGCTGCGCCGCCAGCGCCGCCAGCCAGCCGCACGCCGTAAGTAGTACACTATGTGGTGTAGTGCTAGTTACCTATACACGTCAAGGCGGCGGCGGTGAGCGCAGGCGCACGAGGCTGCAGCGCGAGCGGCCGCTGCGCCGCCAGCGCCGCCAGCCAGCCGCACGCCGTAAGTAGTACACTATGTGGTGTAGTGCTAGTTACCTATACACGTCAAGGCGGCGGCGGTGAGCGCAGGCGCACGAGGCTGCAGCGCGAGCGGCCGCTGCGCCGCCAGCGCCGCCAGCCAGCCGGACGCCGTAAGTAGTACACTATGTGGTGTAGTGCTAGTTACCTATACACGTCAAGGCGGCGGCGGTGAGCGCAGGCGCACGAGGCTGCAGCGCGAGCGGCCGCTGCGCCGCCAGCGCCGCCAGCCAGCCGCACGCCGTAAGTAGTACACTATGTGGTGTAGTGCTAGTTACCTATACACGTCAAGGCGGCGGCGGTGAGCGCAGGCGCACGAGGCTGCAGCGCGAGCGGCCGCTGCGCCGCCAGCGCCGCCAGCCAGCCGCACGCCGTAAGTAGTACACTATGTGGTGTAGTGCTAGTTACCTATACACGTCAAGGCGGCGGCGGTGAGCGCAGGCGCACGAGGCTGCAGCGCGAGCGGCCGCTGCGCCGCCAGCGCCGCCAGCCAGCCGCACGCCGTAAGTAGTACACTATGTGGTGTAGTGCTAGTTACCTATACACGTCAAGGCGGCGGCGGTGAGCGCAGGCGCACGAGGCTGCAGCGCGAGCGGCCGCTGCGCCGCCAGCGCCGCCAGCCAGCCGCACGCCGTAAGTAGTACACTATGTGGTGTAGTGCTAGTTACCTATACACGTCAAGGCGGCGGCGGTGAGCGCAGGCGCACGAGGCTGCAGCGCGAGCGGCCGCTGCGCCGCCAGCGCCGCCAGCCAGCCGCACGCCGTAAGTAGTACACTATGTGGTGTAGTGCTAGTTACCTATACACGTCAAGGCGGCGGCGGTGAGCGCAGGCGCACGAGGCTGCAGCGCGAGCGGCCGCTGCGCCGCCAGCGCCGCCAGCCAGCCGCACGCCGTAAGTAGTACACTATGTGGTGTAGTGCTAGTTACCTATACACGTCAAGGCGGCGGCGGTGAGCGCAGGCGCACGAGGCTGCAGCGCGAGCGGCCGCTGCGCCGCCAGCGCCGCCAGCCAGCCGCACGCCGTAAGTAGTACACTATGTGGTGTAGTGCTAGTTACCTATACACGTCAAGGCGGCGGCGGTGAGCGCAGGCGCACGAGGCTGCAGCGCGAGCGGCCGCTGCGCCGCCAGCGCCGCCAGCCAGCCGCACGCCGCGCGCGCGCCGCCCGCTTCCCACATGCGCACGCAGCCGCATGCTGGTAAGGAACAACATTGTTTTAGTAAACACGATCTGTCTTGGCTGTATTATAAAAAAAAATCTTACATATCATTTCTAACTTATAACAATACCGATGGAATTTCCTAAAAATTACGACCTTCCATACAAACTTACATCCACTATTGTAGCTCTTTAGGGGATGAATTATCAAAAATCCGTCCTTTTCAGCCCCTTAGTCAGTCAGTCAGTTTCTCCTTTTAAATATACACCATGGCAATTTAGTCGTCATACAAAGGTGTTCCACTCAATATCCGACATAGAATACCTCTAGGCGCGATAAAAAAAATTGATACCATTTATTAAAATAATAGGTACAAAAATAAATAAATAATGCAATAAAAAGAAATAGATAATAATAATAATGATAATAATGTTTACGTTTGAACGGAGAACATACCTACCCAGCGCACGAGTCGAGAAGATAATTCCATCACCATTTTCTATGAGACTAAAAATATCGTAAGCCAATCTAGCATAGTCCACGTGGACTATCATCCAATGAGATGTTCTAACGCTATCCTTTCAGTTGCGCGACGAGTGCCACGCCCCGCCCCTTTTACTAAAAAAATAGAGGTGAAGGTCATAACTCTCAAGTCTCACACAGAGTGTCTCAGTTACGTCCGAACACCGCAAGCGGAAGTGCGCGTGCGCTACCGGTAAACGTTGTTCGCGACTATGTGAAATAGAATAGGTACCTACCTACTTCACAATGAGTGATAGGTACTATCAATACTCGAATATCAAGTACCTAAAAATGGTGCGCCTGTACGCATTAAGTGGTGACAATTTACGGGAAACAAGGACATTATACGCTGCGCCTAATAATATCGAAATGTTACGCAACCGAGGTGTGATCAAGTCATTTTAGCAGCAACACAACGACTGATTGATCACGGCCACTTTCACAGCCTACTGCATGCGCAAGCTCGGGGCCGCCCACGATACTCACCTGTTAAGCACCTCACCATATCGGAATATTTTGAACGACACCCGCGACTGAGTAACAGAGTGGCTAACAGACATTTCGAAGTCAGCCCCTACTATGTATGGAAAGTTTTACAAGCGGAAGTATTGCATCTGTACCACTACCGGCGAACACAGGCTTTATACAGGGCTAACCCTGAACCCGAATGGTGTGTTTGTAACTTAAATCGTAACTTTTGCTTATTAATCTGCATTTACTAGGTTCTACCTATCTTACAAAACTTCGTTTGGGTTAATATTAAGAAAAAAAAAATCCAACACTCCTAAGTCCGTAAAAGTATGAAGGAAGAGTTGGAATTAACTGGCTTTTAAACACAAACTGCTACATACTAAAGCAGGATTGCAATGAGTGCATATGGGATGCATAAGTTGAATAAACTCTGATAAAGATGTCGCCGCTGGCTCGGACCGCGCTCGTAACAGGATGTTTCAAACTACGTAATGTGCAATAATGAATATTTTTTTCATCTTATAACTAATTACAGGTTTTTATTTTGTATTTTATGAATGTTTACTAGTCATTGGATACGTGAAGTGGGCTGCCGTTAGAAGACAATTAAAATGCCACAGTGTATAGATGACATAAACTGGCAGAAAATACTTTTTCAACACACTTGCTCATAAAGTGGCTCTATGATCACCGCAATTAGGCACAGAATGACTGACACCCATAATCAAACCGACTTTTTCATTGCTATAACTCACTAGTGAGTTATAGTTTTTAAAATTTATTGGCGTTGTTCTTAAATCATTTTCTTCGTAACTAGTACTTGTAGACATTTTAATTAATAAATAACTATAAATTATATATAGTGAAAACGAGTTGTGAAAAATGTTTCGCTATGGCGGGAAAAATTAATCAGTTTTCCTGTGCGCGCGCATTGCGATCGGCCACAGACTAAAGGGATGAGGTTTTTTTTTTATTTTCCGCGCCTAGGGTTTGCACCTATTCTGCCACGTACAAAATGGGGAATCAAAAGTTTTCTTCTATTACAGAGAAAACAAAAGTTATATTTGAGTAAAAGATTTATTTATTAAACACGTACGAGTTAAAATTATCTATTTAAATAAGAAGTTGCATGAAATGAGCAAGCAATAGGAACATTAATTTATTTGTTCTATTGAACACGTTCGTTTTTGAATAAAATGAGTTTTTATTGATATTTTATTCACAAGAGTGTTGAAAAACGTCGTATGATACGCGTGTGTATTGGTGATTACCGCCGAGGCGCCATTGAGACCCGAGGACGGTGTTGTGTTGTTACATGCAATGTTACACACTAGTACCATAATGTACTATAATATACATTATCATACGATAAAAATACATATTACTTCTTCATTGAAATGTCAAAGCTGACATAGTTTGTCATACTAGAGATGACACAAATTTATTATTGCAATAATTTCAGCGGTGTCAATAACAGTTTTATTGTAGCAGGTATTTAAAAAACAAAAAAAACATTTGTTTCAGTTTCAGACTAATTAGTAGTTCATACTTGTTAGTTACAAAAGGTTTTCATGTATTTTTCATTAACAGAAGTTTTGTATAAGATATACAAAACATAAAACACAATACATAATATATGTATGTTTAGGTTAAGGTATTTATCTATGGGCCTGTGTCGCCTGAAAAAAAATGGATTATTATTATTATCTCCTTTATTACATTTTACAAACTTATAAATTACATTTTTAAATATATTTTTAAAAATCTGAAAAATTTAATAAAAAAACATTTAAAAATATAAAAAATAGTATGCCACCGGTATCGGGAACAGGGTCCAAGCTACCAGCGGTCAGGGCTCCAGAGAGAGGAACCTCCTGACAATGCGAGCCGTGTCCAGAAGTACCGCTTTCTGAATCAAGCCCTTGATCCAGCTGCCCAACGAGAGCCTCCTCAGGTGTTTGTCGAGGCTCTTGGCTATTAAGCCATTGGCTGTCACGACTAACGGCACAATGATTGCTGAGTCCACATCCCACATGTCGACAACCTCGCGAGCCAAATCAAGATACTTGATTTCTTTATCTTTCTCGGCTTTCACGAGGTTACCGTCATGCGGGACCGTTATGTCAACAATCATTGTGCGCCACTCTACTCGATCCACCACCACTATATCAGGCTTATTGGCAACAATAGTCCTGTCAGTGATGATGGATCGATCCCAGTACAATGTGATGTTTCCATTTTCGAGAACAGGGTCCGGCACGTACCTGTAGTACGGCACTTCCGATTCCACAAGGCTGTATTTCAGAGCAAGTTGCTGATGGATAATCCTGGCTACAATGTTGTTTCTATGCAAGTACTCTTCGTTGGCTAGACGAGAACAACCGGAGATAATGTGTCTTATTGATTCCCTCGGACGGTGACATGCCCGACAGATGTCAACCGTGCCGTCTTTCACAATAAATCTCCGGTAATTGTTTGTCATCATAACTTCGTCCATAATTGTACAGACAAAACCTTCGGTTTCTCCAAAGAGCGTCCGTGAGCTCCTTACTCTGCCATACTTCCATGCGATCATTAGTGTCAAGCACTACAGGTTTGAGCCAGTTCTCTTTAGCCAAGGAGAGCGGGGTGAGGCCCTTGTCCACCGCGACCACATCACGATGCATCCCCACGTCGGCTTCTAGGAAGTGAAGTATTCCCTGAGACTGCATATCTCGCGATTGTGTAGGGTCTTAGCGTTTAAAAAGCCTCGACCACAACACTTTCGCGGGATATACAGTCTCATTACCGATGACCGTGGGTGATGCATGCAGGTTTGCAGTTGATGACATGGCTACTCTGCATTTCACTTCGCAGGTGATCAAGCACAGTGTCATCCAACATATATGATTACGTTGGATGACCCGCACCTGATCCGACAGTCGTTGTGCCGAAACATTGACAGCTGGCTCAAGCACCTGAAAAAAGAGACAGCATCCGAACACGGTACGCGGTCATTTCCCCCCTCTGTAGCCCCATAGTATGAGCGCATGACGTTTTCATTGATGGATCGTGTTCATCTCATGCGCTGCACACTTCCGCCGGGAGCTGGGACCCTATCAGAGGCCGGTGGGCCTCGAGGTCCTAAGCCGTCCGGCGGCCGGCGTCCTCCTCGTCGACGAGCAGGTGGTGGCGTCGTGTGCGGGGAGAAATACTCATCGCTCGAGCTCGACGCAACTACCGCGGCTGGTGTCGTCACAGCGCTCACAGTCGTGCTGGGTACCGGCGGCGGCGAGGCGGAGCTGAGCGATGAGTCAACATAGTTTCCTCATTTTTCAATTTCGTCAGTTCTTGTTAATGTTATTTTTATCGGAGGTGACATCTGTCATGTCACCTCCGATTCTGTCGTTTTAAATTATTATTATTATTTAAAGGTCTTAGGGGGCTAGTGCAACACGTGAAGCTGGATAAATCTCCCCAGTACTGTAGACTCTGGCCTTTCAGTGATCATCCTTGGATTCCGTTGATGCTACCCCGAATCTGGCGCGTCAGAGAAGCTGTTTTCTTACGCATAATGGAATAAAGATCAGTGACTCTTGCGTCAGCAAACGTGCTCGGCTCGCTGCTAAACAGACCATAGTGGATTAACTTTTAAAATGTCTTTTATTTCGTCATAACATAGTAATAGTAACGACAAGATTGAAATTTTCTCATAACCCATGACAAAACTTTGTCGTTACCGTTCGAGAGCTTTCGGCAGTCGATCCGAGTCACTCAGAAAGTATTGCGAAAAAAGGTTATAAGTATGAGAGACTGGCCAGTTATAGTATATGTTGAAAAAGTAAAATAGGTACGTTCCAATTTCAAAATTTCCCTCCACATTGTTTGCGAGCTAATTAAAATTATTGTTTCATTAAAAAATGTCTGCTCCGGGAACATTTTCGCGCTGTTTTTTTACGATTTCAAGTGTTGCCTGAAACCGGACCAATCGTACGATAGACTTCAAATGGCATTCATGGGTGAAGGCCCTCCTAAGGCAACCGTGTATCGTTGGTATAACAATTCAGGCGCGGTCGACTTACTTTGTGGGATGAAGAAAGAAGTGGTCGCCCTTTGCCGGCTGTTACGAAAGAAAACGTGCTAGCAGTGAAAAATGTAATCCAAGACAGTAGGCGAGTTACGTATCAAGAGATTCAGCACATACTGCGGGTTGGATCGGGAAGCCTCCACGAAATTCCATACGTGCATCTTCGCGTGAGGAGGATAGTTTCACGCTGGGTGCCGCACAACCTCACCAATGGTCAGAAGCAGGCCCGGGAGGAATGGTGCCGTGGTATGATAAACAAATTTGAAGCAGGCTCGTCTCGGCGTGATTACGACATTATTACACGTGATGAATCTTGGATTTATCAATAACATCCAGAAACGAAGCGCCAGTCGACGGTTTAGGTGTTTCAAAAAATCAACGCCTACCAAAGTGAAGCGATCTAGAAGCGGGGGGAAGATTTTGATTGCGAGCTTTTTCAATTTGACGGACTACTTGGTGCCAATTCCTTTACGGAAACAAAGAAACATCAATGCTGAATAGTTGCGTAAATGCTTGGCAGAAGTTTTCTCTGTTTTGAGCAACAAGCGACCAAACACAGGGCTCCGCGGGCTACTGCTCCACCACGACAACGCGCCTTCACACACCGCGCTCAAAACGAGGGACTTCCTATACAGCACGCCGGTCAAACTACTGTGTCACCCGTCTTACAGCCCTGATAGATCAGGGCTGTAAGACGGGTGACCCAGTAGTTTGTGACTTCTTTTTGTTCCCTAAAATATAATAAAATGTTCAAAGGGATACACCGGATACACATTCGCCGGAAGATGCGCTGTCAGCGTTACAGCAGGCTGTAAACGAGGTGTCTACGGCGGACTGGATACTGTTTCGAAAACTGGTTCGGACACATGAAACTTTGTATAGAGGCTAGTGGAGAATACTTTCAATGTTAAAAAAAAAATCCTAAACATTTATATTTTCGCTAATCTTTCTGAGTGTCCCACGTATTTATAATGGTTATCAGTGTCAGTATCAGTCAAATTAGTGTTGGTCATTTCCTCGACATATTGTAGAATTTATAAATTACATATTAATATTATTTAAAACGAGGTGTTTAATTTAATTTGAATGCAATACGTTATGTGATTTTTATTTAAGTTTGTGGTTATTGAACATAAATTAATAATGTATTACAGTGTATGAGTATAGTTACTGTTGTACCTACTGTTGATGATGACTGTACTTGGGGTAAAAAGTCGGAAGAACAATCAGAAGTGGATTCCGAGTTAAAAGATGAACACGCGTAACCAAGTATCTACCCTAGAGTGGCTGTTTTAGGGTGTCTAAACGGAATAACCCACAATCAGTTCTAAGAGTGGCTGGGTATCGAATTAAATAGCATGCGATCACTGATGGTGAAATAGAACCCACTCTTAAAGGATCACTTTAACATAGGGGATGTCGGTGAAAACGGGCAAAACTCACCTAATTCCACTAAGTCAGGTAATATATCATCCAGCCAGTCGATGAATTGCGGTCTTTTCTTTGTGACGGCTTGCAGTAACGTGAATAGCCCTTCGGTGAGGTCTGGTCGCGCGGAGGGGTCGGGCGCGAGCGCGCGCACGCTGGCCGACACGCTCGCGTGCAACAGTGCACGTGCGCCCGCCCATTCGGCACCCAGTGCTAGCACCACCTGACATAAAAACTTAACATCACGTCTGTATTCCGAGAAGGGGTAGGCATTGTTGTACCCACATTTCGCTAGAACTAATGAATGAATTATTTGCCATATAAATTCTTATATAAACTGTGCCCCAGGTTTTCACCACGACAAAGCTTTTTTTTTATCGTTTGTTTCAAAAAAGTCGTTTTGGTACGTTTCCTTTATATGACTTGAATAATGTTATTTGAAGCTAACAGTAAAATACTCCCCTTAAATTTTAAGGGGAGTATTTTACTAACCAAAAATATTTAAAAGAAAAAAAGTAAAATAGCAAATTAAACATCAACTATGACTGTGTAAACTTATAGGAGCAGTTCAATCCCAAGCCTTCTTGTCCTCAACAGTACAGTGTCCTTGACAGTATAATGGGCTTTCTGGCATAATTTCCGCTTTATAAAAGATTTAAATTTATTAAGGCTTAGTTCTTCAATGTGGCTAGGAAGTTTATTATAAAAACGTATACATTGACATTTAAACGAGCCACCTATTTTCTTGAGCCTGGTAGTGGGAACAACAAATTTGTGTTTGTTCCTAGTATTTATGTTATGGATATCACTGTATTTTTTAAACAGATTAATATTTTTATGTGCATATAAAAGATTTTCATAAATATACTGAGAAGGCACAGTAATTATATTAATCTCTTTAAATTTGTCTCTGAGGGAGTGTCTGGGACTTAATTTATAAATTGAACGAATTACCCTTTTTTGTAAAACAAAAATTGTTTGAATATCGGCGGCATTTCCCCACAAAAGAATACCGTACGACATCACACTATGATAGTAACTAAAGTAAATTAAAAGCGCTGTTTCTAATTCAGTTAAATTACGAATTTTTCTGACGGCGTATGCTGCAGAGCTTAGTTTTTTTGACAATTTATCGATATGGGGGCCCCTTTATAAATAATGAAACAGGTAGGAAAAAACAGCGTAATATTGAATTTAATTTAGTGACTGCACGTGGCCCCATCAACTCAAATGTAGATATAGCTCAGGAATTTGAAAACTTTTTTGTTAATGTTCCACTTAAAACTACTGAAGATTTAAATTCCTCACCCGCGCTTTCTGCTGCCTTACTTAAAAATAATGTAAAACAATGCCCTTTGGCGTTTAGGTTTCAGCATACAAACCCCCAAGCTGTTATAAAAGCTTTTAAAGATCTTAAAATTAAATCAACAGAATATCTCTGGGGAATGTCTATAAAAGTCTGTAGATCTCTCATCGAAACCCTAGCGCCCTATTTAGCTTTCATATTTAACACCAGTGTAGACCAAGGAGTCTTTCCGGATCTTATGAAACATAGTAAAGTAATCCCATTGTTCAAATCCGGTGATTGTAAAGAGCTCAATAATTATAGGCCCGTGTCAATTCTGCCAGTTCTCAGTAAGGTGTTTGAAAAGTTGATGCTCAATCAAATGTTACGTCACTTTAATAAAAACTCCATTTTGCATGAACATCAGTACGGTTTCACTAAAGGACGTTGTACCACTGACGCCGGTGTCACCCTAATAAAGAACATTTTTAGCGCCTGGGAGGAATCACAAGATGCCATTGGAATCTTTTGCGATCTCTCTAAGGCGTTCGATTACGTAAACCATGAGACACTTCTGCTGAAACTGGAGCACTATGGGATTAGGAATGAAGCTCTTGCTTTGCTAAGATCATACTTGAAAGACAGAAAGGTTAAAGTACAAATAAACGGCACAAACTCATTAGGGTCTGAAATATCAATGGGCGTTCCTCAAGGTTCGATATTGGGTCCATTCCTCTTTTTAGTCTACATTAATGATTTACCCCAGTTACTTCAAAATCAACCGAAGATGGTGTTGTTTGCAGATGACACTTCATTGATCTTTAAAATAGATCGAAGGTCACAAAATCTTGACGACGTGAACAACTCTATTCTTCAGGTCCAAGATTGGTTTACGGTAAATAATTTGGTACTAAATGAGAAAAAAACCAAATGCATTCGATTTAAATTACCTAATGTTAGAAGTAGCGAATGTGTCATCATATTGAACGGAGAAAAACTGGAATTTAGTAATCAGACGGTTTTCCTAGGAATCACGCTAGACGAGAAGTTACAATGGGGACCCCATATAACATCTCTCGCGGGGCGACTAAGTTCGGCAGCGTATGCTGTTAGAAAGATAAGACAGTTAACAGACATTGAAACCGCGCGTTTGGTTTATTTTAGCTACTTCCACAGCATTATGTCATACGGCATTTTACTGTGGGGTCGGGCTGCTGACATTGAATCCATTTTTATTTTGCAAAAGAGAGCTATCAGAGCCATTTACAATCTACGTCGCCGCGAATCTCTTAGGGAACTATTTAGGAAGATTAATATAATTTTCACATTTCATTTACCAGTTCATTTATGAAAATATTATGTATGTTAGAAAAAATCTGCATCTATTTAATAAAATAAGTGATAGACATAATATTAACACTAGAAATAAAAATAAAATAGATCAACCATTTTTCAGACTATCTAAAGTACATAGATCTTTTATGGGGTACTGTGTTAAATGTTACAACAAAATACCTGGTGAAATATTGCAATTAAATGAAAGAAAGTTTAAAATTCATGTTAAAAAAACACTTTGTAATCAAGCATATTACAAATTAGAAGATTATATCCTTGATAAGAATGCTTGGAAACATGCTGGTCCTGCTCCATAGGACAATCTAGAGGCTAGACAAAATCATACTATTTGTTTATTGTATTGTATATTTGGTTATTTTTACTTTACTCACACACTTATTCCAAGTTAATATTTTAGGAAAATCATATATTTTTACAATTGTTTGTAAATATGTGAGCACAATGTACCTATCACGTGATTAATTTATATAACTTTGCTTTATTTTTATTTTTTTTGTACCAATAGTGGTATAGTATTTTTATTCTTGGTGCATCGTCTTCACTTATAGAAATATAATTAATGTATACAAAATATCGTAAAACATTTTAAAAGAGTAACGGTGGAGTTTCTTGCCACTTCTTCTCCAAACGAAACTACTTTTTGGAAGTGGCGCCTAGAATCAGTTCTATTTTTAATGTAAATTTTGACGTTCAAAAGTGCCTTTTTATGGGCCTATTTGAAATAAATGCTTTGACTTTGACTTTGACATTGAAGCTTGGCATCCAAAGTTATGCCTAAGAATACTGTGGAGTTTTCGGGTTTCAACTCTTCACCCTTTAAAAGAACACTAGTTTCTACTTGTCTAACATGAGGTATCGTAAACTTAATACATTTAGTCTTTTTCTCGTTAAGAAGTAGGTTATTAACATTAAACCAGTTAACTACCTTAGCGAGGGCGCTATTTACATTGACAGTAACCAGCTGTTGACGTTTCAGTTTAAATACAAGTTAAGTGTCGTCTGCAAACAACACTATATCATGATTATCCTTTATGAGGTAATGCAAGTCATTAATATAAATAAGAAACAAAAATGGGCCAAGAATTGAGCCCTGGGGACCCCCATTATTACTACAGATCCAGGTGATCTTTTTCCGTTAACATCTACTCTTTGAAGACTATCACTTAAGTAAGAAGTAAGAAGATCCAGAGAGGCGTTCCGTATTCCGTAGTGGTGCAGTTTCCTGAGTAATGTTTCATGAAAAACACAATCAAATGCCTTGGACAAATCACAAAAGATGCCCAAAGCATCGCATTTGTCCTCCCATGCATTATAAACATGTCCTAAAAGTTCAACTCCGGCATCAGTAGTCGAACGACCCTTTGTAAAACCAAACTGTTTGTTATGCAGTTATTTGTGTTTATTAAAAAATCTTTGCATTTGATCTAAAATAAGTTTTTCAAAATTTTTACTAAAGGTAGGTAGGACTGAAATAGGTCTATAATTAGTAGGGTCTGATGTACGACCCGATTTAAACAATGGTATTATTTTACTGTTTTTCATAAGATCAGGAAACTCACCACGGTCAATACAATTATTAAAAATAACAGCTAAAGTAGGTGCTAATATATTTATAATTGACATAGCAACGTCCACAGAATTATCCCATAGATCTGCGGTCTTTTTAACATTTAATGTGTGAAAGGTTTTAATTATATCTGTACAGGTGACATATTGGAAATTAAATTCAGAATCACAAACTGGAACGTTTTCTTTAAGCAAAGACTCTGCAGTAGTGTGCGATGAGTTCAGAGATTTAGTAGTCGATACGGGAATCTCTGCAAAAAAAAATTCAAAGGCCGCGACGACTTGAGAATCTGATTTAATTATGTTGCCATCAATATCAAGGCTGAAGTCACTGCTTCGGTTGCATGACCTTCCCGTTTCGCTATTAATGATATTCCATGTCGTTTTAATTACATTACTGCTATTTTTAATCTTTGAACTCAAGTAACGTGACTTGGCCATACAACAAACTTTTTTAAATAATTTTGAATAATTCGTAACATATAAATTAAATTCAGCAGTGTTTATACAAGTCCGTTCATCATACAACTCATAAAGTCGTTTTCTACTTTAATGTATACCAATGGTAGCCCAGTCACTGAAGGAAGCATTACTATTAACCGAAAATGTCTTTGGAATGAAAGTATTATCAAATTGTGTACAATACATTTTGAAAAAAGCATTATATTGTTGATTAGCGTCATCATTAGTTGATAAAAGTGGTAAATTACTTAGAAGTTTAGTTTTAAATGTTTTCAAACGATTAGTAGTTTTTGGATTAACAATGATATCTTTTTTTTATTTTTCTTTGTTAATATTTGAGATAGTGACCAACTGTCCGCAATGATCTGAGTCTATTAAGTTAATAATTTCCTTGTGGGTTGGTATAACATCTGTATAAACGATATCTAGGCATGTGGCACTAGTGGTAGTTATTCTAGTGGGCTCCAAAAATTGGTTAGCAAGATTGTATGACTGATACAAACTTATAATTGTAGTACTTAACCCAGAATTTTCTAACAAATTAACATTAAAATATAATGAAGGGCTCCAATTCGATACAGGCTATCTCAATTGTTCGCTCAACAGAGAGGCACACAATATCCTTACGGTCTTTAAATTTGATCTGGTTATTTACTAAAATTAATGAGCCACCATGTATAGCATTTACTCTGCTGAACGAACTACCAATATTTTTTTTTTTTCTTTACTACCTTTGACACCCAATAAACCATCTGTGAGTAGTAGTTACGTTCTTAATAATAATTGATAAGTATTTGGGTAAATTTCAAGTTTATAGATCAAAGGAATAAGATTTTTCATAAAAACTGTATCCCCTCTTGTTACAAAAACTTTAACAATAAATCGTTTCATGGACGTTTCCATAACTTGACTTTAGATTTTTTAAGTCACGAAGAGGAGGATGAGCGACGCACGGAACCGGGAAGTATGTAAGAAAAAAGGGGAGGCCTATACCCAGCAGTGGGTGATTCCGGGCTGAAATGATGACGATCAAGTCACGCAGAAAGTATTTCCCTTAAAACTTTAAATACCAAGGGGTACTTCGCTACGCACGCTTTTCTTTCAAAAGTATGAATACTAAGTTTCGAGTTAATAGGTCCGTGCGTTAAATTCTTCCATACAAAATTATACACCCGCTAAAGCTTCTTCGAGGGGTAGTTTTGAAAAACGAATAATCACAAACTTTATTACTTACTTAGTACAAGTATTCGTGCCAAGTTTCAAGTTTTTATTAACTAAAGGAATTATAAGATTTTTCATACAACCTCCCCCTAACCATCTGACCCCCTTAAAGGTTGTATTTCCAAAAATCCCTTAATAGCTCGCCCACATTATAATAGAAAGCTTTGTGCAAAACAATAACGTTCCCAGGCCTAGTAGTTTCTGCTGCTTTGATATGTCAGTTTTCTCTAAACAAAGAGAAACTGCTTATATATGTCAGTCTTCTCTATACAAGGAGAAACTGCTTATATATTTCAGTCTTCTCTATACAAGGAGAAACTGCTTTGATATGTCAGTCTTCTCTATACAAGGAGAAACTGCTTTGATATGTCAGTCTTCTCTATACAAGGAGAAACTGCTTTGATATGTCAGTCTTGTCTATGCGAGGAGAAACTGCTTTGATATGTCAGTCTTCTCTATACAAGGAGAAACTGCTTTGATATGTCAGTCTTATCTATGCAAGGAGAAACTGCTTTGATATGTCAGTATTGTCTATGCAAGGAGAAACTGCTTTGATATGTCAGTATTGTCTATGCAAGGAGAAACTGCTTTGATATGTCAGTCTTCTCTATACAAGGTGAAACTGCTTTGATATGTCAGTCCTCTCTATACAAGGAGAAACTGCTTTGATATGTCAGTCTTCTCTATACAAGGAGAAACTGCTTTGATATGTCAGTCTTCTCTATACAAGGAGAAACTGCTTTGATATGTCAGTCTTCTCTATGCAAGGAGAAACTGCTTTGATATGTCAGTCTTCTGTATACAAGGAGAAACTGCTTTGATATGTCAGTCTTCTCTATGCAAGGAGAAACTGCTTTGATATGTCAGTCTTCTCTATACAAGGAGAAACTGCTTTGATATATCAGTCTTCTCTATAAAAGGAGAAACTGACGTATCTCCTTTTATAGAAGACTAGCTTCTGCCCGCGTAGATGTCGGAAATTATTCCACGGAAATGTGTAACCGGATACCGGGACAAAAAGTCTTTGTTCTACCCCAGGACACAATCTATCTCCTAGCCAAGTTTTATCTAAATCCGTTTAGTGGTGTAGGTGTGAAAAGGTCACATGCAGACACAGTTACTTTCGAATTTATAATATTAGTATGGAAATATGTATAAACGATAGATTCACTATAGGTACTCGACTTTTCAATCGTGCAAAAATTTTAGTTAAGTACATTTATGTAATAATATACTGCATTCAACATTATAATAGGTTGAGGAAAAAGTTTCTTCGCATTTTTTTACAAAATTCAAAATATTTTTTAACATAGTTTATTTACATTTAACTAAAGTATGTAGGTACCATTTTGTTCGATAACTTTTGCCATTTTGTAGGTAGGGACATGATCCCATTGCTATAGAAATTTTGGGACTTCTGATCAAAATACCGCGACAAGTGGTTTTGGCAGCCCTCTCGTGATGTTAACCTGACACTGCCTAAAGAATTCTGAAGAGACCGAAACAGGTGGAAATCTGAAGGTGCAAGGTCAGGACTATACGGCGGATGCATTAAAACCTCCCAGCCAAACTCTCTCAATTTTTGCTGAGTGGCTAAAGATGTGTGAGGTCTAGCGTTATCATGATGAAAAACCACACCCCTTCTGTTGATTAATTCCGGCCGGAATTAATCAACAGAAGGGGTGTGGTTTTTCTCTCAACTTCTTGCTTTAATCTCATCAGTGATTCGCAGTAGAGTTCAGAATCGATGGTCCTGCCTGGTGGTAACAGCTCATAATGAATAATGCCCTTCCAATCCCACCACACACACAGCATCACCTTGTTGCGAGTTAACCCGGGTTTCGTCACAGTCTGTTAACCCTGACCGACCTTTGACCACGACCTTTTTCGCACGTTCTTGTCGTACGTGATCCACTTTTCGTCACCAGTTATCAGCTTCTTCAAAAATGGTTCGGTTTCATTACGTCGTAATAAAGAATCACAAATGAGTACACGGTTCACTAGGTTTCTTTCAGTGAGCTCGTGAGGTACCCAAATATCGATTTTTGTGTACCCAGTTTTTTTTCAAACGCGCCAAAACTGTTTTGTGGTCAATTCCCAGGTCTTCAGCTAAGTCGTAACTTGCTCCACTTTTTCAAAAATGGCATAGATTTTATCCGTAATAGGGCGACCAGAGCGACATGCATCTTTGACATCAAAATTTCCGGATTGCAAACGCTTAAACCAAATTTGTGCTACTCTCACAGACACTGCACTAGGTCCATAAACATCGCAATTTTTTTTCGCGGTTGCGTTGCATTTTTACCTTTTTTCTAGTAAAATTTTAAAATGTATCTAATTTCTTCATTAGATTCACTCATCTTGACAGTACGAAAAACAAATAAAAGTCACACATTTTCCTAATTTGAATTTGGAATTATGTTCTTTAAAATTTTAACTTTCAATTATACCAAAACCAGCCAGATACAAACAGTATAGCCAAAGAGATTTTAATACAAGTTCATACATACTATAATGCGAAAAGACTTTTCCCCCAACCTAATAGAATTATGCTTGTAAAAAAGATAGTTGTGAGTCTAACTACCAACAATATGTATTGGAAAAGTTTTTCTTTCCTAGTACTCAACTTTTGTAGTACACCTTATTTGGTCCCATAGAGTTTTAAGATCCTTTAAAGAAACAGAATGAATGGCATAATAAAGGTATTGTGAAACTTTGCCATTTTCTTGCTGACTGAGCAATTTTATCAAAATCTGTGTATGCCCATCTAAAGTTCTCAAAAGGTTATAGTCTCCTCAGACCGTTTACCCGTAGCTACATTTATTGCCCCGTCTCAAAAATCGACCCTGTGTTATAAATTTATAATAACATTGGTATCACATAACACGCGCTCGTGAATTGTTTTATTTAAAATACTTGCCAGTTTAACGACGTCCAGTCCCGAAGCACACGGGTATGTGTTAAACCCGGCAACGATCAGCTGTGCGATGTCGGAGATCAATGGCAGCAAATCGTCGATCAGTGACGATACTGTCTGCTTTAGTATGTGAAACATTGGCTGCGGAAACAAACAATTAAATGTTTAAATTATGGCCGTATTCTGAGTTCTAGATATTCAGTAAAATAGAGCGTATGTATGGTAAGATAAATTTACTTTAACATTCCATGTTGCCCGCAATAATTATTTATACCGCAACGCAAAAGCATATCGCTAAAACAATGCTGTGCAACTTTTGTTTACCATTAATGAAGGGACAAATAAAAGGGGCTTAACTGAAAAATAATTGTTTGGTAAACGAAATTCATTTGAATTAATAAAAATATAATTGCCTAGTTGTTGCCCGCGACTACGTTGTCCTTTAAATACAACAGGTATGATGACTTATATTAAAAATAATGTAATTTCCAAGATAGCCTATTAAAAATAAGATGATAAAAAAAATCGGTTTTCTCGATGTAAATATGAAGAAGCTACACGCTTTTAAAGTTTTTGGAGGAGATTATTTCCGGCCTTGTCGCGCGGTACGGACAATGTATGGCGATAGTATGAAGTTACGAAGTCGTACCGTCACTACTACGATGTGCTGTCCTTGTCAAAATGTACTTTAAAACGTTTATAACTTGGCATTTTTTAAAGCTGTGACACTTTTTTGTAATATTGTTTGCACTATTTGGAAACAACTATTGAGTTAAAAATTTAAAAAATGTCATAATCCCTATTATCCAGGATAAAAAGCAGCATTTATCGTACTCCAGGTTCCAGGCTTCTAATCTGTAAATTCCATACCGGTTGCTTCAGTGGTTTAAGCGTGAAAAGGCAACAGACCGACAGAGTTTATTTCGCATTTATAATATGATTCTATAATATCAACGCTTCCCTGCGTCGCACGGTTGAATAAACCTTCCGGAATGAATTCTCTAAATGTTGGAGAAAACCGTAACAAAATCCGTTGTGTAGTTAAAAAGAATAAAGCGGTCATGCAGCAAACACGAAAAGCGAATTAATTTATTATATGTACATACTTAGAAATAAAAGCACTATCTTTTATTTTGAACTCGTTGGAAGTATAAGTGTAAAAACTGAACATCAGCATATGTGACCAAAACAAGCGGCTGGTTGCTGGCATAGGGAGGCAGCGCGGGCGCCAGCGTCCGGAACAGCGCCGCGGCCAGCGCGCCGCGCGGCGTGTCGCCTGTCTGGGGCACGAGTGTTGCTACGTTACCTCAACAAGCGGCTGGTTGCTGGCATAGGGAGGCAGCGCGGGCGCCAGCGTCCGGAACAGCGCCGCGGCCAGCTCGCCGCGCGGCGCCAACGAGCCCAGCAGCGCGGCGCAGCACTCCGCCGCCAGCACGGCGCGCGGCGTGTCGCCTGCCTGACGCACGAGTGTTGCTAGGTTATTTATACGCTCTTAAAGCAGATCAATGGAATTAAATGTTTATTTCTGTAAGTAAATTTTCAAAGACACTTTTACAAGTCTTTTTTGTAGTTTTTTAATGGCGCTTCTAGTTAAGAAGATCCTCCTGCGCAGGCTGGCAACGTCGCATTTTCTGTAGTTTATCGTGATTATTTTATAGGTCTATATCAGTTTTTATTTTTTTAAGCCAAGCACTAGATCATTGGTAGTTATATGCTATGTTCGTTCTATCTTTTTAGATAATATGGAATTAACTCATAATAATTGGCATATTCACAATTGTTTTCTTTTTGCTCTGGTTTTCTACGATTAAATATTTATATTTGTCGCAGACCCAACACAGAGGCACAATTATTAGAATCGCTATGGATTATTATTAATTTAGAATAACGCCATCTATTATCGTTTGTCGGAAACGTCAAGCAATATGCTTGGGTGAGGTCGATACAGGGCTTGGCAGCTGTCAGTTGGGATTGTTTGACATTAGACGTATTTGACTTGAGACGACAGAGGATAAACGGCACTTTTTGGTGAGACGGCGAGGCGAGAGGTCGTGCTGCCAGCCTGTATCGAACTTACCGCGTTACCGTATTTTAATCCATTTCCATCGGCTTGATTAGTTGAGATTTTGTTAATTTGTTATCGAGAGTAAATAACTAGACAGTTGTAATCAGTGTTGAGATTGTTATTTCGTACCTGCACCATGTCAAACTCGGATTCCGATAACGAGATACCCCAAATGGGTGAATTGCCCTCGTTATCAGAAGTGGGATGCAACTCAAACGCCCCACATGGTGTAAGTGACAGTGTTAGCCAGGAAAAGTGTAAAGACAATGCGCGTGCGTTTGAAGGTGACACAGAAATGGAAAAATGGCGTTTTCTCTTCGACCAGCAAAACAAAAACTTTATGGCTATCGTGCAAGCAATGAAAGCACCTATTGCGAGTGTGGATGTTCGCCTACCGGATTTTGACCCTGAAAAGCGGAATGTCGACCCGCGTGCTTGGCTGGCAACAGCGGACATGTGTGTTATCGATCCAAATAGTCAAGGGGCAACGTTGATGATTGCCTTGAGCCGCGCACTCAAGGGAGAAGCTTCGTCATGGCTGTCGTCCATATCTTACCCTGGGATGCGATGGAGCGATTTTAAGGAGCTGTTTATAGCCAGGTATGATTGTCCAGAGACTCCCGCATCTTTTCTGATTAATCTGCATGGAAATAAACCTAAAGAAAATGAGTGTTTGGCAGCATATGCAGCTACCCTCATGACAACCATTATGTCGAAATGGAACGGCCTCACAACAGAGCAGATTGCCATCGCGACGGTGCTAGCTCATATCGCGAAGAACGATACGCGCGTCCAGAGATTGTCCTTCACAACGGACATCAAAACCCGCAACGATCTACAACGGGAACTGAAGGCTGTTTCGTTTCTGAAGAGGAGCGCAACCTCAGGTGGTGACGAACGTGAAGGTCCTGACGCTAAGAAGAACCGCCTTAATTGGCCATACACCGGACCCAAATGTTTCAACTGTGGAAAAATAGGACACAGATCGATGCAATGTCGTCTTAAAAGAGACTCGAAGACACACGAAGAACAATTGAGATCGATGGCGTCTAGCAGTGGCAAGAGTGACCAGGCAACGGGGAAAGCCCACTTGATCACTTGCTTCAATTGTCGTGAACAAGGACACTACGCATCCAACTGCCCTAAGAGGAACGCCAGAGAAGCAAGCAGCAGCGCGGCGGTTGATCCTGTCAGGGAAAAGCGAGTTGACGTGTGCCTTGTGGAGGCACCTACTGGATCCTTACGGCATTTTGGTGAGCAATTTGATTTTTATTACGATTCCGGTGCTGAATGTTCGCTTGTTAAAGAATCTGTATCCTGTAAATTCAGTGGTAAACGACGTTATGATAATGTCACATTGATTGGTATCGGACAGACTTCTGTAAGGTCAACTGTACAAATTTTGACTATTGTTGAGATAGACGGAACTATTTTTGAAATTCTCTTTCACGTTTTACCCGACCATTTCTTGCGACATGAAATCATGATTGGACGCGAAGTGTTATCTATTGGTTTAGTAGTTCATATGTCATCAGCTAAGATACGGTTTGAAAAAATACGGACGGTTCAGACATGTGATGTGATTGTTGACTGTAAGTTTGACCTTGACACGATAGACACTGACGTCCCCCCTGAAAGAAAAACTGAACTGCTAAATATTTTGCTATCTTTTAAACATAGTTTTATTTCTGGTGTACCTACATCACCGGCAGACACTGAACCCATGCAAATTCGCCTTATAGACCCTCATAAGACTGTCAATCGACGCCCCTACAGGTTGAGCCCTGAAGAGCGACAGGTTGTACGAGACAAAATTGATGAATTGCTCAAGGCCAACATAATTCGCTGTAGTTCCTCACCGTTTGCGAGTCCCATCCTTCTCGTTAAAAAGAGGGATGGTACAGATAGGATGTGTGTGGACTACCGCCAACTAAATGATAATACAGTACCTGATCGTTTTCCGCTACCGCTTATCTCTGACCAAATAGCTAGGTTGCATGGAGGCCATTTCTTTACAATTTTAGATTTGGCGTCGGGATTTCACCAAATTCGCATTTCAACTGAATCTGTAGAGCGGACAGCTTTTGTGACGCCCGACGGGCAATTTGAATACTTGACCATGCCTTTCGGACTTCGAAACGCCCCTTCGGTTTTCCAACGCGCTCTAATTCACGCTCTTGGGAATTTGGTGAATACTTACGTTGTAGTCTATATGGATGACGTGCTTATCGTTGGAGAAAACGTCGACGAGGCACTTGAGCGACTTCAGGTAGTACTTAGAGTCCTTTCTGAGAAAGGGTTTTCTTTTAATCATAAGAAATGTGCCTTCCTAAAACAGAGAGTAGAGTATCTTGGGTTTGAAGTCAGCCAAGGGCAGATACGGCCTAACCCTCGCAAGGTTAGTTGTTTGACTTCGTTACCGCCACCCCAGACGGTGACCCAACTGCGCCAATTTATTGGTTTAGCGTCTTATTTTCGTTAGTTCGTATCAAAATTTTCTCAGATTATGGCCCCGCTATATGCCTTGACCTCCCGCAATGGTCGGATCGAATGGAAATCCGAGTATGAGACCATAAGACAGCAGGTCATTTCTATCCTAACTAGTGAGCCAGTACTATCGATCTATGATCCAGGTCTAGGGACGGAATTGCATACGGATGCGAGCGCTGTTGGATATGGAGCAGTTCTTATTCAGCTAAAAGAAGGTAAGTCACATGCTATTGCTTATTTCAGCAAGCGCACAACTGCTGCAGAGTCCAAGTATCACTCGTACGAGTTAGAGACTCTCGCTGTTGTCAACGCGGTCAAACATTTCCGACATTACTTGCATGGTCGCAAATTTGACGTGGTGACGGATTGCAGTTCACTGCAGTCTACTCGTAACAAAGCAGACTTAACGCCACGTGTTCACAGATGGTGGGCATTCTTGCAAGCCTTCGACTTTGACATTGTTCATCGTAGTGGTAAGCGAATGGCTCATGCAGATTTCTTTTCAAGAAATCCATTACCAGACGACGGAGGAAGCGCTTGTTTTGAAAGGATAAACAACAAACAAATTAACCTTGCCGAACTTAATGACAACTGGCTAATTGCGGAGCAGCAGAAGGATGGGGAGCTTTCAAAACTCGTGTCCGACTTAAAGGATGGAAAGCTTTCTCCCGATGTGGCTAAGACCTATGAGCTTCGGTCTAATGTTTTGCATCGGAAAATTCAGCGACGTGGTAAGACTCTGTGCTTGCCAGTAGTTCCTAGAACGTTCCGTTGGTCCGTTGTCAACAATATACACGAAGGTTTGCTGCATTTGGGATGGGAGAAGACCCTAGAAAAGGTTTACGAACTTTATTGGTTCGACAAAATGACGAGGTTTGTACGGAAGTTCGTAGACAGCTGTGCCACGTGCAAAATTTCTAAGTCACATTCCGGAAAAGTTCAGGCAGAAATGCATCCCATTCCTAAGGTAAGTATACCCTGGCACACCATACATATTGACGCTACGGGAAAACTAAGCGGCAAGAATGACCGAAAGGAATATGTGTTCGTGCTCATAGATGCCTTCACCAAGTACGTATTACTTCACCATACACTTAACATTGACACAGCTAGCAGTATCAGGGCTTTAAAATCTAGTGTTTCGCTATTCGGTGCGCCCAGCCGTGTAATCGCTGACCAAGGTAGGTGCTTCGCCAGTAAAGACTTCAAGGACTATTGCGAGTCTGTTAACATAAAACTCCATCTAATAGCGACCGGTACTTCAAGGGCCAACGGCCAGGTAGAGCGCGTCATGAGCACATTGAAAAACATGCTTACTGCCATAGAAGCAAGTAGTCGTTCGTGGCAGGATGCTCTGCCTGACGTGCAGCTAGCACTCAACTGCACAATGAATCGAGTCACGCAAGCTAGCCCATTGGAACTTCTCATTGGGAAGGTTGCGAGGCCTTTAGATGTCTTATCAGCGGTTGATAACGACCCCGAAATTGACATTGAGCAAGTTAGGTTACAGGCTGTGAAGAATATGGAGAAAGGCTCAGCTTACGATAAGGTACGTTTTGACTCTACCAAAGCTAAACTAAAACCGTTTATTATCGGGGACTTTGTACTGCTGCAGAACGAAGAAAGAAACCAAACAAAGCTCGATCCTAAATACAAAGGGCCTTTCAAAGTTATAGAGGTACTAGAAGGGGACCGGTACGTACTTAAAGCTCTCAATTCAAATCGGACATACAAGTATGCGCACGACCGTCTCCGAAAAATGCCTGACAGTGACAATTTTGACGACAAAGATTCTGGCGATGACTCTGACTCTGACCCTGATTCTAGAAAGACTGACGATACGAGACCGTCTCATGAAGAAGGTGTTAGACCTTAATTGAGGGATAAAAGATGCAAATGTAGTATGCAAGTGACTCAGATTGCCCACATCCCGATGCTGTTCGTGGATGCAAGCCTCAGTGTAATTAAGGTTGGTGACCAACGTCCAGCATGGCGATGTAGGTAATCGCCAAAGATGTTAAATAAAGGCAATGTATTGGCTTGAGATTGGGTACCGGATGGAGGTCCCATAGTTGCCGGATAGAGGCACTGTGATGTTGTGTGTCGAAGTGGGTACCGGATGGAGGTCCCATAGTTGCCGGATGGAGGCAATGTGATGTGTTACGTGTGTTGAAGTGGGTACCGGATGGAGGTCCCATAGTTGCCGGATGGAGGCAATGTGATGTGTTATGTGTGTTGAAGTGGGTACCGGATGGAGGTCCCATAGTTGCCGGATGGAGGCAATGTGATGTGTTATGTGTGTTATGTGTGTTGATGTGGGTACCGAAAATTGATGATTCTTGAAGAGTGGTGATTTCTATGCTAAGATTTTCTTTATAAGAATTGATGAGAATGTGAATCAAAATAAAATTGTGTTGTTTGTATTGTGTGATTTTATTCCCTGACGTCTTGGTCAGGAAGGCCGAGCAAGGAACGTTTTACTTTCCCATAAATTCTTGTTTCAGATGCCTCACACGAGGACGTGTGAAATTGTCAAGATGGCCGTGTCGCAGACCCAACACAGAGGCACAATTATTAGAATCGCTATGGATAATCCATAACTATGGATAGAATAACGCCATCTATTATCGTTTGTCGGAAACGTCAAGCAATATGCTTGGGTGAGGTCGATACAGGGCTTGGCAGCTGTCAGTTGGGATTGTTTGACATTAGACGTATTTGACTTGAGACGACAGAGGATAAACGGCACTTTTTGGTGAGACGGCGAGGCGAGAGGTCGTGCTGCCAGCCTGTATCGAACTTACCGCGTTACCGTATTTTAATCCATTTCCATCGGCTTGATTAGTTGAGATTTTGTTAATTTGTTATCGAGAGTAAATAACTAGACAGTTGTAATCAGTGTTGAGATTGTTATTTCGTACCTGCACCATGTCAAACTCGGATTCCGATAACGAGATACCCCAAATGGGTGAATTGCCCTCGTTATATTTAAGATTAAATGTCAGAAATAATTATGAATACTAACAACCCAGTGCTTGGCTGAAACAAAGTTCGTCTTTGATTTAAACTTAATAAAATAATAACAAAAACCCACTAGAAATGCAACATTGACAGCCTGGGCGGGATGAACGCTCATAAGTCGTGTCGTACTGCTAAATACGGCGCATGCATGTGTGGCGGCACCTACACCGCTACATACATCACACTGACGTCACACAAATCCTGCATCGCGCAATCAGAGTTTACCGCGCAGCTAGCATATATACAAGTTCCCGACATGAAACGTCGGGCAGTCGCCCACCAGATACGACATCCATCCGGCCGGAGGATCCTCCCTTTTCCAAGAGTATGAGTGAACTTTACACCCTGGTCTTCATATATCTTCACTGGTGACCCCGAACAGTAACGTCAGCGCATCCTTCGTGTAACTAAAATCCACTGTTTGGAAGGCAGTCTGCATTGAAGGGCTCCACAGTCACAGTCAAAGAGTTCTTAACCAGATCAAGGCAAACAGTATTCAGCAGGTCACGCCTGCACTTCGGGATGCCGGCATGCTGGTCTCAGGACGGGGTTATAGTCATCAGATCCCCCGATGGAACACGGCACACGATTTGTTCTTTAGAGGAACTCAATCCCTTGTTGGTTAAGTACCCTAAGAAGACCGGGGAATCATCTGCTGGAACTGGAGGCATGCCTGATAGTGGAGTGCGTAAAATCTGAGTGTCTGCAACCAATGTTGTTAATGTGGTTGATAAATTGTTTGTGTTAGGAAATAACTATATTGTGTTTGCGTGTTTCGTCATAACTTGTCACGGTCAGTGTCACCTGTAAGTGTCTATTTCTTGTAGAAATTGTAGCCTAAATTTTGACGTGACATTTTCCCTGTTCCACGTTAAAATCGTTTTGTAAATTGCGTTCCGTTTTTGCTCATTTTACTTTGTCATGTATCTTTTTGTTCATAATATTTTGTTTTAATGTCTGATGAAGTTCTGTCTGTTATTTCATGTTTATTTCTGGTGTATAATAACTAATGTACAGTACTATAGGGATCTTTTGGCGCTTAAATACCTTTGACGATTTGTAAATTAAGATTCTTTAGTTCCGATTTTAACCACGCTCCAAAGGATCCATGTACAACTATACCGGTGCTGCTGGTGGGTGGTGCACAGATTTTGGTGTAGCACCTTAAGCAAAAGCTATCTTAGTTTATTTGCATTTTTATCAATTATTTATTTATATTATTTTATTTGTACTTATGGTAACTGATGATGACTCTTTTTACTCTGCCATTGATTCCACTAGCTCATCCGCTAATGCAAATTTCAGCTCACTGACTGACACCCTTAGTGACTTTGTGTGTCGGAGCTTCACCCAACGGAAAGGCAATTTTTTTAATGTCTGCCACATAAATGCGCAAAGCGTTCCTAGTCACTATAGTGATCTGTTGGACACCATTAACGACGCCAATTTCCATGCCGTTCTGGTTTCCGAAAGTTGGCTCAAACCTCATCTTCTCTCCACCACCTACCCTCTCCCAGGTTTCACTCTTATCCGCAATGATAGAATTGGAAAGGGAGGGGGAGGTGTAGCTATCTACCTTCGAAGCGATTTCCCTTTCAAAATCATTGCCTCATTACCCTCACAATACCATGCTTCCGCTGAGTACCTCTTTTTAGAGGTCTACGTCAAAGGCGTCAAGACCCTGCTTGGTGTTCTCTACTGTCCACCCGCCGTCGACTATTTTACCAAACTTGAATTGGCGTTGGAATCCGTAGGGTTAGAGTATGCATACTGCGTTATCATGGGCGATTTCAACACCGACCTTGCTCATCACACCCCTCGATCCCGTAAACTCCGTCACATCATTGAGTCTGTTAGTCTCCAAATACTTTCACTGCAACCTACCCATTTCAAGATCTCAGGCGAAGACACTTGGCTCGACTTGATGCTTACCTCCGCACCCTCCCTTGTTTCTTCTCATGTTCAGTGTCCCGCTCCTGGATTTTCTCATCATGACCTAATTTTCCTCTCGTATGTCCTAAAACCGCCTAAACCTGTCCCAAAAGTTCTGCACATGCGGTGTTTTGCGCGCATGGACGTTAAGAAGCTTTATCAGGATGCGTCAAACCTCAATTGGGAACACCTGGAAGGGGCGACAGTTGTTGATGAAAAGCTGCGCATTTTCGATCGGACGGTCCTTGCTCTCTACGACAAACACGCTCCTGTTAAGAAGATTAAACTTCGGCGACCTCCTGCTCCTTGGATGACGACAGGGGTTCGTATGGCGATGAGGCGCAGGGATCGGGCCTTTCGAAAATTTAAAAAGGATCGCAGTGAAGAAAATCGGAGCTTTTTTAAAGCTGCTAGAAATCGGTGTAATCAGATGATACGCAACGCTAAACGCCGCCATATTCTCGAGAACATATCTTCTTCTTCACCTGCTTATATCTGGAAGTTTCTTGGTACTCTTGGTATCGGCAGACCACGTCATGTGGATTTTCCTAATACAATTGGCCTTGATGATATCAACCGTCATTTTACAACCACTTGTCATTTGGATTCCCAAATGTTGTCCAAGACGGTCGATTTCATTTCTGGTCTAGCTAATCCCATCATAGAACCATTTCACTTCTCTCCGGTCACCATGGACGTAATTAAAAAGTTCATCCTGTCCATTAAATCCAAGGCTGTGTGCTGTGACGGCATCAGTCGTAATATGGTTGTTTGTATCCTGGATAGCCTTCTGTCTCCTCCAAGAGAAAAGTTGATAAAATAGGTAATAGGGGCGTATGGCCTATGTCCGCCCTCTCCCAAAAATTTCCCAGTCATTTTCGACCCATTTCCATCCTCCCATTCCTGTCTAAAGTGCTTGAGGCCTGCGTACACAAGCAGTTTACGGGGTTTATTCACCTGAATAATCTTGTTAGCTCTTTTCAGTCTGGATTCAGGGCAGGGTACAGTACAGCCTCCGCTCTACTTAAAGTGACTGGTGACATTAGAGAAGCTATGGAGGATACCAAGGTTACCGTTTTGGTGTTAATTGATTTCTCCAATGCCTTTAATGCCGTCAGCCACGATATCCTACTTTCCATCCTCTCTCATCTTATGGTTTCGTCCGAGGCTTTGGAATGGTTCTCTTCTTATCTTCGGGGACGTCAGCAGTCGGTTCGCGTTGATGAGAGCTCGTCGAGTTGGCGTGACCTGAATGCTGGTGTTCCACAAGGCGGTATTATTTCTCCTTTGCTATTTTCTATCTTCATTAATTTTATAACTCACTGTCTTCGGTGTTCGTATCATATCTATGCTGATGACCTTCAATTGTATACAGCTGAGCGGGTGGAAAGTTTGTCGGACGCTATAGTAGATGTAAATCGAGACTTAGATGCTATCTAGGAGTGGTCTGATCGTTTTGGGTTGTTAGTAAACCCCTCAGTGTCAGGCCATTCTAATTTGGAAGCTCACGCATGATGGGTAGGGTGGCGCTCAGTTCTCTCCCTCCTCTTATTTTCAATGGTATCGCTATTCCCATTGCCCCTACTGTGAAAGATCTCGGTTTGCATCTTGACGCGACACTAAGCTGGCAACGCCAGGTCCCTAGTGTTAGCCAAAGGGTCAACGGTACTCTGCGATCCCTTTATCGTCTGAGAAACTTTTTACCCGGTAAGACGAAAACCATGCTCGTGCAGACTTTGATTTTCCCTATCATCGACTATGGTGACGTGTGTTACTTTGACTTGAATGAGTTTTTTTTGGATAAGCTCGACAGATTGCTCAACAATTGTATCCGGTTCATATTCAACCTCAGAAAATATGACCATGTGTCGAGCTATAGGTCTGAGCTCAAATGGATGTCCATTCGCCAAAGAAGAAGTTTGCGCGCTTTGACTACACTTTTCTCTCTTCTCAACTCTCCCACTCCTCCTTCTTATCTTATTTCTCACTTCCAATATCTATGTTCATCTCACGCTAAGAAACTGCGTTCTTCCAACAATCTTCTCCTGCTTTGTCCTTCTCATACTTCTGACTTTGTTCATTCTTCCTTTCATATTCAGTCCATTCTTCTTTGGAATGCGCTTCCTCTTGATATCAGGACGGCCACCAGTCGGTATGCATTTAAGCGGAAATTGCAGAGTTATTTTCATAACAAATAGCGTAGATTTGGCTCAACACCTTTCACCATTAAATTTATGTATGTATGTGTATTATAAGTTACACAATATCTATTTTACATCACATTTTTTTTTTTAAGTTATTTTTCTTTTATTATTGCTCCCTTCAATTAAAGCACCTGCTATCTAATCTCTTCACCACCAGTGGTTGACTGGTAGAGAATGCCTAAGGCATTAAGTCCGCCTTTGTACCTCTTTGGGTTCGAAAAGTTTAAATAAATAAATAACTACTTTCAGCGTGATGTCATCATCATCACTACCGCAAGTCACACAGCCAGCCAGCAAGCACGGCTTGAACGTTTGTCCTGACTATCAGCATGCAGCGCAAGCTCATACCTGGTCATCACCCTCAGCCTCATCAGCAACCTTGGCACAGCACACTGCACATTCGGCCGGCCAACAGGCAGAGTGCTTAATCCCTCTCCTGGTCGACACCAGCAGTTAGCCACCCCAACTCACTGGGGCATCTTCGCAAACAGTTCCGACTCACCGCAAACTATGCGGCACCCGGTCCCAACCCACTGGAACCCCAACTGGCACTGGCAAGCATCGCAAGATACAAGACATAATTCACTATCGACATCAATCGTCGGGCAGTTGCCCACCAGATACGACATCCATCTGGTCGAAGGATCCTCACTTTTCCAAGAGTATGAGTGAACTTTACACCCTGTTCCTCATATCTCTTCACACGTATGGGGGCATCAACAATGTGGCAAAACTCACTCAGGCTGGCGGCTGGTACTTGGGTGCTGATGCCTAAAATGTAAGACAACCTTTTGCAAACTGTAACAACAAATATCGTAGGTACGTTACCTATGATATTTGTTATTACACTTTGTGAGGAATCCATTCTACCTTAATTTAATGACATTTAAACAGATGGCAACAACTAAATTTCAAAATCAAAATATGATATTTCACATAAACCTACATGGGCACTTATGAAACGTCAGATTCTAGGTGCACGGTTCCAATTGGTCGTTTCCTATGGAGAAGAGCCGGCAAGAAACTCCATGGTTACTCTTATATAAATATTTATCTTTTGAAATGTTTTTTAATTACATTGTTAATAGGTACGGGAGGACAGTGTATGGCTGTCAACAAGTACCATATGTTAAACAAATAGACAATGGTATATAAATTTACAATCCACAAGGCCTACGACGTTCTCACATTTACAAAATATAAAATAATCTAATAAAGTAAAATCAAAAACTAATTAAAAATTGTAGGTATATAATGTCAAATAATGAAAATATTATGTCAGAGTTATGTAAAAGTCAATATATAATAAAAAAATAAAAATTAAACACCATTATTTGGGAGCAGTTATTAGAAATTAACATAGTGATGCAGTTTATGAGGTACCAGGGAAGCCACATGTCCAGAGGGAATTATTGCCAAACTTTCTTGTCTTCGACGTAGTCTTTAATCTTATACGAGTAGTACGCTTTTTTGATAAGGACACGTTTAATGTGGGTTTTGAACTTTCCATCGCTAAGTTCTGTAACCGACTTTGGCAACTTGTTATAAAAGCGGATACTGTTTATCAGAAATGATTTGCTTGTTTTAGTTAATCTAAATTTGGGTAATAACGATTTCGTGTTTACTACGTGAATTAAATTATGGAAATCGCTTCTTATTTTAAAAAGTCCTAAGTTTTTGCGAACATTTCAATTAAGTAAACTTTTTGTCAAAAAAAATCTTGTGTACACTAATATTATAATGAGGAGAGATTTGATTGTTTGTTTGTATTGAATAGGCTCCGAAACTACTGGACCGATTTGACAAGTTGTTTTACCATTAGAAGCCGAAATGATGTCTGATGAACATAGGCTCCTTTTTTTTCGAAATCCACGCGGACGAAGTGCTAGTGCTGAATAATATCATTTTTGTATTAATAACGCTGTTAGCTTTCTTTGTAATAGGCAAGAGTACATGGCTACCTGTGCGTCGAGCTCGTCCCGCAGCGAGTCTGCAAGCGGGCGCAGCAGCGGGCCGGCCGCGTCCAGCTCCGCCGCCGCCAGCGCCGCGCCCGCCGCCGCCACCAGCTGGCGCCGCACCCACGCGTCCGAGCGCCCCGAGTTGCTTTGGAATGTCTGGCCAAAACAGCGTTGGTTATAATCTCATATAAACATATACATAAACTCACTCCTTCTCTCATTTATACCCATACATAAGTACAGAACAACTATTTTCTTAATTTCCCTCGGCAATCATCGCATTTCCGAATACAAACGAATGCAAATGTTCATGTCCATCAATTATTAGATTTATTGTGTGGGTATAATCATTTGAGTATTGTTGTTTTGTTTTAATTTCTGTGTGAACTTTATAGAGATGTAAAACTATTTTCCTTTCCAACCGACTTCAAAAAAGAAGGTTCTGTTTTTATTATAACATCTACTCCTTTTCAATATTATGTACAGTATACCACGAAAATTTATTAAAATATAAACAAAATAAAATACTTCTTCAACCAACTTCCAAAAAAGAGGAGGTTCTTATATTCGACATGTAGGTATGCAACTAAAACTAAATATTTATCCGGTTTTTAATCTTTTCAATTCAGTTAGATAATTTCTTCATCTTTTTCCATTTGTAAATAAAACATGTTTTTTTAAAATAAAAATAAACCATTCACAATTTAAAAAATAGCGTCAAAAAATTCATCCGCATCGCTGTCGACTGGTAATGTTCCCAAGAGACTGGCAGCGTTGCCACGTTGTATGGCAATGCTTAGCCTCTGGCCAAGGTAAAAGCCAGCCCTTGGGTCACGGGAAGTGTCAACCAGCCGTTTACAAATTTCCTTAAAGAGACCATGAGCGCACGGACCCCACGGCCCGAGGGTTTCAACCCCAAACGGCTCGAAAATATAATTACCGATAAGGTTATTATACTTACGCCGCTTGAGGTTTTCCGCAGCCGCAGCAGCAGAGCCAGCACAGCTCGCCGAACCAGAAAGGTGGGATGGCGCAAGAGTGTCGACACACGTTGCATCCCACACTAGAGGCCTACCCACCTTCCATGGAAATAAAGACATGCCGTCCGGTCTCTTGCCATCGTCGTGTGCCAAACCAATGGGTTCTAGTACAGCTGGAACGCTGACGGTGACAAGAGCTCGTCGGATGATGTCGTTAATGTTGGCGTGCCGCGCTAAGCGACCCGCACTTCGGCTGCAAGACAGGCCGTGATGTCCGAGACTGTTGACAAATTCGCCACAGTGACAGCGATGAGGAGAACAACAAGAAGCTCCTAGTCGCAGGGAAGCAGCGAGGCGGAAAGTGGTGTCATCGAACAAAGTGCCTATGTTCGACGACGGTAGTGCATGAAGCCACAGACCTGACTCCCATTTACCCACAGCCAGCAGGCGCGCACGCTCCGCAGAAGTAGCAGACGTGTTAATTAAATTGTCCTGTATTACTCTGCAGAGCGGCTCATCCCAACGTCTCTGGGAAAACGGATTGTCGGGTAGATCAGAGTTCGGGCAAGCGAGTCTCCAGGCATCCATAGCCTCGGTGAACCACGGCACATCAAAATTAATCAGTGTGGAGGTTTGAATTTTCCTTATTAATTTCTCAGTACCCTGGACCGAGGATAGGAAAGCCGGTAAACTAATGCTAGAAATTTTGCGGACGCCGAGGCCTCCCATACGAATGGGAAGAGTAGCTTGTGCCCAAGCTCGGTCGTCCATGGCCACATTTAAAATTGAAGTAAGTGTGTGCCGGATAATTTGGTCTATTCTTTCTAAAAGGTGAGTGTGCTTCCATAAATAGGACGTGCGAAGGAAATATGTTAATTTAGGGCCGAAACAGCAGTAACGAATTAAGGTGATGGCCGAATGCATGTTAATTTGCAACAGTCTTTCCGAAATTTCGTTGAAATTTTGTATTTTTTCCTCAATAAAATCGGGAAAGGAATTTTCAAAAATTGGAGACCCAAGGAGACAGACTTTTTTCAACAATTTTGATTTCTGGAGCTATTGCATTAAATTTAGAAAGTTTCGGTTGTCTGTCAGTACTATCCGCTAAGAATAGTTCACATTTCGAAAGGTTGAGATCAAGGCCAATGTTATGAAGTTTATTTTTTAAGAACTGTAGGTCATTTAAAACAGTTTCTACATCGCCTCCCAAGGTTCCATCAAAAATAAAACATTGGTTTTAATGGGACAATACATGTTTTTTGCCCTAAAGGGTAAGGGATTAATTATTAAGGGACTTACGTTTATGTAAAACAAATGTAATTCATTTATCCGAACAAGATTGCAACATTTTTGCATGTATAAATAGTATTGAAAATATAAATGAATTTTCACGTGGATTTAATCGATTTTAAACTTTTTGAAAATAACCATTTCTTTTTTTCTTCAATCCATCGGCTCAAAATCATCTGTCGTGTCTGCGACTTAAGCAGCTTTCCTCCCATTTTTTAAATAAATTACAAAAATTGAAAAGAGTACTAACAACTCTATATATACTTCTTAGTCGATTGAGAGGGTCCGGTCTGCACCGTGCAAAGGGCAACTGATAGAATTCCGACGACTGACGAAACACGAAGTTTGCCGAGGGACAATTAAGAAATAGTTGTACTGTACACCGATTACTGTATTTAAAAAAAAAGCTTTTTAGTTGTGTGTACTTATCCTAATTTAAACAAAACTTTCCCCGCTTTTACTTAATAACTCCTTTTACTGTAACTAATAAAAGTCAATTTAATTATTTTATAATATTATGTGCGTGACAAAAGCGTGCTATTTTTTTTTTGACCACACTACCTATTATTTTGCAATTTTTACCCATCGATTTCCGAGAGTAAAAGCCTTTTTTGTTATCTAGAGTGTAAAAGTGTTTTAAAATTCTAGGTAGGCTAGGCTTCCGATTCAACATTTACTCGAAGTTTTAAATAAAACCAAAGAGTTAGGAACAAAAACGTTTTTAAGACAAAAGGAACGTTCAAAACCTGTCAACCGAAAATACCTGGTTATTCAGAACCGAAAATATCCGCCTTTTAATTTATTTTAATAAACAGATTCTATACGTATTTTACAGGTTTTCTTTCTTTTTTGCAAGTTCCTCGTAGTGTGGTGAAAATTGTTGTGTTTCACTTATGGGTAAAAGTTTTTAGCGTTTCGTGATTTGAAAACTTCGCGTCGCTCAGAGTTCTTCTTTTAAACCACTTGCTTCGCTCTTGGTTTAATTCTAGAACCCTTCAAAAAAAACTTTTACCCATCTGTAAAACAAATAACTATTGTAGCATTTATTTGAATTTGATGTTGCATATTTTGCCACTTTTTGGCGGTTTTTTTTGCGCCGGTCCATATGATATACAAGTGCAGTAGTTACCTGTGCAGCCTGCACGATGTCCGGCGCGAGTGCAGCGGCTGGAGCGCTGCAGTCAGCGGCTAGCTTGCGCAACGCCAGCGCGGCTGCGGGCGGACAGCGCTGCAGCGCAGCGCCGGCTGCGCGCACACAGGCGCGGCCCAGATCGCGACCCTCGCTCACTGACGACACCCATGACGCGTAGCCGCCTGGGTAACCAGGACATTTGAAGCGATACGTATAGTACCAACAAAAATACATTCTGTCAAAAAAGTATCGGGAATGGATGATTTGTTTATGCTTCCAAATTTTTTGTCGTTGTTCACAACTGTTCTCCATTATGGCGCGGAGTTTGAGTTGCATCTGTTAATTAGATTAAATACAGTACCGGTTTTTGGTTACATCATATAGTGTGTATTGCGAATTTCATAATGGACAAAAATATCGCGCAAAGATTTTGTCTTGAATTTTGCATCGCCAATGGAATTTCGTGTTCAGAGTCACTGAAAATGTTATAGAAGCCTTACGGTGAGTCGACTTTAACAAAAACACGTAGGTACTTATGAGTGGTACAAAGCGTTCAAAAGCGGTCTAGATGTGATGGAAGATATGCCTCGCTCTAGTAGGCCATCAACGTCTTCAAATGAAGTTAATAACATAAGTAAACATCGCAAAAGTGAAGGAAATAGTTACTGAAAATCTTCATTCAAGTTTGAGAGAGATGACCGCTGAACTTTCTGTGTCTCACGAGTCGAACCATAAATTCCATTCTTAATAATCACTTGGGTATGAAACATGTAGCCCCGCTCGGCTAGTCCCAAAAGACCTGAATTTTCTCCAAAAACTCAATCGCCTATGAGTCGCTGAGGACATGCTAGAACTAGTCAATTCCAACCCAACATGAGACGCATTGTTACTGGTGACGAGACGTGGGTTTACGAGTTTGACATGCAAACTAGTCATTAAGCTTCGGGGCGGTGCTTTCCAACTGAACCGAAACCGAAAAAACTACGCCATAGTCGATCAAAAGTCAAAGTCATGTTGAGTGTTTTCTTTGACTATCGCGGTGTGTTGTACTCGGAATTCTTACCGGAAGGTCAAACGGTAAATAAAGAATATTAGTTGAGAATATTGCATAGAACATTCCGGGAGGGCGACCAGCAGTCCCAGGGTGGTGTCGGGTTTATCGTCCAAAAGTCCCTTGTGAGCAACGTGGTGAAGATCGAGTGTGTCGACCAGGGTGGCCTAACTTATACTCAGAATATCCTCAAGGTATTCGATGAAAGTCGTGCAGGTTTACGCCGCGACTTCGTCACACTCCGACGATGAGGTGGAGACCATGTATGAGGATATTTTGGTTCTAAAACCCACTTCACCGTTGTCATGGGGGACTTCAACGCGAAACTGGTCAAACGAGACGATGGTAAGCTGTTAGTGGGGCAATTTGGAGTTGGCGACGGAACCAGCGGGGTCACCAACTGGCCCGTTTTATGGAGAAGGAAGGCCTCATTATGATGAACTCCTTCTTCAGAAAGCATGAGCACAGAAAATAGACCTGCCAGAGCCCTGAGGGTGCAACAAAAAATTAGATTGACTTTATTATGTCGACGAAGAAGCAAGTATTCAATTATGTATCTGTGATCAATGCGGTGAAAACTGGAAGTGGTCACATTGAACTTAAACATCAAGCTGGAAAGGTCTCGACTGATGAAGTCTACGCTCCAATTCCAAAACCGAGAGCTTTCAGCTCGAACTTCAAAATCTTTTCGAGTGCCTAGGGAGCTCCGTGGACGATTTTAACGATCGGTCCGTGGAAACTGTCCATATCATCGGGTCTAAGATTTTCAAGACCCGTAGTACAAATAGAAACAAGAGGCTTTCTGTTTCTACTTTGCAGCTCATGGAGTAGAGGCGTGAGATGATCCCGCAGTCTTCAGACGATGTACTGAAGTACCGGGAGCTCAATAGACGGATCTCTAAATCCTTGAAAAGCAACCTCCGCCGCTTTAGTACAGACCGTATTAAGGACGCGATAGAGCAGAACAAAGGCTCCAAGGTCTTTGCTAGAGATCTGTCTATTGGGCAGAGCCAGCTTGCGAAACTGAAGACTTATTTATTTATTTGTTTGCTCTCATGCACATCACACATTTTACACATTACTGTCGGTTTTTGTACATAAACCCTGTCAGGGCACTGCAAACATAGATGTCACATACACAATAAGTTATCTTAATGGAGTCTAAACTTATCAAAACAAAATACGATACATTTTATAGAAATGAAATTTCTAATAATTAAGTCTTATACATACAATATAAAACACATGATCACACTATTAGTCATATTCAGTCAGATATATAATATTAGAGGGTAGGCAGTCAAAAATAATAATAATACGAGATAGTTATTCAACACAACACAATACAATACTTATTTATGGCATGGTATGTCAATATGTAATACAGAATTAAATCTATTATGTCGCTGGAATAGATAGTATTATGGTTTTGACCAGACCGGATCATACAGGAATAAAATAAATAGTTAGGAATAAAGTACCTACATCTATGAAGTTTTATCCGTCATGAATTGGTCTACTGCATAATAATTTTTTCTATCAGAAGTGATCTTAGTTTGCTATAAAATGTATTTGGATTCTCGTCATCTTTTATGTTATTCGGTAATTTATTATAAATTGTTGCGATTCTATAGTTGGGGCTATTATTCATTATTTTTAATTTTGGTGTCCGTGAAATTAACTTGTTTTCGTTTCTTCGGTTATAGTTTTGGTTTGCTTCTATGTTTGATCGAAAGTAATCCCTGTGTTTTTGCATGCACGTAGCTATTTGTAGGATGTAAAGGGAAGGTAGCGTTAGTATTTTATTTGTTATGAAATGTGGTTTACAACTTTCCTATGGTTTTTACATTCACTAAGATGCATATACATTTCTTTTGCATGATAATGACGTCATTGAAGTCTGTACTTTCACCCCACAATATTATGCCATAGTTAAACCAAGCATAAGCGTAGGCATAGTATGTTGAGAGCGCGGTTTCATAGTTTGTGCCGCTTTTTAATTTGTTTAGTGGAAAATCCTCATGGATATGAGGATTTTCCAACCCCAGAACAAAAAAAAAAGTGCATAGAACTCAAAGGAGACTATGTTGAAAAACAAAATAACTTTTTATCTAAAAAACCTGTGTTTCATTCGCCCTCGTAAACTAGGTATAACATAATTTATAATTAGTTTAATTTTGTCCCTATTTCAAGACATCTTTTAAAAAATTTTAAGAATTTTCTTGTCCTATAATAACCATCACCTGCCGTATATCCGGCCGTATATAATACAGGTTTATCCTAGTAAAGGCATGGTAACTTTAATTCTGAATTAATATTCTTAATTGGGATGATGACAAATTTTAAAAATGTATGAAATAATTATGTTATTTCAAAGGCATAGTAAAAATGAGATAATCGAAAAAATCGGTTAAATCGATGTAAATATGAATAAGCTACACGCTTAAAAAGTTTCTGAAGGGGATTATTCCCATCCTTGTCGCGTGGTACGGACAATGTATGGCTCTAGTATGAAGTTACATAGTTGTGACATCACTTCTACGATAGTGCTGGCCTTTTCATACACTTATTTTAAAACGTTTATAGCTTGGCAACTTTTAAGCTTTTACACTTTTTATAATATTGTTTGTACTGTTTGAAAAAAAACTTTTTTTTTGTTAAAAAAAATAAAATTGTCATCATCCCTATAAGTTTTACTTACCGAGACAATCAAGAGCAGTATTAAGCATCCTTTTATTCGTCGACGTATGCGCAACATTCAATGCGTGATGTATAAGCGCGACCAGCGCGGGCGGTGCTCGTTGCGCAGGCGCCGCGTCGGCGAGTGCTCCAAACACATGCAACGCAGCCTCTCGCCCGCTCTCATTGGTCGCCGCGGTGAATGCAGTTTCTACTGTCGTCCAACACCATTCGCCTAGGACGCCGTAGCAGTACATCTGTTGACAGTTATGAACTCAAAATGTATTCCTAAAAATGTATTTTTATGCCAACTTCCTGTGCGAGTCCCAATTAGTTTTTTTTAACTCTAATTCATTCAAGTGGAATTAAAATACCAGCGGCCGGTAACCCCATATCAGCAATAATAACTTAAAATTATGTTAGTTTACACAAAATCGTCATTAGATTTCGATACCCGAACTTCTCCCGAAGTTTCTCGAGTTAATTTGATTTGTATGCCTTATGTTTACTGACCACAGTGTCGGCGATGTCCTGTCGGTAGCAGCGCAGCAGTTCGAGGTCGTCCTTCGACAGCGACACGTCGGCAGGCGCTGATGACTTGCTCACAAGTGTCGCTAGCAGTCGCGAGAACACTTGCCGCCATACCGGGTGGATGTCGTTTGTTCTGTCCATTAGGTTTAGTACTTCGTCCTAAACAATAATAAATGTCCACCATAGTAAACAAAATTAATTTTACAGTCGTAACTGGTCGTCAGAAGCCCAAGTCTGACAAGCAGTCTTACCAAGGGAATCGTATTATTCAGTAACCGGGTTGTGGAGTTCAAATGGGTAGTCGTTCCATGTTAAATACTGGTATTCAACTGCATCGATCACATGATGAGTACGCAAAATTGGAGTTAAGCCCCTAAATAAAAGTTGAAGTTAAAAAAAAACTCACCTGTATAGTATACCAGAATCCAAACGTTAGGTTTGACCTAGTCTCGTGCAGGGGGTAATGACCGGGCGCTGCCTGCGCAGCTAGCACCACTTCTAGGAGTTGCCGCGCGCCATTCGCTGCCTCGGACCCGTCTGCGCTCTCCGCGGCCTGCACGAGCGTGTGTGCGTGACACTCGCCCAGGGAGACGCAACATGTTACGAGGGCGGCTAGCAGCTCCTGAGAGAATGGAAATGTTGCATTTAAAGTTTGTAGACTTGAGAGATTACTGTGACCAGAGTTACTAGAAAATCTTGTGGTTAACAAGAAAATTAATGTCAAGACTAGCTGCTCCCCGCGCTTTCACCCGCATAAATCTTGATCCCGTGGCAGTATCGGGATAAAAGTACTCTATGTGTTAATCCAGGTTATAACTATCTGCTTGCCAAATTTCATCTTAATCCGTTCAGCAGTTTTTGCGTGAAAGAGTAACAAACATCCATCCATACTCACAAACTTTCGCGTTTATAATATTAGTAGGATCAAAGAAAATTTTCTAATTTTAATTTATTATTTCATTTTCTGATGTTTTTAGTGACTAATTAAAAAAAAACACTTTCTGTCTTCTTGCTAAACGCTTTGAATTGGGTACTTACCAGAACTGGTAGGGAGATGCAAAACAAAACTAGCTTAATATTTATATTAATAATTTGTGAAACTTATAAAATAAGAATCACACATCATAAATTACGCCTGCTTCCCCCAAATGGATTAGGCAGAGGGTACCAAATAGTACAACCACATTTTGCCAGTTATGTTAAGTTAAGTAGTTACTCTAGAGTCTATTGCAGAAAAAGGAAACATTTTCTCTACCAAATTGATTATTGCAGATAATATAAAAAAAAAAAACTTAAATTAAAACATTTTTTGATAAAAGTACCTCGTTTATAGAATTAGGCACGTTGTCCCTTGTCATGAGAGGCGCTGCAAGCGCTGCAAGGTCGGACAATAGTTGCAGAGCTGAAGCGGGGTAGCGCGCTGCAGCCGCTGTGCCTCCAGCGGCCCGCACCGCTGACAGACATGCTTCACACGCGTCTAACGGTGTGTCACTCACTGCGGGATTCCAACTGGTGACAAATTAAAATTAAGGTTCGTATTTATAAGCAAATCTGAAATTAGCATATTAGGTAATGTTGGATGAAATCCTAAATTTTTCTCCAACGTCAGACAAAGTAAGTTATCCGTTATGTTTTCTTAAAATCACAAAGGAAAATAAATAAAAATACGTTTCGAGCCATATGGCGAAACACCCGCTTCGAAAGCATTTAAAATTAGGCCCATTATAAGGCTGCAGCGTTAGAGTGCATAATACGCGCGGTTGCGTTTTTCTGCTTTTATTTCTTTGACTGACACTGATGTGTATTTTCTGTAGTAAACTCACGTGTACAACAGTTGTACGATGGCTAGCAATGCGCGACACAGCGGCATGCGGTCGGGCAGCGAGCCAGACGCGTGCTCGGCCGCGTCCTCGCCGCCCAGAGTGAGCCAGCTGCACGCGCACGTCGCAGCCGTCACCCACGACTGTACTGTCTGCTCTGAAGGAGATTCTGTCGTGTATTCCGTGCTGGGGAGAAATAAATAGTAGTTGCAACTGCTGCATAACCAGGGTTGGCGAAGTTTATAATACAAGTGTTTTAATGCCTCGTTATGTGCAGTTTCATGAACTACTTTATCCAAACAACAGTATTGAATAAAAAAACACATGAAATAATTTCGTAAGTAAGCTGATACGCTTCTCAGTAACCTCCACCACAATTAATATTTAAATAGTTGAAAACTGTTCTTAATTAAAAGGTTAAAAGTTATTTAAATGCACATTTTTTTTATAAACTTCATGTGGGTAAAGGACTGTCATTATGATACTATACTATATTTCAATGTGAGGGTAGATAAAATTATATGTTTATTTGGTTGGGAACAGAATTACAAAATGGTAGGTATATAATGGGATCGGTTTTGGACACCCAATATAAGAAAAAAAGCAGATGGCGAAGGGCCAGTTTCTACCAAAGTGGACAAAGGAAGAGAAAAATCTGTATACAATCTTGTCACAACAGAGTGCAAGATGCTTTGCATGAACACAACAACCTATTGGATGTTAACAAGACATGTCCTCTCTCTGCTTTGGTGGAAACCACTAACCAGCCCTGTTTCTGAATATGGCTGTTTACCAGTAAATTTTAAAATTAGAATAAGGTGAATATACTCACTTGTACACAGTTTGTAAACACCGAAGCATGTCATCTAGCACCGCTGGGCAGGCCTGTTGCAGAGCCGCGCGGTTCTTACTCCTCAGGGCAGATCCCATTGTCATGCTGTTGTACTGGTAATAGCAATAACAAATAAATTATATTAATCTGCTTGGTTCTAGAATAATATATGATTTATTTGTTACTTTTATACACAATAATAATGAGTCAACACTAATATTTTGTTTGTTGATGACAACATTCATAACATAACATAGAACTAAATTGAACCGTCAATTTAGGCAACTTAAAAAGCTTAACGCACCGGAACCCCATCCTTCCGTCCCCGTCAGGAACGAAGTTCTTTACGCAATACTCACATGTACATACACATTTGTATATAAAAAATTCGTAATAGAGAGAGACGGAGAGAGCGAGAGAGAGAAAGTCGCATGGGGCATAACGCTTTTCCCTTACATGACGCTTTCTACCATTAAACTCCTACCACAAGCCATTTTAAGAAACTTCTTTCCCAAAATAACAAATATAAGACAGGTTATTCTTTTTTTAAGCCACTGTCAAAATTATGTTTGTCTAGGATTTTTTTTTATGATTTATTTACTTCTTCAGGTATCACAGTAAGAACTTCCAATAATAGTGTTGTGTTTTCCACAGTAGATAAGGGTCTCAATATTGTAGCAAGGTCCACTGTTCCTTGCTGCAGGATAAATGCTGCTAGCTGAAACAATAATAACATTATAGGTTAGTGAATGATGTTTCTTGATGAAACTAAGCTACTCGTTGTGTATTGCTCCAGCAATACACAATGAGTAGCTCCATCAATGCCTTAGTTGCAACTGCAGTAAGTAATGATTGTAGATTTGCGTCATGTTCGTGAAAAGGCGCCGTCAGTAGGATCTGGTCACCTCTTAGCTGCCACGGCTTATTTTAATTTAATTTGTTTATTTTTTTATACTTTTAATGTTCTGCATCATTGTCACATGCATAATTCATCATGTTAACCAATATCTTGTAACCATATTTGGATTTAAAAGAGTGTGTGTGGAGTTTCTTGCCCAGACTTCCCCATAGGTAGCAACTACACTTTGGAATGGGCAACTAGCTTCATCTTTCTGACCACCAACCTTGAAAATTTAAAAGTGCCCGTCATTGGTTTATGCGGCATTAAGACGGCGGCTTATTTTAATTTAATTTGTTTATTTTTTTATACTTTTAATGTTCTGCATCATTGTCACATGCATAATTCATCATGTTAACCAATATCTTGTAACCATATTTGGATTTAAAAGAGTGTCTGTGGAGTTTCTTGCCCAGACTTCCCCATAGGTAGCAACTACACTTTGGAATGGGCAACTAGCTTCATCTTTCTGACCACCAACCTTGAAAATTTAAAAGTGCCCGTCATTGGTTTATTTTAAATAAATGCTTTGGGTTTGAATTATTTCAAAATCTACAACTTCTTAGCTACATTAACTTAAAATTGCTACTTACACTGATACATAATCTATTAGTAACAATCTTAGGGCCCTTGGAATATGTAAACACGGCCTGCAGTAATTTGTCTTTAAGTTCATCATAGCTCTCTGGAGGCACCTCGTTCCAACAGCGGAGGATCTTTGTGTGGAGTGTTGTTGCTCCATAGAACTGAATCTCTGTAACCTGAAATAAATTTTAATTAAACAGGGTCCACGGGTTGGAAAAAATCATGATATTTTGAAAAAACTCGTAAAGCACGATTTTGTGAACAAATCGTAATTAATCACGATTTTTTTGCCTCTCAGCAGAATAAATCTTCACTGACTTCACTGATTCACGATTTAGCAGAACCTTTGGGTTAAATCGCGCGCACATTCGCTCGCGGGTGGGTGGACTGACGGTTACCATGAGAACTTACTCGACCTTGCGCGGGCGCTCTCTGACGGGCGGCCGGGTAAGCACTCTGGGTGGCTATGATAACGTTTATAATTTTCGTTCATAATTTTTTGTCTTTGCCACTGAGCTGCTTTTTACTAGGGGCAGACGCTTCCCTTTTTCTTAGCACGTCTTTTAATAGTACCGCACTCCAAGTCTCATACATATTTTAGTCTGTAGTTTTAAACATAACCAAAACAATGGTGGTTTGTACAATAGTCGTTGAACTTGAACTGTACTTGTTTTTGGTCCGTGCTGTGCTACCACAAAACGAGCTTTTAGTATTTATTTTTTAACCCCATTTTATGTATTCCTCCTAAAATCTTCTGTAAGAGTGGAGATCACCAACCTTGAAAATTTAAAAGTGCCCGTCATTGGTTTATGCGGCATTAAGACGGCGGCTTATTTTAATTTAATTTGTTTATTTTTTTATACTTTTAATGTTCTGCATCATTGTCACATGCATAATTCATCATGTTAACCAATATCTTGTAACCATATTTGGATTTAAAAGAGTGTCTGTGGAGTTTCTTGCCCAGACTTCCCCATAGGTAGCAACTACACTTTGGAATGGGCAACTAGCTTCATCTTTCTGACCACCAACCTTGAAAATTTAATTTGATTTTTTTGATTTTTTAATTAAATTTTTGAGCAAAACGGAACGCGCCCTCAAGGGATTGCGCGGACACATCGCGGGGATTCCCCTTTTGTCTGACATGTGAATGCAAACAGAATTCACACTGACAGATGAAGAAGAAGAAAGTGCGTTGGAGGAAGCACAAAATCACTATAATGGTTTAGTTTTGCTATCATTGATAGTAGAGCTTATGTCAAAATCAAAACTATTCAGAAGTGTGATGTTCGCAGGAGAAATAGTAAAAAATGTGACACCACTAGAGGGGTGGATGTTACAGAAAAGCATATTTAACAAAGAGAAACAGTTTTTTTTTTCAGTCGTGAATCACTTGTTTGGGGTGATAGCTTCTTCAGCTGCTTCAAATTAAGAAACCGACTGGGAACTGAAAAGGCTGTAGAACTAGTATTTTTTTTCAAATATTATAATAATTATATTGATTTCTCAGATTTAAACGACCCTAGTTGGTAACTTAATTATAATTTCAAAATCTGTTTGTTATGTTGATTTCTTTGAATGAAAGTGAAATTGAACATTTTTGATTAAATCATTGATTTTTATTGAAAGAATAATTTATTCATGCCAACCCTGGCACATTACATAATAGTCATGCCTTTGAAAAACCAACCACCTAAGTTCAAATTGTGGAAAGCAATAAATATATTTAGTATTGATGAAATGGTTAAGGCTTTGTACTGGTTGGAGCAACAGGTCATTAGTTGAATCCCACACAACTTCATTAGGGATCACCTCATGTATTGTCACAAAATGTGTCCCATAATAGTCATGCCTTTGTAAAACCAACCACCTAAGTTCAAATTGTGGACAGCAATAAATATTTTAGTATTGAGGAAATGGTTAAGGCTTTGGACTGGTTGGAGCAACAGGTCGTTAGTTGTCACAAAATGTGAGCAGATCTGATATGGCATAGATAGCACTAGTTGTCTGGCATTTTTACTGAACGGGATTTTTTTGGCACAGCCATGATTTTTAAATATTTATTATTATGTTGTTTTACATTACATTGTGTCTTTTAGTCTGTGTTATAAATGTATTTTCTTTCTTTTTAGATGCCCTAAACATTCATTCATTGAGTACCGTACACATAACAAAAACATTGCATTAAAAGTACCAACACAAAAATGGTTATTAGCAGTTATGAAATCTAGTCACATGAGCTACTTGAGGTACCGGTCAGCAGATCTAAAAGATCTTATATTTCAAGTAATAACAGATGTTGTACTTAATCAGTATATTACCTTGCTTGGTTGAAGTAATTCCCAAACGAAATTCCAAGCTTCCGGGACTCTTTGCGCAACATTGAGCCAAGTGTGGGCTTTTGCTCTTTCACTCTGCTCTCCATTGTAAAATACAGACACAGCATATTCTAAATTTTGTGCCGAATACTCCATTTCAGCGTTCGTGTAGTCTATGCACCAAGATAAACTCTAGCTCTTAATTCTTACAACATTACTTCGTAAAGACCGTAAGTACTCTATTTACAGAATCTATACGGATGCAACATTATCACGATTTAAGACTAAAAACACTTTAATATTGTTATTCCTGATGCTTGGCATAATCTGACAGTATTTTCTTTAGGATTCAATGGCTGACAGGTCAGCTGTAGTAATTGTAACGTTACATTACATGCTGTTGAAAACCATTAATGATTGGTTGTCCTGGACTTTTAAAGCAAACAAAAATCATGAGTTCCTCAAGATAACTTTTGTTATCGAATCACTAAAACAACTTCGCAATCGCTGTCTAAACTCCGTTTTTTTAAATTATTTGTTTAGTTTCTCGATCGCTTTTTTTTTAGAAACGTAACGTATTTGTTCGAATAAGGCAGAAATCGTTGTTGCCAATATTTATTTTCCGAATCTCCACTCTTACAGAAGATTTTAGGAGGAATACATAAAATGGGGTTAAAAAATAAATACTAAAAGCTCGTTTTGTGGTAGCACAGCACGGACCAAAAACAAGTACAGTTCAAGTTCAACGACTATTGTACAAACCACCATTGTTTTGGTTATGTTTAAAACTAGAGACTAAAATATGTATGAGACTTGGAGTGCGGTACTATTAGAAGACGTGCTAAGAAAAAGGGAAGCGTCTGCCCCTAGTAAAAAGCAGTTCAGTGGCAAAGACAAAAAATTATGAACGAAAATTATAAACGTTATCATAGCCACCCAGAGTGCTTACCCGGCCGCCCGTCAGAGAGCGCCCGCGCAAGGTCGAGTAAGTTCTCATGGTAACCGTCAGTCCACCCACCCGCGAGCGAATGTGCGCGCGATTTAACCCAAAGGTTCTGCTAAATCGTGAATCAGTGAAGTCAGTGAAGATTTATTCTGCTGAGAGGCAAAGTCATTCCGTCCCTTGCCATAACATCTGATTTTGCGGACACCTAGCGTTGCGTACCTCAAACCACGCTCGGCTAGAATGTCATTGGAAGGACCTTCTGTCAACCGTCACAATGTAGCCTGGTCTTTCGGCCCGTTAGTAGATACTTTATTCAGAATACGATACTTTTATACAAATCAATTATAAAATTCTGGGAAATAGGGGAGGTGCCTACTGTTAAGGTAATTAGTCCGGAAAATTAAGACTGTGAAGATTTTTATAAATCGACAGTTTCAAAAAATCCAGATGGGCGTTATATTGTGTCATTGTCTTTCAAGGGCGAACCTAAATCTATAAGTAACTCATTTTCACGCTCAGCGTAGATTGTCTGTGTTAGAGCTCAAACAGCTTCCCGCTTTACGTCAAGCTTAACGCGACGTAATTACCGAATATCTAGATAAGGCTTAAATAAATGATTGGTCACGCTGCGCTAGACTAGATACCGCCGGCGTACGTGTCAAATGCGGCAACAAATACCACACCAAAGTTGGCGTACCCGAGCCAGTCACACTGCAAGCTGTCAGTCACGTGCACGTGCAGAATGTTTTCTAAAATTTTGGTCTAAATCCGAAGTAAAATGCCAGTTTGCGTAGTAAAACTATTTAAAAATAAAACTACACGGAATAATAAGGACACTGGGATCACATACAATAAGTAAGTATAGTATAATTTCGAAATTTTAACATAAAATAACATGAAACCTAAACGCCATTCAGCGCTGCCGCTTATACAAGAGTCAAGTTCCCCGTGGTTGAGATTTTTATAAAATGTGAATTTATTGTTTTTGTATTTTATTATATGTCCTATTTCATTTATCTTACCTTGTTCTATTAATTATTTAATGTTTATCTTTGTAATCTATACACATAATGTGTAAAAATGTTAGCTGACACTATTTCAAGGGGTGATTCTAACCATGAAACTGAACAACTTTCGCCAAGGGCGATCGAAAAATGACAAAAAAAAATAGTCGTTTGTAAATAATAATGAAATAGTATTAAAAATGAGGAACAACCTACGCCTAACCTATACCCAAATATATTTATACATTTGCTTTTAATTTAGTGTTCATTTTTAAGCATTTTCTGAGCTATATTTATAACTTAACTATTAGACCACAACATAAAATATTTTTCCATTAACTCGGGTAACAGTTGTGCAGCTAGTAACACAATTCTTCACGCACACTGGTTGTCAATGTCAACTGTCAACACACCAAAGAGTTTTCACGGAGCTATTGTTTGTACAGAGTAGAGCGCGGTATCTAGTCGAGCGCCGCGAGACTGTTCATTTATCTAAGAGATAAGGGTTATATATCTGAAATACCTTATTCTTTTTGCGAAATAAATGAAGGCAACTTCATACCGCTGTTGTTCGGCCTGACAAGTCGACGACAAAACTGACAGCGGCTCGTCACTCAAGACTTCCTGCCTTTAGGCCTAATTCACAGGCAGATTTATTTTCGCTTTTGCGTCTTTTAAAGTTGCAATAATCGCTAACATACGTCAAATGTATCTTAGGATTTTACTGTCAGAAAATGAATATCATAAAATGTGATACCGCTTCAATGTTAACGAGCGTATTAGTATCTTACAATTTAATTCGGTGGCTTTCGGTTTTCGCACGAGTCCATTTTTGGCAATGCGTACTATCCGACAGTTAGCTGTGGATTATCACGATCGCTTTCCTCTCGCTGCAGAGGTCGCCACTAAAGAACTGTACATGGATGATTTAACCACTTCTGTACCTTCTGTCGAAGATGGAATTGGTTTAGCGGATGAGCTGCTCGCTTTATTTAAAATCGGCGGATTTGATCTAGTCAAAGGGGCGAGCAATTCTCAAAAACTTTGTTGTAATGCTAAACGTGCTATTTTGTCGCATATTGTTCGCTTATTTGACGTGCTAGGGTTCGTCGCGTCGGTTTTCCTTTACGAAAAGCTGCTAATTCAAGATCTTTGGCTCGCTAAAGTAGGGTGGGATTAAGGACCTCCGGAAAGTATTATTGAATGATTCGTTAAATTCAAAACCGAACTACCGTTTTTGTCTAATTTATAAATACCTCGGCACGTGGGTGTCGCGGCCGGTTGTGTCGTCAATTTACTCGCTTTTATTGACGCTAGTATGAAGGTCCTGTAACTGCACGTGACAAACCGTAACGGTGATACATCCATTCATTTAGTACGAGTATGCGCTAAGTGTGAAGTGGCTCCACTAAAGACTGTTTCGTTGGCGGCGCCGGCGCTTGAAATAAGTTAATAGGTCAATGACCGCTATTGCCAAGCTACAATGCTCTTACTATAGTATAGTTAGCTCTGCCTGAAAACTGCATCGCTGCTCCTCGCTAAACTTGTCAAACAAGTACATACGATATTTCATAATCGCTATCCTATAAAAGTGATATTCGCTTTCAGTGATTCCACGATCGCTCTTTCATGGATTCATTCATCTCCACCGTTGGCATATATACGTTGCCAATCGCGTGACTGAAATTCAGGAAAATTTATCCGCTGACCGCTTTTTTTCACATAAATGGGACAGAAAATCCCAGTGATTGCCTATGAGGAGGACTATTACCCTCACAAATTATTAATCACTCGCTGTGGTTGCACAATCCCACCATCCAATAGCTAACTGGCCAACTGCGCCATTCGGCCCGTCCCGTGTTGAAGATTCTAAACCTGAAACAAAAAATTCAATAACTTTAACAGTCATTTCTAACATGGATACTTCAATATTTCTTGAGCTCGCTCTCTGAGTCTCATCTTGGAAAAAAATATTACGTATGATAGTACCTATGTCTTGCGACTTCTTCGTAAGTTAAAACAATAATATTAAAAGGGTAACTTTACCTTCGCCTCCTTTATAAAAACTTAATCCGTTTGTTGATGACAAAGGATTGTTTCGCGTTGGTCGTCGACTAACAAACGCTCATACACCATATGAAAATCAACATCCATTGTTGCTTCCGCGCACAGAACATTAATACTCTTATCGGAGGTGCTGACAGTACAATGAAAGTGTTTTGCATTATGTTGTAAATTATATTAAAAGGCGAAGCGCCAGGGTAATCTGCGAAATTCAAATAATTTGCAGGTTAGCGTCAGGTTGGATGTTGAACAAAGTATGATTCGCGACCGTAACAAGTATGTATTTACAGAATTATAAATTAAAAAATAGATTAAAACTTAGGGCTTGAGTCTAGTATCGTTTGGCAGGAGTTTTGGGGTAAAAAGGGTTGAAGATGGTAGGGGTGGGTTCCCTGATTATAACGCTACCACTCTTATTACAAGGTAATGCGTATTTTTCGAGAAATTAATAATAAATGTTTCTAACCTCAAATTCGATTACAGCGTAACGAAACGTTAAAATCGGCGATTGACAACCAAATCTGTACTAGTGTATTGTCTGTGGTGTAAACTGTCGTGCAAAATCGATGAAACGGAACTTAAAAAAAAACGCTATTTGCGTCATGTGTCAGTGTCATTTGTTTACGTTCATTCCGTTTCTCCCAGAGTTGCGAGAAGTTAGTGTACCCCCACTTCATGGTTAATTAAGAGAATAACCATTTTTAACGCTTTTTACCCCCGAACTCATGCCAAACGATACTAAAGCCTACCCTAGCCATTTAATAAATAGGGTAAACTCTATTTGCCATTATTTCACAAACTCTTTTTGCCACAACACTTTTTCTCACAATATCAACTGTCGGGAGATTGGGTGAATGTATAAATGTATTATGGCAGCACTGGCGACGTTTTCATTCAATGTTTATAACCGTTCGTTCGTTCATTCATTCATTCATTCATTAGATTGTTGTGGTGGCGAAAACAACGAGTGTGACTTGTAGTAATTTCAACATTCTTTCTACCGATATTTACCCGTAGTTCAACAAAATGAAGATTGAGGAAGTAAAGAGTACAGCTAAAACCCAAAGAATATCAGCTCACAGTCATATAAAAGGTTTGGGTTTGGATGAAAATGGAGTTCCCATTCAAATGGCAGCCGGTCTCGTGGGTCAGGAAACAGCGAGAGAAGTACATTCTTTGTTAAAACGTTAACTAATGCAGTAAAGTTAATAATTCTTTTAATTATTTCTATGTAAATTTCAAAATTCTAGATGTTTCTGCAGTATCGATCCAACATTGAGGTTATGTTTTTTTGGTTACCATGGAGTGTTACTTCAATAGAACATTTTGTTCATTTGTTGATAGCTCTCATAGATGATTCCGATAGCTTTTCACATCAAGTATTTCAAAACACTATTTTCCCCAATATTAACAACAAAACAAGAATAAACTCAGCAGTAAGTGGCATTCTTCAACGCTTGAACATGTTTATAGGCTGCTGGAATAGTGGTAGATATGATCAGAAGCAAGAAGATGGCTGGACGTGCATTACTGTTGGCTGGACCACCTGGCACGGGCAAAACTGCCATTGCCTTAGCTATAGCCCAGGAGTTGGGTACCAAAGTAAGTTAATAATAACTTATTTTATTTTTGGGTATGGAAGACAAAAGACTAAGGAGTAGAATATTGAGATGGTATCCGATGGAGTTGTGATAAGATATGCTGAGCTGGAGTGCTATTCTGTAACCATCTCATGAATCATCCAAGAAAAATTGGGTGAAATGAGCATGGAGTGAGCTGTCATTGCCACTGATACTAGGGATTTTACCAAGGCGGATGACACTGAACTGACAGCTCACTCCACGCAACTCTACATGGTGAGATTTTTACAGAACCCAATTTAATTGTGGGCAGGAGAATGTGACAGATTTGTTTGGTGTGAATAATTACAGAAAAAAAAGAAGAAAAAAAATGTATCGTAATAGCTACTACTACTACTACTTAATATAGAATTTGTGTCCATACTCAAACATCATCAACACAACTTTATATATAGATTACATTGTATTACAAAGATGATTATGTTATTTACACTTATTGATTCATTACTAATTCTGGCTTTTCAAATCAAAAGATAGATTTAGAGATTACATGACCAAGCAGGTCATGATGTTTCTAAATCTGTCTTCTTTAAAATTCATCAAACCTTTGACTCAATGTAATGTATCATATTTTTTTTTTAAGTTATCAGAACAATATAATAAATAAATTATTATGTTATTAATTACCTTATTCTAATTTAAGTTCGGTCTAGTTTTATCTATTAGTATTGACCAATTAAGAAAGAAAAAGTATTTATTTTGACTTCTCAAGAATACGTAGTAAGCAGTAGGTAGTGTGATACGCAGTATCACAAACTAAACTAAAGAACATGATGTGTGGTGCAAGTTACAAATATAAGTTCGGTTTTAATAAAATAAACTAATTTCACAGGTGCCATTTTGTCCAATGGTCGGCAGTGAGGTTTACAGCACAGAAATTAAGAAAACAGAGGTATTGATGGAGAATTTTCGGCGTGCCATAGGCCTACGTATTCGTGAGACCAAAGAAGTATATGAAGGAGAGGTCACTGAACTAACACCAGTGGAAACTGAAAATCCTGCTGGAGGTTTGTAATTAAAATGATACATCCTAAACTCATGCCTTCTTGCCATGGGGGTAGGCAGAAACTACCAAAAGGCCATTTAGTTATAAAATTATCTGGGAACCAAACATTAACCAGTTAAATGCTATAATTGTAGGTAGACTGGCCACAAAAAAAAAAAAACATGCTTAGGAGTTTTAGGCGATTGTTTTTTACACCTTCACTGATTGTAATTGTTTTGCTTTTTGTTGCCATACTTCAATGTATATTATGTTCAGGTTACGGCAAGACAGTGTCACACGTCATCATAGGACTAAAGACAGCTAAAGGAACAAAACAGCTGAAGTTAGACCCTACCATTTACGAGTCACTGCAGAAAGAGAAAGTAGAAGTGGGTGATGTCATCTACATTGAAGCCAACTCCGGCGCAGTGAAGAGGCAGGGAAGGAGTGATACCTTCGCGACGGAGTTTGATCTTGAGGTAAATATTACAATTTGTCATTGTAATATAAAAAAATAAAAAGAATAAGTGTGTGTGTGTTTCTGAGTGTGTGATCTCCTAAAAAAAATATGATAATGTAAGAAATTAAATTTCGGGCGCCGTGGAGCGACACACTATTAATAGATAGCCAGATAAAGTTGGAGAGATTCAACCATTAATCTTAGGATGGGGGCCTGTGGATGTCAATGGTGATTAAAAGTCTCACTACCTTGAACGTTCCCAGTTTATTGTATACCTTTAGCCTAATGAATACAATTATATTAATATAAATTTTAGTTGCTATATCATCATTGCATCTTTGTAACTTTAAATTCGCAGCTGAAGGCTGTTTTGTTATAAAGGAAAAAAAAAATAAAAAAAAATGAAATTTGAAGGTGACCCCGAGAGCCGGAAGGTGGTACCTCTCAGGTAATCAGCCCCCGTGGAAGGCCAGTAGAAATTTCCCGGTTGAATTGAAGTAAAGGTGAAATAAGCACCCACAATTGTAGGCGCTTATTCCAGGTATTTAATCTCGCGTCTCCCTCGGTGTACCGTGAAGATATCTGGTATCAAAAGACGTAGGGAGGCGACGAGGAAACCAAAAATCCGATAGAAATATCCACCGGGACCATTCCACGGGTCCTTTGGTTTAGGATTAGGGCATTAAAGCGCCACTATAAACCAGATTAGTTACGATTGCATTCAGGAAAAAATCAAGAGACTTGTCACCTTCACCAACCAAGATCGCCAAAGTGACTTGTCAAATTTTGACGTCCAAAATGTCATACGAAATGTATCACAGATAAAAAATACAATTAAGAAATCGTTCCGAAATCGACTAGAATTATCAATACATGTAACGGTGTAAAAAAACTCGTTCCATCATTTAAAAAAAAATAAACTTAAAGGGGTTGGATAAGGTCAAAAATCATTTTGATAACAAATATGGTTTGAATGGGGTTGTCTCTAAATATTTGTTTTAGTTAAAATAGCACTGTGTAGTATTTTTACTGATAAATGATTTCAGAATTGCCCAGTATTTAATTCTGATTGTCTACTCTAGGCTGAAGAATATGTGCCTCTGCCGAAAGGCGATGTTCACAAAAAGAAGGAAGTTGTCCAGGACGTGACACTGCATGACTTAGACTGTGCCAATGCCAAGCCTCAGGGAGGCCAAGACATCATGTCGATGATGGGGCAGCTTATGAAACCAAAGAAGACTGAGATTACCGGTAAACATACTTATTTTGAAAGGCATCTACACTGATTTGAGAGTTTAGCAATCATGTTTTGCCTTCTTCAGCTTCTCGCACATGGACCAGTTTCGATCACCAATGTCACATGTGAAAAGTGGCTGTCGTTTAGACAGCCACTTTTCACATGTGAAGAATCCAAGTGCTCTGTTCTAGCGAGCTAAGGCGTAGCCGCGTAGCACAGTGCTCCAGCGTTACTTATTAACAATCGCGTATCCGCAGCACAGGACCGATCGCTGCCACGCACAGTGGTCTGAAAATCGAGCTCCATACTCGTAGAAACTAAATGACAGGGATTTAAAAAAAAAATGGGAATGTCTCTGGAATAACTCTCTTTATATAATATTAAAGTATGGAGGTTATGCGCAGCTCCACGCGAGAGAAAAAAATGTTTTGTGTTTTTTTGTATGGAAGAAAACACATAAAGTTGATTATTTTCGAACTGAAAGGAACTGAAGGTCTGGTACTCACATGAGTTATTGTACCTCATACAGTGATCAAGATAACATACAATTCATGCACCTTTCGGTGCCGCTTCGCGCGTAGGAAATTTTTAAAATTTCGAGTTTAGGTTATGTGTTTTATTAAATCTTTTACGTAATAAAATGAAAATGCCGATCGCTTTTCAAATATTTTAGTTAGTTAATAGCCTGCTAAGGACCTTTTTAATGACCATAATAGTAAACTATATTGATTACATACGTTTTTTTTTTACAAATTGCATTTAAAGAACTCATTTTCGTTGAGTTTTTATTAGATACTAATAACATGGCATACTCAGCGTTAATGAGGGTAGTTAGTTACACTATTGATTTTTCTAATCTTTAACGTGATTAAATGATGTTATGTTGTAATGTTGAAGTGTTCGATAATTTCAGCGCCATGCAGTAAAAGTTTGTGGACACTTGAAGGCATGTAATACCAGCCATAGAGGTCTACATACATTTCAGCAGTGAGGCGCGTAAAGTTTGCAAACGCGTCAACATTTTTGGGCGCCCACAGGCTAACACACGTAAAATTGTTGCAAATCTTTGGATCAAACGGAAATCCAATCCTGTGATAGCTGCAGTTTTTGCAGAATCACAAAAAAAAAAATCCTGGCTGTGTTCCCATCATTTGTGGTTCCCGAACCTGAAACAAACAAAAAATACTTAACGACTTTGTAACGAAAAGATGTATACAATAGCGTATTAGAAAAAAAAATAGAGAAAAGCGACTGTTACTTTTACTCACCTTGTTTGACGATGTCTACTAGGAGGCCCATTTCATCACGGAACTTCTGTTGTATGCTTTGTTTTCTACTCTTCAATGACTCTTTACTGCTTGCATCTCTGGCTTGCCATGTTTTAAAGTCTGGTCTGTATGAAATGTGCAGTAGACACTCCATACATCTGATCCAAGCATGAAGAGTAGATAAACCATACTGGTACATTTCTGTCGAAACCGGTTTTCTGGAAAGAAAGTGAATAAATCAATAAAAGATAGGTAACAGTACAATAAGACGTCATTAATTAATCAAATTATACTAAACTCACTCTAAGATCTTCTCTAACTTATTCATTTCCGAAGGGGTAGCCTTACAGATATCACAAAACCTCAACGCAGGGTTTTTGACAATTTCGAAATGATTTTGCCATCTATCATTGTCATAAGCATTGAGTAACAAACAGCATGATTTCCCATGATAGACGGCTCCAGTGCTGCGATCTCAGCTTCAATCAGACTGTTCTTTCATGATATTCAAGCTGTTCTCGCTTGCAAACTTGAAATAAAGAGGTCTGCAGAACATTGTGGAAGATGGCTTTGGATTCTCCCATATATTTTCTTCACCACAAACTAAGCGCAGGGGCACAAAGGAACACATAAAAATACTGAAATCTTCGTCGTCTGCCATAGTTTGCTTATACAAACTTTGCCCTGAAGCACCATCAAATCCCCACTTGCATATCAGACCCTGACCCTGAACTCTTTGCCATCCAGCGAAGACTCCAAACGTAGGAATTTTCCTAGTCTGGCAACAGGTTTGTTCAAAATTGCTTGGAGCTGGACTCTTACCCCTCTTTCCGTGATTTATAAGGTATATTTTGGTGGGTAGCAGTCATTCTTCGCCTCTAGGATGGCAGTATACGAAGGATATAGTGGTATTCCTTCTTCTTTTGCATAAGTTCTTAATGTTATATACTGCCACTTCGAAAGCTTCAACGAGGTCAAAATACCTAAATCTTTATCAGCCGAATATATGGCCGTAGTTTTCTTGGTCTTCAACAATTCCTTAATCTTTTCAGCCTCTTCAGGATGCTCTGTAACCAATTTTATTATATCTGCTACATTCTTGCTATCTGCTTTTAAACCAGTCGCAGAAGCTAGGCTTTCAGTGCTATACGTTAGGAGCTGTTCCACTCTCCTTCTCTTCTGTAGCGGGCTTAGCTCCATGAACGGTTTTCTTTGACTCACAACTGATGTTGTTGTTCCAACACTGCACGTCTCTGGTTTGTGGGATTTTGATATATCCTCATTAACACCGAAGTCAGAACTAGAACAAAGTTGCTGCTCTACTGCTACTAATGGTGTCATCTTTTCCCTGATCACTTCAGGCCATTTTATGTTTTCCTGCAGCCATGTCTCATACTTCTTTATGAATGTATTTCTCGTGCGATTACAAGAGATCCATTTATTTCTCAACGAACACACATAAGTCTGACAGAATTGTTTCAATTCTTTCTTTTAATTTTTTGACAAATCAACGGCATTCACAAAAACTTCTAATAACACACTGGGCTGTGAAAAACAACTTTTGTTTGCCACAAACATGAAAATGTCCAAATTGGTACCAAAACCTTCCATCACAACACGAAAATAAATAGATCGTAATAAGTATAGTTCGCGCGTAATAGTGCTAAAAGCTACTGAGAGAATTAAGCTCAAACGTCCTATTTATATATAAATGTAACTACCCTCATTAGGGCTCGATGTACCTGAACCATAATGACATGATGAACGTGATTACCAAATGAGTTAGTTCTTTGAATGCAATTTGTAAAAAAACTTATGTAATCAATATCATTTTCTATTATTGTAATTAAAAAGGCCATTAACAGGCTACTAACTAAAACATATGAAAAGAGGTCATCAACTTCATATAATTACGTCAAATATTGGAAAAATCACTTATACCGAAAATTATACATTTCTAAAATTTCTTACTAGCAAAGCGGCACCGAAAGGTCCATGAATTGTATGTTATCTTGATCACCGTGTGAGGTGCAATAGCTCATGTGAGCACCAGCCCTTCAGTTCCTTTCAGTTCAAAAATAATTAACTTTAAGTGTTTTCTCCCATACAAAAAATACATTTAAAAAAAAATCTCACGCGCGGAGCTGTGCATTCCCTCCATACTATAATATTATATAAAGGGACATTCCAATTTATTTTTTTCACATCCCTTATAGTAAGTTTCTATGAGTATGGTACTCGATTTTCAGACCACAGTGCGCCGACTTGGGGGGACCTATCTTGACTTGAGCTGTGGGCGTCTTTTAGTGAAAGCCTTACTTTGAAACAGGGCCCCCTGCCGAGGTTGTGGGGGTTTGGCCTACTGACTCGCTGTCTGAGGCTGAAGAATCTGGGTACAAGGGGGTTGAAATTAGTTTAAAAAAAAAAAAAAAATAGTTTATGAGAAACACTTTGTCTCTATCACAATCTTTTACTATGGTTGTATATTTTGCCGCCCAACTGTGCCGAGCCGAAAACGCCTAGCTCGCCTACTAGACAAGGATTTTATTCCTTGTCTAATTCTCCAGAAATTAATATGTAATACGCCGTAATAAGTTGTGTGACGCGTTGTTCATCAGAAGATCACACAGCACTGTACTACATAACAATGTTATTCTTTACAGATAAACTGAGGAAAGAAATCAACAAGGTAGTAAACAAATACATAGATCAAGGAATAGCTGAATTGGTACCTGGAGTTCTATTCATAGATGAGGTAATTAAAACTTTCCTATCCACAGTACCCGGGCGTAATTATGACACATCGAGAGGCTTATGAAAGAGACTGTGATAAAGATTTTTGTGAAAGAAGAAAAACAAAGAAATTTGCTATCGAAACTGCTGACGTGATGAGTGATTTCGATCGATATATAAACACACTAAAATAAAAATAAAAAGATTTCATGTTTTAGGTGTCAACGGCCACTGGTAGTTGTTTTAGGTGCAACGGCCACTGGTAGGTGTTGAAGTATGAGTTGAGAAAATATGTTTTATCATGTTAAGATCTAATCACGCCTGTAAAGTTTATGCAAAAAAAAAAAACAGATTTTGTATGTTGATCAAGTGAATACACACCAAAAGTGGTGGATGATCCCACAAAAACAAAACATCAAATTAATTTCTGCTTCGTTTCGCTAGCTATCTAAGTTAATTTGAACCAGTATACAACATGTATCAGTAAGATTTTGCCGACCATCCAACTAAACAAGTTTCTCCGTGGAACCATCATCCTTATCGCAAAAAATAATCAACTGCCCACACAAAACTAAAATACCCATTTGACCCAAATGTATTGGATGGCTGATTCTTTTTCGCGATTACAATGCTGGCCGCATATAGAAAGTGGTTCAGTTTGATGGTCTGTAGTTCTGTACCACACCCTAAATATGACCGACCACAACATTCAGATACTTGCTGTATAATGCAGCACTAAATCAAGTGCCAGATTTACGGCTGGATTCTGTACTTATCTATGATTACTAGTTTATTACTTTTATTTGACTGCCGTGTTGGTCTATTGGTCACAAGCGCTACTGCTGAGGATGAGGTCCTGCGTTCGATTTCCCGGTCGGACTAAGAGTTATTGGGTTTTTGTATCTGGAACTTCTCAGTAGTAGCCCAGAGTCTAAATTGTGCCCAGTTGATGTAAAGGGACATAAACATAACTGGCGAAATGGGGGCGGTAATATAGACACCTACCTCTGCCTAACTCTTCGGGGAAAGCCGTGATGTTATGACCTGTTATTCGTACTTAGTTATTTCTATTAAAATATTTTGTAAAATTTTAGGTACACATGTTAGATATCGAAACATTCACGTATCTACATCGAGCCTTGGAGTCTGCAATTGCACCCATAGTAATATTTGCTACCAATAGAGGAAAATGCCAAATCAGGTAGTTTTATTTTATTATTTACTGTTTTTTTTTAATTTTGGATAAAGACGGTTATTCCGTTTTTCCACCCAAAAAAATCCACCATGAACTCGTTCACTCGCGCATGTCCGAGAACCCACCCTACCTATAAATTTCATATATCCAACTAAGCCTACCGTGAATTTTCGGATATACGTTTCCGCTTGTCCACCTTAGGGTGGATTATTTGGGGTGTAAATGGAACATGTGTAAATGGAACAACCCATTATAAAAGTAGTACCCATACCTACTTGACTATGATAGAGCATATTGAAAAATGTCTTTTAGCAACGATTTTTGATACTTATGATTATACTGTGCTTTTCAGAGGGACTGAGGACATTATTTCACCGCACGGAATCCCACTAGATCTTCTAGACAGACTTCTGATCATTCGCACTTTGCCATACAACAAAGCTGAGCTTTTGCAGGTACCTACTTAGCTGTGCATTATCAACTAGCTGACTTGACAGGTGTTGTCAAGTCCAAGTTTTGATAATTCATACAAAAATACTAAAGAAAAACACACTTCCAGTTTTTTTTCTAAATTTTCCGGGTAACTTTTAAAATTGTTTAAAAAAAAATTGTTTCCCTTATTCGGATGATTACGAAAAAAAAATGTCCAGTCGTTCTAGTGATGATGAGCTTACCAATAAAAATATTAAATTATTTAAATAGATTTGAAGAAGTTTTCTTATTGTAATAGAAAATATAACTGCAAAAATGATTGGTATGTTTCAGATATTGAAACTACGAGCGTCAACGGAAGGAATTTCTATTGATGAGGAAGCCCTTACTGCACTGTCAGAAGTAGGAGCTAACAGTACTTTAAGGTAATAAATAATACTGTTTATTTAACACAACCATGGGATCACAAGCAGTGAGCCTCTGAGGCTCACAAGCATCATCCATGATTGTCAGTCTTCAAATGATTAAAGCTGAATGTTTTATATAAATTAGAATTGTTTAAAAAAAAAAAAACATAATCACTTGTTGAAGTATAATAACACCCAGAACAGAAGTAATTTGATCCAAGATAACAGCCAGGTTAACTGAAGTTTTTAGGGTTGTATTTATCATTTAAATATCAGACTCTGTTGTTAGTGTAAATACATATGGTCTGATTCAATATTATCTGATGAAGATGTAAGCAAATGGATCAGCATGTCGATTCTGTAAAAATCTCGCCGTGAAGATTTGCGTGGTGTGAGCTGTCAGTGTCATCCCGTCTTGGTCAATCCCTAGCATCAGTGGCACTGACAGCTCACTCCACGCTCACTTCACCTACGTTTTCACGGTGAGATGGTTACAGAATAGCACTGCAGGAAACATACCATTTTGGGGTCTTTTAAAAAATGGAGTGATTTGATTTGATAATTTCCACTACTTAGACCCGAAATTCTAATTTGAAATCACCGTAGATGTTTTTCATTTGAAAATTGAGGTTAATTTTATAACCTAAATTATTACTGCCTAGTTGGTCTTGTGGTCGCAAGAGCTACTGCTGAGCATGAGGTTCTGGATTCGATTCTCAGGTCGGGCAAAGTGTCCAAAAAACAATTTCTCAGTAGCAGCCCAGTGTCTTGATTTGTGCCCGGTTGATGGCAATAGGCTCGCCCCCTATTACATGGGACTTTAGCATAACTGCCGAAATGTGGGTGTACTATAGGTATGCCTCTGCCAAACAGGATTTGTGTACACTTTCATCTGATAGTTTTGGAACAGATAGTAAAAACACGTTCTTTTTTACTTTTGTTCAAATGACGAGCGTGAATATCAGCTGATCGTAGAACTTAAACATTAACCATTGAATATTCAATCAATCATCAGGTACGCGGCTCAGCTTCTAACGCCAGCCTCACTAGCCGCTCGCGCAGACGGCGCGACGCGCATCACGCCTGCGCACATCACCTCCGTGCACACTCTGTTTCTCGACGCCAAGTCTTCAGCCCGTATCCTCACGCAGCACTCTGATAAATATATGAAGTAAACCTACGACAGTACTCACAGTATGCCACGGAGGAGTGAACAAGTGGAGTGCTAACACGAGAAGTGATCAATAACAGTACGTTTCTTTTACCAATTTGGGATATATCTACTGTAACATTAGTTGAACATGTTCTAATAGAATACGTTCAAATGAGGATGATGACAATTTTTTATTTTTATCTCAAAAAAATGCTTATTTCCAAATAGTGCAAATAATATGACAAAAAGTGTAAAAGCTTAAAAAACAGCCAAGTTATAAACGTTTTAAAATAAGTGTTAGACAAGGACAGCACTATCTTAGAAGTGACGTCATAGCGCCGTACATTGTCCGTACCGCGCGACAAGGACAGGAATAATCCCCTCCAAAAACTTTAAAAGCGTGTATCTTCTTAATATTTACATCGTTTTAACAATTTTTTTCGATTAACACATTTTTAATATGCCTTCTTTGAAATGACATTATTTTTACGAACATTTTTAATAGCAGTCATCATCCCAATTATCGATAAAAAGAATGTAAACCATCTAAAAGCACACAGCGTGCTTTCCATTTCACATCTAACATCGGCATTCCTTTTTAACACTAATTGAAATGCGTCAATCGTACTACGCTGTCAAACGAGCGTCTGTACAATGACAGACATGGCTGTTTGCGCAGCTCATGTCATTAACCTGGATCTTGACATATGCGGGTCAGCATTCTGTTTGCTGTTGCTTCTGTGTTTAAGTTTAAAGAACAGAACCTCTCGAACAAACTACGTAGATGCCTTTATTGAGGACTTGTTAATATTTAAGAACGGTCGATATATCGTATCTACCAACTATGAACGTATGTATCATGGAGTTTTTTTTATGAGTTTCATTCAAGATACAATGATCACATCACCATTGTTACTCGTATCGACTTGAAAGTATTGCACTGCTACGCATTTCCAATAAGAAATTCAGAATCGTCATGTTTCCATTAATTTTAGTTTGACACTATTAATGTGATATTTTTATAATTTGATAAATATGCGATAGCATTATTTCTGATTGTTCTTTAGAGTAGAGGAATGTTTAATTGTTTTGTTCTGTATTCAGGAAGTGCACTTTAGTTTAATGATAATTGGTTCCACCGAATGTTACTGGAAGTTCAAGAAAAACGTGGAATTGTATAATAAATAAGTTTTTATTTAATAAAAATGTCTCTTATTCTATGTTAGACCTAAATTTATTTACACAACAATTATTTTATTCAGGCGTTTTCAATAATTAACAACAGAAATAAACAACATTTTTTTACTGAGAACATTAAATTTTGCTACTAAATGTACGCATTTTGTAGTTGCTACCTAAAAACAAAAAAAAAAGTATGTACAAAAATACTAATCTTGTAGATTGTGATATTTACAAAATCAAAAATAGGTACCATACACTCTCAAAAACTTGCTATGTTTCTCTAGACTTAGATTCTACTTCGTCTCCTGGTTTGACGTAGTTTACTGGAATGTATCTTGCTTCGCTTTTGGTTGCTGACGTAGTACTGGGCGCGAGGGTGGACGTCGGCGGGGCGAACGTGGGCAGGTCCACGTGCAGGTCGGTCGGCGACCCCGTGTGCCGGTACAGGGCTTCAAACTGTAGCTCCTCAGGGTACGAATGCGACCGAATCTTCCTCTCGTCTCTCGCGTTGCTTGGATACACGATGACTATCTTTTCACCTTCACTTCTCAAGGCTACTGGTGGTAAAGCTGTATTCGTTGACGCGGATGGTCCGGGGACTATTTTCAACATCTCAGTGGGCGACGCCCTAATCTTCTCTGTTGTTGTGGTCGATGGCGGTGTGGTCGTACTTGTGGTACTAGTCGTCGTTGTCGTGGTCGTCACTGGTATCTCCGGGTCTTCAGGAGACTCAACTTCACGCTTTATCCCCGGCGGGCCCACTGTCCGCAATGTCTCGATCTTCATTTCTAATGTTGGTGTAGGCACTGGCACAAAACTCGTCATATTTATATCCTCGGTAGGAATAAACCTCGCAGTTGGTTTCGGCAGCTCTCGGGAACCGAATATTGGCAAGCGCGGTGCATAGGCTGACACTAGAGGTAGGAGGGTATCCCTGGCATAACGTTCAGCTCTTGAGATGAACGATGCCAGTCTAGAAGGTAAGAATTGTACTACGAATCCCGTTTCTTCTTTTTCAGCTCTCTCGCCCCACGTTACGGTTTCGTAAGTGGGTGTAGTGGACATATCGTAGTTCTTAGCTTTTCGTATCAATGGAGATACCGTTGTTGTCCTCGGTGGTCTGGTTGCTCTTAGTAATGGTTCAGATATCTCCTGGTCGTCGGGCGAGTCGGCTCGCTGTCGAGGTGTTTTTCTTTGACGAGGTCGGAGTACCGGCTCGGCGATTTCGATGGCTCCACCTGGAGCAGTCTTGGTGTTCGTCATACCGAAGGCTCTGCCAGCATTTTCGCCTCCCGTCCACTCGTAGGTGTCGACGAGAGTGAAAGGCCGCTGAGGTGGTTCCTCAGGCAGTTCGTTGTCAACAGGATCAATGGTGTTGCCCTCTTCTTTCGTTGTATTTTCCTTGTTACTTAAGTATTCGTGGGTGCTACTCGTCGTATTTGATAGTTCGTTATCCTATATAACAAATTAAAAGATGATTTAAAATCTTGTATCTTTCAATGGGCATGTAGATACGACAATACAAAGCAAAATTGTGTACATACCTGTTGTATTTCACAATCGCCTGGATAGAGCGGCATTTCGATTGATTCTTCAGACAATAGCTGGATTCCTTTCTTGCAGAATGAAGAACTGTAAAAGCACAAATTAACATTTTAAGATGTTGATATCTTACGCTAATCTCCTCGGCAGCATACAGCTTCAATTATATAGTAACTAGTGGGCCCCGGCTTCGCACGGTTTTTAGGTTTTTACGACTTGACAAAATATCCATATTTTCGACACATTGTGCAGAATTTCTGAGCAGTAACATAACAAAGAGTGCTTGCATGAATTCTCGATAGTATTTCAATCATTAGTATTATCCTAATAATAGGAATTGGATGAAATTTGGCAAACAGACAGTTGTACATATTAATATGCACGCGGGTGAAGTTGCGGGCATAATAATATGTATACCTAGATGATAGGGCCTCTGAAGTGGTACTCTCAAGCGCGCTGATGAATTTACAACTTTAGGCTCTGAGCCGAGCGTTGAATATCCAACAGCGATTTTTCAACTAACGTCTTAGCGAAGCTGTCGGTGATGAGTAGTTTGTGTATGTGGATGGACTTGGCACTCGCGCTGAGCCATCCGTTGTAGCCCGCGTAGTGTACGGTGGCCCGCAGTGGCACGCCCAGTGCCGGGTGCGGAACTAACACGCGGGTGAAGCGAGCACTACCGTTCACTATGTCTTCACGTCTGGAAAAGACAAAAGAATACTGTTTATTTTCAATTGTCATTGTGTGTGTGCTATTGCTGATTTAGTTATTGCTGCCATATTGTATATAATATGATTTACTTCAGAAACAAGACATTAATTTGAAAATGAACCGATGAACTGATATTCTAATCGTCCTCGTATCGCCTGGCTCAGTCTTGATGGTTCATATTCATAACTGCTGTTCTTTATGAGTAAATGATTTACATCAAACTAATATCACTTGTGATTGTGTTCGCTTCACATTTTACATTACCAATTTGGGCGGTAAAATGGTAATGTGAAATGTGAAGTGAACACGTTACGAGCAAGGTACATTTGTTTGAATTGCCAGATCATCTTGGCGAATACTAGCTGACTGGCTGGGAAATTATTCAACATACTTGGTCATAGGGAAGGACTCGTTGAGTCCGGAGTCCCCGTGTAGCGTCAACGTCACTCGGCCGAAGTTGGCCTTGTCTCCGGACCCGCTGCCGGCCCACACCGATACGTGGTATTGATGAGCTAGAAATGTAAAAACCCTTCGAAGAATATCCGCAAAGAAATAGCATGCAGAAGTGGACTATGGTCCTTTGCATCGAAAATCGACTTTTAAACTGTGTCTATTGTTGAAAGAAAGAAAGTTTCTTATTAGAAGATCGAGAAGTTTAAATATTATTAGTTTGTGATTTTATTTCGCATTCAAGGGGTCCTCAATTGCTGATACAGATAGGTTCTCAGAATTGGACAAGGCAACAATACCACAACAACCGGTAGAGGCTGGTTGAGGAGTATACACGTAGTTTATATCTGTAGGCAGTAGTGTTAGGACTGTTATAAAAATAAATTAAAGTAAATACCACAAAATGGTTCTTCCTCTCTGGTGAGTAAATAAAGCTGACCACGCCCCAAGGACCGGTCTGCGTAGTATCCCATGTTGCCGCATCGCCGCTGCCCGTCACAGGGGAAACATCGACCCTGATACAAATAAAATAAAGTTAATAAGCTTAATGTCTGACTTAGGATTGAAGAACGAATTTTAAAGACATTTTTATCTGCAGTGAAAGATCGGTCAAAAATAACGGGAGTAAAACAGGGCCAGTTATTGAACTATTATACTTACGAAAGGGAAGTGAAAAGGCTAAAATCATTATTTATTTTCTGGAATAACACTTCGTTAAAGGCATCAATCACTTCATTAGTGATAGTGTATTTTTACTGCTATACCTACCTTTTTGTGTCCGTATTTACTGAGGAGCCATGTCTCATATTTAAACGCACATGCTACCAATATTTAGTAGTATATTAGCCGGTTTTGTAGGCCCGATCCTAGAATTTGTAGTAGTGTTTAAGGTGACCACAAATAATTCAACATATGATCATTTTATACAGAGTTTTATTTGGACATAAATCTTTATTTAGCAACCAGTACCTACTTAAATAATGAACTCAAATAATAAAATAAGATAAATAAAAACGGAGGATTAACCCAAATCGCCTTTTTTAAGTAGATTCTAAATGGACAATGTTGCCGATTCTCTTGTCACAAATGCCTCTAAACTAGACTAAAAATCACTTAAATTTGGTTTAATCCTGTCAAAAACGATTTTCCATTCTGAAATTGACTAAAGTCACACAACTTAACTATATTTTAGTTTGACAGCACTAAGATGGCACTGAGTTATTAGTTTAGTGAAAGCGGGAATTTTGCTATGTTTTTCACCTAAAAATTTGATTGTCTAACTAAATCTGAACATGAATCTGACTATTTTTAATCGCGATTAAAAAGGTGTGGAATAAAATTAGTTGGCGTGAACTAAAATTCACACGACATCACACATCGACTTCAGACGTGCAAAAACGGTACTTTTTTCTTTTTTTTTTTGCTTATATCTCGAAAACGGTGTGTCCTATCACAAGAATAATGAAAATTTCGACCCCCTATGCTCCCGGAAACCTTCAAAACTCTACATGTGTTATTATTTTATTTTAATATAAATATGCTATTTAATATAATACGGAAAATGTTAAACACATTTTTCGTATTTTGCGTACAATGGTATTTAATAATACATTGACCATTTATGGTTAAAAAAAATGGCAATTTGGTTTACGATGAAGATGCGTACCACAAGGGTTGGATTCGGGTCGGCTCTTTAAAATAATGCTTGGAAGAATTTGGTGGAGGTCTTTGCTACTGCAAACTGAAACTGGTGCCGATTCTCTTGTACACCGAACTAAACTAACTAAACTATCACTAAAATTCCTTACTTTTTACTATGAAAATCTTGACGCTATTCTGCGAAAAAAAATCTCTAAATTTAAAAATAAATTTGACACAACTAATCGAATTTGACAGTCGCGAGTCCACGTGTTTTTTTTTTTTTTTTTGATTTCGCAACGTCTTTGTTAGAGCCGGAGGCAGCCTGGGGGCAGCCTCGACGTGTTTTCTATGGAAGTTTTGACTTTTTGTGTGAAAAATATAAAATAAAAATATCTACATGTAGAGATTCGGTGGTTTCAGGGTTACAAAGGGGGTCGAAATTTTCATTATTTTTGTGATAGGACACACCGTTTTCGAGATATGAGCAAAAAAAGAAAAAGAAAGTTAAATACCCGTTTTTGCACGTCTGAAGTCGAGGTGTTGGTGTGAATTTTAGTTCACGCCACCTAATTTTATTCCACACCTTTTTAATCGCGATTAAAAATAGTCAGATTCATGTTCAGATTTAGTTTGACCATCAAATTTTTTGGTGAAAAACGTAAAATTCAGAATAGCAAAATAGCCATTTTCACTAAACTAATAACTCAGTGCAATCTTAGTGCTGTCAAACTAAAATATAGTTAAGTTGTGTCACTATAGTCAATTTCAGAATGGAAAATCGTCATTTGACAGAATTAAACCAAATTTTAGTGATTTTTAGTCTATTTTAGAGGCGTTTGCGACAAGAGAATCGGCACCACTGACAGTGTAGGCAAACTAAAAAATAAAATGGTTTAATCCTCTGTTAGTATGTTTTATTATTATTTAGTACTGGTTTCTGATGATTTTTTCAAGTGAAAATCTAACGTTCTCTGTTGTTGATCATATATGAATCATTTGTACTATACACTAAATTACATTAGAAAAAGGAATATTTACATTTTTGATATCTTTTGAAATACTGAAAGGGCACGATGTTGGAGTACATCAACATTTAGTAGAAATTTCTACTAAACATCTATGCTATTGTTATCCGATTTGAACAACTGCTTTAGTAGCTATGTACATACTTTTTCTAGAGACCGTTCAAAACTATCCTTCGGCTAGTTTTCGAGTTATAAGGTGGCTCCTTAATCCAGACGTCTGAATAGAGGAGCCACCTTAAACTTCATGTACCTTTTAATGGGTTTACTACAAATTCCAGGATTGGGCCTACAAAATCGGCTAATACACTACTAAATCTTGGTAGAACCTACTTTTAAATATGAGACATGGCTGCTCAGTCCATACGGACACATCTTTTTATACCTTTTTTACCTAGTAGGTAACTGTTAAGGCAATATATGTAACTAGTTATAGGTCTATCACATTGATTGTGTAGTCAACCACAATAAAATCAAATTGGGCTATTGTTTTGAGCTCATAAAATCGTATCATTCATATGCAATTTTCTCAAATCTTTCAAATTGCTGCTCGACCGCAACAGCTTCTACTATGAAGTGTAATGAGACTTCCTTTGTGATATTATTATGAGATGTCGCAATCGTTTCGAGTTGTAACTGAAATAAATTTACCTCGAGGAAGGCGTCGTAATTCTCGCAGGGGAAAGCTGGGAAGTGACATTTGGGTGAAACGGAGTCTGTGAAGAACTTGTAGGCTCGCCTGTGGTTACAGAGCGAGCGACCTTCCACTGACGCCGCTGCCCAGGGAAGGACGAAATCTGACACTGCTCCAACGAATCTGAAACAAGAATCCAGATAATTTCAAACCAGGGTCCGACAGCATCTGCGTGGCATTAATGCTGAAATGTGTGCCTCACGCCTGCGCCAAATAAGTCATTTGGCGCAGGCGTGAGGCACACACTGTTGTAGTTTTTACATTACACTTTTTATTTGTGAAATGTGTGGTTCTTGTACTGTTGCCAATTTTATGTAGATATGTATTCGTTCTTTCATGAAATATTGATTTCTTGAATAAATCCGACTTGAAAGATCAACCTACAGTATTTTGTTTTGGTCTTTTGAGTTGGATGTTTTCAAGCTATCTACCATCAAAGGTACTTCACTCACAGGGCAGTAGTGTTTTGAAGTAGGTGTAGGTTCTAGGCAATAAATTCTTGATTAACTCATTATACAGTATCTCATTAATCATTGGCATTACTTAATGCTTATCGGTACCTAATTATTTCAAAACGTACACTACACAGCGATGCGCGACCTACACACGTCACTCATGTTTTGCGATTGATTTAAGTTCGTAATCAAATCTTCTTGTTTGAGGAATTTATCACCTAGCTTAACTGAAATTACTTACAAATTAGAACATCCATGCTGCACCCTGCCTCCGTTGGGATAAAAGTCGACGTGTCCGAGGGGCTGTGCAGCCCCCAGACCACCCAGAATGAGTGTCTCGCCGTTAGAATGGATGACATCCACAAACTTCGCATCGGAACGGTCTAGACGGGCACGAGGATCTTGGAACTCGAAGAGAGGACCTGCTGGGTCTAGCCCTGAAAAGAAGGACCAGATATATCAGTTTTTAAATACGTAAAAATACATACTGGTAGGGAATGGAAGGATCAACTGAGTCTATTGTTACCGGAGTTGATATAAGAAAGGACCAAAAAGTATTCTCAATTCTTGTCTGTACGTGGTAGCAGTGAGATAGCGATAGATAAGAAATAACAAAGTAATAGGATCTTAGTTTTAGTAGCTATTTGGAGAACATAAAAGTCAATATTTTGTACTAACCTGTAATCCGACTAATATTCCGCAGCTCTGAACCCGCAAAACCAGCGACATGAGCGCCCAAACTAAACCCGATCAGGTGAACATCCTCGAACCGCAAGTCTATATGCTTGGCGAAACCTGAAAAAATAATCACGTATCTACAAATAATGGCACTTAGCAAAATTAACCTTTTGTCATGCACTTAAAGTTCCATATAGCATTGTTATATCCAGTCCTTCGAGCCGAATTACCTTGCAACAGCATAGCAAGTTGCTTGCCGACAAGCCTTGTGTTCGCAGCTGCTCGGAGGTAGTTTGGCATCGTCGCCCCTCCTTCCCAATCTACACAAACCACGTTGCATTCTTCCTGCAAAATGAAACAATAAAACAGTTGAATGTCATGATTAGGTATGCAGATAGATACTTCAAAGCCATACAAACCTGACAATACGGTTGTTAATGTGCTTAATGTTATATAATCGTCTCAATTATGAAACAATCTACTGTCTGGGCAGCGTCGGTTCTTGTTATTAGCATATTGTTCTTAAGTAACTATACCTAGTATGTTGGCGAAATTGTTTGAAGACAGGAAGCGACTCTCAAAGATACATATTTTACGTTTCACAATAGCTAAAATAATGACATATCTAACAAAGGTCATTATTTTGGCCCTGAAACTAATGAATGGACGTAATGTCTGCGACAACTTCCGCGTATCACACGTACTTAGATCATTTACGAAGGTAGGTATGGCGATAAATCGAAGTAAAGTTACTTACAACAGCCATCAAAGCGGACCTCATTTCATAGACCCACACGTTGTCACAATTGGAGCCAAACCCGTGAACGATGATCCTGGTCGGTCGGTTGGGCTCGAAGGCTCGTGCCGCCCAGCCCCATGCCGCAGACATGTTGCTTGCTGACACAGCAAGCAGTGGCTGGTCTCCTCTGGAATTGCATAATAAAACTATAAAGTTATGGTATGGTATAGTTTTTTGAGCAGATTTAATGTCTTCACGCCTGACGACTTAAACGGTGTTCTTAAGGCTTTATTAGGAGCTTTAAGCCTCATAAAAGTTGCACTGTATTCAGCAACATGATTGTGTATTGCAGGCAACGTTTGAAACATTTTGTGAATGAAACAATTTTTTCCTAAAGACTTGTCAGGTTGGGTCTTACGGAGGTACCGAGCTTCTGGCGCTTATTAATATTAAGCAAAACAGGCTCCCAGTCCTAGTATCCTACTCCGTATCTCATACGGACATTCAATTAGTTCGGGGCCTTATCTAAGAATTAATATGTCAACACAATTTGACAGTTATCCTTATTTGCGATGCGTTTTCTCGGACCAAACAAAATAATTTGTGACTTGTTTTAACGGATCCACTACTTTCGTGTCCCGTATTTTCGCTGACGGACTTAGAGGGTAGACCTCCAGAACGTGGCGGCTCTAGTTAGAAGGGGCGGTTCGAGCAATAATGTATGTACTTGTAACCTTCGTATTAACAAATACACATTTTGAAAATGTACAATGTATACGTTATAGAAAACATTTAGTTTTGTTATTATTAATATACTGATGACCTTCTGAACCGAAAAAAAACCCTTACTACGCCATAAATAGGTAGTTCAATTAACGCTGTACTTAGTAAGGGTTTTATTAGTTTTTTTTTTGTAGTAAGTACATTTTCGTGTTTCTAAAGTGTATGAATTATAGATTGAATTCATAAATATCTCACAGATTATTTGCGGAACTAAAGGTTAAGTAGTAACGATACAGCACGGGATCAAACGAACGCAATTATTTCGCAATTACCTACGTATCGCTACCTCGGTACGATCTTAAAAAAATAGCTTACCTGCTAACAGTAGAGTACAGGAGGAAGTGCGTGCCGACCTCCTGCGGTGAGCTGGGCAGCGTCTCCAAGTACGCGAAAGGACCAGCATCTTCGAAACATCCAAACTCGCCATAGCACACGCTGCCTTGAGATCTTTTACTCCTGTTAAGAAAATTATCATTTTAGAAACGAAGTAGAAGTGCAATCTACTGTAAAATTTTAAGAACAGGCAGATATATACATATTGTTAAGCTTTTAGACAAATAGAAGCCTAATTGCTAGGCATTTACGGGGTGGCAGGGACTTCGATGCGCAAACTAGGTACGAGTAGATTCACGAACCATGAATTTTCAGCACATGATTCTAGACGTTGTACGCTACAACGAACAAGTTACAACTAGGGCGTACAACTTGTTCGTCGGTTATAAAAAAAAATCCGCTGTTTCATAGAAAACTGCAATAGGTACCTAAAAAAAAAGGTTTTTTTTCTTCTGAAAAGCATTTTTTTTAAGTATCAGAATTATGTACTGAATCCATGTTGAACAGCTGCATGCCATGAACCTAAATATATCTTAGACTTACTGGCTGATTGTGCTTTCCCAGATGGGACTCAATGCATAATTGCGATGACAATAGGTTATTTTCCTGATTTCATAGCCTTTAGGTTCTAACGAACACTTCTCAAAACGTAAAATTTCCAAAATGGTAATTCCCAGTTCTTTAAATAGTATTAGGTGCCATTTTTTTTTTGGGTGGGAAATCATCAAATGACTTCTCCCGCTGTGGGTGGAGCGGGAGGGCGTGTCAGACTTGTACTGACTAAAACCCACCCGTGTTCCTTCAGTTGCCTGTGCTAGGGCCACGGTTTCTCTTTCGAATTTCTCGCGACCAGTACTAGGTGCCTACCTTGAAAGTTTCGTGATTTAGGTATGTAATTTTACATATAGTTATTTGTATTTCGCAATACAATGCATACGACATCAAGGCATTCAAAGCAAAATAGCATAATTATGTATAAGTTTTAGCTGTGTGTTAAATTTAGTAGTAACTGCTTGAGAACAATGCATACTTTAACAACGAGGTTAAAATATGTACATCTGCATATTTACAATTTTCCTTAACAAAAGTGTTCCATATCTTTTGAGTGCCTAGAGTTTCAGTTCCGTTTGGAAAACGTTTGAATATAAAAAGGAAAGAATATGTTTTCTAAAGCGATTTGAAAAAACAATGTAACTGTCAATATGTAGCAGGTAAGTATGCCTTATTTGAAGTATTAGTTACAGTTCTCTCTTTTCCTTAATTCACATGGAAATGCTTTCATAACTAGTTATGCAAAACTTGTGTAGGTGAAATTGTGGTAATGTACCAAAAAAAAAATATGACGTTTGTATTGTGAGTGATATTTCACGCCTGAACTTACATAACCCGTAAAACATTTCACACAATAGAAATTTGTTTCGTTGTTAAGAAGGAAAACAAAGCTAATAAGCTAATCTTATAACACAGCCGTGGGGGACATGGGTTACATTATTGTTGAGATGTAACTCTCCTCACTCCTTGGTATTTGTTGCGGTGATCGAAAGCTACACGTAACAGTTATTTTCACAATAGTATATTTTTATCAACAGACTTTTGAAATGTAAACAATATAAATATGCATAATGATGATTAATGACAATAATAACTTAACAGACGGAAAGGTCAAGCGTAATACCTGCGTGCTACATAATAATATTTCTTTAGTTCGTACTTAGTTGATTTAACTAATTGTGGTTATGAAAATATACTTATGAAAGTAAGACTTTAACCAGCATCCTAATTGCGTAACACACTATCAATCACAATTTGAATCATTATCAAGAAATTTCTGATCCATTGCTTCATATCTTCGAAAAATTTGTCTGCTCAACAACGTTAATAACGCAATGAATGTTGTGGAACTGTCAAAATAAAAGCCATTACTACGTAATGTGTAACGCAAGTACCCCACTGGGTTAGAGTAAAGGGTTACTCTATTAGTATACGACTGGGTATAAAAATATCAGTAAAGTAGCTGATGCACGTACGAGCAAGTTCGCGTAGGTACTTAAAACTCCACGATCGTTTTCGCCCATGTGTCACCTTAAATACAGCTATCCGAATAAAAACATGCGCTTCATGAATCATCGTTTATCTTCGGAAATATAATCAGCCTATAACTTTTCCACTGCTGGGACATAGGCTTCTCTGTGTGAGGGGCGGTAATCCACCATGCGGGCCCAGTGCAGGCTGTGAATAAAAACTTTTGGGTAAGGTAGGTTACTTACGATCTGGGCTAATCAGGTCCCAGATCGTAAGTATCTAACGGAGAGAAAACTTCATACAAACGCGCTATGATAGGTGCACTAGGTACTACAAATCGCGGTAGTACAAAACTAAGAAGCATTGCCTATGTGTGGGTTGGGTTGCTCTGTTTCGCGACGTTTGTGCCAATGAGAAAACACGATGATTACCGAAGTTTCAAGTGACACATGGACGGAACATTTCGTCGTGCTTTAAGTTCGCGTACTTGATCATAAATTCATTTACCTAGTTCTCGCTCTCTTCTGCTCCCATTCTTTCATAGACTCCTTGACTGCCTCCAGCAGTTCGATGTCTCGTCGCTCATCCTCGGCCTCCTGAGCCTCCGTAGCCGGCCTCCCGGCACCCCGCCATGATTCTAACTCAGCATCTGTCATAAGAAAACATAATATAAGCATCTAGCTCTTGTTTCCCAAATGGGCTTAAAATGTTAGAGTTATAATAGGAAAACCGGTATTAAATATAATTCGACTCAAAGGAACGATTTTTTCCAACTGCAACAAAGCCGAGAATTTCCTCTATTTAGTTAATTCTTAGATTTAAAAGTTTCATAGAAATTGATCCTGCATGTTTCAGGAATATGTTGCTTGCGCTACTTTAATATTGTTGCAAAAATCATTTTGATAAATTTAACAGGGATATGGGTTTTTGTAAAACCCATATCAGTCTGGCTCTTTGAAAAACGGAATCACGCCATTACCCTCATAGAATAGAACAGAACAAGTCGTGGTTTAGGTGAGTTAACTTTTAAATTCAACTGTTGCACTGTTGACGGGATTTCGAAATCTGACCACGGATGTCTGCGTCCATTGTGAATTGTAATATTCCTACCACGTAATGTAGGTTTTTATACAGGTACATTATTATATTACATAAACTGTTGTTGAAATACTTTGAGCTTCCACTTAGGAGTGTTTGCAACTTTGCTCAAACGGATACAATTTCAGAGTACGCTACAACCATAATAATGAATCTGGCTGAAAACTAATATTAGTCAACTATATATTCACCGTCCTCAATTGAATGTTTAGCATTCTAATGTTTATTCAAATGGAATTCGTTTCTGAGTGTTTGCAGTGAAGTGCATTTTAAGAAGGAGCGAAAGGCACCGTGCCAGTAGGTAACCTGAATGCTAGCGTTGTCTCCGGGTGAACGACTGTCACCACTTTTTGCTGTTTAATGTGGCCTTGATCTGTCGACCGTTGAAGGGCAGTATGTAGCTCGAATGCGAGGCCTACTTCGAGTATATGGACGAAAGTATGCCACTCCCAGCCGACGAGAATCATGAGAAATCTAACAGTCTACTTGGTTCAATGGTAATTGTACAGGTCGAAACACTTATGGTACACCTACTTGAAACGTGGGACACATTACGAGTAGCAAACCCGGCCAAAGTCAAGGATTAGTCATCGGACAATTGACAGAACTAACAAAGTAGTGTATGCCCTTTTAAAACTGAATTAACGTAATTTGGTATTTAACCATTTCCTTTGTTGTGTAGGGTGGACTGTACCCTAATTGCGTAATACACAATCAATCGGAATCTGAATCGTTTTGAAACAGATTGCTAATCCATTGCTTCATACGTTCGATAAAAAATTCTGCTCAACAATGTAAATGACGCAATGAATGTTGTTGAACTGTCAAAATCAAACAGATTAGTCGTAATCGTTTACGAAAATGTGTTACGCAATTAGGCTGCTGGACTATAAATTGATTTCAATAATTATTCAAATGCCTTTGTGGTCGTGGCTTGCCTTGGACAATATTATATTAGTGCTGGTAACAGAGCATAGCGAAAACGCCGAAAAACTTTTTGATTTTGCTAAGAGTAGCGTAAACCGTGAGCATTTAGATCATTCTTGTGACGTTAGCATAATACAAAGTCCTATTGTAGACAATTTTGGAACCTAAATTGTGGTTTTGAAAACATTACTACATGTTACGAACATAACAAAAGCTTACAGGTCTACCGGTCAGCTTTTGCTATGTCTATAACTAATCCGAAAATTTGCTGAATCATATCATTTTGCTTTAAAAAACCTTCATGAACATTAGAGTTATCGTCGTTGGCGCTAATATTTTCAGCCCAAACATGGAAAACTGCGGAATATCACAGTGCAGTTCTATTGTTTTGTAGATTTCAGTAAAGCAATCGATTGTGTAGATCAGGACCTTAATCTATTCTATGATCAGATAGGTTTTTTTATTTTTTATTTAAACACTTTTGGTTTTTTATTCCGTGGTTCTGGTACTGGTACTACATTCGTTCAGGTTCTGTATATTTAATAAAACGTCATAATATAACATCAATACGTAAACGGCATAAAGTTAGGCAGAGGTGTACCTATATAGTACACACACATTTCGCCAGTTATGTTGTATGATGGCCATGATTGTGCCACCAAACGGGCACAAATCCAGAGCCCGGAGCTGCTACTGAGAAATTCCTGATGAAAACACTTTGCCGAGCTGTGAATCGAATCCGCATGACCTCATGCGCTGCACTAGCGCTTGCGAACCACTAGACCAACATGGCCATTTTTTTTTTTTGTAGAAGCTGTAAGATATTTTCTATTAAAATTAGAACTGTTTTATTAATTACTTACATTTGGCTATAACTAGCGTCAGCACAGTGAGTAGAACGGCTAGCGAGCGGCAGGCGTGCGCCGCCATCCATGCGGCGTTCCCGGCATTCACGACCGCCTGTGGACAAAACATGATTGCCTTGTCAGACAGAATACTTTACACCACAATTATAATCAAGTATATACTGCAATGTAGATTGTTAAAACGGCTATGATATATGATATAAGGACACAGTTTAATTAATCAGAAAGGTAGGCTTTATTTGAAAGCAACCAATTTAACTAGGGATTTTTAACTAGTTTCTAGAATCTGAAACTAGAATCTCCAATAATCACCATAGCGTCTCGACCCTGTTTGATTGACAAACATAATGCTTTACACCACAATAATAAATTAATATACTGCAACTATGCTTTATGGTGGAGGACATTTTCTTTTTTTTGTACTAATGGTATCTCGTAGTTGACCTTGATAGGTTGTGACTACTTAAACGGACTATCTTGTGACTGCCTTAAGCGAACTCAAAGCCTCCAGCCAGGGGCGAAAAACTTACATTACTAAGCGACTGCTCGCTAAGGGCACCCCCTGTGGGGTGCGGACCTCGGCTTAGGTCGTCGCTGGAGGGAGGACAGCAAGATGGGACAGGCTGGATCAAATTTTGATGATTATTATTATCGGGGGAATTTAAAGCTACAGGCTCAGCTACGGCGCGGGCTGGCATTTCTTCGAGTAAGGGTTGGGGGGTGCACAAAGTTTATAGAAAGGTAGGCTTTTATTTGAAAGCAAACAAGTCAAGTGATTTTTGCCAAAAATAGAATATCCAATAATCTCCATAGCGTGTCGACCTTGGTCGAACATCATGTCATGCTGTGTGACAAACATTATGCTTTACACCACTTTTATATAAACGTATAAATCTAGATACTGTAATGTAGGAAGATTGTTTAAACCACTATGATTTAAGGTGAAGGGCACAGTTTAATAAATTAGAGTGTTATGCTATATTTGAAAGCATGCAAGTCGAAAAGAAACTAAAATCTCCAAAGTTTCCATTGCATGTCGACCATCCCGAAAATCATGATATTTAGGTATACTGTTGGGGTTTTCAAGGAAATGTCTGCATGCAACCGATTCCCATAATTTCAGTTGAGTTGCGTTGAGAAGAACCAACCTCAAAATCTGAGCAGGATTCTTATACTGGTAACTAGTAACGGTTTGAAGGTGTCTTTTTGTACATAAATAACTAATTTTATTTTATTTATTAAGCTCACCAACAATTGAATACACCGATTCATATGTATGAGATACATCCAATAGACTTATATACTAGTGTACCAATTTCTTACAGGTAAGCACATCATGCATAACTTATTTTTGATTGAAATTGAGCACCTAATGAGTAATCTCGGCAGAAAAACCCTCAATTACTATGGCTTTAGTTCACTGCGGTATGGAAAATTGTTTCTGATTCTATGAAAATATACAGCATCAAACCATTTTAAATGTTCTTTCTAAAGATTGAATCTTAAATGACAACACGTAGTAAAAGGATGACACTTTTATAGATTTCAATGACAAGGTTCAACCTTCGTTGACCACATAGCTTCGTAGGTAGGTACCTACACCCGTTTATTATAGTGTTAAATGATTGTATCACAAGTGCACACAACAATTTGAAGACTCGTTAAGGTGCTAACAACAGCTTTATAATAATAACTCCTAAACAATGCGGCGTCAAAGATCTCTCGACTGCTAATTATATCATTAACGACAGTTTCCTAGTCCGTGCAGTAGTTCCCACACTTTGTTCCGTCGTATACAATACAATACATTTTGAAACAATGTTCTGTTTCGGAGATTCTATGAATGCTAAACACAGATTGAGTAGTGACGCGGATTGAATGCTGATTGTCGTAAAGTAAAACAGACACGTTGACTATTATTTTAATTACAACAAGCTAACTTGCTGTGTGATTCATGACTTCATGCGGTAGATTTTTGTTCTCCTTTGTAAGGATAAGGAATGTCAATTTTCTCGTTTTGTTCCCTTCACACTGATATACATATTGATGCTGATTCTTGCAGGAGTAGGTATCAAAGACTTGTTTTATTTTTTAACCATTGTGAAATCCCATAAGGACCAAGGACAAAAATATAGCCATAGTACTAATACGACGAATAGAACCTTGAACGAGGAGAACTTGGCGAGAATATAAATAAAGATAGTCAAACTAAACGGTAAGCCTAAAAGGACCAAGATCGAAAACGTTGGCCGCGCAAAGGACCATTTTCTGAGAACCTCTTAATTGTTTGTAACCATACTTAATTAATTACCTACTTTGCGACTACGAGACAGTCTTATCTTGCCACACCATATAAATGATTAAATGAACCTCTTAAATATTTTCATAGAAAGTTCTATAGATATACCATTAGTCCGTTCTACTCAAGTAGGCCTGAAACTATAAGTACTTAGAAACGAACTCTGATTGAAGCCAACTCCGCGCCTGTAGGAACCGGTATGTCGGTAAAAGGCCATTATAAAATAAGAAAAAAAAATACTCGATTGCCTCGAATTTATGCGAATAAGTAAGTAGGTCTTTTGGAGGGACAAAAATATGTTTATTGTTTACACGTGGCTATAGTATGCTAGCAATCATAAGCTGTAATTGAGAATTCTGTTGAAACTGTCGTTCGCCTTTAAAAATGTGACCTTGGTTAATTCATGTAGCTCTGCAAAGCAAGAATAATATTATTTAGTTTCCAAAAAAAGAATGAAACGCTACATCGAATAAGATGCCAGTGTTAAATATCTAGGTATAAAAGAAATTATGAAAATGGGGCCGTTACAATTAGCCTTTGATGTTGAGCTTCTCTACCGAGAGATGGGTCAATTAGCTAGTATTAAAGAGCTTCTTCAACAAGAAATGCAGTGCAACCACCTTGTAAAATGCGTTCATAAGCTGTCATTGTTAAAATTATTATGGAATATTGACACTGACAGCTCTTGAACTGGGTTTAAAAGTGCTGAACGCGTTCAGTTTCATTGGTGAAATTAACACTTAATAAGAATGAAATGCACTCGCTAAAATACAGCTGTTCCATGCATTTTGGTATAACAAAATGCATGGAACAGCTGTATTCTCTGTAGTAGCTCGAAAAAGGACTCGTTTTAGGACACGAAACGTAGTTCGTGGTGACTATTTCGAGAAGATTGCTGATAAAGCGAGGTGTTAGATTTTCAACGCTCGGCTCAACGCCGAAAGACGAAAATCCAAAAGCACTGTTTGGTTTTATCATTCATTTAGTTGTCGTCTACTGTTAGTGAAAACGGACATTAGAATGCTTGGATGTTTGCAAGGCATTGCAGTCAGTTACAGCCCGCGAGGCCTAAGCTGAGCTTTGCATTTGTGTGAATGATTACCAATCGCAGCAATGTGATCGTGCGACGGACGCACAGCGCCTCAGGCCGATTGGCAAGCAAAGGACGCGTCGCTATGTCCACACACAACTGCAAAGGGACTGTAAGATGCTGATTAATTGATGTTATCAGTTCGGTCTATCTTATTTAGGCTAATTAACTGGGGATAATAAAAGTTTAGTTAAGTATATACTTGACTAAGCTTTTATTACCCTCTACACATACACATACCGAAACAGTGGTATATTAAACGAAAAGCGGTTATTGCACTGTATCGAAATGTTACAGTGCCTACCTACCTATCTTCAAGTAGTGGTTGCCACTTGCATAGAGGTATTCTAAGAAATTAAGGAAGCATTACACAGTAATTAAACGGTTTAATTAAATGCAGTTTATTGCTAGTCCAATGACTGTTAGCCTATTATTATACTTGAATTTTATCTAGCGAATAATACTTCACATAACATCACGCCTGTAATCCCAGAAGGGTTAGGCAGAGGTGTACCTATAAGTACACCCACATTTCGCAAGTTATGTTTAAGTCTCATGTAATAGGGGGCGAGCCTATTGCCACCAATCGGGCACAAATCCAGACTCCGGGCTGCTACTGAGAATTTCTAGATAGAAAAACCCAATAACACTTTGCCCGAGCTGGGAATCGAAACCAGGACCTCATGCTCAAGTAGCTCTTGCGACCACTAGCCCAACGAGGCAGTCTAGCAAATACTACATAAATCACACCTACACACCAAAAACTTCCAGTGAGTTTAACTGACCTCGATGAACTTCGCTGAAGAGCAGAAAAAAAAACTGAAATATTATAATGTAACAGGACAAAACAATTTGATACATTTGCTCAAATTACTCGCTGTTATTCCAGTTTGTCGTCGGTTTGAGTGGGCAGCGGGCAGCCGACTGTGAAATTAGGACGTGATTGCTGAACCACGGTTTCAGGTCAATCGTTTCGGCCGACATGTTTGTCTGCATAACCCATGGGTCAACAAATTGATGATGTTCGCTTACACCGCCATATCACTTTTATGGGAAAGAAAGTTTGAGGTTTCACACTTTAATGCTATGGTGACTTTATAGATTTAACGAAAGACTTTGATACAATTTCTGTTCCCAGAATTGTGACCAAAATGACGCATATAGCCGGTGTGGCCCTAAATATTTACGAAGACAATTTATTTTAACGCACTGTCTACGCCCCCTGAGGTAACTTAGGCGGCGTAGACAGTGCGTTAAAATAAATTGTCTTCGTTTTTAGTGACGAAGAGTTTATCAGCTACGTTATTCCTCAAGGAAGTATCTTGGGACCCACAGTATTTCGAAGACTAAAGTAATTCAGTTTCTACACCAAATTCACTTTAACCACTCAGCGGATTCAACCAAAATAACAGCGTAACCTTGGTGTGAAGCCAAACCAATTCACCATGCAGTTGTAATTGACTTGCTATGGTTAAATATTTCGTTCATACGCTTTGCTCCCGGCTTCGTAAACTCATATATTTATTTAAAAAGCTCAGATATTCGGCCGACATTGAAACAGCTTCTTAGTTTGGAAATTTATGATCGAAGCTGAATGTTTATGGTGAAATAAATCAACTTTTTTTTTTTGAACATTTCACAAGTCAAATTAAAACAAATTAAAGTAGAAGTTATTATAAATCATCGTAGCGGGTTATTATCTTTATGTAAAGTATTAACAAAATAATATGGTTTTATTTATGTTAACTCTTGTTACGCATTTATTATTCTAAACCCTTTATTGCAATAACAACAAAAATAAAGAAGTGCATTTTTTTTTTATTATTGTTACAAACTAAAATAAAAAAATGGCAATAAAACTGCGCTGCATCTTATGAGATCAGAAACTTAGCCCGCTGCTTGTCAGTCTAGCTTGGCTCATATTAGATTAACTCGATTTTTAGCAAAGCCATAAATTGGCCAGGTCAAGGCTCCCGCAAACACGGGCGACGCGACAGTGCGACACAAAGGCACCGCTCGTCGCGCTGTCGCGTCGCGCCAGTGTGGACGAGCCTTTAAGTTTTCACGGTGAGATGCTTACAGAATAGCACTACTTGTCTGGTACACATGTGAATCACAAGGGAGTATAAAAACGTATTTTAAGATATGAGCCATAAATATTGGTGTTGCAGGAAAATATATGTTTATGATAAATGATAAATGATTTTTATTTCTGTAAGTGGGTTTGCAAAAACACTTTTACACGTCAAACATTTTTTTTTAAACTAGATGAGGTCGGCGTTTCCTATCTGACTACTCTGAGAAGAAAAGCCGAAACAAACTCAGAGGTCACAGTCTCTTTTAAAGTCCAGACATAATCTTGGTCAGATCATGTTAAGACCATGTGGATTGATGTCTGAAATGGTCTTTTGAGGAAAGAACCACACAGATTGAGTGGACCTGTCCAGTCAGTGCACGCATTTGTCAGTAATCGTACAGCTCAACTCAAAACATAAGAAGCTCAACGATTCGACGAACAATACCAAAGAAAGGACATTGGATAGGCCGCATAATTACTCAAACCGCCAGACCAAGTTACGATTAAAATTAACTGAGATAATAAAATATAAAAAACAAAAGTAAAAAATAAAATGACCCACATAGTCTTAACATTCACAATAATAACAATAAAATAATACCTAGGTAAGTATTCATGTCATTGTTTATTTTACAGATCATATGAGGACCATGTAGGTAGGTGTCTGAAATGGTCTTTTGAGGAAAGAACCATACAGATTTGAGTGGGCCTGTCCAGTCAGTGCACGCATTTGTCATTAATCGTGCAGCTCAACTCAAAACGTAAGGAGCTCAACGATTCGACGAACAATACCAAAGAAAGGACATTTGGGTAGACCGCTTTAAGTACTCAAACTGCCAGATATAAAAAAAATTATGAAATAACTGAGATAGACAAAATATATAGAAATAATACCCACTAAGTCCTCACACGAAATTAAAATAATAATAATATTAAACAAAGTAAATATTCATGTCAAATCATGAAATTTCAAAGTGTATATAAAATAAAACAAAAGTTACGTAACAAAAAAAAAAAAAAAAAACACACTCAGTATGCAAAAATTGGAGTAGGTCAGTCCCAAGCCTTTTTGTCCTCAATATAGTCTTTGACTGTATAAAAAGCTTTCTGGCACAACTTACGTTTAATAAATGATTTGAATTTATTAAGGCTTAGATCTTGAACATGGCTTGGAAGTTTATTATAAAAGCGTATACATTGACATCTGAACGAGCCACCTATTTTCTTGAGCCTTGTTGTAGGTACAACAAATTTGTGTTTGTTCCTAGTATTTATATTATGGATATCACTGTATTTTTAAACAATTTTATGTTTTTGTGGGCATATAAAAGATTTTCATAAATATACTGAGAAGGCACAGTCATTACATTAATTTCCTTAAATTTCTCTCTGAGAGAGTGTCTCGGACTTAATTTATAAATTGATCTAACAGCTCTTTTCTGCAAAACAAATATAGTCTGCATGTCGGCGGCATTTCCCCACAAAAGAATACCGTACGACATCACACTATGAAAATAACTAAAGTATACTAAACGGGCTGTCTCTAAATCAGTTAAATTTCGAATTTTTCTAACAGCGTATGCTGCGGAGCTTAGCTTTTTTGACAATTTATCAATATGTGGGCCCCACGAAGCTTAGCATCCAAAGTTAAGCCCAAGAATACTGTGCTGTCTTCAAGTTTCAATTCTTCGCCCTTTATCAACACATTCGTTTTCACCTGCCTAACGTGAGGTAGCGTAAACTTAATGCATTTAGTCTTCTTTTCATTAAGAAGTAAATTATTAACATTGAACCAGTGAACTATTTTTGAGACCGCGTTATTTACATCGTCAGTAACCAGCTGCTGACGTTTAAGTTTAAACAAAAGTGAAGTATCATCCGCAAACAACACTATATCACGATTATCCTTTATGAGGTAAGGCAAGTCATTAATATAAATAAGAAACAAGAAAGGACCAAGAATTGAGCCCTGTGGAACTCCCATTGTTAAGATAGATCCGGGAGATCTTTCTCCATTAACGTCAACGCTCTGAATCCTTTTACTCAAGTATGAAGTAAGAAGATCCAGAGCGGTGTTTCGGATCCCGTAGTGACGGAGTTTCCTGATTAACGTTTCATGAAGAACGCAATCGAATGCCTTGGACAAATCACAAAAGATGCCCAAGGCATCGCATTTATCTTCCCAAGCATTATGAATATGTCCTAAAAGTTCAACACCGGCATCACTAGTTGAACGACCCCTTGTAAAACCGAATTGTTTGCTATGTAATAATTTGTGTCTGTTAAAAAATCTTTGCAGTTGGTCTAAAATTAATTTCTCAAAAATTTTACTAAATGTAGGTAGTACTGAAATAGGTCTATAATTTGTGGGGTCTGATGTACTACCTGATTTAAACAAAGGTATTATTTTACTTTTTTTCATAAGGTCAGGAAACTCCCCACAGTCAATACAATTATTAAAGAAAAGAACTAGAGTAGGTGCTACAATGTCTATAATAGACTTAGCAACTTCTACAGAATTACCCCACAGATCTGCAGTCTTTTTTACATTTAAAGTGTGAAAAACTTTAATTATATCCCTACATGTAATATGTTCAAAATTAAATTCCGAATCGCAAAATTTTTAGTATTATACAGTAAGAAAAGGCCATCGATTTTACGGATGTATAAAAGCTCAGACAAAGCTGAGTTTGTGCTAATTAACGATGTTTCAGACAATACAATGAAATAACTGCGAAAACATACCGAAACGCAATTTATATTATATCATGAAAAAAAAAAACTGCATGTTTAAGTAAAATTGCTTTTGGGTTTTAATTGTGGGTCCAGTAGGATCTTCAAGTACTTATGTTCCCATTTAGATGGTGGATCCAAATATCTTAGTTTAACGAGTATTTTTTTGAATTTTTTTTTCAGACTGTATTCTCAAAATTATATTATTTGTTCTGGTCCTAGTCATAATGATATTTTTTTACGTTGGGTCACTTTGAAAGCAGTATTTAAACGATTCCATGCGGCACGGCTGACGGCTGTATTGAAATAACTTTCAATTCGTGTATCGTTTGATCACGTATTTCATTACAATTGTGTTCACTGCTCTACCACCGTTTCATTAATGAAAGAGCGTTTTATTTATATGACGCCTATTGTTCTTTATGTGTTGTGGTATTTTCCTTGTTATCTGCAAATCGAAGATAACCGCTATTAGCTACACGATAAAGTTAAATATTAAATTTTATAAAAAACTTGCACGCACACACACACACACACGCACTCGTAGGTGTAATAGAAAAAGACAGACACAAAGAGAGAGAGAAAGTCGCATGGCGGGGGAATAACGAACTACTAGTGAACATCGTTTCAAAAAGGATGTTTTGTGTGAATCATGTACGAAGGCAATGAATGTTAGCCTTTAAACTTTCTAAGGCACTACGAAAGTGATTTCTGACGTAGCTTTCACGTCTGTAAAGCCTTGAATCAACTTTCAGCTTACACTGTCCTAAGACTGCTCCTAGTGTCAAAAAATAGTTCCATTGCCTGTGCCAGTTTATCATGCAGACACAATGCCAAAGTGTCCACCATTAGGGTCATTGCCGCCGTAAGTAGTAAGTTGGTACTTAGTTGTAGGTCCAAATACACACTATCTTTCATTCATAGTGGGGACAAAAACTTTTACTTTTAATACTTATTTTTTGGAACATTGAAATAATTAGCCTCAATGTGAAAGAGTAATATATACCTAAAAGTCAATGATTTCAAAGTTATTGAAATAGTGGAATGGATTTTAAATTGTAAGCAATTGGGTTCCATATTTCCATTGTGACAAGAACAAATTAAAAATAGAGAAAAATGGCGTCTAATTCTGCTAAAGCAGAAAAATAAGCAATTAGTTAGGTTGCGTTTTCTTTAAAATATGTATATCTATGTGTATTTTTAACTAATTAATTATTGTATTAACCTACACACTCGGCTGATAACCGTGTTCTCTTCTCTTCTCTTCTCTTGGCGCAGTGCCCGTCTTTGGGAAAAGCAAAACCTTTAGAGCGTTTATAAACACCCTCTAACCGATCTTCTATAAGAAAATGGATTCTCGAATGAATTCTCCTGATACCTATGTGTTTGAAATTGAGATCGTCTCACACAAATGGAGACAGAAGTTTATATACTTGGAATGGAGCTTCAAAAACAATCATCTTGAATTCCTGATGTATGACCTTACAAAAGAAACCTCCACAACCACATCCAGGAAATCAGGAAAGACAATAATAGCACTGGTCACAGTAGCAGATAAATGTGCTACAAATACTATAAATTAATGCAATTTATTCATCCATCGTACTTCTTGACGCAAGTCTTAGTGGACTAGGTATATCCGACATTGTACTCATGCTGTTGAGTATCAATTCCTTCCGTGTGATGGCTAATCAGCACCTACTGCAGTTATTAAGCATTTGCTTCATTCCCATCGCAACGGCATAATCATGGCCGAGTAGTGTGTTCATCCGTTAACCAGGAAATTACCCAACTGGTTTTTGTCAGTGTTACCGGTATTACTTACTTACGGACTTCACTTGATATATCAATTTCAAGGGAACAAATCGGCCAAATATATAGAAAACGACCAAATCAAAGTAAAGCGATTGTGGTTGAATACAAAATGACGCAATTACGGACCAATGTTATAAAGGCTCTTCGCACTTACAACAACAATCACAAAGATGAAAAATACCATACCAAGCTAATCAAGTTGCCGGGTGACAAACAACCAATTTACATCTAAGAATCGCTAACTCCCACCACACGACATATCTTGTACCATGCTAAACAAGCTCAAAAGAAAAATTGTTTCAAGTATTGTTGGGTTTCTTTCGGGAAAGTATTTATAAAAAAAGACGATGGATTGCCAAGAATATACATCAAAAGTCTGCAACAAATTGAAGACTTCAGTGCAGATTCTGATCCTAATTCGTCTACACACAATCTAAGCAAGTGACTATTTTTTAATACTTTTATTATATATTTTTATGTCTTATGTTGTCATAGTTTATGCATGCTTTCAAAGCTAGTGTTTTCAACAAAAAAATACTTTTTCTTCATTCTGCCAGCCATACACACAATACACAAGTACAGAAAAAATATATTACTTAAAAACCAACTATACATTCTCAAATTTTTCTAATTCCTGCCACACTGTCTTACAAAATTCTGTGTTCCGATAAATTTGGCGAGTCTTTTCGTTGTCAATAGCCTTATAGTAACAACAAACAGTATGGTTGACTGCCGAGTAATTTCCTCGGACATTGATGAACAAATCAATGTCGGCAACGCACTGGTCGCCGAATTTCCGGAACACTGTAAATCAGCTCTTCATATGACTCATCAAAATATTACTATTTTAACGCAGAATATTAGAAGCTTGCATAAAAATGGTGATGAATTTTTGGTTCTCCTTAAGCGACTGGATATTGCCTATGATATAATTATATTGTCAGAATGCTGGCTTTCGGATACAACCGTCATACCGTCAATCGATAATTACGTCTCTTATTCTACAAAAAAATATTTAAATAAAAATAGTGGCATAGTCATTTATATTAAAAACAGTATGAACTGCTCTATATTAGAACCAAACTACTGTCTGGAAGCAAACTGTTTAATTATCACTAGCGATAGCGATTTAGCCATAGTTGCGATTTATAGACCACCTTCTTTTAAGAATTTAAATTCATTTCTGGGATCTTTGGATGAAGTGCTAACAGGGCTAAATAAATATAAAAGTATTGTGTTGATGGGGGATATAAATATCAATATCAAAGATGCGCATGGACAATCTTTAGAATATAGTAATTTATTGGCTTCACATGGTCTCTTAGCATCACACACCTTTCCTACTAGAGAAGCAAACTGTCTTGATCACTGTTTTATTAAAACAAAATTAAAAACTACAACTATAGTTTGTAACAGTACATTGACAGACCATTATTGTGTAATGACTGCTATACCTCGCAAGGCAACGGTTATAAAGAAACCTAATAAAAGACTGTACGCAAAATGTGACTATGATGCCGCTGTTGAAGATTTGGAGCAGCTTGATTGGAAAGACATGCTATCTCAGCTGGATCCAAATGAAATGACTAACCAATTCATTAATATTATAAGAGACACCTTAAAACGACATACGCACACCTATAAATTATCCACACGTAAAAAAAATATCAAACCCTGGATAACACCAGGTTTGTGTCGTTGCATGAGAAACCGTGATAAACTTCACCAGAAACTTAGATTTGATCCAAATAATGAGGTACTGAAAATTACATATAAACGTTATCGCAACACCTGTAATAAATTATTGAAAACTATAAAAAATAATCATTTTAAAACCAAATTCGAAAATAGCAAAAATAACATAAAACATCAGTGGGGCTTAATAAAGGATATGTGCAACTTGGACAAAACAGATAAGTCTGCGGCGGACCTTTTAAGTAAAGAGCGGGACAGTCAGAGCTCACTGAATCACATAAATAACTATTTTGCCAGAGTTGGTGCCGATCTCGCCAGTACTATATTATCTAGAACTAAAACAAATGAAAAGCATCTTAGCAGAAATTGGAATTCAAATAATATCAATCCAGCTCTGCACTCGTTTATGCTTTTCCCAACAGATGAGAGTGAAGTGAAACGCATTATCTCAAATCTCAAAAGCACAGATTCGTCAGGGTGGGATGGTTTACCTACGAAGTTTTTAAAAAAAGCGGTGAATGCTATTGTAAAACCAGTTACTTGCATTTCTAACATCTGTTTTACCAAAGGAACCTTTCCACTGGCTCTAAAAAAGTCTGTCACTGTTCCAATTTTTAAGTCTGGAGACAAATATAACGTGGGGAATTATAGACCTATTTCCTTGCTGCCTAGTTTATCAAAAATCTTAGAAAAACTAATTAACTGTAGACTAAAAACATATCTAGAGTCAAAAGGATTTTTCTCGTGCAACCAATTTGGATTTAGGGAAGGCAAATCTACCAGTGATGCGCTACATAAGTTAACTTCCTTTATTGTTGATGGCTTGGATGGTGGAGATAGAGTCCTAGGTATATTTTTGGATCTCGCTAAGGCGTTCGATACGGTCTCCGTCCCTATTCTCCTTGCTAAGCTGGAATACATGGGAATTCGAGGTATAGCTCTGGATTTGTTGAGAGATTATTTGAGTAACCGCAAACAGAGTGTCAAGATTAATGATGAGTATAGCCAAGAGGTCGATATGGCTTACGGAGTCCCACAGGGAAGCGTTCTAGGCCCAACACTCTTTTTGGTATACATTAATGATCTATGTGACCTTTTTATGGACAGGGGACAAATTGTCACATTTGCCGATGACACAGTTTTATTATTTAGAGAAAAAACATGGGTGGATGTAAATAACATAGCAAATCAAGGAATGCACACAGTGGCAACATGGCTTGATAAAAATTTACTAACTTTGAATGCCCAAAAAACTATGTATATTTCCTTCAGCACGTCAATTAAAACTCAGCCTCCAGCAAACACCATGGATATAAAAGTACATAAATGTCACAACGTACTAACATGTAATTGTCACGGTATTATGAATACCACCTCCATTAAATATCTCGGTGTTGTGGTTGATCAGTATCTTAACTGGAAAGAGCAAGCCAAAAAACTTACTGCCCGAATACGAAAACTAATATACATATTTAAAATACTCAGAAACGCTTGTTCATTGCAACTACGCACCACTGTGTATTACTCACTTTGTCAGTCGATTATAAGCTACTGTCTAACTATCTGGGGTGGTACATCAAAAACGACCTTGTTGGTGGTAGAAAGAGCTCAACGTGCACTACTTAAGGTAATGTGTTTTAAAAACTACAGGTATCCTACTGATCTCTTATATAAAGAATGTAATGTACTTTCTGTACGGAAACTATTTATCCGGCTTTTAATAACTGCACAACACAAAGTGAAACCTGACTTCGGGACTAGGCGAAGGCTGGATATAGTTTACAATACTCCCAAATGTAAAACTAGGTTTGCTCAGACATTTCCAAATTATCTTGGCCCCAGCATATATAATAAGATAAGCAAAAAACGAAAATTAAGAGATCTTAGCTGTCGTGAATGTAAAGAGTCTATTGAGGAATTTGTTAAAGAACTAGATTACGATGAAATGGAAAATATTTTGAGATGAAATAATGTCACACACTCACACACGCACACACTCACATACGCACACATACACACATAATTATACAAGAAAACACACAATATGGCTTGATAACTTAAAAGAATGAAAAAGAACATGTTGTGTTTTATTTTATTTTGTTCTAAGTTAAATTTTAAATTTTTTTTATTTTTTTTTTATTTAATTTATATTTTTTAAATTAAATCAGCTTCATTTTTGGTTATATATAAAGTAACAAGAGAACAGTACAAATATTTCTAAACAAACTTAACATCTATAATTTTTACTTGTACTATGTGACCTTACGCTACTACCCACAAAGTAAAAAATCAACTACTAACAATAATTTGAATTTGTAATATGTGATATTTTTTTTATTTACCCACTGTTTTGCTTTGTATTACTTGAAAAGTGGGATTATCTAATTATTTCGTTCAAATCGGCTTTAATATTTGTTGTAAACTAAGAACGAGGAAAACTGTCCCACCGTAATACAGTTTATAACTAGTACGGGGGTCAGGGTGAATCGGTTTCGTAACAACCTGAACTTAATATTGTGTGCACTGAGTTAATAATTGGATATATAATTGTTTAGATTCATATAAAATAAGTACTAATGTAGAATTTGTTATAAGGTTGTTATTCTTTTGGCAAAATAAAGATTATGATTATGATTATGATTATTACATAGCGTCAAGGCAAAGACTTATAAACAAAATAGTTTTTATTGTTCCGTAGTCAACAAGGAACCCTTATAGTTTCGCCATGTCCGTCCGTCCGTCTGTCCGCAGCGTAGCTCTTACTACTCGAAAAATATGGCATGGAAATACATATTAGTCACGCGGACAAAGTGGTAAAATAAATTCTTGTTTTTTTTGTGTACCTCCCCTACGCCTAATGTCAGGATGAACTCTTTTTTTTCTCTTCTATCCCATGGTGTGGGGTCGTCGTCGTTGAAATCGATCGTGTCCCCCCATGGATATGTCAAATAATTCACGGCAGTAGTTTATCGAAGTTAAAAGGAAAACTATCACAACTAAGTAGGCTTTACAAATTAGCGAGTAATACTCGACCAACTTACATTAATTTGCAGTTGGAATGTATGGGAGAACACGGCCGCGACTTACGAGGTGTAGTTCGTAGGTTTGAACCCAGACAGGCGCTTTACTTTGTGTAAGTTATTTCATCACCACTGCTCTAAAAACGGTGAAGGAAAATATCGTGAGGAAACCGGCATGTCTTCGAACCAACAATTCGAAGACATGTGACATCTGCCGACCCGCACTGGGCCCACGTGGTGGATTACGGACCACTCCCTCTCACAGAGAGGGGGCATGACATCTGCCGACCCGCACTGGGCCCACGTGGTGGATTACGGACCACTCCCTCTCACAGAGAGGGGGCATGTGTCCAAGCAGTGGAAAAATTATGCTACGGAACCTTTCATTGTGCTTGGTCCGACACGCACTTGGTCAGTTTTGGTACGCAAGGTCGTGCCGTACGAGTTTAAAAAAAAAACATTAAAATTCAGCCTACATTTAGAAGGTTATCCGAATACGTACTAATGAAAAGATTTTATTTGATTGTTTGGTACAGTCAGGTGACACACGTCACACACAACTGCAACTACATACGATTTATAATCAACAACACAAAAAAGTTCTTGAAGAACAATCGAATTTTGTTGGAATTTTCGAGTAAGTAAAAAAAAACAAAACTGGAGTCAATGATACGGAAACATGGCAGTAAGTGGCAAGCAAGATACTTTGTAGCAATTGACCATTCCGAATACTGTGATATAATTTTGGTAGACCAGAAAAAATCGTTACATCATCGTCCAATTCTAAATTCACGGATAATGGAAGTCTACAGTGACTCTAATAGTTTGGTTGTAAAAGTCTTTTAATTAGTTACTTTTAATGAGAGAACTTGTTTAGCATTTGAATGCGCAGCCCGACGTGAAGCCTGGGTCGCTGGCCGCGGTTATGTAAATCGTTCACAGGTAAGACTTTCTTCTGTTTGTCCGCACAATTAGCGTGGGGAATCGTATCGAAGATATAGTTAGAGCGTCAACGTGAAAACTTTCTGTATTTGTGAGGCTGATTGATAAGGCTGATTTGCTCACTCAGTCTGTATTGTTTTCTTGAGAAAACAGGAGTAGCTATTTATCTAATCGATTTCTATATTTCAGATTTGTCAATCAATACATCATTCTAAAGCTCGCGGCTCTCTCTAATAAAGTAAATATTGCAGTAAACGATGAAAAAATTCAAAAGAAATCGCTGTTTGCAAGTCAGTAAAGATATTGGAGATTCCACAGTTAATAAAACACACATACCCTTGTTTAAAGATCGTAAAATTAATTTCCACAATAACATTATTGCTTGGTTATTTGTAGTAAATTCAAACATGATTATTTATTTCCAGTTCAGAAAAGGATAAATAAATAAAACCTATGTAAACTCGTGACGAGATCAGATGACCGGATTTGACAATCAGGAAGTAGGAGAAGCATAAAATTATATTTGGAATTAGTGTTGGGTTAATGTTGCATTTAGTGACCGATATGATTTGCATAATTTGAGCATGTAAATAGAAATGAATCAGTGGATATCTTTTATTCATGAAGAAGTGTCTATAACAACATGATAAAATTGATGATATGAAATGATAGTGATATCTTATTCATATCTCTTATATAAATTCGAATGGAAGCAGTGGTGTTGTGCCGAATATTGCAGCTTGTAAATACCTAAAAAGTTGAGTGTGAAGGTATCAATTAAGCATGCGAAATTGTAATTACAGGAAAATAGACGTACAAAAGTAACGTTTCTAAAAACGAAATTTAATAATAAAGAATTTGTCACACGATTCACTTTGAAACACCTGATTAGCACTGATCAACCATCATCTTCAATTTTAAAAGGTTACGCATAAGCGGTCATGTTAAACAAAACGAATGAATACAGGCTCGAGACAGTGACCGGAGCTCGAGGTTGGGGGCTAATCACAACTTTCACTCAAACACATCTCAGCACGACCTCGAGACGTTTGGGCAGCGACCACTATTATTTAATCAAAACATTCCAGTATTCTCGCAATGATCAAAATCCAACGCTGTGTTTGTTAGCGAGTACGGTATTATTATCAAGCCTACGTGGGGTAATGTTCTTTGCACGATTGGATTTTATCGCGTGATTTAAGCTTACTGGCAGTTACCGGCCGGTGGGCGTACCTTAGTTACAATTAGTGAAAGTTGAAACGACACTGATGCATACGATGATACAACACTGCTATAACAAAGGAATCACGTTTTTTCATCTTGGCTGCATTTGTGTGGTTCCGTTTGCGTACGCTGTTATTACCTCATTTACTAAACTTGACGAAGAAAATCAAGCGACACTTTCACGTTCAAATGAATGCGTACAACTGCCATCATCATCTAAGTCTTTATTTGTCATCAGTCGTCGTGCTTTTGGTTTTGTCGGATTCAGTGCAAAATAACTGTGACAAAAAAAAAACTATCTCCGTTCTCAATTTTATTATGAAAACACGTTAATTTACAGTTTGAAGGAAGTGAGGCTAATACTGATTATGTCCTGCATGGATTTCTGTGATAAAAGTTGACGGCACTGAATCTAACTAAGCGATTAGCGATTGTGATAGTAATTATATCAAGGCAATCCAGTGTGCGGAATGGATACTTTTTGTTAGGTTAACTTAAGCTATAGGTCATCTTCTATATCCATGTTTTTCTAGACATCTACTTTACTGAAAGTAACGTAAAAACATAATAGTAAAGAAATTATTAAAGCCTTTTTTTATCATCTTTGTTAATCATAATGTTTTCGGTGTTAAATCAATGTCGCAAATGAACGTTTTGAGAAAACATGCATCACCCACCATTTTGCGACTTCTTTTTTGTAATGTTACATACCAAGTTGTGTAATTTTAAGGTATTTTTGACCTCTTGTCGCTACTGTTTCCGTTTTTACTTTTCATTTGACTGAGTATTTTGGAAGTAAAAGCACGTAAAAGTATCAGTAGTTTAGTAAAGAGTGTAATCTACACCCTCTCTTCTTATGCACTTACTAACGCCCTTTCTTGTTTTGCTAAGTACTTGGCAATAGAAGATTTTTTGGCGAATAAAATCTTCTTAATAAAAAATCTTAAATTCACAACGCACAGCCTAAACAGCTGGGTCAAGTGGCAGAAATTTTGTGAAAATGTGTGTGTATAGAATAAAGTGAACACTGCTAAATGTTTCGTGGAACAAATCTTTGTAAGAGAAAATTAAGTTAATACGTTAGTTCCCACTTTTTACAAAGTTGTCTCTCAATGATTTATAAGTTAGGCGTAAAAATTTAAAATGTGCTAATTTGCAACTGTGCTGTCATCTAGTGAAAAAGTGTCTGAGAGATGATCTTCGCATTCACCTTAAAAACCCAAAATTCGAACATTTCTGAAAGTTAGGGTTAAAATGTTGCAAAAATGTCATTCCACTTTCAAACTATTTTTGCAGATGGGAAATTCCATCGCGCACACAGCTTGTTGCGCACTACCTGTTAGGGTTTAGTACATGATTCTGGACCCTCCTTGAGTATTTTTGCCGGTTTTTATTGTGACATCTTTAAATATTATAATACTTAAAATCACTACATAATTATATTATTATATATATATAATGCATTTGCATACTATATATATATATATATATATATATGTCGGAGAAGTCATAGTCATCAAGCGTTGAGACGTCAACGCTTCGACGGAGTCTAGATTGAAGTTCGTGCGGGCTAAGCTTGAGAGGTCCGATCGCAGGAGGGGTCGACTCACTTCACTTCTCTGCTGGCAGCCGCGCGGACAACATAAGTCTAGAAACTGTCATACGACTCGTTGTGTTCAGTGTACCAACTTGGTTATTAAAGTAAATTAGCAGTGATTATCAAATACTTTTTTTGCTCGCTAACCCATCACCCACACATTATGTTTTCTGGGGAAGATCCTCACCCTGATCGGCCTCTTGCTGCGACATACATATATATAAGCAGTAAAATTTCACCTTAAAAAAGTGTCATAAAGTAGTCATAACGTCAGCGCCGGCTGTCGCCGAAAACCAGCGCTGTGGCTCTGTGCTGAGCGATAGCCGTTTTGCGTGGATGTGAGGCATGCTTCCCACAACCTTTTTTTTTTTTGTGTATTTGTTTCTTTTTTTGCGTCACGTTTACCGCAAAAAACGATTTTCTTTCTTCTTTCTAGTCAAGTCATAAAGTAAAAAACTGATTTGCAAAAAGAGGAAGGTACCCATCAATTGTAGCGAAATCGTTGAAAGTTATAACCCTATTTCTAACTAATATTATCAATGTGAAATTGTAAGTTCGTTTGTATGTTACGCTTTCACGCTAAAAGGGCTGTACGGATTTGGATGAAATTTGGCACATGGGTGGACCATGACCTGGAGAAGGCTAAAGGCTACTTTTCTTCTTGCATCACAGACGAAGTCGCGGGGATAAAACCGGTGGTTCCCAACATTATTTTCTGGTAAAGTCTTTTTTTAAATAATCCTGCGGGGTAGAATGATAAGCCATAAAATAAGTAGATCAGTTTGTGGCGGCATCTACACCGCCACATGCGAACAACGCATCACACAAATCCTGCATCGCGCAATCAGAGTTTACCGCATAGCTAGAATATATACAACTTCCCGACAATAATCATCGGGCAGTTGCCCACCAGATACGACATCCATCTGGTCGGAGGATCCTCCCTTTTCCAAGGGTATGAGTGAACTTTACACCCTGTTCCTCATATCCTTTCAAGTTTATAAGAATCCACTGATTCCAAAATAGTGGCTTGTCAATATATATTCTCATTTTTGATCAGCAGACTTCTCACTGGTATGATCAATGTAAAGCTAAAACACAATAGTTAATTTTATTGTTTCTGAAAGCATCAATTTTGTCTAATTGTAGAAAGTTAATTCTGTTTGAAATTTTAATGAGTTTTGAGTTTGCAGTTTGTACCTACAGAATATAACGTTAGTTAGAATTGGATTCCCGTTATTTTAGCTATATACCTAGTTACCTCGATACGAGTAACTAAAAGTATGAGAAAGCAATACGAGTATATTTTAAATGGTTGATTACCAATGGGCACAATCAGAGTCTTTCTTGGACATCGGTGAAGGCGAACATCGTGAAAAATAAAAAGTAGTGGTCTGCCGGTATCGGGAGCAGGATTCAAGCTAACGCTCCTGAGACAGGAACGTCCTGACGATGCGAACCGGATTTAGGCGACTTTATTATTAATTGGCACAAAGTAAAAGTAGTTTTTAAACAATGGTTTCGCTGATAAATATCTGCTGGTGAACGTACTGACTAGAGTAGATTTCAAAACTCTGTTGTACGATAATATTTATTTTTTACAGAGACGGTTACGTATGATTGCGCGTAGGCACTTAGCAACTGAATTACAAAAAACCTATAGGTTACAAATAAGTAGTAGGTAACATGATAATATTATTTATAGGTTCATAAATACACATACAAATACTATAGAAAAATTTAAAAAGTGTGCTAAAAATGTAAGAATTGATAAGAAGGCTTCATAACGTAATGCGGTTGTATTAAAATATTAATTTACTTATAAAAGACATCAACGCGCTCCTTTTTGGAGGTGCTTTTGTAATATTTGTTGTAAGTGTAAATATTAATCTTCCTTAACTGGTTTAATAGTGGTTTAAATATACTTAATAATATTAATAACAGTTTTTTACGAGAAAACGTGCTTTAGTTTATCCTTTGTAATTTAAAGAAATCGTATAATTTCCTTTATTATGTCCTTATTTTGACGTTACATAATACATATTTAAGTTTTTTAAATATTGTTGACTAAATTATAAATTACGGTTATTCTGCGATCGCGCAATAAGCTGTAGAAAGTGGGGTTTTGAAATCAACTTCTGGGTAATCGGTTTCGTAATATGTATCTTGCAGTGACTCAGAAACCATTCGATAACTTCCAAAATATGGCAACTCAATTTGGAGATAAAGTGCATACTTCAAGACACGTCAAATTACATAAAACAGAAAGATACTGTTTTGGAACATTTAGCTGAATTTAAATGAATGAAGCAATCCAAAGGAATAAGCATAAGTCTTTTGTCGGCTAAACAATTACATTTAGAACGAACGAAGTATAAATAACTAAATAGAAGAACTAAATAGTACAACTTTACAGAATATGGAATTTTGAATACTGCTTTGCGTAACATTTTAAACGAAATAATATTCGAATTACACTTATGCAACCAGAGGCCCTAGTCCATTTCGACTTTACGCATTGACCGCGTTCGTCGCTCCGATTGGCTCTTCACCATTCGTTCGCCGAACGAGGTCGATGCGTAAAATCGAGACGGTTAAAATAAACTCACACCAGGCCCACTGACCTCTACAATTAACTTACTTTAATTTATCATGTAATGCCAGTGAAAAGTAAGTATTAAGTTTAATGAGCAGCGAGAAACGTAAAAATGGAGCGTTATAAAAAAAGGCAAGGATAAAATCATGACACTTAAATGAATGCATAGATAAATGAACGCAGTTGGATTTTCAGCTTTCGGCGCTGAGCCGAGCGTTGAAAATCCAACTGCACTCTTTAAATAAGGCATTTATTTTTGTGTCGAAACGAGTAAGTGTGAAAAAAGTCCGGATTTGTGTGGTAATGGGTGTTACTGTTTACTGGATAAGGAATACACAACTACCTCACTCTTCTCCCGCTCAAATAGACGTGTAACCCATTCTTGTGTTTTACAAATACCTGCTTATTGCTTACTTGTTAACTACGTAAGGCTACTACACGTAGGCACTAATTATACGTGTTTAGTGACGTAATTTTAACTTTGAATTTTTGACAGCTATTGTTAATTACAATAACAGTTAAAGTTGAATGATTGGGCAGTTAACAATAATCGTCTTTGACTATAACAATCAGAGAAAAAACAACAGCAGTTTATTAACGATTTCAGTTCAAACACTGTCGTTTTTTAATGTTCAGACAGTATTGTATTTTCAATATTTTCCTTGAAAAGCGTAAAGATCTCGAATACAAGTTAAGGCACTAAATTCTACCGCCTTTTATAAAAAGTTTAAAAACCTCAAATTAAACCTGAATTTAATATTGGCATCCACATCTACAAATGTACGATTGAGTCTCACTTCGTAGTTAGATCATGTATTGGTCTAACTTTAATGACATTATTTAATGTTTCTTTAATGTACTCTAACGCCATAGAAACGGAAAACCTTATTAACTGCACCATTACTGTAATTACAGAAAGCTATTACCGCCGTAATATCACCTGCAATAGATTATTATTCACCATTAGATGATCGTTAACTGAGAACGAATGAGCAGAGAATCTTGACCTAATATCTGTTCATTGAATGAAAAACTTGTTATTGAATGCATTGAGTAAAGGTTGTCGTAAAAATAATGAACAATCGTTTATTATTTATTTAAAAAAAACTATTATAATTGTTTTTGTATCGCGAATTATATATGAAGCGAAATCTAGGCCATCTATCTCCTTTTCAAATGTTTGGGGTCATGAAACATATTTTTTGTGTAGATTCTAACCGCTGAGGCATGAGATGAACTAAACAATTGTTCATTATTTAAATTATGTTTGCATTATGTAAGTTAAATAAAATAAACAGACCTTGAAATTATCTAGTTTCATTTTAATTTACTTTCATTTCAAGCATCTCAACAATGATACAGTTGAGTCAATGAATTATGAAAACGAATTCAAAGTTTCTCTAGTAACAAGAAAATTCTAGAAATTCAAAAAGCTAACTTCGTTTAGTTTGTTAGTTATTTCCCCTCCCTCTTTTATACATGGCAAACTGTTACCATGAATTTAACATGTATGATTCTAGACTCCCTAGCGAAAAATTGTTCGTCGGTTATCAACAAAATATCTGCTGTTTCATAGAAAAGTGGTTAAAATGCCTACGTGGTTTTTTTTATAACCGGCGAATCATTAAAAAAAAACTCAGGTGTTGGGAACATTGTCGTTGTGACGAAACCATCGTCGATTTTTCGAATAGTTAAGGCGAGTGATAGAATTTAAAAAAGGACATTCGACATAACAGGGTTTCTGTAGACCTTCCATGACCCTTTTTGTCTGCATTCGATTCTAATACTAGTATTGATACTGACACTGTTTAAAATCGAGTAACTGAATCATGTACTGAATCCCAAGGTTGCGCGTCGATGATCCCACTACCACCCTGTATACTTGTACAAATTATATTAAGACTGTTAGCTTTTAAATTATGTAAATACTATCTTCTATGAAGAAAAAATATAACTAAAGTTAAAGCAGTTGTGATCGGTGTCACGGGTCAAAACTGTTTTATTAATTTCGTATTTTATCGACTTTTTTGAGGCACATTTTTTTTCCTTTCCTGAGGCACATTTCCATGCTCATAAACTATGAACAGCCGATCTATTCTGTAATTATCTCACCGTGAAAAATAAGGTGAAGTGAGCTGACAATAGGGATTGGTAAATCCCTAGCATCAACCTGCCGATTCTGTACAAATCTCACCGTGAAGACTTGCGTGGAGTGAGCTGTCAATGTCATCCCGTCTTGGTCAATCCCTAGCATGAGAGTCACTGACAGCGGACTCCACGCTCACTTCACCTAAGTTTTCACGGACGGTGAGATGGTTACAGCATAGCGCTACCGAATGTCGATTCTGCAAAAATCTCACCGTGAGGATATGCGTGGAGTGAGCTATCTGTGTCATCTTGGCTTGGTCAATCCCTAGCATCAGTGGCACAGACAGATCACTCCACGCTCACTTCACCTAAGTTTTCACGGTGAGATGGTTACAGAATAGCACTACAGGTGGAGTGATAGCTCACTTCACCTAAGTTTTCAACGTGAGATTTTTACAGAATAGCATTGCAGGAACTGTTAAGGGTACTTTCTTGATTCTATATGATATTTTAGAAATGGCCAACGAACTGCTGTGTGTATCAATGTTGGGCAAACCATTTTGCCATTCATTAGCTCATCTTGCTCTTGTTAATCTGATGTAGCCAGTGTGGGCCATTACCTTTATGCAGGATCCATTACATTAGCGGCAATTTGAAAAGAACGTACATAATTTCAAATTAATGTACGAGACAACCTTGCACCTACACAACACACTGCAGTTTAAACTATTATCAAGAGGAAGTTGTAACATTGATTCAAACCTTCGGGCGTCGAACTAATATAATAATATTATGATAAACAGGGCCTAAGTTCCAATCGTGATAAGCATTGTGCATAGAAATCCCAGATTAATCTGAATTTTATTACTTTTTAATGGGGCTTTAAGATTTATTTAAATATACGTAGTTTTTAAGCTGACACTTCATTGTAATTGAGTCACTTGTGCCATAAGTAGGAGCGCCTATTCCGTCTGCTATAGGAATAGGACATCCCCAAGTGTGTTTTACAGGTCGAGGTAGAATTAAACGGTGACGGTCTGATTGTGTTCTTGGATCCAGTCCCAGTAATAACTAGAGTTGAGATCAATAGCGTGTATAATACACAGTTAAGTTTAATAACATGCATTTTAGCGGAAGTAAATAATAGTGAAGGTTAGTAGGACAATTTGTGCGTCTTGCTCATAATAGACACACCAATCTATGATTACGATACGTACCTAGTGTTCTGCTAGCTTCAAACCCTGAAAGCACCTGTCATGTTTGTTTCTATGAGTCGTCCGTTAAAAAGCGTGTTGAACACAGTTGCATATTATTAGCATTTAGTTAATACACACCTATTTATGAAGTGCCGCACTCCGTCAACCGTTACCTCGGCGATACCGCGCTAGACTTTCGTAAACCAACAGCCTGATTGATAAATATATCACGTAAAGTCGGTTTCATCATATTGGCATTCGGTGAACGGCAACACCAATTGTTTTACGTTGTGCATTCTCAATGTGTAACCCTTTTTTCGGCTGTATTGAATCGTACGAGCAAGAAACGTATCAATCGACCTTCTAAGCTTTTGTGCGACGCAAATAATGTGTGACTTATGTCAAGAAGGAGATAAATATTGCTGTTCCACGTTGTTTAGGTCACCTAAGTAAAGGGTTTACGTAACGAGAAGTGAGTGAGTAACGCAGAATGCACGCTGTTGTAACAACTAACAATGTTCAGAGATATTACCGCAACCCAAGAAAAACTCATTGTTGACAAAAACTATCAGCAAAAAAACACGCTGACACTATAGCACTTCGCAAGACAATACCAAAAGTGACTTATGGTCATTTTAGCCATGTGTATGTCATCGGTGTACGATGTTTTATGCTTCACGTAGAGGGGCAGTTAGTATCACATTACCTTCAATGCACTATTGCCCCATTTGCCCCTTTCAAACCTAGATACATACCTAATCGAGTTGGGCAAATGCGTGTCGGCAATATGCTTGGCACTCAAAGTATCCACTTTGCGTAAATTTAACGCCAAACGTAACAAGCGTATGGAGTTTTTTTCCTGATATTTTAAAACATTTATATTTGCCTTTTGGATTTTCTAACCACAACTACGATTGAGCCGCGAGCCACGCTTTCCATTGGTTTTCGTGCAAATAGGATAAGTCCAAGTACTCTACATTTTCCCTCGTAATTTTTGTTAACTTTTTTTTGGATTTGTGCAGATAGCATTTGGCGCAGTGGTGGCCAATTGGTAACGGGCGCGCCCGAGAGGAGGCCTGTGTCCCAGCAGTGAGAACATTATAGGCTAATTACGTATGATAATTATATGATTTTAATGGTCATTTGTACTTGCGCTGGTTAGTTTTCTTCCAGGGATCAATCAAAACATCATTAATACAGCATTTATCAAGTGTATTCATCCCATCCGTTCCAACGCATTGCGTACTGCACCACTGCAGTACATAATAGGTGCTTTCCTCTTCCTCAAATTGCTCTTACTTATGCGTAATATGAAAGTAATCTATTCGTTCGAAACATCATTTAGTTCGTGTATTTGTTACACATTAAATGTTCGTGTCTTGTGTAATGTGTATTTACGGTAAATGGCGAAGAGAAGCCGAAACAAACCAGTAGGTATGCACATTATCGGTGCCGGTGCCGTGGGAGCACATTGTTTTTACGATTGTTTTCCCTACAATGGTCACGAAAGAAATGGAGGACATTCTGATATGTACTACCATTCTGTGAAATTATTATTTCGTTCACATGATTTACAGTCAATAGTAACAGCTAACATAATAAGTTAGCACCTTGTTTCGCTAGTTTAGTTTTGAGGTTTATAACAAAAGGTAGTTAATTCCCTAGGTTTAATTAAGATATCATGTGATTTTGGCGGCTCTTGGTGCAATTAAATCATTATCTAGTTATGTGAAGCATGGTGCTTGAAGTAGGTACCAAGCAAGACCTCATTTTGATTTGCGTTTTTTTTTAATAATAACAGTTTTAATAAAAAGATAGCACACAGCGGAAACAACATGGATCGAAGTGATGCCAATATTTTTACACCATTTATAAGTGCCTTTTAGTTACCCTTATAATTATAGTACTCTTTGATTTTAGTCTTCATCCTCAATTTGCCAAACGAGGAAATCTGCAGTAGATGCGAGGTAGGTATTGAGAACACGTGCAGAGTAATGTTGAAAATTGTAGTAGTAATTTTAGTTTCTGCGACAAATTTGTCAAAACAATACAAATAGACCTTTTCACGACAGGTGTTGTTTAAAAAAGCAGAAAATTTATGAAATAAACTTTAACACTGTCGCATTGTCAGATAGTTGCCTTCCCAAAGTTGAACGAAGTTGTCGTACCTTGTGTGTCATTATTTTTATTCCAAGAGATTTCTTAGCAGATGGTGGTCAGAGGGTAACTAACATTCGTAACATTCGATTAGCGATGACGCTAGTAGAAAAGCCAAAAAATGTATGGGGTTTTCACAAGCTGTCGAAATGTCGCGTAGTACCTAATTGAAGCGAAAGCGATTGTAGAAATAGAATTGCTCCGAAGCGAATGCCATTTGTCTAGGCCCTCTGTCTCTTACCTCTTGTTTAGCAGAACCACCTGCTAAACAAGGAAGACACCTGCTGATGAATGGTAAACGTGTTAGCAACATCGCATTAAACTAGTCAAGAAAATTACAACTATTATTAAGATAATTATGTTAGTAATTAAAAATAATTAGATAATGTATTGAAAAACCAATAGAACAAACCTTACAGTTAGTCCACAGGCAGTGGTGCACAACTTGCAAAATATACGGTGTTTATACGTTTGTTCACCCAGGCAACAAGTTAGCCAGCTTTCTATCGGCCTGTTAATTACACAAACACAATGCTCGCTTTTATAACTGAGGTTTCACACAAATTTCTTAATGTAATCCTATAATTTCGCTCATAAGTTAGTTGAGCGTGAAGGAAGATACGTTAACGTGAAGAGGTATGGTAAAGACGCGCGTGTTTTCCCGCGGCGGAGGTTCGACTGCGCGCGCGCCGCTGGAGAAACTCGAGAGAAAAGTATCGTCCCCCTACGCGGCGCAACAGCTGTTACATCAATGCTCTTGTCTGATATTGTTTGCCACCTCCTCGGTTTTTACTAACTAATAAATGAGAGGCAAGTTAAATGCCCGTGCCGTCACTTCCGGCCGCTGGAGCCCATCACCGTGACATCAGACTAGATGTAAACTTAGACAACTTCCTGCAATGGTCCAATTATTTATAATTATACTGGTGAAGAACAAAGTAGGGCAAAATGGTACTTAAAGTCATATGAAGCCTTCACTTTTTTTTTGAGTTTTCGTTTCATTTATACTTCTGATTTCATCTTTGCTTCTATACTTGTGTCGAATTAGAAAGATAGACGAATGAAATGATGAATGAAAGTCAATTTATGAGTAAATAATTTAATATAATTTGCTCAATTGTAATTTATCCAGATGCTGTGTGAAAGCTGTTTTTTAATTGATATCGTAATACATTCTTCTTGCCAAATCTATCAAACATCTAGTGTGTTTTATTTGGGGTGAAATTAAATATAGTTTTCAAAAATGTGTCTAGTTTTATTCTCTATTTCTCCAAAGGCCGTAAAAGCAAAAACATTTGGTTTAAGTACATCAAATTTTCAGAAGCGAATGCACAATAAATGCACATGAAATATAAATAAATTCTGTAACTATCATAAAACGGATTTGCATTAGTGTGTGAGTTTTTTTTGTTGTTTTAGTTTACGTAGCTATTACGCTGTTAAAATTACACAAAGACAGTGTTTTGCATCCTGATCTGCCTACTTAGTAAAGTAGGTATATATTTAATTATTAGCTCTTTTAAAGACTAGGCAATCTTGGAGATACAAAATCGTATATTTCGTAACAAAATGTATTATGCGACTCTCCTTTTACATAGATAACATTTGTCATCATGACCATTTGTTTTGGGCACAGCTTGGCATTTTGCTGGCAAGACAAATTACTCTTGAACTGTGAAAACTTATGTAACATAAAGCTGTTTTAGTTCACAAAAGTTCCTTCGATAAACAGAGGAAATTGCAGCCGATAGTGCCATTGATAGAAGTTTTATCGAAAGAAAACGGTTGAAATAGCAGGGCAAGAACATCCGCTGGGCTGCCCCTAGAAGGATATATATAAGTAGTGACCTTATTGTTGATGTTCTTCAGAAAGGTCAGGTGCGTAGTACACGCAACCGGCGGGACCGGCGACCAAATGTGTGCACGTAAACGAGGCAAAGGAGTATGTAAGGATCGTAGCAGATGGCGTTCTGTAGTTTCTGCTTATCCCCCAAGTATAGGCGTGAACCTGGCATTGTCACATTGTCAGCCTAGTTACAGTAACCCAAATATAATAAATTATATTTTAAAAAACCTCTGGGGAATAGGTAGTTGGATTTACCAGATGAACGTGTTCATCACGAAATTGGGATTTTCTTCCTGCTGAAACGGGAAATATAACAATAAATTTAAAACAAATACCTATTATTAGTCAAGCTTTCCTCATAGTTATTTTATTTATTTATTTAAACTTTTCGAACGCAAAGAGGTATAAAGGCGGCTTAATGCCTTAGGCATTCTCTATCAGTCAACCAAGGGTGGTGAAATGAGGAAGTTGAGGAAGTTTTCGTTAGATTAGTTGCAACCTATTCGAAATCAAATTCCTTATTAGCATGTATGTACATAATGTACAGGTACAGTCAACAAAGTCGATTTATATTACTGTTTAAAAAAAAAAATTGAACATCGTAAGTTACGACCCTCATTGTGTGAAGAACACCAATGAAGATAGACGCAAGCAACAGAGCGGCAAAAGTTTTTGACATTTGGTTGTCGCTGCTGTGAGATTGCGACTTGATTAAGATTTTTAACGTTTTTCTTTTAATTACGGGAAATGGCCTTCTGTTTCCAAGCATTCCGATCACCTCGTAAAACCCGAGCATAATCAATACACGACTGCGTACAGTCAATGAGTGGTAATGTTATGTGCCTTTTACCTAAGCGGTTTCAAGTTGCAGCAGCAGCGGCGCAGGCGCGCTGCATGGTTACGTAAGCGCTTTCACCGTCCCTGCGCGCTAACTACACGCAAACAAGCCGTCGTGCAAACGTGACGCACACGTTACGTTATACCTACCTACACTTATTAGCTACTACTAGTGGTCCGTGACTTTGTTTGCAGACATTTCCGTGATTGAAAGATCCTGTTGGAGGAAATGGTTATGATGTTGAAGAAAGGTGGCTGGAATAGGCACCTCGGAAGAATGGGTTGATTTAAAAAGTGTATTTCCGACCCGGTGACAGAAAATTGGACATGAGCAGACAATGCCATGAAAGTAGCCAATTATATTTCAAATACTCCAGTACTACAAGTAAGCTAATTAAAAGTGCCGTGCTGTTTTATTATTTAGAAACATGCGAGATCTATAATTATGACAAAGATTGTAGGTTAATGCTGTGTATGTTTTTAGTTGGTAAGTCTTAAATAAATTAAAATAATAATTACACAAAAAGAAGAAGTAGAGCAGACAATCATAGTTATCAAACCTTTGTATCCTAAAGGGACCGGAGGTCCTACCTAATAACATACATATCAGCCTTATATACTGTCCCACTAGAGGGCAAATACCTCTTTCCCTCTTCTCATACAGAGAAGGCACGAGCATTGATCACCACGCTTGCTCAAGACGGGTTGGCGATTACAGACATATTAAATAATAGCTGTTGCCGGTGACTTCGTCTGCGATCCTGGATGAAAAGTACCCGATGTCCTCGAGGTGCCTTCTCATGGTCTACCCATGTGCCAAAATTCATCCAAATCCGTTTAGCCGGTTTAGGATGAAAGCGTAACAAACAAACAAACTTACTTTCGCATTTATAATATTAGTTAGGAAGTTAAGATAAGTCCAGCACCCTAATTGCGTAACACATTTTCGTAAACGATTACGACTAATCTTTTTGATTTTGACGGTTCAAGAACATTCATTGCGTTCTATATATTGTTGAGCAGAATTTTTATCGAACTTAAGAAGCAATGGATTAGCAATCTGTTTCAAAACGATTCAGATTCCGATTGATTGTGTATTACGCAATTAGGGTGCAGGTTTCCTCACGATGATTTCCTTCACCGGTGTAAGTTTAATGTCCAAGATAAACTCAGAAAGTTTACCCACCACAACCTCGTCCAAGACGGGCGAGGCCTTAAACACATACACACTATTTCTGCATATCGAATCATTCATTCATTTGTATAGTGATTGATTGAGTATAAATACATTGTGTGAGCGCCTGGAATGGATAAGAAAGTTAGGTTACGTTGTACGAGTATGATAAATAGCCGTTGTGCGTTATGGTAACACTGTTACAGGCCTGCATTCCTGTGATCTGGTAACGTTAGGCAACTGATTTACATTTACTCATTTACATTTTTACAGCCGAAAGACGTCCACTACAAAGTCCTCCCCCAAGCACTGCCACTTCGACCGGTTCTACCTTCACAAGGTCGTCGGCCCCAACGGTCATTTTTGCGCAACCCAGGAGCCGTTCAGGCTAAAACACCTAAATTTGCGGTCTACAAGAGCAAAACACTTTGTTTTGCTGTTTGTCATAATATTATACCATGTTTCTACTTGCAGGACCTATGAATGCCCATCTTTTCTATATATAAATAGGGCCTTGTTGGTAGGTCTATAAACAGGGACGTAGCTACCGCCGTATCTGCCGTATCAATTATACGTATATTTTTAATTTGAATTGTTTGTAAAAAAAATGGAAAAAGTGATAGATAGATAATTATGATGAATAAATATTTCTATTAATTTTATGCAAAAACTTTTTTTCTTTTGTGAGAAATATTTACCCTTCAAAAGGGCCCCAAACAAATTTTTATACGGGGCCCCGCCAAGGCACGCTACGCCACTGTTTTTATATACATAGTTTGCTATTATTTGTTAGGATATATGCGGCTCTTGCAATGGACCTTTTATGACAATGTTCACTAAATAAAAGCAAAACAGAAAGTGACAATGAGTCAGGGAGTTTCTTTTCTCGTCACCACTTCTGAATTTAATACTTTAAATTAACCTACTTTAACCACAACTACAGGATGTCCACTTACCAAGACCTTACGGCATTTCAGTGTTTTGAGCTGGTGTAAACCTGCAACGGTCGACAAACGGAAGGAAGTAAATAACTAGGGAAGGTAAGACTAACCTATCACGAACTAGTGAAACGTGAACGCTCCGAAATTGGAAAGCCTCCAAAACCGGCCATGCCTGAAGATCGCTATGTCCATGTGTAGTAGGTTAGTATAGGACACAAGATATAAGGAAAGTGACTGCCAACATTTGGCGGTCTGTGAGTAAATTATTAAGTACCTACTTAGCTCTTGATAATCATAGGAAGTTAGGAGGATAAAGTTTATTCTTAGTGTTTCCATGGCAATCTAGATTGGGTGCTCCCAGAATTAAGCTCCGAGGCGCCTTCATGAAACACAAGTCTTGCAGCAGTTATAAAGGTACTGGACTCAATTCCAACAACTGTCCTTGTTAGTCTAACCCAAAAGTTCTGAGATCAACGTCACCGGAAGGCTTCAGCACTAACTGCCTTGTAGGTATACCTTGCGCAACATCTGATATAAAACTCTTAAATAGTATTATGTGTAGGTTATGTATAATCCTACGATCCAAAGTAGGTAAACGGACCCCACAAAGGTATGCATAACACAGTTGAACCAAAAAGTAAGAGGATGTGTCTTAAATGACGTCACCCCGGATTTCCGTCGGTCATAACGTAACGAGACACAATTTTACAATCTCCGCCTTTAACAATCAACGCTGACTGGAGTGACCGAAAGTGAAGCGATATTGTTTAGTGTGAAATACATTCTTTTGTCATCAGAGAAACTTACATTGTAAACTAACAAGGATAGATTTCAAAAGTGGCATTTATTCTAGAGAGAAAATATAGATGGGGGAATCTGCAACTAAGTTTTTATGTAGGTAGGTCTGCGCTTAGCATCTGGCCTGTTTCTGTGGACTGGGGGTTATATTGACAGAGTTTTGGGGTAAACAATCCAAGTAAAAAACCTTTTTTAGCCTTATAAAATACCTTAAGTACGCGTAAAACTGATTTTGTACGTAGCTTAGCTAATGAAAAGTACTTGGCACAGTAATGCAATATAGCTCCGAGACAATTCCGAGAGTACAATAGGAAATATGTTAAGTTTACTTGAATATATGGAAAGCGAGGGTAAACTATCGCTAGATCCGAAACGCTGCATCAGTTGCGTGTTGTGAATAACTACTTACATAAATATACAAACAGAGCGTTTTGTGGAGTTAACTTCCAAGTTTTGAACAACTACACAATTGTAAGTTGTTCGATGTTACTTGACGACGTTAAACCACAGACGGTTTTCGATAAAACGCAAAGAGATAGATGGTATGCTGCGGGGTAATTGCGTAAAACAATATCAGTAGTAATCGCTTTCATTTTGACAGTTCAACAACACACATTGCGTTATTTAAGTTTTTGAGCAGACATATATTTCAAACATAAGAAACCAATGGACTAGCAATATCCTTCAAAATGGTTCATATTGTGGTTAATTGTGTGTTACCTAATTAGGGTACTGGATAAGAACATAGTCTACTTTTTGTCCTGGTAGCATGTTCCCGTGGGATGATTTCGACATCGACGAGAGCGAAGCCGCGGGCAGAAGCTATTATGATAATATATTAAATTATAATAAAAATTCGACAGTAACTCTGTCTGTCTGTCTGTCTGTCTGTATGTCTGTATGTTACCTTTTCTCGCCTAAACCACTGATCAGGTTTCGATATTTGGCAAGGACACAAATGCCATCCTGAGGAAGGATGTAGGCTAATTTTTGTCTCAAAAATAATTCTAAATGCGATGAAAGTTTGGATGGAAAACCCAACTTTTTTTTAAGGGGTTTGAAAATTCAATGCTTTTGGTAAGAAATTAAGAATAACGAAATTCAGGGCTTTTGTAAAGTCAATTTGTTATTGTAATTTTTGTGTGTAGGTTCCTTTTCTTTTTCAGGAATTGAAAGTACAGTCTATCTGTTATCTTTTCATGCCCTTACTTCTCAACGGAATTAGGTAAAAGGCATACGGATATACCACCATGACCTGGTGTAGGACATAGGATACTTTTTATTCGGGTAGTAAATTCCCGTGCGATAATTTCCGACAATCACGTGGACGAAGCCGTGGGCAAAAGCCCGTATTTATTATTACAATGCACAAGGACTTTTGACTTTACAGCTCAACAATTTTGAGGCTCCACTATACGTACGCTGCCATCTGCTGTTGAAGACTATGAACAATTTACAGCGTTGATGCGCCATCTAGTGTCGAATAAAGCCCTTGATATGTTTGAAAAGGATGTCGCTAGTAGTTTTGTAAAAAGTTTCGTTGTATTTTCTAAAAATAACACCAGAGTTCGTTCCAAGCGCTATATTTAGTTTTTAGACATTTGACAAAAAAGATGGCAGCGATTGCCGATTGCTGTCCTTCGGATTTATTGCGAAAATGGCGCATTATGTGATATTTTCACAAAAAAATATAATTTTAAGTGAAAATTTGTGTAGTGCTGCATAGTGATGGTGTGTTATTTTTCATGAATGACAGTGTACTCGTGTGTAAATAGGACTGCGACTTTCTTCTGGATATTGGATTACACTTAAAATAAAGGTATTTATGCCTCCTACGCATATTTCATTGATTTCCATGTGATGTCCTACTAATATTTGAATTTATACTTATAAGATCCCTATAAAAACGTGTCCAAATTGAGAATATTACATAAGAATGTGAACTTTTAAAGGTACTTGGCAATTTCTTCATGTGGTCGGAGCATTCCTTTCTTCCGTCGGTAGCATATGTTATTTTAAAGTTCTTGGAAGTGTAGTAGGTGTGCAAGTCTTCGGGCGGTAGCCGGGTGGAGAGACTTGGTTTCTTTGGTCATTGGGGGCTCGCATGACATCAGCAAACATTACCCACTGCTGTAAACTTTAGGCAGCATGATTCATCAGACCGTTCCACAGTCTTTATCGCAATCGTGTTAAGGTTCATATTATTGGAATCTATTGTAAAAACATTGTTTTAGAAATAGGTCAATGAATGTGAAGTAAAATTATAAACAGATTTATGCCCACATCATTAATATAAGCTCCCTTACTCCTGCTGCATTCATTTTATTTCTTGAATATTTTAACTCAATTTCTTACATATATCTGCTAACTTAACAGGAAAACTGTTGGGTGAATCACTTGCCTGGTTAATATCTGTAAATAGTATTAATAACAATAAATAATTGTTAATAAATAGTAAAAACATAGTAAATAAGGTACTCAGATAACAATAAATTCTTAATATAATTTTGTATTCAAAATCCAATTCCCAATATTGATTTATTATTCACTTTTATCTGTTACATTCTGTTGCATTGTGTAATTTAATAAATTATAATAAAAATGTAATTTGAATTCTTTGTGTGTAATAGAGCAAGAAAGTAAAATTAAAAGCTTTTACATAGTCTTGATTGTTATGCATTCCTGTGCATGACCATCTAGCAACACACAATCTAAATGTAACTTATTGTATGCAATGTACTTGACAAATCATACAAACTACCTATTTTCCTCAATTATAATCCAAATGATTTTTGAGGAGGCAACATTTTGAAAATATAAATGTACTATTAAAAATAATAAATTTAATTTTAAATCCTAAAATATTTATGTTAACTTTTAATTTAAATGAATGTAGAAATGTCAGATAATGTTATCTTGTTGACTAGTAAAATGAGCCTGTCTAACAATTCAGTTTTATTTATTAGAATCAATGTGACAAAAACATGCTTTGTGTTTTATTGGATGATTGTAGTCCAGTTTCTCAATTCTAATAATAACAACAAAACTAGGTCTGTAGTTTTTTCTTAGTATGCATCCTACAGAATGTTTGTGACACAGATACAGATTGGTCAAGTTGGTTTGCTTAAAACTAGCGGTTTCTTTTTGTATATCTTTTTTGCAGTGAAAAAATGTGGTTGAACAAAAAGCAAAGAAAAATTACTGTGCTTATTGATTTCATTAATTATTAATAACTAAAGTACATGTGGCATGATTTGATATTTTCCATATGGCTGATAACTAGAGCCAATGCTGCTTTTGCAATAAATTTTCTAGCAGACCTATGATAGGTTTCCAAATGACAAGAAAATATGGTACAATTATTTCTTTAAATAAATGACTTTGCAAGGATTCACAATGGATTTTCTCAGTTGTACTTCTGTTTTGATAAGATATTCTTATGTTATTATTTACATTCTTATCTGGCATGTTGATTTAATGTGTTTATTTGTTTACATACAACTGAAAAGGCCTTTTCAATGTCACACTGAAGAGTGAGATTAAATATTGTACAGTTGATTGATAAAAAATATTATCATTGTTATATTATTATGTATTAACATACAATGTAGTTTATTAATTCTCCATTTCAATGTCTAGTCATGTTTCTGTATTATATTAATAAATAATAGAGCATAGTTTAATGCACTATACAACTGAAGCAGTTTTTAGTTATGAATTGAATGTTTTTGATATGTATGGCTTTGCCACATGCTGCTTATGTATTTATCTGGCCAACTTCCAGGCTAAATTGTTTATGATGGAGAAGCTGCACTACTGACACTACATTATATTTGTTGTGATTTCTTATGTACCTACTTAAAGTGTGTTGAAGGTGTGGATTAAAATAATGTTAATTATGAATTTTGCCCTGAAAGATGTCTGTTCTGTACTTAGCATGTACACTGGACTGCATAACATATCTGTTAAACAGCTTTCTGCTGGTTGAACTGCATGCTCGCAATAGTGATGAGATTAAAGCCTTCAATGTATGAATGGCTGAATTAATTGGTTGCATCCTTTTCTGTAGTAAGTAACATGGGCGTACCCAGGTTTTGTTAAAAGCAATTAAACAGGTATATATCATATTGCACGCCGCAATAGCGGCGGTAAGTCCCCTCTGAGGAGTGGTTGGAGAGGCGCCACGGCGTCCTTACCTTCCGCCTGGCACAGGTCCTCACCGGACACGGTTGTTTCGGGAGGGTCCTGTTTCGCATAAGGCGGGAGGAAACGCCCGGGTGTCCGGCCCTGGTCCAGGCCATGGTACGGAGCGAGAGTGAATGGAAACCAGTCATCTCCTGCGAAGCAGTAATGCTTGCGAAGGAGGAGGCGTAGCGCGTGAGGGAGAGAGCCTTGCGCCCTCACGCACCCACTAGTCGCCGCAGGAGACGCCCTGGGCGTCGGTACTCGCCGCTTGCAGGCCACCGTAGGCGCGGGCTTGCGGACGGGAGCAATGAGTAGCTCGCCGTCCGGTAAGGACCAGGCCCGGGTAAGGCGCGTCTTGTTCCACGCACGCCTCAAAGAGATGTCAGCGCAAAATGACGGGGTCCAATAGGGCCGACGCCTCAGGGTTGCGGGAAATTCGAAAGAGATAACCGTGGCCCTGGCATAGGCAACTGAAGGAACACGGGTGGGTTTTAGTCTGTAAAAGTCTGACACACCCTTCCGCTCCACCCAGAGCAGGAGAAGTCATTTGATGATTTCCCACCCAAAAAAAAAAGGTATAGTATATATGTCATATGAAAACAGGGTGGCAGTCCAGTCCTCCCACCCAACGGCGGCGCAACCATACCTCCCATTTATGATAAAAAGCATTGACGGGATTTTTATTCGTACACATACGGCGGCTTTTAATCATGCTCAGGCGCAGTCACGAATTTCATGAAATTGCACGAGGGGGCCGTTCAAGTATTACGTAAGCACTATTTCTTTGTTTTGCTTATTTTGGATGACATGGGAGGTAGGGGAGTCTAGATGATGATTACGTCATCGGTAGTTATTTACTTTTTTACACAAATGGCAACCCTCACATTGTCTATGCTTGAAAACGAAACGCATTTTCAAAAATCTAATCTTTATCCTAAATCTATTTTCTTATTTTTAAAATTATAATTATAACATTATAATTACAATATTAAAAAATACATTTATAATTGAAAAATGTTTACGTAAGCATGGGAGGAGGGGGTAAGAGCTTTGCTTACTTTTGCTGACAAGGGGGATGGGGGGGTAAATGATTGTAATAAATCTGCTTACGTAATATTTGAACGGCCCCAAGGTCAATTTGTAAAAATACTGAACAGCTGTAGATTTACCCACACGGTCTGTTTCAATACAAAAGAGCGACAGGGTCATGACCTAGTGTTGTACGATGTCAAGACGAACTCTTGGTTTCGCTTGGCTTTCGCATTTGCAGCAATGTTGGATTAATTCGACAGACACATGTGTTACAAAAAAGTATAGAAAATATTTCTTAATATTTCTGTTGAAACTAAGTACCTTCCCTACGTAAGTACATCCAAAGTTTCTTTTATTTTTAATGGGGCTCATAAATGCTTTGACCGCGGTCTTTCATAGTCTATTTCGTATAGTTTCACCCTTCAGTCTCAGGCTATACAGGTCACCCTGTGCCTGAGACTGCAGGGTGAGACTGGAATTCGACGTATCTCTTACAATGTAGTTTGACCTGTAAATGGTAAGTACCTATCACACCGTATATTACGCCTAAAGAGATTGGTACTTACGTTGGAGTAACAAATTATACTACACCAAGTCGTCACTCTGTATACTAATTAAACTCTGATGAAGCCTTTATGTTGTCGATAATTGAACCTTGAACCTTCGATGATCCTTGCCTCAGTAGGCACATACGCTCACCAAACTTTCCAGAAATAAGTATAAAAGGTCACGTGCTATTGTTTCCTTGAAGGTCACGGCTCGCATGTTATCATATTAAAAACATAAGCTTCAAATGTGTACAACAACTTAATACTGTTAATTTATTAAACCAATTTTTTACATCCATGACTTGAATCGATTCATCGACGTCGTCGATTCGACGAACTAGCAATAACATCAGTCTAAATAGACTTCAGCTCTTCATTAGGTACGTAATTACTTAATCATCGAATGCAAAAACAATTAAAATGCGTCTTATACCCATGGAAACAACGGCAGACAATCGAGACGAGTTTGTCCGTCTGACCTTGTCTCTATTCTCGTGTTCAACATCCACTGTGTTGGGTTTCCGACATGTTAACTTGTCTCGAATACTTCTGATACAAACAGCTGTGAGTCGAGACTTCTATACCGTTTAAAGAATGATAATAATGTGTGGCGGGGACATTGACGAGCAAACTGAAACATTTTTTGAAAACACATTTAAACATTAATTCAGCACATGGTTCAGAATCAAGTACTGAATCCATTTTGTAAGTTTTGTATTGTAACCGAAAGTACCAAATTGTAACAGGTTGCGCGTCGTCGTTGCCTCCCTGTGTAGCGACTTCCTGGGAGTCTGGGAGTTTTCTCCAGTCCCGAGTGAATCCCGATGTTATACCTATGCCCTGAAAATCTTCAAAAAATCATGATTGTTACTATCAAAGGAGTAATTCCCGTAATTTTAAGAACCTTCTTCACATTCAGCATAGCTATTCACAACCACTCCATACGCTTGCGGGTCGAATCGAACATCAATAAACGTTATCGTAAGAGTCCTAACGCTGTTCACAAATCCGAAACCCGACATTTTTGACAGTTCAAATTAAACCAAATTGATGACCTCTTTTTTTTCGACGTATATTTGCGGTCAGGGACTAGTCAAATCAGCAGTAACCACTGTGTTTTTTTCGACTCTGAAGCTTGTCGAATTGATGTGAATAGCTAAGCTGATCTCAGTCCAAAGAGTACTATAATAATTATACGGTCTCAGTCTCAATCTGTCAAAATAAACGTCTAATTTACCTACCTACATTTTCGACAAGTTTTTGAAATTGTTTGTCGCTGAGATGACATTGCGACTTGAATTTGGGAAGATCGAGAATTGGCCTTCAGGAGTGACTGCTAGTTGATAGTGTTCAAATTAAAATAATATCTACATGCTGCAAATCCTCATCGATATATTGAAGCAATTGTAGAACAGACGCACAGCGTAAAGACTATTTCTGGTCATGATTTCGTTCTGGCGACTTACTAAACCGATTTTGATAAGTCAGTGGTTATTTAGAGTATCTTATTCGGTTTTCTACAGAATTTACTAGCATCTAGCGTGGCCGACATCACAGTAATTAATTGTATCTAACTACTTAGTCTATATAATTTTATTATTTATAATTTAAATGTATTAGTTTATTAATAACCAACTAACCTATAGTCACTGCTTGCAACACATGTCCAAGTGATCGGTCACTTTTAATATATACATATAAAACAGACAGCAGGCGTGCCCAGAAAATCTAGCTTTCATTATCTGAAAGACCAAAGACCTGATTCAGTTCATGCGAAAGATCACATGAACAGTTTTCTTACCCAGAGTGGGTGTACCCCGGGGCAACGGCCGGGATATCGCCAACGCGAAGTAGAATTTAGAGGAACAGTTGTTTCTGGGCCGTATTTACGTTAATGTTGACTGTATCGGAATAAGTAACCGAGGTGGAAAAAGCTTCGGAAATGGTTATGTACATACTTTCAATCCTTTAAGTTTCAAGTTTAAGACATAAAATAAACATTAGTGGTCGTGGGCCACCTCGTGTCCCAATTTAGGGATTGAATGGCATGAGCTAAGTACTGTCCGTTGATCAGTACGATACTTTGTAACCCTTTATAAATATAGGAAGAAAACAAAAAAGAGAATTTCTCGGTTACCTTAGTCCTGGAACATACATCACTTACATAGGTAAATCAACAATAAAACTTTGATTTTTGACAAAACAACGTTGAGTAAGCCGTATGGAATTATGTTCTATTTTTGCTACATTCATTGGTACTAGATCTAGACTCTTGCCAAATTATAAAGTAACGACAAAAATATGTTCGCACTACTACGTCAAACATCTGCTTAGTTCATGCCACTGCTGAATTATGTGTCAATAAACTGCCCCAAAAGGTTAAAAAAGCGCAAAATGTATCCCAACTCCCTAAATACTTACACACTTTGCAGTGCACGTTTCACATTGTCGTTTCTTGATAAGCCTGAAAACGAAACAACTTATAAAACTTATATAGCCAGCAATATTTCTCTCTTCAAATTCTTTCAAATGTTCGCTAAATGTGTCCTGTAAAAGGTGAGAAAGAATAAATTCTACCTGTTTATTGTATCGTAGTAATCATCCAGTTTCCCCAACTTGCCTTTTTGCAGTTTACAAAAAGTTGTCACATGGTGTGGTTGCGCATGTGCGTGACTGTGCAAACGTCACATCTCACTGTCTTTTGAGCATCTGGCAGCTTTAAAGTCCTCCTTCGAAGACATGACTGACTGGCCAGCGGTTAAGCAGGAACCCGTATCGTTTGGGATACCTGTCTTTGGGATACTTGGCTTGGCGCTATGTGCCCTACTGAGACCTGCAGGGTAATTGCGTAACACACTATCAGTAGTAATCGCTTGCATCTTGACAGTTCAACAACATTCATTGCGTTATTTACGTTGTTGAGCAGGTACATTTGTCGAACATGAAGGAATGGATTAGCAATAAATATCCTTCAAAATGATAAAGAGGTACATTTGTCGAACATGAAGGAATGGATTAGCAATAAATATCCTTCAAAATGATAAAGATTGTGATTTTGTGTTACGCAATTATGGTGTTGTATGTAGATGAGTTGAGATGTAGGCTAGGTTCATGGGTCACTTCCTCGCACACATCTTCTTTCGGTCAGGTCACGGAATATTTAGAAACACTTCTAGTAGTTGGTCAGTGATGTTGGTAGTCGGATTGAAGACTGTAGATTCCAGTACGGTATTTTAATTACAATTCTGTTCTGCCCACCTTGGCATACTCAATCTTTTACGATTGTTATGGATAGTCAGAATAATCATAGCCATGTGGCAGAGATTAATTATAGACATTGCATTACAGAACAAGACTCCATAGGAACATCGGAAGCGTTACTAACCCATGGACAAAATAATGTAATAATATTAAAATCAGTCCAGAAGTTAATTAGACCTCACGAGAAAACATTAGTACTATAGTGATAGTAATAAACCTTCTTTATGCTAACGCGACAACTGCGAAGTCACAAATGACTACAAAGTTATTCGTCTGGAACATACCAACGTAGAGGCGTGTTGTTTTGCTGTTTACGAGGGCGGCACTGAAAATTTCGGGAAGTGACAAAACATTATTAGTTAAAAATGTATTTATTGCTTTTCGAAGTATTCTCCGCAAAATTTTACACATTTTTCCATACGATGGAACCAATCATTGAAGCCGTCCAAAATGGCCGTTTTGTAGGCGTCCACAGCTTCTTCTGGTGATGAAAATCTCTGTCCACGCAATTTATTCTTTATTTTAGGGAAAGTATAGAAATCATTAGGGCTTAGGTCGGGGCTGTACGGTGGATGGTCTAATAATTCTATGTTTTCTTGCTCTAAAAACTCTTTTGTTCTGTGTGCGGTTTGAGAACTCGCATTGTCATGATGGAGGATGATGCGGCGGTTGCAGTTCTCTTTACGGAGTTCAGAAGCGACCTGTAGCATACCATTCTGCATTAACCGTTCTTTGTCCCTCAAGAGGAATAGTCGTAACATGGCCGGTTTTGGAGACAAACGTGGCCACCATTTTTTTTGCAACACTCCGTGAACGAACAATTTTTGTTGGCTTTAACTCATTTTCGAACACCCAAACTCGTGACTGGTTTTTTTCTTTCGGGTTCGTACGCGTATATCCCGCACCCTAATTGCGTAATACACCATCAATCGGAATCTGAATCGTTTTGAAACAGATTGCTAATCCATTGCTTCTTAAGTTCGATAAAAATTCTGCTCAACAATATATAGAACGCAATGAATGTTCTTGAACCGTCAAAATCAAACAGATTAGTCGTAATCGTTTACGAAAATGTGTTACGCAATTAGGATGCAGGATTCCGTCACCTGATACGATGTTGTATACGGCATTTGAGGATCCTGCGTGGAATCTTTCGAGAGTTCTTATGCACCAAGTAACGCGAGCTGCTTTTTGCTCTTCACAGAGCGAATGCGGTATCCATCGGGAAAACAACTTTTTTACACCTAATTGTTCATGCAAGATTATTTGTATTTGACTCATGCCAATGTCTAAAGTTTCCTGAATTTCGCGGTATTTCACATGTCGATCTTTCTCAATCAGCTTACGCACAGCATCAACGTTTTCTTGGGTGACTGCAGTTTTTGGACGACCTTGACGTGGATCATCACTGAGCTTGACACGTCCACGTTGAAATTCAGCAAACCAGCGATAAATTGTGGTTTTGGATGGGGCTTCATCACCAAATGCAGAAATCATCCGGTCAACACACTGCTTTTGTGTTAAACTACTTCGAAAGTCATAATAAATCATCGCTCTTGAATTTTCTCGAGTCAATTCCATTTTCTCAACGACTAAACAAGTTTGACAAAACCTTGTGTCAAGACCGAGAATCTTTTTTTAAATTAATAAATGATATTTGTTTTTTAAAACCAAGGAGTTTTCAATTAAAAAGATTTTAATATGACAGGAACAGTGGAAATATTCCATTCCCGATACTTTTAGTGCAGCCCTCGTATTTTGAAAATTGGCCAAGTTTGGGTCTGATTTGCATTTTTATAGTGTTTCATCTGTATTTGTAGGATGTTTTATGCTACACAGTTGTGGAGGTTATCTTTCTGCTCCAATTTTTATGAATTGGCCAGAAAAAAGCATCCGAATGGATGAGTTTACAAGTAATAAGAGTTATTGGAAACGTTGGATCTTCGGATCAGGAGGTGTTACTTCATGTCAGGGTTGGCATGAATAAATGATTTTTTCAATCAAAATCGATGAGTTAATCGAAAATGTTTGATTTCACTTTCTTTCAAAGAAATCAACATAAAACAGATTTAGAAATTATATTTATTTTACAAACTAGGGTCGTTTAAATCTGAGAAATCGATATCATTATTATAACTTTTGAATTAAAAAACTAGTTTTCCAGCCTTTTCAATTCCCAGACGGTTTCTTAATTTGCTCTGAACAATTCCAAAGGTGGAAAACACTCTTATAAGACTGAAGAAGCTATCGCCCCAAACAATTGCTTCGCCACTGGAAAAAAAAACTGTTCCTCTTCGTTAAATATATGTTTCTGTGACATCCACCCCCGTGTAGTGGACCTCTGAATGGTTTTGATTTTGACTTAAGCTCTACTATCAATAGGAGCAAAACTAAACCATCATAGTGATTTCGTGCTTCCTCCAACGCACTTTCTTCTTCTTCATCTGTCAGTGTGCATTCTGTTTGCATTCACATGTCAGACAAAAGGGAAATCCCCGCGGTGTGTCCGCGCTTTCCGTTTTGCGCAAAAATATTAGTTAAATTAAATAATGAAATAAAAGAATTTAAAAAAATCATGATTTTTTCCTACCCTGCTTCATATCCTACAGTAGGTAGGCGCCCGGGTTATATAAAACTAGTTTGTTAATATTTAATAATCCTGTATGTACTTAATTACCGTAAACCCACTTTCAAAATGAATGACTATCTGAAATTTTACATTTACTCAAGTAGCTATGAGACGTTTGGGCTGTGTAATTACTTCCATACTTAAGTATCTTAAAACCATTAAATTGGTTCGTTTGGCCTTCATCGATTTGGAAACGTCGCATTATATCATCAACTGACCCATGTAACTGGCATTTAATTCCTCATCAGCGACATTTTAATTATATACTTACTTAACTACATGCGTTAAAACACCTGGTATTTTTCCAAAACATAATTTAATAAGCCTTCAAATATAATAATTTAATAAACCTATCTAAGTATTCACATTTAGTTGAAACAGTAAATGAGGTATTAAAATAATATGTTCAATTATGTTGCCACACAATGACTAATTTCATCATAAAACACTTGAATGAATGCAACTATATCGTACTCTTTTGTTATTTTTTCTGAACGAATATAAATAACCTCTTCAATTATTGCTGACGATGATTATTTCTTTAATTTCATCATTCACACAGTTCATTTGTTGACATCAACAAGTTCAACAAAAACAAACATCTACTACTTGGGCTGTGTAATGTTACTTTAAATGGCGATTGTTGTTCCATACGCGGAAGAATCCCATTCCCAATATTAAAGTTAGCACCATGCACATAGCTGTTGGTAGACTACATAGACAACAGAAACTAGGCTGCTCTGAAAATACGTGTTATTGTCCGGAAGTTTTCCTTTATAGGATGAAAATCGGTGCACAAGTGAGGCTCTCTTCCGTTTGGCTCAGAAATTCAGAATGTGTTGTAACATGAAATGTTTGTTCTGAAATAAAAATAAAAAGCAGCTATCTACTAACTTACATAAAACTGAAAAATGCTCATGATAAATTCTAATACTATCAAGTACTAGAACTTATCATGAGCATTTTCCAGTCTAAGTAAAATATAAATAACAGTACGCTGAAAATAGTTTTAAATGGAGGTCATGAAATAACATTTAGATGAGCGATTGTCCGTGTATTAGTTGGACTCATAGGCAAGTGCGAATAGTTGATTGGAGGTTATTCAACTGTTGAGTTAACCAAAATAGCGCGAACGCTGCGTCCGCGCTTGCCGTTCTGTGTCCGCTCGGCACATGCCTGATGACGCCGACGCGAGACGCCGGCCGTAGCAAGTCGCCCCTCGACCGCCAACTATCTTCCGGGATACACTCTAAAATTTGGCCCAGTGTTCAATCGCCAACGTGTAAAGTATTCATCAACTTTGACATCAGTCGTATCCGCTATTCATTACTTACAGCCAGCTTTTGATACTGCGACGTATGTTTTAAATTCTTCGTCTTTGAAACTTTTCTAGGCCGGCTTTAAGTTCAGGGATACCGCAGTCAAGTATAATTTTGGACATATTGAAATTACAACAATGATTATGTATTATGATACATACGATGCCATGACTGAGTCACCGATACGTTTCTTGATTTCGTCAGTTTCGTGTTTGTTCTCTTCGGAACCGAGGTTTCAGTAATAAAATTGAACGTGGGTCGATGCATCAGCATGTTGTGACGTCAAGATTTGATATTGGGATTTATGTTGTCTTTAATAATGCGGTCCTCGGTGCCGGGTGGAGACGGCGGCGCGGTGCGGCTGCGGAGCCGGTCGAGCTCGGGTCGCGGGGAGGGCGCGGACGCGGATTGCGATATTTATAGAGGCGCCGAGACGCCGGCCCCACACTATCCCACATGTTAATTGGCTACTTGCGCCACATTTTTTCTGGACGTCACCGTTCACGCTCATACAACGCCAATGCCGTCCGACGGCCGCGGCGTTTCCGACCGAGAAACATTGACACCTATGTAACTGGCCTAGATATGCCAGCAGTTTAACGCTAGGATGACGTTGTTAAACGTGAAAACAAACAGCGATGACAGTTCAAGACCCTTTCGCGAGCTTTTCAAAAGACAGCTGAGATAGATCGGAGCGCTTTTCCGTGCAGAACTTCTACTAAATTACGAATAGACTGTTCAATTAAAAGGATTTTTTTTCAGTGATACATGCTTTTTTTTTTTTTTTAATGATTTTGTAATGAATGGCATATGCAATAAATAATGAACAGAACAGGTGACTGTTAAAAGATGAGACTCTATGTAAAATTGTCAAGGTGAACCGAAATAGAAAAAAATGTCCGAGATGTAAACGATGAGTCAATGTCAAATAGTTTCAGATTGAACTGTTTTATCGCTGTCGAAATTAACTCGTCAAAGAATTTTCAAGTATTATAGTTTAGACTTTTAAAATAATTTATTCGTTACGTGTAAGGCTGGTGCAGAGGGGTGACCTGAACTTGGAGTATTTGCTAATGAAAACAAGCACGCAGAGGGGTGGACCGCTCTTGCAAACATTATTTAATAAACAAATGTGTTAATGTAGTTAACGCCACCCTCTTTATTTAGTTATTAACAAAAGTTCTGGTTTAAAACTAAATCTACGTGTATTTGTGAATTCATACATCGTGGCGTCTAATTCTCTGTAGCATAACTGCAACGAGTTCACGTAAATTACGTTTATGATAGCAATTTGTACTATCCAGTTCAAATAACGTTAGTACACATATACTGTCAGTTAGCCAACACTAACATCTTTTAACCTTGTTTTAAAAAGCAAATAGGAATTTAGAATCACAGAGTATAAAAGTTTTAAAAAGCAAATAGGAATTTAGAATCACAGAGTATCGTCGTCGTATCACATAGTATACAATTCTTCTTTAATCCAATCTAGCACAGGACAGAAGATTTGATCAACGTCAGCACGCGTAGCATGACCACCATGGAAACGAGTGTTATCCAAGGAAGCATAGACAAAATGTCACATGAATAAAATAAATGTGTCAATTTGTCTATTGTATTTGTCATTTTGAACATCACGCCTTGAATAGACTGGTAGGTAATGCTAGGCGTGCTGGAGGGAGGTAGGCTGGTTGGAAAAACCACTGACGGCCGCCATGGCTCACGCACAATGGTCCCCTTGCAGGACTAAGAGCTCGTTCCCACTTGTCGGGTGTCGGATCCGAATAATAATCGGATGTCGCCACCTTTGTTCACACTTTCGGTTAATAATCGGTTGTCGGCCACGGTCGAAGCTGGTGCCAATTTTTTGCATTTTGCGAGGTGACTGTGCACGATGGACCTCGACGAAGTTCTTGTGATGTATTATTATTTAAGAGAAAAACGAATAAAGAGAGCCAAGAAAAGAAAATATTGGGTGCACCCAATCCTGAGGGAAATATTTAGTTTCGGAACAACATACACGAAATTTAGTTTTTCAATTACTTTTATGTAAATAACAGTTGTTGAATGTAGTCAATAACTACATTCAACGATCTACTTGCTCAAATATCAGTGAGCATATACTACCAAAATACAAGACCGACATCCGACAAATGTGAACAGCACCATTCTTACTCATATGCGAGTGAGATCCGACACGATTTTTTTCCGGGCGTAGAGGGCTAGCAAAACACTCGACATCACTTGTCGGCGCCGACACTAAATTGGTTTCCGACAATTATGAATAGCTTTATATAAAATTCTCTGCCACTGGAACCTCCGGGCTCCTATTAATATACGGATCCGACACCCGACAAGTGGGAACGAGCTCTTAGTGCGGAAACAAATCCTCGAACATAGAAACATTCTTAGTTAATTTCTTGGAGGATTGTTGAAAGCTACAGACATTGTGTGTCCTTCTTCTCCCCTCTTATTAGTGTCAGCAATTCTAGAACTTAAGCTTATGTCGCGTTAAAAAGATTGGTCAAGTCATCAATTTTTTTTATCACGGCTGAATGCCCGTCTGCGGATGAACACCTCCATCACTCGTCACTCGTCGAGTGTTTTATTGGTTCGTTCGCACATAAAATATCGCGGCGGGATTTTTTCGCGCACTGGTTTTTCAACGCACTGCTTAGCGACGAGAGTTGAAAATTCAACAGTTTGTTTTTTCGACGCGCTGTTAACACAACGCGAAGCACTCTGTTGGATTCTCCATGCTCGGTTCGACAGCGAGAGTTGAAAATATGCAGCGTTGAACCAGTACGCAAAAAAATGCGCGATTTTTTTTTTGTCCGTGCGAACGTGGTCTAATCCCCGTCCATGAAACTCGATCCAATACTTTATCCCAGTATGGCTTCTACTGTCGATATCAATATACCGTATCGATACGACTTCACACTGTTTCCTTCGTAGGTAACACAACAAGTATGCTTGAGCTATGTATGATATCCTAAGAATCAAAATAAAGTGTTGCCTGATTGTGCACCAAAACTGATATCAGACCTTGACCTTAACCTCATTTTCGTTTAGTTTATCAGCCAAGCCAAATCTCGGCTTTTGTGCGCGGGTAGGGTCATCTGCCAACGTTGATCGTGTCGAACCAGATAAAGTGTATTAGACCTTGAAACAGAAGTTACAAACACCTTCAGCACCAACACTTAATGCTGATCAATAATATTCTAAACCTGCAGGGGTAATTGCGTAACACACTGATAGTAGGAATGGCTTTCATTTTGACAGTTTAACTACATACATTGCGTTATTTACGTTGTCGAGCAGACAATTTTTTCGAACATAAGAAGCAATTGATTAGCAATATCCTTCAAAATGATTCAGATTGTGACTTATTCTGTGTTACTTTGCTGGTCTTTTCGGTCATTTGCCTCGTCGGCCTAGTGGTAACAAGCGCAACTGCTGAGGTCCTGGGTTCGATTCCCGGGTCGGGCAAAGTGTTCTTGGGTTTTTCCATCTGGAATTTGTCAGAAGCAGTCCGGAGGTCTCGATTTGTTCCCAGTTGATGGCACTAGGCTCGCCCCTATTATATGGGACTTAAACTTAACGGGCGAAATGGTTTACTACGAGGGCGGCACTGAAAATTTCGGGAATCAAGGAAGTGACACAACATTACTATTTAAAAATGTATTTATTGCTTTTCGAAGTATTCTCCGCGAAATTTGACACATTTTTCCATACGATGGAACCAATCATTGAAGCAACCATTCCATTCGGAAGTTGGGGTCTCCAAAATTGCCGTTTTGTAGGCGTCCACAACTTCTTCAGGTGATGAAAATCTCTGTCCACGCAATTTATTCTTTATTTTAGGGAAAGTATATAAATCATTAGGGCTTAGGTCGGGGCTGTACGGCGGATGGTCTAATAATTCTATGTTTTCTTGCTCTAAAAACTCTTTTGTTCTGTGTGCGGTGTGAGAACTCGCATTGTCGTGATGGAGGATGATGCGGCGGATGCAGTTCTCTTTACGGAGTTCAGAAGCGACCTGTGGCAAACAAATGCTAGCATACCATTCTGCATTAACCGTTCTTTGTCCCTCAAGAGGAATAGTCGTAACATGGCCGGTTTTGGAGACAAACGTGGCCACCATTTTTTTTGCAAAACTCCGTGAACGAACAATTTTCGTTGGCTTTAACTAATTTTCGAACACCCAAACTCGTGACTGGTATTTTGTTTCGGGTTCGTACGCGTATATCCAGGATTCGTCACCTCATACTTGTTGTACCACGATGTTGTATACAGCATTTGAGGATCCTGCGTGGAATCTTTCGAGAGTTCTGATGCACCAAGTAACGCGAGCCGCTTTTTGCTCTTCACAGAGCGAATGCGGTATCCATCGGTAAAACAACTTTTTTACACCTAATTGTTCATGCAAGATTATTTGTATTTGACTCATGCCAATGTCTAAAGTTGCCTGAATTTCGCGGTATTTCACATGTCGATCTTCCTCAATCAGCTTACGCACAGCATCAACGTTTTCTTGGGTGACTGCAGTTTTTGGACGACCTTGACGGGGATCATCACTGAGCTTGACACGTCCACGTTGAAATTCAGCAAACCAGCGATAAATTGTGGTTTTGGATGGGGCTTCATCACCAAATGCAGAAATCATCCGGTCAACACACTGCTTTTGTGTTAAACCACTTCGAAAGTCATAATAAATCATCGCTCTTGAATTTTCTCGAGTCAATTCCATTTTCTCAACTACTAAACAAGTTTGACAAAACCTTGTGACAAGACCGAGAATCTTTTTTTAAATAAATAAATGATATTCGATTTTTAAAACCAAGGAGTTTTCAATTAAAAAGATTTTAATATGACAGGAACAGTGGAAGTATTCCATTCCCTCGTATAGGTGCACCCCTGCCCAACCATGTGATGATTATACATAAGTAAAATACATGGCACGGTTGGGCAGGTTGTTTCAGGAGTTAAAGATAAAAGCGCCTGGTTCACGATCGCTTTCTTTTGAATATGAAAACCCTGTATACCTGTGGTGTATCATGCATGCAAAGTAGAGTTTCCTATTGTAAGTTATTCATGGATTTCATCGTCTGTAAGTCATTCACCTACCTTAATACGTGAGCAGAGACGTTTTTACACTAAAAACCAATTTGTGACGTTGTAGTCGTCTAATATGTTTTCGTATTCAACAATTATTTTCTGTTATTTCGCTAAACACGGTACTACTGAATTCAGTTTTTAGATGAGAATAAGGAGCCCCTCCTCCAATCAAAATAACAATCTAGACTTTTAAAACCTATTGACTTTCAAAATGAAACGAGAATTTTGTCTTTGTGAAATCTAAAACACTTTGTGGGTGTTGATTTTTTTCAATATAATAATAAACTAATATAATATTAGACCTTACTATAAGGCAAATCCAAAACATCATGTATTGTTCCAAGAAACGCAGTCGCAGAGGTATTTCCTCGGAAAATAAGAAGTTCGAGTCACCAGTTGGTATTACTGAGGTACCTACGTGGCAGGATATTTCCGTCGCCCAACCCAATATGTAGGTGGCTTTACGACACTCGCATTTTTATAATGCTGTTCGTATCATTAACGATATTTACAAAGTAAAAATTTAAGTAATTAATTAACAATTGCTGTGTTTCTCTGTATCTACGCGCCGAGTTTTGCTTACATACTCAATCTAGTCTTCCTTCTCAATAATACAGTATTTATGCTTGCTCATAGACGGGTTAATTTGATGTCGGCGAAATGCGTAGGATAAAAGAAAAATACGCTGGAAAAAAACGTAATGAATGAGCAAGATTTTCTGGCGTAAATGTTCTAGAAAGTGTTTCAGAACCAATTTAATTGAATCAAGCTTCTTCTACTCTTTGCGGTCTCTTGTAATAAAAGGTCGAATACTCAATGTTGTAATGAAAGTAACGTGCAATACTTTCTCATTTGGTCCAGTGGAAAGCAGCGCCATCGGCGCACGTGTGTGGACTACTCAAACGATTGGTAGCGTGAATCACGTTCTTAAGAACAATGACCGTAGTGGTCAATGGGACATTAAGTCTGCTAGCATTGCCTTGTGCCTTTACTAGCGTCCCTGCTTGATCGGCTCATTAGTATTCACTGACTGCAAGTATGAATAAATCACGGAGTCCCTGCTGACGGGAAAACTACTCTCTTTGCCAGCTTATAAACAAGCGTAGCAGATACACGGCGACACCTAGTCGCGCTGACGACTCGCCAAACGGCTAATTGGCCGAAGCCTTCTTCCGAATTCCGAAATGACTGTGTGGTGTTTCCCCAAATTATACCAAAGAATGCCCAGTTGTGGTTCGTCAGTTAAAAGCTAGACGTTACGCCAAAATAACTTTTTGTATCTAATTATAATCCGAAGAGTAGTTTCGCATGCAGTTTTCTGTGCTGCTTAGTAGTTTTATTTCTTGAAAATTATAGTATTTAGTACTTTACAAACAAATCAGTGTCGAAATAACGAGCCAAGTGCGGTACACTACATAAACCAGCATCGCAATTTGTCTGATACATGATATATTTTATTGACAGTATTTAAACAGGTCGTGATAGTGAGTTATTTGTTTGTTACAGTCACAATGGTGGTGGGCGAGAGCAAGCGCACCGCTAACATCATGGACGGCATTGAGAACACCGGTGACGTGCGAATGCACGACCACCGGCTGAGGCTCAAACAAAGGTGAGTGTTATCCCCAAGTTACTTGTCACATAAACACTAGGAATACATACTGCAAATAGTAAAATATAACAATAGTATTTTGGTTGAATCGATTATGTTCTGATCGCTTGGTGTTTCCATAGTCTGGCGGGCTTGGCCTATAACCCTCTTGTTTTAAAGTAATTGCGCATGGCCCATTTCGAATTTGTACTCGAACTCTTGTTTGTTCGAGATCTAAGAACGTAAAGTTCATACGCCATCCTTACGTCAATGGATGCTTACACTGGTATTACTTTAGTAACGTAACGCATTCAACATGGAACATTTGTGTACGCGCCGTTGCCGTTGCACGTTGGGCGTCACGTCACCCACCAATGACCGGGTTTAGGGTGTCAGTGTTCACCTACACGAGAGATGTCGGAAGTTTGTAGGCGTAAAGGTTGATTGTTACATCATTCCATCCATAGACATATTGCATTCTTGAATACTGTCGTAAAACACTGCCTTTAAATTTGACCATATTCGTTTTTGCACAAGTTGGTTGATTTATTTCGAAGTGATCAAATTATCATGATACTCTGAACACAAATAGTTAAGTACCTCAAAAAATTATTTTAAACCATATTGGTAGATGACAACGTGCTTTTTGAAGTTTCTCTCTCGTATCTCTTGTATTTTTTTAACTTTCTTCGTCAATTCTTTACTATATTAAAACAAGCCACTTCCTTAATAATTAATAAAATATGGACATAATGTTAACATCGGGTGAATGTCTGCGTCGACGCGAGGCCGATTCATTTGAATGTTTCTGCATTACTATACTTACTAATACTAACCAAACGTGTATTGAGTGCATTGTCGGCGCGTGGGCAGCGATCGATGCCTTTGGGTTCAAGTTAAAAGAGAACTGCTGGTTTCCACAACATCAAATACCTACTGTTTTCACTGATATTTTAATGAAACAAAACTAGTGTGATGACGTCATCATTCTAATCACAATTTAGTTCGGGTCGGCGAAAAATGTATTTTTTCATACCCATGTTGCATGTTTCTCCTCTTTCTAGCCATATACTCTTTCAGGCAATTTTCATCTATTGTTTCACTGGTCTCCCTCTATTTTACATCCACATTCATACTCACAACTTGAACCCGTTTGATGTCGTTTGTATGCCTTCTAAAAATTTCCGTGCTTTTGTGGATATTATGCGCTTTGGAGAGATTTAGAGCAGTGGTGGCCCAGTGATAACGGCCGCGACTTACGAGGTCGTAGGTTCGAACCCAGACAGGCGCTTTACTTTGTTTAAATTATTTCATCACCACTGCTCTCAAAACGGTGAAGGAAAACATCGTGAGGAAACCAGCATGACTAAGAACCAAAAATTCGAAGACATGTGACATCTACCAACCCGCACTGGGCCCGCGTGGTGGAATACGACCCACTCCCTCTCCTGTGTCCCGGAGGAGGCCTGTGTCCCAGCAGTGGGAACATAATAGGCTGATAATGTATGTGATTTGGCTTTCTTTGCATTACAAATTACAATGCATTCGAACTTTCATTTTAATTTCAGGAGGAAGTCTATTTGTCTCTATCTGTTAACTTCCTGCAGCTTAAACGTTCCTCCCTCCTAAACGTATGATAGTTCTTCCGTTCCTCGTCGGATGAACAGTTAAGAAACTAAAAATAGCTTTCGTCCGCATTTTAAACAGTCATTTAGTACTCTTTAAATAGGCGACCGGATTCACTTTTTAAAATAGTAGTTCTACGCATTGCGTTTGACTATAGGTATTTCTATTATTAGCGTCAGTGTTATAACGATTTATGTAAAGAAAGTACAGTACTTCGAGATAAACGCTTTCGCTTATACACAAAGTGTGCTTTACGCATACGTGTGTGCGTGTGCGTTTCCGTGACGCATCGATTTGCTTTAACGTTTTAAACCTCGACTCTAATCATTTGAGTAAATTGAACCGTATTAGCTGAGATGACTTCGTGTTTGTCGTCAAAATTTTGGACAATTATTGCTGCACAATAGATGATGACTAAACAGAGGTGTTAATAAGAAAACATAAATCAGTTGATACTGTGGCCCCAGTGTTATAGAAATTAAGGGTAATAGGGCCTCTAATCTAACGTCCCCGGTGTACAACTGCAGCTTGCATCATCAAGCAATGAATTTAAATCGCTTAAAATAGCTTCAAAACACTATCCCATAAAACTGCAAATTAACATGTTTACTTACCATTTATGAATATGTATTACAGATTCGATATAGTACGAAAATTAGGTCAAGGCACGTACGGCAAGGTGCAGCTGGGTATCAACAAGAAGACAGGCCAGGAGGTGGCCATCAAAACTATCAAGAAGTGCAAGATCGAGTCCGAGGCTGATCTCATACGCATTCGGCGCGAAGTGCAGATTATGTCTTCTGTTAGACATCCTAATATTGTACATATTTATGAAGGTATGCAGCCCAAGATAATTCATTCTCTAGCTTCCCATTAAAGTGTTTGAACGGTTAAAATTACAATCCGAGGCAAAAATTATTTCTGCTCCGTTAAATCTTGCCATCGCTGGTATTCAAAACTTATCTAGAAGTTTCGAATACCAGCGATGGCAAGATTTGACTGATGAGACGACATAAACATAACTGCGTCATTATAAATTCTTACATCATTTTCTCTGACATTTCCAATTCTTCATCGTATTATTGCGATCTACATACCGCAGTAACAAGACAAAAACAACTATGAAATACAATATCAACCGGTGCCAAATCATTTCGTATTGGCCCTTTTGTCGTTACATTTCATAGGCTAACGTTTGTCTGAGTTCGCCGTTCAAAACAACATGGCATGCGACCGAAATATTATATTATTGTAACCATAGCTAGAGAACTCGACTCTACTCTTATAACACTGTGTCATGATGTTGATTTTCCTTTAGAATTAGTTAAAGAAATATGCGACCGTTATTCAGTAAAGTATCGTTTTTATCTTTCAGTATTTGAAAACAGTGAAAAGATGATCCTTGTAATGGAGTATTGCTCGGGCGGTGAGCTGTACGATTATCTAAGTCAGAAAAAAGTATTACAAGAGGACGAAGCAAGGAGGTCCGTAGAAATTTTAATCCTGTTTTTTAAAGATTTGTTTTGATTTCGATTTAACACTGTTATTTGTGATGGTGTTTCAGGTTATTCCGACAGATTGCAACTGCTGTGTATTATTGCCATATACATAAAATCTGCCATAGAGATTTAAAATTGGAAAATGTTTTATTAGATGATACCGGTAGTGCTAAGGTTGGTGAAAATCCCTTCTATATCAATAATATTATTATAATTTTTCGTTGAGGTGTGTTACAAGTGATGTTATTTTATTCCAGATTGCAGACTTCGGTCTTTCTAACGTTTTCAAAGAGACGTCATTACTGTCCACGTTTTGCGGTTCACCATTATATGCGTCCCCGGAAATCGTCAAAGGAACACCATACATAGGGCCAGAGGTACGGCATGGTTTGATCATTTACATAATACGTTTATGTAGGTACAATGAGTCAATGATCTATTCTATGGTCATATTTGCCTCCTTCCTTTTGTGACAGATAAAATCGTAGACTTTAGAGTATCTTATATTAGTGACATTTGCTGGTGGACTAGAACGTGTAGAACTTGGCTTGCAAGTGTCGAATGATGTATTTTGCATGACCCGAACAACGTTCAGCTGGATTGCCATTGTGATACGTTTAAGAAACTGCTACCGTCGCCCTGACCATTTGGTTTAGGTTAGGTTAGAACTGTGACTAGTCTCGCACGAATCGAGCGAGCGGAGCGAGCCGGGGCCCGGCAGGCCGGCGAGCGCTACTTCCTAGTTGGTCGCAGTTACCTGGCTATTTACTTATTACACACTACACGGCTTCTAGGGATCTGTGTAGAGGAAGAGTTTTAATTATAAAGTCTTCAAAACTATACCTAAAACAATACCCAAATCCAGAGAGGCACATATCGTATTGTAAGAACAATCTATCAAAATTACAATCAATTTACATAGATTTTTTACAAGCTTTTGACATTGATTGTCGCAGAGGTGTAATAACGATTTTTTCAAGTACGAGAATTGGCCTTCTTATCGTTCGCAACGCGGAATAGCGTATTGGTTTAAGGTCGTTTAAGGTACTGTCTGTGAATAATTGCTAGTAAGCCCGCTCGCAGCTCTAAAGTACTGAGGTTCTGAATACTGGAAGGGTTTCCATATACGCGCCCTGGCCGTCCACGTAATATCGTCACGTTAGAAATTATAAAACGCACATTGTAACATTTCGTTTTCACTCCAGGTGGATTGCTGGTCACTGGGTGTGCTTCTATATACTCTAGTCTACGGAGCTATGCCATTTGATGGCTCCAACTTCAAACGTCTAGTCCGACAGATCAGTAATGGCGATTATTATGAACCTAGGAACCCGTCGAGTAAGTATTCTCCATGACTAGGGAATGCAATCTCGCGATATTTTAGGCTTAGCAGATCTCGCGAGATTTCTTACTGAAAATCCTATTAATTCCATTTACTGATTATTAACATTTAAGTTAAAAATAAAACATGCATGTAATGTGTCATATATATTCCGTTTTATTTTAAAATAAAACACTATCCTCCTTATTCACAAAAAAACTAAACCTATAAACAAGCAACAAGCAACTAGCTTTATCTATCGAACTGTTTTATCCCTTTCTGTCAAGTTAAAAAAATATTGACATAAAGAGACAAAACAGTTCGATAGCCAAGATAGGTTTATAAAGCCGTTTATTTTTTAATGAATAAGGCGGTATAACTATATATTTTACCATATGGTAGTTAATAAATTTACTTTAAAAATCTTATTGTATGTATTATAAATACATTCTTTATGTAACCTTTTTATCAATCAGCCTTCCGCAGCAGTAATTGGTTTTAAGAATTAGAATAATTAGTGAGTATAGGTAAAAAGTAATAGGAACTAATAAAATGTATTTGAACTTGTTTTTTTTAATTATTGAACGAGACTCAGGCCCGATTTCCGCTAAAGCGGATAGGAGTGGAGACGACAGGAGATGTGCTGCGATGCTGGCATGTTTTACCACCAAAGCAGAGAGGAGATGTGAGCTGTGTGAAGCGGAGATGTGAGCTGTGAGAGCTCGAAATCAGTCACGTGCGGGAGGTGAAAGCAGCGGGGAACTGGACGCGCGAGCGCGGGCGCCCGACTACACAGATCTCCGCTCTGCCGAGCCACTTGTCACCTCACGGCACCAAACTCCATAGAAAGATGAGACATCTCTTCTCCTCTCAGCTTGATCCATTTCCACCGAAGCTTCCCGGAGAGGAGATGTGGAAATAACTAAATATGATTGGTTACTCAAAACACATCTCTCGTCTCCGCTCCTCTCCGCTTTGGTGGAAACCGGGCCTCAGTCTCGTAAAATATGGACGAGATCTCGCGAGAACGAGATTGAATTCCCCTCCTCATGACATAATCATGGCCATGGTGCACTAGTGAAAAAATTAATCACTAATTAAATCTGCCTCAACTGTACCCCTTGGTAGGACCATAGGAAAATTGATCGATGATAATAGTCCGATATAAACTCTATGTCGGCCGTGAAGACCTGCTGCGCAGTACCTCCCCCTTCACACCCTCTGACACGTAAATATCATGTTCTGAGCCGTCTTAAAGTTGGAATCGAACTATAACAGTCGTTATGAGGATCTCCGATTCTTCCATCAATTAGGTTAATATGTATCGTAATAATCGGTATATAAAGGTTAGTTTTCTTGACGTTATTTACCTTATAAAGACGAAGAAGGTTTTTAATATAGCTACTAAAGTAATGTTTTGTATTTTTCAGGTGCATCACCTCTTATTCGCGACATGCTCACAGTGGACCCATTGAAACGTGCTGACATCGCCTACATTTGTGATAATCCGTGAGTTTAAGCTAGTTTGAATATAAACTGATTTTTTTCATTTACAGAGGTATAAAGTTCTTTTCTATTCTTTAAGTTGAAATGAAATCAATTTAGAAACAGGGATTTAAATATGAAATAGACTTGTTCTTTTCTAGAGTCGTAGCTTACTGGACAGCTGACCAAATGAAATTTCACGGTATAACGCTCCGAATTCTAAGCACATTTTAATCTTCAGATGGGTGAACACAGGCTGCGAGACATCGTGCCTTGAGGAAGCAGAAGCCTTAGCTGCGCAGACACCGGTGCGGTTGGATCTACTGCTGTCGCTCGCGCCTGCAGCGCCCTCAAACTCTAACTCCGTCATGGTGCCCAATGAGGTGGGTACCTTACACAGTCTTGCAGGGATTCGCAGTTCAGACACAGTAAAAAGCCTATACATTTTCACAAGTGGTGCGTAAGGCTGACCCTTAACAGGCACTTAGCGGGGCGTAGAAGAGCCGTTTCAATTTTTTTATTTTCACCCGATCTACTTTGCAGGTCTACGCCGTTCGAACGGTGGACTTCACATTATTACTTATCTTCGAAGAATTCTAATGAAATTGAACTGTCTCATTGGTTTAGGTTATTACCTAACGTGAGTGCGGGGAATATGGGATTATTTATTAAGAAAATAAAATAAAATCTTCAGTGCAGCCCAGAGCCCGGATTGTGGTAGTGTGTGGGTGTTGTAATCACCTCTGTCCACCATCGAACCATTTGGGAAATTAGACGTTATGTTTTGATTTATGCATAAATGTCGTAACGAGTTTTTTTTTTTACAGAATGAACTAGGTCCAGAGGAGAGCGGCACAGACCTCACAGGCTCGACCTCGATGGCTCACATTGAGCCCAGCAACTCTGCCGAGAAGAGGATCCTGGACTTAGTTGCAGGTATGTACATTAATTAATGTTACGTATCCGTGTTCATTATTCAAGAATAAGTTAATAAAATTTCAGCGTAGAGCGCAAAACAGAGGGTTTTCTTGATGACTTTGGATACATAATCATACGCACATAATCAGCCGATAATGTTCCCATTGCTGGTACACAGGCCTCCTCTCTGGGTGAGGCAGATGACTTTGGATAATAATACTTATTATGTCTTGTAACTGTAAACGCGCTCGAAGTACTCCGAATGACCGTTTCATGTCTGCCTCGATATAACATCTTGCACTTGATTGATGAAGCAGAGGCTTTTCCGGGTGACGTTGAATAACCCGGAAAAGCCTCAGCTTTATGCGGTGATCTAATTACAGTTTTAAGATGTTGTTTTCACACAAACCTAAATATGAAAGTTGGTTAATGTGTTTTTCTTGTTTCCCTAAGAGTATATCATAAGCTTTATTATCTCAGAGGGAGGCGAAGACGCAATAAAACCGTCGCCAACTCGCACGATCGTATCGGCGTCCGATAACAAACGCAAGTTGGAGCTCGCCATGTCGGCTAGCGGACTGCAGAGGAAGAAGGAAAGAGTGGCTAGGTATGTAATATACTTATTCTATTCTACACTCAGCGGCACGGAATGTGGCCCAAGCGTGATAAGTGGTTTATTTTCAAAATGAAACGCGAAACTTTGTTTTTTTTTTGTTTTAAAACTTTAATGTTTAACTTTAATCTTAATTGTGAAGGATTAATTAACAAAAAAGTGAGTTAACATTATAAAAATTTTATAAAATTACGAAAAAGACAGTAAGATCTAAGTTTAAAAAACATGTTTTTGAATGAAATTTACAAAATAAAGCTATGGTACTTAAAATTAATAGCCGTTATTTCCACCTCTGGCCCTGATGACCGTCTGCATGCGATCAGGCATGCTGTGGGTTATGTTTTTAATGTCCACATGGGGTATTTCTACCCAGGCGGCCACCAGAGCGGTTTTCAACTGACTGATAGCCTCTGGAGGGTTGGGACTGGATCGTATGCGTCTTTTAAGCATGTCCCAGACATGTTCTATAGGATTCATGTCTGAGCTTCGTGCTGGCCACTCCAATTTTGTAATATTCACCTCCGACAGGTAATCATTTACGCAACGTGCTGTGTGAGGTCGGGCATTATCTTGCATTAAAATGTAATCTTCGCTACCGATGAATCCCACGAATGGTAAAACGTATTCTTGGAGGATCTCTTCAATGTACTGCACTGCTGTTAGACGACCTGCAACTACTGCCAACTCTGTGCGTGCGTCTGAACAGATCCCTCCACAAACCATTACTGATCCACCTTGGAAACTGGCGGTTTGCCTGACAGTGATTGGCAGAAACCACTCCCCATGCTTTCTCCAGACACGTTCGCGGCCATCTGGAGCTCTTAAGGCCACTCTGCATTCGTTAGTCCACAGAACTTTACTCCGCTGCTCGCGAGTACAATTTGCGTGTTCGCGAGCGAACTGAAGTCGAGCTACGCTATGGTGCCGGAGCAGTTCTGGACCTCGAGCTGGTCTTCGAACACGCAGATCCCGTTCCTCCATTCTCCTTCTTATTGTCCGCTCACTTACGTTGACCCCTCTTGCCGTTTGTAGCCGCTGCCGTATTTCAACCGCAGTAAGGAACCGATTTCTCAAAATTGCTAGAGCGATAAATCGGTCATCTCGCGCTGATGTACACCTAATACCGCCACTTCCTGGTCTCCTTGTGTATAGGCCGGTCTGGTCATAACTTGTTAAGGCGTACCTGAGAGTGGTACGCGGTACATTTAAAGTTTCAGCAATCTCTCGCTGCGTTCGCCCCTGACTCCCAAACAACACAGCTAGAGCAACTTCAGCTGAAGTTTGAGGCATTGTGTTTTCAATTCTGGATGCATAAATTACTACAAATTAATTAAAAAATAAAACAATAATGATTAAATGCACGACCATTTGAATGTCGAATTTTAACTCAACCGTGTTTTGTGCTTTCCAGTAACGAATTAACGTTAAGTGTCACAGAAACTTAAACAATGAACTTTTTTTTGTGCTTACTCTCTTAAACTAACAAAAACAAAAGTCTTGACAAACTGTCATTCGAAATTCTCATACGCGATATGAAAATCGCCTGATATCGGTGTGTTTATGTTTGGGCCACATTCCGTGCCGCTGAGTGTAGTTCACTGCTGGATGTTTGCTTCTACGTTGGCGAAAAGTAATTTAAGTAATCGCAAAACCATCTTCAGTTTTATTACGGTATTTTTGGTCAAACCTCTTTATTCTGCTTCCAAAAAAAATACGATATGTAAATGTGAAAAAAAAACTTAATTGTTTGACGTTTCTTAAGAGCCTGACAAGTCCGAATCAATTATTTACTTTGGCTTTGTAAACAGTACCTACTATACCTAGTGCCACATAAAATATAATACTACGTACAGATACCCAATCCCATACAAATAAATGACACCTCGCTGAATCTGGGTATTGAGCTGGCTATTTATCTTCGTCCATTTTTTCAACAGATGGCAGCATCAGCGATTCAGTAATTGCCAGAGAATGTAGTTTTACAAAGGACTCGACCTACTTTCAAAACATTTCGTGCAATCCTGTAAAAATAAAGTTTGATAGTTCCGTGTTCGGAAAAACATGTTAATAGATTTCTTTTATAATTCTATGTAAAGTAATAGTTAAAAAATAAAGTTGTTTGATTTAAATTAGTAACGATAGTGGTTACTGTAATGACAGGACACATTGAGTATAACGCCATCTATTGCAAAGAGCTCTTAACAAAATGACCAACAGATGGCTTAAAGTTAAAGACTTTATTCATGTGTTTTGTTGGAAATACGTACATAATGAGTGTTAACAGATAAATCAGCATTAAACAAGGAAGTTTTGATTTCACCAATCAGCAGCCAAAATGACGGTTGACGCTTCTTAGTGATTGTTAAATTCATATGCTGCCATCTATGATTTATTTTCAAGACTAATTACAATTTGTTCGAGTTGAGATTGCTACTGCAAATTAATGTGTTCAATGATAAGTTTTTCAGTCCTACTTTGATGTAGTGTGCTAGTTACTTTCTTTTGTTCTTTAGTTAACTGTTCTCTTATAGCGATGTGGTTTGTTTTAGTTGTGCGAGCATAGCACCGCAAGCGCCGGTGTTACCTGAAGAGAGCTCACCGGAAATTCTTCCCAATGATGAACCGACATTGGCTGATGACAGGGTAAATATCACTGTAATATTATAATAATTCATTTACAAAACCAACATATAATGTGCGTTTATTATTATTATTTTTTATTATTATTATTTATTGATTTCAGACAACAATATGGTCCATTTTGTTAGTAAAACTCCTTAAAACTAGTGTTAGAAAATAAGATAACATAAAACAAAAAACACAGTCACAATTTTTGAGTCCGAAGCAGGTTGCGCAGAGAACGATCACTTCACGGTGGTAAACCCTGATTGACCATCATCCCCACAAAATGCCTCAGAATGGGGGAGTAAGGACTCTCCGCCACTGTTTTCAGGATGCTATTGTTACTGACCCGTGTTCGAAACATCAGTGATGCAACTTTTTTGCGCATGACTGCGTTAAATCCGTCGGTTCGGTTCTGCGAGAACATCTCTGATGCACTACAGAACCGGGGCAGTCTCAACAGCATCCTAAAAACATTATTATATTGGACTCGCAAGGCATCTAGCGATCTTTTGGCATAGCAGACCCATAGACCCCCCGCATACAAACCTTGACAATACGCCTTGAATAGGGTGATTTTGACTTGGTCGGTACAACGGGTGAATCTACGGGCCAACATATTACCTCGGACCGCTAGTACCCTACGTTCCCTCTCGATGTCTACATTATCCTTAAGGTCGTCGGTAAGTATGTGCCCCAAGTATTTAAATTGATTGACTTTAGTTATGTTCATGCCATTTAGGGTGAAATTAGGTGTATGATCAGAGCACTTACCGGCGGCCCTAAAGACCATGTACTCACATTTCTTGACATTGTAGACAAGTCCATGCGCTTCAGCGTACCTTTCACACACCTTCAGCATATCTCTGATAGATCCCTCAGTCGGGCCCAGCAGTACCATGTCGTCCGCGTAGCTGATGTTGTTAATATTAACACCACCAACTCGGCAGCCGACACGCATACCGCTGAGCTCCTCTAGGAGATCATTGACATATAGGTTGAAGAGTCCGGGAGACGTCAACCCCCTCTGCCTCACACCACACTCCAACCCATATGACTCAGAGAAAGCTCCAGACCACTTGACACTATTTGTCTGATTCGCATACCAATACCGCAGGATTTTCAGAACTTCCTCTGGTACATTTCTGTCCCCTAGCTTTCTCCAAAGCACATCATATGACACCAGGTCGAAGGCTCTGGAAAGATCCAGGAAACAGGCGTACACTGGCGTTTTGCGTTCTGTGTAATACTGGACAGTATTCTTTAGACTCAGCATGGCACTTTCGGTCGACAGTTCAGGTTGAAACCCAAACTGTGCGTCGTTCAAACTTAAATATTTTTTCAAATATGAGTTAAGCATACTGTCCAGTATTTTAGCCAAGGTAGTCGCCAGGGAAATTGGACGGTAGTTTCCTCTGTCCGAGATGTCCCCTGTCCTATTTTTAACAATAGGTACAACTATAGTTCGCATTAGTTCGGCTGGCAAGAACGAATGACTAATGCACATTGCATAGAACCAGGAAAGAATTCTCGGCAGGTGCACACCCGCAAATTTGAAATGTTCAATGCTGAGTCCGTCGTGGCCGGGGGACTTACCTCTGCTCATGTTTTGAATGGTGGCTTTTATTTGTTTTGCCGAAAAATGTATCAGTGGTTGCCCCGTCTTACGGTCGGACTCAGCATCACCCACTGCAACAGAGGGGCCCAGAGGCGACTGCACCTTAAAATGTTCCATAAACATATTTGCAATCCCCACTGGATCACTGATTCCTCCTACTCTCACCGGTAGCCCAGGCCCAGCATCCAACCTGGTAGTGGATTTCCAAAATTCACCAAAGTTATTTGTGGCTCTTTGCTTTGCTATGATGTCCATTTTGATTTGGTCTTTGTTCTTTTGACACCATTTCAGGCGCCCCTTAAATACTTTACGCGACTCGGTCATTTCGTCAAATACTGTTCCACTTGTCGGCCTGTTAAGTTTTTGTCACTTGTCGGCCTGTTTAGTAAGCGTTAAATAATTTTCATTGTGTATACTCACTTGCTTTTGATAATCTTGAACCGATAAATGTAATTAGGAAATGAGTACCTATTGTTATTAGAGGATACATGGAAATAATCAATCATCGATCAATCGCCTCTCAAAAGCTGTAAGTGTAGACAGTGAGTATCTATTTGGTTCCTTAATAGTATAGGCGGTGGCTCTAGTTTGAAAAAGTAATTTTATACCGGCTGAAAATCGTATCAAAAATAGTTTTGCCTTAGTGCACAAGAGTTTTGAGCGTCAGCTGCTCCAATAGTGGTCCCATCTGAAGTAAGAGCATATCAAACTTGAAAAAAAAATGTACCGCGCCAAAACCTTTAGGGACGATTTCTGGTTGTAAGTAGCCTCCTTGGCCTCAATTTAGAAGGAAAATAATACTAAATGTATTGTTTTTTTAAATAATTTATTGGGCATATCTTAAAACTCACGCCAATAATTGATCAAGAACGAATTCCAATTTAGCCCTACGGAATACTTCTAAAATCAAAAATTTGGAACCATGTGACATCTACCAACCCGCAGTGGATCTGCGTGGTGGGTTACGGCCCACTACTTCTCACAGAGAGGAGGCCTGTGTCACAATTACAGACTTTTAATACTTTTAAACCTTACATTTTGTTCCAGGCAATAACACCAAATCTAAAGTCATCAGCCACGATTACAATCCAGCCCGCACCAGTTGAGCTAGCAAGAGACCTAACAAAGGAAATTATCAAGGAACCGCCTAAAGAAGAGGAGCCCGTTGAAAAGCCGGCCAAACCGCGTGTCGGTATTAAGAAGAAGACTTCTCCTACCAAGACTGTAGAGGAGAAACCGGCGGAGAAAGTAGAGGAGACTAAGGTATGAGGCTGACTTTTATGACTTGTTACTTAAAACTGATACTGTAAGACTATATTCTATCTTTAAAGTAATTAGAGGGAAGATACACAATGCGGATATATTGCGAAGGGTGGAGCTAGTAGTGCCGGACGGGTATGTGAGTCGTCGTCGTCAGCCGCGGTTGCTGGCCGAATATTGCGAAGGGTGGAGCTAGTAGTGCCGGACGGGTATGTGAGTCGTCGTCGTCAGCCGCGGTTGCTGGCCGAATATTGCGAAGGGTGGAGCTAGTAGTGCCGGACGGGTATGTGAGTCGTCGTCGTCAGCCGCGGTTGCTGGCCGAATATTGCGAAGGGTGGAGCTAGTAGTGCCGGACGGGTATGTGAGTCGTCGTCGTCAGCCGCGGTTGCTGGCCGAATATTGCGAAGGGTGGAGCTAGTAGTGCCGGACGGGTATGTGAGTCGTCGTCGTCAGCCGCGGTTGCTGGCCGAATATTGCGAAGGGTGGAGATAGTAGTGCCGGACGGGTATGTGAGTCGTCGTCGTCAGCCGCGGTTGCTGGCCGAATATTGCGAAGGGTGGAGATAGTAGTGCCGGACGGGTATGTGAGTCGTCGTCGTCAGCCGCGGTTGCTGGCCGAACCGCGCGCGCGAACTAACTTACTGTGCGAGGCGCCGCTCACGAGTGCACTCCGCACTCTCAACCTCATTGCTGTTGGCTTGGACATATTCTGTTGCACATTGGGTGAATTTACAAGAACAGCTACCTTTAGAATTAGCTATGGTTAAAACAGTGGAACTATTTAAATTTTCAGTGTACTACAATATCGTATTGGGTCTAGCCTGTAAGGATATTTGTATGTTTAGAGTGAATAAATAAATAAATAAATGTTATGATTGTGTATGAACATTTTTAATTACTATAAGATCAAGTTGTTTTTCGAATTCAGCCCCAGTGTTGATATTAATATGTTATTTATTTTTGTACCTCCACCCTGGAAACCTTACGCTAAGCTGATTTGCACGCACGTTTTGGTATTAACTGTGAGAGGTACACTTACCACATTCGAATCGTCTGCGGAATTTAAACGAGCTAGTGGAGATCGAGTTATCTACAAAACTGTGCCACAATAAACATTACCTTGCCCTATTCCGTTTTATTTAAAGTCGGCGGTGCACGTCTTATTCCATAGTAACCTCTCTAACAAAACTGTCCCGCAATTTTGACTTCTAGAATACTCGGTATAGTTTATTGAAACTTTTGTATTTGCTTGTTCACAGCCACAAGAAGACACAAAGCAGAGCGCCGTAGCGTCTGCGGCAGACAAGTTGACGTCACTGTCTATAGCACAACAACCGCCCGCCAACCAGGTGCCCAAACCTAAGAAACTGTCCATACCAGGTATTTTGTATTTATAGTTGTTCATATTGATTACTTTAAACACCCTATTTTTGTCTCCTATAAAATTGGATTTATAACATGACTATCGAAATGATTGTATTTTAGACACCTCCGCTTAATCCGCTATGGGGAAGACAGGCATAGGTTCCTATAATTACATTTTGTACTTACGGAGTCTTCTCGGTTTGCAACAGCTAGTTCTTAGGAATTCCCCAAAGGAGGAGGCGATCGTTAATGCCATATTCGTAGTGCACACACATTTGACTGAGTACTTACTATTTCGTTTCACCAGGAGGCAATGTTGGCAGTTTCAAAGATCAGTTCGAGAGGAGAGCTTCTCTTACAACAGCACCTGAAATCAAACGCAATATTTCTAAACCAGGTATGATAAAAAAGCAATATATCTTAAAAACTTAAAAGCGTCATACTTATTAGAGTTGAGGATGATTTGTGTTATTACAAAATGAACTTTAAACGTGCTGGAATAAGACTCAGGTTGTTGTTTACAGTTGTGTCAAAGATCGCCAAGCCCAAAGCTCAGAGTGAAGACCGTGAGTTTCAGTCCAAGACGCCAGACAACGGTACAGTTCGGCTGCAACAAATTGGCATTGAGCCTTCACAGGTAAACAAAAACTATTAATTTGTCCTTCTGTCTCATTTATAGGCTTAGTCAAGATATCGGAAAAAAAAAGTATAAATCGTAGACGCTTTTGCAGCAGAATTTCGCTTCTTTACGAGTTACCAATGATTTTGCAACAGTTATGGACTGAGTACACTGAATTACACCTTACTTTACACAAATTGATATGATGAAATTCCAAGAAATATGTACAGTCAGGCCCAAAAAGATGTTAAATACACGGACGAGGAACCATTCTATTGTCAACTACCTTTGTTTCATAAGTTTGTATCCACCGTGTAGGTACAAAACATAGTATGCAATTAATTTTACCAAAACAAAGTATTTTTTTTATCCCAAAACAATGTTCACAATGATAGTTCCAAGGAAAACAAGACTGACAACGTTGTACGACTTATATCGAAGTACACGTATTAAGTAAACTTCGTTTAATAGACGAAAAAATTGTATGCTTATTCGCCCTATTCATTTCATGCTTTACGTTATTGACGTGTCATTTGTTTTTAGATTTGAAATACAAACAGGTAAATCATGAATGTTCGTAACGAATGTTGCTTAGGCTTTATAAGGTGGTCACTCTCCGGTTTTCCGCGTCTTATTAACCTTCCATGACTTGATTTTGAGCATTGCTTTACAATACTGCGCCAGATTGACATGCTGACTAAGGAGCATTCGGTTTACCGCCCTCACTGCTGTAATGCTCGCCTGGACGCATTCACTGATTAAGTACTGAACTGTTGTTACAGTATACGCAAATGCTCGCGGTAAGTGACTTACTTGAGATGTGGTCGGTGTCATGACAATAGTAATATGTCAGTCTGACGCTTTAAAGTAGATGGCTGGTGTTTATGGCATCGCATTTTCAACTCTCTCGAAATTGAACTTTTGAATTGAATGATCTTTTAGATTAGATTACCTCGTTATTGAATGATTACAGTATCCATATGTGTGTGATTTATGTAGATTACCTTGTTTTGGTAGTTGTTTTTGCACAAAACTTTTACTTTGTATGAAATAAATTTTATGAACAAATTTATTGTAAATTATGTTTTGTACCTGTACGGTGGGTACAATGTTATGGAACAATGGTTGTAAACTTACAATAAAAGGGTTCCTTGTCCGTGTATTCATCTTTTTGGGGCTGATTGTAGCTACTGTCAAAAACGTATTCTATATGCCTTCGATCCGACTGCAGTGTGTGAGATTTGCATCGATATGAATCACATCCGATCGTAAAATGCAAATCTGTGTACTAATAGATGCACTATCATCTATGAAACACGGAAGTGGTGACTGTTACAGATTTATATTTAGCTTCTATCTATTATTGTATCAAATGTTATCTATTATAAGAATAATATAATTCATCTTAACAGGAAGTTGGCTGATGAAGTTCACACAACGAATGATTCACCTTTTATTATTATACTCATTGTTTAGTGTATTTGTAGGGAACCAGTTTATCTATATTAGAGATACAAAACATTAAGGCTTTCAATTTATGAATTAGATTTAAAAAAATTCAAATTGCATAAAAAAATCACAGCTAATGACATAACCACGTCACACCTTTATTCCCTGAACCGTTAGGCAGAGGTATACCTAGAATACACCCACATTTCGCCTGTTATGCTTTAAGTCGAGCCTATTGCCATCAAGAGAAATCCCTGACGGAAAAACACAATGTCGCCCGACCTGGGAATCCCTGGCCAATCGGAGCGCAATTTCCGATTGGTGAAGGGCCAATCGGAGCGCCGAACGCGGTAGTTGCGTAACGTCGAGATGGTTCAAATAAACTCACACTAGGGCCACATAACGTCACTAGAGCAAAGAGGCAGTCAATCACATGAAATAACCAATTTAAATGTCAACTAGCTTTGTGATACAACCAACGACGTTTTATAAATACACGTGTCAAACACGAACATTAGTGAACTCAAATACAGCGTAAGCCATGAATGTATCACAATCACACAGAGCTCGAAGTAAAGGAAAGACCCATACCGGTATCTGTTAAAAGAGATGAACGTACAAAATTACTTCTGCTACATGTTCATTGCGCCAATGAACATGCAGCAGCAAGACAGTTTCAAGTCAGGCAATTGCCCTGCTTTTATCTTGCCAATATTGAGCTTGGGTAACGCATCATTGGATACAACTGCTGTAAAAAACACATGAGATGAACGCGCAATGAAGATCTTGAAAAAGGAAACGTATGTTGAAGTTCAAAAGCCAATTAATCGATATTTCTAGCAACCTTTTAACCGGACTCGGAACGTTCTTTAAACGAATCCTCTTTATCTTCAGCCAAGCAATCTATCGCTTGACATTGGTCTTCCCACAAGCTACTGGGCCATTTGATTCTTGTTCATTGATTACCGAGAAAAATCGAGAACTAGGTTCCTACCCCAGCTGCGCGCGTAACATGACCGGGATAAAATGACAGATTTGTTTTATTAATTTGTCATTTTGTCTATTCTACCGTCGACAAATCTCGTTTCGATTCGGGAGTGTGGAGTTGTACTGGTGTACAACTACCCACTACTGTCCACCTATAGATACGCTCATACTTCCCAACAATGACGTGCCACGCAAACTTAGTAACGCATTTAAATATAAACAAAACTCGTGCAGGCGTCGTCAGCATGCGCCTACGATCACCGTGTTCTGGCGCCTGCCGCCATTTTATATAAGAAACGAACTGGGGTGGTCGTGTGTAGCCATTACTCTAGTATTAGAACGAATAAAAGACAGTTGACCACTAACTTTAATATTAATTATAAATACTGAAGTTTTAGTGACGAAAATCATTATTTTTTTCTTAATTAATCTTTGTTGCATAGCCATGGTTGCGATTACAAAGTTTCGTAAGGTCCGTAAGGTTATTTGTTACTCATCGTGTGTGTATTTGTCGCAGAGCCACACTGAAGCGGAGCGAGAAACGAACCTCCGCAGTGGCGTTAAGAAGACAGAGAGTGAACCTTCACACGGCTCCACTTCTGTCGATCCTGCTGTGTTGCTGCAAGATGCTAGAAGGTCAGACAACTGATTATGTTCATGCATTAAGTTTTCATCATCTTCTAAAAGGGGTTTTCTTTGATGCCTCATATCTTTGGGCATTATCCTTGCTGACTTTGAACTTATTAGCATACTTCTAGAGGTTGAAAGACCAACGTTAAAGTACGATTGAAACAGGAGTCAATTCAGGTCGAAGTCAAAAACTTCCTACTTTTAACATCACATCTCTATCTCATTTATATTGTTCTACACCAAACGTCTCTATTTAAAAACAAAACATAAAACACTACAGTAATGAGTTTACAGTCACCAGGAAAATGTGGTGTCACACCACACACATTCTGTCCTTACGTAAGGCAATACGATACTATAATATATGACAATGATGGATGCTGTTTTCTTATACATTCTGATTAATGCAGCTGCTATGATGCCAAGCTATTTATTTGAATATGACTAATGTGGAATATAATTCGTAGGAGTCTACAAAACTCTATGGCGAAGTTGGTTGAGGAGAAAACCGGGGAAGAGAATCGCCGTCGCACCGCAAGGGATATCATATCGTCTGCTATACGAACAGGTAACTTAGCATTGAAATAAATTGTTTAATATCTAGATTAGTACGTCATATTTTTATGTCTTGTTTGTGAATGTGTAAACACGCACGTTGTAAATAGTTAATGACATACGGGGCATTGTTAATTGAGCTACAGATTGATATGCGAGAGATACGAGGTGTCCGCAACACAGTATATGCTAATTCTGAAAAGTACAATTGAAATTACCACGCCGTCACTATGATATATGTATCTTAAGCTAATATCAGACGCTTCACTCGTGTGAACGGTTCACTTGAGTGACTGTCCACTTTTGTTTCATTCTACGACAAAATTACGTAGGTATGAAGGTTTATCTCAGCTCCTTTAATTTCATTTTTCTATTATTCTGTAGGCGAGTGAAAGACGTTCCGACTTTGCTAAATAAGTCAGTCAAAAGTGAAGTGTTTCATATCGGCTAAACTGCAAATAATTACAACTTATCAATTGCAAATATCAAACACGCGTACATTGTTCCATGCGTGTGCGCAGGCAAGCCGCCCATGCCGTACGGGCGCTCGTCGTCAGCGGGCGTGGCGTCGCTGGCGTCTCCGCCCGGCACGCCGCCCGCCGCACAGTCGCGCGTGTTCCGCACTGAGGCGCAGCATCGTGTTGAAGATCATCGCAACGCCAACAGGTAATATCCTTCTCTATCAACTGTTCCAAAAGTATCTGATCCAAATGTGATCATGATCATTCGTTAGAATGGATCAGAAAACCTACCTATGGATGCCAATTTGTAGTGCCACTGCTGTAGTGCACTGAGTGCTTCGCTTTGATAATTTGAATAATTAAACCCGAAATTCTAAATGTGCAATTCGTAAATCATTTTTTTTTTTGACTATTCAGGTTGAATGATAATCAAATCAAATCATTTTGAATATAGAATTTCCACCAGATTACACATTATTTATGGTAAATGATTTTATTTCAGTAAGTAGGTTTGTACAAAAGCTTTTACACGTCAATCATATTTGAGAAACTAGATGAGATCGGCGTTTCCTATCGGACTACTCTGAGAAGAAAGACCGAAACAAACTCAGAGGTCACAGTCTGTCTTCTCTCTAATCCTGCAGGCTTAGCATGGCGTTTTCTGTTTCTACTCTACTGTAGAATAGACATCGCTTTCTACGCTCCTCGAAATCTCTTTTTCACGAGCACGAGGACACAATTAGACTCAGGTTGCTTTATAGACAGTGATTTTTCATAGCAACGGGTTAGTTGCTAGTGATGTGTATAACTACCCATTTTTACCGTACAATTGCGTTTCGTTTCTGTGTAGACAGTAGAAAACTTTCTACTGTCTACACAGAAACGCCATTTTTGTCTACTCTTCCGTCGACAATACGCTTCTCTAGGGCGCTCGTGCTAAGCCTGCAGGTCAGATCATGTGAAGACAATGTAGCTTGGTGTTTGAAATGGTCTTTTGTGGAAAAAACAACACAGATTGAGTGGGCCTGTCCAGACAATGCACGCATTTGTCATTAATCGCGTAGCTCAGAACTTAAGAAGACCAACGAGTCGACGAGCAATACTAAAGAAAGGATATTTGGGTAGGCTGCATAAAGTACTCAAACTGCCAGATTATCAGCAAAACTAAAAATTAGAAAAAAATTACCCACATAGTCCATTCACCTGCTTAACGTGAGGTTATATGATGCATTTTTTTTTCATCAGGAAGTGTATTATTACATTTAAGATCGCGTTATTTACATCGTCAGTAGACCAGCTGCTAGGGTTAAGTTTCAACAAAATTGCAGTGTCATTCTTAAACAACACCATCATGAGTATCCTATAAGAGGTCAGGCAAGTCATTAATTTAATAACAAACAAGAAAGGACCAAGGGTTGAGTCATGTGGGACTCTCATTGTTACTACAGATACGGAACATCTGTTTCCATTAACGTCAACGCTCTGAATCCTATTACTCCAGTATGAAGTAAGGAGATCCAGAGCGGTGTTCCGAATTCCGTACACACATCTGTAGTTAAACGACCCCTTATAAAACCGAACTGTTTGCTATGTAATAACTTATTTTTATTTAAAATATTTGCAATTGGTATAATATTAGTTTCTCATAAATTTTACTTAAGGGTAGTACCCAAAAAGATCTATAATTTGTGAGTTCTGATGTACTATCTGATTAAAACCCAGGTATTATTTTTAAAATTTTCATAAGGTTAGGAACCACCCCACAGGCGATACAATTATTAAAGATAAGAGCTACTAAACCAGGACAAGAACAATGGTTGATGAAATTACATGAGAGATATTTTAAGTTAAAGTTAGGTTGATCCGGGGGTCTAAGGGAAAATGGTATTTTGTCATATCGAGATTGAGGATAAGCAAATTGGAATATAACCATTTATACACCGTATCAAAGCTTTGCTGAGCATAATTTTTAACCTGTCCCAAGTGTTAGCATCGAATATCAAGGAGAATAATATTTAGGAGAAAAACCAGCACTCTTGCTTATGATACTGATCATAAGCAAGAGTGCTGGTTTTACCGTTTTGCACTCAGAAAGTTTAGCGAAAATAAAAATAAATGTTCTATAGGTAAATATTTTTCTACTAAATCTTTTCAAGTACTCTCCAGTAGCCTCTATACAAAGTTTCATGCGTCTGAACCAGTTTTCGAAACGCTTTTTCCAGTCCGCGGTAGAAACCTCGTTTACAGCCTGCTCGAACGCTGACAGTGCATCTTCCGGCGACGAAAATTCTATCCCTTTGAGCAGATTTTTAATTTTCGCAAATAAAATGAAGTCACATGGTCTAGGTCAGGGCTGTAAGGAGAATGACCCAGGAGTTTGACCGGCATGCTGTCCATGAAGTCCCTCGTTTTGAGCGCGGTGTGCGAAGGCGCGTTGTCGTGATATAGCAGTAGCCCGCGTAGCCCTGTGTTTGGTCGCTTGTTGCTCACAACAAAGAAAACTTCTGCCAAGCATTTGGTAGTATACCATTCAGCGTTGATGCTTCTTTGGTTCCGCTTCGCTTCACTTTGGTAAGCGTCGATTCGTTTTGAAACACCCAAACTGTCGACTGGCGCTTCGATTCTGGATCGAATTGATAAATCCAAAACTCATCACCTGTAATAATGTCGTAAACACGCCGAGACGAGCCTTCTTCAAATTTGTTAATCACCACATTCCACCCGGGCTGCAAAGTCAGTAAACCGCGCTTGAATTCGTTATACTAACGATACACGGTTGCCTTGGAAGGGCCTTCATCCATGAATGCCATTTGAAGTCTATCGTACGATTCGTCCGGTTTCAGGCGACACTTGAAAAAAATCATAGCGCGGAAATGTTCCGGGCGCAGATCGATTTTTTATGAGACACGATAATTTAAATAAGCTCGTAAACAATGTAGAGGGAATTAGAACAAATAATCATTTTTTAAAATAGACTGGCCAGTCTTTCATACATTTTTTTTTCGCAATACTTTCTGAACCAGGCCTTGGGTTTGTCAATAATAAACTTAGCAACTTCTCCCACAGATCTGCAGTATTTTTTTACATTTAAAGTATTGAAATTCCGAATCAAAATCATTAAAATGTTCTCTAAGCAACAGAAGTTGGTGAGTTTTAATTGGGATTTAGTAGTTAAAACGGGAATACATACTTTCATAAACTCACGCCTTCTTCCCATGGGGCTAGGCTGAAACCACAGAACGCTACCTGCTACGATCCGTACATACACCTTTTGCCTCGTTTACGTTCAACATCTGGTCATTCACACGCGCCGGTTGCGAGTACTACGCACCTGACCTTTCAGAAGAACATCACCAATAAGGTCACTATATGTCCTCCTAGGGCGTCCCCTCCCGGTGTTTCCACCAACATCTGCCTTGTAAATACTTTTTGTAATTCTCCTTTCATTCATCCACTCACATGACCAAAACATCTAAGCATTCTCTTTTCCATTTTTGTCACCACATCTTCTTTTAAACCGCACCGTTGCCTTATCACATCATTCCTCAGCCTATCGTTCATAGTCACACCACACATGCTTTGCAAAGAACGCATTTCCGCAGCATTTATTCTGCTTTCATGCTTCTTTTGACACACCCAACATTCACTTCCATACATAACTGTAGGTACGAGCATACCATTGAACAGCCAGTCGAGCCTTTTGGACATCAACTGATTGGCCACAATTGCATGTGTAACACTATTCACTTTTTTTCCCGCATTCACTCTCCTTTCCACATCTCCATCAATCTTTTCATCCCTTGTAAACAGACTCCCCAGATATACGAACTCACTTACTTGCTCCACACACTTATAATTTATTTTCATTTCACACACCAATACATCGGTGTGTGTTGTGAAAGAGAGAAGAGAAGAAGATGTATCTATCCGAAGAGGATCTTTCCTTCGTCTTATTTACATTCATATTCATTCCCTTCATCTTATATGCTTCATCCATCACAGTCACATCTTTACAGTAAAAGAGGTTAAATTATAATACTAGAATATAGGACCTATTAGTTCAACCAGGTTTCAGACTGCAAAAGTAGACTCATCATTTACAATAAATACCTCCCCACTGAACTGAATGAGACGAAATTCAAATAAAAAGTAGTTTCGTCTGGAGAAGACAGGGCAAGAAACTCCATAGTTAGTCTTTCTAAATGTTTTGCTCCCACGACTCTACCATATTTGACAATAAGTCTTTGTTCCAGTGGTCGCGGCGTATCGGTGGAGCGTATCATCCCCATCACGGTGGCGGCTGGCGAGCCCGCGTCCCCGCCGCCGCTGCCCAGCGTGCCGCCGCCGAGCACGCCTGGCACGCCCGGCACGCTCGGCACGCCCGGCACGCCCGGCACGCTCGGCACGCCCGGCACGCTCGGCACGCCCGGCACGCCCGGCACGCCTGGCACGCCCAAGTCTGTGCCTACAGCTGCTCCTAGAGTTACGCCGCTCAGGTCTGTAGCACTACTTTATAGTTGAGGCAATATTGTTATTACTAGTTACTGATGTTTAATCTTCACATTTATTTAGGCTACTGAGATTTTCTTGTGAATGCAGTAGGCTATTTTACAGCTAATATCGTTTTATCTATTTCAATTGAATAAATAACGATAAGGGTTCCTTGTGTTAGTACGTAAGCTTTATAAATCACCATGATTTGCTGCATTTGCTTGTTTTTTTTATTTCTACTATCACATATTTCCGTGTTATCCATGAAAGTTATTTCGATAATAAAAAAACGATTTTTATTTTAGATGATTATATCCGTTGATCTATCAACATCAAAGGTCTAAATCGGCTCATAGAGTGGATTCATTGTAATATCTCATTTATATCATCTAGACGGCTGGCATCAACCGAATCTGGTAGCGCGAGCGAAGCATGCAGCAGTCCAGGCGAGCCCATCAAGAAGTCTGCGCGCGAGTTCATCATCCCCATCGCGGTAGAAGGCAAGGGCTACGTCACGCCGCGACAACGCTCCCTCGAGCCCGACGCCAACGCACACGTGCCCAGCGTGCGACACCATCGCACGACCAAGCCGAGGCGCATCAGGTACATACCTAATGTCAAATTATTTTACCCTCGAAGGCTTGACTTCTAAACAAAGGCCGTGGGCCAGCGGGATTTTGATCGACGCGCGAGAGGAACGGTTGTTCATTTAAGTAGTTTTTTTTTTTTTAAGGAAAGTCTATCTTTTGCAGTGATCAAAACTATATAGTGACACACAGGAATAGCAATGTGGGCCGGTCGATCACGGCCTTTAAAGAACCACAATTTAGACCCAATTATACAAAGTGACTTCTCCGTATTCACCAGCAGCCTAGTAAGCGGCGGCGAATCAGAGGAAGAAGAGGACGCGCACATGCACCGCCTGCGGCCCAGCCGCGCCGCGCGCGCAGAGTCCGTCAGCTCCGGCGAGGACGACGAGGAGGACGAGGGCTTCCATCTGCTCACTGCTGAGAACCTCTTCTCTACGCTGCTGCACCGGGTGAGTGACACGAGAACCCTATGGACACAAACAGAAACAGCCGTGTTCTCAACATAACAAAAAAATAAAATTTTAGCACAAACTAAAATAATAATTAAAAAAAATGAGTATTCCGTGAAATATAAGAAGCTACAATGACATCTAACCCCGCGTCCTAGTTGAAAACGATCATCACGTGCATATGTGAACCTGAACGCGTGGTCGCGACAGAGGGCGCTTTACGGTTTGCCGAACAAAAATGCAACGATCGCTTTGACGATAATCTAGATGCGGAAGTTGTGCCGTGACAGTTGAAATGATGACCGAGATCTATTTTTCACCGCCTCTAACCTCCTCAGACCCATCTTATTTTGCACGCATGACTTATTTCGTGGTTCATCTCAGTCTGACTCATGCTGCAAGAGATTTATCTCTATTTATTTGACTTTCTTCATGTTATTTTTCCCGTACCGTACAGGTGCGCGCACTGACAAACCGCCTGAACGGCGAAGAAGGTCCCGGCTTTAGCCAGCACTCACTCTTCAACAACCTACAGTCACCGTTCTTCAACAGGTAATACTCACGCTACCACACACGTATGGCTATACAATAATAACTAAGATATAACTATAACAAATAAATAAATTAAAGATTGAAGATCAAAACCTGATATAGCAGGATACTTTTAAATTAATGTAATTATATCTCTTAAAAAAAAACATTTAAAATTCATCTCTAAAGGAAGCTTTTTTAATACAAAATATTCCCTAATCACACAGAATTATATTTGGAATTTAACAATAATTCTATAGACTTACTAGAATTACAAAAGTATTTATAATGTAAGAGTTGAAAATTGTAAGTTTACGCTTACGATTTTCAACCATGTCAACATAATGTAATCTTGAACATTGGAATCTAATTTCACCATTTCAAGAAAGCCTGATTCTTGTTCTTAATTGATAACATTTATATTCATAAAGTTTGATTATAACATACACAATTTAATCATTTAACAATCATGCATAACGTTTTAATTTCGCAACTATAATCAATACTTTAATGAATACAAGTGAAAAATTGCATGTAATTGTATCGTGATTTTCCGACTAAAATAATGTTCATTATATGCATGCAGCCCCCATTTACCGAGGAGAAACTTATTGTGAGTATACCTTCATCAATTTTTAACTACACATTACAATAACACGATCATATTTTAATCATTCACGTTTCAATGACTGTAATCTGTAACACGTTTTATTATGATTACATGCAGCACTCATAGGCATGTGGAAAGTAAAAGAAGTGTGTCGGAAACGTAAGTTTATAATAGTTAACAATACATACTGCTGAATTGAAACTACCTGAAACATGAACACACATACACTACACCGCTACACGTACTTGATACACGTACTTGACGTAATATAGGAAAGCAACCACATGCTTGCAAAAGGATGTATTTTATGGTTTTGCACTTTAGAAGTTGAAAACGTGAAACAAAGTGATCAATTAACAAATTAGTCTGAAAAATATGAAACAAACTCTTTATTCTTGCAAGAGTGCGGTTGTTTTCTGTTATCTTTTGTATTAATCTAAGCCACCTTATTGATCTTTTGAAACCGCGCTGTCGTTTTACACGGCAAAAATAGATAACTGTGGGGCTCACGTATTATATTTGTAAACGTTTATGAATGAACGTTAGAATGGACCAGAAGGACAATTCCAGTATTTAAAAATGTTCAAAATCTACACACCTTTCCAAGTTATTTTACTGACCGACAGCTCTGACCGCAGCAACCCGAAAGCTACCTTATTGCTACGAAGATAAAGGTCATTTTGATTTCGGCAGTGATGCAAACTCAGGTAAAATAACTGAACGGATTGTAGTCGCAATCTCATCGAAGTGACAATCAATGTTAAAAACTCGTAATTTTTTTTAGGTAAAGGTAAAAAAATATTGCCACTCTGTTAAGTTCAATATTTGTAAAATGCATACTCTATACTTATGTCTTGCGCACACTTTACATGATCTTATTCCCAACATCATAATCAAGTTGTTTTTAATCTCAATTTACGTACTCTAGACGCGAGGGCTGGGGCTCCCGCGACATGCACGCGGACTTCGACTCAATGTTCAAGCCGCGCACGCACATGCCCCGAGGTGAGTCCGCTTTGCACCCGCTTGCTACCCGCGCACGGGGAAAACGTTGCCAATATCACGCTCACGCCTGAGGCATGCACCGACACACACACACTTTCAACATTTTGTTGGTGTATTTTCATATATGTATTTGTTTATAAATAGAAGAATTTCATCTTAAGCTTTGTATATAAATAAAAAATAAGCAAAATCGCAATCTTTACTCGATGTTATTTTTTTTTGCATTTCTTAAAATGTATTTGTATTTTAGACATTAATTCTAAATGTAAATTCTACAATACAAACATAAATTCTACTGATTATTAATAATTTAAATTGATTTATATATAATTTTCTAAGAAATCCAATCCACACTTATACCTAATAATATAATTAATTTATTAAATCAACACGTTTATAAATTGTTGCACATACTGTATTTTTTGTTCGAATTATTCCAAATTATTTGCAAAAACACTTGATGTTCTGTAAATTCCACAGTACATTTGGCATAGCAGCATGCTAGGCGGTTCATCAGTTATTCCTTATTTCGAAGTGGTTCTTGACATGTTAAAAAGAACCTTAGGGCTCAATCATATTTGTCAGCATTACTCTTAATTTAAGCATAGTGCATAGTATAGTCATTGAATGTATCTACGTATCGTTATACATTATCGTAAACACTTAGTTTTTTTTATTTAAAGAAGGCAGTAGTTTAGATGACGGCACATATTGTAAGGAGATTCCTTACTTTGGCTCTAGCTACATATCGTTATTATTGGTTACCATATCGCTGCGGTGGAGCACTATTTTATACAAAACAAACATTTTATATTGTACTTGAAGATTTTTACTTGATATAAACACGAGAATTAGACACACATTTAACGATTAACTTGCAGTTTGATGCTGACAAAAATGATAAGGTTCCTATCCTTCGCAATAAGGGCGTCGCGTCACCGTCGCACTGCAACTCGCAAGTAGTTAGCGCTGCCTCGCACGGTCACCGACACTCACAAGAAAGCTAGCTTCACTAAAACAAATAAATTAACTCTCAAACCATTCCATGAAGTGCCCCGAATATACGCCACCAACGAACTACTGTAACCATTGCCTCCGATATTCGTGACGTTTTCCACCGTCGAAATAGTTTTTTGTTTGTTTCTTAATTAACATCAATATCATGTATGATAGACTATCGATATAACAGCCAGTAAATTGGTAGACATACCTACAGTCTATCATATATCTTGTGTTCTTAGAGTCCATTAACATTGTTTTAATTAATAAAGTTAACATTTTTTTGCATTGTAGTGTATTATTGTATTCAAATTGCATTCTTTGTGCAGGTGTTGACTTTCTCCTACCCGCTAACACTAGCAGGAAAATGTTGCGTTGCTCTCGATTATCATAAATTCAGTTAATTCAGTTGCATTGCTTGAAATGTACGTACAGGACATTCAAATTTCTCATCTCCTGTGCCAATGCAGTACTATTTTTTGTATAAATTAGTTTAATCAATTTCCATTTTCTTTTTTTGAACTGTCTACAAATTTCAATGAAAAGTAAAAATTTATAAAAAAATATATAATAAGCAGCGTGACAGTTAATTAATTTGTTTGTCAAGTGATCATGGCATACATGTGTAGATAGTGGATGTGGTAGCACTCGATGTTGGGCGACGCATATGTCAGTATAGAGATCATGTCACGAGTTCATACGCTACCGCGGGGCTGCGACAACTGCAGCCAGACTAGCGAGCGCTCGCGCCGGGGGGTGGGGGGGGAGGGGGGCAGGTGACTCGCGCGAGTGAAGCGGTAGTGAGCTTGTGTTGGTGTGGTTGCAGTTGGGTTGCGCGTTACACTGCATGCTCCGACCAAATCTTCACTTCACAGCGGCACCAGCGCCAACCACAAATCTGCCACAAACGCCACACAAGAATAGGTACTAAACTATATTTATTTCTTCATTTATGTGTTTTTGTGTTCCGCACCGTGCGCCGCGGCTGTTAGCAGATAGAGATGCCTTTACTATGTGAAATATATCGCTGAAGCAATAATTTAGTACGCATTTGATAAATTACTATCCCTATAGAAGCAACATTTTAATGCATTCTTTTGTGATTTGTTTTCGCATACTTAAAGCTTAACGTTTGACCTAATTTGACTAGTCAGTATTTAGTATTTGTGGATATGTATTAACTTTTAACTGATCGCATCGATGTTTGCATCATTCGTGGATTCACTACGGGCACGCAGAGCCCCTCAGTCTTATTGTACTCGATTTTCTATCTAAATATCAAAGAAGGAGGTTCCGCTCGTAGCTCCCTTTCGATTTCGATCGTCGAGCGGGGACGCAAACAGATTTACACTATTGGCATTGTAAATACTCCATGACAGCGAGCGTTCTGCATGATCGAAACGTGTGTTTTTCGATTAAATTTCAGGTAGTAGTAAGAAATCCGGTAAGCACCGTACCGGGCCCCCAAACGCGGAATCGAACGTCGAAAGCGGACTAGACCTGTCGGACCTGGACCTGAGCTCGATCGAGTTCTCGGAGCGCGAGATGCGCGCGCTGTCGGGCCTCACGCCCGCGCTGTCGCGCCGTCTGCAGCGTCAGCTGTTGGCGCACCTGCCGCCCGCCGCCGCGCGCACGCTGCGCCGCACGCTCTCGCTGCACGCCGCGCCCGCGCGCCCGGCCGCCCGCGAGCACGACGCGCCCGCCGCGAGCACGGAGCCCGCGCCCACCGCGCCCGTCGAGCGTACCCCGCCTACTGGCGAGCCCGCCCCACCCGCTGCCGCCCCTGCGACCCCTAAAGAAACAAGGGAAGAAAGTCCAATAGATTCGGCGTCCCCTCAATACTCAACTCTGCCGCGGCCGCGCAGACGGTCCAGCTCGCGGGAGGTGACTCCACTGGTGGCCGCAGTCGACGTGGAGTGTCCGTCGCCTAATTCGCTCATCCGAGAGCCGCTCTCCACGCGGCCGCGCGACCGGCCACTGCTCAGTAAATACTTGACCCCGGAGCGGGCGCTGTCGCTGGACGACACTTACGGCTCGGACGGCGGCAGTGGCGTGTCGGAGTCGAGCGGGCCGGCGTCGAACGGGCAGGTGTCGAGCGGGCCGGCGTCGAGCGGGCCGGCGTCGAGCGGGCCGGCGTCGAACGGGGCGGTGTCGAGCGGGCTGGCGTCGAGCGGGTTGGCTTCGAGCGGGCCGGTGTCGAGCGGGTCGGCTTCGAGCGGACTGGCGTCGAGCGGGCCGGCGCCGGGCGCGGCACTGCGGCGACACTCTCTGCGCGCGGCCGGCGGCGACCAGCCCCGCCGCCGCGTCTCAAGGTTCCTTCGCTCAGACTTTTTCGACTCCCCGCCGGACGAGAACCTTTACGAGCGCCAACGAAAAGAAAGAGAGTTGGAAACCCAGAAAATCCTTCGAGAGATCAGAGAAAAGAGAAACAAATCGCAAGAAGCGGCAGCCGCGAAGAGTCCCATAGACATAGCCGACGCTCCGCCCGCGTTCAGGGACGACGTTACCGCTACCAAGAAGTGTCTCTCGCCCATAGGGCTCGTCGGAAGCAAGGAGCGCAGTAGGTCCAACACTCCATTTTTCCCTATCCTTGATAACATCAAAGAAACCGCGGTGGATTCGTCCGCATCGACGTCGAACTCGAAACGCTACACTAATTTGGAAAATTCAAGACAAAAAACAGTTATCGATGAAAACTCCTCTATTAAAGATTCCAGATTGATCCGACCCAAAAGCTACCCTGTGAAGACTTTAGATTCTATTGAGGAGCCCAGTGATAATGTGCTGCCTGAAAGTTCGTTTAGTAGAGAATATGATAAAGATAGGTCTTTGCCTAGGGAGTCAAAATTAATAAGACCGAAAAGCTACCCTGCAAGTAGTCCATCGCCAGAAAAAGTTTATGCTAATCGTAACGTTAAAATAGAAGATTCTAAAGATTCTTCACCGAAAGATGAGGTAATCAATCCTGAAATTAAATCAGATATAGAAGTAAGTTTCAGTATTACCTTGCCTAAGAAAAAGCCAGAAGTAGTGACAAAATCCGATTCGGTAAAAAATAATTCAAAGCCGGAACAAAGTACCGATCCAAAAACGGAAACAGATATAAAATCTAGTGACACTAGTTTGTCTTTGAAGAAGTATAGTATAATCAAAAACAGAGACAATGATAAGTCTGAAACGACGGAAGTTAAAACAGAACACAGTATGACTGTTCCGAATGGCGGACCATCGGTTGACGTTGTGAAATTTACATCTAACGGAGACGCTAAACACACAGCTGTGGATCAGTTGTCGAAGAAAGAAGAAACGATCACAAAATCCGGTGATACTGATGAAACGGAAAAGAAAGGTACAGTAAAGAAAAAGATTATTAGAAAAGTTTCATCGAAATCTAAGACTGATTTAGGCAACAAAGAAACTAGTGATGCTAAAACAACTGAAAAGAAGAAAGTTACAAAGAAAGTTAAGGAAAAGGTTGCCGATGAGGACGGTACTAAATCAACAGCCACAAAAAAGAAATCTGTTTTGCAATCTATAGGTCATAAGCTAGAAAAGTTTGCTTCTACTAATAAATCTAGCTCCCCAGAAAAGGGGGCTGAAAATAGTGTAAGGAGTGAAACGAAAAAAGATAGTTCTAAGTTAAGCAGATTGCAACGAGAGCAATCAGTGCCCGTCAACGTAGAGCCTACAACAGAATCAAATCTCATTAAAAGAGCTGTCACATTGACTGATGTCGCGGCTCTGGAAACTCAGCAAGCACCTCAAAACAAAACCACCGTATCAAAAGTATTAGGACTCTTTAAAAAATTCGAACACAAGGAAAGATCAAAACCTATTGTTGAAAAGTCTCACTGCGAAAGTCCTGAGCAGCCTAATGTTAGTAATTGTAAAACTGAAACTAATCCTGAACCCAGTACAGACAATCTTGACAAAGACAAGCCTCGCAGACCAACGTCGCTACTGTTGAATGGTCTTGGACGCAAAAATAAATACGGAAGAACCTCTAGTGACAGTGTCTCCACATTGTCCATAGATAACGACGATCAGCCTTCGTCCAAAAAGGAAAACGAAGCAAAGAACATTAGAAACAGTTTAAAATTAGATTTCTCTAGATTGCCAAGAGTTAAGAAAATAGTTCCTACTAATCCTGTGATAGAACCTCAAATTATGAATATTTCCTCTGTTGACGGTGAGACTGAAAATAAAGATATTCCAGAAAATAATGCCGCGCTTGTAGACAGTAGTACACATACTGATAACACTGAAGCAGAGAGTCGCAGTCGGTCGAGAAGTAGGTCAACTATCTCAAACTCCGAGTTGAAGTCTGATATTAGTGCTGACAATAAATTTTCCGATAGAAACCAGCTATCTCCCTCAGAGAATACCACAGTACACCTCCGAAGTCACGATTCCAACACACCAGAGAAAGAAGACATTGTCGATAGAATACGTAGAAAAAGCTTTTATTTAAGATTCAACGAAAAGAAACAACGACGAAAGAGTAGTCTGGTGGGCCCTGGAGCGGCCGAGTACGACCCGGTCGCTAGAATACACTCTCAACCGACCGACACTAAGTACGACGTGTCGCCGACATCGCCGCTCACCTACGACTTGTCTCCGCTCTCTCCAGGGCTCTCCGTCTCGTCTGACTTGTCGCCGTCCACGGAACGCTATAGATCTCTTTTAACCGACCTGCCTGTTAATACTAGGAGTAACTTAAGGTTTGAAAACTATGGACTGAATGATAAAATTGATACTTATAGATCTCTCGATCGCAACGACTTTAGAAAATATCCGGGGAGCAGAAGTTATTTAGACTACGACCAACCGTCCTCGTACGGTGCCAACCGGTACTCCAGAACGAAATCCCTTTTGGACAGTTCCGATGGAACTGAGGATAATAGTCTTGTCAATTCGTTCAGAGATCCGCACAAATACAACAGAACTATATCAATGTATTCGCCTGGTAACTATGCTACTTATAGACCAAAAAGAACTACTCGCAACTCTGCGATAATTTTGAAAGAGAGCGAAAAAGAAAAGAGCCCAGAAAACATATTGGAAAAAATAAGGCAAAGAAAAAAGATATCAATCAGCGTGACCCGGAAACCCGATGCTGAGAAGGAAACACTGCCAAGGTGTGTATACTTTTGTACTTAGATGTCACGTAAATAATTTTAAATAACTTTCCCAAAGTGAAAGATAATACGATTTTATTCTGTGCACGCTTCACGCTTCCGAATTAAAGTTTACAGCACTAATGCTTTTAAAAAGTTTTACATCCTATACATAAGCAAACGATGAAGATTTGTGAAATATGTAAAATACTAGAATGCCTCCAAATGTAGATAGTAGATCTAATTTTCACTATTACTGAGTCCACAATGATATTGCTCGTAGAGAACTCGAAAATAGAATCACAGCAGCTACCATGATCATTTTAACGTTCAAAATCATAATGACAGTAGAATTAATATTTTAAATATAATTTGCACTTCATAATTGACACATCACAGAACAATACAAGAGGAAGAAAAACGCCGAAGAAGTGTATTTATCAGCCACATAACGTAAGTGTAATGTTTCAGATCCAATATCTCACCGAAAGGCGACCGCGAAGGCGACGGTGCAGAATGCTCTGAGAAAGTTGACTGAGAGGAATTATTGATTGTGCAGGATATAACTTGATTTTGTGATTTATAAAAGCATTTTTGACAATTAACTTTGCGAACATATTGCGAGGACACTGTAGGGGTAGGTGTATCTGACGGAACTTGATGCTTTCATTGTTTTTGTTATAACTTATTTACAAAGTCATTATAGTCTTTTATTAGTGTTTATCTAATCGAGGCTGTTTCGATACTCTTGCCAAACTTAGCATATACTCACGTGTTTTTAGTTTTCATGTAAATTAAAAGAATCTCATCACCGACAGAAGACTGTCTTTAGTGGCAAATTTAGGTAATACTTATTAAAATGAATCTCTTACTGAATTCAAAGTATCTTAAAAGTCATGCAAACATTAGAATTAAATGTTACTTGAACATTTCCGAGTATTAGGCATTTCGATTATCAAATCAAATTAATTATAAATAGGGTGTAGCTAGTTTCACACAGATTCATCAAATTGCAACAGATAGTATTTATAAACTGTTTTGTATGAACTTTGTTGGCTTTCTCCAAAGCGCGGTGTCCCAACTACAGCACATTAGAACAGATTATGTGACTGTTAATATACGATTGACTATTGAAGTGTAATAATATATTTTGCAAAGAGTGGACTTTTTGTTAAGTGTTTATTGTAAATTGATTCTTATGTGCCTTTTTATAACATAAGTGACTGGATTTGATATAGTCCATTTTATTGAGATATATAAAATGACACAAATTTAAGAGTGTGTTTGCACAAATACGTTTTACTCAACATTATTATTAACTTTAATTTTTCTTAGTTACTATATATTTACATTTTTTTATGTGACCCTAAGTCAATTTAAGTTTAAATATTTATGATAATCATTAATGTATTGAATGATAAGTCACGATGTAACAGTAATCGAATAGAATGGTGCTTAGATGATTTCATTAGGGATAACTATTTATAGACCGGACTTGTTATAGACTCACACAAAACGTGTATATTTTAGCAATAGCGTTTTCAGACTTTAATGTATTATTGTAAGCTGCTGCTGTTTGTTACACTCAACTAGTATTCTATACCTCGCGTGATTAGAGCTCTAATCGTTTATCATTATTCTTTTGCTGTACAAGTCAGGGCGGGCTAGTTAGGTGTCAGTGGTGTTAACTGTTAAAAAGCAATAATAAAACGCAAATCCGTTCATCTTCGTAATTTCGAAACTATTTATTAATTTTTATTAGAATTGAAAATTATTTATTGGTGTGTGGTGATTTTTAATGTTTCTCTTTTAGTCACAGTTACCGCGGTGACATTGGAACTGTGATTCTTACGATTGATATTAAATTTGCTATCACACACGTTTTGTATTGAATGTGAATAAATTATATAGTTAAAAATGTGTTTTATTTAAATCGTTATCCCAATTGATGAAAAAAAGTTATGTAGGTATTCAGATTTCTACAGAACTAAGAACCCTTGAGCATGCTGAACATATAAACCTTGTAGCATACCTGAGTAGAGATGGGCGTCGGGTAAATACCCAGGTAAATTCCCATTTGGGTAAATTCATGGGTAAATATATTTAACAACAGGGCCCTAATTCACTATGACCACTAAATGATTCCTTGCTTCGAAACCACGTCAATTCATTAGTTCGCCGCGCGATAGGTAGGCTAATTCACGTAACAAAAGAAGTTCAGATGCAGTGCAGTTGCAGTGAAGTTCCGATCAAAACAACGTTTTTAGTATTCTCTACCGCTATCAGATACGCGCATTATCGGTATTCTCCTACTGCGCGTCATCGGTGCGTGATTCTGAACGCAACAAGATCGGTATTTTAATATTCGTTTGACGTCTCAAAATGACACCTTTTAGGTTTCATTTCGATCAACGTGCAATTTCGGTTACGCACAACATAAGTTCCTCAATATTTACTTTTGTTGGCATCAAATTATATTTTTTGGGAATGTAAGTGTTTAAAATGAAATATTATTCGTTTATTTGTTAAAACCTGTTAACTAAGTAGTTTTCAATTAAATTCTAAATGTTTTTTTTACGTTTTTAGTGAACATGAGTTACAAACTTGGGTTGAGGATTTTATTCTTCGCTGCCGAAATAGATGGCCGAGAACGAATTCCATCATTCACACACATTCACATTCTATGGTCTGAGCAAAGACTTGACTCGGCAATTGATTGAAAAGCTAGAGGCATGAATTCCGAAGGAGAGAAGGAAAGATGGTTTGATTGAACAAGCAAAGGTTAGTCTCCCCACAATCTTACTGCTTTCACCAAGTAGAGCAGCGATTCTCTCCTGTAAAGGGGATAAAGAAGTGGGTACGCCTGGCCCTCCAACTGTACCTTGTTGATTATTCCAAATCTGCCTAATTCGGTTGAGCAAGCGGCTCTTATAGTCGGTGTACCACAACATATTACAAATCTAGTTATTTACCCAAGTATAATGTACCGATAGCGATACACATAGGTGCAATATCGATATGATCTAACAGACCTTGTTCCACTTTTTGGGAGTTCTTGGATGCCCGTCTGTCTCGGCATTTAATATATTGGCGCACTCTGACCAAAGGCATGATGTCAGGGCACTCGCTTCTCTCGATTTTACTCTGCCACGGGCAAAATCCCTGTGGTCCTCCAAATACTCGACCAGCAGTTCCATTTGCCGCACAGTCACACGTTTGCGTGAAGTCTACTGAAGAATCAGGATGAAACTTACATGAAATTAATTTAAACTGCTACTACTTCGTTTAATTCACTGTACCTACATCCTTAATCATTTTATTATAATCATCATAATATATACTTACCATCAACTTACTATCAAAGTTCACTGAGCCTTGCATTTCGCGCTCGTTAAGTCATTAGCGCGTTTCCTCATATTATGACAGTTTTAGTTTTATGTGGCAATGTTAGACCATCATTCAGACAAATTTTAGTTAAATATATCTTTGATTGTGAATCAAAACATAATTGATCTTTTATATGGTAAGAAAAAGCACTAAAATCAGTACTGGGATTTTATTTAAGTATTATAATAACGTTATATTCATTTTAATGTAATCGATTCTATTCGATTATTTAGTGAGATATATTTTTTCTTTCATGTGGCCACGCCGTAGGTAAGTTTGGTAGAGTTTGGCATGGGTTTGGTTGCCGCACAGTAGAGTACACTATAGGGTTGCCGTTATCCGTCTAATTATAGTTCTCTTTGGTTGCCGTGCAGTGGACTTGCAGTTTACGCGCAGTTCAAAGATTACGAGATACACTTTATCTCTCAAATCTAAACTTAACTGCTACTTACTGCACTGCAACTTCATCGGCGCGTCATGAAATTACGTGAATTAGCCCTAGGAAAGCGATGATGGCGTGTTTTGAACGGTCAAAATACCACGCTTCGACAACCTTATGCCATCGTTGTAGTTTCGAGTAAAGTAAGATTGTGTTCGAGTAAAAACATAAAATTACTCTTGAGTATAAAACTTATATTGAAGAAGGTTAGAAACAATTATTTTCGTATATATACATAGGACCATATATAGACACAAAGCTACAATGTCCCTTGTGTAGGTAACATTGGTAATATTGTCGGCGACGAGATCCTACCTAGCTACCTGGGCACTAGGGCATAAGTAGTACGAGGACCGCTATGTACGTCGTGAGTTAGAAATGTTTTCTAGCTAGAATCTAAAAAGGACTTTTTTTTTAACGATAATTTCTAATTAGTTTAATTAACTTACCTTTATTATAGCGGTCATAGTGTATTAGGGCCCAGAATTAGGACCCAGTAACGTTGAATTAAGATGGGTGCACGTGAGTGCGTATCTCTATTTCTCGAACGTCGACTATAATAAATTGATTTTATGTGTATTTATTTCTTTAAAACGGTTTAAAACAAATTACAAAAATTAAAGACACTGTATACACATGCACATAAAAGAGAAAATATAAAATCATCAAGTTCTGGTTAAAAAGTAAGCCACACTTTCATAAAACCCTCTCACAGTACTTCTGGCATGCCGATAAAAGCTTCGTCCATTCGTCCGCAAACAGATCGTTTTTTGGATTAGAATCCAAGAGATCATTAGATAGCGCGGCCAGAGTACGTGGTACTTGGGACTTCTACAGTCGCTACGGTGCGACATGGAGGCACAGCAATCATCCTAAGCTTTCTGCCGTGGCAGTAATGGTCTGGGAAAAAGAAGCGAGCCATTACAGCATGCAGATCAGGCGTCAATAGTGCCTCGGAGCGTCTTCCAGGCTATGGTGAGCTGGTCTTTCTCCTTATCTCTAACGAGTTATATCTAAGGCAGCCTAGTAAAAATTTTGTCGGATAGAGGTAAGAATAATAGTATACGCATAGAGAGAAATCTGAGGAACGCTTTTTGTACTTTTTTCCAGTAAAAGTGCTTAGGTACTTTCGTTTGGATTCCACACACAGTAACTGAATTCCAATTTCCTACGTACGAGTGCATTCAATATAATTTTGATGGAATGACGTGTGGAGCGAAAATCGCTGCAAGTACGCAGAACAACGGTTTCTTTGGCTACCGTAGCAATGTGGTCGTGGAAGGTGAGCTTTCGTTCGAATGTGACACCCAGATCTTTCATGTTTTCATTATATTATCGTTATTTAAATAGTATTCATAGTTAACTGGGTGGCGCTTTCGGCCTAATGTTTGCGAAGCATTTGGACGGATTAAATTCCATCTTATTATCCCAGCTCCACTTGTATATAGCATCTATGTCTTGATGCAGTGCCAAAAAGTTACGCTCGGAGTTTATTTCGAGGTATAATTTCAAGTCATCAGCATACAACAGACATCTTGCATGACAGAGAAATTGGGGAAGATTATTAACTATGATTAAAAATAGTAAAGGCCCCAAAATTGAGCCCTGACTTACTCCGAAACGCGTGGGGTGCTTGCTTGTTTCGTACATACCTAGCCTAATTAACTGCTGCCGATGGCGTCGGTAGTCTGCGAAGAAACTGAGGAGAGATGATGCGAAACCTATGCAGCTAAGTTTCATCAGCAGCGTCTCGTTGTTAACCTTATCAAACGCCTTTCGAAAGTCGAAATGAAGTACGTCTACCTGTCCGCGGTCCAAGCTTGAGGAGATGAATTCAACAAGTGTCAGGAGATTCGTGTTAACTGAACACTTGTTTCTAAAACCGTGCTGCTCATCACATAAATATTTGTTTACTTGCTCGTATACTGCATTATGATGATGAGGATGTTCTCAAAGACCTTCACCGGGGAAGATAAAATTGCGATAGGGCGGTAATCTTCAACGGAACTTTTGTTTTGGGTTTAAGGAATAGGTGTTAAGTTGGTGGAGGTAGCGATGCGTGCTTTAGATCACAAATATCTGCTGGTAGATCCTCAAGCTGTTTCACGGAAGCATACTATTTTTGATATTTTCAATTTCTGAGTTTAACTTCGTGATATCTTTTAGTCATTTTGTGCAATCAAGATGATCAAACAATATTGGGGGTAATTTTTCAAGTACCTTCGCCACAAAAACTGGAATCACATCACGATCTGTACCATTGAACACACTAACAATGTGGCCTAGGTCTCTTCCTTCCTTCAATTTCCTTTTTCTTGTGATGTACTGCTTTCACTGCTTGTGAACGCGGAAACACAGATTCTCTTTAGCGTTTCTTCATCAATTACGGATATTTTATTTTGCACATACGCTAGATGACGATATTGCAAACGTTAGATACATTTTAACACTTGAGACATTGTTACAAAACGCGTCGACGCACTTCGACGAGTGACTGATAAAAATATGTTTATTTTCTTGACTTAATTAATGAAAACATTTGTATGATAAACACAAAAAAAAAAAACTGAAAAGCTTGTGAAGTAGATTCGTTGACAGGACTAGTCAATAGTCATCGGCCTATTTATTAAGGAAATTAGCTGCCCTTTGTGGAGTTCGTCCGTTCCGCTTAATAATGCGCGTGACCGAAAACATAAAATTATATTTGTGTTGCTACAGAGGCACCTGCTGGCAAAAAACTACGGCATGCCGTTCATTGGTACAATTAACCTACAATTGTCATCGCGGTCTAACCAACGTATAGTTTGGACTGCCATTTAGAATAAGATTAGACATTTACCTATATAAATCTTTGTACAGTTCGTTCAACGAACTTTTACCGGGAAGAATCCCATCTCTATTCCTGAGTGTCATTGCAAGTTAATTTAAGTAGCTCTCATTTCCGTGTTCCCGCTACACCTTAGCCTCTGAATAATTCAAACTTAGCTGCGCGGTTTTTGGTGCTGATCTCAGATCCTGGCCTATCTTCAGCTGGTTGGACTGGCTGGTAGGTACGTCAAAGTGTCAGGTAAATGTACAAGGTTTGTTGGAAATTCCAGCCTGTTCTTAAAACTCAGCTAATAAATAAAACGCAATTTCGGTATACATATTTTATTATGATATTTTTGTAGTACGAGTATATTAATAAAAATAAAACTCAGCATCAGTATACATTTGGTAATTATGATATTAAGTTGATATTACGATTTAGTACCAGTACGGTTATATTATTATTAGGTCGGTACAGTGTAGTTGGCGCAAAACACGCGTGTCATTTGACTTTTAAGTAATTATCTTAAGGGTTAAACTGCTATGAATAACACGCGCTAGTGAAATGCTGCAACAGTAGTAATTGTTTATTGTGTAGTAATTATTTTTATGCGGCGAGTGATTGGAGCTCTTGGAAGTACTTGCTGTCTTTATCTGCCAGTTGTTCGAGAATCTCGTCGATGTCTGTGTTTGGGAAACGTTCCACCCACGATTTGATCATGCCCTCAGCCGTCGCTGGGTAGCGCTTCAGGTCTATTTCCTCACCTAAAATGACACGGATTTCAAATATTGTTTAAGTTTCTAACGTACAGTCGGAGACTAAAGGCTAACTTCAAACTTTGGTGCGTTACGTAATAAACGTTACGCCACCCGCGGCGAAGCTTGTACACTGCAGAAAATTCTGCACACGGCATTTATTTTAAATGGAATATTGGAGGAAATATTTTCATTGCGTTATTTTTGCCGTCGTGCAGGTCTTTGAAATGAAACTTCTTAGGCGGCGATTCGATCATTGGATGAGAATTGAGAGTGAAATTTCAAGGACGCATCACGTTTAGGCACATTTCGTACCATGAGGAGAGAAAAAGATATCGACTCTCTCGTCTCTCACACTAAGGACGAATTTCACAAACTGTAGGATTATTCTAACAAATAATTTTAAGTTTTTGACAGTTTTTCCATACTAGAACTGTCAGACGTCAATTTCATTCCACAGATAAAAGATTTGCTTTCTTACTTTGGTAAAACCAGCCCTAAATCTCCTTAGTGCCGATTTCACTAATGAAACTGAACACGTTCAGCACATGTAAAACGCGTTCAAGAGCTGTCAGTGTCTAAATTATTGTGAAAGGACAATGCCAGAAACTCTATAGAACTTTGCCACACTCAAATCAAAAAGTCATTTACAAGCCTGCAAAATGCAGCATCTTAAAGCTTATTTATTACTGTTAACTAAACATTTGTCATAATGCCTGTAGAACTTGCGGTTTCTGTTAAAATCTTAAAACAATAATGACATTGATAATAGGTTAGGTGCAGTTTATAATTGTTAAAAAGCGATTTAAACAACATCTAGGTTACGCATTAACATAATTATTATAATCGCAATATGAGTTTTTGTTTTACAGAAATTAAAAAAAAAATGTGTATCATGCGCAATAAGTGTACCGCAATAGGAAATTCAGTGGTTGAATTCCTTTTATCATTGATTTGTAATCGGCAAGTTCTACTGTAAAAAAATGTATTATGAAAAGGTCCTTTAATCATTACAATTATTTTCATTAATTGACATTTCCTGTAAATTGCTGGGGCAGGATCTGGCATTCTCATTTTAACACTGACACCTCTTGAACTGGGTTTAAAAGTGCTAATCGCGTTCAGTTTCATTAGTGAAATCGGCACTTATTCTTTATTGAGGTGTCGTGCACGAAAAAAAAAACGTTTTTGTCAATTTCTTATCTAATTGTAAGAAAGCTTGAAATAATTGAAACAATTATTCATCACAATGTCTGTGTGGGTATAAAAGTACAGTTTCCGTGGCGCTAAGCCATTCGTGTCAGTCACAGTACCTATTAAGTACGAGGGCGGGTCAATAAGTCCGTGACTTTTGGAATAAAACACAGATTTTTTGATAAATAAATGTTTTATTTTTCAACGTAGTTTCCCTTGAGCTCTATACACTTTGTCCAACGCTTCTCCAATTTTTTTATCCCTTCCAAAAAATATGATTTGTCGAGGTCCTCAAAATAGGCCTTTGTTTGCGAGATGACTTCATCATTGGAGTCAAATCTTTTTCCACCAAGCCATTTCTTCAGGTTTGGGAACAAGAAGTAGTCACTCGGAGCCAAATCTGGAGAATAGGGCGGATGGGGGAGCAATTCATAGCCCAATTCATTGCCATGGATTTTTGCCATGGCAACTGCACATGTGTGCACCCTTGCATTGTCTTGGTGGAAAAGAACTTTTTCTTGGCCAAATGAGGTCGGTTTTTTTTCAAATCTTCATTGAATCGGTCCAATAAGTTGGCATAATATTCCCCATTGATTGTTCCTTCCCTTTTGAAGGTAGTAAATGTGGATTATCCCGCGTGCATCCCAAAAAACAGTCGCCATGACTTTATTGGCGGACAAACCCACCTTGGCCTTCTTTGGCGCCGATTCACCCTTAGAAACCCTCTGTTTTGACTGTTGTTTGGTCTCTGGTGTGTTGTGATGGATCCATGTTTCGTCCACGGTTACAAAACGGCGCAAAAACTCCTCCATATTGCGATTAAACAACGCCAAACCTTCCTGCGAAGTTATTACACGATTGCGTTTGTGGTCGACTGTGAGCAAACGCGGCACCCATCTTGCGGAAAGCTTTCTCATGCCCAAGTGATCATTCAAAATTGAAACCACTGAGCCAGGCGAGATCCCTACGGCTTCCACAATCTCTTGCACTTTCAATCTTCGGTCAGCCAACACCATATCGTGAATTTTTTCGATTGTTTCGGGTGAAGAGACCTCAACTGGGCGTCCAGGACGTTCGGCATCTTCAGTGCTTGTACGGCCACAACGAAATTCAGTAAACCACTTTTTTACCATTGAAATCGATGGTGCAGAGTCCCCATAGTATTTATCAAGCTTAGCCTTGGTCTCGGTAATGGTTTTTTTTCGCAAAAAATAATGCTTAATAAGCACACGAAATTCACTTTTTTCCATTTTTTTCCTCAAATTACTGGGTAGTCTGATAAAGATAGCTGTCAAACACAAACTAACTGACGCAGCAAGTTCAAATTTTGACAGGAGTCAACTGACAGATGCCTGTTGACAGAAGTAGTGTTGCTTTTTCAGTAAAGAGGTCAGAAATTCAAAAAGTCACGGACTTATTGACCCGCCCTCGTATCATAACTTTTGCGCTCTCGAAAATATAGTTTAGTTTGCCCTGGATTTACTCAATGAAGATATTGTAATATCATAAAATAAAATTTTAATTTCGTTCCAAGAATAGTTGAAGAGTAATGTGTGATTTAAAAATTTCTTGAAACGGTTTTTTTATGTTAGAGATAAATACATTACTGTTTATTTTTTTCGAAAAATAGGTTTTTCAAAATTATTTTTCTGTTATACTTTGTATCGAAGTTGAAAAAAGCGGTTCAGGCACGTGTTATTAGACCATATACAACATGTCCCAAAATTCAACGATAAGCCAACACCGGAGGGTAGACCTGCCCAGAATTAATCAAAATGACAAATAAAACGATCATTTATAAGGCGATGTCGTGCATGTATTAATGCTGGTGGCAAACAGTTCGAACATTTGCTATAATGTTAATAACTTAATAAATTGCACGAGTCACTGTTTGTACCATTTGTTTTGAAATTTTAAATTTTTTTCAAGAACTATTACTTTTATTACACCCGACCGTCATTTGGCCCCTGTTAAGAAATAATAGGCACGTATATTTTTTATAACTTGTTTTCCTAGAGTATTATACCATTTTGGAATGTTGGTTAGTTGCGTAAATTTTTAAAAAAACTTGCCATACTAGTGTTCATACTTTTTTTTTACACCACGATAAGTAAAAGTTGGTTAAAAGTAAAAGTCTTCAAAAAATTTAGGGAATAAAATAAGTTTCATTAATTTTCGTTATAAAACAAGAGTAATTCTGGTTTTTTAAAGAATTGTAGTAGATAGCAGTGCTATTCAGGTTGCCTATAAAAAAAAGAAACAAATATTTAAAAAAATTGTGGTCATGGTAGTGAAAAATATCATAAACGGTCTCAATTTCTGAAGAATTGCATTTTTTTTATATAACTTAAAATATAATTGGGATATTTTTATTTTTTTTTCCCCGATTAGTCCGGGGCAGGTCTATCCTCCGGTGTTGGCTTATCGTTGAATTTTGGGACATGTTGTATAATGTTGATGATATTTTTTTATGTTCAAAATCAAAAGATAAAAAAGGATCAAAGGTTGGTCTCGAGTTATTTTTTGGAAAACTTGTTGCGAATATTTATGATTTTCCATGAATACTTCATTTATTTGTAAAATCCCTTTCAGCCTTATTCAAAACGAAGAACTTGACTTTTTAAATCACAAACAACTTTCTCTTTCTCGCAAAAATTGCACAAAATTGGTCAAATTCTGTCGATTTCGTGCACGGTCTCTCACTCTTAAGAAGTTTCACTTCTATCACGTTTTTTAAACATACATTTGAAGCAATGGATATTGTATTATCAAACTTAGTCTGAATCTGACGACAGAAAAAAAACTATACTTGTGGGCTGTGGGACTGACTATCTTAAGCCATAAAATATAACTGGCACATACCTTTGTTGCTGTTAATAAGGAAAGTGTTTGGCTGTACAAAGATATTGCGCGGCTGTTTGTGCATCATCACGATCTCGCGCCAGCGGCCCCACGGCTCGTCCAGCCGGCTGTATTTCTCGAATAGCTTCTCGCCAGCGTCGAAGTCAGCCGTAGCCTTTATTGTTTGCAGTTTAACTAGGAAATCACCTGAAAATTGATGCATTAATATTTTAGTTTTTGTGAGGAGAACGATATAATACAAGGTGTTAATGACCTCTGCCAAGGTCGCGGGTTGTTCGAAAGAGATACCGTGGCCCAGGCACAGGCAACTGAAGGTACGCGGGTGGTTTTAGTCAGTAAAAGTCTGACACGCCCTCCCGCTCCACCCAGAGCGGGAGAAGTTATTATTACATTACCCTACATCAAAACATTGAGCAAAGATTATTGCTTTGAAACGACTAAGAATCGCTGTTAACGGCAACGCGCAATGTAACGCACTCAGATTGTAAGAAAATAACCCGCAGGATGAATGGGCAAGAATATTCACAAATGGGTATCCCATATAAAAATATGCACTTACTAGGGACCGCATCCTAAACTGACTAACTATTCAATCTTAGATGCTCTTCATCATTTTTTTACGTACCAATAATCTTCTTCCCCCGAGTGGCGAGATGTTCCCGCTGTAGTGTGAGGCGCAGGTTCTTGCCAGGTTCAGACTCAGTGATGGTGAGCATGCCTTCGCCTTCCAGCTCCAGCAGACGCATCAGCACGAAGCGAGCACGGGCGTGCGCCTGGTTTGAACGTTGTATAAATAAAATAAATAAAAATTAGGTACTATATCTAATAATAATTCAAGTTAAAACATTTAAAATATTTCTGTTGGGATAAATTTGGATGAATTTTATTTCAATTTTGTTAATTGTTTGTAAAAACTACTTATACACGTCCAAACAAAACGTCCAAAAATAATATTCTAAAAATAGATGAGGTCGGGTGTTTCCTAAGTCAAAGTCAACGCATTTATTTCAAATAGGCACTTATGAACGTCAACATTTACATTAAAAATAGAATTGATTCTAGGCGCCCCTTGCAAAAGGTTATTTCGTATGGAGAAGAAGGGACATGAAACTCCACCGTTACTCTTTAAAATTTTTTACAATATATGTTTACATTAATTATATTTTTATATGTGAAGAAGATGCACCAAGAATAAAAATACTATGCCACATTACGTAATTATTTAAAATAAAGCAGACAGATAAATCAATCACGTGATACATGGTGCTCACATATAGACAAACATTGTAAAAATATATGATTTTCCTAAAATATTAACTAGGAATAAGTCAGTGTGTGAGTTTAGTAAAAATATAACAAATTATACAATTAAATTAGCTACCAGTTTTGGATTTGTGATTTTGTCTAGCAGATTGTCCCATGGAGCTGGACCATCATGTTTCCAAGCATATATAATCCTCTAATTTGTAATATGCATATTTACAAAGTCTACTTTTTATATTAATTTTAAATTTTCTTTCATTTAATTGCAATATATCACAAGGTATTTTATGAAAACATTAAACACAGTACCCCATTAATGATGTATGTACTTTAGCTCATCTGAAAAATGGTTGATCTATTTTATCTTTATTTCTAGTTTTAAAAATTATGTCTAGGTATCACTTATTTTATTAAAAAGATGTAGTTTTTTTTAACCGTCTACTGTCAAAAGTTCCTGTAATGGTTTGTTTGAAATAAATGCTTTGAGTTTTCTCGTAGTAGTATTCGAGAAGAAACGTCAAGTTAGTCACCTTAGGTGACCTAGCGGTACTGGCTACCCAAGGCGCGGTGACAATGATCATCATTTAGTTACGAGCCCATCCATATGCCGCTTTAGGCGTTTGCCTTATTTATGAGAAAGCGATAGTCCGTGACTAACTTTTAAACTAGTAATATCTAATGCATTCGAGCAACACTTTACAAAGAAATCGTTCCGTGACAGCCTTTTGTTGGGTCTAAGTTGTTGGCTTACAACGTGGGCCAGACAAAAAAGTTTCGTGTGAGCACAAGAGATAGAGAAATTAAATTTCTGTCGCATTTACTCTTACTACTGGATCCTTAATTATTATTATTTAGTAACTTGCCTATTGCTCATTATCTTTTAACCGTTATTCTAAAGATAGTATAAATTCATAGATGCAGTACCTGCAGCCACGTCTTGGTGGCGGGCTGGTACATCTCCGTAGCCTTAGCGGCTCCGTTCCATAGGAGACTCAGCCAGTTCACGTAGGTTACATCCTCTGCTTGCTGACCCTCGTACCCGAAGATTCTGAACGGTAAAGAAAAAATATTAACATGGATAACAAAATATTACGTCAGTATATCCCGAAGCGTAACGCTGAAGCGTGTAATAGTACACCCATAGTTAGCCAAATCCCATGTAATTGGGGGCGAACCTATTACTATAAACTTGCACAAATCCAGACTCCGTGTTGCTAATGAGAATAGCACTTCGCTCGACCTAGTCATTCGTAAAATATTACATCAACTCGATTATAACTTAAATTTTAATAGCCCGTTGATCAAATCTCAAGCCATGGCATGCTAAGATAGACCCCAGAGGTCTGATTGGGTACCTTGTTAATTTTTCAACTTTACGCACACAGTCAGCTTCTGCCTACACGTTTGGTGTGTACATTCTTCATTCATAACTCTATAGGTAGATATAGTTATACTCACTTCAATATCTCAGGCACCAACGAGAGATACAAGCCAACAGCTTCAGCGCGGCACTCTTCAAACGCAGAACCAAGTGTCGTGAACGTGCCGTCGTAAGTCTCGCCCGGCTTGTACCACGACTCGATCTCTTTACCTGGTATAAGAGAGCCAACTATGTTAAAGGTACTATTCCGAAGGCGACCGTAAACCGCAGTGGCAAAACCACCCATTCGCGAAAACAGACCGCAGCGACAATATCGTCTTCTTTGTTATTGCGGCAGGCTATATGTCGCCATCTCACACATAATCAGCCTATAATGTTTCCACTGCTGGGACACTCCTCCTCTCTGTGAGAGGGAGTGGGCCGAAATCCACAACTCGGGTCCAGTGCGGGTTGGTAGATGCCACATGTCTTCGAATTTTAGGTGCTTGGACATTATCCTCGCGTTGTTTTCCTTCACATTTATAGAGCAGTGGTGATGAAATAATTTACACAAAGTAAAGCGTCTGTTAGGGTACGACCTACAACTCGTACAACTCGTAAGTGGCAGCTGGAACCACCACTACTCGCCATCTCTCAATTAAAAGTTGGCACGTCCGACAGTGTTTGATGACGCAAGTCATTTTCTTGGTTCAACTTTATATTACGAGAAAGGCAAAAAACATGCATCGTGTAAACGGAGCCAGATCATGCATATTTCAATTGGGAATAGCTATGCATACTTCGCGAATGCGAATTTCCATGGAGTTGCTTGCCCGTTCTTCTCAATACGAATCTACGCATGGAACGGGCAACTTTACTTTCAATTTCCTGACTAACTGCACTTTTTAGCAATTCATAATTTCCCGTAAATGGTTTAATTGAAATCTCCGCAACAATTCGTCTAAGTCAAAACTTAGACGAATTGTTGCGGAGATCTTGAGTAGGACGATGTTTTTGTTTTGTAATCGTTCCGCTAGATATTATAGTGCGCGCGGAACTAGTTGGCCGTGCCTTAAGTATGTGAGCGGTGGGACGGAGAGGCCGGGGCGCTTGCTGTCATTACTCAGTTCGGCGCCGTACTTCGCGATGACATCACGCGTTCAAAGTTCCGGCTAGTTTAGAAAAAACGCACATGAGATTGCAATAGCGAGATGAGTCCGCCGATAAAAAGACAATCTAATGAAATAATATTTAAAGTAAATTGTAAGTAAGTAATATACATAAATTAGTAGCAGAAGCTACAGGTATATCAGAACGAAGTGTAATGAGAGTGATTGCTGAAAGTAAAACTTCCTTGCAAAATACAGGGGAAGCAAAGTTTAGTTCTCCGCGGAGACCAAAATAAAAATAAAATAAAATACAAGTTGATGATTTTGATTTTGGAGTGATAAGAAGAAAAATTAATCTGGCAATCTTATACGGCAGACAACAAAAAACCGAGTCTACGGAAACTAAATTCTGTGTTAAAAGAAGAAAATATTTTAGATTGCGGATTAACTTTTTTAAGAGAACTTTTGCACAAACTGGGATATTCATTAAAAAAATGTAAATCGAAGAGATCCCTCTTAATAGAGAGACTAAACATTGTTGAATGGGGAGTGAAATATTTGAGGGCCATAAGAAAATTCAGAGAAGTCAAACGAAATATATTCATTTTGGACGAAACTTACGTTAACCAAAGTCACAATGTCGAAAAATGTTGGCAATCTTCGTCGGAGCCTGGAATTTATACAGATATAGGCAAAGGAAGGCGTTTAATAGCAGTTCACGCTAGTAGCCGGAACGGGTTAGTTGACGATGCTTTGCTAATTTTAAATCAGATTAAAAAACGGGAGATTATCACGGAGACATGAACTCTACAATTTTTTTAACTGGGTTGATCGAAAATTAATACCTAAACTTCCACCTAACTCAGTCATAGTTATGGATAATGCTGCCTATCATTGTGTGCAAGTTGAGAAGAATTCGACTTGAATTGTCCAAATTGAAAATTAATATGCAGAACTGGTTGCAAAATCATAACGTGCCATTTTCTCCCACGATGATCAAAGCCGAGCTCTTGAGGTTGATTAATATGACCCAATCAGAAAAAATATACACGATTGATGAACTTCTGAAAGCTGCAGGTCATACTGTTCTAAAACTACCTCCATATCATTCAAACCTCAACCCGATCGAGCTTCTGTGGACAAATATTAAAACATGCCGGGCCAGCAGGGCTAACATGACAGGCGCGAGAAAGCTATCTATCTCGATTTCGTCGAAATTTGTCTACGAATCTGACGTTATTATAATAATAACGTCAGATTCGTAGACAAATTTTGCCTATGATGACCGTTAGTTAGGCTCGAGTAAACTCGAAAAAGGCACTTTTTCATTTCAAGATTTTTCTTTATCTCGCGACGAGATACCGATGAAGTTATTAAAAACAAATAATTTTTATAATTGCAACATCGATCGAATTTACTCATGGAATTAATACGTACTCTAATGATTTTGCGTCTACCTATTTTAATTTGTTTTTCGTTTCTTGGAACCGACTTAAAAAAAAAAAAAAAAAAGATTTGTGGCTTTGGTTATTTTGTTGCGAAAGTTTGATATTGCCTTACCCACAACCTCCGAGATTTCGATAATCACCATCATTGGCAAAGAGACTAGTTATTACTGCACGTGATGCTCATCCATGTAGTAGTGCCTCTCTACAGTCTCAGCCCTCTGCTACAGTTTTTCTCGCGGCCGCCGAAAAGAACTACATATTATTTTTAAGGAAGGTATTTTTATTAATATTATGTTTTATAATAAAATGATGAGTAAAATAAGTATAATTATGCCATGTTATTTTGGAGTTTTTTATTTTATTTTTATTGTATCATAATTTTGTCAACTCTTCTCGTCGTCAAAATTGTGGACGACTACATTGGAGTAAATCGGTGATTTTCTCATGTTGAATTGTTAAAATGCGAGAAAAATTATGTGCCATGTTAGGGTTTAACGAGAAAACATCAATTTTGACAGAACGAGTCGAATATTTTGTATGGCAGTGCTGTCAGAAAACGAGTAAAGTGACGGTATAGACGCGACGAGAAAAACGAGAGTGAGTGATTGTCGCGTTTGGCATGTTAGCCCTGCCGAGATCACATTAATGCTATTGCATTGGACGAGAAAATTACAATACTAACAAGGCTATTTTCCGAATTCCCTGCCGAACAATGGCAAAAATGCGATGATCACGTACAAAAAATGAACAAGAATACTGGAATCATGATATAAGATTTGATACTATGATGGACGAAATCATTATAAACTTACAAGATGATTCTGAATCAAGTTCAGAGAGTTCAGAATCAAGTGAGAAGGATATGTCAGAGTAATTTCATATATTAATTAAATAATCTCATGTATCATTAAAATATGTCAGAATAATTTCATAAGTGATTCAGAGGATATCTCAGAATAATTTCATATAATCTGTTTTTGGTTTATTTTACTATTAATTACAATATAATTAGATAGGTACAATATAAACTTCTGAAAGTTAAATTGTTTTTTATTTATTTTTTCAATGATTGTACAATTATTGTTCACGATATCTCGAGATTGGTCATCACTGTCTAGTAGGCAACCCGCCCCCTCACCCCTATCGCCACCTAAGGCGCGGCCAACTAGTTCCGCGCGCACTATAGCAAAATATAGCTGTAGTTTGGATTATAATACAGTCAGTCTTTGACAACATATTTGAAACCGTCGGTAAACTGTACTCAAGTTATAAACGATTAAACATACTAGAATGAGAGAATCAACTCTTACCGAAAGCCGCATAAGTCCACGTACGCACGGACGTAAAAATATCGCTACGGGATTTTTTCGCGCACCAGTTCGTTCCAATAAGAAATAATGCGATAAGGACGCCCGTTGTATGTTTTGTAGTGTTTAATTTATTTTTATGTTATGCATTTTCTGGCATACCAACGTAATCAGCCTTTAATGTTCGCACTGCTGGGACACAGGCCTCCTCTCTTCGAGAGGGAGTGGGCTGTAATCCACCTCGCGGGCCCAGTGCGGGTTGGTAGATGTCACATGTCTTCGTATTTTTGGTTCTAGGACATGTCGGTTTTCTAACGATGTTTTGCTTCACCGTTTTGACAGCAGTGGTGACGAAATAATTTACACAAAGTAAAACGCCGGTCTGGGTTCGAACCTACGACCCACAACTCGTAAGTCGCGGCCGTTACGACTAGGCCACCATTGCTCTCATACCTTTTCTGGCATACCTTCAATAAAGTAAATAAACAAATAATCATACCAGTAAGTGGGTTCTTGACCTTTTCCTTGTCAAAGTTGAAGGTGCCGTCAGATTTCTGCTGCAACAGCTTGCCGCTACCATGGCCTAACAACTCGTGTAGGCCTACTTGTACCTTTTAGGAAGATATTTAATTTTAGTTAATATTTATTTATTTATAGTTAATTAAAACGGTACAACACCAATTACATTAATTAACATAGAAACAATCATTACGTTGTGTATGATTTAATTTAAAACTAACATGGAACAGCGAACTCCCTTGCATGCTTTCTCTCACAACACCAGACATACGCATGATTTTATTCCATTCATTTGCAAACACATCACATTCAGGGTTGGCAGTAAGAAGGGCGTTTGGCATCTTTAGAGTACGACAGACTGGGGATTCGGCTCTGGCTACAGTTTTGGATGGCAGTTGCGTCAATAAGACAACAGAATATAAAAAATAAGTGGAAGTGCCCACACAGCTTGATAGCGAAATCGATCATGCAGAAAAATATGTAAAATAATGACAACCTTCGACAGTTGTAATAAGTATTAATTTTGTATGAACAACAAATAACCTTTTTGTCAAAGTTGAATGTTTGTAAAGCATATGGCCATAGAAAGAAACAGCCACTCAAGCATGAGTAAAAGAGACGCTCTACAAAGCTGAACTTTTTCTAAACTTTAATGGGTTATATCCACCGCTTATTAGAGCGAGCGCGTACTACGACTTTTTATAGCGCAATTATTTTGTCGCAGTAATGCAATGGTATAATAGGTTGTTTAAAACTGCTTGAGATGTTTTGCATAAAACCTTTACGGCCTGCTCTATGAACGAAATACACGGCAGGGCAGAGGCGTCTGCAGCTGGGGGCATGTAGACCACCACCACCACACTGTAGAATATGAATGTTTTAATCGCATCTAGGATCCTTTTCGTAAAAAAAATAAGAAAATGATTGAAACGTCTCGATATTCGCTCGTAAAAGTCGTGACCTCACAGAGGTCATTAGCTGCTTATTCAGATTTAAGTACCTAGTTTACAGAAGGTACTGTTTTTGTAAAACTTCGAGGAGGGAATTCAATACTGTATCTACTTAGATTTAGGTCGTTTTGTATTTTAAATTAGCATTTATTTTTATTGTAAGCGACAACTCTTTTATCAAAATAAGACAAGATCGAGTTACGAAGTCTACCTACGTTGGTTTATTGTTAACATCATCACGCCTGCATTCCCCATAGAGATAGGCAGAGGTGTATTGACGGACGGGCACCGCGCCCGCGCCTCTGCCCCGCCGCGTCTTTCGTTTATAGAGTAGGCCTTAAAGGTTTTATGCAAAATATCTCAAGCAGTTTTAAATTATGATAATTACGTAAAATAAAAAAATAAACATTTAGATAAATAATTCTTTTTCGTTTCTATAGCTTCTGTACGACCTATAGATGTCCCTCTTTAAATATTTCGTGAATAGATACACCTTACATATCATATAATTAACTTAACTGTCATTGCTTTACATATTTTTTTACCTATTTTGGTATTGTCATTTTATTCTAGCATAATTAATGTATCTTAAAATAATGTAAAACATTTTGAAAGAGTAACGGTGGAGATAATTGCCCATTGTTCTCCATACGAAAACACCTTTTGGAAAGTAGAACAGAATTTATTCACAATTCTTTTTTTTTTTTGTAAGTATTGACGTTCTGAAGTGCCTTTAATGTGCCTTTTTGAAATAAATGATTAGATTTGTCGCATTTTGACGCGATAGCTCGCGACGCGATTGTCGCATAAGTAAATTTCGGCATTTGCAGCATACAAAAATTTGATATAAAGTATCAGCTGGGAAAAAATGAATTCTTTTTTTCTTCCTCCACTTCTCCCGAAGAAACAATGGAGAAGTAAGACAAACAACTTATACGAAATCAATTTTAAGAAGGAACAATTCATTGATTTTTTCGTCGCAGTGCGGACTTGAACTTTCTGCGATATTTTACACTGCGGTTCTAGTGTCGTAAAAAATTAAATAGTAGTAGTGCGCGCTAGGTCTCCGCAGACTGTCGTACCAAACTCATGACCGATTAAGTTGTTCATCAGTAACTATAGCTGGGCATCTTTTTGACAAATTATGTATATTTTATAGCAACTGGATAGGCACTATCTTCCAGGAAAGTTAAGCAAAACTTGTAAGGAAATTGTATTTTCCGTTTTTTTTTTGCTTGGTTTTGAGAAAGTAGGATGTTTGAATTTTTGATTTAAATTAAAGTATGGTAAAAAGTATAGCCAAGTATTACAATCGCATAATGATATGTCTGAAAACGAAATGGGAATTAACCTGAGAATACTGAAACTTAAGAAAATCTTTATGGCAATGTTAAATATTCGTAATACTTACTTCAAAGGAAGCAACCCTGTATTTCTCCAAAAGCTCCTTGTCGCTATCCGACAAGAATGGAATGACAGACTCCTTGTAGGCAGCCGGGATCACGTTGCCCAGAGACACGTTCTTGAAGCCGAAGTTCTGACGAATCTCATCATCTGTAATTTATAAAAATATGTCAATAATTAATAATTTTGTTCCTAGTACACAGGACACTAGTAACAGTTTTTTATAAGGAATTTTAGGGCAATAACGAAATCAGTAATTAATAGAGCCGAAGCGTCGGCGGCTGCAGTTGCCACTGCTGTTGGCAACGTGTCGCTCGAGCATATGAGCAGTACAAGCCATCAAACGAGTTATGCTTACAATTAGGAATGTTGATGCCAGCAGGGATGCCACTTCCCGAGAACGTCATTACGTCTAAACTGGTGAAGTCGGGTCTTAGGAAGGTGTCCTTCTCCAGGTCTTCGCCCCAGGGCAGGTACTTGATGAACCTTTCGGCTCCATCGACGAGTGCGCCGAATTTCTTGGACATTTCTTTGTTGACCATGGCTACGAAACCTTCAAATTCCCCACGCTGACCGCTGGGGTCACGGTACGTCTCGATAAAGCCTTGATATCTGTGGATGATCGCAAACGATTAATGGGAAATGTTTTGGTGTTGATGGCTTAAGAAGATGTACTGTATACTGTACCAAACAGTATTGGCAGGTACATTTTGATCTTAAAATAAAACAACCATCAAGCCAGCTATTCTCAAAAGGCTTGGGCAGCGGTTCATTGGGTGTTGTAGCGGTGCATTTGTGTGAGTGATTACCAATCGCACCAATACGAACGCGCGAGGGACGCACAGCGATGCGAACAAGGATGCGTCGCTATGTGCACTCACACATAGGCAAAGCTCAGCTTAAGCCTCGCGGACTGTACACTAAAGTACAAAGGTGTTTATTTTCGATAAAAATTACTATCAAGATCTTTGGAAAGAGTGTACATAACGGCGAAAAATAAAAAATAATAAAAAGAAAGTTAATTTCATATTTGTATCTAGCTTTAATTGGGTAACCAGTTATATGTAGATAGGGGAGATTTCACAAGAGAGATGATTCCCGTAAATATACCCACCCACGGCGCGTCAGTCTTTTGTTTCTCTTTTTTTATTAAGTATTTTCTTTTACCATCAGTTTTTTACATCGGCTGTTGTTTATATGAATTACCTACATCTGACAAGAACTTTGCAACAAACATAACCAACAAAAAACGCCTTACGTTTCAATAATCGGTCCTTTGTCCTGGATCCAGAAACGGCTGCCCTCCTTATGTTCATTCAGGTTGCCTTCCTTGAAACTGTTCACATAATGTTCTAGCATGTTCCTCTGGTTGTCGTTGGCTGCGTACTCCCGGGCCATCTTCAGGTTGTCAGTGACGCGCTTCAAGAGTGGCGAGTAGTCACCGCGGGTGACTTGGAAATAGGCTCCCTTGTATTTCTCTATCTCCATGGTCAGGCCTGGCATTGGTGACTGTTCCACACTGGCCAAGTGGATGGTGTACAATGGTACTGTGGAAAAGTTGGTTATACAGCAATTGAAGTAAGATTTTTAATACTTCTTGTGGGATTGTTTGAATTGTGCGCACAGGAATGATGATAACTTTTGCAGTTATAAGATGCGACACACTGCATGTGATATGACTTCTGAGGACCTAAAAACGCCACCTATTGGCGTGGCTTATACATATAGACCCAACATAATAAATAAAATATTTATACATAAGCCATCGCTCAAAAAGAAGAAAACTTTTTTGATCACTTTTTTTTTTAAATTAAGAAATTTAAATCTGTTGGCTACAACAAAAAATCTAATTATGTACTAAGAGCATCAAACATTATCATCTAGATTTACGATAAGTGTTGTAAATGGTGGGTTGTTGTGTGTGTGTTTCTCATGAACAATTTTATTTTTAAGTTTTAATTATTTTGGTGTTCTGTACTTACAGCCATTCTCAGAGGTAGTTTTAAATGTTCGACAGATATATGCTTCCAGGAGTTTGGTTTTCATCCAATCATTCACTAAGTTTGAATCTTCTTCAGTCACATTACTAGAGAAGTAAGTTGTCACACCCTAGAAAGAAGGTACTTTTTACATTATATTGTAATGACTGAGAGATTTCAGACATTGTTTAGACTTTATCATATTTGCATTCAAAGTTGAAAGTTTGAGTAATTGTTGCTTGTTACTTTATAAATAATATATTCCCACAGAAAAATAGACAACAACATAAACATACATTTCACAGCAACTAAGAACTAATCACTGACCTCTGGAGCTAGACCAAGACGAGTGAGCCTTGGTGAAATGCTATACATAAACTTCTCTGTTTGTTGCCAAATCTTTGTCATGTGTTGAGGGTCATCTTCGAAAGCTTTGGAACCTTTCACAATAAGCTCGAAAGAACTCTTAGGTAAATTCGGAATGAACTTTGTATCACCAAAGCCTTTGTAGTTGCCGCTGTTGGCAAATATACCTCCAGCGTATACCAAAAATGCCTGGAAACACAAAAGAATACTGTCATAATAATAGGATGTTTTCCAACCGCAAAATAGTAAATAGATAATGTGTTTTTTATTCATAGGATGTGGTGAAGTTATCAGTTCTATTTTGTTAAAAGTATTAATACTAGGTGATAGTTGTGATAGATCTAAATTTCAATGCAGATATAAAACATTATGATAACAGTCTTGGGAACAGAATTTATGTTACTTAATGTAGAAAATGCGATATTTATAAATGAGTAGAATTATGTTTAAATGTTATGTATGTTACACTGCATTGCTTGGAGAATAAATAAGCAGTGAACAATAAAGAAGAAGAATGTAAGGGAGGTCTTACTTGAAAATCTTCATTATTAACACCCTGTGCAGTGGCAGCATCTCTGAGAGACTGCATGGATTCCACGGAAAAGATCCTGTGCAGCATAGCAAAGATCTTTGGAGACTCCGGACTTGTCTGCATTAGAACTATGAGTCCACCACTCCATGCCGCCTGAAAAACACAGTTGGACACTATTGGTCATCACAACAGCTCAGCTGTAAAAAATACTAGCGGTATTTTAGACTATGTAAAAAAAAACAATTTTATAGCATGTTAATTTTTATTGGTAGGTTCAAGACATCATTTTAAATATTATACAAATGAACCATCAAGTTTTCAAAAACAAAAGTAATCCCGAATATTATCAGTCATAACTTTCAAAGAACAAGAAATGGTGACATGTTCTTGCTTTCACAAATTTTCACAATTTGTTTCAGTAACTTATAGGATTTCAAACAGTAGCTTCAAGGTAATGGTTTCATTTTATTTGCATTTATTAAACTTTTATGTATATCAGAATTGACGGCCCCTTTTGAACAACAATGTACAAAGTAGGACAGTGTTTTATGAAAATATTTTGTGTTCATAAATTTTGTTTGGCACTAGCTTGGATTTTGGCATAAAGACTTTTTCTGTAGTGAAGCTAGTTTATCAGGTGTAGGTGGCCCTCAATCCTCTATGTGAGAACTGAGGGCCCAAGTTTACAAGCCATAAACTGGCTTCTTTTGACTTTCACACAATTTGATTCCAACTTTCAGAATTCTTTGGAAATGATCACTAAATCCTCAGCACATTTTGAAATAGTTTTTACAAAGTGGCCCTCACACCACACGCACATTAAATATGACTTTTCCCATAAAATAAAACTTAATATTATTTGCTAAAATGTTGTATGGTGATGTTAATAAGAAAACAATTATACAAACCATCCGCTAAGCAATCAAATAAGGAAAAACATAAACTAACCTGACTCAAGTAATGTGCATAAAGTTTTTCTTTGTCCGTTAGTTTAGCAAATGCCTGAGAGCTGTCTAGTTCTACAAATTTCTGGTTGTTAGGCAGCAGAAAGTGGGTCCTGTCTTCAGCCATCGCTAAAAATGTAAAGTGACGCCAGTTGCAATATAAGATAGCAGGGAGAAACAAATATAAAAAAAATACATATAGATTCACATTAACTTTCATATAGTTACTGACCCTTAACTATTTTAGGTGGCTGCGTGGATTGAGACTCAATGCCAAAAGTCGACGTGCCTCTGCACTGTTTACAAATAAATGAATCAGCAGTATTAGGCCGCCGGCATTTTATAAGGTTAATAGTCAGAGTCCGCAACATTGGTTATAAACTAAAAGGAAACTGAAATTGTAAAATATATTTAATACTGGTTAAATATAGCTTTACTTACTGGAATTTTTAATTTTACTTTTAGAAAATTCTCAAAATCCTTGTACAAAAATAATCAATGAGATCAATGTTCTTCTCGATTGTCAAATTTGTCAAGTTTTAAAGAGAGCTATCACTATCACCACACAACACCACAGCTACCACTCACCACTCAATGTCTCAATTTAGATTTCAGCTTCAGCAGCAATTTTCATAAATTAGTAGGAATGGTTCTATCAATGTTAAATAAAAATGTACAAAAGGTTTTTCTCCCTTTTTAAATTGAGGCAGTAAGATCGTAAGCTTGATTTTAAGATTCAATATATTAAATTATTTTCGAATAACATGAAAAAATACCAATCTTCGTAAATGCCCGATAACTGTCATGCACAGACTACATAGAGAAACTGCTGTCATGATAAGTTGTGTTGTCATCAAAGAAAAAAAAAAAAGAGTAGTTGTCATCAAAATCTGTTTAAAGGCAGGATTACACTTACAGACCCCACTTTTTCATCAATTTTTACGTTTGCGAAACAAACAGACAAACTAGATGTGGCTAGATGTAATTAATTAATTTCCTTTGATCACTGTTCTCATTATATTTACTATAAATTATGCTGCGTGCAAGTTATTTAAGGAAATCTTGTAGCTAGTCTGATTCTGACTCAAATTTCGTTTCGTTTCTTTTAATCAAAAATAAAATATCGTTTTCCCTCTATTTATTATTTTTTGTTCTTGAACGTTGAGACATTTTTTGTTCATAAACGTTTTCAGTTTTTCATAAATATTTGTTATTCCGTTACACGGAAATTATCGCAACAAACTGACGTTTGTGGCTCTACTACAAACGCACCCATCAATGAAGTAAACATTCAACATGGATGGTTTCCGATTATTCTCATCCGTATTTTAGGTCAAATAATTTGTTTAGGATGTGTAAGTGAAGTTTAGAAAAGTTATCGTTATTTAGTGAAAATGTCGTCGGAAAGGTAATATGTTACATTTAACTTTTACTTATAATGTTGACAAATTGCTTCCGATATCCGTAGTTGAAAGTTGCAAAATCAATAAAGTACGCGGAAATCACTAATGTCACGCCCTGAATTCGTAGTCAAAATTGTTGGTGTGTGGTAGAATAGTGGCAGTAAAGTTGAGACGTTGGTGATGTTTTATTCTAGGGTGGAATGGGTGGAGATTATCGAGCCGAAGACAAAGGAGCATATGTATGCTAACCTAACAACTGGCGAATGCGTCTGGGATCCACCTGAGGTATACTTCGTCCAGAATTTAATTCACTTCCGTACATAAGCGCCGGTTTAAATTTTCCAGCAAGTGACTAGCCTTTTTGGTTTCTTAATAATGTTTAAAATAACTATAGCTGCAGCACTGTACAAACATTATCTTAGACAACATAATAGCTACAAATCAAGTTTAACTAGCAAATACTATGGGTATTCCAGATTTATGACTCACTTTCACGTTTCTTCTTTTCTAAAGTCATTAGTAGTTTCAATACTTTGGTATTTTCATTAATAATAATAGATTTTTTTGATACTGCATTCTGTGAAACAGTATCCTATGTTTTCTACTATCTAATGGGTCAGATCTTTCTCAATATCAAACATAATTTAAATATGTGTAAGCTATTATCAACTCCTGTTAAATTAATTTAATTTTGCCTGTGGTAATGGGATCAGAACAAGCCAGTGTTTTTTTTTATTGAATTTAATTAAAGCCATAATCCTTGTTGTTGTAACCATACTGGTTCATGTAATGTTTTCTTTTGTTATAGGGTGTTAAAGTCAAACGCACAGACTCATCACAATGGTGGGAACTTTTTGATATCAACACACATAGGTTTTACTATTACAATGCTTCCACACAGGTAATAATTATGACATAATAAGAAAAAGAAATCATTACATACTTATTCAACAAAACCTTAAGAAAACTTTATTTTTTTAGACAACTGTATGGCACAGGCCTACAGACTGTGACATCATACCGCTAGCTAAATTACAAACATTGAAACAAAATACAGACCCACAGAAAAGAAGGGAGACTTCCACACAGACTAATCAATCTGCACCTCAGGTGAGTCATACTTTAAAAGAGCTTTTTATAAACAAAGCTGCACATTGCAGTCTAATAGTTGCTGTAAATGGAGCAACATACTATTAATTCATTTGAACTCCTTTTATTAAGTTTCCCCGTTTCTTATCCTCAAAATTAATTGTATTAGTCTAATTAATTTAATTTTTTATAAAAGTGCACATTACTAATTTGTAAGTACTATCATAACATCCATATTGGACGGATGGATGATCCCTGTAACACAGGTTTTTCCCTAGCATAGGGGTCATTGATCATTTATTTTGTATCAGACTTTTTACACATTTACATTAAGTGTCACCCTGTATCAGTGTACTTATATTTTTAAGTCAAATAAATTAATTATTATTATTGTTTTATGTCATGTTTGTATGATCATCCTTGTTACTTTTCTTGCCTTTCAAGATATGGTTATACAAAACTTACTACTGCTTGGGGCATCGCCCGCGTCAATGTCGGAAAATATCCCATGTGTACATACTACTTGGATTGAAAGTATCAAATGTGTTAATCCATGTTATACATTATCTGTTTGCTAATATTCAATTTGGTTTAGCTGTTTTTGCATGATTGAGTAACAAACATCCATACATTTAAACATACACACTTTCACATTATTATATCGGTGGGATAGGATAGCAGGATGACATGTTCATAGTTATTGAACATGATACCAATATTAAAAAGACATTAACCTCAATCATGTATTTTATCACAGAGTATTTTCAATCAGAAGATATTAAAACATCCACATTGAGGTACCCTAATTGATTTTTGTGGGAGTATCCAACATGGAATTGGGGTCAAATCTATTTTTATCTCTCATAGCAACACTGGGAAAGCTTAGCTTAAGAATTCCAGTTTTATGATTCAGAGAACTAGAACTGTGTTTTATTGTATTATATTCTTTATTGTTGGGTTTTATTATTGTCTGTTATTCTGTGGGATTTATTATTTAACAATTTTAGAGAAGTCGCAAGTTTTTAATGTATACATGTTAATTTTCCATTTGTTATGTTTCTTTGTCTGCTTGCACTGATTCTATGTTACTTGGGGTTATTATGGTACAATATCAGTCTTATTCATAAACGTGTCTTAAATTTTAATGAGGATGTTAAGAGGCACTATGGCGGTTTTTATTTGAGTCAGCTGATCGATTCAATGGGATTATTGTGTGCCTCGAGGTTATTTTGTTCCTATTATCGACTTGTGCCTTAGTACATATGGACCTCGACAATATTTTACGACATTACAGAACTACGAAGAAAAAATTATAATTTTAAAACGCCAGCGGGAAGTAGACGGAGGAAGACCTACAAAACTCGTTTAAATTCATTACGAGGATGATTATGATTGAGTTACCTCCTGAGTACCTACTGAGCCTTCTCCTGATTGAGATCCTATATGAGCTTCTTCACGAGAGGAAGCTCATCGGAGGTAGTGATTATCCAATGTGTTATCCCATGCGCACCTTATCTTATGACGCCAGATCTAAGACCAAAAACTAAAAAAAGTCAAGTTGTGGCAGTTACACACAAAATAACAAGATACATTTTGTAGAAACAATTTATTTTGATACTCATTTTTGTTATAAATTCCCTATTTCTGATTTCCAATTTTCTTCTTACAAAGACATGGAAAGTTCCGTTCTTTTCCAATGCCACTCTCATTTCTCATCAATTCCACGTTACCCAAATGGTCTCCTCACTCCCCGTCTTTGTGAGGTTGAATAGTAGGCATTGGTGCATGGTGCGAATAGTGACTTTCATAGCAGCAGTCAGACTTGTACCTGTAAACAAGTATAATAATTGTTATTAAAAGACACTGAAATCCCGTTGCAACAGCAATTAGAATTAGGAAGTAATATACCGGATGAAATTTTTTACCGTCTCGAAAATAATATGGTGTGTTGTGTAAGTGGAACAGAAGCCATACACGAGAATATTTGCTTAGAACCATTAAGATTGTAAAACTCCCGAATATCCTTAAAAAGTCATGAAAACTGTCCATCCTACGGCCCGTGCGTAAAACTAATAATAGCCAAAATAGGGAGATTAGCTGCGATCGAGCATGAATGAAAATTGTACGTGCGAGCGAGGACGTCGACAGGTCGTTCGGTCGCCCCGTTGCTAAGCAACGACGGCGTACGCGCCTGTTTTCACCTACGAATTCACCTACGGGATCACGTCGCGTCGATGAATTTACGAATGCCGAGTGGGGGGGGGGGGGGGTTAGGGGGGATTTAGTGATGTAAACAAACAATGATTATCCGTGCGTGGTGACTAGGTACTCTATGGTCTGTTGGCCATCACTAACTAAACCATCCAAGGTCGAGGTGACCCGTTTGTTTACATTATTACTTTGTGATTTCGATCATTCCTTCATACTTTTGTGGGCCGTCTAATATGCTATAGTTTCGTAGAGTTACGTACAATTTTAACTGTTTTCGTAGTAAATTGATAAAATATTGTGCATTGTGCACCAGTGCTCGTTGTGCACGTTGTAAATGCCCTCGCGGGTAAGTATGGACTCGTCGCTCCACAAGATGTTAGCCTCCGCATGGTTCTGTAGCCAGTGACAAATCTCCATGCGGGGTCCGGGGTCTGATGCATGCAAAGCTTGCACTCGTGAAAAATGGTATGGATGCATATCCATTGAATGGAGTAGCTTCCACACCACATACTGGCTTACGCCAAATCGACGAGAGGCTTGCCGCTAGCTGGAACTGCCCATGATCAAGTAATCGCTGATACGTCCGTAATATTAGAGCAGTGCTAGGAATTTGAGGAACAGGGATACCGTTTCTTCGCAACGACTGTACGACGGTGTTCTTCTTCTACGTACATTCGCCTAGCACCGTATAAGTTTTCACCAGACAGGATATTAAATCGCACTATTGCTAGGTACTCTACATTAGAATATTCGTACGTCATGTTCTATTACTCAGGTGATGAACACGCGGAAACGTAAACAATGCGCCGTCACACCGTGACTAATCGCAGATGACTGGAGAGAAAGAGAATTATAATAATTAAGTTGAGAGAGCGCGGGGTGCGGGCGGGCACTCGTGCGCTTGCGAAAGGATATCAAAGAGGCCGACGGCATGTGCGGCGAGTATACCTACCTACCGGCCGGCTTCAAGAAATAGGATCGCGCTAGGATTTCATTGATAAATTCCGCGCATTTAGTAGGGTGCGTATGATATTTTTTTTTTTTTTTGTTTCTCTTTTAATTGTTCTGGTATGAAAAGTTTACTTCAAATGTGTAGTATTTATTGATACATCAATTTCTTTTTTTTTTTTTGAAAAAAAATACTACGCCATCGGCTTCTACTCCGTTCACTTAATACACCCTATTTTTTTCGAGACGGTAAAAAAAGTCAGCCAAGACCCAAGTACCTGCATACATTTCCAAAAGAGTATACTCTCTTCAAGCTAGGACATGAAGATACATAGCTATTATCGGCTACTGCTTTTACATTAATTCGGTCAGTTTATATTAGTAAGTAGATATAAATTCAGGGATAAATACATTTTCCTGTTTACTCCAATTAATGGATATCATCATTGTTATTGTTACCGCAGCAAACACAATGAAATAACGTAATAAATTATTTTATTCAAATTAAATTTTTCCAATGAAAATGATGACTTAAGTCTGTTAAAGTCACGACGACAGATACAAAAATTGTGAGTTTGACAACTTTAATCTTAAAATTCTATTTTGTAGTCGACTATTTTGATTAATCTGTGCTGATCGCATAATTTCACCTCTATTCCGTTTCGCTACTAATCACCTGCTATCTAGCGTTTATAAAAAAGAAAAGTTAATCATTGCTTAAGAGCTAACTTATTGCTTAGCTAAGCAGTGGCTAATCAATGATTAGCGAGATTTTTATGAATAAGGCTGTATATGTATATCTGGAAGTTAAACTAACGTTTTCTTTCATGTTATATTTTTTTAACTTTAACTTTTAAAGCATTTTGATAATGGGCCTTATTTGATTTTGATATCTTATGCCTGGATTAGGGGACAAAATTAATTATATTTACTGATTTGGTTGGGAAATTGCATTAGTATAAAATGTTTAATTATTATTTATTTAACGATTTATGTACACACATACACACACACGTACACGTACTTTTGGACTTGTTAGTGACATTAAAACAATAATATTTACACAGTTTATAATAAAAAGCGTTTGATATGATTTTAGAGCAGGTTTAGTAACTTTTTATCTGCATTGACACATATAGTTAGAAAGAAGGTAGTAGTTACAACAATGGTTTTGTTATATTCATTGTGCAAGAGACAGTCATTGACATTAAAATGAGGTTATTTATATTGTATGTTCATTATTATTTATTGTTTTGTATACCTACATCTCCACGAGAGAAGCATAACATTGTGTTGTCTTGTAATGTATAAAAATTATATATTAGCACACATTATGTTTGTGGGTTACCTTTATGCTTAAATAAATGTTATAGAGTCAATTCACCTAGACACAAATGAAATTACTATTTGATGATTTGTGACAAACCATTCTGAATAGTAAATATTTTGGATCTTATCTATTCATATTAAAAGTTAAAGTTGCTTATCATGTCTGTCTGTGACCGCATTGTTGTTCTCAACTATGCGACGGGTTTGCGGTTTTCGTTATCATTTAGAGAATTTATTCCAGAAGGTTTATTTGCATACTATGTTAGTATTAAGCTTACATAACATCACGCCTGGAATCCCAGAAGGGTTAGGCAGAGGTGTACCTATAGAAAACACACATTTCGCCAGTTATGCTTAAGTTCCGTGTAATATGGGGCAAGCCTATTGATTGCCATCAACCGGGCACAAATCCAGACTCCGGGCTGCTACTGAGAAATTCTAGATAGAAAAACCCAATAATGCTTTGCCTTACCTGGTAATCGAACCCAGGACCTCATACTCAGCAGTAGCTCTTGAGACCACTACACCAACGAGGCAGTCATCCAACTTACATATAATAAAGAAATCTCGAGATCTTGTCGAAGCAGGGGCTACAAAATTAAAAAGAAAATACGTCATAATTTTTTCGATAAATACAAGTAAATGAGATTTCTATGTGAATGAGACTAAAACCAACTTTCCAATAGCACCAGGTGCCGCCCATACTAGACCCAATCAGCAGCAATGGCAACAGTACAGTTGCAAGCATCAGCAAACTGTCGCCAGGCAACGCAAAAACCGTCACTCTCACGCAAACGAGTCCCGTGCGAACGAGGAGGTCGCATTACCATCACAGGTGACAAAACAATCAACTATTTTCACTATTGTATTGTCAATTATGTGTGAAAATTTGTGTCAAATGTGTTAGGTGTCAATTCACACTGTGTTGCCATTAAGGTGTTGTACAGTTTAGAAAAGAGATCAGTATATGGGCTGCTCATTCGAGTCCACCCACTTTTCATAAAGCTTTTTTGACATGACGCCATACAGATTGCTAGTGGACCCTCCATGAGGGCTCCCGGCATTCCAAATGCGACTTTTCTGACTTGAGAGAGCCCACCAGAGGGCTTCCGGCACTGATAGTGTTAAATTAATGTTTGGCTGAGCATTAACTGCTCAACAAAACACGGGATGTTTTTATGTACTGTGCAGAATCAGATTACAGTACATACTTAGAAGCAAATCAAATTACCAGAGTTCTTAAAATATATGAATAAAATAACAGAAATAACTTGAAACCTTCCTATACATACTTGAACTTGTAGAAATAAACTTGAAGTATGATACTTCAAGTTCATTTCTAACAGTTATTGTTGATTTTTTTGCCCGTCCGCCCCTTGTGCCCCTCCCAGAAAAAAACCTGCATCCGCCCTTGTGTGTAGTGGAAAGATGATTATTGATGCATGTAACCTTAACTCTTTTGCTGTATGTACAAGTTGTATGAATCCTTTCATTGTTTGTTCTGATAAAGGTGTGTTGTTAATTGAGGATGATAATCTCATTATCATACTGAATGTGAATGTAATTATTGTTTGTTTTTGTTCTGAGATAATGGAACACGAGGATTAATGTTCCTTTATTGCTTTAAGCCCGGATACTACGTGACAAAATGACGGTCGACACTTGACTCCAACCACTTCGCGCGAAATCACTCTGAAGTCACCAGACGTCTTGTCACTCGACCTTTTTCTAGCTTAGCGCGATGTATCTTGAAGAAAGAAGTGTTTCCCTATAAACGGCATTTTAGATTGGCTTTGTATAACTGTGAGACCGTCATAGTTAGAATATTTGATATATTTCGGTGGCTATGGCACTGAGGTATTAAGCTCTGTAACTAATTCTATTGACGAATATAGGAACAGCGGTGATAGCAGACGCGGGAGGCTGAGCGAAGATGGCTCCACCCAGTTATGTCGACACACAGACTCCGGCCGCTCTTCAGATAGCAGCATCAGTAGCGCGCAGCAGAGGAGGAAACAGGTACCATAAATAAACACCATAACCAAAAAATAAAAGATGGGCACAGTTTTTTTTTTGTCGAAAAAGGTTTTAATCTTTATTTGCGGCCTTTCTGTTTCTATGTAACCAAACTACATCTTATGTATATGGGGTACTGTGTTAAATGTTACAAAATACCTTGTGAAATATTGCAATTAAATGAAAGAAAGTTAAAAACTCGTGTTAAAAGTACACTTTGTAAACAAGCATATTACAAATTAGAGGATTCTAAACTAGATAAGAATGCTTGGAAACATGCTTGTCCTGCTCCATAAGACAATCTAGGTGCTATGTAAAATCATAGTGATTGAATTGAATTGCATAATTTGTTATTTTTACTTAACTGACTACACTACACTGACTTATTCCTAGTTAGTATTTTTGGAAAATCATAAACTTTTGCAATGTTTGTAAATATGTGAGTACCTATCACGTGATTGATTTATCTGTGTTTGCTTTATTTTAAATTATTTTTATCTATTGTGGTATAGTATTTTTATTATTGGCACTAGACTGCCTCGTTGGTCTAGTGGTCGCAATCGCTAATGCTGAGCATGAGGTCCTGGGTTCGATCCCCAGGTCGGGCAACGTGTTATTGGGATTTTCTATATGGAATTTCTCAGTAGCAGCCCGAAGTCTGGATTTGTGCCCGGTAGATGGCAATAGGCTCGCCCCCTATTACATGGGACTTAAACATAACTGGCGAAATGTGGGTGTACTACAGGTACACCTCTGCCCAACCCTTCGGGGAAACAAGGCGTGATGTTATGTTTTAAGGGATATGAGGAACAGTACATGGGACTTAAACATAACTGGCGAAATGTGGGTGTACTACAGGTACACCTCTGCCCAACCCTTCGGGGAAACAAGGCGTGATGTTATGTTTTAAGGGATATGAGGAACAGGGTGTAAAGTTCACTCATACTCTTGGAAAAGGGCGGATCCTCTGACCAGATGGATGTCGTATCTGGTGGGCAACTGCCCGATGATTGTTGTCGGGAAGTTGTAAATATGCTAGCTGCACGGTAAACTATGATTGCGCGATGCAGGATTAGTGTGATGCGTTGTTCGCATGTGGCGGTGTAGATGCCGCCACATGTTCTTCACTTAGACAATAGTTATTTGTTTTACATATGGGTAAAAGTGTTTTTTTGCCGTGAGTGCTTGGATTGAACCGACCGAAGACCTGAGCGTCGCGAAGGTTTCAAATCACGAAACGCTAAAAACTTTTACCCATAAGTGAAACACAACAATTTTCACCACACCACGAGGAACTTGCAAAAAAGAAAGAAAACCAGTAAAATACGTATAGAATCTGTTTATTAAAAATAAATTAAAAAGCGGATATTTTCGGTTCCGAATAAACAGGTATTTTCGGTTGACAGGTTTTGAACGTTCCTAACTTTTGTCATAAAAACGTTTTTGTTCCTAACTCTTTGGTTTTATTTAAAACTTCGAGTAAATGTTGAATCGGAAGCCTAGCCTAGCTAGAATTTTAAAACACTTTTACATTCCAACAAAAAAGGCTTTTACCCTCGGAAATCGATGGGTAAAAATTGCAAATAACAGGTAGTGTGGTGAAATAGTTATTTTCACCACACTACCTATTATTTGCAATTTTTATGGGTTAAACAAACATAATTAATGTATCCAAAAATTGTTAAACATTGTAAAATAGTAATGGTAAGTAAGTAACGGAAGTTTCTTGCTTCTTCTTCACCATACGAAACTACCTTTTGGAAGAGGCGCTTAGAATCAATTCTATTTAAAAGTAAATATTGACGTTCAAAAGTGCCTTTTATTGCCTATTTGAAATAAATGCTTTGACTTTGACTTTGAACTGCTAAAGATTTACTTTTGAGCAACCAGATTTCATTTGTAAATTACAATTATGTAACTGAATAATCGTTTTTATTGTTTCAGGAACTTAATGCACCTGTAGTATGTAATCCTCCTGTATGTACTCCGCAACTTAGAAAACGAAGCAGTGCGGCACAAGCGCACGAAACTGAGAAATGGTCACCCCATACAGGTAAGTTCTTTACAGTTCGGTAAAACTGTTTCGTCTCACAGACCGATGTCGAAAGCGAGGCGAACTAATTTGTTACATTCGGATTAGTATGACGTCACAGAAAAGAACGTGAGACTTGCAAGCCTAATTAAAAGTTACGTTTGCTCCGTCTCGTTACGTTGGCGACTTTTTAGCTATGATTTTAAAGGGTTTTCTAAAGATATTTTAGCTAATTACAATAAGCTCGCCCTCTAATACTTAAACATATCTGGCGAAATGTGGGTGTCCGAAACAGCTCTGCTTATTCCTTTCGGGAATACAGGCTTATTTTAATAATCTTACAGGTTTAAACCGTAGTGGCAGCTTCATATCACCGAGAAAAGATGCGTCCGATGATTCGATGCACGAAAAGTATTTCAAATCTGTTGAGAGCACCCCCTTAACTAGAAGAAAGGTAATATCTCATTTTGATTCGCTGTCGCTTGCTTTACGTGACAATTGCTTTGGAGATGACATATCTTGCACACAGCATATACAAGGTGGCAGGGACATCGACGCGACAACTGTACCTATGGATTCAGTATATGATTCTAGACTCCTTAGTTTAGAAATTTATTTTTGATAATAATTAAAAAACATGCTTTGTCATACCTGCGCGGTCAAAATGTATGAAATAGCTGATTCTTTTTTTTTAAACCAACAATAATTTCAACGCATGTGGTTCAGAATCATGATCTTACTGTATCCAGGTTAATCACCCTGTATAACTTAGAATAATGTAAACTGTATGGTAAATGAAAATGATTTGTGATGGGTAGAGTTCGGATATTCGGATATAAATATTCACCTAAAGTTGAGATGTTAGCTACTATGGAATGCGCTTTTGCGTCGACAAATTTAGGTTTCTGAATAAAGAATCGGTTGTATATATTTACTTACGGTCAAATGTTGGCTTATAAGCAATGCACTTTTGTAACGATCGTAAAAATCCCGCAGTTCCGGAATCGACAATTTTGTGTTTTTATGACTATAGATCGGATGATACCTACTTTACAATATTAGGTAGATAGATACCAAACTGCCATAGCAAAACAACGTCATTATAAGATAACGGACTACATAAATTTAGAATAAATTATTCTAAACTTATGTAGTCATTTCATGATGGTACTTAATGAAACAAGTTGTTAAACATTATTGTGCTTAGCGAAATTCGGGATAATACCGAAAAAAAAACAGTAAATTTTAGCGCCTTTACATTAATAGAAAGCGACAGTAAGCATTTGGCGAGTGTGCGAGTGAGACGGCAAATTAAACCTCCTTGTGCGCAAGTAGCTACCCCAACAAATAGTTCCCTTAATTTATTTAATTACTATAATTGCATTCGTCGCTGTGCTTGCGTTCGGGTGTATCTTTTTGTTTTGTAACGCACCACCCCTCCTCTTACATACACATATTTGCATCGAGGGTTACATTAATTTTGAATAAATATGCATCGGAATAGTTAAATAATCCGAGAATCCCGGCGTTTAAATAAAAAAACAAATTAGAAGTCGCTTCCATAATATACACCTACTAGTTATGCATGTTTTTTACACAAAAATATGTATTTTAAGAAGCCGCTTCAATACTTTCATAGCTAAAAATTAACTTTAGGTAAATATACATCCGAATATCCGATCTCTACTGATGAGTGACGAATCTATGAAATAATCCAAATCATTTTTGACCGACCAACTTGTATATGGAATGAGTAGATGAGCTGCTTGATAAAACAAAAGATGAGATCCCAAACGAAATATTACTTCCGAAAACTGACATTTAACACGTTAATGAGAGCTTATAGTTAAGGCCCTGTAGCAAGTAGGTAGTAAGATTGTGGTAGTTGTTTATGTCGTATAGATTGATACTAATGCTTTCAGTTAAAACAGCAATCGGCGGGAGGATCGTCCTGTGACTCGGTGTCGCCTCAAAGTCCTAGCAGCCCCTTACAAAAACCACAGCCAACTCCATTCTTACAGGTTTGTTGTATTTTACATATTATCTAAATAGTATGGATTTTCGAGATCGGGCAGTAAGGACAGGTACCTACCAATCGGTGTAGCAACGGGAAAACGGTCTTATGAGACTATCCGTCACTTTTTGAGAAAATTATTAGATCGGCATTCGCAGATTTAAAAAAAAATGTAGTCAGCAATCATAAGAAATTATCACAAAAACTTTTTGATGCCGTTCTATCTTGTTTCATATACGGATTTAAAAAGTCTTGAAAACAACTGAGGTTGGAGTACTAGAAAAGTACTCAAACCTCAGTTAGTCCCTTCCTTACATATCGCAGAAAATTAGACACTCAACTACTTTTTTATGATGGATTGACCACAATTAAGACTGGCCGAAAATTAACGATAAGAATTGAACTTCGAATTTCGTACGATTACGCGTTATTATTTTATTTGCTTGAGAACAGAATGGTTTATTTGTGATTTCTGACATTCTGAGAAAAATGACCTCAAATAATTTAGAAAGTTTTGACTTGTATGGGAAAAGTTTTTTGTGATGTCAGGCTTTTGTAGTGCCGATCTACATATAAAAATAAAAAATTTAGTTGAAGTCTTATTTGCTACGAAAACTATGGAAAAAGCTATTCGCGATATCTGACTTTTCTAGTACCTACTCAAACTTCCGTTGGTCCTATAGTTTTTAATTCTTGTAAGAAACAGGATCGAATGGCATCAACAAAAGTTTTTGTGAAAATTGCACCTTTTCGAGCGGTTTTTTTTTAAATCTGTGAATTCTGGTCAAAATTTCTCAAAAAGTTATGGATAGTTTCCTAACATCGTTTTCTAGTAGCTACAACTATTAAGATACCTACCCTTATTTATTTATTCATACTTCACGCACACGAATGTACAAAGGCGGACTTAATGCCATAGGCATTTACTACCAGTCCACCTTTGTGTGATGCAGAGACAAGCAGAGGTAGGTGCAATTTATAAAAGAAAAGGGATTTTATTTATTTATTTATTCACAAAATCCACAGCCCTTAAATAATTTAACTTAAAATGACCTATTAAAACTATGAATATATTACATTTTTATATACCTAATTATATATATATAAACAAAAAAGACAATTAATGAGAAAACATAACCGTTAAAATGATACTGTCAGTTACTTGCGGATGTGCTCACGAACTTTAACTTTGAAGGATAATCGGTTAGTTGCCACCCTGGTTTCTAGAGGGATTGCATTCCACAGAAAGATAGACTGTACGAAGAAGGAAGAGTGCACAGACTTCAGTGCGGTGGGACATTGAAGAAGACGATTGTTTGATAAACGAAGATTTTTATTGTGGTTGGCGCAAATGTACTGAAAGTGGAGGCTAGATAACCAGGGGAAGAGGTAGAAACAAGAAATGAAAACAGGGGCCCTTTGCTCTCTGCGCTGACGTATGGGCAACCATTTTAGAAGCAACCGATGCTCAGAGACATGGTCATATTTACGCAGATTGAAAACGAATCGAATACAGTTACCCTTACTGGCCCCGTCTTAAAAATCCACCCTGTTAACATACAACACACAAAATAAATTAAATTGAAGTGTCTTTTTGTAAAGTCAAAGCAACAGCTTTTTTCACTTAATGCACATGATAAGTATATATACGGTACTTTTAATAACAAAAACTATTTTAAAATGTTTTGTATGTCTGTTTGTTTTCCGGCTAGTCTCCGAAACGGCTCTACCGATTTTGATGACATTTGGAAAGGGGATACTTTGAACCCTGGGGTAGGGCAAGGTTACTTTTAATTGACTTGTCTGCGGGCGGAAGCTAGTTGAACGTAAATTCGGGTTAATTTGCAAAACGACTATTTTTAGCCGTATATTAATAACTCCTAAAATATAAGACTAGCCTTGAGCTGTTCCCCGATTATGCCTTTACCACACGAAAAAACATGGGTCGATATCATTGAAAAAACGGAGCTCTATATCTAGACTATTGCCTGACCCACTTTCTTTAATTATCTTGTTATAATTCGGGGTTAATATTGTGTCATAAAAAGCTAACAGCAGATTCGTTTAAACGTCTGCTATTATGAAGACTTTTCAAAATAAAAACTGTCTTAAAAAATTTGAACGTTAAACTGGCACCCAAGACACTGAGTTCCCTAATAAGGGACCGATGTCAACACGATGTTCTTGTAAAATAACTTTTGGACACAGATATCTGTGCCTTTATAAATTAAAGCAAGAAGTAAAGGACCAAGAATGTATGACTTATTCAAAGTTCACTTTACTAGCTATTTGAAATCGTTCTATTAGCGTAACGACCGCGACCCAAATCCACAATGGTTTTGACTATTGTCGTGGTGACCTTGACATGATTGGGCGCATTGAATATTTGACACAGTTAAGATCGACACTGTGAGAGACTGAGCTTGAATGTTATGACCTTGTTTGATTATTCAGAATGTCGCTAAGTTACTGGCTAGTATTCTATTCTAGGTTTTGACTGGCCTTTTGAATGATTGAATAATGTACGATACCTTAGTTGATGTTGTATAGAGATATTTACATAGTTTTCAAAAATTTATTTATAAAATCAGCAGATCTCAAGCCGGATATATAGGACACCGGATCTGGGTGCAGTTCCTCATGAGTTTTCACAACGAAATTAAGATTACAGTTTGAAAATACACTATAAATGGAGTCCGCTTTTTGATAAAGTCGATGCTTTTTGAGATTACCTATTCACTCATTCTCCTGAACAACTATATAAACTAAAGTAGTAGTATGGAATATCAGAGGATCGATTAATTAATAAATCCTATATTTTTAACAGACAACAGCAGCTCGACCGTCGCTAGTTTCATCCATATCTCTAGCAACGGATGCAGCGGCAGGCGTCACGTCACGTGTCATGCACAGCTTGGAGAGACCGCACCAGCTATCCAGGCATGCGAGGGAACGATACTCTGATAGGTGAGCTTCTAATTTATTTATTTATTGGTACACCAACAGCAATACATACAAAACCACAGCAAGAAAAAAAATACAATCTTAAAACTAAAAGTGCTGGTATGCATACCGATTATAGTGTAAAGTATAAGAATGCCTGTGTATACCACACACCCCGTTTTAGGCTTAAACAGCGGTGAATCGCCCTGGCTGAAAAGACTGGTAAAGGTAGCGTTGCCTACCGGATTAAGCTTTGAGATAGCAAGACACTGATTACCTTATCCCCCGTCCTAACTAAAACCGAAAGCTGCGCGAGTCCGCGATAGACGCAATCGTTTGTATGAAATGTGACGTACAAACGCGACTTGTTTGATAGCGCCAATATGTCATATTAATATAATGACTGCCTCGTTGGTCTAGTGGTCGCAATCGCTATTGCTGAGCATGAGGTCCTGGGTTCGATTCCCAGGTCGGGCAACGTGTAATCGGGTTTTTCTATCTGGAATTTCTCAGTAGCAGCCCGAAGTCTGGATTTGTGCCCGGTAGATGGCAATAGGCTCGCCCCCTATTACATGGGACTTAAACATAACTGGCGTAATGTGGGTGTGCTATAGGTACACCACTGCCCAACCCTTCGGGGAAACAAGGCGTGATGTTTTATGTAAATATAATAGAGCGCAACGATCGTGAATACTTGCGCGACGATTGCTTTTCTTAGTACGCCAAATTGCGGGCCTTGAAAAAAAAAAAATACTAGCGGACCTTGATTGACACAGCAGCATTGTCTATGCCAGTGTTTACACAACATCGAAATATTTCATTGTTATTTGGATGTGCAAGTAAATAACAATTATTCGACATTCACAGATTTGAAGAGTAATGATGAGTTTTTATTTTCAGGCATGTAGACAAAGATAGGATAGCAGAACTGGAGCGCATGGACAGGTACCCGGAGAAGCAAGCCGTGTACAGCGTCGACAAGCCATTTAGACAGACTAGCCTCGATCTACGTCATAATGCTGTTGCTGGTAATTGGCACCCAGCACGGGACTTTACTAGGTAAGCTTTATATTCGTATAGCTTCATTTAAAAGTGGTTAGGTTTGCGTATTGCGAGGCATTAATAGTGTAGATACGATTATCAGACATTCATCAGTGAATCAACCCGTGCTCAAACAATAGAAGTCAAATCTAAGTTCCGTCGACTCGAAAAGAAGAAGAATCAACGAAACCGTATTGGCGCCCACCATGGTATTGAATAACATGTTTATCTTTATTTTGTTCTACTATTTGTAAGAAAACCTTCCAAAATCCTTGTAACAAACCGGTCTCATTTAACGTTATACCGCTGTATCCGCTAAATGGCGCCCAACTTAGGATTTGCTTTGTAAACATTGATACATCCGCGAACTTGCTAGTCGTGTCTGATCGAAAGTCATTTGTTAGAAAAAGCTGTCTATCAAAATATAAAATTGTGCAACTTGCTAATTGGCGCCCAGTTGGGTCTCCGCAAAGTAAACTTTTTACAACTTCATTCAAAATATGTATCACATGGAATGCACTTGTATAGACATAAATTAGATTCTATCTAGTGGTACTACGTAAAGAAAGAAAATAAATTTATTTGACCCAGATTAAGGTTAAGTTACAATTATACACACAACAAAGTGAAAACAATAACTTGTTTCAGGCGTCAACAAGCGGAACCTGAGCGCTATACCTCAAGCAAAACATCAGTATCGTCCGGTAGTAGCAAACATCGGACACCGCCACATGAACCACACCATAACTTTATGAGGCTTTCTTCAGCCAACGAACAGGACAATATTGCAGCTGGTACGTTATTTCTACACGACAGCGCGACAGCAAAGAAAGGGTTATGTTTCTACTTACTGTTACACACTGCCCACCAAGATGCCCCAACATTTGTCTATCATTTTGATTGCTTGAATTATTCAACCATTTTAACATTATAAATGTGTATTAATTTATTAATCATATTAATTTTTAACTTACGGATCGTATGAGGAAGTGTTAAAATCATCATTATGCGAATAACGATGGGCGCTTTTCGTCCTGTCGAGAGATTGAACTTTATCTCCGCAATGGAGCATTGAAGACAAAATAATTGTCCCCCCCCCATGGGATAAAGGCGATTATGTGTTTGTGTGTATGTGCTAGAATATGTTAGTGAAGTATTGAGTAATCTTTTGTTTTACAGTGAACTACAAGCTAAAATGCGTGAACTTGGTGGAGCCGCCGCTAACTGAGCCGAATGTACAGAAACACAACCAGAGATTAGAGAGATCTACTGCGCCTAGAGATCGTACTAAATCTAGACGTATGTTAAACACTTTATTTACTAAACTAATATATAGAGTGTAAAAAGACGCTTATCGAAGGCTTAAAATAATGTTTATTTCCAAATAGTGCAAATAGTATTACAAAAAGTGTAAAAGCTTAAAAAACTGCCAAGTTATAAACGTTTTAATGTAAGTGTTAGACTAGGACAGCACTATCGTAGAAGTGACGTCACGACTACCTAACTTCATACTAGCGCCGTACATTGTCCGTACCGCGCGACAAGGACAGGAATAATCCCCTCCAAAAACTTTTAAAGCGAGTTTCTTCTTCATTTTTACACCGATTTAACAGATTTTTCGATTATCTCATTTTTACCATGCCTTCTTTTAAATTACATTATTTTTAAGAACATTTTTAATAGTAGTAATCATTCCAATTCCCGTCAATGGTCAAGGTTGAAGTTCAAAAAAAAAACTACGGTAAAACTTCGAGCTGCTTTTAAAAGCTATGTTCGCACCAAAAATAAAAGTGATTTGACGGCAATAATTTTGTCTCAATGTTACTTAGTTTGATGTACGGAATGAGTAGATAACGGCTATGTGATTGGTCTCTTTACATCCTGTATTTATGCCTTGTCTCTAACGTCTAAATTTCTAAAAGGTTGACCGTAAATGTCTGCATGGTTTCTTTTTTTAGCCGAAGATTGAGAAAGTATGACAGTTTGTCATATTTTAATAGACATAACTTCCACATGCCTACGTATATGTTGCTGTGACTTTTAATCACGACGATGGATCTGACAACTCGTTAAAACTTCTATATCTTCAGAAACAGTTTGTGACTTCGATAATTATGTTATTTATATTTGAAAAGCATTTTCAAATTAACATTATTAAACATGCAATAGGCTCGCCCCTAATAAAAGGGACTTAATCATAACTGGCGAAATGTGGGTGTACTGTAGGTGCACCTCTGCCTAACCCTTCGGGGAAACAGGGCGTGATGTTATGTTATGTTATGTTATTATTAAACATAAATACAGAGACAATGAAATGGACACGAAAAAAACAAGAAAGAAAATAAACTAATAAGACGGTTAAGGCACACAATATACAAATAAACAATACAAAACTTAGTTATAACAGTTGATTTACAATTTTAAAACTTTCAGGACACAAGCGGCCCGTGGAAATAGACGATGGTCCTATAGACGGTGAAGAAGAGGAGGATGAAGGTGGAAGTTCACCTCTGTACTGCAATTGGGATCTACGCGGCATGCAGCATTTGTTGCCACTGCAAGACTATATCATACAGCAGGCTAAATTGTCCAGTGAGTTAATTTAATTTATTCTATAGTCGAAGGAAGTAACAATAGAAAGAGAAATTAATGTATTAATTTAACTTATTAATTCGATTATTAATTTATTATGTTGTTTGTTATAAAAAAAACAGTAATATCCAGTCATTATTTAAAAACCGATAAATGGTCATCAGGCCACAAACTTCCACTATTAGCAGGTCAATTATTACTAGCTTTACGTTGGCCTCAACTGTCTCAGTGCTAGTTTCCTCAAGTTCTGTTCTAGTATACTATAACCTTTTTCATTGTCATCAGGTCGCGCCCGTTATGCTGGCGGTTCCGGCTCTGACGGTGAGTCTGGATCATCCAGATCACATTCCCGTTCCGGTTCGGAATCTCGTTCATTATCCGGACACGAGCCGGACAACGAGTCGTCGGACGGCGGCGCCCGGACACCGGACGATGACGACGGTTCCGGCGTGTATTTGCCTCATGCGTATGCACATAGGCCTGTTGATGTGGAGTATATGAACCATGGAGTTTCGTATTATAATACGTTTGTCGGATTCGACCGAGATCGGCAGCCGTCACCTGGGATTCATAGAGTGAGTACATAAAATATTGTTTTTTTCACATGAGAGATTTTCTCACTTAGGGTAATCTAGGTATATCGAAAAAGTAATAGGTCGGGGAAAAAGTTTTAAAAAGAGATTTTTTTCATAGTTTATTTACATTTGATCATAATATATGCCATTTTGTTAGAAAGCTTGTTGCCACATAATCCCATTGTTGTTGAAATTTTGTGACTTCTGATAAAAAAACTGCAACAAGTAGTTTTGACAGTCCTCTTGATATTAACCTAGCACTACCTAAAGAATTGTGAAGAGACCGAAACAGTTGTAATTCTGAGGGTGCAAGATCAGGGCTATATGGTGGATGAATTAACACTTCCCAACCAAGCTGTCTACATTTTTGCTGAGCGGCAAAAGATGTGTGAGGTCTGGCGTTATCATGATGAAAGACCACACATTTCATGCTTGAGTCTCATCAGCTGTTGGTAGTAGAGATCCGAATCGATGGTTTTGCCGGAAAGGGAGAGATCATAATGAACAATGCCCTTCCAATCCCACTATACACACAGCATCACATAGGTAATACGGGCTGGTGTCCGCAACTCCACGACAGTGCGCGTATTTTGCGTACGGTGGGAAAATAGATCATTCCCCAGCTCCTCGAGGAAGGCCAGCAACGCCTTGGTTTTACTGACAGCCTCGCGTAGGGTACCTGGGTTACCGAAGTACTTTGCCCTGTATGTGGCGACCACCGGGCACATGAGCTGCTGTCTCGTCGACCTACATGCAGGCCCTGCACAGCGGACTGTCTGTGACTCCTGTGACAAAGAGGTGTTTATTAAAAGACCCGTGGCCAGTTAAAGCTGCCGTAACTATACGCAGCTGTTGTTTGGTTAGTCGGAGAACCTGTTTCGTGAGTCGGCCGTCAATAGCAGGGAGTGCTTCCCTAGCCTGCCTGCACTCACCTTGTTCCGACCATAGTTTGTGATGTTGTTCCTTGGTGCGTTTCCTTACCAGAGTGCGTAAGTACCCGAAGGGGAGTGCCAAGATGGTTTCAGGTCCTACTGGTGCCTCACTCGACCGACCCCCTTCTAGCAAGTTCGTCGGCTGCATCGTTGCCCAGCGAACCACTGTGTCCGTTGCTCGGTTGAATGGTTGAGGTTACCCACCTGATTAAGGCGCTGGTGACACTCATATATTAACCCAGATTCAACTGTGTGGCTGTTCAGGTCTTGCCCTGCTGTCTGAGAGTATCCGGATCGTGTGGTCCCTGGCCATGGTGGCCGATGCAGCCCTAGAAATACCCATACATTCGGCCTGGAACACTGTGTTATGGGCCCCCAATGGTGTGGCTATGCGTATGTTGAGGTCCTCCGAGAAGACTCCAGCACCTGTGCCATTACCTGTTTTGGATCCGTCTGTGAAGATACGCAGCACTGCAGGGCACAAACACTCGCACCTACGATCCACCTGAAGCTGGATCTTGTATTTTTTATCAAAGATAAATTCTTTGGGTACCCGATCATTAATTGCTTTCGTAATGGGGAATTCCTTGTTGAGTCCCTCAAGTAGCGCGGTGTGTGGTGTGGCTCTATTACCCCAGAGATCTAGTGCCTTAAGACGTACCGTCGCCAGTGTCGCTTCCTGCTGTATGAACAGGTGGAGCGGTGGCAGTTCCAGCATAGCTTCAACTGCTGCAGTCGGAGTGGACCTCATGCAGCCCATGCAGGCTAGTCGTTGCTAGCGTTGTAGTTTGTTTGAGGCTGTAGCCGGCTGGGTTCGGGGCCACCAGACCGCGGCCCCATAGGTGATCATGGGGCGGATCACTGTGGTGTACAGCCATAGTATAATTTTAGGGGATAGTCCCCACTTCTTACCTATCATTTTCCTGCACTGCCAGAAGGTTATGCACGCCCTGTTTAGTTTGTTATCCAAATGACTACTCCAGTTTAACTTACTGTCTAGAATTACCCACAGGTACATGGCCTCATTGGCCAACTGAAGTTCTTTATTGAACAGTTTTGGTAGGCGAAAAGGGCCTAATGCTCGTTTTTGGGTAAACATGACTAGTTCAGTTTTAGTGGGGTTCTCTGATAGGTCATATTCCTTGCACCAATTTTCTACGATACGTAGCGCTTGCTGTGTGAGGTTGCAGATCGTACCTGTCACCTTCCCCGAAACAAGGATTGCGAGGTCGTCAGCATACCCTATTGTGTAATAGCGGCTGGCGTTGAGTTTGGTGATGAGGTCATTAATCACCAGATTCCATAGCAGGGGGGGACACCACCCCTCCCTGGGGGCGCCCTCTGGCTGTCATGGCCAGTTGCTGCTCATTCTCAAGGCGAACCACACAGCAACACATATTGCGAGTTAATCAAGGTTTCGCTATAGTCTGTGGAGCTAAACTGCCCTTTGATCATGTTCTTTGTCACAGATCCACTTTCCATCGCAGTGGTCAATCACTTCAAAAATGGTTCGGTTTCATTACGTTTCAATAGAAATCGCAAATGAGTACACGACACGATTCATTAAGTTTCTTTCAGTGAGCTCTTGTGGCACCCAAACATCGAGTTAAAAAAAAAAATTCTTCCTTCAAAATGTATCGAATTTCTTCTTTTAGATTCACTAAACTTGGCGGCCAGAAAAACAAATAAAAATGAAATGCGGGAAATCGTTTTTTTTAACTTTCATAATGTTATCAAAACCAACCAGATACAAACAGTACAGCCAAAGAGATTTTACTTCAACTTTATACCTATAAAATACGAAAACTACTTTTTCTCCAACCTAATAATTTTGAGAAAGTCTTTTATACTCCTTGACATAAGTCTATGATTTACCTTCGTGTGCCTTCGTGTATGTTTTGGGATTGTAGGCTAGAATAAAGACTATTTTTCAAAGTTGAAATCGTCAGTAGGAATCGCCCTTTCGCATAATGGTCACTCGTTACATTCTTGCACATACAAATTGATACGATGACTGCATGGTTCATAATACAAGTAACTTTCTGTTAACTGGACAAATGACTTTCTGAGACTGACTTCTTAACAATCCAAAAGTGCCCGTGAATTGTCAAATTATAATCAATCCTATTTATTTATTTAGAATAAGCACACCAACAGCACAGTCACTTACAATTCCAATAATATAACACTTAAAATTAGCATTTCAGTAACCATGCAAATAACAGGTATGCATAACATTGACATTATGAAAATTAGAGACAAAAATAAAATAAAGTGTGTCTAGAAAACCTAAATCTAGAACACTACCAAAACAAGCCAATTACATAGATGTGCACTGTTCGCACTGTTAAATAGGGAGCGTCTGTATGAAGCGAAACTCATGCATAAAATAAAAATAGGGTAATCTGTCAAGTTGGATATTTCATTTGCCTTACCATGCGTGTTAAAGGGCTATTAAATGTGGTATTTAAGGTGGGCAATTCAAAAATACAATGATAACGCTTAATATGTTGGATGGACCTAAAGTTAAAATAGCTTACCAATTGAGCATCTATGGAGCCATTTATAATTTTATGGACCATTACTCCATTAGTCAGAATGGTTACGTCTTTCTTTTAAGCTAATCTTTTAAAAGTGCCTTAACCTGTCATTGTAATCAGGTTTATCTACGACATAACTAATACAACAATTCCCTATACAGACGTCATCCCTAGGCGGCGGCGGTGCCACAGCAGGCTGTGCTACCAGCGACACGGACGGCGCGGGCGCGCTGTACAGCCCGGTGCGTGCGCACGCGCCGCGCCCGCCCGTCGAACAGGACATCGAGATCTTCGCCAAAGACAACCTCAACTTTAATAAGGGAATCTTCCGGAGAAAGGTTCGTACTTACACACTTGTAATTGGTTAGTGAAGAGTGGGCGTTCTAGCGGCTGTCTTGTTTAATGTTAACTTTCAAAAATTATCAGCAGTTTGAACAAATGATTTTTGATTTAGGTCCATTGATCCGAATCAAAACTACTCTTTAAATTGATGATTTAGTAAGAGATTATAGTGAAAAAGTAAACAGTTTATCTTACCCGTTTTAATTTCCCTAGAATTCGGAAGTTTGTTGATCTCTTCATATCTGTTACTATGGTCTAGGTATTAAATTTTTTTGAAGAAGATTCTTAATTCATAGAATAATAGCTGTTGCCTGCGACTTCGTCTGCGATCCAGAATAAAAAACCCGTATATTTACCCAGGTCATGGTCTATTTGTGTGCCAAATTTCATCCAAATCCGTTCAGCCGTTTTGGTGTGTTGCGAAACTTACTTTCGCATTTATAATATTGGTTAGGATATAGTTAGGAGGTTTTATTATTTGTGTACGCACAGTAAATTATATAGGGATACGACATAATTATAATTTGAGTACAACAGTACTGCTTATTTCTTAAGAATTCTATAATAATATTCCAGCAGACCTTCGAAAGGAGAAGTGAAAAAGAAATTTAGACAACAGTATGTGAAGAGTGTGCAAATAGATAATGCTAAAATATATAAATAAATGTATACCTATATATATAAATACTCACTGTAAAGAGGAAAGGTGCTCTTTTAATCGACATTTGAATAGAGAAATAGTTTTTAAATCACGAATGCTAGGCGGAAGTGAGTTCCACAGTCTTGCAGACATTCTTTGTAGGCTTCTCTGTCTGATGGGGAATGTTTCTCTAATGCATTTCTGAGGTTTCTGAGATAGGTTTTTTACCACCATTTTTTCTGGATTGCCAGGCTAAGGTGGCCATATCTTCAAGCTCGTGTTGATTGTCCATTAATACTAACCTTAGCCAATAAGATAATATGCACCATAAACCAAACTATTTAATTTCTTACAGGCATCAGTCCGCGATCTACTGTCATGGACATCATCATCAATCAGCGCACCAATGGTGGGCGCGGAATGGGACAAAGCGCATAAAAAGGCAGCTATAGACCTGTTCCGATTGGTCCAGATTTACATGGGCGACCGCAAGGCAAGGCCCGGCATGACGCTCAACTCTGTCGCGCAAGATATCTTGCACGCAACCTTTGCTAATGAGAAGTGAGTATAGAACTTTCAATGTATGTACTGAATTAATATAATTAATAGTCCACTTGGAAGTCCCTGAAGCTTCTCCGAACCCAAATGGTAAGGTGTAAGTCGAACCTCGTAAAGTGGGGCTACTCCAACGGAACGGCAGCAGGGTGTGGATGTGGAGCTAAGTCACAAAATGTGCTCCACCTCTTATACTGCCCTCTGTGCCCAGAAATATTCAGCCAAAGTGGCCTGTGTGCTGCCACCGATAAGGCCGTGGAACTGGCAAAGTTTTGGGCCAACAGTATTCAACACAAGTCTCATGCCATTGACACGAAGAAGAAGAATATATTTAAAGACCATTCACTAATGGATAATTCTTTCATTTCCGAATCACCAGATCTTACGGTGTGCCTTGCTATTGATGTGTTATATGAACGCACGTTTACGTTATTTCCCTATTGTTTTTTTTCTACGTTTACGAGGATCCGTTTCGGTACTAATGTTTTTTTTTTTCAGACTTCGAGACGAGTTATACGTGCAGCTATGTAGACAAACGACTGAGAACCCACTCCGTGATTCTTTGCTCCGTGGCTGGGAGTTATTAGCCGTGTGTTTAGCATTCGTGCCGCCATCGTCTACGTTCCAGCCGGCACTCACCAACTATGTGAATAGGCATAGAGACCCTGCATTTGCTGATGCTTTTCCTGAGGTGAGGAACTTACTTATTCGAACCTGACACTAGTAATAAAATGTGAAAAGTGTCCGGATTCAAATACTAGAAAAAATTAGTGGTAAAGTTCTTAGTCAATTGTCGACGACCATCTAAACAAAAGTTGTAAATTATTAGCGCTTTAAAACTAATTATAATATTATTTACCATTTTTTATAATGAATTTGAATCGATCCTTTCCACCTTTTGTGTTTAAGTATGATACGTTTCTTATGTCGCTAAGTTTTATGGTTCTGTAAAGAAACGCTTTCATATTACTGGTATTTGTTGTCAGTCAAATTACTATCTAGTAGGCCCTCAATATCCGGCCATTTGTCAAATTGTGATGAACTAAGAAATGTTTAATTTGCAGGTGGGAAAGTGGCCTATTCACGTGCAAGTATCCCATTACGCGGGCGTAGCGTGCAAGCGGTTAGAGAGGATCGGCTTTGGCGGCAAGAGGCAGCCAAGGAAACCTACCACTGATGACATTGATCAGGCTAGGGTGAGTTGCACAAATACAACTCGTTTTACAGAAAAATATAAGAACTGGTGGGATTTAGCATGAGTAAATAATTATGAAGTAATAGTAAAAAGGCGCTTCACTAATCGTAACAATTCAATAGTGTTGTGGGGCACTTGGTGAACAGCTGCTTACCAAACTGCCATAGCACAGTTTGGTAATGCTCATTCAGGATAAGCGTGACTGGCTGTGTTTTGGTAGACACCAAAGAACTTAATAAAGAAATGTATGTGTCGGATCAAGGATGGCCGAGATGCGAAACATCGAGTCTTCTTCACGATCCGACACACTTTACTGTGGGCACTGTAGTGGGTACTCGAACGAAAAGATAATTCGAATTTAAATAACTTTAATACACTGGCTAACGAAATAAACACGTGCAACGGAAACAGACATGTGAGTTGGTACTGAGCATTTGCCAAGACTGTCCAAACTCGACCGTATTCTTTTGACTGTCGCAACACTGTCTCTCCGCCAGTCCTCACTGCATCCCCTCCACCGACGATCGTGTCCAAGCGGTAGGGCTCGCTTGCGTTTCAGGTTACATGATCATTCGTTTATGAATCAAATTGTTAGATGGCGCTGTCCGCTGTACTGTGGCGCCATCCATCCACGACATATGGAATAAGGTTTGATCATTTGATGAACGAAATGTCAATTTATATCCGAGCAGGTGTTACGTCAAATGCGTCTTATGTCCTGTTCGGGCGGGCCATTCGCCAATGTGTTTCCACTTTCCACATGCCCCTCATTTCACTCCCGAAAAACGTAAATAACCTTTTAAACAAAAAAACTCAAGGCCTCCTAAATAATTAAAACACGCACAAAACACGTAAATTATAACATCGTAATTTTCTTTCCCAGATACAAATATTCCGTCAGTCGATGTTTGGTAACACGCTATCGGAAGTGATGACGTTGCAAAAGGAACGCTTTCCGAATCGTCAACTGCCGTGGGTACAAGTGGCGTTGTCGCAGCAAGTACTGGCTCTCAATGGAAGAGATACTGAAGGAATCTTCCGTGTGTCTGCTGATGTCGATGAAGTTAATGCTCTGAAGGCTAAGATTGATAATTGGGAACTGCCTGATGCTTCTACTTTGACTGGTGAGTTTCTAGATTTGTATAGCCGTTTATCAACGAATTAATTCAGATGAATCTGTACAACCTTCTTCATCTTTTAGATATTCTCGTTTACAGTCCCAAGTAATTGTGTTAATTAAGATTTTGGAATGAAGAAATAATAGATTAAAATCTGGGCCTATTTTTTTTTCGAATTCGATTTTGGAATGAATCGAAATTTAAAATCGATCACATTTATGTCGCTGCGATAAGAGCGATTTTCGTGATTAAAATATTGTCACTAATATGCGGTTCACCAAACTCCAAGAAACAATTTTAATTTATAATGATAATAAAAATGGGTCTCTTTCAACTACGATATTTTTTATAGTAACATCAATTTTTATTTTTATTTCCTCAGATGCTCACGCTCCAGCCAGCCTACTGAAGCTTTGGTACCGCGAGCTATACGAGCCTCTGATACCGGACGCGTTGTACGCGGCGTGCGTCGCGGCCGGCACTGACTTCGCCGCGTGTACTAGAGCCTTGCACCGACTGCCCCCTATCAATAGACTAGTTAGTATTTATCTCTAATTGAAAGTCTAATTTTCTTACGGTATTTTGCTATAGGGATGATGACTAATATTAAAAATGTTCTAAAAAGTAATGTAATTTCAAAGAAGGCATAGTAAAAATGAGATAATCGAAAAAAAATGTTAAATCAATGTAAATATGAAGAAGCTACACGCTTTAAAAGTTTTTGGAGGGGATTATTCCCGTCCTTGTCGCGAGGTACGGACAATGTATGGCGCTAATATATACGATAGTGCTGTCCTAGTCTAACACTTACTTTAAAACGTTTATAACTTGGCAGTTTTTTAAGCTTTTACACTTTTTGTAATACTATTTGCACTATTTCGAAATAAACATTTTTTTGAGAAAAAAATTAAAAAAATTGTCATCATCCCCATTGCCATATGAACAAAAAAAAAATTGATGACGAAAATCATTCCTATCATTAACACATACATACGTACATAACACCACGCCTGTAACCCTAGAAAGATTAGGCAGAGGTGTACCTATAGTACACCCAAATTTCGCCAGGTATGCTTAAGTCCCATGTAATAGGGGGCGAGCCTATTGCCATCAACCGGGCACAAATCCAGACTCCTATCATTAAATCGTTAACTATTATGATTTTATGCAACGTTAATGCATTCTTAGGTATAATATATAAGTGTTTAATTACACATAGTGTTTTTTCTATTTCTAAATAATTAATTGTCATTTCGATATTTGTGTTATTGTACAAAATGGCAACTTCTAACAACATAACTGTGTTTAGTTTATGATTTTATTACGTTTCATTATTAAAAATTTTTATATTGAAATAATTAATTAATCCGAAGTTCTATAAATAGTACACTTACATGAAAATTAATGGCTTAGTATAAATATATATGTACACTATAACAGAACAACCACAAAACTATGCTGTACGAAATCTGCCGTTCACCTTTAGACCGATTCTAAAGCATCCAATAAAAAACAAACGACCAACGCGCGTTCGATGGGTTAAGTTGTGATGCCTCTATTTTACGCATATATCATCAGTCTTCTGGAAATTATTGAGTACTTGAAGACATCAATGTTAACAATGTCAAATTAATTTCAGGTACTCACCTATCTTATAAGTTTCCTTCAACAATTCACCGCGCCGGAAGTGGTAAGTCAAACCAAAATGGACTCGGCGAACCTCGCGATGGTGTTCGCGCCCAACTGCCTGCGCTGCACGTCACAGGACCCGCGCGTAATACTCGAGAACGCGCGCAAAGAAATGACGTTCCTCAAGACTCTGATCACCAACCTCGACACGTCTCACGTCCAAGATCTTCTGTGACCTATGAATCTCAGCTACTGTAATAATAACGTCGCTTCAGAGAGGCTGACGGACTTTTAGGGAACGTTCACTTCACGAACTATTTCCAGGCAGCTGATGAGTGTGACGTGCCTATATCAAAGGACCTCTGTGTACCATATCCCTTCAATTACAATGTGTCTAGTCTGTGCGTTCTATCGACCATCAGTGGATTAAGCTCTATACGGTATGCTCCCCAACTTCCCTTATAATTACGTATATTTGACATTCTTCATATTTTTTTGTATTTTTGTACGCTATAAATGAATAATTTTATTTGGTTGGACCCAAAGATATTTAACGAGATGTGATTTTAATTATATTAGACTTGAGCTTTACAAAAATGTATTTGCAATGTGTTTTGAATGAATTTGTTGTTGGTGCGGCTGTGTGGTTATTTTTATTAGTTATGATTATGAAATACGAATATTGTATAGTGTGGGAGAGTGAGCGATTACTTTTGCAAGATGTTGATGAACTACTTTGAAGTGTAACTAAATATTATCGTGCTCTGCAAACTAGGAGGAGTGCATCTAATAAAAGTACTATGATCCGTGTGTACACTACCCTCAAATATTATACTTACACTGCCTACTGACTGGACAGTGCTAGTTTAGACTTGTGCTTTATTCGGTATAATGGAAAATAAATAAAAATATAACCAAAAGTGATATTTAGCCGAACGTTTTAAAATAATAAAAAATAAATGAAATATATTACGGCAACTAAATAATTAAAATATATTAGAGGAAAATATTTATAAAGTTGGGTAGTGAACACAAGGTTCGTTAAATGAAAGTAACACAACTCAATTAATCAAATAAAATAGTTAAAATAACTGATTCAAAAAGCACATCGCGTGAAAGCTTAGACACGTTATTTATTAAACATACATCACGCCACTAGTGTAATACCGGTCCATTATAACATCGATTTTAATGATTATTATAACTGTATTACTGCCTAATAATAGAACGTATCATCACAAACATTACCTTCTAAGTTAATAAACATTTGTTGAAGTATAATTTACATTACCAAGTGACGACCACAATACGCATTTATTTTTAATTATGTAAGTTTTGAAATGTAGTATAAGTTGGTACAGAGTCTCAAATATTTTAGTATTTTTATTTCACGAAGCGACGCGCGCTGGTCTTGAACAAAGTGTACAAACACTTGGTTTCATTATAGACCACATCCGTTGCTTTCAATCAGGCTTGATCGAGGTCAAGAGCGGGCCCATTCGGCAATAAAATACCACGCTTTAAATTTCTGCGTGAAGAAGAGTAGCGTTAGACCATAACACACACACGCAGACATAGACACACATACTTCCGACTTCGCCCGTGTCTCGGACGGTACCGAGAGCTCCTGCGCTTACACACACTTCCACAACGTCAACAGCGTGTTCGTACACTTGGCAAGCACAAGTAAAGCGCGCGTCGCTTTGTGAAATAAAAATACTGTACTCAGTGATGGTATTCTACTTACCTAAGTAGAGACTACGAAATACATTACTTCACATTACCGTGACCATACTATGAGTGAAGACATGCGAAGTATCTCCACCTGGGTAGTAGAGTTACTTACCTACTGAAATGAAAAAATGTCAAGTAAAGAGTTACTATTACAGAGTAGGTCAATTTAAAGGGCAGCTTTAAATTAGACAAGCTTAAAGGATGTAAAGTATAAAATATTCCTAATGACATGGTTTGTTATTATCTCTATAATTTTATTCAAACTTTATGAAAAGTCTTGCGTTTGCCTTTTTTTTTAACGATAATACCTCGAATAATTTAAAAGTTCACAAATCACTTTTTGTTTTTCATATCAAATCTGGGTATCAAAATTCGATTTATAAAATCGACTTGGAAAAAATACAAATTCTTAGTCTGGTTTTAGGGCTATGTCATCTCGTTTTTTTTTAATACCAACACATTATTTGTATTCAATTTTATTAGTAATGCTTAAAATGCTTAGATATTTTAATAGATTGTCCGTAGTTTAAAAAATATTGAATTAAAAAAAAACTATTTAAACCTACCTAAAGTTTCATATTCTGCTACGCAAGAATAGTTAGTCCAATACCAGTTCGTAGAAAGTTAATTCTTATAGCTTTATGCAGTATTTTCGTGTAAGGAAAATTTTAATTAAAAGTTTTAAAGCAAAGGCTACTTCTATAATAAAGACAACTATATCGAAAACTTTTTACCAGTGTCAATCTATAACTAACTCCATACATACATTTAAAACTCGAGCGTTTTCGTAGACCAATCATGCACGAGAGTAAGGAGGGCGGGGACTATGACCCAAGTTGCGTTTTACAGCTCGGGATATGAAATCAAGCTGAAGCGTTCCTATTTTAAATACTATACAAGGTGTCGTTTTGCATCCTCGTCAAATTCAAGGAGTTTATAATGATTCTTGACACGAATCAATATTAAAATAAGAAGTTTTTTTTTTTTTTTCTAATTTCGGAAATCGGCTTGTGTGGAACGCGCATGTTAAAACGCGGCCCGTGTGATACCGCACTGGAAATGGCCTTGTATTCGACATAGAAGTGCGACATTGCCTACCGCATACGCAGCGGGGCGATTCTGTTCTTTGAAAGTGGTTTATTCTGAAAAACTGTCAAACTTAAATAACTAAAAAACCAAGTATGTGTTAATAATTAAGCAAGTATCGCAATTTTATTTGATTATTATGTCTTTCATAACAGCCTCCTGAAATTTGACGAGGGTGCAAAACGACACGTTGTATAACATACTGTAAGACTTTTTAATTTATAGTTTGTATGATGTGGCGACCAGGTGCGAATGACGGTCTTTTAATTTGAGCGCATGAACCACTGTATGGAGTAGGTACAAAGTTGCAATAAATATAACTAGATATATACATTTAAATAATAGCAAGCGTAAATTACGTAGGATATTATTTTTGTAAACTATTAAGAATGCTGGCAGCAATCTTCAATGCCAATGCAGCTATATCCAGAGACGTTGTCCAGATGTACTGAAACATGTGACTCTTAAGTGTGTAAATGTGTTTTATAAGAATTATATTACTTTAGATGTTGAAAGTGAATGTTCAGGTCTGGCCAAGGTGAAAATAGAGAGAGTATTTTGGACTGCCTTGATTGGTCACAATGTATAATAAGTATTGAATCACTGTTCATTTCAGTTGACAAGGGCAGCTCTATATTTTGTTACGTTGTTTTTTTTTTTACAATATTTCACTATTTTAGTATGCATACAGGTCACGAGTGGTACCTTTTCACTAACATTACTAATATTTATCTCTTGATCTCAAAATCAAAATTTCTATTTTATTGGTATTCTTTTCTGAAGTAAGAATGTTTGAAAATGAAAATGTTCTACATACATTAAATCTGGGTGTGTGAATTTATTTGTATTATGGAATATTGGCATAATCATACAGTTAAGAAAAAAATATTAAGTCTGCTTACATTTGGCGGTACTGAGAATGAAATCATAACATTTTGAATTAGTTCAGTGATGTGACTAACTGAACTTAATGAAAGCACCGCTCGTGTCTACACAGTACCGCAAAACAAAGAATTTTTTATGTACCAGTAAAATAAGCTTTCAATTTTAACGGGACGCAAATTATAAAAATATATTTGTACATCAATGTTACCGTAAAGAAACCTATAATATATTAGTGCCATATAATAACATAAATGCCTAACTATAACTAGTTACTGATGCAGTGACTTTGTTGTAATCTCTATATTTCCACAATCTTTATGATAGTTTAGTTGCTAGGTATGAAGATTTGTTTTAGAATGCTTCTGATGAAAAAGCTATCGATAATCAACGGTGTTTTGTAGGATAGGATCGGAGGATAAATATGCTCTCAATATTCCCTAAATTATGTATTCGTTGTAAGGGTTACGACAGAGCACAACTGTTTTTTGTGTACATTATTAGTTAGCTATTTATCAAATATAGCTATTACGTAGATATATTATCGCCGATGCAGCGAAACTACTAAACTATAATATTAGTTTACCAATGTGCTTGTTATTTCTCATCATGTAAAATTGTATAGTGCTTATAAATAGTTCCAAAAATAATTTTCTTCAACCTTGAAATCCCTTTGTACATAAAATGCCTATATTCCCTTCCCTTATTGTTTTTGACAATATTATGCCTGCGATGTTCATAATGTAGATTATCACTGTAAATGTGAACGTTCAGGATAAATAAATTACTAAATGTCCGGTGGATATACTGCGAATACCAATATTTTGTTTTATTTACTTTTCAATTTCATCACTTACGTTCATTAGGTGTGGGCGTGAAGCATATTACTTGAGTTATGATGAGTAATAAACTGTTATCAGAATTTTGTATGAATTTGTTTACCAAAATTTAGGGTAAATTAAATAATTGAGGTAAATAATAACATGGAAATTCCCTTTAGATGTCCCTTATTATGGACACTGCCTATATCTAAAGAAAAATGATCCTGTAGAATTCTAGAGACTTTACCTACGTTTTAGAAAAGGACATGAAAATATAGTTTTCATAGTTCCATAAAACCATTGCCAAAATAGGTTGGGTTGATCCACATTACGATAGCGTGTTAACTTTTGGTAAATATAATTTACAAATTTCGACAACGGGTAATATGCTATAATTGGGTTAAGTTGATTAAAAAACTAGTTGAATTTCAAGCTATTGGGTGCTTCCTCTTGAGCCAGACGTTAGTTCGAAGTTTGCTGGATTTTGTCAAAATGGACTACAAAATCAAAGTGCACACTATGGGCAAATATTTCAAGACGACCATGAAAAAGCGCAAATACAACAACATCGTCGAAGCATTAGATCTATCAAATATCCTACGGAAGCTAAGCGGAATATCAGTATTTGCTTTAAAAATTTCCTCGGACAACCGCATCACGAGGAAATTTAGTTTGTTCGGACTGACAGCTTTCCTGCTGTGGTGTGCAGTTTATCTTTATTGCACTTACAAAGCTCAAGCTGAAGACCAGACTGTTCTGCGTATTTTATACAATACAAGAGTGCAACGATATGGAGATGACTACGAGAGGATTTCGTCAACACTGTACGTTGTGTTCGCCCTGTGGAAGATACCATACAGTCTAAATACCAACAACGGCGTAATGGAGATTATAGTAAACGTGGACAAGGCTTTAGAGGACCTCGGCGAAAATGTGGATTATACCCGTGATGCACATCTGGCACTTAACTTGTCAATTTTTCAACTGGTAGTCTACTTAGTTCGGTTACTCAGTATTTTGATGTCACTCAGCCGTTTGAACGTTCCAATACCAGCAGAGCGGCTGTATCAAGTCATATTCTCCGATATTCTCGCGTTTGTTTCAGCACATCATTATTGCTTCTATCTCAAAGTTTTGAGAGGCAGATATGAGAACATAAATAAAGTGCTTGAGGAGATAAAAAATCACAAATCTTGGGAATATAAATTGTTTGCTCGAGGTAGCATGGAGGGTAATGTTCAAAAGCCAGTTGGTCTTCAGGACAAGTATGTATGCGAGAAAATAAAGACATGCGCGAAGATGTACGGCATGCTGTACAAGGTGACTGACGCTATCAATAGAATGTTCGGAGCCATATTGACGTTGACCATATTTGTGAGCCTAACTGACATTATCATCTACATGTTTTACTTCATGGAGGCGACAGCAGCTGGCTTGTTCCACGATTTAGATAAATACATTGTATTTCTCATTTACGTTGCATGGCAAATCGCCTATGCAATGGTCATTATACTTTTGATAGTGTATGTTTCCGAACGCGCCGTGTACGCGGTAAGGTCAACACAATTACCTGCTTATTTACCTATCTTAAATAGTGCTAAGGTAAGAAGGTATTTAAAGTACAATTCAACAACGATATTAAATGTTGCAGGCAAAAAATACATCGTTCATCGTACATGAAATCATGAATACCGATTTCAGTCCGGCGGTTAATGCAGAGGTATTGTGTTTCTTCATTTATCACACCTAGGTACATACATTTAATCAATGATTCTAAAAAGTATGTATTTTTTAGGCGATGCAGCTGTCGATACAAGCTCTGCATCAGACGCCAGTATTTACTGCGCACGGGTTCTTTGAACTTAATTATCCTGTATTGCACCAGGTAAGTTGTTAATGAAATAATTGAAATAATAAACGTTTTTCGTTTTTTTTTTCCATAACGTCCTGTATTTTCTTATAGAAGTACACTTGGTTACCACAAGTAAAGTGCGCGTCGCTTCGGGAGATAAAAATACGGTGACAAACTAGTGAAGGTATAATTAAGTAGGTATATATTTTGTTTCAGTGGATGCGTTCAGTGTCTACCTACCTGATCATACTTCTGCAGTTTGTCTCCCATCGACTATTTTAGTTCGAGTGTATAAGTCTCTAAAATACACTCCCGAACTCCTAAATCGAGCCCCAGTGCGTATTCAGTTATAAATGCTTGAAACATCAGAATAATGATGACTCAAACAAAAAGTACATTTTTATTTCATACAGGGCTTCATTTTGGTGTCATCATTGTTCCGAATTTGAATTAACGACCATTTAATAAAACAAACCTCTAAACAACAAAAAGGGGTGTGGCTGTTTCGTGGACAAGGCTATGTGCTTTACGTGAATAGGTACGTGAATACGTGAACGTAACGAGTAATATTTTCTGAGGTGAGTAGAGGTCGTGCTGCTACCGCTAGTTTTAAGTGTTAATCCTTTGGTGGCTTCAATGAGCGCAGAAACCATAGACGGTAACACACATCGCACGCACCTTTATTACGTCCGGAGGTATAGTAAAAGTACGTGCACTAGCTGCTGATCCACACAATCGATGTCTATACAGTCCAGCGTTGATTTAGAAGTGATTACATCATCCACTTGCATGGGCTCGGCCGTCCCAGCTGCAGATGTACTGGCGACGTTGTTGATCCGTTGGGACGCCTTAATTATTTTACGTTCCCAGCATATACGTGGTATCACTGGATTGCTCTTGAGAAGCCCTTTCCAACTGTATACGATCCTAATATTTTGACTAGGCTTTTGGAGGAGTGACATTATATTGTTTAGTTTTTTTTTTTTTTAATACTGTACAGTAGTATAAAATAGTGTAAGTACTCGTATATGCTCAATAGATAGATCTTGACGAGTTCTGACGATTGAAACTCAAACGAGCGTCGTAGCTTCTTCAAGTCAAAATTTATACTTAACGTAAATTACACAGCGAAATGACCTCAAAATGGCGGTGCCCCCCCCTCCACCGTGTGTGGTCCGTCACAGTTCTAAATCGACGTAACAAATTCTTTGATAGCTATCGAGCGGTGCAACTATATTTTGGATGGAGATGATAGTTAAAGTAGCTGCAACACCAAACTGTATCCCCCGATTGTTATCCTAATTTTTTTTTGGCCCTACACAATGACAGCAAATTTAAAGACGTATTCACTTCAAAAGTGCAGGGTGGCTCGATTTAGGACTTTTTACGAGTTTGAATCTTCTGTAAGAATAAACGTCTGTATTAGGCTTAAATAATGTAGAGAGTTTTTTTATGTATATATCGCTCAGCTAATACCTAATAAAGAGTGTAACTAAATATTTCTTGTTTCAGTGGTCACATGCAGTGTATACGTACCTGATCCTACTACTGCAGTTTGTCACCAATTCTAAACAGTCTGATCTACTGACCACTACTTAATTTTAATGTGCTCCATTTAAATAATCTCTTCAGATATTTTACTGTCTATGTGTTAAGATTTGTCGTGTTGCTTTTCGCAAGTTTGAAATTTGGAACCGTCCATAACGGGAAAATATTCGTCATTTGGCTTTTTGATTAAGTTTGTAGAGCACTTATGCACAACACGCGCTTTTACTTACGTGGAATTGCGGACCTGTGCCACTTATAGATAGGTACCTACTAGGTATGTAAAGATTTTGTCACAGCTATTTAACTTAAGATATCACGGTGACCAAAAAGGATTGAAAACCACCAGCAATAATGTTGGGATGTGATAAACAACACCTAACTGGGAATTTTTCACCTGTGGTCATGTGACTGTTCCTGAATTACCCCAGGCTGATAAAATTTCGTTTGTCCTAACTACGTTAATATTAGTGTTAAGATTGGTTTTATCTTGTAGGAAAGGGAACGTGATCCTTTACAGACAACATTTTTATTGGTTATACGGATTATTATATATTAGTGTTTCATTCATCAAAACACAAACAACACACACCCACATGTAAGTCACCAATTTTTATTTGATGTATTCTTTTAATTTACTTAAACGGATACACTACACGTGTTTAGTGTTCTAGCGTGTGGCACTCGTGGGTTGCAGCTGAAAATCAGTGTCAGATGGTGCCCTTTTGACATTACTATCTTTGTTTTCTGTTGTTTTTAAAATTGTTTTAAGGTGTAATTTTCTTGTGATGTATTGCCAATAAACGTATTTTTCTGTCTGTCTTTCTTATTTAAACAATTATTTTTACTTTGAATCGTAAAAGTGAATAAAAATGTTAATCTTATTTCTAAGTTCTTTGACGGAACTTGCAAACCGGCCAAGTGCGAGTCCGGACTCGCACACGAAGGGTTCTACACACCAAAGTTTTGTTGAACACTTTGCTTTTATTTTAAATGAATATTATTTTTATTATTTGTTTTTAAAGCGACTATAGAAGTACACACTCTGTGGAAATTTCCACTGTCTTCCTATTAATTACGGTTCATGAGATAGGTGGGTATAGCCCGCTGTCAGACGGACGGATAGCGGAGGCTTAGTAATAGGGTTCCGTTGACACCCTTTGGGTACGGAACCCTAACAATTTCTACAAATACAAGTTATTAATTGAAGTTAATAATATGGTCAAAGTTTTGATACCTAGGTGAGCAATTTCTATGCTACCATAAATTTTTTAGAATGGCATTCAGAATCCTCAATTAAATTAGTTCGTGGAAGACTCGTGAGGTATTACTTAAATAATTACTTCTTCCCAACTATATATTATTTTAAATTACATATCTGAGCAACTAAATGTAAAACAAAGCCTACTCGCAGCGTCGACGTCGTTCGCTTCACCAATGATATTTTATGTAAGAAGAGTTATGTAGGCTTAACACGCTCCGAAAGTGGCACGTCAAAACTTGGCACTTTACCATTGCTGTATATTTAATTTTAGGTAGGTTAAGTAGCATAATTACGTTTTTTTGACTTGCTTCAAGCAATTTAATTGTCAAGTTCAGGAAATTTACAAAGAAAAAACGGCTAATTTGTGTTAGTATAATTTTCTATGTTTGCTGTCAGTAATCAATAAATGAATGTCTTTGCAGTTAGTAGGCGTTTTATTTATTCCTATTGTTTTAACGCTACCCGAACCTTTAACCGATCCCCCGTCGCTTGTGCCTTGATACCGTACGTACGCGCTTTCTTATAACGTCGAAGTCAGGGTAATTAACTTGTAATCAAGTAAATTGACAACCTACGTCAATATTATGCCGAGTTATAGCTATTTCCTGCAACAAAGAATTACAGCTGTGATTATAAAAAACGGACAATTTAAGTTTGTAACAAGTCAATTTTGCTTGACTTTCATATAGGCTGTATTTCAATAACGTACCTAGTCTACTTCTAAAATGAACTGATGTTATCAAAACATTGAAAACGTAGCCAGGTCTCATAGCATCAGGTCGTATAGCATGAAGGCTATCCGAAACTACAGTCAATAACGCTAAACAAGTGTAGACACTTCGATCATAATCAGTCGCCAAATCCATTTTTAGACAAGTCAAAACAATGACCTTGAATATTGAAGTTTGTTTTGTTTAATTGATCAGCAATTAGATGTAACTTACTTGATTCATGCGTACGGTCTGCTCCAAAAGTGTCTGATGAAAGTCTAGGTAAGCAAACCCTGTTAGATAGATAAATAGAATACTCTTTATTATGTACACCTTATAAATTACAGATATATATGAAGAAATTTAACATTGGGTCCCCGCCCGCCCAGCTTTCCGAGCTAGCCGATTAGTGTCCGGGCTAAGGGTCCGTCGTCGTGCGTGTGTGAACGGTATTGTAACTATTATGTCTACGTGAACTGCAACGAAGTTATATATATGCTAGTTGCGCGGTATACTCTGCTTGCGTGATGCAGGATTTTGCGTGACATCATTACGATTCATAGTTCGCATGTGGCGTTGTAAATGCCGCCACAGACGTTCCAACATACCAAGTCTGATTGTAGGTAATGGGTTACATTTTTCACAACTACGGAATCACCTACTTGTGATTTGCCTAAGGTAATGAAAATTATACCATTTTAAAGATTATGTATACTGTACCATTTTCAAATTAATACCATTTTCATTTAAATTAGACGCGTATTTTAGGAGCTATCCTGGTTTAAGTGAAGGAGTAAGAAATGAAGACACGTTTCATTAATCGGTACCCCGGGAGTTGCGCGACATTATACCATAAAAAAGCGCAGGGTATCGGATTTTTTTTATCAGGACTCGACGCTCGACTCTCGCCGCGGACGGAAGTGTCTGTGCGCTCTCCCGCTCCCGGCCCAGTGTTGTGTTTTCGTGTTATTTTCGTCGCTACCACGTGACGTCATCGTAGTCGCTCGACTGCACTGATAAAAAAAAAACAAGAAATTGTTTTTATTTTAATCAATCAAAAAGTGCCTTTTTCAAGGCAAATCTTATTTCTTAATCAGACGTTTGTGAGTAGCTTCACTAGGCCCCTTCTGGTTAAAACCACAGTTTCGTGGTCCTCGGTGGAAACCATACGGTGCCAACGAAGCCGAGTGGGGTGTTGACCCAATCACACCCGCCGAACCCCTTCAGGGAGAGGCAGTCAATTGGACGGGTCCCAGATAACCGGCCTTGGGGGGTCTCCTAGTCGGCTCTGGTGACAGTTTTCCTTTCCAGCTACTCACCTAGTGTCTTTAGGGTGTGTCTACACCCTTTGCGCTAGACTGGTCAGGGCCCCGTTCGCACAATAATACTGGCGACGGGTTTACAAGCTTAGGACTCACCAATAGGTACACTCCCCCCTGTCTACACCCGACAGGGAGGGAAACTCATCCCCGGGCCAATCCACTCGGGGAGATAGGTATAGGGTTAGTAGGTTAAGTGGAAACTTAGTTTCTAAAATTCCCTCCTCAAATTAGCCCCCTCCTCCGACCATGGAGGACGCCATCCTTTTGGCGTTCCTCAAAAAGGTCCTACTAAAGGACCCCGAGTTTTTGGCGAAATATGGCGCCAAAATAAGCCAATGCTCCAACCCCACTCCGTCTCAAGGCGCACTCGTTAACTTCAGTGATGCCCTTGAAAACCTACTTTCGCCACCTGTTGCCGAACAAGGCATTCCGCCTTTTGTTCCAGCAGACAATGTTCCGGCCGCTAATTCGGACCCCATTGTCCCATGGCAATAAATACTTCGGCCCCTGTTATCTCGCCCGCTATTGTCTCGGCTGCCATTGTTCCGGCCGCTATTGTTCCGGTATCCATTGTCTCGGAGACAATTAACCCGACGCAGCTGCACTCCGCAGCTGCAACCACGTCACGCCCTGAGAGCATGGACACGTCAGTCCCACTCTCTGAGAACGAAGCCCGCTCCTCCTGCTCCAGCGAAGACGACTTCCAAGTCGTCGTTAAAGGAGGCAAGAGGAAAGCTAAATCTTCCGCCCCCGCTGGCCCGGCAACCAAGGCCCAAAAACAGGACACCGTCTCGTCCAGCTCCCCTCCCACCCCTCCTCCGCGGGCCAGTCGCCCCGCCAGCCCTACGGCTTGCCCACCCGCTCCTACCGCGAGGAAGCAAAAGCACCCTCCCCTGATTTACGTCCAGAATAAGTCTAAATGGACGGAAATAATGTGTGTTGATCGCAGGATCAACTACACTAACGCCCGATCCACCCTCCAGGGTATAAAAGTTACTGTCCCCACGTCTTCGGACTTTAGGGATCTCTCCCGCGCCCTGCGTGAAAGGAACTACTCCTTTCATACTTACTCCCTTCCGGAGGAAACCCCCACACGCGTCGTCATTAGGCGCGTACCACAGGAAATCTCCACCGAGGAGATTAAGAGCGACTTTGTCGCACAAGGCATCCCCGTAGCCGCCGTCCATCGCTTACATAAAGCGAGACAGGGCCTAGTCTACGACATGGTCCTGGTCATCTGTGACCCCACAGACGGTCACCACCCGATTTTCAAAGTAAAGTCGGTATGCTCTCTGTCAGGCATCTCAATCGAGAAACCCTATAGGGCGCAAATGATTGGGCAGTGTCATCGCTGCCAAATGTACGGCCATTCGCAGTCCAACTGCTACGCAAAACCTAGATGCGTCAAGTGTCTAGGTGAGCATGGCACCGCCGACTGTTCTCGTCCTAAGGATAGGGAACAATGCGTTGAGCCTCCGAGCTGCGTCCGCTGCGGCCAATCCGGTCACCCGGCAAATTATCGGGGTTGTCCGGAAGCCCCAAAGTCCTCCTCTCCCAAACTCGCGAAACGCGCGAGCAACCGCCAGCACAGGGAAAGCCCCTGGGGAAAGCACCTTCCGCGCTGATGTCGGAGCGGCTTAGTCCGCAGAGGCCGTCTCACTTTTTTTTTTTTTTTGGTTTTGGCTTGGAAAATCCTCATGATGTCCCCCGCCCCGGGAAGGGCGGGGGGGTCTGTCGGACTCTTACCGACTAAAAACCAACCCGGTGTTCCATCGCACACCAACGCCGGAGTTGCGGGAACACATAATTCTTCCGCAATCCCAGCTGGTGCCGGCCCGCTTGTGCGGGCCCCGTCTCTACGCGCTCGTCTGGACCCATTTATGGGGGCTGGAAGAGGGCGCGTGCGCGTGCTGCGGATCGGGAGAGTGGACGAAATCTCTCTCTCCCTTTCCGCAGCCTCCTTCTGCGAGATGACCGTCTCGCAGAAGGAAACCACCGCGTCCTAGGACTCGGCGCTGCCGACCATCGAACTCACTACGGTCGGCAGTGACAAGTCACTGCCTACTTCTGAGATGAGGGAACGGCGCGGCTCCTCCCAAGCGGCACACTCTGCCAGCGTATGCCACGCCGTGTCCTCCCGGCAGTCGACGCAGTGGTGACACCGAGCGTCCGGCTCCCTGTTTATGCGACACAGGTACTTCCCGAAGCAGCCATGCCCCGAGAGCACCTGCGTCGCCCGAAACTACAGGGAGCCGTGCCTCCTCCCGAGCCAGAGGTCGAGCACTGGCCGGACCGCCTCGATGGTGACGAGGCCGGCGGTAGGGCGTGAAAGCCTGTCCCGCCATTCCGTCACCAGGACCTCGCGAAGCTGCGACCGACGCTGCTCCATATGGCGCTGCATCGGCCGCTCGCCCCGCGCCCTCGCTTCCTCGCGCCACCGATAAAGTGACGCGAGCACCTTCGCGTCTAGGTCCCATGGCGGGGATCCGGCCAGTGCACAAGCCGCCTCGTAGGAGATCGTGCGATACCCCCTTATGACTCTGACGGCCATTGCTCTCTGCGGCTTTCGCAGCACAGAGATGCTGGCGGCCGTCAGGTCAGCCGCCCAGATCGGGGCCCCGTAAAGGGCCATCGATCGCACGATCCCCACGTAGAGCCGCCTACAAGCGGCGCTCGGGCCCCCCAAATTGGGAAGCAGCGTTGCCAGCGCCCCGGCCGCGCCCAACAACTTGGGCGCCAGCCGCCGGAAATGGGGTTCGAAGTCCCACCGGCTGTCGAGCACCAATCCCAGATATTTCATGGTGGGCTTGACAGCGATCCGGACCCCCCCGACCTCAATGTGTGATCCGGCCGGCGGCGCCCGCCGGGGGCCATGAAACACCATGGCCTCCGACTTGTTGAGGGCCACCTCCAGGCCGAGACGCCGTATGCGGCTCACCGTCAGTGAGACCGCCGCCGTCGCGAGCAACGCTGCCTCCCTTTTTTTTTTCCCCGGTGTTCCATCTTATACCTACGCCGGGGTCGTGGGAACACATAATTCTTCCGCAACCCCGGCTAGTGCCGACCCGCTTGCGCGGGCCCCGTCTCGGGCGGGGGGAGTGAGGTGTACTCCCCCCGCAACGTCTGTGAGCGGCGCACGCGGAACACTACGCGCGCCGCCTTCTCGGGTCCTGATGTTGGGGGTCGACGGATGTCCCCGAATCCGTCGTCCCTGGACCCATTTAGGGGGGCCGGAAGAGGGCGTTGTCCGCCCTCCTCCGACGCCCGGTGCGTCTGCTGCGGGCCGGGTCGAGAGTCGAGATCTCTCTCTCCCTTTCCGCAGCCTCCTTCTGCGAGATGACCGTTTCGCAGAAGGAAACCACCGCGTCCCAGGACTCGGCGCTGCTGACCATCGAACTCACTACGGTCGGCAGCGACAAGTCACTGCCTACTTCTAAGATGAGGGCACGGCGCGGCTCCTCCCAAGCGGCACACTCTGCCAGCGTATGCCACGCCGTGTCCTCCCGGCAGTCGACGCAGTGGTGACAGCGAGCGTCCCGCTCCCTGTTTATGCGACACAGGTACTTCCCGAAGCAGCCATGCCCCGAGAGCACCTGCGCCGCCCGAAACGACAGGGAGCCGTGCCTTCTCCCGAGCCAGCGGTCGAGCACTGGCCGGATCGCCTCGATGGTGCTGAGGCCGGCGGTAGGGCGTGACAGCCTCACCCGCCATTCCGCCACCAGGACCTCGCGGAGCTGCAACCGATGCTGCTCGATTTGTTGCTGCATCGGTCGCTCGCCCCGCTCCCGCGCTGCCTCGCGCCACCGGTACAGTGACGCGAGCACCTTCGCCTCCAGGTCCCAGGGCGGTGATCCGGCCAGTGCACAACCCGCCTCGAAGGAGATCGTGCGATACCCCCGAATGACTCTGACGGCCATCGCCCGCTGCGGCTTGCGCAGGACAGCTATGCTGCCGGCCGTCAGGTCAGACGCCCAGATCGGCGCTCCGTAGAGCGCCATGGATCGCACGATCCCCATATAGAGCCGCCTACAGGCGGCGCTCGGGCCCCCCAGATTGGGAAGCAGCGTTGCCAGCGCCCCGGCCGCGCCCAACAACTTGGGCGCCAGCCGCCGGAAGTGGGGTCCGAAGTCCCAGCGGCTGTCGAGCACCAATCCCAGATATTTCATGGTGGGCTCGACAGCGATCCGGACCCCCCCGACCACAATGTGTGATCCGGCCGGCGGCGCCCGCCGGGGGCCATGAAACGCCATGGCCTCCGACTTGTTGAGGGCCACCTCCAGGCCGAGGCGCCGTATGCGGCTCACCGTGAGTGAGACCGCCGCCGTCGCGAGCAACGCTGCCTCCCTGTGCGAACTCCCCCGGGCCGTGACCAGCGTGTCGTCCGCGTAACACGTCAGGTCCGCGCCCGGCGGGAGCTCGCCCCTCAGCACCCAGTCGTACCCGATGTTCCACAGGAGCGGTCCCACGACCGATCCCTGTGGAACACCGCACGACACTTGGCGCTGGTTTCCGCCATTACGTCCCATGTAGGTGACACACCTCCCCGCCAGATAAGCCCCAACGATGCGGCGGAGGTAGAGAGGCACCCGATGATAACGCAGTGCCTCCCGTATGCAGCTCCAGGGCAGGGTGTTGAAGGCGTTGGAGATGTCCAAGGACACCGCCACCACCACCCCGCCCCGGGACACTGTTTCCTCCGCCAGGACTCTCACCCTCGACACAGCGTGGATGGTAGAGCGCCCATGCCGAAAGCCGAACTGGCTCTCGTCCAGGTCCGGCCCCTCTCTGCACAAGTGGCCGACGAGGCGGGCTGCGAGTATGCGCTCGAACAGCTTGCCCACCTCGTCGAGCAGCACTATGGGCCGGTACGCAGACGGCGAGTCGGCAGGGCGCCCCGCCTTCCTGAGCAGGACCAAGCGACCTGTTTTCCACAAAGTGGGAAACTGGCCCCGCTCAAGGCACGCTGTGAAGAGTCCTCTTAGCTGGGGCTCAAGCTCTTTCAGAGCGAGGGCTAGCGCTAGGCCGTGAATCCCGTCGGGCCCCGGAGCCACGTTCTTGGCCCGGAGCCGCATCACGGCCGCCCCCATCTCTGCCTGTGTCACCTCTGGGACGCTGATGACGTTCTCCTCTGTAGACCCTGCGGCTGTGGGCATAGCCATCGGCGGCGGGGTATGCTCCGCTCTTGCCGGGAAGAGAGCTGCGACTACCTCCTCCAGTAGCTCGGGTTGGAGACTCTCCGTAATTGGAGGCGCCGCGGCTCGAAGTTTCCCTCGAACCGCTTTATACGGGCGCCCCCACGGATCCCCGTCTAGAGTCTCCAACATCTCCTCCTTGGCTCGCGTCCTCGCCTCGCCGATGGTCAGCCATAGAGTCTCCTTTGCCGCGCGGTACACCTCGTACAGCGCGGCTTCTTCGACAGGGACCCGACGACGTCTCCTCCGGTAACGAGTGTACTGGCGTCTAACCGCCACGCACGCGACGCGTAACTGCGCGATTTCGGCGGACCACCAGTACACCTGGCGCCTTGCGGACTGTGTGTGGACCCGGGGCATGGACGCATCGCAAATTTGCGTCATCGCCCCGCGGAACCACAGCGCCTCCTGTTCGACGTCGACGTCGACGGGTCCGCTAGTTGCCGACTCCCGGCTCCAGGCCTGGACAATAGCGGCCTCCTCGAGGAGCTCCCTGTCGATGAGCTTGCGCGCCCAGCGCGGACCGTCCGTTCGCGGGACCGGTGAACTGCGGCCACCAGTGGTCTGGGCGGAGACGTCGAAACGGATGTAACGATGATCCGACAACGTCTCCACCTCCACGGCGACACGCCAGTCGCGAACACGGCCTGCGACAGCAGGGCTAGCGAACGACACGTCCACTATTGAACCACCCCGCTGCCGCACGCACGTGTGAACCGATCCCCGGTTCAAGACGGCCAGGCCAGTCGTGACCAACCACTCCTCCAGTGCCTCACCCCTAGTATCGGTCGCCGGAGATCCCCACGCCGTAGACTTGGCGTTGAGATCTCCGAGCAACAGCACGGGGCGAGGATGAAGTCGGCCCCCGACGGCACCCAACTCGACAAGGAAGCTCTCGAAGTCGGCGAGACTCTTGTTGGGCGAAAAATACGCCCCAATGACGCCAACGCCATCTGCGAGGGCGGCTACCCAGCCGTGCCCCCGCGACGGGCTGACGAGAGCCCCGCCAATGATGGCCACCAAACCGTCCAGGTCTCCCACCCAGTTATCCCTGGGCGGGACCCAGTACGGCTCGGCGACCACGGCCACGTGAATCGACCACTCTGCCATGCTCTGGAGCAAGAGATCCTGAGCTCTGGCAGAGTGGTTGATGTTGCCCTGGAGGAAATGGTAGAGCGCCGTTATGCGCAATCCATTCCCTCGGCACCATTCTTAGGCCGGGAGTCGGCCGGAGGGCAATCAGGCTGAGGGGGGGGTAAAGAGCCCCCGACAGCCTTGGCAGACCCTCTCTTCTTCTTGTTGGCGGGCGCACCACAGGCCTTACCGCCCGCTCTGTGCCCAGCGGGCCTCCCTGCAGCTGTACAGAGGCTGCAGTTTGGCGCCGCGGAGCACTGGGCCGCCTTGTGGCCGGGCTGGCCGCAGCGATAGCGACTGCTCGCTGTGGTCAATTGCGGCGGTGCACCGTGCCTTAACATGCCCCACGTCCAGGCATCGGTAGCACCGCAAGGCCCTGGGCTGCAGCAGCTTCACCCTCGCTGCAGCCCATCCCACCAACAGACACCCACCGTCAGCGACCTTATTCGCCGCCGCCACCGGGCACCGCACCCAAATCGTGCCGAGCCCAGAAGCGTCGGCGCGTATATCGCCCGTCCGCACATCTCCTGGCGGACATCCGCCGACTCGGGCGACGGCCACCACGACTTCAGCCGGGGTCGTCGAGTCGTCCAGGCCATCGGTCTTCATCGGCCTGGAGACTCGGACGTCGTCCGGGTTGCGGACCTCCTTCAGCTTGGCGGCCAGGATATCCGCCTTTTCCCCACTAGAGGCACCCGACACCTCAAGCAGCCGCGCCCCCGTAATCGCTGGCCTCATTCTGAAGCCGGACGGTGTGCCAAGGTCGGGGAACGCGACATTGGCTTTCGCCTGCGTCAGGACCGCCTTATATGTAACGTCCCTTTCGACGGCTCCGGGCTGCAGCGTAATCACTACAGCCGCGGAGCGTGGGGCTCTGACCTTAGGCGGTCCTTGGGCCTTCTTAGGTGCCGGTGCCGGTGCTCCAGCGGGTGGAGGTGGTGCCGTCTTCTTCCCACGGCGGCGGCCCTTTTTAACCACCGTCGCCCAGGTCTCCATGGGAGGCGCAAGCGAGGCCACCAGTGGTGCGGTCGTCCGGGAAGTGGGCACGGACGTACCCTCCGCGGGCTTTTTAGTCCCCTTCCCGGACCCACTCGTCTGAACCGCCGCGGTTGTTGGCCCCTGCTTTGAGGGCCCCTCCTTGCGCTTAGTAGCCCCCGCGGCCCCTACGGCCTTTCCAGTGGCACCTCAGGGAACCCAGGGCCGAAACAGCGCCCAAATTATATTAAGCACATACGCGGCTCTCTTCTCCACCGCCGCGGTGAAACGCCATTTGCGTTTTTTAACGCAAATGGCCAGATCGTCTCGTGCTCATCTTATGAGACTTTTTGTCGAATCGCACCTTCCGCTATCGCATCGAGGGTGCACTCTCGTCCCCTCACCCTATTCGCGCCGGGGTCCCTCAGGGTTCCGTTATATCTCCTCTAGTCACGCTGTGTACCAGCGATATCCCACAGAGTAAATAGGCTCAGTGGGCTCTCTTCGCCGAGGACACTGCCGTTTACTATACCGGTCATTATCACAATGCTATAGCTCGTACCCTCCAAACCTCCGCAAACGTCTTAGGCGCTTGGTTCCGGAAATGGAGAATCAAGGTCAACCCCGATAAGAGTCAGGCGCTTCTCTTCTCGAGACGTCGTCGATTCCCTCCCCCTCTTCCCAGCCCGATCACTATGTACGGTAAGCCGATCCCTTGGGAGAAGCAAGCCAAATACCTAGGCGTGATCCTCGATCAAAACCTTACCTTTAAGGCTCATATTAAGACGGTTCGCGCGCGCGCCTCCTTCGCTCTTTGTACTGACAGCCCGTAATAAACTGTCACTTAAATGCAAGCTGCGCATCTATACCGCAGTCATCCGTCCCATCATGACCTATGCCTGCGTTGTATTTGCGCACGCTCACCCACGTCATCTCCATAAGATGCAGACCCTCCAGAACCGTTTCCTCAGAAAGGTCACGGGTGCCCCCTTCTTTGTCCGTAATATAAATCTCCACGTCGACCTTAAAATGCCTACCATATACCAGTTCATGAAACGCTTATCGAAGCGTTTCTTTGACTGTGGCATAAAACACCCAAATACCCTGATTTCAGCGGCCGCCTGCTATACGCATAAGCAGTATTCGCCGACCAAGGCATATCTTAATCGCCCCCAACGACGCCACTACCCTCCTCCCGGAGAGCAGTAAGGCGACCAGCACTTTACACAACGTCCTCGCCGCCGAGGCCCGCCGCGACGCCCAAATCCACGCCCCTCCCGACCTTTGCTCGAGCCAGCCCGCGCCGCTGAGCCTGTAGCTTTAAATTCGTCCCAAAACAATATAAATCCTGATCCAGCTTGTCATTTGCTGCCCCCTTCCAGCGACGCCCTTAGCCGAGGTTCGTACCCCACAGGGGGTGCCCTTAGCGTGGAGTCGCTTAATTTTTAATTAGTGTTTAAGTTTAAGTCCTGGCTGGAGGCCTTAATTTATTAGGGCAACCACAGGCAAGTCCGCTTAAGCAGACGACAGCCTCATAGGTTAACCTGTTGACCTGCAATTCCAAAAAAAAACAAAAAAATATCAGTCGGCTATCCCCTGTTGACTGGTACACATCTCCGGTCAATTCAACCCTTGACCTTGGACGAAAATGGATACTACTCCTACGGATGCAGTACAAGTTAATAATTTAAAGTTTACAGTATAATCTATAAAATGGTACCATTTTTATTAACCTTCATTTGTCATTTAGTTCTTAAGATCGCTCGTAGGAAATCACAAGTAGGTGATTCCATAGTTTTGCTCGCGAGTGTAGTTATATCGTAATCATTGTCAAAGTTTCTAAAAGCTAAGAACTTTTCGCGCTTAAAGAGTTTGGTACTTAAAGACCCAGCTGTAAGAGACTTACAGGGCATACAGGACAAAGCTGTAGTATACCAAGGAATTCAGCAAAATCTTTAATAGATAAGAAATATATTATTTCGCCACACCTCTGAACTTTGACTCGTTTTTCCTTAAGTAATTTTAAATAATCTGTAGGTGTTCCCCAGGGACCAGTTTTGTTAATTAATTTTATATGATATTCCAAGGTGTTTTCTGCACTCAGATTTTTTTGAGTACGCTGACAATTTAGTTTTCGAGAATTATTAAGGCTGAGGAAGACTCGATTCGAACGAGGCGATTATGGTAACTTTACAGTAGTGATATACTGCAAAGTGACCACAATCGCCAAAAATTTTAACAATATTAAATTTACAAGGAATATCCCAATAGGCAGCAATTATCACATATCCAGTGACAAAATTAATGAAATAGGAACAATAAAGGATCTTGATGAACTTTTTGACAGGAAGTTAACTTTCACGCCACATCTCGATAGTATTTTAAGAACAGCTTCGAAAATGTTAAGGTTCGTCCTAAGAAATGGCAAAATCTTTCAAATTATTTATTCCTTTGCAAACATGGGTATAGTACGTAGATGTTTTTATAATATAGTTCTCCATATTTTACCATCACATGGGCATGCAAAGGTTAAATTACAAATAAAAAAATAAGTGGCAGATCATGGAAATTACAATAGTTAAAATAGTAAAAATGACAGCATTTTCACACCAATAAAAAATAAGATTAAATAATGTCAAACGAAAATGAAAAGTAAGTGAACCAGGATAGCAATAATTATGTCAATCAGAGTAACAGTATGTCAATCAGCCAGTGAATCATCACTATGAATATCGTCGTCACGTGTAATAAGCTTTCATTTTAAAATTTCGTTTAGCGCCCTTTTAATTTTAAACGTGGTCATATTTTTTATGATAGGTACTCTATTATTTAGATATGAGTGGGGCAATACCAAAAAAACATTTTTGCATAAGTGCGGTTTTACATTTTGCTTGACACAGTTAATTGATGTATTGAGTCCGTATTTGATTTTTCCTGACCTCTGATAATTTCTTAAATAAATGTGGGTAACATTTCACAAACAATGCCGTTTCCATTATAAGTAAACAAAGCAAAGTTACAAAAAATAACGATTTAAAATAGGAAACACAGCTATCATTTGTCTTGAGATCGCACATTGACGTGATGCATCTCTTCTGTAGTCTAAATACCAGCTCCCGATCAGTAGGCTGCCCCCAGAAAATAATGCCATACCGCAAAACAGAGGCAACCAGTCCATGGTACGCTGTTAAAAGAGCCTGAGTTGAAAAAGAGCATATACTAAGAGCATATGCGGATTTGCTAAGTTTCTTACATAGTTCTTCAACATGAGGTTTGCTGTTAAAAGAGCCTGATTTGAAAAAGAGCATATATTAAGAGCATATGCGGATTTGCTAAGTTTCTTACATAGTTCTTCAACATGAGGTTTCCATGTAAGTTGGCTATCAATTATAATGCCTAAGAACTTAGCCTTATTAGCTTCTTTATTAACACAGCCCTTGTAGGAAATGCTCACGTTTGGGTTTTCACTGCGTTGATAAAATGCATGACTTTGTTTTGCTCAGGCTTATAACCAAATTATTATTATCTAACCAATTTATAATGTCACTTAAATAAGTATTAATAAATTAAATTAGTACATTTTATTATAGCTATACTGTCATCTGCAAAATGAACCATTTTGTTGGTTGTTGCTTTCGGGAGATCATTACCACAGAACATAAATACCCTGACGGGATCATTCCCTTGTGGGACGCCATATTTTACATACCTTGGTTTTGATTTATTTGGTTTCTAATTTAGTTTTAGGACATAACCTGGAAATTTCCGTGCGTTGAAGCCTATTACTCAGGTATGGTTTTAATAACTTCCCTTTAATAAGTTTCCTCCTATACCATAACTATTTAATTTGTGCAACAGAATCTTATGGTAAACTGGATTTCTTTTATCGACCGACATGATGTTAGCTAGCAAGTCAAATAGTGAAATATTAATTGTAGTTTTCTTACGGAAACCCTTTTGTTCTGTGCAAAATAAGTTGTACTTTTCGAAATAAGCCTAAAAACACTACTTTTACTTTTACGAAAGTATTAGAAATAATTGGAAGTTTTGAAATGGTCTATTTTTGAAATATGGATTACTTATCATCTTTTTTTATAGGGGTTTTATTATTACTTTTTTGAGCTTGTTCGAGAAAATGCCATCAACTATGCACAAGTTAATTATATGAACGAATGGTGCTACTAGTTCTTTGGTAAACTTCAATACTTTTGTGGAAACTCCATCGTATACAACAGTATTTGTGTTTCGTCGCAATAGAACAAAAAACATTTTTATATAACAGTGTCATTTTCAGCATCCTGTAATATAATAGTGTAGTTTGGCGTCCAGTGAGGACGCAACGCATTCATTGCGTCTTGAACGTGTCCAGCGTCCCAGCATTCAACGACTTAAGCATTTTAACATGACTTCTCTTGAAAAACGTAGACACTTAATTGATGTAATGGTTTCCTTAAAAATTAACAAGCATAAAATAGATAGTCCCCCCAGCTTGCTTGCCCTTTTCAGTTTTCGTGCACCCTCTAGAATCCCACGTAGTGCCATCACGCCCTTTGTGTACCTTTTACAAAAACTATTTTGGGAGCCAATTCGCCTTTTGCAAGAATGTGTAAAGAAGTAAATGGCTACAGTGATGTTAATGATCTCCACTTTGACTCTCTTGTTAAACATAAAGCCATCCACTAAGGATTAAGGGTTGCTCGGTAAACGATTCACGTTTACCGAGCAACCCTTAATCCTTAGTGACTATTTTTACATAAATGTTTCAATTTTACCACCTTTATTAATTTATCAATTGTATCATAGATTTTTACCAATTTTATCGCAGGTTTGCGTGTTGTAGTAAGGAGGTTAAAATTACGTTGTTAATGGCTTACTGCCCCAGACATTCTACACAAGCAGCCTGTGGGCCAGCTATACGCGGAAAACTATGGACAACTTTTTTTTTTTTTTGGGCAATCATCAAATGACTTCTCCCGCTCTAGGTGGAGCGGGAGGGCGTGACCCCACCCGTGTTCCTTCAGTTGCCTGTGCCAGAGCCACGGTTATCTCTATCGAATTACCCGCGACCCTGAGGAGTCGGCCCTATCGGACCCCGTCATTTTGTGCTGACATCTCTTGAGGCGCGCGTGGAAGTCGATGCGCGACCCGGGCCTGGTCCCTACCGGACGGCGAGCTACCCATTGCTCGCCGTCCGCAAGCCCGCGCCTACGGTGGCCGGGAATCTGCAGGCGACTCTCGACGCCCAGGGCGGTGACTAGGGGCGTGAGGGCGCAAGGCTCTCTCCCTCACGCGCTCCGCCTCATTCGCGAGCACTACTTGCTCGCGAATGAGGCGGAGCGCTTCGCAGAAGGAGGTTATGGCTTTCCATTCCCTCTCGCTCCGTACCATGGCCTGGACCAGTGCTGGACGCGAGTGATCGCCGCCGCCGATCGCCTCCGCGAGGACACTGCGGTGCTCCGCCCAAGCTGGGCAGACCTCCACCGTATGCTCCACCGTGTCCTCCGGGCGATCCACACAATGGTGACACCCCGGCGTTTCCTCCCGCCTTATTCGAAACAGGAACCTCCCGAAACAGCCGTGTCCGGTGAGGACCTGTGTCAGGCGGAAGGTGAGGACGCCGTGGAGCCTCTCCAACCACTCCTCTAAGAGGGGACTTACCGCAGCTATTGTGGCGTGCCCAACTATGGACACCCTGAGGGTCCAATACAATAATAGCTTCAAAATGCTCGTTGGGCTGCCGCGCTTTTGTAGTGCCTCTTTCGCTCAGGCGCGTGTTCATGACTTCCACGCTATGGTGAGGAGAAAAACAGCGTCGCTATTTGAGAGAACGCGGGCAAGTCCTAATAGCATTTTGAAGATGTTAGTGGACAAATTTAACTCACCGATAATGAATCATTTCATGCAGATGTTGGTCAGGCAGGAGTGATCCATTTCATGCGGTGAGTGTTTTATATAGATATTGTTTTTCAAGTAAGTATTGTTATTGTACCTAACCAACTGACATAATATGGATAATTGTCGTCTAATCAAATAAACAATTTAATTTAATTTATCAATTGTATTAATTTTTATTCAATATTTTTTTTTGTTGACAGTTTTTCATCCTATTTTCATCATCTATCCTACTTCTTCAACTGTACTTCTACACAATCTATATTACTTCAACTGTACTTGCGGATGTTAATACTTTTTATGGATTTGCTTATTGTTACTAATGTTTCAATGTTTAACAATTTATCAATGTATATCATATTTCATTAATTTGTATAATATTTGTCACTTTTTACGGATGTTACAAACGTTCAAAATTTGGGCTTATTACTTAGTACCTAATTTAGCTTTGTTTTATTATTTATTGTTATATGCAAATTATGTAAACTGCAGACGGAGGATCGAAAAATAATAAAGTAAGTTCCTTTAAAATAAATTAGTTTTATTTTAAAACTAATTTATTTTAAAGGAAATTACTACAATTAAATTGGTGAAACCTATTCGATGCTAGAATATGGAATGACGAAAATATGTATCAAAAATAACTAATTGCTAATGTCGAATTTCGCTGCGTCGGCGGCTCGTGGCTGGACGGATGTCATCGATGCAGTTTTTATGCACTCGGCGTAAATTGAAGGAATTGCAGCGTCGGAGATATGCATTAGGGATCCGTATTTAACACCTCCACCCTCAGATCAGCAACTATTTGCTCATGTTGAGAGAAAATATTGCTGGGACTCCATCTCGCTTCCTGGTATCGCTGGTCACATCTTCATAGTTATGCTGCTTCTTGTCGTCTGTTCTGAGGTTCCAATATTTATATTTGCGACTTATTACCGTAATGATGAGTATGGCTGCGCATAGAACAATGATGTAAAATGGTATGGTTGTATGGTATAAGACAACTGACTGAGTCTTGTCGATCTGAATAGGGCTTTCCATTAATACTTTGTTCTGGATGCTGTGAAGTTCTTCCAGGTTTACTGAATTGAGGCCAATGATGGGGGTGGAATCAACCGTTTGGTTCATCTGGTTATAAGGGATCTTTGATAACTTTAGTGGCTGTCCTTTTATCTCGTTGCTGTCGTTAATGATTGTGAATTCCGTTGTTTGCAAGTAGCAATCCATGGGGATGGTGACGAGGTAACTTCCTTGTAAAATATTAAAGTCTTTTCTGCCGCAGGCTAATTGTACTTTGGTCGGCTGGGGCAATGAAAGAACGTAGTGTTGGTCATCCAGTTGTTCTACTGCTTCTTTGGAGAGTGAAATCTTGGTGAATTGGCAGTTGTCTTCTAGACCTTGGTTGATGATGAGCTCTTGGATACAATCAGGCTTTGTCCGGATCTGATGACTTGTCTTCTTTTCACAGAGATGGATGCTGCTGTACTTCGGGCATTCAGCTTCCATGTACACGAATGATTTCTCGTTTGTTGCTATGTAGGGAGTGGGAGGAATTAGGGCGAGTTGTTTCTTATTAGGTACAATGGATAGCTTGTATAGATCGTAGGTGTCTTTAGAGACTATGGGGAAACTGTATACTATAACTATTCTTTTCTCAATAAAATAGGAACCTGGTTTTATTAGATTATAATACTCTCGTAACTCTAAGTTTAAGATTTGATCTTGATTGTATATCGATTTTAACCTATCTCTCATAGACCTTAACACTTCTATATCGATCATAGAATGGTGGGTGCTAGACGCGCGTATAAAAGCCATTATATTTTCTAACCTGATAATTTCAAACATTAAATCTTCTACATTATTGGTTATGATTCCTTAAATTTGGGCAAACTTTGCAAACTTTATTAAACTATAATCGGTATAAGCATTTTTCTCAAGGAGTAGTTCTAATGTTGCATTAATTTTTTCCTGATTTTTTGTTATTTGGTCTAAGATAGTGCTGTGCTGGGACATCCATTCTGTTATTGAATTCTGAGACTATTTTATTTTCATTATTTTGTAAAGTTTTAATGGCCTCGTCATATTTTAAGGCGTCTATATAATCTAAATTGCCAGTTACACTTTTTACTACTGACCCAAGGCTATCTACAAGACCTCTTTTGACTCTAACAGGTTCCAAAGATTTTACTTGTTGTAGTACCTTACTAAGTTTGTGAGTAAGATATTCAATCTGATATTCGTAAAGCATGTAAGTCTCGTTATTAAGTCTAGTTCTAAAAGTCTTAAGTTGCAACTGTACGGAGTTTATTTTATCTTCAATGTCAGTTAGTTGTATATACTGTATGAATGAGTGGTAATGTGTGGTTAGTCTAGTCAGTCCTAATCTGTACGGTAATAGTCCTGGTCCATCGGCTAAAGTCTCAAGTCTTATCTCTTGAGGGTGTGTCGCATGGATTGTCAGTAGCAGCAGGATCCTGTAACAATTGGCTCGCTTTAGGAACTCGTTTCAGCCGCGATTTGGCTATAGGGCCACGTTTTTTTGAAGTATATATGTGTATAGGCAAATCGGCGAGTACTGTATCTTGCGTGTAACGCGGTGCCGCTTTCTGGCGACTAGCAAAAGGGTTTTTAATAAAAACTTGTTGCTGTGGGGCATATTCTATCTCGGGCTCGCGGGTTTTGTTCCTGTTATTAATTAAAGCTGTACGGTTTGCAAGAGATGATTCGTTAATGATTTCATAAACCTTTTTCATCTGTTGTCTATGATTCTGTGCATATTGTTGCAAGATGTGCTCTGTCAGGTCTATATCGATTGGGTCCCTGGGGTCAAAATGTCCAGTCAATAGGTCAAAGGGTCTACACTTAGTGAAGCTATGGATAGAACTATTTTATGCTATGATGGCGTATTGCATGAGATTGACTATTGGTTCGTCTTTATTTTGCAGTCTAAGAATTCTAATGTGCTCCAATAACGTCGAATGAAATCGTTCGATGTTACCATTGTCATTTGGACTATGAGGTAGAATTTTGTGGTGAGTTATCTTATGAAGACGTATAAATTCGGAGAAAAGCTGATTTGTAAATTCGGTGCCATTATCAGTGATAATAGTCATGGGTAGTCCATGATGAGTACAAAAACGTAGCAATGCTTGTATGATACTGATAGCGGTACCGTCGCGCAAATGATACGCTTGCCCATATTTCGTGAAAACGTCAATGAAAGTCACGTATTTTTCGTTCTGAACTGTAAAGAGGTCCATGTGAATGATTTCAAGTGGTTTTGTAGCTGGGGGCACTATGTTGAATTGAGGTTTAATTGGATTTCTGTCGTATTTAGCTTGACCGCAAATGGTACACTCATTAATAAATTTGGTGATTTGATCTTTCATCTTTGGCCAGTAATATTTTCGTGAGAGGGCTAGATTACATTCATTTATCCCACGGTGGTTCGTCTTACCGTCATGATAGTGTCGGATAATGTCTTGTTGTCGGAGGTATTCTTTAACATTCTCGAGTTCCGTTTTAGCTAATACTAGGTTAAATGAAGAACTTCTAAATTTGTCTTATATAATTGGTACTATTGAATACATGGCTAACGGTGGATTTATTAATATGGCCGTTTTAACCTTAGGGTTGACATACTCTTTGATAGCATTGATAATGTCGCACTCTAGGTTAGATTGTGAGATTTGGACTTCAATTCGTGTATGGTTTTCAAAAGGTTTAGTTACTGTCGGACGGCGTTTTATGTCGCCAACTATGGTAAAACGAATCTGTCGATGAAATTTATTGAGAGGTTCATCTGTAATGGGGATTTCTAATATAGGATGTTCATTACTGGTATGTACGGTGTCCGTAGAGGAGTTTGTCGGTGGCGGTGGTGCCTCAGATGGGTTGTTAATTATTGACCTGAGATCCTTAATACTTTCGATCAGTGAGTTGATCTCATCTGTCTCCTCATTATAAATTTCTACACGGGAGAGAGCATCAGCATTGGTGTTAAATTTGCCTTTCTTGTACACTACGGTAAAGTCATATTCGCTAAGTCTTAGTCGCCATCTGGTCAGTCGTGAGTTGGGTTCTCTCAAGTTCACCATCCATTGTAATGGTTTGTGGTCAGTCAGTACCTTAAACTTTCTACCAAAAAGATAAGGTCTAAAGTACTTTGTTGCCCAGACTATGGCAAGTAACTCTTTCTCGATGGTACTATAATTTAGCTCACTTTCATTAAGTGTGCGAGATGCGTAACAGACGGGTTTGTCAGAACCTATTGGTCCCTGAGACAACACTGCTCCAATAGCGACATTTGAAGCGTCCGTCGTGAGATTAAATTCCTTTTTGAAGTCTGGGTATTGCAGGATAGGGTCATTAGTTAATAAGGTCTTACAAGTTTCAAATGCGTTGACATATTCAGGGCTAAGAGTGATTTTACTACCTTTCTTTAGGCAAAGGGTAAGAGGTTTGGTGATGCGAGCAAAATCGGGGATAAATTTCCGGTAATAACCTAGAAGGCCTAAAAATTGTTTGATTTCCTTCGGGGTCTTTGGGATTGGATATTTTTGGACTGCGGAAATTTTGTCGGGGTTCGGCTTTATGCCGTCTCTACTAATAATGTGACCCAGATAGGCAGTTTCGAGCTTCAAAAATTCGGACTTGTCCATCTGGATTTTGAAGTTGGACTCCCTAAGTCTTTGGAAAACTTTTTCCAAATTATCCATGTGTTCTTGAAGAGAGGTACTATAGACGATGATATCGTCGAGATATACGAGGCATATGCTATTTTGAAGGCCTCTTAGAACATTGTCCATAACTCGTTGAAAGGTGGACGGTGAATTTTTTAGTCCCATGGGCATTCGAAGGAATTCAAAATGCCCGTGTTCCACATTAAATGCGGTTTTTGATATGTCCTGAGGGTCCATCTCCACTTGGTAGAAGCCACTTGCCAATTCTAAAGTCGTAAAGTATTGGCACTTTCCTAGTTTGTCAAGGACGTCACTGATATTAGGTATGGGGTATTTGTCGTCAATGGTTTTTTCGTTCAACTTGCGAAAATCAACTACGAGACGCCATTTCTGTTTTCCGGAAGCGTCAATTTTTTTTGGCACGACCCAAATGTGCGAGCTCCATGCAGAATCGGAAGGTCTTATTATACCTTGCTGTAGCATTTTTGAAATTTGGTCCCTAACCTCATCCCGATGGACGTAAGGGTATCGATAGCTTTTAGTATATGCGGGAATTTCATCTGTTGTTCTTATGCGATGTTTTATTTTGTTAGTGAAAGTCAATGGTTCCCCGTCAATGTAAAATACATCCGCATAGCGAGAGCAAAGTGTTAAAAGATTAGCTTTTTCCTCTTCATTAAGGTGGTCCGTGCGCAAACGCGATAATACGTCATCTACGCGATTCGATTGTTTTACTTGCATGCACTCAGCATTGAACAGTTCTGCACAAGTTGGCTGATCTAATGAAAAAATTACGTCATTGGGAGTTGGATTCTCTAACTCCACATATCCACGACTATTAGCTACAGTGGTAAGGCACTCATGGATAATACAATTACAAAAAACTTGTTCGCTTACTAAAACATCGCCATCCGGGGCATTCATAGGTAGTCTTACTAATTTAGTACTTTTGGCAGGGATAATATCCTCATACAAGTTGATGTTGCGTGAATTATATACTTTAATTGGATTTGTAGCAGTTCGCGTTACTAATTGAAAATCTTTTAAGTCTATTTTAGCCTCCCATTTGGATAATAAGTCTAATCCTATAAGGCCATCAAAGTAATTGTGAAAACGGTATACGAATAATTTTATACTATCGGCCTCGTTGAATTCATTAAAACACGGTAGAGTTATGGAGTTATCATTTTTACTGACACCGTGAACATTTGTAACTTCGAAAGGGTCATAGTTGAGGGGATAATCATGAAAAAACTTTTGTACAGCCTCGGGGCTAAGAAAGGACTGGTTAGCGCCAGTGTCAATTAAAAATTTTAAAGGAGGGCTAGAAATTTATATGTAAGGTAACTGCCTTTGAGTCTGTAAATTGATGTCTATTTTTGCTCTATGGATGTCTGGTCCGACTGAAAATCCTGATTCTGGTTAGTACGGCTAGGGCCTGGTTGTGGCTCTGTTTCTCCTGTTACCTGATTATCACAAGTCGCATTACAGTCAGTCGTATTAGTGTTATAGTCATAGTCATAAAAATTTTAAAAACCATTCTGTGTAGTAATCATATCCTGGTTCATAGTAGTAGTCAGCAGAATAATAGGAACTATCAGGCAAAGCGAGTTCATTAAGATTTAACTCGCGCGTCTTAAAATAATTATTCGGTGATGGGTTCCCGTTTCTTTGCCAATCGTGCGTCATGGGTAATGGTTTCGGACTGAAATGTTGAACGCCGCTCATGGGTTTCGGACCCGAATTTTGTGGTGGATTATTCCTGGATGGAAATTTAAAAACGTTACTTTGAGGGTGATAGTTTGGTAATGGTGCACGAAACATTTGTTGTGTTCGAGTAGGCATACGATTTTGATATTGGTTGCCTGGCATGTTGAACTTGAAGGCCTGAGGCTGAGGTTGATATCCACGCTGTCCTACGGGAGTAGGCCAGTTAGGTACTGGGGGTCGCGGAATATTTAATGGGTTAAACGGCAAAGCAGGCATAAGAGGAGGTTTATACATTTTAGGTGCGCTCTGAGCAGTTTGAGTCTTTGAAACATCATGACGTTGCTGCAGGTATATAATATTTAATTCTTCCTGCACGAACTCCAGAGCTTTCTCTATAGTTTCTGGCCGCATGCATCGTATACGTGAGCCTAAGGGTTCTTTTAGTCCACGTACAAAAGCCTGCATGGTAACTTTCTTATAAAGCGTCCGTTTAGCTTCAATAGTCGTCTGTAAAGTCTCGTGTAACGTCACAAATGTCATTATAGTACTAAACAAGGTTTGGCACTGATCGTAGAATTCCTGAGGGGTTCGATTACCTTGCGTAGCCAACGAGAGGTCATTGTACAAAGCCGTTTCGTCTCTCTGGTCCGAAAAGTTATTAATTAGAGCTGATCTAATACCTGCCCAAGTTTCGGGAATGCCGTTCGAGTTGATAGTAGATGCGGCAGGCCCTGTGATCTTGTTTAGAATGCCATTTAAGAGACACAGATTTCCTAGCTCACTTCCTAGCTCGGGGCTTGCATACTGAGATACTATCCGGTCACAGATGTTAATAAACCTGGTCAATACGTTGGGGTTTCCGTCGAAATCGGGCACAAGGCGTAAGGCCTTAAAGATTACGTTGGGATCGTACGGCATTTTAGGTTCAAACAAACTACTTAAGTTAAAATGTAATTCACTGTCTAAGTCTCTATTAATATCTACTATGTGTCGGCGCGCCTGTCGCGATGCAGGTTCCCGGGTATAAGATTTCTCGCGATGGAAAATCTTGGACATAAAAGTAACTAGGGATAGATGGGAAGCAACACGAGAAAGATTCTGGTGTACTCACATATATTTCATCTCTGGTTCTTCTCAGTGAATCGAAGTCTGGATTCTCCACCCGGCTCCGCAGCTTTACTGTAGATTCAGGATACTCGTACCGTGACTTGATAGCCACCCGGGTGACTCGCGATCGTGATTATCGATGTGAAGTGATTCTAACGCGATTCGCGAACCGGCCCGCGAGCATCCTACCGACTGCGCCAATTATGTAAACTGCAGACGGAGGATCGAAAAAAAACCAAAGTTATTTTAAAACTAATTTATTTTAAAGGAAATTACTACAATTAAATTGGTGAAACCTATTCGATGCTAGAATATGGAATGACAAAAATATGTATCAAAAATAACTAATTGCTAATGTCGAATTTCGCTGCGTCGGCGGCTCGTGGCTGGACGGATGTCATCGATGCAGTTTTTATGCACTCGGCGTAAATTGAAGGAATTGCAGCGTCGGAGATATGCATTAGGGATCCGTATTTAACATGCATGTCTCACCTTTATGCGACTGATACGCTGTACTTTTTTTACTTCAAACATGTGTTGTGTTTGTATCAGTGTAATCAATTGTTGGTGAAACTAATAAAAAAAAAAACAAATAAAATAAAAAAAGAATAATCCTCCGAATGCAGTTCGAAACCAAGAAAATTTTAAGATTGTTTCGGTTCTAATTTACTTTGCCCAAATGTATGACGAAAACTAATCGTTCTAATAATACCTTTGTGTCGGTAACACATTGGCATTCTTCTTAATTATTACCTATTCACATAATATGATCTAAATAAATAGCCCTTAAGAAGCCTCTTTTTCTTAGTGTTGCAACCAGCGGTTTCATAAGTTTACAGGTACAAAATTTTAACCAATTTTGTACCTGCAGCAGTGCGTTATTTACGTCGTCAAGATTTGATGAACGTCTACTTATCTTAAAAATTAAAGAAGAACCACTGAGAAAAGCACTTTGCCCACTCGTCCTTAGGGGTCTCTTTGACGGCATTTTGAAACGCAGCCACTGCTTCCTCGGCGTCCATAAAACGTTTTCCTCGAAGTTTTTCTTTTATTTTCGAAAATAAATTAAAATCGCAAGGTTCGAGGTCGGGACTATAGGGCGGGTGATAAGTAATTCCACGTCTGACTTCGCCAAGTAGTCGATTGTTTGCTTGGTGCTATGCGACGAGGCGTTGTCGTGGTGTAGGAGGATCCTACTGCGAGGTCGTTTCTCCCGAACTTTTCCAAGACAATTGGCAAATTGTTAGTGTACCACTCCGCAGTAACTGTTTTTCGATTCTCTAAATCAATTGTTGCATAATGACCTGTCCTTCCAAAGAACAACGCCACCATCTTTTCCCACGCTTCGACCTCACTTTAGTTGGCAAGTCCTCGGAAGGAAACACCCAGACAGCAGACTGTCTTTTAGTTTCAGGATCACAACAATAAATCCAGCTTTCGTCACCCGTAAGTGTGTCGAACACAGGTTCAAAGATTTAACGGAGGTGACTCAAATGAGTCACCTCCGTTAAATCTTTGAACCATATCACGACATCAAACAACACGACGGAGTTTTTGGGCCTCTGTTAAATTATGAAGTATCCACCGAGCACAAAGCTTCCTGACCGCTAAATGTTCATGGGGGATTTTGTACACTTGGCTCATACGGATGCCTAAGCTTGTCCTAATCTGCTGATAAGTCACTCATTTGTCAGTATCTATCACACGCCGCACAACACTGATGTTATCTTTAGTCGTCGCCGTAGAAGTCCGTCCCTCACGTAGATCATCGGTGAGATTAGTGCGACCACGTTTCTACGTGGCTCTGTTGAATTGCTTACGTAATGCATCTCTGAGTTTACTAAGTTCAGCGTTCCACCAGGGGTTCCTCTCGCTGTTAGTTTTTGGCGCCCTTAGTTTGCAGCATGCATGGTATGCTTCGGTAATATATTCTGATAGTTTGTTTACGGTGTTTTCTAGTTGTGCGGGGTCTCTTATGGTTACTAGTGACAGGTGTCTGCCTAATAGGGAGGCTAGGAGGCGCTTATACCCGGGTACATTGGTGCGCCGCGGGTTCCGCCTAGGCACTAGTTTACTTGTGTTGGTAGTTAATGTAAAGCGAATCGTCGGATACGTGCCAGTTTGTGATAAAGTTTGTAGCATTTTCTGTTGCAAGGGTTAGGTCTATGATCGTTTGCCCTCGGACTGTGACCCAAGTGGGTTCAGCACCACGGTTAACAATGTTAAGGTTAGTAGAAAAATAATAGGTGGATAGTACCTCTCCTCTGAGGTTCGGTGCGTCGCTGCCCCAGAGTGGGTGGTGATCGTTTGAGTCGGTGCAGATGATCAGGTCTAGGTTGGCACGCTCGCAGTGTTGTACCAGGTCGGTCATCTCTTTTGGCGGGCAGTTTGCGTCCTCGCCTGGCATGTATACCGAGGCCACTACAATATCGGGAACGTCGCCTTCGGTCTGGAGCCTGACAGCTGTCAGGTCTCTGGAACAGAACTGAGTGAGTGGTGTGGTAGGAATTCCATTGGGTATGTAGGCGCAGGTTCTTGGTTTGTCTGAATAATGTATGTTGAGGATTAGCTTACCTCCGATGTTGCCGAGGCCGCATATTCTATTGTTCCTGATCCATGGTTCCTGGATCAGTGCGATGGTTCTGGGTTTTACCTCCAGTGCCCTGCGCAAGATAGCCGTGGCAGTTTGGCTATGCTGGAGGTTGGTTTGTATCATGTTTAGGGGTTTTGAAGGCAGTAGGGTGGAGTTAGTCGGAGATGGATCCATCGGACGGTATCTCCGCTTCCTCCACTCTGGCTTGGTATGTTTGTTGGTCACACGGCGACGAGGCGAGGAGTTGCTCGTTCCAACCAGGTGATCCGGGCGATATGGTGTCAACATCGGCCATTGCCGCACGGGCCATGACCTCCTCAAGGTGGGCGATGTCCGGTTCGGTCGTCTGTGTCGGTGTCAGTGCTGTCTCTTTCACTTCTGTACTGTCAGTCTTTGTGTCGGCGGGCTGGGTCGTGAGCCAGAAGCGTACGTATATCGACCCAAGAAGGTAAGATATCCGTCGCTCCCAAGCCAAGACCTTTTCCATTTCCTCCGGTGGCACACCCAGGGTCAAAAAAGTCCCACAGTTGTTGCCACCGACGGTAGTTGCCCTGTACAGCGACCACCTGGCGATATCATACCATGTGTTCTGACGAATCAGAACACTTTGGAGCCGGGCCACGTCACCTCCGTAACGAGGGACGAAAAGCAAGGCTCGGACACGGGTGGGCACGTCAGATTGTCGTAGTACCGTAAGTGTGAGGTCGGTGTCTGGTAGTCGGATTTTGGGCGCATTTTGCGTCAACCAAGTCAGGGCATAGTCATCTTCGCACCACATCTGCACGGTGCCTTCCGCTACCCGTGGGTAACCGCGGAAGGAGGGGAGTGGTGTCGCCGAGTCCGTGTTCATCAACAGGTCTTCGAGGCCTGCCTTTATGAGTTCAGCCTCATCCTAGTCAGGTCTCTGGATGGGGTAGGGAAGCAGATCGCCAAGGCCAGCCGCGCAGGTATATCCTTCGTGGCTCGCGCGTAGGTTTTCTGCTCCCCCTGGGCGGAGTGGACCCTCACACGTTTGGCGTCCCCCTGAAGTGTACTCGGTGAGGCTGTGTCGTCAGGGCACACCCTCTTCGCCGGCCCTGTACCGCTTGGTCCAGGCTGCGGTTTTGAGGTGCCTGGCAAGTTGTCTGCCAGCTGCGCCTGTGCGTGTGAGGTTCGAAGGCACCTACCTCTGTGCTGTCGGAGTCGAGTTCTATTGTGAGTATGGTCTGTGTTTTGGGGTCGACTGTCGGCCCTGGCAGACTCTGTTGCGTTCGGGAGCTTTTCGCGCCGGGTTTGTGTCAGCGCTGTGAATTTTTGCAGTCTGTTGCTCCCCCCAGAATACGTTGGGGGCTGACCGCCGTGGCGGTGTGGGATTCCCCGGCCTGGCCGGGACCCACCTGGGTAGTGTTTTCTACATTCTGCTTTATATCTTTTTGGGGGTTGGCTTTTTTGGAATCAAGGTTACCCCTCCTCTGGGACCGACGGGACATAGGGATAGGAAGGAAGGCATTTGGTGATAGGGTCTGGGTAATTTTTTTTTTGGGGTCACCCTAGGTCTGGGATTAGGCCTAAGGATTTGGGAAACGGCAGGAAATTAGTGGATAGGGAAGGATGGTTTTGTTAGGCGTTCAGGTTCAAGGGAGGTAGGGTATCTAGGTTACCCTGAGCCTGGGATTGGGCCTTCGGGAACTTCTCTTGTCCGGGATCTCTTACAAGATGCTCAGGTCGGGATCGACCATTCTAGACGATCCCGCAGCCGGAGTTGGGCTATCCGCAACCTGCCCACCCGCTCGGTTGCAAGAGAAGAAGTGCCTGGCGATCCCGGTCGCCCCACCGCGGATGTACGCATACATTCGCGTTGGAGCAATCCAGCTCGTTCCGAGTATGTGAGGACTATGTGTATGCGGGTTTCAGTTTTAATCATGGTCAGGCACTTTGAATAGTTTATGCGGCCTACCCAAATGTCCTTTTGTTGGTACTGTTCGTCGAATCATTGAACTCCCTAAGTTTTCAGTTGAGCTGCACGGTTACTGACAAATGCGTGCACTGACAGGACAGGTCCACCCAGTCTGTGTGGTTATCAGTACTGTACTATTAAATAACAATTAACATAATAGTGTACAGTATTTGGCACCTCAACCATTTCCTTGGAAATTACCTGTTGACTAAATGTTGATAATAAAAGAAAATGGCTTTGTTCTTCTATAAATTATCACAGTTTTGCGTTCAAAACGCTCTCATGTAAAATCATGATTTTGTAGAAAACCATAGTTTATGTATACTTTGTGGCCGTCTATACGATCCCAATTACAGAAAGAACAAGTGACTCTCGGCTTCGTTACGCTTCTTTTGCACCCGTTATACTAAGGTCTTTCCCTCGTCTTCACTGGGCTTTAACTTTAAACGTGAGATCAGATTATTGAGAGCTTATTCTCAAGTAAGTTCCTTATTCTTGGAAGGTTAACAGGTCTTCTTTTCATGATTCGTCTTTTTTCAAATTTTCTTTGTGTTGCACTTTCCTTTGCTCAATTTATTTAGGTATACAGTTTTAGATAGTACTAGCAGAAGGTGTAGCTACAAGTGCGATCTATAAGGTCGTGATCCGTTAGATTATTTATTCTTTCCGGTTTTCATCATAAACGATCGACACATTAAGGCACCTATAGTTCCTTCCAGCTTCGTTCCTTGCGGACCGTGTGCTACCGAGGATGCTCTGCCGAAGGGACACAGACACTAAGCTTGGACGGGATTCGGAAGGTCTTAAACCGTAACTGTGTGAATAACGCTTAATGATAGACATTTGGAAACCGACACTTAATTGAATAATATACAGGTAAAGTATATATGAGGAGGGGTTGCCCTCACGTTAATTGCATTTGCGACACTTGTTACACATTAAACTCTTAAATATAATATTTGTCGTCGCTTCCTCGTCTTTCGAAGGTTGTATGTTAACTACACCGTGAACTTTACGACCCCGCTGTTTACCAGAGTAGAAGTAGTTCGGACCGCGACGGCCAGACGGAGGAAAATGTACATATAATCGTTGCGCATTTTCTTAAGACTGACACGCGAGTTGGCGCGCGCGCACACTATGTTCCTATCCTTCCTTTGATCCACACGTACTTTTTTCCAAGTGTCCTAAAAAGTGACAAAATGTTTGTGTGGTTATTGCTGCTGGTTATAGGGTTGTGGACGGTGACGTTTTGGTATAGAAGGAGGCACATGAATAAGCTGGCCTCGGCTTTACCAAAACCTAAGGATGAGCTGCCTTTGATTGGGGTGGCGCACACGGTGGTCGGTAGTACTGAAGGTGAGTTTCGCTTAAATATGGATGTGACATGATAATGATGACGTAAGGGTTCATCTTGTCAGCTGAGTTACCGCCATGTTCACTTATTTTAAGATTTCAAAATATTTACATAGTGATCGTTTTAAACGTTTTCTGGAAAACATTTACCTTTAAATATAACTTTCATAATTTATGAAATGATAATGATGAAAATTGTATTTTCTCAAAGATGATTGGAAATTCAAGCATTATTTTGATTACCTTCTTCGAGGTACAGCGAAAATGTTTGGACAAATACATGCGAGCAGCGGTCGGCAATGTTAGTATGAATAATTCATATCTATCATGTTTAGCGGCCTGCAATTTTAATATGAAAATCCATATCTGTTGTGTTTAGCGGCTGAATAAATTACGATGAAAACTCATAACTGTCGTGTAATTTAACAATGAAACGAACTTTTTACTTCGACCCACGGCAACCAAGGAGGTAACATCAAATATCTTATTTAAATCTCGAACTGGCTTAGCAAATAGAGTTGTTTAAAGTAAAAAGGAAACAAATGAACAAATTGGCGCGTGAACAGTTATCGTTGTTCGTCATTGATTCTGGAATTTATAATTAATTTACTTAGTTTAAATTTCCTTGCAATATTTGAGAAAAGTACTAAACAAACCTTAGCCGGAACCAGGCATTGATGGATACACGTATGTGTGCAGCGGCTTCGCCTCGGCCCACATTTTTTATTTTCATTAATCAATGTGTCTGTTGTCGGCCGCTGCAGTATTGTACTATTATTTCTGTAAATCGCTATATAAAACACTTTTGCGCGCCATACATTATATAAATTATACTTAAACCTATATGAAACTTAGAGGTCAGTCTCCTTTAAAATCCAGATATAATCTTTAAGTTCTTTCTATCTCTTATTTTAACGGCGAATTGCTTTCAATGCAAAAAATAAGTCAGCGTCAAGTCTAATTTAACTACTCTTGTAACATTAATACTGCCAACTAGTGGTTTCTGGATTGAATAGAAACCTTATTTCATTATCATTTTTATCTGGATCACAATAATTGACCGCACGGATCGCTTTCGAGATTAACTGCTATAAACTTAAATAGAGATAACGTAGCTTATACTTTTACAAAATTATTGTTTGTCTTGTAATTTATTTCATTACCGCTGCTCTCAAATTGGTGAGGAAACCGGCATATCCTGGAACCAATAAACTCGAAAACATGTGACATCCACCGACCGCACTGGGTCCGCGGGGTGGATTATGACCCACTCTCTCTCACAGGAAGGAGGCCTGTGTCCCGGCAGTAAGAACGTTGAAGGCTGATAATGCATGTATATTATCATGAATACCACCGTGATAGCTAACATAACTATGGAAACTGTGTGGCTTTTACACTACATTAAAACAATCAGCTTATGCCCATCTGACGATATTGATTGCCATTGATACACGCTAACGCTGCATTAAGACTGCTCCGTTGGTTCCGTTGCAAGTACGACTGTCGAACACGGGGTACAGTGTTTGATCCCCAAAGCGGGCAACGTTATTGATTTTTCGTTAGGTATTTGTCAGTTCGGTTTTAATGGAAATAGGTGGTTCCCTATCTCGGAATGAAGTACATATGATACACTACTGGTCCTCTGACCACATACATGTTATTGTGATATGTGTGATGTACTGTGTGTAAAGTAATTATTTCGGCTTTCAGATATCATGAATCAACTGCAACATTTAAGCTACGAGAGCATGCAAAATGAAGGAATCATTAGAGCGTGGATGGGACCTATATTGTTCTTTGGTAATTAGGTACCTATTCATGGTACACTGCACTGCAAACCTAACACTATCCTGCTTTTTTTCATCCTTGTACCAATACAAAGTATCGTGATACCTTTTTCAACTGATGAAATTGTTCTTTTTGTGCAGTCGTAGTAGATCCCGTCGATCTCGAGATGGTTTTGAAGACGTGCCTGGAAAAGGACGATCTCCACAGGTTCATCAGAAAAATAATTGGGAATGGCGGAATATTTGCTCCAGGTAATAAAACTGTTTTTTAATTACGGCAACTAACTTTAAAATGATAAAGACACAGAGTTGACGGAGGACGAGCTGATCAGAAACAGCCATTTAAAAAAGACTGCACTTTAAATTGAATGCTTTTTAAAGAAATTAACGTTGCTCACTGGCATACCCTAATAATATAGATGGTTCTGGCCGTTTTACATGTAGATCTAGGCTTTGGCTTTTGCCTTAAGCCGGATTTACATAAGTCTGACGTGTTGTGTTTTGACGCATCAGAACAGTATCGGTTTCATACATTTCGTGAAAGCATCACAACACATCACGTCAGACAAATATAAATCTAACCATACTTAATGTAGGCAACCGATACCGTTCTGATGCGTCACAACAAAACACGTCAGACAAATATAAATCTGGCTTTACTTACTGCTACATACTTTATAATGTGAAAGTGTCTTTGTACATAATGGGTGTTCATACAACATGACAAAAATCTCAATAGCCATAATGAGTCTATATGTTCTCCAGTCACGTTTGTTTAAAAATGTCCCACCTAAAGAACAATTGCGAGCGAATTCGTAATAATTCGGTGGTAGAACAATAAGGAAAATAATATTAGCAGTGACACACAGGCGGTAACAACAGAACATTTCGTAACTGAGACAGAGAGGACATAAACATTCCAACAACAAGGTAAATCGGGCTGTGTTGTAAACTTGTGATGTCTCATGATGATTAACTGGAAAAAACACAGCTGTTATTGATAAAATCTCGCCAAAGCTTCTTTTAAATTGCGTCAGACCACAGAACTTGGCTACGAGAATGTAATTTTGTATGAGTAGAGTCCACTAGTTCCTACTTCGTGCACCTAGTTTGTGTGTCTCATTTTTTGTGGAACAGTATCACATTAAAATGTGAAAACACCTAAACAAGTTTTTCTTGCGTCGGCCGAACTGATTTCGGAACCTACGTATTTGCACAAAAACTTAGAGAAGCTTCTATTTAAGTTCATAAATATTCTTAGCTACATAGAAACTGTAGAAATTGTATCATTTCTTGATGGCTTCTGCACCGGTTTACCCTTTTATTTTTGGCAAGTTAGTTGTGCGAATATTTTTTTGGCAGCAATAACACTTAACACCTTGGACTGACAGCCGAATAAACACGTTATGTCGAGTAAAACATGAAGTTTTACCTAGAATAGAGTCGGCACGATGAATGATAACTTGTGTTAAGTAACACTATGCAGTGCAAGTGGTAATTTATCGACCCATCATTAGTGCAATTGCAGTATGTATACAGTTTATCTTTGTTAATAGCTTAGCGTTAGATGCTAACTAGCTGCAAGCCATGCGTATGCTAGTGACGTTATGTTAATTTTCACTCTCTTTATCCGTACCACTGATGACTGATGTATCACCTTTCTACTCGTGTGCTAACGGCAATCTTAAATTCAAGATTTAAAAAAAAATATCAACACTTTCACGGACGCTGAGATGAAGTTGACATTCTGGAAATGACACTTAAAATGTTCATACAAAATAATACCACACTTTAAACTGCCGTAAGATAATAAGTCAAGGTGCGTGTAATATGACATTAGAAAAATTTAAGTGAGTGCAATACGCCAATCACAAAAAAAAAAACGCCTTTCCGGCGTCATTTCAAATAGGAACAAAAAATATCCCCTGGCCGTGACATCAGTGAAAGCGTTAATGTGATTATCAAGTTAAGTGTTAATGTGTATAAAGCCTTCCATACTCTGTAAAAAGTTTAATCAAATCTTATTTTCGTCAATTCTACGTAATATGTTTGCTGCACTGGAAAATATTATGATAATTGTATGTCAACTTCTGTACAAACCTTTGACGAAATTTTCTGGGGTTCCATAGATAAGTACGATACGATAGTAGTAGTTTTAAGAATAAAGATTATGAAGGTTCCAGAACGTTTCCTGAACTCAAATTGTCTTTCCTTAACAAAGTTTCTATCTGGCGTCGCCGACGGAAGATCTTAGTGCCAGCCTTCAGTCCTAGGATTGTCGAAAACTTTGTCCATGTTTTCGCTGAACAGAGTGAAAAGCTGGTGAAGCAACTGAAGAATTCTTCCGGCATTGGAAAGTTCAGCATCTGGCCGTTTCTTAGCTCTTACACCCTGGATTCTGTGTGCGGTAAGTTCCATTAATTTTAGCCCGAAAAAGTTTGAGCGACGACGTGCATAATAATGGTGATAATTCAGTAAATAGGCTATTTATATAGAGAAAGCATAGTTATTAGTCGGACACGTCGGAACATAAATCCAGAGCTGTAATAACCTACTGATTGAGCTTTCAGAGGATTGGGATTTACAATATCGAAATGAAAATAGCATAGGTTTATGTATAGCGTGTTCTATTTTTGAATCCAATATTTTCAATTCAATTTTGAAATCTCCATCAAATGATTTAAAAAAAATTAGGACGTGTTATGGATTTTTGGATTCAGCTAAAAAGCTTAGTGCTATTTTAACCCTAAAGGTAAACCCGAAGGTAATTACACCTTAGTTAGTTATTTCCTAATTTTGGCAAATAAATCGTTGAACTCTGTGCCTACGTGATTAAGATTGATGATAGTTCAAATTACGATAGTTTATCATACTTGGTACGGCTCAGTCTAGATCCATTTGTCATGATAATTATTTCTACATGCAAACGTGGCCATTGTGTAGGCAATATAACTTCATTTGTGCAGTTTCTGAGTTAAATGTTTTGTTTATCTATTTATAGTTATAGGTCTACCAGGATCTGATGGCAAAAAAAAGTAAAAAAAATAGCGGTTTTCAAATGGCAACAACAAAAATGTCATCTGTTAACTGAAATTTCGAGGAATTGTTTTTGGTTTGGCTTCAAATTTCCATTAAAAAGTTTTACTCCAATTTCCCCAGTATTGCGTCAATTTATTTTTTCCCTGTTTGCCATCAGATCCTGGTAGACCTATAGTTGTGCAGACTGATGTTTTCTTTCTTTTTTTTCTAATGTGTTTCTGATAGCTGAAAGTATGTTTTACCACAGTCTCTTTGATGTTCTAGAAGATCTTGATTTATATAGAAGGAATGAAACTAGGAAACTAATCGGGTGTCAGGGTTTTGTTAACAGTTAAAAACTGAAACCTGATTTACCATTCGCAAAGATAATTACAGAATATTTTTTCTAATAAAATTATTCACAAAAAAATATTGGTAAAAAAGGAAAATTCGTTGGAAATTCTGAAGTTCAGGGAAACCTATCTCGAGAGTTCGTGGCTTCATCTTGCCGTGGACAGATAGGAATTTCACTCATACATCTTTAATTGACAGAAACCACAACAGGAGTAAAAATCAACGCACAAGAGAACCCAGACCAACCGTTCCTAAACGCGATGTGCCACTTGCTAAACCTGGTGTGCGAGAGGATCTTCCACTTGTGGTTACAACCAGACTGGCTGTACAAGTGGTTCCCGAAGTACAAGAAGCATCAGCAGTGTATAGCAGTTATGCACGGATTTACTGATGAGGTAATTTTATGTATTTGTTCCTCTCTCTGGTGAAAATATTGTAGTTGTTGTTAGCATAACGTTTGGTTACATAAAGGATGGTGATCGCGGTTTGTCGCTTGTTTCTAGAATAAAAGAAAGAAAATATGTACTATTGACTACATTAATTTCTACGCAAAACCTCCGTTAAATATGTTTTTTTGCGAATGCTATTGATTGGGCCATCATCAGATCAGCATAGGTATAGCAGTCGACTGCTTGGCATAGGCCTTCCCAATAACAGCCCCAACTCGATCCTCGGCTATCTCCATTCAGTTTCTTCCAGCTTCCCTACCAGATGTTGAAGAACTTCATTATTTACAGGTTATTGAAAAGAAGAGAGAAGAATTAAAATTTGAAAAAGAATCTAGAACAGAGGTGGATCATGAATATGGTGAGGTTTTTTTAGGATATGTCATACCACGTGTTTTTTCTATGATAACACTCGGGTTATACTCTATAAGCAAAAATACAAAAAGTCCTAGAATATGTGGTCAAAAAATTCATGGTTTCGAAGATATCATCAATCATATTATGTATGTAGATGTCTTAATTTCATTGTTTAATACGAATCATTCATTTTCATTCTATCATTCATTTAAATAAAGTTGAGGAAATGCGACATTGTCATATTTAATGTAAGGGTGTTTGTTTTACATTAATAATCGTGACTTTGTCGTTTTTTTAAAGAAAAATAATACACTAAAAAAAACTTAATTCATATGCCAGTTGATTCTTTAATATGGTCTCATTCATACTCTAGAGTTATGAGATCATATCAAAAAAATACATTGTACAAACTACTACTTCCGCTTAAAACCTCATCCATCAAATGATTAATATTTGACTTTTTTGAATGCACATTGAAAACTGTTTCAAAATCGAACCCAACATTATTTTAGATTTAGAATCATACAAGAAACAGACATTCCTAGATCTGTTAATACACTTATCTGGCGGTGAGAAAGGGTATACCAATGTGGAGTTAAGAGAAGAACTGTTGACTCTTACTGTAGCTGGGACGGATACCTCGGCTGTGGCTCTGGGTTATACATTGCAGCTGTTGGGAAAGTACCCGGAAATCCAGAAAAAAGTGTATGAAGAGTAAGTGGTTTTATTTAAATTTTGAAAATGGAAATGTGTTTCTTTAGTAAAACCGTCTCAATTTTGAAAGGTCATTTCAGAATGGTATATGATTGCCTGAATTGAAAAAAAAAAAAGATATCGGATACTCGATTTGGCAGCAGTAAACTGTAAAGTAAACATGTATTTGTTTAGTTTAAAAAATTAAAGAAGGTAAACTGTCATTTATAATGTTTATAAAAGTGTTTTCGTGAACGTACCTACAAAATATCGCATAATGACAACATTGGTAGGTACCACATAAAAATCATGCTTAATTAGTCTTGATTAATTAAAGATAATAGGTATTTAGTAAACTTTATAATTAAAAAAAAAAACGAATATAACTTTATACCGTTAAAAATAGCGATGCCGATGATGATTGATACCTAACAAAAAGGTGCTCGATAAGTACTGATTTAGTAATGTTTGATTGTTTAAAAGTCACTCACACACGCACACACACACACACACACACGCACACACACAAACTTACTTAACATTTAATTTGATGTTTTTTAAACTACGACCACAAAATTGAGATAAACAGCACATCCGTTTGCGGTCGGCAAAATCTAGGAACTGGCAAAAATCGGTATAAATCGGCGACATGGAAAAAATATGTACTTAGCTTTTCGACGTTTCTTTGACTTTGCCGCCCAGTGTAGGCAACACTACCTACACCGAACACAGATCAACAAAATGATAGACTGTACATTTACATTTAGTTGTAGTTACTCACAAAATAATTGCGAAAATGGATGTACTTATAAGGAATAATAAAACATTGTTGAATTGCATTCAAAACTAAAGTTAATGTTGTTAATAAAATTTTATCGAAAAATTACGTGACTAAATAAATAAAACTTCTATACATCTTTTTTAATCTGTTTAACTTAAACCGATGAAGGTTTAGAAAATTAAGTAGGTATCCCCCATAATAAACATACCTAAAATAGAAGAAGTAAATTTGGTAGACGATTAAAATGCCTCATGTAACGCGTCTGTTAGATTCGTTGGTATCTGGCGTAGTATGTTTACAAGATCGCTAGCCGCCGCGGTCCATTGTAGGCGCGTTTGCTACTATTGGACGTCCGTAGGTACTAGATCGGTGTTGACCCTGCTAGTGAATTTTAGCAAAACAGCTGATCAGTAGTATTTTAGAGTTTTAATTACATTGCTGAATTAAGCGGAATATGATAAACTTTGTTTTTTTAATTAAAAGCCACATTGGGTTATATAGAAATAATAATTGTATGCAGTTTACAGTAAAAAAACGCAATAAAAATCCTCAAGACAAGAAGCCGATGAAAAATTTCAACCATTAGATTGGGTCCAGAATCATGTACTGAATCCATGGTATCTGGTTGTGCGTCGATATCCCTTCCACCGTGTATAATGAGGTTGTCAGGGGTTAGGTGTTATGAATCGTATAAATTAATAAACATAGGTTATAACTTCTTCCGTATTTTATGTTGATTTCTTTGTCATTCAGTCATTAATAGCAAATAGCATCATAATGCTAAATGATAAATTTAGTAAGTACACTTCTAAACGTCAGCAGGTTTGTATAGCTCTCAGAGAGTAGTTATATTATTTGGTATACCTTGATTGATAGATTGAAGTCTTTGGATAATGCTGGATTTATTGTTTACGATTTTCCTATAATTATCTTAGTTTAGTTGTAGATAAGTTTAATTAAGTACAAGATAAAACATCCAGTATATAGGTACTGCCATGCAATTTAAAATTATGTAAGGTCTATTCAATGTTTTATTATAAAGCTATGTTGCTTTAACACAAATGAAGCTACGACTTTATACGGATGTTTTAAGGTGTTTGATTCGTTGGACTAACTGTTAAGAAAAGTCCAACGGACTTTTCATAACAAGACTTCCTGTTAAAAAAAATCTGCTGTTCCTTATAAAAGTGCAACATGTTCGAAATGTATGGAACAGTATATTTTTTCATATTTCAGAGTTGGTCCCAGAGCAATAATAATGACCATTTATTGTATTACAAAGATGAAAACCACGTGAAGTTAAACATACAATAAACATGTTTGAACAAGCAGGGTCAAAACAGGTTAAACAGCTGGCTCCTGAACTAACCTAACCTGTGTCGGCTGTTTTAGAACTCAACGGCTTGGGGTTGAAACGCGTATGAGTGCCCACTTGGTTTTTCGAGACATCGAACGGCGATAGGTCGACTCTTCACGTGACCAGAGCGCTGGCCTATTTTTTGGCCAAAGAATCAGCATTGCCTTACAACGTGGCAATGCTGCCAGCCGGCGCTTTGCCGGTTGACAGCCATGCGGATTTTTTTTTATGCCTCTTTTTTGTATACATGTACATAATAATTATTATTTTTAAGTCTGTTAGCCTATACAGGATGTAAAAAGACTCATCACATAACCAATAACGCATTCTGTACATCAAACTGAGCAGGGAGCAGCAGTGGCCCAGTGGTAGGTTCGAACCCAGACAGGCGTTTAACTTTGTGTAAATTATTTTATCACCACTGCTCCCAAAACGGTGAAAGAAAACATCTAGAGGAAACCGGCATGTCTTAGAACCAAAACTTCGAAGACATGTGACATCTACCAACCCGCAATGGGCCCGTGTGGTGGATTCCGGCCCACTGCCTCTCACACAGAGGAAGCCTGTGTCTCAGCAGTGGGAACATGAAAGGCTGATTATGATTATGGCATCAAACCAAGTAACATACCATAAAAACAATTGCTGGGAAACGACTTTTATTTTATGTGTGATAATTTGCTGTTTGCGGTAGTGCGCAATGTAACACACGTCGTACGTCGTCGTGTTATAGCATAAAATGTGTTTTCGTAAAAAACGTCAGTGAAGTCGAATTTTTGACCTTCAATATAAGAAGGTTTCCAGGTATATAGTCCAGTACAAAATAAATATTACAATGTTTTGGAGTACAAGTGTTTCTCGGCTTCGTTGAGTGTATTTTTTCTATGTAAATATATTCTGACATAAATATATAAAATGTTTAAATAAAATATACTTGTAAAATACAATACAATTATACTGATACAAGTATCTTTTATTACACTAAACTCCTCTAAAGAATATCCCTCGTTAAATCTAACATGTTGTGTATATTGTGTAGAACTATAAAATAACTGGCAAAATTAGGGTGTACCTAAATAATGAAAATAAAATGATATAGCATTAACATTATTTTCATTTTACAGGCTCTGCGAGGTATTTGACGATGATCGTATGTTAGTCAAAGAAGATTTAATCAAGTTAAAGTATATGGAGCGAGTAATCAAGGAATCTTTGAGGTTATTCCCACCAGTGCCCCTAATTATTCGGAAAGTCTTAGAAGATATAACGTTACGTAAGTATTTTGTTCAGTTAAGTTAACAATGTAATACTACACTCGGCGTCACAAAAATCGCACCTCCTTAAGAATTCCCTTCAAATTCTTTAAGGTTTCCGAAGCCAACACTCGGGTACTCATCAGGTCCACCGTATCGTAGAGCACTTGTGTGCCGGTCTACAGCGTAAAGTGACGACGGGTGTCCCATTCTTCGACATAGCGAAAGCCTTCGACAAAGTCTAGCACAACGGCTTGATATTCAAACTCTACCATCTCGGAGTGCCAGATCGTCTCGTGCTCATCTTACGAGACTTTTTGTCGAATCGCATTTTCCGCTATCGCATCGAGGGTGCACTCTTGTACCCTCACCCTATTCGCGCCGGTGTCCCTCAGGGTTCCGTAATATCTCCCCTTGTCTTCACGCTATTCATCAGCGATATCATAAAATGTGAAAAGGCTCAGTTGGCTCTCTTCGCCGACGACACTGCCGTTTACTATACCGGTCACTGTCCCAAAGCTATAGCTCGTAATCTCCAAACCTCCGCAAACGTTTTAGGCGCTTGGTTCCGGAAATGGAGAATCGAAGTCAACCCCGATAAGAGTCAGGCGGTTCTCTTCTCGAGACGTCGTCGATTCCCCCTCCCCCTTCCCAGCCCGATCACTATGTACGGCAAGCCGATCCCTTGTGAAAAGCAAGCCAAGTACCTAGGCGTGATCCTAGATCAGAACCTTACCTTTAAGGAACATATCAAGGCGGTTCGCATCTCGCGCCTTTCGACTGTGGCATAAAACACCCATATCCCCTGATTTCAGCGGCCGCCTGCTACACTCTCCCGCATAAGCAGTATTTCGCCGATTAAAGCATACCCTAATCGCGCGCGACGACGACACTACCCTCCTCCAGGAGAGCAGTAAGGCCACCAGCACTTTACACAAGCGCAAAACCCGATCGCCGTCCTACCGTCCTCGCCTTCGAGGCCCGCCGCGACGCCCAAATCCACGTTCCTCCCGACCCTTGCTCGAGCCAGCCCGCGCCGCTGAGCCTGTAGCTTTGAATTCGTCCTAAAATCACTCAAATCCTGATCCAGCTAGTCTCTTGCAGCCCTCTTCCAGCGATGCCCTAAACCGAGGTTCGTACCCCACAGCGGGTGCCCTTAGCGTGTATGCGCTTAGTTTTAAGTTAGTATTTCAGTTTAATTTCTGGCTAGAGGCCTTAATTTATTGGGGCAACCACAGGCCGCTTAAGCAGACGACAACCTCATAGGTTGACCTGCGAGATGCCATAAAAAAAAACTTACTCGTCAGTGAAGCGTTCGATGTGCCGACGGACGGAGGTCTTGATGTCTTGCAGCTAGCAGCTACAGACTCGTCACTAATCCTACAATTTGTTATATTAGTTATAACATCATTAATATTACATGCTATCAACATAGCGATGTCTACATTTCCAAGACAGAGATAAAGTTTTCTGATTTCCTTTCTCTGAATTGATTTCAATGCACGGGAAAACCGCTGCTGAGTTAATTGCTTCAATTTCATAATTGAACGTTAATTTCGGTGGGCCACCATTCAGGCAAAGTTTCTTTAATTCATTCAAACATCTATTCGTACGTTACATTTTCGTTGTTGTACAAAATTACAAAGAACAAAGGTGCTTTATTCGTTGACATGTCAGTACTTCCCATGTCTCCATGAATTACATAAACTTGTTTAAATGGCGTTGGACAACCGTCGAAAGTACAATAACCAAAGAAATGGGTAACACCTTTTATGTGCTGCCCAATTTTGGTTGAAGTAAGAATAATTTTTCGGAGCCTGCCTTCACAACAATAATCAACCAACACATATTTACGAACTTCTTCTGTTAAGATTCAACCGGGTTGTTAAATTGTGTTTTCTCGCATTGATTGCTGTGTTTATTTTCTGAAAATGTTGCATTACTTTTAGTGTATACTCGTAGAAACATTTTCCAGTGAATTTGATTTTATTTATATAATGCCAAATAATTGTACTTTTGTTTTCGCGGAGCTTGAGGTATTTGTGTCCTGTATGTAAAGTTCTTCCATGTCTACTGACAATTATTAAAAATTTTGATAAAAGATTGAGGAGCCACATTCAATATGTTGTAATACCGAAGTTGTATGGTTTTTCCATTTTACTTTTATAACACAAATTAGAATATATTTACTACTAAATGACACTAAAAATCTAATTTAATTCGCTGATTACTTTCCGAAAAACCGAATGGTGGAATTTATGATTTTGTATGACAAATCCTCTATCCTTAGGCAGAGGTGTATCTACATTGTTTTATTGTCTTCGTTCATAATTATTATCATTTGTCTTCTACAGCGTCTGGTCGTGTCTTGCCCGCTGGTTCGGGCGTGGCCTGCTCAATATGGGGCGTCCACCGAGACCCTAAGTACTGGGGTCCAGACGCCGAGAAGTTCGACCCTGATAGGTTCCTGCCTGAAAGGTTCAACCTGGAACACTCTTGCAGTTACTTGCCTTTTAGTAATGGACCTAGGAACTGCCTCGGTAAGTAACTAAATTGGGTGATATACGCACAAGCAAGTACCTACGCGTACTTGTGGATCGGCGGGGTGATTGCGTAACACACTAACAGTAGGAATGGCTTTCATTTTGTCAGTTCAACAACATTAATTGCGTTATATACTTTTTTGAGTAGACAATTTGTTCCAACATATGAAGCAATGGATTGGCAATATACTTCAAAATGATAGTCTGTTGCGCAACTAGGGTGCGCGTATATCACTGTCACTGTATGTCGGTAGAAACGAGAACATTTAGAGTGATCTGAAGTCTTGTTGGCATCGGAATCAAATCGGTCAAATCGTGGTGAAGATGTAAGTGCGAAAGTTTTATGGCTAACCTTTTCTAGAAATGACAAGACCTATGCTGCTTTAAGCTAATTGTAGGAAAGAAAGATGACCGAAAATGTATGTACCAAAAGCCCAGAATTCATTATTTGTTCACACTGAGTCATTTCAAAAGCAAATAGGAATTTGATCATCGAACTTTTGAGTAGTCCAGACAACTATTGCAACCATCACTGTTTTTTATGACGTAGGTAAGTTAGGTACATAGATAGATATGGATACCTCGAAGGTTTTTCTATAAGTTTACTGAAATGGTACGAGGATAATGTAAACCAATAAAATGATATATTGTCTTGACCTGATATATCATTATTCTAATTGGGGTCTCCGAGGTTCTACACTTATTCTGTAACTTGTAAAACCATAATTCAAAATCATTTGATTGTCTGTGTTACAGACTATCTTTTTTAGCTTTAGCACAGATAATATAATATTACGTACAGATACCCAACCATACAACGAAATGGCACCTCCCTAAAGCTGGCTATTTTTGTTCGTCGCAAATTTTCAATATATGGCAGTGTGAGCGACTCACTGATTGTCAGAGACTGTAGTTTTACAACGCCATCTAGGGGTCGACCTTTTAGTAGTCTGTAGACTATGCCAATGATATAACCATAATAATAAATGGCACCCAAGAAAATACCTTATGCAACCTTAAGCGCCAAGCCTTGAAAATAGTAGAGGATTGGTGCAACAGACACCAGCTATCCGTCAACCCCACAAAAACCGAACTGATTCTCTTTACAAAAAAGAGGAAACTAAATACACTACAACTACGTACTTTTAAAACATTTCGTGCAATCCTTTTATATAAAGTTTTATAGTTCCGGGTTCTGAAAAATTCTGCCGTTTATTGCTTTCTATTTATGGTTAATTTCACAATGCTGCCATCTATGATTTTTACCAAGACTAATTATAATTTGTTCGAGTTGAGACTCCATGGCTTTAGTGATTTCAACTGTCAGACATTCATTTTTAAAGGTATGGCATGCCGTTAACCAGTAACTAAGCTGGTTGCCGTTCTGTATGTTGAATAACCCTGATCAATATCGCTCAAAATCGTAATGATAATTACTTCCAATGTTAATTATGTCTCCCACTTATGTCACGTGCCTGCATTTTGACACTCAGAGAAGTGGAGAAGGAAACCAAAGTCAACATGGATGATTTGTATGAGGGATGATATGAACGAAGAGGGAGTGAATAATAACGTGAAGCCTTCAAATGGCTGAAAATTTAAGAGAACAACATTTTGCACAGACCTAAGAAACAAAAGCCAACCTTGCTCACTAGCCAATCTTTTCATTTGAAATCCGATACAAAAAAAAACAGAGTCTTAGCTTTACAGTTCTTAGTTTTAATAGAAATTCTCTTGTCCACAGGCTACCAATACGCATTGATGTCAATTAAAACAGCGTTGTCAACAGTTCTCCGAAAATATAAAGTAGTAGAAGACAGAGAAGATGGCCCTATACCAAAGATAAAGGTCAAACTCGACATTATGATGAAGGCTGTCGACGGATACCAAGTGGCATTGGAAACCAGAGAAAAAGAAAAAGTTTCTACGTAACGTCACTGAAATGCGCGGGAAACATGACAACTAGACAACAATATTTTTTTGTACTTGCCTGCTAGAAAATATTTAGTATCTTACTTTGTGTTTGCGTTCTAGTACACAGGGTGCCAGGGACATTGAAGTGCAACGCCGAGTCCATGTTGTTAATCCATGGTAACAGGTTGCGCGTCAATCTCCCCTGACACCCTGTATATAGCCAAGTAAATACGGAAGTATGCATTATTTTTATTAAAATAATTTTAATATTTTTTTTTTAATTTATTTATACAAAACTGCAATAATTATGAAATCAGACTTTCAAATAAATTTATGCGTCTGAATTTCCCTGAATAGTTTACATGATTTTGTATCTGCTTAAATAAATTTTAGTGCCAAGGAAAATGCGCAAATCATAAACAATAATTTTATGCAAGAAGTTTGATGTTTGCAGTCTGATGCAGTATTTTACTATCCGTCTCTGTATGAATATTGACAGAATTATATTAATATACTCTTTGGACAAAATCCTGCTAAATACGTCAAAAACGGGATTATTTCAAATAGGTTTGAAATAGCCTGAGATACGTGAGCCATTACTGGTAAGTCATGCCGAACTAGTCTAACTTGTGAAATAGTTGAACAATAATTTGAAGAAAAATTACTTATGAGTCTCTGGCCTTTCACTTTCTCAATGATCGTGCGTCCCTGGCATATATTACCGCAGCTATTTCCATACCTTGAAAATAATAATAGTTTGATGGGCGTGGTTTTTATCCCCCGCACGCGTGGGAAATAAGTGTGTTTAAAAAGTAAATGGTAGGCCGCTGCGTCGCCGCCACGACCTTACCTGAACCAGCTGCCAAAAGTGGAAGTAACGAAATCACTGATCACAATTTAAAAATGTCACTTACATAACATGGGCCACTAGCCACTCATTATTCTTGTCCCTGTCGCACAACTATCATCCTAGAATTTTTAGATAAAGACATATCACAGATTAATATATTAGTAGCAAGCTACATATACACATCGGAGCGACCGACGAAATCATCAAATGACTTCTCCCGCTCTGGGCGGAGCGGGAGGGCGTGTCAGACTTTTACTGACTAAAACCCACCCGTGTTCCTTCAATTGCCTGTGCCAGGGCCACAGTTACTCTATCGAATTACCCGCGACCCTGAGGCGTCGGCCCTATCGGACCCCGTCATTTCGTGCTGACATCTCTTTAAGGCGCGCGTGGAACACGACGCGCCGTCAACCCGGGCCTGGTCCCTACCGGACGGGGAGCTACCCATTGCTCGCCGTCCGCAAGCCCGTGCCTACGGTGGCCGGGAATCTGCAGGTAACTCCCGACGCCCAGGGCGTCTCCTGCGGCGACTAGGGGCGTGAGCCCTCACGCCCCTAGTCGCCGCAGGAGACGCCAGAAGGCTCTCTCCCTCACGCGCTCCGCCTCCTCCTTCGCAAGCATTACTGATTCGCAGAAGGAGGTGACGGCTGTCCATTCCCTGTCGCTCCGTACCATGGCCTGGACCAGGGCCGGTCGCGAGAGATCGCCGCCGCCGATCGCCTCCGGGAGGACACTGCGGTACTCCGCCCAAGCTGGGCAGACCTCCACCGTATGCTCCACCGTGTCCTCCGGGCGATCCACACAATGGTGACACCCGGGCGTTTCCCCCCGCCTTATGCGAAACAGGAACCTCCCGAAACAACCGTGTCCGGTGAGGACGCCGTGGCGCCTCTCCAACCACTCCTCAAAGAGGGGCTTACCACCGCTATTGTGGCGTGCCCAGCACTGGGTTGCGACAATCGCACCCTCCATGAGATCCCGCCGGAGCTCTGACCGCTGTACTGTGATTTCTCGCGGCAGCGGAGTTACACCCCGGCGTTTTGCCTACTCGCGCTACTCCCATACGTGTGCGAGGGCTTTTGGGTCCAGATCCCATGGCGGTAATCCGGCAAGGAGGCTCGCCGCCTCGCAGGAGACCGTGCGGTATCCCCGGACCAGCCGGACGGCCATGACCCTTGGACGCGTTCAACCGGCGGGCTGGTCGGCGCTTCAGAGAACACGCCCTCATGTCATATCACTCCTACGCACGGGGATCAGCCTTCTATTTCAGTTGATGCATCAATTTTATCTTATTTCACGTATGCCATGTGTGACGTTGCCTTATAAGGGATGGTCACAAATACAGTATTTAACTTTAGCTGATCCTAAGTTTTATCTTCCACAATCAGTGGGAATGCTTGTAGGTGCGGATATACTATCCCAAGTTCTATTGGGTGACGTGATCAAGGGTCCCCCCGGTTCACCGATGGCTATGAATAGTATCTTTGGTTATTTATTGATGGGTGTTGTTTCTTGCAACCAAAATACACCGACTTCACTTCAAGTATGTCTCAGTACTTTAAGCTCATCCTACGAAGACGGCATCAATCTGAGACGATTCTAGGAATTGGAATCGCTTCCGGAAAAGAGAATCCTAAGTCCCGACGAAGCCTTGTGTGAACATATTTTCGTTAATTCGCATACTCGCGATGCAACTGGACGCTATGTTGTTCCACTTCCTTTCAAACTTGATGCTCCCGCCCTTGGCGAATCACGAGATACGGCGGTCTCTAGGTTTAGAAAGTTAGCGTATAGACTAGAACGTTATCCTCAGCTTAAGGTAGACTATCATGCGTGGCTCCATGTGACCCAGTTGATAGACTTACTTCTTTAGCTAATAGCTATTACATTGCGTACCACTGCGTGGTCAAAGAGTCCAGAGAGACTTTTCGCACTCGCGTTGTCTTTGACGCCGGGTGTAAAACGTCGAATGGAATATCACTTAATGATGTTCTACTGACTGGTCCGAAATTGCACCAGAATATATTAGACGTTTTATTAGGTTTTCGTATCCATGCTATTGCTGTCACTGCCGACATCAAGCAGATGTACAGAAACATTAAATTACAACAATCCGATTGGGATTTTCAACGCATTGTGTGGCGTAAATCACCAACTGGACCGCTGCTTGATTATCGATTGCGAACCGTCACCTTTGGTGTCACCTCATCAACGTACTTAGCCCTTCGTACTATTCAACAATTGGCTCGTGATGAGGCCGCTAACTTCTCGCTCGGTTCTAAGGTTCTTCAGGACCAGGTTTTCGCTGATGACATCGTCACCGGTACAGGCGACGTAAAGCCTGCACTGGTTTTAGAACGTGAGTTAATAGGTATCTGTTCGTCAGCCGGTTTCCAGCTACGTAAGTGGAACATTCTCTAGCGTTCCTCGCTGCTTTACAAACGTCAGGTGTTCAGGGCGAGCGGCTTGATAACTTTAAAACATTCCTTCTTTCTCTCTTCTCTTCTTCTTTCTTATTCATCTTTCTCCAGGAAGCCCAATTTGATGTCCCCAATAACAATTGTATTATTGCAATGTGATAACCTGGATAGAGTATTACTTAGGGAGCCTAGGTAATTATCAATATTTTTATAAGATGGGGAGCGTTATAACGAAACAATTGCCGTGAGATAATTTTTAAGTACTAAGAAGTTTCCTTCCTGAAAATCTGGCTCTTCAATAATGAAGTTTAGATGCTCTTTATAGTAAACTACGACGACTATTTAGTAGATGGTTTATATGAAGTTTGCACAAAATCGGTCAAGCGGTTCTTCATTTATCACAATTTTTGTAACAAATGAATTCAATAAATGGCGGACAATTTTGTAAATGGGGATTTTGCTGTCAAATTGTTTTTTTTTTATGAGGATTGTGTTTTGACATAAAAAAATGTTGTTATGTCATTCATGCAGTCATTTCATTTTGGACGTGCTTCGATTAAAGCAAATTGTCAGAGATAATTATTTTTTGTAAATACATAAATACATAACAAACACGCACATTCATCACATGAATATTTGCGTCCTGTGGGAATAAAACCCACGACCTCGTAATCAGCAGTCTGGCATTTGGATCACTAGACCATAATATTGATAATTTATTCATTTGTATGTAAAAAGAATTTTATAAATACATAACTTGTTAACATTGAAACTACTGATGAATTTTGTGAAATTCCTAATTTTTTTTGCATTTATTTCATTCCATTCAAATTTGAAAAAAAGATGTTCTAAATATTATCAATGTCTTGATATCTAAATGGTAACATCCTTACCACAGGATATTTTAATAAAGGAGATCATTCACTGTCCATACATTTTTGGGCTAAATGCTTGAGAAGCAATATCCGAAAGAATATGTTTATCACTTCATTTTTTACTATGGGACCAAACCTATGGGGTCATTCTCCGTCAAGTTACACGAGTCCAAAAAAATCACTATTTCATACTTATTTGAAACGGGCTTAGGAGCGGTTTATATAATTTGATTGATTTTTATTCGGGCCGGCTATTGCTATCTTACTCGCTTCTTTGTTGAAAAATGAAATAGCCGAACCATTGGAATAATACGGTTATTTTAAACTACATGCTAAATTCGTCGTTCTTTTTCTTCCTTTCTATTTGTCACCGTGAAAACTTTCGTGGAGTGAGCTGTCAGTGCGACTGATGCAAGGGATTGACCTCGACGGAATGACACTGAAAGCTCACTCCACGCAAGTTTTCACGGTGACAAATTTACAGAAGAGAAAGGTCCCCATAAACGGTGTCCAACTTTTCTTTAATTTCCCTACACGTCTTCCCATTCAAAAACAAGAATCTGATCACCGATCGGTACTGCACTTTTTGCATAAATAGATGAAATTCACACTTGCTCGCTTCCAACAGCTACTACAACCAAATTAAACAATGAATTTATCTGAAAATTTGACAGTTGTTGTTTGAAAGATAACACTAAACAATGACATACAGGTTTTACGTCAGTAACGTCATGACGTGTCTTCAAACACAGGTACTTATCAATCACCAATCGTACCTACTTTAAACAGTATTTCTCTAACTCGTTTATCAGCGTAGGGAATACTATATTCTAACGGAGTATTTGTTTTTCTGGTTTGGTCGGCATTTTCATAAATTTGCCCAAAGTGAATGATCTCCTCTAATAAAAAAAAAGTATTTATTTATTTCAGACATGATTCTAGTCCATAGTTTTACACTCATACATACATACATTTAAACGATAAACAAATTTGCTTTCTTATACAGATAAAATCCTAAAATAACCTTGTAATCAAAAGAATTTAAATATTCAACAACCCTAAAAAAAAATATGATAGCGCTGGCAAATAAAAACAGTGCCACATACCAAAACAAACGTCACAACGGCTGATGACGTAACGGAAACACAAAAAGCCCAGTAAGATATAAATAAGTGATTTTGCATTACATTACGGAATCGTATTACCTAAATCAAATATTGAAAATTTTCAGGTTTGTTTTTATTTAAGTATCAACTCTAAAAACGGAATTGGAACATTGTAACTTTAGTTCATTTTAATAAAATGATTGTTACATAACTAAATTTACAATTTAAAGTATTCAAAATGTGTTATTAATTACAAATCAAATAGTATTTTTATTGTATTATTTTTACTAAATTCAATGTATATTTTATTGGATAACAAATGTCACCGGAAGTCGTTGCTGTGTACCGTTGATAGGTGTTTTTAAACGTATAAATAGGCTCGCTCTAGTCGCATAGCGCAGCCTCCCCGACCCTTGCTCGACGAAGTGCCAGCCCGCGCCGTAGCTGAGTCTGTAGCTTTAAATTCCCCCGATAATAATTATCACCAAAATCTGATCCAGCCTGTCCCATCTTGCTGTCCTCCCTCCAGCGACGCCCTAAGCCGAGGTCCGCACCCCACAGGGGGTGCCCTTAGCGAGCAGTCGCTTAGTTATGTAAGTTTTTCGCCCCTGGCTGGAGGCTTTGAGTTCGCTTAAGGCAGCCACAGGATAGTCCGGATAAGTAGCCACGACCTCTCAAGGTCGAATACGAGATGCATACATAAAATAAAAAACGCATAGCTCGGAGTATTAAATTGTATTTTGAACTGTGTGCATCTCCTTGTAAAATAAGTTGTGTGAATCATTGTTTGTTCTGAGTGGTAAAAGTGTTAAAAGATGTCTGATCGTTATCATTTGATATCACCGAGCCCTCCCGCTCATATACATACGTATATAAATGTCAGATTTGAATAAACATTTGAAAAACGAATTTTATTATTGTAACTACTATTATTAATTATTTTATTATTGTAACTATTATTGTAACTGCCTCGTTGGTCTAGTGGTCGCAATCGCTACTGCTGAGCATGAGGTCCTGGGTTCGATTCCCAGGTCGGGCAACGTGTTATTGGGTTTTTCTATCTGGAATTTCTCAGTAGCAGCCCGAAGTCTGGATTTGTGCCCGGTAGATGGCAATAGGCTCGCCCCCTATTACATGGGACTTAAACATAACTGGCGAAATGTGGGTGTACTATAGGTACACCTCTGCCCAACCCTTCGGGGAAACAAGGCGTGATGTTATGTTGTTATGTTATTATTGTAAAATTGTAAAATGATAAGGAACATAATACATACATACATACATAAACTCACGCCTTCTCCCCATGGGGGTAGGCAGAAACCACTGAAAGCCACCTGCTACGATCCTTACATACGCCTTTTGCCTCGTTTACGTCATACATCTGGTCATACACGCGCGCCGGTTGCGAGTACTACGCACAAGATCTTTCAGAAGAACACCTATAAGGTCACTATATGTCCACATAGGGCGTCCCTTCCCAGCGTTTTCTACTCACATCTGCCTCGTACAAAGAGAATATAACCCCTAGAGAGCGTATAGGCAGATTTCTTCTAAGCGCAGGACTCACTACTGCGGGCCGGAGGACGAGGAAGAACGCGCGGCTGCAATTGGTCAGTTCAAGGTCAAGTTGCGTAGGTATGCCATCGTTAGGGCTGCTCTACTTCATTACGGGAAATTAGTCGATATCGATCAAACATACTCAATTAAAATCATATAAATTATATTTAATCATAAACAATCAATTACAAAAAAAATACATGTATCCAGTCATTATTGATTTTTAAAATTAATTGAGTTCGTACATGTTTTTCGAATTAAAGTTTTAGGGTCCTGATTGTTATTTGTAAAAAATGATAAACGAGAGTACCTACATATTTCTGAATTATGCATCTTGCTAATTCAATTAAGTGATTTGTTGATTCTATCTCAAATTGATGAAAATGAATATCCGGGAATAAATTATACCCAATCAGAGATTTTAAATCCGATCTCCTCGAACCTCCTCCTTTTTTTGAAGTCTGTTAAAAGTAGATCAGTAGGTATTTTTTTACAATACTGTAAAAAAATACCTACTGATCTACTTGTGAATTGAATAACAATTGTATTAGTTTAAATTTTATTATTTTCGATATCGCTTTTCAGCTATTCAAGGTAACTGCTCTAATTTTTACAATAAACATACAAAGGGAAAGAGAGGGATAGAAGCATTAGAATTGTCTAATACAAGAACGAGACTTTTCTAAAAGACATGACCGCGCGACTCAATCGTGTGCTCGAACACCCATCCACCATTTTAAATAGACCCCTGCGGTGGCTCATTATTCTGAAATCGAAAATAATTTTCGTAGTTTAATTACCGATGAAAAGTTATGCATCCTTTTTGTAACTAGATGTCTTGGAATGTTTCCCACACCAGTTCACCGCGCATGAAGGCATTTTGATGCGTTATAATTGCATATTAAGTTACACAGTTTTTAGTTAACTTTGCGTGCACACAGGTCTAACTCTTGGACGCAACTAAAATGATTATTAGTACCGTAGCCTCTAAATAGGCGACAAAATACTAATAGTTTGCGAGCGTCGGGGCACTGTATGCGCAGTCAAGTGGTTATATAGTCATTGGCCTCGTAAATACCTTTTGTTAGTCTCCTTTAATTCATCCTCTCAACATGACCAAACCATCTACGCATACTCTTTTAAATTTTTGCAACTACATTTTCTTTTAAACCGCACCGTTGTCTTATGAAATCATTCCTCAGCCCAAGATTCCAAGTCACACCACAGACATGCTCCGCAAGGAACGCATTTCCACAGCATTTATTCTGCTTTCATGCTTCTTTTGCCACACCCAACATTCACTTCCATACTTAAGCGTAGGCACACTATTGTGAACAGCAAGTCGTGCCTTTTTGGATATCAACTGGTTGGTCACAAATGCATGTGTTTATTTCCCGCATTCACTCTCCTTTCCACATCTTCATCAATCTTTCCATCCCTTGTAAACAGACACCCCAAATATACACACTAACTTATTTACTCCACTCTCTTGTCATTTATTTTCACATCACAACCGATACATCCTCTTCTCTTTCAAACGCCATGATTTTCGTCTTATTTACATTTATATTCCGTCCAAAAATCCATTGCTCGTCTAGTAATTGCACAATACTTAGAATTCCAAGTTAATATACATATACAGTTGAATGCTAAATCGTTACTTACTGTCTTTTTATGACGGGTAGTGGTTACGGCTAATAATAATCAAATGCTAATTTAGCAATAAAACATAGAACAATATGGAATTATAATTTGATCTGTGTATTTGATACTAGCTGCACCCCGCGGTTTCACTAGGCTATGTGCCAAATTTTATCGAAATCCGTTCAGCCGTTTCACTGGAAAGCGTAATAAACAAACATAGAAACAAAACAAATATTTTCTCTTCATTATATTAGTTTGGATAAAACAGTTGTCAGACAGGAGCCCTACTCTTTCCAGAGTCCTAGACAACCAGTTCACATTAGCTACATCATCAGCTTGTTATGTTCCCACTGCTGAGACACAGGTCTCCTTCTCTGTGAGAGGGAGCGGGCCATAATCCAACACACGGGCTCAGTGCGGGTTGGCACATTAGCTACCCAAACCCTTAATCCATATCCCCAATATGAACATGCACGCATGCATGCATGTTTCCATATCCTGCAACAGTTTTATCATGTAAAAGTTATGACTATTGCAGTATATGGAAACAAATAACAAGTTCACCCAAGGACCACCCCCAACCGGGGATGATCCTTGGGTGCCCTTGCATAGTGTAGAATAATATCTTACAAACGTATCGAGGCGACGCGACGGGTGTTTTAACAAAAAGCTGTATGTTATAAATCATGTAAAAAGCTCACATGATTTATAACATACAGCGAATTACTAGATATTGCAATCACTTAGTAATAAATTGATCGAGTTTGCAATGCAGCTAATATTTTGTGACTCGAACTCACTAGGAGACCTAACTCACTCCGGCACTTTTGAAGCATAGATAGGTAAATATACGACTAGAAGTGCTCACAGAAGCTTCAAGCAATGCAACCGAATCAGTAGGCGTTTTTCAGGAACTACGTGAGAAAAAAGCTAGGTAATAATAGCTTTGTTGCTAGAAGTGCTCACTAAGAGAAGACTTGAGGGCTGGTCAGTTATCGAAGGGAGCTGAAGTCGAATCAAAAGCTTCAAGCAACGCAAATGTAAAAGCGTTTTTTAGAACCAATGAGAATTAAGCTACATTTGTTACCAAAACAAACAATGACAATGCTTTCAAAAGTTTTACCATTATTCTTTTATTCCCAGGACGGACGATAATATTATTTATTCTAGCTGAGACAGCTAGAATAAATAATATTATCGTCCGTCTCTATCTCTCTCTATTATCATCATCATCATTTCAGCCGAAAGACGTCCACTGCTGGACATAGGCCTCCCCCAAGCATCGCCACTTTGAACGGTTCTGCACTTCCCGCATCCAACGGATTCCTGCGGCCTTCACAAGGTCATCGGTCCACCTTGTGGGAGGCATTCCAACGCTACGTCTTCCGGTACGCGGTCGCCACTACAGAACATTTCGGCCCCATCGGCCATCTGTTCTGCGAGCAATGTCCCCTGCCCACTGCCACTTAAGTTTGGCAATTCTTCGGGCTATGTCGGTTACTTTGGTTCTCCTGCGGATATCTTCGTTTCTGATTCCACCATGTAGAGAAACTCAAAGCATGGCCCTCTCCATTGGGTGACTTTAAGCTTTCTAATAAGGCCTATTGTAAGCGACCACGTTTCAGTGCCATAGGTCATCACTGGCAACACGCACTGGTCAAACACTTTCCTCTTGAGACACTGCGGTATGTGGGACGAGAAGATATTGCGTAGCTTCCCGAACGCTGCCCAGCCGAGTCGGATTTGAGGATTGACCTCTTTCTCGAAGTTGGACCTACCTAACTGGACAATTTGTCCTAGGTAAACATATTCGTCCACGGCTTCGAGAGTAGTGTCTCCGATCTTCGAGAGAGTGGGTGTTACATAGGCCTTTGTTTTGTCCATGTTCATTTTAAGACCCATTCTTTCGGAAGCTCTACTGAGGTCATCGAGCATTGCACTGAGGTCCTCCAAAGGTGAGTGATGTCCTCGCCATTGATATTGATGCCAACCCCTTTCCAGTCCAGAACCTTGAAGACATCCTCCAGTGCAGCGGTGAACAGTTTCGGAGAGATAACGTCCCCCTGTCTCACACCGCGCTGCAGAAGGATAGGTTTCGAGGTCTGGTCCTGGAGTCGGGCTGACATAGTGGCGTTTTCGTACAGACACTTCAGCACCTCGATGTACCGATAGTCAATCTGGCACCGTTGAAGAGACTGCAGTACAGCCCATGTCTCGATCGAATCGAAGGCTTTCTCGTAGTCCACAACGCTAAGCAGATAGGAGGGTTATACTCCTCGGTCTTCTGTATAACCTGCCACACCGTATGTATGTGGTCTATGGTGCTAAAGCCCTTACGGAATCCGGCTTGTTCGGGAGGCTGGAAGTCGTCAAAACTGCGCGCAAGACGGTTCGTGATGACTCTTGAAAACAGCTTGTAGATATGGCTCACAAGTGAGATGGGCTGATAATTCTTAAAAAAGGGCATTGTCGCCCTTCTTAAAGAAAAGTGTCACCACACTTCTGTTCGATGCCTGCGGTGTTTTGCCCTCGAGTATAACGGAATTAAACAGCTTCTGCAGGGCCTTAAGAACAGGTTTTCTGCCGGCCTTCAGGAGTTCGGCCGTAATTCCTTCATCACCCGCCTTATTTTTTTTTAGCTACTTCAGAGCTAAAAAAAAATAAGGCGGGTGATGAAGGGGGTTGGCGATCGCAGTATGGTTTATAAAAAACGTAAGAGAACGCTGCTGCCCATTCTCTAGTAAGTCCCTTAGTGGCCTTTTACGACACCCATGGGAAGAAATAGGGGTGGTGCTATTCTTTAAGTCCGGCACCACACGGTACTATCTGAAAATAAATAATCGATGCTGTTCGTTGCAAAGCGCATTACTCAAGAGCTGCTATTATTGTTTTAAAATGTTCGTAATTTTTAAGGGTGAGATAAATTGCTAAACTTGACAGGAAAATTGGATAATTAAAGAAACCAAAAGGACTTTTTTAAGGAAATTGTATGGGACAGGACGTCTCTCGGCTCAGCTAGTTTTTAATAAGTCTTAAAACAAGACAATTAATATAATTCAGGTTACAACATTTTAGGGTCTTTGTCTTGTCTTCAGTTATATGATATCGATACCTTTAGGCTCAAGTTTTTCGTCCTCTTTCGATCGGTATTTAAAATCTCGAAATTCGCAAAAAAGTGGTGTATACAACCTACAAGTTTTGAATCGCTAAACACGATTTTGTATAAATTTGGGCCAAGGGTAAGTAAATATTTTTAAACTTCTCGTTACAGCAAACGTCGTAATAGACAAATCAAATAAAAGACTTGGATGCATATCCCGTGATCTATGAAATTTGGTGTTTACGTCTCTAGCTTTAGCTTTGGTATTTTTGAATTTGGTTCATACTTGACCTATACAACCCGAGATTTTATCAAGGTTGGTGGTTGCGTCCCAAAGGACCTATAATAAAATAGCAACAAACTAACTTATACGTCCGTTTAGAATATTTTGTCAAAGCAATCAACCCAAGGTTTTATGAAGACTGGTGGTTACGCCTAACTATTAGATAACAGTTTGACTTATACGTCCTATTGTTCTGTAAAAGAAATCAACACAATGTTTTATAAAAGCTGGTGGTTATGCCTACCTATTAGATAACAATTTGACTTGTACGTCCAATTAAAATATTTTGTTGAAGCCATCAACCCAAGGTTTTATAAAGACTGGTGGTTACGCCTAACCATTAGATAACAAACTGACTTGTTAGATTTTTTATATACGGACGATTATAATACACTTGGGAGCAAATAAATCGAGCCACTTCCTTTTTCACGCATTATGGTTATTATTTTTGGTATTATGGAACGCATCGATTCGAAACATATATCGCCTAAAAGGGTATTTAATAACCTTTACAATGAGGGTAGTTAGTTGTCAAAATTTCATTTTAATTAAAGTTTAAAGGGTAGAATAAAATTTGCATTTAATTTGCTTATGACATTTTTATTGTACTCTGTTAAGAAAAGATTAAATTTGAGGTTTTTGTTAATCATACCCATATTACTTGTTATTGTTGTCTTTATCTGTGTCTGTGTAATCAAAATAACCTGATAAAATGGATACTACACCGACGGAAGCTGCCCAAGTTGTAGCTTTACTTGAGGTTGGACACGGACAACGTGAAGTGGCACGCAGACTTCATTTGAGTCGTTCAAAGGTGCAGCGGGTATACCGCAGGTATCTGGAGACTGGTGCTTTTGTTCGGCGACCTGGAACTGGCCGACCACGGGCAACAACAGAACGTGACGACCGCTTTATTGCAACCAATTCGTTGCGCGACCGTGGACTTAATGCTGTTCAGCTACAGCAAGCGTTACGTGACGTTCGAGGTGTCGCAATCAGTAGGTGGACAGTGAGACGAAGACTAAAGGAACGAAATTTAACATCATACAAACCAGCAACTGGCCCAAAATTGACTGTAGCTCATCGCCGATCTCGCTTGGAGTTTGCTCGAGAACACATTAATTGGACGTTAGAAGACTGGAGGTCAGTTTTGTTTTCTGACGAGTCAAGAATCTGTCTTTTTAGCAATGACGAGAGAAACCGAGTGTATAGACGTCCTGGTGAAAGATTTGCCCAATGTTGCATTCGAGAAACTGTGAGTTTTGGTGGTGGTTCTTGTATGGTGTGGGGAGGAATTTCTCTAGACGGAAAAACGGAACTTGTCTTCGTCGACCCCGCCAACGATGGCAGTGGTAGACGTGGATTAACAGCTGACCGATACATAACTGACATTCTTGAAGACCACGTAATGCCGTATGCTGGTTTTGTCGGAGAAAATTTCTTGTTTATGCATGACAATGCGAGACCTCATACCGCGCAGATCGTTACGGAATACTTGTCTGCGATCGGGATTCAACAAATGGTATGGCCAGCACGAAGTCCCGATTGAACCCGATCGAACACCTATGGGACGAGCTAAAACGGAGAGTCCGAGCCAGGGTTCCCGCTGTTTCATCCATTCCCGAGCTTAAAGTCGGTGTGCTTGAAGAGTGGGAGAACATACCACAATATGTCATCGTAACTCTGATCAGATCGATGACTAATAGGCTACAAGAATGCATCAGGGCACGGGGGGGTAATACCAGTTATTAAGATTTTTTTTTTTTGCAATAATTTTGTTTTTTATTGTTTTTATGGACTGTTTTAGCCCTACTAAATTTTCTGTCAAAATTACCATTTTTCTTGCAGAGCCAATAATGTATCATTCAATAAGGTTATTATTCAATAATTTACCCTCATTGTTAAGGTTATTAACTTAACTTTTAGGCGATATATAGTTCGAATTGATACGTTCCATATTCCCAAAAATATTTACCATTTTACGTGAAAAAAGGTAGTGGCTCGATTTATTTGCTCCCAAGTGTATTTCTAACGAAAGCATCTTGCATACTTTGCATTCAAAATTGTATGCTATTATGCGACCAAATCACCCATGTGATAAGGTAAAATATCGTATAGCACAACATTCAATATCGGGTGACAGGTGGGTTGGGGTTAATAATTTTTACGGAGGCCACGGCGGCGTGGCATACGCTGGCACGGTGGAGGACTTGGGAGGAGCCGCACCGTTCACACATCTCAGAAGTAGGCAGCGACCTGTCGCTGCCGACCGTAGTGATTTCGATGGTCGGCAGCGTCGAGTCCTGGGACGCGGTGGATTGCTTCTGCGAAACAGTAATCTCGCAGAAGGAGGCTGCGGAAAGGGAGAGAGAGATGTCGTCCACTCTCCCGATCCGCAGCAGGCGGAGGGCGGACAACGCCCTCTTACAGCCCTCCTAAATGGGTCCATGGACGGCGGACTCGGGGACGTCCGCCGCCCCCCAAACATCAGGACCCGAGATGGCGGCGCGAAGTGTTCCACGCGCGCCCCTCTTTGACGTTGCGGGCGGAATCAAACACCTCACTCCCCCCCCAACCCGAGGAGGCCCGCAGAGGCGGGCCGGCACCAGTCGGGGCTGCGGAAGAATCGTAAGTTCCCGCGACGTAGGTGTGAGATGGAACACCGGGGTGGTTTTTTGTCAGTTAGAGTCTGACAGCCAACTCAGCCCGCCCCAGGGCGGAGGACATGCAAGATGATTATTCACCCCGGAACAATAAAAAAAAAGGTAATTGTTAACGAAAGGCACACGACCGAGTGCGATGCATGTTTTTATGTGATTTGTGGTTAAGTAAGTCGGTGTATGTATTTAGAAAATGGATTCTAAACACAAAAGAAGCCGTAATCAGGTGGCTTCATTGGTAGAACGCCATCGGAGATAGATATAAATCCTTGTCATTCTGGAGGATTACTCTTTAGTACAAGTTCACAGTTACAAAAAGTACTACAACCGCGAGTTGTATTTCGGCGATTGGGAATTTAGTTAAAAAAAACTTTATTTATTACAAATTATTTAATTACAGAAAAACAGTGTATTAAGTTGAAGGCGGATATAAAGACTGACTTCACAAACCAATACCATGTAATTGATCTAATTGCTAGGTTGCACTTTATTACGTAGGTTGGCGGCTGCGTACCTCCTCCCTCCATAAGATAGAAGCAACTCTTGCTTCTGGCGGCGTCCACGCTGATTTTGGTTTCCTCGCTGCCTTTGATGTCCTCTGAGATCTTATTGATCTTCCATTGGTACATCTTCCAGGATGCTGCTGCTACTAATAAGATGTAGAACTACCGTTGTCCAACTCGGTGTGACCATCATCATTGGCCAATTGATGTCATTTTTGTATGGAGAGGTCTCTTACTTTGTTGATAAGTTCATGTATGCTGTCTAGTGAGATGTCTTCTAGTTGTAGTTCATATTGCACAGTTTCTTCTAGGGCCTGATGTTGCTCTGGTAAAGGTACGACCTCATTGATGACGATTGTGTCTGTATGTGCTTGTAATGTTCTGTTCATGACGTTAATTTCACAATCTTCTGTTAATGTGACGAGATAAATCACAATTAACCTTTTATAGTCTGTCGTAGTTTTGCACTGTGTTTTAACAATTTCATCTTCTTTCAGGATAAGTAGCCAATTGTTATCTCCGATCTTTTGAATTTTTCCTCTTAGGCTCATCTTGGCATGTGACAGTTTGCTTGACGATGCTGAATGAGGGATGGGATGCAGTCTTCAATTCTTCTAGTGTCGAGGGACTTGCAAAGCTGGATGTCATCGGTCAGAGGTTGACAGTCTTCTTCTAGGTAGGCATACTCATCGTTTCCAAGCACAAGGTATTTGGATTTGGGGATAATAGTTAGGTTATTTTTATTTGGAATGGAGTAGAGATTAACTAGGTCATAGGTTTGTGGGGCGACTGATGGGATTTCCAGGATAAAGTTTATGGAGTGTACTGAAATAGAGTACTGAAGAAGAGAAATGTATATTACTGGTTGCGTCGTTATTGTTTTGTGTAATGTTTTGCAGTAAGCTAGCTAAATTTTTCTGATTCCTATTCAATTTGCTCAATTGATTGCCAAACTCGTTTATAGTATTTTGTGCTAGAACTAAGGATTTTCTTTGCGTGTTCTGAACGTTACTAATTCTATTACTCATGTTCATTATTTCTTCTTCGAATGTTGCTGCATCATCATGATCGAGATTTCCAGTTATGGATTTAACGACAGTACCTAACCCATTGATCAGTCCGCGTCTTTTTCTAACCTGCGGGCTTAGAAACTTCATCTGTTTACCTATTTGATTTAAGCTATACTCTATTTGATTTCTATACGTTTTATGTAACTCTCCTGATATTGCACTCTCAGCTGCTTTAGATGGACGTAAAATGAAGATCTGTAATATTGTAAACGCAAGCGAGACTAAAGTAGTTGTCCTGTTTAACGAGCTGTCCTTGTTTAAGGAGAAGGATACCATTTTCATTATTTACGGGGTCAATGGTTACGGTTCCTGTTGCGTAGAGCACGACGGCTCCTGAGATGAGGGTCCTGCAACAAGATGAGGCCTCCATAGTAGCTTAAAGTGTGTACTCTAATAGATTTAGAGTTTGGATGGTTACCTATAATTTCAGCCACATTATTTGGATGAAGGTGGATGATCTTGTAGGGTCCTTTGAAGACAGGCTTAGTTTTGTCACTGCGTGCTGACTTTGCTACCTGTTTATAAACAGTCTCACCTATCTTGAACTTGATTTCTTCTGCTTCTTGGTTTCGTTTAGAAATCACCTGCTCCTTATTCTTAGACATAAGTGCTGCGATACATTCTTGAATCGCGGTGCTTAATAACGTAATCCTGATAGAATTCTTTTGGATAGTACAATTCTAGTGGGTTTCTGGATGCTGTGTGTCCGTATAATAGCTCATGAGGTGTTTAATCTGTTGCTGAATAAATAGAGGTATTATATGCAAGAATATAATACTTCATGATAAGCTGCATGGGATCATCTTTATTGGTCATTCGTTGTATTCTAATTATCTCAGCTAATGTAGAATGTAAGCGTTCAACGGGTGAATTAGAGTTAGGGTTTTACGGTGTCGTAAAATGTATATGAATATTATGTGAGGCACATATATCTTTTATTTCACAATGTTAACACTAGAAATAAGAACAAACTACGTGCTCCCTTTCACCGGCTTCATAAGATCCATAACTCATTTGTTGGGCTTGGTATAACCTTTTATAACAAGTTGCCCTCTTCTTTACTAGATTCACCTTTTAATGCGTTTAAGGCTCAAGTAAAATCCAACCTTTGTTCAAAGGCATATTATTCCATTAACGACTACTTAAACGATAAGAACTGTTGGTCGCTGTGATTAAATCAAGACAATGTTCGTGTTATTTCTCCAGAATCAGCTTACCTACTGACAGGGTATATGAGTTCATATATTTGTTTTATTTTTATTTGACGATATAAGTCAATTATTTTGTAATTTTCATTTATTATTGGCATGATCTACTCATTACAATGTTTTTTAATGAGCTGTATTGCAATATGTGGTTAGCTAGCGACCTCGACAATTGATAATATTATTCTTGCCTGAACAACCGGCAGCAAGTACGTCATGCTCCCTTAGATGTCACTGCTTGCGGTAGCGTCGGGGGTCGGGTTTCCTCCTTCCCTCAAATATGGCGAGGGGGGTAATGGCTGATCTTTGCGTTATGCTCGTGAATGGGTGCTGCTTGTGGTGACTGGTCGTCTTGCTGTCTATGGATTTTTTATTGTTACAGTAAATGTTCTGTTAATTTATTTTACTTTGATGGTCCTAGTTTATCATTTATTTATTTTATTTGTTTGTATAATAATTCCAGTATTGCATATGTAAGCTGCCATGCTTTAGGCCACCTTTAGGCCTAGAGGCTTTTATTTATGTATTAAGCTTTATTTACATTCAATTTTTTTTGGTATTGGCGTAGCTACCTGACGTATGGCAATTAATTTAATGTTTTGGTAATTTCTTACAATTGTTTCGAATCGAGTTCTTCTAACCGAACAGACAGCTGTGCTGCTGGGGAGTATGTTGCGCCACTTCTTCTTCCCAGCTAAAGCACTAGGAAGTGGTGAAGGGCGGGCGTTTTGGGGGACTGTCTTATGTAATTTTGACGTTCGAAAAGTGCTGATTTTTGATTTGATTTGATTTGATTATGACGTCGTTTTCAAACTTAGTATCTGAGTCCGTGGTTATTTTGTTTGGTAAACCTAAGATCGAGAAGACGTCTAGCAATGCTTCCGCTATATGTACACTACTACACGCGTTTAAAGGAACTGCCTGAGCGTATTTAGAGAAATTATCAACGATTGTTACTTCGCCTGTTGAGTAAAGGTCCATAAATATGTGCTCCATTGGCTTGCGCGGTGTATCAGTAATAGCTAAAGGTGGTCCTAGAGGATTGCGCTCATATTTAGACTGCAGACAGATCTCGCACTGATTCACAAATCTCTGAATGGTAAGTAACATGTTAGGTCAGTGATAGTTTCTATGCAGATGCTTATATGTCTCTTGAATACCGCGATGTACTGTCTTTCCTTCGTGATATTTTTTTATTAACTCTTGTTGTTCAGTCTTGTTTTCTACTAGGATCACACGCGTAGTGCATTTAAGTAACTTTGAGCTACGCTCATTAAGTATAGACTCTGGAGAAAGCATGATACAATTCTTCAGTATAGAAATAACAATGAAACACTCGGTCGGCAATTGTGTGCTCCTTTAAGAATCTAACAATCTCTGATTCCGTATTATTGATTGGGATAAAAACATCTTTAATAACGACTTTGGAGTTAGTGGATCTGTTATCTACTGTATATGTTGAGCCAGGTGTTGATCTGACGTGAAATTGTTTCAGCTGTCTATCTATAGCGTCTGATACTATAGGTATGCGCTTATTATCATTATCTGGTTGGGTATGCCGTGTTGAGACTAATTCGGGTTCGGCTGACACTATGCTCATACTATCTGATTCTGTTCCTATATGAGATTGAGGAACGCTAGGGTTTAGTGATTGGATATTGTCATTATCTTGTGGCACAGCTGTCTCCGTTTCATTTTCAGCTACTCTATTCTCTACTTCATCATCCTCATTATCATCTAAATTGACTGCTAATGAATCAATACTACCGTGAAATATTTTAACGCGTGATAAGGCATCCGCGTTAGTATTCTGGCGACCCTTTTTATACGAGTCTACTACTTTATAGTCGTATTCTGCGAACTTTAAGCGCCATCTAGTTAGTTTAGAGTTAGGATCTTTTAGTGACATTAACCAAGTAAGGGGCCTGTGGTCTGTGTAAATGACGAACTTTCTACCATAAAGAAAAGGACGAAAGTATTTGATTGCCCATACTATTGCTAGTAACTCTTTCTCTATTGTAGAATACCGAGAGTCTGTGTCTGATAGTGTCCTAGATGCGTAAGCTATCGGTTTATCGGAGCCTACAATGCCTTGCGACAATACTGCGCCTAATGCTACATCCGATGCATCGGTGGTGAGCACGAAAGGTTCATCAAAATTAGGATATTGTAATATTGGGGCATTTGTTAGGATTTGCTTGCACTTATTAAAAGCTTCTAAAAAGTCTGGAGAATGGAAAATTTTGCTATTTTTCTTTAGACATACGGTAATTGGTTTAGTTAACTTCGCGAAATCTTTAATAAATTTCCTGTAGTAACCTACTAAGCCTAGGAAAGCCTTTATGTCCTTTTGGGTCTTAGGCAAAGGGAAATTTAATACTGCCTTAATTTTGTCCTTATTAGGTTTCAAACCCTCATTTCTAAGTTCGTGTCCTTAGAAATTAACCTGTTTCTGTAAAACTCAGATTTATCTAATTGAATTTTCCAATTGTGAGTTTTAAACCGATCAAATACTTGCTTAAATTTTTCCGTGTGTTTTTGTAAAGATGTAGATGTAATGATGATGTCATCCAAATACGTATAAACGTTATCTATTCCTCTTAGTATATGATCCATTAAAATCTCGTTCAGTTGTAAACGCTGTTTTTTCAATATCGTTGGGGTGCACTCAACTTGGTGGTAACCGCTGGCTAGGTCCAGGGTCGTATAATACTGGGCACGCCCCAATCTATCTAAGATATCATGAATGTTAGGTAGGTAATGGATACTTGTCTTCGATTATACTATCATTTAGTCGTCTATAGTCCATTACGAGTCTCCATTTAGCTTTTCCCGATGCATCAGGTTTTTTTGGGACAATATGCACGGGACATGACCACGGAGATATACTCTCTCTAACAATACCTTGCTGCAAAAGTTTATCTACTTGCTTACGAATCTCCTCGCGTTGTTGAGGGGCTTGTCTGTAACTACGTCCAAAAACCGGTGTATTGTCGCTTAGTCTGAGTTCGTGTTTAACTGCGTGTGTAAAGGTCAGTGGGATATCTTCTGAATAGAATAGGTCCCTATGTTGATAACATAGCCTAATAACTTCACGCTTTTCTTCTTCATTCATATGTCCTGTACGAATTTTATTTAGGTTCTCATTTAATATACGGTCGATATCTGATTGCACTTGAAATGTATTTATGTTATGACTTTGAATGTTATTAGCCTCAATATACAATGCTAATTCTATTGAACTCTTATCTGGATTTTTTTTTTTTACATCACTAAAATTAATAACAGAAGTTTTAAAACAACCATTAGTAACGTTAATTATAGCTGCCGGTGATTTCAAGTTTTCTGACAAATAAAAATCATCGTGTAAGTATTGCCCATCCATATAGTTAGTTTTATCAGTAACTATCTTTTCACACCTAGGGTCAATTTTTATCTTTTGCGGTGGAGAGCTAAAATGAATAGGTATTGATGCTATAGGTATGTGCTGTTGATGTCCGTAGCACGTTATTGTTTAAATCAATATTGCTTTTTACTTTCTATAGAAGATCGAATCCTTAATAAATCTTTGAATTTCGTATCGAAATCAAATATTAAAAATGTATGGCTTACGTAGCTATTAAAAGCAGGAGGCAAGGGCACATAAACTACTTTGTTGTGAACTGATGAGCTATGTGCCGTAACTATTTGGTATGGCTCTGTTTCTACACAGTATTCAAAATGAGTACCAAAATTTTTATCTGATGCAATAACAGAATGTCTGGCTCCTGTATCTATTAAAAACTTACCGTTGAATTCTGGCAACTCAATATAAGGTAAAAATTGTTTAGTTTGTAAGTTGATGGATATTATGTCTGGTTGTCTTGATCGGGGTTTAGTGTAAAATCCTGGTCTTGGCTAACCTCTTGTTCGTCTACATCCCAAGTACCAGTAGCGACGCCTCCGAGTCTAACATAGGTAATGTTAGACTCGGAGGCGTCGCTACTGGTGTCTATGAGTTGGCCGAGATACTCCGTACCAATGGGTATTGGTTGCATCTGACCTTCCATATGGCTCGGGATATAGAATAACTGACCCGATGCGAACTATGGCTGAACTGTGGGATTTTCTGGCTTACCTGCCACCTGGTCTGAAGTTACCTGATGATGGTCGGTTTTTCCAGGGCAACAAAGGCTGTATCCATTGTTGACGATGTTCTGGGTTCATGTTATTCGGTTGGGGCTTATATGGCGACATTTGTGTATTTACTGGGTTAGGATAAAAAGGACTATTGTTAGGCTGTTGCTTAGGCAACTCCTTTGGTTTCGCTTGGGATGTTGAAGGAGTACTAAAATTATTAGACCTGTTATATGCAAGCCTAGCCTCTTCTTGCCTAGCCGCAATAATAGCTTCTTCAAATGTTTCTGGCTTCGCAATTCTAACACCTAATGACACATGAAAGTCTAACTGGTTTACATACTGTTCAATTACCATCTTTTCATAATAACATTTATTACCATGTTCCCCTACAGAGTATAAAGTGTCTAATAGTTCACAGAGCCGTTTGCTCTCTTCTTGTTTCAGAATCCTCATTCTTTGACTTACGTACTCGTGTGAGCTCCTGCATAACTTGTATCTCATTGCGTGGTTCTTCAAGGCGCCTAATCAAAGCTCTGTTAACTGACTCCCAGGAACTAAGATACTCTTCGTATGCTATAGCATCGATAGCTGGACCACTTAGCCTACTCTTAATCAGGCAGATAAATGTCGGATGCGAACGATCTGCGTCGCTAGTTAAAGTTAATAAACTTTCTACCTCTCTAATATATATATCTAAGTAATTAAGGATTGCCATCAAATCTGCAATAAGTTTGTACGGTTTATAGTTAGCATCATAATATCTGAGCGACATTGTTTTACTGTAAGTTGCCTGTCTAGTGGCACTCGAACAGAACAATGGAGGTTTAGTATTTCACGTGGAATTTCACGGAATATCTTAACGCTATTGTAAGTGGGTGCCTAACGCGATTTTAGCTTATAGACAGACACACATATACTAGAAATAAAATACACAAATTATAGTAAGGCAGGAAATAGAGCAAGGACACTTGGTAATACGAGAGCACTTGCCAAAGCAGCCACTGCATCTCCTGTCGAGTCTTGTCTCTGCCAACAGCTTCCTCCAATTTTCCGGAGATACACCTTCCTACTCCTATACAGGTGCCCGACCGCACGTTGGGTTGTATTCGAACTTAGAGCGTCGCGATCCTACTAGGAATTTAGTTTAAAAAAACTTTATTTAGTACAAATTATTTAATTACAGAAAAACTGTGTATTAGGTTGAAGGCGGATATAAAGACTGACTTCACAAACAATTATATGGAATAACATGTAATTGATCTAATTGCATGTTATTCCAGGTAGGTTGCACTTTATTACGTAGGTTGGCGGCTGCGTACTAAGCGCAAACGGTTGTTACGCTTTTTTTTTTCTTTTTTTTTGTTCCCGGGGTGGAAAATCCTAATGGATGTCCTCCGCCATGGGGCGGACGGAGAGGTCTGACAGACTTACTGACTAAAAACCACCCCGGTGTTCCATCTCACACCTACGTCGGGGTCGCGGGAACATGATTCTTCCGCGACCCCGACTGGTGCCGGCCCGCCTCGGGCCTCCTCGGGTTGGGGGGGGGGGGGGGGCGGCGGACGTCCCCGAGTCCGTCCCTGGACTCATTTAGGGGGGTTGGAAGAGGGCGTTATCCGCCCTCCGCCTGCGCCTGCTGCGGATCGGGAGAGTGGACGAGATCTCTCTCTCCCTTTCCGCAGCCTCCTTCTGCGAGATCACTTTTTCGCAGAAGGAAACCACCGCGTCCCAGGATTCGACGCTGCCGACCATCGCACTCACTACGGCCGGCAGCGACAGGTCACTGTCTACTTCAGAGATGAGGGCACGGCGCGGCTCCTCCCAAGTGGCACACTCTGCCAGCGTATGCCACGCCGTGTCCTCCCGGCAGTCGACGCAGTGGTGACACCGGGCGTCCGGCTCCCTGTTTATGCGAAACAGGTACTTCCCGAAGCAACCATGCCCCGAGAGCACCGAGGCCGGCGGTAGGGCGTGAGAGCCTGTCCCGCCATTCCGCCACTAGGAACTCGCGAAGCTGCGACCGAAGCTGCTCCACATGGCGCTGCATCGGTCGCTCGCCCCGCGCCCTCGCTTCCTCGCGCCACCGATAGAGTGACGCGAGCACCTTCGCCTCTAGGTCCCAGGGCGGGGATCCGGCAAGTGTACAAGCCGCCTCGTAGGAGATCGTGCGATATCCCCTTATGACTCTGACGGCCATTGCTCTCTGCGGCTTTCGCAGAACAGAGATGCTAGAGGCCGTCAGGTCAGCCGCCCAGATCGGAACCCCGTAAAGGGCCATCGATCGCACGATCCCCACGTAGAGCCCCCCAGATTGGGAAGCAGCGTTGCCAGCGCCCCAGCCGCGCCCAATAACTTGGGTGCCAGCCGCCGGAAGTGGGGTCCGAAGTCCCACCGGCTGTCGAACACCAATCCCAAATATTTCATGGTGGGCTCGATAGCGATCCGGACCCCCAAACGGTTGTTACGCTGAGTTAACTCGCGCCTTATTTTTATTTTTTTTTATGTCGAAAGACTTCGTTAATTCGACAGATTTTTCGTTTGTATAAATGTGTGTGGATTACTGTTTGCACGATAACATAGAACCTAATGTCCTTATTGCTGTTTCGGTTACATGATTTATATTATTTTCATTTTAACAACATAACATAACATCACGCCATGTTTCCCCGAAGGGTTGGGTAGAGGTGTACCTATAGTACACCCACATTTCGCCAGTTATGTTTAAGTCCCATGTAATAGGGGGCGAGCCTATTGCCATCTACCGGGCACAAATTCAGACTTCGGGCTGCTACTGAGAAATTCCAGATAGAAAATTCGACAAAATTGAAATTTTACACAAATGGCGTAATTTTAATATACCTAGCTGCTTGAGAAGGTGGAATATACTTTGTGATTGCTATGGTGTGAACTGCACTGTGCACACTTGTTTTGAGCAGGCAACGTTCAAACTACACTCGCGGTCAAATAATACGGGTCGATGACGAAAATCCCTGTTTCTTGAAAATTAATAATGGTACATGCAAACTTACATACAGATTTTACGTCAGTGCCGTCACGTGTCTTCAAACACGGGTACTTTTTAATCACCCCTCGTATGTACCACATATTACTTTTACTATTTTAAATCTGTTAGCTTATAATGGTGTTGGAAGCAGCTTATACAGGACTTTAAGCAAAACAATTTAAAAATTTCAATTAAATTCAACGAAAGAAAAATCTTATTTTTTCAAATGTGTAAATATTTAGTTTTTTGTCATATACAATATACCCGGCGAACTTTGTACCGCCTCAGAATATTTTCTTCATTATTATCTTTTCGTTCATTTTTTCCATGTTTTAATGGTTGATCTGCTATTCGGGCCGGCGACAAATGCAACAAATCAAGGTTCAAAAAAGGTGTAACCCGACTTTGTTTTATTTATTTAAGACTGATTTATTTATTAGTTAGTTATCTATTGATTATAATGTTGAACCCTGCCCTTGCCTATTACCAATGATGTGGCATTAGAGTAGGTCATGGTAGCAGTATTTTTTTAATACGTGGAACACTCGGAAAGTTTGGTGAAAATAAAAAACGTTTTCTACAGGTTAGTATTTTTTAATTAAATCTTTTCAAGCTCTTTTCTCCACTAGCCTCTATACAAAATTGTATGCGTCTCAAACAGATTTCGAAACACTTTTGTCCAGTCCGCCGTAGACACCTCGTTTACAGCCTGCTCGAACGCTGACAGCGCATCTTCCGGCGACGAAAATTGTATACATATGAGTAGAATTTTTATTTTCGGGAATAAAAAGAAGTCACACGGTGCTAGGTCAGGGCTGTAAGGAAGGTGACCCAGGAGTTTGACTGGCGTGCTGACCAGACAGTCCCCCGTTTGAGCGCGGTGTGCGAAGGCGCGTTGTCGTGGTGGAGTAGTAGCCTGCAGAGCCCTGTGTTTGGTCGCTTGTTGCTCACAACAGAGAAAATTTCTGCCAAGCTTTTAGTAGTATACCATTCAGCGTTGATACTTCTTTGGTACCGTTAAGGAATTGACACCACGTAGCCAGTAAAATTGAAAAAGCTCGCGATCAAAATCTTCCACTGCTTCTAGATTGCTTCACTTTGGTAGGCGTTGATTCGATTTGAAACACCCATACCGTAGACTGGCGCTTCGTTTCTGGATCGTATTGATCAATCCAAGACTCATCACCTCTAATGATGTTGTAAACACGCCGAGACGAGCCTGCTTCAAATTTGTTAAACACAATTATCACGGCATCATTCCACCCGGGCCTGCTTCTGAGCATCGGTGAGGCTGTGCGGCACCCAACGTAAAACTATCCTCCTCACGCGAGAAAGATGCAAGCGTAGAATTTCATGAAGATTTCCCGATCCAACCTGCAGTCTGTGCTGAATATCTTGACACGTAACTCGCCTAGTGTCTTGGATTAAATTTTCGTACAGAACAGCCGTCAAAGGGCGACCATTTCTTTCTTCATCCTCCGAAGTTAGTCGACCGCGCTTGAATTCGTTATACCAACGATACACGGGTGCCTTAGAAGGATTTTTATACAGGAATGCCATTTGAAGTCTATCGTACGATTCGTCCGGTTTCAGGCGATACTTGAAATCGTAAAAATCATATCGCGAAAATGTTCCCGGTGCAGATAAATTTTTTTATAAGGTACGATAATTAAAATTAGCTCTCAAGCAAAGTGAAGGGAGCGCTTCTAAAACCTCCTGTTGTAGGGATTTCTGGGTAGTGAAAGCATTATTAGTGTGTTTACTAGTGCTCGGGCCTGTTTCTGGGAACGGCGTTGGAACTCCGATTTGTGTTTCATGCTCAATATCCCCATCCAAGGAAGTCCTGCTCGCATCTCTTAACAAAAAGCCAGGAACTACCACGGACATGATAAGTTGTGTTGGCACATACGGATCTTCCGATTCTGAGAGATCCACCCGAGCTTGTTCAAGGCGGTGGGTCACCTGGTGATAATGGACGTTGTTTTTTAACATATGAAATAATCATTACTGCATTTGCAATTGTGTATTTTAGAGTCATTGCTTACAATCACGTTACAACACGAGACTGTTTGGTTATCAGCCATGATCACGTCACAGATAATAATAGTGTCATCCCATAAACTATATATGGCGCTATAGTTATGTCTAAAATATGTGCACTATGTTTTGCCAATGTATGGCGTACAAAAATAACATAAACAAGCAATTATAATTAGGGTGTTATGTCAATAGATTACATTTTTTTTAAACAATTAAAATAAGTGAATAAGGTAAATGGGCCATTAATAATAAATATAAATAAACACATTCAAACTTAATAAATAAAAACAAATCATAAGTGATTTAGATTAATTTGCAAGTCGAAACCGTCATACCTCCGTTTATCAGTAGTAAACTCAGTGATGGAGTAGTAACATCGATCTATAAGGAATTTAAACAAAGACCTCTTAAAGGACCCCAGACCCTCTTTATTTCTAATAGCTGCTGGTATACTATTATATATTTTTGGGACCACCACTCGTTCACATAATAATTATGAACAGTCACACAGGATTTGTGAAATGGACTCCATCTTGTTACCATAAAATAAAATAAAACGTTCATGTTAAATTACATGCCAACATTGTACTAGCACATTAGCGATAATACCACACTAAGGCCGCATTCCCAATTGGGATGTAATCGATTTGAGCGCGCTTACACCCGTTCCGAATTATCGTGAGCGCGATAACGATGTCCCGTGAATCGTCATAGATGACGTCATGACATGCGCCATCTTGCGATAACGCCGACCATGCCCTTTAATAATATCACTGTGAGCGAATTTTTGACAGCTCTCAGCTGTCATAATCGTGATATCTAAATCGGAACGCAAATTATCGATGTGAGCGCTGTCGGCGATTATTGTCTAACTCGGAATGCGGCCTAATAATATTGTCACTTACAAACTAATTCAAAGTAGGTACTAAATTAACCATTAAATAAGAAGACCCTAATGGTACGTTCACACGGAGACGTTTTACGAAAGAAAAGGTTAGGACAATTATTGAAGCATATAGGGTAGTAATAGCCCACAAAAGCTGTAATCACGTTTGGCCCCAAAAATATCATTGTGCTTGAAGGATGTGTAAAGTTCACTCTTACTCTTGGAAAAGGGAGGATCCTACTACCAGATGCCAAAAAAAGTATATTTATGCCAAAAAAAGTATAAGACGTGTGCCAGGCCAGGGTCGTCACACAGTGGGTGTCTGAGATGAGAACGGACGGGGCGTCGTCACCGAGAGAAACATGTGTTTAAAGAAAATTTATTCTCACAAAAGACTACAGTCACTTACTTGACAAAAACATTATTAGGATGCTTGCATATGAAACGCTGGCGTGTCGATTTGGCATAGCTTATGGAATGCAGGGCGCTGTCTGTAATGGCGAAAATGAGGCTCGTTGTACCACTGAAGTGAAAAAACATTGTTCAGAGCATATTGTACATCTTTCTACACGAGCAGCCTGTGGGTCTAAGGCACGCGTAGACAATACAACGCCTTGTGTGTGCAATATAATACATTCCGGGTGCTGATGGGGCTGCCCCGGTTCTGCAGCGCAACAAGGATGTCCCCCGGGTCACGAGTAGACTGTTTCTATTCCACTATGCGAAAACGATGGACATCCCTGGTGCGCAGGTTCGGGCTAGCTCCAACGGCATTCGTGCGGAGATTCCACTGTCAAACCAGAACAATTGCTGTATGGTTCGCATACTGAGCAATTAAAGTCTGTAATTATGTTTATTTATGTGGTTTAGACAGTTGTTTTTATTTTAATTTAATTTTGAATTTCTGTGCCTATGATCCTTTGTTGGTCGAAATAAACGTTTTTTATTTATTTATTTATAAGAAAAAGTATTAGGGGGACATTTGCCCAGCAGTGGGACAACATAGATTAGCATAGCTAAAAAGAAAAAAAAATGAAAATGAATATTATCAATCTGATATATTCTACCTCTCGGCAGATGAGCATGATCGACCCTGCAGTTGCCAAGGCATTAAAGGAACTGAAGACAAAAGAACGCTGCCTCTACTTCATTTGATCAAATTAAACCTGGCTGTCTGTCAAACGTAGCCGTCTGAGGTATTGTATTCATTATTATATTTAACACACTACTTTATTTAAATATAATAGGGAGCAAATTAGGTGAGACAATGGACAGTCATGAAGTAGGGAATTAAGAAATGTTGCAACTCATTGTACTTAAAATATTGGAATAATATTGGTTCATGTGATTGATGTTCTCGGATCAGACGCAGATCTTTTATTGTATTATACATACATTATACCGCTATACTTATTGATAGTATTAAACTAGCTGCAGGTGATATTCTGATGATACTGACAATTTTATTCAAGGTGGTTAATTGATTTTTAAAAGTATATACTCGAATGAGTGTAGGAATGAAATAAATCGAATACTTAGTAATAAATACTTACCATTGTTTCCAGCTGGTACAGTCCAGACACATCCGACAACCTTCTGTTCCCAGCATCAAGAACTTGGGCAGCAACCGCTGGCAGCAGCATAGCTCAGTAGATAAAAAATGTAGTAGCAAACTTTTTTAATTCTTACAAAGCATCACTTGTGATTTTTTTGATAATTCTGGGTGAAGTACTAAAATTACAATTTTGTTTCAGTCATACAATCTTGCTAACCAAATTAAGGAACCCACTAGAATAACTCCCGCTAGTGCCTAAATAACATTCATACAGATGTTATATTATATCTAACCAAGATTATGTCTGGACTTTAAAAGAGACTGTGACCTCTGAGTTTGTTTCGGCCTTTCTTCTCTGTGTAGTCAGATAGGAAACGCCGATTTTATGTAGTTTTAAAAATATGACTGACATGTAAAAGTGTTTGGACAAACCTACTTACAGAAATAAAATAATTTATCATTTATAGAAAGAATAGATTCAGATCATTACGGATAATTGATCACTATTTATAATCAAAACAGAAAAGTTACCAACAAGGATTATCACTGCTAATCTAAAAATGACTAAACGTTTTATACATTTAAAACTAAACTATTGAGTAATTAACCACTTTTGTCAACTAATGATGACTAATCAACAATAATGCTTTTTTTAATATGTATTGCACACAAATTGATAACACTTTCGTTCTGAAGACATTCTCAGTTAATAGTAATGCTTCCTTCAGTGACTGGGCCACCATTGGTATACATAAAAGTAGAAAACGACTTCATGAGTTGTGTGATGAAAGGACTTGCGTAAAAACTGCTGAATTTAATTTATATGTTAAGAATTATTCAAAGAGCTGAGGCATTTTCTACCAGTCAACCTTAGGGTGATGCAGAGACGAAATAAGGCAGGTGCAACAAAAGGGATAGATAACTCAGAAAATAATACATAGATACTTAAATACATCAAATAAACAGATTAAACTTTGTCAGGAGAAATAACGATAGGCAGAGGAGAAAACGAATCCAGCAAATCAGCGCTGAGATGATTTTATAAACGTCTCACAAATATGTTCACGAGCCTTCACTTTAAAAGATAACCGACTGGTAGCCATCATACTGAATGTATGGTATGATGGATGAGTGAATGCCAAACTCGTAATTTTGTAAGTCGGAATCGTCTTTAATAATTAAATTTGTATACATAATAATTAAAAAGTAGAACCATCATATCGCAGAAAGTTCACAGTCTGAATCGTAGTGGTTCATGGATTGTTCATGTTAATACCACTGTACTTATTGAAAGTACTAAACTAGCTGCTGGTGAAATTCTGACTATACTAACAATTTATTCAAGGTCGTTCAATTAAAAAAAATGTTTGTAGGAATGAAATAAATCGAATAAATAGTTATAAATGCTTACCATTGTTTCCAGCTGGTGACCACATGGTGGTCACACACATCCGACAACCCTCCGTTTTCGGCATCAAGAAGTTGGGCAGCAACCTCGGGCAGCAGCATAGCTCAGTAGATTAGAAAATGTATTAGCAAACTTTTTTGTTGTGATACAAATGAATAAATTTTATTTATTTATTTATGTATGTACAAACTAAACACTTAATTTAATAAAGTAAAATAATAATATAAAGACAGAAGACCACAAAATAACAGCTGCTTATATCATTAGGAATTTCTTCCAGCAGACCTGCGACAGGAGAGTCGGATGAAAAGCGTTGACGCAGTGTGGAAAACTTACATAATAGCCACCTAAAGACACCCCAGCCCAACCCAGAACTTTAAATGTATAAAATTGGCTGGAATTGACACTAAAATATTAAGTCAGTGGGTCGTCAAGGGCGGGTAAGTACTTACATATTTGTCTTAAACCCGAATAGGAACGACAATGCTTGTAGACATGACTTCCGAAGGCAGATAAAAGAAAACTCAATGATCACATTGAGTTTTCTCGTATGAATAATGACAGCGCATATGCGGACAGATGCGCACAACTTCGCGCAGCTCACCCGTGGCGTGCTGTTGCCATGGTAACTGTACCGTGTTGTTACCATGGTTACAACACGGCATCACGGGGTGAGATACTGACTTACGCGCTTGCGCGGCGCGATGTGTTCACTCCACCCGATTCTAGTCGTTGCCGTAGCAACAAAAACAAAGAACACTTCGGCGAGGTGAAGATAGAGTAGGCTCATGCGCGAGTGTCACTTGCAACTACATATTGAGTTTTGTAATGATGATGAATATTCTTAGAATATTTGCAACGACTATGTACGCACATGTTTTTTTGCTTAAATATAATTTTGATTAAAATTCACAAATCACATAGTAGTGGCAGATCTCATCACCCTTGGTTGCATCTAAGTCATCGGCTGACATAAGGTTCATAATAATAAGGAGCAATGTAGGAAAGTAGGTTGCAATGTCGGTAACCTAGTCTTCCGGCACCATGGCTTACAGATATTAAAAGTATCATGCACAGGAAGGCTGTTACTAAAACTAAATTTAAATGTCGACCCTCGCCTTCGAACCGGGAGATCCTTGTGAATGCTCGTAATCGCTGCAATATGGTGTGTAGAGATGCACAACGACGCCATATCCACACCTCAGTTGAAAACGGAGATCCAGCTAAAGTCTGGAAATTTCTTAAATCCTTGGGAGTTGGGAAATCGCGCCAAGAATCGATTCCTAAAAACATAAATATTGATCTACTGAATCAACACTTCTCATCTTCGACCCACTGTAATGGGACCATGAAGGCAGCTACAATAAACTATCTTTCAAACCTTCCAACTCCGGACCATCCCCTATTTATTTTAAGTCAATTCTCTGATTGTGATGTTAAGAAGAGCGTAGTTTCAATCACATCTAACGCAGTTGGTAGTGACTGTGTAAGTCGGAAAATGTTATTTCCTGTCCTCGACGAAATCCTTCCTATCCTATGCTATATCCTAAACTACTCTATATCCTATGGTGTTTTTCCCTAATTGTGGAAAGAGTCAAAAATCACTCCTTTCCCCAAAACATGTAATCCTACTTCTTTTTCCGAATATCGTCCTATCTCCATTTTGCCTTTCCTCTCCAAAGTCCTTGAACGCCTTGTCCATAATCAGCTTAGTGCTTTTCTTTGTAAGAATAGTCTGCTGAATCCATTTCAATCCGGTTTTCGTCCTGGTCACAGCACCGCTACAGCCTTAGTTAACGTCACTGATGACATACGGTTAGGCATGAAAGCAGGAAAATTGACGGTTCTTTGCTTACTGGATTTTAGTAACGCGTTTAATACTGTCGATTTCGATATACTGCTTGGTATGCTTTGCTCACTTAACATATCTCCAACGGCGATTGACTGGTTTCGTAGTTACCTGTATGGCCGCCGGCAACGTATTTGTATAGAAGAGTCTTGCTCTTCTTGGTGTTATACTTCTGCCGGTGTACCTCAGGGTGGCGTTTTATCTCCTTTACTCTTTGCAATATTTATAAACGCTATTTCCAAAAAACTTCTTTCTTCTTACCACCTTTATGCAGATGATTTACAAATATATACATAAGCAACCATTTTGGATTTGGCTGATGCCATTAATGTCATAAATAAGGATTTCGATACAATTTGCGAGTGGAGTGAGGCACATGGGTTGCAGGTTAATCCATCGAAGACTCAGGTCATTGTTGTTGGCAGCTCAAGGATGACCCCCAAGATAAACTGGTCGCAGCTTCCCCAAGTTCAGTTTAACGGAACTGCTATTTCAGTCAGCGAAAAGGTTAAGAACCTTGGGGTTTGGATCGACAAACATCTTTCTTGGGGTCCCCAGTTACAGGAAGTAAGTCGCAAAATTTTTGCATCTGGTAAGTCCCTGAGACGATTGCGGAACTTTCTTCCAACTGCCACTAAAACTGCGCTTGCACAATCCCTTTTACTTCCCATCCTTGACTACGCTGATGTCAGTTATCTCGATCTCACTGAGGCACAACTAGATAAACTTGAGCGACTTCAAAATTTTTGAATAAGATTTATATTTGGCCTGCGCAAATATGATCACATTTCTGAATTTCGTACAAAGCTCAAGTGGCTTCCCATACGTCTTCGCCAGAATTCTCATATCTTATTTCAACTCTACAGTATTCTGTTCAACCCGACAACCTCCTCATATCTTAAAAAACGTTTCAAGTTCCTTCATGACACACGTAACAGATATCTGAGGTCATCGGAAAACTTAAGACTAGAGATGCCGATGCATTCCACCAGTTTTTATGACAAGTCTTTTACAGTTCAAGCAGTACGGTTATGGAATGCCTTGCCTATGTCGATAAGGCGTGCTCAATCACTGTCCACTTTTAAATTTCTAGTAAAAAAACACTTCCTCACTCCTTAATCATTATTACATATAGTTTCCTGAGTCTTGTTTCGTGTTTATTATTGTATATATATGTGTAGATAAATGTATGTATGTATATGGTACACCACTGACTACCTGCAGTATTGTCTCTCCTTCTCCCTGTAATCCATCCAAAGGTTGTCTGTAAAAGATCGCTTTTAGCGATAAGACCGCCCATTGTGTCACCTAATGTAAAATTTCTACATCAATGTCTGTAATTTTTAAGGTGTACATAATAAAGAGTATTGTAACATGTGTAACATGTGTAACCGGCACTGAATTATCAAACAAGAACAAGTGAACAACAAGGACGATTAGAAAAATATTTATATTGTTTGGAAAGACGTGACGTGCGTGTGTCAAAAATGAATTAGATCCCAGCAACCAAATAAAAAAGTTGTTTAACTTTATGAACTGCACTCATACTTAAATTATTTTGATCGGATATTCAGATAGCCGTAAACAATGTTACTTTTCTTATTTACTGTATCACATTATGACGTCAGCAACAAGAAAGGCATATCACGTTCACGCCATATTATTATGTCACATGGTTGACCCGTGCTAGCATATAAGACAAATATTTTGGGTACGCCCATGCTCGCCTCGCTGATGTAAGCACGAAGCCAAAATATTTTTTATTTTATTTTAATTATTTGTTTGCTTATGTCTAACAGGATCTACGAATTTGCGACTTTCATTGTTTGTGTTTTACAAATTTCTTCGTAATGTTGACGTAGTCGTTTTTCTACTACGAAATTGTGTCCGAGCAGTCGAAACGGACACGAATAAATTAATGCGGACAGCGACGCGCGGACGGAAGAAAATTAACATATATAAATCGCTGCGCATTTTCTTAAGACAGACACGCGAGTTAGCGCGCACACACACCATATTCCTATCCTTCCTTCGATCCACACGTAGGTAATTTTGTTCCAAGAGTCCTTAAAAGTGACAAGATGTTTGTGTGGTTATTGCTGCTGGTTATAGGGTTGTGGACGGTGACGTTTTGGTATAAAAGAAGGCACATGTATAAGCTGGCCTCCGCTTTACCAAAACCTAAGGATGAGCTGCCTTTGATTGGGCTGGCGCACACGGTCGTCGGTAGTACTGAAGGTGAGTTTCGCTTAAACATATATGTGACATGATGATGATGACGGCCCTTCCGTCATCATCATCATGTCACATATATCATCTTGTCAGCTGGCGGAGTGACCGCTATGTACACTAAGCTTTTAAATATTTAAATAGTGACCGTTTTAAACGTTTTCTGGAAAACGTTTACCTATGTTATTTATATGATAATGATAAATTATATTTTCAAAAACATGATTGGAAATTCGTGCAATATTTTGACAATCTTTTTCGAGATAAATCGAAAATGTTTACTGGTAAAATCCATGCGAGTAGAGGCCGGCAATGTTAATATGAAAATCTGTATATGTCGTGTTAAGCGGCTGAATACATTACTATGAAAACCTCACGTGTAATTTAAAAATGGAACGAACTTTTAACTTCGACCTATGGCAACCAAGGAGATAACTTACCAAAGATTTTATTTAAATCTCGAACTGGACAAGCAAATAGAGCTGTATACTAAAATAGAGCTTCAATGATTCTGGAATTTATAATTAATTTACTTAGCTATTTATAATTAAGATACTTATTATTTCGACGCATTATTTGAGAAAAGTGCTATACAAGCCTTGACCGCAACCAGGCATTGACGGACATGTGTATGTGTGCCTCGGCTTCGCCTCGTCGCACATTTTTTACTTCGTCCATCAATGCGACTGTTGTCGGCCGCTGCAGTAATGTAGTTTCTGTAAATTGGTTCAAAATACACTTTTGCACGTCCTACATAATTTATATTTCAATCCATAAGGGAAACAAACTTGGGAGGCCACTGTCTCTTTTAAAATCCAGATATAATTTTGTCAGTCCATATTTAATAAGCTGACTTTCATTTTAACGCAGAATTGCTTTCAATGCAAAAAAAAAGTCAGCGTCAAGTCTAAAACTACTCTTGTTACTGTATACTAACTAGGGGTTTACGTTTCTGTATTTAATAAGAACCGTATATTTTTATCTGGAGATCGTCTGCTACGAACTTGTTTGTAGAGATTATGTAGCTTTAACTTTTACAAAATTATTGTTTGACTTGTAATTAATTGAATTACCGCTTCTCTCAAAATGGTGAGGAAAACATCGTGAACAATAAACTCGAAAACAACTACAAATACCACGATTCTTCGGAACTACCCTAAGCCTATCAACCGAAACCAAGTACCTAGGCATCTATTTGGATAAACAGCTGAATTGGGCAAAACACACCAACTACATCACTACAAAAGCCAGCATATCTCTGTGGCAGTGCAAGCGAATGCTTGGCAGAAACTGGGGGATTAACCCCAAGGTAACCTACTGGCTATACACTACTGTCATTAGACCAATTATCACGTACGGCTCGTTAGTCTGGTGGCCTAGGACAGACCTGAGCACAGCCCAAAAAGATCTCGAAAAACTGCAGCGGTTTGCTTGTGTAGCAATCACTAGCTGCATGAGAACCACACCCACTGCTGCCCTACAGGCAATGCTTGGGCTGCCACCCCTACACCTCATCGTGCGGGAGGAGGTGACCCTGGCTGCCTTTAGGCTTCATATATCGGGAACCCTAAGTAAATATTCTAGGGTCAGGCACACACGCATAAAGGAGGATGCAGTCAAACGACAGCCAATGTTAGCATCACCCTGCGACAAAACCCCGAAGCAACACTACTTCCAAAAGCACTACAACATCGTTCTCTCGGAAGAACGGTGTGACTACTCACGCCCTAACGAGATGAGAGTATACACCGACGGCTCGAAGACCGGATCTGGGACCGGAGTTGGAGTCTTTTCACACGACCTCAACATAAACATATCAAACCCGCTGGGAATGTTCAACACCGTCTATCAGGCGGAGTGTGTGGGCATTATACAAGCGGTGTACGCCATAGAAACCAGGAAAGTTACGGACACACATATACGTATACTCTCCGACAGCACCTCAGTCCTCCAATCATTGAGGAAAAAATATATTACCTCAAGTATAGTACTAGAATGTCACAAGGCTCTAGAACGAGTAACGGTATTAAACCGCAACACAGTGACACTGCAATGGATAAAAGGACACAGTGGATCGCTGGGCAATGACGCAGCTGACGAATTAGCCAGGAGAGCATCCAGCACGTCGGCATGCGGGCCTGAACCCATCATACCCATCCCCTTCAACCAGATACGCAGGTGGCTGCAGGAGTCCACCCATACACAAGCCGAGAGGTGGTGGACCTCGACACCAGGCTGCAGGCAGTCCAAGGAAGCTTTGCCATCCTTAGATGGCAGGCTAACCAGACGTTTATTACGTCTGAATAGAAATGGCCTGCGCCTGATGACGGGGACCATCACAGGACACTGCTCGCTAAATAAACACTTCTACACAATAGGTATAACGGACAGCCCTCTGTGCAGAGCTTGCATGGAGTCGGACGAGACCATTGCGCACGTGCTCTTTGAGTGCACAGGCGTTACCCAGATTAGAACGGAAACCCTCGGGACACTCGGATCTTACACAGAGGTTCTCAACAGACCAGAAGCTTTGATCGGCTTCTGGAGGGAGGTGGGCTGGTTGGAATAAAAACCACCGACGGCCGCTATGGCCCACGTACAATGGTCCACATGTAGGACTAAGTGCGGAAACCATACCCTCTAACATAGAACATAGAAACTCGAAAACATGTGACATCCACCAACCCAGGCCTGTCGCCTGTGTCCCGGCAGTAAGAACTAAGAACTTTGAAGGCTGATAATGCATGTATATTATCACGAAGACCACCGTGATAGCTAACATAACTATGGAAACTGTGTGGCTTTTACACAACATTAATACAATCAGCTTAACTGACGAAATTAATTGCCATTGATACAATTTAGATCTGCGTTAAGACTGCTCCGTTGGTTCCGTGGCAAGTGTCACTGCCGACCATGGGGTCCAGGGTTCGATCCGTAGGTCAGGCAATGTTATTGTTTTTTTCGTTATAAATGTGTCAGTGCGGTTGTAATGGAAATAGGTGGTTCCCTATAGCGGAATGAAGTAGTATCATCACTTGTGGTGATTTTAATGTTAATTTGTTAGAAAAGTCTGGGTTAAGTACTAAAATTATAAGTTTGTTTCAGTAATACAATTTTGCTAACCAACTTTTGGAGCCCACTAGAACAACTCCCAGTAGTGCCACATGCCTAGACATAATCTATACATATGTTATACCAACCCACAAAGAAATTGTTAATTTAATAGACTCACATCATTGCGGACAATTGATTACATGATTAAAATAAGTTACTAATAAAGATATCACTGTTACACCACTACTAATCGCTTGGAAACATTTAAAACGAAACTTTTGGGTCACAAAAAATGTGTGCACTCGAGGCCGAACTGTCTATGGACGGTGGGCATTCCCCTTTTGGGTATTTCTTTTTGAACTTCTGCCAACAAGGTGTCCCTGTTTACGGAATTGAAAGCATTCTTAATGTCAAACTTCAGGATGACCTCACCTTTACCACTATTGAGGAAAGTGGATAATGCATGTACCGCAGCCTCACAGCCCCCTTTAGACCCAAAGCCCAGCTGTAGGGGCTGGAATTTGCTGGCCAGTGTTTCGATGTAAAAAGCACAGCAAAATTTGGCTGCGATACGACGGTAAGTGGACCCTACGGCAATGGGACGAATACCGCCATCCTTCTTGCGCAGGGCACAAAGATTTGCACCGTACAAAATATCAATGACGGCTTCGTTCATATTGCCGGAGAGCATGAGATTGATGAGGGCCGTCAGCTCCTTCAAAAGGGTCTCACCAGCCTCCCCGGCGCCTGAACACATTAAGTCCTTGAGATGTTGAGGTGTCAGGCCGTCGAGGCCGCCGGCAGAGCCACTTCGAAAGGAGTACACAGCCGCGCATGCTTGTTGAGCTGTAATATCAAGTGAGTTAGATTCCGAATGGGGTGGGTCAGGGAAGGAGAGGTCATCTGCCGGGGCGGGGTGTTTGCTCTCCAGAGCTGTAAGTGTCTCTGGAGAGTACGGCGCAACCACATCGCTGCTAAAGATGATTCTAGCCGCACCTTTAATATCACCCTCGCCTAGTTTAGACTCCACGTGGTGCAATAAACCTCTTTGGGGGAGGGGCGCTGTTAATTTAGGGTCGAAACTTAGGGCCGAAATGTTACAATTTTCTTTTATTTGTGCTGTTAACGTTTTTTTATTTGCCAAATTTTTTTGCACATATAGAATTCTAAACGGGAAGGTGAGTAATTGCTCCCAAGCACTTATAGAGTTCTCTCGGACGGCCAGGCGGATACTACGCGCTAAACAGGAAGCCACGGATGGTCTCGCGCCACGAGGAACTCTCTTTAAAACTGGAGTTGACGTTTTAATTGTTGCAAGGGTTTTCCAAAAGGGTTGAGCGGGTGAATCAGGTGTTAGGGAAGTATGTACTGTCGGGCATGATGAAGGCACATTGTGGGGTTTATGTTTCTTCCCCAAATGTACCTTCAAGCCTCGTTCACCTTTAAAAAAACGTGCTTGGGGACAATGAGGGCATCTCACTAGGGTATCCAGCGATGTGGCAGGTTGACTGGCGCTTCGTACGGCGTCACTACTGTCGTCAGTGTCCAGCATAAATAAACAAAGATTGCTTACACGGCTCTTCGTTCACACAATAAAGGTTACTTTAAAATCTAAAATAACAAAAATGACATAAAAATTGCTTGACTGAAGCACAATGACAGCAGCGCAGTCGCGCAGCGGCGCCGCGCCGCCGTATGACATTTTGGCGCAGCCCTGGTAACCGTTGCCGTGAGACAGCGTCGCGTCCAAAAGTCAGTTGCTGTTTAGATGGTGCTGTTAGTAAAAAAGTCCTTGCACTGCTTTCACACCACTTATCCAGCACAAAAGTAAGGTAGTTAAAGTTAGATTTTAATGAAGTAGGTGTTGTTTTAAATGATTTATATTAAGATGACGTTTGTGTTCCACTTTTTGTAAAGTAAATCTGTTTTGTCAGCGACTTGGTAGTTAGAATCCACTACATTTTCCCTTACGTAGGTATCATATGATATTATATTTGTAGTTTATAATATTAATCACTTCAAATTTATAATAAATAACAATAAATTTACAAGGACTAGCAATAAGTCGAACTGTTTGACGTTGGACGTCATTCTCTTCTTCGTTTATCAATATTAAGTTTTTAACTAAATTGAAATTTAAGTAATAACATTGTCGGAAATAAAGTAGTTTCGTAGGTAGATGCTGTTCTGGAGTTCAGTAGTCTGGACTTGGGTCTTGAAGTATTGGTTCTGGGTTTCTCTCTAGACGTCTCATCTCATTCAAGTTCTCACTCAATTCTCTCCCGAATCTTCTGAAGAAAAACTGAAGATTCTTTGAGGCATCTTTATGTATAACCGACTTTAAAAAGGAAGAACTCAATTCATCTGTTTTAAGGGTTCTGTAGCCAAATGGGACATAGAAACGGAACTCATATCATTTCGTCCTGTCCGTCTGTCCGTCCGTATGTCAAACAGCCAATTTACACGGACGATTATTGTTTTTTGAATGGGTAATCGTACGGAAGATGAAACACAGTAGGTAGCTGTTTAAGTATCTACCACTGGTCAATTGATCATGACTGCGAAGAAACCCTACTGTCACGGAACTCTTCAATGACGAACAGTAAACCTACCTATTCTGACTGGATTATTGTACGGTTTGATTTTTTAGCTAAATATCAATATAAAGTAGTACACAAATTTTTGTTTGGTAGGATCCACAATAAACAATTTATAACTTTTTTACCGACTTCCAAATATATATATTTAATTGCTAACGACTTTCCAAATTAAAGTTATTTGCACGTTTTTTGTAAAGTCGGTTGTATTGTTTTTATAATAAGTTAAATTGAACGGTTTTCACATTCATACTGTATTAATTCTGTAAGTTTTTAAGATATTTATTTATCTGGGATCACCAACAAACGATACACAGATACAATAGAAATCACAAAAATATTATGTTGGTAATGTCATAGTAGGTTTTTTGCCTGTTTTAGATTAACATTTTTCAACAGCGCTCTTAATACGTGATCCTTCTTCAGTCAAATTTATTGAGTACGTGCAGCCTGGCGCCTTGATTTTTATTTATCCTCAAAAATCAAAGTGACACTTCGCCGCATTAAACACTGAAGACGCAGTGACTGTATTCGAAAGGACTGTGGATTGAACCCCAGGTAGAGCTTCCTAAAAGGGAAAATGGGAAGACTCTTCCTTTTCAATAGAGAAGTGGTACATATCTACACCTTCTCTTAAACTTCCCTAAGCGGCACATTATTGTTTTCAGACATACACGCGAACGCAGTCGCGGGCACATCTAGTAAGTAAGAAATAAAATGAGCCACTACAGATCCGCTCTCTGAATCCTATTACATAAGTAAGAAGTTCCAAAGAAGCGTTACGAATTCCGTGGTACAGTTTCCTGATTAATGTTGCATGAAGAACACAATCGAATGCCTTGGATAGATCACAAAAGATGCCAAAAGCATTGCATTTGTCCTCCCATGCATTATACACATGTCCTAAAAGTTCATCATCAGTAGACGAACGACCCCTTTTGATTTAAAAATAAAAAACTAAAGGTAGGTAGCACTGAAATAGGTTTACAATTAGGAGGGTCTGACGTACTACCCGATTTAAACAACGGTAATATTTTTCTGTAAGATCAGGAAACTCACCACGGTCAATACAATTATTAAAAATAAAAGCTAAAGTAAGAGCTAAAATGTTTACAATGACTTAGCAATAGGGATTGCAATCCCGCAACTCACTCAATCCCGCGGGATTGATATGCGGGATTGATCAATCCCGCGGGATCCCGCATATTTGAAATTATTCACAGTAGTTTAACTTTTTGCCCCGTTTGTATGTAAGATAAAGTATTTTTTTTTTTATCTTATAGGGCTATAAGGTCGAAAAATTAATACTTTATCTTATTTAAAATTATGTTATAAAATCGAATTGAAACTACAGGTTTTTGTTTAATAAATCACTAATTATTAATTAAACATGTCTTACATTATGCAACAAAAATTATTTGTTTTCTAACAAAATAACAATGAAATTATAATTAAGTACGAGTAATTAGTAATCAGCCTTATTAGACCTTAATTTTTAAATGTATAGCATCAAAAGTTGTGTTAAATTTTACCCTTACATCTAACAACAGTTTTATGATGTTTGTAATTCAGTCTTAATAGTCTTATTCATATAATGACTAATGCACGCAAAACTTCACGAATGTTTTAGCGGTAAATTTAAATTTGCGGGATCCGCGGATCCGCGTTTTGAAGGTGCGGGATCCAGCAGATTAATAAGTGGAGCGGGATCCCGCGGGATTGCCGGATCCCATTTTGCGGGATTGCAATCCCTACTTAGCAACTTCCACTAAATTACCCCGTAGATCTGAGGTATTTTTAATATTTAATTATTGATTCAGAAAATGACGACATTTGCTCAGCGCCATCTATCAAGTAATCGATAGATGGCGCTGAGCAAATGTCGTCATTTAATCATCAAACCACTGTAAGAATCGCCCTGCAAACAATTAACTTTTATATCAAACTGATTTATAAAGATTGATTTTAGATTTTAAAAAAGTTTTTAGGATTTAAACTAATAAACATTGTCTTACATTGCATTCTATAACACTCAAAAGTTCAGAACACCACATCAATTAGGTACTATTCTTATTACACAACATCACGCCTGTAATCCCAGAAGGGTTAGGCAGAGGTGTACCTATAGTACACCCACATTTTGCCAGTTATGTTTTAGTCCCATGAAATAGGGGGCGAGCCTGTTGCCATCAACCGGGCACAAATCCGGACTCCGGGCTGCTACTGAGAAATTCTAGATAGAAAAACCCAATTTCACTATGCCCGGGAATCGAACCCAGGACCTCATGCTCAGCAGTAGCTCTTGCGACCACTAGACCAACGAGGCAGTTATTAATCTTACACTATTCTTATTATTCTTATTATCTTACATTATCACCAAATTAAATAAAGAATTTCAAATAATGAAATTCTTTAAGCGCCACTAATCGACCACCAATGTTAAGCGATTTTAATAACATTATAATCAATAACATTGCTTTTATAAGTGATACAATTAAGTTTATGACGTGTTATACAATATTGTTACATTCGTTAGTACTATAGATGTCATAACGTGTATGTGTTAGGAAAAGTTCTTCTTGAACATATATTTTGATAGACCGAAGCGATTGCAATTAAACATACTAATGATTACTCCGAAGTATTCACAATTTTTGAATATAAAATGTAACTATTGTTCTAATTAATCTGTCACATCCAAACATACAAAGAAATTCCAAAAAAAAATGATAGAAATGGCATCGTTTGGTTATTAACACCCTAACAATTTTTTTGGAAATATTTTCAATGTACTGAAACGCTTCGTATACAGATTTATTATTATGTATAGAAGAAGAAGATTTATATAAACGACTTGCCTTACCTCAATGGATAAACATGATGTAGTATTGTTTGCAGACGACACTTTACTTTTGATTAAACTCAAACGTCAGCAGCTGGTTACTGACAATGTAATAAGCGCCCTCGAAAAAGTAGTCAACTGATTGAATGTTAATTACCTACTTCTTAATGAGACAAAAACAAAATGTGTTATGTTTATGAAACCTCATGTTAGACTGAGACAAGTAGAAAACTAGTGTTCTCATAAAGAGTAAAGAGTTGAAACCCGAAAATACAAACTGTGGTATTTTAGAAAACTGTTGCTTAGGCATAACTTTGGATGCCAAGCTTTAATGGGGGCCCCATTTAAATAAATTGTCAAAAAAACTTAGTTTAACTGATTTAGAAACAGCCCGTTGAGTATACCTTAGTTATTTTCATAATGATAATATTGTACGGTATTCTGTTGTGGGGAAATTGCGCCGATATTCAGTAAATTTTTGTTTTTACAAATAAGGGCAATTCGTTCAATTTATAAATTAAATTCCAGACACTCCCTCAGACACAAGGGACAACTCTATAAAACTTTTCCCACTCAAATCAATAAATCATTTACAAGCCTGCAATACGCAGCATCATACATAATCAGCCTATTATGTTCCCACTGCTGGGACACAGGCCCTCTCTGTGAGAGGAAGTGGGCCGTAATCCACCACGCGGGCCCAGTGCGGGTTGGTAGATGTCACATGCCTTCGAATTTTAGGTTCTAAGACATGCCGGTTTCCTCACGATGTTTTCCTTCACCGTTTTGAGAGCAGTGGCGATGAAATAATTTACACAAAGTAAAGCGCCTGTCTGGGTTCGAACCTACGACCTACATCTCGTAAGTCGCGGCCGTTTCCACTCGGCTACCACTGCTCTCACTTCGCAGCATCTTAAAGCTTATTTATTACTGTTAACTAAACATTTGTCCTAACGCCTGTAGAACTTGCGGTTTCCGTTAAAATCTTAAAATAATAATTATATTGGTTATAGGTTAGGTTAGGTGCAGTTTATAATTGTTAAAAAGCGATTTAAACAACATAATATATACGTTACGCATTATCATAATATGAGGAGCGTTTTCACAAAACAATACATCAATCAAAATCTCAAAATTGTTTTTTTAGTCGTTTCGTACTCAATCTCTATAGGGCTACACGATGGTCTTTACGAATTTTCTGTAAACGATACATAAATCATTCTAAATGTACAGCGAAGTGCATTAGTTTTTTGAAAGTGATACATCTACATCCATCGAATTTTTTCAAAACGATACATCAAACGTGTTGTGTATCAAATGTTATTGTGGTTGTCTCATTCTTACAAAACTAAATATTTATTGCATCATCTTTCACATTCACATTAGTTGGATTGTTTACGTAATAGAGAGTGCACGTACTTTTTCTTTGAATTTATAAATATTGTATGCAATAATGGATAACAGAGAATATAACACGCCAGTTATTGAAGTTGAAAGAGGACGCAAGTCTAGACGTTATCACAGTACTCCGAAGACGTCCAAATACACTGCAGATGAAAAAAGTGATCCAGATTTGAATTGTAACCACCATTTAGACAAAGCAATAACAGGCTCCACGAAAAGGTCTTTATGCCAGGCAATTCGACTAAGTTATAATGATATGAAAGGTAAGAACTCGTTAGTACATATCTAGTTTTTGTTAAACCCGAGCAGTAGCCGGCTACCGCGTCATGTCAAGCAGTTTATAACCATATAATCTCACTTAATGTAAATAGGTAAAATGCAGCTTTGATTTTGCGCGAGTACCTATCTGTGCGATCGTGGTTGAACACGTTAAAACACGTGCGATTTCGTCGTATCACAAAACGTTCGTAACGTTCACTACATATTGGGTATATTTACTAATATATACATTCTGTGTACTAAGTATCGGGAATTTGTCAATAAATCAAAAAATACAAATTATTCATCAAAATTTATTTTATCGCCTTCAAAGTAGGCCCCATCGCTTGCAATACAACATCTCCACCGCTTCACCCAGTCTTCCATACATTTTTCATAGGCTATTTGCGTTATGGCCTTTAGCTCATTCAGCGAATTTTCTTTTATGGCTTCTATCGACTCAAAACGTTTTCCTCGAAGTGGTAATTTTAACTTGGGAAATAAAAAAAAGTCAGACGGAGCCATATCAGGTGAATACGGTGCTTGGCCGAGAACTTTTGTTGAATTTTTCGCTAAAAACTCTTTCACTATAATGGCTGTGTGTGATGGTGCATTATCATGGTGCAGCATCCATGAGTTGTGTTGCCACAAATCTGGACGTTTTCGGCGGATACTCTCACGCAAACGCTTCATGACGCCTAAATAATATTCTTTATTCACTGTTTCTCCCTCTGGAAGGAATTCGGAGTGAACCACACCACGGTAGTCAAAAAAAACTGTCAACATCACCTTGATTTTGGAGCGACTTTGCCGCGGTTTTTTGGTTTTCGGCTCGTTTTCGAGACGCCATTCTGAAGACTGTTGGCTTGTTTGCATGTCGTACTCATAAACCCATGTCTCGTCGCCAGTTATTATACGTTTCATAAAGGTCGGATCCGTAGAAGCTCGGGAAACCATGTCTTCAGCGACATGCTTTCGCTGCGCTTTTTGAACAAAATTGAGCTCTTTTGGAACTAGTCGAGCGGCGACGCGTTTCATGCCTAAAATGTCAATGAGAATGTTGTGGACGGACTTAAAAGATATTTTCACCTCACTAGCCAACTCTCTCAGACTCATACATCGATTTTCGAGCACTAGCTTCTTGATTCTGTCGATGTTTTCTTTGGTCGTAGCGGTTGAAGGTCTACCAGAACGAGGTAAGTCTACTACTACTTCTCGGCCTTCTTTAAAAGCCTTATACCATTCATAAGCCCTTGTTTTCGATATACACGATTCGCCGTAGGTATTTCGCAACATTTGTAGTGATTCACCACATGAAATATCATTTGAAACACAAAATTTAAGGCACACTCTTTGTTCAACAATATTTTCCATTGTAAAAATCGCCGAGGACTCAAAACTATAACCAACAAAAAGTGTAGTTTAAAACAAATTACATGACAGATCCCGCTCAAACTTTGCGCGCTAAATCAGTACAGTGCTACCAACCTGCAGAAAAAAAATTAGAACGACCTCTTTTACGCGGGTCTTTTTATTGACATATTCCCGATACTTTTTACACAGAGTAGTATGTATTACCTACTAGTTGTATTCTGCGGTTCTGATTCGATTCAAGATAAAAAAGGAGACTATGTGTTATTCTGGTGCATAAAAATGTTATGCCTACATTTCCTTTTTAACTTGTTACAGAATTCAGAAGAAAACTGTACTTGAACGATACGAAAATCGAACAAGATAAGTTTTTGTTAAAATACATGCGTATATCTGTTCCGAAAAGACGATCTAAAACCACAACATCCGTGAATTTCCGCAAGATTTCAGTCGCTTATTTTGTACCAATAGGACAAGGAAAAGAAATCCAGGTCTGTTCTAAAACTTTTCAGAAAATAACTGGTACACAACGAATGCGTCTTCTTCGTGTAGCTAATGCATTTCTGGCTACTGGTGAGCAGCCTAAAGAACGACGAGGTGGTAAAAGTGTCAAACAACTTGAAGATATAGCTGAAATGGGAGACCTGATAAAAAGTGATATTTTGAAGTATAAATGTAGAGAGAGCCACTATTCTAGGAACAAGTGTTCAAGATCTTATTTGCCCCCCGAACTAAATTTAAAGACTATGTACGAAAAATTCATTGAAAACCAACGGTTAATTTCTGGCAAAACTTGTTCTCTGTCGAAATATAAGTCAGTATTTTACAAACAATTTAACCTAGGATTTGGAAATCCTCATGAAGATACTTATTCAGCTTGTAAGGAGTTTTTAATAAGAATTAAGACTGAAAAGGATTTAGATTTAAAAAACAACATTCGCACTGAATATCGTTTGCACAAGTTAAGGGCAAAAAGTTCTTTAGTCTACTCAATGACAATGAAGATGAAGATAATGTGATTAAAATTTGTTTTGACTGCCAACAGAACCAACCTCTTCCAAAATTAAGCATTGGAGAGGTATTTTACTCACGTCAAGCCTGGTTATATAATCGTTGCATAATGCAACATAAAACTAATATGAAACAAAACAAAGACGATATTGAGTTTTATGTTTGGTTAGAAAATCAAAGTGGGCGGGGTGCTAATGAGATAGCGTCGGCACTTCAACATTATTTGAAAAAGATGGAAGAAAAATGCCTTATGGAAGGGAAGAAGAATATGAAACTTGAACTGTACTCCGATTCTTGCATTAGTCAAAATAAAAACTTCATTATGTTAGCTATGCTGGCAAATTTCATGGCTACTAGTAAAGTTTTTTTTAAGCTGTCCCACTTTTTCCCCATTCGAGGCCATAGTTTTATGCCTCCTGATAGAGTGTTTGGAAGGGTTGAAAAGGATTACCGCCGACGTGAAGTTATTGTATCGCCAAATGAATACTATTCCATTCTAAATAAACATGGCCACGTCAACGAATGGGGTAAAGATTGGTTTAGTTATGACATGAAAGCTAAGGCCAAAGGTATGATAAAGGCAAAACATCCATTTAAAATAAGCCAAACCCGAATACTACATTATACTGTAGTTGGATCCCGCGCTTTAAAAAATATTGAAATTAGTGTTCAGGAATTTTATTCTGCTGCGCCAGTGATAGCTGATGTTAAGAAAAAAAACGTCAAATCTTTTTTACGATTCGACTGTGCTCAGTTGCCTAAAACCAACATGGTTTCTTCAAAAAAGAAAGCAGATGTTGAAAATTTACTAAAATTCTGTGATATATCTGATGATCCTGATGCTCAGGCATTTTATGCAGATGTTCTCCAGGGTTCAGCTCTCGAAGATGACAATGTACGACGAAACTATGACGATGAAGAACCCGTAATATAATCTATTAATATTATAAAGGTGAAATCCCGTATCCGTGCAGCAAATTCGAACTAAATGTATCTGGTTTTTATCAAAACGTGACATCAACAGTAGATGTATCAAAGTTGAAAAAACTCGATGTTTTTTATATCATTTTGTTGCTATGTTTATGTGTTCCTTTTTTTATTGTATAAGTAAAAAGTATCTCATTACACTAATTAATAAATTAATAAGCAATTTCACTTAATATACTTTATAGAAACCCTTTTAATTAAATAAATCACGTTACTGAAAAAAAAAATCATATTACGATGTATCGTTTTGAAAAAACGCTCCTCTTATTGTAATATGAGTTTTTGTTTTACAGGCGTTTAAATCTTTAATTTTGTGTATTTTGCGCAAAATTAAGGGGTTAAATTCCTTTTATCATTACAGTAGAATAAGTAATCACACAATTCACTAAATCACCTTTAATTTATAACCAATTAATTAATGACAATAAGTATTTTGGCAATACTGAACAATATAACTGTTGTTTTAACGATGAAGCGCGAGCGTCAAGAGTGTCCAGCTTATTTTTGTTTGTTTGTTTATTTGGCATCTCGCAGGTCAACCTATGAGGTAGTGTCCAGCTTATTATTATTTTATTTTTTTATGTATGATATGCCATCTCGTAGTTGACCTTGAGAGGTCGTGACTACTTAACCGGACTATCCTGTGGCTGCCTTAAGCGGACTCAAAGCCTCCAGCCAGGGGCGTAAAACTACTTACATTACTAAGCGAACGCTCGCTAAGGGCACCCCCTGTGGGGTACGGACCTCGGCTTAGGGCGTCGCTGACGGGAGGACAGCAAGATGGGACAGGCTGGAACTGGATTATATTATTACTATCTGGGGAATTTAAAGCTACAGGCTCAGCTACGGCGCGGCCTGGCACTTCGTCAAGCAAGGGACGGGGGGGACAGTTACGTCGGGATCTTCGCGAGGAACTTCGGCGGCGAGGTCGGAATGTCGGTCTGTGTTTGTGCACTGTACTGGTGGTCCTACTGCTCTCCTGAATGAGAGTTATGTGGTCATCGGGATCGGTGAGGACATGCTTGGGACGGCGGACATGACTAATGGAGGAGGGAATATAGCTAGCGGCCTTGACAACCAGAGGGTTGCGGTGATTCGCGGCGGTCTCGAAGAAACGCTTTGAAATGCGTTTCATGAACTGGCGGATAGCGGGAATCTTTAGGTCAACGTGAAGGATCTCGTTGCGAACGTACCAGGGGGAGCCTGTAATCCGACGGAGGAACTTGTTCTGGAGGGTCTGCATTCTATTGAAGCGATAGGGCTTGGCGTGTGCAAAGACTGCACTGGCATATGTCATGATCGGGCGGATGCACGCTGTGTAGATACGCATTTTGCACTTTAGTGACAATTTGCTACGTGCATTTAGAACAAAGTGAAGTCTGCCTAGAGCGAAGGCGGCGCGCGAACGAGCCGCCTTAATGTGCTCTGAAAAAGAGAGGTGCTCATCGAGCACTATACCCAGATATTTGACTCGCTTCTCCCAAGGGATCGGCTTGCCGAACATGGTGTTCGGTCGAGGGGGGCAGGGATTGCGACGCGGCTTTGAGAAAAGAACCGCTTGACTTTTGTCGGGATTGACTTCGATTCGCCATTTTCCAACCGACATAACCAAGCGCCAAGCTTGTTCACTTGGGTTTGAAGAATGCGAGCTATCGAATTTTCATCACGGCCGGTGTAGTAGATGGCCGTGTCGTCTGCGAACAGGGCCAACTGCACCTTACTGCACTTGGGCATATCGCTGGTGAATAGCGTGAAAGCTAGAGGAGAGATCACAGAGCCCTGAGGGACTCCTGCGCGAATAGGGTGGGGGAGGATAGCGCTCCTTCGATGCGATAACGGAAGGTGCGGTTCGGCAAAAAGTCCCGTAAAATGAGCACGAGACGATCTGGCACACCGAGTTGGTACAGCTTATATAATAAGCCGTTGTGCCAGACTTTGTCGAACGCTTTCGCTATGTCGAAGAAGACAGCACCGGTCATCAAACCTCGTTGGAAACCGAAGTTGATGTGTTCGACTATACGGTGGACCTGTTGTACGCACGAGTGTTGGGTTCTAAAACCAAACTGTTCGTTGGGGATAAGGCCGTTTGTCTCGGCGTAGTCTCTGAGACGCTTATAAATAAGCCTCTCATAGATTTTGCCGAGGACATTGAGCAGACTGATGGGGCGGTAACTAGTAGGCTCCGACTTTGGCTTGCCGAGCTTCGGGATACCGATGACGGTGGCTTCTTTGAATGCCTGTGGGAAGATGTTATTGCTCAGAGCACCATTGAAGATGGTGGTCAGTAGCATTATCAGGTGGGCAGGGAAAAGTTGGAATACCCTATTGGTGATTCCATCTGAGCCTGGGGCTTTACGAGCCTTAAGACCTTTGATGAGGTCGTGCACTTCATCTGGCATGACGGGGGGCAGTGGATACTCTGGGTCTTCGACGGGAGGGTGTCCAGCTCACCGCGCACGGGGTCTTTTAAAAGACTTGGTGTACCCCCCGCTAAGTGTGTCAGGCGATGCAAACAGCCATTCACTCGCCAGCAACGTTCTAACGTCCGGTCCGACGCAGATGGCAGCACTCGATCCCACAGTGCGTCGCTTGACTCGTGATAATGGCGTTACGTTTGGTCACCGGAAACAGTGGCGCCAACAAAACCATAACATAAATACTAAGAGCAAACACAAAGAAGGATGGCGAGGTTGTACCCGCGTAATTTAAAAAATAACGGAACTCCGTTCACGTGCAAGTTTATATTAATTATAATTATGAGTTTAAAGGAGTTTCATATAAAAAATCATAATTAGGTGATGGGAATTAAAAGTTCACATTTATACATTCCAATCTACACTAATGATTTACCTTCCTCCTTAGAAAAACCGCCAAACAAAAACGTACATGTGTAAGTACGTTTTTGTTTGGCGGTTTTTCTTTTTTTATACTTATTTCTTGATAAATAAACTAAAAAAACAAAACAAGAAAAGTACTTGCAATGTAAACATACCGTACATACAAAAAAAAAAAATCATTTGTGTTATAACGGTATTGAAAACATGAAACGGAAAATGGAATGTCAGTGTCAAATTGTAATGACAAATATCAAATTTGTCATTCCATTGTTTGTGCTCAACGGCTAACGTGGGATTTATATGTTAGATTCTGGATTCTTGACGACTTAGCTGACTTTTGTACCGACTATTCTGCACACCAACCTCTACTACGGCATTTACTTCTGGATAACGATTTGGAAGTGATCGTGAGCAGTTTGTCCTACGGAATGTATGCAATAGAAGTTTGTCGGGATGAGACTCCTTTAAAAGGGATATTTGTTGCCAACCACCGATCTATTCTATGTGCCTGAATTCAATCTACGCAAATAGGTAGGAAGTCTTATTACACGTACATCGCAGTAGATAAGAGGCTGGAGGGTCGAAGTGCCGTATTAGAATGTTATTTTAATTGCCCAGTGGGAAAACTTACTTACACCACATATTGTGATACATGGGCGATTCAAGAAACCAGTGCTTTGTCTCTACACCAGCTTCTTCCTTTTAATTAGATAAATTATATTTAAAAAAAACATAATCTTGGATAGAATAAGAAAATAAAAGGAAAATAATTGTGTACAATGATTGTATGTCTTGAATATTTTAAAAGTAAAATATATATTTTATAAGTAATACCCTATAGTAAATAAATGAGATTTTATTATTCTTTTTATTTAACAAACCTACCTACTAACAAAGGCTATATGAAAGGATGGACAGGAACATTATGCTGTTAAAGCCATATGATACCTGCTTTTTTCAGCTTGGTTTAAAACGACCACCGTAATTAGAGTAAATAGAGTTCCCAAATCCCTGCAGACGTATGTTTGCAGTTTTATGAATCATCAATTAGACGGCAACGTATGTGTGTTTAGGTTTTTTGAATAAAGACGAAAATCAGCATGAAATATACCTAGTTACCGCTAAAAATACCAGCGATGCAACTCTTCCACTGCATTATGCAAAAGAAACCTTAGTACTTCATAAACACCAGGTTTAGCTGGCTAAACAGATGTAGAAGCAACTTATAGATACCTACCTATTGAAACAGATTTTTATTCACACGAAGACACCCTGATGTCCTTAAAAAGTCAGGTACGTAGTACTGTATGGATGTATAAACGTGGACGAGGCAAAAGGAGTAGGTATGTAAGAATCGTAGCAGGTGCTAACTTCCCCCGTGGAATATATGTGTGTAAGTAAGTAAATATATATAAATAAGCCCTTCTGCTACTAAATAATAAACAATAAGTCCATGCCCAAACTACTTATAGATTCTTTTAGGTTATTATCATTTACCTTTCATATCTTTTCTTTCCCAACTTCTCTAACCTACTTACCATTTGCTTTTTTGTTAGTATTATATCGTTCTTTAACTATCGATAAGTTTCCATAATATACGCAACCCCTATCAATGGGTCCCAAATTAAATGCAAGCTCGCCATTCTCCTTTGTTGTTCCGACAACCAGGCTCAAGAAAATAGATGGCTCTTTTAGATGCAAATTTATACGTTTAATAAACTTCCTAGCCACATTCAAGTACTAAGCCTTAATAAATCCAAATTTTGCCAGAAAGCCTAATAGACCGTCAAAGACAAACTGCCAAACACAAACAAACAGACAAACAACAAAACCATTTGACTTAAAACAACAAAGAAGCTTGAATTGAACTTACGCAGTTGATTTTATAATGAATTTGACAGCTGTCAACTTGACGTAACCCCGGTACTGCGAAAGCGGTAAAAAGAAAGGAGATCAAGAATACCAGTCGAAGCAGAGATTGATTTTATGGCGACTGTTATATTGTGGTAATGATGATTGTGACAACCCTGGCAATGCATTACATACATTTTTATTCATTCCCTGACGTGATCAGAGACTTGTGGTTATACAGAATGTTTTTTACTTTAATTTACTTACATCTCCTACCACCGGCATACCCACGCATAAGAAACATTAAGACCTTCTCTTGATAAAGAAAGACATCTTCTTTCGAAGCTATTTAAAATCAACTCTGTAAGTTTGGCGTCGCTAAATCTTTAGACGCGCCGTCAACCTTGGGATTGAGCTGCTCCAATAAATATACAATGTTGATTTTGATTATTTTTCATTTTTTTTCTATACGTATCTATACCTTTTATATATACAAACTCAAACTGAAAGCATTTATTTCAATTAAACCATTTACAGGCACTTTTCGATACTGGAAATATGAAATAACGTAAGGGACAAAACCAAGGTTTTCAGGAGAGCAAAAATAAGTTTTTTTCTTAACCAAACTGACTATAATTTTTTAACTATACGTTTTATGTAAAAAGTGTCTAGGACAAAGTTTCTTAGATTTCTTTACTCTATTAAGCTAAAATAGCAAAAAATCAATAAGTCCTATAGTTTTAAAGATAGCATGTCCCTTACGTTAAATAATAATGAATACGTTTGGCATACGTTAACAAAATTTGAGATGTAAATGAACAGCATTGATGTAAGGGACATTATAGGAAATAAACATTAAGAGTTCTTCAAAGTAAAGGTCTCCTAATGGTGTACTCTTTATCGCTTATGCTGTTAACGAATAAAAAAAAAGTGAATTTAATACATTCATCACACACTGTACCAAAACAATATAGTTTAAAACAATAATTTAATAATTTAGTGTTAATTACAATATTATTAAATTATTTTTAAAATCGAAAACCATAAAAAAATGCTATTTTGGTTTACTAAAAATAGACTTATTGTCCAAAGAAAAAGTAAAATGCACATTAAAAAACTAAATCAACAAATCAGTCTTCCTAAGTAAATAATAAATATTCAAACAAAAAAACAAATTAACTCCTTCCTCAATAGTAAGCCTACAGTGAAATTGAAAAAATCTCAAAATCTTTATCAGTTTCATCATCGTCGATGTCTTTAAGCCTATCTTTAGTTATACTCTTATTATGAAGATTCAGGTTTATGCCATGAGGTCCTGGGTTCAATTCCCAGGTCGGGCAACGTGTTATTGGGTTTTTATATCTGGAATTTCTCAGTGGCAGCCCGGAGTCTGTCTGGATTTGTGCCCGGTTGATGGCAATAGACTCGCCCCCTATCACATGGGACTTAAAAATAACTGGCGAAATGTGGGTGTACTATAGCCACTATAGGTACACCTCTGCCCAAACCTTCGGAAAACAAGGCGTGATGTTATGTGTAGGTTTACAGGATTGCAATCGCGTTTCTATTCATTACTTGACGACCAGTAATAATCAAATATGGACGGCCTTCTTTCATCAGATATTTCGTAACATTGTCTTAGAAGTTTAGCCTGTGCACACAGATTATCCTGTAACTTCCGACCTTCTTTTTGTATGCCACATGTGTGTTACATAAGAACATTTTCTTTCATTTTTTTCTGGTTTTGTTTTCTTCTTCGGTACTACATCTTCTTGACTATCTGAAAATTCTTCTTTTTCTGACCAAAGGTCTGAGCTTCCCGAAGAAAAATAGTTTTGCCCTTCGTCAAACTTAAAATCCATGCATTATTTTGTAAATTTTGAGGTCTCACAACGTTTTTTCTTCGGTCTAACATCTAGATCTTCGTTTCCTAAAATATCATCTTCCTGAATCAAGAGAGCAGAAGATGCAACTGGTTCAAACATAAATATGCATATTGGCTGCTTCTGAAGTAACGCGATGATTCGTTTCATTCTCAATGCATTGAAAAAATACTGCAGTGTTTTATGTATTGTGTGGTAGTGTAAATGGAATATGATTTTCAAGCGATATCAATGTCAGGAGCCGCGTCTTTATCCTGTTGATGTTAATCGCTTGGAATTTTCGTATTTTTAATAGTATTGGAAGTGATGTCTGTTACTTCTGGTTTGTTGCGGCCCGTTTTCGCAGTATTTCTTTATTTCCGTCTCACTTATTTTTCAGTATACTTTTTGCAATTTTACTCCATTTATGTACTCAATCATCACTATTATTATTTGAAACAATTTTATTTTTATATGTATGCATACACGCTTCACGTTGTAGTATAAAACTGATTTACATACGTTACCTCACGATTCAGATCCAGTTGAAAACCAGCGTTGTTAAAAGGTTCCTTTTTTAATAATCTCATTACTACTCGGGATAACGACGTTTGCTTTTGTTGGTTTCGTCTCCATTTCTGTATTGTTATTCTCTATTATACTCTTCAATGAATTTACTGCACGTTTTTCATGTTTGCAGAAGAATTACACCAGTTAACAAAAAAAAAAGATTGAATACCATCGTCTAAAAGCGTAATTTAATTCACCGCTGTCCTTTATTCTATCTAAATAGATCATTTTCTTATCTCCATCCCTGCCTAAACAATAATTACCGAAACTGCTTATTAAGAAATAATTACCTGTTTATGTGGTTTCTAATTTTCATCAATTTTTGCGCGCTGTTTAGAAGTGAAGATAACTTTTCATCAATCATATTTATAATCCAGATAAAACTATCACTACTTGCAGTTAGACCAATGAAAACGATGATGTATGATGTATTACTTAAATGAACATTTGTAGTGTCACAAACAGTGTTATTGTTACTTTTAGACGCCGTAAACAATGTTAACGACGACTATTCGTTTAGATAAGTTTTGAGAAATTGTACGGATCACGCAGTCCAGTGTGATGTAAAGGACAGGTCAATTATTTTTGATGCTGAGAAATTAACGTAAGGGTCAATATGATTATAATAATTTGAGTCGCAATTTAATGTCAGGGACATGGTTTTTGTACCTACTCAGGAAACACTAATGTAATGTACTAATACTTAAACATCTCAGATTACGGAATAACTTATGTGACCTGTTGTAAAATGTACTCGATTTTGTTTAAACGTAAATACCAAATACTTTGTCTAGAGAGACTTACAGTAGTTTTTATAAAAATATTAATTTGAAATGTCATATACAGCAAGTTTCTAGAACAAAAAACGTCTAGGCCTGCGAAAAATATGTGATGTAAAGGACATTTTCTTTGAGATATAGAGATTTTAAATATACCAATCGATAGAGCAAGAAATTCCGAATCCAACCATATATATAACTCATTTTCGACAAAATGTCCCTTACGTTATTTCATATTTCCAGTATCGTTTTGAATTGTCAAGGAGTCGTTCAGTCAGAAATATGAAGCTAGTTTCCCATTCCAAAGCGTAGTAGGTACCTATGGCGAAGAAAGGGCAAGAAACTCCATGGACACTCTTTTAAATAATATTGTTCTTACAAATATATTATTAACATCATTAATGTTGATCCTTTATGTGAGAACGCTATAAAAAAACAGTACATGCGTCGACGAGAGAGCAAAAAATAAATAATTTAAATAAGCCGTGGCAACTAAGAGATGACCACTCCTAAATGACGGCGCCCGTTCACGAACATGACACATGCATCAGCACCATTCAGCTCAACCATTTTGAAGGGAGTTAAATGATCCAACACACGCGCCACCGTCAGCGAGACATTGAGTGAGCATGACATACTATCAGCCGTCTGGGCACATTCAAGTCAATATATGACATTACTCGGTAAATGGCAGCTCCATAGTAGAAATTACTCATACCTATGCTATGCATTTATATCATACAAAGTTTATACAATGCAAATATATTGTACAACCTTCAGCAGCAACAACAACAACAGCATTAGTATGATATTTTTTTAAATTATTGTGAGTGACTATGTGGGTCATTATTTAAGTTTAAATGACTTGTGGCAGTTTGAGTAGTTTTTATGCGGCTTATCTAAATGTCCTTTCTTTGGTATTGTTCGTCTCGTTGAGGTCTTTAAATTCTAAGTTGAGCTGCACGGTTACTGATAAATGCGTGCACTAACTGGACAGGTCCACTCGATCTGTGTGGTTTCTTCCTCAAAAGACTATTTCAGATACCGATCTTCATGGTCTTCACATGATCTGACCAAGATTATGTCTGAACTTTAGAGTAGTCAGATAGGATACGCCAACCTCATCTATAAACAAAAAATATGATTGACGTGTAAAAGTGTTTGTACAAACCTATTTACAGAAATAAAATCTTTTTAAGTTTACAGTACGTAAAGCAGTTATTACGGCTTTCAGATATCATGAGTCGTCTGCAAAATTTAAGCTACGAGAGCATGCAAAATGAAGGAATCGTTAGAGGTTGGATGGGACCAATATTGTTCTTTCGTAAGTACTAAGGTATAATTTTTGCAGTTTGTAGAATACTGAAAAAAAAAACACCTATTCATGGTACACTGCATACACTAATTTAATTACTTTCTAATGAAGGAACCTAACTGGGGTATCCTGTTTTTGTTTTTACCTTTGTATGAATTTAATCTAAAGTATCGTAATACCCTATTTCAACTGATGAAAGTGTTATTTTTGTGCAGTCGTAGTAGATCCCGTCGACCTCGAGATGGTTTTAAAGACGTGCCTTGAAAAGGACGATCTCCACAGGTTCATTGGAAAAGTTATTGGGAATGGCGGAATATATGCTCCAGGTAAGAAAACTGTTTTTTAATTACGAAATCTAATAACTTTAAAATGAGTAAGACACAAGTGTTGACGGAGGACAAGCAAAAACAGTTCAGTTCACTGGACACCACAAACTTAAATAAATATACAAATATGAAGTTTTGTTAAAGCAGAAGGTTGCTTTAGTTGGTCATGTTCAATATCCAGTTGATATTAGATGGTTCTATCCGTTTCACATCTAGTTCTAGACTTTGGTCCTTGTCTTACTGCTACATAGTTTATAATGTCAAAGTGTCTTTTAACATAATGGGTATTCAAGAAATATGACAAAAATCTCAATAGCCATAATAGCAAAATTTTCATCAATATTCATTTTCAAAATCTCAATAGTCATAATGAGTCCATATGTCTTCTAGTCACGTTTGTTTAAAAATGTCTCACCTAAAGAACAAATGCATATGAATTCGTAATAATTCGGTGGTAGAACAATAAGGAAACTAATATTAGCAGTGACATGCAAAAAGTAACAACATAATATTTCGTAACTGAGCCAGAGAAAACATAAAAATTCCAACAACAAGGTAAATCCGGCTGTGTTGTAAACTTGTGACCTGTCATGATGATTAACTGGAAGAATCAGAGATGTTATAGATAAAACCATGCCAAAACATTTAAATTGCGTCAGACCTCAGAACTTGGATAAGGGAATGTAATTTTGTGTGAGTGGATTCCACTAGTTCCTTATACTTCATCCCGTGTACCTACTTCACATAAGTACATGGGGCATGTTTAATGCCTCATTTTTTGTAGGACAGCGTCATATTAAAATTGGCACCTGAGTTAGATACCTCTATGGATATCTCTATGAACAAGTTTTTCTTGTGTCGGCCAAACAGATTTTGGAACCTACTTATTTGCACAAAAACTTACAGAAGCTTCTATTTTATATTCATAAATATTCCAAGATTCCTAGGAACTGCAGCTAATGTGTCGTTTCTTGAGGGTTTCTGCACCTATTAAATATTTAACTTTTGTCATGGTAATTGTGCGAATACCTATAATGATTTGACAGCAATAACACTTAACGCCTTGGACTGGCAGCCGAATAAGCACGTTATGTAAACCATTATTCATCAGCACGATGAATCATGGTGTGTTATGTATCACTATGCAGTGCAAGTGCCAATTTATCGGCCCATCATTAGTGCAACAGTGACCTTATCCTTCAAATTTGATTTGTATTGTAGTATGTATACGGTTTATTATTGTAAATAGCTTAGCGTTAGATGCTAACCAGCTGCAAGCCATGTGTATGCTAGTGAAGTTATCTTCATTTTCACTCTCTTTATCCGTACCACTGATGACGTTTCGATGAAATTTCTACACGTGTGTTAAGGGTCATCTTAAATTCAAGATTAAAAAAAAAATGTACTGTAAATAGGCTTCCACACTATGTAACAATAGCTACGTAGATAATTTAAACCTGGAAAATTTTGAGGGGCTTTGGGAAGCCTTTGACATTTCTCGCTCTCGGAGATTCAAAAGTTGAATCAAATCTCAGTCATATTATCGTCAACTCTACGTACTATTACGTAGAGTTGACGATAATATATTTGATAAACAGGAAATGATTATTATGATTTATCTATATATCAACCTCTGTACAAAAATTTGACGGATTATCTCAGGTTCCATAGATTTGTACGATACGATAGTGTTGTAAGAATAAAGATTGTTAAGGTTCCAGAATATTTCCTAAAATCAAATTTTCTGTCCTCAACATAGTTTCTATCTGGCGTCGCCGAAGGAAGATCTTAGTACCAGCCTTCAGTCCTAGGATAGTCGAAAACTTTGTCCATGTTTTCGCCGAACAGAGTGAAAAGTTGGTTAAGCAACTGAAGAATTCATCCGGCATTGGAAAGTTCAGCATCTGGCCGTTTCTTAGCTCTTACACCCTGGATTCTGTGTTTGGCAAGTTAAGTTATATTAATTATAGCCTAAATAATTTTAACGATCATAATAACTGTTATTATTTACTAAATAGGCTTCTTATAACTGGCCAATTCAGTTTCACCCGTCCTATAGAGAAAGTATAGTTATTATTCGGTGATTATATAGATATTCAAAAATTCTAAAATATAAATCCGGAGCTTTAATGACCTACTGACTGAGCTTTCAGAGAACCTGATTTACATTATCGAAATGAAAATAGCATATGTATATAGTGTTCTAATTTTCAATCCAATATTTTCGATTCGATTTTGAAATATTTATCAAATGTTTTGAAAAAATTGTGGATTTTTTGATTCAGCATAAAAAGCCTAGTGCTTTTTAACCCTAAAGGTCAATTCGAAGGTAAATTCCTCGTTAGTTATTTCCAAATTTTGGGAAGTAAATCGTTGAACTTTGTGCCTACGTGATTAAGATTGATGATAGTTCAAATTAGCGTAGTTTATCATACTTGGTGCGGCTCAGTCTAGATCCATTTGTCATGATAATTATTTCTACACGCAAACGTGGCCATTGTGTAGGCAATTTAACTTCATTTGTGCATAGTTTCTGAGTTAAATGTTTTGTTTATATATTTACAGTTTGTTGGGCAGACTGTATTGTGTTTATGATAGGAGAAAGTATGTTTTACCACAGTTTCGTTCAATCGTGATTTCTTTTAGAAAAAAATAAACTAGGAATCTAATCGTGTGACAGGGTTTTGTTAACAGTTAAAAACTAAAACCTGATTTACCATTCGCAAAGTTATTCAAACCCTTTTCTCAGGAGTTCGTGGCTTATTCTTTCCGTAAACAGACAGGAAATCCATCTTAAATTGACAGAAACCACAATAGGAGTAAAAATCAACGCACAAGAGAACTCAGACCAACCGTTCCTAAACGCGATGTGCCACGTGCTAAACCTGGTATGCGAGAGGATCTTCCACTTGTGGTTACAACCAGACTGGCTGTACAAGTGGTTCCCGAAGTACAAGAAGCATCAGGAGTGTATAGCAGTCATGCACGGATTTACTGATGAGGTAGTTTTATGTATTTGTTCCTCTCTTCGGTGAAAATATTGAAGTTGTATGTTGTTGGAAACATCATGATTGGCTACAAAAACGATGGTGATCGCAGTTTGTCACTTGTTTCTAGAAAGAACGAGAACTTATTTTTTTTGGGACTGCTGTTGATTTTATTATTATCAGATCAGCATAGATATAGTAGTCCACTGATTGGCTTAGGCCTGCCTAATAGTGGTCCCAACATGAACCTTGGCTATCGTCATTCAGTTGCTACCAGCCAAAAGCGCATAAGATGTCGAAGAACTTCATTATTTACAGATTATTGAAAAGAAGAGAGAAGAATTAAAAGTCGAAACAGAGTTAAGAAACGAGATGGATCATGAATATGGTGAGTTTTTTTTGGATATTTTAAACAATGTGTTTTTTATTTTATTTCCTTTAACTCTATGGTTACATTCTATGAATAAAAATAGTACGAAACGTCCTGGAATGTATGGTCCAAAAGTGCATAGTTTTGAAGATATCATCGATCATAATATGTGTGTATCCGGTATCTATACACTAGAAAGGTTTAGGTAGTTAAATAGAGGTAAACAATCTTGATGCGTCTTTTTAATCATTCACTCAGTTTTAAAATAAAATGCTTTTAAAAACCAATGTAAATACAACAACAATAACGATTACTAAATCAATTGCACCATTAGTGTAAGCAGTAGTTTATTTGTTTAATATGTGTTTGTGTAAAAAGTCACATTACCTTTCCAGTATAAGTTTAAGATAATTAATACGAGTAATTATTTTTCATTCAAACCTTATTCATAAATAAAGCTAAGAAAGTGCGAAGTTGTCATATTTAACGTAAGGGTGTTTTACATCGTGACTTTGTCTAATTATTTTGTAAGAAATAAGAAAACAAAAAGCGGTAATTGAATTCAAATGCCAGTTGATTCTTTGATAAGGTCTCATTCATACCCTAGAGTTATAGGATATAAAAAAACACCTTGTTTACATCTATTTATAACCTCATGCACCGAATGATTAATATTTGACTGTTTTAAATGCACTTAATTCTGTTTCAAAATCGAACCCAACATTATTTATGGTTTAGGATCATACAAGAAACAGACATTCTTAGACCTGTTAATACACTTATCTGGCCGTGAGAAAGGATATACCAATGTGGAGTTAAGAGAAGAAGTGTTGACCCTTACTATAGCTGGGACAGATACTTCTGCTGTGGCTCTGGGGTATACATTGCAGCTGTTGGGAAAGTACCCGGAAATTCAGGAGAAAGTGTATGAAGAGTAAGTTGTTTTTTGAAAATTTTTAAAATGGAAAAGTGTTTCTCTAGTGTAGCCGTCTCAATTTTGAACAAACGTGTGTTGTGTAAAAAGTGATGAATGAGCAGTAAACTGTAAACTTAACAAATGCATTTAAAAATTAAAGATATTGAACCGTAATTTATAATGAATAAGTGTCAAAGTTTAAAAGACGTTCATTTGACGACGAGCTTCCACATATTGTAAGGCAAATCGAAAAAAAATCTTGTAAGCGCAAAAAGTGCTTGTTAAAGCCAAGATCTCATCCGAATGGCCGAAATATTCTTCGTAGAAGCGGAATACCATTATTGTAATTAATCTTCTATAATAAACATAAAACATTGTAGTAGTAATAAAATCAGATTTCTTCTTTATTCAATTAATAGACATTTCAACTTCATTTTTAATATTTGATAACAATTATAAAAACAAAAAAAATACCACAACCGTTATCGGGAACAGGTTCAACGCTACCGGTGGTGTAGGGCGCCAGAAACAGGAACCTCCTCACAATGCGAGCCGTGTCCAGAAGTATCTACAGCTGCCTAACGAGAGCCTCCTCAGGCGTTGGTCGAGGCTATTGGATATTAGCCATAGTTGTCTTCTTTATTCAGTAAACATACATTTTTTTTATTTTAATATTTGCCTATTTAATATAAATGTAAAAAAATGTAGTCCAATGGTATCGTGACCAGGAGCAACCTCCTAACAATACGTACCGTCTCCGTGCTTTCCGGATCAAGCTCTTGAAAACGCTGCATAACTAGAGCCTCTTCAAGTGTTGATCGAGGCTCATGGCTATAAAGCCTTTATTATGTCAACTTTTTATTATTCTGTAAAAAGTCACATTAAGACCAAACTTTATATTATGAGGTTGTGAGGGGTTAGGTGTTCCTGCCCATGGGGGTAGGCAGAAACCACAGAACGCCACCAGCTACGATCCTTACATACTCCTTTTGCCTCGTTTACGTTCATAAATTTGGTACTACACGCGCGCCGGTTGCGAGTACTACGCACCTGACCTTTCTGAAGAACATCACCAATGAGGTTACTATAAGTCCTCCTAGGGCATGGCTCCCGGCGTTTCCACTCACATCTGCCTTGTAACCTTTTGTAAATCTCCTTTCATTCATTCTCTCAAACTGATCAAACCATCTAAGCATACTCTTTTAAATATTTGTTACTACATCAGCCTATCATTCATAATCACACACCACGCATGTTCCGCAAGAGAGTACTATCCACAGCATTTATTCTGCTTGCATGCTTCTTTTGCAACACTCAACATTTACTTCCATTCATGAGCGTAAGTCATGTGCGTTAGTGCGTGAGTCATGCCTTACAAATAAGAATTAAAAAATGTTTTATGAATAATATAAATTAATTAACATAGTTTAACTTCTTCTGTATTTTATGATGATTTCTTTATTAATAGTAGTAATTTATAACAAATCGCATAATAGTTTGGTATACCTTGATTAATAGATTGAAATCTTGGACTTATTGTTAACGATTTTCCTGTATTTAACCTAGATTAGTTGTAGATAAGTTAAATTAAGTAAAAGCTAGATGCCGGAGAGAAAATAACGGAGTACCATAATGTAAATAAAATTATTTAGTATTAAAATTATTGGCCTTTTATAGGATCTGCGAGGTGTTTGACGATGATCGTATGTTAGTCAAAGAAGATTTAATCAAGTTACAGTACATGGAGCGAGTAGTCAAGGAATCTTTGAGGTTATTCCCACCAGTGCCGATAATTATTCGGAAAGTCTTAGAAGATATTAAATTACGTAAGTATTTTGTACAGTTAAGTTACCAATGTTTTACTATTTTTGTTTAAAAATCATTGTAAAAACGTTAAATAGTGGTTTGGATATTTATTTAGGTACGCTGGAGTGCGCACTCTTTTGTAAAGCTTGTTAGAAAAAAAGTTAAGCATTCTCTACGAAAGTTTGATACCATCACGTCTGTGATCCCCGAAGGCTCAGGCAGAGGTGTATCTTTTTTTCATTGTCTTCGTTCATAACTATTCTCATTTATCTCCTACAGCGTCTGGTCGCGTTTTGCCCGCTGGCTCGGGCGTGGCCTGCTCAATATGGGGCGTCCACAGAGACCCCAAGTACTGGGGCCAAGACGCCGAGAAATTCGACCCTGATAGGTTCCTGCCTGAAAGATACAACCTGGAACACCCTTGCAGTTACTTGCCTTTTAGTAATGGACCTAGGAACTGCGTTGGTAAGTAACTAAAGTGGGTGATATACGCACAAGCAAGTACCTACGCGTACTTGTGGATCGGGTATCTTTTTGCTGTCATTCTGTGTAGGAAGGTACGCGCACTTTAAGAGCGATCTGAAAACTTGTTGGCATCGGATTCATCAGAGTAAGTCAAATCCTGGTAAAGATGTGATTGCGAAAGTTTTCCATTTTATGGCTAAACTTTTCTGGAAATGACCTTCTACTCTGCTAAATGCTAATTGTAGTAAATAAAGTTGACCAAAAATCTAAAAAAATAACGCAAAATTAATTATTTGTTCACACTGAGTCACTCAAAAGAAATACGGTCTGAATTAATTTAATTCTAAAGATTGAAAATTCTTGTATAGAAATGAATACTAAACAGTACTTAATTTAAACGTTTTGCTGTCCAGGAGAAGCAAGGGCTTAGAGTGTTAACATTACGAATATAAGAAGGTAATTGTTACAAGTTTTCTATTGTGTACCGCCGTGCGGCGGGTTGACGACCATGCGGTGACTCGTTATTTTCGAATCAATGGTACGAGGATAATGAAAAACTAATTACATTATGTTATCTTGTCCTGAAATATCATAATTATAATTTGGGTATCTGAGATTCTGCTTTTATTCTGTAACTCGTAAAAATATAATTCAAAATCATTTAATTAACCTGTGGCGGCATCTACGCCGCAACTTTACACCCTGTTCCTCATTTCTCTAAAAACCTATATGATTTGATACAAGGCCATGGCATATTGTCTGTAGTGCTATTCTGTAATAATCTCCCGTGAAAACATAGGTGAAGGGAGATATATCAGGTGGATTACCGCGAATTATTTTCGCACTAATTTCAATCTTACTTCGAACCTAGATTTACACGGTGAGACTTTTACAAAATAGATCGGGTGGTATAAGGCATGTGTTAGAGACAGTCAACGTGTTTTTGAGATCTGCTAACACTCACAGCTGACCGCTGCATGAATGCAGATGGGTAGGTAATTGCGTAACACACTTTCAATCACAATCCGAAATCATTTGAAGAATATTGCTAATACACTGCTTCATATCTTTAAAAATACGTCTGCTCAACAATGTAAAGAACGCAATGAATGCTGTTGAGCTGCCAAAAAGAAAGGAATTTTCCTTTCTTTTTGGCAGCTCAACAGCATTCATTGCGTTGCTATCGTCAGTGTGTTACACAACTACCCCGCGGGCTATCAGAAATGAGCGGTGGCCGCGTATCGTCACGACATAGCGTCTGCATTTTACCGACGAAAGACGTCACTGAATCGATTTATACGAAGATGTGTTTTCCTTGAGGATGCGTTTTTTGACACCGTAAAGTTAAACCTAGCAGCCATCATTAACACAATATAAATATGGGCAGTACGGAAACTACGACAAACGTTCAAAACGGCACACTCACACAGAGGCGCGCCTCATGGCGCATGTCATTTTAATTTTTCGAGGGTTGCTAAAGCCGATAGTGAAGTCAAAATGAAAAGCCAAGATGGCTGCGAGTTTTTTTTTGTCATGGGTTTTTTGGAATGAAGCTACGGCACAGTATAAATATGGACAGTACGGAAAGTAGGCCTATTTGTCGAAAGGGTTTCAAGAGTGCTAAAGCCGATAGAGAGGTCAAAATGTAAGTCCAAGATGGCGGTTGCGAAACTTGACAATTTTTTCGAAAACCATGAAACGACACCCGTGCTGAAATATATAAAAATGCAGCCTCCACTTGGATCTACATTTTGACTTCACTATCGGCTTCAGCACTCTTGGAAACTATGAAAACGACATACATGACACAAAAAAAAACGCAGACACTTGTACATTCTTGAACGCTTTTTTCTTCTTCTTCTTTCTTTTTCTGCTTCGCGTAACGATTTCTAGCAGTTAATTCCTGCCGCCAGCCGCGTTAGTGAACGTCATTCTAAAAAAAACTCTCGATTTTAGAAACATGAGTGACAACCCTTTCGACAAATAGGCCTAGTTTCCGCACTGTCCATATTTATACTGTGCCACAGCTTTACAGACCCATGTTACAGACTACGTAAACAAGTTGTAATTGAAGGTTTTTTTTTTTGCTTTAGTGGTTTCATATCGTATGTCGAATGTCAGACATTCTTTTTTAGAGGTATGGCCTTCCGTTAACCAGTTACTAAGCTAGTTGCCGTTCTGTATGTTGAATACCCCTGATCAATATCACTCTCAATGGTAATGATAGTTATTCTAGTGACTAACTAAGTACTAATAGTTGTTACTTATGTCTTCAAGTTATGTCACGTGCCTGCATTTTATCAATCGTAAAAAATTGACCGTTCAAAATGGAAGAGAAAAACATTTTGCACCACAGGTAATAAAAAACAAGGGCCAACCTTGTTCGGTAAAAGAAGAACAGAGAGTCTTAGCTTTATACTTCTTAGTTTTAATTGAAATTCTCTTATCCACAGGCTACCAATATGCGTTGATGTCAATTAAAACAGCGTTGTCAACAGTTTTGCGACAATATAAAGTAGTAGAGGACAGAGAAGATGGTCCCATACCAAAGATTAAGGTCAAACTAGATATTATGATGAAGGCTGTCGACGGATACCAAGTGGCATTGGAAAGCAGAAAAAAAGAAAAAGTTTCAACGTAAGGTCACTGAAATGCGCGGGAAAAATAACAACTTGACAACTTATTTTTCTTTTTGTACCTGCCTGCTAGTAAATATCTTCTTTTGTGTTTTGCGTTTTAGTATACAGGGTGTCAGCGATATTGAAGCGCAACACCCGGGGTCCATGCTCTGCATCCACATGGTAACATAGGGGCAATTCACGCAATTTTGAAAAACGTTCGCACCTGATCTCAGTTTCAATCTGTCAAAAAAAAATACATAAATTTTTGAACGAAACGGGAGGTACTGGAGTGGCGACCGTGTACCGGACGACGTTGCGTTGGAAGGCCTCCCACAAGGTGGACCGATGACCTAGTGAAGGCCGCAGGAATCTGCTGGGTGCGGGAAGCGCAAAACCGGTCGAAGTGGCGGTGCTTGGGGGAGGCCTATGTCCAGCAGTGGACGTCTTTCGGCTGAAATGATGAAATTTTTGACATTGATTGCGACTTGAATATGGACGTTTTTTTAAGTGCGAGAATTGGCCTTCAGAGTTTCCAAAATAACGTATGCGTCAGAATATTCTTGAATAGTTTTCATGACTTGGTACCAACTTAAATTATTTTACCAGCATAAACAATGATTTTATTCAAAAAGTTTGTTGTACGCAGTCTGATGCAGTATTTTACTATCCTTAAATAAATAATGTAAATAAATAAAAAAGCCTTTTATTTGTTGTGAAATATACAGTTACAACACTACAGTACTATAATATCTATCTTAAGCTCTGAGTACATACTCATACACATGCCCTACATATGTCTAGTAACATGTTATTAAAAAATCAATTTCTTATTTCAAGTTTTTTTTTGTTTGTTTTAATTTCCGTATATTGAGTCTAACATACTTTCCATAGATATTAAATGGGCCTGAAATTGCCTATAAACACAGTTTTTTGCCTTCAAATCTCTTGAACCTTCGTGGATTTTCTGAGACATGTGAGTCAGTAATGGTAAGTCATGACAAACTAGTCCCAATTGTGATTTGTTGAACAAAAATTTGAAGAATTAACACACACTTGAAGAAACCTACGAGTCTCTAAATTTTCTCGATGATCGTGCGTCCCTAGCATATCCATGCTTTGAGTTTGAGTATAAAACAAGCTACCCTCTTCGTTGCTAGATTCACCTTTTCATGCATTTAAAGCTCAAGTAAAATCCAACCTTTGTTCAAAGGCATACTATTCCGTCAACGACTACTTAAGCGATAAGAATAGTTGGTCGCTGTGATTAACTAAAGACAATGTTTCTAGCGACCTAAACAATTGATCTTATTATCATGGTCTGAGCAACCGGCAGCAAGTTTGTCATGCTTCCTTAAACCTTACCTTACCTTAAAATTTACCTTTTAAAAACATGTTCACATCAGCACCCGTTCACGATCATAAACGCAAAGATCAACCATTACCCCCCTCGCCATATTTGAGGGAAGGAGGCAACCCAAACCCCAACGTTACCTTGTTGTTGCTTGCGGTAACGTTGGGGTTTGGGTTGCCTCCTTCCCTCAAATATGCTGACCATGTTTTTGTTTTTTTTGTTTTAGTAATTGTTCTGTTTATTTATTGTACTTCGATGGTCCTAGTTTATCATTTGTGTGTTCTTAATCCCGCATTGCATATGTAAGCTGTCACGCCCTTTATGTCTGAAGGCTTTTATTTATGTATTAAGTTTTGTTTACATTTCAATTTTTTTTTTGCTTGATTTTTATTGTATGTGTTGGTATATTGGCGTGACTAGCTGGACATATGGCAGATAATTTAATTTGATGTTCTGCATCTCTAATGTTTATTACTTTGCATACCTATTATTGTATAGAATCAACGTTTTTTTCTAACTAACTGAACAGACAGCTGTGCTGCTGGGGAGTTAGTTGCGCCACTTCTTCTTGCTAGCTAGAGCACTAGGATGTCCTAATTATGTTAATATTTGTGTCCCAAATTTTTTGAAGTCCGATGCCTTGACATTATTAATAAGGGTAGTAAATAATTGTAACAAATGGACAATAAGAATTCATGGTTATGAAAATATATTGAATGTGATTTTAGAAAGCTAAATAATAGAGGGATGCAGAGTATATTATTATATAGACTTGTGAGTAACCCAAACGCTAGCGCAAGCTAACCTAAGAGGTATTTGATCATTCGTAACTCACGACCTATACCTCGCATCTACTTATCATCTCAGAGATACACTTCCATAAAGTGACGCAAACGGCTTTACAGCGGCATTCTGTCAATACCATGCTCTTTTGGAGTCATGGTCCCCTTGCAGTTCTCTCGAACTGATACGTGATGAAGCGGCTTTTCCTGCGGCAACCGTGCGACCGTCCTTGTCTAGCAATGGAGCGGCTAGTTTAAGCGGCATTGCGTCTGCATCATGATCCCTATCAGTCCTTAGACTGAATATGAGATAGCTGGGGTCACCCAAACCCCTGGAAGTTCACTCTTTGCACAACAAGCTTATCTGCAAGACACGCGTTCATGTCAGTCTGACCGAATAATGGGTCTGAGATAAAGAATATAACATTCAGGAATTACTAGATAATTAGAGTTGAGAAATCGAAACTCAAGAATCAACCCTACAGGCCTCTGGCCGATAGTAGGTTTAAAGCCTACTATCGGCCAGAGGCAACGAATACGACATTAAAGAATTGCTAGCTATGAGAGTATGAGGGAATCAAACTTGAGCATCATAAATAGAGTTGTGAATCAAATCTCTTGAAAGTCTATAGACAGTGTGACTGTCTGTCACATATTGCTATTTAGTAACAGACTATTTTATTTATTCTAAAACCATGCACATGGTTCGGCCCACTTTAGAAACACTCGCTGCAGAGCTATTTATGATCATTTATTTCAGCATAGCGAAATTGCCCTATTAATTAACGATATTTTCTCTTGTATTACGTGTCCATCTCCTAATCCGTACCCTGATAGATATTTGTCATTTGCGTTTGATTATAGGGAAACGGAGAAGGCCTTCCACTGTATTTGACACTGAGCACTGACGCTCGACTTTTGACGACTTTGACCCGTAACTTGCGCAACCACATATGGAAGGCAGAACCGTAAATACTCTCAGTTCATTTAAATCAAAATATGCAATAAAGCCGATCTAAATCGGCATTATAAAACAATCAAACGTTAGTGATAATTACTGCTTCTAAAATGGTCTAGCCACACAACACATTGCGAGAGACTAAATCAATCTGATCTCTGCTCGTTGTAGGCGTATCTTTAGGAGAGGGGGTAGGCTTCACCAAGCTCCCCAAACTAAATTGGACAAAGTGGACGCTTTGCTGCTGGAGCCGCATTGTATCCTCAAAATGGGGAAGATTAACGAGATGTGAGGTAACAAAATACCACCACGGCAGTGCGCACGTGCCACGGATGTGCAATATTTTCTCTTATCTTAGTAAGAAATGCGGATAGGCCGTAATAGTTTTATAAACATTAGTACGCGTTTAGAATTTTATACTCAATACTTGACTCTGTCAATGGCAGTTGGACTTCGTAGTGCACTGTCTCTAGTTTTGAGTAAGACATTTATGCAGTGCATAGGAGTGCATAGGAAACGTGTTCTATGAAATCGTATGTTGTTCTCAGAAGTTCTATGCGTTAGGTTTAGTAGAAAACGTACAATGAGACAAACGTTGTAAAACGGTTCCCCGTCTCAGTGAAATGGGTACATAATACACAGATACATTAACGTAGCTATTATTGATTAATTAAAGCGCAAGCGTAGCGATTCCTTTACCCCTTCACATTATAAAGATTCTATTTCAGTTATTAGCGCTTACCTGCGAGATGGGAGATAGACCACGGTAAGAAGCGGTCGGAGAATTAGTGAGTGCCAGGGGCTTTGTCCAAGTGGGCTGTTGTAGGAGAGTGAGTTAATATTAAATAAGTTAAAAATAGTTGGGCTAAAGCCCAGGTTAGACCAATCTAGTATTTAAAGTAGTACGTGTGTTTTTGTTGGTGAGACTAGGTTAGTTTTTAGTTATTATAATTATCCTAAGCATCAGTTTATTGTGTAAAGAGTGAACTTCCAGGGGTTTGGGTGACCACATCTATCTCTTATCCAGTCTAAGGACTGATAGGGACCATATCTCCTTAAGAGCATGATGCAGACGCAATGCCGCTAGAACTAGCCGCTACGTTGCTAGACAAGGACAGTCGTACGGATGCCGCAGTTAAAGCCGCTTCGTCACGTTTATCAGTTCGAGAGAATTGCTAGGGGCCATGACTCCAAAAGAGCATGATGTCGACGCTATGGCGCTGTAAAGCCGCTTGCATCACTTTATGGAAGTTTATGTCTGAGTACTCCGAGTGTAGATGCGAGGTATAGTGTGAGTTACGACTGATCAAATTCCTGTTAGGTTAGCTTGCGCTAGCGTTTGAGTTACTCACAAGTCTATATAAAAATATAGTCTGCATCCCTCTATTATTTAGCTTTCTAAAATCACATCCAATATATTTCATAACTATGAATTCCTAAGTAACATCTAACATTTGTTACAATTAATTCCTTGCCTTATAAATAATATCAAGGCATTTGACTTCTATAAATTTGGGAACTCATCTCTATTATCGGTGGGAGAGTGACCAAGTCTGGTGACGAGCTCTACAGGGCCGCACGGGGTTGGAGTGCGGCCTTTTCCCCTTAGGGGGAAACTGACCTTAATGATAATATTAACATAATTAGGAAAAACGAAAATTTTATCAGCCTAGGGTAATTTAGGTATCGTCACAACAGCCCCAAAGAGATCACCCTTCACAACTTCCTAGTGTTTATGCTGAGAAGAAGAAGTGGCGCAACAAACTCCCCAACAACACGTCTCTGTCAGATTAGTTATAATGACTATCAACTCCGTCAGCCTAGGATAATTCTTATAACTGTAGACTCAGCCAGTCTCACCCACAAACACTCACACATACTACGTTTAATACTTGATTACAGAATAATAATAAACTAAATTATGTGCTTCAACACAACTACATTTAACTTATTTAATATCAACTTGCTCTCCTACAATAGCCCACTTGGACAAAGCCTGTGGCACTCAAAAATTCTCCTAATTTCCTTAGCCTAGCCTTACACCGACCGCTTCCTACCGTGGTCTATCTCTCTTTTCGCAGGTAGCGCTAATAATACCTGTAATAGAATCTTCATAATGTGAAGGTGTAAAGGGATCGCTACGCTTGCGCTTTTATTAATCAATAATAGCTATGTTAATGTATCTGTGAATGATGTACCCATTTCAGTGAGACGGGGAACCGTTTTACAACGTTTGTCTCATTGTACGTTTTCTACTAAACCTAACGCATAGAACCTATGCGGACTACATACGATTTTAGTAGAACACGTTTCTCATGCACTATATAAATGTCTTACTCAATCCTAGAGACAGTGCACTACGAAGCCCAACTGCCATTGAGGGAGACAAGCATTGAGTATAGAATTCTAAACGCGTACTAATGTTTATAAAACTATTACGGCCTATCCGCATTTCTTACTAAGATAAGAGAAAATATTGCACATCCGTGGCACGTGCGCACTGCCGTGGTGGTATTTTGTGGCACTCAAAAATTCTCCTAATTTCCTTAGCCTAGCCTTACACCGACCGCTTCCTACCGTGGTCTATCTCTCTTTTCGCAGGTAGCGCTAATAATACCTGTAATAGAATCTTCATAATGTGAAGGTGTAAAGGGATCGCTACGCTTGCGCTTTTATTAATCAATAATAGCTATGTTAATGTATCTGTGAATGATGTACCCATTTCAGTGAGACGGGGAACCGTTTTACAACGTTTGTCTCATTGTACGTTTTCTACTAAACCTAACGCATAGAACCTATGCGGACTACATACGATTTTAGTAGAACACGTTTCTCATGCACTATATAAATGTCTTACTCAATCCTTGAGACAGTGCACTACGAAGCCCAACTGCCATTGAGGGAGACAAGCATTGAGTATAGAATTCTAAACGCGAACTAATGTTAAAATCACCTTTACGGCAGCCTAGCCTCATTTCTTATTATAATAACAGAAAATATCGCACAAGCGTACCGTAGACTCAGTCTGTGGCAAAACTCAATACGATCGTAATCGGTGCGTGCCGAGATGGTATTTCGTCACCTCATAGCTCGTTAAACTAACTTATGTCAAAGAAGAGGAATGTAAAAAAAAACACCATGGAATAAAAATTAGAATAAAACACCGGAATTTGGGACCAGTTAATAGAAATTTTCATAGTGACGTTTTTGAGGTACCAGGGAAGCCACATGTGCAGAAACTGTGCATGAACTTCTTTTGCTAAATTGCACTCAACGATACAAAATTTAACCTGTTCTGTCAAAGTTTTACACTGCATGGGATGGCTGAGCATAGTGCACAAAAAATTGTACCACTCGCATACGCGATATACGTGATAGATTGATATGACTTAGATTTGATTTGCAATTTGAAACAAATCAGAAATCTCACATTTTGTATTTTTTAATAATAAATATTTATTGCGAATGAATGAAAATGAATTGAACATAGATCTGAATCCCGAAATAATAATTTCAAATTTTAAACTCGCTATTATAAATACCAGTCTGAGGGTATTTCCGAACAGCAGTCATAAGTGTTGCTTTTTCCATTTATCACAAAGTATATGGAAGCACATACAAAAAGCTGGCTTATGTAAAAAATACACCAATGACTGCAACTTCGCTCACAAAATGAGACATATTTTAGCATTGGCATATTTGAAACCTGAAGACATTCCAGATGCCTTTGAACTTATTCGGCGTGAGGTGCTACCGAATGAGTCGAAAACAGTGATAGCCTGGTAAAGTAAGTACTACGTCATCTTATCCAAATAAACGAAACCACCCCTATTCCCACCAAGTTTATGGTCTGTTTGGGATTGCTTTGTCGAGGGTATACCCATCACGCAAAATGCTGTTGAAAGCTGGAATAACCGTAAAAATAGTCTACTCGACAGGAGGAAATTAAATATATACAAAACAGTGAGAGAACTTGTAAAAGAGCAGAATAATAAGGAGTATGAAATAAATAGATTAGCTGGTCTGATGGAAAAAAAAAATAGTACAAAAACGCAGTACTACAAAAAACTCCAAGGGCATATTAATGAGAAAGGTGATATGGATATGTTAACATTATTTAGATGTTCACGCATATATATACTACATAAAGAAATAAAACTAATTTTCCCCTACGAATTCTTTGATTAATTTATGTTGAAAAGTTTGTTAAAATTATATGTTTTTGTTAAAATTTTTGTTATATCGACCTCTGTATTTTTGTCAAGTTGATTAATAATATTTATATCATGATAAATTATACTTATAGTAAGATTGTTTATTATATGTACTGTACAAACCATTATGGAGTACACATTATTTTGTTTATGCGTTTGGTTTATAATTTATTAAGCCCATTAAAAACTTATTTCATTCTGATAAGTGATAATATATTAAAAAAAATGTAGATAGCTGAGTACTGATAAGATTAACGAAAAACGAGTAGGTATTTCGAAGTCTAATGGGTTCTCAGTAACGATCTTTTGCAATAGATTATCGAACTCAAGTAGCGTCGCAGTCAAAATCTATCTTGGTAACATGCATCGAAATGTAGTGGCTTTGCAGATACGGTCTTTCACAGTAACATTTATCATTTATCGTCGTATTAGCATATATCGATGTTTTGTGTGTCGAAATTCCGTATTCTACTCCTTAGAAAGAATGTAAAGCAAACAAACCCCCAGGCCGGGCCAGGCCAGGCAGGTTAAAAGCTTTTAAAGATTTTAAAATTAAACCAACAGATGATCTCTGGGGAATGTCTGTAAAAGTCTGTTAATCTATCTTCGAAAACATTGCGCCCAATTAAGCTTTCATATTTAACACCAGTGTATACCAAGGACTCTTTCCGGATCTTTTAAACACAGTAAAGTAGTTTATTTGTTCAAATCCGGTTATAGTAAAGAACCCAAAAATTATAGGTTCTGTATCAATTCTGCCAGTTCTCAGTAAGGTGTTTGAAAAGTTGATGCTCAATCAAATGTTACCTCTCTTTAATAAGAACTTCATCTTCCACGTACAACAGTACGGTTTTACCAAAGGGTTTTGTTCCACTGACGGTGTCACCTTAATACAGAACATTTTCAACGTCTGGGAAGAAACACAAGATGCCATTGGAACCTCTCTAAGGCGTTCGATTGCTTAAACCATGAAACACTTCTGCTGAAACTGGTGTAATTAGGAATACAGCTCTTGATCTACTAAGATTATACCTGAAAGATAGAAAGGTTTTTCAACTAAAGGGTAAATAAACTCATTTGGATCTGAGATGGCAATTCGACATTGGGTCTGTTCCTCTTCTTAGTTTACATTAATGATTTACCCCAATTACTTCAAAATCAACCGAAGAAGGTGTTATTTGCAGATGACACGGGCGACGTGAATAACTCGATTCTTCAAGTCAGAGATTGGTTTACGGTAAATAACTTGGTACTAAATGAAAAAATAATTGCAATACATTTAAATTACTTAATGTTAGAAGTTGCGAATGTGACATCATATTGAATAGAGAAAAACTGGATTTTTTAATCAGACGGTTTTCCTAAGAATCACACTGGACGAGAAGTTACAATGGGGACCACATATCTCCACCATAGCTCTTGCGGGGCGGCTAAACTCGGTCGCTTATGCAGTTAGAAAGACAAGACAGTTTACACATGTAGAAACCGCGCGTTTGGTCTGTTTTAGCTACTTCCACAACCTTATGTCGTATATTATTTTACTGTGGTGTCGGGCTATTGAGATTGAATCCATTTGTATTTTGCAAAAGAAAGCTGTCAGAGCCATTTGCAATCTACAACGTCGCGAATCTCTCAGGGAACTATTTAAAACGATAAATATTATGACAGTACCTTGCCAATTCATTTATAAAAATATTATGTATGTAAGAAAAAATCGACATCTTTTAAATAAAATAAGTGATAGACATAATTTTTATACTAGAAATAAAGATTAAATAGATCTACAATTTTTCAGATTATACTAGGATTACTTTGGGTACATACTCGTACATCTTATAAGGGGTACTGTGTTGATGTGAATGTGAATGTTACAACAAAATACCTAGTGATATATTGCACTCAAATGAAGGAAATTTAAAACTCATATAAAAATTACACTTTGTTAACTATAATAAGAGGATTATATCCAAGATAAGAATGCTTGGAAACATGGTGGTCCAGCTCCATGGGACAATCTAGTCTAGACAAAATCAAAGTGGTTGCTAATTTCATTGTATAATTTACTATTTTTAGGGTTGCGTACGTCCTAATGAAAAACGGAACCCTTATAGGATCACTCGTGTTGTCTTTCTGTCCGTCCGCCTGTCCCAGCCAATTTGCTCAAAATGTACTGGAATGATTAAGTTGAAAAGTACACATATGTATTTTTGAGACCCGAACACGGTCGTATAACGTAAATAAACCAATTTTGTATGCGTGGTCAATTTTGGGGGGAAAACAAGAACATTAAAAATTAGCAAACTGTACCGGGCCCAAACATACTGTCTGTATATTATTTAAATAAACCGTTTTGAAGTTATTTAAGAAATTATATCAAAATTGACCGTCCCCTCGCCCCTTATCTCAGAAACTACTGAGCCCTAAATTAAAAAAAATAATGAAATTATTTCATGTCTAACAGATTACAAGAAAACCAACATGTAGTCTGTGGTCAGAAAAAACATGGTAAATATTTCAACTGTAAGTTTGTACGCACCATGCGTACAAACTTACAGTTGCAGTTGGAGTGAATGAGAGAACATGTTTTTCAGTAGTGCTCATAAGTCCAGTAGCAATCTCACAAAGCAATAGATTGACGCTTTGGTTTCATTTACGACCTTCTTCTTTATGTTGTTTCTATACTATAGACTCGCACACACACTCACTTTGTCTGTAATTGATACAAGTTCATTATTTCAACTAACTTAACATATGGCATGCTAGCTTAGTCGTTACCGTGCTCGGGTAGAAGCGCCTATGGCGAGCCGTGCGTTCGAATCTCACCTGCGGTTTACTCGATGTCATTTTCAAATAATATCTTTTTATAGTTTTTGATACGTTATTAATAATACCTTTAATTAATAGTTTTTGTCAATTTGAATATAATTACTTGTAGTAGCTCGATAATCATTCGTTGTTGATCTCGTTCATCTTGTTTATATAAATAAATATATAAATTATTTCAATTTCTGTGAGGTAGATGCAGTTCGTTACGACTATTCATCTGATTGAACGTTGTTTGTTAGTACCGAATGTTTAAATGTGTTAGCTCTGTTGTGGTTATACACTCGGTCCCAAAAATAACGGGTCAGTCACAAAAGTCCGAATATCTACCGAACTACGAATGCTATCATAATGAAACGGATACTGTTCGATTGGGCATTTAATGATACAAAAAAATGAATAAATTGAAACTTATGTGTACGTTCATTCAGATTCTCAAAATAAAATAAAAACAAAAAAAAAAATTTTTTCTGAAACTCAATTTTTTTGTAAGATAGTTTTTTTGTTTTTTTTTCATTACATGCATAATATTAATAAAGTCAAAGTCAAAGTCAAAGCATTTATTTCAAATAGGCCCATAAAATGGCACTTTTGAACGTCAAAAATTACATTAAAAATATAACTGATTCTAGGCGCCACTTCCAAAAAGTAGTTTCGTATGGAGAAGAAGTGGCAAGAAACTCCACCGTTACTCTTTTAAAATATTTTTATACATTAATTATATTTTTATATGTGAAAATGTCTTCTCGTCATCCATACCGCAATGCTTGAAAACTAAAGTTTTCAATCAGTGCGTCCTACCCGTCATGACCTACGGAGCTGAGACGTGGACACTCACGATAGGGCTGGTCCACCAGTTTAAAGTCGCTCAGCGAGCTATGGAAAGAGCTATGCTCGGAGTCTCTCTGAAGGATAGAATTCGCAACGAATACATCCGACAGAGAACCAAAGTTATCGACATAGCTCAAAGAATTAGCAAGCTGAAGTGGCAGTGGGCCGGCCATATCTCGTGAAAAACCGACAACCGCTGGGGTAAACGAGTTCTTGAGTGGAGACCGCGACTCGGCAAACGTAGTGTAGGACGTCCTCCGGCCAGGTGGGATGACGATCTGCGAAAGACTGCAGGCAGATGCTGGATGCGTCGAGCTGAAGACAGGGCGCAATGCGCTCATTAGGGGAGACCTATGTCCAGCAGTGGACTACTATAGGCTGATGATGATGATGATGATTATATGTGAAGACGATGCACCAAGAATAAAAATACTATACCACAATTCGTAAGAAGAATTAAAAATAAAGCAAAGGCAGATAAATGAATCACGCGATAGGTACATTGTGCTCACATATTTACAAACATTGTAAAAATATATGACTTTCCTAAAATATTAACTAGGAATAAGTCAGTGTGTGAGTAAGTAAAAAAATTTAAATAAAAAATTGGATTAGCAACCAATGTGATTTTGTCTAATACTTCATATTGCCTCCCCGACCTCTTCTTGCAGCTTCCAGGCGATTCAGAATGCTGCACACCAAATTTCGGAGCCCATTCTGAGGAATGGCTTCCCATTCCTCCACCAGTGCTTGTCTGATCTCGGTTAGCGTGATTGGTGGGGAGTTACGACTCTATAGGGTTTAAATCAGGGCTTCGCGCTGGCCACTGCATCAGTTCGATACCGACCTCTCCAAGGTATTCATATACAATTCCGGCGGTATGGGGACGCGCATTATTATGCATTAATATGCCATCCCGGTCCATCCTCGTCATGAAAGTTCAAGTGGAAGGCTTATGTAACTCTTAAATAAGCAGTGACATCACATGGTGAATTAATATGAGACAAATTGTTTCATACCAAGAAGACATTTTGCTGAATGAGTCAACCGTAAGCCGCGCACTCCACGCTGAAGGGTTACATCACTGAAGCAGTAAAAATTATTTTGACAGAAAGTCATGAACAAGAACGTTTAAGTATCGCACGAGAATGGATTATCATATAAAAATAAAATATTGATAAAATTTGAGGTTTATTTTCAATCTCCTTTTCTTTAAGAAAATGAATACTTAAGTTATAACCGCAATATGTAACCTATCTTCACTTTGTATAAAAATAAATATGAAATACTTAATGTTAACAAACAGCCTAACCAAATGTCCTTTCTTTTGTATTATTCGTCGAATCGTTGAGCTCCTTAGTTCCGAGTTGAGCTGCACGATGATTGACAAATGCGTGCACTGACTGGACAGGTCCACTCAAATCAGATAGGAAACGCCGATCTCATCTAGTTTTTAAAATATGATTGACGTGTAAAAGTGTATGTAGAAACCTACTTACAGAAATAAATCATTTGTCATTTGCCAATAAGCTTAAAATCACAATATTTTTAAATTCATGATATATCAATGGTGAAATAAATATACTTATTGAATTTTTTGAAAATTTCAAGTGTCAGTAATAAAAACTGCTTCTTAGTTTCTTGACATAGTATTTCACATCTTATTCGGTTTGTTTGTTTGTTTGTTTGGCATCTCGCAGGTCAACCTATGAGGTTGTCGTCTGCTTAAACGGACTTGCCTGTGGATTCCCTAATAAATTAAGGCCTCCAGCCAGGAATTAAACTTATATACTAACTAAAACTAAGCGACAACGCTAAGGGCACCCCCTGTGGGGTCCGAACCTCGGCTTAGGGCGCCGCTGGAAGAGGGCAGCAAATGACTAGCTGGATCAGGATTGATATTATTTAGGGACGAATTTAAAGCTACAGGCTCAGCGTCGCGGGCTGGCTCGAGCAAGGGTCGGGAGGGGCGTGGATTTGGGCGTCGCGGCGGGCCTCGGCGGCGAGGACGGTAGGACGTCGATCGGGTTTTGGGCTTATGTAGCGTGCTGGTGGCCTTACTACTCTCCTGGAGGAGGGTAGTGGCGTCGTCGGGGTCGATTAAAGTATGCCTTGGTCGGCGAATACTACTAATGCGAGAGGGAGTGTAGCGGGCGGCCGCTGTAATCAGGGGGTTGGAATGTTTGATGCCGCAGTCGAAGAAACGCTTAGATAAGCGTTTCATGAACTGTTTTATGGTTGGCATCTTAAGGTCAACGTGAAGATCTAAGTTTTGGACATAGTAAGGGGCACCCGTAACCCTTCTGAGGAAACGGTTTTGGAGGGTATGCATCTTATGGAGATGACGTGGGTGAGCGTGCGCAAATACAACGCAGGCATAGGTCATGATGGGACGGATGACTGCGGTGTAAATGCGGAGCTTGCATTTAAGGGACAGTTTGCTACGGGCTGTCAGTACGAAGTGGAGCCTGCTAAGAGCGAAGGAGGCGCGCGCGCGAACCGCCTCAATATGAGCCTTAAAGGTAAGTTTTTCGTCGAGGATCACGCCTAGGTATTTGGCTTGCTTCTCCCAGGGGATCGGCTTACCGTACATAGTGATCGGGCTGGGAAGTGGGGGAGGGAATCGACGACGTCTCGAGAAGAGAACCGCCTTACTCTTATCGGGGTTGACCTCGATTCTCCATTTCCGGAACCAAGCGCCTAAGACGTTTGCGGAGGTTTGGAGAGTACGAGCTATAGCGTTGGGACAGTGACCGGTATAGTAAACGGCAGTATCGTCGGCGAAGAGAGCCAACTGAGCCTTTTTACTTTTTGGGATATCGCTAGTGAACAGCGTGAAGGCGAGAGGAGATAGTACGGAACCCTGAGGGACACCGGCGCGAATAGGATGAGGGGACGACAGTGCTCCCTCGATGCGTTAGCGAAAGGTGCGATTCAACAAAAAGTCTCGTAAGATGAGCACGAGACGATCTGGAATTCCTAGTTGGTAGAGCTTGAATATCAAGCCGTTGTGCCAGACTTTGTCGAAGGCTTTCGCTATGTCGAAGAATAGCACACCCGTCGTCGCGTTACGCTGCAGACCAGCGCATAAGTGCTCTACGATGCGGTGGACCTGTTGGGTGCCCGAGTGTTGGCTTCGGAAACCGAACTGCTCGTTGGGTATGAGGCTCTTTGCTTCGGCGTAGTCTTTGAGACGCTTATAAATAAGCCTCTCGTAGATTTTGCCGAGAACATTGAGTAAGCTAATAGGGCGGTAGCTGGAGGGCTCAGACTTTGGCTTGCCTGGCCTTGGGATACCGATGACGGTGGCTTCTTTCCATGCTTGTGGGAAAATGTTGTTGCTCAAGGCGCCATTGAAGATGGCGGTCATAAGCATTATTAGCGGGGCAGGGAGGAGTTTGTATACCTTATTGGTAATACCATCCGAACCGGGGGCCTTACGAGCGTGTAGCCCTTTAATGATGTCGTGCACTTCGTCTGGAGTGACGGGAGGCAGAGGATCATCAGGGTCTTCGACGGGAGGGAGGGAGGCTCTCCGTTCGACTTCAGCGTCGACCTTGTTCAGGTGAGCTTGGTCTACTGGTTGGGAGCTGGGAGAACATTGGGACTCTAGGCTGTCAGCAAGACATTCAGCCTTATCGGGACTGTCGAAAGCGACACTATTGTCGGGGCGGATGAGAGGAGGCATAGAGACCTCTTCTGAGGAACGCAATTTCCTCTGTAATTGCCAGAAGGCTTGATGAGTGGGCTCGAGTTCACTGAGCATCTTGTTCCAGCCCTCAGAGCGAACCTCCCCTATGCGTTTCTTTACAGCACGCTGTAAATGGCGCATGTGGGCTTTGTTCGCGTCACTAGGGAAGGAGTCGTAGGCACGGATGGCCGCGTTCTTCTCGGTTATCAGGTCACGTACGTCAGTAGGTAGTTTCCAGCGATGCTCTTCCATCACCGGAACTTCCCGTGAACACCGTGAACCGTTTTTACTTCGATGGTCCTAGTTTATCATTTGTGTTTACTTAAAAATAATCCAATAATGCATATGTAAGATGTCACGCCCCTTATGCCTGGAGGCTTTTATTTCTGTATTAATTATGTTGTTTTTTTCATTGTTTTTTTATTGGTTTCTGTTTTGGGTATATTGGCGTGGCTAGCTTAAATATGGCAGATAATTTAATATGTTTTTTTTTTGTGATTCGGTTTTTATTCTTTGATTACCTTATAATTATATAATTCTATGGTTTTCTAACTAAACAGACAGCTGTGCTGCTGGGGAGTTTGTTGCGCCACTTCTTCTTCCCAGCTAAAGCACTAGGAAGTGGTGAAGGGCGGGCGTTTTGGGGGACTGTCTTATGTAATTTTGACGTTCGAAAAGTGCTGACTCTCAGCCTAGTTTGAATAAATGACTTTTGATTTTGATTTTTGATTTTGAACAATCCGTCAATACGGATTGTACGTGCTCTGTAAACGAGTCGATTGCGGCCGTCGTGTCGGCGACTGACACTAAGTGATCGGGGATGGTGTCTAAGTGAGGCGACGTGGTTGATTTCAGTTTTTCGCTTACTTTCCTCCAGTCGGTTATCATCTGGGTCTGAGGGGGGCGGTTGGGGTCGAGCGGGCCCGAGTAGGGTGCAAGATGCATGACTACAGGGCGGTGGTCAGAGTTAAGCTCGTGGAACGTCTCTATCGATTGCAAACGGAGGTTCACATTCTTGAGCAGCGCTACATCGAGAACATCGGGAAGGTGATTTGGATAACCTGGGAAGTGAGTCGGGCTCATTGGAACGATGACGTCAAAGTTCAGTGATTCGCCTAACTTGAAAACTAACCTACCTCTGGTTGAGGTTGTGCTACTATTCCACGCCGGGTGCTTGGCATTAAGATCCCCCGCCAAGATGACGGAGTCACTCATACCGAAGAGGGCAGTGAAGTCCTTTTGGAGCGAGATGGGATCCTCCGGACTATTGTCGGGTGGGATATACGCGGAGATGATGGTGATCGGTTGGTGGCCGGTCATGCCGAGCCGACAGATAGAGGTCTCCAGATGGGAGAAGAGAGGAGGTGGGTCTATAGGGATACAATACAAAGATTTCCTAAAGTATATGAGTGTGCCACCCTTGTGACATCGAGACCTGTCATTGCGAACTAGTTTAAAGTTGGCAATATTCGGGTTTCGGTGATGAGGTTTTAAAAAGGTTTCCTGTATGAGGAGGATGTCAAGCTGATGGTCGCGGAGGAAAGCGGCGATCTCATAGCGTTGACCTGAAACGCCATTTGCGTTGAAAAAGCCTAATTTAAGGGATCGGAGTTTGTTACTATTTACTCTCGTATAATCCATTGAGAATTAATATTTGAGTGAGTGTAGAACTTGCGCGATCTCGGGATACGCGCTGAGAATTTCCATGAGGCGAATTGCGTTGCCGTTTGCAGCAACGATTTCTTCCGCCATTTTATCCGCGGCGGTGGTGAAGAGAGCCGCGTATGTACTTAATATGATTTGGGCGCTGTTTCGGCCCTGGGTTCCCTGAGGTGCCGCTGGAGAGGCCGTAGGGGCCGCGGGGGCTACCAGAGGCGCTGGGATGGCGGAAGCCATCAGCGCTGGAAGTTGCGCGGATTGCGCTGGTTGCGCGGGTTTTGATGGCACCGAAGCTGCGGGAGCCTTCAGGTGGTTAAGGTTAGCCCAGGGAGACGGCCTCTTACGGGGCGCTGGCAACGCTGCTTCCCAATTTGGGACCTAGACGCGAAGGTGCTCGCGTCACTGTATCGGTGGCGCGAGGAAGCGAGGGCGCGGGGCGAGCGGCCGATGCAGCGCCATATGGAGGAGGCACGGCTCCCTGTCGTTTCGGGCGACGCAGGTGCTCTCGGGGCATGGCTGCTTCGGGAAGTACCTGTGTCGCATAAACAGGGAGCCGGACGCTCGGTGTCACTACTGCGTCGACTGTCGGGAGGACACGGCGTGGCATACGCTGGCAGAGTGTGCCGCTTGGGAGGAGCCGCGCCGTGCCCTCATCTCAGTCATCTCGCAGAAGGAGGCTGCGGAAAGGGAGAGAGAGATCTCGTCCACTCTCCCGATCCGCAGCAGGCGCACCGGGCGCAGGCGGAGGGCGGACAACGCCCTCTTCCAGCCCCCCTAAATGGGTCCAGGGGCGACGGATTCGGGGACATCCGTCCCCCCCCAACATCAGGACCCGAGAAGGCGGCGCGCGTAGTGTTCCTCGCGCGCCGACCACAGACGTTGCGGGGGGAGTACACCTCACTCCCCCCGCCCGAGACGGGGCCCGCGCAAGCGGGCCGGCACTAGCCGGGGATGCGGACGAATTATGTGTTCCCGCGACCCCGGCGTAGGTGTGAGATGGAACACCGGGGTGGTTTTTAGTCAGTAAGAGTCTGACAGACCCCTCCGCCCGCCCCAGGGCGGAGGACATCCATGAGGATTTTCCACCCCGGGAACAAAAAAAAAAAAAAAAGGGAGACGGCCTCTGCGGGCTAAGCCGTTCCGGCATCAGCGCGGAAGGAGGCTTACCCCAGGGGCTTTCCCTGTGCTGGCGGTCGCTCGCGTTTCGCGAGTTTGGGAGAGGAGGACTTCGGGGCTTTCGGACAGCCCCGATAATTTGCCGGGTGTCCCGATTGGCCGCAGAGTACGCAGCTGGGAGGCTCTGAGCATAGTTCCCTATCTTTAGGGCGTGTGCAGTCGACGGTGCCATGCTCACCTAGACACTTGACGCATCTAGGGGTCGCATAGCAGTTGGACTGCGAGTGACCGTACAGTTGGCAGCGATGACACTGGCCAATCAAGTTTGCTCGGTAGGGCTTCTCAATGGAAATGCCCGAGAGTGAACATACCGATTTCACTTTAAATATCGGGTGGTGCCCTTCAGTGGGGTCACAGATGACTAGGACCATGTCGTAAACAAGGCCCTGCCTCGCTTTGTGCAAGCGATGGACGGCGGACACTGGGATTCCTTGAGCGATGAGGTCGCTCTTAATCTCCTCGGTGCAGATTTCTTGAGGAACGCGCCTTATTACGACGCGAGTAGGGGTTTCCTCCGGAAGGGAGTAAGTATGAAAGGAGTAGTTCCTTTCACGCAGGGCGCGGGAGAGATCCCTAAAGTCCGAAGACGTGGGGACGGAAACTTTGATCCCCTGAAGGGTGGATCGGGCATTTGTGTAGTTGATCTTTCGATCACCACACATTTTGGAGATTTCGGTCCATTTGGACTTATCTTGAATGTAGATCGGGGGAGGGGGCTTTTGTTTCCTCGCGGTAGGAGCGGGTGGGCAAGCCGTAGGGCTGACCGGGCGGGACATCTTATTCGGTTGAAGCAGTTATTATAAATAATCGTCGCCGTTTGTTATCTAAATGTAAAATATTACAACGTTTAGGGATATGAGGAACAGGGTGTAAAGTTCACTCATACTCTCAGATAAGGGAGGATCCTCCGACCAGATGGATGTCGTATCTGGTGGGCAACTGCCCGATGATTGTTATCGGGAAGTTGTATGTATGCTATCTGCGCGGTAAACTCTGCTTGCGCGATGCAGGATTGATGCGTTTTGTTCGCATGTGGCGGTGTAGATGCCGCCACATCACTCCCCTCCGAAGACCGGAGGTCGATAGTGGACCAAGTCTTGTATCTTGCGATGCTTGCCAATGCCAGTTTTGTTCCAGTGGGTTGGAACCGGGTGTCGCATAGTTCGCGGTGAGTCGGAACTGTCTGCGAAGATGCCCCATCACGTCGGGGTCACCAGTGAAGAGATATGCAGATCACGTCGGGGTCACCAGTTTTAGGGATATGAGGAACAGGGTGTAAAGTTCACTCATACTCTCAGATAAGGGAGGATCCTCCGACCAGATGGATGTCGTATCTGGTGGGCAACTGCCCGATGATTGTTATCGGGAAGTTGTATGTATGCTATCTGCGCGGTAAACTCTGCTTGCGCGATGCAGGATTGATGCGTTTTGTTCGCATGTGGCGGTGTAGATGCCGCCACATCACTCCCCTCCGAAGACCGGAGGTCGATAGTGGACCAAGTCTTGTATCTTGCGATGCTTGCCAATGCCAGTTTTGTTCCAGTGGGTTGGAACCGGGTGTCGCATAGTTCGCGGTGAGTCGGAACTGTCTGCGAAGATGCCCCATCACGTCGGGGTCACCAGTGAAGAGATATGCAGATCACGTCGGGGTCACCAGTTTTAGGGATATGAGGAACAGGGTGTAAAGTTCACTCATACTCTCAGATAAGGGAGGATCCTCCGACCAGATGGATGTCGTATCTGGTGGGCAACTGCCCGATGATTGTTGCAGGATTGATGCGTTTTGTTCGCATGTGGCGGTGTAGATGCCGCCACAAACGAATAAATACGTTATTTTTCTTATCACTAGTAACGCATTTTTTTATGCGAAACCCTTTAATGCAATAAAAACACAAAAAGCTGCAAGTTCTTTGAATATTATGATTGCAAACCAAATAAAATAAAAAGCACGAAACTGCGTTGCATCTTATGAGATCGGAACTTAAGCCGGCTGCTTCTCAGTCCAACGCTTGGCGCCTACTGCTTCCAGCTCAAATTAGAATAGCTCGAATTTTACCAATGCCATAAACTGGCCAGGTCACGTGCATGACGCGTGATCACGAGTGTGACCGTGTCTAACAAAAGCGAAGGAAATTTAATTTCTGTTTCGGGTAGTGCAATGCGAGTACGCGACGATACTACAGTATGCGATCTCTGTGGAGTGTGTCGTTTAATTAAACAAATATAGTCGTACGAGTGCGAGTCACTTTTGAACGCTTACTGTACCTTGTCAAGTTTTATCCTGTGATATGGGGTCACGGAAGTACCTACTCCAAGACAAGCCAAAATCAATAAACAGGGGCACTACCTACCTTTTCTTTCGGGTAGGGGCATTTTGTCGTACTTTCATAGCCTCATAGCTTCGGCCTGGATAATGTCATTGAGCTCAAATTCTCAAAATAAAATGTAGTTAACAGACTTGTAAAACACACTAAGTTTTATGTGTCTACACTTGGGAGCAAATAAATCGAGCCACTACCTTTTTTCACGTAAAATGGTAAATATTTTTGGATATATGGAACGTATCAATTCGAACTATATATCGCCTAAAAGTTAAGTTAATAACCTTAACAATGAGGGTAAATTATTGAATAATAACCTTATTGAATGATAAATTATTGGCTCTGCAAGAAAAATGGTAATTTTGATAGAAAATTTAGTAGGGCTAAAACAGTCCATAAAAACAATAAAAAACAAAATTATTGCAAAAAAAATATTCTTAATAACTGGTATTACCCCCCCGTGCCCTGATGCATTCTTGTAGCCTATTAGTCATCGATCTGATCAGAGTTACGATGACATATTGTGGTATGTTCTCCCACTCTTCAAGCACAGCGACTTTAAGCTCGGGAATGGATGAAACAGCGGGAACCCTGGCTCGGACTCTCCGTTTTAGCTCGTCCCATAGGTGTTCGATCGGGTTCAAATCGGGACTTCGTGCTGGCCATACCATTTGTTGAATCCTGATCGCAGACAAGTATTCCGTAACGATCTGCGCGGTATGAGGTCTCGCATTGTCATGCATAAACAAGAAATTTACTCCGACAAAACCAGCATACGGCATTACGTGGTCTTCAAGAATGTAAGAAGTTATGTATCGGTCAGCTGTTAATCCACGTCTACCACTGCCATCGTTGGCGGGGTCGACGAAGACAAGTTCCGTTTTCCGTCTAGAGAAATTCCTCCCCACACCATACAAGAACCACCACCAAAACTCAGTTTCTCGAATGCAACATTGGGCAAATCTTTCACCAGGACGTCTATACACTCGGTTTCTCCCGTCATTGCTAAAAAGACAGATTCTTGACTCGTCAGAAAACAAAATTGACCTCCAGTCTTCTAACGTCCAATTAATGTGTTCTCGAGCAAACTCCAAGCGAGATCGGCGATGAGCTACAGTAAATTTTGAGCCAGTTGCTGGTTTGTGTGATGTTAAATTTCGTTCCTTTAGTCTTCGTCTCACTGTCCACCTACTGATTGCGACACCTCGAACGTCACGTAACGCTTGCTGTAGCTGAACAGCATTAAGTCCACGGTCGCGCAACGAATTGGTTGCAATAAAGCGGTCGTCACGTTCTGTTGTTGCCCGTGGTCGGCCAGTTCCAGGTCGCCGAACAAAAGCACCAGTCTCCAGATACCTGCGGTATACCCGCTGTACCTTTGAACGACTCAAATGAAGTCTGCGTGCCACTTCACGTTGTCCGTGTCCAACCTCAAGTAAAGCTACAACTTGGGCAGCTTCCGTCGGTGTAGTATCCATTTTATCAGGTTATTTTGATTACACAGACACAGATAAAGACAACAATAACAAGTAATATGGGTATGATTAACAAAAACCTCAAATTTAATCTTTTCTTAACAGAGTACAATAAAAATGTCATAAGCAAATTAAATGCGATAATTTTATTCTACCCTTTGAACTTTAATTAAAATGAAATTTTGACAACTAACTACCCTCATTGTAAAGGTTATTAAATACCCTTTTAGGCGATATATGTTTCGAATCGATGCGTTCCATAATACCAAAAATAATAACCATAATGCGTGAAAAAGGAAGTGGCTCGATTTATTTGCTCCCAAGTGTAGATTTTACACTGATTGACTCACTCACTCACTTTTATTTATTTATTTATTCACATAGGGACAATAAACAGCAGTGTACTAATAGGTATATATAGATTAGATGTTAATAGGAGTGTCAAACACACTACTCACAACGTTATCCACAGATTAAAAAACAGATCTACTAGTTAGTAAGAACAATAAAAAAAAAGGGAATAAAAGTAAACTTTACTTAATTATTACGGTTCTGATCACTTAAAATATTAACAATTTGTTTTCTAAATACAGTCTTGCTGAGAAACATGATATCGGTTGAGCCAAACTGCCCATTGTAGGTGTCAACTTATCGATGCAGCGGTGAGCGTACGCCTAAATTGGTTCTACAGAAAGTAGTTGCAAACAAGTGTCTAGAGCGAACTTCCCGAACATGTACGGTACGAGGGATCAGGTAGCACAAACTGTTCACAAGATCAGTACAGTCGAATTTATTACGACATATATTAAATAGGGTCATCATCTCAAGTAGGGTGCGTCTAGATTTTAGAGTAATAATATCGTATTTTTGAAGTAATAGATGATAATATATTTTCTTTTTAAAGCATCTATAGTGCATTGCACGTAGGAATTTGCGTTGGACCAATTCAATAATGTCAATATACTTTTTATAGTAAGGGTTCCAAATAGGAACTGCGTATTCCAATTGCGGTCGTGTTATTGACTTATATAGGTATAAGTAGGTAGAGGGACGGTGGAATTCTCTTGATGCTCTCATTACAAAACCAAACATTTTATATGCTTTATTGACTATGTTGTCGATATGAGCATCAAGGTGGAGCTTTGAGTCTAACTGAACGCCTAGATCACGAACAGAATTAACTTTGTTCAGTGGAGTGTTTCTGAAAGAATAGTTGAATTTCGTCACATTTTTCTTCTTTGTAAACAAAATGCTGTGACATTTTGATATACTTAAGTATAGTTTGTTAACAGAACAGTAGTTCAGAAAACGGTCAAGATCATCCTGAAATCCTAAACAGTCGGAAAGATGACTGATATTTTTGTAAATCTTCAAATCGTCTGCATACAGGAGGAACTTACAATTTTTAAAGCAGTCTTTTACGTCGTTGATGAATAAAATGAACAAGAGGGGCCCCAAAATTGAGCCTTGAGGAACTCCGGAAGAGACTGTGACCATGAGAGACTCAAAACCATTGACGACAACTTTCTGGGTCCTATTGGTGACGTATGATACAAACCAGCGCAATAAATTTCCCCTAATACCATTGAATGCAATTTTGTCAAGAAGTAGTCTGTGATCGACCTTATCGAAGGCCTTTTGGAAGTCAGTATATACCACATCAATTTGCTGCCCAGCGTCAATGCCTTCAAATAGATGCTTTGTAAAAACCAGGAGGTTACTTACACAGGACCTTAACGAACCCGTGTTGCTCTTTTATTAAGATGCTATGAAGAGTAGGGTAAATCTCATTGTGCACTAGTCTTTCGAAAAGTTTTGATAGCCCTGACAACAAAGAGATTGGGCGATATGTAGAAACATCACTCTTAGAGCCACATTTATGAACTGGAACAATGTTCGCTTGTTTCCATACATCGGGGAAAACCCCACAGAAAAGGCATTTATTAAATATTATGAAAAGAGGGTAACACAGTGTGTCACTTGTGCTTTTTAAGAAGATTGAAGGGATACCATCTGGCCCAGGTCCTTTCGAAGGATCCAGTGAACGTCAGAACGGATCGTCAAGATCGGATCGTCGTCAAGAACGGGCTCACCTATCCAAACCAAATGTTTAGAATTTGTTCGGACTATTTAGTAGATGGTTTATGTGAAGTTTGCAAAAAATCGGTCAAGCGGTTCTTCATTTATCACATTTTTTGTAACAAATGAATTCAATATATGGCGGATAATTTTGTTAATGGGGATTTTGCTGTCAAATTGTTTTTTTTTATATATGAATCCCCATTAAAAAAAAAAAAATTTGACAGCAAAATAATCCGCCTTGTGCTGTCAAATTGAAACTTTTTTCATTTTTGACATTAAAAAAATGTTGTTATGTCATTCATGCAGTCATTTCATTTTGGACGTGCTTCGATTAAAGCAAATTTTCAGAGATAATTATTGCTTTGTGTTTATATTTTTTAAAATATTGTTGAGCGCATGCATTCATACAAAAGGTGAGTCTTGAATTGTTAAAATTTACTATGTATATGTGTGCGTGTACTTTTCTAAGTTTTTTAGCGAGCCGTCGGTGTTTCATGTCGTTGAAAGGCTTAATTTTAATTAAATTGTCAATCGCATTTACACAATAGGTAAGTTTGAATTGTTGAAGTGAATTACATGTATGTATGTGTGTTTCTTTATTTGAAAAAACATATTGTGTGCATACGGGTGTTTTATTCTTTTGTAACATATGGAAGCAAGTAGATTTAAAAATAAATTATTTAATGACAATTTTATATACATTGAAGTATGCAGTCATATAAATTTACATACGCACATGTATAAATACTGATACACCACTATTAATGTAGCAATTTGTTTTTAACTCGATTTGTTATTTTTTATATGTGGGAAAAATGCCACGAGCCAGACGAGCAAATACAGGTCGGCGATCGCGTAATGCAAATGATGTGGCATTACTAAAACGATCACAGAATGAAGATGAACGCGCACAAGCTAATGCATCGCAGCGTGAACGTAATGCACGAAATAGATCTGTTGACCCTGTACCTGTACTGAATCTTGCACGGCGATCAAGAATACGTCGTGCTGTTTTGGCTGAAATAATGCGTGCTTATTTTAATTACAACAGTCAGATTGATTATAGTATGTACGGATACATTGGATTGATGGACGCAATATGTCCACATTGTGATGCGGCTAACTTTCCAGGTGAAACGCCCGGGATGTGTTGTGCTAATGGCAAAGTGAGATTGCCAGCATTAGAAACTCCACCCGAACCATTGTATTCATTTATTTTTGGGACATCTCAAACGTCGAAGCACTTTTTGGGTCATATTCAACAATACAATTCGTCATTTCAAATGACTTCTTTTGGTGCTACTAAAATTATTAGAGATAATTTTATGCCGACGTTTAAGGTAAATACTTCAACAGAAATGTCCCATGTTTATATCAATCTGAATCATAAAGTATTCGACAGTTTTAAAATTTATTATCCAACATCTACCTACAATACCTACCACGGACGCTGATCATCAATTTTTGCAAAAAAAAAATATTGGTGATGAAAATCGTGAATGGGATCAACGTTGTGCATATGTTTCGAATACAAGACGAGAAAATATACGTGAGCTACAAAGGTTTTTCCATCAGCATAACGCATTAGTACAATTGTTCAAAATTGCTCTCGATCGTATGCCATCTAATAATCACAAAATCGTAATAAGGGCTGATAGAACACCTTTTGGAGAGCATGCAAGGCGATTCAATGCACCGACAATTGATGAGGTTGCAATTGTAATTCTTGGTGATCAGTTTCATTCCCGTGATATTGTACTTCATCGCAGAAATTAGCAATTGCAACGTGTTTCGGAACTTCGTCGTAGTTACGATGCATTACAATCCCCAATATTGCATTGGAAAGGTGACGATGGCTTCAATATCAATATACCAATGATTGATCCACGAACAGGTAAATAATTGACCTATTTTCAGTGTGTTGACATTTCATTTGTATAATTTTCTAAAGACACATTTTGCACTTATTTTCAGGTCTACATGTACAGAAAAATAGCTAGCAATAAATAAAATATTATTTTGTTTGAATAAATGAATTGGATGTTCCAATTTTTTTTAACATAAATATAAACATAATCATAACATCACACCTGTAATCCCAGAAGGGTTAGGCAGAAGTGTACCTATAGTACACCCACTTTTCGCCATTTATGCTTAAAGTCGCATGTAATAGGGGGCGAGCCTATTGCCATCATCCGGGCACAAATCCAAACTCCGGGCTGTTACTGAGAAATTCTAGAAAAACCCAATAACATTTTGCCCGACCTGGGAATCGAACCCAGGACCTCATGCTCAGCAGTAGCTCTTGCAACCACTAGAGACCAACGAGGCAACGGGTTTTTATTATTTCACTTTATACGTAGCGAAGCACGTACCGAGCCGCTAGTATACCTATAAAAAATAAGAGATGTTGATTGAAATGGTACAAATAAAAAAAAAAACACATATAATACAAAAATTTAAATGTGCAAAAAAGTCGTAAAGTTATTGAAATGATCTAAGGATTTATGCATTATTCCATGTAATTTCAAAAGACTACACTGAACTTCCTGGTTATAAAAAAATTGTCACTAATTTCTATTCAGATAAGAATGACATTTAATTATTTGGGTATTAAATTATTAATAAAATTAAAATAATTTATATTCTAACTTTTTTAACTTTTGTTACAGTTAAAAAGATAAGAGACTTTTATGGCTATTACAGACAAAACTGAGTAGCAGCAAGTCATCCTAAAATTTATTAATGTTTCAGGTTTTGTACCAGTAACAGACCAGTCGTGATCCCGCTGTTTTTTCGTTACGAGATGATATACATTAAAAAACAAAATACGTAGGCATCTGAAAGGTGGTAGGAGTTCGTGTATGTTTGCGTTACTTTTCACGAAAATCTTAACTGAATCAAAACTGTCACAAAATTTATGCAGGACCTACAATGCCTCAAAGCATGAGCTGACCAAGTTCCTGTATTATATCATCACAACCACAGACCCCATTAATTATGATAGCGTGTCCATCTACACAAACACATCGCACTTCTGAGGACCTAAAAAACGCCACTGAGGCCACATTTGGTGTGGCCTTGGGCCCAACACATCTAACATAATACCTAACTTTACTTTTGGCTTAGACTCGAAACCCCGTTATTGATTTATTTATTGACTAGTTATTGCCGGCGATTTCTGCTGCGATCCAGGATGAAAAGAAACCTATGTCACTCTCCAGGTCATGGTCTACTCATGTGCCAAATTAGGGCCGTTTTGGCGTGAAAGCGTGACAAATAAACCTACTTTTGCATTGATAATATTAATTTGTATTTACATAACATAACATAACATCACGCCTTGTTTCCCCGAAGGGTTGGGCAGAGGTATACCTACACCCACATTTCGCCAATTATGTTAAGGTTCCATTTAATAGGGGGCGAGCCTATTGCCATCAACCGGGCACAAATCCAGACTCTAGGCTGCTATTGAGAAAATCCAGATAGAAAAACCCAATAACACTTTGCCTGACCTGGGAATCGAATCCAGGACCTCATGCTCAGCAGTAACGATTGCGACCACTAGACCAATGAGGCAGTCCAATTGTATTTATTTTATGTTATTCTATCGGGGAAACTTACAGCTAAATTATAGTGTTTTAAACGATTTAAAATCAAAGGCTATTTAATACTGGACTGACTTTTATTACTTGACACCTTTTGGAAGCCTGAACATCGTGTTAAGGATAACTGGCATATCATAAAATACTGCTACCATGAGCTGCTCTGCCATGGTGCTACAAAGACCATTGCATATCAAGGAATAGACCGGGGGGCACTGTAATGGTAGGGAAGACGTGCCCTTAGGATAGGAAGGATTAAGAGCCTACGGAGTATGCACCCTAACGTATGCATGGGATTAGTGGAGAGGCGGGTGATATTTGACTATGGAAGGGCATCTTTTAATGACGTCACAGCAGGGTTGATTCAAGTCGAGCTTCATCGATGAATCTTTAAGCGGGGTTCAGCTGGTTTCTCGGCTTTTCTATGTCACTGCTCTGCTGTGATAAATGTTGCTGTTCTTTTCAATGTTTTCGTCTGACTTTTCCGGTTTTTGTACATCTCGTTGGCGGCGTTCTTGAATTAAATCCCTTGTCGAAATATTTTAAGTCTTGAGCTATCGTTCGAGTCTCAAATGCAAATGTATTCGAACTATGCAAAAGTAGAATGGGCACTGTTGGGAATCGAACCCAACACAACACATTGCGCATGGTCTGCACGCGCAGGCCGCGTGTTTAGCGCGTCGCGGCGATGACACCGTTCGGCCCGATGACCACTCGCTTCTTCTGACTTCTCTGCGACGGACGATACTCCTCTTACTTTAGTTTCGTTATTAGCTGTTTATCCGGTACAGTTTTATTATTGTTATAAGCTCGTCATTAAACCCTTGCCCTAAATACAGTAGTCCACTCTTTAGATGATCCCTTCGCTAACATTGGTCTTTCAAGGATCTCGCCGTCTTAATTTCAAAAATAACGGTCTCAAAAAAACTTCGAACTCGAAATTCTTCAGTTGCGTTCTTCAGCGGGGACAGCTCCAGCAGGAATCGTCAATATCTTTTTGAAGAAGCTTCGCGTAGCATTGCAAACGCCCAGGGGACGAAGTCGGGCCAAGGAGAACCAAAACTTGCAGATAATCGTTTATCGATTGGATGGGTTTACACATTTTGTGAGTTTGTTCCAGTTTGTTCCTTATTTATTCATTAACTTAGTCTCATTCCATATGTTTAAGTAACAATATTTAAGTGAGTGTTTTTATTTACCTTCAAGTCTTTTAGTGGCAATCATTCTTATTCATACCCTTATATTTATCTAAAGTCACTTATACGTATGCTTATAAAGCTAAAATATAACGGTTAAGAAAATCTATCTGTTTACACCATTTCTTCACTTCACTATATCAGTTGATAACTCGGCGACGTGCTTCATTGTTATCTTCGCATAAGCTGTTCCTTAATTTCCACCTAGTCAATCATATTCATAACTCATTAGCTAGTTACATTTTGCATTGATTTTATAAACTGTTTTGTTATCTCTTCTCTAATAACATTATTTTTGCGAGTTTGCTGCTGGTGCTGCTATGAATCGTTATAATCATAAATCTTTATTTATCTCAACATCATATTGCAGGCACTGATTAATAGAATGCACAATCTTAAACAGAGAAAGGTGTCTGTGATAGAAGGGTCCTGAGCTACAAATCAGCCAGCTCTCTTAGATAGGACATGTTAATTTACAAAACGGTTAGAGAGTCAAGATGTTATTTAAAAGTTTAAGATTGCAATTAAGTATTTAAGTAAAGGTAGAACCTACAAAATTGACAGAAAAAAAAAAAAAAATTGTTTAATTAAGATACTCGTAAAACTGGACAGACTTGCAAATTATATTGACTAGAATCTAATTTAACTAATTCATAATTATCAATTCGAAATAAAACGTAGCTTGAATGACACTACAATTTGGTATTTTAGAGTTAATTTGATGATGGAGCCAGAAGGTGAATAGTGGAACTCTTCAGTGGCTACTAGTAAATCCCTCAAGTTTAGGCTCATATGATTCGCTTTAACGAGTCCAATACATTGGGTTTAGGAAACGAGGGTCTGATGATGAAGCCAGGAGATGGATAGTAGAACTATTCAGTGGCTACTTGTAAACTCCTCGAGTTTAAAGTCATATGATTCGTTTTGGATGAGTCCAATATATTTCACTTGGTTTCGAGGGTCTGATGATGGAGCCAGAAGGTGAATAGTTGATCTCTTAAGTGGCTACTAGTAAACCGCTCAAGTCATAACTTCGTTGAATTTAGTCTTAACAACTGCGTGACATACTCTCAGCCGCCAGGGTACGCCCTGGCGGCTGAGAGTATTCAAGTCAATAAAAGACGTACCCAGTAAATGGTATCTTTATGGTAAGTACATAGTGCTCACACATGTGCTTTGCAATTACACAATAATAAAAAATTGAATTTATACAGTGCAAAGATAGTTTTTACAATCTTCAGCAGTTCCAACAATATTTTCGAATGCTAATCGATTAGTTTATTCCTTGTGGAGCAGAACCAGCGTTGAGCCAAGCATTTTTGTCAGCGATGTAATCCCACAACTAATAATATCCTTGGCTGCAAATAGTACCTATACTTGTACAATGCTTGTAAATATGTGAATCTTTGCTTCATTTTTAATTATTTTTACCTATTGTGGTATGAAATTTTATTCTTAGTGCATCGTCTTCATAAATATGTAATTAATGTATACAAAATATTGTAAAACATTACAGTAAAGGTGGAGTTTAGTGCCCATTCTTCACCAAACTACCTTTTGGAAGGGGCGACTAGAACCAAATCTATGTTAATGTAAATATTGACGTTCAAAAATGCTTAAGTGCCTATTTGAAATAAATTCTTTGACTTTGAATTTGTCACTTTTACTTTTTCAAAACTGTCCCTCAAATGGGGGTTAAGGGTGTTAAAGTTTGTATGGAAGAATGTCAACGCGCGGTCCGATAGACTTAAAACTTAGGATTAATACTTTTCACAGAAAATAAACAATAATAAGTTTTTGGGTCGAAAATCAAATCCTGACCTGACCCTGACCCAAAAGGGTTAATTAATTTTTCAGGGGAGGATTACTGATTTAGCTAAATAATAAACTTGGCCATTATTGGTTATATTAAACTCCCTCTCAAAGGCGGATTGGTGGGTTTTCAAAGTTATTATATTAACTCAAAACTGTATTTATACTTATGACCGAATATAAAGTATAGGAGAGTTTGGTTCGAAACTCCGACCCGGATGGTCGTGCTTTTGTTTTCGCTTGAGGCATCGTGCCCAACAGATGGTGGCTTACTTGCCGGCCTTAGAAATCAAACCGTGTTTCTTTTGTGTGTGTGTATCTGTGTCGCAAACCAAAATACTTTAAATCGGTTCAAAAGATAAATAAATGTGCGTTCCATGGAGCTGAGACTCCTGCCTAGGAGTGACATGGCCTGACCCCTTCCGTGTCACTGGTGAGATCGTTCCGTACCCTAAGCTGTACTTCTAAGCTGCGGCTGCGTTTTAGGTCGTTGATTTAAAGCCACGTGCATGTTCAACATAATTTTAAACAATTGTTATAGGACAGTGTTTTCATATTAAATGTAGTAGTGCGAGATAAACCAAGCTATTAAGCTGGCACATAGTGTGATCGAGTCCTTTGATTTCAAACATAAAATCAAAGATAACGAGTCTTCGCATGGTAACAGCGTCAACGCGCCGCACGGCGGTAGACAATACAAAAACTTGTAACAATTACCTTCATAAATTCGTAATGTTAACAATATAAGCCCTTGCTACTCCTGGACATCAATGTTTTAACTCAGTAATATTTAGTACTTATTTCCGTACAAGTGATTTGTAATCTTTAGAAATAAATGAATTAATTCAGACCGTATAGTACGGTATCGCTCTTGACCTAATACTTCATACACATTATGCCGAATAACCATAACTACGTTGAACAATTTCACTATTCACTGACTATTATTATTGCTTCCTTTCGAGTATAAATGAAACTGCTTGAATATATTTTATTTTAATCTAGGTAATACTTTTCTCAAACATACCAAAGTTATAATTATACAGAGGCGTAAACTATTATCTATTAAAGTCCACATCTGGCGGATAAGCGGGAGGTGCATTACGGCTGGGATCGAGAGAAAGCAGAAGGTTGCATTGCTTAAGGGCCCAAACCGTTTAAAATAATGGCGATGCTCACTGTTTAACGGAATGCTAGCCGGTACCTGCAACTGACCCTTGCGTGTCTGTTGCGCAAAGTTTCAAAAATATAATGCGTAAAGGTTTCAAGTACAGGTTGGAACTAAGTATGGACGGACTGAGCGATTCTTCTGTGACGCCGTAGTCTGTTAACCATCATCACCATTCCCATGGCGCGGCTGGGTTTTGGTGATTGAGGATGGTCACCCATCCACGGACCGACCGTGGCAGGCGTGCCTTAACCTGATCACTCAGCCCGTGCGGCTGTAATTACTTCTGTTAACTATATTGGGCGTAATAGGGCGGGATGCCACTCAACCGTTGTCTAAACGAAGTTGGGCCATTTCTCCGCATTCACCGTGACTGCGATATCTCAGCAATTGCTCATCATTTTAAAATTGTTATTAAATAAGATAGCCGATTACATAGGGTTCAATACAGGTTACTTGATGTATTTTTGTGAGGTGTAGTTGCGTGTGAATGGACTTATTTAGAACTTTTCTTATAAATATACTGGTGCAATGTGCATGAAGTGGTTTAATATTCATGAGTTTCGTTACCCTGTAAGTTTTAACTGTATGTGTAAGGTAACCATAGTGAAATAATGGTTGAATAATTTTATTTTGCGGGATCTGTAGGTCCTTTAGGTTGGTTTTTGGCGCGTTGCCCCACATTTCAATTAGGTACATCAGATGTGGCTTTACTAACGTGTTGCAAATGGTCAAGCGCACTCGTTGAGGAAGGTCATAACTTATACGATCATTTAGAGAGAGCTCAAAGAGCTATATTAAAAGGGAGTTGCTTTTTCACAATCCTCTATCCAACTTTCCCAACTTTACCAACACTGCCAAGTGCTAACGGTTCGTTAGTTTTTTATTCTCATAACTGTAATATCACGATTTCCCAACACAAAATAGACGAGCAACAAATTTTTGCTCAATCACCCGCTTAAAACCCGTATCGTAAAATCACCTAGCCATCATAAACACAACATTCTTCATCACCCCATTCTTTCTTTTTTGCTTATTCTTATTTTATTTTGTCACGTTATGCATAATTTGTATATATCCGTGATTTTTTGCTTGACTTTACATCTTTTACTTCTGAATTTTGTTAACTAGTAGTAACTGTAAGTACCTACTGCTTTCAAATTGATAATTATGAATTAGTTAAATTAGATTGTAGTCAATATAATTTGCAAGTCTGTCCAGTTTTACGAGTATCTTAATTAAACAATTTATTTATTTTTTAATTTTTTCTGTTAATTTTGTAGGTTCTACCTTTACTTAAATACTTAATTGCAATCTTAAACTTTTAAATAACATCTTGACTCTCTAACCGTTTTGTAAATTAACATGTCCTATCTAAGAGAGCTGGCTGATTTGCGGCTCAGGACCCTTCTATCACAGACACCTTTCTCTGTTTAAGATTGTGCATTCTATTAATCAGTGCCTGCAATATGAAGTTGAGATAAATAAAGATTTATGGTTATAACGATTCATAGCAGCAAAACTCGAAAAAATAATTTTATAACAGAAGAGATAACAAAACAGTTTATAAAATCAATACAAAATGTAACTAGCTAATGAGTTATGAATATGAATGACTAGGTGGGAATTAAGGAACAGCTTATGCGAAGATAACAAGGAAGCACGTCGCCGAGTTATCAACTGATATAGTGAAGTGAAGGAATGGTGTAAACAGATGGATTATCTTAACCGTTATATTTTAGCTTTATAAGCATATAAGTGACTTTAGATAAATATAAGGGTATGAATAAGAATGATTGCCACTAAAAGACTTGAAGGAAAATAAAAACACTCACTTAAATGTTGTTACTTAAATATATGGAATGAGACTAAGTAAATGAATAAATAAGGAACAAACTGGAACAAACCCACAAAATGTGTAAACCCATCCACTGGATAAACGATTATCTGCAAGTTTTAGTTCTCCTTGGTCCGACTTCGTCCCTTGGGCGTGTGCAATGCTACGCGAAGCTTCTTCAACAAGGTATTGACGATTCCTGCTGGAGATGTCCCCGCTGAAGAACGCAACTGAAGAGTTTCGACTTCGAAGTTTTTTTGAGACCGTTATTTTTGAAATTAAGACGGCGAGATCCTTGAAGGACCATTGTTAGCGCGGGGATCATCTAAAGAGTGGACTACTGTATTTAGGGCAAGGGTTTAATGACGAGCTTATAACAATAATAAAACTGTACCGGATAAACAGCTAATAACGAAACCAAAGTAAGAGGAGTATCGTCCGTCGCAGAGAAGTCAGAAGAAGCGAGTGGTCATCGGGCCGAACGGTGTCATCGCCGCGACGCGCTTAACACGCGGCCTGCGCGTGCAGACCATGCGCAATGTGTTGTGTTGGGTTCGATTCCCAACAGTGCCCATTCTACTTTTGGATAGTTCGAATAACAACATTTGAGACTCGAACGATAGCTCAAGACTTAAAATATTTCGACAAGGGATTCAATTATTGGATGGACACAGTGGAAGATCAAGAACGCCGCCAACGAGATGTACAAAAACCGGAAACGGTCAGTAGCGAGAACTCAGACGAAAACATTGAAAAGAACAGCAACATTTATCACAGCAGAGCAGTGACACAGAAAAGAGCCGAGAAACCAGTGAACCCCGCTTAAAGATTCATCAATGAAGCTCGACCTGAATCAACCCTGCTGTGACGTCATTAAAAGATGCCCTCCCATAGACAAATATCACCCGCCTCTCCACTAATCCCATGCTTACGTTAGGGTACTCCGTAGGCTCTTAATCCTTCCTATCCTAAGGGCACGTCTTCCCTACCATTACAGTGCCCCCCGGTCTATTCCTTGATATGCAATGGTCTTTGTAGCACCATGGCAGAGCAGCTCATGGTAGCAGTATTTTATGATATGCCAGTTATCCTTAACACGATGGTCAGGCTTCCAAAAGGTGTCAAGTAATAAAAGTCAGTCCAGTATTAAATAGCCTTTGATTTTATATCGTTTATAAACACTATAATTTAGCTGTAAGTTTCCCCGATCGAATAAAATAAAATAAATACAATTGGAGTGCCTCGTTGGTCTAGTGGTCGCAATCGCTACTGCTGAGCATGAAGTCCTGTATTCGATTCCCAGGTCGGGCAACGTGTTATTGGGTTTTTCTATCTGGAATTTCTCAATAGCACCTTTGTACGTACTTTTCTGTTATCTTTATTTTTCTTGTCTTTTTATATGTGTACATAAATGGTTAAATAAATAAATAAAATAGCAGCCTGGAGTCTGGATTTGTGCCCGGTTGATGGCAATAGGCTCGCCCCCTATTACATGGAACCTTAACATAACTGGCGAAATGTGGGTGTACTATAGGTACACCTCTGCCCAACCCTTTGGGGAAACAAGGCGTGATGTTATGTTAAATAAATAAAATAGCAGCCTGGAGTCTGGATTTGTGCCCGGTAGATGGCAATAGGCTCGCCCCCTATTACATGGGACTTAAACATAACTGGCGAAATGTGGGTGTGCTATAGGTACACCTCTGCCCAACCCTTCGGGGAAACAAGGCGTGATGTTATGCATACGATCGAGAGCAATTTTGAACAATTGAACTAATGCGTTATGCTGATGGAAAAACCTTTGTAGCTCACGTATAATTTCTCGTCTTGTATTTGCAACGCAATTAAAAACAATTGCACAACGTTGATCCAATTCACGATTTTCATCACCAATAATTTTTTTTGCAAAAATTGATGATCAGCGTCGGTGTATGGCAATAACGAACCAGCTTGATGATAAATCTGTCCCTGAATCTTTAACATGTATGCAATTGTAGGTAGATGTTGGATCATAATTTTTAAAACTATCGAATACTTTATAATTTAGATTGATATAAACATGGGACATTTCTGTTGAAGTATTTACCTTAAACGTCGGCATAAAATTATCTCTAATAATTTAGTAGCACCAAAAGAAGTCATTTGAAATGACAAATTGTATTGTTGAAAATGACTCAAAAAGTGCTTCGACGTTTGAGATGTCCCAATAATAAATGAATACAATGGTTCGGGTGGAGTTTCTAATGCTGGCAATCTCACTTTGCCATTAGCACAACACATCCCGGGCGTTTCACCTGGAAAGTTAGCCGCATCACAATGTGGACATATTGCGTCCATCAATCCAATGTATCCGTACATACTATAATCAATCTGACTGTTGTAATTAAAATAAGCACGCATCATTTCAGCCAAAACAGCACGAAGTATTCTTGATCGCCGTACAAGATTCAGTACAGGTACAGGGTCAACAGATCTATTTCGTGCATTACGTTCACGCTGCGATGCATTAGCTTGTGCGCGTTCATCTTCATTCTGTGATCGTCTTAGTAATGCCACATCATTTGCATTACGCGATCCGGCGACCTGTTTTTGCTCGTCTGGCTCGTGGCATTTTTCCCTCATATTAAAAATAATAAATCGATTTAAAAACAAATTGCTACATTAATAGTGGTGTATCAGTATTTATACATGTGCGTATGTAAATATATATGACTGCATACTTCAATGTATATAAAAATGTCATCCATCCGTTACAAAGAATAAAACACCCGTAGGCACACAATATGTTTTTTTCAAATAAATAAACACACATATATACATGTAATTCACTTCAACAGTTCAAACTTACCTATTGTGTAAATGCGTTTGACAATTTAATTCAAATTAAGCCTTTAAACGACATGAAACACCGACGGCTCGCTAAAAAACTTAGAAAAGTACACGCACACATATACATAGTAAATTTGAACAATTCCAGACTCACCTTTTGTATGAATGCATGCACTCATAGTAATAGTCCGAACAAAGTCTAAACATTTGGTTTGGATAGGTGAGCCCGTTTTTGAGCTATAAAATTACAACGAAAAGTGGCGTTGATTTATATTTATATATAGATTAATATCAGTTATATAGATTATTATCAGTAAGAGGAAGTCGTGTGGAAGCACGCAACCGTATCCTAAGTACCTTTACTAATAGAGCTGTTTTGCATTAAAACAAAACAGTTATTATATTATAAAAACCACATAGCATTCGTTGAAGAAGCACTAGACTGCTTCTTCAACTAATGCTATGCATATTTTACCATAAATTAATTTACCTTTTTCCCCCTTCGTTTCCTGTGGCATTTCATCATCGCAGAGCTCGCGGTGGCCTATGGTTTCAGCGAGCTGGATCTGTCACTTGTTAAGTGGCATTCATAGAAGCTTTCAAATCTCAACAGCAAGGAAATTGCTCCAATGCTACGTCTCTTTTAGAACATAATAACTGTTTTTTTTTAATGCAAAACAGCTAGTTATGTTTCCTTCAATACACATAGCATTGGTTAAAGACCTGCACCATAATTGTATAACACACAATTAATCACAATCTGAATCATTTTATAAGAAATTTCTAATCCATTGCTTCATATGTTCGAAAAAATTGTCTGCTCAATAACGTAAATAACGCAATGAATGTTGTTGAACTGTCAAAATGATAGCGATTACTACTAATAGTGTGATCCCCAATTACCCAGCTGTTTGTTATCTGATGGTGAAAGAATATCTGAAGGATTTAGACGCAATTTTACAGTAATATTAAATGAACGAATATTTCGGTCCGTTTTCATTAACTATTCAAACAAAAATTAAGCGTTTTCAATAAATTTATCCTATGGAATGCAGAAATTAAACCATCTTCCATAAAAATTAATTGCAAATCTGTTTGCCTTATTTAAGTAAAACATTGAATATAAAGCTTATTACTAAAGGATAATTGGATCACTTCTATCCTTAATTAATATAAGTTAGGTGATCTTCTTGGAAGTTATGAGATCAATTAATAGTCCAAATATTTTTGAATCTCATAGACAACTTTAAAAAAGATGTGGGCAAAACAAACTCAGTAATTCTTCAACTAAGGAATTTTAACTTTGTCATGTGTCATACATGACAAAGTTAAAATACCATTGAAAGTGACATTTATTTTGGCCCTCTTTATTGTAATTGTTAATAGATTAATCCTCACAGTAAATGATCTAAGAAGGGGTACCTATTTTAGTACGTCTCTTTATTTTTTTAAATGTGACATGGACACAAATTTTTAAATATTTACGTAGGGAATTAAACATTCTCATATGATTAATTACAGACTTCTCCTCTCACATATCTTGACTTTCGTCCCATCAGTGGGAGAATTATAGGCTGATCATTCTAAATTCTCTTGTGGTAGCTCTCTCTTTTACTATTTTACAAAAGTAATTATTTTGTTCAGTCAGTTCAGTTTAATTTTATCTGATGAATCACCAGTCAGCCTTCCGAAGGCTACCCAGACCTTATACTTCCTGGAGGCTCCTCTATTTAAAAATCTTTTGAGCAAGCTTAGCCACACTTGTTATTGTAAACCAAAATCCACAACGATTATGGACACCTTGATTGTCAGTGTTTTTGAGCCACACTTTGGCTGCACTGTTCTTCAACGCGTAGGAGCGATTTTCTATCCATATGGGTGGCTTTCTTGGCAGTGGTTTAGTTATATAAGGATATAGGATAATGCTTTTTGAAACCTAAAATCGAGAAATTGTTTAGATCTAAAATCTGTTGGTGCAGTATTGGTTTGCGCAAAAACAAAAAACATCATTTAAGTCCCATGTGACGTACTGTCGCGTGAAACGGTCGACGTCGGGGACGCCCCACTTTGAAACATGGCCTCCGAGGCCTGGGACCTGAAGCAACAGGAGCCAATCCAGTTGGTCTGTTTCTGGATAAGCGGGTCGTCTAAGCCGTTATAACACTTTAAACCTTCCCGCGAGGTAAATCGCTGATCGAGTGATGTTCTGGCTCTTGTAATACAAGTACTCCTAGTACAAGAGCCAGAGCTACACTGATGTTTGTGTCTTGAAGTGAAAATAAATAAATTATTATTATTATTATCTGCTAACTTCGTCATTTTGCAAGTAAGCTTCAGGAGCACAAGAAAACGTAACCTTCGCTCATCCTATATTTCCAACAAATGATCTGTCGGTGTGGTGTTGTCGGTGTGGTCTGGTCGGTTTTAATTAGAACATGTGCCCTGAAGACTGACGTTTTGGCTGCTTATTACTGTGTATATACACACATGTGTTCGGATTGGGCACTTTTGAATTGTCAAGGTCGGTCGGTCAGAAAAATGAAGCTAGTTGCCCATTCCAAAGCGTAGTAGGTACCTATGGAGAAGAACGGGCAAGAAACTCCACGGACACTCTTTTAAATCAAATTATGTTTACAATAGATTGGTTACATCATTCATGTTGAAATTATGCATGTGAGAACGATGCAGAACGTTAAAAGCGTCCGTTATTTAAATATGAAAACAATTCGAAAATAAAATTTAATTAAAATACGCCGTGGCAGCTAAGAGATGACCAGTCTCAACTGACGGCGCCCGTTCACGAACATGACGCATGGATTAGCACCATTCAACTCAACCATTTTGAAGGGAGCTAAATGATCCAACACACGCGCCACCATCAGCGAAACATTAAAGTGAGCATGACATACTCTCAGCCGCCAGGACACATTCAAGTCAATGAAAGACGTACCCTGTAAATGGTAGCTTTAAAGCATGTACGTAGTACTCACATAATATGGCATAAAGCAATTATACAGTACAAAAAAATTGAGCTTATACAATGCAAAGATTCTTGTTTTTAATCTTCAGCAGCTCCAACAGTATTTTCAAATGCTAATCAATTAATTGATGCGTCCTTGAGGAGCAGGACCAGCGATTGGCCAAGCATTTTTATCAGCAATGTAATCCCCTAACTTATAATATGCTCGGCTGCATAGTGTGCGTTTTATACAAGATTTAAATTTGGTTTCATTCAGTTGATGTATGTGGGGAGGTATTGTATTGTAACATCTTAAACAGTACCCCATGAAAGATGAGTCTACTTTAGCCAGCCTGAAACCTGGTTGAACTAATTGGTACCTATTTCTAGTGATATATGTAATTGTGTCTTTCACCTCTTTTACTAAAAAGATGTAGATTTTTCCTTACGTACATGATGTTTTCATAGATATATTGACAAGGTACCGTCATGATGTTAATATCTTTGAACAATTCCCTTGCAGCCCGTCCCCATAGTAAAATACCGTACGACATAATACTATGAAAGTAACTAAAATAGACTAGTCTCGCGGTATCTACATCAGTAAATTGACGGATTTTTCTCACAGCATATGCTGCTAAACATAGCCGTCCTGCAAGGGATGTTAAATGAGGACCCCATTGAAGCTTTGAATCGAGCGTGATCCCCAGGAAAACAGTTTTATCGACGAATTCTCTTGATTCAATACCATCTCACAATTAGTACTTTTTTTCCCATTTAATACTAAATTATTAGCAGTGAACCAATTTTGGATCTGCAGTAAGGTGTTATTCACGTCGTCAAGATTTAATGCACGCCTATTAATTTTAAAAATTAACGAAATATCGTCAGCAAATAACACCATATGTGTTTGGGTTTTAAACAAATGAGGTAGATCATTAATATAAACTAAAAAGAGGAAAGGACCCAATATCGAGCCTTGTGGTACACCCATTTTTACTTTTAGACCGAGTCAATTTGTATCTGATTATCATTACATGCAATCCATATTATATCGATTATTTATTTTAAAAAAAAAAACCTAGCAACACCAGCTGCATCATCTGTCAACAATGACTATGACAGGAAAACACGAACGGAATCTATTCGCTTTGCATCCGTTGATTTTAATATTTTCTTGTGTTGTTTTTTTGCTTTCGAAGTTTGTTTTTGCTATAATGAACTCCGATAACGCACATTACGACGACCAGCCCGATCACTATGTACGGCAAGCCAATCCCTTGGGAGAAGCAAGCCAAATACCTAGGCGTGATCCTTGATCAAAACTTAACGTTTAAACAGCACATTAAGGCTGTTCGCGCGCGCGCCCCTTTCGCTCTTGGTAGACTCCACTTTATTCTGACAGCCCGTTGCAAACTGTCACTTAAATGCAAGCTGCGCATCTACACCGCAGTCATCCGTCCCATCATGACCTATGCCTGCGTTGTATTCGCGCACGCTCACCCACGTCATCTCCATAAGATGCAGACCCTCCAAAACCGTTTCCTTAGAAAGGTCACGGGTGCCCCCTACTATGTCCGAAATATAGATCTCCACGTAGACCTAAAAATGCCTACCATAAACCAGTTCATGAAACGCTTATCGAAGCGTTTCTTTGACTGTGGCATAAAACACCCCAACCCCTTGATCTCAGCGGCCGCCCGCTACACTCCCTCCCGTATTAGTAGTATTCGCCGACCAAGGCATACCTTAATCGCCCCCGACGACGCCACTACCCTCCTCCAGGAGAGTAGTAAGGCCACCAGCACGCTTCATAAGCCCAAAACCCGATCGCCGTCCTACCGTCCTCGCCGCCGAGGCCCGCTGCGACGCCCAAATCCACGCCCCTCCCGACCCTTGCTCGAGCCAGTTTGCGCCGCTGAGTCTGTAGCTTTAAATCGTCCCAAATTAATATCAATCCTGATCCAGCTAGTCCCTTGCTGCCCTCTTCCAGCGACGCCCTAAGCCGAGGTCCGTACCCCACAGGGCCCTTAGCGTTGTCGCTTAGTTTTAGTTAGTATTTAAGTTTAAGTCCTGGCTGGAGGCCTTAATTTATTAGGGCAACCACAGGCAAGTCCTTCTAAGCAGACGACAACCTCATAGGTTGACCTGCGAGATGCCATTTATAAAAATAAAAAAAACATTACGATGACCCGGCCTTACTTTTATTACTAATTTGGAAAATAAATACTCATCTGTGACGTTTCTCAGCAACAAGATCACAATATTACACATGTTTAAATATGGTACATTTTTGAAACTTCCTGCAACCTTATTGTATTATTTCGTTTCTATTAGGAATGAAGTATTAAAAACACAACTCATTGTTTATCATACTTAATGTCCACTTCGAGCCAGAGCACCCTAACACACTGGAAAATTCCCATTAAAGTTTTATAGAACTTAATTATAGAGTAGATGCAATTTTATAGCCGATATTAAGTATACGTTTATTTATCTGTCGAAACGTTCATAGGGTATTAAAGGTAATGCAGGTAATCAAAATATGGGCACTTCTAGTCGCAGGAAAGTTGTCTGTGTTAAACTTGCAAGTAAAGGGGAAAGTTCAAAGTTGTAACATGATTAACAATCCATCCAGTTTTAATTATTATTAATGAATCAGCATGAGGTATCTATGTATCTACTATTATGGGGTACTTAAGGCTGTTTGTAAGTATCCCATAACAGTAAATGAATCAGTTATTGATTACGAAAACAAACATCTTTCAAACCAAATTAAGTTCATTCATGGTTCAAGTCATGGAATCTGTATACCTACTACCATATCTTACATTCTTCTGCTAATAATTAAACAAAAGGCAGGGCAAATAGACAGGTCCACTCAATCTGTGAGGTTCTTTCCTCAAAATACCATTTCAGACATTAATACACATGGTCTTCACTCGACCTGACCAAGAATATGAGGACTTTAAAAGAGACTGTGACCTCTGATTTTGTTTCGGCCTTTCTTCTCAGAGTAGTCAGATAGCAAACACCGATCTCATCTAGTTTTTAAAAATATGCTAGACGTGTAAAAGTGTTTTTAGAAACCTATTTACAGAAAATAAATCATTTATCATAAAGACAACAGAAATAAAATACAGATATGCCAGCCAGCGCTCCATGAATAGAAGCATATTAAATATCAAACTTAAAGACAAACAAAAAACCAACACCATTCGCGAGATGAAAAAAGTCACAGATGCAGTAACTGAAGTGGAAATGGGCGGAGCACGTAGTATGCTCCGATAACATAAAATGGAGTAAACGAGCTACCATGTGGGCCCAAAATGGAAACGATAACAAGGACGGCCCCGAGAATGATGGGTCGATGAGATCGAGAAAGTAGTTGGTCAGAATTGACTTGCAGCAGCACAGGACATAAAAGATTGGCAAGAAAGGGAGGACCTAAAGACCGTCCTTAATTAATTTCCTCCATTTTACATAAAAAAAATAAAAAAGTAAAATTGTTAATTTTTGAATGAGGCAAAGGAATAAAGAGGCTTTATTATATTAGATTATCTAGGTTCAGTGATGGTTAAGTTAATATCTACTTATGCAAGACGTACTCTTCACGTGTTCTTTACAGAATAATACTACATGTTTTTTAATAATTTTCATTCCGAGTTCAGGTTTTAATGTTACGAAACATCCCCATAAACAAAATTCAATCTAATATCTCATGAAATTTAGTCGTTCGTAACCGTATAAAAATACAACTACTGTATCGCATTCATCAAAAATGTTATTCAACTTTGCCGAACTCATTCGGTTAAATATAAAAAGCGACGCGTCATCAGACCAACAAAATGCATTATCGTTGTTACGTTGCTTTTTACAGGAGGCTCGTGTCATGAACGGGGATTAATAAATCACTGGGGGTTGGGCATCAGCTTGCAACGTAACAAACTCGGAGAATCGGAAACAGTACAGGGTGGGCGGTGGAGTGCGCCAGTCGACCCGCGTCGAACCGAACGCTATCCGAGCTAACGTAACGTACTTAACGTAAACGTGTCTCGAACGATATCTCGACTCCAGCCAATATTAGAATTGCAACGATAAGCTAACATGCGATTCACGCGTTCACATACACGAGTATATTCCATAGAAGACGAAGATGTATCACGGCTGATATGAATTAAGTTGAAAATGTTCCCGATGCATCATGTCCAATTTTGAAAAATAAAAAGACATGTTTCTAGGGCTGTGCTGAAGAATGGACGGCAGCTTCGATGATGACGAGCCTTTTGTATTTAGACTCAATGAGAGCGGATCTGGACCCGGCCTGCTGGTCAAGGTAAAACATAGAACTAGTTAGGAACACGTAGTTACTTAAATTACTTTTGTACAGTAGGTATGAATGGTAATGATTAAACTTTGAGTTACATATTATCTAGCAAATACATGGTCATTGAATATAACGAGTAGTAAATTGTAAATTCAAGAAGCATATATAATTAGTTTAATTATCATTCCTCTGTGATATTCATCAATAAGTTGTTAATAAAAGTTGACGTTAGCTGCACATTTTGCACTTCTACTTATGTTAATAGTTTATTCCTAGTCTATAAACCATAAAACCGTCGTTAAACGTTATGTTCAGCATAGTGTAAGAGCTATAATAACTTAATAGCACGCTGTTATTTCATTGACACAATTAATTGTTCAGTCGTAAACGGGTTCAAAAGTCCAACTTAAAGGTTGTGCATGGATGCAGTTTTAAATAAATACTTGATTGTATGTATGAAGTTGAATGGTACAATTGTTTACTATGTCAGTACCTAAGTTTTTTATATAACCCTTTGTAACATCGTTTACAATTTATATATGCGTAATTACCTGCTATTAATATAATTATGAGACAAAACGACTCGGTATTCCATATCTTCTTCTTATAATAAAACAGTATTTGCATGTGGTTTGTGTATGTTGCTCCTTACAGCATTAGAGACGGTAGAGAACAGTTTGTTTAAATAGTTATTTATTAATTTTACGTATATAATTGAACATGGGTATTATCTTTTTGTTTTATTGCAAACATAAACTGCTTTAACCTAAGAAAAAAAGCGCTTTTTTATTCTTATACTTCTTCTTGTTTGACGCTAACTAGTCACATTAAAGCTGATGGTAATCGCAGACAGTGTCTATGATGGAGCACACGAATGCAAGTTATTATTAAATTCATCAGCTGTTTGTGTCCCAATGCAGGGTAAGACCTCCCTTTCTTCTTACCACTTATCCCTACTTATGAATGTGAGAACTTGGCCCATCTTTAACAAAAGAGTCTAGTTCGGCCCATCATCCATTCTGGCCCTGCCGCTTTACCGTTTCCTGCAGCTGTTGAGAAGCCCCTCTGGCATGCGACCGATGTGGCATCCCAGTTCGGTTTAAGCTTGAGCAATGCAAGTTACATCTGAGCAGTGGTTGTCCAGTGGTTACTGCCGCGACTTACGAGCAGGTCGTAAGCTCGAACCCAGACATGCACATGTACAAAGGTCGACAGTTTTAAAATTATGAAAGATTTAGGTTTGTGCTACAATTTGGTGGAAAAGATAAATGACACAATCACACTCAAAGTTCCCGCAAACGATAGACGGATATAAGATGTATAATGCAGATGCCAACAACTCTGAACTTAAATAATTGAGTAACCAATACTACATTATTGCATGGTCTCGCTTGTCAGGTATGTGCAGAGCGTGGCTGGCGAATGTACCCCGGCTACCACAGCGGCTTGGAGGAGCGGTGGAATCTCTGGTGGAAGACCAGCGCCTTCCCTGCAGCCAGCTACAAGACCTTGGGAGACTGGCAGGTTAGCATTTCTTATTTAGAAGCCCTGTGCCTGGTGGGATTACCCAACGGCAGAAACAACATCCCCTATTTATTAATTTTTCAAAACCCCACCCTCAACCTTTCTCACTTTCGTTATATTAGGGAAATCCTGAGCAAAGTTTCATGTTTCTAGACCTAGCGGTTTAGGCTGTGCGCTGTCTGTCAGTGACCAAATGAATTTAAGATTTTTGTAAGTGGATTTATTACCTACACTAGCTTTGCCTCACGACTTTGTTGCGACTAATTTGTATTTCATGTTTTTTTTTTACAAATATACAGGATGAAAAGCAGCCGATTTCCTTCTCGAGGTGCCAGATTTAATTTTGATTTCATCTGTCAAATTTCATGTCGATCTGCCGATCTGATCTATTCGTTAAAAATCTTTACGTGAGAACATAGTCGTAGTTGAAGTGAACTGTGCCTATCCCTAGCTTCAAGTGGAATGACAGCTCATTACACCTAAGTATTTTACGGTAAGATTTTTACAGAATAGAAATTCAGTTCAGGTGTATAGGAGTGAAAAGAAAACAGACAGACAGATTTACTTTCGCATTTATAATATTAAATAGGGATTTGTATGGATGGAAATGCAATTAAACTATGAAATAAAGTGGGCCCGCCATGTTTGTCGAAAGACCAGAGGATTCCTTTAGCGGTGTCCACCGAAACGCGATCTCCGCATGACAGTAAAGAAAGAGCTACGCGTGACGTCCATCAGGTAAATGGACTGACGACCTTCAAAAGGCACAGGATGGAACATACTCGTACTACAGTAGTGGACTGCAATAAACCGAATTGATGAATTGATTCCGACATAATGTTAATTATTTCTCTTCTGGGAATCACTAGAACTAAATACATTTTCTATCATAAAAGTTGACGATGACACTTTCATTATTTGAGCTCCTTAAGTTCTGAGTTGATCTGCGCGATGATTGACAAATGCGTGCACTGACTGGAGAGGTCCACTCAAATCTGTGTGGTTCTTTCCTCAAAAGACCATTTCAGACACCAGTCTACATGGTCCTCAAATGATCTGACCAAAATTATTTCCGGGTTTTGATATACACATTAATATAATATAATAATATAATATAATAATATAATATAATATAATATAATATAATAATATAATATAATATAATAATATAATATAATAATAATATAATATAATATGTTTATTCAAAAAATTAAAAGGCATAAAAATAATTACAGTTTTGCTTAAATGTAAATTGTATTCCTAAGACTTACGTGCCTGAACTAGGTAATCCTGTTTTTCAGGCGAAAAGTGCTAAAATAGTCGGATAAAATTTATAAACAATCAAAAAAGTTGACACTAGACAAATAAATTAAATGTAGAGTAGCTTAAAACCTAGTTTCTAAATTTAACAAATACTTGTTGTAGGTGAGGATCTATGTTTACTTTAACACAGTTAATAAATTCTCTGTATCTTCATAAGACATACTTTGGAGAGCCTCCTTGAGAATTCTCTTACAATTTGTGTCGTTCAGGGAATAAATGTTTGCTTTTAAGTTTAGTCTATTATAAAGGAGAGGACCGAGGTACAGGTAAAATTTGGATATAAAAGCATGTTTTGTTGTATTTTGTGGACAGACTATATCTTTACGTCTTTTTTTTGTATATTCCGTGCTGTAGGGTAGAGCCCTGTGTTGTTTTAGTACAATGCCCATGATAAATAGTTGCCGAACTGTTAATACTTCACAAGATTTGTATAGGAGGTTAGTAGGAAAAAGGAAAGGGCGGAAAGTAGACACTTTAAGAACCGCCCTCTGAGCTCTCTCGATGGTTAGTAACACTGTTTTACCCGCTCCACCCCATGTGGTAATACAGTACGTTATAATCGATTGACATAAAGCAAAGTAAACTTGTCTAACAATTTTTGTGTCAGCAATATAGCGTAGCCTTTTAAAAACGAATATTAACTTGCGAATTCTATTATTTAAAGCTGATATATGTTGCTTGAACGAGAGTGTTTCATCTATTATAACACCAAGGTATTTTGTTTTATTTACCATTTTAATGTTGGGACATACACATTGGTTATCAGTGGGATTTGTGCAATAATGAGCATATAATGTCGAGTTGCTAGTTGATGTTTGCTTGCGCATCGAAAACTTAATGTAATTTGTCTTGTCTGCATTTAGTGTTAGTGAATTATGTTGAAGCCATTTATTAACAACATTGAATCCGTGTTGCGCAAGCTTGTAGACATTTTTTTCTGAGTCAGCCGAGAAAAGAAGGGCAGTGTCGTCAGCATATGAAACAATTTGGCCGTGATTTAGATTTAGATTACAAAGATCGTTTATGTATATCAAAAAAAGGGTAGGCCCTAAAATACTTCCTTGGGGAACTCCGAAGGACGTGTTTTTTTTAACATCGCTGAGAACATTAGCAATCCTTACACATTGGGTACGGTCTTCTAGATAGCTCTTAAATAGTTTAAGCTGGGTGCCTCTGATACCTATGGCTTCAAGCTTATGCAACAGAATAGGAATAGAAACCGTGTCAAAAGCTTTTGCGAGGTCCAGGAAGATTCCAACAGTGTGGTTACCTTTATCAAGTTCTTGGGCTAGATAGTCAGTCAGATGATGTACGGCATCGTCTGTTGACATTTTAGGCCTAAATCCAAACTGCCGTTTAGATAAAATTAATTTATCCTCCAAGTATTTGTAAAGCCTTTTATTTATAATTTTTTCTAATATTTTAGACATAGAAGGCAGCAAGGAAATAGGTCTATAATTTGTAACTTGATCTTTACTGCCTGATTTGTAAACAGGGACAACTACTGCTTTTTTTAGGCACTCGGGAAAAAGACCTGTAGATAAACATTTTTGGAAAATATAAGTCAGCGGCTGTATCAAAATGTGTCTGAACTGTTTAATAATTTTATTTGATATGTTATCCCAGCCAACTGCACAGTCGTCCTTTAAACTCATAATTATCGTATCCACTTCAGTCTCGTCAGTGTCTAGCAACGCAAAGGATGATAGAATAGTGCTACACGTAAATGGTGTGCTTGTTAGATATTGTGATTCGCCCCGAACGTTTTCAGCCAGGCACTTTCCAACATTAACATAAAAACAATTTGCAATGTTGGCAGATGTTAACTGTGATGAGTGTGCTTGCAGTAAACTTGAAGATGACTGATTTTGTTTAGAGCTATACGTTACACTTTTAATAAAATTCCAATTTTTTTTACTATCAGTACCAGCCTTTTCTAGTGCAATTTTATCGTAGTTGCTTTTAACCTTTCTTATAAGATCATTACAAAAATTACGGTACCGTTTATATGACAGTTGCAAAATTAAGTTGTCTGGATTGGATTTAGCTTTCATATGCAGTTTATCTCTATTTTTCATACAGCGAATGAGTCCTGTCGTGATCCATGGTTTTATGTTGTAATTTTTGTTATTTAGCCGAGTTAAGACTGTGTTCTTTTGAATTGCATGTTGTACACTTTTGATTAGGTACAACATACAAAACTGCGGATCAGCGGAATAGTAGACTGGGTCAAAGTCGATATTACGTAAGTCTTCTTCAAGTTTATTGACATTTAAACTCGAAATGATGCGAGTCACTGCTTTAGGTAATTTACAATTTAAAATAAGCAGGGTAGCACTGTGATCGGTTATTGTTGAGTTAGTTACAAGGGCAAGAGCAGGGAAATTCGACTTGAGCATTATATGGTCCAAGCAGGAGCCACTTTGATGTGTAGGAAGCGTGTGAGCGGGAAGCAAACCATGGAAGGCGCATAGGTTAAGGTATTCCTCAGCGGATGCGTCAGCATTTTCTGGAAGAATATTGATATTAATATCTCCAATTAAAATGGTATTTTTGAGAGATGACAGGTTCTGCATGGTGTCGTTTAGAGAGTCAGTGAAATTGTTTATATTTCTAAAAGAGGGGGGTCGATATAAGGCAAGTATCGCTAATTCTGACCCAATTTTAATTAACAATCTGTTACAGTCTTGCATATCTGGTTCCTCGACAGACACATTGAGATGATTTCTTGCATAAACTATCACCCCATCGTTCTGATTGTAGTTAACATTACTTTTATACATATTATATCCCGGAATTATTGGTATGTTATACTGTTTGGAAAGCCAACATTCGGTTAAGACAATAACGTCACAGTCAAAGTCTAGACGTTTTAACAAAATGCTAAAATTGTCGAAATTCTTAAAAATACTGCGTATATTTTGGGTTAGTACGGTAAGTGGATTAGTGTAGGAGGAGAGATATTGCTTACAGTGTTCAACTTCACAAACATGGGATTCAGATACAGAGAAATTATCTAGGTCATTGAATAAATTATTAATCATAACTATAAAATGTAATAACAAGGGCCAGAAAAATACGTGATTAACGGCGCTCTTAGGCGCCTCCATAATCAACTGAATTTATGTACCTCTTTTCAGCCATTATTTTCGCTGGACAGTCAGCATCACTTGTCTTGTGATTGCTCGGCTTTTTGAAGTGCAAGCAAGTAGCGCATTTTGGTTCCTCAGCCTTCTTTGTGCATTCTTTTATGGAGTGACCCTGATCTCCACAGTGGCCACATGTATGGGTAGTCTCCCGACATGATTTCGCCGCATGTCCGTACTGCTGGCACTTATAACAGCGTGTGACTAGAGTAAAGTCTCTCACAGGGCATGACGACCAATTTATAAACACTCTGTCTTTAGATATCAGGGCTTTACGTATGTCTGCAGATACTTCAATAATATAATTACAGGTCTCAGCGTCCTTCTTACCTGACTTATGGCTTAACTTAATGGAGGTCAAAAAGGTTTCGAGGCTGCAATCCTGGAGGTTCTCGGCTAGGTTTTGGTGGAACAAACAAGTAAAAACTTCCATATCTTGCATTGATGAGGGTACTCCGATAACTACTACTCTGGGCTTTCTTTTTTGGGGCTCGTCTACTGTAAGTCCTGAATTTGATAAGTGCATCGTTTTTTTCACTTTCTCAATATCGTCCTTCGTTTCAGTGCTGATAATGACACCGCCATTTTTCGTCTTACGTAGTCCTCTTACTTGAAGTTTCATTTGCTCGGGGCATATAATTTTTTGGACAAGTGTTTTTGTCTCCTCACTAGACTTCAGTTTGTCGTTAGGGTATATGGCCACAGAGCTTAAATTCATAGGCTGTATAAAACTATTCGTACCTTTTTTAACCATCTCAGCAAAAGAAGTTCCCGTGACTGGTTTCCTTGAAGCTCCGATTGACAGCTTAAGGTCTTGTAGTTGCTGCGACAGATCAATTTGGTCTTCGAGTGTTCGGACTGTGGAGTGGGCCCGGACGGCTTTCATCTTAAGGGACTGGTACTGCACGGCCATCTGCGACGTGCCGTGACTAACTTTTCGGCATAAAGTGCTGATACGCAGTTTTTGCTCCATGTTTAATTTGCCCTCTGATGCAATAGAGCATACTTCGTTAAGGCACTGCTCAATGGACGACATCCAGTTCTGGATTTCCGGCGTTGATATCGCTTCCATCATGACCTCGTCTCTTTGGCTGGGCGGTTGAGGGTGCGGTGCGGGTACAGGTGCGGGCTCGGGCGCAGGTGCGGGTGCGGGCACAGGTGTAGGAGGTGGACTCCGAGCACATCTGCCACCCCGGCTGAAGGGACTGGTTGCCATTATTATAATACCAGTTATTTACTTTATGTCACTTAAACACATTTCCACATATACGATTTACACATATTATGCCTACGTTTGCTTTACTACTCGCTATTTGGTAAAACCAGGTCACGATTCAGCAAGTGACTATTTATTTATTTTATTAAATCTTCGACACGTCTGTTCACAACAAAGTTGCAATGTTCAATTGACAGTGATGGACTTTATATATATATACAATGACATGAAAATATTATTTGAATTATTCTGAATGTGAAGACAATGAGGATATTCGTTTTTTTAAGTATTTTTGTCTTTTTGGTTTGTTAGTTTTAATCATGGGCTATCATGGTCATCGTATAACATCACTGCGGTGCAAAAGGCAATGGGAAACCACTGCACTATTTTAACCAAGAAATCTATGAAAGTGGATAGGGTGCGTTCCGGCTACCACCCGGCGCCATGTGGAGTCCAGGTCTCATGGTGTGAAATATGCTACTGGCCACACTGTTGTGACTTACCAGGCACAGTGCGGACAGTATACTACTGGGGACACTATAACTGGTCATCGCACACGGCTTCACAAAAAGTTAAAATTGGGAACCTGGAATGTTCGGGGAATGATCCAACCAGGGAAAAAAGAGATTACAGACATAGAGCAAGCACATTACTACCTAAAATACTAAGGATTACCGAAACTCAAATGAGAGGCTCAGGATACTTAACGGCCCCCAAGGGCCACACAGTATATATTTCAGGCACATAAAGTAAAAATAAGAATGGCGTGGTTTTGTCTGTGACACCCGAAGTAAACAAATCGGTGCTATGTTATAACCCGGTAAGTGACCTGATCTTGACTTTGAGAATCAATTCAAAACTATGTCGTGTCAATTTAGTGGTGGTATATGTCCCAACGTCCACCTCAATAGAATCTGATACTCAAACATTCTACAACCAAGTCAACGATACTCCAAAAAGTGTGGTTCTTTCTTCAAAAGACCATTTCAAACACCAATCTACATAGTCTTCACATGATCTGACCAATATTATATCTAGACTTCAAAAGAGACTGTGAGTTCTGTGTTTGTTTCGGCCTTTCTTTTCAGAGTAGTGTGATATAAAAACGTTGATCTCATATAGATTAAATGTGTTTGTACAAACCCACTTAATTATTTGAAATACAATCATTTATCATTTACTGAACCTTCGATTTTATAGTCATTTGAAGGGAAACTTTTATTGAATTAGTTTTTATTTGAAACAACAAAGACAAAAAATTCTTGGTATTAATGTTAAAATATTTGTCTAGACATAAAATGGATATTGTTGGCAACCTAAATGCTGAACATTAAAAGTAACTGATGTCAATACATTTGAACAAAGAAAAGGGTAAGGTAGGGGGACGGGGGTAGAGTTTTAGCTTACATTATGTATCCTTGAGTAAGTTAATTCTATCATGAAGTTATTCGAACTTTGAAAGCATAAGGAAGCATTTTGGGAGGCCAAAGTAAAATGATACGAGTACCATGACTTTTGAAGGTCGGAAATGATGTCAAACATGTAACTTTTGTGTAATGTACACACAGTGCAATGCATTAAGGGGACTACAGGACCTAAACGCAATTTCTTTTTCATGCCTAAAAGTATATGATCCACTGCAGTAAACAAAATCAGTAAATGTATGATATTCATCAGGATTTAGGCTCGTTTGTTAAAATATAATACACTTATTTGTTACGATTGAAAAAAAAAAACACGAAGACAACTCAAAATAAAAACCATTAATAAACGTACTCATTTTATTTACACATGCAACCATAAATGCTAAATGTTAGATGACTTTATTTCTGTAAGTAGGTTTGTACAAACACTTTCACATGTCAATCATGTTTTAAAAACTAGATGAGATCGGCGTTTCCGATCTCACTACTCTGTTAAGAAAGGCCGAAACAAACTCAGAGGTCACGGTCTCATTTAAAGTCCAGACATAATCTTGGTCAGATCATGTGAAGTCCATGTAGATTGGTGTCTGAAATGGTCTTTTGAGGAATTAACCACAGAGAATGAGTATACCTGTCCAGTCAGTGCACGCATTTGCCAGTAATCATGCAGCTCAACACGGAACTTTAGGAGCTCAACGATTCAACGAACATTACCAAAGAAATGCATGAATGCATAAATTACTCAAACTTCCAGACCATGATTAAAACTAACAAAAAAATAAAACTGAAAAATAACAACAAATCCACATTGTCTTCACCGTGTTTCTGTTCACTGTGTGAAGGAATTATAAAGGACCATGGGGGATTTTGTATGAACCACGTCACCCTACAACAGTCATGGGATACGTGTCAATTTGTTAATTGGGGCCCAAAAAAGCCTTAAGTATTAGTTGCAAAAACTATTGGGTGTATTTATAACAAAAAATACTTGTTGGCAAAAATATTTTTATTTTTATACAATAATCAGTTTTTCCACAAACAGAAAAGCATATTTCACGTAAACAAATGATGATTCTATAAAACAAAATACTTGATTCTCAAACTGAAAATCATTGAGTATAACAACAGTGTTTAAGTTAATTAGCACAAGCAGCGCCACCTCTTCGCAGACAGTTCCGACTCACCGCGAACTATGCGACACTCGGTTCCAACCCACTGGAACCCAACTGGCATTGGCAAGCATCGCAAGATACAAGACTTAGTCCACTATCGACCTCCGGTCTTCGGAGGGGAGTGATGTGGCGACATCTACACCGCCACATGCGAACAAACGCATCAATCCTGCATCGCGCAAGCAGAGTTTACCGTGCAGATAGCATATATACAACTTCCCGACAACAAACATCGGGCAGTTGCCCACCAGATACGACATCCATCTGGTCGGAGGATCCTCCCTTTTCTAAAGGGTATGAGTGAACTTTACAGCCTGTTCCTCATATCCCTAAAACTGGTGACCCCGAAGTGATGAACATCATCCCTTCACTGGTGACCCCGACGTGATGAACATCATCTCTAAATACTTATTAACTCATTAGTACAGCCAAAAGCATGTCAAACGACACACTACTAGCTTAAGTTAAGCTCTCTAATTTAAAAGAAACAGAGGTAGTCCAAAGAGTCAAGCTTGACGTGCTCTTGACTGTTCTAACAATTACATTTAGTCGTCTATGAAAATATTATCAAGCATTTGTGCTGGTGCATTAAAGTTAATGTGACGCCCTAACCCCATAAACCATATAATGGATATCATGTGCGCACAACTTCCCACAGTGCGATTGCCGGTAAGGCAAGTGCAGTACCAATAAGCAATAGCATGTCTGCCAACCAAATCCCGGTCTATTAAAATATAACTATTATAAATACGTGAACGGACATGGTGCGACTGAATCGAAAACAAAAGCAAGCGGTATATTTAAAAACTGTTACCCTTTCTGGAAACATTACTAAGATTACCATATTCTATTCCTTTTATTGCACAATAAGTAAATGTGTTAGTAAAACAGAAAAATAAAAACAGTATATTATAAAAACTTCTTTTTTACGTGTGGAAATTCTCATGAATGTCCTCCACCCTGGGGTAGGTGGAGGGGTCTGTTAGACTCTTACTGACTTAAACCACACGGTGTTCTGCTGTTACCTTTAGCCGGGGTGCTGGAGTGCTTGCTTGATTCCTCTTATTATAAAACCTATACCCCACGTATTTGAGGGACGTCGCCATAGTAAAAATTATCAATCCTACTAGGCGCTTCAAATGACACTTATTTCAAATCTGTTGGATGGTGGGGAGGTTTCTTCCCATCATCCTTTAAAACGTGAAAAGATTCCATGATGAAACCATGTAAAAGTTATATCAAAAGAAAAGGCTTCTTGTTTTATAATATTATATCGTTATTATTTTTAAAAAATATATAAAATCTAGCAGTTCTAGCACATGCACCAGCCGACCAGTGCCCGCCGAGACGCACTACAAGACACACCGCATTAAAAGAGGGCCTTAAGAAATAATATAACTTAATGACGTTACGTTATAAAAAAAAAGTTATTTGAGAAAGTATTTTTGTTTTCAGTTTATGAACCACATACCGAAAGGCGGATCGATTTGCAGAAAAGACAATCTGTCACGTCTTTTACGTTGTATGAAGAGGATATATGGAGCTGTATACGATTTCAGGTATTTGCGTTGTCTTTGTAAAATCTAGATCCTAGTATGTAGGAAGGCGGTAAGACAGATTTATTGGAACGAAGTTTTGCGGTGGGAGTAAACTGGTAGAAAAATGTTCTTAAAAATAATGTAATTTCAAAGAAGGCATAGTAAAAATGAAATAATCGAAAAAATCTGTTGAATCGATGTAAAAATGAAGAAGATACACGCTTTTAAAGTTTTTGGAGGGGATTATTCCTGTCCTTGTCGCGCGGTACGGACAATGTATATTTGTAACAACAATATTATTTAAAAGAGTGTCCATGGAGTTTCTTGCCCGTTCTTCTCCATAGTGACCTACTGCGCTTTGGAATGGGCAACTAGCTTCATATTTCTGACTGACCGACTCCTTGACAATTCAAAAGTGCCTGTAAATGGTTTAATTGAAATAAATGATTTGAGTTTGAGTTTGTACGGCGCTAGTGTGAAGTTACGTAGTCGTGACGTCACTTCTACGATAGTGCTGTCCTAGTCTAACACCTACTTTAAATTTAAAACGTTTAATACTTTGCAGTTATTTAAGCTTTTACACTTTTTGTAATACTATTTGCACTATTTGAAAAGAAAAAATTTTTTGAGATAAAAATAAAAAAAAATTCATCATCCCCATTATAATAATAGAAAGACACACAGAGAGATCATGGTTTTCGAGTAATATGAAATTTTTTCCCCATTTTAAATTTTTTGCAGCTGCCATCTTGGATTTGATGTTTGTTTTTTAATATTATTTTACAGACATTAAGAACTCGTCCTTGACCTCTAGGAAGATACGGTTTTACTGGTATAGGTATTATAAATATGCTTTTTTTCCACAATTATGGCTAACTGTCAATGTGCGGCAAACAGTCGAACTTGATTATTTATTTGTCTCCCTCTCTCGAGAGACGTTGTAATAATTGGTAGGTATTGGTTTTACTAGTGGCCCAACCTTGACCACTAAAACTGGTGCATCATGGAAGTATTCGACGTCAGTGCACCTCTGATGTGTTTCGACGTCTAACAAGACGTTACGTTCTGGCGTGCCTTGCTACTTTGATTGCACTTGGTTTACAGACAAGAGTACAGATATGTGTGCGAAAGCACACATAGGAAGGATTAACCTAACCTAACTTTTTTTTTTTTTGTTCCCGGTGTGGAAAATCCTCATGGATGTCCTCCGCCCTGGGGCGGGCGGAGGGGTCTGTCAGACTCTTACTGACTAAAAACCACCCCGGTGTTCCATCTCACACCTACGCCGGGGTCGCGGGTACACATTATTCTTCCACAACCCCGGCTGGTGCCGGCCCGCTTGCGCGGGCCCCGTCTCGGGCGGGGGGAGTGAGATGTACTCCCCCTGCAACGTCTGTGAGCGGCGCACGCGGAACACTACGCGCGCCGCCTTCTCGGGTCCTGATGTTGGGGAGCGACGGATGTCCCCGAATCCGTCGCCCCTGGACCCATTTAGGGGGGCTGGTAGAGGGCGTTGTCCGCCCTCCGCCTGCGCCCGGTGCGCCTGCTGCGGATCGGGAGAGTGGACGAGATCTCTCTCTCCCTTTCCGCAGCCTCCTTCTGCGAGATGACTGTTTCGCAGAAGGAAACCACCGCGTCCCAGGACTCGGCGCTGCCGACCATCGAACTCACTACGGTCGGCAGCGACAAGTCACTGCCTACTTCTGAGATGAGGGCACGTCGCGGCTCCTCCCAAGCGGCACACTCTGCCAGCGTATGCCACGCCGTGTCCTCCCGGCAGTCGACGCAGTGGTGACACCGAGCGTCCGGCTCCCTGTTTATGCGATGCAGGTACTTCCCGAAGCAGCCATGCCCCGAGAGCACCTGCGTCGCCCGAAACGACAGGGAGCCGTGCCTCCTCCCGAGCCAGAGGTCGAGCACTGGCCGGACCGCCTCGACGATGACGAGGCCGGCCGGCCGGGTAGTGCGTGAAAGCCTGTCCCGCCATTCCGCCACCAGGACCTCGCGAAGCTGCGACCGACGCTGCTCCATATGGCGCTGCATCGGCCGCTCGCCCCGCACCCTCGCTTCCTCGCGCCACCGATAAAGTGACGCGAGCACCTTCGCGTCTAGGTCCCATGGCGGGGATCCGGCCAGTACACAAGCCGCCTCGTAGGAGATCGTGCGATACCCCCTTATGACTCTGACGGCCATTGCTCTCTGCGGCTTTCGCAGCACAGAGATGCTAGCGGCCGTCAGGTCAGCCGCCCAGATCGGGGCCCCGTAAAGGGCCATCGATCGCACGATCCCCACGTAGAGCCGCCTACAAGCGGCGCTCGGGCCCCCCAAATTGGGAAGCAGCGTTGCCAGCGCCCCGGCCGCGCCCAACAACTTGGGCGCCAGCCGCCGGAAGTGGGGTCCGAAGTCCCACCGGCTGTCGAGCACCAATCCCAGATATTTCATGGTGGGCTCGACAGCGATCCGGACCCCCCCGACCACAATGTGTGATCCGGCCGGCGGCGCCCGCCGGGGGCCAAACTTTGTTTTTTTTTTTTTTTTTTTTTTTTTTTCAGCGAAGAAAATGCCTATCGCATACCGCGCCGTCCGGGGAGACTACGTGGTGGAAAACTCCGCCTGTGCACCTACTTTCGCCTTGATGGGTGAGCTGCGAGAACTGCTACGCATGACATTCGCGGCCCATCCAGCGTGGCCCACTTCTGGGCGCCCTCTTCTTTGCCCGCCTCCGGGCTTCCTTCTCCTTCGGCGATGTCCGGGTGCACTGGGACATCACCACAACTCCAGGGGTCATGCAACATGAACGATAGAGTCCCCGATCTTTCGTCCGCTGACCCCTGTTATGGCAGCATCAAGTCGGCGTTTCGCCGTCTGCGCCGTCCTACCCTTCTGCGACGAATCGGGTCAGTGAGAGAATCTGCCTCCCTAACCCGCTCCGCCGCTTCTTTTTGCGAGATAACATCCTCGCAGAAAGACGCCACCACCTCCCATGCCCTTTCACTGCCGACCATAGTTCTAACAACGGCCGGCAGCGTCAGGTCCTGCCCAATTTCTGCCGCCAGAACACGACGCTGCGCCTCCCAGGCAGGGCACTGCTCGATAGTGTGCAGGGCCGTGTCCTGGTTGTAACCACACTGGATACCCACGGGGGTCGCCTCCCGTCTTGCCACTTTGTGCAGGTACTTGCCAAAACACCCATGCCCCGACAGTACCTGCACCAAACGGAAAGACAACGTCCCGTGCCCACTCCTCTAGGATAGGCTGGATAGCCCCAACAGTCCAGTGACCGGCGCTAGAGGTCTCCATCCTCTCCGCCCATTGCCTCATGATGGCAATCTTCGCCTCTCTGCGCCACCTCATCACCACTTCAGGCGGCGGGCCACTGCCGCTCTCCGCTCGAGCTTCCGCACGTCGCAGGTGAACTTCGGCGAGGACTTGCGCCTCCAGATCCCACGGGGGTGTTCCCGCTAATGCGAACGCCGCCTCGGCTGAAATCGTGCGATATCCGCGTATTACCCTGACCGCCATGACCCTTTGCGGTCTCCGCAGCTGAGCCTTGTTCTGGGCAGTCAGGGAGTCCGCCCACACTGGAGCGCCGTACAGCGCCATCGAGCGCACCACCCCCGTGTAAAGCCGTCGGCAGCTCGCACTCGGTCCACCCAGATTCGGCAGTAACCGACTTAGGGCGGAAGCTGTGCCGATCAGCTTCGGGGCAAGTTGGCAGAAGTGCTCACCGAAGCTCCACCTGCGGTCCAGAATCAGGCCCAGGTATTTCATATAGGCCCGCACTATAACCTGCTCGCTACCTAAAGTGATGTAGGCTCCCGCCGGAGGCCGGCGGCGGGGCCCATAAAATACCAGGGCCTCCGTCTTCTCGATCGCCACTCTAAGACCCAGCGCTTCAATGCGGCTGATGACCAGGGACGTTCCCTCAATGGCCAAGCGCGCCACCTCCTCAAAGTTTTCTCCCCGGGCAGTGATAAGAGTGTCATCAGCATAACAAATGACGCCCAGCCCGGGTGAGAGAGCAGCACGAAGGGCCCAGTCGTACCCCACGTTCCACAGGGGTGGCCCGAGGACCGACCCTTGTGGAACACCACATGTAACAGGCGTTCGCACGATTTGGCCATTGCGTCCCTGATAACTAACACATCGCCCCCGCAGATAGTCTGCCAGCAGCTGCCTCAGGTATAAAGGTACCCGATGAAAACGGAGCGCCTCTCCGATACAGCTGAATGGCATAGTGTTAAACGCATTGGCGATGTCTAATGAAACCGCCAACATTACATCGCCTTGCGTTACCGCCTCTATCGCCTGGGTCTTGAGACGCATAATGGCGTCCACGGTCGAACGCCCGCCTCTAAAACCGAATTGTGCCTCTGAGAGATTTGGGCCAACCGTTTCCAAATGCTGGACGAGGCGGGTAGCGAGAATCTTCTCCAGCATCTTCCCCACCTCATCGAGCAGCACTATTGGTCTGTAGGCCGATGGCGACTCCAGGGGTCGTCCAGCCTTTTGCAGAAGGACAAGCCGACCTTCTTTCCAAGGCTTAGGGAACAGTCTCGACGTCATATAGGAATCGAACAGTTCCCTAAGCCTATCCTCCATCGCATCCAACGCTAGAGCCAATACCTTTGAAGGCACACCGTCTGGTCCTGGGGCGGAGGTTTTTGATCGCGCTCGTAAAATCACCGCCTCCATCTCCGCATCTGTGATGACTGGAGTCTCCTCTTCGACGTTCGGGTCATCCGCTGGTAGAGTTATTGTGGGTGGTGTGTACTCCGCCCGGCTTGGGAAAAGTGCTGCCACGACTTCGGCAAGGAACTGAGGCTGGAGAGATTCCGTTAGTGGGGGGCCTTGGGCTCGGAGTTTAGTCCGCGCAGCACGATACGGGCGTCCCCAAGGATCTCGGTTTAGACCGTCCAACATCTCACGCCTCGCCAGCTCCCTTGCTCGGAAGATCGCCAACTGTAGAGCTTTCCGAGCGCTTCGGTAGAACTCATACAGTTGGGATTCCAGCTCCTCATTACGATGGCGCAGTCTGCGCACTTGCGAGTAGGACCTCCGGGCAATAATACAGGCCTCGCGGAGGTCCGCCAACTCCCGGGACCTGCCTTTTTAAAGGCCGACTACGCGTTCGAGGCATAGAGGCATCGCACACAGCCGTCATGGCAATGCGAAATCTTTCAGCCTCAGCATCAACCCCGTCAGTGGAAAGCGGTGAAGATAACCATGCCTGGACAATGGCGGCCTCCTCCAACAGGTCTTTATCAAGCCGTTTCACTGCCCAACGTGGAAAGTGTCGAGCTTCAGAGCGTGGAGACACTCTCGGACCCTGCGAAGTGGAGACATCTATACGGATGTACAGGTGATCCGATAGGGTCTCCACACTATCCAGAACTCGCCAGCCCTGAACACGTGTGGCTATGGCAGGGGTAGCAAATGAAAGGTCTACTATCGACCCCCCTGCCGTCGCACACAAGTATTAGAGGAACCTCTGTTTAAGAGACAGAGGCCTGCAGCTACCGCCCACTCCACGACAGCTTCTCCCCTAGCATCCGTTCTTGGGGAACCCCACGCGATAGATTTCGCATTGAAGTCCCCCATGACCATAACATGGCCCGGCGTCATTCGCCGAACCGAGGCTCCCAATCGATCCAGGAAGTCCTCGAATTCGGCCAGGCTCCTATGTGGGGAGAAATAAACTCCGAAGAGTACGACGCTACCCCGCGTGACCGCAACGTATCCCGGGCCCCTCTCTCTGAATGAGAGAGGTGGGCAATGAGAGGCCGTAGAGCCGATAATGGCGACAGAACCGTCCGCGTCACCTACCCAATCAGGGCGGGGTGGGACGAAATACGGTTCCGCCGCGACGGCTACGTCGATCGACCACTCCACCATGGTTTGAAGGAGCAAGTCCTGTGCAGCGGCAGAGTGGTTTAGGTTCGTCTGTAGTAGGCAATGATTACGGACTTGGTTCATAGTTAGTCCGCAATCATTACCTCCTCTTGCGACCGTTCCAGTCGCACCACACTTGAACCAGTCTTTCCTCATCTGTCTCATATTCATGCATGTACTTCTTAAGAATAGTCAGTAGTACTAGAACGTAGAGACTGGGTACTGTGAGGATGTTTAAATCCAAGAAATGTGGGCGACAGCTCTCTCTTTGTGAAATACGGACGATAGTACGTACAGCTCTTTTCTGAAGGACAAAACCTCTTTGTAGTTATAGTTATACCTGTTCCCCCAAAATTGCATGCTATACCTTAATTTAGACTCAACTAGCGTGTAGTATACTAGTTTTAATCGTTTTATGTCAATTACTTCTCGAAGGGTTCTTAGCGCATAACACACAGATGACACGGATGCATCCAAGGCGGCTAATTCCTTCTTCCAATTCAATAAGTCATCTACGTGCCCCCTAAGAATTTAGCTTCTCTCACGAGTTCAATTTTGTCACCATGTAGTCTTATTTTCACGGTGTCTTTATTACGAGCACTTGTTTTAAAAAACATTATTTTGGTCTTTGTACTATTAATTTTTAGTTTATTATTTGTAAACCATGAATAAAGGTATCTTAGAGCTGCATTAACTTTTTCCGTGAGTTCTTTAGTGTTATTTGCCCCAATAATGGCATTCGTGTCATCCGCACAAACCACAAGTTGTATGTCAGGAAGAATTTTGTTTTATTAATGACAAAAATGTTTTTAATTTATTAAGTCATTGGTGAACAAAATGAACAATATGGGCCCCAATATCGATCCTTGCGGAACACCGGCAATAATTAACATTTTTCTGTTTTTTTAAGTAGTAAAACAAAAGTTGAGATGCTTTGCCTCTCACTCCGTAGTGATTTAGTTTAGCTATGAGTAGATCGTGATCAACAGTGTTGTAGGTACACTCTGCCTAACTCTGCCTCTGCCTAACTCTTCGGGGAATACACCCGCTATGTTATTGTTATATAAAATGACATAGAATGCGCCGGAGTAATAAACTTTTTTGCCATTTTTCCAGTTGAATTTTAATTAAAACTAGGCTTCATGTAATTTTCCATTCCTTTTTCTGCTCCAGAAACAAACAAAAGTCCGTTTTTTTTAAACCAGAAAGTTTTTTGACAGGTGTGATGCCAAAACTAATTTTAGAATAGAATAGAATACATTTATTTGCAAAGAGTGTAGGTATTACAAAGCAGATGTTACAATATCAATGTTAAAGTCCTTGTACATTCTGCCTATAAGGCATGCAATAATATTACGAGTTACAATTATAGAAATGAACTAACCTACGAGAACTAAATCTATAAAAAATTTAGTTTTTATTTTTGGTTTCTTGATTAGAAGAAATTATTGGCTAAAAAGTCGGCTATAGAATAAAAGCTAATTCATAATTCTGCAAGTTTTTTTAAATTATTCTAAATGATTGGTCTTTTATAAAGTTAGGTATTTTATTATACACAGTCGGTGCCATACAAATTATACTTTTTTTAAAGTGCAGTCTTATATGCACCTGTGTGCAACAAGTTTTGGTACTAATATCTCATGCTTGTACTTCTTTTCCTAGTGTAGTTCAGAGAAGGAAATAAATATTTATTCGTTCTGACAAACATGGCTTATTCTAGTGTATAAAGACATGGGAACGTCAAAAATTTATGAGATTTAAAAACGGAGATGCAATTATCTGTTTGTTTTAAACCAAACATTGCTCTCAGGCAGCGTTTTTGACCTTTAATAATACTTTCCCTTTCAATACAATTGCCCCGAAATATTATGCCGAATCTTAAAACTGATAAAACCAGGCCATGGTAAGTATTGTTTGATGATTGACATTTTTTGACAACTTGTGTAATCCTGCAGATGTGCTTTTTTTCGGCAGATCTTCTCTGCGCGTGCCTTCCAATTTAGTTGGCTGTCTATTGTAGTAAAAAAAAAAGGTAATATTTTCTATGTCCACGGTTTGATTGTTGCAATGCATATTCATGTCTTCAGGATATATTCGTAGGTAGAAGTGCATTATTTTAGTTTTATTTATATTAATATTTTAGTAATTATTATTCAGCCAGTTTATTGCCGTGTTAAGCGTATTGTTGATGTCACTTGACTTCATATGATTCTTTGTTGAGACATTCTATTATTAATGTGCAGCAAATAGAACCATAGGATGGGTAATTTGACGTGGAAGATCATTGATATACAATAAGAATAGTGGTGGCCCAAGCACTACCCTGCAAGACGCCGTTTAGACGCCTATTAGGTCGAGTTACTTCATTAATTTCTTATTTGAGGTTGTAGCTCAAAATAAAGCATTTAAAATCTAAAGTTATTTTTTTATACCTATATTAAAGTCTCAGCCTATAATTATTTTTGTTTGGTTTTTAGTACATATTCTTAAAACTGCATCCAGGTTTTCTTAAAATTTGCTTTAGTTAGATAGCTTTGGCGATCTATGTTCAATGTCGCAACACTTAATGATTCCTGCTATCGAGAATCTATTTACGTCTGATAGTTCTCTATATTCACATCCTTTTTTCAGATTACTATCTGGGATTTAAAAAAAAACTTTACCTACTTGGTTATAAGTAGTAAAATCTACGATTTTCACACAGTACAGTTATGTCTTAATGTTAAACAACACTATTAAAATCTCCGCTAATTACTTCGGTATCCGAGATAGATACACAACAAAGGTTAATTATATTTGATGAATGACGTCTTTTGAATTAATGCTTTACCTATGTCTGTAAAAATAAAGATATTTTACGTTACATTTATCTTCATCATCAGCCTACAGCAGTCCACTGCTGGATATAGGCCTCTCCAATTGCACGCCATTCAGCTCGACTCTCGGCAACTCTCATCCAGCTGCTACCAGCCACCCATCACGTTATATTATTTCATTGCAAATCACAAAAGATGTTATCATTTAATTTCTACCATTGCGTGTTCTGAGAAGACGTGAAATATTATCATAATTGTTTTGATTACCAATCGTATCTTTGACTAGTTAATAGGCATAATTTCGAATGTTTCATTCGATTTCTGGAGTTCAATTAGTTAAGTAAAAGTCTCAAATATCTATGCAATCGCGTGAAGGTAATTTGTATTGTAGGTAAGTTATTAGTGTTATTACGTACAAAGGTAATGAAAACAAGTTTTCGTATTAGTGGGTAAAATACTGTAAACAACGTTACGTTACTTATATTTGTTTTCACCATTAATGCTTCGAAAACAAACCTGAAATGTAAATCTCATTTCATTGCTCACGACAATAATGAAAACGGTTTAATATCAGGTAATTTTTGCAAATTTAAGGCAATAAAAGCGGGCAGAAACCATTTTTGTATAAGTACGCAGCTCAACGAACCACCGATGTTGTAAATTGTAATTTTATCCTGATGGGAAATAACAACCGGGAAACCGGATTGTTTACAAAGAATAATTAAATTGATTTAAAATTGTCGTAAAATGCAGAAGCTTATATCCTTTTAAATTTCGAGAACGCTTTGGGAATTGTAAATCAGGACAATAAAAGCTGCACAGTTGCTAAGGAAATTAGGTTTAAAGTGTCACAAATTTTTTGAAAAAAAAAACACGTTCCTAGAAAAAGATCCACAGAATAACCTCCTGGTTATTCTTATTTCATAATGTCGTTGTTTCAGGATAATATCGCACTCTTATCCATCATAAAAAGTACGTTTTGTCGAAATTACCTCATATGCAATTTTGATTTATGGCCAAACCGATTCCACCTTTACGTCGAAATAATTTTGACAAATACAACGTTGTTTCGGGAACTCACATAATGTCGGGAACGTAAAAATAAATGATCAAAGTCTATCCGTCAATCATAAAAGTTACGTTTAATCATAGACTTAACCAGACGGTTTGGAACTTAACGTTCTTATTATCTATGTGATTCCCTATTGCTAAGGACTTAGGCATGTTTCGTTGTAATCTTTGACTTACTGCTTTTTGCTTTTGGAAGTCCTTTCTCATGAATTAATTCTAAGCGACTGCTAGCTGCCTTTATCGTTGAGAAAGAAGATAAGTCTTGGTAAGACTATATTAAGTTTAGTGTGTTTCATTGCATCAGCTCTTAATAAGATATGGATGTGATGGTTACTGCTGCTAAGCCACCGGGTCCATAGAATGAGTTCTAGTTTCATGGATTTTCAATAAGTGGTTTTCATGAAAATCATGTTTAATTATTTGAAAATTTTCCTTATTATAGGCTCACTTTTAAGGCGCTTCCCCGACCAAAAGACCTTGAGCATTCGGTCCTTCTTCGTCCCGCCGCTCAGTCTCGCTCTGTCCCGCTCCCTGCACACGCCCATTTACCATAGAATTAACAATTTTAAAGAAATATTTTTTATTTATTCCTTTTTTTTATAAATTGCACCTACCACTGCTTGTCTCGCATCACCCAAAGGTTGAATGGTAGAAAATGCCTATGGCATACTTCGCCTCTGTACATTCGTGTGCTTGAAGTATAAATAAATAATTTAAAAAAATGCGAACGTTTCAAATAAAATCAAACGTGGATTATTTTGATTTTTACATTATCAATTCATTAGTGTAATCCTTAAATTATTGGAATATCACCTTTAGCAACAGATGCATGCAATCAATAATTTTGGTTTTTAATATAAGGAGATTTGAAATGAATTTATAACACATAAAAATAAATAAGATCGTGCAATGTGTTATTAGGATATCGAACATTAATAGTGTGCTTTTTGATGTAGTTTATCACTCTTAATTAATCAGTTAATACGAGTAGCTTCTTGATAAAGCACTATCGCAAGGTTTTACTTGGGGCATAAAAATTTGGATCAACTAGACGTAGGTATGAAAACGAATCCTCAAGCCCCATCTGCACTCAATTAGTCTATGTAGACCAGTGCGTACTCAGTACGTATATTAAGGTCGGTATCCTCAGTCGTGTTCCGTGGTCCGGGTCACGAGTCAATCGTTCACGTCACACGGTATTTGAATGAACCCGCACGCACTGGATCGCGTGCCACACGGCATTACCTCGCATTACCTATTCTTGCTGAAGTAAAAAGAAGAATTTGCGCCCGAACATTTAATTTAATGTGACACAGTGGGCAGATGACTTTATTGCGGTAATGTTTGATTTCAGGAATTGATGGATTATTACTTGGTATGTCACATGTCAATTAATCTTTACATATACATTATTTTTACACCTTTTCGCAACTATTTTAGTGGTCGGCTATAAGCATAACTCTAAACAGCTAAATTCCAGTATTTTACGTGGATCTACTTACAACCCATCTGATCTCTACAACCCAATTACTGGGTACGACTGGTTGTCAGACATTCGGTCTTCTGACGACCCATAACGCTGTCAAAGGTTCACGAACGACAGTCGGACCAACGGTTTAGCGTGTTTTCCGCGGCATGGAGGGGTCTCGGTATTTAAAGACGGTCACCCATCCAGGGACCAACCGCGACAAGCGTGCGGCTGTTATTACTCTTAACTAACTGTTTTAGTACATTAACGATTGCACGGAGCGGTAAGTTACCTACTCAGAATGTTCAATCAATGTTTTTATAAGTAAGTACATTAATTATTCAGAATGCAATGTCATGACAGCGCAATATTTGTTTCACAGAATTTACTGCAGTTAATAGTTCCTAAAGATAGACTTGACATTCAACTTGACTCTGCACTCCTTGTCAACTTACAAGTTGTTGAAATTTACAATTTATTGCATTCAATTACGGACACGCTAAATGCTACTGTAATTAATTTATGATTAAAACTGAAAGAAAATCCTGAAACAGTTATAGCAAATTGAAAAAGACCTTCGGTTTAATTCTTGGTTACCATCGGACACCAAGTTCTGCTGCCAAGTTTTTAAAGGTCGTATAAAAAATTCCTGCATCGTGTCTTAAGGTGAAAGTTCACGGTAATACCAAATTATTGTTTTGAATATTAATGAACGTACGTTCTGGCAATTACCCCAAGTGGTACCGTGGAGATCGCGTGACGATTGCACTAAGAAAAAGGATTCAATGTAACAGTTTTGTTTTGTTTTGGGTAGGTAATAATATTCATTGTTGAACCAGAAAACTGATTGGATCACCCCAAACATTTGTGTTTTCGTTTAGGGGTGTGCAAGCGAGACAGAGAAAGTAATAAAAATTAAATGGATGATTACTTGGGGTAGAGAAAAATTGATGTTTGTGTACGATGCAAACAGATATTTGAATTTAAATGCCTTTGAATTTGAATGATTTCTGAAAGTCGATCAGTGAGACAAAAAATGCAATGTATAAATCTACACGCATCGATAACATGACGGTTTTCGTAAACAAAATATGAAATAGTTTTTTACGACTACGTACCTTTCATTTCATACTAGAAACGTAGGTATTTGTTATAATTTAGTAGTTACCTATTGCGTGCCCATAAGATCGTTTCTCTATTCTTGCATTTTACGTGAAAAAATTACTGCCACCGTTTTACGATACACGTGGTGTTTCCAACTTTAGAACATCCGTCCATATATTTACTTGTAAATTCTTATCACATATCAGTGCTGGCGAAGGTTTATGGTCTGCAGAGGGTACTTATGAGCCCGCACATTTTCGCTGCTAAACTGCTATTATCCGCACGCCTGAAAACTTTACGTTCCGAAATTTTCTATGTTTACCGGTAGTTAATTTTTATATCTACGATTAGCTTGTCAGTCGTGAAATTACGGACTACTCGTATTTTTTGTTACTTGAACGTAAAAGGATATGTCGGTTACCGTAAATCTTAAGGGAACTATTTTGGGAATGTTATTTATAGTCATTGATGTTCGATTTCTATAAATAGGTAACTGCGGTGTTATGTCTATTTTCTGTGTATCTACCTATTCAATTCTCAGACAGTGACTGCTCCGAACCAACGACCTAGGAATCGTATTACGTCTACGTTGATTACAACAAAATGAGTATTTAATTTGAACTATCATGAGTCAGGGAATGCAGAGTTGAAAAGAACGTTTAAATAAACGTTCTTTTCAACTAAATAGTTGTATTAAAAACCACCTGATTAATCTCTTAATGTCAAGCTTAGCTGCTGCTTAGGAAGAACTAAGTCAATTACCTTATAGTTATAGTAAGATATTATGATTAAGTCTGAAAAGAGTTCTTTTGAAAATCCTTCTTAATCATTGAAGACAAGCCGTGTCTCTGCCTGGCCCTTTTCCCAACTCGGTTGGGGCAGTTTCCAGTCTTACCAGTGCAGCTAAATACCAACTCGGTTGGGGCAGCTTCCAGTCTTACCGGTGCAGCTAAATACCAACTCGGTTGGGGCAGCTTGCTGTCTTACCGATGCAGCTAAACACCAACTCGGTTGGGGCACCTTCCAGTCTTATCGGTGCAGCTAAATACCAGTATTTTACATGGAATGACTGCCTATCTGACCTCCACAACCCAAGCCGTGTGCCTGATGGTATTTCCCATCGGCAATAATGACGGTGTTATTTATATATTAAATACAAATTTACGATATAAACATATTAAAAATTTTCTTAAGAAAATTAAGGACTGCCTGACAAGTATTGTCTTCGTACTCGATGGTAATAATTTTTTCAAGCGGTACAGAGCCCGCAACGTTCCGGTAACCTTCTGGGTTACCCGGTCAACTTGAGTACGCCAGTTCAGGGTACTATCAATATGCAAGCCTAGGTCCTTCACGTCAATGCTAAAAGGAACGAACGTATCATTGAAGAGTACTGGTGGCAAGGTTGTACCATCCACTTTGCTAATACTACGAGAACTGCCAATGATGATCGCCTGACACTTCGTAGGGTTTATAGCTACACCAAATCTGTCAGCCCAACAAACTGTCATCCCCTACTGAACCCCGTTAGGGGATGAATTTTCAAAAATCCTTTCGTGGGTCTTACGCCACGTTACAAATAAGGAAGCCTTGTACAAAATTTCATGTTTCCACACGCGTAGCTTGACTTACAAAGAAGAGTTTTATCGACTGAAGAATAGACAAAATGATTAATAATGACAGAAATGATAATTAGAAGATTTATTTTCTATTCATCTGTCATTTTGTCTATTCTTCTTTCGATAAAACCCGGTAAAAGTACTCGTGCTAGATGCAGCAGTTTATGATATGCGCAAGATTTTATTAACTAGATATTTCTTCTTGACGCATTTAAAAAGTTATTAGGATTATTATAAATGCTACAATAAAAAACCTATAACAATGTTATAATAAAATACCTCCCCACATACTTCAACTGAATGAGACAAAATTCAAATCCTTTGTCAAACGCACACTATTCAGGCAGGCATATTATAGGTTGGAGGATTACATAACTGATAAAAATGCCTGGCTTAATGCCGGTCCTGCTCCACACCACAACTAATTAATTGACATTCGAATCACTGTTGAAGCTGCTGAAGATAGTAAGAATTTATTTGCATTATATAAACTCAATCTCCTTTTTACTACATAGATGCATTGCACAGATGTGAGTACTTTGTACTATAGAGCTACCATTTACCGGGTAATGTCATAGATTGACTTGAATGTGCCTTGGCGGCTGATAGTATGTCATGCTCACTCAAATGTCTCGCTGACGGTGGCGCGTGTGTCGGATCATTTAGCTCCCTTCAAAATGGTTGAGCTGAATGGTGCTGATCCATGCGTCATGTTCGTGAACGGGCGCCGTCAGTTGGGACTGGTCATCTCTCAGCTGCCATGGCTTATTTTAATAATTAATAAGCTGGATTGTTTTTAATTATGTTTTGATGCACTCTGGACGCTTTTAACGTGTACGGTTTTTTGTACATCGTTCTCACTTATAGTGTCAACATTAATCGATGTAACTAAGATATATGTAAAAACATTATTATTTAAAAGAGTGTCCATGGAGTTTCTTGCCCGTTCTTCTCCATAGGTACCTACTACGCTTTGGAATGGGCAACTAGCTTCATATTTCTGACTGACCGACTCCTTGACAATTCAAAAGTGCCTGTAAATGGTTTAATTGAAATAAATGATTTGAGTTTGAGTTTGAGTTATTTTTTTCTTCAGTCCGCCATGTTACCACCTACCCCTGGAGTATGCGAAGCTGGTGTCGGAATGTTCTCGATTGCGACGGGATGAGAATGGAGCGGGGGCCAACGTCGTGTGGATACACAAGCCTGTTGCCCAGAGCCAGGGGAGAGGGATCTTCCTGTTCAGGGTATGTACCGACTCTTCGAGTTGTTGATCAAAGGTTCTACGTTTTGGCGGTTGGCTGGTTTCGAAATGTTCCTTACTGCGATGGGACCAGAACGGTTGGGGGTCAACGGCGTGTACACAAGCTTATCACCCAGAGCCAGGGGAGAGGGATCTTCCTGGGTATGTAGTCTTCAGTTACCTATAAACTCACTGCGGTATACATTCTCTAAGGAAGACGCCAATGTGTATCAGAGTGTTGGCATACCATTTCGAAAGAACTTGTCCATTAGTTCATTTAATTATCAACCTAATATTGACATTATCATCAAGTTCTTCCAAAATGATCGAAGGACGATTCTTACTCGTAAATCCCTTAGTCGCCACCAAGACTATAAAGTTCTCTGAAACAAAATAAACTAAGAAATTTGCTTTTAATTGCATAGCCGAAGCTGACTCGAAAACAAAGCGAAACCGAAATCAAATCTACAGTAGACAGCAATACCTACAACATTGCACTATCACGAAAGGAACCTGTTACTAGCAAGGCGAGGCGAAACTTTTACCGGTGGCTAAAGGTGCGTTAACAAAGGGAGTTATTCTCGATTCTCGAGTGGCGAGATGGTCCATCCGAGTCTCTTAGTCGAGGTTGCCAGGGGATTATCGCACTCACAGTGTATACCCTCATCCTGTTAGAGATGCTTATGTTGATAAAATCGTTTTTACCACCCAAAGGTGCGTTATCTTTGGGTGGTAGCTGGCGTGAAGTGCTTGCCTTTTGCAATGCAGCTGTACCTGGAGCATCTATTGTTTGTGTCTATTTACGCAGAAACATCAAAATTTTCAGAGTCTGTGCGAGATGAACTGCGGTACTTCGGCGGTGGTGCAGCGGTATATAGAGCGGCCGCTGCTGATCGCGGGCTACAAGTTCGACCTCCGCCTATATGTTTGTGTTCCTGGGTACAGGCCGCTCACTGCTTACATGTATGCTGAGGGACTCGCGAGATTCGGTAATGTCTTCTTCTTATTGAATTTACGCCTTGGTTTTAGGAAATTTATTCAAGTGTAAACTCAAAGCAGACTGTTAAGGTTCTGCTGCAATTCGTCCAAAATATCAACGTTCTGTAAACAAACATTAGATAAAGATCTAATAAAACTGGGACATAGTCTTCTTTACATAAGAGCTATTTGGTGACCACATTTCAATCACTGTCTTGTTTTGTTGTTCGTTTTACGTTGCATTGTCAATAACATTGGCTTGAATAAATTATTCATAACTAGTTCAGCTTTTGACATTCTGCATGCGTTTCGACTCACATCATAATCAACCTATAATATTCCCACTGCTGGACCACAGGCCTCTCGTCTTCGTGAGGGTGTGGGCTGGAATCCACCACGTGGGCCAAGTGCGGGTTGGAAGATGTCACATGTCTTCGAATTTTTGGTTCTAGGACTTGCCGGTTTCCTCGCGATGTTTTACTTCACCGTTTTGAGAGCAGTGGTAATGAAATTATTTATCCAAAGTAAAGCGTCTATCTGGGTTCGAACCCACGACCTATGAGAACTCGTAGTCGGGGCCGTTACCACTGAGCCACCACTGCTCTTTTTCGAATGCATTTCGAATAACATTGAGAGCTCCTTCTCATAAAAGTATTTTATTTTCTAACTTTTCGTGAGTAGTTACGGCACTAAAATTTAAGCTAGGTGCTTTACCAAATGCTAGTTTTAGTGGATGTAACTCAACTTATCCAAACACTTACAGGCACGTACTGCAATCATTTTCATCTAAAGGTTCATTTTTTTAACCTTCCCATCTGCATTTTCCAGGCACAGACAAGTACACCCTCTCAGACATCCACAACCCGTACCGCCACCTGACGAACTCCTCACTCAACAAGAGCGGCCCCCGATACGCTGAATGTAAGGACCGAATCGGTAGTGGTGAGTGTTAACACGTCGCTGCAGACGCCCGGTTCCTCACACCGGACGTCTTGACAACCGTGTGATGCTTTGCAAGTACGATGTTGCTGTTGTATGTACTCGTATTGATGGTTTTGTTTTTTTTTTCCTTTTTAGTATCAATAATCGTCAGCAGTGCTTTAGAGTACAATAAAGAAGATATGGTCTGTTCCAAAAGTATCAAATGAAGATGTAAACAATTTGATCAGAAAACGTACCTGCAGATGCCAATTTGTAGTGCCACTTACAAATTACATCGACGGGCCTGTTACCATTCAATACATGATTCCGAACACCCCTGCGGAAAACATTTCGTCGGCTTTAAAATAAATATACAGGTGTCCCGTAAGTCGACGTCAAGCCGGAATCTGGTGATAGGTCGGGTCAAAATAGTTAACATTTGTAGAGGAGTTAAAAGACCGTAGAAGCAGTAGATTTTCTCATTTTTTTAATAAACGCCCTTAACATTTAAAATACATAGCAAAGATTTATTCTATACATTTCTGTTAAGTATTACGACTTGACACTTATCACCCGATTCCGGCTTGACGTCGATTTACGGGACAGCCTGTGTAAATCAAATTGCTGTTCAGTACAATTTGACTGCGTAGGTATTAAACATTTCTATGAAAAAGTGTTTTTTTTTATAGCCGACGAAAATTATCTACGCTAAAGGGTCTGGAATCATGCGGTTAATCATGGTTATAGTTTGCGCATCGATGTCCCTGCCAGTCTGTATATTTTAAATAATGATCAAAATTTTTGATGTAGATATTGTTCATTTAGCAGTTGAGCTTACCTCAATATTTGTCGATGATTTTTCAATTACAATTTGTTATTCAAACAATTAATGGAAAAATCGGTGAAATATAAAAATGTTAACCTTGTAAAAACACATAAATGTGATGTCCCTTTAGTGAGTGATGGCATTAGAATTTAGCCTGAACACTGAAGAGGGTTTGTTTAACTTTCATCAGATACCTTGGAACAGACTTTATCTAGAGTGCTGAGTTACCTACAGTATAACGGAATATAACTAAGCGCTGTCACGCAACTTTTATTTATTTACTTGAAACACTAGCATTTTTTTTCTTGCTAAGTGGGATCTCACAAAAAAACTCTGTATTTAGTGTCACAGAATTAGTTTAACAATTTTTCGAGTAGACAAAGTACCTAAACGCAGAATTTTCCGAAAATCAAAATATACGTTGTATATTTTGCAAGAGAATACTTTGTTGTCCGAAGAGTGCGTTCATTGCTTTTCTAAGACGTACATCTTATAATCAAGCTTAACTACTAGATGCATGCTATAGTGTCGTTTACAATATACCGTTGATAATAATTTTTGGCCAAAAATCTCTTAATAGTGAACCAACACATTTCTACCCACTTAGTTGATTTCTATGTAACACACAGATCACGAACAAACTTCAAAATCACGTACCATTACAACACCCTATTTCATAAGACCCGTGTCCAATGTTGCAGGGTGCAAGTGGACCCTGACACAAGTTCGTAAAGCCCTCATAGGGCGCTGGGGGGCGGCAGAGTGGGTGGTGTGGCAGCGCATCAGGGCTCTAGTGACGTTGACCCTGCTGGCGCAGGCGGCTGGTACTCCACCAGCTAGAAACTGCTTCGAATTCTACGGTTTTGATGTCCTACTTGATGATTGTTTGAAGCCTTGGCTCTTGGAGGTATGGATTAGAGGACATTTGATCTTAAAGAGTGTGCATTCAAAAGTAAAACTTCTTCTTTCGTGTGATCTTGCTCCAAACGAGTTGGTTTTGGTATTTATTCCCTTCTAAAATAATTTTCCATGGTAAAGGCTATCATAAAATACAAAAATCTTAAAGGCTTTTATCAAAATCTTTCTTTCATGACATAAATGCTGATGCCTTTTTTGCAAAGCAATGCGCCAAATTTTAAACATATCTCTGGTACAACTTCAGGTGAACCTCTCCCCGGCGCTGGCATCTGACTGCGAGGCTGACGTGATGGTAAAACAACCAATGCTGCACGAACTTTTCGACCTGCTGGGGCTGCCCATGAAGCACACGGGACTGGCCAAGTTGAAGGCACCTCCTCCACCGACACCAAATACTAATAGGTGACTTATATTGTCTAGAGGCTTAAGTGGAAGTCAAACAACAAACAAACTGCAATATATGAAACTTTCTTACATTTTTTGGCGACTAATTAGGGTTTCGGTTGGGGGTACCAATACATCAGATGGTGACAAAAAAATTCATTAACAACTCAAAAAATTCCACGCCAGTGACTTTTTTCTACATGATCATTTTGGACTAAGTACTCCCTCGGGAAGGCTTATGATAGGTTGAACCGAGTTACAGGTGTACTGATGGAAGCATGCTGGCACATGATGCAACGATTTTAGTAAACCTAGGGCGTCAGTCAATATTTGTCGAGCTGTCATGTATTGTCTGATATTCACTTTGCAACATTGAACATCGGTAAGTTGCTAACGCCAGAAATATCTTGCACGTAGACCTTAGATACAGTAAAGGAGAAGTGGAGGAATTGCAACATTTTTTATAGAAAGACGTTTGGTACACGTGGCAGTTGCAGTTCGGAGGAGGAGGGTGGGGCCCGGGGCCGCGCGCGCTCGGCGTCCCGGCGGGGCCCGCGCCTGCGCCGGCGCCGCGCGCTGCCGCTGCACTGCGTCACGCTGGCGCCGCCCGGGGCCGCCGGCACCGCGCCCGCCGTCACCGTGCCACCCACACTGCCCACGCCAACTACGGCTGGAACGGAAAAGGCTGAAAAGGTTTTCAATTTTTATTAAATACTCCTTCTCGTATTACATAAGATTAGTTAATAAATAACTCTAGATCCCGCTGGTACTACAAATAATTAAATGCATTTAACGCTAAACGTATTTAATATCACTAAAACAGACCTAAATGTTTCATAGTAATTAAAACATGTGTAGCCACCGACTGTAAGAGTACTTTAATCTAAAACATAGATTAAAAAATAAGAAAAATAAATGTTGAACTAGAAAACGTAAAAATCTGACAGTTTTGACTGTCTGAGGGCTCCCACACATAAACACGATACGACGTCGCGTCGTACAACGATGCGGTGTTGTTTCTTAAGACCACGGAGTAGTGAGCAAATTAAGTGTTCATACCGTCACTTGCATGCATATTACAGTTCCATTGTTTTTCACCGCCTACGCCTCACATAGCTTCGAGATTGCAAACCCATCGCATAAGCCTGTATCCAAACTAAACTATTAGTGATCGTCACTTGGTCACTGCAGATGCGGCGACTCGACCCCTAAGTATACTTATAGTATACTACTATAGTATACTACTGTAGTATACTACTTGTCGTATCGTGTTTATGTGTGGGAGCCCTGAATGGCACGCATATTCCAAATTTATCAGATCTCCATATATTGGCTAAAATCTTAATGACACGTATCATCCAAAAATGCAGGATTCGACAGAAAAAAGCAAGGAGTTACACAGCGGACGATACAAAACGGATACCAGCAGTGAAGCATACGCTCAGGTAATATGTCCGCATACGCCAATATGCACCTTAGCTAAAATCATGAGACTCTTGAAAAGATTATACTAGATAATTTTCCACAAAAGGATCTTTAACAGTTCTGTGGAGTCATCATCATTATGATGACTCCACAGAACTGCTGCTAATGCTGGCATACGTACAGCACTAGTACTGGTTGCTAATCTGTCTATGATTTAGGCTGGTTTTAGTAGTGTACGGCTAAAAGTCCCTTGAGTTATCTTGAAGAGTATGCGGCATATTATGCAAAAATCCTGACTGGCATCCTATTTTGAACCAAATATGACCCGAAAATTCATTAATAACCCCAAAATCATTTGAAAAACGTTTAAATCTAGTTGCAGTCTCACTCAGCAACAATCAATGTCAAAATTTGACAAAAATTAAGTAAAATTAGATGTATTTTCACAGATTGAGACTGAGATTGCGAACGTTATTTAAAATACGGGGATTACCTACCTCTATGAATTAAAATCTATGAAACATTTATTCCAAAGGCTCCATCTGCACGACGACGTGGCCAAGATATGTGTACTTCAGAATGTTCTCTAACGTTATGTTGACTTCCATTCTAGTCGACATCGACCGTGCCCATCGCACCAGCGGAGAGCGTGGACGAGTCCTGGCGCGGGGGCTACTCGACCGCCGCGTCCCGGCGTCGGGTCATGACGGCCTGCCAGTGGGGCAACGGGGTCTGTTGGAACAGGGCCATAGGACGAGTGGGACATTGGGTTAGGATATATCCGCACTCGCTGCCTAAAGATGAGAATGAGGTTATAATTTTTAATGTCATAAACAACGTAATAACAAAAGGCAGTCATTAATTAATACAGGATTCAAAAAACTTTTTAATAAACGCGGAGTAAAGTAACAACCAATATTAGCTCTAGTTTAACCATAAATTTTACGAATTTGAGACATAAAACTTGCTCCGCGATTATTAGTGAGGGTGGAAAAGGTTGAGCCAATTTGCTGGATAAATGGGTTTGAAAAGCCAAAGCCAGCCATAGCACAATGACGCTTAGTGTTAGGTTCCTTTATGAGCCAAAGAACGCTAAGAAACATTGAGATTACATTATGCATGTACTACAAACATTTGCACGACTGATAAGTCGAATATAGTGAAACTAAAATTATTTTACCATCTTGTTATGTAAGTACCTATATTCTGGCAAATAAATACATTTCATTTCATTAAGTTTTGCCCTAATGCAACAGACTTATCCATCGGTAAGCCTGTTGCTCTAGGGCAAAACAGAATAAGTTGATCCCCAGATTTGGGGATCTTAGACACTGGGCTCTTTTTCAAAATAAACCTTTAAGGCCGGAGTATATCGGTCACATATGGCGTTGGCGTAAACTTCATTATGTAATTTTTCAGCCGCTTTGAAACGCTCACTGCATATCAAAGATAGCAAATTGACACCCTGCATCAATTTGTCGTATTGTGGCTCTTTCATACCTCAACCAAACAGTTGACAGGCAGTTGCGTGAGCTGATTGGTAATTGTAAGTTGACAGTTGTGCTTTGAATATACGGGCAAGTTGGTAGTCTAGTCATCTTGGTCAACAATTATTTTTCCTCACGTTACAACAGTAAGTTGTACACTTCAAGTAAAGCACATGTCGCTTTGTGGCGGCAACCGCTATCAGCGGCCGATGAAATAAAGACTTCATCCTAAAATATTCATTCATTAATGATAAAATTACAGTTACCAGCAGAAGACGTCCGTGAAAGCGTGGCCCAGGTATCGAAGTTCGTGCGAGCTGCGCGCGAAGTGAGCCGCGAGTGCGGTAAGGATACGTCGGGGCCCCGCGACGCTGCCCGGGACGCAGTCTTCGAAGAAGCCCTCCGAAAGAAGTTAGACTTTGGGCCCCACTTCCAAGTGTGGCTGCCCCCCTTCTAATGTGTTCATATTTTAAACCATAAGTGGTACCTAACTTTAACCTACTGTTAGATAGAGGAATAAATGCTTACTATACATTATTCTTTTGTTTCACTTTTACTTATTCAGATTTTATCCACTAATTAAACCGTCCTACAAAAACACTTTTTTTTGTTCCGTGATGGGAATTATTCCTAGTAGATACTCGTACACTTTCCTCGTAGAGACACATTTGTAAAATTCTCGCCTCTGTTCCTTATAGATTCACTTTCGTTTAGTACAGAGAAACGGAAAAGAGTTCATGGATGTCCTCGGCCCTGGAGTAGGCGGAGGGGTCTGTCAGACTCTTAGTGAATAAAAACCACCCCGGTGTTCCCTTCCCACACTTGTACCATCAAGGGCTCATGGGAACTTGTGCGTCTTACACGATCCCGGCTAGTGCTGGCTCGCCTCTATGGGCGTCCTCAAGTCCGCGGGAGGAGTGTGGTGTAAGACTCCCTTCGCGACGTCCAATAGGGGCGCGCGTGGAACATTACACGCCCGTTCAGGGTCAGGTTCGGGTTCCCCCGACCACGATCAGTGATCCCGGCTTTGGCGCCCGCCGAGGGCCGTGAAAAGCCCAGCCTCCAACTTGTTGAGGGCAGCCTCCAGGCTCGGGTGCCGTATGCGGCAAAGTAATTGTGAGAACGCAGCTGTCGCCAGTCTTGTGCGAGCTCCCCCGGGCCGTGACTAGCGTGTCAACCGTGCAACACGTCAGGTCCACTTCTAATTGGAGCTCGCCCTTTAGTACCCAGTCGTAACCGATGTTCAGCACTACTCATCTCGACTCAGCTTGCCTTGAGCAGGGCTGGAACCCTGCTCTGTGATAAGCAGGTCGTCTGGTCCTGCTCAAGAAGGCGAGTCGCCCAGCAGACTCACCGTCCGCATACCCACCCATAGTGCTGCTGGACGAGCTCGGTAAGCTTTTCGAGCGGCGGCTTACACCAGCCTTTAGCAAACCAGTAAGGTTTGCTAAAGGCTGGTGTAAGGCTGGTGTAAGCTGGTGTAAGCGTCACAAAAATTATACAAGTTAAAATGTCTCACCTGTTAGTTGTGACATTCTATTCATAAATTGCATTGTAATTTAAAAAAAATCATTTGTTACTTAAATTTAATAATTATTTTTTAATTTTTATTGGGGATATAATGCACTTTAATTTTAACTTTAATATTTCTACACCGGCAACGGTAGTATATGTGAAGCTGTCCATTAATATTAAGATCTTAATGTACCATGTACTCAGAAATAAATAAATAAACAAATAAAGATCCACACTAAACACGCAGATTTATATTATTTGGCTTTTTTTCTGCAGTACCGTGCATAAGATGATAATCAACCGTTATCAAGCGGCAAGAAGTTTTATTACACAATTAAAATAATGTTAAAATCCCAGCAAGCAAAGTAAATGCGACACAGTACGAAATGTTTTAGTACTGAGCTCGATACAGAATGTTAATGTATAAGTGCTAAAGCCAATTTAATTAATTTGAATATCATTTATACTATCCAGCCATTATATAATAGGTAGGTACTGTCTACTCGCTCGGTCACATGAGTAAGTCCACGTTCGCAGATTTTTCGCGCACTGTCTGTCGAAATCCAACAGTGTGTTTTCTCGACGCGCTGGGTAGTACTTTGTTGGAATCTACATGCTCGGTTCAACACCAAGAGCTGAAAATGCAGTGCGCGATAAAATCCCACCGCGAGATTCTTACGTCCGTGCGAACATGTTCTAAAGAAACGGAACAAACAAAGGTACATAGGTAGGTAAATACTAATTTATACAAAATATACTTTAGTACCTACCTAAATATATTTCCCAAGACAAACATATCTTTATTTTCTTGGGCCAAGTAAAATTCGGCAAAATAAACTTTTTTTTTGTTATTTCAAATTCATCAATCGGGTTAGTATACACCTTAGTAATTTATTTTACATTTTTCGTAGTGTGCTATTCAAAGTAATCACGAATAACACTTTTATTATAGAGAAATTCAAAACCGAAATCATGACAAGAAAAGTATCTTTACGTATCAATACAAAAGGGTTTTGCGTAAAGTATTTAATTTTGGTAAGTTACTGTTACCGACATATTGGCGTAAATGAATCCGTCCAGTTCTTGGTAAATGTTAGAACGTGATTATTGTCGAATTATTTTGAGTAAGCTCAAACCGTAATGGAAACTTACAAGCTTTTTAAAGTAAATAATTGATTGATAAATAATGTCAGTGTCCTTTTGTCTCGTTTCCGACGACAACAATGTTTTGTAACGATACTGATACTGTGTCAATGTAAAATAACCACAATAAAAATAGTGACAAATTACGTATCATGTGTAATGTCCTACTATCCTACTAATCCTTCTATCTTATCTATTTTCCTACTTCCTACTATAGTAATAATATTACAAACGCGAAAGTTTGTGAGGATGGATGGATGGATGTTTGTTTGTTACTCCCTCACGTAAAAGCTACTCAAAGGATTTTGATGAGACTATACAGATAAATAGCTAATAATAATATCAGAATAACACATTGATTACAATTTATAAAGATTGTGTGTGATTTGGCTATAATATAACGATAAGTGTAAAGTAAGTCGGAAAAAATAACATAATAATATACTCGGCACGCCAAGTTAGCTCTGAGAGCTATCTTGGTGTGCGCTGCCTAAAACGTTTGATCTTCGTGTAGACGTACACGAAAATAATGTATCATTGATTGTTTTTAACATGGAATTGTTTGTCATAAATAATTCTAAATAAAAGTTCGCGACAGCATACATCTACCATTTATGTGGAAGCTATTATTAGCCTTTGATATTTTTTTACAATGCACATTTTAGAGTTTTTAGATAATTCTCAATTTTTGTCTTTTAAATTACGTATATTGGACTTACGGATCAAAAGTTACCACAATAAGAACGGTGGAGAGCACAGGTGGTGCGCAGAGCGGGGCTGTGATATTTCTCGGTTAATCCGCTGAACTGTGTTTGAAGCCTGGGGAAGGACATAAAGGCTACGTTTCATCAACACTCCACTCGGGGGAAGCCGCGGGCGGACGCTAGTAAGAAATTAAGTTAGAAAAGACGGTATTGTAATGTTACGTATCAACATTTCTAACAAATTTACTGCAGTAAGTGTATATTACTGAAACAATTTACTTACAATGTTTTGGTTATATTTATTTTCTACGTTACAAAATATTTCCCACACATAAATTAATGTTGACATCGTCATTGAATTACACAAAGGAACTGCTTTCATTCAATGAACTCAAGACTTCGACTCGTTGAAAAGATGCATATTCATGAAAAACAGATAAATTTTACGATTACCGACTTATTGCTTGGGGGTGTCTATGCAAAACACTTAGTAACTGAGAAGGTAGTAGGTAGGTAACTTAAAATATATCATTGGGTTAAACTAACTGTTAGATACATCCCAACGTTCGGAGTCCAAAGTTCGGCCACTAAACCACATCGTAAAATAATATATCCAGGTTCGTAAGCAAAGCTAAAGTTCGTAAAAATGGTTAGGTTACTCGATACCAAATCATAAGGTAAATCTTAATCCAAGTTCACAGCATGTATAGGTCAATAGTTTCAGAAATATTGCAATACGATTTAGAAAGCAAATAAATATGCAAGACCTTACTGTCCTGGTCTTGCATATTTATTTGCTAACTAGGTAATCGTCTAACACTGACAACAAACACGGAACACCCCGGCGGCGGCGAGCGCGAAGTTGCGGTAGTGTGCGTGACTGTACGAGCTATACACACCTACTACCGTGAGCAGTATGACCACACATTGATATTTGCTCGACGAGATAGCACTACCAGCTATTGAAAATTTTTGATAAATTTTGTTATGTTCCGTAATACCAAAAATGATTAATGAAAACTACCTACCTAAAATCTTTTATCTTTTTTTCAACTATTCGTAACTTGATAATTTGAGCTATGTTTTCGTTGTTTTTTTTGTGATTCGGTTTTTATTCTTTGATTACCTAATAATTATATAATTCTATGGTTTTCTAACTAAACAGACAGCTGTGCTGCTGGGGAGTTTGTTGCGCCACTTCTTCTTCCCAGCTAAAGCACTAGGAAGTGGTGAAGGGCGGGCGTTTTGGGGGACTGTCTTATGTAATTTTGACGTTCGAAAAGTGCTGACTCTCAGCCTAGTTTGAATAAATGACTTTTGATTTTTGATTTTGATTTTAGTATAACAACATTAAAGATATTGTTGTTTATAATACAGAAAAAAACGATAAGAAAACATTTCATTTACGCTGTAAAAATGTGCGAAATAAAATTGGCTTAAACTTCATTTTAGATAAGTATTTTGGAAAAAAAATGATATAGAAACCTAGATAAACACCGTCTCAATCCAAATATAAGTAATTACTTAGCTCCACCGTAAATCGGTGGAGCTATGCTTAAATTGCAAATAGTTAAGATATTACCATGCCCTTAACGGCTGAACGGAATTCGTTAGCACCTATGATACTTTTAATCCGGGTAGTACGTTGTCTCGGAAATAACATGACTAGGTGTGTATGATCATTGCCAATGCATGAAAGTGGGAATTAAAACGTCTCACATAGACATGCACGCCGTACTGACTCTAGCATTTAATGTAAGCAAGGATTGCAAAATCTATTAGTTTAATCAATGCTTGAGTAGGTACGGTTTTAGTAGAATACGGGCTCCCGTTCTATCCCTTACACAAACTTGTAAGATAAAAAAAACATAGCGAGAATCGAACTCAAAACATCGTAAAAAGAAGATACCACAACACCATTGTAGGTTTCATAGCGGTTATCAAATGAATAAAAAAAACTACGCTTAAATTAATCACTTGTTAGTAAAACCCTACGGTTAAAAACGATTAATGAGTTAATCATACATCTAATTAATTGACCGAACTCATAACTCAAATTTAATTGAATAGTCGTCGTTGAACATTCATGAAGCCCTCCTTTTGGAACAGTCGGGTAAAATGAGTGACGAAAAAATAAAACCTTTTGAATCTCTTTCAGACTCTCTCTTTCATACAAACTGTTGATGTGGGCAGGATTCTTCAAGCTCTTGAAAAAACCAAAGAACAGGTTCCTATGGATATGCCATCAAAAATACAGACAGAACATATGTGTTCATTGCGGTTGTCGCACATAATGTAGTGGATATAATATTCAGTATACAGGTAAGGTTTTATTACAAGCTGTGTAAGTATTTGGATGAGTTGCAGTTTCAATGCTTGCAAAATGCTGCCTAGTCATTAGTTCCAACATAATATAAGACCATTATGTGTGTGTACACTTAATTGGCAATAAATGTTTTGACTCTGACTTTGAGAATAACAGTTCAAGCGTTGGCGTCGATACAACTTGGCAATCTGCGTGGTTTAACGAGGTTACTAGGCAAACAATTAGCAGCTCATTGTAAGCACCCATTAAGGCTAACTGCATAGTTACTGTAAGCACTGTGTGACTGGTCTATTTACAATGGAACAAAGCGTTTGGCTAGCTGGGTTACGCAAACTCAAGCAGGTGACTACTGTTGATCAGCATAGCACTGAATATCTTACTTAGAGAGTTAGGGGGCTGTAGGGTATGCGATCATAATGACGAGGAGAATGTCAGAAACCGACGAGTATTTAATTATCTTATTTTATGAGATCATAGAATGTTCAAAAGTGGTGAATGGTTGAGCCAGCTAAACTTTTCAAACTGTAGTATATCATCCGAGTATTAATTTTACCCACAAGGAATGCTTGTCGAATCAGTCAGAGAGTGAGGGAGTGAGTCAGGACTTTTCATTTGTGTATTTAAGATGCACATAAATGCACATCCTAAATTTATTTCTATCTATGTATTCAATAAAAAATTGTCAAGTCGTGAAAAAGCAGGGGCGGGAAATGAAGCTAGTTGCCCATTCCAAAGCGTAGTAGGATCGACTCGTTTACAGAGCACGTACAATCCGTATTGACGTATTGTTCACGGGAAGTTCCGGTGATGGAAGACCATCGCTGGAAATTACCTACTGACGTACGTGACCTGATAATCGAGAAGAACGCGGCCATCCGTGCCTACGACTCCTTCCCTTGTGACGCGAACAAAGCCCACATGCGTCATTTACAGCGTGCTGTAAAGAAACGCATAGGGGAGGTTTGCTCTGAGGGCTGGAACAAGATGCTCAGTGAACTCGAGCCCACTCACCAAGCCTTCTGGCAATTACAGAGGAAATTGCGTTCCTCAGAAGAGGTCTCTATGCCTCCTCTCATCCGCCCCGACAATAGTGTCACTTTCGACAGTCCCGATAAGGCTGAATGTCTTGCTGACAGCCTAGAGTCCCAATGTTCTCCCAGCTCCCAACCAGTAGACCAAGCTCACCTGAACAAGGTCGACGCTGAAGTCGAACGAAGAGCCTCCCTCCCTCCCGTCGTAGACCCTGATGATCCTCTGCCTCCCGTCACTCCAGACGAAGTGCACGACATCATTAAAGGGCTCCACGCTCGTAAGGCCCCCGGTTCGGATGGTATTACCAATAAGGTATACAAACTCCTTCCTGCCCCGCTAATAATGCTTATGACCGCCATCATCAATGGCGCCTTGAGCAACAACATCTTCCCACAAGCATGGAAAGAAGCCACCGTCATCGGTATCCCAAAGCCAGGCAAGCCAAAGTCTGAGCCCTCCAGCTACCGCCCTATTAGCTTACTCAATGTTCTCGGCAAAATCTACGAGAAGCTTATTTATAAGCGTCTCAAAGACTACGCCGAAGCAAAGAGCCTCATACCCAACGAGCAGTTTGGTTTCTGTAGCCAACACTCGGGCACCCAACAGGTCCACCGTATCGTAGAGCACTTATGCGCTGGTCTGCAGCGTAACGCGACGACGGGTGTGCTATTCTTCGACATAGCGAAAGCCTTCGACAAAGTCTGGCACAACGGCTTGATATACAAGCTCTACCAACTAGGAGTTCCAGATCGTCTCGTGCTCATCTTACGAGACTTTTTGTCGAATCGCATCTTTCGCTATCGCATCGAGGGAGCACTCTCGTCCCCTCATCCTATTCGCGCCGGTGTCCCTCAGGATTCCGTACTATCTCCTCTCGCCTTCACGCTGTTCACTAGCGATATCCCAAAAAGTAAAAAGGCTCAGTTGGCTCTCTTCGCCGACGACACTGCCGTTTACTATACCGGTCACTGTCCCAACGTTATAGCTCGTACTCTTCAAACCTCCGCAAACGTCTTAGGCGCTTGGTTCCGGAAAGGGAGAATCGAGGTCAACCCCGATAAGAGTCAGGCGGTTCTCTTCTCGAGACGTCGTCGATTCCCTCCAATTCGTGCTGACAGCCCGTAGTAAACTGTCTCTTAAATGCAAGCTCCGCATTTATACCGCAGTCATCCGTCCCATCATGACCTATGCCTGTGTTGTATTTGCGCACGCTCACCCACGTCATCTCCATAAGATGCAGACCCTACAAAACCGTTTCCTCAGAAGGGTTACGGGTGCCCCTTACTACGTCCGAAACATAGATCTTCACGTCGACCTCAAAATGCCAACCATAAAACAGTTCATGAAACGCCTATCAAAGCGTTTCTTCGACTGTGGCATCAAACATTCAAACCTCCTGATTACAGCGGACGCCCGCTACACTCCCTCTCGCATTAGCAGTATTCGCCGACCAAGGCATACTTTAATCGACCCCGACGACGCCACTACCCTCCTCCAGGAGAGTAGTAAGGCAACCAGCACGCTACATAAGCCCAAAACCCGATCGCCGTCCTACCGTCCTCGCCGCCGAGGCCCACCGCGACGCCCAAATCCACGCCCCTCCCGACCCTTGCTCGAGCCAGCCCGCGCCGCTGAGCCTGCAGCTTTAAATTCGTCCCAAAATAGTATCAATCCTGATCCAGCTAGTCATTTGCTGCCCTCTTCCAGCGACGCCCTAAGCCGAGGTTCGTACCCCACAGGGGGTGCCCTTAGCGTTGTCGCTTAGATTTAGTTAGTATTTAAGTTTAAGTCCTGGCTGAAGGCTTTAATTTATTAGGGCAACCACAGGCAAGTCCGCTTAAGCAGACGACAACCGCATAGGTTGACCTGCGAGATGCCAAACAAACAAACAAAAAACAAAGCGTAGTAGGTATCTATGGAGAAGAACGGGCAAGAAACTCCACGGACACTCTTTTAAATCAAGTTATGGTTACAAAATATTGGTAACATCATTCATGTTCAAATTATGCATGTGAGAACGATGCAGAACGTTAGCATACGAAAGCATGCGTAATGTAAAGATGATATTTAAATTTTATTAATATTAATATTTTATTTTAAATTTTATTTTTGGAACAATTCAAAAATGAAAATGAAATAAAATACGTCGCGGCAGCTAAGAGATGACCAGTCCCTACTGACGGCGTCCGTTCACGAACATGACGCACCGACCCAGAATATTTTTCTTTCCTTTCGTGAGCTCTCTCTTGACTAGAAAAAATAACTAGAAAAAAATGTTCAGGTGCACATTTTCAGACCCAATTTTCGCAGCATACACAACAAAAGACAAAGAGATGGTGCTTGAGACTCTAGAAACATGAATCGTTGTGTGAAGTTTGTGAAGATTCTTCGCCAAGAGGTACCAGGACCCAAATGCTGTTGTTACTGTAGACACGCCCTTTGAAATTTATTCGTGGACTGGGTAAGTTTAGAATGGACCATCATCATCATCATCATCAGCAGACTTGTTTCGCCCGTTGCTGAGTTTATGCCTCTTCCCTTTTGTGCGATGCTTCCCTAGTCTGTGTGAGTTTCATTCAGGTCTTCCCGCGATTGACTTTGACTTTGATCTTCTTTCTGAAAGTCGTCCACCCGCCTGGCTATTGGTCTGCCAACGTAACCATTCCATTTGTTTATCGACTTGACGCCCAATGCCAACTTGCCGTTACAATGCACCCAGGTAGTAGGGACATCCACGCGAAAAAGCGACGCGTTAAGAATTAATCATAAAGTTTTAACTTACGGCAATAGAAATTTAATTTGGTTATAACGTATTTTAAAATGAGTGTTAACTATTGAAAACGCTTTCTACGATTTGTGTACCTTTAGTTAATCACCTTAACCAATTGACTATAGTTTTAAGTTACAGCATTGTTTTAGTAATTTTTGAAAGGCTGCCTTGATTTTATATCTTCACTAGTAAAAAGCATTAATTTTGGTAATTTTCGGGTAAATAATTTGCTACAAGCACTTTACAGATTTCCCGATTTCGTTTTTAGATGCAAGTATTACGGACGCCACAAAGTCTATAAAACACAAAAACTCACCCCATCTCCAACATTTAAATGATTGTCAACAGATATTCATGTTCAGTATTACTGGTAGTGCGACCTCTAACCATGGATCGAGTTCGGACACTTAGCAACATATTTTGCACAGGCGGAAGTCCAATTAAAGATCATTAAGTACAATTTTGAGCATGTATTCGATACGGACGGCGCTTTCGGAGACTATTGCGTATATAGCGATGTTGTTGACAAGGATCTTAGGAGTCGCTTTGTGCATTATGTGCAAAGATATGAAGCTGTGGCGTGTTATTGTGAGAATTTAAAATAAAAACCCTCGTAACGGTCGCCTAGTCTAGTCAATATGGCATGATTTCTTAAAATATTGTTATGAGTGATCACTTTAGTTTTTTATTGGACCATCTGTAGTTATTTAAGTATTCTGTAATTAAGATTTAACAAAATTGTAAGTGTTGGCAAAAGTAAAAATAAAACAGTCATATCAGAGGTATGGCGCTGTATGCCGAGATACAGTTTTTTCATCTAGTTCGGCTGTGAATGCTCCTAGGTTGTATTATTTTCATTACATACAATTTTGCTGTTATGAGTATGGTTGTTGTAATGTTTAATGTTATTTTTTGGCTTTTATTATACAGAGTGTCCAGTAAATAGCACTACATACTGCAGGGGGTGATACCTTGGGTCAATACGCAAAACAACACAATATATGTTTACCAAATTCTTACAGATTTATAGTTTTACAAAATTTTCCGAAATATCGAACACAACCGTGAAACTGATTTTTAAGCATCTCGTAATGAAAAATTCCTTTTCTATATTTTTTTTTTGTCAGGTGGGGTAAGTGAAACGAAGAGGTAAGTGAAACACGCAACCCGATACAATAAACTATACAGTTCAGCTCCAATAGTGATCACTATTGGAGCTGAACAGGTTGATAAAACAGGACCGACGAAGGGGTTTCAATGTTTTAGCACAGATGTCGCTACGATCGTTCTAGTTTTAATAGTTATTTCTAGCTAAAACGTGGAGGTAATTGAATTCTATGATGGTAGAAATTCTAACCTAAAAAAGTACTGATTAGGAAAAGTGAAACAGTGATGTCCGGGGTAAGAGAAACCTAAAGCCCACTTACCCCGTGCCAGAGTTTACAAACATTTTTGAAAACTAATCTCATGTAAAATGTTTAGATTTACTAGGTACTTGATTTATTGGTTAACGGCTTGGCATTTCATTCATGTAAAGTTCTAAAATTTACCATAACCACCCTGCAGAGGGTGAATTTTTTCAACAAACCTGTGTGTTCCCACAGCTGTTGATTTTTTTTTATAATAATAAAAAAGGTAACTTAACTTAACTTATTAACTTTATACCAGTTCTAGTTCGAACTACGAGAGTCTATATACTTTTTATTAAAATATTGTATTAACCAGTTTTTGTAGGAATCCCGAACAAACAGCGCAAAATAAAAATAAAACCGTTCCTGGACCTATAATGAGTCCATAGCAATTAATTTTTCAACAATTAATAAAAATATAACTAATAACAGGCAACAATGTCATCAGCTCATCACTGTACATACAAACAAAACTTTTTACAGATTTTTATGTAATATAGTGTTATTTGATTTTAATTGTAGATTTATTTTAGACGAAAAATACTACTTAAGTACATAGTTATATTTCAATGAAGGAAAATGACTTGAATTTGTAAACTAAGAACCTAAATAAAGGCATTATTTGTTTTCTAATATTTTCGCAATTTTAATTTTAATTTTTATTTTATTTATTTAATTTTATAGAAAGCTTACAGACTAATAACACATATTAAAAATATTCGTAAGTAAAAAAAATAATTGCTAATTACAAGCTTCCACATGTATACATCTAATTACAAATACTTTGTGTTGACTGAATGTATGTAAACAGCGAATTGCAAACAAAGACAACAAAAAAATATTTTATGATATAGAAGAAACACATAAAAAAACAGACAAAGAGATACATAAAAAAAAGTTACTCGAATCGTGCAACATCAAAAAAGTAAAGTAATATACGAGCATCACATACTTAACATTCCATTTTCATTGGATACTATTAAGTAGTTATTCATGACTATCCCCAAAATATTCCCTGTTCAGGATCTTTCTAATACTGGGCGCGCTGGTGCAAAATAGATCGATATCCAGGTGCGATGGTAAACTATTGAAGGCTTTAACACTACGAATGGAGAAGGCGTTACGCCTGTAATTAGTCGATGCACATGGTGCCTGCAGCAGAGGTCGTCTGCGCAGGTTATTTTGGTTAGTGCGTAAGAAGTATTTTGCTGAGTAGTTCCGGACAGTCAATCGAACCATTTGCTATGCTAGCCAAAAAACATCTGTCACTAATATTACGTCTCATGTTCAACGGCAAGAAATGGTATCGCTTGCAACGGTGTTCGTAGTCCACTGAGAGTTGCTTTGCCTTAAAGTCTAAATAACGCAAAAACTTCCTCTGAAAGGATTCAATACGAGATTTATAAATCTCGTATTGAGGGTTCCAGACTTGGGAAACGTACTCGAGGTGGCTGCGCACGAGGGAGCAGTAGAGGACTTTTACTGGTTTCAGAGACCGAAAGCTAGAGCAAGCTCTCATAATAAAGCCCAGGGCCTTGAAAGCTTTCTTGACAATGGCTTCTATGTGATCGTCAAAAAGTAATTTGCTGTCGTGAACTACACCAAGATCTCTGATACTGCTTGTCTTACTTATGCACGTACCATCTAGTGTATATCCTGAACCGATCGTAGTTTTCTGTCGCAAGTATACTACGTGAAAACATTTGGATACGTTAAGTTGTAACTTATTGGTTTTGCAGTATGAAAAGAATGGGTCAAGGTCTGACTGAAGTAGGTCGGTATCAGATAGTGTACGTACAGACTTAAGAACCTTCATATCATCTGCGTATAACAAAATAAGTAAATTAGTAAAGCAGTTATGTCCGAGATAAATATAGTAAACAATAACGGTCCTAAGATCGAGCCCTGAGGCACTCCAGATGGAACAGTTTTCTAACCAGACGTGTAACCACGTAAGACCACTGCCTGCCTACGGTTATCTATATAAGACGAGAACCAACGAAACAGGTCACCGTGTATTCCTGCAGATAAAAGTTTCTGAAGAAGCACACGGTGATCTATTCGATCGAAACACTTGCTGTAGTCCGTGTAGATAACATCGACTTGGCATCGTTTATCCATCGCAGTGGTTATTAATTCATTGGACAATACCAAATTGGAAGCAGTCGATCGTTTTCTGAGGAAACCATGTTGTTCTTCACCAAAGCAGCGCTGTAAGGCTGAATAAACTCCCGTGTGCACCACTCGCTCCAGAACTTTGGAGAATAGACATAGTTTAGATATGGGGCGGTAATTTTCTATCTTTGAATTATCCCCCTTTTTAAAAATAGGTGTGATGAATGCCGATTTCCACAACTTCGGGACTACACCCTCTCTCAACGACCGTTCAAACAACAAGCAGACTGGCTCCACAAGGCTCTTTGCACAATTAATTATGAAGATGGGGGGTATTAAATCTGGCCCACCAGATTTAGTTAGGTCCAGACCTTTGAGTAGCTTTAGTACCACGTCAGGACACACGTTAACGGTACTCAGGTTTACTGAGTTAGAAGAATGAGTGTCTACATTAATATCAGGATCATCAGAGTCTGAGTCTGGTTCTTGGAAAGTCGAATGAAAGTAAGATGAGAATAGCTCAGTGATACCCTCGCCGGTGTCTGCGGACAAGTCCTTATAATGCAGTACGTTAGGTAATGAGTTACCGCTTCTTTTACTTTTAATATAACTCCAGAACGACTTAGGGTTTTTGGAGATTGAGGACTCTATTTTTTCCATATAAGCATCAAAACAAACCGCCTCTATTTGCTTAACTCGGTTTCGCAAGAGAGAAAAAGAGTGATAATCCGATAAATTGCCGTAATTTTTAAATTTATTATGGTATTTTTGTTTTTCCTTTAATATTTTAATTAAAGCACTGGTATACCACGGGGGGTGTGTTGATTTCTTTAGTGGTTTAACGGGAATGTACAAGTCCCTTAGCTCGTATAGTTTTTGATAGAAGAGGCAGAGAGCTTGGTCTAACGATCCAGCAGACAACAGCGTATTCCAGTCTATAAGATCTATTGCAGAAGTAATTGCAGGGTAGTCACCTTTATAAAATACAAATTTTACTCTTGGTTTCTCAATACATTTGTGGACCTCAACGAAGTCAGCGTCAATAATTAGTGGTTTGTGGTGTACATCGACGGGCACCGCCAAGGGGACAGCACACTCATTCACTTTGACTTTCCCATTTGAGAACACGAGATCTAATAACCTACCGTTGACATTATGCTCACCATTAAACTGGGACAGGTTACTCGCATTTATTGTGTCAAAGAAATCCAAAATACATCAAACAGACACTTTATCTGGAAATAATCCCAGACTGTCGTCAGAATGTTGCCATTCCACATCGCCACCAAAGTTAAAATCACCAGTAACGATAAATGTATCCAACGGATGGGTGGTTACTAAATCGTTGAGTTTATGGTGGAAGTTTTGTAATTGAGTAACGTACGAATTACCAACATTATCCTTGCACAAATACAGGCCGCAAATATTAATGTTATAACTCACCGCTGGTCTAGACCTCTTCAGAACGATGGATACCCATATATCCTCAGCGGAGGTGCGCCAGTCACATCTTTCCACAACGGTCAGATCATTTCTCACCGCGATCAACACTCCACCACCCCGTGTCTGTGCCGTTCGACAGTAATCCCAGTCCCGCCTCCACACAAGATATCGTCCGTCAAACAACTCACTATTACTAATATTGTCCACTAACCATGTTTCCGTAAATATAATAACATCGTATGAATTCATGCAAACATTACGATATAACGCGTTTGTTTTTGAGCGCAGCCCTCGTGCGTTCTGATAATACTAATATATTAACCATTTTTAACCTTAACAGTAACACTATTGGCACCGAGATACGCATAATTATCTAGTAGTGTATTTAATAGATTACTTTTTACAATCGAGAACAGAAAGCACCAACAATAATAAAGCATGATGGAGGTAGAACACAAAAAATGGTAGGAATAGTTTAAACACAGCAATGCACAGTGTCTAAAAACACGAAGCTTCGAAACAGTTGCACATAATAGAACAAAAGAATCGATACGGTTTCGATTAGTCATAACTGCGGAGGAAAAGTAATTAAGATTGCACTTTAGATTGACGGACCTAAGGACTACATTAGCATAATGGCGACAAGAAACATGACAGTGATATTTAGAGATAAGCTTACAATGTTCTAATGAGCGACACAGTAACTGATGAAATACGCCGGTGGCACTAAATTGCGCATGTTTCTCAATCTTACTTTCACCATTTGATTTCGCACAACTGGACTTGGAAATTTTGTTTGTTAAAGGGCCATTATATTGATATTGACGTGAGTTTATTTTATTTTTACTAGATCTTTTTCGGATTTTAACACTATTGTTGGAGACGTGTCGTCCTTCTTTGCATGTATTTTGGAATGCTTGATCCACACGTAGCGAAAATCCACTTCTGCGGCTGCTTTTTTAGTTTTCGACAGCAAAGCCTTATTATGTAATGACAGGTGGTCGTTTACATAAATCCGTTGGTTTCCTGTAAGGCCAAATTGCCCTGCAGTTAGAGGAGCAGTCTTGACAAGTAGTCTCGCTGCGGCAATGAAGTCCTCCTTCACGTAACGGTTGCAGAAACTCACTATAATAGGTTTCGTATTTTCTTTGGTACTCTCGTTATAAAGTTGATCTGGGCCTTCGACACGGGATAATCTATTTTGGTGCCAATTTTGCCAATGATTTCGAACAGGTTCTCGTTATTATTCTGTGGTAGACCTTTTATATCGATGTTGTTCAGGCGAGTCCACTGCTCTTTAAACTGGTTATCTTCCTCCAGTTTCTCTAAGCGGTTTTGAAGGATGTCAACCTGCTCCTGAACTTTCTCGACGTTCTTGAGGCGCGCTTCCATGTCTTTGAGCTTCCCATTAAACTCCTTAAGCTCCTTGTTTGTTTCAGTAAGTGATGACTTTAAATCAGCAAACTCTGTACGTAGCACAGTTATCTCGTCCTTTAAAAATTCTAGAGGGGCTAGTTTCTCAGCAAGCGCTCTTATTTCTACGAGGGTAACCGACTCCAATTCCGGCCTTGGCGACACTGGGGGTTGATTAGTGGCACTTATTTTACATTTGCTGCATCGCCACGTTAGCTTTCTGTCACCCAGTTTCCGATATCCGGTTTCCGTTATTCCTGCACAGTGGAAGTGTAGTTCCTGATTACACACTGTGCAGTGAGCTCCATCGGATAATGGTTCTTCACAGGCAATTGAATGTATTCATGACTAATGACGGCCTCGATAAAGATTCTGGGTTTGTAAAAATGTTTGAGATACGCTGGAATTACAGTCAAACGCAGTAGATGTGGGTAGCGAAAGTGACCGTACAGCACAGAGCCTACGACAGTAATGAAATTATCATTCATAAAGAAATTTTAGATCCTGTTCACTTTTTGCACTGGTTTAGTACCCCTGACCACTGTGACTATGTTTCACTTACCCTAAATTCAATGTTTTTAATGTATTTCTGAAATTAAACCCATTGACTGACGAAATAAGACTCATAATAGATAAAAGCATTTTGACAGGTCATTTTAGTATTTTGTTATGTCCGCAGACTCAATACTATAGATATTGTGGCGACAGTTTCAATTTCCCCATATACTAAATAAAGGCATTATTTGTTTTCTAATATTTTCGCAATTTTATTTTTGTCTTTCATAAAGAAATTTTAGATCCTGTTCACTTTTTGCACTGGTTTAGTACCCCTGACCACTGTGACTATGTTTCACTTACCCTAAATTCAATGTTTTTAATGTATTTCTGAAATTAAACCTAATACTGACGAAATAAGACTCTTAATAGATAAAAGCATTTTGACAGGTCATTTTAGTATTTTGTTATGTCCGCAGACTCAATGCTATAGATATTGTGGCGACAGTTTCAATTTCCCCATATACTGGGGAAGTGAAACAAAAGCATAGTCTGCTTAAATTCGATTATTTTATCGATAAATGCACGATTATAGAGCTTGGAACTCACTGATTAAAGAAAGAGTACCTAGCATCAATCGTTATTATCAATGCGAGTCATATTACTATGCTAGAGCTGTTTAAGAAAAAGTAAAAGTAAAGTATATTTCACTTATCCTACCTGACCTTTACATCAAATCATTCGTGAATAGTTACTTTACTCATTGGTAAGTCTTTTTTCTATCAAAAACAAGAGTGTTTTCAAGAAATAGTATTTTTGTTAAAATTTTCACAGAACGACATTCTTTTCGCATAACTTTAACCTACAGTGGTGAAAAAAAAGTAGGTGGCAGCATTATACAACAAACTTAAAATATAGCCTGTTTAGTGGTGACTTTGGAAAGATACAATACTAGTGCATTATCATTAAAAAAAATACAACAAAATGCTGTTTTCGTTCCAGAGAAGCTGATTTTGTTGAACATGTAATTAACGTAATTTTGTCGAAAACCACTACGAGAATACTAACTATAATAATTCGCGTTAATGAGCAGCTATAACTCGTTTTACACTTGGGCAACATTTGGTAATGTAAACTTGAGACATTTAGAATATAGTCGATTTTTTAATTTAAAATATAAAACTATTATCTTTTAGCATTTTGGTTTTACTTTTTGAGACAATCACAATTAGCGACTCCTTTAGATATAAATTTAGTCTTAAAACAAAATCAATATCATGTATGAAACCAGTATTTTCAGGTCTCGGAGTTACACAGATCACTATCACTACATAATATAAAACAAAGTCCCCCGCCGCGTCTATCCAACAGGTAGCCGGATTTGAACAATTCTTTGCATGCTTTGCTTTGCAATTCTTGAGGAAGGTATAAGGTAGGTTGGGATATTTAACATCACGGTACGACCCTTAAGAGCCAAGCAAAAACAAAAAAAGTCAGATAAAACGCTAATCTAAAATGATGTAACAGCGCGGACGGACGATGCGCAGCGACGCGGTGAGCGGAAGAACAAGAAATTTCACGCAAACGAAGTCGCGGGCAGAAGCAAGTATAACATAAAACAAATTGCGATCATTTTCTTTTGTCCGCCGTGAAAAAGAAATATGACGTTAACCTGCGTCCAAACTAGCGTTCCTGGATCGCGACGAACGGTACGGACAAAAGAACATGTCTGGCAGCTTTACTTGGCTCGATATTTAAATTAGACATGTTCCCGTCTCTGTCTTGCACTTAAAGTTTCACAGATGTGCGACAGTATGTGCTTCGTGACGTTTATAAATCTTGGCTCGCACTACGGATGCGTTTTCGTGCGACTTTGACTTGTACGAACACATCCCGATCCTCCAAGTACTTTGAATCCTCGCACGCACGCGTATAGTCCCCACCGCCCGAACCCATTATTTTATTATTTTTTGTGTCGGTGTGGAAAATCCTCATGGATGTCCTCCGCCCTGGGATGGGCAGAGGGATCAGACACTTACTGACTAAAAACCACACCGGTGTTCCATCTCACACCTACGTCGGGGTCGCGGGATGTTCCCGCGATTATTCTGCAACCCCGACTGGTGCCGGCCCGCCTCGGCCGACCTCCTCGTGTTGGGGGGGGAGACAGGGAGTGAGGTGTTTGACTCCCCCCGTAACGTCTAAAAGGGGCGCGCGTGGAACACTACGCGCCGCCACCTCGGGTCCTGATGTATGGGGGGCGGCGGACGTCCCCGAGTCCGCCGTCCCTGGACCCATTTAGAGGGGCTGGAAGAGGGCGTTGTCCGCCCTCCGCCTGCGCCCAGTGTGCCTGCTGCGGATCGGGAGAGTGGACGAGAACTCTCTCTCCCTTTCCGCAGCCACCTTCTGCGAGGTCACTGTTTTGCAGAAGGCAACCACCGCCTCCCAGGACTCCTCGCTGCCGACCATTGCATTCACTACGGTTGGTAGAACCGCCCGAACCCAATCATAACAAAAAAAATACATTATGGTCACGGGTCTCAATCCTAGTCAAATTCGTACGAAAATGCATCCAAAGTGCGGCTGGCCTGACAGTATAAGCGACATACTTATTTATACAAATGCACAGCAAGGATTGCTTTGATGAAATTCTTTAATTTTCAGACTCCTGTATAATCGGTGCCATTCACGTTGATGTTAGTCACGCTAGAAATATTGTTAGTTCAGATGCTACTGTACTGATACTTTGCTAACTTGGTACAATACGAGGTAAACCTATTTAAAGTAAACCCTTAAATAAAAGAAAAACTAATCCTGTAGGTTTGCAACCCTACAGCATTATTTGCACTACATTCTATGCACGTTGAGGTAGCCTGGATAACGTGCATAGATAACTTTCTAGACGATAGAAGTTTAAAGACTACCCTCGTACGGAGACCATCCAGGCTACAGCACCAGGTCATCTCTACCAAATAAAAGTCATCAGATAGGAACCAGTACATGATGCACCCTATACAAAGTTTACACTTCAACTTAATATTTTTTTTTTTTGTATGGCATCTCGTAGTTGACCTTGAGTGGTCGTGACTAAAATAAAAAGTTGAAGTGTCCGGACTAGTTCAACTTAATAGACAAAAGTTGTCCAAAAGCTTGATGATCATATACAATTCATGTTTATATACTCACTAACGAATGCAAATAAGTGATCAGTGATCTTTATTCTCGTTTCAATAAGGTGGCTGTTGGGTGGCTGCTGTCAGAGATATAACAAAAACGTGAAAGGGTTCTAGAGAGTCACAAAGATCTTTTGACGATTGATTGACATTGATAAACATTTGTATTTTTTATTGGGTGATATTTTTTGTAGGGTGCTCTATTATTTTTATTTTAACGGTGACATTGTACTGATATTACAAAGATATTTTAAAATCATAACCCTTACTCCTTACTCCTAGCATAGTCGGTTAATAAAGGTATTTCTTGCACGCCAGCAGTTACTTTCTTCATAGCCAACGAAAAAATATATAGTTAATAAAAAACACCTTTTTGTCACCGACACGTCAGTCCCACTCTCCGAGGAAGAAGCCCGCACCTCCTCCTCCAGCGATGACGACTTCCAAGTCGTGGTCAAAGGAGGCAAGAGGAAGGCGGCTAAATCCTCCGCCCCCGCTGGCCCGGTCACCAAGGCCCAGAAAAAACAGGACGACTTATACTCCCCCGATATACGTCCAGGAAAAGTCCAAATGGACTGAAATATCTAAAATGTGTGTTGATCGCAAGATCAACTATACTAACGCCCGATCCACCCTCCAGGGGATCAAAGTTACGGTCCCCACGTCTGCGGACTTTAGGGACCTCTCCCGCGCCCTACGTGAAAGGAACTACTCCTTTCACACTTACTCCCTTCCGGAGGAAACCCCTACTCGCGTCGTAATAAGGCGCGTTCCACAAGAAATCTCCACCGAGGAGATTAAGAGCGACCTCATCGCTCAAGGAATCCCAGTTTCCGCCGTCCATCGCTTACATAAAGCGAGACAGGGTCATCTGTGACCCCACAGACGGTCACCACCCGATTTTTAAAGTTAAGTCGGTGTGTTCGCTCTCAGGCATCTCAATAGAGAAGCCTTACAGAGCTCAATTAATTGGACAGTGTCATCGCTGCTAATTATATGGTCATTCGCAGTCCAACTGCTATGCCACCCCTAGATGCGTCAAGTGTCTAGGAGAGCATGGCACCGCCGACTGTACCCGCCCAAAAGATAGGGAACTATGTTTAGAGCCTCCCAGCTGTGTACTCTGCGGCCAATCGGGACACCCGGCAAATTACCGGGGCTGTCCTAAGGCCCCGAAGTCCTCCTCTTCCAAACTCGCGAAACGCGCGAGCGACCGCCAGCACAGGGAAAGCCCCTGGGGAAAGCCTCCTTCCGCGCTGATGCCGGAGCGGCTCAGTCCGCAGAGGCCGTCTCCCTGGGCTAACCTTAATCACCTGAAGGCTCCCGCAGCTTCGGTGCCCTCTATTCCCGCGCAACCAGCGCAACCCGCTCAACTTCCAGCGCTGATGGCTTCCGCCATCCCAGCGCCTTTGGTAGCCCCCGCAGCCCCTACGGCCTCTCCAGCGAAACCTCAGGGAACCCAGGGCCGAAACAGCGCCCAAATTATACTTAGTACATACGCGGCTCTCTTCACCACCGCCGCGGACAAAATGGCGGAAGAAATCGTTGCTGCAAACGGCAACGCACTCCGCCTTATGGAAATCCTCAGCGCGTATCCCGAGATCGCGCAAGTTCTACACTCACTCAAATATTAATTCTCAATGGATAATACGAGAGTAAACAGTAACAAACCCCGATCCCTTAAATTAGGCTTCTTCAACGCAAATGGCGTTTCAGGTCAACGCGATGAAATCGCCGCTTTCCTCCGCGACCATCAGCTTGACATCCTCCTCATACAGGAAACCTTTTTAAAACCGCATCACCGAAACCCGAATATTGCCAACTATAAACTAGTTCGCAATGACAGGTCTCGATGCCACAAGGGCGGCACACTAATATACTTTAGGAAATCTTTGTATTGCATCCCTATCGACCCACCTTCTCTCTTCTCCCATCTGGAGACCTCTATCTGTCGGCTTGGCATGACTGGTCATCAACCGATCACCATCATCTCTGCTTATATTCCACCAGACAATGGTCCGGAGGATCCCATCTCGCTCCAAAAGGACTTCACTGCCCTCTTCGGTATGAGTGACTCCGTCATCTTGGCGGGGGATCTTAATGCCAAGCACCCGGCGTGGAATAGTAGCACAACTTCAACCAGAGGTAGGTTAGTTTTCAAGTTAGGCGAATCCCTTAACTTTGACGTTATCGCTCCAATGAGCCCGACTCACTTCCCAGGTAATCCTAATCACCTTCCCGATGTTCTCGCTGCTCAAGAATGTGAACCTCCGTTTGCAATCGATTGAGACGTTCCACGAGCTAAACTCTGACCACCGCCCTGTAGTCATGCATCTTGCACCCTACTCGGGCCCGATCGACCCCAACCGCCCCCCTCAGACCCAGACGATAACCGACTGGAGGAAAGTAAGCGAAATACTGAAATCCACCACGTCGCCTCACTTAGACACCATCCCCGATCACTTAGTGTCAGTCGCCGACACGACGGCCGCAATCGACTCGTTTACAGAGCACGTACAATCCGTATTGACGGATTGTTCACGGGAAGTTCCGGTGATGGAAGACCATCGCTGGAAACTACCTGCTGACGTACGTGACCTGATAACCGAGAAGAACGCGGCCATCCGTGCCTACGACTCCTTCCCTTGTGACGCGAACAAAGCCCACATGCGCCATTTACAGCGTGCTGTAAAGAAACGCATAGGGGAGGTTCGCTCTGAGGGCTGGAACAAGATGCTCAGCGAACTCGAGCCCACTCATCAAGCCTTCTGGCAATTACAGAGGAAATTGCGTTCCTCAGAAGAGGTCTCTATGCCTCCTCTCATCCGCCCCGACAATAGTGTCGCTTTCGACAGTCCCGTTAAGGCTGAATGTCTTGCCGACAGCCTAGAGTCCCAATGTTCTCCCAGCTCCCAACCAGTAGACCAAGCTCACCTGAACAAGGTCGACGCTGAAGTCGAACGAAGAGCCTCCCTCCCTCCCGTCGAAGACCCTGATGATCCTCTGCCTCCCGTCACTCCAGACGAAGTGCACGACATCATTAAAGGGCTCCACGCTCGTAAGGCCCCCGGTTCGGATGGTATTACCAATAAGGTATACAAACTCCTTCCTGCCCCGCTAATAATGCTTATGACCGCCATCTTCAATGGCGCCTTGAGCAACAACATCTTCCCACAAGCATGGAAAGAAGCCACCGTCATCGGTATCCCAAAGCCAGGTAAGCCAAAGTCTGAGCCCTCCAGCTACCGCCCTATTAGCTTACTCAATGTCCTCGGCAAAATCTACGAGAGGCTTATTTATAAGCGTCTCAAGGACTACGCCGAAGCAAAGAGCCTCATACCCAACGAGCAGTTTGGATTCCGTAGCCAACACTCGGGCACCCAACAGGTCCACCGTATCGTAGAGCACTTATGCGCTGGTCTGCAGCGTAACGCAACGACGGGTGTGCTATTCTTCGACATAGCGAAAGCCTTCGACAAAGTCTGGCACAATGGCTTGATATACAAGCTCTACCAACTAGGAGTGCCAGATCGTCTCGTGCTCATCTTACGAGACTTTTTGTCGAACCGGACCTTTCGCTATCGCGTCGAGGGAGCACTCTCGTCCCCTCATCCTATTCGCGCAGGTGTCCCTCAGGGTTCCGTACTATCTCCTCTCGCCTTCACGCTGTTCACTAGCGATATCCCAAAAAGTAAAAAGGCTCAGTTGGCTCTCTTCGCCGACCACACTGCCGTTTACTATACCGGTCACTGTCCCAACGCTATAGCTCGTACTCTCCAAACCTCCGCAAAAGTTCTTAGGCGCTTGGTTCCGGAAATGGAGAATCGAGGTCAACCCCGATAAGAGTCAGGCGGTTCTCTTCTCGAGACGTCGTCGACTCCCTCCCCCACTTCCCAGCCCGATCACTATGTACGGCAAGCCAATCCCTTGGGAGAAGCAAGCCAAATACCTAGGCGTGATCCTCGATGAGAACCTTACCTTTAAGGCTCATATTAAGGCGGTTCGCGCGCGCGCCTCCTTCGCTCTTAGCAGGCTGCAATTCGTACTGACAGCCCGTAGTAAACTGTCCCTCAAATGCAAGCTCCGCATCTATACCGCAGTCATCCGTCCCATCATGACCTATGCCTGCGTTGTATTTGCGCACGCTCACCCACGTCATCTCCATAAGATGCAGACCCTCCAAAACCGTTTCCTCAGAAGGGTCACGGGTGCCCCCTTCTATGTCCGTAATATCGATCTTCACGTCGACTTCAAAATGCCAACCATAAAACAGTTCATGAAACGCTTATCAAAGCGTTTCTTCGACTGCGGCATCAAACATTCTAACCCCCTGATTACAGCGGCCGCCCGCTACACTCCCTCTCGCATTAGCAGTATTCGCCGACCAAGGCATACTTTAATCGACCCCGACGACGCCACTACCCTCCTCCAGGAGAGTAGTAAGGCCACTAGCACGCTACATAAGCCCAAAACCCGATCGCCGTCCTACCGCCCTCGCCGCCGAGGCCCGCCGCGACGCCCAAATCGACGCCCCTCCCGACCCTTGCTCGAGCCAGTCCGCGCCGCTGAGCCTGTAGCTTGAAATTCGTCCCTAATTAATACCAATCCTGATCCAGCTAGTCATTTGCTGCCCTCTTCCAGCGACGCCCTAAGCCGAGGTTCGTACCCCACAGGGGGTGCCCTTAGCGTTGTCGCTTAGTTTTAGTTAGTATATAAGTTTAAGTCCTGGCTGGAGGCCTTAATTTATTAGGGAATCCACAGGCAAGTCCGCTTAAGCAGACGACAACCGCAAAGGTTGACCTGCGAGATGCCAAACATACAAACAAAAGCTTTTGTCACCAATTTTTTTAACATTATAATTTAATTTTAAGTTTTAGTTCGTCTGATTCAATGGTTAAAAAGCGTAGAGAACTTTAATTGTTTCAATTCATTAAAAGTCTACACAAATCAAAAAGCGCTCCACGCTTTTTGATTTAGTCATTGGTTAGAAAAGAAGAACTAGTACAGGTTAATATAATTATTTTATAAATTGTATGGTGTGATAAAAATGTATTTTATTGTAACTGCGTATTTTTTTTTTACTTTTTAGTCTAGTATATTCTTAATTTAGTTGAGAAGTTTAAAGTAAACGAAGTTATGTCTTGAGTGGTTTACTATGAGCTACTGAAGAGTTCCACTATGGCGTGTTATAAAAGCGTGTAAAAAAGTGTTTTGTCTTTGTTTTTATGTATATGATAATCTGACTTTCACAACAAATTGAAGTAGGTATACCGATTATCCGCAAGAAATAAAGACTAGCACCTCTCTTAAAGGGGGTTGGAGGATGAAACAATTTTGTTGTTTATGTACTTACATGATAACCTGCATACAAAATTTTTACTTCGGTAAATACCCTACAGGTTTTATTTAAACACAGATTTGAACCTCCCTTTAGCGCTTCTTTTAGAATAGCGAGTTGGCGGCTGCAAGTTACAGTTTTTTTTTAGTTTTTGCGTGTGCAAATACTAACTTTCATTCCAAACAGCTTTATTTACTTCGTGAACTGCCCTAGAGGTTTTGATGAGCTAGTGAGTGAGTCAGTCAGTGTAAAAGCTAGACATATAAAACTCTGTGTGTTTTACAAGTCTGCTTACTACATTTTATCTTGAGAAATTGAGCTGTCTATCATTATCCAGGCCGAAGCTTTGAGGTAATGAAAATACGGCGAAACCATTTGACTGTAAATTTGTACATTGTGCGTACAAATTTACAGTCAAATGGTTTTGACTGTACGGGTACGGGTACAGTTTGCAAAATTCTGTTTCTGGTTTTTCCCCTAAAACTGACTCCTTTATTCAAAATTAATTAATTTACGTTTTTCGACCGTGTTTGGGTCACAGAAATTCATATGTGAACCAAATTTCAACTTCATCCAGTAGATTCGAAGCTGACAGACGGACAAACAGACCAGACACACGAGTGATCCTTTAAGGGATCCGATTTTCTTTAGGACGTATGGAACCCTAAAAAAACGGCCAAATGCGTGTCAGACCACGTATAATGAGGGGTTACGTAAATGGGAAGGGCTGAATGTTCTTCCATACATCGTTAATACGTTACGGACAATTCTCCACCTGCAAATATAAGTTTGTTGAAAAGTTGAAAGATTTTTTATGTGATAAAAAAAACAAATTAAACATCAAATAAAAATGGCGGGAGATCTTGCTTCTTGTCCAAATTCATAATTGTCGGTCATCGGGAAGTACCCTATACGTTTCGATTTATTTTGCCAGTATCAATATATGTCGTATAAATCGCCGTATTTTTCATTGCGTTGACTTAAAAGCTTCATTTTTTTAGAGCTGCATGGGACCGCAGACCTACGTAGTTGATATTAATTTCAACTTCATATCTCCACGGGTTCCTTAAAAAAAGGGTGTTGACAGATCTGGTGATCCTACAAGCATTCCGTTTTTTCCTTTTGATGTACGTAACCAAAAAGTAAGATGGTGGCGTTAGTTCCGATTTTAGACAAGCGCCAAAAGTTTTTTTGTTTTTGTGTATTTTTAGAGAAACTTCTTCCGGTGTATGAATTATTTGAACTCACTGAAATTAAATAACGTACAATTTTAAGGTGATATACTAATGAAGGGTATTCTTTTCAGGTTCTCAAATCTGCTTACAGCATATTTGCTCTTTTGCGTACGATTCAGTAGCTTGCAAATGCTTGTATTCCAAAATAGCAATGATTGGTTTTATTTGTAAACTAATTAAACTAGAAAAATATCGAGTAGATTGCGTAGTAAATGAGCATCCATATAAAGCAAAAATATTCGTAATAAACAAAAATGTTGCATGAAAAAAAAAACGCCTTTTGTTCACTACATTAAAAATAGTTTTACCTCGTGTAATGTTCCAAAACAATGGTTCACGAGAAGTCAAGAAACATGCTACACCACGTCAAACCAATCCTAGAATCAATTCATCTACATAAACAGTGGTGGTCGAAATGAGAGAGCGCAATAAGTGTGCAACTCTAGTTGTGCCTATTTGCAGGCATTTCGGGTTTCACACTCGAGCAAGTGCTATGTTGTGCTCGTTACTGCTCGTGGCCCTAAACCATTTCACGAGAACTGGGATGTAAGTGCTCGGATGTTATAAATATGCAACTTCGGACTACGCTATTTGGAAACAGAAATGGTAAAATTACTTTCTTATTAAAAATGGGTAATGGATGGGCCCATCCAAGCAATTTCCCAGTTTTAATACTATTATATACATAAATTAATTAGTTATTTATTAGTAAACCCAACTGACCGCAATATTTACAGCTGCAACTTTACTCTAAAGAAAAAAAAATGCAAACTATGTTTATACTCACGAATAATATTGTATGTATGTCAATAATATAACACGTACTACGTATTTAGTCGCCAGCGAAGAACGCTACAAAATCCGACATCAGTGTTACATGACTAAGTTCAACGTCCACAGGTAGCCGAAGGATTTTCTAATATTACCTAATGCAGTTGCGGCCGTGGCTGTTTCATACCATAATAAGTATTAACTATAAGTTGATTTTTCAATTTATTTGGCGATGGTTCAAACCACTTGAATTGGGTCATCCTGTAAAGATAGTGTGTGTAAGTTTAAATAAACAAATAAATAGATATTTGTAGATATTATCTTATCTCTCATACATGATTAATATTATGAGTGTACAGTACATTCTATTACAGAAGTATCCGGAATAGATGATTTGTTTATGGTTAATTTTTGTTGTCGTTGTTAGATTGTCACAACTGTTTTCCATTTTGGGGCGGAGTTTGAGTTGCATCTGTTTTTTAGAGTATTTAGAGTGCTGTTTTTAATTAGATTGTATCTGGTATGTATTGCGAATTTCATAATGGACAAAAATATCGAAAAAAGAGTTTGGCTTTAATTTGCCACTGGAATTTTGGGTTCGGAGTCATTGAAAATTTTACAGAAGGCTTACCTACGGTGAATTGACTTTATCAAAAACTTGTACTTATGAGTGGTACAAAGCGTTCCAGAGCGGTCGAGATGTGATGAAAGATTTGGCAATGTTGAGATTAGATAAGATTTGCCTCGCTCTGGTAGGCCATCAACGTCTTCAACTGAAGTTAACATAGAAAAAGTCATGGAAATAGTGACAGAAAATCCTAATTCGAGTTTTTGAGAGAGATAGCCGCTTAACTTTCTGTGTCTCTTTATTCGATCCGTACCATTTTAATAAATCACTTGGGTATAATGTTACCGCTCGGCTCGTTCCAAAACACCAGAATTCACTCCAAAAACTCAATCGCCTAAGAGTCACTGAGGACATGCTAGAACGAGTCATTTCCGACCCAACATTCATGAACCGCATTGTTACTGGTGACGAGACTTGGGTTTACAAGTTTGACATGCATACTAGTCAACAAGCTTCGGAGTGGCGCCTTCCAACGTAACTGTTACCGAAAAAACCATGCCAAAGTCGAAAAAAAGTCAAAGTCCTGTTAACTGTTTTCTTTGTATATCGCGGTGTTGTGCACTCGGAATTCTTGCAGCAAGGTCAAATGGTAAATTAAGAATATTATTTGAACGTTATGCGGCGTTTAAGAGAGAAAAAAAGCCAGATTTGTAGAAAGAAAATTCTTAGATTTTGCATCACGAAAATGCGCCTTCGCTGAAAGCCACCATTGTAATTGTTTTTTTACCTAAAACTCAACAAATACCATCGAGCAAGCTCATTATTCACCAGATATGTCTCCAGGCGACTTCTTTCTTTTTACCAAACTCAAATTATCACTTCGTCGCAACCGTTTTCATTCGGTAGAAGACTTAAAGAAGAATTCGCGGGGAGAACTGAACTCAGTTCCAGAAAAAGCGTTTAAAAATGTTATGATTATTGGATTATGCGTGCGTAAGTGTCTCGTTTCTGAAGGAGCAAACTTTATAAGCGATAAAAATAAATTTGGATAAATAACTAACATATGGTGTATTATTGATCTTTTTCCGGTACTTTCTTGACAAAATAGTATCTCTTGCTTTTCTCACGGTTATAGGAGACTAGAGTAAGATTATAGAAGTATAATGGAAGAGGACCTGCCTATCTTGGCACTACAGATGATGTCAGAAATGACGTTAGTCAAGCATTTTCGTACAACTTACCAAGATATCCTATTCCTGACCTATATCCTGGTGGACATCTCATGCACAAACATAGTTATGAAAATAAGGTAAAATATAATCTCTAAAATAGTATTCTTTTATTCACTAACTCATAAAGTATCAAAGTAAATGTTATCCAAGACGGACAATTTAGGTAAAGTAGATATATCACATTGACGCAAGACGCAAAGATACTCTCAGACAGTTTAACGAAAATTAAAACAAATGTTCTATAGATAAATACTTTCAAAGTACTCCACTTGCCTCTATACAAAGTTTCATGCGTCTGAACCAGTTTAAGAAACACTTTTTCCAGTCTGCCGTAGACACCTCGTTAACAGTCTGCTCGAACGCTGACAGCGCATTTTCCGGCGACGAGAATTGTATCCTTTTGAGCTGATTTTTATTTTCGGGAATAAAAAGAAGTCACACGGTGCTAGGCCAGGGCTGAATGGAGGGTGACCCAGGAGTTTGACCAACGTGCTGTCCAGGAAGTCCCTCGTTTTGAGCGCGGTGTGCGAAGGCGCGTTGTCTTGGTGGAGAAATAGCCCGTGGAGCCGTGTTTGGTCGCTTGTTGCTCTCAACAGAGAAATCTTCTGCCAAGCTTTTGGTAGTATACCGTTTAGCGTTGATGATTTTTGGTTCCGTAAAGGAGTTGATACCAAGTAGCCAGTCAAATTGAAAAAGCTCGCGAGCAAAAACCTGTCCTCGCTTCTTGATCGCTTCACTTTGGTAGGTGTTGATTCGTTTTCAAACACCCAAACCGTCGACTGGCGCTTCTGTATCGTATTGATAAATCCAAGACTCATCACGTGTAATGATTTCGTAAACACGCCGAGACGAGCCTGCTTCAAATTTGTTTATCATATCACGGCACCATTCCACCCGGGCCTGCTTCTGAGCATGGGTGGGGTTGTGCGGCACACAAACTATCCTCCACAAGCAAAGATGCACGTGTAGAATTTCGACAATTTAGTCGACCGCGCTTGAATTCGTACCAACGATACACGGCTTTCATTCATGAAAGCCATTTGAAGTCTATCGTACGATTTGTCCGGTTTCAGGCGACACTTAAACGACGAAATCGTAAAAAATCATAGCGCAAAAATGTTCCCGGCGCAGATCCATTTTTTTTTAACACCATAATTTGAATTGGAACGTTCCTATTTTTACTTTCAAATAATCATATTTTCAAAATAGACTATAACTGGCCAGTCTCGCTTACATAAAAACTTTTTTTTGCAATACATTCTGAGTGGCCTGGTACAAGATTAGGTACTACTAACTGAGAAATTACCAAAGAAAATGTAAACCAAGACTGATAGATTTGGTGTATATATTTACCAGCATGTAATTCATATCTGCCTGTTAAACTGGTAAGTGCATGACGCAGAGCTATCTATCAATGATGCAATGGGTTTTAAAGGTCCAGTTGGCTTTATAAGTAGTAACATGTAATAAACAGACCATCAGCGATCTGTCATTCTTTCATTTCAGTGTGAGAGTTTCTTTCTCCCGAACCTACAATGAGCAGGAATGAATGAATGAAATTCACCAACCCCAGCGTGGTTTGACCAGACTCGATTAATCGAATGAACCCCAAGATTTGCACTAGCCCCTGAAGCCTCATGCTTCATGGTGCTATAAAGACCATTGCATATCAAAAATTAGACCGGGAGGCACTGTAATGGTAGGGAAGATATGCCCTTAGGATAGGAAGGATTAAAAGCCTACGGAGTATGCACCCTTCCTGAACCTAAAATAAGCAGGCATACTAAAATAACAGGGGATAGAAAGGGACCTCGGGACCCACAGTCAAACGTTATCTAGAGAATAATTAAAACTTAACTTGAAATGTTTGTTTTGAAATGAAATGGTGAGAACATGTTTTTTTTTGTATCTGATTTTGATTATCGTTATTTGCACACGTTATTAAGTAAAGAGAAAGCAAAAACTATATTTAAAAAATGTTTCTTTACTTTTCGGGTAAAACTAGAAGTAAACGTACTTTATTATAAATTTTGAAAAAAAAAGTTAAGGTATTAATTCGACTATGTAAACGTGTTTGTATTCAGCTCCACTTTACGTATCCAGGCTTCACCTGTAAAGGGCACTATAGGTGCATCAAGAGTTAAAACGTCTGAAATGAAATAGCGTGTAGCTGAAACAAGGAGGATTTATGGAGTCACGTCACACGTCATGTGGTTTGCTGTTATGTTACCTTAGTACTTCACCCAGTAACAAGTGAGTGGCGGATTATGCCTGAGGAGTGGCAGTGACATCCATTGTGAATTACTGATAGCCTCAATAGATGATCATCTCGTCAACTGCGTGGGGAGAAGTGGCAAAACCACCATTGTCTCTGCCCAAGCTGTTCGTTAAACTATGTGTGAGGTAGTGAGCTTTATAAAGTTGACATTTGGATGGGCACGCAATCGTATGTGCGTGTCGCGCCAGTTTACACGAGCCTTTAAGCTTCTGCCCCTTTGAACAGAAAACTATTGAAGGGGTTTGATTTGTTATTCAACAATATGTCTAATAGTCTGTTTTCTAAAGATCTACTTAAAATTTATCAAAGACATTGCCTAAAATATAAGCAATATTTTATTTCAGGTCTCGATTTAATCATATCTTTTGACACATAACGAACTTTGCATTAACAGCGATATAAACCCTAAAATGGCTTATCAAAACAACAATGCCATCGTCACTTATCAACCGATTGCTCCTCACAATATTCCAAAAATGGCGTCACATTACACCACGAATAAATTCCAGGTAACATCGACTATCTAGTATAGTTTTGAGTTTCAGAGAACACTAAAATTTCCATTTTGTTCAAGACCGTTTAAGACCAGTAAATGGTCCCTATTGTGTCGAGTCCATTGTGTTTTTCTATTGACCGACGGCTCATACGAGAAATGGGTGCACCGTTCATGGATTTCAATTACTGTACTGACTATGTAACTGAAATGGCTGGATTAGTTATTTTAATAGACTATCGGGGAGCCGGGCTTACCTTTTAGTTTAATTGAATTGCTTTTCGGTTTAAAAAGAATTGAATGTGTAAATGGGTGCATGTAGGGGTGCCTTTTTTATTTTCTACTTTCTATTGAAATAGCGTTTCGTGTGGGTTGGTAGATTAATGAAAAACATTGTTGTTTTTCAATCATTGTGAGAATTGTAAGTTTAGAGATATATTATTATGAAATCTGGAAGGGGTCAAATCAAGGTCAAAGTCAAAGTAATTACGCACGTAAATGACACATTTGAACGTCAAAATTTACAACGAATGTAAAAACTCAAAAATAACAAAAACGATGAAGCAATTAATTATTTGAAATATGTCTTTTGTAGATACAAAAAACATAATTTTGTAGATACAAAAGAATTTAGGTAGAAGAAGTAGATACTTCTTCTACCTAAAGCAATTTATCAAAACCTAATTTTTATGACGAAAAAATAAAATTAATTATAAATGTTTTTATTTCCGTAAGTAGGGTGTACAAACATTTTTACACGTCAATCATATTTTAAAAACTAGATGAGGGTGGCGATTACTGACTACTCTGAGAAGGTCTAAACAAGTCTCTTTTAACACATAATCTTGGTCAGATCATGTGGAAGACCGGTGTTTGGAATGGTCTTTTGAGGAAAGAACCATACAGATTGGTTGGACCTGTCCAGTCAGTGCAAGCATTTGTCAGTAATCATGCAGATCAATTCAGAACGAAAAGAGTTTGGTTTCCCCGAAGTGAGAGCCACATTTCGCAAAAAAAAGTTATTAATAAAAATATATCACTAATGTTTAACTTTCTCCATATCCTTCTTCATAATAATCTCTACCCTCGCTGCCTACCGCCTACCCTGAAGTATAAGCCTACCCTATCCTAATCAGATCCATAGATCAATCTTCCTTTGTAACACTCATAATGGGAAAACAATGTTACCAAGTACCTAACTATAAGTGCCAATATGATCTCATTAGGCAAATTGACAGCACAATGATTGCAAATTAATCAATTATCATAGTCCTAAGCTTCGTGACTCGATTACTTGATGACGTGTAAGAATGTATGACTAATTAATTACTAATGGTATCTACATAGCCACCTAATCTCGTTATATGAGGTCATTAGTACGTATCTGATTGTTGATGACAACTGCCTAGTAGTTTACATGGACTGCTAATGTGTACCTTACACTTATATAAATGGGTATCTATGATGTTAATTAATTTAACTTCAATGTTGCCAAGAAGTTCTTCTTGCTCATTGGTAACGTCTTCGAGCTTTAAAAAACATAATTAAGCTCAGCATTTTTATAAATAATTTCAGTATAGGAAACTATTATTTATTCACAGAGAAACTATTAAAACAAGTTTAAAGTGTTATACAATTGTAATGATCCGTATGAATTCGATTACGATATTTTTTTATCTTCGAAATTTTAAGAGTGTTCTTTTCTCTTCATTCACCTGATACCTTACTACATTTTCCGTATGTCGTTCTAAGAAAGAAAACCCACTAACAAAAAAAAAACAACACTCCATTTAGCCACTACCAAGCTACTAATTCACAAAGCCACCTAACCCAACAAATCACTACCCACTACCAAAACCGGAAAACAAAACACGCTCACTATATCTTCGTAACATCTTACTCCACATCGAGATGTACGCACACTATATCATACTTTAAATCAATATCCTGGCTATTGTACCTCTTCACCACACATATAATATGTGGCCAGTAAATCTTGTGCGGCTGTTGAAAGCCCGGCTAAGATTAGGAGGCGTTATTGAGCCGTACATCTTGTGGTACACACTCGACACCGAGACGGGACAAGATGCTGCGTTGATAAAAGCACGTTGCAACTTTGATTGAAGTTTATGAACGAATGAAAACTGGTTCTATAGAACTAGCTTATTTTGTTTGTTGAATCTAGACATCTTTGATGACAGCCGGGGTTTGATTAGAAGGCGAGAAGGCAAGAAGCATCTTGAAAAAGTAGCTTTTTGATACGGATGCAACTTTGATTGAAGTTTGTAATTTGTGGATTCAGTTTTTTTTTTGTCGCATATACTATGTTCAAATTCTCAAGACGATGCACGGAAAACTAGATTAGATTAGACGGGGATTAGTTAAGAACACGTTATTGAGCCATACATCTTGTGGTACACACTCGACACAGAGATGGAACAAGATGCTGCTCTGATAGAGATGCAACTCAGATTGAAGTTTATAGTTTTATTTAACATGTGGATTGAGTACGTTTTTTTGTTGTCGACAGTATGTTTAACTTCTCAAGACGTTGTAGGGATTGTTTAAAAACGGGACTGAGATAATTATAAGGAAGCGTTATTATATCTTGCGATGCAGACTCGACACCAAAACGGTACAAGGTTGACCCTGAATTCTTCGATACGTGTATGCAACTTTAATTTTTTAATAATTAAATTGTATGTGTTTTGCAAGAAACTCTTTTGCTTAATTAGTTTAAAATAAAGAGATGGTTAATGGTTGGAAAGGTTAATAAAAAGAGGTTAAATTAGGAAGCGTTATGAGCCATTCATCTTGTGGCCCATACTTCACACCAAGATGGGACAAGATGCTGCCCCTTGATAGAGATGTAGCTTTGATTGAAGTATTAGTCAATTAAATATTGAGGGTTATAATGCGAACCTATTTCGAACCGCTCTCTACACAATCCCCTCCTCCAATGAGGGAGCTAGAAGCTTCAAGAATGTTCGAGAAGCCGTGTGAGGCTTAACAGACTACGCACACCCTTTTTTTGTGACATTGACCGTGTGACGTCCGTCAACTGGGCTGCGCACCAAAAAAGAGATTCTCTTTTACACAATTTACGAAACTTTATCTTCGCCCCGAAGCCTATTGTTATGATATATATTTATTGAACTGGAAATAAAGCACTTATAGTACATATGTGTGAATGTGAATGGGTTAGATTAAAGCGACTATTTGATAAAGGCACAATTATTGTACTTTGATTAACTAAAACGCACACACACAGAATAATATGATGTTTGAAATAAGTCTGACAACATTGTCGGAGAAAGGCTTGGCAGATGAGATGATGCAACGCGTGTGACTTTTCCATTTAACAATTTGTAGGGTTCCGTACCTCGAAAAGAAAAAACGGAACCCTTATAGGATCACTTTGTTGTCCGTCTGTATTTCTGTCTGTCAAGATCCTTTTTCTCAGGAACGCGTTTAGGTATCAAACTGGAATTTATATCAAATACTCAGGTTTACTATTCCTTAGAGCTGTGAAAAAATCAAACTTCTAAGCCAACGCAATCAAAAGATTACAGCCGCTTATGGCGCAAATTTTCGACACTCGCAAGGGAATCAAAACCTACAGGGTACTTCCCGTGAACTCAGAATCTTGAAAATTGGTACGAAGCAACGTCTTATAGCACAGATAAAGGAAAAATTTCGAAAATCTTAAATTTTTAGTTACATCATGTAATTAAAAATATTTTTAATAATTTTAAACTAACTACCTCTTACCCCATGAACGCGTAGAGGTATTAAATTGAAATTGATATCAAACTCCTTTGTCTTATATACCTACAGGTTTGTACGGAACCCTCGCAATTGGCCGGTTTTCTTTTTCAATATTTGGTTCGAAATTTGTGATACCTCCAAGTCTTTGCAACACATAGCTTCATTGCTAATTGTGGAGATGTACGCGTACGTAACGCTACCTACCCAGAAGTGTAGCTACTCCAATAGATTAGAGCTTTGCCTACATTCGTTGAATAAATGATTAGAATATGTTAGAATGTAACAAAACAGTTTGTCATATATGCAAAGATCCCCGATGGGACATGTTCCAGTAAGCTTGTGTCTGTACTGTCACAGTGTTATTTTGTATTTCAAATTCAAAATCTTTTACTGACACATTTTACTGTAGGTACATACATTTACTACGATTCGATATTATGAAGTGTCTGGCAACATGTACTGCGTAAATCGATTATTTTTACAGTTTGGTGTGAAGTTTTTGTCAAGGTTTAATTCAAAAACATTTATGTGATAGTATTCGTAGGTCGTGTTGACATTGACAAAACAGAGATAAAAAATTGGGTTAGGCAACATTTGGGACAACCCAAACAAAGCTCTACCCAGCTCCCGGAAGCCAGCTAATTACAAAACAAAAAAAACATTGCTCAAAAAAATATCTAACTTTCAATGAGGCGTGAGCTTCACGATCATACGGCATGAAATTATTAATTCCGTACTCCGTAATAACGGTGCGACACATCGGCGACCGCGACAATTGAATGAGCGGCGACCGGACGAAGCGTTCGCCCAGCAATCCATTATGCAGATTGCCGCTCCGATTGCGGCATTGTCGTCGGCTCGCTCCGCCAGAATTACGTACCCAATGCGTACCCAATGCACGCCGAACTCCCGCGATCCATTTTATGGATATTGCGTCGTTGGATTAACGATTGATTGATGACTTGCAACCGAACGCGAAAAGCTGATTTGGGTTGTTTTGTTTTCAGTCACAGTGGATTAATAAACAGTAGGTACAGGTGGGCTGTAAATTGTTGGATTATCTTGTGTTTGATACAAATTGGAACCAAACGGAAAGTGTAAACAATGGCCTTGTTTAGTTTGTTTCCTTTCCTAACTTTCGCTTCATTACTTCTGAGTATGGTTTTTGTGAAACCAAGCCTACCTACGTCGCAGGCATATTAGCCAGTTACATTTTGTTCACCGTAACTAATGCTTTAGTTGTTTAAGCTAACTCTTGCGCAAACACAGGTTTTATTTTAAAGAAGTATTAATTTATAATGAAAGTTAAAATATATAAATAAAATAATAATAAAACGGTATTGTTTAACTAAGAATAGATAAATGGTAAAATAAATAAAAATGGAACAGCGATTGGCTTACATCTAGTTAGTGGGAGGATTACTGCTCTCCCAGGTAGGCCACATAGTAGCCTGTGTTTTGAAGAAACAGTTCCGATCGGTCGTAGTGGGAGAATCAAAAATTGAACGTGCAAATATTATAGGCCTGTCACAAACAGTTAATAAAAAAGTAAAAAGTTAAGACAACAGTTAAATAAAAAAAGTAAAATATTAAGACAAGGATCTATGCGTGTATGATTAAGTCAGTGTAGTGTTGGTGTTAGTATTTAGTGTGGAGTGTAGTGTGTGTCTGTAATGATCTGTACTTTAGTTAACACAAAGATTTATAAATAGGAAGTCTAAGTTAATAGAGTAATACGTGTAGTTAAGTAAAAACGTGAGGCTCAGTAAGGTCTGGCCGTCAATCGTCAGCGTCCGGAGACGCGGCGGTACCGGCGGCGGCGGTAGCGTTGGCGGTCGCGGTCATCGAGTGCTTCACCCAATCCCCGCGGATTTAGTTTAACCCGATACTTCGGCTCCCCTTCATCCCCGACCGAGGCTGGAAGTCATGAATACATAATTATTTCTATTAATATTTTTACCTGCCCCCGTGGCGTTGATTGCCTTTTGAATTTATTACCAACCTCGCGATAGGCCATTTTCGTATTTATTAAGACCACCTGCCATGCTCACGGTGCGCTGCGCTCTGAGTGAATTATGAGCCAACGGATTTCGCTAATAGAATATTTTATTTCGCCAGTCTCTCTGTGGTTAAGCGGATTTATTTTCGAGAATATTGTACTGAAAGTATGGAACGGGGTTTCGGAGAGATTTGATATCTTTGTACGCGCGTAATGCGGGGCGATTGCGATTTTACATTGTATTGCGGATTCGGTTACGTCACGTTTAGATATTCACGTACCGGTACACGGATTGAGAAAGTAGTAAAACCGTTAAGTGATTTATTGGATTTCGATTCGTCTGCTTATATTCGGCCACATGCGATTCTTTTTTACGATTTTTTTGTATTTCGTATTATTGCGGTGCTATTAAAAAACGCTACCAATACTTCCTTTAGCCCTTTAAGGTATGTTAGGTCATGTATTTAATACTTATGGTGTTTTTTATCCCAGGGTCAAGGTTTCCGGTAAAATATAAAATAACACGGGCTGCATACTGAACACTTATTGATCCAAGTCCGTAGTCAGAACATAAATTTTGAGTGTTTAAAGTTCCATCATTGTCATCAAAATGAGATTGCAAAAACATACCTATAGTTCGAAAAAAAAAATATTATAATTCTGGTTGCCTCTTTTAAAAGAAAATTTCTACGTAAACAAATCATAGCCCGAAAAGACGGACGCACCATTTCCTACTCACAAGAGAATACCTTACTAATGAACTACATATTGACGTTCACCATTCGGCTCTAAGCTAGCAATATCAATTTTCCGTGAGTGCATAGAGCTACTGATATTGCCCACATCGGTCCTGATTGCAAAGTGTTGCCAGTTAACAGATAAACACCGGTGCATGCGCGAATGTTTGTGGATTGCTCTCATTAACGGAACGAGGTCGCTAATATAACTGGTAACCGTTTTACTGGGTGTCAGCTTCAACAAAGACATAGTTCCGCTCATTTAGAAATAAAGCTGGTTGGAAAAGTTTGTGCGTTCAGGAAGATAATCTTGGAATATGATAAAAAGTAGTGAGACACCTTCTCGTTCATTTTTCTTTGTCGTGATTCACTGTGAAGTACAGAATGCTAAAACTCCTCCCGTGCCATGAAAGTATATTTTAAGATATACAACTACATTGAAAAGATATACAAGTCCAGAGAAAGGTTTTTTTGCCAGCAGCATAATGTGTAACCAACTACAATCATGAAGTAACTTGCCAAACATAACCAAAACGTAACCGGTAGGTATAAATCGTTTCATGAATGAAAAACCTATGTCCATGGGGATATTTAGCTATTGGCTAAGTATCCCCAGTTTGACACAAATTACAGAACTTTTAAAGTGGACCCCCATAAATATATTTCACCTTTAGCAAACCCCCTAAAAACAAAACTAACAGAAACACAATAGTAATAAAACTAAAACCCATCTCGTGGCATCGCAATACATTAAAATCTACACTTAAATCCCTAATTCCCTTGATATACCTTCTCCCACTGTTCCATGTTTAATTAGGCGCGAACAAATACGTACGATGAACAAATGGCCCCGGGCTAGCTCCTTTGTCCCTCTCTACACATCCCGCAACTTTCTTGCGGGCGCACCGAAGCGACTTTGAGACCGCAACCCGCAACATGAAACGGTTTAATTTTAATAATTCAGTGTAAAATGTGCGTCTTTCGTTAGCTCTTGTAGAAATAATGGGTACGGCACAAAGTTTTCAGTTATTATAGTGTAACAGTTTAACAAAGAGTGGGTAAGGTGAGGCTAGTAGAGTCGATTTGCGTAAAAAGGTTGTTTGATGTTAACAAAGCTGAAAGAAAAAAAAACTCTCAGACAAATATTCATACAAGCTCTCTATTTTCTTGACTGTTTTAAATGACAAGCTTATGAAAAAAGGTTGACATATATTGTAAAACCTTTTAAGGATCCATATGAAACTGTCTTTAGAAACGGTCTCAATGAGACCTATTTGAAATAAATGATTTCACTTTGACTTAGAAGAGTAGTATCCTGAGGAAACCTCCTGTGAGCATAAAACTACCCCTTTACCATTATCACTAGTATTTTTGGATAGCTTAGTAATTATCACAGCACCTCTTCAGTTTTTAGTCGGTTAAACGAATCTAATGTAGATTAAGAAAGAAAGAAAAAACGTTTATTTGCGGTAAACATGACGCAAAAAAGAACAACACTCAAAAAAGAAAAGATTATGGGAAACATGCGTCACATTCAAGCAAAACGGGATTAGGTTTCGTACTTTTTGTTCGGTTAGACAAAAGTAAGCATGCACTCTCATCTGCATACGACCAAGTTAACCGTTTTAGGGCTCATTAAAAAGAGCATAGCGAAAGCGAAGTGCACTTTGGGCACAACTAAATGCTAATTTGATCGTCGCTTTGAGTTCATTTTCGAAATTTTGTACATAATATTACAAGCTTCTGAGTTTTTGCTCCTTATTGTTGTGGTGCTTCTGCTTTTATTGTAAGCTACTGAATTTAACGACTAGAAGACCAAAGACAGTTTAGAATTTCATAACCGCTTTTTACCTTAAAACTGTTCTAGGTATCTCTTAAAGTTTTAAGATTACAGCCATTGCAATAGGCAAGGCAAAATGTGAAAAGAATCTCAGGATAAAATCAGGCCATCAACTGATGCCTCTGACCGTGTCGAGTGTGTGCTGATAACTGACCCGAAGATGTTGGAATAGTAGCAGTCAGGTGGAATTACCTTGGATGCATTACACCTTAGAATCAATGGACCTGCATGAGATTACCATAGATCAGAGAAGCATGATCCTCAAAGGAGCAGGAACAAGGTTGACAAGAGCGGACAACGATGATGACGATAATGAATCCAAAACCATCGTTCACACACAATGACGACACAGTAATCAAAGAAAAGGTCAAAAGACATTCTAAAAAGAACATAATTAAAACCCTATTTAAAACAACATTAAATCCTATTTAAAAGATATAAACATCGAAATACATAAATCAGGCAACGTTGTAGAAACTGACTGAGGATGAGTATCCTTAGACCTTTGGTCATGCCGTTGTATTTATTGTACGGTTATTTGCAGTTTGGATTTCATTTAGTTCTCTGCTTATTTAGGTTTCGGTTCATTAAATTGAAATACGCTCCTTAGCTGAGAGATGACTTGGCAAGTTTCGAGCGACGTGAACGTAGTCAGTAAAAAAGGTTATAATTTCGTGATATATACTAGTTCTTTTATAATTTTTGCCGAAATGTATCAGCCACCCACTATCCACCTTGTCCTAGACTAGTGGCGATGGTTTTTAAAGCGTTTCGTATTTCTTCAAATACTTTCAAGGGGATTGACAAAAGCTTTTCGGCAGCTTATGTCAGTCCTACTTTTTTTGACATTGCCATCATCCACGTTACCGCTGATAGTTTTGCACTTTGTCTTCTGAATGGAGATCCTGATAACATAAATGCATTTCAAATAATTTTGAATCAGTGTTTACAACGCCAGTTCCCAATATGTCATTACATTTCTACGAATATTTTAATTAATTGCAAGGTAACACCGATGAGCTGTAGTAGAAACCAACAAGAAACCCATCCATACAATGAATGTTTTATCTAGCTTTATTGTGCTTAGCTTTAAATTAAGGCTTTAGTAATTATCTCCAACACATCACAATTCGCTTTTGTAATAGATGTCGCGTACAAATTTATGCAGCATCCCATTTTTAACTCGTAATATTTTATATATATATATAATATAAACGGTAAAGTGAGTTTATTTGTTGGTTTGTTACGCTTTCACGCTAAAACGGTTGAGCGGATTTGAATGAAACTTGGCACATGAGTAGACCATGACCTGGAGAAAGACAAAGGTACTCTTCATCCTGGATCACAGACAAAGTCGCGGGCAACAGCCAGTTAATATTAACGATACGGCATCTCATCATGTCCATGAGCTTAAGACTTCGTCTGATAGAAGACTTAGACAACTTGTGAAACTCAAAGCCTTGTCAACTACATGAGGACTATAGTACTCATGTACTTGGCAAGGCTTTGAGTGAACAAACGGGCTTATTTTATATAATGTACTTATAGGTTCATTGTATATCATTTAGACAGCCAATGGACATGGTTTAATTTTAATACGAGCTATTGAAACATCATCATTATTATGTTCTTTCTTTTTTTTATAATCATTATTATGTTCTTTATCTACCGTCAAACTCAAAGAATTTATTTTAAATAAACCACTTGCAGACATTTTTAAATTGTTAAAAGTATATTAATCTGCTTGACAGCCTTAGATCTTTTTGCCTTACAGCCAGCCATCTTTTACACCGAAACCTACATAACTATCCTTAGTGGTATTTATCAGGTTTTTTTAATGCAATAACCTATGCAGATAATTGGATGATACTCGTATAAGCATGCACTTAGTACTGATACAACATGCAGCAACCATGTAGCTCCGCGTCTTGAGACATTTATACTCGTAGGAAAGTACCGTTAGGGAAATTAAGTGCGCGCACACAAAGAATACTTTTTGTAGGTGTAACAATCAATCAGATATTTCTTTTGAATGACCTGCGCTTGTAGGGCGTGTGTGTTGATCCATTTGATCTCCATTGTCTCTCCTCTCATTGAGCTACTATAAAAATCGGCCACCGATTGTATGCCGTCTGTGAACGCTCTGATAAACAGTTTTTTATCAAATTGAACAACACAATGTAACAATTTGCTGGGTTTATAGCCATTTCAGACAAGATTTGAATAAACGAACAATTTCAGTAGTTGAATTTCGTAGAAATGAGACTTATTTTGGCTTTCACCTCGCTCGAGTTTAGTTCAACGTTTATTATATGAAACAAATTTCCTGAAACTGCGCATCATTTTCAACCCTTTACAAATTCAATGAAAACAACGCTATTCATAAAAACCTCTCTTATTTGTGTAGGACAATTCCCATTTAATATTAGTACCTTAATTTCATTACCTACGTTGTGATAGCCACTAGTGCAGCCGGTGGGTTCGCCCGCTGGCCCCGGGCGATACACCTCAAACAGAATGCTTTGTGAATTTAACTTACGTTTCGAAGGTAAACTCGGCTAATTGGAATATATATTATATATTTGAAATAACATGTTTAACCAAGTTGCTAGTGTTGTTTTAATGCCTTACCTTACTCTACTCTTCGGTACCTGTGAAAATAATTATTATTATTCAAGATATGTTTTTTTTTAGGCAGGGAAATAGGGTGTGGGTTTTAGTCGCTGGTTATTTAAATGTAAAAGTCATATGAAGTACAGATCACGGGCCAAGTGCGTGTCGGACCACGCGCAATGAAGGGTTCCGTGGTTGGGGTGATTGTTCTCCCACACATCGATTCACGTCACGGTCAATTCTCCAACTGCAAATAAAAAAAAACTTTAGCGAAACTTAAAGTTTTTTTTCATGTGATAATATTACTGTGACTGTACTACTTTACTCTTGCTGTGAGACTTTGCTTCTTGCCAAATTTCATGATTATGGGTCAACGGAAATACCCGCGAGTATCATAATATGTCGCATAAATAGCCGTATTTTTATTGCGTTGACTTAAAAGTTTGACTTTTTTAGAGCTCCAAGAGTCATACATATTTGAAATTAATTTCAACATGATACCTCCACGCGTTCCTGAGAAAAAGGGTCTAGACAGACAGACAGACGGACAACGAAGTGATCCTTCAAGGGTTAGGTTTTTCCTTTTTTGGTACGGAACCCTCATTTAATGGTAACTACTTGCTATGGCTTATATTGCTACATTCTCATCCGAAGTTAATCGCACAATTTTATCTACAGATGCTGGGTACTAGTATCTTCTAACCCATATTAAGAATCGTTTTCTCCTGAAACATCTGAAACAAAATGTGGGTACATAATATTTAAAAAAAAAACTAAAATCATTCTGTTTCGTGCTTGAAATTAAAGTTTTATTTAATTTTATAACTAACACATGTCATAACTCGAGTTAACTTATCGTTGTACATTTTTTGTGCACGTGTTTCTGAAATATTTCATCTTTGTAATAAGTATCTACTATAAGTCAACAGGCCCTTATCTCAGCTTACCTACATCAAGCATTACTTTCTACCAATATGTCACTTCTTCACTAGTAATAATACCGAATATGTAGTATACTAGTAATAATAAGGAACTGGGCAATCGCGAAACAGTCGTCGTATTAAAATGACGGAAAGCAGGCTAAGCCTTGGACCGCCGCCGTCATCGTGAGGCAGTCCCTAAAGTACACAAGCTGGGGAAACTTGGAGGGTCGATGCACGGTCACTTGTGGTGTTGGGCTATAATGCCCAACAGTGAAAATGTTATGTACTTGTTAGGTTTGTTATGTTATGTTATGTTATGTAAATGAGTAGACTACCGATTCCCTTGATGGATTTATTGCTACTGAATATAATTACACAATTATGTCACTAAAATACTATGTTAGAGAAATACACACCTAAACAATATCGATGTGCATTTTTGAGTTTGACGTACGAACTCCCACAAAGGTCAATGTACAGCGTAGCTCGTACATGTGGGTTTCTTAAACTCAAAGCACTTATTTCAAATAAACCAAAAACAGGCACTTCTTAATTAAAGCTAGTTTTCCATTCCAAAACGTAGTAGATACCTATGTGGAAGAACGGACAAAAAACTCAATGGAAACTCACTGTTGAGGTTCAGTATGTTTATGAACAAACTGAACCTAAGACAGTTGGTATGAATTTTGAACTAGCTTCACCTTTCTGACTTACTACTAATTTTGGTTATTATATTTTCTATTTCTTTTCTCACTCACTTATCACTCACAAACCTTACAATAACAGGTTGTAAGATTTCTGGCGTCAGTCAAAATCTGAATGTGATTTGACGAATGTCTCAAGAATTTATCGAAGTGATTTTTATGTGTGTCAAATATTATCTAATCTAAGTCTGCAGATCGTGTTATTGCTATCAACAGTCGTAAGTATTTTTTTCTTACCAGATGGTGCACACGTAATGGCTAGCCGAATGACCTGTGACAGAAATACACTTCAAAATAGAATCTACATCTCATCTCAGGTAGCCACACATAAAAATCGAACATCGCAAGCCTTATTATCGGTCCATTGTTCACAATACAGTAGAACTCTCTGTGGGTACCAAACAATATTCCTAACAATGGCCCGAATTGCCCGGACCGGTTTATTTGCCGGGTAAACAGGCCCGGAAGCATATCGGCCGGTGCTAGGTGGCCGGCGACGCTCACTTCGTTGATTTCCAACCGAAAATTAAAACGGATACGGTGAACAATGGCCAAAAACGAGGGATTACGACGAGTGTATTGACGTATTGTTAATTACGATGAAAGGTGGGTCAGTTGATTTTTGGGGGAAGTTTCATTCATTAGGGATGGTTTGGTTGTGTTGGTTGGAGTTCTTTATTAGTCGTACTTTTCATAAAGCAGAGCCAAAACGTCACCTACGAATTTCCGGAAAGTCCGGCTCTTGTCACTTTGTTGAAATACCACAATTGGCACCACTGAAGATTCGTAGCTCTTCTATTCGTTTTACTTTGCTGTTATAATGTTATCATCATAGAAAAACACTGTATCCTATATGATCCCTCCTAGTAAAGTCCCTAAGGAAACGACAGGGTATGGCCTATGCATAATTAGTAAAGGATATAGAATAAAAATGAAACATTATGCCATTTCTAAAACATCTACTCCCAGGTTAAAAAAACGCAGACAGAAACAGAATAAATTAGAACAATTACATAAATCTACTTTGAAAAAGGAACAACTCAAAATATGAAAAGAAAACTCATAATGTTTTAGCGAGGTATCTAATTGACTTAAATATAATTGGCTTTCACCGTAAACCGTAGTCCGTTTTGGGAACCAGACCAGAACAATGATCATTTAATTAGTGCTACAGACAATGCTTGCAACATGATGCGCCGTGCATCGGCTCACTGAGATTTCAACCCTCTAATTGCTATTAAAATACGATGCGGCTTCGTAGCAACCGCCACGTTGAGTGAGTTTTGGCAAAACAAACTCGACCACTGCTAAACCAACCTGTACAAACGAAATTCGCGTATTGTTGATATTGGACCTAAATATGACGTTCAAATGATAAATGATTTCTTTTCTGTAAATAGGTTTGTACAAACACTTTTACACGTCAAAAATATTTTAAAAACTAGGTGAGATCGGCGTTTCCTATCTGACTACTCTGAGAAGAAACGCCGAAACAAACTCAGAGGTCACAGTCTCTTTTAAAGTCCAGACATAATCTTGGTCAGGTCATGTTAAGACCATGTGGATTGATGTCTGAAATGGTCTTTTGAGGAAAGAACCACACGGATTTGAGTGGACCTGTCCAGCCAGTGCACGCATTTGTCAATCATCGTGCAGCACAACTCAGAACTAAGGAGCTCAACGATTCGACGAACAATACAAAAGAAAGGACATTTGGGGAGGCCGCGTAAAGTACTCAAACAGCCAGACCATCATTAAAAGAAAAAAAAAAGGATATGGATACATCCTTTGAAATTCATATTTTTAACTGACTACAACTCCGGACAAAAAGCTTTGTTACAAAACTAACATTATACTCTGTGTACACAGGTCCAGACTCGATGAAGCGTTCCAACGATACTTGGTAATTCATAATACAAAGCTTCATGAAATTGGCAACTTTCGCAATTTGTTACTGAATGGAAAGATTGAATTTCATAAACTAAACACACTACGTTGTTCGCTGAAGGTTTAATCATGGAAATACCGCATCGATTTTCAATATGTTCGGGTCTTATGAAAAGTTTTAACCGTTTTAGAACTGCGTTATGCAGTAAAAATATGAAATGCAAATATGATTTCTTACTAACTTTTAGGAATAGTCTCCAAAATTTTGAAAAACAAACTAGGTACGGTTTACTACTCGTAATCATTGTAAGGCAACTAATAGCAAGAACTTTACCTTTTTCGATTGGTACTTTTGGTACCCATTGTAAATCTGACACTTTTGTATAAATGGGCTTGGGGGAGATAAGAAATATTTACAAACGTCGTAAAAAACGAATTATCTGAAACCGTTAAAGCTGAACAGATTTTGAAAGTAATGAAAATCTAATTATCTTTCTGCTGGAGGACACAATTCGAGGAAATTCTTTATTCACCTTCTCGAGCCCCAGAACCACAATAGAAGATCCTTACTCTTCCAAGCACTTGGCGGAACTAGAACAGGTAAATTAAGTAGATATGTTCCATTTGAGATTAATATACGAGACGATTAATATCCATTATTCGATTAGCGCGTATATACGTAGAATGGCCTATTAGGTTTGATGCATTAGATTAATTCGAATAATTATTCATGACAATTACTTGAGGGGGAAGGTAAAACTCAATATAACGTTGGAGGATCAGATGTCATGCTCAGTGTTCATACGTTTTATAATTTCATGTGTGTTTGAAAAAGGGAGGCATGATGTTTCATTTGTCAATTTGAAGCGACAACGACAGCTTTCGTGAGGATGCTACAAATTCTTCGCTATATAAGTTAATTATTCTGTTTTTAGGGTTGCGAAGTCAACACGGAAACCTTATAGTTTCACCATGTCCTTCCGTCCGTCTGTCTGTCCGCAGATTAGCTCAGCGACTCTTAGTACTAGAAAGTTGTAATTTGACATATATACATATTAGTCACGCCGACAAAGTGTAAGTATAAGTATAATATAAAGAGGTAAAACAAAATATTAAAAATATTGATAGGTACTTCCCCTACAACATTTTTTTAGTTTGACCAAGGATGAAAAATATCTCTTAGGAAGGACCCTTTTTATGGTAATTGTTTTTAAATATATATTATAAAAGACGTATTTTTTTCAGAACCTTTTTTTATAATGTGCGCTGAAGCGCTTTTGGTGGACGAAAACAATGCAGGCGGGGGTAGCCACTGGCCCGTGCACACCAAAATCGCCCTAATGGGGGTCAAGCGAAAATGTCGTCGTTAGTACCTATCACGTGATTGATTTATATGTGTGCGTTAATTTAAAATAATTTTACCTATTGTGGTATAGTATTTTTATTATGGTGCATCGTCTTCACATATAAAAATATAGTGAATGTATGCAAAATATTGTTAAACATTTAAAAAAAGTAACGGTGGAGTTTCTTGCTTCTTCTCCATATGAGACTACCTTTTGGAAAGGACGCCTAGAATCAATTATATTTAAATGTAAATGTTGACGTTCTATAGTGCCTTTTAGTACTTTGAAATAAACGATTTGACTTCGACCCTACATGAAAAGTGGAGATAAAATATATTTTTCTCGTCTTTCCCATGGTGTGTAGTGTCATTGGGAAGGTCGTTTAAAATATTTCGGGTCAGTGAAAATCATTTTTCGATTGAGATATCTGTTTGCGAAGTATTTAGCTTTTAAGTGCTAATTTTTGTTGGAGTCAGGTGTCCATTTTGGCTGGCAGGTGGGTGGGGGCTCCTGAAAGCTAAATGGTTGTTTTTGGATAAGTGAAAAGAATCGGTATTGGGTTCGTGAATTACGTAAACATTCGAATGAAAAAACCTTATGATAGTGAACCTAAATTATCCCGATAGAAACAGTCCTGCATATCAATTCTGTTAAAAAAACTCACCGTGAAGACTTGCGTGTAGTGAGCTGTCAGTGTCATCCCGTCGTGGTCAATCCCTGGCATCAGTGGCACTCAGTGGCTCATGAGCTCACTCCACGCTCACTTCACCTAAGTTTTCATGGTGAGATGGTTACAGAATAGCACTACTGGAAAGCGTAGCATGCCTCGACGGAATCGCAGGTGATACAATGACCGTGTATCGAGGGCCACAACAAATTTGCTGATATAGAACTTCAAGCATTCAATGCGGTTGGTTATTTTTTATTATTACTTATAGTTAAAAAAGGGCCGAAAGCACCCCCTTTTTAACTGGTTCTACGCCAGATTCATGCAGATTGATGTAGATCATTATAACTGTGCAATCAATAACATTGACATGGTTCAATTTAAAATGATAAAATCGAACATTTATACAAATCGACTGGATTAAATACATATTTTTCAACAACTCACATTTTTTTCCATTAATCAAATGAGTAACTTGTTTACGTAAAAAACTTAAAAATGATAAATAAAAATGGATGATGACCATTGTCATATGAACTAGAAAACCGCAGAAGTCACGCAGCAATAGATACAATTCGTTAAAAACTTTTTGATTCTTGGGGACTTACGTACCACAAAATTCCCTCGCAAAACTCCTTCGCAGTTTTATATTCCTATAATAAGATTGTAGAAGCCTTCCGATTTGACAGCTGTCAAGAGAGTAGTGTTCTGTGCGTGACCAGTGTTTTAATTTAGAAATCGTGGCTAAAACCTAAAATTTTCTTGTGAAGTCAATCCCTAGACATCCTTTACGGTGTGCAAAAAGTGAATCTCGAAATGGCTGCAAAAACGTGTCGAATCAAGCAGAAAAGTGTCGAAAAGTGATATTAAACTATACACTTACATACAAACATAAATCTATAAAACAGCGTGCAAATTACCGATTTCCGGTACCTGACAACTGAAGCTGTCAACCTGACAAGCGTTTCGGTGTTGCCAAGGAGGAAACCATAAATCGATCTTTGACCTTTTGGGGATACCAGCCTTAGATCTGTGCTGCCAACAAAATAGGAATCATCCAAATAGTAGGAATTTAAATGTAACGAGTCATGGAAAATCAACTGTAAAGTTAATTACGAAAATGAACGAACAAATGAACATCAAACTAAACGAACTAAAATAGGACTTTCATAAGTAAACGAAGGTCCTGGCTGAAAATTTTAGCAAAACTATAGCTGCACCATGGACACCATGGACAAAAATTAAAACAGTTAGTGAAAACCTTGAGCTAAACAAAGAAATAAAGTCATTAAAGAAACATTTTGCTTCATGGAGTTAGAGAAGACGAAAAGAGTAACACCGAGCTAATGGAAATAGTGTTAGAGACTCTAAACAGCGCAGGAAAAGCAGGTGGACTAGAAAACTTCAACAAATGGGAAATAAGCGATGTATACAGGCTGGGGAAAAAATCTGACGGGAAAAAAGACCCATTCTCGTGAAATTCACACTTGCATGGAGGAAAATGGTAACTCTTAATCCCATAATAAAAACTTCCCTTCTAACACATAAGCAACGGACGACTTCCCCAAAGACATTCTAGAAATCCGGAGAGAACCAAAGTAAAAAATACGAAGAAACCAAAAAGCGGAATTTAGCGAGCATCCGCTACGACAACTTTTTAATAAAGAGAAAACAAGCCAAGATAAGAGTAAGGACAAAAGGAAACGTTCACCATCAAAAACTCCAACTCACCCAGCTAGCTCGTGAGACGAAGAGGCCCCAGTAAGGGCCCCAACTAACGTAAATAAAACCAATTTATTTGAGTACATGAACCGCCCTAGATCAAACTCACTACCAAGCACAACCAAACAATAGCAACTAGCACGCATCAATCCCCGGAACACAAACAATATGAAAACTAAAACAACAAAAACTAGAATAAAGAGTTCCCCCCGCCGGTCAGCGGTCACCGTGGGGAATTGTGACCGCAGCCCTCCAACAGATAACCCCAAACACACCGAAGAACACATCTACATCAACACACTAAACACACACACACACACTGAAATCAGACGAAAGCTTGGCCGAACTATTGTTAGCACTAAAACAGGTGAAATGGGATATATAGGTCTAGTATGTCCCATTTCACCTGTTTTAGTGCTGCAAGGTGAGAAGAATGGGAGAAAGAATAGAAGAGTTTGATGATTTCATTTTACACTATAAAGAAGAGACAAAGGCACATATTGTGTCGGTTTCATAATTAAAAACATCTTAAACTCCATAGATGAAATAATAGCAAACTCTGAAAGGATAACTGTGCTAAATCTAAACCTACCTTGCTACAAAGACAAATGGACCATCATTCAAGTTTATTCACCAACCGAAACATCCAGTAAATCAGAATTAAACAAATTTTATGAGGACATAAACACAACCATCGACAAACACGCTTATGAGAACTTAATTTTAATGGGGGATTTCAACACCCAAATAGGAAGTACAATATTATAGGTCCTTACACCATTGGGAAAAGAAACAGAAATGGCAACAAACTAATTAATCTATGCTTCGAATACAACCTTACAGTCTTGAACAGTGTGTACAAGAAGAGTAGTAATAATTTATAGACCTGGATATCCCCTGACAGCAGATATAAAAATCTAATAGATTTCATTCTTTCCAACAGACGAAAATCATTTGACGACAGTGGAATAATATGTAATATAAATTTCAACACTAACCACCGAATGATAAGAGCGAAACTAAAACGGAACCCAGGAAAAAAGAACAGACACAATATAAAAACTTCTTCGAAATAAACAAAAACAGCTTAAAAAAATCGCAACAGATACGGCCCAACTAGACCTTCAAAGGAAATACGATTTCTTGCAAAACATGCTTTGTCGGAAAATACCCAAAACAAGAGCTGTAGCAGCCAGCAAATTTTCAGAAGAAACGCTAAGGTTACAGGAAGAAAGGGCAACACTTATTGCCATTAAATGTAAATCTAAAGAAGTAAGGCAGAAAATAACAACAAATTCAAAACAAATAGGTACCATGATGAGGAAAGACAGACAGACCCATAGACTCAAAACTTTTGAAGAAAATATCATCAAAACAGGGGGAGTGAAGTAGGCAATAAAATTCTTAATGGAGATGAAAGACTGGATACTAAACATCAAGAATAAAAGAGGCAAAGTGAAGATAAAGAGGCCGGATATAATTAAAACAGCAAGTAAACTTTATAGAGATCTTTACTCAAAGTCAATAACTACGGACGATGTTACACTAGAAGACCCAACTATCGTAACACCCATACCCACAAAAGAGGGACAAAGCCCCAGGTTCAGATAGCATACCCAATGAGCTGTTTATAGCAACACAGAACGCCAATACATTTCCACTGGTATCTATTTCAATGTCGTATTAGCAACTGAAGCCACATCTTCGCAGTGGACTACGTCCACTATAATATTATCCGTTAAAAGGGAGACAGGCTTATAGGACGATAGTTGCCTATATCGCTACATAGGCAACTATCGTCCTATAAGCCTAATGTCGAAGATATATAAAGTCTTTGCTTAAATTATTCTGTATCGCATAACAAAAGTACTAGACGAAAACCAACCCAGAGAATAGGCGGGCTTCAGAAGCAAGTACTCGGTAGTTGACCACGTCCGTGTGGTGAAGCAAGTCTTTGAAAAGTACACTGAATACAATCTACCACTTTATTGTTGCCTTGTGGACTACTGCAAAGCCTTTGACTCCTTAGAACACAACAGAATCTGGAACGCCTTGAAAAAGCAAGGAGTCGAAGAAAAATACATCAGGAAAATGAAAACACTTATACACAGGCAGTACGGCAACAGTAAAATTAGAGAAAGAAGAAGAGAGCAGTATAATACAAAAAGGCGTAAGACAAGGGGACTCTCTCTCACCTGAACTCTTCATAACAGTGCTGGAAGATGTTTTCAGACAATTTGATCGACAATGGCTTAAAATTGATGGTGAATATCTAACCAACATAAGATTTTCCGATTACATCATAGTATTTGTAAAGTCGTCTAAAGAACTGCAAGAACTGTTGATCGATTTAGACACATACAGCAAAAATGTAGGATTGAATATGAGCACATCAAAAATGAAGGCAATGACAAAACGCGCAAAAGAAAAAATCGCAGTAAAAAACATAAAAATAGATTATGTAGAAGTCTATGCATATTTAGGACAAATAATCACAACAAAAAACAAATCCAGCAAAGAGATAGAAACACGAATAGGGACATGCATGGAAGAAATACTGATCCTACAAAGAAATAATGAAAGACAAGAAAATGAATATCTCTGTTAAAGAAAAGCTATTCAACACCAGCATCCTCCCCATACTAACTTACCAAAACACAACAAACATACTTCAAACATAGCATGGAACGGAGTTAAATGGGGAATAGAAAAATAGAAAGAACCATTCACTGTGTAATGCAACAAAAAAACAAGATGCAGTACTCAGACTGAGAAGATTCAAATGGAGAGGGGCCGGCCACACTGTCAGGAGCCAAGAGAAAGGGAACAAAAAAGTGACCCTATAGTATCCTAGGGAGGGAAAGAGAAAGAAAGGAAAACCCTTGAAAAGGTGGCAGGGTGAGGATGGCTAGAAAGACATGGACTAGACAGGCAAGGAACAGGGAGAATTGGAAGGGGTTGGCGGAGGCCTTTGCCAAAGGTCACAATGAGACTCAGAATTGATGCGAAACGTTTCCACTACAACAATAACTCTAAACAAAAGCTATAAATAAAAATAAATAGCATGAAGACCAACAGCCGTAGATTTTAGGTCAAGCCACAATTTAAGTGAAGAAATACAAAACCTGCTGAAAAGCTAAACTAAACTTATGAAAATAACACTATGCCGCATTTAGCCTATTATTCAGCTGGAATTCAGTTCAGGCATCAGTATTATTGTATTATTGAGCAGAAAGTGTATAATTTACCCCTAATTATGCTAATAATGCGATCCAATATTCATGAGTTCAAGGCGATTGGCGTCGAGATGTCATCCATATCAAATCAATTGTGAAGCTATCTCTAAATAATTGTTGTGATTGAATAGATACTGGAGTAAGGGAATTTAAAACATAGTTATTTAATAATTATAGTAAAGATATTTTATTCAACTAGGACTAGATTACATGGCAAGGTAATCCATTGGTATACTATAATATTATAAATTCGAAAGTAACTCGGTCTGTGTGTTTTCACGCCTAAAGCACTAAACGGATTTTGATAAAATTTGGCATGAAGATATATGGCATCCTGGGGAATGACATAGGCTACTTTTTATCGACATACCACGCGGGCGAAGCCGCGGGTGGAAGCTAGTATAATATAAAGCACAAGCATAAACTTTCATAATCGAGTTAGTGGGTGCCGTACCGTTCTACTAGAAAGTGTTATCCGGTTACTGTAGTTTAGATATTATTTTTGAAACATGATGCTGATGGTTTCAATATAGTATAATACTAGGTACTTACATCAGCGTGCTAAAGTAAATTTATAGGGTATAACCTGTAGGGGAAAAATTCAATTATCCCAGTACATTCTTAAACAAATGATATGGCGCTCATTAGGGGAGGCCTATGTCCAGCAGTGGACTGATATAGGCTGATGATGATGATGATGATGATTCTTAAACAAATACAAAACTTATTTTAAATACACATTAAGGAAGGTACAAAACATCGATGGTGGCAGGCCACTAACCAAACCCTTCACACACACTTAGGTGTTCACTCCAACAAACTAGTTTTCTGTTCCCAGTTGTATCGTGGCTTACACCGGCAATGAGACTAAAACAATAACTCAGAGTCGCTTAGCGAGTCCGTGAGATGAACAGTTTAATAACTTCTAGCTCATTGAATCAGTATCGATCTATTATGGTTGTGCTCATAAAGGGATCATAAACTTTATGCAAAGCAACCCGAGATACAATAATCTATAACAACTAGTATTCCTACCTAGTTCTTACAAAAGGCCTAAGTCTCTCATAGGTCAAATCATAATACTTTCAAATGACGGAACTAAGACCCTTGGCGTCGAACACAGGTTAACTTGTTCACACGCATAAACGGGTGTGAACGGTGATGCTATCGTTACCTCCAGCCTAATTGCGTAACACATTTTCGTAAACGATTACGACTAATCTGTAGTATTTTGACAGTTCAACAACATTAATTGCGTTATTTACATTGTTGAGCAGATTTTTGTATCGAACGTATGAAGCAATGGATTAGAAATCTGTTTCAAAACGATTCAGATTCCGATTGATTGTGTATTACGCAATGAGTGTACTGGAGTGGCGAGCTTCCCTCATCTACCATCAAACAGTTAAGGCCTTCTTCACCAACAGATGGCCACACCTCAAGGGATAACCTTCAAATTGCCCGCAACCGGATCAATTCAAAATCATCTGACCGTGGGGCTACGCCAAGTCATCACGTCTTAGTCTCGCATCAGAACTAATCATAAGGCTAGCATAATCAGACAGACAGTTGTCACGCCTTGAAGGGAAAAGCCTTCTCAACCATTTTGACAGTTACAACCTATCGATCCTTCGAGAATCCTCTTCCACAGACTCCACCGAATTCTCATCTGTCTGTGCTTGCGCAGACCCACGAAAGGTGTCGCTACTAGTTGCTTTAATTATGCATTTTTGGAACGTCACAAAAGGTTACAAAATAACCTGTGTTTAGGAGAATCACATATTTCAGAAAAGTTGAAAATGTTGTAATAAAGTACAAAAAGGCACAGCCTAACGCAAAACACTATTCTGCCACTAAGAATAGATAGTAAAAGAATTTAAGCGGAGAATCTTTGACATTCGTTACGAGTTTGAAGCCCAAAAGTCTGACAACCAGTCTTACCAAGGGGTATTGTGTTACGCAATAACTATGCGGGCAACAACTACAGGCCCATTTCTTTGGCAACGGTGATCGCAAAATTACTTGACAGCCTGCTTAACAGACAACTTAATACTCGTAGCTTTGTTCAGGTACACGACAATCAGTTCGGGTTTCGATCCGGGCTATCAACTGAGAGTGCCATAATGTGTCTAAAGTGGGCGGTGAGGTACTACTCGGATAGGAAAACCCCTACGTATGCTTGCTTCCTCGACCTCTCCAAATCTTTTTCTCTGGAGGAAGTTAAAGGAAGGTGGAGTTCCTCCAGAGTTGATAAATACTTTTAAATGCTGTTATGGGGGCCAGGTCAATCAGGTATGCTGGGCCGGGGCCTTTTCCGAGCCGTATAGGTTGGAGTGCGGGGATAGGCAGGGGGGCTTGACTTCACCCACGCTCTTCAATCTGTATGTCAATGAGCTGATCGAGGCGCTCAGCAGAGAGCGTGCCGGCTGTTACATTGACGGAGTTTGTTTTAACAATATTAGTTACGCCGATGATATGTCGCTGCTGAGCGCCTCGGTTTGTGGTCTTAGGAGGTTGGTGGCCATCTGTGAAGAGCATGCGTTAGTTCACGGATTGGTTTACAACGTCACTAAAAGTGAAGTCATGGTCTTTGGTGTCAGCGGTCGATGTTCTGTTACTATACCTCCGGTCAAGTTGAACGGAATACCGCTGGTAAGGGTATATAAGGTGAAATACTTGGGACATCTTTTGACCGCTGACTTTGATGATATTGAAAGAGAAAGAAGGGCGCTGTCGGTCAGAGCTAATATGATCGCTCGCAGGTTTGCACGTTGTTCTAAAGACATGAAGAAAACCTTGTTTCGTGCATATTGCACCTCATTTTACGCGTGCAGCCTGTGGGTAGATTACACTCAAAGATCGTACAGCGCCCTTCGCATTCAATATAACAATGCGTTCCGGGTGTTGATGGGGCTGTTCCGCTTCTGTAGCGCATCAGGGATGTTTGCTGAAGCTTGTGTTGATTGCTTCTACGCTACGATGTGAAAAAGATGCGCATCCCTGGTGCGCCGGGTGCGGGCCAGCCCCAACATTATACTGCGTTGTATCGCGAGCAGACTGGACTGCTTGTGTGTGAATCGCTGTTGCAAGCTTTCCACATCGGTGTTGAGCTTGTAGCAGGGGTTCTCATTGATATATAGGGCAGTGTTAGGTTAAGTGTGTAGGTTAGTATTACTAACATAGTTGTTAAGAAATATTGTTACTTACATAATATTTGAGTCATGTTACTTGTTAAATAAATATATAATAATAATAAATAATAGTGTTTCGTACGCGCGGTCGACCAACTTTGGGGGATGAAGAAAGAAGTGGTCGCCCTTTGACGGCTGTTACGGAAGAAAACGCTAGCAGTGAACAATTTGATCCAAGACAATAGGCGAGTTACGTATCAATAAATTCAGCACATACGCGGGTTGGATCGGGAAACCTTTACGAAAATCTACATGTGCATCTTCGCGTGAGGAGGACAGTTTCACGCTGGGTGCCGCACAACCTCACCAATGCTCAGAAACAGGCACGGGTGGAATGGTGTCGTGATATGATAAACAAATTTGAAGCAGGCTCGTATCGGCGTGTTTACGACATCATTACAGGCAGAGTCTTGGATTTATCAATACGATCTAGAAACGAAGCGCCAGTTGAAAGTTTGGGTGTTTCAAAACGAATCAACGCCTACGAAAGTGCGATCTAGAAGCAGGGGGAAGATTTTGAACACGAGCTTTTTCAATTTGACTTGCTACTTGATGTTAATTTCTTTACGGCACCAAAGAAGCATCAAAGCTGAATGGAATACTACCAAATGAATGGCAGAAGTTTTCTCTGTTGTGAGCAATAAGCGACCAAACAAAGGGCTCCGCGGGCTACTGGTCCAACACGACAACGCACCTTCGCACACCGCGCTCAAAACAAGGGACTTCCTGGACAGCACGCCGGTCAAACTCCTGGGTCACCCTCCTTACAGCCCTGACCTAACACCATGTGACTTCTTTTTATTCCCGAAAATAAAAAATCAGCTCAAAGGGATACAATTTTCGTCGCCGGAAGATGAACTGTCAGCATTCGAGCAGGCTGTAAACGCGGTGTCTACGTTGGATTGGAAAAAGAGTTTCGAAAACTGTTTCAGACGCATGAAAGTTTGTATAGAGGCTAGTGGAGAGAACTTTTAAAAGATTTAATAAAAAATATTTACCCATAGAACATTTATTTTCGGAAAACTTTCTGAGTGTCCCACGTATAAACTTAATCCTTGGAAGACGAAAAAAGAAGTATATTTGTGTATTTATTTGTATACTAAGTGTATGTGTCCACAGGTTAATAAATAATAATGTTTTCACCACACTACCTAGTTAGATTTCGGGAGCGGAGCGATGGTTGAAAATAAAAATATTAGGACTCGTTTAACTAAGAGTTTATTAGAATAAACGACCCGAGCTTACAGAGCTTGATGTAAGACTAACTATTCTATCTAACCTAATTAATACATAGAACTTACAACTAAGCTGGTGGTCATTGGCGCCTTCACATCACGCCATGTCTGGCTGATAAGGGCAAAAATGCAGCCTACGGCTCATGGCTCTACCACAGCGATAAAGTGGGTTCGCAGAATATAACTACCTATTATTTGCAATTTTTACCCATCGATTTCCGAGGGTAAAAGCCTTTTTTGTTATCTAGAGTGTAAAAGTGTTTTAATATTCGAAGGCTTCCGCTTCCGATTCAACATTTACTCGAAGTTTTAAATAAAACCAAAGAGTTAGAAACAAAAACGTTTTTAAGACAAAAGTTAGGAACGTTCAAAACCTGTCAACCGAAAATACCTGGTTATTAAGAACCGAAAATATCCGCTTTTTAATTTATTTTAATAAACAGATTCTATACGTATTTTACTGATTTTCTTTCTTTTTTGCAAGTTCCTCGTAGTGTGGTGAAAATTGTTGTTTCACTTATGGTTAAAAGTTTTTAGCGTTTCGTGATTTGAAACCTTCGCGACGTTCAGGTTACAATCCAAGCACTCACGGCAAAAAACACTTTTACCCATATGTAAAACAAATGACTATTATTTGATCTCCACAAATTACACTCTGATCTACACAACTAGGTACCACTAAACCCCTTGGCAAGTCTGCACCCTAATTTGTGATATATTGCAATTAAATGAAAGAAAATTTAAAATTCATATAAAAAGTACACTCTGTAAATTAGCATATTACAAATTGGAGGATTATAAACAAGATATGCTAAAGAGATTATATACAAGGAATGCTTGGAAACATGATGGTCCAGGTCTATCTCCATAGGACAATCCAGTCTCGACAAAATCATACTGTTTGCTAATTGAATTGCATAATTTGTTGTTTTAACTCAACTCACACACTGACTTATTCCTAGTTAATGTTTTAGGAAAATCATTTACTTTTACTGTTTGTAAATATGTGAGCACCATGTACCTATCACGTGATTAATTTATGTATTTGCTTTATTTTAACTTTTTACCAATCGTGGTACAGTATTTTTATTCTTGGTGCATCTCTTCACATATTTTTATACAAATATAATTAATGTAAATACAATATTTTTATATTGTAAAACATTTAAAAAGAGTAATGGTGGAGGAGTTTCTTGCCCCGTCTTCTCCATACGAAACTACCTTTTGGAAGGGGCACCTAGAATAAATTTTATTTTAAATGTAAAACTGGACGTTCAACAGTGCCGTTTTTTGTGCCAATTTGAAATAAATGCTTTGACTTTGACTTTGAATTGCTGCACTATATCAATCACAATCTGAATCAATATGTTCGAAAAAGTCCGCTCCACAACGTAAATAACGCAATTAATGTCGGTGAACTGTCAAAATGAAAGCCATCCTTATTGTGAGTGTGTTACAAAATTCCTCCGCTGGTGTCAGGTTTTCGGGCTTCCGACTGCCAAAGACCTACGAATGACATCCGGAACCATCGCCTCTAACGTGCTTTCCGAGACACCCCTCCGTGTCTTATGTAATGGAAGGTCAACCATCCACGGACCGTTTTAACCTTGAACATCGACCCGTGCGGCAGTTATTAAAGCCTCGAGCCCATATACGTACGCACCTACTTTTACAATTTCTGCCTATATAAAATTTATAGATCCAAATGCGTTGTACGTATTAGACGCAGACACGAGTTGAAAGGTTCCTCTGAAAGCTTAACTAAGCGAGCTACTTACCTACTTAATCATTCAAAAGCGTTAATTGCTTCTTCCAAAACTCAGATAATCCTGAATAATCCTTTTGCGAAAGCTAATGGTGCCTATATTTTATACATAGAGCCTTGCTGAGATGTGTATGATATACGTTTTTTATTATTTTTGTTGAGAGGGAGTTGATGTTCATGTCTCAACTGTGATGTCTATGTAATTTTGTTGAATAATTTGTTGGAAAAAATCACAATCTGTTTTTTACTCTTCCTTGGCAGAGTTGCTTTACAAAGATGTAGGTATACACAGGCAAGGATTAATTTTATGTTCGACTAGCATTCTTTCATTATTAAATTGTATTATTGCATACCTGAAATTAAGTATAAGTTCATACAATGTATTAAAAGCTTTTTTGCTTCATGACAATAAAATAAATCCTTGTCCGCGTACACATCTAATTGAGGCTGACTGTACTTTCGATTAAGACCGACCCGCCCCCGAATACGCCTTAGTAAAAACTAACTATTAAGGGCAGATATCACCGATGAAATTGAACGCGTTCAGCACATAAACTACGTTTAAGAGCTATCAGTGTCATTATTTTCTATTGAATATTGACCCTGACAGCTCTTGAACACGTGTCAGATGTGCTGACTGCGTTCAGTTTCATCGGTGAAATCGGCACTTAAGTCTGATGTCACCAATGAAACTGAACGCGATCGGTACGTAGACGACATTTAAGAGCTGTCAGCGTCATTATTTTCTATGGAATATTGACACTGGCCGCTTTTGAACGCGTTTCGCTCGAGGGGTTTACTAGTGGCCACTGAAGAGTTCCACTATCCACCTGGCTTCATCATCAGAACAGCTCCAAGATGCCAAATTATAGTTTTGCAATCCCAACCCCAAACATACACACAAAGTTTCATTTCGATAAGACTTTTTTTTACATTGTTTGTTAGTTAGTTACAAAAGAAGCTAATGAAAGCGTATTAACAAGAGAATTTAAAGTACTTTTAAAGTTTTGTAACGTTTTTTTTGTCCCTTGTCATCAAAAAACAGAATTTAAAGTCAACACACCTGGGCTAAGCCGTTATTTTCTAAAAATAACAACACAAACATAATTATAATTATATCTTACAAATTCAAACAAAAAACACTCTTTTAAAATCCTTATCAGCTTTAAAAAAAATGTTAATGCAAATTTACCACGTGTAATAAAGACTATAGTCGTATTTTTAATTAGACGAAGTCAACTGACGTTTACTGTGTTGTCAGTTTTTGATGAAATAAAAATAGTGTTGTGACAAAGTGAATGATTGAAAAAACTCCTGAATGAATGAAATTGCCACGATTGTCTAGTGAATAGTTAGTGTGCCGAACTGCCGATATCGGGTACGGGGTTCGAATTTTAGTCGTGCTTTGTACATACCAACGAGGTTTCGACGACTATGTTCCTATAGTATCTACCTATACTGAATACCGAGTGTTTTAAAAATTAAGGAAAACATTCGAGGAAACTTGTAAGACTGTCCTATTTTCAATACATCATGTCGTTGAAACTATAGATGTATAAATATAACAATTATAGGTAGGTAATGAAAATAAAAAACATCGCTTATTACATAATTTGTTTTTATTCATCATCAGATAAAAACTCTTCACTATCGCTTTCGGTGACATTAATTATAAATCTGTCTGAAACATTGTCGATCATGTGGTCGAGACCATACATTTTGTTTAATAATATGAGACACGCAGCTACTCCATTTTTCAGGTGTGATATGTTGAAGTCCTTCTTCAGAAAGCTTTTTTACTTCTGTAATTTTGAAGGTTTTGTTATTTCTTGCAACACATCCTTTAGCCTGCGCCTATACCAACTCAATGGGATTGAGCTCACAGTGGTATGGGGGGCTTTATAATGGTGGGTGGCTCATTTGCATAAAAAAAATGATGTACTTTTCGCCTTACAGCGGCAAAACTAAAATCGTCTAATTTAGCTTTGAAACTGTGTTTCGGTCCACGTTTCTCGGGAGACTTAAATTGTTCATTTTCTTTGTATTCTTTTAATACACTGTAAACCAAGGTCACACCAATTCCCAAAATGTCAGCTGTTTTCGAAACACATTATTTTTTTTCGGGAGCTTCAATATGTAATAGTGAAGCAGTTTTCTCCACAAATACCTGTTTGTAACGCTTAAAGCAGTCCGTGGTATCTTCTTTCTTGGATACAAGCTTTGGCTTGACGTGCTTGGTTGAGGATCCATATCGTTTGTACGAAACAATATAGCAATAAATAAACTAAACAATTACCACAAACACAACGTAACGAAAAACTTTACTAAAACAATAACTTAACGTGAGCGCAGAATAAACATTCGTGCTATCAGACCAGAGGTTAGAAGCCGAATTACAAACAAAATGGCACGAGTGGCCGCGCCGCGCTTTGTAATTAGCCGTCAAAAAACTGATTGTAGTTACATACTACTAGTAACTTATATCAGAGCACCTTATACAATTTTATTGTAAAATAGAAATAATATTCTTTTATGGTTTGAAATGATTAACTATTCACACTCATTGTTCATTCATCTGATTGAACGAGAACTGAACGCATCACTATTACTTTAAATATGGCAACATTATTTTACAAAGTGACATTAGCTACTGTCAGTTGGCTCCGTCTAATTAAAAATACGACTATAGGTGGCGACACGGATAATAAAATAAAACATAAAGCATTTAGAAGGAGGCTGGAAACACTCCCCGAAACGCGTTTTAAATTTCAACCTCCTCGTAAAATACGTCAATTGAGACGTTTTAATATTGCTCTCTGCGTACATTTTTGGGGCCACTTTACGCAGTTGCAAGACCTTGCTTTAATGTCTACTTAATAAAACTATAAAAGTTGCGTTTCGATGCTTCACTTTGCTATATTTTAAAGATGGTTTTTAATGACCTCTGAGTTTGTTTCGGCGTTTCTTCTCAGAGTAGTCAGATAGGAAATGCCGATCTCACCTAGTTTTTAAAATATGATTGACGTGTAAAAGTGTTTGTACAAACCTATTTACAGAAAATACTCGTAAAATCATTTATCATTTATCAATGTCGATCTGCCGATGTTGAGTTGCCTAATACAATACCGGTTTTTGGGTTCCGTTCGTCTTAATAAAAAAAAGGAACCCTTAGAGGATCACTCGTGTATCTGTATGTCTCTATCCCCTGTTGAAATTTTGTACACATATACATTTCTGTGACGCGTACTGTGTAGCGGAGGTTAGTTTTGGAGGGCAAACTAGAAAATTAAAAACAATAGTTTTAAACTGTATTGTAACTGTGTAGTAAACTGTACCATGTGACATATAAAATAAAGGGCTTGTTGTGAGGGTCTTAAATACATGTTTTGGTAAATTTTAAAATAAACATGTTTTGAGTGATTTAAGCAGACATATGTAAATTGAGCCCCCCCCTTATCTCCGAAACTACTGACCATAAAATTAAAAAAAAAACACATAAGTTAGTTCTTTACTTACAGATTACAGAAATACCTATAAAAAGGTTATGATCTTAAAATAACATGATAAATCTCTGAATATTGTGCGTACGAACTTACAACTGCAGTTGGAATGTATGGAAAAACATGCTTTTCAACTACAATGTAAAGTTTGTTCTTGGGATCTGGGGGCACGGTAGTACCCCCGCCAAGACGAGTCAGAAACCAAAAGCAGGGGCACTACCTACCTTTTTCTCGAAGCGTTTCGTTGTATTTTCATACTCTCATAGCTTTGGCCTGGATAATGCTAGAGAGCTCAACGTAATTAACACACTTATTTTAAAAAACACACTGTTTCATGTTCTAGCTTTTAAACTTTGGGTTTTATTCATGCCTAAAATACAACGATTTCGTCAATGACTTAAAAACTAAACTTGTAGGGCACTTTCCGAAGTTCTAGAAAGCTGAAAGTTGGTATGCAGGTTAGGATTTGCCACAAACAACAAAAAAATAAGAAGTCTGTAACTATTACCCTCCAACTCCCTTAAAAAGAAGTGCAAGTCCGCATATACTATAATACCTGAAGGGTACTAAACTTCCCGATGTCCTAGAAAGCTGGAATTTGGTATTCAGGTGTCAGATGAGGTAGCGATAGAAGGGTTACTAGTTATTTACTGTATATGAAAGAACCTATGAATAAGGTGTGTAGGGAAAGGATTTTATGAAGAAAAGCACAGAAAGACAAGACTAGGCATTTATTTCAGGCTTGTTTGTTAAAAACGTTAATGAGAAAACTAGTGGTCCGTTCCAAATCTAGATCATTATTGAGAAGAAGGACCAAAAAACTACATAGCAGCTTGATTTAAAGTATTTTATCAACACATGTTTACATTAGCATGATATAGGTATTATTATCACATCAATCTCGTCGACGATTTAACACTCATACCTAAAACAAACAGGAAATAATATTTATTAACTTTCGTGAACATTATAGGTAGTCCATCTTTCAACAAATTTGTATATAAAGTTCCCAGAATGCGTGGATAGTGGTCCTGATTTCAGCGGCCGCCCGCTATACTCCCTCCCGTATAAGCAGTATTCGCCGACCAAGGCATACTTTAATCGCCCCCGACGACGCCACTACCCTCCTCCAGGAGAGTAGTAAGGCCACCAGCACGCTACGTAAGCCCAAAACCCGATCGCCGTCCTACCGGCCTCGCCGCCGAGGCCCGCCGCGATGCCCAAATCCACGCCCCTCCCGACCTCAACTTCAACTAAATCCTGATCCAGCTAGTCCCTTGCTGCCCACTTCCAGCGACGCCCTAAGCCGAGGTCCGTACCCCACAGGGGGTGCCCTTAGCGTGTAGTCGCTTAGTTTTTAAGATAGTACATAAGTTTAAGTCCTGGCTGGAGGCCTTAATTTATTAGGGGAACCACAGGCAAGTCCGCTTAAGCAGACGACAACCTCATAGGTTGACCTGCGAGATGCCATACATAAAAAAAAAGTGGGTAGACCACTACCCACTTTTTTTTATGTTTTTTATAGGCTCTTAATATTACTCAAGTACATCGAACATTACCACCATTTTTAACCAATCATAGATGGTAATTAATGATTGTTGAATCATTTCTAATTTAGCTAATAATTAACTAATCTTAAGTGGAACCATTTTAAAACGTAGAAAGATAATTAAGCAATTTATTATGTACTTATTCCTAGATTCTAGCTTCTCTGGCGGTGGTCTGGAGAAATAGTATTACCTAAACCCGCATCTTTTTAACAAAGAAAGTCAGATTTTTTTTCAAAATTAAACTAACATTATCTAACTCCATTTAAACACATAATTATATCTATATCTATAGCATCAGCTATTCACTACACTAAATCTGTTAAATCGTTAACGTCCTTATGTATCTTAGAATACTGTCGATATGTTAATTAATAATTCTTCACTAGTAAGCCATATTGTTATTGAAATTGGCCATCAGTTTAAGCTGAACGGATTTTGCCATTAGGAGTTATGAATAATAGATGTGTAGCCTTTAAGTTCGGGCTGACTGCCAAACTTACTCCTCGATGGACACCTACATATTCTGCATACATTATATTCAATGCGTATGTTTTAGATGTGACTTTTAACACTTATTGTATATTAATAATGTTATTATAACTTCCCGTCACTGTTATTTACATAGCAAGTAGTGGTATATGGGTTAAGACAACTTTGAAATGTAGAAATAAGAATTTGAGGGAAAAACTACAAGCAATCTTTACAATCATGCTATATTGTATGATGAAATAGAATTCAGATTAATAAAAGGCCTGAACATGTAATGGTGTTATCATAATAACAAAATTAATTTTTAAACAAAAAAATTCAATCAACTTACAAAAAAAAACCGGCCAAATGCGAGTCAGGTTCGCGCACCGAGGGTTCCGTACAAACCTGTAGGTATATAAGTAAAAGTTCACACGCGTTCATGACAAAAAATGTACGATTTTCGCAAAAGGAGATGGACAAAATGTGCCCCACGGAGTACAAACGTACATTTAATGCAGATAATTAAAATAAAATAAATAAAGAATTTTGAATAACTTTTTATGCCTCATAGCAGAAGTGGAGAAATAATCGTAATTAAAAGTTTTTCTGTTTGATTTGCGTTTTATATACCTTTTAATGTTGCCATATAATATTAGCAAAGATCAGAACAGGGAAAAAATATTATATGAAGGTTTTTTAAAATAAAAATAAACGCTTAGCAGGCCTTAAATATACACGTAAATTATTCGTAATAAAAACGTATTTTTTGTACGTTTTCTTGTCTATAAATTGAACCATCTATGACTGAATTTATAGACGTTAGTGCAGTTACGGATAGGATAATATGACGTTACTACTGGCAACACCGCTGACAAATGTCAATTGTCAATACCATATTCCTTTGACGACGATTATTGTCTTTGACGTTTGCGCCGGTTTTCTTGTTCGAAGTTTATATTTTATAGTGTCGTAGCGCCACACGAATGCTCTAACTAATAATGATTGTAAACTGTATAATTTCAAACGAAAATAGACCTTTTACAAGCGTGTGTTGACTGTGGTATCCCAATTAGAGAACGCGCGCAGGCGGCATGTAAAATCATCATTACCCCCCTGATGTGATGAGTTCTTCTATAGGAGTGGTTAACTTTTGAGGTAAGTTCTAGTTTCAATAACTACCTCCTACTAAAATATATACGACAGGTATTATTTACTCCATATTCTAACGTCGTGGTCAAATCTTAGACTAATAAGTACCTTTTTTACCTTCACAGTTGTCACCTCGTAGCTGTGTCTGTGGTGCCTGCTATGATAATAAACCAAGACGCCTTGCAACCAATTCAAGGGAAAGACAACTTGGTCATACCAATGTTTGTTATGGCTGTTGGAGATCAGCAATCAATACGTGCAAGAAGCCACGACATTTCGGAATTGAATTAATGTTTTGATAACATTAAATGATTAAAATAATGTTCTTCGTTTTATTATTTGCCATATACAGAATATGCTACTGTAGGCATTTTACTATTTGTGCAAAAAAAATTAGTTACAAACTATAGATTTTATCAGATGATATAAAAATGCTTTTATAATTATTTAAAACGAAAATACTATTTATATTAAACTCCTGGCACAGATATATTCACATTAATTTACATGAAATACCTTAGCCATAGTCCAAAAATCAACCTTTTCAAACGTTCATAACTTTTGCCCACAACTGCTCAGCATTATGCCTCTTTTTAATTTTGTTTGTAGAAGATCAGTACTATAAAATGACAAATATTTTGTATCTGTACATTCTGGGGTACAAGCCCATACAATTTTTGGCCATGTCCTTTGCGGTTTTCCTTTATATGTGCTATGAGGACGTTGCTTCATAGCAAATTTCAAGATTCTGAGTTCACGAGAAGTACCCTGCAGGTTTTGATTCCCTTGCGAGTGTCGAAAATTTGTGGAAATAAGTGGCTGTATATTTGATTGCGAGGGACAGTAGACCTGATTATTTGATATAAATTCCAGCTTGATACCTCCACGCGTTCCTGAAGGAAAGGGTCTTGACAGACAGACAGACGGACGGACGGACAACAAAGTGATCATATAAGGGTTTTTCGTGTTTTGGCAGCGACTTCCGAAATTAAAGTTATTTTACACTTTGTAGTATTTTTTTTTTGGATTTCGGTTGTTCTTTGTTTGTTTGAAAATTTATTTTCCACTATTCTCTTGTGGTAGGTACCTACCCCACACAAATTCATATACCACCCCTTGCTATGTAAATAAAAGAGACAAGAAGTTATTTTAACATCATCAATCTACACTAAGTGGAAAAAATACGTATTATTGAAGCTAACTGAAAAACTATCCAATATTATATTGAACATCGATATTCGGAAAAAAAAGAAAATCAATCCACATTTGCAAGAGATATCGAAAAACGCACAAACCAATTGAGAACTTACTTCTTTTTGTAGTGCTTTTCAGCCTATTTCAGATTTCGCTCTATCTTCCAGGGGCAAACTCCTAAAAAGAATAGATACCTATGATTTCAATTAGATATGTTTATCATGTTTATGCAGATATTACATTCACGTTAGTAGCTTTTATAGCAGAATTATAAATCAAAATACCGATTTAAGAAATCTAAATATTAAGACGAGACAAAACAAAGCTTACTACAACAAAGTACCATAAAAAATAATATATTTTGAAACCCATTATTTGATTTAGCAACACAACTTCGCAGACTGTCAAACAAAAACTTTACAGAACACAACAAAATATCACCACAAAAATCGGTAAGCTTATTAAAATGAAGAGGGGAGCAATTGAATAATGAACAAACACAATTTATTGTCGACAAAGCAAGTTTCATCGCCGCTTCGCGGTAAATAAATATCAGGAGGAGTCCACAAGCCTCTTAACTGTCGATGGAAAAGTTCCAGTGGGAAAACTATGGAGCGCTACTTGGGAAACTCGAATGGAAATTCTTATTAGGTGAAATTGGTGTTGGCCCACGGGCATTTTGCTGGTGTTCGCTCGTGGACTGTTGAATGATTGATGTATGTTGTGGAATAGTGTTTTTTTTTTTTTGAAGCTGTATAAAGGTTGTGTAGCATGTCATTATTATTTAGTTTGTTTATTTGTATCCTTATTTTGCTACATTTTAAATATTTTTATAAAGCAACATAAAAAAATAGTGCTCCGCCGGTATCGGGAGCTGGGTCCAAGCTACAGGTGGTTAGGGCTCCAGAGACAGGAACCTCCTCACGATGCGAGCCGTATCCAGAAGTACTGCCTTCTGAATCAGGCTATTGATCCAACCGTCTTACGAAAGCCACAAGAGATGTTGATCGAGGCTTTCGGCCATCAGGCCATAGGCCGATACGACAATCGGCACAATGACAGCCGAGCTGACATACCACATGTCAACAACCTCGTGTGCGAGATATTTAATTTGTTTCTATTTCTCAGCTTTCACGAGGTTCCCGACTGTGGAATGGTAACATCGATAATCATTGTGCGGCGCGCTAATCGATCTATCACCACAATTTCAGGCTAATTCGCGGTAATAGTTCCGTCAGTAATGATAGACCGATCCCAGTACAACGTGAAATGGTCATTTTCGAGAACTCGGTCGGGCACATACTTGTAATATGGTACCTGAGAATCCACAAGTTCATATTTCAAAGCAAGTTGCTGGTGAATAATCCTGGCCACTTGGTTATGCCTGTGCAAGTACTCACCGTTAGCCAGACGAGAACAACCAGAGAAAATATGTCTGAAGGGCTCACCCGGACGGTGGACATCCAGCAATACAGCGAAGGTATAAGATGGATAGTACAACATAGCTTAGCCATATTAAGTTCATCCTTCCTTTCATGCGGAATCTCTAAACTTTGGCTAATCCTTAGCTACTTAGTCACCAAATGTCTCTGGGTACGGAGATTACCTATCTCAACAAACAGATAGAACCTACAAGTCCTACTATTTCTAACAAACTAAAAATCAAAGGACCATTTGTATACCAGAAGGGGTTGCGTAGCAATGCGAAGCCGGCGGGCGGGTCAATCGAGTCAACCATTTAGCGTAACCGCGGTTCGGGGCGACACCAAAACGCTATTTGTAACTACTGCCGAGCCGATTGTCTGAATACTTTTCTTAACTGTACTAGATTATAGTTAGTTCTAGGCTTTTACACAAGCTAGATACTTAGGTAGGAAACAGACTTATGTCTGGATGTGTAGATTGTTTTTTAATTGTTGTTTATAAAATGATCGGCGGGGTAATTATGACACACAGTAGGAATGGCTTTCACTTTGACAGTTCAACAACATTCACAGCGATATTAACGCTGTTGAGCAGACAAATTTTACGAACACATCAAGCAATGGATTATCAATAATTATGCTTCAAAATGATTCAGATTGAAATGATTTGATTGATTGAGAGCATGAGGTCCTGGGTTCGATTCCCAGGTCGGGCAACGCTTTATTGGGTTTTTCTAGCTGGAATTTCTCAGTAGCAGCCCGGAATCTGGATTTGAGCCAGGTTAATGGCAATAGGCTCACCCCCTATTACATGGGACTTAAACATAACTGGCGAAATATGGGTGTGTTCATAGGTACACCTCTGCCCAACCCTTCGGGGATACAAGGCGTGATGTTACGTTATGTTATGATTCAGATTCTGATTGATAGTGTGTTATGCAATTAGGGTGCAGGACAAACTTAGGACGAATGTTTTCAAAAGTGTTTTGTGATAGATATCGTATTTTTGTCTGAATAATTATTATAAACACGGTTGCCGATTTTTATGATTTGCCTACATGCATGTATTAAAAATGCGTGATCTTATTTAATGGTGTGGTGGCTACACATCAAGCTACACATTACCAGTTTATGCTGATCTCGCATTGTATCGGATTTTCTTACAATGAGAGGCAGCTTATACTGGAAATATACTATAGCTTGATGTGTAGCCCTGTGTACAAAGCTTTAATACACCTACTCGACCCAAATGTAGAACAGCTGATGATGCTGTTTTTAAAGATTACGATGTTGGTCCAATGAAGAAAGTTGTTTAATATGATGGTCTATGTCGCAATCTTTAATATGCCCATACATTTTTGATACACGCAGTACCCATAGGTTTGATACGCTGATGTTCTCCACCGTGTGGTAATGATAGGTAATTTCAAGCTTTGTTGTTACTCTGATTTAAATTTTTACTCACATAAACTTGGACAAACGGCTAAATATTCAGTATAAGTTGATCTCGCACTGTATAGGATTTTAGTACAATGAGAGATCAAGTATAGCTTGATACATGGCCGTGTGTACCTTACCATTTGTTTATTACTGGTTTTCTTCTGATACCTACGTTTAAATTGTACAAATTAAGAATAAGAACCATATACCTGCAAACAATGGTCCTTTATTATCACATACCTACCTTAGCAGTAAATTACAAAATACCGATTATAGAACAGGTACCTAATCTTTGCTTTACATTTTCTATCTTAATCATTTTACTAAGCAGCTTATGATGATTTTTCAACATTATTTCAGCTTGTTTAATGCACCGTTGGCATCCCACTGACTCCAATTTTACTCTAAATCATTAGAGGCTATGCTATGCGTAGTCTCGCAGCGAACTAAGAATAGAATATTGTTCATTGTTGCTGCAGGTTGTTAACAAATAAAGCTGGTCAACTAAACTATGTAGATATAAGAACTACTTTAAGTATTACAGGGAAATATAATAAAATACGCACAGTGAATACCTAAACGTAGATGTAGTTTGGTGAAAGTAGATAAAATCGTCTCGCATAGAAACCTAGAACGAATACCAAAAGTGAAGCAACTCAAACTATACCTAATACGACATAGCTATTGCAGCGAGCCGTCAGTGCTCAAGGTCACGCTCTGTTGAACACACCTCGCAAAAATATTGCAAAAAATAAATTTGTTGAAAAAATAGCTAGCGCATTCGAAAACCATTAAAATGTGATGAAATTACATTTCACATGTACATTACAAACACACGCGATAAAAAAACACGCACAATAAATTATAAAGTAATTAAATTGAGTTGTATTAGTTCTTCTGATCCAATGACGTAATCGAAAATCGTGGAGCACTTTGTTTAAATTAATTATAGTAATTATATTAATTAGTATACACAAATAACAAGCACGCTTAATTGGATATAAATAAAAGAAGAACTAATACAAGTCAATTTTAAATATTTTATCATTTTTTGTGTGGTTTAAAAGCTTGTTTTTAGTTTTGTTTAAAATACCAATTTTTATTTTACTTTTTAATCTAGTATATTCTTCATTTAGTTGATAAGTCTAAAGTCAACGAAAATATTACTTGAGTGGTTTACTAGGAGCCACAGATGAGTTCCACTATCACTTCTTGGTTCCATCATCAGACCGTCAACACCAAGTGCAATCTATTGGACTCATCAAAACAAATCTTATAACTCCAAACTCGAGGTTTACTAGTAGGCACTGAAGAGTTCCACCATTCACCTTGTCTCCATCATCCGACCCTCGTTGCCTAAACCCAATGTATTGGACTCGTCAAAGCAAATCATATGAGCCCAAACTCGGGGGGTTTACTAGAAGTCACCGAAGAGTTTCACTATTTTCACTTGCTGGCTTCGTCATCAGATCAACTCCAAGATACCAAATTATAGTTTTGTCATCCGAACTACCTAGACATACAAAGTTTCACTTTGAAACAACAATTATGAGAAGTAAGTTAAAATTGACTTCTAAGATTTTATTACATTGTAAGTTACAAGAGAAGCTAAAAGCGTTTTATAAAAGCGAGGTAAATAGAGTTTCGTCTTTATTGTTTACGTACATGCTCATCTGACTTACACAACTAATTGAAGTAGGTATACCGATTATCCGTAATGATGAGCGAGTGAGTGAGTCAGTCAATGTCAAAGCTACACTTATGAAACTTTGTGTGTTCTACAAGTCTGCTCACTACATTTGATCTTGAGAATTGGCTCTCTAGTATTATCCAGGCCGAAGATACGGCCAAACGTTCCGAATGTAGGTTTGTACGCACAATATTCAGCAAAGAAAGATTCACTGTTATTTTAAGACCACAGACTTCCTATAGGTTTTCCTGTAATCTGTAAGTAGGGGACTACTTTCTGTATTTTTTCAAAATTTCGGACTCAGTAGTTTCGGCCTCGTTGGTCTAGCGGTCGCAATCGCTACTGCTGAGCATGAGGTCCTGGGTTCGATTCCCAGGTCGGGTAACGTGTTATTGGGTTTTTCTGTATGGAATTTCTCAGTAGCAGCCCGGAGTCTGGATTTGTGCCCGGTTAATGGCAATAGGCTCGCCCCCTATTACATGGGACTTAAAAACATAACTGGCGAAATGTGGGTGTGCTATACGTACACCTCTGCCCAACCCTTCGGGGAAACAAGGCGTGATGTTATGTTATGTTAGTTTCGGTGATAATAGCAAATTTTCATATAATTTCTTAAATAACTTCAAAAAACTTAAATAAATTATTAAAAAAATACATTTGAGACCCTCACAACAAGCCTTGTCATTCGATATGTCACACGGTACAGTTTGCAAAACTTTTGTCCCTCATAGTGACCCCCATATTCAAAATTTATTTACTTGCTTTACCCGACCGTGTCTGGATCACAGAAATTCATTGTGTACCAAATTTGTACTTAATCAGTCAGACAGACACACTAACTTAATCAGTAAAGACAGACAGACAGACACACGAGTAATTCTATAAGGGTTCCGTTTTTCATTAGGACGTACGGAACCCTAATTAACCCTAATACAGTAGGTACTAACACTGTTAGAAGGCGCCCGCAAAACGGCGCGACACAAAGGCACCGCTCGTAGCGCGACACGCGGTGTGTTTCACAGAGTACATTATGCTATACTGATAGTGTGTATCGAGCTGTGGTGTCGCGCCAGTGTGAACGAGACTTTATTATGCCTATTGTATTACAGCGCAGATAATAATTATGGTTGATTTCAACAATTTAGGCATTTTTTAAATCGGTTTAGTTTCATCAAAGTAACTAACATCCAGCCAATTTTTCTAAAACGAACACTGAGATATTTTCCATTCGTTTCGGACAATATGTTAGGTTGTTTATGTTTTAACTAACAGCAAGGCTACGCCCATATTTTTTGGATAAAACATGTTGATTTGTTAAAAATAAAAAAAACATGGTCACGCCAGACCCAGCTTAAAAATTATAGGGTGACGATTTTGAATTGAAGGTGTTCCGGTATTTTTTATCCTGTAATTAAGTACTGTGTTATTCTTGTGTACATAAGTAGACTGATTGTGTTTCTAAATGGCGTTCATTTTTTTTTTTTGTTATTTTACGTTTGCACATTTATCGAGTCTGAACTCGATATATTTTGACAGTACTCAACTGTTACAAATTGTCAGGATTATGATGAATTGGAATAACGTTATGAATAAGGTTAACACACACACATAACATCACCCCTGTAATCTCAGAATTGTTAGGCAGAGGTGTACAACCACATTTCGCCAGGTATGCATAGGTCCCATGTAAGGTTAATTAAAATCTTAACGCGTTGACGCTCTTACGGCGACATAAAATAAGAGAAAGTTTTTGGTTTAATAAGTAAGTACCTACGATAATAATAGAATAATAAAATGTTTGATCATAAAAGTTTTTCTTTTTAAGATTCTCATCATCATTACTCTCTTTTAACATACCATGATGCCTGTATTGACGCAGAAGTGATAGATAAAATACACCCGAATTTTGCTGGTTATGTTATTCAATTAACTGGCCACAGATATTATAGTGGAGTTTATTTTAGTTACCGAATAATTCGAGTATACAACTGAATGTAGCTTGAGCAAATTATTATGACGCGATGACTTATCGGAGATATTGTATTTTCAAAAGTTATTACACATAATATGCGAGTAACTTTTTTTATAATTTGCTGTCTGTGACCCAAATACATTACATTTTCCCCGATTTTAAGGAAATGTATGTAATGTATTCGGGTGTAATTACGTGCCGCTCCGCTCACGCACACATAAATACCAAAGTGGCGTCTTTTTTAGTAGGGAGCCTATAGGAGACTAACCTTCTATGCGTTATTATTTTATGCGTTACTAAAACTTCGTAGAACTAGTAACTGTAACGTTTAGTTCCCTAACTAAGTCCCTTTCATACCTACAATCTACCCTCACACGCTGAAAAATTAACAAAAACCAGAGCAACTCTCATATAGTTATAACACCTTTATAAATAGTTAGTCGTTCCATTCCGAGGTGGAGGCAAGCAAGCCTCGCAGCGTGATCTGTCAATGTCTACCAACCCATTGTTCCCCTCAAGAAATAAAGGGCACGTTGCACACCGGACTTTAGAAAACTTTCATAAAATATTAGCCGGCCCCGGTTCAAGCTTCACTTTAAAGTGGCTTATGCAACTGACCTCGACTTGCTAAGCGCCAAACCGATCTGTGCAATCCCGGAGCGCATTTTTCGAAGCAGTCCCAACTTTTCTTGTGGGTGTGATCCCGAATGCGTTTTTTGTTTGTTTTTCAAACTTTATTTTTGGGTTTTTATGAGTGGCGTAGAATTTGATCTGTAAATAAAGGAAGGCAGGCATGTGTTAGTTTTGTATATGTTTCTTAGATCTTTTGCCGGAAATCGTCATTACGTCGTTTAGTTTGGCGGGTTGGCGATAAATCATTCCGACATTTCTTCGCGATTTTTATGTACGATTACAAAGTGACTAGTTAGGTCAAATCAGTTCATTTGCCATAAGTCTTGGAGCAATTACGGTGTTAACTTGATTATCATATAGATCCATAACACTTAGTCATAATAATTTGACATGCAAACATGTTATGTAGTTAAAGTTAAATTAATGTTGGATTGCGTACCAACACTGTTATATTATTAGATAAATTATTTTAATCGCATGTGGCGGTGTAGATGTCGCCACACTATCAATGTCAGAGGGTTAATAATTAAATTGTTTTTTTTTTACCTGTTAATAAATAGTCGCTTATGGAATAGATTTTTTTTTCCCTTAACTACATTATTATATACTTACTTTAAGACACCTTCTAAATGTATTAGCTGGTAAGATTTTAATACTGTCGGTCCTAGGAATTATGGGCAAAACGATTTTATTTCTGTGTCTTTTACTTTTTGGAAACACTTCATGAGCATTTTAAAATAACACAAGGGTGAATTTTAACAAATTTAGCGTATTCAAAGATTTACACACTTGGAAGGGTTAGTATCTTGATCTATTTGAAAAAGGGTTTCCACGATTCCCATGGGCTTATTTCCGCTATGGCGAGAATGCATTTTTTCTGTGCGTCAAACACTCTTTCACTTTTTGTTGAGATACTCGTAATAAGGCCTTAACATAACACAGAGTCAACGTACTCATATTATGCAGAGAATACGGTTTTTAATGCTGATGTTTTTGACAGTTCGTACAAAATGTACACGAATTAATTTATTTAATGGCATACTATATTGACGTAGGCCTTCCAGTTGCAGTTTTTATCAATCGTGATACTGAGAAATGTCTTTTCGTTTACTTCATTAATTTTGAGTCCTCTTTGATGTCTAACATCTTATTTTCCTGTCCATACGTACTAAATTTAATAAATTAGTTTTTGTTAAGTTTTCGTTAGGTCAAATCGTTAAACCCGAAAAAGTTAATGTCCTAAATATCTTTACCGTCGAATATTACCTTATTAATATCCACAGGATTCATTCATGCATTTCAATTGAAAACAAAGAATATGCAAAAATTAATTTATATTGAGTAATACGCCATCTACTCACATGAACGGACACTAACACTCTCTACACCCTACTTCTATATTTATCGTTCACTAACAGTAGATGGCGCTGAGTGTTATCCAAACTCACAAACTGTTTATTTATTTACTGTTCAGTATGAAATGCTAAAATTATAATATTGGTAACATGTTATTAATAAAATATGGTGATCTAAAAAGTATACGTTGTTTTACAAGAGTTACTTTTTTTTGGATTTCATTATTTCTGATAGGTGGATCTTCATTCTTTTATATATTTATAAAAACTATTGCGCGCGTCAGTCTCGCTAAAACTCGAAAATAGGTTGACTGATTGTGATGAAAACTTTGGTAAGTTGTTGTGTGCGTGACGGAGAAGGTTCCTAACAAAAAAAAAGTCATTGCAACGCATAAAGGCATTCGTTAGAGGTCAATAGAAATAAGCTTAATTTATTGGTGTATTGTAAGTTTAACAACATTTTCTCAGAAGCTCACCGTAGCGATCCATGAGTTTAGCACTAGCTTTCCAACAATCACTAGCGGTCATTAAACAAAACACTTTCCTCCAAACTTATACAATTAAAATTACTTCAATGAATACATTATGAAGTTCTAATTAACTTCATTCAAATTGTGTCTTTATAAGACGGTACGAATATTCCTTAGCCCAGCTTATTCAACCGCCACAGTTTTAAGCCTCCGTGCCGCGATATGAGCTGGTGCTTTGTGACGATATCCCGTCTTCATTATTTATTCCATGTCACATACACATGATTCCCCAGACACTGTCTGTTTTCCAGCTACGTACACAGCCACGGCTGAGGTGTCAAATAGAATATTTTATAGATCACTCGCGAGACCGCGATCTTTGTCTCGTTTAGTATATATGACTAATGACTAGATTTCCCGCTCAATAAGTGCTTCAAACGTAGTCTGCAAAGTTCTTACTTCAAATGGATTTTGCGAACACTTGCAGTTAGTTTGTGTTTAGTTGCATCCGTTGATTAATACTTGCTTGGTTTAGGTAATAGGTACTCAAAGGTTGTATGGAACCAAAAGGTAATTTCATGGAAATGAACAGCAATGAGAGATGTAGATAGAACATCCATAGATGTAGACTTGCTTGGCTAGACAATATTAAGGTCCTAGGACATATTTTGAATCTTTGTTTAGGAGTAGGTAAAAAAGAAAGAAAGAAAGAAAAGTTGTTTATTCTGCACAAGCAAAACGTACATTAGAAATCTTCTTTTCTTTTTACACATACAATAGAAGCCAAAGGCTAGAATGCAAGTAATAAAAGTTTTAAAAAACTTTGCTTTGCTTGATTAGATACTGTCCGCGAGGCCTAAGCTGAGCTTTGCATTTATGTGAGTGCACATAGCGACGCGTCCTATGCTTGGCAATCAGCCATTCGGACAATTGGCCTGAGGAGCTATGCGATCGCGCAATCACATTGGTGCGATTAGTAATCACTCACACAAATGCAAAGCTCAGCTTAGGCCTCGCGGACTGTACATCCGTGGTTAGCATATTTTTTGTTAATTACCCATACAAAACAGTTCAAAGTTAACCGATGGCAATGGACCTCTCTACAGGTATATTAGATACAGAGGTCCATGACCAGCAACGTACTTCGACAGAAGGATAAAATATTATTGATGGTACCTACTGTTGGAATACGACAAAATATATCCGTCCCACTTGAGTAGTTTGAGAGTCTTTCTCTTTCATACATATTTACATTGTGCATAACTTTAATATAGTTAAGACGCTAGTGTTCCGTCTGGACTAACCGAGAACGTACACACCTCTCCTGCCGAATAAAGTGAATAAATTAATAAGAGAAATTATAACTATGTCTTTCATTGGTTCTCAAAACCCCAACAGGTTATGGGCCCAGTGATTTAGACTAAACAACATTCTAAGTAACTTTTAGTGGTTCTTTAAGTGATTTAATAAAATGGACAATCTTAAAATGAAAAGAATTATTAAACCGTTTGACGGGGACAAATATAGTGTGTGGAAACTTAGAATACGTAATTTATTAAATGAACTTGAAGTGCTTAATATAATTGATGAATAAACTCCTAAAGAACCGGACAGTGAGTGGCACAAAATACAGAGAATCGCTAAGAATACGATAATAGAGTATTTATCGGATTCATTGCTGGGACTTACAAGTGAAGAAAATACAGCGAAGGAAATATTCATGAAACTGGATTCCATCTACGAAAGGAAAAGCATAGCGACTCAATTAGCTTTGAGGAAAAGGTTATTGAATTTCAAGTTAAAAGAAGAAAACCCCTTGACGAAACACTTGCAAGAATTCGAAGACTTATTAATCGAATTAATAGCTGCAGGTGCAAAATTAGAAGAAGTGGATAAGGTAACACATCTATTTATGACTTTGCCTAATAGCTATTATGGTGTCGTCACAGCGATTGAAACATTAGCAGAAGACAACCTGACCTTAACCTTTGTCAAAACTAGACTTCTTGATCACGAAATAAAATTAATTAATGAAAGACGCGATACAAGCATGAAAGTTCTCCAAGATGAAACTACAACAAAACCGAAAACTCAATACAGACAAAACTATAGAAATTCAAACATGCGACGGTACTCGAATCGACAGTTTTATAAAACCTCATTCAAACCGAAAACTGAAAGACTGAAACCAATAAAATGCCATTGTTGCGGAAGAAAGGGTCATGTACAAAATAATTGTTATTATAGCAAGCAGGCGAAACAACGTTCCGAAAACAACAGAACAGTTCAAACTGTAAACATTACGGATACTGAAAATTCCAATATCTCAGGATTTGCTTTTATGGTCGGAGGCTGTGGAAATGATCGTGATGCTCAAAACGAGATTACATTTATTTTGGACTCGGGTGCCTCAGATCATTTAATTAATAGAGAAGATCTGGCACGAAACTTTATAGAGCTGAAAAAACCAATAAACATCTCAGTTGCTAAGAATGGAACATATATACGAGCAACGAAGAAGGGAAATATTGCAGTAACCAGCCACTTGGGTATAAAGGGAATGCTACAGGATGTCCTTTTCTGTTCCGAAATTCCTTACAACTTGCTCTCGGTAAAGAAAATGCAACAAGCTGGAATGACCATTGTTTTTGGCAACAACGGTGGTGTGCAAATATACAACGAGGGTAAGATGGTAACAAAGGGTAAGTCTTTGAATAATTTAATTGGTATTACTTTCTCACTTGAAAAATGTGCTTTAAATGCTAGAAGCTCATCAAATATGGTCGTAAACAATAATAATTATGAATTATGGCATCAAAGGCTTGGCCACATGGGCAAATCCAAGTTTGTGCAAATAAAAGGTAAACAATTTTATTCTGATAATGAACAAATAAATCATGTTACACCAAATGATAAGTTATGTGAAGCTTGTATAAAAGGAAAACAAGCATGTTTGCCATTTAGTCCCAGCCCGATCACTATGTACGGCAAGCCAATCCCTTGGGAGAAGCAAGCCAAATACCTAGGCGTGATCCTCGATGAGAACCTTACCTTTAAGGCTCATATTAAGGCGGTTCGCGCGCGCGCCTCCTTCGCTCTTAGCAGGCTGCAATTCGTACTGACAGCCCGTAGTAAACTGTCCCTCAAATGCAAGCTCCGCATCTATACCGCAGTCATCCGTCCCATCATGACCTATGCCTGCGTTGTATTTGCGCACGCTCACCCACGTCATCTCCATAAGATGCAGACCCTCCAAAACCGTTTCCTCAGAAGGGTCACGGGTGCCCCCTTCTATGTCCGTAATATAGATCTACACGTCGACCTCAAAATGCCAACCATAAAACAGTTCATGAAACGCTTATCAAAGCGTTTCTTCGACTGCGGCATCAAACATTCTAACCCCCTGATTACAGCGGCCGCCCGCTACACTCCCTCTCGCATTAGCAGTATTCGCCGACCAAGGCATACTTTAATCGACCCGGACGACGCCACTACCCTCCTCCAGGAGAGTAGTAAGGCCACTAGCACGCTACATAAGCCCAAAACCCGATCGCTGTCCTACCGCCCTCACCGCCGAGGCCCGCCGCGACGCCCAAATCGACGCCCCTCCCGACCCTTGTTCGAGCCAGCCCGCACCGCTGAGCCTGTAGCTTTAAATCCGTCCGTAAATAATACCAATCCTGATCCAGCTAGTCATTTGCTGCCCTCTTCCAGCGACGCCCTAAGCCGAGGTTCGTACCCCACAGGGGGTGCCCTTAGCGTTGTCGCTTAGTTTTAGTTAGTATATAAGTTTAAGTCCTGGCTGGAGGCCTTAATTTATTAGGGAATCCACAGGCAAGTCCGCTTAAGCAGACGACAACCGCATAGGTTGACCTGCGAGATGCCAAACAAACAAACAAACAAAATTTGCCATTTAGTATATCAAAGTCAAAAATAATAAAACGACCTCTATATAACGTGCATACTGATGTGTGTGGTCCCATCACTCCTTCAACACTTGACGACAAAAACTATTTTGTAATTTTTGTTGACGAATACACACACTACTGTGTGACATACTTAGTAGCTCATAAATCAGATGTTTTTGCTATGTTTCAAGATTATGTTGCAAAGTGTGAAGTTCATTTTAGTTCGAGAATTGTCAATTTGTATTGTGATAATGGTGGTGAATATTTGTAAAATGAAATGAAAAAGTACTGTGTGCAAAAAGGTATTAGTTACCACTTAACAGTGCCGCATACCCCTGCTTTGAATGGTACTGCCGAAAGAATGATAAGAACAATAACAGAACGAAGTCGAGCCATGATTTCTGGTGCTAAATTAGACAAAACGTTCTGGGGTGAGGCTGTGTTGACAGCTACATATTTAATAAATATAAGCCCGACAAAAGCACTGAAAACAGCTAACACACCATTTGAATTGTGGCATAATAAAAAACCACAACTTAAATATTTATAGGTTTTCGGTTCAACTGTTTATTTTGTAAATAAAACTAGGAAAACCAAATTCGATGAAAAATCCTTGATGGTTATAAGGTGTGGGATGTGGTAGACGAAAAGTTTGTAAAAGTCAGAGATGTGATAGTTGATGAGATTAATTTCTTGTTAAACAGACCATTGAAGTCTGACAGAGTTTTGCCTGAAAATTGTATTAACTCTGATAACTTTGACAACCACAACGTGGAGAAAATGTGTAAACAAACTGACAAAATACCAGAATCATTAGGTCCACCACCTAATAAATCTGTAAGTGAAACAGATATGCATCAAAACAGTTCTTCATTTCAAAATAAGTTGACTTTATATCGAAATAAACTGACTCCAAACAGTCAAAGAAAAAGTGAAAGGATTAAAAACTTGCCCACCGTATCTTATAACGAAAATGAAGATGATAATTCTATGAACCATTTGCTATACACTAAATCTTTAATGTGCAAAATACCTTCATCTTATAAAGAAATAGCATTCAGTAATGATAAAGTTTTATGGGAAAATGCTATTAATGAGGAAATTAAATCACTCACTGAAAATGACACCTGGACACTGGTACCAAGACCCGAAAATAGAAATATCATCGATTGTAAGTGGGTATTTACAGTAAAAAATGATGAATTTGGAAAACCACTAAGATATAAAGCTCGTTTAGTAGCTCGTGGATTTAGCCAGGAATATTTGGTTGATTATAATGAAACTTTTGCACCAGTTGCAAGAATCGCCAGTTTTAGATTCATATTAGCTTTTGCAAATCAATTTAATTTATTAGTCCACCACATGGACGTAAAAACTGCATTTTTAAATGGGAAACTAAAAGAAGAGATATTTATGAAAACTCCTGAAGGAATCCCAAATGCAAATGATTTAGTATGCAAATTGAACAAATCATTGTATGGATTAAAACAGTCTGCACGCTGTTGGTTCCAAAAGTTCGAAAAAGCTTTAATAGAGAAGGGTTTTCGATACACATCAGCTGATCGTTGTATTTACATTCTAGATGCGGGTGATATTCTTGAAAACATTTATGTTGTACTTTATGTCGATGATCTTGTAATTTCAACGGCTAATATAAATACCATGAATAGTTTTAAAAACTATTTAATGAACAAGTTTAAAATGGTAGACTTAAAAGATATCCGTTGTTTCTTAGGAATCAGAGTCATTACACCAGGACACCAGGAGAACATTAGACCAGGAAATGTACATAAAAACAGTTTTAGAAAAATTCAACATGATTGATTGTAAAACTGTCAATACACCTTTGGAAACTAAAATAGATTATACCGCATTGAATTCAAATGAAACAACAAAGGCACCTTGTAAAAACCTTATCGGGTGCTTGATGTATATAATGGTATGCACTCGTCCTGATTTGAGCTTTAGTGTAAACATCCTAAGTAGATTTGCTAACAAAAACAACAGTACACTATGGTTGTATTTAAAAAGGGTTTTACGTTACTTAAAAGGTTCAATGGATCTCAAGTTAACTTACGTGCGGAGTGACAATACAGTTAACATATTGACTGGCTTTGTTGATTCTGATTGGGGAAGTGATGAAATAGGTCGCAAAAGTACAACAGGTTACTTGTTTAAATTATTTGAACAATGCACAATATGCTGGAACACAAAGAGGCAACTCACAGTTGCAGCTTCATCCACTGAAGCCGAGTATATGGCTTTATTTGAAGCTGTTAGAGAGGCCCTGTGGTTAAAATCGTTAGTGATCAGTATTAACATTGAATTACCCAATGCAATTCCTATTTATGAGGATAATAATGGGTGTATAAGCATTGCAAGTAATCTTACGAATCACAAACGATCAAAACATATAGATATAAAGTATCACTTTTCAAGAGAACAGGTAGAGAAAAATGTTATTAAAATTATTTATGTTTCCACAGGTAATCAGCTAGCTGACATACTAACGAAGTCATTACCGACAGTGCGTTTTTCACACATGAAAACAAAACTCGGTATAATATAATTTTATAGAGTAAATGAGATTTACTTGTTAACTATAAAGAATCTAATTATAGATAAGAATGACTTGGTCTGATTAGGTTTTCCTGGGTTTTTCCTAATCCTGTGCATCGAATGGTGGACCATTTAAACAATTGTACTCCCGGATAAGGAAGGTGTGCGATATTATTATTGTAAATATTATTTGATAATTTATTTTGAGAAAGAGGATTTATTTTGAGGGGGCGTGTTGGAATACGACAAAATATATCCGTCCCACTTGAGTAGTTTGAGAGTCTTTCTCTTTCATACATATTTACATTGTGCATAACTTTAATATAGTTAAGACGCTAGTGTTCCGTCTGGACTAACCGAGAACGTACACACACCTCTCCTGCCGAATAAAGTGAATAAATTAATAAGAGAAATTATAACTATGTCTTTCATTGGTTCTCAAAACCCCAACACCTACTTGATCCACGGACAATATGACTTGGTGAAAGGCTTAAAAAGGCCGCCTTTCTTCCTACCTTGTGGACATCAAAATAAAAAGTGAAAGATTGAATAACATACGAAAGTGGACTATCTAAAGGGACTGATCTCACAGTGGAGAAACAGGATCGTTTGGAAGCAACTGCATATTAGCCTGTCCAGCAGCGCACTCTTTGAATCTCATCTTTGCATCATCGTCAACTTCAATGGTACGCTGACAGAACATCAAAGTTACACAAGAGACAACAACCAGCACTGTTGGTAACACCATGGCGACTACAAACTGATGGTACGTATGTTCTAGATCAAATCGGCCCACAACCGTGTCAGGGCTATTTACTATTTAGAAGTGGTCAGCACCATCGCGGCCGTAACGTTTCGGAAAATCTTTGCATTCGTCAGTCAACATCCTTCTAGATTCATCATCAGGCGGCTGACATTTGGTAAAGTAAGTTCAACTTTTTAGGGAGCGATATTGATTTTAAAACAAATAAACATCGGCAATTCATGTGCCACGTCTACAGACTCTTTAACAATTATTCGAAATGATGAAGCACCCTATGTAACGAGATCTGTATACGAAATGGAAACGCCCAAATTGTCGTGAATTACTTTATGTGAGAGCTAAACCCGCAATTCGTTAGTAAATGTGACATCTCAGTTAACTGATGATGAAGTGTTTTGACGGCACTTGAAATTAATTAGTTTCTTTGTTGGAGTTATTTACGAGACAGGCAGATAGCAACAATGTAATGTCATATCATGTTTGAGTTCATTCGGGAATAATTTGGACCAATAATAACTACAGACTTTGCGTAGTTTGGGGACCAAAAAAAGTGTTACAATGTCTGTAATCTAAACTGTAACATTGACCAACGGTAAGTATTTTATTCTTATTTTTATACAAAAGGAGAATAACAAAATAGTAGAAAATCAAGGGAGTATAGGGACACAGCAAATAAGACACTAAATTTCACGGAACCTCTTGAAATAAAGTCAAGAATGTGTGAAAAAAATAGAGGTCCTATCTGATATCTGTTTCTTGTAAATAAAAAACCGCGATGAAAACTTAAACGTTACCTTGAACGAAAGTTCAACCCAAACTTAAAATCTTAAATCGTACCAAACATTACCTTTTATTGAACTGAAAAGTTGTAGATAAGTAGGTAACAACTTTCAAAGAAGTGGCTACTTCCCCTAAGGTAATTATATCAGTGGCGAAATTGTTTAAGTTTGAAGCAAAAATTTTCCTCCAAAATAATAGGAATATTTTACGACGCTATTACCTCAGAAACAGGCTTGATATAACAATTACAGAGTTCTATTCAATTACCCGTAACTTCATACCTATTAAAAGTTTTCTTTGGAACTTTAACAACATTGCTTGAAATTGAAACAACGATCATTGTAACGCTAATGTTACACAGATTATTATAATTTTGGACCAAATTGTTTGAATTTCTTTTAAGTTACGTTAAAGGGTGAGTCACGGGCTTTGGTGTTTGTTGGTGGTGCATGTTAACTTTAACCTTCACAAGTTTATATTGTCAGCTGGACCGTCAAGAGATTTCGAGATTCGTGCTATGCCCAGAAACGTGGTAGGTAGTATAGAGAGGTACTCCAGCATAGAGGTATGAGGAACAGGGTGTAGAGTTCACTCATCCTCTATAGAAAGGGGAGGATTCTCCGGCCAGACGGGAGTTGTGTCTGGTGGGCAACTGCCTGACGATTGAGGTTGGGACGTTGTATATTATGCTAGTTGCGCGGTAAACTCTGCTTGCGCGTAGTAGATGCCGCCCCTTCAGCTACATAATCTTTGACGGCCTTATTCCACTTAGGTACTAAGTACCTACTGTTGAGTTGACTTCCTTTCATGCCATGCTTCCTTGGTCTGTGTTGGTCTGATACAGTAATTGGTAGGTACCTACTGGTTATTTTAAGCCGTAACAGCGCGCGCAGCTGACGCGAAGGTGATAGTGGGAGTGAGACAAAACACAGAACATTGTTGTGTATGTATTATGTTTTTGGGTGAAATCTAGCTTGTATACATTTTGAGATCCTACATACTTACTGTTTTATTTGTTTTGTGGCGGCATCTACACCGCTATATGCGAACAACGCATCACACTGACGTCACACAAATCCTGCATCGCGCAATCAGAGTTTACCGCGCAGCTAGGATATATACAATTTCCCGACACCAATCGTCGGGCAGTTGCCCACCAAACACAACACCCGTCTGGTCGGAGGAACCTCCCTTTTCCAAAGAGTATGAGTGAACTTTACACCCTGTTCATCATATCTCTTCAGTTTTAATTTATTAGGTCTAATCTGTTGAATCCCTAAACCTGACTTGGTTTCCGTACGTCATTTTCGGTGACCACTGAAAATCAGCGCGGTGCTGTGGATCATCCCTTTTACAACAAGCAATAGTCTATCAAACACCATGTTTTTGTCCATCCAGTCTAGCGTTTCATGCACCGTTAAGGTGCAGCTCAAAGTTAATGCGATAAGCGATCCACCGACCCTGGAGTCTGCTGCGTGGCACACCCTCTGCGGTTTTCGTCACACTAAGCTGAGCCAGGAGAGTACTGCGCTGATACCAAAGGTCTTGAAACGAATTGTGACCACAGTGTCACAATTAGTTTTTTTTCACTGTAGCACAGCATCATGCTGAGTGGAAGCCTTGTCACAGTCACGGCGTGAAGCGGCCTGTCCTGTGTCCGTACATATAAATCTGCTGTTTTATGTTTTGTAATCGAGTTATCTTATCTTTTTGTATCCGACCACAATCCGAAATCGTCATTTTATCTAGTCTTATAGAAATCGTAACTCAGTCTAATGTCTTATGTACCTAAGTGCCGATTTCACCAATGTTACTAAACGCGTTCAAGAGCTGTCAGTGTCAATATTCCTTAAACTATAATGACACTGACAGCTCTTAAACTTAGTTTATGCGCTGATCGCGTTCACTTTCACTGGTGAAATGAAAAACCCTAAATGTCTAACCATCGTAAGTAACTGATTGTAGTGCCAATTTTACCACTGAAATTGAACGCGATCAGCACAAAAACTACGTTAAAGAGCTGTCAGTGTCATTATTTTCTATGGAATATTGACACTGACAGCTCTTGAAAGCATTTTAGATGTGCTGAACACGTACAGTAACATTGTTAAAATCGGCACTTAGTGGATAAAGTCTTCCCAGAAGCACGTGTTTCCAATGACCAGTCTGTTCTATTGGCTCTAAACCAGTACTACAACAGTCATAAAGTCTAGACCAAATTAGCAACTCATTATGACTACTTTAAAATAACCCAGTAGCTCTATTTCTAAATTACGACTCAGTATGCAGATAAGCCTGAAAGTGTCCATTAACATACTCACTTTATAGTTTTAGATTTAACCGCCTTTTTACTACTCTCCTTTGAATTGACAAAGGCAGCCAGAGGGCTATCTTATTGCTTTTCATTCGAAGACATTCGAAACGAGTGTGCAGTGTGTTTATTGCTTTAAGCTTTAAAAGGGTTGAAATGCATTTTCTCACCTATAATGAAATTTTGAAAGGATTGTGGCCATGAGCGTTGGACTGTAAAGCTATAAGTTCTCTGGACATTAAAATGGTTGGTCCTACATTTATTTCGTCCGTATTTTTATATCATATTATATTTAGATTCAAGTCTTCGTGTTTTTCTGCTCATTGTGTGTGATCCCTAACGTTGTTTTGTTGACGTGACTAATTGATTCTATTGTTGTTAGGTTGTACAAGAAGGGAGATGTTGTGTCATACTTCATATTTTCTCAGATCCGTGCACAACAACGCGATAGTCAAAGAAAACTGTCAACATGACTTGGACTTTTGATCGACTTTGGTGTGGTTTTTTAGGTTTTGCTTGAGTTGGAATGCACCAGCCACTCCGAAGCTTGTTGACTAGTTTGCATGTCAAGCTCGTAAACCCAAGTCTCTTCAGCAGTAACAATGCGTTTCATGAATGTTGAGTCGGAATTGACTCATTCTAGCATGTCCTCAGCGACTCGCGATTGAAGTATGATCTAACTAAAAACAGCAATATAAAATCTAAATAGAAAACAGATGTGCCAATCTAACAAAACAAAAAAAAAAGAATTTGGAACCATTGACAAATAATGCATTCCCGATACTTTTTTGGCAGAATGTATATCCAAGAAGCCATAAAAAACAGTGCAAACATCTCCCTTATCCGATTCTAGGTGGCATAGAATGCAGAGTAGGTATAGTATAGGGGATATATATATGGGATCAAAACCACAGGTCCGCAGCGTCATCTGAGATTAGCTTTAACTTGCCATCCCCATTCGTATGATAACAATAGCCAAGAGTAATGTTTATTTTGTTTGTCAATTTGAAAACCGGTTTATCTAAGAGAAGTTATACATGTTTTCAATCATAAACACGGACCTATACAGGGTGACATGTAATTTAACGTTGTTCTTATTTCACTTAATTGAAGTCAAAAACGCTGCGAACCTCACATCGTCAACAAAATTACAAATTGAATAGGCGATACGAGACAGTGGTATGTACTGTAAGAAATAAAAACTCAAAAACCACTAATTACCATAAGTCTAGTCCACTAACCGCCATCTTTTCTATTTAGTCGGGTTATAAAACTCATGTTAAAAAAACACTTTGTAATCAAGCATATTACAAATTAGAAGATTATATCCTTGATAAGAATGCTTGGAATGCTATGGAGCAGGACCAGCATGGTCCTGCTCCATAGGACAATCTAGAGGCTAGACAAAATCATACTATTTGCTTATTGTATTGTATATTTGGTTATTTTTACTTCACTCACACACTGTATTATTCCAAGTTAATATTTTAGGAAAATCATATATTTTTACAATTGTTTGTAAATATGTGAGCACAATGTACCTAGCACGTGATTAATTTATATACCTTTGCTTTATTTTTAATTTTTTTGTACCAATAGTGGTATAGTATTTTTATTCTTGGTGCATCGTCTTCACATATAGAAATATAATTAATGTATACAAAATATTGTAAAACATTTTAAAAGAGTAACGGTGGAGTTTCTTGCCACTTCTTCTCCATACGAAACTACTTTTTGGAAGTGGCGCCTAGAATCAGTTCTATTTTTAATGTAAATTTTGACGTTCAAAAGTGCCTTTTTATGGGCCTATTTGAAATAAATGCTTTGACTTTGACTTTATTTCGTGATACTGGCTGTAGTAACATTTTTTTAAACATATGAGCCTTCTCCCTTCTTATAACTGAGAAAGAAAGAAACAAAACAAGGGAGTGAAGTTAGCTAGACGACACGATCTATCGAGTAAACCTTAGCGCCTGCGTAACTTATTAGGTTCCCAGTGGAATAGCAACGAAAGCCATTCTTATTGTAGAGTGTAGAGAAAAGTGATATTTAGTGACGAATCCTGGGAAATTTTCAAAAATACATTAAAAAAAATGTTATTTCTGGAATCCCTTGAGTTTTTGCCTGGGATTTATGGGGTGCTTAATTGTTGCGAATTTGTGACCCTATCACTTCCTGGAAGGCTTAAGTCAAATAACAAGTCATCCTGTACATTCGGAACGAACAGCATGTCATTTATATTTTATATAAATGAAATTCTGTTCGTTGGTAAACGCATTATTTGAGAACGGCGTTTTAACATTTTCTTGTTTTAAAATGTTCCTAATAATCCGAATTATGATATTATGAAAAGAAAGATTGGAAAGGGTTCCCAGAAATTTTTAAAATTCGGGAAAATCTGAACGTAATAGTTTTCGTAAAATGAACGTAAAATTGGATTTTTTAATGAACTATTGATATTTGGACAGGACAACGTCTGTCATGTCAACTTGTTTACGATTTAAAAAAAAAACATTCTTTATGCACACAAACTAAGTACGTTTAACAAAAAAAAAAAAATTACACACCAAACTATAAGACTTAATAAACGCAAAGTATTTCGCATTCGCGGACTACACGGCATCCAGCGCAGATGACAAATGACGACCAGCGAGGTGCCCCAAGAATGTGGCGAATTTATGTTTACATCAGTCCTGACATGTCGCGGCACGGGTTTACGGAAAAAAACGTGTCCGAACTAATGTTCCGGGTAGTTGGAAACTTTTTCTGTTGAGGTATTTGTATAAGGTAACATTCACTAAATATTTTCGTCATACGCGTGGTGATATCTTATTTGAATAGTGTTGGTCTGTTATGTTGGTGTTGCATCTCATAACGGAATTCTATCAGATAGATAAATAAACAATATAAATAGTGCGCACAAAAGAAATATCACAAGCGGAGCAGAACACACATAAGCACAATATAATTATGAGTAAGTATAAGTACATGAATATTAAGAAAATTCAAAGTGCCAAGTGACATAATAAAATTTATTTTAAAGAAATAAAGTGGAGTGTATATTCAAATATAAGAAAAACATGAATATCCTTCATAAGTATTAATTGCCTTTCTGACATTATTAAGAACTCGCCAAGGACATAAGCCGCCCCCAAGCACCGCCACTTCTACCAGTTCGGAAAAGATGAGTCAGTGTCTGTGTTCAGTTAGGAATATAAGTCCAGCAGCATAATTGCGTAACACATTTTCGTAAACAATTACGACTAATTTGTTTGATTTTGACAGTTCAACAACATTCATTGCGTTATTTACATTGTTGAACAGAATTTTTATCGAACTTATGAAGCATTGGATTAGCAATCTGTTTCAAAACGATTCAGATTCCGATTGATTGTGTATTACGCAATTAGGGTGCAGGTTTCCTCACCAATTTTTTTTTCTTTCACCACACACAATGATGCCCTAGATAAATTTAGCATCTGGTGATTCGATCGTTGTGAATTAAATGGCAGCTACCGCTACAACCGATTAAGTGAGTAATACACAAATAAGTGTTTAAGTACCTACTTACTGAAACTGAATCCGGCATGGGTAATGAGCCATACAAAATGTGTGCTTACGGCTCATACCTATTATGTAAATACTTTCATTATTATAAGTTATTACTTTAAGCCAGTATTCAGCCTGCGTTCGATTTTTATTAATTTAATTAATTACAGTTTATTGCCACCCCTATCAATATTTGTTGTGCGCCATTTTCGAACGCTGTGTAAATTGTTTTATGGAAACAATTCAACAATAATATGAAACAACTGTGATTGTTTTATTTGGTCTGTTTCAATGAAGTGCAGCTCTTTTTATTATTGTTCATGTTTGTTGGCAATATTGGAGTGCTTTATAAGAAAAAATAACGTAAACAGGGGTATGAGCTTTAAAGGGTGGCAGGGATATCGATGCGCAACCTGTGGCCTCACACTATGAGTTTATTTTGACCGTCTCGACTTTACGCATCAACCGCATTCGGCTTTTTTTCGAAAACTTCGGCAACTTTCGAATGGTAAAGGGCCGATTCCGGTCGATGCGTAAAGTCGAAATGGTTAAAAGAATCTCACACTAGGGCCTCTGTTACCTTGGATTCAGTAGACACCATGATTCTGAACTCGCCTGCGTTCAAATTAATTGTCTTTATCTTTATCTTTCTTTCTTTATTTAAAAAAAAAACTATTCCAAACATTTTGACCGCGTAGGTATTGCACTTTTCTATGAAACAGCAGATTTATTTTTGATAACCGTCCAAAAATTTCTTCGCTAGGGGGTCTAAAATCTTGCGGTAATGATAATACAGTTAACACATTAGAGTCCTCTTTGGCAACAAACTGTATTATTTCAATATTAAAATTCTTTTAAAGTTTCGTCCCGATTCACCCCTGCATCCCCATTCGCCCCGTTTGACCCGGTACTGAATGAATACTAGTTTGTGCGTCAACATCACTGCCACCCCGTATGTAGGTAGGTGCCTACTGCCTAGTATTTTGCTCTGAAGGTAAGTAATTGGAGTTTTTCAAGCTAGGATATCAAGATTGTGCTAGTAATTTAGCAAGCTTGTCACTCTGGCTTCGTATTTACAGAGCTATCCTCATGGCTAGTAAGCTAGGGTCATAGTGTTCTATTTTGGAGTAAGTAGCCCACCACTGATTTTACTATCCTGGCTTTTCTACTAGCCTCGTGTGACCGGAAAAAACTCCAATCGGATCATTTTACTCTACGGACTCATTACAATCATTTCAGCCGAAAGACGTCTGCTGCTGGACATAGGGCTCCCCCAAGCACCGCCACTTCGACTAGTTCTGTGCTTCCCGCACCCAGCGGATTCCTGCAGCCTTCACAAGGTCATCAGTTCATCTTGTGGGAGGCCTTCCAAAGCCACGTCTTCACCGGAAGACGTGGCTTTGGAACTTTGGCCGTGGCGACCGCGTACCGACGCGGTCGCCACTCCAGAACCTTTCGGCCCCATCGGCCATCTGCTTTGCGTGCCCTGCCCATGGCCACATAAGTACGGACTAAATCACTACATTGCTACTGGCTTAACATCTCCTAACATCTAGTATAAACTAGCCTCGTGTCACCCGGGCATTATTATTGAGAAAAAAATATGATCGCAGGAAAAAGGTCACTATTCAAGTTTCCATATTAACTAAAAAGGAACACTTACTTAAATACCGTCAAGAAAACAAAGTGTTGCGTTTCCTGTTTCCACTTTTTCCTTTAGTTTTCCGTTTAACGTGACCAATTCCATTTTATTTGACAGCCATCGCACTACGGCCGGCGGTCGACAGCCTGTCATTTGTCATACGCGGCTGGTATGACAGATTTCAATTACTCCGCGCATTTCCGACGCGACCCGAGCCCACCCGATGTTCAGAGGAATGGCGAGCGGATGGTGGACGGTGGACCATATTGTGAAAGTCACTCATAACTAAGATCTTATTTGCGATGACGACTTTTTAACTGAGCAGGGAATAACGGTTACAAAAAAGGTTACATCAGAAAAAAAAAACAACCCTGAGACTGAATTAAAATAAACTATTTATAAAGTTTATTCAGCCGTCAACCAAACTACGAAAACTGAAACGCATAAGCTAGATAAAAACCATTTAAAATTTATATCCAGAAGCGAGCGTCAATACATCAAATGTAATCTATTTTGGCGTTGGTACACCAATACACGAATAAAATACGCTACAGCTGGTCCCACATCAAGAGTTCGCGTTTTACACAACAAATCGTAAAAAGAACATTAGCATGGCCCAAATTACGGCGCCATTTTGATTCACGACAGGGTGTCCCGAATATTTTATTTACACAAGTAAGTAATGGCCACTGCACGTGTCGGTCAATCATGTTGTGCTACTCTTACCGCGGTCGCCATCTTTAAATACCGTGACCCCTCCGTGTCCTTTGGTCCGGGCTATCATTCATAGATCTTTGACAGTCGTTACTCCGTCAGTAGCCTGAAACTCTGACAACCAGTGTTACCAAGGGCCTAGGTATTGTCCAATTACAGGCAGGCAGTCGCTCCATGGCAAGGCAAGGCTGGCGTAAAAACGACTTTAGAAAGAGACAGTCTCACAGGTAAAAGTGAAAGAGATGACGCTATACAAAACTGAAACTTCCTGAAAATTGTCTGTACGATATTTACGGCCATGTGGTGTATGCTGTTTGTATTTGATCGTTATTTTTTAACGTTGCGTTAAAGTTGTCAATAAATCAGTTTGAGTGTTTTGAAGCTTCGTTAATAAAACTAGTCTCGTAGATTAAATTGCCTGTCATTAAAAATTGTTGTGAAATCATAGTTTTTGGACTAAAGCACAGCGAGTTATTCGAAAGAAGTACCGTGGCCCCAGGCACAGGCAACGGAAGGAACACGGGTGGGTTTCAATCAGTAAAAGTATGACACGCCCTCCCGATCCGGCCAGAGCGGGAGAAGTCATTTGATCCCACCCTAAAAAAGGATGTGCACGGAGTTTATCACGTCAGCTGTACGGTTTATCTGTTACTCATGCGTAGCGTAGCCGTGAGTCGCACTGGACGATATCCGCATATGTCGGTTGTTCCCGCCGTGCTAAGTGTTGCTCTTATCTTCTTACCTACATACTTTTATTGGATTTTATTTTGGCGTACTGGTTTTCGCAGTAGTTTAGCGGGACAATAAGGTTAGGCTTATTGAAACAAGTTACCACTTAGAAACGCATTTAGAGGATTATTAGAGAGCACAGGTTCTTAGGGTGTAGGTTCTTATAGTTCTAGGGTATTTCACTGGTTCCGTAGGTGAGAAAGGAAGGTACTGCCCTGGGCTTTTCTGTTAGGGGACACTGTTGATGGCGCACGCGGTCGCAGTCGCAGTAGGTGCGGTAGGGCGTGGACGAGAGCGACCTCGTGTGTCAGACGTAGGTGGGTTCTGGCAGGAAGAACCCCTAACACGAGGTGTTCGATGCAGAGGTTCCGGCGGTGAGCCGGTAAAAATTCACGATAATGACTCGGCTACGTCTTATTTATCTACAGTGTACGTCTTATTTATATACTATGTCTTAGTTCGCTACAAAGAATATAACTACTCTCTATACGACATCGGTATGTCAGTAGTAAGAGTACTCTTTGGTAGTAAGTGACAGCTTTTACGCCATGGACAATTGATAGTTAATGCCCGTAGATAATTAGTCACTTAGTGGTATTCGACTAATTACGCTACATTATCTCAGTGAACCGTGAGCCCGATGTGATTTCCTAATGGCAAAAAATAACGAACTCTCAAACAAACTTTCATTTCCTACCAACCCCTTTAAAGGATGAATTTTCAAAAATGCTTCTTCAGTGCTCACTCTGTGCAAAAATTCATGCTTCTAGATGCAGAGGTTTACCCTGTGCGATAACGGTCAGTGAATGAATGCAAAATTTAAGATTTTTATAAATTAGACTGCTAAGCATGAGGTCTTGGGTTCGATTCCCAGGTCGGGCTAAGTGTTATTGGGGTTTTCTATCTAGAATTTCTCAGTAGCAGCCCGGAGTCTGAATTTGTTCCCGGTTGATGGCAAGAGGCTCGCCCCCTATAATATCATGGGACTTAAACATAACTGGCGAAATGTGGGTGTACTATAGGTACACCTCTGTCTAACCCTTCGGGGATAACAGGCGTGATGTTATGTTATGTTATAAATAACAATCGCGTATCTCTTTTGATTCACCTAATATTGTCTGTAATTTGGCCATAAACCTCTCAATACATCGGTCGTCGTCATTTCCTCCGATCCGTCTCGTGAGACGGATCGGAGGAAATGACGATCCAAATTGCATGCATTCAACTTGAGATATATCGATAGTGATATGTAAATACATACCAATTTTCCGGGTGATTTTGAAATCACGGCGGCTTGGTTACTCTATGTTGGTAGCTACATGTGTTACTCTATTATGTGCAAGTACTAAGTACAACTATTTTCCTCTAACCATGCAATTATCTTAGATTAGAATTAGAATCTTTGAGACTAAGTTCGCACAGACGTAAAAATATCGCGACAGGATTTTTAGCGCACTGGATTTTCAACTCTCGGTGTTATACCGAGCATTGAGAATCCAACAGAGTTCGTCGCGGCGCGTCAACAGCGCATCGAAAAACACCCTGTGAGATTTTTAACTCACGTCGCTGAGCAGTTGCGTTGAAGATCCAGTGCGTTAATTTTACGTCCGTGCTTTCGAGGCATAAAAGAGGTAAAATTTGTATGTATGTAAGTACTAGGTATGTATGGCGTAGTCCTCGGAGCTACTGATACGATCCCGAAAATTCTTCCACTAATGGGAAGGTACAATATTGCCCAGACAGGAAATTTCATGCGGACGAAGTCATGGGCAGAATCTATAATCACCATGGCTTTGGTGACCAGAAAGCTGCAGGACAAGCTAAAGGACATACCTATCTCTAAATGTTTACAAATGATCGAAACATTTTAATTAAATATTCCATTTTAATTATTTTCTAGATGACAGTCTTCTGGGCACTTTTCCAGATGACAGCGATGCGGACGAGTACTTCGACGCCTGAGTATTTTTTATATTAATTTGTATAGGTAGTTAGTTAGTTATTTAGTAATTTAATTTAGTTATAAATATGTTGTTATATTACGTATTTTTTTTCTAGATTAAATCTCATGGGCAGTGGCCTGAGAAGTCAATATGGAAGGGGTCTGAAGATTATCACTTGTGCTCAAGTAATCAGATGTCCTTTGATGAGCTGCAGCTCAGCTTGATGATAACTGCAGAGCAATTTGTAAAGAAAGACGTTTCAATCCAGCAATGTTGTAGATGGTTGTATATGATATCAGTCTTCAGTCATCAGTGCCGGAGATAGGCAACAACTTTATTTTGCTAAAGAAAAATAACTTTTAAATACTTCCCAAACCAAAACGACAATTTCTCGACTTTATATAATTTGATAAATTCAAGTTGAACGTCCCTATTCGAAAACGAAGCTGTGATATCAAACCCGTTCTGTGATTATTCAGAGTTATTACTTTATTATTGTATCTTCTAAAGCCTTTATGATTTATAAAATATCCAGAATAACATAACATAACATCAGCCGATCTCCCGGAAGGGTAACGCAGAGGTGACCTAAAGTTTACCCACATTTCGTCAGTACCATGCAATAGGGGGCGAGCCTATTGCCATCAACCGAGCACAACTCCAGACTCCGGACTGAGAAATTATTGATGAAAAAACCCAATTACACTTTGCCTGACCTGGGAATCGAAGCCAGGACCGCATGATCAGCAGTAGCGCTTGTGACCAGTATACCAACGATGCGGTACCCAGAATGCCACAATGTACTCATTAATATGCCATGTGTGTGCATAAAAGTAATACGAGGAAAATATATGGCTTACCCCCGCACTCACAGATGACAATGAACGTAAATTACCCTTTAACTTTATATTAATTAGGTACTTTAGTGAGGCTGGTTTATCTTGGTTTGCAGGCAGTGAAATGAAATGAGAGAGAAATGAAGAGATGTCGTTTTGTAGTTGAAATTAATATCAAATACGGTAAATCTACGGTCCCTTTGAGCTCACCTCTTGAGTGTCGAATGATACGCATAGGTACATAAGAGAAAGCGCTCGAAATGTCAACTGAACCTCATAGGTACACAATTGCTGTCATCGCCATTGGACGACAGTATTTTACGATTATTTGCACTAGCAACACGTAATCAGCCTATTATGTTCCCACTGCTGGGACACAGGACTCCTCTCAGTGAGAGGGAGTTGGCCGTAATCCACCACGCGGGCCCAGTGCGGGTTGGTAGATGTCACATGTCTTCGAATTTTTGGTTCTAAGACATGCCGGTTTCCTCACGATGTTTTCCTTCACCGTTTTGAGAGCAGTGGTGCTGAAATAATTTGCACAAAGTATAGCGTCTGTCTGGGTTCGAACCCACGACCAACAAATCGTAAGTCGCGGCCGTTTCCACTGAGCCACCACTGCTCTCACTGAGCCACCATTGCTCTCAACTGAGCCACCTACTAACAACTGCTGTCTACTGTCTGAGCCACTAGCAACACGATCTGTCTTTATTATTCTACACTCTATGGGTAAACTCATAACGAAGATAGGAAGGTATCATTTATACAATGTTCTGTGTATTGATGTATTCTCCGTTTTTCCGAAGGCCTACCAATAAATTTGAAATTACGTAGACATTTCGAGCGTTTAGGTTAACGGAGCTACGGCATTCAAGGGGTTAAAAAATGAAGCGTCAATATGTTTTTAATAGGTTATGGGACCAGTAGCCCTGTTAAATGTGGACACAGTGTAAAACAGTGCAAAAAGTAAAAACATTACATGCCTTAAGCATAACCTCAAAGTGCGTGGCGGTTTTATAAACTGCAAAACATCATTATGTTCGTCAAATTCGCTTAAAAAATTTCGTCAAGCAATCCTCTCGTCATGATCGAAAAGTTAACTGGTTGGAAAAACTATTTAACACGGAGACTCTTGAACTTATCTCCAATACGAGGAACTGTGAGACTGTGTTGAACATGTCCTCGGTGTAGCTGTCGACTCCAAACATGACGTTAAAGCAAAATCGAAAATTATTTTGCTTGTCGACTCTGTAAGCTATGTAAAAGGAGGTGTGGGACTGCTTGGCAAACGCTTTTGACGACTCGGGGCTTACAAGCAGTGTGGGTTCGAGACTCATATATAACAAGTCTCGCTGGACGTTCAAACATAGAAGAATATGTGAGTAAGATTATGACCACGACTCACATACTTCGCAATATTGGCTTCAAAGTAGACGATGAGTAGTTTGGGACCCTGCTCCTCTCCGGTCTACCTGAAATATATAAGCCTATGATGGAGGAGGCCTGTGCCTCCTCTCTGTGAGAGGGTGTGGGGCGTTATCCACCACGCGGGAAAGTGCGGGTTGGTAGATGTCACATGACTTTTAATTTTTGGTTCTAAGACATGCCGGTTTCCTCACGATGTTTTCCTTCACCGTTTTGAGAGCAGTGGTGATTTAATAATTTACACAAAGTAAAGCGCCACCAAAAGACAAGTCATTTTCAGTTCATATTACCGGACAGTTGAGTTTAGATGTGTGCAATGATAAAGGTCAGTATTATAATTTTTTTTTTCAAAATTTACTGTATGTGCCAGAGCGGGCAACAAATCTGCTACCTGTCAGTGAGATCATAAAAAATTGAGGTCAGATGAAATTCAATAATAAAGGCTGCGTGATATTAAACAAACATAACGTGGTTGTTGCAACGGCATGCAACCATTAATGTTGAGTAGCGCTCATAAGTCCATAAGCAATCTCACAAAGCAATAGATTGGCGCTTCGGTTTCACTTACGAACTTCTTCTATAAGTTATTTCTTTACTATAGACACGCACGCACACGCACTACGTCTGTAATTGATAGTAGTTCGTTATTTCAACTAATTTAACATAAGGCATGCTAGCTTAGTCGTCACCGTGCTTGGGTAAGAGCGATTATGACAAGCCCTAAGTTCGAATCTCACCTGCGCCTGCGGATTAAGCTGGATGTTATTTTCAAATAATATCTATTTATAGTTTTTGATATGTTATTAATATGACCTAAAAGGAATAATTTTTGTTTGTTTTAATAAAATTACTTGAACTGGTTAGATAATCATTCGATACTTGTCTCGTTCATCTTGTTAACTTAGTGTGGCAACACCGCGACCGGTAGCGACTACGCAGCGCACCCTACCGGAAGTCGCGTCGACACAACCTTTGCCAAGGATGGTCACGAGCTGCACCCACCCATATTTTTTTTTTAATTAGTCGGATAACCGTCAACTTATAAATTAGTGTTAAAAATTGATTAAAGTATTATTTGGAAGGCCTAGTTTACTTAAATATCGACCTGTCCCACAGCCTAGAATTAGTTAACATCAGAAGTGAGCATCCACGTCCTAAAAATGGGTAAAAATAAGGGTAAGAAACGCGCACCTTCCTCAAGCTCCAGCAGCGGCAGCAGTAGCAGCAACGCGAGGACTCCCTCTTCATCACCTACTAGAAGACGAAGGAAGGGACGAAACGTATCTAGCAAAAATCATCAGCTGATGGTGAGTACAAGCACCATTACTCTTCAAAATATGATTCCTACTATTGACCCATTAAAAGATAATATTACTGCATGGCTGAAAATAATAGAATCCTACGCAAAGACATTCTCTTTTGCCGATAGTATGATCCGTTATCAGGCTCTCAATAAATTTTCAGGCTCTGCAAAAACGTTGTACGATTCACTGTTATGTCATGAACATTCATGGACCATGTGGAGGTGGAAGGATTGGAAGGATAAAATGAAACCAACTTTCCGAGTAAAACGTTATATGTTTGGGTTGCTTAAGGAAATCATGGACGGTAAATAAAGTCTGAATTACTTGGAAGATGATATTATTTCAATCATTTTAGGGAACATAGGTGACAGTAACATCAGTGCCTCGGTAGAAGCTAACAATTTTAAGTCTTGCGAAAGTTTGGCAGGTTTTTTGTATAATCGAGTTTACAAATCAAAATCCGGAACGAAACAATTTATACCGCTGAATTTAGGTCGCGATTACATCACAAAAACACAATCAGCCACACAAAGTCATGCTTCAAACTCACTAGATGAGCTGGTGGTAAATGGGATTATCCGCGAAAGTAATTCGCCCTTTTCTAACCCCGCCCTACTGGTTAATAAGAAAAAATGTGAAAAGAGACTGTGTATAGATTACAGAGCTCTTAACAAAATAACAAAAAAAGATAAATACCCGATGCTACGCGTCGAAGATCTTATAGCCAGGCTTCAAGGGTGTAGGTATTTTACAGATTTGGACCTAAAATGCGGGTATTATCAAATAAAAATAAATGAATAATCCATTCAAACGACCGCGTTCATAACGGAGGACGGGCATTACGAGTTTTTGAGGGTACCAATTTAACCCTTTCAGACCTGGCGTCCACAATTGAGGACATAAAATTTAATAAAATCTCCAAGTATTAATTTCGTTAATTTGTACAGAAAAACGGTTGTATTCATTTGTTCACATAATAAGTCATCAAAAACGCTACAAGTAGCGCCATCTTGTATCATATTTTAACATCTTTTCGTCATGTTTCATCAAGTGATCGCACGTATTTCGACCAGTTCCGGTAAGCTGTTCTTTTTACTCCAAAATACTAATATTTTGTGAAAAATTTGCATTTTCATAAATAAGTGTCGATTAGCTAAATTACTAAGATTGTGTGTGATTTATTTTATGCGTCAGTTATTGTTATTTTATACCAGAAAAATAGATTTTTAGATTTGTCCTCAAATGTGCTCATCAGGTGTCAATTGTCTTTTCTGCGTAATATTCACTTAGTGTAACGATCTTTGAAACGAAGTACGTTTACTCTCAGACTTGGAGTTATCTTCAGATAACGACGATGCGAATGGGGGTAGTCTTGCGCGATCTGTTCGATTCGGTTCAGATGCAGTTAACCAAAATCAAAGGGAAATCTTCCCTCCAGACTCTGATGATGATGAAACAGATGATATTCCTCTCGACGACATGTTCGTTCCACCTGATCCTATACACGAAGTTCCTGACAATTTTGATGGAGTATTTGAGAGTCAACCAGAAGCAACTTCTTCGAATTAAGATATATTTGGGAATCTGACACCAAAGTCAAGGATTAGGTGGACAGAGAGCTGGAAAATACTATCCCATCAGACTGGTGTCCACCAAAAACTATTGACCCTATTGTTGAAACTCCAGTCGATTATTACCACAGGTACGTTCCGCATCAGTTGTTTCACATTATGGCTGAATGACGAATGGTCCCTTTTACCGGGAAACATGCGGCTAAGCAATATGTAAAAGGAAAACCTTGTCCTTGGGGCCTTGTTATTTTTATGCGGGAAACACGGTCAGGTTAATGATTTTATTCTTTACCAAAGTTCCTCTCCAGAACTAGACCAAATCATTCTAAAGAAAATCGGTTATGGTGCATTTGTAGTGTTACAGCTTGCAAAGCGAATTGGAGAAAGCAAAGGACACGAGCTGTACTAGGATAACTACTTCTCATCTTACCATCTTCTACAAATTTTGAAACAGAAAGGCATCATGGCTGCCTGTACAGCTCGTATCAACAGATTTTCAAGTCCATCATTCCTAAACGATAAAGAAACCAACAAGAAACCCAGGGGCTTTGCTCAAGAAATATGTAGTCATGATGGCGATGTTACAGTAGTCAAGTGGTTGGATAACAAAATTACCCACCGGCTTCCAATCTTATTGGTATTGGGCAAAAGGATTTAGTGAGAAGATGGTGTAAAAGGGAAAGGCGATTTGGTGAAGTTGAAAGGCCAGAAACCGTCAAGAAGTACAATTATGCTATGGGAGGAGTTGACTTGCTTGATCAACTCATGAGAAAGAGACAGGACATTCATAAAATCAAAAAAATGGCCTCTGCGCATGGTATTTCATGCATAAGATCTTGCAGTTGTTCAGGCTTTCCGAGAATACCAGACCGACAACGAATTACGCGGAGTCCCAATAAACAAACGACTTACTTCACTTTCGTCGCAGATTAGCAGAATGCTTAGTTTTGCGAAATTAACAGATTGGTGTCGCTAAAAGAGGCCGTCCAAGTGGAAGGCCGATGCCACCCGTAATTATTCCCCGAAGACCAGGAGAAGTTCGTCCTGCAAGTGAAATAGCTCGTGACGGGGTTGGACATTTTCCTGCACATGATGACGGGGCTGGAACATGCTGCAAAAGGGTAGGATGCAAGGGAAAATCGCGTGTCAAGTGCATCAAGTGTAAAGTGCACTTATGCCTAAAAAAGGATAAAAATTGCTATTTAGCATTCCACACGTAAGCTTTTTATTTTTTTGTACTCCTTACTTTTTCTAACCAAATATAGTATAGTAACAGTGATTTTTTATTTATAAAAATACTCTTAACATGTATCGTAATTATTATTAAAGCCGGATGGACTCATTTGTGCACATAAAGAAAAACAAGTTTTTCTCAAAAATTTGTGTCCCAAGAATTTTTTTATAATTTTTTTCCTAGTTCTTATTGCCTACTAATACACTGAAAATTTACTTAAATACGCAAGAGAAAATAGAAAAAGTCAGGTCTGAAAGGGTTAACGCGCCGGCCTGTTTTCAGCAAATGATGAATAGGGTTATGGGAAACCTTCGTTTTGGCAGGGTTATCCTGGATCACGATGATATTTTAATTACTAGTGAGACTATAGATGAGAACTTAAAAATATTAGATCAGCACCCTAATTGCGTAACACATTTTGTTTTTGAATGCGATTCTGAAATGAAACAAATTGCGATCTTAATCGCAATTTGTTTACCTTAATTGGAATTGCGTAATAAAAATGATTCCAAGTCTGCCTAATTTTATGGATGTAAATGGTTTCTAGTCCGATCTCACGTTTTGTTTCATCAAAAAGGAATAATTCGCTTCCGAATAATTTTTACTACAACTGATCGTTTATTAATGCATATAAATGAAAGTGTACAATGATGGCTGAAAAATTAAAAACCAATTTACAAAACAATTTCTACCATAAACTACCAAAATTGAAATACGCAACGAAACGTTCTTCTTTTGCCGTTTTAGTTATCTGTGGCCAATGACAAAATCGTAGAAAAGCAATGTTGGCAACTTAGTGGGACTTCCACTAAATCTGGGGGTTTAAAGTAAATCTAGACACCCCTACTGGGGCGGTAGGCGGACAAAATTTATCTAGTGGATAATCGGTATTAAATTTGTAGAAAAAACTACAATCAACTACTAAAACTGTGCCTCCTGATAACAATAACAAGATGATGGCATGTTTTATGATTTCTCTTAAACCTGTGTCAGTAATTTACCATTTATTTATTTCCAATGCCGAAACTATTTCGGATTTGTACGCTGATTTGTAAAGATTAAAATGGCTAATATAGTGAAGAATACATATATGAGGTTGCTCCTGTGTAAAGATCGAAATACAACGTCATTTCGGAAAAAAATCCGCGGATATACTTTCAGGATAAAAAACATACTGTTGTGATATTATCTATTAGTAGTCTCAAATCAAGTCTATTCATGCGGCCTAAGTGGACTAGAGTTGGGTAGCACAGTCTTTTAAAATGAGGATCGTGCGAGGCACTCTTTTCACAAAGTGTGCTAGCACACTGTGCTACCACGAATGAGGCGAGGCTGCGGTAGCGTGGGAGCACGTACGTGCTGTGAGTGTGTCAGTGAGTCGCGTGACGCTCCGAGTCGACGCGCGAGTCGCAAGTGTGATGTGTGGTGTATAGTGACGACAACACGACACAGCACACATACTCAATAGAGTTGGCTTGGCTGGCACACGCGATGAGCTGGTGAGGCAGTGATTAATCGTTTAAGCGCGTCACACAACTTGCTCGAGTGGTGATGAGGGAAAGAGAAAGGGAGATTGATTACGATTCGTTCAAAACTCACAGTATGGTACAAATGTTCTGTGTGCTAATCTGTGGAGTGTGGTGTGTGCTAGCACATCAAAATGAAATGAGTGAGTGACTGCTTTTAACCAAGTGAGTAGCTACAACTGTGCTAGCACATGTGCTGAGTTACCCAACACTAAAGTGGACTCAGTAAAAAAAGTTGGCAACACTAATAAAAGTTATTTATATACGATTCGTATTGTTTTGTTTTAAATCAAGCCCGTTCGCTTCAATAGAATGCAGACCCTCCAGAACAAGTTCCTCCGTAGGATAACAGGCTCCCCCTGGTACGTTCGCATCGAAATCCTCCACGTAGACCTCAGGATTCCCACTATCCGTCAGTTCATGAAACGCATTTCAAAGCGTTTCTTCGAGACCGCCGCGAATCACCGCAACCCTCTGGTTGTGAAAGCCGCTAGCTATATTCCCTCCTCCATTAGTCATGTCCGCCGTCCTAAGCATGTCCTCACCGATCCCGATGACCACATAACTCTCATTCAGGAGAGCAGTAGGGACACCAGTACAGTGCACAAACACAGACCGACTTTCCGACCTCGCCGCCGAGGTTCCCTGCGAAGATCCCGACGTAATTGTCCCCCCCCGACCCTTGCTCGATGAAGTGCCAGCCCGCGCCGTAGCTGAGCCTCATAATCAGCCTATAACGTTCCCACTGCTGGGACACAGGCCTCCTCTCTATGAGAGGTAGTGAGCCGTAATCCACCACGCGGGCTCAGTGCGGGTTGGTAGATGTCACATGTCTTGGAATTTTTGGTTCTAGGACATGCCGGTTTCCTCACGAGAAAACCGGCATGTCGTATTATATCGTATTATATTATATCGCATACCGAGTCCGTAGCTGAGCCTGTAGCTTTTAATTCCCCGAATAATAATAATCAACAAAATCTGATCCAGCCTGTCCTATCTTGCTGTCCTCCCGTCAGCGACGCCCTAAGCCGAGGTCCGTACCCCACAGGGGGTGCCCTTAGCGAACGTTCGCTTAGTAATGTAAGTAGTTTTACGCCCCTGGCTGGAGGCTTTGAGTCCGCTTAAGGCAGCCACAGGATAGTCCGGTTAAGTAGTCACGACCTCTCAAGGTCAACTACGAGATGCCATACCAAAAAAAATTTTTTAAAAAAAATTGTTTTAAATTATGTTTCTTTAACTTGTTGTAGATTGTTCAACACATAGACTAATATTTAATGAGACACGGAATCATATTTACATCCTATTTCTTTAAATAAACATGTTGGCTGTTTCGTAACATTTTTCTTGTTTTGTGTTGATATGGCTGAAAACGTTTGGCAAGGACTAGGGCTGATAGAGTTTTGTCTTCGTTTTGTACTGGCTGCAGACACACTCCAGAGCGAAAAGTACTTATGTCAATATCATCACTACAAGTAAGTACCTATGCCAATATTTAAAGCAATAACGTGGTAAGGAGTGTACCTTCATATCTTATTGTAGCATATAAATATAAAAGTACTCTGTGATTGTAGCTATAGGTACTTTATTGGTCAGTCTACATTATGGACAATCATTCATTTGTTGTGTAGACACAAATTAGTAGCCTATGTGAGGTTAGCTATTTATTGCAGTTAAAATAATGATTGTACCTACTTAAATTAGTATGTCACCTTCAACTTCACCTAACTGAAATTGTAAATTGATATTTTTGTTTGTACAGAAGTCCTGAAATAAACTATAATAACAACTAAGTACAAAAATTAATCTTTTTTTTTGCAGACAGTGTTAAAGCTGTAAATACAAGAATGGAACACAAATACCAACAATAACCTTTATGACACAGTTACAAATTAAGCGGCAACTCTCATAATTATGAATATATTTCCTTGGGCAAACTATCTACCTACATCGCCACATCACATATTTTATGTATACTTAGCTTACTAATGTTTACTATTCTAACTTAGTGTTATGTTTAATAAAAATATCTGGAGACTGAAAAAGTGGCACTAAATAAATATGAAATAATACAACCCCCAGCAAGGACTAGGCTGATGGCGTTAGTTCATCCATGTCATGGAACAAAATCATTATTGGCACACTAGGCATTTACATTATTTGAGCAGAAATTAATTTGATTTTGTTTTTAAACTGTAGGAAAGTTCCCTGGGCGTTTCACCTACAAAGACAAGAAAGCAGCATGAATGATGGTGCCCCATTGCTGTCGCTTTGGCTACTGCTGCTGTTTACTTCCGACATCAATGCTACTAGTACTGAACTACTTCAATTCTCAAGCTTCTCAAGTACAAACATAGAAACTGTAATTGTTCATAAAAGCTATTACATACGCCAATACGCCATCTAATTATTACGTAATTACTACCTGGTAGAACAATAACAATCACAGTATGTCAAAACGTCAAACCAGGGGGGGGACAGTCCCATATATTTGACTTGGATGAAAAGATGGTGGCTCCATCTGCATGTTGTTCCTAAACGTTGGTTTTTTTTTATGTTTATGGCATGGCTACGAGGCCTTTAGCACCGCGACTCAACAAAAAAAAAGTTTTATAAATTTAAAATATAATGTACCTTAACAATATTTATTTTACATTTCAATAATAAAATTGAGCTTATTTCAGTATTTTTACAAATTGAAATACAAATGTAATTTTTTATGTACTAGCCTTTTTTTTAAACTGGTAACTGACAAAACAAAGTTTAGCAATTTGTTTGAAATTCAAATTTCAAAATGGTAGCTACTCTCTGTGTCAGCGTATGTTAGTAGTTTTTTCCATTTTTCGGCTGTGAAATCTTCCAGAAAGTGCGTCGATTTGAGCTTTAAGTTTCTCCGCCTTTCTGTGGTGACTTCGGCCCGTAATTCTTGTCGAATTGATTTCAACAATTTCGCGAAAGGACGCTATTAATTTTATTGTGTTGTGCTAAATCAACATTTCTATTGAAAATGCCTAGGTTATGTGCATTTGGCTGTGCTCCCAGTGGTAAGTTTAATTTTATAACATTGTAACATCACCGGTAATGTTCTATAGATGCTTCATAACAGGACATTGTTAGTACTTCATTTCTGAAACTCTCAATATTCAGTGAACCAAATATAAATTCATGACTACCCGTCAAGCACCGATAAATGAGCCACAATTAAATTAATATATATTTATTATACGCGTGACTAAAAATGAATTTGAATGGATCAAGACTAGTTTTTGGCATAGATAACAATAGTTTTTGACTGGTATGGTACATATTCCTTTCGTAACATCAGTATTTATTGGGTTAGCTTCCTGCAGTGTAAAGACGCAGATTTAATAATTTAATATGATTTAAAAAAAATGTACTTGTTGGGAAGCATCTTTTTGACCACTACAAGTCCAAGTGGTCCAATAGCAGATAAGTTAGCTAAACATTTTAGATGTACACAGCTGATACATTCCACGCTTGGAGTGTCCCTTTTATTAGCCAGGTGTTAACAATGATACATATATCCCAGGTTGCATACCTTAAAAGGAAGGCACATCAATAAATGTTAAAAGACTATTCAAATAGCCTACAGCTCTTTTATCTTTGCAATTGCAGGTGTCCCAATGCATCGTTTTCCAAATGCTGATAAGTTCCCTGATCGTCTTAAGGCTTGGGTCAATCTTGTTGGTGGAAAACTACAAACAGCAGTTGATTATGCATATTACCGAACAAAGTTGGTTTGCGATATACATTTTACTACGAGAGATCGAAACCGTAATAGCCGGTTAAATGCATTAGCAGTTCCATCACTTCATTTACATGGTTAGTATGACAATTTTTTAAAACTTAGAATCTGAATACTGAAACTGCTAATTGGTACCTACTTATTTTATAAATATATTGTAGTCTATGTCATAGAGTACCTAAGTGTATGTATTTTTTTTAGAAGTTAAAGTAAGTTTGTAGCCTACATAAATCGCCCTTACTACGAAGTAAAGAGTCTTTGCAAGTTGAATTGTAACCATAGACATGTTGTAGTTGACTCTTGAGCCCTTAGCCTTATTACGACACCCGAGGAGATAATTATCATACAAGACATAACATAACATCACGCCTGTAATCCCAGAAGGGTTAGGCAGAGGGGTACCTATGGTACACTCACATTTCGCCAGTTATGTTAAAGTCCGCCTATTGCCATCAACCTGACACAAATCCAGACTCTGGGCTGTTACTGAGAACTTCTAGATAGAAAACCCAATAAATATGGTAATATCTGGGCAGTATATATGTGTCATAAAATATTCATGCTTTGTAAATTGATATATATTTGAAGATTTATGAAATCAAATGTGATTAACAATTTTTTAATTTTTTTTATTGTGATTTCAGGAACATCGGCCAGGGAACCTGAAATTAGTCTTGTCAGTCTACCTGCTGATTTACAAGCAACAAATACAGGTAAAGACCTTTAGTCAGTTAAAGCTGTAATCTTTCCAAATATAAATACATTTTACCTATATACTATTTGAAACAAAGTTATTAATTCTCAATTCTAGAGAAATGATAAATATATAACAATTACAATGTTTACACTACAACATTGTAGAAGCCCTGCTCGCTTCCTACACATGTTGATAAATATTTAAATAAGTACCTACAGTAGATAAACCAAATTTTATTTGTAAAGTGGGATTATTTAGCAACTCTTATTTTAAAAGTTTAACAGTAGGGAACTTGATCATGAAATCTGTTCAATATTTTTTAAGCGTCATGTTTGAATGATTAAAAAAAATGAATGTATGATCAAGTGTTTTTTTAATTCCAGGATCGACAGGCAGTTTCATATCAGAGCCAAGTTTAGTTGATGTTGAAATGAACAATAGCCAACCTTCCACTTCCGATCATGCAAATCCAGGTAAATTCTTTAAGTACCTAATAATGAACTTAACCTATTGCAGTCAACCACTGTACATTATGCCTTAAAATTTAAATGGATAAGTTAAATAAGAAAAACTTTATGCCTAAATTACTTGCGAATAAAGATATTTTGGTCCAGTCTTTTATTCTGGTCCAGGTGAAGTCAGCATCAAAAATTTGATAATTACTCAGTTTAAATATAAACGTAATTTCTTTAGAGAAAAGTATTACCATAAAACAAGTATATCTACTTATCACTTTAGTAGGTAGGTACCTAGATATCTATACATCTGTACAAATAAATTAAATTGAAGTGTCTGTTTATTATGTCAAAATAACAGCTTTGCACTAAATGCATATTATGAAAGTATACACGGTACTTATAACAAGAAATCAATGTTCATGTTTTTGCCTGTCTGTTTGTTCCGTATAATCACCGAAACGGCTTACAAAGGCTCCTTTTTGTCTCGGTAGAAATTGACTTCCTTAAATTCCTCCTTTAATTTCCGACACCCACGCAGGCGAAGCCGCGGGCACAGCTAGTAGGTTATAAATTCATCTAAGAAAAATAACTAATTACATTCATTACTATGTTTCAGCCACAATTCATGGCACGGCCACTGCATCTGTAGTAATGATGGAACACAGCTACAGCAAGGCTAGCGAATCTTCAAGTAAAACATTTAGAATGGGTAAATGTTACTTTCTTATAGCAAGTTCAAATATAATATTATAGTACCTACCTACCTAATATGAAATAATATACTTATTTTTTTTTCAGGTTGTACTAAGAGTTCACTTACATATAGTTGTGTACAAGTGAAAGCCCTTTCTTCAAAAATCAAACAACTTCGGTCCGAGATATGTCGTCTGCGAAAGAGGGGGCTATCTTACAAGTCAAGACTGGCAAATGCTGCTAAATTATCCCAAGATACTGCATTCCAGCAAGTTGTCAAAAATTTGAAAACACCGGCCCAGCTGTTTGTCCATATGCAACTGCAATCGGCAAAAAAATCCAAAGGTAGGCGGTTTACTATGGATGAAAAAATACTTGCATTGTCTATGTATAAGAAAAGTCCAAAAGCCTATTCTTTACTTTATAAATACTTTACACTACCTTCAACAAAGGCAATGAAACGTTTGCTAAGTCAAATTAAACTCCATCCTGGCATTAATCCTATTGTATTCAATAAAATTAAGAAAACAGTACTTGAAAAAGATGCTGCTGATCGTTTGTGCAGTCTAATGTTTGACGAAATGTCTGTTACACCTCAAATATTTTATAATAAACAGAAAGATGCATTTGAGGGTTTTGCCACAACCAAAGACAATAAATTTGCCGACCACGCTCTCGTTTTCATGGTGAAAGGTTTAAAACACAATTTTAAACAGCCAGTAGCATATTATTTTACCAATGCCTTACAAAAAATAGAGCTGAAAACACTCATAAAATGTGTAGCATCAGAGGTGCAAAAATCTGGTTTAATTATTATAAACACTGTATGTGATCAGAGTTCTGTAAATGTAGGGGCAATAACGGATTTAATTAATGACACGAAGGCGAGTTATTTGCGGCTAGGCAAAGAGTGGCGCCATGATCTTTTCAGGGTAAATGGTCAGAAGATAATACCGTTGTTCGATGCTCCCCATTTAATCAAAGGAATAAGAAATAACTTACTCACTAAGGATATGGCGTACACCTCTGATAATAAAGTTAATATTGTTAAATGGGACTATTATCAGCAGGTATATGCTGCAGATAAATCCAAAGGGGAGCTTCGACTACTAAATAAAATAACAGAAGAGCACATTGTCCCTGAAAAAATTAATAAAATGAGGGTAAAATCCGCGACCCAAATTTTCAGCCACAGTGTCGCTGTGGTAACAGACCATTTAATAGCTAGAGGAGATTTGCCCAAAGAGTGTAAACAATTAATAGAAATAACATTATTACTAGACAATTTGTTTGATACATTAAATGTTAGTAGTTTTTCAATACCCAATGGTAAAATGTATAAAGGGCCGATTAGGAGGCACTCACCGCACCACCAATTATGGCTAAAATCGAAAGAAATATTGAAAACTGTGAAATTTGTTCAGAAAAAGGTTACTGGTAATAAAGTACGATTAGTGGAAACGACTATACCATCTGTAAAGAATTTAATTAAAACTATCGAAGGCATGGAAGCAATTTGCAAGGTGTTGTTTGATAAATATGGTTACGATGCAATATTATCACGGAATTTTAATCAGGACCCTGTAGAAAACTTTTTTGGGAATATCAGAAGCTATGGAGCCAGAAATATTGCCCCAAATACAATATCATTTGAAGGGGCATATAAAGCACTGCTATTAAATAATTATTGTACTCCTCATTCAAAAAGGGCAAATTGCGAAGAGGACACCAACAAGTGCCTACAAACTCTTAGTTTTTACGTCACAGAAAAATGTGATGCGACTGATGTTCCCAAGGAAGACAACATTAATTTTACTACTAATGTATTAATTGATTACTGCAAAGAGTCTGATGCTGGTCAAAGAAATTATGTATGTGGTTGGGTCCTGACTAAATGTTTGAAAAATGTTGCGAAATCATGTAAACATTGCAGAAAAGACCTTTTAGATAAGAATAATGAAAACATTAATAATAATAGTTTCATAAACGCAAAAGAATATGGTAATAAAAAATGGTTAAGTTATCCAAATGAACTCTTGCAAAATTATTTCCATGACCTGCAAAATATGACAGAATCTTTTTTAATAAAAAGTGTTCCGAAACAAAATGTACTTAAAACAATTAATTCGTTTGCAGATGTTTTAGTGGATACCCCTTTTAGCTGTAGTATGCACAAAGAAAAATTAAAAGATTATTTCTTTAATTTAACAGTTAGTGTCTTACTACATAGTTGGTGTCGATCCGTTAATCGTATTTTAACAGGAAAAATAACATATAATGGAGATGACGAAACAAAAGTTTTTGCAAAATTGTATTATGATAAGCATAAACATAATAAAAATAAAAAATGACATAAACATTTTACTTGTTTCATTTCACATCATTTCTCTTAGAGACAAGCCTACATGATATATCAACGGCATATCAATGGTAACAAAACTAGTAAAAGTAGATCCTGTCTTCTGTAAAACCTATGATACAAAGCCAGTTCTGCTTAAAATGGTTTTGGTATCTTTGATAAACTGTTGCACCGTACCTACAACTACAAAAACCTGGATTAAAAAAAAAACCTGTATTAGTTCGGGCACAAATTGTAGACGGCGCCACTGCGCTTATTGGCATAAAAATGACCTAAGATGGCACTCTTTACCCGTCTAATTATAGTACTCTTTGCGTCAAACCTATTTTTAATGACAGCTGCGCGACAGATTATCAAAGGCTAACGGCGCGTAAGCTTTTTTTTTTGAATGTATATGGCATGGCTACGGCGCGTGAGCTTTCAATGCCCGGAATGTTACCATTTTTATAAATATTGTTTATTTTATTTTGTTGAACACTTATCCAGTTATTATGTGTATGTATTTTTATTTTTTATTTTCATCTTAGCGTTTGCTACACTGGTCGACGTCATTCAACGCCGGCTGTCGCTGAAAACCAGCGCTGGGGCTCTGTCTCGCATAGGGTCGTAGCATTAAGCTGAGCGATGGCCGTTTTGCGTGGATGTGGCGCATATTTTCCCCCGATTTATTCTCTTTGGTGTTTGTGTTCGAACACTGCGTCATGTTTACCGTAAATAAACGTTCTTTTCTTTCTTTCTTTTCTTTCTTCTTATATTATTTTAGAAAACCATTGATTATATTCTGCAGGACAGCAATGTAAACATGTACCTATTGTGTTAGTATTTAAGAATACATTATATACTTTTTATAAAGGCATGTATTTATTGTGATACTAATTATAAAATTTGTGGTATAAAGCTAAATTAAGTGTCATTCATTAGAGGTAAATAGAAACAAATAAATTAAGGTAAACAAGAAAAAACAGTTTTATTTATATTGCAACCATAATGAAAATAGCATCATTTAACATGTAATATTTGGAGATGAGGCAAAATGAAATTGGAACATATATAATGCATGGATTGGTGGAATTTGGCAGCTAATGTCTTCCTGTGGAAGTCAACTGCTTGCTAATGCTTGTTGTCAGCGCATTAGAGAAAGTTATTTTCCTGAATAATGTAGGTATCTGTTTGAGCCTGACACCTGAAAGATAAAAAACTAATTAGTAAAACCTCATAATTTCCATCATACATCCACAAGTTGATAGGCCTCTCCCTTAAACACTTCAATGCACAATGTATCTAGACTAGCAATATTCTGCTATAAACAACAGTAAGGTGCCTACAATTCTATTATTTACTGTCTAACCTCCGTTATTAAATAAAAAGGTGGATGACCTAGAATATAATAATATATCTAAGTTGTATAAATACATATACATTACTCAATGTGGGGCTCCACAAAATAAAGTAACAAATAAGATTAGAAATAAATATAAAGGTACCTAGTTCCAAAATATTATTTACTATACCTACCTAATATTATTAGGTATAGTTCAATATTTAGAAAACTTCATGACCACCGTAGCGGTGCTAGAAGACTGATTTTGAGGATTTACACTACACACACCCTATAGGGCTAGGACAGAACACATATTTACTACATGGGTAGGCATTAATACAGATTATTTAAATTGCTTGTATTTATACAAAGAGGTTTGGGTTGGGTGGTGCCTCACTTATATTTTGTATTATCCAGTACCTACCCAACAAACAATATGTGAAGCTAACAACAACAACATTGTTGCTTTGTTGAAGATAGAATAGATTCCCATTTTCCCATATTGGGCACATTCAAGGTTTAACACTTAGAAAGAAAATAATATTGCCATTACCTTGAACCTTCCATGGTGTGGAAAAGGTACGGTGTCTAGATTCTTCGTGCTTTTGGCTTTTCTAATGAAGTAAAAGCTCGACTGGGTTGATAAATAAGCCTGTGGCTTGTTACGGTACGAGGTAGGTACGAATTTGTCTTTCGTTAAATTGTCACCAAAATACCTCGTTTTCTTGATATAATATTAAGTATCTTTGTTTTTTTTTGTAAGCATTTGTATCAGATGGAAATTTTAACAATCATTTCAAGAAATCCACTTCGCCGACTCGATAACTAAAACACCACTAATATCGATTTTTCGTTGAGGTTTTACACATAACAGGGGGGGTAAAGTTTCCTTTACGTACACAGCAACTTTTTTAGGTGCGCCATCTAGTAATCTGGTTCTGTAAATTTAAGGCAAATAATTCACATGGCACTCAATAGAGGTCTCTACAAAACGACTTATACTTGTTGTTTAAAATTGCTATTTTGATTTCTTATTTATTTTCAATAAGTTTAATTGTAATTGTTAAGTTAAATGTAAGACTTATATTTAAATTACGGGCAGATACATCTTTTTGGGTTTTTCGATTCATTTAATCGATTGCTATAAAAAAATCCAAATGTCAAAATTCGAAACTGTCAAAAGAAAGCAAAAAATTGCCGATACGTTTTGTAATTTGCAAACGTGAATATATATTCGTATTGAATATTCTTAAGCAACTTTGTTTCATTAAAAACTAAATTAACCTTTACAAACTATCTAAAAGAATAAATGTGCACATTTTCCATGCTTGTACATTGATTACATTTATTGTGGAGCAGTTTTTATTTACAAACTACTGTAAAATTAATTTCAAGCTACCAAACATGGTTTTACATGAATCAATCTACAACCACGGAAAACATATGCAAAAGCAATTAAATGAAAATAGTTTAGAGTACAAGTAATATATAATATAATTATGTATATAAAAGGATATGGTTAGTTATGGAACATGAAATCCGGGTGGCGCTACTTGTGACAGGTTGGCATAAAAATCCCTTGAGATGGCACTCTATACCAGTAATATAATGATGCTCTGTGACACATAATCACATTCACAATATAACAGGAAGACTACCACTTATATTTCTTCGAATTTTAAATGGACTTTATACGTTTAAATCCTAAAATATGGGGATCGGAAAACGAAAGCGGCCAGAAGTTTGACTTCAGTTTCAATGCGACTAGTAGTTGGTTTCATGTTAGTGATCCAAACCAATTGTCACTTGTCATAACGGTTACACAATTCGAAAAATACTCTGTTGCCCAATTTTTCCTGGCATATCATTCACTCTATGCGTATCAAACAGACTAGAATTGGTTTCATACGTTAGTGGAGTTACGCAATACGAAAGTCGTAAAATCAAGCAGAGTTCGGTCTAAACGAAGACAATTACTCTCGATCATTTGCTGAAAATGTGTTACGCAATTAGGCTGCTGATCTTGCAAACTTTTAAAGTAAATGGACTGACATTAAATATAAAAAAATGTCACTTCCTAAAACAAGAATTAGTATTTCTGGGGTGTATAATAAGACAGGATTCCATAATGCCGAGTGAAAGCAAAATACAAGCAGTAAAAGATTTTCCTATTCCATACAATATTCACCAATTGTGTCAGTTTCTCGGGCTAATTAGTTACTTCAGAAAGTTTATTAAAAATTTGCAATTTTGTCAAGTCCACTCACTCATTTGGTGAAAAAGTATTACGTATGGGCATGGCGTAGAAATGACGATCAAGCCTTGACAGGAATGCCTTGACAGGCGGCAATATTCTGACTATTTTTGACCCAAATAAAGATTGTATTTAATATACAGATGCTAGTAGGGACGGAGTCGCGGGGATTCTCATGCAAGTTACTCTAGAAGGAGAAAAGCCAATACATTAATACAGTCGTCAAACAACCGAAGACGAAAAGTTTTAGCCATAATTTCATCATTACAAAAGTTTAGACTGTATCTTTTAGGTTCCACTTTTCGAATAGTTACTGATTGCACTGCGGTGAGATACGCCTTAATAAAAAAAGAAATAATTCCACGAACTGGCCTTTCCACCCAAGAGTTTTCGTTCGAAATAATACACAGAGAGGGCACTCGTATGCAGCATGTTGCGGCGCTGAGCCGCAACCCTGTAAACAGTGGCGAGCGCTCAGATTTAGACATAGTAATGTCCATAACGGAGTCCGATTGGTTACTTTCAGTACAACTGCAAGACCCAAATTTGGTAAAAAAAAAAAAAAAACTAGAATCTGGCGAAGTTGATGGACACAAGGACATTTTTAATGATTATGATCTGTTAGGGAACAAAGTGTATAGACGTACTAATCAAGGCCGACGATGGTTTGTACCAAAAAAATGCATCCGGTATATTATTAGGTGTAACCACGATGACCTAGGACACTTTGGCCTCGATAAAATATTAGAAAGGATAGCACATCAGTATTGGTTCCCTAAGATGCGCCGTAAGGTAAAAAAAATACATTAAGAATTGTTTAAACTGCATATATTATAAAAAACCCCTTGTTTTTTATACTATATGCAGTTCAGGTGCAGGTCTCAAAGAAGGAGCATTGTATCCGCTACCGAAACATGCACAACCTTTTCACACACTTCATTTGGACCATTTAGGACCATTTGTGAAAACCACAAAGAAAAATAAGTATCTTCTTGTGATAGTGGATTCATTTACAAAGTTTGTCTTTGTTCTTGCAGTGCGAAATACGGATAGTGATAGCGTTATTCGGGAAATGGATAATCTTTGCAAAATTTTCGGTAATCCAAGTCGAATAATAGCGGACCGGGGTCCTCCTTTACATTTCATAGTTTGAAAGAATATTGTACGGATAAAAATATTCGCTTACATATAGTTGCTACAGGAATGCCTAGATCTAACGGTCAGTTCGAACGAATTAATCGAAAATTTTTAGATGCGATGAAGACTATGGGCGCGGGCATAGACGATGATAAATGGGATCAATGTAATAATAATAATATCACCGTGTCAACAAAACGTCTGAACTTCCAATTTTAACTAATAATATTAGTGAAAATAATTTTGACTAAGTCTTACAATAGTTTTTCAATGGAAACGAAAATTGAAAATTACTTTCAAACCAAAAAAGAGACCATAACACATCAAAATGTAACAAATTTAATCAAAAACTACAGAATCGCAGGTGACATGACAGATGTAATACCTCCGATAAAAATAACATGAACAAGAACTGTCGAAATTGAAATGAGGAAACTATGTTGACAAGATCAGCCGCACGTCAAGCACGCCCACCACCTCCGGACTCATCGCTCAGCTCCGCCTCGCCGCCGCCGGTACCCAGCACTACTGTGAGCGCTGTGACCAACGACACCAGCCGCGGTAGTTGCGTCGAGCTCGAGCGACGAGTATTTCTCCCCGCCCACGACGCCGGACGGCTTAGGACCTCGAGGCCCACCGGCCTCTGATAGGGTCCCAGCTCCCGGCGGAAGTGTGCAGCGCATGAGATGGACACGATCCATCAATGAAACCGTCATGCGCTCACACTATGGGGCTACAGAGGGGGGAAACAATCTGACCGCGTACCGTGTTCGGATGCTCTCTCTTTTTCAGGTGCTTGAGCCAGCTGTCAACGTTTCGGCACAACGACTGTCGGATCAGGTGCGGGTCATCCAACGTAATCATATGTTGGATGACACTGTGCATTGCACCTGCGAAGTGAAATGCAGAGTAGCCATGTCATCGCCCTCCCGTCGCAGACTGTTGTGGTACTACCACAGTCCAACACTGATCAAGCTGACGAGGGAAGTGATGATAGGGCTACAAACGTAAGTACCCAGTGCAATGAGGAATTGAGGAATGCTTTGGAGTGTGCGATTCGGGAATATCGGTTCATGTCGCCCGAACTTAGACCACGCTTACCTCGTTTGCCCATGCATAACAAAAATAGGGCGCTGGTGGCGGTCCTGGATTCGCAGTTATCAAACTATTTTGATGACTGCGAAGACCTCACCGATACTCATTCGAAACTGTACTGCGCGGCTGTCGCGGCATGTCGTGTAGCTCACGTCAAATTTGCCAATGACTCTAGAGCTACACGACCGAAACCAACCGTACCAGCTTGGCAGTGCAGAATTGAGCACCGTATAGGTGGGGCCAGAGCGCTCATCGGCAAACTAATCTGCTTCAGAGACGGCAATACTCGTCAAGAGTGATGCGCTTTGTGAGGCGGGCGTTCTCAGGGACAGATATTAGCTCTCAGAACTATCTGTCCTGCGTCACAGAGCGCATCGACTTCCTGAAGCAGAAAGTGTATGGATGGGCTAACCGTATTCGTAGGTATAAGCGGCGAGTAGAGCGATACACTCAGAATCGCACCTTCCAGAGTGATGAAAGGTGGGTTTATAGGGGTTGGGAGCGACCAAACCAAGGTGTGGCTGACACGTACCTGCCAGATGATGATGCCATGTGTTCTTTATGGCGCAGCATCTGGTCGGTGCCTGTCAGTCACACCGAAGGTGACTGGACTCGGGAGGTCGAGCGAGCCTGCAATCCAATACCAGAAATGGGGGCTATTACCATCTGCCCCCAAGATGTAGCTCGTGCAGTCCGTCCGTTGCCTAACTGGAAGTCTCCAGGGCCGGACGGGCTGCAGAACTTTTGGATCAAGTGGTATACAAGATCGCACGGTCGCTTGGCGGCTCAGTACCAGACGGCTTTGGACTTTGGTTAGCTACCCCAGTTCCTAACAACAGGAGTTACCCACCTGCTCCATAAATCAGGTAGCACCGCGGAACCCAAACATTATAGGATCGTGTTTACCGACGGTCTATAAAGTGCTTACATCCATTTTGAGAGCTAAAATTAACAAACATATAGACACCAACTCCATCATGTCTGCCTCTCAAAATGGATATGGGAACGGGTCCCGCGGTACTAAGGAGCTACTCCTCATTGATATGGCCATTAGCCAACAGGTTCGTCGTTCCCGAAAGGATCTGTCGACAGGTTGGATAGATTACAAGAAGGCCTATGACTCGGTGCCACATACGTGGCTCATGAGGGTACTGGAGTTGTATAAAGTAGATGCAACTCTGCGCACCTTCTTGATGTCATGTATGGGGCGATGGAGGACGGTCCTTCGCTATCCAGGATGTCGGAATATCCTGAGGAATAGCGAACCGATAAGGATCGAGCAAGGCATATTTCAGGGCGATAGTTTGAGCCCGCTTTGGTTCTGCTTAGCCTTGAATCCTCTAAGCACAATGTTGGAGGATTCAGGTCTAGTCTATCGGCTGAGGAGAGGTGGTCAGGTTATATCTCACCTTCTGTACTGGATGATCTAAAACTCTTTGCCCCCAACAATTTGCAACTAATGGAGCTACTGAAAGTAACTGAAACTTTCAGTAGCGCCATCAGGATGGAATTAGGTGTGGACAAATGTGCGGTCGTGCATGTAAAGCGAGGGGAGATTGTGGAATCCGTGGGAACCCAACTCTCGGGAAACCGAATGCATCACCCACGGTCATCGGTAATGAGACTGTATATGCCGCGAAAGTGTGGTGGTCGAGGCTTTTTAAACGCTAAGCCCCTACACAATCGCGAGATATGCAGACTCAGGGAATATTTCCTAGAAGCCGACGTGGGGATGCATCGTGATGTGGTCGCGGTGGACAAGGGCCTCACCCCGCTCTTCTTCTCTTGATACTAATGATCGCATGGAAGTATGGCAGAGTAAGGAGCTTCACGGACGCTTTTTCCGGGCCCTACATGGACCCGATACAGATCTTCTAGCGTCCGTAGCCTGGCTGCGTTTCGGTGACCTCTTTGGAGAAACCGAAGGTTTTGTCTGTGCAATTATGGACAAAGTTATGTTGACGAACAATTACCGGAGATTTATTGTGAAAGACGGCACGGTTGACATCTGTCGGGCATGTCACCGTCCGGGGGAATCAATAAGACACATTACCTCCGGTTGTTCTCGTCTAGCTAACGAAGAGTACTTGCATAGACACAACCTTGTAGCCAGGATTATCCATCAGCAACTTGCTCTGAAATACAGCCTTGTGGAATCGGAAGTGCCGTACTACAGGTACGTGCCCGACCCAGTTCTCGAAAATGGAAATATTACATTGTACTGGGATCGATCCATCATCACTGACAGGACTATTGTCGCCAATAAGACTGATATAGTGGTGGTGGATCGAGTAGAGCGGCGTACAATGATTGTTGACATAACGGTCCCGCATGACGGTAACCTCGTGAAAGCCGAGAAAGATAAATTTCATTATCTTTATTTATTGTTGTCGACATGTGGGATGTGGACTCAGCAATTATTGTGCTGATAGTCGTGACAGCCAATGGCTTCATAGCCAAGAGCCTCGACAAACACCTGAGGAGGCTCTCGTTGGGCAGCTGGATCAAGGGCTTGATTCAGAAAGCGGTACTTCTGGACACGGTTCGCATTGTCAGGAGGTTCCTCTCTCTAGAGCCCTGACCGCCAGTAGCTTGGACCCTGTTCCCAATACCGGTGTGATACTATTTTTTATATTTTTAAATGTTTTTTCAGATTTTAAAAAAAATATAATAAGTTTGTAAAATGTAATAAAGGAGATAATAATCATGTTTATTATTTATTATGTGTTAAACCTTTGCAATAGGCTCTAAATAGTTCAATTCATAAAACAATTAAGGCTGTACCTAGTGAGGCATTGTTAGGGTATAGGCTGCGTACTGACAGTGATAATCTAGCGCCACCCGAGACTGATACGGAGTATACTACGGACGTTACGGAATTGCGTAAGAGGATTGCCAAAAATATAAAAGCCAGTGCGGAAATACAAAAGAAAAGGTTTGATAGCAGTCGTACTAAAGCGAAACAGTACCATGAGGGTGATCTAGTTCTGGTTAGAATCTCTAGCCAAAACAATGACGGACTGAGCAAAAAACTACTCCCAGTTTTTAAGGGACCCTTCGAAGGCAAAAAGGTGCTAGGTATGCGGCTTAGGAGGTAAGAAGTACCAATTTGTACCTTGGTAATACCGCGTTTGAAAACATGAAACCATGGACAAACATCAACGATTTTGACCCCGGTTGTTGACCCTCAATAGTCTAAGCAACCCTTTATAAAATAACACAATCAAAACGTCTGATGTACGCCTCTTGAGGAAGTCATAATGCTGGGCAGTGTTGGCAAGGCACTTCAATAATCAACTTAAAGGTGGGTAAAATAAAAATTACCTATTTGTGTACACATATTTTATGGTATATCTGCTGTCTATCCCAATGTTAATCAAATACTTAAAGTTTTTTATTTTTTTCGAAGCTACTTTTTTGTCACTTGATTCTCGGGTCAGTTGAAATCTATCTAAGGTGTATCCGAAGTCTAAAGGAGCATCTTATAAAGATAGATGGACGTATCCTAAGCCTAAAGGAACACCCTGACACCAAGGATTAAGGAGATGTGTGAGTCTGCCAGTCCTCAATGAGTCAATCAACCTTAGTCTTAAGGCAGTTTTTCACATTGAGGATAGGCTGAATAACTGAATAAAGGGGCCGGTATTGTTTGACATCATGATGACCGATACGCTTGCTAGAGAAATTAAACATAATTGTATCATTATTTGGAAGGTCTTGTTTACTTTAATATTGACCTGTTTCCACAAAAAATGCCTTCAGCCTAGAATAAGTTAACATTAGATAATAAATGATTTTAGATAGACCAGAGAAAACTGAGTAAATTATTTCGATTTCTGTGAGGTAGTTGCAATTTGTTACGACTATTCACATAATTGAACGTTGTTGGTTAGTGACGAATGTTTAAATCTGTTAATTAGCGGAATTTTGGATTGAAAATATAAATATTAAAGCGTTCGCAATTATATTGCGCGTAAAAGTGGACGTAAATGATGTGATAACACAAATGGACTAAGTGTGAGTGTTATCATTTAAATGTTTCATATTTCGCTCCTCCCAACTAATAATATGGTAATGTGGTGCTACGACAGTTTTCGTTCACAGATCTCAGAGGAACTCACTCAACAAGGCCACAGAAGATGTCTGTACTTACAAAAAAAGCATAATACTTAACTCTCATCAAAACACCTCAATATTTTAAAAATGTATAATTTTATACGGAGTGGTTCCCACATCAAGACTGTCGGAGTGGTTCCAGATCAGAAGGCATCAAAGCGGCAATATGAAACTATATTTAATATCATGTTTAACTATTCCTTTTTAAAGCCGAAAAAAGACTTGTGTTGACCACGTTTCCTCTAGTAAAGAAGATTTGGAGGAGAAATACAATCAACATCTGGCAAGGAAAAACAAGGTGCGTCCGATACAAGAGGAAGAAAAGGCTTCAGTGGACAAAAATAATACGACCGTTGCTATTTTCAATCTAGAAAAAGTACTATGTATACCTCGATTTGAAGTAGGAATTATACAATTTTACAATTTACAACTCTCTTAACAAATCGGACACTGTTACGTATGGCACCATTCTATCGCCAAAAGGGGTTCCATAGAAATTGGTAGCTGCATGGTTCAATACATCAAAGAAGAAAAGAGGTTTCAAGATTTTTTAATTCTTTTGAGATGGCTGTGCAGGCCAAATTAAAAATCGGTATATTTTTGCTTTAAACCTCCATGCCCTAAAAGCCGGTAATAAGGAAAATATTGCACATAGTTTTTTTGTAACTGGACATAGCCAGAACGAAGGCGATAGTATGCATTCATACATTGAAAGAGCCTTAAAAATAAAGTGTATATACTCATGACCAAATAATTATACGGCACCATTTAGATTGCAAAGGTAGGAGTCAACCAATACTCTGTAAAAGAAATGGAGCAGAAGGATTTCTTTAATATTAAAGAGTTAATCATAGGCAAAACTTGGGCCTGTAGATATCCATTGCCGAAAAATGAAATGGAACCAAATAATGGAAATAAAGGTTTCGTGTTCAAAACCGAACACTATTCAATTTAAATATAACTTTTAGGATGAATATTCGGAGTTGAATACTGAAATTCAAACCCGATCAAAGAGAGGAAGAAGACTTCTTGTTGAGGAAGAAGTTACTACTGAAATACAGTTGAAACAAGCTTATTATCAACCAATACCCATGAGTAAACTGCTGAAAGAAGATTTATTCTTATTAAGATTTATATATATTAAGTCTAAGTAGAACAGAAGCCATACTTCAGCATTTTCATTATTTTAATAATTATCTCCAAACCTGTTCAAATAGCACACAGCAGTCTTCAGACTCAGAGTCGGACTGCAATGATGATTAGCATGATTGTTTTTTAACATACCAGTCGACCAATGAGCCAATAGGACTCCCAAGTGATTATTGTTTGCGATAGAACACAATCCCTGATTTTTTATGAATAAAAGGGCTGATTATGATAAACAACAAAACCTTTGTTTTATATCATAACTTTTAATGAAATCGCTACCTATTAAAAATTATCCTGTTTTAATATCAACTTCCTCCAATATTGTTATTTATCTGCCAAATCAAATAAAAGGTACTGAATTATTTATTAAAAAATATTTGCAACATTACATTACTGTTAATCTTTTGTCACAACACATCGACGAATATTACTGTAATGTAATATTACAGTAAACACTATCGCTTGGATTTCACCCGAATATTATCGTAATATCATATTGCCGTTAAGTTTTTTGACAACGTTTTTCAACGAATAATACTGTAATGCATTATTATTGACTACAATATCGTGGCGTTTACACGCGACTACTATGGCAATTATGCGTTGCATACTACACTTATGCCCTTTAGTTTCGGTAACATTATTTTTGTCAATAACTTATTTTTTGAAACTATTACAAAAAAAACACAATATCAAATAGATTTTTAAAAAATAGCTTTGTTTTGATGTATAAAGGTCTATTTTACGATACACCCGTGCCGAGATATTGGCTTCAAACAGTTTTTAATTTTTCCTGTAAAATTTAGATTGATCGATTACCATATTATTCGGTGGGGGGAGCGATTTAACTAAATATAAATTATTGTTTGTGTTTTGATGAGTAAAATGTAAAAACATAATGTTATTTATAATACTTTTTCTTAATTATCATAGTTTATAGTATTTTGCTTAGAGATGTCTAATAGTAACACATTCTTTGTTCTAGAGAAATACTGTGAGTCTGTGGGTTAAGAGATATGAGGAAGAGGGAATCCTTGCTAGTGGAGCACTTGTTTATGAAGTTGAAAGCTTATTTAAACAAGACTCCACATGGTGAATGAATACGAAACAAATGGTTTCATACGGGCATTTTGCTGAGTTTTTCAACACGTCATTTAAAATACGCCTTGTACTCCACGCTATAAAGGTTGCATCACCGAAGCCCAGCAAACAATTACGTTTAAGTTTCGGAGTAGTTTATTCTGTATACTGCGCTATATCCGTGATTATTTAATTATAAAAAAATTAGGTTTAGTTTCAATAAATAATCTTTTCTTACATAAAATAAATACTAAAGCTATCCTCAATATGTAGGTAATCTATATTCACTAAAGCCAAATAATATGTAATGTACTTAATTTATACTAACTGCCCTACATAACCAAGTGGTTATGTGATTTTAATAAGTATTAAAATCACTTATTTTGGAAATTAAAGATCGAATGTTTATGTTGTGTTGAAATAAATCTACTTTTTTTTACATTTACCATGTCAAAATACAACAAATTGCTTCTAAGTTCCTTGATATAGTATTGCACATCCAATTTGGCTGAAGAAGTTATTATACACAATCGTATCGGTTTGTTTTCCTTATGTAAAATCTTATAACAAATAAATGTGTTTTTATTTTTGTTATGACCTGTAACTCTTTTTTTTATTCTAAACCCTTTATTGCAACAACAAAAATAATAAAAAGTAGCATTTTTTTAACACTGTTATTATGGCAAACCAAAATAAAACTAAATTGCAATATAACTGCGCTGCATCTTATGAGATCAGAACCTAAACTGACTGCTTCTCAGTCCAACGCTTGGCGCCTACTGATATCAGATCATATTAATAACCGTTTTATTTTAAACCAGGTCACGAGCATGATACGTGTCTAACAAAAGCGACGGAAATATATTTTTGTTTCGTGCAGTGCGATGCGAGGACGCGACTTTACGTCAGTGTGTGCCGTGCAAAACTGCGATCTTTGTGGAGTGTGTCGTTTAAACACATACAGTTGTACCGCGAGTTTACAGCAATACGACTCTTAACGTGCCTATGCACTGTTGAACGTTTACTGTACAGGCTGGAAGTGAAAAGTGAACATGCATACTTATCTGATGTTGACAAGCAAGGATTACCTGTGACATCAACGCATTGGCCATTTAAAATTTCAAGATCTCTAAATATTAGCAGATAACACTGAAGATGTAAAATTATTAAAGAAAAAAGATAAATTAAAACGTGTACAACATATGCTTACAACAAACACGCTTACCTCTAAAACAAAGTGTAACTAAATCTGCAAAGTTACTTGAACTGGTGCATTCTGACATCTGCGGTCCTATGGAGACGAGTTCGCTGGGTGATGCAAAATGTTTCCACACCTCGTAGCAATTGATTTTCAAATATATTCAATGGACCTACAGTTTTGACTCCGTTACTATTTTATTATATGTATGTATAAATTAGCAAACAGGTTTTGAGAGACGTATAACAAGGGTGCGCTTAGCCGAGCGCTTATCTGAGGTCCCCATTGAAATTTCTCGTCTAGCATGATTCTTAGCAAAATCGTTAGATTAATAAAATTACGCCTTCGATAGCTCAGTTGGTAGAGCGGTGGGCAGAGTAGTTGTCCCGAAGTACTTTAACAACTGAATCAAGAGATTAATTTTATTTAACTTTTTTATCAGCTATTTTTAATCATGCAAAGATTAGAATAGAAATGCCACTTCTAATGGAACAATTACACTTTCGACTAAGGAACCTTTGTGCGACCCAGCTCAAACACTTCAATATTTTATTCATCGTGCTTTAGTTAGTACCGCACTGGCACTAACGCTGTGGTACTATAAGTAACAGAATACATCTCGTAAAGGCCGGGAACAACCGAGTGTAAGCTTGTGTATAAACTGTACAGAGTAAGCCGTTCTTAGTAGAGCTACTGTAAGCCTACGTCCAGAGAACTAGGCTTTCATATATCACACAATCCACTCCTCTTTGTCCTAACTACCCAGAATCATCACAATGAACTTCCAATTTCTAATGCTTCAAATTCATCCCAATCGAATTTGAAAGTAAATACGTACCTACTTCTTACTTTTCGAAGAAAATCGAGTGACAAGCCCTGATATTGTGTATAGGTATATCAATCAGGACTTTTCAACATTTACTGAGAATCAAGTAAATGTCGCTGTTTTCCGGATCGGATTTGTTGAAAAGTAATATGTATCGTTCTTGGAATTAATTTAATGAGATTCAGGAAGCTCTATGAGATATTAATGATATAAATGTTATTGCTGCGCCACTAGGAAATCTTTAAAAAACCAAGTAAATGAAAATACCAAGAAATCGCAGCTAGGCACATCCATATGTAAACACAATACAGAATAATTCAAGAGTCCAAAATCCCAGAAAACTAAACAATATATGTGTCAAAACAAAAAAAAAGTGAAATATTGTAACATTTCGGCAATTGTATGGGTTCCACCTTCCTTGGATTTTCACAAACAACGGCTAGAGGTCCCGACCGAGAATAATGAAGGACCCTTTTCTTGAAACATTATTTAGACAATGAAATTCTGCAAAAAAAAACACCTGAGTTATTATATCAACTAGTGTAAGGACACACAATATGAAAGGCAAAGGAACGACAAAAAAGGGACCTCTAACTTTTAAAATCGCTTCTGAACAATTAAACATAGCTACATAATCTCTATTTAAAGGGTCATAATGACAGCTCGATTCCAACGAAACTTCAGAACTTTCTAATATTAAACTTGAAGCAACAAACCTGAAACATAACTCGAATATACACAAGTAAGTACTGAGACAAACTAGTTTAAGAATATATTAATTCTGTGCAAAATAAACAGAACGTTTGCGAGGATCTGTGCAAATACAGAGAGTCTTAAAGAACAACGGATTAAGCCGAAATCCGTCGTAAACGAGAGATTTACTCCGCGCATCCTGACTACGTGAATCAACGCACATCATAAATTTAGGTACCTACATAATACCGCTCCGCATATAGTAACAATGTGGAAACATGGGGCTGCCAGTGTTTAGAACACAGCCTAAAACATGGGAGATAGTTTGGAAATTATTTTTGAATGAGAATACGTCCATTCTGCATATGAATGGATATGAATACTAAAATAAATACCCAAGAAAAGATAATAAGTAAGCTGCATTAAATAAAATAAAACCAGTTCAAATCAGTAACCGAATTGTTTAATGGAAATCTCATCTTTGCACTAGATTTTGGTCTTGTACAGAATTATCTGCTGGTAGCTTTTACTGCTTCATCGGATCGCAACGAGTGCAGATGGCTAATACTTCCCAATACAACCAACCAATTGAAAAATACTTCCCAATAGCTATAATTGGCGATACCGATTTTGGGAAACAACTTTGCTGGGACAGACAAGATTAAAATAACGCCAAGAGACGTCTACGTTTTGCAAATGGAATCAATGGATTCCTGAAATTCAAACTTCCCTAGACTGTGAATACACGCTTCGTCGAGTTTTGTAGTAAAAAAAAAGCAAAAACGGTTTAAATAATTTTGAAATAGGAACGTCTGTTGTTACCTACTCACATTCTTGTCTGGGAGGGTCTGAAATTTCTTTTTTTTCGTTTTTTCCGTCTACATTCCTAAAATTCTTGACTTTTGACACATTGTTTATTATATCTTACTTATTCTTTGTTTTTAACCCGAAATGAATATTTCTAATTGGCGTGAACGGGGTTATAATAATGATAACATTATATATCAGTTAAAATTATAACTTGACAGGTTACTCTGACTTACAAAAATATGCTGACAGGTCCCCCGTTAGTTTTCCGCGTTATTTTCAGTCTTATAGTGAAAACGAATAGTATAATAAGAACTCTATAGAACTAAATTATCTACTCATAAATAATTTAAAAACAACCAAACCACTTATTTCAATTCCCGGCGACTCCACAAACTTTAGTATAGCAACCCCGTACGGTACATACGGATTGTGTTGCCAGCAATCCGTCGGGTTGCCGACGACGGCAAGGATTAGCTACCAATTACACCACTCAGCTGGCTTTGTGCCGTTACGTGTCACCATGACTTGTGCACTTTAAACGTGTTATGAATTCTGGATTTTTTCCGTAAGTTTACGTGTTGCTAAAGTTTAAAAAAAGGTTTTGTGCTCGAGATGATTTTAGTTGTCATTTATTGTATTAGTAGCTTTTTTAAACCTGTATTGTCAACCAGGGTAATTGTAAACAGGGGTGATTTTAAACATGTGTCAGAATTATACATATTTTAAAAGATTTATTATTATTTTAAATTATGACCCACATTTCGCCAGTTATGCTGAAGTCCCATGTAATAGGGGGCGAGCCTATTGCCATCAACCGGGCACAAATCCAGACTCCGGGCTGCTACTAAGAAATTCTACATAGATAGACACAGTAACAATTTGCCCGACCTGGGAATCGAACCCAGGACCTCATGCGCAGCAGTAGCTCTTGAGACCACTAGAACAACGAGGCAGTCCTAACCCTGCCTCTGCTCTCTGGCCTAACCCGTCTGGGATTACAGGCGTGATGTTATGTTATGTGTTATGTATGTTTAAATTATGACTGACTAGCTGTTGCCGCTAGTTCATCTGGGATCCAGAATGAAAAGCACCCTATGTCCTTACCTAGATCGTGATCTGTCTGTGTGCTTGATTTCATCCGAATCCGTTCAGCCGTCTTGGCGTAAAAGTTTTATAAAATTATGACAGAATGACAGATGTCAAATGTAAGATGACAGATGTATCCATTCAGCCCTGTTTACAACTGCAGTTAACAATTACCCTGGCTGCCCCAAATTTGTATTACAGTTGTGTTTTTTTGCTACACAAAAACTATTTGTATATTTAACTTTTAAAGTAACATAGAACGTAGGTACCGAATTATAAAATTCCCGTTGGAACACGGTACTTCAAGTTGAAATCCTATGACACTCATCTAAGTCACATTTACCTTTGACTGTTTTACATCCAAAATTGTATTTCACATGATTAATTTTATTTACTGACTGGCGAAATGTAGGTGTGTACTATAGGTACACCTCTGCCCAACCCTTCGGGGAAACAAGGCGTGATGTTATGTTATGTAATTTTATTTAAAAAACAGAGTATGGTTCTCACCGAAAGAGTTTTTTATTATTTCTGGCCGACATTCAAATCAATTATGTTTCAAATGTAAGACACATACTTCCATAATGTTTCACAAGGACTATAGAAGCGGCCCTCAGTTTGCGGCAAAAGTCAGGTTTTAATTAATTAGTCTTTACTTTAGTCAGTTCTTAGTTTGGTCTGCGATATATTTGTAGGTACTATCTGAACCCACCAAATACCAAACCCACGTTCCAACGGATTTTTTAGCGCACTGGATTTTCAACTCTTGGTGTTGAACCGAGCATTGAGAATCCAAAAGAGTGCATTGTGTCGCGCCAATAGCGCGTCAAAAAAATGCACTGTTGGATTTTCATCACTCCGCGCTGAGCAGAGCGTTGAAGATCCAGTGCGCGAAAAAAAATCCGCCGCGATATTTTTACGTCCGTCAGGCGACTTACTGAAGAAACATCTTTCATTGTTAAATCTCTACAACTATTGTGTGTGTGTGAATCATCCCCCCCGCTGCCTCCGGCCCTCTCGCCTGCAGCTGTGGGAGGCCTATGACGTCGACGCACTCCTTTTGCGTGACGGAGGACGGGGAGGTCTAGACGCTGGATCGCTCCTCCCGCGTGCCGAAGGAGGCCTGGACACTCCTTCTGATGAGCATGAGACGCTACCCCTGACTTCAGGGCATTGCAAACGCGTGGTAAAAAACAAACAAGACATTTATTTTTCGAACTTTTTTAATATTAGTAATCATCCCTACTCGTAATATAGTTATTTGTAGTAATTCTACATAAAAATAAGGAAATTCTTTTTCTCTTGCGACAGCTTTAAGTGATTAAAATGACTGTCAAAACACAGATAATATGCATGCATGCATATATAACATAACATAACATCACGCCTTGTTTCCCCGAAGGGTTGGGCAGAGGTGTACCTATAGTACACCCACATTTCGCCAGTTATGCTTAAGTACCATGTAATAGGGGGCGAGCCTATTGCCATCTACCGGGCACAAATCCAGTCTCCGGGCTGCTACTGAGAAATTCCAAATAGAAAAACCCTATAACACGTTGCCCGACCTGGGAATCGAACCCAGGACCTCATGCTCAGCAGTAGCGATTGCGACCACTAGACCAACGAGCATATATAAACCATACCAGAGAAACAGACCATTAGAAATCGCCCCATATTAACCAATTCAACACACGCCCAAATACATATCATTTAGGTAATCCGGCTTACTACAATACCTATAATGATGGTCCAAATTAATCTAGTAATATAATCATCGGTTAGGTTAAACTCGTGTGTAAACAAAACCTAGCACATTGCGGTAACCAGACTAATCCTAGATTATACAGATGATTGACCACAGGTCTGGTTGTGGTGGGTTCCGTGGTACCCTATAATCTGACTGTTTAGCACAATTTCAGCACATACTTATACTAATCAAGCACGACCACATGTTCAATCATTCATTTGTTTGGTGGTTTTGAAAATGTTACGTTCTTTTTGTGGTTAGGTACTGAAGATCTGTTAGTACAATGAGTAAAGTCTCGTGCACACTGGCGCGACGCACAGCGCGACACAAAGGCACCGCGTGTCGCGCGACGAGTGGCACCCTTTGTGTCGCGCTGTGGCGTCGCGCCTGTTAGCGGGAGCCTTTATTTTTATGAATGCATTTTAAACAGTAACTAAAGTGCACTCTACCCGAACACACAACAATGTTGTTCACAAGTTGATCTCGTTAACTCAGCCAATACCGTAATAACCAATTGTAAAATATAGGACCACCATGAACATTTCTTGTTCATAATCATAATCATAATCATAATCATTTATTTGTCGGAATATGGTACATAATGGTCTTAAGATTAGTCAATAGTATCATCAAATTCTGCCAAGTGTGGCATGCAAATATTGGGTACATATATTACAAAACAGAAATTATTATGGTTAGTCTTCACATTAATAATATTGATCTCTTGATTACGAGTTAGAATTACAAATAACATGCTTAAGATATGTCGGTTAGGAATAATAACACATACAATTTATTAAGGATGTCAAAAATATCAATAAATGTCAGAGTATCAAAGAGTAAAATGTCAGAGTATAAAAGATTACAAGTAGGATGTCAGAGTATCATTCATAAAGTCGTTTAAATTATAATAACATTTAATACATAGCAAGTCTTTAAGTTTATTTTTAAATCCATTTAAATTTAACTCTCTGATAGATTTTGGAATTTTGTTATAAACTTGCGGGGCTATGCAGAATATGCTTTTCCACATTAGCGCTGTTTTGGCTCTCCGTCCGCGTAACATATCATTCCGTCTGTTACGTTTAACAGTATCTGATAGATGAGGAAACAAATGTGGGCTCAACTTGACAAATAAGGCAGTTTCATAGATATACAGCGCCGGTAGTGTCAGAATTCTGTACTTTTTAAAATATGGTTTACAACTGTCCGTTACTTGTAGTCCAAACATGGCTCTTATGGATCGCTTTTGCGCTTTAAAAGCGGCTTCTCTGTTTGCAGAGTTACCCCAAAACATAATACCGTATCTTAATACAGATGCCACAAGACCATGATAAGCTGTGAGTAGTGCATCTGTGTTAACCGTTGGAGCAAGTTTATACAGGGCATAGGATGAACTACTAATTTTCCTACATATAACTTCAATGTGATCCTTCCAGTTGAGCTGTCTGTCAATAGTCAATCCTAGAAATTTTGCACTATCTACTTCGTGAATTTTATTATTTTCATAATGGACCTCCATTTTTGAACTGAGCTTTTTATGGCCAAAGTGCATTATATGAGTTTTTCCAAGATTAATTCTTAAATTATTATTATTAAGCCAAGAAATTAAAGAATTGACCGCGTTATTGACATCAAGTTCATAAGATTCAGATGTATTGCAAGGTATTGTAATCGTACTATCGTCAGCAAAGAGTGTTATGGGGAAGTCTATGGCATTGGGCAGGTCATTAATATAAATCAAGAACAACAAGGGACCCAATACACTGCCCTGAGGAACTCCAAAATATACTGTGCGTTCTTTGGACAGGTATGTAACTTCTTCTTTAGTCTTTAAATTTAAGTCTGTTATAGCAGTAAATTGTTTCCTTTTTGATAGGTAAGTGCATAATAAGTCCAGAATATTACCTCTTATACCATAGGAGTCCAGTTTGTTTCTTAAAATGTTATGGTCTACACAGTCAAAAGCTTGCGTCATATCACAATACACAGCACAAACAGGTGTCTTATTATCAATATTAGTCATAATTTTATTAAAAAAATCATAAATAGCCATATTAATTGTCATATTCTTCCGAAAACCTTTTTGCTCGCTACAGAGAATCATTTGTTTTTCTAAGTATGCGTATAATTCATTATAAATATATTTCTCATAAATTTTCGAGAAAATTGGCAAAAGGGCAATAGGTCTATAATTTTGCATTAGCTGCTTATTACCCTTTTTAAAAATAGGTTTAACTATGGAGATCTTAAGACTGTCAGGAAACACACCCTGGCTGATACACAGGTTAAGAATATGGCTTAAGTGTTTAGAGATTAAATCGGCAACATGTTTTATAACCCTAGTTGAAATTTCGTCATACCCTACGCTATTAGTGTTTCTAAGACCTTTTATAATGTTGAATATTTGTGTCGGCTGACATGGAGCCATGAACATTAACTTTTGTTTATTTAAAATATACGCACTCGATCTTTTACCTGCACCAGGTATTGGCTTAATTTTTTCAACGAAATAATCGTTGAACTTCTCAGCAATTAGTTGAGGTTTGATAATTGTTTTATTGTCAATTTGAATTGCATTTATTGAGTCATTAGGTAGACTTAATTTTGAGTTTTTTATTATATTCCATGTCATTTTACTTTTATTGTCAGAAGTTTTAATATTGTAGTTATTTTGAGATCGTTTAGTCAGTTTAACTATTTTTTTTAAATAACTTTGAGTAATTTGAATATTTTGTTTTATTTTTTTGAGTAGGTTTAAGTCTAGAAATCCATAGCAATTGCCTTTTCTTGAAGCTACATAATTTAAGTCCTCGCGATATCCATTTTGGTTTTTTGGTTGTTGGTATTTTAATACGTCTACGGGGTAATTTTAACAAAACATAATACCTATTGACTCAGGTTGTGACGCTTACCGCCCAGTTACAAATCTCAAAGCTAAAAATAAATAATCATTTCAGAAACTTTACCATTCTCACTCCACAATGCAACGAATTGGCACAGATCCATAATAAACAGCTTTCAACAAAATGATAAAAGCTAACTTTAATGGAATAACTTTCCAGGATTTTAATGGGCAGGTGCTCCAGGCTTGGGATACACTACATAGGCGCGATACCTTCATACATAATTAAGCACAAACATAAAACACCTGATAAGCATAACATTTTTTTTACTTCTGTGTGCGTGGCAGCGCCTGTAATTACGTGCCGCGCGACTCACACATACAATTTATGACGCGTATGTGACTAACCTTATATGCGTAGTCTAAGGGCTTTGATTGGTTGTATTTTTGACAGATTGAAACTAAGATCAGAATACGAACGATCTTAAAAACACTGAATTGCCGCTAAGGTCGTAACAAACAAAAGTGTGAAATATAATACTCTTATTTTGATCTAGCTATTACTTCAAAACACAATTTGAAGCTAGTAGGTACCAGTGTTGGCATTAATCAATTAATTTTTTAATCAATTAATTAATTTGATTAATTATAATCAGATTACATTAATCATGATTAGAATAATCATGATTATAATAATCATGATTAAAAAAGTAATCTTAATCATGATTATTGACGTTAATAATTAATCACTAATCATTAATTGATAAACTAGTACATCCATCAAAACACCACTACTATTAGAGTCATCATCACAATTCATGTTTGTTTTAAGTTAATCACTGTGTGAAACAATATCACAAAAAAGTTGCAAAATCTGAAAAAAATATCGCCAACCGAGTGCGAGCGAGCGTATTTCAGCCAGATAGTGTTAAACATATACTTAATAGTAGTTTAGTGCTATAAAAGACGAGAGAGTGGGAGAGTGAGAAGCTAACGCGAAGTACCTCTGTCCCACCCCCTCCCCGGTGTTTACGCAGTAAAAGTCTGTGAAATTGGAATAAGGAATGTTTACAGTTTGAAATAATTGTTTTTTATACAGAATTCCATTTTAGTTTATTTATTACTGCTTTTGAAGTAGCATATTTATGTTTTGCATAAGCTGTTGGTGTTGCTCTTCCAATAAATAAAATAAATAAATAAGTAGTTATTAGTTAATCAAATAATCAAATTAACGATTAAAGATTATGATTAATAATCATAATAATTTAAAATTTGATTATGATTAATTAATCTTAATCAAATTTTTTGATTATGATTTTTAATCGTTAATCAGATTAACTTTGGGCCAACACTGGTAGGTACATAGTACGTACTATATAGTAGACGAAATAATTAAATGAAATTATTATGAAATATGTGAAATACATATTTCAAAATAATTTCATTTAATTATTTGGTCTGGTTAAATGTCAGTGTACAAAGGTGCACTTCTGCCTAACCCTTCTTGGAATGCTATATTATATAAATAAGAAATAAAACATGATTTTGACCAACTAACCGCTCACTGCTCAGCATAATTTCTGAAGCAGAAATCATGTTTTGGTTAAATGAAGTTCTTCAAAACATCTTTGAAATGGGTATTTACTTCTTCTTTAGAAATGCAAAATGTGTAGATTTTCTCGTGATTGTGGTTTCTTAGAAAGATACACACTAATAAGATTACGCTTTAAGATGATCCCTGGTACGAACAGGAATGTAAATATTTGACAAGGATTTCTTAGACAAGTTAGGAAAATGTTTCACATATTAAGATTAATTCTCCCAAAAGCTCATACATATAAGCATCATTCAATGCTAGTGATTCTAAAGTTTCGACCGCATAGATACAGAAGCACAAAGCACACAAACAAACATTCAAACATATCAAAGCCAGTACGCGATTTGATGATGCCTGCAGATGCCATTGGCCTCAAAGCCGTCTGCAGTCTATACACTAACCATGAAGAGATTTCTGTCAATATATTAGAAATCCAATCACACATACGACACAACCGGTCGTAATCCGACTGAGAAAGACATCAAAAGCGATTGTTCATGTGACCGTGACGTCACGGAACAGTAATCAGAATGGGCCTGGCCTGGCCACGTATTTCGGTATTATTGCAAAACGGAATACTGGCGGCGTCTAGTTATTCAGGACTACACCAAACATCTTCGTTGGCTTTAATCCAGGGGGCCAAGTTAGGGAATTAATATGACTGGATGGTGCATTGCCTGGAGAATGTTAGGGGTGCTAACTTCAGAGAGGAATGGATCGTGCTAACTGCAGACCGATTGAAGAAAGCCATACAGGTACAAAGGAACATCCACACATGAAATTAATGTATGTTTTATAAAAAGTTGTAGAAACAACCACAATGTAAATATGGACAGTACGAAAACTACGAACATACGTTCGAAGCGGTGGCGAAAAAAAAAAAACAATTTGCCGATAAAATTAAATCTTAATTTAGCAAAGGAACAAAAAAAAACAGTTTGATTTAAAATCTACACAAAAATTATAAAGCGGAAAGATTTGATTATTTGTTTGTATTGAATAGGCTCCGAAACTACAAGACCGATTTGAATATTTTTTTACCTTAGAAGCCGAAATTATGTCTGATGAACATAGGCAACTTTTTTTTTCGAAATCCACGCGGACGAAGTCGCGGGCGAAATGCTAGTCTATTAGTTATTATTCAGTTTATTTCAGATTTAATCAAATAGATTGTAAAAGTTATGAAAATATTCTGAACCAAATCAGTGACATTATTTTTGTTCGACATAATGTCGGTGTTTAGTTAACAACGAACAGTTGTGGAAATTATAATAGACGTTTGATTTGTAAGTGGACATAGTAAGTTAAACGCTACGCCTTTCCGCACCCTTCCATAGATTCTACATCCGTGTTGTATGGCTCTCTTGCAATTAGTTTCCGCTCAAAGCACGTCTGTTGCAGACCGAAGTCTATGATCCAAGCTAAACCAACGGAAAACAGATTCCTATTTTAGTAAATCGCCGACAAAGTAAAGGAATGACTCATAAACTCGTTCCGCTGAATTTTCTGATGAATGAAATAATTATTGACTAACCAGTAAAATAACTGGGTCAGATTTGGATGTTTATAGAGCGGTTGGAAATAGCAAATTTTTTGCAAGTTTGTATTGTGATGTTGATTAGTTGAACATTGTTGCTAAGTATGTTAGAGACTGTGTTCATGAAATAGCCTCATAGTGCACATTTTCCAAAGAAACTTTCTCAATGTTCAATGCAGAAACCTTTCGAACCTAGCCTTATGTCTTCAGTCTTCATTAGTGTTACCGTGAAAACTTATGTGAAGTGAGCTGTCAGTGCCACTAATGCTAGCAATTGACCAAGCCGAGATGACACTGACAGCTCACTCCACGCAAATCTTTACGGTGAGTTTTTTACAGTTTCGACATGCTGGACTTCTCCTTCACAATGGCAGTCTAAACGGTCTCGGCCCAGAATTCGGCTAAGTCTTTGGACATAGTTATGATAAAGGACAGTGTCAATACTCGCATAAGACAATAAATGTTGAATTCGACATTTACATATGGTACCATGTCAGACGTCGGGACACGCTCTGCTCTACAGTCCGACCGTTTGCAGTCGTCGAGTGAATGCGTTCATGGCACCTGTCAGTTTCAAAGAAACAATACTGTTTTGCGAATTTGATAGAATAGAAAATTCATTTATTTGCTCAGAATGATAAAAAAGAAATTTATTACAATTAAATAAAAATAAAATGAATAAAAATGTTTCTCAAATGTGTATGAAGAGATATGAGGAACAGGGTGTAAAGTTCACTCATACTCGTGGAAAAGGGAGGATCCTCCGACCAGATGGATGTCGTATCTACACCGCCACATGTACATTTAGCCAACAGTAGTATGATTTCCTATCCAATTTTAGTGCCAAAAAAAAACTTAAACTAAAAGGACAATGTCAGGTTTCGGCCTACACAACTTTTAAAACTAAATTCAAACGGACACAAAGATTTTACTTACAATAATTGAAATGTAAAATTCCAACTTATTAAACAATATTTATTTCATTTCGAGAACTTTTCGAAAAGAAAATCATTTTAATAAGTAATCATTTTTTTTATTTTATGTTTGAATGGCAGGTTTTCTTTTTTAAATATAAAAAGTGTCAGGTAGTTACCTGTTCTGCCACTGTATTCGATTATTCTCAATAATTAAAGCGATTAATCTTTACTTTTTATTCACCACCTTAAATCGTCTTTTATTATTATTGTTTTTACCTTAATAATATGTTCACCGTGTTTATTATAGATACTTGAAATATTTTTAAAGAATTTAAAAACGAAATTCAAGAAATCGAATTTCCTGATCTGTGTTCGATAACTTAATCGCCATGTAATTTAAAATGTCTGAATAACTTCTTTTATAAAAGTTCAGTGTAAAAGTGGAAATCACAGAAAAGCTTTTGACATTAAACTGTGCAAAAATACGTAAGAATTTTCACTGTCCGTGTCAAATTTAAAAATTTAATGTGCCAAAGTTGCTATGGACATAGATACATTGTTATTTTATTACAGGTGCAAGTAATGATGGTTCGGAATAACAATGTTAGGTAGCGACCCGCACGATCTAGGTCAATTCAAAACTGTAACAAACAATAAGGTGGTTACAATAATATTAAATAATCTTTGTACATTCTATTTGCATACCATTTGGGCATGCAAACATTGATGCATCATCAAACATACAAACATTGTGTATACTAAAATGTATCAGCTAGAAAATCCGATACGGTGTAGTACTCGTATCGTTTATTTAATAGGAGTACAGTTAGTTTCTTTTTAAAAGTTGTTACTGGTTCCTCTTTTAATTGAATTAGGAATGTGGTTAAAAATTGCTGGTGCCATAGGTACCAAAAATACTTTCCCTCAACAAAACAGTCCTAAATCCACCTGTCGAACTGGAATTAACGAATATTTATCTGTACTACAGATGTTCCTGCTCTATAAAGCTTAAATGTTGATTCAAAATGAACATCAAAAACGTATTTTCTCGTAAATGAAATCTGAATTAATGGGACCTCACTTCTGAGTGAAGATAAACGCACTTCACTCGGTTAATGTAATGAAATTTCATGGAATTCAGGGAATACGGTGTAAAATGAACTGGATAAAAGAACTTCCTGTAATATGTGAGGTTTTGTAAAGAAATCGAGGACTTTCCAAGCATGCCTGTGATATGGAGAAGCGTCCTTGTTATCTATAAAAAATATGGCCAACCTCGGTATTAAATATACTGTATTGCTACAACATTATGGGTCGTTTGGATCAGTGAGGAAAAACAGTAGCTATATTAGTAACAGGAATATTGTAAGAAAAAGTAAGAAAAAAAATTGGTTTATTTGACAGAGAAACACGTGCATACAAAATACTCTAATGATAAAAACAAAATAGATCTTTAATTGCGAGCACAACTGTACTGGTTGCACCTACATTTTCACCATAGGTAAAGCAAAAGTTTCGAATTACTAACAATGTACATACCCAACACTATTATTAGGATGACCAAAAACCCTCTAGATCTAGGTTACGAAGATAAAAAATACTCAATAAAATAAAACCATGTTCCTACTCCATACTTGCTCGCAACGCATTGGCCCAAAGACCGCCATTCACTGGGTACCTAAACATCTCCAGAGAAATCACGAGAGGTTATTCAGCCTCCACTTACCTGACTATATAAAGGGCTTTATACAGGGCCATTGTAAGCCAAATTACGCGAACACCCTATATTCGAGAATTTCGCACAGGTTTGAAATATCTTTTCAATTTCAGAAGCCTTTTTCATGATGAGTAGTGTTGCGGCTGCGTTTTGTTATTCGTCAGTGTGGTTGTTTGAAATGTCACTCATTCTGCTTTCCAAGTCTCGCTTATTTATTATTCTGTTTTCACTTTAAAATAGACGTACGAATTTGTGAGGTAAATATAACTTGCACCAATATGTTTCTAAGCTCGCAGCAGGCTACATATGGTAATTTGGTCTGAACAAAATAAATTTGGTTGCAATTCCATTTTTTAAATAATCGTTCTACAATTTGTCGTTAGGTATTCTAAAACTCACACACTGATTGATTAATAATAATACCAGCCTATTATTATCCCACTGCAGGGCAAAGGCCTCTTCTCATACAGAGAAGGTATGAGCATTGATCACCACGCTTGCTCAAGGCAGGTTGGTGATTTCAGACTTATTATTTGGTTTCCTCACGATGTTTTCCTTCACCGATATCAGTAATGTCCAAGATTAACTAAGAAAGTACGTGTGAATTGTAAAAGTCACATTGTTACTTGCTCGGATTTAAACTCCTCGTGCATGAGAGGCGAGGCCTTAACCACTAAGCCGACGTTTTTTATTTGAGATTATTGATTGATTAAGTATTTGTTAAATTGTTAGGCCTCGACTGCCTCGTTGGTCTAGTGGTCGCAAGAGCTACTGCTGAGCATGAGGTTTTGGGTTCGATTCCTAGGTCGGGAAAAGTGTTGGGATTTTCTATATTGAATTTCTCAGTAGCAGCCCAGAGTCTGGATTTGTGCCCGGTTGATCGCAATAGGCTCGCCCCTATTACATGGGACTTCAGCATAACTGCGGTGTACTCTATGTAAACCTCTACCTAACCCTTCTGGGATTACAGGCGTGATGTTATATTATGTTATGTTAAAATGTTAGGACAAATCGGCTACGGTTTGCAAAGTTTGTACAGCACCTTGTACCTATCAACATAATTTATTTATCTGTCTTTGCTTAATTTTCAATATTTCGCACCTATTGCAAAATAGTAACTTTGTTTCCGGGTACATCGTCTTCACAACAATTATTTAATTATGTATTTAACACTAAAATTTAAATATATGTCGCCGCGGTAGCGTCTGTAAAGAATATAACATAATCTAATGCGTTACTATTTACTGAAGTAATTGTTATTTCACCATAAAGTAAAGTTTACAACCAATTGCATGCATCTGAAAATGTGTATGGATGTCTTTGACATCAACGCCATCTATTGTCCACTTTGTGAAATCGAACTAGCAGAATAAGGAAGAGTAATTATAAAACTAATTACGATGTTTTAGTTAAAACTATAGTTCAAATTAAAAGGGAACATTTATTTTATGTCTTTCGGTTTTTGAAGTGAAAACTTCTTTAGCGGCGTTGTACACTTTTTTTGTAATGGGTAAAAAAAATATAAAGCTCGCGTCAGGACACGTGACCTGATCGAAAATTCGTAAGATCGGATGATTGTTGATTTTTGACTTTTATTGACTGATTTTTCTGAGAGATAAACTTTTTAATGTAATGTAAATTGTCATGTTTGTGTACAATAGCGCAATAAATAAATATTATATTATACCACATAAATGATAGTACTACTATTGATAATTAAAGCAATTCGTGCAAAATTATTCCATAACCATTCCAAAATATCAAAAATGCACAACGATAATATTCAAGTTTTCACTTCTGCCGGCACTTCCGGAGTGCAACCCGTCGTTTTTTATTCATAATAACAGTTTGGTCTTTTGTCACTGTAAAATTATAATGGCGCGGATCGCAATTTTTATAATCAATCACTGAATGTAATAATTTAATACGCGAACTAAATGAGTTTCAATACTAGAATACCAACCATAAAGTTAAAAGATTGTTTTACACAATAATTTACTAATGAATACCTGTTGTTTGATTAAATTCCTTGAATTACAGGAAGTGTTGTAAATTAGTAACAATTCAGTTGTAGAAAGTAATGAAGCTTGTATTTTAACTTTATTTCTTATAACACCTTTGTATTTATGAATATTAGCATTGTTTAATTATAAAAGAATTAAGTGATAAGCAATTGAGAATTGTTTACAAGTTTTATTGAACTAAGTAATAAGATTCTGTATTGGAATACGCGGTACGTCCGCTCATGCTTTGAGAACTATTAAGAAGGATAGTCACGTTGATGATGGCGGATCGTATCGCGCGAACAGTTAAAACTTGTGCTTGTGTTAAAAGGACTGAAACTGAAACTACTTTTCGAACAAGAAACCTCTGTAGCATTATGTTATTATTTAAATGAGTGTCCATGGAGTTTCTCGCACGTTCTTCTCCATAAGGAACCTACCTCTTGGAATGGGCAAATAGCTTCACTTACAAATTCAAACTTAACAAGTCCTTGTTCAATGATAATTCGAAAGTGCCTGCAAATGCTTTAATCGAAATACATGCTTTGAGTTAATTGTTGTGTGTGATTGAAAACCTACCTATTTACCATCAACGAAAGATTACGTCGGAGGCTGGTTGGAGACTACTTCCCTACACAATGGGCTCCCCTATTCTGTCATATATATATCATGTACAAGTATATAATAAAATAGGGGGAAAGAGCTCATAGGCCATCAAGAAATTCGTCCGCATCGCCTTCAATGGAATCAATGCTCAATAAACTGGCCGCCTTGCCACGTTGGATGGCAATGCTGATTCTTTGGGCAAAAAATAGCCCAGCCCTCAGGTTACGTGAAGAGTCGAAGCTTGTGTATTGTAGTTTATTACCCATCAATAATAACATTATGTTTTTTAAATAATTATTGCTAAACATATGAAAAGAGTAAATATAGAGTTTCTAGAAGTAGGGGCAACTAGAATCAATTCTATTAACTGGTAAATTTTGATGTTCAAAAGTGCCTTTAAATGGCTTACTTGAAATAAATGATTGACGTTGATTTTAATTTGAAAGATTCTGGAACACATGTAAGTTTCCAAGAGTAAAAACAATAACTAGACTAGATCACAAAAATATTTCACTTTTGTATCTGACAGTGAATTCATGTCGTATTGGTCCATCTCTAACCATACTCCAGCTGCCGTGAAAAGCTGCACGTATCAAAGGAGACACTCAAAGCAGGTAAAAAAGTTGTGGGTGAAGGTGTAGTTGTCTTTGGATTTGTATTTTTTTTTTGCCACCAACTTACGAAAATGAAGTTCTTTTTTTTGGAAGTCGTTTTTTTTTATTGTCTTAAAGTTTGTTCACGGTCGTTCCCACAAGCACCTTGGCTTACAAAAAACCGAGGCAGTGTTAAATATAGGTACCGTACAGAGAACCCGCTGTTTATCAAACTCCGTAAACTGTAAAGTAATCCAAGGGAATCGGATTTCTATTCTTAACTACCTCATTGTTCTCAAGTAAAGAGTCGAAAACCTACTGCAAAAACACATACAGTCCGCGAGGCCTAAGCTGAGCTTTGCATTTGTGTGAGTGCACATTTAGCTATATAGTATAGGTGTGACGTCGGCCTAGAGCGCGATTGGTTTGAACCGGTTTATACAATCAGCCTGATGCGCTGTGCATCCCTCCATTAGTGCTATTGGTAATCACACAAATTCAAAGCTCAGCTTAGGCCTCGCGGACTGTATCTAACTGAAAAGAGAAAAACAAGCATTTTTATCTATTGGACTTTGTTTTGTGTAAGTTTATCGCCGGCGTGGCGTGGACAAACCAATAACCTAAAATATGGGATAACTGTTGTTGTTGTTCTTTTCAGATATGTACATTTGTGTTTTTGCAGTCGAGTTTTTTGTTAAAAAAATTGTTGAAGTTTTTTTTTAACTTTATTTGTCGCCAAAAATCGACGATTAATTAAATATATATTTTTTATACTTACGATGAACCCTTTAATTTCGTACCCATGGTGCAGTATTCGAAACAACTTTTTATTTTTTCACTCCAAATAATGACATCTCACAGACGCCATGGCTCAAAGCTTCGAAGCTTTTTGACAGTCAAAGCGTAACAGAATTCTTGACTGAAAAAAATTGAAACTTGAAACTGATTATATAATTTAAAAAAAAAATTTTTTTGTTTGTTTAGTGGATTAGTTTATATTATTTCATTTTTTAACTTTTGCATGCCTACTGGTGAAATATGGCTGAACCTATTACCTAAATCGCCATGTACTGTACCCATATTTGTACAAAATAAAATATCTTTATCTTCATATTTTGTTAACGTCACTTACCTAAGAACACTAAGCCGTCAAGACGTTTCTAACGATGTCTTAGTTATATCCATCAACCGGTTTGCAAGATATGAGGTATAAAGAATATTATTACATACATGCAAGATACGCGAGAAAAACATAACCCTTTTTTTCCGTCGGGTAAAATACTAGAACTCAGTAGAATGATTACATACGAGTATCATGACGTTATGCTATGTAATGATTTTATGTATTTAAAAGTAAATAACATACATTATGATAGCCTCATTTGGACTCTATAACAACAGCAGAACCCAACAGACTCAATCAACGTAATTCCAGTCCTCAATTACCCGAAACAGTAAGAAGTTGGAAAATACCTAATTGTTATGAAACGAAAGCTCGCGCTTCAGAAAATACATAGTTTAACTTGTTAACTGGCCGTAAATCATCGCTGTTAAACGTAATTATGTGAACTGTAGTTAAACAACGGTGAATCAGATACTTTGTTTGCGAAACAAACTGAAAACTGTAAACAATTAACACGGAGTTAAAACAGGAGATAGTGAGACATGCTATCAAGTTTGCTAATAATAACGGTTTTTTACTCGTGTTTAGCCGAGTGCCTCAGAACAAGGGTAATGTTTTTTGTTGATTTTCGAGTGGCTTCTCGGGTGTCAGCCTCGTCGGGGCAAGTCCACAATAGCGGCGGTAAGTCCCCTCTTTGAGGAGTGGTTGGAGAGGCGCCATGGCGTCCTCACCTTCCGCCTGACACAGGTCCTCACCGGACACGGTTGTTTCGGGAGGTTCCTGTTTCGCATAAGGCGTAGGGAAAGGCCCGGGTGTCACCATTGTGTGGATCGCCCGGAGGTCACGGTGGAGCAACCGGTGGAGGTATGCCCGGCTTGGGCGGAGCACCGCAGTGTCCTTGCGAAGGCGATTGGCGGCGGCGATCTCTCGCGTCCGGCCCTGGTCCAGGCCATGGTACGGAGCGAGAGGGAATGGAAAACCGTCACCTCCTTTTGCGAAGTAGTTTTGCTCGCGAAGGAGGAGGCGGAGCGCGTGAGGCTGAGAGCCTTGCGCCCTCATGCCCCCACTAGCCGCCGAAGGAGACGCCCTGGGCGTCGTGAGTGGCCTGCAGATTTCCGGCCACCGTAGTCGCGGGCTTGCGGACGGCAGGCGGTAAGGACCAGGCCCGGGTCGACGGCGCGTCATGCTCCACGCTCGCCTCAAAGAGATGTCAGCACAAAGTGACGGGGTCCGATAGGGCCGACGCCTCAGGGTCGCGGGCAATTCTTAAGAGAACACCGTGGCCCTGGCACAGGCAACTGAAGGAACACGGGTGGGTTTTAGTAAGTAAAAGTTTGACACGCCCTCCCGCTCCACCCAGAGCGGAGTGATGAGCATGCGATTCACACAGTGTGGTAATAGTAACTTTGCTTTAAATTAAATTGTATCATTATTCTTAAATTTTAAAAGTAAATATGTACATAAAAAATATAAATTCAGGCTTGAATTTAACCTACAAGTGCTTTTTATAATATAGGTTCAATGTATTCAGGCGCAATTGGCTTTGTTTCATGAATTCTTTATACCGATCCCGGTTTAATAATAAATGGAGTAGAAACGGTAGACTTTAAATATTAAAACATACTAATCAGGCTTGATTGTGAACCAGTAAAAAAAATGCTTCTTTTTCATTCACGTTCGCATTTATTCACCTTTTGAAAACGTAACTTTAAGTTTTTCAACCGAATTTCAGAGGGTTGTCCACTTCCGCCGTCAACAGGACGACGCTGAGAACGAGATTACGGTTCCAAAATACCGATACATACATTTACTAAGACTTCGTGTCCACTGCACATCTATCACCCGAGCGCCGTCACGCCGCGGCCGGCGAAATTTCGAGTTGTTCGGCGCATCCGCCAAAAACTTGGCCCGAGATTATGATGGACCGATGTGCCGCAATAGAAAACAAATTTTATATTGTCCGCACACTGCCATCGCACCGTGTCGTTCGCCAGATTTTTGTTTTGTTTATAATGTCGAGCTCGGTCGCGGTGGCCACACGATCGCCGTCAACGGAACGTAATTTTCGATTTGAATAATCTCGTTTCTCGATGACGATGACGACGTCCCGGTGGCGTCGACGGCGGACAAACACCCTTACACATTATAATGACACATCTGTAATTTTCTGCTAACTTCTTTTCAATTTTCAGCATCGTATTAACCACAACAAACTTACAATGGGTACCTCTGTATTGCGGGGTACTCGTAGTGCGCTCAATATCATTAAAATAACATCTGCAATAAATATTCAAAGGCCATCGGGAAGCTTATAACGGGAAAACTTTTAATACATTAATCCCGCAACCAATGGGTTCGAATAAAAATATCGATTGCTTGTATTGTCGTTGTAAAAAATATACAAAAAACTAATTAAAAGTTTTATGAAAGTCTCCTGGAACTTTTCCGTTGTTTCTACTTCGTAAAGGAGTTGCGACATTTTGACATTAAATTAAATACAAGGGATGTCTAAACGATAAGGTTGTTTATTTTTAACTTTTTGGTAACTTATAAAAGACTGATTTGTTTATATTTGTTTACTTGGTTGTTTTTGTAAGTGCCATGTGAAATCTGAAAAAAAAGAATAGTAAAATCATTTATTCTATTACAAAACGCGAATTACCAAAATAAAAACGCATAAAATGCACGCAAAAAGAAGCTAAAAGCCTTGTATTCAACCAATTGAACAATTGACAATTTGTCCATTGCTGAATAGAAATAGACCATCAGCACGTGTTGCATGACCAAATTTTGTTGACCGAAGATTACACAAAATGACAGATAGAATAGCAAAATAACAGATTTCTTTTACCTCTTTTTTCTTATATGTCTTTTACCCAACAGATACAAAACGTTTAAAATATTATTGTAAAGAAAATAAATACACTTCTGTTCTCAGTATTACTTTAATGTCATAATAAGTTACTTAGCAACAATGGGTTGAATATGGACAAATAAAAATAAACACTGAATTGAAATCCATGTTGAAATTGAAATTGTATTGAAACATTAAGGGGTTCAACATGGACGGGGGTAAAGATTCTGGTGGTTGAACATGGACTAAACCAAAACTCGATTCTATGGTGGCATGTTGATTTTCCACTGGTTATTATTTATAGCGTCTTCTGTAGAACATCAATAGGTAAAGAGCAGCATCATCGATTTGTCTAACAATCGCCACCTACATAACATAACATCACGCCTGCAATCCCCGAGGGGTTAGGCAGAGTTGTACGTATAACATACATTCACATAATATCGCCTGTTATGTTTAAGTGCCACGTAATAGTTAGTGGGTGGGCCTATTGATAAATGATTTATTTACATAAGTTGGTTTGAACAAACACTATCACAAGTTAATCATATTTCAAAAACTAGATGAGATCGGCGTATCCTATCTGACTAATCTGAAAACAAAGGCCGAAAAAAAACTCAGAGGGCACAGTCTCTTCTAAAGTCGAGGCATAATCTTGGTCAGATCATGTGAAGACCATGTTGATTGGTGTCTGAAAGGGTCTTTTGAGGAAAGAATCACACAGATTGAGTGGACCTGTCCAGTCAGTGCACGCAATTGTCAGTAATCATGCTGCTCGGCTCAGAACCTGTATTTTTCAGTGTAACAGTAATATATCTGTAACCGACATTAAAGGGTTAAAAGTGTAACCGGTAAATGCATCGTTGCCAAAGTAGCGTGTCATTATACCTAAAACTGCTTATTTTTGTAACACATATACATAACACATAACATCACGCCTTGTTTTCCCGAAGGGTTGGGCAGCCCTACATACCTATAGTACACCCACATTTCGCCAGTTATGTTAAGGTCCCACGTAACAGGGGGCGAGCCATTGCCATCAACCGGGCACAAATCCATACACCCGGCTGCTACTGAGAAATTCCAGATAGAAAAACCCAATAACACGTTACCCGACCTGGGCATCGAACCTAGGACCTCATGTTCAGCAGTAACGATTGCGACCACTAGATCAACGATGCAGTCCCTATCACATATTATCACATAAAAGGTTACACTTTGGTACTGTAACATCATTGTATCTGTTACATTTTTAATGTTTTTTTTTTAAACAGTGTTTAAAACACTTATTCCGGTTACAGTTTGAGTCCCTGAAACCAATAACACTTTGCAGCCCAACCTGGGAATCGAAACCAAGACCTCACGCTCAGCCACCACTGGACCAACGAAACAGTTCGCGACCATTATCTGCCTTTTCTGAACTATGTTTTGTTTGGCTTTCTTCAAAATATCAATATTTTACATAAAGTGACTGCCTTAATGACATCCACAACCCGATCGACCAATCGCCATGATAACAATACTTTCAACCTTTGCGAGCATCGCTTGGAAACTCATTTTTATAGTAACACTAGCTTGTGCCCGCGGCTTGGCCCGCGTGGTTGTCGGAAATTATCCCATGTCAACGTGCTACTGGGACAATAAAATATTAACCTATGTCCTTTCCCATTATGCCATCTTTCTCCTTGCCAAATTTTATCGAAATCTGTTCAGTGATTTAGGCGTGAAAAGTAACATACAGACAGAGTTACTTTCGAATTTATAATATTAAACATCATCATCATCATAACATCACGCCTGTAATCCCAGAAGGGTTAGGCAGAGGTGTACCTATAGTACACCCACATTTCGCCAGTTATGCTCAAGTCCCATCTAATAGGGGGCGAGCCTATTGCCATCAACCGGGCAGAAATCCAGACTCCGAGCTGCTTCTGAGAAATTCTAGATAGAAAAACCCAATAACACACTGCCTGACCTGGGGATCGAACCCAGGAGTTCATGCTCAGCAGCAGCCCTTGCGACCACTAGACCAACGAGGCAGTTCATTTCATTCATTAATATTAAAGTAAGGATTAAATAACATCACGCTTATATACCCCATGGGTTAGGCAGAGGTGTATCTATAGAACATCCAAAGGGCGAGCCTATTGCCATTAAGCGGGCACACATTCAGACTCGAGCCTACTGCAAAAATAAAAACAATAACTCTTTCGCCGACCTGGGAATCGAACTCAGGACCTCATGCTCGGCAATAGCGCTTACGACCACTCAAAGAAGCAGCTTATTTAAAGTTTTAATAACAAAATAGGTAAGACGTATGCAGATTAACATGAAACGCGTCACGTTTATGTTTACTTATATACCTACCTATTACAAGTAAGTACCATTCTTTAAAAAAAACAACGTATGAAGCACAGACAAAGTAATATAAACAACTTAAATATATTGGGTTTTTCTATCTGGCATTTCTCAGTAGCAGCCCGAATCTGGATTTGTGCCCGGTAGATGGCAATAGGCTCGCCCCCTATTACATGGGACTTAAACATAACTGGCGAAAGGTGGGTGTACTATAGGTACACCTCTGCCTAACCCTTCGGGGAAACAAGGCGTGATGTTATGTTATGTTATGTAAATATATTGTAGAATTTTCACACATAACAAGACCTGTACAGACCCTCAATAAATACCTACTTCTTTTGTACCTACACTATTCTACGAATAAGGGATTCTATTTTCTACTCTACAATATAAATCTATATTTCTGTTATTCAGTTTGAGTGTCTCTTCAAATATAAGTGTTATTCAGTGATATTGCCTGTGAAATTGGTATCACAAATATGCCCCACATACCAGTATATTAAGCTCAATATGCCATCATCTCATTTCACCCTTCAATGTAGGCAATACTTCTCAATCAATCATGTGGAAGTTTTGGTAGTATTGTGAAGTTTTTCAGAGTTGGTAAGAGGGGATGTCTTATCGTTTCTAAGTGATGAACCTAGGGGAGGTAAAAAAAGTACGTACCATGAGATATCAATTAATATTATACAGGGTGGAAGGTACATCGACACACCACCTGATACCACCGTTGAATTTTTTTGTCCGTAATTAAAAAAAAAAATTGCTCTGCCATACATTTTGACCGCGTAGGTATTGCATTTTTCTATGAAACAGCAGTTTTTTTTTAAAATAACCGATGAAAAATTTCAACTCCAGGGGGTCCAGAATCATGTACTGAATCCATGGTATCAGTACCACCTGTATTCAGCTGATACAATTAATTTAGTTAAAAAAAAACCCCTTGAAACTAACAAAAACCTCTAAAAACTAAACGAAAAATATACCTAAGCTTAATTTAAGTTGTTGTAATATTTTGATCAAAGCATCGTCGTGAAATGAAAATACAATAGCATACATTCATTATTGCTGGGCTATGCTTTGATCAAATTATTACCTACGCTACAATCAACACTTGTCTTGCTCAAATCTGCGCAGCTGTACGTATGTTTCCCACAGTGAAGCTAGTTACTAATTTATCCAAATTAATCTTAGCTTTTCCATCATCAGACCCTGATCACCATCTATCTATGTATAACCTATTTATTGAGACCATTCCAATAAGATAAAACACGATGCTTTACCTGTATGTTGACGTGGGAGTTGGGTATCCTGCAAATTCCAGGTGGCATCAGTTCAATGTTACGATGTGCTTCTAATATCATTGAAGTAATAGAATACCAAACGACTCGATCAACCCTGTGGAAGATGCTCACATCTCTTCATCACCCGGAAAAAAGCTAATAATCTTCAATAAATTGAAGTGATATTCTTGAATAGCAAAGAACACTCTCCATTCAATCGCCTTTCGAATAAAATATTAAAAAAAAAAAAACGGTTAAGCCATTTCGGAGCTACGTTACCATAGACAGACACGTCAAACTTATAACAACCCTTTTTTGGGTCAGGGGTTAAAAGTAAAAGTCATGTAAGGGCTGGTCAAACTTAATCTATTTGTCTCCTAAAAAGACTACAGGTAAAACATCGTTTACCGTCCTGGAATCAAAACTTGCCACTTGCCTTAATAGAGGCACTTGTAAGTCATGTAAGGGCTGAGAGCTTATTCAAGCCAAATACTTAGGCGTGATCCTAGATCAAAATCTAACCTTTAAGCAGCACATTTAGGCGGTTCGCGCGCGCGCCTCTTTCGCTCTTGGTAGACTCCACTTTATTCTGACAGCCCGTTGCAAACTGTCACTTAAATGCAAGCTGCGCATCTATACCGCAGTCATCAGTCCCATCATGACCTATCCCTGCGTTGTATTTGCGCAGGCTCACCCACGTCATCTCCATAAGATGCAGACCCGACAAAACTGTTTCCTCAGAAAGGTCACAGATGTCCCCTACTATGTCCGTAATATAGATCTCCACGTAGACCTTAAAATGCCCACCATAAAACACTTCATGAAACGCTTATCTAAGCGTTTCTTCGACTGTGGCATCAAACACCCAAACCCCTTGATCTCAGCGGCCGCCCGCTACACTCCCTCCCGCATAAGCAGTATTCGCCAACCAAAGCATACCTTAATAAACCTCCTCCAGGAGAGCAGTAAGGCCACCAGCACTTTACACAAGCGCAAAACCCGATCGCCGTCATACCGTCCTCGCCGCCGAGGCCCGCCGCGACGCCCAAATCCACGCCCCTCCCGACCCTTGCTCGGGCCAGCCCGAGCCGCTGAGCCTGTAATCATATTAATTTCATAATCATTCATAATCACAATAATTTATTTATTGTAGCTTTAAATTCGTCCCAAAATCACTCAAATCCTGTTCCAGCTATTCCCTTGCTGCCCTCTTCCAGCGACGCCCTAAGCCGAGGTTCGTACCCCACAAGGGGTACCCTTAGCATGTAGTCGCTTAGTTTTTAGTTAGTATTCAAGTTTAAGTCCTGGCTGGAGGCTTTAATTTATTAGGGCAACCACAGGCAAGTCCGCTTAAGCAGACGACAACCTCATAGGTTGACCTGCGAGATGCCATTCCCAAAAAAAGAGCAAGCTTATTCAATTTGTATCTTAAAATACTATAGGTAATATATCCTTTCCCGTCCTGGAATCAAAACTTGCCACTTGCCTTTATAGCGGAGCTTGTGACCAATAGACAAAATATGTAGTAGTCTCAGACAACAAACAGCACATCCTCCTCGATACCTCTTGGTAAGAAGACTGGTCAGACTTTCGCGCTTCTGACGACCCGTAACGACTGTCAAAGATCTACGATGGTCAGCCGGGATCAACGGCTTAATGTGTTTTTCGAGGCACGGTGGGTCTCGGTATATAAAGATGACCACAAATCCAAAGACCGACCGCAGCAAGTGTAGCTTAACCTGTGGTGCTATTATGTAACGATCTCACCGTGAAAACTCAGGTGAAGTGAGCGTGGAGTGAGCTGTCAGTGCCACTGATGCTAGGGATTGAATAAGAAGAGATGACACTGACAGCTCACTGAAAATTTTACAGAATCGACATGCTGATCGATCGACCCGTGCCTTTTTAGTAGAATTTTGCTTTTACGTAACAAGCCCTAAGTTCGATTACGAAGCAATGAGCTACATAACCTAACATAACATCACGCCTGTAATCCCAGAAGGGTTAGGCAGAGGTGTACCCATAGTACACCCACATTTTATCAGTTTAAGTCCCATGCAAAGAGCCTATTGCCATCAACCGGGCACAAATCCAGACTCCGGACTGCTACTGAGAAATTATATTTAGAAAAATCCAATAATACTTTGCCCGACCTGGGAATCGAACCCATAACCTCATGCTCAGCAGTAGTAGTACTGGTCTTGCGACCACTTGACCAAAGAGACAACCCAAACGACGAAGTAGTCAATGAACTATTAACCATATAAACCCGGCTGTTGTTCCGGGTCAAGGAGTAACTATTAACGATTTTATAGGTGAGATTTGTATAAAGAAACACAACCCACGATGTTACAATCATCATCGATAGCATTTTACCTACAAAGATTTCCTGCTGGTTTTTTATTCAATAGCGATGTGTAGGAAAGCATTGTGTTCGAACAATGGACATAATTACAGAGCATCGATACTTATGTGACGTCAGTAATTGGTAGCCACACGTTTTGTTCGCACGTTACTTACGACTTAGGTATGCTGCTTCTTGTGTTACAGCTGTTTGTACAGCTGATTAAGTTAATGACAAGTTCGAGTTAAACTCGCGTGGAGAGGGTTCCCACCAAAAACATTTCATGTAAAGTAGGTTGCCAAGTATTACATAGCGCATGAAAAGTCATGCAACCGTTAAATGGAATGGCCAAGCCATACATTTTTACCAAGATGTAAGGTTCAGCCTTTTCGGAGGAGTTTGGTAACAAACATTGAGACACTTTACTATTTTTACGGTGCTCTATTTATTTTTATTTGAGCGGTGATATTGTACTGATATTTTATTACATTGTCAGTTACAAGGGAAGCTAAAAGCGTGTTATTAAAGCGAGTAAATCTAGCTTTCACAACAAAATGGAAGTAGGTATAACGATAATCCGTAAGAAATACAGACCTGCACCCCCTTTTGGGGTTGGAAGGTGAAAGTTTTTGTTGTTGTTGTGTGCAAATCCTGGCCTGCATACCAAATCCTAGCTTTTAAGGGCTTCGGGAAGTATACTAGGCGTTCTTTTTTTTCATATACAAACCTGCACGCCCCATTCTGAGGGTTGAAAGTTACATTTTCTTGATTTTTTGTTGTTTTTTGTATGTAAATCCTTTCTTTTATACCAAATTTCTGCTCCCTAGGCTAACTTAAGTAACTTCGGCAAGTGCCCTAGAGGTTTTGATGAGTGAGTGATTGACTACAACAAAAGCTTCAAGGTAGATGCCAACGTGCCTTATATTTGACACTTTCTTCCTCAACTCAAACTTACCTCGACAGAGGAAACGGTTTGACATGGAGTAAAATTGCAACTATGAATATCAAACCACCTAAGTGAGGTTGAGTCAAGTCGAGGAAATAATGAGATTTAGTCAGTTAGTGTAAAAGCTAGAAATATGAAACTTTGTGTTTTTTAAAAGTCTGCAAACTACATTTTATCTTGAGAATTTTAGTTCTCTAGTATTATCCAGGCCGAAGCTATGAGGGTATGAAAATACGACAAAACGCTTCGACTGTAAGTTTGTATGCACAATATTGAAAGACTTACCATGTTATTTTAAGAACACAGACTTCTTATAGGTTTTCCTGTTATCTGTAAATAACTTAACATATTTCTATACTTTATTCTAAATTTTTGGCTCAGTAGTTTCGGTAATGAGGGGGTACTGGTAAATTTTAAGAAGAAATTTCTTCAATGACTTCAAAACTGTTTAGTTTAAATTTATTCAAAAATTGAGTTTTTTGTTTTAGACCTTCACAACAGCTTGAACAAATCCATCCTCGATCAACTTCGAAAAAGAGATAGACTATCCACGATCTGTTACCAAAGGATTCTCGGTTACTTTGGTCACATTGCCCGTCGGGAACCAAATAACCTTGGAAAGTTGGTGGTAATGGGCAAGGTAGATGGACAAAAAACCTCGCGGCCGGTCACCCAATCGTTGGACAGACCAAGTAACCGCCCTCACGGGACTCTCTATCACGACCGCCCTGAGAGAAGCTGAGAACCGAACGAAGTGGAAGAACAGCGTTCATAAAGCTACGAAGGCCTTTCAGGGACACGACCTTCAGTAATGAAGTAAGCGACCAAGAAGATAACAAGCTCTTTCATTTGAAATGTCACTCGGTACAGTTTGCAAAACTATTCCCCCTAAATTGACCCTCATATTCAAAATTACTTTTTTCACGTTACGCGACCGTGTTTGGGTCACAGGTTCAATTTTATCTTTTTTTCCGAAGCCAATTTGCTCCGAACGTCCAGTAGATTCGGAGCAAATTGGCTTCGGAAAAAAAGATAACATATATAGCTGATAGCTGTGACAGATGGACAGACAAACATACACACGAGTGATCCTATAAGGGTTCTGTTTTTTCATTAGGACGTATAGAACCTTAAAAAGTAGCTTAGAATGTAAGTTGCGATAAAGAGCATCCTCTTTATCGCAACTTACATTCTAAGCTACTTTTAAAATGGAATATGCTTGGGTAAATCAGCTAATCACATTCTCAAATCATCAATCGGTCTGGATTATCTAGGGTTATTAGGGGAACCTCTTCTTTGACTTGGGAATCGCATTTCTGATAGTCAAATGTATAGTGTACCACAGAGGTACTCACACCCCAATCAGTGCGTGGTTAATTAATATCAGCGACATAAAATTTAACTGTTTATTGCCCTTCTTTATTTTCATAACTGAATGAAATCATTGACCTAGCAATTGATGGCAGGCGAGTTCCTCATTGGTTATTCCCTGAGAGATCCTCCTCAATTTGCCTAAACTACTCCCACGGGAAAATAGGAAGATTGTCAAAGGCTCTTTTAAAACAATTAAACAAAATGTTACAGGAAAAAAATGCTCACATAAACCATTATTCATCATCACTTTAAATTAGCACTCCATGCAAAAGCTGCTCATTTAAGGTTTCTGCGTAGACGCGGTTACGAACAAAGGCCGAATAAACTTCGTGGACGTTCTAATTTTGTGAAAACTAGAAATAGTTGATGCGGGAAATTTCCCGCTGCGCTAAATACAATGCCTGACTGACTTTTATAAAGAGAGTTATTTATAATGCCGGGTCCGCGATGAATTCAACTCATCACGTTATGCTCGCTGTGGGCGGTATGCTAGTGAGGACATGACGCTGACAATTACTTTATACTATGCTTTGTTTAAAAAAAAATGATGAAACTGAAAACAAAACGCGTTCACGTTAAATTTTTGGGCAGTAACCCACATATGAGAATTAGTACACATTCCTTTGTATTTACAATGCTTCAACTTTGGAGTTTATTTAAAGACGATGATAAAAATTAAGTGACGTCTACACGTCAAAAATGTATGGCAAAATAGTCGCAAATCATTACTTAACTTCAGGAAACGTTTATAAATAAATGGGCTTATCAAGTGGTGTGATTTAAGCCCATTTATTTTCAACAATTAAACTTTCAATAACATCATTTAATTTTGTCTGAAAAATTATCGACGTAATTTGAGGAGAATCAACCTCTCTTGTCAAAAATGAAAAGCATCTTCAGGGTAATTTCAAATTAGAATTTCAGGTTGATATATTCAAATAATCGAATCAAAGCACTCAATTTGTAAACCCAGGCAAGCACGTACGATTTTTTACCGCATTTTTTTCGCACACTGGATTTTCAACTCTCGGTAATGAGCCAAGCATTGAGAATCCAACAGAACGCATCTCAGGGATGATCATCTTGGCTAAGTGGCACTACAAATTGGCATCCACAGGTACAGTACGTTTTCTGATCCATTTGTTTACATTTTCATCGGGTGCTTTTGGAACCGAGCATATGTATAGTGTATGTTACTAATTGGAAACGGTGATAGGTGTCATGGTGAGGCTGATGATTGATTGCACCGATTATTGATGACAGATAGCGTTAATGTTTTGGGCGGCTACGTGTCCATATTATGATGGGCTGTATTTATTTATGATTAGGTGCCAAAGAGTGCCAGTTAGCGATAATGGTTGAAAATGGCCTCCATAACTACCAATTTAGTTCAAGCGAGCAATGCATTGTTGTATTTCTTGGAGGTTTTCCAGTACCTACAGTAAATATACTATTACCGTCTTATAAATAATAAAGCCATTCGCTTTATAAACCTTTTTTAGCAATCGAACTGTTTTTTCCCTTTCTGTCATTTTTCTTCTAAAATAGGTTTATAAAGCGAATGGCTTTGAACAAGTCGGTTAGTATTTTTCTCCTTATTTAACATTTTCTTTCACACGAAACTTTCTTTAAAAAAACCACCAATTTGTAACATTGTCACAGAACATTCAGAATATAAATAATTTATTACTCAAAGTCCACATTACGGACGGCATAAGAAACGCATTTCAATTAAAGTAACGTTTTGAAGTTGGCTGAATGTTCAACAAATGGAATAATAAGCCCGTCTTACACCCGCGGTGTCTTGCGCTGAACTTGTTGCGTTCCGAAATATTGTAGGCGCTGTTTTGAATTTATTAAATGTTTTATAAAACATTTAACACAACTAACTATTAACAGTAGGTAGGTCCTAACTTAAATTACCTACTAACTAACTATACAAGTAATTTGAATAACATGTGGAGTTAAATGGTTCGTGAGAATACTGTCATCATCAAAAATTGCATGAATGTTTATTTACCGGGAAACAAAACAGATCGTAAGCCATGTAGTTACACAGTACGACTAGTTTTTTTTTTTTTTTTGGAATGGCATCTCGCAGGTCAACCTATGAGGTTGTCGTCTGCTTAGACAGACTTGCCTGTGGTTGCCCTAATAAATTAAGGCCTCCAGCCAGGACTTAAACTTATGTACTAACTTAAAAACTAAGCGACAACACTAAGGGCACCCCCTGTGGGGTACGAACCTCGGCTTAGGGCGTCGCTGGAAGAGGGCAGCAAGGGACTAGCTGGATCAGGATTCGAGTGATTTAGGGACGAATTTAAAGCTACAGGCTCAGCGGCGCGGGCTGGCTCGAGCAAGGGTCAGGAGGGACAGTACGACTAGTTTCGACAAAGATACAACATAGGTACTTTTTGTTGACGAGGACTATACTACCTATTGGTACTTATTGTGGAGGTTTTTGACATTGGAGTCATACATTTTTGGTTAATACTTATACTATACACTCTAGCTTAAGCTTGATTATGATTAGAGGGGAAGCGCAAGGGTAGCGAGCTGCCCTGTGACTGAAATAAACTGATTGATACTTTTGTTGCAAATTTATAACAGACTTCAATTTGAATCCAGAACTAGTCGGACAAATCCGAAACATGTCGCGTAAAACCGCAAACGATAAACAAAATGTAAATTTAATTCACCAAACCTTGTGTGACACATTTCGGAACGCGCTCGTAAACACAAGGCACATAGCGATGCGACGCGACGCCTCCCTCTGCTTAAGTTGGTGTATGTTTAGCTATTGTGACATGTGATGGTGTTTTGCATATGGTTTATTTTTATCTAAACATTTAGCTCCTTAAAGTAATGCCAAAGTTAAACCTCGAATTTGTTTTGGTTAACCCAAGCTTTACTGCGTGCTTTTATTTAATAAGCCGGTTAGTTACTTTTCAGAATTATCACGTAAGAAACTACGTTGGACTAAATTACTAATCAAGTATTAAGAACCTTGTGTTGTTGTTGTGTGTTATTGTTTGTGTGTGAACAAGTTTCTGGTCTAATAATTGTAATAATATTAAAATATTGATATTATAAATGCGAAAGTAAGTTTGTATGTTCGTCACGCTTTCACGCCAAAACCAACCCGCACTGGGCCCGCGTGGTGGATTACGGCCCACTCCCTCGCATAGAGAGGAGGCCTGTGTCCCAGCAGTGGGAACATAATAGGCTGATTATGCTATTATGCTTATGCACGCCAAAATGGTTGAACGGATTTGGATGGAATTTAGCACACAGATAGACGGACATATACTTCTTTTCATTCTGGATCGCAGACGAAGTCGGGAGCAACAGCTAATAAAGAATGAATAAAAATAAAAATAAAACTTGAAGAAATAGGTTATTTTGACCCATTTTGTACTTTTCAGCAAACATATCCTTAATTGGGACGACGGCATTTTTTAATTTTGATCTCAAAAAAATATTTATTTCCAAATAGTGCAAATAGTAATCCTAAAAGTGTAAAAGCTTAAAAAAACTGCCATGTTATAAACGTTTTAATGTAAGTGTTAGACTAGGAGAGCACTATCGTAGAAGTGACGTCACGACTACGTAACTTCATACTAGCGCCGTACATTGTCCGTACCGCGCGACAAGGACAGGAATAATCCCCACCAAAAACTTTTTAATCGTGTATCTTCTTCATTTTTACATCGAATTAACAGATTTTTTCGATTATCTCATTTTTACCATGCCTTCTTTGAAATTACATTATTTTTAAGAACATTTTTAATAGTAGTCATCATCTCAATTGTTAAGGTTAGTCAAAAGATTCCTTAAACGTATATTGTAATAATATAATGTATATTTTCATATACATTATATTATTACAATATACGTTTAAGGAATCTTTTGACTGACTAATCAAGAAATTAAAAAAGGTAAATAAAAGTAATATTCTGAATTCTATACAATTTATTATTATTACCCAGTTACTGATTCACTTTCACACATTCAGTTAGAAAATATTACTTTTTCATACGCGTACAAAAATTGGCAAGCAAGTGGCAGCGAACGGCCGCACCACTCGAAATCCTGGATTTTATTTAGAAAAAATTGAACTAGGATTTTTATTTCGGTGTAGGTACTTAATTGGTTTCGCTGTTTACCTTTCCACTATCGCAGTGGAGCGCAGTGTTGTTTGTACTCTATAAAAAAGACTTAGGGTGGATTTCACCAATGAAGTTGAACGCGATTAACCCATAAACTACGTTTTAGAGCTGTCAGTGTCATTATTTTCTGTGGAATGTCGACAGTAACAGCTCTTGAACGCGTTTTAGATGTGTTGATCACGTTCAATTTCATTGGTGAAACCGGCACTTAGGGTGGGTTTCACCAATGAAACTGAACGCAATCAACAAATAAACTACGTTTAAGAGCTGTCAGTGTCATAATTTTCAATGGAATATTGACACTGCACACACGCACCGGCAACGCCCGTGTGGCCTCACTCTAAGGGCGAATATCACCAAAGCAAGTGAATGTCAGTTTGCCTTGACTGTCAGTGTCAAAATTGTAATGGAATATTAACACTGACAGCTCAAAACTGGGTTTAAAAGTAGAATCAGCACTAACTGGTACGGTGTTCAAACAGGCGCGAGTAGTCGCTTTTACTTTCGACGCGCTCATTCATGTCCCGATTTCAACGCGGGATTCGCATCAATGTAGCCAGAGCTTTAAAATTCGTGTTTTGATATTTTGAATTCGGAACTCGCAGACCATATTTCAAAAATTGAAATGCGGTGGTTTGGCCACTATTATTTTGAACAATGCGCCTAGCTCGGCCTAGCAAGTGGGCCTAACCGTACCATATTCTGTTTCTGACGTACATCAACATGGAAAGTTTTGAATTACACATTTTCGCGTAAAGCCAGCCTTCACAAGTAGCACTATCAAAATGGCCACGCTTTAGGTTTAGATTATTGCATGTCAACAACACTTTCAACCCCTAAAGGTTGTCCTAATGGATACGAAATTCTCATTTTGCATTGCATTCCCAGATATGCAAAGCGGATCGAAGGTAATGGAAAATATTTTTTATAACACAAACGAGGCGATGCCGGATGCGAGCCGCTCTGGATAAAGTACGGATGTTCATTATTGAACATAGTTTGTGCTCATAACTGCACATGCGAGTGCTATTTACTGTTTGTTCGTATTTACACATGCATGTAAAGAGGTTATTGATTTCGAGTTAAGAAGTATTTTGCATATAACTGGGAGTTATGTTATTTTATACTGCACTTCGACGTGTAAAGGTTCACGTACACACGTGCTGACGTGACGTTAACGTGACTGCATTTTAACGTCAAGTCTCCGATCAGTCACGTCAGTTAATTACAGGGACTTGTGTGTACAGATTGTCAGTCAGTCAGTCAGTCATAGCAAATATCCATGTTTTGTGGCAATAACGGTACAACGGGGTGAATAGGGATGCAGGGGTGAATCGAAACGAAACTTTAAAAAGGATTTTAACATTGAAATAATATAGTTTGTTGCCAATAGGGGCACTTAATCGTTAATTATAATACAGTCAACAGATACGAGACATTTTTGGCAACAACCATTATCATTATAATATTAAAATCCCTTTTAAAGTTTCGTTTCGATTCACCCCTGCATCCCTATTCACCCCGTTTTACGGTACAAGTTTTGACTTGCCGGTGACGCGACATCGACTGAGAAGCGACGGTAGTGCGTGACTCATGTGTGTAGCCAACGACCTAGAATATCTACGTAGCTGTATATTTTGACGTGATCGGCAACTTGACGTTGACATGACTGACGTGTGTGCATGAACCTCAACATATTTTTGTAACGTTTAACAGTGTTTGTACCTCATTATCATTAACGTTTTCCGTTGTTCTCACTCTTGAAGCACTTTTTTATTTGTTTCTTTCCACATCAGAAAAATATGTGTAGCAAAAGCGCAAACGTTTATGTGCAGCTACCTACATTATGGTGATTTTCACTAACTAATTTTAGAAAAACTTGGTGGTATACCAACTTACATCAAAACAAAATGTTCTTTCCACCCAGAACTACAAATCGCCATACAATTCACAAGTTTACCAAATCAAGGTGGCGCCGTAATTAATTTAAGAATCATTTTTGTTCTATCTTTACATCATAATGGGGAATGCAACCGTCAAAATGGCGCTGTCGTATCTAGTTTTCAACACAAGCTAATAATACAAGGCGTGAGGTGGTTTTATTTTACTTTTGCGAAAATTACGTGTTTTTTGTTCGTCGACGTCGTCGACTCTAATTTCGGAGTATTTAACTCCGAAATTAGAGTCGACCATTTCCAGAAAGCCCTAAAACTAGAAGATTGTGGCAAAAGGCTATTCTTAGAGATGTTTTGAGTTCGAGGTTAAGTCGGAATCATTTGGAAGAAAGTGATTAGGAGGAAATATTAAACCTTTACAATTCTTACAATTTCCATGTCACATAATTGATCTAAAACATTGAAATCACTGAAAATAACGAAATTGTGAAATTAAACCAAACTTGATATACACGAAATAGATTGAACGAACACAGATACCTATGTATTAGCATTTGAATGAACGAAATGTCAAATTTATTGTAGGCCGTAGGGACCTAGCTATGGTCATGCCATCTACAATGGGGAAGGCAACTGTCAAAATGGCGCAGTCGTAGCTAGTTCCCAACACAAGCTAATACAAGGCGTGATGTGGTTTTATTTTATTTTAGCGAAAATTGACGCGTTATTGTGTTCCTAGATACTCCGAAATTGAAGTGCACCATTTCCCGAAAGACCCTAAAATTAGAAGATTGTGGTATAGATATATTCGTAGAGATTTTTTTGAGTTCGAGTTTGTGTCAGAAACATTTTGAAGAAAGTTATTACGAGGAAATATTCAAGGTTTAAAATTCTGTCACTTTCCATGTCAAGTACTTGATATAAAATACTGAAATCACCGAAAATAACGAAATAGTGAAATAAAATCAAACTCATGAATGAACACAAAATGGAATGAATGAACGAAATGTCAAATTTATTAAAGGCCGTAGGGACCTAGCTATGGTCGCGCCATCTACAATTAGCTTCGCCCGACCTTCCCCATTAGACTTGCCCGTTTTTATGAAACTCATTAATGTATGTACGTGAGAAGGGATAAGGACGCTAGTCCAAAGTTAATAGTCGTAATATAACTCCTTAAAAATCCCTTTTTTCCAGCATGAAAGTATGATTATTTAAATAATAAAGTTGATTGATTATTCATGGAACTGTGACAGGGAGAAACTGAACACCTCGAGAACTTCCAACGTTGAATAATAGATCCGATCAATTAACCAGGAGAACTGTTGGTAAGTTCGACCGGTGGAAACTTTGTGTAATTGCAATACCTTTCACAGTTTCTACCATCCGTTATTCATTATGTATTCTAGTTAATAGTCTTGTGGTTCCATCAACATTGCTAGGAGTTTTCTACTATTCAGTCTGTATTAAAAAGACGCGCGGGACACTTCTCGCTGAATGGATGATGCATTATCAGCCTATAATGTTCCCACTGCTGAGACACAGGCCTCCTCTCAGTGAGGGGATGCGGGCCGTAATCTACCACGCGGGAGCAGTGCGGGTTGATAGATGTCACATGTCTTGAATTTATGGTTCTAGGACATGCCGGGTTCTTCATGGTTTGCTTCACCGTTTTAGAGCAGTGGTGATGAAATTATTAACAATAAGTATAGCGTTTGTTGAGGTTCGAAGTAGCGACCTACAACTCTAAATTCGGGGCCACGACTGCTCTACTGGGCGGATGATGGACCAGGTCGAAAGCCTGTAGTCACAATTTGAACCAATGACCAGCAGGTTAATTGCGTAACACACTATCAGTAGAAACAGCTTTTATTTTGACAGTTTAACAAAATTCATTGCGTTATTTACGTTGTTGAGCAGACAAGTTTTTCGAACTTATGAAGCAATGGATTTGCAATATCCTTCAAAATGATTCTGATTGAAAGTAAGTTACGCAATTACGGTGCTGGTGAGGATCGTGGGAATCCGCTGGATTGAAAAGCACACGACCAGTCGATGCAGTGACAGTCCTCACGTTTTCATCAGCATCATAATCGGCTGAATTATGATGCTGATGAAAACGTGAGCATAAGCAGTGGGTCAGGATTAATCAGCATCGTAAACCGAGACAGTCTGTAGATTCTCTGTCTTCTTAACAATTTAACGTTCTAGAACAGGGATTCCCGAAGTGGTCTAGGGGTCGAAAACTGATTTTGGGGGTCGACGAGGTCAAAAAATCGACCCCTATTAAATTAACACAAGTTCTTATTTAAAACTTTCAAGACAGGTAGGTAGGTGCTGTATTGTTTATGTTGTGTTACGTGTACTAAGAATAATTAATATTTTTGTAGGAAATAGCATTGTTGTATTAATGTAAAGCCTCAAGTTCGTACAAGATGAAAAACTCGGCAAGTCAGTGTGGACAAGTTTGTGCAAGATAATGAGTTCGAGCGTACGTCTTTCAGGCGCGTTTTGACTTGCTCTCTATTTGACGCTTACGCGATTTAACACAAACGAATTCATGATCAAGTTGCAAGTCCAAACATGTTCCTGATATTTCACTATTTAACGAGCTTGCACTTAGGTGAAAGTCATTTGCGTTTTGAAATTCGATGGAGCTTGAACGATAATAACTTTCATTTATTTCAAGAGATTACAAATGAATTACATAGCTAAATTAAGTGAAGTAAAGTGACTAAAAAGAATTTACAAAATGCTGAGCTCCCGACGCGAGTTAATAGCGTAACCATACATTATCTGCAGTTTATGAAAAATTAACAGGGTAAGTACCAAACAGTTTTATCCGGCACAGCGCATCAGCATTGCCCCACTGTGTGATAGTGATCAGTTGAGCTATCTGTAGATTGTTTGCAACAGTTTGCAGTTGCCTCAGTTGTTTCAATTGTAAAAATTTAACAGTTTATTCTTGTTTTTTATTAAGTTAGTTTCTTATTTTTTTATTTGCAGCATTACCGAGATTTTTATGATGGCGGACACGAAAAAAAAATGCAGACAATACAGTTTGGACTACTTAAAGTTCGGATTTATTGCATCTCCATCAAATTAACACTTGCCGATCTGTCTCATATGTGAAAAAGTATTCAGTAAATATGCCATGAAGAATTAAAAAATTGATGACCACTTATCAGGAGTACATGCTGACAAAAAAAGTAAGCCCTTGTCATTTTTTTAAGCACTTCAAAAACTAGACAAAAGGCCATCCATAAGATCAATGTTAGCGTCATCATCTATTAAAGACGATGATGGTTTACGAGCGTCCTATAATATATATTTACTAATAGCGAAGTCGGGGAAACCCCACACAATTGGAGAGCAGCTTATCTTACCAGCCATTGCGGAGGTCCTTAACAATGTATTGCACAAACCCGCACATGATATTTTAAAGAGAATACCATTGAGCAATAACACCGTTCAGAGTCGCATAGACGAGATGGGACGCGATGTGGAAAACATTTTATGCAAGTTCTTACAGACCAACAGATTCTCTCTCCAGTTGGACGAGTCTACATTACCCGACAATGAAGCTCTGTTGTTAGGAAATGAGCGAAATATCAAAGATGAAAATATGTGCCAAGAACTGCTTTTTGCTACATACTTAGAGACTGATACCAGAGGAGAATCGATTTTTCAGGCCGTGGAACATTTTTTACTGACAAAGCTATTCCATGGAAGAACATTGTTTCTGTTGCGACTGATGGTGCACCGTCTATGGTTGGTCGTCATCGTGGTTTTATAGCTCACTTAAAGCGACAACTGCCTGATGTACTGGTCATTCACAGCGTGATTCACAGGCAGCATTTAGTAGCAAAAAAACTGAGCTAGGACTCAGTTTTTTTATAGCATAAGTCTTTACAATATGAAATCAATGCTATCAACAAGATTCGAAGCAATTCTTTGAGCTCTCGGTTATTTGCTCAGCTATGTGAAGAAAACGATGAAGTCTTTACTCGATTACTTCTGCACACAGAAGTTCGCTGGCTATCAAGAGGCTCTTCCTTAGAAAGATTTTCAACCATTTTGGAATCTGTGTTGGAGTTTTTACAAGAAAAAGATCCGAATTTGAAAGAAAATCTGATATTTATTACTTGACTGATATCTTTGAAATGTTCAACAAAGTTAATTTGCAACAAAGTTAATCCTGCAGGATGACGATCTTAACTTGTTTAAAACAAAATCAATAATATCGGCCTTCGTGAGTAAACTAATCTTTTATAAACAAAATTTAGGCAGAAAAGAATATTCGCAGTTTCTGCATTTGTCAAAATTACCAGAAATGCTTCAAGATGATGACATTTTATTATATGTCACTCACTTGGACGCATTACACAAGGATTTTGCGAAGAGGTTTGAGGATCTTTTGAACTTACAAATTCCTAAATGGATAATAAATCCGTACAATACCACAGCCATAGAAGAAGCCAATGTGATAATGCAAGAAGAGTTGATTACCATCAGCACAGACGAAGAGCTTAAGCAGAAGTTCAACCAAGGCTATCAGAAGTTCTTGCAACGCAACATTGAAACACAGTATCCTACATTGTGGAACATTGCTGAAAAATAACTTATCGCTTTTCCAACATCATAACCTAGTTGAAAAAAGCATCAGTGTGATAAAAAACATTTTGACGAAACAAAGAAACCGATTGAAAAGCAACGAACGTAGAGCTTTAAGGCTGCAACTCACCAATATTGAACTGGATGTAGCTAGATTGGTAGATAGTCACCAGGATCATCCATCACACTGAATGTTTTATTTTCTCTTTGGGAATTAACACTTTTTTTTTAAATAATTTCCTACCTACTTAAGATTCTTTAAGTACCTAATTTGTAATAATCATTATAAATTAAACTTGATATTTACTGAATTTTATGTCTTTTTATTTTGTTAAATTTTAATGAGAAAATGAAGTCAACTTTACTCACTTAACCAAGTGCAAAGTTTTCCAATTGGTACCTTAGTACCTAGGTATTTTGTATCAATAGGAAAAAACTAAAGATAGGCCCCCGTATTCATAATAGTCTGCTAACTTAAAGCATTGCTAATTCTCACTCTGACTTCTTCTATTGACCTAAGTCAGAATGAAAATAACACTCTGTAGCAGCTGTTTTAAGTTAGCGGACCATTATGAATATGGGGGTTAATCTTAAAAGTAGGTAATTTGGCCATGGGGGTCTGAGGAAACAGTTCATTTTGGAAAAGGGGTCACTTGTCCAAAATAGTTTGGGGATCCCTGTTCTAGAACAATCTTGTAAAATATAAATATTATGGCAACTTATCAGTTGTTGCCTCTGTATAATTTCACATCCATATATCTCATTTCATGTAATCTCTTGTTATTATTTTCATAATATACTTGAATGTTTTATATACTTTGACATTTTCTTTCGTTGTCATCTGTCAGTTTTACTTTTTCTATGCTATAGAGTTAACAGGCCAGCTATTTATTGTACAGCTATCGTAAAACTAGTGTAAAGCCAGGTTCTCACTGTAAGCCATCTTTATTGTTCCTGCCCGATAACCCATTAAGAAGTATTTGGATTTAAACAAAAAAGTCACTTCTAGAAGGTCGGCCAGGGGCTATAATAGGCAACCGTTAGTTTTGACCAGGTTGTTTCCTTTTCCTCCTATCATTGCACTCTTAACATTCTTTGCTGCTTAAAAAAAAACTTATTTCTGAGTTCTGATTGATTTATAGTTTTCAGTGAATTATAATAAATAGAAGCTAAACTCAGTGAATTTGATTTTATCTTGTATGCGTGAAGGTGTTCGAACTCTCCCGATCACCTCCGACCCTCCCACTTGAGTCTGCGAGTTCGAGACGTCTTGGAGAAATCAAATGTGGCGTGTGACGCCGACGCTAGTACACAGGGGACGAGAGGTCCTGACGTCCTCACTTATATACATACTTTTCTTTTCGTTCCTAAGATCGAGCATCTCGCGGGTTCCTCTGCGTAAAACCAGAACCGACGCGAGCTCTCTTGCAACGAAATGCAGGCCAGTGGAGAGGCCTGCACGAGCTACTTCGTAACGGGCTGTGGGCTAGTGGAGCAGCTGCCGCGAGCTTCCACTCTACAGACTACGGGCCGGAGGAGCTTCCAACGCGAGCTGCTTCGCGACCGTGAACTCTCTCGCGACAGTCTGCTGGACGGTGGAGCGGCCTACCCGAGCTACTTTTAATCCTTAGTATCTTTTTCCATATAGGTACACTATTTTGTATTTAATATTTTAAAACTATATTTACTTTTAACACATTTGGCCAGCCGGCTAAACGTTACGTTACACTACTAATGCGCCAAAATTCAGATTTTCAGCCATTTTCGAGTAAAAGCGTAACAAACAATCTTACTTTCGCATTTATTTGTATTAGTTAGGATTAAAACAATACCTCATTAGTATAGTCCAGAAATCTAACCCAATACGTGTTCGTATATGATTAATGAAGTCGTTGAAATCCTAAGTAGGTCAAGTTATAGGATGAAGCTATGTTTTTCTCAGTAGGAGCTCCAGAGCTGCTTAGTTTTCGTCGCTTTGCTGAAAATATGGATGCTCTATTAGTAGGAACATGTTTTGTAATAGGGTGATGTTGTATGCTCTTGATGTAGGAAGAAGGGGATGTGTTGCAGTCAGTAAAATAATTCTTGGTCATGCAAATTAACACCACGTCAATTTACCGTGTTCCGTTTCCGAAAACGGCAACGGTCAAAGAATGTTAGTTGTGACTGAATATACCGACAGTTTGTGTTGCTAAGTAGCTAATTTGCTGAACAGTTAATTTCCCTGACTATAAGTCTGGAGTAGGTAACTACCAACATTAACTTAAGGATACTCTACAGATGATGAGTCGCAGTATTTTGTGCCACGTGCGATTCGCGTCGCGTGTCGCGCCAGTCTGTACGAGCTTTTAAGTAAAATGAACGAGAATGTATTTGACCAGTAATCGATTTTGACCGGTAACTAAAGCATAATGTATAATCAGCCTTTTGGATCTTAGACATGTCGGTTTCCTCACGATATATTCCTTCACCGTTCTGAGAGCAGTGGTGATGACATAATTTACACAAAGTAAAGCGCCTGTCTGGGTTCGAACTTGCGACTTACAACTCGTAAGTCGCGGCCGTTACCACTCGGCCGCCACTGCTCTCACTAAAGTAAATAAGGTTATTTCATTCAACGATTATTTTAGCAATAGTGTATTATATATGACGATAGGGCCCAAGCACTATTGATTAAATTTCGGGATGGTTGACTGTTACAAAGTGTAAATTGGGAATAAATTTTAATCCCCTCATTTACATTTTAATGCTAATGATTTTGGAATCAAAGAAAAACAGAATTAATCTGTTGGTTAACTCTCCAGAAGAAATTAATTGGAGTGAGTTAGTTACAGAGGAAGGGTGACTGAGGGTTTGGTAAGGCACTTGGGACGCGACTTGATTAGGGACCCCCCCCCCCCCCCCCAACCCGAGGAGGCCCGCAGAGGCGGGCCGGCACCAGTAGGGGTTGCGGAAGAATCGTACCCCAGAACAAAATAAAAAGTCAATTGGGGAAGCCCAGCAGTGCACTGTGATAAGCTATGTTGATTGATTGGTTATTTACTGTTTATGTCATATTTATTTTTGAACAAAATTGAGCAAAAAAAGAATGAGATTACTTTTTTTGAAGTGCCTTGTTTAAAAAAAAAGTAAAATTGCTTAGATTCAAAATTAAAATATTTTATTTCACATTAATCTACATGAGCACTTACGAAACGTCAGAAGCTAGGTGCACGGTTCCAATTGGTCGTTTCCTGTGGAGAAGAGCCGAAAAGAGACCCGATTCTCTTACATACTCATTCAAAAATAATTGTCTTTTACTATGTTTTAAAATAACAGTGTTAATAGGTAGGGGAAGACAGTGTAGGCCTGTCTAAAAGTATCATGTGCTTAACAAATAGACAATGGTCTACAAATCTAAAGTCTTCAAGTCCTACAACGTTGTCACATTCACAAAATATAAAAGGCATTATTTAAAATTTTAAAAAAAACCTATTCCAACCAAATGACATGATTGCAATTTCAAATGTAACAAATCTGAAATAGAATCCTGTTCACAAAAGCCACTAATATAGAGATAATGAGAAGATTACATCAAAGAAGGATCTAAAATATTAATGATTTATAAAAATTAAACACCGTAATTTGGGAGCAGTAAATAGAAATTTACGTAGTGATGCCGTTTATGAGGTACCAGGGAAGCCACATGTGCAGAAGGAATTATTGCCAAACTGCTTCGTCTTTAATCTTATAATATGCTTTTTTGATAAGGACAAGTTTGATGTAGCTTTTTAATTTTTCATCGCTAAGATCTGTAACCGACTTTGGCATCTTGTATATATATTAAAGAAGAAACTGTTATTAAGAAATGACTTGCTTGTTTTAATTAATCTAAATTTGGGTATCACAATTTCATTTTTACTACGTTTATTTACACTATGGAAATGGCTTCTTATTTTGAAGAGTCCTAAGTGTTTGCGAACATACGAAATACTTTCTAAGATATAAAGAGAAGGCGGAAGTTGGTATTTCAATATATTTTAATGATTTTCTGAGAGACTCACGAGGACCCATTTCATAGGCCACGCGGATTGCCCTCTTTTGTAAAATGAAAATTGAATCTACGTCAGCTGCTGATCTCTACAGCAGAGCGCCATAAGGCATAATACTGTGGAAATAAGCAAAGTATACTGACCGAGCTGTGGCTATATCATTCTAATTCCTTATGTTTCTTACTGCATATGCAGCCGCACTTAATTTACCTGAACGAGCTCTAATTGGGGCGCCACATTGCAATTTTAAACAAAAGTAATTCCTAAAAATACAGTTTGCGTAATATCATCTAGTTTCTTGCCATGAAGTTTTAAATTTAGACCCACTTGGAGTAAACCTTTGGCAAAACATAAGACATTTAAATTTGTTCGCATCAAGTAAAAGATGCGCGAACCATTTCAAAAGAACAGCCAGACTATCGTCCACATGTAAGACGTCATAGCCTGTCCTTTGGGGGAAGTGTATGTCCAGCAGTGGACGTCTTTCGGCTGAAATGATGATGATGATGACAGCCTGTCCAACGGTCGTTTGATATTTGCCATGATTCGACCTCAAATCAAATTGGCATGGCGGCAATGGTTTTAAACTTTCACTATCTAAACTTATTACATTTATAAAGAGATAGCATTTGTTTGTTCGCTGGTTTGTAGAGGGTAATCTCTGGAACTACGGGTCGGATTTGAAAAATTCTTCTGTATTTGATAGACCAATTATTGAGGAAGTTAGAATTTTACATCACGCTAAGGCCATTAGGAGCCGAGCTGAAAGAAAAAAGTCAGAAAGAACGCTAAGAGAAAACGAAGCGTTGCTATGCAACGGGATGGGACGGGTCGAAAATAAAAAAGTTGTTGTCAATAAATAGGAAATAATAGTACGCGGCCGTTTAAAATGACATCTCGTGTATGTAAGAAGTTCGGCTTCATTGTTTGTAGAGCATGTCATACATTTAGAAGTTTATGTACTAGCGTCAGAACGCTAATAGGTACATAACATCGAAATGTATGATAGTCGGTTTGTAAAATAACTTCGATGTGCCTGATACACACGACGGTATCTCTGTGAACGTATGAGTAAATGCGTTTCTGGCATTCAATGTCCAGCCTCCTGCCGCGTTGTTTGATAAAATAATCCTTTTCCAATATGCATTCATAGGTGACAGGCGTGAAATCAATGGAACAATACAAAAATATGGCGCTTCTGTACCTGCAAGCCTTTGATTTCGAAAAACCTGTACAAAACGCCTAGGTAAATGTGTTGTGTTTATTGACTGTGAAATTGAATGGTAGAATTTGGCTTTAAAAGAGTTTTTAAGAAAATTTTGAATATTCCCGTAGGAAATTAACACTATGAGAATTTTATACATTTTCAAAATTGGTAATAGTAAAGAAGGTGCGAGTGTTTTCAGATAAAAGGTCAGATAAGAAGTTGACAGGTCTGATTAGGCTGGTGATATTTTTATAATGACAAAAAATATTATTTGGGAAGACACACTGGCTGCTTAAGTCCCAATTAAAAGGGGGCGAGCCTATTGCCATCAACCGGACACAAATCCAGACTATGGACTGCTAGTGAGAAATTCTATATAGAAAACCCAATAACTCTTCGCCCGACCTGGGAATCGAACCCAGGACCTCATGTTCAGCAATTTCTCAATTTTGAGAGCAGTGTTTTTTTAATACTTTATTAAAAAGAACCAGGTTCTTAATAATTGATTACAATCTAGCCTTTACGACTAATAATCAATTTTAATCTAACTTAATTTGTTACGTGAAAATTATTATAAAACTTAGAAAAGTGCTGATTGAAAATTACACAAGTCCGTTCCACTTTCTATGAGTCTGATAATTAATGATATAAACACTTTGGTCATGTGTTATTATGTTTGTCACTGTCACTATTATTTCTACACTTTATACCACACTAACTCAAAAGGTTTAGTTCGTTTTAGTCTTCGCACTATATTTGCTTGGTCTAACAGCTGAATTACCTCGATGTTCACATGTCGGTGGAGTCGGTGTTCATGGGCCTCAGCAAATTTTTGGATTATATTGGTGACGGGTTCCATTTTTAGGTCACGATGGAGGTCGTCATTTCTTATATACCAGGGCGCATTTACAATAGTCCTGAGTACTTTATTCTGGAATGTTTGTATAATTTTGATGTTGTTCGGCTTAGTACAGCCCCACAGTTGGATACCATATGTCCATATTGGCATAAGAATATGCTTATATACTAAAATTTTGTTATGTATCGATAGGCAGGACCCCGTCCAATGAACCAATACATGTTTTTAAAACGCATGTCTAGTTCCTGTCTTTTCTTTTTGACGTGCGCTTTCCAGCGCAGTTTTGCGTCAAGCGTTATGCCAAGGTATTTGGCTGTATTTGCGTATGGCACTTGTCGGCCATTTATGAAGATTGGTTGGTAATCACAATTCCTGATGGTGAAATCAATGTGTAGTGACTTCGATTGATTCAATCTGATTCTCCATTTTTGTGCCCAGTCATGAATTTCATTTACAGCGATTTGTACCTTTTTTATTGCTTCCGTATGGCATGACCCTGAAGCCATAATGACAGTGTCCTCCGCGAAGGTTGCGATGGTATTATTTTGCAGCTCTGGCAGACGTGTACAACAGGTATAGCCTGTTGTACACGTCTGATATGCCAGACTGGACCCAGCACACTACCTTGAGGCACGCCAGCTTTAATAATTCTTAGATCAGAAAAGGCATCCTCGTGCCTTACTCGAAACATTCTATATGTAGTGTATGATTGCAAGATATCGGCAAAATCATTGGGCAATATTAGTCGTAACTTGTATATCAATCCCTTATGCCAAACTCTATCAAAAGCTTGTACCACATCTAAAAATACGGTGGAGCAGACTTTTTTATCTTCAAGCGTTCTCTCAATGATGTTGGTGATTCTATGTACTTGGTCTATTGTTGAGTGTTTCTCTCTGAAACCAAACTGATGGTCAGGAATTAGGTTTCTTTCGTTTATAATAGGTTTAAGGCGTTTTAAAAACAATTTTTCAAACAGTTTCGATAGTTTTTTCGTGTAATCGGTCTATTATTTCCTTTGGGTAGGTATTTCCATTAAATTTGTTCGTAAGCTGTGGTGTGTTGTTCCATGCACATTGTTGAATATTGTTGTTAAAGCTGTTAACTTTAGAATCAAGCTGATCTTTTCATTTTAATGAAGTTTTTAGGTCAATAATATTTTTTAGGTCTATGCTAAAACTTTTCCAATCTGTAAACTTGTTAACTAATGTCAATTAATTTTCTCTTAGTAATATTTTGTGACTTAATTGTAATAATATCGGAGAGTGATCGGAGTTCATGTGGTACCCCTCTTCCAACCTCAGATAATTGATAGAAATATTTTTGACAATGAAAAAGTCGATGAGGTCTGGTAGTTTCTGGTGGTCAGTCGGCCAGTATGTAGGTTTTCCAGTACTTATGACCTCACAGCGCATGTCTTTCACTGCACTGAGAAGCTGTCTTCCCTTAGTTGAAGTTAATCTAGATCCCCAATTAGTGTTCTTAGCATTAAAGTCACCGCCTAATATAAATCTCTGTCCAAGGAGTCTGAAGAAGTTTACATAGTGTTCTTTGTTTATCGTGTGTCTTGGGGGACAGTATACAGCCGCTACTGTCAAATTAAATTTATTTGTTTTAACTGATATCGCCACAGCTTGCGTGTCTGACTCCTCGTATTTACACTGTTCGTAATGACAGATATTTTCTCTAATTATGACCGCGCTACCTCCTCGTGCCGTGTTGTTAGGGTGCAGCGAGTGATAAACCTTATAGCCTCTAAAATTTACAAAAGACTGTTTAGTGAAGTGCGTTTCAGAGATCAAACACACATCAATATTTTCTGTGTCTAAGACTACTTGCAACTCATGTTGATGTTGCAGCAGTCCGTTGGAATTCCAAGCCATTATTTTAAATGTGTTATTCATGTTGGATTTGTAAGAGCAGTGGTGATGAAATAATTTACACAAAGTAAAGCGCCTGTCCCAGACAGGCGCTTTACTTTGGCATACACAACTAATTACAGGTTGCCAACCCAAAAAAAAAAATACCTTTGATTTATTAGCATTCACGTTTTTGTCGGCTCGCACAAGTTCCCATGATAATCCCGGTCCAAGTATGAGAAGGGCACACCGGGGTGGTTTTAAGTCAGTTATAGTCTGACAGAAGTCAGTCATGAGGATGTTTAACTATAAGCAAATAAATAAGAAGATTGTCGACTGCTTACCCGGACTTGCCTGTAGGTGCCTCAATAAATTAATGTTATATATGAATTCATAGTCCGGTACTGTGATTATGGATAGCAGTAATTCTGACTGAAACATGGCTTGTGCCCGATATTGCAAGCGTCGAGCTCGTGGATCCTCGATATGTTGTTTACAGATGCGACCGAGATCGTAACACAACAAAAAAACGGGATGGCGGCGGGGTCCTCATCGCAGTGTTGCGGGAACTTCGATCGTGTTTGCTTAATGTTTCTAATCGCACGCATAATGACTTCACAACCTGCATTGAGCATCTCATGGTTGGATTACCAAGTAAAAATAATAGCTCAAAAATGCATGTCATCAGCGCAGTATACATACCACCTTGGGTGACCGCTGACATTTATAGCTCTCACTTTGACACACTGCAGGACATTTTAAATGAACCTGACGTGATAAGTGCACTTATTGTTGGAGATTATAATCTTCCGGATATTACGTGGCAGGTTGCCCTTACCGGTAGTCGGCACCAAATCACTGGCATGACTGGCACAGGACCTTCTCCTATATGCTCAGAACTACTACAGCTAATGTCAGCCCTGGATGCCTACAAATATAATAGCATACCCAATGGAAATGGTAAAATCCTTGATTTGTTCATTTCGAACATAATTAGCACCTTGAGCCCTCCAATAGACCCCTTACTACCTATAGATCCACACCACCCTCCGTTTGTTGCAAAAGTCCCCATAGGTATATCAGTCCAAACCATAAAAAGAAAACCCATGAAAAAATACGATTTCCGTAAGGCCAATTATGATGTTATCAATGAACAAATCAATGAAGTCAAATGGTCGGTCCTGTTAGATCATCTTTCTTCCGAAGAAGCGGTGAAAATATTTTATGAGGTGTTGAGCGACATTGTTTCACCGAACGTTCCTCTAGTGAAGTCTCGAGTACTTGACTTTCCTGTTTGGTTTTCTCCTCACTGCATTAAGACTTTCAAAAAGAAACAGCGCCTTTGGATAAAGTGGAAGAAGTTTAAAAATATTAAAGACTACAATATGTTTTCCGAATACCGAAAAACTTTTAAAGAAGCCTGTGACCATTGCTATTCCACCTACATTAAATCCGTTGAGGATAATCTTACCTCCAATGTTAAACACTTCTGGAAGTATATATCAAATCGCAAAGACAAATCAGGCATCCCATCCACGATGCAATACCAAAACCTTAAGTCAAGTTCTCCTGACGTGGTTTGCAATATGTTCTCCGATTACTTTCTATCAGTATTCGAACCCGCATCGCCCACGTTGTCGACGTGGACCCCGCCAACTCGCTGTGACGCTGACATCTTAATCGACAACCTTTGTATCGAGGAATCTAAATTACTTCGAGAGTTAAAAAACCTCGACCCGTCCAAAGGGGCTGGCCCTGATGGGTACCCAGCTCTGTTTTTAAGGCTACTGCTAATAGCATCTGTAGACCGCTTCATATAATTTACGGTAAATGCCTGTGTGAAGGGGTGTTTCCTGAAGTATGGAAGCGGGCCAATATAACACCCGTACACAAAGGAGGCTCGAAACATGAAGTTGAGCAATATCGACCCATTTCAATCCTGTCGACCTTGTCAAAGTTATTTGAAAGACTTGTACATAACGAAATCTACCCAATCCTACACACAGTATTAATTCCTGAACAACACGGTTTTGTTAAACACCGATCTACTGTTTCCAATTTATTAATCTTCACCGACTATCTGTTTGAAAACATGGATAGACGTTTGCAAGTGGACGCTGTTTACACAGATTTCAAAAAAGCCTTCGACAAGGTCGATCACGAAATTTTACTTAACAAACTTGCATTTAATGGCATACGGGGAAACTTGCTCCGGTGGTTTTCATCCTACATTAAAAATAGAACACAGAAAGTTGTTGTTAGTGGCCATCAGTCAGATACAGTGTCTATAACTTCTGGTGTTCCACAGGGCTCAATTCTGGGACCACTTCTATTTAATATATATATAAAAGACATTGGGAAATGCTTCTTAAGTACCAAATTTCTTATGTATGCTGATGACTTGAAAGCCTTTAAAAACATTGGTACAATAGAAGATTGTTTAAAGTTTCAAGAAGACTTAGATAGACTCTCAGCATACTGTCTTGACAACAAACTACACTTGAGCGTCTCCAAATGTCATTATATAAATTTCACTAAAAACAAATTTATAACAAATTTTAAGTATAAGCTAAATAATGCCTTGCTGAGTAACAACTCTATTGTAAAAGATCTTGGTGTTCTACTGGACAACAAGTTATCGCTTAATCAACACGTAGAGAGAATTGTTAATAAATCATTCAAGATGTTTGGTTTTGTCATGAGATCATCTACTGAGTTCAAGCGGCCCTCCACCTATCTTTACTTATACAAGACGCTTGTACGCTCGCAGCTCGAATATGCGGTCCCAATCTGGAATCCGTTTTATAAGAAATATACAGATATGGTCGAGAAAGTCCAGCGTAAATTTCTTCGCGCCTTGTACTATAGGTGCTATAAACGGTGTTTGTCATATTCACAATTACTTAGCAAATACAATATATTATCTTTAGAATCTAGACGTAAGTTTCTAGAAGCCAACACACTACATGGTATTGTTCATAATCACTTCGATTGCATTGATCTCACGAGTAAGTTATGCTATGTGGTCCCCCGCACCGTAAATAAGCGTAGTGTCCGAGCAGGAACATTGTTCGCTGTAAATGCCTGTCGGACTAATTCAGGATTGCGTTGCCCTGTTCGTCGTATAGTGGAGTCTTATAATCGCAACTTCACTGATATTGATATTTTTGTATGTTCGAAATCGAAATTTAAGACCAATGTTTATAAAATCTTATCTAATGATAATAAGAAATAGTGTGAGTATTTTATTTTATTCTAAATTTATTTAGTGTTACCATTCGGATTATTGTTATTTAATTAATTGCATTCTATTGTCAACTCCTTTATTTAATTTTTTGTTTTTTTAATTTAAATTATGATTTGTGATAATTAGGAACAATCCCAAATTTTGAATTTTTATCGAACAAATTATGTATTGTTCTTTTTCTTTTTTAATAATTAATTAATTTTATGGTATTTTAATAATCAATATTATTTTTTTGATAATTTCAAATTTCTGAGTAATGCTTACCTAGTGACACTTCTTACCTTATTTTAATTTTGTTAACATGAGGATAATGTAGTGGGCTGCAATATTGTTAATACTACTTATGTTACTGTAATTTGTAAACATTTTATATTGTAGCTGTTTATTGTCCCATAATAAATAAATAAATAAATAAATGAAGGCCTCAAGCCAAGGCTTAAAAAAAAACTAAGCGAACAACACGCTAAGGGGTACGGACCTCGGCTTAGGAAAACCCCCAGCGTTGCCCTAAGCCGAGGTCCGTACCCCTTAGCGTGTTGTTCGCTTAGGACATCAAGAGACAAGCTGGAACGGAATTAGAAGTCACGTCGTGCAGATAAACATTTATGGTTTAAATGACCTTCCTTTACGTACGAGCATAATTAGGTATCGGACAAATAAAATAACATACGGGTTACGGGTTACGGTCCGTACTTTATACGCATTACTCTTCGTTATTCCACAAAATGTGTTGGGAATATCGGTGGTTTAGGTTTTTTATCAATAATCCAATGATCGTATTTTATTTAAACGTAAAAAAGGTATTGTCGGTGCCCGGCGGCACCCGAGTCGTAAATTACCGTGTCCCGCGAGGATTGCCTCTCCTAACTCCAATGTATATTAATCAACACATAGGAATAAAAGTGTTAACAGAGAATTCTTTTATATACTTTGTGGGACAGACTATGGAAATACAAGCTGAACAATGCGCTGATTTTGTTTTTTGGTTTTGTAAAACACTTTGTGGTAGTTTAAGCCTGCGGTTTTGATTATTGAGTAAAGATATAAGTGAGTGGCTTTGTTATTGTGACATTTATACGTTTGCTGTTAATGAATTAAGCGCAAAGGACGGACAAACCGATTCCATATGACCAAAAGACACCATAAAATAAAATAATTATAAGTCGTTTAGAATTCAGCATAAGGCAACTCACTACTGGTTATATGCATCTTCCAAGTTGTTTGCGCCACAGCACTTATTGAACCTGTCGTCCTTCCAACATTTTCTAGATTTAATTACCCGAGTAAAACCAACCTAACTTACTGACCTGTCAATCGAACTATGAACCACTGTAACTCCCAAGACCATTGAGCTTCAAATACACACTTCATAAATGTATATTCATTTCACACATTATTCATTCAGCGGTCATCAACAGCGGTTCCATAATAGTGAAAGTTTCACAGTCCAAAGATTATATTTATATTATATATTTGTAAGTACCTACTTGCATCGCCATTCGCCATGTTTGCTCATCCACTCTCATAAAGCCATGTTTATTTATTTTCGCTTTCTGCAGCTTCCATGCTGCAAAAACTGTATAAAATAAATGCTTTATATTTATACTTAAAATCTTTACTCAATCATTTTTGCAAAGAATGTATTGATGAACTGCAAACTCTCTAGTTAGATAATAGTTCTAAGCAATCGGCCTGCAGTTTGATGTTTTAAGCTAATATTTATTTACCGCTCTAACAAAATCTACAGGTTATTCCTAAGTGCTCACGTGCCCTGGCACTTTAAAAAAATGTATAAAAATGACTTGAACTGTGAAATCTGACTGTGAAACTGTGAATCAAAAATGTAAAGTTTAGAACGAAATTTTATGTCTTACTTTTTAGCTGTGCCTACCTTACAAAAATCGTAAACCACTACTTGCTATGTAAACAGCAGTGACACAAGATTTTCTAACATAATTAAAATACACAAAGTGGATTAAATGCGTATTATTACAGCTTACTCAAAAATTACCAAACGCTATTTATATTATACATATATACATTCAGGCACATTGGTTAATCTGCAAGGTTAAGCTGCGCATGCTGCATCATTATTTATACACGTAGATGTTTCTGAGGCAAGGAAGGATCTATTAGTATCAGTATCTATTTTATTTTTTAAAGAATTCTTTAAAAAATAAAATACATAGAACCTTCTCCTTTTATCAAGTCGGTTAATTAATCTGTCCTGGTTTCTGTTTATTGCAATTCAACTAACGTTTGTATGTTGAATTAGGAGTTTAGCTTGCAAGCTAAAATATAATGTATTGATTACTAGTGAATCCTGTACTAGAAGGTAGAGGTATCTTACTCATTATCTTACCTACTAATCTATTTTTAGGTTTGTGTTGGCATCTGACCAGATAGAGCTTAAGGATTAAATTACATAGAGCGACTGCCATCTGACCTCGACATTCTGAGCAATTTCTGACACAGTTATAAAAAGGATTAGTTGTCAGACTTTTTTTGGCTTCGCACTGTTTGTGCATTCTGCCAATGCCACGTTTAGTTTCAAGGAGAAAAGTTAGTTAGGAAATATATTTTGATAACTATTTTAACGCAGTTGTCAGACTTACTGGCACCTAAATACGTACCTACTCATAAGCGTAAAGGTCTGGTAACTCACAGTTACCTAATAGATTATGTAAACTATCGGCCACTGTTGACGTTTAGCCAATTGAGCCACGTGCTCCACACTCCACAGTCACACATACGTGTAGTAGATCCTTCCTTGCCTCAGAAACATCTACGTGTACAAATAATGATCACCCATTCTCAGACTGGCTGCAGCATGCGCAGCTTAACCTTGCAGATTAACCAATGTGCCTGAATGTATAAACACTTAGAACTAGATATTTATAGTCATGTTTACCGCAAATAAACGTTTATTCATTCTTTCTTTCAATGTAAGATGTGTTTAGAGGTCATACTACGTTCTTTACTAAGTGTCGCCTACATTCCTCTGTGAAAGAATGCTGATATCTGAAATACAGATATTTTATATCTAGTTCAGGCACAGATGTTCGAAATCGGTACCTGTAATCTGTATCTGTTCATAGAAACAAGTGTCATAAAGTGTATCATTATGCTATTAAATTGTTGTATCAAATAAAAAAATAAATATAAATCTTCAATTTGTATTACAACCTTCAACAATGCTTAGAAAATAGGTAGCATGAATTTCAGTGAATTAAGGTCATACAGATAGTAAACGCTGACTCTCAAACCAGTAGACCCTATGACTTAAGAGTCTGTTTCCTGCTGTCACGATGATGCCAAAAACTTTTACAAAAAAGTGTGTAATGTCGGGAAAAAAAATCATGGCAAAAACAGATAAAAGTATAATGAAAGTAAAAAAAAAAGAATATACACTAATTCAGCTTCCACATAACGATGGACCATCACACTTAATCATTCCAGTAGATACAAAATTATACTACAAAGCGTTCCCAAACTATTCAATTACCCAAAAGGCATTTGCACTATCGGATTTCAATTAAAGTAAATTCAGTTGAAATTTTTAAAAATAAAATATTTTATTTCGCAAAATTGAGTGAATCCATTCCAGTGCGTTTGAACCGAAGCGGCCGGGGCCGGTGCGGCGTAGTAATTTTATTTGTAATGCCATAGATTACATATGCTACAGAAGCGAAATTCCCGCTGCGAGTGTATTTGCAGTTTTGGGCATGTCTGGCATAATGCGCTCCACACTTGATCATAAACAAAATTAACAAATATCCAACTGTTTTGGTTTAGGCAAGCGTGAGTCATAACAGGCTTACTTACAAAGTAGGATAAAGTCTGGAGAGTTAGGTGATAGGCACACCGAACCTATTTCGATGAAGTTTGGCACACTGGTAGAACATGACTTTGCCAGTCGATAAAAGTTTGAATGAAATGGCTACAGCACGACAAATTGACGTAGTGCTTCAATGGGCTCAAATTTTTTGTTAAGACCTTGAGTTGCACCTAGGGTTGCCAAACTACTGTAATAAAAAAAGTTGTAGGCGAAGCTACTATATTTTCATTACAATACAAAATGATGAAACAAGCGCAATAGGGCCTGTATTTATCTCATAAAAGTTGACTTGATGGTATTTTGTAGCCTTAATTTAGAGTGTAATAATATATAGCTAAGAGTCATTTAAAAAAACCTGTTACAAAAGAAACAAATATGCACTAAAGAAGACATGCCTACTACTTTTTTTTTTGGCATTACTATATCTAACAGACAATGGCCTCGAAAATACTTTAATTATTAGGATATAAAAAGTCCACCCCTATGCGATTTTATTATTCTGTGGTAACGGCCTAGTGGTTTCGGTTGGCTTGGAACTTATGCTGATGTATTTACCGTAAATAGAAACAGGGAAGCTGTGGTTTTGATCCCCTATATATATCCCCTATACTATACCTACTCTGCATTCTATGCCACCTAGAATCGGATAAGGGAGATGTTTGCACTGTTTTTTTTTGGCTTCTTGGATATACATTCTGCCAAAAAAGTATCGAGAATGCATGATTTGTCAATGGTTACAAATTGTTTTTTTTTTGTTTTGTTAGATTGGCACATCTGTTTTCTATTTAGATTTTATATTGCTGTTTTTAGTTAGATCATACTTCAATCGCGAGTCGCTGAGGACATGCTAGAATGAGTCAATTCCGACCCAACATTCATGAAACGCATTGTTACTGGTGATGAGACTTGGGTTTACGAGCTTGACATGCAAACTAGTCAACAAGCTTCGGAGTGGCTGGCGCATTCCAACTCAACCAAAACCTAAAAAACCACGCCAAAGTCGATCAAAAATCCAAGTCATGTTGACAGTTTTCTTTGACTATCGCGTTGTTGTGCACTGACAATTCTGGCCGGAAGGTCAAACGGTAAATAAAGAATAATATTTGATCATTAAGAGAGCGTCGTTTAAGAGAGCAAATTCGACGAAAAAGGCCAGATATGTGGAAAGAAAATTCTTGGATTTTGCATCACAGTTATACGCCTTCTGGGATGACGATCTGCGAAAGGCTGCAGGCAGATGCTGGATGCGTCTAGCTGAAGACAGGGCGCTATGGCGCTCATTAGGGGAGGCCTATGTCCAGCAGTGGACTAATATAGGCTGATGATGATGATGTTGATGAATGACAATGCATTCATCATCATTATGAACGAATTGTTGACCAAAAACTTAACAAAACCATCGAGCAAGCACCTAATTCACTAGATATGTATCCAGCCCACTTCTTTCTTTTTCCTAAACTCAAATTACCACTTCGTGGCACCCGTTTTCATTCGGTACTCGTAGAAGACGTAAGTTTAGGAGAATTCGCGACGAGAACTGAACTCAATTCCGGAAAAAGCGTTAAAAATGTTTTGATAAGTGTATTATTCGTTTCTGAAGGGCCACACTTTGAAGGCGATAAAATAAATTTGGATGAATAAAGAACATTTTGTGTATTATTGATCGTTTCCTGGTACTTCCTTGACAGAGTAGTATGTAGTGTAAACTCAAATATTTTGTGATTTAAATATATGAGTTTGTATGTATGGGGCAATCCTTGGAACTACTGATCCTATTCCAAAAAATCTTGACAATATTTCCGAGTGTCCTACGATATATATTTATGTTGAAACAAGATACGCGGACGAAGGCATGGTCAGAAGCTAGTATACAATATAGGTAAGTTTTGGGTTCATCATAAAGGCTCCTTAAATCAGGCGCGACACGCGACACGAATCCTATGTGTCGCGTCGCGTGTTGCACCTGTTTGTTATTATTAGCCATGGAGAGAAGTTTGCCTGTTTCGTCTTGACATTGCGTGCATTTATTTGGTTATTCAAGGATGCCAACCTTTTAATGATGAAGTTACCTACAATTGCAATTATGGATTCCTGTTAAGATGAATGTAGCACGCGGAATTTAAAATTTCTTAAGTTTTTAGCAAAGTGTGACTGTTTGTCGTAGAATGTTGATCAAAATTAATAAACGCGAAAGTTTGTGAGCACGGATGGATGTTTTTTACTCTTTCACGCAAAAACTACTAATCGGATTTGGATGAAATTTGGCACACAGATAGTTTATAACCTGGATTAACACATAGACACTTTTAATCCCGATACTTCACGGGATCAAGATTTATGCGGGTGAAACCGCGGGGAGCAGCAAGTTATGATATAATAATTACTAAATTGTAATCATTTAAATCACGAATACAGCTCTCGTAATTATATATTCTGCGTCTATTCGACCGTCAAGGGTTCACGAAATAGTTTAATTTCCATCAAATATTATTTCGATGATGCCTTAATGTTATATATAAGTCATTATTTTATATTATTTTGTAGTATAGCCACCGTATTAAGTTTTGCTCAAGATACAGCGTAAAACAGCGCAGAATTTTAAAAACGTTAAAAAAAATATCGTGGGTTTCGTCGACGGTTCCCTCTTCAGAAAACTTCTGAAAGTGAATATTTTCTTGACACCTTTACAAGTAATGTTTCACGACTTTTCGTATGAGAAAAGAACACGTTTTCGACATGTTCACATAACGTTCTATGAGATGAAGTTTTTATTTTCATAGTTCAGAACTCAACTTTCGAACAAACGTTGTATTTCTTGGAATTATTTTATCACTCTTGAAATATCTTCTTGCGTCTGAAAATAAACTAACTTGGCATCTATTTTTATACTGTCTTATTAATCGTCAAAATCTCTAACTAATATTATAATTGCGAAACCAAGTTTTTATTTCTTTGTTGCGATTTGATTGAAATTTCGAACACACAGACCATGACCTGCGTAAGGACGTGCTTTTATCCTGGATCGCAGACAATGTCGCGGGCAACAAGCCGCAAGCAAGTTTTGAACATTTTTGGCATGAGCCGTCTAAAATAACGTTCATAAAATAATTTCGAAAAGTTTTTTAGTTTGTGGTACACGGTAAGTGTACTACAAACTAAAAAAACGGACTAAAATGAGTGCGTTAGGAAATTATTTTACACACATACATACATACATAAACTCACGCCTTCTTCCCATGGGGGTAGGCAGAAACCACAGCAGACCACCTGCTACGATTCTTACAATATTACATACTCCTTTTGCCTCGTTTACGTTCATACATCTGGTCATACACACACGCCGGTTGCGAGTGCTACGCACCTGACCTTTTTGAACAACATCTCCAATAAGGTCCTCCTAGGGCTTCCTCTCCCGGCGTTTCCACTCACATCTGCCTTTTAAATACCTTTTGTTAGTCTCCTTTCATTCATCCTCTCAACATGACCAAACCATCTAAGCATACTCCTTCAAATTTTTGTCATTACATCTTCTTTCAAACCGCACCGTTGCCTTATCACACCATTCCTCAGCCTATCATTCATAGCCACACCACACATGCTCGCATGACGCATTTCCACCGCATTTATTCTGCTTTAATTTTTGCTACAACCAACATTCACTTCCATACATAAGCGTAGGCACCAGCACACCATTGTGAACAGCCAGTCGTGACTTTTTGGACACCAACTGGTTGGCCATAATTTCATGTGTAGCACCATTCAATTTGTAGTCACCATGTCGTGCAATTGTGCTGCTGATGATGTAAGTAGAACTTGATTATCTGCATAGATAAGGCATTTGACAGGCAACTCATTCATCGTCAATCCACACTGTCAGACAACTACCCATGTACAGGTTGAACAGCCACGGTGACGCTACACAACCCAGTCTAACACCCCTTGAGATGCAGAACCAGTTCGTGTATGCCCCATTTATCCTAACACAAGCACGACGACGACGGTTCGGCTCCTACTTCATCAGGTCAGTCCCTCAATGTCATCCTCACGGTAGGGCCTAATATGCAGGACTCGCTGTTCGCTATCTTAATAAGAGCTCCAAAAAATAAGTTCCTCTTCACGGGTGACGTTCAGAAAATATATCGTCAAATCCGTGTCCAGGAGGAGGATCGCAATCTTCAACTTATTTGATGGAGTTCCAGCTACTCGTACTTAAGCACTCGGTGTCTATGGCAGATTGGTGAAGAATATTCTGATCCTATGGTTAAGGACATAATTCAACATGATTTCTTTGACGACGATCTCTTCACCGGTTCTGAAAGTGTGGATACTGGTGGATACCCTACGTTATATTCACGAATCTGGAACTGAAGAATTAAAAAACGGAATCTCTTAAATCAAAACGTCTCTTAGAACCGACTACCACTATGCATGTCAAAATAACTCGCAAAGGTAATAAAACCACCAGTCAGGCTACAGAAACTTGCGTGGTTTAGTTGAAATCTTTGATGAAGCATTTCACCATCACTTTTTCTGTTATGGTGTTGCCAGTGTTGACCGGTAACCTACCTAGAATATCCGTTGACGTTAAAAACTTAATATGTCAAGTGACTCTTTTTAGCGGACCCCCACTTCCACCAACCAGAAACTGTTTGAAGTTTTGAACTCTGACAATTTATGTAATGAGATTGACGAACGTGATACTATCGAACTACTATTTATAGCCAACATTGCAATCAAAGTATTACGCAAAAACATAACTCGAACAGTCATGATGAAAGTAATTACAAGGATTCAAATTCAAGTTAAGGTTCAACTGCAGGTCCATGTTATCATGATCATCTTGAAATAGGTTTTAAATTACCTCAAATTCAAGTTCTAAGTTCGACAGGTCTTGCTTTCGTTGGCTTGAGTTTCGTGACACATTCTTATCTACAGAACACAATAACGACCGCATTGCTCCCATTCATAAATTCTATTATCTTATTTCGCGCATTATTGCTAACTTAGAGGTATCCAGCGCAAATTATGCGTGTGCTTGGAAATTATTATATGACAGATGCACGACAATTAATAACTGATCATATAAATTCATTATTATATAATATAAAACCAATCACAAGCAAGTCTGATAAATCATTACGATTCCTTGTGGATCATGTTAATAAAATAAAGTCTCGGTCTTAGTTCACGTGACTGGGATATTTTACCCATTCACATAATGAGCCCCAAACATGATAGCCACACCAAAACTAAGTGGGAAGAGTACCGGGGCACGTTGGATACTAATATACCTAATATGCTACATTTTTTAAGTTTGTTATTGATCGCGTTGATGTACTTGAGTCAATAAATAGTAGTCATACATTCTAAACCTAAGACTCAGACAACGTCAAAGCTTATAGATTCTAACAATAAATTAAAATCTCATAATTCATCATTATTAATCTCATCATTCCTTTCTAATAGTGAAGACAATAATATATTGTGTGGCGTTTGTAATGGTAATCATCGGCTTTATGATTTATCCACCTTTTTGGCGGAGTGTGACCGTTTGCGAAAGCTTTGTCACAACTGCTTAAGGTGCGATCACTCTGCTTGCAATTGTCGCATGCATCCGTGTCGCATGTGCAACAACAGGCACAATAGACTTTTGCAAGACAATCTGGTAACAAACATATTTCCCGTGTTGTCACCATTTCACCCGACATCACTGACGATACTATCGTTAATTTTTCTAATCAAAATAACCATCAAGTTCTACTGTCTACTGCTTATCTTAAGGTAGCTAATCCTACCACCAATCAAACACAGAAGCTCTTTTGGATTGCGTAGTCAGTCATCATTCAATACTGAAGCCCCAAAATGCGGCGGCCGTGACAGGATATCAAAACCATTTTTAGTAACGAAAATTACGCCCCAAAGCAAAGAATCCAGTCAAAATGATTAATGAGAAGGTAATTACAGCTGCTAAAAAGAAATACACACACTACACGTTGAGATGACAAGCTAGGTAAGTTCCTAAAGTTGTAAGGAATGTATAAAGGTACCTACTTCGTTTCCCCTTTTCTTAATTCTAGCGTTTCCCGGCTAATTGTCAAGATCCGCATTGTACAAAGCAACGACTGGTAGCCTCATTAGCAAGCTCATGATGTTTCTTTATTAATTATGTGGCGAGTTTGTACTAACTGCCTGGCTGAAAAGCACCAAGACAAAACAAATCCCAGTACATGGTTGAATCTACATATGAAAGGGCGTTGGCTTAAAAATCTCTACGAAGGTAATGTCAGCCTTCCTATTAAGCGAGAGCCTAGTCAATTTTGAAGTTCCCATTTTTTCGTATTTTCTATTTTGTATTGCAGTATCGAAAGTTAATATTGTTAATTTTGCGAAAATATAAATAAATGTTCTATAGGCAAATATTTTTATCAAATCTTTTCAAAGTACTTTCCACTTGCCTCTATACAATGTTTCATACGTCTGAATAAGTTTTTGAAACACTTTTTCCAGTCCGCCGTAGATACCTCTTTTACAGCCTGCTCGAACGCTGACAGCGCATCTTCCGGCGACAAAAATTATATCCCTTTGAGCAGATTTTTTTATTTTCGGGAATGAAAAGATGTCACACGGTGCTAGGTCAGGGCAGTAAGGACGGTGACCCAGGAGTTTGACCTTCGTCTTGCTTCTGAGCATAGGTGAGGTTGTGCGGCACCCAGCGTGAAACTATCATCCTCACGCGAATATGCATGTGTAGAATTTCGTGAAGGCTTCCCGATCCAACCTGCAGTATGTGCTGAATCTCTTGATACGTAACTCGCCTATTGTCTTGGATTAAATCTTTCACTGCTAGCACTTTTTCTTCCGTAACAGCCGTCAAAGCGCGACCACATTCTTCATCCCCCAAAGTTAGTCGACCGCGCTTGAATTCGTTATACAAACGATACACGATTGCTTTAGAAGGGCCTTCATCCATGAATGCCATTTGAAGTCTATCGAACGATTCGTCCGGTTTCAGGCGACACTTGAAATCGTAAAAAACATTGCGCGAAAATTTTCCCGGTGCAGTTCCATTTTTTTATGAGACACGATAATTTGAATTAGCTCGCAAACAATGTGGAGGGATATTTTTTAATTAGACTACAACTAGCCAGTCTCAAAAAAACTTTTTTTCGCAAAACGTTCTTAGTGGCCTGGTACCTATCTAAGTAATTCTACATCATCACATCAGCAAAAACTCGTATCTTGCTGCTCCCCAAGCATCGCCACATCGGGTGGTCCAATTGATTGGACTTTGTTAGCACGCGTAGCGCGTAGTTAAGTCGGCAGAAGAATAGACAAAGTGACAGATGAATAAAGAAATCTGTCATTTTGTCCATTCTTCCTTCGACTGACAAAACTGGTTTCTATGGTAGTCATGGTACGCGTGCTAAGTATTTGCACGCGTACCATAACCACCATGAAGATAATATAATTTTGATATCAAGAATACTCCAGGTTGCAGTATTGCTGGTTAGATAACCTGCTTAAAGTCAAGGTAAACATATTCTACATAACTATGCGGAAAAGATGGATTCAGGGTTGTGTCTTCATAGTCGATCATTCCAAAGATAAGTCTGTTTTTAATTTAAGTACTAATGAATTATTTAGCACCCCATTCAGATGGAAAACAACTCAACTTATTTTATTAACCATTTACAGATCAGTATGCAAGACCCAACTTAAAGACGTATTACTCGCAAGATTCTCCAAACCACATTCTATATTAAGTGTAGGATGAATTACCCGACGTGGAGTTATGCGAAAAAAAAAGGTCTAAGGTGCGCGACGAAAATACGTTCGTGAGTGGGTCACCTTAGCCACCTCACGCTTTGTTACCGAGGGTTTAAGGAAACAATAAACAACAATACGCTCGATCTTGCTTCAATGGGCCTCCGGGGCCCACAAAATGATGTGCCATAAGGCAGGAAGTACAATAACACCTTGTATAATGGATGGAAGGTGCCTCACAACGCAAGACGGATAGCCGGGCCGTAGCAAGAAGTGTGGCATGTTTTATTCATAATTCTTGAACCGGTGTGAGTGCCACTGGGCGAAATTTATTTCTTAAACTGTTTATATTATGCGATTTAATTTTAGTAATAGGTTTGATGAACTAGTTTTTAGTTTGAAGAGACGTTGTGGTGGTTTCAGTCTTTGGCTTTCCGAAAACTGTAAAACCAACATTGTCTACCTTATTTATACAGCATGTATCACAAAGGCGTGGTGAAATCTAAGGGTAAATTTGTCCACACCCTTCTGAAACATGGATATGTACCCAGTAGGTATATAAGTGCACTATCTACTAGGGACTCAAACTGTAACCGTTATAAGTAGTTTTTTTTACACTGTTTTTCAAACTGTTATAAAAGAAACACATTTATAAATGTAACAGATGCAGTAATGTTACTGCTGTCAGCCAGACGCGGTGTTGCCAAAATAACCTCAATCCAGTCGGGATTGTGACTATATTGGCAACGCCGCGTTTACCTGTAACACTTATTAAAACTGTGAACACTATTTTTATATTGATTACAGATATCTTACTGTAAAAAAATATAAATCAAATTATTTTATTTCACATAAACCTACATGGGCACTTATGAAACGTCAGAATCCAGGTGCACGGTTCCAATTGGTCGTTTCCTATGGAGAAGAGAAAGCAAGGAACTCCATGGTTACTCTTTTGAAAAATATTTGACTTTTACAATGTTTTCAAATTACAGTATTAATAGGTATGGGAAGACAGTGTAGGCCTTTCAACAAGTACCATGTGTTTAACAAATAGACAATGGTCTATAAATTTACAATCTACTAGGCCTACAACGTTCTCACAATTACAAAATATAAAATAATCTAGAAAAAAAAAAAAACAATTTAAACCAAATGGCATGACTGACATTTCAACTGTAACTCAAATCTGAATTAGCATGCTGTCCACAAAAGCCAATAATGAATAGTTGAAATTAAAATTGTGGGTACATAATGTCAAATACTGATAATAGTAAGAGATCAGTGAAAAGTTAATATCTAATAATAAAAAATAAACACCGTTATTTGGGAGCAGTTATTAGAAATTTACATATTGATGCCGTTTATGAGGTACCAGAGAAGCTACATGTGCAGAAGGAATTATTGCCAAACTTCCTTGTCTTCGAAGTAGTCTTTAATCTTATAATATGCTTTTTTGATAAGGACACGTTTGATGCGGGTTTTGAACTTTCCAGCGCTAAGTTCTGTAACCGACTATGGCAACATTTTATAAAAGCGGATACTGTTTATCAGAAATGACTTTCTTGTGCCTGACTTGTGCGTGACTTTCAGCGCGATGTCGGCGGACCACCAGTGCAGCTGGCGCCTTGTGGGTTGTGTGCGGACACGGGGCATGGACGCATCGCAGATTTGCGTCATTGCCCCGCGGAACCACTGCGCCTCCGTTTCGACGTCGACGGGTTCGTTCGTTTGCGACTCCCGGACCCAGGCCTGGATTATTGCGGCGTCCTCGAGAAATTCCCTGTCGATTCGCTTAAGCGACCAGTGAGGACCATCCATTGTCGGGGCCAACGCGCGGCCACCGCTCGAAGTGTGGGTGGAGACGTCGAATCGAATATATCGATGATCCGATAACGTGTCCAGATCCACGGCAACTCGAAAGTCGCGCACACGGCCCACAACAGCGGAGCTTGCGAACGAGAGGTCCACTATGGACCCACCCCGCTGTTGCACGCACGTGTGCACCGAGCCCCGATTTAGGACGGTCAGGCCGGTCTCGACCGCCTACTCCTCCAACACCTCGCCCCTAGGATCGGTGATCGGGGATCCCCACGCCACAGACTTGGCGTTGAAATCCCCGAGCAACAGCATCGAGCGAGTGTGGAACCGGCTCACGAAGGCGCCATCTCGACAAGGAACCCCACGAAGTCAGCGAGACTCTTGTTGGGAGAGAAATATACCCCAATTGTGACAATTCTGTCAACGAGGGAGGCCACCCAACCGTGTCCTCGGGACGGACTGACAAGACTCTCGCCAATGATGGCCACCAAACCGTCTAGGTCCACTGCTCATTTATCGCGGGGGGGGGGGCCAAAATACGGCTTGGCGACCACAGCCACGTTGATCAACCACTCGGCCATGCTCTGGAGCAATAGATCCTGAGCTCTGGCAGAGTGATTGATATTAGCCTGAAGGAAACGGAATTGTGCCATTAGTGGTATTCCATTTCCTCGGCTCCTCCTTCCCTGGGCTGGGAGTCGGCTGCTGGGTTGCTAGGCTGTAGGAGGGGCGCAGATCCTCCGACTGCCCTAGTCCTCTTGAATGTGGGTTTGGGTGCCTTGCAGGCTTTTCGCCAAGTCTGTGCTCCGTTGGCTTTCCTGCAGTTGCGCAATGACTGCAGTGTGGTGCCGCGGAGCACTGGGCCGCCTTGTGGCCAGACTGACTGCAGCGATAGCACTGATGGCTGCCATCTATTTCGGCGGTGCATTGTGCCCGGACATGCCCAGTGCCCAGGCATCGATAGCACCGCAAGGCCCTGGGTGCAGCAGCCTAACCCTCGCCGCAACCCACCCCACCAGCAAACGCCCTCCGTCGGCGACCTTCTTTGCCACCGCTACAGGGCACCGCACCCAGATCGTATTACTTACTAATATTTTTACTAATTTAATGTATTTTTTATTTTTACAGGACGGTAAGAATTGGACAGCTAGTTAAGGTATCGTCCCCTGTCAGGTCTATGGCAACGGTGGGCTTCTCATACTCCAGTCCAGATACACTACCAACCAGCTCATTAAAATGTTCATTGGTGTTGGCAACCTGTTCGCTGGCTTTCAGAGAGTTGATGGTGGAGATAGTGTTGTGTGCCTTGCATAATTCTGCTTCAAGGCCTGATATGCGTTTCAGTGCCTGGTCATGAGTGTCACTGCATTGATGAAAGTCTGACACTAGTTGACGGAGATGGTGATGCTGGTCAAGTAGGTCCATGTGCTGGGTGTGAAATTCAAGAATTACATAACATAACATAATACAGCATCACGCCTGATGTCCCCGAAGGGTTAGGCAGAGGTGCACCTATTTCGCCAATTATGCTTAAGTCCCATGTAATTGGGGGCGAGCCTATTGCCATCAACCGGGCACAAATCCAGATTCCGGGCAACGACTGAGAAGTTCTAGATACAAAAACCCGACAACACTTTGCCTGACCTGGGAATCGAACGCTCAGCAGTAGGTCTTGCGACCACTAGACCAACGAGGCTGTCACACTTTTGTAAAATGTTTTGGGTTAACACATTTATAAGTGTAACTTGTTTAATTCTGAAATCAATCCAAAATGTAACACTTATGTATAATTCTGTAACATTTAAGAATGTGTTTTAAGTCCCTGCTATATTTAACAAGTTTTGTAAATGGGACTGTATTTGCTGTTGTATCAACAGATCAGTCAGATAACTTATCCTAGGTGGTGAAGCTGGTCATTAGTAATTTATCCACAGTACAGACAGACCAGCGTGCATTAGCATTGAATTAGCCAATTTTATAAACCTAAGATACACATAGTTTGATAACTCTTGATGCGGTTTTAATGGGTATACATTAATCTTTATTTATTCTAAATTAGTTTTTTACCTTGATGAACTCTGAATTTAATTACAATAAGCTATATGACCTTCGCCATTAATTAATTTTCATACTTTACATGGGTCACCAACGAATTAACGAATTTACAAATTATATTTAATTATAATCTTTACACAAAACTGCTAATAAATATGCTTAACAACACATAAAGATAATAAATACTCGTAAAACATAATAACGAGACGGCGATGAAAACTTATGATTCCAGTTTCTCGAATAACTATAAATAAATTGCCTAGAGATAAGTCTACCTACTATCTATAAATATAAATATAAATATAAATATGGGATCTGGAGGCAAAAGCCCTCGCGCACGTATGGGAGTGGCGCGAGGAGGCAAAACGCCGGGGTGTAACTCCGCTGCCGCGACAAATCACGGTACAGCGGACAGAGCTCCGGCGGGATCTCATGGCGACATGGAGGGTGCGATTGTCGCAACCCAGTGCTGGGCACGCCACAATAGCGGCGGTAAGTCCCCTCTTTGAGGAGTGGTTGGAGAGGCGCCACGGCGTCCTCACCTTCCGCCTGACACAGGTCCTCACCGGACACGGTTGTTTCGGGAGGTTCCTGTGTCGCATAAGGCGGGAGGAGACGCCCGGGTGTCACCATTGTGTGGATCGCCCGGAGGACACGGTGGAGCATACGGTGGAGGTATGCCCAGCTTGGGCGGAGCACCGCAGTGTCCTCAGGGAGGCGATTGGCGGCGGCGATCTCTCGCGTCCGGCCCTGGTCCAGGCCATGGTACGGAGCGAGAGGGAATGGAAAGCCGTCACCTCCTTCTGCGAAGCAGTAATGCTCGCAAAGGAGGAGGCGGAGCGCGTGAGGGAGAGAGCCTTGCGCCCTCACGCCCCTAGTCGCCGCAGGAGACGCCCTGGGCGTCGGGAATCGCAAGCAGATTCCCGGCCACCGTAGGCGCGGGCTTGCGGACGGCGAGCCATGGGTAGCTCGCCGTCCGGTAAGGACCAAGCCCGGGTCGACGGCGCGTTGTGTTCCACGCGCGCCTCAAAGAGATGTCAGCACAAAATGACGGGGTCCGATAGGGCCGACGCCTCAGGGTCGCGGGTTATTCCACAGAGAAAACCGTGGCCCTGGCACAGGCAACTGAAGGAACACGGGTGGGTTTTAGTCAGTAAAAGTCTGACACGCCCTCCCGCTCCACCCAGAGCGGGAGAAGTCATTTGATGATTTCCCACCCACAAAAAAAAAAAAAAAAAAAAAAAAGGTCGGGCAACGTGTTATTGGGTTTTTCTATCTGGAATTTCTTAGTAGCAGCCCGGAGTATGGATTTGTGCCCGGTTGATGGCAATAGGCTAGCCCCCTATTACATGGGACTTAAACATAACTGGCGGAATGTGGGTGTACAGGTACAACCTCTGCCCAACCCTTCGGGAAAACAATGCATGATGTTATGTTATGATGTTATGCATAGAAATAGATTATTTAAGTACAAATTTTCCTTCAAATATTAACTAATTAAAAACTTGATTAGTGCTTTCATAAACCAAGAGTAAATTAGCTTACCTGAGTACTTTATGGCACTAGCTTTTCATCCCGTGAACAAACTAAGCTTAGTTCGAGTGGGCAAGGCTACTAAATATTCATAAGCCGCATGGTCTCCTATTAAGAGTAGGTACTAACATCCTTAGTTATTATTCAACTTTTTTTTATCCTTTTAAATGATTACCTTTACTTGCTTTCTTGTAAACCGTTACAGCTAGAAAATTGTCTTCTATTAAATCGTCAGACTAGAAATTGCAAAACCACCATCAGTTGCTCCATGTAAAAATCTGGTATTCAGCTGCCTTCGGTTAGCATGGAACCCCAAAATAATTGGAGACAGCCTAGGCAGATAAATGAAAATACATTAATTTAGAACAGGTTAAAAGGCACTCAAATATTTTCTGTGAAATAAAAATCGTAACTACATTATTATAAATGCAAAAATAAGTTTGTTCGTTAATTTTTTACGCTTTCACTTTTAACGGCTGAACGGATTTGAATTAAATTTTGCACACAAAAAGGCCATGACCTGAGTAAGGACATTGGCTGACATGGGATGTGTGCCTCACAGCAGCGCCAAATAGGATCAGCTTAGCGAAAATGATGACAACCAGTGCCTTTAGTGCTATGCTGTAACCATTTCACCTTGAAAACATAAGGTGAAGTGAGCGTGGAGTGAGCTGTCAGTGCCACTGAAGCTAGGAATTGACCAAAGCGGGATGACACTGACAGCTCACTCCACGCAAGTCTTCACGGTGAGATTTTTACAGAATCGACTTGCTTGTTACTGGTTTCAACTGAACCAGATGATGAATATGACCATCGCTTGGCTTATAAAAATGGGCAATCGCAAAGAGGCTGCCGCATCCTGCCCTTGAAGCGATCCCTTAGTCACCTCTCGCTTAACCGAATGGTTTGAAAGCAACAACACGTTACACCCCTAAATAATTAAACCTAATCAAATCAAGTGACGGCAAACTTTACTTAAATCATAATACGAGAACTTGCATGGCCAAGTAACATTTAGCTCTAACTTCATTGAGTATGCATCCATAGAGGAATAAACACTGCACGTTTATATGCAGTGTAACAAATGACTCCACTAATGTCACTTTTCCTGACCCCTTTTAAACAAAAAGTGCAAAGCACGCAATCTGGTTATTAATTGCAAAGCGAGTGTTAAGTTAAACAGTTTTCTAAGAACAGTTTTCGTATTACCATTTTAGCTGGCGATCCGATTTCATGTTCATTTGTTTTTTTTTTTTATGAAAGTCAGTTTGATAACGCACGCGACAGACTGATTATGAGAAAAAATCTATTGTTTCATTCACTGAAGAAGTACTTCATCAATAAGGAATTTATGCTAGCATTCTAAACAATACTAAATGTTAACTGTATGATATCTAACTGGCTTAAAAGCCACAATATGTATTGTGTATCCAAACAATTTGCAACAAAACTGATCAATGCATGACGGTAGCTCGGAGCCGTGAACACGTCACAACATCGTCTTCAACGGCATGAATGAAACATGAGGGCCATCATGTGGATCCCTGCCTTTCACACATGTAACAGCCAGCTAAGGAAGAACACCCCTCCCCCGGCTTTGACCACAGATAATGAAGAAAGAGGGAAAGTTTCAGCGGTTGATGAAGGTCGAGGCAAACTGGATACTACTAGAATCGTCCTTAGGAAGTACGAATTGATGGTTGAATAGTTAGGCCGAAATTTATTGGTGTGGCACATTTCGTCTGTCCTTTATCCGCTGGTGACTCAAGAAGGTAAATACAGGTAGGATTTAAAGGAAAGCTTCGCATGTTTAAATGTCATCTGCAAAAATCGCGTTTCGTGAAATTTCATAACACATTCCCATTTACGTGTTTTAGCACTGCAATTAAATCCGGGGTCAAACAAACGTGTCAGTCGGTAAACCACTGGAGAGTTTTTATTCTCGCAATTTACATACCAATAAAATTTTACTGTTAAAGATACAATAAACTTTTGTTGACATATACAACTTGAAACATTACTATAAATTATAAGACTATTTTCTAATATCTGGCTTATTTATATTCAATAGGTGAGTGGGTATGCTAATGAAAGTTCATAAACTTTTCATGATCCCTCAGAAGTTTTCCAGTGAATTGTTTCATAATATGAAGTTGGGATATCTATGTGGGCGATTCCGTAGTCGATGATGATACGTAGGTTTCGGTAGGTTGTTTTTTTGTGTCGGTCGCCAACTGATTCGCAAAGCTTACAATAAACTTACAGAGGGACGCGGGGAAGATTAAAAATCGAGCGGCTCGCAGACACAATGAAAATGTTTTTTCACAGGCCCCTTTCAGGCGCGCGCTTTGTTTGTGGAACGAAGTTCGTCGTTTTTTCCCATATATAGTACGCTTCATCACGATTCTCTAGGGCGGGGGAAATATTGCGTAATGAATATCCCGCTCTGATTTCACTACACACTGATACAGTTGCATTCGAGTGCAACGATTCGTTAATTTGGGCAATAATGTCATCCGTAGATAGAATCCAATCACAATTGTCAGCGTGTTTAAACAGTTTGATGGGATATCGCATTGTTTTAACAATTTCGCAGGTGACGAATTTGATCGCGGGGATCGTAATTCTCGTATTGTACTGACTAGGGGTGTCATGTCGCAGTGAGGGGTATAAATTAAGTTTGCTTGGTATGTAAGCACCTCCGCGGGGGTTATTTATTGATGTGTAAACCCGCTAAAACTTAAACTACCTTACCTAAATAATTTATAGGTTCTAACACTCGTGCGTTCTCAAGATTGTTCAAGAATTTGAAGTGAAGGCGCGCACACACATAAAGTTATGGCTTCGTGCTCGAAGTTATGAGGAGCGGTGAACAGATATTAATATTGTTGACTGTACGATATTACTGAATGTTGTTGTTGTCACAATTTTGAATAATTTATGTCTGTGAGAAACGAATTTTACACAAACACGTTAGAGAGACCTAACTCTCTCGTTACTAAATATTAATATTAAAAAAAATGTGATTAATATTTAGTCCATTATGTATGATCATTAAGATGATTTCTTATCTGAGGAACTGCTCATATTTCTTGCTCCAATTACCTACGTTATAAATAAGGTTCACATCGTTTCATTTTAGGGACATTTTTATTACGTTCAAAAGTGGCAACTTGGGATCCAAATGTCATGTTACACTCGATAGCTGATATCATGTGGCTTTGGGATACTTGAGAAGAAGAACATACCTATTTAACGAGAAGTGGGATTCGTGTTTTATCTATTTTTCGGGAAAGTATTAAATTTTTGTGTGGAACAGCTGTTTTTTCGGTATTTCAAAAGCAAAAGCAAGGCAAAAGTTGTTCATAATTCTTGGGTCTCCTCTATCATCATATCCCTATAAAATAATAAACACAATGTTCGCTAAAACTGTTTTTATAAATATTTATATTGTTTATACGTAGTAGCTATGTAAATATGTGTTAGTAATTATCACTTAGCTACTTTTTAAATACTTGTGTACGACTTATGCTACGTCAAAGCTGAGTACTTAAGGTGATTGCGTAGTGGCACTTCCCCATACATAATTTCGGGTAACAAATCTCGATATACAAACGATTTTTGCTGAATTTAAGCAAGAATATGAATTCTCTATGATTAGTTATTCCAGCGTATTGACAAAAACTTATAAAAAAACAGTATTTGTAGGATAAACAGAGCTGACAAAAAACGAAAAATGTTTATTTGTGTGATTGAGCAGAATCACGCCCTCTACCAGACATACTACGAACCATCGAGAAACAGTTGCTGAGTATCAAGAAGATACGGGTACTAGTTATCGCTTCGGTATCAGTTTATCGTTAGATGGCGTTGTATGTTGTATTGAAGCGACGTGAAGGCGCTTAGCTGCGGTTCCTACAACCTCGAACCTCCGTATTTTGGCGCTGTGCGCTGTTGCGAATTTTATAGTATGCGTGATTCAATAAATTGACAAGTTGCGCATCCTATGCTTGCGCGCCGGCTCTGCCCGCGGAGATTATATTTTATCATTATGAAGTGAGAAAAAAATCTTTAGTCATACTGTACATTTTAAACAATATTATTTTAATGAATGGATTATCTAAATTAAGTACCTACATAAGTACTAACTTATACTTGAACATTCTTCGAAACTTCCTGAATTAAAAATGTTTCTGATTATATGTAGGTAAAAGTACCTACTAATAAGTAATACATTTTCTGACACAGTAAGATTTTATTACGTCCTTGTGAATGTCGACTAACTAGGTAATCTATGGTCTCGGGTGGAATAAATATTACTAGCTAGATTTTTATGTAACTATAAATCAGGCGGTATTTATACAAACTATTCAGGTACTTACCAAGCTACGCTTCATCGTTGCATACCTAATCGATTGATTGAATTTTATTTAATTCTTGTGAAAATAGATTTAAATAGAAAAAGTAGGTACAGGTGAATAAACAAACACACGATTTTATTTTTCATAATAATTTTCCTATATCACATTACTTTCCTTAAAAACACAGAACGTATTTCAAGGTCATTGAAATAAAAATATTTCTGCATTAGGTAGGTAAGTACCTACTGAGGCTACTGATAATTGTACATTTTCTTATACGGTTACTAAGTAATCTATGGTCTCGGGTTAAATAAATCCATAAGCGTTGATGCTTTCTTGAAATATTACGAAGGCACTAAAGCTAATCTATACAGCGTGTAACGAAAACCCTGTCCGATCCTGAAGGGTATTATTTGGTATCGTAGTGCGTACACAAATACGTAATCATATAATGGATGCAAGATAATTATTTTTCCCCAATGAAAACAATTAATTTAAAAAATTAAAAATAATCATACCAAAGGCAACACTGATCTGATATTTTATTGTAGGCTTACGCACAATGACCCCGATTTCTGACCTTCTGTTTATCAAGAAACAATTATTATTGAGTTAATGTGATGTGCTTTTGGCAATGTACCCACTGTAGGTATCAGTTTATTAAAACATTTACTTGTTACATACCTCTATCTATCTAGAACATTAGTACATATTCGACACCTTTTTATTAAATTTGCACGTACTCTACGCAGCGCACATGTGTACGATTTGAGTGACTCGAAAGCTTCCACAATCCGAGCTGTTACTTCGATTTCCGAATCACACATTCACTCACAAATAAAAAAAACATATTAAAATATTCCTGATTGGTATACGACATTGTTCGCGATACGATAGCGGCACGTGATACGTACGGACATCCGATCGCAAGCTATCTCCACGTGAGACTGGAGAAGTGTCCAAATAAGTAGCGACCAGTCGGCTACATCAAAGGGTCGAGGACTTGTTATGAGTACTTACAATGCGGCTAGAGCACGGCGGTGTCCTTTGAAATAAAAATAGGCAAAAAATAAAAGATTTCGCCGGCCGGTGGAGTGTTGTCAACTTATGAAAATTTACCATATTTAGTGTTACGTTTCGCATGGTGACTAAAAATAAAAATATCAATAACTTTTGGTTTTTATAAGTTACTTTTTTTACTATTTTTTCTAGTACACATGTTAAACCAGGAATACGCCTTTTTTGGATCGGACAGGGTTTTTGTTACATATTGTATATTTCCAGTATACGCAGATCTGGGATTGTATAGGATTTACGTACAATGAGAGGTCATCTTATACTGGAAATCTATAGCTTGATGTGTAGCCGTGTGTAGGTACTTATTTCCTTACTGCGTGTCCGCATGTCCGTCAAACAAAACCAGTATAAGCTGGTCTCTTATACTATTGAAACTTCGTATTACGATGGGCCAGCTGAAGGCCACAGGCGTTATCACTTGCCACAGACGCGTGACGTGTGCTCAACTGATGCAGTTCCTACATAGGTAGGTACCACTACGTATAAATAAAATATAATATAATGTAGGTTCGCTACTGCTGAGCATGAGGTCCCGGGTTCGATTCCTAGGTCGGGCAACGTGTTATTGGGTTTTTCTATCTGGAATTTCTCAGTATTAGCCCGAAGTCTGGATTTGTGCCCGGTGGATGGCAATGGGCTCGCCCCCTATTACATGGGACTTAAACATAACTGGCGAAATGTGGGTGTACTATAGGTACACCTCTGCCCAACCCTTCGGGGAAACAAGGCGTGATGTTATGTTATAATGTAGGTACATAATAATATTGTCAAATCATCCTTTCGTAGAGCCAGCGATGTTTTTTTTTTCATTTTGTTTTACAATATTATAACTACCTAAGTATAGGTAACAAAAACAAACTGTAAATGACACTGTATATAAAAAACCGATTTTTTTTTCATTGAACTTCTTCGCATTAGCATAGAAAGTTATAACTATAAATACAAGTATCCATGAAAAACTACAAACTTTAAATTTTTTTGACAAACCCTAGAAGGGTTTGTCAAAAAAACTGCTTGTATGGTTTTTCTGGAATGATGCGCGGAATGTATTTCTTGCTTATTTTCCACCTATACCTAAGTATATATTTTTTGGTTTTTATATTTATGTATGCAAATAGGTTTAGTAGATTATTTTATTTATATATTCTATAGATTTTTTATATTTTGTGAATGTGAGCACGTCATAGGCTCTTAGAGTTCTAAACCATTTTCTATTTTGTTAATAACCTGGTACTTGTTGACCGGCCTACATGGGCCTCCCATAATTATTAACACTAATTTTAAAATATTGTTAAAGCCAATTACTTTTAAAAGAGTAACCGTGGAGTTTCTAGCCGGCTCTTTGCCATAGGAAAGGACCAATTGGAACCGTGCACCTAGCTTCTGACGTTGCATAATTGTCCATGTAGGTTTATGTGAAATAAATTTTTTGATTTGATTTGAATTGTCGATTATTTATTTAGTTTAAAGCTACGGTTTCCTAGAAGACCGTATCCGTTACATTCATAGTGGTAGTCACGAATTCTGACATTTTCATCAGTATATGACACTAAGGTGTCCAAAAATGCTCTGTATTTGGCTATTACGGCTGCGTGTGGCGGTCACCGCTTTTCTAAGACACCTTAGGTCGGAACCAAATTTAGTTTGTCAGTAAAATATACACAATAAAGCCAATTACAGTTTACGATAGTAAAGTCCTAATTGGATTATTTAGTTCATTAGACCTTTTTTAAATTAACGCCATCTTAATATTTTAATTCCCAACCAAGTATTTGAAAACAAACGCCATCTAGTGATATTAAAAGTAAAACTATTTACCGTTCATGTGTGTGTATAGAATAAAGTGAAGACTGCTAAATGTTTCTTGGAACAAATCTTTGTAAAAGACGAGTTAACAAGCAAAGAGAATATCTAAAAAAATTAAGTTAATACGTTAGTTCTCGCTTTTAACAAAGTTGTCTCTCAATTATTTATAAGATAGGCGTAAAAATTGAAAATGTGCTAATTTGCAACTGTGCTGCCATCTATTGATAAAGTGCCTGAGAGATGATCTTCGCCTTACCCTTAAATACTTTATTTTACGATTTTAAAATATCAGCGTATAATACCTATTACTTACTCAGGTAGTTATTAGTACTTGGTCAAATAAATGGTGTTACCTGAACAGTGATTTAACTCAGCACATCAATAACCGACTTCTAAAATTTTGGACCAGGAGGAAGCTATGCATTCGATGAGTTTTTATTTATGTATGAAAATGATAACGATATGTTATTTTCTTCCAACGCTTTTATAAACATTAACACATATAGCCATAGAGATCTAATGGTTTTTGTAGATGCTTCGGACTTCGGGCAAAGGACTGATTTGGATAAAACTTTTTTTCGAAGTAAGTTTTTTCCTGCTATATCTTGATGTCCCTTTGTAAGATAGTTCCTTCCTATATCAGCTACCAGGGCTGCAAACTTGTTAAGAGTCATTTTATTAGGGTACATTTCCCATTATCTTCTATTACTTTGCGAACCTTGTTGTCAAAACAAACGATGGACGCTTTGGTTTCCTAGAAAGTCAATAGTTGCCCTTAACCCGATCTGTTTTCTTCAAGTTAAAAAAGGGAAGGGAATGTTAATTTGGCCTGAATGGATTTCTGGTTAATTAATGTTTCTTTCCATATGCAATTTTTGTTCTGCAAAATTACATTCTTACCCTAAGCTAACGCATTTCCCAGCCAATCCAATAGTCCAAGAATAATTTTAAAACAAGACTAATTGTCTACAAATATTTAAAGTAGTTTGTTTACTTTCTAAAGGAAGTTGTCACTCTTTTCTTAAAATATGCGTCCGTAAAGTATATATATTTTTAGGTGTCCCTTAATGTCCTTGGAAACGTAATATATTTCAGTGACACGTTTTATGTCGGCCCCGAATTCAGGCCCTCTGAAAGATTGAACCAGAATTTGTGTTGATGGCCGAAAGTACCACTGATATTACCCAGGAAAAAGATAAAGCATACATTCAAAGAAAAAAAGAGAATATTTAACAACTCCAAAGCAGTTAACTTTACGAATATGTAATTCACGAAACAATTTTAAATGTAAATTAGACTAGAAAAACGTTTAAATTTCGCTTAAAATATCGCTGTTTACGACGAGAGCATATCACATAGGAATAATTTGTGATGAAAACGCGGGCTTATAATGTTGCCTTTTGAAGCGGGAAGTTGCGACCAAACAGTACCAGGAGCGTATGAAATGATGAAGCTGATATAAAAGTCTTTGTGAGAAAATGTAGTCTGATAGTATGCACTGGAGACTGACAGGCTGTGCTGAACAGGATATTAAACATCAGGATGAGCTTTAGAATATCACACATGTTGGTATGTTATTTAACATACTTTGCTGTCGTCATCAGCATCATAAGCCGTGTGATGGTTGTTCGTGCTAGAGTAATTTGTCATTTTGCAAAGCGTTACAGCATTAAGGTAAAAGGATTTTTTTTTCATTTCTTAGGACGCTTTCCTGATTTCCCCTTCATGGAAACCGGAAAGGGAAGCGGATCCGAAATGGTTATGCCATACACGAATTATGCCATAGCTGGTGAAAGCAAGTTAACAAAAATATTACTTACTCTCATGTTTGAGAGTAATGTTTTTGTTAAGATTCAAGACAATGGAGGCCCATTTGTTTTAATACAAAATATATACAATTTTTAGAACGACGCTAGATTTTCAGCGGCACCGCTTACATTTTTTTAAGAAAAATAGCTTTTTGTATCACGTTGCGTGTCTAATAAACATAATATTATGATAATCGCCCAACCTAATTCATTTTGCTTGTATTTTGAAACATTAATATTATCATGGCACTGTATTATTTATATCATCTATATATAAATATAGGGTTTGTATCATTTGTCATCTATAATATTTATACCAGCACACCATGTCTCCATCACCTCATTAACTCCACCCTGTGTAAAACCTTTACACTGGGTGGAGTTAATGAGGGTGGTTGGATAAAGCAACCTCAATGATGATTAGTACAATCCCTTGCTGCATAATTACGATGGTCCTGCAAAAAAGTCTTACAAAAAAGAGCAATGTACGTGTGTTCTGATACTTGTGTATAGTTGTTTATGTTCTAACTAACCTGTATCGTGTTCCTGTGTTTATTAGCTTATTATAAGAAATATATCTAGGTGGTCAATCGAGCATTTCGTCAAGAAAACACGTTAATTTGCGGTAAAACGACGCGAAGAAAATACACAAAAAATAACAAGTTGGGGGAAGAATGCGTCACATCCACGCAAAACGGCCATCGCTCAACACCTCAAGCGAGACATGCCACAGCGCTGCCGCTGGTTACTTACTCTTCTGATCTGGTCCTCATGGATCCTATTCTCTGGTATTTGTATTTTTTGTGAAGTTGTACCCAGTTTACTCAAGAAATAAACACCTTAAGCACCTTATGGTAAATTTCTACTTGCTCGTCATTTTTTAAGACGAAGTCATTGCCACCATTTTGAATCAACATGACAGTATGAAAAGATGACAAATACGGTCACTGTGTGAACGATTTTGTTGCTTAACTTTTCCGCTTCTTGACCTTACACATAGTTTTAAGGGTTCCGTAGTCAACATGGAACCCTAATAGTTTCGCCATGTCCGTCCGTCCGTCCGTCGTAATTTGTCAATATATATATTATATATATACAAAGTGCTAAAATAAAATCTTGAAAAAAAAGTTAATCGTTTTTTTTTTCTTGTCTATGTCATGGTCGTTTAAAAATATTGCGGATAGAGAGAAACCATTTTTCGATTCCAGAACCGTTTGCGAAGTAAGCTTTAAAGTGCAAATTTTTGTTAGTCAGCAGGGCGAGCATGGCCTACTGTGACAAGTCATGAGTCACTCTATTTATCACACTTTGGGCGATAAAAGCCACCGTGGCGTGAGAAAATTCTCTCGACATGTGACAAAACTTCTTGACGTTTAATTGGGACTCTTTATGTCTTATTTGTTAATACGGGCGCAGCCATTTTGTCACAAAGGTCACACTTTTCAAAATCAAATCAAAATCAAAACATTTATTTTCACATAAAACTACATGGGCACTTATGAAACGTCAGATTCTAGGTGCACGGTTCCAATTGGTCTTTTCCTATGGAGAAGAGCCGGCAAGAAACTCCATGGTTACTTATAGTTATAAACTCACGCCTTCTTCCCATGGGGGTAGGCAGAAACCACAGAACGTCACCTGCTACGTTCCTTACATACTCGTTTTGCCTCGTTTACGTTCATACATCTGGTCATACACGAGCGCCGGTTGAGAGTACTTCGCACCTGACCTTTCTGAAGAACATCACCAATAAGGTCACTATATGTCTTCCTAGGGCGTCCCCTCCCGGCGTTTCCACTCACATCTGCCTTGTAAATACCTTTTGTTAGTTTCCTTTCATTCATCCGCTCAACATGACCAAACCATCTAAGCATACTATTTTAAATTTTTGTCACTACATCTCCTTTTAAACCACACCGTTGTCTTATCACATCATTCCTCAGCCTATCATTCAAAGTCACACTACACATGCTCCGCAAGGAACGCATTTCCACAGCATTTATTCTGCTTTCATGCTTCTTTTGCCACACCCAACATTCACTTCCATACATAAGCGTAGGCACTAGCACACTATTGTGAACAGCCAGTCGTGCCTTCTTGGGCATCAACTGGTTGGTCCATGGTTACTCTTTTAAAAATATTTGTCTTTTACAATGTTTTCAAATTACAGTGTTAATGGCTATGGGAGGAGAGTGTAGGCCTGTCAACAACTACCATATGTTAAACAAATAGACTATGGTCTATAAATTTACAATCCACAAGGCCTACATCGTTCTCACATTTACAAAATATAAAATAATCTAATAAAGTAAAAACAAAAACTAATTAAAATTGTAGGTACATAATGTCAAATAATGATTATATTATGTCAGAATTATGTAAAAAGTCAATATCTAATAATACAAAATAAAAATACACTAACAATAACAATAATATTTTCCTGCATATTACTGCACCAAATGGCAGTAAATTATTATAATTATGTTCTTGCCAGAAGGCAAGAGGCCCAAAGCACGAAAATTCTCCGAGAAACATTCGGGACTCCTATATCCCGCTCGAGTTGCCAGACTGGGAGTTTCAACGGATTTTACGCCTGACAAAGTCTATGGTGGTTTATTTGTGTGAAGAACAGCGCATGGACTTGCAGCCTCTAAATACGGTGGGTGGTTTGCCCGTTCACATAAAATTAAGTACATTTTAATACTTACCTATGTTTTTAGAAAAGCCTTTTTATGTATTTCAAACTTAGAAACTTTGAAAAAAAAAACTTTTTGGCGATGGGAAAGACTTGGAGTGCGAGTGTCAAAAACGAAGAAGATCCCAACCAAATTAAAAAGTTGTTTAACTTGATGAACACTCATACATACATATTATTTTGTTTGGTCGCATATTCAGATGGCTATAGACATTTTAACTTTTTTTAATTTACTGTGTCACATTAGGAAGTCAGCAACAAGAAAGGCAAATCACGCCATATTATTATGTCACATGGTTGACCCTTGCTAGCATTTAAGGCAAATTATAAGACATGACATATGTTATCTCATCTTGTCACAAACATCTTGGGTACGCCCATGCTCGCCCTGCAGGTGTGAGCTAAATGGTTGCTTTTGGTTATGTGAAAGAAATGACGGCAGAAGTACATAAACCGAAGTTAAAAGGAAAACTGTCACAGCTAAGGCTTTACAAAAAGACGAGTAATTGTTGACCAACTTACATTTGCAGTTGGAATGTATCGGAGAACATGTTTTTCAAGTACAATATTAAGTTTGTTCTTGGGATAAATTCATCCCAATACGGAACCCTTTATTGTGCGTGGTCCAACACGTACTTGGCCGGTTTTAAGACTAAGCTGTTCTTAGCTGCTGCTTAATCTTAATACAGCTAGAACCTGGTGCTGCTGGGTGCTAATATGCCATCGTATATCTGGCCATAAATGTTCAGAAGTAGACTGCGATTGACTGACTCAATCTGTCAAAGCAGTTTTGAGCACAGCAGAAACAGATATGATACTGTTACATGACGGACTGTCATTCGTGGATCATCGATCTTTGACAATCGTTACGGGTACCCAGAAGCCCGAAAGTTTGTCAATATGTCTTACTAACGGCCGAACCCAATATAGTGTTATCTATCTCTGGTTTAACCGTCCCAATAAAGCGAAAGTATGCGAGACCCCATAACGTGTTGACAACAATTTGTTTGACAGGGACAGATAGAATTGTAATGTCTATCATTCGTAGCGATCTGTCTTAGGTTAGTCAGATAGGCACTCGCTCTATGTAGAATACTGGTATTCAGCTCCATTAGGACTGACGGGAAGCCGACTCCAATACTCCAAGATTGTTGGGGAAAGGCTTAGCAGATAATAATGACATCTTCAATGGGAATCTTAAAAACAACACGGGTAACGTTAATGTCAAAAAGGTATCCAATACAACAGAACTGTTTTAAGATAGCATTAAGGACCCGTGAATAATCTTCGATCAGATATTAAAAGGACGAGGTGGAATCGTTTAGGCCAAGGTCGTCATTAATACCTTTTTTTATCGATAAGTTTAACTCTCGTTTCGATGCAGGATATAATCGTTAATCGATATATGCAATTATATAGCCAACTTCGAATTGATGTCGGCAAGCTGCAAATGAAGTAGTAGTTAATTATTATCAAGTGTTGCTGATTTATAAATCATGACTTTTTGATTGATATTTTGTTATTTGAATTGCTGACCTGGATATGTAATAATGCAATCGATGGACACTAGGATTAAAAAAACTTAGACATTAAGTTGTGTAGATTTGAAACGTTACAGCAACACCAGATCATTTCGTTCAAAGATGACTATAGTTACAAAGTACTTACCTAGGTTCCTAAAGAAGTTTCTATGTTCTTAAATATTTCCAACACACCCTGGGCGCTCAGCCCATTACCCACGTCTTTACTTTCCGGAAGAAGAATATGTCTGCCTCCTTTTCGAAAAAGGACGTCATGCACATTTTTTTAGTCTCTGGAGACTAAAAAAATGTGCATGACGTCCGTTTTCATGTCCGAAATCATGATTTTTTTGACACCTCTGCCCAACCCTTCGGGGAAACAGGGCGTGATGTTATGTTATGTGTCTAGTAACAAGTCACCTATATCTAGTTTCTCACTACAGGACAAAGGTACTCCGTCATACTTTTTCAATTTTCTTTGTGTTTCGTCTTCTCCGGCCAATCGCTTAGGAACGAGGGCAATTTCTTAGGCCTGTCTCTGTGAAGACCTAGTGTGGTGCCTAATTTCACCACAATAGGAGATGTTTATTATTTTTATGCTGAATGCACTTTCAGTTCCTCTTAGTTATTTATTGTTAGTTCAATAAATTCAAGGAAAATAAGTAAGTAATATCCTGCGAACTCGTAGCGTGAATAAGGTGCATTTAATATGAGATACGTAGATTTATGCTTGACTGGTCTTTGCTCATCTCGCGAGTGCATGAGAGGACCTAGACGTGACGCAGGTACTTTATATTTTATTTCCTTTTCTGATAAAATCCTAGCATAAATTATTACAGAAAGTTATTGCCAACTATGGTTATTATCTTTCTAACACTTACGAACCATCAGAGGACCTAGAAAAGTGGAAATCTAGTGGGAAGCTTTATATTATGTAAATCATAATTTTTCGCTCATAACGCGAAACAACTCTACCATTGAATTGAGTCATATGAATGGACCATCCTATGACTCTCCCTACCTATCGTAATTTTAATTTTTCATGAGAGTCTGAAATATTTGCCCAGAATAGACATAATTCCATCCATTCTTCCTTACTTCATATCATTAATACGAAAGTATCTCTGGCTGTTTAATATCATTTTCACGTCTATCCCCCTGAAGCGTAAATTTGAAAGATCGATAGACTTGAGCCTGGAAAAGGACAATTTTTTATCCTGAATCGCAGTCGAAGACGAAGAAGAAGATATCATGAGTACTGCAATCACATATCTGTTCTCTAAACTAAATGTAAAACGATAAGCAGAAAAATCATAAACTTACAAAAATCTTCCCAGACTTCTCATATCACCATATCTGGTGACGTTGCAGAATACACACGGAGCTTATCAAGGTAAGTACCTAAGTATACGTAACATGTTAAAGGTATCTATGTCACTGAGTCAACTTATAAAAAACTTAAAGTCTTCAGAGCAGACTACAAACGATGATGCAAAGCGATCTTGGGAGATTAAAATTCTTCGGTACCCAACTATTTTGACGTTATCGATCGCGATAAACTTAAGCAGGTGATGTACATTGTGCAGTCAAAGAACAGTAGTGCAACGCTGTTTTGTTGTGTGAACAGTAGTGTCGAATGAGATTTGAAAGAAGCAAATAGCCCCCCTTCTGAATATCTTAACCAGAAGAGAGAAAAAAGAGAAAAGAAGAAGAAGAAGAAAGAAATGAAAAGAACAGTCAATATTTGAAGCTTACATGATTTGTCGACTTCTTTAAGACATTATTTATATAAGAGATTATTTATCTCGGCAACATCGCAAAAAGAATCTCTCCTGAAGACAGCATAGCATATCAGTTCCTACCGATGATCAAAAAATCAAATGGATATGAACTTCATGTTTCAAGCGTGGTGATAATTTTGATGATCTTTGAGGATCTAGAAACACCTTGAAACACTTCCGTTTATATTTAATGGGAGCTCCAATATAAAGTTAACGTGAATGAATTTCAAAGTGAAAACTTTAGCAGAAAGTTTTCTGTTTACTTACGTGTGCTTGATAGGATATTCATGACTATTGATCGTGACCATGACCCTCGTTGTAACTTCAACGCGAGTTTGTTTTTACAATTTGAACATTCGTTTTACACTTCTCGAGAATTTACGTGCAGCGTCAGGCAGTTGAGCTGGATTTGTTTGTCGTACCTAGTCATAAGGCAAAAGTACATGACCCATTTCTTTCGTAACTAGTCTGTCTTCTTTGTTCCAGCTTTTTGTCCAACATATAACATCAAGAATGCAATCCATGAGGATGTGTGTTCACACATATTTTGGTTTGACTTGATTTGATTTTTTGGGTAGTTATGTATCCTCATGATCAGATTCTTAGCATTATCAGCCTATAATGTTCCCAATGCTGAAACACAGCACTCCTCTCTATGAGAGGGAGTGGACCATAATCCACTACGCGGGCCCAGAGCAGGTTTGTAGATGTCACATGTCTTCGAATTTGTGGTTCTACGACATGCACAAAATAAAGCGTCTATCTGAGATCGAACCTACAAACAACAACAACAGCTACAACTCGTTACTTAGCGCCCTTTATCGCTCGATCATCCATCAGCATCACTATTATGCACAAATATCGCACCACGTATAGTATAGACATCTACCTGTGAGAAAATTACTCACATCCATTGTAAAAGCGCGGTGACTTTGAATTCTATTAAACAGTAAAAGATAACATTAGATATGTACCAAGCTATCAGCAGAGTTTCCATATCAATCTCATAATCCGTTTGCGTGGGAACCCTTAACAAACAGAACTCGCCTCTTCATTATACTTGTATGAATAATTTAACCGTATCAGTCAAGTGTCTGTCAAATGTTAGGTATGAGGGGAGATAGTTGATTGAGATAAGTAGCGCTATCTCTCTCTATCACACAACGACTCTCTTGTAGTTTTTATACTAGCTGTTGCCTGCGGTTTCACTCGCATTTTAGGGTAACTACTTCATACACCGGGAGAAAAAAATATCCTAGTGTTAATCCTGGTTGAGTAACAAACTTACTCACAAAACATCAAAAGTTTCACAGTTATATTAATAGTGGGATAGTGGGATAACAGAACTTTATGATGCCCTTAATTTTATTGAGTGGCCCGTATGGTGGTACGGGTCACAATTCCAGATAAATTGCTTTTGTCCGGTGTTTCAATAAATTACATTTTAATTAATATAAGCGTTTTTCTTGCGTACAATGTAGTCAATTTATGATGGAATTAAAAAAGCGGGAACGGATACGCTCTATGTTTGAAGGTTTGGTTTCCCTACTTAGTCCTTCAAGTAGACCATTGTGCGTGAACCATGGTGGACGTCGGAGGTTATTGCAACTCCAACAAAAAAGAAGTTGATCAAGTACCCTGGTCTGTTGAGAACATCTGCGTAAGATCTGGGTGCCCCGAGGGTTTCTGCCCTAATCTGGGTAACGCCTGTGTATTCAAAGAGCACATGCCTTCCTCAGCCTCCATGCAAGCCTGCATAGAGATCTGTCCGTTATGCCTATTGTGTGGAAGTGTTTGTTGAGCCCTCAGTGTCCTGTGATGATCCCCGTCACCAGGCGCAGGCCATTTCTGCCCAGGAATAATAAACGGCATAGCTTCCCTGGACTGCCTGCAGCCCGGTGTCGAGGTTAACCAGCTTTCCGTTTGTGTTTGGACGGATCTCGCAGCCATCTGCGTTTCTGTTTCAAGGAGAGGGTTATGATAGGTTCGCTGGATGCTCTTCTAGCCACATAGTGAGCTGCGTCGGCAACTAGTGATCCGCTGTGTCTTTTATCAGTGTTTTTGCAATGTCACTGTGTTGCATGCACTAGAACGAGTAGGCTAACGCTATCTTCGTTACTCGTTCTAGTCCATGTGACATTCTAGTGTTAGATTTTAACCACAACAAATTCAATCATTATTCGAAAAAGTGGTAAGACATACTGTAATAGTGAGACATACTTACAGGAAATAAAATTACTGGTGCGGCAAATGTAACCATGAATTCAGCATTCATAATTACGATTCTAGACCCTAAAGTTTTCTAGCCATGAAATTTCTCACCGGTTATCACAAAAAAAAAACTGCTGTTATATAGAAAAGTGACGTAAGGAAGGTATGGAAGAACATTTTTTTTTAACCTATTAAAATTTCTGCCTAGGGGGTCAAGAATCATATGGTGGTGTATGCGCAGTGCTTTAAAAACTTTTTCGGTGTATTAGTTTAAAAACTGATGATTACTTAATTTCCCTTTAGCGAGTGATACTGATTTCGTCAGAACCAGTATGTCGATTCTGTAAAAATCTCACCGTAAAGACTGTGTGGAGTGAGCTGTTAGTGTCATCCCGTCTTGGACAATCCCTAGCTTCAGTGGCACTGACAGCTCACTCCACGCTCACTTAACCTAAGTGTTCACGGCGAGATGGTTACAGAATAACACTACTGAACAGGGTTTATTGACCCTTTTATCATATATTTTTGGGACAGACCATAGTTCTAACAACAGCACCGGTAGAATAAAATGCAGTAGGTAGGTTTTGAACTTTGTTTCGAACTTCTGCAAATAATTTGTTTAGTGGTATTTGTTTCAGACATCTGAGACGAACGTTGAGATGATAGAAAGATATGTAGTCAGTTATCACAAGATAAGCATGTACTTTAAGTGCCGATGACATGTGACCATTTAATTTTTCATTTTTTATTGAGTGTTCCTCCCAATGACAATTTTCTGAAAAAAAAATAGGTTGCAAGTCTTTCTTTATTTACTGAATTTTCAATTTTTCGACGGGTTTTCTGTAGAAAATAATAGACTGGTATCAGTTTGCAACATTCGAAGAGATCTGCTTACCTTTAAAGATGGAAGACACTAATAGCCCATTCTTTATGTATAGGACCATCAACATGATTCATCACCATGTTTGATTGCTTACATTACATTATTTTGCTCCAAAAAACTATCTCATTAATAATCAAGATTCATTCATTAATCTCTTCTGCGCCCTAATTGCAAACACTATCAATCAAAATCCGAATCATTTTGAAGGATATTGCTAATCCACTAATTCATTCTGTTCGATAAATGTTCGGAGTCTGTGTCTGCTCAACAAGGGAAATTATGCAAAGAATGCTGTTGAACTGTCAAAAAAGCAATATGGCCTTTGCACTGTTTGTGGGAGCTTTTACGCAATTTCCTTGAAATTCAGGAATTAATAACTGTTGCCGGCGACTTCGTCTGCGTGTATTTTGTCATCATCAGCATCATTGACAGACTTGTATTGCCATTGCTGAGTTTAGACCTCTCTTTTGTGTCATGCTGCCCTGGTATGTGCGAGTCTCATCCAGCATGTTGATTCTGTAAAAAACTCATCTTGAAGACCTTCGTGGAGTGAGATGTCAGTGTCATTACATCATGATAATTACTTAATTTCCCTTTAGCGAGTGATACTGATTTCGTCAGAACCCGCATGTCGATTCTGTAAAAATCTCACCGTAAAGACTGTGTGGAGTGAGCTGTTAGTGTCATCCCGTCTTGGACAATCCCTAGCACCAGTGGCACTGACAGCTCATTCCACGCTCACTTCACCTAAGTTTTCACGGTGAGATGGTTACAGAATAGCACTACAGGTCTTCTCCACGATCTGCTGTAGATTTTCCACCCACCTGGTTATTGGCCTACCAAAGCTCCTTCTACCGTTTCTCGGCAACCATTCCGTTAGGGCTCTGCTTCACCACGTCTAGCCAAAAAGTACATATTTTGCATTTCATATTTTTTTATACAAATAGCTTGCTTGATTATATTTATGTCCTTCTCACGGTCTGACGGGCTAGCTACTTATCTGTCAAATTTCATAACGATCGGTTCAGTGGTTTAGGCGTTTACGGTGACAGACAGTTTTACTTTTGCATTTATAATTAATACTAGTAACGATATTGGTGCTGACTATACCTGGATTAACAAACGCTACATTCGGAATAAAACTCATCTAAATTTAATTACAGACCTACTATACTGAACTCTTACGACTTGCCTATTGTGATTGAAGAACTACACGTGTACGTAAACTGTTTCAACAAAATGTAGTCAATATGCGGGCTCGAGTACTTATTAATTCTTCGGTCTGCTTCAATAAACAAACTAATTCTGTTTTCTTTGTTTTCTCAGAAATTAATCTGTAGTTACAGAGTAGTGAGTGGCCAATGATGGCCGAAAGTCGAAATTTCAGTTCATAAAATATTTTATACATAAATTTGATTGTGACACATTTATTGACCTTGAATCAAGGCCAAGGAGCCATTAGACAATAATTTATCGCAGAAATAATTCGTGGCAATTGTCTTACAAAAAACATGTAAGAAAATACTCAATGACGTCATTTTATTCAATTAGTCACTGGTCGGATACCAACGGCATTCTTGCACTTGCATTGATAACGGTTCCTTACCTAAGGACCATAGACAGCCTAACTCTACGTTCATTCAACTTTGTAGTAGCGGCATCAATGAATTTGGCGTCTATTTCTACGCGGAAAAGTTGTTAAAGTTAGCGAAAATAGGAGTAAAGGTACTCAATGAATCGTATGATAACCTGAGGCGAGTGCGGGAGGGTGCATAACGCTCACGCACGTGTTGTCAGATTAATTGAATGCCTTCCGCCGCGCAGTGCCCGCCTCTCCGCCAACCCGCGCCGGTCGCCGAACAACTACCAAACAAACAAACAATCGCACATCTTGCACAACCACTGAGGGATGAACTATGCTCTCTGCGCTCCCTTGCGCACTTGTGATTTTTTCAACGTTTACTTTATTTTCATACGGTGTAGTAGCGCGGGTCGCAGGGCGCGGGAGGGACGAGCGCGGGCCGCGGGGCGGGGCGGGTCGCGCGGCCTCTCGCGTTTAGTACAGCGCTCAGCAGGAGTGTCGGACGCTCGGCTTTACAGTCGACGACTTTAGTATTCTTCGTTTATTTTCTTTTCTATTCGTTTATTTGTCACTCAGACCCCACCGTGGCACAAACATGGGATGTTTCACCGTAAATGAGTGAGTTACTGGTGTTACCGTGTTTATCAATTTTTTATTTTGACAGTGTCACGTTCACGTGCGGAATCAAATTATTACCGGTTCCGGAGTTTTTAAGTGTTTATTATACGTACACGGCCTTCGTTTGATGCAGGTAGAGCCGGCTGATCGTCAAATAGGTGCAACAGTGCCGGTTACTGGTGGTACTTATAAAGAATTCTCGTGGGAATAACTTTTCAAGTGCTCCGATAGTGATTTGTGTGCTAAGCGTTATCGGAAAAAAGTTCGCACGGATTTGTTCCAATAAGATTCTTCTGGGAAACTAGTGTGAAGTGCGTGTGCCGGTAAAGTGAGCCCGAGAGGAAGTGCTTACAACTTAAACATAACCTTACCTTGTATTATTCGAAAGACGCGCGTGTTGCACGGGCATGCGCAGTAAGGGTCATCGAAATTATTAATAAGTGCTTCATAATTTTATAAACAAACTGACAGTGTTGTAGTTTTGTCGTGGGGCGTCGCTAAACAGAAACGCACGAACGAGTGAATACCGGGGGCTCGCCGTCACTAAGCCGGTTGTCCGTTTCGAATCTTTTTTCGAATTTCAAAATCAAGGATAACGTTCACCTGTGGGATTTCGGTGTTTTACCTGCGCGCGCACAGAACTTCTTTACAAAGGTGAGTTTTCATACTTTTCATACTGCTCTGCGAACTCGAACTTTAGTTAGCTGCAAAATATTATTATTTTTTCATTTGCTTTTTATGACTAGTAGGAATAACACCTACTGGTTTTAAATTTAAATGCGTCTGACTGGCAGTTAACGAAACCAGTGCAACACACGTGCAGTCTGTGATTTATAAAAAGGTGTTTCATAAAAAAACTTCGTTTCGTTTCGGCGTCTCGCGGGCACTGTTGTGGTCCTTTGAGGCTGACTTTTATGATAATTTCCTAACATTGTGCGTATGGTTAGTTTATTCATTAGATCAGTCAGCCTATTGGCTGACGACACCAAGGAGCATCCTGAGGTCTTCCATCTCTATCGCTCTTGAATATTTGAAGACTGGTTTGAGAAGCAGAACCAATTAAACGAAGTGACGTTTGACGTCTCTCCCGCACAAACTTCACTTTGAATTTTTTAATAGGCTGTTTTATTATTTGAATGTTTTGAAGAAAGGCACAAACTCAGTATTTATCTGTAGCTGTCCGTGAGCGAGGCTTATTGCCTGGTGATTGTTTTAATTACACTTCTTTTAATGGAGCTGAGTACACAGGTTTGAGGCTTGATCTTTAGCGTGTTCTGTTGTTCTGCGTGATGGGACATCCATTTGTTATAGGACCACAAACAACGACGAATTTGTTTTTGGTTTATTGTGATGTGCCTATACAGTGCACCTACCTACATTAAGACCCGCCAAAATATAGTATTTTCAATACCATTGCCTGTAAAAAAAAGTATAAGGCGAAAAAAAAAATGTTGGCATGTTTGGAAACAGATTTTTTATAAATGCATATTTGTTGATTTCTGACCTTAACGGATTTTTGTACAAAATACCATTAACTAAGCATTTAAGAGATAAATACGGGCCCTATTGCGCTTATTTCGCGATTTTGTATTGAAATTAAAATATTGTGGTTTCGCATACTATATTTTTTTATTTAAAATATATATATGTATAGTATTTAGGCCTATAAATTAGGATAATAGATTAATTCGTAGGGTTCGCAACACTAGCTGTACTTTATAATTATAAGTAGGTACTTACGTATGAAAAGCTATACTTAAAACAGATTCGTAATTATACAGGTACTGACATACAAAGTTGAATGAACAGTCAAGGACATCATATCGTACCTACCTATATCTACTATTATAAGTTACCTGCGAATAAAGTCTACACTAAAATACTTACTTAAAATAAACAAAAGATCTAACATGTACATATTATATGTAAAACTTTTGAAGATAAGATTGATTAATTACCAATTTATGTACCTACGTTCCATTTTTATTAGGAGTGAGGATTGACCTACTTATCAAAACGGTACAATAATAATCCTTATTACCTACTGACCTACCTATTACTTTAATTGTATCATCGTCTTAAATAGGTAATTGAAGGTAGTTACTACTGTGACTATAAAGTTTTCTTATTCAAATATTTATTGCTCGCATGTGGTAAAAAAGTTATTTATTACAGTGTTAAGGCTCCCGCAAACAGGGGCGACTCAAAGGCACCGCTCGTAGCGCAACACGCTCGTCCCTTTGTGTCGCGCTGTGGCGTCGCGCCAGTGTGCACGAGCCTTTAAGGATCCAGCACCTGACATGAACTCAGTAGCATGATGATGTGGTAGCATATCCACCTTTAAACGACGAAAGAATAGATTTGTCTATTCTTCCGTCGACTAAACCCGGTCGTGCTATGCTTGCACGACCGGGTTTAGTCGACGGAAGAATTGCTGTAAAGGACACAGCAATTTTTACAAAATTATCTTTAATCAAATACACTAGCGGGTAGCTAGTTTTTATTCCTAAACAAAAGTAGCTAGGTCTACTTATATCTCCTATATTTTATGAGGTTGATTTGTACACACGGCTACATATCAAGCTACACGATTCCAGTATAAGCTGACCTCTCATTGTACGGAAATCCTATACAATGCGAGATCAGCTTAAACTGGAAATGTGTATCTTGATATTATTAAGTGGTTGTGTGTACATGGAATGTGTAAAGGCTCCCAAAAACAGGCGCGGCGCGACACGAGTGTCGCGCTTGCGCTTCGCGCCTCTTTGGCCTTCAAGGTACGTTTATCTTCGAAAAAGTCTCGTAGCTCAACCCACTTTGTTCCAAACTGACTTGTAAACAATGACCTAGTCTATTTGTGGTTCTTTCACAAACTTCTTACAGGATTTACCAACGCACCTCGTGAACGAATGGTGGAAGATAGTTTTAAATCCTACACCTTTTATAGGAGAAGTGTTCAAAAGACCTTCAAAAACATCATCGGTCTAGCAGGTTCCAAGACTCCAAATTATTTTGCCTTGTGATCAAAAGGATCAGCCCTTGGCCTTCACAATTTTTTTCTATGTCATCACACAGGTCAACCTAGGAGGTTATCGGATGCGTAGCTGGATGCCTTTATTTATTTAGGCATCCAGCTAAACTAAGCGAGTACATGCTAGAGCATCCCCTGTGGGGGACAGACCTCGTCTTAGGGCGTCGCTGGAGGAGGTTAGCAACAGCAAGGGACAAGCTGGATCGGATCAAAGCCCCTGCCAACAAGCCCCTACCTGCCAAATAAGTACCTGCAATTGCAACGGGTAGGGTTCAACTCTTTAACCTCACGACCACTCGCTCGTCAGTATGTTCTGTACCGCTGAGTTATCGCAGCTTTACTCACGTAGTTGAGAGCATTGGGGTCATTTACTAGTCACTAGCTTTACGCGGAACGACTGCTATTTCATACCTATTCACAATAACTTGATAATAATAATTTCATACCTGGAATCTGATATAATCTTGTATGACAACAATAGGCCACCATCTTGTATTACGAGTGGCGACTATAATCGTTCGGATAGCTTTTTTCTCACTAAAGGCCCGAACACACGTACACACGGCAACACATCAAGCTATACATTTTCAGTATAAGCTGATCTCGCATTGTAAAAGATTTCCGTACAATGAGAGGTCAGCTTATACTGGAAATTTATAACCTGATGTGTAGCCTTGTGTACCACATCCACACCACAACCACAACACGTGCCCGTGCACTAATTTGTATGAAAATTTATAGTTTGTTCACACCACATTTTACCGACAAAATCAACCTTGTGATACTGGCCACTTCAAGGCCACAACGCAACCACCAGCAAGACGCGCACTTGCGGCGGTCCACATTCCAAAACACAACGATATATCTGTCTGTCTGCAAACGCTAGCCACAACAAGGTCTACAAGTCTACATCGCAACTACTAGCGACCACGCAATCACTTCGACGTTGCAGCGACACTATTCACACGTAACCATTGCTTGCCCACATTATGTCGCTGTGATGTGGTGTGGTCGTGGTATGTGAGAAAGGGCCCTTACTTAATAAATAAAAGTCACTGGCAGCATGGCAAACTCGAAACCGAATCAAGTGCTAAGTTGAAATCGATGTTCGGTTGTTTTTTTTTTGCGGGAAACAAATTCGATAGACAAAAAAAATGTCCCTTCCCTTGGTAGACGGACGTCAGTTCGAACAGATGGATTGGGAAAAAGTTAGGGGGTGAAGTTTTGTTTCTTATGTTAAACATTCTAAAGAATCTCTTACGTAGCTCTTAGGATCTAAATTATTATGGAAGAATAATTATTTCTTTCTGATCTTTAGAATCTGCTTTGCTGATTTAAATCTAGAACGAGCTATCCAGTGAGCTAGCTAGCGAGTGCTAGATTGATGTAAGATATATTTAAAACGTTAGCTAAACTTAAAAAGCTATGAACAAATCACGAAATGCATTATTTTTCTCGTCTAGTAATTCTTGCCTTGCTAATTAGTTATTAAAATTATTATTGGTCGGGGATTAATGTAGAAATGTAGTTTTCAATAAAAATGTAGAGAGAGACATGCGCACGCGCATTTGCGCAAATTTTGAACACAATGGATAATTATGAATCATTACATAACAAATAATAACTGAATCGTTGGCATCTTTCATATCAATTAGTAAGTAAAATTGATATTAAAAACTCCGTAGAATATCATTAGCAACTATTTAACACAAGAAAAACACGTCATGTCCTAACAAATTAGGTAATAAACTATTAGTAATACTTAAAAAGTCAAATACGATATTTTACTTCACACATCTTGGCTTCACACTTTACACTCATTGGGTTAAATGAACTTCTATTCATATAACGTCGTTCAACTAACATTTACATAAGAAATCTACACATATTTGCTCGTAGTCTGTTGCCGAATACACTCGAATATTCTGTTGGTGTTCTCGCCAGTGTACAGTCGAAGACCAAAGTCTTATCTTCGAAACACAATTAATTGAAAAACTTTTCTGATAAAAACTTCAGATAGAAATACTAAGTTTTTATTTAAAAAAAAATATGCTTATCAAAGGTCTATCTATTCTATACATAAAGAAAAAAATTAATGCTGTTTGTTGGTAAGCGCATCACTTTAGATCCGCTTGAGTCAGGTTTTTATGGAAAGAAGAATTGGAAAAGTCCAAATTCGGGAAATAACAAATTGTCTCTTTCGATAGGATTTTTGTATGAACTCACCCTTTGTACAGGACAACGTGTGTCGGGTAAGCTAGTTTTAATAAATATATTTAAATTATATTGTAAAGTTAATGTTACGTAAGTTTAAAAAGTTGAATACCGGTTCTAACCAGTTTTTGTTTATCCCCTTGTTTGTTGTGACTTGGTACAGCTGTAATTACTTAAGCTATCCTAATCCACTGTCGTTGCAAGCTGGAAAGCAAACAACGGAGTACCGATAATGTGGTTAACTGGCTACGTGTGGTACTCTTGCCAATTTACTTGGCGAGAATCAAAAGGAATTAGTGTAATGAAATTCAAGGTAGGCAGGACCAGCAGTCGCAGTTACCTTGGATTCGGGACATAATTCTGGATTTGAATTTAAAAAATAATCTAAAGGGCGGGGGGGGGGGGGTCCCTTTTTTTTTTGGGTGGGAAATCATGTAATGACTTCTCCCGCTCAGGGTGGAGCGGGAGGGCGTGTCAGACTTTTACTGACTAAAACCTACCCGTGTTCCTTCAGTTGCCTGTGCCAGGGCCACGGTTTTCTCATGGTAACATATCCCTGCCACCTTGTATACATCATTTTGGAAAAAATCTGTTTGAAGTTATTTACTATGTTTACAAATTTAAAGACGTTTTGTGCTGACATTCAAAACATTTCTTCGTTTAGCTTACTACGCCCGCAGTCAATTATTTTAGAATGCAGACTTATGATTAATTTTATTGATACGAATTTTATTGATGAACTTTTGTCGCGGCATACATATTTTAAATTAAACTTATTTTAAAACCAATCAACTCTGTCGTTGATTGTATGATACGTTTCAGTTAAATAATCAATTTGTTTGGCGATCAAAAATTGTACTTTATCACGAATATCGTCGAACGTGAAAATCTAAAGATCAGCTTTACGATATTTCCTCGTATTACTATTCCTAAGTATTCATTAATTTACTTAAAATACTCAGTATTATCTGAGACGATTTTGTCAAAAATATTCTAAATTCCAATAGTGTCATTTTCGGGATCCAGGGCGTATTTTCAGAAATATCGCGAAGCCCCATAACTCAAAGATCAAGTTAAAATGATATAGGTAAGGCAAGTTTGTTGAAATTTTAAAGGCAGAGTGACACCCCGTCCTTTAGAGAGTGCGCGAAATAATATTTTCATATTTTCCACATGTAGAAAAATACCCACATTTTTTTACCTTCCATAAATTATTCAGACAGTCGTAGGATGAAATTTTAAATATGGGTACAACAATATCTCTCACATTTTCAAAGTATTTTTAAATGGAGCACCCAGTTCTTCTACATACAATGTGTCATGTTATGTAGCCTACTAGTTTCCCTATAAAATACTTGAAATATCAGCTATAGTTAGTGTAGACAAGCTCTTCAATTGGCATTGACATGTGATCAAATGATCTGAGTTCATTCAAATCCCTTCAATTGAATTATCTTTGTGTCGAACTCCTATTACAATGTTGCGTACTAAACTAGATTTTTCTCGATTGACACGTGTTATCGGCCAATGCATTATGGTATCTGCTAACAGCGGGTGTCATTCGCAGATTTCGACATGCAGATCGGTTCGACGAAATCTATTTGCAAGCTGACCAAATCTGTTCACACCTTAACTTAGGTGGATTTTACACTGCCACGCGCCACGCTCCGGTGCGCGGAACACGCGTCCCCACGCGTGATTTCTATACACGAATTCAATAAAAACGGGTTTCGGCCAGTTTCTTCCAACTTTTCAAGCCGCCATAACCGGACAACAAATTTAATCTGGTCATACTTGGTCAAAATCGAAAAATAAAAAACGTTAAGTATCCATGAAAGAGTTTTATTAAGAAAAATACAGATGTATCAACTTGACAGGTAGGTAAAAACAAAATATAGGTGTAGTAAAATATTTTTTTCTTAATAAAATTATACTTGCTTTCACTTTTAACATTTTTTACAAAAGAAATTCTTCGAACTCTGAACAGGTTATATTATTGAACATCACCAATCAATTCCGCCTTCACCATTTCGACTTTCAGACGATTTCTTTCGTCCTGCCAAATATTTTTCATGACGCTAAATATGCGTTCTACAAACGCATTTGAAGGTGGAACCGCAAATATCTGTATTATTCTTAGAAGATTTGGGGCTTGAGTTTTTTTTTTTAAAAATTCAACCCACAATAAATCAGCTGTCTTGTTTCCTGGTCCGTTGGTCCGTGCTAGTACTTGTTCTACAGTTTTTGTTCATTTTTTAGGTCCTGAACTGAATTAAGCAAACAAACTTCTGAGAATAGTTGATCGCCATCAAATTTAACACCTAGTCAAATATTGTAATGCTTGATCATACACATTCTGCGCGTCATCTATAAACTTGATGCGATCAATGAATACAAGAGCAACGTCGCGTTCACCATTTTATCTGACCGGACAAATTGCATCCGGTCGGAAGTTAGCGACCTGACCCCAACAATTCCTTCTAAAACCCAACCGTCCGGTCGAAAACCGGACGGTTGGGAACCCTGGTTTCGGCTCGGGCATTTTGATCCGTGTCGCGTGGTGCGTTGTCGAGAGAGATCCGCCGTAATTGATCATCTTTATTGACAGTCTTGTATTACTAGGTACTATTGCTGAGTGAAGGCCTCTTCCCTTTTGTGCCATCGTGGTCACATCCTGCACGCGTAGCATACAGAAACCACTATAGAAACTAGTTTTATCGACGGAAGACTAGACAAAATGACAGATGAATCATGCCACGCATGCTGAGGGCCTAGACAAGTGGAAATCGCAAAAGCGTTTCATATATCTGCATTAACTTTCTACAGGACTGACAAGCTTTCGGTAGCTCTTAATATGTCAATCTAATACATTTTTGACTTTCTCATAGTCATAATCACTGATAGAATGCCGCTTTGTCTAGGACTTCAGGTCTTACGTTTATAGGTAACCCAACTATCTGCAACCAGCTTTAATTTTACTGAACGCCTACCGATCACCCGTAGATATATATAATTAATTCAATTCAATTCTAAGAAACGTCCTTCAATATCATAACATGAGTGATGAAGCTCCTAGCAACCACTTACTATATCTAAAAAAACGCTAAAGGTAATCTTCCCAGCAACATCCTGTTTATAAATATATTTGTCCTCTTCATTGTCGAAATCTGACCTTTACCACGCATCAGCAACCCTGTATTAACATAACTAGTTTGAACCAGTTAGTAGAATCTTCCATTCCAGTACTGTATTCCAGTTATAATAGAGTCGAACACTTCCACTTGCTTGCTTAATCGTTGTCTAATGCTTATTTGGTGAGTGATATACACACGCATACACATATAATCACGCCTGTAATCCCAGAAGGGTTAGGCAGAGGTGTACCTAGTTCACCCACATTTCGCCAGTTATGCTTAAGTCCCATGTAATAAGGGGCGAGCCTATTACCATCAGCCCGGAGTCTACTGATAAATTCTAGATAGGAAAACCCAAAAACACTTTGCCCGACCTGGGAATCGAACCCAAGACCTCATGCTCAGCAGTAGCACTTGCGACCACTTGACCAACAAGGCAGTCAGACCTACATACAATCGTAATTATTTGCCGTGCATGGTTGCATGTACAAGCACATGTTACATAGCTATATGTGCTGTAGTAGTTTCGTAGGCAATAAAAAATTGTAGTTAGTAAACAAACAAGATCAGACTTTAAAGTATTAAAAGGTTCAAGAGACATACGTCGCAGTTAAGGGCAATTTTCACCAATGAAACTGAACGCGTTCAGCACATTAACTACGTTCAAGAGCTGTGATACTCATTATTTTCTGTGGAATATTGACAAACTGACAGCTTTTGAACGCTGTTTTCATGTGCTTGATCGCTTTCAGGTATTTGTTGAAATTTTGACTATTTGTAGTATAGTGTAAGTACGTAACGAAAAGTATTCTGATGAACCTTAAAGGTTTAAAGGTGGTATGTTAAACGTTATTTCAGATGATAGATAGATATTTTCCGTTTACAAAATTTTATAATTTTTATTTGCAGTTCACTTTTTTCCCCCATAAATTGTACAAAATGTACCGGTATTGGTGTTGTACTTTGTTGTATTGTACCATTGTTATTTGTTGTCTACAAGGTTACTTTCAGCTCATTGCAACCGTAATTAGAACGAGTCGTCATGGATTGCGCAGCGCATCGTAGGGTTAACAATTATTATTACTCAACATCGCAATGAATGCCAGTTCTGAAGACGAGGTCAGAAGTCAGCCGCGGGAGTCGACTCAAGTTATTTATGTACAAACTTAAAACGTGTGCATTAGAGAGTGCATAACCAAAACAAATGTTATACCAAGTCCATGCAACTCAAAGTTCATCGGGTTATATTGCGTAAAGTTTGCCTCAAGCACCCAGTTTAAAGAAAAGAAGAAGAAGTTTCTATTTTTGTTAGCTGAAGATCTGGAGGCGATTTGAATATTCTTGATTTTTTTAGTAAGGAAATTCTGAACGCTTCGGTGAGGTACTTCATTTAAGCAACTAGTGAATTTAACAGGTAGGAACTTACTTATATTGCTTGGCTGGTGCTCCATTTTCCAGGTCCAGAATTGTAGAACGAACTTTTTAATCAGAAACGTTCTTTAACCAACAGCCTAATTGCGGAACACATTTTCGTAAACGATTACGACTAATCTGTTGTATTTTGACAGTTCAACAACATTCATTGCGTTATTTACATTGTTGAGCAGATTTTTTATCGAACTTATGAAGTAATGTATTAGCAATCTGTTTCAAAACGATTCAGATTCCGATTGATTGTGTATTAAGCAATTAGGGTGCAAGTCTCAAAGTATGAAAACTGTCGCGAAAGACGGATCATATTGCTTTGTATACCTGCTTTCACGTAACTATGTAATTGGCTCTCGTCTCCTCAGCGACTTGGAGCATTCATGCGAGCAAGTTTTACACCCTAGAGTAATGTATCCAAATGTCCTACTGAACCTCTTGGAAAGATGATGAAGTAGGTTGCGATAGTAATATTGCTCAGTACGAGAGGCACATTTGGTTCATGAACTCGGCCGAGCGGCCGGTGTTGCAAAGATACCATCGCATCCGCGGGATTATGCCGAAGCAAGCCTAGCCGAATCTGGCAAGGATATGCTCACTGGAGCCCCTAGAATTAGGAGGCTCAAAACAATGTGACTTAACTAGTTGTGTTTCACCACGTGAGGTGACTTCGAAGCCCATTTGGATCGCGGAGGTCGATGCTGTCCATTTAACGCGTGCATCACGGCTCCGAAGGTCCAAATTTACCTCAGTTCAATGTTGGGGCTTGAAATACTCTGTAGACGAGTGCAAATTTCACCAATGAAACTGAACGCGATCAGCAGTTTTAAACCCAGTTCAAAAGCTGTCAGTGTCAATATTCAATAACAATTTTGACACTGACAGCTCTTGGACGCGTTTTAGATTTGGTTGAACGCTTTCAGTTTCATTGGTGAAATCGGCGCTTAGGCGTAAATATATGACATGTCGAGGTTTAATGCACAACTGTCACAAAAAGTATGAATGACAGAGAAGAAACACTAATATGCCGATTTTTTTATTTTTATAAAACTCGATTCTGTAATAACTGTTTGGGTACCTCCTACTACATAAATATACCTATAAATAAATATATTACCTTTAAGAAAGTACGCTGAAATAAATGGATAAGGTAAGGTTGAACTATAACTTAGAGTAGAAGCCACCCTCTTTCGGCTATTTGTCACACGTGGGGGCCGTTCTCATCCACATTTTTAGAAAGTCTCTCGAGCATAATTCTGACACTTGTTGAAACTAGAGACAGAGTGCTATAAAACAGAATATGTCTGCGTTAGCTGAATTGATGGCTGTTTCTCCACAATCCGGATGAAATGAATTGATGGTCTAATCAAGAAAGTGTTGACTTCAGAAAGGAACGCGATCTAAGACTGACATACGAGCTTCTTAATTGTGATCTATGGATAGTATACGAGTGTTACCAAAATATCATTATAAATTACTAATGTTTTTAGTTTTTATATGCCAACCATGCCGTTCGTTGCGCCGTCAACTGAATATTTGAAATTATTAAAAACAGTTTTTTTATGTACATCGAGCGTAATAAAAATAGTAGTTTCGATTGAGCTTAACAAACGGATCCGGGCGAGTCCCGCCATCCGATTCCTCTACAGCAGACCGACAGATTTATTTGGTGATGTCATCGATTCAAGTTGATGTCTGGTCTGCACCGTTTTTTTTTAGTTTTGGTCGTGCATTGTGCAATAATTTACATTCCATCAGAGGCAATTTATCCTTTAAATAATCCTTAGTATTAATTAACCCGAAATGTTGAATTGTCGTCAGTTAGTCCCATAAAAACTGGCTTAAAAAAACTTCACCGGTCGGCTCAAAACTTGTTAGTTGGACAAAAAGTTTTTTTTTGTGTGTTAGGTCGGGGTGGTGCGTGCAACGCAGGTAGTCTTACCCCCAAGTAGGAACCACAGAGTTCTTATTCGATAACTCATTAAGTAGTTATTAATCGAATGATGACAACAGAACGAAACGTTCGGTTGTACTTGTAACAAACAGAATCGTAATTGACCATGAATAAGTAAACATGGCCACCGATTGGATCCAAATAATCTATCCAGTTATTATACTGATACTGTTGGCTTACTGAAACTTGGATTGATAAGCTCAGTTTAAGCACTTAGTCGCTTTAAAACTCTGCCGACGTATAAGTGCCTACTTGATGTTCGATTTCGGTTGGGGCCGAATTCATGAATAAACTAACTAGTCCACTTTCGCTCTCGTTAAACTGCTCGAGTTTTTTTGTTGCCAGAGCGATGAGAAGTAATTTCTGAAAATATTCATTTAATATACGTAGAGCGAGTTTTCGAGGAAAAAGAACACATTTATGTATTTACAATCCCTATTTTGTTAGGACTAACGTCTGTGTTTGCATTTTACCTTTGGACGCTTATTGGAAATGTGATTTATTTCTTTTGTCTACGGATGAATGGATATTCTCCCTTAACAACTTTTGCATAACATACATATTTAATGCCTTTTGTATACGGCTACAGTGCAAGCGTTATGTGAGAAGGCTTTGGGTTTAAACCGAAAGCTTTTAAAATTCGTGCAATCACGTACGAGAATCTGCTATTAACATCGGTACTAAGTATACCTGTACGTAAAGCTGTACAGTTTATTTATGAAACGATACGTACTTACTTAGCAGCCTTCGTTTGTCAGCGACAGAAGTAATTAATTACGGTTCGGCCTCGGGTGGACCTACCCGATTGAAGTTAACTAAGCGTACTTAGCTCAGTTCGCAGTGTTTTGACATTCGATGAGACCACAACTAAGGCCAGCTTTGCCAAATGTTCAAAGACCAAATTGAACGGACTCGAACTCTCGGCTCTTCAATCTTAATACGAACCTTATTTGAACGCTCCAAAGCCATTATACAGTTCCTTCAAAATGTTCTCCACATTCTACATTATATTTCGGCGCCTGTTAATACTTGTGCACTATAAAAGAGATGTATTTTGTACCGGATGAAGTTGGAACAGTGTGCAACTGAGTTCTGTAGCCTCGGGTAGATACGCGCCTCAAGCGAATCGTACGTAATGCGCCCGATAATGTATTCAGATCGCATTTATTCGCAGAACATAGGCACTGAAACAAGGTTTTGTTAGTGCAAGAGACACAATCCCCGTGGGCTAGACTTTTTGAATCGCTTTTGTAGGAAATCCGGCGTGAATATGAGAAATCTTTACGCAAAATATAGATATTGAGACGGTCGACAAATTCGACATGCATTTGATGTATCTTCATCCTTATCACAATACGATACCATTTCTCTACAGGTACACAATATACGGTTCATGTATTGTTACATTCATAGCGGCAGAAGACAGTAACATGAATATAGGACTTGCTTCCTTCCTGCCAGCATAATCGTTAATAGTCTGGGGATCTGGTTATAGCTGGCATCGTACGGAATATTATGGCGCTCTGCTTTTAGCCATACTTCACGCATATTGATCGGGCTCTTAAGCCCGCATTCACATTATACAATGCGAGTCGCTCATAAATCCCGGTGCACATTAGAATTTCGCCGGACCAATGCGCTCCTGAAAGAGCTACTTACTCCAATATGCCGTGCTAGAATTGTTAACGTAAGTAAAGCTTTTAAATTTCTATTCACAGCTTCGTGCGTTTCAAGAGACTCTCTAAAATATGTCTATGACCTTATAAATTATTGAAGACCATTTCATGCCGAGTTTTTTTCTAACCGTCTGAGCACTCCCACCTCCGCCTCTTCCAAATCCCAAAATCTTGAATTTGCTTGGAGTATTTTTATATTGCTTACGTTATCTCTATATCTGAGGTGATATCAAAGTTTTACGCAGCCGTATTTTCTTGATAACGGTACGGAAGGCAGTACGATTGGATGAGCAGTTTTTTCACAGAATCATTGATATGACATATGTTAGAGGGTTTGGTTTCCGCACTTAGTCCTTCATGTGGACCATTGTGCGTGCATGACCTACGTTCAAACAATACTTAGGTACGTGTTCCTAAATACAAGATTCTGATTTCCCTGTTTACTCGTACGAACTGGTCATGATTTAAAAGTAAAACACTACTATGTATAATGTATTAGTCATAGTTTTAGTCGTCATACTCGTAGAAGTATTTTCAAACGGATATTGGTGCAAAAGCCAGAACGCATACGTCACTATTACTAATTGATTGATATTTACAATTGCATGTGTACTAGGCTATCATAGGAGGCTGCTAGGTATGTCGAGGGCATAAACCGCGTCCATCAATAATACGCTGGCTTTTGGATAATGGAAGGTGTTACCGCGAAACCCCCCTCCCCCCGTCACCCTTCAGGACCCTAAAACCTTGCCAGAACGATTTTTGTAAAAGGACACAAATATTTGAATGGCCCGCGGTTGTTTGAGAAGAATGTTTGTGTATGTGATTTGTGGGTATAACATCTACAGGATATGTGGAAGGCTTGGCTTGTTTATTTAAAAGAGAGTTACGTTCTTCTGTGGTTCGCGGAAACAGAAGGCAGAGCGCTATTTTCTCATTCGTGGGAATGAGCAATACGTTCCTTGTCGGCTGTAATAACAATTTTCCATGACACCGATCAAGGCACCATCCGCCATATGAAGTGTGATGATTATGCAATCCTTTTGGTCTTCATTGAGATGTCCATGATCAACAGTTTAAAGGAACGCTTACAGAATGTTAATTGTGATGATAAACTAACATTATGCCGAAAAGTCAGTAAAACCCGCTGAGTAACTTCTGACCTATCCATGTCCAGATGAACGGCGACGTCAATGGGCGTATCGCTACCGATAAATCAAATTCAGAACATTGGTGGCGGAGCTGCGATAGATTGCAAGTTTATCCGTTAGTCAGCCTCCCCTGTCTGGAAAAAGGTTAGAAACTGATTAAGGAAAACTCATGAAGATCTTTTTACCACCTTTTTCTAATAGCTGCGCTTGCGCTTGGCAGCAATCTTGATACAAAACTCTTTCCTGAATCAAACAAACATAGTACCGAAGCAATGAGCCAGGAAGAGAACATAACCATGTACCTACCATATCACAAACACACTGTAAACATGTACTAAAACACAGTAACCCATTCTGTTTGTTCTATTATTACTTGATCTGTTGGATGTGGATGACGCCTAAGCTTTGTTTGACGTCATTACTGAGCATGAAGCGTAACTACAATATACTCTTGGCTAACTAGACAATAAAATAATGGCCTATAAATTTAACAATTGGCATTGATGGCGCTATAGCTTATGTCGCGGATTTGTCCCTGAGGACCGGACGCGACAAACAGTCGCTTTCTTGATTAAAAATCTGCTTCAGTGCTTTTGAGCGCGGATAGACGTTTTCTGATCCCCTGGTACTTTCCGAGCCGACGGCATAAGGCCAGGTAAAGTTGGATAAAACTTGGCTCACGGAGCCACCAAAGATGTTGACAGATCTCTTCTTCTCTACATTAAAGACAGCAATGAATTATAAAAGCGTTGTCAACATGGATTAGGGCTTTTGACAAGTGTCAGGTCTTAGAGACACATGTGACCTTACAAAGAAAGCAATGTGAAAGAAGACACACGTCTCTTAGAAGTATTAGGTACAGCCGTACTGTAGCAACGCAACAGTAAAAGTTAAACAAGCGCGTGTCGGACTACACACAATAAAGGGTTCCGTAGTTGGATGAAATTATCCCAAGAACAAACTTAATATTGTAGTTCTCCCATAAATTCCAACTGCAAATGTAAGTTAGTCGACTCTTAGTTACTCATTAACTTGTTAACCCTACTTAGCTGTGTGTGATAGATTTCCTTTTAACATAACATAACATCACGCCTTGTTTCCCCGAAGGGTTGGGCAGAGGTGTAACTATAGTACACCCACATTTCGCCAGTTATGTTTTAAGTCCCATGTAATAGGGGGCGAGCCTATTGCCATCAACCGGGCACAAATCCAGACTCCGGGCAGATACTGAGAAATTCCAGATAGAAAAACCCAATATCACGTTGCTGACGTGGGAATCGAACCCAGGACCTCATGCTCAGCAGTAGCGGTTGCGACCACTAGAAACTTCGTTTTATATACTTCTGCCGTGTATTTTTTCACATATCCAAAACAACCATTTAGCTGGCAGGTAGGGGGGGGGGGGCACATGAATCTAACAAAAAGTATCACTTCGAAGATTAATACTGCGCAAATTCAGAAATCCGAACTGAAGCGCAAAATAGTTTTCACTCAACCGCAATATTTTGAACGACCTTTCCAACGACACCCCACACCCTGGGATAGCCGAGAAAAAATTATTCATCCCCACTTTATGTTTAGGGGAGGTACCGTACCTCCTACGGTAACTATATTTAGAGATTAATATTTAAGATTTATTTTTACCAAATAATTATATCCATGCCAAATTAAAGGTTTCTAGTACTAAGAGTGTGAGCTGAGTTGTGGACAGACTGATAGACGGATGGATGGATTTGGCGAAACTGTCAGGGTTCTTGTTACCTACCGAACCCTAAATAGGAGAACCATAACAATGTTAAAATGACGTGGTTATTTGAAATTTCTACCTTGTAAGTTTCTTTCTACCGTTACCAGAATTTATTAAGCCTCGAGCACTAAAAAGATGTGTGCAATCGATATAATTCAAACACAAATACTTGAAAGAATTGTAATCGTAAATGAGCATTCGTAGATTTCTAATCAATACCTTAGACTTGTGTAGTACAATATTGACTCCGGTTGCTGTTATCACCGTGAAAAATCAAGCTGCTGATACTTTAACTGGTATTTCTATTAATCCGAGAATGTATTCTCAAGAAAAGAGCCCTTGTAAATCGAAATGAAATTAGAATCGATTCAAAATCGATTTCGGTTATCGAATACGGATTTAAAAGCCATTTCACGTACACAAACTGATCAGTAAATGGATTTAGTAATACGGTTTTGTTCGGGTAGGTCGGATGGATCTGATTGTTTATTAAGTCTCGGGTTTGTTTATACAGGATCGGTGGATTGTTAAGGAGGTTATCTTTCTAATTAGCAAGCTCTTAAACATAATCCTTCCCTGCTTGGTGTAATAAGATCAATATTTGCTCACCGCTGTCTGTATTAGGGTTAACTTCTGTAAGAGCATTACTTCAAGAACGACATTGTGATTTTAATTAACTACGCACGTCAAATCGGAATTCTATTTAATGGAAATAAATAAATGACAGAAATGGATTTTATCTATGATACTTGCCTAAAAATTCTAGCCTGAGTGCTAGAATTTTTGGAAACTAAATTTCCACAGTCGATGAAGTCAACCAAATCAAGGTAATATTCAGAAACCCGTAATAATCACTTCGACGGCCAACATATCCGTTTTCAGTTAATTTTTCGCCCCATTTTTCCAAAGTTGTTAACTTTATGGAGTATTAACTTATGAGAGAGTCATTAAAAGCGTTCGTTAATAATGAGGGTGTTAATGTAATGCGGTGGAAGTTATAATTGGGCGAATAAGTAGCGATCACAAGTTCACGCCCTCACACCGGAGCTTGACGTAAATTAGTTAGGAACTACTGAGCTGATACTTCGACGGCACATGTCTAGTTAGGGTAACGATATATTCAGCTCAACTAGTGAATCTTTCACTTTCCGCATTGAATTTAGTGAGACATTTTTTTGGGGAATTTATTTACATTCTAGACTAAAAGACAGATAAATGTGTGTAAAACATAGCGTAACTAATTAAGGTGTCACAACGGTATAGTCGCATATTAACCAATCACAATTTAACGGTGCATTTGAAAATGTAATTATGACACATGGAAGTCGAAATATTTCTGACTCTTTGCTTGTATATTCTCAAATTATTTCCGTTCGCTCTATTCCAATCAGTGCAGTGCATTCACAAAAATAGAAGATGACAGTATTAGCTAATATTTATCTTCAGTTTCTTTTGTTTTTGCTTCAATGGGGAGAGATATTTATGTTCACGAACGCCCCGCATTCCCTATTTCTCTCCAATTCCAACGAAATATTTTCTAACATCTCGTCTAAATTAACATGTACTCAGTAATGCAGGCTGAGTGCTTTCCTACATAAAATGTTAATTTAAAAATCGTCTGAACATACGCATCTTGATGTAGGTACGTAATAGCCATTACGTTTTGTAACAAGACGATTTTGTTAAAGCAGGGGCAAAAAAAAAAAAAAGAGGCCATTCAATGTGTGAATCATGAAGCGCTCAAAATTACCAGCCCCACGTGACCGATCGCGACTGTGACCTTCACTTACCGACTCAAGATTTACATTCTTATATATAGAATGTGATTAGTATTATAACTATTGAGAATCGAGTCTCTAAACATCCGCATTCAACTGATTCCTCAGTTTGCATATATTTTCTTACTTTAAAATAATTCAAATTCGTGCCATCAACACTGCCGTTGGAAACAAGGGCAACGTTTTTTATGTGTTACAATATTTTTCATGTCTGTCTTAACATCAAAAGCGCGAATGTAACGTCCTTAAAATAGAATTAATTTTGTAGGAGGAATCAAATATCATTCATTCAGTGATAACTACTGCCAGCCACAGGAATATATAGTTAGTGAAAAAAAAATTGGCCGTCTTCCAAAAATCGATTACATTTACTCCATCTACCATACGTTAACAGGAAATGATCATATATCTCTGCATTGGATAGTTATTGATGTTAGTTTATTCTAGAAATCTGAAATACAATTTCATTTGTATGTTAACGTTATATCCTACATCGAAAGAGAAATAAGACCGCAAACTATAAAATCTGATGCGAATTTATGTTTGCGTTTCTGATCTCTTATCAGTTCTAGCTCTCGACTTATCAGGTATCAGCTAGAGGCGCTCCGAATTATTTATCTATCTGGGATCTGTCAATATGTCGGTGATATGACAAATTTATCAGGATGTCGGTAATCATGATATATTATGTGCTCTCTTGAAAGATCAATAACTAAAAATAAGGTCTCAAGTTCTCAGCGGTTTCCTCCCAATTAGAGAGAACTTTGATGCGAACCAATCTTCCGTGATTCCGATCACTTCTCTTTAAAACTGCTTTTCCTGTCTATGATTTGAAACAAGGAGCGTCCCGTCGGGATTCAAATAAGTCTTTTCTGGGAAGGCGAGAAGAAATTGGCAAGCAATGGTTTTGGAAATTTAAAACTAAGAGGAAAAGACAAACAGCTGCCTCGCATTTGGTTATGATAAACATGAATTCAGAGTCCTTCTTTTAAACACAGTGTTAGCGAAGAGAATGTGTGTATGGATTGTGAATCATAAACAATGGTTAGCCTTGTTAATGAATCCGAATGCGGGCGAGCAGCGGTCGTGAGACCGGCACGATTCATTGCTGTGCGATGGGGGCCTTGTGAGATATTAAATTTTCTACTTTAACATGCACTTCTACAACACAGCTGCTTCAAATACCATTCTACAGATTCTGTCGCAATTACTTCAATGTCGAACACACAGTGGTTTAGGAGTTTATTACAGTAATAAAGATTAAAAGACGTTCTTATTCACACGATGCGTAAGATATGCAGCAATGAATTGGGCCAATACGCTTATTAATAAGTAGCGCTATTCCAGTTGGTATTGCGTCGTGGTATGAAACCAATTTAAATGCTTTGAAACTTTATTTGACAATGGTTTATTGTCAAGACAGTGGTTAAGAATGGCTGTGATAATAAATAACAGATGATGCGATGGTCAGCTTCGTAAAATACCGTGATGATATCATCCGGAGTGTTTGCATGCACGACATTGTGAGAGGCCATGGTTACTGGGTTACATTTTGCGAAGGTAATCAGGTACATTATTTTACGGCTTTGCAAGTCACATTTCTAAATGAATCGTCTCTCTCTAAATCGTTGCTATCAGACTGGTTCGGATATCTCCGACTACAAGTGTTCATTGAACTTAGCATAAGCGAATAATTCAATTATGCGACTTAATATAATACGATTACGCTAGTTGGTCAAAATGTGTGAGAATATGTCGGTTGTGTTAAACCTCTATGTACATATGTGTCACTTGAATACAATTGTTAGGAATGGGGAGAAGTGGAATGAAAGCCCCCAAAAGTACGCACACAATCGCCATCCTATTTAAGCGATCCTCTGTTCAACTTTAGCCGGAATTCGTCCGAGGAATGTTTCGGAAAATTCCCTGAACAAGAGCCGGCGTCACTCCCAGTGGGAACTAAGACGTTAAATCCTGGTTACAAACACCTATTGAGCCTTTCTCACTTTGTTAATGAATACAAATTGTCCAATAAATTGCTGTTACAAGTGAACCGCTATTACATTTTAAAAGGAAGATGCTCACACGTATTTTCTCACATTCTCCTAACGAATTTTAACACAACACACTGCCAAAAAGAACACCTATAAGTTACTATAATTGGCTTAACTTACTAATTACTGCCGCCCGTGTTTGTGACTTAAACCAAAATACTGTGTAGTATTATTAAAGTCGGTGTTAAATAACCTGAGTATCTTGGATTCCTTAACTCGGCCTTGGGACAACAAAACGAATGCGAAAACCATTTGATGAATTCAGGGTCGAGTATTTTCGAATCACTAATATCACTAATTGTTGATTCGTTCGAAACACAACAGTTGTTGGCTGGCTGTTGCTCATCAATACATGTTTTATTCCGATTTTGTCACGAAGGCTTAAATAAATAATGACGTAGTCTGTAAATGTTTGAAAAGTAACATTGATGACGTTGCGTGAATGGCTATTCATGTTGTAAATTGTTTTGTTTGACTTACTGTACGAGGGCTAGACAAAGCATGATTTTGTATGGAACTATGAACGTGTAGGCATAAAAACGTCATTGTAGCATGTTGCCGTGTGGTGACACCCTGGGGACGCATTACATATTCCTGTAACAGAGCCACTAGCTCTGATGTGCTCACTGTATTGTGTCCGTTCCACTGCGGAACTTTGTTCCAACATTCATTTAAATTAACCCTACAACTTTAGCACTAAGAGTCATTTTTCCATCACACGTTGAGTAATGCATTCATTCATATTTGAATTTAAACCACGCTTACGTTAATTGCACCAACAAATGATGTTACGAACTATTCTAGCCTGTATGGTAAAACACTGGGAGTGAATTAAGCAGGTCGCGTCTCCGGAGAATTAATACGTATTAGTTATGCAGGAACTTGATCTTATTACTTATTTAATTAAGTTCGGGTGCTTGGCGAACGAATCGATAAACGAATGTGTGAGATCTCATCGTATTCGATTTATTTCTGATGTAAATTCAGTGTCATTGGATATTAATTGTTCGTCTAAGTTCAATAGAAAGTTTAAATTTAAACCACTTTACTTAATGTTTTTGTTTGCTCGGTAAAATTAATTTAGCCCAATCTCTATTTTAATCAATACGGAAATAGACAAATGAGATTGAAAACAAAGTTATGATTTTGATTGATGAATGATCCCCATTGAATAAGCAACCCAAAATACCTTTAGAGCTAAGAATATCAGTGAAAACCCCAAATTGATTCAATATTTTGCTAAAACATTATGAATTAGGCTAACGGCACTAAGCTCCATTTTTCTCAGAAGAAATTTCAATTTAATCTCTACTCTATTGCCAAGGTTGAAACAATAGAAACACTTCCCTCTACATCGATAAAGATCAAAATTGTGCATGACTAGTGACAGGTGCCTGCACCACAATAAACCGTTCCTGTCTGCTGATTACCTTGTAAGGGGGAGATGTAATCATAGGTAGCTAAACAGGGGCTATGAGTTGATGTCCCAATAAAACAAAGATTAGAATTTCTAGTTGATTAGAGAGTCATAGTGTTCGGACGGTAGACTGACGCTTCCCTGGTGATCATAAGCTTCCATTAGTTGAAGTAGGTAGGTTACACGCTTAGTTTAGCACTGGTTCATTCCATTCCATTGTCTTCAGACTGATCATGTGAAACGTCAAATCATGAGTTGATTTTTAAACATTTTGACATACAGATTGATTTGGATGGACACCTGCCTGAAATTATGCCAGTTGAATGCGTAACACACCGACGCATACTCGTAGAAATGCCATTAGCATTGCTCTAAGCTAAACTGACTAAGCTATGTTGTTTTTTTTTTAAATTGGTATTACTATTGACCCGAAAATAATAATTAAAGGTCCTGCTGACACTATAGTTAGTGACAAAAAAAAACTCAACTAAATGTTTCGTGTTGTATGTATATGAATGAACTGAATATTCTGCTGACCAAAGCATCCAAACACAACATTAAGACCAACCCACAAATATATTTAGGACCAGGAAACTTAATAACAACCCTCTCCTATTTTCGGGCCTTAAATCTCGATACGAAATCGCTCAAATTGGTTTAAGCCTCTTTTGATTACGTTCCTCCATTATAGTGTGGTGTTGTGTCAACCGCATTGTGGTTATATTGTCGTTCGACGGTATGGGACGGGAGACAAGAGTCGGATGCGTGCCACTGTGATGACTGAATCGATACAACGTCACTTTGAATGCTTTACCGTATGATATTTCATGGGAGATAGGACGTTTTATCTTGAGTAGATAGTTGATACAGATGAACGTTTGGCCTAAATGTTTGCAAATAGATGTATTATCTTGGTTGATTGAAAATTATGGTGAGATGGTATTTTTTGAAGAGGAAGAACTAGCAGTGTAGTTTGTAGTCTTTTTGTTTCTGCTTGGAGCCTTTTCCGATAATTTATCTTGCATCTTCCTGCTTTCTACAATGGTACTGCTAGTTCATGCCACTCCCTGCACCTAGGGTTGCCAACTTTTTAAAAATAATAAATATAGTATTTTCGAAGCTATTGCCTGTATAAATGCATTAGCTGGCGAAAAAATAAAATAGTAGTACTAGTAATAGTAGTAGGTACTTTGGTTTCTTTGAACCTTTATTAACAGGATTTTATATTTTTTAAGACTCATAACACTCGCAATTAAGGTAACAAAATACCAATAATAAGATTACTACTGGTCCTATTGCGCTTATTTCGCAATTTTGTATTTAAATGAAATTTTACAATTTTCGCCTACTTTTTTTAACATTATGTTTAAGCCTCTAATATATACAATATTATATAGTACATAATATTATATAGTAGGGTTTGCAACCATACCCCACAGTTCGTTTTCTATGCAAAAGTTTTGCGAAATCTATGCTCGCCTTGCATGTTGTTTAAAAGCCGACACTAAAGCAACGTATATTGAACGATTACAAGTTGATTATTGCCAGTTGAGAAAACTGGCCATCGTGTGGTGTTAAGTAAAGAGTTAATTAACACGTATAGCGTTTAGACGTGTCGAAATTCTATTGTTCTTCGTAAGCAATTTAAATCGTGCATTAGTTTAAATGTATGCATTTTATTGTAAAACTTAGTATTAGAGGCACTGTGTGTAGTGTGTATGTCAGTCCGGAATCGTGATTTGTGTGCACGCGCATACCAGTTGCACAAAATGAAACCATCAACATGAATTACTGTAGACGTTAGAACTGATCGTTTGACCGCTCACTGACATGGTCAATAAAACGTACATTTACGTTATAAGCAGAATTCGTTTTATAGACATTAACACATATATCCTTCACGGAGAGACTAAAAACGGCCGCTTCTACTTACCTAATTCTTCCTGCTAATATATGTAATAATTTATTTAATCAGAATGTCCCACACCTGAAACAATTACCCAAAGTTACTCCATACCCACCCTAATTGTAGTGACGGAAACGAATATCAAATGTACTTGAGTGATGCTCCCTAGGGTTGCTTCGTATTGGGGTTTCGGGGACCCTCGAGATGGCAATCAAAGAGAATGACCCTGAGCAGCCACCGCGAGCAGCAAATGTCCTTCAATTATTTTCTTTACCTTTACCTCGTGCGCTATTTCTTAGCTACTTACTTGTGAGATGCTCGGATGGGATTTGTGTAGTGTTTTAGACTTAGTTCTATTATTTTTTGTTCGGTTCTCATTTCGTTTTTTGTCGGGGATTTTCAATGAACTTGTTTGGATGTGTTTGTTATTAGGGTTGTTGTTGTTGCAATTATTCAGGTACAGCTCGTTCTTGTTTTTCAAATTAGAAATTACATTGATATGAGGCTGGATCAGTCCAATTGCACGCACACATTCTTCTAAGCTCCTTCATTTTTCTTCACCAAAGATTTATTTTAAAAACTTTTCTTCGAGCTTTTATTTGGTTTTTCAATAAAGTCTTAGTAATTCTTACCTACGTAGATTCGAAAACTCTTTTCCAAGGCTATTATTATAAAGCGAGTTGATGGGTTTGGCAACCTGTCACAAGCTCACAGCACAATGACTTATATTAATTTTTAACATTAAATGTGATTTTTTTTTATACACAACTGACATTTTGTAAATAATGGGCAATTTTGTTTTGTCGAATTTTTAAATGTTATTGATCACAAGTATGTTTTAGATTTTTATCTGTTTTACAATGCAAATTTGTTTATAATTTTAATGCATGTATGTATGTATTAGTGTAAAACTATGGAATTTTTAACTTCCCATTGTCATGTCAAACGACTTTAAGCAATGATTGACACGCACTGACTCCCTAACACAAGAAACTGCCGTAAAACTTTAAATGTAATATGTACCTATCTTATCTACCTCACCATGTTATCCAGCCATATGTGCGAGTATTCCTTGACTAGAGTATCTAATGTTACATGGAATCTGAGAGACGTTGTATGCCCGAGGGGTATGCGGCAGGGCAATGTCGCCGTATATAATATGATCGATCCTATCATCAACTTAGTTAACTTTGTATCTTCAGACCTTTATTTAGTCACGTCTATTTTAGGCCGTATGTCTGCGAAAGTATTTTCGTCTATAGAGTCCTTGGCGTTTCATTTGATGATAAACTTTCGCTCTTCAATCTTATTAGGGTTGTTTTTCATTTGGCCGACAGATTGCAATGCTGTTGGCTGAGCCGCCGGCGGCAATACAGTTGTCTAATCAAATTTTCATTCGAGCGGTAGATTTTTATAAAATTGTAACGACCGACTGATACTTTCCGTTGAACTAAAAGCTTATACTTGTTCAGTTTGACGGATGTATCCAAATAGTCACAAGAGCTATCATTTAGTATAGTATAAATAATAAGCCTATAATGTTCCCACTGCTGGTACACAGGCCTCCTCGCTTCGAGAGGGTGTGGACTGCAATCTTCCTCGCGGGTCTAGTGCGGGTTGGTAGATGTCACATGTCTTCGATTTTTTGTTTCCAGGATATGCCGGTTTCCTCACGATGTTTTCCTTCGCCGTTTTGAGAGCAGTGGTGATGAAATTATTTACTCAGAGCAAAGCGCCTGCCTGGGTTAGAATCCACGACCTACAACTCTTAAGTCGGGGCCGATCCCACTGAGCCAACAATGCTCTCATCATTTAGTGAGAGAAGCCCTAACTTATGAGTCTCTCACGTCTCGACTGCCACTGAAATCTTCAAGTAAAGCTTTTTGTGTTTTTAAATAGACATTTTTCCACAGCTGCACGCATAGCATTATGGGGTTTTTTCGACGGAAGAATAGAAAAAACGACAGATATAATAGACAAAATTACAGATTTCTTTCATTCAACTGTCTTTTTGTCTATTCTACCGTCTACAAAACTCGGTTATATGGTGATCATGCGAAGCGTGCTGGTGAAGAGAACAAAACCGCAGACACATAAACGGGCCGTAATAAAGATTTTAACTCTTCACGTTCCCTTAAATAGACATCACGCTAGTTGTTTGTAAAACATTTCGCAGACATTTTCCTTGTTCAATGATTCTCTGCTAAACTCCATCAACATGGTGACATTTCCGAGACACTTTATGTAGGAAATTTCAAAACATCGCAAGTCATGATCTTAACCTTAAATCCAAAGCTATTTGCGGTAATTAACGGTCTATGTCGAGTAGTACTAGCGCGTAGGTAGTTATAGTTACCGCTCGTAGTACGTTCGGTCTGGCAGGGATCCATGAGTAAGCGTCGCCGCGTCGGGGGCGAACCAGCGCGTCAGCCTGTGCCAACGTGTTACAGCTTTCAGATTGATATTGCGTACATCCGTTTCCGTACTTATTGTCTTGTCTTAAACCTTCAACATAATCGATTATGTTTTATTGTTTCTGGGGCGTTTATTTTTATTTTTTTATTTATGGGTTTTATATTTCAAATGAGTTGGATTCTATGTAAGGTACAAAAACCGGCCAAGTGCAAGTCGGTTATAAAAAAATAGGTGTTCCATACATTTTGAACGAGTATTGCACTTTTCTATGTCACAGTCGATTTTTTTTTTTTTTGATAACCGATTAAAATTTTCTACGTTGTAGTCATGTGCTGAATTCAAAGTTACAGTTTGCGCGTCGATGTGGGCCACCCTGTATAATTAATTTACCTATAGTCTACGTTAATGATTTCATATCTATAATACTCAGTGCTTGTGTGACTTAGATGTTTGGACACCAAACAGCTAATGGTATATTAATTAGTTCCTAGAGTGAAAGGAAGGATATTAATAATACTACTTAGTACAGAGGTGCCTTTAAAATTGCGTTCTATATTTTATTATGGAAACTTGTAATTCATAACATATTTTCTCTGTAGAATTAATGAGCTCAGGCCCTTTAGAGATAACTAGAAGAAGGTAATATATAACTTGAAGACATGCCTATAATATATTTTATTGCTATCACACACCGAAATGGACATGAAATATGAAATCACTCCAAAGGTTTCGGCAAAGTGACTTCTTGTAAGACGTCTTTAAAATTAAAGAGATATTTGTGTCGCAATCTAAATTGCGTACATACTCATTATATTTTAAAAGCATACAAAAGCGATAACAATGATTGGATTCAGGGGAGCAGAAACCATAAAATTGAAATCAATTTTGCTGTAATTTTTATAGGTACATAAAACGCGTATTGCTGGTCACTGAAAGAATTATTTAATCTTTATTATGTCTCGTGTTCGACTTTTATCAACTACTTTTCCTGTTCACTTGAGGTTTAACAATATTCTCACATTATTGTGTCTTAGTGATGAATGACTAGATTAGCATCTAGTCTGTTGGGAATTTTTCAGCTAATTCTCAAAAGCCATGTCCAGACGATCTTGAAAGTATGTTCCAAAGTTATAAAAGTTTGTCAAATAAAGTTACTTAACTTCTTCGCGATCAATTTACGAGTTCTTATGACAGTGTCAGAATTCAATACACCGAAAGTATTTATCGTCTTGCCTTGCCATATGATCGCGATTTGGGATTTCTAAAAATTGTACCCCTGCACATGAATTTCGACTTATTCAGTACACGTATAGGGGTGAAAATAATTTGGACGGAGCGAGAAAATTACCGCTTATTCCTTCGACTCCAGTTCTTTTTGATATTCACCCTTACACCGAGGGCGAAAGGTGCTTTATCTTTTATCTGGGTATAATATATTCAGTTCACAAAATGAATTGCGAGTGTTAGTAACTCGGAGTGAGCCTGCGAACATATTCGTGGGGATCTGTTGCGTCGTTCGTTCCCTTTATTGGTTACACGCTTGGTCGAGAACGAATCCTATTCCTAAACGTGTTTAGGTTCTATTTCACTTGACAATGATTGAGGGGACTTTCTTAAAGGCGTTTTCCGATCGTTTTATATGTAACTTATTTGTTGATGGCGGTGGGTGTCTTGTAGAGATATTAACTTGCTCCAATCCATGTTAAACACCCTGCTAATAAGTGTACTAACAATACGACTTCGTGGAAGCTTTGCGACTCGAATTATGTTAAGATGTCACACGATTTTAGTTACATACGTTAATGTTTTCGGGTTGTTTTGTTTTGTTTGCTGTACTTTTCATTGATTTATGAGTTTCTAAAAACTTTCTTACTTTTCATGTTATTGAACTTTAGATTGATAACACGTGCGATGTTATGTAAACTGGAGATTTCCGTTAATTCAGCGATTGTTATTCGTCTACTTACAGTTACGTGATCATGGAAACTACAAAATGCCAATTAGAGGTTCATAGGTCGTCAAACAAACAATCAAACAGAAACATAGTTACGGAACTTTTTAATGGTTTACCATCTACTTCATTCTCGACGTCCAAACTTACTTCGCTTCCTATGTCCATCATTTAGTTTTGCTCGCCATTTTTTCATTCCATTATGTCTTTTAAAGTTTCCCGAACGGAGACAACTAACCTACATAAGGTAGGTTTTCATTCTACAGTTTGCTCACCGATTCTTTTGTTAGGAAAGTTCATCGTCATTATTTTTCTTTGTCTCACTTCTTCATTATTTCCGGTGGACACAAAAAGTTTATTGTTGAGCGGTTTAAGTATTAACTCGTTTGTTGTGACAGGTATTGTTGAGATCTTCTGCATAGTTGTACTTAGACCGCTTTATAGAACGGCCTGTTTTGAAGACTTACTTGCATTGCATATCTCTGGAAAAAAAAACCTTGAATCTTTCCATAGACGACTCTGTTTAACATTTTTTTTGTAAATAAAGTACGAAGACATGGATGGTATTGAAATTTATGTTTTCCAGTCAAGCGTTTACATTTTCACAAGCAAGAAATCAGAAATCCGAGCCGTTTAGTAGCCACTTATTCTACGCTCAGTGAAGAACACTCGAGACCTGATCTCGATCCATACCGAATCATATTTTACTGCAAAATTTTCACTATTTATTTCTTTCTTTTTAAATCGTTAATGCCTTCAGGTGCTAAGTGAGATTCATTTTAAAGTATACTAAATACTTTCTTCGCGTGATCTAAATTCTGATTTATTGGTTAAGTGATAAGGTTTATTTTGCTTTGTGGGTTTGTTTGGAATGTTGGTTGCAATGCGAGATAGAGGCTGGTACCTCACCACGGTCGGTGTCGTGCAATTAACGTTTTTCAGGACGAGCGCTTCAGGGTATTGTGACGTTGCTCTCCACGTGGATAAGATGGCTGAAAAGTACTGAAACCCCTGGTACTCAAAAGGCATCTTTAAGTGTCGGAGTTTTCCCCGGATGACGACTCACTTGGTTGGCTTTCATTATTCCTACATTTGTAATTTTATGAGGTTGCTGACCCAGTGATATTGTGTTTCTTGTTTGTATAAAGTAAGATGTTAACATTCATACACGTGGATTAGTTAACTCTGCGTTTAAGGACTTATTAAATTAACCACATCAAGTTACGCTTCCTTGGATAAGATTAAAACAACATAACTTTTTTCTTAGGTCTCTTTTTAATATTTTTTTGAACTTTTATATCTAGCTTCAATCTTATTTTCCTGAACGCAAAACCGAATTCTAGGTAAAGGTAAGTACACACAATCTCAGCTCGCTTTTGCAAGTGTCGCGGTAGACAAATGAGCAATTTGCCGTATCATCACAGCCGTAATGTTGCAAAATGGCGGCGCAGGCCTCTTGCGACATAACTCGTGCCTTTCAAACCACCCAAGAAATCTTGACGAACGATAAGTTTTAACTTTAAAGAAATTTTAAACGAATCGTACCTACAACTAACGAACGGGGATATTGAAACGCAATTCGTATGAAGCATAATTCCACAAGGCAGGTAATATCTCCTATTTTGTTCCGCCGCTGGTTTTCTTGCGGTTATAACTAAGTGCCACGGCAACCTGGAAATTAATCGGCGTCTAGAGGATTGCGGACCCCAGTTTCCCTGCTCTTCGATACCTTACTAGTGAAATATGGTTGGGATGGGAGCTGATCTACTGAGTATTTCTTTCGTAAAATTAATTTATGAAAGCCGCTTAAGTGTTTGGGAGGCTTCTGAATTCGTTTCGACTTGTGGTGTGGCGCGTGTGGAAAATATAATTATCGTTCTTGGTAGTGGACTTCAATCGTTGTTATTCAAGAGGCGTATGTCTGGCGGCCGGTGACGTAATCGCTTAGTATTTATTGGTATAGACCGATGACCTCCTGGTAATTTAACTAGCAATGTTAATGCGTTAACAAATTCAAGCCCCAATGCCACCACATTAAGATTTTTCTTTTTACTTTGTTTTATAATGAATAAAATTCTTTGCTACCTACTTATCTGCTTTGTTGCCTTCAATAGCCGGCCTCTGTGTCACGAATAACAATTTTACACGCGATGATAATGCTTCCTAATGCACCTATTATTATTACGTATTACAAAAGAAAATAACTTCGCGATTTAAACTGGTATCATTGTCTGACGTAAAATAAACACATCTAGCGGCTTTATTATTTGTTTGTCAGCATGAAAAATGTTATAAACTCAAGTTATGACCTCTTGTCAGGTTTCATAAGGGACCAGTATTGTTTCCCTGAATCAGAATTTGAGTGAGGCAGTGGAATCCTCGCTGGAAACATGCAGATGTCAGCCATTTGTTATTCAAATTCGTACAGACGTCTCGACTCAAACGCACCCGCGTGACATCGCGATGAATAAGTAAAAACGATTATGGAAAACTTTTGAGTAACACTAAAACATTGCTTTGTACGTTTATTTGTTGGTGCGTATGAGTCACTGTCAAAAGACACCATGAAACATCCGATAGATGGCAAACAAGATATCAATAGATATAATATACGTAGATAGCTTCACCGCAGCGACAGGATCGTCTTCCTGTCTTGATTCATGAACGTTATTCTAGTAAGACGGATGATTTGTGCTCAGGTGCACATTTGCCCTTCTTTCCAGTCACTCACTGCATATAAGTAAAGGTTTTCATAGCCCCACTGTGCAAGATCCAAACAAGAACAGTCCATTTTATCGTGTGCCATCGACAATGACAACAGTAATAAATACTGTTGTTTACAGCTCTCATCTAAATGCCTAATGCTTGTACGAACAATTTACTTTTAATTAAAGCAAAGCAGATCTTTTGCAGTTCATTGTTGTCGCAAACAGGGAACTGTTGTGATCTCATTTTATTTGTTCGCTCGACCCTCCGATGGACGGGAGCGAATTGACAAAGATTCCGCTACGCTTTTTAAAAGTAAATAAAATTTATTTTCCTCAGTGAACACCGTCCTACTGTACCTATGTATGTATGTATTATATAGCCTTAGTGCCTTTAAAATATTTACGCTGTCACGCGGTGCAGGTTTTCGTCTTTGTCGGGATGCCTTAAGCCTTCATTCAGACAGTGTAATATAAAAGCTGTTAGGATGCAATTCCTTCGCCTACCGTGCTCAACTTTTTTATTAAATTCGACACTGTTCAAATTATTTATTAGGCACACTTATCTGTTTCGTTCGTTTCATTGATTTTCGATTACGGCGTGTGGACGACAATTGTGTTTTCAATATATCACCTTATTATCTTCGCAGCTCCTAAATAAATGTTTCGTATTTTTTTTTAGTTTAGGGGATGGACGTCGATGTTAATGGAAAACAATCGTGTTTTATTGTACTCGTAAGGTTTGATGGGCATATAAAAGTGCTCACCTTTTAAAGGAAGGGTCCGTGCCTTCACGATAATGTTTGCGGGATTCTGTACTTAAGATACCTTTTTGGGTTAGTCGCAAAAAATCAAGTCTCTTTTATTCATTCGATGTTGCTACGTTCTTCTTCACAACGGGCATTATTTCGATTTATTGTGGAATCCTTTTGAATATAACTACAATACGGAACGTAATACTATTTTACTTTTCATCGTTGACCATTCAAATGTTGGCTTCTAAAACTTTTCCATTATTATTGCAAGAGTTTTCCCGAATATCAGTCCCATTTTAATTAGATAGTTCAGATTATGCCTTAGTAAAATTAACGCGTAGTAAAGTTTCTAGTTTATTCCAAGCGTTTCACTGAAACTGTTCACTGTATCACCTGCACTTTATAGTTTCGGAGCTGTCTCACCATTTGTGAATTTTAAGCGAACTTTGCTGAAAATACATTTGTTTGAGACTCAACGATACCATTCCAACGAAACGTTAAATTAAATAACGTTTGACACTATTTATATCTCCGCTCATAGTCTACAGAGTTTATTAAAACGTGTTTAACATTTGATACAAGTTTGATGTTATATATATAGCATTTATCCTTTAAAAATTGTTATGATTGCTAGAAATAACTGACAGGTTATTAAAGTGCCCAGAAGCTGTATAGTTAGTTATCGTTGAACATTTAAACCTTTTTCCTGATAGCTGGACAAACATTCCTATTTTTCATTAAAAAAAAAAGTCATTTCATATACATAAACGTTGTAGAATCATAGACAGGGCAAAGTTAAACCGTCGACATTCGAGTGTGTCCAAGCTTTTTCATATTCATACGAAAGATAAAAAAAAAGTTTAACCATATTTATGACCCCGGACTCGGTATCCAAAGTTAGATAGAAACTTTACGGGTCAAGGACCTTTCTCAAAACATTCCAGTAAAGTTGGCGTTGTTTCCTACGATATTTCCGACGACGGCTGCATATAAAATTCATTATAAATAAGGAAAGTGTTGGCCTGGTTGTCGCAAGCGCTGCTGCTGAGCATGAGGTCCTACGTTCGATTCCCGGGTAGGGTAGGGTGATTGGGTATTTCCATCTGGAATTTCTCAGTAGCGACCCTGGAGTCTAGATTATTACCCGGTTGATGGCAATAGTCTCGCCCCTGTTACAGGGGCTTAAGCACGGTTAGAACAAATAAGGTTCAAACCAGCGATGCGTTCGACCATAAATACAATTAATTTTGCAGTTTTAATCAAATTTAAAAATAAATGCACGGCTCAGTGGAATATTTTTTAGGTATTTCTTTAGTTTATTGAATTCCCTTTATCATTACATAAAATATGATCGTTTACACACAAAAAACAATGAGAATTGTGCAACATTTTTTTTTGAGCTTCGTTTTACGATTGTTTTATAATGAATTAATTAATTTTAATTAAACATTTTTGAATAAGCCTTCATCGAACAATTGACAATACACAATTTTTTTTTCTGGATTCTAATATTTACTAGAAATATTAGAATCCAGATAAAAAATTTGTACAAATTGTTTGTAAAAATTGTATAAGGTGCACCTCTCTTTGTACTATCTTATACTCGAAATGATACGAGTATGTAGCTGTGTGTACCAATAACTGTGCGACAAAAAACTGAGCGTATTAAGGATCGTACTCACTGGCGCGAAGCGAAAGCGCGAGACAAAGGCACCGCGTGTCGCGCGACGTGCGGTGTCTTACTTATGGGCAGCGACTTTTAAACATAACTGGCAAAATGTGGGTGTGCTCTGTCTAACCCCCTGTTGTGTGCCTAGAGCCTATATGAATGAATGAATGAAATGCACCGACCCCAGCGTGGTTTGACCAGACTCGATTAATCGAATAAACCCCAAGATTTGCACTAGCCCCTGAAGCCTCATGTTTCATGGTGCTACAAAGACCATTGCATATCAAGGAATAGACCGGGGGGCACTGTAATGGTGAGAGCCAATCGAGTAATGCACCCTGTTGTGTGCCTAGAGCCTATAGGATACAAAGTTCAACCTCTGTCTATGTCTAGCCTTACATAAATATCATTCGCACCTTATTGCAGAATCTTCAGTATATTTACCTGTGGTTACGTAGGTACCTACTTATGTATATTAACGTTATGTGAATTTATTGTGTACACAGAACATCGTTCAAAGTTCAAGTACGAGTAAACCAAACACGTTGAGAGAGAGCAAACAGTTTTGGTCTCTGGCGAGTCGGTAGGTGTTTTAGGTGCTGCTTAGGCCAGCTCGAGATCAAATTGTTTCCACTGACGTGCAGTCGACTATACGTAGACGAACATATCGCTGTTGACCACTTTTGGACCTTAATGCCACAGACATAAGGGCGAAACGTGAGAATTTTCACGGTTAAACAATGCTTCTGGGCAGCATTTTATTTAACGATGCATTTGAATTGAGTTTATTTATTTATTCAAAAGTAAGATTTATAGTGATAAGGTTTGCCAAAATGGTAATAATTAATCAGTCAGTACGTACCTAAATATTTTGAAATCTAATTGACTGCTGGCCTTACCCAATGTTCAAGTTTGATTTCAAAGCCCATTTGTTATTTTTGTTTCTATGTGATTGTTGTTCAAATTTTGTAATACCCTTTTGTAATGACCATAACTTGTTTTCTTATACGTAACATACATAATCAGCCTATTATGTTCCCAATGCTAGGACACAGGCCTCCTCTCTGTGAGAGGGAGTGAGCCGTAATCCATCACGCGGGCCCAGTGCGGGTTGGTAGATGTCACATGTCTTCGAATTTTTGGTTCTAAGACATGCCGGTTTCCTCGCGATGTTTTCCTTCACCGTTTTGAGAGCATTAATTTACACAAAGTAAAGCGCCTGTCGGTTAGTGTTCGTGTTAAGGGTTCGAACTTCGAACCTACGACCTACATACAACTCATAAGTTACCACTGGGCCACCACTGCTCATAAAATAAGTTATTTTAATAAACAGAAATAGTTAATAAGCTAGCTACCTTTACTTATTGCCTGATATGAGTAAGGTACCTGCAAAGGTCAAGAAGAACACGTCTAAAACATTTCACAATTTGATCTCAAGCATTATATAGTTAATTATTCACATTTTGCGTTTAGAGGTCGAAACATACATATTATTATTTAATGGACTCGGAATAATGATGAATGAATACTAGTAATTATACTAACGTTTTTTAAAATCATCATCATCACATCATCCTCTGCTTGGCATTTTCCCCCTCTTCTTCAATTTTTTTTTTTTTTGCAAACCTACCCCGATATATTGGGGTCGGTTTCCCGCCTATCTGTATTCAGAATACCTTTATTTTACATTGGGCGACCTAGTGTTTAACGACATACCTAAAAATTAATCAAATTATAAGATAATGAATAATATTATAAATCAATTGCATTTGAGAAGAAAGCAAAGCGCCAGCATCGGCCAATGTGTGCAGAAGCCAAAAACCCTGGCCAATACAAGGCAAACATTGTTTCCAACGTAATTTGTTATCTGTCGATGTACACACTGGATAGATGCAGATTAAAAAACACGCTACAGTTCACTAACTTTTTAAATAAATCTCGGGGCACCAGACAGGGTCCGACCTATTCGTTGTTTCTCGAATGTTAATTTCTGCTGCCACGTTTCATTATTGTTGTGAATTTAGATTAGTCAAAACTTTTTCTATGTGAAAATTATAATTTTGTGTTTGAAATTACACTTAAAAAGACACTTGTGTTCATGTATTAAAGCAAAGTAATTTACATTATTATTTGTATTACATTCTACTTACTTTTTGTTAGCGTATCGATGACCCTCTATAAACGAGGACAGCCCAGAATATAACCTGGACGCAACATTAAGTGCCCCATTGTTCTTGGGACAGCACCACATTTACACTCCAGGGCGGAGTCATCTGTGAATCTCCACCTGGGCAGGTTTTCATTGCTTTGGCCTACCTGAGTCTGAAGTTTATTTAAAGACTTCCAGGTTAGCCAAGTCAACTCATGTCCGGGTGCGAGGTTTCCAGCAGCAGGAACGAATGGGTTGGGCAGGTTAAACACTACCTAAATACTATAAATTATGTAAGAGAAACTGTGACCTCTGAGTTGGTTTCGGTCATTCTTCTCAAGCCGGCAATACATGGTCATAGTTGGCCGAGCGAAGGCGAGTACCAACATATAGACAGCCAATTTGCGAGCCTCGCCATTGCTCGCCAACGCTCGCCTAGCTGGCCGAGTGCAGGCGAGCGCCAATGTGTGTATGGTTCGTTTGAGTAGTTATGATTATGAAACGTCGAACTCGTCTAGTTTTAAAACATAACTAAATTTTGTAAAACGTGTGTTGACGTTGAACCAATTTACAGAAATAAATAACTTTGAAATATTATTTATTTTAAATCATTTTATTTTGTGAGATAATAGTAAATAACGAAATACTTATTTTTAGTCAGATATCGTGATTTTATCGTTGGACCTTCCCTCTACACCTTTCAGAGCGTGGTCCTAACAAAAAAAAAAATATGAAAAGGCTTTTTATCTCTAAGCGGGTCATCGACCCCTATTATATCAGATAATTAACTTCTTAGAAACCTTTTCCCGAAATTCTATTTGAAAAATCACAGGTTGCGATGTTCTCGTTGAAAATCTAAAGATAGATGATTACAATCAGGAAAATTGAGTACTAATGTCGAACGCAGACTGTTAAAACTGAAGCTGTAGTGGCAAAAAAGAAAGAAAAAATATTAAATCTGCACAATCAAAACGCACATTACAGAAAAAACACATTAAAATACACCTACAATCAGGGTTGGTAAAAATCATGATTTTTTTTAAAAATCTAGTAATGCACGATTTTTTGAGAAAATCCTAATTAATCCGTATTTTTTTTTTGATTTTTTTATGTTATTATTTAATTGAATTACATTTTCAACGCGCCCTCAATGGATTGCGCGGACACAGCGCGGGGATTTCCCTTTTGTCTGACATGTGAATGCAAACAGAATTCACACTGACAGAGGAAGAACAAGGAAGTGCGTTGGAGCAAGCACGGAATCACTATGATGGTCAAGTTTTGCTACCATTGAAAGTAGAGCTTAAGTCAAAATCAAAACCATTCAGAAGTGTAATGTTCGCAGAAGAAATAGTAAAAATGTGACACCACTAGAGGGGTGGATGGATGTCACAGAAAAATATATTTAACGAAGAGGAACAGTGATTTTTTTCTGAGATAGCTTCGTCAGCTGCTGTGGAAGGAGTGTTTTCCACCTTTGGAATTGTTCAGAGCAAATTAAGAAACCGACTGGGAATTGAAAAGGCTGGAAAACTAGTTTTTTAAAATCAAATATTATTGCATTGATTTCTCAGATTTAAACTTAATAATAAATTATAAATTTGTTTTTTTATGAGGATTTCTTTGAAAGAAAGTGAAATTAAACATTTTTGATTAAATCATTGATTTTTATTGAAAAAATCATTTGATTTAAATCGTGATTTAAATCAAAACGATTTATTCATGCCAACCCTGCCTACAATGTAGCCAAAAGCCTCATAATCAAAAAATAAAAGTTTAAAGTTTGACAAAGTTGTCCATTGCTAGATGTCAAGGCAGGTCACAAATTTAATGGTCACACCAAGACCAAAGATAATACAAATTGCGGGGTTTGTCTGTTGTAAATAACAACAAAAAATCTAAACAAAACAAATGCCGATAGTGGATACTGTTCCTAATCTATTTCGTGTTAAAGCGTTACATACTGAAAAAATTGTACGTAGGGATTGTCTAAATATCTAGACTTCTATTCAGGCTGGGCTGGTGTTTGGCCTGGCTAGAAGGCTGACACGACGTCATTACGCCTCGGAAATAGGCAGTTTTCCCCTCGTTAGCAACTCGGCGCTGTCCCCACTCCGCTATCAAACTACATTCATACTAAACTATCGTATGTGTGTTCTTCAATTAACGACACCTTTTTTATGAGGTTTTATGACATATTTGAGTTGGTTTTCCTGTACATTTACATTTACCTAGCTGCAAAAATAGTCATTGGATTTAATTGCAATATTGGCTAGACATTCCGATTTATATATTACCATTATTCAACACTTCTGGCTAAGATTGGATAATGCTTACTTAATGTAGATTAGGACATGCTTTTAACAAGACATTGGATTAGAGAAGAAAGAAGATATAATTTTTACGACGTTCCATAATCCATCTTTGCTTGCTCAATACTCTATCAACTAAGCAATTGAAACTTTAAAAGGTTTTTCCATAAAGTTCATTTTAGATCAACACGTATAAGACGTTTAGTATAAAATTATTTTCTTCTTAATTAATGTTCGGTAGAGCACAAAGCTACGATTGTGTATTTTTTGTACAGTACTGTACGTTTATTGCCATAGTTTTAATGTAGTATTAATTATAAGGGTGCCAACGATTACGAAGCTTAATTGGTACCTTTGTTCTGGTTCAGAAGGGCGGAAAGAGATTTAAGTTTTAAAATACCAATTTGGATGGCGATCAACCGGTTTCTTAATCAACGTCTGGGTTATTTACGTAAGTTTTGTATTAGAAATATCGTTCTTAGTTCCGTAGGCATTACGAATAAAATTGTTAGATAACAATGAATGAATTTCAAAGAATCTCTTTACGGAGTCGTTCTGTATGTAGTTTATGACGTAAACCGTCGTTAGTATTATTGGCATTTATTCATATTCAAATTATTTAAATCAGTGAGCGTGTTTCTCAAAGAGCATAATTTACGCCGATTACAAAGTTAGACAGTCGTTACGGGTAGTATAGTCTGCCAACCAGTCTTACCAAGGTATCATGTTACCCATTAACTGGGTTGTGGGTAATCCGGTTAGATTTGAAGCCGACTCAACATACCTATTTGGGAAAAAGCAGATTGATTGAAAAAGTTTGACTTAATTATCATAACTTGATTTTTACTCCCGATTCGTTCACGCGACCTTCGAATTTGGGTAAAATATTTGCTCTAGTTACGTCTTACGTTGACTTATGGCGTTGTTAAAATGGACTTAAAAATTAATTGATTTGAGGAATTATTAATTGCTTTTGAACTGAGTACTGTTAGTGTAGTGTAGAACTAATTGTTTGAATCACCCAAGTAAGAATGTACTGGGTAACCTACTTAATTAACAAAACAGACGATCAACGCAAACTTTGTAATAACTTCTTAACGATTTGCTAACATTAGGTCATCCAATATTGATGCAACAGACTACAGACTAGACTTAGATAAACAATGGAACAGTTTAGCAATCACAAACGTCCGTGACGAGCAAAGAAAAGAAAGAAATCCAGTAAAGTCGACATTCCGTCGCTATTTAGCTCTGGGTCTCATCCCAAAACCGGTCAAGCCGAAATTCAAGATGGCTGGCTTGGCGGGAATACCTACAATATTTACATTGACATTTGCGTTCGGGCTTCGGGCGCGTTCGGTTCATGACGCGCGTGACCTTCACCTCGATCGCAGGTGAACGCGCTTGGAACGCACTGGTAATATCTCGAGCGCGTCGACGCGTTTCGTTGATGTCCCGCCGCCGTCCGTCGGTAGCAATATTAATATAAATCATTAAGTAATTAAATATGTTTCCACATTTGTGTCCTAACTGCTAACGTCTGTAGTTGCGGCGGTTTACTTTTTGTCGATCATAAAGGAATTCCGACTCCTTCTCACTAATGGCAATTAATTATTCACACTTGCAAAACTTACCTACTAGACTAATACAAAATTGCTTTTACGATAATAAATCAATACAATATTTAATTTGTAGCACCTGCTCGACCGTCTGTAGACTCTAGATACTACATACTAACACCGCGGTAACTTAATTTGGGTTTATATTGACTTAGTCCAATATATCTACAATCGACATTAATCGTATTTGGATACACTGCAGAACAGCAATCAACTTTGTAAGTTGACATTCGTTGTGTCTCAATTATTGAATGGTTTTTCGTGACACCAAAGATCCTGATAAGGATTTCTTATTGTTCTAGTCAGTTGTCATTCTTTACAGTAATAATTGCTGATTTATCACGATCTTTTCAAGGTTTGCTAGTAACTGGAGGCTATTTACTTAATATAATTCATTATATTAACATAAATTATGAGCAAAATCTCATTAAGTTCTTCATATCGTACTGCGTTAACAAAACATGACGAGATGTAGTTATATTATTTTATTTGCGTCATTAGGTAAACTTTTCTTAAAAAATAATTAAATTAAATTACTATACCAAAATAAAAATTACTTAAATTAAATTTTACAAACTTATTTTTTAAGTGGTGGCAATGGCAACACTTCACAAAACGTCACCCTACATTGGCGTATCACAAAACATGTTTCAGATGTTTGTAGATTGGGTGTGAAGCAAGCAAGTCGGATAGTGACAGCTGCCACTCAGCCATGAAGTTGTGACGGATACTAAATAGTAGCCAACTTAAGTCACAGCGTACGCGCGCTATTTTTGGACGCATCAGCGAATACGGAACTATATTTAGTAATTACTGCTCGATTGACTGCTCTGGCCGGCGAAATGGTATTAAAATGAAGCGGAGAGAGATGAGGGGATGCCTGTGTGCTAAAAATATATGAAGAACCGAAAACGATTAAGAGCAATTTTGAAGACAATTTCAAGATGATTAATTGTCAGCTGTTCGTTTAAAAGCTTTAGAGAAACAATCTGCGTAAGAGAAAACAAAAACCAAACGTGCTTTGATTCGAGGACAGCGCTGTCTACACGTTCCGAAGAACTTATTGAAAGATTTAAACACCTTAATGTTTGTTTTGTCTGCACTCTTTAAATCTCTCATGATCTTGTATTTCATCCACTGATTCTTGATACCCTTTATTTTGTTTATTTTAATGTATTCTCATTATGAAAAACACTTCTTAGTAGTCAGTTACGTTGGCCAATTTCAAACAAATGTTTCAGCTAATAAGAGAAGCCCTTAACCGTCTCAGTGATAATTAGTCTTTGTCAAGGCTAGTCTCATTAAACTAACGACGTTTTGTGCCTCCAGTTTAAGCGAAACGGTTAAAAACAAAAGCTGTAAGTTACTTGAGTCTATTATTATACCGATTGAGGGCTTAATTCACAATTGAAACTAAACGCGATCAGGACACGCGTTCAGGACCTGGAAGATGTGGCGATTACGTTTAGTTTCATTAGTGAAATCCAGGGCAGATCGAACATGGTGAATCACTAATGAAACTAAACGTCATCGCCAATATTCTATAAAATTATGATGTTAATGAATGCCTCAAAGTTCTACTTGTCAATAGTTTCGTTCATGGTTCCATTATGTGTCGAGCGAATACAAACAAAGGAGGATCTCATATGACGGAGCTTCAAGGCCAACGGGTTTTCCACTTATCTTCATGGATATAATTATACAAATAAATTGCTTCTAGGCTACAACACTAGTTTACGTGTTTCCTTTAATGGCTCTTCACTTAATTAAATTATTAATAGGCTGTCTTGTGACAGGAATTTATATGCATGCATCTTATTTAAACGTAGCCAGAGTTTCAGGTATAACTAGATTTATTCTAGATTTGATAGAATGATGTCAGCATTCAAGAAATCCAGTAATATATAGTGTGAGAAAGAGACAGAAAACAGTATTATATTCTATTAATAACATATTTTTTTTTTTTTTTTTTTTATAAATGGCATCTCGCAGGTCAACCTATGAGGTTGTCGTCTGCTTAGACGGACTTGCCTGTGGATTCCCTAATAAATTAAGGCCTCCAGCCAGGACTTAAACTTAAATACTAACTAAAAACTAAGCGACTACACGCTAAGGGCACCCCCTGTGGGGTACGAACCTCGGCTTAGGGCGTCGCTGGAAGAGGGCAGCAAATGACTAGCTGGATCAGGAATGATATTATTTAGGGACGAATTTAAAGCTACAGGCTCAGCGGCGCGGGCTGGCTCGAGCAAGGGTCGGGAGGGGCGTAGATTTGGGCGTCGCGGCGGGCCTCGGCGGCGAGGACGGTAGGACGGCGATCGGGTTTTGGGCTTATGAAGCGTGCTGGTTGCCTTACTACTCTCCTGGAGGAGGGTAGTGGCGTCGTCGGGGGCGATTAAGGTATGCCTTGGTCGGCGAATACTACTAATACGGGAAGGAGTGTAGCGGGCGGCCGCTGAGATCAAGGGGTTGGGGTGTTTTATGCCACAGTCAAAGAAACGCTTCGATAAGCGTTTCATGAACTGGTTTATTAATAACATAGTTTTGGGTAGCATCTAAGTACAGACCTACCTACAAAATCTTGTTGGTTGAATACTACTACGCGTTGATCTTGAAATAGGCACGTGTATGTGAGGGACATTTAACTTTATAGTCCCCGTGTAAGCTCATAATAAGTATACCTACTTGTCAAATGAGCAGTGGTGGCCCAGTGGTAACGACTTACGAGTTGTAGGTCGTGAGTTCAAACCCAAGCAGGCACTTTACTTTGTGTAAATAATTTAATCACCACTGCTCTCAAAACGGTGAAGGAAAACATCGTGAGGAAACCGGCATGTCCTAGAACCAAAAATTCGAAGTCATGTGACATCTACCAACCCGCACTGAGCCCGCGTGGTGGATTACGTCTCACTCCCTCTCATAGAGAGGAGGCCTGTGTCCCAGCAGTGGGAACGTTATAGGCTGATTATGCTATGCTTGTCAAATGACAATGCCAGATCCTGCCCCAGCTATGTACAGGAAATGTCAATAAATGAAAATAATTGCAATGATTAAAGGACCTTTTCATAATACATTGTTTTTCAGTAGAACTTGCCGATTACAAATCAATGATAAAAGGAATTCAACCCCTGAATTTCCTATTACGTTACTTATTGTGCATGTTAAAGAACAACAAAAAGTTTTAAATATCTGTAAAACAAATAAAAAGTCATATTACGATTATAATAATTGTGATAATGCGTAACTTAAATGTTGTTTAAATGGCTTTTTAACAATTATAAACTGCACCTAACCTATTATCAATGTCATTATAGTTGTAAGATTTTAACAGAAACCGCAAGTTCTACAGGCATTAGGACAAATGTTTAGTTAACAGTAATAAATAAGCTTTAAGATGCTGCATATTACAGGCTTGTAAATGACTTTTTGATTTTAGTGGGGCAATGTTATATAGAGTTTCCGGCATTGTCCTTTATAATAAACCTAGTGTGTAGGTAGAGACTAGCTTTATTGTAGATTTAAATGGTTTAAAACTTTATTTCCTCATAAGAATTAACAATAATTCACTTACTGAGAAACAAGATTTACAATTTATGTTTAAATAACAAGCGTACAGAAAAAATAAGTTTTTTTTTTGCGGGTAGGCACTTATCACAATAAACTTCACTAACCGTGCAAACACGGATACAAAAGTAAAAGTCACAACATACTAGATGTGCCATAAAAGGCAGCGTACTGACCAATATATAATTTTTTACTCATAACTTGTGATTTTAGTTGTTTTTGAAACGCAATTTTAGATTTATAAAATAAACAAAGTCCCCGATAGGTTTAAATTTCTTTCATACAAACTTACATCCTCTATTTAATTAACCCCTTTACGAGACGAATTTTTCAAAAATCCTTATTGCTCACTTTTTATTTATTTAAGGAACTCTTGTACAAAATTTCATTTTTTCAGCTGTTTAGCCTGTGCGTTGTTTGTCAATAAATTTAAGAATTTTATAATCTTATTCTAAAAATAGTTGTCCAAAAAAAAAACTGATATAGTATTAATCACTAACTGTAAGATTTTCTGAATGATTAATCGAACTCAACAAGCAATTTTGGTCTAACCTATTTGCAGCTTCAATACGAATATAAATGTTAATGCTTTCACTCGTTAGCCATCTTAATATTGCATACAGAAAAACAAAAAAATATGAGGGCGCGGTAAAAAAAGTAGTAGATAGCATTTGCAGTAGCACCGCACCGTCTTAAAAATTAACGATTACGGTTCAGCAAGGTACGAGTTTATCTATGTATTTGAATATAAAATAAAATCTAGGTGACTGAGGTCAAAGACGATCATATGACCTTGAAGTTTGTTGCGCGAACATTATAATTTAAACTAGTTACTACAACTTTTAATTAAGTATATTATTGCGCAACGTTTTTGGAGATTTCATTTTACTTTTAGAGTATTCAATTTATTATTAACTATGTTCGAAAGTAAGTTTAATTTAGCCTGAAATTATTGATTACAAATTAATAATTGATAGAGTTCCGAAGTTACTGATTAGATTTTTTTAACAACGTAAGTTTCGGTTACGCTTTAGGCTGAAAACCATGTTTCGTTGTGTAGTAGGGGGAGAGCCTATTGCCCTCAACCGGGAACAAAAACTTATTCATTTGAAATGACAACGTACAAAATTTCAATTAAAGTCATATCACAAAAATACAGGAATCATGTTTCCACGATACCAGTGCAGCAGTGAAACTATCAAATTCAGCCCGGGATGATTGACGTACCGTGCCGTGTACATCGGAAAATTGCTAGTTACCAGCGGGCTCTTTTCCACCGTATTATGATTTATTTGCCGAATCTCACTGCCAACTGGCAGCCCCATAAGGAACAGAATTGAACAGTTAACAAGATTAAATGGAAGCGTCTAAATTGCCGATGCTGATCTAGCAGGAAATATGACTTAGTTCTATCTTCAATACTAATTAAGATATCTCGATGAGACGAGGATGAATCCTTAAACTTGTTTGAAAAAAATGGCGCTTTCCAGTTTCTTCATTTCGAAGTCAGTTTTAGGTTGTAAGTTGATTAAAGTATGATTCGCAATCGTAACAAATATGTAGGTATGTTTTTAAAAAAACATAATCATTATAGTCATCAATATTACTCTTCAGCACGAAGTAATCCTAACGAATTAATATATCATTAAATCTTGACATTTGAGGATTAAAATAACATGGAGTTGTATTACTCACTTATTGGGAAACGTATGATGTTTTTTTTTTCCTCTAAACAAATGTGTTTGTTTCCAAATAGTGCAAACAATATTACAAAAAGAGTAAAAGCTTAAAATGTTGCCCAGTTATAAACGTTTAAAATAAGTGTTAGACAAGGACAGCACTATCCTAGAAAAGACGTCACGACTATGTAACTTAATACCAGCGCCATGCATTGTCCTTACCGCGCGACAAGGACGGGAATAATCCCCTCCGAAAACTTTTAAAGCGTATAGCTTCTTCATATTTACATCGATCTAACAATTTTTTTCGATTGTCTCATTTTTACTACGCCTTCTTTGAAATTGCATTACTTTTATGAACATTTTTTAATATTAGTCATCTTTCCTATTATATTTATTATAATTTTTAAAATACATACATATTTCTTACGATCGCGAATCATGCTTTAACCAACATACAACCTTATACTGACTTGTATATTACAATAATTGTAGGAAATTTGGAATTCTGGCACGTCCCCCTTAAGAAACACATAAATTAAATTACGTATTAATCCACTTTCAACGACGAAATAACGAACTATGTAGTTTTTTTTTTATGTTAAAATATTTGTTAGTCAAGTATCACTTATTGAAACCATATTCTGGGCCTCAAACATTCTATTTTAACAGCCATAAAGGGGCGCCGAAAATAGTCCCAATGCGGAGTGTTTTCAGTGTTAGATAAGACCCATTTTCGGAGACACCAGGCCAAAGGGATGAATGTAAATAAGATTTGAATTTTAAAGCAGGTTGGACACGCGTGGTGTGGTGTATTAGCGTTGAACACTCATAGGCCTTGAGTCTCGCGTGTTGCTACACATTTTTTGTCCTAAATGATATAATGCCGCGGCTTTTTAGGCTTTTTAATGTAGCGAGGAATGTTTACATACGCCATGTTTAAACTTTTTGTGTTATAACTTGTGCCTTTGTCCTGGAGTCACGTGAGGTTAACATTCGTTAAAATGTTCGTCGAGTTTAGACGCTCGTTTTAAATCGTTGACTCCTTGAGTTTGCCGCAGTGTTTTGTGTTTTTTTTTTTTGTTCTTCTAGTTTCTTTTATAATCGTAAGATGAACAGAAACGAGTTTTTGAGTGAGCAACTTCATTGGTTCAAAGTTCATTTGTTGGTATTGATTTTACATACCTACCAAACAAAATCTTTATAATTGTTTTTGCTAAAATGAAATTTAAATGAAGTATTTTCTTTCTATCTTTATTTACTTAAGTACTTACATAACAATAAAAAAAGCTTTACTTACATCTTCATGTATTGCATGAAAATCACAACGTACTACGTAGATAAAATAATTTAAGTGTAGGTAGATACTTGTCTTTGTTTTCTGTACTACAGATTTTCAGCTCGGTTCGCGATACCGTATAATATTGTAACTCGAAACTCCCCCTGCATTCCATGAATGGGAGCCCATATTTCCGGAGTGCGAGATCTCATCAAAATCGGATCAACGGTTCTGGATAATAGGGCGTACATAACATACATACAATTGACGCATACTCATAATAGGGTGCGGTGTGGAAGCTATGTTTTTTTTACGTAGTCGGTACCACCGGTTAAGGAACCATCTTTAAAAGTAATGCTAAAGTTCTCAGCTTCAAATTCCCAATTCAGAAACCGGTTTTTTCATTAATTAATATTTCGAGCACGGATAATTTATTGTGCTATTTCTTATTGATATTGAAGAATTACACTTTAATTAATAAATCTAAGTTATTCAACAATTTGTTTTTTTTTTTTTGCTGAGAATAAGATTTATGAGACGTTATGGCGAATCCATACTACGTAGAACTTATTTTGATTCATATAATTAAGTGTTACAATGTGATCATAACTTCATAATCAGCCTACAACGTTCCCACTGCTGGGACAAAGCCCTCCTCTCTGTGAGAGCGAGTGTACCGTAATCCACAACGCGGGCCCAGTGCGCGTTGGTAAATGTCATATGTCTTCAATTTTTTGGCTCTAGGACATGCCGGTTTCCTCACGATGCAGATGTTTTCCTTCACCGTTTTGAGAGCACTGCTGATGAAATAATGTACACAAAGTAAAGCGCCTGTCTGGGTTCGAACCGACGACCTACAACTCGTAAGTCGCGGCCGTTTTCTCTGGGCCACCACCGCTCTTGTACCTATGTTACAGATATATGTATTAACAGAATTTTGAATGGCACAGTTTTTTTTTTTTTTTTAAATACAGCTTCTCCTGCTGCTGGTTCGTGAATTTTCTAGTTTTTACATATAATATATCTAATGGCTCTCGGCAATGTTCTAGCTTTTCATTAGCGAAAGATTTTTTTGAATAGGATCAGTAGTTCCACAGATTGCTTCCTACGTCAAACTCACAAATTTTTCCTTTTTATATACGTATACACGTAGATGGTAAAAAAGTAATTTTATTTAACGCGAAATGTAAGTAAATGACCAAACCTTGAATGCGGGTAGTCGTTTATTTCACTGCCCGTAGCCGATAAGTGAACAACTTATAAATGCAGTATTGAAATACTCGACGGACGGCGAGCCAACCATTTTAATAGGACATTTCGTATTTCCAGTTCCCACCACAAGTCCCACTGACCTCTTTAAAATTTTGAATGAATTTGTATTGGAATAAAAGAGTTTTACAGTTTCTCTATTCGTCCAATGTAAAGTCCCGTCATGGCTTGCAAATAAACGAGACTCCTTTGAGCATCTGAAAATAGGCCACGGAAACGGTAGGGAGAAGAACAATGAAAGTACAAAGTATTATTATAACACTTAAGTTCTCAAAGAGCTTATTCTATTTAATAAATTTAAAGTTTCAGTAATGGATACGTATGCTTAAGACCTCACAAAAGTACTGAACAAACTGGCTTGCAAGTTCAATAAACTTTTCTTGTTAGCTAACAGGGTCATGTAGCACCAAAGTCTCCTACTACAGCTAAATCTTTTCAAAAGTTTGCTGTAATAAAGGATGTGAACTGACACATCGATCAAAGTGCAAAAGGCTTAATTTAGGTTGACACGTCCGAAAATAAAGGGTTCACCGCAAACGCTTGTCACACTTTATCATTTTTTATCCTTTTGGTGGTGGCTTGATGAACATGGTAACACACGGTCTCTAGTGTGCCATCGGGCCAGGGTGAATGTAACGATTAAAATTTCAAAGACCGCTTGTGTATGCCATGCAGACCGAAATAGCGTTCCCTCTCGCTAGATTGACGCTCACAGAACTACCACCCGATTTCGCTGCGGTTTGAAAAGTGACGTGTCATGCAAATTTTTACTCTATTATTTTGCAAGTAAAATAGAATGTTGCGAAATGGTGAGTACAAAAATATGTTGGTAGACTTACACGGGACGTGTGTTACTTACGATGCAGGAAACGAGGGGAGATACTACTGTATGTTTGCTGAGTGTCTGCAGCGAGATTTGTATCGTATTGTACATTTGTTGTCGAGCGCTGAATACCAAGATGATGTCACGTTTTGTGATGAGCGTGATTGAATAAGGCCTTTAAATGTTAAGATAAAATGGTGCTTCTTAACTTTGACGGGTGGAGGTCAAATGTATCTTATGTGTTATTGTTATGGGTGTGGGTTTTTTATGTACTTTGTTTTTTTTATCACCTAGTATCAATCACTACTTCATCAGTAAAAGGTCAAATCGCTTTAAGAATTAATGAAGATGAAAATACATTTTAATAATATTTCTTTGGACATTAATAACAACTCAACGAAGGCGTCGTTCACACTGCCCTGCGCCACTCGGCCGCGATTTTATGTGTTACATAAAAAACGTTTTTTTTTAATTTTGTAAAAAATCACGCGAGGTAGTGTAAACGACTCTTAATAGGGCCTTAGTTTAAAATTTCATGTTAGTTATGTCTCAGTGTCTGAAATTGTTGGCCCCTACATCTTGTTGACAGCAGACATGACGTTGATTCATTGCCAACTAAGACTTGAAGTAGTCCGTCCATACGCATGTGGTCAAAACAATTCGTGGCCCGATTACATGAGCTGCTCCAATTCTACTTATAAATTCCTAGACGTCACCTCCGTTGCCTCCGTATGATATTATCACTCCGCGTAATCTGCGCCATTCCGTCCGTAATGGCGCGAGTGAGTCGCGCGCCATTCTCACGTCGACGACGGCTTTAGTATCCCGCGCCATTGCCGAGCCGCGCGCCGGACATCCGCCACGCCACGCCATTCCACGCCATTCCCCGCCAATGCCAACTGTCGCACCATACAATACCCTCCAAGGCGTCGACGTTTTGTTTTGTTTAATTGAAAATTTTCGTCATATCGCGGCCTATTGTCTTGTAAATAAATGCCCACGAAATGTGAAATTTTGCTAGTAATTTTCGTTGCCGACGATACGGTTCGTTAGTGGCTACTTTACTTTAAAAACAATGTTGTATAGACCCACCTATTTGCAGTGTGATTATCTGATGAAAAACACCTGCTTGAGTCGATACAACTATGAAGGTTATAATTATTATAAAAGCTCATGCATATTAAACTCAACCACCACGTCACTTTTTATCGACCACTCTTTGAGTCGTTTTTCTAAACTCTAAAGAAATGAGGCAAAGGAACTTAACATTCCACTGAAAATGTTACCTACTTGATCCAGTAATAGTGAGGGGCAAAGCGTAACTGTCGTTGGTCAACGGTTAGTTGTTAGTTAACAGGGTGTTGCTATCATCCCGTAGCGTCGCAGACTACACTCGGTTTAATTTATAAGCTTGTAACGCGTGTTTATGAATATTTATTCTCTCACATGACTTTTTACTGTCATTGACCTCAACTCACAGTACCTACAGAGCTTTTAACCGCTTTGAACATACTCAACTCAATTGGTTTAAATTATTTATTGGGGTACTCGCTAGTACTGAACTTGATGATTGATACTTTGAGGGAGGGGACTTTGAGTTGCAAGCTACAAATACAACCACCATCAATGCGTTTGTGTTGAGTGTGTAAGAAGTTATATCATAAAAGTGTGAATTCATAATAAATCATGGTGTAATTATGGTTGTTTCGTTGCCATGAATTATTATTAAAAAGATTGATACTTAGTCATTATTAGGCAGAACAACGTCGACTGATCTTCGAGCTATCCATTTAAAGTCGCCTGACTTTCCATACACTACATCAACTTGCAAATATTTCCGCTGTCGCTCTTCGCTTGCTTCGCTCCGTTCTAGCCCATCGACTGCTTATCAACCGGCGACACGCGGCCACCAGAGGATTTGACGCGGAGATGCGCGCCTATTATACTGACCACACTATACGTCTTGCTACAATAGCACTGCTATTCAATGACAACTAAATAAAACAGATTATTCTTAATTAACTGTATGTACCGTGGTTTCTATTACATCACTATTTTGTTCGGAAAAACAATTTCGAACTACATAATCCGATTTGCAGACGTTCGATTTATGAAAATTCTGCGTCTGATTTAAATACAAAGTACATACGCACTGTTAATTTTATTTAACATTTCGAATTTAGAATGAGAACGCTAAACTCAAATTCGTTGCAAAATCTAAATATCGTCTAACGCTGTTTGCCAACAAAAGTTTGTTATTAAAAGGTCGGATGTGTGATAATAAAATAAACTTTAAATAAAAACAATATCCACGGGACGTGAAATAACAAGTAGGTAATTAAAACGTCACTCATCGTGCGTGAGAAGGGCCCGAGAGCACTGACGTTGATGGAGGATGCTGATAAAAGTAAATTAATTTGTAGAGTTAAGCTTGTTTTCGTTTAGGCCTTAAAAATTATATTTAGTAGTTAAATAGACTGTCCACGAGGATGAGTCGCGAGGGAATCGCGTGTTTGAGGTCTATGCTTGACCGAGCGCGCCCGCGCCGCCCTGGTCATTCGGTTTGTTTGACTTGGCATAATAACTTCTTACTGTGAACACCAAATTTCCACCGGCACAAGTTACAACTCCAGTTTTGTCCCAGGAGACTGAATTATGAAGTAGCTTGTTCGAGATTGAAAACTGTTACTTTCAACAATGGCAAGTTAGTTTCGACTGTAGTTACCCTCTCCCTCCTAGGTAATAAGCTACATTTTTCTGTGTACTCTCGGGAAATTACGTAAGAATTTCGGATACTGAGGAGTTCATTGTGCAATTTTAATCCGGAATTTCCTCACAGGTACGTTCGGTTATTTAGATGGCGACCATTTGTCAGTGTTGCTTAGACATGTGGATAAATAAATGGAGGTTTCCATATGTAATATTGTTGGTACCGTAAGCACATGAATATTTAACTTTTTTATGCGATAACCTAAATAAGCTGCGCGAAATCGTAATTGCACATTATCTGCAAAGCTGGGGGCATAAATCCGGTTGCTCTGATAACACTGATTATGTTTATTAAAAGGCTACACATTCGTTATACTCATGGCTTTATTTTATTTTCAGGTAACGAGTCACCGCAAAATCCTTGAAAGTTGCTTAATAACTTTTAAGTAATTCAGTAAGTAATCGTTCACCTATCAATTAATCACTTTAGGACGAATCCACACAGAATTCCCGCATACAAAACGAAAAGCCATAACTCATTGCGAACCTAATATGAACCTCAATCTATTATCTCTTAAACGATTTCGCACCGAATGAATATTCATTTAAGAGTAATACCATCCCAAAATGGCATTAGAAGAAAAAAAAGCTCTTCTCGTGAAACGAGGAAACTCATTTAAATTTTTGATTGTGAAGGAAAGCTCGCGAATGGCGGGTCTAATAGCGACGTAATCGAAAAGTCAATAACTTGTTGTGACAGGTTTCCTTGTATTTCGAATGTCTAAAGCTAGAAATCCTCAGTATGAATGAAATAATTATATTTGGCTCGTAACTATTTTCGTTGAACGTAAAACTGACCTTGCCCGCCTTATTTAGAGGTGAGAGGTAATGAAAAGTCCATTCATTTATCTCTTAGTCTGACGGCGGACGGCATGTAGAATCGTCTGCAAATGTCGCTGGCCGTAAGACGAATGACCAAGTATCGCGCAAAAAGGTTTGACCGTCGTCATTAACGAGGGTAGTTGTAACCTTGTAATGAGGAGAGTTTGTGTGGACGGCAACATTCTTCATATCGCGGACCATTGCGTTGTTTAGAGTTCCGTCGTCTAACGACTGGCCCTTTTCATTTTCTCGTTTTGTGGCTCATTCGCTACCATCTTTGATGTTAAAGCCGTAATAAGCGTAGGAATTGAATTTTATAGAGGTTTATAAAACCCTTACAGACTTGGATGTTTAATGACGTGCTTTTGAAACGTTTGAAGGGGAGGGATTTATCTATGATTTGTGACGTGACCAAGTTTATTTTGAAAACTTAACGTGTGATGAGACCGGTATTATTCTATTGAAAGGGATCTACAATGGGACAATGAGATTTGGGACAGCCTTTTATCTACAAATGGGTCATTCCGAACCATTCTCATGGTAGTTATTCAGGTCAGTAGATTTTAAAACTTGATTTGTTTGAACAAACAAGGAAGGCACTCGATTATGCTTTCCGGTGACAAAATCAGTTAAATGTAGATGCAAAAAGTAGATAATAAAAGGCTTAAAACACAACCTAGATCAGATTCTAAATGCGTCATTTCCATGAACAGTTTCCAAACAAAAATACAAGTTTCCGTTTTCTTGTTTATTATTCAGTTAACGCCGTAATTATCTGTTTACTTCCCAATCGCATTAAGATATCGGTTTACGTAGGAAAAGGCAATATAGAGGAATCAGGGCAAGTTGTAACAAAATACCTACGTCACAGGGTGATGGGGAAAGAGGGAAATCTAAGAGGGAATACAATTGTTCAATTGATCACGTATTATTGAGACCGTCACATCCGTTTTGTGTCTCGATATCGGTATTCTGAAATATGTTTACGATATTCTCCGGTTTCGATAGCTGTCGTGTTCGGTATTGTAATGTTTATATATTGGTTTTCAAGTCGGCTTAAATGTTTAATAATAAAGTTTTAGTTATTTACCAGATTTTAAAAGTCCAAATTAAGGTCAGATTTTATAGCTATTAAAGTCTATATTTCTAGAGCTCTTCTTACTGTAAGTAATATCGGGGTATTTACTCAAGAAGTTAAAACCAATTACCGCTTGCCAAAAACCGGTTGCCTCTAAGCAACCGCAGAAGTAATTTTATTAGCAATAAAAATAATCAAGAGAACATCGATAAAAGACTGGAAGCGCTTGTAAGTGAAGGCTGAACCACGTGTGGGGCCGAAGTGAAGAGTCAAAGCCGACCTTTTGGGGTGCTAATCCTAGCATAGATTAGTGTTGAAGTTTGATTGATGTTCCGTTGTTCTATACTTTATGGGATGCGAAAATACTCTTTCCAAAAGACACAATTCTTGTTTTGCCGCTGGGGATTTGTTTCCCGAAAATCCTACTAATATTATAAACGCGAACGTTTGTGAGTATGGATGGATGTTTGTTACTCTTTCACGCAAAAACTACTGAACGGATTTGGATGAAATTTGGCACACAGATAGTTTATAGCCTGGATTAACACATAGATTACTTTTTATCCCGATACTCCCACGGGATCAAGATTTATGGAGCAGCTAGTGATCAATATTTTCACTAATTTTCAGAAGACACAACTTTTGTTATGTCTGGAGCAAATACTTGATATTGAGTCCAATGATATTTTCATTTCTTTCTTATTGCCTCTCTTATAGACTCAGAAAATAAGAAAGTCAATCATTCTCTACTGTGTTCTAGAGTTTGACTTTACTTCCTACAAATAAAGAATGAAAGACGCAATGGAAATCTATAAAAACCCATCTATCAATAAAATTGGACCCAAGTTGCCACACTTCATCCTCAGAGCCTCATTCAAATCAATATTCTTCTGTAACTCACCAATAAATTGAACTGTGACAAACGTTCCGAAGGGCGAGAAAAAAAAGGGTCGGACCACTTTAAGAAAATCACATAATTGAAGAACAGTAAACGGTGCGGAAAGAGGAGGCGACCCTTGGAAATAATTCTCTAGGAGGAACTGCCTTTTGCCGGATGTCAAATGGCGCCCACCCATGGGTCATATATCATACGCGGTTAGGGGTCGGAAGGCGACATGAAAAATGACCTGAACATTCAGTTTTATGTGTCACTTTAGATGTAAACATCAATTGATGTAATGTTGGAATAAATTAACACTTTAATTATAACTTACTAGCTGCCACGACCCAGTTCATGGTCTCGGTTGTGTCTTGTGAAGAAATGAAAGAAAACTGTCAAAATGTTCTAAGAGCGTTCCTAGAACCTACTTTCGTCGCTCTAATTTCTATAATTAAACTATTTTTTTTTTTACTTTTTTGGATTTTCATTCATACAAAGACAAACCTTGTCCCGACAATACAGAAAAAGAATTAGTCAAATAGGTGCAGCCGCTTTTAATTGATTTTAAATACATAGAAGATAGATAAGAAAGAGAAGATAAAAAGAAAAATTGTTTCCCATCATGACCTATGCCTGCGTTGTATATGCGCACGCTCACCCACGTCATCTCCATAAGATGCAGACCCTCCAAAATCGTTTCCTCAGAAGGGTCACGGGTGCCCCCTTCTATGTCCGTAATATCGATCTTCACGTCGACCTCAAAATGCCAACCATAAAACAGTTCATGAAACGCCTATCAAAGCGTTTCTTCGACTGCGGCATCAAACATTCTAACCCCCTGATTACAGCGGCCGCCCGCTACACTCCCTCTCGCATTAGCAGTATTCGCCGACCAAGGCATACTTTAATCGACCCCGACGACGCCACTACCCTCCTCCAGGAGAGTAGTAAGGCCACTAGCACGCTACATAAGCCCAAAACCCGATCGCCGTCCTACCGCCCTCGCCGCCGAGGCCCGACGCGACGCCCAAATCGACGCCCCTCCCGACCCTTGCTCGAGCCAGCCCGCGCCGCTGAGCCTGTAGCTTTAAATTCGTCCCTAATTAATACCAATCCTGATCCAGCTAGTCATTTGCTGCCCTCTTCCAGCGACGCCCTAAGCCGAGGTTCGTACCCCACAGGGGGTGCCCTTAGCGTTGTCGCTTAGTTTTAGTTAGTATATAAGTTTAAGTCCTGGCTGGAGGCCTTAATTTATTAGGGAATCCACAGGCAAGTCCGCTTAAGCAGACGACAACCGCATAGGTTGACCTGCGAGATGCCAAACATACAAACAAACAGAAAAATTGTTTATTCTGCACAAACAAAACGCACATTACAAAAAAAAATAACACACATACAAAGTTTCCAAAGGCCTCCTCACGTAATGAAAGCATTTACAATTATGTTCAATGCTTGATGTCACTCAGGACTAGTCAGGACCAAAGACAATTAATTTTGCTCTATGTGTTTTGCGATACTGGCAAATGACAATAAAACAAACAATCAAAACATACTGCCTCGTTGGTCTAGTGGTCGCAATCGCTACTGCTGAGCAAGAGGTCCTGGGTTCGATTCCCAGGTCGGGCAACGTGTAATTGGGTTTTTCTATCTGGAATTTCTCAGTAGCAGCCCGGAGTCTGGATTTGTGCCCGGTTGATGGCAATAGGCTCGCCCCCTATTACATGGGACTTAAAAACATAACTGGCGAAATGTGGGTGTACTATAGGTACACCTCTGCCCAACCCTTCGAGGAAACAAGGCGTGATGTTATGATGTTAATCAAAACATAAACAAAATGCCGATTGCAAAGTGGAAGAATGTACTTTCGTAACAAACAAACAACTATAATAAGAACAATAAGCCGTGCGTCGCATCAAGAACTGGTTACTTACGTTACTCAGCAAAATGCTGTAACTACGGACGAACTTATCGTCAAAACCGCAACTTAAACCAATGACGCTTGTTAATGATTTTTCTACGAATAAATAGAACCTTTTTATTTCCAAAATAACTAAAGTCAAAATAAGGAAATTAAGATAAAAAGTAATAGGTACCTATTAAAAACCACATGCAGTGCACTTCCTTAAATTCAATATTTTACGGTTATTACAACATACCTACATACTCGTCCATATAGTAAACATTTGTGATATCAGACGTTTCTCAACACGAAGTATCAGTAATTTAATATTAGAAATATTGGATGTAGTTCCTAAATTCTTCATTTATAAAATACGAATCGTTAATTTACAAAATGCAGTATGTGAACTTTCGCCTTTAAAGGTATAAAGGAATATTCCTTTATACCTTTCCACTATTTCGTCGCCGAGAGTATTTTTAAGAGAATTTTCAGGCAGCTAGAAATGTCGAAATAGTTCTTGTGTTAGCAGCGTCATGTCCTCAAAGGCTACAAAAATGAAGAAAGCAAGCTTCTCATGACTTTGCTTTTTCGTTCACACCCGTTTTCAATTGTTACTTAACATCACACCTGTAATTTACTGACGGGTTAGGCAGAGGTGTACCTTATCATGTAATTACACCCACATGTTTTAGTCCCATGAAATAGGGGGCGCGCCTATCACCATCAACCGGGCACAAATCTAAACTCCGGGCTGCTATTGAGAAATTCCAGATAGAAAACGCTTTGTCCGACCTGGGAATCGAACCCAGGACCTAAAGTCCGAAAGTAACGCACTAAACCAACAAAGCAATCGTTTCCGATTGTTTTACAAATAATGTACAGACTAGTGTTGTTTTTAAACTTGATATGAAATACACGTAGATAGATAATAAATATCTTTACGATAGTTTCAACAAAGGCATTTTGCTAATTACTACAGCTACCTTTTAATGTTAACAGTTGCAATAAAAATACATTTCACAAACGTTAGTTTAACACGTATGTCGTGAAAACTGTTTCCTATTAGGTAATTGAAAATACGAGTATTCAATTCCACTATGTCGACAAATATTTGTCTGTCCTATAGACATATACTCAATCTACCGCGTCTAATGTTTGCTCTTGCAATTTGTGTGAGCAATAACAGACTGAGCCAATGACGAACCATCCATGAGAAATAGGACATCCTGGAGCATCCAGCATCCGATCTTGTATTGGATAATGCATCTGTCTGCTAGATCATACGGGTTTCTTTATCAGTGACGATCCTTAGACCCGATGGGGCGAGGTCGAATCCATTGAGTCCAATTGACCGGTGCTGAGAAACTAGAGTTTGTCGTTCAGTGCTCCGGAATGTTCTGGCATATTAGTAAGTTGATGGAAGTCTCTTGTTGGATATTAGGAATAAGTAGTGTCAAATGATTTGCCTTTTGTTCGGAATACTAACAAACAATTGAGCGTCGCGAGTGATTTTATTAGGATATTGAACTTTGGATAATGTCCTTCATAATATTAATATTTTCATTAATTTTTCTGACGGAGGTTTTAAAAAAAAAACATTATAAATTTCAAAACATTAACAATTTAAATCTGGAGAATTACCTACTGTTGGCGCCATGATTTCACTTGATCATTTTCGTCATCGCCGCGCTATGCTAATGGACCAAGAATTTCATCAAAGGAATGGCAGTACAAAAAAAAAACTCGATAAATAACACATACTTCACAATCAACATTATTGCATCAATTAGGTAAATGGAGAGCAAAATCATGTCACAGGAAATGTTCATATAATATTTCCACAAGGTGACCTTTTACGATTTGACCTTAGACAGTTCGGATGTTTGATTTCTTTTAATAAATAATTTAAAAGACAAAACACACTAAAACACATATTACATTAATTAGGTAGGTTACGCATGTAAGTGCACGCTAGCTTTTAAAAATATTAAGAAAAATGTTATCCCACTCACACATATCACTGATCGAATCAACAGGGCTAACATGACAGGCGCGCGAACGCCCTCTATTTCGGGATTTGTCGAAATGTGTCTACAAACATGACGTTATTAGAATGCCTAATATGACCGCTATGCTCGAGTAACTCGAAAAAGGCACTTTGACACTTCTGTTTCTCGCGACGAGATACCGGATGTAGTCGGTCGATTTTACGCATGGAATTAGTATGTACTATATTGACATATGGTTAAAAAAGTCGGTTACAAGAAACCAAACACAAATTAAAAGAGGCAGACGTATGTCAACTTCATAGATTTCGATAATCATCATAATTGGCAAAGAGACTGGTTATTACTGCACGTGATGCTCATCTATATAATAGTGCTCCCCGCCACCACAGTTTTTCTCGCGGCCGCCGAAAGGAACTTCGTTCCATTGTAAATAGTAGTTTTATTAATATTATGTTTTATAATACTATGATGACTAAAATAAGCATAATTATGAATTTCCGATGTTATTTTGGAGTTTTATTATTTTTATTGTATAATAATTTTCTCGTCGTCAAAATCGAGGAAGACTAAATTAGACTAAATCGGTGATTTTCTCATGTTGAATTTGTCAAAATGCGAGATAACAAACCTGCCATGTTAGGGTTTAACAAGAAAACATCAAGTTTGACAGAATGAGTCTAATATTTTGTATGGCAACACTGTCAGAAAACGAGTAAAGTGACGGTATAGACGCGACGAGAAAACGCGAGAGTGAGTAATTGTCGCGTCTGTCATGTTAGCCCTAGTCGAATAGATCTCAAGTTGACCTATCTAATACAATTAAGACTGCCTGTTTTGTGCTATAAGGTTCTAAAATCGCTTACAGAGAAGCATTTTCTTAATTAAAACAAGTAGTTAAGATATTAATTTATTTGGGATCTCCAACAAAGGTTACACAAATACAATAGAAAATCACAATAACATTATGTTGATAATGTCATAAGTCGTTTTTTGCCTGTTTTTGAGTAACATTTTTCAACAGCGCTCTTAAAGCGTGATCCTTCTTCACCATGATAACGCTTCAGCACACTCCTCCAGACGGACAGTCGATTTATTGAGTGTGGCAGATGCAGCCTGGCACCTTTACTTTTATTTTCTCGAAAATCAAAGTGGCACTTCGTCGCATTGACATTTATAAACCCTGAATACACAGTGACTGCATTTGAAAGTAATGTGGTAGAGAACCCCAGGCAGTGTTTCCCACCAGGCAAAATCAAAAGACTTCCTTTTCAATGGAGGAGTGGTACATACACCTTCCCGAACGTGCACGCGAACGAATAGGGTACAGCTAGTTAATGATATAATTAAACGAGTCTTGTTGACCAAGCTCCAAAAAAATCTTGAATAAAACTTAGCATTCTCATTACCTCAGTAAGAATTTATTGTTCTAGTAGGTAGGTACTACACATACAGCCGGTGGAATGGGTACGTAAAGGACCACGTACGAATATGTATAGAGTTACCAGATAGAAACAACACTGGCTTAGGATTAAATTAAGTTGAAACCACTCATCGCTAAGCTGTTTTGATTAATAATTCAATTTGTGTTACAGTGTAGGACTAAGCTGGGTTCTTCGTGGTGGCTCCTTTTGGGCGTTGTGAGAGCTCCACTAACTATTCGTGTTCATGTTATTGCAAACTTGTTTTAACTAGTGCAGCATTGCCAGATTTTTTTCGTTCAGAGCTGGATTTTCAATCCTTGAAGTTAGAAAAGCGGGATTCTTTCGTCGAAAGCGTACATAAACAGTTTTTTTTTTTTTTTGCTCCTCATCCTTTTATTTGAGTTTCAAATTAAGTTTGAAATGATTATAGTTAGTCATAGAAAATGTATTATAATGATAATAAATTACTGTACTATACTAATAACAACCGCACCGTCGAGTAATCCCCGATAAGCAGGACTATGAGCTAAAAATCGGGACGTCCCGCCAAAACTCGGGACGTCAAGCAACGCTGACCTAGTGTGTAGTAAGTAGAAAAAAAAAAATGTTGCCGGCAACAGTATTCACTGAAAAAGTTGAACACTTCAAGCGGAAACCAAAAAACCAAATCAGAGACATGTGACATTTACCAACCCGCATCCCTTGGTTCGTTATTTCAAAGAAAGGCTTTAGTCCCGTGCCATGGTGGGAACATTATAGGCTGGTTTTGTTTTGTTGATGTAACCAGCCGAATGTGCACATTGTATGTGCCTGGCATAACCTGACCCCTCTTACCCTCTTCTTCTTTGTAAGAGGGGGTCAGGTAATGTAGAGCACTGATCGTACCAGCCAACAACTACACGTAGCGCTTTGGCAATAACACCAGTGATTTGTGACTGGAAGTGGCATGAGCACTGAGGACATGAAGAAAATTGTTTAGCTGTGGTTAACGCACAGGCGCATGACGTGAGCTTATATATCGGCGATATAGAGTCTATTCTAAAAATATCTGATGAAACTGTAAACAAACCCTGTTCAGGTAAAATTCTCACACAATCAAGAACATTGAGTTTTACCTTAAATGTCAAATAAAACCGGCCAATTGCGAGTCGGACCACGCACAATGAAGGGTTCCGTACTAGGAACAAACTTACTATTGTAGTTGAAAACCATGTTCTCCCATACATTCCGACTGCAAATGTAAGTTGATTGACTACTACTCGTTAATTTGTAAAGCTTACTTAGCTGTGATAGTTTTCCTTTTAACTTCGTTATGTAACAACGTGTCGTTTTGCATCCTCGTCAAATTTCAGGAGGATGTTATGAAGTGCATAAATAATCAAATAAAATTACGATAATATACATACTCGTTTTTATATTTTTTTTAAGTTTGACAGTTTTTCAGAATAAACGACTTTCAAAGAACAGAATCGCCCCGCTGCGTATGCGGTAGGCAATGTCGCATACAAGGCCAGTTATAGTGCGGTATCACACCGCGATTTGACATGCACGTTCCACACAAGTTGATTTCTGAAAATAAGAAAAACAAAAAAAAGCTACTTATTTTTTTATTAGGTATTATTGATTCGTGTCGAAAATCAATCATCAAATAGCATAGTAACCTCCTTGAATTTGACGGGGATGCAAAACGACACCTTGTATATACTATTGCCGTGAATCTTTTCACATATCCAAAAACCATTTAGCTGGCAGGTAACCTTACTGTAACAATAATTTGCAGTTTAAGCTTAATACTTCGCAAACGGATCCCTGAATCGAATGCTTTTTACTAATCCGCAATATTTTTGAACGACCTTTTCAACGACACCCCACACCATGGAATAGAAAAGAAAAGTTTAATTCGTCCCCACTTCACTTATAGAGGTACCACTTCACCTATACAGGTTTATTTACCTGTGACGGCGTGATTAATATCATGTATGCACAATTACAGCTTTTTAATACTAAGAGTCACGGCTAATCTGCGGACAGCCGGACGAACGAACGGACGGACATGGCGAAACTACAAAGGTTTCTTGTTGACTACGGAACCCTAGAAAACATCGTTAAGGTGAATTTAAATTAGAATTTCTTGTTTAAGTATTTGAATATTCAAATCAATATGAAACCATTTCTTTTCATTTTTATCAGATACTTTCGGAATAGACCATAGTTCACTAAGAATTGTGGCCAGTGGCGAGTTGTGGCTCACATTAGTAGCCCAGTTTGTGGCTCACTGAGAGTTGTAGCTCGAGTCTATATCGTACAAGGGGTGCCAGTTGAATTGAGTGACACAAATAGGCTAGTGCAGTGTATGTTGGAGTTGAGAGAGTTCTATCGCAATTTTATCGTTAACATCTTTCGTGACATACTTAAAATTGTGCCCGGATGCTTTTATATATGGTGCAACATGGTACATTATAGGGAAATTATTAGATGTTGTTTTTTTTTTTAAAGAGGCAAAATTTGATTGTTAGTTTGCATGTAGGGGGTAATCTATGGACTTTTCCCATCGGATTTTAAAAATTCTTTTTGTATTTGGAAAGGCCAATTATTGAGAAATGCTATAGGCTATTTAACATCACGCTATTACCCTAAGGAGACGAGCAAAAATAAAAAAAAGTCTTAAAGAAGCGCGGGCGCGTCGGAGAATAAGAAATTTCACGCTGAATAAGTTGCGGACATAAGTAAATAACTTGATTCTATATCTTCTGTAAAAAATAACTCGAACACCCTACTCAAATAAGAACTAGTGTTCGAATTTTGTAGTTTTGATGTGATGAAAAGCAAGGTTTTAATTCGATAGTTTTTTGTTTTGTAAAATAAGTTCACACATCCGAACACCACAAGTACGATTAAAATACTTAAGTATTTAGTGGAGCTATTCATTTTAAGCTTAGTGCGTGACCTGGCCTGTTTTACAGGTTTTAAATTTCTATGTTAATAGATGACTAATAATAAAAATGTTCGAAAAAAATATGTGATTTCAAAGAAGGCATAGTAAAAATGAGATTATGGAATAAATCTGTTATATCGATGTAACGATGACGAAGCTACACGCTTTAAAAGTTTTTGGAGGAGATTATTCCCGTCAGTGTCGCGCGGTGCGGACAATGTATGGCGGTGCTATGAAGTTACATAGTCGTGACGTCACTTCTACGATAGTACTGGCCTTGTCTAACACTTATTTTAAGACGTTAATTACTTGGCATTTTTCTGAAGCTGTAACATTGTTTTTACTATTGTTTGCACCATTTGGAAACAAATACTTTGTTGATTTAAAAACAAAAAAAAAAATTGTCATCATCCCTATTAAAGAATTTAGTGTTATTCAGCATTAAAATACCTATTCTTTCCAACAAAATAACATGCAAGTACATTTCACAAAGAAACAAACACAAATAAAATAAAGTCGAGCTACAGACAGCGGAAATTTATCTCCAAACGGAGTACATTTAACAATCGCACTCGGTAACAGAATTCGTTTAAATTCCCTTCTTTTACGCCCGATGCAAGTTCATTGGATTAATTGGTTGTGGTCTTTGCTTTAAGGCTTACAGTATATATATTTTTTTGTTTATTGGCGCCGTTTCTATATCATTTTAACTGCGTTACAATGAGAATGCGTCAAAATGAGAGATGAATAAAAGGATATTTTGTCGTTTTGTCTCTATTCTATCTCGTATTTTGTCTATTCTGCCGTCGACAAAACCAAGAAAATTCAAAATTCAAAATTCTCTTTCCCCAACACGTGTTTTTTATATTTTTGAGTGACATGCATCAAGTCGTTATTTTAATTCGTAATTATACAAGGAAATCAATGAGAGAAGTGGTGGCCCAGTGGTACCGCGACTTACGAGTTGTAGGTTCGAACCCAGCCCCTCTTTGAGGAGTGGTTGGAGAGGCGCCACGGCGTCCTCACCTTCTGCCTGACACAGGTCCTCACCGGACACGGTTGTTTCGGGAGGTTCCTGTTTCGCATAAGGCAGGAGGAAACGCCCGGGTGTCACCATTGTGTGGATCGCCCGGAGGACACGGTGGAGCATACGGTGGAGGTCTGCCCAGCTTGGGCGGAGCAGTGTCCTCGCGGAGGCGATCGGCGGCGGCGATCTCTCGCGTCCGGCCCTGGTCCAAGCCATGGTACGGAGCGCGAGGGAATGGAAAGCCGTCACCTCCTTCTGCGAAGCTGTAATGCTCGCGAAGGAGGAGGAGGAGCGCGTGAGGGAGAGAGCCTTGCGCCCTCACGCCCCTAGTCGCCGCAGGAGACGCCCTGGGCGTCGGGAGTCGCCTGCTGATTCCCGGCCACCGTAGGCGGGCGCTTGCGGACGGCGAGCAATAGGTAGCTCGCCGTCCGGTAGGGACCAGGCCCGGGTCGATGGCGCGTCGTGTTGCACGCGCGCCTCAAAGAGATGTCAGCACGAAATGACGGGGTCCGATAGGGCCGACGCCTCAGGGTCGCGGGTAATTCGATAGAGTAACCGTGGCCCTGTCACAGGCAAATGAAGGAACACGGGTGGGTTTTAGTCAGTAAAAGTCTGACACGAAGGAGCGGGAGAAGTCATTTGATGATTTCCCAGACAAAAAAAAACTGGTTCGAACCCAGAAATTTCGAAATTTTTGTTCGTGTTCGAAGACATGTGACATCTACCAACCCGCACTGGGCCCGCGTGGTGGAATATGACCTACTCCCTCCTATAGAGAGGAGGCCTGTGTCCCAGCAGTGGGAACATAATAGGCTGATTATGCATTATGCATACAATCAAAAACGTTAATGCTGACCTAATAATCTGTCCTGTAATAAATGTATGTACCTAATATTTGCACGCCATTAGCGGCAAAATGTGATGAGACCATTGACTAAACTTTAGACCATAACTATACGGACATACGATGTATCACATTCTGACAAATAAATGATTATGATCAGATTAAGAATAATTTAAGTCTCGTACACACTGGCGCAACACCACAACGCGACACAAAGGCACCGCGTGTCGCGCGAAGAGCGGTGCCTTTGTGTCGCGCTGCGGCGTCGCGCCTGTTTGCGGGAGCCTTTATTTAGCAAAAAAGAAGAAATACATTGTATGTTACGTTATTATTATATTACCTACATTTGTGTTCAATTTTTGTGAATAATGACCCCGATGCTAGGAAAATCCTGTAGTTTAAATTAAACCCTCCATTCATACGCTAAGATTATTTTACAAAATTAGGGAAGCTAAAACGTGTCACAACAGCAATAGTGTTTGAGTGAGCGCGTGCGATAACTATGATAACTGTCATTGATAAAGATAAAGATAATTTTATTTGTCAAAACATGCGTATACATGCAAATTAAGCATGCAGGATGTCACAATATGAATCTTTCGTACGTATGTTTCACCCGTAAGGCGTACAAATTTACAAAAATTCAAAATAAATTTGAAAAAATTTCACACAATGTCATTCAAAAAGTCATCTATATTATAATAACACTTGTCTTTTATTATAATATAGATGACTTTAATATACTATACTATAAATCTCGAACCTTTTTTAAAGAAATTTACTGGCAAATCTTTATATGACTGTGGTATTTTATTATACATTTTAGGAGCCATACAGAAAACTCTTTTTCCCATTAATACAGTCTTTCAGTTTTAGTTATTTAAGTTTAAAGTATTCATCAGTTGCTTATACCGAACATAACCTTCAGAAATCGTCAGAGCTGGCCTCTAGCAGAGGAAACCATATGTAATCAAAATATTTTATTTCACATAAACCTACATGGGCACTTATGAAACGTCAGAAGCTAGGTGCACGGTTCCTATATAGTCGTTTCCTATGGAGAAGAGCCGGCCAGAAACTCCACGGATAACTCTTCGTCACGTCACCCAAATCAGAACAAAAACCCCTCGAGTCACACAGATCTTTTGCAGAAGGTCTGAACAGACTAGGACACCTTTTTCTGTATTTGGAGTGGGTTGGTATTACCAACGACGGCCGCCATGGTCCACGTTCAATGTTCTACTTGAAGGAGTGTGAAACCCAACCCAATAACATAGAACATCGTTAAGCGAAGAGTCAATAATTCTGTAGCTTTCAAGTTTTTTTCTTCTTCTTGTGTTGATGCGTTAAATTATTTCCGACCCAGTACCTACATAGCGACCTGTAGCCTACACACTTACACGCACACACACACACACACACACACACACACACACATAAGCACATTTTCGTAAACGATTACGACTAATCTGTTGTATTTTGACAGTTCAACAACATTCATTGCCTTATTTACATTGTTGAGCAGATTTTTTATCGAACTTATGAAGCAATGGATTAGCAATCTGTTTCAAAACGTTTCAGATTCCTATTGATTGTGTATTGCGAAATTAGGGTACTTACAGTATTAGATTTGACGTAAATTTTGATGATGAATGAATGTGGCCTGTTGCCAAACCGAATGGTGGGCCTTTATAAAACTCTGTAATCTCTGAAAGAATTAAATGGTACTTGCGTTTTTGTCAATAAAAAAAACATATAGATGACACTAAATCTCAAAACGTGTACCTTGAAGAGATGAAGACATCATGAAACCATGCAAAAGTTATAGCAAAAGATAAGTTTTATGGTTTTTTAGGACATGTTGAGAGCATCTCCTAAAAAACCAGTTAATAATTTCGTAATAATTCTTCAACGCACTGCTTAGCGCCAAGAGTTGAAAATCCAACAGTGATTTTTCGACGCGTGTTGATGAAAGAAAGAAAGAAAAAGAATCGGAATCTGAATCGTTTTGAAACAGATTGCTAATCCATTGCTTAATAAGTTCGATAACAGTTCTGCTCGACAATTTAAATAACTCAATGAATGTTGTTGAACTGTCAAAATCAAACAGATTAGTCGTAATCGTTTACGAAAATATGTTACGCAATTAGGGTGCTGATCCCAATAACTACACTTAACAAATAACAGTGAACGGCACACAATAGATAGGTACTGTAAGTACATGACAGTAACCGACCAACGATTTTAACAATGTATTTCCTCCTAGTTTACTCACCAATGAAATCTACTGACAAGTACTTAATATTGTTCGCTTGACTGACATAAAAGAGTTTCTTTACATTTCCGACCAACTTATCTGCATGCAACGGCCGTTTTTCGAACTAACATTTTGAAAGGGACATACGATCGGTTTCTGTTTAACTTTTTTATTTTCCCTTACAACTAGCGCCACCAATAATTGCACATTTGGTTGTACTATACTTATGTTTTGGATTTCAACGATTTTTGTATCCACAAAAGATATGTATTGGGAAATAGCTCGTAGGTATGATGTCCATGTTTCAAGCCTGATTTGATAAAAAAAAAATATTCCATGCTTACTTATTTGATTTTAGTAATGGACTGCAGGGTTTATTATGCCATTTCATACGCTAAAAGAATTCGAAGTAATACCTTTTCTGAATGGAGAACAGCTTATTGGAAAAATATTATTCCATTTCCATTGTAGTTTATTAATTTGCAAGATCAAAGGTCCTACTTATTGTGTTTCTGGTTGAAAAGAAAATGGATATTCCTATCTTTTTTTGTGCGTTCTGTAACAAAGAGAGCAACGAAGGTAGACCTTAATATTTTTTCTTTCAGACTTCATTTCTTTTTGCACGCCTCTTAAGGGTGTTAGCGTGATGTTGAAAGGCCTATACCTTCCTCAAGAATTGGTTTCCAATCCGACCTGTAGTGCCTGAGATTAGCGCGTTAAAACAAACAAACTCTTCTGCTTTATTATTAGTATAGACTAGCTGACCCGACAGACGTTGCCTTGCCCAAATATCAATAATTCGTACAATGTTTCCCATAGAAAAAAGGACGTACAGTTTTTTTTGCGAATTTATTACTTTTCCATTTATCTTTAGAACTTAATTCGGATAAATACGGACATTTTCAAACAATAGCCAAATCAGTCCATTCTACAACGAACAGCTTTTATTTGTATTACCCTTTTTACCAATAATTATTCTGCGGAGACAAATCCAATTTATCAAAGATCATAAAAATCTGTACAGCCGTTCTTGAGGTATAATATAAAAGCTCAGACACAAAGGCAACGCGTGTCGCGCGACGTCCAGTGCCTTTGTGTCGTGATTCGTGTCGCTTGTCGCGCCTGTTGAAGGAGCCTTAATTGGTATAAATTAAAGAAAGTCGGGTTGAGTCTCTTTTCCCTCCCGACCCTTGCTCGAGCCAGCCCGCGCCGCTGAGCCTGTAGCTTTAAATTCGTCCCTAAATCACTCAAATCCTGCACCCTAATTGCGTAACACATTTTCGTAAACGATTACGACTAACCTGTTTGATTTTGACGGTTCAAGAGCATTCATTGCGTTCTATACATTGTTGAGCAGAATTTTTATCGAACTTAAGAAGCAATGGATTAGCAATCTGTTTCAAAACGATTCAGATTCCGATTGATTGTGTATTACGCAATTAGGGTGATCCAGCTAGTCCCTTGCTGCCCTCTTCCAGCGACGCCCTAAGCCGAGGTTCGTACCCCACAGGGGGTGCCCTTAGCGTTGTCGCTTAGTTTTTAAGTTAGTACATAAGTTTAAGTCCTGGCTGGAGGTCTTAATTTATTAGGGCAACCACAGGCAAGTCCGTCTAAGCAGACGACAACCTCATAGGTTGACCTGCGAGATGCCATTCCCAAAAAAAATAATTGAGTATCTTTTATTTATAAAGATATAGAGAATAGTACCGTAATCATTCTTCTTGGCGATCACTAAAAGAATAGGCGTTCAAATGTGAAGACTATGGTCTCTATGGGAAGTCTACAGATATCTAGTAAGACCAGAACTTCCTTAACTCCTGTCTAAAGGAAATCGGACGCCCCGCAGCGTTTAGCATAAATTGATATATTCAAACAATATAAGCAGTAGGTAAGCAGCGGGTGAAGTAAGTTTCCCGTTTCTCCAAGTTTGATTACTGTGTATTGTGCCTTCGACCGGTCTGTCGATCAACTAGTCTTTGTTGTTTGTGGGACAAATATCCATACGAAATAAATTTAGCTATGGTACGGTATAAAGTTTACCTACACGATTTGTTAGGCTACGGCTACATTGTCGCTATACAGGCTCCCACAAACAGGCGCGACTTGACAGCGCGACACAACGACACCTCTCGTCGCGCGACACGCGGTGCCTTTGTGTCACGCTGTCGTGTCGCGCCAATGTGTTCGAGCCTTAAGGCGAACTACACAGCGAGTCGTCGAGCGGTGTGCGAGAGACAGCGCGCAAAGTGTAGTTCGCGTTATCGGAAGGACATGTGTAAAATACCTACAGCTTTGGACAATGCGTGGCTTTAAATTTGATCTGCTGTTGTTGTTGTTAGATATTAAAATAGATAGAGTTTTGTGGACAGTGGAAAGGTATGGAGGAGATCTTAAAAATGGCCTTACTTATACCTTGGAATGAATAACCTTTCTGTCACCAAAATAATGTAAATTACTAAAAGACAATCACTTTCGTTCAAACTAGCCAGTAAAAGTTTCAAGTTTTCTTTTAATCACAGAAAAGAGCAAATGCCCCGAAATTACGTTCTCCAGCCAAAGAATCAATTGGAACATGTGGACCAATAAGTGTTAACTGGGGGCCGATTCCTGCTACTATTGTTGCTAGACCGCCCACTCTGGGTCTGACGTGGACTGAATCACAAGTAACTCTGCACTTACTATGGAAACTCACTACTCTAGAGCAACAAAAGAAAACACTACCAAGTGAAGAATAACTTTAATTTCGGACGTCGGTGTCTTTGGTTTTGTATTTTCGTTTTTTAACCACCGAATTCCGAAATTAAAGTTATTTTTCACTTGGTGCTGTAAAATTCATAATAACAACATCATCAATATACATAACAAAGAGTATTCTATCTATAACTATCTATCTACAAACAAGGTGGAAAAATACGTATTTTAAAGCGAACTGAAAAACTACCCAAGAAAAGTTAATACAATTTATATTGGACCACCCCTGAAGCATACGCTATCCATTAAAAAGATAATTTTGGAAATAGATCTAAAATTGCCGGAGATATTGCGTAACAAACATACCAAAAAAATAACATACAGACGAATTGAGATCGAAATTCTCCTCCTTTTGGAAGTCGGTAAAACTTGAATAACTTCTTAGATAGTGCTCAGCCAAAGGACTGAACTCATAATTAAGGCCTTAATCTAACAGCCACCTCCATCAGAAGACCACAGCTGGCTTTGAGCTCATTCCGGCCCCAAGGCACCAGAACGCTGTCCAAGCTGACGGACATAAAAAAAACAGAACAGATTATAAATTTGTCACAAAGACCGAGCTTTAAAATCGTTACACTCGCCCAGTAATGAGTCTGCCGTATTATAATCGTTTTAATTTATTCCATTTACGCGGGCAAAGAAGGAAAATTCACAAACGAAGTGTACAATGCCGAGTCATCATGCAAATCAGTAGAGGCGTAACCATTTCCATCGGGTTTTAAAACCAAACAAAAGTCGATCTTATGGCAACCTTGACTACCATAGAGCAAGGAGACAACACTTTCCACGCAAACCAAGCGTGTCAACGTTTACTCGCACTTCGACACAAATGACGTATATTTGAATGACGGTTCGCGACAGAAGTTGTCTATTTTTTTTTGTACCTTCGACTTTTGGCGCTGTCGAGTCGACGATTCGGCGTTCTATGTTGAGAACTCACAGATATTTGAAAGAGCGCAACCAGTGGTAAAGGACAACATTTCTTTCAAATCTAGATGTAATGGAACTAACCAATTTGGAGCCAACTCTCGGGTAGCTTTTAGCAGAAGCTAAATTTTGTTTTTATTTCCAGCTCGATTTATATATCAGTAAAAAGAAAACTTGAACTATTTTCTTCTTTATCGTGGTAGGTTTGCGATAGTATTTGACTTCATCTTACTTAGCTTTATCTGTCAATGTCAATCAGTGGTTTAAGGCGGAGACTGATTTTGCAACGTTCGTTTGTAATTAATCTTATTCGAGGCTATGAAGAAAAAACTAACAGAGAATCAGTTATTTAAAAACATTTGCTTCATTACCTTCTGTTTCCGTTTAATATACGTCAGCAAATTAAATACTTCACGTTAAAATAACATTACACGTTCGTTAAGATCTCCCCCAGGTAAAATATTACTGTGGAAAAGAATCGTGCGTAAGTAACATTCTTAATTAATATTCACGGGTCTTGCATGGAAATTATTTTTTTACAGTCCGATTAACATTACAAGTGAGAAAATTGTTATGGATGTTTAAATATTCGACATTACTGTTAAGATTTTAATCGTACCTCAAGGGATTGAGCAGGTGTTAATCAGTTGAATAAGGAAACCTTTATTTCTGCCTGAAGCAGTGGTGCAGTAAAAGTCTGGCACGCCCTCCCCCTCCACCCAGAGCGGGAGAAGTCATTTGATGATTTCCCACCCAAAAAAATAAAGGTAGGCGCCTTACTTTGTGTAATTTATTTTATCACCACTTTTATTTTTGGGTGGGAATGGCTTCTTCCGCTGTGGGTGGAGCGGGAGGGCGTGTCAGACTTTACTGATTAAAACCCACCCGTGTTCCTTCAATTGCCTGTGCCAGGGCCTCGGTTTCTCTGTCGAATTCCCTGCAACCCTAAAATTCCCCGCGATCCTGAGATTTCATCACCACTGCTCTCGAAATGGTGAAGGAAAACATCGTGAGGAAACCGGCATGTCCTAGAGCCAAAACTTCGAAGACATGTGACATATACCAACCCGCAATGGGCTCGTGTGGTGGGTATACAGCCCACTCCCTCTTTCAGAGAGGAGGCCTGTCCAGCAGTAAAACATTATAGGCTGATAATGGTATTTCTGCCACGTTGGTCTCTACCGCTACTGCTGAAGAGCACGAGGTCTTGGGTCGGTTCCCGGGTTGAGCAAAGTGTTATTGGGTTTATCATCTGGAACTTTTCAGTAGCAGCCCGGAGTCTGGATTTGTTCCCGGTTGATGGCAATAGGCTCAAATAACTGGCTAAATTTTGGTGTACAACAGGTAAATCTCTGCGATAGCCCTTCGTTGAATACAGGCGTTATGTCATGAATGCTTTATTTCCGACAAATTTACCTACTTAGGGCGGATTTGACCAATGAAACTGAACGCGATCAGCACATAAACTACGTTTATGAGATGTCAGTGTCTTTATTTTCTATTGAATATTAACACTGACAGCTCTTGAACGCGTTTTAGATGTGCTGATCTCGTGTAGTGCCGGTTTAGTCGGTGTAATCAAACGAATAAAATCCATTTTATTCGTTTAATCATGCTTTGTTTTGTTTTCAATTACGTTTGAATGTTTTTTCAGCCACTTCTTGTTCGTTTGGCTTGTTGCTGCAAGTGACCCGGTATTCCGGTTGTCACAGAGGTTTTCCGTGGGGTGGTCTTTTGATCTTTAGTAAATTTTAAACCCTTTCACAGGCGATGACTGAAAAACCTTTCTATTAATAAATCGTGGAAAGTAGGTATGACAGTTTATTTTGCATTGTCAATTGCAAGTGCACTGGTAGGTTTATAATGGTTCATAAGCGAACCTTTGAAGTCGCATTTGTGGCCATTACAGAGTGTTATTTTTAGACCTAATTTGGACAACAATTGTCAGTGAATGGCAAAATGGTCCTCGTCAGACAGACACGGTTAAACGTTCAATTAGTTTACAAAAGGTACACTAAAGCCTAAGTGATCTGTCAATGAAGTAAGTTCTAACTGCAGATATTGTGTGGATCCAAAGAGACATGAGGTACTATGGAAAAGCACTTCATCATCATCATCTCAGCCGAAAGACTTCACAGTGCTAAACGTAGGCCTCCGAATGACCGGTCCTGCGCTTCCCGTATCCATTGAATCCATCACTTGCCTTCTTATTTGCTGAGGTGAACTAGCTTTTACCAGCGGTTTCACCCACGTGTAGGAACGTACTAATGGAATAAAAAGTATCCTATGTCTTACCTAAGTCATGGTATCCGTGTGCCAAATTTCATACAAATCTGCTCAACCGTTAAGGCGTTAAAAGCTAACAGACAGTCAGAGTTACTTTAGAATTTATAATAAAGGGAGTCCCAAAAATTTGTGCCAGATTTGAACCTAAATAGAAAACAGTTTTTAGTCTTTCGATTGTCATTTTTTTTGTGAATCATAAGGTATACAGGATAGGGTTATTTATGGAATAACACATCGGACAAATGGCCTCCACGGCTTTGCATACACATGCGCACTCGTTTATCGAAATTTTCCATGACCATTATTCATAAATGTTAATGTATATTTCAAAAATAATGAAAGCTTGGCGGCCGAATTTTTTTCGAAAACTTTTCGGTGATCAGAATTGGCCCCCATGATCATGTGATTTAAATTTACAATAACATTTTTACTAACCCTAAACTGTCGCTTGTTTTTTTTGGGCTGTCAACATTTGACTGCATAAATAGCGGCAAATTTAAATCTTGCATTAATTTTGGGACACCCTTATATACTTATTAGTACCTATGGATGCTAGCTCCCAGTACCCTCTTCAAACCCAAGATCGAAAACTCAAACCCAAAAAAAAAAAACTATCTGGAGTCAGAATTCCGCTAAATTCCAAGACAACCGATGATCACAAAACAAACGTTGTATCACAAATTACTTGGTGGTTATTGGTTATGTCCTATAGTAATAATACACGAAACTCACTGAGTAACTTCCATATTGCTTTGCGTTAACGGCATCCCGTATAAACCAATTGAGGACCGGGTCCTGGCGTAGCAATAAACAGCATGCGGTCTGATTGGTTGGGAGGGCTGAGAAATTGGGCTAATTATGTTTCATCAAGAAAAATGATAATATCTTTGTTATAACCGTTCTTTGGTATTTGCCTTTGCTTGTTTTGAATAAGTTTCGACTAGAATTCGGCCACTTCGATAGCGTTATCGTTGGCCTCGCAAAAGCTTTTCATAGTGCTGGTGGTGGTGCACAGAGAGCACGACAAGAGGTGGGGCATGTAGTTTACGATGTTACTTCCGATGAGCCGCAGTGCGACTTTGGAGCCACATCGCAAACTATATGCCCGACTAAGTTGTGCGCGGCCCACCTGACTTCTTAGTCGGTTAAGGAATTTCCAGGTGGACCTGTCAGATGGTGGGAGTTGCTGGCCTGCTGGGAGCTTTTCTGTTATTGAAAGCAATTTAAAAAGTCAGAGAAACGATGCTCCCTTCCCCCTCCCTCCTCCCACCTAAGTAAATAAAAAACCTATTTTGATGTAATTTGGTAGAAAGCTAATGAATTACTTGGAAAAGGACTTAAGGTACTTATGTCCTTGAATAATGAACATTAAGTAAATTTTTTCCAAGAAAAGAAACACTTAACACGTGGTTGCCGCCGGCCGGCCTTAAATTGGGCTTATACTTCGTCAGAAAATTCAAAACTAAGTAGGTACTTAAGTATTTCACAAAAGTCGTATTTTATTTCAATGAACTATTGACCCCATTTATCAAATCTTAACAACCTTGGGAATCACATGTAAAAGAACATTAAAAATAAGTTATGCATTATGGTCATCAAGGTAAGCAATTCTTTTTTTTGTCATTTCTTTAATCGGATAAAAAATTGGCTCATAAATGTCAGGAGCAAAACTCGTAAAAATTATGTACTGAGCGATTTAATGAAAAACAAAATGTCTTCAAACGACTTCCATTTGAAATGATCATCGTTTTATCAAATACCCTTTCACTTATTAGTCCAATTCCAAAACAAACTTCGACACAATTTAATATCAAAACATTGAGCATGATATTCCAAAAATCGTAACGAAGTATCTTGAACAGGGACGTATTTAGACATTTATATTTTACAACTAGCACTTCGCATGCGACTTCGTCAGCGTTGATTTCGAAAAAAAAAATTGCCTATGTTCATCAGACATAATTTCGGCTTCTTATGGTAAAACAATTTTTCAAGTCCGTCCAGTAGTTTCGGAGCCTATTCAATACAAACAAACAATCAAATCTTTCCTTTTTATAACATTATTATTTCGTTTATTTATTCTTATCCTTATTTAGATACATTTTTAAATATTTTTATAAAACAACTAAAAAAACATTAAAAAATAAAAAAAAATAGTGGACCGCCGGTAGCGGGAGCAGGGTCATTATTATTATTAGTATAGATTGAACTGTCAAGTTAATGAAAGTTAAGAACAAAATACCAATGTCAATTGAGTGACTTGCCCACGTGTTAACAACCGCAAAATGAACATTGTCAAAAAGGCAGGTCCGAAATTATAACCCGCATCTGTCCCTCACGCATGGAATGTGAAAGACGAATGCTTTAATAATGGTATAATTAACGAGTCCAATACGACTAAATAGACCGATCTAACTGAATGAGCTACCAATATAGAACGCCATTAGTTTCAATCAGAACGGTATGTAACTGCGGTCGCATAAATTATTTATTACCATCCCATTCAAATGTTTAGGGACGTTTATATTGATAGAGTAATCAATGCTAGTGTACACTGACAGTATATGATGTAGACGTCATTAGTAGTTAGTTACAATTAAGTGAAATATAGTTTCTGTCTGCGAATCTGTCCTCTTAGTTTATCGCCGTGTTAACTAGATTTATGTCATTTATCTCAGTAGAAATATTTCATACGTTAATTGCTTGGCATAATGTCGGAAATTCGATGCATTTCGTGGCAGATGTTGAATGATTTACATCGATCGTTTGATTATGTCGGCGCCTACCCATTCTATTAGTGTGACACGTAGTTTTCGTATCAGAAAAATGCTTTTCCCCTTTCTTGTACAATAATGTGACGTGTATTAATTTGTCATGGAGTATTTGAATCTAAAGCCGCTCGCCTTAAAATTAATTTAAAAAAATGGCGGCTTACGTCAGAGACTATGACAAACATTTCTAAAGTAACGTCAGCTTTAAAATCATAAACACGTTTCTATTAAAACTATACAGACGTTAACTAATTGCGTAGCAAGTTTTTGTGTACCTAGTACCTACACAATGTTCAAAAATACAGTCAAGACGATGTCATTACTCTCATAAATAATAAAAACAACGTGCGTCGTAATTGGTACTGAGTTCGTCTCTGCAATTTTTTATGGCGTTCCCGTCAAAATCATTAATCACGCGCACACTGTATCTAGCGAACGTAAGTACATTCAGATTTAATATACCGACGTTACCATTTTCATTAATAATTTTAATATCTACGGTTTTCGTTATACTGCAGATTTTTATGAAATAGCTTATTTCTACAGGAATGTTCAACGATTATGTCGTAATAGGTACTATACAGTGAGTTCGGCATCATTTACCATCTCTCTAAAGTTTCTTCTCTTAAATCGTCTCTTCTTACTAGCTTTTCTACCTGCGATTTCGTTATACACATACACCACAGTATAGTAAAATAACAGCCACAGTTTCCTACTTCGTTTCGCTTAGTGTTTCGCGTACTTTCTGTATTTTTTTCCCGTTATTTTCACTCTGCTCCTAATGGTCGTACGGTGATGTTAAATAGCCTATAAACATTGCTTCCGGCTTGACATCGACTTACCGGACACCCCGTCTATAAACTTCAAAAATCACATCACTAGAATGTTAATAATTATACTTAACGTAATTAAAATAATAAAAAATAAAAAATAATTGCCTATGAGTAAGTAGAAAGTTCGTGTTCTCTCACTCTCTAGTAGTTAGTAATTAGTAGCAGTAGTTTTTTTTATTATTTTAGTATACAAGTATAGATTACTTGTTTCTCCTCAGCACCAAAATTCTTCCAAACACTAACTTGTTATGTGGACGTGTAGAATAAGTAGACTTCAATCAGACTTCACCCACGTCATTGAAGTATCGATACAAGACCACCGTCATCTTAATCGTTTCAACTCGATTACTTGTTAGTGGTACAATAATATAGTCTTGTAGTTGTAACGATTAAATTGAAACAGATTGTCGCCCGGTGATTGATAGCAGCTGTAATTAATTTACATTAGATAAGTTGACAGCTGGGACAAAGCTACGGCTTGATTACCAGGAGCTTTATTATAACTACATTAAAGCCGGTTATTGTGTTTTCAGTAAAGAATGTAACCTCCTCATTTCACGTGGATGCGGTGGATTGATCTGGTTACATGAAATCGTGCCTGTATTTCTTGAAGAGTTAGGCAGAGGAACATTTTGCTAGTTATGTTTAAGTCTCGTGGCACAAATCTAATCTCCGGCCACTACGGAGAAATTCTAGGTGGAAAAACCCAATAACATATTAGCAGTAGTGCTTGTGTCCACTGGACTAAAGAGGCTGTCTCGTTTCCTATCATCTGTGTGAAACTAGGACTTAACTTGGACTTGCATAGAAAAGGTTCATACAAACTTTACTTTGATGAATGGACAAGTCTCAGCTTTTTATTTTACAGTTTTCGAGGGACTAGCTCCGTTGAATACCTTGGAACTCCCTTACACCGAAGACTTGGGGATTTCGAAGGTTAACATAGCCGGACTGTTTTTGTCTACACCCGAAACGCCCGAGATTTCTTAGTCAAACGCTGCGATTGCTTAATGTTGCAAATCTTATCTGCCTGGAAGCTGCTCGTAGTTTGTAACGTCTTATTATGGCGGTTAATTTTATCTTGAGCAGATATAGCAAAAGGCGGGACGATGTGCTGGACCGTCCAATGTGTTAACATCAACATACTGCTATTGCTCATCAGTCGTCACCAATCAGATTATAATAGACAAAATTATTTTGCTGTTGCATCGCTCAAACATATGTCTTCCATTCTTCTTCAGTAAGTTTAGCGGCCTTGTGTACAGACAGTCGCTAGTAATTAAAATCAAAATATTTTATTTCACAAAAACCTAAATGGGCACTTATGAAACGTCAGAAGCTACGTGCACGGTTCCAATTGGTCGTTTCCAATGAAGAAGAGGGCGTCAAGAAACTCCCCGGTTACTCTTTAAAAAAAACTTTTGCAAAGTTTTCAAATAACAGTGTTAATAGGTATGGGAGGACAGTGTAGGCTTGTCAACAAGTACCAGGTGCTCAAAAAATAGCCAATGGTTTACAAATACACAGTCTACAAGGCTTACAACGTTCTCACATTCACAAAATATAAACCGCAGTGAATCTTCTGTATGGTGTCGGTTGTCTCTGAATACAATTGATTTCTAATCGACTTTGTTTTGGAAACATTAGGCCGTTTATAATATTGTTACGTTTAATTGTTATCTCATCCGGTCAATCTTCTCTTGGAGATATAGTCTTTACCTACGTGTTAAGTTACGATATCGGATATCTTAATTAAGCCTTTGTCTGGAGATGACAAAGAGTTTTTCAGGGGTTTGGACTTCTCAGGACTAACGACAACCGTCTGCAGACGAGTTCTAAGTTCCATTGAACCGCACCAGTGGCTTTGGGACACAGTAGGTCATCTTGTCTTCAAATTTTTAAGTGAACAAGTCTAAGATAATTTTAAAATGTGTGTATGTTAGTGTTAAGAATATGATGACACTGTGTATTATTTTTTCTGACATTATCAGTAAATATTATTTGAATGGTTACAAGGATATTATTTTATTCAAAGCGTGGATTTGTCTCTATTTCAAGGCGTTTAAAATAGTTGACTCAAATGTTCAAAGCCAACAGAAACGAGGCTGACACAAGCAAATCTTCTGTCGTGGTATTGCGGCTAGAACTGGGAAATAAAGCACCTGACCTACATTGAAATAATACAACAGTTTTCAAGTATTGTTCAACTACTGAATAAAAGGGAGCAGTATTTATTTGCAGTGTTGAAACTGTAGCAGTCACTGTTATTTAAGAATATTTTCTTTAACTCAAAGGATACTTTTGTACTCAAAGTTATATTCTTTATCTCTATGTATTTTACTGCGTGTACAGTACATAAAAAATAACATAATATCACGCCTGTAATCCCAGAAGGGTTGGGCAGAGGTGTACATATAGTACACCTACATTTCGCCAGTTATGTTTAAGTCCCATGTAATAGGGGGCGAGCCTATTGCCATCAACCGGACACATTCCAGATTCCAGGCTGCTACTGAGAAATTAAAATAAAATAAATAGTATATGAAAGTAATATAAATGATTAAATAAAGATACTGTTGAACGTAGGTCTTACATCATCAACAGTCCCCGTTAACGTATTAAATAATAACAGCCGCACGCGCTGATCGAAGGTTAAGCTACGTTAGCCGCGGCTTGTTCGTGGATGGGTGACCATCGTATACATATCGGGCCCAATCCAGGACGTAAAGCCGTAGGTCCCGGCTGTCATTCGTAGATCTTTGACAGTCGTTACGTATACTCAGGAACCATAAGTCTGACAACCAGTCTTAATCTTACTTATGGGTATCGTGTTACCCAGTAACTGGGTTGTTGAGGTCAGATACGCATTCGCTCCATGTAAAGTAGTAGTATTTAGCTGGTCATGCATGTCGATTCTGTAAAAATCTCACCGTGAAGACTTGCGTGGAGTGAGCTGTCAGCGTCATCCCGTCTTGGTCAATCTCTAACATCAGTGGCACTGACAGTTCACTCCACGCTCACTTCTAATAAGTTTTCAGGGTGAGACTTTTACAGAATCGACATGCTGTTAGACTAGAAGCCGACTCAGACATAGTTGGTGAAAGGCTAGATTAGTTGGTAACACTATTGAGCAACCATTCTTTTATTCTAGATTAGTTGGTAACACTATTGAGCAACCATTCTTTTATTCTAGATTAGTTGGTAACACTATTGAGCAACCATTCTTTTATTCTAGATTAGTTGGTAACACTATTGAGCAACCGTTCTTTTATTCTAGATTAGTTGGTAACACTATTGAGCAACCGTTCTTTTATTCTAGATTAGTTGGTAACACTATTGAGCAACCGTTCTTTTATTCTAGATTAGTTGGTAACACTATTGAGCAACCGTTTTTTTATTCTAGATTAGTTGGTAACACTATTGAGCAACCGTTCTTTTATTCTAGATTAGTTGGTAACACTATTGAGCAACCGTTCTTTTATTCTAGATTAGTTGGTAACACTATTGAGCAACCGTTCTTTTATTCTAGATTAGTTTGTAACACTATTGAGCAACCGTTCTTTTATTCTAGATTAGTTGGTAACACTATTGAGCAACCGTTCTTTTATTCTAGATTAGTTGGTAACACTATTGAGCAACCGTTCTTTTATTCTAGATTAGTTGGTAACACTATTGAGCAACCGTTCTTTTATTCTAGATTAGTTGGTAACACTATTGAGCAACCGTTCTTTTATTCTAGATTAGTTGGTAACACTATTGAGCAACCGTTCTTTTATTCTAGATTAGTTGGTAACACTATTGAGCAACCGTTCTTTTATTCTAGATTAGTTGGTAACACTATTGAGCAACCGTTCTTTTATTCTAGATTAGTTGGTAACACTATTGAGGAATTGTTATTTTAAGAAGAATTTCTTTATTAACTCATAAGATACTGTTGAACGTAGTTCTCATGAACAGCCATTGAATATGGCTACACGAAAGGGTAGTGCAGAAAGTCTGTTGGGTATGAGATCTTACGTTGTTCTATTTGTACGTATTCAAGCGCAAAGGAAGAAAGCTTATAATGCTTATGTGGCGTCTAGCGTTAGGTACGGAATTATTTGCTGGGGCAACTCCACTGACAGAGACATTGCTTTTAAAGCTCAGAAGAAATGCTTGCGATCGTTTACCAAATTACAATCGATTGATAGTTGTAAACCATTGTTTAAGGAACTTAGTTTGCTCACTCTACCCTCGATATACATATATGAAATGGGAGTGTTTGTTCGCGCTGTAATCTGCATTTATATGAAAAACTGCGCTCTCGCCGTTATCAGAATACCATTCATGTTACCTCTCATAAAACTGCATTTTTCAGCAAAAGTGTGCTAGGTATGGCCCCAAAAATATACAATAGTATACCAGCAGCTATTAGAAATAAAGAGGGTCTGGGGTCCTTTAAGAGGTCTTTGTTTAAATTCCTAATAGACAGATGTTACTACTCCATCACTGAGTTTACCACTGATACACGGAGGTATGAAGATTCCGACTTGCTAATAAGTCACTTATGATTTAATTTTATTGATTAGTTTGAATGTGTTTATTTATTTATATTTGTAGTGACCTGTTCGCCTAACTGACATATTTTATATTGAATTATTTTTTAATGTAATCTATTGACATGCCACCTTAATGGTAGTTGATTGTTTATGTTATTTTTGTACGCCATACATTGGCAAAACATAGTGCACATATTTTCAACGCGTATTATCTGTAACCATACCTATGTATAACAAAATAAATGCTTGATTGATTGATTGATTGATTGAAAGTTATTACCATTTCAAGTTTTCTTCTAAAGAAAGTTTAAAATGCCTTAGTCCCGCCAAAAAAAGAAATACGAGTATATTAACTTATTCAGCACTAAAAACTTATGATTACCTAATAATTATAAGATAGTCTTATAAATATTATCCTGGCCTCGTCCCCGACACACAAATCTCAAATGTCATTGAATTAAGTTACTAATAATTTGTTTGTTCAAATAACCTTGTAGTTGCTAAAGGATATTCGTAAAAATGAAGAAAAAAAGTACTATCAATATTCTTGTGTCAAATGTCGGAGGCTATAATGTCAAGGTTAGATTCTGATTCCGTATTTTAGCTGGTTCTTGCAATCGGCTACCGTCTAATATCATAAGTATTTCGTTGCTTATTTGAATAAGTGTTTGTCTCTCTGTGAAAGGGGATATGGCTAGGAAGGCATACAAATTTACACATAAAATAAGTTATTTTGATTTATGGGTTCCTTATTGAGTTAGTTTATTTGTTCAAAACATATTTTATTATTAACCCTTTTAGGATTACTCGAAATTAAATGCATACACTGGTGGCCCGGTGGTAACGGCCGCGACTGAGGTATTGGTCGTAGGTTCGAACCCAGACAGGCGCTTTACTTTGTGTAAATTATTTCATCACCACTGCTCTCAAAACGGTGATGGAAAACATCGTGAGGAAATCGGCATTTCTGAGAACCAAAAATTCGAAGATATGTGACATCTACCAACCCGCACTGGGCCCGCGTGGTGGATTACGGCCCCCTCCCTCTCACAGAGAGGAGGCCTGTGTCCCAGCGGTGGGAACATAATAGGCAGATTATGTATGTATGTAATAGCTAGGTTGGCAACACTGGTGTCACGCCATTATTGTTTAGTTGCGCACTTCCGAAGCAATGATGGGCGTCATCGTAATGAATATCTCCAGAATTGTTAGAAAAAAGTGTGTTTAAAAAATAAAGTTATAATTATCATTATTCGTACAGTTTGATTCAAGTCTTTTGCACTACCGAGATTTCGACTAATATAGAAGTATGTAACAAAATTTTTTTTTACGCCGACTCCAAATAAATTAAGTTATGGAAAGAGAATAAAGGAGAATGACGATGGGCGAATGATCTGATAGCGTTTCTTTTATACAAACCCCAATTTTGGTTACACCACAGTCTAAATTCGTAGAGCGGATACTCCACTCCAGTTTTCGTACGCGGTAGTTGGATTGATGAATGATTTATTTCTATATGTTGATTTGTACAAACACTTACACGTCAATCATATTTTTTTTTAACTAGATGAGGTCAGCGTTTCTTATCTGACTACTCTGAGAATGAAGGCCGAATTACATTCAGAGGTCACAGTCTCTTTTAAAGTCCAGGCATAAGCTTGGTCAGATCATGTTAAATTGCATTTTGAGGAACGAACCACACAGATTGAGTGGACCTGTCCAGTCAGTGCACGCATTTGTCAGTAATCGTGCAGTTCATCTCAGAACTTAAAGGAGTAGAAGTAAATTTTGGGTAGGCCGCATAAATTACTAAAACTGCGAGATAATGATTAAAACTAACTCATTTTTTTACAATGAAGCAATGACTCAGATAGCCCTGACATTCAAAATAATTAAAGTAATACTAGAATACATCACAAAAAAAATACTCATGTCATTGTGAAGTTGGTAACGAATGAAGGTGGAATTCAATGAAACTGAGCGCGATCAGCACATACTACGTTTAAGAGCTGGCTGTGTCATTATTTTCCATAGAATTTCGACACAGCTGATGTGCTGAACGCGTTTAGTAACAATGATGAAATCGGGAATTAGTTACTATCATCACGATTTCAGCCGAAGCCCCGCTACTACTAGACAAAGACCTCCCACAAGCGCTACCACTTCGACCTGTTCTGTACTTCTCGTATCCATCGAATTTCAAAAAGACTGAGTGCAAAAAAATATTTGGGCTGCCTTTTGAAATGTTGATCCGTTGTCTGGGAAATCAGGCTGTGGTCTGTCAAAGGTGTCCAACGTAACAGAGTAACTGCCAAACCCAATGACTTAAGACAGATCGCTAGTGATGATAGACAGTACAATTCTATCTGTCCCTGTCAAACAAATAGCTGTCAACACGTTATAGGGTCGCATACTTTGGCTTTATTGGGACTTTAAAACCAGAGATTCATAGGTTTTTCTATCTCCCGGCCGTAACAGTATGTGACCTACAGCCAGTTTACGAAAGTGTTGCCATACACTTTATTATCGACTAAAAGTGATTCTCAATGTTAAGAAAGGGGAATCTAAACGGGACCGAAATTAAATTTTAAATGTATAGTAGCGTTCACTCTATGCATATCACGAAGCATTTACCAAGATTGCAGTTTACAGTTTTAAAATTCCCGACACCCATTATTATCAATTTTATGAAGAGAGGGAAATTGAGAGAGAGATTAGAGAGAGAAGAGATGGTTTTTTTTGTGCTGTTAGCTACATTTATTAGCGTTTGTCTCTGGGTGTAAGTAAACAAACAATTTCCAGTTTTATGTGCGCTGGGTAATGTGGCGTTATGTTGACAGTAAAAATGGGTACTTAGACTGATTGGACACTGAGGTAGGTGCCTATTAAAATATGTGCACTGTAAATATTCCCACATGTCAGCGTGCGGTTTTGTTGGCTGAGTGATAAAAGCTAATGGAGTTGGTCAAAATGAATTTGCTGAAATTCAGTAGGTATATGTACAGTTTAAGTAATAACAATCTCCATACTAAACGCAGTTTATAACAATTTCTCAAACAAAGCTACAATAAAAACAGCGAATGTTCCACCATTAATATTAAATGTTAATTTAGTTAAGACATTTTCCCGTTAAAATTATGCGGCTCTGTTTATAAGCATTATCATTCATGACAGGGTTTAATCCGACAACAGAACTTCCTTAAAGTCTTCTATTTATTGCGTTATGGAATCAATGATCTTTTTAATTAAATTCTCTCAAGCTTCTCGTTAAATTCCTGCTTTTTAGGGTTCCGGACCCAAAGGCCGCTAATGGGACACCAGCTAAGCCTTCGCTGTCCGTCCATCAGTCCGTTTGTCTGTTAACAAACAGGCTGTGTCTCATGAACCGTAATAGGTAGACAATTGAAATGTTCACAGTGCGGATTTCCATTGCCGCTATGCTAACAAATAATAAAATAAAGTAATACATTAAAGGTGGTTCCCATACAAGAAACGTGTTTTTTTAAGCACGTAGTGTTATACGGTTATATTATACGGTTCGTGTGCGAGTCCGACTCGTACTTGGCCGTTTTTCATGTTAAGAGTTACAAGGAAAATGTTTATTTTGAGTAGGTCTTAAAAGTATTTTTCCTCAGCATTAAGGGCCTTTAAATATTATTCGCAACCGTAACAAAACATAAATGGCTATGCATAATTATTATCATCAGAAGTCAAAACACCGTCATAAGTTAGAATTTACCTCAAATGTTATGATTTCATGCTATAGTCATTCAATAGGGTAATAATGAATGACGGTGATATAATATTATTCGCCCTGACGCTTTCGCCAACTAGAAATAAACCAGTCAAAATAGGGATGATGGCGATTTAATTTAATCTCAAAAAAATGTTTCGTTTCCTAATACTGCAAACAATTAAAATAAGTGTTAGACAAGGGATAGCACCATCGTAGGAGTGACTTCACGAGTCACGACTATGTAACTACATACTAGCGCCATACATTGTCCGTACCACGCGACAAGGACTATTAGAATCGCCTCCAAAAACTTTTAAAGCCTGTTGCTTCTTCATACATAACATAATAAGCCTATTATGTTCCCACTGCCCTAGCACAGGCCTCCTCTCTCTGAGAGGAAGTGGGCCGTAATCCACCACGCGGGCCCAGTGCGGGTTGGTAGATGTCTCATGCCTTCGAATTTTTAGGTTCTAAGACATGCTAGTTTCCTCACGATGTTATCCTTCACCGTTCTTCATATTTACATCGATTCAACAGATTTTTTCGATTATCTCTATTTTACTATAACTTCTTCGAAATTACATTAATTTTTCTAACATTTTTAATATTTATCATCATATCTATTACCTGTTCACAGACCTCTACATTCCACTTTTAAAGCAATGTATGTATATCGAACGTATCCGGTATGTCGATTGAGACACACCTATCCAAAGGATGACATAGGTACCCACGTACTATCGACGACATTTTCGCATGACCCCCATTAGGGCTATTTTGGTGTGCACAAGCCAGTGGCTACCCCCGCCTGCATTGTTTCCGTCCACCAATAGCGCTTCAGCGCACATTATAAAAAAATACAATCTTCATCATTGGTCAAACTAAAATAATTAACGTTTAAAAAAACGGTCGGGATAACCTACGATTTCAACGTGCAGCCGATAATGTTTTGAAAAGGGTCATGCGTGGCTGTCCTCGATAGTACATTATTTATTAGCATCTCTAGTAGGTGTAGCTTATTAACATAAGTCGATAACTTACTTGATATAAAGCATGCTTGGAACTCCGGGAAGCGATGGGCCCAGTTTTGGAATCGTCTTCAAATACATCCCGTAGGTATTTCTAGCGTGGGATGTGCCTTACCGACTTTGTAAATATGGTTACAATAATACCGTTTACTTTATATTTCTGTGAACTACTCTGAAGAGGCTGGCAACAGCTAAAGCGCCGTCACTGTCGGACTGCATAGAAAAGAAAGAGAAGCGCGATGACACAAATTTATTGCAAACAAAATAGCAATTATCTATTAAAAAAAATACTATTGATTGGATTAAGAAAATAAAACACTATTACGTTAATATGTTGCTTGTAGAATAATCTGACATCAAATTATAATGATTGCATGTTTATTATTATTGTTTTTAATCGTTAAAGTATTTTTTTAGAGGTATCTTCGTATTTTTTTTGTTATGAATCAAATTAGTTGTATAATGTTTACAACACAATATCTACCTAGCATATATCCTGAAGAACATCAAATATTTTTCTGATTTTGTTTACTGCAGTGGATCATATACTTTTAGGCATTATAAAACTTTCGTTTAGGTACTGGTCCTGTAATCATCTAGTATAATTTATTCCATCACTACTGCTCGAAAAACGGTGAAGGAACCCGCATAGGGGATTATGGCCCACTCCCTCTAATTGAAAGGAGGCCTGTGATCCAGAAGCGGGAACATTATTCATAAAAAAACATACAGCATCAATTTCGCATCGACTGCTTCAAACAATAAGACAAAGTCATCACAGTAAGTTAGAACACCCATTACCCACAGTTTCACACCGACGATGTTCAATTGTTTACAGCCATTGACGTGTCTGTTCATCTGATAAGCTAATATACGAAACCATGTTCATCTCACAGACCTATCAGTATCAACACAACGTTCGAAGACAGTATAATTGAATGTATGCTCATAAAGGCTTAAATTATGCGCACACAAAACAAGCAAATAAGCACTCTATTTGTTGTAAGACTAGATTGATTTTGGGTTCTGTTTGTCTTGTTTATTATGTACAGGTTGGTAGGAGTATAATGTGAAGGTAAAAGGGTCATAGCTGTCAGGGGTACGTCAGTCATTGACACTAAGACTAGTTTTATATATTAAATGAAATCGAGTAGGAATTGTAAATCGCGATTAAAGAGCTTTTCGCAGTATTTAATACAATCCGGTTTTGAACTATGAACTCCTATAGAAGGTACTTTACACGTACCTACTTAGATTGACTGTCTGATAAAAATATTTAAGAAGTTTTTAATACACAATGGTTTTGAACTCGTGATTCATCGGTAAGCTGCTTTCATTGTTTGCGAAGAATTTACGCTTCAAATGTTTGTTATTTTAAGGTAGTCTGAAGCCGAAAATAGATTGAAGCAAGACTTAAATGAAGCCATGAATTTCCAATTTATTACGTATTCCAGTCGAACAAGGTCCAAATCGAACTGATTACACATGTATGCGGCGTAAAAGGACGTCGGGATCTACATCGCTCACAGCTGTCCCAGGACAGATTACCTTTGAAGTTGATGAGACCCCATAGAGAGGTCACGTTCAAGGGAGCGAGTGACTTGTGGCACTCGAGCTGAAGAGTACCTGCCGGGTCAATGGGGACGTCCTCCGAGACAGCTAAACAACGATCGAGAGCCGTTCAAATTACTGTTCCGTTCCAACCGACGACGAAAACTCAACCCCTAGGTTAACACAGTAATAATACTCATTATTATGGAGTATCGGAAATATTGCTGATGTTATTTACGATTATTGACTGTCATAAAAGGCCTACTTTACGACACATGTCGACGATGTCTTGAACGTTTATTGATTCTGACACCCAACGGATAACGTTTTACGCGCGACGTTCAAATTATTTACGTAGTCGGCACCGCGCGGTGATAGTGTTTGTCTCAGCTAACAGAACTTATTTGTGCAAATAGAACAAAAGATTGTCAACAAAGTCTTGCCCACGAATGTGCAGCGCAACACGTGAATCACGGTCAACCTTCACACGAGTGGAGCAACAAGTCTCCCTCTATTCAAAAATAAAGACGCCGCGCTCTGGAATGTCTCAATGGAGTACAATTAAGGTTCTCCACGACTGCTGAGTGCCTTCATGCATACGGAGTACACGGGCCCGACTGCAAGACGCAACTGTTTCACAATCGCAATAAATCTCAGTTCACACAGCATTGAGCGCCACCACCGTATTTTTTTAATAAAAATAAACTGTTCTCCATTGTCAATAAACGATTTCAGACCCAATCCTGAAAGTAGTATGACCCAAATATCAATAAACGATGTCGGGTCTTAAACGTTTAACGCTTCTCGCGTTACCGACTTATCGATGCGAGAATGTCATATCGACTTTTGAAGATGCTTTTCTAAATCGAGCTTTAATACTTTGGGAGGAGTTTCACTGTGCCGAAGTGTGGTCGAAATGTGCGTGATGAACTTTGTTGACCAGTAAATTCTGCATCAACGTCACGTTCTCACAATTCTGTTCAAAGAATTTTGATTATTATTTATGTCAAAAGCGTACAAAGAATTTTAATTTAGAAAAACCTAACAACAATCTAAATCGTGGGACATTTTTGTATCTTCCTGATTCTTTCACTTTTTCGGCATTCAATTAAAATTCTTTTTTATATTTTTGTCTCGTGAAAAGGTCAGATGTTTTATAACATGTTTGTCGTTGAAATAAGATTATACATAGAAAAGAGGCTGAAATGATTCCGTCCCGAGGATAGGCAAAAGGCAATTAATCACCCATTCAAAGTGTTGTGAGAAATATGACATAATGAATAATACGACGAGTGATTAATTTGGAACGAATTTAAATCAGTAGAGTTTTACTTTTTAATGAAAGTCGTGGAACTCGACGACAATAGCCGAGGCAATATCTAGTAGCATACAAAGTTTCAAACAGACTCGTACTACGAACCGTCGGAACGTCGTTGCATCTGACACCAAACTATTCTTACTGTTTTTTTTCTTTTCACTTAAGTATTCTGCGAAGTTTCATTTCATACTGAAATCCGGACTCTACTACGATTGTCCGCTACCGTTTATCCGCTGACTTTGATACATTCCGTGGCCGTTTCGGAGTGGGCCTTTGCGTCCTGGAACAATGCGCGCGATGTACGCCTAGCGGTTGTAAATAATCGTTCCTTGATCTGCGGTTTGAACAATGGGTTCACGCTAATGGTAACCAAGAGCCGGAACAATCGACGATTAAAATTGTTTATAAAACGCAGTTCGATATGCTGGTAGTTATCGCGCAAGCAAAATGTGCATGAACTACTCTCAATTGTTTTCGGTCGCCATTGGGATCACTGTTTCTTTATCGCAACCGTGTTTGATAAGCTCTCGCGAAATGTTTTTTGACGCCATAAACTAGGTTTGTTTTTATCAGAACAATTTGAACAGCCTTTCCCCACTACTTCTATTTACTAGGTAAAGGCCGCGTGTCACGCGAAGAGCGGTGCTTTTGTGTCCTGATACTCCTTTGTAAGACTTTTGGCAGACTTATGGTCTACTGACTACCCTTATAGACTGCCAAAGATCTCCGAAAGACAGCCGGGACCAACGGCTTAAAGTGCTTTCCGAGGCACGAAGGGGTCGCGATATGAAATGGATGGTCACCCATCCACGAACCCACCGCGGCATGCGTAGCTTATCACTTAATCAAACTTCAATCGACATTATCACTTAGCCTTTTCTCAGAAACATTGTTTTAAATATGCGACGGAAAAATTAAATATACCTCGCGTGTGATCAGCTGCCTGTTGAAGTATTTTCATACTTCAACTAGCATGAAAACGGTTTATATTGATTGTTCAAATTATTATAATGTTGTTCAGTTCATATTTATATGGCAGTTGTCCAATCATACATGTAGGTTCAAAACAAGACGCTAAAACATATTTAATCTTGTCCAGATGTCTTGTTTCGCTATTCATAACTAAACTTTATAATATTTTATGATGTTACCGAATTAGCACTTCCTCTTGAGTTTAAGAAAACGCATTTTATTTTTATTAGCTTTTATTTAAATTCTGACACGCACTCTTAACTAATAAATTTTAAGACGTTCAGCAGCTGGCCTATTTGCGTAGTATGAATATATCGGGATAGGCCCTCATCAGCGATATTACACTTCCACTTTGTAAGTAGGCGTGGATTGTCGGGCGAAGAAAATAGAGATACTAGTTACAGCACAATCACTTTATTTCACTCACAATTTCTTATAAAATAATCACCATGAAATAACCTGAAGGCAGAGGTCCGACATATTAAATGAAAGTATGAAATATAGCAGTAACCAACTCTTTTATTCCAACAGCTTGTTAATTAATTAAATAGATCGCTATAATAGCTCTAGGCGCTACAGCAGGCGCACCGGGTCGAGCCTGCCACAAGAATGATCCCCCCTCTTCGCGGCGCACTAGCTTACATTAAGTTGCTTGAGAAGTGGGGAGAGTGGGGAGGCGAACGCCCCGCTTTGCACAGCGTAACTCGGCCCGCTGCACCTACCGCTAACGGTGACGCCGACAAATATTTATTACAAATTTGTATATTTAATCAAGGGTATTATTATGTACTAGCTCGCGACTTCCTACGAGTGAAATTTCTGCCCCCCATCATGTGATGTGTGTGTCCTGTGTGTAACCTCAAGAATTGACTATTCAGAGCAAAACAAAATTTTGAAATCCATCTGGTACTTCCAGAGATTTGCGGGTTCAAACAAACAAACAAACTTTTTAGCTTTATTATTAGTACTTGTAGATGATTTTGAAGATTTTTTCACAGAACTGAAATCCTCTTGGTTTCGATGTCTGCCTTTCATGTCGTAGAAATAAGTGAGCAAATCTTTGTTGGGTTCGTATTTGAGTAAGGTTAGGAACAAATCTGTGCGGAAAAACGCAGCTGAACAAAACGTGTGGACCGGACCTCCTTATTGGTGCATTTTACCTACGCGCAAATATGGAGCTTCCAGAACATTTATTTGGACCACTTGCACCACACATCACTACGGTCCGGCCTGTCGAGAGAATGCGTTCACCTGTCACTTTCATACAAACGAATAGGCATGTTTGCAAATTCGACCTCTATTTGTTACTAGTATTGTCGCACTGGGACGTGTCATAGGCGGTCGCGGTCGGCGCTCCGATTGGCCCTCACCAATTAGAATTTGCGCTCCGATTGCCAAGGTCCAATCGGAGCGCCAAACGCGGTTGATGCGTAAAGTCGAGAAGGTTAAACTCACACTACCTCAGGAACGCATTCCCTCAACGGCCGGACTGTAAATGCGTTTAATGCTAAACATAATTATATAAAGCTCGTTCAAACTGGCGCAACGAGACAGTGCGACACAAAGGCACCGCGTGTCGCGCGACGAGCGGTACCTTTGTGTCGCGCTGCTGAGCTTTTAAACCATCATTCTGTCTCAATAATCTTCAAACAATCGACAGGAACAGATCAAGGAAATTCGTTAATCGTTAGTGATTAGCGGTGCAAGTAAGAATTGAAGTAGTTACGATGCTTTTGTCGCCATTTTCCCGCCATTTTGTAGCTATTTTTCCAAATTTGGAAAAAGTAAACACTACAACAAAACTTTTTAATTCTCCCCTGCATCCTAAATTGAAAATGCATAGACCGCACAAACAAAACAGTAGCGCCAGCATTCTATTATGCAAAACCTTAATGATATGTGTTTACCTACGCCTGCGTTATATGACCTATTAGCATAATACGAGCATCGCCCACCTGTTTAGTTCAGGCTAATTCGCTTGTGAAACCGTAAAATATATAAAATTTCATTATCCATTATCATTGAATGCGGACATTGGCGGAGCACGCGCCCGTCATACTAAAATCCTATCACTTTTAGTGGACTTTGCTGCGAATTCGATGGCGCAAAGTTATTTAGTAAGCTGGCATTAACTGGAAGGATGTTGTGGAAGGTTGTGATGTGAGAGAGTTATTTCAATCTTCTGATTGAATTAACTCTCTCACATCACAACCTTCTTAATCATAAGATTGAATTTAGTATAGACTCCCACAGATCATGGGCCATTTTAAACTGACTGAAAAAAAGGAGGATGTTCTCAATTCGGTTGTATTTACTTTTTCTAATTCTTCTTTAGTTTGAAAGGGCACTTATCGAGTTAATTTGATCAAGTTCTAATGAGTGGTTTTTGAGTAAGCTTAAATAAAACGTATTTTTTTCCACTTAGTGTATGTTGATGATGTTGTAATAACATCCAGTCACTGATAGTAACATACCAAGGGCAGGTATACGTATGTGTGAGGGGGGGGGGGGTAGGTACCACGAGTAAAAAGTGAAAACAAAAATGTTATTACTAGAAAAAAAACAACCGACTTTACTTTAAGTCTTTGATTTTGAATTTAATTTTTTTGCCGCCGGCTTCCGAAATTAAAGTTATTTTTCACTTTGTAGTGTTGGCTTTGGAAGTCGGTTGTTTTTTTTAATACACTTGGCACTAATAATGCTAGTATGAGGAATTCTTCACTTAATCATTTTTTTCAGAAAAGAGAGGTCAACGCTCAGCAGTGGGTGCAGAAGTTGTGGATGGTGGTAGTCACCACCACCTTTTCTTGTGACGATCTCCATGCTCCTCACTAACAAAATGATTAAGTAAGAAAAAGGAGATTTTAACGAAAAACAAAAAACTTATTCATTACCTTTGACACGCAGTGCAACACTACGGGCTTTAAATATTTTTTTTTTTGTAAAACATGAAATTTTCAAAAAAAAATAGCTTTTGGAAGAAAAGTAGGTAAGAAAGAAAAATACATTCAAAGGAAAAAAACTTCATATCATGCACAACTTAGTTCTCACTTAACTACCCTCAAAGGGACACCTGACCATGAAACTGAGCAGGAAAGTTTACGTCAGGGAGAAGGACGTAAACTACTTTTTAACTAGACTAAGTAAGGGGGAGTTTTCCTTGTGATAAGGATAAATTATATCACGACTTTCCTTTACGTAGCTTAGTTTGCAAATATCTATGGTACGTCGCGTAAGCAAGCGACTTTTTACATAAGATTTCAAGTTTTTTTTAAATAAATGAACATAAAAATGTCGAGTAATTCAAATCAATTAATTTTATTAGTTTGCAAAGATGGGTCATTATTATTCGTTTGAGCTTATTTTAACTTTCGAATGAGAAAACTATTTTCTTTTATACATATGTCGCCACAAATATCATTTATTGTAAATAAAAAAATCGGCCAAGTGGGTGTTGGACCACGCACTTTAAAGGGTTCCGTAGTTGTGTGAATTAGTTCCGAAACGAACGAATTAACTTAATATTGTAGTTGAAAAACATGTTCCACTATACATTCTAACTTCAAATCTTAGTCGGTCGACTATTTTAAAGCCTACTTAGCTGTGATAGTTTTCCTTTACTTCGTTTTATATACCAACCACTTGGCTGGCAGGTGGGGCCCCCCACCTGAATGCTGACTCAAAAAAAAAAATAAGCTTGATACTTCGCAAACGGATCCCTGAATCGAAAAATGGTTTTACTAATCCGCAATATTTTTGAACGACGTTTTCAATGACACCCACACCAAGGGATAAAAGAGGATAAAATAATGAATGCCCACTTTAAGCGGGAGGTACCCAAAAAAGATGTTTTAAAGATTTTGTTTTACCACTTGACCGGCGTGAATAACATGTATATCCATGCCAAATTAGAGCTTTACAGTACGAAGAGTCTCTGAGCTAAGCTGCGAACAGACCTACGGACGAACATGGCGAAACTATAAGGAGTCCTTATTGACAACGGAACCCTGAAAAAATAAACAACCTACCAGTCTTTAAAGAACAACAACTAAACACGACTTGAAACCCCATAGAAGTTTTAGTTTTATTTCCAAATGCGTTTAGCCGTTTTATCGTGAAAGCAACAAGATAACAAACATGCAAAAAATCAAACCGTTCACTCTTTATAATATCAGCTTAGATTTCAACATTTCTTGAATTACTTGCCTACATCATACTACTTACTTAGCTTACACTTTACACTGAAGCCTTATCATTGTATCCGACTTATCTTTATAACAGCCAGTACAGCTACCTGCAACAGCAGAATGCACATCGTTCGGATACAATCTGTTCCCGACTCGTCACTAACAAGGCAATTATTTACGTCAAGATATTCTATCCGTTGAGATCCCATCGCGATGGAAAATAAACGATCATGTTACCATGAAATGTATAGGTAATACTGTATTTCAGTTGAATGGTTACAAGTTCACAATGGGACTGAAAATGTATCATGATTTAATTTGTAACTTAGGTAAACTTGTTCGTTTTGACTCTTCCTAGCTAACCTGCTTTATGTCCACGCAATGACTGTACATGCGAAGGTTGCCTGAAAAGAAACAGATATGCTGGAAGAGATTTCTTTAGAAATAAGCATTACCTTTGTACGTACTTTTCTGTTCTCTTTATTCTTCTTGTCTGTTTATATGTGTGTACATTAATGGTTAAATAAATAAATAAGAATCCCAAAAAGCTATAGGGACGCCTATGGTATGTTTTGTAGAGTTAAATTATTTTGTGTTTTGTATTTTTCTGCTGTACAATATTGTATACAACTGTGAATAAAGCACATGCTCCTAGACGTAGCGTAGCAATTTTCTTTGGTTATAAAAAAAACTGTAACTACTAAACTAGCGTAGAAATTATTCTGAGATTATGAAAAAATAAATTGTGCCATACATTTTGACCGCGTAGGTACTGCACGTTTCTATGAAACAGCAGTTTTTTAAACTATTCAACGTAAAATTACAGTTTGCACACTGGTTAAAAATTTACCCTGTACGGAAGGTGTATTAATATCCATGGTCTACCTGGTTGCGCGTCTATGTCACTGCCAACTTGTATATAAATTATTAAACACCTGTGGTGGCACCTTAGACAGTCAACCCCGCAACCTCCTGCGTGGCAAAAGTGTCATCCACAGTTACAAGTTAGTTTTGTGTACTTAAAAACATCGAGACTTCCTTATTTTATGTAAGGTTAATAAAAATGCATTATACTCATAAACCTTCCGGAATAAATACTCTAAATGATGATGAAAACTTTGTTTATTCAGGATAAAAAGTAACAAAGAAAAATAAAGATTAATTGCGGTAAACGACGCAAAAAAGAACATACACTCAAAGAACGAAAAGGTTGGAGTTGGGTTGGTTTGGAAGTTGGGAGATATAGATTTTCGCAGAACAGTGTAAAACATATAACCTGACGAAAGTCCTTAGTTTTATCACTTACGTCTAGTTTATTTCAATCCAAAGTAAAGTTCTCTTAAGAAAAGAAATACTGCATTAAATAATCGTATTTGGATCTATATCACCTGTTGACTGTTACTTTTTCACGGTTTCAGCGCGATAACATCGCTTACCCTTTCCAAATCGCTTCCTACACGTTTGAATACCTTAACTACACAAGTGCGGCGCTTTTCGTAGCACATTGTTTAAGTTTCTTGTAATTTTTTTTTTTTTTTTTATAAATGGCATCTCGCAGGTCAACCTATGAGGTTGTCGTCTGCTTAGACGGACTTGCCTGTGGATTCCCTAATAAATTAAGGCCTCCAGCCAGGACTTAAACTTAAATACTAACTAAAAACTAAGCGACTACACGCTAAGGGCACCCCCTGTGGGGTACGAACCTCGGCTTAGGGCGTCGCTGGAAGAGGGCAGCAAATGACTAGCTGGATCAGGAATGATATTATTTAGGGACGAATTTAAAGCTACAGGCTCAGCGGCGCGGGCTGGCTCGAGCAAGGGTCGGGAGGGGCGTAGATTTGGGCGTCGCGGCGGGCCTCGGCGGCGAGGACGGTAGGACGGCGATCGGGTTTTGGGCTTATGAAGCGTGCTGGTTGCCTTACTACTCTCCTGGAGGAGGGTAGTGGCGTCGTCGGGGGCGATTAAGGTATGCCTTGGTCGGCGAATACTACTAATACGGGAAGGAGTGTAGCGGGCGGCCGCTGAGATCAAGGGGTTGGGGTGTTTTATGCCACAGTCAAAGAAACGCTTCGATAAGCGTTTCATGAACTGGTTTATGGTAGGCATTTTAAGATCGATGTGGAGATTTATATTACGGACATAGAAGGGGGCACCCGTGACCTTTCTGAGGAAACGGTTCTGGAGGGTCTGCATCTTATGGAGATGACGTGGGTGAGCGTGCGCGAATACAACGCAGGCATAGGTCATGATGGGACGGATGACTGCGGTGTAGATGCGCAGCTTGCATTTGAGTGACAGTTTGCAACGGGCTGTCAGAATAAAGTGGAGTCTACCAAGAGCGAAAGCGGCGCGCGCGCGAACAGCCTTAATGTGCTCTTTGAACGTTAAGTTTTGATCAAGGATCACGCCTAGGTATTTGGCTTGCTTCTCCCAAGGGATTGGCTTGCCGTACATAGTGATCGGGCAGTTTCTTGTAACTGGGCGAGAGCCTTTAAGACCACGTTCGCTCGGACGAAAAAATATCGTGGTGGGATTTTTTCGCGCACTGCTTAGTACCGAGGTTTGAAAATCCAACAGTTGACGCGCTGTTGACGTGACGCGATGCACTATGTTAGATTCTCAATGCTTGGTTTCACACCGAAAGTTGAAAATCCATTGCGCGAAAAAAAATCTTGCCGCGATATTTTGCGTCCGTGCGAACGTGGTCTTACTCTCGCAAACTCACATAGTTTTGAGGTTTTTCGTCTTCACCCATGCATGGTGAGCCAATACAGTCCCACTTTTGGACGTAGGCTTTTACTTTTTTTTTATCAGTCCATCGCAATTTCAAGCGTCTTCTAAAACATTTCCAAATGGAAAAAAAACTGCATAAATATTAGGTACTATTTCACCTGTTGACTGTTACCTTATCACGGTTTCATCGCGATAACATCGCTTACGCTGGCCAAATAGCTTCCTACACGTTTGAATACCTTAACTACAAGTGTGCCTCTTCGGAAAACACAATGTTTTTAGTTTCTTCCGTTCTTTGTAAGAAATGAGATGAGGAGTTGAAAGGGTTGAGAAATTAAGAACTTATTAAATTAAGGTGTTTGGTGTTGTTTAAAATACATAGTTATATATGTATAGTTGCGAGTTAAACATTTTTGATTATAAGTTCATAAACGTATTGATTATATGTTCATAACGTAACGAAAGGCTCCTACAGATAGGCGCGACGCGTCTCTTGTAGAACAGTTTCTATGAAAGAAACTGTTCTACTTGAGTCGCGTGTGTCGCGTGTGTCGCGTGTGTAACTAATGTGAGTTATAGTTTCATGAAAATATCAATATTAAAAAAATATATAGGAATAGGAAATATAGGATAGTTCACATTCGTATAATGCGATGCTTACTTTATCTTGAAAAGTTCCGTCTAAGTGAAATTTGTGTGTGAAACCCTTGAACCTCCTCGTGAGTTCGAACATTCGTTGACCCCAGAATCCCAAGTCTCTAAAAAAACAGTAAAGTTCGTAAACTTTATTATTATGATCTCTCGAAAAGTATGGCATAAGAACATATTGATACTGTGATTCCTTGGCCTTTGATCATTTTCATCTCGAAACCACATATGCGTTGTATTATCGTGAATTGATGTAAGTAAAGCCATAAGCTATTACAAATCAATATCTGCTTCGAGCCTACGGCTAGCTATCGATAGATTGAGGAAACGCGTCCGGAAAGTGTGTGTCCGTTATTTTGATTGCAGTCTGTCTGGTCAAGTCCGTTACTGCAGATATGTCCATCTGTCATTTAAACTCCAATACGCTAAAAAAAATATTTAAGAGGATTCAAGTAAACACCTGTCTGGTGCACCCGAAATCAAATTGGGAGATATGTCTCATTGAGAACATAATGTCGTAAGTATGTGTTTAGAGAATTATTTGCGCTAGGGGACGCCCTAGGAGGACTTACAAGTGACCTTATTGGTGATGTTCTTCAGAAAGGTCAGGTGCGTAGTACTCACAACCGGCGTGAGAGTATGACCAGATGTATGAACGTAAACGAAGAAAAAGGAGTATGTAAGGATGGTAGCAGGTGACGTACTGTAGTTTCTGCCTACCTGCATGAGAAGAACGCGTGAGTTTATGTATGTGTGAATATTACAGTAACATAAAAACCCTTTTCGATTCGGTTTATAAGAAACTAATGTAGTTTAAATTTTCACAAACAGCTGAAAGAGAAACCGCAGACGTAATAATCTGCGGTTTATCAAAAACAAGTACGTATGAAGCCTTCAACTATAGAGTAACGTAAAATACATGGCAATATCTTACATGGTAATGCCCAAGTACGAAGGCAATTTCATAGTTAAACTTGTCAAAAATAAACTGAAAAATCAGTTTTATCTGGCGCAGACAGAACAATTTCGTCATATGCCAAAACAAGTTTTTCAGCATATTTTGACAACTTTCAGATACAGTTTTGGTGTGAGCATTTGAAACAGTTTTTTTTTGTACCATGTTATAACTGGCTGGTAAGATCCTTAAATAACTTTGAAATTTGCGTTTTTTTCCAACTGGCCACTTTGATCTCTATTATCTGGCGTTAGGTAAGGATTTCCAAATTCAAGTTTTATTGTATTTGTGATATAAAATTTGTAATTTAGTGTTTCATTTGTTTTCGCGCCATTTGATTTTTCCTTGACATCGTTCTGTACACAATATACAAAACTTAAAATGTCGCATTATTTACGAATACGACTTCTACCGTGGTACCAGCAGCAGCTGCAGAAACAGCTCGAAGGATTATTGATGTGTATGGGAAAGCTTCTGTAAAAGAAAACACGGTTGTTTCATCGTTTTCGTTCTGTCAATTTTTACCTACAGAACAAACACAGTGGACGGCCGGACCCTAGTTGACATTAAAAAGTAAAAAGTGGTCGTGAAAGCGGATTCATCTCAAACCACGTCAGAGTTAGCGTCACGGTTCGGTGTAAGTGATAAAACAATTATAATTCACTTGAAACAAATTAAAAAAGTTACACACACACACGCTTCGAGTACTGCGTTACATTACCTACTTAACCGTCACAATAACAAAGGGATTTTGAATCGTATCGTTACTTGTGAGGAAAATGGAGCCTGTACTATAATCGGAAACCCTCATCACAATGGTTGAACCCAGGGAGAACCGGCCGAATCATGCCCCAAAGTTGAAAAAGGTACTGTTAAGTGTCTGGTGGACTAGTGCTGGTGTCATCCACTACAACTTCATAAGCATTTATTTTTAATAAACGCCAATTTCATGTTTTTTTTAGTAAGCTGTTATCGCTCATTTGTTTTATGTCTAAGTATTTGCAGGCTTTTTGTTTTGCGTACCTACAGTCATTCACAATAATTTTACTTCTGACAGAAGCAATCCAATAGCAACCTTGTTTTAACGGCAAAAAAGATCTTTTGGCGCTGAAATGACAATTGCCCGGTGAAAAGTCAATTGAAATGTATTCAAAAAACAAGATGGTGGTTTCAGTTTCGTTGTTGGCCACGCGCCGAATTAAATTAGTAGCGCTATACACAAGTATAGCACGATTAACCTGTTCAAATTCAATCGTCTGCGGACAGCCTATCACATATTTATGCTACAAAAGTTAGGTATTTATTAAATAAAATATTCTGAAAAACGTGTACCTATTACTTATTTATATAACTTGACGTTGGACGGCCTTAAAAATGTCTCCTTAAACTTTCGTTTAATATTTGATTGAAGCTGATTATATTTTGTGTCGCGTGAAAATTATATTAGATTTGCTTAAAGACCTACCTATATTAAATTGTGAGTGACTGTTACATCGAACTAACATGATTTGTTATATCGATAAGTTAATGCTCTTGCTTTAAATAATGATATTTTTTATGAAACATATTTTTTTTTGTTCTAATTTGATTGAACACGATTGTGAGTTGTTAAAGAAATAGTTTTTGTTTGTAATCACTTATGAATTCGTTTGCTTTAAACAAAGTTTGTGATTTATTATGTTAATGTTCGATTAGTGGACATTTTTGCCGACAAATAAGTTAAGGTAAAAAATAATAATATGAATATTGTATTTCAATTTACATACCTACCGTAGATATCTTGATGTTGGTAAGATTTTTGCTTATTATTTTTTCCTGTACATAACTCGGGACGGCTTCGACAAAAACTGAACATGTACAAATCCCATCTGCACAGAATCTTTAAACAGAACACTAACTCTAAACGTGTCTTGTTTTAAGTCTCTTTTTAACTTGACTCAACAAATTGCAATATACTTAAGTAGGTAGCTCGGGCCCTCGTAGAAAGTTTACCACCGTTGGATTGACTCAGGTTTCAGAAAAGTACAGAAGTACCTTCTATTCTGTGGAACTAACCTGAGTCAGCTCTCTGGTCAGCTCCATAAAACTAGCCAAAAACAGGCGCACTCACAGAGCCACGCGTACTTACGGAGATCTTTAAATGCCATGGCAATCGCGGCTATATGAAAACATCCGCACGGGTCAAAGGAAGGCTAAGCTACGCTTGGTTCTTGGATGGGTGATTATATATCGAGACCTCTCCGTGGCTCGGCAAGCACGACAAGCTGTTTGCCTCGTATGTCATTCGTAGATCTAGGACTGTCGTCAACGGGTACTGACAAGCCCCAAAATCTGACAACCAGTCTTAGACTTACCAAGGGGAAACGTGTTGCAATTGTTTACGGGGTTGTGGAGGTCAGCTCTATGTAAAATACTGGTATTCTAGTGCATCCGGTTGCAGATTGATTGGCAGTCGCGACTGGCACTCGCTGTACGTGAAGCGTGTCTATGTGTGCGAGCATTTTCCCTCGTTGTAACGAGATGACCTTCTGTACGAATCTATTCTGTGTTAGTTCTTTTCTCGGTTCACGCACGATAAAATCAAATTAGCAGAGTTAATTGTTTCCTCCTACGGTTTATTGTTACAGCCACAATAACACGCTCTTGTTCAGATTGTCTCGAAGGACGTTTAGACTTCTTGGTACCCTATGTAACTTGATTACCAATAGATATCGGATAGTTGTTAATGATTATGGGTTTCTTCTTCTATCGGGCGTTTTATCTGGCCAAAGTTTTCTTTAGTTAAGCATAAACAGCTTATAATGTTAGCACTGCTGGGACACAGGCTACCTCTCTTCGAGAGGGAGTGGGCTGTGATCTACCACGAGGGCCCAGTATGGGTTGGTAGATGTTACATACTCATTAATCAATCATATATTTGTTTTTCACAAAATGTACTTAGGTGGTAACTTAAAATTGTATGTGATCATATGAACCCTGTCGGGCACAGCAAAAATGATGTCTTCGAGTTTCCTAAATATGTTTTTCTTCATCGTTTTTGAGAGCAGTGGTAATCAAATAATTTACAAAAAGTAAAGCGCCTGTCTGGGTTCGAACAAATTACTGGAACGTCTATTAGCTCATAAACAATCTGCAGCGCTACGCGGTTCTTTTTGCACGTGGCCAAAGTCGGAACTAACGCCGAGCCATCTTGTTTTGTAAATATAATTTCTGTTGCAATTTCACAAATATGCACCAAAATGACCCTTTTTTATTTTGTTATTGTTTTCCAATGTCATTCAGGCGTTAAAAAACCCTGTAGCACTACATTCAGCTAAAACCAACTGACCCAAGGAATAACTTCGTCCTTATGACGAAGTCATTCCTGGCGGACGCCTGCCTTGAGGATCACGTCTACCATCCTGACTTTAATGTCTGTGGTCTTGCTCACGTTTTGTTGCGCGCATTTCACTAAATCCGCGATTTTTGTTTTTTGAACATTCTTTCGCGATCCTTGTAGATTAAAACAGCGAATATTTAGATCACGAGCCGAAGAATCCGTCATTACAGGACAACCTTAAAATGACACAAAAGAACGTATGTCCTCCATGTTTTTTTTTTTGTTACAGTGCAATTGTTAATTCAGTTTTTCACGTAATAATTGTATTTATTTACAGCATGACTAGCCGTGTCCCCGATGGGATTTCCAATCGTTAAAAATAACGAAATTGCATGCAAACCATTCCTTATTTAAATCCTTTTAGAGGTTGATTTTCCAAAACCCTTAGTGCTCACTTTCGGAACTCTTGTGCAAAATCAGTCGTTAAGGCAGTGCATTTTCTGTCCGTCAATGAAATAATTTAAGATTTTTATCAAGAAGACGACTCGATAATCCGGTAGTTGTAATAACCAAGAAAACTCACAGAGTAACTTTAAGTTAGTCATTGCAAGGCAAAAGAAACACAAAAGACAGGATGTTCAAGCTCAAACATTTGCTTCTGCCACTTTTAGCTTGGAGCCAGGCAAATACCGAAAGTGCACGTAAACAAGAGTTTACAAACAAATGGAAACCCTGTTTGTCTTAATGCAGACATTGAGCAAAAAAAACTGCTTCATAAACTTATAGATATTATAAAACCCGCAATATAATATTTAATCTTAAAAAACAACTTTATGAGGAAAACGTCTCATCGATACTGCAAAATCAAATCATCTAAAATGAACCATACTAACACACCTACTTAATTGCGGGTTATACTTCAGTTGAATAAAACTGATCATCATATGTCCTCTGATCAGCCTTTTCCTAACTATTTTTGAGGTTGGCTTCCAATCTTACCGGATGTAGCTGAATATTAGAAATTTACATGAAGCGACTGCCTCTCTGACCTCTAGTTATAATAAAACTAACCTCACCTGTTCACAACTAGGCCAATACTTTTTTTATCTGTGCGATAAAGACACACTACGACGTAAATTGACGCTCCCAGACACTCCAGTAAAGTGTCACATGGCCATTAAATGACCCGGGTGCCAGTAGAGTCCAATTTAAATGTTCTATACGAAACCTTAATGAGATAGGTCACGTACTCGTGTTTGCTTGACTAGCAATTGTTATCAAGGATTTCTTAGAAGCTGTTGACATAATACTTTTGAACTTCAGACAAGGAGGAGTTAGTTATTGGAGTAGGTAATAAAGTGAATGGTGTAATACAAGTCTGCGGTGTAGTTGTCTGGAGTTAAATGTTCGCGCTTAGACATAACGTAACATTACGCCTGTAATTTCCCCAAGGGTTAGGCAGAGGTGTCCCTTTGCATGTTCACCCACATTTCGCAAGTTTTGTTTTAACCCCATGTAATAAGGAGAGAGCCTTTTGCCATCAACCAGGCACAATTCCAGATTCGGGCTGCTACTGTGAAAATTCTGATAGAAAAACACTGCTCGACCCGTGAATCGAACCCAGGACCTCATCCTCAGCAGTAGCGCTGGCACTAGACCAATGAGGCAGACTGGCGCTTAAACATTAAGTTTGTAATTTGTGTCACATTAGTCGGCGCTTGATAGGACATTACTAAATGTCTATATTATCATTTCTCCTGGTATGGAGTACTTAGTATCCTGTTCTGTTTGTCCTTTTGTGTCCTTTGCCATCGTTAACACAGCTACAGCACACACAGCAGACAGTAATGATTCAACCATTGGTGAAAATATTGAAACAACTTTCGTTGAATGAATGTATCTTTTCCCCCGCGATCGTCACCAATTCAGTGAATGAGATCAGATGAGTTTGAGCACTCCAAATGACTCTCTACTCTGTGTGCGGTATTCAGTCAGACCAATATGGAGTGTGTACACGTGTTACATTTGCTTTGTACTATTAGAATACTAGTTTAGAATTACGATGCTCTGCTGGATGTGTTTCTAATTTATTGTCTTTTGCTGGATTTTGAATTGTTTACTTGGTTTCAAGGAGATGATTCTTAGGTGTTTCATCATGGTTAAGATTTCTTCTGCTCTTTTCTCTTTAGATAGTTAATTGGGGAAACTACGGGAAGATGTCAAGAGGATATAAGCAGCATTAGCCTCCTCATTCTACTAATATGTGTTAATAATTACAAACTGCGATGTCCCATATGGGGACATTAATAAGAGGTTGGATAGGTTCCAACCTAACATAACATCAAATAACATAACATCACGCCTGTAATCCCAGAACGGTTAGGCAGAAGTGTACCTATAGTACACCCACATTTCGCCAGTTATGCTTAAGTCCCATGTAATAGGGGGTGAGCCTATTGCCATCAACCGGGCACAAATCCAGACTCCGGGCTGCTACTGAGAAATACTACAATAATCCAATAACACCTAGTCTAAAGTATTATATTAAAAATAATACTTTCCAGGTACTCATTATTTTGTACTCTTATTCCATTTTCCCCAAGCTTAGAGACTTTTGATATGAAAATGAGAATACAATTTCACAACAATGAAGAAGGTTCCCCCCACGCACCTTCATAAACATAGATACAGAATGGGCGCACTCATACGTAAAGGTTCCCATACAAAATTACCTATTCATTCATTTTTGCGAATGATTGAATGAGTTTCGCCCTATTAACATTACAATGACCCAGTAAAATCAATTATTATAATCAAAATCAATGAACCAGAGAAAATATGAAGCTTGATGTTCATTAAATTTGTGAATAGTGAGTAAATATACCTAAAGCGGTATTCTGAGGTAAGCGTTAGGGTGGCAGCATTTTATTACTTCGTTTATGAGGCTACGGGGAGCACTGAACAGTATAAGATTCCGTTTCTCCAACTATGGCTAGTGATGTACTTATGTCGATAAATAACGATAATTCTTATTTCGGTTCAATCGTTCAATCTTATTATGGTTGCGGAACTTGAAGTTCTTGGTATGGTGGAAATTTTCCGAACACTTTCAGAACACTAACTCTAAACGTGTCTTGTTTTAAGTCTCTTTTTAACTTGACTCAACAAATTGCAATATACTTAAGTAGGTAGCTCGGGCCCTCGTAGAAAGTTTACCACCGTTGGATTGACTCAGGTTTCAGAAAAGTACAGAAGTACCTTCTATTCTTTGGTACTAACCTGAGTCAGCTCTCTGGTCAGCTCCATAAAACTATTCAAAAACAGGCGCACTCACAGAGCCACGCGTACTTACGGAGATCTTTAAATGCCATGACAATCGCGGCTATATGAAAACATCCGCACGGGTCAAAGGAAGGCTAAGCTACGCTTGGTTCTTGGATGGGTGACCATCCATTATATATCGAGACCTCTCCGTGGCTTGGCAAGCACGACAAGCTGTTTGCCTCGTATGTCATTCGTAGATCTAGGACTGTCGTCAACGGGTTCTGACAAGCCCCAGAATCTGACAACCAGTCTTAGACTTACCAAGGGGAAACGTGTTGCAATTGTTTACGGGGTTGTGGAGGTCAGATCTATGTAAAATACTGGTATTCAAGTGCATCCGGTTGCAGATTGATTGGCTGTCGCGACTTGCACTCGCTGAACGTGAAGCGTGTCTATGTGTGCGAGCATTTTCCCTCGTTGTAACGAGATGACCTTCTGTAAGAATCTATTCTGTGTTAGTTCTTTTCTCGGTTCACGCACGATATAATCAAATTAGCAGAGTTAATTGTTTCCTCCTACGGTTTATTGTTACAGCCACAATAACACGCTCTTGTTCAGATTGTCTCGAAGGACGTTTAGACTTCTTGGTACCCCATGTAACTTGATTACCAATAGATGACCACGAGGACCCAGTATGGGTTGGTAGATGTTACATACTCATTACTCAATCATATATTTGTATTCCACAAAATGTACTTAGGTGGTAACTTAAACTTTTATGTGATCATATGAACCCTGTCGGCACAGCAAAAATGATGTCTTCGAGTTTCCTAAATATGGTTTTCTTCATCGTTGTTGAGAGCAGTGGTAATCAAATTATTTACACAAAGTAAAGCGCCTGTCTGGGTTCGAACCTACGACCTACAACAGGCTACAACTCGTAAGTCGCGGCCGTTACCACTGGGCCACCACTGCTCTCACTCAAAATTATAAATGCGAAAATAAGTTTGTGTGCCTCTTAATCTGTTACTTAAAAAACTCCACAGTAAATGTGGAGCAGAATTTTAAAAAATGCAAAAAAAGGCCAACTGTATACCAGAATGTATGTTACTTCAAAATCCAATCCAATTTAAGTGGGCTGTATGAACAAATTACTGGAAGGTCTATTAGCTCATAACAGTATGTCAAAACGTCAAACCTATTTTAAATGACAGCTGCGCGACAGATTATCAAAGGCTAACGGCGCGTGAGCTTTCAATGCCCGGAATGTTACCATTTTTATAAATATTGTTTATTTTATTTTGTTGAACACTTATCCAGTTATTATGTGTATGTTTTTTATTTTTTATTTTCATCTTAGCGTTTGCTACACTGGTCGACGTCATTCAACGCCGGCTGTCGCTGAAAACCAGCGCTGGGGCTCTGTCTCGCATAGGGTCGTAGCATTAAGCTGAGCGATGGCCGTTTTGCGTGGATGTGACGCATATTTTCCCCCGATTTGTTCTCTTTGGTGTTTTTGTTCGATCACTGCGTCATGTTTACCGTAAATAAACGTTATTTTCTTTCTTTCAGCTCATAAACAATCTGCAGCGCTACGCGGTTCTTTTTGCACGTGGCCAAAGTCGGAACTAACGCCGAGCCATCTTGTTTTGTAAATATAATTTCTGTTGCAATTTCACAAATATGCACCAAAATGACCCTTTTTTATTTTGTTATTGATTTTTCAATGTTATTCAGGCGTTATAAAACCCTGTAGCACTACATTCAGCTAAAACCAACTGACCCAAGGAATGACTCCTTCATAAGGAAGATTCCTTATTCGTTGGTCTAGTGGTCGCAATCGCTACTGCTGAGCATGAGGTCCTGGGTTCGATTCCCAGGTCGGGCAACGTGTTATTGGGTTTTTCTATCTGGAATTCCTCAGTAGCAGCCCGAAGTCTGGATTTGTGCCCGGTAGATGGCAATAGGCTCGCCCCCTATTACATGGGACTTAAACATAACTGGCGAAATGTGGGTGTACTATAGGTACACCTCTACCCAACCCTTCGGGGAAACAAGGCGTGATGTTATGTTATGTTATGTGAAGTCATTCCTGGCGGACGCCTGCCTTGAGGGTCACGTCTACCATCCTGACTTTAATGTCTGTGGTCTTGCTCACGTTTTGTTGCGCGCATTTCACTAAATCCGCGATTTTTGTTTTTTGAACATTCTTTCGCGATCCTTGTAGATTAAAACAGCGAATATTTAGATCACGAGCCGAAGAATCCGTCATTACAGGACAACCTTAAAATGACACAAAAGAACGTATGTCCTCCATGTTTTTTTTTTGTTACAGTGCAATTGTTAATTCAGATTTTCACGTAATAATTGTATTTATTTACAGCATGACTAGCCGTGTCCCCGATGGGATTTCCAATCGTTAAAAATAACGAAATTGCATGCAAACCATTCCTTATTTAAATCCTTTTAGAGGTTGATTTTCCAAAACCCTTAGTGCTCACTTTCGGAACTCTTGTGCAAAATCAGTCGTTAAGGCAGTGCATTTTCTGTCCGTCAATGAAATAATTTAAGATTTTTATCAAGAAGACGACTCGATAATCCGGTAGTTGTAATAACCAAGAAAACTCACAGAGTAACTTTAAGTTAGTCATTGCAAGGCAAAAGAAACACAAAAGACAGGATGTTCAAGCTCAAACATTTGCTTCTGCCACTTTTAGCTTGGAGCCAGGCAAATACCAAAAGCGCACGTAAACAAGAGTTTACAAACAAATGGAAACCCTGTTTGTCTTAATGCAGACATTGAGCAAAAAAAACTGCTTCATAAACTTATAGATATTATAAAACCCGCAATATAATATTTAATCTTAAAAAACAACTTTATGAGGAAAACGTCTCATCGATACTGCAAAATCAAATCATCTAAAATGAACCATACTAACACACCTACTTAATTGCGGGTTATACTTCAGTTGAATAAAACTGATCATCATATGTCCTCTGATCAGCCTTTTCCTAACTATTTTTGAGGTTGGCTTCCAATCTTACCGGATGTAGCTGAATATTAGAAATTTACATGAAGCGACTGCCTCTCTGACCTCTAGTTATAATGAAACTAACCTCACCTATTCACAACTAGGCCAATACTTTTTTATCTGTGCGATAAAGACACACTACGACGTAAATTGACGCTCCCAGACACTCCAGTAAAGTGTCACATGGCCATTAAATGACCCGGGTGCCAGTAGAGTCCAATTTAAATGTTCTATACGAAACCTTAATGAGATAGGTCACGTACTCGTGTTTGCTTGACTAGCAATTGTTATCAAGGATTTCTTAGAAGCTGTTGACATAATACTTTTGAACTTCAGACAAACAAGGAGGAGTTAGTTATTGGAGTAGGTAATAAAGTGAATGGTGTAATACAAGTCTGCGGTGTAGCTGTCTGGAGTTAGATGTTCGCGCTTAGACATAACGTAACATTACGCCTGTAATTTCCCCAAGGGTTAGGCAGAGGTGTCCCTTTGCATGTTCACCCACATTTCGCAAGTTTTGTTTTAACCCCATGTAATAAGGAGAGAGCCTATTGCCATCAACCAGGCATAATTCCAGATTCGGGCTGCTACTGTGAAAATTCTGATAGAAAAACACTGCTCGACCCGTGAATCGAACCCAGGACCTCATCCTCAGCAGTAGCGCTGGCACTAGACCAATGAGGTAGACTAGCGCTTAAACATTAAGTTTGTAATTTGTGTCACATTAGTCGGCGCTTGATAGGACATTACTTGATGTCTATATTATCATTTCTCCTGGTATGGAGTACTTTGTATCCTGTTCTGTTTGTCCTTTTGTGTCTTGCCATCGTTAACACAGCTAGAGCACACACAGCAGACAGCAATGATCCAACCATTGGTGATAATATTGAAACTAATTTCGTTGAATGAATGTATATTTTCCCCCGCGATCGTCACCAATTCAGTGAATGAGATCAGATGAGTTTGAGCACTCCAAATGACTCTCTACTCTGTGTGCGGTATTCAGTCAGACCAATATGGAGTGTGTACACGTGTTACATTTGCTTTGTACTATTAGAATACTAGTTTAGAATTACGATGCTCTGCTGGATGTGTTTCTAATTTATTGTCTTTTGCTGGATTTTGAATTGTTTACTTGGTTTCAAGGAGATGATTCTTAGGTGTTTCATCATGGTTAAGATTTCTTCTGCTCTTTTCTCTTTAGATAGTTAATTGGGGAAACTACGGGAAGATGTCAAGAGGATATAAGCAGCATTAGCCTCCTCATTCTACTAATATGTGTTAATAATTACAAACTGCGATGTCCCATATGGGGACATTAATAAGAGGTTGGATAGGTTCCAACCTAACATAACATCAAATAACATAACATCACGCCTGTAATCCCAGAACGGTTAGGCAGAAGTGTACCTATAGTACACCCACATTTCGCCAGTTATGCTTAAGTCCCATGTAATAGGGGGCGAGCCTATTGCCATCAACCGGGCACAAATCCAGACTCCGGGCTGTTACTGAGAAATACTACAATAATCCAATAACACCTAGTCTAAAGTATTTTAAAAATAATACTTTCCAGGTACTCATTATTTTGTACTCTTATTCCATTTTCCCCAAGCTTAGAGACTTTTGATATGAAAATGAGAATACAATTTCACAACAATGAAGAAGGTTCCCCCCACGCACCTTCATAAACATAGATACAGAATGGGCGCATTCATACGTAAAGGTTCCCATACAAAATTACCTATTCATTCATTTTTGCGAATGATTGAATGAGTTTCGCCCTATTAACATTACAATGACCCAGTAAAACCAATTATTATAGTCAAAATCAATGAACCAGAGAAAATATGAAGCTTGAAGTTCATTAAATTTGTGAATAGTGAGTAATATACCTAAAGCGGTATTCTGAGGTAAGCGTTAGGGTGGCAGCATTTTATTACTTCGTTTATGAGGCTACGGGGAGCACTGAACAGTATAAGATTCCGTTTCTCCAACTATGGCTAGTGATGTACTTATGTCGATAAATAACGATAATTCTTATTTCGGTTCAATCGTTCAATCTTATTATGGTTGCGGAACTTGAAGTTCTTGGTATGGTGGAAATTTTCCCGTCGATAAAATTGTGATTATGCATGGGAAAATAACACTTTGCGGGATACTTAAACGACTCCAGACGTAATAACAATAAAACTTCCATTGTGTTTCGTTCAGTGTCCTTCAACCGATTTATTGATTGTACTACTAACTAGTAGTTTTGACAGATTTGCTCTTTATCATAACTATAGGAAGTATAATGATGATTCACTACAAACGTTAGGTACGTTAAACGCTACAAATTAAAACAAAACGTGGAGCTGTGCTTGTTTCGCATTTCAGTAAATTATTCATTGACAGCTTTTGCCCGCGGCTACGTCCTCGTGGATTTTGAAAAATATCCCACGGGAACGTGCTACCACGTAAACAATTGATTAATTCATATAACTCTATTGCTTTACACAGCGCACGCGAGTAAAGCTCCCAGCTAGAATTATTTTTCCGCCATCTTCAACAATCAACGTCTTATATCAGCCACTTTACACAAAACTTAAAAGAATTATACACCTAAGCCTTCCTCATGAAACACTTCGTCTATTGATGGAAATCTGATGAAAATCTGTTCGGTAGTTTTTGAGTTATAGACAAACAGACGCGGTTTGAGGATTTTAATTTAATAATGTAGTGATATTCACACTACAAAAAACAAGGGTTAATCGATAATATGCGAGCGGTAGAGCTACCTGACACAAGCTACACATTGACATCACAATAGCATAACGTTGCGTTCGACGTTTGATTGACGGCCGAACTAGGCAAACTTTCGGTTAGCACCCGCATTGCGATATGTAATCAGCATTATCCCGTATTAAGCGTTTCCGCAGTCGAGTTAATGCAGTAATTACTGGGACGGTATGTGTGATTCGCGAACTGTAATTAGTCTGCCATTAAACCGCATAGTCGTGATTTGATTAATGGCGTTGGGGACGACAGTGCGTCAGATTCGGCTCGCCGAGAGTAATCCGTTGTTTTTCGGCAATCGATAAAACTTATATAACTTATATCCGCACATCACTAAATTTTGTAAGTGTTCTATAAAAAGATGTTCAAGTCATAGAAATAATGATGATGGCAGCTGTTAGTACAATTGTTTTTGACTGAAATAAACGAATTTAGGTTAAATAAGGTAAATTGTTATTTTAGGCACAAAGTTGTCTTGAAATTGTTATTGTGTTCTTAGTTTTTATTTTAAATCGTTTCTTTTCAGCTTCGTCTTTAGCTCGGTTGTTAAGACCCGTGTGTTAATAATCCGCCCTCATGTTACGGAGTGGTCTTGAGTAAAATACACCTACTTGTTTATTCAGATGATGTTTCATAGACGTTAAGATGTCGTTGTGATTGTATAATAGAGCTGGGATTTCAATCTCAAAAATCTATTGAACTATTGTTTAATAAATGTTCACTTTTTTTTTGTTTTACTTGTAGTATCATATGTTGAGGTCGCCTTTTAGTCTGTGCTAAATGAATGTATTTTGTTTCTTTGTATTGATGTTAGTTTCTTAAACTTAGGAGGAATTTTTAGCGTGAATCTTTTTTTTTCTCTAACAAACAGACCCCTTTGTATATTATTGACTAGATTCTGCCCGCGGCTTCAACCGCATGAATGACAGAAAATGTCCCCCGCGAACGTAAAACCGGGGTAAAAAGTGTCCCACGTTTTAGTCCAGGTTATAAACTTTCCGCCAAAACGGCTGTGTGCATAATTTCATCCAAATCCGGATGAAATTTAGCACACTGCCGTTTTGGAGTGAAAGCGTAACAAACAAACAAAAAAACTTACTTTCGAATTTATAATATAAGGTAGGATAGTAGAATGTACATCAGTCAACAGAGTTTCATATACTTTACTTACGTAGGTTATAAGAGTGTTTTACTAAACCTTTACTCAAATAACTAGGCAGAAAGATACAAGCTCATTCATTGCTTCATTAAAAACTTTTAATTAATACCGATAAGGATGGGTATACAGTCAAAACGCTATGATAACGTTATTATGTCATCGTGTTGTTTCATGTTAGCTATCTTCTTAAACTGCTTCCAGGCTCCTCTTAATCCTACATACATAAAATTCCTGCGGGGGTAAGCAGAAACTACAGAACGCCACCTGCTACGATCCTTACATCAATCAACTCAGATTAGCGGTGGGTAATCTTTATTCCGGCAAGTGAATTGATTCACTTATTCCGACTCCGGGTCCGGTACCGGTTCACCTTATTTATTCCTTTGGCACCGGCACTCACTCGCTCATTTTGGTTCCCCGGTTTCGCAGAACATTTTATTCATTTGGTTCACTGGATCATTTGGCACATTTTGAATTGAACAGTTGGTTAGTTAGAGCGATACGACGTGTTCCGAGTACTTCCGAGTGACTTGAGCGAGTGAACGAGAGTGAATAGTGAACGCGCGCTCCGCCCCGCTCCGGAATCATTTGGTACCGCGGTGCCGGTAAGGATTGTGAGGAATAAATAAGGTTTACGTATCCGCGTTCGGTACCGGCTCCTTTGGATCAGTACCTCCGGAGTTACCCACCGCTAACTCAGATTATCGCAGACCACTGTTGGACATAGGCCTCTCCCAGGCTGAGCCACAACGCCTTATCCTCTGCCTTTCGCGATCCTTACAAACTCCTTTTATTGCGTTTTCGTTTCATCTTTTAATCAATCCCTGCAAAAATACAGAACGTCATGCTCCATATTCACACCGTCAAGCATTACTTTTATTCCTTCCATATTATCTAATGATACTATTTTCTATTTTTCAGGTAAATAAATACACAAACAAAATTGCTGCCCAAATCTCCTTCACAGAGTCAAAGCGTGAGTAAACTAAACAAAAACCATTAATTATTCAACTTTTTCACGTGTTTATTATAAAAGAGCCTCACAATATTTGTCATACAGTCTAGTCTAGACACTTCTGTTTTACTGTAGAACTTTCTAGATTTAGTATGACGCACTTAGTACCTTAGTTGTGCCATAAAACTTTCTGGGTCGGTTAGTTGCTGGGTCTGGTAAACTCTTATAAATGCTGCCAATTGAGGGGTAACCACTGTCCCAGATGGCTGGTTTTCTCTTGAGTTTTGTTCTGTCAATTGTTGTGAAAAGTTTTTAAGTGGTTAAACGCCTATTGGCTTTTCAGAGTTGGGTCCAGAGAGAACCGGGATAAAAACTATCCTTTGCGTTGATTCAGGTTATAAACTATCTGTGTGCGAAATTTCTTTCGAATTCGTTCACACATGTTTGCGTGATTGAGTAGCAAACATCAAAACATAAAAACTTTCACATTTATAATATTATTATAGTAGGATTTTTGTGCCTAAATAATAATTAGAAATAACTTATTAACAAGTGAGGGCGAATTTCACCAATGATCATACGATCATATATAACGCGTTCAAGAGCCAGTGTCAAAACTGTTCTGGAATATTGACACTGACAGCTCTTGAACTCGGTTTAAAAGTGCTGATCGGTTTCAGTTTCATTGGTTAAATTCGTCCTGAAGTAAAAAAAGAATGCACAAAAGAAAAATAAAGTATTTGTGCCTTGCTTGCTGTGTATCAATACAGCTGAACGAGCACTCTTATTGTTATCACAAAAAGCAATACAACAGTTTCAGCGCGAATCTAAAATACCTAAGCGTTTTAAATTGGCTGTATCATTTCTTTGACTCTCGCTCTCTCGTTTATTTTTGAAGCTGTCGATATTGAAGATATAGATAGCTATAGATCGTCACAATCTAACGGGTGTACAAAGCCGAGAGTCACTTGTACATAGTATTTTTTTTTTAACTAGACCATACCTTTTTTTTTTTGGGCGGGAAATCATCAAATGACTTCTCCCGCTCTGGGTGGAGCGGGAGGGCGTGTCAGACTTTTACTGACTAAAACCCACCCGTGTTCCTTCAGTTGCCTGTGCCAGGGCCACGATTTTCTCTTTAGAATAACCCGCGACCCTGAGGCGAACTGGACCATACCTGGGAACCAGATTACGGAGACATTGAAGGTCAAAATTCCAACTTTAACTTACGTATTCTTTAATTATTTAATGTTATAAATCAACTTTAAATACTCCCACGACCCATATACCGTTGTTTGCACCTACTCGTATAAGCACAATGTTTTACGTGCGTTACATTTCGCACTACCGTAAAACAGCGATTTTTCACAGCAAAAAGAAAATTCGTTTCCCAACAATTATTTTTGTGCAATGTTACTTAATTTGATGTACAGAACGCGTAGTACGAAATAATTTAAAAGAGTAAGACAGATGTAAGTGGAATCACAGTCCGCAGGGGACGCCCTAGGAGGACATAATATAGTGACCTTATTGGTGATTTTCTTCAGAAAGGTCAGGTGCTTGACACATGCTGAACTGGACTCCCATTTGGTGCAACCTTGAGACGTACACCGCTTTAGTTCGATATTTCATTAAGTATTTGTATATCATTTTGACACTTCGTCTTCGTCCACGTGGATAACGAAAAAAAAATGTAATTGTTCATCAGACTTAATATCGGCTTCTAATCGTAAAACAATTTTTCTAATAGGTCTATTAGTTTCGGAGCCTATTCAATACAAACAATCAAATCTTTCCTCTTTATAATATTAGTATAGATGTGTTATCATTTTATTGTGTTTTTGTGTGTTAATGTTTTATCTACCTATCTATCTATGAGCGTGCGTATACAGAATCGACATGCTGGTCATACCCAGCATGTCGATTCTGTAATTATGTCACCGTGAAACATTGCGTGGAGTGAGCTGTCAGTGTCATCACGTCTTGGTCGATCCCTAGCATCAGTGGCACTGAACTGACAGCTCACTCCACGCTCGCTTCACCTAAGATTTCACGGTGAGATTGTTACCGAATAGCAACGCTGATGTATGAAGGTAAATGAACAAAAAAGCGTATGTAAGGATCGTAACAGGTGGCGTTCTGTATTTCTGTCAACCCCCATGGCAAGAAGGCGTAAGTTTATGCACGTGTATGTATTATCTAGTCGTTTTAATTTTACTTCTTCAACTAAACATAAAATATATCACCTTTAAACCAAGGTATAGAAGTTCCATTTTCATACCGAACCTCGGTGATTAATTGGCAAACGTGTCGGACTAAGCTTCTCGATAAACTACCGTATGGAGTACTCATCAGTCTGAACGTAAAAACCTGAAGATGTCCGGTTTTCAGGCAGCTTGCACGATTTATCCGGCAGATTCAGTGAGTAATTGGTATTCCAGCATGTCGATTCTGTAAAAATCTTACCGTGAGGACATGCCTGGACTGAGCTGTCAGTGTCATCGCGTCTTGGTCAATCCCTAGCACGGTTACAGAATAGCACTACAGTAGTGCTATTCTGTAACCATCTCACGGTGAAAACTTAGGTGAAGTGAGCGTGGAGTGAGCTGTCACTACTGTCAGTGCCACTGATGCTAGGGTTTGACCAAGACGGGATGACAATGACAGCTCACTCCATGTGAGTCTAAACGGTGAGATTTTTACAAAATCGATATGCTGTAGACAGAGACTTGTTTTTAAATATTGAACGTAAGTGCAGTTATGTTGTTTTATAAACTCTCAAATAGCTTAGCACGAGAGGCATTAAATTTGTAGGCTGTTCGAATATCATCTGATGAAAATGTAAACGTACGTTGACTGTTACGAAACGTATAGCCGGCTGGCCAAACGTGGTTACATTGTGGATGCCAATTTGTAGTGCCACTTACAAATTGAGTGTTTTAATGTAATAGCATAACATTGTTATACAATGTAGGTACATACTATGAAGCGACCATTTACTGGGTACTTCTTTCATTAACATGAATGTGCCCTGGCGGCTGAGAGTATGTCATGCTCACACAAACGTCTCGTTGATGGTGGCGCGTGGATAATTTAGCTCCCTTCAAAATGGTTGAGCGCTGTCAATTGGGACTGGTCATCTACTGCCACAGCTTATATATTTTTTTACTTAAATTGTTTTCTTTTTCTTTTATTACGGACGCTTTTAACGTTCTGGATCGTTCTCACATGCATAATTTCAACATGAATGATGTGGGTAATCGTGTTTTGATATAAAAGAGGTACCAGGTTACCTCTTAACTGGTACCTCTTTTAAACACGCTTTGGAATGAGCAACTATCTTCATCCTTGTGACTGACCCGACCCCTTGACAATTAAAAGTGCCTGTAATTGGTTTATGTGAAATAAATGCTTTGAGTTTTAAATTAAAACAAGTTAAAACTCAGCGAGCCTATTGTCACCTTGCACAAGTCCAGACTCCGAACGGCTACTGAGAAGTTCTTTATGTAAAATCCCAATAACGCTTTTACCGACCTGGGAATCGAACTCATGACCTCATGGGAAAAAAAATTAAATTCTTAATAGATAGGTAAAGTTACCTAAATTATAGGTGTTTACGCTATCCGTCGAATATTGTCGTGAATAAAATTAAAAACGTACCTATGCGTAGGTAAGAGAAAAATCGACTCTTTATAATAAATAAATGAAATAAACGTTTTATTACTGCTAGTAAATCTTATCAAAATTCAACGTAGCTTAAATCGTGTAGGAGAAATATCTCAAATAGAAAATGCACAGTTTGTTTCTGTTACACGCTTTTTATATTTCTTTAGACATAGAATAAAACAATCTTGTATGTCTTTAAACAAACACACAGTAAGCAAATACATGCATTTCTTGGATTTATAATATAAAACATGATGACGTCATTTCGTTAACGATGGTATTCGAAAATGTATTTAGATCCGCTGACTTGATTATGATACAATCCGTCTCTAAGAATATCCATCGACACGTGTTTGAAAATCACTTTAAAGAATGTTTTCTTGTAATAAAAAGTAAAAAAATGGTTGAAACGGTCTAAGATAAGCTTAACTTCTGGACTAGTGCCAAAAACTGAAGATTCTCACTCTCTTTTTTTGTATCCTCGAAAAAAAGTAGAATACAATACAAATAAAAAACCATACAGACATACCGCTTATTTCAAACATCAATGGAGCAACGTTTACAGAGTATAGTCTCTTGTTAAGAAAAAAATACAAAACTTTCTGAAATGGTAATGAATCGCAATATTTTTAACAGGACATGATCAGGCAAAGTTGACAAACAAACTCGATTCCTCCCATCAAGCCTTGAGGGTTTTCACGTTATTTTTATTTTACCGTCGACACAAATTGCGATTCCTTTTTTTCATAAAAATATTCCCGCTACTTCCTTTAACAAACTTTCCAAGTGCCCTTATTGAATTTTCTCAAGTTTTGATAGGTTTTTCCGACGATTTCTTCTGTGTTGCTTTTCGTTGAAAAGTTGTGATGGTACAGTAATTTACGTAGCAAACATCGCTTCTTCTTTTATTTGAAATAATTAAATTGACCTGGATACTTTGAGGCTGGGAATTTCTATCAAATATTTACAGGCTGTTCTAGTTTCGATTCTACAAGGTAACACGGTAGCTGGGACACCGAAATGAACTAAGCCAGTTATTAAAATTAACTACTTGTGTAATGAAGATGGGGTATATTTCTATCATCACATACATTAATTTGAGAACACCTTTATAAGCGCCCTTAAACTACTCATGGTTTTTAAGTCTCACAAGGTAATTTTAAAACAATGTAACGTCTGGTGAGGCGAGTGAAAAGGTCATTAAGCAACATTTCTCTGCGTGAATTTCTTACAACTTGCAACTTTCTTGTAGATAAAACAACTGTGTTTAGTGTTATGTTGTGAATGCTTTAATAGTAAATAGTGTCCGTTCCTTGCATTCTCAGTTTTCATATCTATTTTCTGTTAAGCGAATATTTGAAGCCGTATCTTCCCGTGGGCATCGTAGTAACCTTTAATAGATATGCGTCTGCGTTCTGCATTATGTTCGCAGAAGGATGTGCATTTGGATATAATAATATACTATATACATATAGCACGATCAGCTTTTGTAGCTATCTCTCAAGATTATGTTTTGTAGTGGACATTAATGGCTCGTGTCGAAAATCATATTTGTATATTGCATCACTCTACGAGCCAATTTGCTGGTTGTAGCTTTTGGCAAATCGGCTCGTCAAACATTCTGTCAAGCACAATGATCGGAGCAATTTCCGAAGTTTTTAAGAATGTTCTTATCTTGTCGTAGGACGGCGATCGGGTTTTGGGCTTATGTAGCGTGCTGGTGGCCTTACTACTCTCCTGGAGGAGGGTAGTGGCGTCGTCGGGGGCGATAAAAGTATGCCTTGGTCGGCGAATACTGCTAATGCGGGAGGGAGTGTAGCGGGCGGCCGCTGAGATCAAGGGGTTGGAGTGTTTGATGCCACGAACGTTCTTATTATGCTAATTATGCTTAATGTAGTGACGATAACAATACCTAATATTAAATAATCACAACACAGCATTGTTCGTTATCTGTCCCTCTTTTCTATTTTACAATATTAAAATGTTGAATAAATTATATAGCATAACATAGCATAATCAGCCTAATATGTTCCCACTTTTGGGACACAGGCCTCCTCTCTTTGAGAGGGAGTGGGCCGTAATCCACCACGCGGGCCCAGTGCGGGTTGGTAGATGTCACATGTCTTCGAAATTTTGGTTCTAGGACATGCCGGTTTCCTCACGATGTTTTCCTTCACCGTTTTAAGAGCAGTGGTGGTGAAATAATTTTACACAAAGTAAAGCGCCTGTCTGGATTCGAACCTACGACCTACAACTAGTAAGTCGCGGCTGTTACCACTGGGCCACCCCTAAACCATAAAATAAATAATTTTATGGAGTTATTATTTTTAAATATTTAGTAACATTTATGATTATTTCTAATTTTACTTTGACTTTGCCAATTAAATTTGCAAGTAATAATGAAACTGTGTGTTGGGTTTTGTCTTATTTTTACTATTTTTTCTATTCATTTTTATTTTTAATGTACCTAAAACTAATTATGATCCAATTTATGATTGAAATAAACGAATTGAATTGAATAATTCTAATCTTAGTCACAATCCGTCAAAAATACAATAAATTTACATATGTTTTTGACAAGTTTTTCTCTTAGATTGTAGCTGAGACGAGGTTGCGACTTGAATTCGATTTTTTTTTTTAAGTACGAAAATTTTCCATCTAATTTGTACCTGTCTTTCAGTAAGCTGGTGTTTCGTACTCGAAGTTTATGACTGACGATGCAAATCAGATCTTAATATTTTGTAACATATGAGTTCCGGTAACAAATACCGATGTTCATTCCCATCTGTTACACAGGCAAGAGGCCAATGTAGACAACACTAACTCAATGCTGTCTTTTAGCCGGTGTACTTGTAAACTTTTGTTTTTCGCGTATGATGTACGCGTGCAAACCTATTATTCACTCACGTCACAGCAGGGCAAGTTAGCCATCGCATCTCTCTATATCTGGAGCCGTCATTGTTGGGATGATGCACGATCTCTAGTGATGACACGGAGTCGGTAGCAGATGGAAAAGACAAGTTACGTGCGAATTGCTAGAAAAATACTGTCGCACATGTACGTGTATCCCACGCGGCATACTTTAGCGTAAAGGACGGATTGTCAAATATTTATTGTCAATTTTCTGTCTTCACACGAAACTTTCTATGTTCAATTTGATAGCCTTAAATTGTGTGTAGAAAGGATTCAGTTAATCATTATTATTATTTTGTTACAAACCTTTCTGTGGACCGCAGACGTACAAATCATTTTTAAGAATTCTTTCTCCGTGAGTGACAGGCTACAGGCATTTCTTGGCGCGCCAAGCAGTCTCTGCAAAACTATGCGAATATAATAAGCACTTCATTTACTTATTATTCTGTAACCGTCTGGCATTACGTAGGTGCGTGCGATGCACATGTCGTTAACGATGTCTAACCTGAAGATAAATAGAAACAAACGATTATTATTTGAAGATTTCGTGTGAGCCGTTTGTTTAGTGTTTCTAAAATATTTTTCATGTGAAGAATTTTTATGCGATGAGCTCTCATGGTCTGTGTGGATGTTGAAGTAAAGTTTTGAACCTAAATTGTGTAAACAAGTTCACATGATATTACACCTGTTTCCCGAAGGGTTAAGCAGAGGAGTACAGGCGGCTACACATCAAGATCATCATTTTCAGTATAAGCAGCAAATCGATTCTGTAAAAATATCACCGTGAAGACTTGCGTGGAGTGAGCTGTCAGTGTCGCCCCGACTTGGTTATTCGCTAGCATCAGTGGCACTGACAGCTCACTTCACCTAATTTTTCACGGTGAGCTGGTTACGGAATAGCACTACTGATCTCTCATTGTACGCCAAAAAAGCAAGAAAATTGGAATTTCTCGAGCAACCCTGATGCTTCCGCCTAAAGCAGATATAAGTTCGCTTTAGCTAAGCTTATTTAACCCCCTCCCGACCCTTGCTCGAGCCAGCCCGCGCCGCTGAGCCTGTAGCTTTAAATTCGTCCCTAAATCACTCAAATCCTGATCCAGCTAGTCCCTTGCTGCCCTCTTCCAGCGACGCCCTAAGCCGAGGTTCGTACCCCACAGGGGGTGCCCTTAGCGTTGTCGTTTTATTTTTAAGTTAGTACATAAGTTTAAGTCCTGGCTGGAGGCCTTAATTTATTAGGGCAACCACAGGCAAGTCCGTCTAAGCAGACGACAACCTCATAGGTTGACCTGCGAGATGCCATTCCCAAAAAAAAAAAAAGCTTATTTAACCTGTTCTGGTTGCACTCAAAGATGTTTAAAGATAGGATAGGTAGTTGAAGTAGGGGCACATGAAAAAGGACGTTTTATTTCGAGTAGCTTCAAGAGGTGTTGTTCACATCAGATAAGCCCATCTGTTAAGATTCTTTTGAAAGCTTTTTAAAAGACGTTAAAGTAGAATTAAAAACTTTTCGTTCCAAATCATTGTTTGTCTGCTATGTCTAGGTAAAAGTTTTTCTTTTAACTTTTAGGATTTAGGTAGGTAAAGTCAAACACACATCACTGGTATCGGTAACAAATGTGACGTGGACAGCGCTTCTACTTAAGGGTGATTTTTGTAGTGCAACTGTTACCACTGACGTGTGGTTGAGTATACAAAATCACCACGCTAAGTTGACTAAATAATATCAACAAAATGCAAAGTAAAACTCTTTCAGACATTCCATGGTAAAGTTCGTCTGGTTTCTCTTTCGCTGCTTACATACATATATTTCCCGTGTATTAATTATGGAAAGTTAAAGAATTCGTTTTTAATTAAGAGCTTAATTTTTCAGTCTTGATTGCTCGTCGAGTCCGGTTAACTTTCAGTAGCCCGTCTCAGCCTCAAGTATTAAGACTTTTTTATTACTTGTTACCGGGAAAATCCCCATCCCAAACAAACGCTTAGGTGCTCTCATAGACATTCCTTTGAAATTTTCTTATAAAAAATATTCGATGTAAATATGTTCAGTCACTGCACAGTGTTTACCCACCATTAACATGCTCTGAAATAGCAAATTCTGAAAGAAAAACTAAATAAGACTGAAAATGTTATAGAGATTACGCTTCCGCTTCAAATGCTTAGCATAAGCCAATAACTTTCCCATTGCTGGGCACTGGCCTTCTCTCTGTGAGAGGAAGTGGGCCTACCGTGCCTTTATGTACCACGCGGGCCCAGAGTGGGTTGGTAGATGTCACAATGCTTAGAATTTTTGGTTCCAGAACATTCCGGTTTCCTCACGATGTTTTTCTACACCGTTTTGAGAGCAGTGGTGATGAAATTAAATTCACAAAGTAAAGCGCCTGTCTGGGTTTGAACTCGTAGGTTCAAACCCAGACAGGCGCTTTACTTTGTGAATACAACAACTCGTAAGGCGCGTAACGCTGGGCGACCACTGCGCTCCGTTCCGTTCAAAAGCTTACCACCTAATATTTGCCTGTTGTCCGCTAATGCGGTTGAAATGTCAGAATTTATGGTCGAAACAACAAAGTGATTACAGAGACTAAACAAATAATCCAGACCAGAGGTTACTCGCTCTCCGTTCACAAAATTTAGCTAAAAGTTATTTTATTATAGCCGTAATAGAGATATAACACTTTACTTTCATGTCAGAAACCGATTTTATTAACCCCGTTTGGGTCGGGGTCGACCCGGCGACACTGTCAATTTGAGTGGCAAACTTTTCCATTTAAATTTCCGGGAGCTTAAATTTTTCCAAACATTATTCTGAAGAGTTCTGTATCGTTTGGCGTCAAAAATAAAATTTCGGTCGGTTGATATAATAATATCTGATTTTGTTTGACTGCCTAATGTGTTTGCTTCATAACTTTCATTGAAAAAGGATTAGGTTAAGGATTCGAGGATTCCGATATTCTTGTGAGTGTCGGTATGGGTCAACTTCTTTAAAAATTTTCCCTTTAGGAATATAATTTTAAATTTATCTATTTCCTAGTTAAATAGGGATAACTAATAATAATAAGGTAAAAAATTAGATAAGGAGATTCCGTAACAAAATTCATACAAAATTACAACATCGAACATCAACTTACGTGTCGAATTTCAAGCTTACTGTTAAAGGAATAGTGCACAAAGCTGTATCGTAAAGACAATTAGCTACGAGAAGCAATAGCTGTAATCACTTGCGTACGTGCCCGTGAGAAGATTCTCAACAGATTTTAAAATCACTGGAATATGCTACTACGCCTCTTGAAATCTTTGGGTCGTGGATTTAAACAAGCTAGGATTTTTATAATCAAAATTTTATAAATAAAAATCTTGATCTTGAAAAAATACACAATAAAACAAAAAAAAAAAATACATTTAAAAATGGTATACATACACATAAACAAACTCACGCCTTTCACCTCTCGTACTCTCCGGCTCGTAGACACTGGCGCGACGCCACAGCGCGATACAAAGGCACCGCGTGTCGTGCTACGAGCGGTGCCTTTGTGTCGCGCCGGTTTGCGGGAGCCTTAACGCGCTTATTTCCAACCACCACTGCACCGCTTAAAGGTCTTGGTACTAGCAGCATACATCCTATCAAAAATGAAATTCTGTTCGTTGGTAAGCGAATCACTTGAGCCTGGCTGGACAGATTTGGCAATTTTGGATTTTAAATTTCTAGTTATAGTCGAATCAGTTTTTATGGAAAGAAAAATTGGAAAAGTTTTCCCGGAAAATCTCAACGTCCGTTTTTTTATGAATTAGCTATTGAAACTTGGACAGGACAACGTCTAACGTAGTCTTGTCAAAATAAATAACAAGATTATTGTTGGGAACTTGATGGTAATGTAGTAAATATTTAGATTACAGAAGGATGCAAAGCCTATGCAGTAAGTTACCTCCCTTCCCATTGAAATCCCTTCAGCAGCTTAGCCATAACAGACAGGCAGACGGACACACAAACTTACGAAGTCCGAAAGTTTATGGTCTGCAAGTTTGACGCCATCAAGCTCCGGCTCCTATTTCTAAATACTGGTATAATGTTCTAGGTCTTCGCCCAATCCAATCTTTCCTCAATTTCAAAATGCAATTCTAGCAGCTTCTGATTGCTTTTTACTTTTAAATAATCCTTTCCCAATTATGTCAACAACAGCAGATAAAACCAGATTAAATCCGTTGTTAATATCGCAAAAGTCTAGCTTTAATGCCACTAAACTAGATTCGAGTCGAGCTAGTTGGAGATTTGTTCCAGATGACCTGTCGGCCGCACTCGCTCCTCGACAAAAATGCTTGTGCAATATTGACTGCTGGAACGGAAAAGAGTTGTTACTTAAAAGTTAGACGAGTTAACTGCAAGTATTTCCAACTGTAGGTTCTTTTAGAAGACTGTTTCCGTCTTCTTTTGAAGTTACTTGTATCGGTTTGAGGTTTATTAGTAGCTTCAATGGAGAATTCGATAATACTGAATTCGTTTGAAGTATCTCATCTATGTCCAAAGGTTTTTATTTTCGGATTCTATCTCACTAAAGCCAAGGAGATAAAGCTTTAATGCGAAAATAGGTAGCCTACTTTCTCTCTTCATATTTCCTCCCGAACTAAATAAAAGTATTTTCCTCTTCAATACTAAAATAATAAATATGCTACCGTACGTCTACTAGGAATCCAAATGTGTTTCTTGTAAGGCAGACCTAGGAATATTTGTTATTGCCCTCATCTTGCGATCCAAACACTTTAATCCATGAGCGGAAACGCTAGTGCGCCAGGATTTGGGCTATAAATTATGTAATGTATTAGGTAGGATACTATTGTAGACGATATTAATAAGCCATGACGTGATATATATTGCTAAAGCTTCACACATGAGGATGGCTCGAGTGGATTCATGGTTCGGCCGTCGTTTTCACGACGTTGGCGAATTGCACACATGGCGTTGAAGCAAGGAGTTATGTATTGGTACTTTTGTGATACATGTCTACAGAACGAAAGCTTCCATGTTTGAGAATAAACAAGATAAGTGTTGACGTATTTTTACGTGAACACAAAACGAGATTTTGTGTTGCTACTTAGTAATTGCCACTTAAAGGAAAATGAGTTATTAACTAGCAAACATAGTTTCAAGTTGTTAAGTGACCTAATATATTCCCAAACACGAACGGAAACGTTCATGTCACCGGGTAATAAAGCGCGCAGTTCAAGCCATGCTTAAATAATGATATTTTTTTATGTAAAACACTATACTTCCTTGCTTATTATATAGTTCCCCACACCCGGCTCGCAGTCACACACTGTAAGCAGCCCGGTTCACTCTACTGTTAAGAGGATTACTCCCAGACTCACCGACTGCACGGGATTTCTTGGCAGTCCAACCTTCCTTGCTTTTCCTTTTGTTGCTTGTAAGATTTCTTTGAGGATTTTAAAAAGTCTTTTTATTACAATCTAGTACGCTATCGCCGATGTTCTTTCATCAGTTACAAATTCAAAGCTGCTCGGAGACTACGCCTTAAATAAATTCAAATGAATTGGATCTCGTTCGGTTTTTGTAATATGAATTTGTAAAGCTTGGATTGGATTAAATTATTTATTGAGACTGAATTTGTGGGAGATGTTATTGGAGAAAATTCTACTACTACTAATTTGTTTATTCTGACACACTTGTAACGTGTGTCTGACGCTTATAAGTTCTGGTAAAACCTAGTATTGAGGTCAAATGCCTACAGGAAATCATTTAAAAATCCAAGATGGTCGGAACAATTGTTTTTGGTTCCACTGAATATAAAGTCATTTCTGCACTGTACAGTTTTGTACAAGTTTTGAAACTTTCAACTGACTGGCTTTCAATAAATCTTGATACTCAATGTAGATTCGCCTGAGGCATCGATATCCGGGCAGCCAAAGCTCACTGTAACACTACTACCTCCATACACAAAGATTTTCAAAATTCCTACAAGATACTTTAAAAGCATCCGCGTTCTACATTTCGTGAACAATATTCGGAGTGTGCTGCAAAATTATTATCTGGAACTTTCTCTGTATTATCGTTACCTACCTAATGAATTTTAAAGAAGCGAGCTTGAATTCAGTACTGGTTTCAGTGGTTTCAAAGGTTTGTTGGCTGTAAGTATCATGACTTTTTTACCGCCTAGTGTGGAACCCTGTAAGTTATTTTCTGTAAACCATTTATGGAATGTAGTAATTTTTATAGGCTGTTTACGTAGCGTATCGTTGGTTTATCTCTTGAATTGTGTGTAACCCCTGGTTTCTGAAAAGCTATTCAACTTAAGCTGATGTCAAATCTTTTGTCAAGGAATTCATATAATCAGTACCTTATGGGGTCACCATAAGGTAAGTTTTTATTTGACAGAAGATATATTTGAGTATGCTTTCAGCACGTGTTTCGGGTTTTCGAGGCCGGGTTTCGTCGACGGAAGAATAGAAAAAATACAGATTTCTTTAATTCATCTGTCATTTTGTCTAATCATCTGTCGACAAAACAAACAAGTGTGGTCAACTAGTGGTCCTGCTTCTCGTGCAAAAATCGGAAAAAAGTCGAAAATGAGGGTTAAAAGTGTATTTTATAGCCACTTATTCTAAAGCTATCTATGAACGTTTCTTCGCACTTTGACTTAGATATTATTACGTTCTCGTCTTTATCTTGCACTTGCAGTTTGGCAGTTCCAAACAATGAATCTGACCGTGTTGGGATCTGCTTCGAGTCTAAGCACAAGGGGCGACAGCCTATCTGACCTCTAAAACCCAGTTACTGGGTAGCACGATACCACTTGGTAAGACTGGTTGTTAGACTTTTAGAATTCTGACAACCATTAACGACTGACAAAGATCTATGAATGACATCAGCCGGGACCAACTGTTTTACGTGCTTTCTGAGTCACGGAGGGGTCTCTGTAATGGATCGTCACCCATCCACCGTCTGACCTCGGTAAGCATTGCTTAACCTTCGGGCGATCCATGCGGCTGTTATCATTTATGCCCGGTTCCAATATTCGAAAAACTATTCGTTTTGCTTACGGATGGTAGAATTGTCTACGATTTGTAACGCAATAGTGCTATAATAAACGTTTCGTAAGCAACGTTACCGTTGGTTTGCTACCTACGGATGGGAGGATTATAAAATATTGTTTTATTAATAAACACAAACATAACATCACGCCTTGTTTCCCCGAAGGATTGGGCACAGGTGTACCTATAGTACTATATAATTAAAGCTTACATTATTTAGTATTTAAATATCGTATAATGTTTGAAAGCAGATTGTAGTTTCTGAACTACATAATACATAATTTTTGTAATAACGAAAAGGAAAGAGGAGGATTGAGGACCATCGGTCATCAAGTAACCGACGAATGTTCGTAGCTGGTAGGCTACATAAAAGCTTTGTGAAACACCAAGTTACTCCTGGTTATTAGTATGATGATCCGTTGAATATAGCAACCGGGCATTAGCCACGAGCCTCTCTACGATTGCAAATTACAGGATTAACGCTTAACCAAAGTACGTGCTAACTTACATATTTTAAAGATCTCAGCCTGTCTATTGAATATACATTCTGACAAAAAAGTATCGGGAATCGATGATTTGTTCATGGTTCCATTTTTTTTTGTTAGATTCTCACAACAGATTTCAATTTTGGCGCGGAGTTTGAGTTGCATCTGTCATTTAAATTAAATACAGTGGTGTTTTTAGTTAGATCATATCTAGTGTGTATTGCGATTTTTATAATGGACAAAAACATCGAACAAAGAGGCTGTCTTATATTTTGCATCGTCAGTGGAATTTCGTTTTCGGAGTCGCTGAAAATGTGACAGACGGCTTATGGTGAATTGACTTTATCAACAACACGTACTTATGAGTGGTACAAAGCGTTCAAAAGCGGTCGAGGTGTGATGGAAGATTTGCCTCGCTCTGGTAGGCCAGGCCATCAACATCTTCAAATTTGATGTTAACATAAATAAGTGAAAAAAAAATTTGACTGTAAATCCTCATCCAATCCAGCCGCTGAACTTTCTGTGTCTCACGAGTCCATCCGTACCATTTTGAAGAATCACTTGGGTATGAAACATGTTGCCGATCGGCTAGTTCCAAAATACCTGAATAGTCTCCAAAAACTCAATCGCATAAGAGTCGCGCTGAGTATCTACATGCTAGAACGAGTAAATTCCGACCCAAAATTCATGAAGCGCTTTGTTACTCGTACTGGTGACAAGACGGGGGTTTACGAGTTTGACATGCAAACAAGTCAACAAGCTTCGGAGTGGCGCCTTCCAACTGTACCGAAACCGAAAAAACCACGCCAAAGTCGATCAAAAGTCAAAGTCATGTTGACCGTTTTCTTTGACTATCGCGTTGTTGTGCACGCGCAATTCTTGCCGGAAGGTCAAACGGTAAATAAAGAATATTATTTGAGCGTTATGTGGCGTTTAAAGAGCAAATTCGACGAAAAAGTCGAGATTTGTGGAAACATAATTCTTGGATTTTGCATGTCGCAAATGCGCTTTCGCACAAAGCCGTCATTGTGAACGAGTTTTTGACCAAACACTCAACAAACACCATCGAGCAATCACCTTATTCACCAAATACTTCTTTCTTTTTCCTAAACTCAAATAACCCCTTCGTGGCACCCTTTTTCATACGGTAGAAGACGTAAAGGAGATTTCGCGGCGAGAACTGAACTCAAATTCGGAAAAAGCGTTTAAAAATGATTTGAAAAGGAATATTCGTTGGCGTAAGTGTATCGTGTGATTTGGTTGAAATTTGGTACACAAATAGAACATGACATGAGGAAGGACAAAGGCTACTTTGTATCCTGGATTGCAGACGAAGTCACGGACAACAGCTTGTTAAAATCTAATACCCTTTGTTTCAATTTGTGTCAATAGGCCATTTTAAAACCTCTTCTAGTTTTGAAAAACTATCTTTATTCTTTGGTGTGCCACTAAATCTACAGCTTTTAGCAAAGCAAAAACCAAGAAAACACGTTGTTTAAATCAAGTTGAGAGTCAGCAGAGAGAGAATTGTTAACGTTTGTGTAGGGCTTAATGTGGAAGCTTACTGACATTTAGAGCTTTGCCAGAGAAATTCGCAGAGGGTGAAAACTGTGAACAAGAATAGTAGATTAAGAAATGTTGGTTTACTTTTACCTATTGTAAATTGTGAAATATCCTTTTTTTTGGATTACCTCCTATTACTATTATACTATTACTATTTAAAGGTATTAATATTATGACAGTACCTTGCCAATTCATTTATGAAAATATTATGTATGTAAGAAAAAATCTACAACTTTTAAATAAAATAAGGGATAGACATAATTTTAATACTAGAAATAAAGAAAAAATAGATCAACCATTTTTCAGATTAGCTAAAGTACATACATCATTTATGGGTTACTGTGTTAAATGTTTTAACAAAATAACTTGTGATATATTGCAATTATACTCGTATGAAAGAAAATTTAATATTCGTATATAAAGTACACTTTGCAAACAAGCTTATTACAAATTAGAGGATTATATACAAGATAAGAATGCTTGGAAACATGATGGTCCAGCTCCATAGGACAATCCCGTCTAGACCAAATCACACTGGTTGCTAATTTAATTAAATAAAAAATATTTTTTTACTCAACTCACACACTGACTTATTCCTAGTTAATATTTTAGGAAAATCATATATTTTTACAATGTTTGTAAATATGTGAGCACAATGTACCTATCGCGTGATTAATTTAACTGCCTTTGCTTTATTTTTATTTCTTCTTACCAATTGTGGTATAGTATTTTTATTCTTGGTGCATCGTCTTCGCATATAAAATATAATAAATGTATAAAAAATATTGTAAAACATTTTAAAACGATTAACGGTGGAGTTTCTTACCCCTTCTTCTCCATACGAAACTACCTTTTGGAAGTGGCGCCTAGAATCAGTTCTATTTTTAATGTGAATGTTGACGTTCAAAAGTGCTTTTGTTTGTTTGTTTGGCATGTCACAGGTCAACCTATGCGGTTGTCGTCTGCTTAAGCGGACTTGCCTGTGGATTCCCTAATAAATTAAGGCCTCCAATAGTGCCTTTTTATGGGCCTATTTGTAATAAATGCTTTGATTTTGAAGTTTCCTTTTTTCTTTGAATCGAATGCTCTCCTAGCTTACGAAGTCAAGGTCGTTTGGAGGTTTGATTTCAACGAATGTGGTACGTTCATACATAGAAGTTTGAGCGCCTCTCCTTGGTGATTAAGGAAGTATTACAAGTCTATTATATCCGCAAGCGATTTAGCAATGTTGCCTTGTCCTCACTGACCTGCGTTATTCAAGTTGGCAATCCAGAACTGTCCATATTCAGCACACTCAAATACAGGATGTTTTAAATCCCAACTATTATTAACTCGTGCTGGTGTGAGTTGGTTAGGTATAATTGCGTGTCAATCACTGCGCTGGATTGCAACTACAATATAACTCATGCCGGGCCTGACGGCTGGCATTACTAGTCGTTTCTGAAGCTGTTCGCATTAATGTTTGATGTTCTTAATAAATTGAGGGAGATTTTGGATGCATTAAGGCTAGTACAGACTGGTGCGACACGCGACGCGAAACGCACGCGACGCAATGGCACCGCGTGTCGCGGGACGGGCGGTGCCTTGGAATCGCGAGCGTTTTGCGTCGCGTGTCGCCCCTGTTTGTAGAAGCCTATAATATGTTTAACAAAATGGTTGGATAAGTTATTTTATAGGTCATCATTCAATCAGCAATTATTCAACTTTATTTGGGGCCGCAAAATCAGCATGTCTTCAGTAGTTAAAATCTGCTCCTTTTTTGCATTTGTGGCGCGCTGTCGCGTCGACGTGCACCAGCCGTCAAACAAAACAATTCATCCATATTTTCTTCCACTAACGGCCAAACTAAATAACCTAAGTCAGATCGCTACTTATGATAGACAGTACAATTATATGGGTCCCTGTCAAACAAATAGCTGTCAAACAAACAGCTGTCAAACAAATAGCTATCAACACGTTTAAGGGCAACATTCTTTGGCTTTATTGGGACGTTTTGATAGATTATTCTATCTCCAGTACGCCAAAATCGGAGATGGATACGTTATTGGTTTCCGCCGTTAGTTAAAAAGCGCTCTTCAGTCAAAACTGATCAAACTTTTCTGATCAACTTGCAGAAAGAAGACTAAATCTTTTTAAGACTCTAGCAAGTCCCGATTAAATATACGTTGACGTATTGAACGGAAGTCGTATCCCAATAATTCTTTGAACTTCTGTTATTAATTAATCGATCAGTGTCTCTATCTCATAGCTTTCCGACAAAGCTAGATAGGGAAGTACTACGTCAAACAGCCAGTCGGCTAGACAGGCAACGGTAACCGAACCGTTGACTGCAGTGCAAGTTTATCCGACTAGTCCTGCACTTTGATCGATTTGCATCTACTATAGTTGACTGACTCTCATCTAACAAGATTCGAGTACCGAGATACAGGGTCAAATTAAATCAGCTAGGGAAACTCCGATAAAATATAAAAGTAATGTAATTTTTTGTGTTAACAAATTACCTAGCTAAACTCGGCGGATGGTTTCGATAATAATAGGTATGTTCTTAGTATAATCAGCTTATTATGTTCCCACTGCTGGGACAGGCCTTCTCTCTGTGAGAGAGACCACGCGGGTCCAGTGCGGGTTGGTAGATGTCACATGTCTTCGAATTTTGGTTCTAGGACATGCCAGTTTCCTCACGAAGTTTTCCTTCACCGTTTTGAGAGCAGTGTTGATAAAGCGCCTGTCTGGGTTCGAATATCTATCAATACTTTAGGTGAAAATCACTTTTGTATCTTGCGTAAGGTGTTTATACTGTACGTGATTTATGAACAAAATTAAAATAGATTCATAATGATTTCATCGCTCTCTAAAGCCGGATTCACATTACTGAGTTGTGTTGTGCCGTGATGTCTTCTGACGCAGTGTTAGCCAATCAAAACTCGTTGTGATGTGACGTACTTTTAAACAGATTATAGCTTGATTGGTGTATACCGCGTCACGACGTAATATCCGCTGCCAAAGAAATGACAGAAGCACAGATTGCAATGTTTATTACCCCACAATTAACTGCGACAGATTCCTGCATAAGTGTTGTCGCAGTGAAACAAACGTTTTTACCGTCAACGCCCAATGCATGTCTCGAGAAGTTTATCGAGTAGCGAAAACAGCATCGATTTATTTTGCTCTCGATCTTGTTACGATCTTTACGACTTGGCATAAGTTTCGCAGTAAAGCTATAGACTGACTAAATTGGTATGCAACGTGCAGTTTAGTTAATGTAAGAAGTAATGGGTGATGCACTAGGTCGATTACCAAATCGCCTCTCAAGCCGAATCGCAACCCCATTTGCACAGATCGATAAAACTCGCAGGTGACTAGTTCATTTTATATCAAAATGTCGACCTTCATGCGGTGGGCGATCGCCTGCGACTGAGCATTCTCACGGTCGATTTTAGTCATCCATCGCATGCGACCTGTCGCCGTGCGACAAAAGTCAAAACATACTTTGGAACTCACCTGCAGCCTACCCGAATTGTCACCTGCATCACCTGTGTAAATCCCGCACAATAGTCAATCAGTGAACAGAAAAAAGTTACTGGAAACGGAAATTAGTTCTGGTTAGTAACTAGTTTAGAAATTGTTTTGTAAGTTTAAAGTGAGCTGCCACATTGTTTGAAACATAAACCAAGACTCAATTTGTCGAACACAAACGCAAAATGCAACCTTTCCTTAGTGCCACAGCTAAGAACGCTTTTCTGCGTCCATACGCAGGCGCAGCCACTTTATACGGGCAAATAAATAAAGTAATCGAATCAATTGAACCGAATGTTTACGAGTTCCATAACCTCCTTTGATATAAATATGCGTTTAATAACAGTAACATAAAATCCCTGTAATGCTGCCTAGGTGCGCACACGCACGCGGGCGAAACTTGCGTCACAATTAATTATGGTATAACATTGTGAATTCTATTCGTAAAACATAGTTTATTAGGCCACGTGTGAATACATGAGTAATTTTGAAGACATGTTTCGTAAATATTACAACTAATGGTCGTACCGATTTAAAATGACATAATCGAAACACTCAGCGAGCGTGGTGCTGTCTTTATAATCGGTTGAGAAAAATGTTTGGCTGCTATATTTAACTGCCTAACCCAAAAATCTTCTAATATTTGGAACGATTTATATGTTGATGAGAGAAATATTTAGACTATCGTAGCTCTGTCGCGTGTTTCTCATTCAAGCTTAAACAAGCGATTTAAATAATTCTGCGGATGTAGGTATGGTGTGGATTGAATTAAGATGATATGAATATTTGCGTAGCGCTTCTGGATTTGTTATTTAAATGTTTTGAATGAGATTTTAACATTAATTTGTATCTCAGTCAAACCTGTGTTCCTCGATGTAGTTATCGAAATTCAAGTTTAGAGAAGTTTCAAGAAAGCTGCAATCAACTATAATACAAATCTGCTACTGTGTTTCTTACGCAGACTCTCAGAACCGCTACATTAACACATCGCACCCACCTACTCCTAACACAGGAAATTCCGACAGACTAAAAACACTCAGTACTCCAAAAGCTAGAAAACCGGCCAAGTGCGTGTTGGAACACGCACAGTGACGGGTTCTGACGGAAAGGAAAAACTTAAAAAACATGTTCTCCCATACACGAAGAAGAACGTATTTTTGATTTATTTGCGAGTATCAAAATATGTCGCATAAATCGTTGTACCTCTTTTTTATTGCGTTGACTTCAAGGGAGCGTATACTTATGTTTTTTTTTAATAAACTTCAACATGATACCTCCAAGCGTTCCTGAAAAAAAGGGTCCTAACATCCAAACAGACGGACAGACAGACGGACAACGAAGTGATCCTATAAGGGTTCCGTTTTTTCTTTTTGAGGTGCGGAACATTAAAAACAAATGAAGCACGACTAAAATCTTTTATATCACCAGTAAGTCGAGTAACCCATAAAACAAACAACCGGCGGCGGACGTCGCTGGCATTCGATCAAAAGATCTAAAAACCGTTGATGGCTGTACGAACGCCACACATGCTACTATTGTTGAATTAATATTTGTTTTATTAATGTTGTTGCTGTAATGGAGACGAGATAAGTACATTGTGCTACTGAATTGTTGCAGCATGCGTTTGTAGATTTAAATGGAATTTTCCGGTTTTATTTGGCGCTTGCGCAATAGGACGCAATGAATACTGGAACAAAAATGAACCAGTGTTGCGTTGTAACACTGATTTTTTTATTTAACAACGGTCTCGTTGGACTAGTCGCAAGATCTACTGCTGAGCATAAAGTTCTCAATTCAATTCCCAGGTCGGCTAAAGTGTTTTTGAGTTGTTCCATCAGAAATTTCTCAGTAATAGCCCGCGGAGTCTATATTTGTACCCGGTTGAAATGAAATGTGTGTTTACTGAATGTACACGTCTTCCTAGGCTTTCGGGGAAAACTGCCGTTAAGTTATATTATCTAACACTATATGTGGATAAGGAGAGAATCAAGGGCTATTCCTTTTTTCATTTACTACACATAAACATAAACATAACATCACGCCTTGTTTCCCCGAAGGGTTGGGCAGAGGTGTACCTATAATACACCCACATTTCGCCAGTTATGTTTAAGTCCCATGTAATAGGGGGCGAGCCTATTGCCATCTACCGGGCACAAATCCAGACTTCGGGCTGCTACTGAGAAATTCAAGATAGAAAAACCCAATAACACGTTGCCCGACCTAGGAATCGAACCCAGGACCTCATGCTCAGCAGTAGCGATTGCAACCACTAGACCAACGACGATTTACTATTGACAACTAAAACATATAAACACAATTTATTTAACATCTAAAACCTCTTAAAGCATTTGAATGATTGCTTCGCCTTTCTGCTTAAAATTATGATAAATGCCGTCAGTTTCTTTATGCGTATTGCTTGGATAAAAATCCAATTAAGATTCGGAATGAAAATATCACATTTCTCCGTGAGACAAGCGAGGTAAGCTCTTAGACAATTTATCAGCTGCTCCGAGTTGTTCACGGATACGTTGTAACATTTTGAATAGATTTCAGTAATGTCTTGTTTGAATGAGAAACTAGAGCGCTATTATATTTAGTAGGAGAATTGAGGGACTTAAAACACCTTCAGAAAGTTTACAGAATTATTAGTGTTACATGAATTATAATGATGTGTAACACTTCTATAAGTGTTTTTCAAATACACTTAAAAATGCGTAACAGTAATATCTATTATCTGTAACCGATATAAAAGTGTTAACAGTGTTAGTAAGTGTATATAGTAAACGCGGCGTTGCCAAAATAGCCTCAATATCGACTGGATTGAGGCTATTTTGGCAACGACGCGTCTGTCTGTCCACCGCGCGTAGTTGCGGTTCCTTGCAATTATACCTAAAACTGCACCCTAATTGCGTAACACATTTTCGTAAACGATTACGACTAATCTGTTTGATTTTGACGGTTCAAGAACATTCATTGCGTTCTATACATTGTTGAGCAGAATTTTTATCGAACTTAAGAAGCAATGGATTAGCAATCTGTTTCAAAACGATTCAGATTCCGATTGATTGTGTATTACGCAATTAGGGTGCTGCTTATTTCTGTTACACATAACTTTGATACTGTAACATGATTGTGTCTGTTACATTCATTACGGTTACAGTTTGATTCCCTGGAATTAAACCTCGTGGCTAAAGAATAAATTGTTTTTTGAACTGTCAAAATGAAAGCTATCGCTACAGTTAGTGTGTCACGCTATCGAACAAAACATCGAGATTTCAAAGCGGTGTTTAATATTTACGAATTATACTTATAAGTTATTATAACCTTCTTCCGGAATAAATTCTCTAAATAATTGTGAAAACCGAATCAAAATCGGTTGTGTAGTTTAGAATCACAACGTGGTCACACAGACAAACACAAAAAAAGCGACTTTAATTTTCTAATTTATAGTATGTACACATAACATACTTACATAACATCACGCCTATAATCCAAGGGTTAGGCAGAGGTGTACCTATAGGTACTATACCCACAACTCGCCAGTAATGCTTTTAAAATATGTATTAGGTATAAAGTTTGAAACCTCGAATCCGCTTTGGGCAAGCGTGTTTAAGAAGAGGTATTTGCCTTGCAGTGAGACTAATAGTCTGGTATTATTATTATTCGACAAATTATTGCGATTGTCACTTCCATATCACACTGACGTCATCAATACTACCATATCAAACGTAAGTCAACGCCCTATTTAAATCACTGCAACATGCAATGCTCCATTTACACCACGTCCGTCAGAGTGGTGATCTATCAATGTAGGTACGTCGAAATGGCGCAGATTTGACTATTATTTGCAGGATTTACGTAACTCCTGGATACAGCATCGTTAATATGATTGCAAACGGATTGTTAACGTCAGTGTTCGCAATATAATCTGTAAGCTGTCTGGCATGCATACAGGGGGTAAGAATGTTAAGCCCTTCATCCACATCTACTGTAACTCTGATTAACGCCAATATTTACTCATAAGATCTTTTTATTTTATTTAACATTGAATAAAAGGTGTGTCTAAAAACTGCCAGATTGGTAAAAAAAAAGGTTGACAAGCAACATGCCTTGAAAGACCAAAATTTGGGCTTAGCGCCAATATCCATTATAATCCTATTCATATTATGTCAGTTACTCAATCACGCTGAACTTGTTTGGATGAACCTGGATTAACACAAATGATACTTTTAATACCGGTAGTAGGTATATTATTATAGGCCTATTATAGGTTATAAAGAAAATTACAACACCACCTTCTCCAACAACATAGGTATGAATCATATTATTAAATAAGTAAATCATGTCATTGTTTCCCTAAATCAAGCCTATTTATACTTCAGCCCCTTACCTGATTACAATACACGGATGGCATTAATTGTATAATTGAAAATGTCACATCTTGATCTCGGGAAGTTAATAATTCATACTCATTTGTGGGTAGTTGTGTAAGTAGATACGTAAGATCTCTTTTGTATTTCCAAAAAAAGGATGGCAGAACTGTAAGTAAATTAAATAGAGGACTTGGGGACTAGCCTATTGCCATCAACCGGGCACAAATCCTTCTTCTGTCACTGTATTATAATTAAGCAGTGGTGGACCACTCGTCGCGCGACACGCGGTGCCTTTGTGTCGCGCTTTGATTACAGTCCACTCCCTCTCAACGAGAGCAGGCCTGTGTCCCAGCAACAGGAACATTATAGGCTGGTTATGGGGACAAATCCATGATACTGTGAAATTCCTAATTAAAAAAATACCAAAGTTAACTTTCGTTTCAATCTCGTCGTTCTCGTTCCCTGCGAACCAGTCGCACTTTTGACCTCTAGACCAAAAATTAGACTATGTAGATACTTGTGCACTATGTGGCGTAAAACAACTGGGACAGTTATTTCAGATAGATCGAATTTCAAATGTTTGTTGTTTGCCCATCAAGATTAAAACAAGGGATGAAAATGGAAGATCACGTCTAAATAGAGCTTGAAAAGAGGTTTTGCTGAACTTAGGTAAGTTCACTTTATAGATTTAATAAAGTCTACGGAATCTTATGGTTTGCGGAACATGAAAGAACACCTTCATGGCAATCGGGATGACATTAAACAAAAAAATAAACTAAAACAATATTTTTTACCAAAGTGAGCATACAATATAAGAAAAAGTGTAAAAGCTTGAAAAATTGTCAAGTTATTATAAACCTTTAAAAATAACTGGTAGACAGAGACAGCACTAAAGCAGAAATGACGTCACGACTATGTAACTTCATACTAGCGTAACGCATTGTTCGTACCTCGCGACAAGAACGGGAATAATCCCCTCCAAAAACTTTTATAGCTTCTACATATTTCCATCGATTTTACAGATTTTTTCGATGATCTCATTTTACTATGCCGTCTTTGAAATTAAATTATTTGTTTGAACATTTTGAATATTAGTCAACATCCCTAATAAGCACTTTAAAATTCACAGTTAAAATTAAACACATAACATCACGCCTGTAATCCCCGAAGGGATAGACAGAGGTGTACTTATAGTAAAGCCACATTTCGCCAGTTATGTTGAAGTCCCGTGTTATAGTGGGCGAGCCTATTGCCATCAACAGGGCACAAATCCAGACTCCGGGCTGCTACTGAGAAGTTTCAGATGATAATCCCAATAACACTGCCCAACACAGGAATCGAACCCAGGACCTCATGATCAGCAGTAGCGGTGGCGAGCATAGCATTATCAGCCTATAACGTTCCCACTGCTGGGATACAGGCCTCCTCTCTGTGAGAGGGAGTGGGCTGTAATCCACCACGGGGGCCCAGTGTGGGTTGGTAGATGTCACACGTCTTCGAATTTTTGGTTCTAGGACATGCCGGTTTCCTCACGATGTTTTTCTTCACCGTTTCGAGAGCAGAGGTGAAGAAATGAATTACACAAAGTAAAGCGCCTGTCTGGGTTCGAACCCACGACTTACAACTCGTAAGTCGGGGCCGGGCACAAATCCAGACTCCGGCCTGCCACTTCACCGCGAAATTCAAGATGAAAAAAAAAGCGAATTATTTAAAAGTTTCGAGTAACTCATTCTAGTCAAATTGGCTTACAAGCTGAAAAAGACGTAGGCTGAAAGAAAGTTTTGCAGAAATATTCAAAACAGTTTACAAAACAAATTGGTGTGCTGTTTGATAAGCGGTGGTCCGCATACCAAACAGCTTACTAGATTAACCCTATTCTCTTGTCTATGCGATTTTTTTATTTCGTCCTACCATGTTGAAAGATTCATTGCAAAATAAATGTTCTGAAAATACATTTGCACTAGCACATAAGTGGGTACCCACGTAACTAAAATTCTCACAGGCTTTGTCGTGTTGCATTAAATTGCTATATTCAACAATACTAACGAACACTGACAGTGAAACTGCTTTGTGCTTCGGATGCCTCAGCACACATTTCACAGAATTAACTATTTCTGCCACAATCTCGTTCACATATCGTCATTCCTAATTTTAGGTCCACAAAAATACATAACGTTTTATTCAGTAGATAAAATTAATCCAAACAGCTGTCGCGTTGCTTCTCAATAGTTTTGGAACGGAATTCCGCAATATTGTACAAAACTGTATTTTTTTAAAGTACGGTCGGCACAAAAGATGTATTAACACTTGAGTTTACTTAATCTTAATTATTGAGGTAAATTGTGATTTTCAATTTATAAAGTAGTTACCTATTCTATGGAATCTACATTAAAATGTAATGTACCTTGATATGTTGTTAATGTTTTTTTAGCTAACTATACCATGACAAATTATCAATCTCTTAAAACAGATTTAACGTTTTTTTTTTATGTAGAAAGCAAAACATTAAATAGTTTTTATTTCGTTTTTATAGCTTGTGAAATAACAGATGTTTTAGGCCGTATAATTCAAATTTAATAGAACGTCTTCAAAACAGTAACCTACATTTATCAATGTTCCCGGAAACATACCGAAACATGAAAACAAATGGGACAGGAGCTGTCAACATTTTACTTCAATGTTGTGTCTAAATAATTGCATTTGTTTTAGTTGGTTTCCTTTAGACACGTGCTGAGACTGGAATGTCGCTTAAGATTTGTTGGGAGTGAAGCCCCAGTTACTCGATTAATTTCTCTTTCCTGTGGCATACAATAAAATTTAAGCAAAAACTGACTTGCATCGTGTAGACACTGGTTAGACGGTGCAAATTTTATTGTTGCTTTTACTTATTACATGTTCTTGGCAATTATTGTGGATTTCACCAATGAAAATGAAGGCGATCAGAACATTTAAACCGTGTTTAGACTGTCAGTGTAATCATTGTTGTAATACTCGACAGACGATGGGTAGTGCCGGTCGCGTTTAGTTTCATAGATAAAATTGGCACTAAATGGCACCGTGTAAATCAGGCTTTATTCATCGAAACGCAAGTTCCCTCCATTCGTTGTAGTTTTCTCCCCTATTCGCCCCATTCCTCCTAATCTGTGGCAACCTCTCGCGAGAATTTCCGCCACTCTTCATTATGCCGTCTCCCAGCTCCGACTTTCCTCTCTTTTTCGAATATTATAACCGCACCTTTTGTTTGTTTCTCAGTATTGTGATAAATGATAGCATAATCTCACATTAATTCCATTAATAAAACTGTATTAGCTTCATATCATTTCTTTGATTGAGGTTTCAATGTGTTTTTAGAAGTATAAAATAAATATTTTTCGTCATAAATATTCGTTTAATATTATCTAGATACGCAAGAACTCTGTACTGTTAGTTTTAATTATGGCATGGCATCATCATAAATCAACAAAACGGTCATGAAAACAACAGTGGGCGAATTTATGGCATCAAAAAACGCTCTCTGTACGGACGGCCGTCATATTGCGGTGTTATATAGCGCTACTTACCACTTTCTAACGAAACCCAAGATTTATAATATCAACTATTCTGACAACATAACTAATAAATAACAGATTACACAAAGCACTTACAAACTAATAAAAAAAAAACCACTTGACTATTGACAGAATCCTAATCATGACGTCACGAGCCAATAACGAGGTCCTTAGGTAGTGAATGCCCCATCCTAAGGACAATACGTATTAAGATTCTTAAGGCAGGCAATCTCCGCGGCCGGCGATGCGGGAAGGCGTTTCCCTAATTGCGCAAATTACTCTGTGAAGAGAAAAGAAAGTTCCTTCTGCAATCAGGTGGCGTGTCGTGTTCTGATGTTGGTAGGGGGATGTAAGTTGTGTGAGGTAATGGACTGTGAGGTCAAAATGTCAGTAGTGTTTAGAAAGAAAATACATTTCACAACAACCCAGCACACACTATAATATGAAGCATTGCGATGTAGTAAATTAGCAGGGAAGTTTCCGTCGCGGCTGCGCCAAAATGACCCATTTCAGCAAAAATGCCAGACGACTAGCGCCTGACGCTAGTTTCATACTGCAACGTGACGTGTCTAAGCATACTTATATGAAATAAAATTGTGTCACATAAAAACTGTAATGAATATGCACGGCGCAGGTTATCAGAAGTGGTAATCGTATTAGTGGATCAGCAGCTTTAATATCAGCAGGATTGAACCGGAATATAGCAGTTCGTCGTTGACAAAGAATGTAACTACTCTACTACTACTACTACTCTGGACGTGGCACGACAGGCGGCTCCCCTGTCATCATCCCTGTCATCAGAAGACAGCCGCCACACAGCCATCGATGCGATGCTCTGCTAGAGGGACTGTCACCAGCCAGTGTCACTTTTATCCGACCTTTTTGGTGATTCCAGTAACTTCGAAACCAAAAGAGGCGGCGCCACTTGCTGCGCCGTCAAATCTCACAGGCAACGTTAGCCTAAACTGCTGTGTCTAGCTTAGAGCATTTAACCAATGCTCTAAGGTATCTAGATACATTAAATTTTACACAAGAGTTTCTTTTTTAGCGATGGTTAGCAATAAGGATGGATATTTTAAAATTCATCCTCTAAAAGTGATATAGGCGATGAAACCTAGTATGGAAGTTCGTGATTTTTGCCGAAGGTAAACCGTATCGGGCACACGGACTGTTATTAACTAAGAAGTTTAAAGAAGAGCTCCTTATGATCGTGTTATTAAAAAAAAACTATACTTAAAAAGTATTAGTTAGGTAGGCTACTTTTCGCAGTATTTTTTCACAATTTCCCGAAGTTGACTATTCACAAACTCAAATTCAATTTTTTTTATGTAAGCTAATCACAAAGCAATGTCGATGCGGGTCGGTAAACCGATGAAAGCTTAATCCAAATAATATCTGTTACGAACTGAAAGTCCCTGAACTATGCAATCGGTTAAGCTGGTTGAAGTTTAGAGATTCGCCACTGGCATATTTAAGCTCTTCCGATTATAACTTCGACTGTGGTTTTCTTTGTCACCTCATCATTTTATCTAAAGCTTCGGTTTCCTAGAAGACCGTTGCCGTCAAAATCATAGCAGACGTCATGAAATCTTTCATTTTATACAGGATTTGAAATTAAGGTGTCAAAAATGCTCTGTATTTGGACTAAAGACTATGGATTTGGGCATTACGGGCGCATGTGGCGGTCACCGCTTGAAACCGTAGCTTAAGAGGCTGACATGAGCTAAAGCGATGTCCGTGTCAGACTGCATAGAAAAGAAAGAGAAGCGCGATGACATAACGCTAGTAATTAAGCAATTATCTTTTAATGAAGAATCTATTGATTGGACTAAAAAAATAAAACACTATTACGTTAATATATTGTTTGTAGAATAATCTGAGTACCGCGCGACAAGGACGGGAACAGTCCCCTCCAAACACTTTTAAAGCGTGCATATTTTTTTAACACACTATCTAACTAGCTTATATCCAGAAGAACATCATATATTTTTTCTGGTTTTGTTTACTGCAGTGGATCATATGCTTTTAGGAATCATAAAACTTGCGTATAGGTCCTGTAGTCTCCTTAAGCGGTTTGGTGAAACCCAAAGAGCAATATCTACCAGAGTTTGCATATTAAAAGTGAAAAGATAGGAGGCTTTGTATACAAAATTATTATATTAAAGATTGATCCAATTATCTTTTCAATTCACATTATTAGGTTCAGTACAACAAACAAAAAAGTCGTATTACGCAATCCTCGAAATGACACTTTGTAGTCTCAAGAAGTTGTCAATCCAATTTCGGAAATACTCGTAAATATTTGGTTCCGTTTTTTTATTTTTCTTGTTAAGGCGAATGCTCTCATACTTCACTTAGCAATATTGGTAAAAATATTAACTACCCGAGTGTTTTAAAGAAAGTTCCAAAAATATATAAAGTAAAGTTATAAGTTTCCGAGCAAAAACTAATAATATTCAAAGGAACTAACCACCGGACCCTAAGAACCTACCTTTTGTATTCAAAAGCATATAGAGATGCATGTATTTTACTGTGTGTACAGAAATAATAAAATATAATTATGAAAAACGTCATCATCATCATCATCAGCCTATTTTAGTCCACTGCTGGACATAGGCCTCCCCTAATGAGTGCCATAGCGCCCTGTCTTCAGCTTGACGCATCCAGCATCTGCCTGCAATCTTTCGCAGGTCGACATCCCACCTGGCCGGAGGGCGTCCTACGCTACGTTTGCCGAGTGGCGGTCTCCACTCAAGAACTCGTTTACCCCAGCGGTTGTCGGTTCTTCGCGAGATATGGCCGGCCCACTGCCACTTCAGCTTGCTAATTCTTCTAATTCTTTTAATGAAAAACGTACCAGTCAGTAAATATTCACAACTGACGACGGCACTGACCTTCCGTTTGTCACTAGAATGAACGGTCAAAAGTGTAATTACCGTAATCACCGCATATGGTAGGCGGACGATCACAGCATATGTAATTAGCGGACTATTTTTATTTTACTGTATTGCAAAGTATTGGGTACTTTGCATGTATCATTTGCAGGTATGTGCTTCATGGACAAACTCAACTGTTCATAATATAACTACCTGTCACTTATCGCAATCGTGACACAATAATAAATGTTTGAGACACCGTGAACATGAACTTACTAAAATCCGATTAAAATAACTTACGATTAAATCCAAATGAAATAAGATTTATCTATTTCAGAGAAGAACGCGAGTAATGCAAGCACCCGCCTTAAATAGAAAAGAGAAAATATAAAAGATGAAAAGAACACTTTGGACGCAACATAACGGCGAGGTAAACGTTGCTGGTTCTTTCCTGATTTTAATGAGATCGCCAATCACCTGAGCGGGGTCCTCACCTTACGGGGGGGGGGGGGGGTGAAGAGGGAGGAATCTATTTTAAAACGTAGCAAAGCTATGTAGCTTAGTTAGAAACTGTTATCTGCTTTTGTATTTGTTTGCAAGGATTTTGATATTATTTGGCGAAGTATTTTGTAAATAGAGCTCGTTTCTTTGACGTAGGTATTCAAAGATTATTAAATTTATTACGAAACTGATCAGCTCTTGACCTCGATCTCGCCTCGGTGGAAAGCTATAGTTGAGGTCTATGATGGAACGAGCGTGCCCAGTGGAAGTTGCTTTGAAGGCTGACGGGTTACCTATACGTGGAAGGGAACACAAGCGCTATTATTTTCATTCATTGACATTTCCTGTAAATAGTAGGGGCAGGATCTGGCATTGTCATTTAAAAATAGAATCTTTAATATAACACTTTTTCTGTAAGAAAATAACGTTTTTTTTTTACCAATACGATGCAGGGTAAATCTAGGAAGTTAATATCACCAAGGAGTTTCCATCATTCTTTTTCTACGCGCTCCATTTTATAGCATTACAAAAAAGTTTTGATTTCAATTTTTACTTGTCTGTGGCAGCGCCCGCGATGATGTGCTGGGTTTTGGCGCCGTTTAAACGGTTTGTTGTACTGAATTTTGAGTTTGTTTTTATTCTTGCTTAAAATGTCTGATATCAGTGAATGTAAAGAAAACAATCCCTTATTTAGTATGTTCAATCCCAATCTATGCGAGAATATAACACACTCGTGTGATACTTTTAAAAACCTCGCCTTACCCCTCATAACGCAACAGTTTTATAAACTAGTTACTATTAACTCATATTCTCTTTTCTAATGAAACAAATATAGTTTATCACTATATTTGCAATACTAAATTTAAAGCAATTCAAATACCAACACGGCTGTACATCAAAACACTTAATAATAATGCAGTCAAATAAACCAGGACAACGTCGTTCGTAAACACATCGGACACATCGTATATTAGCGGCTTCATCGCATGAATTACGTGCTATTAACTGTTCATGTTCAGACATATAATGACATTAATCACTTAAACAATAACACAGCTGATACTACGGTAATAACACTCATTCTGCCTAGGTTTTCCCAACTTTTATGTCGGGGTGGCTTCCTGTGTTATAATCCCAATAACACTGCCCAACACAGGAATCGAACCCAGGACCTCATGATCAGCAGTAGCGGTGGCGAGCATAGCATAACCAGCCTATTATGTTCCCACTGCTGGGACGCAGGCCTCCTCTCTGTGAGATGGAGTGTACCGTAATCCACCACGCGGGCCCAGTGCGGGTTGGTAGATGTCACGTCTTCGAATTTTTGCTTCTAAGACATGCCGCTTTCCTCACGATGTTTTCCTTCACCGTTTTTGAGAGCAGTGGTGATGAAATAATTTACACAATGTAAAGCGCCTGTCTGTATTCGAACCTACGACCTGCAACTCGTAAGTCGCGGCCGTTACCACTGGGCCACCACTGCTCTCCTTTTCCAGTCTTACCCAGGCTGAATACCAGTATTTTACATGGAGCGACTGCCTACTTATACTATCCAACCTCCTGCATGGAGTATTGCAGCCACCTTTGGGATTGCTCAGCTAAATACCAACTTGCCGCGCTCGACTCAGTGGAACGCAGAGCTAAGAGACTAATAGGCGACGTAAAACTGGTGGATGCCAAGCTTCACAGCTTAGCTCATCGCCGCAAGGTTGCCTGCTTGTCGGTCTTCTATAGACCGTACTTCGGTGAGTGTGCGCAAGAACTCCACGACCTCATCCCACCTACCCCCTTCTACCATCGGACATCTAGACGTACTGCAAATTACCATCCATACTTAGTTGCCATTTCACCAATTCGCACTAAGCGCTTCCAAACATCCTTCATAATGCGCACGGCAAAAGAGTGGAACTCACTACCTGCGTCTGTGTTCCCGAACGCATTCAACCCGAATCTCTTCAAAGTTAGAGTGAACAGGCTTCTTCTGGGTAAGCTCACTCCATCGTACGTCACGTCTGACCTAGACTAGAGTTAAGAGCAAACCCATCTCAAATAAATAAATAAAAACCTCCACATTCCAGTTGCTACGCAAAACGACACCCCTTGGTGAGACTGGTTGTCAGATTTCGGGCTTCTGTCTACTAGTAACCACTGTCAAAGATCTATGAATGACAGCCGGGACAAAGTAACGGGCTTGCTGAGGCACGGAGAACTGCGTTAATAACACTGTTCTTCACTAAATAATAAAAGAAAGAGTTCGTTGCATAATGTTTCGTTGAAGAATTCCCGCCGCGGCATTTAAATTCTCAGGCTAAAAGCTTCGCGATCATTTTCGTTATTAGTAAAACTTGTGACTATTTTGTATAATGGTTATTTAGTAACAGGTAGGTCAGATAGTATGTCCTCATACATGAAACTATGCTGAAAATTATGTTTTGTGAAACTACTTAGCAAAGTGATGTGTTTGGTTTTTATGAGGAGAGGAGAGGAAATTGACATAAAGAAAACTACCTCGTGTTCATTATTGTTTCAGGCCTACTGACATAAATACAACTACCACAGAACAATAAATAAAGCCTAATGTTTTAATTTTAAAACTTCAGCCAAGCTAATTATTTGTAAATCTCATCGCTCTTCGCACTGTATAAATTATGCTAATCGCAAGTAAAAAACTTTAACGATATTCTATTTGTAACTTCTTCAGCAAATTCAAGATATTTTCATCATAGGAATAGCTATTACAAAAAGAAACATTCATTTTCTGAGTGTTTCTGTTTTAGATTTGAAATTAAATTGTCAACATCTAGGTTCATAATTCGTTTCTTACGCAATCAGATTGTGAAACTGGGTATGGACACAAATTGGGACAGAATTTTCCACTGTCTTCACACAATAATGAAATAGGATACAAAATGTAAAACAACCTTGAATAATTATACCTTTAACAGATTATCTGGACACATAGAATATTAGACAGGAATTTTAGACGTGTGTTGGATCATTTAGCTCCTTTCAAAATGGTTGAGCTAAATGGTGCTTATCCATGCGTCATATTCGTGAACGGGCGCCGTCAGTAGGGACTGGTCATCTCTTAGCTACCAGGGCTTATTTCAATTTAATTTATCAATTGAATTATTTGTATATTTTTATTACGGACGATTTTAACGTTCTGCATCGTTCTCACATGCAACATGAATGATGTAACCATATTTTGATTTAATTTTTTACGACACTTTGGAACGTACATACAATGCACGTAATGTCAGCATGTGGGTGAAGAATGGGCACTCGGCTTCACTTTTCTGACCGACTGATTTTGACAATTCAAAAATGCCTTTAATTGGTTCATTTGAAATAAATGCTTTGAGTTTCAGTTTGCTAATAAATTACGTTGCTTTCTTAACAGCACCTTTATCGCGAAGCCGAAGCAGGTACGTACGCCTCTGTCCAACTCTTCAAGGAATAAATACAGACGCGATGGTAATGTACTTTGTGAAATATTGTACCCTCTTACTTCGACAATATAACAATGTCCACTGAATCTGCGTCTGTCAAGTAGCCTGGTTGACGTTATTAATGTCAAAATGCAAGCTCTTGCGATCATAGGGAGGAATCGCCAGATTGCCGCGAATTTTTTTGTTTGTTTATTTTGATGATTTTGAATTGTCATTCAATAGGATAATATGATCACAGAGGGTTGTATTGATGACTTTAATGATTATAATTCTGTAAAAACATACTTGTTACGGTCGCGAAACATATTTTTTGTTTAACATGCAACCTGACGCAGACCTGCAAATTGCAAAAAACCTCAGAAAGTTTGAACTTCTCGTGAAAACTGCACAAAATTGCACAAAGTTTTTGGTTAAATTTTTAGACACTTTTATTCCTTTATTGCCTGCATGCGAAGCAAGAGTAACTAAATATTTCCTTACTCATATCAACAGGATTGACAGCAAGACCCACCAGATTATTACGTTTATTCCTTTATTGCCTGCATGCGAAGCAAGAGTAACTAAATATTTCCTTACTCATATCAACAGGATTGACAGCAAGACCCACCAGATTATTAAACAGCTCGCTGAGATCACTGAATAACATCCTAAGTCCCCGTTATTAAACCTCTTCATCAGCTTCACGGAAACCATATTTGTTCAGTACCGCCCACTTATGACGTCATATGAATGCTTATCACTTTACGGACTCGAAATAAGTGCCTCATTTTATGAGAAATTATAAAACTGACCGTAATTTAGCGGAAAGCTATCGTGGGTTTTATATTATTCTATTTTCAGTCTAGTCTAGATTATAAAATCTCGCCCTCTTTGCCGCCTATTACATGGGACCTCAACATACCTGGCGGAATGTGGGTGTACTTAGGAACACCTCTGCCTTTGCTTTCGAGGTTTACAAGCATGATGTAATGTATAATTAAATCCGTCTCAAATATTCTAGACTAATAGTGATGTTAATAAATAAGGTTTATCATTGGTCGAAAAAGTTACCTTAAGACTATTATTGTTCGCCCATTTGGCGTCTCGGGACAATAATTTAGATGGAAATATAAACAAAAATATTTTAAAGCATTTAAATACTTTGGTTATAAAAATATTGTAACATAAAGGAGACATACAATTGCTAAAGCGTGATGTCATGTTAACGTAATCTTAATCTCCCCAATTAAGATTACCTTAACATGACATCACGCTTGTAATTCCTGAAGGGTAAGGCAGAATTGTAAGTGCCTACCTATAAGTACACCCACATTTATCCAGTTTTGTTTAAGTCCCGTGTAATGGGGGCGAGTCTATTGACATTAACCGGGCACAAATCCGGACTCCGGGCTGGTACTGATTTCCTGATGAAAAAACAACGGCAACATAAAACAGGCCCTCATGCTCAGCGGTAGCGACTGCAACATCTAGACCAACGAGTCAGTTAGATTAAGATTAAACCCAAGATCGCACGGACGCAAAAAAAACGCGGCGGTATTTTATCGCGCACTGGATTTTCAATTCTCGGTGTTGAGCCGAGCGTTGAGAATCTAACAGAGTGCATCCCAGCGCGTCAATAAAACACTGTTGGATTTTCAACTTTCGGCGATTAACAGAGCGTTGAAAATCCAGTGCGCGATGAAATACCGCCCCGTTATTTTGACGGACTAAAGGCTCCTTCAAACAGGCTCGGCACGCGACGCGACACAAAGGCACCAGCACGATTCGCGTCGCGTGTCGCGCATTTTTTAGGAGTCGTAACTGGTATAAAAACTGTGGTAGGAAAATAAATAGGCTGGCTGCCTCATTCTTAATGGCATTAGCCGTTGAGTGACATTTAACTAACTCTTGATTGATATTCGTGTTGCGAACGGCTGACGTCATCGTAACTCGTTGGCAATAATTTAATTTCAGACGAAACTAGTCTCAGACAGTTAACTTGATTCCTGTGATATTTGAAATCCTAAACGATTACTTAGCTAAATATCTACAGTTTTATTTAAAAAAAACTAGCGACCTAACCCTGCTTTGCAAGATTTTTTGCGGCTTTACAAAACATACAGTTTTCTTTAATATTTGTTGTTTAATATTAATGTTGTATACTTACACTAACCCATCAAAAATCGGTTGCGTATAGAAGAACAACGCGACCACACAGACACGAAAAGCGACTAATTTGAAATACGTGTGGCGGCATCTACACCGCCACAACGCATTACACTTACGTCACACAAATCCTGCATCGCGCAATCAGAGTTTACCGCGCAGCCAGCATATATACAACTTCCCGAGTGGGCAGTTGCCCACCAGATACGACATCCATCTGGTCGGAGCATCCTCCCTTTTCCAAGAGTATGAGTGAACTTCACACCCTGTTCCTCATATCTCTTCATACGTATAATTGTCTTAATTCTACTATTGCAAGAAGCTAGAGTTTCCATTAATTTAAAATCTGAAATGTTTTCCTAACAAGTCATAAAATGTGTTCCAGTGCAGCTATAAGAAAAGCCACTGAAATGAAGTTCCTCTTTCCATTCGATTGCCTTCGCAAAAACTTCGTCTACAACTTACTACCTATTTGTTTTCCCGCAAAATTACATACCGCCGCATCGGTACCGTCAAACACCAACTCGATATAACATCGAAGTGTGTTTTAACTAACTCGATACCAACGTCAACTGAAACATGTGTGGGCCATATGCGCTTTTCTCTAAGTGTGAAAGAGACAGACATAAGTTATCATGTACTGTTGTAAAGCGGCTGCATGGACGCGGAACTAAATTGGCCCAAATTGACTTATATTGAATTAAGGCAATCGGTTTTGTGCGCTCCCCTGTCTCCTGTGCTGTGACGTAGGGCTCGCACCTTTGTTTGCCACGTAATTATGATAAACAACGTCTAGTGTTGTAAGAAACTTTACATTTGAACATTTGGCCTAGATATAAAATCTTGTATTTATTAAAACTTTAAGGTATCAAAACATCATGAGGAAACCTGTAGATTTATTGCGTAACACACTAACGGTAGGAATCGGTTTTATTTTGATAGTTCAACAACATTCATTGCGTTATTTACGTTGTTGAGCAGACAAACTTTTCGAACATATGACGCAATGGATTAGCATATCCTTCAAAATGATTTAGATTGTGATTCGTTTTGTGCTGTACACTATTAGGGTGCTGGACTTATAAAATCAACTAGCTGTTGCCCGCGACTTTGTCTACGATCCAGGATAAAAAGTAGCTCATGTCTTTACACAGGTCATGGTCAATCTGTGTGCCAAATTTTATACATATCACATACTTACTTTCGCACTTATAATATTAGTTAGGTTAGGATATCCGTCTTGAGCAAACTAGGTGATCAATGCTCGTGCCTTCTCTGTATGAGAAGAGGTCTTTGCCCTGCAGTGGAACAATAATAGGCTGGTATTATTATAAGGGTATCCCCATTTTCACTTAATCATGTTTGATAATGTGACCATCATTTTAATCGCTCAACTATTGAGTTTCATTTAAAACCACGCGATGATTGATGTTAATTTTACTGTGAACCGACCATCAGTTATCAAAATCCACTGATAAAATTTAATTAAATATAATTGACATCCAAATTCGTTTGTAATTGAATATCGTTGAAACCACAAACGGAATGATTAATTCCCCCTAAAATGTTGTAACATGAAACTCTGTTGGTATTTTTGACAACCCTGTTATTGTTGTACGATTGTTCAGAATTTTTTTGAAGGCATTTAAGATTGGACTGATTTTAAATAAATGTTTAAATGTGTATACGGATTCTCTTAGTTGTTTGCCGGAATAAATAATAAATGGGTCATCCGTCTACTGGATGACGTTAAAGGCTTCTTTCTGTACAGAACCACAAAGTAAATTTTTCACCGAATTTTTTCATTTAACTCTTCCCTACCTATTTTTTTGGCTGTTGTTGCTTCGTCCTTGACATTAGTAGTTACCCTGACGCAAAAAGAGGGGTGCTATAAGTTTGACTTGTCTGTCTGTGTATCTGTGTGTCTGTCTGTGGCATCGTAGCTCCCAAACGGCTTAACCGTTTTTTTATGTTTGAAAGGAGACTTAATCGAGAGTGTTCTTAGGTATGATACCTACAAGAAAATCTGTTCATCTGTCTCCCGCAGGGCTGATCGAGTCGAAATTTGGTATTCTATTACTTCAATGATATTAGAAGCACATAGTAACCTTTAACTGATGTTGCGGTATCACCTGGAATTTTTAGGATACCCAACGCTCTCATCAACATACAGCAAAAGTATCGTGTTTGGGTCCATTGCTGGCCCTGCTCCACACCACAACTAATTAATTGACATTTGAAATATTGTAGGAGCTGCTGAACATTGTAAGAATATATTTGCATTATATAAACTCAATCTCCTTTTTATTATTTATATGCACCGGGTAATGTCATAGATTGACTTGAATGTGCCCTGGCGGCTGATAGTATGTCATGCTCACTCAAATGTCTCGTTGACGGACGGTGGCGCGTGTGTTGGATCAATTAGTTCCCTTCAAAATGGTTGAGCTGAATGGTGCTGATCCATGCGTCATGTTCGTGAACGGGCGCCGTCAGTTGTGACTGGTCATCTCTTAGCTGCCACGGCTTATTATTAATAATATATTTTTTGGATTGTTTTTAATTATTTTTGCTGCACTGCATTTTTTGGATTGCTTTTAACGTGTACGGTTTTTGTACATCGTTCTCACCTATAGTGTCAACATTAATGATGTAACTAATATATTTGTAATAATATTATTATTTAAAAGAGTGTCCATCGAGTTTCGTGCCCGTTCTTCTCCATAGGTACCTACTACGCTTTGGAATGGGCAACTAGCTTCATATTTCTGACTGACCGACTCCTTGACAATTCAAAAGTGCCTGTAAATGGTTTAATTGAAATAAATGCTTTGAGTTTGAGTTTGAGTCTGAAAGGTCACGGGTGCCCCCTTCTATGTCCGTAATATAAATCTCCACATCGACCTTAAAATGCCTACCATAAACCAGTTCATGAAACGCTTATCGAAGCGCTTCTTTGACTGTGGCATTAAACACTCCAACCCCTTGATCTCAGCGGCCGCCCGCTACACTCCCTCCCGCATTAGCAGTATTCGCCGACCAAGGCATACTTTAATCGCCCCCGACGACGCCACTACCCTCCTCCAGGAGAGTAGTAAGGCCACCAGCACACTACATAAGCCCAAAACCCGATCGCGGTCCTACCGTCCTCGCCGCCGAGGCCCGCCGCGACGCCCAAATCCACGCCCCTCCCGACCCTTGCTCGAGCCAGCCCGCGCCGCTGAGCCTGTAGCTTTAAATTCGTCCCTAAATCACTCAAATCCTGATCCAGCTAGTCCCTTGCTGCCCTCTTCCAGCGACGCCCTAAGCCGAGGTGCGTACCCCACAGGGGGTGCCCTTAGCGTTGTCGCTTAGTTTTTAAGTTAGTACATAAGTTTAAGTCCTGGCTGGAGGCCTTAATTTATTAGGGCAACCACAGGCAAGTCCGTCTAAGCAGACGACAACCTCATAGGTTGACCTGCGAGATGCCATTTAAAAAAAAAAAAAAAAATTTGAAATGATGGTAAATTAGTAAATAACTTCACTGTGGGAAAAATACGTACAGCTGCGCATATTATCTTAAGCGAGGCACTTTATTAACTTTAAAAGCAGGAAATAGGAGTTAAATAGAACATTTTAAAAACCCCTCTAAAACTAAAAAATAAAAATTTTTGTTTGTGTTTTTATTTTCAATTTAACTTTTATAGTTATTATATTTTTGACATGAGTATAATTTTTTATTATTATTCTATTATTTATAAATTTTGCAAGTCCCTGTAACTTACCTAAATCTTTATAAATTTGTAACACTTAATAACCATCTAATAACACATAAAATTTGTAAAGATAAAAATAATCTTACATCAAGTAATCGTAGTTTCAATTTCAATGACCCGTAAGAAAGAGTCAGCTCTGCGATTATTTGCGACAAAACGCACAAGAAATATTTTCCCGGTGACTGCGTCTTGTTGCTCGGCAACTTTCATCCCACTTAACATTGTCGTTCAAAGAAAAACACATAACAATAGAAGTAACTACGCAATTGTGGCTCTCCCGGGGATAGATTTATTTCTCTTTTGTTACTTTTTTTAGGGCCTGATCACGCTTACCACAACGACCACACGTGGTGAAAATGAATATTTTAATAGATTCCTAACAAGGACCACCATTAGCGTGTCTATGGGGGCAGCCGTCCAGCTGAACTAACAACCAGTAATTGAAAGAACATAAATGACGCCTAGTAATAAAAAGTCTCTCCAAAATCATTACATGTACAGTAGGTTACCAAGACTGAATTATCGCTTTAACTGTTAAAAAGTTATCAGATCTATTGAGTGCCAAGCCAGTAATTTCAACTTGATACCTCCACGCGTTCCTAAGAAAAAGAGCCGGACACACAACGAAGTGATCCTATAACGGTGCCGTTAAATTCCGTTTTGATTTTTGAGGTACGGAACCCTAATAAAAAGCGATTAAATTGTCTAGGGTGGGCGAAGAAGTTTCTAGGGTAGGCATTACCCTCTTGCCACCGGGCCACATTTGGCCGTCAAAATCAACCGTGTGGGCTGGGCTATACCGACCACATCGCAGTCACAACGCAAACACAACGTTGGGTCGATCATTTGATCAATACAACCTCAAGAAGCTGTAGCGGCACTATTCACACCTAATCACTGCTTGCCCACATTTTTTTGCTGCGATATGGTGTGGTTGGGAACTTGGAGTAGGTACGTGTGTTCCAGCCCTTGGAGAAACTACAAATAGTCATTAAGACATACAAAGATAATTAATACTTGAGCCGTCCCGTTAGTGATGAATTATTATTATATTTATTATTGTGCTGCTGGACCGGTTGTGTTTTAGAGATAAAATAACATCACGCCTTTGTGGTGAGGAGTAGACAGAGATGTACAGAAAGAACATTCTCTTTTGCCATTAATAGGGCACAAATGTTAATTATACCAGTTGGGTAACGCGGCTCTGCCCGCTTACCAGTGTAAAAAAAAATCCGAGATGAAAAACCCTCAGTATCCATTTTCGAAATTAAACACCCCCAGTATAGTTTTTCGGGAAAAAAATACCAGTATCCTTTTCCGAAATGTAAAACGCCAGTAACCTTTTCCATGATGAAAAACCCCCAGTATCCTTTTCCGGAATGAGAAACCTCCTTTCCGAGATGAAAAACCCACAGTATCCTTTTCGGAGATGAAAAAGTCCCAGTATCGTTTTCTGAATCAACTACCTTTCGATCATAATCAGTTCGATATAGAGCTGTATTAACGTAAAACCAAACCAACAGCAGTTTCACATTAGTGAGGATTTTCTCAAACTATTGACACTTCCATTATTTCTACTTTGACACTTTAAGCTACCTTTTGAAAATGGCAACTAGAAGCAATTCTATTTACTTGTAAGTTTTGTCATTTAGAAGGGCCTTTTATGTATACTAATTTTATAAAGAGGTAAAATATGATTGAAAGTTTGAATACAACATAACATAACATCAAGCCTGTAATCCCAGAAGGGTTAGGCAGAGGTGTACCTATAGTACACCCACATTTCGCCAGTTATGCTTAAGTCCCATGTAATATGGGACGAGCCTATTGCCATCAACCGGGCACAAATCCAGACTTCGGGCTGCTACTGAGAAGTTCTAGATAGAAAAACCCAATAACAATTTACCCAACCTGGGAATCGAACCAGGACTTCATGCTCAGCAGTAGCTCTTCGGATCTCGGGTACTACCGGTAGTTTAATTTTTTGCTTTTAATAGCCAAATTCATAAGCAAGGTTATATGCTATTTAACATCACGCTGAGACCCCCTAGGAGCCGAGTATAAAGAAAAAAAGTCGGAACGAACAGTAAGCGAAAACGATTACCTCTTTTTCGCGGGCAGGCGTTGCGATGCGACGCGGGGAGAAGAAATTTCAAGTGGACGAAGTCCTGAGCAGAAGCTAGTTTGAAATAAATTACTAGACTATACCTACATAATCAGCCTATTATGTTTCCAATGCTGGAACACAGGCCTCCTCACTGTGAGAGGGTGTGGGCCGTACCCCACCACGCGGGCCCAGTGTGGCTTGGTAGATGTCACATGTATTCGAATTTTTGGTTCTAAGACATGCCGGTTTCTTCACGATGTGGAAAAAATGTAAGTGTTATAGCCGTTTACCGTTTTGAGAGCAGTGGTGATGAAATAATTTACACAAAGTAAAGCGTGTCTGGGTTCGACCCTGCGACCTACAACTCGTAAGTCGCGGCCGTTACCACTTGGCCACCACTGCTCTTGACTTGACTTGACGGACTATACCTACCTACCCCAAATAAGGCACTACGGTAAAACGGGGTGAATAGGGATGCAGGGGTGAATCGAAACGAAACTTTAAAAAGGATTTTAACATTGAAATAATATAGTTTGTTGCCAATAGGGACACTTAATCGTTAATTATATTACAGTCAATAGATACGAGACATTTTCGGCAACAACCAATAACATTATAATATTAAAATCCCTTTTAAAGTTTCGTTTCGATTCACCCCTGCATCCCTATTCACCCCGTTTTACGGTAACTAACTGTATTGAAAATGTAAAGCATAAACCTCCGTGCGATTAGCAAACATGACAACTAAAAGAATAATTAAGCAAAGTTAATTAATACGAAGCAAGTAACTGCTACGCCAGCTAATTAAAATGCTGGTCCAGTAGAAAACTCAGCTGATCCGAGATGAGCCATAACATCAACATTGATAATAACATTATACACGACTAAATCGAAAAAGCAACTTCTGTTTATTAAGTAAATTCGCACTAAGCGCTTCCAAACATCCTTCATAATGCGCACGGCAAAAGAGTGGAACTCACTACCTGCGTCTGTGTTCCCGAACGCATTCAACCTGAATCTCTTCTAAGTTAGAGTGAACAGGCTTCTTCTGGGTAAGCTCACTCCAACGTAGACTTTGTCTCTGTCACTTCTGACCTAGACTAGAGTCAAGAGCAAACCCATCTCAAAAAAAAAAATAAGTGTATTCTTTTTTCTGTCTCAATGTATGGAATAAGTATTTTTATCGATTCCAGTTTTCCCCCCTAAGTGAGATTATCGGGGAAATTCCAGCCTTCTTTTAAAAATAGATTCCATTTTCTAGGGACTTTCAGGGGGGATTATAGGAATAAGCCTTTTTTATTATAAACAGTAACTTCCAAAGACTGACTGAAAGGTATTAATGCTTGTGCAGACTGACGTGTTTGCTTGTAGTGCCTCTCGGCGAACACTGGCCGGCCTGTGCGAGCGCATGAACTGCTAGATTTTGTAAATATAAAAAAAATATGCGCTACGTTTACCATAGATTTACAGAGGTTTAGGAAAGTTAAAAGTATTGCAACCTCGCCTTAATTGGGATGATGACTAAAATATAAAAAAAAATCATAAAAATAATGTTATTAAAAGAAGGCTTAGTAAAAATGAGATGGATAATAGAAAAAAATTGTTAAATCGGTGTAAATTTGAAGAAGATACACGCTTTAAAAGTTTTTGGAGGGGATTGTTGCCGTCCTTGTCCTGCGATACTGACAATGTTGCTATGAAATGGCGCTAGTATGAAGTGGCAAAGTCGTGACGTCACTTCTACTATAGTGCTGTCCTTGTCTAACAGTTATCTTAAAACGTTTATAACTTGGCCATTTTTTAAGCTTTTACACTTTTTGTAATATAGTTTGCGCTATTTGGAAACAAACAGTCTTCTGAGACAAAAAAAAAAAAACTTTCATCATCCCAATTACCCACATTACGCCAGTTGATGTGTAAGTCCCCCATGTAGGGGCCTCCGGGCTGTTACTTAGAAATGCCTTATGGATAAACCCAATAACATTTGCCCGACCTAGGAATTGAACCCCACAAGACTTGTGAGGCCCAGTAATAAAGTTTTTTAGTATTTGTTAAGATTGCACCACGTCCTGTTGTTTGTCTCTGCCTATCAAATGAAAAAAGCGTCATTTTATGTCGGTAGAGTTTGCAATGTAAAAAAAAAAAATCTTTGTCCAAAAATGTCCTCTTCTTATGTTGCTAAAACGGTCACTCGCAATGTCGGCAATGGCCTTATGTAAAACAATTTATCACTTAACTTTGTCAAGGTATTGGTGATTGCCATAATTATGAAGTTTTATACTTGAAAGCTGATGGCCGGTGGCGCAGACGTTTCCTGGAGTGGAGACCGCGTATCAGCAAGCTTAGTGTGCGACGCCCCCCACATAGATTGACTGAATACCTTAAGAAGGTGGCTGGGACAGATTGATACACTTATGCCAAACCCGTAATACTGTGCTGAACTGTTATTAAAATAAAATGTTGTACTTAACATCAATAACAATTTTTTCTTAGAAAAAGCCGTATCAATAAATAATATTTGTAAAGTATTCCAATGTTCGAATTTGTATTTTATCCGTTTACCTCATATTCACACGATAATATGTTATGAAAATCCGTCAATTATAACTGCCTCGTTGGTCTAGTGGCCGCAATCGCTACTGCTGAGCATGAGGTCCTGGGTTCGATTCCCAGGTCGGGCAACTTGTTATTGGGTTTTTCTATCTGGAATTTCTCAGTTGCAGCCCGGAGTCTGGATTTGTGCCCGGTGTCTGGATTTGTGCCCGGTTGATGGCAATAGGCTCGCCCCCTATTACATGGGACTTAAAAACATAACTGGCGAAATGTGGGTGTACTATAGGTACACCTCTGCCCAACCCTTCGGGGATACAAGGCGTGATGTTATGTTATGTTATAATAATAATAATAATCGGGATGTTGCTTTACAAGGATGTAAAGCAGCATCCCGATCACAAGCGGTTAATTGATTATCGATATTAACTTTCACAGACAGGCATACGAAGTACATGATGTAGTGATAAAGCAATATCTGATCTGTCCGTAGGAGACTCTGAAATGCAATAAACGCTTAAATTCCTGATTCCTGAAGTTCCAAACGTTGTACGTCGAATTATTTTTCATTGGCTATTGGCTGCCACCCAAGTTGGCTTTTACGATTATACAGATTTTATGGTTTCCTCAATATAACTGTTTGACGTTGTAATTTTGAACAAATGTACGGCATATGGGATGCCAATTTTGATTGATGCTTGGGTCATTCATCTCTGTGTCGGTAGATATTTTTAGTTCTAGTGCGGTGGTATTGGTTGTATGAGCTTCGGTTGTAGTGTTTCATTCGGTGTTTTTTTAGGGTTATCTATTTCTTCTGCTATGTTTTCCATCCATGAGATTCCAATGTAAATTTCCTTCATAATTTTTAAATAGTCCGACACTTTTTTGCAAGGTTTTACGACTTGAAAAAACATCGAGATTTCTGTATTACGAGTATATGTAATTTTAATATTAATGTATTATAAACATAAACCTTCCGGCATAAATTCTATAAATGATTGTTAAAACTACATCAAAATCCGTTGCGTAGTTTAGAAGAACAACGCGGTCACACAGACAGACACGATTTCATGTATAAGTAAGAATGTACATGCCTTATATGCTATAGTTCATTACCATTCATGGAATATGTTTTTTTTATTTTATTAGCAGCTCCCAGAGAAGATTAAAGTACTCCCCAACACCCACATGCATTGGTACTTCTTAGGCTGAGACTGGCTGAGACCTATTCATTAGTAGGTAAATGACAAAGACCGTCCTTTGTTTTGTAGTCTTGGCCTTAGCCACCCTTAATTACGTATTTAAGGCTCGTATAGACTGTCGCGACACACGATGTGACACAAAGGCACCACGTGTCACACGCGAGTCGTGTCGCCTGTCGCGCCTGTTTGTAAGAGTCTTTACCGACTACTTAAGTTCTCGCCCCCTATTACATGAAACTTAAACTGGGGAATTATGGCTTCTAATACCTAATTACCTATAACCTTTCGGGGACAAACAGGGGTGATCATAAGTTACTTTTACGTGTGTTTTTGTGTGCTGATGTCTAAGAAATGATTGACCATGCACAGATTCCGTATTACTAACTTTTCTTAAAATAAATACGAAAGTACGAGTAAGTTTCTTTGTTACTTTTTCACGTCTAAACCACAGACCCGATTATCATGAAATGTTGCATATAGGTACGTTGACAGGGGTACAAAAAAGGACATATTTATACACCTTTTATCCAGAAAAAAAGTACTTTTCCCGAAGGAAAGAGCAATAATTTTCGACGGTCAAAATAATTACTCTAGGACGCTAGATGGCGCTACGTGTCTTTCGAATCAGGTGTGTTAAGTAGGAATCCATTTTTTTAATAAGCTAATAATAAATTTTCTTAGTCTAGAGTGAATTACAACACCCACTTTCATGGTGTTAGGTCAAACCTAACACCATGAAAGTTTAGGTAAGTATATAATTATGTATTTTTAATGGAGAAACATTTACAGGAGTTTTTTCAAAAGCTATCTACATAAAGTTGTATTACATTCATATATATAATAATAATAACTATTTATTTTGATCAATAAAAAAAATATGTCCGTATGTTGTTACCTTTTTACGCCTAAACCACTGAACGGATTTTCATAAATTTGACAAAGAGATATTTATGTCAGTTATTTATGAGCAGTGGTGGCCCAGTGGTTACGGCCGCGACTTACGAGGTGTCGGCCGTAGGTTCGAACCCAGACAGGCGCTTTACTTTGTGTAAATTATTTCATCACCACTGCTCTCAAAACGGTGAAGGAAAACATCGTGAGGAAACCGACACGTCTAAGAACCAAAAATCCGAAGACATGTGACATCTACCAACCCGCACTGGGCCCGCGTGGTGGATTACGGCCCACTCCCTCTCACAGAGAGGAGGCCTGTGTCCCAGCAGTGGGAACAAATTAGGCTGATTATGTATGTATGTATATTTATGTCGTAAGACGACGGCAAGGACATAGGACGATGCAGAAAATTTTAACATTATGGCTCTGACTTCACATTATGACGAAAGCACAGAAATCGGAATATATAAAAATACTCAAAAAAGTATTATGTAGCGATGCAAGACGACAATCGCATTCGGAATAGGTCAGTAGGTACGCTACTAAGTATACTTATCAAAATCATCTGTCTGTATGTCGCAGTAACAAGCAAGATCATAGAAAGTTTGCTCACAAACTCCCGTAACACGCTTTTTAACCGATTTGATGAAGGGAGAACAATTGAATGTCGCCGTGAGACTTGTGAGTCTATAGACTCAATTGTCACAGTTTATTTCGGGTACAGCACCCGAATTGCGAACACAGTTTCGAACACAATCCGAGAGTTTTTAAGGATATTTCAAATCCATATGTTTGAGCCGTTTGGGGTTGAAACACTAGGACCTTGTGTAGCATAAGCATAATCAGCCTATAACGTTCCCACTGCTGGGACACAGGCCTCCTCTCTATGAGAGGGAGTGAGACGTAACCCACCACGCGGGCTCATTGGTGATTGGTAGATGTCACATGTCTTCGATTTTTTTTTTGGTTCTAGGACATTCCTCACGATGTGTTCCTTCACCGTTTTGAGAGCAGTGGTGATGAAATTATTTACACAAAGTAAAGCGCCTACCTGGGTTCGAACTCACGACTCTCAAGTCTACTACAACTAAGTCGGGCCACCACTGCTCCGCCAGGTCCAGGACCAGGACATCGCCAAGTGGTTGGTGGACTCTTCTCGTGACCAGGGGGCTGGCCTGTTTTTCCCCAAAGAATAAGCATGGGCATTTGTCGCCTTGACAGCGATACGGACGAATTTTTTGATGCCCTATGAGCTCTTTTCACCTTTAGTATTTTACACTTGTACATACTATATATCTTTATTGTTATTGTTGTAAGGTTGCTGTTGGGTTGCTGCAAATGTCAAGTCGGTCAATATCACAGTGATCTTTATTGTTATTGCCATAAGGTTGCTTTTGGGTTGCTGCAACTGTCAACACTGTCAATATCATAGTGATCTTTATAATCATTGCAACAAGGTTGCTGTTGGGTTGCTGCAACTGTCAAGTCTGTCAATATCACAGTGATATTTATTGTTATTGCTATAAGGTTGCTTTTGGGTTGCTGCAACTGCCAAGACTGTCAATATCACAGTGATCTTCATAGTTATTGTAATAAGGTTGCTGTTGGGTTGCTGCAACAGTCAAGACTGTCAATATCACAGTGATCTAATAACTGTGATAGGAATGCAGCTGTTTAAATTTCATGTCGCATTGCATTCGTTAGAATAGTTCATTTGTGTTATATGTATTTCATATTACGTTGTAGCAATATTTACCCGCCATTATGTGTTAACCCATTTCTTTGAAAGTACATCGTATTTCGCAAACGTTAACGCTGTAGTAGCAAATCCATTGTTTATTTTACGTCACAAGAAATTATCGTCAAACTCTGTTAATAAAGCGGCTGTAACTAACGATGACTATTAAAACCTAGATTAAATTCAAGTAAACATTTTCACACAGCAACAGTCTGCCGACGTTTTAAATGTTATTAATACAATTGCTGTACATGATAATGACCATTATAGTTGAGAAAACTCGGACAGCGTTACGAGATTGTTTTTTTTTCGCGATTTTGGGTAAAAATTCGATCTTTGGGGAAAGTTACGGGATAAATTTTTGACTTAACTACTAGAATTAGAGATATATCTTTGTACCTAAATACCTTTTTCAATAATTATATATTTTGGAATGGCTGAAATCCATGAAAATGCTGTTGATTTTTTAGCATATCGTTCTTTTGTTAAAGCTGTTTTATGACCAGGATTTAGGGTTGGATAAAGGATGATTATTTTAGATCTGAAACAAGTTGAATTTCTTTTCCCTATTTTTACAATCGGGAATTACAATTACTCGATCTGTCAAAAAATTTTTTTGGTTATTAGGTTAGTTATAATAAAAGTCTGGTCACGTTTAAGAATTGGTAACTTTTGTGCCTTTTCAAATTTCTTTGTTAATTCCGCCAAATCAAGTTTGGGGTTTTTTTCTGAAAATGGTAACATGTTTGGGATAAAATATTCAGACTCTAGAGAAATTTGTGAAATCACATCTGGTAACCCTGAACTCGGAAGACATCATCATGTGCCTCGCCTTTTCCTAAATATGTCGGGGTCGGCTTCGCCTAACCGGATGCAGCTGAATACCAGTATTTTAAATGGAGCGACAGCCTATCTGACCTCCACAACACAGTTACTGGGTAGCACGATACCACTTGGTAAGACTGGTTGTCAGGCTTTCAGGCTTCTGAGGACCCGTAACGACTGTCAAAGATGTACAAATGACAGCCGGGACCAGGTTTCACGTGCTTTCAGAGTCACGGAGGGGTCTCGATATGTAATGGATGGTCACCCAACCACCTTCTGACCTCGGCAAGCGTTGCTTAACGTTCGATCGACCCGATCTCTACTGTTATTAATTAGCCACGAGCTGCTTAGATAACGCGGATAGTATCTCATATTTTCCGTTCAATCTAAAAACATAAAAAATACTTCACCAGTATACGGGCCAAATTTTTGTATGCCAGATTGCCACTTGAAGTTTACTCCAGCCTTTGCCAGACTAAAAGATTTCGAAGCTAAGATGTTTCCACCTGGAGCGACCTCGGGTCGAGAGCTTTTCCACCGAGCATATCCTTTCATTTCATTGGAATCTGTGCCAATGCTTTGTTTACGCATGCCAGTACACTTGAAATATTACTCGTTCTAAATACTGGAATTGATTTATAGGAATGAATCGACTGTGTGCTCGTTTTAACGTTTTGGTTTAAATTAATTTTGTATGTTATTCTTAATGTTGTTACTAAAATAAACAGTAACTTCTGAGAATTCTTGTAAATTAGTTTCTGTAGTGTAGATTAATAATCCTTTAATTTTGCTGTCAGCACTGTGATATGAACTACAAAGTATCTATACCTAAAAGTCCACTATACTTAATCTTTCAAACGCATAAGCTTTACCCGCTAAAATTAATAGATACTTTAGAACCCGTAGCATTTGGAATGTGTAGAAAACTTGACTTGCCAAAAATAACATTTAAGTATTAAGATATAGACGGTTGTAGGTAGGTATCTCACTGCCTCACTGTGTTTTTGTTTATGTGGAGCAATATAAAGAAAGGATTCAACATTTATAAACATCAATAGCTCCAGTAAACCAACAAGTCGAGTACCCCCATCTAAACGCAGCATCACATTCCGAGGGTTTTCCGTGCCACCACTTCCTAATGGTGTCGCCGGCAGCCCCAGCCCACCCTAACATATTGAATCTTCATTGAATATGTCCTTTCGTAACATCACATCGTAAAAACTGAATTCACGGAAGACTTACGAACACGACAATATATTTTTTGTGTACAACTATTGGATGTGTTGTCCACTTTGATTTATGATGTTAGAGGCTTATTTTGTGGTTGCTGAGTTGTTGTTTAGTTTTACTGTAATACATTTTAAATCGTTCGTTTGCTTTTTGTAAGATTCCTACATACAAGAATTGAAACAAGGAAATGCGGAATGGCCTTGCTCTGCAGTGTACACAACAAGCTCGTAATAGTTACTAATTAATAATGTTTTAAATCATGCAATAAAACGTTTTTGTTCCTCTATTAAGAAATAAAGACCATAAACCTTTATTTTCCGAGTACGTACGTCTCATAAAATATTTATGAGGCAACATTTTCCTGAATCAAAGAATCAGAATTGGCAAAACCATAATGTCGGTTATTTTCCACTAACAAGGAAACGGTGTGTGCCAAACATTTTGATGAGCACTTAACCCGTTGTCAGCTCCATTGATTTTATGTAAGCATACACAATTAGTCTATAACGATCTCACTGCTGGGACACAGGCCTCCTCTCTGTGAGAGGGAGTGGAACTCCACCAGGACCCTGTGCGGGTTGGTGAATGTCACGTGTCTTCGAATTTTTGGCTGTAGGAAATGCCGGTTTCCTCACGATATATTCCTTAACCCTTATGGGATCAGTGGTGATGATATAAATTACACAAAGTGAAGTGATCTGGGTTCGACCTATTACTCGAACGTCGGGGCTGTAACCCAGCGATGCCATGTCAAGTGTCAAGGAGCACTCTAAACATAGAGTACCACAGACACTTGTGCCATAGACAAGTGATTGATGTTAAGTTGGGTGCTGACAAGCGGATTAAGATAAAGTTATAAATATTTATTTTTAAAACACTAATTAATTAACATTTATATTACTCGTATTTATATATTATTTGATTGATTAAATATTTCTGTATCGGTCCGTGACATCACAGTGGGCCCTATCAGAATACCAGCGCTGTGACACTTATTTTTAAGTCTCGTAACATTATGCTGCGGTAGACTCGTACAGGAATTTGTTTATAGTAACAATTTACTTTTGTTTTATTTTGTGATATTAAATTTTATGTTTTTATGAGTGTGTTTAGTTCAGGGCGCCTACCATGAACTTTTAAAATACTTGCCAAGTACAGGGCAGTTCAACTCAGCATGTTAACCTGCCAGGTTTTGTATTTGTACCATGAGCATTTCCCGCTGACCTGCAGCAGGTCAACTGTTGACCTGCTACATAGTCTCTGGCCAGTAAGCTGGCAGCACAGATTAAATAAGATTATTGAGAACAGACGTTCTAAAACACTTTAGCGGTTTTACGGTTTTTATAGAAATGAAATATGTTTTAATGATAACAGTTTAAAATAAAAAGGAGTGATGAAAGAAACATTGTTCCGTGGCAAAAAAGGAATTCAACATTATTTAGGAGAGCGAACGCCCTTCAATCTACATAAAAAAATTCAAACAAAAAAGTTAACAAATTTGACACTTAACATTTATTTTCGAACGCATTATGTACATGAATTTACGAGGTGATTTTGAAATTCAAGTGGATAGTTTTTGTAAAGCTTAAAGATTAGCCGTAGAGTATCATTTATTTGGTGGGCGAGTCTGTGAGTAGTAGGTAGGCAAGTGTAATTAGAAAGAGTGACTTTTGTAACTATGCGTTTCGTACGAACAATTACAATTTTTAGAATACTCACAGTAATATTGCTATGGGCTACAAAAGTGCTCAAGCTAGGGAAATGTCCCGAAGAATGTAAACTGAGGTGGCGTAATATCTAAATTCGGTTGTTGGAGGTGCTAACAAGGAATGGGAAACTTGGGCAGCTGTAGGTAGGTATCATAATTAAGTAAATTATAAACGTAATTGTCTGAATCAATCATGTTTATTATTGACCAACCAAATACTATTTAAATAGGTATTTATAATAGAGTCAAGTAGTCAAATAGGATGATGGTCTATAGACACTTACTTTACACAATTCTTAATAAACATAGAAGACAATAATCGGAAGTGGGTTTGGAGAGAATCAAGTATGAGTGCTAAAATAAAAATAAACATTGTTGTCTAAATGGGCTGTAATTTTATTGTCATGTTTTTATATCAATTTATTTTCTACCTTGGTACTCTGTGTGTGTGTGTGTGTTACATTAAAATATTATGGCACTAAAAAGATTACTACTCGCACATTTCAAGAACAATATTGTTTTCTTCAGTGAAAACATTCTTCATTTTGCGTTGGCCGTTTTATTGCTACATGGGTCCCATAAATGCAAACGCAGGCACCAAACTTGTAAAAAATCTGAAATAAGTAAAACAGAGTTGTGCGGTCACATTCAGAGTCAATCAAAAATCTGACTTTAAAAGAATTTTGCTGTACTTACCAAATCACATTTACTCGTCGTTCGCTAGGACTAGCCGGGAATTATTATGTATATTTTCGGCGAAAATGTTGTAGATTTAGGCATTGTGTTTCGATTGCATGTTGATATTGTTTGCTGTGCAACAGCATGTGCAGCGATATCCCCCGTCTTTGATATGTACGATTCCCGTAAAAATATTATTCTATTAAACCTGAAAACAAGTACGAATAGCATCAAGTATATTATCATGATGTTTGGCCGGATAAATGTAAGCATAAATTAGTACCTCTCACCTTGACCTCAATCGACAAATTGTTGATTTCGTAGGGCGTGGCATGAAAGCTTGTAGTTCATTACAAGCTCAAGTGCAAGTTCTTGAGCCCATAACGATTAACAAAAGCATTGTCCCGGCATGTCAAACGGTTTGATCAAGGTTCCCACATTATTTCTTAATATCTTAGAATTTTGTTTAACACTATTGCAATGACTATCTTCCTCGAGAAACTCGTAAATTTCATCTTCATCACACATCTAAAATAAACGGTAAACACAGTGCATAAAGAGGATTTTCTATGTTTTACAATACTTTGAAATAACGTCAGAATTATATTGTGTGCACATTTTTACATTAATTTACGTTTTTGTATTTAAATTTAATTAAAACAGGTCAATAAAAGTTAGTTTCACAAGCCTGCAAATTATGACGGCAGGGCAGTTCAATTATCGAATGTTTAAATGTCAAAAAAGACTTGATGGTAAGGATATGTTGCAGGTCAGCGTGCTGACATGCTGTGACGTAGTCGCTCACCGGCTTAGGTCACGTGATCGCTGGCTCGCCTGCTACTTGACGCGCTCATGGTACAAACTAGCACGGCATGTTATTTTTTGTCGAAAATTGACCTGCTATAAGAGTTTATGGTAGGCCCCCAGTTTGTGATACTGCGTATCACACAACGTACTGCATAATGTGTATTCCTGTGCGAGTCCTAATAAATAGTTTTTCTTTTCTAACTACTTTCATTATCTTGCCGCTCACGCTCCGATGAATCGTAACCACCCAAACACAGTATATACATGCACTAAACCGCATACAAAACAACAAAGTAACTACAATTAGATTTGTTTCTATTGTTGAGTGTACAGTGGAACAATGGCAACTAATTCTCGAGGCGGCAAATATAAGTTCGTCGCCGCCTGTGCCAAAACTGTTAAAATTTACAACCAACTGAATGAAATGAGAAACTAATATTAGTTTGCGAGGGTTGTCACTTCACACGCTTGCTATTCAACTCATCAACTGCCGTAATATTCCTAAACATGTGGGGGTAACCGGATACAGCTGAATACGTATCATATCATAATACAGGTATTATACATGATACGACTGCCTATATGGGTAACACTGGCTGTCACACTGTCGGGCTTTTTACCACCGTTAACGACTGTCAAAGATACACTACGGCTGTCAAGCCGGGACCAATGGCTGAACGTGCTTTCCGAGGCTCGGAGGGTCCTCGGTATGTATAGTTTGTCACCATCTACGATCCAACCGCGGCACCCGAAGCTTAACCAATAGATCGACGCGTGCGGCTGTTATTCCTTAGCGACGAGCCCCATTCAACTATCTTCTTCTTCTTCTTCTTCTGATAACGATATAAAAATCAATTGCTGTTCCTTACTCTCGCTCAAACTAAAACACGGCTTAAAAAACGGTCTAATACGGGGCGTGGTTTGAAAAAAAAAGCATTGCAAATTTGCAACGCATGCCGCCGGGCATAGGCTAGTTCATGATAATATAAAATGGTTCTGCAATCTGCGACAGCCCGTGTCATCCATGCTTTATCCCCGAGATACACGACGCTAGTTTTTCAAAGCCTCCCTACACTATCTGACTTGCTCAAGTAAGTGCTATTTTCAAACCCTCGGTATACTATCTGGCTTGCTCAAGCTAGTGCTATTTTCAAACCCTCGGTATACTATCTGGCTTGCTCAAGCTAGTGCTATTTTCAAACCCTCGGTATACTATCTGGCTTGCTCAAGCTAGTGCTATTTTCAAAGCCTCCGTATACTATCCTGGCTTGCACAAGCTAGTGCTATTTACATGATGCCAGATAATTTTAAGCCAGTTCAGTACAACACGTGGTTGCGGTCAGAAAACAAAACGTTTAGTCACTGCACACTAGCCAATCGAATACTAGCTTATCGCCACCCACATGAAGCCGGGATAGTAAAATCATTTTTGGGGGTGCTACGAGTACTAGCTCAATAAATAGAACTCTATCCAACTATCATCCTATTAAACTATCCTAGATTGAGACGTTTGCTTACTATCTTTCTAGGCAAGATATGAAGCTAGTCCTTTTTTTTTTTTTTTTGGGTGGGAAATCATCAAATGACTTCTCCCGCTCTGGGTGGAGCGGGAGGGCGTGTCAGACTTTTACTGACTAAAACCCACCCGTATTCCTTCAGTTGCCTGTGCCAGGGCCACGGTTTTCTCTGTAGAATAACCCGCGACCCTGAGGCGTCGGCCCTATCGGACCCCGTCACTTTGTGCTGACATCTCTTTGAGGCGCGCGTGGAACACAACGCGCCGTCGACCCGGGCCTGGTCCTTACCGGACGACGAGCTACCCATTGCTCGCCATCCGCAAGCCCGCGCCTACGGTGGCCGGGAATCTGCAGGCGACTCCCGACGCCCAGGGCGTCTCCTGCGGCGGCTAGTGGGGGCGTGAGGGCGCAATGCTCTCTCCCTCACCCGCTCCGCCTCCTCCTTCGCGAGCATTACTGCTTCGCAGAAGGAGGTGACGGCTTTCCATTCCCTCTCGCTCCGTACCATGGCCTGGACCAGGGCCGGACGCGAGAGATCGCCGCCGCCAATCGCCTCCGCGAGGACACTGCGGTGCTCCGCCCAAGCTGGGCATACCTCCACCGTATGCTCCACCGTGTCCTCCGGGCGATCCACACAATGGTGACACCCGGGCGTTTCCTCCCGCCTTATGCGAAACAGGAACCTCCCGAAACAACCGTGTCCGGTGAGGACCTGTGTCAGGCGGAAGGTGAGGACGCCGTGGCGCCTCTCCAACCACTCCTCAAAGAGGGGACTTACCGCCGCTATTATGGCGTGCCCAGCACTGGGTTGCGACAATCGCACCCTCCATGTCGCCATGAGATCCCGCCGGAGCTCTGTCCGCTGTACCGTGATTTTTCGCGGCAGCGGAGTTACACCCCGGCGTTTTGCCTCCTCGCGCCACTCCCATACGTGCGCGAGGGCTTTTGCCTCCAGATCCCATGGCGGCAATCCGGCAAGGAGGCTCGCCGCCTCGCATGAGACCATGCGGTATCCCCGGACCAGCCGGATGGCCATGACCCTTTGGGACGCGTTCAACCTGCGGGCCGGTCGGAGCCTCAAAGAACGCGCCCACACCGGTGCCCCGTAAAGGGCCATGGACCGCACGACTCCCGCGTAGAGCCTCCGGCAGGAGGCGTTTGGACCCCCTAGATTGGGCAGGAGCCGCCTCAAGGCAGCCCCAGCCCGCTCCAGTCTGGGAGCCAAACGTCGGAAATGCTCCACGAAATTCCACCGGCTGTCGAGGACGAGTCCCAGGTACTTCATCGTCGACTCAACGCCGATGTGAACCCCTCCCGCCGTTATCTGGGAACCCGACAGTGGCGCGTTCCGAGGACCATGAAAACACATGGCCTCGGACTTGTGCAGGGCCACTTCGAGTCCCAACTGCCGGATCCTCTCGACGATTGTCGCAACCCCGAGTGTCGCTTGTTCAGCCGCCTCCTGGTGCGACCTCCCTGCCAGGACCAGCGTGCCAGGACCAGCGTGTCGTTAGCGTAGCACACCACGTTGACGCCATTCGGGAGGTCGGCGCGCAGCACCCAGTCGTAACCGATATCCCACAGAAGCGGCCCCAGGACCGATCCCTGTGGGACACCGCACGACATCTCTCGCCGGTTCCACTCTCCCCGGTGACCGGGGTAGATGACGGCCCTGTCCGTCAAATAGGCCTCGACCACGCGACAGAGGTAGGTCGGCATCCGGTGATACCGCAAAGCTAGTCCTAACTTCCTAACTAATATTATAAATGTGCAAGTAAGTTTGTTTGTTACGCTTTCAAGACAAAACGGATTTGGATGAAATTGGGCACACAGTTGGACCATGTCCCGGGTAAGGACATAGGCTAATTTTCATCCAGGATTACAGATGAAGTCGCGGGCATAAGTTAGTTCTGTATTCACGAAGACAGAGTTACTAGCCTGCTGGCTTGAAAAAACTACCCTCCTGTATCTCGGGCATTAGTAATTAAAATTAATAATTGATGATAATCCAACTTTGCATTCGTCGAAGGTCTCTGCTCCATACTTAATTAAAAGATCTGGTGTAAATTGTCCGAATTTAAGACTCTAGTGACAATTCTAATTGGTTTGTCATGCCAATTGCTGTAATTGATCTTATATACGACCGTATTGACCGGAAAATGTCTTGGGAGTGCAATGTAATATGATTAGTTTAGTGGTTCGTTAATCATGCTAACAATACAATGTAAATAAGGAACAAGAATCGAAATGATAATGTTAGGAGGTCCCAAAGAGGATCTAGTATAACCTTGACGTAAATATGTACACTTTAACACGTCAATATTTTTTTTAAACTAGATGAGATCGGTGTTTCTGACCCAACTACTCTGAGAAGAAAGTCCGAAACAAACTCCGACGTAACAGTTTTTTTAAAGTCCAGACATAATCTTGGTCAGATCATGTGAGGACAATGTAGATTAAAATGTCTGAAATGTTATTTTGAGGACCACACACATTCAAGTGGACCTATCCAGTCATGTGCACGCATTTGTCTTTCTTCTTCTCTTCTTCAGTTATTGTCTGCTCGGAACATCAGGCAAATCGCTGCGCTGAAATAAATTCACCTGGTAGCGGGGGTGTGGTACTGCGCAGTGAGTAGCGCACTTAACAGCCGCCATAGAGTTCGAATCGTATCCAAGCCTAATCTTGTAGCTCAAGTCAAACTTAAGGCCATTAGTGTCGCTTTCCTAGTGCAAAAGGCCCAACTCCTCAATAAATTCACATGTTTATCATTTATAGCTGTCAAATTTGTTACAGTATGATATTGCCGGTGTCTGGTTTCACGCAAACTAGTCTAAATTCCTCACAATAACAGTAGCTTTTTGATACTTGTTATTAAATAAGTCATCTTTTATTCCTGCCTCGGTGGGTCTAAAGGTCGGGTTCGATTCCCAGGTCGGGCAAAGTGTTACTGGGTTTTTCCATCTGGAACTTCTCAGTCGCGTCCCGTAGTCCAGATTTGCTTCCAGTTGATGGAAATAGGCTCGTCCCCTATTACATGGGACTTACTCCATGCTCGCACCGACGTAAAAATTTCGAGGCGGTATTTCAACGCTCTGCTCACTCTGTCGGATTCTCAATGCTCGGTTCAGCAGACGAGAGTTGAAAATCCAGTGCGCAAAAATCCTGCCGCCATATTTTTACGTCCGTGCGAACGTGGACTTAACTGGCGAAATGTGGGTATAGGTACTGTAGGTGCATCTCTGCCTAATCCTTCTGGGAATTCACTCGTGATGTTATGTTATGTGAATTAGAAATCTTTTAAAGCAGTCAACTTCGTTGTACAGTGGTCTCAAGGGCTACTCCTGTCGCGTTTTGTTCGAAAGAGACACCGTGGCCTTGGCACAGGCAACTGAAGGAACACGGGTGGGTTTTAGTCAGTAAAAGTCTAACACGCCCTCCCGCTCCGCCCAGAGCGGGAGAAGTCATTTGATGATTTCCCATCCTAAAAAGAAAAACAAGGGCGACCGCTGATCATGCGGTCATGAGTTTGATCTCTATCTCCGGCAATGTGTTAAGTTTTCTATTGGAGTCTGCAATTCGTTCCCGGTTGATGGGCAATAAGCTCGCCATCATCATCACCGGCAGCCTGGTTCCGCCCACTGCTGAGTATAGGCCTCCGCCCCTTTATGCCATGCTTACCTGGTCCCGAGTCTCATGCAGGTCTCTTCCCTACTTATCTACCACCTTCCTACTACCATTTGGAAGGGACAACTAGAATCAATTTTTTTTCTGTTGTATAATGTTGACGTTCAAAAGTGGCACTTATGTGCCTATTTGAAATGAATGATTTGACTTTGATTTTGGTCTTCCCCGCGATCTTCTGTAGGTCGTCCACTCACCATAGCTTTTCCTATAATACTCATCTGCTTACCCTTTTATGGAATACACACACTCGCAAAGTGTCAAATTAGGCTATTTGTCGGAAACCGTAGAACTGAACTTTCACGAACAAATCTTTCGTCTCGAGATAACAATCATCTGCCAGACTATATTTTCTTTTATTCGACCGTTAGAATTAAATCTTGCTCTAATGCCTATGTAAATAGAACTACGGGCTTAAACCCAGTAAAACAGAGCAAAACTTTTCCTACTTAATCCGTCAGTGTCGGAGTAAAGAAACAAAGTGAAAATGGTAATGGAAGGCTTGTCGCCGCGATATGTCTAAAGTGAGCATTTAGGAAGTGCCTCGTCTTTTAAAACTAATTTCACGTGTCTAAGTTGCTTTATGTTTTTTGTATTTATTTATGTACTTAATTAGCTAGTAATTTAATTATGTAGGTACTTAGTGTAACTCACTATTTACACGATTATACACAAATAGCTGTTTACTCTAGGTACCTACTGAATTAAATGACTAGCTAACTAACTACACAATAAATTGAAAAACATAAGGACACCTTATGAGCATTATGTAAACAATAAAAATCTAAATTAAATTTTACGTAGGTCTATCTATATCTTTACGTATGAATCTAGTGTCATAAAGCCTTTTGTAATGCTGTAAACATAGTTATTGAATTTAACTATGTGAAACATTCCTTTATGCGTGGTAATGTATGATACCGAACCCTAGAATTCAACAAAAAAACTCTAACGGTTTCATAAAATAATAAAAATATCGCTCGGGGACGTACCACCCGCTATAAAAAGTACCCTATGTGTTTATCCAAGTTACAAACTATCTGTGTGCTAAATTTCATCCAAATCTGTTCAGCCGTTTTACATACATCCGCCAAACGAAACAATGAAAATTATTGGATGTGATAATGACATTGAAGAAGTTGACCATACGAAATTTTTAGGCATAGTAATTGATAAAAATTGTAATTGGAAAAAACATATTGAAAATGTATGTAATCGGCTAAACAGCTTTGCATTTGCACTAAGAAATCTCAGAAAAACTATTGGACGTAATGCCGCTTTATTGGCTTATCATGGATATGTCGCATCAGTGCTAAGATACGGCTTGATCATATGGGGTAATTCCACTGACAGCAATAAGACATTTATTGTGCAAAAAAAGTGTTTACGAGCTGTGTTTGGTGTAGACCCATTAGAATCTTGCAGACCTATTTTTAAAAATAATAAATTGTTAACATTTGCATGCTTATATATAATGGAAACTGGAGTATTTGTAAAAAAACATCCTCACCTATTCAGTAAAGCCGATAGCGTCAATGTTTATAAGGTAGGAAAAATCTCAAGGGATCCAACAAAATTGGCAATGCCAAGATGTAGAACAGCGTTCTGCAATAAAAACACTAGTCGAATGGCAATAAAGATATTTAATAATATACCGAAGGTTATTAGAGAACTGCGAACCAGCTTATTTCAAAAACATCTCAGAGCATGGCTTATTGAAAATTGTTTTTATACTATTAAGGAATTTATGAGTTATAAGACAAACGGAAAAGTTGCATGACATGAAAATTAAATTTGATAATTTTATTTAAGACATTTGTAATTTTATTTCCTTGGTTGACATTTGAAAGTTGACTTATATACAATTTGTAATTTATGATATTTGTAATTTGATATGTAGACAATTCTTGATTTAGTTTTTTTTTTGACATGGGAATCTAATTATTTTGTTTAAATTGATTAAATTAGAACTATTACTATTGTCACAAAATTTGCATGCCTAATTTAGTAGGCGGAATATGAAGAACTATTATGTATGTGTTATAAAATCTGTAAGATACCATATTTCAGGCAAATAAATGAATCTATCTTCTATCTATCTAACGGACATAAATTTTTATACGATATTTTCGGCATTAAACTCGTTCAAAAAAAATAATTTAAAATTATCTCGCAAACAATGTGGAGGGAAACTTTGAAATTGGAACGTTCCTTTTTACTTTTTACTTACAAATAATCATAATTTCAAAATAGACTACAACTGGCCAGTCTCTCATACATAAAACCTTTTTTTCGCAATACTGTGTGAGTGGCCTGGTACAGATTAGTCGTTAAAGTTAAATCAAAACAATAAACAAAACCTGATTCTAATTAATTATATTTCTTGGCAGTCAACCCTGACTATCATGTCCGAGCTCGGATTTCAACGATCCCTAAAACCGTTGCTTTGAGAATTTCGCATAAAGTCTGGTTCACACACACTTGGAAATAATTGAACATCGTCAAAAGCTTACTTCTATTAGCACGCGCACGGCACTTAACCCAATCACTAGGATATGTCAAAATTAAAATCTTTTTCACTTTAGTGTTGATGAAAATGTTTAGCCATGTAGTGCGAATAGATTATTTATGTTCACAGAGCAGTTGAATATTTGCTCAGATCAAATGGTTTGCTCATCAGGCTGATGATTTGAAAACGTGTCTCGAACACAAACGACGTCTAGAATTAAGAGCATAACAATGCCTCAACAGTAGTACATACTAATTCCATGGCCTCAACTGTCATCTCTGTGTTCGACTGACAAATTTGAATTTCGAACAACCCTTTGAAGCTGGTTGCTTCTCAGTATAGTTTATAGAACTGTGATTGCTTCTATGTGCTAATGAACGGTGATGACGCATCCATCCATCTTTCCTTTGATTCCACGATCCGCTCTGCACTCGTAATAGACAAACTAAACTGAGCATACCATAACAATTCAAATGCGATCTCGTTTACAAACGGCGCTGCGTATGACGTCACTCGCTAGTTGCATTATTTATGTGCCCGTTTTGTGTTGTCAGAATAGGGACTGGGACTCGTGAATTGAGATTATATTTTACTTGAATAATTCATATGGTACCTATGTTAAGGATTTTGTGAGTGGCGAGTTTGTTAGCAGACAGACATTTTCATTTCAGTTGCTCACGGACCGAGACTTTTTGTGTCAAAAGTTGACTAGGGTTACTTACTTCAGTGAATGTTCTAGATGTTGACCTTCTTCCTAGTTTCGTGTTCTTCAATAAAAAATGTCCACGTCTTTGGTTTTAAACAAAGAACGGCGTAAATACCTAGATACGCCTATTCTACTCATTTAAAAATTAAAAACAGAGTATTTCATCTCTTGTAGCCATTCAAGATGTAGAGCGTTAAAAACGGCACAATTGTCTGAGACCTTGAGCTCTGAAATCGCGTATCGTCCTATTATAATGTCCCCCATTTGTGTATGACGCTTCACGTCCGATGCCGCGGGCTGGGTAGCAACACAGATGTGTATTCTTTGGAAACGGCTTTTGAAACGCAAATACCGCAATTAATGTTGTTGAACTCTTTACTCCTCCTCGTCGAATCGTTGAGCTCCTTAGTTCTGAGTTGAGCTGCATGATTACTGACAAATGCGTGCACTGACGGACTGGTCAACTCGATCTGTGTGGTTCTTTCTTCAAAAGACCATTTCAGACACCAATCTACATAATCTTCACATGATCTGACAAAGATTATGTCTGGATATTAAAAGAGACTGTGACCTCTAAGTTTGTTTCGGCCTTTCTTTTCAGAGTAGTCAGATAGGAAACGTCTCATCTAGCTCTTAAAATATGAATGACGTGTAAAAGTGTTTGTACAAACATACTTACAGAAATAAAATCATTTATCGTTATCATTAACTGTCAAAATGCAATACCCCGCAGTGTTATCTGTTTTCCATGGCTTAGTATCTCTGAGATGATGATCTTCGGTTGTGTTTAAGTGTGGATTTATAACTTATATCAGTGAAAACACGTGTAATCTATCTATCGTGTAATATAAGTTCAGATCAATACATAAGTGTAACCTAATTTGTAAGTAAACTATAACATTTTTGAATAAGAGGTAGGTAGGATAGAGGGATGCTTTACTAAGTACGTAAATAAACCAAGCTAATACCTATAATATACTTAAACCAAATCTTCTTTACTTAGTTTATTGTTGACCTAATCAATGCGGGGCGGAACAAATATTAACATATTGTTAAAAAAAAAACTCAGCACCCCGAATAATTTATGTTTTGTTTTTTTTCCTTATCATACACGGTGTCATGCCATGTCATGGTGTCTACATGCCACCGTGGCGTAATAAATATAGTTTGTTGATTCTTTGGTAGTTGTAAGTACTAACACTAGTTTCTAAGTCGTTTGTAACTTTGTATACTAACCAAATGGACGTTATGGGTCCGTAATAAAATACTTTTATTATTTTTATTCTCATCGTTTTCGTACCAACAGCAGTCTTATTTTGGTTATAAATGAAAAATAACACTTGTTCATTAGTCTTAACTCTTCCGGGCAGCTGTCACCCATCAGGCTTGTATTCGTTGCTGAAAAGACAGTAGAAAATAATATTACTTACGTCATTCATTTAGTTTTGTCAGTGTGCTTGGCATGTTGCTTTTTTCACCCACTTTTAATAAAGTAAAATTCAAAACATTTTCCTAACATGCAAATCTTCTCATAGGTCGATAATTGATACAATATCTCATAGGTCGATAGTAGGTCGAAAATTGATACAGATATTTTAAGAAGCAATTTGTTACTTGGCATTCCACTAAAATCGCATTTGCTTATTCTCTCAACGCAAAGAACTGAGATAAAACTGTTTTTGTCACCCAAATGTTATAAATAAGTACCTATAGCTGTACGAGAGCCTTTCGTCGCGTGTTTAAAATCGGAACTAACGCCTCCAACTTGTTTAAAAAATAAAAAATGCTTACCAATAGCGTTAAAAATACATTTAAGCACTCTAATTTAACTTAGTCAAATATGAACCCTTCCACACAAGACGGAAGGTCTTATATGGAAGTGCGCCTTGCCGTTTCTTCCCAAGCATGTGCACTCACAAGCCTCTTCCAGTAGCTAACAGTACATCTGTGACCACTGAAGAACCGTCTAAAGGCCTATTCAGACAGAGCTACACACACGCTAATGGTTTCGACATGTGATGTGCATTACGGTGTCTGCGGCAAACTATGTATTCGTAGATACAAGCAGTTTAATAAAACAATTATAGTTGAGGGTCTTCATATACAGGATACATTTTTAACAACGTAACGTGTAGGAGGTATAGGAGTTAGATGTTATGATTCAGAGTTTTTGTGGTGTGAAACTTAACATAACATCACGCCTTGAAAGGTTGGGTCGCCATTTATGTTTAAGAGGCTGACAAGAGCTAAAGCTCGGTCACTGTCAGACTGCATAGAAAAGAAAGAGAAGTGCGATGACGAAACACTGGTAATGTATTGCAAAAAAATGAAGCAGTTATCTATTTCCAAAAAATCTATGGATTGGACAAAAAAATGCAACAATATTAATCAGAATGATGAGGATGTATATTAATATGGTTTTGCATCGTTAAAATAAATATTTTCAGGTATCTTCGTGATTTTTGTCGATCTTATTAAATAAGTTTTATTGTGTTTTCAATCTATCACAATATCTAACTAGCATATTATATCCTGAAGAATATCATAATATATTTTTCTGTTTTTTTTTTTTAACTGCAATTTGTAATAAACTTTAAGGCATTAAAATCTTGCGTTTAGGGCCCGTGGTCCCCTTAAGTCCCATGTAATAGGGTGCGAACCTAATTGCCGTCAACTCGGCACAAATCCAGACTCCGGACTGCTACTGAGGAATTCTAGACAGAAAAACCCATTAACACTGCCCGACGCGACGTGGGAATCGAACCCAAGACCTTATGCTCGCAACGGTAAATAAATGGTGAAATTGTTACCGATCCTGTACCCAATTCGCATGATAGTCATCGACTATTATCTAAAACACATGTTAGACGTACTATTTATGGAGCTATAAAAACATAATTCTCTTATTTTAAAGTATCTTGAGGATTGTCGGATGCGTGTATTAAATGGTAGTAAGTTATAAAAGTTTGAATGCTGTGCCAAGACATGTATCACGGTATGTCACAGAGAAATGTGACAAAACTCCTGATACTTGTATGTTTGCTTTTATTACTTCAAATCACGAGGTCACAAACAGTACTTTTGCGTGAAACCAGGAACATCCCGTACCGTGAATGAAGGTTCGCTTTGTTTGAAGAAACTGGGCGTACAGTTACTAATGAGCTCATTAACAGACGCACGACTAGGTGCGCCCTTCGTAAAGGGAACCCTACCAAGTTGTTTAACACGGGATACGGAAGGTTTACACTGGTATGTTTGTCTTATATTCAAGTAACTATCAAACCATGTCGTGATATGATTATTCTGTGAAGAGACCACACATGCCATCAGCGATATTAATAAATTTGTAGTTAATTACCTACCATATTTCCATAACTCATTATTATTCCCATCTTTCCTAACAATACCGCCCATTCACACCTACAGGAATCACGACACTGGAATACCCAGCCACTTAATATTCATAACACTTCTAATAATATCAATTTTATATTCTTCTCTCGTTCAAGTCGGCTCGTCCGCGTGAACGAGGCATGGTGCCGGCGGTAAACGACCAATGCGTTCGCTGTAAACTGTTTACAATAGGTACGGATGCGTGTATGAGTGACGTAGGTGTACCGTTGTGATTTACTAGCACTTGAACTGCATATTTGTGTCTAGGCGCGTCTGGTCGAGCTTTGATTCTCGATTGACGCATTCCATGTCAGTGCGGTTAAACTCCATGCTTATTAGTTGGCGAATGGATATTTGCTCGTGTGCAGTCTGCATCGTAATGGCGAGGCGATAAAAGACGAATGCATTCTGTTTAAAATGCATTTGTGGCTAGGAATATATGTACCGTTATGAATGTTGAACAGTTTGTGGTACTAGGCTAAGAATAATGCACCCCAAGCAGGTCTTCATGTTGCTAGGCTATTTCACAAGTAACACGAGAGCGCTTGGGCAGTCGGCCCTGAATCCAAAAAAAGTAATCTTCTCACTGCAATTCAATAAAATACTCGTACCTATTGTTTGATTTTAAGACAAGATAAAATGCACTATATTTTCCCTAAACTCAGTAAAACGTCTATAAAATGCTCGGAAGCAAATAATATCGTCTTGTCTTAAGGCGGTGTCTTGCAGTGCCTCTCGGCGGTTAAAAATAATAACGAAATTATAAAATGAGTTCTCAACATGCCCCAAAAAAGAACAAGCCTAACTTTTTATAAAACTTTTATATGGTTTCACGAGATGGAGTCTGTCATTTTTATGTTTTTTTTTCGTTCCAATTAATATAATTCGTTTCTGTCTTCACACAGCGCTTGACCGCATGTTCAATTTTTTTTAAATCTTTTTTTCCTAACGTTGACATTTGGCTAGATTTAAAGGGGTCTAAGAAAGTTACAAAGTATTGCAATCTTGCCTTAATAAACATTTCCCAGGCAAAATGCGTCAGACTCAGTATTGAGAGAGCTTTCGCATTACACTGAACACTTGGGACTTAAAGCTCCTTGATTTACATTCGCTCCAGTCAGCATTGTAATTCCATCGCCGATAAAAGACGATGCATTCGGTGCAAATTGTTCTCAATGTGTACATATGCGTACGACGGGGGAGAGAGTACCGCTTTAATGCTTATTATTGTGTAAATACTTCATATATCACCAAGCTGTGTCGACATAAAGAGCTGCCGATGTTATGATAGCCTGTTAGAATAGGTGCTTGAATATCGCTGCATCTTATTTAACTGGAAGGTGTTTCAAACAAAAAGCTTTGTTAGCATAGCAAGCAGTCTGCAAATGTGATGTGTTCATTAACATTAAGATGATTGAAGATTGACGGTAGGTCGGTTTTCAAATAGCAATTTTTTTTTGGAGCTTTTGTGATTGTGCTTTTGTGTGTTTAATGGAATAAAACACTCGACGAAGACGAATATGCTATGCTTAAAGTTTCCTTATGTGATCGAAAAAGAAATGCAGAAATCCGCAGAAGAATCAAGAGAAACCGACATATCCCGAAGAATTGCCAACCTTAACTGGCAGTGGGCAGCGTACTTTGCTCGCAGTACAGATAGGCGATGGGGACAAAAGGTTCTTAGGCGGAGACCCCGTACCGAAAGACGTAGCGTTAGAGGGCCTCCCACAAGGCGGACCGATGTCCTTGAGAAAGCCTCAGAGATCCACTGGATGCGGGAAGCGCAGAACCATATGTCCAGAAGTGGACGTATTCCGGCTGAAATAATGAAGTAAATTTTGGCGTATAAATTCTTGCACCACAATTGGAACCTCAAAATTATCTGTATTCTATCTCATCTACACTCTATGGTGTCTATATTCTTTGATTTTAGTACAAGCTGTGACACAGCTTTCATCACCTGCAGGAAGTAACAAAGGTCTATTCTAAAGCCACAATAGTGTTATTTCTATGCCTTCGCTTATTCATGCTCATTCGCCATAAAACTTGATAGACCAGCCCCGCTGTCTAAAGTAGTTGCTTTGCGGTCTTACGATGCGTCATAACCGGCTCAATCTATGTTTCTTATGTCCTGTTAAGAGTTCAAAGTACAGCTATTGGATTTAATCTTCCTGGTTCCAAATCAGGCATATCTTGTTGTCTAGATGCGTTAATCATGAGCTTAAATAATGAAGCATATTAACTCACGAAACAAGGATCATCAATCGTAGATAGTGTACCATGTAAAGAATGAATCTGGGGAAGTCATACCTACTCTCATCCATACTAAAATAGTATGATACTATCCAATATTTAAAATTCTCGTGTCGCAATGTTTGTTACCAAACTCCTCCGAAACGGCTGGACCGATTTGTATGAAATTTTGTGTGCAATCGGCTAGGTCTGAGAATCGGCCGACATCTATTTTTCAAAAAAAAAGTAGCAAAACTACGTTTGCGGGGTCAGCTAGTATCTCGTAATATTATAAATTGGAAAGTATCTCGGTCTGTATGATTTTGATCAAACTTGGCAAGGAGATAGATGGCATCCTGGAGGAGGACTGCTGCGACCTGCTTTTTGTCCCGGTGGAACATTCTCGTGGGATAATTTACGACATCCACGTGGGCGAAGGCGCGGGCAGAAACTTTTACTATATCATTAATTGATTTAAATCCTATCTAATATTGTAAATGCGAAAGTAAGTTGGTTTGTTACGCTTTTACGGCCAAACTACTGAACGGATTTGGATAAAGTTTAGCACACAGATAGACCATGACCTGGGTATGAACAAAGGCTACTTCTCGTCCAGGATCGTAGAAGAAGTCGCAGGCAACAGCTAGTCTCATTATAAGTACTGCCTCTGCTATAACTTGATATCTTGCTAGTTCAGAAAAGAGAAATTCAGCTCTTTCAGCGGTTTTACACAAAACTATCAGAGTACTTACATAACTGAAAGCACTCACCAACAATGCCACAAGCCTACTAGTTAAGATTAAAACCGTTGAACGTGTAACTCACCCAACAAATTCAAAAACAAAATAATTTTAAGTAGTAAAGTATCGAAGACCGTAACCTAGAATAAATGTATTGAATTATGTTATCTTACATTCTGTCAAAAAGGTATCGCGAATGGATGATTTGTTTATGGTTCCAAATTCAAAGTTATTGTTTTTTGTTGTTGTTAGATTGGCACAACTGTTTTCCATTTTGGCGCGGAGTTTGTTTCGAGTTGCATCTAGTTATGATTTAGATTAAATACAGTGCTGTGTTTAGTAAGATCATATCTAGTGTGTATTGCGAATTTCAAAATGGACAAAAATATCAAACCAAGATTTTGTTTCGCCACTGGAATTTCGTGTTCTGAGTCACAAAAAATTTTACAAAAGGCTTACGGTTAATCGAATTAAAAAAGTACTTATGAGTGGTACAAAGCGTTCAAAAGCGGTGGAGATGTGATGGAAGATTTGCCTCGCTCTGGTAGGCCACCAACGTCTTCAACTGAAGTTAACATAGCAAAAGTGAAGAAAATAGTGACTGAAAATCCTCATTCAAGTTTGAGAGGGATAGCCGCTGAACTTTCTGTGTCCCACGAGTCAATCCCTACCTTTTTAAATACTAACTGGGGTTTGAAACATGTTGCCTAGGCTAGTCCCAAAAGACCTGAATTTTCTCCAAAATTTCAATCGCATAAGAGTCGCTGAGGACATGCTAGAACGAGTCAATTCCGACCCAACATTCATGAAACGCATTGTTACTGGTGACGAGACGTGGGATATGAATAACTAAAATCTTGTGTATTTTTGTTCTATTCTCGGTACTTTCTTGACAGAATAGTATAATCTCATGTCAGTAGTTCGTTTGTATTCTTGAGGATTAATTATTTTAAACCTTAATTTTTTTTAAAGGCAAATGGTACCGATACCTCTTGGATACGCAACGAATTGGCAATTAAGAGGGTTGCAGTTTGCAATGAGCCGGTGGCAACAACTGTCACCTTCACTGGCCTTTTTTCAAACCTACAACATTGCAAGTCGACATTGTTAATCATCAATGTTTTACTTCATAATGAAGTAATTATTTTTAAATGATCGGAGGTAAATTACCTCAACCTCCACCAAAGCCATTTATAGATGATTCATAGTACAAAGTCCTCGCATAGTCGTGTAGTTGTCTATGAACCGCCAATCCATTGCCATCGGGTGTAGATTGCATTGGTGACGCAGATGTACAGTTGAGAATACTGTTATGTGTATTTGTGTCTCAAGGTGTGTCTGTCTGTCTGAGAGAGTTGTCATGTATTGTTGTCGTGTATGAGGTATGTGACGTTGTGTATAAATGTATACCTAATGAACTTGTAGTGTGGGTGTGGGAAAATGCATCTGTTATTTGCATAGAATTAGTGACTTCTGCTGTCAAAGGCACTGAAATTCATTCATTCGATTATTTCTAAATGAACAAATCTGTATTATCATTTTTGTTTTGTTGGATTAGTGTTTCTCAAGCAGTTCGCGTAGTATACGACCATAGAAACGATTTTTTTCGAAATAAGAATAGACAAAATGACATATGAATAAAAGAAATCTGTCATTTTGTCTATTCTTCAAAACCAGGTCAAGCTAAGCGTACAGGGACAGAAACAACGAAAGGACTTTTTACTGTTATTCGATTAATATTAGGTACTCCTGTTAGGTGTATCTCATTACCTCCTGTAAATTTTCGGAATAAACTGATGGTAATTCCGTCAATATTCCGGTTTTCTTTCTTAAGTACGTATCTATTTCCAAAATGTGATAACACTTGACAAGCTAACTTTAGTTTGTCAAGTGTTAACACACTATGCCTATTAGATACCTATGTAACAAACTCAATTAGTCTCTGCGGTTTTTTTTAAAGGGCTAAACCAAAGTGAAGTTATTTAAATACTTGTTTTAAATAAATTAATAGTCTAGTTCAGACTCTAAATTCTAAAACGCCAAGATGTCCAGGCCCCTATTATAAGTGACTACTTGTTTGGACTTTAACGCAAATCACGACTATTTTATTACCATTGACATAACGACACATCGCTTCTAAAATAGGAATAAATACTTATTATGTACCTACTGACTTTCCTACGTTCACAAGACCATCTCACACGTGATAGGTTTTTCTTTGAAGTATCAATCTTAAGTTCAACACACCTCGAACATTCAATACTTTCATAGTTTTTGTTAGCACTTTTATGCTATTCTTCTGTCTGACGATGTTCAATAGCCATAATCGCCATAAATTATAAATAGTTACTTATACTCTTTGTAACACCACGAGTGTCATTGAAAATTCGAAATTCGAAATTTCGAAATTTAAATTCGCGTATGGAACCGCAATCGGTAGGTTACATACGCACCAAACTATGACGCATTTGAAATAAAAGCAGAGAATATTATGTTTGGTAGAGAACCAGGGATGACGCGACCGGACGGACGTACTCGTATGTTGACTAGAATATTAATTACATAAGTACCCTACAGAGCTTTTGCCGTCTTCGACCATTTTTCCAGGTACCATTTTTACCATTTTTCCACCGGAAACGACACACGAACTATGAACTACCAATTTTTTTTTCGTAAAAGCCTATTTTAATGATTTATTTCTCTTTGTTTACAGGTAAGCTGAGCAAAATATGTATTCCAATGTAAGTTAAGTAGTTTCGAAGCGAAAAACAATCTTGAAATTTAAATACTTTTGCGTAACTTTAGTTTACTCTGTGTTCCGCAAATGGCTAAGGCGCTGGCGTCGCATTCAACGTTCCGAGCAGATGGTTCGTATCTAGGCAGACACGCGTAACTTCACCATGTACACGAGTTCGGGCAAAATTGCACAGATGGCGCTGTTTTAAATTTAGTAAAAAAATCTTTTTATTTGCATCGTTTTTCTTGTTATTTTCGAGTGATGGTTGGACAACCAAAAGCGTAATGAAAAACTAACAAAAACCAGAAGTCTTCAACCAGAATTCTCATGCTTAAAAAACGTTCAAATTCTAGTCGCAATCTTTTCTCAGCGACAATCAAAGTTAAAACTTGTCAAATGGATGCAAATTTATTGTATTTTTGACATATAGAGACTGAAATTACAATGCAAAATACTGGGGAATTGCCCTTTGTCCATTAACAAAAGATAATCATGTAATTTTCACAACTTTTTCTTAAATTTTTATGTTTGATTAATAATACCAAAACGAAATGATTAAAAATACAAAGTAATTCAACAAAAAGTAGCTTTAGAGGTAAAAGGACAAATATTGTGACTGAAATCCTAAGTTACTTAATTAGATCTTTCTTTTATTTTGTGTTTAGTAAAAACCTACAGATGTAACTTTTTGATGTTAAGAATGTAGCGTTTGTAAGTTAGAAACTTCCATTGCAACGCAACTCCTTTTAAAATTTGGCTATTGTCTGTGTTATTCCAAATTGAGTTGGAATAAACATATTAATATTTGGTATTACTTCCTACGGATAGTCCCGTATCTCGAATAACATAATATCAGTGCTCGTCTCCAAACAAAACAATTAATATTCATCTCACCCAAACAAAACAATTCATATTCATCTTATAAATTTTACTTCGCGATTGTTGAATTCTTATATCCGTATATCCTGCGACCCAATGCATTTCTTATTATAACTGGAAAGCTTTTGGGACAAATGTACTGCCGTTTAAATGGAATATTCAGTATTGTAGCATCCATTGTAGAAATTTCTTATTCACTGTTCAAGCGAAATACTTGAATAGCGGGGAGTTTCAGTATTTGTGAGTCTAATAGCTTCTTGAATTGACTATGTGGATATTATAGGAAAGCTGAAATATTGTATTGAGTGAAATATGAGTAAGCCTCATTTAGGTACTCGATGTAAGTTTCTTGTCTGTGGTATACAATAAAATTGAAGCAACAAATGACTTGCATCGTCTAAACACTCAAAATCAAAATCAAAATATTTTATTTCACATAAACCTACATGGGCACTTATGAAACGTCAGATTCTAGGTGCACGGTTCCAATTGGTCGTTTCCTATGGAGAAGAGCCGGCAAGAAACTGCATGGTTACTCTTTTAAAAATATTTGTCTTTTACAAAAAAAATTAGTTACAGTGTTAATAGGTATGGGAGGACAGTGCAGGCCTGTCAAAAAGTACCATATGTTAAACAAATAGACAATGGTATATAAATTTACAATCCACAAGGCCTACGACGTTCTCACATTTACAAAATATAGAAATAATCTAATAGAATAAAATCAAAACTAATTAAAAATTGTAGGTATATAATGTCAAATAATGAAAATATTATGTCAGAGTTATTTATAAGTCAACATCTAATAATAAAAAATAAAAATTAAACACCATTATTTGGGAGCACTTATTAGAAATTTACATAGTGATGCCGTTTATGAGGTACCAGGGAATCCACATGTGCAGAGGGAATTATTGCCAAACTTTCTTGTCTTCGACGTAGTCTTTAATGTTATAGTACGCTTTTTTGATAAGGACACGTTTGATGTGGGTTTTGAAATTTCCATCGCTAAGTTCTGTAACCGACTTTGGCAACTTGTTATAAAAGCGGATACTGTTTATCAAAAATGATTTGCTTGTTTTAGTTAATCTAAATTTGGGTATAACGATTTAATTTTTACTACGTGTATTTATATTATGGAAATCGCTTCTTATTTTAAAAAGTCCTAAGTTTTTGCGAACATAAAAAATACTTTCTAAGATATATAGAGAAGGCAGAGTTAGTATATCAATTTCTTTGAATTTGTTTCTAAGAGATTCGCGAGGACCCATTTCATAGATCGCGCGGATTGCCCTCTTTTGTAAAATGAAAATTGAATCTACGTCAGCTGCTGATCCCCACAGCAGAATGCCATAAGACATAATACTGTGGAAATAAGCAAAGTATACTAACCTAGCTGTGGCTATATCGGTCAACTGCCTTATTTTTCTTACTGCATATGCAGCTGAGCTTAATTTACCTGAAAGAGCTCTAATGTGAGCGCCCCATTGCAATTTTGAATCTAAAGTAATTCCTAGAAATACAGTTTCATTAATAGCATCTACTTTCTTGCCATCATGTTTTAATTTAAAACCCACTTGGGGTACATTTGGTAATGAGAACTTAAAACATTTAGTTTTGTTCGCATTGAGTAAAAGATTATTAGCTGCAAACCATTTCGAAAAAACAGCCAGACTATCATTCACATGTAAGACATCCCTATCTTTTCTATCTATTTTAAAAATAAGAGAAGTGTCATCAGCGAATAAAATTATATCTGATAAGTTAGCCATCATGTAAGGAAGGTCATTAATATAAACTGAAAATAAGAAAGGGCCTAGAATTGAACCTTGAGGCACGCCCATCTTAACTAAGGATCCCGAGGACGTCGCCCCGTTAACGTTCACTTTCTGTTGCCTGTTTGATAAATAGGAAAGAACAAGATTAGCGGCTTGTCCACGAATTCCGTAGTGGTGTAGTTTACAGATCAGTGTATTGTGGTCAACGCAGTCAAACGCTTTTGAGAAGTCACAGAAAATGACAATTTGCATCCTGGGACTTCTCCCAGGATTCCAAAATGTGACTGACCAGTTTTACTCCCGCATCAGTCGTCGACCTGCCTTTCGTGAAACCAAACTGGCGACTATGTAAAATTCCATTTGAATTAAAATGTGACAACATCTGGTCTAGCATGATTTTTTCATAGATTTTACTCAATGCTGGTAGCATAGATATAGGTCTATAATTAGAGGGATCACTCTTACTACCCGATTTGAAAATTGGTACTACTTTACTATGTTTCATTAAATCAGGAAACGTAACGCTGTCTAAACATTGATTAAATATGCCTGTTAGGACAGGGGCAATTGTGTCAATAATATCTCCAAGAACCTTAACGGAAATCCCCCATAAGTCTTCAGTGTTTTTAATGTTAAGACTTTTGAACGCTTTTTTAATTGTGACAATAGAAATAGGCTCGAATTTAAAACTAGGAATGTCCTTACTGAAGTTTTCTTTGAGTAAAGATTCAGCTAATACAGATGATGAGGGAAGAGATTTCGTAACCTCAATTGGGATGTTGGTGAAGAAATTTTCTAGTGACTCAGCAACCTTCAACTTATCTGAAATGGTTTCATTATTAATTTTTAACGACAAGTCATTCTGATCTCGCTGTTTTGTGTTTCCAGTTTCTTTGTTAATTACCTGCGACACAGCTTTTATTTTACACTGTTTGAACTTATGGTTCTATGTTAAAGGATATGGTCCAACCACTGTGCATTGGCAATGGCGGCCGTCAGTGGCTCTTAGGTAATGTCTTCACTCTTATTTTACAAGGTTAGTACGAAAGAAAGAAAAAGCATTTATTGGGACTCGCACAGTACATAGTTAAAACTAAATTATAGAAAAAAAAAGTTCTGTGCGAAGCCAAAAGGCCCCCATCTCAGCATGATGCTGCAACACTTAAAAATAAGTGAAACAGCGCTGGTATTCTGATAGGGCCCACTGTGCCGTCACGGACAGTTACAGAAAAAAATAAAATGAAAAAAATTACAATATGTAAAGTCAAAAAATAAAACATTGTAAAATATTTTAGCTCCAACGCAAACCGCGTGTCAGGACCCGACGTAGCATTCTTGTCTATGCCTTTAATGTCTGTGGCACTCTTTGTCAGTCAGTGATCTGACTGTTCTGTAAACTTTATGGCACCGCTCTGTGACACTGACAAGCAAGTAGAAAGTGGACGCAAATGCAAATACACTACTACTGGTGCTATACTTTGAGTAGGCAGAATTCGTCATGTTTCAGTCGCTTTTTTTCACATTATTGCTTAGCTAAACAACACTCAGAATAACTGACCCAGCCGTAAAAAGAAAATTCAGTTAGGTATTGTATTGTTTATCTCCTTCAACAACCCCTAATAAACTTTCGCCACATCTTTTTGGGAAGCCACACACCGCTAACTCAATTCCAATAAAAATAATAACCAACATATGTCCAGCAGCCATTGAATCTGTAAAAGTAAAAACTGCAGATCAAAGCTCAAGATTGCTTTTAAATGTTTCTCGGAAACGGTTGAAGGAAAACCTTCGGGAGCATTAAAATATGTATCGGGCAAAAATAACAGATGGTCTCCCCTTAAGGTAACGAACTGGAAGATGTATACTGCATTCGCGTTTTAGTTTCCAAACATGTAAACAAATAATTATGTGTTTTTGGAAAACCAACTTTAACATGCACTCTTGAAGTTTAATTTGCGATGCAAGTTTTATTTTTTGATGACTTTTTACAGTCATTCTGATATTAACTTAATGTACACCATTATAAACTTGACATTTTGTTTTAGTGGAAATAACATTAATTGGAAGCGATGATTTGTACAGACTGTAGGTAGCTCTCCTCACAAAAGAGGGGCCGTGGGCTCTCACAATGTTAGCTCCGGAATATATAAGTTGTTTGCCTAAAATATTGTTATTTACTTATCATTTCTGTGGCAAATCTGCGGATAATCGAGGTTTGTTTACAAAACAAAAGTGTCCTTTGAAAAGGACAAAGGGAAAGCTTAATGTATGTTTCGTGTGTGTTTTATGTAAGTTGTCCCTAAATATGGAACTGGTCATGTTTTAGTTATGTGAATTGTTTGTTACTAACGTGACTTTGTTCATTATTAACCTACAAGTAATATATGAAGGGAGCAAATATACGTATTATAAAGTCCAAATTTACTTCCAATATATTATGCTCTTTAGATTCCAATCACAACTATCATTCTTTGTAAGTTGTATTAAAGGCTTAAAACACGGCAAATTGATGTAGGGTGTTTATTTGATAAACTACTAGTTTTCGTTTTTATGTTTCATTAATTTGGCGATATCTGTACTTTTAGTATAAGTTTTAAATAACTAAAAACCCTTCTATCACCTATATCATTTACTTACAACTAACGCAAAATACCATATGAAAGACACCAAGATAGAGATCATTACTCAAAGATGGCCCTGACAAATCGTTTCTAGTTCATTGAATGATTGATTCATTCGTTCGATAATAGGCTAGCAGTCAACAGGTGAACGATGAACGGTGAACGTCTGATTTACTTACTCTTAATGCTTTTCCAAAGCACTCGAGCCTAATTCTTTGGCTTTTCCCTTTTCAAAATCATGTGACGGGGGTCTTGTCCAAATGTGAATTGGGTCCGTTGAGACGTTTTAGGGCTTAAGTCGATGTGAGATAAACTGGAGTTGGGTTCTGATGATTGATTTTTAGGGGAGCTGCTTCTTTGATTTATTGATGTTCATGTTATGTGAAAGAGGCAGGAAGAATAAATAATCATAAAATCATGGTTGTATTACAACATAACCTTGTATTTGCAATAAGTACTTGTGGACACATATCCAGACTTCAACTGCTAATGATTTCCAAATCAAAAACCTGTATCGAATCCTGCACCGTACAGACATCTCACTGAGAGTACAAAACCTATCTTCATAATATTCGTAATCTATAGGTAGGCTTCCCTAAGTTTGCCTTCACTTTTGGTCCTGCGCTATTACGATATTTAAACAAATAGCAATAAATGCTCGCCCCCTATTACATGGGACCTAAACATAGCAGTGGTGGCCCAGTTGTATCGGCCCCGACTTACGAGTTGTAGGCCGTAGGTTCGAACCCAGATAGGCGCTTTACTTTGTGTAAATAATTTAATCACCGCTGCTCTCAAAACGGCGAAGTAATACATCGTGGGGAGACCTAGAAACAAAAATTCGTAGACATGTGACATATACTAACACTGGGCCTTCGTGGTAGATTACAGCCCACACTCTCTCGAAGATAGGAGGCTAGTGCACCAGCGGTGGGAACATTTATTCTGATAATGCTATGCTTATGCTAAACATATTTGCTTGTATCAGAAACCCTTCATCAAACTGAACAACTTCCTCCATGGAACCAACATCGTAATCGAGAAAAAGCCGTATAGTTTGATGACATCATACAGAAATTTGACAACACCTTTCTAATGCGTGCTATAGATGCATCTCTGTAAAAACAAAAAAACTTACTTTAGCATTTATAAAAACATTTGGTTTGTTTACAAGTTTGGAAGTCGGGGGTAATCGATGGAAATACCGATCGGATGTGAAAATCTTTATGCATTTGATAGCCTAAGTCTAGAGGAATGCTAGAGGCTATTTGACATCAGGCTGTGACACTCGGGAGCCGTGCAAAAAGATAAAAAGTCAAAAAGAACGCAGGCGATGCGATGCGATGGGGTTGGTCGGGGGAACAAGAAAGTACAGGTCATTGGCAGGAGCTAGTGTGTATTAAACACATTTCATATTCCTCCCCAGCACTAAAAACCTCAGCAATTAACGTTTAATTAATAAAACTTAATTGCTTTACAATTGTTTATTGACCATGGAAATGTCTAAATTAGTTTGCCTTCTTTTATTAGGGACGCACGTACGTATATTCACGAACTCTCAGTCTAATTTATTATTCATTGTTTCATTACCTAGTTAAAAAGACCAGGTCGCCATGTTTAACAGAAAATGAAAAAAACTAGCCTGTATTTTCTGTGCGCTGAAAGTAAAACTAGGTACCTGCACAATTTATTCTGGACTAGTTTTAGTTATTGAAGTTTTGGTTTTAAAAGTCTTCTATAAAATTACGTCTTTTGATGTATAGTTTTCAATTCATTTCCAATTTATTCTTGTTGAGATCCATAATGAAGGTAATTGGAAGTTCATATTTTTTTACCTTCAGCCGCACAAAGAAAAAAAAACGTGCAAGACATACGCTAATTGATATTTCGGTTAAAACAACCACTTTCGAAAATGAAAATGAACACACCTTTTCCAGTATAAACATTTCTGTATTTAAATTATTTCAGACGTACAAACTTGGCAGTTAACAGCAACATTTACCTCTTGAAGACAACCTTTTGATTTCGACCCTCGAAGGGAATTAGAGAACTAACTTTACGAAAACGAAAACGGAATTGAAATTATGATGTTTGGGGCATCCCACACATCATAATTTCCATTCAATTTCGATAAAAAACTACAACTTTTTCTTTAAGTGACAAGTGAGATACCTTTATACTTCACGACTATAAAGATACAAAAAACTTTCAATTTTATGTTTACATAAAATTGAAAGTTTTAATAAAAACTACAAATCTTATTAAAATTTGGAAATCATGACAAAAATATACCTGTTTTGTAAATCTAAAGTTTTGTTATAGGTGCTGTAATCCATTTTTTTAAGATATCGAAACGACTCTTCGAAAAGATTTTCATGTCGGTAAAATCTTGAATAATATTTAAAATGCTTATTCCACAAATTGCATGTCAAGAAGTTCATTATTACATTCATTCAATACCTACTTCGTAGAATTTATCCTAGACATGTAAGTACCTAAGTAATATTAATGCGGCTCTCCCCTCGTAAGGAGCTTTCTTAGAAAAGATTGTGTGTCATAAACTATGATTTTTCTCTATGAATATTATGGCAGTTGAGTGCTGAAGGCAAAAAGCCTGAAAGGGACAAATAAATTGCTCTATTGTCAATTCATAACATTTTTTCATGTGATTTTTGACTGTTCTTTCTTGATAGTTTTGTGTTACTTGGTTGTTCTTGATTAATTTATGAGTATTGATTATTTTATCTTTGGACGTCGAGCTTACTTCTACTAAATGCTGAAGATTGTAAGAATATATTTGCATTATTTAAACTCAATCTCCTTTTTATTATATAGATGCATTACCAGGGGCGTATTTACCCTAGGGCCAAAAGGGCCATGGCCCGGGGCGGCAAGCTGCGAGGGGCGGCGCGAGCCGCACCTCGTGCTCAGCTTTGTCCGTCTTTCTTTTTGACTTTATATGTCTGATGAAATTAAAAAAAAAGCCTACCTAATTAACAAAAACTCAAACTCATTTGGTTGTAAGTTTGATAGACATCAAGACGCGGGGCTATCGCTTACTGCTCGGCGGCGGGGCGGCGACAATATGTCCGTCGGACTCCGTCGCGACTCCGGACTAGCCAGGATGTTTCGACGTTGCTCGTGTCGTTTTTGTTCATGTCGTTTTTGTTCATGTCCATAAGCGAGAGCTATGGTCAGCGAGAGACGATGCTTGTACCAGCCTTGATAAAGATTGGAGCCAAATAATAACGGCTCTTGAAGCTATAAAAGTGACTTTGCCCACCAAAAAGCTTTGGTTAAAAATAAAGCTGTAGGGCTTTTGGCTCGAGGATACGGTGGAGTAAACGGTATAGGTCTCCTAGCCTGGGCGGAGCACCGCCGTGTCCTCGCGGAGGCGATCGGCGGCGGCGATCTCTCGCTCCCGGCCAACTCTCGCGCCCGGCCATCTCTCGCGCCCGGCCATCTCTTGCACCCGGCCATCTCTCGCGCCCGGCCATCTCTCGCACCCGGCCATCTCTCGCGCCCGGCCATCTCTCGCGCCCGGCCATCTCTCGCGCCCGGCCCTGGTCCAGGCCATGGTACGGAGCGAGAGTGAATGGGAAGCTGTCACCTCCTTCTGCGAAGCAGTAATGCTCGCGAAGGAGAGCGCGTGAGGGAGAGAACGTTGCTCCCTCACGCCCCTAGTAATCCCGGCTACCAAAGGCGCGGGCTTGCGGACGGCGAACATTTTAGCTCACTGTCCAGTAAGGACCGGCATCGGCCCTAACAGACGGGGTCCGTTAGGGCCAGTGTCTGCCGGGTTGTTTGGAAGTGATACCGTGGCCCTGGCTCAGGCAACTGAAGGAACACGGGTGGGTTTTAGTCAGTAAAAGTCTGACACGCCCTGCCGCTCCACCCAGAGCGGAAGAAGTCATTTAATGATTTCCCACAGAAAATAAAAGGGCTATTGGCGCAACAAAATTGGTTCAGGACGCAGCCTAATTCCGTAATACAGTATTACTCAGAATCTGAATAATTTTGAAGGATATTAATAGAGAGATAAGGCTAATCCTTTCCATATGTTCGAAAAATGTATCTGCTAAACAACGTAAATAACGCAATGAATGTTGTTTGACTTTCGAAATGAAAGCCACAGCGGGATAATTGCGTAACAGACTAACGGTAGGACGTAAGTGTATTACGCAATTATCCCGCCGTATTAAAACAATTTACTATCGGTAGTTTCCAAAATTCTACAAGGTGTCGACACGGACGTAGAGGAAGTTTGTAGTTCCCAGGTTTAACATTACTTTTGTAGAAAATCAACGGGAATATTTTGATACTTTTTAAGATTATGGTAAAAGAAAATTCTCAGAAGAAAACAGAAACAGTCACAAGAGAATAAATAATAATTATTAAGAGAAAGAAACGAGACGATGAGTGTCGCGAGGCAGAAGTGTTGTTCCAAGGATGTGATTTCAGGGTTAATACCTTCTTCGCAATATGTGACTAACTGTTGGGCGAGTTAGGGAAGCACAAAACTTCGTAAGACGTGGTTACCACAAATTTAGCATGTTTATGCAAATTGGATCCAATGTCTAAATAAGAAGTAAGAGAGAATGCATTAAAAAATGCTTGCCCAAAACATGCATAATCTCAGAAATAAAAGATCTTCAGTTAAAAATCGAAGAATGCTCACAGCTCGAAAACCATCCAGTTTTGACCCATAGTATACAATACTTAATTTGCTGCTAATGGCCTCTTGTATAAACCCTTTTCAAGGAATAGGTGGAATTTACCTGTCACCCTGTAGAAGCTGGCTTGACCCAATCCGTTAATTTAACAGTGTCATTGAAGAGTTTGATAACCAATCTGACCATCAGGAAAAAAAAATGTTGTTGGCATTCCCTCATTCTCAGCCCACATCAACACACTGCAGGATTTTATTTTACAGTGCAAGTTTTTGCTTTTTTCCGTTAATTTATGGGGCGGCAAACGTTATAGGCCCAGGGCGCTGAATCTTAAAATACGCCACTGTGCATTACACAGGTGTGAGTACTTTGTGCTATAGAGCTACCATTTACCGGGTATTTTCATAGATTGACTTGAATGTGCCCTGGCGGCTGATAGTATGTCATGCTCACTCAAATGTCTCGCTGACGGTGGCGCGTGTGTTGGATCATTAAGCTCCCTTCAAAATGGTTGAGCTGAACGGTGCTCATCCATGCGTCATGTTCGTGAACGGGCGCCGTCAGCTGGGACTGGTCATGATCACTTACGAGTTGTAGGTTGTGGGTTCACACCGAGGCACTTTACTTAGTGCAACTTATTCCATCACCACTGTTCTCAAAACGGTGAAGGAAAACATCGTGAGGAAACCGGCATGTGCTAGAAACAAAAAGTCGAAGACATTTGACATCTATCAACCCGCACTGGGCCGGCGTGGTGGATTACGGCCCACTCCCTCTCACCGAGACCCGCCTGTGTGAGAAATTATGTCAGTGTTAGTGTCATTTTGGTAAATATAACTGTAGCAAATGTACATACTTTATTTCACATAAACCTACATGGCCACTTATGAAACGTCAGAAGCTAGGTGCTAGGTTCCAATAAGTCGTTTCCTATGGAGAAGAGTCGGTTACTCTTTTAAAAATAATTAGCTTTTTCAATGTTTTCAAATTACAGTGTTAATTAGGTATGGGAGGATAGTAAAGGCCAGTCAACGAGTATCAGGTACACAATGGTCTACAAATCTACGGTCTAGAATACAGTAGGCCTAATAAAAGAAAAATAACGTTCGATCGCTATTTTGGAATAGGAAACACGAGGACAATAAAGCCCGTCTACCTATTTATTTACCTCATTTAATAAGTACCTTTGATATCAGGTTCACAAATAGAACATCTCCTAGACATACAACATAATTCCACATCACCCAGCCAAGGTCCCCAACACACGTCACAAAACAGAACTTATCACAACTTTATTCGACTAATCCCGGTATTTATTCTTCGTTGTCCAAATACTAATGTTTCCTAAGCCTTGTCTTATTCCCACCAATAATAAGTGTGTCCCTTATTTGGGACATTGGGACGTTAGTTGAATTCTTGGCAGGGGTGAGACAGTGAGGGGTGGTACATCTGCATAAATACGTAAAGCGGTCACGTTCGAGCCGACGACCATGCGTTTAACTTGTATCGTCTATGGACAAGGCGGGCTCGTTTGAATGGGCTAGTTGGAGAGGCGAGTAGCTGACGCAAGATAATGATTTGTTGGTGCAGTATTTTGATTTCTCGTGTGTCTGACAAAAGCGGTTGGTTGAAAAAGGAATCGGTCGTGCGTTTGTGTCGAGGGAAGAATAGACTAAGAGGCAGATGAATATTAGAAATCTGTCTATTCTATCTGTCATTGGGTCATGCTGCGCGTGCTGCTAAGTTCTTAAAATTAAAATGAGATGACACAATATATCATCAATATTGAAGAATTGCTGTCCCCTGATTATTAATCGCTACAAAAATCTTATCTCAAACGTTCGAGAACGATCTTATCGAATGCATTTACTTCTGCGATTACGATATTACTATAATACTTCACACTTATACTATTCGTATCTCTTCGACTTAAGTCTGAATTTAAACTCCACAAATTGTAACACCTTCACGAATTAAAAGCAAGTTCTTTCGTAAAGCTAGCCTAGCGTGTTCGACTGAACTGACAACTAGACATCTTTATGTACCGCGTCGTATCTTTCGAAGTAAATGTTAATAAATCTATATGATTGCGAATCAATACAGCCTATCTAGTATTTAGCTAAATTGCGAACACATTACCAGATTGACTCTTAAACTGATTTGACATGATATATCTACATGAATATTAGATTTAGTTCAGCAAATACGTTTATGTTTATTTATTATGTTAGGTAGCTAAATTGATTAAAATGGGACTGATTGCGTGTGGTAACAAGCTCCATTCTGAATTTAGGGAAATCACATAAATCATCATTCAACATCTTTCGGCAATCAATTGTGCCCCTAATTCGAGCCAGAATTCAGTAATTTCCAGTTGAATTATCTATCTATCGTGTAAAGTATTATATCAATTTCTGATAATCTTACACTTAGTTGAATGAAAGTCCATGCAAACGAATCCCAAGAACAAAACAATTTATATGGGTGCCTTCAACTTAAAAAATACTTCCGCCAACATTTTCAAAGTACAGGCAAGTCAACTCGCTTGTCTGAACGCACATACGCCCGTGTCACAGCGCCTTTATTTTCTATTTCCAAGGCGGCGGCGCGACCAGAGAAACACCACGGCTAATCGTCCGCCCGTTTCCCGCCCCGCCCCACTAGGGATGTGCCTAGCTTCGTCTCCGTCTACGATAGGCCTGCGAAACTTTTGAACGTCCATTCAGTAGAGGTGGTCAAACTTACTTAGATGACCTAAGAAGGCTGCAACGACGCCGACGGGGTGATCCACCGGGTGATGAGGCGTTACTTTAGATAGCCCTCACAATTTTTGATAGAAAAAAATCGAGCTAAACTTTTGTTTTGTTATTCTTTGGTGATATTTTTGTAAATATTTTAGTAGATAGTTTAATCGGAAGTTGATGAAACCTTATTTATCATCAAATTACACTAACAGTATTGATAGTTTCTTTGCTGAGGCTTTTTTATCCAGGTTGCCAAATTAAACGAAAAAAAAATGAATCTTAGGCCATTTATCGATATATCGACAACTCTCACCCCTAACTGTCTTGATGTGTCCCGGCAAGTAACGTGTTCTTTTAGTGGTTTGTCCTACGGTTTTCTACCTGCTTCTAACAGATCAGTTTACTTACATGCTCCTATACATATTGTATGTATGTAGTGTTACGTTACTACTAGAGATATACATGTGTGTGTGAGAGATTAGATATTACGACTCTCTATGAACGTTTTTAAAGATAAAAACTTCCGTTTTATACTGAAAATTTCAGCTTTATGCAGAGCAAAGTTTGAGATTGTTTTGCTTTTAATAGTTGAATAGAGCTAATTTATCCGTATCATATTCTTATTGTTTTATTAACGTTTTAACTAAAGGAATTCACTTGTATTTGATCTCGTTTATGATTATTAAAATGAAAGTAATTTATTTGATCTCTGTTCTAGTATTTACTGCTTACTTTTAAATTACTAGTGCGTGGAACGGGTAACAAAATGACCAATTGATATTGTGTACGACAATAATAATGGCAGCTTGTAATTGACCGATTCATACAACACAAAAATGAAGAATTCATTTACAAAAGAATGTTTGTTGTTCTTAGTTCATTACCAAGTTTATTTATTATTCAATACGTCTTGAGTATATGTTACAATTACCTTTGGACTCACACATTCACCGATTACAGTATTCTCAAAAATAAGTGATATTGGTAGCACAGAAAAGTGTTTTTTATAAATTGAAATTGCACCTACATCTGTTTGTGAAAAAGAAAATGCATATGGCATTAAGTCCGCCTCTGTACATCCTTGTGCGTAAAGTATTAAATAAATTAATTAATTATAAATTTGCTTCTAGCTTTAGACTCCAGTTACGGTAAAATACTTCTTAAACTTAAGAATTGGAACAATAATGAATTATTCAGGATTTTCTAAAATAAGTGATACTAGCTCAGAAAAATAAGAAATTTGCTTCTAGCTTTAGAATCCGTTCAATTATTCTTAAACTTAAGAATTGGAACTAAGTAATCTGCCTCGCTTTTTCCCAACTGTGTTGGGGTCGGATTCCAGTCTAACCGGATGCAGCTGAATACCAATATTTAACATGGAGCGACGGCTTATCTGACCTTCACAACCCAATAACTGGGATACCCCTTGGTAAGACTGGTTGTCAGACTTCAGGCTTCTGACGACCCGTATCGACTGTCAAAGATCCATGAATTACAGCCGGTAACGGCTTAACGTACTTTCCGAGCGCCGGACGGGTCTCGGTATGTAAAATGGTCACCTATCCACGGACCAACCGCGGTAAGCTTAACCTGATCGATATACCGTTGTAGCTGTATAATACTTAGCCACGAGCCCCTCAAGAATTGGAACATAAAGAAACATAAAATTACAAAACAAACAATTGCTTGCTGTTTACATTTTTCCCAATTACTTAAGGCTAAGACATTAACGAATGACATAACAAATAACTAATCAAGCTCTCCTATCTTGCTTACTTAAAACATAGAACACAACCTTCAAAACATGTGAACACATGACCCAATTCTCTTTCTCAACAAACGGAAAACAGTGTATCAAAAACTTGGGTTATCATCACCAAAGTAAGTAAGTACCCAGGTAGACCAAGTTCCCATTGTGTACCTACTATCCTGATTTATGTATCGTCGGGAGACCGACCGTACCACCTGCTCCCCTAAGCTAAATATTCATTTGTCAGACTCGAATGTTACCTAAAAAGGATTGCTAATATCTTAGATGGGGTTCGCTTCATACTTAAAGTTTTGTTTTACGGTTGGAACACAGATTTGTGGGCTTGTAAGGATACTGTTTTAATTAAGAATGCTTTTGTTTTGTATGATGTTATGTACTTGCTGGTTATGGCTACTTGTAATTGGTAGTGGATTTGCGCGTGGCTTATATATGGAGGAAGATTTTATGTACAAGAAATACTTGGCACGTGTACAAGATATATTTTTATAGAACTAGCTTCATAATAGCCCGCTGCATTGCCCTCGTGGATGTCGGATACTTTCGAATTTATAAAATTATTAGTATGTATATATCTATCTTGTACACGTGTAAAGAACTACTCTTTTTGTCTGTTTGTGGGTCTCTTCAAAGGTTATTATTGTTACTGTGCTAATTCTATTTCTATTCTAGCATTAACCTGTTATAGTTTATTAATTCGTTGGTCTAGTGGTCGCAATCGCTACTGCTGAGCATGAGGTCCTGGGTTCGATTCCCAGGTCGGGCAACGTGTTATTGGGTTTTTCTATCTGGAATTTCTCAGTAGTGGCCCGAAGTCTGGATTTGTGCCCGGTAGATGGCAATAGGCTCGCCCCCTATTACATGGGACTTAAACATAACTGGCGAAATGTGGGTGTACTATAGGTACACCTCTGCCTAACCCTTCGGGGAAACAAGGCGTGATGTTATGTGTGTAAATTTATAAATTTTTCATGTGGTGAAGTGGATTAGGTTTTTTTTTTTCAATAGTTTTGGTGTTAACACTTTTGTTGTATGTCCGTATGTTTTCCGATAGTCACGCTACGGTTTCCTCGCATAGCAATTTCGTAATTTTATATCCTGTAGGGGAATCTGTAATTTTCACCCGTTTTTTAGATTAAGGTGACAAAAAACGATCTGTATACGGACGGACAGACGTAATGGTGAGACGGTTCAACGCTTTCTTAGAAAACCAAAGCGTCAAGAAAATAAATGTTTAGTTTAGATGAAAATGCAATTTAAAACTTGAAATTAATACCTAACTCGTAATCTATCTTCAATACCAACCCGTGTAACGGACTCTAAGTAAATAAACAGATGACATTTCGGTATCCAATATTCATAAGATCCTGTCACAAATATTGGGAGCTTTGGAACTGTCGATATTCTGTTTCCCTTATTGACAAGTTGTGGGTTCCGCCTTATGGGTACCTAGGGCAAAACTAATAAATATTTTAGTGACGTTAGTTCTGTAATGTTTACATACGAATTCGCCTTGTTTGAAATGTTATTCGACTTCGTTTTTGTGTAGGCTTTACTTGTTTTAATATAAACCGAAACGAGGTTATTAATTTCCAGTTTGCTTTGGTACTGCCAAGACCGAAAAATAGAGATCGCTATTGAAGGCAGGACACGGTAGCTTGTGGGGTCTCTTTATGCTTAGGGAATAGCCAAATGAGAACATTTCCATAATACCTAATTATCGGCGCAGCAAAATAGATTGGTGATCTGAGATTAACAAAACATAGAAGTCAAAATAGTTATAGAGGACAGGAATTTTCCTTATTTCAGGAGTTCTCCTGAAATAAGGAAAATTCCTCTCCTCTCTTGCCTTTGTATAAAATAAATATTCGATTTACGACTACATTTTGAGAAGATATAGAAGATAATAAGAGCTCCTTCGCAATTGATACGCTAAAGCCTACTTGTTACAAAGATGAGAATCCCATTTACCATTTCCCCGGTGCACCTGTGCTTAAGAAAGTAATAGAAAAGCAACTTGTTAGTCAATTACTGGAACTCATATAATGTCTGCAGTATCTATTATGCGCTGCGAGAACGAATGAAAACGAATGATGAAGTGATTTCCTCCAACTACGCGCCTAATTGGGCCTGTCAAAGTCGGGCCGCGGTTACACCGTCATGTGATAAAAAAGATGTCATGTGAAAAAGATGTTCTTGATGTAGATAGAAATTTTCAAAAAAAAAATTTAACATATTATAGTGTTTTGCAATATTTCGCGTTACGTATTCATAAAGTTAGAAAATAATATGACAACAGGATCTAAATGCAAGTTATAAAATGCCTAAAAGTATATGATCCACTGCACTAAACAAAATCAGAAATATATGTGATATTTTTCTGCTAGTTAGATAGTGTGTTGAAAACAATACAACAAATTTCTTAACATAGAAACGATTAAAAACCGTACCAATATACATGCAATCATGTTGACTTTTTGTCAGATTATTCTACAAGCAACACATTAACGTTATCGTGTTTTATTTTTATTGTCAAATTTTTTTTATAGAAAATTGCTTCATTTTTTTGCAATAAATTACCAGCGTTGTATCATCGCGCTTCTCTTTATTTTCTATACAATGACCGCGCTTTAGCTCTTGTCGGCCTCTTAAGTCACACAGAATAAAAATGTTTTCAATAATATCCGTAACCAACAATGAACGCCAACAAAATTTCCTTTTTTTCTCTCACTAAATTACGTATTAATTCATTCGGAAACGAAACCTTTAGCGAGTTTCAATGTGCATATTAAATTGAATTAGAAAGATTCCATGTATCACCTACTCCTACATTCGAGAAGAAATAAACAGTAGGAGTTATTTGATCCATTTCCAAGGAACCACTCGTTCAATTTATACATGAATAATTAATTTTAATTACATCTATGTGCGTATCCCTCTTACTTTTCCTTCTTGGGAGGGGAGTAACAAACGCCTCCGAGTAATACGAGATGGGTTTTGCGCCTTTTGGACAGACTTCTAAATTATATAGTAAGGGCACCTTAAACGTATTATCTTCCACTCTCATTTTTAGAGAAAGTACTAAAACGAAACGTAATTAAGGATTGAGCGACTAATAGGTACCCAGTTACAATGAGGAACAGGAATTTCTCAGTAGCAGCCCTCAGCCTGGATTTGTGCCCGGTTTATGACAATAGGCTCGCCCCTTATTACATAGGACTTAAGCATAACTGGCGAAATGTGGATGTACTATAGGCACACCTCTGCCTAACCCTTCGGGAATGATAGGCGTGATGTTATATTTTTTTTTTTGTTTGTTTGTTTGGCATCTCGCAGGTCAACCTATGCGGTTGTCGTCTGCTTAAGCGGACTTGCCTGTGGATTCCCTAATAAATTAAGGCCTCCAGCCAGGACTTTTATTTATTTTGTTTTTTCACCACAATATAACGAAAATACATATTAAATGGTATCAGAGTCAGACAACATTGTAATATTGTGAGAGACTGGTGCCTAAACTAAGCTCTAGGCCTGTATTTCAGGACACCAGGTCTCCGCCCTTTTACAAAGTTGACATTTAATTTTGATATGTACTTGTACACTGACAACCAACAAAAGACTTATAAAAACATTGGTGGCTCATATTAGTGGAACTAATTTACTTTTAATTTTATTTACAGTTACTAATAAACAGAGAGTATTAAGTGCATAGGTAACTTCTCACTGATAATTTTATTTTTGTTTTTATATTGAACAATATAATTCTCCTCACTCAAACAGAATACATTAAGATTTCCGATCTACATTGAATCTTGAAAAGCGTAAACAGACATGAATGAACTCCACTGTTTTTAAGGGCATGAAAAAAATTAAAGGTCATGGCGTATTTAATCAAACCTCTAATCATTTCCATTATGCTTTCCTAAAAATATGTTATTTATCCGTAGAAGCTGTCATTTTTACATGCTTGCTAATAAATCTTGAATACAGCATTCAATCTAACACTAAAATAAACATATAAAAAGACACTTAACTATGCCAAGAGTCTCTGGTACTCCCTGTCATTGTGTTTTTTATTTGATCGGACAATACCTGGCAACCTTCTGGTTACGGTTTTACTGACAAGTTTAAATACCCCCCCACGACCCCTGTACCGTTGCATACACCTATAAGCAAAATTTTTTGTGAGTGTTAGTTACATTGCTACACCAAAAAACAAAGTCGTTTTCCAGCTATTATTTTTGTGCAATGTTACTTAGTTAGATTTACAGAATGCGCTGTTGACGGCTATGTGATGGGTCCTTTTACACTGTGTTTTTTGTACAAGTAACTAAGTACCTTAATGTTATGTAGCGGCATCAAAGGGTCAATAAGTTTTTAGAGGATCAGTTTAATATTTCCCGTAGCAAAGTCATAACATGTTACTACCCTACGCGTATTATCGAAGGCGCTACGGTGTAAGAGGCGGCCGCCCTCTATTGTGACCGGTACGCTATAATAAATATTATTCCATGTTTTCGATGGCTCCTATCTACCTTTCAGGGAAGAAATATAGCTCTTTAATACCAAATCAATGCTTTGTTCTCTTCTTATTTTTGTACTTTTTGTTAATGTTATTGAAATGTACCTAATGAACAAAAAAATTGTACTGATGAGACATGAAGATATTTAAATACCCCGTATCTTTTATCATAAACCAGTTTTTTTTTTTGGACTGGCATCTCACAGCCTATGAGGTTGTCGTCTGCTTAAGCGGACTTGTCTAATAAATTAAGGCCTCCAGCCAATCTTAAAAAACCCCCTGATTACAGCGGCCGCCCGCTACACTCCCTCTCGCATTAGCAGTATTCGCCGACCAAGGCATACTTTAATCGACCCCGACGACGCCACTACCCTCCTCCAGGAGAGTAGTAAGGCCACTAGCACGCTACATAAGCCCAAAACCCGATCGCCGTCCTACCGCCCTCGCCGCCGAGGCCCGCCGCGACGCCCAAATCGACGCCCCTCCCGACCCTTGCTCGAGCCAGCCCGCGCCGCTGAGCCTGTAGCTTTAAATTCGTCCCTAATTAATACCAATCCTGATCCAGCTAGTCATTTGCTGCCCTCTTCCAGCGACGCCCTAAGCCGAGGTTCGTACCCCACAGGGGGTGCCCTTAGCGTTGTCGCTTAGTTTTAGTTAGTATATAAGTTTAAGTCCTGGCTGGAGGCCTTAATTTATTAGGGAATCCACAGGCAAGTCCGCTTAAGCAGACGACAACCGCATAGGTTGACCTGCGAGATGCCAAACATACAAACAAACAAATCTTAAATAACTTAAAAACACTAAGCCACTACACGCTAAGGGCACCCCTTGTGGGGTACGAACCTCGGCTTAGGGCGTCGCTGGAGGAGGACAGCCAGAGACTAGCTGCATTAGGATTGGAGAGATTTAGGGACGAATTTAAAGCTACAGGCTCAGCGGTGCGGGCTGGCTCGAGCAAGGGTCGGGAGGGAATTATAAACCAGTATTAGCTCTTTTGATAAATACTAAAATTTACCTTTTCATTACGAAGATGTAATCCCAATTTTTTTTAAAATAAAATACCGGCCATGGCCAGCCGCACGCCTACGCTTGCAAATGTCGGGCCGTGGATGGGTGACCATCCATTACATAGAGACCCCTCCGTGCTTCGGAAAACACGTTAAACCTGGTCCCGGCTGTCATTTGTACATCTTTGACTGTCGAAACGGGTAGTCAGAAGACTGAAAGTTTGAAGGGTTATTTTACTACCGAGATAGGCAGTCGCTGCTTGTAAAATACTGGTATTCAGTTGCATCCGGTTGGACTGTAAGCTGCCCCTAACATTGTTGGGGAAAGGCGAGGTGAATCACGAAGATGAAAAAATCGACCATTTAATATTTCATTAAAAAAAAGTGGTTAAGTTTTATACCGAAGTGACCTCAATTGTTTTCACACAAAACTTCACCACAACTTAAATCGACAAAAAAAAACGAACATGAGAAACTTGAAAACTAAGTCAAAGAAAGGCATCTGCAGCTTTAAAAAACACGAAAGAAAGAAGCTTGCGAAGTGAGTACCGCGGCGGAGTAAGTAAACTAAAGAACAGTTTGCATTGCCAGCCCTTCAGTCTTCGGCATACGTTCGGCAACAGGTCGCCGATTTATTCGGCCGGCTGACACGATGTCGCTTAATGGAAAAATGTGACATAAAGCCGGCTGTTTTTAAGCCACCGCTCAATCAGATGAGTTATGGAGTCGGAACCGATGAGCGAAGATGGGAATTTGTCGGTTCGTGTATTTTGTAAGATTTATTTAATTTTTCTTGGCGTGACATTTTATGAGCAGCGAGAAGTATTCTGGAAGGTCAAAGTTGTACTTCTATGTCTATTGTAAATTAAAGTCGCTCTGCGTGTCGGTCTGTGTGACCGCGTTGTTTTACTAAACTATGCTACGGATTTGGATGCGGTTTTTGACCAGCATTCCGAAAGGTTTATGTGTTAATTACATTGTACATCAAAAAGCGGACCATTGGAAGTTCTTTAATTTGGTCAGGAATCTTGATATATATTTGAACACACATAGGATAGCAACTTCGCCTATATAGCTCCGTTCTCGTTCCAGGCATAATTAATCGATTGGGATATCTAGTTTTGAACAGACATTTATCTCCAAGTTTATCAAACATCTCAGGGTAAGATTTGGTAAATGTACATATTTCCTCAATATAAATACCTGTTAATGTAAGTATTCTAAGTTTTTTAAATAGTGGTTTGCATGATGTACGTGGGTCTACATTACAAATCGCACGTATACACCTCTTTTGTGCGACGAAAACTCTTCCCAGATGCACCGATTTTCCCCATACAGTATACCATAACGCAGTATTGATCCAGCATATGCATGATAAGCCTGTAATGTGGCTTGTCTACTTATTAGGTTAGATATACGCCATAGAACATAAGCAAACTTACTGAATTTTCCACATATAATATCAACATGACCAATCCAGGAACACCTCTCATCTAGAACTATCCCAAGGAAAGTCATCCTATCTGATTGTTGTATTTGTTTATCTTTATAAGTTATGTTTAAATCAATTTTATTCCAGTTTTTGTTTTGTTTGGTTTAAGGTTATTCTTTTCCATCCAAGTTATTACTTTGCTTACGGTACTACTTATTTCATCATTATAGTTTTCTGTAGTTTTAGGGATAATTACGGATACATCGTCTGCAAAGAGTATACAGGCATGATCAGTTACTTCTGTCAGGTCATGTATATATAGCAGAAAAAGTGGGTGGCCTAAAATACTGCCCTGTGCCCTGTTGTAACCTAGTCTAGATTTAAATTTCAGTTTACCGTTTTGATTTGGTTTATCAACACTTATTTCTACAAATTGCGATCTGTTTGTAAGGTAGCTTTTTAACCATGCATTTGCCTTACCGCGTATACCATATTTATCACATTTTGTTAGTAGTAGCTCGTGCGATACAAAGTCAAAGGCTTTTGACATGTCAAAAAATATAACAGTTGTCGGGATTTTCTGGTCAATATTTTTAGTAACTAGGTTAATTAAGTTAAATGCCGCTGTGGTTGTCGATTTCCTTTTTTGGAATCCATGCTGTTCATGCGTATACCATATTTATCACATTTTGTTAGTAGTAGCTCGTGCGATACAAAGTCAAAGGCTTTTGACATGTCAAAAAATATAACAGTTGTCGGGATTTTCTGGTCAATATTTTTAGTAACTAGGTTAATTAAGTTAAATGCCGCTGTGGTTGTCGATTTCCTTTTTTGGAATCCATGCTGTTCATGTTTCAACATTTGGAACTTATCGATAAAACTTATTATTAACTTATTTATTTCGTATGCATGACCTTTACGTAAATTTTCGATAAAATAGGCAACAGGGCCTATAATTATCAACAAGTTTTTTATTACCTTTTTTATGTTTTGGTTTAATTGCTGTCATTTTCAATTCCTCAGGAAACACTCCCGTGGATAATGATGTGTCTATTAGATGCACGGGTACTGGAGTAATAATAGGGCCTATGTATTTTATATTTTTTGTCGGTATTTCATCATAACCTGTTGAATTTGTATCCCTGAGTGATTTTATTGCTTTTTGTATTTCGACATTATTAGTGGGTAATAAAAACATACTTGAATTAATAGGATCAATGTCATAATTATTCGTGTTAATGTCAAAATCGTTGTTCGTCAAATTAATATAATAGTCATTTACATAATTGGCAATGTCCGTAGGGTTTGTTAGTGATCCGGTTTCAGTTTCTATCTCCTTAATGTTTGATTCCTGAATTTGATAATCATTAGAATTATATTTTATTAAGTCCCATGACGCCTTACATTTATTTTTAGCCCTAGCTATGTAGTTTGTGTTATGAAGCTTTTGTGCTTTTGTGCTTTTTGTATACATTTTTTAAGTAATTTTTATAGTTTAAGTATTTCAGTTTACTGTCTTTGTCAGATGAGAAGTAGTACTTAAAACGCAGGTTCCTTTTGGTTTTAGTTGATTTTTTTATACCTTTGGAAATCCATAGTGGTCGCAAGGTCGTATCCTGGGTTCGATTCCCAGGTCGGGCAAAACGTGTAATTGGGTTTTTCTTTCTGGAACTTCTCAGTAGCAGCCTGGAGTCTGGATTTGTGCCCGGTTGATGGCAATAGGCTCGCCACCTATTACATGGGACTTAAACAATACTGGCGAAATGTGGGTGTTGTATACTATGGGAAAACAAGGCGTGATGTTGTGTTATGTATTATGTCAAGTCGCTAGTATTGAATAACTTATCATCAATACAATTCAAATTCAAATTTAATTCTATTTGCATGGTATCTATTTACTAAACATGGAAACAGTCCATATAATACAATCTTTGATGAACTAAAATTTTCTGCAAACGGGTTGCTAATTTCTGACAAACAGATCTATTACCACTGGCCTTTGTGCGAAAGAGTCTTAATATAGGTCTTAATCTGTATCGGGTGAGTTGCGAAACGTAAACGTGCGGTCACGAGGTCGTTATTTGACAGGCCGCGCCAGGAGTTGCTACATCTTCCGTGGCCTGTCGCGGCCCGTGCCGAGCATTCTCACGGCGTGTGTCGGCGCCGACACACCATGTTTATTCCAACATGTCAAGTGGTACGGAGCGCATGGCTGCGTGTGCAAAAAGAATCGCACCCGTACTGGCCGCGACAGGCGCCACTGCGCCGCGCCTTTGAACTTACCGACTCCCGACAGATCTGTCGAGTGACGATGGGTAACCGCAGGCCTTGTCGGATGCGGTGACGGTTCCCACGGCTTGCCGGCCTGGCTTGGTGCGATCTGGCCTGTGAGAAAGCAGGCCGTGGGACATCTTTGACACTTTACGAATTGCCAATCCTGAGTGATAGTAAGTCAAAGTATTGAGCATGAAAAAAGGCGATTCATTGCTGACAGATGTGGCTCAACCCTAATCGATCCGATTTTAAACTTGAAAAAAAAAAAAGATTTGTTGGAAACGAATCGCAGCACGGACGGACACCTTAGTACCAACTAACCTACTCGTTCTACCGAATCACAGACCCTATAAATAAGCAGATACCTATCACCAGTAGGTACCTAGGTACCCACATAGCAAGGCGGTGCATACACCAACAGATACAAATATTCGATATATATATCCGACATTCGACCTACCCTTGTTAGCGTACTGGTCGATAATTAAATTAATTGACCGAAACTACAGTCTAGTTTTCCGATAATTACAAAATTTTAATTAAGATCGTATGGGTAATGAGGACATAATGGTTATTAATTTTCAAATATCGGTTACGATTTAATTACTCGACGAGTGGTTATTGTTTGCAGTCGATTTTTATGTTTGAAACTGGTGATTAATTATGCACTTGTTAATTTTGGTTTCAACAGTGCCTACTTATACACTGTGCCTAACCTACTGTGCTGAACCACAAAAAGTACTTAAGTCAATAAAACCAATGCCATAGTTAGTATCTATACATACAGGGTGTCCAGTAAATGGGAAGACGCACTATGGAATAACAGTTTTACAAAAAATCCCGTTCGTGTTTCGTTCTATGAAAATTTAAACAGAAAATACTATTTCTTGAAAACATTCCTGGTTTTTGATATAAAAAAGACTTATCAATGAGTAAAGTAACTCTTATATATTATATATTTTAGCCTATAAAGTTACCACTGCTGGGACACAGGTTTCCTCTCTATAGGAGGAAGCGAGACATCCACCACGCGGTCACAGTGCGGGTTGGTGGATGTGACAGAAACGTCTTTGCGATTTATTTCATTACCTGCTTGGGTGCATACATAACTTCTGCAGCCTCAAACATGTCAAAACAGAGCTACTATCCCCATCTTACAGTAATTGGGACAATCGTGATGTCCGTCATCCCTTCATTGTCTATCGTGTAGGCCCGGTCCCCATTGAATGGCCGATTGATTACAATTCCCATTCACCATGTTGTATACTAATGGTCAGGACTCAGGTGTATGATGAACGTATGCAATTACATGAAACCCTGATCCGATTAATACCGCATATTATGTTAAAGGTTCCCGCAAACAGGCGCGATGCGACATCGCGACACAAAGGCACCGCTCGTCGCGGTTGTTCCCTTTATGTCGCGCTGTCGCGTCGCGCTAGCCTTAAATGGTATTGTGTTTGAAGAACCGTGGTTGAAATCTTAATCTTAGTTGTGTTAGGCCGGTCGCATCAGGAAAAATCTCACCGTGAAAACTTGTATAATGAGAAAGTGAAGGTGAAATGACCTTGAAGGGCGTCACAATAGTGTTAATCCTTGGCGTCAGGTGAAATGCCAGCTCACTTTAAGCTTAAAGCTACCACAAGCAAGCGCGACGCGACTCTAGAAAGAAATAAACTAAGAAAAATTGTTTTTATTTGCCTCGTTGGTCTAGTGGTCGCAAGAGCTACTGCCGAGAATGAGGTCCCGGGTTCTATTCTCAGGTCGGGCAAAGTGTTATTGGGTTTTTCGATCTATAATTTCTCAGTAGCAGCCCGGAGTCTAGATTTGTGCCCGGTTGATGGCAATAGGCTCGCCCCCTATTACATGGGACTTAAGCATAACTGGCGAAATGTGGGTGTACTATAGGTACACCTCTGCTTAACCCTTCTGGGATAACAGGAGTGATGTTATGTTAAAAGTGGTTTATTCTGCACAAACAAAACGCACATAACAAAAATATAAAATACACGTACAAAGTAGCCATAAGCCTCGTATCCAACCAATTAAAGTTTGTTAATTTGGTCAGGGACCAAAGACAATTAACATTGCATCAATATTTGCACTGGCAAATTACAACAAACAAACTATCAAAACAAAAACAAAATACCTATCAATAACAAGAACAATTAGGCCGTGCGCCGCATCTGTGCAGGAACAGGTCGTTGCTCAGCAAAATGCTCTGACTTCAGACAAACCTACTGTCAACAGCGCTGATTTTCAGCAACTACCCCTCGAATGACGTAACGAAGTGTGACTATGTGACATAATAAATCGGGTAAATATATTTTTCTACAGAAATCAGTTATTGTGTGATTGAATCTAATAGAACAACTTCTATGAAAACTTCATGGAAATTGTTCGACAAGAGTCGCGCTGCGCCTATATGCGGGAGCCTATACTCCCAAAGTTTTTACTGTGAGATTGTTGCAGAATAGACCGGCTGGTATTCCGTTGTAAGTGAGTAATTTTAAGCCAATGGAAATAGCCATTTTGTTGTTGACTTTGTCAGTTTTAACTATATGAATCGTTATACGTTTACTCTATTGAATAATAAGCAGGGAGTCAGATGGGAAAGTTACAAAATAACCGCCGCAAAAAATGAAAGTTTTAAAATTCGCCGTTTTGGCAGTTTTTTTTTAAATCAACTGTTTCTACATTGGACACTGTTTCTAAGGGCTTTCACCAATGCAACTGAGCACGATCAGCATAAAAACAGTATTCAATAGCTGTCAGTGACGTCATTGTTGTGGAATATTGACACTGTCAGCTCTTTTACGCGGTTTAGATCGCGTAAGGTTTTATTGGTGAAATCTATAAAATGCTGTATAAAATAAACATTTAAAAACGTTTAGGTACCTTCCCAAATACAAAACAACAGGAGACTACTTAAAAGTTGCACCACAAAATACATTTACGTTAATATTATTTCTCGGCTAAAACAAATACCCAAGGTGCGTACCACAGAGTATTCATGCAAAAATGTGTCTTGTCATCTAATGTACTTTGTCCACCACCTGATGTGCGACAGTTTACGAGTGTTTACTTACTTTTTGCGTTTAGTTTTGTCTCGCTAATATGTTACGGAGGTCACCAGTCTCCTTTATGACTTTGAATTTGGGTCTTTTGAAGTGGTGACAAAAGACGGTCACGTTTGGAAGTGTGATAGTAAATGTACGTGGTAAATTATTTTCTCTTGTCTAGTAAGTCCCTATAATTGGTTTAGTGAAGAAGGCCGTAGGATCACCATAATCAGCCTATAATGATCCCACTGCAGGGACACAGGCCTCCTCTCGGTAAGAGGGAGCGGGTCATAATACACCACACAGGTCCAGTGCGGGTTGGGACGTCACATGTGTTCGAACTTTTAGTTCTAGGACGTGTTTCCTCACGATGTTTTGATTCGCCGTTTTGAGAGCAGTGGTGATGAAATACTAATAATTTACTCAAAGTAAAGTTCCTGTCTGGGTTCGAAACTACGACCTACAACTCGTAAGTCGCGGCAGTTAAAACTGGACCACCACTGTTCTCGCGGTATGATTAAACATTTAACCTATAGAATCCATTGAAGTTCACCACTGAACACTATGGGTATGGGTAGGACTTAAGCAAACCTTGTAAGTAGTAGGGTACTTAATGTAATGGCATATAATTTTATTGTGCTTTTATTTAAGTTCTCCTTCACTGTATTACATTTTATAATACTAACATAATTTAAAAGATGGCTTAAAAAAAAGGAAAGAACCATAGGACATCAAAAGATTCGTCCGCATCGTCGTCAACAGCAAAAGTGCCCAAAAGGCTGGCAGCAATGCCACGTTGTACTGTTGACACTGTTACACGTTGAAATTCTTCATTATTGGTCAAACTAAAACAATTAACGTTTAAAGAAACGGTCACCCTTCATTCACTGGTCAAACAGAAAAAGGGCGGGATAACCTACGATTTCAACGTGCAAGCGAAAATGTTTTGAAAGGGTCATGCGTGGCTGTCCTCGATAGTACATAGGTACAACGAAAGGATCAGCATTGGCATAGGCCAATCCTTTGGCCATCTCTGATCACGTAAAGAGTCAACGAACCGCTTGGCAATATGCAATGTGGGCACTCGGATCCCATGGCCCTAGATTTTCAACCCCAAACGGCTCACTGTGTTTAAACACATTTGTTGATAGCATTTTCCTAGCCATGGGACAATCAAAATCTTGTCAATGAACGTTACAGTATTAAATTAATCCATGTTGTTAATAACTTGTTTTCAACATAGCTAAACAACACCGTATTATAAGGGGTTAGGGTTACCAGATGGAAAATATAAAAGTTCAGACAAAATGCCGATTTTCCATAGAAAAGTCCCGTGATTTTGTCACAGACGTAATTCATAGATTGAACAAAATATTAATTATTATTTTGTACTGTTCACTTTATCTAAAAACCAAAGAAAGTAAATTAGTTATGTTTTTAAAGTTGATGTTAATTACGTTGATTTATCCGAAGAAGGTATTATAATTATAATGTTTTTATTTATGTTGATTGTAACATTGTAATAAAAAAGTATTCCTGAGATTTTCAAAATCCGGCCGCAATCCTATTAAGTGCCTAAAATCCTGAAATCTCAGCACATATCCTGAGATATGGTTCCCCTATACGGGGTCCCACCTTAGTATATGCTGTTAGAGCCGATTAGGTAAGTGATTGTATTCGATATATTGCAGCTGATATCCATCTGTTTAGTGATAAAATCATTCAAGTGTGGGATAAGAGAATTACTAAATAATCTACGTAATATAAATGCTTTCTCATGGCTTCACTAGCGTGGTCTTTGATAATTTGTGACGTGGAACAGTCTAAAACGCTTAATCAATATAAACAAATGAGTTGTAGTGTTTATATTTGTTGTCCTGAGGTTTTAAGTTACTTCTCGAGACATCATTAGGAGCGGAGAATAAACTTTAGTAATCCAAAAGTATTTAATGACAATGTAAACAAATGGATCAGAAAACGTACCCGAGAATGCTGATTTTTTTTGTGCCATATACATATTGGGTGCTTTGATTGTGATTATTTGAATACTAAAACCCAAGATTCTAAATGTAAATCAATGAAATTGACAATTGAGTAAACATTTTTAACCTCAATTTTCATAGTTTTTTTTAAATTAGGTATAAATCACGGTAAAACAATAATTGTTGTAAAATAGCTAGATATAAACTTAAAAACCTTCTTAATCTTTGAGTGAGTGATTGCGTAAGAATTGAACCTGAACCGGTTTTGTTTACACTTTCATAAGAATCTTTTAAAACAGGCTAGACTGCGATACTTAAGTTCTACGAAAGATAAACAAATAATTAAGTATCACGTTTATTGTAACGGGAGATTTTTAACAAATTAAAACTCTGATTAAGATAATTGACTGAGTTTTACCATCACATGGAAACGCGCTGATAGTGATGCCGTATTACGTGGAGCATGGAGTAGCGGTGCTACTTAAATACATGCCAATGAGATCTTTTATTATGATAATTATGTTTTTTTATCTTTTTATGTATACGTACCTATTTTCATTCAAAGACGAAACCTAATTTTCCATTTGGATTATGTTCGTGCGTTTATTTAATAGGAAACAGATGTTTCATGTCATCACTATTAAAAGCTTGTGTTTTAAAAGTGTACTAGCTGTTGCTTGCGACTTCGTCTGCGATCCAGGATAAAAAGTAGCCTATATCCCTACTCAGGTCATGGTCTATCTGTGTGCCAAATTTTATCCAAATCCGTTCAGCCGTTTTGGCGTGAAAGCGTAACAAACAAACGATAAGGATTTGTGCTGGCATTTTTGCTTTGAGCCACAAACGATCACATATTTTGCCGTCATCTTGACGACAGATATAAGTAATTGATGAATTATGAAATCAGATGTTATTGCCGAGATTTCTATAGTAATATATTAATGCTCGTTACTCTACCTACACTTCAATCAATCCATTTTCTTACGACGATATCCTCGGATTTACTTCCACATAAAAATCCCGTGGAAAGACTGACAACTTTGTCTGTACCGTCAGACTATCACGGAAAATTGTTACGTGTATAACCAGAAAGGCGTATATCACATAAAAATAAAATTTATATGCTCTCTACCTGCAAAGAACGCCTACAAACAATGTTAGAGAAAATTCAATCTCGCAAAATAGAAAATATTTTTACGGTCAATGAATACCAAAGTGTGGATATGGCGGGTTTATAACGGTGAGCTTTATGCTGTCTACGGCAGAGTTTCCCAAACTAGTCCCCTGTTTTACGCACCCTTCCTAAGCCCCTATTCCTGAACGAACATTTTCATATGCTCAAAAATCTTGGCCCGGAAATGGTGGATTATTTTCTGATGGGCGGATTATTTATTTGGGAAATTTACGTTCCTAGTTCAATGGAGCCGTTGTGTATTTTTTTCTTCGACAATAACTCCCTCCTCCTCCTCGTCAGTTTCTTGTAAATGATTCCTCCTCATTAGTATGGAAGTGGATTCTTTCTGAGACCGTTTTGAGAAACACTTGTTCTGTACCACTTGTAGTAAGTACCTACGTAGCTCGTGTAAGTGGCCGAGTAGTTTTCCTTGTAATCTTTATTTGAGTACAAACTACTTTATGGTACACCTTGATTGCTAGAACGAAGTAAATACTTGCATGTTTATATATGTATGAATAAGTACTGCTAGGTTTCTTCAAAACAAATCTAACCTCGCAAATGAAAGCATTTCAACAATTGGGATGATGACTACTATTAAAAAATTTCGTAAAAATAATGTCATTTCAAAGAAGGCATAGCAAAAATGAGATAATCGAAAAAATCTGTTAAATCGATGTAAAAATGAAGAAGATACACGCTTTAAAAGTTTTTGGAGGGGATTACTCCTGTCCTTGTCGCGCGGTACGGACAATGTACGGCGCTATATGAAGTTACGTAGTCGTGACGTCACTTCTACGATAGTGCTGTTCTAGTCTAACGCTTACTTTAAAACGTTTATAACTTGGCAGTTTTTTAAGCTTTTACACTTTCTGTAATACTATTTGCACTATTTGGAAATAAACATTTTATTGAGATAAAAATAAAAAAGTTGTCATAATCCCCATTCAACAATGTTCATTGCGTAATAATACGTTGTGGAGAAACGAATTTTTCAAACATATCTATCAATGGATTAAGAATTCAGAATGAAGGGGATTGTGCTAGTGAATGAGTTACGAAATAAGGGTGCAGCTTACAATCTTTCAGCAAGAACAATTCGATGTAGACTAGCCAGGATATGCGTGGTGGATTATGACCCACTGCTTCTCACAGAGAGGACGTCTGTGTCCCAGCAGTGGAAACGTTATCGGCTGATAATGCTATGCAGGTTAACTGATTATTACACTTTTTCTTCGGTTATTACCTCGTTGGTCTAGTGGTTGCAATCGCTACTGCTGAGCATGAGGTCCTGGGTTTGATTCCCAGGTCGGGCAACGTGTAATTGGGTTTTTCTATGTGGAATTTCTCAGTAGCAGCCTGAAGTCTAGATTTGTGCCCGGTAGATGGCAATAGGCTCGCCCCCTTTTACATGGCGAAATGTGGGTGTACTATAGGTACACCTCTGCCCAGCCCTTCGGGGAAACAAGGCGTGATGTATGTTATTACCTTTATTTATTTACTTAGAGACAACAAGCAGCAGTGTATTAAAAAGTAAACATAGGTTAGAACTGAATAATAGAAGTAACAAATACACTACTCACAACGTGATCCACAGATTACTTAACAAATCTACTAGTTGTTAATAAGAACAATATAAAAATAAACAGAATAAAAGTAAAGATTATTTAATCATTAGGGTTCTGATCACTTAAAATAGTAACAATTTCAATATCAGCTGAGCCAAACTTCCCATTGTGAACTAATCGATGCAGCGGTGAGCGTACGCCGTTCACACCAAGATTAGACCAATCTCTGAAATGCTACAGCCTAATTCTTTTCAGCACTTCTTTTTACCCAAAGATGTCGAAGCCAAAATTTGGGTTCTGACTTTTGACTGGTATGTATTTGAGTATGTATGTTCATCTGTTCCCTCATTACTTCTAAACTCCTTATCATAATTTAACAAATAAGGTATTGTTGGAAGAGTCTTGATCGTAAGCTGGTTACAGGCTATATGAAGTCACATAAAATTGAATATGGCGCCCTTTAGAAGACGTAAAATCAAGAACAAAAAAAAACTACTTTTGTCTTGATTTCTGTCTGAAATATTTTCTCGTAATTTTTCAGTCACAGTTTAAGTTTTTGAAATTACTTTGTTCCGTTTGTGACTTTTGCCACACAAAGAAGTTTGGATGCAGATTTTGGTAGTAACTTCCCCGCATCAAGACCGAATGGAGCAGGCTTTGACCAGTGCATTGATTCACACCCATCTCCCTTTTTTTTGGGTGGGAAATCATCTAATGACTTCTCCCGCTCTGGGTGGCGCGGGAGGGCGTGTCAGACTTTTACTGACTAAAACCCACCCGTGTTCCTTCAATTGCCTGTGCCAGGGCCACGGTTACTCTTTCGAATTATCCGCGACCCTGAGGCGTCGGTCCTATCGGACCCCGTCATTTTGTGCTGACAGCTCTTTGAGGCGCGCGTGGAACACGACACGCTGTCGACCTGGGCCAGGTCCCTACCGGACGGCGAACTACGCATTGCTCGCCGTCCGCAAGCCCACACCAATCTCCCTAATGGTCTAACTAGAGAAATCTATATATGCTGAACAAGTCTAAACTCTCGACGACGTCGGTCAGTACCAAAGCTCAATAGTTACCAAACCTCCATTAAAGGACCATTCACAAATTACTAATCAATCAATACTATTCGGACGCTTTGAATATATGCATATATAGCGGGCTATGTACATGTTGGACAGATTGCATCCTCTATTAGTATTGATAATCGAGATCAGACGGATATTCAATCGGTGGAAGATACTGTAGCAATATATATAAAGGATGTACTACATAGGTAGTGCATCTAAATATTGCTCTGAGATATTGGGAGATAAGTTTATTTCTTTTATTTATTTTATCCTCTTAAGCCTGTCTAAACATTTCTTAGATCTAATTCGATAGTGGCTATCAACTTTTCTTTTTTTTTTGTTCAATAATTCAATTCTATTTTATTATAAATTCTATAATATGAAAATGTTGCATGCCATAAGGTAAAATGTATAGGGACTATTTATAAAAATTTCATCTTATCTGTATACCTACATAATAAGAAAATAAATGATTTCTATTTCAATGAAATCGTATTCAATAAAAAGTGGTTCAGGAGTCAAGAAACTTACGTCATAATACCCCCAGTACATTCCAGGGGTACGCAACTTAGGTATGCGGTACGTAAATACACGTAAATAGCGTAATCCTTGGCATAAGGGCTGTAAGCATCGTCGCAAGTCTCGTCATCGCGGTATAACAGCCGCCATTGTAAACGGACTTATTGTACTCCGGGATTGGTTTCCCAACGAAGAAAGCGCCTGGGAATCGATTTAAAATTTTCCTTGAATGAACCGCACAACAAAAGCGGTTAATACTTGGATTCAACGTATCTGGAACATGGGGTTTTATAATTATTTATGATAAATTATATATTGGGTACATTGGTGAAGGAGCTGTGATTTAGGTCAATTTTTTTTACCGTTTATCTTTTGAAATTTTTAATAAATGGTTTTGAGTTTAATGTAAAGAACTCTACTTAAGACTAGAAGACGAAGATGCTTATTGACAAAATACCGAATAACAGGCAGAAAGTGTTTGCTAAAGAGAGCCTATTATTAGGTGGGTTCGGTACGGTACTTATTGCATCGCGTTGCAAGCCATGGTGCGTCGCTTTTAGTAAGTTGTTAGACAATCCCAAAAAAACCGCTAGATTCATATGGTACGTACCTACTAAATACTGAATGCTTTGAAACAAATCGTCATGAAGTCCTAGACAAGAAACGCGAAATACGCAAAAGTTTCCAAAACTTCAGTACGCGATGTGAACAGGTTTTCAAGACCAAATTTGGTTTAACTAGTCACCAGAGAGCTCAGACAAGGAAAGAAGAAGAATTCTGGGTCGCTGTCGCCGGATTCGGTGAACAGGATTATATATACCTACTAAATATTTTTATTTCTAGTTGCTAAGTTATTTTGTTTGTAAGGTAGGTACTAGCTATTTTAAGTTTATTTAATTTTGTTGAGTTGCTATTTAATAGTAATGTACATTTATAGTTTTAAATATAATATAAATAATTTTCCAATTTGGTGTTTAACAATTAAACATTTGCCAAGGATTACGCTATTTACGTTTATTTACGAACCGCGTACCTATGTTCCGTACCCCTGGTATATACTCGGGTTATTTTTTCGTGTGCAGGATTGAATACTTGACTCAGTGACATTTTTACTGACTCGACATAGGTACCTACCGATGTTAGTGCAGGCACAGATAATATAATACTACTTACAGATCCCAATCCCATACAAAGAAATGAAACCTCCCTAAGTCTGGCAATTGAGCTGGCAATATTTATTCGTGCAATTTTTCAACAGATGGCAGCATAAGCGACTCACTAATTGCCAGAGACTGTAGTTTGAAAAACATGTTATTAGATTTATTTTATATTTCTATGTAAAAAAAAAAAAGTTGTTTGATATAAGTAACAATATTGGAAACTGTGATGAGGCAGGACCAATTGAGTAAAACGCCATCTAGGTATTGCAAAAAGCTCTAAACAAAATGATTAACAGAGGGGTAATTTTATCGTTAAAAGGGTTCGAATTGAAGGCTTCCTTTTTATTTTATTTTTAAAATACGTGAAATTATGAGACGAATAACAGGAATATTTAGACTTTTACCAATCATAATTCAGCCAAAGTTCTGCAGTATAATTATAGTAGTATATTAGTAGAATTATAACAAAGCCAATAATAGAGCCTTCCAGGAGACTACATTCTAGTCAGACATAATAATATAAGTCCAATCTACTTTGGGTAACTTCGTCAGATCTACTCCTACTAGATACTCGTAGATTCATAAAGAAGATTGTAACCGTATTTTGTTAAATGAACAAATGCTTAAAACAAATCTATCCACTATTCACTAAACAAATCTATCTAAAATGTTGGTTAGGTTAGGTTAGGTTAGGTTATTTTCACGAGCGCAACTTAATGATCAATTTTTTTTTTAATAAAGTGTCCTAACAATTGAGACAGTGGGTAGGTATGGTATGAATCCGGGCGAACGTTACTTACCTTCAATGTTATATGTATGTGCACCTATAATATTGTATATTATTTAACTATTAAGGGTGGATTTCACCAATGAAACTGAATGCAAACTGTCAGTGTCTTAATTTTCTGTGGAATAGTGACACTGACAGCTCTTGATCGCGTTTTGGTTGTGCTGAGCGCTTTAAAAGTCATTGGTGGAATTGGAACATAAGCAGACACGTATATAAACAGACAACAAGGAAATAACAGAAAAAAAACGTTCAAAGGTTTAAGTGCTTTATCATCATTCGGTATCTACGTAAATACTTATGTCGACGTCCCATAATTGCCCCATGCAAGATTATCAAAGCCTTTAAACAATCAAAATGAAAACCCATCTGACAATAAGCCTATTGATGACCATTTTTCGCTTGAATTCTTGTCACTATTCTGTGAACTGAGTTAGTGAGGTTGGTATTTGTCCGTGCTCTATTCTGACCACTCTTGTTTGATTTGACCCATATCCACTGTTTTGTCGGCTTGAATTTGATAAGGTTTGAGTAACTGGCAGGAGTAACAAAAATGTTGGCTAAATTAAGGCTAGTAGGAACTTTATTGAATGCAAAATGGTCGTATTCGTTTTTTTTTTTTCCACATTTTTCATGAAAGACCTTTCCAAAATACATAGTGCTATCATCAATTGCTTTCCTGGACAGCTGGTAAATTGAAATCGTAACGAAATAATACGATACTCAAACAATAAGCATTATGGGAAAGAATTTACGCTTCAAAGAATATGTATTCGCGTATTGAAGGAACCAATGAGACAAAAAAAAACTACGTACGTACCTACTTACGTGAGCTGATAAATGTCATAGAATTTCCGCCGACTGTTCATAAAGTCACCCCGGCATAATTACTTTAACTTATTTATAATATTACACCGTCATGCTTGTCGCGTCCATTCATCACAAGATTTAACAAGAGTAAGTATTTTAAATTGATTTCGGAGAGTTTCGTTACGGATCATTTCGGGCGGGCCGGGTCCATTGTGCTCTTAACGACATTACAGCCTGAGAATCCAATGGATTGAATAACCTCAATATTACTCAGTATTACTTATCTTCTAATTTAAAAAAGAGTTTTTTTTTCTCGTTAAAAAAGTCGCTTTGTCGAACCCCTTTTTCTCATTGGAAAAGCGGAGACTTGATTCGTTGATAAAATACAAAGCTTTCGACGATATTTATCTTGTATTATTCCTGTCTTTCTTCGAATCATCTTACCGTTTTTAACGAACGGACTGATCTGGGTATCTATTGCGCTTAACTTTTTCCTTGGTAATAATACGTATTTTTTACGTTTTCTTTGAAGGGAAATCATTGAGTATTATTTTTCCTTTACGTATTCTTAACCATGTAAAGAGTTGCGGCCCTATAAATAATATCTACTCTTCTATAAACATATACTAATAATAAAGCTGTAGAGTTTGTTTCTTTGAACGCGCTGATCTCTGGAACTTCTAGTCGGATTTGAAAGATTCTTTTTGCATTTGTTGCATCTCAGTGGGTCGGGCCGAAAGGACAATGCCAGATCCTGCCCCAGCTATTTACAGGAAATGTCAATTAATGAAAATAATTGTAACGATTAATGGACCTTTTCAAAATTAATGATATAAGGAATTAAAACCTTGAATTTCCTATTGCACAATTTAAAAAAAAAACCTGTAAAACAAAAACTCATATTTAGATTAAAATAATTATGATAATGCGTAACGTATATGTTGTTTATATCGCTTTTTAACAATTACAAACTGCACCTTACCTATAACCAATGTCATTATTATTTAAGGATTTTAACAGAAACCTTATGTTCTACAACCATTAGGACAAATGTTTAGTTAATAGTCATAAATAAGCTTTAAGATGCGGCATACTGCAGGCTTGCAAATGTCTTTTTGATTTAAGTGGGGCAAAGTTCTATAGAGTTTCTGGCATTGTCCTTTCACGCGGACGACCTCGCGGGTAAAAGCAAGAGTAAGTTATAAATAGTTACGGTGGAAGTCTGTTGCTTTATGTCTGGTTTCTCTATTTCAGTAGAGTGATGAAAACGCTCCATTGAAACAATTTTTGATAAAAATGATGAAAAGTTATCTCTGTATTCTTTGTGCTGCAAGTCGAATCCTGACATGTCCTTGTTTCACCGACTTGACGGTTTTATATTGAAGTTTTTTGGAAGTGGCGCCTAGAATCAATTATATTTTTATTGTAATTTTTGACGTTCAAAAGTGCCATTTTATGGGCCTATTTGAAATAAATGCTTTGACTTTGACTTTGCAACATATTAGAGGTTGTCCTTTTCCTTAACACTAACTAAATAGTGTTTCTACAATAAAGTATTTGTATTTTCATTTCAAACAAAAGTTATATCTTAAAACAAGTAGATGAGTATTCATCCAGTGAAATCCATTTAGTGAAATAACTTTTTAAACATTTCCGAATAAGCAACTGTTCGAACGGAGCGAGGCGGTAGACTTACAGAGCGTGAAGCCCTAACTAAACACGGATGATAGAATGTGCGAAAGAGGACTCGAGAACTTAGATATTAAACAGCGTGTATCAGAAATACACGCTGTATGTTTATTATTACTAACATACCACTTCTGATTTGTTATTCCCAGTTGAAAAAAACACGCTGTGTACAATACAACGTGTATGAGATATGAGTATGTGTGGTCATATTTAAGGGTTTGGTACGGACTGTAAAACTAAACAACTTTCCCCAAGGGACCATCATCGTAATCGCGAAAAATATATCAGCTGTCCCATACAAAATTTCAATACCTACTCTAACCATTTATGTATGGGATAACTGAATATTTTCTCTCGTGATTATGATGTGGGTCCCATGTAGAAAGATGTTTAGTTTTCTGGTCTAAAATATGATCACACATTTCTGATACACGTTGTATACAGCGTGTTTTTTCCGACTGGGAACAATATATCAGAAGTGGTAGTAAGATAGTAATAACATACGACATCTTTTAATTAAAATCTTCAAAACAACACAAATTATAAATATTTAACAATTTCGATACAAATGGGATTATGTAAAATACGAACACGTTAACTAATCAGAATTCGAGTAGTTAGGACAGACATACATAATTTCACGCATGTTTACCCCGATGGGGTAGGCAAACGTGTATAATACACGCACATTTAACCGGTTATGTCTAAAGGCTCCTTCAAACAGGCGCGACACGCAAGGTGACACAAAGGCACCGCGACACGTGGTGCCTTGCTTGGTGTCGGGCGTGATTGGCGTTGCGTGTCGCACCTGTTGAAGGAGCCTTAGTCTCATGTGGTCGGCGGCAGGCCTATTGCCTTCATGGGTGAGAATATTCTTCTTCATAATCTTCACAGACAACACGAGTACTTGCTGGTAATTAATATTAGCTAATTGTAGATGGCGTAACCTTAGTAGATCACTACGGCCTGTGATAAATTTGACATTTCGTTCATTCATTTCATTTTCATTCATGACATTGGTTCTACTTCACTACTAGCTGTTGCCCGCGACTTCGTCTGCGATCCAGGATGAAAAGTAGCCTAGGTCCTTACCCATGTTTTGGTCTATTTGTGTGAAAAATTTCATCCAAATTCGTTTAGCCATTTTGGCGTGAAAGCGTAACAAATAAACAAACTACTTTTAGGCTCTAAGACTTTAGATTAAAGTTTGCAAATATAAAATAAAACCGCCTCATGCCTTGTAATAGCAGCTTGTTTTGGGAACTAGCCGCGACAGCGTCATTTTGAAAACCTTCCCCTTTTTTTTAAAGAAACCGTTCTTCATTGAAACCACATTCAGTACCCGTACATCAACATCCAAGAGTAGTAACAAATCAAACCGTAACAACTTCGCCAAAGATTCCTGATAAACGAGCGAGTCGAATAACTTTCTGTCTGTGTACTTATTTGTACTTCATTCCGGTACCGATCGATTTGTTTGAAGTACCAGTACCGGTATAACGAGAAGAGTTATGATGAGTGTATGGTCAATATGAAATTTCTTAGCTTGCTTGCTAATTAATTGGAAAGATCTTTCAGTTTCTTGCAAACAGTGCTTGTATTTTAGCTTTTTAGTAGATTGCTGCCAGGTCAAAGCTTAAGGTTTCCTAGGAAAGCGTTTTCATTTATAAAGACCCAAGTGTATTTGTAATTTTAACCGGTATTTGACAATTCTTCTCCCGCGTGTTTATCGGAAATTATCACATGGAAACGTACTATATGGATAAAAGAATCCTATGTGTTAATCCAGGTTATAAACTGAAAAAATGTATTACTTATATTTAATAAGTTAAGTCTTAATTCACTAATAAAGTTTCTAATATAACATTCAATCATTATTCGAAAGACACCTAGCGCCATATAGCGTCCTAAAACAATTGTGATCGTCGAAAGTTATTGTACCTACTCTTTCTCGGGAACAGTACTATTTTCTGGATGAAAGGCACCCTATGTCCTTTTTAGTACCTCTTTTTTTTTTTGACCTCCCCTGTTCCAGGACCAGCGTGTCGTCAACGTAGCAAACCATACTGATGTCACCAGGGACGTCGGCGCGCAGCACCCATTTGTAACCGCTATCCCACAGAAGGGGCCCCAGGACCGATCCCTGTGGGATACCGCACGACATCTCATCGTCCCACCCAAAAAAAAAAAAACGGGCAAGGTATTGAAGGCAATGGCGATGTCTAAAGACACCGCCAAGACGACCCCACCCTGGGTCACAGCATCTCCCGTCGTGAGGGCTCGCACGCGCACGATGGCGTCCACCGTAGAGCGCCCCCTGCTGAAATCAAACTGGGTCTCCGCCAAATCCAGCCCCACCCACATTTTCAGTACCCCTGACCACGTTTATACAAAATGTCATGATGATCGGTTCAGTGTTCAACAAACAAACTTACTTTCGCATTTATAACATTATAGTTAGGATTAGGATTAGGCCGTATTCTCGGAGGCAATGGGCGGCGGGGCAGCGGTTTCAGCGGCGCGGGGAGCGGCGCGTTCTTATGATCCTGCCTCGCTCCCCGCGCCGCCGCCGCTGCCATAGAGAACTGTTCCTTATAAAACTTATTTTGTGACCGCTCACCACTTTTTAGGAAACCAAAGCTGGCAATACTTTATAAGTGAAATAGGACGACCCTAAAAATCATTAGAAAAAGTCTTTCTGATAGTCCACTCGTAAGAAACACTAAAAAATTTTACGTGATATTTCTAAGACACAAAAATAATGTTTTCCGTTTAAGTTTTAGGTCGCGTGCGAGTACGGGGATAAAGCTACCTAGTCTGATGAAAAACTAAAATACTTTCTTAATCCATTCACAGTATCTACCTAAGCAACACATACTCTTGTGAATCAGGAAACACGATATGCTGTTCATAATTCATTCGACGAGTTGAGACATCTTCGGAATTTATATTTTAGCTAATCCCAAGGAAGTAGACGGGAGACGCTATAGATGGTGTTGTTTTACTACGGGCATGTTTTAACAATGATAACAATGACGTAGGTATTTCCACTTAGATAACTCAAGAAGGAATGACAGTCCTATGCAGAAAGAGGACGGACATTTTTTTTTTGTTGGTGTAGTTTAGCAATAGTGGTCTTTAAGTTTATGTATGAAGTAGGAAAGCCAGACGCTTATCAACAATGATATTAAGGGAGGCCTCTCGTTCCTAAGAATTTTTTTATAAAAAAAAATAGGATTACCGATTTCATGTTCTACTCACAGTTCTTTAGACATTTGTCTAATACCTTATATAACATTTTATTACATGTATAACACGGATTTCAACTAAAACGACAAGATTATTTACTGATCGTACGAAGATAAATTTTCTCGAAAACATACTTATGTAAACAACAGACTGATGTGTTATATGAAAGGTATACTTAAGGTTTCCATGACACACACGTTAAATGAAAATACCTCCTAACGAATATCTCCCGCTGAAAACCAATTTGTATTTATTTGTATTCCATGTTTCACTTTTATTTTTGTTGCAATGTTATTTTGGTGTTCGATTCTCTGCATGATAATTATTTTATGTTGCTCAACACCCGGCCCTTGCGTTTTCCAATATTTTCAAGCGGACCGTGTTTTTTTTTATATTTTCACGTGAAATAATTTGAATGGGTTATTCTAAAACAATCGGCTGTAAACGAATCGTAACTAAACTAACGATGCATCCACGTTGTTTTATTGGCGTATTTTTTTATTGAGTGTTTTTTTTTGTTTGTCATGTTTACGAAACGTGTTTACACCCTGTAGCTGCAAAATGAATCTGTGGAATCCTCCCCGCCCGTAAAGCAGAACAAAAGGAGATGGGTAATAAAATTTGTAAACGTTGGAATGATACGCGCGCTTAACCCCGACTGTGCTCTTTGGTGACACGGAATATAATGAGAATGAGGTAATTTGTCTCATATGGCTGAGCCGCCTCACGAAAAATCGCCGAGGAAAATTGTGAATTATACTCTTTGTACCCTGAAATATTCAGAGTCTAGCCAAGAATTTTAAGCTGACTCTCGGCCGACCTTTATCCGAAGAAAATATGAGGACCGACTTAACTTTATTCGCCTTAATTACAAGCGTTGTTTAGTTAACTAATTAAAAACCTTGCCTTATTTTATCAAATTAGGGAATAATGATAGAAATGGTTAACTATGTGATTGTTTTATCTTTAATATGATGTTGACAAGTTTTGCTTGGAAGGATAACAGAACCTCGAAGTTTAAAACTGTCTAAAGTGAAAGTCATTTAAGTGCAGCGTAGCGAGACTGCTACGATCGTGCGCTCGTAGCCTCGTAGCAATAAGCGTAGAGGCGTAGAGACTTACTTGGCTGCACGCCAGCCTACCTGTTGTTACTGTCATGTTCTTAAGCTTGAGCTCGTAGGCCTCTTCAGCTAACTGTTGCATGCGCAACTTCTAGGAAAAAGCCGAGAAAATTTCACGAACCATTAAAGAAACAACAAGATTCTATTATATAGAGTGCATCAACTGCAATAAAACCTTACAAGTTGAGACGGTAATATGTCTGCAGATAATTTTAGAACATGTATAATTATAATATTCTTTAGTATTTTAGTTGACTGCAACCCGGTTCATTCTACTTTAAATATTAAGAAAGAAAATTTGAATAATTCAATGTGACTTCATAGTGCAGCGACTGTTTAAAGAACTTCGTATAATTCCCGCATTTCAGGTGCAACAGTAGTGTATGAAAAATTCAATTGTAAATTGTTCCTTTAGAAAGAACATGAGGGAGTGAGATGTCTTTGTCATGTCTTAAGTAAAGCTGGCTGTTCAACTCAAATAATGAGCCGACTGTTCCAGAATCAAGAAGCACTGGGGCCGGAAAATGCTTTGTGCTTAATTTAAACTTAGATAGACAGTTTATTTGCTTTGTGGCTTACATAAGCCTACTTAGAACCGTAAACTTGAAGATGTTTTGAGATGATTGTGCAGTTAGCTGCTATGTTGAAATTATACTTGAGTCACCTTTTAGACTCTCACGGGTAGTGAAAAGGTTCCCGTTATTTGGCAGTACTTTCTCTGTTGCACTCACATGATCACAATTTGTTAGATATCAATGTTGAACTCGAATAAAATATTTGCTGGGAAACGACTAAAATTTGCTTTTTTTTGGTAGTGCGCAATTAAATATACGCAAAACATGCTTAAAGGACATGCAACATGCGTTTTGGAGGTATTTAAAATTGTGTTATAACATTAAAAACTTGTTTTCGTAAAAAAAAACAGTAAAGATTGTAATTTTGACTTTCAATATCTCCGTAACCAGAAGGTTCCCAGGTATGGTACAGTACAAAAAAAAAAGACGGAAAGTACTTTAAGGGCTTTCGGTTTCGTTAAGTTTTTTTTTAACACGTGCATACAAAATAAATCGATTACAAAACTTAAAAAAAAAAAACATAGCTAATTGATTCTTCCAAACACAGAACATAAATTGTCGTTGGCTGCACATCGTGACTGTGTCAAGAAGGCTCAGCATGATGCTGTGCAATAGGGGACCCACAGTACAGCTCTGATTTTGAGTGGATACCCAAAAATTTACGTACGGAAGTCAGGTTTACAGATTCAATATTAACCAAACGACGACCATGATGATAATATTCTGTTATTTAATAACGTAAAACGCATCTTGGACAGTAACCAAAGTAACCAATGAAGTAATCAATCTTTATATACACGGTAAAAAAATGTTGTAACAGTTCGAGAGTAAGAGACAAAATAAACAAAACTAAGACACAAATGTAAAATATCATCCCTCACGTCAAAACTGCACTTAACAGACTCTCTCTAAACCACAGCTACCTTGGATTAACACATCGACCGTCATCCGACTAATTCTTCTCACCCGAGACATTTTATTTGAACTACTAAGTACCCTTTACCGCAAAATGTTCCCAGGTATAATCCAATACAAACACATTTCGTACACCTATGTATGTGTGAGATTTAAACCCGGTTCTCTTGAGGGAGATCCCTCCGTCAATATAAAGTAGGTGAAACACAACACGGTTTTTAGTACCTATTATTAGATTTCTTTGTTTTGTAAGTTACGAGTAATGTGTTACACGCCCTGTAGATTAAAAGAAACAAAAGTAACCTGTCTATTCTGTAAAAATTTCATGGTCAAAACTTAGATGAGGTGAGCTTAAAGTGGCTTTCCACAAGCAAGTTTTCACGGTGAGATTTAAACAAAATATAGATCGACTGACGTAAGAAATTAAAGATCATACAACACGCTTGCATTCCCCGAAGGGTTTGGCAGAGATAGAGGGGGAATACCCCACATTTTGCTAGTTATGTTTAAGTCCCATTTAATAAGGGCTCGCCCCTTATTGCAATAAATAAGATCATATAGCCGCGATATTATTGTGTAACTTTATCTAGTTCTGCGAAAATAGATATGTTATTCTTTCTTGTCGTTAATAGAATATTCAGGGCCTGGGTTTTATTGCCGTAAGAAATATCTTCAGTTAGTAATTTACTAAGTATAAATAAAAAAGGAAAAATTGATGTAAAACACCGTCCTTCGTCTTTATTTTCTGCAAAAGACTTTGCCAAAACCCCAACCAAAAAACGTAGTTACCATAGAAACCGAAAACAAGGTCTATTCAAACTGAGCTAGCATAAAAAAATCTTGCAGAATAACTGGAACTCGTATTGTTTGCAATAACATGCGTCATCATAATATCAATCAAATCAGCCTATCAGCAAGTCCACTGCTGGACATAGGCCTCTCCCAAACTGCGCCTCAAGACCCTGTCCTCTGCCTTCCGCATCACCAGTCCCAGCCACTTTTTTAAGGTCGGCAAGTCTAGTTGGGGGAATCACACGTTATCAATACTAATAATAAAGCTTATGAGTTTGTTTTTTAAGCCGGAATTTAAAAATACTGTTTGGATTTGATAGCCCGATAGTTGAGGAAGGTTAAAGGCTAATTAACATTACTCTAGGACCCTTAACAGCCGAGTAAACAAAAAAAAAACACTAGAAAGAACGCGAAAACGAAGTAATCGTGAGGGCAGGCGATAATAATATCACCCGTATGAAGTCGTCGGCCGAAGCTAGTCAAAATATAAATATCTACAAAATAATCTCGGGTCCGTTTCAGCAATTTTTGCTAAAACCCACTCCAAACACTTATTTGCTCTTCAAAGTGAAAACGGAACCTATCCAAACTGAGCTTGCATAAAAATCTTGCAGAATAAACTGGCACTCGTATTGTTTGCGATCGATGGACAAACACTTTATTTGCCAGTGGGCAAATGGATTCAGTCGTAGTTGTTCGGTTATCTACAGCCTGATCCAGTGCCGTGTTTGCAAACATTTCAACGGGGGATTTTATTTAGAACCTCCTTTTTTGTTAGTTACTTAGATAGTATATCCGAATGGAATTGGGTCAATTAGAAAGGATCAACAATATGTGATTTTTAAATGAATAGTCTACTGATATTAATTAAATAACAAAAAAAATATTTAAACCAAATTCTAGTCCCGAAAACCGCCACGTGGACTGTCTTATGATTTGTCTATCATTCATGAATACACGGTTGGATACATAATACCAATTGCCGTAAGTCAGGTGAGAAATGAGGTTAAAGAACCACCGATCGGGTTTTATGCGCTAGACTGACCGTAGACCCAGGCAAAGATGGTGGGACGGGCCACAGAGACTCCTACCGAAAAGATTGGCCCCATTAGCAGAACCGTTGTATAGAAAAGGGAGTGTAGTGGGAAAATATAGGATTGTTAAATGAGATAATACAATATTATTAGTCGGAAAATCTGAGACTTGTGCCATCTCAAGGAAACACCGACAAAAAATACTGTACCTAACCCTAATAAATCCCTTCCACAATGAATTAAATACGCATTTACAACTAACTCCACACTACATGAAAACCTCTCATCGTGAAAATGGCCCATGAGAGTCTATAATATTCAATAGCTTGCTAGATAAGCTCGCTAGTTGCAAGCTGTGCTGGCTAGGTGCCAGGTCACCTGTTGACTAGCTGGGATTTAAATGAGAACTATTTTATTTTTAAGAAAAAACAAAACGCGCCATATGTGGTCTTTTGTGTGGGCTTGAAGGTTCCAGGCGACGTACGTGGAGTTTTTAGGAAGCTGTGTTTTCTTTTTTCGTTTTTTTTTTCGGTGCGTTAACAGGGTTGTGTTTTCGTCTTGAGTATGAAATCCGATTTTCTTTTTTATGGATTAACTGTGAACGACTCTCCTTAACTCTAGCAGATAATTATTCGAAATTTTCCAGATAATGTTTAAGTATCAAATCATGCATGTTTTCAATACTGTCTGTACTGGTTGTTTAATATAAAAATGTGTTTTGTTTTTTTTTATATTTGTTTAATTTAATAAAAAATATTTTTCTAATGTATCTCTTTCACTCTAAATTATCATTTTGATTATTTTGTTTCAGGTAAAGTACAACAAACGAAGCAGACAACATACTTAACCTCCGTCACTGTCCTTCTTATTTAAAGTTCACCTACCTATTATAATTACATTGTTATATAAATTAATGAGAACATTACTCGGTGCTTGTGTTTGCGAAGCTTAGGGGACTTGTCGTGGTCTCATTTGAAAAGGCTGTTTACAATAGAGTCACCTCTTACTTCGACCACTTTACTTGATTGGGTAATCACCAAGCCATTTAATTTTCTTTTAACAGATCTACTTAATAAAAATATTTAATTAGTGCGTTATCTGTCAGTGAATCTAAGATGTCATGCTTTTAATTTAAAATTTCATGTATTTAGACTCGGAGCGGTTCCTAATTCCACTGAGTATATAAGCACGAAATGTTGCACTAGAATTCTTTCTATAACGGAGATAATAAGCACTAAGGAAGGATTTTTTTTAAATTGGTCCCCTGCCTTTAAATAGGAAATTAAAGTTTGTATGGAAGTCAGCAATTCTTGCCTATTGGAACCATAGGTCATCCAACTTGTCATAAAGAACTTTACAAAGTTTCACAATCTATTGGTGGACAAAAAATACGCCAATTTACATACTTTGTAAAATGTTCGAAACTTTCATTTGAAAAGTAACAAAGTCACGTCATGTTACAAAGAAACTGAAGTTTAATAGAACAAGCTTGTTGACATTCCACAACGGATGCTTGTTAATAAAATGAAACCTTATTCATCCCGTGAAAGAAAAACAGCAAAATAGTCTGTCAACGTCTCAATCCTCCCCAATCAGACACATAAAAACAGTACCTTAGCCTCGAGCCGCGTGAACAATCTCCAACAGTGTTCCTCCGCGCTTTAGTGCAGTTACTAACAATTTTATGTTATTCTACCAACGGACACGCTCCGAAAAAATGTTATGTAATTCGGGAAATTCTAATAAAGTTGGGCAGCCGGTGTTCTGCTTTTTTTAATTTTCCCGTCGAACTACGCCGTCAGATGACGCCAAAGATGTTTCAGGCTCTAAAGTAACAACAAAGTTGTGACCTCCTTTATCTTGTGTCACTTCCCCCTTATTTTTATTCATCATTCATGCCGCCGTGTTTACGAAATTTAACCGAAAAATAACATGGGAAGGAAGCTTCTGGCTCCTAAATTAATCACTACATCGATGACGTCACATCCACCATTTCCACTCAAAATGAATCAAGTGAAAGTTGATACTTTTTCAGCAAAGTAACGAATAATACCTGCGGTATTATAACACTGAACACAAATAAAATGTACTTTAATTTAAAGCAAGTTTGTTATTTTAAATCCGATCAGAGATAGATGTAACATGGTGGATAAAATAAATATTAACCCATTCGGTACTTACTTCCATTTGATATTTAAATTTAAAATATTGACATAGCTCCCATTGCGCGTATTCGATTACCGGTTTTCAATTCGTTTTAACACAGCTACGGCTTGGCCGGAGGGCTTGCAGAGAACATACAGTACATAATTTACGAGATTCACGAGCGGAAACAATGTCCAAAACAAAATTGATAATGAAAAGAATTTTACATCAGAAATTTAATCGAATTACGAAGTTTAAAAATGGGATCTCGCATTCCCGATCAGTATTACGGGTACAAAAAGAATTTATTGGCACCGATGGCGACTTCATTAATTTTAAAAATTAATTAACTCTCCTTTACGTACGTAAAACTATAGTCTCGGATTTTATTTAATATCTTGTCGGCTCATTGAATTTTAATCTCCAATGTTCCAAAATGTAGGTAGAGTTGGTTTAAAAGAGACCCCATATCTTGTTAATTAAATCTACTCAGTAGGGTGCCTTCGGGCGGCCGCTCGCGTCTTCTTTGCCTGCTTTTATAAATGCTGCCGAATTTCAGACATAGGCCAGCTTTAATTTAAACTTGACTGAAAGGGCGCTCAAAAGTATTCGCGTTTATTTAGCCAAGTATTATACTTATTAATAGCTTATATACAATGACAAAAGATGTTGTCCAAAATTTTCGTAGCAATGTCGAGTTTGTCGTTATTAGCCATCGTTCATCGTAGCTGTACAATTTATGTTTACTCCCTTTAAAGCAGGGAATTAAATTATACCTGTTTGTTAAGTCAAATTTAATTACTGCTGCTTGTTAATTACAATGTTTGCGATGTTTTCTTTGTCTGAATTGTCAATTCCATTTTGTTAAAATGAATCCCTCTTATTTGATATTTATTGTACTCTATGCCATTGCGACTGACTTGCCTACCAACAGAGAAGGAAAAAAAGCTGATACTTATAAACGCAAGTACATAATCGTTTATTATATTAAGCACAAAGACAACAGCTTAACACACAAGAACTATTTTTTTACAACACAATAGAAGTAGGCACATTACATATCAGATCATCTTCTAATTACACACTCATAGATAAAGGTTATTTTGTATGAAGGATATAATATATAGACTATATTACATAGATTGACCAACCTACGCTAGGTTAGTCAATCGCTAAACAACAAAAACACTATAAAATTCTACGTATTTACAAAGTAAATGCGCAGCTTTAGAAAAGGAGAAAAGATAGAAGAAAGAGCGTTAACAAAGCGCAAGATAACCGCATTAAAACCCTTTGTTGGGTCGATCAGGCTGAGCCGTTTGATGGATCGGCTCCTCGATTATGTGGAGATTAAAATTCATTAGCCATATGAGATGAGGACCGTGATAAGATATAAATAGACCCTTAATAAACTTGTAATTTATAATGTTAGGAATTTTGGGTTTGGAACACTCATCCTAGCTATGAAAATCAGGTAGTCTGTAAAAGTTATGGAACCACCTGCCCCACTGCGTGCGATTAACGAGAACCGAGAAGAATGCGCGACGGCGACGAGAGATTACTCGCCGGTGTGCGCATGTACCAAGCGTGAGTCTCTCAGCGAGTGTTCTGCCCGTCAAGCGAGCGTCGCTGAGCGAGTACTCTCTTTGATAGCTGGTGGTCGCTGTGACAAACGAGTGTGAACAATCAGCGATCAACTAATAATATAAATGTATCTCTTTTACCTACGATTCTTGAGCGAGTAAATCGTTGATAACTAGCCGCTTCCTCTTCGACTGGCGTTGGGACAGGGGTCAAAAGAGGTCACAAATCCATGTTTTTATTATGATTCGTAAAACTCTCGCCATGTGACAAAAACATAATATTTATTTGCCACTTCGATAACAATTATTAATCCCGGGTTGAGGTAGTTTTCACATTGGGCACGCCACAATAGCGGCGATAAGTCCCCTCTTTGAGGAGTAGTTGGAGAGGCGCCATTGCGTCCTCACCTTCCGCCTGACACAGGTCTTCACCGGACACGGTTGTTGTCCTCACCGCAGGAGACGCCCTGGGCCTCGGGAGTCGCCTGCAGTCCCTGCAGATTCCCGGCCCCCGTAGGTGCGGGCTAGCGGACGGCAAGCAATGGGTAGCTCGCCGTCCGATAACGACCAGGCCCGGGTCGACGGCGCGTAGTGTTCGACGCGCGCCTCAAAGACATGTCAGCACACAATGACGGGGTCCGATAAGGCCGATGTCTCAGGGTCGCGGGAAATTCGAAAGTCTAACACGCCCTCCCGCACCACCCAGAGCGGGAGAAGTCATTTGATGATTTCCCACCCAAAAAAAAAGTCAATTTTTACAGACAATATTAATCCCTCCGGTAAAGTTGCCGGTACCGATATTAATCGGTACCGGCAAGTACCAAGTCTTTAGTCAAAGCTATTTTTTCATAAGCTTTGACTATGAGCGAAACCAAAACTGGTTTAGTTTGGGCGTACTGTCAATATTTGGTATGTTTAAATATTAAACAACTATTCAAGTATGAATGCGATTGCTCTGTGCCAGTCTGTGTCGCCAAACTTGTTGATTTTTGATATTCCTCTTTGATGCGATATGCAATCGTTTGAAGTGAATATGAAACAGAATTTATTATTTCATTTTTATTTACTAGCTCACATCGGAAAATGCCGATGGAAAACATCAACAGTATTTATGTTAAGCGGAGATTTTCCATGAAAACATTTATCAAGTTTTGTGTAGAGAAGAATAAATATTGCAATATTGAAGTAAATGCCAAGGTATGTTTGTGGAGTGGCTGGACTCCGAATTTATAACATACCGTTACGTAACGTTACGTTTAAATATTATATAACTGCACTTTTGAATGCTATTTGCCATACAAATGTACAGCTTACCTACTACTTAACGAAGTAATGAGAAACAAAGGCAAAAAAATGTGTTGTGTGGAGCCAACTTTTGACTTAATCATTCTAAACACTTGACACTCAGCACCGATTCTACAGCTTGAAATGAGATGTCATTTGAAGCTGTTATTGGCCAGGAAGGTACAACTTGGGCGAATTAAGACGGCACCTGGCTCGAATTACGTTTGTCGAGTTTATTATATTTTATTATTAACCACAGATAGCTATTCTCTAGTTAATATACGATTGAAATTTTTTAAATATTTATTCGCCTGATGAACAGCCAGATAACTTTATAGCTATTCGACGACTTAACTGAAGAGTGAAAAAGCGGCCCTTAATATTCTTAATATTACACCACACTTTGACATAACAAGTTTCTAAACATTGGCTATTAATATTTAAAATCTATTGACGTATTTTACTGTTCTCTTCCTCTTGTCTGTATAAGTGCATATATGTGTGTACAAAAACGGTTCAATAAAATAAAAAAAATTGTAAGAGTTCCGAGCCATGTACCATGTAATTCGTCTAAGATATAAGATTTTTATAGATTAGATTGGCTGACATTATTAAGGCAGCATACAGCCTCTTTTTTGGACTTAAAATTACTCAAATAGCTACTAGTCTTTAATTCAGCCTATACATAAAATTATTTCGTGTTTTGTTGTTTGTTTGTCAGCCCGCATACTGCGACCGACCTCGTCACCCGCTTGTTTATGATTAACACCGCATTTTATTGGACTAATTATGACAATACACATACTTGGTTATGCAATGTTTGTTACGAATGAAAATGTTAATAAAAGGCAGAGGGGGACTGCGATGGCGTGCCATTTAGGTCACATGTTTTATTCCAATTACTTCAAGGTGGTAAACTTAAGGCTGTCCTGCAATTAAAAACGTTCAAAATCTACTCTAATCTCATCTCAGCGACAATCAATGTCAAAATTTTATAAAAAATTGGCGGACAGTTTAGAATGCGAATGTTTTTTTGAATTTACTCATTAATTTGTACTTGGAATCATCATACAACGTAAGGTTCTTCCAGAGAAATGTAAAAATCCGTGTCCGCGTAAAATTCCTTGCCCGCGTAAAAGTTCTTGTCCGCGTAAAATTTCTTGTTCCGCCGACCTAACCCGTCGCATCGCATCACCTGCTCGCACTATAACTACGTTTTCGCTTAGTGTTCCTCCCGACTTTTTCTCTGTTTGCTCGGCTGCTAAGAGTCTTAGCGTGATCTTAAATAGTCTATAGCCTTCCTCAAGAATTGGGCTATCAAATGCAAATCCGACCGGCATGCGGCAGTTCCAGAGTTCCGCGTTCAAACAAACAAACAAACTCATTCAGCTTTATTATTAGTACAGATTACCCACTTCGTGGTTACGCATCACACACCCCATTATTTCTGTCACCTCAAAACATTCCATGCCTCAAATCCTACTAATATTATAAACGTGAAAGTTTGAGAGAATGGATGGATGTTTGTTACTCTTTTACGAAAAAACTACTGAACGGATTTGGATGGAATTTGGCACACATATAGTTTATAACCTGGATTAACACATAGAGAACTTTTTATCCCGATACTCCTACGGGATCAAGATTTATGCGGGTGAAACCGCGGGGAGCAGCCAGTATACTATATCTAGTATCAATAATTCAAATGCTTAATAATACACACATAGAAAAAAAGCGGCGCTGAAAGGGTAAAAAAACCATCAGCATCAGCACACTACGCCTTAATCCATCTGTCAGCATTCACAGTGACATTTTAAAGAAATTAGAGCCTTCAATACTTTGAAAAGGGTTATAAATCGAGGAGCACTTTAATTTTCCTATTATATTATAAATTAAATGGACACATTACTGTTCTACGGAAAATGTGCCCCGGGCATGAGACGGTACAAAGGGACGGACCCAGCTCTATTATTGAAAAGGGGGTGATCAAAGCCAAACGATACGATTTTCATATATTGTAGTCCTTTTTCTATTTCTGTTTATACAGGTGTAGGTATGTGTACACGTTTAGATGTATGGTATGGTAAAGGTGGACGCGCACCTAGTTGCGCCGCCGCCATCGAATTTTATAAATCTTTATATGAAATAGTATGCAACGTCGCGCACCTATCCTCGCAGAACGACCCGCATTTCAGTAAAATGCTGTGGGTATACGGATTCCACCAGCGCGCGCGCACGTTATCAAATACGCCGCGTGGCTCGTGTGGCGAGAAATAACGTCATACAACAAAAATGCTGCCAAAATAATGGATACGATTCAACGCGTACGATCCGGGTAGGTGCGCGGGACCATCCGAAAATGCGATGACTGCGGCGCGTACGGCTCCTGCGGCGCGTCTAGGTGCGTGTCCACCTTAAGAGTGAAGTGCGTTCGTTTTTGTTGTCAACAAAATAAACTGGGTTTTAAAAAGCACGAATACATCATTGTTTGGCATTCGCTGTGGCAACATTGTTCGCTACACGGAAAAGAGTGTTGTTCCAACTTTTTTATGCAACGCTATTACTTACGGACGGGTCTCTACACAGAGAGCTTTCGTATCTCGTTTAAGCCTTTATCTGAAGGCTGAATGTAGGTAATGTAAATGTCTAAAATAAATGGCGCAGAGAATATGTTGCCTCCATAAGTAGGTCAACTGCACATTTATCTAAATGCTTGTTTGAATTAGCTGAATTAAAGCCTTATTCTCGTGGCCTGAATAATATTAATGGACGTTACATTAATTATTAACGATTAATAAGTGGAATTTACATGAATATTAGTGAATTCATGAAAAACATGGAATACATAAAGAGAAAACGGAATACATATTCCGGTTAAAAATAAAACATCCGCAAGCCTATGGCCGCGGCTTAAGGCATAAGCGGACGGGATGGACTTTAATCTTTTATTTTGGGGTACTTAGAGGACGTTTGTATCCTCGATTGTCATCTTCATCATAATCAGCCTATAACGTTCCCACTGTTGGGACATAGGCCTCCTCTCTATGAGAGGTAGTGAGCCGTAATCCACCACGCGGGCTCAGTGCGGGTTGGTAGATGTCACATGTCTTCGATTTTTTGGTTCTAGGACATGCCGGTTTCCTCACGATGTTTTCATTCACCGTTTTGAGAGCAGATCTTCGATTGTAATAGAGCTTAAAAAACAAAAACTACAAGACTGCCTCGTTGGTCTAGAAGTCCCAAGCGCTACTGCTGAGCATGAGGTCCTGGGTTCGATACCCAGGTCGCGCAATGTGTTATTGGGTTTTTTATCTGGAATTTCTCAGTAGCAGCCCGAGTCTGGATTTGTGCCCGATCTCTCATACCATGAAACTAAATGAAGGTGTACTATAGGTACCTACAACCCTGCACAATCGTTCGGTGAAACAAAGGGGGATGTTAAGTTAAAACAATAGTGCATGAGCGTTGCATTATTGTTTTAACTTAACATCCCCCTGGTCTCTATACCTAAGGAAATTTGTAAACGGCTGGTTAACACTTCCCGTGACCCAAGGGCTGGCTTTTACCTTGGCCAGAGGCTAAGCATTGCCATACAACGTGGCAACGCTGCCAGTCTCTTGGGTACATTTTTTTTTTTTTTTTTAAAACGTTGCCCCACACTAGGAATTACTCCTGTATCGTGGGTGCGTTCACAAACATGAAAACTCACATACACAAGACACCCAGACCCGGAACAACTATTTGTAGGTCATACAAATATTTGTTCCGTGCGGGAATCGAACCCGCGACACGCAGCGCAGCAGCCGATCGCTCAACCACTGCGCCAACCGTGCCGTACCCAGTAACCAGTCGACAGCGATGCGGATGAATTTTTTGACGCTATTTTTAAATTATTAATGTATTTTTTGTAAATTGGCTTAAATTACTGTGTGTATAGTGAATAAGTAGTTGGTTGTTATTAATATAAGATACCTAAAATATATAAAACTATTATGTAAAAACCATAATTCAAACCAAGTATTCCAGTAGGTGTCAAGCTTTGCCATCTTCTTTCTTTCGGCGTATGTCCGAGTCCACCTTCCTGCTTGACTTCATTCACTTTGCCTGGTAGTTGATAGCCCATGGTTAACGGTCCTCACCCACCTTGAAAGATTCCGCCACACACTTCCATGATCAGATTTTTTTAACTCTTAAAATATGTTTAAAAAAAAACTTACATAAGCAAAGCCACAAATCTAATAAATACGAAACCCTCTAATATGTTTTGAGGCTGAAGCTATAAATTTATTTTAATTATGGGTTTGCTCAGAATGAGCCATCTGGCCTGCATCAACTTCTATCGCTACTCTACGGAGAGAAGACAAATCTCTTTCTTGGGAAAAAAGTCATTTTTTTCTTGAATTTTGACATCGCGCTGTAGAAATCTTTCTACATCTGTCATTCTGTCTACCGTTTCTATAGTGACCATGCGACGCATGCAGCAGTAGTAATACTTGAGTTTATTCAGATTAATTTTTTCTCATAGTTTTAGTAAGAAGAAAAAAGTAAATATATTTATGTCAACACGAGAGTTTTGAGACTTGCGTACTTTCGCTTGCATTGTAAAAGCAAAACTCAATTAAATATGTATATTCATTCGCTTATAAATTAATCCGTTCCCCTGTACGGCCATTGGTTTTCATATCCATATGCTGCAAAATAAATAAATACTATTAATACGCTGTACATTCGATTTTGCTCTTGTATGACAGAGAAATATTACACGAAGTATACAAGGTTCGTTATTCAGAAAACCTTTCCGTGCATCCAATTAATTTGATTTTTTTAACTGTTGTAATGCAATTAAGGGAATATTTTAAAAGGCTTTTTTGTCGAAACCGTCGTTTCAGATACAAAATTTTGGTGAAAAATGTTTTTTTTTTTTTTCGTAATTGATCGTGAATGTAGGTTTTATTACGTTCTTCTTTTATTTATTTAACACTTGGCGCAAGCCAATTTTGGGTGAAGGGTGGTATAAGTTTGAAACCTTCGTATGTCTGTGGCATTGTAGCTCCTAGACGGCTGATTTTATAAATATAGGTACGGCCTGTCACCTCAGCTATAGCCTTGCTCTATATTTTTACTGCTTCATAAGCTATTCTTAAATGTATAGATTGCCAACGATATTTGGGAAAAAAGGGTGTGTGACAACACGATAGGGAAAACTCATGACTGGAGCCAAGTATTCGCAACTCAGCGTCACCCACCGACGGGAGCCGAGTATACCCGATTCAGAGTCACCGACCCGAACGTGATCGTTCAGTTTCGTCGACTCTGAAAGTGCGCCAAAAGAAGCTTTAACTTCGAAAGAAAAATCACATTACTTAACAATTCATCACAAATACATTATTATCATTTTCAGAATACGTTTCTGTTTTAACACACATAATGTAACGGGATTAGTACTCAGGGATTAGGCTGAAATCCAATCCAATGTACGCAGGTACTGCTTGAAAGCACTTATGTCAATAATGGTAGGCATGTAATAGGCATTTCCTGAAGGCGCCATACCTTGGAACTATTGAAATAGGTAGCTATATGAGCAATCATTAGGTGTACTTAAATATACCTATGTATATGCTTATGTTTCGTCAAATATCATAGAGTACTCGTAATGCAGGTTAGTGCGACTTTTCAGAGAGTCAACTTTGATTGCTCCTTGAATCCACTAAAATTGTGTAGGAAGCATTAAACCCCCTTATTTATAAACGTTGTTTATAGCGTCTCCCTTAGGGGGTTGCGCTAAGATAACTCAACTCACCTCAAAACCTTTTTTTCAAATAAACCAAGTACAGGCCCTATTGAACTGTTAAGGGGCCGGTCAGTCAGAAAGATGCGGCTAGTTGCCCATTTTAATGCGTTGTAGGTAACTATGCAGAAGAACGAGAAATTAAAATTTACTTACGTTTTTGCAATTTGCCAGTGCCAATTTGGATTTGGCGGGCAGCCCATACATTATTTGACATTTAAACGTCTTTTAACTTTTAGCAATGTTTTTAAATAAGGAGATAATATTATAGATAACATATTTTATTTACTGATTACCCGTTTGTTCTACCATATACCTACTGTGCTTTTACGTAATTATACAACTTTTTATTATATACTGTTAACAGTACGTTCGATTCATTGAAATAGAGAATTCGTACAATATTATTTTCTTTATTTAACCAAAAAAGAAAAACCTGTTCTACATTCTCTCTAAGTCTGTTTTACTTAAGTTATTAAAGCATGCATTCAAGGATTTGATAATAAAATCTAAAACAAGACCAATGCGTTAAAATTGTAAATATTTCTCTTGAAACAACCCCATCTCTACCAAGTTTACTTTATGTTATCCCTTAATTCGGTGTTCGACATAAAACAGTGATTTCAACGAATCCAAAAGGCTCAGCTGATACCCTAGTAGGTAGTAGTGGGTTATATTTACTCGTCCAGAGCGAATGGTTCGTATTTTTTTTTTTTTTTTGGGAATGGCATCTCGCAGGTCAACCTATGAGGTTGTCGTCTGCTTAGACGGACTTGCCTGTGGTTGCCCTAATAAATTAAGGCCTCCAGCCAGGGCTTAAACTTATGTACTAACTTAAAAACTAAGCGACAACGCTAAGGGCACCCCCTGTGGGGTACGAACCTCGGCTTAGGGCGTCGCTGGAAGAGGGCAGCAAGGGACTAGCTGGATCAGGATTTGAGTGATTTTGGGACGAATTTAAAGCTACAGGCTCAGCGGCGCGGGCTGGCTCGAGCAAGGGTCGGGAGGGTGGTTCGTTATTGACTTTACCTTTACTTTTATAACCTACGTTTGGTCAATACTTAGGGTTACTTTGGTTTCAAATTGTAGGTTTCATTTATGCAAATTCTCCTCGGTTCCTTGATATAGTTTTGATAAATTATTGTAGAATAAACTTCCTGCTGTCTTCTAAGAATTTTTGTAAAAAAATGCCTAAACCTGATCACAATCTCTTCAATAGTTATTACCTGTAAAGGTTATGTCAGTAAGTGCAAAAGAAAATAGACTATCATAATAAAATCTTAACATTTTTTCCATGTAACAAAGTTTGCAAGAATCACTTCCACTATGAAATCTAGCTGAACTTTATGGCAAATGAAGAAAAATTGTGAACGGCACCGAAGGTCGTGTTGTCGACGAAAATAGGGGAGCAAACTTATAGGAGCCACTACATCACATTCCTTCTGACAGCGAATATTCACTTTGTTTTATAATAAAATGCTTTTCCTCAGGTAAAATTTATAGAACCTCTTACGGAAATAACAACGTAGGAACCTCATTTAAAGCTGCAACAACCATTATTAAAACCGTAATACTAAACACGAAGAAGGGAACAGTGAACAGCCCATCGCATAGGCAAATGATCGATCGATCAAACAACAATGGAAACTGCCAAAATAAACAAACAATATACAAACTCGAAGAAGTTACCACTCAATAACGTTAAAAATGAGCTCTCAAATAGCAAGAAAATTGTTTTTCAACCCAACATTGCGCGGTACATCGGCAAAATGAAAAGTTTCCCTATCAGCCCACTGACACATCGATTGGCGTTTACATCTTTGTGAAGAAATTGTTCGAGATCATGCAAAGCAACTTAGACCTTAAACCAAGCAACATGGACCTTAAGCCGAGGAACGCAGCCTAAATACGTGTTTAAAGTCGCTTTTTCTTTGTTGATGGAGTAGACGTTTGCGAGCTGCCATCCGGCTATTGGTAAGCAATCCATCATTCGAAAGTGTGAAAGGAATAAAAGCTATATAGGATTATATCACATCTAAATATGAGATAATGCTAAGGCCTGCCTACCAACTAGTTTGTTGTTTTTTTTAATACGTTTCGTCTTGAATATTTGTGAGATTTTCTTCAAATCTAGTCAAAACGTTTATTCGCAAAATATGGATTGATAAAACAAGAATGTTAAATAAGATTAATAGGATTCTCTAATTTACCATTTCTGGTAATTATGCGAAACTTATCATAATAATATTTTGGTCAAATTAAAAATTAACTCAGATAAGTATTTAGGTAATTTTAGTAACTACTACTTTTTTATGATCAAATTTATTACAATCATTATAATAATCTGTCTATTTTAGGCACTAATAGGAAAATGTAAGAAATGAAATACCAATATTAATATTTTCTTTCTTGAGTCGTGTAGAGACATTTATCTACCAACCAGGCGTACCTTATTTTTTTTGGAATATTCTAGTGGTAAGGTATTTTTGTTCACTTTGTAATTTTTTAAATCATTTAATTGACATTGGTAACAGTTTCTTTTATACAGATTAGAAGGAAAATTCCCGTAATTTAAGAATGTTCGCATTCTAATCCCAGTCTCAATATGTCAGAAATACCTATATTCATACATTTCTGTAAAAATTTTAACTTTGATTGAGATTTTGGGCATTTTTTAATACGGGAATGGGCCTTCAGATTCCTGGACGATTTATTGACGCCGGATTGGGAAATACATCGATAAATTAATCGATTAAAGATATGACGAGCATGTAGTTTAACCGTTATAGCTGTAGGTAGGTAAGTGTGTGGTGTGCAAGTAATTGTTTTCATTGACATACCGGGCCTGCGAGCCGAGCAGAGAATGCCAATGCAATTAATCTGACACAAACGTCGGGCACCCGTTTATGGAGAGATCCACCACGTGGAGTGGCGCAGTACTGACGATCCTTCCTCATCATTGTTCCTTTATCTTTGAACACGTGTTACATGCTGGTGGAACGTGCAATATTGTCTAAATTGGTTGTCGTGATGCTGCTAAATTGATTTCAGTTTCTGTATTTCTCTGTCTATGCGTAGTACGGCTATTGGCTGTGGTGGCTTCATTGTTTAATTTTTTTTCTGAGTTAGTTTAAATCATGATCTGACAGTTTGAGTAATTTATGCGGCCTACCCAAATGTGTTTTCCTCGTTTTTTTTTTTTCCCGAAAATAATAATATTTATTAACACAGAACATAATATACGAGCTAGATAAAAGATATCTGTATCTCAGTTATCAGCGCTGTTCCTCAGGATTACCAGATACATGGTCTACATGGACTACATGTCTTCACATGATCTGTCAAAGATTATGTCTGGACTTAAAAGGAGACTGTGGCCTCTGAGTTTGTTTCGACCTTTCTTGTCACAGTAGTCAGATACGAAACGCCGACCTCATCTAGTTTAAAAAATATGATTGACGTGTAAAAGTACAAACCCACATTATATAAAATCATTTATCATTTAATTTCTGAAGAAACATGTAAAAATCTTCTAAACTACGAAACGGATTTTGAACGAATTACATCGATATTAAATTTTAATTTATTTAAAAAAAAACTTGATGTTTTTGCAAAGTCGTAAAAACCATGCGAAGCAGTAGCTGATATAAATATAAAATTAAATATTTGAAGCTGTACCAAACTAAAATAACATTCGTTATATCGTCTTCTTAAACGTTAGGTTAGACACTGCAGAGGTATAAAATGTTTGACGCCAGACTAGAACGCTAGCCTGTGTTTTATGGTCACTAACGAAGATATAAATATTTGTCCTGAAAGTAAGCCGATCAGATGTTTTTCTTTGACATTTTCTCGTGTCTTTATTCTTACTTTGAACATACTCGTATTTTATTCAAAATAGGTTTCGTGCGACGGTGTGATATAAACAATGTCCATTCTAGAGGAATACTAGCACCTGAGCATTTTATGTAGAACGAACGTAGCTCAGTATAAAAATCAGTCAATATGAAATATTTATTTATGTGCAGGGTTTATAGTCTTTTATTCAGAATATTTTAAGGTGAAGCTGAACTAGTGAATATCAAAATGTACTTTTTAGGGTTCCGTGCACAAAGGATGCCAACGGGACCCTATTAATAAGGCTCTGCTGTCCTTCCGTCGAGTCCGTCGATCCGTCCGTCACAGGGCTGTATCTTTTGAACCGTAATAGGTAGACACTTGAAATTTTCACAGAGTATGTACAGTACAACTATTTTCTTATATCCCTCGGCAAACTTCGTGTTTCGTCAGTCGTCGGATTTATATCAGTTGCCTTTTGCACTTGATACAGACCGCACGCTCTCAATCGACTTGGAAGTTCATAGTTGTTAATACTCTTTTGAAAAGGACATTTGGGTAGGCCGCAAATTACGCAAACTGCCAGACCATGATTAAAACTAATCATTTAAAAAAAATGCATTTAAAAAAACAACAAATCCACAATGTCTTCACATTCACAATAATTAAAATAGTATTATCCTTTACAAAGTAAATGTCATTGCTTATATAAAGTGCATCAATGTCAAAGTGTCAATAAAATATGAAAATAATCTTGGTCATATCATATGTGGACTATGTAGACTGGTGTCTGAAATGGTCTTTTGAGGAAAGAACCACACGGATTTGAGTGGACCTGTACGCATTTGTTAATCATCGTGCAGCTCAACTCAGAACTAAGGAGCTCATCGATCCGACGAACAATACACAAACATTAAAACAATATTATACTTTATACAGTAAATATATACATGTCATTGTTTAGATAAAAAGGTACGTATATAGAAAAAAAAACATTAAAAGAAAAAAAAGAAAACAGCAAATTACACATCAATTTTGTCTGTGTAAACTTATTGGAGCAGCTCAATCCCAAGCCATCTTGGCCTCAAAATAGTCCTTGACAGTATAATAGGCTTTCTGGCATAATTTCCGCTTTATAAAAGATTTAAATTTATTAAGGCTTAGTTCTTGAATGTGGCTAGGAAGTTTATTATAAAAACGTATACATTGACATTTAAACGAGCCACCTATTTTCTTGAGCCTGGTAGTGGGAACAACAAATTTGTGTTTATTCCTAGTATTTTTGTTATGGATATCACTGTATTTTTTAAACAGATTAATATTTTTATGTGCATGTAAAAGATTTTCATAAATATACTGAGAAGGCACAGTCATTATATTAATCTCTTTAAATTTGTCTCTGAGGGAGTGTCTGGGACTTAATTTATAAATTGAACGAATTGCCCTTTTTTGTAAAATAAAAACTGTTTGAATATCGGCGGCATTTCCCCACAAAAGAATACCGTACGACATCACACTATGAAAATAACTAAAGTAAACTAAACGCGCTGTCTCTAAATCAGTTAAATTACGAATTTTTCTAACGGCGTATGCTGCAGAGCTTAGTTTTTTTGACAATTTATCTATATGGGGGCCCCATTGAAGCTTGGCATCCAAAGTTATGCCTAAGAATACTGTGGAGTTTTCGGGTTTCAACTCTTCACCCTTTAAAAGAACACTAGTTTCTACTTGTCTAACATGAGGTATCGTAAACTTAATACATTTAGTTTTTTTCTCGCTAAGAAGTAGGTTATTAACATTAAAACAGTTAACTACCTTAGCGAGGGCGCTATTTACATTGTCAGATTGATCCCTGGGGGACCCCCATTCTAACTACAGATCCAGGTGATCTTTTTCCGTTAACATCTACTCTTTGAATCCTATCACTTAAGTAAGAAGTAAGAAGATCCAGAGAGGCGTTTCGTATTCCGTAGTGGTGCAGTTTCCTGATTAATGTTTCATGAAGAACACAATCAAATGCCTTGGACAAATCGCAAAAGATGCCCAAAGCATCGCACTTGTCCTCCCATGCATTATAAACATGTCCTAAAAGTTCAACTCCGGCATCAGTAGTCGAACGACCCTTTGTAAAACCAAACTGTTTGTTATGCAGTAATTTGTGTTTATTAAAAAATATTTGCATTTGATCTAAAAATAAGTTTTTCAAAAAATTTACTAAAGGTCTGCACTGGAATAGGTCTATAATTAGTAGGGTCAGATGTACTACCCGATTTAAACAATGGTAATATTTTACTGTTTTTCATAAGATCAGGAAACTCACCACGGTCAATACAATTATTAATAATAACAGCTAAAGTAGATGCTACAATATCTATAATTGACTTAGCAACGTCCACAGAATTACCCCATAGATCTGCGGTCTTTTTAACATTTAATGTGTGAAAGGTTTTAATTATATCTCTACAGGTGACATATTGGAAATTAAATTCAGAATCACAAACTGGAACGTTTTCTTTAAGCAAAGACTCTGCAGTAGTGGGCGATGAGTTCATAGATTTAGTAGTCGATACGAGAATCTCTGCAAATAAATTTTCAAAGGCCGCGGCGACTTGAGAATCTGATTTAATTATGTTGCCATCAATATCAAGGCTGAAGTCACTACTTCGGTTGCATGACCTTCCCGTTTCGCTATTAATGATATTCCATGTAATAATTGTACTGTACTACTATGGCCGCTATAACAACAAATATAAAATAAAAATTATATAAAGTTAAGCATTAAAGGTGTTACGCTACCCTTCGTGTGCGATTCCGACTCGCACTTGGCAGCTTTTATTATATGACACTTTTATGGATTTTGCGTCGCATTTAGTTTTCGTTTGCTCGGTAAAGAACAGACTAATTTATACTTATTCAATCAGAATGTTATCAGACTGTTGTAAAATTTTATGTCTAATGCATAAAAGTACCTTGATTTACTCGTACCTCTGCTCGCTGTCGCTCTTTGTTTTCCCCGCTTTTTATCAGCTTGTAAATTCTCGATTAAATCCCTTCATATACCAATACAACGGCCCACGCACATTGGTCCAACTGAAGAAGCAAACTCTCAAACATAGCACATACCTGTACAACTGTAGTGCTATTCTGTAACCATCGCACCGTAAAACTTAGGAGAAGTGAGCGCGGAGTGAGCTGTCAGTGCCACTGATTGACCAAGACGGGATGGCACTGACAGCTCACTCCACGCAAGTCTTCACGGTGAGGTTTTTGCAGAATCGACATGCAGTTCTACATGCAGTTCGTGGTCATAGTTATGTTACTTTTACTTAAACCTAACATCACGCCTGTGTTCTTCGAAAGGTTAAGAAGAGGTGCACCTACACTACACCCACATTTCTCCAGTTATGTTTTAGAACCATGTAATAGGTGGCTAGCCTATTTCGATCAACCGCCTTACTCCGATTGGGTTATTTATTCCATTTTTATCTCCAAACTGCGCAACTGTTATGGAGAATTCAACCTACCTAACCTAAACATAAAAATCCAATTAATGATCGTTTATAGCACTTGTGCAAACCTTTTTGACATGAAATATTGTTCGTTAATCATAATGGAGTTTAAGTGCCGATTTCAGCAATGAAACTGAACGCGTTCAGTACATGTTAAACGCGTTCAAGAGCTGTCAGTATCAAAATTGTAATGGAATATGGACACTGACAGCTCTTGAACTGGGTTTAAAAGTGCTGATCGCGACCAGTTTCACTGGTGAAATCGGTACTTATTATAAACGTTGCTTAAAGCAAAGAGACGTTCAAACGACAGTTGCTAAACATTAATTAGCTATAAGCAACGTTTTTTTTATTTTATAAATAAAGGGGTATATTCTTATACTAAACATACTGCAGGTAGGTAATTGATGAGATATCACGAGTGAAACTGGTCGCGATTTAATTCACACCGGTGTCCTAGTGTAAAGCTAAAAGTATTCCAGTAAGTTATCGACACACATTCCAGAATTTATGAGATTATGAGCCTGGGGATAGTCGAGGAGTGGTCACGACGTGTTTGTCGACCTGTTGACTCCATCAAGGTACATAAAAAACGCAGAAATATTTACGGGTAACCCTGTATATTTATATAGCCACCAGTTTAATGTACGTGTCACTTTAGAACCAATTTTATCCTTAGTTCCATATTTGTTGGTTAGGGACCCCGGTCGGACGCAAGTAAAAAATGATAGTTTGCCCCCAGAGGGTTACACACCTATTAAATGATTTACAATATATTATTATACCCGGTAATTTATTTCATTTATCCTTTTAGACAATGCTATACATAACATACATACATACAAAATCAGCCTATTATGTTCGCACTGCTGGGACACAGGCCTCCTCTCTGTGAGAAGGAGTGGACCGTAATCCACCACGCGGGCCCAGTGCAATGGGCAATGCAAAAAAAAGTATTTTCTCCCATTCGAACGTAGGTCATGTTATTTTTTTCCTATTTATAACCGACTTCTAAAAAGGGGTTCTCTATTCGTCTGTATGTTTGTTACGCGTTATCTAAGGTCATTGTGGATCGATATCAAAATTTCCATTAGAAATGGATGCTTTAAAAAAAAAGTGGTGCCCATACCTATAAATATTTTTTTAGCTTAAATAATAAGGAATTTCCACTTAGTGTATACTGATGATGTTATAATAACTTCTTGTCACTGTTACTTACAATTTAACATAGCAAGTAGTGGTATACGAATTTGTGGGGTGTAGATACCTACTCTTCACAAATTCGTATACCACAACTAATAAGTGATAAATAAAAACTTAAAACGGAAATACAAAACCAAAGACACCGACTGCTGAAGTTAAAGTTATTTTTCACTTTGTAGTGTTTTTTTTTGGACGTCGTTTGTATTTATTTGCGTTGCGTTTGTAATAAACTTAATCAAAGGACACATTTATCTTTGTTCTATTCAAAAACTCATGTAGTTCAATTGAAAATGAACAGCAATACTAAGTTGAGGATTGTTTCTGTTTGCTCAGTTTGAGATGGCAGACTCGGTTTGCAGAGTATGCTCAGCCCCAAGGTGAATGTTGGTCTAAACTCAATGTCGTCATAAGCTGGGGTAATGTTAGTTTTCCGTTTGTCTTCTTACTACAGTTCATATAAGCTCAAACTTGTTATATCCACGTTTGGAGACTATGCAAGTCATCTCCTGTTTGACTTGGTAAAGAATTGAAGTATATGTTTATCTTTACAGCTACGGTTTCTATTTTACATATTACACCTACTGTTATTTTATTATTGGCGATGGATTCTAATTTGAATGAAAGAAAAAACTTTTAGGTGATCTAGGAGTGGACTTCTACCATGCCTAGAACTCGTTCATGTAATCTAAGTAGACAAAGTCTTTGATAGCGCTTCACTTGTTTAGACCGTGGTCCGAGATTTGATTCCGTTTAATAAAGAGGACGAGATAAAATGCCAGTAGAAATAAAAGTACAAACGGACGTTTTATAACGTTTTGATTCAATTTCCGAAAGTGGTTTCTCGAGGGAGAGACAGAATATTTAATTTACATGGCCGTCACTTCTAAGAAAAAAACAGTAATAGAAATTCTCAGCAGGTACAAATCTCCCGAAAGAACATAATTCTTATATCTGTCAAGGATACTCTAAAACAATTACAAGTTTCGGATGCACGGTAAGCAAAACAATATCACAAGGGGTGCGTCATATACAGGGGGTAGTCAAATTGAAAAGCTTATGACATCCGAGCTTGATATACCGCAATCTAACTTGCCAAATTATTTATGACAAGCATGTGATATGGGGGTAGAAAGAAATGGAAGATTTTGTGACTTTTATGGTTTTTAGGGTTCCGTACCTCAAAAGGAAAAAACAGAACCCTTTTGGGATCACTTTGTATTCCGTCTGTGTCTGTTTGTCTGTCAAGAACCTTTTTCTTAGGAACGCGTGGAGGTATCGTTGAAATTAACATCAAATACGTAGGTCTACGATCCCTTGGAGCTGTAAAAATTAAGCTTCTAAGTCAACGCAACAAACAAATATGGCGATTAATGCGTTTTTTTTTTTTTTGGTTTGGCAGGAGTGGGAAATCCTCATGGACGCCCAGACTGCCTCACTTGTGAGCCAGTCTGGGCAGTGCCGGACTCTTACCGACTAAAACCCACTCCTGCCTTTGCTCAGTGTCCCTCTGACATGATCAGAGCCCTTGGTTTTCCATGTGTTCAGTTTATAGTCGTTCTTTAGTTTTGTTTTATTTTTTTGTCTGTCCTGTTTTAGGAAGTGGATAATTATGTTAGATTGAGGTGTATATTTTTGTATTTTCTCGAGTGGAAATTATTTTTATTTCTTTTGTTCCATTTTTGGAGTCTACATAGCTAGTATCAATTTTTTTTTTACATCTATTTCTAACTTCTTACTATTATCATAATGGCTATCCTAATATATATACAATATATCATATAGACATAATTTCTTATTCTACTTGTTAACATTTATTTCTTAAGGTATTAATTATTGCTACTAATCTTATATTAAACTTCTTGTGTTTAAGACTCACAGCCGCTATTTAATGCGACATATTTTGGTACTTGCAAAAAAATCAAAAACTGCCCGTTGAGCTTGAATTATGAAATTTTGCAAGAAGCAAGGTCTCAAAGTAAAGGAAAGAGTCTGATAATCGTTAAATTGTAGTTTTATCGATTAAAAACTTACATTTGGAAATTGACCGTGACGTATGTCGATGTATGGGAGAACATGTTTTATAACTACAGTGTTAAGTTTTTTCTTGGGATAAATTTATTCCAACTACGGAACCCTTCATTATTCGTGGTCTAACACCTACTAGGCCGGTCCTTTTAAATAACGTAATCACCTATATAGGTATATTTTATGTAATTTTGTGTACGAATGTAGATGGATTTCAGGAAGTTTTATATTTTAAACCAAAGTTAGGAACGAAGAGACAAAACTGGTCATTAGTCTGCGTATCTAGTGTCGAGATTTTTAACCAGGTTGATCAATATTATTCAGCGTTCAACCGTCCTTAATTAGTTTTAACCCTTTACTACACCACTTCTATGCAAACTTGTTATATTAACCCGCTAAACGGTAAACCAACAATTTTATAAATGTTCCGCTAACTCCACAAGTGTCCCATAATCGTATTAAATCACGAACAAATCCAGTTCAAAGCTAAAATCCTACCGATTCATCTTCATTAACCCTCTGGCAAGACAAAATCTGTTAACAAAGCAACGTTTTACTCTGCACCACTGTTTTTGTTTCTTCCCGGACTTGGCCGATAAACTTTTAATGCGTTTTTCACTTCGTTATAAAATATTTCAATCGTCGTAATTAGGCGCGAGGCGGGAGAGATCTCGTTACTACGATGTACAGTCAGGTCTTTTATACCTTCGACAGTTTTCAAATTCTTTCCTTTATTAAATCACGACACAAAAAGCCGTACCTTTAAAAACTACGTTTAATTGGCTGTTGCCTGCGACTTAATCCACGATTCAGGACACAAAGTAGTATTTATCTTCTCCAGGTTCCAGGGTACCTGTCTGTCAAATTTCATAGTGATCCGTTCAGCCGTTTTAGCGTGAAGGCGTAACAAACAAAATACTTACTTTGACATTTATAATATTATTTAAAGTTTTGATTACTTCATATCGAAGATCAAAATAGTATACACCTTCGACCAGTATCGAGTTGTCATCAACATAAAACCTTTTTAATGGCTTGACCAAGTTAATTCGGTCGGACATGTAAAGAAGATGGCGGAATGTCATTCTATGATGTGTGTTGTCAACACACAACATAGAATAACGACGAAATATAAAATTTTGCGTCGGTAAAGCACATTTTATCGTGCAACGAGCAGATGAATATAGCCCTTGAGATGACGAACATATTTTGGATGTGACTGTACATAATAAAGTATCACCGGGAATATTTGCTAGATGTAATAAGTAGATTTATTTAGCTAATTAGGGGTGTGAATATTTTAAGCCGCAACTTAAGTGCCTAAAATGTTGGATGGCGGTGTTGATTTTGTTTAATTATTTTTCTAATTATTTTCTTAATATTTTTGTATAGTTCGTGCCAAAATGAAAAGAAAAGAATAATATAATTATATCTTACCTATTTTACTATAAAAATTAAATCATATTTGTTATATGAAATCAACCGCCAATCGAATTCAAGTGTTTATTCAAGTCTGCAGGCCAGCATGACCTACTGTGACATGCCATGAGTCACGCTATTTATCACATTTTGGGCAATAAAAACGTTGTCTTAAATGCTAGCACGGTGGAGTGAGATAATTCTCTCAACATGTGACATAACTTCTTGACGTTTAATTGGGACTCCTTATGTCTTATTTGCTAATACGGGCGTAGCCATTTTGTCACAAAGGTCACACTATGACAGATGGTTATGAAAAATTTATCACATTCGGTCAGAGGTGGTGATAAAAAGTTATATTAATAAAAATAAAAAAAATCGGCTAATTACTGCACCAAATGGCAGTAAATTATTATAATTACGTTCATGCCAGAAGACAAGAGGCCCAAAGCAGGAAAATCTTCCGGAGAAACATTCGGGACTCCTATAACTCGTTCGAGTTGCCAGACAGTGAGTTCAAACGGATTTTCCGCCTGACAAAGCCTATGGTGGTTATGGTATGGTGGCTATCAAACAAGAACAACGGAACAAAAAAGACGGATAGAAAAATGTTTATAATCTTTGGAAAGACGTGACGTGCGTGTGTCAAAAATGAATTAGATCCCAACCAAATTAAAAAGTTGTTTAACTTTTTGAAATGCACTCATACATACATATTATTTAGTTTGGTCGCATATTCAGATAGCCACAGCCATTTTAACTTTTTAATTTACTGTGTCACATTATGAAGTCAGCAACAAGAAAGGCATGTCACGCCATATTATTATGTCACATGCTTGACCCGTGCTAGCATTTAAGACAAATTGTAAGACATGATATAATATATCTCATCTTGTCACAAACATCTTGGGTACGCCCATGCTCGCCCCGCTGCATGTAATACTGAATGGCAATAAGGTGGTCAACATCAAAATCAAAAGTCATTTATTCAAATTAAGCGTCAAAGTTACATATGACAGTCTACTAAAAGGCCCGTCCTTCACTAGTGCTTTATCTGGGAACGAGAATAAGTGTTGCAACAAACTCCCCCTGTTAAAATTATACTTACAAAAACCTTTAACAGTTAGGTATGGGATAGAATAGGATGTAAGGTAAGTAAAAGCCAATATCATTTAAATAGTTGTACAAAAATAACCCCAAAAACATTTAGGTCTCAAACACTGACAATCGTGAAAGCTTAAGATAAATCGTTAATTGTAAAATACGAGTACTTCAAAAACGTACAGCTATGTTGTTTATTAATGCATAATTACGTATCAATCATGAACATCTCGTTGCTATAATGTAATTAAATTCATCTCATTACACATTAACATCTGAGCACACACGACTTGAGTATCGATATTAATTGTTCATAGACCAGCGAAAATACGATAATGTACAGTCACGAGCATAAAAATGTAGTCACTCAGAAAAGTTCAAAAGCGATGTTCTCCTAAAGTATTAATGGAAATTTTAAGGTGTAACAAGTTCACAACAAGGTCTTATTTATTATTCACAAAATCCGCAGCTCTTTAACAAAATAAAATAAATAAACTTATTACGGATCCTTCAATAGAAATCGAACGATCGATCGATTTATTAAACTTATATGTATTATATTTAAAAAATTAAGTATATGATAATTAAAATATTATATTAAATACTAAGTTATTAACTTACCTAGAGAAGAATCCGAAACAAAAGATCGGGTTTTTCTACTTATTTAAATGATAAATAAAAATAAAAACCTATTTAAATATAACATGATTGCAACAAATCGGACTTAATATCTTGTCCACAAAAGCCACTAATAATAATACAATAATGTGGTGGTTAATATTTATTATATTAACCACCACCACCATTTACTTGGTTTTATTTGTTTCATTATTATATTATTATAAGTGACTTACACATACACATAAAACCTTCCGCACCCACTGCCCCGTAGGTCTCGTGGTCGCAATCGCGACTGCTGAGCTTGGGGGTTCCGGGGTTAGATTCTCAGGTCGGGAAAAGTGTTATTGGGATTTTCCATTAGGAATTGCTCAGTAAGAGCCCGGAGTTTGGAAGTTAGTGGTGTGATGCCCCCGTCCCTCGGGAAGTTCTCCGCTGAGATTGGCGACTTGGCCGAAATTCGGTCTGGAGGACTATTAAAACCCTCCGAAATTAATCCTGTAAATTAAGGTGAAAGCCTTTGTGTGGTTTAGATGAACTAAGCGTTCACACAGCCAGACACGAAAAGCAACTTTGTTTTATATTATTTAACTAAAACAATAAGCAACACTAATAATCATAAGCGTTTTTGCAAAGTGTATACATATTGATGCTCTGACTGTACGTTGTATATTATTCCGTTTGAGCATATAAAATAAATCCAAGGACTGTGAGATTACACTTTTTAGCTCCATGAATGATGTTAATTAATAAATGGATATTTTATTTTACAATGGTATTAAACATTTCCTGTTAAGACTTTCTCTTGCCGAGCGTGTGACAAAGGGATAATTTTTTTATATAAAAAAGATGAAATGAAACGTTGTTTAATTAAGAGTTTCATGTTTATTTTTTAGAAGATCTTTTAAGAGACTTTTATATACACGTAAATTTTTGGTCAATATTTTAAAGCTGGCTGGCGACGGTGTTTTTTAGCCGACTGATCCCTGAGAAGAAATTCCAAAACAAACTCAGAAGTCAAAAACCTTTTAAAGTCCAAATGTTATATTATTAAGATTTATATTAAATGCCATTCTAACAAGACAGGGTCATGTTTGGAAGGGCCTTTTGAAGAAAGGGCCATTGCAGCTTTGAGTTGACCTGTCCCAATCGACTGCATACATGCACAAGTCTCGCGTAACCTGCAGCTCAAACGCCGTTGAGCTCTCCTAAATAGTTTAAGATAACATAAGTTTGTTTTTGAAATAATTATGTAATTATAAATATAGCAAAAGGATAATTCGCAAAGAAAAAAAAAAAGTAAACACAATAAACACAAAAAATTTCAATTCTGACAACTCTTTGACCACTTACCACAAGTTATATCACGTAACGGAAATAAACAGAATTCGTAGCAAAAGCACAGTGTATCAACTCATCGTGTAAATTGAATACGTTAACAAACATGCAACATAATTGGAGAAACTTATCGAAACAACAAACGTAACTTAGTTCTGAATTGACTTGGCACAATGCGAGTTGCGTCCGCTTGTTTACACTAACTTAGTGCAGTACTGCGCCGCCGTGATTGCAACTTAATCGCTAACTTAGCGTTTAGAACAAGTTTTAATTCTTAAGGTATTGTACAAACTTATTGTTTGCACGAATAGCGAGGATTGTTAGCGGCGGCTGCAATTAGTAGCGGTCGCTGCAATTTGCCTTATCACTCGAGTTATGTGGTAGATTATATAAAGTTATTCGTGTGTGAGAGGAAGAATATAGTTAGAACTTGGAATCTTTTTCTTAGATCCTCCGCCGGGGAAAAGTAACTGCAGCGAGACGGTGTAGCCGTAATAGGATATATTTCGATGACGAACAAAGTCTAGCTAGTTTTGCTTTTGAAGTAAATTTCCGTACCTTCAGATATTAAAAAAAAAGAGCTTGAGAAAACGGATGGCATAAGTACACTTCTTGCGATTTTCTTCTAGGAATTTTGAGGAACTCGGGATGGATTTAATGAGCGCTGGGAGCTGTTTAAGTAAAATGTCGTTTTATACAGAATTTTGCATTCTTATGTAAGGTAAGAAATAACTGATAAAGTGACGTCATTTGGTAGGAATGCAATCCTGCTCAAATAGTTTCATTTTGTCATAGATCATTTATTTTTCAAATTATTTATTCAACCATGACTACTCGTACAACACACATAACAGACAATATCTTAATATAAAAAGAGATGTAGACAATGTGTGTAAGCTTAGAATGGAAAACAATATACATAAAACTAAAAACATTCCTCTATTTCAAATAAAAATAAACAGTACGAGAATAAACTTCCATACTTCTAAAATAAATATCATCAAAATATGTAGTTATAATTATAATAAATACATCTGCAATTTTCACAAAGAGGAAATATAGGTACCTAGTCTTCTTTTAAATACTCTCTCTTTTAAACAGTTCCTAATGTCAGGTGTAACCAAACCGAGTACAGAGAGAGGAGTATAAGTCGATTGAGTGGGAAGGGGTTTTGAGGAGATTTCCAAGACGCGACTTGCAAGACGCATGAAAAGGACGTGCGTAGGACAAGCGTTCCCGCAGATAGGATGGCGTTTTACTGTTTTAAAGCATGGTAAATGCAGCAGACACAATATATTCGAGAGTTCCTGCGGAGTCGAATAGAGAGAGAAACGTGATGATAAACAAAACGAATACAGTTATATTGCAAACGCTCAAGTTTATTTAAAAGCTCCTCAGCGTTATCCAAATAACAGGCATCAGCGTGGTCTATGATGGTCTATATGAGAGTTGAGCAAGCATCATGATTGTTTTAAAAAAAACTGTATGAAAAATCCATGAATTATGAGATTAAAACAACTTATTTCTATTTGTATGAAAGGTGGCGTGCAATTAGGGAGGCCCATGTCCAGCGGTGGACCGCAGTAGGCTAATGGTGAAAACTAATTGTCTACCAAGCAACTGTAACATACTTTAATAGCTATTTTAGGTATACATATCTATCTTAATTATTTTCAACAACATTCCCCAGTGCCCGCAGTATTTTTCAAATAATTTATCATTCTAAAACTGCACCGCTGACGGCGCTAACGTTCCACATTTATATCTATCTCACTACGGAGCATCCGGCTCGCACTGTACCGCGTCAGTCATGACGTCACACCGCACATTCACGTCATTTCCCCTAAAAATAATAACTACACATCATTCAGCAAACGTAGTGTAGGACGCCCTCCGGCCAGGTGGGATGACGATCTGCGAAAGACTGCAGGTAGATGCTGGATGCGTGAAGCTGAAGACAGGGTGCTATGGCGCTTATTAGGGGAGGCCTAAGGCCTATGTCCAGCAGTGGACTGATATAGGCTGATGATGATGATGCAAGCCAAACTTTTCAGACTGAATTATGACTAAGAAGAGCAGAAATAAATTTTGTACCTCTTGGACTCTAGGGAAATTATATCGTGCGCATACGCTAAGGTACTTAATGTGAAGATGGATGGAAAACGAACAATCAAAAACAAATTCAATTGCATGGTCAAATTATTATTTTAAAAAAACACTATCTTTTAACCCACATATTTTAAACCCCACGTTTTTATAGTTAGCAGATAGCCCGTTATCATTTTTTGCAGAAAGGCTGATTTGCGACCCAGAATTTATAAAACCATCCTTCAATTCCATTCAAAACACGCCAAAAAAAATCAAAAGAGTCATAAACACAACTCTAGTGGCATACATGAGTGAAATCAAAATATTTTCTTATTTTTTGCCATTTGTTAGCAAGACGTAAACGGAACGGCTTTTTATGAAACCCATACATTGTATTGATTAGTTATCAACCGTATAATTGACAGCTTGTACCTACAAACTTGAGTAGTACTTTATGGTGATGTAAAGTGACTTTAAACCTCTATTGTTAAAAAAATTGTTAGGGACAATAGTTTATTTAGGAATAACATGCTCCTGTCGTGTTAAAACTTTACGATTGGCATTTGAAATGTTCATTAAGTACGATCGTTATATGACGAATCGTTTGCAAATTGACAGCAGAAAAAAATAATCGTGGTGCATGTGTTTCACTCCATAGTTTTAATGTTCGGTCTTTCATTATTTAACTCCAGCATTACCATAGTCATCAGTATTCTATCAATATCCGAACGAAATTATGTGACAAGTGCCGTGGAAAATGATCTACGGTCAACGTTTTCAAATGGCTTTTTACTTCAAAGTAATCTTCAAAAAACTTTTGTTACTCACTGAAAAGCCAACTGTTTAGCTTATAGCCGACTTAATACAGTAAAGAACAGTGTAAAACAGCCGTTAAACCAACACAGTTTCCTTTTAAAACCGTGCAAATTACTTTGAAAATGTCGTTACCACAGATTTCTTGCTTAATTCTAATTTAGTAACAAAACGGTTAGCTAACACTGAAGCAATACCATGAATCATCACATTCTCGCTCCCTCTCTTATTTACGATAAATTTCAGTCATGTTAATCATACCGTTATGATCTTACTGCCATTATAATTTAAGCAAGAAACTTTGTTCGCCACTCGAAAGAATAAATTTCGCGGAGCCGAGATGATTTAATTATACCAATAGTTAATTAATTAATTTCGGGGGTATCCAGCGTTTGGGAAGAAGCGATAAAATAATTGGATCCGTCAAAATTATGGAAAGCCAATCGTTCCCCTTTGAATTGATTTTATATTTAAGAACGGGAGGTTTTAAAAAGTCATTATTAATGCTCAAGGCTGCCCTTGTTAATTGTTTAATGATTTATCTATAAAGGGTGCCATATTGTTAATTGGAAAAGCTGTAGGTAAGTGATTTTTTGACAAGAAGATCAACACATGTAAATCTGCTGTTTTCAGGAATATCAGATGTATTGCGCTGGACTACGAGACAATAACTATTTATTCAAATGCTTTTAAACCATTTCCTTATTGACTTACAAACCATTAACCAAAAAACTCCATTTCCACAAAACCAACTACCTAAATAACATTCTACATAACATAACATCACGCCTTGTTTCCCCGAAGGGTTGGGCAGAGGTGTACCTATAGTAGGTACACCCACATTTCGCCAGTTATGTTTAAGTTCCATGTAATAGGGGGCGAGCCTATTGCCATCAACCGGGCACAAATTCAGACTCCGGGCTGGTACTGAGAAATTCCAGATAGAAAAACCCAATAACACGCAGCCCGATCTGTGAATCAAACCCGTCCTGGGTTCGAATCCCAGGTCATGCTCAGCAGTAGCGATTGCGCCCACTAGACCACCGAGGCAGAAAAACATTCTAAAATCCTTAAAAGAGCCACTTTCCAACCAACTAGTCGACTTACATAAGTACAATTTTTATTTTATCTAGTAAAAAGGATTTCACGTCGGCTGTCAGCCCGAGGCATAGTTAGCTAACTCTATATTAATGCATTCATTAATGTAATTAATGGAGTTTGGTAACTGTCATAATAACAACTTCCCTCGACTCGTGAATAGTTGAAGAGCGCGGTTTTCCTCTGTGGAAATATAGCACGGTCAATGTACAGACGGTATTAATCATTGTTCATCGGGTGGATCGTTATTTTATTTTGTGAATTACATTAAAATGTTTGATTTTTGATAATTTATTTGATAGTGCAAGTTTTAGAACAGTTAAAGACCACGACCTCTGAGTTAAGGCTCCCGCTAACAGGCGCGACGCGAGAGTGCGTCACAAAGGCACCGCTCGTCGCGCTACACGCGGTTACTTTGTGTCGCGCTGTCGCGTCGCGCTGTGTTAACGAGCCTTTAGTTTCGGCATTTCTTCTCAGGGATCAGTTAGCCAGGAAATGCCGGCGCCACATAGTTTTAAAATAATGACCAAACATTTTTGTATAGAAGATTTACCTTACAGATATACAAATCATTTGATTCATTATCATTTCAAAATTACTTTTGAATTAGGTGGGTTGGTTCATTCTTCATGTGCTAGAAGGACAGGCAAATTTTCAACCACAAAAAAACAAGAATGTCAGCCATGGCAGACTAATCCTAAATCGTTACGATTCATCATATTGTAAATAGGTTCTTGATCACCAAAATAATGACTTGCCTTATACGAGTATAAGTCGATGCTCATCATTATCAAACGAGCTAGTGTATTAATTAACTAATCAAAAAGTTTCCAATTTAGCACAACCAATATCCTCATATTTAGAAGTCGACTTCGAGGTCGAATTCATTTCGAAATAACCGTTTAAATGGCTCTTAAGAAAATTAATTAAACCGTTCTCTCTCGATAGCAACTTATTCGAAACGAACAAAAAATTAATCATATTCTTAGTTCAATACTTCGCAAGCAATACAAAACTAGAAAATAATTTGAACAACTCTCTATTGATGTAAATATCTTTATTATCAAAAACAGTTCTCACAGTTAATTCATTTTGTGTCATTCAATTAGTATAGTTAATTAATTTATTGTAACGAGACACCCCTAGGGATGGCTCGATACAACCGCTCGACATTTCGATTAAAACTTCGCGTCCTCCCCGATTCATATCAACATTGTGCCGTTTGTTTGATTTTGTTTAGATGTTTACGAAATTTCCAATCTCTGTTAGGTTTCTCTATGTGCTTTTGATAGAGGCACCGCTATTTTGAGTTTTGCTGATGGCTTTTAATGTTGTCAATGTAATTACTTTCATAGTTGCTGTAATAACTCGATATTTTTACTGCCTCATTGGTCTCGCAAGCACTGCTCGTACTGTATTCGGTACAGCTGATCATGAGGCTCTGGGTGCAATTCTGGGAAAAGCGTTATTGTGATTTTCATATGGAATTTCTCAAGCAGCCCGGAGTCTGGATTTGTGCCCGGTTGATGGCAATAGACTCGCGATTACATGGAACTTAAACTTAACTTTCATTGAATTGAATGTGCCCTGGCGGCTGAGAGAAAATCATGTTTACTCATGTTTCGCTGATGGTGGCTCGTGTGTTGGATTGTTTAGCTCCCTTCAAAATGGTGAGGAGTTGAATGTTGCTAATCCATGCGTTATGTTCGTGAACGGGCGCCTTCAGTTGGGGCTGGTCATCTCTTGGCTGCCACGGCTTATTTTAATTAAATTTAATATTTGAATTTTTATATTTTTATTATGGACACTTTTAACGTTCTACATCGTTCTCACATGCATAATTTCAACATGAATGATGTAACCAATATTTTGTAACCATAATTTGATTTAAAAGAGTGTACGTGGAGTTTCTTCACCGTTCTTCTCGCTTATAGGTACCTACTACGCTTTGGAATGGGCAACTAGCTTCATCTTTCTGACCGGCCGCGGTCGATTTATGCTTTGAGTTGAGTTTTGAACATACCTGGCGAGATGTGCGTATACTATAGGTGCATACACCTCTGTCTAACCCTTCAGGCGTCATTCATAAAGAATTGACATTTTCACACGTAGGAAACTGGGCGGAAGTAATATTCATTTACTTGTAATTTTACTCAAACAACGAAGTCTTCATAAACACAAATAACAAGAACCTTTAACAAACCTACTTTAATCGAAATCCGATATATGTTCATACTAGAAAATGTAACGATCTGTTATACGAGTATGATCGCTTCCTTCGTACCTAATTCGTCTAAATTCCACAAGATTGTCGTATCGTCTTGTCGTTATCGTCAGCCATTTGGTTTGATAAATCACTAAACTGTGTTCAGTGATATGTTCTGATTCTAGTAAAGGGAAAGCAAAGTGAACTCGACACAGTTGTTCGAATCCGATTCGCATAGTTTCGGTTCAGTAAGGATGACACGTCAATACAAAACCGGGAGCTCCGTTTAGCCGGATTCCGGCAATTCGGTTATAACACTGTACATACATATTATCACGTCTTTTGTCAACAGGACAAAGAATACCCTGCCGCAGGTTGTTTTTAGTCTGAAGGAACACGGGTGGGTTTTAGTCAGTAAAAGTCTGACACGCCCTCCCGCTCCGCCCAGAGCGGGAGAAGTCATTTGATGACTTCCCACCCAAAAAAAGGACAAAAAATACAATCGTGAAGGTGCGGTATAAAATAATAAATGTAAAATGTGTCTCTGAGCGGTTTAATTTCAAAACTATCAAATTATATAATTAAAATCACTCACCAACAACGTTACTAGCCTACTTGTTGAGAATAAAACCGTCGAACTTGTAACCCAACTATAGTTGTAACTTAACCGTTTTAAACCAAAATCCGTGGTTAAAACCCGTTTTAAATTTGCTTAAAACCACGACCATGTGGTTTAAAAATTTTAGCTCCTTAAAAAATTAAGTTAAAATGGCTATTTCAGTTTGAAATCATTCACCATGTTTATAAATATATGTGAAGTCATTTAACATACTTAAAGAAAGAAAAAAAAGTTATATAAACAACACAATATTCTCACAAAACAAAAAAAAAACAGAACCACAACTTTTTAGGATTAGACAGACTGGAAACCATCTTGCGTATTTACATTTACATTTTATTTTATGTGCATCGTGTTTAAACACAGAAAATATTGAAGACATTTTAAAAGTGTATCGCGTCGTGTGTGTGTAGTTTCTTTACCATTCTTCTCCATACAAAACTACCTTTTGGAAAGACAACTAGAACCAATTTTGTTATACAATTGTTTACGAAAAAAAAATGCCTTTTATGTGCTTATTTAATATAAATGCTTTGACTTGAGTATATTTACATTTAAAAAATATGTTGTAGCTAAGTATCAATAAAATAGTCTGATCAGGTTGTAACTTAGCCATTGCATATTTTTTAGAATAAATATTATTTTATACTTTAATTGCCTCATATATCCTCTGTCAGGGAGTAGGTGTGTCTAGATCACTTTGTGTGAAGCCTCAGTGTTTTCATGCGACCATGCGGAAGCGCTGCACGTCTCTTGTGCGCAGAGTGCGGGCCAGCTCCAACGTCGTTATGAGGATGATAGCCGATAGGTTGGACTGTCCCTATGTGCGACACTGCTGTGACAGACAAGTTACATATAGTGTGCCACACTGTAAGAGACTACTGTAATGTTGTAAATTCGTCTTGTTATTATTTGTCTGGTTTTGTATTTTTTTTTTTAATATTTTGTAATATGGGTCTGTGGTACCTGAAATAAATGAATTTTACTTTTTAATTTAAAAAAATAATAAAATCCGCTGAATGTGGCTGTATATCGTTTTAAACCAAAGAGACGGTTTAAAACCAAATGGTTTAAATTAAAACGTTAAAAATGCGTTTTGCATCAATTTCCCCAACCAATTAAAAAACAAAATAATTTAAGCCTCTTGTATTGTAACAGTGACCGTTACCTAGAATAAGTTTTCAAGAATAAATCTACATTACGTTATCTTATATTTTCTTTTTGAGAATAAAGTATTTAAACCAAAAAAAAAGTAACGTAATGCAGGTTTATAAATTTTTATCTTCAGTTGATAAATTCCTAAAACAGAGATGTAAAAGATTAGAAGATATTCATAAGCATCGATGCCAAAGAACGATAAAAATTGAATACAAAAAAGTTTCTATGAAAAATCAATTTCACCAAACATTGTACCTGATACAATCACAGTTAGCCAGACATTCACCAACTGATATTAGCATGTCGATTCTGTAAAAATCTCACCGTGAAGACTTGCGTAAAGTGAACTGTCAATGTCATCCCGTCTTGGTCAATCGCTAGCATCAGTGGCACTGACAGTTCACTCCACGCTTACTTCACCTAAGTTTTCACGGGGAGGTGGTGAATAGCACAGCACTACTGCACGCAATCAAACAAATGATTTCATTATGTACATAAAAACTATGGTTGTGTCGCGCTGACGGTCCGTTCGACGCTTATGTTCGTCACAGCAAAAGCCGAATTGATTCGTAATGCGGACTGATCTCCGCGACCGGCCGTGCATTCGCGCCAATATATTATTCATATCGTTTTCAACGGACTCAGCATCCCCACACGGAATATTAGAGGGGCATATCTACCGAGTTTATCCCGGCCTTCCAATACATCGCTAACTAAATTGTTTTCGACGTCTCCCTTCCTTATTCGCGTATCGATGTATTCGTACGACAAAATCATGATAGCGGATGCCTAAATGGTGCTCGCAGATGTGGGTGATTAAAAGTGTCTTGAGCTTTTTTAGTATGGTTTCCTTAATCGTGAGATTTATATTAAATGTTTAATATTTGGTAATTGTAGCAACAGTTTTAAAATTACTGAACATTAAATAATTCTCTCTAAAAGGGACGACATTGTCCGTAGTTACGTTGTAGGCACTTCAAAACCGTTTCTACTACGTCCGTAACATAGATCTCCACGTCGACCTTAAAATGCCAACCATAAACCAGTTCATGAAACGCTTATCTAAGCGTTTCTTCGACTTTGGCATCAAACACCCAAATCACTTGATTTCAGCGGCCGCCCGCTATACTCCCTCCCGCATTAGCCGTATTCTCCGACCAAAGCACACCTTAATCGCCCCCGACGACGCCACTACCCTCCTCCAGGAGAGCAGTAAGGCCACCAGCACTCTTCACAAGCCCAAAACCCGATCGCCGTCCTACCGCCCTCGCCGCCGAGGCCCGCCGCGACGTTAGTTTGTGGACACCCCCCTTAAAAAAAGCATCCTACCGTAGCCGTTACGTGAGAAACATCTTTGCTATCACAAACTTACACAAACACTGGCTTCTCAATACTTAAAGGTTATTATTTGTTGGCAGGTTGGCGCAGCTATGATGTCCTGTCCTCTTGCACTGCCGCTCCTGCCGGCACTTCATCCGCAACCTGCATTGGCATCAGACTTCCCTATCCACATTGGAATAAAGGTAATTTTTGAATGGCTTGTAGATAGTTTGGTGTTCCATGTTAACAAATGTAGGTACTTAATGTTTAATTGTGTAATCTGGTGTAACATTCTAGACTGTGTTTTTCTTTTTTATGTGGTCTTTTTTTATGTTAATGTGATGTAATGATAAGTACTTTCGTGCGTTTCTATCTTTATTTTGTCAAGTTCGTCATATTATAATTATGTACCTATCTCCGACTAGTCTTGGGCCAAACTGTAAAAGAAATAAACTCGCACTTTACAGCTTTTAAATAATTTTAAAATCATTGTTTTACTTATTTGTTTAATAATTACTAGTTTTGAGTATTGTTTAGGTTGAAACAATGATTTTGGAATTATGTATGTGGCGTACTTTCTAATATACGAATACTAACCATTTTCATTTAGGTACATTTGTGCACAAAACAAAACATCCATCCAGATTTTCGACGACACGACTTCATTCTCTACACGCTAACCTCCTCTTTTTACAGAAAAAAGTTGTTTGCTATCGTTGGTAAGTAAAAAAAAAGTAATTTAATCTGTGCGCTCTCCAACGAGTTTCAGGCAACTTAAATTGCGAATATATCAAATCTTAAATAATATGAAGTAAGCGAAAGAATATAACGTAACTTTGAGACTGGCAACGACGCTTTCTCTCTTAGGGTTTGTGTACACTGTACATTTAAAAAATATACTAAGTATATTTTGCTGCATTCAAGTGCCTTTGCCACTATTTGAGAACAGCCGATCTTTTCTGTAAAAATCTCAACGTGAAAACTTAGGTGAAGTGAGCTTGGTGTGAATTTGTGATCTGTCAATAGTGCCAATCCCCATCAGGTGGCTCAAAGTCAAAGCATTTATTTCAAATAGGCACGTAGAAGGCACTTTTGAACGTCAACATTTACATTAAAATAGAATCGATTCTAGTCGCCCCTTCGAAAAGGTAGTTTCGTATGGTTACTCTTTTAAAACAATTTTTTGTATTAATAATTATACAATTATATATGAAGGCACACAATAGGTAAAAATAATTAAAATGAAGCAAAGAAAGATAAATTAATTATTTGATAGATCTATGGTGCTCACATATGCAAGGCTGGAATGACAACTCTGTTTTTTACAGAACTAACTGGGAATACGTTTAATTAAACTTACACAATAATCAGTCATCATTAATTATATCAAAAGATAAGCCAGCACTCATTTAACAACCACAAGCCTCACACACACACTCTATGAACATATAAAACCAAACAACATCAAACTCTCGTTACAATTATGTGACTGCAATCATTAATGCGGACACCGGTCAAATAAATGAACTACATTTGACAACTGTCCATAATCGGCTTATGGTAACACCTGAACAAAAACAAACTATTAGTGAAATTAATGCGCAACGAAGCGTATCGAGATTACTAAATGTTGCCAATGCAATAAATTGGTGCGACTTGGCTGTGAATAGGGGAGCTTATGGTGAGGTGAAGTGACACGTGATTTTGTGAAATAGAATGAATAGATATCTTATGACTAGTAGTGGCTTAGTTGGGGTTGGGAGTTCGGTACACATGTGGGTCAAGTATCTGAACACAAATATGTATTTATTTATTTTATTATTTATGTACACACAGTAAATTAAATAAGGATACGACATAATTATAATTTGAGTACAAAAAGAAACAGCTTATACACCTGAAGAGATATGAGGAACAGGGTGTAAAGTTCACTCATACTATTGGAAAAGGGAGGATCCTCCGAACAGATGGATGTCGTATCTGGTGGGCAACTGCCCGATGATTGTTGTCGGGAAGTTGTATATATGCTATTTGTGCGGTAAACTCTGCTTGCGCGATGCAGGATTGATGCGTTTGTTCACATGTGGCGGTGTAGATGCCGCCACACACCTGCAAAAGGAGAAGTGAAAAACGAATGTAGACAATGGTGTCTGAAAACAAGAAGAGAAAAATGTTAATTGTGTGAAGTCTAAAATTAAAATATTAAATATACTTACTATATAATATAAATACGTAAATATAATTTTATATATGTAAATATAGTAATATACTTATAGTTCCTAGTCTCGCGGTCCGTTTGAGATTAATTTGATTCTTGTTGGTCGGGATTTGTCATAAACAGCCGTTTCCCATCGAAAAGTATTAATAGTAATTTTAATGCTTATTCTAACATAATTACATACTGAGAATATCTATCTATATATTGTCTTTTATCAAATTATTTATGTATGGTACCTATTGTAATTTACCTATAATAGGAATTTCATAAAAAATAAACCGAAACATACTTTTCCGAGTTTGTCTTTGATTGTTGTTTTGCATGGGAAATCATCAAAGGACTTCTCCCGCACCCGCGAGCGGGAGGGCGTGTCAGACTTTTACTGACTAAAACCCTCCCGTGTTCCTTCAGTTGTTTGTGCCAGGACCACGGTTTCCCTTTCGAATTTCCGTGACACTGAATCGTGAGGAAACCTGGAGTTATAGTTAATATAAATCTGAAATCGCCAACCCGTCTTGGGCAAGCGTTGTGGTATTTTGTTACACCAAAAACACATCTTATTATCTATTTATGTATTTAACACCTGAGGAGCTGTTGTGCACAGCAATTCTTTCTATGATTCAGTAGGTACTAAAGCTTTTATGAAAATTGTATGACACTCATTTAACTTACATTTGTTTATCTGATAATTGTTGTACTGCTGAAAAGCAAACCTTTAGCTAGCTCTGTCTATTTTCCACATCCATTTATATCATTTCATGTGATCTCATATTATTTCCTTTTATTGTTGTGACATTTTGTATCTAACATTGTCATCTGTCAGTTTTTCTTTTTCTATGGTATAGAGCTAAGAGGTCGTCTATTTTATTGTAAAGGTATCGTAAAACTAGTGTTAAGCCGGGTTCTCACTGTAAGCCATCTTTATAGTTCCTGGCCGATAACCAATTAAGAAGTATTTGGATTGAAAACTAAAAAAGTCACTTCTAGAACGATCGGCCAGAGGCTATATAAACCATCCGATACTTTTCACCAGGTTCTGTTCTTTTGATTCCGTCTTTTGACTCGGTCTTTTGGCTTCTTTCATTTTGCAATTTTTCTTACTCATCAGTTTATGTTATTCTCAGTAAATTTATTATAAACATCTAGTGTGTGTAAATGTGTTGGACTCACTTGATCACCTCCGACCCTCCCACTTGCGTCCACGAGAGGAGTTCGAGACGGTTTGCATAGAAATAATAAACGTGGCGTGAGACACCGCTGCTGGAACAAACACCAACCGACGCGAGCTCCCTCGCAACGGGCTGCGGACTGATGGAGAGGCTGCTGCGAGCTCCCACTCGACGGACTGCGGGACGGAGGAGCGGCCGACGCGAGCTTATTTTATTCGTGAGCTGCTTCGCGACTGTGAGCACGGAGAGGCTGCTGCGAGCTTCAACCACAGACTGCGGGCCAGAGGAGCGGCCGACGCCTCGAGCTACTACCGACTAATCATTTCTAATCCTTAATATCTTTTTACTTTTTACTTTTGTATTTTATAATCTAAAAATCATTTTAACTTGTAACCACGTTTAGCCAGTCGGCTAAACGTTTCGTTACAGCGTGCTGATCAATGCTCGTGCCATCTCAGTATGAGACGGGGCCTTTGCCCTGCAGTGGAATAATAATAGGCTGGTATTAGAAGTAATTATTATTATACTTGAAGATTAAGTCGGACAACCAAGATTGTCGATTGTTGATGTGGTATAAGAGAAGATTAAGTCTTACCATATTATGCAGTAACTGGGTTGTGGAGATGTCTTTTCACGTAAAATACTGGTACTCAGCTGCAACTTGTTAAGACTTAAAGCCAACCCCAAAATAGTTGTTTAAGGGCTAGGCAGATGATTATGAAAATAATTGAAGATGCTCACAAAAATTTCAAAAATAAACTTATTAAACGAATGATAACCGCATAAGTCGTTTGCTTTAAACGACTGCCTCGTTGGTCTAGTGGTCGCAATCGCTACTGCTGAGCATGCGGTCCTGGGTTCGATTCCTAGGTCGAGCAAAGTGTTGTTGGGTTTATCTATCTAGAATTTCTCAGTAGCAGGCCGGAGTCTAGATTTGTGCCCGGTTGATGGCAATAGGATAGCTCCCTTTTGCGAGATGTGGGTGGACTATAATTACTGACCCTTCTAGTATTACAGGCGCGATGTTATGTTATATGAACCGCTTAAGTTAAACTAAATTATTAAACTTAAATATTATAACAGGCAGATCAAACGTACCTTACCCACAAAGTCAGATTCCATATTGCAAAATGTTTAACTAAAAATATGTAACGTAATCTAGCGGTTTTAGTGAATCATTTATCAATCGCTATGAATAAATTTATTTATCTAATCTCTTCTTATTTAAGTTTATCGCCTAGAGTGATAATCCTGAAAGCAAGTTTACTTAACAAGAAAATTACATAAATGAAGTTACTGAAAATATTAAGTTAAGTTACACAAGTGCCAAATATAAATCCGACGAATGCCTTCAGCAAATCGGCATTACCTATTCGTTTAATCAAGCCAATGAAAATAAATCAAACACTGAAATGACATCCAATATTTTTATAAGCCGCATTTTCATGGTTTTCCCGCTTTTGTATAAATTCACAAACTTTGAAAACGACTTCACTCATTGTTCAAAATGTTAATACAAAGAATGAATGGACGAGGACAATTCCCCGTTAACAATTCACTGTAGACGAATAACGATGAGCCAGAAGTGTAAACTGTGTCTTAAAGAATTACTGCCTCAGCTCTGCCGTCATTCCAGTGTCAATATTTGAGATGAACTTTTGCCCAATTACCTTTGCAAGTTAAACCGTCTTAATTCATAAGTATTGATTCGTGCCTGCCGACTTTAATTAGTTTCCAGCTTTGAGCCTCGCCTCGTTTATTTTCTGTTAGATCTGTTGCTACAGTTCAGTTGTACACAGTAAGTTTTTGACGAAATTTATTACAAATTTAAGGGTTATCCATAAGTTTGTTAAATATTCCGTAAAAAAATTTCGTTGCGTCCTTCTGTTCTTCCTTGGTCTTACTGGTTTTGACATTACGTAAAGTTCATTAAGCATATTCACAAAAATACGACCAGGAAGCACGCCGTTTGAAATCCCCCAATTTGTACAAAACAGCGGATTCGCCGTGCCGCCGCATTACCAAATAAAATTTAACAAACAAAACGGTTTACGGAAAGTTCAAAGTATTTTGTACAGACTCTAGCATGCTCAATTTTGCAACGGGCGCAGTCATCAAAAAAGCATTAAGCTGTAAGTTTTAACACATGTGCTCTTTTCTAAACGTGCATTATCACAACAACAAAAAAAAACGAGATTAGTGCACGCTGCGATGCATAAGTTTACTCATTAAACACCAATTTCCCCAAACGTCAGAAGAGCATAATAAGAAAAATTTGTTGTTCGCAGTTCGCTGCTTAAAGGCGAAGTTTTTGAAGAATACTTTGAATAATGCCACGAGAGCACTTTCTTAAGTTACGCTTCTTATTCAACTAAAAGAGTTTATATTTCAAACACTATTTCTGAGCCTGTCAACTTAATTTACCCTGTTGATTCAATTTTCGTCCACGAGTGCCATATTTCAGTAGTCGTGGAGATTTCAATTCATACATATTTGAATAAATAAATATGCATGAAACCAATTTATAGAGGCCGCCTGAGTCGGCCGCCGGCTGAGCGGTACAATATCAGTGCCCTCATTAAATGTATCCCGCTGCTACGGCGTAGTCGCCTACGAGTTTTGCTACGGAAGCGCCACGTAGACCTCTACGATACAGCTTTGTCGTATATTGTCTCATATTCGCGGCGCGGGCGGCCTTATTATGTGGTTTGTTTTGTAATATCCCACTTTTTTTCATTAATATTTAACACTGTTTTGTTGTGAAATTTATAGTGTATTATTTATTATTACCTATGAAAGCCTGTTTAAAAGCATAATGAACATTAAATTGAGAGTTTTCAAAATGTTTTGTATCGGATTATGGCCGCGAGGATTATAAGCGCTGAACGCTGAAAACATCGACAAATATGAAATTAAATTAAGTAAATCGCACAATAATCTGTTCAACCTGTATTCCATTCAATGTTGGTCAATGTTCAATCTATGGAAAAACGGGATTCAATTAAATGTTTAGTATATTACATACCGAGTCAATCTGTAACATATCATCTAGTTAAATTAAATAAAGGAGACAGAAGATATGAAAAAAACTAAAATAAAACAGCAGCTAGTCCCAAGTCGGTCATAGCACTTTTATTTGAACCCCATTTCCCTCAAACGCTGATCTAAAAGTGCTATCGGGCATACATATACTCACTAGGCACGCTATCATATCAACACGAACTGCGATCAATTTGCCATCAAAGGTACACACCACACACGCATTGCCAGTTACATACATGTTTTATTTCATGTCAATTCCAGGGATTTGAACTTCGTTCGTCTCCTTTAGGGTAGTTCACGAACGGGAAAATTGTGGGATAGTCGGTCACCGATTTGCTGGCTTTTATTTGAGACTTGTGGTTGTTTTACAGCGGTAGTCGTCGCATTTATTAAAATAGTGTTGTCTTAATAACTTGTACGGTAAAAAAATTATGTAATAGATAAAGCACACAAATGTACTGAGACTTAGTTGTGTTAGTAGTCATGTACCTAGTGTTTTTTTTTGTATATGGCTATTTTGCCTGCATTAAAACACTTTTTTTTTTTTGTAAATCCTAACAAATATTATAAATGCGAAAGTAAGTTTGTTTGTTTGTTACCTTTTCACGCCTAAACCACTGAACCAATCATCATGAAATTTTGCTTATGCATTTTAAGGGGTAAGGACATAGGGTACCTTTCATCTTGATAAAAGTACTGTAACTGAGGGAAATAACAGTTTCACTGACTTATTCCTAGTTAATATTTTAGGAAAATCATATATTTTTACAATTGTTTGTAAATATGTGAGCACAATGTACCTATCACGTGATTAATTTATATGCCTTTGCTTTATTTTTAATTCTTTTTACCAATTGTGGTATAGTATTTTTATTCTTGGTGCATCGTATTCACATATAGAAATATAATTAATGTATACAAAATAATGTAAAACATTTTAAAAGAGTAACGGTGGAGTTTCTTGCCACTTCTTCTCCATACGAAACTACTTTTTGGAAGTGGCGCCTAGAATCAGTTCTATTTTTAATGTAAATTTTGACGTTCAAAAGTGCCTTTTTATGGGCCTATTTGAAATAAATGCTTTGACTTTGACTTTGAGTCATTTTCGAAGGTCACAATTGCTTTAGGACGCTAGATGGCGCTACGTGTCTTTCGAATCATGATTGAATTATATAATTAGGAACTTTAGTAGTGTACTTAGAGATAATACATTGTGTGAGTTTACAACCTGGATTAACACATAGGCTACTTTTTATCCCGGTAGTAGGTTTCCTCGGGATAATTTCCGACCTCCACTACCGAAGCCGCGGGCGAAAGCTAGTATAATCGTCGAACGACAACTTCCCTTTCTCGATTTTTTTTCTGCATAGTGAGCCAAATCTTTCAAATCAAACTTTTATCCTTTTCCAATAGACCATATTGTTAATACTTATTCATTTTTCAAACGCTTTTTTTTCTGATATTGTAGACACTGTTTCTCTGTAGGACATTTGTGTTGCTATTTTAAATAAATCGTGTATATGTTGTGTGTGTTCTGCCTTATGCATCCTTTGATGCACGTTTAATTTGCTCTGAACCTAAAATAACATCACGCCAGTAATCCTCGAAGGTTTCGTCAGCGATGTTCCTGTAGTACACCCACATTTCGCTAGTTATGTTTACGTCCCATGAATGTAATACAAACTCACTTCCTATCACTGCAAACACTTATAATGAAATCACTGTTCTGCATGTCGATTCTGTAATAATCTCAAAGTGAGGACTTGCGTGGAGTGAGCTGTCAGTGTCATCCCGTGTTGGTCAATCCCTAGCATCAGTGGTACTGACAGCTCACTCCACGCTCACTTCACGGTGAGACGGTAACAGAATAGAACTCCCTAATGATGTTTGTTGTGTTATTATGAAAAGTAAGTTACAAATATTCGTAAATTATTTAGTTTATCTGTTAATTAGTTATGTAAAGATGATATGCAGTTTGTGCCGTCTATACGGAGACAAATCTCAGTTGTACTGAACAATTGTTCGTATCATTCCTTTGTGTTCCTAATGAGACAAATGTCGCCACTAAAGAACAGAAGTTCTACCATTCTGCTGCCATTTAATTAAAATAAAAACCAGATTATTTTATCCAATTAAAGTTAAGTAGATCCAATGATCAACTACTCATAATTGGACCTCGGACACGTGCGTCTTCTACGATTTTGCAGACCATATTATTATTTAACCTCTAAAAGTTAAAGTTTTATAATGCCTAAATGTCATTCCACTGCAATAAACAAAATCAGCAACTAGTTTGATACGATAGAAAATAATCACGAAGATACCTGTTTTTTTTAAAGATTAAAAACCATTCTAAAATAGATACATGCAATCATTATGATTTTTGTCAAATTATTCTACAAGCAATATATTAACGTTATAGGGTTTAATTATTTTTGTCCAATCCATAGTTTTTTTTTTTTGTAAACAGATAATTGCTTCATTTTTTTTGCAATATATTACCAGCATTGTGTCATGGCGCTTCTCTTTCTTTTCTATGCAGTCTGTGACCGCGCTTTAGCTCTGACCAGCCTCTTAAAATAAATAGTCCAAAACCAAATATAATTAGTTCTCATCACCATCTATTTCAACTCCATTACAATAATCAATATAATATTTACAATCCAACTTGAGTTTCTTCGTCACGCGCTTACCGGTCTCTATTGAAGTTAAGTAGTTATTAAGTAGAACGGAATTAAATCAGATGCTTGTTATGTAGCTTGTTACGGAGAGTTATAAAGTTATAAGTTATAACTTATACCTGTTTGTAAACTAGTTTTTTCTCTCGATGCAGTTTGAAAAGATGTTATTTTTATTTGATTTGAGTTTGATATTGGTATTTACTTTTAGTTAAATTGATGCTTTATACTTTACGCTACAAGGTTTTCATTGCATTGGATTTTTCCGTTAGTCGATCTTTAGGGTAATGCAGAGAATTAAGCCAAATAGATAATGTGCTGAAAATGGTCGTAAGTTTCAGTTTTGTGTCGCGACAGAATAAATTTCATAATCACCACATTTAGCAAAAGTTTCAGTAAAGTTTGACTTTAACCTACCGTGTTCAGGGGTTTGGGTAATTTTTTGCTATAATGGGTGTAAAACACTCAGCTTCGAGTGTCACTTGTACTACGGGGAGTACAAGTGACACCCGGCTTCATTGCAATCATTTTAACGCCAAAATTCAAATTTTATTGACTTTTTTTTACGAAAATTAGTTTTAATGTATATGTATAACGCCTGCCTCGTTGGTCTAGTGGTCGCAATCGCTACCGCTGAGCATGAGGTCCAGGGTTCGATTCCCAGATCGGGCAAAGTGTTATTGGGTTTTTCTATCTGGAATTTCTCAGTAGCAGCCCGGAGTCTGGGTTTGTGCCAGGTTGATGGCAATAGGCTCGCCCGCTATTACATGGGACTTAAACATAACTGGCGAAATGTGGGTGTACAGGTACACCTCTGCCCAACCCTTCGGGGAAACAAGGCGTGATGTTATGTATAACGCAACTTCAAATACCCCCTCGAGTCACGACCCCTGTACCATTTCATGCACCCATAAGCACGTTTTACGTTTTGCTTAAGCAAATTTTCACACCAAAAATAAAAGACGTTTCCCAGCAGTTTTTTTTTCAATGTTACTTAGTTTGATTTACAGAATGCGTAGTTGACGGCTATAATGTTATGCCATTAATTTATCAAACAACTAATGGAGGTTGGATGAAAAAACCAGAACCTCTACTAAAGAATCAACATCAAATGACATTCCTATCTATCTATCTACATACAACCTTCCCACCACACAACATTTTACTACATGTAATTTATATCTCCATTATAAAAAGAAGTCGCTCCAAAACTGAGCTGACGTTTAACGTATTATTTCTATACTCCGTACTGCCACCTGCGAGCACCTCTAAAACTTGCATGCAATGTAAATTTTTCGATGCCAACATATTGAACGAGACAGTTAAAAAATATATAGTGGGAAGTCATGGAGGAGCTACACTTTAACTATCTGTTTTAAAACGGAAGGAATTTAACAAGCCAATGTTCTACTAGAAGAGATACACACATGGCTGTGGAGTTATTTTGAGTCCTGGTTTTACATATGTCAGCTATACGGTTAAGGGCGAATTTCGTCAATGAAACTGAACGCGATCAACACATCTAAAGTCCGTTCAAGAACTGTCAGTGTCATCATTGTTGTCGAATATTTACATTGATAGCGAAAGCGATGTATAAGCACTTTTATCTTAATCTCACATAAACACTAAATGCCTCAGTTTTCATCAAGCGTCAACTAAGACACAAGTACTGTCTGGTTGCTCACGCGTCTACGATACAACGAAACTAGCCACGCGTGACACGCGTTCACACAGGACTCGTGCGCCGCGCCGCCGCCGCCGCCGCGGTGGCCGCAGCTTGCGGCCGGGCGCTCGATGACGGGCAGCATGTCATCACGCTCATAGGCGTAGTAGGGAAATGCATTTTTTTTTATAAATGGCATCTCGCAGGTCAACCTATGAGGTTGTCGTCTGCTCAGACGGACTTGCCTGTGGTTGCCCTAATAAATTAAGGCCTCCAGCCAGGACTTAAACTTAAATACTAACTAAAAACTAAGCGACTACACGCTAAGGGCACCCCCTGTGGGGTACGAACCTCGGCTTAGGGCGTCGCTGGAAGAGGGCAGCAAATGACTAGCTGGATCAGGTATGATATTATTTAGGGACGAATTTAAAGCTACAGGCTCAGCGGCGCGGGCTGGCTCGAGCAAGGGTCGGGAGGGGAGGGAAATGCATCTAAATATTCAAAATTAATAGTAGTGTGCGCGCGCGCGCAAGTGAAGTTAAGATGATAGTGGGAGCGAGACAAACCACAGAGCATTACAGTGCAGGTATTATATTTTTTGGGTGGGTATCCTGCATTTCATTATTTTCATGGTGTTTATTTTAGTTATTAGCAAAATTATATTTTTTTTTTTTTGAATGGCATCTCGCAGGTCAACCTATGAGGTTGTCGTCTGCTTAAACGGACTTGCCTGTGGTTGCCCTAATAAATTAAGGCCTCCAGCCAGGACTTAAACTTAAATACTAACTAAAACTAAGCGACAACGCTAAGGGCACCCCCTGTGGGGTACGGACCTCGGCTTAGGACGTCGCTGGAAGAGGGCAGCAAGGGACTAGCTGGATCAGGATTGATATTAATTAGGGACGAATTTAAAGCTACAGGCTCAGCGGCGCGGGCTGGCTCGAGCAAGGGTCGGGAGGGGCGTGTATTTGGGCGTCGCGGCGGGCCTCGGCGGCGAGGGCGGTAGGACGGCGATCGGGTTTTGGGCTTATGTAGTGTGCTGGTGGCCTTACTACTCTCCTGGAGGAGGGTAGTGGCGTCGTCGGGGGCGATTAAAGTATGCCTTGGTCGGCGAATACTGCTAATGCGGGAGGGAGTGTAGCGGGCCGCTGAGATCAAGGGGTTGGAGTGTTTAATGCCACAGAAGCGCTTCGATAAGCGTTTCATGAACTGGTTTATGGTAGGCATTTTAAGATCGATGTGGAGATTTATATTACGGACATAGAAGGGTTAGCAAAATTATTTGAAATTTCTTATTTTATATCTAGATCGTATGAATTTTGAGAACATACTTACTGTTTTGTTGTTATTCATTTATAATGTTCTTATTTTCATATATTAATATTGAACTGTCAACCTGACTTGGTTTCCGTACGTCATTTTTCGGTGACTACTGAAAATCAGCGCTGTGCTGTGGGTCACCTATAGCACAGCATCATGCTGAGTGGAAGCCTTCTTGTCACAGTCACGGCGTGCAGCTGACGACAATTTATGTTCTGTGTTTGGAAGAATAAATCAGCTATGTTTTTTTAATGTTTTGTAATCGATATATTTTGTATGCACGTGTTTCTGTGACAAATAAATCTAATTTTCTTTCTTTCTTTCACATTAACAACTCTTAAACGTGGTTTAGATGATGCTAGCTGATCGCGGTCAGGTTCATTGGTAAAATTTACCGAGACATGTAATGAAAATTGTTACAGCTGTAGAGGCTTACATAATTTATTTCTTATTGGATCATTTTATTTTAAAATAATATGAATTAAGATTAGGTTAAGTTTGGGGTCATAACTATTTAGTGTATGTGTTATGAGGACTAAGTTGCACCGCATAGTTTTAATCAGCAAGAGATAAGAATAAGCCTCCGTCTAAGCCAGGGCTTGCGAGTAGATGGTAAGTTAGGTATACAAGGGCGTGCTATTACGTTTAATATAATAAGGCTAGTTTTAAAATAAAACGTCTGCTTAAATGCGTCTGAAATACTTCTAGAGATTGACATTTTTAAACCTTCAACTTAACTCTGATCAGACTATGCCGCACTTATTGCAATGCTATTCTCTAAGGATATACATCCATGTGCGCAGCGCTGCTGCAGCGGCGTTTTCATGTGGCTCGACGCTGCGGCAGCGCTGCGCGCAAGTTTGTATTCTTGGAGGGTCCCAAGTGCCCATTCACTTGCACCTTGGATGATCATATTTTTTTGTTCCGGGGTGGAAAATCCTCATGGATGTCCTCCGCCCTGGGGCGGGCGGAGGGGTCTGTCAGACTCTTACTGACTAAAAACCACCCCGGTGTTCCATCTCACACCAACGTCGTCCTCTTCCCCTGCGGCCCCACCGCATCCGCCATCAAACGGGGTGACCCCGTTAAGGCCGCAGAAGGTAGAGAGAGCGGCGCACCGCAATACCGGCACTCCTCTCCCGCTGTGACCTCACCTCAGTTGCGATGTCGCCCAACGGCACCGCAACCTTGGCCGCTACGTCGTCGGCTTTTCGGCAGAAGCCCTGACGAGCGGCTCCTCCTCGTGTTCCTCTTAGCTTCACCGTGGTGCCCAAGCCACGTTTACTGAGCCCCCCGCCTCGTCAATGCGGGAACCCACTGGGGGTGGACCTTGGATGACCTAAGCCGACCCAAAGAATGCTACCGATGCCGCAATCAACGTGACCACCGCAACACGAATTAATGGTGTTTAACACAAAGCCTGCAATTATAATTAATAGCGCATTTGCGATATCATTTGATATCAGGTAATATTAACTGATCCTCTAAAAACTTATTGACCTTCCAATGATGGAAACTTTCATAAATAAATGAACCTCTAAAAACTTTTTCTTCTTCAACTTGGCACTCTTTTTTAATAATTCTACCTATTTTTAGCTTCCTAGCTTTTTTCACAGTTAGCCGCAGTTAACTAAGCCCCGACGAAACGGATTGGATTAGGTTCGAACTGTGACAATTTGAGTGCGAGTCGAGCGAGCCAAGCGAGCGGTGCCGCGGGTGCGGCCGGCGGCTACTACGTCCAAGTTGCCAGCAGTTATTTGACTATTTATTATTTTTGGGACTCCAAAATAGGTATTATTTGAGGTTCACAAAACGAGGTGCTATCGTTAAATTTTTAGGAGCACGAAACTTTTAGAGGGTCGATAAAATGTAGCTAAATCTGCCAATTATATATTCTCATCTGGGAAAACCGCCCACTGTCAAGTGGGTGGAGCCGCAAATACCTTTCCTAATGTAAATAAAGTTGATTGGCTTCGAATTAATTTTACTCGTAAAGGAAAGTAGGTAGGTAGTATCATCAATACCCAGCTGTTTGTAATAAAATAAATTTCACCTTAAAGATAAGAGCCCGCTTTTCATCCTCTCCTAAGGTTCTGGGAATCAATCACTGAGTAGGTACGTACTAACTGTAGGTAAAAGTGCAAATTAAGTAAAGCTTCGGCATTACTTTGCAAAACTGAGCGAAGAAGGTCATTCATCTCTTTAATTTTCAATTCAACTATGCTCTCAAACCGGCATATCCTAGAACCAAAAATTCGAAGACATGTGACATCTACCAACACGCACTGGACTGGAGGCCTGTATGCCAGAGTTTTATACCAATGAAATTGTAAGCGAACAGCACATCTAAACCGCGTTTAAGAGCTGTCAGTGTCAAAATTTTTATGGAATATTATCACTGGCAGCTCTTAAACCTGGTGTAAAATAGGTGATCGCGTTCAGTTTCATTGGTAAAATCAGAACTGTAAGTTACCTACGTCATTGTTGTGCAATATACTGACAGTTTTTGAATAGGCGGTTTAGATGTGCTGATCGCTTTCAGTTTCATTCGAGAAATTTGCCTAAAATTCGTCAGTTTTGTTAGATTCACGAACTACATCATTATGGCTACATACAAAAGGGATTTAACGGAATCCAAACTCTAAGCAAGCGATGAAATATGAGATTTAGAACTTCCTTAACTTTTCAGCCCAGTCAATGTTGTTGCGTATACCCTAATAAAACTGTTTCCACCAACCAGTGTCAACTTTCCGATACCTAGGAGTATCGGAAAGTTGACACTGGTTGGTGGAAACAGTTTTATTAGGGTATTTACAAACAGGACTTTTAGTGCTTATTTTAGTGCCGACATCTTGTTTGGGGATAAAAGTGAGTTATGGATTCTTAGGTTTGTGGTGTCTGGAAAGAGTAAATCTTATATTTTATTCTCATTTTGTTGCTGCATGCCAATGCGCTTTTTTCTTTTTTTTGTAGTAAACATTGAGTATCCATGGTTCTTGAAAGTTTTCTATTTCATTTGTTGCTAAATCTCATGCTGCTTATTATTCGTTTTAATTTTGGCCAACATCAGCAACAGCTATAATGCTATTGGACAGCAGTTCACTGATAAATAGAATCAGGCTTAGAAAAAAGCTGTGGTGATTAATACAGGACATTAATGTTCGATATAATTATATGTGTGACATTTGTATTTATGTATAAACAATTCACATTCATCATCATCTTCACTTCAGCCGAAAGACGTCCACTGCTGGACATATGGTTCTGTGCTCACGCATCCATCGAATCCCTAAGGCTTTCTCAAGGACATCGGCCCACATTGTGGTAGACTTTCCAACGCTACGTCTTCCGGTACGAGGTCGCCACTCCAGAACTTTTCGGCCCCATCGGCCATCTGTTGTGCGAGCAATGTGTCCTTTCCACTACCACTTAAGTTTGACAATTCTTCGGGATATATATGTTATCTACCTTGGTTCATTCACGGATGTCTTCATTTCTTATTCGATAACGTAGGGAAGCTCCAAGCATAGCCATTTGGGTGACTTTTATCATTATTCAATTCACATTATATCCTTTTTAAATCAACGCTTTTATGATATTTTTACGCTTGCTGTTCTCTCAACTTTAACCTTTCAGCACCTAATTATAAAATTGGGCTCTAAAAATTATACAACGCCTCATAAAAAGTTTCATTTATGAAACGCTTCTACCATCTAGAATATTCTATAAAGCAAATCTAATTACAAAAGGCGCATAACAACCGAGACAGCTATCACAGAAGACATTTAAAATAAAACCAGGATTGCACCTTTTGAAAAACCTTCATAAACTCAGATAATAACAAAAATTACAAAAAAAACGGCCATGAGCGAGTCGGAGTCGCACACGAAGGGTTCCGCATCACCGTTCAATATTTAACACATATTTAAAAAAAAACGCGTTCACTTAACTTTGGACTTTTATAATTTTTATCATAGCAGCCATAGTAGTCAAGTCATTTCAAGTCTCTACCTATTACGGTTTTAAAGAAACAGCCCTGTGACAGACGGACGGACAGCGGAGCCTTAGTAATAGCGTACCGGAACCCTAAAAAGGGGATCGTTTCAATGTAAATGATGCGAAGGTACATCAGATTTTCGTCTAACAAGGAGAGACGGGAACAAAAAACGGGTGAATATTAGTGTTGTGCACGAACGCTGTATTATCTAAGGAACAATATAAACGTCGCGGGCAACACAATAAGCGTTCCTTGCTTAATGGCGGCCCGTCCGTCATCTCCGTGCCTCGCCTTTGTCGATATCGATATTTATATTTATCGTCCAACTGAAATACTGTTCACGTTCGTCTTGGCGGCTGTTTGAAGTTGAGTATTGAAGAAGGTCATAAAATGTAATGATGCTTTGAAAACGGTGAACAGGATGCGTTAAGAGAAAAGGGTTTCAGTTTGAGCTATTTCCGTTTTTTTTTTTAGGGATGGGACAAGAATATCCGTTTTTTTTTATTTATGTCATATCAATTGATAATTGATTTTATTTCTGTAAGTAGGTTTGAACAAACACTTTTTCATGACAATTATATTGTTAAAACTAGATGAGGTTGGCGTTTCCTATCTAACTACTCAGAGAAGAAACAGCGTAACAAAGTCAGAGGTCACAGTTTCTTTTAAAGTCCAGACATAATTGGATCAGATTATGTGAGGAGCATATAGATTGAAATGGTCTTATATATAATAAAAAACCCCACAGATTTGAGTGGACCTTTCCAGTTAATGCACGAATTTCTCAGCAGTGGATATTTGTAGGTAGTGTTCTGTCCATATGGCAGGATTGTGTTGTCTGGCAAATAATTTAGAAGGGTTTATTTTGTTAGAGCATAGAAAACTAAGTTATCAGTAACTATTAAGTTAAGGTAAACGTAATCTTACCTGCATGTTTGGTTAAATTGTCGAAATTGCATAGTAAGTTTTTTTTTCCTCCTAAAAGGCGTCTTTTAAAATCTTCTGTGAGATCTTTTAAACTGTCCCGTTTATCCCAGCTATTGCAGGTATTTTTATTTCCTAAGTCACCGTAGAAATTAATCCTATTTCTAATAGAAAGTTGCGCTTATCTCCTGGGACACCACGATATGTCTAGACTTATGAGAACTGTCTTCATAACTTCACTAACGTAGTGGCATACTTAGAATCGGCCATCTTTTTCTTTTTGTAATATTCTTAGTGTTTAGTGAATATTTTTATCTTACGCTAGAAGTGGGTAGGTACGTCTCGCGATTTAACTATGAAGAAAATAATACACATAAGGCAAGAGTGAAATACCTTGTTGTAGTCAGGAAATTAATTGTTACCCAAATTATAGGTATATTGCAGCCTAGCAGTGTGTAAATTTGCTTAATGACCATTTTGCGTATGGATATAAATCCATTTCACACAAACTGGCAAAGAACGACACCATAAACCAGTTTATTAAACGCTTAACGAAGCGTTTCTTTGACTGTGGCATAAAACACCCAAATCCCCTGATTTCAGCGGCCGCCCGCTATACTACCTCCCGCATAAGCAGTATTCGCCGACCAAGGCATACCCTAATCGTCCCCGACGACGCTACTACCCTCCTCCAGGAGAGCAGTAAGGCCACCAGCACTTTACACAAGCGCAAAACCCGATCGCCGTCCTACCGTCCTCGCCGCCGAGGCCCGCCGCGACGCCCAAATCCACGCCCCTCAAGATCCTTGCTCGAGCCAGCCCGCGCCGCTGAGCCTGTAGCTTTAAATTCGTCCCTAAATCACTCAAATCCTTATCTAGCTAGTCCCATGCTGCCCTCTTCCAGCGACGCCCTAAGCCGAGGTTCGTACCACACAGGGGGTGCCCTTAGAGTGTAGTCGCTTAGTTTTTAGTTAGTATTTAAGTTTAAGTCCTGGCTGGAGGCCTTAATTTATTAGGGCAACCACAGGCAAGTCGATTTACGAAGACGACAACCTCATAGGTTGACATGCGAGATGCCATTCCCAAAAAAAAAAAAAAAAAAATGGCAAAGAACGACAGTTGCGATTTGAATAAACGGACAATTAATGTTGGTAGTCAATTTGTAATAATTTTTTTAACACACACACACATGACACTTTGTTTACCGAGCTTGGTAATAACTAGTTTACATCCTATTTCAACCCATAATTGACCGTCACTATAAGAAGGAAGGCATATGCAAGCTCATATCATGAAAATAACGCCACATTTACTAAATAAACGTTCAAATTCCCATAATTACCTGATTGTTACTCAAATATTATAGTTCGCGTTACCGTTGGCAATCAATTCGATTGGTTAATCGAAGAGCGCAAAATAAATAATGTACTGTTTGCACATGCAGCTTTTTAATACACGGTTTCCATAAATTAAACGCGCATCCAATTTTTGCTTCGTACATACAAAACAAATACAACGTGGAAACGATATTGTAATATGTGCCTGTTATTTTCGATTTTTCAAGTTTTTTCTGCGAACGAAAGGTTTTCGTTTGTGTTCAAATAGTTATTTTATTACGAAAAATATCTCAATTACATTACAGTTTTCCGGAAAACACTATTGTTTGGTTTTTGGCAAACAATATTGAAATGAAATATGTCATGAAATAGAGATTGTTTTATGAAGGTTTTTTCAAACAATGAAACAATGCATCTGTTTTCATTTTATGTTACTCTTTTATTCGAACAAAGCTTACAAACACATTGGTTATTTAAATGATCTGATGGTGCAGTAGTTTTTGTATAAAGCCTGTTGTCGACGGATTAAAAAAAACAGGAAACAGGATAAGCTTCTTTGCGAACTCAGAAACATTGTTGTTTATTAGAAAAATCTCCTATGACCTGTTAGAAATAGTGCTCACCACTGGGGCATACAAATATTAATTTTAAAAATAAGATATTTGTTTTTACTTGTCCTCACATAAAAGTTTAGCCTAAATTCACTCCACAACATTTCAAAAATGTTCAACAGACTTTTCGATCACTTACATTTCGACAGTGTCGATCAGGCCTAATTTCTCGAGACTAAGTCCCGATTGTAGTACAAATCACTAAACACATTTAGCACTAATCGAATTCAGAACCTCTCTCTGTTTCTGTCAATTTCTTTAAGTTGTTAGAGACAGTTTTCTGTTTCACGCATTTTGGGATTAGTGTAAACGGACCTAAATGGTCATCTCAGGTTCGTGGTTTAAAATGAAATTAGACACAAAAGGCATTGACAGGCTAATTTATAAGCTTACAATAGTAATGTACTCCACTCCATTCGTGGCTGACATGTTGAATGTCAAAGGGAACCATGGTCGGACCTGATATTACGTAATTTCCTTGCAGGTAGCGTCTTAATTGCAATCTATGTAATCTTATGATTAGTTGTCTGGCTTTGAACGGATTGTTGGCTTAGAAGGGTGAGCAGAGATGTATATGGTTGAGCTTGTTTGTGTGGACCGTGCTACTAACTTTACTTAATTTTAATGAAGTTAACTTATCTTTGCCAAAAACTCTCGTACGTTTTGTTAACTGTGTTGTTGAAAAAAGCAAGACCAAAAACGAAATATTTTTAAAGGAACCCTAATCTCACCTTTTCCCCGTAGTGAAGGTCCAAATTGAGGACCACAATAAACAATCAAACTTTAACACTCGGCCAGCTAATTCCTGCCTTACTACCAGCCGTACAAACTCCAGTTTATTCCAATCGAACGCCACTAAGCTCACTCGTTCATAGTGACCTATCGTTAACTTTAATCCTCCGTTAGTCCAGCCGTTATGTCTTATTTGTAACACGTTCCGCAGCTTTATTTTTCCATGCCTTGTATAAAGGATAAAAGTTTTCTAATAAAGGGCTCCAGCAATCGGTAAGTTTGTGTTCTTCCCTCTTATTGGCTACAGGTGACAATTGATGGCGATAGCTCTTTTTAACTGACTTCGTCGTGAAAGTTTTTTCTGAGCTAACAACACTTAACGAGAGAATGTTGCGTTATTATTATATCTTAGGAACATTCTGTGGGGTCGTGGGAGTACTGTTTGTAGGATTACGGCCAAGAAAGCGGTGTAACGAAGGAGATTTTTGCTACTTATTTATAATTTTGTTTAGACTTTTGAGCTTTTGAAAGGAATGATGTTTAAAAATAAAAAAGCTTAAGTCTTCTGCTAAAGGAAAGCTTTCAGTAACTGGCCGCCCGATTTGCTATCTTAAATAACGAAACGTTTTGTTTATCAATGGCAAAATATTTGCCCATGTGAAAAACTCGTGTCCGCTTTTAGTTTTAAGTTGTGCAAAGCATACATTTAGGTAGGTGTTTGTTGAATTTAGTCGATGTTATGAACTGCTGATGGTCGTAAAATAGACTTAAACTACGCTTAGCAGCGACATTATTCCAATTACTTTTATGAAACCAAGCTTCTGCTCGCGAATTTGTCCGCGTGACATTTCGACCCCCGACTAGCCGCGTCGCATCCCCTCCCACGCTATTATTATTTTCGGACTTTCTTTCTTTTTGCTCACCTTTTTAGGGTCGTAGCGTGATGTTCTATACCTTCCTCAATAATTCAGCTATTAAATGCAAAAATAATTGTTTAAATCTGACGTATTTCTGGAGAATAGCGCGTCCAAATTAAATATATAAAAAAAACTCAATCTTCTGCTTTATTATTAGTATAGGTATATACTTTTGCTCTCTCAATCCTTTGATAGAAGCCTAATTATTTCTTCAGTCCGTCGTCCATTAGTTAACATGCTAAACTAACATACGACTTACTGACGTAACACAATAGTCATATTCGTTAAAACGCCTGAATACGTCAGACATAAATCAAAACTATCCAATCCGCGCTCGTCATTTTATATATGACGGTGATCCATTCCTGTTTTGATTCTAATAGTTCGGGAACGTGTTGGATAAAAACCTCAATATGTAACGTTTTAGGGGTGTTGTCGTTAGTTAAAAGGGCGAGGTAATATATAAATTAATTTTTAACACCACGCTCCCGGTAATTGGGGGTTTGCGTGCTAGTAATGCTTCACGCACAAGTCGTAGGTACTACCCCGAATTTTGTGAATTGGGACAAAACAAATGAATGTATCCAACTATATTACTGTCGGTGCCAATTAAAATTTTCATTTTTTGCTAGCCGCTATCCCGGAAAAATGCTTTGTTACCAGTATTGTAACGTGAAAGTTTCACAATGCTTGAAATGACCCCTTGGCGATAATGTGAATACGCTGCTACACAAGTTAATCGAAGCGTTTGTTTTCACAATTTCGGGTCATGGGATTTAATTGATTCACCTATATTCTACATACATACATAAACTCACGTTTTCTTCCCATGGGGGGTAGGCAGAAGCTACACAACCCCACCTGCTACGATCCTTCATACACCTTTACTATATTATTTAGACATTTCATTTTCCTTTTCATAATCATCATCATAATCAGCCTATAACGTTCCCACTGCTGGGACACAGGCCTCTTTTCTGTGAGAGGGAGTGGGCCGTAATCCACCAAGCGGGCCCAGTACGGATTAGTAGATGTCACACGTCTTCGAATTTTTGGTTCTAGGAGATGCCGGTTTCCTCACGATGTTGTTCTTCACCGTTTTGAGAGCAGTGGGGATGAAATTATTTACACAAAGTAAAGTGCCTGCCTGGGTTCGAACTCACGACTCGTAAGTCCGGGCCGTTACCACTGGGCCACCACTGCTCCACCGTTTTCATTTTATTTACCTATATGCTGTTGCAATTAAACCTATTGTTCAATTTCAGAAGTGCTTATCATAAAAGTAAAACCGGGAATAAATCACTAGATATGTTAAGATTGGTCAAACAACATTGAAATATAAGACGTTACCGATCAAAGGCACGGTCCTGTCGCGGTTCGGAAGCTACTCGGCGGCAAGACATCCGGTAATTCTAACTAGGACCGGCGCGGACGGTGCATTTCCGGCTACCGGAATGACTTAAATCCCCGTGTTTTAAGTACAGAGATAGCCAGCGATAAAAATGAATTGTTAGTTTTACCGGTTAAACGATATTATTAACTTGCGGAGCTTTATAAAACAATGGTTATTAAAATGGAAGTGGTTAGGTATTTATAAAGGAATAAAACTTTGGAATGTCTTTGGTCCTGTGGTGCTGAGCATGAGGATTCAACTCCCGGGTCGGGCAAAGTTTCATTTGGTTTTGTCATATGGAATCTCTTAGTAGCAGTACGCAGTCTGATTTGTGCCCGGTTGATGACAATAGACAGTTCCCATTACATGGTACTTAAACTCAATTGAAATGTTAGTCTACTGTAGGTACACCTCTGTCTAACGCTTCCCTATATCTATAATATCTTCTATATACAATGTTTAATGCAAATAAATATTATTTCTGTTTCTATTTCTAATTTCCAATACACTGATATGAAATTTGGTAATAAATTTAAAACGTATTGTTGATTATGGTCCTCTTTAAAACAAAAGGAATTTGGCAACATCTTCCAACAAAAAATATTACAACAAAAAAAAACTTGGCACTTTTCAGTCCCACTTTTTCGCCTTTCCGGGCTCTTCAGGAAGTCCCGCAATTGTAACTAAAAATGGCACGGGAGCTTGCCGGGTCAAGACGACTTAATCCCTCCCTGATTAAGTACACTGGCGGAAAGTCGACAAAATATCAGAATTTCGGAAGACTTGCATGTAAGTTGATTTTTAAGGTCATCATTATTTTCACGGATTCCATAATAGGGACGACATGAAAAGTGATATATATAAAAAATAGCAGTCGATATACATACCCACCATATGTAATAGTATTTTTTTTAATAAATTATTTGCATGAATAAAATAATTTATTAAAAAATTAGTGAAGCGGGAGCTTTTGTTAACAAACGTTTGAATGGAACAAAGAAAATCCGTTTCTTATCTAAAATTCACGAAATTGAAATTTTTCATCCACTAGTCGCAAAAAAAAAAAAACACTAAAATATTTTAATATTCAAATCCTAACAACGAAGAGGGTAGTCTTACACGTGCGAGTATTGCCATACCTTTATTTCACTAACTACACAGACTACCCGTCAAGTTTTTAATAATGTAACAACTTCCTCCAAACTTTGTTCAGTAGGAAAAATGTGTTGACGTCATCATAATACGCTTTTTTACAATCATTTATTTTGGAGAAGTGTGTTTTACTAATTTAAATTCTTTAGAGAAGTTGGATGGGAGTCGTAGGTGTTACTGAGTTTCGACTTTCACTATTGTGATAAATGGAGAATAATATGGTGTTTGTCTGGTTTCCGCCCACTTAACTTCCGTATAGTTGTCGTTCTTCGTCATCAGGCTATATGTACCTAACACCTGTTTTTGTATGTTTACTTGTTTTGTTTGTGCCTTACCGGACTCTACGTCAACAAAAATGGTTTCGTTATGGAAAAGTGGTAATAAGTTTCTTGAACTTGCCCATACATTTAAAAGCATTTAAGAATTTTAATCGTTTGCGAAACAAGAAAGGACTACTAATTTCGAGATATAACATTTGAACAAATACGTAAAACCTTTTTCTAACCGCTCGGTTCATCGCCGAAAGGTGAACATTCAACAGTGTTTTTTATTTAGGCTCTAGGTGTTGCCCTCGACTTCGTCCGCGTGATATTTCTTATTTCCCCTGACCACCAGGTCGTCGCCACTCGTCACCTGCCCGTGCTATCACTTCGTTTTCGCATAGCGTTCTTTCTGACTTTTTTTTTTCTTTTTGCTCGGCTCCTAAACGTCATAGCGCTATGGCATATAGAGCCTATAGAATAAAGAAGAATTGGGCTATCAATTGTAAAAATAATTTTTCAAATTCGACCGGCAGTTTCAGAAATAACCCACCTACGTACAAACAAAAAAAAAACACTCTATAATATATGTATAAATTCACATAAGTCTCGCCTAGTGTTACTGAAAACAGACATGATTATCACTATTTCTGAATATGGAAACGAATTAAAATGACACATAGTTGAACAAGTATTTGTCGCGTAAAACAAAGACTGAACCATTGTCCTACTATTACGTGCTGAAATACGTTATCAACTTAGTATTTCCCTTCATGAAAAGAACATTATACCAAAAATTTTGAAAGTCGACAAACGGAACATGGGTCTTTCACTTATGAGACTTCCTCCAATTAATTTTTCACAACTTCTAAAGGCACGGCTACACGCTCAATCTCACTTGCACATGTCGCAAGTGTCAGAAAGGTGATATGAAATGATGATGAAAACTATATTATAGATATTCACTTTATAAGCACGCTTTGGGTGTCAGAATGGTTACTAGTGCGTATCAGAGGGGATCTCCTGGGTTGGTTTGTCTCCTATATAACCAATAGGACACAAAAGGTGGTGATCTACGGCTTCGAGTCTATCTGTATTCAAGTTACATCAGGAGTCCCTCAAGGCTCAATTTTAGGACCTTTATTGTTTAAACTGTTCATTAATGACATAAAATATTGCTTTCAATATTCAAAATTTCTCTTATACGCTGACGATTTAAAAGTGTTTAAACAAATTTGAAATGAACAAGACTGTGTTAAATTTCAATGAGATCTTGATCGTTTCTCGGACTATTGCTCTTATAATAAGCTGTACTTTAGCTTGCATATGTGTCATAGTATAACGTTCACTAAAAATCGACTTATCGACTTGTTAATAGTGTTATTAACAAAGAAACTTCATCTCCATATTCATGTGGATAACATTGTCAATAGGGCGTATCAGATGTTGTTCAGTGTATGCCGAAACAAGTTTAATTGCCCTGACTTGGTGACTGGTTTGTGTTACCTGGTTCCTCGAACAGTACTTGGACGGGAGATGCGCACCAGGCGACTGTTCGCTACCCGCTTTTGTAGATCCAATGCTGGTGAACGCTCACCGCTATACCGCTTAGTCGACACATACAATACGCGTTTTGGTGCGATAGCCACATTTTTCCTTAGCAGAAATGTAAATTAAAAAAAGAAATAATTACAATTCTAAAGGATTGGCAGTTGACTCCATAGGTTTTACACAATGTAGGTATTATTACAATAGGCTAAGCTTCTGTATGATACATCACGCATGCAAATTAAATTTCATTACTTGAATTTTTGTTTCCTTTTTTTATTTTGTGTAAAAAAATAGAATATCTATGTTAAGTTAACTCTGCAACAGCTAACGTTTGCTTACAGCTTGTTTTTATTATATAATAAAAACATGCTGTGGAAAATATTGTGGGTAGTATATTTGTTAAGTTTAGTTTTAAGACAATACTGTTTATGCTTATAATATACTACTGTTTGTTTTCCCAAAATAATAATAAAAAAACCTATGAATATGATGTATAGGAAAATAATTTTATGAAGAAAATCACGGAAAGAAAAGACTAAGCATTTTTTAATTAGACTTGTCAGTTAAATACGTTACTGAGAAAACTAGCGGTCCTTCCCAATTCTAGGTTATAATGGAGAAGAAGGACCAAGAAACTTCATGGCAGCTTGTATTATAAACACATTTTTACATTAGCATAAATTATTGTTATCACATTAATCACTTCGACCATTTCTTTAAGTTGTCAACTTATCAACGAAAAGAAACAGAACATGAATATTTTTTAATTCGATTCAACACATAAATACAGAACAACATAATTATCGGTCGGCAATAATCATTAAATAATATCAATTAATTTACGTGAACATAATAGGGAGTCCATCTTTCACCACAGTTGTATATAAAGTTCCCAGAATTGGCGGGTACACGTGTTTTTATAATCTTCCAGTAATACTCAAGCACATCACACATTACCGAAAGTTTTAACTGATCATAGATGTACTATTGCTAAATGATTTCTAAATTACCATGTAGCTAACAAATCTTAATCGTTAATAAACCTTTGTTATGGTTATTTACCACAAATCATAACTTATGTTTGGTTAAACCTACTTTTTGCCTAGAATCGTTGGTTCTGATAGTAAGTCTTTTGAGACTTATAAAATTTAATTTAATAAAACCTTTAAAAATCAAGGAAAAATTATGTAAAATCATTCATCATCATTTCAGCCGAAAGATGTCCACTGCTGGACATATGTCTCCCCCAAGCATCGCCACTTTGAACGGTTCTGCGCTTCCCGCATCCAGCGGATTCCTGCGGCCTTCACAAGGTCATCTATCCACCTTGTGGGAGCCCTTCCAACGCTACGTCTTCCGTTATGCGATCGCCACTCCCGAACCTTTCGGCCCCATCGGCCAACTGTACTGCGAGCAATATGCCCTGCCCACTGCCACTTATGTTTGGCAATTCTTCGGGCTATGTCGGTTACTTTGCTTCTTCAGCGGATCTCTTCGTTTCTGATTCGATCACGTAGGGAAACTCCGAGCATAGCCCTCTCCATTGCCCTTTGGGAGACTTTTAGCTTTCTGTTATGGCCCATTATGAGTGACCTATTATGAATACAATTTATAAATCGGTTATCAGTATTTTTTTTGTAAAAGTAAGATCAATTTTTGTGTTTATTTAGACCGACTCACTGATCACAGGTTTCGTTCGGAAACGATTGTTCATTTAGAAATACTGCTAAAATTTGGAAAAAATATTAAATCGAAGATTAACTTTATTTATTTAGCCGTGGCTTCAGCATGGAGTATAATGACTGGTCTTATGTAACATATGGGTCAAAGAAATCTCAGAATTCATCTCCCTAATGACGTTGTTGAGATATAGAGGGCGCAGACTGATATATTGTTATATTAAGCAAATAAATTAGTTTTCAAATAAATTGTACTTAGAAGATGTAAATTAAGACAGTGTGTTATGTATATGACGGAGGAAGACCGTCCGCATCATCATTAGCACTCATCGTTGGTCTCCCTAACTGTGGGCGTCCGTAGGTGGGTAGTGTTGGATGAAGAAAACAGATTCGTATACACAATCACACTATATTTACAATCCATCCAGTAAATAACAAGACAGTAGATAGGTAGGCACATTTAGTTATGTAGGTACGTATCACAGAACGCGCGATGGTTTGGTGGTGTCCGCGCGCGCCGCTCGCCAACAGAACAAGTGAAGTCTAGCCTCGATCCATGTGGCGCGCGCCCCACCAACTCCATCGAACGCCACCAGATGGCGATGGCGTTGGCGTACCGGATACGACTCGATTGCGACACGGCCATCCTGCTTGCACACGTCCTCGTGTGACGGTTACCCTGCGAACAAAATAGTCCACGAGAGAATTTTGTTCCACTCGGTCACTCCTGACCAAAATCTAGATTCATCGGATCGGTGTAAAATAAAGAAATTTTACTCTACAGTTTTATTTCAACCAAATCTTACTCTTTAACTAAATCAAACATCTTAAAATTGGGAATAATCGAAAATACAAAAATCATTACCCTGGGCCATGTACCATTGTCGTTTGAATCAATCTTTAAAACTCTACTGCAACAAAAACTGCCAAGCTTACAGAAACCCTCGAGTAAAACCTCTATCGCCACGGCTCTCCAGCCGACCAGCAATCGCATTGCTCTCACACATCCAGCGCATGGATCAACTGTACGCATATCCATCGAGTGGATCGCCCGTGTGTATCACCCACTGACTACACACTACGGTCTCTCCGGACCCCGACCTCCGCCAGAGATACACGCTCATCGCGCACCCACGGACTACTTGAGTTGCCTCAAGAGACACCGATTTCTACCGGGCTACGACTACGTAATAACTACTGGTACGGTCGCATGAAATACGGCCGATAGAACCCCTTACCCGACTTTCTACCACAACTTAAGCTTGCTCATCATCAAAATCCTTATCAACATCAACATCGACTGGTACGTGACCCGCTGGCATCGTCCTTAGCCTATCGTGTGCATACTTGTAGGTACGCTTAGAATTTAGGGCTTTCAGTGTATAACGATCACCGTCCAAAATCTCAATCACTCTAAACGGACCTTTAAACTTTGGGTCTAATTTAGTTTGATTTCGTTCTTCGTTTTGTAATAAGACAAAATCGCCAATCGCAAATTTTTTAATTTTTGCCTTTGTTTTGTCAAATCGTGTTTTGTCATATTTCGCACACTTCTTAATATTCTCTGACGCGCGCTCGCGCATTTCCTCTATGTCGACATCGGTCTCTACATCGCTACACATCAATGTTAGTGGTCTCGCAGCTTTTCCTATCAAAAGCTCCAGAGGTGAAGCTTTTGTAACTCGATTCATCGTACAATTTAACGCAAGTTGAACATCTCCTATAGAGTCCTGCCACGATCTGTTATTGCTCGTCTCTATAGCAGTTAGCATCGATTTAAGGACACTCATGACACGCTCTACCTGCCCATTAGCACGAGACGAACCTGTCGCTATCAGATGCAAGTCGATATTCTTGCTCACGCAAAAATCGCGAAACTCTCTACTGGCAAAACATCGTCCTTGATCTGCTATTACGCGAGTCGGAGCACCAAAAAGCGCTACACTTTGAGTAACCGCGTGAATACTACTCTTAGAGTCAATGTTCGCCGCATGGTAGAGCAGCACGTACTTCGTAAACGCATCGATTAACACAAAAATGTATTCCTTCTTATCATTCTTTCCGCTTAGCTTACCCGTCGCGTCTACGTGAACCGTGTGCCACGGGCTCGTCACCTTAGGTATCGGATGCAATTCGGCTTGAATTTTACCGGAATGAGACTTCGCGACTTTGCACGTAACGCAACTATCTACGAATTTTTTAACGTACTGAGACATACCCGGAAACCAATAATAATCGTATAGCTTTTCTGTTGTCTTTTCGGCACCAAGGTGAACGATAGCGTCATGGAAATTATTGACTACAGACCATCGCGTTTCTTTACTAGCAGAGCTGGGCTTGCAAATGGAGAGCAGCTAGGTCTGATAATGTTAGCTTCTAAAAGTTCTTTCACGCGGTCGCGCACAACGCTTCGTTCATCCACGGACATCCTATACGGTCGCCGCTGCACCGTGCGATTCGGATCAATCAACTTAATCTTAAGCACGCCTGTGTTCACTCGCGTCGTAGGCAAACCGGTAATGAAAAAGTCTGAAAACTGATTAAGCGTTTGCAAAAGCCTAGTCTTGTCATTGCCTGTTACATCCGTCGCGATAACAGTGAAATCCGATTGGAGCGATTTATCACTATTATGACTCACCGAATTTACACAAAGTACTTTCGTTAATGATAGCTCCGTTGCCGTCATGTTTACAGCAAAACCCCGATTTAAAATCTCGCGACCTAACATAACGTCACTTTGCAAATAATTGTCGGGTAAAACATGCAACAATATTTCGAGTGGGTGATCGTTAATGACTACACAACATAAAATCTGTTCTGTACTGAATACTCGCGTTTGACCAATACCAGTCATAGCAACTACATTACTAACACGTTTACCATTGAATTTCGATGCAAAACTTTCCTTTACCAACGAGCATTCAGCACCAGAATCGTAAGTAAAGCTTAACAATTCACCTTTGTGTTGTAACGTACTCGATGGTGGTTGCACGACGCAGACATCGACGCGCCGCTCGCTCCGCGGCCCTCCGCGTGCGCCGTCGGCCGGCCCGCTGCCACCACCGCTCGTACACCGAACGGCTATGTGACCCGGCGTGCCACATTTGTAGCACACCAAGGGCTTCGCTGCCGTCTGCTGCGCCGCTTGACTCGATGATGGTGTTGTTGGTCTTCCCCTAGTTTCCAACGGCTTGCTTCTGCACTCAATTCGCTTATGACCGGTTTTTCCGCAATTAAAACATTTAATTGATGTCAACTTTGCTCGCTTAATATCAATTGTAGTCGAAGATTCACCGATGGTGTTTATCTTGCGCTTTAAATGTGAAAACGCGTTCAGTTCTTGCTGTAGTTTGTCCCTCGATGTAATGTTTGTAGTGAACGCCATTCGTTGAAGTCGCGGATCAAACTGTGATATGTGAGCGAGTACTGTTGCTACGGCGATTTCTTCTTTGTTTACATCTTTCCAACGATTAGTCAGCGAAGCGATTAAACGACTTGCAAACGCGGGTAGTGTTTCCTTTTCACTCGGTTTTTCGCCATTCATTTTAATGAGGGTACCCGCCAATGTCTCGGTCGAAATAAATCGTGTTGTGAAAAGTATCTTGAATTCCTTCCATGTCATTCCTTCGTATGCTATTTGAGATAGCCATGTGGATGCTTCACCTTTTAGCGCCTTGCTGACCGCCAGAACAAGTCGACCGCCGCTTGGTGGTTTTTCGGAGAAACACAAATCTGCTGTCGCGCACCATGATCTTGCGTCGGTATCTTGTTTTTCAGGATCAAATGCGGGTAGTTCTTCACAGTAAGTTGGTTTTGGTGATTGCAGCGCTTCAATCAATGCTCGCATGTTCTTGTTTTGTTGTTCGAACATGGCACGCCAGACGTTTGTTTCCATGTTCTGATCCAACACGAATCCCACTTCTGATGACGGAGGAAGACCGTCCGCATCATCATTAGCACTCATCGTTGGTCTCCCTAACTGTGGGCGTCCGTAGGTGGGTAGTGTTGGATGAAGAAAACAGATTCGTATACACAATCACACTATATTTACAATCCATCCAGTAAATAACAAGACAGTAGATAGGTAGGCACATTTAGTTATGTAGGTACGTATCACAGAACGCGCGATGGTTTGGTGGTGTCCGCGCGCGCCGCTCGCCAACAGAACAAGTGAAGTCTAGCCTCGATCCATGTGGCGCGCGCCCCACCAACTCCATCGAACGCCACCAGATGGCGATGGCGTTGGCGTACCGGATACGACTCGATTGCGACATATAGAAATATTTAAATTAAACGACTTTAATTTCAGCTGTTACAATGACAGATTGAAAGCATATTTTACTTCAGCTTCTTAAGCAAAAACGTAGAAATTATTTTTAAGGGAAATATAGACGTTGTTTGTAATTAAGGTAGATATTTTGATGAAAAAAAAATACTTACCTGAAAAATAAATAGTGAACTTTAAAAATACTACTAACTATTTTAATCGAGGTATTTTTTCAGTACGAAAATTATATTCGCAGTAACTTATTTTGAATATTTTCAGTTTGAACTACTTCGGATTTTCGAAATTACAGCTTAAAGAAAATGCTAAATTAAGTTCCACAAAAAAAAATGCTTTTGATTGAAATGGAGCTTACAAAACTGTCATTACGAGTGTTTTCTGTCGATGTAACTTATTAAGTTCGGTAATAATAGAAAATTTATTGTGTTTTATTAGCGACAGTAATTGTCTGAACTAAATGGTGCATTATAGAATACAATAAGATTATCGCAAAATGGTTCCCCCTCCCGACCCTTGCTAGAGCCAGCCCGCGCCGCTGAGCCTGTAGCTTTAAATTTGTCCCAAAATAATACCAATCCTGATCCAGCTAGTCATTTGCTGCCCTCTTCCAGCGACGCCCTAAGCCGAGGTTCGTACCCCACAGGGGGTGCCCTTAGCGTTGTCGCTTAGTTTTAGTTAGTATTTAAGTTTAAGTCCTGGCTGAAGGCCTTAATTTATTAGGGCAACCACAGGCAAGTCCGCTTAAGCAGACGACAACCGCATAGGTTGACCTGCGAGATGCCAAACAAACAAACAAAAAAAGCAAAATGGTCACCATCAAATGTTTGAATAAGCCTTTCTCATGGACAATTTCTGGGGAGTGTGTCTGAAATCACCAAGCCCAGTGTGGTTTCTGCGGCTATCTCTAACCTTCTATCCTGTCCTGTGTCTCGTTATTGAAGTGAATCGACCGAGTTGAATGCAAAGACAAATTCTGTTTTGTTTTGCCGATCTTACCCTCTACGTGAGTATTATTAGCGATTAGGCAAACTTTCACAGTTATTAATGGTTGTTAATAAAAGCTGGTGCTGGTACCACAGATAAAATAAAATTACTACTACTAGGTTGCAGAAAGACAGAATATTTTATAAATACAAATATTACTCGTTTACGTTATTTTTACCAAATAAGAATATTCAGCATTGAGCAGTGGTGGCCCAGTGGTAACGGCCCCGATTTATGAGTTGTAAGGTCGTGGGTTCGAATTCGAACCCAGGCAGGCGCTTTACTTTGTGACGATCAAGACGATGAAGGAAAGCATCGTGAGTAAACCGGCATGTCCTCGGACCAAAAACTCGATGCCGTGGACATCTACCAACTCGCCTGGGCCCGCGTGGTAGATTACAGCCCACTCCCCTCAAAGAGATGTGGCCTGTGTCCCAGCAGTGGGAACATGTTAGGCTAATTATGCTTAAGTATTATATTCTGGCTGGTTTTGAGACGAACAAGCTGGTAACAATCATTTTATTAAAAAGAACTTTATCACAATGGCGTGTCCATACGTTCTTAGCAAAATAAATAAATAAGTCACTTAACACAAAACACCACCTAACAATGTAGTCAACTTTTTTTAGTCTGGCAATACTGGCAGCCGGTTGTCAAAAATTTTCATGTTATATTTAAATTGTAAAATTAATGTTTTTCGCGTTTAATAATCTAAAAACGTACTTAATATCGATAGATTTAGTTATAAATATTAAGGATCTGTGTTTGTGAGTTATTTCGCTGCAAAATCAATTAATAAATCAAATAACTAGTACCAGCTGTCATCTCAACGGACGGATTTGAAATCATCACCAAACCCGGGGAGTATTTATTTTAATTTAAGCTTAAAATACAAAAAAATATTAATATTTATTGCTACTTTTTCCCTTTAACGTTTTTACTGCTCGTCCCAGTGTGCTTCGTCGTAAACAACCCCTTAATTGTCATTACTCTGGTGGACTTAATGTTCTTGTATTTTATGTTAAAAACCTGTAAAAATCACATAAAATACGTTATTGAAAATATAGATATCACTGTAATTTAATTGTAGACATACCTCTGTTATGTTTAATTGTTGAATTAGAATCATTTAATTAAATTATTGTTAGAAACTGAATTTACAATAGTAGTACCCTCAACCATTTTTCAAACTTACTTTTTGTTTTTCCCTTTTTTTTGTTGAATATTACTATCTCAATTAAGACATATCTGTGAATAATTAAATTATTATCACACAATTGAGATTTTACACTTTTCTCAACTTAAATTCTTTTGTTTTTGTTCACTTTTATATTGAACTTCCAGTAGGCCCTTTTCCTAGTATTAACTATCCACATCTCATCCCTCTCTCTTATTTCTTTCACAAACTTAGCTTTTTCTTCTCTAATTCCAGGGTGCCTCTAGGGTTGGCCTGTCAATATGTTAACCCGTAGAGCTGCATCCTTAGAGGAAAAACTGAGGGCTACATTGAAAGAATTGGAGTCTAGCAAAAACCAGTGCAATCAGCTGCTACAGGAAAGAGATGACAGCGAGGTGGAAATACAGTTTATTAATAACAAGAACACTGAGCTTAAGAACCAGTTGGCTGCACTACATAAACAGCATATGGACATACTTGACCAGCATCAACAGCTCCGTCAACGTGTGTCCAATTTCAAGGAATGTAGTGATACACACGAACTGGCTTTGAGACGCATATCTGAACTAGAACAAGAATTAAGCAGGGCCCACAACACAATAACCCATTTGGAATCTCTCAAAGCCAGTGAAGAGTCTGCGATCACATGCAGTCTCTATGATGAGTTGGTTGCTAATGAGTCCGGACCCAGATGTGTTGAGCCAATTGTTACAATAGACTTAACTGATGATACTATCACAAAAAGCAAATTGTTTACTAGTCATAATAAGATAAAAAAATATATTAAAATTAATAGACTAATTAGAAAATATCAGAAATCTTTGAAATGCCAAAAAGTTAACAAATTAAACACAAAACTTAGGCATAAAAATCTACATTTATTACAAGATTTAAAGAAGTGTAATATTGAATTACAATTATGTAATACTATGTATGACACTGATACTCAGCACCTTCAGGATGAGTTGTTTGTTAGGGAATATGCTCTAAAGGATATCTTCAGTAAATTTGAGGCTTCTCAACAGGACCTGAGTAAACGCATGCAGGAGGCCAATGAGTTGGCAGACCTAGTCAAGTTCAATGCAGAGAGGTATGAATCTCTGACAAATAACCTTTCTTTTAGCTGTGCCTGCTCCCAGGCACCCCAGCCTCAACTTATTACACCCATGCCCACAGTGGCACAGCCAGTAGGTAGCTGTATTAAAAACAGTATTAATCATGACAAGAATAGTATTAATAATTTGGTTAACACTACATATGTATTCTCTGACAAATTTGGTCACGGTTTTGGTAGTATATTTAATCAGTGTTCACAACATTATGTTATTAATAATTGCTTACCAGGTGCCAGTATTAGCCAATTAATTTGTAATATTAGATTGACAAAAATTAACCCCGGTTCAACTGTTATATTATTATATGGGGATAGCTTATCTGTAAGAAAAAAGGACATTACTGAATGTGTCCATTTGATGTTACATCTCAATGAGACTAATAATTGTAAATTTATTTTCTGTGCTTTGCCTTATTCTCAGTATTTGTCTGATGAGCAAAATAGTTACATTTATCATTTAAATATGTTAATTTATAATAGGACTTGCCGTTATAGTGACATTATTTTATATTTTGATTGTAATCAATTTATTACTGATTACAAACTGACAAATTATACAATGTATTTGCCACCTAGATGTAGGAGACAAATTGCTAATCTTTTAGCATACAATTTACACAGTGACAAGGGTACATGTAGTGTACAATCGATTACAGTTAGTAGTGGTACTAATACTACTTTTGATACGCCTTGTAGTTTAAACTATTAGGTGCGACAACGGGTGAGCCGCATATGTTGAATGTTGTACATCAAAATATGCAGGGTCTGTCCGGCAAAGAGTTAGAGTTAAGTTTATTTATGGAGAACTATGATGTTCACGTGTTATGTTTGACTGAACACTGGTTGAAGGAACATGAAGTAGTGTTTATCGATGATGATAATTTTACCGTACAAAGTGCGTTTGTGAGAAAAAGTGCTATTCGCGGTGGTTCTTTAGTTCTTGTTTCAAACAAGTTGAAATGTAAACAACGTTTAGATTTAGTTAATCTTTCTATCGAGCGCACTATTGAGTTGTCTTGTGTTGAACTAGAGCAATTCGTTGTAATCTGCGTTTATCGACCCCCTTCTGGTGATTTTATTAGTTTTGAATCGGTAATGGAGGATTCTCTGAATAGGTTAAAATCAAGTAATAAGAGTATAATTTTATGTGGAGATTTTAATATTAATATTTTAGATGTTACTCCATTAAGTATTACACTTCTCAATCTGTTTAGGTCTTATAATTTGATTAACTTGTTTTTTGAACCAACTAGGATCACGGCATCTTCGTCAACTTGTCTTGATAATTAATATATTTAGTAATTGTGATGCCAAAAATAAATTAGTGTTAAGTGACTTAACGTCCGACCACTGTGGTTTATTAGCTAGCTTCCCCATGACATTACATAAAAAACCGTATAAACTTGAATGCAGGCCATAAACAGCTAGTCGTTGTGAAAAGTTTAAAGATAATATAGCTCATAGAATTACACCATCGTTAGTAGAACACGAGAATCCTAACGAAATTTACGGAGCCCTTTTTGATGTTGTGCAAAAAGAATACCAGTCTATTTTCAAGACCAAAACCATTAACATTAATGGCACTTCCGTTGGTTTCAACCAATGGGCTACTCCAGGTATTTATAAAAGTAGAGCGAGACTATACGAATTATATGGTTTGAAAAAATACAGGTTTGATACTCCTTTCCTAGAGTATGTAAAAAAATATTCAAAACTATTTAAAAAGATTTGTGCTGTTGCGAAATCAAAATTCTTAAGTGATTCAATTAAAAGTTCCAATAATAAAGTAAAAACCACTTGGAAAATTATTAACAATGAAACGGGTAAGTTGGTTAAACAAGAAAATCAACTTGAGATTATAGTCGATAACAAATTAGTTAGTAAGGCAGCTGACGTAGCTGAGGCATTTAATGAGTTTTTTGCCAACATACCTATAACTACGACTTGCTCCTTAAATTCGTCCCCGTCTAAAGCTGAGAACCTTTTGAATAGTAGTGTGCAAAAATGTACTCGCTTATTTAGCTTCGAACATGTAACGCCTAGTGATGTAATTAACGTCTTTAACACTCTTAAGTCTAAAAACACTGGTGATTACTGGGGCATCTCCATTAAACTTTTAAGTAATATAATAGACATTGTAGCCCCCTATCTAGCTATTACTTTTAATAAATGTGTTGATCTAGGAACTTTTCCTGACCTCATGAAGAGTAGTAAAGTCATACCATTATTTAAATCTGGTAATAAAAATATCATTAGCAATTTTAGGCCTATTTCTATCTTACCAGCATTTAGCAAAATATTTGAAAAGTTAATACTTAATCAGTTGCTAAGACATTTTAACCTAAATAGCCTACTTCATAATGAACAATATGGCTTTTCAAAAGGACGTTCGACTACAGATGCGGGTGTTGCTCTGCTGAAACACATATTTAATGCATGGGAGAAATCGCAAAATGCTATTGGAGTTTTCTGTGATCTCTCTAAAGCCTTTGATTGCGTGCGCCATGACACGCTTTTGCGTAAACTACGTCATTACGGTGTCCAAAACGAAGCTCTCAACGTAATAAATTCTTATTTACTTAATAGGTTCCAATGTGTAGATGTCGATGGTGTGAAATCTTCCGAGCTACCAGTTCAGTTAGGTGTACCTCAAGGCTCAATACTTGGTCCATTCTTGTTTTTAGTGTATATCAATGACTTACCATTATATTTAAACGATATCTGTGACATTGTACTGTTTGCAGATGATACCTCTCTTATTTTTAAAGTAGACAGGAATAGACAAGATTTTGACGACGTAAACCGTGCACTCTCAATGGTTACGGTTTGGTTTACGTCAAATAATCTAGTTCTCAATGCCAAGAAAACGAAATGTGTGAAGTTCGCCTTACCGAATGTTAGAAATCTAGGACCCAGCATCGTCTTAGATAAAGAGCTGCTTGAAACTGTGGACTCGACGGTTTTTCTGGGCATAACGGTAGATGCCAAACTTCAGTGGGGCCCACATATCTCAAGCTTAGCGGGGAGGCTCAGTTCAGCCGCCTACGCCGTCAGGAAAGTAAGACAATACACTGACGTTGATACAGCTCGCTTAGTCTATTTTAGTTATTTCCACAGCGTTATGTCCTACGGTATTCTGCTGTGGGGCAAAGCCGCTGATATTCAAAATATATTCGTCCTTCAAAAACGAGCTGTCCGAGCAATTTATCAGCTAGGAGCCAGTTTCTCTTAGAGATTTTTTTAAAGATATTGGTATTCTCACAGTGGCATCTCAATTCATCTTCGCCAACATCTTATATATTAGGCAAAATATACACTTATACACTAAAAACAGTGATTTTCACAATGTTAACACCAGAAATAAGAACAAACTACGTGCTCCCTTTCACCGGCTTCATAAGGTCCATAACTCATTTGTTGGGCTTGGTATAACCTTTTATAACAAGTTGCCCTCTTCTTTACTAGATTTACCTTTTAATGCGTTTAAGGCCCAAGTAAAATCCAACCTTTGTTCAAAGGCATATTATTCCATTAACGACTACTTAAACGATAAGAACTGTTGGTCGCTGTGATTAACTCAAGACAATGTCGTGTTCTTTCTCCAGAATCAGCTTACTAACTGACAGGGTATATGAGTTCATATAATTTTTTAATTTTTTATTTGACGGTATAAGTCAATTATTTTGTTGTCTTCATTTATTATTGACATGATCTACTCATTACAATATTTTTAATGAGCTGTATTGCAATATATGGTTAGCTAGCGACCTCGACAATTGATAATATTATTCTTGCCTGAGCAACCAACAGCAGGTTCGTCATGCTCCCTTAGATGTCACTGCTTGCGGTAGCGTCGGGGGTCGGGTTTCCTCCTTCCCTCAAATATGGCGAGGGGGGTAATGGCTGACCTTTGCGTTATGCTCGTGAACGGGTGCTGCTTGTGGTGACTGGTCGTCTTGCTGTCTTTGGTTTTATCATTGTTACAGTAATTGTTCTGTTGATTTATTTTACTTTGATGGTCCTAGTTTATCATTTATTTATTTTATTTGTTGTATAATAATTTCAATATTGCATATGTAAGCTGCCATGCACTTTAGGCCTGAAGGCTTTATTTATGTATTTGTGTTATTTACATGCAATTTTTTTCTTTTTTTTTTGTCATTGGCGTTTCGGTAATTACTTGCAATTGTTTAGAATCAAGTTCTTCTAACTGAACAGACAGCTGTGCTGCTGGGGAGTTTGTTGCGCCACTTCTTCTTCCCAGCTAAAGCACTAGGAAGTGGTGAAGGGCGGGCTTTTTGGGGGACTGTCTTATGTAATTTTGACGTTCGAAAAGTGCTGATTCTCAGCCTAATTTGAATAAATGACTTTTGATTTTGATTTTGATTGACTGCTACCATCAGTCATCACAAATGATAGTAGTCAAAACGTTCCCATTACTGTCCGCCCCTGCTTCTTTTAGATTTTAGACATTGACACGACAATATTTTATGTAAAAACTGTAATAAATGAAAGCCTTGTAATTTCGGAAGGTAGGTAAGTTAAATAAGTACAATTAAGTGTGACAGCTGTTGTTTAAATTGATTAAATTTAACTCCACATCACTTGATTGTGATAATAATTATTATTATTTATTTATATCAAACACAAGTGATTCATATTGATGTTAGTATAACTTGTAAAACTATGTTAGTACAACTAAAATAAAACAACATAAAACTAATTCATGAACCTGTACATATCTACACTTCCCGCTGCACCAGACCTGCACCTGTGCATACGGGTCCAGTGCCCCCGGAACGGGCAATCAGGCTTATCTACTATCCCCTTTAAAATGCTGTTGGTGCTCCCCCGAATCCTTCGCATCAGGGATGCTGTTCTTTTTCGCATAATGAGTTGAAAACTATCTGTGTCTGCATCAGCAAACATGCCCGATGCGCTACAGAACCGCGGGAGCCCCAACAGCACCCTAAAGGCGTTGTTGTACTGTACACGAAGAACGTTGTAGGCCCTCTGCGTATGTCTAACCCACAAGCTGCACGTGTACACTGGCAAAATGCCTTGAACAGAGTGAGTTTCACTTCCCTGGTACATCGTGTAAACCTACGGGTCAGCATATTACATCGGATCGACAACGCTCTTCGCTCCCTTTCTATGTCACAGTCATCATTCAAGTCCTCATTTACTATATTTATTTATTTATTTATTAAGATTAAGCACACCAACAGCAGTCACTTACAATTCAATTAAACAACACAAAAAATTTGCATTTCAGTAACCATGCAAATAACAGGTATGCATGACATTGACATTATGAATATTATTAGAGACAAAAGTTAAAATAAAGTGTGTCTAGAAGACCTAATTCTAGAACACTACCGAAACAAACCATTTTGAGCTACAAAGACGTGCACTGTTCGCACTGCACGTCTGGCACACATATGGCCAAAGTACCTAAAATGCGACACTCTTTTAAGTGTTACACCATATAGAAACACCGGAGGAACTGTTCTAGGCTTTTTGGTACCTACCCGAAACACCACAAGCTTACTCTTCTTCACATTATATATTAAACCATGAGACGTGGCGTATCTCTCACAAATCTCAAGCATCCGTCCGAGTCCATCAATCGAGGGACTCAGCAGCAACATATCATCTGCATATCTTATACTATTTATAACTTTGCCATCAATAGAGCATCCGATACCAGTGCCGCTGAGCTCCTCAATCAACTTATTGACGTATAGACTGAAGAGCGCCGGAGAAGTCAAAACCCCACACTCCAACCCATAAGCCAACAAAGCACCCGACCATCTGAACTGGTTGATTTGGTGGTCATACCAATAGTCTAAGAGCTTAATGAGCTCATTAGGAAGGACCTTGTTTCTGTAATTTGTATGTTTGTTGAACTTTTATTACAAAATTTGCCCCTAAAATAGCCTTTTTTAAGTAAATGGAGTAGTTTATTTAGAACGAGATTTCAATAGATAATTAGTAGGACAAACATTGGTGTGGTAATGGGGTCAATTTAATTTTTTCTGACTACAGTTAACTTTAGTTAGTAAAAAGACGAGGCTCCGGTAGACAACGTAGGAGATGGTGGACGAGCTGGATAGGTTTCGTCAAAGACGGAAGTAGGACGCGTTGGCTAGTCAAAGATGGAAGGAGTGGAGGCGGGGGCTTTGCCCAGGAGAAACCGTAGGCGTGTAAGGATAAAGGTCCTATTAAAGATTTCTGATGAGTTTTTACACGTATTCGCGTATTCGCTTTTTTACTTAAAATAATAAACATTCTTTTTGCCCTCCTTTATTGCAAAAGGGAGGGTTATGATGATCGATGATGTATGTATGTATGCGTGTATGTATGTTACTCTGTTCCCTAATAACTTCTTAACAAAGTAGTTACAACAATACCTCGTATGTCAAAATATGATAAGTATCATAATTTGACACATGAGGTATTTTTGGAGCAGCGGTGGCCCAGTGGTAACGGCCGCGACTTACGAGTTGTAGGTAGTAGGTTCGAACCCAGACAGTCGCTTTACTTTGTGTAAATTATTTCATCACCACTGCTCTCAAAATTGTCAAGGAATACATCGTGAGGAAACCGGCATGTCTTAGAACCAAAAAAAAGACATGTGACATCTTCAACCCGCAGTGGGCCCGCGTGGTGGATTACGGCCCACTCCCTCTCGCAGAGAGGAGGCCTGTGTCCCAGCAGTGGGAACATAATAGGCTGAATATGTATGTATGTATTGTTGGATGTGTCTTGATCGACCGCTAGCTGAATGCTGTATGACGTCACATTACATTGAATATGCCGCGCCCTCTAGGACTAAAAGGCGCGAACTAAAAAAAAAAATATATAGTTTTGTAGGTGTTCCTGGTACCCACATGGTATACTGGCTTGCGACCACGGCTTTACCTTGTCCTTTTTTGTACCTATGTCTTGATTTCTGTCTGATTTGTTTTCTTGTGTCGTACTTTTAGAGCGTGATTTTTCAGTAGTCGGGTTTTAGTTTTTGAACTTACTTTAAAATATTTTACGTACCAGTGGTGTTTTGGAACCAAGAGCTGTGACTGAGTTTTCAGACATTTCCTGTGTTCATAATAGTCGACTCACATAGGCAGTCGCTTGCGTTTATCCGCACCTGAGTAAATCTACAAGAAGAACATGCAAAAGTAAACCTAATGCAGTGACAGTCAAACAAGCACACCGAGAATCAAAATGAAAAAGAAATTGATTACTTGGTCCCGTTGCTTAACTTTTTTAAAGGAATATCCGATCAAACGTCGATGTAAACTAATTCCGAAGAGCAAATTCGAAACTCGCTTAAAAGGAAAAAAGTAGATTTCCTACCATCCACATCGGAGTACAAAATAGGTTAGCTGGTTACCACTGTCGATTTGGCGTGATGTCGTTTATCTCTCAAAGAGTACGCTAGAAGCGTTGAAAATTTCATATCGTACAGTTAGCCTGTTTCGTACAACAAAGTTACGCCAAATGTCGATGAGTGATTAGCCTAATCTTTAAACATCGGAACTACACTTGCATGCAAAAAAAAAAACACGTTTTCTTCGATTCGAAACAAGATAATAGAAAGAGTTTAATGAAAAATAACTTAATATGGTGTGTATTAAAACCGTCTTGAAAGTTTGTAAATTACGTTCGTGAAAAAATATCGAAAATGATTAATTAGTTTTTCAGATTATCACGAACTTAAAAAAATACGGGTCGAATAAAGAATCTTCTTTTTTTAACTCTGTTAAAAATCAAGTTAAAGGATCAATAAACGAAGAGTAATAAATAAAATTAAGCTTTGTCAACTTCACTGACAAATAAAAGCGAGCAATGAGAACATCTGAAGATCGAATCAATCTTGTCAAGAAAATTGCTTTTATCAAAGCAGGGTATGTGTAAATAAACTTTATCCTACCTACCTCCACACAATATAAAATTATTAAAATATACATCAACATTTTTGTGATATCGTCTCTTATACCTATAGCATGGGGTGGGCCACTTTATTGCACGTAAGTGTATTTATTTAGTTTTTACGACTTGACAAAACATCAATATTTCGTGATAAATATGTTCACCATTTTGAGAGCAGTGGCGATGAAATAATTTAAACAAAGTAACGCGGCTGTCTGGGTTCGAACCTACGACCTACAACTCGTAAGTCGCGGCCGTTACCACTGGGCCACCACTGCTCCAACAATACCTCATGTGTCAAATTCATGATTATTCTGTAGTTTAATATTAATGTATTACACATAATTATAAACCTTCCTGAATAAATTCTCTAAATCATGGTGAAGAACGCATCAAAATCTATTACGTAGTTTCCAAGACAACGCTTTCGCACAGACAGACACGCAAAGCAACTTTAATTTATAATATGTGTAGATATGGATTGCGATTCTTGTAATAATGACATTAAATAATGACGTTAATCAATGACATAGAACGAAATTAAAACTTCATATTCATTCCTAAATGTACTAAAACACAGCTGACTAAAACGATTTACATTATTTAAGTGTCACAAAGTTAAAGTAGATTTACTTTTAAGAATTTTCACTGAAACAACTAAGCTCACTGATACCAAAAGATATTTGTGTACACAAAGTTAATAATTACTTAGACACCTCCACTTATTCAAAGTCCGTACGTACTGCATTTGAGATTCAAATATGTATGATTAATTTTCCCGAACTCCTGTGACAGCTGAGACAACCATTCTGTTTTCATAACTATGTAAACATTAAAGTTGATTAGTTTACTTACTAACGTTTGGAATTAATTTTCAGAACCCGGTATTATCCTGAACTGCGCTGAAGACAGTACAAAGAAAGTTTTGATAGACTAGTGTAAATAAAATTAAAGTGTCTAAAGTATTATTGTGGGTTCGGAACTTCGGACCTGGCGTCTTCCTGTACGGGCGACAGACGGTCGCATTGAGTGAAATGGTCAAGGTAAAGCCACAAATATAATATATATGAATTATTCACCGCTCTCAATTTACGCCACGCTAACCCTCTCGTGTGTTCTTTGTAAATACATTTCTAAATCACTCACTCACTGGCCGCAAAACAAAATCGAGTATACGGTTTAGGTGCGTAGAATGTATGAATATTTGTTTAGAATTTCAAATTGTGTGCCGCACTTTTTCACTCATTTTTTAAAGCTGGCTTTCCACTTAGCGTAGCGTTTTGTGTTGTTTGGGACTAACATGACATACCTAATATTACTTTTGGTGTTATTGTGATTAGTCAGAAGTCGGTTTATAGTTTGAAACAAGGATCAAGATAAAATATTCTGAAAATAAAAGAGATAATTAATTTCAACCAAAAACTAAAATTCTAAACTTTTACACTAGACCAGAACAATCTTAATCATATCCAGAAAGTAAATCGGATTGGTGACCTCCGACAGAAATTATGAAGATTCTAATTTACCATATTTGCCACTTGCTGTAGGCTTGCTGTAGGTACCTTTGACTTCACACTGAACTTGAACACAAAACACTTTCCAACAACGCAGCACTTTTCGAATATCTATATACGAAATTACACAAAACTACAGCATTCTCGTTCCCTCGCGCTACGCTAAATTCGCGTGTTGTCAGGTTTCTCGATGTTAAACATTTCACATAACATACATTGTGTTCTGCCTAGTTTTGTACAAGTTTCAGTAAATGTTTCAATTCTCTGATTGTGTTGCCCCGGTATTTGCCAAGTGTAGAACACTAGCTGTGTCATTTTTGTCTTTTGTTACCTCGTTGTTTTCGAATATGGAATGTTATTTCAAGGGTTTTGTGGGTTTTAACTCTATGTTTTACTAATATGTGCTGTTCTAATACTAAATGTTTCCTGTGTTATGATCCTTTTGTTTTCATACTGAAGTAACGGAACTGAAAGATTCAGGCTTTTAAAATAAGTGGATTTCGGTAAACACACAAAAAAAATTGATTGAAAACGTACTAATGGCTCACTTTGTTAATTTTACTATTGTTTATAGTTACTTTATTAAATTCAGCTCTGAAACGCGTAGGAGAGTGTATTTTCGACATGTGCATTGTTTCCATCACCGCGAACTTCAGTCATTGTTAATAATAATAACATTGAAATATTTTCGTAGATATTAAATATTTAGATGGTTCGGGATAGTGTATAGTTGTACATATGTAGAGCATATTTTCATATTAAATGAATATTTTGTGGTGTGTACTGTTATCCGGTCGTACATTAATTCTCCACTATGTAAAAGCTCATTACAAATGAGGTTGCTGGACGTGCGGTTTGTTTTGTATCTTATTTTAATCCGCTGTGTTTGACAGGTTTAATTTAATGCGGTCGGCAAATAATTTTGGTAACAGAGTAAGTTTTATTAATATTTGCTTTTTGGTTTGATTACACGGCTGTATTGTGTGTCGAATTAGGTCAAATGTGCAATCTGTAATCGGCACGTTTTTTATTTCGGGGTTTTGGGATCCGGGATTAATACACATAGAATAACACGAACGCATTTCTATTTAGGGAAGAGAAAACTTTCCCCATGTGTGAAAATCCTACCAATTTATTTATAAAATGAATAAACAACTCTTACACATTATCAACTCGTTCCCTAGAACGTGCTACACTTCAACAAAAACATAACAATATTTATTCATGCCAGCACACGGCAACACGGCAACTCAACTCAAACAAAAGATTTATATTCAAAAGTAACACATCATTGGCTGTTACGTTTTTTTTTTTCGACTGGCGCGGCCCCTTCCCCCTTCTTCCACCTCGTATCACTTCTCGCAAACGCGTTCTTTATCCAATTATCCGAAGATAAATCTCACCTGCGACTGCAAAGGAAATAACGTAGGAAAACGTTGTGTTAGGGAAAAGTTATATTTTCACAAATCCAAGCTTTTTTCTCAACGCTCGACTTACAGCGGCTACGTCACGTCCCTTTTGTTACAGCTTTTGTTTTGGATTATAAAATAATTATCGGTGCGTGTTCATCTTTGAGATATGCTGTCGGGAATTTAATTGTAAACAGAGACTGTTTTGTAAACTTATGGTTAATTTGGAATAACATCTTAACCCGTCATTTATTGGTGATAGAATCGATATAATTTAAATTACAAACCACGTGAACCACATATCAAAAGTTTCCATGAAACTGCAGCTTGTTCTTTTTCGGAAATACTCGTCCCGCAAAAAAACCCATTTCAATGTAGCCACAGATTTTCCTGTACGACCTGGATTTAGTTAGTAGGTCAAAGTTTAATACAGAGGTCAATACTGCGAATCAGTTTCATAAAACAGAATTTACTCTGCCAAAATACAAACAAACCATCTTGAATGAAATCAGGGAAGAGCAAATCAATATTAGACTGTAAACAGTATAAGGAAATACAAGAATATATAAATAACGACTTTGCTAATTACCTATTAATCAGGGAAGCAATACCTTTCGGGCTCTTTTGTTTAAGAGTGGATCGTTTCTCATCGACCATTTTGACGACAATCTTTAATCATTGTTCATCAGCAAATGTTGTTGGTAACACTTGCTTGTTTGAAACCCTGCTTAGGATTAGCGACACCTGGTTTTTGGGAAAAGGTTTTCAAGGAGATCTAGGGACTGGTAGCAACTAGTAATTAGCTAGTTATATTTATGAGGTATATATGAAAACACACAATGTTAAATGAGAGCCTATGCATTATCAATTTCATACAAAATCATTTGATGTTGCAGTCCATTGTTATATCAGTACTAAATGTCTACAAGCTCTGACGTATTTGTCTGTTAATTCAAAGCCATATCACATTTTGACAGTAATGTCTCAGAAAATTCACCGCATTATCGAAAACCATATTCGGTGAAGCGAACCGAACCGATTAAATTTCATATGCTTCCGCGATTCGGCAAATTAGATCGGCACTCGAAACGGTCAAAAGTCGACACCGGCTCCTCCACGATGATATGACGCTATCCTTCCTCTTTACAATCACGAGGAAATTTAAAAAGTAAGCCAAGACGAGTAATCTGTTTGTACGCGTTGGTTCAGTACTTGAAAATGGTATTAAGATTGACTGTATTTGCACGGGTAAACGATTCTTTAATTTAGATTGGGTTGTTAACCTTTTTTTTTCAGATACACGTTTTTGATACTATAACGAAGTAAAGCTCAACAAAAAAATCACAAACTTTGAAATACGCTTTTATAAAAAAATTGACTTCCCCAATTCACTTACAGGTTGCATTGAATATACATTTGTTTTGTGACCACACGGCGCAACCGACAGGTAAATATTGGGCCAAGATTAATAGGGTTCCGGAACACTGCCCGCGGTACCCAGAAAACGGGAAGGAGATTTTCTACCTTTCGCGGATCGGAAGCAGATCCCATTTCCTCCGACTACATCAAAGTGAGATAGCAATCGGTTTTTTATTCGAATCAGCAATATTTTGAACGACGTCAACTAGTTAGTGGCTTGTGGCCTGATCGGGTTCCTTCGATAAGTAAATACTCCGTCGTCTCGACCCTCCGGGACTCAATTTGCATCGAGTCTTATTGGGGAGAACGTTTATGTTTATTACCTGACTACCCGGGATTACTTTCTACACTAGCGTTTATGTACAGATTTTGTAAGTTCGTGGCAATAAGGTGCCGTAAGTTTCCTGAACCGGTGGGTAAGAGGCGGGCTTTGTACTGGTGTTTATTTTCTTTGTCATTTAGTCCTGTTTTTAAGCGACTTCGAAAAGGGGGAAGTTCTCATTTTGTCTGTATGTTTATTACGTGTTATCTCCGGCATTTGTGGATCGATTTCGAAAATTCTATTTTTATCGATGCCTCAAGGGCCGTCCCATATAAATTATACTTACTTTGCTTGGGTAGTTTTTCAGTCAGCTTCAACCACATGCAAACGTATGTATCCCGCATTCATATCTACGTATTTTTTCCACTTAGTATGGATTGACGATTTTATAATAAAAAACATCCTGTCACTGTTATTTACAAGTTGTTTTTGTGTTGAAGAAGTGAAAAATAAAATAAAACAACTAACTTCCAAAACAAACGCTAGAAAATACAAAACATTAACATTATTTTACACTTTTTAGTGTTTTGTTTTGGAAGTCTATGGTTTTTTTTTATTTGTTGGTAAAAAGCGTTTTATTGGATAGTTTTTGTCTTTTAACAATTATTTGATGAATGTTTATTTATGGGGGCAGGGCAGGGCAAGTTAGGGCTTTTGTGGACAGGTACAGTTTTATTATCATTAAGGAATGCCTTAGATTAAAACTCAGTTCTCTGTGTGAGGATACCCTTTTTCTGTTGTGGGACAGTTAAAGGCTGCGACTATTTTTATTAGTGGCCGATAAATGTTATACCTAAACAATAAAACATAAATGTAAATAAATGTAAATGTGTGCCAAAAAAATGACGCAATTTTTTATTATTTTTTATTAACCTGATATTTACCACAAATTGTGTTAACACATTAAACATGTAAAAGAATTAAGCTTTTTCGGCCAACCCATGTTGGTAATTGGAGAAGTTGATTGCTGCCCTCAGTCGGGTGCCAACAAGTTAATTCAATTGAGTTTTAATGACGATTTTTTTTAATTTTATTGAGGGCCGTGTCGTCGTCGCGTTTTGAGTTGATTAAAAGCGTTGTTTAATCAACAGCTTGCGTAAGCATAATCAGCCCATAATTTTCCCACTGTTGGGACACAGGCCTCCTCTCTTCGAGAGGGAGTGGACTGTAATCGATGTGTTTCTTCACCGTTTAGAGATAAGTGGTCCTGCCAAGGTTCGTTCCCACCACCTATAACTCCTAAGTCAGGGCCGTTACCACTGCTCAACAGCCTGTGGAGATATTGAATGAATAAGCTGAAATGAAATAGCAAGTAGGTAGGTAGTTAATTACTTATTGCAACAATTGGAAAGCAAGTTTTTGTCAACAAAAACTTTTGGCAGGAATGGAGATATTTGTATTTTTTTGTTATGGCATAGCTGGATAAGGTTTATTGGTATAGGTAAATCATGGCATTATGGAGAAGAAACTAAAAATCTGAAATCAGCAGCTAACCCGATAATAACACCAAAATCTATCCAGAGCCCGTTAACGAAAACAAACACCAAAAAAATCCAATAAGTTTAAAATATTCCGAACTACCATCTCACCTGGTAAATTATCCGCCAATACCCCAGGGCTTGGTGTAAAGTTTACATTTAACAGCGGCGGTACGCATGCGCGGGGTTCGTCTCGGGTGACTAAGTGATGTATGGGCCCGGGGTGCCGCGCTATGCGCCGGAGCGGAACCACTCGCACGGCCCGCAGGATCCATTTGGATCCATCCTTTTGCCCTCAAACTCGCGTAGGTAGGCCGTCATTTTTATCAGGTAAGGAAAGGGTTAACTGACTATATTGAAACTACGACTAGAAGATTAATTGTCAACTAGCGACCCGCCCCTGTTTCGCACGCCTTTACGACTTCACAAAACATAGAGATTTCTTTATTATTTGTTCGTATACTATACTAATTAATATACAATTCTAAAGAGCTATCATTTGTTTGCATGTAGGGGAAAATCTCTGGAACTACCGGCCGGATTTGAAAAAATATTTTAGCATTTGACAGCCCAATTGTTGAGGAATGCTATAGGCTATGTAACATCGCGCTATGACACAAAGGAGCCGAGCAAAAAGAAGTATAAGCGAAATCAGTGAAAGCGCGGACAAGTGAAAAGTAACAAAAAAATTCATGCGGACGATGTCACGGGCAGAACATGCCGAAATAAATTCTCTAAATGATGATGAAAACCTCATCAAAATCCGCTGCGTAGTTTAGAAGGACAACGCGGTCACACAGATGGACACCTAAAGCGACTCGATTCTTTTTCTTTTTTTCTCATTTTTAACAGTAAGGGAAGGGACAAGACGGCCAATATTAAAACTAGAATAAGTTTTTTATTTCATCTACCTTTTCAAAGATTGTCCTACTCAAATCAAATCTTTGATCTCTTTATTGCAAACATGTGGTACAGAGGTTGTAATAAAATTAATAGTTTCAAACATATTGTCAGGGCTAAAATAAATAATTTTACAAATCATGTGACATTTTTGCAAAACCATTCCCACAATGGCATTCTAACGTCTACGCACTGTGCACGTACATACATTCAAGATAGGTTACATTAGCCACATCAAACCACTCGCTCGTAACCTACATACAGCAGCCTATAGAACTAATGAAGCGATGGATTAGCAATCTGTTTCAAAACGATTCAGATTCCGATTGATTGTGTATTTCGCAATTAGGGTACAGGTTAAAACTATGTTAATTAGCGAAACATGATTAATCAAAACATAAATTAATCAGATGTGTTTTTTTCGGCAGTTTTATTTGTGTAAATTTCAAAGACGTGATGAAAATCGATAATCTAATTACGTTAAAACAAAAACACAAAACAGATTTTCACATCACATAAGTAACAAAACCAGCGATCGTTGACCCAAAAAACAAATCATCATATCTTTTTATTTTTTAGAGTTTCGCTAGATAATTTAATTTGGCCCTGTGTAGATAGATAGATAAAAAGAATACTCTTAATTATGTATAAATTACAGACATAGATGTGGAAATTTTACATTGTGTAGTCGTCAGAAACAAAAACAGTCACCTTGGCCAAAATCACACACGGGATATTATTATTGTTTACAAAACATAGTTCAAATTATATTATTTAAGGTATGGGGTAATACTGACTACGTACATATTAAAACTAGATCTTGAGAATAATTTTTCAATTTCATCCAGCTTCTAAAGAGGGTCATTCCTACTTAGCAGTCTTGGGTATTCTATCATCCAATCATCCTCGTTGCTTCAAGATATATAAGAATCTCTGTATTGAACTTAGAAGCTTCAAGTTTAAGACGCATCAAGAATAACCTTGCCTAGTTCTGTAGGCAGATAGAAATAAGTGGCATCCTAAATATTAAAAATGTCTTATCTAATATATAAAATTCTCGTGTCACAGTTTTCGTTGCCATACACCTCCGAAACGGCTTGACCGATTTTGATGAAATTTTGTGTGCATATCGGGTAGGTCTGAGAATCGGCCAACATCTATTTTTCAAAAAAAAAAAAAAAACAAAAAAAAAAATTTTGCAAAACAACGTTTGCGGGTTCAGCTAGTAACTTATAAGATTCATTTCTAGTTTATTTTGTGAACAATTCTAATTTTAGCACGGATCTAAACCTAAGATCATTAAATCATAAGTTTCTTCAACGGTCTTGACTTCATCAAAATTCTTGGTCTACGGCAATTATTAATGATGATAAAATTTGCATAGTCGTTTAGTCATAATTGTAACAGCTGTTTACATCATTCTGCGCTAGTTGTAAGGCTTCAAACACACTTAACAAACCAGGGCGACAGACCATCTACACTAGAAGACGGCTCGGCGAATCCACACTGAGTTACAAAAAAGTTAGGTTATCTTTTTTTTTTTGTTAATTCTGAATGGAATGGCCAAGGATTGACCAAGACGGGATGACACTGACAGCTCACTCCACGCAAATCTTCACGGTGATATTTATACTGATTGATAGGTGTACTGTAATCGACATGGTTCATCTTACTTCACTCACTAAACTTATGAAATTTTGCGCTTATTTATAATATTCAAGCCACTTTTATAATTATATTTGACAATAACTTTACACTACCTTAAACCTAGACTGCGTTCTAGATATTCTTAAGTAGTTGTTACTCGCGGCGGGGGAGGATACTCGAGTTGTATATCCTAATTTATGTTCTTCGTACTTAACCACTTTTATACATACTTAACATTATTTCGCATACACGGTCTCACACTTTTTCCCCAACACGTACTTCCCTATCGTTGCAAAATAAGATCATCTTGACCCGGGGACTCCAACTGTAGCAGTAATAAATGTTTTTAAATCTATTTTTTCCTGTTTTAAAAGAAAAAAACCTTGATAACTGTAACAGATACAATCCTGTTACAGTATCAAAGTGTAATCTTTTAAATGTGTTAATATGTGTAACAAAAATAAGAAGTTTTAGGTATAATTGCACGGTACCGCAACAACGAGCGTTGGTCAGACAGACGGTGTTTTCAAAATAGTCTCAATTTAGTCGGGATTGAGGTTATTTTGGCAACGCCGTGTTTAGCTGTTAAACTTATTAACACTGTTGACACTTCTATGTCGGTAAACGATATATTAAGGTTACACTTTTGTAAGTCTTTTGGGTTAACACATTTATAAGTGTTACATATTTGATTCAGTTATCAATTCAAAATGTAACACTTATATGTAATTATGTAACCTATAGGAAGGTGTTTTAAGTCCCTGTCTTTACCATGGGAGCCTCCACCAGATTATTAAAAAATTAAGTAAAGTCACATCGTCACCGTATGGGCTATTTTTCTCTGCTCATCGAATTCTGCTCTTCTGACACAACACTATCTTAAGCGTCGTAATGTCAATACCGCAGAATGACATTCAGCCACCTTCTTTATAACTCGGCCGAATTCACATGGCACCTGGCTCGGAACTATTAGAGATTTGTTGTAAATAGTTTTTAACTTTCAATAATATTAATAAATGGTAAATGTTTAGGAACTTGTTATGTCAAAGTATGATGTAGCTGCTTTATTCAACAAACTTCATTCAAGCCAGGTGTCATGTTAATACGCAAAATCAGCCTATAATAATACGCACGGGTTGTTATTGCAAGACCGAATAAAAAATGTGACTCAGACCATTACAATAATAAAGAATTGATTTTTATTTTAATAAAATGGCCAGCAGCGTAATTGCGTAACAGATTTTCGTAAACGATTACGACTAATCTGTTGTATTTTGACAGTTCAACAACATTCATTGCATTATTTACATTGTTGAGCAGATTTTTTTTATCGAAATTATGAAGCAATGTAATAGCAATCTGTTTCAAAACAATTCAGATTCCGATTGTGTATTAAGCAAATAAGGTACATGACATTAAAAGGTTTTAGGTTAATGTCAACTCGACATTGGTCAAAGGTGTATGCAATTTTGATCATTGTCATAAAGTCATAAATATGGATGACATGATATATACGCACACCATGTTACCATGGTTTCAGGACATGATTCTGGACCGGGACTGATGGCTGTGGTTAAAGCTTCGCCTCTCATGCACGAGGTTGATGGTTCAAATCCGTAGAAGTACCAATGTGACTTCTTTAATTCATTTTTACTTTCTGAGTTTACAATGGACATTACTAACATCGGTAAAGGAAAACATCGTGAGGATACCTGGATTTATAGTGAATATAAATCTGAAGTCACCAACCCGTCTTGAGCAAGTGTGGTGATCAATGCTCGTGACATCTCTGTATGAGAAGAGGACTTTGCCCTGCAGTGGGGCAAGAATAGGCTGGCAGTATTATTATAATACATATAAAAAATGCTTTTCAAAATTTTGACTGCGTAGGCAGGAAACAACAGTTTTTTTTTATATCGACGAAAAATTTCAACGCATTGGGGTCCAGAATCATGTACTGAATCCATTTAACAGGTTGTGTGTCCGTGTTCCTGCCACCTTGTATAGTTTTCTATGAAATAGTCTGCTCAGTGCCGTAGCTTCAAAAGGTATATGACCTGACTTGATAAAGAAAAGCGACGAAAAAGATTGTCACTGAAAACGATTCAAAATGTTTACTTTGCCTAAAGACCGTTGATTTAATTCCCTCAATAAACAAGTTTAATTAAAAGGTTAACCAGATTTTAACTGATGGTCTTAATGCGAAATTAAATTACTCCTCAGAAGATCCCAAAATTAGGTTGGCCTAGACAATGGTGGAGTGAAGGCGAATGTTCAAATATTTGTAGATTTAGTCAAGCGGCCGTCGTAAACCAGAGATATTGCCTCAGTATTGTCTCAAAGAGATTAGTTTCCTTACGTTTCTGTGTTGCTGCTAATGTTCGGAATCTGCTCTTTATGATCTGTCTGGGATAAATTGCTTTGATAGTTTTCGTTTAGTTCCTTGAATAACTTTGCAGCACTTATCAACTTATTATCTTTGGCTTACTTACTACCTACATTTTGTAAGAACTACATTTCTTACAAAACATAGGTTACCTACCTATAGCTTTAAAGTTAAAAACAAACAAGCCAACAAGCCACGTCGAATTGACGAGCAGCCTGCCATATAATGTGGTCAAAATGTCAGTGCAACAAGCGGCTTCAATAATACGAAAGCAAATACACGGAACTAATTAACTAATTAGCCAACACTACAGTTTGTGCCAAATTTCTAAAGCTCAAACATCTCCTAACTCAATTTTGGCCAGTAATTAATTTAGTACACAGAGATGACATGTAACCTGATGTGACATGATGAGGGGTCGAGGCTTAGTAATAACAGCCGGTCCGTGAATGGGCGACCATCCACAACATGTCGAGACTCGAGACCCCTCCGTGCCTCGGAAAGCACGTGCCAAACAAAGTCGTTGGTCTATTGTTGACAATCGTTACGGATAGTCAGAAACCCGAAAGTTTGACAACCAGACTAACCAAAGGGTATCGTATTATCTAGTAACTGGGGATGTGGAAGGCAGTCTCTCCATTTAAAATACTAGTGTGCTACACCGTGAACTAACGCATCACACTGACGTCACGGAAAATCCTACATCGCGCAAGCAGAGTTTACCGCGCAACTAGCATATATACAACGTCCCGACTTTATCAGAAGGATCCTCCTTTTACCATTAAGAGGATTGGTGAATTTCCTGTTCCTCATACCTCTATACTAGTTTAAGCTTCATCCGGTGAGAGCAGAAGCCGAACGCAATTTAATTTGCAAAGACAAAGGCAGATGATTAGAAGACATGTAACCGCCGCTGTCCACAATTATGTTTGTCATAATCCGCACATTGGCTGCTACTTCGTCAACCACCCGCATCGTTATACAAGTTCGCGTTGATTAAAGATATCAGTTCCGTGAACCTTTCATTAGGAATGGCACAAAGGCGAACGCAATTACATCTTGGGTGACATCTGGAGGTCTTATCACGAAAGGGCTGCATCTTAAGTTGCCGAATTGGACGGTGAAGTCTTGGTACCGACGGTAGATAAGGAACTGAGATGTGTATTTATGTCTGTACCTGTCTTTGGTAAAGTTGAATTTAATGTTGAATTATTTTGTAAGTGTAAAATGAGGTCGGAGAGAGTCTTAAACTTTTGACACGTATTCTAGCATAAGTACCTATCTTGACTCAAAATAGTATGTTTTCATACTAATCTATTAAAATCTTGTTCTATAAACAAAAGTCATGATTCAGTATCTTTCTTGAATACAACCCTTAACTATTTATGCACCCAGTGAATTGAAATACCAACAAGCTTAAAATCTCTGCGGGCTTGTCCTGTTCAAACGTACCTAATACCAAAGTTACCTTTCCTAATTTTACAAGAAAACGTAATTCGAAAATTTTATTATACTTTTTATCTTAAGGCCTGCTTGCACCACTAATAACTTAATACATTAAACGTTAACGTTCTTAAACTATCACTCTGTCTTTGTGATCTTTAAATTATTGTGAGAAACAACTTTGTTTAAGCGTTAAATGTGTGTATCGTTTTGTGGTGCAAGTGAGCTCAAGTGCTGATTTCACCAATGTTACTGAACGCGTTCAGCAATTAAAACTAACAGGCATCCGTCTATGTCCGTATATGTATATGTATTGAATGAATGAATAAATGTTTTTTATTTTTACTGAAAAGTTGGGTTTTTGTAATTATCTTTTTATTCTCCGGGGACAGCGCTATGTATATTGAGCGTATTGTAATAGGGGATCATGTTCCATACGTAATCACAATTATTGAGCAAATAAGAATTCTTATCCTAAACAAACATTGCTGAATGTGGAGCAAATATATTAAATTATGATTTTGAGTCCTAAGCTAAATCCTATAACAATGTTATGTTGATCTTTGAACACATGCACCTACTTATTGAAGTGAAAACTTCTTTAGCGGCGTTGTGCAATTTTTTTGTAATGGGTAAAAAATGTTAAACTCGCGTCAGGGCACGTGACCTGCACCCTAATTGCGTAACACATTTTCGTAAACGATTACGACTAATCTGTTTGATTTTGACGGCTCAAGAACATTCATTGCGTTCTATATATTGTTGAGCAGATTTTTTATCGAATTTAAGAAGCAATGGATTAGCAATCTGTTTCAAAACGATTCAGATTCCGATTGATAGTGTATTACGCAATTAGGGTGCTGATCGAAAATTCGTAAGACGGATGATTGTTGATTTTTGATTTTTATTGATTGATTTTTCTGAGAGATAAACTTTTTAAGATAGCGCAATAAATAAATATTGCATTCTACCACATAAATGATAGTACTTTTATACTGATAATTAAAGCAATTCGTGCAAAATTATTCCCTAACCATTCCAAAATATCAATAATGCACAACGTTAATGTTCAAGTTTTCACTTCTGCCGGCACTCCCGGAGTGCAACCCGTCGTTTTTTTATATCTATAGAAAATACTAGCATAAGTATATTCATATGATGTCTATATCTATGTCTATACATATTATAAAATTGAGTCGCGTTTTGTGTCTGTGTGAACGCTTAGATCTTCTAACCTGATTTTGCTGTGGTTTTAAATATAATATTAAACTTATACAGGATGTCCCGTAATCAGAGTCGCGGGAAATTTCAGGGTCGCGGGAAATTCGATAGAAATAACCGTGGCCCTGGCACAAGCAACTGAAGGAACACGGGTGGGTTTTGGTCCGTAAAAGTCTGACACGCCCTCCGGTTCCACCCAGAGCGGGAGAAGTCATTTGATGATTTCATCCCAAAAAAAAAAAAAAAATCCCTTTAGTCTACTTCAAGCCGGAATCGAGTGATAATAAACTAAAAAAAAAAAAAACTAAGTAATAATTTTGAACACTTTGTTGGGAAAAAAAATACATTTCCTTCTGGACTGGAGCAGTTGGCTGTAAATTTTAAGCAACAGTTTTCAGTAGCATTTTTCAGGATTACATAATAAAAAGGAAATTTAAAACAAGTTAAAGTTTGTGGCAACAGGAGTCAAAAGACGGTTAGATTTTCTCGTTTTTTTTTAATGCCTGTTATTTTTAAAATAAATTTTTTTTTGCACAGTTTTTTTCCTTTTTGTGTATGTTTGTGTGACCGCTTAGATCGTCCAATCTGTACAATGAATGTTGATGCGGGTTTCACTATAATTTGGAGAATGTATTTATTCCAGAAGGTTTTATGTGCATACATACATTTACAAAAACTAGACACAGCACAGAAATCTCGACGTTTTGTCATGTCGCCATTGCACTCATTTAGATCATTGACCTTTGGTAAAGAAGCTACAGAAGGGTGAATCTAGTGGGGTAGTTTTATTCACAGATGTTTTATTTGATAGGGTATGTCTCCCATATAAATTTTTATAAACTTTTCTTGGGTAGTTTTTCAGTTAGCTTCTATAATACGTATTTTTTTCACCTAGTGTATACATACCACATAGTATGATGTTATAATAACTTCCTGTTATTTAGACAGCAAGTATTATATAAAATAAAATAAATAAAAAATAACCGACTGATAGAAAAATATACACTACAAAGTGAAAATAACTTTAATTCCGTAAGTCGGTTGCAAAAAACGAAAATTTAAACGCCAAGACACCGACTTCTGAAATTCATGTTATTTTTACTTTGTACAGGTTTTTTCTGCAATCACTGAATACAAAATCACCATAATTATTTACTACTCTGATGCATTCTTCTGTTTTATAGTAAAACGGTATACTGACTCAAACTCAAAGCATTTATTTCAAATAAACCAATTACAGGCACTTTTGAATTGTCAAGGTCGGTCGGTCAGAAAAATGAAGCTAGTTGCCCATTTCAAAGCGTAGTAGGTACCTATGGAGAAGAACGGGCAAGAAACTCCACGGACACTCTTTTAAATCAAATTATGCTTACAATAGATTGGTTACATCATTCATGTTGAAATTATGCATGTGAGAACGACGCAGAACGTTAAAAGCGTCCGTTATTTAAATATGAAAACAATTCGAAAATAAAATTTAATTAAAATACGCCGTGGCAGCTAAGAGATGACCAGTCTCAACTGACGGCGCCCGTTCACGAACATGACGCATGGATTAGCACCATTCAACTCAACTATTTTGAAGGGAGCTAAATGATCCAACACACGCGCCACCATCAGCGAAACATTAAAGTGAGCATGACATACTCTCAGCCGCCAGGACACATTCAAGTCAATGAAAGACGTACCCTGTAAATGGTAGCTTTAAAGCATGTACATAGTACTCACATAATATGGCATATAGCAATTATACAGTACTAAAAAATTGAGTTTATACAATGCAAAGATTCTTGTTTTTAATCTTCAGCAGCTCCAACAGTATTTTCAAATGCTAATCAATTAGTTGATGCGTCCTTGAGGAGCAGGACCAGCGATTAGCCAAGCATTTTTATCAGGAATGTAATCCCCTAACTTATAATATGCTCGGCTGCATAGTGTGCGTTTTATACAAGATTTAAATTTGGTTTCATTCAGTTGATGTATGTGGGGAGGTATTTTATTGTAACATCTTAAACAGTACCCCATGAAAGATGAGTCTACTTTAGCCAGCCTGAAGCCTGGTTTAACTAATTGGTCCCTATTTCTAGTGATATAATTGTGTCTTTCACCTCTTTTACTAAAAAGATGTAGATTTTTCCTTACGTACATGATGTTTTCATAGATATATTGACAAGGTACCGTCATGATGTTAATATCTTTGAACAATTCCCTTAGAGAGTCGCGCCTGCGGAGGCCATATATGGCTCTGATGGCTCTTTTCTGCAGAATGAAAATGGACTCGATGTCTGCAGCCCGTCCCCATAGTAAAATACCGTACGACATAATACTATGAAAATAACTAAAATAGACTAGTCTCGCGGTATCTACATCAGTAAATTGTCGGATTTTTCTCACAGCATATGCTGCTGAACTTAGACGTCCTGCAAGGGATGTTAAATGAGGACCCCATTGAAGCTTTGAATCGAGCGTGATCCCCAGGAAAACAGTTTTATCGACGAATTCTAGTTTCTCTTGATTCAATACTATCTCACAATTAGTACTTTTGACATTTGGTAAAGAAAATCTTATGCACTTAGTTTTTTTCCCATTTAATACTAAATTATTAGCAGTGAACCAATTTTGGATCTGCAGTAAGGCGTTATACACGTCATCAAGATTTAATGCACGCCTATTAATTTTAAAAATTAACGAAGTATCGTCAGCAAATAACACCATATGTGTTTGGGTTTTAAACAAATGAGGTAGATCATTAATATAAACTAAAAAGAGGAAAGGACCCAATATCGAGCCTTGTGGTACACCCATTTTTACTTTTAGACCGAGTGAATTGACACCGTTTATTTGGACTTGCTGTTGTCTATCATTCAAATAAGATTTTACTAAACTGAGCGCAAGTTTTCCAAGTCCGTAATGTTCAAGTTTTAAGAGAAAGGTTTCGTGGTCGACGCAATCAAATTCCTTGGAGAGGTCACAATAGATTCCTATGGCGTCTTGAGCCTCTTCCCACGCTGTAAATATGTGTTTTAATAAAGGTGACACCGGCGTCAGTCGTACAACGTCCCTTTGTGAAACCATACTGTTGACCGTGTAAGATATTAATGGTGTCGAAATGATTTAACATTTGATTCAGCATTACCTTTTCAAACACCTTGCTGAAAACTGGCAACACGGATACGGGTCTATAATTATTGGTATCTTTACTGTCCCCGGATTTGAAAAGTGGTATTACCTTACTGTATTTCATTAGATCCGGGAATACTCCTTGATCCACACATAAATTAAATATTAAAGCCAAGTATGGCGCTATAGTCTCAATAATGGAGGTACAAACTTTAACAGACATTCCCCATAGATCTTCTGTTTGTTTTTTTTTTTTAGTTTTTTGTAGTTTGATCTTGATGTGCTTGAAAGCTTTCACTACTATTATGGTGACGTATTTCATAGTTGTTTTTTGCTATTGATCGATATTTTTTGAGACAGTAGATACCTATATTTTCACTATCATGAAGCTGCAAACAAAAAAACTTTGGAGGTCATTTTCATAAGTTTAAAAAACACATCAAAATAAAAGTATGATGTTAGCGAAAAATGCAAAATATTTTTATCGACGTTAATTAGGTATAGATGATATTCATTACATAGATGAATCACATTTTTTTTTATTTTTTTTAATAGAACAACAGCATAAGTGCGTAACACATTTTCGTAAACGATTACGACTAATCTGTTTGATTTTGACAGTTCAACAACATTCATTTCGTTATTTACATTGTTGAGCAGAATTTTTTATCGAACTTATGAAGCAATGTATTAGCAATCTGTTTCAAAACGATTCAGATTCCGACTAATTGTGTTTTAGGCAATTAGGGTAAAATTTTCCAACTAGGTTTTCATAATTAAAAATAAGCAAAAGTATTTTTCCACCTATTGTTGAATCACGGGAAATTGGAACCTATTATGTTTCTGTTTCACAGAATATAAAAAAGATAGACATTATAAATATTTCGTCGTTTGTAAATGGCTATTCATTATAAATGCTTTGACAGTTGTTATGCAATTTCTATGAATTGACGTTGTGTGTCAATTTGATAAACAATTAATTTTCCTGACTTTTGTTAAATAAACGAGAATGTAAAACATGTATCTCATAAACATACGTCCAATGTTTATAATAATTATATAAATCATATTTACAGTGTAACATTATCACTGCAAATGTTGTTCAAAATGACATGTTTCATTAAAGAAGAATTAGGTACGCTCAAAATACTCAACAAACTCAAAATTATCATGCTTGTACACGATATTTTAAGTTACATTTGTGGACGAAATTCTGTTACGCGTTTACTCAGTACATTTCATTTAGAGGGTGATCAAATAAATTCGTTGTTCTAAGGATTCGGGCTTTCTTAATTTTCCATTTCTTTCGCAAGAGTATTAGCTAATCTGTATAATTAAATTAATATGTTATTTTTGTTTTATGAATTAAGTATTCACAAGAGAATTATCCTAACAATTCAAATAACCGGAATAACGTATTACTTACTAAATAACACAAAGCGTTTCGACACACACTCATTGAAATTACCCGTAGCAGACATCAAATTCAAAACGATAATTTGTTCAAAATCAAATTCTGTCTCAAAGCAACGTCTGTTTTGTATTACGTGAAGACAAAGCCTTAATCTTTCCCCCGGAGCGGGATCTCTTGTTTAAATGTTGGTACAAAGCCCGCTGTTAGCTCTTGCCACATCGCAAACAGTGTGTGCTACGCCGAATATTGACGGCGACTCTTTGCAAAGATAAAGATTTGTTTTTCTTTTCTTATAAAGATACTTGTGTGTATGTATCGTCACGGATTTCTTTAGCTTTACAAATTGTAAGCGAAATGATAGGAGCCGTGCAGTGTTGGTAAAAGCGTTGTTTCTTTTGTAAACGTAATGGGATTTGATGGCAGTCACATTGAGTAAAACAGATGCCATGTTTTGGGGAAGCATCTGATGGTGTCACCATACATAGGTACCTACCCACATAAACCCATCGATATGTGAAAAAAATACGTAGTCAACAAACACCGCTGCTCACACATGCTATGTTTTTTTTTGGATCATAAGTCACCACACTTGGTGAACGGATTTCTGATAGTATTCTGTATGTTGGCGCAAAAGAAGATTTCAAGCGTCTTGACATAATCGTAATCAACAAGCCGTACAGGAGGAAAATGGGTCTTGTTGTTAGCAAGGTGCGAAAAATGTATACCTACCTAAACTTGATAGTCAACATGATAAAAATCATAGGCAATTTATGATGCGCTTGTATGATCCATTTATGCTCTCTATAATCAAAATACGTTCCGATGAGTATACAGAATGTAATAATTTTGCAATTAATGTTTAAATTGATTTCAGCGAAAACCACAACACAGGTTCAACAAATGTGTTCATCATATTACTAAAATTTGATAACAAATGCAACATTTTGTTGAATACTGTTGCCATGGAATTTACGTTCATGTATTTATTTTATATGCCGTTCATTATATTAGACAAAGTTTGGGTGAAGCATGCCATGGTTTGGTATCAGTTAAAATATCTCAATTAAAATGAACTTTCGATGGATGTTCAACAGTCTACGAAGAAAAACGTCAGTCGTTACTTAGTACAAAGATATAAAAAAAAACAGGTAAGTATTGTCTTAACAAATGGTGGATTGGTGGTGTATGTTTTTGATATAATGTGTTGTTTTAATTATGTTTTTTTAACACTCATAATTTGTTACTAAAACTAATGACTGTGTAACTTTTTCTTGGAGTGCACTTCTATTGTAACTTAGTGTATTTTTTTTCAACAGTAGGTGTGTGTAATGGATTACTTAATGAACGAAGTAATAATCAGCCTGTGTTGTCCCACTGCAGGGCAAATGCCTCCCTTTCCTTTTTCCACTCAACTCGATCCTGAGCCACTTTGGACCATTCCATCCTCTACTTCTGCGATGCCATTGGACGTTTTCAGGAACCAATGTTGCGGTGGTCTTAGCCCACAATGCATCCAACATGCGGCACACGTGTCCGGCCCAGTCCTGTTTGATCTTGGCTGCTTTTGAATGAACTAAAATTACATAATAATGCACTGTATATATGAAGGGACGCACTGTGCTCAAACTCAAAGCATTTATTTCAATTAAACCATTAACAGGCACTTTTGAATGGTCAAGGAGTCGGCCAGTCAGAAATATGAAGTAGTTGTACTTAGTTGTCCATTTCAAACCGTGGTAGGAAGAAAGGGCAAGAAACTCCATGGACACTCTTTTAAATAATAATGTTAGTTACATCATTAATTTTGATCCTGTATTTGAGAACGACGTACAAAAACCCTACACGTTAAAAGCGTCCAGAGTGCAGCAAAAAATTAGTAACAACAACCCAAATAAAAATAAGCCATGGCAGCTAAGAGATGACCAGTCCCTGACGGCGTCCGTTCACGAACATGACGCATGGATCAGCACCATTCATCTCAACCATTTTGAAGGGAGCTCTGTGATGTTCCAACAAACGCGTTACCGTCAGCGAGACATTTGAGTGAGCTTGACACACTATCAGCCGCCAGGGCACATTCAAGTACATAACAATGCACTGTATAGATGACGGAGAGACGGTCTGTGCATTTGATAAAAAGTACGGACACCGAATAGAGGCTCCCGCAAACAGGCGCGACGTCACAGCTCGACACAAAGGCACCGCTTGTCGCGCGACACGCGGTGCCTTTGTGTCGCGCTGTAGCGTCGCGTCAGTGTGTACGAGACTTGACACTGCGTGACCAATGCTAGAGAGTTAGACCACGTTCGCATGGACGTAAACATATTGCCGTGGATGTTTTTGCGTACTGAATCTTCAACGCACTGCTTAGCGCCGAGAGTTGAAAACCCAATAGTGTGTTTTTGACGCACTGGGAGCACTCTGTGGAATTCTCAATGCTCGGTTCAAAACCGAGAGTAGAAAATCCAGTGCGCGAATAATCCCGCCGTGATATTTTTACGTTTGTGCGAACGTGGACTTAGACCTAGGGTCACCTACCCGCTTGGCTAGCGCAATAATTATATACAAGTAAGGCAATACATTTATCTCTCCAGCCATTAATTAATTGATAATAAAAATAAAATATGCACCTGCTGCGTTTCCGCTTTACTTTCAATTAACGGGTTTGTCGTAACTGAGCTCTTACTAAGAAATATTTTCTCTGAAAATTTTCATCAAAATCAATTCAGTAAACCAAACAAAGATATTTGAAAAAAGCCGACCAAGTGCGAGTGGGACTCGCTCACGAAGGGTTCCGTACCACCGTACAATATTTAATACTACAAGTTTAAAAAAAAAACTTTTTTGTATGCCATTCCCTTAAATTTTAGACTTTCTTTTATTTTTATTATTTTTTGTTACAGCGGAAATAGAAATAAACACTGTAAAAAATTCAACTGTCTTCCTAATACGGTTCAAGGCTCGTATACACTGGCGCGACGCGACAGCGCGACACGAAGGCGTGTCGCGCGACGAGCGATGCCTTTGTGTTGAGCTGTCGCGTCGCGCCTGTTTTGTGGCCCGTAATGAGAAATCATGAGATATCGCCCGATCACATACAGACGGACGGACGGACAGCGGAGGCTAAGTAAGGGTTTAGTTGGCACTCGTTGAGTATGGAACCCTAAAAAGTGAATAAACATCCTGTAAGTGAGGTTCATACGGTATATCATATTGTGTTAGTGCGAATACTAACTTCAGTTATGTCTGTAACTAATGAGCGCTTTGGATCAAGCGTTTATAAACTTTATTTTCTATTTGTTGCAGGTAAGCGGGAGTTCGTATTTGTTTGGGTAATGTTTGGGGCTATTTAAATATTGCCTACTATGTAACAGTGAAAATATTGCATCGCATCATGACGGGAAACTTTCTGTAAGTAGCGTCGAGAGTTGAGCTTTTAAATTGGACCTGAACGCAGTTTCAGGAATGTTTATTTGTATTTAATTATGTGGGGACGTTTTAACGAAGTATACAGGATATAATACCAGTCATATATTATAATGTATGTCATGAAAACCCGTGTTTGACACTGAGGTTTCATAAAACGCTCTGTATTTGGACCACAATTCTTGTTTGACCGTTGTCCTTAGGAAACCAAAGCTTTAGGGATATCGACGCGCTTAGGTTTATTCATCATCATCATCATAAGCCTATATTAGACCACTGCTGGACACAGGCCTCCCCTAATGAGCGCCATAGCACCCTGTCTTCAGCTTGACGCATCCAGCATCTACCTGCAGTCTTTCGCAGATCGTCATCCCACCTGGCCGGAGGGCGTCCTACACTACGTTTGCCGAGTCGCGGTCTCCACTCAAGAAGAGTGTTTAGGTTAGGTTTATTCATTATAATATAAACTTGAAAGTTTAGCAGTACCCATTAAATGCTAGGTAGCAGTAGCAGGTAGCAGCCACATTCCTAATTAAATATTTCCCACAACGATAAATTATTCTTTGAAAATTTGCCCACTAAATACACCGTACGCTTCCCGATGCGTACGGCACACGGCAAGTTCGATAAATAATTAACCAATTTTAGTTTTCGCTTAATCGGCTTTTTAGGTAACTCATTTGACTGGCAAATTGTTTTACGTGTCCAAGCTAAATGAATATTCAGGGGTAATGTTGGGTGATAGCCACTCTATTAAGTACCTGGCCGCCATGTTTTTTTAGGAAGCCTGAAAGCAAACAAGTACATTGATTACGTAGCTTTAAAACTGTGCCGTGGAAAAGGTAGTCCAGTAGAAACATATAATATGTACCAAACTGTGTTTTTTGTGATTTAAGTTTTTTGGAAAAAGGTTTTATTCACTAGCTGGACTGCTTCGTTGGTGAAGTGGTCGCAAGCGCTATTACTGAGCCGGAGGTCGATTCCTGGGTCGGGGAGTGTTTTTCCATCTGGAATTTCTCAGTAGCTACCCGGAGTCTGGATTTGTGACCGGTTGATATAGGCTCGCCCCCTATTACATGGGACGTAAACATAACTGGGAAAATGGGGGTGTACTATTACTACTAGACTTCACTTCTGGCTAACCCTTCGGAAATTGCAGGTGTGTTGTTATGTTATATTTGTTCAACCTGCTTAAAAGTCGATCTATATATATGCCTTATTTCGTAGTCACAAACTGTGGACAGCTCATGCCTTAGCTTAAGTATGACAACACTTTATGGAAGCTAATTAAATTTGTCAAACACAAAAAATTCTGAAAATACGTTAAGGTATTTGCGGTAAACATGACGCAGAGAACGAACAAAAAACAAAAAAGAACAAGTTGGATTTAAATATGCGTCACATCCATCCATCGCTCAGCATAATGCTGTGACCCTATGCGAGACAGAGCCCCAGCGCAGTTTTTCAGTGACAGCCGGCATGAACATACCTCTAGCGGTGATTCCTTTAATGTAAGGTTATGTCCAAAGAAATTTATAATATCGCGGACATTTATAATTTAAAGTTGAATTCGACAAATTCAGCAGAATATAATTTCCCAAAAATCCAACCTTAATCACACACAAGTTTATCCGTCTCGTCCAATTAACAATTAAATAAACCGTGCAACCGCAAACCGGAAAACGTAAAGCGAGTTCAGTACCGGGACGGTCAACATTGTGAGGGGTGCGGAAGCCTGGAAGCTTTTGCAAGCCGGGCTGGAAAGTAGTTGGGGAGCTTACGTCAACTGTGTACGTCTTCCTGCAAGGACGACGAATTATTCAACCGTTGGAGATCACAACGTTTTTGGCTATCGTTTGAAATTACAGATGCTTTCGTGCAAGCGAGGAATGTTGGTTTCAGAAATTAAAATCATAGAAAGCCGGATACCGTTATTATGTTGGTTCACCTGTTATTGGCAACTGTATGAGCCCAAAACCATTATTTAGGGTTTATTGTTTATATTTTTTTCAGAAGCTGTTGGCCTTTATAAATAAAAAACTACCTGGCAGCACTTTATCAAAAAACCTTCAGTTTGCACGCTTATGAAAAATTTTCATTGTGTAACTAAATAAAACGTATGGTGGTGCGACTTTATTTTTATCTATATTTCTGATTTTTTGTTGTGATCTATATATTTTGGCGTCATTCTTCGAACTTTTCGTAAGAACCTTGACAATATAATAACAACAGAAGACAAGCATTTCGTATAAATTACATTAAAACAATGCATTACAAAAGAATCGTCAACGTTTGATTTTTAACTCATATTATTCTATAGTTAAATTTTATTGCCACACTCGTTAAAGGTTCTTAATTAATGAAAACGTTCGTTACTTACCACTACTGCAAACCTTTCTAGCTACACAGCCGACAGCTTTCAGCAGTCTATTGGTTTATGTGTCAAATTGATAAGCAGAGTTTAAGTCCATTTAGGGACATGCCTGGCTTGAGTTACCAATTACACTACATTGGCTTAAGCCTAGTCAGGTAAATCGGTGTGTGTGAGTACGGTAAGCCACATGAAACTCGAATACTGTCTGAGCAGAGATTAGTATTGATGTGTCAAAGATTTGCAGCGACGTTTGTACGTACAGACGAAATATGCAGAAAACACACGCAAGAGAAAATATTTTTGGATCTTTTTATCGTTTTTTTTTAAAGTAAGCAAACCTCTTAATCTATCTATAGAAGTTATATCATGTTCGGTAACAATAGAATCGTAATTGTGTCTCATTAGCGACAGTTAAGCATTAACTAAAAAAATATACCTAGAGCATTTTCAACTTTATGCTTAGTGCTGCTATAGTAAATATTTTCAAAACTTATAGCCATATTATTATCATAATATCACGATTGTAATCTGCAAAGGGTTACGCATGATGTTTCTTCAGTACACCCAAAGAATCAATGCAGGATTTGTACAAAACAATTAAGCGTTTTTGAGAAGTTGGAATTCTAATTCTAATTTATTATTTTAGGTGCCTAAAAAGTGTCTTCAGGCATTTACAATATTAAGACCCTTCTTTGGGTACTTATTTATTCACATCGTTTTATGGAAAATGTCACAAATAATGATTTTTCAATATACTTTTTCAACTCTTAACGCAACTGTAAACAACGATTCACATCAGTCATCACTCTTTTATTTATCAGTTTGATAGATCCGTTGTCAGTTGTCACTTTTTTTTTATGAATACAAAATGGGCAACGAAAAACTGATACTTTCATTTCGATATTTTTTTATTATGCGGGGTTTTAAAAATATGATAAGTATATCAATCTACTCCTCGTAATGTGTTCTCAACATTGGAAAATATTTTGAACTCTCTACATTTTCTTTTTCGTACAAATTAATGTAAGGATCTCGCCATGATTCTTTGCCAGTTATAGGTATTTAATAATATGGGGCGAGCCTATTGCCATCTACTGGGCACAAAAACCCAGTAACACTTTGCCCAACCTGGAAATAATATTTTCGTCCTTAAATAATATGGACGATGCCTCTATTAGAAACAAAAGGCTTGCTGTAACATGAGGCTTAAAACTTAATTAGCGAAATGTGGTTGAACTTACAATTCTGCTTAATCCTTTGGGTGATACACTCATCGTGATATCGTGTATAGATGCAAGATTGCATCTAAATATACATAATGTATTATAATGTCAGGTAAACCTTTCTCTTTCGAACTCCTTAATGAAATTTCTTCGGTTACCTTGCAAAAGCTTTTTTATAATGACTGCTTCAATACACCTGATATCCTGGTACAAGCATATCAACAACAGAAATATAATCTCGATTAAACAACTTTGTTAATTAGTTCCTGCACTGTCAGTTTTAGATCTCAGTTTTAAAATAAAACTGCAATCGTCATGTATTAGTAAGTTAGGAATAGTATAATGTATTTGGGTCATAACATAACATCAAGTCTTGTTTCCCCGAAGGGTTGGGCAGAGGTGTACCTATAGTACACCCACATTTCGCCAGGTATTTGGGTCATGTCGCCAAATATAAAAGGTTTGTGATTATGCATTAAACTCAATTAATTAAACATTTAAATTCTCAGGCCCGCCTGCACGACAAGTCTCTAAATGCCTATTTCAGCAATATTACTGAACGCGTTCAGTACATCTAAAACGCGTTCAAGGGCGGTCGGTGTCAATAATCCATAGAAAATAATGACACTGACAGCTCTTAAACGTAGTTTTGGCGTCATTGGTGAAATCCACCCATGCTTTTAGCGCTAAACGGATTTAAAGCATCGTTCTGTCATTGTCATCTTCAAACGATTGATTGAAACCGATCGATGTTTTAAATTCGTTACATGGGGCCTAACCGTTAATAAATTATTTGAGTTCTCTTATTTTAGTTTAATCAGTGCACAAAAGACCGCGAGGATGACCTGGATATGGATACGTCTCGCACAAAAGGAAGGAAGCCTAAACTCAGCCCTGGGTGGAACTAGGCTGCCATCGATGATGATAAACACGTACCGTCAGTTCTTTAAAAATACTACCTTATCAATCATAAAATGTCGCGAAAACAACCACTCCTGAAAATGAATAAATGGCTCCAATTTTAAAGTCACAGAACAAAATGTATTACATCTTTCATCCTTTAGTCCGAGCATCAACTGCATCCTTACAATAGCATAAGCTACTACAATACAGTATTACTTGAGAACCTATGTTGGAAGAATGTTCACGAAATTGAATTTTACTTTGAAACGGGATCTTTGTTAGCGAAGGTAAGAAAACAAAGTAGTCGTAAATAAGCAGATATTTTACTTTTCTGTCTTTACTGTTTGTCTGACTGTACAGTCACATAAATACCTTACTACGTACTGCTGTGGAGTTTATTGCGCAACTTCTTCCCAGCTGAAGCAAAAGGAAGTGGTGAAAAAGGCGGGCGTTTTGTGGGAAAGTCTTATGTAGTTTTCTAGTTCGAAAAGTGCTGATTCTCAGCCTAGTTTTAATAAATAATGACCTTTGATTTTGTTTTACATTTAGTTCCGTAAAAAAATCGAAAAAAAATTCAAACGCTTTTTCCTCTTGAAACAAAAATGTCTACTTTGAGAAAAGACTTATTTCATAAAAGCATGGTTTTGAGGATACCATGTTCGTAACACCATAAAATAATATCTATCAATTCTTTTGTGAGAAAATCGCTTTTGAATCTTGCGAAAAAGTAAGGTTTTTATGCTCGTGGCTGTACGTGCGATGTTTTTTGCTTTTTATTTCTGTTTTTTCTTACTACTTAATGTTGTCTAATCAAAACATTGTTTCTTTGTCGTCCTGTCCATATTGTTGAAGGAAATAAAAGTTCTGCGGAGTTTTAAGTTATTGTGTTGGTATTAAAAATGTTATGTTTTTTTAGTTTTTTAACAAGAATATAAATGTGGAAAAAGAAATATGTCATGTCGATGGCAAAAATAATTATGCTGTAAAATATATTTATTTTGTAAATAATTATGTAATAGTCTTAAAACTATGAAATAACAGTAGTCACCCTTATAGCTACAGATAAATTGTTATTATTAGCATGTCTGTGATTATTTTATTTAATTAAATTGGTACGGACAAAGTAACAATGTAAAAAAACAACTACTACCCCCAAATAAGGCCTAAAACACATTAACATAGATAAGAAATTTTCGACTTACAATTAACGAAACAAGGGGGTGTCTCAATCCAATTTACGCTATAATTATGACGTCATCGGAGAAGGATTTAATTAAAGACCTTTTAGAGGCCTCCGAGGTAATTGGTGTTCAATGAGTCTTTCGTAGTCCGAGCTACAAACACCGGACCGCCTGATTATGTTACAGTGTATTTAAAAAATCCTTGTTTCGCTTATTTGTTTTCGTATCGTGTATCGTTTTACAACTGAAAACCTTTGAGAAAAATACAAACTTCTATAATCTTAGCAGCCTTTGCACGGTAAGAAAATCTTCAACTCATGGACAATGAACTTTATTTGCTTTTTGCTAAAAAAAAGTAGATTCAACATAGAGGAGTCAAGTGACGCATAGCTTTAAAATTATTTAATAAACTTTTGATGAAAAATCTGACTTTTAAGTAATAAAGTTCGCTATAGCAAAATATCATATAGGTATAGAACTACAGTTGATGCGTTGTGTAATCTTGTGGCAATATTGCCAGTTTTTTTTACGGCTAAATAACTCAACCAATAATAACCACACAAAAAAGTTTTGAATTATTTATTTAATACTTTAAGCACTTACATGAACAGACGCGGCGTTAATGCCACAGACTTTTAATACCAGTCAAAATGTAACCATGTCCTTAAAAAATACTAATAAATAATGAAAACAATAAAAATAATTAAAACCGTGAAGAAAAACCCCTGCCTGCCTGTACTGTAAGCAAAAACAAAACTTACGTAATTTCCCCTTTTTCAACGACACGAGAAGTAGAATAAAACGGTAACTAACTCGAGTCGAGATGATAGCCCTTATGCTTCATTCAGCTACAATGTATCGCCGTAATGATCACTATGGTGCAAGTAGTGACTACCTTAACTAGGTAGCTACGTACGTAACTTCTCCTATATTGATCTAGAAAATTATGATGGAAGAGTACAGTTTTAGATTGTGATCGTGCTTATTCGATTTTTTTATTACATTTTAAAAATTAACCTGCAAAAAAACACAAAGCAAACGTTACCTTAAGTTTAAGTTAGGTACTCGTAGCACATTTCGAACCAATTTTTATTTGTTACATCAGACCATGAAAACAGCATATAAAATCTAGTATCTATATAAATAAAACAAATTCGGGTTACTTACACCCTTTGTAACTCGCGAACGGCTGGCCCGATTTTATTGATATTTGATTTGTGGGATTTTTCCGCCCCGAATAGCAGAATAACTATTTAAATATGAGAAAAATTCACGAAACACAAAATGAAGATAATATCATGAGGCGGTACAAAGCTCGCCGGGTCAGATGCAAAAAAAAATGCACCTGACAAAACAAACGACGACTGACAATAGTATAATTTTAATTAAATGTCTGGAACTTTAATGAAAAAAACTACTAGATGTTTACCAAAAGGCAGAATTAATAAAAGTCGCGAAATCAAACAATACATTTTCCTACCTAGACATCAGGAGCTCGCTTCACCTAAGTTTTCGCGGTGATATTTTTACAAAATAAATAGTGCCGTCATTTTTGCTGTATCTAATGCAGCGAAAGTACTATATTTTTAATTTTTAATATGCGGTAGTAAATGTAGAACGGGCAGAATGATGAAGAATGATATACATTATCATTCTTAGCCTCAAGAATAAAGGAGATGTGCTCTTGATAGTTAATTAAGTTTAAATATGAGTCGAGCCGAGAGCGAGATAAATACAAAGTCAACACGCTCTTTCGCGTTCACTTACACGAACGCAAAAGAGCGTGTTGGCTTTGTATTTATCGCGCTCGAAACGCTCGGATTAAAATAACTCCTAGATTTTTCTTAGCCTACTTCAACTGCGCTACACTCGACTCACCGTAACTGGCATGGCATTCCTTTGATGTTCTGTCTCATTCATTCAGGGATGTTATGATCTAACGTTGCACCATTTCTTCATAAAAAAAGAAATACATGGTACTAAATAATACTAGGAATATGACTAGAAAATGAATTATTATGAGTTTTCAGTTTTTCGTCATTAATACTATCCATACTTCCATACTATTAATACGTCGGACCGGACACTCATAAAGTATTGCGAAAATAAAAAGAAATGATTTATAGATATATTTTTAAAAATTATGTATTTCCTAAATGCTCTCCACTAGCCGCTATACTATATAGTTTCAAGCGTCTGAGCCAGATTTCGTAACTTTTTCCAGTCCGCCGTAGACACCTCGTTTACAGCCTGCTCGAACGCTGACAGCGCATCTTTCGGCGACGAAAATTGTGTCACTTTGAGCAGATTATTTATTTTCGGGAATAAAAAGAAGTCACACGGTGCTAGGTCAAGTCTGTAAAGAGTCTCCTGAGTCGTGCTGTCCAGGAAGTCCCTCGTTTTGAGCGCGGTGTGCGAAGGCGCGTTGTCTTGGAGGAGCCTGCGGAGTCCTGTGTTTGGTCGCTTGTTGCTCACAACAGAGAAAACTTCTGCCAAGCAATTGGTAGTATACCATTCAGCGTTGATGCTTCTTTGGTTCCGAAAAAGGATTTGACACCAAGTAGCCAGTCAAATTGAAAAAGCTCGCGATGAAAACCCCCCGCTTCTGCTTCACTTTGGTAAGCGTTGATTCGTTTTGTAACACCCAAACTGTCGACTGGTGCTAAGTTTCTGGATCGTATTGATAAATCCAAGACTCATCACCTGTAATGATGTCGTAAACACGCTGAGACGAGCCTGCTTCAAACTTGTTTATCATATCACGGCACCATTACACCAGGGCCTGCTTCTGTGCATCGGTGAGGATGTGCGGCACCCAGCGTGAAACTATCCTCCTCACGCGAAGTTGCACGTGTAGAATTTCGTGAAGGCAGTATGTGCTGAATCTCGTGATTCGTAACTCGCCAATTGTCTTTGATTAACATTTTCACTGCTAGCACGTTTTCTTCCGTAACAGCCGTCAAAGGACGGCCGCTTTTTTCATCATCCCCCAAAGTTAGACGACCTCTCTTGAATTCGTCATACCAATGAAACACGGTTGCCTTAGAAGGGCCTTCATCCATGAATGCCATTTGAAGTATATCGTACGATTCGTCCGGTTTCAGGCAACACTTGAAATCGTAGAAAATGTACCCCGCGCAGATTTTTTAATGACACGATAATTTAAATTAGCTCGCAAACAATGTGGAGAGAAATTTTGAAATTGGAACGTACCTGTTTTTACCTACAAATAATCATATTTTCAAAACCTTTTTTTCGCAAAACTGGCTGGTATTATAAATGGGAAAGTGACTGTCTATCTGTATGTTATCTATCACGCCTTAATGGATTTTGATGATATATTAACCCGGTAGTTCGTCCCCGTAAGAGACTTCATCCGCGTGGAGGTCTGATATTAATCAGACCTCCACGCGGATGAAGTCCTCAGCTAAAGCTAGTCTACAAAAAATCTAAGTTTCAAACTTACGCCTTTCAACAAAATCAAAACTAAGTTCAATTTTACGATTACCCATTGAAAATAATTGTTCATAATAAACATTATAGTTTTATATTGTAACTCCGGGGCACTTTATGTATCAGTTAGTAAAGGAATATCGTATTTAGTACGAGACCTAATTAATAAATAAATCTGATGCAAACAGTTTTCAATTATGGGCTTACACAGAGCTTAGCAGCATGATATTAATACTGGCTTTTTTTGTATAAATAATAAAATGCTTACAAAGGTCATGTTGGTGATTATTTAATAGGACTGTCGTCATATCCTTTTTAACAAACACAATCCTGAAAATCAGGAAAGAATTAAATATTGGCTAGAAGTGACGTTTTGTTAACTTGATCATTAAAGTATTCTATCATTGATTTGTATTGTCTCTAGATAAAAAAAATTGGCTAGATGTGACGTTTTGTTAACTTGCTTATTTATTTTTCATTCTATCGTTGATTTGTCGTGTCCCTGGATAAAACAACTAGGACATTCGGTGATCGTTTCCTAATTAGCATACCCAAAGTGGTAACATAACAGGCATCAATTCAGTGAGTAGTAAAGCGAGTTCACACAGATGACGAAAAGTTTCCATCTCTTCTAGAAAAGAGATCCGAAAACTATTGGATGGTTTTACGTGAAAGTAAAACAATCAAACAGTTTCCGACACTAAAATAGTAGCAGGAACCGACAAATAACATCCCCTTTTCTGCATATGTTAATTTCAAAGCATTTAATTCGAAACGGTGTAAGAAAAACATTGGGAGGTTTGTGCAAAGCGCCGTACAGAGGTGACAAAGTAAAAATTTACATTGAGTCGTTGTTGCATAGTGAAGTGGATCGGCTTTGAACAGTGGTTAGTCGCTTGGAAAATGTTAAACATACCAGGCCACTCAGAAAGTATTGTGAAAAAAAGTTTTTAAGTATGAGAGACTGGCCAGTTATAGTCCAAATCATATAGTAAAAGTAGGGTTCCAATTTTTAAAAAAACCTCCACATCGTTTGCGAGCTATGATTTTTTACGATTTCAAGTATGAAACCGGACGAATCGTACGATATACTTCAAATGGCATTCATGGATGAAAGACCCTTCTAAAGCAACCGTGTTTCATTGGTATAACGAATTCAAGCTCAGTCGACTAAGTTTGAGAGATGAAGAAAGAAGTGGTCGTCCTTTGACGGCTATTACGGAAGAAAACGTGCTAGCAGTGAAAAAATTAATGCAAGACAATAGGTGAGTTAACACACGCAAACCATTGCGTTTCAATGCATGCAACGATAGTTGGATAGTAGGGGTCTTTAAAGTTGTGTTTTAACATTATAATCTTGATTTCGTAAAAAAACGTCGGTAAAAGTTGGAATTTTGATCTTCAATATCTCCGTAAACCGTTTCCCAGGTATGGACCAGTACAAAAAAAACCCTTTTGTGTCCTACTAGGGTCGAAAGTCACGGTGAAATATTTTCTCGTGGTCCTGCAGAAAGTGAAAATGCAGTGGAAAACCATAAAAAAAATGCTTTTCCACTGCATTTTCAGTGCATGCGGTTAAGCCCGCAGGTTTTTATCGGTAATGCTGCTGTTGCGGTCTGAACTATATTAAATATAATATAAATGTAGGATATAATATTATTATAAAGCGTGACAGGGAAATTCGACCTATTACTTGAAAGGGGTTATACTAGAGATAATTAGCAACAAATTAAGTCCAGTTAACTACGGGTCAAAACTGGATGGTTAAAGAGCTGTGACGGTTCTTCGATTTTTACGAAATACATTTTATTTCTGCAGTTAAGGAAATTTCGGCAAGCATTTTTTTTTAATCTTCCCCCCTTTTGTCAGCTTTCAGAAAAGTATTATTTAAATGTACAGAGTGGAGTATTTTTTCATGGTTAATAGTTTTTGATAGCAAGTTAGAAAATGTTATAATTTTTATTTTTTTCATCCAGTTTTACCCCTACATATCTGGACTTAAATTGTTGTTAATGACGTCTAGTTATAACCCATTCCAAGAAATAGGTCGAATTTACCTGTCACCCTGTTTATGGTCTTGGCAAAATCTTGCATTTCCTTTGCACAGTTACTTATCTACTAAATACCTGAAAGCATTTCAATACTCCTAATAATAAACGTTTGAGTCTATTTATGATTGAATGTTGGACCTTGCTTGAGCAGTACCTCAGAGTGCGTGCTCCTCGACGCAAAGTTACGTGCTAAGGCCTACGCTTAACAAAAGCATAATTATTCAACACGTTCGTTTTCGGATCACAGCGATGCGGACGTGTACTTCGACGCCTAAAGGCGAATTGCACCAATGAAACTGTTCACGTTCAGTTACATTGGTAAAATCGGCACTGAGTGTCCTTTTGTTCTTGTATTAATTTGTATAGTTAGTTAAATAATTTAGTATCTAGTGTAAATAGTTGTGTTAAATAAAGTAATATGAGTTCAAGGAAATAAAATATAATGTAAGTACCTAGCTATAAACAACATTTATTTGTTCAAGTCAACGCGGGTTTTTACGAAATAGCGGCCAAAATAAAATAAATGTAAATTACGAAGACGATCGAAAACATAAATATGAACACACAAATGATTGTCTGTGTCACGTATTGTTAATTCTGTGAATTGTTATTGATGATTGCTACATGATATTAGAAAAAGTTTTGAGACCCAAAAAGTTTGGCCTATTTTCCAACAAAATTACTGTCGGCCAATAAAAAAAGTCAACAAAAAGGAATTTTAAAGGTCAATATTTACAAAAAAAATAATATTGATTCTAGTTGCCCCTTCGAAACGGTGGTTTCAGTATGGAGAAGAATGGGCAAGAAACTCCACCGTTACTCTTGTAATTATAAATGATGTGAAAACCACCTAGAATAAAATTACATAAGACCATTTAAAGCCATCATGATTGATGTGTAAGTGTCAACACTGTGATTGATAAAATTTCAAGAACATCTAACCCTTTTTGAATTAACAAAGTCGTTACATTTAATTTATTCTATTGTTAGGACAGGCGACAAGTTATTGGCTATGAAACTTCGACGAAAAATAACTTTTACGGTCTGTACTTTAACTACATTTTAATTAAGACAATTAAATTCGATAGTTTTCCGCTTTACTGACTTTTTACGGCTCCATATTGTAAATAAAGTGCATTCGGCGTACCGAAAGAGCATCGACCTGTATAAGCCCCACCGCAATTAAACAGCCGGCCAGTGTTATTCGATAAAAAGCCTTTTATTGAAAATTCAAGTGTAATGTACCGTTAATTACTACGCCATAATTAATTTTGTCAAACAATTGATTTTAACTGATTATAGGATTGTTAACAAATGACCCAGCGGTTACTGTAACGCATGTTTCGATGGAAACTATGGTATATATAAACTAATTCGAAAACATGCTGCGGGTTTTGATTTGTAAATTCTACATTTTTGCTAATTGACAGCATTTAGCTTTGTAGTTATAATTACTAAGCATTAGTTTGTGGAGTTTAATATGAATATTTTATTAAAAGGCCTCGACTGCCTAGTGGTCGCAAAAGCTACTGCTGGGTGTGAGGTCTTGGGTTCGATTCCCAGGTCGGACAAAGTATAAATTGGGTTTTTTCATGAGGTATTTCTCAGAAGCAGCCGGAGTCAAGATTTGTGTCCCAAGTTTTTGGCTATAGGCTCGGCCAGTCGGTCCCCCTATTACCGTAATGTGACCTGCTGGCGAAAAGGGGGTGTTTTTACATGTTAATGTAATTTTATATAAATACACTTCACACCTTTAATATTGACGACATTTTTACTAATCGCATAACGTAGTAAAATATTCACCCTTTAATCTAGTCAACATAACATCTAGTTTAACGGACAAAACAAAGATGCTTCGCAATATTAACAGGTAAAACTATTTAATAAAGCACAGCAGGCATGCCAACGCTGTTTCAACATTTAGATTGCTGAGTTCCTTAGACAATGAACGCTGGACCTCAAAATCTAATCTATATTGGGCAAAGTTCAGACTGGAAGCGTTGCAGGCCAAGACTCGCTGAAACTGTACTGTACTAGTTGCCATAAGATGTTTATTTTGGCACTACACATTTCAACCGCTCGCCTTCTGAACATACTCTTACAATTATTACGACTCATATTCTCAGGTATTTAACCAAAATCCAAATATAACTGCTATTCACAACATTTAAAGATGAAGCTGCACATCGAACGGATACCAATTTGTAGTTTAGTATCAATTAATTTCTCGGGAAGCAGGCAGCATTATAATTGCGAGATATCTCGGATTTGCAGGGTAAAAGGTAGACGCGCACCTAGACGCGCCGCAGTCATCGCATTTTCGGATGGTCCCGCACACCTATCCGCATCGTACGCGCCGTACGCGCCTTACGCGCCGAATTACATCCACTATTTTAACAGTATTTCTGTTGTATGACGTCATCCGTGCCGCACGCGCCCAGTTTGACGCCCAGTTTGATGGAGTGTCTTGCCCCTTCTTCTCCATACGAAACTATCTTTTGGAAGTGGCGCCTAGAATCAGTTCTATTTTCAATGTAAATGTTGACGTTCAAAAGTGCCTTTTTATGGGCCTATTTGAAATAAATGCTTTGACTTTGATGACGTCATCCGCGCGCGCTGTTGGAATCTGTATACCCACAGCATTTTACTGAAATGCGCCGTTCAGCGCGGATAGGTCGCATAGCATCGTTGCATACTATTTCATAAAGGTAAAGATTTATAAAATGTGATGACTGCGGCGCGTACGGCTCCCGCGGCGCGTCTAGGTGCGCGTCCACCTTATTAGCTATAGTGAAGACGATTGTAGGGCTCGGAAATTGGTAAGACTCATATTCGCTTACGTGTTTGTTTTGCTAGAACCACTATTCTGGTAGAAGTTTGTATGATACTTTAATTATACGTTCGGAGCATGGATAGTTATAATCTCGGAGTAAATATAAACTTTTCCATGAAAAGGTATATTTGAAAAATAATTTCGAATATTGTTGTTGTAGTCAGGACATTTTTAATTGGGCAGATGATAGTAATGTGCATTTATTAAATAATCAACCGTTGTATTTTTAGCATATTGTGAACTAATTTCTGACATTTAGTCTATCTATCACAGACGGTTTGTTTCGAGAACTACGTGATTTAATTAGCATTCTGTTAGAATGCTTGGGTTATAGACCAACCACCTTCCTAAGTTTTTGAACTAAACTTGTGTTTAACTCAAGAATCAACAACAAAAACTAACAACATTTCTGCAGTAGATAAAGCTAATGAAACTAACGTCATTTATTTGTCATATTTCTCGTCCTACCTTTATATAATTTATACAAAGAGAGACGCGCAAGTGGGTGGTCTTTTTAATATAAAAAAACAAAGGGGTCCAGCTAACTCTTAAAGGTAAATTAATTAAAGCGGCGTTGAAGGTGAAGCTTGCATGTTATTCCACTAAAAGGTACCACGTCTTTTATGTAAATATTACCAAAGCACAATTTATATTAAAGTTATTAAACTCTTGTCTAATGCTTTCGGGATTAGTTTAAGATTATTATTCAAGAGACTGAGTATTTTGTAAAGTGTTGTGAATTTTTATTCGTGTGTTATTATCTGATTTTAATATTTCCCAGAATGTGCTTGGTGTTGCGTTTTTTGTTTTACAAAATCCGCTTTTTGAAGTCTATCTGCATCTTAACAATCCAGGGAGACCCTTATCATCCAGTTCGTTATCAGCAAGTTAATCACGAATGTAACCGAAATCCCCCGATCTATCGCAATCCCTAAAGTTCGCATAAGAAGGCATGCGCGTAATTTGGCCGCCGCGAAATCGACTGCCTGTCTCCTATTGGTTTCATCCTTAATTTAATTCTAAAGAGACGTATCGACGAGGCCAACGAACCGTAAAGACGTATGTAGTCGTAAGAAAGACCCTAGCATATTGATAGAAGCAATTCTGGTGGCATGCCCCATTGGCTTGCGGGCGAGACCGCTCCATTTTATTATGTAACGAATTGGATAATTTTGTGGAGAAGTCCTTTTGTGATTTTGATTGGTGTTTCCATCGGAGCTCGGTATACTCGTCATTTTCGCTTCTTCCCAAATTCTAGTATTTGTAGGAATGTCATGAATGGAAAATCAACGTGTGTTGTCCTCATTTGGTTAGGCTAGTCATATCATCGTCATTACTTTCAAAGGCTAGTGTTTAACAATGGTTTCTGTTCAACACAATATGGCGGTCAATAACCCATTACGTGCATAGATCGATAGGCTTGACTGACAAATCGATGGGACACAGGCATCCTCTCAGTGAGAGGAAGAGGGCTGCAATCCACCACGCGGGCCCAGTGCGGGTTGGCAAATGCCAAATGTCTTCGAATGTTTGGTTCTAAGACATGCCGGTTTCCTCACAATGTTTTCCTTCGTCGTTTTAAGAGCAGTGGTGGTTTAAGAGCATGAAATAATTTACACGAAGTAAAGTGCCCATCTGGGTTCGAATACTTAGCACCACTGCTCTCGATTCCTTTAAAATTATTTAAATTTGCTTTAGCTTAGTTCTTATTCGTGACATCAGGCTTGAGTCTCTTCATTCATATCACGCTTAATAACAGACGTAAGACTTCGTCCCTCCTTCAACTTGATGCCAATTACGATATTTAAATCGAATAAAAACATAAGTGCAGCTTACAATATGTAAACGTTCGGAAAAAGTGAGATACAAAGGAAACAATATATCTGCTTGATTAAATTACAAAGTAATGTCGGCTACCGACCCTTTGAAACAAAAAGGCCTTGGAACCAACCAATTTTGCATAATAACTTAACGTGACAAACGTAATTGGATTCTCTGTCCGCTTTTATCTTGTAAAAAAATGTTAAAAATCAACAGGTATTAGTGGATACTTTATGTACTTATTATTTTGTTTGTATTAGATACCTACCTTTATTTTTATTTGTCAGTAACGTTTCAGTTATAGAAAGCAAAAACGCCTCAGCAGAAGCCTGAGAAGGGACGGGGGGCATTACCGTATTTTTTTTTGTACGTTCGTATTCTAATCTTGAGTTTTAATAGGTCATAAATAACAGTAATTTACCTAAATTGACAAAAATGAAAAGAGTACCTATGCTTAGATGGTTTGGTCATGTTGAGAGGACAAGGCAGAGGTCAATGGAAACGCCGGATGACGTATAGTGACCTTATTGGTGATGTTCTTCAGAAAGGTCAGGGGCCCATGGGAAGAAGCGTGTATTTATATACGAGTATGTATGTGATTTACCTACCTACGTTTTGAAAAGTTTTTGAAATTGATTGTAACTGAGTTAAGATAGCGAATAGATCTTGAGCTTTTTTAATTACCTGAATTTGCTTTTTGGTTTGAGGGGTGATTTACTTGCAAAAGCCCACTTTTCTAGATCCAAACCATATATATAATATATATAAATTGGAGATCAAGTTTATTTCGTATTTAAGAAGAGATGTAACAATATTTTAAAATTAATAACATAACAATTGCATGCACTAAATGCACAATTCAAAACACCTTTGCAACTTTACACACAGAAACGATCTCCGTGTAAACATAAATACTCCCCCACAACGACGTCAGACCGAGATCTCTCGAATATATTTAATTTTCTTTTTATTTCGAAGAAAATGGTCCGTTCCCGTAGAAGACTGGAAGTTAACTAAGTATCTTGCGAACGACATCACGAAGGCAAGCTTAGTCTTGGCGAAGTCTCCAGTGGTTACTGCAGGCAAGCCGTTGTTTCGGTACGTTGAAATAATAATTCGCTGTTATTGAGGTGCGAATTATTGATGCGATGTTGTTTTTTTTGTTGTGGTAATATTTTTTAGAGGGCGGGGTAGAAGTTGTGGTAATGTCTTCTGTAGTATGTTGTTGGTGATTTATAATTGCTAAGAACTTGTGATCGTTTACATAACCAATTTTTATGAGCCCGACATTTTGTTGGTACGTTATTTGGACACCCTATCTTTTTGGCGTATGCTTATGTCAGTCAAATAAATAATCATTACATTAGAATATCTCTATTTAAAGAATACTTAGACATAAGAAGGGACTCTTTTTACAATCTTCGTAATTTCCTTCTTTCCTAAAATAGGATATCCGCCGAATCAAGATTTAAGACCTTCACTTTTTTGGAGCCCAACATTTTGTTGCTATATTGTCTGGACAAACTGTAAATTAGAATTCTCTATGTAAGGAATACCTACTTAGAAAGACATAATAAGCGTCGCTGTTTACAAACTTTGGAGTTTCCCTCTCCTTAAATTCTTATTTCCGCCGAATAAAGATTTTAAAGGGCTTGATAAGCTAAATAAAATGAACACGTGCAAGATAATTTTTAACAATAATTTCCCATTGAAAACTAATCGATTCTTTGTTGCTAAGCTCCGCTTAATACAAAATTATATTCATGATTTAGCCAAAAGCAACCGCCGTTACCAGGTTTGTTAAATTTTTAATTAGAATCGGAAGTTATAACTTGTAAACCTGACATAGGTACCAGTTCAAAGTTCAACCGTAAACTTCGCATTGTTTATATAACTTGGAGTTTTGAAAGCAGGTAAGTTTTAGAACATTGCGGTTTAATGATCTAATATTAAAGGAACGTTGAGGGTATTAATTAAGGATTCCGTGGCGTAATAGCGATAGCAAAATTATAGGCGCGCCTGTATACCTATGCGCTGCTGTGTTTTGTTTTAAGCGCTATGCAACTTTTGTGTTAAATTTTAATAAGGCTTTGGATATATAATCGCGGTTTGACGTCACAACGTGTTGGCATCATTGTACCGCTTGTTTTAATAAAATATTTACAGACAATCTTGATGGAAATTTGTGGAAGGTCTAGACTCGCAAAATTCCGTACTGTATTCAAAGAATAATAACTGTAACTACAACTTCTATCTCTTCTAGAATTTGTACAAGCATCAACATTGAAAGTTGTCACAATAGATTACGGTTTGAATAACTATTAGTATGTGTGTCATTTATGGTGTTTTCAATTCTGTCTCGTATCAATTCTCTCGTTGTCCAACGCTGACACATTATTCGTTACACATAAACTAGTTTCAAAAACTTCAAAAACGTCGCTGTTAAAATCAAAATGGTACGCGGAAAATGGAAGCGTTTTTTTCGTTGGCAAATGTCAGATTTTAATTTTATTGACGTGTTGTTGCCATCGACTAAGCCTATTTTACGGAAGCTATCAACCCTGAGCTTCACTGGAAGTGACTATCGGACAAAATTATTAATGTTTATAAGTTCTTGTTTGAGAAATATTTGAATTAATTTGTGAAAGTTTGAGTTGCTTTATATCTTTGTAGAATTAAAACCAGACAAAACAGAATTCAAAATTGAAATTGAGATATTGCTGAGAATAGGTTTATTCAGATAGTAAAGTTTTTCTGGCCCGTAGCATTGAAATAGAATAACAACTATTTCTGAAACTCGAATCCCTGTTGAACGACTCTGTTACGTGTGTCTGTTACCAGAATGTGAAAAAAATCTTAGAAATGTCCTTTAAAAATACGACTTCCAGTGAATAATGTATCCGTTCGAAGAATCGTCATTTATTTGCTGACACGCCACCGTTCTCTTAATCCTACTATGTCAGCTTCGCGACCTCTTTAATCCTTCTTCCCTTTTTGGTAAACCCCAGCGTAGCACACTTTATTCAGATTGAACATTTTTCCTATATTTAGGTTGAGATTTTCGGCATGTTTTTATAACTGCGCGTGGTTCTGAATCCGGATTAGAAAAACACATGTAAGACTTTTATCCGGGAGATAAATTGTGTCATTAGAAATTCTCATATTATTATGTAGTAAAGTTCTCATGTGTAGTATCAGCTAAGTTTTCGAACTGTGAAGAACTAGCAACACTCACGATCAATAGGTCTTTTCATCAGATTAATAACGTCACTCAACTATCTGGAGCCCGGGAGGCCCGGACTTGCATACTTACCATACACAAGAGCCGTTTTCGGGTATCCCCAAGTTATTTGGCGCAAAACTTGTAAGCAGCTTACATTTCGTGCCCCTCCACGGGTAATATTCGCAAAATTACTCGTCTAGTCAGTCTGTACGTAGTTATTTGAATAATTGATGCGGTTCTCGTGAGCCCGGGCAAACATTTGCGATCCGCAATCAAGGTCCAAGTTGCCTCTGTTACCTCAAAGCTTTCACTCGCTTGCATTTTGATGGGAGATACTGAAAGTGTTTTGTGTGCTGTGGAAATGTAGCCTTTAATCTTATTCGTAATGGATTATTTATTCGTGGCCCCTTAATTTGAAGTTGATGTAAGCTGGGGGCGGACCTTTGTTTTTCATTTACAATTTAAATATATTAATACTTGATCGACTTATAGGTTCGTAGGTTCATATTTACCTACCTGTACGTCTTTAGTATTTCAGACTGAAACTTTATGATCCAGACAAAAGAAAAAACAGACTTCTTATGGTATTCATTCTTTCTTGTTCGATATATATTTGTAATTCTAAAATAGTAAGAGTATTTCATTATGTTCTATGATATTTTTACCCTGATCTTTCAATTGATTTAAGCAAACAAATGTTCTGTGAAAGATTTTCATTTCGTTAAAGCAATTTTGTTGAAATAAAACTGATCTTGCCATTCGTAATAAACACAAAGTCGATACAGCTAAATTGTCTTCACATACAAATTGTACTGAACTGTATTATGCTCAACCTTTGCTCAACTGTTTGCTGTAAATGCTCATTTCGACGCTCAATTTAGGATCGGACTCGGTTCCACGCAACTAGCTGATAAAGCCTTATTTGAACTGAAAATGCTCTGTGAAACGTTGTTCGATGGAAATTACGTAACATACGAATAGATTAGACATATAATTGTTCATCGTTGGTTCATACCTTCCTATTAGGGATTGTATTTGTTTTGCAAAAGGTAGAATGAATATATTTTTGAACTTAAGCTTCTGTAAGTCAAACAATGAACATAAACATACACCTAATCAGTAGACTTGGACACTCCGCTAGGTTAGATGATGCTGTCTTGTGCTTTCACACCTTTTTAATACACGTGAAAGTTATTGCCAATATAATAATAAAAAAATAAAATAGCTTAGTCTTTCAGATTCATAAGTACTTTCTTAGATTATCCTAGACATCACTGATATAGGTCATGGAAAACGTCAATGGGAAACGTATAGTTAATATAGGTCTAAACGTCAAGACAGGTTCTTGATCAATGCTCTTGCCTTCTCTGTATGAGAAGAGGCATTTGCCTTGCAGTGGAATAGTATATTAAAAATATGTTATACATTTTCTGTAAGTCGACGTCAAGCCAGAATCGGGTGATAATAAGAGTTAATAGGCTTTATAAAAATAAAAAAAATCGCCCCCGACGACGCCACTACCCTCCTCCAGGAGAGTAGTAAGGCAACCAGCACGCTTCATAAGCCCAAAACCCGATCGCCGTCCTACCGTCCTCGCCGCCGAGGCCCGCCGCGACGCCCAAATCTACGCCCCTCCCGACCCTTGCTCGAGCCAGCCCGCGCCGCTGAGCCTGTAGCTTTAAATTCGTCCCTAAATAATATCATTCCTGATCCAGCTAGTCATTTGCTGCCCTCTTCCAGCGACGCCCTAAGCCGAGGTTCGTACCCCACAGGGGGTGCCCTTAGCGTGTAGTCGCTTAGTTTTTTTAGTTAGTATTTAAGTTTAAGTCCTGGCTGGAGGCCTTAATTTATTAGGGAATCCACAGGCAAGTCCGTCTAAGCAGACGACAACCTCATAGGTTGACCTGCGAGATGCAATTTATAAAAAAAAAAAAAAAAATAGAAAATCTACTGACGGTCTTTCAACTCCTGTTGCTACAATTTTTAACTGTTTGGTTTCTTTAATATATTATGACCCCGACCTATCACCTGTTTTTTTTTTAGTTTTACTGTTTATCTCTGAAATAATAATAATACATTATTATTTTTATTTAAACAGTAAAACATAATTCAGATAGACACAAGTGCTGTATTTTAACATTATTATTTCTACAAAGAAATTAAGCCTAAATAAACGTAGACAGAATAATAAAATATTTGCAGAAAATCTTACAAGCAATTACTTATGTAAAACTTTATCTACGTACATAAAATTATTTTGATTGTCCCAATTGTTTAATTTGGTAACAATATAACTTTTGGCTAATATTAAATTCTTGTGGAATCATTTCATTTATGAAACATTTTAAGTTACTCGTGAGTTATGAGTGTGAATGCTTAGACTTAGAATAATTGAAAAGTGTATTGGTACTTTTGAACTTTTTACATTTTCTTAACGGTTTTTACAATGACATGTCGTTGTGTCGACAGTAAGTAATTTGTTTCCCTACTGTTTCTTTATGTTAGCTATTTATTTCGCATAAGGATGAAAACCGACACATTTAGATTATATTACATTAATTTGCTTGAAATGCTTCCGATTTAAGTACGCTGATTAATTATTTCTAACATTGGATTTCTGAATTGAGAATTAGAAGTTGAGAACTTGACAAATTCTATTTTAACTTTCTTTGCACAAAACTTAAGAAAATTCGGATTTTGAGAGCCACATTGAATCACCAGTAATGCTAAAGTATAGTTTGACAACTTTGAATTCTCAATTCAGAAACCGAGCCTCGTTACATTATTGACTTACTTTCGACATTATGAACTATTATGAACTATAAAATCGTCTTTCTATTTCGTAGTTATACGTCACCGTCCATTTCGTTCATGACGTCACACAACATGAGCACAACAGTTACTGGTAAAACTACAGTTTATTGGCAAAGGAAAACATGTGGGATTACGTTACAATGTAGCGCTGCGCTGTATTTACTGTTTACTGCTATTTTGTAAGCGCTGCCTTTTTGTGGAAGTATTTAAAAGTGGAGTCGAAATGGTGGAATGGAATTGATAGTTCACTTTATTTTGCGGAGTTTAAATAATTTGGAAAGGGTTATTTTTAGGCTTTCTTATAACATACATCATTAATGTGAGTTTATTTTATATGTACCCGTATTAGAGAATTAAAGCTTCCACTCTGGACAAGATTACTTAGGCCTACTTGCGCGTTCATGGGTTATCCGAAATAACTCGAAGTTAACAGCTAACTCAGGGTTAATCAAATAATTAATTGCGCCACCGAGAGTTAGAGGTAAACCTAGAGTTAAATATTTAAACATTTAACCCACCGATTTGGGAGAATTACGTCGCTAAACTCTGGGTTAGTGTCCGTAAAGTCAAAAAAAAAAAAATATAATGAGGTTTACCTCATATATATCAGCAGTATATATACCGCTGATTTCTTTTTAGGGTTGTAAATTGTTCGATGAAATAGTAAGTGAACATTTTGTAATATATCAGCGGGCAATATATTCAAAAACTCTAAAAAAATACAAATTAGAAAAAAATTAAAACATATTTTTCCTTGTCTGACGTTTTCGTCAATTAATACACTAAATGGAAACCACACACAATACAATTGAAATGAAATGATATGTTATAAAATCAAGACAAGAAAGTATTACGTGTCTTAATGTAGTTTAAAAGAGATGGGTATACACATTCCGTTCTTTGTTTGTTCATTCTTTTTGGTCGGGTTACATGACACTGCAATTCAATTTAATGTTTCGTCGATTGACTTGCAATATTCCCTCCTTAATAAAACTAAATAAAAACGGGATAGTTAGCCATAAACTTGGCTAACTATCCCGTTGTTACTTTAACAGTTAAAATATTAGTTACTTAACTCCGAATTTTACAAACTTTACATTTATTAATTTAGCCTGACTAAACATGCAAATGGGCCCTAGTAGGTTACTGAGCAGAAACTTGAAATTAGCCATTGTGTTCCTACTTCTAATTAGTTTTGTTCGAAGAGGAGGAAACCAGGATACCTACTATGCAGGTGATAGTCTAAATCGTAAAAAGCAGTGTACAAAACATCACCCCTTCTATCTTTGGGGTAAACAAAGGCCGCCTTTTTTTTTTGAATGGCATCTCGCAGGTCAACCTATGAGGTTGTCGTCTGCTTAAACGGACTTGCCTGTGGTTGCCCTAATAAATTAAGGCCTACAGCCAGGACTTAAACTTAAATACTAACTAAAACTAAGCGACAACGCTAAGGGCACCCCCTGTGGGGTACGGACCTCGGCTTAGTGCGTCGCTGGAAGAGGGCAGCAAGGGACTAGCTGGATCAGGATTGATATTATTTAGGGACGAATTTAAAGCTACAGGCTCAGCGGCGCGGGCTGGCTCGAGCAAAGGTCGGGAGGGGCGTGTATTTGGGCGTCGCGGCGGGCCTCGGCGGCGAGGACGGTAGGACGGCGATCGGGTTTTGGGCTTATGTAGTGTGCTGGTCGCCTTACTACTCTCCTGGAGGAGGGTAGTGGCGTCGTCGGGGGCGATTAAAGTATGCCTTGGTCGGCGAATACTGCTAATGCGGGAGGGAGTGTATAGCGGGCGGCCGCTGAGATCAAGGGGTTGGAGTGTTTAATGCCACAGACAAAGGCCGCCACATGAAACAATCTGTATATATACTCCTTTTGCTTCGCCCACGTTCAAAGAAAGGTTCATGAACGTGCCTGTTTTGAGCAGCAGGGACATAAAAACACCTTCATAAATGTTACAGAATTAAAAGTGTTACATTTTGAATTTATATCAGAATCATATATGTAACACTTATAAATGTGTTTTTCAATGAGATAACACTTACAAAAGTGTAACAGTAATATATCTGTAACAGATATACAAGTGTTAACAGTGATATAAACGCGGCGCTACCAAAATAGCCGCAATCCCGCCTAGATAGCTGCTAATTTGGCAACGCCGCATGTGTCGGTCTGCCGCTCATTGTTTGCGGTACCGTGCCATTATACCGAAAACTTCTTATTGCTGTTACACATATCAACACATTTAAAAGATTACACTTTGATACTGTAACAATATTGTATCTGATACATTTATAAATGTGTTTCTTTTAAAACAGTGATAAAAACACTTATTACGTTACAGTTTGAGTCCCTGTTGAGAAGAAACAAAAACTTAACTGCATTTAAACCAAAATGATCATTTTTAGCACATGACCGGGTATCGTAATGCATTGTGGTCGGTGTACGGTTACGTGTTGTCTATTCAACTGAAATAATTCGATGAACCTGATAAACGGAAGAATTTTACTTGTGTGGCTGAAACCACATAGTATTTTAATTAAAACATTTTACTAAAATACTGGTTATTTAACACGCTGTTTATAGTGGTTGCAGAATATATTGCAGGGCTTCAATTTCCTTGTGCCTGGTAACTTTGTTTACAATTGGTTTAAAATTATTCACTGACAGTAACAATATATTCGTGTCAGTATTATGGATACACACGCACACACATTACAAATATCCGTATGTGAAATGCTTTGTATTTATGTAAAACATTTTAGTCCCTATTCGTTGAACGGGACGTAGATACCGGTGGCTTTCTTTGCGGCGCCTGAGCACGCCTCGAGGGAGATTGACAACCTAGTTCACCTGACAGCACAACGAGACCACCACCTGGTTCCATTTTTCCAAAGATAACATTGCTAACGCCTTCTAATCATAAACACTCCTAGCCCTACAAACCAAGCGTGACCACCATTAATTCAACCTCATCTCTCCACGGCCTCCCAAGCCGAATAGAATTTAAATGGCCTGAAATAAAAAGCGGGTTCGAGAAACGATCCTAAACACTGCTTAGGAGGCACCGAGACGTCGCCGACGTGTGACGCATACCAGATTCGAGCAACAAGTGACATCGGTATTTTATCTCGACAGCCGTTTCCCTACAATCATCTGTCTTGGGAAAATGTTTGAGTAATTGAAAAAGGGGGATTTTACGTGATTTTTGAAGTGAAACTTCTTAGGCGGTGATTCGCTAATTGTACGAGAATTGAGAGTGAAGCTTCAAGGACGCGTCACGTTTAGGCACCGTTTCGTTACATGATAAAGAAGAAAGATATCTCTGACGGTCTCTCACGCTAAATCTCTCTTAATCTTTATTTTATACTAGCCCGCGACTTCATCCGTGTAAAATTTCTTGTTCCTCCGTTTTCGCTTAGCGTTCATAGCGTGATGTTAAATAGCCTATAGCCTTCCTGAAGAACAGTGCCATCAAATGCAAAAATAATTTTTAAAGAGTAGTTTGTAGTGCCAGAGAATAGAGAATTCGTTTGTTTTTTATCTTTGGAAAAGGCAAGGCCGTTTATAATGATAATTAGTAGTTTTAAAGAGGGACCGGACCATCTATTTGTAGTTCGATAATATCGATTTTCAGAATAATGTAAGAAGGGATGTGGATTATTTTGTTCGTTAAACAGTGAAAGATCATGGAAGGACTGAAGGACCACTAGGAGCGGAACAATAAATAGAGTAGTCATATGTAAATGCCTTTCAATGTAAATGCTCCCCCACTTTCGATTCTAGGAATATTAACTCAACTGATGTTTATTCCTTTTCTGCTTTACTTTGAAAAGATTTCGAAGTATTCATCTACAAACAGACAATGCTCAATGGGATCTAGTGGTAGGTATAGAATATTTCATTATTGCGAAAAGAGAAAAATGAAAAGGCTCTCTTGTGTGGTTACAGACAAAGTTTGAGGGAGATTGATTTTTTGCTTCTATATAATGTACTTACTAGCTTCTGCCCGTGGATTCGCCCAAGTATGTGTTGGAAATTATACAACGGGAACGTGCTACCGCGACAAAAAGTAGCCTAAGACCTACCTCAGGATAACATCTATCTCCTTCGTAAATTTGGCTGGTGGTGATTTAGGCGTGAATAGGTAACATACAGACAGAGTTACTTTTGAATTCATAATATTAAGTATGGATGACAGTTGGCGATAACATAACATAACATCACGCCTGTAATCCCAGAAGGGTTAGGCAGAGGTGTCACTCATTTCGCCAGTTATGTTTAAGTCCCATGTAATAGGGGGCGAGCCTATTGCCATCAACCGGGCACAAATCCAGACTCCGGGCTGCGACTGAGAAATTCTAGATAGAAAAGCCCAATAATACTATGCCCAACCTGGGAATCGAACCCAGGACCTCATCATCAGCAGTAGCTCTTACGACCACTAGACCAACGGCAGTGATACATTATTCAAAAAACAATCTAACCTATTAGCTAATAAGTAGTAATTTAAATAAAACTTAAACGGCTAAGTAACTATAAAATTAAGAAATCCTACAATTACTTCTTTCTGATTCACTTTCTGTTAAGGAGAAATTTGATTCACGTTTATTAGTCAGCGCTTGCACTGCAGTTTTGTAAGTGAGAGTTTAGAAATATTTTCATCAATGACTGTTCATTCTAGCAGTAAACAAAATAACATTAGGTACTCAGTATCCCAGAAAAGGTCGTTAAACCCAACATAGAGCGCACCTGCATTAGTCAGAAGAACAGATATTAGTATTCCAAAATGCAGACGATATCAAGACGTCTCAAATATAACGTAGCATCTAATGCGTTGCAGTCTAATGCCTCAGACTGTTGGTTGCATCGCTGTTATTCCGCCATTTAAGGGCACGTATGACTAAAAGCGGTAGCGGAGCGGAACGGAGCGGAGCAAACGTGGAGCGGAGAGTTTTGTACGACTTCTATAGACCTAGGACACATTTCCAAGAAATTCAAGACTCGTAAAAGGTACCGCCCCCAAGTTGCTCCGCTCCGCCTTCCCGATGACGTATACTCCTCAAAACATTTGGAGAATACTCCGTTCCTCGTTAGGTCGTACATGCCTGCCATGGCTCAGGAGCCGCCATGATAAATACGTTTTTAAACTTATTATTAATGTTTCTTTTCCAATTCAAAATTCTGTACGATTTATCTTATGTTTTAAAGTTCTGTCAATGTTTTGAGTGGGATAATTAAATATTTCACTGTTTCAATGAGTTGGAAACTTTGTTTTCTGGGTTGTTGCTAAGATTAGTTTTGTTTAAAACAAGTGAAACACTATGGTGGCGGTCGGACAAATCCATGTTTATTAAAAATAGTTGTTTAATTTCCTATTTAGGTGATAAGAGATATTTCTCAAGATAATTTCATTCTATTTTCTAGCTATTATTATGTAGTTGGTAAATAAATACTCATCGAAAAATCTTTCATATTAAATTCGTTTCTAAAACTCGGGATTTGCAAAGCGGTTGACGACAAACTTTTAAGGCGGACGTGGTAACCGTTTTATTCCCAATTGATAACGTATTTGTAAAGGCTCCGCTCGTCGCGTGACATGCGGTGCCTTTGTGTCGCGCTGTGGCGTCGCGCCTGTTTGAGGGAGCCTTAATGCATTTTCACATACACATACTTCCATAAACTCACGCCTTCTTCCTATGGGGGTAGGCAGAAACTACAGAAGGCCACATATTGCGGTCCTTACATACTCCTTTTGCCTTGTTTACGTTCAACAGTAATTACGTTTAAGGTATACCTATTAGACAAATAATATCCGCCGTTATTGATATTTTGTTGAAACAGCCAAATAGGGACACATTTTCTTAATTTTTATCTCAAAAAAATGTTGCTTTCCAAATAGTGCACACAATGTTAAAAGCTTAAAAAATTACAAGTTAGAAACGTTTTAAAGTAAGTGTTAGACAAGGAAAGCACTGTCGTAGAAGTGACGTCACGACTAGGTATGTAACTTCATACTAGCACCATAGATTGTACGTACCGCGCGACAAGGACGGGAAAAATCCCCTCCAAAAACTTAGGCCTGGTTCTGACCCTTTTCAAGGTCGTGATTTAAAAAAAAACTTATTTCAAAAAAAAAAAATAACATTAAGTTTCTTGGTTATAGCACTTTTTGTCTAGCAAAATGTGTAAGAATACCTGAGTCGGTTTAAAAAAAAACTATTGCTTTGATGGTCTGGTCTGGGTTCATGTCGAATTGTAGACCTTATTATTCTGCCTGAAACGTCGACAGCCTAATCATAGTCTGCGGTTACCGTTTGCCCTCAGGAACGCAGGTATGTTTCCCAACCTGCAATTTGAATATTCCTAAGTATGACATTGGAAAGAACGATCAGCGATCAGCGCGAGCTCGTTGTAGGGAAGGTCTTTGTCCAACTGATGATTATGTTCAATCATAACAAGTATCTAATTTAGCAGTTCATTTCTTAAGCTGAAAACTTAAGACAAGCACTTACTACGTCGTTAAATTAATTTAAGTAATAAAACATCTTTTTCCTCTCCCAAAATCAGCACGGGGGAAACCTTACAAGTTTTATTTTTACATCATAATGAGACCGCATTTGAATGTAAAGTAACGAATTTGTAAGCCGTAGTTTTCAGGAGATTCAGTGAGATTCTGTGTTCCTTCATTTAAATTCGTGTTGACCTGTTTATGAACTTTACACATCCGAATTTACTGCAGTAAAAGTATTGTTTAACAAACAGTTATTTTTACTGTCTTTTTCTCTATAAACAAGTTATTTATTGATGAAAAAATGTGCTAGTAAACGGATACGAGTAAGGCCTATTTGCTCTATTCGTGTTCATTGGCTTGGTGATAATAATTTATATAAATAAAGCATGAAAAAGTGGTAACTACAATGGTGTAGATTCAGTTTTTTTGTTGAAATAATATGTGTATCTTAGTATTATATAATAGGCAGGAAATGCTTTGAAATATTAGTACAGATTTTGAAATAACAATCTATGTCGGTATTATTTAAAGCATGTTAGGTATTTGATACAAAAAAAACGTGTAAGTTGGTGCGTTATTTTCAGTACTTAACTACCGGAGTTACTTTTGAAATACAAGCTTCTAATTGAAACAAAATCCTTATAATTGAATAAATATTCCGCAAATTTATAAAATACAGCAAAAAACAAGGGCTTTGCGTGGTTAAATTACAAATTAAAATTTACTGCAAAATCAAAATCGAATATTTAATATCTGTCCATACCTGCCCAAATCAATACTTTTAACAGCCCACTATTGGAGTTGTCAACGACAACACGAGAGGAATTGGACTGCTTTTTACATTTCTGGGAAAGCTCGGGGCCAAAAAACTGGGTCTGCAACGGAAGGCTTATTCAGGCCATCGAAAATCCAAATATTGGGGAATTCGAGCACTATTGACGTCGAGCAGAGGTATTGGCTTATTCGGTATGGCACCTGGCAACACTTTGTCGAGTGGTGTTGTCATTAACTTAATTAAAAAAGTAGAAACTAGAGGATAAAATGCACCTGTATATTTTTTGCGGAGAATTTGTTTGACGTATTGTTTTTGTGTCTTTTTACGTTTATGAAATATTGTTACACATTAATTAGCCAGTAGCCTAATTGATAAATGCCTTTTGGCCCTTTGGCCACCTAGATAAGGCTTTTGCAGCCAACGAGGAAATACTGTGATGTTACTTTATAAGTTCAATTAGGCGCCGTAAAATCGTTTTGTTAAAAAACGATCTTGAAGATAAGGCAAGCTCAAGCTGAAATATTTCTACATATATTTCTCGACCTCCGTCCGAGACAACACAGATTAATAAAATACCATAAAATATTAAGGGAAAATTTACTGAAAACCTTAGCACTGCCTGAGTTAAAGCTTCTTTACATCAAACGGCATAACAAATTCATACATAATGTATAAAACGGCTTAATGTAGCTGGCATGAGGTCAGGCCGACTTGGCATTAAGAGCTTTTGGAAGGGACTGCGGCGCGAGGGAGGGGAAGGGGGGGGGGCGCACCAAAGTGAATATTACAACAGACTACAGAGATGTTCTTGTTTCACCTGCCATGCCCAGCTCCCTTTGGTACGCACTACATTTTAGAATCGGTTCACTGGACACAGCGAAAACCTTGTTCGATCACGGGTATTTACGAGAATCACTGTTATCATGTACACATTAGGTACTATTAGCTGGCTGTTAGGAGAGCGTTTCGTGTACCTTATTAGCTTTTACCGGTACTGTTCCCGAATATCTGGTCCAAATCAGCTGCTATAGTACTTCGTTGGTGTAACGTTATATATACTAGTTTTATAGTCGTTATCATTAACGTAGTGGTATTAGGCAAATGTTTAAGAAGTCTTTTGAAAAAACTTAAAAGTTTGTCACTTGGTCTCTTTTTCCTTTTAATTGTAGTACAAACTTAATTTTATAACAAAACACACTTAGGTACATACATCTCCTTTTATTAATATAGTCTCTTTACAAAACCATTTCGTTTTGCTAGAGTTAGTGTCTTTTAAGACAGACATATAAGTCTAGGTTACGACTGTAGTCACAACTTTGAAATTAATTTGATATTCACGATGAAGCCGAGGCGTCAGTGTGTAAGAACGTTGCGGGATTAGAGACACCATTTGCATAAGTTTCGCGGATACACTATGTGCGATAGCTGGCCGAAGAACTTAAAAATATGGATGTGGCTTTAGTTCGACGCTCAAAAATGTGGTGAACGTTTGTCTTGCATGTTTTTTTCTTAAAAATGAAACTGATGGATGTTTTGAGCTCATGTCGTGCGAACAAGTCGCATACCGCCTCCATGGCAATTACTCAGATTAAGTGCAGATTAACCGGGCAGAGAAATGCCATGCAGGCTGCCCAGTCCGCGCTCACAAACTGGCAATGCTTGGGCCATACTCGATCTACATAGACTAGGTAAACTTCAAAGCTTTTAACGTGGGATCTAAAAAACACATGGGACTCGTAACAAATGAACAAAGTCGCTTAACCGAAGTGTTTGAGGTCAAAACTAATTCTCAAGTCGCAGCGAGAAAGTGACGCAGTTTTACAAAATGACTGTATGGGTGGTTGGTAACTGGGTGAAATTTGACTGGATTTGTATTTGAAACTAGCTGTTCTTGTCCGGGGTTTCTTACAAAAATAACATCCAAATGTTCGGCTTTCCAGGTGGATTTTCCTTATTTTTTCTTTCATACAATCGTTGTCCTGACAATTAAACACACCAAAAAAAATATTATCCAAATAGGTGCAGCCGCTTTGAAGTGAAGCGCGGTATTTAATTTTTTGGCAATTGTTTTTATTTATGTAGATTGTCCTTCTCTCTAAACTTCTTGTTTGGAGTGTTCATTTTCATTTGAATTTTTTTTTAATAAAATCATGTCGACAAAAACCTGCTCTTCTTCAGCACTAAAATATATGAATTTTCCGGTTCATTTTGCCATCAGTAGGTAGGTATCAACGCTACCTCTAAAAGAACAGACAGTTCAAAACTTCGCACGTTCCAGTCACTCCTAACCCATTGTTCACCTTCCCACCGTCAATTAATCAACAGTCGACATACATATAGGTTTAATCAATTATTACAAACACTTCCCCCTGTTTAACGAGAGGCACGATTGTGAGAGCCTTATCTCCACTTAACTGGAGACAAACATACTGGCATTGATCCACGTGTGTGTCAAAATGTTGCCCGTTTTGTCTATGGTAACGTCAATGTCCAATTACCGGGTGGGTATGATTGAACTTGAACGAATTGTCCATATTGTTTGGAGAGCTGTTCTCGTTCATAGATTGTTTTAGTGCTGTGGCAAGATCGTTTTAATGATAGATATAAAAGTACTGTATTCGGGGAATGTAGGAACATTTTATATAAGGGCGAAAATTCTGACTAAGTCCTCACAAAGTTGCAATTTATTATATCTAAACGGACCGAGTCCCGAATGCCACGGTCTAAAATACGCTTAACTAAACTTTTTAAGGTACACACAAGATTTGCAAGTAATTTATTAACAATGTCGTAATTCCGCCAGAGTAGGACATTTACAAGTCACAAAGCAAATACGTTTTCGTATTCATTCTCCAAGTAGCCCGCCAAACCAGGCCTGGGGATAGGGCCTAAGTAAACCTACTCTTGATACTTGCTAACCACTACAAAGACGTGAAGAACCCCTGGTTCGGACCTACAGAACGTTCTGTTGACGAGGCCAGACAAATATTCATATTTAATTCCTTGTCGAGGCTTTGAGCCCACTAATATTAAACTGAAATTCAAAGCACTCATTTAATATTTAAAGGACAAATGTTCGGACTAGTTATTTTTTGCGGGATTTACGTACATGACGTAGTTTCGCTCTCGACTACGAGGTTACGGGAACTTTTTATAAATTTTGATATTCCTCGGTCCCCGTCCTGCCCCGAACTATCAATTGCCATCGTTTCGAAATCCACACGGATTCGAGTTTCTTGTAATATGAAACTCATCGCGTGTTATGCTCTTAAATAGCGTTCTGCAATACGCGGATTATTTGCTTTTTAGATTTGCCCAAAAAATCTTAAATTGGATTTATCTGCTAAAAGATTTTTTTTTTAATGCGTTCTCCATTTTTGCTTGTAATCCCCTCGCTTAAAGTGCACGGTAATCCCTCAATATTACGCTCCTAAATACATTGTTACAATATTTTATTGAACACATAAATCAATTGTTCATGCTCAAGTTTTTAATAAATGTTGATCTTGAAAATATTAAATTATCTATCATAATCATCAGACGAAATCATTAAAAAATACATAAAAACATCGAGTTTCATTAACATATCGTAAAGCAGAGCGTTGTGGCATATAAATTAAAAGTTTCAAAACAAACAGCAGTTTCTACAAATTAGGATAAAGCTCCTAAAAATCATGTAAATGGACATCAAAATGAAGAAAAAAGTTAATTGTGACGTTGTACGTTCGAAACTAATTATCCTTCCTACGTTGATCCCGGAATTGCGTTCATCCCTTCACAGTGTTAATCTAAATATCCTATTCTGTTTGTACCTGTAAATTTGGTAGCAAAAACACGAAGTGCGGTCAGGCCGACCCTCGCCCGACGCCAGTGAACACAGTATTGCATTAAATAATTAATGATACTTATAATAAATTCTGTTTTTAATTTGATCTGACCTGACGACAAAGAGCTGTGTTGGATAAGATAAGCACGTGCTGTATCGATGTCGATGAGTTTTGCTCGATGTGTGACACGAATTTATGTATTGTCTGCGTGTGTTCTTTGAGAAGTGAAAGACAGGTTTGAGTTTTTTTTACTGATGCGTAGTAGGACGGTACGTTGCAATTGTTCGAAATCAATGATTTCTGTATTTGGAAACTCTTATACCTTTTAATGAATTTGTCTTGTCCGATCTACTAGGTTTAAAAAAAAAACATATTACGGTTATTGACACTCAAAACAAAATGAAGTTAGCAATATACTCAAATCAAACACTTAAAACTTTGTTCCTAATTTCTGTGCACACAAAATTTTAAGAAAAAGTTTATTTCTGAATATTCATCGACAAGTCTCCTGGCTCAGCACCAGAAACCACACAGTCCTTTCCCCGGCGCTCCACAAAGAATATTCTGAGCCTGCTTATGAGTGCCACACTGAATGAATTATATCTACGCCGACATAATGCTGCACCTAACCCCATTATGTACTTTGAATATATGTGAAAATTACCTTCTTTTTAACCTGAGGGAAAAATCAAATCAAGTCTTTAGAACATTGTTTGTCCATTTGTGTTTCGCATTTTAATTGTAACTTAGTTTAATTAGTTAAGTAAAGTTTCCAACTCCAACCTACGCAGCGTTGTAGGTTCTTACGCAAACCTGAAAATAATATAGTTGATTTACGTTAAGTTGTATAAATGAGTGTATCTTCATTAATAATATTTACTGACAATGTTGGCATAAACTTGCATAATATTGGTTCTTTGAAACGATTTACTACCAAAAGATAATTTTACTGTTAATTAAACAACAATTTCGAGGCTACCGAAATACGTACGGAAATGCAGCATTTCCATTTTCCATCAAACATCAAGATTTCACGGAATTGCACTGGATAATCTTCAGCATCATTATTATTGTGTATGAATTTGCCAACAATTGTGCATTTCGAAACGAACAGACCAATTCCAAGAATATTCTGGCTTCAGATTTAATAATTAGAAATGCTGTGTTCTGTTTATTCAGTCGAAATTTTGTTTTCGCTTTAGGTAGTGTTTCGCATTACATGCTCTAATGGAGTCCACAAAATGGGAAGTGGATTAACGCACAGTGGCTGTGCTTTCATTAATTATAATGATTTTGTCCGAAGCGTCATCAGAATTATGCTATAATTTGAACGCGCTTCAATTTCAGACAATGTGATAATACCTGCATGCTCTTGCGTTGCAAATACATGATAGCCATGCTATCATGAACAATGTGAATCTAACTAACATTTTTGTTAACTACTCACTTGTGTTCGACCTTTAATAAATACTAGCTTTTGTCCGCGTCTTCCCCCGCGTGTTTGTCGGAAAATATCCCACGTGATCGTACTCGTCACCATCATCGTTTCATCACCACCGAAAGACGTCCACTGCTGGATATAGGCCTCCCCCCAAGCGTCCCGTTCCCCACTGCCTTCTCCTTGAGCACTTGAATGATTTCGAGCTCTCACAGCTCGAACCTCCGCTACACATCTCCTCTCCGCTTTGGTGGAAACCGTGCCTCGTGCGGCCTTCACCAGGTCATCGGGTTACGTTTTTTTTTTTTATATCTTATCACTCTGGGTATTAATGAGGCCATCTCAAAGATATAGATCTCCCGATCTCGTGCCTATATCTACATATTTAGAAAGTAATTATTTTTACTTGAAACTTCGAACCTTTTTAAACTCTAACGTCATTACATGTTCACCGCCCCTCCCGACCCTTGCTCGAGCCAGCCCGCGCCGCTGAGCTTTAAATTCGTCCGTAAATAATACCAATCCTGATCCAGCTAGTCATTTGCTGCCCTCTTCCAGCGACGCCCTAAGCCGAGGTCCGTACCCCACAGGGGGTGCCCTTAGCGTTGTCGCTTAGTTTTAGTTAGTATTTAAGTTTAAGTCCTGGCTGGAGGCCTTAATTTATTAGGGAATCCACAGGCAAGTCCGCTTAAGCAGACGACAACCGCATAGGTTGACCTGCGAGATGCCAAACAAACAAACAAAAAAACATGTTCACCGTTGAAACGGACCCATAATTTTACTTTGTATACAACAATACAAGTATTTAGTCGGCAAAGACGACTCTGTATTTATAGGGTCTCGTTTTGAATCGAATCAAAATGTTAACATATAGTTTTATTTACTCGTTGGAACAATGACTTATTCTGTATGTGTTGCCTTTGTAAAATGTTGACATCCTTGAGGGTATTTCTGTTTCTAGTAACCTTAGCAAGGCTTTACGCTCGTTTATTTTCAGTATACGGCTTCCTAAAGAGATAGTAAGTTCGTATACAAAGAAATGTTTGTAAGAAAATGTACTCCTACCTTTCTCCTTCTTGAGTATTATCGGTTTTGGCTCATTCATTCTCGTTTGTGATAGTTCGTCTTGTAAAGAATGAATGTTCTAAGAACTGTTCCTTACATCGTTTTAAAGGTCAACCCTACTCAACTGTAATGAGACACGACTTACTTTTATTAAATAACTTCTTCTAACCACAAAGTAAACTCAAGTAAGTGCTCTCTTACAAAATACCGTAACTTAGAACATAAACACCTGATCTTGGTTTAATTTAGCTTCAAAGTTGAGTAACGCTCTTAGGGCTGAAGTTAACAACCTCCATGCGTGTTCAAAACCTTCATGTGATCGTTAGAACTTCACCATACCGTCACACCTGCGTCACCTGCGTCACCTGCGATGTGTTGAACTAGAGGTGCACCTAAGCGCAACCATCCCGCTGCCTGCTCGTAACAGTACTAATAGCAAATTACCGTGTATGCGATGCACGCCACAACAAAAACCAGCTCGGAGCCGATACAAAAAGCGCATTTCAAGCGCACCATGTACGGTATCCAACAAAGCGTAAATGCCATGGTCAACCATCGTAACGGCGTGATCGGTCCGATTTTTTTGTCGTAATTTATGCCTTATTAAAACAATTTATTCGGTTTTGTTCTCGGATTCCACGGACGATTTACTTGCATTACGATGCGCCTGCTTAATGTTTTCTTTTCTCCGTCCGTTATTTTGCATTTTTTTTTCGTGTTTCGACGATGCGGGTTTCGGTGTCGCATCACTAATGCTGTAATGTTGATCGCTGTTGATTACCTACTTGTGTGTGTAAATTGTTCTAATCTGTGATAAGTATTTGCTGGGGATGTCCTCTGATAACATACTGGCAACTGGTACTGCTTATAAATGAATGGACTCGTATCACGCATCGTAGACTTCGTTACAATTAGACGTAGGAAGAGGGTTTCACTCAAACTTCGAAAGAGTTCTGTGTTGTTTTTAGTGTCAAGTTTTTTTTTTTTATGAAAACCCTTTACTGTCTTCTACCTATTCTGAAAGTATCTATAAACGTCCTTTTTATTTTTATATGCTTAAAACTTATTAGGTAAGTTATGTTAAGATATACATTCGACAGATAACTGTAGCAGACATTACCTACTATCGCATAGTAGGTGTTCCTGTGTTTGGTAGTTATGAGGTTGACTGTCAGATTGCATAGAAAAGAAAGAGAAGCGCGATGACATAATGCTGGTTTATAATGTATTGCACAAAAAGGAAGCAATTATCTATTTACAAACAACCCATTGATTGTACTAAAAAATTAAACACTATTACGTTAATAAGTTGCTTGTATAATAAAATGACAATAGACCCGAATAATTACATGGATATTTATTAATATGGTTTTTAATCGTTAAAATATATTTTTTGAGTTTTCTTTGTGTTTTCTTTTCTCTTGTTTTAATTTTGTTGTACATACATATTATATTTTCAACACACTATTTAACTAGCATATATCCTGAAGAATATCATATGTTTTTCTGATTTTGTTTACTGCAGTGGATCATATACTTTTAGGCTTTATAAAACTTGCGTTTAAGTCCTGTAATCCCCTTTAATAATATTCTTTGCTGATTAGACTAGCTATTCTGCTAAATAAGGTCTTGTAATATTCTGAAGGCTTCAGTCACTCGGTCAGTTATTCTAAGGCCTTGATGAAATAATTATACTAATTTAATTTCATTCTAGGTCACGAATGGAAATTAGATTGACTGAATTTGCATCCAAATAAACTAAATCTATGTCAAAATAAACCAAATAAATGTCAAAATTCTTAAACCAAGTACAGCCTGCTCTTATGAAGGATTTCTGGTGAATGAGCCTGCGAGCATTACCAAGAATTATTCAAGGATCCGAAAATGGACTATTTTAGTTATTTAAATAAAAGTCTATATTTTAATTACCTGAATGAGCTTTTATGTAATTTAATTTAGAATAAAACACCGTACTTTTTAATTCTAACACAGTTCTTGTTAAAATAGAAACCGAGGCATTCGCATTATGTAACCAAATTGCCTATTTAAATAAAATTAGTTATGCAAAAACTCAACTCAAACATTTACTCATCGCATTCTTTAGTGCTCCCACATTTAAAATAGCTGCACCTGTTGTATAAACTTAATAACACGCCATAATCAGATCACATTCACAGTTGGCACTGAATAAGGTTTCATTCTCACAGCCCAATGTTAAGGTCACGTTACATAACGCCGCTCGTAGACGGCTTGGCGGCGTACGCGCAGGGTCAACGACCGGGGCCCGCGCGGGCGCACAGCCTAACTTTGAATTGCGGAATTTGCACTCACATGCCTTCTAGTTACACACATACATGCGACGTGATTCATTCGCACGCGTTGGAGGGAGAGGGGGTATATTTAGGCTGTTAGAAACGTATTGCATGTTCGACGCGGAAATTATGACTAGGTACCTATTAATATCAGTATACCAACTGAATGTGTATGTACGGAGTTGTGTATTTAAGTGCTATTTATAGCAGCTGCTCAGATTATAAGGAAAATGCGATGGGTAGTCATTGTGATCGCTCCAAAGTGGCCACCCATAATTCGCTAATAATTTTTCAGCCTCATGTAATAGTGGGCGAGCCTATTGCCATCAACCCTCACTGGCTACTACTAAGAATTTGAAACCGAATAACACGTGTGTAAACTAATTTCAGTGATTCTATAATAATGAGTGGAATTCATCCTAACTTCCTAACTTTTATTATTATTTATTATAAATGCGAAAGCAAGTTTGTTTGCTACGCTAAAACGGCTGACCGAATTAGGGTGTTTGGCACACAGATAAACCATGACCTGCGTATACCAGGTAGACCACATGCTAGCTACTTTTCATCCTGAAAAGCAGAGGAAGTCGCGGGCAACTGTTAGTGGTACATAATAACAAGAGATACATTTCTACGGTAAAATTGAACAATCTCCACGATAGTAGGCGAGTTTTCTAACTAACGGCGTCCCTTAATAACACAAAAACTAGGATAAAGGTGCATATTCCGTGATAATCTTGACACAAAACCGCCATCTTTCATCCTAGGTACGTTGATCTTATTAGTTGTTAGCAAAGAAAAAGTTTCTCACATAATATTAGGTGTATAACATTGCCGAAATACGTAACGTTATCTAGATATGCAATTTTTGACGTTATGTTGACATTTGCTTTCAAAACAAGCGCCATCTTGAAAGAATAAAGTAATACTGTCACATAGATATGATTGACAGAGACGCTCTCTCTACAGCCGAACTTTGCCTAAAATATACCGTATTAACTGTGGCTTTATCAGCCTATTATGTTCCCACTACTGGGACACAGGCCTCCTCTCATCGAGAGGAAGTGGGCTGTACTTCCACGCAGGTCCAGTGCGGGGTGGGAGATGTCACATGTCTACGAATGTTTGGTTCTAGGACATGCCGGTTTCCTCTCAATGTTTTCCTTAACAGTTTTGAGAGCAGTGGTGTTGAAATTATTTACACAAAGTAAAGCGCCTGCATGGGTTCGAACCCACTACCTACATCTCGTAGGTAAGTCGCTGCCGTTACTACTGGGCCACCACTACTCCCCAATAACTGTAGCCTACTGTACAAATTTTGACATCTGCTGTCAAAATCAGCGCCATTTTGAATAACCAAGTATAATTTGGCTTTCCAAAGTAGCAACGCTATTACCGAGGAATACATCATCAAAAACATGTCAAGTTACCACATTCTCTAATTACCTTAGCTTGTTATACCGATGATCAGAATTAATTATTAATACTATCGAAAATAGGCGCGTTTGAAGTTGTAGCCTTTGTAGGGAAACTTAGTAATCGACTAATCAATTCGTGACGATCTTATTATGTTGTGTTATTGTTATAGTATGCCGATTATGTGTGTTTAAATCCTTACCAATAGTACCTGCAATAATTTTTCAGTTAAATACGAGTAAGTAGAGGTATTTTAAGAGTTTCCGGTAATATAGGCTTTTTGTACTTACAACGAGATATTATTATGTTTAGATAAAACTAGCTATTTAGTGACTTAAAAATCTGATGGTTTTCAATAAATGGTGGTTAAATACATTTCTTTCACAAATTAAGTTAGTTAATCGGACTAACGCTTAAAAAAGGGCCTATTTTTATTAATAACATTATTCCTACCAGTGGTTATAATTTCGAAAAGAAAAAAAAAACTGTCTGGCCATCCACAAATAAATAAAAGGCCAGAGGATTACCCGTAAAAAAATACCCTCTAGAAAATAATGGTCAGCATGTATCAGAAACTTGTGGTGATTATGTAAGGGGTACAGATTATCAAAATGAGCGAATCCTCGGGACAACACCGTAATCGTAAAAAAAACATCCCATTAATTTGGGTCAAATAGGTATTAAAGTTTTGTATGGGACAGTTGATAACTTTTTCGCGATTACGATGCTGGTCCCATAGATAAAGTTGTTCAGTTTGATGGCCTTAAAATTGTAGATCTTAAATATGATCAAACCTTGACCAACTTTACTCGAAGGAAGATTAGACAAAATTACAGATAGAATAGACACACTTTGTCTATTCTTCCGTCGACTAAACTCGTTGGTCGTATGGTCGTCTTGCTACTCGTGCAGGTATTTAATATAATTGTTTAACCCTATTTCATATAACTTTTCAGGTGCTCTTCTCGCGAATTCATTCATGATTTCTTATATTTATGTTAGACGTTGTATGAAACCGTATGTTTCCCTACTCGTTTTGTATAATTTCAAATTAAAACAGATGTTCAAGCAGCTTCTGCGTAAGACCCTTAAAACCGGCCTAACAAGAAGATTACGCAGTAAATATTTATAATTAACTACGAAGTAACCCTTTAATTAAAATCATTCCAAAAAGACAACCGAGTTTCCATGAAACTAAAGAAAGTAACATTTCATAGTAAATTACAATAAATATTAATATGAAAAACCTTTAAAATGGTTCCTTACCTACTATTGCGTGCCGCTTCCAATACTTTTCATAAGCATTCGGAGAGCTATCAGTGAGTAATCGAATTCCGTGGTTTCAATACATGAATAAAATAAAATAGTAAATGTGTAGTTAAACATACGCGTTTCTAAAAAAATATGATATTTACTTATATCTTTTAGTCGAAAGACTATTTTTAGTAGGTTGTGCTGTTGATAATCATAATCAGCCTGTAACGTTCCCACTGCTGGGACACACAGGCCTCCTCTCGGTGAGAGGGAGTGAGCAGTAATCCACAACTCGGACACATGCCGGTTTCCTCACGATGTTTTCCTTCACCATTTTGAGCTGTAAACTTTGTAATGTGAAGTGAAGTTTGAAAAGTGCTGTAAAGCTTAAAAATAGACAAAAATGAATACGGCAACAAAAACTAAGAACGGCATAGAGTCCATGATGTTCTGTTGCTGCTGATTACAACTCAGCGAACAATCATAATGTTTAAATAAGATCCTCCTCGACTCACAGCTTGCCTCAGCATGTGTGTTCCAAATCCGTTCTGTTTACTCATTGACCACTAACGAGAGTGTAATCTGTGTCTCGAAGAAAAGATCCTGAAGGTAAATAGTGTTCCACGTTAAAAGGTGCCTAATCCCCTCTAAGCGTGTACAACGGGCTTACACCGTGCCTCTTCAGTTGTCCTCTCTGAGGAAAGCCGGACCTCGGAGATCAATGCGATTTATCCCAGTTATCTCGCTAGAGATTTCCGCAAGATAATTCCTCTTATTTGCGAGTCGTCGAGACGCCAAGTTATTTTATTACGCTCATTTTATTTGTATAGTAGAGGGATAGTCCTATTTAGGTTAATCCGACAGATGGGCAGGTCTTTAAATGTTGAAAAAAGAACTTCCAATAGCCTAAGTTCATTTGTAGGTATGCATTTGTCTTTCTGAAATAAAAGAAAAAAGTTTGCCGAAAGTTCTGTTTCGATATCAACTTTACCCATATAAATTGACTCAGCTAACTCAAGCTCTGAAAAACTAGAAAAGCTCATGAAATAACATATTACGATGAAAAGTTGCAGCATAATGACGGTTGATAGTGCAATGTTAGTGATCGAGAGAGTAGCGTTGATGTGTCGGTGTCTGTGTGTGGAGCGGAGGCTGAGGTCGCGCGGCGCAGGCGCCCAGGTGGCTCAGGTGGGCCCGCCCCCAGCCCTCCGCGCCGCGCCGCGCACCTGCCTCGCCGTCAGTCCACCGCCACACGCCGGCCCGGCGACTTGTGCTCCGTGCACGACGCCACTCTCTCCACACTCTCGCGAGCCCTGTGCGACGTTTCTCGCTTCTCCCGAACACTCAGTTTCCCGCTTCCTCGCGGCGTCCCGGCCTTTCCTCAACTAACACAACTCGAGTTTCGACACTTTCCGAAGTACTTCGCGCCACGCTCGAGAACTTGTTGAGTTCCCGCGTTAAGTTGAAAATAATTCGGAAGCGAGCGCGCTTCGGTCAAGTCGGTGGTCGGGCACCTCGGTCGTGTCGGGAAGTCGGCGGCGCGCGTGGCCGTCGGAAGGTTGGAGGTCGGCCGTGGATGCGGTCGTGAGAGACGTGTGTGAGGCCTCAAGGAGGCCGCCGGCACGCTGTTCCCGCCGCAGCTCGGGTGCGTGTCCTACGTGCCGCCGTGCGTCTGCTGCCCGCCGCTGATCCTGCAGCCGGCTCCGCACCCGCACCCGCTCCCGCTGCCATTGCCTCTCCCGTTATCCCTTGCCCTTCCGCTCCAAGCCCTAGATCCTCAAATCGCTAAACACCAACGACTGCTGCTCTCTAACATGGTAAGTCAAGTCCACGCTTCTCTGCTGTTCCCGCTTATCTGCCTCCGCGCCGTGAGCACTCTACCGATAAGTTTCTACGAGTAGAGAGCACCACGCTGCAAAGTTGGGAACAAACGGATCTGATAATAACTCTCTCTGCCCGCAGACTAATGTATAGCGATACCATCGCGCCCTCCACGCCATGAATGCGGCACGAGTATCGCACCGATCAAAACTTCACACGATAAATAAATAACAATTATATTTATTGCGTTACATTGTCAAGCGGCGACACTTTCCGATAGGCATTCACTAACCACATGAACTTAACTTGGCTCGTAACTATAGGCAAGCAGAAGTTCGCACGCATAAGTTAGGCTTATTAACGTCTCCGCTGTGACTTTAACTTCGGCTATATTGATCCTTAGGGAATATTGAAATTAATTGATCTAGTTTTGGCACTTCAAACTGTTTTTCCAATAGAAGTCTTTAAACTTTCATTAATGTTTAAATTCACACTTGGAGTGTGGTGTTTGAGTTGAACAAGTAACGTAATAAAACGTTCAACACAGCAAAAGCAGCAGAAGAAAACTGAAGAAGTAATCTTTTAATTTGTTACGGTTAACAGGAAATCTTGTAAGCGTTTTTCTTCAGCTGATCGGAGTTTATTATTCTAAATGAAAACAATGTTTTAACTCGTGCCGCCAACGAACTTCGTCAATTGTAAACTTTTAACACAATTTCGAATGCAATCCAAACAGAAGTTATAAAAGGGGGAAATCGAACAGAGCGGTCGTCTGCAGTCAATAACAAAATCAAGTTTTGTTTACGTTTCTATTGAGATCTTATCTTGTTTCCGAGGTAGCCGAGGTACAGCCGCGCCCTGCCTAGGAAAGTAAATTCTGATGACAGAACTTTGACTTAAATGGAAGTCGTATCAAACTTTTCTCATTAAGACCACCCGTCAAAGGTGTGTTTATGTTATTTTAATACTTGTGCGCAAATCTGATTCGTTCCTCCACAGACGAATAGCTTTTGAATTTTGTCTGGTTTCAATATCTTCATTCAACCCTTGGAACAATTTGAACACCACTTATGCTCTTTAATTGATCACTTAATAAAATGCAAGCTCACCAAAGTGCTAGTTTTAATTAAAACAATCTTTAAAAAAACTCACAAAGTTTTCAGAAAACTCTCAATTTTAATAAATATTAATATCATTATTTGCTAAAAACTTTGTCAAAGTAGAGAATGTACCTATTTAAGTTTAAACGAGTCACATTTGATTCACGGGATAATGTATGGCTCGTCAAATCGATACTAATATTAATTTGACTGAAATCGTTTGAATTTTTATCACGTACGAAAATATTCAGAGTTGCGACCATATAAATAACGGGCCGCGAATGTTTCCAAAGAATCAGGAACCATTACCATGCTAAATTTCTTCAAGGAAGTCTGGTCTAGATAACGGGATACGTCATTCGCGAATGCCTAAGTCCACACGCCTGGTTTTTTTCAATGAAAACTGTACTTGTCTAACGGAGCTTGAAAATTTAAGCAAAATTTTAATTTTGTGTCAAACAAGTAAAATTTGTCTTAGTTTATTAATTTTTTTGCCATCGACAAGCTGGAAGACCTAAAATTCATTTTACAAATATCCAATGTATACCTTAGATGAACTTTCACAATGACTACAGCTTAGCAGTTAAATTTCCAGTACCTGTATTTCTAAGCGCATCTTAAATTACTCTCCCAACTTGTGTGGGAAGGTAATTCCAACGTAAACTGTATCTCACGCATGACAATTGACAAGAAACTAATAATTCAAATATACCTGTATAAAATACGTATTCATAATAATCTCTTATATTTATAACATTCAAATAAACTTCTTATTTCCATGTAAACGTTCCATGATTGTGTTTATGAGGTCGTTATCTTTAAATAGAAACCAAGTTAACTTGGGGCAAGCAAAGAAACCTGAATATCTGACTGTAATACACATTTTTAAGCTCCGATGGTAAATTATCTTCCGAAAATAATGGAATGTAGCTGGCTAGTGATTTAGTTGAAGACCCAGAAGATGTATTTGGTGAAATTGTACAATATTTTTGAGATTTTGCAGACTTGATGCATAAAGTCTGTTAGTTTTTAATATAAACCAACCATGCCCAGACCTGGTAAGATAAACGCTCCGAGAGCATATTGTCATAACAACCACGCATAGCCGACAGATGGGTGATCACAGATGATAAATACATGTAATCAATTACCAGGATATTGCAGTAAATAATAAATTATTCTAAAAGTACGTGCGCCACATCGCGTGGTAGCTGCACCATAGTTTCTCCGCAATTTCGTTTGAAAGTCGCTCCGGTGCGACCGCGCGAAACGGTATTCGCTACACAACTATGCACCTAATTGCATTCATACATCTAATGAGTGTATTAATTCCAATTCAACAATGAATTAGTGATGCAAAGAACGGATTCTGTCACGTGATGCGGTGTGATTTAACGTTGTGTGAGCAACTGTAATCTGAGTTTCACCCGCACTATTTGTTACCGTAGGATTTTCTCCTGATTTTACAATAATAAATTAGAAGTTCGCTTGTTCCGACGACGCTGTGCTGAGGCAGCGCTAATGCCTTTAAAATTAATTAATGATTTTCAGGTGTTTCGTGAGCAAAAATGCAATAATGTCGTGTAGCGGAATATCTCCTGCGATCCGACGTGCTTTTCTTTTAAAGCTATTAAAACCTTCGTGCAGGGTCGCCGACGGAATTATCATGGTCATAATGAAATTTTCACATTTGGCGTGTTTATGTCATGCATAAAGTTGAAATAGGCGTAATAATACAGACTTTGGCTGCCTTCTAAAAAACACAGCTTTTATGTAAAAAAACATAAAATATTTGTTTCGGGGATGTCGGTTTTTCATGGCAGATTTTACATTGTTACGAATATTTTTCACTAGGTATCTCAAAAATAGGAAAAGCAAAGTCTTGATACAACGGAAACAAGTTTTTCTGCAGAGATTTTTTTATTACATAAACTTATTGAAACCTTAAAGATCCCAAAAAATCTTAAAGCTCTCCACGTATTTATTTCCTCAAATCACATGAGTATAAAGTAAGCCAGACGCATTTAACAATAGGCCCGGACTATTTACAGCTGTAATCGTATTTGTTATTCTTAGGCGCGTGCGTGCCGCCTCGTTCGTTAAGCCTCCTCAAAACAGTTTTTAAAAACGATGAAGCTAGTTTTGCACTTTCGAGCCACTTTTGTGTGCACAGTGAATTTTCCACGCCGCTCGGTACCAATTAAATCTACGAGGAAATTACTTTGGTCACTTGCAATATTTTACACAATCCAATTAGTCAAATTAACTCAGTTTGCCGAAAGATTTCGGATTTTTACGCTAATAAATTATATTTTGTTGTTGTAATTAAAATGTCTGGATTTATGTGTCCTGAAGATATGGATCTGATATATGTTGCTTTCAAATCATAAATAAAATGCAGAATTGTTTATGATCATAATTGAGTCGCACGATTTTTATTACGTTTACTTCAATGACTATAACTTGCTTATCACGGATCAGGCAGATAACTGAGACGGCACAAATTATGTTTCATCAACGACCAGTTATCAAAGCAGGAAGAGTTTTATTGACAATTATTATTCCTAATCAAAGTTTACGAAGCATGTCTTGAACAGTAAATAAAATCTTTCTCTGGGGCCCCGTCTGGTCATTTCATATGCTCACATAAAAACCCCCTACAAGAGGGGCCCCGTTGCGTCACCATGAGTGTTGAGAAAATTTGTATAATAATTACACGGAGCTTAGATCAAAAGCGGACAGCGATTATGACTCACTTCCTCACTATTAAATTAATTAAAGGTTTTTATGTCGAATTTAAAAATCGTTAGACAAAAACGTTTAAACGGTTATAAACTTGAAACTGAAGTAGTCAATAGGTCTCTGGATAGCAATTTTAAATCATCCGCATCTGGCGAATTTGTACGGGTTGGCACAACTCCAAAAATTTTCGTACTCAGCCTATCGCAGTTCACTTGGCAACAGACCGCTCCCAAAATGGGAGGGACTTAATATTTCAGATATTTACCTAGACTGAGATGACTGAGAAATGAGAAACTTCGTTAAAAATATAACTGAGGATTCAGTAAAGTAACAGCGGCACATCAGGTGTTTTTTTTTATCGAGCTAAGAAAACACTGCACTTTTAGACAAGTGCAGGAATAAAAGGATAAACGAAACAAAGGGAAAAAAGGAGGATATAAAGTAAGGATATTAGGTAGGCAGGTAGGTGTTTGCTAGTCAAACATCTACCTGCCTATCTAACATCCTTTGACGGAAATAAAAGTGCGTTTTTTTCACTAAATGAGGATACATTTAGTGAAAAAAACGCACTCTAATACGTTTAAAACATTATTGTGTACTTTAATTTATTAGATAATTAAATACCACTCATGTGTGTTCACAATTGAACCGTGTTACTAATTGGTTAATGCTTGTTAATACCTATGTTTAAACATTTGTATAGTGAACCGTCTGTGCATCTGTGTTTGACCAGGTGGTTCTCTAAAATGTGAATTCATCAGTGTTTTCAGCTGTGTAAATATAAGGTTTCAATAATAATTTACCTGTATGTGAATAAATATCTAGATTCTCTTTCAATTACTTTTGATATGACTTCATTTAAAAAATATGTCTATTTGAAAATGTAATCAATAGTTTTTATTGTTTTCTAAGTACCTCGTGTACTTACATCGCTACCGCCCACTATTTAGACCAATCCATAAATAATATAAGGTCATCGTGCCGACTTACAAACCGGAACGGCCGTAGATTCAAGTGTCTACGCTAAAAAACTAGTCTCCCGAACTATTTGTAGTCAGTTTTTTGTCATTATTAGCCATACATTTGTACCGCCTATGTTTTCACAAGCAGACATACCGTCGTTAAGTGTACCTTTAGCGTATTTTCTTTGCATTTCCAATTTGGTAAACAAACGTATTACGAGTTTTCACTTCACTCACACAGTATAAATAAACGTATTGATCTTTGAATAAAATACCTACAGAATGATGTTCATCCAAAACTGCTTCGAATTAACCCTTTAAAAATAATCCTTGCCTCAAGGTGGACATTCCTTTAGCCGTATTTGTTTACCAATCCGGACAGGTAAAGAAAAATACACTCTACCTCAGATTTCCCTACTAAAGTAAAAAAAAAACACAAAAAAAAACTAGTCCTGTCCTAGGTAGGATATATTGAAAATGTATAGTAAAACCTTTGCTGTTAATTGTCGATACAATTATCTGAATGCATGTGAGTAGCGTGGATAAAGCCAATTAAGTATTACATTATAAGTTTTCTACGATTTCGCTTTAAATACTAATTGTTCTGATATTCTTCGAAATCGCTAGATGTTTCAGTTCTGTAATTTACCTTTTGTGTACCTGCATAATGTAGTTAAAAGCTGTTTAATTCGATTTTCATGTTAACTAAACTAAGCTTATGAATTTTGAGAATAGAGAGACGAGAGATTCTCAACTCGACCAAAAACGTACTTGCATGAACTCTTTCACATTTTAAAGTATTCAGACTCAAGAAAAGATGGCTCATTTGAAGTCAAAACCACAATGTTAACGTCATCCTTAAACATCCCCTAATAGCTTTATTAAAAAGTGCATCATACCAAATTAAACGTAAAAGCTCGAATCCCGCGACGACTTTTTAAAAATATTTCACCGCAGAACTGAAACACTGTAGTACTAGACGACAGAGTAACGAATTTTTCTTCCTAATTACTTGGTGTCAGGGCGATTGTGCAGGAAATGCCCCGGCGCCGGACAAAGAAGTCCGGGACGTACATTAATAGGATCTTTCTAACTGCAATTTCGCTGAATAAAACCCTCGCTCCCGCTGGAAATATTAATATCGGGCAATATTCAACTCGCGGCGTTAATAGTTATAATTTGTTTGTTTTTGCCGTGAGAACTGATGCTGATACAATCGCGCTCATGTTTTGTTGAGATCTAAGATGGCGTAAATACAGTCGGCTACAAAGCTTTGAAGCTTACGTTGTTTGCAAGGCAATATGTCAATATCGTACGCGGGGCCTTACGTACCGTCGTTACGTAAATACCTACTGTAAAGTTGGCGGCACCATGCTGAGACGGAATTCTTTAGTTTCGCCACCACGTCTCCCGGATTTGTATATAATGTCTTCTGGGACTGAACTTCGAGCTGTCGAACTAGAAATCTTACAAGTTGCTGACAGAACATACCATGCAACAAAATGTACGCTGCTTTAAAAAAACTTCGAGTTGTTTTTTTGGGCGGAAATATCTAATGTTTTCGTTTAATAATGAGGATACCCAATGCCTAAATAGACAGGAAGGTGAACTGTTTTTAAACAAGCGCCTTCAAATCATCGCGACACACGACGCGAGCTGCACGCGCCACAAAGGCACCGCTCGTCGCGCGACACGCGATGCCTTTGTCACGATCGATTCGCGTCGCTTGTCGCGCTAGTCTGTACGCGCCTTTGTTCAAATAGATAATCAGGTGCACCGTCAACTTACCGAATGTTCTCTTCTTGTCGTATTTTCCCCGCAAGTACCTAAATTTTAATTTTATGTAAGACAAATTTAAAATAAGGAATTTAAAATTTGGAATACATTTAAAGTAAAAAAAAAATATCTCCAAGGACTTAAAGGACACAATAAGTTCTTACATTTCCAAGACAAAAGCTTCTGATACTATGAAAAAGGCCGAAGCAAGAACCATTATGATTTCTTTAAAAAAAGACCATCACTACACAAGAAAAGAGGAACTGAAATAAAATCCTCTTTATGATGCTGGTAATGAAAAGAAATGGGAGGCAAACATAATGAAAGCCTGTTCGTAAGCTTATTAACTCTTCCTTTTGTTTATTACCTGTAAATTTCCGATGCCATCATTTCCCCCCTGATTAAACAAAATAAAAAATTGAGCTTCATTGGCAATGCTTTTATTATTATGATTTTATGAAGAATGACTCACTAGAAAATGGTTTAGACCCTGTAATTGTTACGCAGTGATTAAAAAAAATATGTAAGTCAAAAGAGGTGAAGTTCTAGACTCATAGTGAAGTATTAGACTTGAAACCTAGGAAGTGGATTGTGCCAAACTGACGAATTCTTTTGTAATACGCTTATAATTTGACACTTTAAATCCGAATGGTGCCCTTATGCCTTAAATCCTCAAAAAGAAGCCTAATTTCGATCCCTCGGCAATTTCACTATATTATGCTACATATGGCTAACTTAGTTTTCCAAAACAAAGCAATTTTAGAAATACAAAGTGTCTCTTACTTACAACAACACTGCTTCTATCTCGACTGACTTTCAAATTTTTGCTGAAAATTTTCTCAAACTCAAAACTATTTTGTTAGTTATTTGCAATAACACTATGACCTCTCCATTAGAATACGTTGGAGCAGAATTCCTGAGGGCAAAAGACGATGAGCTCCATTTCTGTATCATATAATAAAGGATTGAAAGTTTATCTCCGTTGGGAAAACAAAGTTTTTTAACACTCGTTACTGCTAAAACAATAGTTCGTGAGTTTTTTTCGCATTCATGAAATAGAATCTGTTTATGTAGCTTTGAAGCTTTTTAGTTTCTGTTTCGGGATCAAAAAGCATCAAGTAGTTTAGTTTAATTTTATCATACCTATTGCATGCAGCAAAAATTGCGAGATAAAGAATTAAAAAAGAAAATGCTGGATTTAGCTTTTTCGCTCGATCCAAGACATTGTAGGATTTAACTTACTTTATTTAAAAGTAAGAGAAGAACTAAAGAGCCTGAATATTAGTCAAGACCACATACAACGTTCATGGGTTCTCAACGAGCTTGAAGAAACCTAACCTCAGTAAAACTTTGAAAAAAATTAAACGTTTTTTATTTTAAACCAATCTGATAGCTTAGCAGAACCTAGAGCAAAACTCTCAAATCAATTTCCAGAAAAATCCGTGTAAAATATCAAGGAAAAACCTTTGCAAACATTCAAATGTTCGACCATTAACGACAATATTGGTTTACGGGGGAGCAATAACGATGTAGATATGGAAACTATCGCGCGCTATTGAATCGCAAGGAGCGTTGCGGGTCAAATTGCGTATGGATATTTCGACCAATTTTTCGGGGCTGTTTTATTTTGCTGCCAGTGTAATTATTATTGGTGTTATGTTCACCTGTGTTTTTTAGTTTTGTGCTTTCGGTTCGGGTAAAAACGTGGTTAATTACACTGGCTTTCGATATCTTTCGATCTTCGAGAGTGAATGGGCTTATAATTTTCAACGCGGGCCCGGTGTCGATTTCCTCACGGTGTTTTCCTTCACTGTTTTCAGAGATCATAAGAATCGATTTAATTATCCATAGAGAGAATACTGTCCGATGTGATTTTTATTCAAACTTAGCACACGAACATGCTGAATACTGAAAATAAAATTCGCTGAAGGTAACATTTACGATGACTTTATTAAATTATTTTCATTTGAGACAAAGTTTGTTCTGTTGGCAAAAGTGTTCATAATCCTGACGACAGAACGTGACATACAGTCTGTTCAAAGATATTTTTTTTGTCTTTTTTTTTCATATAAAGTAATCGTATGTAAATAACTGCTATTTAGTTGATTGGTTCGAAACACCTGTCTGGTGTTCAGCGGTAGATTGTTTTTTTATTTTTTATTCACGTGTTGTTAGGTATTATAAAATCTATAAAAGTATATGTTTATGAAATAATATTCATAGATGAACGTGTTTAAATTATATAAAATTAATTTTTTTTTATTTTTTTTTTTATCAAAGAAATGTCCATAAATTCGTCTTCATGAAGAATGGAATAAAGAAGTCCAGAGTAAAAGTGTATAGGGGCCAGTAAAAACTGTTTAAAAGCTGCTACACCGCTTATTTTCCGTTCAGTATCACATCTAAATGTAATTTTAAATGTAAACATTTCACGAAATTGCGGTCAAACACTTATTCGTAACATTTACGTGCAGTGAATATTACCGGGCGTATAGCGAGGAAGCCAAAGCGCGAAATGCTTCGAAAATTTCCCAACAATTTTATATAAATCGTCCAAAACATAAAATATTGGTTTTGCACAATATTTTTACTTTCATTTTCTCGTGTGAAGCGATAGTTTTGTTGTTTAACCTTCTCGTGAGCGGCCATAACTCTTGGAACAATGGCGCGCGGCCTGTCCAGAAATAGCCGCAGAAAACAAACACGCCTTGCGGACACCGCACTCCTTCTACAACGTACAAAACTAACTACCATTACATTATAATTCTGCTCCTCTCATAGGCGAAAAGATTAAGTAGTGATGCAATATTTACCTCCTGAATCATCCCATCCTCCTCCGAGAACAAGCGAATCTGCGTTCAACATAAAACGTAACGCGACAATGTATTGAACCGATAATTACACACTTTGTACAAATTAACGAGGCCATTAACAAACGTTAACAAAACCGCTTGTTAAGAAATAGGACGTTATTTTACTCGTATGTTGTTTTTATTTCACTCGCTCCAATTTACTGCCTGGTTCCGCTTTAGTTACTTTAAAAATATAATTCACACATAGTTACTAAAAGAGTCCGAACTATGTTCGACGATTGTTTCTAAAAACAATTTAATACCCGGTTTAGCTGCACAAACTGCTACAACACTGCTACATACCGAACTGAAACTGAATCAGTTTCAACTTCATAGCTGACTGCGCTTGGAATCAATAGTCTACACTGTAAATACATGAAAGGTGTATTAATAAAAAAATATGAAATACGAATTTGCAGCGTAAAAGTTCTTGGCTTTCATCGTAGCCCAATGGTGAAACGGGACATGTCCTAATGTAAGCAAATTGCCGTCACAGCCTTTCAGCGTCCGGCCGCGGCTATCACTCCCAAGATAAGCGCTTAAAAGCCTCATGGAAAACGCTTTCAGCCGGCGGACTATTACCGGGTGTTTCTATACTTTTTGCTTTGCATCCAACTGGCCGGGCGGACTATCTTATATCGAACGCGCTACGTATGACCGTTTTGAGTGCACTATTCAAATCTACGTTGTTAGCTCCCGCTTCGGTTTTAATTTCAATCTTAGTTAGAACTCGCACTTTGTATCGCGGTCGTTATAAAATGTGACAAATTTATAAACCGAAGTAGAATTTCCCCAAACACGATATAACATAAACCGAACATAAAGTAAATGTTGGCTCAAGAAATTCGCTGTATATTATAAAAGACCGGTAAATTTTAAAGAAATAAGATGATGTCAGAGCAACCTAATAATCTTAATGCATTAGATTACAAAGGGCTTACTCGGAGAAGGCGAGTAACGGGCGGGGAGAGTCCTTTTATTTTTCTTCATAATATTAGATTTTATGATTATTTTAAAAGGGGCAAAGGCTTTTGCTACTATACATCAAAAGACGATGCCATTGATCAGACATCTTTATCGAATTACGTGATTGCGTATACAAAACGACGGGTGCTTCGGAGTTTCTTTGTGTTCGTTTCTTGTTGGTAACCTAGGCGGGTGTGTGCGGGGGAGAAGCGCCGCGGCGCGCGGGGGGCGCGGTACGTACTTGCAGCGTAGTGCCGCTGCACTTGCCCTGGTCAGGAAGCGCGGCGGAATGCAGTCAGTCGCGTTTGTACCACCGCGGCGGAGGGGTGCGGGGCGGCGCGAGGGCAATGCACGCTGCGCCGGCGCACCTCACTGCCTCCCATTCAGTACATCTCACTGATGCTGCATTTATTTACTATTCTTAACGACCAGCTTTTTCAAGCGCGAAGTTAGCTGCGAGCCCAAGAAAAGGGAACCAACTAACAAAGTTTAAAACGCCACTGCAGTTGGTAGAAGTTGTGAATTGCATGCCAGTTCGTTCAAGGAGCTCTCGTGAATTTGAGATTCGGTTGCGTACTTAACATTGGCCATAAAACTTGGATGAAAGTCGTGGCGTATTATCGATAGTCTGTAAATCACAGGTCGTAAGAGTTAATGGTAGAGCCAATTTTTATGTTGGAGGCTACATTATTATTTATCAGTGTCATAACGAGAATGTTGTAGAAAGAAGGTAGTGTTTGCGAACAGACGGATCAGTATACGTCACTGCTACGGACACACTACCTTCTGATGCACATCATGCAATGATACGGCCCCGTCATCGCTTTGAGTCGGCGACTGCCGCAATTTCACTGTATGCCGTGCGTTCGGAACGCGGCACGGGTTGGAATGCACTCGTTATATGCACACCACTCGAAAGGATTACCCACTAGTTGGCGGCGATTAACTGGCGCGCTCGTGGTTCGCCAGCGCCCTGCTATTGGTTTGTTTCCGAACGTAGCTAACGTTTGAATTTGGAATGTTGTTTCGGTTTTCGAATAGCTTTAATGAAATTCGCTTTTCTGAACTTTTTTGCATTGAAATTGCAAATTGGTATACGCAGATCATTTTCGTCTATCTAAAAATGCATCAAACGAAAAATTTACAAGACTTGCTTACTGTGAAAGTTACAGTTTGTTCGTCAGTATTGATAAACAAATATATTTATTTTCAGGTACGTGGGTGTTGTTAGAGAAAGTTCACGTAGATATTATTCATTTACAACTGCGTAAGTAGCAGATTTGTTTTTTTTTTTTTGCTAACTGGGTTTTTTTGTTTCTTCTAATGAAACTAATGACGTCACGGCTCCTTTCATTAGAAGTAGTTTTCTCTGAGGTGTAACAATTTCCGATGTATGATAAATAGACTGATCTAAGTTGTACACCTTAATGACTACCTGGCAGCCACACCTCAATAGATAATTGCGCGACCTTCGGAGGAACGTCAAAATACATAAACAGCTATTCTTCAATGTCTTTGAAATACAGTATCCTAGTCGGAGCAAAGTAGTTCATTAATATTGTAGTTCAGCATCTAGACTTAGTGCCATTGCATTTGAATGGTAGTATCTGGAATGGATGTGATTATACGAGAGCTGCGACTGGCTTTTACAAACAGAAAGGCTTTTGAGGAGTCCTTGTGGTGACAGTGTTAGGTAGAGCGCGTCTCAATAGCTACAGATTTGGAAACTTGCGAGCTACTATATTACGCCTTAGGCTAAGTTTGATTTGAAAGGTTTTGCCGATAACGGCCGTCATGAAAATCTGTCATTTACATCAGTATTTGACATTAAGTCAATCCCAAAGATTTAAATCGCCAGATTTGTTCTCACCGTAGGTACATAGTTACTCAAAAAACTGTACTTACTGAGAAGAGTGAGCTCACGCATTGTAAAAAAGCCTTCATTTATTTATTTGTCTATCAACAATCGTAACACTGTTCAACCGAATTAACACAAGCCAATATGCAAGCCAAGTCCACAATATTAGGCGCTAGACACAGCATGCAAAAACAATATTATATAAATAATAAGAAAGGAAAAAAAACGGTATGAGTACAGAAATGACGCATAATTTTTAGACAATTTTAACACGGCTACATTAGTTGAGGAAATAACCATAATGGTACGATACGTTAACTTGTGTGTAACTTAAATTGTGTGTAACGTACGATACGTTATATAATAGTTATATATTTTGGTGGACTTGGCGCTTGAATTTTTAAGTGAATTGCAACAAATTCTCCGTAGGTACCTAAGCTACGCTTTGGAATGGGCAACCAACTTCATACTTCTGACTGACCGACTCCGTGACAATTCAAAAGTGCCTGTAATTTAATTCATTAAAAATGTGGTTTAATTCAAAAAACTCCTTTGAATTTGAGTGTTTTCATGATAAATACAATCAAGTCAAGTCACTGCGTCATTGAGTTTCAGAGGTGTCCAAAAGAAACAGAAACACGAATATCTTTTGAGGCGGTAGGGCGAACCTAACGATTTAAATCTTTGTTGCTGTCATAATTTTCATGACAGCTGTCACTATGACCGTTAAGTGCGGCCACTGCTCTTACATGAAACCGTAGCGTTATGCCTGATTTCGGAGTGTTGCCGTAGCAACGCGCGTTTGTTCAGAATGCACGTACGTGTCACTTGGACTGAATGCTGCCTTTTGATGCTTATTATACTTGAGTTGACATTAGCTGCTCTGTTGACCACGTCCGTCGTGGTTGATGATGTTCTTTTTTTTTCTCAATACATATTTATTTGTAACATTGCTCCATTCAACGGGCGACGACTTGCAATTATGCTACGAGGTTCAGTGACTATGGAAACGTTTTTGATTGGAGCATGCGAAATGCTGAAAAAATCTTTTTAAATCATATTAATTATGATAAACACACAAGTAAAATGTTAATTAAATAATGTATTTCTTTGAGAAAAAAATTTAACCACGGTAAATTGGTTCGTCACGTTTTGCCTAGATTTCAGAATTAGGCACAATATGTAAATAAAATAACAGAAGCAAGCACAGCAGTTACTGTATATTAAACACTTACGTTACTGTGCACCACCATACTACTATACCTGAAATGGAAAGTCAAAAATAAGTAAAAAACAACATTACTTACAGTAAATTAAAAGCACTCAATCCCCACATTACAGTCTTACACACACCATGCAAAACAGCTCACTGAATTCCAAATTGAAATATTGCCGACGCAACCCAAACTCGAAATTTACATTTTGTCGGGCAGTTTATTCCGGTAGTAAAATATCGAGTAGTGTGTCGCGGTCCCCAGGTGTTGGTTCAAACGACGCAAGTTTCACTAATGTGCGGCTTAAATGATGACAGTGTAGCGGGACTTAGCCCACCTGTGAGGGGACCGCACTTTTTGGTACCTACTGAAAAATGGGACTCCTGATTATTTATGAAAGCCTGGTGCGAGAGTAATGGGATCTTACTTGTAAGTTGATGTTAGGTTGGCAACATTTTAGAATTATTTTTGTCGTGGAAAAAGGTAACTTTTTCCACGACAAAAATAATTTACATTTTTTAGGAATCAATTTTACAACATTAAAATTCATAATACCGACCTGCAACACTCCATTTCTTGTAGCAATGAAATAACTTAGACATCAAGTAACAAGACACCTAAATATAGACGAAGGTTTGTATCATTGCTGTACACTAAAATTGAAAAATTTCAAGCCTGTTTTCTCGTATAATCAAATTCGATTCCCTGTAGGATTCTTACAAATCACCGGTTGCTTATAAATCGTTCGTCTCGTCAGAGATTTATTCGTCTCTCTCTCGTCCAAATCCGGCTACCAAAATGTTCGTCGGTTGTAAACCGCACTTGGCGTAAATTACACACGTAGGTATTTGGCAACAGTGTTTAAATAGGGGGCGCTTAAATTTGTACCCTTAAGTAGGGGGTAATAGAGGAAGTTTGCGCGTCTTACGTAATCGAACCCCGGAGTTGGGGCTGAACAAACTAAGTTTTTATCTGTTAACTTTAGAGTATGTTACGAGTGAGTGAGGATGGATTTATTGACAACAAAACCGGCTCCTGCGAGAGTTTTGGGTGTACGATGATTTGTTTAGGGAGCCTTTGAACTCTTATACAAGATATTTACTTGACAGTGATATGGTTTGTAGCATATTTCATCGACAGTTCAACGAATTGTACTTACAGCATTTTATTAAATATAACTAACTGCCATTACCTTACCTTTAAAATTCCATTTCCATATTCCTTTAAACCGAGTTTGACAACTAAACGTTCTCAGTGTTCGCTAAAAAGCTTGAGCATCTCCTTACGTTATAATGAACGCAAATGGTCCTTCTGTGTGCACGTCCCACGATCTTCAATTACGATTCACATTGTTACTGCGGCCCACAAGGGAACTAAACTTAGCGATCTAATTGCTTGATGTCTAATCGATTGTGACTCGTGTTGTCTTGAGATCGTACCTGTCTTTACAGATAATAATAGTGTTGTAAAGGTGATAATCATTGTAGATGTAAATGTAGTCGATGTAAGATGGTTGAAAGTAATGAAAATAGGGACTGTTTTATCGGTTTGAGTCTGAGTTCTAAAAGTCTATTTAATTTATTCTGTTGTTTAAATCTTATGGAAACTTGTATTTTGTTTTGTTCAACTAGGTACATGTTTTTTTTCAGGCTTGTCTTAATTAACTGAGTAAGCTTCTAAACACTGACCGTCTTGTGTGACCAATCTGTTTTGTCCCTTTCTGTCAAATTAAAAAAAAAATTGACAGAAAGGGACAAAACAGTTCGATATCTAAAATGGGTTTATAAAGCGAATGGCCTTATTATGAATAAGACGGTGAGGGTTCAAGTTAATCGGGATACAGCAAAAAAAAAACACTGCCTTCCTTCCATTAGCTAGTCTCCCTCTATGACACACATCGTAGTTTGTCATTCACTTCAAAGGAAAATACACTTCAACAAAAACACAAATCCAAAAACAATCCTACCCTTATCACCGATCAAATAAAATAAGTTTCACACAACACAAGTCCATAAAGGCGACCGTCGCCACCCCCATAACTAAATATGTGCACAAACAAACGAATACCAATTCATACGGGGCCAGTATATCAAGCGAGTGTATCGGGCGAGTATATCGGGCTAGTAATGAAAGTGGTGTGAGAACTGAACCCGCCATTAATTGTCACAGGTGTCGATTACCGACAATACGTTTTTTCTATCGATAGTATTTTTTACGATTGCCCGTTACAGTTTGCATGACTATTTCAATGTTTTAATTTAAATATGGGTTTGGAATACATGGATTTGTTCAATGGTGTTATCTGTTGATAGTGGTTGTTTGTGTTCAAAATGAGCTGGCTTATGAATGAAAGTAAAGAAAGAAAAAAAAACGTTTGTACGTTTGGAATGGAATCATCATCAGCTGCCTTGCTTTTTAACACGCTTTTATTTGCTTGACCTGTATGTATGTATAACGAAATCTTTTTAACTTAATTTTCACCTAAGAAAAAAACAAAGACTTCTAGGAGTCTGATTAACTTGAAAATTTGCGCAGGGGTCAAGGGCCGATGAAAATACAGTAATCTCATAAATTTATAATATAATTAAAAAAAATCGTATTGAGACAAAACATTCAGAAAATAAATTACATTTTTTTTAAACACTATTTAATAGCAAACGAACAAAAAAGTAGAAAAAAAAAGTTTAAGTTAATGTAAAAATATAATAATTCTGATATTGCAAACAGTAACTAATAAAATGATCGCCACATTCGATATCAAGCACCCACGCTTTTTCACTTTTACTTTTTTATTTATTATTTCTACTTTTTAGTTCGTTTTCTTTTAAAGTGTGTTTTTTTTTTAGTTTTTTGAACTATAATTTTATTCCTAACTAAGTTGTGGTCGGCTGCCAGTCTTACCGAATGCTGCTGAAAACCAGTATTATACATGGAGCGACTCTCTGACCTGAATGTAGTAATAAATTACAAAATTACTTAGCTCCTTTAAAATTAATATTTTCATTTATTTGTGCTTTCCTTTCTAACGCTATTAACCCTTATTTTCATTTAGGCGTGTTTACAGTCAGTAAAAGTACATTAAGAATCCCCACAATGGCAAAATTTTCCTGCGAGATTTTAAGGTCAGCTATGCGCGTCTGAATAGGGCAAATAAACGTTTATTTAAATTTGTTTCTACGTTAACGATGGCAATTAAAACTTTTTTTTTGTAAAATTGCTGTTTTTTTCGTGGAACTTGAAAATGTTTATCTTCTACATAAAAAATATGTGTAAGGAGGTTGCTTTGCTATAAAATTCATTGTAAAAGGTAGGTATTCTTACTGTAGTTGTAATATCTAATACCTTCTTTTTCTTTCTTCAAATTGATTCTAGGATGAGAGTTAGAGAACTCAAAAGAAAAACTTTCTTTTTCGGGTTCCGTACCTAAAGCATATCTATTACTAAGCTTCCGCTGTCTTACCGATCGTCCATCCGTCCGTCTTTCAGCGGGCTGTATCTCATAAACCGTAACAGGTAGACTGTTGACATTTTCACAGAGTGTGTAGTAGGTATTTCTATTGCCGCTATTACAACAAATAATAAAAATAAACAAGAAAGGTGTTTGTTTTATGTTTTATGTCTTGTGTTACGGAACCCTTCGTGTACGATTCCGATTCGCACTTGGCCGGTTTTTCATTAATACGCTTTTAAAACTTATTGGAGCTTTAATTGATAGTTGATTATAATCAACAGTCTTATAAAAAAACAAACATCGTTTCTATGAAAAACATTGCTTTTCACTTTAACCTAAATATTCGGGCAAACTAAAATCATGAATAGAATTACCCTTCGAGATCAATCGCGTGTTTTGAATACCATCCTTTAAGATTAACCCTCTCACTGCAGCCAGATGGTTGACAATTAAGTTAAGCTTATTAGAATTTTTCGTTCGGGTCATTCGATAATCAAGTCGAGGTTCCAACCTACCTACAATAACACGCAGACATGATAAACTACATTGATAAAGGGTGACCGAATACATAAAAACTATTGATTTTATTTTGTTCGGTACGCCTGTTATCAATTGATTAATGCTTCAACTGGGTAGAGACAGCCTTTGTGTTCGTGCTGATATGCTAATTGATGGCTGGAGTAGGGATGATAAAAATAAAAAAACTCAAAAAAAAATTGTTTCCAAATAGTGTAAACAATATTATAAAAAGTGTCGAAGCTTAAAAAATTGCCGAGTTATAAACGTTTTAAAATAAGGGTTAGACAAGGACAGCACTATCGTAGAAGTGACGTCACGACTATGTAACTTCATACTAGCGCCATACATTGTCCGTACCGCGCGACAAGGACGGGAATAATCCCCTCCAGAAACTTTTGAAGCGTGTAGCTTCTTCATATCTCACTTTTACTATGACTTCTTTGAAATAACATTATCTTTTCGAACATTTTTAATAAAAGTCATCATACCGGTTATATATTTTTTTGTTAACGTCGTTATAGACGACTAGCTGTTGCCCGGACTTCGTCTGGGATCCAGGATAAAAAAGGCAAATGTCCTTACCAAGATCATAGTCTACCTTAATGTAAAGTAAAAGTAAAAATAATCTCTTTTTTTACCATTCAAAAGTTGCAATATGGATTTATCGTTGGTCACAAACTAGGCACAGCTTGTATCTTGGGCACCATTAATGTGCCAAATTTTAGCGTGTAAGCGTAACAAACTTAATTTCTCATTTATAATATTTTCGCATTATTTATAGTTAGGTATGTATAGTTATATGGGAGCAGTGGTGGCCCAGTGGTAACGGTCCCGACTTACGAGTTGTAGGTCGTGAGTTCGAACCCAAGCAGGCGCTTTACTTTGTGTAAAATAATTTAATCATCACTGCTCTCAAAACGGTGAAGGAAAACATCGTGAGGAAACCGGCATGTCCTAGAACCAAAAATTCGAAGACATGTGACATCTACCAACCCGCACTGAGCCCGCGTGGTGGATTACGGCTCACTACCTCTCATAGAGCGGAGGCCTGTGTCCCAGCAGTGGGAACGTTATAGGCTGATTATGCTTATGTATAGTTAGGTTTATTAGCTCCTTCTCTGTTAAACTCATAAACACAATGTCACACCATAATTTCAACATTTTCATCCCATAAATAAATAAACCACAAAACTAAAGTGTAACAAACCCTAAACGTTGTACACACATCCTCTTGTTCACATCGTAAGCACTCTATAACTGTATAAAACCAACACTACTACGTGACACAAATAATTTTCACTTAGACCGAAGTGTTGCGAACACTAAGAAATAAGTAGCGAGTACATAAATCGGTACACAAGTTGCAGGTACAAGACACAGTGTTGAGGAAGCTTTGTTTAAACAGTACAACAAACTTAAATCCTCGAGACCTGTACCGCAAAATAAGCACAGCACAGATGGGCCTAGAAGCTGTTTTACCAATTTGCCAACTTAACTCTTACGTCCACATGCACCTTTTAGGACTTTTGGGACAAATTTTTTGTTGGTCATGAACAAATATGTAGATACACTAACAGCGTTATAAGTTGAATGATGACAAGAGACATGATTTTTTAAGGTGTAAATAATAATTATTATTCTATTCTATTCTATACCTGGTAGAAACAAAAAGATCATGTGTTAGGGCCATAGAACGAAGAGTTCCGTTATCTTACCATTGACACAAAATTGATAGTAGGCATAACGAGACGAAAATAGCTGTGTATTTATAGCTTTTACCGTAAACACGCTTAAAATAGCGAAATGTGCTCAAACATCGATTTATTTCACCAACGTCATAAAACACTTAAATGGAGATAATGGTTATCAAATTTAAGATACTTAACCCTAATACTAATCGTAAGTTCTTTGCGGAATATTCGCCTACTTGCATTTTAGCTATCGGCCTCCACCAATTGTTTGGTTAGGTAATAGACGGCACGGGGCTTAACGGACCTGGCCGACATCACATGCTTACATTTAGAAACGTTAATTACCTATTAAATTTCACGCATAAACGATTATCTTGATTCATTTGTGTAAGTTCGGCTTTCGATTAACGTTGTGATCGTGGTGCATTCGATCGTGTATTGATAATTTTTCCAGTGTTCAGTTCTAACGTGCCTCCAAACTTTATCGACGACCACAGATAAATTGACTGATGGAAACTCTGTTGGCGAATGAAATGATTTACGTAAAGCGTTTCAGAAATCAGACGTGAACAACAGACAATATGCATATGTTGATTGATCGAAGAGTTCCAACTACTTGACGGTTTAGTATATTTTCAAATCATGTGAAGTCATGTGTAAAAATTGAAGAAGGACGCATTGATCGGTCGCCTACGACACCACACACATTTCGTTTAGTTGACTTTATAACTTTTAGCGTGGGAGGTGCTACTAATCCCTATTTTTCTTGGCATCATCACGGTTCATTGCGCACAGGGCGCTACGGTTCCATTGTGTATTTTATATTGAAGTTTTAATAATTGCGCCCACGGCCTTGGTGAAAAATAAACAAAAGCAGAAAGTGTATTCGCGACCTGCCTCAATATAAACATGCGGTACCAACAATAGGTGTAAAGCACTTTAAATAATAAATCCATATTGAGTTGGTTTTACGAGCGCATTCTGATCCGAACACCTGTCTGTAATAACGTCCTGTGTGCACTGCGTAACATATAATTTGTGTACAAGGTTTATAACTGCTACATCACTTTGCTATGATTGCCTACTTTATGGAGCAAAAAAAGTGTTTTTATGCTTATTTGTGAAGTTTTTTAAACTTTAAGTTTTTCTGTATCTCTAAAGTCTTGTCATCACATGCCTTTAGCGTTTTGTCTGTTAATAAAATTCTAAGAAACAATCAATGGATGCGATGAAGTAAAATGCACACAGCCCTTTAAAAAACCCATCCAAAAATTTTACAATGCTCTTTTCGTATCACTTTATTCGGGTCTAATTAAGAGAGTGGACAAAACGTTTTGTGCAAATTTTGTTGTTTTTACTATCATCGATATTGGCGATTAAGGGTGGATTTCACCAATGAAAATGAACGCCAGTGTCATTATTTTCTATGGAATATGGACACACTGACAGCTCTTAAACGCGTTTTAGATGACCTGAACGCGTTTAGTAACATTGGTGAAATCACAAAGCTTAGATTATAGTGGACACTGTTACATGGAAACAATTGAAATCAATTCAGTTTTTTTGTTGTTGAAAAATCACGTTTATTTTTGACTTGATTTTGTTTTTACTAGTGTGGTAGGAACCTACTTAAATGAATATACAAAAAAAAAAAAAAACTTTTTCACAAATATCAAAATGAACGAGTCGCTTTTTCAAGAGTTTCTTTGTAGCTGCTTCATAAAATTATTTTTATCTGAGAATCCATTACAGTTTTTCTAGCAAAAGCCAAATTGCTGACGCCCTTTCATAGAACTTGATTTTTCAGATTTCAGATACATATTTAATCTACTTTTGATAATTACTGGATCTCGATTATTGGCTTTTGATGGCCACCCTCATCTAACATCTGAATGGTCCAATCAATCATTCATCTTCAGAAATAATAACCTAATTTAACAATATTTTCAAACAAAACCCCACATTATTTAACTGAACAATACCAAACATCATTTAAAATTTCCTATAGTCATGATTCAAGTTATAATATGCCTTTTATCTGCCTTCCATCGTTTCAGTTACATTAAAAATAAATGGAAACCAGACTAATTGAAAAAGAATTACCATTTCGCTTTTCAGATACAATTTTAAATATAAATTGATTTGGTTTGTGAACGGCCGACTTCCGTTATTGACACGTTGCCCAGAAAATTCTCACTGAGAGGCTAATCACGAATCTCGGTATCTTAAGTTGTTTTAACAGCGTTTCTTGAAGTCTTAAGCCCGTCAATATATCCGGTTAAGCTTTCTTTACCCAATTAATTAGCTGTTATGAAGATCAAAGACACACCAGTTTGAGATCTCTGTGCTAAGCCTCCGTCCCATTCAACTTGGTAACGAGCCTGACAGTTTAAGTTTGCTCCAATCCCTCTAATACAATGTACAGCGTGACTTCTGTCAATCAACTACGTATCTCAGTTTGCACCGACACCGCAGATTTACGCCTACCAATATCAAATTCAACACCAATTTCGTTAACGATAGAGTTGTTAATAGAGTGCGATGCTCGATCGCTTACGTCTTTGTGTAAGACAATGAAAGTTTATCCGTTTTATTAGCGATCCACACTGAATAAATTTACGTGGTCTTTGTAATAGTGTTTAGTGAGGATTAAGTGTTAAGGTTTGACTCGACCGTCTGCAGTTCGGTCGCGTTCGATGGATAATATTGGCGTTAATCTGTTAGCGCCTGAGGAAGGGAACGTTAAACAGATATTCGGATTTCTCCAATGTTTGTGTTGCGAAGTTGTACGGGGACGGTATTAAGGGATACGTGTTATTAACTTCGAGATTCATCGTAGAATGAGATTTGATATCTCAGCTTCTGTTTTTCTTGTAAACTTCGCACCTTATTACTTTTATTTGAACTGATTTTATCTGATTCTGTGATAAGTTTGTTCATGATCTGTCAAAGTTGGAAAGATCTGTCTTAGAGTCTAGTCTCAGGCAAAATTTTCATTGCTTATCTCTCTCGACACTAACGTTGATAGAGAAAACTCTTTTATCATAAATTTGTATTAAACTGTAAAAAAAATTGGGCGATTTTTATAATTATTTTCGTGCATAGATCCAGATTAACTAGGTATTCAGAAATTGATAACATCAATATATACATAGGTACTTAAACGAATAAGTAAACAGTCTTAGTTAATGATCGAGCTGTGTTTGCAGTGCAAAGGAGACTCTATTGCCTCAACAAATATTCATTTACAAGCAACCAGTGTGATTATCCCATTGTATTTATTCTATAATAAAAAAATGAGCTTTTTAAAACGGTATGAGAACATAAGAATATTGTTTCGAAGGCTTGAATGTGTTTTTGCGTTACAAAATTTTCATCGCAATGCACTGTAAATAATAAAGCGGAACATCGTAATACTTGTAGGTACTTACAGTTCTATTAAGTCCACTAAAGAGAGAGTCTAGCCAGTCCGTTAGCGAATTGCAGCAAAATTCGCGGAAGCACCTTATTACTTTGTCTCAACATTTCAAACTTACGTTAAAGAAAAAAAAATCTGTTACGAAAACATTACAAAAGCATTCAAGATACAAAATCGATACGACTAACGTCTTAAGACGAGCACAATACGTCGACAGATAACTCCAAATCGTATTGGCTTCATAAGGAAAGAATCCCGATACAAATATATTTTTTGCAGTCACATTCATAAACCGCGTCTATTTCCTTGTAGGGATTGTGTGTCTGTTACGTTGGTGGAAATGCTCATAACCGCACGCAATTCGTTTGAATTTTTTTCTCGTATCAATACCCAACGGTCGACCGATCACCCGCCAATTGAATGGAAACACTCGAATTTTTCTACAAGTTTTAGACTTCGTGTGTGGAAGAAATATATAGTGGAATGGCGGTCATTGACAAGTTCTCGCGTTTGTAGGAAGACTTCCCGGCTTGAATATTGCAATAAGTGATACTCAAAGTTATTTGAAATCTTAAGCCTGATTATAACGGTGTGATTTCATTGCCATAACTTGAAGCAACAATTAATGTTAAAACAGTAATGCAATATCAGTGATGTTTTAATTTGATTGTACCCATGCCACAGAGACACTTGCATCGTGTGGATGTAGCTTTAAGTGTGGGCGCGCAGCGGTCGTGTCATGCAAGGCTCGACTGCGCGCCGGCAGCTTATCTCAATAGCGATAGAGCTGGCTATAGTTCCACCGCGAACGGATCGCTCCAGATATATAAAAATGCTATTCTTTTAAAAGAACACGAATTCGAAAAGCGAAAATTCGATCATCCATTTCGAACTGTCCGAAAACATAAACAAAAACACATCAACGCTTCCTTTTATCTACGCATTTCCATTTCAAAATGCATTTTAAAAAAAACATACGTTTGTAGAACAGCCCCAAGCCCGTTCGTCGGCTTGTTCCGGATATTGAAGCACGTAATCTAACTACAGTGTGTCTCCATAGCAATTTATCGAACGATGAATGGCCCACCCATTATTTCCAACCCTTAACCTAAAGCTTATTAATATCTACATAATTTATTGTAAATTGCATTCTGCAGTGAAGCCGTGCGTGGTGTGGGATTGAATCTTAAAATGTAGGCTCAGTTTATTTTCTCTTTTGGCATAATAATCAACTGTATGAATCGGTCGAATAGGTGTATCATATTATTACACATATGTATGACACACCCAACACAATGTTTGCTGTTCAGTCTGAATGGAATTATTGCAACTATTTAAGTACCTTCTTTATTTTAGTAACCAACATCAAAAACAAATTCTACCTTCTCATGAGCCTTTAGAGCGATAAAGCGAAAGCGCTTTTCCATCGTATGTCATTTATCGAGTGTTTTTTGTGAATAAGATAGTAAATAAATGTGGGTAAGACTTTTGAAAGATGATCTTAACTAATATCATAAATGCGAAAGAAAGTTTGTTTATTTGTTACGCTTTCACGCTAAAACGGCTGAACGGATTTCGATGAAATTGGACTCATGCGTAGACCATGACCTGGAGAAGCACATAGGCTTCTTTTCATCGCAGGCGAAGTCGCGGGCAACAGCAAATTATTAAATTAATGTATTCTCAGAATATAAAAAAAACTCCTGAAACCCAAGCGTTTATATTTCCATTTATTACTCAGCGAGTTTTCCTGAAATAAGTAATCACCTTTAGGCACCTATTTATTTACCCAAAGTAATATAAAATATTCAAGATTTATCGACAAGAATCGGGGACTAATCGTACGAAGTGGTTTCGACAATTACCGCGGTAATTTATCATCGAACATAAGCCGAATAACTTAGTAGAAATATCACCCCATTTTCTCGTAATTTCAAGGTTTACTGTAAGTACGGACGCTTTTAAGTGGACATCATTTGTGAATAAATGATTAGAGAAGTATCGACTTGATCAGCTTAACTATTTGACTACATGCGGATCTAATGCGCAGAAAAGAAAATACCATCAGAGGAGGTAATGACATAAGTATAATGTGCCAGCTGATCTGTAGTGCTATTCTGTAACCAGCTCACCACGAAAACCCAGGTGAAGTGAGCGTTAACTGAGATGTCAGTGCCACTGATGCTAGGGATTGACCAAGAGGCGATGACGCTGACAGCTCACTCCACGCAAGTTCTGTAAAACGTCACCGTGTAAACATATGTGAAGTGAGCTGATATTAGTATTTGTTTAATATAGTGTATAGTGTATGTGTATAATGGGCTGTAGTGCGACTTGCCAAGATTACATGCAAGTTTGTACGTTTCATGTTCACATAACTTTATGAACTTAAGTATCCTTGTGCAAGTTTTCAGCGCAAGTATTCTTGTCAACTATGTTCGGATTGCTAATTGGCCATAATGAAAACACTTTGAATGACATAGTGATTTGATTCGAAGAAGCTTTAAGCTCAATGTTCTTGTTTGTTACCAAAACATAGTGTATTTTGTAATTGTTGTACAATATTGTGGTTGTTTTAACATAACATCACGACTGTAATTTCCAGAGGGTAGGTGTACCTATAGTATATTCACATTTTTCCAGTTATGTTAAAGTCCTTTTACGTCAAAACCTAACAATAAACATAACGTCTAGAAAGAAGTCGGAGAGCAGTGGTGGCCCAGTGGTAACGGTCCCGACTTACGAGTTGTAGGTCGTGAGTTCGAACCCAAGCAGGCGCTTTACTTTGTGTAAATAATTAAATCACCACTGCTCTCAAAACGGTGAAGGAAAACATCGTGAGGAAACCGGCATGTCCTAGAACCAAAAATTCGAAGACATGTGACATCTACCAACCCGCACTGAGCCCGCGTGGTGGATTACGGCTCACTACCTCTCATAGTGAGGAGGCCTGTGTCCCAGCAGTGGGAACGTTATAGGCTGATTATGCTATGATTATGCTAGAAAGAATGAAGTAAAATATTTATTTGAACGCAGGTTGTGAAGCACAAAATACAAATATTAAAAATAACAACAACAATAGTGTGTGCCTCACGGCTGCGCCAAAAGGGTTAACTTCAGCATTAATGCCAAACAGATGCTGTCTGACGCTGGTTTTCTAATGAACCTTTAGGGACAAGTGAGTTGTACTCCCCGTGCAAACAGTTTCAACATACAAAATATGTAATGTTATACTAATAAATAAATAAACTAGCAATTGAAACAGTAAAAAACGAAAACAACAAGTACTGTCTCAGTAAAACCCGTCTAAAGCTTACTCGACTCGTCCGCACCAAGCCTTAGCCCCGAAGAGCTTCAAATACAGAATGTATGTGCCACTCGGAGCACCATTCAGCTATAATGTAGGACTTAATGAGTCTAGTGATGCACCATTAGGTCACACATTTCCGTAGAATCGTGCGACTTATGTGGGGAGGATACGTTGTTTTCTTGTTTTGTTTTTGCTTGTGGTTGGACTTCGAAGACTGGATTCTGGATTTAGTTAATATTTTTAAAAATCTACTTTAAAAAATACTCCTTTTTGAAGTTACTTTTCTAGTTATCTTAACGGATTTCAGATTAGCAAAAAGTTAAATTTATCGAAATTAAACTGTGCGCTCCCGGTATTCGAGTTATAATAATCAATTAAGTTTCATGTTTCCCGTGATGGTTATATCCAGAATAATAAATGAGAAACACGGAAAACGTAACTACAATAAAAATAAAACATTGGAAAACTTCCGCCCATCCGTTTCTACCTCACAAAACAACAACAAGATACATCAGATCCGAAATACACCAAAAGACAGGCATGTAAACGAAATTTAATTTTAACACTAAAATGTTCTTACCGCTTGTTAAATTACAATATAAAATGCTGGCTCGTTCAGACCGCCTGGTATCTCTCACTCGCCGATAGCTATCATAGTAAATCACTGCACTAGCGTCTGCTGAGAAATTTATTTTTGAAAGCGACTATTTAAATACTGCTAAATAACTACACGTATGTTCTATGAATACCTACTTGGTAGTTGGATCAGTTGTGAGAATTGGATAGGATATTTGCTATGGATTTTTGGGTAATATGTTGTTAAGAAAATCTGTCAAAGGTCGAGGTTGTCACTTGTCAGTCTGTGGCGTATTATGCTATGTAGATATGGTATATTACATACATACATAACATCACGCCTTGTTTCCCCGAAGGGTTGGGCAGACGTGTAACTATAGTACACCCACATTTCGCCAGTTATGTTTTTTTTGAAGTCCCATGTAATAGGGGGCGAGCCTAATGCCATCAACCGGGCACACATCCAGATACATATTCATGAGAAATTCCAGATAGAAAAACCCAATATCACGTTGCCCGACCTGGGAATCGAACCCAAGACCTCATGGGGATGGTATATTATTCTGTAAAATAGTCTGTTTTCTTAAAAAATATAAAATAATTCACTGAGTTAATAATTCAATTAGTTATTTTTAGGAATGCATGATGTTAATTTGTCCAATATTTTGTGTAAGAGTTGTTATTTAAGATAACCTAGATTAACTAGCGAAAAACGTGCACAAAAAATAATTCAAGCATTTAAAATCATAATTCAGCAAGATCCCATAGAATTATTGCACATTTAAATTCATTTGTCAAGAAAAACAAAGGCACCGACACATTTCGCACATGACATCACAAGTCTCACATAACATTGTAATGCTCGGCGCATGCGTCTCGCGTTGCATAATGCATCTAATGACGCGACCCGTTGCCCTTCCGTTTCCTGCTCTGCATTAATTAGCTTTTACACAGATTGCGCTTACCGTAAGGTGTTGCCAGATATTGGGTGTTTTTTGAAGTGCTGGTAAACGAAGCTCGAGTGGGATCTAAAGAATTTATGCGTTGACATGTCATGTGGGAGGGGCTTAATAAATAAAGATGGTTGCTATGTTTGTAGAGGTTTTTTGCTTGGTAACTGCTGCATAGATTTTACTCAGATTTGGTATAGAAGTGGTTATATAGGAAGAGTTATTAGATAAGGATACTGCTGCTTTACTGTCAGAATAACTCAAGACCTTCTCATGTACGTTGTCCCGCAAGCGCCCTATTAACACGAATAAAATAAAATGAAGCATCGAATTCCCTTTAATTACTTATCATTTAAATAGGTATGTCGCGTTGAAAGTCTTTAGGGGTATTCGGATAATTTTATTACGATTATAAATCAATGTCCTGTAAAACTTGATAATCCGAAACAGCACACGACTGCAAAATTACGGCGCAGCCTTTCTCTTACGCACACAAACTAACTTGTACACACACAAGCACTATCATACTATGTAAATAGAGACAGTAAGTTACATGTGTGATGAAACCATTTGCGCCTTGCTCATATATCCGTTTCCGTGTTAGATTAATTGGCCCGTAACGCACGGAAGGATGTATAACTGTCACAACTCATGTAAATTTCTGGAGTCTTAGAAATGCGTCGAGCAAGATGCTGCTCGTATAAATATCATCATATTTAGAATTGTTCATTATTTATTATAGTCATTCGTAGTGCTAATGTACAAGGCAATATCGAGAAACTTAAAATGCATAGCGTCCTTTATATTAACGAAAACCGTATCATTAATTTTCATAGCGAAATAAACCGCGTGATGAACCCTAAATCTGTTTTAATATAACATCTGCGTAGCATTGTTGGATACTAATCTAATTAACCTTAGACACGAGTCCAAATGTGTTAACGGGCGGCTCGGGAAGCCGGGATCGGGCTTGAGAGCACGGCAATCCGACGCTTATTGTGATCGGCGTAGGTGCCGGAATCCGGCGCGTAGCCGTCTCATTAGCATTCATCCTGCGCTCGCGGCCGCGCGCTCCCGAATAAAGCATCTGTTAAATGTCTCGTGCTAGCTAAACTTACCCGTAATTATCTGTTAACATTCCCAAGTTTGACCTCGCGAAAATCTTGCGAATACTCCCAAACTCCGGTCCGGTCCACCGGAGGCGTTTTACTTCCCTGATAATCGGGCTCATGGAGATTTTTAATGAAAAAGATTGTTCCCCGTTATTTAGAAAGTTTGCAAAAGGGATCCAGTCTGAAGTTTGTTTTGATTTAGTGTTACGCACCCAACGTTGATTGTGTTCTTCTACGCGGTTTTGTATCGGATTAGATGTAATTAAAAAGAAAACCCGGGTCTGTTATTAAATCATTCTCATTCACTGGGATCAGTCGCACGAATTAACACCTTTTTTAATTTTTCGCGCGTCAATATTTATGAAAATATAATCGCGCATTTGCCTTTATTTTCTTTTAAAAAGTTTATTTAATCATTCGAATCCACATCCGACCCGTATCGCAAGGCTTTTGTGAAAGACAACCATTCATTTTATCGATGATTCAAACCGTATCCATTCGGGCCGCTAATGGTTTTCAAATAAACCAGTGATGTTAATGGTTCTGAATTTGTATAAAAAGGGTGAAATTGAGCTAATTGATAGGACGTGCGCCCTTTGTTTGTATGTTATTGATTCCTGGTGTTAGATATTTGGAAATTGATACTAGAAGTTAACTCTCCTACCCAGTCGAATGTCGGATACTAAAACAAATTTTATAGTCATAATAAACGTAAAAAAAATCCTAGATTACTATCTGGTGAGCAATATTTTTATATGTACTTGACTTTGATTCAGTGCACTCAGCAATTACTGCTGTAGGGATATCGCACAAAATCTTTTATTCCACACTGTCATAAATAAAAGTTATTTCCTATTTAAAAACAACTCTAATAACCATGCAATCAGTTGAAAAAATATACAATATTTTAACAGAGCGGCTCAGTTAATGGCGGCTATAAATCATCATATTTTCATTTAATTACTTTAGCGCAGGTATTTTCTTTCAATGGTACGGCATTTTATTTTATTTGCATCATCAGCTCGTTTCGGAAGAGTCAATAAAGCATGTCATAAGTCCGCATTAATCATGAGGCGTGACTGACAGTATTATTCAGTCCGACCTTATCGTTTGAAAGTGAATGTATTTTGATAGATTCGCAAAGGTATGATGTCCCTATATCGATTTTCAATTAATCTTTTGTCCCCTTTTGCGTTTAGACAGATTCATTTTTCGTTACGTTGTAAGTGATATATTTATTTATTTTCATTTTCTTGTGTTTGCGAGGATAGACTGGTTGCTCGAATGCTCGGGATCCGGTCTTCGTCGTCTCATTCCTCTGTATGTTAAACAAACAGACGTGAACACAAACATTGAAATCGTATGGCGATGTTATTCATTCCTATCTTACTCGTTGTCATATTTTTACTTAACTCTTTTGTAGCGTTTATTTATGTTGTGTTGTTTTCAAATCAACCTTCTGATTCAGTGGTTTTTGTTTCGTCATTTATGTCTTCATCAGTTGCAAATATAACACAAAAAAATATCAACTATTAAAAATGCAATAAAATATTTACACTCTTAAAATACAGCACTACAACTACAGACTTGGTTGTTCCAATCAATTTGACACTCAATTTGTAGCCAAAGCTTTTTCAAAGTTTTTGAAATTCGCAAATTAATGCAACATCGATAACTACGTCATACCTTTAGAACTGTATTAAAAGGATCTTGGAATAGCATATAAGTCTGTAGATACCTACATCTATTTCCCTGTGAAAACATTATGATCCTTTTTTACAGTGCAAATAGGCTGGCAATGAAGCGGTAGCAAAAAAGGCTCGTTGAATAGCCGTCTGCACCGGAAAGTCGGAAAAAATCGACACAGATTCGCGCCTGTCCGTTTTATTAATGATCGATATGTGAATAAACAGTCGACGTGCTGTGAATAGATGAGATCACGGTACAGCAACAGATCTGTAGCACCATACAACATATTAACAAAAATAAATGCTCAGAAACCAATAAAACTACTATGTACACAGCCTTATTGCATTCATGGGAGATTCACGTATTCATTTTTAATCTTGTTCAGCTTGCATAACGGCCATCAAAGCATTTAACATCGTGTAGGTAAGCTATAAAACAATATAACAGTGGTAGCCCCGAGATAACGGCCGCGACTTACAAGTTGTAGGTCGTAGGTTTGAACCCGGACAGGCGCTTTTCTTTGTGTAATTTATTTTATCACCTTTGCTCTCAAAATGGTGACGGAAAACTTCGTGAGGAAACCGGCATGTTTTAGAACCAATCATTCGAAGACATGTGACATCTACTAACCCGCACTGCAGCGGTCCGCGTGGTGGATTACGGCCCACTGCCTCTCACAGAGAGGAGGCCGTTGGTAACAGCATAGGCTGATTATGCAAAACTATTGAACTATACCTATTATGCTGCTAAATATAAAAATCAAAGAAAAGCCGGCAGGAGGTAGTTTTTGAAAATGTTATATTTCCTGTTTGTTTATATACTAATCGCGTCATACGCACTGCGTTGAACACGTGTGGCTTACGCAGAACTGGCCAGCGCGTTGTAATTTAACGTTCCTTACATACATAGTTATTTCGGGATTCGTTTCCTTACTAGTGAATGTCCGCGTTCAAATTACTTACAACATACCTTCGAGTGTAGTTATTCCACATTCCTTCCTGAGACATTTTTTAACGCGAATTAATTTAAAAACAAAACATACTTTCAAGAATAATTCATGATAAAATAGACGTTACTTTATTAAATTTCCTGCTACCTGCACAGCCAGCTCGCAGGCTCGGTAAGGCTTCGTTTTATGGCCCAATTTAAAAAATGTTTCACATTATATGGGGGGAAATAATGCAGTGTAGTCTTACAGAGAAATTAGGGGGATTAAATATATTTTGTACTTATATTCCTTGAGAACGAATTATGAAATGACTAAAACCGTTTGAAGCAGAAAGAAGAAGCGTGAAACGTATACCTAATTTATTTGTTCCGAAACAAGACCCAAAAGTTTATTGGTTTCATGTGACCCTCCAATCAAAATGGTTCCTAATTTACTGTTTCAAATGGGTGCCTACTCCCATTGAAACAAAGAAAGAAGTGGTCAAACAACTCACACGATCAAAAGCCAAGTTTAGTTTTTTTTTAATTGGGGACAGAAGTTACCAAGTATTCCGTGATCAAAGGAGAGGAAGATTGGCGATAAGTTCACCGAGGGGCCTCCACTGAACCTCCAACATTTGTCTAACCTTGGAATGCCTCCTTTGAAATTGTGAAAACTAATTCGAAGCAGTTCTGTGATTACTTCCATCTGATCTTTTTGTGGCCGTATTTAATGAAATTGAAAGCTTCCCTTTGTTGGGAAACTATTCGGGAGACATACCTTCAAATAAAGTATCTTTCTCGGTCAAATTATTTTGCGACTAAAGCTTAGGCTTACGGTTTCTATGTGAGTTACTCGAGTATGGGTACACGTACGCATATTACGAAGGTATGTTATTAAACATTAGACACATTGTGTATTTTAATAGGGGCGTAGCTCCGTCGGTTGCCTGTTTCACTCCAAGTTTTAGAAGTTCTGAGAACGCATCTTCCCGGGTATTGTTTAAAGTTTATTAAGTTTTGAACATTGCATGACGTAAGTCGACGTAGACTGGTAATGAACTGAACACAAGGTGACTATTAGACTATTTCACGGTTTCGCTATTCAGCTGTTTTGTTCCACGTCGTATTTGTTAACATTGGAATTATTCTAGAATTTCGCAGCGGAAAGTTAGCGCTGTAGTCGGGAACGACGAAGTTAGTTATTTGACAAAATAAAAGTGTGTTAAATATAAACATTGTGTTTGCTAGGGAATTGTGTAAAAATACAGTGTATAGAATTTTACTCGCTTGTGTCATGTGAGTAGATGAGTTGGCTTAATGTTTTGGCTGATAGATTAAGTTTCAGCCATTTTTCGTTTTAAACAGTGCATTTAACAGTTTAAAATTACATTTACCAAAATCTGTATGGCGCCCAGCCGGGACCTTTTAGACCCAGGTGGGCGCCAGTAGAGACAGACTGACTAAAATATTATTCAACCCACGACACACACATTTATAAAACCCTCCCTAGAAAACAATACTTTCCCGCATTACCTACCGCAGAACATCTATATAAAATTTCGGAATTTCTATATAGGTGCGTTCCTTCCAACTTCATCTTACAAAGCAAACATGGGTCGGTCGTCGGTGTAATTAGTTAAGGCACGGTTAAGTTTAAGACATGACGCTGCAACAAGTTCGGCTGCATTAACTTGTGATCAGCCCCGAGCATCGCTGATGTTCACTTGTTCACGTCACTACTGTAAAATGGAGCATTTTCTTAGAGTGACGCTCTTTGTGAATTTCGTTGCAATGTTTTGGAGCTTCTCACTAAAGTTTTTACTTTGTTAAGATCTTTTTGATTGACGAAGACGGTCTCTAGTTTTATCATGATGTTTTAGTAAGGAGTTGAGTTTAAATAAAATTATGTTTATACGTCATTACTTCTTAATAGTTTTACGTTGTTTATCCTAGTGATGATGCTAAACTAATTGACTTCAGCTGTATTTTCTATTTCATGTTATATTTCAATGTCTTCAAAAGTCAGCATGTTTCGCTTGGAATTTGTTTTCAAAATAGTTTTAGTAGTTAGGTTAGTTAGGTAGTTTTGAAAAGAAATGTAAATCACTTTTGAATAGTAGACGTTTCACTTCCAAACTTTTCGTTTTGTTTAGTTTTTTGCACATCATTAGGTACGGTATTGCAGTTAAATTAGCCGTAATTAAATATATATAAATATAATAAAACACTTGGACAGAAATTTCTCTTGTGTGGTAAACCAATTCACGCCTAATGAAATTCACACAATTCTGTACAAAAAATGTACGTCTTCATTAAATATCTATTGATGTCGGTAGTTAGGTTCTACGATACTTGATACGCTTGACGTAGCGAATGACTGCCAACACTTGTCCTATTGTTATTGTCAATACATGAGGTTTGCCTTATTCTCTTCTTGTAGATGTCTGCGTAGTTTCGACGAAAAACGTTGATATTTTTGGTCAAAAAAGCACTCCTTTTAGTCATACTGCAAATAATTTTTGTTAAAATAAAATTAGGAAGCACGTAGAAACGTATATCGGTGTTTAATGTTGTACGTAATAGAGTTTATGTATTATTTCTGTCCAGCGAATCAAAACATGTTTAATTACCACTGGAATATTAAAACATATTTTGAATTGAGGCAAATATTTCAACAAACAGTATTAAATTCCATTCATAAATTCCACATATCATGTTCTGGCATGTGGAATTTATCAGCGAATTTCACAAAAGTTTATTACGGTTGCACAAATATAATTTTTGCCGGCTACCCGCGGCTGCCCACGCGTGGATGTCGGAAATTATCACACGGTAACGTCCTACCTTTTTCTCCTTATAACATCAGCTATCCGCCAGTGAAAGCCCCGTTAAAATCGGTCCAGCCGCTTCGGAGTTTAACCCGAACAGACAGACAGACAACAAAAAAATTAAATAAAGTTTTTTGTTAAAAGTACCTACGGTATACACTTTCATATGCATTTAGTAAAAAGCTGTTATATTGACATTACAAACACATACTTCAATTTTGTTTATTTATGTAGTTAACAGAGAAAGCATGCATATTCAACTTAACAGAGAAATCATGAAAGCGATTCGAGGAATGTGTTCTTACATGGAGCATCCCAGACATATTTCCCATTTTCTTCCCATTGTCTGTATTTCAATAAAACAGCAGAATTCAAAACATGGATTTTTCTTTGTTTTGCCATCGTCCATTATTAAGGAATTTAGAAATAATCCTTTATTCACTGCATTCTTGTTAGCACATATTTGTTCGATTGTTCAATTCGATCGAGCTTCATTCCGGGAAATAATAGCGAATGTTCCATCAAAGTGTATTATCGAAGCAGTTAATACGTCAATAATGGGACTGTTCAATAGTGAGGCGAAACAATTCCGTCGGTGGTCGTTTGTCGCGTCACTATTATTCGTGCTATCGAGTTTCTATGTGCGGCTACATTTGAGCAGCCTTAATAACAGAGATCCATAATCCATTCTCCATTACCGTCCTTTGTGCGCTAAACGTTTATTGGCGGAAAATCATTTTGGCCTTTAAACTGGTCCCTCGTTTGATCGACTTTCAGTTTGAAGTACAATAGCTGTTCAGGTTCGGGGTAGTTTCATGACAAACTAATACGTGCTCCCAAATGGAATGGCAACTGGGAAACGATCGGTAATTTGTTCATGTTGAGCAGTTGTTTACCTTCTGTTTGTAGCTCAGAAATTTCTGTGAAATATCATGCTATTGAATTGTTTAAGCGTCACTTTGTAATGGATGTGTTGCTGAACTGTTACGTCAAATACGAAATCAGTTCAGGAAAAGGTGGGAATTATTTTTAGATGATGCTCGATGAATGCAACTTTAGTTTCTTTGGATTTGTGTCACCGCAATAGATTTTTTTTGTGCCCGGTGCAGATTTTTTATGACAACTTAGGTTACTAGGCAACCATAAGTTGTTATTTTGGTCAACCAATCAACACAACTTCAGCGAACCAACATGAATCCCAGTAGAGTTATTTCCCGAAGTCCAAGTTTCCAAGAACCAAATCAAAATCTACATAAACTCATTCAACCACGCTAAATCCTCCGACATTCTAACCACTTTATCTTAAACCAACGATCCTCTAAATAAAATACACTCCACAAGCAACTGATTCAATTTCCCGGACGTCTCGCCGACGCAGGCCGAAACACCGGAACGCATTCGCCGTAACCCCAAGAGCTTGTTTCTAGTTGACGTCTATTTGCATGGCTAACCACCCTTAAACCCCGGGCCGTGGTCAACAATGGGAACGTTTAGCAATTCGCACTCATAATGAAGTTAAGCGGGGATTGCAGACCACCCCTATGAATCGGAATAGATAACAACGTTTCATCGTAACGGGCTTTATAAACAATACATTTAATATAACAGATTAATTCATTTGTATGCAGTTTACGGTGGAATTTGTATCGGTTTTGGTGGAAAAAAACTTTACTTTGACTGCCGTTGGTGTTGTGGTTGCGGGCGCTACTGTTGAGCATGAGGTCCTGGGTTCGATTCTCAGGTCGGGCAATGTGTTATGGAATTTTTCTATTAGAAACGCAATAGGAGCCTGGAGTCTGGATTTGTGCCCGGTTGTTGGCAATAGGCTCGCTTTCTATTACATGGGACTTTAACCATAAAGTCTCGTACACACTGGCGCGCGCGCCACTAAGGTGAAGAGATATGAGGAACTGGTGGTCTGGTGGGCAACTGCCCGACGATTGATGCAGTCGGGAAGTTTATATATGTTAGCTGCGCGGTAAACTCTGATTTCGCGATGCAGGATTTGTGTGACGTCAGTGTGATGTGTTGTTCGCATGTAGCGGTGTAGATGCCACCACAAAGGCACCGCCAGTCGCGCGATGAGCGGTGTCTTTGTGTCGCGCTGAGGCGTCGCGCCGTTTTACGGTAGCCTTAACTGTCGAAATGTGGGTGTACCTCTGACTAACCTTCCGAGGTAAACAGGTGTGACGCAATGGTTTTAGATTTCTTTGAAAGATGGAATACACTATATGATAGTATTTTTTTCTAAATATTATGGTGTAAAGGTACCCAGTAGGTACATCAGGTTTTGTATAAAGTAAATTACTCTCAGCATGGGGTCTCACCACCAAACAACTTATGACTAATTTTGAAAAAAAAACATAGATGGCAGCATAGGTTGTAATTATGGAATTAAAAATCATTAGAAAGCGATAAATGTTTTTTTTTTGATGATGCAAAATAAGTAAAAATCAAGACTTCCTTGCTTAATGCTGATTTATCTTTTTCATAATGCAAGTATTTTTTACCAAAAACATAAATGAAGCCTTTAACTTCAATTCGGACCCATAATATGATTAAAGCAGCCATCAAAATCAACAGTAATAATCATTTTGTTTAGAGCTCTTTGCAATAGATGGCGTTTTACTCAATTTGTCCTGTCATCACAGTTACCACTTCTGCTACTAATTTTTAATCAAACCTTTTTATTTAATTATTTCTTTACATGGAAATATAAAAGAAATCTATTCATACATGTTTTTCTGAACCCGGAACTATAAAACTTTATATAAAATGATTGCACGAAACGTTTTAAAAGTAGGTCGAATCCTAGATGGCGTTGTAAAACTACAGTCTCTGGCAATTAGTGAGTCGCTGATGCTGCCATCTGATGAAAATTTGGACGAAGAAAAATAGCCAGCTCAAAAACCAGACTTAGGGCGGTGTAATTTCTTTGTATGGGATTGGGTATCTGTACGTAGTATTATATTATCTATGCTAAAGGTAATACATATTAGCAAGCCTGTTAAAATATCCAGCTTAATTTCTAACCACAGGATGCTACTGAAAATTCCTTGTCAGAATATCCGCGCAACACTTTTCCAATCTAGGACCATTAGACTAATGAAGCTGTCGAGGTTCAGGCAGATAACGTTTTGAGTGCATGCAGGTCGCAATAAAAACTGCTATGCGTAGATACATATATAAACTCACGCTTCTACCCATGGGGGTAGGCAGAAACTACGGTACTCTGTTCTCTTTATATCAGTTCGAGGACCGGGTTTTGTCGACAGAAGAATAGGCAAAATTACAGATAGAATAGACAAAACGACATATTTGTCTCCTCTGCAATTATGTCTATTCTCCCGTCAACAAATCTCGTTTCTATGGCGGTCATACACGCACGCCGGTTGCGAGTACTTCGCACCTAACCTACTACGCTATGAGTGGATATGAATCTATTATTAAGTATTCCTAAACAGCACATCAAAAGAAAATCAAAATGTTCTGTTTTGGATTCCTAACTAAATGTGAAAGTTTTTATGTTTGACACGCAATCACACTTACGGCCCGAACCCAATAACGTATCTATCTCCAATTTTGGCGTACTGGAGAAAGAAAAACCTATCAATCTCTGGTTTCAACATCCCAATAAGGCCAAAGTATGCGGCCCATTGTTGACAGGTATTTGTTTGACAAGGGACAGATAGAACAGACAGCTAGACCATGGTCTGGATTAAACTAAAGGATACTTTTTATATCCTGAACAGGTACTTTTTCGAAATAAAATAAAATCGCGGGTAACAGCTAGTGATTAACAAAACAAATAAAATCACCAAAAACCCACATACAAATATTTATAAAGGCTTACTTACCTAAATAAATAAATACAATCCTGTAATTGAATGTTCCTTGCAAATAAAATCCCGGACGCTTACAGACAAGCCCTTGAATAGCAAAAACAAGCATAGACAGGAAAAACATCCGATTAGAATCAGTTCAGTGAATCTGAAGACACGGCGCACGGACATAGGATGCACAGCTTTTAGTTCGCAATAGTCTACTGTTAATTAACCAAATATTTCAGGAAAGTCTCGAAAAAGTACTTTTTCTGAAACATAGCACTTAAGTCTGCAAATCAATTTGAACTCTTAAAAATAGTTTTTGTTTCTATTTTTATAGAAAACAACCCGTCGGTGCTGGTTTATCTCCCACGGGAGTAAATGTTGCCCATACAATAGTCAATTCACAGTAACAAGTAGGAATGTCATCAACAAAGCTTCGTTCGTATTTCGTAGATTTATTTTTCAAACAATAAAAGCTCTTCATTACTCTTTGTTAAACAAAAGTTAATAATTTTCCACGAAAATATAACCTTACAAAACATAACAAAGTACCGTTTGAAGTTCACGTAACCTCTCTGAAAAACAGCATAACACACAAAGAAATAGCACAACATCGTGCGATTGAACCCATAGTACCCCATAGGATTCCATGGAATCGCTGCAATCGTTCCGCTAGCGAAATGTACCAGGTATCAGTTATACGAACTACTAGTTGTAACAATATTTCTCCTTTGTTTACAGGTGAGTGAATCTTCACTACTTGAGTGCAGCAGCGGGCGCTACACAGCGTCCGAAACGGTGAGTCCATTTCAAAAGTTATCGTGCTCACACTGGCTCTCCTCAATCACGCCACTTCTGTCATTCAAAATAGTTTGAATACTTCATGTGGACACGCTTTTATTGGCAATGTTTTGATAACTGAAATTTATGTAGCTTGGGATGTGTAACAAAATGTTTGGTCTGTGGTGGAGGTTCCAAATTAGATTTTACAGATTCCATGTCCAGTCATCCAGTGCACAATTAACACCTCACCTCACGGTATTTTTTGTACAAACTTCGTTCAAATTCGAAGAATACTCAAGCGAAATGTCCAAATGAATCGTCAATTAGTTAGCAAATTTGTTTCCCTAATATTATTTTATACGGAAAACTTGAAGGACCACGAAAGTTGCTCAAAATCGTAATAAGAAGAAAAAAGTAAAAGATACGTCGAAATAAAAACTCCAAGAGCTAATCAACAAGACTTTTTCATACTTGTAGAAGTATCAAAGCGAGAGTCGTACTTCGCTAAAAGTTGCCGCGTTTTTTTTCTGCGGACGCTACACTTCTGTAAACACACATTTTTACTTTTTAATCCAATTTCTGTTTCTTTTCCGGGAATATCCCTAATAAGACGTTTACAAGGGTTGTAGTTTCGTTGAAATAAAATAAACTGTTACTTCCTGAAGCGTTACGTCGAATGAATTTATTGCTTGAGAATCATTTGAAGTAGAGTGTTGTTCAAATATATTTTTAGGTTTGTTTTTCATGAGAAAGAAGGGGCAATAAAAATGATTATTATTACTAAAAAGTTTATGCTTTCTTTCTGTACTGACGAAGCTTCCTAACTATAAACAAAACGAGGCTTACGTAAAGGTGTGCGTACATTAGTGGGTGCGGGGCCGCAGCGCATCGTTGGCTTTTTATTACGGTACCTACATAACTATGTTCGTAAAATGTATAGAAGTGATTCGTGTGGATTAACGCGCTGCAGTGCGCCCAGCTGCGGCCCGGCATAATGTAGTCCTACCGTTAGTTAGGAGCTAAAGGTTATAATGACGTGTCTGTATTCACCCAGAGAAAACTCTAAGTAAGTAGATATTGTCGGAGATTAGAAGATAAGATCATCCAAAAACCCGTACCATGTTGAAGAACTTCATTCATAAAACAAGCCACGGGAAAACCGTAGAACAGTTGTCAGTTGTTTCAAAGTAAACACGATTTGAGCGTACCCGGTGCAAACAAAATCTAAATCATTGCAAAAATATTGCCCGTAGAAATCGAAAAATGTAATTCAGCAGTCAGAGTTGGACGCATCGGCTCCGCGGCCACTCAGCCCTCCCCCGCATCTGTTCACGGTTCGGATCCAAAGACTAATTACGGCCGAGTTTTTACCACCTCACTCTAACATGTTCCCATTGCACCCGTCGGCGAAACAGTCCAAATGTAACTCCAATGAATTTAAAACCCTCGCATACTGATTCAGTGTCTAATATTCCCTGCAGCCAACCCTCCATCTTCAACCTTCTGCTAAATTGAAACTTAAAAACCACCCACTAAGATTCAAGTTCCTACTCAAACATCCATCTCTGGGAAATTAAATTGCCGCAATCAAGCTATTTTAAACTCTGCTGCAAATAATATTAGGTCGAGGTTTATCTTGCTAACGATGAACCATTTTCGAGCTGGTTAAGTCTCAAGATTCGTTCGTACACCTCGAGTTTGTAATTACTAATAACAGTAATTATATCATTTATAGTTTTTAAGTTTCAACATCGCATATTACTTTTATTTTATACATAAAGTGAGTTTATGTACTAATTTAAAAATTATGCTATATTCATTACTTTGAATAATAGTTTCTGTCCGGAAGTTCTTATAAATATAGCTTCATAAACAAGCGTCTTGGATAACAATTATCTGAACGCTAAGTGCACACAGAACGAAATATCGTGTTAAATAACACAAACAAACATACACGAGTATGTATGATTGAAATATGACGTTACTTCTCTGAATCGACATGTAGGATATGCATTGAATGAATGCTGAATAATTAAATCGCAATCAAATTCTACAACCTGTTTGGGAATTCCAAAAACCAACGTAACTGGACTACGATGTAATTGTGCTTGGGAATATATGAGTGGAAAGAATTTCATTTAAAAATAGTAGAGCTAGCTTCGGAGGGTCGTGCGCAGTTTTTTCGCCGTGTGTTTACCAATTAGCAATGAGATCGCGTTACACGTACAACTATCTCATTCCTTTTTTACTTCCATTCGATATTAGATTCAAGAAACCCTTTGGTGCGCTGCTCTGAACTACTCGTATTCGAATGTTCGCGGAATAAGAGATGAACTTATATTATTATGAATCGCTGGGTTTTATTTATAGTTACAATTTCGATACGTACGATTCTATTCGATTGCAGCGTACGTTTCAATAGCTCAGTTTATATTTAGGTAACCGTGTTATTCAGCGGCGCGGATTATTCCCTCGTATGTATGTAATGTACGTTGTGTAGCAGCGTGCAGGCAGATAACAGTCTCAATTGCAGAGCGGCACTCGTTGGATCGCCTCACCTCGAGCACGCCGAGCCTCGACGAGTTTTTGAATTTTTAAATTACTCATTGTGCGATGGAATGTTGCCAGACGCATTCCCTCGTACGGGCAGTGCCCATGCGATCGAATGTGCACCCAAATCCTGGGCCCTATGTCTCATAATACAGCGGCTGTCACGACACCGTTGTAACGTTTTGAGGCACGCTTGGTGATATGCTCGCAAGCCTAGAACGACGTCCCCCTGAGTGTGATACTAACGAATGTCGTCCTAAATTTTTGATAGATAAAGTCGAAATAGCAGTGACGCCCGATTGCACGCTTAGTATACCTCTCGCATACTGTTCAGACCATTCCAGTGCTCTCCCACGTAATCCGTAACTTGAGTCACGTTTGTGATACTGTACCAGTTCCACAGACACAAAATTTAGAAAAATTAAACGCAGCTTCGGATGCAGGTGTGGAGTAAATACCTGTATAATATTATGCAGCCTTACTTACGTCTGTGAGGTATGTCTTCTCGCGAGTTAAAGTTTAAGAATATCGTGTGCGAAGATCATTCACCTGGAATGCAACTAGATAAGCGTAACTGTATGGGGCGTTAACAAAGACTCGAGACGCTCTCGTAACCAAGAAAGTTATTGCACTTACGGCGACTGAATCCACGACTGCTCAATTGCTCGTATATTCTGAAATTGATTTGTTTATATAAATGGTATACTAGCACTTCGCTCGCGACTTCGTCCGCCGCAATTTCAGACATAGTTTCGGCTTCTAATGGTGAAACAAATTTTCAAATCGGTCCCAGTAGTTTCTGAGCCTATTCAATACAAACGAAAATCAAATCTTTCCTCTTTATAATAGTAATGTAGATTTTTGGGACTTAACAAGCTTTAACGACAAGATTGTTGTAGGCTCTTTTGGTATTTCCTTTTTTATTCACAATTCCTTAAGGTTCTCAACAACGAACAAGTGGTTCTAAAACATAATTTACCATCCATTTTAACAGCGGCGTAAGCAATTGAAATGATTTAAAATTACAACGCTCGCTGTTAATGACTGCTAACACAATTTAATATCTTGGGAGGTACCTGTATCACTGCACCTAAAGGCAGCCTCTTTAACGCATACACGCTGACCATTGTCTTTCATACAAATAATCGTCGAAGTCATCGACAGAACCCGTTCCACAAGGCGGCGTACCGCGTCGTAGAATGTTATACCTCGGTACCCGGGAAGCGCAGGCGCAACTGCGTGTGAGTGAGACAACAGACGAAGAAAGTTGGGAGAGTGAGAGAGATGGCCGCCGTGGGAGGAACCAAGGGGTCAGCGAAAGTGCATTGCCACGGCCGCAGTGCAGCGCACCCGATGGGAAAAGTTGTTCTTCGTGCGCGTAGAATATCCACCAACATGGGAAATGTTATGGGAAATATCATGACATATGCTCGAACGCGGCTATTAAAACGGTTATGTTTACAAGACCCACGCGGAACTAGTCACTCCGTGTTGCTTACTTAATAGCTTTCATTTTGTGACCAGTTTTTGAACAGAAACAGGACAAAAAAAAGATACAAGACATAAATAGATACAGGTGTAGTAAATATTAATATCGTTTTTTTCGGTCAGTGATAATGTGGCTAGTGTGGAGAAATCCAGATAAGTAAGTTCCAACAATTCCAGCATTAATCTCACACGTCTCGGCAGTTCAAAGGAATTTCAAAGCGGCCCAGTTAACAGAGCAGGAGTTTAAAAATATAAAATAATGTTCTGAAAAATCTTATTATTATTTTCATAATGAAGGCTGATACACGGCGCATAGAAAGAGCACCCTCGCTCCAGTTTCAATTTAAAGAAAAGGTAAAAATGAAGCGTGTCAAGTGGTGTTCCGTACTCTCGGCCAGAGAGTGGGCCTGTTCCAAAGTGTCTGAAACAAAGAGGGCATTTTTCGACATAAATTCTTCTTTCTTTGAGAACTTTCGAATCACCTGAGATTTGCACCCTTGAAGTCGATGGTTCGTTTCGTTTGTTTCTGGTTTTCGAATTTTGAATGAAATCTGTTTTATTCTTTGGATTGAATTTTTGGAAACTCAAGTCTGATGCAGTTGATTTATTTCACATACAGCTTAGCAGATTAAAGCAGACTATTCCAGCACAACAAGCAACAAACACATCTCAATATCGATTCTAGTAAAGTTCCAAAACTCATAAGTTACTTACGAAGCATTGAAGAGCCTCGCGAGAACGAACCTAACGTTCAGGTGGGTCTGGATCACATATAAGGTTCTAGTTTAATATGCAACGAATTTAATAGTTAATGTTTGCGACGAAGCAAGCTCGTGTGCTTGCAAATTACTCCACACTTATTCCCTAGAGGAGCTTGTTGTAGATTTATGTTTGTACTTCAACTTGCTGACACAGGTCGGCACTACAGAATCTGATTCGACCCGTTTGGCATGCATCGCGAGTATAATTGCCCCGGACGAGCGCACGTTATTATTTTTGTCTGTTCGCAGACGTTCGAGTGTTGTTTTGTTTGGGTGTCACGCTGGTCTTCAATTGAGCTTGTAGGTTGAGTAAAAACTTACAAACGTACCTAAGTAGAAGAATTATGAAAAATAAACAAAAGTTCAAAACAAAAATCACAATCGTTCACAAGGTAGGGATAGTAAAAGCTATTCAAAAGATCGTAAAGTTAAGAGCATAAGTTGAATAGCTTAGCAATATTTTCTGATGAAAATAATTATAATATAATTGGAGAGGGTTCGATACCCTCTCCTATTATTTATTTATTCCCTTCAACTAAACGAGCTCAAGATTTCTCAATAGTTCTATATTTAACCGTTCCTTGTAATTCTTCGGTTTTATTTTCCCGCTTCATGAAAACCGCCACCACAGATAAGTCTGCACTTTATTATAGCAGCAATATTCTATATTAACGTCTTAATAACAGGCCACACGCATTATAAATAATATCGGTTGGTAACTACTAAAGTTATTAACCGATAGGTAATCCCCTAGAACCAACCAGTAAATTATAATACAAAAGTTATAAAAAACTTTTAAACATAATTTCTCCATTAAATTCAAATTCATTAAACCTTAAGTTGGTAGATTTTAACTTTTTATGCTGATAAAATTGTTGGCAGTAGATAGTACGTACTTTTCTTAAAGTAGGTTATATGGGAAGTAATTTTAAGTCGAGTAAAAATTTAATCACGTCTGCTAATTGAATAAGGACGACGATCGCTTGGAAGCTGTTTTAGGCGGCACAGGTAGTGGCTTGAAAACTCGTGTTTTTGAATAGTTTGAAACCATGTTTCGCAACTAAAGCCTGTTTTTCTTTACCTACTTGTCAACAAAATCGAGTTTCAACTGTTTTTCACAGATTGATATAACTGTAATGTATATGCTTATAAGGCAGTTTATTGAAGTATGAAAGCTAAAAAGCTGAGGCCCCACCCCTTAATAAGATCTACTATCAAGTATCTGGATTGTGAACAGACTTGATCAGCTTGTTTTAGCCAAGCAAACTCTAACCCAAGAAAATCCCTGTCACACACCAATGAATCTCTATTATTTTATAGCTGAAAATATTAAAAGAATGCCCTGTCTATAAATATTTAAGTTATAAAAAGTTGGCTAACTCTCGAATTTGGGCACAATTAACGACCAATTATGAAATTATTCATCTAACAACAGATTACATATTCTTTGCGAATTTTTCTAACAAATTTTTAATTAAAATTCTTTCACAGAAGCCGTCTGCCGATAATTTCAATTTCCTATTTCAAAGTCTTCTTAAGCTACATGGGTATATCTCTTGTTGTTACTTGTTGAGTTTTAAATTAGTCTTTTCTTGTGTTACTATTAAAGCTTATAGGTATGAGCCGGCACAAAAAAGGCATACAAAAAAAAACTACAATCAGAAACAACTTAAATAAGACTTCTCTTATTTCTATAAAACCTGGCAACATCTCCTGAGATTCCGTTACATAAATGTCAATGTTCTATTAGTAAATAAAGCCAGTACAAAATGGTGTCAACAAAGCCTCTCAAGTATGAAAAACCGTCGCATTTTTTCATTTTCTATGTAACCTCGGTAGACCACTCAACGCGATTCCTTTCATGAATATGACAGTTGTCGTCATACTGGGTGGGCTTTTAAAAAACCTATTCATTTTGACCTCAAGACGACACGGGACTTAATAACTGTGGGCTGGGGGGAGCCGAAAACGTCGGCGAGTGAGGTTCGCATCATCATTACGATTTAATTTCAGGGTAAAGCGGCCGTGACAAAGTCTACCATGCCATTATTCTGTTCCACCTCACAGGATGTTTAATAAACAAATGACGTGGGGCTCCATAATGACGCCCCGGTTTGCTACCTCACTCGTTTTTTAGAGCCCATTTTAAAGTTACCGCCATGAGCTATATATATTTTACGAATGCGATATCGGACAACCTCAATGACACCTTTCAGCGCCGTCGACGCTGATAAAAATTAACACTGAGTTATATTTTTGTCTCGACATTTTAACACTGACATTCCATCGCTATCGTGCCTACATGTTGGCACATAAATTCTCCTCGAACATTTTTGTGTAAAAATCTCGTAGCTTTTTTATTCAGCGTCCCTCGAACTCCAAATTCGAATAATTACTCCAAAGATTTTGTTCCATTGGAGCTGTAAAATTGCGAATAGAGATAACAAGCGTTTTGCCGGCTCCACAGTTCCCCTCTTACTAATTTATTCGTGGAAGTTCTTGTCGTTATAATCATATCTAACATCATTTGTGGGCTTATACTTTATCCGTTTAATACCCCCGGCACTCATATGGAGCTATATCATTTACTTGAGAATTTATCAATCTACATATGGGACTTTACATCCGTGTATATTGTTACAAGAATTAAATAGGATTGATTGCCTCGCTGGTCTAGTGGTCGCAAGAGCTACTGCTGAGCTCCTGGGTTTGATTCCTAGGTCGGGCTAAGTGTTATTGGGTTAGCCCGGAGTCTGGATTGTAAAAGGCTCGCCCCCTCATACATGGGACTCAAGCATAACTGGCGCAATGTGGGTGTACTATAGGTGCACCTCTGCCTAACCCTTCGGGGATAACAGGCATCGTGTTATGTTATGTTAAATAGGATTACAAGTTTTTCTGCTGTATCATTGTTCCTGAATTCGACACGACTTCGACGATAAATTGACTTCAGCAGTCAAAATAAAAATCGATTTCTATCTCTCGAGGTGTCAGTACACGTCATAAGTCATAATGATAACATATATTGTTTACATTACTTACAAATGGGTTCAATACTTTCACAAACATTAGCACCTGTCACCGTGTCGCTGTCTTAATGACAGTATTTATAAGGAAAAGTCAGCCGAACACGAAAATACAATTTGGTAAAAGGCAGAAGTTGTCAGAGTAACGCGAGTGAAACATTAGGCGGGTGTTGCGTCACGTGATACCATGCCGCCCTCCGCGCGTTGCTTTACGATACACCACAAATTACTGAAAAACCATGCTCATCTAATGTGTATGTTTACGTTCCGAGAACTGTGTTCAAATATTCAAGTCACACACACGTGTAATTATCATATTTTAGGACTTATTACCCACTGATTTTTGTTTTCGTAAGAGTGTGCTTGAGTTGAGTTTGAGTTTGAGTTGGTTTTACTACTGGCGATTTAACCGTCGTTCTTGCGTTACTTTTGAGAGTACTTTTCTAGAAATGAACCTTGAAATATCAAAGTCAAATTATGACAATCGTAGTTTCCCGATTTCAGTTATAATTGTCGATTTTGCGTCCATTACTTATCAATTTGGCTTTACGTCGCGTGGTGACTCTAATCTAGCATCGATAAAAGAGGCGATTGAACCAACAGAGGATTGATATATGACAAACTTGGCCCGGGGGGCCTATGGCCAGCAAATCGTAGCCATTCCCACAAATTTACCCACAACAAACCACCTCGTGAGAGCCGGAACGAAGATTGATCGCCGGTATACGGGATTACGGTAGTTGCGGTGGACCCACGTACCTATAACTATTCACAATAAAGCTATTATAACCCCTAACAGTTACAACTCTAAGCTCGAATTTCCATGGTGCATTCTACCACAAAATCTAGGCCCAAAGGTATTCGTTCCTTAAACTTCTCGATTTAACAGCGTTATTTCATTATAGTTAGTGTTATGTAAAGGTTGTTTAATATATCACCTAATTTTGGAGCAACATCATCGTTTACTTTTGTGATAAATCGTGTAAATTATTTCAAGGAACTTTTGGTACATAGCTTAAGCTACACTTTCCGGCCATTTAGGGAAACGAACGAGAACAATGCCTACATAATTATAATTCAAAGTACTAGAACTATTTGTTCTAGGACATCATAGTTAGACAAATCTTTAGAGATCGTCTTTTCACAACTACAAAAAAGTTTAGAAATCAACTGACAAAATCAATAAAATCAAGGAAAACGAGCAGTTCCTACGAATATGTCACAAGCAATGAGCAGCGTACGAAAAAAATAACAAAGCATGGGAGAAGAGGTCCGGATCTCATTTAGACAAATCGCTCGTAGCGGTCAGGTCAGATACCAATAACAAGGGGCCACACGTGCTATTGTACTCCATGTCATCATTAGGCCGCTTCCGTATAACTTAACAACTTTATCTTTGCAGTATACCCCACCCTTATCACAATTACATACGGCATACATTTGAATGTACCGTATAAATTGGCGAGAGCCAGCCCGGAGTCCCAATAACGGACGTCTCGGAGGGACCGACGACGGATCCGATACAACGGCGCCGATTTCTCTTCCCAATAAATTGTTGCTCATTGTATATTATTATCTTTATTGTTGGAATAATTACTGTAAGTCATTATAGTTGTTATGATATACTGAAACACGTACCACTAAGGCTGCTTTCCGAATTAGGATGTAATCGTTTTGAGCGGGCTTACGTCCGTACCGAATTAGCGTGAGCGCGATAACGATGTCCTGTGAATCGTCATAGATGACGTCATGACATGCGCCATCTTGCGATAACGCCGACCATGGCATAAAGAAATATCACTGTGAACGAATTGTCAGCTGTCATAATCGTGATATCTAAATCGGAACGCTAATTATCGATGTGAGCGCTATCAGCGATTATGGTCTAACTCGGAATGCAGGGTAACATTCCTTTGTAGTTTCTAGAACTTTCATTAATTGTTTTATATTGTAGGTTCTTTTGACATGTGTCAGAAGCTCAACCTGTCAGACTTAACTTAATTTCGACTTTTTAATTTTATAATACGGTATAGTATTCAGTCGCATATTCCAGGAGCTTTCTGATTCCTGGAGCTATTTAATTCCGCGTTAAAACACACGACGGCACTGTTCTACAGCAAAGCAAACGGCGACTTGTTACATTTTAAGTCAATTATCCCAGAGACTACGAATCTGCAGAACTGTTTTTTTTTTATAAACTAAATAAAGCCGAAACAGCAGAGATCGTCAACATTTACCCAGCCTCAATCAAATTCGAGATCCATTTTCAAATTTCCTTGCACTCGAAACTATCTTCATTTAATGACATCAAAAAGCAATTATTAGCCAAGTTTGCATACAAATCTCCTGTCGAGACGCTATAACGAAACGTAATATAATCCTGGGTGTCTCTACTTACTTAATTCAGCAGCTTCCATAATAAAACACGCGACAGACTATCTCGAGAGTAGCGCAAACTCGGACTTGTTGCATTTAAGTTAATTAATCCAGGGGCTAGATCAGATAAAGTCTGGCTCGAAGGACCAACCTCTCAGACAGCCTCATGCCGTCTCCGCACCACATTATGTTTGTAGAAAACATGCCCCTTACTCACTTTGGTTCACTGTGAAGTTGAGACGTATGCAGTAGCTATATCAAGAAAATCTGAACATTAGTTTGTGAGTTAGCTTAGATTGAATGAACTCGGTTCTGACCTTAAGTTAATTAATTTATACTCTACTTCTTTTATGAAAAATGTTTTAACTTTGGCATGATTAGGTAAATTCCAAAGAAGTACCTACTCTACAAGAACAAAACTTTCCAATTAAATCTTATAAATAATTGATCATTCTAATGTAAGTTACCTTTAACAGGCAAAGTTGTAGAATTCAAAAGTATGGCAGCTAACCGAAAGAAATACTATTTCGTAGCCACTATTTCTCGAAATACCTTATTGAAACCGATCTGATTCCGGAATAATGTTTGTCCACAACAAACAATGTGTTGCCTCTCTTTTTTGAGGAAAAAGCAATCTAAGGATAAATATTATATCAGTTTACGGCAATCGGTCAAAGTTTCCTTCATGATTTAGGAAATGGGACCTTTATAGTTTTAGTAGATGGCGGCGAAAACTCGTTTTTTCTTCTTATTCTTAACTACAGCTATCAGCGATTTTTGTGATAGAAAAAGTTTTTGACACAGTCGATCTAAGCGAAAATGAATGTTTAAAAACACCGGGTTTATTTTAAAGGGTTTTTATTGCGCAGTATTTTAAAGAAAATTTAAAAGCTTGTTTTATTTTCTACATAAAAGTTGATAAGGTCTTCGATATCCATTACCAGGAATTACAGGATTGTGAATGTAAAATTTATAGGTGAATTTAAAACTGCCAAGTGCCAACTTAAAAAAAAAACTTAAATCTATTCTTAGACTTCGTTTAAATATGTATATCAAAAATATGTCAGTAAATCAAACTCAACGCACCATTTGGTACCAAAAGAGGATTTAATCCCTACATTTCACTCGGAGACAACTGTATCAGAGGAATCTGAGTGCGTAGGAGGAAGCTTAATCCCTTCTTAGCTGAGTCAAAGAATTGGGAGCTCATATAAACTGCCTTTTGATTCTGTGAAACTGGTACCTATATCGATACAATTATGTGCCTGAAAAATTGCTGAATGATTTTTAAATGAATCGCTTCGGTTGTCTAATTTTTTTTCTCAAAATATAATGTGGTGTGTACTTTCTATATATCTTTGATTTATTACGCAATAGTTGATTATCTTATTTTGTTGAATCATAACGTCATGCTAGTGATGATGAATTTAACTCATTGTATGTTTCGTGCAAAAAAGCTTTCTCGGAACTTGTAATATCAATGAGCTTTTCATTTTCTAATATCGGTTCATTCGGTTCCCAGAACGATTACATGTCGTTAATACTCTCAAAGTTACTTTATTTAAAAAAAGCTACGGAAAAGGTCATCAATAGCTCAAATTACTCTACAAAAATTAAATTCAAATTACAAAAATGAAAACCTGAAATTCAACCTCCCCATTCAGATTATGGAAATTCCGCGTGAAATTTTGCAAACAAAGGGCCAAATAATAATTGCTTGTCTAATGTTGTCTGGGCATGGTATAATGATATCGAGGTCATTCTGCTAACGTCGAATCACAAAATACAGAAGGTTAGTTCATAGAACAAGCGAAAACAAGCGCAGGCACACGTACACGTAGGACGCGATAGCTGACAAGAATGTTTTGGCACTTAGGCAAAATCTAAACTAACGCCGCCATTTGATTGTTAGGGTTCTGAAATAGAAAAAACGGAACCCTTATCACGTTGTCTGTCCGTCTACGCGTCTGTCCGTCTGTGAAGACCGTTTTTAGGGTTCCGTAGCCAAATGGCAAAAAACGGAACCCTTACGGATTCGTCACAGCCAGTTTTTGCCGAAACTATAAGAACTATACTGTTGAAACTTAGTAAGTAGATGTATTCTGTGAACTGCATTAAGATTTTCACAAAAAAATAAAAAAAGTTAACTTTGAGGGTTCCCCATACTTAGAACTGAAACTAAAAAAAAAACATCAAACCTCAAACGTGTGGGGTATCTATAGGATAGGTCTTCAAAAATGGTATCGCGGTTTCTAAAAAAAAAATATTCTAAACTGAATAATTTGCGCGAGAGACACATATAAAGTGGTAAAAATAAAATTAAAATATGATGTACATTACCATGCAAACTTTCACCGAAAATTGTTTTTAACGAGATCTAGTAGTTTTTTTTTAATACGTCATAAATCGTAAACCGAAATTTACCTTTCATTCAATCAACTCATACCACCCGCAACGGAACCCTTCATGGGCGAGTCCGACTCGCACTTAAGCGCTTTTTTTCATGAACGCGTGGAGGTATTAAGTTGAAACTAATATCAAATCAAGCTTCTAAGTCAACGCAATAAAAAATATGGCCATTTTTACACTCGCAAATAAATCAAAGCCAAGGTTACTTGCGGTTGACCTAGGAAATTAGGCAAGAAGAAAGGTCTCACAGCATAAGTAAAGGAAAAAGTCCGAAAATCATTTTTTTTTTTTTTTTTTGATTACACATTTACTTTAACAATTGGAAAAATGACCGCAACGTTTATTGATGTATGGGAGAACATTTATACAACTACAAAGTTTAGTTTGTTCTTGGGATAAACTTAAAAAAACCACGCAACTCTTATCCACCAACCCGCACTGTGCCCGCGTGGTGAATTATGGCCCTCTCTCTCACACACGAAACGAGGCCTGTGTTTGGCTGATTACGTACGGAACCCTTCATTGTGCATGGTCCGACACGCACTTTGCCGGTTTTTCACTACATTTCACAACAATTGCATAAATGTTTACCAACAGCGCTTCGTTTTCAACGTCATTCATGCGCCAATAAATCCTTGAAGCATTGTACGTACGGTGATCTCAAACGAATAACAGTCGCTAGTGAGCTTGCACTCGCTGTACGTGAACTGACCTTCTGCGACCTTATCTATTTTGTGGTAAAATGAACAAGTGAAATTAAGTCTGGAGGTTATTTTCAGGAAAACGAAGTTCTTGCCTTCATTGTCTGATAAACTGTTTTCCTCTAGAGACATCTTCGATTTGGTGATTTGGATGGTAATGACTGGAAGGTATTTTAAATTAGTGCCTACCAACGTCATCGTATCCGGGCCTCATTTCTGGGTCAGAATTTTGTGAGCGGTCTTGCCTTCTTATGTCGTTGGATAGGAGGCGAAGTATGAAAACGTTTCTGTAATTTTCCGATAGCATCATACATCATCAGTGCCATCATTATCTTAATAAGAGTACAGAAAAAGTTTGGTCGATCTCTTGATTTAGATTGTAGGAACAATCCCAAAATCCTAAATCGCGGTTAAGCTAAGCGAACCGTAGTTCATTTTGTTGTTTAACCTGTTTAAAAATGCATACCAGTACGAGTTTGTGGCCCTTAAGTAAAGTTTAAATGTTGGTACAGGAGAATGAAACTCAACTTCTAATTTATACCTACCCATACGAGAATATTAAGGTCGAGATGGTTCAGATATGTGACGTCATGAAACGTACCACCGCGTGACGTATGTGAAGTAATTAGCACGCGCAAGATAGGCCACTGCGGGTAACATAATTAGTGTTCCCGTATGTTTAAACTTATTAAGTGTCCTATAACAAAGTTTCAAAGTGTATTGTGATTTGATAATGGATATTGCCCCAATTTAGGTCAAAGCGAGCTTTCAGTGAATTTTAGGAGAATATAATTTTAAAAAATTTGACACTTGAATTTTGTAGATTGGTTTGAAAGTTATTTTTCAATTCACAAAAAAAAAACACTAAAATGAACTGGTAAAAATAACGCAAAACCAACAGCCGCAAACTATTCAGCGCCTAAAATTTCCATTTAAAAAACACTTCTGTGTACTACACAAAATGTTCTAACAAAAAGTATCCAGCCTCCCAATTAACACAATCCAACTTTGTCGCGACGGTTTCAAGATAAAACTGGGAAAAATGTAATGGATTGAAGTCAAACTTGCCGTGAAAAATTTTAGTCAGTGGGCGAGATAATTTCTTCGGAGCAAGGAGATAAGTGTTTTATAATATTTCTATGAAAAATTGTCCGCGGGCTGAAGGTCTCCCAATCGGGCAAAGTTACCGCTGTAATTTTGCGTTATTTGTTTGCGTTGAGTATTTATTAGCCGATCCGAGAACAATGACCGTATTGAAATTCAATGTTCGCATTGAAATGTTTGCATTTCCAAAATTCGCGTTCCATAAACTTGGTTACTTTCAATTCGCATAAAGGATATTATTTAAACATGAAAATCATCATTGTTATGTAAGAACTCCACATTATTTTCGGGCTCGACCGGTGCCATATTTCTAGAGGAAGCTTTTAAAATTCAATTCATTCTCAGTCATAATGTTTTTTCGATTTCTTAAATGTGAAAACGTTAACTGTATATAGGTTCTTTTACAAGAGAGGTACGAAATTTAAGGTCCATTTTACGGAGATAAAAATGTTATATACAAATCACTGAAACAAGTTTATCACTACGCGCCTACTCCAGTAAAAAAAGCTCAATTAAATCTTGAACACCAATAATAATGTTCAAAACACAAAAATAGCTGTGCCGTAGTTGAAATTTCACTTTTGCCCGCGGGATTATTATTACGTGAGCTTAACGAAATAATAATCCCGCGGGTAAAAGTACTAGAACCTCATAAAGCGCGATATTTAAATTCGCCGCGGAGACAACTTTGCCGCCGGCGACAATTCAATTACAAGTAATAGCCTCTGATTCATGTTTGTATTGCTAATTAGTCTCCGGCTCAAGTTTTGTCACTCCTCACTTAGTGCCGCGTTCCCACCCAATGTACTCGCTGTTCTCTTAAATAGATTGTTCTTTGTCGACTGCGGCTGAACGTTGAACAACGTCCGCTTTTGTTTGCCCTCAAATTAAAGCACGTCTTTTCATCTTGTATTAAACTTCGCTGTATTAAATCAACCCTCTCTCTCTCTTTCTCCCTATCTATGGAAATGATTTATTAAGCTCGACAACGCAATGACCGATCGACCTAAAAAACACGTAAAAATGCTTAAATTGATTCCTTACATGGTTATCAGATAGTTCGAAAGAGGTTCGGAGTACAATGGATTGTAAGGATAAGTTTATTAAACAAGCGAATTTACTTGCGGTAGTTGGAACTAGAAGCAAAACCACAAATCGACAAAATATCAAAGAGTTGTTGAAAGCTAACTTTGTGAAAACACGGTAGGTGAAAGTTATGTAAGTCGTAGCAGACCTTAACAGAAATAAGCATTTGAACCAATAGAAGAAAACTTGTAAATCCTGTGGCGGAACCGCAAGGTTCACGCGACCCGGGTATTAGGGGCTCAGCTCGACCGCCGTTCTTGCTGTCCTGTAAATAGCCTTAGTTAACGAACAGGTGCAGGTTAACAAGATTGTTTTGTGTGTAGTTTCATGTGTACTTGCCCATTGAATATTTCTTGCTTCGGTAATTTCTGAGGTTTACTGACAACTCAAATCAGTTTTGTGTAAACTAAGAAAAGTTTTCCAGATTCCTAGAAGGTTTTAGTGTCTAAACATCTCATCATATGTTTCTTCTCAATAAACAGTCTCTAAATAATATATATATAACATAGCATAACATCACGCAGGTTGGGCAGAGGTGTAACTATAGTACACCCACATTTTGCCAGTTATGTTTAAATCCCATGTAATAGGGGGCGAGCCTATTGCCATAAACCGGGCACAAATCCAGACTCCGGGCTGCTACTGAGAAATTCCAGATAGAAAAACCCAATAACACGTTGCCCGACCGGGGAATCGTACCCAGGACCTCATGCTCGCGGTTGCGACCACTAGACCAACGAGGCAGTTATAAATAAAATATTTATTTCCACCACAAATCACTCCACTAGCTCACAAGTATAAACTAAATATAATCTTAAAGGCCACTGAGTGCGTCCGATAAAACAATGCCGCTTGTCGGTGGAGGGCCCTCGATATCCTAGCGTGTAATAGAGGGAGCCAAAGAGGATAGTGATGGGCCATTGTTGCTGTTAATAATAGTCTCATTCAAACTCAAACTCAAACTCAAATCATTTATTTCAATTAAACCATTTACAGGCACTTTTGAATTGTCAAGGAGTCGGTCAGTCAGAAATATGAAGCTAGTTGCCCATTCCAAAGCGTAGTAGGTACCTATGGAGAAGAACGGGCAAGAAACTCCATGGACACTCTTTTAAATAATAATGTTTTTACATATATCATTTATCTGTTGAATTATTATTAAGTGTCAAATAGCAGACCGATCGATGGGTGATGTAGAAAAGTGGAAAGATTTGGAAATGTCCCAGGATAATCAGCCTTATAATGTTCTCAGTGCTAAGACACAGGCCTCCTCTCTGTGAGAAAGAGTGCCACTACGCGGGTTTGGTTCTGGGACATATCGGTTTCCTCACGATGTATTTCTTCACCGTTTTGCGAGTAGTGGTGATGAAATAATTTATACAGAGACTGTCAGGATTTGAACCTACGACCGACAACTCGTTCGTCGCGGCCGATACCACAGTGCTCAAAATGTCCTACAGTAGCTAATATCCGAAAAGTAGAATATTCAGGACACGAAAATTCTGAAGATTTCCATAGTCTTTCCCTTTACCGATTTCTTTACTTCTGTAGCTGTCACTCACAATCCCGTCAAACATAAATGAGCACTTTACGAGTCAATTGGAATCCTTATTATTCCTTTGAGTTCCAGATTAATATAAAAAATCACCTTGACAAATATCTGCCTCTTGCAAAAATAAATCCGCGTATAGAACCGCGTTATCGACACAAACTCAATATGATACAGCATCTATCTGCTAGTGCTTTACTCTCGCAAGAGGTACCAGGAATCACAGCTACACACTCATAGTTGGTGCTATTGTATTGGCAAGCGAGCGGGCCGCAGCGACCTGTTGCTTCGAACTATTTTATTAGCGTGAGTGTGTCGGCGGCCCATTCTTTACGGCTCTTTTGTTGGCGTGCCGTTTAGTCCCACATTGTGCTAGCACCGACGTGATTGGCCGAGTTTATAACGCAAACACCAGGCATATTTTCCATTTATGCCACCCTATCCAGTTTTGCTTAAACTCTCATTTCTGTTGATTTCATTGTGTAATAATGTTGGTCGTTGTTGTCGTGAATTCGAGATAAATTTTAAAATTCACGCCTTGGGTAGGATTTTGCAGTTGTAACAATGTTCTGTGAAATCTTTAGGGTCTCAAATGCTTAGTTTGAAATTTAATTTAGGTTGAGACTCTTAATTTCTTTAGGCAGGCCTTTCTCAGAGTGACACCTTGCTGTACAAGTAGTCGTAACAATCGATACATAAAACGATGAAATGGTCCGCGAAAATGCAAATGCTCGTGTACGTAGTCCTAACAAAACTGCATTGTTCAGCCGCCTCCCGTATGTCAAGATTGTCATCCGGATAGACGCCAATGCGGCCCCTGCATAAATTGAAGGCTTCGAAGCCGCTACGCTGCGGGAAATTTCCCTCAGGGTTTTCGAAACAGAAAAAAAAACTGGATTCATCTCCTACTTCCAATACTTCATCTATAATTCAATATTCGCGATTACCTCCGACGTCTATTTACAATGGTAATTTACGCGACTAATTCGCCGTACGTACACTTGAATGAATAATGGCTGATTTTTATTCGAATATCGAAATTTCAGCAGCCATCTCGGCCGTAATGTGATCGCCTAAAAACGAGTATAGCATGCGGCGAAACTTATGTACATTTGCATCTAAAAATCTAGCTTTGACAAAAAGTAAATAACAGTACGATTAGTCAGTGTGACTTTTCCTAAATGACTTATAATGCGCATAGCGATTAATTAAGCAAATAATACGATACAGACGCATTCGAAGAAAATAATTTACATTTATTCTAATTAACTTAGAAGTCCAACACATGAGTAATAAATGCTATCTGAAAGGTGTTAAACCCTTCATAACTCAATATTACAGTGGCAATCGAGGTTATTTTATTATTTGTAAAAAAACAGAAATCGAGTGAAGTTCCCACTAGACAATCTTGCAAGTTTATATTAAGTTAGGAAATCGTTTAAAGACTACCACGGAGCTCAGACGTCGGGTATCGATGCTTTCTTACTTAAGGCAACTTTCCGGACTTAGAATTCAATAAAGCGGCCAACGGAATTTACTTCTCTTTGACTAAATAGCTTAAAAGATTAATTAAGATAAACTTTCAGCGGATCCGGTTAATGTTATAGCGTAAACACTTTAATTTTGCTCGAAATAAGTTTGTGCATCAGGATTGAAAAAGTTGTAAATTCACAAACAAGCTTCATTTAAATTTTATAGGAATATCTCTAGCGTGATGCTATTTTTGTTGGAAAAAAAGAAAGTACAGAGTTAAAGTTATTTTGTGCAAATGAAAATACTGAGTCAAAGTAACTTGGTACTAGTTATTTTTCTTACTCGGTTCTGAGAGTTGAACCTATCAAGCGTTTAGTTTCCGGTACATAAAAAAGGTTGATTCATGTCATAAAGATAGTTCTCCATGTTCTGCCGTCACATGGGCATGCAAATCATAATCAATAATATAAATTTAAATATCAATATAATCCCATTTTCAAATGTCAAACCATTTAAATCACAATAAATAGGAAACGTCTTTATTACATGAAACGACACAAGCTATTATATATGTCAATGCTACTGCATTGACATATATAATAGCTTGCATGCATGTCAATTTAAGTTTTTTTATCAATCACATTTTAGTTTTAATTATTATTTCCAAAGAACATGTCATGAATTAAACTGAAAAGAAGAGTACCAGGAAGTCAATCACTCGACAAACTTTGCCCATCATCTAGCTCTGAACGCTTTCTCCAAAAATTGATTTACTCGACAAACTTTGTCTATCGTCTAGCTCTGAACGCTTTCTCCAAAAATTGATTCACTCGACAAACTTTGTCTATCGTCTCCTCTAGCTCTGAACGCTTTTTCCAAAAATTTATTCATTCGACAAACTTTGTGTATAGACAGCTCTGAACGCTTTTTCAAAAATGCGTTCACTCGACAAAATTTGTCTATCGTCTAGCTCTCTAGTTACAAAAAATCTCGAAAATTAAAAAAAATTACGAAAACCAATTTAAAAAAAAACGGAGTCATCCTCTACTTTTTCCTAACTATGTGGGGTAGACTTCCAGTCTAACCGGATGCAGCTAAATACTAGTACCAGTAAATTACTGAGTCTCAGAGGTAAAAAAACCTTTCCCTCGCCAACCTATTACCGCCTCCTAATCCTCATTCTCGTTAGACCTCGATTAGTGTGGATTATGTGCAAAGTGCAATACGTTATTGCACATTGCACGATTGCATTGTCATCGCATTTCAGTTGTGCGAACGTGACTCCATCTCCTGGTAATCCTTGGACACCTGCTTTTCAAATCTTCATTTCCTATGTGGAAACACTTATTTCGTGAAAGATACTATCTTGTATTACGTGTTATGACGTTATCCGGTTTTAAGTGAAATTGGATAGAAGTACGAAGTGGAGCAAGAATCTTTGTGTTTGATTTTATTTTTAGAAACGATCACGAATGAACTGCATAGAATATACTGACTATATTGTCTTAGAAACGAAAGCTCGTGTTCACACAATTTATATTTACTACTTCTAATTATTGTAAAAACTCAATTACAAACCGCGTTATGCTGATGCACTTATTAATTGCGGATTGGACACAAAAAACGCTGATCAGCAACACTATCTTCAGTTAAGATGATATAAATGCATCACAAGTGCACACTGAATAACAACAGAAAACCCAGCGGTCCGTTGAAAATATTTGCCAGAGTTATAAATAGGGGCTTTCATCCGATGAAAAAACGTAGCGTTGCACGAGAAATCGCGTGACGTCGGGATGAGCGAACGCATCGATCGTGACGGTGGAACGTTATCATTTTCGAGTTACTAGGTCTAGGTGAAAACGGCTACTAAGTGGGACTTTTTTAGAGCGACGCGTCTGTCCGCTGCGTTTGAGGGTAGAACATTTTATTGGCGGTTTCGGGTTTATTTTTTAGGTCGCTTTTATTATTTCTGAGATCTAAGAGCGCTATAGTTTTAGAAATGAAATGGTGTCATGCTTTTCATGGGTTATTTGTACATGATATTTAGTGGGGATACTATGTAGGCAATTATCTTGAGAATATCCGTAGTGTTAAACTGAGTTATTAGGTAATTAGTTTTTGTACGGTGCAGTTTTTTCAATTAAGTTGACTTAACACCATAAAGCATCAATCAAAACAGGTCATACTAATACAATTAATTACAACACAGATTAAACGTTAAGATAATTCATTAGAGTAATTCAGCGTCAATTCCTTGGGAAGTAATCAAAGGGTACAAATACCTATCTGCCAACAATCTAACTGACGTTTGCTTGGAACTCTTGTTTAATTAAACAAACACATTTTGAGCTGTTAACCCTTAACGCGTTCAGGTTATCAATTGTTTGTGTTACGGGTAACGAATGTGTGGAAGTGATAATAGAAACATTTATTAAATTGGCTTTGTTAATGTTAATTAGGTGCCTCCCTACATTTTTGTTCGATATTCGGATAAATATTGGCCACCCTAAATAAAGAAAAAAATCGCTACGGGTTTTGTCAAGGATTCGTCTGCTAAACGTGTTGCTTGTTACAATATGTGGCTATGAAATAACGCTATTATTAATGTTACAATAAACCTATTTTTAGCGAAGATTTAATGACACATTTCTTCAATCTTCTTTTTTTTCCCTTTTTGGTCAATCTATTCGTCTTCCTTCAACTCAAATAGGTTCGTCGTTCTAATAAAATCGGATGCAGCTGAATACCAGTATTTTACATGGAGTAACTGATCTCCACAACCCAGTTACTGGGTAACACGATACCCCTTGGTAAGACTGGTTGTCAGGCTTTCGGGCTTCTGACAACCCGTAACTACTGTCAAAGATCTACGAAAGACAGCCGGGTCCAGCAGCATAACGTTCTCTCCGGGGCACGGACTGGTCTCGATATGTAATCGATGGTCAGCCATCCACATCCCGACAGTAGCAAGCATAGCTTAACCTTCCTATTAGTAAACAACGGACCCCCCTCTTTTGAGTCCTGATTCTCAAATACAACCTAAACTTAACAAAAATAGTATTTTTCAACATTGACTATATTCATCAACGTAACGTTACAGTTCGTATCAATTTAACGTTAAAGTTAAGCATCGGATAGGCATGCGCGTCGAATAGCCCATTCGAGTGGACGATTCGGAGGAAATGGCGCAGAAAATTGCGCGCCGCCTCACGTGGACGCAATATCCTACGACGGCTACCAATTATGCAGATTATGTCGCCGACGATACACTTATTACAAACGTTACTTACCTGTACTTTGATCATGTTGATGTGTGGATGAGAGTCCCAGCGGTGTACGCCTATTTGTGTTTGAGATGGGAAATGTTTTGGTTGAAAAGTAGTTGTTAGATTTCTACTAGCAGTTTGATCGTCGTTTTTTAAATGATCAATGATTCTTTGCCTTGTAAAGATCCATACAATGCTACTTATAACCAAAGATTTTAGCTCCAGTTCGACCTCACCTACGTCTACTACAGTCGCGCGAAAAGAATTTTATCATATATCGTAGGTACTCAACATCTCCACGTTGGAATATCACTTACGTAAATCAATTTCTTCGAGGACGTTCATCTCATTTTCAAACTTATCAGATGTAGCTGAGTACCAGCATTTTAGACGAAGCGGCTCCCTATCTAACATCCACAACCCACTTGTGCGGATGCACTTAAAAACAATAAGAAATAGTCATTGACACAACCAGTTAAAAATTTAAGCTTTTGGGTTATGGTCACGCTGGTATTCCGTTAATAAAACGCACGATTTAAATTATTCATTATTAGTCCTTTGACAATACCTAACGCACAAAAAAAATGCGGAATGTCACAAGTCACAACAGCAAATAATAAAGCAGATTATTCGAACATTATCCATCAGCGGTAAAGACTTAAAAGAACCACGTCTCAGACATGCAAGTTGTAAAAATGTAGATGATAGCAACACGTGGACCGCGGGAAGACGTTTAGTGTACGTGCATATGTGAGTCGAGGGGCAATCTGCATAATGAGAAGTCGGAGGTTATTGTGCGGATCGGACCAAGTCGGCAATTTCCCGGCCGATTGTTATGGAGACTGGCACGCACACATTGATTCCTATAGCCCTAGCCAGGTTTATTTTTAGACTAGCTTTACCCGCGGCTTCACTCGCGTTTATTTAGATTTCGATAATCAATTCATTTGTTATAATATTAGATAGGACGATGAAAAAAAATCCTTATAAACATCATCATCACGGCTTGTTTCCCCGAAGGGAATGGCAGAGGTGTACCTATAGTACATCCACATTTCGCCAGTTATGTTTAGGTCCCATGTAATAGGGGGCGAGCCTATTGCCATCAATTGGGCACAAATCCAGACTCCGGACCTGCTACTGAGAAATTCCAGAAAGAAAAACCCAGTAACACGATGCCCGACCTGGGAATCGAACCCAGGACCTCATGCTAAGCAGTTGCGATATCGTCCACTAGAACAACGAGGCAGTCAGTGTATTCCTAATATTAACAAAAATACTCTTAATCTTAACACTTCTAAAATATCTAATAATATTGAATTAACTCAAGATTTGAAAGACACGTAGCGCCATCTAGCGTCCTAAAGCAATTATGACCGTCGAAAATTATTGTTCTTTCCCTCGGGAACAGTACTTTTTTCTGAATGAAAGGAACCCTATATTATTCTCTGTACCCCTGACAACGTATACACGCAAAATTTCATGATGATGGGCTCAGTGGTTTAGACGTGAAAAGGATCAACATCACAAACTATGGTCGGAACAAGGTTAGTGCAGGCAGGCTAGGGACTTGATGTTGGGGGGCGACGGATGTCCCCGAATCCGTCGCCCCTGGACCCATTTAGGGGGGCCGGAAGAGGGTGTTGTCCATGCTATTGACGGCCGCATCACGAAACAGGTTCTCCGACTAACCAAACAACAGCTGCGTGTAGTTACGGCAGCTTTAACTGGCCACGGGTCTCTTAATAAACACCTCTTTGTCATAGTAGTCACAGAAAGTCCGCTGTGCAGGGCCTGCATGGAGGTGGACGAAACAGCAGCTCATGTGCTTCTACACTGCCCGGTGGTCGCCACATACACGGCAAAGTACTTCGGTAACCCAGGTACCCTACGCGAGGCTGTCAGTAACACCAAGCCGTTGCTGGCCTTCCTCGAGGACCTGGGGTGGATCGAATGATCGATTTTCCCACCGTACGCAAAATACGCGCATTGTCGTGGAGTTGCGGACACCAGCCCGTATTACCTATTACCTAAGGTCCGGGAATTAATTGCATTTTTGGTACAAGAAAATAAGTTCTTCACTTTCCAACAAAAAATAAAGAAAGTTTAAATCTATTTAAACGCGATAAAATGTGATACAGATGTTAGCGTTACATACTAAACTCCAGTCACGTGCTTCCTCCCCAAACGCTCACATTTACCGATTGCCCACTATAGGAGCAAAGGCGTTAGCTTTACGAGCCCTACGATCCGCGACTGTATATAGCTAAATAATATCATGGCCCGCATTATAATAGTTTTCCGTTATTTCGGTACCTTAGTAAACAAACGTATATTTAAAGTTACATTACGCTCATAATATTATGAAAATTAATGTCCCATTCGATTTCGGTCCTAATGACACAACCGATTTCAGTTTTCTACTCACCTCTAAATCAGAACCTTGAGTCGTAACTTCGACCTTTTGGTTTTTAGATCCGTTCTGTGTAAATAAATAATAGGCTGCGGACGTCTTTATTTCACGACAGCGAAGGTAAATAGCATTCTCTATCAATCAACCTTTGGGTCGTACATAATTTAGTGAAGGACGTCTCTCGAGTTCAGGAACTTTTCCGTAATATTATTGTAGTGTGATACCTCATCTGTCGCGTGATTCCGACTTTTTCTTAACCTTTTTTCTGTATTTTACGATGTTTCTTTATTCATTCGTGTGTTCGGAAAGTTTGGATGGAAGTACTTTAGGTAGGCCGATCTACTGAAAGTTGGCGAGTGTAGGAAACTCGTAAAAACTGTAGCTAACTGTTATGAGTGACGGACTTAGTTCCGGGTCAGTTTATTCATTTATCTCTTTGTTTTTTGCCATCAAGGTCGGATCACAAGTATACTAATGTTTACTTAACACTCACTTTTATATAAAAATAAACAGTGTTGAAGAGCTTCAACAACTTTACGACACAGTGTTATCACCTATAAGATAAAAATTGGTTTTTCTTACGGACAAATACCAAGGTACTGATAAGTTCAGATGAATTAGATACATTACAAGTTAAAATATCTAACCGTCTCTATTCAAGTAATATTAGTAGTAGACAACCAATAAATCTCACCGCAATCGATACTTAACATTGTATTCCAATTCTATAGAAATACAAAGAAAATATTCTCGGAATTGGCGACTTCGTTTACTCGGTTGACATGGCCCCAATTACCTGCCGATTGATGGCAACTGCCATCAACCTACGGCAGATCAAATTTCGACCACTTGGCGCTCGTTCCATCCCTCCGACGTCTTTCTTAGCCCCCTTCACAGTCCGCCAGGCGAATTTGACAGATTTACCCCCAACCCGGAAGATTTTATTGACGGGTTATTATTTTATTTTATAGACATCCACTCTTATTTCATTGGCCCTAAGATGAAGTTACAGTTTTTGTCGCTCGATTATTGGAGAAAATCTTTGGTCACATATTACGTTTTTATTGAATCGAATTCGGTGTAGATGGCTTATGGGATTGTCGTGAACGATGGGTACTACGAATCTTATATTTGTGACGTAGAGAAAATGATGCATTCACCCACCTTTATTTTTCATTTGGTAGAAGAAATCTAAAATCGGTAGTGATTTAAAGAAATACGATAACGAAACGAGTGATAAAATTGTCACGTCACAGAATATTGCCACAGCACAAACGAATCAAGCGAAATATAAACTAAAAGGAACAAACAAAATACTAGGAAATGTTCCGAAGCGTGTCTTACAAACCGTTCAACGATATTGAATTGGATGAAAATAAAAACTGAAGTAGTGTCCTGTAGAGTTTTCGATCAAAGAAAATTACGCTAGGCGTTGAGTGAGCCGGGCGCTTGGTCTTTTCTCCGGAGCCGTTGCTCTGGAGCTCTATAAAATCCCTTTCCTCGCAACATATCGTTCTTTTCTCCCCAAATTGCGGCTGTCCCGACGCGGCAGACACGTCCAGGTAATAACGCAATAAACCACTGAGAGCTTCCCCCTGGAAAAGCGATCGAGTTTTCCTTCAACCTTTCGAAAACGAGTTGTTCCTCGATTTTCGTAGATGCAGCGGTGCGAACGTTGGAAAACTAACCTTATTTTGTGATTGTTTGTGTTGAATTTGCCGGGATTGGAGTGGTCTCGAGTGAGCGGTGTGCAATCGGTCAGGTTGCCTGACCGCGGCGGCGTTTTTCGCGGTACGCCCGCTTCAGTGTGGCCATCACTTTGTGTAATTGAAAACTCGATGTGCACTTGTACGGAACACCCGTTTACAAATAAATCTTTTACTGTTAAACATATACAACAAGTTAGATTCAGGCTGTTAACATAACAAAAGGGAAATACCTGCTTATGATGAAACTTGTAACAATAATTATGTCGGGGATATTGCGAGAGAGGATTGTTAATTTGCACATTAGGCCTTTAAGTGATTTAATTAATTAATATTTATTAACATTTATAAATATTAAGTTTAGTTACGATTTACGAGAGTGCTAACGTTATTGCTTAACTTCAATTCAATATTCTGCAATATTTAATGGGTCCCTCTATCTGGCAGAATCTGGATGGTCCAAAATTTATTTGGCATAACACACTTGGCCTAATCTATTCTATACGAATATTTTAAAAGCATAAAAAATATTTAACATAATTATTGTTTGCCGAATGTTTATAGGTATGGCCGAATTTACAATGGCATTCTTTTAAGATGGCAGAATTTTATTAGTTGTTCTATAAAATTAAAATATTGCCATAATAAGTCAATATGTTGTGCTAGAAAAGTTAGTGACAGAGACGAATCGCTGCAAAATCGACTCCACGTATGTAGTCTCGTCTGCCCTACCCCTAGAGTGTAATTCAAGCCCGCATAGGTGCGGGGGCGTGAGGCGGCCCGTTAGCTGAGGAGCAGGTGGCATCAACGCTCGTCGCCTAGGCAAGGCTGGCCGTCTTGACCGCCCAGCAAGCCGAAGCTGCGGTGGTGAGCGTTAAAACCATCTGCGACGATAAAATCGCGTGGGGCCGCCGCCCGGAGCCCCGCAGCGCCGGAGCCGTGACAGAAACCTTGCCTGCTGCATGTTGCATGCTTGCTTGCATGGCGTATGCAGGTTTGCAATGTGATACATGTCTTTCAATTATTATGGAAATGAAATGTATGCCAAAAGACGATTCCGACTGAGAACTTTCTGCGATATGATGGTTCAACTTTTTAATTATTATGGATGTGAAATGTATGCCAAATTATGATTCTGACTTACTAAATTCAGAGTTTGGAATCTATGATAAATGAGTGTCTGCCAAACGATTTTTTGTGAAATGAAGTTTATACTATCCGCTGCTATGCAAAATAATATTACAACATAAAAAGTTCTGCCATAAAAGGTAGACCCATATTTAAAATAACAATAAAAAAATACATATCTCAACAAAAACTTCCGTTGGAAAAACACTGACGAGAAAATTATTATGTAAATAAAACAATCGATGCTTACATCGGTTTTAAATTAAGTTAACTTCACGGGACGGAAAAACAATAAGAAAACCTTCCTCTCGTGCTGCGGGCGTGCTAATCCTATTGTTGTACTTGCATTTCAGTATTTCTCGACACGAAACAAACCCTTAGGTACCTGGTAGTTTTTTTTCATCGTTTCTCGCACAAGTCCGCGTCTGGTTTAGAGCATTAAGTAATCTCGTTGGCTTCGAAAACGCTAGCTAATGCACCTCTAGAAAGTTACGGCTCCAGGGTTCCTGGAATCAGAAATACTAACGATTTTTTTTATTGCTTGCCAGTACGTTAATGGAACAGTGCTGCAGGTCAGAGAGACTATTTGACTGTATTTTTTTATTAGATTATCCGACACCTAGAAAAATATGAAGCCAAAGTTATTAAAAATTACAAATATCTTTAAAAAATATGAAGTTCGATGCGTTTTAAAGTCAATGCTAGACAGAGATAGCATTAATAGCATCTGACGTCAAAACACAGGAACGCCATAGTAACATCGCGCCTTTCAGTACAATTATCGTTTTGAGTAACAGTTATTCTCCATTTTTTCACCGATGTTTTTTTTGCATATTTTATTTTAAGTGACATCTTTAAAACAAGTATTTTATTCTTCAATACTTTTATTGTAGTTAAATAGTCTATTCTCAATTTCTGTTTCCTTATTTTTTATAATTGATCAGATCAACTCATCCGTTTTAGGGCGAATCACCAATAAAACAAAATACGTTCAGCACATATAAATCTCGTTCAAAAGCTGTCAGTGTCAAAATTGTTATAGAATATTGACACTGACAGCTCTTGAACACGGTTTAGAAATGCTGATCGCGTTCAGTTTCATTGATGAACCTCGCTCAATAGAAAAAACATGGAATCTGTGAACAGCAGAATCGAAATATAAGCTAACCTTACAAAATTATCTCAAATAAGTATTTTCATTCCAAATACTACCATACGAGTATTCGATCCAAACTTGAAACATTCTTCAATATGCATAATAACGTGAGAACACATCAATAATCCTTATATATTGACAGATTCGGTTCATAAAAACAAGTGGGGTTAGGAAGAAAGAAAATATAACTGTATTCAAAAAGGGGTAAAGGAAAATGGATATAAGTTCAATAATGGTGTTTGTTTCGTACGACCGTCGGGCGAATAAACTGGGGATAAGTCGCAGCCCGGCCTTCTATAGTAGCGAGCAAAATCCTATTTTAATAATAATTAAGGGTCGCTTTGTCAACTGCTCCGTTTAATTTTGATGAATAAAGAAAATTATTTATTTGGCACGTTAGCGCTTACCGTGATTTATTCACGAAGTTACGGACATTTATAAGGCATCGCCCTCCGCAAGGGAAATATATTTTTCATAATTCCGTGAGTTTGACGCCAACATTAGCACTGTGCTTGGAGACGTTACAATGAATTTGCTGATATAATCGTGCACTTATAATACTTATTAATTGTTGCACTTAAATTTTAAATAATGTAGAAATATTAATTCTTGATGGACGGGATATTTGTGTATATTTATTTGTATCTTCATGATTTTTATTTTTATTTCAGGTATGTATACTTTTTTGTTCGTTTCAAGAGCTTCTGGGTGAGTTTTTGAAATTTATTTAAAGAAGTGTTTTAATTGTGGTAAATATGATATTAGTTAAAATTTACTTATTTATTAAACGGTTTATACACTAGTATAAAAAAAAAAAAAAAAATTGGAACAGAAAAATACGTGCAAAGGTGATGCTCATTTTTATAGAAATCTCTTCCAGCATACCTGCGACCAGAGAGTATTATATGTAGACAACGTGGGTTAGAGTCAAAGAGAAAACAAAATACATAAAAAAAACAATTCACTATCTTAAAAATAAACAAACAATGTGGAACAATGGCGTGCCTAGGGATCAAAATTAGGGCAAGCCGATAGTTTTTTTACGAAAAAAAAAAAAAATGTGCTGCCGCCTGTGGGATTGGCTGATTATCTTAAATAATGGTGTTTAATACTCATAATAATAATGGTGTATTTAGTAGGTATGAAAAACAAAGTTTTACAACCCCTATTTACGAAGCAGAAATATTAGCTTATTTACCTAGGATGAACAACAAACAAACTTTTCCTCTTTATATTAGATAGTACTATAGACGGACGTGAATTTCATCGATACAAAAGGATTACAGCATTATTAAACTTTAAAAATTATTTTCTCGTAGAACTTACAGCGTAGCGGTGTGCGTAGCGGCGTAGCTGCCACCCTCATCCGTAGTAAATCTTTTAATCTCTTTACAATGGTCCAACGTCATAAATTTGACATCTGTGACTTTTTTATTACGATATTCGAAAACGTGTCCCTCCCAGCGGTATGATAAAATCGTGTTTTATGGACGCGGGTCCCGTCAGTTCATTATTTTATTCCGTCGAATCGATTAAATTGGTGCTTTTAACATAAAATCACTACGGACCATCGAGCTTATTCAAATGGGACATTATCAAATCCCGTTCCTAATAAATCGAATCGCGAATATTCGAACATTGAAAATGCAAAACTGAATACTACTTGCAAGTTGGTAAGTACAACCAGCGTCAATAACATAAAATTTCAGTTGCAGCAGCTATCAAACAACACGGAGCAAGCGAATCGATTCCCACCTTTAACAAAAGCAAGGAAAATTCAGACGTGCCATGAATAAGTAATTTCTCTTAAACGCTATTGTTAAATAAACATTTCTAAGATATTTTTAATGCAAAAAAAAAATGTTTTCAATGGACAAAAGCCTCAGGTTACATTGTGATTTCAATACATTTTCGTTCGCAAGTGATCCTGTTTTGTAGTCGATAGGGCGCGGGTCTTCCGATGAATAGATAATATCCATCTAGCTAACTGTAGTCCTATCATGAATTGGCAACTTTGGAGAAAATGGTTAAACGAAATAATATTTCTTTAGTATTTTTTGTCGTCTTGAGACGGTCAGAGATGAAAGAGGTGCTTTTAATGAACATGCTTCGAAGTCATTTATATAGGTTCATAACAGTCTGAAGGGTCCATATACAAGTAAGCACTGGTACTTCAATGTATAGAGAAAGCGTGTCTTGAATAGAGGTAATTGGATAATAATGATTTATAAAACATGATGGTAACTTAAACCCCCCAGTGTCGTATCAGCATAATTTAAAATCTTAAATGGTGTTAGAAAGAATATCAGAAACCAAGTCAAAGAACGTTCTACTTCTTCATTGGCCTCGCCTCTTCCCGTTACGCGGGGTCGGCTGTTTTAATCTTTCGGCGCCATTCACTTCGCTGGTAAGCATCGTCGTCTGTAAACCAAGCTTTTGCATGTCTTTCCGGACATTAGTCATCCAGGAAGTTTGCGGTCTACCTCTCCCTATCTTTTTTGCAGCCATGGAAAGGCATGTTTACACGATATGGTCAAAGAACGTTCTACGATAAAAAAAAAAATCTAATGGCTCGAATAAATAAACTGCCGCTTCTTGAAATATATTATGTTCATAACATAATAATATTACATTTTCATACAGAAGTAGTAGGTACTCGTACATTGGATTCGAAGCGAGCAATTTGGAGCATCTTCAAACAAAATAGTCCTAAAAGACTATTTTGTTTGAAGATGCTCCAAATTTGACATTACTTTTGAATAAAATAACAGGCATACCTACTTATACACAGGGTGTTAGGTAGTTATTCGCTGACGTAAGTCATAAAACGTTACTCAGCGGCCATTATGCCAGCGTTACCTAGTTACTCAAGAAGTTTGCCGTAACAAAAACACACTCACAGTTATTGCGACACTCTTAATACTGATTTTCTTTTCTTTCCCCCGACTGGAGCATTTTTATGCTCATCCTTAGAACTTTTGCAATCCAGTTATATCAGCTGTGAGGAGCTAAGCAAATACAAAAACTTTTTTGGTTCAATCTCCGCGTTTTAAGGATATTCATTGAAATTTCACGGGTTGCTTTAAATAATCCGCGGAGAAGTTATTTCTGTTTATATACGATTTTAAGTAACTTTTACACGCGTCCCTTGTAAGCTCTTACACGTATAAATGAAATTGAGAGTTTTTAACGTAGAAAAATAAATGAAACTCTCTCTGGCGGTTTGTGGACTCGGCGATTTTGTTTACGAACTTCCACAAGTGTACTAAAGTAAGTTTTATTAGATATTAATAGTGTTTAAATATGTATTTTGTAACTAATTAATGTTTGCGCTGTTTTGAGCTAAATATTTAATTAATCGTGAACTAAATTAGCTGGGCTATTAACAAACGAGCAAACATCTAAAGTTTAATGAAACAGTGTTGTGTCCCAAATATTTGTCGAAGTATTTTTGACAAATAGCTGGAGTAAAATAATTCGTTGGTGTAACGATTCTCTCACACACAGTCAACGTCTCGGCGCGTAGGGAATTCTTATCTTACAAACGCAGCACTTTGATTATGAAGGAAAGGAATATTTAAAGAAGCTTTCGTGTGCTTTGTGTTATTCCCCGACGCATGTGCAAAATTTATGTATGAAATATGAGCGAGCATTACATTGTGAAAGTATATTTTTACGTGTGTTACTATTTTGTTATTCTTTGTTACTATTTTGTTATTTTCGTAACGCAATTTTTCTGTTGACTTGAGTACCTACGAGCAAGCTGACTTATCATTGCCATTTCTTTGCCGTCGACGTGCCTACCTGTGTATGTAGGAGTTAGATAATAGTTGGACCTCAGTACAAGTGAAACCTCCGAGAAACTTATTCCGGTCATTGAAATCGGGCCTGATTCGATCGCATCCCCGCTCATTCCTATCACTTATTCATCAGGCCATGAATACTTAAGTCAATTTACGTGTCGTAAGCAACCGCCTCCTTCGCTTAATGATATTGCAGTAACAGTGATGTGCCTGTGGATTAATAGACTATCTAGTCATTTTGTCTATACTTCCGTCGACAAAAGTCATTTCTATAGTGGTAATGCCACGCGTACTGAAAGGAAACTCTATTTGTTAACTTTCTATACTTTTGTAAGGAGTCCCCGATGATATAGTGAATTTTACAATTTCTCTTAAGTTATGTTCTCAATAAACATAAATATCTACAGCTATTTAAAACATTTTTAAGAAAGATAGTTGAATTGCAATGTTCATTGAAAGCTTCTACTGCTTGGATTGATTAAGTTTAAGAAACTGCTGCTGTGCTTTAAAACCACTAAATTTGGACTCCAAAACTACTTATACCATGTCTAATTATATGTAAACTTTCGTTTAGAATTTATTTTAAGGCTGTGTACCCGCTGTACCTAATTCTGTTTAGAATTTATTTTAAGGCAGTACTTTTTTGTACCCGCTAATACACATTTACGACTGGTGTTTTCGATCTTTATAGTAATTCTTTCACTAATATCGGTACATGAAGGTCTTAACCGTAAAGTTCACAACATTTACTACATTTTGGGAATTGAATGAGCCTCCTAATACGTAGCTATTCGGTATAGTTCGGTAAATGGAGCTCTATGTATGGATGTATTATTATTGTTCGCCGTTTTAGCAAAAAGGCTCTGTTACTTTTTATTTGGAGCCGGTGCTCCCTTATCCATTACAAGCGAGATTAAGAGTACCTGCAGATACTTACAACCAATTTCAGATAATCATATAATGCAATTAGGCTTGTTAGAAGGGTCTTAGTTAAAGTAAGTAACCTCTGGTACTTGTAAATAAATAAATAAAAGTAATTTATTTCTCACCAACACAGCAACAAGGACTACACAGTCAAAGTACTCAACAGTAGATAAGTATCCTTATATAATGTACATTATATCATAATAATCCAGCGGCATTAGTAGAGGTAAAGTGAGGTTTACTTGAGGTATTGACTCTATCTTCTGAACTAGGCGAGGCCTGTATCTCGGAAGATAACACTCATCTGACAATTTAGTTGTATTATAACCTAAAAACTTGCTACGGAAGAGGTCTGGAAACGAGAAGAAAGACTTAACTTTAGTTTTTTTTTATTGCTCAGACTTTTCACAAAGTTTTACTAATGCCTAATTAAAGATAATCCCTTTTTTTTCATCGCAGACAACATTTTATTTTCATGATCATACAACGCATAAAATTTGCGATTCCTTTGTTTTAAAGTACAGTCAAAATTCCAACTATGTCTTTTTAGCATACGTGTGGACAAAGCTGATATAAAAATACAAACCCAAACACCAAAGCTAATCATCGCACTTCGTTTAAAAAGATAACTTACTAACAATTTCATACGTGCTGGGACTCTGCAAACTTTTAATTTTCGTCTATGGGCCACATTGTTAGCGCTCATACATTTTTACCGTTTTCGACGAGCTCTCATTGTACCAGGATTGCAGACTGGTGAGGAGTTGGTGCATTCAAAAGACGAATGTGTTTTTATTATTTGAATGAATTCGTGACAAGCTACGAATAATGTACGACTCATACGAGTCATCTAGAATGTAAGATGGAGTATTTATAATGACGGCGGGCTATGCAAAAAATAAATTTGCACCAACTACTTCAAGGCGATACAAAAATATGGGAAAAGACTGGTACACGTATGTCTGTGCTTAAATTATATTCATCTCTAACCACCAAATGCATCGTTCATACGTTTATACTATACTCGACGAGCTGTCGATGTACCAGGCGTCCAGACTAGTGAGGTGTCAGGTGGCTGCCTGCAGTATGCACGTGCCAGCGTTCATTAGTGGACAGATGCGTCTGCAATTGGAATCTAATCCTAGTGCTTTACTCCCGGAACAATGTTACGTTGGATGGTAATTGACAGCTGTTTCGAATACGCTCATATTTGATGGTGCACTGGTGTGGGTACTAGATTTTGAAGAGTTATTCTAGGATGGTTAAGCCGAGACAAACTGTTGATTTTGCAATATTAGACCTCAAATGATGTAAGGCTGCATCAAACCTCACAATAAGAAGTAGAAGACTTGATTTAAAGTCTCCATAGAACCTCATGAAAGTTTAGCGAATCCTATCAAAACCGTCAAAAAATTAAACAAACCAAAAAGACCGCACGTAGGTAAGTATCGAGCACGAAACTTCGAAAAGGGACTCGATTTTTAAAACGAAAATAATTGCACGCTGCCTTAGGGGGCGATATGTCAGCGACACTAGCACGCGACATAGCGTCATGAGATCTAAGGACAGTCGCGCCGTGAAATTTGTCGTTTGACACCTCCGCTCCAGCGGGCCGCGCGCGTGCGACAGCGTTTCCGCTGCGATTATTATATGTGAACACACGCCCCGCCATGTGGAAACGGCCTTAGGGAGTAAATGCGAGTTTGATCTTATATTCACGGTCGGTGCAGTTTTCGAGTGTTCAGTTATTTTATTTGGATTTGTTGTGCTACTGTTTTTTCCACGAGTTTTGATCATAAAGTTGATGGACAAAATGCAACATTCGTTCTAAAAGCAAAAGGCACATGATTTGACAGTTTTCCATCCCATGTGCTTATATATGTCTAAGACAGTCACAGGTAAAAAGAATCCGACCCCACAAGATGAATCGAAAAAAATGCAACTCATCAGAGCAATACGAATTCTTTCGTCGAATAATTAACGAGACTTTTTTAAACTTATCCCTACGTGTTATGGCGGCGCCACTTGCTTAGGGAAGATGTTAAACAACTGTCAAATCTAGTACTATCTAGTAGTAGTTACTAGGCAAATTTCATTTTAGTTCTCTATTTCGCCACAGGCATAAATATGTCGGTTTATACCAACTTTATTAGGACGGTGGAGGATGTTCTATCTGTAGTGCTTATGCAGTGGAACGAGATATCGCAGACTAATTAGTAAGTTTCATCAGTTCCAGAATATTGAGTGGATACTTCGGTTAAAATAAGACAGCTGAAAATATGTGGAAGCAAAACTCTCTCGAACACAGTCATAATTAATTAATTAATTTGTTGTGTATCAGAAAACGTCACAAATATTTAATGAGAATCTTTTTAACAAATCAAATCGTTCATGAATAGCAAGTAGATATTGGTCTAAGTATAGAACATATACTTTTCACTGTAGGAACACTGAGAGCTATTCACGATAATGATTCTTCCTATTCCTGGTAGGCGTATTATAATACGCCTACCAGGTCATTCAGGCAACTCACATAACTGGATTTTTTATTTATTCTGGATATGAGCTATAAAGAGCTTACTGTCTATATATAATAAACCTGTAATAAAATTCAAGAAAACTAGGGACGATATTCTAGGGGATCGTGACGAAATGAGCAAACACTCCAGCACCCCGGCCAAAGGTAGCAGCGGAACACCGTGTGGTTTTAGTCAGTAAGAGTCTGACAGACTCCTCCACCTACCCCAAGGTGGAGGACATTCATGAGAATATCTACGAGTAAAAAAAAAGGTAACCTATTGAAATAAACGTCCAATTAGAACCGATTCGATTAGAAATGAGATCACTGTATATTGCATTCTGGGATGTTTGAATAAATTACGACTCAGAAAAAAATACTTAGCTTTAAAATTCTTCGAACTTTCTCTAAAAAAAAAAAAAATAATATTCAACAAACAATTTTATCATAATAAGGTAGGTACACTACACTGTCTTACATTATTTTCAATGTACCTAATTGAAAATAATGTAAGACAGTGTGAATTTAATTTAACTTTTCTAAGCATTTAAGGATATAAACCAACCTGGATGCAATTTTTATACCTCCCATTAATAAAGAAAAACAAAAAGGTAACCAAACTCCTTGTATTTTTTAAGGCTGAATAACTATATTATATTGACTAGCAAGCCGAAAAAACAAATATAATATTAAATTAAGAAAAACATTTCGAACCATTTTTTTTTTTCTGCAAAATGGTAAAAGCCATTTCCGAACTTAAAAAAATTTTTACCGCGGTAAAAACACAAATCTGTCAAAAATGTATGACTTAAAAAAATATGTGAGCAATAATTAATTGTTGAGGGTATTTCTAATAAAGCTTACCCCACATCATATACTTACCATTCTGTCTTCTGTCACTGTCTAATTTTAGTTGTTTTATTACTTGTGCGTCTTAGTTCTCGCGTGTCTTATAAGTTTCTTCTGTATTTTAGTGAAGTTTGTTATCAAAATGGTGTTTAGTATTCGTGACATGTTATCCCGTTTGCGGTACACACATGATGAACGTGACTGCTTGCCCGATATTCAGGTGAGGAGAACAAAATGTTCTAGTTGATTTATTAAATATTTTAGGTTATATAGCAGTATCTAGCGGAATTCCGTTCAATTATGCTTTCAAGTAATATTTTAACGTTTTAAATTGTGTAGAAACTGAGTTGTTTTTATTTTTTCACTTTTCACCTCGCAACGTCATCGCGATGTTACCTGTTTTCTTAACAATTTAAAAGGTATTGAAACAGTTAAAATATGTCTACTATTGCTTATTTTGTTGTGACTGGAATGAAGCACAACTCGAATTCTTGACACATTCTGACGCATAAAAACGAACGTTAAAAGAATGACAACAATCATTTCCATAATACATTATTAACATCAGTTAATTATGAACAACATAAGACATACGTGACGTAATCATATCGGTATAGTAAGCAACGAAAGCGCTTCATACTTACACGTTAGCTATAGACAGGGAAACGTATGGTTTTCGTTCTTCGCCGTGTCATCGCGCGAGTATTAATCATTGAATGGTTATATAGCCTGCCAGCACCTGAGAGGTTACTGTTTCCTAACAATATTAAGGTCGGTAGCACTTTTATCGAATACAGTACGTTTGAGTTTCGTCTAGTCACTGCGTTGTGTTGTTGTTTTGGTTGGCACGGTACACTACTATCACTTTTAATAGGGCTGAGATCTGTGGTTGGAAAGAGGGTGATATTTTCGGTTTTTACCGGTTACCTTAGTTTGTTTTCACTTACCTTGTACAGTTACTTCTAGGCTTATATCTCTTATCTGTGTCGCACTTTGGTAGGTAAAGTTAACATAGTAAGATATAGCACAACCATCAACATAATTGTTATTTAATTAAGTATACCTATGTATGCTACCATGCTAAACGATCAAGGTTGTAATAGGGTTGGAACTAATTCATATCATGTGAATGATTTGAATTAGTTCCAACCCTATTACAACCGTGATCGTTTTATTTAGATTGATCAGTTAAGTAAGTTACTTCCATATTAAACCAAAATGACAGAGTAATAGGATAATGTGCCAAACTCAGCTACTGAACAGAACGATTCCTGGTTCAATTCTCGATAACGATGTTTCTTTTTCCCTTTGTTATTTTTGTTGAATGTAAATCCTATTTGGCAACCGCAAAATGGCTTGTAATTTCATTAAAATAATTACTGTATATAACCTTAGGTTAGCACATTACTTAGTGAGTTTGAAAGTACCTATTTATAAGACGTAATTAACAGTTAGTAGGCTTTGGTGCCGATTTTCTTGTCCACCGAACTGAACTATCACTAAAAATCCTAACTTTTGGCTATGCGAATCATTAAGTTATTCTGCAAAAAAGTATCTCTAAATTTAAAAAGTATTTTTGACACAACTAAAATCGAATTTAACAATCGCGACTCCATTTTCTTTTGGCTTCGCAACGTGGTACTTGTTTGCCATACCCCGTGAACTATTTTAGAGCCAAAGGCGCCTAGCGTCGACGTGTTTTACATGGAATTTTTCAGATTTTTTGGAAAATATGATAAGTTATTACCCATAGTTATGTTGAGTTTTAGGGGTATATGAGGTTTCATAAAGGGGGTCGAAATTTCATTATGTTTGCTATAGGACACTAGTGTGTCCTATATCAAACATAATGAAATTAATAAAAAAGATATAAGCAAAAGAAAAAAGAAACAGTACTGTTTTTTCACCTGAAGTTGAGATGTTCGTGAATTTTAGTTCACGACAACTAATTTAATTCCACACTTTTTTAATCGCGATTAAAAATAGTAGATTCATATACAGATTTAGTTGGACAGTCAAAATTTTAGGTGAAAAACGTTTAATTCAGAATAGCAAAATTGCCATTTTCACGAAATTAATAACGCCAAATTAGTGCTGTCATACATTTCAGAATGTGAAATCGTCGATTGGAAATATTAAACCAAATTTTATTGATTTTTTACTGTAGTTTAGAGGCATTTGTGACAAAAGAATCGGCACCAGTATACTGTATAATATATAAAATTCTTGTGTCGCAATGTTTGTTACCAAACACCTCCGAAACGGCTGGACCGATTGTGCACATCGGGTAGGCCTGAGAATCGGCCAAAATGTATAAAAAAAAAAGAAAGAAGCAAAACAACGTTGCGGGGTCAGCTAGTTTTATTATAAAATCAAGTCACTGCCACTGGTGCCTCTAGCGTTGTGTACTTACGTTAATTAATTAGTTTCGGGATATCTTGTGAAATGTTGAGACGGGTTCCGTCTCAACATTTCACAAGATATTAATTATTGGATACAAAAACATATTATGTCCTTACTTGTAGCTTAAATCTCTAAAGTTATTATTAAACGGGAATCTTAATATACCTATGTAGGTATTTTATAAGTCGGTTTTAAATTCATAATGTTTATCATCGTCACCATCTTCCTGCTCTTGTAACATGTTTCTTGGGTTCGGCGCGGGCGCAACACGTTTTCTTTTCCATTATCCTCAGTCAACCGTCACGCTATCATTAATTCAAATTCAAAATGTTATACCAGTAATAATTTATTCCTTGAACTCTAACCTAATCCAAATCTATTGTAAAAACACAGATCTTACATAGTTTTTATTTAATCATTTCAGCCCTATCCACACACTGATGAAAAACACAGCCTTTTATTTTTATTGCGACAGATTCCACCTGCATTTCCACTCAGGAACAAACTGTAGTTTTGTCAAAAAAAATAAAAATAGAAAACATAAATCAAATGGCAGTGGAAGGCCGGAAATTGATACCGTTCTGACGTACCAGCACAGTCCCATCCAAACATAAACTTGCTTAAAATGACGTGTATGCGAGCACAAAACGCGACTTTGTATAATCTGTGCGAAGCTGTATAAAAGGGGGGGAAAATTTTAACTTATTGATGTAAGTAGCTAAATCTGTAAAGTTCTGAAGGGCTTTTCAGTTGCTTGCAGCTCAGTCATAAAAGAGTACTTAACATGTTATATACTTTTATCACTGTAAAGTAATTGAAAACATATTACTCGAAACTCATACCGAAAATTAGTCCGGTCTCGCAATCCAGTCTAATCGCTGCAAGTGTTTCGCGAACCAATTTTAAATTTTAGTGAAACTGCGGAGGGCATTAAACGTTAATGCACCAACAATATTCCCCGGGACGGGCCATCGTAAAAACTTTGCCCAGTAGCCATCCGCCGCACAGTGGGTCGAAACTATGATTTTAGTGACTTAGGGCTCAACTTTGCTTTTTCACTTTTTTTTTTATGCGGATGGGTAGAGCTCATTAACCTCAATAATAATTGTTCTGATGTATTATTTCCTAAACTTTATACTTTGGGTAGAAAAATGTGTTTTGTTATTTTTTTGTATGGAGCGGCTCAAATAAACTTAAATTCCTGCTAAGTAGCGTGTGATCCCGCGTTGAAACTTTATTTTTCATATACCTTGTCTGGTCTATTATCATTTGATGCTATAAACAAATGCATAAAGTTGCAACTCTGCCAAATAAATGGATCGAAAAAAATGAAAAAATACATAGAATAAAAAGCTTAATTTTTTACTTTCGTAAGTTATTTTAAGTTAAATTTGATATGGAATAGTAAGTAAAAGCACGTAATAATACACATAATTACTTAGCAACTAACAACAATACATTTAAAAGGTCCCTAATTAGCTTAAATTTACTAATACTACATATATTAGTAAATTTAAGCTAATTAGGGACCTTTATTTAAAAATGTGGATATGAAATCAATTAATTTCTATTTGTGTGTTTAATTACTGTAATTAGCTTAACCTTTTACCTTATAAAATAACAATGTTTTTCACTTTTAGTCATTACTGTAATATTAATTAGGATAATTAGTTAATGAGGGTAGTAGAAAAATTAGTAAACATTGTTTGTCACTGGATTCTGGAAGTATAAAATGACCATAATTTATTATATACTAACTAGTGTTCGTTTATTCGTACTACTACTAACATCTCGTGATTCTGATCGTCCCTTTTTCGTTATAATGGATAATTTAGTTAACAATTTAGATTTATTTATGATTTTAAGAGAGCAGGTCAAGTCACTGTCGGATAGTCAAAAATTCTTTCAATTCCTACAATTATACTTTGGGTAGAAAAATGTGTTTTGTTATTTTTTTGTATGGAGCGGCTCAAATAAACTTAAATTCCTGCTAAGTAGCGTGTGATCCCGCGTTGAAACTTTATTTTTCATATACCTTGTCTGGTCTATTATCATTTGATGCTATAAACAAATGCATAAAGTTGCAACTCTGCCAAATAAATGGATCGAAAAAGATGAAAAAATACATAGAATAAAAAGCTTCATTTTTTACTTTCGTAAGTTATTTTAAGTTAAATTTGATATGGAATAGTAAGTAAAAGCACGTAATAATACACATAGTTACTTAACAACTAACAACAATACATTTAAAAGGTCCCTAATTAGCTTAAATTTACTAATATATGTAGTATTAGTAAATTTAAAGCTAATCACACTAATCATAATACATTTAAAAGGTCCCTAATTAGCTTAAATTTACTAATATATGTAGTATTAGTAAATTTAAAGCTAATCACACTAATCTTCTGTAGTAGATGGTGGTAGATTTTCGACATCTTCAGTATTACAAATCTCGAGCCTTTCCTGTTCAGTGTTCACAGCTTCAGGTATCATTCCTTCGGGCCAGTTTATTGCACGTTCCAACCAATCACCATTTTTTCTTACAAACTGTGCTAACGTGCGACTACTTCGTTCCCATCTTGCACTTATATTTGAACAAAAGCCTAAATGACTAAAAGTGAAAAACATTGTTATTTTATAAGGTAAAAGGTTAAGCTAATTACAGTAATTAAACACACAAATAGAAATTAATTGATTTCATATCCACATTTTTAAATAAAGGTCCCTAATTAGCTTAAATTTACTAATATATGTAGTATTAGTAAATTTAAGCTAATTAGGGACCTTTTAAATGTATTGTTGTTAGTTGCTAAGTAATTATGTGTATTATTACGTGCTTTTACTTACTATTCCATATCAAATTTAACTTAAAATAACTTACGAAAGTAAAAAATGAAGCTTTTTATTCTATGTATTTTTTCATTTTTTTCGATCCATTTATTTGGCAGAGTTGCAACTTTATGCATTTGTTTATAGCATCAAATGATAATAGACCAGACAAGGTATATGAAAAATAAAGTTTCAACGCGGGATCACACGCTACTTAGCAGGAATTTAAGTTTATTTGAGCCGCTCCATACAAAAAAATAACAAAACACATTTTTCTACCCAAAGTATAAAGTTTAGGAAATAATACATCAGAACAATTATTATTGAGGTTAATGAGCTCTACCCATCCGCATAAAAAAAAAAGTGAAAAAGCAAAGTTGAGCCCTAAGTCACTAAAATCATAGTTTCGACCCACTGTGCGCCGGTCGCAGAGTAAATACGAGCGTTGTGCACTTTAACATTGTTTTAAAAGTAAATTTCAATAACGTAAGAAGTTCCGCGACACCCCTGATGGCTTTGTGTTCACGTTGGAATTGATGAAAGGCTTTGAACTTGTAATGAATCTTAGAAAAAGTCTTTAGTACTTTCATAGTGTTTAATCTTTGTGTATTATATCATAACAGTTCAGCTTAAAAAAGCTGGAAGTTTCAAAAGTTATTATTTGGCAAGGCAAAAAGTTCTAAAGCAGGGGAGTCCCGTCCCACCCAAAATGTATCGAACACCACTAGGGTAAGAAAACTGTTATTGTGCAACGAGCAAGCAGGCAATTCACGTCCCAAAGGGTTGCAAGCTTGGCAAGCGCACACATCCGCCGGGGTATAAGTCTATTTTTCAACGGGTTAGCCAGTATTGAATTCGGATATTTGTTGTTAACCAACAATTCTTTGTTGTACCCAAATATCTGAGAGGAAGATTTTGAAAGTATATTTACTTGTACTTGGTTTTCTTTACTCTTCTAGTGAGTTCCAGATTGATAAAAGCAATTTATCTTGTTGTCTTATTTTTTTTGTTTTGTTTTTACCTACACTAAATATGTAAATCTTTCAGTAGACATATTTGAACAGCAACAAATAACATAAGTCTAACAGAGGCTATGTCACCACGTAAATAGGTATATAACATTACAACTCAATATTTAATACAGTTATCAATAACCCACACCATCCAGTGGTGAGCAATAGTCGTCAATTAATTAAAACTTAATAAATTTACTAAAATTTATGCAATTTGTATAACAACAATTAATTTTACGCTTAGTTCCGCATTACCACGGGATTTTTTCCTTTCCCTATTTAATTCTGCGTAGTGATGTTTTAAAACAAACGTTATCCCGTGCAGTGATTGAACGTTCCGCATACCTGATCTCCATTCATTCACATGGTGGCGTATTGTACGTGGTACACAAATTGGTCGCTTACCCGTGAGCTAGACTTCACATTCCATGAGCTCAGGAGTTACACTAGTACTAGTAATTGGTATTCAGTGTATTGGTCGGCCCTAGGACGGAAATTAAAAATTATTGTAGGTTTACGCACAGAGTTTTCGTTATCCAGGGCAATGTGCATTTTACTTTTTGTGCTAAAATGACACTTCTCTGTGCTTTTTATGCTAAAAATAATACTGGTCAGCCAATCCAAAGAATGAGGAAAGATGCCTATTTATACGGATTGTTATAATACTAACATTTTTTCATTGCAAATATCGGAAAGCGGAAATATTTCAGTGACAAAGTAAAGGAGCATCCTTTGATATATTGCCATCAATTCAATGCCGATATCAATATAAATAAGTTCCAACATAACGAAGACTAATATTGAATAACTCTCACAAACCATTACAGTATTAATGAACCACGAAAGCTACAACAAAGAGTGCACACAAAATTAAAATCGACACATACAATCAACGCCCTCATAAATACTGTGTTAATATTTACATCGACTGAAAGTTTAAACATGTGAATTGCACACTTTTCCGCCAATTAATGTTTTGAGTTAAAATCGAACAACAAAGGCGGCCCATCATGTCATCGTTCGAATAAACCCGTAAATGTTTACTCGACACATCGGTCGCTGTATGCATCAATTAAAAATATATTACTTGCTGGGTTGACTTCCGGTTGTCCGCTGCGATGGGTTTCGCTTCGCTTCGCTCTCGCACGTGTTTTCCTAGGGCTGGCAAATATATCGACGTTTTGATAAGAAATGTGCAATTATTTTCTTTTCTTAAACTCTTGACTAATACAAAAAATACGTAACTATTCGATGCTAAATAGATAGATAGAAAGATATTTTTATTTTGTAAAACATGAGTAAGTACAATACTATGTGCATCGTGGATGGAAATAACATAAAACAGAGCACATGTTGCTCTGTTTTATGTTTTTGCTAGTTAAAGCTTACAAAAAAAATCAAGCACGTAGAGTTACCATGCATTTGCTTAACTACATTATTCGTACAACATCTTTCTTATATGAAAGCCCTCTATGCTTGTGCTTTCGTCTAGAGAGTAGAAAAATCCAGTGCCCCTTGTACAATAATGCGATAGAAGTACAAAAAGAGCTAAATAAAAAACTGAAACACGTTACTGTCAACCCGTCCGTGCTGAGTGCGTGTGCACATTCCTATTCGCCGTGCACGCTCGCATCACGTCGCATCGTCGCATCCCACGTTGATAATTTTTATTCGCCCAAATGAACATATTTGCACAACTTTTATCCTCACCGTTTAACTTTCGCTGGATGGGCGCATTCGTTCAGTTATTTGCATATGAATTTATTGGCAACATATGTTTTTTATTCACCATACTGATCGTTTAACTACCGACAAACTATCAGTCAATTTTCATACATTCAATATTTGCAACTAAATGTGCCAAATATCGAATCTTTATGAGATTTTTCAAATAGCTCGGTGTTCGCGACTATTGAATTCCGAAATTGGAATGCAGTTATCATATTTTCTGAGCGCTACATAATACAATTTTGTAGTGGTACAATGCATTCTTTGTTGTGTGAGATTTAGTATAAATATGGTTCATATTAACATTGTGCTTTTGATGTCTGGTTTTATGAATGCACAGGTAGAATACTACATTTACTGTTTCTCGGATAAACGAATGAAGCTTCGCCTCCTTCGTTTCTTCACCGTGTGGTTCCATATCATAAAACAACTGTCTTACAGATCGACGATCTCTGTCCGACATCTTAATGCATTTCGTCAAGGTAACAGTACCAATACATAAGTAGGTACCTAATACGTGATATGAGATAAGGCGCATATAGCCCACCGGTCCGAAGCATGGGTCAGCACACAAACATGTCAGTGATCACCTGTACGCCGTCTTGTCAAACTTCTTTGTGTAGGTCCGAACGAACCATTAATATGTTTCCGACAACAGTTCCGTTACTTTTGTACGCCGCTGCCGTAACTTGCTACCTAATGATGTGGGTTAACCGTTTAATATATACCCTTGGCTAAATAAAATTACCTACTTAATTCTTTATGGGCCTTATAAATAGTAATTATAGCTATTTATGATGTGCCTCTTTCATTAATTCTGCAAGTGTATCTAGCATATTAAAACTTAACAGTAAACCAAATCTCCGATTACACTTAGAAAATATTGCCACGAGGAAATATTCTACTTGAAAATATCTCGTAACTCAATACTTTATGCGAGCATTTCATATAGTCGTTTCATAAAATTTTAATCATATTCCAGAAAGTAGGTATGTTTCAGATGAATTATAGGTATTATGAAGCTAACAAAGTCTTTCAATTTTTGTGAGCAGCTCAACCGATACGTAAAAAAATATCGACGAAGCCCTCTTTCTCGCAGAATATGAATACAATAATACCCGAAGATTTATCCACAGTCGGCCGCTACACTTGTTTACACGAATTTCACGAAGCGCGGAAGGCTGCATATTTTAAACCTACCGCCCGCCCGCTCGCTCCGATATGTTTATCTTGGTCTCATCTCGATATATTTATTGGGAAAAGCCACGATCGGGATCTCTTCTTATTGGTTCCAACGGAGAACGTAATCGGTTTTATCTGTTTATTGTTACTGTATTTTAATATAAAATTTCATTTACATTTCCGGCAAAATTTTCTCATCACAAATTGTGTTAAGTAAAATAATATTTACGCGGTTAATTTAAGACTTGCACTGTAAATGTGTGTGTTAAAAAAAGTAACGTTTTCTCGACAAAGGTGTAATTTAATAAGGAATTAAAACTATGTAGGTGCGAACGTGTGTGGAAACATGTAACATGTTCTGATGTTGGCTTTTCATCAGCATGGTAATCGTGTAAAAATATTGGCTGAAACACGGCCGAAGCGCACCTGCCCAGAATTAAATAAAAATAACCCACCGAATGAGCATCAAAATGAACGCAATGTGTAATTTATGTTCAATGTTTGTAAAACAGAACGTTTAGCATATCAGGATCGTAACGTATATCTATTATATCGCGTGTGAACTGAATGATATGACACATAACAGACATTGAACAGTACACACGACACTGAAAGAAATATCATTAATTTGATTGCTGTAGCATAACGATACATTACGATCCAATTAGCTAAAGAACTGCGAAATGACCATTGTTTATGTCCGTTTGTGTAGTTTTTGGTAGTTTCTCAGTTTTACGGCACTATATGTTAAAAGCGACACTCGTAAAAGTGCGGTGTCCATGTTTTACACCGTCCGTAATTTAGTAGAAGTGTCGTTACATCGGAGAAAAGTTGCTCGACGTAAACGCAATCTATTCACATCGCGATCGACAAGGGACGCACTCGAATTATGCAGCCAGTAAATATTGTTTAATTGAATTTGTTCTAATCTTACACTGATTTCTAAGCAGGTTAAAAATTGAAGTTCGATTATTATTAGTAGTGGTCGTAAAGTTGGTAGGTACTTACTGAAATGGTAGCTGTTCTTTTTTTTTTTGTCTTAATAATTGCGTACATTGCGTGTGCCATAAAGTGTGCTGTGAAGGCATTATTACGCTTGCGTTCTTTGCGGAGTGAGCAAATATGTATCTAGGTTACAGTACTTTATATTCAAAGTGACACGTGGCGCTACCTATCGCCGCTCTCACACGCTTAGTTTATTATTAATGTGTGAATTTTTTGCGATGCTTTTCCTCACAGGTGAAGTTTCAAGTAAGTGATAAAAAGTTTACGCCTGTTTCATAGACTTAGCTGTGTCATCTAGATTTGCTATCGGGAAAGCAATATTATTTGGACAACGTAACGTTAATTAATCTGCCTGACTGACGGACATTAAAATCAAAGTAAAATATTAATCATTGGCAACACTCGTTCGAGTCTAACCCAATGCTCGGTATCGGCCGAGACCGACACCCAGCATTGGTTATAGTAGATTAACGGAAAACTATTGCCAGTAAAAACAGCGAAGTAGTAACTGAGCTCCAGCGGCAGTACGGCACGTCTCTAACGATTTATTACGATACCAATGGCGTATTCGGACTCCGGCGGCCGCTGGGGTGTTACTACACAAATAAATATCGATAGGGCCGTTCTCTTAGAGACGTATATTGAAATATGTTCGATATTTTATTAGAAATAGTGAATTAGATGTAGTGAATATTTAGTTAATATTTTATTTGTGTGTAGGACTTTATCTTGCATGAGATGTGTGTTTTTTCTTGGGCCTTATGGAAAAGGGGGTTGCAGTATCAATTTATTTTATGTTTATATTTGTACGTGTTTCATTGGCGTTTTCACATGTAAGAAAATTATAATATCGATGGGTGAATGCTTCAGTAAAATTTGATTAAAAAAAAGGTTGTGATTTTTTTGAATAACGTTTATATTAACGTTATTATGTTCATGGCCTGGTTCAATATTTAAAAGATAATTAAATAATAATAAAAAAAATACATGACTAAGTTAATAAAAATAGATAATCTCCGACATCCATGTAGTTATTTCACCCAAAATAAAGCTTCAAATATGCGTATTAATACTGTATATGGTGTTGGATGGCACACCGTTCACGACCCGGGATAACCGCAGCAACCGCTGTCAACATCAGCTGTTCCAGGCCTTGCTTACATAGTGTTCACTTAATGTTACATGTTGTTTGTCTGTACTCGGCCTATATATTCATCTGTGCGTTTATTTGTTTCAGGTAATTTCTTCATTTACGGATAAGGACATGGTAAAGGGTATCTAAGATAAGACGTTTTTTTTTCATTTGTTTTTCACTCTGAAATGGACCTCTTTTAATTAATCTTAAACCTAGTTACTGGATGTTGTAAAAGGCGACTAAGGGTTTATGTCAAGATTTTAAGAAGATGCAACCAGCGCTTTCCACAAGTATTGTTGCACCATGTTTCAGCAACCCTTTTACGGTCTACAAGACAATTATTTTTATTTTTCGTATTTGATTTACCATATCTGAATCTACCCACGCAAACCGAGGGAGTTAGGTAAAGAAAATAATACTTTAATACTTTTTACCACAGGAGGTAAACAAGGGATTCAAAGGCTGTAAGTAAACGAGGTTTCTACCTCAGTTAGGTACAGTCATTAAAACCGAATGAACTTTAACAGTGAATCCTAAAGTATATTTTAGCCATCGTGAAATAAAGATTAGGAACAGGTAACAGATTTGCATCTGCTAGTCTTATTTTCATGAATGTTTGCAGTAACACTCTTTATATTGGTACAAAAATAAACCAGTCGAGAGAGAAACTGTTTGACTACGCATAACTTCAGATAGTATCAGCAAACGAGAAAATTTTGTACAGGCTACATAAAAACTAAACTACGTAAAAAAATTAACAGGAAACTAAATCAACTATAGAGAAGACGTTGACGTTGTAAAAGTACCTATTTGTTCACAACGGTAGCACCCTAAATATCAGAACTTATCCGAAAAATATACGAGATGGAAGCATCCTACGTCTCGCTCCCTCGCGGTGTGCACGCGTTGTCTACGCATTGTAGGTGCGCGAACCTCTTTCCTTTACAAAAGCCTCCTTTATTATGCTCCTGTGTAGGATATGAGGAAATTGGCTGAATGGCTTTATATGAAAAACTCACGTAATCTTCGCGGGGTGTGGCTCACAATATCCTGCACTTGGCGCCGCGAGATGATTCTTGTTAAAACATAATTCAATTGTTACATTAACGTCATTTTACCATACTTTTTACCTTGAATAAGCATAATCCTGAGAAAAAGAATGACAGTTTATCCATACTAGAACTATCAGACGTCAATTTTATAAGATATCTGCCTTTGTTTGAATCAGCCCCTAAATCAATCAATCAATTTATTTAAAAAAAAACAAAGGACTGTACACGTTTAAAATACCGTTTTACAAAATAAGTACTATTTCTACAAACGTGTGGGTGAGCACTGCTCTCCTAGCTAGGTTATGGTAACCTGTGTTAAGGAGAAGCAGTCCGGTCCCCTAAGGTACAATGACGTAAAAGTTACATAGTGCTTCTGATGTTATCAATACAATTTCGAAGAATTGAGTTAGAAAATGAAGTTTAAGACTGTTTTGTTTAAGACTGAATGTGTGTGTGTGTGTGTGTGCGAGTGTGTGTGCGTGTGTATGTGTTTGGGTGTGTGTGTGTGAGTACTTGTCCATGTTCATCACCATAAATTAAAGTATACTTAAAGGTACTTTTTGACTGAGGAGGTTAGAGGAATTTACTTTCAGCACAATGAACATAATACTCTTTAATACCAATGCACACTTCAAAAATGCAAAAAATATATTGTTATTATTATTATAGCATTTATTTCTGGCTACGCCAATAGTGTTAGTAACAATGGTCTTAAATACTAGTGTTAGTAGACATACAAGTTATTAAGTATATAGTTTCATCTAATGTCGCAGCATTGGAGACTCCCATCTATCTGCGAATAAATACTAGATAGTGTTGGTGCTGCCACGAAGACCAGCACGCAGAGAAGCGGTTCTTTTACGTATGATGGCCGCAAAACCATCTAAATGCCTCTCCGCAAACATCTTTGACGCGATACATCGCCATGGCAGCCTCAACAGTATCCTGAGTGAGTTATTACCTGAGGGCCAGCATGTTGTAGCGTACCGACAACAATCTACGTTCCCTGTCAATGTCCATATTATCTTTAAAAATCCTCGATAACCCAATGATCCAAGTACTTAAAACTCGTCACCCTATTTAAGGGTGCTCCGCAGAGCGATATCTCTGCTATAGTTGGGTAACCTATAGCACCGTCTTTAAAAACCATTATTCGCTCTTATATATATACCTGAGTCCTTGAGCTACCGCGTATGCTTCACAGATTGACACCAGTCGCCTCAAGGCACCGATCGATCGATATTAATTAGGGATAGTTTTCAACAACGCAGATAATAGTTACACTTAGAATATGAAATTATTTGAACACTTAGAATTTAAGTTTAGTCGACTTGTTAAATGATCAAACAGGCCCAAAATTTTGCATTGTAAAAATAAAGCACGAAACTCAAAAATAAGAAGTAGCTTTACATCGAAAGTATAATTTTCCCTTGAATGTCAATACCAGAGAAAGGACGCGTTTACGTTTTACGCGCATACATGAGCATGACACCTGGAAAAATAAGGCCTTTCATGTGGGCAGCGTTCATAGGGGGTGTTTGTTGTCATCGGAGGGCCGCACATATATTTGGCGAGAGGCAAGCGGGTTTCGTACCTAATAAAGTACGGCGCTAGGATTCCCCGATGGAGGCGCGGCGGCGCGAGCGCGAGCCGGATCACGATCGGCGTCGGAACCGCCTCGGGATATAAATTCGGTATCTTCCACCTGGAACGCTTCAACGACCGACGAAGCCACGCGCCAGTTATGAAAATTCCGACGCTGGAATTCCAACTCACACTAGAGATTTTTGCTGAGCTTAGCGGTTGTCGTCGCCCGGATTTTTTAAAGAACGGATCTGTTACGTTTATTTTAGTCTGCGTTTTTTGGAGGCGGGAATGTGCTCCGCTTTGGTTTATTTGCGGGCCGCCTTTCTCATGAAATTGCGCTGTTTCATTGCTTACGAGCCATTTTGAGGGTCTCGCCAGAGTGACATTTTTTATCATGATGTATTTTTCTTTGCAAATTGTCTATCGCTGCGATGGGTCCTAGTTTATTATTTTGGAGCGTTATAAAAACCATCCAAATATGTATCTGTCGTACTTAATGTTGCTGCGGAGGCGATAAAACAACAATGTCGGTTGACCTTTCAGAGAGCAACGTTTGTGTGATCGGTCATCACTCCGCGTACAATTAAAGCCGTCACGCTAATCCTTGAATGGATATCGAATAACAAATGACGCGGCAAAATAGGGTTTCTGAAAGAAACCGAACGTAAATTGCCAAAACCCATCAACCATTAACAATTACAAAAGAAAGGTAAGGAATGAAATGTTTTATTCATTCCGTTAACGAGAAAATTACCGAGAGGGCGTCGGCGCGCCGGATCCGATTGCAAGGACTCCACGAACCTTTGTCTTCGGGGAGAAGTGTGCCCAATGAGCACTCCAGATCCCCGTAGGTACCAATTAAGGATAGCATGTTACACAAGTACTTTATTGTATAATTCTATGAAATTGGGAATGATAACACAAATTTGTTTCGAAATTGTCGTGAGCAGGTGAATTGGAAAGCATTGCTTGAATTGGGTAAAGAGCTAGTCACCAAATTATGTACGGGAAATGACAAGCGCGCCGCAAACGTGGACGATTGCCGGCCACCATTTTCAATGTAAACACTCTTGATTTGAACGAGTAAATATGTGGGTACTAGGGAGGGCATATCACAATATGCAGTGGTTCTTACATGATTATTGTAGGTATATACGAGTAATCTGTTTAAACCGCAGATTCATATCGGTTTTTCAAAGTTTTGTAAGTAACTATGGGAACTTCATAGAACGTGAAATTGTCACCTAATTATAAAAACGTGTTTTCCCCTGCACGAACGTCAAATCTGTATTATCAAAGTTGCATAAACGCATCTAAAATGTAGAAATTGTTTTTCGTAAAAAAAGTTTTTTTTTTGTACATTTCGAAGTTCTGCTGGATATTCTGACCACTTTCCTTGAATCGTGTTTTCTAGTAATTATTAATCTTATCGTAGTAGATGCATTTGCTAAGCCTTAATTGGACGTATCTTTTGACCCAAGAGAGGTATCATTACGTTCTATTACGTAGGAATCTAAATGAAAGGTCCCTGCATGGCAGACGAAGTCACCGCTCCGCTACGTTGCTGAAGAATTTAATTAAATACTAATAACAAGCCAATCTCTGCGAGGAACAACTGATGTTATTATTACAGTTATTTTATGATTCTGAAGCGATTTTAATTTCATTAACAGTATTATAGTCTTAGCTCAGGGGTTCACTGTATTGAATTTTATGCAGAGTATGAAAATGAAAACAAACGACCGTTATTTCTACTTAATTACTTCGTATCATTTCTTTCTTTAGGCACCTACTGCTTTAAAATGTTACTTGCTATAAAACGATACTGCATTCCACAGAAGGGTTGAAAACAAAGTTGCTCGCTATTACATCACGACTTCGCAATATCTGAATACAAACAACGGTAGCTAATTACGTTAACTTCTTTCGGGTCCAGTACAAATTCCGAATGGGCTGTAAAGAGTGCGAATTTGCATCGAGAATATTTTTCGTCAACAATTAGGTTGTTGGGCTTTTGTCTGTGCCGACCGGGGGTTGGTTTTAACGACGTTTTAAAGATTCCAACTCGAGACTGGGGGCTTATCTCGAACGTGCTACCAGCTTGTTACAAAAAACCCTTTATTTACTTTACGAGGCTTTTAACGAATAACAGAAATAAATATGTAGGTTTCACTTTACAACGCGGTGGTTTTATGACACCGGAAACTTTACAATCGTGTCGTTGCCACCGCCTCACCCTCGTCACAGAAACTTATTGATGTACTTATGTCATATATTTGGTACATATCAATAAAAATGTTTACTATCACTGAATCTTACAAGCTTGAAATACCTAAAATAAAGTAATCCACCCGTCAATTTATTTGCCAGGTGTAACCTACTGAAATAAAAAAAAATATATCCTGAAGAAACCCATCCCGTACCGACAACACGTCAACGTATTTGCCAGGTATAATAATAACCTCCAATTTCACTTCACCACAATTTGGCAACATGCATTGTTTACCCGCCAACGCATTTAGTTGTTATCGAAAATGCAATCCATATCCAAAAACAATAAGTACGGACGTGCATACAACATTCCTGAAAACGTCAAACTCCGACCCTTTGAAAAAAAATCATGCCAAATCGTAGGTATTTAATTTCTGTCGACTGCAGCGCGTCCACAGCCCGGATATCGGGTTTATTATGAGATACAAAGCCTTTGGACGCTCGCTTTCTGTACCACTGTTTGATTGGTGGGACGGGCGCCGCCCGCCGGCTCTCTAGCGCACCTCAAACTACAAATACGATGATAGCACGTATCATATTTACTATGTTTGCCCGTCCACTATTGCAGATGAGTGACAGCAACATTTGAAAACTAATCAAACTGAGGGAAAATACAAACCGAATTTCAGAACTATTTTAATTATTTCGACATATGATGAAAGGGAATACTTATAAAATACAACTATCGACTGCTTCAGTCTGGCGACCTATGTTACTAATCGAAGCTCGAAACGAATGTATAGTTTAATTAGAAATACCGAACTACTGCCGTATCTACGATATTTTATGGGAGACGTAACTCCGTGCCGTGTTGTCAAATGAATGGCAGCATACAGGGAATAGATAAAGGCCACAGACTAGTTACAGATCAGTTCCCGAATACCGGTCGGAACGTATTACTCCAAATCAGTTCCGTGAATGCACAATCCTTCCGTATTTTCACCGAAACGGGTATCTATTGTTCCGTATGTTGAGAATATGTAGGCGTCTCCTTAACCCGTACCTACCTCCGAATTTAATTACATTCGTCTTTTTTTTGTAGTTGGTAAAATTAAAAAGTTCTTCCTTTTGTACTTTTCGCTGTGGGCTGGTTATAATTTATTTAAATGAATACGTTGCTCTTATTTAAATAAATAAACTAGCTTAATTTACCCACCGCGTTACACGCGAGGATTCGTATGATTAAGTTTACCGCAAAGGCTGCCAGCAAAAGTAGCGTATTTATAATATTTGACTCTTAATTAGTTATTTAAAAAAAAAGTTCATACATACGCCAATATCTACGTAGTTTTTCTCCAAATCCTCAATTATAATATAGTTAATGTCCTTCCACCATTTTTCATATTTTGGTGGGTATAACAAAAAGAAAAGTAATTTAATACAATATTTACGGAAGCTCAAAAGCACATTTATCTTATAGTTATCCCTCAAGGGATGCACACTAACTCTTTGTTTATTTCGAGTGATAGAGGTACGTAGTCATAATATAAACCATTGAATAAATGACTGTGCATTTGACAAACGAGCATTCACAGATATATCCGGCAATAAACGAGCAAAATGATCCTCCCCAATGTATTATATAATATAGGAATCTCGCGGAGGGCCGGGAAGACGCTCATTCTGGATTTACCATACATTTCCCGCTTTTGTTGTGTTAAAGAAAATTGGTACTCTGGGTATCTTTACCTCTCACAAAATACATAATATAAAATTCAAAATTGTAAAAAATTACAACATTAGACTCACTCAGTCAAATTATAAATAATCCCCAAAACATCCATTTGGTTCTTCAAGGTAGTCCCGATGACGTAAATTAGACACTCGAAAACATTGCACAGAAAGCAAATTCTATAAATCAATACGGCGGCGAGTGGGTTCAGTTTGTCATATAAGCGTGTACCGCCTCGAGTGGCGTTGGTTTGAAGGGAGACATTACTATTAACACAATTCTTCAGAATCACAACACAAGGCAACGCGGCCCGTAGCTCATACTTGTTTTTCTTAAATCGCTCCGTGAACAACTCTATTATGGGGAATCTTGTTAACATTTGAAATCATTTCTCTGCCCCGGGAATAATGAGTTCTGTGTTTTCATTTGAAACTCCGGTGACTTTTGTTTAATGGAATGATAATACAAATGCTGGCCTCTTTGTAGTGAGGGCCAACAATATTCTTGTTTTTCCTGAGGCGGGTCACTTTAGTTCCACGGGTAATTTCATTATTTTTCAAAAAAATTGCTTTCACAAATGAAACTCTGGACTGTACGTACAATCTTAATGTTGATTTATGCCCTTTGAAATCCACTTTTGTTTACGTAAAGTAATTTAGGCAGATTTTTTTCCTGTTTTCGGGTTAACAGAGAATGTTCTTTTTATAAAGTTCTAGGTAGGAAAGGATATCAAGGAAAATATTTCAATTTAAAAGGAATTTATTAGAACGTTAAATCTTTAAGATAACTTTAATGTTCCTGCCTTTCATATACATATATTTCGCTCAGTTAAGAGGAGTGAATTAAGTCAGAAGTTGTTTATACATCTTATCATAAGCCTAATGTGTTGTTATAACTTTTGAAGCATTAAACAACGAACCGCGAAAATATCATAGTGTTCGTATTTATAAAACTATGTAAAATATAATTTGACTTGTTAACCCCAAGGGTTTATTACCAGCAGGTTTTTGTCTCGTAACAGAATATTATGTAAACAAATTTAATTATAGGCTTGAATTAGCCACAATGGCCGGCTGCCGTCGCCGTGAATGGAAAACTTTGGAAACCTCAACTTTGTCCAAGTAAAGTTCCCTCTGTGTGCACAGTTACGAAAGAATTTTACACAAAAGTGCCTTGATTATTTCCTGATAAGTGCCTGCTATGCGGGTGGGTATTTTATGAATTGTTGACTTAAGTATCTTCGCATAAAAAAATCTAAAGCGCTTATAGAACCCCGATTTTTCGAGGATGTTTCTGATTTTTAAATAAAGCTTTTAGCTTACTAAATTAAGTAAGTAAGGTACATAGTTACCTAACCTATTCTTAAATAGAAATACAGTTCTAACTTAAAGTTTATTTCTGAAAGCTATGTCCATTTTGTTCAATTAATCAAATAGAACCTATTTGCAATAATTTAACAACATGTCCAAATATTTATGTGCTTTATCCCACCGGTTTAAAACAAATGCGGACGCATCCCTAAACTTGTACTATTTATCATAAACTATCTAATCAATTTAGAAAACGATTCGGCGTTTAATATCAAATCCACGTTTTCTCAAAGGTTTGGTCCGAAATTACGGCATTCATTGTGCTAAATAAATTGTTATTAATGATCAAAACGTTCCGTACTTGCGAATAACAAAAGCTGCTCGTATTTTGTGGATAAATTTCGAATTCCTTGCATACGCTTAGACGTCGAGATTATAGATGGAGATTTTTCATCTAATTCAATATAGGGATAATTAAAACGGATAGTCCCTAATTGATGGCAAACTCCTTAAGAGATAAATGCCTTGGAAATGGTTCACATAAAACTATTCATAAAATGATAATTATTTTGTAATCATGAAAACAACTAGGACTAGTTGCGCCAGGTAAAGCTGAGTGTAGGACATTCTTCATACATGTTTTGTAGGCTGAAATAAATGTTCCAAGTTGTTAGTAGCTTCGTGAGCTTACGGCATTCATGAGCGGGTACGTAAGTGACGGGGTATCAGTAATTATTCACCGGGCTCGCCACTAAGCAGAGGCAGGTTCATATTTCCTATGAGCAGATAATCTGCTCTCAGCATTAAACTTGTAAAGTGTTCTGCTACATATGTCCTCGGTAAAAGGGAGGGTTGCTTTCTATTCATACACTGTGATACTCTTTTACGGTTCAAGCAAAAACACGCCAAACGCTGGCGAAAGATAAACCGAGAGCGGTACGAACGCTGTTGAATTTTACGATTCCGCTAAGCCGCCTTAAACTCGAGCCCTTCCTGAATATTTTGATTTATTTATAGGCGTGAAAGCGTAAAAGGGTGGTCCAAAAACAATATACCGCGTCGTTCAGCTGGCGCGCTACTTGGGACACTTAACATTATACGCCCCTATTTTTTTTTTTTTTTTTTTTTTTTTTTTTTTTATAAATGGCATCTCGCAGGTCAACCTATGAGGTTGTCGTCTGCTTAGACGGACTTGCCTGTGGATTCCCTAATAAATTAAGGCCTCCAGCCAGGACTTAAACTTAAATACTAACTAAAAACTAAGCGACTACACGCTAAGGGCACCCCCTGTGGGGTACGAACCTCGGCTTAGGGCGTCGCTGGAAGAGGGCAGCAAATGACTAGCTGGATCAGGAATGATATTATTTAGGGACGAATTTAAAGCTACAGGCTCAGCGGCGCGGGCTGGCTCGAGCAAGGGTCGGGAGGGGCGTAGATTTGGGCGTCGCGGCGGGCCTCGGCGGCGAGGACGGTAGGACGGCGATCGGGTTTTGGGCTTATGAAGCGTGCTGGTTGCCTTACTACTCTCCTGGAGGAGGGTAGTGGCGTCGTCGGGGGCGATTAATGTATGCCTTGGTCGGCGAATACTACTAATACGGGAAGGAGTGTAGCGGGCGGCCGCTGAGATCAAGGGGTTGGGGTGTTTTATGCCACAGTCAAAGAAACGCTTCGATAAGCGTTTCATGAACTGGTTTATGGTAGGCATTTTAAGATCGATGTGGAGATTTATATTACGGACATAGAAGGGGGCACCCGTGACCTTTCTGAGGAAACGGTTCTGGAGGGTCTGCATCTTATGGAGATGACGTGGGTGAGCGTGCGCGAATACAACGCAGGCATAGGTCATGATGGGACGGATGACTGCGGTGTAGATGCGCAGCTTGCATTTAAGTGACAGTTTGCAACGGGCTGTCAGAATAAAGTGGAGTCTACCAAGAGCGAAAGCGGCGCGCGCGCGAACAGCCTTAATGTGCTCTTTGAACGTTAAGTTTTGATCAAGGATCACGCCTAGGTATTTGGCTTGCTTCTCCCAAGGGATTGGCTTGCCGTACATAGTGATCGGGCTGGGAAGGGGGGGTGGGACTCGACGACGTCTCGAGAAGAGAACCGCCTGACTCTTATCGGGGTTGACCTCGATTCTCCATTTCCGGAACCAAGCGCCTAAGACGTTTGCGGAGGTTTGGAGAGTACGAGCTATAGCATTGGGACAATGACCGGTATAGTAAACGGCAGTGTCGTCGGCGAAGAGAGCCAACTGAGCCTTTTTACTCTGTGGGATATCGCTGGTGAACAGCGTGAAAACTAGAGGAGATATGACGGAACCCTGAGGGACACCGGCGCGAATAGGGTGAGGGGACGAGAGTGAACCCTCGATGCGATAGCGGAAGGTGCGATTCGACAAAAAGTCTCGTAAGATGAGTACGAGACGATCTGGCACTCCTAGTTGGTAAAGCTTGTATAACAAGCCGTTGTGCCAGACTTTGTCGAAGGCTTTCGCTATGTCGAAGAATAGCACACCCGTCGTCGCGTTACGCTGCATACCGGCACACAAGTGCTCTACGATACGGTGGACCTGGTGGATACTCGAGTGTTGTGGACGGAAACCAAACTGCTCGTTGGGAATGAGGCTCTTTGCTTCGGCGTAGTCTTTGAGACGCTTATAAATAAGCCTCTCGTAGATTTTGCCGAGAACGTTGAGTAAGCTAATGGGACGGTAGCTGGAGGGCTCAGACTTTGGCTTGCCTGGCTTTGGGATACCGATGACTGTTGCTTCTTTCCACGCTTGTGGGAAGATGTTGTTGCTCAAGGCGCCATTGAAGATGGCGGTCATGAGCATTATTAGAGGGGCAGGTAGGAGTTTGTATACCTTGTTGGTAATACCGTCCGAACCGGGGGCTTTACGAGCTTGGAGCCCTTTTATGATGTCGTGCACTTCATCTGGAGTGACGGGAGGCAGAGGATCATCAGGGTCTTCGACGGGAGGGAGGGAAGCTCTTCGTTCGACTTCAGCGTCGACCTTGTTCAGGTGAGCTTGGTCTACTGGTTGGGAGCTGGGAGAACATTGGGACTCTAGGCTGTCGGCAAGACATTCAGCCTTATCGGGACTGTATACGCCCCTATGAATAAACCTACATATTTATACCCTAGCGTTCTGCGATACTCATTTCCCGGCTTAGAGACTTTTAAGACATTACCGTAACTATGCGCAATTTACTGTGAGCGCGAATTTCTTCCCGTAATTATTAGTCTGTGTTAATTTCGCAGGAGCCCAAACAAATTTTGCGGCTGAAAAGTTTTATACTTAATTCATTAGTATGTGATATAATCGTGTGAGAAGACGCAGGCCGCAATAAGCACTTGCCGCTCGCGAGTCGCGCTTCGAACACTTCATTGTGATGCTAATTTAGGGCAGCTCTATGAATATGGGGGCGGCACTCCAAACGCGCGCACTTTTTGCCTCACCGCGCTAAATTAATTTGAATAATACCGCCGATAGGCAACGAACTCCGCCAAAATGTCTTTTATATGAGTTTCCGACGTGAAACATTTGTTTAACAATTAAGTGTTAAAGATAAGTATTACGTTAAATATTTTTTTATACGAGTAAATACTTTATTATTATAAGAAAAGAACAATCAGATTTGCATTCAATTATGTTAGCCGGTGCTTTTGTACTTACACGGTATTGTACGCTCTTGTACAACTACTGTCTAATAAAACCATTGAATCAAAAGATCCACTGCACCGTTTTTTCTCCCATCTCTTTGAGAGTAAGCAAAACGAATGTTCCATTAGACAATGGAATACACTCTCGCTCGCATAGAGCCCGATAAAATAAATTTCACTTAGCTGTTAATCACGTCTCTAAAGCGTGTGTGTGTCCATGTACTCGTGCAGGTAATGGCGTGAGCACTAAGACAAAATTGGCTTAAGTAATCTCTCGGTCGGAGTATTTCTGCGGCGGCTGGGAGCGGCTCCGGGGCACACTCGCAGTCTCCGTCTCGCCGCCCAATTCCGATGTGGAATGCACTTGAGTCCCACACGTACGTGTTCGTCATAGAAATTACTCAGGCAATTTTTAAGTGAGCCTTTCCCGCTGCAACACTCACGGGTATTCAAGCCCGTCCCTATATACTGAAGCACTTAAAGGAGGTAAAGCCACTCTTAAACAAATGAAAGAGCTTTCGTTCGTCGTTTTTGCCTCACGGCAATCCGCTTTACTAAAAGGCGGTGAAAATTGTATGCACACCAAATAAAGGTATCTGCAAGGACCTATCATATTGGGAGTATGTGTGAGCTGGCTTGTATGAGCGAAACATGCTACGATGTCTTAGAAATTAACATAACCGAATAATGGTCGAAATAAACGAAAATAAGCGCAAAAGCAATTGGTTCTTCGAGAAAGCAGACCTAGAAAAATCCTGGAAAATGGCTTACCTGTATTGAAGTTGAAATCCGTTTCTGGAATAAGACCCTAATACAATTAATACGTGATAAATTTGAGGCTTCTGTAGACTTCATACATACTTTTAGTAATTCTTAACTATTCCGAGTTTCTTACGTGCCCTTTTGCACTTTTATTAATTTAATTTGTATAATTTAACTCGTTTCATTTAGTCGTCCCATTACTTTTCTGTCGGACCCCGTGGCCTGCGTGGCAATAACGTCGTGCGAATCTGTCACTGAAAGCTTAAGATTGGATTTGTTTAAGGTTTATTTTCGTGCGTGATTAGACGTAAAATAGCGCCACGCGCCGCGCCACATCGTTTTGTATAGAAGGGCTTTTTAGCCTACTCACAATACTCCCTGCGCTGTAATGTAGACAACGGTGATTTGATAAATGACTTGAGTTTTTACATGAAAAGACTAACGTTTTACGTTCAGACCTGAGCTTGTTTGACAAAACCTTTGCGGTTCCCACAACGGAGTCTGTCGCAATGGAGCCCTCTCGCCGTTTATCTAATGAATTGTGTTGGCAACGAGAAAATAACAAGGAAAACTCTCGAATGGAAGATAATAGCCGAGATAATGGAGTTCATATTGACCGTGTTTAGCGAGAAATTTCATTGGGGTACCATCATTAGAATGATTTTAAGCCAGCAATCTTGTTTGAATTCTAGTCTAAAAAAGAAAACAAGGTGTACGTTTGTGTTCTCCTTTTTAACGTTATGTTTATGATACAAGTTTATCTCGCTTTATGTAACGGACCTTGGCCGTGGTATGTGACTTGTGTAGTGCTCGAGCCCGTTATGGACCTGAACTTCGTAGCTCGTAGAACCTGTTCTACGAAAGACTTGGCTGGTGTATGTTTCATTTAATCGCTATCATTTACAAATCCTTTGAACTGTAATAATATAGTTTGGGCAATATAACACAGGCATTTACGCAACTTAATATATGCTATTTCGGTTATTAATCCTGAGTTATAAAATAATTTTGAAACGTACGGAATATATACCGAAAGAATTGTAGCAGCTTTGTGGGTGCTGCCTATAGGTATAGTATACAATTTAAATAAACTTTATTAGCATTATTTCGCCCAGTTTAAAGCCTTATTTCCCGTAGATAACCAAAGTAACACGTCCAGTATCTTTTTAATAAAGCCAACCGTAACTCCGCAACATTGCGGCAAAGTAATATCATTAAAACTGCCACAATATTATTTTCCGTTACCGAGATGCGGCTAAAAGCGTTTAATATTTAAAATAATCACAGTATTGTCGGAAACGGGTGCCGACAGCTAATGTTCGGTGGCAAACCGCCGCGCGGACGACCCGCACTTTGCCTATCCCAAACACAATGTACGTAGCCATGACAACCGCGACGTATGTTTGCCCACAAACTGTTTGCTCGCTTATATCCGTTCTACCTATTATTTGCACAGAGAATTAGACGTAACATTTTACCCAAATAAAGGTATTATTGCCTTATTGGTTCGGGTTTGTTTAATCGGTTCTTGGAGTATCATTTTGGCAGGATGTAAGATTACTTCATTCATTCTCATTAGTACACGCATCTGACATAAGTGCCATTTAGGGCTCAGTTGCAGTGTGCGAGACCTGTTAATGCAATTGTGAAAAGTTGTATTGATGTGTTGCTTGCATTGTGATGGACAGAAATTGCCAAAGTTAAACAATGAAATAAGAAATAATCCCTAAAGCTACTGTTTCCTAGAAGAGAGATGGGTGCCACATAACGCCCGCTGTGGCGGCTATCATGAAAATTATGGCACCGGGATTGACTACGTTGTCAAAAGACGCTCTCTAAGAAAAATCACCAACTTAATTTCGTAAATAACGTTTCAGTGACGTCATTCGCCGTTAAATTGTAGACGCCAACGTTCTGCTTGGAAAACCATAGCTTTACCCAAAATATGAGATAATTATCATTACGCTGGCAGAGGTGTCTAAAAATATCTGAGCCCAAACACATCTTAAAACAGGAATCAGAGATTCCTGTCTTAATTTGTATTATGATAAATGGTGTTATTTCTGTCAGTAGGTTTGTACAAACACTTTTACATGTCAATCATATTTTAGAAGCTAGATGAGATTGGCATGTCAAGGAAACGTTATTATTGAAATTGGTATCGTTTTAAGAGCGTCTTGAATTTCTCAGGAATGTTCTGCTCGATAAGGGCGTCATTAAAACATTCTACAATCCTGGAATTAGTTAAGTACATACGTTTACTCGGTATATTGTAACGAAAACTTTATAAAGTAACTAGCTCTACTCTGCGAGTTTGCCTGATTTAAATCCCTTTCCTTGAAAGTTTGTTGATGCATGACGTTTAAAAATTCAACATCGTATGATGACATAATTTACTTGCGTAGAATACACGTGGCGTACGGTGCGACCTTCACTGTTTCTCCTAGGTGATTAATGTTGTGGTCTAATAAGTGGTAATATTCATTAGGTATTAGGTAGGTACTTATTTTCAATTTTTATTAGTGGGCTTTGGATGTGTGAGAATCTACTACTAATAATAATTACCATGAGGCCCCGACACATTATGCATTGACATTGACTTGACAAATCAGAATGCATTTGTAATTTTTTCGATTTTACCTATATTATTTAAAAAAAACGGTCTGGACTGGACAGATCGCGACACGTTTGTTTGCTAGTTTAGTGAACATTTTCGGTATAAAGACATTTATTTCTCAAAATACAAAATTGAAGTTCTCTTATAGAGAAACTTAATTAAATTAACAATAGGTTGTATTTTGCTTCACGACGTTCAAGCCATCAAAGAAACTGAACACCATAGTTTTATTTATAAAATATAGCAAGTCTAGCAAGTCATTGCTTAAGTCTAAACAAAATACAATGTTCAAGCTAAACAATAGGTATCTAATCTATATGGTCGTTGTGTCTAATATATAATACCTTTAGCCTTTTTTAAATGTTGGTCTGCTTGTACACTCTCGTTTTTTTAGGTAGTTTGTTGTATAGCCCTTCATACTGTATAGTTTTCCCGTCGTCTTGATTACGTGTATTATACCTATGAATCTTTTCCGTAAGTGAAATATTTGTGTGTATGTTGGTCTTAAGGATCTTCCTAATCATGCCATGCATGTATCTATAGTATACAATTGTTGTAGGTTAAATATTTGTGTTTTTTTGTAGAATAATTCTGTAGGAGTATTGTAGTTATATTTGAAGAGGACTTTGATGATTTTATTCTGTGTTCTTTGTAGGTGTTGTTGATTTGATTTTGCAGATTGTGCCCATACTTGGATCAGATATTCCAGATGTGGTTTGACTAGCGTGTTGTAATTAGTATATATCTTGTAGGGTACGTAGTTTGCAATGTTACGCATGGCTCCGGTTAGTGGGAGTATTCGTGACCTTACGTAGTCGATAAGCGCTCTGAACGTCAGCTTACTGTCGCCAATTAGGCCCAAATACTTTTCATGCATTGATTTTCGTAACGGTTGGTTATTCATTTTATGATTTGGAAAATATGTTACTTTATATTGTTTTCTTGCGAATATTATGTAAGCAGTTTTACTAACATTCATAGTCAGAAGGTTTTGTCTAAGCCATGTATTCAAAACGTTAAGATCTTTTTGTGCTTCTGAGACAATAACAGTGATGGAGTCACAAAAATAAAAATGAAACAAGAGTCTTCGTCATACAGTGATATGTGTCCAGTCAGACCAGCGGTACTAATGTCGTTAATATATATGAGAAAAAGCAATGGACCCAGGACCGATCGCTGAGGTACTCCGCACTCTATATTGGCCCTTGGGCACTTGCATATTTTTCAAGTTTGACGATCCGTTGTCGATTAGTAAGATAAGATTCAAACATTTTGTAGGCTGTAGAAGTAATTTTCACCTTTATAAATGAAAAACGGTACATTACGACCTGTCTTAGCCCGGGCCTCTTTAAATAAGGCAACTGTCCTCACTATTTGCGAAACTGGGAAAATGAAAAGCCTTTAAAAGTGACAAATAAGCCTAGGTCCCTTGAGATTCCATTTATCCAGGTTATACTGTAAGTAATACCAATTTGTGTTACTGTTGCCACGTTTTACAGTAGACATTCATAATCTCAGATAAAACTCTAACAGGTAGATATGAGTCATATCGTTGAACTACAGTGACTTCATGAATACGCCAACTTTAACGAGATGACATTAGGAATATGTTGTGCATTGCGGAAATGCAAGCCGGGTATTATGAGCACGCTTAAATCCCAGTTCAGTCAAATTAATTATTAGTTCTGCTCCGTGCAGCCGGGACAAATTGACGCTTGTTTCACTGAAACACTCGTATAATTAAATACACAAGCATTTAATCAAGGTACTGTAACACTGTAAACTCATGTACGTAATCCTTCAGATATGCTATAACGTTGCCGAGGTAACTCGAAGTTACCCGATGTAACCCGACGCCACCTGACGTCGGTTGGCTTAAGTGTGCCACCTATACAGCAAGAAAGCTGGGTTGAGTTGGTTGAGCCGATCTTAACCCGCCGCCGCGGGCCGCGTAGGACCTGTCCTAATAACCGGGTACAATAGTGGCCCGAAGCAAACTACGCTCGCTTATTGCTACTCGGCACTGTGCAATAACAGCGGTAAAAACAATAGCGCAGCTATGCTCCTTGTGATAGCGGCGGCCACATTGTTCCCGTTACGAGAAGCAGCCTGTGTCAAGTTGCAGTTGGGGTTCAATGGAACGTGAAATATTATATTACCTAATGTACATAATTTTCTTTGCAGGTAAGCTGCCCTGTTATCGGTATTGCGGATTATACATTCGTGAGTTTCTATTATATCAATATTGTAGTGAAACTTCATACACATCACATGTAATATCACCTATTCCATGAATCCATTGAGCATGTGTAGAAATTGTACGTAGTTCTTACAAATATTCTTCATTTCGCGTGTAATTTCAACTTATTTATATCTGAAGAATCGACATTCGTTCGAATGACAGGTCAGGGATTATCTGGAAATCAATTCGTAACGTGGTGTCATTTGTTGCATTCGGCACCGAACACTCGACAGTTGGTTTTAATTCGCTGATATCCACCTTTGATCCGGCTTTTCCCAGATTATATCGTCGTACGATAGCGTTTGTCCAATCATGCTTTAAACGACTTCGACACATTCGTACTGCAATCAAAGTTAACGATGCCTTTAACGATCAGATTATTACAGATTCGGAATGCAAACAACACGTGATTAGCCACCTATGGGCTACATGATTAATTTAAAACAACTTATACGAAAAACATTATTATGGAACCGCACGGCTTAGTCCTAATAACCGTAATAAACATCAACGGTAACGAGCAATAGGCAGCGATTCGTGCTGATGTTACACTGTTTTTATACACGACCGGTACATGGGAAAGCTTTCTAATTGCCGGAACAATGCTGAGCCGGTTATTTGCCGGCGGCATTGTTTTTGTCCGCGCCGGTTCATTTTACCCCACCTTCCCCCGGGTGGGAGATTAATGGAATTTGAATACGCATAGCCTTTGTGTTCGGCTTTACGCGTAATTTAAGCGTATACCGGCCGGGTGAGTCGACATTTTGCTGCCAATCTTACGGTTAGAGTCGCAGGTGCGCGACTTCTCTTATAACTGTTATGTAAAATGACGTCGCCGCCATCGAACCCAACCTTGCCTCAGTGAACTCACTTTTTGCGGACTCACAGTTCAGACTCAAATTGTGTTTTTCATTGTATCGATATCATTTCACCAGCTCACGAAAACCTTCGACGTGACCTCGATTGATTTCCAACCGTGTTTGCTTTCAAAATGTTGTAATAATTACCGTTTTTGTGTAGATTAATACATTTTTAATAATATATCCCTGTCGGTTCGATAAAACTGTCATTATTTCAGTTGTCCCCTCTGTTGTCGTCAAATAATCGTTGTGTGCCTCAAAGCACTATCAATCATTTTCTTGCGCCCACTATACACGTCGAGAAATAAAATGTATTTGTTTTATTAGGGCAACATATTGATTTTCTACGATATGAGCATCAGTGTACAGCAAATACGCTTCTGTTTTGTTTCGACCTTTTTAGTATTATCGTCATAATTACGTGCGTCGCTAATGGTACTCAAATAATAGATGGCTGTGTAATGTTATCGTCATAAATGTGTATATGTGACGTAGTGGAAGCTGAATATCAATCAGCTTAAGGCAGGCCTGTTGTAGGCAGAATGCTGCAAATCCATTAACATAATTGAGCGGCTTGTATCCGGGACACTTCACGGTCCGGATTGTGGACGTCTTTGATGGCGCATCGCCGTAATGAGGAGCCGAAGCCGACGTCATCCGCCCTAATGCATATTTACAATAAGGAAGACGAACTGAGACGCCACATTTTGATAACAGACGACGGACTTTTTCTGGCCTAGTTATTCAACCGCGTACACGAATTTCGGTTATTCATACTTCATGATTCCAAATGGGTTGCAATAATACCAGTTCATTTTATGCGTCCATTTACATGTGCCTTACGAACTTTTCTTCTCTTATATACCTATGTCAAATGAATGAATTGCTGATTGATATATAACCGCTGTTATTTGAAAGCTCATATTAGTTCAATCACTAAATGAAAGCTATTACATTATTTAAATTTTCACTCAAAACTGACGAGGCACGCGTTCACAAACAAACCGCACAAAAACAAAGTGCCTGAAAAAATAGCGTTTACCACACAACGGCGCTTTATGAAAATTTCGAAATCCCCATTTAATTGGGCCCCTGTATCGCCACAAATTAATTAAAAGCGCTGTGGGATTTTATTAACTTATTGCAATTATATTTAAACGGTACGATTACAGGGGCGCGGAGGGTCGCGCGCGGCTTCGCGCCTAATGTCATTGCGAGGGCGCTTACACGCCGCCTCGGAATTTGATCAAACTCCTCGTAATCGGGGACAAATAAATCTCACCATTAAAATTAACGGCGACCTGCCCGGCCCGCTTCCGACCTCTTCACTAGATTTATAATCACCTTTTAGAATATCGCCACAGTGATGTTAAACCGTTGAATAGTTATTAGTAAAATTATACTTAATGGACGTAAGATAATTCCATGTAATCCGCATAATAAAATTATTATGAGTAGCTTTGTTGCCAGAACAATTACATGTCGGAGACCTTTAAGAATTTATGGCAGGAAAGCAATAATTTAATAAGCACCACTAATAAACGTTCAGGCCATTTAAACTTTATTTGAAACCAGCAAAATATTCTTGAAAAGTTACCAATTTCTTCGGAAAGCAATTAAAGCGAGACTGAACGCAATTTAAGTTAGTAGAACAACTCGCAATTTTAGCTTACGATTGATTTGGTAGAATGAATCACAAATTTTCTTTAGGCTTACTGCATCTGACACATTTTAGGTAACAGATCGGCGTAGGTGAGGGTCCGCCGACCGCCACAGACCACCGAATTGACAAACGACTCGGACCACTTCATTAATTGCGGGCCAGTCGGCCGCGCGACCGCCTCTAAATAATTCACATACGACTGCCCTTACACGCCGCAATCTACAGCGGACATGGCGAAAATTACGAGCTCGTTCCCTTGATGATGTTAATTTATTCCTCCTAATTAATTTGGATTTTTTTTAAATACTCCAGCATCGGCCCGTGACGATGGGTGCTCACTCAGCCTTTATCTGAATTTTATAGACATCGATTAATTTTACAAACCTCCTTTTTGCCACGTAATATGATTTCTGCGGCTTCCCATTTATCGATCGTTCACACGGATTTTCACCAAGACCAAGACATTATTTCTACCAAGTATGAAAACTCATTGTGTAGTACAGCATTTACATCAAGCAAAAGAATAAGAAAACCTAATTTAAACCTCTAAGTAATTTAAACATGCAACGTTTCATACTTTGGAACAATCTCTAAAAAGAAAACAAAACAATCATAAATATAATAGTTAAAACCGCGAAATTTCCAAACGGATTAAATGTAATTTTTAGTTGGAATCGTTCTCGCTGCGGTAAGCCCGATGATACAGTTGCGTTGAAGGTAATCCATTACCGAGCCGCCAGCAGTGAACGCGTGCGGTTGTCGTTAAGTACACGCAAGGCAACGGTCACTCGTTTAACACACATACGTGCATGCATGTTGCATGTTGTGCATGCTACAATATGCTAGAACTGATTCGATTGCCACTGAGATATGCCCTGAATTCTTTAGAAGACGTAGTATACCAAAAGGTAGTCAGAAACTGACCTAGAGGTCCAAGTCTGTTTACTTAACCCCTTCCATAAAACCATAATGAAAAGGTTCGATGAATACGTAGTATCTTAATCTGAGGCGTCGAATGTCGATTGTGCAATAACAAGAGGTTGGATGAGCAAAAAGCAGCTGCGGACCCACTCGTAATGCTCGTAACTAGAGCCGTTACGCAATTCGGCAACGACCTAATTGATTCCTCTCCCATTCGGCCAGACGGGGCGGCGCATTATCGAGCACAGGTGCCCCTACTTTCCGGTTATTTGCCTCCTCGCGACAGACGACGACGACGATATCGGCCCACCTCTGACTCAAGATCTTCGACACCCGTTTCACTTTTAATTGTATATCGGAAATTCTTTTCGTGACGTGACTCGATTTAGTAATAAAGTTAGAAAATGACGCTCCTAAACGGAAATGGCTTAATTTTCACCGAGTTGAGATCTCTGCGTCGGCACTCGTCCATCGCGGCGTTTACTCTCCCCCGCCTATTACAGAAGTGTGTAAATCGAGCGAGTGTTCGGCTATGTGAAATATGGAGAATCGCTGGCCGATTTGTATGCGCGCTGAGTTCGCTCTAAGTAATTTATCTGAAAGTATTTTTGGTCGCGAGCGAAGGGATGCGCGCTGTTCGCTTACTCCTTCCTTCCAATCGCAATGTGTCTCCACTCCATTCAATTACATTAAAAGCTTAATTAGGAAAATTAGCGAAGAGTCCTCGTTTACTTCCATACTCTTTGGTAGTTGGTTTCTGTGAATTTTCTCAAGTTTGTTGAAGGCTGACTGAAGTCTTCGTTGCGGACTGAAGTTGTGAGATGCTTAGATGAAATGCGGCTCGCAATTAGAGTAATGGACGGTAACCTTTCTAGGTGAAATTAACGCGATTCGTCTATAGCAAAAGTAAAGGCACACTCGTTACAATTAAGTTGTGGAGTGGAGAGAAATTGCAACAAGTGCAGCGGGCCTCGTCGCGTCCACGCTCCATTTAACCCACTCAGTTTGTGGGCCGTTCCGAATTCACCTTCGCAAAACCACCTATGTATTACGTATTGTGCAGTTCATCGCCCCTTTTGCTTCGCCACAACATTTCGCTAGTAGGTACACTTAGTTCGGCCGTATACACCACAGCAGGAGGCAATGCTAGTGTGCTATCGAGTTGTCAAGTTGCCGTCAACTTGAGTCTCATTTTGTTAATTGAAAACTTGTCCCGGCGCCTCAAACCGCGTCTCTATTGTTTACCTCAGTTTTTCGATTTTTTCCACGAATCTCTTCTTTTCACAAGTATCTCTTTTAACGAGTCGTCTCCGTCCTTCGTTTATATCGGGCTTCTTTTGGACTTCTCACAATAAAGCGGGGATGCACAATTGGTTTTTCCCGTTTTTTTCTTTCTTTCTAAAGTATTTTCTTTTGGGACGTTGTCGTTTGAAGGTGCCTTAGCTTTTAAAGTCATTGCTTACATAACATACTTGTATATAAGCTTCTGCTTATTTACTCCAAACGCTTACTTCAGAACGCTGAATTATGATTGTGTAATGGACGTTCGAAAATGCGTTTCGTGACTTATTTGAATAAGATAAAAACAACTAGCGATCAGTGTTACTGGCAATATCCTTTTCGTACATTACCCAGCCACCAGTGAACCCAAACGCAATGAAACTAAGTACTTGATTCAGACTATAACTCGTTTCCTCGTATGCTGCTCCATCACTTTCACATTCCTTATACAGGCACGTATGAATTGTCTCTTCCCTGGCATGCGCACGAAATAAATTAAACTCTTTATTCTCGGGTACAAAGTTTGTATTCCCATGTGTAAATAAGATACTTGTTGCTGCCCCTAAAACGGCCGTACACCGGATCAAGCTGTCTTGCCGAACTACCGTTCTTCCTTCCCTATTTCGGTGAAAAACAAGGGAAAAGTGTTTTTGGGGCGACAATATCGCTATCTGTTCGCGGGCACATAATTTGTCGTACGAGAGTTGGACACCCTCGATTTGCCTCAACGTCGCTCTTTGAAGTGACTGTTCCTCCGTCTGTACACGAGTAATACGTGCTTATGACGATTTTCAAGACAGTTTATGATAAATCTGCTTTTCTTTTTGCATTGATAGTTATAAAACGTTACCAATCAGGCTACAAGGATAATTTGTAGTGAAGTAGTTTATTTTTTTGTTTTTAGGAGGTAACTAAGTAAATGTAATATGCATGTGCATTCATGCATATTGCATGTGTATGTGCATTCATGAATATACCTATGTGTTCGTCTTTAACTTTTTTTCCTTTCGCACATAAACCACTTAATCGCATAGTTTTACCGTAGTCCAAATTAAGAAAAAATATAATATTTTAGCAGCCATATAAAAAAGCCATATCACTTTTTATTTCACTTCCAGAGGTGACGTTATGGCTCATAAAAACTTCATATCTATTAACTTGTATGAATCTTGATTCACACTTAGCCATTCCCACGACACTGGCATTTCTGCCAGGTTTGTATGTTTGAATATTTCATAATAAATTACGTGGTAGGATAGTTTGATAGTTCGCAGCCTCACAATATCGTGGAATTTGCTTTTATGGCGGCAAATGAAATGTTGGTGATAAAGAGTTATTTTTGCCTGAAACATACTTTGTCTGTTATATATTAGTGGAAGCTAAGGTATTGTATATAATTCCCTAGTTATTTGTCTCGTGACACGCTCTGAAGGAATTGATGTTTTCGTCCTGGGAAACAGTCTTGAAAGGAGTTAAATCTATCACAATTTTACTCCTTATATATATATACTTATAATACATACTTACCTTTTCTAGCCAAAACGTAGTCACTGTCTAGGATTTTCATTGCATCTTTGTCGCTGATACAGCGACAATTACTGACAAAAATCTGTCTTGAACCACACTTTTTAACCCCCAACGGAAAAAGACGGACTTTATAAGTTTAACGTGTATATCTGTGTGTCTGTCTGCGGCATCATAGCCCCCAAACGGTGAGCCGATGGATATTATTTTTGTTTTGTTTATAATCTGACAAAATCTACACTAGATTACAAAAAAAAGTTTTTGGCTATCGTTTTTTTTTTTGTCTTGTAAATAAAGTTAATATAAGTTAACATTATAACAGTGTTGTTAAAATTGCTACTTCTCCTGACTGTTTCACATCAAACAAGCGGTTTCGAGGTAACGAAATAACGCCCCTCGCACACCGTTGAAACTTACGTTATTAATTTCGTTAGCGTGAAATAAACATATAGCCACCAGCCTTCACTGATCCTTCAAATTATTTACGAATAAAGGCTCCCGCAAAATGGTGCGACGCTACAACGGGACACAAAGGCATTGCTCGTCGCGCGACACGCGGTGCCTTTGTGTCGCGCTGTGGCGTCGCGCCAGTGTGGACGAGACTTAAAACTTAATTTGTAGGTAGGTATGTATGTACACATTGAATTAGAACCCTGTTACGTTCAATCGAATAAGTAGGTTGGTTCTATTGTCAAAAGCGTTCTAATATTGCGTTAAAAAACGCTGTCGTACCTACACTGCAAATCAAAGAGTGGAACTTTTTGATTTGGAGTGTAGGTCGTTTTTTTTTAACAGTTTTTTCATCATTTTCTTCAATGACACTAAAATAAATCTCTAAATTCCGATTGTCATAATTTTTGCTGTTGAATCATAATATTTTGAGTCTGATGATGTTTTACTTAGAAATCTAATCAAATTCATAAAATTCTTTTTATTAAGCCTGTGTAGTGTTATTTTTCAAAAGACCATTTCAGACCTCATCTTCATGGTCCTCACTCAAGATATGTCTGGAATTAAAAGGAGACCTCTGAGTTTGTTCCGGTGTTTCTTCTCAGAGGGGTCCAAACCAACTTAAAGAAATAAACTCATTTATCTAATGAATATCTCTTCATCATCAATGGGCTACTTAATAACACAAACCTATTTAACTATAACAAGAAAAACTAATCATCATTTCAGAAAGATAAATATATATTGAAGCAACAATAATATCGACTCAAACTTACACTTCCTACAAAATGTTCCGTTGATTTCTAAACCAGCCTCAACAAAATAGGTTCACTGGAGAACCTATCTGGGCTATAAATATCCAGTGGTACTTGGTTAAGGTGTGCTTACTAACAACTAAAATTGCGCAATTCTCGGCAATGCTAACTTTGATCTCACCGCAATACTAAGCAATTTTGGGCAATTACAAGCCTAACCTAATTGTAGTTAAAGATAACTCCACTATATGGGCCTTCATCGCAGTTCAACTTAATAAACAATGCATAAGTACCCATGGGATATTTGGTAATTCATTTTGGCGTCATTTGCAATGCAACGTTCCAAGGTCCTGGGGTTCGATTCCCAGGACACCCAAAGCATTATTGGGTTTTTCAATCAGGAACTTCTCATTAGCAGCCCGGAGTCTGGTTTGTGGGCATTAACATAATTGGCGAAATGTGGGTGTTACTAAATGTTCTCTCTGGCTGACCCTTCTGGCATTACAGGCTTCATGTTATGTATGTCATGCAACTAAATAAATATACAGGGCACAAACAATTGCTCCACTCTTTCCGATTTATGTTATTCTTACACACTGCCGACCATTATAATTGCCCTCAGAAAAATGTGCCCGTGTAAACGCATCTTTACAAGTGCGGTCTGATACACCCACTTATTGGAGATCCCGTTTTAACCCGACACGTCGCCTTATCGCGACGTGTTATCTTAATTTGCAGTTAGTTAACGGTATTCCGGTAAAGGATTACCTAAGTAGTGTCTTAGTTCAAGAGCGAGTTCCGAGCAGTTAGTAGTGTTAATTAATCTGAAGATATCTGTGCTGAGTAACTTAGTTCTAAGGAAAGAGATATGGCATAATTATGTATACAGAAGTTATACAATCAGTTTATAGGATGATATTCTAGATAAACAGTATGTCTTCCATTCAGATGATTTTAATGACTCGGTAATTTCTAAATGAGTTTTGGTTTATTTATTATCAGAATGTTGTTGCAGCTGTTGCATTAAAAAGCTAAGTTATCTACCATATTATAATATGGATGTATTGTTACATATAATACAAAAGTAATATAAAATGAAATGTCAAAAGCACTAAAAGAAAACCAGAACTTAAACTACTTCACTTAATAAAGTCTAAGCAATATGTGGATTAACTTGCACCAAAATTCCTAACACTAGATATTTGAGTAAAAAGGTTTGATATAGCGCGAGCTTAACCCGTGGTGTCGGGAGCACGAGCGTTTATCCACGCAATCTAGCTTCCGTGACGTCAGGCTCTTTTTGTCTGCCACACAATCTGATCGTCCAACTTCGTCCCACTGAGTTATGGCTGAGAACTTACCACTTCACCCGAACACGTCGCCGACAACTTTAAGGTCTACGTGTCTTTATCGGTCACTTTGTTCCAACAAAAACTCTCCAATTAACTTTACCCGCAAACTAACTCCCATTAATATACGAGTCTGTTTGCAGTTTTCAATCTATCCAGAATTTTGCCGCAAACTTTTTGCCTAGAGAAATCTACAATATTAAAATCACAGTGTTTGTCCCTGATCCCTGGTAAATTACATCAAAACTAAGGGTTATGACAAAGAAAACACAAAAACTTTTCCAATTACATATTCAACGACTACGCTCCGAAGAAATTCACCACTCCTTGAACAAACGCCTCTATGAAAAGAAATCACCGAATAGGTGAGCGCGGGGGTAAACTCACAAGTAAACATTTGCGTATGTAAACTGGAATTATTCACGAAAAAACTTTTAATGGCGTCCCCGGAGTTCCCGTCAAACATTTATCAACAAAAGAACGAACGTCCCGCAGGCGATGGAACTTGAAATGTATGGAAATTACCTAGTCACGAGCGGGAGAACAATTCACTAACGTAGGCAAATGTTTTTGTTGCAGATTGTTTCGTTGTGTAACTGGTTCAGATTTGAAGTTACAACTACAAAACGCGGTTAGGCGCTTATGACGCACACACACGGACTGTATAAATAAAACAAACAAGACAATATAGGCTTTAAAAATGAAACATTCCGCGGATACAGATTCGAATCTGCGAGTTTCGTCAGATGTTCGCCGCCGAGCGCGCGTGCCCCTCGTTGGGCGCCAAATAACTCGGAACGGAATAATGAACCGCTTCAGATTCTTCAGCAAACAATCCCTGTCATTGCTCGACTGCAGATTAAAATTTCATAAATTTTGCTACTAATGTTGAGATAATTTAATTTCATATTTTTATAGTTTCTTGGAGTAATATCAGCGTAGGTACAAAATGAGGAATGTTCCCACTGCTGGGACACAGGCCGCCTCCCGCTGAGAGGGAGTGGGCCATAATCCAACACGCGGGCCCAGTGCGGGTTAGCGGATGTCACAGGTCTTCGATTTTTTTTATTCAAGGACATGCCGGTTTCCTCACGATGTTTTCCTTTACCGTTTAGAGAATAGATGATTAAATAATTAACACAAAGTAAAGCGCCTGTCTGGATTCGAACCTGCGACCTACAACTCATGCGGCCTTTATCACGGGGCCACCACAACTCTCCACCAACTCAATCAGCATTAATTAAGTACTGTTTGATTATCTCCCTAATTTGGCAGATTAGCCAAAGAGGTAAGATAAAATAAATACATTTAGAATGGACACCGTTCATTTGCATTTCAATCAGAACGATATAGCCGGTGTAAAAGAAAATCTGTTCCGTCGCCTCACTTAAAGCTTTTGAAATATTCTTATAACTTCTGATTCTACGAGAAAAAAAAGCCTATTTGAATTGGAAAGATCAAAGCGTAAAAATTTATCGCTACAAAAAAAGCGCGGCAGGAACGTCCAAAAAGACGTCAGGCACTTATTATTTCAACAGAGCGAGTGTCTCGTCTCCTCTCTCAGTCTATTTGTCTTTTCGATTGTTCCGGTGCATAGACTCCTCCATTACTCGGCACTGAAAGGAAAGTTTTGTATTCAATTTGGTATTATAATTCCCATTTGAAGTCGCCACGCACCATCGCGCCGACATCGGCTATGTAAATGGGCGTTTCCGGGACTTACTCGCATTTACGCAAAAAAAAATGTTGAATAATTTCATGTTGACATTTTATCACTCAAATCTGTGATTGTCTCGATTTGTCGCACCGCCTTATGTCTTGCTGTGATGTGATAGAACGGGCAAAACGAACAACAGTATTTCATCATTGCTACAATACTTTCATGTCGTTTTTGCACCTCAACTGACGCCAATCGATAGGAAAGAGTTACGATAAGGTTAAGCATTTATTTATATATCCACTTGCAACTCCCAGTAAATTCTTCAGTTGTGTAAATATTTCCGTGTGCTTACCTGACGTGAATTTTTATACAGTTTCGCGCGCTCAGCCCCGTCGGGAGACAAGGAAACATTTCAGAGTTTCTCTTCAATTTAAAATGGAAACTTATCCCTTGGCTACCATAAAGTCTGTATTTATCATAGAAATCCACCTAGCTCGCTGGTTTCGATCCTAACCGGTGTCCACACTGAATCCACCTGGATTTAAGCGTGCACATCGGCTGAACCGCGCCTCCGATAGAGAGACAGGCTTGCATCTTCGTACAAGGCGACAGGTTTTATTTTACGATATGTTTTCCGCGACCGTTTCGCAGATACTAAAATAATAAGAATTTAACGTCGCCGCGTATTATGTAGCTTTTATGCCCCCCCTGAGCTCGGCTGAAGCGCTGTTACAGTGGCTTACGAGGGCTCTTGTGACGAAATAATTAACCCAGTGTTGCTCGTATTACTCCGCTTCCACCTTAACATTCACTACTTATAAGTTTAAATTTTTATTGTACTCTTTATACGAAATTTCCTCAGATTTGCGATGTTTTTCCTTTGTGCGATTTGATAAAAAATAACGATGCCTCTGCTCCATAGCTGTAGGCTATAACTCAATAAGCAGGATAATGAGGTTGTATCTTTACGTTTCCAAGGAGTAGATACCCACCAGATCACTTTTAATTAGCGAACACGGCTGCTGCTCTTATTCAATTGAATCCCTCATTCGACATTTCGTATTATGTTATGAATTAAAATAGCAATAGCTTTTATTATGTTATTTTAATTTAATAATAACCCAGAACAATGTTAACTGTGTTAGGGTAGCTGATAACGATTTAACAGGGAAAATGTGTAATGAGGCACAACAATCACAACTGTAAAAGGTGATGTTTGCTGGCGGCACAAAATCACGATCGAGATATAGGAGTGGGCTGGACGTCTATATTCCAGCCAGAGACAAGGGACCGATAACAGATTACCCGCAAACACGTTTTAAATTCATTTCCCGACCCGAGCGCCGATCGCTCCCCGATAAAATGTGGGGACGACCCGGGAAACGGGGACATATTTACTTTGTCTCCCCGCGGCTGACTCCACCGCGGCCACTTCCCCGGTCAGGTAACGTTCCAAAGTGGCAAAATATTTGTCCTGGCTCGTTACCCGTCTGTTCCGATTTAAGAACATTAGCTACTTCCAAATCTGGACTCACTTTTAAACTCGAATCTCGAATGTTGTTTTCTTAATTTTATTCAACTTGGTAAAAGGAATTGAGTTTTCTAAGAGAAAAAGTTTCAAGCAAACCTTTTATGTCGGTGATTCTTTTCGCATAGAAAGCTACCAACTTGCACTTTCATAACGACTTTCTTTCTATTGTATGATAAGTTCTTTCAAATACTTGCTTTAAATTATCTTATATCTCAAAATACATTTTCAATATTTATATTTTCAGCTAAGCTGACTCATAAAGTTATGGGTAGCTTGTAAAATTTTTGACGGAAGACTAATTTCCTTAATCTCTTAGACATTGCGGTGTGTTGTTGATAAGCGTTCAAAACTCGTAACACGGTTGTTGTTACGCTACAAGGCTTCCGAACTTGTACCACGGGTTAGTCCATTAACGCGTCAAGAGCTGTGGACTATGTTGTGACTCCAGATATTTTGATGCACAACGCTTTTTGGCACTCGCTTCGGCTAACAACACTTGCTTTATCCGGTCAATTGCTTTGTGCAAGCCTTTGCACGAAAATTTCGTGTTTTTATTGGATTATGGAAGGTTCTAACCGAACTTAACCGAGCTTTACTGTTCAACAATGCAGTTTTCACGTTTCATTGCTTTGAGGTTGTTAACAAGCAGGCTTGGTGGCTGAAATAAAACTCCCTTTAATAATTTATTGGTCCTTATGCCTTTGGTTTGTTTCTTCTTTTTTTTTTTTTTTTTTTTTATAAATGGCATCTCGCAGGTCAACCTATGAGGTTGTCGTCTGCTTAGACGGACTTGCCTGTGGATTCCCTAATAAATTAAGGCCTCCAGCCAGGACTTAAACTTAAATACTAACTAAAAACTAAGCGACTACACGCTAAGGGCACCCCCTGTGGGGTACGAACCTCGGCTTAGGGCGTCGCTGGAAGAGGGCAGCAAATGACTAGCTGGATCAGGAATGATATTATTTAGGGACGAATTTAAAGCTACAGGCTCAGCGGCGCGGGCTGGCTCGAGCAAGGGTCGGGAGGGGCGTAGATTTGGGCGTCGCGGCGGGCCTCGGCGGCGAGGACGGTAGGACGGCGATCGGGTTTTGGGCTTATGAAGCGTGCTGGTTGCCTTACTACTCTCCTGGAGGAGGGTAGTGGCGTCGTCGGGGGCGATTAAGGTATGCCTTGGTCGGCGAATACTACTAATACGGGAAGGAGTGTAGCGGGCGGCCGCTGAGATCAAGGGGTTGGGGTGTTTTATGCCACAGTCAAAGAAACGCTTCGATAAGCGTTTCATGAACTGGTTTATGGTAGGCATTTTAAGATCGATGTGGAGATTTATATTACGGACATAGAAGGGGGCACCCGTGACCTTTCTGAGGAAACGGTTCTGGAGGGTCTGCATCTTATGGAGATGACGTGGGTGAGCGTGCGCGAATACAACGCAGGCATAGGTCATGATGGGACGGATGACTGCGGTGTAGATGCGCAGCTTGCATTTTAGTGACAGTTTGCAACGGGCTGTCAGAATAAAGTGGAGTCTACCAAGAGCGAAAGCGGCGCGCGCGCGAACAGCCTTAATGTGCTCTTTGAACGTTAAGTTTTGATCAAGGATCACGCCTAGGTATTTGGCTTGCTTCTCCCAAGGGATTGGCTTGCCGTACATAGTGATCGGGCTGGGAAGGGGGGGTGGGACTCGACGACGTCTCGAGAAGAGAACCGCCTGACTCTTATCGGGGTTGACCTCGATTCTCCATTTCCGGAACCAAGCGCCTAAGACGTTTGCGGAGGTTTGGAGAGTACGAGCTATAGCATTGGGACAATGACCGGTATAGTAAACGGCAGTGTCGTCGGCGAAGAGAGCCAACTGAGCCTTTTTACTCTGTGGGATATCGCTGGTGAACAGCGTGAAAACTAGAGGAGATATGACGGAACCCTGAGGGACACCGGCGCGAATAGGGTGAGGGGACGAGAGTGCACCCTCGATGCGATAGCGGAAGGTGCGATTCGACAAAAAGTCTCGTAAGATGAGTACGAGACGATCTGGCACTCCTAGTTGGTAAAGCTTGTATAACAAGCCGTTGTGCCAGACTTTGTCGAAGGCTTTCGCTATGTCGAAGAATAGCACACCCGTCGTCGCGTTACGTTGCATACCGGCGCACAAGTGCTCTACGATACGGTGGACCTGGTGGATACTCGAGTGTTGTGGACGGAAACCAAACTGCTCGTTGGGAATGAGGCTCTTTGCTTCGGCGTAGTCTTTGAGACGCTTATAAATAAGCCTCTCGTAGATTTTGCCGAGAACGTTGAGTAAGCTAATGGGACGGTAGCTGGAGGGCTCAGACTTTGGCTTGCCTGGCTTTGGGATACCGATGACTGTTGCGTCTTTCCACGCTTGTGGGAAGATGTTGTTGCTCATGGCGCCATTGAAGATGGCGGTCATGAGCATTATTAGAGGGGCAGGTAGGAGTTTGTATACCTTATTGGTAATACCATCCGAACCGGGGGCCTTACGAGCGTGGAGCCCTTTAATGATGTCGTGCACTTCGTCTGGAGTGACGGGAGGCAGAGGATCATCAGGGTCTTCGACGGGAGGGAGGGAGGCTCTTCGTTCGACTTCAGCGTCGACCTTGTTCAGGTGAGCTTGGTCTACTGGTTGGGAGCTGGGAGAACATTGGGACTCTAGGCTGTCGGCAAGACATTCAGCCTTATCGGGACTGTCGAAAGCGACACTATTGTCGGGGCGGATGAGAGGAGGCATAGAGACCTCTTCTGAGGAACGCAATTTCCTCTGTAATTGCCAGAAGGCTTGATGAGTGGGCTCGAGTTCGCTGAGCATCTTGTTCCAGCCCTCAGAGCGAACCTCCCCTATGCGTTTCTTTACAGCACGCTGTAAATGGCGCATGTGGGCTTTGTTCGCGTCACAAGGGAAGGAGTCGTAGGCACGGATGGCCGCGTTCTTCTCGGTTATCAGGTCACGTACGTCAGCAGGTAGTTTCCAGCGATGGTCTTCCATCACCGGAACTTCCCGTGAACAATCCGTCAATACGGATTGTACGTGCACTGTAAACGAGTCGATTGCGGCCGTCGTGTCGGCGACTGACACTAAGTGATCGGGGATGGTGTCTAAGTGAGGCGACGTGGTGGATTTCAGTCTTTCGCTTACTTTCCTCCAGTCGGTTATCGTCTGGGTCTGAGGGGGGCGGTTGGGGTCGATCGGGCCCGAGTAGGGTGCAAGATGCATGACTACAGGGCGGTGGTCAGAATTTAGCTCGTGGAACGTCTCAATCGATTGCAAACGGAGGTTCACATTCTTGAGCAGCGCTACATCGAGAACATCGGGAAGGTTTGTTTCTTCTTGTTATTTTATCGTATTTTATCTGTATTCGTATTCACGTACCCATTTTTGTCATTATTTCGTGTTCTGATTTCGCTACGAGACGCAACATTAAACCTGCTATGGTAGTGCAGAAATTAAAATATATGTTTTTAAATGATTATGAAGGAGAACCAAATAAAATTATGAATGTTAAACTAACATTACGTACGGTTCGCTCTTCTAGCAAAAAACATTTTGAGTGTCTGAAAAGCATACTCAAAAGTTAAATGGTTAATGTTAGGCGTATTATATAGGTACACCTTTGACCAACCCTTCGCGGAAACAAGGCGTAATGTTATGATATGCTATTTCTTAAAATTATGAACATTATTCAAAATAGTTATTTTTACTTCGAATTTTATAAATCTAACTATGATTTTGTTTGACCAACGATTGGCAACGGTTATATTTTTCTTTTTCCAGCCATTAATCCGCAAGAAACATTGGTCCTAACATCTTCCCACCGCAATTAAGCTAACAAAACACAAACAACGACATACCAATGGTCCTATAGCTCGGTATAACAATAACATTAACATTTAGTTAGTCCCGTATGCTCGGTAACTTGGTATCGGTCTCGATACTGTAGTTCTGAACTGCAATGTTCCTGGTATTACCACCTCCGGGGTCTAATCAATAGCTGCAGTGGACAATGTTCGCAGCCGTACTCTAAATACACCGTATTATGTACTTAGTAATTAATTAGTGCACTTGTAACAACTATGGTTGGTAACTGTTTTGTTTGTGTATTTTTGCCTTGTGGTTCGAATTTCAATTTATTGTTTATGAAACCTGAAATTGCTACTTTGTGTCTGTGAGTTCGGTTGGTTACGTTTATTATTCATTCACATTTTAACGCCAGAACAGATGAAGGTGAAAGTTGGCATCACAGGTAGACCATTCTTGAGAATGTTTTTTTACGGATACATGAAGTTTGGGAAACTCTTAAGCACGCGAGTGAAACCGCGCTCAACAGCTTGTTAAAAATAAACCTGCTTCTTTTTTGGCCAGAGTAATTACTCCTTATCCATCGGTTTCCAGATGAGTCTTAAAAAGTCGACTGCGGTCTATTGGTTGGTATCGAAAGGAGGTTTTTGATATGGTCTGTTTGAGCACGTTTGGTACACGTTCTCAAAGTCCGTGTCTGGTTACTGGTATGTCTGACTGTCCAACATTAAAACGTTAATTTATTCATGTTCCCGTGGTTTTATTAATAAGACGAAAAAATAAGACGAGAGTTTTAATGATCGTGTACCGAAGGACCAAAAACTGGTAGTGAAATGAAAATTTTCACGCCCTTTGCAAACCAGCCAATAAAACTTCAGAACGGTCTAATGATAATTAAATATTTCTATCCGACGTTGATAATAAATATAAAGGACTCGCTTCAAAGAAGGAAGGTGAAGAATAGGAACGAAAAGTATTTAAATCTCAGCCGTTTTTATTTATCTTTGCGAAGCGCCGCCGGCGGTTAAATATCTGAGGCTACCCGCCGCTCTTCTGAAGACAAATGTAAACACACCCATTGCTTTTGAAAGCGCCATCCGCGAATATACGCCAGCATACCAAAAATACTTTGACGTGAAGTTTAAATTGTTTGTCATTGTGTGACGTATTTTTTTGAGGTTTTCATAATCTGGTTTGTTTGTTTGTTTTGAATGTACTGTTATTTATTTATGTTTGATTACGACATAGTTTCTACTTAACTATTTCAACATAATATATAAGTGATTGTCAAAGAATAACAGTCACGTATACGTTGTCGTGAATAAAATGTGACAACACAAAAGCAACAATTGATTATAAAGATTGATCTCTTTATATATTTACTGATCTTCGTAATCATTGAACACACAAAAAGGCCAAAGTATTTTAACCCCTTTAAAAAAAATACAAAAGAAAAAAAAAGTTTTCTCTTCGCGAAATTCCCTCAATAGTTGAACGAGACATATTTCCTTGGAGTTGTTTTAAAGATGGCATACATAATCTAGCACGGGATGCGTTTCCTCAAAGACACTGTATCAGCATAAGCTGTGAAACGGTACTCTTTGACGCAGCCTTACGAGACGACTAAAGGGTGTCACGTTTTGCATTCTTTTATCCAGATTTCATTCGCCAGAGTGTGATTGTTACTATTGAAAATGTGACACCCTGAAATACCGGTTCTATATATAGTTTTTATCGGTAAAATAGTTTATAAAATTGACACACTACTCCTAGTTGCCGTGTTTTAAACAACTCATCATCATTTAATCATTTCAGCCGAAAGACGTCCACTGATGGACATAGGCCTCCCCGAAGCACCGCCATTTCGACCGGTTCTGTGCTTCCCGCATCCAGCGGATTACTGCGGCCTTCACAAGGTTATCACTCCACCTTGTGGGAGGCCGTCCAACGCTACGTCTTCCGGTACGCGGTCGCCACTCCAGAACCTTTAGGCCCCATCGGCCATCTGTTCTGCGAGCAATGTGCCCTGCCCACTGCCTCTTATGTTTGGCAATTCTTCGGGCTATGTTGGTTACATTGGTTCTCCTGCGGATCTCTTCATTTCTGGTTCGATCATGTAGGGAAACTCTAAGCATAGCCCTCTCCATTGCCTTTTGGGTGACTTTCAGCCTTCTATTATGGTCCATTTTTATTAAACAACTGTCAAAGAATAACAGTTTGTGATTTGAATATACAACCAATCAAGTTTAAGTTAGTTATCAATTCGCTTAACAATCAATTTCCCTGACTTAAGCGACCTAATTGGGTTCTAATAATTACTAGTCTTCTTTTTCTTTTAAAAAATTATCGCTGTTCGTTAGTCTCGCTAAAACACGAAAACGTGTTTTTTTGCTCTCTTTAATTATTTAAAGTGGTAAAAAAATAACAAAAGGGAGGCAAGGCATAATTTAGTAAAAAATAACTTTGAAATTGAAAAAATAAACTAGATTTCATTTATTTTATAACAATGTGACACAGTTGCAGTAAGAAGTCTGTTTACTTAGAAAATCAGTCTCCATCGCAATTGAAAACTCAAGCGATTTCATACTTTGTTTAACTGGTGCTTCACGTGTCGATTTACTAAATCGGAGAAGCGTGAGAGGGCTTGAAATAACAAACGAAATCGCTGTCTTGTATTGGGCACGATACAACATTTGGAAGGTATGAGGAAAATATGAAAAGGCGGAATATTGCCAGACGAAATTACGATCGCTTTAGATTCCGTACGGCCCACTGAGAGGTGAATTGTTACCTTCGTACATTGCCATAAAGAATCTATTTGTTTTTCCTTAGTCAAGTGATATCGTTTGTGTACCATATGAATGTGTTAATGCGATACAAGCGAACCGATTCATGGTCCTTTGTTGAAGTGACATCTTTGGATTTACATACGTGATATTATCTTTATGCCTTACATAACTTTAGCTGGCTGCTTAAGACTTGGAACAGAGGGCCTTATGGCTAAATAATAACAGGCGCACGTGTTGGTTGAAGGTTACCCATCTCGGTCCGTGGATGGTTGACCATCCATTATATATCGAGACCCCGTGCCTCGCAAAACCATTGGTCCCGGCTGTCATTTCAAAATCATTGACAGTCAGAAAACCAGTCATAGCCAAGGGGTATCGTATTTTTATTTATTTATTTATTTTCTCCCGCGAGTATTAAATTTTACACATTTTATATTTCAACATTTGAAGATGGGAGACAGGAGACCATACTAAGTAATTCCTGTGCTACGGGTCTCCTGGCCTCCTTATCTCGGATACAATATTGAGTGCTATGCTGGGGACATAAATAAAAATAGCAGGGCATATTGCCCAGCAACAGGGTTGTTTAGGTCAGATAGGCAGTCCCACTCCATGTAAAGTCCTGGTATTCAGCTGCATACTGTGACTAGAAGCCGTCACCAACTTATATAGGAAAAAGCTAGACATTTGATGATGTGTTTACGACTTGGAATATGAAGTTGATTTGATTAAAGTGCCTTCGGGGCCAGAGCAAAAAAATCCCCTAACAACTTAACTTATTGTCCCTGGCTGCATCTGTACCTACATTATAAATGATTTCTTTCTGTAAGTAGGTTTGTACAAACACTTTTAAAACACGTCAATCATATTTTAAAACTCGGCGTTCCTATTTGACTATTCTGAGAATGCCGAAAAAAACTTAAAGGTCACAGTCTCTTCTCAGATCATGTAGATTGGTGTCTGAAATGATCTTTGGAGGAAAGAAACACACATTGAGTGGAGCTGTCCAGTCAGTGCACCCTTTGTCAGTAATCATGCAGAAAAACTCAGAACTTAAGGAGCTCACCGATTCGACGAACATTACCAAAGACAGGGCATTTGGGTAGGCCGCATAAATTACTCTAACTGCTAGACCATGATTAAAACGAACTAAAAGAAAAGACAAAAACATAAAAAAAACACATTGTCTTCACAATAATTAAAATATTATTATTAAAGTAAATGTTAATGAGTAAAAATTTCAGAAATAATCTTGGTTAGATCATTTGAGGACCATGTAGACCATGCATGCATGAGCACCATACATTTATGTCAGTATCTCCCGGTACGCGACCGGCTAAAAGCCTAGTTAGCAGCGCGGCATCGCCTAGAAAATTGAATATTAGCATTACAGACAAATGTGCCGTTGGAGTTTGATAGTTCCTTATTAGGAGCTGGTCCGACCTGTCTCCTCACAACCCACAGTAAGCCGCTTTCGCAACTCCTCAAGTGTTATGAATATGGGTAGTATAAACTTAAGGAAGTACCTTCAACTGTGTGAGTGAGTTATTTTTTTTTAATGAATGCTGTGTTTCACTGATGAGAATATTGTACAATGGGGACATAGAATCTTTTTTTTAATGCATGGTCCTCGAAGACGGCTGGACTGACTTTCTTGTTTTGTTTGATAGGGTTTATTTCCCAGGTGGTCCCATTGTCGTCAGGTCAGGATGTGATGATGGGATCCAGGAGAAATCTATAGAACTCTTCAATATATGTTATAGGCGCACCAAGTATGTATCCTAGAATATTTTTTTGGGGTCTCTTTTACTGTGGAAAAATATGGTTTGGAAGTTGGTTGTATTTGTTTTTGTAAAAAGTTTTTTCGTAGGTCATTTTATCTTTAGGTTTGTAATTTATTCGTAACTATGTCATGAGCAATATTGTCTTATAAATCATACTGGTTGGCTTGTAACATCCTTGTCAAAACGCAGAATGTATCTGTGATTAGATTATTCTCCCGCTAGCCAGCCTCACACGATAAATAACAACCATTAACACGTTTCTTATAGTGACATTGACCTTTATTGGATCCACGGGACTAAATTAATCTCATTGAGCCCAAATAAACAAGGCCACATATTATTTTTATAATACGTAAATAAGGAAACGCAGATTGAAATTATGAGCTAGCTGATCCTGCGACTTTGTCTCTTAACTAATCATTTGTCTAAAATAAAAGGTGCATTAGTTACAAAACATAACATAAGCTAATCGGTCTCTCCGTTTCGGAGATTATCTGCAACAAATAGACAGACAGAAATACGGATCAAAAACTTTTTTTCGTTTGTTATATTAAATACCGTAAAAAGCTGTTATTCTCACATATCAAACAGACACTTGCAATTTTATTTATTTGTTTATGTGTATGTATAGATTTTACCTATAGATGTAAGTCGCTAACTTTTCGTTTACTCTAAATTAGTTCTTTATTTAAAATTTATGTTCAAGGTTTCATTTCAGTTGTTCATAAAATAGTGGAAGCCATAAAGCAACAATGCGCCCGCTGCACTGTATTCATATCGTCTCGTATGCAAATGAACGTCGCCTCTAAACGTTGCCCTTTATTTCTCTCGCTCTGTATCAGTTAACTTTTATCGCACAACTTTTCCTCAGACCAGATTAGTTTTGCTCTAACAGTATCGTAAATTGAGCGGCCATTAAGCTCAAGTTTAGCGAGCGTAATGATTCGATCTATCTTACAACTTTAACAGGTGCGATTTAAAAGCGGATCGTAATACAAGCGGATACTAAAGATCCCTTTAATTAATATATTGTTTAGAGTAACAGAGCAGTTTGCCGCATCGACGACGCCGGCGTTAGCCCGACATAGTTCGGCCCGAGTTAAAATGGCACGCGAGTTGCGCTCGAGTGGCGGTTACCTCCTGACGTCTCTATTCGTTACTGAAGCAACCAGGCCCCTAAAACTTTGTTCACGCAAACTCGCAGCTCCTACTTTGACTATAAAGTAGAGTTGTGACAGCGAGTAATGTCTCCTTATATTGTTCTGGGGCTAAGAGGTTTGCCTCCTAGTTGTGATGAGAATTGTAAACTTTTACATTGCCTTATATCTGCTTAATTTATCACAGTCACACTTAGAATTTTTTATTAGTACACATCTCAACTACACCGGCAAGTGCAAACATAATAAATTATGACTGGAATTTATATTGCTCGTTGGAATCGAAGAAAACATCGTTACGGCTTATTAATGACTGCGGAACGTCTTAATATCCCAGTTGGGGGAAAGAGTTTGGGCGATAATCGATATTTCCGAATATCGATTATGAAGTTAGTGCGAAAATCATCCGGCGCGGGTGGGCGCTTGACAAATGTCCGTTATAAGCGCAGAACAAATTGGTGCAATTAATTACAAGTGGAGCTTGGCAGCGCTGAGCCGACAAATATTATCAAGATCGTTAATTTCGACATCTTAGTCGAAGGCGGTCGGGCGGGATGATATTAAGCATTAGACGAATGTGCGGCACACGGTGCGACTCGCGATGATGAGATCGACAGCAGCGCGGTGCTTAGCGCGCATCGCCTGGTCACAGATAATATAATGCTACGTACAGATACCCAATCCCATACAAAGAAATGAAACCTACCTAAGTCTGACTATTGAGCTGGCAATTTTTCTTCGTCCAATATATCAACAGATGACAGCATCAGTGACTCACTAATTTCCAGAGACTGTAGTTTTACAAAGCCATCTAGGAGTCGACCTACTTTTAAAACGTTTCGTGTAATCCTTTTATATAAAGTTTTATAGTTCCGGGTTCAGTCAAACATGTTATTGGATTTCTTTTATAATTATATGTAAAAATAATAAAAAAATGAAGTTGTTTGATTTAAATAAGTAACAATGTATGAAACTGCGATGACAGGACCAATTGAGTAAAACGCGATCTATTGCAAAAAGCTCTAAACAAAATGAGATTCATTTTGATTTTATTTTTAAAATACGTGCATTGTGAGTGGAAATAGATAAATAAGCACTAAACAAGGATGTTTTCACTTTCACCAATCATTATTCAGCCAAAATTCTGCCGCATGCTTAACGCTTTCTAGTTATTGTTAAGTTCATAATGGTTACCTATGCTGCCATCTATGATTTTTCAAGATAAATTATAATATGTTCGAGTTGAGACCCCATGGTCTGGTGTACACAGGCTTGCTAGCGCGCCGTCTATCTTCAAGCTCTATGATTTTTCAAGATAAATTATAATATGTTCGAGTTGAGACCCCATGGTCTGGTGTACACAGGCTTGCTAGCGCGCCGTCTATCTTCAAGCTCGGCACGCGACTCGCGGGCATTAGTGGTAACGTACATAGTAGCTTAGGTACTTAGCTTTTAAAGCTTACCTTATTTCCTAGAAAATTATTTTGCTAATTTTGCTTGGTTTAAATTTTCCTTTGAACAAGCTCGATTTATTATGTAGGTGCATAAGGTAAGTTAATACTCTTATGTGTATTAACTTACCTTATGCACCTAACGTAACGTAAAACGTAACGTTAGTCCTGTTTTAAGAAATTTGCCACGTATTTTAAATTTTCCTTCTGTCTTAAGTAAACCCCTTATTTTAATCAAGGCAAAATAAGTTAATTAACACTCTCTGGGCACGAAGGTGAAAAATTGGTCTGTTAAGAGCTTTAAACGAATTAGCGAGATTAACATAAACGGTATTTTTAATGCCCTTAACTATACGATGTTAAATTGGTTGATGTATTGACTTCTTGTTGGCAGCATTTGTAGCAAGCTGTTACGTAAATCCATGTATGTTTTTGTTAACGATTCAATTCCGCCGAGTTGCTTGCGCCCATAAAACATGAATATAAAATTGTGCGAGTAACGCATGACTCTTAATGAAAAGTATATTATCTCACATAAAAACATTTAACGCTCGTTTTCAGCGCTGGTTATTAAATTAAATCATAATTTACACACGTCGAGCTAAATCAGACTGTAAGCTCGTGAAATCGCAATAAAAATTATTAGACTCGTTACAGCCTTTCCACGCTAGGGTCTTTTATTTTTTCATATTAGATTCATTCTCAGGAACAATGACGTCATAAATGCCGAAGCGATTTTTCATTCGCATCGTAAATGTTCGTTTTCTCTCGGTGCTCCCTATTTCATTGGACCACAGAAACAAGGTGCTCCCGACACGAGTTTTATTATATAAGCTAACCCTACTCTTACTGTGAAGTTGCATAGTGGGTATAATATTTTATTTGACATCCCTCGATGCCGCAAAATGTTTATGGCATTGCATCGATCTTATTGATAATAGATCTTGCTAAAATAATCTTACATCCTCAAACTGCAAGGTAATCATTATTACTTTGTGAAATTCGCAATCCTGAGCCACCATATACAAGCAACGCTAAGTTTGTGGCTCACCTTTTGATGAATGAACCTGACACTATCTCAAAAAGAATCAAAATACACCTACCTAGGTAGTGGTTTCCGTTTCATTGAATGCATTCGTCCCAAATATTGTAGGAGAGTACCTAGTATAGGCACGAGTGTACATACTCGTATCGATTAATGATCTCTGAAGAGCGTTAGTGGCACATAAATATGTCATATGCCATGATAGTGCTGTTGGATATGTTTATGATGTTCATAAAAATCGCGCGCTGCCAGTTTAGGAACAAATGATACCTTATATTATGTGTTATTCTAGTTTTCGTTTTACACACTACACAGACTTTTATTTCAGACAGGGTTAATTAAACATGTGTATTTTCTCGTTGGTCTAGTGGTCGCAATCGCTACTGCTGAGCATGAGGTCCTGGGTTCGATTCCCAGGTCGGGCAACGTGTTATTGGGTTTTTCTATCTGGAATTTCTCAGTAGCAGCCCGAAGTCTGGATTTGTGCCCGGTAGATGGCAATAGGCTCGCCCCCTATTACATGGGACTTAAACATAACTGGCGAAATGTGGGTGTACTATAGGTACACCTCTACCCAACCCTTCGGGGAAACAAGGCGTGATGTTATGTATGTATGTTGTGTATTTTCTCTTTGTAGTTATAATAGATCCCTGATACTAATTAGTACTTTATGTCCATTCATTTATCAATCTAGGCAACTATGGGTTTAAGAAATCTGAACTGTTTGTTTGAGAAAAATAAGATATCTGTAATAATATCCCAGTTTTTTGTCGTATTCAAAAACTCGGCGGATTATTTCCACAAATTGACCCTTAACTACACTAAATTCGCAAAAGAATTCTATACTTTAAACAGATATTCTACTCATCCCTGTTTTACTTTTACGGTTACGGTTTACGGTTTTTCAGTGAATTCATTTCCAGATGTTATTTGTCCAAGTATCAAAAGTAATATTAATCCTACGCCTATTGATTCCATATATAACAACAGTATCATTGTGTCCGATCGTTCCCAAACGTTTACATCACATTTTAATATCACTAATAGGTACATTATCCGTATTGATTTCCGACAATGGACTTCGATACTCCACTTTGACCACGTAAACATATCATTTTGCGTCCTTACTATCTTTAAGAAGGCCCAAAGCTCGTTCGTCTGTTATAAGTAAACCTTTCATGTATATTTCATTCACTATATTTTGATATGTGGGCCCCTCGTATCCCGCTCATTCAAATGACATATTGGAGGATCGTTTCAGTATGTTTCACATCGGGAAAAGATCACAGTTTTCTTTCGAGAGTAAAACCAAATACCATCTTGTGAAGAACCAATCTAGGGAATTGATTTTCCGTCGTAGGTCCCATTCGTACAAAACTACGCTCGTATTATTACAATTTTTATTTATACGTTCATTTCACGATATACCTAGTAAAGAAAATATATGTGCTTTTGTAAACTATTGTAATTAAATAAATTAAAATAACATACCAATATGTTTGTGTTCAAAAAGTTCCAACGAAGATGTTTGCATACTATAGTATATGATACTTATACTTACAACATTGTTCATCATTCATTCATTCATGTCCCGTATCATATCCTTTTATTTGCTAGCATTTTACGAATCGTTCTAAAACGATTTCTTTTATAATATCTTTAAAAAAACATTTATTGTTTACATTTTCCATTGTTGTGACACATGTCAATTGTCAAACTGTCATTAAATTTTCTCTTTTAGTCTATGAAGATTACTTTTTGGTTTATATAACTTGAATTATTTTTATCAATAGGTTTAGCTGAAATATTGTATTTTCTATATAATTACCGATTACTAACTGAATTTCGACATCTACAATAATTAATAAGGACACGCTCATACTCGATCGTGGAGGTTTTAATACGTCTTGGCTGAACACACAGGCTGGTTTTATGACTGGCAGATGAGATGTCAGAATGAAGAAAAATTTTCAAACTTCAAAAATCATCAAAAATTAATTCTGGAAAAGGAATATTTTCCTATAAAAGAAAAACCTGAAGCACCTGATAGAGATTCCGCGTCTGGACCTGTTTCACAAACCATCTGCCCGGGATTCCGCGTCTGGACCTATTTCACTAACCATCTGCCTCAGATTCTGCGTCTGGACCCGTTTCACTAACCATCTGCCTGAGGATACGGCGTCCGGGTTTTATCAACAAACACCTATCAATTCTACGTCTGCACTCTGCTGAGTAACCATCTGCCTGGAGATTTTACGTCGAGCTTTGTCGAAGGAGACTGGCACTCTAAAGTGTCCCTTCGACGCCTGAAGACCTTTTTTCTCCACCTCCTCCTCCGGACTTCAATTCAAGCCTATTAACTTCAGTGTCGCATGAACCGTATTGTGTTATTTTTATATTCCGACCTGTATTTTATATTCCATTTATTAAAGTATATGTAACAAGTCAACTTGCATCCTTTCATGTAGATAGAAACCACCATTACGTTACAATACGGACTATTAAATCTAAAGGTATTGTAATAAAAAGTCCTTGTAAAATTATGCGTCTATCATTTAAACAGAATGGCAGCAGCTTCTACGTTTCCGACGGATACGTTCTACCTGGTACTGCGATGAGCCTCTAGACAAACAACTTTAATCCCCGTATTTATACCCAATGTCACCATTGTCTTCAGCATGAAGGCATCATTCAACATCATTCTCCATTAACTTGAGAAATTGCGTAGGAAACGATAACTGCCCTCTTTCACAACACAATCCGCCTTCCTTCCGCAAAATTTTCATCCGTGCTGTTTTTTCGTTGTTGTGAAAAATGTTATTTAATTTCGGGCAATTATTACACGCGCTCTACGAAATTACTCTAAGGAATAGGACTCGCGAATGTTGGTTTTATTTCAGAAAGAACGTTCCTTTTCTACAATGAAAGCTTTACGCTGAAAAATGAGAATCCCGCTGTTACCTTTATCTGTTTTTCATAATATTATGTAAAATGCAAATAAAGGGTCACAGTTATCACAAATGCGAAACTAAGAGCTAAAAGGTTTTCTTTTATTGGAGTGTAGTTCAAACAAAATCTGCATACTTTGTTTCAGAGTTTATTTATTACCTTAAAATATTGTGAAGTACCACGAATATTCTGCATGAATGATAAAATAAAAAGCCCGTGCAAAAAATTCGAAGGGATTACGTAGGTTTGATGTGGGAGTTATTAGTAACAGATTACTTTACTAATTTGCATTTTTATAATCGATTTTAAGTTTACATAGGTTGGTGCATGTATCGTTTGTAATTTTTCGCGTTAGGAACAATTGATGTGTTCGGCTTTATTAAGTGTCTCGTGTGAGTGATATCCAGACGACGTCGCCAGGTGTGAGCTTCGCGATACAAAATCCGCGGTGTTGAATCATTTGTACATTTTCTTTATTACGTAGCGTGATTTATACCTTAGCCCGGTGCGTTTAACTGCTGAGGTCTGTCATTTCGCCGTCTTAAATTGAGATTGATCCCGAGGAAGGGCGGGTTGACGTGTGCGTTGGCGTGTCCCGGAATTGTGTTTTTGTTTTATGTTGTTACGTTTTTCCCTTTGTGCCGGGGGAGATGACGTCTTCGCGCATGCAAAGTCACCTGTCAATATTTTGGCAGCTACGCGGCCTTATTTTGCGTCGTTTATAGGCTCGGTTCACATTGCGGTAAAGCTCGATATTGACACAGTCTCGTTTCGAAAAATAATCGATAGAGTGTCAACTAGAACATTACACAGTTTCATTAAAACTTTAGTGGAATTTCACCAGAACTAACTATGCAATTAGGTACTACTATATCAAAATATTTATCAAATATTTTATTACTGATGAATTTAAAATTTTCCGCTTTTCAACTGGTCCAATTACTGATTTTCTGCACAAGCATTCGCTTTCATTGGCGTACATTTTTTAAATTAGCTATATCTTGATTTACAATTTGGTTGTTTGAACAACAGCATACATCTGTTAATGTGCTGGTTTTCAGTAGAAGCATTCGTTAGTTGGACGAATATTGTTACCAAATTTGATTTATCTTTCGAACTACTCTATTTTACCAAAGTCAGGGATGACGTTTGTCTAGTGCGCAGTGAAGTTATTTTCTATGCTAAATAAGAAACTTATAGCCGGGTCGAGCGGCGACGAATACGGAAATAAAACAGCTTTTACTAAACATTTTTTCTAGACCAGTCAGTGCAAATCATAATAAAATGTCAAATCCTTGAGTACGAAAAACTTTCAGACATCGCTATAAAAAACTGTAGGAAGTTTTCCACACAAAGTAGTTTTCAATTCCAGCCATCAATTAGTTCATTCTTTTAAATAAACCAGTGTTCTTTAAAGTATTTCTCTCTTGTCCTCAGAGAGGCTCCGACGAGCTTCTTTCGCAGAGTGGCGTCACCGTCATGGCGCCCGCCGCTCCGCACCACGCCGACAATAACAACCAGGACTCCGCTGCGAAAAAGGTAAATACACCTTATATCTTACGGTAAGATTAAAGTAAAATCTCGTGACGCGTGAGCGCATTCGCGATAATTAATAAGGATCAAAACAGCGATGCGATTGATGTTAAATAGAATGACCCCCAAAATAAAAGTTATGTTAAGTATTTCTTTAGTTAATTTAATTCCCTCTATTATCATTACATAATATCTGATAGTTTACAGTCAAAATGTTGAGAGTTATGAGACGAAAAATATGTAGTTACTTGAGCTCTGTTTTACGTTTTTTTTTAACCATAATACTATTTTGTTTTATGAAATATTTTTGAATAAGTCTTTTCTTTGAACCTTTGATAAAACAATATTTTTTTCTGGCTTTTATTATGTACCAATACGCCTAACTGTGCGACAAGTGTGTCCTACGTATGGGTAGCGCCTCTCATGCACGAGAGGTGGTACAAATCCCGGCAAGCACCAATGTGACTTTTTCAATTCATATGTACTTTCTGAGTTTTTATTGGACATTACTGACATCGGTGAAGAAAAAACATCGTGAGGAAACCTGGACATAGTTAATATAAGTCTCAAATCACCAACCAGTCTTGAGCAAGCGTGGTGATCAATGCTCGTGCCTTCTCTGTATGAGACGAGACCTTTGCTTTGCAGTGAGACGGTAATAGGCTCATAGTAGGTTTTATTATTATGCCTGTTATTATGCACGAAGACTAACCGTCATATTTCAAAACGAGTACTAACTTTGATCCAAGTTTATACCTTCGAGCCAGTATTTCGATTCTCATTCTGACTAAGGTAGCGTTTTTAATACAAAACGGACAGCTAGGACGGAGGTTTAAAATGATTTTGTGTATTAAGAACGTCTGAATTAAACGCAAAACTAAAAAAACTCAAATATTTAACCTGCGTGTGTATTTATAGTAGGTATAGATCATGAATGTCAAAGCACAATACAAAGACATAAGTAGCTACAGCCCATTCCTTTACTTACCTTTTTAAAGGCACTTCTTTTGCTGAAATGTGTAATTAACTGAAAAACGATTAATCGCAATAAAACGGCGGAATCGCGAAACCGTAATAAGTATTAAAATAAAAGGTCCCTCGTAAAAAGCCAACGTGCCATAAAGAGCTACCCTGAGGGTTTGGGGGCCAAATTTTTTATTAATCTCCACCCCTGGGTTGCCGATACCGGGATGAACTTTTACATATATCAATTAAATCAATAGGGTTAACCGGCTAACCCTTATAAGTGGTCAGTGTGTACAGGCCTTAATATTAAATAAAAAAATAATTTTGGACTAATTTTGCATGTATATTTTTACTTTATAATTTTCAATGAATTTTTAATTAATATTTGAACAAGCCGAAAATGTGCTGAAAAAGAAACTTAATGTTATTCAGAATTAAATATGAATTGAATACGGATGCATAAAAATAATGTCCTTTGTTCAATATTCATAAGACAATTTGAAGTACACGAAAAGAACTTCCATTATCCTATTTTCTTTGAACATTTCCTCGTTTCACTGCTACGCTTGATAATTTATTACGTTTGCAACGAGATGTGAAATTCTATCGACTACTTGTATTTGTTATTTCTAACATTTTATATTCTGTATCCATTTGAGATAATTCGCATATGAGGATTAAAATTCGTAGGAGGCAAAACGCCGGGGTGTAACTCTACTGCCGCGAGAAGTCACGGTACAGCGGTCATAGCTCCGGCGGGATCTCATGACGAAGTGGAGGATGCGATTGTCGCAATCCAGTGCTGGGCACGCCACAATAGCGGCGATAAGTCTCCTCTTTGAGGAGTGGTTGGAGACGCGCCACGGCGTCCTTACCTTCCGCCTGACACAAGTCCTCCCTCACGGTTGTTTCGGGAGGTACTGTTTCGTATAACACGGGAGGAAACGCCCGGGTGACAACCATTGTGTGGATCGCCCGGAGGACACGGTGGAGCATACGGTGGAGGTATGTCAAGCTTGGGCGGAGCACCGCCGTGTCCTCGCGGAGGCGATCGGCGGCGCCGATCTCTCGCGTCCGGCCCTGGTCCAGGCCATGGTACGGAGCGAGAGGGAATGGAAAGCCGTCACCTCCTTCTGCGAAGCAGTAATGCTCGCGAAGAAGGAGGTGGAGCGCGTGAGGGAGAGAGCCTTTCGCCCTCACGCCCCTAGTCGAGACGCCCTGGGCGTCGGGAGTCGCCTGCAGATTCCCGGCTACTACGGTAGCCGGGAATCTGCAGGCGACTCCCGTGCGGGCTTGCGGATGGCGAGCATTGGGTAGCTCGCCGTCCGGTAAGGACGTCGACGGCGCGTCGTGTTCCACGCGCGCCTCAAAGAGACGTCAGCACAAAATGACGGGGTCCGCTAGGGCGGAAGCCTCAGCGTCGCGGGAAATTCGAAAGAGATACCGTGGCCCTGGCACAGACCGGTTTGAAAAATTGTTTTACCATAAGAAGCCGAAATTATGTCTGATGAACACAGGAAACTTTTTTTTTTAAATCCTCTCGGACGAAGTCGCGGGCGAAGTGCTTGTATATTAAGAAACAGGTAAGGAGCTGTAAAAAACTTTTATAAAAAGTAACTTTATAGGTTATTCACTGACCATATTTCAATATAACATAAACCGACACCGTTAACCGAAAGGTTAAAAGCGCCAACAATGTATTCAGTGTGTAGCACAGCACTAATCAACAAGATGCTGGAGAGGGAAGATTTAATAAATCTCAGCACAAAACTCGCATGTGGAAAAAGGTGAAAGGAAACCATCAACAAAGAAGAAAACTGTTTATAAAAATAAATAACGTCGCAGTTTTGGGTCTTTCCTACTGCACAGTTGTTTCACCGTGTATTTACATTAATACGGGGCGAGTTTGGCATGCAAACTTTGTTTGGTGCTGTTGAACAGTTCTTTGTGTGTGAGAAACCAGTGCTGGCCGTGTATTCCGAACACCAAATGGATTGCATCATCCATTAAAACGGAATTACGTGTTACATTCCTAGGTCAGATTGTGTTACATATATCTCTTTTCCTCTACGTTTGTGGCTGAGCTTGGCAAACTAATATAAATTACGCATTGCTTGAAGAACATAACATAACATCACGCCTTGTTTCCCCGAAAGGTTGGGCATAGGTGTAGGACACCCACATTTCGCCAGTTATGTTTAGGTCCCATGTTATAGGGGGCTAGCCTATTGCCATCAACCGGGCACAAACCCAAACTCCGGGCTGCTACTGAGAAATTCCAGAAAGAAAACCCCAATATCACGTTGCGCGACCTGGGAATCGAACCCAGGACCTCATGCTCAGCACCACTAGACCAACGAGGCAGACCACTGGGCATTGCTTGAAGAAGTTTTTATAAAATGTTGACTTTAAAGGCGGACTTAGTCCCGGAGTGCTAATTAGCTCTACTGCTAACGTGCTGCAATTAATTCAATTTCATAAGGCTCGATTCGCGACTTCCACTGACGACTGGCAGACTCGTGTGGTGTTTCAAATAAGTTGAAAATTAAAAGCAAATCTAATTATTTAGCATACAATTACTGAACTTGTCAATGTTAATACCCACGAAATTGAGAGATAGGAATTGGAGATAGGAAGTGTAGTAAATCGCTTACTAAAGGTAAGCGATAGACCTGTCGCTAAGTATGCACTGCAAGATCTTTTAAACTCAATATATTACCGCCCATCGATATTTCTTGGAGCATATATATTCCTTATAGCAATAGTTCGTTATAAACTGTGAGTGAATCCAGCATTCTTCGGTAACATAGGTAATAGTGTGTTCTCATTCCCAAACCTTATGTTTAACATGGCCGTGGGAGGTATCATTTACGCAAATTAAATAGAAGCGAACCGTGTCGTTGAAAAGAAACCATTTTCTTATTCTACCCTCAGGCAGTTTATTTCCCCCGCTGTCACCGGTCATTATGTCACTGCAAAAATAAAATATCATATTGGCTGTGCGTACAAGAGAAATGTTATTTTTTTTTCAATAAGAATAATACGTAAAACCATTTCAATGATTCTTGTCGCTCTGAAGAAATTGAAATTATTCTTAAGTTTTTATATGTAGTGCCGTCTCAAGAAACGTAGGAATAAAATTCTACTTAATTGAGCTGTGTTCCTATATATTTCCCAATTTTGACAAGAACGAAAACTTCTGTTTCTGTTTTAATTTTATAAGTTGAGCAGACATTTTAATGTACCTATTTTAAAGTTTATAGACTAAAGGATCATTAAGAACCATTACAAAATAATCCTTGTAACAATATTTCGAAGATACAGTAGTTTTTAATCATCTGATCTTAAACAAGATTCATTAAATGATTCCCTTTCTCAAGCAAGACAAGGTAGCCATTTTAGTTTCGCGGCATTTTGCCATCCATCCATTTACTCTCACTTGTTAGGGGCGCCCTAAAAAAAACCTCGCCGCAGTAATCTTAATTACATTGTGATCTCGTTACTGCTCGGCCTTAATTCATAATTAAATAGGGACGAGTCCCAACGTTGCTTATTTATTTGCTATTTTATGGTTTAGCGATTGCCCCGCTTTTTCTACAATGAAAATTAAGGCAGTGCCTTTTTGCGACACCCCTTCGCCTTTGTTGCCCTGAATATTCATTTGGTGCCTATCGGCGGAATGGCGACTCGTTTTTAAAAGTATTTTTTTATGTTCTCCCTTTATGTTGCAAACACTTCATGCTGTGAAAATATTGAAGGAAAACTCAGAGCTTCTGTTTTATATATAATGTTTTATGAGCTGTATTTGGGCCGTTAGAGGAAAAATAAATAAAGGTAATTTTCAATGTTTTTCGAGTTCCCATTTCAAGTTGAATTGAACATGCAAAAGGTTTTGATTACTTTGAAATGTTTGCTTCAACTTATGTCATACATTTAGTATGTTTCATAGAGTATTCTCGGCGAAATAATACCAATGTCAGAAGGAGCACGTCTGTAGAAAACACACTAATCAACCCTCATCCTGTTTGACCGGGTCATTAATGTCCAAATCAAGTAATTAATTATGTTCACCGTTTTTTCCCTCATTTTCTTGACGTTTTCTGTAAAAACGCAAAGGGTCTGCCTTGTGAAGAAGATCAATCAAATCAGAAGATGTCCGGGGACTGCGTTTACCACTACTTAAGCATTTACGAGCTTGTCTTACGGAGTTACGACTTCGCTTGCACAGGTTGACTGCTGATCTTATTTGGAGAAGAATTTACGATCTATTCCGTCCCTTTTTTCTTATTCATTGGAGTACCTAATTGTTATTTTCTTTTTAAACTGCCTCTTGGTAGAAAACGGTAAATTAGCTGGCTACATTATAAATAGCTTTCTGTTTTATATTCGAATGACGCTCTGAAGGCCAGAATAACTTATTTAGTAAAGTACCCTAAACAGCCTTTGGAGTTGGAAGATATTTGCGTATTGTGAGTGCTAAGCGCGTACGCAAATAACGCGGCCGCGTTCATTGACTTCGTTACATAGTTTAGTGCTAATTGAACAATTAACATCAATATTGCTCACTAAAGAAGCCGCATAAACCAAGTTCATTTCGTATTATTCCAAGTTATCTATCTTAAAATAAACTTGATGATATTAATGAAGCGGTTTCCATAATCGAATTTCATTTTCATTCATTTGCGGACAAAAAATATGGGTCAGTGCGAAAAATTATTTTACTCTTAAAATATTAGAGGTCTTAAATAATTTACCAGTTAATAGAACAAGACGAAATGTTTAAAAATTAGTTTAATTGTCAAAATTAAATAAAAAACAAAATATTTTTTTTTTGCGCTAAATAAATAATGGTTGGTACCTCACATACAGAAGAAGAAGAATAAGAAGTTCTTCCACTTTAAGTGCACTAGTTAGCGTACCATTTTCTACCAGCTCGAATCTCCTTAGAGAGTCGCACGGAAACTCTGCAGAGATTTCAGCACAAACCATTACAGATCCACCGCCAAACGGCACCTTTTCCTCTAAACAAGCTTTAATAAAACGTTCTCATGGCAGTCGGTTGACTCTTCGTTGCCCATCATGTGCATACAGCATAAATTTGGATTCGTCAGAAAACATTACTCTTGCCGATTCTTCGTCTCCCCATTGTGCGTGTTCGAGGGCGATACGTAATCTTGGTACCCAATGTTACCTTTGAAGTTTTGGTCCATTTGCGGGTCTATATGGGGTCAAATTAGCTTCAAGGTGCCGCCGCCTTACACCCCGCTCGCTTACTTCATCTCTACAGATCTCCCGAGATTGATTTGTTACTTCAACTGCCGTGAGGTGGCGATTTCGGAGCATGGTCATAACAATAAATCGATCCTTTCGAGCGGTAGTACATCTCGCCCCTCCCGACCCTTGCTCGAGCCAGCCCGCGCCGCTGAGCCTGTAGCTTTAAATTCGTCCCAAAATCACTCCAATCCTGATCCAGCTAGTCTCTTGCTGCCCTCTTCCAGCGACGCCCTAAGCCGAGGTTCGTACCCCACAGGGGGTGCCCTTAGCGTATAGTCCCTTAGTTTTTAGTAAGTATTTAAGTTTCAGTCCTGGCTGGAGGCCTTAATTTATTAGGGCAGCCACAGGCAAGTCCGCTTAAGTAGACGACGAATAACAGGTTGACCTGCGAGATGCATCTCGGTCTGCCAGTTCCTGGCCTTCTTTTGTTCTGCCCAGTTTCTGACGAAGCTGCACTGTAGAAAGTGACATGCCTACGGTTCTTGCTGTATTTCGCTGACTTCTGCCTTCTTCTAACACAGAGATCGTGTACGTCTTGCTGGTGTTAGCGACATGATAGGATTTCAATAATGTCAGTGAAGAATGACAATGATCTCCCTTTTGATTTGACAGATTGAAAACAAAAGTGAGGAAACAAGTAAAAGTAAAACGAACGCAAATTAAATTTATTGCCAAGTTCGAGGTGTTTAATTACGTTGCAGATCATTTAAGGTTTTAATACATAAAATGGTGTAATACGAGTATATAGTTAGTTTCATGCATGTACCATTATTAATTTGCATGTCACAGGGATTTTCCTCATCGACCCGTACTATTTGAGGGATTTTTATAATACAACCACTCGCCTTCGATTCGTTTCCAGAAAATTCAGTAATCAATCAAATGATCTCATAAAGATATTCATTGCTGGGCACTTACTATTTTACTGCTAGTTTTAGGGGTACTAAAACCATTTGGCTATCTTATTTTACGATTTCCTACCACGAACGCGGCCTGAGCGTCTGTTCAAACAAAAACGTATGCTACGTGTGATTTAAGACATAGTTACAGATGAAGGGGAATGTTTACTGTACACCTTTAGTGTTATCGTTATTAGGTACATACATTACGTAACTTTCAATGTAAGAGTTTATGAATTTTATCGATCGTGTGTTTGTTCATTGATTTATGCTGTCAGTTTTGTGTGTGTATTTTAGTGTTTATTGACAGTTTTTTCAGGCTTTTAAGGCCTTTCAAAAGTTCATTTCATTGGCTTCTAAATTTGCTCTTGAATTCATTTGGCAGTGCCTCGTCTAGACATTTTCTTCATATCATATCAGCCCGTTAACGGCCCCCATTGAACATGGTGTGTGTTTGGTTGCTAGCTGCAATAAAAAAAATGAAACTTTTTCTAGATGCAACCGTTTATCTTTACTCTGGTAAAAGATTCATGACTTATGCAATAAAACCACTGATTTCAAAACGCAAACGCAGTATTGCTGGTACCTTTCATGTTTCCACCATTCTTTATTCTTATGGTCGTCCCAATTATCAGAATCAAACAGGCTAATATAACACAATTTCATTGAATCCTGCATACAAATCGATCGTCTCACTTTGTCACTGCAAACTAGAAAAAAACCTGGGATTCAAGATAAACGGATAACAATATTTATTATAATGAATAATGTTCTTAAGGCAAAATGGCTGGAAGTTGCGAAGCGATTCAGGCCCAGCGAAGGCCACTATTAAAAGTTTACCGGCTCGAAGTTGTTCCATTCTTATGCATGGATGAATTAGCACCTAGCTAAGTAAAGTGCGGATGTTCGACCACTTGCCTTTTAGTATATTCTTTGCAAAGCCTTTGAGAAAAAAAAATACATATAAAATAATGTAGAACGTAAAATATTTTGCCGAGAAAATTGTTGGGTATGATATTTTGTATTACAAGGCACACGAGCTGTGAAAATAAGTAACGACAACAAGACATCTCGGTGAGTTCCTACCTTCTGACCAAGAGTTATTAGTGACGGAAAATTTTCTGTAGGGAAACTACTATAATCAGCCATAAAAAATGCTTTATTTAGTATCGACACATCGTATTTATTAAAAGCATTCATAGTTTCGCTATATCTAGAGTCACAAACACTTTAAAGTTCCGTGTCTCTATAATGTTTTTGGAATATATGAAAGAAAGAAAAATGCGTTTATTGGCATTATAACACCTTAAAACTGTTGGAATACGACAAAATATATCCGTCCCACTTGGGTAGTTTGAGAGTGTTTCTCTTTCATTCATATTTACATTGTGCATAACTTTAATATAGTTAAGACGCTAGTGTTCCGTCTGGACCAAGCGAGAACGTACACACACCTCTCCTGCCAACAAAAACTATAAAAAAAGCTGAAATCAAATATAGTAATGACAAAAGGGCCTCAGCTCAGCATAATGTCAGATGACAACACAAGTTGTACCATCTGACGCTGATTTTCAGCTGCCACCCACGAGTGCCACACGCTAGAATACTAAACAGTGAGTATGTGTCCGTTTTAATAAATTAAGAGAATAAATCAAAAATAAAACAGGCTCATACAAAATAAAATAATATTTTATGACAAATACAACGCACATACATGTGTGTGTGCGTTGTATTTGTGTTGTGATTAATGAAACACTAAAATAAATACCCATACATATATTTTACATGTGGCTACTCTTTTGAATTTTATGAAGCATCTCGTAAGTTTCGAGTATAGTATCACAGAGGATGTCTTAAACCAGTGAACAACACTAAGTTTATCGATTCTACTGACGTCGCCACGTATCGGTAAACCAATTTCCTGCACCTGATTTTTACAGCTTTCCACAAGAGATGAAGAGGTTGTGTTAGTCTTTTTTTTATCAGATAGATATCTAGGTATATTTTTTTGGGCGTTAGATTTTATTATTCAGTAAAAATTCACCGAAGCTATAGATATATGCGATTCCCTAATCAATAATCGTTAAAACTACTTATTAGCCTTGGCCACACTTCATTTACAATCAATTTAAAATGCTACAATATGTTATAATGCACACTTGAAATCAACGTTTCTAGTTGCCAAATAGACTAAAATCAGTTAACAATACAGACTAACCAGACATTTTCGTCGAATTGACCAATGATGCCTACAATATAATTTCATACTAATTATGCTACCCACATTTTGCGAATCATTTCTACTCAATACTAATTAATAAAGCTTTCATAACGACCAATACTATAAACGATGTGATTCTATTTATTTGATGTACTATAACTAGCTCGGAAGTAACTTTCAATCTGTATCAAGTAATATCATTGATGGTCGGCAATGAAATACAATACTCCACTGGGCTGCCAATTAAAACTTTCACCGAATCGACTCCAGCGATTTCTGGTGTAATAATGCTCTTGAAATTTTAACGGCGGATGCAACTACAAGTGTGGTGCAAGCCATAAGAATCAATTATGGCGGATTGTTTCAGTAAACTTCTATTATCGAGGAGGGAAAACAATATTCTCTTGGATATCGGTTTTGTTTATTTCATTTGTTTGTTTAAGAGGGTTTCGTTTGGTGCTGGAATTTATAAAGTTTGGAAGGATTTAGGACTTTTTAATTAGACAGCATTTGCTTAGGCAAGTAGGTATTTTGCTACAGGTAGGCTAGACCCTAAAGTTTGTTGTACTTATATTAATTTGGTTTATTATTGTTCTCAAGAGTATAGGTAGAAGTTTATTTTAGAGGCCAATATTGTAAGGAAGCTTAAATCAGCAACAACAAATCACTAAATACAAATCTCGTAAAAGCTGCGCCGAAGTGATTAGCGTTATAACAAAATTCAACATTTATCGCAAGCCGAGTCGCCGCGCCGGCGCAGCTAGTTACGATAAACATCGCTGCTACGTGAGAACTTGTGCTGCTCCATACCTGTGGTACTCAAACTTTCATCGAGTTGCTACCGAACGCCCCACTAAATCGCAATTGTTATTAGTTCAAGGGTTCCGATTCTGACTTTGAGACATTTCTCAACGATACTACATTATTTCTCAAATGGCAGACATGGTTAAGGGTCATCAATAAACGTACTTTATCCTCTTAAGTAACTGTGATAACTTTGTCCACTTTTTCGTGAACTGTCGATTTTGTGTTATAATTATACATGTAATTATTAAGATCGTGAATGTATGCAACATCAGGAATAACCTACGTTTCAGAAAAAAAACTTCTAACTTTAATTCAAACATTTAAAAATTAGTCAGATTACATGCAAGACCATCTTACATACTAAGACATGAATTTCTCCGTCTTTGAAACGAAGTAAATCATCTTGGAAATGTCCCGACATTCTACAATTATGTTAAAAATGTTTAAACGTTTAGAAGCAAGAAGCTACGGCAATGATATAAAACTGATTCCCTACGAGATTTTTATTAGGGTATATTTACTAAATTGAACGAACCAAAAGATACTTAGCACAATATTAATTTATGAAATAGTAAACAGTACAGCTTTTTAAGAATCCTCGTACGTGAATAAACGGTAAGTTCATAGATATTTTGTTTACGTAGATAAAATAAATATCTGTGGGAAGTTTTCCTGCATCACGAAATCGATAACGGTGTAGGCTCGAGGTTCATCATTCTCGCTCAGTCATTGTCTACTGAGGATGACGTACCTTGGTTGCTTTGTATATAATTGACAAACCTAACCAATTTATTAAATGATATCATTTTTCTACATTCGTATTGTAGATAAACATAAACTCACGCCCTCTTCCCATTGGGTTAGGCAGAAACCACAGAACGCCACCTGCTACGATCCTTACATACTGCTTTTGCCTCGTTTACGTTCATACATCCGGTCATACACGCGCGCCGGTTGCGAGTGCTACACACCTGACGTTTCTGAAGATCATCACCAATAAGGTCACGAAATGTCCTCCTAGGGCGTCTCCTCCCGGCGTTTCCACTCACATCTGCCTTTTAAATCAAATCAAATCAAATCAAAATATTTATTTGCAATAAAATACATAATTTATAAGGAAAGATCTTATAGCCTTCAGTCACTGTATTCTGCCTGCAAGCAAGCGTGCAAATTATTTATGTTTTTATGTCATAGTTATTATTAGTACATTTTTATTATTGCATTATTATTACATTATTATCACATTATTATCAAACATTATTATATTACATACAATTTCATTCATTATTACTACAAACAAATATTTTTATGTTCTAAAAATTCCTTAATGCTGTAGAAACACTTTTTTTGTAACCACTCTGACAACTTTGTTTTAAAAACATGACCCTGCAATAATTTAAATTCATTTGGTATTTTATTATAAATTAATTTACACATATTGAACACATTTCTCTTATAAATATCTTTATGTCCAGCTGGATGATATAAGAGGTTGCGAAACATAGCCCTTTTCTGACGTGGTACAACCTCGGTATGTTGCTTAAAATAATGCATGTGTGTCTTTGTAAAAGTGCAGATATCTCTAATATAAATACAGGGCAGTGGAAGGATTTTCATCGTTTGAAAGAGTGGTTTACAGCTATCTAAAAACCACGAGAAAAAATTACTAAATTACTTTTGTTAGTCTACTTTCATTCATCCTCTCAACATGAACAAACCATTTAAGCATACTCTTTTGAATTTTTGTCACTACATCTTCTTTTAAACATACATGCTCCGCAAGGAACGCATTTCCACAGCATTTATTCTGCTTTCATGCTTCTTTTGCCACACCCAACATTCACTTCCACACATAACATACATTCGTATTGTAAAGAATGAAAATCTCATGAGCGGATTTAGAACACTTTTTCATCTGTGGTAAAAAGTTTTCTGAAATCTGTTCGAGTTTTACAGCCCTATAATCTACCACATCTAACAAGACTCTCAACTGCCTTATTAGTTGGCTACCATATTTCTTACTTATAAAATATACAATTCCGTTGTCAATGACTGTACCAGTACCCGATGCAAACTAGCCGTTCAAGACAGGTAAGCGACGAATATTAAAAATATAATATCGTTAGCTTGGAACGACGAGCTTATTGCTAAGTACTTGTACAACATAAATGTTTCCTGAAAATCTTAACATTATCCCTAACAAATGTTTAAAAAAAGACGTGGCTCTTAAACGGGGTAAAACCACCCGTTTCTGATGGGTCGGGCCTGACCCCTGCACCACAAGCGGATTGCAGAATGTCGTTTCCTAGTCACTTTGCTACCGACGACGGCGACGGGGCGTTTCTCAACGGGCCCTAAGCAGAATACTTAGTGTGTGGTACATTTGACTCGTGTTACGTTTACTTGAACGTGCCAATATTAGTGTTCGGTTACAGGGGCGTTACATAATTACAAATTCCGATGCTTGAGATGTGTTTGAAGTTGGTTAGTTATGTTATAAGCGGGTGTTGTTGCTGTTGTAGACAGTTTTGTGTTCGTGGTAAAACGGGTTAATCTTATCATAAAATGTATTTCCCAATCCAAACTCGCCTAAAAAACTCACAAAATAAACGAAAATAACATCTTAAACCATTATTGCTTTTAGCATTAATGGTTTGCAATGAAATAACATAAAAAACAAAGAGCATTAAGATGAAAAAAGATGGGTTAAATTAAAACTGGTTCACGGAATTATCCATTGAGGAAAAATGCTTTAATTAATTAAACATACACTGAGAATTCTTAAATACGGCATAGACAAGTGTCGTTATTCTTCTTCAGAAAACATAATAATGTTAAATTGTAAGTAGCAGCGAACTTATAGCTCCATAATGTTAGCGCAAGCAAGTTTGAAAACTGTTCTAATCGCTCCTAAAGTCAAATTTTCCCATATTTTATCAAATTTAATACACATAGTAAACTGCTACGAAAGATACACGAAAATTATAAAAAAAAGTGAGTAGGTAAAATATTAATTAATGTGATATCCGAAAGATAAAATTGGTGTTGATAGGTCAAAGAAGATGTCAACACTAGTGTGGCCGTAGATATAGTTAATGATATGGTGCCGTAGACGCGGCCAACTGAGAAATAGTGTTTCAATAAACACGGCTGGCGCGATCACCGGGAAAATTGACCGATTCCGGGAAATCCTCACAGGGAAAATGTCATACGATAGCTTTTTTTCTATCTAAAGAACCAAGTCATGATTTAATATTTATGGATGAAATGTGAGACGGAGCGGATGATTTAAAGTACCTGATGTGGAAATCGTTCCTCGCAGATTTTCTGACCCAGCCAAAGTAATGTCCTTCTTTACGTTTTACGTAAGTACCAGTTGTTTTCTTTCGTGAGAAGAGAAAATACATTTCGGTACCTACGAGTTGGGCGAGCGTGTGCGACGATTTATTCCTCCCTTTGCAAGTCACTTTGGAAAAATATTTTTTATTTGTTTATTTACGGAGATTTGGTTCTTTTGATGTCGATTCTTACGAAATTCGGGCTGTTCAAAAATATCATATCTGTGTACTCTTTTCTTTTAGTTAGTGGTTTGTTTTTTTTATAGATCTGAGTGTTCGATTGTTTTTTTTGGTTAGGTTGGACCGGTTGGACGTAACGTAAAAATATTTGTTTTATAAAACAGATAAATATACTTACTTAATCATTATTGTTCCTACCCTTGATCATGAATTTGAATTATAATTTTTTTATATGTTTATTGTTATAATCAATGGATGGATCTATGTAACATTGTGATAACTTTAATTAAGTGTGAACTATTTTGCTCTTTTAATAAAATGTTCTACAAAAGTACGCGCTGAAGTATAAATAAAGATCCAATCGCACTCGTTTTTCCTAATTGAGTGCAGGTAATTAAAAAGTTTATCTCATTGTATCAACAGTAGGTAGTCTAGCCACTAAAAGCCGCAATGGAATAGTTCTCCAAGTGTTTCGACTTTTCCCTGCACCTTTGTCAGCCCAGCTGCTCACTTTGTCTGAACTTAACAAGCTCGAACTAATAGGCATTAGACTCATTTGTTACACCTCCACGCTTCGCCGCCCGCCAAAGAACGTAAAAAGGGAGAAGCTTAGATACCCCGCAACTCCCCAAATCTTATTCGCTGTTCCAACTGAAATGTCTGCTATGATTTCCTCGAAAACATAATTATAATCGTGAAAATATTTAGGATCACTGTTGTATTACACTTCGGGAGATTTAATTTTTATTTAATTTGTTTATGATTTTTTTTACAATCATAAATTGTGCTGTAAATGCTGCTCTTTTCACTTCAATGGAAAGTGAAGTGTCATACAAAGCTACAATATATTCGGGACTCGGTTCGAGCCCGCCGCCGTAATCAAAAGGCTCTCTGGGGAACAATGGCGCCCACATCGGGGTTGGGCCCGATAAGCCTCGACAATTATACTACATCGACTTTTCAATTATCCAACCGACTCTTCCTCGCCAACAATGCTAGCTTTATTTATGTATATTAGAACGGTAATTTTATCCGCTGTGTGCGTTTTAGACTCGCATTTGCTCCGCCAGAATCGAACGTCATTTGATTACGGATCATCGCGTCCAGCGAACACTATGGACAAGAATCTTCATAGTTTTTTTTTCTTTACTAAACGTTACTCTTCATTAAGTCCTTTAAGTAATATTTTTATGAATCTTTCTTGTCTTCATCTTGGAAGATTAAAAGTCAGTTATTAGTTTATAACTTTGTTGATTTAATATGTTTTAATGAACATTTCTTTTCTTTAACAGGTGAAACTCGAACAGAATGTGGGCAAACCGTCGCGGGTCATCCACATACGGAACATCCCTAATGAGACTACAGAAGCCGAGATCATACAACTCGGCCTGCCCTTCGGGAGGGTCACTAATGTGCTCGTGCTTAAAGGCAAAAACCAGGTAAGATACTTACTACATTTGTTTTTGGTAAATTGGTTTGTAAATGTAATCTTTTTTATTAGGGTAGTTACTGAATTTAAATGGTAGGTCATTGTGTAAGATAATTTGAATGGTAGGTTTATTTGGTGCTATGAGGGTAACTGTTTTTCACCTAAAACAATTATAAGACTAAACATATTAAAAAGCCAGAGTAGAAAGTGACTGATCATTCATTTGATATTTCTTTTTAGTGAACATTCTTACCACTCACGATAAGAGACATAAACTGATTTCCATAAATTCTAGCTACATTTAGCATTGCCTCAAAGCGGGGTATTAAAACCAAATAGTTACATAATTAGGCCCAACTTTGCCAAGCCGCTCGTCAACCACGAAGGCAGATTAGCCAAAGGCCAGCACGTAACCGATCAGGCCTCATTTAACAAATGAAGTCGGCCATGTAGCTACTCTAGTTACAATGGCGCTCGCCTCCACAGGAAGCACAACAAGTGGCAGGCACGGCTTGTCCGCAAATAGGCCGCTAACCATTGTCACAGCCTACCCCTACCCACGTTTTATTGTAACTGCAGTATTAGGCGGACAAGGGATGACTGAGGAGGATTTGTCGGATACAGTACTAATGAGTATTGCTGTGAAGCTTCTTGATTATTTCTGTATTTGTCCCAGTAACCTACAATCATGTTATGGTTCTTGTAAATACTACGTGCACCCATATCAATCATAACTTTAGGAGATGTCTATAATTCATAATTTAACAGTCTTTTCCTGATCATTTGTTTACCAAACAACAAAAACGAACCCAAATATTGAAGACGCACGATAAATGACGCTTTGTATATTTTAAAACATAATGTTACGCCGACGATGGAAAGCAATTTTAGTATGATCGACATCCCTACTAACCCCCGTCAAACGAGAGACGTTTATCTATTGCGGGGTCAAAATGAACGCCGAATTTGGAACAAATATTCACTCTTACATTTTAGGCCCCTTTTCCGTTTTTACCAGCATATTTTAAAAAGTAGGTACACTTCGCGAATTGAAACCCAAGGGAGAGATTGCATCTAAAATTGTACATTGCGGAAATTAAAGGCGATGACATCTAATATAAATTTCAATTTGGGTCGAGAAGGGCTCATGAATGAGTGTAGATCGAGATACGTTTGCCTTGATTGACCTCCTCAAATGATATTTTATGACCCTATTTCATTCAATTTTTGTATCCGTTTCTGGTCGTGTTGTGGTGAAGCTTTTTTGTTAAACAAATGGCGTCGTTAGCTCAAGTGTGCAATATACGCGGAGTGTAAAGTCCAGGAACAAGTTGTCGAATTACAGTTAGTAATCCATCAAAAAGTATGTTCACATCATCACTCGAACGCGAAGTGCGAGCAGGTTATAAGGCGACATCCAGCTGGTTTTACTGCGTATTTAACCACCAGGCACGTGCAATGAGAAATTTACGATTCCAGTGACAAATTAAAAATGAGTTAGTTTACAACCGAGAAATAAAATAATAAAAAGAAAATCCTATTACGCGAACGCAGGAGGCAGCCGCGACAATGTTATCCCGTCTAATAAATAGCTCGCATGACATCCACCCTGTATATAGTGTGGCGTGAAGGAAAACAATCTCTCTTCTATCACGAGAAACAAGTCGAATCCCTTTTATGAACGGTCACAGCCTCTTTTTCTTAGACAATATTCCGTGTCCTTTTCTAGCCATACCTACTCGAGGTGCAAAGTACTGGATTTTTTTTTATAACTTGAAAGTACTTTATGCAAAACTATGGTATTTTTAAGAAATAATAAAAACGGTTTTATATTTATCGTTAAAAAAAACCGTACAAAATCTTTCCGCAAGGTTAACCCACCGCTAGATGATTTGAAACTAATCAATATAAAGTACCGAACGTGGTCGACGAGTCCTTTGACGTTCCAGAGTGGATGATGAAAAGTATCGTTGGTAGTTGATGGTTACCGAACCTGTGAGAGTCCGGTTACAAAGGCGCCATCTGTGGAGAGGTGGGCAAACATGGATGTGAGTGAGTGCGGACAATCGCCCCCACTCTCAGTGATTAAAGCGAAAAAGGCGTTGACACTATTTTACGATCGTCGCTCGCGTGACAGCTACGGTTCTATTAATTTGCGCTGCATCGATTTTGATCCCAGTATTCGATGGGATGAAATTTTGGTAACTACTCTTATGATAGAGTGTTTATTTTCTTCGACCCTTTGATTCAAAGTATACGGTCAAGCTAAATAAGGACGATGAGTTCTGAATCAGTAAATCATACAAAGTTCGTATCCAATGAAAAACATTAAACTGCTAATGTTTGTTTACTTGGACAATGCAATTCAAGTAATGTTATTCCTAGTTCATTATCATTTTTGTGATGCAAATACGTTTTGCATATCAATTTGTAATCAGTTAGCAAATAATCCAAAAACACACCACGCAAACGTTTAATTTAAAATATACCTATTTCAAAATTTTCCGCTGACCCCGCTTTTCATCGCCGTGCACAGGAATATTTTTAATTAGCCCCGGGCAAGTATTCTATTTAATTTGCGGCATAACACACACAAAGAGCCGTGTGTTTCGTATTGTCCGATGCCAAAAGCAGGAAACTGCGGTTTGAAAACGACGTGGAATAGATGAATTTACGGACGAAACGGCCATTGAAATCATAACGCTTTTAGAGTGTGATGCAGACTACAGAATACTACATAACAGATCAGTCGGCGCGTGTGGAGGTTTATGTATAGTTGGGGGCTCGGATCCGATTACCTAATTGAACTCCATAGGCTCTGCAAAGATTTACCTAGTTGAGGTGCGCCGCATTACACTACCGCTGTTGTTAAAAAAAAATATTTTGAATCGGAGTATGAACGTTTTTATCGACCCACCAAAAGAGTTAGAGAACTATCAATCTGTCTTGTCCGATTTACCAACGTGGATTACGTTGATAGAATCGATGCAAAGTAGGACTATGGCCATAAAGAAATGACAATAGACCAGTTGTGCTATTCTGCAACCTCTCACCGTGAAAACTTAGGTGAAGTGAGCGTGGATTGAGCTGTCAGTGCCACAGATGCTAGGGATTGACCAATACGGGATGACACTGACAGCTCACTCCACGCAAATCTTCACGGCGAGATTTTTACAGAATCGACATGCTTATCTTGAAAAATTTAGGTATGGAAGAAGTGTTGAGAAAGAGATCTTGATAATTTTTGTAGGACGTGGTTAACGATAACGCTGAGAGACAACCCCCATTTAGGATTTTTTTCACGATGTTTACAGACCTCTTTCTTTTAACTGAAAGTTGACCTTATTTGTGCAGGCATTCCTCGAAATGGCGGAGGAGATATCGGCAGTGGCGATGGTGGCGTATTTCGGCGGCTGCGTGGCCCAGCTTCGCGGCAGAGCTGTCTACGTCCAGTTCTCTAACCACAAGGAGCTCAAGACCGATCAGACACATAGCAATGCAGTAAGTACCTTTATTTTGTAAAGATTTTACCCTAAGGTTAAACAATGACTGTTTGAAGACCAACAGATAACGTGGTAAAATTCTATAAGACTTAAACGCGTTACAAAAACGAAGGGGTGTTTTACGGAAATTAAGAACATGATAATTCTACACGCAAGTCATACTGTAGCTAGTTATTTTAATCAGCTAAAAGGCTACCAAATCCGAATGCATAGAACATGTTAAACATGAGATATAATTGTAACTAATTAGGATTACGCTCACGGGATGGATAGACACAAAACGCGACCACTCAATGCGTAATAACGTAACGACAGATCAATTAGGCCTGTTACACAACAGCGGGATTATCGTGCGGTGTGCGATCGGGCACTAAAGCTGATGTTACAATTGCGGAACAAACCCCCGGCTGTGACCTGCACTCGACCTGTTAATTTAATCTTTGTTTGGGGCATCAAGACCCCCCAATTTAGATAACAGTATTCAATAAACCCGCATGCCGCGACGGGACATAGTCGCTGACGCTGGCGTTGTTCCGATTTGATTGAGTTACTGAACTATTACTGTTCTGTCTATACATTTGCTGTGATACCGGCCGTGCGTGTCGTGACTGCTGAATAATTTCACGAAAAGTTGCCTCGTTTATGGGGTAAACGGTCGTAAATGGACGAATCAGTGTGTGTCACGATTATATTGTTCGTATGGGACTAGGTTGTGAATCCCTTGATGACTTTGATTCAAGATGTTGAATTTTTGAATTTGGAATTATCAAATGGGTAATTCTACATTTAAAATATATTTCTACTCATAACATAACATCACGCTTGTAATCCTAGAAGGGTTAGGCAGAGGTGTACCTATAGTACACCCACATTTCGCCAATTATGTTAAATATTTTACCTACTCACTTTTTTTATAACTTGGCGAGCCTATTGCCATCAACCGAGCACAAATCCAGACTCCGGGCTGCTACTGAGAATGTATATTTCTATAAATTTAAAATTGTAGTCAATATATTAGTTATTGGGTACATTTTTTATAAACATGTCGATCAAATATCAAAATAATGTAGTAATAAAAATACCTAATTGCTTTTTCATCCAACGAAACTTTCTCAGCTTTAAGATAAAATTCATATTCAAGATAAAATTGTTCTCCATCTTTAATAGGATGTCACTTCATCAGCTCTCTATAATTAACGTGCCCCATTAACATCTTCGAGCACTAAAAAATATGCTCAACTCTTTAATGTCGCCGTGTCTTGTTGATTGCTTTAGTTCCCTTCACTTTATTTTATAACATTACCCGTTGACTTGTAATTACGAACTCAGCTATTAACAACTATAACATCCTTTATTCCTGTCAATAAGCGGTTGTAATTAAATAGATCGCTCAAGTTAAACTTAAGAACTCTGCTTAAACTGGCAACTAACCCTTTAGGAACTTATTTGTATCTACACACACGTTACGTCCTGAATCTGCTCAGTTAACCGCATCAAAACGTTAGTTAGCTAGTTCCATCCTGTAGTTTGTTACTAAACGCTACACAAGTTCGGGACTTTCGTACTATTTGTTGTGAAAAATAAAGCTGGGATCCCGAGCACCTTTGTCGCAATTCGTCACTATAAGAATCAACTGGCAACGTTTGCCGAATCTTGCTACCCTCCACAATAAACCTTACGGGATAACGTTAGGTAAAAAAGGAGATAAATGCCGAACATTTGTGAGTGAACCTTTCTTACCGGAGGCTTTTCGGCAATGAGAAAGGAAATCAATATTTTCGGTAACAAAACACCCAATGGGAAGATTAATTAAAACGCTTAATTAGTTTCGTTTATCCATGAAACCTATCAAAAACAAACCCTCAACCATTTTGATGGCTGATAATATTGAGAAATTGTTCTTGCCAAAATTTGTGTTGCCATAATTGAGGGGATGGCACTCGATAACATGCGCAAGGGTTAGCCACGAGGAATATTTACCCACCAGATTGTCTAACAACACAATCATTATTTGCCACTAATAATATAATTAACCCTTTTTGCGGTAAATATAAAAACCAGAGAAAAATTTGCACGTGAAATGTACTGAAAATACGGTTAACAATTCACTTTTAGCGCAATTAGTTATAACAAGTTTGCTCTTCACAAATATTTACACTACATTATTATTGTAACATAAAATTATATTCGCGATACATTGTTTATTAAATAGTTGCAGGTTGTTTGATCAAATTGTCGGCATCGCAAACAGGCGTTTGTGTCAATACGTGGTTAATTAATGTAATGATTTAACTCAAAACGGATACATCTAGGTGTCTATTATCTGTTTGCGTTAATCCGTGTATCTCTGTAGTGGAGTGTAAATATTGATGTGTTACATCTTAAGCGAATTATGTTATAGACACTGGGTACAAATACCTACCTACAGTTTTGGTTAAAGTAGGTGTGGATAGTTGGTCTTTGATATTTTGAGGTAGGGGTTATCAAACGAAATTTTTGGGTAGAAAATAGGTGTTTATTTACAGAGGTGTGTTGGTTGATAAAGTAGGCCATTGTTACAGGAATTCTCTAAAATTGGCAATAAAATAAGTATATGTTAACATAATAATATGCCACAAACATACATAAACTTTAAGAAGCGGTTATATTTGAAAAGTGTAAGTATATAAAGTCAAAATCAATACCACAACTCTCCAGCTCACAAAAAATAACCTAAAAAAACCCAAAAGAATACACTTAAAATTTTCCTTCAAAAAGAAGTCCTTTTTTCCGGTGCCTAGGAAGCAAGAATATTATTTGACGTAGCGTCATCTGGTCGATACCTCATAATGATGTGACTCCGACGAGAACTCGTTACCATTACCGACGACTTTATTCCCTGCAAATTTTTCATGTATCTTTGCAGGTTGCAACTGATAGCTTTTTAAATAATAAAACTACTATTCCTTTAGATCACAGTACATTTTAACCCCGTATTTGATTAGATATTACCAAAATTCTCATCTATATTAAAATCACTCACGAAACAACCCGGTCGAATGTTTTAATTGAAACTTCAGCACTCCTGTAAGCTTCGATAATATTGCACGATTTAAGCTTGAACAAGGTAACCTCTTTAAGTTAATAAAATATAACAATGTAGGAACATAGTGAAGGGATATAACCCAAACTTTAGTACTCGACAAAGAATCAAAGTTATCGTTCATAAAACTAGAATATGAGTACACCGTTCACGTTTATATAATCCACTACTCATTTCCAACAAAATATCAGTTTGTGTTAACACTGAACGCATAAGTACATACGAGATAATGTGTCTATAAAGATTTATCGCTTTCTCGTCACATTTCGGGATCTCTTTGTAGCGCACTATTAAAAGTTATAACGAGGCTGTTACGAATAGACTAGGCTTTGTTATTGTGATTCACATGAAAAGACACGCTTTATACATTATTACATCACTGAGCATCTGAATTAAATCGTATTTAAGGAATTGTCTCTTGAACGCTCCCGACTTGAGAGAATGACGTCGACCAGCTGCATTTTAAAGAACGTGCTTTGAACGCAAAGCTTTGATCAATCATGCGATGCCAAAGGTTTTTTGTGGTGGTTGAATAGAACTCTCGTAGTGCGGATGGAGTTATTTTGTCGCGTCTCTACGACAAAAGTCTGCCAGTGGTCGCCTCTGAAATATTGCGCGTCTCCTGAATAAGACCTTTTAAATATCTTCCAAGTTCGACATAGCGGGTGCCGGTGACACGGACTATATTTTTGATGGAATCGCATTTCTAAAATCCTTTTGTTGCGTGTTCGTACACGCTGAGTTTTTTGAGATTAAAATCCTTAGAAAAAAATATTTTTGATGAAATAACGATTAATATAAAAAAATTAAGTTAAAGCTCTAATGAGTTTTGCCACAAATTAGGTAGCAACTTTTAAATGCTTACAGCCTACTGGCCCGGTATTATGGAAAACACACATTTTGCCTAACAGTTCCAACAAAGACATATCAAAGAATTCGTAGCAGAGAAAAAGAGGAGTGTGGGGTAACAAGTCAACGTGAATTTGTACCAGAGCCTTTGCCGTCGGCGGCAGGCTTACCATGACACGGTTAAAGCCTTATTTTTGTGTCTGGCCTGCCCGCTTGTCAGCCCGTCGTCGCACAAAGCCATGTGAAAATATAGGATCAAAGTGTGCCGCGCCCTTGCATGCGATCGTAACGTGTAAACAACACGCTGTATTTCACTCGCGTGTCATTACGTTTTTTATTTGAACCTACCGTAGATCGTGTTGAAGGCTTTTCACGTTTTTTGTAGCATTTTACTGCAACTCACATTGTTTGAGCTCGTTGGAAAAACTTATAGACAATTTTTAGGGCCTTTTAAGCGTAAAGGCTTTTAAGCCTAAAAGGCTTAAAAAAAGGCCCTAAAAATTGTCTATAAGTTTAAGTTGTCTGTAAACGAATACAATCAAATTAGTCCACGACACATTCCGAGCCTGAAATACTGAAACAAAAATGCCGTCATTTATATGAGAATTATATGAATGTTATCTAACTCGCTAAGCGCTCAAAGTGTCGCATCCACAATGCCATCCGCCCCTATATAACGACGCAACAAAGTACCAAATTGTTCCCGGACGATACAAAATAAGTTTATGACCCCCCTTTGTTTGATGTGGTCAATGTTATCTGTTGGTCTTGGACACTCGAAGGTGGCTGAGATAACTCTCCTCTCCATTCCCCCATTACGTCTCATTGTTCGTGAAATTATGAGAGCGAAGGGCTGTTATTCGTACATACTTTTTTCTACGTGACAATGAATGCTTTTACTTACTGAAGGACGTCCTGAAATGTGGGAATTAACACGTTTTGTGTTGATGTGTGAAGCGCACTTGACATTTGGAGATCTGGATTCAATTTCCTTTGTTTTATCTGGGTTAGAAAGAAAACATAGCTAAAGTAAACTTAAGTTTAGAAAACCTCTCTAAAAATCAAAACCTTGCATTACAGAATTTTGATTTAGTTATGTCTTCCATCCGCACCTATATATAATTAGTTAAGTTCTAGCATAGTTATTAATTAAGCTAACACACGACATATACCTTCGGCGTACACTTACCTATTATTTATAGGTAATATTTTTGCAGTCGGCATCAGCGCAGGCGGCGCTACAAGCAGCGCAAGCCATCTCCAACAGCGCCGGCGCTGCGCTCGTTGCCGGCGCGGGCGCAGCTCTACAGCCTGCGAATGGGGGCACGGAAATACAGGTAAGAATTAAATTTTTCTTGACTTCTGTACCTTATTTTGATAGAGTTAGTGATCATAATACTAAACATATGTATTTTTTCCCCTGGTATTATTACTGCTACCTAATTTGCTCAAAATAGGTTTCTTCCTTTAACTCCTAAGTAACTGCAAAAAAAAAACCTGAATAGACAGAAAATTTAAAGCCGCGTTTTCAGTTTCTCAAACCTGTGTTTCTCAAGTGTGTTTGGCAGCAAATAGATCGCAATACATCACTAAGTATTCAAGTAAACCCTAAATTAATATTATTCATAAACCGATACCCTAGGGAACCAATATTATCTCCAAAAATTGTGTTTAAAACTATAGATACAGAATTAATTTCACCTGTATTCATTAATCATCTTACCTTTCCCGATACAGGTAAGTAAATAACATATTACCTAAGTAACACAGTGAAGTTCCAATATAATTAAGAGCCATTGAAATAGATCCGATTACAAAGACCTTTAAATATTAAACTTGCTCCACAAATTACGATTGGGGATTCTCCTGGGGTCCCATACTAAGATGTAGACTGCGGGTAGCATGCAGATAGACTGGTCTAAAACGTTCAGATTTGACAGATTGTCGCCCGGAGGGTAGGGACCATGCGGTTGCATCGGTCAATATACTCTGGTAGGATTCGAACGTAGTGGGTTAGATGGCGATTTTCCTCAGAAGTTTTTACCAAGAAATCTGGCGACAGTGTGTTCTATGTTCTACGAGTATGTTACAGGGTTTGGTTTCCGCGCTTAGTCCTTCATGTGGACCATTGTGCGTGGGCCATGGCGGCCGTCGGTGGTTAATATTCGTATGGAATATTAACTGGCGACAGTGTGTGACGCATTCTCTTCTTGAAACAGATTTTTCTGACATGTTTAGCGCCACTCCACTAAATCTGGAAGAGAACTCATGATTTTTCATTCTAACAAATGTTCTTGAGGGAACTTTGGACTTAATGTTACGTTCTTTTTGAACGTAAAATTAAGTCCAAAGTTCCCTCGTGTACCACATCTTCGTGTCTAATGCAATATGTAACCGACACTTCCAAGAACTTCCAACGGTTTTATAGTAAAGACACATTGGACAATATCGCGCCTCTCCTCAATGTGTTTCTACCTTAAGCTTCATGTATCTTAGCCTCAGTCACAAAGTGTCTGTGGGGACTTTAATTATTGATAAGCTTTTCTCAAAATCACTAATTAATGCTTTTAACGGAAGTAGATTATTACATTCTGTTCGTAATTACCGTGTAATTGATAGCTCAACTTCCTTTTGTGCTTTAATTAATTAAACCAAACATTTCATGTAAACAAACAGGTACTTGGGAAAGGTTCCTTTGAGCTTATTTCTTTGCTTATACATGGGACTCACAGTTTTGAATTTGCTTTATTGAAGCTGATATTGGTTCAACCACTGGTTTCGAGCGTTATGTCTCTGGTTCGAAACCTGGATCTAGCAGAATTTATGTTTTTTCTCGTTCTTGGAACCGTTTGAAACGAATTGCACCCATTTTACTATTTGTAATTAAACACAGCATATTTTAATGTAATAGTTTTGTTCACAGGGTGGGCCCAACACAGTCCTGCGCGTTATTATAGAACACATGTTATACCCGATCGTGCTCGACGTACTCTACTCCATTTTCCAACGGTACGGCAAGGTGCTCAAGATCGTCACATTCACTAAAAATAGTAAGTACACAGCCTCCATTATTTACATCACGTTCTTTGATATAAATGACACACATACGCAGGGTTGGATTTACGGAATATAATTATGTATATGCATATTCGTAATGTTTGCGCAAGACAGTTACATCTTCAACGACGAACGCAATTTTGATGGATGAGCCAGGTACGTCGGCAACCGCGAGTGAAGAGTAGGCACCGAAAAAGGAGGAAGCGGGGGTACGAGGGGATATTACCACACGCTTCACGCACCCTCAAACAATACCTCCCGGCCTCACACACCACACCTCAGGAACCCTCCGTTTGTTTTAACACAATTTTGCACAAAATCCACCTAATTAATTATGCAACCGCTCTGTAATTTGCTTCAAATATATTGTTTAATAAGCCTTTTGTCACAATGGCTTTGTGTCTATGGCAACCAAGGATTACAGCGGCTAAAACAACTATTATTGAATCGAAACGAGGCGAGCTTTAAAATTAATTTCAGTCGGACGTGTTATAGTGATAGATTTACCAAACGTTACACAGGGCCGAAATCCAAGGGCGCAATCCGTTTAAAATTTAAATCGTACCCTCATGCATATCCTAAATAAATCCGGCACATGGAGGCAGGTAGGTAGGTACATATTTGATAAGCTCCCCTGAGCCGCGGGCAGCGTGCGGCATGGCGGTACCTTGTGCCGACATTACAGTTCACTCTTGGCTAATTACACAGTACCTAGTCGAGAAACCTCAAATCAACTTTATTTAAAAACCCCGCAGGGTAACGCCCGCGGAATTATTTAGCTGAGCGCGAAAATTGCAAGCTAAAACGATTCTTGACGACATTTTCACAGAATTAACCTAATTGAGTTCTATTTAATTAAAACATTGATGAGGTGAGAGACTTCAAACATTGCAAGACTGTTGTGGACTTGTGTGATGCAGCAAAATGAACAAAGATAATTGATAAGCTGCTACGAGTTTCCGTAGCAAGGTAGCTACGAGTTGATTGACTTTACTTCGCTTCAAGTTTCGTCCACCTCACCTTTACTAATATCGTATATTTACTTATATCGTATCGTCGTCTCTAGAGTAGCGCAGAAGTTGACTCGCGTAGCAGCGGCCTACGTGTGCTACGCAAAGCAAGTGCTACGCGGCCTGTACACAATGGCCGTAGTGCTACGCTGCCTGTACACAGTGGCCTACCAACATGAGTCAACGCAAGATATACAATGGCACAGTTTTGCAAACTTTTGCTAAGTACCTATTTATCATATCTCAAGTTATCTACATATAGCTTAAAACAAGTGCTTGTAGGGAAGAAGTTCTGAACTGATATTAATTTGCCGAATTAGCTCGCAGAAATTTGTAATTAAAACAAAATTGTAAACACACAAGCTTAAATAATCTCTTTGATGAAAGCTATACCTAAATTACGATCTTCAATTATGAAATACCTATAGAGGACCATTACTGAAATTAATGATAAATGAATACTCATATAGAAGTGAAATCGTAAAAAAGATTTTTGAGTAATGAATTTTTATCGGTCCCTTCATTAATTAAGTCGAGCCGGCTTAGCGACAATGATTAACATTTAATTTCCAATATTGAAACCATGTCTTTCATAATACAAACAGACTTTCAGTTCATTTTCTTCTTATTGTTGTTGTTGTTTTGACAACAACAGCAACAATTGTCAGAGATGGATATTGTTATTATCACTACGGTTGGCAGTTTAGTCATCGTAGAACCTAATGTTATTAGCAGATAAAAGTATATGGCTGCCCCTACTTTTGAAACTCTCTTAAGACAACCCACGAATTTATAGAAATAGCCACAGTTCTTTGTCTGAATCCATCACGCAAACTTTGTCATATCCGGATTTATCTTACACCTTTTTAAATACCGGTCCACGAAAGATTTATACAGCATGTTCCTTCATCTCAAACTCGCGGAGTAAAAAAACAAAAGAAAGTTAATAGTGCCATGTTGCCGGGATAGCGAATTGTCAACTTTTATGAAGAAACAGTCGCAATTTTTAAATCCGATCCGCCTTGTTTATCCAACGTCTATTAAGTTTTATTTCATTTAAGTACTTACATTTAGTTCGGGGCATAAAATTAAATAAGTTTATTTTACTACTTCAACTGAACAAAACTCCTAGGAAAATTTCTATCTCATCAAAAGAATCCAGGCACATCTGTATCTAAACGTTCAAACATGAACACCACCCCTATTCAATACGTGTAATGTAAACAACATTCCCATAAAAAAGCTATCAAACTCAAATCACAGCAATCTGCCGTTGCTGTTACACTTAATCGGTTTTGTTCCGCAAAATCTCAATACACGTACCGGAATCGCAGCGAATATAAGCAGTTCAGACTCATAACTTGTCGGTATCATGACATCAGTTCTCCTAATGCAGCGTTTCCAATTTCCGAACGCCCACCTTTCCAAGCGGCTGTTTGCTTTTTTACCACATTCATCATTGTCCAATTGTAAAAGCTTTTGTCTCCGGACAATTTCCCGGCACCTATTTCTGCTTCTGAATATTCATAACGGCACCTGACTGGGGCGTTTGATATGTACTGCAGTGATACTGTAAATAGCATCAGAATTGGTCCCATTACGTTCAAGGAAATTGAGGTGTCGTATATTTTTTCTAAGGGAATAGCTGAAGCAAAAATAAGTTTATATCCCTTAGTCTGGTTATAAATAAGTTCACCTAACTCTAATAATAATAGGTTGGCGAAAAAATAATGTTTTAATTTTTTTAAGAAAATTTAAAACATTTTTTAACATAGTTTATTTACATTTAACTAAAGTATCTAGGTACCATTTAGTTCGATAACTTTTTGCGATCTTGTAGGTAGGGACATGATCCCATTGCTATAGAAATTTTGGGAGTTCTGATCAAAATACCGCGACAAGTGGTTTTGGCAGTCCTCTCGTGATGTTAACCTGACACTGCCTAAAGAATTCTAGTGAGACCGAAACAGGTGGAAATCTGAAGGTGCAAGGTCAGGACTATACGGCGGATGCATTAACACCTCCCAGCCAAACTCTCTTAATTTTTGCTGAGTGGCTAAAGATGTGTGAAGTCTAGCGTTATCATGATGAAAAACCACACCCCTTCTGCTGATTAATTCCGCCCGCTTTCTCTCAACTTCTTGCTTTAATCTCATCAGTTATTCGCAGTAGACTTCAGAATCGATGGTCCTGCCTGATGGTAACAGCTCATAATGAATAATGCCCTTCCAATCCCACCACACACACAGCATCACCTTGTTGCGAGTTAACCCGGGTTTCGCCACACTTCTGTGAAGCCTGACCGGCCTTTGACCACGACCTTTTTCGCACGTTCTTGTCGTACGTGATCCACTTTTCGTCACCAGTTATTAGCTTCTTCAAAAATGGTTCGGTTTCATTACGTCGTAATAAAGAATCACAAATGAGTACACGGTTCATTAGGTTTCTTTCAGTGAGCTCGTGAGGTACCCAAATTTCGAGCCTTTTTGTGTACCCAGTTTTTTTCAAATGCGCCAAAACTGTTTTGTGGTCAATTCCCAGTTCTTCAGCTACATCGTAACTACTGATTTGCCGATCGTGCTCCAATTTTTCAAAAATGGCATCCATTTTATCTGGAATAGGGCGACCAGAGCGACGTGCATCTTTGACATCAAAATTTCCGGATTGAAAACGCTTAAACCAAATTTGTGCTACTCTCACAGACACGGCACTAGGTCCATAAACATCGCAATTTTTTTTCACGGCTTGCGTTGCATTTTTCCGTTTTTTGTAGTAAAATTTTAAAATGTATCGAATTTCTTCATTAGATTCACTCATCTTGACAGTACGAAAAACAAATAAAAATCACACATTTCCCGAATTTGAATTTGGAATTATGTTCTTTAAAATTTAAACTTTCAATGATACCAAAACAAGCCAGATACAAATAGTATAGCCAAAGAGATTTTATTACAAGTTCATACATACTATAATGCGAAAAGACTTTTCCCCCAACCTAATATTAAGTGGTCAGGTAAAATAATCCTTTTCCAATATAAAAAGTAAAGTTATTTTATACTCGGTAAGCTCAACATTAATTAAACTACACGTGTGCCCTAGAATCTATTAAAACCGTATCAAATACCTAGACGCAAACTGAAATAGGTTGCATATCCGAAACGTATAAATCCTTATTTCAATTATCCTGTCTCGTAGGGGCGCAAATAAACCACATAGCTATATCGCTCTCATTTTCGCTTTCAATACCCTGTGTGTCACGCACCTGCCTAAACTTACCTACAAGTATATATTTTACCTGTTACACGATTTACATAAAGCATTTTCTTCATGTTTATGACCATGATATTCGTGCTTTTTTCAAAATCGCTTACATAATCGTTTTGAAATTCCTCCGACGCTGCAAAGTTATAAGTAATGTGTGACATAACTTTTTTCCCCTATTAAGATGCTCAATCTCATACTAAATTATTCGTATAAGTCATCGCTTGAACAGATTAAAAATTGAAGGGTTTGTCAGCTATCCTTATCAACGTGAGCACGCGGGAGTTTGAGTTTCCCAACATTGGAAATTTAATACTCCGCATTTATTTACGAGTATATTTACACATTCGCCGCCTACGTTTGGTAAAGCCACAATTTTCTTATAAAATTGGTCGTATAGAAGTTGGTACCGGATTTTGATTCATGTTGTTTCATGCGTGTTGCTTTCATGAGCTCCGAAGTTTGCCTGATGAATATTCCGTTATATAAATATCGGGTTAATATTGAATGCGGCGTAGAGAAAACATTTATAATAGCGGTTCCGCTCTGTTGGCGCGTCGGCCACAGGCTGACGGGAAGTTACCATCAAACGCGTTCCTAATCCCAAAACAAATCTCAATGAAGAGCGCGGAGTCGCCGTAATCCTACACCACCCCCCTGCCCCGACCTCTTGCCCCTCAACCTGCCCCGATTGGCTTTATTAAGGTGTAGCAGACCGCTACAATTATTATGCGTCCCCTGTTTGCGGTAGGTGTCGTGTCTATGTCGTCGTTACATTCCCTTAATTAAGGATTTGATTCGTCGTCAGATATCATCTTTGCGGCGTCTTAGTTTTCGCAGGAACGTCGAGAGTGAGCTTATTTACATACCACAATGAATACAGACGTGTCAGGTCGCTACTAATTCTGCTGATAAATTTTAAGGAACAACCTAAATGCGTTCTTGAAGTGTAAGTGAACCAATGCTAACGACGTTGCTGTGCGAGTATTTAGCAATTTGCAAGTAGTATCCGAGTTTCGGAGGCGAAGGTTAGTTGAAAAGGCGCGTAAATTGCGAACGAGGACGCATTCAGGCTTGACAGAGCTCGCTCATTTCAGGGGAGACGTCGAGATTTAAGATATCAAATTATACTGTAATCGGTCGGCCGGCGCACCGCCCTGCCCCACCGCTTAATATTAACATAGCGGAAGCAACCTCTTTGCTACACAGCGAAACGTGGATTACGAAATTTTAATTTTACCACAACTCCCATCTTGTTTTTGCGCAGACATTGACGTTTAAATATTCCATAAAGTAATTGCGCGTTCGAGTTGAATTTTTAATGAAACATAATGAAGCGGCGCGTACGCTACGGATTGATTGAGATTTGAATTTCTTGCGAGCAATCGGAGCCGCAAGCAACGTTATTGAATTAGCGCTTGAATATTTCAGCTTGGATAAATAAAACAGAGTGAAGGGGACAATTATTTAGCTAAACTTCCATTTTGATTATTGCCGAAAGTGCATAAAACTTTTTGTGTCAACAGCAGCTTCTGAATGGGTTTAATTTTGATTAATATTTAACATTTGTACGGCTAATGGGGAATTTTCTGAAATTTTCTCGTAACTGCTACGCTACGTAAAGTTCAACTTTACTGCGGTCTGTTTTATATAGCTGTTTTTTTAAATCAATATTTCCTATTCAAGTCATGCGACGGTAAGAACGACTTAGACAAAAAACCCAAATGATGAGATAACAGACCATTATTGTAAAAAAATCAAGCCTACTCTGCTAATTAAAGCTAATTTCCTAATAACAGTACCACATGGAACGAACGTAATATGTAGCAAAACATCTCGATAACACGCGTAACAGCCCCCCGGCTAAATTGTAACAAACCTGTGTATCGTACCAAAAATAATGAATCAATAAAAAATATCATTACAAATATGGAATTAGCAAAATACATCGTAATCCTATATTTACGTGGAGTTGTGTTTAGGGATGCACAGAAGTTTTCCTTACAAGTTTGAGGTATTTAATTACGTACGCTTTTAATTTTTAATACCCGTTCGATTCTACCAGAGTACAAGATATGTTTAATTATATTCAAAATCATCATTATCTTAATGTTTAACAAGACCTCAAGAAGCCATCTGTCATTATTATTTTGAACAACATTCTCTTCCTCAAAACAGCATACCTAATCTCTGCCAAGATCAGCTTTCCGACTCAGTCCTTATGTTAAAAATTCCGTAGTAATAAAGTGAAAACATTTTTCGGAATACCAAATTAACCTGAGCTACATTTTTCCTTTGTTTTCATAAACTCGGTGCATACGAAGTAACTATTACATTCAAGTGGCCGGCTCCATTGTCCCAATAAAAAGTTTTTACTTATTCACTGTGTAATTACATAAAAACTCCAATTTGCGGTAAGCCTTTTATGCATTCCATTTTAACGTTCCCAGATGGGCCAAAGAAAATATGGGGCTTTAAAGACCATTTAACTATGTATGAAGGAGACACCGCGTTACTTTTAATTTACGCGGACGTTTCCTACCTCGAGTGGTTCTACGTTCTATATTTTATAGGTGCAGGCAAATTGTTAAGGTACAAGAAAGTTGTATGTTATTATAAGCTTCATGTTTTATACAATCCAATCTCTTTCTCTCTTTTCCTTACTTGCTAGTTTTTTTGGATTTACGAGAAGTAAGCCTTGGGCAAACTGGGTTTTTGTGTGGCTGAACTGCCACCCTTTTGTTCCAATATCCTGTAGGCGACGCTTCTGATACCTGCGGGAAGATTAGGGGTTGTTTATTAGAAAGAACTAAACATATTTATTTGATATTTAAATTGGATCGATGGGTCGCAATAGATCTCATTAAAGAACTGATATTGAAAAGCTAAAATTATCTGTTCTCTCAATTTTAAGTAACCTATTATTATATTACGTCAAGATCATAAACAAACTTTTTAACTAGTAAAAAAGTTTACAAAAAAAATACTTCAGCTTTGAGGTCTTTCATAACAACTAAGTAACCTCAAAATAACGACATAACAGTGCCTTAACCGAGCGAGAGTCCGTGTCACACCGTCTAATGGTACATAATGTGGCCAACGCAGGTGCTACCTTCCCGAACGATGTTTCCTAAAAATGTGAATTTATGGTCTCGCCCAGCGGACGGCAATGATCGCCCGGCTCATGCCTTAAATTAGGGGGTTTAACGCTTATCCTCGCACTAAATATACTCTACCAACTATATTACTTGTGGGACCATTCTAGTTGAATGTGCTACCAGTTTCTCAGTTGTTTACGCACTTGTTTTGGTGATTAACGAGTTGTGTTTTATCATTCACTACCTCAGAGAATACCGTGCAGTACACTTGTAACTATGTATTATTTACAATAGTCTCAAAAGAAGGCTGTTTTACACGCTACCACATCAAAGTTTCACAAGGTGAGCGAGTAAAACGACGCGAGAGACGCAATAAATTCCTGCTTTCGCAGTTTATGACGAAAGTGAATAGGCATGAAAGTTGTTTAGTTGAATATACGGTAAAGTGTTGATGATAAAATAGCTGTGGTGCACCTGCGACTATCTCGGGGTGAGTTCGTGGATCGCGGGTGTCCCACGTCGGGCGCCAATTTCACCTTGTTTGAACGTTCTTGTGAACAAGATATTGCCTGTCAGGAATTCCGTGAGACATCCAACAGTCGAGTACCTACTCTAGAGAAAATTGTTTAACGACTACGAAAATTGTTAAATTTTATAAAACCCACATGTTACTTTACTATTGGTGTGTGCGCTTAAAGTTATAAGACTGCTCTGATTTGTAATGTGTTGGAATTAAGACGTTTTCCAGCTATAAAACTACGTAGTATTTTAGTAATATCTATAAAATCAACATTCATTTGATACATTTCAATATCAAAAAAACTGCTATAAAACTTACTCAATACACTACCACTGTTCATTTTAATTAAGGTTCCAAAAACATCAAGTAAACCTTTATTGCGTTTTTTTTAAAGTAAAGATCAACAAGCTTTGCAGAGTTTCTTTTTCAACACTCGAGTTCTCATTAGTCCTAATCCGAAGTCTATTTTGTTTACAGATTCATTCCAAGCTCTCATTCAGTATCCAGACACGGTATCGGCGCAAACGGCAAAAACAGTAAGTAGACTTTGTTTTTATTTAACTGTTTGTAAAGTAAAGCCATAAAACAAAGTTCCTATTGCCGCACGTTTCATTCACTTTAATGTCTCTCGAACTATCTCGAAATGAAGTGACTCCTCGGTCTTTACTTCACTTGAACTACGTCGACGCAGAACTAAGACATATCACGAACATTTCGGAAATACACAAATGACAAACGATAAAAACACGCCAGTCACAAAATTGTTGTGGTAACATTAAATCGAAAGAAAAATCAACGAACAAACGAATGAAAAAAGTTGGAAAATCTATTCAGTTCATTTGGAGCGTTGACGCCCTAAAACATTAAACTTTCGTGTACGTTCGTCGGCAGCCTACCTACAACAAAGCTTGAACAACAACAGAACGTTTATGTTCATTTAATAACAATAATATCGAGAAACAACATGGCAGCCGCGAGCCCACGACAATAGTCGGCGCCCGACTCGGCGAGTGGGACATCATTTTTCTCGGCTCAACTTTTCCCATTCGCTATTCATTTGCGTTAGAAGTTGGGCGTACTGCAGCGACTGTTTTAACTTTATTTCTGATGCAGCGTTCAGGGCAAATTAAATTTCGTTTTGCGGCTTCCACAAACTCGCTTTACGAGTATAATTATCGAATTTTTGTTTTTTTTTTCGTAGCCATACGGTTATGAATCGCTGAACGTAACTTTGTTTCCGACCGATGAGTTTCGCTTTTTGATTTTTATCATTCGAACGCAACAATTCGTGCAAAAGTTTCTAATGTTATATTCAGAGGTTTCATGTATACCGAACAAAACAATTGGTAACATGGATACAATCAGCACAAAAGATAATTTTAACGTGCTTGTTACTCCATTCATTTGCCGAATTTGTCTGTAATACCTCGCGGCGTAGGTACAATTCGCTAATGAATTCTACAATAGCGATTCGACTATCCGTCCTAATTAGTCGCCCTTTACGCTCAATTCCTGTGGAGCTTAATACGATTGGTATAAGCTGCAAACTGGTAGCGCGTTGCAATTGAAAGATACGGGTATATATTTAAGCGAGTTCGCCGCGTTCAGCTTATGACTTTACGTTAGAAAGTAGTTAGGTAGCCTGGAAACCCCTCGTGAAATTGAGATATCACCGGCAGAGCAGAGTGGTGAAAACTTAGCAACGCTAAGTCCCATCAACTGCGTCGTGTGATTGGACTTGAGCATAGGACCGTGTTGGCGCGACTAGTGCAGCCGGATCAAATGTGGCTTTATTTTTAGCTGTAATAAACGCGAACTACCATTTGGTATTATTAATAAAATTGATTTTACTCTTTCGCGTGTTACATTGTGATCTTATGTTACTTTCAAATGATTTTGTCCTGACTATATTGTTTGTAGCGCTGTTACGACTGAGTATGTCATGCCGCATCATCGTAGAAAACTGCAAATTGCATTCCTGTATTGATGAAATTATTATGAAAAATAAAGATCGGTCTTAGGTACAACCAATTGTTTACTTCTGAATAAAATAAAGGTTTCACACAAAACCTTTCAAAACCTAAATTGAATCGCATTTTAACACGTAGGTAATAGAAACGAGTATAGCAATGGTTTAGTTTGTACTAGATGCCAGCAGTGGCGGCGAAGGCAAAAAGTCTGCTCTCGTTAACGGATCTAAGGTCGTAACTCGCGACTCCGTAACTCCGATGCGACCTAACGAGCATACAATGTCGGCTACTACATCTATTTTTATCGCCCCTCCTGTTTATTGCAATGCTACATGCAATCGGCATGTTCTTGTTAATCATTGTTTAGGTATTTTGTTGGCGTGTAATTCTTATTCGTTTTCTGGGTATTGAAAGTTTTATTGTGCTGTTTGTTTCGTGTAAGCGGCCAATAGCTTTTTAAATAATTAGTTAAACACCGTTGTGTATTCGTATCGCGAACTATAAAACATAAAATACACTTCACAAATATTTTAAGGTTGAGGTGCAGACATCCTTTTTTCTTAAAGTCAGCTACTTGACCTAATCCTCAAGCACACTACACACAGAATTAGTTACACAGCACCTTTACAAACCGAATGTTATCCGGGAGCAGTCCCGTGTAGGCACTCGTTTCAGACTCGATTTTTTCTCGAAATGGAATTAAAACGTCCCAGAGAGGTAAGTGGCAGCACAAGTAAGAGGTACAAAGTGAAGTGAAGCCGGATAGTGCTCCAGCCACAAAGGGTACAGTCTGATGTTAGGAGCTCTGAAATCCCCCGATCCCGTTTCTATGATCCTTGACATAAATCTCTAACCTCGCCATCAAATCTTTTCAGAAGGCGGCTTATGCGCCCAGACACGAAATGTACGCTCTTAATGCGCTCGACTACATGTACTTACACGTAAATGTATATAAATAGCCGAGCAGAGCTTTGGGCGACCGACCAAATGTGCTGTTGAGATTGTGGAAGTGCTCTAAGGATGTCACTAACTGTAGGAGTTTTTGATAAAAATGACAACCATTTTCAAAAAAATTCGTCTATCATATCCATCGTAAAAAAATTCAAAACACGGTATTACGCACAAACACAACAATCCTAGAGGAGCGCTACCCGCTACTAGCGTGAGACAGTCATTAGTGTAGTGGTTGTATTGTGGGCCGTTAATCAGAACCTTGGCCGCTCCATCAGTAAGTTATGATTGATAACAATGTGATTCATGCGGCCCTCCGGCCTGCTACTCCTGCCTCATCCATAACGTGGCCGACGCTGTCACAGACAATCCATATTAACAGTCCAAGGTGCGTCCCCATGTATTGTTTATATCGCACACGATTTTTCATCACGCACCCCAAAATAAATATGCACACCCCGATTACATCATGTTACATCAATTTTTTTTTATTACACCCTGAATATAGCCATTTCTGAATCATTTGACCCGTAACGCAGCACGAATAAAATAAAATATATTCGTTTCCAATATCATAAATAATTGTCAAATTCATACAGCGTAGTCTATTTGCATGAATCATTGTCATAAAAAGTAATACGAGTCAGTAACAGCCGTTCGTATTTTTCATATAAGTAAACGAGGCAAAGTTGACAAGACTTCGTCTCCAAGGTTCAATAAGGCGAAATCCGAGATACCGTTTATGGACTCAAGGTGCGGGCTTTGTTTACATTTTAAAATTGCACTTTGCACTGCGGCAACGTCTAACCGGTGTCTTTGTGTCAACACTGGGACGTGTTCAAACAATGTAACCGTCAAAAATGCTATATTGCCTTGAGCGATTCTGTAACACTAACGCCGAACGGTTGGCGTCTCACGAATCTAGCACAGTAAAACTATCTACTGAAAGATATCAATGCACCATTAAAGGAAATTCCATTCGCTGCCTCGCAGAACTTTGCTTTATTTGAAATATTGCTATTGCCATCACAAAATACATTGTATCAAAGTTTGAAACTACCTATAGAGTCTCGTTTGCTCTATGCTAGTGACGGTCAAACTTCATAGAAATTTCACGGCTGCTAACAAACAGTTCGTCGTTCACCTGCACCGAGGTCCGAGTCCCGTTTAAAATTGCACGTGCCATCGCCCACCCTTGTTTCGGCTCCTACAGTCTGTGTCAACACCGCTTGAGCTGCACTCTGCATCACCTAGTTACGTGTCAAACATTGTTTAGCTGTTGTTTTGTTAGTGTTCTATGGCTGGTTTGCTTACCGAAATCAAGAGGCAGCTGACAATCAAGCGTCGAACACTACAAGTTTTAAACTTTCGGCACTCGCATGGTTTACTCGGGCACTAAACAATACACCGCCCATAGGCTGTATGACACGCTCATTCTACATGAATATAGGTAAACAATGCCATTATGTTTCATGAACAATACATTGTTCCTGGACAAAACTGATTCACGCCTTACCCCGCGGCTAAAGTGGTAGAGTTCATTATTCATGATGTCACAATGTACATACATTTAGCACCAATTTAGTTTCGTTTCCAAAGCAAACTGGAACGGTGTGTTAAGTGGGCGCGGTTGTTGAGCTATCGTCACTCGATTTTCGTTCGTCACTATCAGTCATCCACAATTAGGGGTAACCGCGAGTATTAATTACATTGTCTAATGGAGCGAACGCGGTTTGTTCGGTGACGCGTCCCCAAATGTGTACCTACCTACGTACCGTAATTAGGTTAGAGCCACTATCAAAACTTAATTTATTATTTTCCCTTTTACGAAGTCCGCTTTTCGCAGTAAACTTTGCGGAGTATTCGCATGAATCAGGTGTGTACCTAACGGGTACTTTGCCACAAACTGTAAATTGCTACATACTTGATTTGTTTTTACTTTATTAATTAAAATCAAAACATAAATATCGGATGCATTTTCGGCACGGAATTAAAACAGTTTTAATGTTTTATTCCAACAAACCAAAAAGAAATTACTCAAAGTGCCATTCGTCACAGTGCAATCTCATTTTGTGTCGATTTAAATTTTTAAATGCTTTTCCAATTGCAAAAGCGAAGTGATTAAAAAATGAGCAATGTTGCAGTCGTTTTGTTTGTTGGTTTATTTTTATGAATAGTTAAAAGCTTGCTCTTGGTGTACGTTTTCAGTGCACCGCCGGGGCCGCCCGTGACCCGTCCCTATAAGTGATCCTTTATCCGTGGCTAATCGAGCGGATGTCTACCCGTCCAAAACAACATTGTTTAGTGAACCAACCCAACTATTATAATTTAAAACATTACACTCAATACATTATTTATTTAGATATAAACACAAATTGAGCACAATTCAAAGCCTTGCCCAAGCCCATGTCAATTCATAAAAACAGATCCGCGCGAATTGTTTTCATTACAATTTCTCTGACGTCATCAGCGGACAAAAACCAAATGCATTCCGGCGCTAGCGTAATCCTTGCACCGGCAACAGAAGCACTCTGAGCTATGTGGGCTCTTATAAATATTAAACGTGGCGAGCTCGGGACCCCAACAAAAACGTTTATCTGGTCTCCGTTGAAAAACCGCCAGAATTAGCAACGGGGCGGAGGGGGGGGGTGGATTAAGGCGGACCGCATTTAATCCTTCACTAAGTAGGCTTTGCTTAAACGAGTTCTAACGAGCTAAAGATAAAACAATTACCGGGGACGTGATTAAGAGATACGGAAGACACTTGTTACGTCTTACGTTGACGCCGACGACAGCGGAGCCGCGAACCCTACCCTTCTGTTCGAAGTGCTCCAACTTAACTTTCTGCCCAAGAGAAAAATTCTAATTTATTATCAGTGTTTGTCAAATCCAATAAATCGACTGAACGGAAATTCGTTCACCCTATTACGCAGTAAAAGATTCCAATATAAAATCGGGCGTGACGTTTGTCGTTTTATCACCTTGTCACTCTTCCTAATATTTTTTTACCTCAATTACGACTCCCTCCGCGAGCGCAAATAACCATTTCAGAAGATTAAAATGAAATTCTTGAGAATATTGATACTGAGAGGGAGTTGATCGGCCGGGTGTTATAAACTGAGCAGAACATTTTCTTTCATAGTTTGAATACCGGATTTTTACAGCAGTCAGGCAGTGCTTAATGTTACGGAATAATTTTGTTCGCCGGCGGATCTCACAAAGCCATAACTAAAATAAAATATTAGTCTCGAGGGGAGTTGACCTAGAGAGTGCAGTGAGTCGAGATAAAACAACGAAAAATCTAATCAGAAAAATCATGGAAATAAATGCCGTGAGATGTCTACGATTCCTTATTGCTAAGCATGAAAAAGAAATTAGGAAGCGATTCATAGAACACAGTTATCAACGACTTAATGTTCTAGCAGATCCTTTCGTAAAATATACACAATCTTATCTAAGTAACATTGAGGTTTTTTTTTAATAAAATAAGACTTCTTAAAGTAACGACCGAGTTAAATTCAAAAGTGCCTCCGAAAAAGCTTATAAAAAGTAAGAAATTAATCTGCAATTCAAAATCCTTCTTGCCCTCTTATTCTTTTTCGTCTCATTCTTTTCTTTTGCAAATCCACGACAAACGTTCAGCTGAGATACCTTCATTAAAGGTTAATTGTGAATATAACAGTTTATTTCTACTTATCCTTGAAAGGAACTTTATTAATTTTTTAAGTAATTGGTGTTTTGCTTATTTTCTGTTATTAAAACGTCGGAGTCCCCACTGTAAGTGTCTCTGTTAACACTTACTGAATTTGCCACGGGAGTTATGACGACACTTGTAATCAGCAAAGAACTCTGATTGATTCCATAGAATGATTATTTATTTCCGATAAAAGTTCCAAGTTCGAACACAATCACGCGGATCGGCCAGTGCGCAGTAACTGGCGATCGCCCCACACATTTCGAACCGCAAACGGCTGACGCATGACATTCATACTTACTTTGTCCCTACAGTCTCAACAGCTAGCTCATACATTAAGCTAAGTCATCTTAGGTATGGACGTTCTAGTTTATTCAAAAGCAGTTTTTAAAAGGGTCTCATAACAACTTTCAACCATTATGTTGTTGCCAAGCCCAATTATTTTGTTCACAATGTTCTTGTGCAAATTAATAAACATGTAAAAATACATCCCAAACATTATCACTATTTAAGATATACCTACTTTCGTCTGCGTGAATTTTAAATCCCCGCTGCAGTAATAATCTGGTCGCTTGGAGTGCTATCGGATTGAAAAGGTTTCCGAACAATTAAGATAATCGCTTTCTGCATTTTTCGCAAACTAACGAAGAAATATGTATGCATTATAGATATGTCCCACTTGGGATACGAGTTTTTTGTTTTTGGCAGCGTTATCCCATCATTTTTGATAACTAAAGGCAGCGCCACACAAAGCGCTGTCTCGTCGCGCCAGTGTGTACGAGCCTTAATGCAAATTGCTGAAAATGAAACAATATTGGAATCACAGATTATGTTCTCATTTGACTTTTAAAACGCCACTCGACAATGACTATGTATGAAATGGATGTATATTAGAATTGTAAATTAATTACTCTTTACGTTCTCTTGCCGCGGTACATTTGGCATTCAAAATCAAATTCGGGCCCGCGAGGCTCTACAAAACTAATTACGTATCGAAGCTATCTACTTCCACGCTTTCTTACGTGCCTTTCGCATTTCCATATAAGTTGAGCTTTAAACGAGCCAATCTATTCACGTCTACACATCAGGGGGTCGCATTTGCATATAGAACAGAAATTTATTAAATCTACAGCCAATATCCCACGTTCCGACATCGAACTTTTGCTTCTTCGACGACTCCCCTGGTATTTTTATTGCACTGTAAAACTGTTGTTATGAGCCGCACTTATTAAAGTCTCTACTTGATTTATTTCTTCTGCAGCCTTTCATATTTTTTTGTCCCGACCTTCTTACATAAAAATAACACAGAAAGACAATTGCGAGGACCATAATTAACGATGGCTACTAGCACAATCATTTATGTTACTAAGGCATTAAAAGCCCAAAACATTTTTATTCTGCTAATGGAGTCCGTCGTAAAAATGTCATAATTCATTTGACGGATGACGGTTTACAAAGGAACTCCAATTTACTCCATGGTAATTAAGTAATTCAGGCTTTTAATTTTTATCCTCTGTTAAACTTCCTCTAGACAAGCTTCTCATATATTTTAGTAACCTTATCTTATCTAAATTTAGGCACGTGCCATTTTTTGAATATTAAATAAGTTATATTAGCACTAGCAATTAATTCTAAAACTGTGTCTTACGACACAGCTACTTAAGCGTGTTTTGTATTCACTCAAATGTCAACAAAACCTTTTAAAGCCCTCATTGGAACCGCCGGGATTCTTTACGAACACTAAGTTAATTCTACGAAACTGTTTTATTAATTTGGCAAATTGTTAAGTTTAACATTGGTCCCGAAAGACGAAAATCTACTGTTTCAATTGAAAAAGTTACGTTCAAGAGCCAAACAGTATTACAATACATTTTACTTTTTCGAGTCAATTCTGTTAACTTGAAAACAAATAATAAACAGAAAACGGTGAGTGCTCTTTGCATAATTCTATCCCATTTGTAACAATAAATTATGCCGAACGATTGAACTGAGTACTCGATCATAAATATATGACTGTACGGTTCTTTAACAGCATTAGTTTCATTAGTGAAAATAAAATGTGTTGCATTCTGGTTTCATTATAAAAATATTACGTACACGCCGGCCGTGTCGACGAGCATAAAGCTCGCAGCAATGGGTTGAGTGCTGTTGCATTTTAATTAATTCTCTTTTCTATCGCGATGTGGTGTTATCAGCCTCCCGCAGGCGCCGCGGCCAAACAAATAGCTGTTGCTCTCGCTAAGTTACAATTTTGACACAGCCATAATGCGAGTTTTTCTTCTTTGTTACGGGTAGTGTATCGATACACTTTTTATCTCGTGCTAAAAGGAATTTTGCTTTGTTGGCCTTATACTTCCGATGCAAAATTATAAAATGAATAAAAATACAAGCAGCCAGGTTTACCGGATGCCTTTACTTTTAACCTGATCGTATTAAAAAGTTAAATTGACGGCGATTCATTTTATATTACAAATAAAAATCGTCACAACCTTATTATCACTCAAATAAACGACCCTCGAAAGAAGTGAAACTTTTCCGACTTGTAATATGTTTTTGATGAGATTTATAATTCGTTCTGTTTTCGTGTCAAACGAGAAAAGTTATTTCAATAATCGTAATTTTTTTTATTTATTTTTAGGCTTTAGATGGGCAGAATATTTACAACGGTTGCTGCACACTGCGCATCGACTACTCGAAGATGACGTGTCTGAATGTGAAGTATAACAACGACAAATCTCGGGACTACACGAACCCGACGCTGCCGTCGGGCGATGGCGACGCGCACCAGCTGTTGACCAGTGAGTTGATGCCACTGCGGGCACGCCTCGCCCTGGCCCTCGCATCCAGGATGAGTTAGTCCTCACTACTCTGCGCACCTGGAAGCTTTTTCACCGCGCTCCAACTCTCACACATGTATCCTAGACTCTTGTGTCCTGCATCCAACGATACCCACCCAATGGGGCAGATGATTGGTCCAATCCACATTTTTTGTTCAAGCAATTAATGATCTAAAACGCCAAGTTTTGTAGCGCTCTCCCGGTAATCTCGTCTGCCCCATTTACACTTGGCTATTGGACTTGACTTCGATCGCTCTTGCACCTTTTTACTTAGGTAGTTTACTGGTTTTCTTATCTCAAAAAGTCTTTCCATTTTAAATCTTCAAGCTCAGGTATGCTCGTTACGTTAGAACACTAAGAACATTTTCAATGTCCCTAGCAATAGCATTAATCTTGAGTGCCTGAGAAATATGCTTTGTTCCCTGTGTACCCTGATAGGTCCCCATATTTTATTCATTTTCACTGTTTTTGATGTTTTTGTATAAAGGCGCTTTGCCCTTTCTTTATGTTGCAAATAACGGTGATTTTGTATTCTTAGCTGTAAATGCGTATGTTTTTTGTTGCGTCAATATACGAATGAAGGTACAATGTGAAATAAATCTTCAATAACGCTTCCAAATTACATTTGCTATTCCACGTTAGCTCTTTTCTTGTTTATTATTCATATTTCAATGCTAAATATTCCCGCTGTGACTAATAACTCGTCATAAATCCGTATTGCACCGTAGAGGGTTGTAATATGTGTGGATCATTCCGCCATTGCGAATATTCTGCTTTTGTTATAATTATGTTCTTTGTCTGATTTGTTTAAATTAGAAAAGCATCCCAAATTACACGTTATTGTAATAATAACTACATTATTTTAACAAATTAGGCGCTTTTGATTTAGGCTAGGCTAGGACTTAAATCCATTATAAAATGTTTATTACCTGAAAATTTTTTAGACAGGACTTCTTTATTTTTCTTACTTTTTGCCTTTGATTTTTTACCCATATTAATCAAAAAGCAACATCGTAACGCGTGTCGTTTGATCGCAGGCGGCGGCGTGCTGGCCCCGCAGTTCCTGGGCCTGGGCTCGGGCCTGGCGTCGCCGTACGGCGTGGGCGTGGGCGGGCTGCCGGCCTTCGGCGCGCTGACGCTGACGCCGGCGTCCCCCGGCCTGCGCGCGCTGGCGGCGCCGCCGCTGCCGCTGGCCACCGTGCTGCTCGTGTCCAACCTCAACGAGGAGGTAGGTACCCGGCCGGCCCGCAAACATACTGCCAGGCGGATTTATGCCTCTCTTTCACATTACCGTCCTTTTCTAGAAGACAGAATTCAAGAAACTTGTATTTCAAAAATCACTCCCGATTGTACTTAAAACAGTTTAGACAAAATTCCTACATTGTTTCGACTTAGTAGTATATTGTCAAATTTATTCATTACGCTAACACAATAGCCAGTAACGCCCGTTTCAGACACCATTGTACCTAACTGTGGGTTCACTTTCGATTCAAACAAACTAATGCATTAACCACACGAAGGGCGTTACAGGTTGTTCTATTTATATATTCTACTTAAACTCCTTAAAGACAAGTTGCTAATTTATTTATAGATATATGATATATGATGTCAGATATCTTTTACGACTATTTATAATACTGTCTCTTTTCTCTCTCCTATTGTTTTAGATGGTCACGCCTGACGCTCTCTTTACCCTTTTCGGTACGTGTGCACATACATTCCGTATTTTATATTAAAACATTAATATTGCTCCTGAGCCCTGTCGCCTGAAAGACAAATTGTCAGCTAACATTCTCGACTTCTGTACTGATAACCGCATCCGACCACTTGTCGAAGCTTTGCTTGATAACACTATCGAATCTAAATTCTAAACGCTTTATTAACTCGTATGACAATTTGTGTTTCAGACACCCTAGTTGTAGCTAAGTTACTTAGATCGTCTATTGTTTACCCAGTGTTGTCTTTATTTCAGTTTTATTTTATTTTACTTTCTTTATTGAGCTGTCAGTTTCTAAACTAGATACGGTACAGCGAAATGCGCATCTCTATGTGACAATCGTTTCCTTATGTTTTTAAATGTTTTTTTTATTAAGTTACCTAGTATTAGTCCCTACCTACCTGAATATCGGTAATCGGACAGCGACACCACAAACATGGTAACCGCTGTTAAGAGCTTTTTATAAGTGAGAGGTGCGTTAACTAAGAGCAAACGAGAGTTTGAGGACTCTTTGCCAATTAAATAGTGTGTAGAAGTGAATAATTGTTTGCAGTAATTTGCTTAACACAGCGCGCCAGTACACGGCCGGTGCTGTTAACCGCTAAAGCATTAATCGAAAGCTTAACGTGACCAATTTAGAGCTTGGAGTTGTTTCTTCTTGTATTTTCCAACTGTCCCGTTTCACGACATTATATATTACAAGCCGTTAAACTAAAATATGCTGTGTATTTTAAAGAAACGTGTCAAGTTTAGTTACTTAGTTAGCAATAGGTATACTTTAGACAACATTGAGAGTGCATTATCCTATTGTTAGACTGTGTTTCTCACGACCAAAATAATTGTAAACAGAACCAAAATTCATGACATCATAAAACAAAACACACTCTACACAAATAAGGCTACATTAATTACTTATCCATAGTTTGTACATCTAAATCATTTCAAAGCGTGTTTGTAAGATTTTTGTTTGCGTATAGGCGTATACGGCGATGTACAACGGGTGAAGATTCTCTACAACAAGAAAGATTCAGCCCTCATTCAGATGGCCGAACCACATCAAGCCCATCTAGGTACGTATTCTATTACAAACCCTATCTCATTTATTCTAAGGTCGATTGTACGTTAAAAGGGATGTATTTATTTAGGATTATGAGTGTACTTATGGTTCTCCTGTCTGCTGTATTTTGATTTTCTTGTAACATAAAGTGTCGTTGTTTACTTGCTACTTATATTAGGCTTATTCATTATAGTTTTCTTAAGAGCCTCTTTGTTTTTCCCCTTCAGTTAGTTCATTATAGATTTGACTTACATAATCATTTATTAATTTAGGCATTAGGAACTGTAACAATGTTTATATTAAACAGGAAATTATTAATCAGTATTAGACATTAACAAATGAGTTGCTTATCAGGTCTATATAAAGTAATATAATTTTTACAAAAGCCTCGAAATGGTCAGTTAACATGTAATCTTCAAACAGCCATGACCCACATGGACAAGCTGCGAGTGTTCGGCAAGGCGATGCGCGTCATGCTCAGCAAGCACCAGACCGTGCAGCTGCCCAAGGAGGGACAGCCTGATGCTGGACTCACCAGGTACGTCAACGTAATAAATAATAGACCAAGACTATGAAAAATACCATTTATATCATCATCATTTTATTTATTTTTGTTTTTGTTTTATTTGTAAATACAGTCTTAATACAGGATCATGTTTATATTGCACCATTAAACCAGAAATGATTTGTATTGGTACTCACATTCGCTTTATCAACACTGCTTAGTCATGAATACTATTTTGCACGTAACTAATAAAGTCACAAGTAATGACTTGGTACTGGGCCGCTCATTAGAAGACCGGTTCTAGTCAACGTAAAAAAGTTCCTACCGTTAGTTTGATTTTGTTGTCATTTCAGACACCAATCTACATGGTCTTCACATGATCTGACCAAGATTATATCTGGACTTTAAAAGAGACTGTGACCTCTGAGTTTGTTTCGGCCTTTCTTCTCAGAATAGTCAGATAGGAAACGCCGATCTCATCTAGTTTTGAAAAAAAAACTACTTACAGAAAAAAATTAAACATTTATCATTTCATAATGCGGCACATGTTAAATACATGTGCCATGCTCACATCTAAATGAGCACAGCGACAAGAAAACCAATATGAAACGTTAGTGTTATGCCATTCACCCACAAGGGTCTTAATTATTTATATGTATATGGTTTATAAATATAAACATTTTCTATTTACCGGGTTAGTTTTTAGTAGGCACGTTATAGAAGTGATTGACATTTCCTTTAAACCTACATCACTCGATCTGAATCACAGCTTGACTTTGTGATCCCATTTTGGGTCCGATATTTGTATTATTAAGATTTGTTAAGCCCCCACTTCGCTATTATTCGTATTCGTATATTTCGTACATTTGAACATACAATACTTTAACTTCCATAAAATAATAACCAAATCTTGTTTTAACAATTTTTTACTTGGCCTGTTCTTACGCTAATTGTTTTGGCGTAGCAATTTTAATCCGGCGTCTACGCTACGCCGAAATATCGTAGAGGGACATATAGCTTCTACGTGCGTAGGTGCACTGCTACGCGGCGTAGCTCAGAACGCGCTACAAAATTGTCACCGCTTCGTGCATTCAACATTTTTTTCGTGCATTTTTCAGGGATTACTCCCAGAGCCCGTTACATAGATTCAAGAAGCCTGGCAGCAAAAACTACCAGAACATCTACCCACCAAGCGCGACTCTTCACCTGTCCAACATTCCGTAAGTTTCCGACTATTTTCAAACCAAAATAAAAACGTTGTAATTCTTTGTTTTTAAAAAAAAATACCTACACCGATTTAATAAAAGAATTGGAGATAGCTTGAATTTGTGGTTTGTTCACAGAGCTACTGTGTCTGAAGATGATATCAAGGAAGCCTTCACCAAACGAGGATTCACAATTAAGGCTTTCAAGTTCTTCCCGTAAGTTGACATTGTTTTTTTTTTTCCTTATGCATTGCATAAAAGTGCTGCCAAAAAAACTGAGACTTTTACTTTACATATTAATTTCCCAATTACAGGAAGGACCGCAAAATGGCGTTGGTGCAGCTGCCGTCGATCGACGACGCGGTGGCGGCGCTCATCAAGATGCACAACCACCAGCTGTCCGAGTCCAACCACCTGCGAGTGTCCTTCTCCAAGTCTTCGATCTAAGTCCGCGCGACCGGAATATCACACAAGCGGGGCAGTCGCGTCACAGTCGCACGTGTGCGGCCGGCCTACACAACGCTCCCAACAAACATTACATCCTCCCAACATTAGGCCGCCCGCACACTTCCGCGACGGCGCGAGCCACCATGACGCGACTGACCAACATCGTACCTCTCACACAAATCGAGAATTTCCCTCGACTGAAATTAAAATATATCTGTATTACGCTTACACGGATCACTAGATATTAAGTGCTATTCTATTTTCTTAATAAATACGTACGTTTACTGTAACTGTACATCTAATCTAAGATACTATCATCACAGTCAAACGCTGCTTATATCTACTGTATTTTCTATACGATTCTAAACGGACGTATTAACGTAGAGAGGAATTATATTTTGTGTGATATTCATTCCATATTTTGAAATAAGTATATCAATTATTTTATTTTTATAAACTCGTAATATTTCCCGGTGATTACAATATATTGTTTCGTTATAATGAATTATCAGGTTGGTATGTTTTGCAATTAGATTGCGCTAGTTACGTTGGCACTGGGCGACTCGCGTGTGTACGATGGCTCGCAATGTCAAACATTGCTCGCTTGTAATGCCTCAGTACGGCGGCCAGGTATCTACCACCTTACAATTTTATATTCATCACATTATTAGCACATTGTTGAAATATCTCATGGTCACATTAATTTGCAGTTATTACTATTAAATTGTATTTTATACATATATTTTATTGTCTATTTTAATATGCACAATTTACTATTATTGCATTTCTTTGTAAGTAAATATAGTTTTGTACGCATACACATTTTTTTCTTGTTTTATTACTGGAATGTTATGTTGAGAAATGTGTATGTGTGTGCAATATTAGTTATAGACATAATTTTAATAATATATTTTAAATGTAACCGTGTTCTGTCACCGGTGGCCGGTGTTCTTGCTTCCATTCTTGTTTCGTTGTTAGGAGAATATTGTCTTTTCTTTACTTCATTCATAGTTATTGACGGTTAGTTAGTGTAATCACGACTCTTATCGCTAAGCATCTAGTTGTATATCACTATTTAAACGTTATGTTCAGTGACATAATAGTGACGTGAAGCATTTATTTTGATGTTAATTTATATTAATGGTAGCTACAATATATATAAATGCTCGTGCATACGTTTCACTAAGTGGTTAATTTTAGATAATTATTTATTTGTGAGCGGTGGAAGGCGCAGCGGTGTGGCCAACCTCGCGAACATATATTTTAGAATAATTTTCACTATTGCTTTGGGTGCCACAGTGCAATGGAGTTGCGGCGACGGTCTATCAAGTATTAGCCAGATCTGACTTTGCTCTACGACATATTTAATGAAACAGTATTTACACTAGGTCACAATAACTTCATGGAACAGTATTTTAGTTAATGAACTGTCCTTCTCGATGCTTCGTTTTGTATATAGACACACTCCCACTTCGATGTGTTAAGCTTCTCACACTTCACACTTCGCTAAGCTCTCGATTGGATTTCACACATCTTTGCCTTCTTAAATTAATTAAAAAAATATGTCTAGTCCAATGCAAAAGAGATTAAGTTTGTGAATTAAGTGATTACGTTATCAAAATCTTATGAATTCGTATCAAAATATTTAACGTCTGGTAGGAAAGCTTTTGTAAAAAGATTGTATGTGATGACTAATTTGTTGGTAAAGGGAAGCCCGCTACCGTAAGGACCAGTTTAAGTGTTCAGTTACACGTCCAGATTATGTGATTAGGCAAAGCATGCGTGAAACAGTAATGCTATTCTGTAACCATCTCACCGTGAAAACTTAGGTGAAGTGAGCGTGGAGTGAGCTGTCAGTGCTGTCAGTGCCACTGATGCTAGGGATTGAACAACTCGGGATGACACTGACAACTCACTCCACGCAAGACTTCACGGTGAGATTTTCACAGAATCGACATGCAGATACCTGAATATGACGAGTTAGACGAACAGCGCCGCGAGCCGGCTGGCGTGTTCATTAATATTGTAAGTCACTTATCAATCAATGCATTACATATCTCGACGATGCCACGGTCGGTATTCAATTAGGATAGAAAAAGGGAATGTATATTGTAGGATAAATTAAACGTTACGGTTCGAGGTGTACATAGATTGATTCACACGAGTGACACACCCTACCTGCAGTAGGTACATAGACACGTGGGCAGTAAGTAGCCCTGCAAGTGCATGCACGTATACTACATCAGGCAGTCTTAACTACTCCATTACTTTGAACATATCCAATTGTCGAAAAATTGTCGCAAAAAAAAAAGTAAAAAATAAACTTTTATTTTAGAAAACATTTGTGAAGTTATAAAAATCACATATTTACACTATTATGAAATGTATAATATATATCACGTAACATACATAAGAAATAAAGATAGAGCTTAGTAAGATGATTAAAATGAAAAAAAAAAATTAGATTGTCATTACGATGTAAGGTTTAATAGAAAAATTTAATCATACAATTGTATTAATCAGTACCTACCTATAATAAGAACGTAAAAGTAGTTATTTGGTTTAGATAATGTTAGGTGACCAGGGTGTGGTGATATTTTGCACGTTTTTGAAAATGTTTTTCTATACGGCGCAGGATTCTGTGTCTGTGTTTTGAAATGGTGAGGAGTGGAGGTCGAGTGACGTGAGCGGCGGTAATCGCATTTGTAATTTTAATAATAATTGTATTATTATTATGTATTTAAATTAAACAAGAATCACAAAGAGGAGATTACATATCTACTGTACTCAGCGTAGAACGCTACACACATGCCGCGGTTCCCTTCCGTCGACGGCTAGCTCGCAGCTCGCGTGTAGTTCACTCTCACTCGCAGCTCGCGTGTAGTTCACTCACTCGCAGCTCGCGTGTAGTTCACTCTCACTCGCAGCTCGCGTGTAGTTCACTCACTCACTCGCTTGTGCTCAATACATTCGTAGACATGGTCGATTACTCTTTTCTGTGTGTGTAGCGTTTTCAGGCCTAAAATTTTCTCAATAACATTGGTATTGACTAATAGATAATTATAGGAATTTATGTGTTTAGAGAAGTATTTTAAAAATCTAGATTTTAATGATACCTAATATTATTAAAAAATAAATAAATAGATCAGTGTTTAGGATGAGATGCCAAATTTAAAGTCAATACAGATTATTTTAGGTAAAAGGTAATTGAAGTAATCTTAACATTTATTGAAAAGTTGATGAAAATGTTACAGTTAAATTATATTTGAGAGTTTTATTAAGCGCAATATATGCAATTTTATTCATTGTAAGTGAACATTGTTTCAATTTGTTAGTTAAAGTTATGTGTTGAAAAATGATGTGGAAGTTGTTCTCGAATGTGTTAATTAATATCCATCCGCGCGATGTGACTGTTGAGTCGGCGCGGTCTGCACGTCTAGCTATTCTCTGCGTTATCGTATACTTCGTATGTATCTCTTGCGTTCCATACATATCTCCGCATATCATACTGAGTATGCTTATATTTTATTGCGCTTTATAATATTTATCTCTACTACATACATATATTAGCTGTATTTAGTATTTCATAATGATATGAATAAAGGCCAACATATCAATAAATAGAACTTTGGCTAAGGCGCATATATAATACTCTGTCAAGCTCCTCGATATCCTGCTTAGATGTTGTCTGACTTCCTTCCACCTCAGCGGCGACTGCTCGATGGTTCATGTAACGTTCTCGTGTCGTCGTATTCTTCTTATTTTAATTTTAAGCCTTTTGTGTGGTTAATTTCACTCTTTATTTTTAATTTCATAATTAAACTATTATTATCATTGATACTTTTTGTTCTTTATTTTCAATCCTTTCCCTTTCTACCTACATCCCTTTTTATTTCAATTTCCATACCAATTGTCTACGAAACGACAGGGCAGAGTAACGACAAGACAATTTTAAGTTCACTCACTCACTGCCTTCATTCAGTTTGTTGTTCATGAATGTCTGTGGTTATAATTTCATCCCTTTATTTCAGACCACCTGAAGAAGTTTCAAGAAACTATTTGTAAATACAACTTATAAATGTTAAAGGGGATCAATATAATGAGATGATGTACATTAGTACACAATTGGTATTCTAGACATATTCGTACTTATAGAACTTAATTATTACTATCCTGGCGAAATCTACACTCGACTACATTTTAAAAAGTATATCTATTACGCTTCGATATATTTATATAACTTGTGTATAAAAAAAAATCTCAACCTTTTTTCAACTGAGTCTTCAGACTTGAGAAAAAATATTTAGGCGAAATAAAAACACGTCGTTTAGTTGAATTGTGAGGGGAGTAAGGGACTTAAAATATTGCCAATGATAATTATGTTTTATATAATATTATCAAGTGGATTATTGTATTTCGCACAGGGTATAATGTGAATTAAAATTATAGCGCTGCCCGTGGCATTTGATCGCCCGAGGCGGTTTTTTGTGTCCGTGCTACGTCCCTTATTCCTACCGTGTGGAAAGAACTGAACCATTCCGTAATGAAACGTTATTAGCGAAATTATTGTGTGCCTGCCACTTTATAAACGAGACCCCAGCAACATCAAGAGAGAACAACCAACTAGTGACATTGTATTGAATGTATTTAAATTAATTGTTTCGAAAGCATTACGTGCGGGAAAGTGGCAGCTACACGCATGTTAAATTAATCTGAGGATGTAAATATTATACACGACTATGTTATTAATTACAAATTAAATTAATAGGATCTATAGTAAAGATTAACATAATCATTACTTTAAGATTTACTAGTTAAATATCCTATCTTAATTTTAGTAGTCGCTCTAGTTAATTATATACCTACCTAACGTATCGAGAACCATTCTTAGGAAGTATTACTGTTTCCACCTCCCTCGGTTTCCTCTTGATTTAATAATGTTTTAGTTGTTTCATTAAAAGAAATAAATAAAGGTGTGCAAATTAAAGGGTTGTGTGTAAAGTTAAAATAGTTAAATAGATGTAACAATCGTTCGAGTAACGTTTATTTCTACAGTTTCTTGAGAAGCACATCTTTTTTTTTTCACTATCGTAGTAAGACTTGCTGAAACAATTCGAACATGTCAATATTAATTAGTCTTAATTCAATATGCCAAAGACCAAACGTTGGGAAAAATAACAGGGATATAATAATATTTTTCCTTTCAACTTAACTAACGTTTTATCTCTAATAAATACACGTTTTAAAATCAAAATGGCAAGCTTTAACAAGCTCTATTTCAAGATAAAACATATTTTGATGATTGTTTTTTGAAAGTTAATTTTATGAAACGCGCACGGTCCATCTGAGAGGCCAGGCGCTCACTAAACTACATTATGTAAAACAGTTATATGAATTATAAATATATACAACAATATTAATATCTAAGTGACTACCCTATTGAATTCTAGATTTATTCTTTGTGATTTTATAATAAAATATAGTTGAAAATGGAGTTTTTATTTTATTTACAATCCCCATCTTCCTACTTTACTCAAATAAAACAGTAATACCACGGTAATAATATCATACAGTATTAAAACTTCATACAAACGGACGAAGCGCGAGCTATTCCTACGCGCCTCGCTCAAGGCACGCGCGCGGCATGCAGACAGTCTCGACCATTATAGTACTCTTTGGTCTCGACTGTGCCGTAGTGACGAACGGGCGGTGTGTTGTTTTTTTTAACAATAACCGCGCGAATTTTTCACTAAAACTAAGTTCAGTACATATTTAATATGACGAGTATGATATATTGTGCTGTTTATGGTTGCATGAATTCTTCGATAACGCATCCAGAGACAACTTTTTTTAGATTACCTGTCAACTCTGAAAGGTAAGACTATAAAATAATTTTACTTACTAGTAGGTAGGTACATAAAGTGTGTATTTTTAATGGATAAGTATTTCCTTTTATCTCCCGAAAAAAAAAGATGTCTGGATTAATAAATAAAGTGAATAGAGTAAAGGAAAGTGATTGACACGAGTGAAATAGGTAGATAAAGGCGGTTTATGAATCAGGAAACGGTAGGTACGCTTGTGTTAAAACCTCAGGCATGTGTGTTTTGTTTTGTTAGTTTGTATTATTCAAAGTAAGAGAAAGAAAAAGTTTTTTTTTTAATAGTTGTTTATTGTACTGTGTGTATGAATAATACTAGAAAAAAATAATTTGACCGTCTGCCTCACACTAGATAGTTGAAATTTTCTCAGATTAAGTATTTCTGCTGCTGCTATATCAACATATACCACTAGAAACCGTTTTTTTCTCGGTATTAATAACAACAAAAATAGATAGCTAGACTCATGAAATATTCACAGGATATTTAAATGTTTGAGAGGGTTGTGATTTTAAAACATTCGTAGCTAGCTGTTCAGCTTGGCATTGGTGACCAAAGAATTTTTGTTTTGAGTTGTCGTGAGTTGTAGGTACCTAATTATAAGCTGAGATAAAAAGTTAATAAAATTACTCGTCAGCTGTTTCTGGCATTTTGGGTCGCAAATTTATAAGACCGATTTGTTATTCAAACATAAACATGGTTTTTAAATTAAATCTACCAATCATAAAACATCACGCATTTTTATTGAACACTTCCTATTAAATTCACAAAGTATTTTATTTGTTTATATACAAAAGCATATTTAAAATCACAAAACTAAATCGAAACACAAAGTAGGCAAATGTAATTAAAATGCTGGAGGCGGGCAGCCCTATCGCATGCTTACGTACCGCACGGCTGTAGGCATTTATTTTAAAGATACGGCCGAGCTACAATACTGTATGATATTATTACCGTGGTAATACGAACAGCCTGTAACTGCGAATACGTAGGTACTTGCACAGATAACACACACTCAATGGTAAACTATGTTATGCATAAGTACCTACCTATTGCTCACATTGCCAAACATTTTGGTCAACTAGCGTAGGTATACCAGGTGTATTTACCAGCTGTATTTATTTTAGGTGTGTGTACAGGTGTATTTCATCTTCAAAATACGCAGACAGTTTAAAAAATCTAGATGGGGCTTTGGTTAGGTCACTGGATGAAATTTAGGAGGGCGGGTCAATAAGTCCGTGACTTTTGGAATAAAACACAGATTTTTTGATAAATAAATGTTTAATTTTTCAGCGTAGTCTACCTTAAGCTCTATACACTTTGTCCAACGCTTCTCCAATTTTTTTATCCCTTCCAAAAAATATGGTTTGTCGATGTCCTCAAAATAGGCCTTAGTTTGCGAGATGACATCATCATTGGAGTCAATTTTTTTCCACCAAGCCATTTCTTCAGGTTTGGGAACAAGAAGTAGTCACTCGGAGCCAAATCTGGAGAATAGGGCGGATGAGGGAGCAATTCATAGCCCAATTCATGGATTTTTGCCATGGCAATTGCACATGTGTGCACCCTTGCATTGTCTTGGTGGAAAAGAACTTTTTTCTGGGCCAAATGAGGTCTGTTTTTTTTCAAATCGTCATTGAGTCGGTCCAATAAGTTGGCATAATATTCCCCATTGATTGTTCTTCCCTTTTGAAGGTAGTCAATGTGGATTATCCCGCGTGCATCCCAAAAAACAGTCGCCATAACTTTATTGGCTGACAAACCCACCTTGGCCTTCTTTGGCGCCGATTCACCCTTAGAAACCCACTGTTTTGCAAAAAATAGTGCTTAATAAGCACACGAAAATCACTTTTTTAAATTTTTTCCTCAAATTACTGGGTATTCTGATAAAGATAGCTGTCAAACATAAACTAACTGACGCAGCAAGTTCAAATTTTGACAGGAGTCAACTGACAGATGCCTGTTGACAGGAGTAGTGTTGCTTTTTCAGTAAAGAGGTCAGAAATTCAAAAAGTCACGGACTTATTGACCTGCCCTCGTACCTCTACGTTCAGAAATTGAGAAGGCTTATCCATGATTTTTGTAGTTTCTAGGTATGATTTGAAATTATACGAAACTAATCTGCAAAGATTTTTTTGCAATGTCTCGTTAGTTGACATAGTGTGTCGAGATTTTTGACGGACTTTCTCAGTGAACTTGAATAGGTAAGTTGGTTTTGTAACTGGGTAGTTAGATAGCTTTGAAACAATAAATTAACCCAGCAGGGGCTAACCACAAGCTCTTATAGCAGGACAGAAGTTGAACCGCCCTGCTTTTTTGTACGAAGAAAGCAGTTCTTTTATTCTTATCATCAGGGCTGCAGCAGGCTTGTTATGTTGACGTTTACGGAAACCGTTCACCTTTTTAGGGTTCCGTACGTCCTACTGAAAAACGGAAGCCTTATAGGATCACTCGTGTGTCTGTATGTCCATCCGTCTGTCACAGCCAATTTGCTCCGAATCTACTAGAGTAATTAAGTTGAAATAGGGTACATAAATGAATTTCTGTAACCCAAATACGGTATAACGTAAATAAACGAATTTTGAATATGGGGGTCAGATTTGGGCTTGTTGTAAGGAAGGTAAAAACATATTTTTTGTATAATTCTAAAATAGACAGTTTTGAAGTTATTTATGTAATTATGTGAAAATTGACCCGCCCCCCCCCTTATCTCCGAAACGACTAAGCCAAAAATTATGAAAAATAATTACTGAAATTAGTTCATTACTTACATATTACTGGACAACATAAGAGAAGTCTGTGGTCTTTACAAAACATGTGTAACTCTTTCAATATTGTGCGTTCAAACTTACACTTGCAGTTGGAGTGAATGAGAATAAGTGTGATCCTGGGAACTGAGGACACGCCCTCCACAAGACAAGCCAAAAACTATAAGCGGGGGCACTTAGCTGAGGGCCTTAGCTCGAAGCGTTTTTTCGTACTTGCATATGCATACCCTCATAGCTTCGGCCTGGATAATGCTAAATTCTCAAGATAAAATGTAGTTTGCAGACTTGTAAAACACACAAAGTTTTATATGTTGGCTTTTACAGTGATTGATTCACTCACTCGCTCATAAAAACCTCTAGGGTATTAAGCGAAGTCCTAAAAAGTCAAAATATGGCCATGCGGCACAACCAACAAAAAAAAAGGAAACGTATAACTTTCACAATCTAACCCCCTTAAAGGGAGATGTAGGTCTGTATTTTTTTCGCATAATCGGTATAGCTACTTCCATTTGTTAATATGAAAGCTAGATTAGCATGTACATAAACAACAAAGGCGAAACTCTTTTTAACACGTTTTTGTCAGCTTTACTTGTAACTAGATATGTAACAAAATCTTTGAATTCAATTTTAACCTACTTATAATTGTCGTATCGAAAAGAAATTGTGTTTGTCTAGCTTGAATAACAAAACTATACTACTTGTAAACCTCTCGAGTGAGTTTGGGTTCATATGATTCGTTTTGACAAGTTCAATAGATTGGGGAGGGTCTGATGATGGAGCCAGGAGGTGGATAGTGGCAATCTTCAGTGGCTACAAATAATTAGGTACTTCGTCTTTTGGGTTATACCATTTGTTTTGATGAGTCCAATAGATTGCACTTGGTGTTGGAGTTCTGAGGATGGAGCCAGGAGGTGGATAGTGGAACTCTTCAGTGGTTCATAGTAAACCGCTCAAGTCATATTTTTGTATACTTTAGTCATAACAACTAAATGATGAATATACGGATCTAATAAGTAAAAAAAAAACATAGTTGAAAAAAGGTTCTAACCCGCAATAAACATAAAAAAAAACATGTATTACTTATCCAATGATTTAAACAAAAAGCGTGCCGCGCTTTTTAGTTGGTATACTTTTAATGCATTTAAACAAAACGCTCAACGCTTTTTGAATGAATCATAGAATCAAAATAGTTGATTCAAGAAGAAGTCAATTTAATTATTTTATATTTTTTTGTGCGTGAAAAAACGTGTATTTTTTTTTCCTTCATATTTTTCGTTGCGAAGAAAGTTACTGCTGGCGTGCAAGAAATACCTTTTAAACCCGACTATGCTAGGATTACCGCATAGCATAGTCGGGTTAAAAAGGTATTTCTTGCACGTATTACCTATTTCTGTATAATATTAGTACAATACCTGTAACGTAACGTTTAGCCAACTGGCTAAACGTGGTTACAAGTTAAAAGATAATTTTTAAAATATAAAATTACATAGAAAAAGATATTAAGGAATAGGAATCGATTAGTAGTAACATAGGACGATCCTCTTGCCCGCAGTCTGTCGATTTGAAGCTCGCAGTAGCCTCTCCGTGCTCACAGTCGCGAAGCAGCTCACGGTTGAATCAGCTCGCGTCGGCCGCTCCTCCGTCCCGCAGTCCGTCGAGTGGGAGCTCACAGCAGCCTCTCCATCAGCCCGCAGCCCGTTGCGAGGGAGCTCGCGTCGGTTGGTGTTTCTTCCGGCGGCGGTGTCTCACGCCACGTTTATTAGTTCTATGCAAACCGTCTCGAACTCCTCTCGTAGACGCAAGTGGGAGGGTCGGAGGTGATCGAGTGAGTCGAACACATTTACACACACAAGATGTTTGTGATAAATTCACTGAGAATAACTTTTAGGAAGGTTTATATTTAAATAGCTTTTAGAAAAACATAGAGTAAGAAAAAGTACGAAAAGAAAGAAGCCAACAGAGCGAGCCAGAAGGGCGTGTCAAAAGAACGAGTCAAAAGACGGAATCAAAAAGAACCTGGTGAAAAGTATCGGATGGTTTATATAGCCGATCGTTCTAGAAGTAACTTTTTTAGTTTTCAATCCAAATACTTCTTAATTGGTTATCGGCCAGGAACAATAAAGATAGCTTTACAGTGAGAACCTAGCCTAACACTAGTTTTACGATACCTTTACAATAAAATAGACGACGTCTTAGCTCTATACCATAGAAAAAGAAAAACTGACAGATGACAATGTTAGATACAAAATGTCACAACATTCAATAAAAGAAAATAGTATGAGATCACATTAAATGAGATAAATGGATGTGGAAAATAGACAGAGGTAGCTAAAGGTTTGCTTTTCAGCAGTACAACAATATCAGATAAACAAATGTAAGTTAAATGAGTGTCCTACAATTTTCATAAAGACTTTAGTAACGTACCTACTGAATTATAGAAAGAATTGCTGTGCACAACAGCTCCTCAGGTGTTAAATACATAAATAGATAATAAGATGTGTTTTTGGTGTAACAAAATACCACATTTCCCCAAGAACCCCGGAAAATTTTCAACTCATTGAAAATTTTGCTGGTTAAAATAATTCCTTGACCTAACATACAATCTCTTTCATTCTTTCAGCAAACTCTCTCATTCAATCATACGGAGGGGATATGGTTCACTTTCGATGACGCATACTCCACAAGGAAATATTTAATTAAATTACGAAGGCTTATTTTTTTAATTACGTGTCGTAACCCGCACCTGTTTGAAAACCCATATTTAAATTATTTACAATATGTACAAGGCATTAAGAAAACCAAGTTTGAGATAAAACTCGGTTTTAAGAGTTTAAGAGAAACCCAAGTTTAAGAGAAACCCAAGTTTAAGAAAACCCAAGTTTAAGAGAAACCTAGTTTAAGAAAAACCAAGTTTTAGAAGAATGTTAAAACTAAATGGAATTAGGGGCTTTTGAATAGAGTTGCCAACCGCTCGAAAGAGTATGGCTAAAGAACCTATATACAATCATAAGAATAAAGTAAATAAATAATGGTATTACAAAGTTGGCCTAATAGGTTAAGTGCTTATGAGAGTCTTAGCGGGTTATAAGAGGTACTAAGAGGGTTAAACTAAGAGTGTGTAGGAGGTACTAATAATAAGGTATAAGAGGTTAAGAGGATCTAAGACGTTTTGAGAGGGTTAGACTTAGAGGGTTAGACTATGAGGGTTAGACTAAGAGAGGTTTAGAGAGGTACTAAGAGAGGGTTAGAGAGGTACTAAGAGAGGTTTAGAGAGGTACTAAGAGAGGATTAGAGAGGTAGTAAGAGAGGATTAGAGAGGTAGTAAGAGAGGGTTAGAGAGTTACTAAGAGAGGATTAGAGAGGTACTAAGAGAGGATTAGAGAGGTACTAAGAGAGGGTTAGAGAGGTACTTAGAGAGGGTTAGAGAGGTACTAAGAGAGGGTTAGAGAGGTACTAAGAGAGGGTTAGAGAGTTACTAAGAGAGGATTAGAGAGGTACTAAGAGAGGGTTAGAGAGTTACTAAGAGAGGATTAGAGAGGTATTAAGAGAGGGTTAGAGAGGTACTAAGAGATGGTTAGAGAGTTACTAAGAGAGGATTAGAGAGGTACTAAGAGAGGGTTAGGGAGGTGCTAAGAGAGGGTTAGAGAGTTACTAAGAGAGGATTAGAGAGGTACTAAGAGAGGGTTAGAGAGGTACTAAGAGAGGGTTAGAAAGGTACTAAGAGAGGGTTAGAGAGGTACTAAGAGGGTTTCGGAGGGTTCTAACATAAGTAGTAGATTTTTTTTAAGTTAAAGGGGATTGATCGTCTAGGGATCCCTTTAAGAGAAAGGTACTCCTATGAGTAACTAGGTTTTTAAAGTTCAAGTTATTGAAAGTAAAAAGTTTTAAACGTAAAAGGTCTAGTAATAAATAATGACGAAGTTATGAAATCAAAAAGGTTATTCCAGAATTGTCTATACTAGTGGTAGTAGTTTTTTAGAATTTTGAAGGAAAAGTCGAGCCCACGCTATGAAAACAGTAATCGCGCGTGAGGGCGTAATAGTATTTTTTTTAAGAGAGTGAAATTGAATGTTTGAAGAGATAGAGTGCACGAGATAGTGTGTATTATAATAGAGGGTGTGAGGTTCTAGAAAGAGGGGCGCCAAACTGTAACGTAACGTTTAGCCGACTGGCTAAACGTGGTTACAAGTTAATGTAATTTTTAAAATATGAAATACAAAATTACATAGAAAAAGATATTAAGGAATAGGAATCGATTAGTAGTAACATAGGACGATCCTCTTGCCCGCAGTCTGTCGATTTGAAGCTCGCAGTAGCCTCTCCGTGCTCACAGTCGCGAAGCAGCTCGCGTCGGCCGCTCCTCCGTCCCGCAGTCCGTCGAGTGGGAGCTCACAGCAGCCTCCATCAGCCCGCAGCCCGTTGCGAGGGAGCTCGCGTCGTTTGGTGTTTCTTCCGGCGGCGGTGTCTCACGCCACGTTTATTAGTTCTATGCAAACCGTCTCGAACTCCTCTCGTAGACGCAAGTGGGAGGGTCGGAGGTGATCGAGTGAGTCGAACACATTTACACACACAAGATGTTTGTAATAAATTCACTGAGAATAACTTTTAGGAAGGTTTATATTTAAATAGCTTTTAGAAAAACATAGAGTAAGAAAAAGTACGAAAAGAAAGAAGCCAACAGAGCGAGCCAGAAGGGCGTGTCAAAAGAACGAGTCAAAAGACGGAATCAAAAAGAACCTGGTGAAAAGTATCGGATGGTTTATATAGCCGATCGTTCTAGAAGTAACTTTTTTAGTTTTCAATCCAAATACTTCTTTATTGGTTATCGGCCAGGAACAATTAAGATAGCTTTACAGTGAGAACCTAGCTTAACACTAGTTTTACGATACCTTTACAATAAAATAGACGACGTCTTAGCTCTATACCATAGAAAAAGAAAAACTGACAGATGACAATGTTAGATACAAAATGTCACAACATTCAATAAAAGGAAAATAATATGAGATCACATGAAATGAGATAAATGGATGTGGAAAATAGACAGAGGTAGCTAAAGGTTTGCTTTCCAGCAGTACAACAATATCAGATAAACAAATGTAAGTTAAATGAGTGTCCTACAATTTTCATAAAGACTTTAGTAACGGTAAAACGGGGTGAATAGGGATGCATGGGTGAATAGAAGCGAAACTTTAAAAAGGATTTTAACATTGAAATAATAGAGTTTGTTGCCAACAAGGGCACTTAATCGTTAATTATAATACAGTCAATACATAAGCGACATTTTTGGCAACAAACATAATTATTTCAATGTTAAAATCCCCTTTAAAGTTTCGTTTCGATTCACCCCTGCATCCCTATTCACCCCGTTTTACGGTACCTACTGAATTATAGAAAGAATTGCTGTGCACAACAGCTCCTCAGGTGTTAAATACATAAATAGATAATAAGATGTGTTTTGGTGTAAAAAAATACCACATACCACCGCTAAAATAATAAGAAATGAGCACTCTACAAAATGAAATGTTTACCTACCAAAAACCATTCATCTAAAGTAGGTCGCCCAGATTTCACACTATTAAAAAGTTATGATATTTTATGTACAGCCAACCCGCTTACAGAGTTTGTTTCGGCCTTTCTAGAGTAGTCAGATAGGAAACACCGAACTCATCTAGGTTTCAAAACATGATTGACGTGTATTTTTTTGTACAAAGCTACTTACCTACAGAAATAAAATCATTTATAATTTATAACTGTATCCAGTGACTAGTGGCCATCTATTCGCCTCCGAGATACAACTTATAACTGTATCCAGTGACTGTAGCGGCCATCTATTCGCCTCCGAGATACAATTTATAACTGTATCCAGTGACTGCAGCGGCCATCTGTTCGCCTCCGAGATACAATTTAAAAAAGACCATTATGTGAGGTTCTTACAGCAACTGGGACAAAGATTAATCTAAGGATCTAAGGTGGCGACTTCAATGCTGAACAAACGCATCGGGGTTAAAGACATACCACAACTAAAGGAAAGGAACTTATTAATGCCATTTCACCAATAATTTTAACAGTATGGCATCGGATCATCCGGGGGCAGCTTTTTTTTTTTTGAATATCATCTCGCATGTCAACCTATGAGGTTGTCGTCTGCTTAACCGGACTTGTTGGGGGCAGCCTACGCCTGCTAATGCTTATAAAGACTGGGAAGGCATAGAATGGACTTAAATAACACAATGGAATTAAGAATTGGGATGATGACCACTATTAAAACTGTTCGTAAAAATAATAATTTCAAAGAAGACATAGTAAAAATGAGATAATCGTAGAAATCTGTAAAATTTATGTAAAAATGAAGAAGATACACGCTTTAAAAGTTTTTGGAGGGGATTATTCCTGTCCTTGTCGCGCGGTACGGACAATGTACGGCGCTAGTATGAAGTTACGTAGTCGTGACGTCACTTCTACTATAGTGCTGTCCTAGTCTAACACTTACTTTAAAACGTTTATAACTTGGCAGTTTTTTTAGCTTATACACTTTTTGTAATACCATTTGCACTATTTGGAAATAAACACTTTTTTGAGATAAAAAAAAATGTCCTCATCCCTATTCCATTAAAAAACTCTGAACAGCTGTATTTTTTTAACAAAACAATTTAAAAAAAAACAGTATACAGCAAAATGCCAAGAAAACAACCGCCTAGCTTATAAGAATTAGGTGTCTTATAATTAGAACCAAAGAAACAGACGGCATCAGACAAGATGTCCACAAGATAAAAGACTGCTGAACAGCCTTTAAAGCCTTGCTTTCGTAAGAACGAACGAAATTGAGCAACACAACGAAATCATAACAAATAGCTGCCTTAGTCAATTAACAAGTGATACCAAAACAGATCACTCGATAAAGAAGGCACATAAAATTACCGATCTTACAAATTCCTCTTAATATGGAACAAAACGGAAACTGGGCAGTGACGGACAAACAAAAAGCCTTAAGGATAGCTGAACATTTAGTTTAGTAAGTTATTTTTTTGAGGGACTTACAAACTATGCATTATTGAAAACATGGATCAGGTACAACGAATTGTTGGGTGAATCCCTGCTCACCTAGCTAGATCACTGAGTAATCTGTGTTGAGAAGAGACAGTTTAGACTCCAATTGGGATATCACAATTATCATGATATGCTTTAGATAATATAAAGTAAAACAAAAAATCTTAAATTCTAAATAAAATAAGACACATTTAAATGAGGAGTGTAGTGTGGTGAGTCGTAGGTTTTATTCAGGAGGAATGCACGGAGGGCGAGTTTACATTTGCTATGTGATAAACTATAGATATCTATGGACGCATTCATTTTATTTTACAAGCAAAGGCCAAGATAGTAGAAAAACCTCTTAGTATATTTAAACTGAGTTTGTGAACAGTACAAATCATATCTTTCCGAAGTTTGCTAATAATACGAGGGGGTTAAGTGTTGAAGAAGAATGGTTTGCAGAATCAAATGTTGCCTTACGTTGAGGACACGATCGTTTTTGTAAAGTTCTGTAGTTCGAAATGTTGCAATTTTCAGTATAGCTCTGTTGGAAACTTCCTAAAGTTTAAGGGCAGTTTTTGTGGCGCCACCCGTGAAACTAATACAATAAGTAATAATAGATTGATTTAAGGCGTAGTACATATAAATTGCGAATGCTGATTAGCGACGTGTGAAGAGTTAAATATATAAAATAAATATTAGTTTCCTAACCAGTACCCTAATTGCGTAATATACAATCAATCGGAATCTGAATCGTTTTGAAACAGATTGCTAATACATTGCTTCATAAGTTCGATGAAAAAAATCTGCTCGACAATGTAAATAACGCAATGAATGTTGTTGAACTGTCAAAACATAAAAGATTAGTCGTAATCGCTTACGAAAATGTGTTACGAAAATATGTTAGGCGACAGCAAGCCTGTAGCCTAACATATTTTCTTAACACATTACCATGTTAATATGTGTTTTATTATTCAGATATCGATCTAAAGTTATACCTACGTACTTAATATTTACAACTGTGTCAATGATTGATATTAAGTTGATTACCCCGAAAGAAGTATCTAGAGAACGACTTAATCACTGCCGAAGTTTTACAAAATCACCCACGCAAAACCGTAGTAAAGCTTACCACGCTCATGAATGCTGCATTTCGATTATAGCACGTTCCTGTTATGTGGAAAGTAGATGAAATCATTATGATAGCAAAACCTAGGAAGTTGCCTGTGTTTTCAAAAGTGTTTAAAAATTATTCCTAAAACGATTGAGACCTTATATTGAAAGTGATAATTTCATCCCCTATTACCAGTTCGTATTTAGAGAACAACACTCTATGCTTGGATAAGTACACATAATTACTAATATTATTAGAAGAACACTAGAGGAGAAGAAGGTGTGCTCCACGGTCTTCCTGGATGTTGTGCAGGCTTTTAATAAAGTAAGGCATAATGGCCTCATAGAATAATATAAACTAAGAACTATGTGAACTGTGTTCGTATAAAAAGTACACTTTGCAGACAAGCTTATTACAAATTAGAGGACTATATACAAGATAAGAATGCTTGGAAACATGATGGTCCAGCTCCATAGGACAATCCCGTCTAGACAAAATCACACTGGTTGCTAATTGAATTTTTTTTTTTTTTTACTTACTCACACACTGACCTTTTCCTAGTTAATATTTTAGGAAAGTCATATATTTTTACAGTGTTTGTAAATATGTGAGCACAATGTACCTATCGCGTCATTCATTTATCTGCCTTTGCTATATTTTTAGTTCTTCTTACCACTTGTGGTATAGTATTTTTATTCTTGGTGCATCGTTTTCACATATAAAAATATAATTAATGTATACAAATATTGTAAAATATTTTTAAAAGAGTAACGGTGGAGTTTCTTGCCACTTCTTCTCCATACGAAACTACTTTTTGGAAGTGGCGCCTAGAATCAGTTATATTTTTATTGTAATTTTTGACGTTCAAAAGTGCCATTTTATGGGCCTATTTGAAATAAATGCTTTGACTTTGACTTTGTGCATGTGTGTGAAAAATTCACAGAAAAGACATCATAGAGTCCTACATATCGAACAGATTGTTTAGGATAAGACAAAGAAACACCTTTTCAGACCTTAGGTATATAAAAACTTTAGTACCGCAAGGGAGTGTACTTGGTCCGTTTCTGTATCTTCTTTCTACAGGGTGTAACGAAAACCCTGTCCGATCCTGAAGGGTATTATTTGGTATCGTAGTGCGTACACAAATACGTAATCATTTAATGGATACGAGATAATTATTTTTCCCCAATGAAAACAATTAATTTAAAAAATTAAAAATAATCATACCAAAGGCAACACTGATCGCTCGACAGGGTTCACCAGAGTTCACCAGAGTTCACCTACAGTTTCGTGTCAAAGAAGCCGCCTGAGCGCGGCGATCCTTTGTCGCAAGCCGCCAAAGAAATGTAGGACTAAAGAAATCTACGTTTTGCCTACGCGTAGGTATCAGCTGACATTTTATTGTAGGCTTACGAACAATGACCCCGATTTCTGGCCTTCTGTTTATCAAGAAACAATTATTATTGAGTTAATGTGATGTGCTTTTGGCAATGTACCCACTGTAGGTATCAGTTTATTAAAACATTTACTTGTTACATACCTCTATCTATCTAGAACATTAGTACACATTCGACACATTTTTATTAAATTTGCACGTACTCTTCGCAGCGCACATGTGTACGATTTGAGTGACTCGAAAGCTTCCACAATCCGAGCTGTAACTTCGATTTCCGAATCACACATTCACTCACAAATAAAAATTAACATATTCAAATATTCCTGATTGGTATACGACATTGTTCGCGATACGATAGCGGCACGTGATACGTACGGACATCCGATCGCAAGCTAGTAGCGACCAGTCGGCTACATCAAAGGCGGTGTCCTTTGAAATAAAATAGGCAAAAAATTAAAGATTTCGCCGGCCGGTGGAGTGTTGTCAACTTATGAAAATTTACCATATTTAGTGTTACATTTCAAAATAAAAAAATCAATAGCTTTTGGTTTTTATGAGTTAGATTTTTTTTACTATTTTTTCTAGTACGTATGTTAAACCAGGAATACGCCTTTTGTGGATCGGACAGGGTTTTTGTTACATATTGTATACACCTATGGTATTCCTGAACTAGAAAGTAATGTAATTGCAACCTTTGCTGACGACACAGCAATCATGGCTTTTGGAAATCTGTCACAAGGAAGCTGTATAAAAAGTCCAGAAATCGTGTCTATGAGTGGACAAAACACTTCGTAGTATTAACCAACAAAATCGCACTTGACCGGTTAATTATTTGTATCGAATATCTAATTCGGCTCTTTTCTTTTTGACATGCTCTTTCCAACGCAAATTTGCATCCAGGGACATGCCGAGGTACTTAGCAGTATTCGCGTATAGTATTTGTTGGTTAATACTACGAAGTGTTTTGGCTTTTTATTAGTGATCAATGTGGATAGACTTGCTTTCGATAAGCTTGATACGCCATGTTGTAGGCCTAGCCCTTAATTCTACAAGGCTTAACTCTACAAACCTTTCCTACATCTTGGTCAAAATGTACGGCTTGGCCGTTTCGCGGCTGTCACACAGACTCTCCTATGGGCTTGTTATAAGAATTTAATACATTGGTATTTAATTTTGTGTCATGCAATAGTTTAATGGAACGGCCAAGCCATACATGTTGACCAAGATGTAAGGTTAGTAAAGTTAGGCCTTGTAGAGTTAGGGGCTTGGCTGTCCTAGACAGCAATGGAGAGCAGCTTTTTAACTCAAGTGCCTATGACGTCACACGTCTGCTAAGATCTTATGCAGAATCAACGTTCAACACGACAGTTGTTTACTGGCCACCGCCCGCGTTACTCGCGTCAAATAAATGTAATTAACCAAATTTTAGTTATTGTACATTAACTGTGTTTAGTTGTAGTAACTACTTTATTAAACCACTTCGTGATAGAAACTCGGAAGGAACAAAATCCCCGAGGACACTATTCAAATATTGTGGTTAGGCCTGCCTCAAACAGTCCGAACAGTAGTCACTGCCTGCGACGTAACATTGGACAATGTCGCAGCAATTTCCGATAAGATAATGGAACCTACTCGGCCATCCATCAACAACTTTAAAAAAATACCGAGTTAACCACTAAAGTTAGTGATTTGGAAAACACACAGTTCAGTAGCAGTAGGAGTCGTGGCAATTACCAGTCACGATTACGGTCGCGATCTCGCTCTTGGTAGGTATACATACATACATACATAAACTCACGCCTTCTTCCCATGGGGGTAGGCAGAAACCACAGAACGCCACCTGCTACGTTCCTTACATACTCCTTTTGCCTCGTTTACGTTCATACATCTGGTCATACACGAGCGCCGGTTGAGAGTACTTCGCACCTGACCTTTCTGAAGAACATCACCAATAAGGTCACTATATGTCTTCTTAGGGCGTCCCCTCCCGGCGTTTCCACTCACATCTGCCTTGTAAACACCTTTTGTTAGTCTCCTTTCATTCATCCGCTCAATATGACCAAACCATCTAAGCATACTCTTTTCAATTTTTGTCACTACATCTTCTTTTAAACCACATCGTTGCCTTATCACATCATTCCTCAGCCTATCATTCAAAGTCACACTACACATGCTCCGCAAGGAACGCATTTCCACAGCATTTATTCTGCTTTCATGCTTCTTTTGCCACACCCAACATTCACTTCCATACATAGGCGTAGGCACCAGCACACTATTGTGAACAGCCAGTCGTGCCTTCTTGGGCATCAACTGGTTGGTCACAATTGCATGTGTAGCACCATTCACTTTATTTCCCGCATTCACTCTCCTTTCGACATCTCCATCAATCTTTCCATCCCTTGTAAACAGACTCCCCAAATATACGAACTCACTTACTTGCTCCACACTCTTACCATTTATTTTCACATCACACACCGATACATCCTCTTCTCTTTCAAACACCATGACTTTCGTCTTATTCACATTTATATTCATTCCTTTCCTCTTATATGCTTCATCCATCACAGTCACCATGTCTTGCAACTGTTCTGCTGACGATGCAAGTAGCACTTGATCGTCTGCATAGAGCAGGCACTTAACAGGCAACTCATTCATCGTCAATCCACATTCACCCTCTTTCAAATCCTTCAGACAGTTATCCATGTACAGGTTGAACAGCCACGGTGACGCTACACAACCCTATCTAACACCCCTCGAGATGGAGAACCAGTTCGTGTATGCCCCATTTATCCTAACACAAGCACTGGAATCCTTGTTAGTGACAAAATCAGCTAGTGACAAAATCACCAAGGTGCCAACACTGAGCAGTGTTGCCACCTTGGTGATTTTGTCACTAGATCTGGTGATTTTTCAGAGCTCTTAGCGACATTTTTTCATCGTTTAGCGACTAATTATTTTTTAGCGATTTTTGACGATTTTTCAATATGGAATTTGGGAACACCTAATTGAGACGGAAATATGTACGAGTATCTTTCTGGGCTTAATCGATGGTCGAGGAATCCCAAACACTGAGTTATTGACTTTATTGTTTTTCTTTGATCATTCTTAACTGAATTCGATTTAAAGTTGGTAGGAAATGGCACGTTCTCAGTAAAAGAACAGTAAAGAAGTTACTGTCCATCGTATCGTTTCATCGTCGGAGTGAGAATAGTGAAGTTCAGAATATTAAAGTCTAAAAACTGGCACTCAGGCCGCATTCCGAATTGCGCTGTACGATTACAGCGCAATTCGGAATGCGGCCTGCGATGCGATGCGGAATGCGATCCTATGATATATTCAGAATGATAGTTCGAAAAACGGTCGTTGCACAGATAAGTTGGTCGAAATGTACATTTTAAGGTCTAAAAACTGGCACTAAGGCCGCATTCCGAATTGCGCTGTAATCGATTTGAGCGGGCTTACACCCGTTCCGAGTTAGCGTGAGCGCGATAACGATGTCCCGTGAATCGTCATAGCTCACGTCATGACATGCGCCATCTTCCAGTATTGCGATAACGCCAACCATGCCATGATAAAATATCCAATCGGTCTTTCTGTTGACAGCTCTCATATGTCATAACCGTGATTTCTAAGGGTGTATTCCGAGTTGGACAATAATAGCTCACAGCGCTCACATCAATAATTTGCGTTCCGTTTTAAAAATCACACTTATGACAGCTGAGAGCTGTCAACAATTCGCTCAGTGTTATTTTATGGCATGGTCGGCGATACCGCAAGATGGCGCATGTTATGACTGTTAAAAAGGTTGCATAGCATTAAAGTGTAGGGAACTCTTTAGTGTTGAATATTTGAAAATGCTGTGTGACTGTTGTGACATTAAAAAAACAGTATAAATACCGTAAAACGTTGTGAATAGGGATGCAGGGGTGAATAGAAACGAAACTTTAAAAGGGATTTTAACATTGAAATAATAATGTTTGTTGCCAAAAAGGTCTCTTATGTATTGAATGTATTATAATTAACGAATAAGTGGCCTTGTTGGCAACAAAATATATTATTTCAATGTTAAAATCCTTTTTAAAGTTTCGTTTCGATTCACAAATAACTATATATCTAAAAGGACTCTGTGATAGGGCTATAATTATAATACTATAATAAACTACATTCTTCAAGTAAGTCAAGTAATCCGCAACAGGTTATGGGCGCTGGAATGTAAAAGAGATTTGACGAAATGGAAAGTTTTACTTCAAAATTGTAAATAGGCAATCCAGAGGGGAATGACTATTGGGCCACCTGGAAATACAAAATTTCAATAATGCTACGAGGTGTAGATGGCGCAATGGAATCAGCCGAAGGAACTCTCGTAAAGCCCGTTACCCCCGCCCAAGGAGCTGGTGACCCTGGTGACGCTGAGGTCGGCATCTATAATATGGCCATGGCTAAATATAGGAAGACTGAATGTTGCGCTCTGCTCATATTAACCACCAATATGTCCAAAGAAATTAAATTCGATAAAGAATGGAACTGCCGTCCAAGGAAAATAAAATACGCAAAAGTATAGAAAAGAGTGGGAGGATCATGATGAACTCAAAAGCTGGCTTAAACCTCTACCTGGTGACGAACTGAAAGGGTTTTGCTCACTTTGCATAGCGATGTCATTGAGGCTGTCGGCAAAAACACAAAGTACTCATTAGAGGTCTATCACAACCAACTACGTCTTCAGCACAAACGTCGGCGTCTGTGGATAATGATAATGTAATGGAAGATATAATGTTTCGAAATCTTGAATTTTAATCAAGTCTGTTCTATTGACTGTTCCTAAATTCCTTTTTTTTATTCAGGCATTAATTAGAGTACTTTAATTTTAATTAAAAAAAATAAAGCGAGAAATGGTGGTTTTTTTTCAATCGAAATTTCCAAAATATGGCGACATTTTACACTGGAAATTGTTATACAAGATAATTTTTGAGGTGGCAACACTGACACTGAGTGGATGTCAGTTGTCACGGTTGTCACATTGGTTGGTGTGGTTGTCACCGGGATTTATTCTATCTGCTGAAGAATTATTAGAATAAATCACAATAAAAACTAAACTACGTTTTGTAAGAGTTAAATTGAATAAGAAAACTTGTGATGTTGGTGGTCTAATGGTCAAAATCTGTTCTTCAGAATGTTTCGGACAGTGTTAAGATTAACTCCGTCTTTCGCGATTCCCATTTTTAATAAAAGTACTGGTCAATATGATCATGATTTACTTAATCGATCTGATAAAACTTCTCCTCAAACTGGTTGGGACCGAGTGAAATTAATGTATACTGGAAAGTAAGTCAGCAAACACCGAAAATCTCAAGATAATCTTCCTGGTCCTATGATGTCTTTTTGAAGGATTCTATTTTTAAATTGTCTGAAATTATGTATTTACCTATAGTTCTCAAACATTTAAATATATATTAAAAACCAAACAGAAACCCTACAGAATCTGATAGCTTGCAGAACCAATGCTCATAACCACAGAATAAAAACCAAAAGTCATACATATTCTACTCAATTTCAGTGAATATGAAGAAGTGTCTGAAGAAATGAATACAGTACTACAGTCATCATTATGTGGGGCTTTCATCGGTGCTTGTGTGGGAGGATTTGTTAGCTCCCGTGTGGCTTATATGAATTTTATAGAAAATAATCAAGCAACTATATTTAAATCAACTGCTGAGGCTAAGGTACTGCCTACATTATTAATTGTATCACAAAGATTTGGTTTTTTAATAGCTAATAAATACCCTTTCACTGAAGAAATAAATCTTTGTTTTTCAATAAAATCTTTTATCCCTATTTGAGGTAGTTATACAATTTACATGACATTAAAATTTGATTCCAGAAAAGGTTACAAGATTATGTGACAGTAGCCTTTGCAAAGGGAGCTTATAAGTGGGGCTGGAGATTGTGCTTCTTCACAGGAATATTCAGGTAATAAAGTTCGCAACAAGTATTGAAATAAACACTGTATGTTGCAAATAAACCATGCTAGTTCTGAAATAGATTAAAAGTATAATCAAACTCAAAATGTTGCAAATAAACCATGCTAGTTCTGAAATAGATTATAAGTATAATCAATCTCAAAATCAGAAGCTAGGTGAACAGTTTGCATGGAGCGCCGCCTATCGGGAGCAAAACTATCAAAAGTTTCATACACATTTACAAAATTGGTTGGGTGGTTTCGGAGATTAGCATGTATGAACAGAGATGTACGTCATTTTGGAACATATGTTATGTGGAAAAATATTGATACAATTCTAATAATTATGCTGACTTTCAAGTCTATCACCAAGGATAGGCAAGAACCACACCTCCTTTAATTATAAAATAAATTATAAATTAGCATTGAAATAATTTAATATGAAACTTACTTTTTTCAGTTTAACTTCAACAACAGTGTCAGTGTACAGAGGAGATACATCTTTAATTGAATATGTATCAGCAGGAGCACTCACAGGCGCGTTATACAAGATCGACATGGGACTAGCAGCTATATTAGTAGGTGCTGGTTTAGGTATGAAATTTTGTGCTGTGTTATTTTTATCTCACAAAGGGACGCGCGCTTTACTTGTGTTTACCAAGTGTACAAACATGCTGTGAATTGAAAACAAATATGTAATTATGACTCTTCCTTAAGCCTTGTCTCATGATGTCACACTTTGGTGTCCATTAAAGTGTGACATCGTTTATGTATGGAAGGGCCCTTCTCCTTATTTTATTAATTCAGATGTTTATCCAGTTATTGAGTTTGGCCGGTATCTTTTTATCCATTTTCATTTTAGAAACTATGTAATGTATGAAAAATGCTGTAGGTAATACAATAAACTTGTTTTGTTTTTGCAGGTACTGTGTTAAGTACTGCTGCTGGTCTCTTGATTATAACAATATTGAAAATCACTGGTCTCAATATGCAAGAAATTAGGAAAGCCTTATATAAGTTGAAAGAAGCACGGTTAGTAACTGAACTCTTAAATTAGTAAGGAAACCAGGGTAAAATGTATTTATAATATAATTTATTTATTTATGTATAGAAAACTAAAAATTCATAATTCACTTGGTAATAAATGTCTGCCTAGTGCTACTGCTGAGTATGAGGTACTGGGTTCGATTCCCAGGTCGGGCAAAGTGTTATTGCGTTTTTCTGACTTTAACATAACTGGTGAAATGTGGGAGTACATGGGTACAGGTGTGAAGTTATGTTAATAAATGATCCGCGACCTGTGTCACTTGCAACATCGCGAAACGTCGCTGCCTCACCAACAGATCTGAATTTCAGTGTCGTCTGCCATTAATTATTACTATGCATGTTTACGATGCATGTTTACGTAAAGTACATTTTTGCTGTGAAAGTATGGGAAGCGGTTTCTTATTTTTTATTTTTTTTAATAAAATCCGTTATGCCAGGAATACCGGGAATGCATAACTAGTCGGTTGTATAGTATGGAAGCGACTTCTGAAAAAATAACCCCCGGGATTCTTTACAATATTAGATAGGCATATGCATCCGACTCTTTAAGCAGGAGAAAAAACTGGATTTGTCGATTACGGAATCGCAGGATTTATACGCTCGATACAAAAGTGCATTCCATATAAGCCAACATCTCAACTTTTTATGGATCCGAATATGCGATCTCTAATTATTACACATTATGGTTTTCACTGACATTAAGTGTCAAATATCGGCGCGAAAATTGGCAGTGAGCTTTTTCTTTTAATTTACAGAGAGGACCAATACAACCAAGCATTAGAAAGATCAGCAACAATTAAGAACGACAAACTAACAGAACACCATAAAATGCTACTTTTAGAACAGGGAGAGAAAAAGATAGATGATATTAAATAGCTTCATTAAGAGGTTTTACTTTATTCGTTCAGGATCTTTTAAGGGGACAATCGTGTACAGCTTTCCTAGAAGAAACCACCACACCCAAACCTCCACATACCATCTGCAATTTACCAGTGACTGACATCTCTGAAATGTTATTTCCGAAAGGAAGTTGGTGTGTTTTACAACAGTGTTTTTGACAACGTAAAGTCAAACATGACAAAGTTTACGACAGCCGTCCTGCGACCGGTAAATGGCGGTTACCGTTCTTCTACGTAACCGTAGCTTTAGCAATAAAACACTATGAATACCAAAAAGTAACCTATCAAGCATTGATTACCATAAGCATAGCATAATCAGCCTATCATGTTCCCACTGCTGGGACACAGGCCTCCTCTCTGTGACAGGGAGTGGGCCGTAATCCACCACGCGGGCCCAGTGCGGGTTGGTAGATGTCACATGTCTTCGAATTTTTGGTTCTTAGACATGTTGGTTTCCTCACGATGTTTTCCTTCACCGTTTTGAGAGCAGTGGTGATGAAATAATTTACACAAAGTAAAGCGCCTGTCTGGGTTCGAACCTACGACCAACAACTCGTAAGTCGCAGCCGTTACCACTGGGCTACCACTGCTCTCAAGCATCAAGCATCAAGCATTGATTAATGAGACTCAATTAATAAAATAATAGCATATAATGTTTATATTTTTATAATGTAAGAATGTGAAGCGAAAGTGTTTTATATAGAATATGAACTTTATGAACATAACGATAAGGTTCATATTCGTGTGAAACGGTTTACCTAGCAAAGGTATTATAGGACTAGGCTAAGTGCGGTCTGTAAATCTCAAGATAAAAGTCTCTTCGAAAGAACACAACAAAAGCCAAATATCACACAAACCAGTCAGTTGCAAAACATGAAACAACCAGTCATTGCATTCCGAGAGCGAGCCGAACATCATTGTGTAATGGTGGGCGAAATACAATGTAAAACAGCGTCGTACGAGATTGATTGTGCTGAAAGGGAAGATTCAATATTTCGACCACAAGGCGTGCCATTTGAAGAAGAGAACCATGGACTGGTGGATGTAAGTTTTCAAGACGATGACAATCAAGAAGGAGAGTCCGGAAAACAAATACGGAACACAACAATGAATTTTCGGATGGACCACAAAACAGTTCAATCAACAGAAATGAAAACCTACAGAATTGCGGCGATAGCTGTAGAAACACAGATATTATTGTACTTTTACTTTATATGCAAAGCGGTGCTTTCAAAAACTATGGGAGTGTTAACAAATGCAAATTCAACTCAAGGGATAAACTTTACAAATTAATAAGCAGAAAAAATCATGGATTAAATCACACACACATTGCTCGAGTTTTGGTATGTTCGGAATCATGAAACAGCATTCGAAAGAGCCAAAGCTTTGGCTCTTTTGAATTATCTTAAAAGGATCACGAAACGATGGTTGAGTTGACTCACAAAGAAATCAAGTTGAAATTCTGACATCGCTTAATGTTTTGTCACACAGTTAGGCGTGTTGAACATATTACAAGACATAAATAAATTGAGTGTGTTGTCAAATGTTCAAAAAAAAGACTACTGCTAAGAATAGTAAAGTAAAACCATCGTTTACACAGCCCGAAAAATATTTAATTTAATGATTTATGTATTCAGTAAGCTTAGTCTAATATCTAGGTAGATAATGTACAATTAGCTTTTACAGTTGCCATTTACAAGCTCCCACAAATTAAATACGAATATATGGTAAGGGAATTTCAAGAAATACCTAAAATTATTACACTGAGCCGTGCATTTATTTTCAATTTGTAAAATTGTCCTTATGTAAAATTTGCTTCTCACCACACCATATATTGTTTTTTTTGTTGTAGATACGTACATTTTATTTTTCTACCGCCTTCAACGAGTAAGATAATAATAAGGAATAGCTTAGCTTCAGTGGCATAGCCTACCTAATAATAATTATTAATGCGGAACTGAGTTTGTTTGTTAAGCTTACACGCTAAAACGACTGAACGGATTTGGATGAAATTTGGCACATTGGTAGACCGTGACAAGGACATAGGCACCTTTTCATACTGGAACTTAGACGAAGTCGCGGGCAGCAACTACTTACATATAAATTGAGTGTCTGATGTATGAGTTATCTATCCCTTTTGTCGCACCTGCCATGTTTTGTCTCTGCGTCACCCTAAGGTTTAAAGGCGGACATAATACCTGAGGCGTTTTCTACCAGTCGGTAGAAAATGCCTCAGGCATTATGTTCGCCTTTTTACAGTATTTTTTTACTTGTGCATAAAGTTATAATAAATATAAATGAGCGAAAGTTGACGGATGTAAAATACAAGTATCGACGCGCCGTGAACAGGCTACTTAGCATCGCGCCATAGGGTCTCAACTCGAACAAATTATAGTTAGTTTTGAAAATAACTCGTAGATGGCAGCATAGGTAACCATTATGAAATTAACAATCAATTAGAAAGCGATAAACGGCAGAATTTTGGCTGAAGTAAGATTAGTAAAAATCAAAACTTCCTTTTTTAATGCTGATTTATTTGTTTACACTCATAATGTACGTGTTTTCAACAAACATAAATGAAGCCTTTAACTTCAATCCGAACCCTTAAAAATAGCCATGTTTATCGTTTTGTTTAGAGCTCTTTGCAACAGATGGCGTTTTACTCAATTTGTCCTGATAGAAATACAAAAGAAATCTATTAACATGTTTTTCTGAACCCGGAAAAATAAGACTATAAAAATTGATTACACGAAACGAATGGTTTGTTTACGTAAAACTTTTTTATGTTTTTTCGCACAAATAAGTATCCACAGCGGTGAAATAACTGTTCAAAAGTAAATACTCGTTTTTTTTATTTTTATAAATGGCATCTTGCAGGTCAACCTATGAGGTTGTCGTCTGCTTAGACGGACTTGCCTGTGGTTGCCCTAATAAATTAAGGCCTCCAGCCAGGACTTAAACTTATGTACTAACTTAAAAAACTAAGCGACAACGCTAAGGGCACCCCCTTTGTGGTACGAAACTCGGCTTAGGGCGTCGCTGGGAGAGGGCAGCAAGGGACTAGCTGGATCAGGATTTGAGTGATTTAGGGACGAATTTAAAGCTACAGGCTCAGCGGCGCGGGCTGGCTCGAGCAAGTGTCGGGAGGGGCGTGGATTTAGGCGTCGCTGCGGGCCCCGGCGGCGAGGACGGTAGGACGGCGATCGGGTTTTGGGCTTATTTAGTGTGCTGGTGGCCTTACTACTCTCCTGGAGGAGGGTAGTGGCGTCGTCGGGGGAGTAAATACTCATCCACTCACAGTCAATTTAAACACAAAACACTTAATTTCACTAAAAAACGAAATAGCGGTCACTCGCAGACCACCCACGACCACGAACCACGCGTCTTCTACATTTTTTTTTACAAAAATGTCCGACAAACTATATGGTTTCGAATGAGTTATTTGTATTCAAATAATTCATTCGAAACCATAAAGTTTGTTGTGTTTGTCGGTTGTGTCCACCACAATACACACCATAGACCATTAAAACCTTTTTTTTAAACTATTAAGTATAACCGCGCGAAACGGTTGGATCTCGAACGGAGATCCCGTTCGAGATCCAACCCACAGTACACTTAATATATCCAACCGTTTCGCGCAGTTTGCTGGTATTGGCGGGGGCTTGAAGGTATTGGCGATTGGTTTGGGTTCTATACGGGTTCGCGCGGGCTTTGGAGCTGTCATTTCTTTGCCGAGCAAAAACAAAAAAAAAAGAAAACGACAATGCGGTGCAACAGGGTGGGATGGGGGAACAAGAAATTTCACGCGAACGAAGTCGCGGGCAGAAGCTAGTTTGTATAATAAAAGCGAATTGAATCAAGTGTTTCATACCAATATGAACAATATCAATCTGCAAGTGTTTCAGATTCGTATAAACGCTTAACTTATTAAAAATTATATTTGCAATTAAGCTATTAGCTTAATTTTTGAGGAAGGTTCTGTAACCTATTCTTCAAGAATTAAAAATGGACTGTCAAATGAAAAAAATATTGTTTAAAATTCGACTTGCAGTTTCAGAGATTAGCGCGTTCAAACAAACCAACTCTTCAGCTTTATAATTAGTACAAATAGATATGATAGAATGATGATCAAAGTGTTTTTTTGTTAGTGTTCACATCCACTTAATATATTTACAAAATGGTCTGGGACTAATAAAGTAAAACCTTTAATGAAAATTGTTATGTAGAAAAACTTTGAATTATTCTGTTCTAAACTGTACAGTATGGTTAGTTATGAGTCTAAAATTAAGTATATATTAATGTAAATAAAGTAGATAAAGAAAATAAAGGCAATATTTATAACTTGTTTTTTTTATTATTTGTAGGCGAAGGAATTATGGCTTCTTATTGACGAATTCTTCTATTGTATGATGCTGAATTTACTTAGACAATAATTTTTATTTCTTTACACAGTTTCGGACAGAAACTCGATGACCCATAGTAACAAAGGGGTAATATCCCCACGCCGGGTCTTAACAGCCCCGTTGGTAGTCCGTAGTCGCCTGAGCAAGGTTTGATCCCCGGTCGGGAAGTGTCATTGGGTTTTTCCATTAGAAAGTTGTGTGAGGTTATGCCTCGGTTCGCACGTAAAGCCGTTAGCGCTGCGCCCTGATCTCTCCCCGGTCTTGTCGGATTGCCGTCCCATCGGACTATAAGAGGAAAGAAACAGGGAGTGTACCTGCGTTTGCGCACACACTTGTGCACCTTGGATATTTACATTGACATCTCCTGCTTACCTGGCGAATCTCCGTTGAGATTGGCCACCGTCACCAAAATCGGACGGGAGGATAAGGTGGAGACGACAATCTATCTAAACAAATAAAATTTAAGTGTCTGTTTGTAATGTAAAATTTTGTATAACGGTAAAACGGGGTGAATAGGGATGCAGGGGTGAATCGAAACGAAACTTTAAAAAGGATTTTAACATTGAAATAATATAGTTTGTTGCCAATAGGGACACTTAATCGTTAATTATAATACAGTCAACAGATACGAGACATTTTTGGCAACAACCATTATCATTATAATATTAAAATCCCTTTTAAAGTTTCGTTTCGATTCACCCCTGCATCCCTATTCACCCCGTTTTACGGTATTTACTGTACCTACTTTATAAAGTTTTCCAACTTAACTTGCAAGTAGGTTCAGAATTTTAAGTTTTCTAGACGACAGCATTTGGCCTAATACCTAAATCAGAGGCAAAATTATATTAAAAGCATTTTATTGTTACAGACATTGCACAATACAAATGTGGTCGAACCGATTTACAAAAATATAAGAAATATGTAATTAAAAACTTCATAATTATTGAATTTGTGCATCGTTCAGAATAATAACAAATTATTTTCGCATAATTTTAAATACGAATGGTAAAAAATGCTAAGACTTATAATACTTATTAATTGAAACAGATTATAAAGAACGCTAAGATTTAATAATAAAAGTTACAAAACGTTAAAATGGCAAGATCTAATTAATAAATAGATTGAGCTACATATGCGTTCATATTATATTAAAAAAAACCCTATTTAAAATAAGTCCTTGCAAATTTTTAAGAAAAATACAATCGTATATTAATTTCAAATGCAAACATATTAGTAGGTACATTGCAGAAATATTTGTACAGTACTATCTGATGACTATATAAATACTGTTTACAACATTAATAAAATTGGTTTGAACATAGAACGGTACTTAATTTTTCTTATGGCTATTGTTATTGAATTTCTTTCGTATTTTACAAAAATACTTGTACAGCTAAATGACTCAAATACAATAGAATTATTAAATCTAAAATGAGTTACATGCACTAACAGAGGTATAGCGTGGCATAGAGCTACATGAATAAACAGCCCCTGACTACTTTTATTATTATATTTCATTCGCGTTACTTTCCCTGACTCATATTATGCAACATCATGCTATTTCCCTCCTCTATAATTTCATTTATGAATAATTCGTTTCCTTTACCAATAATTATGTAATGTAATAATACTTTAATTTTCAATATACTTAAATGCATACCATACTAAATTGTTTTAAACATTTTTAGATTATACAATATAAACTTTAATCAATAAACTTCATTATTGAAAAGTTATTTTTGGTTTAGAATTCCTTTCAATATAATCGATGTTTTGAACATTTTTGTGAATAACTTATAATTTTGAATGTTATTTATTGCACACTGACCTACCAGTCTTCATTTATTTTCTATACTTTATTGTTTCAATATCATTTTATTATATAGATGGGTAACTATATAGTATAAGCAAAGTTATATTTCCGCGGCAAGTAACTACTGTTCAGAAGTAAGGATTCAAATCACGTGACTATGTTACAGTTAAAACCCGTTTTTAGATGGAATGCGTTTTCCCTAGTTAAAACTAGTTTTTACTAAATGCCTTTGTTAAAACTAGAAATACCTAGTCAAAACTAGAATTTACCACTGATATATTTGATTTTCAGATAAAACAACCATAAGAACAGGCTAAAGATTTATGCGCTGCGTATGCAATAAAGGATGTATGTCAAAAAGGTTTCTCTGCTAGAAAAACCTTTGTAACTCAAAATACCACGGTAGTTTGTCTTGCAATAACAAGTAGATCTTCATCCTTTTTTTAATTTTAAGGTTATGTGTTTTTTTTATCTATGGTAACCAATGTTCCCTAGCAATCAATGTTCACTCACAAAAAACTAGTGACAACTAGTTTTATTTGAAAATCAAAAATATCAGTGATAATTCTAGTTTTGACTAGGTATTTCTAGTTTTAACTATGGCACTTAGTAAAAACTAGTTTTAACTAGGGAAAACGCGTTCTATCTAAAAACGGGTTTTAGCTGTAACAACTATATTGCTTAAAATGAATGAAATAATTGGTCATTCTAATTATCATACATTTTGATGTTAAAACTTTAGAATGATGTATTTATTTTTTCTATACCATTCAATGTAGAACACATTGCTTCGTTCAAGTACTAGCACTAAATTAGGTAAGAATCAATATTTTCAATAACAAATCGTAATGATTCTTGTACAAATTGTGCAATTAGTCAGAAAACAATTCTGGACTACGATAAAAAAAATACATGCATTAACTCACGATTGGACGAAGGAAAAGGACAAGTATATGAGCATGTGGCGTTCTGTAATTTTTGCCTAACCTCTTGGGAAAAAGGCGTGAGGTATAGCCGACCGTGTTATTCTCGCTTTACCACTTAGAGCGAATTTCACCAATGAAACTGAACGCGTCGAAAAGTTTCAACTTCAACTGGGTGGTAAGGGAATTAGGAGGTGGACTATACCTAATATGTAGAAAAATACTATTTTCATTTAAATTATTTTTAGCCACGTGATTATTGAAACGTCTACTGCACTTATTATATCTACTGCGAACTCTGTGACTTTGTGATTCGTTTTGCGCCCCTGTTCGGTGGACCCTTGGGCTTGGCGAAGGCTGGACGGTGCAGATTCCTCTTAGGATGAATCTCCTCGTACAAGAACTCTTCAGTCAGCTCCTTGCCGTCGTCGATTTCTAACTGCAAGGAAACGAAGTCTATAAATACTATAACACGTCGCTTTTCTTGTCTGTGTGTGCGCTTAGTACAGTCAAACTACACAATTGACTTTGATGCGGTTATCACCATCATTTAGTGCCGATTTCACCCATGTAACTGAACGCGTTCAACACGTCTAAAACGCGTTCAACAGCTGCCAGTGTCAATATTCCATTGAAAATAATGACAGTGACAGCTCTTAAACGTAGATTATGTACTGATCGCGTTCAAATTTATTGGTGAAATCAGCCCTTTTAGAGAATTAATAACGGTCGGTTTATGTTTATATAAAAAACAAAGTTTTGACATGTCACCACATCAGTATATCAAACTTGTGCAAAGCAAGGGCGGGTCGCTGGTATGAATGGATTAGTTTTTTTTTCGTTTATACGTAGTTTTAATACGCATAACATTCCATCTCAATTGTTTTCCCCCAAGTGTTAAGTAGAGGTATACTTATAGTAAACCCACGAATAATTAAATAAGGTGTATCTATTCATACATGAAATATTTGAAGAGGGACATCTATAGGTCGAACAGAAGCTACAGAAACGAAAAAGATTTTTTTATCTAAGCATCTAATTTTTTTTATAATTGGTATTACTTGACACACATTACGAAAATACTACGTAGAAACTACTTTAATTGAAGCGGGCGAGGTCATGGCGGCGCGCTTAGATGTCGCGTGGCTTTTATGAATGATCAAAAGAGACCCGAGCCGCGGCGCCGGCGCCGCGCACCTGTGTTGCTTCAGTTGCCGTGATTTTTAGTCCCCCGCGAACCGCATGTTGCACTGCACGTGGCTTAACTAACGTGGAACGCATCACGCTTCGCGCCACAAACGCAACAATGCCGAAATATTGGTATTCCAACCAGGAGTACCAGAACATGGTGGACTGCTACAATGAGGGTGGACTTATTTTGCTCACAGCACAAGCCCGTTTCCTAAGGATCCTAGGACTTGTACAGCGGCAACTGGACAATGGGGTCTACATGCCCCCCGCTGCAGACGGAGGCAGGCCTGATCTTACGCCGTTGGACTTCCATGTGATAGATGTGTAGGGATAGCATTTCTAGTGCGGAACAATAAAACATGTGAATTGTGACCGCTTGTGTACGCAGTGAGGGCAAGTGATAGAGACATTATTAAAAGTGCAAGGACACATTATTAGACGTGCAACAGCAGGGCGAATATGTACAAAAAATTGTGTAAATAGTGTAAATAAAAACAACGCCGTTATGAGGTAAGTACATTTTAAATTGTTGTAAATAAGTTGATTCTAATTTTTAAACACGCTCGCCTAATTATTGTTACAATAACTCTTTGCATACCGTATGCAGTGAGATAACTGATTTTCGCGTATAATAGTCATGTTTTTACTAACAATGTTGTTTACCTACAAAAAGATTGGTCAATAAAACGTATAATCTAGCGGTAATGCAGTTAATTTATAGTTACAAAGGTCTTTGTGGTTATTTTACGAAAAACATAGCCAGCTATTTATCCCGTTAACCACTGGGAGGCGAGAAACAGCGTGTACCTACAACAGTCCAGTCCACATCTGCCAATCTGGTACGATTTTTGATAAAATAAATTCGCGCTATGCACTTCTTACAGTTTACATCTGTACAAATAGGTAGGTACACAACCTATCAATCAGCTGACAGATACGACTCGACGCACAGTTCGTTACCTAACAGAAGTCCTTATGCGAATTCGCGTTGCGTCAGCTGTTTATTAGTTCTTACATAGTTTACATCTAGTAGATTGATAGAGAGTGTAACACTGTAGAATATGAATATGTTTTAATCGCATCTAGGATCCTTTTCGCAAAAAAATAAGAAATGTTTGAAACGTTTCGATACTCGCTCGTAAAAATCGTGACCTCACAGAGGTCATCCCCCGAAGTGTCGAATCGATCCAAATCGCTCTTATGTTGGTTTATTGTTAACATCATCACGCCTGAATTCCTCGTAGAGATAGGCAGAGGTGTATTGTCGAATGTTCACTACAGTTCACCAGTGATATGTTAAGTCCCATGTACCTAAAAGGTGGTGCGGTAACCGTCGCGCGCGGGCGACATGTGAGAGACGCCACTCGGGCACATACGGACGGGCACCGCGCCCGCGCCTCTGCCCCGCCGCGTCTGTCATTCGTAGAGTAGGCCGTATAGGTTTTATGCAAAATATTTCAAGCAGTTTTAAATTATGATAATTACGTAAAATAAAAAATAAAACATTTAGATAAAAAAAAATATTTTTCGTTTCTATAGCTTCTGTTCGACCTATAGATGTCCCTCTTCAAATATTCCGTGTAGGAATAGATACACCTTATATAAACGGCTTTTTTTGTTTTATATAGCAGGGAAAACAAACTGTGACACTTTTTTTCAGGAAGAAATATAAAAAGATATGGCCTCGTTGTAATAAACAATATTTTCCAGGGCATACACATTATATTTAAAAAAAAAATCCTTTCGAACCCTGCGAATTTAACTCAAACAATAATATACTAACAAGAATTAATCAATAAAGAAAATGTATTTAATGGGACTCGCACAGCAAGAACACAGACTCAATATTAAAACACAAACGTGGAAATATAAAAATTAACAAAAACAAACAAGGTTGAGACGACGGCGACAATAAATTAAACTGCGTATATAATGACGTTCCCTCTACCCAGTCTGCATCCGAAAATTCAATCAAATGTCAAAACCCATAGTCGACCCATCCTTATTTAATTTGAATGAATTAAATGCACCGACCCCAGCATGGTTTGACCAGACTGGATTAATCGAATGAACCTCAAGATTGCACTAGCCCTTGAAGCCTCATGTTTCTTGGTGCTACAATGACCATTGCTTATAAAGCAGTAGACCGGGGGGCGCTGTAATAGTAGGGACGACGTGGCCTTGGCATAGGGAAGGATTTATGAGCCGATCGGATATGCATTCTAGAGTAATTATGGTGATATTTGTCTATGGGAGGGTGGCATCTTTTAATGACGTTGCCGCCAGGTTGGTCCAGGTCCAGCTTTACCGGTGAATCTTTTGGCAGGGTTCAACTGCTTTATCGGCTCTTTTCTAAGTCATTGCTCTGCTTTGTTCAATGACCAACACTACTATTTAGTTTGTTTTTAAATTTGAATTGCCAGTGTTTTCATTTATTGTCGTATTGTTGTCTCCACATTGTATAAAAACAACAAGAAAAAAACATTTTTTAAGCTGCTGTTTAGGTGTTAAATATACTTAAAGCCAACTAAGCAAAACAATTTAAAACTAATCAAGGCATGCGCATATTCTTAATTAGAGTGACATAGTTTTTGACCACAATTTTTTTTAAATTTACCAGCACAAGGAGCAAACATATCAATATGAATGCTTGTTAGTTTATTAGTAAGACGCAGAGGTGCCCGCATACCTGCGTTACTGCGACAAGAGGTAGCTCACAGGCGCCGTGCGCGCACCCCGCGGCATACTGTCGTTCTACGAACTATGTAACTAATTTTAATACGGATATCAATAATCATATACATAATATAATGCTACACAATCAAAAGTACCGTCTTTAGGGGAGTGCATATTAAACGGCATGCATTTAATCGAACCTCTAATAATTCCCGTTTTGCGCTTCCAAAAATATTATTGGACACTCTTATATACGGTGACTGGTTTTTTTGCCGCGCGTTGTACGGTAGTTCTTACATGAACTTATGACCGGACGGGGTCAAGCGCCTCACAGCTGATTGCGCGCGAGTGTTTCGTGCAGTCTATAAATTTAATGAAGAGAAAAATGCACGGTAAAAGTGTATTGATTAATTGAGTTTGTAAAGGATTAGTCACTTAATCAAATCGCAGATAATGGTGTATTATTCTTGTTAGCTACTTACTCAGTATTCTATTGGGGTGATTGGGGTCATTCGCTAAGTAATTTAAAAAAAATCGTTTCTTTGGGAAAGTTGTTTGTTATGATGAGTACAATCAGTGTTGGCCCAAAGTTAATCTGATTAACGATTAAAAATCATTATCAAAAAAATTGATTAAGATTAATTAATCATAATCAAATTTAAAATGATTATGATTATTAATCATAATCTTTAATTTGATTATTTGATTAACTAATAACTACTTATATATTTATTTTATGTATTGGAAGAGCAACACCAACAGCTTATGCAAAACATAAATATGCTACTTCAAAAGCAGTAATAAATATACTAAAATGGAATTCTGTATAAAAAACAATTATTTCAAAATGTAAACATTCCTTATTCCAATTTCACAGACTTATACTGCGTAAACACCGGGGAGGGGGTGGGACAGAGGTACTTCGCGTTAGGTTCTCACTCTCCCACTCTCTCGTCTTTTATAGCACTAAACTACTATTAAGTATATGTTTAACACTATATGGCTGAAAGACGCTCGGTCGCACTCGGTTGGCGATATTTTTTTCAGATTTTGTAACTTTTTGTGATATTGTTTCACACAGTTATTAACTTAAAAACAAACATGAATTGTGATGATGACTCTAATAGTAGTGGTGTTTTGATGGATGTACTGGTTTGATTATAAACCAGTTTGTGTCATTAGTGATTAATGATTAACGTCAATAATCATGATTAAGATTACTTTTTTAATCATGATTATTCTAATCATGATTATTTTAATCATGATTAATGTAATCTGATTATAATTAATCAAATTAATTAATTGATTAAAAAATTAATTGATTAATGCCAACACTGAGTACAATCATGTGTTTAAGTATCGGTCAATAATTACCAGTCACATTATATAATGATTGCGCCTCTTTTTGTGAACCTAAAATAGCCAAATAGGAGTCACCAACTTGAATGCAGCGCTCGCCGGAAGCTGCCGCGGCACCGCTCGCTCCTAACCTAACCCGTTACGTACCCTAGCTTAGTGACAGCGACCAACTGTGAGATACAGAAAGTTAAAAAGAGCCTCAGTTATGAAAAAAGGTGTGCATCATTAGAAGCGCAAAAAGTTATTAAGAGGTTAATTAATTTAAAAAAAGTATCTACTATTCGAGCGTCTTATACAGGGTGTCGTTGACGTCAGGCCGGAGTCGGGTGATAGGTCGGGTCATAACAGTTACCAGAAATAAAATAAAAAGTTAAAATTTTCAGCAACAGGAGTTAAAAGACCGCCACAGGCAGCAGATTTTCTCGTTTTTTCTATTATGACCCAATATCGGCTTGACGTCGACTTACGGGACAACCTGTATAGGCCCGGTGGCTATTCTTTACTTCTCCTTTTTGTTGATGGATTATAATGGGATGAAAAACAAGACACTTTAATTTGCGGCAGTACTAACCGGAATACGAATCTAGGAATAACTTACTAATATTGGTTGACAAACAGATATCTATAACTTACTTTATTTATATCGCCTGCGTTAGTATTCTGCCTCTCTTTCCAATTTACCAGACAGTCACCGATATGTCTTATGAAAGGAAGACGTACCTTAAGATTTCAAATGGTAAAATGAAAGAATCAAACTTACTCGTTTAACGATTTCGACGCCCAACTGCTCAATAATTTCTAAGAATTGCCCTTTACAGCTCGAATACATCATTCTCTCCTTTATACTGCAGTTGTATCCGGGCATGGAGTAGATGAATACTGGGAATGAAAATGATAATAATCAATTCATATAACTCTTTAAATAAATCTTCTGACATGGAATGGTTGAATAATTAACTCAGCCAAATGAGTTGACTCAGTTGAAAAATTAGTGGCCTTTCAGACACCCAAAAGCAGTATTGTAACAACTCTCATTTGACCGCTCTTTCTCGCATCATCTTTTTTTTTATAATGGTGAGTACAAATACGTTGATCATAGACGAAAATTAGTATTATAATGTTATGAAGTTCACTTTTATAACCTCAGTTATAAAAAGTGAATGTTAGAGTTAAAAGTTATCTCCAATCCCACACCCTAAGCCGTACAATCGCATGCAGTCTGGTTGTCGCTATATTGAATTTTGATAACTGTCACGTCTTTAGATACACTCACAAGATTAAGACAAATCGATTGATGTAAGTCATCAAAATCGGCCCAGGAGTTTGGTTTCTAGAGTGCCACAAGGAACAAACATACACACATACATCGCGCAGTCGGGTAAAAATTAAACTCAATTTATAAATTAAAAAGGAAATTTAGGAATAGAATTTTGGATTTAAGTATTAAATGAAAGCAATCAATTTGTTAATGACACAAATTGGCATCCAAAGGTATGTTTTGTGAACTATTTGTAGTTTTAGATTGTTTGAATTACTAACCTATGCTCTCCATGTAGTCGCTTTCGTGCGTATGCTTGAATATATACAAGTGGTATCTGGCTTGGTCGCTCGGCACCTGCTGCGGTAACTCAGCGAGAGAAATGTTGGCCGCTTTGGATAAATGGATCTTTTCTTCTTCTAAATCTGAAATGAAAACATTATGAAATAGTATTCAGATTTGGGTCTTGATTTTTTAAATAAGCTATTTTTCAGTATCCAGCATTATAATGCCAACAGGGAGATAGTAGTTTTTTTACTTTTTGTGGTCACTTGTGCATAAAACTTTTTGTGGTCACCTGTGCATAAAAGACAACTGCAATACCAAACGCAATGCAGGTGCGTTGCCATTGCAGTGTCAAAGCTGAAATCATCTGTTGAAACCCACCCCACATTATAAAATATGGACGGTACGGATACTAGGCCTACTTCTCGAAATATTTACTTACTCCATTGGAGCGTTCACAGCACTTCACAGCCAACATTAAGTTTCAATCGGACTGTACTATCAGAGTATTCACAACCCTCATATTATATTCTTTTTTTTGTTCTTTTTTGTAGGTATAATACTGGCTAGTTTGAATAAAAACTCACCTATCTTAAATTGCAAGTAGTTGTAGGAACCTCTTTTGAGATCATGTATTCCTTGTTTGGCATCTTCAGTAATAGGGAAAGAAACACCACCCATTGTCGATTGCCTGAAATTAAGATGGAAATGTATTAAAAAAAAAAAAAAACTGATTTCAGTCACTACAACTCATTCAGTTCTAGGTTTTTTTAAATTTAGTTGATGGTGATAACAACTACCTAATTTAAGTTTAAATTGAACTAAATAAATTATTGTAGCATTCTTACAACATAGAACATGATTGTAATATTTGGCGGTATTTGAAGGTGACTCAAAATAGATTCTAAATTAACTTTTTATAAAACTATTCCTTCATGCTTCGTACGGCTGAAATCTACTGATGTGGCGACATGTCAAAACATCAAGATTTCCGTGTTGTATCTAAGTTAATTTTATAAATAATATTTTTAAATTGCCCTTTCCGGGATAAATCCCATAAAAGTCTTACAAGATACTGAAAACCGCATTAAAATCCATTTTGTAGTTTAGAAGAACCAAGACATTTAAAATGCTTTCACAATAAAACTATTTTCTTAATGTCCCTCTTCAATCTGTCGTGCCTGCGACTTTAGCAGCTTTCCTTACATTAAGTTAAAATAGGTGTAAAAAAAAAAAAAAAGTCTATTGAGAGCTTCCGGTCGGCACCAAGTGCAAAGGGTAACTGATAGAAATCCGACGACTGACGAACGAAATACGAAGTTTGCAGAGGGACATTAAGAAAATAGTTGTACCATAGCTAGAATGGATAAATAGCTTACCTAGCATCAGTTCCATAGTTAGTGTCGTGTTCACTCTCCTGCAGTTCTTTCAAGGCCTCCTCCCGGTTGGTGAGCGGGGCGGGCGCACTCACCCCGGTCAAATGAGCCTGGTAGCCTTTCAGACTGACTTCGTTCTATAAATAGAATGGTTATAATATAAATAGTGAACAATGAAGTCATTCATCACGCCTTTAGGAAGGACAAAAGGAAACTCAACCGCAAACTCAAAGCATTTATTTCAATTAAACTATTTACGGGCACTTTTGAATTGTCAAGGAGTCGGTCAGTAAGAAATATGGAGCTAGTTGCCCATCATCATCATCATCATCATTCATTTTTGTAAAACTGTATATCTGCAAGATTTTGCTGAACGTTGATGTTTTGGTAGGTATTGACCCAAGCTATCACCTCTGCAGTATGTCGTGCTATTTACTGGACACCCTTTATATTAGTTACATCATTAAAGTTGATCCTATAGGTTGGAACGATGTACAAAAACCGTACACGTTAAGAGCGTCCAGAAACAGCTTCAGTTAAGTTTTTGTACCTATTGTGAGTTTATATGATGTGCCATTTTTCTGAGGTATACCTATTAGGATCTGATAGCCTGATGCTTCTTATAGCCCAATAGGGATGATGACAATTTTTTTACATTTAACTCAAAAAAATATTTGTTTAAATGGTGCGAACAATATTATAAAAAGTATAAAAACTTTAAAAAAAAACAAGCTAAGTTTTAAACGTTTTAAAATAAGTTTTAGACAAGGACAGCACTATCGCAGAAAAGACGTCACGACTATGTAACTTCATAGTAGCGTCATATTTCGGCCGGACCGCCGACAAGGACGGGAATAATCCGCTCCAAAAAATTTTAAAGCGTGTAGCTTAGTCATATTTACATCGATTTAACCGATTTTATCTCATTTATACTATGCCATTTTTGAAATTACATAATTTGTTTGTTCATTTTTAATATTAGTAATCATCCCTATTGTAGACGTAAGCCTCTCTGATAGAGATTTATCTGTTACAATACAGGGCCAAATTCATTCAGAGGTTGTTGACACTAGTTAATAAAAACATTTTGTATTTGTTTTATCTTGTTTTGATATCAATAGCCATCACGACTGCGGAGTTTCGCTAGATAATTCTATTTGACCTTGTGTGTCGTTTATAATTCATGCAATATTAAAATATATAGCGGTTCAATTATGTATTATATTATTAGATAGATTGATAATTTAATGATATCAGATATCAGCATAACAACATTCAATTCAGTAACTCACTAGATTTCTAATCTAAACTTATCACAATGTGAGCCTCGAAAATCAACAATAAACTTCTTATACCATTGTAAAGGACAAACTTTGATGATTCAGATTTTTGCAACTGGAATAGCAGCAGTTATAACAAAATCAGCAGAATTCTAAAGAAAATGATGCAATTCTTGTTTGTCGGGAGGTCATTGCTCTTTTCGTTATTAGAAAACATTACACTGTTTTCGTTATTAGAACATATAAATAATATTGACTTTTTGGCACGGAAATTGCTGCCAAACACACTATCAAAATTATATATCCACTGTGACCACCAAACAAATTGCCAATCGTTAATCACTTATTCAAGAAGGTAATTATTTAAGATATTTCCCTTCAAGATGCTTCAATGCACTTTAGCTTGCATTGGTCTATAAGTTGTATGAATAGTACTACCTTTACAGTGGCATGCATTTCATCCTTAATATGTGCAGATCCAAACTCCTGTTTGAGCGTGGCCTTAGTCGAGGCATACAACATCTTATGTCTGACCGGGGCACTGTCTGGAGACCAGCTAAGGAGCAGCCACTCGTGTCCGAGGGAGTTTGTTGAGTCAAATCTGAAAGACCAGAAAAAATATGAGCTCCCACTATATCTCAAGAAAATATTTAATATAGAAGGGTTTAATTAACATTTTTCTTTTTACTCTTTTTTCTTTCTGTACTGGGGTGATGGTATGAATATCAGAAAAAATAGAAAGAAATAAAAAAAAAGAATTTATTTGAACACAGTTCGTGAAACACAAAATACAAATGACAAATAAAAAAAAACAACAACAGTGTGTGCCTCAGGGCTTCGCCAAAAAGTTTATTTCAGCATTAATGCCAGACAGATACTGTCTGACGCTGGTTTTCTAATGAACCTGGGACAAGTGACGGGGAGTTTGTTTATTTATTTAATTTAATAAATAAACCAGCAACCAAAGCATTAAAAAACGAAAACAACAAGAACTGTCTCAGTAAAACCTGCTTTTATACTGTAGCTTCATGGTGTTATACATTTGAGGCAGCAAAGAATGTAAAATCCTCAAACGTCCAACCACCCGCATATACAATATATAATTTCGAGACACAACAGGAATTATGTTTTAAGCTTAGTATTGCAGGCATTTCATATATGTGAAACATTATCAAATATTTACATAGTACATTATTGTATTGTAATGAATTCATAGTAACAGTTTACGATAGATGTCCTCACCCTGCACATAGTTGAAGCGAGACGACTTAATGGACATTTCAGTTTTTACCGGTCTCGGGAGGGGAGTGATGTGGCGGCATCTACACCGCCACATGCGAACAACGCATCACACTGACGTCTCACAAATCCTGCATCGCGCAAGCAGAGTTTACCGCTCCAGCTAGCATATATACAACTTCCCGACAACAGTCATCGGGCAGTTGCCCACCAGATACGACATCCATCTGGTCGGAGGATCCTCCTTTTTCCAAGAGTATGAGTGAACTTGTTGAACACCCTGTTCCTCATATCTCTTCAAGTACTTTATAAAATTGTGAGTAAAGAGAGCCCACAAACACAGGTTATTAGAGAACATATTCTTAGGGTAAAAATTACTGACCTGTATAAAATGTAACATGGCATTTCTTCTACTACCAATGAAGGTAAATATTTGTCGAAGTCTTGTTCCCAAGAGTGCTTTGTCGGGTAATACTTGGATAATACCAGCTGCTCTGAAATTCAATACAATAATAATATGACTATTGTAATAATAAAAATTTAATGGATAATACGGTCCCTAATTGGGAAGCCAAATGTAATATTAAAAATTAAAAGAATAGGTGTGTGTGTGTGTGTGTGTGTGATCTCCTAAAAAAAAAAGTATGTTATTGTAAGAAATTAAATTTCGGGCGCCGTGGAGCGACACACTATTAATAGATAGCCAGATAAATAAAGTTGGAGAGATTGGACCATTAATCTTAGGATGGGGGCCTGTGGATGTCAATGGTGATTAAAAGACTCACTACCTTGAACGTTCCCAGTTTATTGTACCTTTAGCCTAATGTATACTATTATATTAATATAAAGTTTACTTGCTATATCATCATTGCATCTTTGTAACTTTAAATTCGCAGCTGAAGGCTGTTATGTTCTATAGGAAAAAAAGATAAAAAATATGTAACTTGAAGCTTGACCCCGAGAGCCGGAAGGTGGTACCTCTCAGGTAATCAGCCCCCGTGGAAGGCCAGTAGAAATTTATTTGAAGTAAAGGTGGAATAAGCACCCACAGCTGTAGGCTGTGGACAAAAAGGAACTCTGAGATGTGTTTTCACTCCGAACTCGGACACGCGGGGACGCATCGACCAACGAAAAACTTACCGCTTATTCCAGGTATATAAACTCGCGTCTCCCTCGGTGTACCGTGAAGATATTTGGTATAAGAGACGTAGGGAGGCGACGAGGAAACCTGCGAAAAACCGTAAGATGGTCACAAACGAACCGCCATCGTCGAAGGAAATTTTCTCTCGAAAAGAGCAACTTACCAAAAATCGGATCGAAATATCCACCGGGACCATTCCACGGGTCCTTTGGTTTAGGATTAGGGCATTAAAGCGCCACAATAAACTAGATTAGTTACGATTCCATTCAGGAAAAATCAAGAGACATGTCACATTGACCAACAAAGATCGCAAAAGTGACCTGTCCAATTTTGACGTCCAAAAATGTCATACGAAATGTATCACAGATAAAAAAAAAAAAATTAAGAAATCGTTCCGAAATCGACTACAATCATCAATACATGTAACGGTGTAAAAAAACTCGTTACATTACATCCCTCCCCGAAAAAAAAATAAAAGAAAGCAATTTCTTTTATGCCAAAAAAACAACGATCAAGGTAAAACGAACAGTTTCCCAAAAAAAACAGGAAATATAAACAGCGTGTATACAAACAACACTTACAGGTGCAGACTAAATACTAGCACAACCGACCCATAATGTCAAAAGAACCACAAGAGTACAGTTAAGCACCTTCGCCACTGACTAACAAGTTAAATCCGAGTTCTACTATAGAATCAGTTAAGTGCAGCAGTCGCTTAACACTGTAAAACAATACAACAGAACTATACCCAATTGAGTGCGGTTGGGCACCATCGCCACCGACTAACAAGTATAAAATTCTAAAAAGACAAAAAAAATACCAATACAAATTCGGTTAGGCACTATAGCCGCCGACTAGCAAGTATAAAGCTTTACAAACAAACAAAAAAAATACTAATAAGAGTTCGGTTAGGCACCATAGCCGCCGACTAGCAAGTATATGTTTAATGTAACAGGATAAAAAGAATATTAATTCGAGTACAGTTAAGCGCAAAGGCCGCTGTTTAACGAGATTAATCCAAAAAATTATATATGAGTGCAGTTAGGCACCATCGCCACTGACTAGCAGGAACAAATTATAACTGTGAGAAACAGTATAGGAACCTTCACATCTCTAAAGATGCAAAGAAAAAAGATGTTGTGATCGGCTCAACTCCACCAACTTTCCGGGCACAAACAAAAAAAATGTTGTGATCGGCTCAACTCCACCAACTTTCCGGGCACAAACAAAAAAAATGTTGTGATCGGCTCAACTCCACCAACTTTCCGGGCACAAACAAAAAAGAAATCACTGTGTTCTTCCTAAGTGCACCGCGAAATATTCCGGGTGACAGAGTCACTATAGGAGCACAATGATCAAAAAAAAATAGGTAAACCTCTACAAGTGTAAACAAAACGTACAAAGGTAGTAGGCACCAATTCAGGAATTGCATGCAAAAATTTACAAAGGAAAATTGCATACAAGACTGTTTAAAAAAAATATACATGATAATAATAGTATAATAATAAGATCTTTCGATATGGAAAATGTATCTGTGTGGGTTGAAGAAGTTTATAAAAAATGTCCTAAGTTGTAATTTAGAATGTTAAATCAAGATTTTAATAAATTTATAAGAAGTTACCTATCATACATCTACATTCAAACCACCGATAACCTATCATCCATCCCAACGTGCATCACACTATCAAAAGTGGCCTTCAATCAAAATCATCAAAAACAAGATTAACAATGAGAAACCAAATTAAAATTTAATTATATCCTTAACATGATAACGACCAGACGTTCCCTTATTAAGGTCTTTCAGAATATAAACATTATCAGAGATCTTTTCAATAATTTTACATTTAATAAACTTAGGAGCAAGTTTTGCCGAAAAATAAGTAGGTGCATGAGATTGAACGAAACTTCTTCTCCACACGACATCACCCACATCAAAAGAAATGACTTTGCGACCTTTGTTATAATAGCGAGCATTACGCTGATAAGCCTTTAATAAATGAGTTTGTACTTTAACAAAAATATTACTAAGTGAATTGAGAGAATCGGCATAGTGAACTCTATTGGAAATTTCCAGTTCATCTATGTTATCGATAGAATTACTAAAACGATGTAAAGAAGCATCAAAAATAAGTTCTCTACCAAACATCAAAAAATTAGGTGTGAAATCTGTGGCCAGATTAACACTATTATTCAAAGCTAGTTGAATATTAGGTAAATATTTAGACCAAGTTCTATGATCATCTTTGACAAAACAAGATATGCAAGTTTCAACAGTTTTATTATATCTCTCAACAGTATTATTTTGAGGCGTGTATAAAGTATTATAAAATATTTTAATAATGTTAAAACCCTTCAAAAACTCTACAAAATGTTTAGAAGTGAATTGTGTACCATTATCACAAACAATTATTTTGGGACAACCAAATTTAAGAAATATTTCTTTTTCAAAAAGTTTATTTATTACTCTAGTAGTAGCATTTATCATAGGAAAAATCCAGCAGTATTTAGTGAAAACATCAACAACTGAAAGAATATATTTATGTCCAGAATAAGATTTAGGCAATATACCTATAATGTCTACTGAAAGCATCAACATAGGACGATCAACTTTTTTAGGGTTAACCATAATACCAAAAGGAGGTTGAGTGGTATGTTTATAAGCTTTACAAGTATCACAAGCAAGAATATATTTTTGAACATCATTAAACATCCCTTTCCAAAAATAGTGTTGTTTTAATTTATTTAAAGTTTTATGAATACCTAAGTGTCCAGAATTAATATCATCATGATTAGAACGAATTGTATCTAATATGTGTTCTTTAGGAATAACTATCTTCCAATTAAGATTACTATTAGGATCAAACTTACTTTTACAAAACCTATATAAGGCTTTATTTTCTACTCTAAAGTTCTTATATCTGCAAGGAGACTTTTGACAATTAATAAATACTTTTTTATACCAAGGATCATAAATATCATCATCGGGTAAGACTAAATTATTTTCAGAGATTCCTATAGTAGCTATTTCAATACGAGACAAAGCGTCTGGGACTAAATGTAAAGAACCTTTTTTATGAACTATATCAAAAGTAAATTGAGAAATTCTAGCAGCCCAACGTGCTAAGCGTCCACTAGGATTGCTAAGACCTAAAAGCCACTTTAAACTAGCATGATCAGTTATTACTGTAAACTTCATTCCTTCAATATAAGGTCTTAAATGTTCTATTGAAGCTAAAATATCAAGTAATTCACGTTCTGTAGTACTATAATTGCGTTCACATTTATTGAGTGATCTAGAATAGAACGCAATAGGATGTTGATCTCCATTATCATCCTCTTGACTCAAAACACTACCAATGCCAACAGAACTGGCATCACAATGTAAAAAGAAAGGTTTTTCAAAATTAGGGCATTGCAAAACCGGAGCAGTAATTAACGCTTGCTTCAACTCATCAAACGCAATCTCAGCTTCATCATTCCAACAAAGTGGTTTCTTAGAATTCTTACTTCCCGCCGTTAATTTAGTCAGAGGAGAGGCAATATCAGCAAATTTACAAATGAATCTACGATAGTATGAGCATAAACCTAGAAAACTACGAAGCTGTTTAACAGATTCAGGACGTGGGAAACTTTTAATGGTATCTAATTTAGAAGGATCAGTATGCAAACCATTACTATCAACTATATAACCAAGATAGCGGAGTCTATCTTTACAAAAATTACACTTTTTCAAATTAACTGTCAAACCAGCATCTTTCAGTATACTGTAAATTTTATGTAGATACTCTCTAAGTAAATTAAAATCCGAATTTACGCAAATTAAATCATCTAAATAACAAAACACAGTATTATCGAATTCAGGTCCAAAAAGTTTATCTACAAGTCTCTGCAGTTCAGCAGGTGCGTTGGTTAGACCGAAGGGCATACGGACAAACTCGAAAAGTCCTTTTCCCGGAACTACAAAAGCAGTCTTTTCTCGAGAAGATTCTTCCAGGGCTATTTGCAAAAATGCTTTAGAAAGGTCAATGGTACTAATAAATTTAGCTCCCCCAAGGTTATCTAAAATTCTAGAGGTATAAGGAAGAGGGTAAGAATCTTTTACAGTTACTGAATTTAAACGTCTTGAATCCAAACACAATCTGGTACTACCATCCCTCTTTTCTACAGCTAAGACAGGTGAACACCAAGGCGATTTAGAAGGTTGGATGATTCCTTCCTTTAATAAGACTTCTACTTCATCAAAAAGTTCCTTCTGCTTTGCAGGACTTAAAGGCCAATATCGTTGTTTAAAAGGTTCGCTAGTAACATTAATTTTATGTTGAACAAGATGAGTAAGACCTAAGCCTCTCTTTTCATAAGAAATATCTTCAAAGAGTGAAACAGTATCATTTAATTTTTGTTTCTCAGCAGGAGAAAGTTCACTAACAGAGGTGACTGAACAAACTTGAACTGTATTGCATCGAGCATAAGTTATATTTTTCCATAAATCCTTAGCCAAATCGAATTTTAACCAAAAATCAAATCCTAAAATGAAATCAGGTTGGAAAGAAGGTATAATTTGAAAATTAATAATTTTAGTTAAATTATCACAAGTAACAGGTAATTCAATGGTACCAATAATTCTTTGTGAAGAACCATCCGCCGTATAAGCAGAGCTAGAAACAGAATTTATTTTATAACCTAACTGTAAGAATTGCCTATGACTATTGGAACCCAAAATACAACTATTTGAGCCACTATCTAATAAACCAGAAAAAGTATGGTTATCTACGGAAAATTGTAAATAAGGTCTAGTATCGTTATCTTTAACAAATAAAACAGGAGCTGATCTATAAATTTTGAAAAATGTCTTTAAGTAATCTAACCAATTCGCAAAATCTCTGTTACGAGTAGCATCGTCAGGTTTGTGATATTTAGCAAAATTTTCTTTCATCGAGACGCTCGCGGTTATGTCAGTAACAACAGGGGCTCGATGCGACCTAATCAGTTTTTTGACTCGCTAGAGCTTTTCTTTACGTTACAAACATCACAACTCTTAGATGTAACTCCAACCTTTTGACAATTAAAACAAATTACGCCAGGTATGGAAGTACAATGCTTATAATGATGTCCATCTCTTTTGCACTTTAAACAGGATAAAACCGCATTAGACTTAACAGTAGGTTTTTCAGTTTTAAGAGTTTTATGACTTACAAAAACTTCAAGCTCTTTTGCAAGAACAAGAAATTGTTCCACAGAATCTATAGGTTTACCAAATATAAAAGGTGTGTAAATAGGTAGCATGTTATGTTTAATAATAGTAACCAAAACCGCATCAAACAATAGCGAAGAAAGACGACTAGCCATGTCCAGTATTTCTGTAATAAAGTCTGGAAGAGATTCAGAACTCTTTTGTTTCCTTGTACGAAGATCATGTTCCAAAAAATAGTCGAAGTCCGGCCTGTCAAAACGTTTAAGCAAAGCAAGCTTAAGCTCACGCCAGGATGGAATACGAAAACGAACTGTGCGGAACCATTTCAGAGCAATACCACTAAGCAAATCCGTGAATGAACCAACCAACAAAATTTCGTCAAAATTTTTGTATAAAAAGTATTCTTCAACTTCAGTAATAAATTCCCTAACACAAGATTTCCCATCGAATTTAATTCTACTCTTTTTCAAATCAGGCAACTTAATTGCAGATGGCAAGTTCTTCTTAATATGATCATTAACCAAAACATTCATAGAATTAAACGAAGGCAGAGCGTGCAAAGCAAAAGCTGAGGAAGAGTGTGCAATCCTTTCAATATGATCAAAAGGGTGTGGTACTTCTGTCAAATTAATCATGTCCGGAGCAGTTTGTGCAACATTAGGATCTGCGCAAGCGCCATCAGATTCTATGTGGTCTTTAGCAATAGGCGGAAAAGACTGGTCTTCATTAGCCATCATGAATAAACTAAACGAAAATTGATGAGCAAAGCAAGATGTAAATTTAAAAAAAAGTGAAATATTTGAGGGTAAGTGTAAAATATTTTCTAAGTTTTTTTTTTGTTTTGATGAAACTATCAGTAAAAAGATGCAATAATAATTTACAGGATAATTTTAAACTACTTAAAGTAAGGTTACCAAGTTAAACCAAAGTTTACTTAAGATTAAATATGAAACAAAAACTTCCAAAGTTGTAAAATACTTGAGGTTAAAAAGATATGTTCAAAGTTTGTTTTGATGAAAATTTCAAGTTTAAAAAATGCAGTAACAATTTACAAGATCAATTCAAGTTACTAAAAGTAAGATTACTTAGTTAAACTAAAGTTTGCTTTAGATTAAATATGAAACAAAGTTTCACCGCACTTAATTTACACTGTTGAGACACTTAGATAAAACAAACTGTCTTACCATACAAAATGTTGGTTTTGTAAGAGAAAAGAAGAAGTAATGCTGTAACCATAAACATTTAACATACACAATAGTACAAAATACAATAATGTTAGTAGAAAATACTGTTTACTTAAAAGCAAACATCCAAAGAATTTAAGTTTTAAATTACAACATTGTACAATAATGTGTTACTACAAAATATCAAGATGCAATGAATCAATAACAAAATAAGTAAGCTAAATTCAAGTCCCTGTTCGCTTGAGCGACAAATGTAATAATAAAAATTTAATGGATAATACGGTCCCTAATTGGGAAGCCAAATGTAATATTAAAAATTAAAAGAATAGGTGTGTGTGTGTGTGTGTGTGTGATCTCCTAAAAAAAAAAGTATGTTATTGTAAGAAATTAAATTTCGGGCGCCGTGGAGCGACACACTATTAATAGATAGCCAGATAAATAAAGTTGGAGAGATTGGACCATTAATCTTAGGATGGGGGCCTGTGGATGTCAATGGTGATTAAAAGACTCACTACCTTGAACGTTCCCAGTTTATTGTACCTTTAGCCTAATGTATACTATTATATTAATATAAAGTTTACTTGCTATATCATCATTGCATCTTTGTAACTTTAAATTCGCAGCTGAAGGCTGTTATGTCCTATAGGAAAAAAAGATAAAAAATATGTAACTTGAAGCTTGACCCCGAGAGCCGGAAGGTGGTACCTCTCAGGTAATCAGCCCCCGTGGAAGGCCAGTAGAAATTTATTTGAAGTAAAGGTGGAATAAGCACCCACAGCTGTAGGCTGTGGACAAAAAGGAACTCTGAGATGTGTTTTCACTCCGAACTCGGACACGCGGGGACGCATCGACCAACGAAAAACTTACCGCTTATTCCAGGTATATAAACTCGCGTCTCCCTCGGTGTACCGTGAAGATATTTGGTATAAGAGACGTAGGGAGGCGACGAGGAAACCTGCGAAAAACCGTAAGATGGTCACAAACGAACCGCCATCGTCGAAGGAAATTTTCTCTCGAAAAGAGCAACTTACCAAAAATCGGATCGAAATATCCACCGGGACCATTCCACGGGTCCTTTGGTTTAGGATTAGGGCATTAAAGCGCCACAATAAACTAGATTAGTTACGATTCCATTCAGGAAAAATCAAGAGACATGTCACATTGACCAACAAAGATCGCAAAAGTGACCTGTCCAATTTTGACGTCCAAAAATGTCATACGAAATGTATCACAGATAAAAAAAATAAAATTAAGAAATCGTTCCGAAATCGACTACAATCATCAATACATGTAATGGTGTAAAAAAACTCGTTACACTATGCTGACAAAAAGAGATTGCTGCCGACACAAGTCAACTATGCAGCAAGATTTTATTTTCAAAATAAAACAATTTTGGGTTAGTTACACCATCTATAACTCCAGAATGGAAGGCTGAAATTAAGTTAATATTCTGAGGCGGTACAAAGTTCGTCAGGTCAGCTAGTTGGTTTTAAACAACACATTTACATATAAAAATCCACATGATGCCGGTGTTTTCTATCTGATTACTCTCGAGATGAAACACTGAAAAAATCTTAATCACAGTGTCTTTTAAAGTCCAGAAATTATCTTGGTCAGGTCATATGAGGACCGTGCAGATTAGTGTCTGAGATGGTCTTTTGAGGAAAGAACCACACAGATTGGGAGTTCACCAGTGCAGCTGTTTATTAACTGAAGCAGAGAATTACTTGCAGTTGACAAGTAATCCTCTGCTTACAATGATAGGTAACCTTTTAAATACATACATACATATACTCCCACCTTCTTCCCATGTCATATATGCATGCTGGTTGCAAGTAGTATGCACCTGAAGAACACCACCAACCGTAACCCTTTATTCTTTTTGTAAATTGGCTTTTAAAGATGGTCTATCAATGCATCCTGCTTGATCAGGTATGCCATAACTTGCAGAAATCACCTGGGTATTTGGCTATAAAAAGACAAATAATTTTGTTAAAACCATACCATTTTCTATGCTGATTTTCAACACTCGAATTTTTCCATCTCTACATTTTCCCAAATATTTCTTCAACTCTGCATTGGCTGCAATTAAAATATGAATTATTACAATTTCATCTACACCTACACCAGGCTTGTGGTGGATTATGGCCCACTCTCTCTAACAGTAAGGAGGCTTAAGTCCCAGAAGAGCAAACATTAAGCTTATTATTACTGTTAGTGGTTGCAATACAGGTTTCGTTAAAATGTCCCTACAGGGCAAGGCCTTGTGGAGTTTAGCTTTAGACACAAAATTCAGCTTTTCACATTCAATTGGTAGAATAGATACTTAGAATTTTCTGATAGCAAGGAATTAGAGATGATGACTTAGTGACTCAGAGCATTTTACTTATTACTGTATTTTAGATTATTAAGTATGTGCTAGGTAAATAAATTCTGCGTTTGATGTTATTGAGAATATTTTGTTCTGTTAACCTTCATAACTAAAATGACTTCATTAATCATGTATAACATACTTTATTGAATAATTAAAGTGACTTTCTCTAGTTAGAACTAACTACTTTGTAGTCAGTATATTTCTTGCTGTGTTTCAAATTTACAGTGCTACATATCTACACACATACAACAATGTAAGCACCATTGTTATTCAGTAAGTATACATTTGTGATATCAATTTTGAAATTCCATTTATATCAAACCTTGTGGAATCAACCAACCTTTATGAAATTTGGCGTGGGGGATCTGGTTGGCAGCCAGAGTAACGTAATTTCTAAAAATATGCTAGATTTCATTTGGTTCTTCGCCTTGAAAACGGACACAAAATGTTTTTGCCGGGGTTATTAGCATATTACGTGGTTTATTTTGAAATAGGTGGATAACTGTATATTTTCGTACCTTGAATTCCCGTTTGATGAGACATTATGATGTTACTCTTAGAGTTATCTTACAATACACACACTCAGCAAAGCAATGTAATTCGCAAATAACCTTTAAATAAACTGTATTAAAAGAAATTAAATAATAAAATTATAGCCAGCGATCTGTAGAGGTATTTGCTTGACAATTTGACATCATCATGACAGAAATCAGAATTGACAGTTATGGAATGAAATTGGTCATTGTCAGTCAGCCATAGACCAAGGCCGCATTCCGAGTTAGACCATAATCGTTGACAGCGCTCACATCGATAATTGGCGTTCCGATTTAGTTATCACGATAATGACAGATGAGAGCTGTCAACAATTTGCTCACAGTGATATTATTAAAGGGCATGGTCGGCGTTATCGCAAGATGGCGCATGTCATGACGTCATCTATGACGATTCACGGGACTCGTTATCGCGCTCACGCTAACTAGGAACGGGTGTCAGCGCGCTCAAATCAATTACAGCTCAATTCGGAATGCGGGGCAAGACAGCTGTCATTGTCAAATCGAATATCAAATCTATCTGACTTCAAATCGGCCCGAGAACTCGAAACTTTGTCATTATAACTTCATTCTATAAACGAAGTTTTATATAAATTCGTATAATATTCATAAATATATTTTTTATCTTTGTTTTGAAAAGCCCCTAGAGGTGGTACCTACAAATGACCATGTAGTTTACATCTGTAATTTTTGACGTGATTAAGTCGTGAATTTGCTGTCTTAGTAGGAAGCCATAAAAAAAACTGATGATAAGAAAATCGGAGGATATTTCTTCATCCAAAATATAATGACACCACTCGATAACTAAATAATCAAAGAATTTGTTATGTCGATTCAATACTGTGACAGCACGACCTCTACCCACCTCAGAAACTCTTTTCACTCTCTTCACAGAAACTCATTACAAGCTTTACGTTTACGTATTCACGTATAACACACGGCCGTGTCCACAACATAGCCACACCCCCTTTTTTCGAGTTTGCTGCGTTGTTACTATATTTCCTATTAGCTTTATTACCAATTGTAACTTAATTAACATAAAAATAAACTTCTAACCTTCTACGGCTTACTTTCCATCAGTAGCGTAATTATTAACTTTTCCATCGAGTCCTACCTTTCATGTAGATAACTGTACGTAACGTAAATGGTCACCTTATTAGAAAAGGATACTACAGTTCAGTTTTCCAAAGAGTTTTCTCTTTCAAGATCGAACAGCATTAATTCCATGCAACTGACCAACGAACGAATGTCAAACATGTGTGAAATATTCTATGGATTTGTTATTAGTTCCATAATCTGCCGTCTCGAAATATATCAAGAGCTCATTTAAAACGCGTTTAAGTGCTGTCAGTGTTAAAATGATTATGGAATATTGATACTGACAGCTCTTGAACTGGGTTTATAACACAGCGTACTTTTATAAATTGGTTTAAAAGTGCTGATCGCGTTCAATTTCTTCGGCACTTAGTGCCGATTTCACCAATGAAATTGAACGCGTTTAGCACGTCCAAAATGCGTTCAACAGCTGTCAGTGTCAATATTCCATAGAAAATAATGACACTGACAGCTCTTAAGCCTAGTTTAGAGTTTCCCGTCCACCGCCTCCTTTAGATTGCCCGCATCTGCATGATGCAGTGCGGCGCATACCGCCGCACTGCATCATGCAGATGCGGGCAATCTTTTTGATCTTCGCATCCGCATGCGCAGGCGACGACTGGACCGCCGGCGGGATCGTGACGGAAGAGGCGCCGGCGGCGGCGGGAGCCGCCCTCTGGGCAGCGAACTGCCGCTCGAGCTCCTCGAGCTTGGATCGGAGACGGCCATTCTCCTCCCAGAGCCTCGCCGTCTCCTCTGTGCTGGTGCGGTTCACGAGGAGCTCGACAGCCTCCTTTATCCCGTCCACCGCCTCCTTTAGGGCACGAATGTACGTCCCCCTCAGGTAGCCTGATTTGGTGGCAACCGTCATGACGACATCCACGCTGTCCAGCACCTGGTTACTGAGCGCCACCCCGGTAACGCTCCCTCCGGCTGCCATCCGGGCAGAGCGCCGCTCCTCGTTCCGACTGGCCATTTCAGCCACCACGTCGGCTGCGGTAGCCTTCCCCTGCGCCCTCTTGGCAGCGTTTGCCTCCGCCCATAGGCCTAAGCCTATGCTCGCGAGGTCCTCTCTCCCCAGCTCGGCGTCGCTCCCCGCGCTCTCCGACGGAGCTGGCGACGCAGCCGGCGATAAAGCCGGCGATGGGACCGGCGCAGCAGGGTGCGTGAAGCGGCTCAGCGGGTCACACCCCGGCTTTGCAGCCGCACGACCCCGACCACTCGTCACCTTGGGCGCTTTTGGCGCCGGGAGGATTTCCTCATCCGTCTTCCTCTTAAGCAGCGCCTTGCCGCGCCTGCTCAGGTCCGGATCCGATCTACTGTGGTCCCCGGAGGGACCGGAGCCTCCTCGGCTCTGGTTGCCATCACAGGTGGCATGCGGCTCTATAACCGATGTGATTTTAGATGCCATCAATAAAAAAACTGGCTTCTGTTGCTTGGGACGAGGTGTGGCGACACACTATGGATACGGATGTAGAGAATAAAGTGGACATCTTCTATAAAACAATTCAAGAAATAATTGATGAATTCACTCCACTCACGCGCATACGTAACCATCGATATCCCGTATGGTACAGCAGTCCGTTGATCAAATGTTTAAAAGAAAAAGCTAAATATCATAATCGTTTAAAAAATACAAGAATTTGATGGATAAATTTACGTATGAGTTGCTTAGAAATAGATGTGAGTTAATGAACAGAGAGTGTCTCCGGAATTTTAAAAATAATGCTGCTGTTACCCTCCGTGACAAGCCAAAACATTTCTAGTCCTATGTAAATGGTTTAAGTCCAATAGCAGTTCGCTACCGAACCGTATGACATAAGATAACAAACAAGTTAATGGTGGTCAAGAAATATGTGAACTGTTCGCACAACATTTTAACTCAGTGTATTGTAAGTTACAAAGAGCTCCCAAGTCCAGTAAAGTAAACACGGATCCCTGTAACACTCCTTCTCTCTGTAAAATAGTTTTATCTGATTCAGAAATTCTAAAATCACTGATTTAGACGTCAATAAGGGCGCTGGACAGGACGGAATACCACCTATCTTTCTAAAAAAAATGTGCTGAATCTTTGCTATACCCGCTATCTAAGATCTACAACTGTTCCCTGAGTCTGGGTATTTTCCCAAGTAAATGGAAAATCGCTCGTATTACCCCGATCCTCAAAAATGGCGAAGTTTCTGATGTGTCAAATTACCGACCTGTCTCCATTCTTTCATCCTTTGGTAAAGTTTTTGAATATCTAGTCGTGATATTTTTTTACTGGCATGTGAAGCAGCAGATACATCCTGCACAGCATGGTTTCCTTCCAAAGAGGTCCACTTCATCAAATCTTTTGTGTTTTACTAGTGACATAGCAGATGCACTCGACGATGGGAAAGAGGTACACGCTGTGTACACGGATTTCAGTAAAGCGTTTGATTTAATTGATCACAAAATTCTTCTTAATAAGATAACAGACATGGGTATTCATGGGCCATTACAGCGATGGTGTGAGTCCTATTTGAAAAATCGGACACAAATGGTAGTTGTTCAAGGTTTTAAATCACAGACAAACGTTATACCATCAGGAGTGCCTCAGGGTTCGCACATGGGGCCTTTATTGTTCTTGATCTTTATAAATGATTTGGCAAGTAAGATAGAATGCATGTTTAATATGTACGCCGATGACCTAAAATTGTACCAAACAGTAAACTGTGCTGAAGACTCAGTAAAATTGCAAACTGAAATCGATAAAGTATCCGTATGGTGTATCGAAAACCACATGCTTTTGAATGTTAATGAATGTAAGCATATAAAGTTTAGGAGAAAAAGACATCCAACTGATGCAATTTACTCAAATGGTAATGTACCCCTAGAAGAAGTGTCTTGTATTCGCGACTTAGGCGTAATTATGGATTCCCAACTTAAGTTTAGACATCATATTGATAATATAGCTCAGAAAGCCTCTCTCGTCTGTCAGGATTTGTAGCGCGACAACTCTAGGAATTTAGGGATCCAACAGTCACAATACCAGTATTTAACTGCATAGTTCGCAGTGTGTTGGAGTATGGAAGCCAAGTATGGAATCATACTTATGATGTCTACTCTAGTAAACTAGAGCGAATTCAAAAACGGTTTTTGTACCAACTATCTTATGTTAAAAACCAATGTATCAAACCTCAAATCCTATGTATCAAAGTTAGAATACTTCGGTATGACCACTTTATGCTCTAGAAGAAAAGCTGCGGATATCGTATACTTGTATAAATTGATCAATGCCCACGTAGATTGTGAAAGTTTGCTGGAGAGTATTCAACTTGCTGTTCCACGCCAGAGCAGTCGTTTATGCAATAGGCGTACATTTGTGATGCCTCATTGCAAAACAAATATAAAACAACACGCTCCATTTTATAGAAGGTTTTCCAGCTACAACGGTATGAGGCAGCATTTTGATATTTTCTCCGGGACCTTATTATCTGCCAAACGTTAGATTAAGATGTGCCTGTGTAACCATTCGACTAATAACAATTAGTCCAATGGAAACTTATTATTTAATTTGTGATATATTTTAAACTAATTGTATCTAAATCACACATTTGTGCATGCTGTGTTCACTATTTTAGGGCATGCAATGTTGTATGTGTTATTTTTATTTATTCCTAGTATGTAAGTTTTATTGTATTGCCCGATTTGTGAACCAATAAAAAAAAACGAAGCAACGAACATTACGTGGTTCAAGTAGGTTCTAGAGAAGTCGCTATTTCTCTCGATCGTCTCAAACCGTCGCGTCGCGTCGTTAAAAGGACGTGAGATTTGACATTTATAACTTTTTTGTCGCCAAACTATATAATAATAAAAACATCTTTGAGAAATTAGAAGTTCAGTGAAGTGTTCTGTGTTTAAAAAAAAACCAACGAAACAAACAATTCTGTGGTTTTCTCACACTAAAATGTCAACTTTGAACTTAGTTATTTATAAGTTATCGTTACCACAGTTTAAGCACACACAGGCGTGCTTTTGTTTTTGTGTACATTCTTATTGCCTCATGTTAGCAGTTTAAGCACCCACATGCGTGCTTTTGTTTTGTGTACATTCTTATTGCCTCATGTTAGCATGGTGTCTTATTGTTTAATTTAAGAGTTAGATAAAGTTATAAAAAATTCCATATTCCATTCCATATTAATAAATCTAATGTTTCAAGCAAAACTGCGCGATTTCTCAAGAATTCCAGAAAGCTTTCTAATGAGATTGTTTTATCTTTATCTATATGACCTTTTTCTTCCTCCCAATGTCGATAAGTCCTTGAATCTAACTTGTGGGTAACTGTATAGATTATCAACGTATCCCAAAACTTAACTGGCTCACCTAAAGATTCTAATGCACGTAGGTTTTTGTTTAAATTATCAATGATGTTTTTTATATTATCCGAGGATTCTTTATTAACCACTTCAATGTTAAATAAGGCTGACACATGATTTTGAATGAGAAGCCGCTTGTTATTAAACCTTTCACATAATAAATTCCACGCAATGGAATAATTATTAGCCGAGAATTCAATAGCCCGTATGACTAAGGCGGCTGTCCCTTCCAAGGAAGCTCGGAGGTAATGAAACTTATTTATTTCATCAATTTGGTCATCCAAATGTATTAAGCTTGAAAACGTGTCATGAAACTCTAACCAAGAATTCCAGAAAGCTTTCTAATGAGATTGTTTTATCTTTATCTATATGACCTTTTTCTTCCTCCCAATGTCGATAAGTCCTTGAATCTAACTTGTGGGTAACTGTATAGATTATCAACGTATCCCAAAACAAAAACCTACGTGCATTAGAATCTTTAGGTGAGCCAGTTAAGTTTTGGGATACGTTGATAATCTATACAGTTACCCACAAGTTAGATTCAAGGACTTATCGACATTGGGAGGAAGAAAAAGGTCATATAGATAAAGATAAAACAATCTCATTAGAAAGCTTTCTGGAATTCTTGAGAAATCGCGCAGTTTTGCTTGAAACATTAGATTTATCTTTATCTATATGACCTTTTTCTTCCTCCCAATGTCGATAAGTCCTTGAATCTAACTTGTGGGTAACTGTATAGATTATCAACGTATCCCAAAATTATAGACTGGAGCTGTAAAATGCGTATGTATTCCCACGAACAAAAGGTGTTACAAGAAAGCATGTAGGTAGACTTAAAACTAATTCACCGTCACAAAATAAACGCCTGTTAAAGTTTTCACTGCAATAAGTTGAACGAAGATGATGTTTATCCATATTAATGTTATTGATTGATTGTTGTGGCAATCGCATTGGTATCTAAATCTAAACATGCCCCCGGGCGTTGAAAGGCAAACTTTCAACCAGAATCTACATTTAATGGCAGTGGGCATATCTTGCTGCATGCACGCCGGATGGTTCCACTCGCAGTTCTAATGTCTGCCACACGACTAATTCCATCACGTCCTGGATAGACTGCTGTGATCCGGCCTAATCGCCATTTCAATGGTGGTAGGTTGTCTTCCTTTACTATAACAAGGCGATCAGTCTCTAAGACCGCCTTTGAAGACCTCCATTTTGTCCGCTGCTGTAGTTCAGAGATATATTCTTTATTCCACCTCGACCAGAAGTGTTGACGTAATGCCTCTATTCTTTCATATCGCTTCAAGTGAGTAACGGAAGCAATTTCATACGACGGCACCGGCAAGGATGCGAGTGTGCGTCCTATCAGGAAGTGACCAGGTGTCAGCGGTAGAAGGTCATTAGGGTCCGATGACAACGGCGTAAGCGGGCGCGAGTTCAGGAGTCCTTCGATTTGAACCAGTGCTGTATATAGTTCCTCATAAGTTAAATGACAATTTCCCATTACTCTTTTTAAATGATACTTCACTGATTTGATACCTGCCTCCCAAAGACCACCGAAATTTGGAGCGTAGGGAGGAATAAAAATGAAATTAATCCCTTCAGCGGCCATGTCACCAGACAACGAACTGCTGTTAGCCTTCAAAAATTTACCAATTTCGTTATAAGCGCCTACAAACGAGGTACCGTTGTCGGAATATATATGCGTAGGTTTACCTCTGCGAGACATAAAACGACTAAGTGCTGACAAATAATTTTGACCGGTTAAGTCACCCACCAACTCAATGTGAACTGCCTTCGTCGTAAAACAAACAAAAAGTACAATGTAAACTTTCACAAGTCTACAACCACGACCTTGTCGAGACGCTGACAGTATAGGTCCAGCGTAATCAACCCCAACACATTCGAATGGATGACCACCGGACGCCACCCGTCGTTCAGGTAAGTTTCCCATAATGGGATTAATTGGTTTAGCTGTAATGCGACTGCAAATGACACAACGATGATAACACCATTTAGCCAGGTTTCGACCACCTATTGGCCAGAAAGTATCTCTTATACAAGCCAACAGTAGTTGTGGTCCTGCATGCATTAGAGTTCTATGTTTAAATTCAAATAATAGTTTAGAAAATCTATGAGTGGACTGTATAACTAACGGATGTTTTTTTTCATATGAAAACATGGAATTTTGTAAGCGACCACCTACACGAATTAATTGATTTTTATCTAAAAATACATTAAGTTTAGTCAGTGGACTTCCTTTTGGTAAGCACTGATTTTTTATTAATAGTTCATATTCGGGAAATGATTCTATTTGAGAGAGTTTCACAATTAAGTTTAACGCATTTTGTAGTTCATCTTCGCTAAGATGTAAAGTGGTCGGTGGTTGCCCTTTACAAATATTAATAAATCGTAACGTATATGCTACTGTGCGTTTAAGTCGAGAAAGGTTTGAAAACCGATTAAAATCAATTAAAGGTATCGGAGTCTTAGAAGTAGTTAATAAAGAAATCTCAGTTTTAATTTCTGGTAGCGATTCTACTGCAGTGGGTGGAAAAGAAGGCCATTCGCTTGTAACCTGATTTAAAAAAGTAGGTCCCGACCACCATAATTTATGACTCTGAATTTGACTTACATCAATTCCTCGAGATACAAGATCAGCAGGGTTAAGATGTGTAGGAACATGTCTCCAGGTACAGTTATCAGCGTTAGTTTTTTCAACTATTTCTGCTACACGATTACGCACGAATGGTTGCAGCTTACTTGGTAACATTTTCAACCATCCCAGCACTATTGTAGAATCACTCCAAAATGTACTACTTTGAATTGGCGCGCCAAGTGACTCAATCACCTTTTTATATAGCCTCACTCCAACCAAGGCGGCACAGAGCTCGAGCCGAGGAATTGTAGTTGGCTTGATAGGAGCCACTCTACTCTTTGCTGTAAGCAAACGCACCATAATGTCATTATTGTTATTAATACTCCTCACATAGATGCATGCACCGTAAGCGGTTTGTGATGCATCACAAAATATGTGTAGTTCTATCACCTTCCATGAATTACAAAAAACTAAACGTGGGATACGTAAGCTATTCAATATAAATAACCTATCAACAATATCTTTCCATGTCTTAGCGACATCTGGTGGTAAACAGTCATCCCATGATAATTTGTGTAACCAAAGTTTTTGCATTATTACTTTCATTGGAATGATACAAGGAGCTAATAGACCTAGAGGGTCAAATATTTGGGAAGTTACTGACAGAACTTCACGCTTTGTTATATTATTTGATATTGACGTATTACTAATTGAAAAACAGAGCTCATCGGACGCTGTTAGCCAGTTAAGTCCCAATGTTTTACTTGGCTCATTTGAACCAATGTTTAAATTTAATGATGAACTTGTGACTTGATCTGATGTAACCAGAATATTGTTGGACTTCCACTTCCTAAGTGGCATACCAGCGGCAGCCAACTCGGCAGTGACTTTCTGGCGGATATTTGTGACGTCAGATATTGTATCCCCACCTGTGAGCAAGTCATCGACATAAAAATCATGGATTATAATACCAGCAATCTTTTCATCCATACAATCTAAGCCAACTTGTTTCAAACACCGAGTTGCTAAAAACGGTGCACTTGCTGTTCCATAAGTCACAGTGTTTAATTCATAGGTTTTAATAGACTCTGAAGGGTTCTCACGCCACATGATTCTCTGTAAGTGTCTGTCATCATGGTGTACGATCACTTGTCGATACATCTTTTCCACATCAGCAGAAATAATGTATTTATGTTTTCTGAATCTGAGAAGTAAAGACATTAAGTCGTCTTGAACAACTGGACCTACCATTTGTAAGTTGTTAGATGAAACACCTGAAGTAGTAAGACTACTGGCATTAAACACAACTCTTAATTTTGTGGTTATGCTATGCTCGCGTAGAACACCGTGGTGTGGAATAAAATATGACAATGTTTTTGAATCAACGGAACACTCAGACATGTGTCCTAACGAAATGTACTCTTTCATAAAATCACAATAGAGAGTTTTTAAAGCTGGCTGACTTTTAAATCTACGTTCAATCGAGAAGAGACAATGTTTTGCTCTAGCCAGCGAGTCACCTAGAATAAGGTGTGATTGTTTGAGTGGTATCCTAACACAAAACCGACCATCTGCCATTCGAGTGGTGTTTTGTACAAAATGTTCTTCACACTTAGCTTCTTCATCAGAATATGAAGATGACTGATTGGGGACTTCTTCCAGTTCCCAGAAACGCGATAAAAGGTTTTGAATGTCATCTTCTGAAGTGGATCTGTGAGACGAACTGACATTGAGTTGGACAATGTTAACTTTTAGACTTGATGGCGACCGTGATACTTGGACACCATTAATTAACGGACCCGAAACTAGCCAACCTAGCCTAGATTCGAATAAAATTGGTTTGCCTTTACCTAAGTTGATTTTTTGCCGCCCCAGTAGGTCCCAGAAAACATCTGCCCCTATTATTAGATCCACTGCCGATGGCGTGTGGAAATGAGGATCAGCTAAACAAATATCGCTTGGTATATTTAAATTATTAATGGATAATTTATGGCATGGTACTTCATCCGTTATGTGTGGTAAAATAAAACAATTAAGATTAGTAGTGAAGTTTTCACTTAACGATTTTACAGAAACACTGCAAATTTTACTAATGTTTGTTTTAGAATTGTTAATGCCTTGTACAGACTCATTAACCTGTACGGTAGGTAAATTCAATAAATCACTTAACTTATCTGTCATTATACAAGAAGTACTGCCAGTGTCCAGTATAGCCCGAGCGAGATGTTCGCGGTTATTTTTATCATAAACTTTTATTAATGCAGTAGCCAACAGAACTTGACTTTTACTTTTATTGTCAAGATAAGTTGTAGTACGTGCAGACAGTGTCACGTTTGTATGGGGTTTCTTTTCAGCTGAGTTAACACCTACAGTAACAGTGCTGTCAGTGTGCGAAGTAGATGCATTAGGCATAAATTTCTGTGATGCGCCTGCTACATGAACCAGTGTATTGTGCTTACGCTTACATATTTTGCAACCAAAAGATTTGCAATGATTTGCGTAATGACCAGACCGAAAACAATTGAAACATACCTTGTATTGAGGAAGAAACTCAAGCCGTTTTTCGTTGCTGAGACCAAGAAAAGATGTTTTTACAATATTTTTTACACTCCTCATTTCATCGTAATTTTGATAATTATTTTTTACCTTTTTATTGAATTTGCTTTGTCAAAGATGGAGGACATCTAGTGGTATGTATCCCACACATGCACAACCTTGTTAACTCAAGTGCCTTTGACGTCACACGTCTGCTAAGATCTTAAATAGTAATCTACGACCGACAGTTGGTTACTAGCCACTGTCCGCGTTACTGGCGTCACATATAACTAACCTAATTTTAGACATTTTATATCAACTGTGTTTAGTCGAAGTAACTATACTATAAAATCATTTCGTGATACTGAAAAAACATTTAATTTCACCTCACTGTAGAACCTAAATCACGTCCCAACAAAAGTTCTTTATTACGATCGTGAGACAAAGTAACTTAAAAAATGCCGGGTACAGTCTACTCACAAAACTCGATAGATTTGAACTTCATCACTTACACTTCGATACGAAAAAAGCGAGAGATAGAAACAAATCGATTCGAAGTTCGATTTTCAAACTCCATAATTAGTAGGCCCGAACAACAAAACCAACAATAAAACGTTCGGGTACAAACCGTAAAATTGCAAATATACATGTGATTTAATTTTTACCATTTTGTGTATATGCAAATAAATAATATTCTGTAGCAGTATGTTCTCGCTGCTGAGGTGAAAAGTTGTATGTGTTACACGAGACCAAAGTTATTCTTATTATCCTTTGGTTCGCTCGGGATTTAAAATCAACACTTGCAGCAAACACCAACTTTGCTCTCTTGTTGCACAATTAACTATTGATTTTTAAACTGTTCCGTTGGCAGATACGACGAGGAACACAAAAATTCTACCGTTTCTGGTACCGACCTACGTTAATTTAATCCTCTTTACTTAGTAGGTCTTAAATTATTTCGGATGTTTGCCAGGATACACTGTATAAAATAAAGCTTTATGGAGCATTGAGGCATACTCTGGAGCGGCGCAGTGGAATTATCTCTTGCAAATTCGAGTGTCTATTTAACACCTAGGTATCCTTCGAATGAACTTTGCATGTACTGATACTAGCTTTGACCCGAGCTTGTAGTAAAAAGAGTTTTCTACGTAAAGGAGATGGATATTGCTCCCATACAAGTTTGGCCCAGCACGGACATAAGTAAAACGATATATGATATGAAGGCATATTTGTATTTAATAGTCCTGTTAATATATTATTACTCCAGAGCTCGGTGGTGTCGAGGTTTAAGACATTTTAGGTTAATCTTTTGTTATGACATTTTGACGTTTAATATAGTAAGCTTTTACATTGTCGTGATAGTCTAGAGGTTAAGGCCTCATTTTCCAAGCACGAGGTTGTGGTTTCAATTCTTGGCTAAGTACCAGTGTGAATTTTTCCAGTTCATATTTACTTTCTAAGTTTACTGGCATTGAAATCGCCAACCTGTCTTGAGCAAGCGTGCAATACTCGTGCCTTCTCTGTACGAGTGGCCCTGCAGTGGGTGGGACAATAATAGGCTGGGATTATTATTTTTTATAAATTTTTAATCATTAACACAATAATCTATACGTATCACATAGACCGGCCCTGTGCTTCTCGCATACAGCAAAATCCCGCGAGGGGCCTGTATGAGAAGTGGCATTTGCCCTGCAGTGAGACAAGCGTAGGCTGATATTACTATTTAATTAAACATTATCTTGGAACAATGATTTTTTTTAATTGTTGTTGACTGTCGTCTTTGACGTTGTTTGGCCACCTAGGTACTGGAGATTGCGCTCTGTAAGCTGGTGGCTTACATGGGTGGCAAAAAGAAGAAGTTCATAATGCACACAATCCTGATAAGACGCAGTGACCTAAAATAAAAATAAACTTGCATAAGAATAAACAAATACACCCTACACCCTTCTAAGACATGTTGAAGACGTTACTTAAAATGTTTAAAGTCTCCAATCGCGGAGTCATCCACTGTATTATATCAGATTGAATTTTATGTGAATCCAACAAATGGCCCCTTAAGCCGCTTAAGCGAAGCGTTGCTATACCACAGCTAGTGCAGCGTCAGTTGAACATTAGAAATAGGGTAAAAATCTGTTGTTCATAATCGAGTACCCAAGGTAAATTGAAATAAAAAGATGACAAGTCCGTGAGCGCAAGGGTTGGTCGGGAAAGCAGTAAAACAGATATCCAGATACGAAGCCAAAGGTCGTCGTTACACCACAAGAAATCATTCAAGATGCGAGCCACAAAAACGACATCAATAAATTGGCTACACACAAGTGACAAACTGTCATGTCAATACATGTCATGTCTTGACTTTGTCAAGACAATCGACATAAAACCCGTAACACACGTACCTAGCTATAATATTATGTATACAAACATACATAAACTCACTGCTTTTCCTATGGGGGTAGGCAGAAACCACAAAACGCCCACTACTACGAAGGGTACTTACGTACTCTTTTTGCTTTGTCCGCTTTCATAGATCTAGTCGTACAGGCGCGTCGTATTAATAGAACTGATATATTGTGTTGTACACAAAAGCTGTCAAATATGTTATTTTTAGGTATAGCTGTGCGTGTGTTTATTTTATAAGAAAGTATATCGGAAATGTCTCAAAAATATGTCAAAATATTTTTAAATTACCTTACCAAGTATATTAGTACAATAATGTGTCCGGCATATCCGGAATATCTGCTTATAAAGATACTTACTTGCTAATTAATTATGTTATGTTTTATTGAATTTCACAGTAGCATCCCGGAGTCTGGAACTGTGCCCGGTTGATGGCAATATATTACATGGGGCTTACACATAACTGGCGAAATGCGGGTATACTGTAGGTATACCTCTGCCTAACCCATCAGGCATTACAGGCCTGATGTATGTATCGGATGGATGTGTAGATAGGATGTGTATATTGGACCAATCACTATATCGAAATGTGCGTTATTTTGAAAACATTTATTTATCACTTCGTCTATCTTAAAAAAAGAAGGTAAGTGTTTCCATTACTTTGAAGAACCATCAAAATCCATGATGTCCTTAAGGTTCAATATGTAGGGGATCTAATGACCGCGGTTGCCGCAGGAGCAGGTACTTATGTGTGCGTTAATACAGGGCACTAAATATTCACCTTAAGCACTCTTCAATTAAGAGTATTATGAAATGGAACATCGGCGCAATGGCCGCCACCAATGATTTCCCGCCACTACACAAATACAATGCGGAACCACACCACAATTATTGTGCCAATGGCGTCTCGCTCGATGATAATTAACCGCTAATAATATATGCGAAATATGTGGCAATAGAATCGCTGTTGTTATTTGGTTTTTGAAATGGTGGGCAGATATTCGTACGATAAAATTACTAGTACTTCAGAATTGTGCACCACCAGAGAATTTTAATCTGAAAGCTTGGGACTATTTTAAGGCATAAGTACATATATTTATTCTAACCTCTAATAATTTCCATTTTGCGCTCGTAAACATATTATTGAACCCTCTAATCTGGTGATAGCGCATCTTTTTGTGAACCTTAAATAATTCTTATTTTGGGGTTCTAAAAATACTAATTACTCCGACCAACTTGGGTGTTTTAGAGGATCAATTAATTATTCCTTTTGTACTGGGGAACGCTGTACCTACCATGTAGTCATTGAGGAGAAGAAACAAGTTGGAGCGACAATGGGCCAGCCTTGTAAGCCCTAGAATCGATGTTCGGGGGAACGTGTTCTTGAGTAGACACTGCAAATCTGCAGAGCAACAAAGAGGAAAGGTATTTTTCCAGTAATGGTGATGACGATGCCACAGCGTGTCCTTCAAAAACCTTACAACAACTACAGCCATAGGATGAGAGGTGATAAATCAATTAAAATTTTCAAACAACTAAATTACCAAAGTGTTTAATGAACCGCACCTCTCATCAAATTTGATGTCTAAAACGAGATATTTGGAGTTAAATAGGATGAATCCGTTGTTGTCTGTTGAGCAAATGAATACGTTTGACTGTAGGTTTCTATACCTATGTAGATTCTGCTTTCAGATGCAGTTAATACAAACACGTTGCCGACGAGAATTAGTTTTAGCTCATTATTCCCGTAAATACGGGATTTGATTTCAAACCGCATTTGGTTTACATTGGTTTTATTCTATGTGAACAATTACACAGTTTTAATTAAACATTTTGCTTATTTTGATGTCTGTTACTGCTGCGAGAATTGTATAGCAATATGATTCGTTTTAATCTAGTTCAAAGCACTTCCACTACTTTTCGAGTACATAGATAATATGTAGATTATCTCTTATTCAGCAACATTTTATTTCAATCATACCTAGTGTAGGTCTGGCAAATTGATATACATAGACCTAACCAAAAATTTCCAAAATATCTAAAAATGAAAACTGAAATAGATACTTATGTAAACTTATGAGAGAATCAAGAGAAATAACAACTCCCTGTACCATCCCACAAAAATAACACCAACTAGGTACTCCCCATCTAGAAATCATTATTCGCTTTTCATTCGCACATCCTCGTAGAAAGAGCAAAACAATTTCTTCAGTAATGTGGCTGGCCACATAGCTAACATGAAACACTACGAAATGGATGAAAAATGTGAATCGGGAAATCTGTACAGCTCTCATCAATTAAATATTTCTGACCCATTAGCACAGGTGGCAAGCATCGTAATGGAAGGCCATTAGAGTTGCCGGCCGCCCGAAGCCGCATTAAAGGCTACGTTTACACCAGAGATGAGCGAGGTAGCAGAGCGGTGCGAGGAGGTGTTGCGGATTTTCACTATTTTCAAAATCTCTAACAAACACCGTCTACTGACTGGTAGTACCTACTAATAGTAGGTTATAGCCCTCCCGGCTCGCATACATTCTTCACACATCAAAAATTCAAGAGAAGGGTGAAAATTGGTACTAGCGGGGCAGTATCGACCACGCTGTAGCTACGGGTACAGCGTGGCTACGTGTAGCTACGGGTCTTAGGAGGCTATCCAAAACATTTTGAGAAATTTAGATTGGCATTCACAAATAATAAAAAAAACAGTCAGCAAGAAAATTGGGTTTTTGATATCATTCTATCCAGTTTCTTAAAAGGATTAAATTAAATTAGTTGGCAAAACTCTCATCTCAACACGATCAAACACAAAATAAAAAACATTAGACGATTTTTTTTTTTGGGGGTCCACTTGACGTATGAGTTGAGAAGTTCAGTTTTTTTTGACGTGTATCGATACCTATCGATACCCATTACGTACGAGTATGTGAAGTTTCCAAAAAAAAAACAACGATTTTCCATAAGAACTGCGCAGCTGCGCTGAACAAGGCTAGGAAAATGAAGTAGGTAGGTACCTAAATCTATTGGGGAGTTTCCTTCTCGCTAACGCTTACTTACCTCGCTTAGCTCTGGTGTAAACGCAGCCTTACACGAGTGTGTGCTAGTTAGCCGCGTGTAGATCCCTATAATACTGGTTTTATATCCCGCTAGCTAAGTTTGTTAGTGTTTGATCTATTTTCCTCGTTTATAGGTGGGATTGTGGCAATCGTTTTTGATTTAGGCAATTAGTTCGACGATTTATGTGACCGCAGAGGTGTTAGTGGGTTTTTTTTTTCGGGGTGTGCTCAGAATAAAGTCAGGCATGAAAAATCAATGAATTATCTCATCGTCAACTTTTTATGACCTTAGGTAGATGTCAGATTTATCAAATTGGATGAAGAAACCACGAGCAGTAAAAATATATAAATATTTTATAGCTAGATTCGTTGCAGAAATGTATGAGGTAGTAAATTTTCCAGAAATATAGTTTTCACAGCGAGTTACTTCAAGAGAGTGAGAGAATAATCCTCAAATATTTTAACTCTATTAAATTAAAGCGAAAATGATACCGTGACCTGAATTTTGTTTATCTTTCTCCAATATCAGGAGTTAACGTGAAAGCTACAAGTTAACACCAGTCCTATTCCAGACGTCGCGTCGCAAGTCCGGATAAATTGCTGTAATCTCACCGACGCCGGGCGCCTATCCAACTCAAGGATTCCACTCCGCTGATTTAACGAAACCGCTCGGTTTTGCTAGCTACGCCTATTGTCCGCCCGTTATTATTAGTGCTTCATGGGTCAACTGTTTCATAGCAAAGCAGGGACCCGTACATTGTAAAGAATTGAAATCCGCCTTCACAATGACCTACTTTTCGTACACGGCAGTAACTCGAATGAAAATGCAATTGAACCCTATTCTTTAATCTGATAAAATGATTAATTTATGTTTAATAATAAGGTTTATCGAATTTCACGTTTTCGTGGAATCGGTTATGTTTATTCATTTGGACAGCGACAGTAAAGCTGAAACAGGGTGTGAGGGCACCATTTTAAAATTGGACGAAGTTCCGAAACTGATAGCATTAAAAAAAGTACGTCACGAAATTTTTGCTAGCAACTGCATGAATTTGGTGCTCCAACAAAAATGGAGATTTTTCGCCGATATTTTGCCGAGTAAAGCTATGTGTAATATCTGCCGCGTTCCCGGGCTCTTGCAGCGATTGAAAGTAAATTATCTATAGTTGCTAGTTTTTTGCTGGAGGCCGGCGCAGGCTGCGCGAGCAGTGCTAATTGTTTTCATTTTTTGAGCGGAGTGCGCGCACTGAGCTCTGTGGAGAGATTTGTCCCGTTTTTATCATTGTGTGGATATTTATTTGGTGTCCAGCGGGCCGCGGAATTCGATTTTGGATTAGGCTTTTTTCGGTAGAGATATTTCGGTCCAGTTTGTAAAAAAGTTTTATCAATTCCTAAAACCATCCAAAACCATTGAATTCGACCAACAATATCAATTAAGAGCAATCGCCTCTGTGACTTTATTTTTACTTAAAATTATTTGCCGCACATTTTATTCATGTGCTGTTTCTAGACGGACTCGTGTTAAATTTTTAATGCAAGAAACGCGACTCCGAGGCCACGGTAATGGGAGAGTAAATATCGCAGTGCTCCTTATGAATGAATAATAAATATCGAGCGTCGGTGATACGCTGCAAATACAACCGCCGGGAATTTCGCCTCCTTTGCTATTTTGCTTGGATTTAGGTTTGAAACACTCACGATTTGACCGCTACTCGTATCGAATCCCAGAGATTTAACAGTTCCTTGAACCGAAATAAATAGCGATGAGCCTTCGCCAGATAGTAGCGCGCGGAAACTCCATAAATTTTCAGCGCTATCCTGCAGTCCAGTGCAATAATATAATATCTAGTCTAGAAATATTTATGCAGATAAGTTTTGAGTGCGGACATAAAACGTTTTGTCGTTTTAAACACGGGCCTATGATGCAGGGAAATCCTTTTTGCTTTCACTTCGTATTTGGATAGCTTCGGTCCGCTGTTTGTCGGAAGGTTGCGTTAAATAAAACGAACATTGTTTTCAACGCCGCACCGTTTCACGTTAATTGCGCAGAAGTGTTTAATGAACGCTTGTTCACCGTGTTTGCAGGCTGAGCTATTTGCCGACCCTTCTACACTCCCTTCAAAAATAATGAAGGCTTGTAGGTGTCAGCGGCAGTTCGCTCTGGATGACTGCACGATTATTTCCCGTTCGCATTATGATCAAAAAGGTGCACAATAAACGCTGTGGAAGCACGACACGAGTAGCGTGGTGTGAAAATAAAGGACTGTTTGGTCGTTGTAACATCTACTTTTCGCAGTTGCGTCCCACGCCCGCGCCAGGTAAAAGTTAGTGCTTGTCTGTGTAATTTAGTAAAAGTACAGCCTTATCTGTTGCCGACGCGACAGGACGAAATATATCATGTGTGTGATATTGTAGTTTGTTTGTTTGTTAACATTTTTGTTTAATTTTGCTTTTCAAAGTAAAGTGCATAATAGAATAATGCCTTTTATCTTTCACAAAATGTAGATGTTAGCGTTGGTGCAGAAAATAACGCTCTGTGAACACATGCATTGGCAAGTCTGGCACAAAATCAAAACCATTTATGTCTACAGAATATTCTCCGTGCTGCATTTGCGCTCATAAATTTATCAATACGGATGTTATTATAGGGAATTTTCACATTGTGTTCGACGCTTTGAGATTCAATCGACCGTTGGACTCGCGTCGAAACCACGCCGAATAAATACACCTCATAAATATTTAACTTTACGAAAAACTGGAAATAAATACATCCTTTACAATTGCTGCATTATTTTAGAAAAATATTTTATTTGGGGTATTTTGTGGTTCAGTGATTGAAATAATAATTATTGATTTTCATTTCGCAGGTTTCATTTGGGTAGCTTCGTCTCATACATTTTAAAGATGGAGTTGTTCAATAGGTTAATTACGCAACATAGAACACTGAGCTTATATTCATACCGACTTTTTTAAATAGAGTGGCCATGTCACCAAGTAAAACAACTCGGTAAGAAGTCGATAACATAAGATAGAATGGCATTACAGACCGGCGAATATAGAAAATAGTACCAGTTTCTAATAAGCAGTAAGAAGTAAGTACAAGATACTTTTATATCAGATACATCTGTATCATATTCTAAGAACTGTATTAGAACTAGAATATTTTTCTTTAAGAATATTGTGCATTATTATAAAAATAAGGTGTCTATGGGCAGTGTACTTTTCTCTTGTCAAGTGCCGTTTGTGTTTATCAGGCAAGAATAATCTTTGCCGAGGGCTATTTTCCGCAAAAAAATATTTTTATTTTAACTGTGTATTTTCTTTCAGAAATCAAGATCAAAATATTTTATTTCACGCATAAACCTACTTAAGAAACGTCAGAAGCTAGGTGCATTATGCAAAAGACATGGTAAGTAGGATTGGTTCTTCTCAGAGATCGAAAACCAACAAAGGTGATCAGTCATTGCAAAATACCTGGTTGTAGGTACATACTTTCAAACTTGTGAGTCTGATTTGACGACAAAACCTTTCGTGATCACGGCCTGAAAAAAAAAGCCTTGAAATCAAAGCTATTTTTAAGATGTCTGGCACGTCTAAAACTGAACGCCTGCCACGTTGCTAAAATAGGTTAAAACTCTTGAAAAGTCCAACATTTATATCGAACCTGACTGTCAATTGCTCGTTACCGTTCGATAGCCAAGCCCCAGAATTGGTAACTCTGTATGTATATGAATCGCTTAGGTAGGTAAATTACTTCTTGTTTCAAATACCGGGACCCATTCTTTGAAATTGCTTTGCGCTTTGCACTTTGCATTTCCAACTCCCTTTTTGTTCTTGGCTTTCAATTTAACTTTTATGGTTTTGAAGAGTTTGAACCTAGGAAGGTGGTAATAGGAGCGGTTGTTAAATATCGAGTGCTTACGTAATGTCGAGATTATGTTAGTGTCACATCTGGCTCAGATATTCTGAGCGTTTTTCTTTTTTGTATCTTATTTTTACCATCTGGCTTAACTATTAGGAAAGGGACGTGCTTATGTTTTAATAGTGATAGATTGGCTTAGATTTAGGCTATTTTTCGTAGGGCGTAGGGAATACATTTTTCTTTTAATGAGAAACATAAATATACACAGGATGTTCCGTAAGTCGACGTCAAGCCGCAATCGGGTGATAGGTAAAAGTCATAATAGAATCTATATATTTAAAAAAATTACGGTCATTTATTTAAAAAAAAAGAGAAAACCTACTGCCTGTGACGGCCTTTGCTTCATTTGTTTTTTTTTTTAAATATATTTTTCTGTTAACTATCACCCGACCGTATATTTATGTTATAATAACCAGTAAATACATTACATACATATACTCTCGCCTTCTTCCCATAAGGGTAGGCAGACATTACATAACTCCTTTTGCATGTAGCGGGAAATTATAAGTTAAAACAGTTTCTAGCTTTTAATCTTTTATGACAGATTTTTGTCATTGAAAATGATTCACACCTGCCATCCCGGCGGCTTTTCGCTACATGTAAAACATCATTATTGGCATAAACCGTGTTTATTATTCAAAATGCAAAGACGTGTCTTGTCTGTTACCATATCATCGATCTTACTCGAGGGGTTGTCTTCAAGCCTGTTTGTTTAGGACGGCTCCAAGTCCTCACCGTTACACCAAATATTTGAAACTGTTGATGGCAAAATGCTCTGGCTCTTATGTCATTCGAGTGTTCTGTGTGTATTGTGTTATGGATACAATGTCTGTGGTGGTTGGGGATGTGTGGTAATGTTGCTGACTATTAGGATTATTTTATAGGTAAACTAGCGACAACCCCGCTTCGTCGACTTTAAAAAGTACTTCTTACTTTTGTAATAATGTATTATAAACCTTTCAGAATAAATTCTCTAAATGCCTGTGAAACTCGGATCAAAATCCATGGCGTAGTTTAGAAGAAAAACGCGGTCACACAGACAGAGATGAAAAGCGAATTTAATTTATATATAATCGCATGAAAGTGCCAACTCAAGTACTCTATGGAGTCGGTGCGCCATGACGGAGTCTAAGGACCATAATGGCGCGGCAAACAACAGGAGGGCCAGTTACACTTCAGCCCTATGAACTGTCTGAGACGCGTGCGTTCATCCAAAGAATCATGTTCAGTCTTGACCTGAAAATTTTCTAACGCGTCTAGTGATGTAAAATATCAAAAAAAAATCCTTTTTTTTTCTTATTTCTAATCACTTATTTGCATTTTAACATAAAGCCAAGAAAAAAAGCAATGTTACTGTTTATCATTCTTAGATAGACTTTCGACTTTCGGAAACGGAGCGTGTTTTACACACGTTCCGTTTCACATAATATGAAAAACTTGTTCGTTCGTCATGTGGTTATTGAATGTTTTTAAGAACCAATTGATATTTATTTTTTACTTTACATAATATTTTATGACCAGCTATGATTTTCTTATGTTTTATATGTGTGGGTGTGGAAAGAAACATAAGTGTACAGCTGACAGGTTACGCATAAAACCATAGACTACAATTAATAATTAAAACGAACTCTATCACAGGCTGTCATTTGTTTGACACCTCGCCTTTTATGCACGAGGCTGTGAGTTCAAATCCGGGCAAGTAACAATCTCAATAAAAGTCAGAAATCGCTACCCCGTCTTAACCAAGCGTGGTGATTAATGCTCGTGCCTTCTCAGTATGAGTTGAGTCCTTTGCCCAGCAGTGGGATAGTAATAGGCTGGTATCATAGATTGCTCTTACTTGCACAAAATGTAGTGCAGAAAACAAGGATGGCCTAACATCACATGTGATGTCTCAGTATCGGCGGGATATTACGAGAATATAACTGCTGTTTGCGGCCTCATGTCGATTTGATAATGATATTAATTACATTGAAGTGGGATTCATTTCAGATTTATTGAAACTCTCTCAGCGACTAACTATGAAACAATTTTATGTTAACATCGTAATCGTTTACTTTTGAGGGTTAACAGCTGTCAAACCTTATCTGACAGCTGTATAACCTCAAAAACCTATTTACTTAATAGTATTTTTCCCTGGCCTCTAAATGAAAATATGTTATGTTATTGTGTTATTATAAATAACAATTGATAATAGACAACACTAGTTGTAGGTAGACGCGACTTGTAAAACGAATCATGTGACAGGTCAATCAATGTATGGAAAGTGGGCATGATTCTTTTATTATTTTATTTCTAATTTTATTATTAATGGACAAGAATAATTAGGACAATAGTTGGTAATTGTGATTTGTGTTACTGTATAATCTATGTGTACATAAACTAAGTGTAACAAGCTGATATCATCTTTTAATTGTCTGAGATCCACAAACAGCCCAAAACAATGTCTAAGGACGGAAGTATGACACCTTCTCGTTGTCCTGGTTCGACATATACATGTAATAAATAAACGTGTGGAGGAGATGTTTTGTGTCCTTTTCAATGTAGGATATTAGATCAACTTTGTGCCAAAGTCTAGTGCTTAATAGAATAATGCCTTTTATCTTTCACAAAATGTAGATGTTAGCGTTGGTGCAGAAAATAACGCTTTGTGAACACATGCATTGGCAAGTCTGGCACAAAATCAAAACCATTTATGTCTACAGAATATTCTCCGTGCTGCATTTGCGCTCATAAATTTATCAATACGGATGTTATTATAGGGAATTTTCACGTTGTGTTCGACGCTTTGAGATTCAATCGACCGTTGGACTCGCGTCGAAGCCACGCCGAATAAATACACCTCATAAATATTTAACTTTACGAAAACTGGAAATAAATAAATCCTTTACAATCGCTGCATTATTTTAGAAAAATATTTTATTTAGTGTATTTTGTAGCTCAGTGATTGAAATAATAAGAATTGGTTTTCATTTCGCAGGTTTCATTTGGGTAGCTTCGTCTCATACATTTTAAAGATGGAGTTGTTCAATAGGTTTAATTTTTTTAAGTTCTCTAAAAAGTTTTAAACTGTTTGCTCTACTTGTTTAAGAACAAATAATGCGCCTTATAAAATATAAGCAATCCGAGGTTTTATGCAACATAGAACACTGAGCTTAGATTCATAGCGACTTTTTTAAATAGAGTATCACCAAGTAAAAATGATCATCACCTTAATTACGCGCAGGCACTATTAATCACAATCTGAATCATTTTGAAGGATATTGCTAATCCATTGCTTCATAAGTTTGTAACATTTGTCTGCTCAACAACGTAAATAACGCAATGAATGTTGTTGAACTGTCAAAATGAAAGCCATTTCTAGTGTTACTTACCCCGCGGGTTTTAACTGACTTGTCAAGTGAAGTCAAAGGAATGCCTACATGAAAGTGCAAACTAAAATAAAACAGTTTGAGCTGTTCTTGAGGTAACAACTATAATAGTTGGTTTTTATTACTCACTTGTGGGAAGAAGGTGGCTGGTTGTTGGAGTTTACTCGGAAAATTTATGAAGAGTGATATAAATAGAAGCGCTAATTCTGAAGCGTTACGTTTATTTGCGCAACGTACCTTGCGCACCTGTCACTTTGAAAACTCAAGCTCAAGCTCAAACTCAAAGCATTTATTTCAAATGAACCATTTACAGGCATTTTTAAATTGTTGGTCGGTCGGTCAGAAGGATGCAGCTAGTTGCCCATTCCAAAGCGTAGTAGGTACCTATGGAGAAAAACGGGCAAGAAACGGCCACTCTTCCAAATCAAATTATGGTTACAAAAAAATCCAAATAGCGTTACAAAATAATAGTCACATCATTCATGTTGAAATGATGCATGTGAGAAGTTTATGCATAACGTTAAAAGCGTCCGTAATAAAAATATAAAAACAACTTAAATATAACATTTAATTAAAATAAGCCGTGGCAGCTAAGAGATGACCAATCCCTACTGACGGCGCCCGTTCACGAACAAGACGCATGGACTAGCACCATTCAACTCAACCATTTTGAAGGTAGTTAAATGATCCAAAACACGGGCCACAAGGCGAAACATTAAGCAAACGTGAGCATGACATACTCTCAGCCGCCAGGGCACATTCAAGTCAATGTTAGACGAACCCAGTAAATGGTAGCTTGATAGTTTGTAGAATATAGTACTCACGGCTGCAAATTACAACACTAAAAGATTGAGTTTACGCAAAGATAGTACCTATTTGAAATCTTCAGCAGTTCCAACAGTATCCCCCAACTTATAGTAGGTATGCTTGGCTGCATAGTGTGCGTTTTATACAAGATCGAGATCGACTGCGTTTTAGAGAAGAAATCACTTATGTGTATTCTTGTATACAGCTGACGGGTACAGGGTATGCGCGACAGCTGACGCATGTAACTATGAATGTGTGTGTGCACGCGTCCGCGCTGACACGTGCAACTTTTTTTTCACTAGAATCACAAAACAATTAAAAAAAAACGTTTTTGATAGACACCCAGTGATAGGTTATGGTGGTCAGTCCATCACTTTTCTGTAAAAGAGCATGATGTGATGTCGACAAGCACAAAATGTCATCACGCTCGCCTGTGTTTTGAACGCAGACTCTAATCAGTCTCAAAGCATTGGTACGTATGTTTATTCATTAGTACCCTAAGCATCGCATGTGTTTGGCTGCCTCGGTCCAAAGTTGTTGATGAATATATGCATGTACGGGCTATGGCTCGATTAACCATCATTTATTGAATATTTCATTCAGCCATTTGCATTTCTAAAATGAGCGTTTAAAGATTGGATTTATTAATTTTCGTTTATAGCAGGACAAGCAGCACTAAATATGAATAAATGAACTAGACAAAATTAAACTTGTTGCTTATTTAATTGTTTTTCTATAATAGTTTTTATTACGTCATTGATGTTACATTCTGTAATTATTTTAACTCACACACTAAATTATTAGGTGTAAAAAAATGAAAAATCATCTACGTTTACAATCCTTGTAAATATGTGAGCACCATGTATCCATCACATAATTCATTTACCTGCCATTGCTTTTATATTTAATTCTCTTTGCCTATTGTGGTATAGAAATTTTATTCTAGGAACATCATTTTCACATATCATTAAATAATTAATGTATAGGTACAAAATATTTGTAGAACATTTTAAAAGAGGAATTTTTGTTATTATGTGTACGAGTTATTAAAAAAATGTAACTGTTCAGTACACTTTGACTGCGCAGGTATTGGATTTTTCTATGAAACAGCAGATTTTAATTTTGATAACCTACAGATAACTACGCTAGGGGGTCTAGACTTGGATTCGTGCGGTCCATGGCCCTTTACGGGGCACCGGTGTGGCGCGTTCTTTGAGGCGTCGACCAGCCCGCCGGTTGAACGCGTCCCAAAGGGCCATGGCCGTCCGGCGGTCTCTGGATACCGCACGGTCTCCTGCGAGGCGGCGAGCCTCCTTGCCGGATTGCCGCCATGGGATCTGGAGGCAAAAGCCCTCGCGCACGTATGGGAGTGGCGCGAGGGGCAAAACGCCAGGGTGTAACTCCGCTGCCGCGAGAAATCACGGTACAGCGGACAGAGCTGCGGCGGGATCTCATGGCGACATGGAGGGTGCGATTGTCGCAACCCATTTCTGGGCACGCTACAATAGCGGCGGTAAGTCCCCTCTTTGAGGAGTGGTTGGAGAGGCACCACGGCGTCCTCACCTTCTGCCTGACACAGGTCCTCACTGGACACGTTTGTTTCGGGAGGTTCCTGTTTCGAATAAGGCGGGAGGAAACGCCGGTGGGACAGTGGTGGCCCAGTGGTAACGGTCCCGACTTACGAGTTGTAGGTCGTGAGTTCGAACCCAGTCAGGCGCTTTACTTTGTGTAAATAATTTAATCACCACTGCTCTCAAAACGGTGAAGGAAAACATCGTGAGGAAACCGGCATGTCCTAGAACCAAAAATTCGAAGACATGTGACATCTACCAACCCGCACTGAGCCCGCGTGGTGGATTACGGCTCACTACCTCTCATAGAGAGGAGGCCTGTGTCCCAGCAGTGGGAACGTTATAGGCTGATAATGCTATGCTTATGCTAAACGCCCGGGTGTCACCATTATGTGGATCGCCCGGAGGAAACGGTGGAGCATACGGCCACCGGACGCGCGGGCCTGCGGACGGCGAGCAATGGGTAGCTCGCCGTCCGGTAGGGACCAGGCCCGGGTCGACGGCGCGTCTGTTCCACGCGCGCCTCAAAGAGATGTCAGCACGAATTGACGGGGTCCGATAGGGCCGACGCCTCAGGGTCGCGGTTAATTCGATAGAGTAACTTGAGGAACTTGAGGAGTAAATTGAGGTTGACTAAAACAACCAATGCTTTGGATTATAACTAACAAGAGTTTAATTGTATTCATAATAATTAATAATTTTTGACTTAAGATTGACATAAAATAAATATTGTACACCCCATGGGTATGTTACAGCGATACACAAATTATAATTGTAAGAACTGTCTTTTCACCTGTGTTTATTGTTTGTACAATAAATAAATGAAATATGAACCGTGGCCCTGGCACAGGCAATTGCAGGAACACGGGTGGGGTCAGTAAAAGTCTGACACGCCCTCCCGCTCCACCCAGAGCGGGAGAAGTCATTTGATGATTTCCCACCCAACTAAAAAATGGGTCTAGACTTATGTGCTGAATTAATGGTTAAATTGTACGCACTGGTTGAAAACTTATCCTGCATGTACAGTTCTGCTGACCACACAATGATATACACAACAATACAGCTTGTTTTTTTTATGTCTAACGCCCAGAAATATAAACTAAACCAGCCAATTACATTCTCTAAACAGACCAAAATATGTAATTAACCGAGCTGTAGTTGGTCGAATCATGGTGGAGCTGAATAGAGAGAATGTACCTCGTTCCCCCGAGCGAATAACTCGCGGCCTAATTAAATTGGCTACGGAAATGTAAATTACGGAAAAGGCCTTTGTTTATTTAATAATAGGAACCAAGCAGAGCCGTTTGTCTAGGTCTATTTGGTGAGGATCCCGACATTTTTGTTATTCCGTACCACACGCGACAATTTAAGTGAAAACACCTTGAGGAACATAAAATAGAGGTGAGATAAATACAGACTGAACTGAACATCTCTATGAGTAGGAATTAGGTACCTACTTAATTTTTTTGTCTTGTAGCATAACATCATCTGAGAAGCCCATTGCCAAATTTGTTGGGATTCGCTTCTAAATACTTAGCAGCTGGATATCAGTATTTAACTTGGAGCGACTGCCTCCACATAACCCAGTTATTGGCAAAACAATACGAGAGCAGTGGTGGCCCAGCGGTAACGGCCGAAACTTACGAGTTGTAGGTCGTAGGTTCGAGCCCAGACAGGCACTTTATTTTGTGTAAATTATTTCATCACCACCGCTCTCAAAACGGTGAAGGAAAACATCGTGAGGAAACCGGCATGTGACATCTACCAACCCGCACTGGGCCCCCGCGTGGTGGATTACGGCCCACTCCCTCTCACAGAGGAGGCCTGTTTCCCAGCAGTGGCAACATAATAGGCTGATTATGCATTATACACACAAAACAAATAATTTCATGTTTGGTTTTAATACAAAGTTTATTGGCTGGCTGCGAGAATAATCGGAGGTTTTATCAAAAGTAGTCCCATTCATGTAATGGACAGTGAACTATGCTTACCTCCTCTGCATAATAGAAGATTATTTCTTTCGTATAAGTATTGCTTGAAAAGTATGTCTTGGTCAAACAGTGAAATTGTACGACTTCTTGTCGAACTGAATGAACGCAGGCGAGATTTTGGCAAAAAAAAGGAAACCTTTACTTGTATCGGTACTCGATGAATGTGAATCTTTTCGTGTGCATTCCTCTGATCCCTTGGAGATGTTTAAATATTACTTCTCTTAAATTTGAAATTGCAAAAGAAATTCACGATAAATACCTAAATATAATAAACATTTCACTGATGGTTCTAAGTGTAAGGATGGTTGGGGAGCAGTATTTTATGACGTTAATAGGAACAGCTCAGCAATGTAAAAAGTAAACTCTAATGTGTCTATTATGACGATGGAACTTATTGCAATATATGAAGCTATTATCTCTGCTTGTAACTCGGGAGATCGATATTTTGTGATTTTCACAGATAGTAAGAGTGGTCTGCAGCATTTAGCTCGTTGTGCCTCTGGCCTCAGAGGTATTTCGATAGCTTACTTCATACTAAGTAAGGTCATAGATCTTACAAACAATGGAACAGTGCTAAGATTGCAATGGGTCCCATCTCATGTAGGTTTGAAAGGTAATGAAGAGGCTGATAGACTGGCTAAATTAGCACTTACTGAAGGTCAAGAATATTGTATAGTTCCTAATTATGTAGAACAATTAAGCGATTGCAAAAGAAAAATGCAAAGATAGGTTAAAGGATTACTTCGACGAACGAAGTAGGGAAAAGGGTATCTGGTATAAAACTATACAATATCAGCCTCCTGGAGTACCGTGGTTTGCTATCAAAGAACTGAGTAGGTATCATATTGTTCTGCTTCATAGACTACGGTCTGGTCACTACCCATCCCGCAAGTTTGGTTATTTAATGAAAAAAGTGGATTCTCCCAATTGTGAAACATGCGGAACGGTTGAAGATGTTCACCATCTTCTTATGGAGTGTACTAAGACAAAGAAGGAAAGAGAGATACTACTGAGAGAGATAAAAGTAAATAAATATGATATTGGTTAAAGTTTTAGCGCAGCCTTCAACTGAGATAGCAAACCTACTTTCTTATTTGTTTATACACCAATAATTGAAATTATATTTATAGATTTAGTTAAGAAAAGTTAATGGTATTATGAGGCTGACATGCCATTGTGGATAAAGGCCTCTTATGAAAAAGAAGAATAAAAAAAAAGTTTATTGGCCAGCAGCTGGATGAGAGTAGCCTTAAATCGAACCAAATTACGTGCGTTTAGAAAGACAATTGTCCAACAGTAGACTGATATAGGATGATGATAATGGAGTTAAGTGTTATGAGTGTTAGAGGCTAGGCTGGCCGGGGTCGGTCCGTGGATCCATCCATTACATATCGTGAGCCCTCCCTCCGAGCCTCAAAAAGCACGTTAAGCAGTTTGTCCTGGTTGTCACTCGTAGATCTTTGACAGTTGTTACGGCTAGTCAGAAGACCGAATGTCTGTCAAACAGTCTTACCAAGGGGTATCGTATTACCTGCCATCATTATCGTCTGCCTCGTTGGTCTAGTGGTCGCAATCGCTACTGCTAAGCGTGAGGTCCTGGGTTCGATTCCCAGGTCGGGCAAAGTGTTATTGGGTTTTCTATCTGGAATTTCTCAGTAGCAGCCCGAAGTCTGGATTTTTGCCCGGTAGATGGCAATAGGCTCGCCCCCTATTAACTTAACCGGCGAAATATGGGTGTACTATAGGTACACCTCTGCCCAACCCTTCGGGGAAACAAGGCGTAATGTTATGTTTATGTGTATCGTATTACCCTGTAACTGGGTTCTGGAGATCAGAAAGGCAGTCGCTCCGGATAAGGTAAGGCTGGAAGACAACCCTGACATAGTTCAGTAAAGGCTCGGCAGTTTGATTGATTAATAATAGGTAATTTACTTTATGAAATAGTTTAAAACAATGTCGCTTTGTGTGTCTGTCGTCTCTGTGACCGCCTAGTACTTTTCTTTGTTAATGTTCGTCAAATCGTTTAGCTCCTTAGTTCTGTGTTGAAATGCGTGAACTGACTGGACAGGTCCACTCGATCTGTGTGATTCTTTCGTCAAAAGACCATTTCCGATACCAATCTACATGGTCTTCACATGACCTGACCAAGATTATGTCTGGACTTTAAAAGAGACTGTGACCTCTGAGTTTGTTTCGGCCTTTCTTCTCAGAGCAGTCAGATAGGAAACGCCGATCTCATCTAGCTTTTAAAATATGATTGACGTGTAAAAGTGTTTGTAGGTACAAATCTACATACAGAAAAAAAAAACATTTAAAGTACACATTGGATTTTGATGTGATTACACCATAATAATGCGAATTCATTGCGGAAGGTTTACCATGAAATATAGAAATCTCAATGTTTTGTTTATTCTTGCGAAGCGGACCGGGTCACTAATAGTACTTTGTTAAACAAATAAAAGAGCAAGATATCTTGCATCAGAGAATTACAGACACAAATAAAATACTTCGAAACATCGTTAGCGATGTGTGAGCAATTTATTTGACGCTGTTACTTTAACACCCCTTGCAATAATGTGTAGAATTTAAAGATCACGTTTCTTTGTTATTATAGGTGCATCCTATTCAACTATCACCGATTTAAAACTTTTACAGGAACAACAGAAGTTCAAACTGCTTCTTTATTGATGTTTTTTATGAGATAAAATTCATCTGTATGTTTTTTGTATGTTTGTTACGCGATATTTCCGGGAATTGCGCATTGATTTTGAAAATTATTTCTTCCGGATAGGGTATGCTTCAGGGGTAGTCCCATAAATATAAATGTTATTAATTTTACTTGGGTAATTTTTCAGTTGGCTACAATAATACGTATTTTAGTCTTTAATGATGATATTATAATAACCTCCTCCAGTCACTGTTGTTTAAATAGCAAGTAGTAACCACTACTTGCTACGTAAACGATGTACGAATTTATGTGGGGTAGGTAACACAATTAAAAAGTGAAAAAATAAAATAAAATAAAAACAACTAACTACCGTCACCGAAGTCGGTGGCAAAAAACGAACATACAAAGCCAGAGACCATTTCCGAAATTAAAGTTATTTTTCACTGTGTAGTGTTTTTTTTTGGACGTTGGTTGTTTTTTTTTTGTAAAAAAGTTTTAATGGTAAATTTGTCGAAAGTTTTACTGGCTAACCAGTTAAATAGGATTTTACAGACCCTGCCCCAGCGTGCGCTGACACGTTGCAAGGAAGAAGGAAGTATCATAATGAATGCGTTTAATGCGTAATCAAGACCTCAGTTTGAAATCAGGATGTAATTAAATTTTGCCTAAAGATAGGAGTGACTAATGCAAACGCAAGCGCAATAGTTTCAATAGTGAGATATATATTAACTAAGATCTTTCCTTACGAAATAAAAATGAAGATCTTTATTCAAAAATTTCCTTATGTATGCGACATGAACTTTGAGAACAATATGATTATTGCAAAAGCGCCATTAGGGCGTCATCTACAAAATAGTAGTATAAATAAATATGAGCTCGTGTTTCAGCTACCTTCACCCACCCCATTTGAGCTATGAATCCTCAAAGGTCTGATTTGCATCTCAAAGATAAAATCTGTCCCAAAGTGAAGTGATATTCTTATAGAAAGCAGAATATTCCACCATTCGAAAAAATCAATAGGTTCCCGAGAAATATTTCATAGCTGTTGTCATAGAATAAATGATATCGCTTGCAGAACTTTCAAAGCGAAAATATTGTGGAAATGTTATTTATGAAACGAAGTAAAAGTTGTCTTTGAGATAAAAAATTAATAGAGTTTGGGGGCACTTTTTACAGATCACAGCAATGCGGACGAGTACTTGGACGCGTCAGTGTTCTTTTTGTGTTTTTATATTCATCTGTATAGTTAGTTAGTTGGTTATACGTTTATTTTAGTCCTTGTTTAAATAGTTAGTTGTATTTAAAAATATAAGAATAGAATTTTAATTTGAATAAGATCAATTATCGTTTCTTTTCTTTGCCGTAGAACACTAAATAAAAATTATACTAGGGAAGCTACGTCAAGTCTCTAGGTAAACACTAAGAGTCGATTTCACAAATGTAACTGAACGCGATCCGCTCTTCTAAATCAAGACCTGTTAGTATCAATATTCAATAACAATTTTGACACTGACAGCTCTTGAAAGCGGTTTAAATGAGCTGAACGCGTTCAGTTTCAACGGTGAAATTGACTTTTAGTTTTCAATTAATCAATCTGCCTAGCCTTTTAAGTGTGTTGTCAACTGTCAAAGATCTGCGAATGACAGCCGGGAACAACGGCTTAACGTGTTTTCTGTGGCTCGGAGGGGTCTCGATACGAAATGGATGGTCACCCATCCACGAGCCGACTGCGGCTAGTGTAGCTTAACCTTCGATCGACCCGTTTGGCTGTTAATATTAAGCCACGATCTCTTATGTGATGCTGGAATACATTTTGTATAAACTAAGTCTGCAAAAAAACAAGTCTATCTGCGGTATGTAAAAAAGAACAACACATTTAAAATCATACTCCAATTGGATTTGACCTAAACCATGATACTTTAAAAGGCCCAATTTTTCGCACAGTCAACAAGAAATTACGTAAGATCAAAGTAGTCGTATCTATTCTCGACTAAAATATTTACAATATTTCAGTTTCAATGCCTCCTCTAGGGGTTGGAGTGGCTGATTTACATGACAAAGTCTCTAAGTAACCCCCAAAGGATTTCGGCGATGCGTCTCCACTTTGCCTACAGCAAAATTCATTGGACTACCGACGCCGTGCGAGACCCGAATTTCAATCGAGCATTCGCTTACGCACATACGCTGTACGTATGATTTAATTATGGGTATAGGTTGTACTACATACAAATAAAGATATTCATAAATCTTTGAAAAGTGTTGTTGCACTCCAAAAATATTTTAAGACAATAGAAGCACGATATGTCTGCTCAAATCAGCTTTGTGCTCGCGACGCGAACTGTACATAAAATCTCTTTTGAATCAAAATATCAAAGAAGAGCCAAAGAGCAAATTGGACAAATTTTCCGGCTTTTAAGGAATCTCCGCTACAGAGTGCCACTAACGGAGGAAAGTGGGGAAAAATGTTTTCTTTCACAGTCCGATGAGTTGGTGTCGTAAACATTTTTTGATGCTACATGTTTGAGACGAGTGTGTGTTTTTCATGGCATTTGTGTGGGATGTGTCGAGACGAACACGTTGAAGTGACGTGTCGGGCAGGTTAGACGCGTCTCGGGTGCTAAATTTAGATGGAAGTCATGTCATTTTGCTGTGACATATTCGTGTACCACCCACATCTGGATTCGATCGAAATTGGCAGTTGTGTTGATGTCACTTTTTGATGTAGTGGAATGTTGAGTGGAATCGTCACTGAAACTTGTCTGTTCTTTATCGACACTGGCACATATGTGCAATGTTCATACAAAGACTATGATGCCACTGAGCCAAGCTCAGTTACCAAAAGTAGAGGTATTGCGTTCGTTGCGGATTTATTATCCCTTTCTTCTTTTTAAGAGCTAGTTTACTTTGGCACAAAGTTTAGGGGCCAGATATGTAGCCGCATTCCCATTAAGAACCTTCACCACGAAGAGATGTCAAACGACAAAAAGTGACGAACATTATTTACACAATGAAATAATATCATGAAAACATTATACAGATCTGTCACTCTAGTTTTACATAACCAAGCCCATAACATACCGCACTATTGTTTCCGACCGCCATTCGGTACATTGCACTCATATTAACGAAATTACGGAAGCATTTTAATTTATTCCATTTTGCCGCGAATTCTCTGGCGTAAATGCAATATTGTCAGTATTGAACCAAGAATTTTTAATAATACAGCCTGCTATTAAAAAAACAACCGTTTTAAAAAGAGGTTTAATTAAAAATATTAAAAAATTGCTGCTCCTTTTCTCGTTTTAAGTAAATGGTGTAAAAATGTTAAGCTAATTTGATAAAGACAAATGAAATATAAAAGAGCTAAGTAAAAAGTTTTCGTTTTAAATTTTGGTAGTGCGAAACAGGTTAAGTGCTAGGTGTTAAACTGTCAAATATTTATTTATTTTCCAAGAGTAATTCAGAGACTTTACTGATCGTATTTTCTTTAGACCAGCTTCCATTTGTTTTTTTTTTTTAAACGTTGCCCAAGACGTTGTTACACAAGACACTCAGACCCGGAACAACTATTTGTAGGTCATACAAATATTTGTTCCGTGCGGGAATCGAACCCGCGACACGCAGCTCAGCAGCCGATCGCTCAACCACTGCGCCAACCGTGCCGTGCAATTTAATTTTAATACAATGAATCGATGATTGCCTAAACAATCGTCGCACTCGTAATTACTGCAAAAGTTAAGAGGGGTCTACAAAACTACGGACGACGTTTTACCCTTTCCACACCACAGTACAATAAAAAATATTCCAGCCCCGACGTGTGTTTAAAAAATATGCACACCAAAATGACCATTTGAACTGCTAAACTCAACGTGAAAGGGTCGTGAATCACACGTGCTATAATTAAAAGTCCTTTACTATTTTCAAAACGTGGTCAAAAGCTATTCGCTCCTTCCGGTTCAGTGGCCAACGAATGAAAATGCTAGGCTGCCTGCGTTTGCGGCAACTCTGGCGTCCGTTTTCATTTAGCAGCTAAAGGTAAACGTTTGTTTACCTTTCTGTTATAAATAGAGTCGTTTAAAGGCGTTTGTGGTATGCGTCAATGTGACTGCCATTTGTGGTTGTATTTTGAGAGCTGCCTTCGGAATGAATGGGAAATGTGGTTTGTTAGTTGCAGTTTAACGAATTGTTTTTGTGTACCTACTGTTCTTCTTTGTTTACTCTATTTTGCCGGTTAATTTTAGAATATTTTTTGTGAGTGCTTTATATTCTGTTACGCGTAGGTAACAGCTAGAACTATTGGTAGCTAGAACATTTAGCAGCAGCTATGCATTTATCATTATGCACACTGTCCAATGCATGAAAATGAAAAAATCTAATTAGCAATGAGTTTTTTGTAAAATCCTAACCCTATGTCATTTAGAATTAAGTAGCGGTAGTAGTATCAACTAGGAGGTCAGATATTTTAGCCGGATAGGCAAATGAGGACAGAACAATTGGCATAAAAAGCCATCTTGTACGAGGTCTGTTCCAAACGACAGACAAGGCGAAGAAATACAACTGCAAAACCATTTCTTAATTTTGACGACTGCTGACAGATTTTTTTGTTTTACACTTTTTCGAGCATTCCAAAAGTGTTAATTTTGTGACTTCGAATTTTTTATGCTATTGGGTATTTCAGCTGTGATTCAACTTATTGCCAAAGCCGGCCGACGACATCGTACGAGTACTTCTGTTGAGTCTAGACATGTGTTCACTTGGAATGTGATTTCTATTTTTGATTTTCGATATATGCATACATTTGGAATGTATCGTCTAGATTATTTTTAAATTGCGCAACGTAGATGCCTACGATGCACACTTTAATAATATTTACCTATCGGGTTCAATTTCTACTCACGACAGTTATAAGAGATAGGTATAAAATCATCAAACCAATGTGGCGATAATATTAAGGTTCATACTGATGTACTATTTATATTTCTATATATTGTGAAGAGGTGTAGGTGATTATATTTTTTTTATTCACCATTTTCATATTTTCCATTTCAGCGGTCGAATTCTTACTCTAATGAGACATAGAATAAGAGAAATCTAAAGTGCTTGGCTTGTTACTCATTATGAACCTCTAGAGTCGATAATTCAATATTACATTTCTTTTGATATTGGCTCGAAGCAATCAATTTATGAAAATAGTCACCGTCTCTCGGGGAATAGATTAACATATTTTTTTCTAAATTGGCGAGGAATATTCAGATTTCTCTCCAATTTTCTCGTGGAGGACACTCTATTGAAATTCACGTTGATATTGAATATTGCGATCCACCGGTTGTTGGCTCGAATGCATATAATATAGACTTTTTGTTTTTGTATTGTTTTAAGGCGGAACATACTTTTAGACCCGTTTTGTTGTTCTTTGTTGAAAATTTATTGAGTTTATGATTCTAAGTTTCATGTTTATACGTAGTTTTAGATCTAACGTGAAATTTGTTTTTCAGTTAATTGCTGTAGGAAGGTGACTTTTATAAAATTATGTTTATTGTTACTTCCTGGTAAATTGTTTTAAAAAGAACATTTCAGAGTCATTTGATAGCTGTGTTTTGCTAGCATGTGTATGCTAAATACTGTCACGTAATTAGTAAGCAAACAACTAATTAGAAACCTAACGACGTGAAGTTGAATCTTGCTCTCAGACGCTCAAAGCTGTTCTCAAAGTTTAGTATTGGCATTGGCATCTCGAATTCTCGACTAACAACGGGCTTTAATGTTTTGTGTAATAGCATGAAACGTGCAAGTATTTTCGTGGTGTAAGTAGGGTCGTGACGTCCGCATACATAAATTTTTTTTTAGGTCAAGTGACTGTTTCGATAATACGATGATTTAAAAAAAAAACGGTGTTGTACAACGTTTTGTAAACACCTTTCGTTTCCTAAAACTCCATTTGCCATTCCTCATTTTAAGGTCAGTACACAATTAGGATGGTCCTTTTCAATCCCTTTCATTTGCAGCCAATAACACGACTCAATCTTTAACAATTTATTTGTAAAACACATTAGTACACGTCCTAGAATTAATTACATTTTTTCATTTCACAGAAGTATTGGGACGAACACCCTTTTCAATTAAAGATTGTTGTCCCATAATAATTAAGGGTCTTTCCGCGTTAATGATCGTATTATGTATTAGAAGAGCTTAAGTATGGATTTTGGAATCTTACCAAGGAACCTACTTCAAAGTCTCTTGTTAATCTGGCGTTATCACAAATAAATAATTGTTTACTTAATCTACTTCTTTGAAACGCTTTACTGAGCAAGAAATTATGACTGTGGCATAAAAATACGGTAAGATAAGTAATAGATAATTAATGGTGATGACGCCGATTATGATTCTTTTAAACTATATATTAAGCTAGTTTTACTGCAGTGCAATAACTTACTCCTATGACGTTATACGCAGGATAATTTTACGTCAGTAGGTATTGATCCCGTTGCCACTAAAAGGCGGTCAGCCAAGAAAATCTTGTAATAGGATAATCGTAGCTCGAATAAGTCCTGCGTGGCTTGTTGACAAGTTGATTGATAGTAAACAACTAAAGTTTGCCAATACCGATGCCGGCCGGCTGCCAGACGTAGGATAGGCAATTAAATTGTCCAGAGTTAGTACAAGTAATGTCAGCACAGTCTATCACGAACATAAAACACATAAATTTTTCTGCAAAAAAATGAGATGACAAAGGTTCGTGTTTGAAGAATATTTTCAGTAAACAATTATTTTTTATCGGTCGGGACAATCTGTGATGTAAAATGTGGCGAGAATCGCAATCTTGTTCTGAAACTGGTAACAGATGGCGCTACTTGTTACGCTCACAGTTTAAACATTGTAATTTTGGAACGTGAGCAACGTTTTTCTACTTTATGAAACTGGTGAATAAAGTTTGTTTGTTTTGCTTTTTGTGTTGAAATTGAAGTACTAGATTGTATATTAGATGGATGATAAATAATTGAACATGCTGATACCATTAAATGGAAAGAGCAAATACTTTCGGACAAGGTTAGACAAGACGTCAGGTGAACACCAAACCCATTTAACTTCCTTTAAATGGCTGCATCGCCCCAAGATTCCAATGTATCGCGCAGGTCGATCGAAGGTTTTAAGCTACGGTTGTTGCGTTAGGGTCTTGGGTGAGTGACCATCCATAACAATACATATCGAGACCCCTCCATGCCTCGGAAAGCAAGTTAAGCCGTTGGTTCCGGCTGCCTCTCATAGATCATTGACAGTCGTTACTGGCCCAAAAGTCTGACAACCAGTCATGTCAAGGCGTATCGTGTAATCCATTAATTGGGTCGTGGAAGTAAGATAGGCAGTTGATCAATGGAAAATACAGGTATCCAGCTGCATTCGGTTAGGCTGGAAACCGACCCCAACATTTTTGAAAAAAAGCTCGTCAGATTGAAAGATTGCTAAGATTTTTCGAGATAAATACCAGGACAGCATAAGAATGAAGAAGCTACGATGCTATAAATAAAGCACGACAGATTGTATGGTTGCTAAGATTTTTCGAGAGAAATACCAGGACAGCATAAGAATGAAGAAGCTACGATGCTATGAAACAAGCTCGCCAGATTGATTGGTTGCTAAGATTTTTCGAGAAAAATACCAGGACAGCATAATAATGAAGAAGCTACGATGCTATAAATAAAGCTCGACAGATTGTATGGTTGCTAAGATTTTTCGAGAGAAATACCAGGACAGCATAAGAATGAAGAAGCTACGATGCTATAAATAAAGCTCGACAGATTGTATGGTTGCTAAGATTTTTCGAGAGAAATACCAGGACAGCATAAGAATGAAGAAGCTACGATGCTATAAATAAAGCTCGACAGATTGTATGGTTGCTAAGATTTTTCGAGAGAAATACCAGGACAGCATAAGAATGAAGAAGCTACGATGCTATGAAACAAGCTCGCCAGATTGATTGGTTGCTAAGATTTTTCGAGAAAAATACCAGGACAGCATAATAATGAAGAAGCTACGATGCTATGAAACAAGCTCGCCAGATTTAATGGTTGCTAAGATTTTTCGAGAGAAATACCAGGACAGCATAAGAATGAAGAAGCTACGACGCTATAATTAATTGACTACAGATGCACAGTAATTTAACCACGGTCAACAATCAAACATTGATTCGTAAATGTGATAAGTAATGTACACTATGTCAATTCATTAATATGCTAATAATTAAGAGCTAAGCCGTGTCTTAGCATATGATTGACTTGATTTATATTGCTATTGTGTATGTCGCAGGTATATTGTCAATATGGTTTTCATATAATTACCAACATGTCTACATAATTGCAATAAATCACTGCTAGACGTTGGTCTCCCAATTAACATCACCGTGATTTGCAGGATTGGTGACTGACTATAAACTCAAACTCAAAGCATTTATTTCAATTACACCATTTAAGTTCGTGCGCTTTCAATGAGTCGATCAGTCAGAAATATGAATCAATAAGCAAAAAACATATACACTTGAGAGCAATAAAAACGCACACCCCTTGTAATTTGGTTTATTACTGTTTTTTTTCTTAAATCTAAAGATATTAAGTACAAATTATTAGGCAAAATTAATGAATACAAGCTTAGCTTTAAAAAAACACAAAATTAAAATCATTGACCTTCACGTACCTACAGAAACCAGCCGTACACCAAATTAGCCAAATTCACCCGTTAGCATTGTCACTACTTGCACCCTTACCCGCAGGTATAAAAGGGTCGGTTTTTTTTTGGATTTTTAAATCAACCGATCACCATAGTTTCGGCCTACCTCCCCCCCATTAATACTTCGGAGAACTTCCAACTCCTTACTGAAGATCTTTCTGTCCTTTTTAGCCTGAGTGACTCCGTTATCATAGCGGGTGATCTCAACGCCAAACATCCCTCCTGGAATAGCACCAGGACCTCTTCCAGAGGGAGACACTTGTTCAACCTCTCCTCCTCTCAGAATTTCGATGTCATCGCGCCGATGACTCCCACTCATTTTCCCCCCGATCCCAATCACACCGCCGATGTACTCGACGTGGCGCTCCTACAGAACGTCAACCTACGGTTGGACTCTATAGAAGTGGTACAAGAGCTCGCTTCCGATCACCGTCCAGTAGTCATGAAACTGGTCCCCCGCATAGGTCTGCCCGATTCCACCCAACCCCTTCCCAACAAAGTGGTAACGGACTGGAGGAGAGTAAGCGATCGCTTAAAATCCACCACGTCCCCCCACTTGGACCCAATCCCCGATCATTTTGACTCTATCGCTGACACGACGGCCGCGATCGACTCATTCACAGCTCACGTACAATCAGTCCTGAACGATTGTTCAAGGGAAATTCCAGCGACGGATGACCGTCGCTGGAAGTTGCCGGACGATGTACGCGAACTGTTGAATGAGAAGAACGCGGCTGTCCGTGCCTACAGCAACTTCCCCTGCGACGCGAACAAAGCCCATATGCGTTACTTACAGCGTACCGTAAGAACACGCATAGAGGAGCTGCGTACCGCCGGCTGGGACAAGATGTTGAGCGAACTAGAGCCCACCCACCTAGCCTTCTGGCAACTCCAGAGGAAGCTCAGATCCGGAGAAATAGTCTCCATGCCCCCCCTGATCCGTCCCGACAAGACCATCGCCTTCGATGATGTCGACAAGGCTGAGCTTCTAGCCGACAGTCTAGAAGTCCAATGCTCGCCTAGCTCTCAACCAGTAGACCAAGCTCACCTCACTGAGGTCGACGCTGAAGTCGAACATAGAGCCTCCCTCCCTCCCGTCGAAGACCCAGAGTATCCACTGCCCCCAGTCACGCCCGACGAAGTGCACGACCTCATCAAAGGTCTTAAGGCTCGTAAAGCCCCCGGCTCAGATGGAATCACCAATAGGGTATTCCAACTTTTCCCTGCCAACCTGATAATGCTACTGACCACCATCTTCAATGGTGCTCTGAGCAACAACATCTTCCCACAGGCATTCAAAGAAGCCACCGTCATCGGTATCCCGAAGCTCGGCAAGCCAAAGTCAGAGCCTACTAGTTACCGCCCCATCAGTCTGCTCAATGTCCTCGGCAAAATCTATGAGAGGCTTATTTATAAGCGCCTCAGAGACTACGCCGAGACAAAGGGCCTCATCCCCAACGAACAGTTTGGTTTTAGAACCCAACACTCGTGCGTACAACAGGTCCACCGTATAGTCGAACACATCAACTTCGGTTTCCAACGAGGTTTGATGACCGGTGCTGTTTTCTTCGACATAGCGAAACCGTTCGACAAAGTCTGGCACAACGGCTTATTATATAAGCTGTACCAACTCGGTGTGCCAGATCGTCTCGTGCTCATCTTACGGGACTTTTTGTCGAATCGCACCTTCCGTTATCGCATCGAAAGAGCGCTATCCTCCCCCCACCCTATTCGCGCAGGAGTCCCTCAGGGCTCTGTGATCTCTCCCCTAGCATTCACGCTATTCACCAGCGATATGCCCAAGTGCAGCAAGGCACAGCTGGCTCTGTTCGCAGACGACACGGCCATTTACTACACCGGCCGCGATCCAGACTCGATATCTCGCATTCTCCAAACCCAAGTCAACAAGCTTGGCGCCTGATTTAGGAAATGGAGAATCGAAGTAAATCCCGACAAAAGTCAAGCGGTTCTATTCTCGAAGCCGCGTCATACCCCCTGCCCCCCTCGACCGATCACCATGTTCGGCAAGCCGATCCCTTGGGAGAAGCGAGCCAAATACCTGGGTGTCGTTCTAGACGAACACCTCTCTTTTTCAGAGCACATTAAGGCGGCTCGTTCGCGCGCCGCCTTCGCTCTAGGTAGACTTCACTTTGTCCTCAATGCACGTAGCAAATTGTCACTAAAGTGCAAAATGCGTATCTACACAGCGTGCATCCGCCCGATCATGACCTATGCCAGTGCAGTCTTCGCACACGCCAAGCCCGTTCGCTTCAATAGAATGCAGACCCTCCAGAACAAGTTCCTCCGTAGGATAACAGGCTCCCCCTGGTACGTTCGCAACGAAATCCTCCACGTAGACCTCAGGATTCCCACTATCCGTCAGTTCATGAAACGCATTTCAAAGCGTTTCTTCGAGACCGCCGCGAATCACCGCAACCCTCTGGTTGTGAAAGCCGCTAGTTATATTCCCTCCTCCATTAGTCATGTCCGCCGTCCCAAGCATGTCCTCACCGATCCCGATGACCACATAACTCTCATTCAGGAGAGCAGTAGGGCCACCAGTACAGTGCACAAACACAGACCGACATTCCGACCTCGCCGCCGAGGTTCCTCGCGAAGATCCCAACGTAATTGTCCCCCCCGACCCTTGCTCGACGAAGTGCCAGCCCGCGCCGCAGCTGAGCCTGTAGCTTTAAATTCCCCGATTAATAATAATCAACAAATCTTGATCCAGCCTGTCCCATCTTGCTGTCCTCCCGTCAGCGACGCCCTAAGCCGAGGTCCGTACCCCACAGGGGGTGCCCTTAGCGAGCGTTCGCTTAATAATATAAGTAGTTTTACGCCCCTGGCTGGAGGCTTTGAGTCCGCTTAAGGCAGCCACAGGATGGTCCGGTTAAGTAGTCACGACCTCTCAAGGTCAACTACGAGATGCCATACCCAAAAAAAAAAAAAAAAGGATTTTTAATCCCCCCCCCCCGACCCTTGCTCGACGAAGTGCCAGCCCGCGCTGTAGCTGAGCCTGTAGCTTTAAATTCCGCAGATAATAATAATATAATCCAGATCCAGCCTCTCCCATCTTGCTGTCCTCCCGTCAGCGACGCCCTAAGCCGAGGTCCGTACCTCACAGGGGGTGCCCTTAGCGAGCGTTCGCTTAGTAATGTAAGTAGTTTTACGCCCCTGGCTGGAGGTTTTGAGTCCGCTTAAGGCAGTCACAGGATAGTCCGGTTAAGTAGTCACGACCTCTCAAGGTCATGTACGAGATGCCATACATAAAAAAAAAAATGATTTTTAATGAGGAGGACTCGACGCTCGACTCTCGCCGCGGACGGACGTGTCTGTGCGCCTTCCCGCTCCCGGCCCAGTGTTGTGTTTCGTGTTTATACTCTTCACAATTACGTGACGTCATCGTAGTCGCCCCGACTACACCGATTAAAAATCCAATCAAAAAATTTATTGCGATTTTAATCAATTAAAAGTGCCTTTTTCAAGGCAAATCTCATTTCTTTAACAGACGTTTGTGAGTAGCTTCACTAGGCCCCTTCTGGGTAAAACCACAGTTTCGTGGTCCTCGGTGGAAACCATACGGTGCCAACGAAGCCGAGTGGGGTGTTGACCCAATCTCACCCGCCAACCCCTTCAGGGCGATGCAGTTAATTGGACGGGTCCCAGAGTTAACCGGCCTTGGGGGATCTCCTAGTCGGCTCTGGTGTACAGTCTTCCTTCCTCAGCTACTCACCTAGTATCTTTAGGGTGTGTCTACACCCTTCACGCTAGACTGGTCAGGGCCCCGTTCGCACAATAAGAATGGCGACGGGTTTACAAGCTTAGGGCTCACCAATAGGTACACACATCCAGGCCCGCAACGCGCCCCCAGGCATTCCTGTGCCCGTCAACAAAGCCGCTCTCGCCACTTCAGCTCCACCCGCAGCCACCCGTGTGGCCGCCAGAAATGCCGGCAACCTTTTCATGACACAGAGTATCTATAATGCGTACCCGAATATTACGCAAGCCCTGATATCCTTTACCAACCAATCTAACCCTAATGGATAAAGTAATCCTCGCGAGAACCTAACCCCGATCCATAAACCTTTTTTTTTTTTTTGTTCCCGGGGTGGAAAATCCTCATGGATGTCCTCCGCCCTGGGGCGGGCGGAGGGGTCTGTCAGACTCTTACTGACTAAAAACCACCCCGGTGTTCCTTCTCACACCTACGCCGGGGTCGCGGGAACACATTATTCTTCCACAACCCCGGCTGGTGCCGGCCCGCTTGCGCGGGCCCCGTCTCGGGCGGGGGGAGTGAGGTGTACTCCCCCCGCAACGTCTGTGGTCGGCGCGCGAGGAACACTACGCGCGCCGCCTTCTCGGGTCCTGATGTTGGGGGGCGACGGATGTCCCCGAATCCGTCGCCTCTGGACCCATTTAGGGGGGCTGGAAGAGGGCGTTGTCCGCCCTCCGCCTGCGCCCGGTGCGCCTGCTGCGGATCGGGAGAGTGGACGAGATCTCTCTCTCCCTTTCCGCAGCCTCCTTCTGCGAGATCACTGTTTCGCAGAAGGAAACCACCGCGTCCCAGGACTCGGCGCTGCCGACCATCGAACTCACTACGGTCGGCAGCGACAAGTCACTGCCTACTTCTGAGATGAGGGCACGGCGCGGCTCCTCCCAAGCGGCACACTCTGCCAGCGTATGCCACGCCGTGTCCTCCCGGCAGTCGACGCAGTGGTGACACCGAGCGTCCGGCTCCCTGTTTATGCGACACAGGTACTTCCCGAAGCAGCCATGCCCCGAGAGCACCTGCGTCGCCCGAAACGACAGGGAGCCGTGCCTCCTCCCGAGCCAGAGGTCGAGCACTGGCCGGACCGGAAGCTGCGACCGACGCTGCTCCATATGGCGCTGCATCGGCCGCTCGCCCCGCGCCCTCGCTTCCTCGCGCCACCGATAAAGTGACGCGAGCACCTTCGCGTCTAGGTCCCATGGCGGGGATCCGGCCAGTGCACAAGCCGCCTCGTAGGAGATCGTGCGATACCCCCTTATGACTCTGACGGCCATTGCTCTCTGCGGCTTTCGCAGCACAGAGATGCTGGCGGCCGTCAGGTCCGCCGCCCAGATCGGGGCCCCGTAAAGGGCCATCGATCGCACGATCCCCACGTAGAGCCGCCTACAAGCGGCGCTCGGGCCCCCCAGATTGGGAAGCAGCGTTGCCAGCGCCCCGGCCGCGCCCAACAACTTGGGCGCCAGCCGCCGGAAGTGGGGTCCGAAGTCCCACCGGCTGTCGAGCACCAATCCCAGATATTTCATGGTGGGCTCGACAGCGATCCGGACCCCCCCGACCACAATGTGTGATCCGGCCGGCGGCGCCCGCCGGGGGCCATGAAACACCATGGCCTCCGACTTGCTGAGGGCCACCTCCAGGCCGAGGCGCCGTATGCGGCTCACCGTGAGTGAGACCGCCGCCGTCGCGAGCAACGCTGCCTCCCTGTGCGAACTCCCCCGGGCCGTGACCAGCGTGTCGTCCGCGTAACACGTCAGGTCTGCGCCCGGCGGGAGCTCGCCCCTCAGCACCCAGTCGTACCCGATGTTCCACAGGAGCGGTCCCACGACCGATCCCTGTGGAACACCGCACGACACTTGGCGCTGGTTTCCGCCATCACGTCCCATGTAGGTGACACACCTCCCCGCCAGATAAGCCCCAACGATGCGGCGGAGGTAGAGAGGCACCCGATGATAACGCAGTGCCTCCCGTATGCAGCTCCAGGGCAGGGTGTTGAAGGCGTTGGAGATGTCCAAGGACACCGCCACCACCACCCCGCCCCGGAACACTGTTTCCTCCGCCAGGACTCTCACCCTCGACACAGCGTGGATGGTAGAGCGCCCATGCCGAAAGCCAAACTGGCTCTCGTCCAGGTCCGGCCCCTCTCTGCACAAGTGGCCGACGAGGCGGGCTGCGAGTATGCGCTCGAACAGCTTGCCCACCTCGTCGAGCAGCACTATGGGCCGGTACGCAGACGGCGAGTCGGCAGTGCGCCCCGCCTTCCTGAGCAGGACCAGACGTCCAATCTTCCACAGACTGGGAAACTGGCCCCGCTCAAGGCACGCTGTGCCTAGGCTATTTCAATGCCAATGGCATCCTGCGACAACGCGCTGAAATTAGCGAGTTCCTCCGCGACCACCACATCGACATCCTCCTTGTTCAGGAAACCTTCCTTAAGCCCAGCTACCGGAATCCGTCAATCGCAAACTATCGTACAGTTCGCAATGACAGGACGCGTTGCCATAAGGGCGGTACCCTTATCTATTAAAAAAGGAGCTTTACTGCATTCCCATTGACCTTCCCACACTTTCACGATTGGAAGTGTCTTGCTGTCGGCTTGGCATGACAGGTCATCAACCGATCACCATAGTATCGGCCTACCTCCCCCCCATTAATACTTCGGAGAATTTCCAACTCCTTACTGAAGATCTCTCTGTCCTATTTAGCCTGAGTGACTCCGTTATCATAGCGCGTGATCTCAACGCAAAACATTCCTCCTGGAATAGCACCAGGACCTCTTCCAGAGGGAGACACTTGTTCAACCTCTCCTCCTCTCAGAATTTCGATGTCATCGCGCCGATGACTCCCAATCACTTTCCCCCCGATCCCAATCACACCGCCGATGTGCTCGACGTGGCGCTTCTACAGAACATCAACCTACGGTTGGACTCTATCGGGTCGTGTATGTTTTGGGGTGGCATAATGTTGGACACTAAAACTGACATTGTATTCATCACTGGGGCGAATACCGGCCCGAGATCAAGAGGTTTGATGGCTGCACGATACGTCGAAGAATTGCTCGAAGGACATGTGAGGTCGCTTGCGTGGCTTATGGGAGAAGATTTTCCCCTAATGCACGACAACGCCGTTTGTGACATCATGGAGGACGTTGGAATCACCGCGATGGAGTGGCCAGCTCGTAGTCCTGATCTCAATCCGATTGAGCATGTCTGGGATGAGCTAAAAAGAACAGTTCGAGCAAGAAGCCCTGCTCCTACGTGCCTCCGAGAGCTTCAACTTGCCATTGAAGAGGAGTGGAACGCTATACCACAAGATTTCATGGTAAAATTAATACGGTCCATGAAAAACCGATTAAGAGCTGTAATTAAGGCTCGGGGAGGGAATACACCTTATTAATAAACAATTTGATCAAGAATTTTGAGTTTGTTTTTCATCATTTCCTACGCTAAATTGGGTAATTTTACCCGTTTGTTGGGATTTGTGCCGTAAAACCTCTAATGGGTATTTTTTTACACTGTATTTGATATCATTAGAAAGGTAATGCGGTAGACTTTCAATTATTGTGTGTTTTTTCTTAAATTTATATTCAGATTCATGAAAAAAAAACTGCCTTAACAAAAAAAATCCAAGTAGTGCGATTTTAGTGCTCTCAAGTGTATATGTGGTACACCTCTTGAATGTTTTGACTGTTTAGTTCATTAGTTTTATTTTATTTTTGTTTGTTTTAAAGTCAAATAAGGAAGTCAGAGAAAAGAACATAAAGTCCGAGCACAAAACTCAACCTCAAAGCATTTATTTGAAATAAACCAATTACAGGCACTTTTTGTCAACGGGTCAATCAGAAAGATAAAGCCAATTCAAAAGCGGAGTTGGTACAGTAGTGTTTAACGAATATTTTCGGGAGCGCACTCATTGAAACACCAAGTTAACGTACCTATTGTTTATTAGCGGCCTACCCGCAACTTATAATTATTACACAGATACCACACGTCCCCCTCTTAAAATAAAAACAATACTAAACTTATCAATAGGCAGTAGGTATATCTACATTAACCAGATTGCTTTAGCTGTTGTAAAGGAACTGTTACATAAGAAATTATACAATACCTACTGAAATCAGTTAGGATCTACAAACTATAGCATTGTTTCGCTCAAGCAATAGGTTCCTTAACTACAGATGCATTTTACAAATTTATAGTAATACTCATATAAATTGAAAAGCGTCGACTACATCATACGTACATATATATGAATATTTGTAGTTATTTTTAATTAATGTACAAGCGCGCTGTTGGCGCATACTTGACTTCTCAGGATTCTCTTTTTTAACTGATAGCTGACTTGGTATCGGTATTTGTACTTCTTGATTTGAGACTTGAGGGGCATTACAAATTTCTTTGTGGGATTTTGTAAGTTCTGTTGAACTACTATCGTGATCGTCGGTGATCGCGTCCTCTAACTTATTCTCTATAGTGACGCGGTCTGAATGATCGGGCGTAAATACAGAATGCCGTTTAGTAGTGCGACTGCGAGACGTCCCAACGGGTAGCAATTGATCAATGTGTCTTTTCCACTCTTTACCGTCTGCACAACGCACTCGATAAGTTAACGGTGCCTCTCTGGCGGTGACCACGGCCGGCGCCCACTTGTCAGCGCGCGCACGATAGTCTCGCGCTAGCACGTGGTCGCCAATTCTCTATGCTTACCTATCGTCGAGGTGGCGGTACTGCCTGACATTTTCTGCACCTCGATCCACTTACTATGGGCGTCCACGGTGACCAGATAATGCTTACCCTGAAACTCGCCGAAATCGATATGTAGCCTTTGCCAAGGTCGTGCGGGGAACTCCCACGGATGTAAAAGGGAACGTGGAGGTGCGTCACGCTGCTGGCGACAAGCACTACAATCTTTCGCGAGAGTCTCAATTTCGACATCTAATGTTGGCCAATATACATAACCCCTAGCAATATTTTTCATTTTAACTACCCCTAAATGCCCTTCATGTAATTCGGATAGAACTGGTTTTCTCAATGGCTCCGGCACGACTACCCGGTGATTATATAAAATACAACCACGATCGAATAGTAAATTATCTTTCCGGTTGTAATATGGCTTTTCTAATTCTGCTGTTATTTTTGTTGACCAGCCAGTGATAAGATAATTTTTAATTTTATTTAAAACGTTGTCTTTCTGTGTCCATAACACCACCTCATTTGCACTGATGGGGATTGACTCCTCAACATAGTTCACATATAATACCGAACCCAAGTCATCACAGTATTTACGTTCATATGGCAGTGGCAGTCGCAATAGTGCATCGACATTGCAGTTATCACTCGATTTGACGAACTCAATCTCGAAATCATAAGACGCCAGCCTGGTGGCATATCTTTGCAGTCTACTAGCTGCCGTTTGCGGCAACCCAAATTTCGATCCAAAAATAAAAGTTAAGGGTTTATGATCAGTTTTAATAATAAAATGATGACCATAAATATACTGGTGGTGCTTGATCACCCCAGCGATAATCGCGAGGGCCTCCTTGTCTAACTGACTATACGATCGTTCAGCTGCATTTAATGTTCGTGACGCGAAACAAATCGGGCGCTCGTCGCCGTTAGGAAAACGATGTGATAGCACAATGACAAACCATATGAACTGCTATCCACGGCGAGTACCAATGGTAGTTTTGGATCATAGTGTACCAACACCTTGCTACTAAGAATAGCCTCCTTTATAGCCTGGAAGGCCTTTTTACAATCTGTTGACCAGCCCCAAACACTTTGTTTACGCAATAAACCATGTAAAGGATGTAAAATAGTACTCAGCTGCGGTATGAATTTGGCATAATAATTTATCTTCCCAAGGAATGATCTGAGCTGAGTCAAATCTTCTGGCGGCGGTGCATCCACGATCGCTTTTATTTTATTTGGGTCTGGATGCAAACCCTGCTTATCGATAATAAAACATAAATAAGAAATGCTTTCTTTCATAAAACAACACTTCTTTAGTTTAATCCGCAAACCGACCTCACGTAAGCGAGACAACACAGCACTTAAATTAGCAATATGTTCTGACCTGGAGGCGCCTGTGATCGCAACTTCATCCAAAAACACTGCAGTTCCCTTCAACCCCCTAAGTGTTTCTTCCATAAACTTTTGGAATTTCTCGGGAATGCATGTCAAACCAAAAGGAGTACGAAGATAAATATAAGTGCCTATGTGCGTTGTTATCGCACTACAAGCCCGCGAATTCTCATCCAAAAATAATTGCTGGTACGCGTTGGTTAGGTCGATTTTTGAAAACAATTCACCGCCACTTAGTGCAGTAAGTAACTCCTCGATTCGTGGCATAGGGTACGGGTCTCGAATCAACTTTGGATTAACGGTGACTTTATAATCTCCGCAGATACGTATTTCATCCGATTTCTTTATAACCGGTCAAAATAGGTGTACCATAATCAGAGTAATCCACCTTACGAATAGTACCCTCTGCCTCGAGTCGTTGTAACTCAAGTTCTACAGGTTTACGTAATGATCTCGCTTTGATAAAAACGGGAGTCATGTCGCCTAATCTTAAAGATTGTTGCTTGGTACATGTGCCAAGACCCAGGGCAAACACGGTGGGAAATTCTTTTTGCAAAGTATCTACTAATTTGTCGTCTGACAAGTTCAACATCAATTCGTTCATTTGAATGCGATCGATATTTAATTTCCTCTACCAAGATCTACCCAATAAAGGTGGTCCTCCATTCTTAATGATAAATAGTTTTAAATCTCTCGCCCATGACTATTTGGATAATAGTCATGGGCGAGAGATTTAAAACTATTTAATTATTAACTATAATTTTGTCCTCCCCGCGACGAGCGCACCTCGCCCTGACGAGGATTTCATTTGCACATAACTTTAAGATGGCCTTTTTGCCCACACACGTCACATGAATAGTTTTTAAAACGACACACGACTGCACGATGACTCTTTCCGCATCGCCAACAAGGCTGTAGCGGTGAGCGTTGTGCCTCGTTCGCGGGCGCAGCTGGTGCGCGCGTTCCTTCGATGCTGCTGCCGCTGCTGCCGGTCGCAGCGCGCGCCGCTCGCATGAACGTGCCGGTCAGCCGCTTCGAGTGCGAAGGCCAACTCCACCGCCCTCTTGTACGTCAGTGTCGACTCGGCGAAGAGCCGCGATCTCATGTCATCGCTCACAAGACCAGACACGAATTGATCTCGTAGGTTTTCTTCGAGACCACTTTTAAAATTGCACGTGCTGGCCATATGTTTCAGGACTTGCAAATAATCGCTCAGACTTTCGCCGCCATTTTGACGTCTCATTCTAAATATGTGCCGCTCAGCTATCTCTGAGCGCTTTGGTTCGAGATGGTCGCCAACTATGTTCACTAACTCCTCAAAAGTTTTTGTCTCCGAATTGTCCAGCGCACAAAGGTCACACATCAGATCATAAGTAGCTTCGCCCACTAACGTGACTAACGTAGCCACTCGTAATGCTGGTTTGATTTCGTTGAGCGCCATAAACTGTTCCACGCGTCGAATGTATGCCAACCATTTTTTTGTCGATAAATCGAACTGTTCTATTTTTCCGATCGGCATTTTGTTGTCACTTTACAATAACACTGTACACTAACTATTCGTGGTAATTTTAATTAGTTTTACTCGTCGCCAGTAGTGTTTAACGAATATTTTCGGGAGCGCACTCATAGAAACACCAAGTTAACGAACCAACTGTTTTTTAGCGGCCTACCCGCAACTCATAATTATTACACAGATACCACAGGTACCTATGGAGAAGCAAAAGCATGAAACTCCACGGACACTCTTATTTCTTGCTAGCTTTCACTCGCAGCTTCGCTCGCGTGTATGTCGTAAAATATCCCACGGGTAAGTACTACCACGATTAAGAGTAGGTATTCTAAAGGGATAATTCCGAAATACATCGTTTTCGTATAATCTATTGATTTTGGCGGCGCACGCCAGTAAACATCCCAGTCTATGTCTCCTATGTTCTAATCCAGGTCATGGGCTACCCATATGCCAAACTTCATACAAATCCGTGAAGCCATTTTAGCGTGAAAGCGTAACAAACAAACATCCAAAAAGTAAAACTTTTCTCTTTAAAATAATTAGTTTAGATGAATATTCAAAAACCGGCCAAGTGCGAGTCGGACTCGCGCACCGAGGAATTCGCGCACGAAATTCCGTTCAAACCTGTAGGTATATAAGACCTGAGTATTTGATATCAATTTCAATTTAATACCTCTACGCGTTCATGAGAAAATGGGTAGTAAGTTTAAAACTATTCAAAATATTTAACTTAAAATTAACCGTTTTCGCAATTTTTCCTTTATCTGTGCTATAAGACTTTGCTGGGTGACGGGAGAGCAGTGGTGGCCCATTGGTAACGGCCGCGACTTACGAGTTGTAGGTCGTAGGTTCGAACCCTGACAGGCGCATTACTTAGAACAAAAAAAAAAACGAACACATGTGACATCTATCACCCCGCACTGGGCCCGCGTGTTGGATTACGGCCCACTCCCTCTCACACAGAGAGGAGGCCTGTGTCCCAGCAGTGGGAACATAATAGGCATGATAATGCAAGATGTTGCTTCGTACCAAATTTCAAGATTCTGTGTTCAGGGGAAGCACCCTGTAGGTTTTGATCCCCTTGCGAGTGTCGAAAATTTGCGGCATAAACGTCTCATCATTTGATTGCGTTCGCTTAGAAGTTTGATTTATTCACAGCTCTAAGGGACAGTAGACCTGAGTAGTTGATATAAATTCCAGCTTGATACCTCCACGCGTTCCTGAGAAAAAGGGTCTTGACAGACAGACAGACGGACGGACAACAAAGTGATCCTATAAGGGTTCCGTTTTTTCCTTTTGAGGTACGGAACCCTAAAAACTTTTTGGGCTACACGCTTTGTTAAATGTTACACGCTTTAAAAAAAATCCCCTTTTTTAACTGACTTTTCGCACAGTCGCAGTAACAAAGCTATAGTGTTCATTCATATTTTTAGGAAACCAAATGCGATTTACCTATTTTGATTGAGGGCACATGCTTTAAATAATTTAACCCCATTTGTTCTGACAATATAGCTGCAACATATTATAATAAAGCCAGTAATCCACTTAGTTAACCCGTGTTAGCCAATGTGTTTACCAAATAGTTATACAATTTAGTGGTTAATAAAATTGTAGTTGATCCAATTATTTGGTACCGACCTGCGTCGGAACAACAATGGGTCGGTGTATAGAATATTAAAGTCTGTTTGCTTAGATTTACATGGGCACCATATGTTTGTAGAAGATAAACTTACTTGGGATTTCAGGGTAATTGTTTTCGTAAGTATTTGTGTTGTTAGATATATGCTGCTACTAATTTTTAGGGTATGATTCTATATAGAAGCCCTCTTATTGATTTCTGCTACATTTTCCGAGATTCTCTAAACATACAATTTTCTCTAGGTATGTTTAATTGCTACTTCAGGTTTTAACCTAATTTGCTATCAATGATTTCGTTACTGAAAAAAAATATATGCAAAAACGTAAAAAGAAATTAGAACTCTAATACTGACGCAAGAGTGGCACAAAATAGACATCGTTTGTCATTATGAACAGACTACGTAGGTAAGTCTTGCTTGTTTTTGCTTCGTACCTATTAAAAATAATTATTCCTGTGAGCAGGTAGATACTGTAGACATTTGTTTTAGATTTATTTGGTGCTTAAATGTAACCTTATGACTACGTTGATAGGACACAAATCAGTAATTTAGATGAGAATTCGAACAAGGATATATAAAGATGTACTAATAACGTAGATTTTCTATGAATAATTACCCTTAATAATTACCCCAAAACTTTGTTTCATTTACTCGTCGCGGTTCAGAGAGCCATAAGGCTTTCACAGTACTGACTGCCTGAGTTAGTTTAGTGCTCACAAGCGCTACTGCTAAGCATGAGGTTAGATTCCCGGGTCGGGTAAAGTATTATTGGTTTTTCCATCTGGAATTTCTCAGTAGCAGCCGGGAATCGGGATTTGAATAGGCTTAAACATAACTGGCGAAATGTGGGTCTACCATTAACAGGCGTGATGTGTTGTGATTCCTATCATTCGCGTGCGACCGTTGCTCTGAGTACAGTGTGTTTATGTTAGTCCATATAATAATGTTGAATAAGTGGTAATTATCTGCAGAATTCGGCAAATTTTTGTAGTAATCTAAACGGTGTTTCTAGTGTAATCCTAATTTGCGCAAGTATTTGCAAAACAACGCAGTTTAATGCCAGTATTATCCATAAACAGTTTAAAACTTCAACGTTTTTAAGTGTTCAAAGTGACCCCTGTGATTGTGCGTACAAAGGACCTCATTAGTAACAAGCGTATTGCAAGTCATTGACACCTTTAAACTTTAAATACAGCTCCACAAATTCGACAAACTTCCGAAAGTCACCGTGGTCGAGTGGAATCGCATGAGCTTTTTGTGTCACTGTGGCCACTAAGAGAGTCGCCGGTTCGGATCTGGCTGATTGCAAATCTTTTTCTATTTTCAAATAAACATTAATTTGAAAAAGGATTGTTATCCGACCGATCTAAATATGTTCCGTTCACCAGACAAGAAAATATTCCATTCCGATACCGACTTGGCATCTGGTTCGGCAATGAGTAGTGAACATGGGGGGCGAACAAAACTCGTCAGTACGCAAACGCAAACAACGGCATTCTGATTTCACCCAGGCTATTAATGAGCTGTCCACGGATTTCAAGAATACTCTAAATGAGTGGTGACGGGATATGGAGTCTAGTATAAATAAAATATCAGAGAATTTAGTATCGATTGGGAATAAACTTGCTTCACTCAAGTGACGTCAGAAATTAGAAGCGATATTAACTCACTTCGATCAGAGTATTTACTTTTACGACAGAAAATCACAGAGATGGATGTGAAGTATGAAGGTATGACGGAACGCATCGACTCTCTCAAACACTCCGTCGGCTTTGTTACTGACGAGCACACCGATCTTAGCAGGAATGTCGACAGCCTTGGCAAACGTATCCAAGAGACCGTCGATTTAAAGACTGTAGTCGTTGAGCTTGTGGCAAAAATTGACAATCTAGAGCAGAATGCGCGGAATTGTAACATAGAGATATGTAATTTCCCAAAAAGGCGTAACGAAAACCTTCTATCCCTGATGCAAAATATTGGGTCTGCAATAAAGTGCAATGTTCCACAAAATGAGATTATTTCCATCCACCGTGTCCCACATGCACACCAGCAAAACAACAGGCCCAAAAATATTGTAGTTTAATTGGCTTCACGTATATTGCGCGACAACGTTCTTAGTGCCCATAGATTATGTAAGGGAATTGCGTCTAAACAACTTGGTATCTCAGGATCATCGCTGCCAATATATCTGCATGAGCACCTTACCTTGAAGAACAAGCAATTGTTTCGTGAGTGTCGGAATGCTGCCAAAAAGCACAGTTATAAGTTTCTCTGGGTTAAGACGGGATCATTCTTGCTCGTGAAAAAGAAGGGGCAAGGGCTTTTGCTATTCGAACGTCGCATGACATTACTAAAATCAAGCCTGGCTTTGCAGCGCCGATTGACAACCAGGGTGCCGCCCGCGTCATTCAATAGCATATCTAACGGTTTTGAATCGGTTCAGCTTTTTAATTTGCACGTTTCCTTGATATTAGTTTCCTGTACACATGTGTCGGCGTATGTTACTGTTTTTATCATTCCTTTTGTCAGGCAGAATTTATTGTTGTGAAATACTACTTTGTCTGTGTGATTAATGAATATGTAAACCATTTTGTGCATACGATTGCTATGAGTTTTTTGCTAGGCGAACATGTAACTGTAATATTTATAATTTTAGTCAAACATTGTTTGTACTGGCTGGTATGTTGCTTGTTATGGTTGACCTATTTGATATCTTTTCTCGAGTCTTGTTTCTTTCTTACTTTATGGGTTGCGAATACGTTAATAACGGAAAATGCTTGTATGACTATTTCTTGTAGAATTTTTACTCCACAATGACTGATAACTTAGTTAAATATTACCAAAATTGCAGGGGGACCCGCACCAAATTAAATATCCCACATATGAATATCTTAGCCAATTGTTACGACACCATAATTCTGTCTGAGACCTGGTTAACGCCCGAGGTATTTAACAAAGAGTTTATTGATGAACTTTATGAAGTCTATCGATGTGACCGCGATCGTACGGCCACGATCATTTAGAGAAACACCACGGAAAGGACTGCGTTCAATTAGAGTAATTACGGGTCCATCTATGCACACAAACATTGAACTGATCCTTGTACAGTTACCAAGCTCCGCCAGAGGTAAGTTTCAAATCACCGCAGCAGTGTATATACCACTTAGAACGCCCGAGTTTATTTATGTTGAATATTTTGACTTATTGCAAACACATCTCGAGGACATTGACATCGAAAAATTTTACTTGTTAGGTGACTACAATTTACCGGAGGTGGACTGGGTTGCTAGTACAGATAGTATTTCAATGTCTGCACAGATCTGTAGAGGTAATTCTCCCAAGTGGTCAATTGAGTGTGTTCATGTCCTTCCTAAACGCTCATCAATTCAATACTATAAAAAACCTCAACGGGAGAATATTGGACTTGGTCATAAGTAATGACGATTGCGCAATTTAATCATCCACATATTATTTATTACAGCCTGACAGCCACCATCCTCCATTCTGTGTATTAATCTCGCAATGTTTACCTCAAATTTCAATGATACGCAAGACGATAAAAAAATATAATTACTACAAGGCTAGTTATGATAAAATTAATTCCGACTTAAAGGAAATTAATTGGAGAGACACCTTGAATCATCAATCCGTTGACGAATCTCTCGACACGTTCTATAATGTTAGTTTGGAATTATTAAGAAACATGTACCATGGACTCTAATTGGAAATCTTTCAAGTGGAATGCAACAACTGTTATAAAAACTACATTATATCTGTTGAAGATGGTATTCGGAAATGTCAAGTATTTTTGGACGTTCATATCTATTAGAAAAAAATCTGCTGGCATTCCATCCACTATGAGTTATAACAACCAGTCAGTAGCAATCCGAAACCATTTGCAATCTTTTTTCAGACTTTTTTAATTCGTTTTAGAAACCATCCACTTCTTCTAATATTCCATCCACTTGTGACGACTGCTCTGAGAGCTGCACTCTGTTAAATGACATTAAGTTTACTATTGATGAAGTCCTTAGTGCGCTAAAGGCATTGGATCCTTCCAAGGGGCCAGGATCGGACGGTCTACCAATATTTGTTATTAAACAATCAGCCGTTAATCTGTGTATACCTCTGCATATTATATTTAACCTATCTATTTCTCAAGGATGTTTTGCTCAAGCATGGAAACTTGCAAATATAACCCCTGTTTACAAGTCGGGACCTAAGGATAATGTCGAGAATTTTCGCCCTATATCTATACTGTCGGCTTTGTCAAAGGTTTTCGAGAGACTAGTTCATGATAAAGTATACCCCTACTGCACAATACTATCATTCAACAACAACATGGATTCATCAAAAGAAGGTCAACTACAACCAACTTGGTAACATTTGTGGACTACTTGTTCAACAACATGGACTCTCATGTTCAGGTTGCTATTATACTATACTTTTGACAAGGTTGATCATCAGTTTTTCTTGAATAGATTTGCATTCAACGGTATACATGGTGATCTTCTCAGATGGTTCTCTTCTTATGTTTCTAATAGGACTCAGAGGGTTGTGATAAATCGTTTCATTTCCAGCACCCTTAGTGTCACTTCTGGAGTACCTCAGGGCTCTATTTTGGGACCTCTTTTATTCATCATATTTATTAATGACGTCCATTAATGTTTTCAAATTTCAAAATTATTGCTATACGCAGACGACCTCAAAATTTTTAGGCCTGTTAAAAATTTGCAGGATTGTCTACTCTTGCAGGAGGACCTAAACAGGTTCTCTGCATACTGCTCAATTAATAAACTACAACTGAGCATATCTAAATGTTGCTGTATAAGTTTTACTAAAAATAAAAATGTTATCACGCATCCGTACTCTTTAAATAATGTAATTTTAACAAGAGAAACAATCGTGCCCGATCTTGGAGATCTATTGGACAATAAACTACACCTTGACGTTCATATTGGTAAGGTTATAAGTAATGCCTTTCGTATGTATGGTTTTGTGATGAGATCAGCGACAGATTTCGTCCGCCTACATACATATTTATATTTTTACAAATCGCTGATCAGGTCGCAGTTAGAGTATGCTGTTGCAGTATGGAATCCCTTCTACAGTAAATTCTCAGACGCTATTGAAAAAGTTCAAAGTAAGTTTTTAAAAGCCGTGCATTTCCGTTGTTTTCGTACTTATGCATCTTATAGTGATCTTCTGAATAAGTATAAGCTACATAATCTTAAAGTCAGACGTATTATTTTAGAGTCAATGTTTTTATTTCATTTATGCAATAGCACATGTGATTGTATGGAAATGATTAATAAGATCAGCTACGTAGTTCCTAGAACAACCATAAGCCGTGGGGTGCGCGCACGACCACTATTTGCCGTTTCTTCTAGTCGCACGAACGCTGGCTTACGAGCACCCCTACGTCGCCTTACCTTGGTCAAAATAACAATCTCTTCCAAAATATTGGCATCTTCGCTTTTCCGACTAGTAAATTTAGAGGTCTTGTTCGGGAAACAGTTTTGAACACAGCCCCGTAACATTTAGCTCTTAAAATTCGATTCTCGTAGACTGTATTTTTATGATTTCTTGTTTTTCTTTTATTTGCATGCCTTTTAGTTTTATCTTTTACGCATTGTTGTATAATTTTTATGTTACCTATTATTTTGTAAGCGCACATCGCATTAATTGTATAACTTGTTTTTATAATATGTGGAAAATGTCGTGGGTTATACATTTACTCACTCTGTAATTCAAATTTTGTGTAATACTGTAATGTGTAACTGTTTATTTTCCCAAATAAATAAAATAAAATTCCTGTAAGTATCTAGCGATAGAATGAAAATATTTCTGTTTGTGTAGGTACTTCAGGTACCTGCTAAAGTAAGTACCTGAAGTCACCAGTAAAGGACATATTGACTTAGAAGTCTCTACATTCGCGATTATAAGCCTTTGGTTTGTATAAACTAGCAGTCAATATAACAACCGATCATTTAAAAAAAAAAAAAAAAACTAAGAAAAAAAAAACAAACCTCGAATATTAAATCACGTTCTTTTGAAAGAAGCAAGCAAAAATACTTGTTACGTGAAATACATTCCGTTAATGTGATTAAGGATATCTTCAAAGGACTTAATTTCGGGAAAAAAAACCTTTTTATTGTATTTCTTAATATCGTAAGGAATATTTTTGTAGGCACATTGCTTGTATACCATCTCCTTTATTATTCCAAGTTGTATTGATGTAGCTCAGCTCTATTTCGGTAGGTTTAAATGAGTTTGAATTAATTAATAGTAGACTGAAATAGTCGTGATTCCTAATTGGCGTACCTGCTTTATGCTCATTTATAAAGCTCAAGATACAAGCGTCAAATGAATGGTTGCTATTATTTATCAGATAGGTAAGTTCATACTAAAATCGCTCTTCATAAATGAGAACACAAAACAATGTAAAACATAACATACATAATCAGCCTATAATGTTCCCACTGCTGGGACACAGGTCTCCTCTCTGTGAGAGGGAGTGGGCCGTAATCCACCACGGGGGCTCTGTGCAGGTTTGTAGATGTCACATGTCTTTTTTGGTTCTAGGATATGCTGGTTTCCTCACGATATTGTCCTTCACCGTTTTGAGAACAGTGGTGATGAAATATTTTACACAAAGTAAAGCGCCTGTCTGGGTTCGAACCTACGACCTACAACTCGTAAGTCACGCTCAGAAAAAAATAGAAAACATAGTAACGGTTAAATAAATTCACGATATTCGTAATTTTTTGAAACGTTTAAGTCTCATAACTAACAGATAATGTCAAAGTCATCGTCATTAAATATAAGATATGCCTATTTATTCCCAAACAAACTATTCAAAACTACCACAAAAAAAATATGTTTTCAAATCATAATCTCGGTTCAGGGTTAAGAGAACCGAGTTTACTTAGGGTTATTTGTATCCTTTCGTTCAGGCATTGTCAACTGAAGGAAATTGAATGACCCTTGTATCTATTGTAATAAACTTGCTTTGTAACTAGTTTCAATATATGGATTTATATGGATAGTTATGTAGTTCGGTAAACTTAGGGGCTATGCGTAAAATTCGTGACGACCCTCGACGTGGGTCGTTGCCATGGTCTTGAGGATATTTCAGATGATTTTATGAAGTTATTGACGCATAATTTTTTTGGTATAGCTATATAGGTGGGTATTTGAAACTTCCGTTCGCATGAGAATTAGTGAGAAATAGACAATATGCTCTAAATAAGAGACCATCAAGCATAAACTTTATTTTCCATGTTTTTTTTTTAATCATTGTGCTTCTCAAACAGAGCACCTGCCATCTTGTCTCTCCACTACCCTGGGTTAACGTATCCGGATGGAAAGGAGAAAAAGTGCTAATGGCATTAAGTCCGCCTCTGTTAGTTCCTGTTTGTAAAGTACTCGTATTTAATAAATTAATAAAAAGCAACGCCTTGAAGATAGTGAGACGAAGTAGGCTGTTTCATGAGGGATTGGGCAACAATGCGAACAGCCGTGAGAAGTTAATATAGTGCAGGGGGCTATTAGGCCCAGCAGTGGGAAGATTGAATTTATTGTTATTCATGAGATATCTCTTACATGTAGTTGTCATTGGGTTGAAGTACAGGTTTGAATAAACCTAGATCAGGCAGGTCAGTACTGAAACCTCTAATTCCAAAAAATCATTACTTGTACCAATAATAAATAATTACCTCGTTATAGTTTATATTATGCCACTCTATCGGAAATATTACTAGCGTGGCTAAAAGTACCTAGACTTTTTGTAAAAGTTTAAATTTATTTTTTAATGTTATTTATTAATTTTACTTTTATACTATTCTTGAAAATACCTTATAAAATTTGAATATAAAACAAAATTACTTCCATGAAAAATAGTGGTCAGTCGATGTCGAGAACAGGGTCCAGCTAACGATGGATAGGGCTCTAGAGAGAGAAAAATAAAGATGAAACCAGCCTGCTCAATTCCAACGCTGACAAATATAGTTATAAATTAACATCAACAGATTAAGTATACAAGGCTTGAATTAATTCCGGCTTGCTTGGTTTGTAACAACAGTTCGGCGACACCTGTTCCCGTCTGTATTATGTAACAACTTACATAAGCTTTGGCTTTTAACTCAAAGGCGTAACTTTGGCAGCCATATTGAAGCAACAGGTATATCATGTACTTACATTATTCTATTGTACTGAATAGGTACGCTTTAAGTGATTAAATTATGGTACATTTCGGGAAGGGACGATGGATGTAGAACTTTGGTTTTGTAAGGTTGCTTTGGCTTAAGTTTTGGTATTTGATAAGTTTTGTCGATTTTGAGTCTTGTCTGTGCTCAAGAGCATTCGAAGAACTTTAAGGCTTTCCTATAGAATGAGTGTTTTCGAAACTTTTTCTGCCACTAGGCGGCGCTACGTAGGCGTCAGGTCCAAACAGCTGTCAAATAGCACAGAGTCGTAGGTACTGAACATAAATTATTGAAATTCTATTGTATTTGGAAGTGTTATTGATTTTATTATGGATTATTTTTCGTTGGAGTAAATTTATCTCTGCGAATGGCTACAAGCCACTGTTTTAATCGGGTTTTATCTCTCGTAGGGAACTTATGTCCTCCTGTTTTATTTGCACACATAGGCACTGCACAACACTGTGGCATTTTAAACAACGATATTCCGAAAGGAATGATTTTAAGAATAAATAAACCAAAAATACAATACAATTCGCGTATGTATTTTGACAGTCCATTGGACCTGCCGCTACAGTCCTGCCATCTATCGGAGATCATTTCAGAAAACCCTCATTATCTTTGCTCTAAAACTGGAATTGTACATGTTGCTTCTTATTTCGAAATCTGGTTTAATTTGTGTTTTAAGAGAATGTATAAGAGACGAAATAAGTAGCCACTACTGCCACAAATGTCAAAATGTCCTGACAACAAAAAACACTATATCAAAATTTCGAGTCAAACGGATAGCAAATAAACAAAACAGTAACAGAATTGAAAATCCTAAACAGAATGGGTATAGGTCCGCATAAAGCCGCCACTTTGAAGGCTAGCTTTTAAATAAAGCCCTTAATAACGTACTTATTCCGGCAAAAAGAAGGTCGACTGAAACGATCTCCCAGAATTTTGCTCATAAACATATAATTTTACATGAAGGCGGAATAAAGGCTGAAAGCCTTCAAAACGTAATAGGTACGCACAGTGCTCTTAAATAACCCATTTTTACTTTGTGCGCGCACTTTAACTTGTAAATTAAGTAATAAGTGGTCTTCAGTGGTCTAAGTAAAGGAACACATATGGTAGCGCCTCGTCTTGATGTGGCCTAACGATGCGTGCTGAATCTCTTGATTTGGGTCGGAGAGTGATGTTGATTTGGTTTTCATAGCCTGGATTTTATTTCCAAAATAAGTCGGTGTCTTCAGTTTATTTTATCACCTTTATTTGTTTGCTAGTTTTGCCAATGTGACCGTGAGCGATGTTTTGGACAAAACATACAAATCATATTCCTAAATGCGTTTAGACAAATTTCGTCTCTGCAATCTTTAAATCTTGGCTTGTTGTTTCTTTTATTTTAATATAACATCACGCCTGTAATCCCAGAAAAGTTAGGCAGGGCACATTTCGCCAGTTATGCTTAAGTCCCATGTGACAGGGGGCAGTTGCGTAGCGTGCTTTGGCGGAGCCCCGTAGAAAACAATATTTGGGGGCCCTTATGAACGGTAAAGATTTCTCACAAAAGGAAAAACAGTGTTTGCATAAAATTAAAAAAAATCTTTATTCATCATAATTATCTATCTGTCACTTTTTCCAAAATTTTACAAACAATTCAAATTAAACATACACTCTCCTTGGCTTTAATTCGACAAACTGATTTAATAAATCATTTATAGCAGACGATGACTTTAGTTTTACTAAAGTTTCTGCCTCTATGGGAACAGTGACAGGTCTGACAGGCGTTCATTTCGGGGGCCCCGTATAATTAATACGGCAGATACGGCGGTAGCTACGCCCCGGATAGGAGGCGAGCCTATTGCCACAAACCGGGCACAAATTCAGACTCCGGGCTGCTACTGAGGAATTCTAGATATATAAAACCAAATCGAACCCAGGACCTCATGATCAGCAGTTCTCAGCTCTTGCGACCTTTAGACCAACGATTCAGGCTGTCTTTTATTTTTCTTTTGATTTATTTACTTTTTGGTAATTGTTTGGTAGAAATACATGTTACGTACCTGCCTCTTTATTTGTATGAGGCCACTAAGTGGAGGTTTTTCCAAACCTACATCAGACAAATCTCTCACAATGTGAATTTGTATAGTTCTAAACTGTTAAGTGCTACAAAAACATTGTGAGAGAAAACAAATAAACTTATTATTATTATTTTCCAGTCACGATAGATAACTTGATTAGCAGCTCAGAGTGTACTGAATGGTTTATATTATTAAGTACCCATTTTAACAGCTTTGCATTCCCATAAGTTACGTGACTTTTTTTTTTGTCCCGGGGTGGAGGTTTAAGGCTTTTAAGTTAAAGTAAACAGTATACATGTTATTTCAGGTGTAGGTGTTACAGTCCTCAATACACAATATCCTATTTTCGGCAGACACTATTTCGTAGAACATAATAATATGTTATCTGGTAATGCCTTGCCAAATAAAATCATAAAAATTCTTTAGGACCTAATAATGTTTTCATTAAGAAAATCTCTTGTGCACGATTACGAAACTCTCAGTGTAACACAACTTACCTACTACGATTATATCAAATTACATTGTCGTCATTCGGTACATATCAAGAGAAAAAACATCACCTGAAACTTTGGCCGAAACTGAAAGTCAGCCTTTGAAAGCAGATATTTCGTCACCTGATACCCATGATCTTCAAATTAGCTTTTAAAGACATCGCCTCCAAAAACATCCTATTTTTTAGGGTTCCATACGTCTGATTTCTGTGAACAAAACACGGTCGTATAATGTAAATTAATTAATTTTGAATATGGGGTTCACTTTTAGGGAGAAAAACAGAAAATTTAAAACAAAAGTTTTGCAAATTACACCGTGTGATATATCAAATGAAGGGTCTCAAAAATATTTTTTGTATTATTTTTAAATAAACAGTTTTGAAGTTATTTAATATATTATATGAAAACGTACCACCCCCCCCTCCCCTTACCTACGAAACTACTGAGCCTAAAATTAAAAAAAAAACCTATGTTAATTACTTACAGATTACAGAAAAACCTATAAAAAGTTTGTGGTCTTAAATTCTTTTAATATTGTGCGTACAAACTTACAGTCGAAGCGCTTCGTCGTGATTTCATACCCTCATAGTCTATCTTTTAAACTAACTGTGCCCTAGAGGTTTTGATGAGCGAGTTAGTGAATCTCACTCGCTCGGGCTCGGAAAATCTGTAGGGCACTCCCCGAAATCCTAAAAAGCAAAAAAATAATAATATGCAGGCTAGGATTTGCACACACACAACCAAAACAAAAACTTACACCCTCCAACCCCCTTATACCGATTATCCGTAATAAATACAAACTTGCACCAAGGGCGGTGGGATTACGGATAATCGTTATACCTACTTCCATTTGGAGTGAAAGCTAGATTAGCATGTACATAAAACAAGAAAGACCAAACTCTTTTTTCAAAAAAAAAAAAAAAATGCAATTTGTAGCAGGAGCTAAAAGACTGTCACAGGCAGTAGACTATCTCGTTTGTTTTTTACAAATGCCCGAAATTTTTAAAATACGTAACAAAGATTTTAATTTTATTTTTCTGGTAACTAAAATGAATTGATCTATCTCCCGATTCCGGCTTGACGTCGACTTACGGGACACCATGTATATATTTTTTTCAAATATATTTTCTCCACCTACATCTTTTTCGTTGGCTATGAAGTGTAAGAAAGATACACACGAATACTTTATACGAATCACTTTATTAGTACACAACCTTCTAAAATTGTAACCCGAGACCACCTTGTTCGTCTGTAGCTGAGAATGCAATCCAATGGAGAAGAGATAATTGCCTTTTTTTTTTTTTTTTGTATGGCATCTGTAGTTGACCTTGAGAGGTCGTGACTACTTAACCGGACTATCCTGTGGCTGCCTTAAGCGGACTCAAAGCCTCCAGCCAGGGGCGTAAAAATACTTATATTATTAAGCGAACGCTCGCTAAGGGCACCCCCTGTGGGGTACGGACCTCGGCTTAGGGCGTCGCTGACGGGAGGACAGCAAGATGGGACAGGCTGGATCAAGTTTTGTTGATTATTTTTATTCGGGGAATTTAAAGCTACAGGCTCAGCTACGGCGCGGGCTGGCACTTCGTCGAGCAAGGGTCGGAGGGGACAATTACGTCGGGATCTTCGCGAGGAACCTCGGCGGCGAGGTCGGAATGTCGGTCTGTGTTTGTGCACTGTACTGGTGGCCCTACTGCTCTCCTGAATGAGAGTTATGTGGTCATCGGGATCGGTGAGGACATGCTTGGGACGGCGGACATGACTAATGGAGGAGGGAATATAGCTAGCGGCTTTCACAACCAGAGGGTTGCGGTGATTCGCGGCGGTCTCGAAGAAACGCTTGAAATGCGTTTCATGAACTGACGGATAGTGGGAATCCTGAGGTCTACGTGGAGGATTTCGTTGCGAACGTACCAGGGGGAGCCTGTTATCCTACGGAGGAACTTGTTCTGGAGGGTCTGCATTCTATTGAAGCGAACGGGCTTGGCGTGTGCGAAGACTGCACTGGCATAGGTCATGATCGGGCGGATGCATGCTGTGTAGATACGCATTTTGCACTTTAGTGACAATTTGCTACGTGCATTGCGGACAAAGTGAAGTCTACCTAGAGCGAAGGCGGCGCGCGAACGAGCCGCCTTAATGTGCTCTGAAAAAGAGAGGTGTTCATCGAGCACTACACCCAGATATTTGGCTCGCTTCTCCCAAGGGATCGGATTGCCGAACATGGTGATCGGTCGAGGGGGGCAGGGGTTGCGACGCGGTTTTGAGAAAAGAACCGCTTGACTTTTGTCGGGATTGACTTCGATTCGCCATTTTCTAAACCAAGCACCAAGCTTGTTCACTTGGGTTTGGAGAATGCGAGCTATCGAATTTTCATCACGGCCGGTGTAGTAGATGGCCGTGTCGTTTGCGAACAGGGCCAACTGCGCCTTGCTGCACTTGGGCATATCGCTGGTGAATAGCGTGAAAGCTAAAGGAGAGATCACAGAGCCCTGAGGGACTCCTGCGCGAATAGGGTGGGGGGAGGATAGCGCTCCTTCGATGCGATAACGGAAGGTGCGATTCGACAAAAAGTCCCGTAAGATGAGCACGAGACGATCTGGCACACCGAGTTGGTACAGCTTATATAATAAGCCGTTGTGCCAGACTTTGTCGAACGCTTTCGCTATGTCGAAGAAGACAGCACCGGTCATCAAACCTCGTTGGAAACCGAAGTTGATGTGTTCGACTATACGGTGAACCTGTTGTACGCACGAGTGTTGGGTTCTAAAACCAAAATGTTCGTTGGGGATGAGGCCCTTTGTCTCGGCGTAGTCTCTGAGGCGCTTATAAATAAGCCTCTCATAGATTTTGCCGAGGACATTGAGCAGACTGATGGGGCGGTAACTACTAGGCTCTGACTTTGGCTTGCCGAGCTTCGGGATACCGATGACGGTGGCTTCTTTGAATGCCTGTGGGAAGATGTTGTTGCTCAGAGCACCATTGAAGATGGTGGTCAGTAGCATTATCAGGTGGGCAGGGAAAAGTTGGAATACCCTATTGGTGATTCCGTCTGAGCCGGGGGCTTTACGAGCCTTAAGACCTTTGATGAGGTCGTGCACTTCGTCGGGCGTGACTGGGGGCAGTGGATACTCTGGGTCTTCGACGGGAGGGAGGGAGGCTCTATGTTCGACTTCAGCGTCGACCTCAGAGAGGTGAGCTTGGTCTACTGGTTGAGAGCTAGGCGAGCATTGGACTTCTAGACTGTCGGCTAGAAGCTCAGCCTTGTCGACATCATCGAAGGCGATGGTCTTGTCGGGACGGATCAGGGGGGGCATGGAGACTATTTCTCCGGATCTGAGCTTCCTCTGGAGTTGCCAGAAGGCTAGGTGGGTGGGCTCTAGTTCGCTCAACATCTTGTCCCAGCCGGCGGTACGCAGCTCCTCTATGCGTGTTCTTACAGTACGCTGTAAGTAACGCATATGGGCTTTGTTCGCGTCGCAGGGGAAGTTGCTGTAGGCACGGACAGCCGCGTTCTTCTCATTCAACAGTTCGCGTACATCGTCCGGCAACTTCCAGCGACGGTCATCCGTCGCTGGAATTTCCCTTGAACAATCGTTCAGGACTGATTGTACGTGAGCTGTGAATGAGTCGATCGCAGCCGTCGTGTCAGCGATAGAGTCAAAAAGATCGGGGATTGGGTCCAAGTGGGGGGACGTGGTGGATTTTAAGCGATCGCTTACTTTCCTCCAGTCCGTTACCACTTTGTTGGGAAGGGGTTGGGTGGAATCGGGCAGACCTATGCGGGGGACCAGTTTCATGACTACTGGACGTTGATCGGAAGCGAGCTCTTGTACCACTTCTATAGAGTCCAACCGTAGGTTGACGTTCTGTAGGAGCGCCACGTCGAGAACATCGGCGGTGTGATTGGGATCGGGGGGAAAATGAGTGGGAGTCATCGGCGCGATGATATCGAAATTCTGAGAGGAGGAGAGGTTGAACAAGTGTCTCCCTCTGGAAGAGGTCCTGGTGCTATTCCAGGAGGGATGTTTAGCGTTGAGATCACCCGCTATGATAACGGAGTCACTTAGGCTAAAAAGGACAGAAAGATCTTCAGTAAGGAGTTGGAAGTTCTCCGAAGTATTAATGGGGGGGAGGTAGGCCGAAACTATGGTGATCGATTGATGACCTGTCATGCCAAGCCGGCAGCAAGACACTTCTAATCGTGAGAGTGTGGGAGGGTCTATGGGAATGCAGTATAGCACCTTTTTGTAATAGATAAGGGTACCGCCCTTATGGCAACGCGTCCTGTCATTGCGAACTGTACGATAGTTTGCAATTGACGGATTTCGGTAACTCGGTTTGAGGAACGTTTCCTGAACAAGGAGGATGTCGATGTGATGGTCGCGGAGGAACTCGCTGATTTCAGCGCGTTGTCGCAGGATGCCATTGGCATTGAAATAACCTAACTTTAGGGATCGGGGTTTGGTTCGCGCGAGGATTCCTTTATCCATTATTAGGATTGGGTTGATTGTTAAAGGACATCAGGGCTTGCGTAATGTCCGGGTACGCATTGCAAATATTTTGAATCATATAAATGTTGCCGGCATTTCTGGCGGCAACAATTTCACTGGCCATTTTCGTTGCGCGAGGGGTAAGGAAGGCCGTGAATGTACTTGAGATGACGGTGAACGCGTCCATCGGGTTCTGGCCGATAACACGGGTGGCTGCGGGTGGAGCTGAAGCGGCGGGAGCGGCTTTATTCATGGGCATAGGAATGCCTGGGGGCGCGTTGACGCGGATGCGGGGGTCCATGAGTGGAGGGATGGCCGCAGGAACGGGTCTGGGAGCTAAGGCTGGAAAAACCTGCTGATGGTGGAAGTAGTTCCAGGGCGAGGGCCTCTGAGGACTGAGTCGCTCCTGATGTTGTGTTGTAGGCCACGCGTGGGCGTAGCGGGGGCTTTCCCTTTGCTGACGGGCGTCCGCACGCTTCGTCAGTTTGGGAGATGAGGTTTTGGGAGCCTTGGGGCACCCACGATAGTTGGCCGGATGACCTGAATCTCCGCAAAGCACACAGCTTGGCGGCTCTGTGCAGGTGCGGTCCTTAGGACGAGTGCAATCAGCAGTGCCGTGATCGCCCAGGCACTTGACGCACCTGGGTTTCGCGTGGCAGTGCATCTGCGAATGTCCGTAAAGTTGGCAGCGGTGACACTGCCCTATGACACCGGTCTTAAACGGCTTCTCGATCTGCAAGCCGGTGAGGTTGCAGATGGAACGGACGTTGAAAATGGGGTGGTGACCCTCAGTAGGAGGGCATACAACGAGGACCATATCGAACGGCACCCTGCCTCGGGCGCGGTGCATGCGGTGGACTTCCGCAACGGGGACGTTTTGCGACAGAAGGTCGGTTTTTATATCCTCCGCGGGTATCTCCTTCGGGATCCTACGGATCACGACTCGGATTTGACGGTCTTCGGGGAGGGCGTAGGTGTGGAAGGACACACCTCTAAGACGGAGAGTCTTCGTGAGCTCTCTGTAGTCGTTTGACGTCGGGACAATTACCTTAATACCCTGTTGGGTAGATTTTGCGCTGGTGTAGCCGATACGCAGGTCGGTGCACCATTTGGACACATCTGTCCACTTCCCCTTGTCCTGGATGTACACAGGGGGAGGGGGGGCGATTTTCTTTGCCGCAGAAGGCTGGGCAGCGGGCTTGGCAGCACTGTGGCTGAGGGAAGAGGTTGAGGCCGAGGCGGCCTGAGAGGGGGCTGTGGCGGATGGAGCCACGGGAGCGGAGGTGGCTACGATAGCCGGCTTTTTGGTCCTTGTGTCAGGACTCGCTTTGAGGCTCCTTTTTTTGGAGCCGACCGTTTTGAAAACACCCTCGTCGGAAGAGGGGGAGGAGCTCTGGTCGTCGCTCGAAATTAAGTAAGGCGAGGTCGGGCGAGAGATAATTGGCAGTACCGCGCCGTTTTATATTTTAAAAGTGATCTACGGGTTGCCACAACTAGAAAGAATAAATTATTAAAAAGAACAATGTTGCAACCCACAAATAATGTTAGTTAAATAGTCGATTATTTTGTATGCTAACATTCGGCTAATCCTGACGTCAAACGCGGCCTCGCATTTAACAAAAAAAAAAAAAAAGTACATCATAGGAACTCATTCACTCTTAAATCTTACTTCGTCTACAATTTCTTGTATGCAGCATCTCACTCTTATAACTAGACTTCGACTCACTACTCACTTGTTGTGACTCACTGTTTTAACTAAACATTGCGTTCAAGTACTCTCACTTGTAGTGGCTCACTAATCATCGCTAACATCATTTTCATCATCATCATCACTACATTTCACTTATATTTTAATTATGTTAATTGCCACAAGTTAGTTCACTTTAATTAATTCGTCAATCAACATTACAGTTTTTAAGAAATAATTATTCTTCTCAACTCTTTTGTGTTTTATAATCAATACTATTATACTGTTTTCTACATTCATAAAATCCAACTCATTACATATCGCTTTAGTTAATAATTAACTGTATAAAATTATTACGGTCACACTCAATCTGACATAATCTCAATACAGTTCATTCAATCAACAGTTATTACACACTCTTACTCGGAATCACTCGACATCGCATCATGATCAAAAACAAGCCATGGGTATAACCTATCGACAGCATAAACCGACCTATATGGTTTACAACCTTCTTTCCTAGTAATAGGAGTGTCCTCTATTTCATAACGATCGTTGCCTATTATTTTAGAAATTCTGCATGGTCCTACACATTTTGGTATTAGTTTACGACTGTGTCCAGTGTCTGTACGAATATCTTTTTCTACACGGACTAAATCTCCTACTGCATACTCAGTTGGTTTTTTATGCGACTTATCAAAACGATCTTTTTGTATTTTCTGGCTTATTTGAATTCGCGAGTCTGCTTCCGATCTAATTTCATCGCGATCTAACGGTGTATGAGATTCCGCGACAAGTGGATTCATTAAACCATCCGAAACGCCGGTGGTTTGAACTCCAAACAACATTTCCGAAGGAGTATGGCCAGTGGACCTGTTAATAGTGTTGTTCAAAGACCACTGTATCTGGGGTAAACACAAATCCCACTCATTTTCTTGTTTATTGTGGTTAGCAGCCGTTATTGCATCAACAATAGTTCGATTGTACCTCTCAACCTGACCATTGGTCCTAGGAGAGGCAACCGCATTTAAGATATGTTTAATGCCCCTTTTATTAATAAAATCTGCAAACTCTTTGCTTGTAAAACTAGTGCCGCGATCAGATATCAGACGACGTGGCACTCCGAATAGCGAGAAATATTCCGTAAATACCTTAACACTAGTACTACTTTTAACATTATTTACTGGCTTTATATAAATAAATTTTGTGAAGGCATCAATGATCACTAAAATATGACAATTTTTCTTCTTGCTAATGGGAAAAGGACCGCAGGGATCGGTATGAAGCGTATCAAACGGTTTATTAATTTTTGGGATTGGATGAAGCTCCCCTTCTTTAGCTCCAGCTGGCAACTTATTGTGGGCACAATTTAAGCATGAATTACAATATTTTTTTATAAAACGTCTCATTTTTTTAAACCAGTAACTCTGATTAATCCTACTGTAGGTCTTATCAAAGCCGAAATGACCGACATCATCGTGATTCATACGAACTATTTGCCATCTTACTGATTTTGGAACTACCCACTTTAAATTGGTTACATCAATTTTGTCATTAGTTATTCTGTACAAACGACCATTTTTAACAGTAAAGTTCTTTTGAATCTCGACAATGTCTTTTGTTTCCGAATCATTCAAAATGCTTATTATCCTTTGTATTTCTGAATCCTGTTCCTGCACTGTGCGCAACCACGCATCGTCATCTATTGTTAAAACACCAACCACCTTTCCTACGACTTGAGGTTTATACTCAATTGGGTTGCGTGACAGTGCATCAACATGAACCATTTTGTTACCATCGCGATGTTCTACGGTAAAATCATATTCCTGCATTAATATGTACCAACGCGCTACTCTCGGTATTAGATCTTTTTTGTCATTGTGCTGCGTATAGCGGCACAGTCAGTGACAACTCTAAACGATTTACCCAAAACATAAACTCTAAATCTATTCAACGCACAAACTACCGCCAAAGTTTCCAATTCGTAAGAGTGTAGTTTGCTTTCGTCCTGTGTCGTTTGACGGCTATAATAAGCTATAGGATGGAATAGTTTATGTGAATTCACTCGTTGTAGCAAAATTGCTCCTAAACCGATTTTACTAGCGTCAGTGTGAATTTCTAATTCAGCTTCAGGGTCAAATAGTGCCAAAACAGGTCGGGTGGTCAATTTACTTTTTAATTCATTAAATGCTTTTATTTGAGGTTCGTTATAACACCAGGAAACATTTTTCTTTGTAAGAATCGTTAGAGGTTTTGCTATCATAGAATAATTTTGAATAAACCGTCGGAAATAACTTGTAAGGCCAACAAACTGTCGAACCTCGTGAACATTTCTAGGTAAAGGGAAATCTACTGCAGCTTGAATTTTGACTGCCCCTGGTCGGATGCCATCCAAACTAATCTCGTAGCCCAAATAATTTATACGAGTCTGAAAGAAATCGCACTTTTTAAGATTTAATGTTAGATGAGCAGACCTTAATAATTGAAAAATCTTTTCCAGCTTATCTAAACCCTCTTCAATAGAATGTGATGTCACCAATAGATCATCCATATACGCCAACGCCAAGTTTTGCTTACCCCTAAGCATACAATTAATCGTCCTTTGGAAAACACTAGGTGCATTAGCAAGTCCAAAGGGCATTCTTTCAAACTCATACAAACCATCCGGTGTTACAAACGCAGTAAATCGCTTACTGGCCTCACTCATGGGCACCTGATAGTACCCTGAAGTGAGATCGAGGCTTATGAAGAACTTATTACCCCCTAATCTGTCTAGTTGGTCTTCGATGCGAGGCAACGGATATTTATCTTTTAATGTTTTTCTATTTAGGGCCCTATAGTCGATACATAGCCGTTTATCACCGTTTTTCTTACTCACTAGAATCGGACTCGAATAATCTGAAGTGCTTTCGCGAATTATGCCGTACAATAATAATTCTTCAATTATTTTATTTAGGCTATCACGCTCACTGTGTGATATTCTATAAGGATTATATACTACTGGTCTGTTATCTGTCAGAGTAATATCCATTTTTGCGAGATTCGTTTTTCCTAACTCTCCTAAGTTCATTGCAAAACAGTCCCTATACTTTTTTAACAAGTCAAATAACTTTACTTTTTGTTGTTCTGTTACTTCCGTACTAAATTTTTATATCTGATATAGACAACTCTTCATAATTTTTAGATTCTTTTGTTAAACCTATATATGCCTTATTAACTTCTTGGTATTGTTGACCCCGAACTAATAAAGTTCCCTTTTTAATATTTAAATCGTTAGATGATAAATTTGCTAGCTCTACCTGCTTCAAACTCAAAAACCCCCCACAAAACAGCATAGTCATTGTGCGGTAAAATCCGAAGACTGTATTGTACCCACAAGCCGCCACTGTATGTGTCATTGGTAAAAGCATGTATTGGCATCACAGTTTTGGGTTTAATAACTTTGTCATCATCTGCGTATACCTTAGTCTTAAACACATTATCATCAAAATCTGGTGTGTGCATAAATACTAGTTCATCCGTTGTTTTTAAGATAATAACGTTTGGTTTTTCCGTAAAGGACTGCCCTACTAAAATTGATGTCTGTAAATAATGATCATTAACGACCAGAACTTCCGTTTCAGCTTTAACTGAGCCAATTTCTAAAATTGCTATGAATTTTCCTAATGGCTTTACAGCGGAATTTCCAAATCCCTGTAATATGGGTAAATTTTCGATATCCCAATCATAGACTATTTTCTTTGCACTTGATTCTCTTACAAGAGTACATTTACTACCAAGGTCAACGTATCCTTGCAGGATAACGTTGTTTATTCTGACATCTTTGTAATATTTTGAATTGGCGGATTCACTATTAGTAATGCACAAGATGGTTTTATTTTGGTCTGCAGCAGTATTCGTTTTAGCTAAATCGTCACTGTTATTTGCGTTTCTTCTACGACAGTCTTTAGTATCATGCCCCAATATGAAACAAAAGTTACATCGTTTAATGGTTTTCTTACACTTTAAACTTATGTGGCCTATCTCATTGCAATTATAACATCGAATGTTATCATTAGTACTGGTTTTTGTTTGCTCATTAGATACCTTGTTGGAACTCTTAGGTGGCGCATTATACCGATTACGGAAATTGAAAGTAGGTGTATTATTGTCGTGTTGGGAAACGGTACGCAAGTAATTAAGGATTTGTTCCGGTTCATTAAACATGCATGCTCCTGCTCCCATTCGTACAAATTTGTCGTCAATGCCGTGTATAAGACAGCCGACTGCTTTATTGTCACCTATTTCACATTTATTTATAAGTGCCATTTTGTCATAATAATAGTGTTCTAAAGACTGACCAAATTTACATCTAAGCCTTAATAATAATAATAATAAAATAAATGACGAACAATTACCGGAGATTTATTGTGAAAGACGGCACGGTTGACATCTGTCGGCATGTCACCGTCCGGGGGAATCAATAAGACACATTATCTCCGGTTGTTCTCGTCTGGCTAACGAAGAGCACTTGCATAGACACAACCTTGTAGCCAGGATTATCCATCAGCAACTTGCTCTGAAATACAGCCTTGTGGAATCGGAAGTGCCGTACTACAGGTACGTGCCCGACCCAGTTCTCGAAAATGGAAATATCACATTGTACTGGGATCGATCCATCATCACTGACAGGACTATTATTGCCAATAAGCCTGATATAGTGGTGGTGGATCGAGTACAGCGGCGCACAATGATTGTTGACATAACGGTCCCGCATGACTGTAACCTCGTGAAAGCCGAGAAAGATAAAGAAATCAAGTATCTTGATTTGGCTCGCGAGGTTGTCGACATGTGGGATGTGGACTCAGCAATCATTGTGCCGATAGTCGTGACAGCCAATGGCTTAATAGCCAAGAGCCTCGACAAACACCTGAGGAGGCTCTCGTTGGGCAGCTGGATCAAGGGCGTGATTCAGAAAGCGGTACTTCTGGACACGACTCGCATTGTCAGGAGGTTCCTCTCTCTGGAGCTCTGACCGCCGGTAGCTTGGACCCTGTTCCCGATACCGGTGGGATACTATTTTTTATATTTTTAAATGTTTTTTAATTATTTTTTTTCAGATTTTTTAAAAAATATTTAAAAATGTAATTTATAAGTTTGTAAAATATAATAAAGGAGATAATAATAATAATAATAAATTCATTTATTTCAGGTAAATAACACCCATTGCCAGACATACATTAACAATAACCACATAAAATAAATTAAATAAAGTCACTAATTAAACGGAATAAGGAAAACAAAATAAAATAAATTAATAACAAATTGAATAAAATAATAAAAAATGGGATTCAAAATAAATAAATCAGCAAACAATATAATTAATACCTTCTCTCCGACACTGGTACAGAAACATGTCTGCTGGAACAATGCCGGATGAAGGGACAGTCTAGCCTTCCTGCAATCATCGCCAGTACAATGTTGGGGCTAACCCGCACCCTGCTCACCAAGGACGCGGCGCGTTTACGCATGGTAGCGTGAAAGCAGTCGGTGCGCGCCTCTGCGAACATACCCGAGGCGCTACAGTGTCGGGGTAGCCCCATCACTGCTCTGAACGCGTTATTGAACTGGACGCGGATGGCTCTGTAACTTCTGTTAGAGTAGTGAGCCCACAGACTGCAGGAGTACAGCGATGTACAGTACGCCCTAAAGAGCGTAGCCTTAACCTCATTCGAGCACCGCGCAAATCTCCGGGCGATCATATTCGCTCTAACAGACAACGCCCTCCGCTCCCGTTCCATGTCAGCGTTGTCTTTGAGGTCGACAGTCAAAACATGGCCCAAGTATGCAAACTGGTCAACCCTATCCAAAGGAACCCCATTGAGTCTGACCGGAGGTATAATTTTCGGACTTCTCGCACTGACGGTCTCGAATATCATACACTGGCTCTTCTTTACATTATACAATAAGCCGTGCCCACAAGCATATTCCTCGCATACTTGTAGCAGCTTCCTCAAGCCGCAGACCGAAGCGCTCATCAGCACCATGTCGTCAGCATAACTTAGATTATTGACACATGTACCGTCAATGTGACAGCCGACATGTTGACTGCTGAGCGCCACGATCAGCTCGTTAATATACAAATTAAACAGGGTAGGAGATGTTAAGCCACACTGCCTGACTCCGCATTCAAGTTGATAGGCATCCGACATTGCTCCCGCCCACCTAACACTATTAGCCTGGTGCGCATACCAGTACTGGAACATGCAGATGAGTTCCGGCGGCAAATCTACGCTCTTAAGCTTGCTCCACAGCAGGTCATAGGCCACAAGGTCGAAAGCCTTGGAAAGATCAAGGAAGCACGCGTACACGGGTGTCTTACGATCTGTGTAGTATTTGACGGTATGCTTAAGGCACAGTATTGCACTTTCAGTGGATAGCCGGGGACGAAACCCGAACTGGTTATCGTGCAGTGTTACCGATCTATTTAACTGAGCGTTAAGCAAACCGTCAAACACTTTAGCAGTTACAGTGGCAAGCGAAATAGGCCTGTAATTACTCTTATCAGTAAGGTCACCAGTTTTATTCTTTACTACAGGCACTACCACTGTTTTCATAAAGTCCACAGGCAAGTAGGAGTGGCTCACGCACAGCGAGTAAAACATAGCCAAGACCCTAGCAATGTGATGTCCAGCGTGCTGAAGGTGCTCAATGCTGAGCCCATCATGACCCGGGGACTTACCTCTCATCATTATCATATTATCATTATCATCTTAGCATTGATGTCAACAGGTCTCCATAATTTTCGTTAGAGGGGAAAGCATGTCTTAATTTTTGAACCCACTCATTCCAATTAAATAGTACCGAGGGTAAACCTTGGTACCACTTCTTGGCTAAACCACTTAATTTGGGGAGGGCATAGTGACATATTTGTCGATCATTCCATGAGTAAATCTGCGCACATTCACTGACCTTGTTAATTCAATTTTCTATTGTTTGGCTATTATCACTTGGATCAAATTCGGTTACAACACTGAAAGCAACCGGGAAGTTGTTTTGAGCCCAGAAGTTTGAGGCTGGTAGTGACGCAGAGTTACTGATGGGGTTGTTCACATTTAACGGGATGTTGTCCGGTAAAATTATATTATTTTCAAAATCAGAGGTAGTTTGATTAGTAACTGCACGTAATGGTGTTATTGAAGTCAACGGAGGAGTTCTAGTTGATTCACGATCAGGACGTTTAGAGCGCCTTTGTTTTTTACTTCTCTGACTATGTTGTTTATGGCTACTGCTATGCTTTTTATCACGACGTTGCTTTTTACTATGCCGCGACCTACGGTGGTTATCATCACTACTATTTATGGACGAACTATCGCTATTTGAGTCACATCGCCTTCGCTTAGATTTACCCATTATCACGTTAAACGATTTTGAGTGATTCAAAATAAAATCAAAATGATTACAAATACAATAAGCAACCACAAAATTAGATAACTAGATAATAATAATTAATATTAACAATGATCTATATCATAACTAACAAAACAAAAAAAACTTTATAGCTTAAGTTATTTAAGTCTTAATATAGCCGCTTAAACCAGAAACTTGAAATTTTCCAACGATCGGTAATATTTAAAATAACTCCATCGCATTTATGGATTATTACAATCAAATAGAAATATAAGCATTCACTTTAAATTGTCTCTGGTTACATGTAAAGAAACAAAACTGGTATCACTTTCACTAGGTGCTTCCCAACGATCACTATTATTGTGTTATTGCTCCAAATGTTTGAACCTTGTTTCTCGTGCATATGCACGTAGTATAACAACAACGAGTTTGTCGCAAAATCACAAGGACACGAAGTAATATGTTCAGATCTGACCTAGAAATGTCCTTTGTCCAGGAAACCGCAGCATCAGGCACGTAGATAAACTTTAGCACACTTCTGACTTGTAAGAAAGATACATACGAATACTTTATACGAATCACTTTATTGGTACACAACCTTCTAAAATTGTAACCCGAGACCACCTTGTTCGTCTGTAGCTGAGAATGCAATCCAATGGAGAAGAGATAATTGTTTTTTTTTTTTTTTGGGTATGGCATCTCGTAGTTGACCTTGAGAGGTCGTGACTACTTAACCGGACTATAGAGATAATTGGCAGTACCGCGCCGTTTTATATTTTGAAAGTGATCTACGGGTTGCCACAACTAGAAAGAATAAATTATTAAAAAGAACAATGTTGCAACCCACAAATAGTGTTAGTTAAATAGTCGATTATTTTGTATGCTAACAGAAGTAGGCATATGCTGGCGTGCAAGAAATACCTTTTTACCCGACTATACAAAGCTATGACTTTTCCGTTCCATTTAACTATTGCATGACACAACACTAAAGACCAGTGACTTAATTTCTTGCCGTAGCCCATACCAAGTCGCACATTTTGACCAAGAATACTTGTAGAATAAGAGGCTTGGCTCTTCATTAGATTATTATTATCTTCATTAGTTATGTAAGTCTTGGCATCCTACTTTACATTAAATGTTTTTGGTGGGTAACAACATCGTTCGGAACCCTCTCCACGCGAGTTCAACTCGCACTTGTCCGGTTTTTTAAATAAGGATCACAATTTTTTCTTAAAGTTTGCATACGCGTAATTATTCTTGACTTTCTTCCTACGAATTTTACCAAAAGGTCGAAAATATTTGGCCATTTTAGGGCTTAATAAAAGTGTCATCTAATATAATCAAAGAGCTTACAAAGACGTTAGCGAACCAATGAAAGCAATTTTCATAGTAATTACCTGCGGAAGCAATTGGAGTATATTTTCTTAAATACTTTGTAATAACGCTGAAAAAAAGGTATTTTGATAAATGTTCGCTGGGCTTTATGATTATTAGTAGTAGTACGGTAGTATGTTAATTTTAGTAATTATTGTTAGAGAAGCGTGGTGTAATTAGAAGCTTGTTGTTTCAGGCGTGTTTAACTTTCAGCGGTTTGTTTAACTTACAGTACGTATTTGCTTAAATGTTATTTCAGCCAAAAAAGAAATCTATAGCCCAATATATTCATCCTTTATTATCTGTAAACATAATGTTTTTTTTCATGGTGCAGCAACGCTTTTTACTTACTTCTTTTTCGGTTGTTCGAATCCCTAATTTTTGGTCATGCATGGAAATATACAGCATATGTACGGGTATCAGAAAGTGGTTCAGTTTGAGGGTTTGTTCCACACTCTGTAATTTCGTAAAATTAAACGTTTCAGATATATATATCAGATATATATAAAGACTATTGGAATTATTATTTTCGTTCCTTTTTAGGGTTCCATACCACAAAAGGAAAAAAAAAACAGAATCCTTTCTGGATCACTTCGTTGTCCGTCTGTCTGTTAGTCTATCAATATCCTTTTCCTCAGTAACGCGTGAAGGCATCAAATTAATATAAAAATACGTAGGTCTACGGTCCCCTGGAGCTCTAAAAAATCAAGGTTCTACGTCAACGCAATAAAAATACCGACACATTTTGTTACTGGCAAATAAATCAAAAACAGGTATTTCCCGTTGACCTAGAATCATGAAATTTGGCAAGAAGCAAGGTCTACAAAGCACAAGTAAAGAAAAAAGTCCGTTAACTTTTAGTCTATTTTTGCGATTACAAACTTACATTTGCAGTTGGAAAATTGACTGGTGACGTATATCGGGGGAAACATGGTTTTCAACTACAAAGTTAAGTTTGTTCTTGGGATAAATTATTTATCCCAACTACGGAACCTTTCATTGTGCGTAGTCCGACACGCATTTGGCCGGGTTTTAGGGTACCATACGTCCTAATGAAAAACGTACCCTTATAGGATCACTCGTGTGTTTGTCTGTCCGTCCGTCTGTCACAGCCAATTTGCTCCGAATCTACTTGACTGATTCTAGTAGAACGATATGGAAAACAGTAAATCGACAGCGCAGTGTAATTAAAATGTACAGTGAACAAATTATACTTAAGATTCACACAGTTATTAATAATGCGTTAGATGTGTCTAATATATTTTCTTAAAAGTTTGACAACATTGTCCACCTAAATGCTTGTGACAAAAATCTACCAATGACATACCTTACCGAAAGTGTTAGCAGAGTAGATTCTAACATGTGTTTTGAGTCACGCAGTCTATATGCCAAATAAATCCACTACTGGTTATGACGAAATTCCTACTATTAAAGACAATATTGACCTACTGGCAACTCCATTAGCATCGTTTTCTAATGAGTGAATCGAGGCTGGCCTATTCCCTGATCAATTTAAAATCGCTCGTGTGCTTCAACTTTTAAAGAAATGTTCAAAAACAGATCCTGCTAACTACAGACCGATTTCCCTATTGCCTGTATTATCAAAGATCTTCGAAAAAATAATGAAGAATAGGCTCATAAGGCACTTAAGAACTCACAGTTTTTTTAAATTGTCAGCAATTCGTATTCCAAAAATCTTTAGGACCCACCGATGCTATCGAGGCATTAATTGACGAGGTCGTCTGTAATTTAAATGACAAGCATAAAGTCGTAGGTATTTTTATGGACCTTAGTTCTGCCTTCGATACAGTAGACCATGAAATTCTTCTCGCCAATTTGGAACATTATACAAGATAATGTATTGAAGCTATTCAGCTCCTATTTGCATAATAGACGTCAGTAAATAGATATTAAGTCGGTTGTAGATGGAGAAGAATAAAAATATAAACAAAACCCCTGAATCCCAAGGTGTCCCTCAGGGCTCTGATCTGGACCCAATTTTGTTCATCATATTCCTAAATGACTCGATTGAGTAAACGAATAACCGATACAACATTAACATTATTAACATTTTATTTACCTTACGAAATAACGCTAGTCTTAAGGATGTGTCTTGTGGTAACAATGTCGAAGTAGTAGGTAATGTAAAATTCCTAGGTGTCCACATTGACACAATCGTGTCAATAAAACTAGAGTGTTTAACTCGAGTGTGTGTTTAATAAAACTAGAGGGGTTGAGGCAAGGTCAACGAAATCTGTTAGCTCTGCATGCTATGCAATCAGAAACCTGAGGGATGAACTGACTTTGGCCCAACTTAGGACGGTATAGTTTGCGTTGGTTGAGTCAAGGCTTTGCTATAGTATTGAGTTTTGGGGCAACCGCTACCAGTTCAATGTCCACTCGGCATTTGTAATTCAAACAAGAGCTTTAAGGACAATGCTTCGCATGAAATCGTGCAGGGACCACTTAAAATTTTAACGGTGCCATTCTAGTGTTATTAACCAACTTTGTTAAGAAGTTGCACGAGACCAATGAGGAAAGAAACTTAAATCTTTTCAGTAAAAGAGGTGAAAGACACAACTATGGGACTAGAAATAGGGACCAATTGGTTCAACCCGGTTTCAGGCTGGCTAAAGTAGATTCATCCTTCATGGGGTACTGTTTAAAATGTTATAATAAAATACCTCCCCACATACTCCAACTGAATGTAACGAAGTTCAAAACTTGTATCAAACGCACACTATTGCAGCCAAGCATATTATAAGTTGGAGGATTACATCTCTGACAAAAATGCTTGGCTCAACGCTGGTTCTGCTCCACAAGGGCGCCTAAACAATTGATTAGCATTCGGAAATATTGTTGGAGCTGCTGAAGATTGTAAAAACTATCTTTGCACTGTATAAATTCAATCTTTTAGTATTGTATAATTGCAAAGCACACGTGTGAGCACTATGTAGTACCTACTATAAAGCTACCCAATACTGGGCACGTCTGTCATTGACTTGAATGTGCCCTGGCGGCTGAGAGCATGTCACGCTCACTCAAATGTCTCGCTGGTGGTGGCGTGTGTGTTGGATCATTAAGTTCCCTTCAAAATGGTTGAGCTGAATGGTGCTGATCCATACGTCATGTTCGTGAACGGGCGCCGTCAGTGTGGACTGGTCATCTCTTGGCAGCCACGGCTTATTTTTATTTTCATTTCCGATTTTTTATGTTTTTATTACGGGTCTTTCTACATCGTTCTCACATGTATACAGGCAATTTAAGTTGGTAGTCAATTTGCAAGACAGTAAATTTCCCTGTATTTACCTACATGTTACCTGGCATAAAAATCAACATCACTCTTGTTATAGGTACGTTGATTGTATGTAAGGATCGTAGCAGGAGATGTTCTGGAGTTACTACCTACCCTCATGTGAAGAAGGCGTGAGTTAATGTAAGTATGTATGTTGTTTTCTGCCTTAACGTCCAACAGATAATATTACTATATTATCTGTTGGACGTTCACTTCATTTCATCATACTGGCAGCCGGTTGTCAATTTATTTTGTGTTAGAATTAAATTGTAAAATTAATGTTTTTCGCGTATATTGATCTATAAATGTGCTTAATTTCTATAGACTTAGTTGTAAATATTTAGGATCTGTGTTTGTGAGCTACTTCGCTGCAAGATCAATTGATAAATCAAATAACTAGTTCCAGCTGTCAGCTCAACGGACGGATTTGAAATCATCACCAAACCCGGGGAGTATTTCCTTTATTTTAAGCCTAATTATATTAAATATTATTAGTCCCTATTGCACTTTTTCCCTTTAAAACGTTTTTACTAGTGTTTTTCGTCGTAACCCTTTAATTCTCATTATTGCTGTTGTCTATAAGTTCTTGTCTTTTGACAATAAATCACATAAAATACGTTAGTGATAATAAAGAAATCACTGTTATTTATTTGTAGACATCCCACTGTTTACTTTTTTTTTTTAAATTAGAATTATTTAATTAAATTAATGTTAGATACTGGATTTACAATAACTTTACAATAGTAGTACCCTCAACCATTTTGCAAACTTAATTTTGTTGTTTTTCCCTTTTATTGTTGAATATTACCTACCATCTCAATTAAGACGTCTGTGATTAATTAAATTTTATCCCACAATTGAGATTTCACACTTTTCTTTACATTAATTCCTTTGTTTGTTTTTTTTTTTGTTTTTTTTTTTGTTTTTCAATTTTATTTTTGAACTTCAGGTAGTCCCTTCATCCTAGTACTTACTATTCACATCTCATCCCTCTCTCTTATTTCTTTTACATACTTAGCTTTTTCTTCTCTCATTCCAGGGTGCCTCTAGGGTTGGCCTGTCAATATGTTAACCCGTAGAGCTGCATCCTTAGAGGAAAAACTGAGGGCTACATTGAAAGAATTGGAATCTAGCAAAAACCAGTGCAATCAGCTGCTACAGGAAAGGGATGACAGCGAGGTGGAAATACAGTTAATCAATAACAAGAACACTGAGCTTAAGAACCAGTTGGCTGAACTACATAAACATCATATGGACATACTTGACCAGCATCACCACCTTTGTCAACGTGTGTCAAATTTCCAGGAATGTAGTGACACCCACGAACTGGCTTTGAGACGCATATCTGAACTTGAACGAGAATTAAGCAGGGCCCACAACACAATAACCCATTTCGAATCTCTCAAAGCCAGTGAAGAGTCTGCGATCACCTGCAGTCTCTATGATGAGTTGGTTGGTAACGAGTCCGGACCCACATGTGTTGAGCCAATTGTTACAATTGATTTAACTGATGACACTATCACTAAAACCAAATTGTTTACTAGTCATAATAAGATTAAAAAATATATTAAAATTAATAGGCTGATTAGAAAATATCAGAAATCTTTGAAATGTCATAAAGTTAACAAAATAAACACAAAACTTAGGCATAAAAATCTTAATTTAATGCAAGAATTAAAGAAGTGTAATAGTGAATTAGACTTATGTAATATTATGTATGACACGGATACTCAGCAACTTCAGGATGAGTTGTTTGTTAGGGAATATGCTCTAAAGGATATCTTTAGTAAATATGAGGCTTCTCAACAAGACCTGAGTAAACGTATGCAGGAGGCCAATGAGTTGGCAGACCTGGTCAAGTCAAATGCAGAGAGGTATGAGTCTCTGACAAATAACCTCTCTTTTAGCTGTGCCTGCTCCCAGGCACCCCAGCCTCAACATATTACACCCACACCCACAGTGACTCAGCCAGTAGATAGCGGTATTAATAATGACAAGAATTGTATGGATAATTTGATTAACACTACATACATATTTTCTGACAAATTTGGTCAAGGTTTTGGTAGTATATTTAATCAGTGTTCGGAACATTATGTTATTAATAATTGTTTACCCGGTGCCAGTATTAGCCAATTAATTAGCAATATTAGACTGACAAAAATAAACCCTAGTTCAACTGTTATATTATTACATGGGGATAGCTTAAATGTAAGAAAAAAGGACATAATGTAATAACGTCTTTAACACTCTTAAGTCTAAAAACACTGGTGATTACTGGGGCATCTCCGTTAAACTTTTAAGTAATATAATAGACATTGTAGCCCCCTATCTAGCTATTACTTTTAATAAATGTGTTGATCTAGGAACTTTTCCTGACCTCATGAAGAGTAGTAAAGTCATACCATTATTTAAATCTGGTAATAAAAATATCATTAGCAATTTTAGGCCTATTTCTATCTTACCAGCATTTAGCAAAATATTTGAAAAGTTAATACTTAATCAGTTGCTAAGACATTTTAACCTCAATAGCCTACTTCATAATGAACAATATGGCTTTTCAAAAGGACGTTCGACTACAGATGCGGGTGTTGCTCTGCTGAAACACATATTTAATGCATGGGAGAAATCGCAAAATGCTATTGGAGTTTTCTGTGATCTCTCTAAAGCCTTTGATTGCGTGCGCCATGACACACTTTTGCGTAAACTACGTCATTACGGTGTCCAAAACGAAGCTCTCAACGTAATAAATTCTTATTTACATAATAGGTTCCAATGTGTAGATGTCGATGGTGTGAAATCTTCCGAGCTACCAGTTCAGTTAGGTGTACCTCAAGGCTCAATACTGGGTCCATTCTTGTTTTTAGTGTATATCAATGACTTACCATTCTATTTAAACGATATCTGTGACATTGTACTGTTTGCAGATGATACCTCTCTTATTTTTAAAGTAGACAGGAATAGACAAAATTTTGACGACGTAAACCGTGCACTCTCAATGGTTACGGATTGGTTTACGTCAAATAATCTAGTTCTCAATGCCAAGAAAACGAAATGTGTGAAGTTCGCCTTACCGAATGTTAGAAATCTAGGACCCAACATCGTCTTAGATAAAGAGCTGCTTGAAACTGTAGACTCGACGGTTTTTCTGGGCATAACGGTAGATGCCAAACTTCAGTGGGGCCCACATATCTCAAGCTTAGCGGGGAGGCTCAGTTCAGCCGCCTACGCCGTCAGGAAAGTAAGACAATACACTGACGTTGATACAGCTCGCTTAGTCTATTTTAGTTATTTCCACAGCGTTATGTCCTACGGTATTCTGCTGTGGGGCAAAGCCGCTGATATTCAAAATATATTCGTCCTTCAAAAACGAGCTGTCCGAGCAATTTATCAGCTAGGAGCCAGAGTTTCTCTTAGAGATTTTTTTAAAGATATTGGTATTCTCACAGTGGCATCTCAATTCATCTTCGCCAACATCTTATATATTAGGCAAAATATACACTTATACACTAAAAACAGTGATTTTCACAATGTTAACACCAGAAATAAGAACAAACTACGTGCTCCCTTTCACCGGCTTCATAAGGTCCATAACTCATTTGTTGGGCTTGGTATAACCTTTTATAACAAGTTGCCCTCTTCTTTACTAGATTTACCTTTTAATGCGTTTAAGGCCCAAGTAAAATCCAACCTTTGTTCAAAGGCATATTATTCCATTAACGACTACTTAAACGATAAGAACTGTTGGTCGCTGTGATTAACTCAAGACAATGTTCGTGTTCTTTCTCCAGAATCAGCTTACTAACTGACAGGGTATATGAGTTCATATATTTTTTTAATTTTTTATTTGACGGTATAAGTCAATTATTTTGTTGTCTTCATTTATTATTGACATGATCTACTCATTACAATGTTTTTAATGAGCTGTATTGCAATATATGGTTAGCTAGCGACCTCGACAATTGATAATATTATTCTTGCCTGAGCAACCAACAGCAGGTTCGTCATGCTCCCTTAGATGTCACTGCTTGCGGTAGCGTCGGGGGTCGGGTTTCCTCCTTCCCTCAAATATGGCGAGGGGGGTAATGGCTGACCTTTGCGTTATGCTCGTGAACGGGTGCTGCTTGTGGTGACTGGTCGTCTTGCTGTCTTTGGTTTTATCATTGTTACAGTAATTGTTCTGTTGATTTATTTTACTTTGATGGTCCTAGTTTATCATTTATTTATTTTATTTGTTTGTATAATAATTCCAGTATTGCATATGTAAGCTGCCATGCACTTTAAGCCTGAAGGCTTTATTTATGTATTTGTGTTATTTACATGCAATTTTTTTTCTTTTTTTTTGTCATTGGCGTTTCGGTAATTACTTGCAATTGTTTAGAATCAAGTTCTTCTAACTGAACAGACAGCTGTGCTGCTGGGGAGTTTGTTGCGCCACTTCTTCTTCCCAGCTAAAGCACTAGGAAGTGGTGATGGGCGGGCTTTTTGGGGGACTGTCTTATGTAATTTTGACGTTCGAAAAGTGCTGATTCTCAGCCTAATTTGAATAAATGACTTTTGATTTGATTTGATTTGATTTGATCACTTCGTTTTAATTTTCAGGAGACACAACTGCAACGTTACCATCCATCTTAATAAGAGGGTGGCCTGCAGTTACCAACCGATTTTAGTGTAATAATAATAAAAAGCAAATAATAATAGAATAGAATACTCTTTATCATGTACACCTTTTAAATTACAGACATTGATGTAGAAATTTTACAATGGGTGACACAATCTGCGGTCTTATACAGTAAAGCGATCATTTACAGTAAGTTTAATAATGTCAATAACTTGGTTATAAACGCCATGGATCAACTAAGGAGCGACCTTCTGAGAAGTAAGCACAGGTACTGTTTCTTTTTATTATTCAAGTGGATTAGCTTACCTTATAGTCCAGAATTCTAAATGCTTGTACCTTAGAAAATAATATAGGTAAGTGGTTTGCCTTGACGTGAAGACGTGGAAGATCATAAAATACACTTTCTGAAAAGTAGCTATTATTGAACTTTATGTAACTACAGTTCCGTTAGTCTTATGGTTACAAGCGCTGCTGCTGAGCATGAGGTCGGGTTCGAAATTTCTCTGTTGCAGCTAGAGTCTGGATTTGTGCCCGGTTAGAAAAAAATAAAAACGCTATTTTCGGTAAAAATGACGCAGTGATCGAATACAAACACCAAAAATAACAAATTGGGGGAAAATATGCGTCACATCCACGCGAACCGGCCATCGCTCAGCGTTGCTCGCTCGGTAATATAAGGCCTTTTCGACTTATTGTTTCTTCTCTTCACCCAACTTGTTAACTAATTAGACATCATAATTAAAGAGTCAAATGAAATAAGACGTAACAAATTACTTTAAGGTAAGTTTCGGTTCGTTTAATCCTTAAAACTTACATCGTTAATTTAAATGGAACACTTAAGCTTTTAGGCATTTAGTCTAGTTATAATTTATTTTACTGCCTCCTTCATTTCAGTTTTGATTTACTTAACTTTTGACTTAGTTCTTCAACAATTGTCGATAGTAGTAATGATTAGATACGTTGTAATTTCTTTTATAGTGTTTGTCTCATTTGTCTTATTTTTTTTTCTAAAAAAGACAATAATCTATTAAAAGTTTTTAAATTTTTCGAAAGAATTTATAATATTTATTTGGCGACCGATCGTGAAACACAAAATCAAAATAAAAAAAGAAAAGTCATCTCACACTGACGATCATTTCATTTCCCATGTGATGATGTGTGAGTGTGTGATGTTTTAAAAATGACTTCGGTCTAATTCGCTCTTTTGAACTAACATACACTTATTTACTCAAATTACGGTTTTCAACGCAGGTCTACAAAATAAGCCCAGTAAATTAACATCACGAAAGTAAATAACGTTAAAAAAACCACATTAAAATTCAAAATATATTGAAAAGCCGACCCAATAATTTGACAGTCATGTATAACAAAGGATTCGCTTCAAAGAAGCGGTATTACCATAATTTTTGAGCCCTCCTGATTGGAGCTCATTGTTACCTACATTGCCATAGTCCACAGCCTAATCAAAATATTTTCACAGAACCTTTTACAGACATGCTATAGACTCATTTAGGTGTAGGTATGTAGATTATACAGTATGAAATGCCAATTTGAGGTATTTTAAAATGGTATCTAAGATTCGGGAACTACGTCACATGTTTTATCAATCTGGTTTTTGAAACGACCCATTTGGTACATAGAAGGCCCAAGAGGAGATGGTAGTATGAACTGGACTCCTTCGCTACAGACTTGTCCCAAATAGTAGGGCAATTTGGGACAAGTCTGTAGCAAAGAGATAAAGATAAGGGTTTGGGGAATAGTAGCAGTGAAAGTATCGAGGTTAGTAATAATATTTATAGTCTTAAGCTTCATTTTGTGTCAATAGGACAACCAACGGGCAAAGAAGAAGACAATGACAAAATGAAGGTTGTAAATTGTAATAAGAAGCCAACAGCATACTCATCTTCAACTTAGTTCAACGAGTAGACAGCAACTACTGGCAAGATGAAAACTACATTGCTAGTCTATAATGAACTATTTCTAAATACATACATTATATAAATTGTTTAATTACATTACTAGGTATTATGAAGTTCGAGTACCTACAGGCTGGACTTTCAGACTATAACCATAGGTTTTTCAAGAGACGGTAACCATTGTCGTGAGCCTGTTTGTCAAACAAAATATTAGGTAGGTAAGTTAAATGACTTAATAAAACTTAAATTAAATTAATTCACAAAACATGTAAAAAGATCCTAATCCATATATTACCCGTATGTACACTATCGATGTTTCCTCGATACAGATTCAATTTGAAGTTTCCGAAAATTCTGAAAGTTGGAGCGGAAAACTCCTCACTGAAAATTGACACTTGAAATTTCGCTCGAAACTTAAAATATCAAATACTTGGGCATATTTAGGTTTCGATGGTAGTTCAATTAGCTGCAACTTTATTATTAAGTCTTTGCATCTAAAACATTTCATAATATTGATGAAAATATTGTGACTATAAAGCTCAGGATTGGCATCTTTTCTATGCTTTGAAAATCTTTGCATGCTGTTTTTCTTAACTTTAAAATTGACTACATGTTTCTCTGTGTCCGATAGTTGTAGATTTCTCCATATTGACCCATTTCGACGTATCACCCTGGGATATAAAGTATCACGCAAGAAGGATCATGTTATCCGTCCATAATTCTATATTAATGTTATAAATGCGTAAGTTACTATGTCTGTCCGTCCGTCTGTCTCTCGGTCTGTCTGTTTGTTTGTTACCTTTTCACGCCTCAATTACGGCTGCATTTCGATGAAATTTGGCACACGTCCACCACGACCTGGGTTAGAACATAAGATGCTTTTTATCCGAGTAACACCTAGTACCGTGGAGTAACCTCCAAAAGTTATACTAAACTAATATAAAGAGATTTAATTTTCTGTATGTTTGTTCATTAGCTACGCTTCCACGCCAAAACGTCTCAACGGATTCAGATGAAATTTGGTACATGAGTAGACCATGACTGTGAGCTGTCAGCGTCATCCTGTCTTGGTCAATCCCTAGCATCAGTGGCACTGACAGCACTGCCAGCTAACTTCACGCTCACTTCGCCTTCGCCAAGTTTTCACGGTGAGATGGTTACAGAATAGCACTATTGGATTAGGATCGTGACTTTTGCGGGTAAAACCGAGGGGCGCAGCTAGAGCTATAAATAGGACTAGCTGTCCCCCGGGGTTCATACCACGAAAAATGCAAAAAGTCAAATCTTTTCTCTGCATAATATTTAATAATAACAAAATTATATTTTAACTCAACTAAAATTATTCACAATTTAAAAATAGCGTCAAAAAATTCATCCGCATCGCTGTCGACTGGTAATGTAACCAAGAGACTCGCGGCATTGCCATGTTGTAAGGCAATGCTTAGCCTCTGGCCAAGGTAAAAGCCAGCCCTTCGGTCACGGGAAGTGTCAACCAGCCGTTTTCAAATTTCCTTATAGAGACCATGAGAACTCCGACCCCACGGCCAGAGGGTTTCAACGCCAAACGGGTTGATAATATAATTACCAATAAGGTTATTATACTTACACCGCTTGTGGTTTTCCACAGCCGTAGCAGCAGTGCCAGCACAGCTCGCCGAGCCAGGGAGATGGGATGGCGCAAGAGTGTCGACACACTTGTCATCCCACACTAGAGGCCTACCCACCTTCCATGGAAATAAAGACATGACGTCGGGTCTCTTGCCATCGTCGCGTGCCAAGCCATTGGGTTCTAGTACAGCTGGAACACGCCAACGGTGACAAGAGCTCGTCGGATGATGTCGTTAATGTTCGCGTGCCGCGTTAAGTGACCCGCACTTCGGCTGCCAGACAGGCCGTGGTCTCCGAGACTGTTGACAACTTCACCACAGTGGTAGCGATAAGGAGAACAACAAGGAGCTCCCAGTCATAGGGTAGTAGCGAGGCGGAAAGTAGTGTTTTCAAACAAAGTGCATATGTTCGACGACGGTAGTGCATGAAGCCACAGACCTGACTCCCATTTACCCAGCAGGCGCGCACGCTTTGCAGAAGTACCAGACGTGTTAATTAAATTGTCCTGTACTACTCTGCAGAGCGGCTCATCCCACCGTCTCTGGGAAATGGATTATCAGGTATATCAGAGTTCGGGCAAGCGAGTCTCCAGGCATCCATAGCCTCGGTGAAGCACGTAACATCAAAATTAATCCGTGTGGAGACTAGGATTTTCCTGATTATTTCTCAGTGCCATGGACCGAGGATAGGAAAGCCGGTAAACTAATGCTAGAAATTTTGCGGACGCCAAGGCCTCCTATACGAATAGTAGGAAGAGTAGCATCTACCCAAGCTCGGTCGTCCTTGGCCACATTTAAAATCGAAGTAATTGTGTGCCGGATAATTTGGTATATTCTGTCTAAAAGGTGAGTGTGCTTCCATGTAAGCGCGAAGGAAATATGTTAATTTAGGGAAGAAACAGAACTTTCCGTAAAGCCGTTGTAATTTTATATTTTTTCCTCAATAAAACCGGGAAAGGAATTTTCAAATATTGGAGACCCAAGGAGACGAAGAGAGTTTTTTTCAGTAATTTTGATTTCTGGAGATTTTGCATTAAATTTAGAAAGTGACAGTTGTCTATCAGTACCATCCGCTAAGTATAGTTCACATTTCGAAAGGTTGAGATCAAAGCCAATGTTATGAAGTTCACTTTTTAGGAATTTTAGTTCATAATCTACATCGCCTCCCAAGGTTCCATCATCAAGATAGCAAACGTTAAATTTAGAATTTAGCTGCCTTAAAATAGGGTGAATGGCTAAACCGAAAATCACTGGCCCGAGTGAATCACCTTGTTGACAGCCAAAAGCAGATTCCACAAGGTTGTCCTTATACAGTAATTTAGATGGGTGTCTGTGACATTACCAAAGGAAACCATAGATTTGAGGTATTTCTTTTTTAGTTTCATATTATTGTTTTGTATAATTTTAGATATAATAAGATTAAATGATGTTACGTTCGATTTATGCAAGTGATATTTCTGTCTAAACATAACAATACAAACTTAGTACCCCTTCAATAAAATCTTGTGTATCACGCAGCTCCTTCAAATCATCATGCCCTCAAGTCTTAATCACACGAGTCCAAACTATCACTTGTATACCAAACACACTTAGTATCATTAATCATAAGTTCGCGAACTTTCCACGTATAAAGTTGGTCCTCTAAGCCAAAGGAGGCATTAATGCTGTAGTGCTCTTTGCGTAACAAGTTACCTTGCTAGCCATAAATATATTAGCACGCCGGTACGACGTACAAGTTTAATGAGAGCGACACGTGCCTAAGTAACGCACGTTAACACAAACTGCGGGGTGGATGTACTGATGCACCCAGTTGGACTTGGAATGTTCCTTTATGTTTGAGAGAAGTAATGGAGAGGGAGAGGAAGGTCAAAGAACGGGTGGATGGATTGTGTTAGGCATGATATGAAGGAGGAGGGAGTGAATGATAGCGTGACGTTTGGGAGAGGATAATGGAAGAAGTAAACGTGTTGCGCCGACTCCAAGTGGTGATGATAAGAATTTACAGCCATAGTAATGTCATCTTGTTCCGGAAATCTTGCGTCACGGAGCTTTTTCAAAGCGGCGTTTTAATTTTGTTTTACTTGATATAGGTTTCCAATCTCATCTCATAATTGTTGACCATAATAATGTGTATTTATGAAATAGATGATAAATTATTTTATTAATGTGAGTAGGTTTTTACTAACACTTTTACACGTCAATCCTATTTTAAAAACAATCGGAGTACTCTGATAAGAAAGGCCGAAACAAACTCAGAGGTCATAGTCTCTTTTTTAAAGTCCAGATTTAATTTTGGTCAAATCATGTAAAGGTTCGTGTCGGAAAATGGCTTTTTGAGGAAAGAACCACACGGATTGAGTGGACCTGTCCAGTCAGTGCACGCATTTGTCAGAAATCATGCAGCTCAACAGGAGCTCAACGATTCGACGAGCATAACCAAATAAAGGACATTTAGGTAGGCCGCATAATAGTTAATAATAACTAAAACTGCCAGATCGTTATTAAAACTAACGAAAAAAAAAATTAAATTTTCTTCACATTCACAATAATTAAAATAATATAACGCTTTACAAAGTATATTTTCATGTCATACATATATTAAGTCCATCAATGTCAAAGTGTATTTAAAATACGAAAATATTCTTGATTACATCATTTGAGCACCATGTTTACTGTTGTCAGAAATGATCTTTTGAGAAAAGAATCCCACAGATTTGAGTGGACCTGTCCAGTCAGTGCACACATTTGTCAATCATCGTGCAACAGCTAAAGAACTAAGGAGCACAACAATTCGTCGAACAATACAGAAGAAAGGACATTTGGGTAGTTCGTATAAAGTAATGAAACGGCCAGACCATCATTAAAACGAGCTGAAAATATGAAAAAAAAACAAAGACTGTGGGTCTTTGTAGACCTCACATTCACAAAAATTAAAATAATATGTTTGTTTGTATCTGTTTAGCAGATCCTACTTTTTACAAGCCCGTTGATGTCGATATTTTAATCGGTGCTGATGTCTTCTGGGACTTGTTAGGTTCACAAAGAATAAAGTTAGGCAATGATAAGCCAATTTTGTCCATTCCAGGCTGGATTGTCTCCGGTCCGATTAGTCGTAATTACGTTGCATTGGTATCTAGTAACATTAGGTTCAATTTTACCAAAGTCAACAATAGTTCTTCCGAATATGGTTTCGATAAAATTCGAAATGATTTAACTCGCTTCTGGCAACTTGTGGAGGTAAATAAGAAATCTTCTCATTATTCGCCGGAAGAGAAATTATGTGAAGAGCATTTTATAAAAAATATGACCCGATTGGCCGACGGTCGTTTCTGTGATCGTAATCCCCTCAAACAAAATCCGTCTGTTTTAGGAGATTCTATAAATAAAGCTGCTCATTGTTTACAGTCTTTAGAACGTAGATTAAAACCTAAATCTGATTTTACTAAAATGTATTACGATTTCATGTCTGAGTATGAGTCACTAGGCCATATGACTGAATGCAAACAATTCGATTTGAACTTGTCTGGTTATTTTATCCCGCATCACGGCGTATTACGTCAAAGTAGCACCACTACGAAACTTCGAGTGGTGTTCAATGCAACTTGTCCATCTTCATCTGGCGTTTCGTTTAACGATTTACAGATGGTCGGCCCTACCGTTCAGGACGATCTGTTGTCTATTCTTCTCCGTTTCAGACAGCACAAGTATGTTTTGTCAGCGGACGTCGAGAAGATGTATAGACAAATAGTTGTCCATCCGTCTGACAGATTTCTACAACAAATATTGTCAAAATCAAAATCAAAATATTTTATTTCACATAGACCTACATGGGCACTTATGAAACGTCAGATTCTAGGTGCACGGTTCCAATTGGTCGTTTCCCATGGAGAAGAGCCGGCAAGAAACTCCATGGTTACTCTTTTAAAATATGTCTTTTACAATGTTTTCCAATTACAGTGATTAACAGGTATGGGAGGACAGTGTGGCGACATTGTGGTGACATTGTGGCGTCGTAAGGTGTCCAACCCCGTTAAGTTGTATAACTTAAACACCGTTACCTACGGCACGGCAAGTGCGCCATTTTTAGCTTTTCGGTGCCTTCATCAATTAGGTGATGATTGTAAAAATCCGAAGGTTGCTGACATCATTAAGCATGATTTTTACGCTGATGACCTACTGTGTGGCGGTGATGATTTGAATGAAGTCAAATTCATTCGTCAGGAGGTAACGAATGTTCTGGAATCGGCTTGCATGTCATTGCGTAAGTGGAAGTCGAACGATCCACAATTATTATCGGAAGTGGTTAAGTCTTTGCTTGATTTAAATATAGGTGCTAATGAACCTGACAAGCTGCTCGGACTGGTACGCAAGTTCAGATGAACTCGTATTTCAAATAGGCTCAACTATATCGTGTAAAAGTAACACTAAACGTGATTTACTTTCTGTGATTGCAAGGATATTCGATCCTTTGGGGCTTTTGTCTACATTTGTAATCACTTTGAAAATGTTACTACAGCGAATGTGGTTAGATAAATTGTCATGGGATGAGCCATTGCCTACTGAAATTAATTTACAATGGCAGACTATTATTAACGCTCTGTCTGTTTAAAATTAAATTCGTATACGTATTCCTCGAATTGTTGTTTGTTACTCATTCCGGGAGTTGGAACTCCATATATTCACAGACGCGTCTGAGCGCGCATATGGTGCGTGCGTGTATGTACGCAGTATTAATCACGAAAGTGAATGCATTGTTCGGTTACTTATGTCCAAAAGTCGAGTGGCGCCAATTAAACCTACCACAATTCCCAGGTTGGAGTTGTGTGGCGCGGTTGTAGGAGCTCGTCTGTATGACCAGGTGTTAAACTCCCTTCGGCTTAAGTTCTCTCGCGTATTTTGTTGGACTGATTCGACCATCGTGCTAGGATGGCTACAGATGTTACCTTCAAGGCTTCAGCCGTTTGTACGCAATCGCGTCGCTGAAATCTTAGATCAGACAGTTCACTGTACCTGGAGGCACGTCCCAACCGATAAGAACCCAGCAGACCTAATATCTCGTGGGGTAGATATTAGTCATCTGCAGAGTTTGGACATGTGGTGTTCTGGCCCTGACTTTCTCCAACAAGACTCACGTAGTTGGCCTGCGCAATTTAAATGTATAGAATAAACCTCACTCACTGAAACTCGACCTGATCATTAAGTGTTGTTCTTGACGATAACGATACGGCATTAGTTATAGATTTTAAACGTTTTTCTAAGTATTTAAGACTTTTACGTTCCATGGCTTTTGCGATGCGATTCATCAAATTATGTAAACGACAATCGCCCGCTAGTACTTATTTATCTGATGAAGAATTAAGCGAGGCGTAAAAAATATTAATTTATCAAAGTCAACAAGAATCATTTCCCGAACGTAAATTACTTTTAAATAAACAAAGTTTAACAAAAAAGAGCGTCCTATTAAAATTTAATGTGTATTTAGATGACAACAATCTAATACGTGTCGGAGGACGTCTCGATAATTCTGATTTTACTTATAATAAACGGCATCCTATAATTTTACAGTCGACTCATAACTTCAGTAAATTATTATTTGATTTTGAACACAAAAGGTTAATGCACGCAGGCCCTCAGCTATTGTTAGCAACGATTAGAGAATCCTATTGGCCTATAGGAGGTCGAAATTTAGCCAAAGCCTGTTATCATAGATGCGTTCTGTGCCGACGTATGCAGGGTAAGGTGGTTACTCCATTGATGGGCAACCTGCCGCGACAGCGCCTTCTTCCAGGAGGGTATCCGTTCGAAAGCGCTGGCGTTGATTACGCAGGTCCAATTATGAGTGCTAGTCGTCAAGGTCGTGGATGTAGACTCGTCAAGGTGTATATAGCAATTTTCATATGTTTCACCACAAAGGCTGTGCATTTGGAGCTTGTGGGTGATTTGACTAGTCATAATAATTTATTAGTGTTATTTAGGTTTATTTCGCGAAGGGGCAAACCCATCCACATATATTCCGATAACGGCACGTCATTTGTTGGTGCGTATAATGAGCAATCAAAGTTCTTAAAAACTAATTCCGAGTCTTTGGGAGGATATATTGCTAATGATGGAATTAACTTTCACTTCATTCCCGCGTATACTCCACATTTTGGCGGTCTCTGGGAGGCGGGTGTCAAATCCGCAAAATATCACCTACAGCGAGTGTTGGGACATTACCCTGCCGATTGCACTCCACTAACGCCAGGTCACTTTCTCGTCGGCGGGCCACTCACTTCGTTGCCGCAGAAAAGTTACTCAGATCAATGTACAACCCATCTCAGTCGTTATCAACGCATTGAGCAGCTCCGCCAGCACTTCTGGAGTAGATGGAGTAAGGAGTATGTTGCGGAGTTGCAGTAGCGGACGAAGTGGCGTTCATGTAAAGATGGTTTGAAGATGGATTCCCTGGTGGTTGTTAAAGAGGACAATCTCCCACCCCTGAAGTGGAGACTAGGAAGAATTGTTGATATTCACCCGGGATCAGACGGAATAGCCCTTGTAGCGGATATTCGTACCTCAAATGGCGTCATCAGGAGGGCCTTCAACAGGATATGCCCACTACCCATAATGTCAGATAAGGAGTCTGGTTGAAAGCACGACTTTCAACGCCCGGGGGCATGTTGGAGTGCCTGCGCAAATTCTCTTAGCAATTATTAATGTATACGGGCTAAACTATCACCTTTTGTTAAGATCAACCAATTGTTTAATGTCATTGTTCTAATATAAATCAAAAACTCAAACACGTAACTTGTGCCCGCTGCATTTTTATTCTAAACCCCGTTAAATTACGTACACAATCTTTGGATAGACTTAAAGGAAGAAGGAGAGACAATACTGTAGGTAGTATGTGGTGTACCACACAATAAATACATACAAACATAAAGTATATACTAATAAGAAATCATATTAAAGCCTTTTATCCGATGCTTTTCCCTCACCAAAAGTAAATTCGCTTAACTTCAAGGATGTCGCGTGATTCGCCATGTTTTATGTAAATAAGTAGAGATTATTGCGTTTGATACTTTGTGTGTGTATCCACGGACTTGCCCGTCTTGAATGCAGGATCAAGGGGAAAATTGAAAGGATCAAGAATATAATTAAGTGTACATCGATAAGACGCCGGTTGTGCATCATCGAATAATCTGTAGCCACTATTATAGAATCAGTCTACTATTACGGGGCATTTGGTATGGTTAAAAAACTGTACTCTGCTGAAATTGAGGTTAAATAACGAGATGGGTGGTTGTACCTAGTGTTTTTTGTAAAATGTGTAAAAAACAACATAGAACGATTTTAAATACTTAATTACGTAACGTGATCGTTATTACGGGACCAAATCACCAAGCTCGATATTAACGCCCCAAAAAGAAATATTTGTGGTAAACATAAAAGAACTTTCGCGTGTCGCCCGCCTATAAAATTTTGTAATTAATAACCACGACGCCAGTCGTTTATGGTAATACAGGCTATTTTTCTTTACACTAATGCGCGTCTTTGAGTTCAACGTGCTTGAAACAGCACTTTGCAATTTCAGTAGCCCTGAGATGTTATCTCTATCAATTATGGCCCATAAAACGTAATGACTTCATCGTAAATCTTAGCGTACACGACAGAATTTTACTTGGTGTTGAATAAATGAGGCCAAATTGCTCAAAGGTATTAATGACTGTTGTCCCGAGCCACCCCGAGCTGATCGCTGGTGCGTGAGCACTCAAAAGGACACCCTACCTATGTTAAGAAATTGTTGTGACCCTCTTAAATTCATAAATGAAGCAGTTGGCCGCACCCCATCAGATATGGCGGAATAAAGCTCACCAATTATAAACAAAGCCTTATCGCTGAACTGAGTTTACAAGCCTGATTCTCGAACAAAGAACATGTTAGAAATTAAACTTGCCTACTAAGTGATGTATGGATTTAGGCTAGAGGCTTAATTAACTCGGCTATTTGCCAAGAGACGACGGTAGTACATGTTTGCCAGACATTATCTGACAGGTGAAGATCATCAGTAACTGTTCCCCTGTCTTTAAGTCCTCTCGTGTTTTTTTTTTACTTTGAGTTTTTCACAATAATAAAGCATTCCGTGACTTACGTATCTAACTCGCTCCGTAATACCTAGCTTATTTGTGAATCAAAAGAATAAAAACGTAATAAAGACTTCTTTATTACAATTTTATATTTTCAATTGTAAAGTTACCTGACTTTGAGGGTCGTATTTTGAATAAATAGCTCATTGAAACGGTGATAAGGCCTACGGTAAAGGGTATCAGGGAAATTGGAAAATGACAATTCGTGTAGATATTCGAACCCTATTTGCTTAAGGACTTGGAATGCCTACGAAGTATTTGCATGTACGAGTTATTTTGACTTAAAGTTGTCAGGCACAAAAGTAATTATCCCATAAAATATTTGGAAGTTGTTTGTGTATCTAATGGGACTTAAAACACCTTCATAAAAATATAATAAATTATGAGTGTTATATTTTGAACACACACATGACATCACGCCTGTACTCCTAGAAGGGTTAGGCAGAGGTGTACCTATAGTACACCCACATTTCGTCAGTTATATCTAAGTCCCATCTAATAGGGGGCGAGACTATTGCCATCAACCGGGCACAAATCCAGACTCCGGGCTTCTATTGAGAAATACTAGATAGAAAAACCCAATAACACTTAGCCCGACCTGGGAATTACAACACACATTACATTTTGAATTGATAACAAAATCAAAAATGTTACATACTTATAAATGTATTTTTCAATGTGTTAACCCAAAACAGTTTTTTTTTATGGCATCTCGCAGGTCAACCTGTAAGGTTGTCGTCTGCTTAAACGGACTTGCCTGTAAAAAACGCTTAGATAAGCGTTTCATGAACTGTTTTATGGTGGGCATTTTAAGGTCTACGTGGAGATCTATATTACGGACATACTCGTAGTAGGGGGCACCCGTGACCTTTCTAAGGAAACGTTTTTGGAGGGTCTGCATCTTATGGAGATGACGAGGTTGAGCGTGCGCAAATACAACGCAGGCATAGGTCATGATGGGACGGATGACTGCGGTGTAGATGCGCAGCTTGCATTTAAGTGACAGTTTGCAACGGGCTGTCAGAATAAAGTGGAGTCTACCAAGAGCGAAAGCGGCGCGCGCGCGAACCGCCTTAATGTGCTGCTTAAAGGTTAGATTTTGAGATTATGATCTAGGATCACGCCTAGGCATTTGGCTTGCTTCTCCCAAGGCATTGGCTTACCGTACATAGTGATCGGGCTGGGAACGGGTGGGAATCGACGACGTCTCGAGAAGAGAACTGCCTGACTCTTACCGGGGTTGACCTCGATTCTCTATTTCCGGAACCCACCGCCTAAGACGTTTGCGGAGGTTTGGAGAGTACGAGCTATAGCATTGGGCAGTGTCGTCGGCGAAGAGAGCCAACTGAGCCTTTTTACTTTTTGGGGTACCGCTGGTGAACAGCGTGAAGACGAGAGGAGATAGTACGGAACCCTGAGGGACACCGGTGCGAATAGGATGAGGGAACGAGAGTGCACCCTCGATGCAATAGCGGAAGGTGCGATTCAACAAAAAGTCTCGTCAGATGAACACGAGACGATCTGGCACTCCTAGTTGATAAAGCTTGTATAACAAGCCGTTGTGCCAGACTTTGTCGAAGGCTTTCGCTTTGTCGAAGAATAGCACACCCGTCGTCGCGTTACGCTGCAGACCAGCGCATAAGTGCTCTACGATACGGTGGACCTGTTGGATACTCGAGTGTTGGGGACGGAAACCAAACTGCTCGTTGGGAATGAGACTCTTTGCTTCAGCATAGTCTTTGAGACGCTTATAAATAAGCCTCTCGTAGATTTTGCCGAGAACATTGAGTAAGCTGATGGGGCGGTAGCTGGAGGGCTCAGACTTTGACTTGCCTGGCTTTGGGATACCGATGACGGTTGCTTATTTCCACGCTTGTGGGAAGATTTTGTTGCTCAAGGCGCCATTGAAGATGGCGGTCCTAAGCATTATTAGAGGGGTAGGAAGGAGTTTGTATACCTTATTGGTAATATCATCCGAACTGGGGGTTTTATGGGCCTGGGGCCCTTTAATGATGTCGTGCACTTCGTCTGGAGTGACGGGAGGCAGAGGATCATCAGGGTCTTCGACGGGTGGGAGGGAGTCTCTCCGTTCGACTTAGCGTCGACCTTGTTCAGGTGAGCTTGGTCTACTGGTTGAGAGCTGGGAGAACATTGGGACTCTAGGCCGTCAGCAAGACATTCGGCCTTATCGGTACTGTCAAAAGCGACGCTCTTGTCGGGGCTGATGAGCCAAAAAACTTACGAAGGTGTAACAGTAATATCCCAACTGGATTGCGGCTGCTTTGACAAAGCCGCGTCGATCTGTCTGCCGCGCGTTGTTGCGGTACCGTGCAATTATACCTAAAACTGCTTATTTCGGTGTTAATATGTATTAACACTTATTAACATATTTAAAAGGTTTACTTTGATACTGTAACATTACTGTATCGGTTACATTTATAAATGTGTTTCTTTTAAAACAGTGTTGAAATTCATAATACGCTTACAGTTTGAGTCAGTGATATATTATGTTTCGAGAAAGTGTACTGCCGGAATCTAATACGTTTATAGACGCATTTATACACCTGATAAGGCTTTTCATCAACGTGGTTACATACGGGACAAGTAGATCAACAAAACGATAGCAAATTTGTATTTCTTGACACCAACGAAAATTAAACAGGGTTTCACCATCTAGCTGGGCCACTTAACAAAGCACTTAAAATGTCATAGAGATGAATGGCTCAACTTCAAAGTTGCCTTTAACTTTTGACAGTGGAAAATCTCTAGAATTTTTATCTAATGGAGTCCTACTTTAAAACGCTTTTTATTCATATTTTGTTACTGAAAATAATTTCATCAGTATACCTACAGTATAATGTTTTGCGGAGGTGATTTTACTAAAAGTTTGTTAAAAAGCTCTCGACCCTCAGTAGCACTCAATTTATTCCAGATAATTTGTCTACTATGCACACATAAACACATAACAATAGTACACCTACATTTCGCCAGTTATGATAGAAAAAACCAATAATGTGCTAATTAGCAAAACCCAATAATAGTGCTTGGGTTTTCCACCTGGAATTTTTGAATTTCTGATAGGAAACGCCGACCTCATCTAGTTTTAAAAATATGATTGACGTGTAAAAGTGCTTGTAAAAACCTACCTGAAAAAACAAAAACATTTATCATTTAAAGAGAATATGGAGAAATTAAATCAAATGCAATTTATTAGCAAGAATTTTAGTACATTACAGATGGTCGGGTTTTTTAAACTAGAACTAATAGGCGCCGAACTATGGGTTTTTGCCCTGAAACCCGATAACCATAAGATACACCTTTGCTACTAACAGACTTGCTACTGTCAGTTCGGAGTTAATAACATAAATAGGTGACAACTTGGGCACCGAAGTTAAGGAATTTTTGGCGCCATAAGATATACACCAATGGAAAGAGTAGTTTGAGGAGAACCTTTGCTTGAGATAAGCTCCTCCAGTACATAATTAGGAGGAGCTAAGGTCAAATTGGTGCCGATTTATTATGGTTAAATAGTAATTATTAATATTATATAGTATTATTGACAGTGGTGATTAGTCGATAGATATCTTTAATGCAAGACCCGTTGATATCGATGTTAATCGTTTTTCCTAGTTGCATAATTTCTTTACACAAAGTTTCTTTCGTCTCTCCATATTCCGAATTTCAATACCAGTTCCGCGGGTTTTTCGTTCCATTGTCTCCAGTTTTTCTTCCAAATCTTTAATCAGCAGTTTATCAGTCTTTCTTTCCTTCTCAAGCAAATTTATCTTTGTCAAAAATTCGTCGTATTTGTTAGACATTAAATCCATACTCGTTTTTAACTCTTGGAAGCGTTTTTCCTGCTCACTTGTAAATGATACAAACATTTCCTTGATACGGGCCATAATGTCAGTGGTATTTTCATTAACAAACTTTCGTTTCTTTCGCTCCGTTATGTTGATGGCAAGTGAGTGGAGATCAGGTTCAGACTCACAATGTTGCAACGGTAGGTCAATAGCAGCCTTAGCGAAAGTTAGGGCAGTGCTCCGTGAGTCCACTGCTGAAGCCAACGATGTTTAGGGGGAGGGTGAACCTGTGGAGGTCTGTTTTAGTGGCATGATAAGAATTTAAATTGTCTTTAGCTCGTCACAACAAGTACCAGGACAACATACGTTGTAAGCGATAGATTCGTCACAGTCGCGACAGAGGTCAAGCTTATCTGGCCGCAATCGAGGAATGGGAAGTTTTTGCCTTTCCGTCCAGTGTAGTGAGAGCTATGCTTTCAACAATAGATGCGTAAAATTCCTTTGAGTAGCTGGCAGAAATATATCTATCTCTTTTCGCACGTTGACACAACGTAGCTTTATCCTTTGCGCGCTTTGATGTTTTTGGCACACAGCTGTCGATTTAACTATTGAGACAGTGTGCATAAAAAGAGCGTACTCACGGACTGCGGCAATTTAGACTCCTGCGACCTCATGTTTTCCTATTTTTTAACTAGGAATATTTTGCTTTGGAAAATTTTATATTTGGGAATTAAAAATAACAAAAACTCTGTGGCACGTCCACTCTTAGCAGATGTCCGAAGGGAAGGGGACGCACCGCTCTTGAGAAAAACTAATTATTGTAACCTAACCTCAAAACACTTTAATGTCGCTTCTGCAACGTCTCCGGCGCTGCGGGAAGTGCAACCCCTTCGCCCTTACGTAACAAAGCATAGGCACCCATGGTTGCCTATGCTTTGTTACAGCGGGCGGGGGTTGCCCTCCCTTCGCGCCTCCGGATTTTTATAAACACTTTAGGGGTAGGAGCCAAAAGTCTACGTGGAGTCGGGGTGCCTCGATTCGTTTTTGGAACAGTGTCGACCTATTTTAACCATGAAGTGCGGGTACACTAGCTTCTCATAACTCGAGGAGAAACGGAATGACCCTAAACAAATGACACTGACACATGACACAAATAGCGTTTTTGTATTTTTTTTAAGGTTCGATGCATAGATTTTGCACGACGTTTTACACCACAGACAATACACTAGTACAGATTTGGTTGTCAATCGCCGATTTTAACGTTCCGTTTCGCTGTTTATCTAATTTGAGGTTAGAAACATTTTTTATTAATTTCTCGAAAAATATGCATTACCTTGTAATAAGAGTGGTAGCGTTATAATCAGGGAACCCACCCCTACCATCTTTAACCCTTTTTATCCCAAAACTCCTGCCAAACGATACTAGACCCAACCCATTTTGTACCTTGCAACATCTTTTATGCCTATAAACAAAAATTTAAAAGCGTTGTCCCCCTCGATGCCGTTTTAAGAACAATGTTTTTTAAGAGTCGGTCGGCTGAACAGAACGCTAAGCCTTGCCTGCCGCATCCCCCCATAGCATTTAGATATAAATATGCCAATGGAAAGATACCTTCAATGGTAATATTTCGTGATAAAACGACTTATCTAGATTGTTAGTCATTGAGGAGCTACAGAGCTCTAAATAAATTGATCATTAGTGAAATTCGGATATTTCGTCAATTATTTATCTTTTTTTATTTCAAAAATCATGTTTTAAGCTTGTCACCGTCCATTTTAAAACATGGCCTCCTATAATCATTTGCCGGTCTACAAACAATGTTTCTAAGAGTCGGTCGGATATAATGTTAAGATATATTTCATTGAAAGAATCTCGTTTAGAAGAACGAGAACGAAAAGTTTGTTAGGCAATAAATCGTCCTAAACGTGACGTTAACATCAGCACTTAATGCTCATTATATGTAAACTAATTATTAACAGTAACTAGTAAACATCAACATTATTATACTAACATATATTATACACATAAGATATATGACATAAGGCTATTAGTTGCCAAGAACATTGCTATCCTTCGGTTCCCAAGTAGTCACCTATTTAGGACATTAACTCCCAACTGACAAACATTTGCGAAAGTCCTGTTAGTAGCAAATAATAAATCATTTAAGACAGACAAGAAAGAAGCATAGCATAAATACCTTATAGAGTAACATACGTCATTTTATAAAAAAAACAATATCATAAAAACACTACACTTGGAGCTTGGTTTTGGTCGTGCTTCCCTGTAACGTCTGTACACAACTCCTGCCGGCCAAAATTCTGAGCTAAGAAAGACAGCCTTATACATCGCAGGAACCTGGAGGACGTAGGACTTAAAATTTATAGTCCTGGTTGAAAGAAAGAAAGAAAAATGCGTTTATTGGCATTACAACACAAAACAATTACACCTTAAAACTATAAAAAACAGAAAACAAAAGGGCCTCAGCTCAGCATAATGTCAGATGACAACACAAGGTGACATCTGACGCTGGTTTTCAGCCGCAATCCACGAGTGCCATACGCCAGAATACTAAAACACAGAGAAGTGTGTGTCCGTATTAATGACATACATGTGTGTGTGTACGTTGAGTTTGTGTTCGGATAAATGAAATACTAAAATAAATGCCCAGTTTCTGAGTATTTCCTACATACATTAAACTAAAAATGTATAAATAAATAAAAAGTAAAACTACTCCACGATGTTTTAGGCAAAATTCATTCATCACCACTGTCAATAATACTATATAATATTTATAATTACTATTTAACCATAATAAATCGGCACCAATTTGACCTTAGCTCCTCCTAATTATGTACTGGAGGAGCTTATCTCAAGCAAAGGTTCTCCTCAAACTACTCTTTCCATTGGTGTATATCTTATGGCGCCAAAAATTCCTTAACTTCGGTGCCCAAGTTGCCACCTATTTATGTTATTAACTCCGAACTGACAGTAGCAAGTCTGTTAGTAGCAAAGGTGTATCTTATGGTTATCGGGTTTCAGGGCAAAAACCCATAGTTCGGCGCCTATTAGTTCTAGTTTAAAAAACCCGACCATCTGTAATGTACTAAAATTCTTGCTAATAAATTGCATTTGATTTAATTTCTCCATATTCTCTTTAAATGATAAATGTTTTTGTTTTTTCAGGTAGGTTTTTACAAGCACTTTTACACGTCAATCATATTTTTAAAACTAGATGAGGTCGGCGTTTCCTATCAGAAATTCAAAAATTCCAGGTGGAAAACCCAAGCACTATTATTGGGTTTTGCTAATTAGCACATTATTGGTTTTTTCTATCATAACTGGCGAAATGTAGGTGTACTATTGTTATGTGTTTATGTGTGCATAGTAGACAAATTATCTGGAATAAATTGAGTGCTACTGAGGGTCGAGAGCTTTTTAACAAACTTTTAGTAAAATCACCTCCGCAAAACATTATACTGTAGGTATACTGATGAAATTATTTTCAGTAACAAAATATGAATAAAAAGCGTTTTAAAGTAGGACTCCATTAGATAAAAATTCTAGAGATTTTCCACTGTCAAAAGTTAAAGGCAACTTTGAAGTTGAGCCATTCATCTCTATGACATTTTAAGTGCTTTGTTAAGTGGCCCAGCTAGATGGTGAAACCCTGTTTAATTTTCGTTGGTGTCAAGAAATACAAATTTGCTATCGTTTTGTTGATCTACTTGTCCCGTATGTAACCACGTTGATGAAAAGCCTTATCAGGTGTATAAATGCGTCTATAAACGTATTAGATTCCGGCAGTACACTTTCTCGAAACATAATATATCACTGACTCAAACTGTAAGCGTATTATGAATTTCAACACTGTTTTAAAAGAAACACATTTATAAATGTAACCGATACAGTAATGTTACAGTATCAAAGTAAACCTTTTAAATATGTTAATAAGTGTTAATACATATTAACACCGAAATAAGCAGTTTTAGGTATAATTGCACGGTACCGCAACAACGCGCGGCAGACAGATCGACGCGGCTTTGTCAAAGCAGCCGCAATCCAGTTGGGATATTACTGTTACACCTTCGTAAGTTTTTTGGCTCATCAGCCCCGACAAGAGCGTCGCTTTCGACAGTACCGATAAGGCCGAATGTCTTGCTGACGGCCTAGAGTCCCAATGTTCTCCCAGCTCTCAACCAGTAGACCAAGCTCACCTGAACAAGGTCGACGCTAAGTCGAACGGAGAGACTCCCTCCCACCCGTCGAAGACCCTGATGATCCTCTGCCTCCCGTCACTCCAGACGAAGTGCACGACATCATTAAAGGGCCCCAGGCCCGTAAAGCCCCCAGTTCGGATGATATTACCAATAAGGTATACAAACTCCTTCCTACCCCTCTAATAATGCTTAGGACCGCCATCTTCAATGGCGCCTTGAGCAACAAAATCTTCCCACAAGCGTGGAAATAAGCAACCGTCATCGGTATCCCAAAGCCAGGCAAGTCAAAGTCTGAGCCCTCCAGCTACCGCCCCATCAGCTTACTCAATGTTCTCGGCAAAATCTACGAGAGGCTTATTTATAAGCGTCTCAAAGACTATGCTGAAGCAAAGAGTCTCATTCCCAACGAGCAGTTTGGTTTCCGTCCCCAACACTCGAGTATCCAACAGGTCCACCGTATCGTAGAGCACTTATGCGCTGGTCTGCAGCGTAACGCGACGACGGGTGTGCTATTCTTCGACAAAGCGAAAGCCTTCGACAAAGTCTGGCACAACGGCTTGTTATACAAGCTTTATCAACTAGGAGTGCCAGATCGTCTCGTGTTCATCTGACGAGACTTTTTGTTGAATCGCACCTTCCGCTATTGCATCGAGGGTGCACTCTCGTTCCCTCATCCTATTCGCACCGGTGTCCCTCAGGGTTCCGTACTATCTCCTCTCGTCTTCACGCTGTTCACCAGCGGTACCCCAAAAAGTAAAAAGGCTCAGTTGGCTCTCTTCGCCGACGACACTGCCCAATGCTATAGCTCGTACTCTCCAAACCTCCGCAAACGTCTTAGGCGGTGGGTTCCGGAAATAGAGAATCGAGGTCAACCCCGGTAAGAGTCAGGCAGTTCTCTTCTCGAGACGTCGTCGATTCCCACCCGTTCCCAGCCCGATCACTATGTACGGTAAGCCAATCCCTTGGGAGAAGCAAGCCAAAAAACTGCAATATGTCAGACTTTGAGATATTACTAAGTAGAATAAAACTAGAATGTGACATTCTGATACTGACCGAGTGTTGGCTCTCCTGTGCAGTGGTGGTTCCGAAACTAGACGGATATTGTCATGTAGCAACCAGAAACAACAACAAACAAAATGATAGTGTAGTTATGTATTATAAAGAGAATCTTAATGTCCGCATAGAGGAACCTGACTTCCAGGACTGTAATTGTCTGGTAGCAATTGTAGAAGAACAAGTTGCTATTGTAGGTTTATACAGATCGCCATCACATACCAACATAGATCTATTCCTCTCTTCCCTATACAAAATACTTCAATTAGTATCGACAATAAATCCAAGCAAAATAGACATACACGGGGAAAGGTATTTAACTTTAACTGCTACACACGGCTTACTCCCAGCACATACCTTAATAACTCGTAGTGATAGTGAAACTTGCTTGGATCATGCTTTAATAAAAACATTAAGTACTGCCACTGCAATAGTCCCTTTTTCAACGCTAACAGACCATTATCCGGTTTTACTATGCCTACAGCTGAAAAAGACGTGGCATTATACAACTACAACTAAAGTTGACAATGACGGAATAGTAGAAAACCTATCACAACTTGACCTGGGCCCAATTCATCGGTCGGCAGATCCTAACTTTACATTAAATTATTTGATGCAGTATTTCTACAAAACATTATTGAAAAAAATACAAAAACTAAAACCTTACCAAGACGGTCAAAAATAATAAAGCCTTGGATAACTCCGGGTTTACTAAGGTGCATGCGAAACAGGGATAAGTTACACAGAAAAGCTAAATTATCACCGGAAAACGAAAGTTCTCAAAACAGACGTTACAGGAATTTCTGTAACGCTTTTTTACGAAAAATAAAGAGAGAGTATGATAAAAACCTAATTATAAATGCACAAACAGACAGTAAAAAATTATGGAAGGCTATTCGAAACATAGCAAACACAGCAAAACCAATTCAACGCTCAAAAGAACTCCTAACACTCTCTACTTCTCCAGAGCAATCCTTAAATGAAATAAATAGTTATTTCATTAATGTTGGAGCCTCACTGGCTGATAAAATTTGCCAAAAAACAAACGCACTTGATGCAAATTCTCACTATCATATAGACGAGTGTAACCTTCAGAGTAGTTCATTTGTTTTGAAGGACACTGATGAGCAAGAAGTTGAACAAATTATAAATGGTCTAAAAACAGATTGTGCATCGGGTTGTGATAAGATTAGTAGTAAATTTCTAAAATTGCATAAAAATATTCTTGTTGCACCAATTACAAAAATTATCAATAGATAGCTTACAGTCTGGCTTATTCCCTGATTCCCTGAAAAGGTCGGAAGTATGCCCAATCTATAAGAGCGGGGGCAGAAATCAAATCAATAATTATAGGCCAATATCCATTCTACCGGCAATATCGAAAATATTGGAAAAAGTAATAAACACTCGCTTGGTAAACTATCTGGAAATAAATAATTTACTGTCTAAAAATCAGTATGGTTTTCGGCAAGGTAAGTCTACAGAACAAGCAGTGAACAAACTCACCAGCTTTATTAGCACTAACTTGGATCAAGGAAAAAATGTCTTTCAGTATTTCTCGATCTCGCCAAGGCATTTGATACGATTTCTGTCTCCTCTTGTTAGCCAAACTCGAGAAGATAGGAATCAGAGATAAGCAGCTAGAACTGTTTAAAAGTTACTTGTCTGGCCGAAAACAATGTGTCCGTGTGAGTAAATACAAAAGCACCTACCTTCCAATTACGCATGGCGTGCCACAGGGCAGCATCTTAGGACCCACCTTATTTCTTGCGTATATTAACGAGCTCACGAGTCTTAAACTCACCCAAGGCGAAATTATCTCCTTCGCAGACGACACTGCTTTAGTTTTTGTTGCAAATACTTGGGATGAGGTATTTGATGCTGCCCAGCAGGGCTATAATATCACTAGCGGCTGGCTTCAGGCGAATATTTTGACTTTAAACGTGAAAAAAACCAAATGTATTTCGTTCAGCATAAAAAAAAACATTCAAGTCTCAGAAACAGCCATAAAATTATCTCTCATGAGTGTACCCTGAAAGCCAACTGCGCGTGTTCATCACTGGAACGTGTTCACACATTCACGTACTTGGGTGTTACTATAGACAGTAATCTAAATTTCAAAGAACATATCAAGCTGCTTGGTGCACGTGTGCGAAAGCTCATATATGTCTTTAAAAATTTGCGGCACGCCGCCGAGCCTTATCTCTTAAAACTTATTTTGCCCTAGGTCAGTCTCTATTAAATTATTGCATCTCATCTTGGGGGGGTACTTGTAAAACCACTATGAAGCCCATTGAAATCGCCCAGCGCGCTATTCTCAAGGTGTGTATATTTAAAAATAACCTTTTTCCTACTGTTTCTCTTTATCAGATTTGTGGAGTTCTAACTGTAAGACAACTTTTCATACTCAAAATTGTTTTGAAACAGCCTATTAAGCTACCTTATGACGACCCACTCGCGCAAAAACGTAGAAATAAAAAAGTATGCATTGAACGAATCCCTTCTAAAACCAAATTCAGCGAAAGATTTATTGAATTTCTTGGTCCGTTTCTTTATAGCAAAATTAATAAAGAATTAAATATCTCCCCTTTTACTAAATCTAAATGTAAGAAAATGGTAAGTGAATATTTGCAACAGCTTAATTACGAAGAAACGGAGTTATTGCTAAATGTAGACCAGTAATTAGAATGTTAGGTTTTAATTAGTTAAAATATATTAGATGAAACATGCTAATACACTCACAATCACACATACTCGCCCCCACACCCTCACACCCCAACTCACTCACACACACACATCACTCCAACTCCACATAAATCACCTATTAGTCCACACACACTCATAAAAACTTCACTCTAGCATAGATCTATATTTCTATGTTTATATCTAGATAGTAATATAATTTGAAATAATTTAGCGCCTAAGTTAGTTATAACTATTTCAAAATTAACCAGTAGAAAAACAAAGCATATTTGCTTTGTGGCATTTTACTGGTACATTCTCGAGGGTAAAGGCACTGAAAACCGAAGCACAGGCATTGCCTAGTTCGGTTGCAGTGGCTACGTCCATTTTATTAGAATATTATTACTGCCAAACTATTTTTTTTGTAATTATTACTAAGTTTTGTAGAAATAAAATCTTATCTTAATAAATAAATTAAAAAGTTATATTTTCATGGGACCAGGGGGGACGGAGCACCCTCCCCCAAACCCCCCACCCCCTTCTCCTGCCAAAAGATACTAAATTTTACCCAACTCAGTACATTTAAAGTTCTTTACTTACCAACAATCAAGAAAGTTATCGGATCTAATGAAGAGCCAAGCCCTTAATTCTACAAGGCATACAACTCTAAAAACCATCTTGGTCAAAATGTACGACTTGGCCGTTTCATGGCTGTCGCACAGACACTCCTATGGGCTTGCGTGCAATAGTTAAATATAACGTCCAAGACAACATTTTGAAAAAGATGTAGGGTTAGTAGATTTAGGTATTATAGAGTTAGGGGCTTGGCTGTACCAGTAGCGCATAAGTCCTTATGTAATCTCGAAAGCAATAGATTGTCGCTTCGGTTTCACTCACATTGTCTGTAATTGATACTAGTTCATAATTTCAACTAACTTACTTAACATAATGGCATGCTAGCTTAGTCATAACCGTGCTTGGGTAGGAGTGATTATGGCGAGCCCTGAGTTCGAACCTCACCTGCGCCTGCGGATTATACTTGATGTTATTTTCAAATAAGATCTATTTATAGTTTTTGATATGTTATTAAAAATACCAAAATTTTTTTTTTTGTTTGTTTTAATAAAATTACTTGAAGTGGTTCGAAAATCATTCGATGCTTGTCTCGTTCATCTTGTTTACATAAATAATAAAAGTTTGTAGGTCAGAAAACTGAGTAAATTTCGATATCTGTAAGTTAGATGCAATTCGTAACGACTATTCACCTAATTGAACGTTGTTGGTTAGTGACGAATGTTTAAATCTTTTAATTGGCGATGTTAAGGTTATAATTTTCAAAATGCACTGAAATATAAATATTGAAGCGTTGGCAAATATTACTGCGCTGCGTAAAAGTGGGTTAAGAGATGTAAGGATGAGGGAAGCCTTGCTAGTCGGAGCTCTTATTTATGAAGTGGAAGGCTTTTTTAAATAAGCCTTCAACTCAACTCAACTCAACTCAAAGCATTTATTTCAAATAAACCAATTACAGGCACTTTTGAATTGTCAAGGTCGGTGGGTCAGAAAAATGAAGCTAGTTGCCCATTCCAAAGCGTAGTAGGTACCTACGGAGAAGAACGGGCAAGAAACTCCACGGACACTCTTTTTAAATCAAATTATGTTTACAATAGATTGGTTACATCATTCATATTGAAATTATGCATGTGAGAACGATGCAGAACGTTAAAAGCGTCCGTTATTTAAATATGAAAACAATTCGAAAATAAAATTTAATTAAAATACGCCGTGGCAGCTAAGAGATGACCAGTCTCAACTGACGGCGCCCGTTCACGAACATGACGCATGGATTAGCACCATTCAACTCAACCATTTTGACACAGGACACATTCAAGTCAATGAAAGACGTACCCTGTAAATGGTAGCTTTAAAGCATGTACATAGTACTCACATAATATGGCATATAGCAATTATACAGTACTAAAAAATTGAGTTTATACAATGCAAAGATTCTTGTTTTTAATCTTCAGCAGCTCCAACAGTATTTTCAAATGCTAATCAATTAGATGATGCGTCCTTGAGGAGCAGGACGAGCGATTAGCCAAGCATTTTTATCAGCAATGTAATCCCCTAACTCATAATATGCTCGGCTGCATAGTGTGCGTTTTATACAAGATTTAAATTTGGTTTCATTCAGTTGATGTATGTGGGGAGGTATTTTATTGTAACATCTTAAACAGTACCCCATGAAAGATGAGTCTACTTTAGCCAGCCTGAAACCTGGTTGAACTAATTGGTCCCTATTTCTAGTGATATAATTGTGTCTTTCACCTCTTTTACTAAAAAGATGTAGATTTTTCCTTACGTACATGATGTTTTCATAGATATATTGACAAGGTACCGTCATGATGTTAATATCTTTGAACAATTCCCTTAGAGAGTCGCGCCTGCGGAGGCCGTATATGGCTCTGATGGCTCTTTTCTGCAGAATGAAAATGGACTCAATGTCTGCAGCCCGTCCCCATAGTAAAATACCGTACGACCTAATACTATGAAAGTAACTCAAATAGACTAGTCTCGCGGTATCTACATCAGTAAATTGACGGATTTTTCTCACAGCATATGCTGCTGAACTTAGCCGTCCTGCAAGGGATGTTAAATGAGGACCCCATTGAAGCTTTGAATCGAGCGTGATCCCCAGGAAAACAGTTTTATCGACGAATTCTAGTTTCTCTTGATTCAATACTATCTCACAATTTGTACTTTTGACATTTGGTAAAGAAAATCTTATGCACTTAGTTTTTTCCCATTTAATACTAAATTATTAGCAGTGAACCAATTTTGGATCTGCAGTAAGGCGTTATTCACGTCGTCAAGATTTAATGCACGCCTATTAATTTTAAAAATTAACGAAGTATCGTCAGCAAATAACACCATCTTCACATACCACCACCTTCACATAGTGAATTAATATGGAACAAATGGTTTCATACCAACTGGACATTTTGCTGAATTATTCAACACGTCATTAAAAACTGTTCGCCGTGAACTCCACGCTGAAAAGGTTGCATTACCGAAGCCCAGCAAACAATAACGTAATAAACAAGAACGTTTTAGTTTCCGAATAGTTTATCCTGTACATTGCGCTATATCCGTGATTATTTAATTTTAAAAAAAAACATGATCTTCGTTGCTTGAGAGATAACTTACGTATATGGTATAAGGGCCCACATTTGAACCACCTAAATTTAAGGGACTTTTAACGTCATGCTCATTCAAATGTCTCGCTGGTGATGGCGTGTGTGTTGGATCATTAAGTTCCCTTCAAGATGGTTCAGCTGAATGGTGCTGATCCATGCGTCCTGTTCGTGAATGGGCGCCGTCCGTTGGGACTGGTCGTTTCTTGGCTGCCCCGGCTTACTTAAATTTCTGAATTGTCTTTTTTGTTTCGTATTTATTTTATTACTCACGCTTCCAACGTGCACGTCTTTCTCCATCATTCTCACATGTATAATTCCAACATGACGAAACCAACGTGATGTAACCAATTCATGTAATTTTTTTTAATTTATTTATAAGAGTGTCCGTGGAGTTTCTTACCCGTTCTTCTCCATAGGTACCAACTACGCTTTTGAATGGGCTTTATCTGTCTGACTGACCCGTTGACAAAAAGTGCCTGTAATTGGTTTATATCAAATAAATGCTTTGAGTTTGAGTTTTGTGCCAGTTTAATTAACAATTAATAACTCGGACTTTATGTTCTTTCCTCTGACTTCCTTATTTGACTTTAAAACAAACAAAAAACAACAGAAAACTTCTCTACAACAGCATAAATAACAGACCACTAATTCTGAGCTTCCCCTTCGTGAACTATTTCCGTATTTACCATATGAACTAATAATTAATGAACTAAACAGTCAATAAATTCAAGAGCTGTTCCACATATATATGTATATTGTCCACTCAGTCAGACAAGATTGGATAAGTTTATACGAACTTACAAATTGTTTAACGACGGTTCGGGACTATGATCCTTATTTTGTCTCTGTACATGATGTCTTGACACCGGCCTTAAATCGTGTACTGTTATGAGATAAGTTTTATAGTTCGAGGGCTTTTAATATTGGGTATAGGTTTTAAAAAAAAATGTTTTTTACACGACAGCTTTGGAGATGATTTTGTTTTAAAGCACGAGTAAATTTCAATAGTTAAATTGTTGATATCATCCATTATTTGTTAAACAGGGATGGAGCGTAACATTTAAAAATCAAACTCACCGACAAATTCGCAACATCACAATACACTTCAAGACAGGCATCCGATGTCGGCGATAAGTCTGCGAGGCTGCAATTGAACTGGAGGGGTCACACCTATAGTATGCATTTAGACAGATGGGCCAGGATCGTCACACGGTGATTGCTTGAAGACGGGTATATTCACCGAAGCAGACCTATGAGACCGCTGGCGTGACTTACATGACATGTTCCTAACCATTTGGCCAAATAGAAACATAAATAAATTTGGAAAAATATGGGGAAAACTTTTGTTCCACAGTGGGATAACAGATTATAAAAATATAAAATAAACTACATGCTTTTGCTAAGTCTAAAATAAAGTGTTTCTAGTGCTACTTACCTACGTAGATTTGACTTGCTACTTACATATATAAAGTATAAGTTTCTAGTTTTTCGGAAGTTCAGACTAGAATTAGGATGGATTTGTACGAATTTTGCCACAAATTTTGGTCAGTAAACATTGTTATTACAATTAATTTAATCTGTTTAACACATTAAAACTCGACACGAAATTTAACCAAACAATATAATTTAGAAGGAAAACAATTAGGTAGTGCATTCATTGGTGACTTTGTGAGTCACTGAATAGTGTTAATTTTTATTTAATGTCAAGTTACTGGTATCACCTCAGAGGTTGGACAAGACTGACACTGGTTGATCTGCACTCTAGCAAAACGTCGCATCGATGACGTCACATTGCGTTGCGCCTGTTTTTAGATGACAGAGATGTTGACGACGAAGAACTGCTATATTCCGGCACAATCCTGATGATATTGAAGCTGCTGATCCACTAATACGATAACTAATTTTTTTATTACGGGTTAGCAGAAGATAAGGTACTCAACCCCAAAATTAATTATAAAACCTTTTTAAAATACGTCAAAAACCAAAAACTCAAAAACAGCCGAGTTTTAACACTGGCCGAAATTAATATTATTGTTACATACCAAATTACTTACGCTTCGTATATTACTTTTCACGCGTAGTAGGTATGTCACAAGCGTATAATATTGAAAACAGAGAATAAAATAAGTACATTGAAATGCTTTAAATGAAATCCCAAAATACAATTTCGTATCAATGTACTAGTTTTCAATAGGTTAATTTGATAATCAAATACCGGCAATGCTCTCTTTGTGGACTCAAAATAAAATAATCTCCATAATCCTAAAATCCAGTTTCTCAAATTAATCCATTCAACTAGGTATGCCTGTGTTTGATTTCTGATGTCGTAAGTATTTAACTGACTATACGTACCTGCGAGCGTACACACAGGATACATCCTTATTTCGGTAATATTATTTCTCCTTTGATGTAACCGCGCTGCTTATATTATTAACACTAAAATAAAATAATCCTTTCCGTAAATAAAAAAACTATATGCAAAGTTCAAGGTGATATTATAACATCTGCATTTTTACAAAGTGTTCCTTGTAGAAACAAGTTTTTTTGCGAGCTCGAACTTTTGTAGTTTTATTATTGTCTATGAACAATAGGTGCCTTGTTGTTATGCTGAGCTGTTTTTTAGACTTGTATATAAATAAAATAAACAGTTTCTTTTTATTTTGTTGTGATGTAACATAACAATAAACACATTTCGCCAGTCGCATGTTATAGGGGGCGAGCCTATTGCCATCAACCGGGCACAAATCCAGACTCCGGGCTGCTACTGAGAAATTCTAGATAGAAAAACCCAATAACACTTTTCCCGACCTGGGAATCAAAACCAGTACCTCATGCTCAGCAGTAGCTCTTGCGACCACTAGACCAACGTGGCAGTCCAATAAAAAGATTACCTTCCTGTAAGTAGTTGCGAAATAAATAGACGTAAACACATGCACCACTTGAAATACGTAATTTGATAGTAAATAAAAAATACACTAAATTTAAATTACGTAAAAGTAAAAAGACAATCAAATTTTAAACAAACAAATCATAATAAAAATGAATAACAGATAGATAGATAATTGACGAAATATTTTTCTTCTATAAATAAGGAAATATACTAGACAAACTTAGATGCACGAGATCTTAAATACCTTTTAGTCTTATTTTTGCTCTATGTCCTAAAGAGCTCGATTGCAAAAGGACGCGCACGTTCACGTTAGGTTCCTAGGGAGTTTATTGTTCGAAAGACGGTGCGGTCTTAAATTAAGAAAAAATAGACTTCCAATACTAATAATTGATAAAAATATTATGAATAAATAAATTTGCTACTTTAGAATCATTAAAATTTAAAAATGGTTTAAGACATTTATTACTCAAAACAGAATACAATATTCACTTAAATGAGAAACTCTGGTTGCATGCATAATCAACGCAAGACCTCATACACCCCAATTAGAGTATTGATTAAAAGCATAATAGACTGACCAAGACTTTTTTAAAGCTGTCTATTATTATTAAGAAAATAGTGTTGACCCTAGCATTACTTTATTTAAAATTGAGTCTTAATGCCTTACTTTAAGATCTAATTTTCTTAGGCTCAATCGACTGCCAGTATGGCAAACAACATAATAAAAAAAAACAACCTATTTTAAAAGTCACTGAAATCGAGTGAGTAGTAAATTAAAAACAAGCTACTTTCAGGAATTGCGTTCATTCTGTTACACCTGTTCGTATAAACGTTTTTTGGAACGAGTATCGGAACGGTATGTTTGAAGTTAATAGTAGGAACAATATTTTAGTCAATAACTTTACATTATGTTAGTAGTACAAACTACGCTGTGCTAAAGTTATCGAGTTTGGAAGGTATTTTCTTTTAAATATGTTTACTTGATGTAGGTTATCTGCAACAAAAAATTAGACTATGAGTCCATATTACGTATCGAAACACAGTTTCTATCATAGTTAATATAAATTTATATATCTGGTACATCCTCCAATCTTCGTCTGCCCTCGATACATGATCACCTGGTGTAGTAGTGTAGTCTCGTCGCAGGTAATTTATTCCGACTCACAGGCTAGACAAATAATAAGGGTAAGGACCGGGATACAAGTAGAATTTTAAAACATACAGAAGATGAAATGAAAGTCAAAGTTAAAGCATTTATTTCAAATAGGCCCATAAAAAGGCACTTTTGAATGTCAAAATTTACATTAAAAATAGAACTGATTCTAGGCGCCACTTCCAAAAAGTAGTTTCGCATGGAGAAGAAGTGGCAAGAAACTCGACTGTTACTCTTTTAAAATGTTTTACAATATTTTGTATACAATAATTATATTTCTATATGTGAAGACGATGCACCAAGAATAAAAATACTGTACCACAATTGGTAAAAAGAATTAAAAATAAAGCAAAGGCAGAAAAATTAATCCCGTGATAGGTACATTGTGCTCACATATTCACAAACGTTGTAAAATATGTGAAAAGTTTACATTCCCTTTCGTTAAAGGTATGATTCCTGTTGCTTTATAGCGCTGTAAGATAAAAGCACGTTACTCTAAACGTTGTTATGACCCACTTTGTACTGACAGCCCGTAGTAAACTGTCACTTAAATGCAAGCTGCGCATCTATACCGCAGTCATCCGTCCCATCATGACCTATGCCTGCGTTGTATTTGCGCTCGCTCACCCACGTCATCTCCATAGGATGCAGGCCCTCCAGAACCATTTCCTCAGAAAGGTCACGGGTGCCCCCTTCTATGTCCGTAATATAAATCTCCACGTCAACGTTAAAATGCCTACCATAAACCAGTTCATGAAACGCTTATCCAAGCGTTTCTTCGACTGTGGCATAAAACACCCAAATCCCCTGATCTCAGCGGCCGCCCACTATACTCCCTCCCGCATAAACAGTATTCGCCGACCAAGGCATACCTTAATCGCCCCCGACGACGCAACTACCCTCCTCCAGGAGAGTAGTAAGGCCACTAGCACTCTACGTAAGCCCAAACCCGATCGCCGTCCTACAGCCCTCGCCGCCGAGGCCCGCCGCGACGCCCAAATCCACACCCCTCCCGACCCTTGCTCGAGCCAGCCCGCGCCGCTGAGCCTGTAGCTTTAAATTCGTCCCAAAATCCAATAAATCCTGATCCAGCTAGTCCCTTTCTGCCCTCTTCCAGCGACACCCTAAGCCGAGGTCCGTACCCCACAGAGGGTGCCCTTAGCGTAGTCGCTTAGTTTTAGTTAGTATTTAAGTTTAAGTCCTGGCTGGAGGCCTTAATTTATTAGGGCACCACAGGCAAGTCCGCTTAAGCAGACGACAACCTTACAGGTTGACCTGCGAGATGCCATACAAAAAAAAACGTTCTTATGACAAATAAATAAAATATGGTATCGAGGAAAAGGTATTGAGCTTTCGATCATTTGAACGAATGAGAAAGAATACGTAACTTGTTAACAACGGAATTACGAATAAACTGGTTAATCCGACTGATTACCCGTTAATAAATCGACGTTATTATCATAGTTCACTCGAGGAATTTTGGCTTATATCTCTCAGAACAATACATTCGGTTAAAAAATTCTTTTGAGATTAATTGATAGAAGAAATTAGCATGTCAAACGAAAAAGTTCAATAAAAAGAAAATACAACTACCTAATTAATTGCCGGTGAATTAAAGCTTAAAACATGTTGAATATATTGTTTTAAGCGAAGGAGGAATATTATAAATAATTAAAAAACAGGTATATGTATATTACTGCAGTGTCAAAAATGTTAAATTTACACCGGTAGCACACACGATTGGATCGTATATTGTATCATAATATACTGACGTCAAACATGTCTTAATTACAGATACTAGTGCTCATAAAAAATATGTACATTTATTATGATAATACATATAATAGCGCGCTAGTTACTAGCATAAAGTAAAAGGGCCGTAACTTAACGTATACATACACGTGTTTTAAATTAGTCCTTGTAAACTTAATGAACTCATAATATCGAAAACGTATATTTAACATCAAAAGATAATTAATAAGTTATTTGAATCAAAGGAGGCTTAAGATACCTCTACCGACCTATTAATTGATAATGTTAACGTTGTTGGTAATCATAATTAAAATTGATGACGTAGATAGATTTTAGCACATATAGATGGAATATCTTGATTTATTTTAAATTGGTTTTTAGACAATATTATCAGAGTACCTAGTTATTATCAAATGGCATTTATTTTAAGGCATTTTTTTGGTTTTGTGTGTTTCCTTTTGGGTGTTATTTACCTGAAATAAATGAATGAATTGATTTAATTTTAAAGATTAAGGTTTATCGGTTTTCGTTAGATGATCGTACATAAAAACCATTTTTTTTATACTTCTTTGACTTAATCTAAATCATCATTATTTGAGATTATATCCCTACAATTCTAAGTTAAACTCTTTATTAGTGGATATTTACACAGACAGAATTCAGATTTGTTACAGTTGTAATGGCAATCTTGTCATTTGGTTTAGCTAAGTTTTTATTTATATTATTTTATTTGCCTTGTAGACTAGATTTGTAGACCATTTTCTATTTCGTTATGTACCTGGTACTTGTTGACAGGCCATAACTGTCCTCCTGTAAAAGCCAATTAATTTTAAAGGAGTAACCTTGGAGTTTCTTGCCGGCTTTTCTCGATAGGAAAGGACCAATTAGAACCGTTCACCTAGCTTCTGACATTTTCTAAGTGCCCTTGTAGGTTTATGTGAAATATAAAATTTGATTTGATCTGAAAAAAAAAATGGCATGCGTAGCATGCGTTAAATCAGTTGGAATTAGTAAGCTTATTATATAATTTCCTTCTTCACAAGAGACTGTAGACTGAATTGTCTCATGCAGGGCTGCAATAAATACGAACACTACCATTGTGTTTCTAATCATACCGCGAACAGGTTTAGTTTGTTGGTGCAAGTAATGGGAGGTTCGCGTTTCTGTGGAGAGAAAACTTAAGAAAATTATTTTCTTCGATTAAGTTTATATGATTTTGGAAGGTGTGTATATGCGTAGGTACTATAGTGTTGTTAGTTATGTTTCATCAGATATTTAGTATCCTTAAGCTAACGGCATTTCGGGCCGCTCCCCGCAGTCGGTTTTTGAGAGCGCGCGCGAATCCCACGTCTGTCGCGTTAAGGCTCCTTCAAACAGGTGTGACGCCACAGCGCGACACAAAGGCACCGCGTGTCGCGTGACGAGCGGTGCCTTTGTGTCGCGTTGTGGCGTCGCATCTATGTGGGAGCCTTTAAGGAGCAGTATAAATAAAACAAAAACTTGATAAAATAATGTTTTTATTGTTTAATTATAATGACCTTTACACAAGAAACTGGGGAAAAGCAAAAAATTACAAATTAGGATTACTTATATATTACAAGAGAAAACTAGACTAATCCATACATATTTTGTTAGCTAATTTCATAACGATTCCAACGACATTAACGAAGAAAATTATAGTACGTGTCTACTACTTGATTAAACTTTCATCTCACTTTAATCAGTGCATTAAAGCTCATCATGTTTTGTAAGCTATCGCAGAGTTTCTCGTGCATGGCTGTACCTGCACTTAGTACCTATTTACCATAATCAAATAAAAAACGCTGTCACGTATCGCAAAGACGTCACCCCAAGGTAGTCTCGTTAGCAAACCGTCTGCCACTGCCTCGGAAGCCTTTATTAAGTGACGCAACATTAAACGTGCGACAAGACAGTTTGTTTCTCTGTTCCGTAGAGTTGTTTGATGCAAATCGACATGAGATTCCGCCTCGTTCTACTTATTGTTGTGGCTGCGGGCTTTGTGAGTGCAGTAAGTGTGATTCCTGCGTTATTTATAGTTCGCGTTTCGAAATTGTAAGGGTTGCAGTGGTTGGCTGGAAAATTAGAATAATTTTGAATGATGACGATTTAGAATAGTTTTAAAAAGGATTTTGGAATTATGATAGATATTGAGTTTCACTATATTTTTATATTATTTTTTTACCAGATAACTCAGCGTTTATTACAATTACATATTGTAAAATGTTTCTCATCTCAGTTTGAAAAGTCGATCTGTAGAAAAACAATTTGAAGAGGCGTTAGTCGGAATTGAATCATAATAATGCAATACTCCACTTTACGTGCTCCTTACCGGAACTTGAGAAATACATTCTAACTTTTCTCAGCTCTAATAGAACTTTACAGTTTCTTTATGTTGCAAGTTTTTTCTTAAACAGATTAAAATGCAAATTAGGTATTCCTAGTGAAAGTTTTTCACCATTTTTTTCTCGCTACCTGAGTAGTTGTGAAGATTATTTTTTTCATCAATTACAGGAAATCTTATTACTTACAGGAAAAAGTTAAACGAAGCAACGATCACTGTAAGTACTCATATATCTTTTTTATTTCACTTTTCCTGCCGAAATGTTATTCCTTTGATGTTAATGGGCTGCTATCAGTCCTGAATCATTACATTTTTATTTATGGCACTGAAATCAACATAGAATCTAATTTAGGTACCATTTTGAATAACAATTTTGAAGATGGGAGAATCAGCTGTTTATTTATAGTCTTTTATACCTGAAAGAAGAATCTTATTACGTCGCGAGCGTAAATGGATATGAGCATAAATTTTGTAAATCAAACATTACATAGTGGTTGCGAAGATAAGCAATTCCGATTCAACTGATTCCACATTCCTTTTATCCCAAATCAGCCAAATGTTTTCTTGTAAATTTATTTCCCTATATAGTCAATAAATTTCCCATTTATGAATAAACTTACGTATAACTTGTTTGGGGGTAAATGTTGACTTGGCAAAGAGAGATGGGGGAAGGAGTATGGACTGAGCATGTAACATTAATAATGTATCAAATCAAATAAACTATTGCCTGCTGTTGGCGCTGCTTAAAGTTTTGAGTTTCAGCGATTGATATGAGTTGTTCGGGCACTTTGGAGGTTAGAGTAGTAGCTGCATTATAACTATATTAAATTTGTTATAAGTCACTTTTAGTGTTCCTTGGTTTGAGACGAGAAGTGTCGTGATTTGTACGTGTACTCGATTTTGAGTTGGTGTGATGTACTGATTAATCGTTTGTGACAAGACAATTATAATAATGATGGCTTACGATTTCTTAGAATAATTCTGTGATTTTTTTTTTTTTTTAAATACTGATATCATGATCCATCTATGTACAATTACAATAAATAATGTTTATATTAATATCTATTTTTAAGTGTCAGAAAATTCATCTAAAAAAAAACTTTTGACTTTCACTGATTGTTTCTTGGCCAATATGATAGTGAAAATATTATAATAAGTAGGTTTCATGACAATTTTAAGGAGGTATACAACTTCGTCAGGTGCTCGATTTCAAATAAGTCGTTTAAATTAATTGCCTGTTAGCCCAATACGATATGCATTAGGAATAATTACGGCACGTAACAAGTTAGGAAACCTAAAAGCTTATGCACGGAAAACAGGTTTGTTATTAAATATGTGGCTTACAAAGTAAGTGTGTGTGTTAGACCGACTCGCCTTGAGAGTCATAAGTAGTCATGCTGAGAAATATTTTAAATGCCTTTTCTTATTTAGTATACTGACGTGGTGACTAATTTACGTTCCAACATCTTTTGTTTCATTATAATTAAAGTAGTGGTGTTTTTTAACCGACTTCGGGTAGAAAAGGTATGCTCTCGAGGTTGTTCAATATAAATTTTATTCAAAATCAAATCAAATTCAAAATATTTTATTTAACATACACCTACATGGGCACTTCTGAAACGTCAGATGCTAGTAGCACGGTTCCAATTGGTCGTTTCCTATGGAGAAGAGCCGGCAAGAAAAACCACGGTTACTCTTTTAAAAATAATTGGCTTCAATGTTAACAAATTACAGTGCTAATAGGAATGGGCGGACAGTGTAGGCCTGTCAACAAGTACTAGTAGTTTAACAAATAGAAAATGGTCTACAAAACTAATTTCTTTGAATTTGTTTCTGAGAGTCTCGCTAGGACCCATTTCATTGACTCTTTTGTAAAATATCATTAAATCTACTGCTGCTGATCCCCACAGCAAATCGCCATATGACAGCGCCCACGCCGTGAATGCGGTAAGACATCGTCACTTGACATTGAGAACCAGTGTGCGTGAAAAATTGTGTTACCAGCTGCTCAACTGTTACCCGAGTTCATGGAAAAATATTTTATGCTGTGGTCTATTTGTTAAGTTATAAATATAGCTCAGAAAAAAACTTATAAATGAACAATAAATTAAAAGCGAATGTATAAATATACAAGGTGTCGTTTGTCATAATACTATAGAAATAAGCAAAGTGTAGCAGCCTGAAAGTGGCGATATCAATCAACTGCCTTATTTTTTATACTGCATATTGTAGTGAAATAAATAAAAGAAGAGGAGCTTTGCCACATAATACGTATTAAAAAAAAAAAAAAAAACATCGAAAATATAACAGGTAAAAGGTAAAAAGGTAATTAAAATTGTACAGTAAAACAATAAAAAATAATCAGTTTGAACTATTATTTAAAGATATAAACCTAGTAAAACTTAGTGGCAGATTGTTATTAACACAAGTTATTTTGGAAATTGTACAGTACCTATTGAAATAAAACAATTGCAATTGTTTTATTTCTAGAACTGAATTAATTAAAAAATATACTTTTATTTGCATAACAACATATATATAACTAAATTAAATGACTAAATAACTAACTACCTGTACAAATTAATATAAAACACTCAGGCGTCGAAGTACTCGTCCGCATCGCTGTCATCTGGAAACGTGCCCAGAAGACTGGCAGCATTGCCACGCTGTATGGCAATGCTAATTCTTTGGCCAAAGAACAATCCAGCCCTCTGGTCACGTGAAGTGTCGACTAGTCGGTGAGAAATTTGTCTAAAAAGGAGACGCGCACTCGGGCCCCATGACCCGAGCGTTTCGACCCCAAACGGCTCAAAACTGTAGTTACCCATAAGGCTACAGTATTTGCGCCGCTTGAGGGTCTCAGCAGCCGCAGCAGCAGCGCCAGCACAGCTCGCCGTGCTAGGAACATGAGATGGAGCAAGGGTATCGACACAGGTTGCGTCCCACACCAGAGGCCTACCCATCTTCCAAGGCAACAACGTCATACCGTCTGGTCTCTTTCCATCGTCACGTACCAAACCGTTTGGTTCTAAAACCGCAGGTATACCGGCGGTGACAAGGGCTCGACGAATAATATCGTTGATGCGGGCGTGCCGTGCTATGCGACCTGCGCTCCTGTAGCAGGACAGGCCATGGTGCCCGAGACTGTCGACAGCTTCAGTGACACCGATGCGGAGCAACACAAGGTGCGCCCAAGCGGCGACATGTAGCGAGCCGAAACGATGAGTCATCCATCATTGTGCCTATGGTGGATGACGGGAGCGCCTGAAGCCACAAGCCTGACTCCCATTCTCCCACAGCCAGCAGACGGGCACGCTCAACAGTATTAGGTGACGTGTTTATTAGGGTATTCCGTATAATACTGCAGAGCGGCACGTCCCACCGTCTCTGGGAGGACGGGTTGTCGGGGAAAACCGTATTGGGACAAGCCATTTTTCCAAGCGTTCAACGCATCGGTCAAACACGGTACTTCAAAATCGACCAGTGAAGAAGATAAAATATTCCTGGTTAATTTATCAGTACTGTGGACCGAGGAGAGGAAGGCCGGTAAACTAATACTTGAAATTTTGCGGACTCCGAGACCTCCCAGGCGAATGGGAAGTGTGGCTTGCTGCCACGCTCGGTCGTCCAGGGCCACATTTAGGATCGAAGTTAGTGTGTTTCTAATAATTTGGTCTACTTTTTCTAAAAGTTGTGGATGTTTCCACAGATGGGTGGAGCGAAGGTTATATGTAAATTTTGGTCCAAAACAACAGTATCGAATGAGTGTGAAGGCCGAATGAATGTTAATTTTGAAAAGTCTTTCCGAGACATCATTGAATTTTTTTGTTTTTTCTTCAACGAACGTTGGAAAGGATTCGTCAAAAATTGGGGACCCTAGGAGGTGAAGAGATTCTCTTTCCGTAATTTTGATATTTGGTGCTACGGTACAAAATTTTGCTAAGGCAGTCTGTCTGTCAGTGGTTTCGGGAAGATAAATTTCACATTTTGAAAAGTTAAGGTCTAGGCCAATAGAACGGAATTATTATTTTAAAAAGTTAAGTCTTTTATAACTGTGTCTACATCACCTCCTAGGGTGCCGTCATCCAAATACGTTCATACGTTAAATTTTGAATTTAGCTGTCGAATGATTGGATTTATTGCCAAACTAAAAATGACTGGCCCAAGAGGATCAACCTGTTGGCAACCAACAGCTGATTTCAAAAAGTTGTCTTTATAAAGTAATTTAGAGGGTGTAACATTGATATAGAAAACTGTAAATTTTGGGTATTTCTTTTTGAACTTCTGCCAACAAGGTGTCCCTGTTTACGGAATTGAAAGCATTCTTAATGTCAACCTTCAGGATGACCTCACCTTTAGCACTATTGAGGAAAGTGGATAATGCATGTACCGCAGCCTCACAGCCCCCTTTAGACCCAAAGCCCAGCTGTAGGGGCTGGAATTTGCTGGCCAGTGTTTCGCTGTAAAAAGCACAGCAAATTTTGGCTGCGATACGACGGTAAGTGGACCCTACGGCAATGGGACGAATGCCGCCATCCTTCTTGCGCAGGGCACAAAGATTTGCACCGTACAAAATATCAATGACGGCTTCGTTCACATTGCCGGAGAGCATGAGATTGATGAGGGCCGTCAGCTCCTTCAAAAGGGTCTCACCAGCCTCCCCGGCGCCTGAACACATTAAGTCCTTGAGATGTTGAGGTGTCAGGCCGTCGAGGCCGCCGGCAGAGCCACTTCGAAAGGAGTACACAGCCGCGCATGCTTGTTGAGCTGTAATGTCAAGTGAGTTAGATTCCGAATGGGGTGGGTCAGGGAAGGAGAGGTCATCTGCCGGGGCGGGGTGTTTGCTCTCCAGAGCTGGAAGTGTCTCTGGAGAGTACGGCGCAACCACATCGCTGCTAAAGATGATTCTAGCCGCACCTTTGATATCACCCTCGCCTAGTTTAGACTCCACGTGGTGCAATAAACCTCTTTGGGGGAGGGGCGCTGTTAATTTAGGGTCGAAACTTAGGGCCGAAATGTTACAATTTTCTTTTATTTGTGCTGTTAACGTTTTTTTATTTGCCAATTTTTTTTGCACATGTATTATTCTAAACGGGAAGGTGAGTAATTGCTCCCAAGCACTTATAGAGTTCTCTCGGACGGCCAGGCGGATACTACGCGCTAAACAGGAAGCCACGGATGGTCTCGCGCCACGAGGAACTCTCTTTAAAACTGGAGTTGACGTTTTAATTGTTGCAAGGGTTTTCCAAAAGGGTTGAGCGGGTGAATCAGGTGATAGGGAAGTATGTACTGTTGGGCATGATGAAGGCACATTGTGGGGTTTATGTTTCTTCCCCAAATGTACCTTCAAGCCTCGTTCACCTTTAAAAAAACGTGCTTGGGGACAATGAGGGCATCTCACTAGGGTATCCAGCGATGTGGCAGGTTGACTGGCGCTTCGTACGGCGTCACTACTGTCGTCAGTGTTCAGCATAAATAAACAAAGATTGCTTACACGGCTTTTCGTTCACACATCTACTTTAAAATCTAAAATAACATTAAAATAACAAAAATGACATATAAAAAATTGCTTGACTGAAGCACAATGACAGCGGCGCAGTCGCGCTGGCAGCCTGGGGCGCCGCGCCGCCGTATGACATTTTGGCGCAGCCCTGGTAACCGTTGCCGTGAGACAGCGTCGCGTCCAAAAGTCAGTTGCTGTTTAGATGGTGCTGTTAGTAAAAAACTCCTTGCACTGCTTTCACACCACTTATCCAGCACAAAAGTAAGGTAGTTAAAGTTTGATTTTAATGAAGTAGGTGTTGTTTTAAATGATTTATATTAAGATGACGTTTGTGTTCCACTTTTTGTAAAGTAAATCTGTTTTGTCAGCGACTTGGTAGTTAGAATCCACTAAATTTTCCCTTACGTAGGTATCATATGATATTATATTTGTAGTTTATAATATTAATCACTTCAAATTTATAATAAATAACAATAAATTTACAAGGACTAGCAATAAGTCGAACTGTTTGTCGTTGGACGTCAATCCAGGTATATAAATAATTTCTACTTTTATTAGGTAGAAACTACAATATTAACAAGAATAAGGTAGATTAAGTGAATACTAGAATCCGGTGTCAAACTCAAAGTCAAATCATTTATTTCAAATAGGCACATAAATGGAACTTTTATACGTCGATATTAACAACAACAAAAAAAATTGAATTGATTCTAGTTGTCCATTCCAAAAGGTAGTTTCTCTCCACCGTTGCTCTTTTAAAATGTTTTATAATCTTTTTTACCTATACATGAATTATTAGAATAATTAGAATAAAATTAGTATACCACACTAGGTAAAAATAATTAAATATAAAGCAATGGCGTGTAACTTAACTATGTGATAGGTACATGGTGCTCACATATTTAATGTGAAATGAAAAAATATACAATTCAATAAGCAACCAGTTTGATTTTGTCTAGACTCTAGATTGTCCTATGGAGCAGGACCAGCATGTTTCCAAGCATTCTTATCTAGAATATAATCCTCTGATTTGTACTTAGCTTGTTTACAAAGTGTTTTTCACATAAATTTAAAATTTTGTTACATTTAATTAAAAAATATCACAAGGTATTTTGTTATATCCAATAAGTTAGCCATCATGTAAAGAAGGTAATTAATATAAACTAGAAATAAGAAAGGGCCAAGAATTGAACCTTGAGGCACGACCATCTTAATTAAGTACCCCGAAGAGTCACCCTGTTACCGTTTACTTTTTGCTGCCTGTTTGATAGATAGCAAAGAAAAAGATCTTGTCCACGAGTTCCGAATTGGTGTAATTAACAGATCAGTGTATTGTGGTCAACGCAGTAAAACGAGTTTGAGAGGTCACGGAAAATGACCATTGTATCCTGGGACTTCACCCAGGATTCCAAAATTTTACTGATGAGTTTTACCCCCCCGTCAGTCGTCGACCTACCTTTCGTGAAACCAAACTGGCGACAATTTAAAATCCCATTTGAGTTAAAATGTGATAACATCTGGACTAGCACGGTTTATTCATAGATTTTTCTCAATGTGTCAATTCGGACAGGGGCAATTGTGTCAATGATATCTTCAAGAACCTTAACGGAAATCCCACATAAGTCTTCAGTGTTGTTTATAATAAGACTTTTGAAAGCATTTTTAATTGTGACAATAGAAATGGGCTCGAATTCAAAACTTGGAATTTCCTTACTGAAGTTTTCTTTGTGTAAAGATTCAGTTAATACAGTTGATGAGGAAAGAGATTTCGTAACCTCTACTGGGATGGTCGCTGTTTTGTGTTTCCAAATTCTTTGTTTAACGCGATGGTCGGCGGCGCAGAGTCCTGGGACGCAGTGGTCTCCTTTTGCGAAACGGTCATCTCGCAGAAGGAGGCTGCGGAAAGGGAGAGAGATTTCGACTCTCAACCCGGCCCGCAGCAGACGCACCGGGCGTCGGAGGAGAGCGGACAACGCCCTCTTCCGGCCCCCCTAAATGGGTCCAGGGGCGACGGATTCGGGGACATCCGTCGCCCCCCAACATCAGGATCCGAGAAGGCGGCGCGCGTAGTGGTGAGTGTGGGCACCAGCCGGGGTTGCGGAAGAATTATGTGTTCCCGCGACCCCGGCGTAGGTGAGTGATGGAACACCGGGTTGGTTTTTAGTCGGTAAGAGTCCGAAGCTAAGTCGGTAAGAGTAAGAGCGAGATGTACTAGTGCGCTATGATGGTGGTGTGTGGTTATCACAATCAGTACGGAGTTTACAATGTTCTGAACCTTCGGAATTGGAACCTGTTTTGTTAAAGGACGAAATAAATCACTTGAAGCTCAATAAAGCTGTAAGAACTTCATATCATACTCGAACGACCGACCGACGGTCGAACTCGTTCGACTGTTTTAATACCAATACTGAAGTTGTTTGGGCACATAACCCGAAATGAACACTCAATGGAGCGTCTTGTAGTCCAGGGCAGAATGGAGGGCAAGAGATCCCGTGGTCGCTCTCCGACTAGATAGGCAGATCTAATAAAATCTCTCACCAACTCGACTGTGACCGACTGTTCCCTCGCTGCCTCCAATAGAGCCGAATGGAGACGCATAGAAACGTACGTGATTTTATATAGTTTGTATCATGAGAACATGATACAAATTTTATAAAATATCTTTATTTTTTAATGCCAGTAGTAGCCCGTTCACTTAATTTTAGTTTAGTATTGATTGTAACTTTTTTAAAGGACATGCTTTATTGAATTATTGGCATACCGTAGAAAATAGTGTACCAAAGTTTTAATTATGGTTTTTTAAATCAAAACTGGCTGTTGAAAGATTGCTATGAACAAAATTATTAAGCATTTTCAATTTATTTTAGTAAGAGATCTTAATTTAACGGTTTTATCTAAGTGTAACTTTTTATCTAAGTCAAATAATACAAGTTGACCAGTATGGTCAGACCTGACGCTACTAATTAAGGAAGTGTCTTTTATTTTACAGTTAGTAAATACATTATCCATGCATAACGCAGAGGTGGCTGTTATTCTACTCGCTTCATTACGTGTACATTTTAAATTGAATGATTTAAACGATAAGATTAACTTACATCTTTCAGGCGAATTAACTAGTAGATTAATATTTAGATCACCACACACAAAAAAAGGAATTTATTATATTTAAAAAGTTTACTTAATATTTCTTCCATAATTATAAAAAAGATGACCAGTTTTAGGCTTGTGGTCTATAAACACTTATGAAAGTATGGCCCTTAACCTCTTCACATTACAAACATGCTAAGCAAACGAGTGGTTCGTCTTGAGGATGAGCAGCAACTGGCCATGATAGCCACAGGGTGCCCCCAGGGAGGGGTGCTGTCCCCCCTTCTATGGAATCTGGTGATTAATGACCTCATCACCAAACTCAATGCCAGCCGCTATTACACAATAGGGTATGCTGACGACCTCACAATCCTTGTTTCGGGGAAGGTGACGGGTACGGTCTGCAACCTCACTCAGCAAGCGCTATGTATCGTAGAAAATTGGTGCAAGGAATATGACCTATCAGTGAATCCCACTAAAACTGAACTAGTCATGTTTACCCAAAAACGAGCATTAGGCCCTTTTCGCCTACCAAAACTGTTCAATACAGAACTTCAGTTGGCCAACGAGGTCAAATACCTGGGGGTCATTCTAGACAGTAAGTTAAACTGGAGTAGTCATTTGGACAACAAACTAAACATAGCCTGCATAACCTTCTGGCAGTGCAGGAAGATGATAGGTAAAATGTGGGGACTATCCCCTAAAATTATACTATGGCTGTATACCACAGTGATCCGCTCCATGATCACCTATGAGGCCGCGGTATGGTGGCCCCCAAACAAGCTGGCTAAAGCCTCAAACAAACTACAACGCATGCAACGACTAGCCTGCATGGCGGCTACGGATTGCATGAGGACCACTCCGACTGCAGCAGTTGAAGCCATGCTGGAACTGCCACCGCTCCACCTGTTCATACTGCGGATATATATAGATCTCTGGGGTAAGAGAGCCACACCACATAAGGAGTTCCCCATTACGAAAGCTATTAATGATCGGGTACCCAAACAATGTATCTTTGATAAAGATACAAGATCCAGCTTCACGAGGATCATAGGTGCGAGGGATTGTGCCCTGCAGAGCTGCGGATCTTCACAGACGGATCCAAAACAGGTAATGGCACAGGTGCTGGAGTCTTCTCGGAGGACTTCAACATTCGCATAGCCACACCATTGGGGGCCTATAATACAGTGTTCCATGCCGAATGCATGGGTATTTCTCTGGCTGCTTCGGCCATCATGGCCAGGGAAGACCACTCGATCCGGATATTCTCAGACAGCAGGGCTGTTTTGCCAGCGCTGAACAGCCACACAGTTGAATCTGGGCTAATATACGAGTGTCACCTGCGCCTTAATCAGGTGGGTAGCCTCAATAACATTACCATTCAATGGATCAAAGGACATAGCGGTTTGCTGGGCAACGATGCAGGCGACGAATTTGCCAGAAGGGGGTCGAGTGAGGCACCAGTGGGACCTGAACCCATCTTGTCACTCCCCTTCGGGTACTTACGCACTCTGGTAAGGAAACGCACCAGTCATCAACATCACAAACTATGGTCGGAACAAGTTGAGTGCAGGCAGGCTAGGGAAGCACTCCCTGCTATTGACGGCCGCATCACGAAACAGGTTCTCCGACTAACCAAACAACAGCTGCGTATAGTTACGGCAGCTTTAACTGGCCACGGGTCTTTTAATAAACACCTCTTTGTTATAGGAGTCACAGACAGTCCGCTGTGCAGGGCCTGCATGGAGGTGGACGAAACAGCAGCTCACGTGCTTCTACACTGCCCAGTGGTCGCCACATACAGGGCAAAGTACTTCGGTACCCCAGGTACCCTACGCGAGGCTGTCAGTAACACCAAGGCGTTTCTGGCCTTCCTCGAGGAGCTGGGGTGGATCGAATGATCGATTTTCCCACCGTACGCAAAATACGCTCATTGTCGTGGAGTTGCGGACAACCAGCCCGTATTACCTATTAACCTCTTCACATGCTATCTCACATAAGCGATGAACAGAACAGGCAGTGATATCCTTCCTTTCCTTATATCTTAAACAACTATTACACTATATCAAGGTTTTGAGGACCTGTTGTATGCACTGGCAACTGAGTAAATATTTACATTAAACCACTACCTATCCGGTTTTAACCAAGTTTCACAAAAACATAAGATATCCAAATGATATTTAACAATTAACATTTTGAGAAGCGATTAATACTTTCTAGATAGAGTAAAATAATCTTATTTTGCTCCTCTTTTGTCAACCCAAAAAGTTTAAAGAATCATTTAAGGGATTATAGAAGTACTAGATACTCGTAATACTGTTTCGTCACTTAATCTAGTCTCAGTAAAATCTATTTGCGTGTACACTGTAAGCTAACAAAACAGCTAATGTATGTATTATATTAACTTTGCTTGCGTAGTTTTTGAGTTGCCTTCAATAATGCGGATTTTATCCACCTAAAAAAAAACACTGTCTCCGTAGTTTTTTTATTTAATTCCAGTCCATTTAAAGGTTTACTGGTATAGATACTTATTGATATCAGGGCCGTTATAGTAGGTACTCTCCACCTTTTAGGTAACTCTTCAGTGTAGTTTTTAAAATTACATATCCTAAACTATAAAACATATTTGTGTCACATACTTTTTTTTTATAGAATAAGTATGCACTTTCTTGCCCATTCTTCTATACAGACAAAACCACATTTTCGAAGTCGCAACTAGAATCATTTCATATTTTTCTTGTATTTTTACCATCAAAAGTGCCTTTTCTATGATCTGATTGAAACATTAGATTTGATTGTGACTTTGATGTAGGTTTTTATGATCATGATTACATATAATAAGTAACATAATTAACGCAGGATCGCATACCTTATTAGAGGTAGGGCATTGAGTTAAAAGCTTATTACAATGAACAAACTTTTTTTTTTTAAGATTACTATTTCCTTTATTTATTTAGTGCCACTTATGTTATTTTTCATATTTCTTAAAATAGATTAAATAGGTATAAACAAATTGTAAATCTATTATAAAAATTGTCAGCTGGTGTCGGGGGCAGGGTCCAAACTACCGGTGGTTAGAGCTCCAAATACAAGAACCTTCTCACAATGCAAGTCGTATCGAAGAGAACTGCCTCTGAATTACACCCTTGATTCAAACGCCCAACAAGACCCTCGAGAGATCATTATCAATGGCGTTCGACTATCAGACCATTGGCCGTTACAACAATCGGCACAATGACAGCCGAGTTCAAATTCCACTTGTCAACAACCTAGTGTGCTAAGTCCAAATATTTGATTTGTTTCTCTTTCTCAGTAAAGCATATGATAAGAAAATTGTGTTGACCCTAACATTACTATATGTCTTCAAATAACATTGAATTTTCTTTGGATTAATCGGCGGTCAGCATCACAAAATGGATTTTTTTTGAAAAAACAAAAACCTGTTTTCAAAGTTACTGAAATCGATTCAGTAGTCAATTAAAACCAACCACTTTCAGGTCTTGCGTTTATTCTGGTACACCTACTATATAATATAAAAGTTCTGAATGCTTTTCCAGTGATAGGCTCAACGAACCTCGGTGGTACAGTCACATTTGGAGAACAAGGTGTGTCAGACTGCTTAGCTGCTGGGAATCCTGCTTGGAAGTGCTATACTGAACAGACTGGCTTCAACCCTCAGTGGCGATGACGAAGACCTGTTTTTAATGCTAGTAATTATTATGATTAAATGATTACTTGTTAGACTTTGCGTGTTATTTGAAAAAGTTTTTTTTTTCAATTTGTCCTTGCTGTCCCACTGCTGGACAAAGGCCTCCCCCAAGTCCTCCAGGAACTGTTTTCCGGCGCCACCTTTAACCAAACGTAAAAGATATTTAGGATACTCTAGTAAAAAGCCTTTTTTGGCATTTCAGTGATAGACACAAGCTGGTGGTTTTCAATTTTGTTGACTAGATAATCTAGACCATCCTCTCGGTATTAACAGCTGTCTATCAAATATATTTTTTATTTTTCAGAGATATTTTTATTAGTATAGTGCAGTGAAAGTTACGTGATAACAAGAGCCTACTCACTTTTCGATATAGGTACCTACATAGGTAAAATTCACTGTATAATATATAATTTTTTGTTGATATTTAATTATTCGCAAAGTTACCTCGTATAAATATTAAGATATTAAAATAAACAAAACATTATATTTGTCCTGTTTTTAGTAAACAAAGGATTTAAGGGGTCGTAGAACTTTAATAACAAACATAATTCTCTCAAGAGATAATCTCAGGAACTAGTTTTTTTCTTTTTCGTCATTATGGGAAAATAAAAAACATAGTTTTTGTTTATTTTGGAAGGAAAAAAAATCTTACAATGTACATCTTTTCTTACGAAAGCCGAAGAACCATTTTGGAACAGCGTAAAATAATGAAATGAAAAAGTGCTTATTCACAGACATAATTTTACAATTAATATCACCTCTTGTAGCAAATGTAGCTCCTTTTTTAGGTTCTACATAAACTACCTAAAATTTATAATGCCTAATGTACTAACCTATAATTTATAATGACTCTTTTATCTTTAATAAACTTATTCGTTCCCTAATTCTTTTTTCTTTTAAATTTTGTGAGTAACAGAGACACTGACATCAAGTTTTTAGATATACAGTTTTAAGACAAAAAATATTATAGAGATACTATAATGTACTATATTTAAAAAGTTGGCTGTTTATATTGGTTGGATGGTTATGAAAAATGATTGGAACTGAAAAACACTAAATCTCTGATCATAGAAGTTATTAAAAAGTGGGCTTCTCATAATTATTCATTGTTCCTTTCAGATCTTGTGTGTGAATTACACACTACAATATTAAAATAATAATAATAATACCAGCCTATTATTGTCCTACTGCAGGGCAAAGCCCTCTTCTCATACAGAGAAGGCATGACCATTAATCACCACGCTTGCTCAAGACGGGTTGGTGATTTCAGACTTATAAATTCTAGGTTTCCTCAAGATGTTTTCCTTCACCGATGTCTCTCAGTAATGTCCACGATTCACTCAGAAAGTACATATGAATTGAAAAAGTCACATTGGTACTTCCTCGGATTTCAACCCACAACCTCGTGCATGAGAGGCGAGGCTTTAACCACTGACCCATCACCACATCATCACCAATACAATATCATACTATTCTAAAACTACTGCTCTATGCCTACACTCTTGGTAGAGGCCTTGGTTTAGCAGTGGACTCTGATAGTCCGATTGGATTAACTGTTATTAGAAAGCCTGTCAATTATTGATGTTCAGAGACTGTAACATAGGATACATTGTACACCTACAATGCATCCGACATGCGGCATACGAGTCCGACTCAGACCCATTTGAGCAAGGCTGCTTTCGGGTGACGTCTGTGATTTGTGACTTAGAGCGCGGTATCGTGTTTCGTAACCGGTCGGTAAGTCGAACTCCAAGGATACTGCGCTCCATCACTCGCTAGCAAACCTCGAGCCTGGTCCTCTACTGAGCTGTCAATGAGGATAGGGAGAATGAATTTAGTAGAATGCAATAACAATATTCAGTTATATAGAATTCTAGCATCTGCTCGCGTTTTCGTCCGCGTGGAAGTCAACTATAACAAAACAACTATTAGATACATAGTTGTTTTGTTATAGTAATATTTTGTAAACGGTTCTTTACTTTCAGAGATTACTTCTTGTAAACAAAAAAACTTACAATGTTACCTTTTTAGGTTGTTAGTTTAGATGAATGAGAATGTTTAGTGATAATGACTAGGTGTTCAAGTTGTATATTTTATATGAATGTATTTTCTGTGATTAAAATAAAGAATTTTTCATTGCAGTTTCTAGGCATAATTATCATCAGAGAATCGACCCATAACATTGTAATATCATGTAAATAGCTAACGCCAAACAAAACGACTGTAATAATGTGGCGGCATCTACACCGCCACATGCGAACAAACGCATCAATCCTGCATCGCGCAAGCAGAGTTTAAAGCGCAGATAACATATATACAACTTCCCGACAACATTCATCGGGCAGTTGCTCACCAGATACGACATCCATCTGGTCGGAGGATCCTCCCTTTTCCAAGAGTATGAGTAAACTTTACACCCTGTTCCTCATATCCCTAAAACTGGTGACCCCGACGTGATGAACATCATCTCTTCACTGGTGACCCCGAGTATGAACGTCAGCGCAGCCTTCGTGCAACTACTTAAGCGTGACGTCATCATCATCACTCCCGCAAGTCACACAGCCAGCCAGCAACCACGGCTTGAACAGTTGTCCTGACCATCAGCATGCAGCGCAAGCGCATACCTGGTCATCACTTTCAGCCTCATCAGCAACCTTGGCACAGCACACTGCACATTCGGCCGGTCCACAAGCAGAGCGCGTAATCCCTCTCCTGGTCGACATCAGCAGTCAGCCACCCCGACTCACTGGGGCATCTTCGCAGACAGTTCCGACTCACCGCGAACTATGCGACACCCGGTTCCAACCCACTGGAACCCAACTGGCATTGGCAAGCATCGCAAGATACAAGACTTAGTCCACTATCGACCTCCGGTCTTCGGAGGGGAGTGATGTGGCAGCATCTACACCGCCACATGCGAACAAACGCATCAATCCTGCATCGCGCAAGCAGAGTTTAAAGCGCAGATAACATATATACAACTTTCAGACAACATTCATCGGGCAGTTGCCCACCAGATACGACATTCATCTGGTCGGAGGATCCTCCCTTTTCCAAGAGTATGAGTGAACTTTACACCCTGTTCCTCATATCTCTTCAATAATAATACCTACCTACTTATCCTCACAGAAGGATTTTCGAATCGCTCTCCATCATCTCACCACAAACCCGAACATCAGTTTCATTATACATAATTTCAACTTTCAGACTGCACGAACCGCACAGATGGGCAACTTTCATTCTGAGTCTAGTTTCATAAATCGTCTCACTTCCCTGTATCCGGTACGTTTATTATCCGACTCGTACCAATTTAGATGGTCCCACTGAATTTCAGATATTATACAAGTGCTACGTGACTTTAGAACCGTGAAGATTCGCCAGCTATCGTCGAATCAAATGCGGTTACTCGTATGTCGGCCTTAATTAACTTATTCAGCTTGGTTCTTGTAGTATTGTGCTGTTTGTTAGTCGAGCCTTGTTTTTTGATTGGTCTTGTGTAGATAGGTTGTGTTGGGTTTGTGTTGCATGCATTTGAATAAATAAAATAAGTCACGAATGCTTGAATGCTGAATGTCTCAGCGACTTCTTCCAAAGTTTTGTGCAACAAAGCGATAAACGGCGATGAGGATTGCAGACGTGGTTAAGTCGCATTTATTTGTCTCTCAGTATTCTCAAATAAAAGCTACATCATATTTCTCTCGATGCAAATTTTTCAAGCGTCCAAAATTGTCAGGCTCGAGTATCGCTATAAGTATTTAACAAAACAGTTACTTACAGAAGTGAAACATTTAAAACACCATTCCTATTTTTAACCATATCTAAAGCATAGCATAACATAAAAGAGATCTCGTGGCCCGCAGCACCTCTACTTTGTTGATGGTATCTGACGCCATTAAATATTCAGTTGCAATTTTGAGCTGCCAAAAACCGCCATTCATAGAGGTACTTGCTTTGATATAAGTAGGTAAGGGACCCCACCGGATGGCGGAGAAACCTGCCCAAAACGAGTGCCGCGAATTAGTTGAGGTGGGTCAATTCAGTGAGTAAGGTACTGATAGTGTTTTTTTTTTGGTACTTCAAGGTGTTCGCCGACGGGTAAAATTGGATGAGTTGTATGAATTTTGGTGCACGAATGCCCACGAACGCACAATGGATACTGGGTATTGAGTGGTATTTGAAAAGTGATCACATTGCTACAGTAGGGATGAAGCCTTTTATTAAAAATGTTCGAAAAAATTCATGTAATTTCAAAGAAAGCATAGTAAAATTGAGATAATCAAAAAAAACTGTAAAGTCGATGTAAATATGAAGAAGCTACACGTTTTCAAAGTTTTTGGAGGGGAGTATTCCCGTCCTTTTCGCGCGGTACGGACAATGTATAGGGCTAGTATAAAGTTACATAGTCGTGACGTCACTTCTACGATAATGCTGACCTTATCTAACACTCATTTTAAAACGTTTATAACTTGGCAATTTATTCAAATTCAAAGTCAAAGATTTATTTGCAGATAAATATGGTTACAAAAGTTCTTAAAAAGGTAGTAGAATAGTAGCTTGGCATATTTAAACATAACATAATGTCATGCAAATTTTGGTACAGGTACAATTAGTTCATTTACATTTAAATTGAAAAAAATCTTTTAAAGTATAGAAGGGATTCTCAATAAGCCACCTGTGTAAAGCTTTTAACAATTTTTATAATACTGTTTGCACTATTTGAGAAAAAATACGAGGTAAAATTTTAAAAATGGTCATCATCCCTTATTAAACCAATGTGAACACTTTTCGATTCAGTACTGGATCGTTATTATAACGATACAGTATCACTGGATTCCTGCGCTGGATTGAAATACTGGATCAATATAAACGAGCCTGTTAACGCGTCATCTGTGACGTCCAATTCTCTGCCACTCTGGGCGAATTGGATAAATTGGATTTGGATAAAATAATTTCACAATGAAATACGAAATGTTTTTCTTTCGCATCAATAAGTTTGTAATTGTAATTATTATATAATTTCAAAAAAAAAATAAAAAAAAACCTAGGTTCACCTACAAAACGTTTCGGTACCATGTTCCAATAGTAAGGGAACGTGAGGTTAAATTGCGCGAACGTGCTACGACTGTTGGGCAAGTGAAATATTTTTGAAATTATCTTCGGATCTGCCTCTCTTGTGTGCGGAGAAAATTAGATAGTGAACTAGTAATGGTTATTGTAACAAAAATTGTGGATATTCAGAGATATTGAGAGCAGTGGCCCAGTGGTAACAGCCCCGACTTACGAGTTGTAGGTCGTGAGTTCGAACCCAGGCAGGCGCTTTTCTTTGTGTTAATGTATTCATCACCACTGCTCTCAAACCGGTGAAGGAAAACATCGTGAGGAAACCGGCATGTCCTAGAATCAACTCAACTCAACTCAAATCATTTATTTCAATTAAACCATTTACAGGCACTTTTGAATTGTCAAGGAGTCGGTCAGTCAGAAATATGAAGCTAGTTGCCCATTCCAAAGCGTAGTAGGTACCTATGGAGAAGAACGGGCAAGAAAATCCATGGACACTCTTTTAAATAATAATGTTTTTTATATATCTTAGTTACATCGATTAATGTTGACACTATAAGTGAGAACAATGTACAAAAAACCGTACACGTTAAAAGCGTCCAGAGTGCATCATAACATAATTAAAAACAATCCAGCTAATTAATTATTAAAATAAGCCGTGGCAGCTAAGAGATGACCAGTCCCAACTGACGGCGCCCGTTCACGAACATGACGCATGGATCAGCACCATTCAGCTCAACCATTTTGAAGGGAGCTAAATGATCCGACACACGCGCCACCGTCAGCGAGACATTTGAGTGAGCATGACATACTATCAGCCGCCAAGGCACATTCAAGTCAATCTATGACATTACCCGGTAAATGGTAGCTCTATAGTACAAAGTACTCACATCTGTGCAATGCATCTATATAATAAAACGGAGATTGAGTTTCTTACTATCTTCAGCAGCTTTAACAGTGATTCGAATGTCAATTAATTAGTTGTGGTGTGGAGCAGGACCGGCATTAAGCCAGGCATTTTTATCAGTTATGTAATCCTCCAACCTTTAATATGCCTGCCTGAATAGTGTGCGTTTGACAAAGGATTTGAATTTTGTCTCATTCAGTTGAAGTATGTGGGGAGGTATTTTATTATAACATTTTAGACAGTACCCCATGAAAGATGAATCTACTTTAGCCAGTCTGAAACCTGGTTGAACTCAAAAAATCAAAGACACCTACCAATCCGCACTGAGCCCGCGTGGTGGATTACGGCCCACTCCCTCTCATAGAGAGGAGGCCTGTGTCCCAGCAGTGGGAACGTTATAGGCTGATTATACTATTATACTTCTTGTAGATATTGTTAGACGAGCGTATTCTTCAGAAAACAACAAACCTATCGACTACCTACTTCTGCCATCAAGTTGCATTGCCGTGTTGCGATTTAAAGGGGGGCAGATAGTTTACTCATGTTAGGCAGTCGCATCATGTAATATACCGGTATTCAGCTGCATCCGGTTAGACTGGAAGCAGACCCAAATATATTTAAAAAAAAACAGATAAGTGAGAGTTGAACTCGCGTGGAGAGGGTTCCGTACGATGATGTTACCCAGCAAAGAATTTCATGCAAAGTTTTTTTTTTTTTTTTTTTTTTTTTGTTTTGGCAGGAGTGGGAAATCCTCATGGACGCCCAGACTGCCTCACTTGTGAGCCAGTCTGGGCAGTGCCGGACTCTTACCGGCTAAAACCCACTCCTGCCTTTGCTCAGTGTCCCTCTGACATGATCAGAGACCTTAGTAGACAAATTTCTTATAGTTTTACTTATTTTTTTTTTTTTTTTATTTTTTTATTAAAACTTTTCATATTTTGGGCAGTCCTGTTTTAGTTCGTTCCTGGAAGTAGTCACCTCATAGTTTTCCCATAAGTCCTCTAACCTTATTTTGTTTATGTTCCGAGAGTTTCTTATCAATATATAACATTTAACATAATTAATTGCTACTTAACTTAATTATTCTTGTTAGTTTTGTATTTTACTTTTGTTTTTGATTTTTGAGTCTACCAATACTAATTCTAATAATATTTTTATCTATAGCTTAATCTACTCTACATAATTTTATGGCTATCCTTATATACATACAATATATAATATAGTCATATTTCTTATTTTACTGTTTTACGTTTATTTCTAATTTGATCTATTTTTACTTCAAATTGTATACAATTTTTACTTTTTAAAAATGCTGGTAGACAGATAGCTGTTATTCGTAACTTAGATTTTATAGGTAATTTGCCCTGCTTTTTAATGAGGCACATCCAGGTCTCGGACTGTGGTGTCACTGCCTTGTGATCATTATTTACTTTCTGTTTTAGGCTCTGCTCAATCACCTGCGCACTCCGGATTAATGCAGCGCTTTGAATGCTGGTTTTCATGCTGTTGAAATCTCTCTTCGTATCAAGTTTCTTGTCGGACCACAACGGTAAGGTATGTTGATGTCTAATTTTTGATGAATTTAATTTGGTATCTGCTTTAAATTGAGCCAATTTCTTATGAAATTGACTACAATTTGCTTTTTCTAAGTAGTAAATTTCTTTGTTTATAAGGTTATAAGTTTTGAATTCCTGAACAAAAAATTTTAAAACAATACCGTTGTGGTTCATACTTCCGGGAATGGCTATTTTCACTTCAGCAATACGCAACTGACAAGCGCGCCAACGCGTCCCATTTTAAACGAATCGGGCACTCGTTGTCGAAAGCGTTGTGATCCGTCCGCTCCAGTTTCGCTGCTAGACAGTTGTGGCATTTTGGAGCCTCCTCTGCCAGCCGTGACGGGCAATCAGCTCGTAAGTGGGGCTCACCACAGTGGATGCAAAGGTCGGCGGGCCGAGTGCACAGTTTACGACTGTGGCCGAAGCACAGACAGCGAGTGCACTGCACCAGTGGCGACTGATCCTGCACTCGCACTCGCTGTAGGTCAATGTGCACGCGACCCGCCCTAGTCAGCCTCTGCCACACCATAGGGGACACCTGCAGGATGACGTGGCACATGTGGGGGTTCCTCGTCCTTCGACGGTACTTCACCCCCAACCTCAAATCATCCGCTGGTATGTCCCCGACCAGGTGGGTGTTTTGCCTTTGAAGGGCCTGGATAAACTCCACATCTGTGTGGCAAGAAAGGACATCCTTGACGATGATAAGTGGGTCCTTATTTTTTATTTCTTCCACCACTAGGTTGCCGCCTTTCCGTATCCGTTCGGTCACCTTTGCCATTTCTTCCTTGGTCTTAAAGCCGACCACCACCTTTTGATCCCTTACCTTGCGCAGCCGCTCCACTCTAGTGCCCTCATTTCTGGCATCGACCGCCGACCTGAGCTTCTCAATAACCTCTTCACTGGTGTCCTGATCATTCACAGATGATACAACCACCGAGTGAAGAGGCTCTTGGATGTTCTGCTTTGGGCCGGCGACGATCTCCGCGAAAGTCGGGCCTTGGCCTGTGACGTGGCGAGGGGCCAGCTGGAGTTGCTCCGACAGAGCATGGGTATGTTGTTGGCACTCCTGCAGCGCCAGCTTGTGCTGTTGGAGGCCTTCCATAAGGTCCTTCATAAACTCTGTCGGTTCTTCTGTGGTCGGCTTAGGCATCTTATGAGTCTCCACTTTTTCTACAACTTGAGCTGAGTGGGTTCCTCCTTTTTCAATTTCTGCTTCTTTAACCAGCTGGTAGAGCCTCTCGACCGCTTTCGTAATTTCATCTTTGATTTCTTTCTTGAGGTTTCTAGAGCTTAGCAGTTGCATTTTTGCCTTTTGCAGGCACGCCTTTGCCTCCGTGGTTCGGTTTAGGTACCTCACGGGTTGCGCTTCCTGCAGCGAGCTCTTCTCAGTTTCCTCCGGCTGCTTCGGTCCATCCAACTTGTTCTGATGGGCAACTGTTGCTTTGGACCTAAGTTTAGGGGGGGAAGACAGTGTCGACTTCTTCGGAGGCGTTGGTGTTTTTAGAGGCTGTCCAGATTTCGGTCTGTCGGCCTCCCACTCCCCAATACTACGCCTAACCGACGGGCCAGCCTGTTCAAGAGGTGGCCTCCCCGTTTCCGAACGCTCCTCAGAAACCTTTGTCTTGCTAACTGGTGTTCTATGTCCAAACATTTTGGTATTGTCACAGTAAAGAGACTGCGGAACGACTCAGTTGTCAGGGGACACGAGAATCGTTACAAAATCCCTGTAAAGGGGGGATCAGTCAGTAATATAATAAATGTGTAAAATACGAGCCTTGTTATAGCAGAGACTCGGTCGGGTCAGTTAAAATAAACTATTTTTAAATTAAATCCGTTCAGGAGGCGCTAATACGTCTTAAAGACTGTTAATTATCCTACGTTTTATTAACAAAAGGTATAAATGTAGCTAAAAGAGATAAAAATTTCAACAGATTTTTTTGGCAAAAATGTAAAGTTTACCTGGCCAGTGATGACAGGGAGGGTGGGGGGGCAATTTTTTGATGTTCTATATATGCTAGGCGCACGTGCGAGGTGTCAAAAGACGCGTCTCCGCGCGTACTAGCTATCTGCGATGTTACTGAAATTTTTCCTGAACAAAAATTTTGAAATTTGGTCAAAAAACGTGTTTTTCGACTGAAAAATGAGTGAAAACCTGGAATTACGACTACCAAACTGGACCCAAGCTCGCGGAACGCGCACCAGAATACAGGTAAGGCAGGTAAGTATCTATTGTAATTAAGACCAACGCAGATTTAGAAGAAAATTTTGAGATAAAAATTTAATTTAATTTTTCGTGAAGAAAAATATTGTTAAAATTTTACAAGTCTATGAACGAAAAAATTTTTCGCGTCTATGTCAATTTAAAACAGTCAGATAGTAGGACAGAGCCTAGTTAAGATCAAAAACGCTGAAAACAGCTTCAAAATGCGTCACCTGGATGCAAAGTTATAACGATTTGATGTATTTGCTGTCTACCTTTTTTTTTTTTTTTTTTTTTTTTTTTTTTTTTTTTTTTTTTTTTTTTTTTTTGGGTGGGAAATCATCAAATGACTTCTCCCGCTCTGGGTGGAGCGGGAGGTCGTGTCAGACTTTTACTGACTAAAACCCACCCGTGTTCCTTCAGTTGCCTGTGCCAGGGCCACGGTTTTCTCTGTAGAATAACCCGCGACCCTGAGGCATCGGCCCTATCGGACCCCGTCACTATGTGCTGACATCTCTTTGAGGCGCGCGTGGAACACAACGCGCCGTCGACCCGGGCCTGGTCCTTACCGGACGGCGAGCTACCCATTACTCGCCGTCCGCAAGCCCGCGCCTACGGTGGCCGGGAATCTGCAGGCGACTCCCGACGCCCAGGGCGTCTCCTGCGGCGGTTAGTGGGGCCATGAGGGCGCAAGGCTCTCTCCCTCACCCGCTCCGCCTCCTCCTTCGCGAGCATTACTGCTTCGCAGAAGGAGGTGACGGCTTGCCATTCCCTCTCGCTCCGTACCATAGCCTGGACCAGGGCCGGACGCGAGAGATGGCCGCCGCCAATCGCCTCCGCGAGGACACTGCGGTGCTCCGCCCAAGCTGGGCATACCTCCACCGTATGCTCCACCGTGTCCTCCGGGCGATCCACACAATGGTGACACCCGGGCGTTTCCTCCCGCCTTATACGAAACAGGAACCTCCCGAAACAACCGTGTCCGGTGAGGACCTGTGTCAGGCGGAAGGTGAGGACGCCGTGGCGCCTCTCCAACCACTCCTCAAAGAGGGGACTTACCGCCGCTATTGTGGCGTGCCCAATTTGCTGTCTACCTAAGGTGGATTTCGTAGATTAATGAATAAAATGGATGGTTTTGTTTTTGATGTTCTATATGGGCTAGGCGCACGTGCGAGGTGTCAAAAGACGCGTCTCTGCGCGTACTAGCTATCTGCGATGTTACTGAAATTTTTCCTGAACAAAAATTTTGAAATTTGGTCAAAAAACGTGTTTTTCGACTGAAAAATGAGTGAAAACCTGGAATTACGACTACCAAACTGGACCCAAGCTCGCGGAACGCGCACCAGAATACAGGTAAGGCAGGTAAGTATCTATTGTAATTAAGACCAACGCAGATTTAGAAGAAAATTTTGAGATAAAAATTTAATTTAATTTTTCGTGAAGAAAAATATTGTTAAAATTTTACAAGTCTATGAACGAAAAAATTTTTCGCGTCTATGTCAATTTAAAACAGTCAGATAGTAGGACAGAGCCTAGTTAAGATCAAAAACGCTGAAAACAGCTTCAAAATGCGTCACCTGGATGCAAAGTTATAACGATTTGATGTATTTGCTGTCTACCTAAGGTGGATTTCGTAGATTAATGAATAAAATGGATGGTTTTGTTTTTGATGTTCTATATGGGCTAGGCGCACGTGCGAGGTGTCAAAAGACGCGTCTCTGCGCGTACTAGCTATCTGCGATGTTACTGAAATTTTTCCTGAACAAAAATTTTGAAATTTGGTCAAAAAACGTGTTTTTCGACTGAAAAATGAGTGAAAACCTGGAATTACGACTACCAAACTGGACCCAAGCTCGCGGAACGCGCACCAGAATACAGGTAAGGCAGGTAAGTATCTATTGTAATTAAGACCAACGCAGATTTAGAAGAAAATTTTGAGATAAAAATTTAATTTAATTTTTCGTGAAGAAAAATATTGTTAAAATTTTACAAGTCTATGAACGAAAAAATTTTTCGCGTCTATGTCAATTTAAAACAGTCAGATAGTAGGACAGAGCCTAGTTAAGATCAAAAACGCTGAAAACAGCTTCAAAATGCGTCACCTGGATGCAAAGTTATAACGATTTGATGTATTTGCTGTCTACCTTTTTTTTTTTTTTTTTTTTTTTTTTTTTTTTTTTTTTTTTTTTTTTTTTTTTGGGTGGGAAATCATCAAATGACTTCTCCCGCTCTGGGTGGAGCGGGAGGTCGTGTCAGACTTTTACTGACTAAAACCCACCCGTGTTCCTTCAGTTGCCTGTGCCAGGGCCACGGTTTTCTCTGTAGAATAACCCGCGACCCTGAGGCATCGGCCCTATCGGACCCCGTCACTATGTGCTGACATCTCTTTGAGGCGCGCGTGGAACACAACGCGCCGTCGACCCGGGCCTGGTCCTTACCGGACGGCGAGCTACCCATTACTCGCCGTCCGCAAGCCCGCGCCTACGGTGGCCGGGAATCTGCAGGCGACTCCCGACGCCCAGGGCGTCTCCTGCGGCGGTTAGTGGGGCCATGAGGGCGCAAGGCTCTCTCCCTCACCCGCTCCGCCTCCTCCTTCGCGAGCATTACTGCTTCGCAGAAGGAGGTGACGGCTTGCCATTCCCTCTCGCTCCGTACCATAGCCTGGACCAGGGCCGGACGCGAGAGATGGCCGCCGCCAATCGCCTCCGCGAGGACACTGCGGTGCTCCGCCCAAGCTGGGCATACCTCCACCGTATGCTCCACCGTGTCCTCCGGGCGATCCACACAATGGTGACACCCGGGCGTTTCCTCCCGCCTTATACGAAACAGGAACCTCCCGAAACAACCGTGTCCGGTGAGGACCTGTGTCAGGCGGAAGGTGAGGACGCCGTGGCGCCTCTCCAACCACTCCTCAAAGAGGGGACTTACCGCCGCTATTGTGGCGTGCCCAATTTGCTGTCTACCTAAGGTGGATTTCGTAGATTAATGAATAAAATGGATGGTTTTGTTTTTGATGTTCTATATGGGCTAGGCGCACGTGCGAGGTGTCAAAAGACGCGTCTCTGCGCGTACTAGCTATCTGCGATGTTACTGAAATTTTTCCTGAACAAAAATTTTGAAATTTGGTCAAAAAACGTGTTTTTCGACTGAAAAATGAGTGAAAACCTGGAATTACGACTACCAAACTGGACCCAAGCTCGCGGAACGCGCACCAGAATACAGGTAAGGCAGGTAAGTATCTATTGTAATTAAGACCAACGCAGATTTAGAAGAAAATTTTGAGATAAAAATTTAATTTAATTTTTCGTGAAGAAAAATATTGTTAAAATTTTACAAGTCTATGAACGAAAAAATTTTTCGCGTCTATGTCAATTTAAAACAGTCAGATAGTAGGACAGAGCCTAGTTAAGATCAAAAACGCTGAAAACAGCTTCAAAATGCGTCACCTGGATGCAAAGTTATAACGATTTGATGTATTTGCTGTCTACCTAAGGTGGATTTCGTAGATTAATGAATAAAATGGATGGTTTTGTTTTTGATGTTCTATATGGGCTAGGCGCACGTGCGAGGTGTCAAAAGACGCGTCTCTGCGCGTACTAGCTATCTGCGATGTTACTGAAATTTTTCCTGAACAAAAATTTTGAAATTTGGTCAAAAAACGTGTTTTTCGACTGAAAAATGAGTGAAAACCTGGAATTACGACTACCAAACTGGACCCAAGCTCGCGGAACGCGCACCAGAATACAGGTAAGGCAGGTAAGTATCTATTGTAATTAAGACCAACGCAGATTTAGAAGAAAATTTTGAGATAAAAATTTAATTTAATTTTTCGTGAAGAAAAATATTGTTAAAATTTTACAAGTCTATGAACGAAAAAATTTTTCGCGTCTATGTCAATTTAAAACAGTCAGATAGTAGGACAGAGCCTAGTTAAGATCAAAAACGCTGAAAACAGCTTCAAAATGCGTCACCTGGATGCAAAGTTATAACGATTTGATGTATTTGCTGTCTACCTTTTTTTTTTTTTTTTTTTTTTTTTTTTTTTTTTTTTTTTTTTTTTTTTTGGGTGGGAAATCATCAAATGACTTCTCCCGCTCTGGGTGGAGCGGGAGGTCGTGTCAGACTTTTACTGACTAAAACCCACCCGTGTTCCTTCAGTTGCCTGTGCCAGGGCCACGGTTTTCTCTGTAGAATAACCCGCGACCCTGAGGCATCGGCCCTATCGGACCCCGTCACTATGTGCTGACATCTCTTTGAGGCGCGCGTGGAACACAACGCGCCGTCGACCCGGGCCTGGTCCTTACCGGACGGCGAGCTACCCATTACTCGCCGTCCGCAAGCCCGCGCCTACGGTGGCCGGGAATCTGCAGGCGACTCCCGACGCCCAGGGCGTCTCCTGCGGCGGTTAGTGGGGCCATGAGGGCGCAAGGCTCTCTCCCTCACCCGCTCCGCCTCCTCCTTCGCGAGCATTACTGCTTCGCAGAAGGAGGTGACGGCTTGCCATTCCCTCTCGCTCCGTACCATAGCCTGGACCAGGGCCGGACGCGAGAGATGGCCGCCGCCAATCGCCTCCGCGAGGACACTGCGGTGCTCCGCCCAATCTGGGCATACCTCCACCGTATGCTCCACCGTGTCCTCCGGGCGATCCACACAATGGTGACACCCGGGCGTTTCCTCCCGCCTTATACGAAACAGGAACCTCCCGAAACAACCGTGTCCGGTGAGGACCTGTGTCAGGCGGAAGGTGAGGACGCCGTGGCGCCTCTCCAACCACTCCTCAAAGAGGGGACTTACCGCCGCTATTGTGGCGTGCCCAATTTGCTGTCTACCTAAGGTGGATTTCGTAGATTAATGAATAAAATGGATGGTTTTGTTTTTGATGTTCTATATGGGCTAGGCGCACGTGCGAGGTGTCAAAAGACGCGTCTCTGCGCGTACTAGCTATCTGCGATGTTACTGAAATTTTTCCTGAACAAAAATTTTGAAATTTGGTCAAAAAACGTGTTTTTCGACTGAAAAATGAGTGAAAACCTGGAATTACGACTACCAAACTGGACCCAAGCTCGCGGAACGCGCACCAGAATACAGGTAAGGCAGGTAAGTATCTATTGTAATTAAGACCAACGCAGATTTAGAAGAAAATTTTGAGATAAAAATTTAATTTAATTTTTCGTGAAGAAAAATATTGTTAAAATTTTACAAGTCTATGAACGAAAAAATTTTTCGCGTCTATGTCAATTTAAAACAGTCAGATAGTAGGACAGAGCCTAGTTAAGATCAAAAACGCTGAAAACAGCTTCAAAATGCGTCACCTGGATGCAAAGTTATAACGATTTGATGTATTTGCTGTCTACCTTTTTTTTTTTTTTTTTTTTTTTTTTTTTTTTTTTTTTTTTTTTTTTTTTTTTGGGTGGGAAATCATCAAATGACTTCTCCCGCTCTGGGTGGAGCGGGAGGTCGTGTCAGACTTTTACTGACTAAAACCCACCCGTGTTCCTTCAGTTGCCTGTGCCAGGGCCACGGTTTTCTCTGTAGAATAACCCGCGACCCTGAGGCATCGGCCCTATCGGACCCCGTCACTATGTGCTGACATCTCTTTGAGGCGCGCGTGGAACACAACGCGCCGTCGACCCGGGCCTGGTCCTTACCGGACGGCGAGCTACCCATTACTCGCCGTCCGCAAGCCCGCGCCTACGGTGGCCGGGAATCTGCAGGCGACTCCCGACGCCCAGGGCGTCTCCTGCGGCGGTTAGTGGGGCCATGAGGGCGCAAGGCTCTCTCCCTCACCCGCTCCGCCTCCTCCTTCGCGAGCATTACTGCTTCGCAGAAGGAGGTGACGGCTTGCCATTCCCTCTCGCTCCGTACCATAGCCTGGACCAGGGCCGGACGCGAGAGATGGCCGCCGCCAATCGCCTCCGCGAGGACACTGCGGTGCTCCGCCCAAGCTGGGCATACCTCCACCGTATGCTCCACCGTGTCCTCCGGGCGATCCACACAATGGTGACACCCGGGCGTTTCCTCCCGCCTTATACGAAACAGGAACCTCCCGAAACAACCGTGTCCGGTGAGGACCTGTGTCAGGCGGAAGGTGAGGACGCCGTGGCGCCTCTCCAACCACTCCTCAAAGAGGGGACTTACCGCCGCTATTGTGGCGTGCCCAATTTGCTGTCTACCTAAGGTGGATTTCGTAGATTAATGAATAAAATGGATGGTTTTGTTTTTGATGTTCTATATGGGCTAGGCGCACGTGCGAGGTGTCAAAAGACGCGTCTCTGCGCGTACTAGCTATCTGCGATGTTACTGAAATTTTTCCTGAACAAAAATTTTGAAATTTGGTCAAAAAACGTGTTTTTCGACTGAAAAATGAGTGAAAACCTGGAATTACGACTACCAAACTGGACCCAAGCTCGCGGAACGCGCACCAGAATACAGGTAAGGCAGGTAAGTATCTATTGTAATTAAGACCAACGCAGATTTAGAAGAAAATTTTGAGATAAAAATTTAATTTAATTTTTCGTGAAGAAAAATATTGTTAAAATTTTACAAGTCTATGAACGAAAAAATTTTTCGCGTCTATGTCAATTTAAAACAGTCAGATAGTAGGACAGAGCCTAGTTAAGATCAAAAACGCTGAAAACAGCTTCAAAATGCGTCACCTGGATGCAAAGTTATAACGATTTGATGTATTTGCTGTCTACCTAAGGTGGATTTCGTAGATTAATGAATAAAATGGATGGTTTTGTTTTTGATGTTCTATATGGGCTAGGCGCACGTGCGAGGTGTCAAAAGACGCGTCTCTGCGCGTACTAGCTATCTGCGATGTTACTGAAATTTTTCCTGAACAAAAATTTTGAAATTTGGTCAAAAAACGTGTTTTTCGACTGAAAAATGAGTGAAAACCTGGAATTACGACTACCAAACTGGACCCAAGCTCGCGGAACGCGCACCAGAATACAGGTAAGGCAGGTAAGTATCTATTGTAATTAAGACCAACGCAGATTTAGAAGAAAATTTTGAGATAAAAATTTAATTTAATTTTTCGTGAAGAAAAATATTGTTAAAATTTTACAAGTCTATGAACGAAAAAATTTTTCGCGTCTATGTCAATTTAAAACAGTCAGATAGTAGGACAGAGCCTAGTTAAGATCAAAAACGCTGAAAACAGCTTCAAAATGCGTCACCTGGATGCAAAGTTATAACGATTTGATGTATTTGCTGTCTACCTTTTTTTTTTTTTTTTTTTTTTTTTTTTTTTTTTTTTTTTTTTTTTTTTTGGGTGGGAAATCATCAAATGACTTCTCCCGCTCTGGGTGGAGCGGGAGGTCGTGTCAGACTTTTACTGACTAAAACCCACCCGTGTTCCTTCAGTTGCCTGTGCCAGGGCCACGGTTTTCTCTGTAGAATAACCCGCGACCCTGAGGCATCGGCCCTATCGGACCCCGTCACTATGTGCTGACATCTCTTTGAGGCGCGCGTGGAACACAACGCGCCGTCGACCCGGGCCTGGTCCTTACCGGACGGCGAGCTACCCATTACTCGCCGTCCGCAAGCCCGCGCCTACGGTGGCCGGGAATCTGCAGGCGACTCCCGACGCCCAGGGCGTCTCCTGCGGCGGTTAGTGGGGCCATGAGGGCGCAAGGCTCTCTCCCTCACCCGCTCCGCCTCCTCCTTCGCGAGCATTACTGCTTCGCAGAAGGAGGTGACGGCTTGCCATTCCCTCTCGCTCCGTACCATAGCCTGGACCAGGGCCGGACGCGAGAGATGGCCGCCGCCAATCGCCTCCGCGAGGACACTGCGGTGCTCCGCCCAATCTGGGCATACCTCCACCGTATGCTCCACCGTGTCCTCCGGGCGATCCACACAATGGTGACACCCGGGCGTTTCCTCCCGCCTTATACGAAACAGGAACCTCCCGAAACAACCGTGTCCGGTGAGGACCTGTGTCAGGCGGAAGGTGAGGACGCCGTGGCGCCTCTCCAACCACTCCTCAAAGAGGGGACTTACCGCCGCTATTGTGGCGTGCCCAATTTGCTGTCTACCTAAGGTGGATTTCGTAGATTAATGAATAAAATGGATGGTTTTGTTTTTGATGTTCTATATGGGCTAGGCGCACGTGCGAGGTGTCAAAAGACGCGTCTCTGCGCGTACTAGCTATCTGCGATGTTACTGAAATTTTTCCTGAACAAAAATTTTGAAATTTGGTCAAAAAACGTGTTTTTCGACTGAAAAATGAGTGAAAACCTGGAATTACGACTACCAAACTGGACCCAAGCTCGCGGAACGCGCACCAGAATACAGGTAAGGCAGGTAAGTATCTATTGTAATTAAGACCAACGCAGATTTAGAAGAAAATTTTGAGATAAAAATTTAATTTAATTTTTCGTGAAGAAAAATATTGTTAAAATTTTACAAGTCTATGAACGAAAAAATTTTTCGCGTCTATGTCAATTTAAAACAGTCAGATAGTAGGACAGAGCCTAGTTAAGATCAAAAACGCTGAAAACAGCTTCAAAATGCGTCACCTGGATGCAAAGTTATAACGATTTGATGTATTTGCTGTCTACCTAAGGTGGATTTCGTAGATTAATGAATAAAATGGATGGTTTTGTTTTTGATGTTCTATATGGGCTAGGCGCACGTGCGAGGTGTCAAAAGACGCGTCTCTGCGCGTACTAGCTATCTGCGATGTTACTGAAATTTTTCCTGAACAAAAATTTTGAAATTTGGTCAAAAAACGTGTTTTTCGACTGAAAAATGAGTGAAAACCTGGAATTACGACTACCAAACTGGACCCAAGCTCGCGGAACGCGCACCAGAATACAGGTAAGGCAGGTAAGTATCTATTGTAATTAAGACCAACGCAGATTTAGAAGAAAATTTTGAGATAAAAATTTAATTTAATTTTTCGTGAAGAAAAATATTGTTAAAATTTTACAAGTCTATGAACGAAAAAATTTTTCGCGTCTATGTCAATTTAAAACAGTCAGATAGTAGGACAGAGCCTAGTTAAGATCAAAAACGCTGAAAACAGCTTCAAAATGCGTCACCTGGATGCAAAGTTATAACGATTTGATGTATTTGCTGTCTACCTTTTTTTTTTTTTTTTTTTTTTTTTTTTTTGGGTGGGAAATCATCAAATGACTTCTCCCGCTCTGGGTGGAGCGGGAGGTCGTGTCAGACTTTTACTGACTAAAACCCACCCGTGTTCCTTCAGTTGCCTGTGCCAGGGCCACGGTTTTCTCTGTAGAATAACCCGCGACCCTGAGGCATCGGCCCTATCGGACCCCGTCACTATGTGCTGACATCTCTTTGAGGCGCGCGTGGAACACAACGCGCCGTCGACCCGGGCCTGGTCCTTACCGGACGGCGAGCTACCCATTACTCGCCGTCCGCAAGCCCGCGCCTACGGTGGCCGGGAATCTGCAGGCGACTCCCGACGCCCAGGGCGTCTCCTGCGGCGGTTAGTGGGGCCATGAGGGCGCAAGGCTCTCTCCCTCACCCGCTCCGCCTCCTCCTTCGCGAGCATTACTGCTTCGCAGAAGGAGGTGACGGCTTGCCATTCCCTCTCGCTCCGTACCATAGCCTGGACCAGGGCCGGACGCGAGAGATGGCCGCCGCCAATCGCCTCCGCGAGGACACTGCGGTGCTCCGCCCAAGCTGGGCATACCTCCACCGTATGCTCCACCGTGTCCTCCGGGCGATCCACACAATGGTGACACCCGGGCGTTTCCTCCCGCCTTATACGAAACAGGAACCTCCCGAAACAACCGTGTCCGGTGAGGACCTGTGTCAGGCGGAAGGTGAGGACGCCGTGGCGCCTCTCCAACCACTCCTCAAAGAGGGGACTTACCGCCGCTATTGTGGCGTGCCCAATTTGCTGTCTACCTAAGGTGGATTTCGTAGATTAATGAATAAAATGGATGGTTTTGTTTTTGATGTTCTATATGGGCTAGGCGCACGTGCGAGGTGTCAAAAGACGCGTCTCTGCGCGTACTAGCTATCTGCGATGTTACTGAAATTTTTCCTGAACAAAAATTTTGAAATTTGGTCAAAAAACGTGTTTTTCGACTGAAAAATGAGTGAAAACCTGGAATTACGACTACCAAACTGGACCCAAGCTCGCGGAACGCGCACCAGAATACAGGTAAGGCAGGTAAGTATCTATTGTAATTAAGACCAACGCAGATTTAGAAGAAAATTTTGAGATAAAAATTTAATTTAATTTTTCGTGAAGAAAAATATTGTTAAAATTTTACAAGTCTATGAACGAAAAAATTTTTCGCGTCTATGTCAATTTAAAACAGTCAGATAGTAGGACAGAGCCTAGTTAAGATCAAAAACGCTGAAAACAGCTTCAAAATGCGTCACCTGGATGCAAAGTTATAACGATTTGATGTATTTGCTGTCTACCTAAGGTGGATTTCGTAGATTAATGAATAAAATGGATGGTTTTGTTTTTGATGTTCTATATGGGCTAGGCGCACGTGCGAGGTGTCAAAAGACGCGTCTCTGCGCGTACTAGCTATCTGCGATGTTACTGAAATTTTTCCTGAACAAAAATTTTGAAATTTGGTCAAAAAACGTGTTTTTCGACTGAAAAATGAGTGAAAACCTGGAATTACGACTACCAAACTGGACCCAAGCTCGCGGAACGCGCACCAGAATACAGGTAAGGCAGGTAAGTATCTATTGTAATTAAGACCAACGCAGATTTAGAAGAAAATTTTGAGATAAAAATTTAATTTAATTTTTCGTGAAGAAAAATATTGTTAAAATTTTACAAGTCTATGAACGAAAAAATTTTTCGCGTCTATGTCAATTTAAAACAGTCAGATAGTAGGACAGAGCCTAGTTAAGATCAAAAACGCTGAAAACAGCTTCAAAATGCGTCACCTGGATGCAAAGTTATAACGATTTGATGTATTTGCTGTCTACCTAAGGTGGATTTCGTAGATTAATGAATAAAATGGATGGTTTTGTTTTTGATGTTCTATATGGGCTAGGCGCACGTGCGAGGTGTCAAAAGACGCGTCTCTGCGCGTACTAGCTATCTGCGATGTTACTGAAATTTTTCCTGAACAAAAATTTTGAAATTTGGTCAAAAAACGTGTTTTTCGACTGAAAAATGAGTGAAAACCTGGAATTACGACTACCAAACTGGACCCAAGCTCGCGGAACGCGCACCAGAATACAGGTAAGGCAGGTAAGTATCTATTGTAATTAAGACCAACGCAGATTTAGAAGAAAATTTTGAGATAAAAATTTAATTTAATTTTTCGTGAAGAAAAATATTGTTAAAATTTTACAAGTCTATGAACGAAAAAATTTTTCGCGTCTATGTCAATTTAAAACAGTCAGATAGTAGGACAGAGCCTAGTTAAGATCAAAAACGCTGAAAACAGCTTCAAAATGCGTCACCTGGATGCAAAGTTATAACGATTTGATGTATTTGCTGTCTACCTAAGGTGGATTTCGTAGATTAATGAATAAAATGGATGGTTTTGTTTTTGATGTTCTATATGGGCTAGGCGCACGTGCGAGGTGTCAAAAGACGCGTCTCTGCGCGTACTAGCTATCTGCGATGTTACTGAAATTTTTCCTGAACAAAAATTTTGAAATTTGGTCAAAAAACGTGTTTTTCGACTGAAAAATGAGTGAAAACCTGGAATTACGACTACCAAACTGGACCCAAGCTCGCGGAACGCGCACCAGAATACAGGTAAGGCAGGTAAGTATCTATTGTAATTAAGACCAACGCAGATTTAGAAGAAAATTTTGAGATAAAAATTTAATTTAATTTTTCGTGAAGAAAAATATTGTTAAAATTTTACAAGTCTATGAACGAAAAAATTTTTCGCGTCTATGTCAATTTAAAACAGTCAGATAGTAGGACAGAGCCTAGTTAAGATCAAAAACGCTGAAAACAGCTTCAAAATGCGTCACCTGGATGCAAAGTTATAACGATTTGATGTATTTGCTGTCTACCTAAGGTGGATTTCGTAGATTAATGAATAAAATGGATGGTTTTGTTTTTGATGTTCTATATGGGCTAGGCGCACGTGCGAGGTGTCAAAAGACGCGTCTCTGCGCGTACTAGCTATCTGCGATGTTACTGAAATTTTTCCTGAACAAAATTTTTGAAATTTGGTCAAAAAACGTGTTTTTCGACTGAAAAATGAGTGAAAACCTGGAATTACGACTACCAAACTGGACCCAAGCTCGCGGAACGCGCACCAGAATACAGGTAAGGCAGGTAAGTATCTATTGTAATTAAGACCAACGCAGATTTAGAAGAAAATTTTGAGATAAAAATTTAATTTAATTTTTCGTGAAGAAAAATATTGTTAAAATTTTACAAGTCTATGAACGAAAAAATTTTTCGCGTCTATGTCAATTTAAAACAGTCAGATAGTAGGACAGAGCCTAGTTAAGATCAAAAACGCTGAAAACAGCTTCAAAATGCGTCACCTGGATGCAAAGTTATAACGATTTGATGTATTTGCTGTCTACCTAAGGTGGATTTCGTAGATTAATGAATAAAATGGATGGTTTTGTTTTTGATGTTCTATATGGGCTAGGTGCACGTGCGAGGTGTCAAAAGACGCGTCTCTGCGCGTACTAGCTATCTGCGATGTTACTGAAATTTTTCCTGAACAAAAATTTTGAAATTTGGTCAAAAAACGTGTTTTTCGACTGAAAAATGAGTGAAAACCTGGAATTACGACTACCAAACTGGACTCAACCTCGCGGAACGCGCACAAGAATACAGGTAAGGCAGGTAAGTATCTATTGTAATTAAGACCAACGTGGATTTAGAAGAAAATTTTGAGATAAAAATTTAATTTAGTTTTTCGTGAAGAAAAATATTGTTAAAATTTTTACAAGTGTTGAACGAAAAAAATTTTCGCGTCTATGTCAATTTAAAACAGTCAGATAGTAGGACAGAGCCTAGTTAAGATCAAAAACGCTGAAAACAGCTTCAAAATGCGTCACCTGGATGCAAAGTTATAACGATTTGATGTATTTGCTGTCTACCTAAGGTGGATTTCGTAGATTAATGAATAAAATGGATGGTTTTGTTTTTGATGTTCTATATGGGCTAGGCGCACGTGCGAGGTGTCAAAAGACGCGTCTCTGCGCGTACTAGCTATCTGCGATGTTACTGAAATTTTTCCTGAACAAACATTTTGAAATTTGGTCAAAAAACGTGTTTTTCGACTGAAAAATGAGTGAAAACCTGGAATTACGACTACCAAACTGGACTCAACCTCGCGGAACGCGCACAAGAATACAGGTAAGGCAGGTAAGTATCTATTGTAATTAAGACCAACGTGGATTTAGAAGAAAATTTTGAGATAAAAATTTAATTTAGTTTTTCGTGAAGAAAAATATTGTTAAAATTTTTACAAGTGTTGAACGAAAAAATTTTTTCGCGTCTAGGTCAATTTAAAACGGTCAGATAGTAGGACGGAGCCTAGTTAAGATCAAAAACGCTGAAAACAGCTTCAAAATGCGTCACCTGGATGCAAAGTTATAACGATTTGATGTAATTGCTGTCTACCTAAGGTGGATTTCGTAGATTATTGAATAAAATGGATGGTTTTGTTTTTGACGTTCTATATGGGCTAGGCGCACGTGCGAGGTGTCAAAAGACGCGTCTCCGCGCGTACTAGCTATCTGCGATGTTACTGAAATTTTTCCTGAACAAAAATTTTGAAATTTGGTCAAAAAACGTGTTTTTCGACTGAAAAATGAGTGAAAACCTGGAATTACGACTACCAAACTGGACCCAAGCTCGCGGAACGCGCACCAAAATACAGGTAAGGCAGGTAAGTATCTATTGTAATTAAGACCAACGCAGATTTAGAAGAAAATTTTGAGATAAAAATTTAATTTAATTTTTCGTGAAGAAAAATATTGTTAAAATTTTACAAGTCTATGAACGAAAAAATTTTTCGCGTCTATGTCAATTTAAAACAGTCAGATAGTAGGACAGAGCCTAGTTAAGATCAAAAACGCTGAAAACAGCTTCAAAATGCGTCACCTGGATGCAAAGTTATAACGATTTGATGTATTTGCTGTCTACCTAAGGTGGATTTCGTAGATTAATGAATAAAATGGATGGTTTTGTTTTTGATGTTCTATATGGGCTAGGCGCACGTGCGAGGTGTCAAAAGACGCGTCTCTGCGCGTACTAGCTATCTGCGATGTTACTGATATTTTTCCTGAACAAAAATTTTGAAATTTGGTCAAAAAACGTGTTTTTCGACTGAAAAATGAGTGAAAACCTGGAATTACGACTACCAAACTGGACCCAAGCTCGCGGAACGCGCACCAGAATACAGGTAAGGCAGGTAAGTATCTATTGTAATTAAGACCAACGCAGATTTAGAAGAAAATTTTGAGATAAAAATTTAATTTAATTTTTCGTGAAGAAAAATATTGTTAAAATTTTACAAGTCTATGAACGAAAAAATTTTTCGCGTCTATGTCAATTTAAAACAGTCAGATAGTAGGACAGAGCCTAGTTAAGATCAAAAACGCTGAAAACAGCTTCAAAATGCGTCACCTGGATGCAAAGTTATAACGATTTGATGTATTTGCTGTCTACCTAAGGTGGATTTCGTAGATTAATGAATAAAATGGATGGTTTTGTTTTTGATGTTCTATATGGGCTAGGCGCACGTGCGAGGTGTCAAAAGACGCGTCTCTGCGCGTACTAGCTATCTGCGATGTTACTGAAATTTTTCCTGAACAAAAATTTTGAAATTTGGTCAAAAAACGTGTTTTTCGACTGAAAAATGAGTGAAAACCTGGAATTACGACTACCAAACTGGACCCAAGCTCGCGGAACGCGCACCAGAATACAGGTAAGGCAGGTAAGTATCTATTGTAATTAAGACCAACGCAGATTTAGAAGAAAATTTTGAGATAAAAATTTAATTTAATTTTTCGTGAAGAAAAATATTGTTAAAATTTTACAAGTCTATGAACGAAAAAATTTTTCGCGTCTATGTCAATTTAAAACAGTCAGATAGTAGGACAGAGCCTAGTTAAGATCAAAAACGCTGAAAACAGCTTCAAAATGCGTCACCTGGATGCAAAGTTATAACGATTTGATGTATTTGCTGTCTACCTAAGGTGGATTTCGTAGATTAATGAATAAAATGGATGGTTTTGTTTTTGATGTTCTATATGGGCTAGGCGCACGTGCGAGGTGTCAAAAGACGCGTCTCTGCGCGTACTAGCTATCTGCGATGTTACTGAAATTTTTCCTGAACAAAATTTTTGAAATTTGGTCAAAAAACGTGTTTTTCGACTGAAAAATGAGTGAAAACCTGGAATTACGACTACCAAACTGGACCCAAGCTCGCGGAACGCGCACCAGAATACAGGTAAGGCAGGTAAGTATCTATTGTAATTAAGACCAACGCAGATTTAGAAGAAAATTTTGAGATAAAAATTTAATTTAATTTTTCGTGAAGAAAAATATTGTTAAAATTTTACAAGTCTATGAACGAAAAAATTTTTCGCGTCTATGTCAATTTAAAACAGTCAGATAGTAGGACAGAGCCTAGTTAAGATCAAAAACGCTGAAAACAGCTTCAAAATGCGTCACCTGGATGCAAAGTTATAACGATTTGATGTATTTGCTGTCTACCTAAGGTGGATTTCGTAGATTAATGAATAAAATGGATGGTTTTGTTTTTGATGTTCTATATGGGCTAGGCGCACGTGCGAGGTGTCAAAAGACGCGTCTCTGCGCGTACTAGCTATCTGCGATGTTACTGAAATTTTTCCTGAACAAAAATTTTGAAATTTGGTCAAAAAACGTGTTTTTCGACTGAAAAATGAGTGAAAACCTGGAATTACGACTACCAAACTGGACCCAAGCTCGCGGAACGCGCACCAGAATACAGGTAAGGCAGGTAAGTATCTATTGTAATTAAGACCAACGTGGATTTAGAAGAAAATTTTGAGATAAAAATTTAATTTAGTTTTTCGTGAAGAAAAATATTGTTAAAATTTTTACAAGTGTTGAACGAAAAAATTTTTCGCGTCTATGTCAATTTAAAACAGTCAGATAGTAGGACAGAGCCTAGTTAAGATCAAAAACGCTGAAAACAGCTTCAAAATGCGTCACCTGGATGCAAAGTTATAACGATTTGATGTATTTGCTGTCTACCTTTTTTTTTTTTTTTTTTTTTTTTTGGGTGGGAAATCATCAAATGACTTCTCCCGCTCTGGGTGGAGCGGGAGGGCGTGTCAGACTTTTACTGACTAAAACCCACCCGTGTTCCTTCAGTTGCCTGTGCCAGGGCCACGGTTTTCTCTGTGGAATAACCCGCGACCCTGAGGCGTCGGCCCTATCGGACCCCGTCATTTTGTGCTGACATCTCTTTGAGGCGCGCGTGGAACACAACGCGCCGTCGACCCGTGCCTGGTCCTTACCGGACGGCGAGCTACCCATGGCTCGCCGTCCGCAAGCCCGCGCCTACGGTGGCCGGGAATCTGCTTGCGATTCCCGACGCCCAGGGCGTCTCCTGCGGCGGCTAGGGGCGTGAGGGCGCAAGGCTCTCTCCCTCACACGCTCCGCCTCCTCCTTTGCGAGCATTACTGCTTCGCAGAAGGAGGTGACGGCTTTCCATTCCCTCTCGCTCCGTACCATGGCCTGGACCAGGGCCGGACGCGAGAGATCGCCGCCGCCAATCGCCTCCGCGAGGACACTGCGGTGCTCCGCCCAAGCTGGGCATACCTCCACCGTATGCTCCACCGTGTCCTCCGGGCGATCCACACAATGGTGACACCCGGGCGTTTCCTCCCGCCTTATACGAAACAGGAACCTCCCGAAACAACCGTGTCCGGTGAGGACCTGTGTCAGGCGGAAGGTGAGGACGCCGTGGCGCCTCTCCAACCACTCCTCAAAGAGGGGACTTACCGCCGCTATTGTGGCGTGCCCAGCACTGGGTTGCGACAATCGCACCCTCCATGTCGCCATGAGATCCCGCCGGAGCTCTGTCCGCTGTACCGTGATTTGTCGCGGCAGCGGAGTTACACCCCGGCGTTTTGCCTCCTCGCGCCACTCCCATACGTGCGCGAGGGCTTTTGCCTCCAGATCCCATGGCGGCAATCCGGCAAGGAGGCTCGCCGCCTCGCATGAGACTGTGCGGTATCCCCGGACCAGCCGGATGGCCATGACCCTTTGGGACGCGTTCAACCTGCGGGCCGGTCGGCGCCTCAAAGAACGCGCCCACACCGTTGCCCCGTAAAGGGCCATGGACCGCACAACTCCCGCGTAGAGCCTCCGGCAGGAGGCGTTTGGACCCCCTAGATTGGGCAGGAGCCGCCTCAAGGCAGCCCCAGCCCGCTCCAATCTGGGAGCCAAACGTCGGAAGTGCTCCACGAAGTTCCACCGGCTGTCGAGGACGAGTCCCAGGTACTTCATCGTCGACTCGACACCGATGTGAACCCCTCCCGCCGTTATCTGGGAACCCGACAGTGGCGCGTTCCGAGGACCATGAAAACACATGGCCTCGGACTTGTGCAGGGCCACTTCGAGTCCCAACTGCCGGATCCTATCGACGATTGTCGCAACCCCGAGTGTCGCTTGTTCGGCCGCCTCCTGGTGCGACCTCCCCTGTGCCAGGACCAGCGTGTCGTCAGCGTAGCAAACCACGCTGACGCCATTCGGGAGGTCCGCGCGCAGCACCCAGTCGTAACCGATATCCCACAGAAGCGGCCCCAGGACCGATCCCTGTGGGACACCGCACGACATCTCTCGCCGGTTCCACTCTCCCCGGTGACCGGGGTAGATGACGGCCCTGTCCGTCAAATAGGCCTCGACCACGCGACAGAGGTAGGTCGGCATCCGGTGATACCGCAATGCCTCCCTGATGCAACTCCAGGGCAGGGTGTTGAAGGCATTGGCGATGTCTAGAGACACCGCCAAGACGACCCCACCCCGGGCAACATTTGCTGTCTACCTAAGGTGGATTTCGTAGATTAATGAATAAAATGGATGGTTTTGTTTTTGATGTTCTATATGGGCTAGGCGCACGTGCGAGGTGTCAAAAGACGCGTCTCTGCGCGTACTAGCTATCTGCGATGTTACTGAAATTTTTCCTGAACAAAAATTTTGAAATTTGGTCAAAAAACGTGTTTTTCGACTGAAAAATGAGTGAAAACCTGGAATTACGACTACCAAACTGGACTCAACCTCGCGGAACGCGCACAAGAATACAGGTAAGGCAGGTAAGTATCTATTGTAATTAAGACCAACGTGGATTTAGAAGAAAATTTTGAGATAAAAATTTAATTTAGTTTTTCGTGAAGAAAAATATTGTTAAAATTTTTACAAGTGTTGAACGAAAAAAATTTTCGCGTCTATGTCAATTTAAAACAGTCAGATAGTAGGACAGAGCCTAGTTAAGATCAAAAACGCTGAAAACAGCTTCAAAATGCGTCACCTGGATGCAAAGTTATAACGATTTGATGTATTTGCTGTCTACCTAAGGTGGATTTCGTAGATTAATGAATAAAATGGATGGTTTTGTTTTTGATGTTCTATATGGGCTAGGCGCACGTGCGAGGTGTCAAAAGACGCGTCTCTGCGCGTACTAGCTATCTGCGATGTTACTGAAATTTTTCCTGAACAAAAATTTTGAAATTTGGTCAAAAAACGTGTTTTTCGACTGAAAAATGAGTGAAAACCTGGAATTACGACTACCAAACTGGACTCAACCTCGCGGAACGCGCACAAGAATACAGGTAAGGCAGGTAAGTATCTATTGTAATTAAGACCAACGTGGATTTAGAAGAAAATTTTGAGATAAAAATTTAATTTAGTTTTTCGTGAAGAAAAATATTGTTAAAATTTTTACAAGTGTTGAACGAAAAAATTTTTTCGCGTCTAGGTCAATTTAAAACGGTCAGATAGTAGGACGGAGCCTAGTTAAGATCAAAAACGCTGAAAACAGCTTCAAAATGCGTCACCTGGATGCAAAGTTATAACGATTTGATGTAATTGCTGTCTACCTAAGGTGGATTTCGTAGATTATTGAATAAAATGGATGGTTTTGTTTTTGACGTTCTATATGGGCTAGGCGCACGTGCGAGGTGTCAAAAGACGCGTCTCCGCGCGTACTAGCTATCTGCGATGTTACTGAAATTTTTCCTGAACAAAAATTTTGAAATTTGGTCAAAAAACGTGTTTTTCGACTGAAAAATGAGTGAAAACCTGGAATTACGACTACCAAACTGGACCCAAGCTCGCGGAACGCGCACCAGAATACAGGTAAGGCAGGTAAGTATCTATTGTAATTAAGACCAACGCAGATTTAGAAGAAAATTTTGAGATAAAAATTTAATTTAATTTTTCGTGAAGAAAAATATTGTTAAAATTTTACAAGTCTATGAACGAAAAAATTTTTCGCGTCTATGTCAATTTAAAACAGTCAGATAGTAGGACAGAGCCTAGTTAAGATCAAAAACGCTGAAAACAGCTTCAAAATGCGTCACCTGGATGCAAAGTTATTTTCATGCAAAGTAGGTTGCCAAGGCTTACAAAACGCTTTCACTGTTAAAAAGTTTTCAACTCTAATGAAGAACCAAGCCCCTAATTCAATAAGGCTTAACTCTACAAACCTTTCATCTTGCTTAAAATGTACGGCTTGGTCGTTTCGCGGCCTTCGCACAGATTCCTATGAGCTTATGGTAAGAAATTAAGTCACTGGTCTTTAATGTTGTGTCATGATGTTACCAGGCCACTCAGACAGTAATGCGAAAAAAAGTTTTGTTGTATGAGAGACTGGCCAGGTATAGTCTATTTTGAAAATATAATTATTTATAAGTAAAAATAGGTACGTTGTCATTTCATAATTTGCCTCCACATTGTTTGCGAGCTAATTTAAATTATCGTGTATTGGATCTGCTACGGGAACATTTTCGCGCTATGATTTTTATACGATTTCAAGTGTCGCCAGAAACCGGACGAATCGTCCGAAAGACTTCAAATGGCATTCATGGATTAAGGCTCTTCTAAGGCAACCAAGTATCGTTGGTATAACGAATTCCAGTGCGGTCGACTTACCGGGGGGGGGGGGGGGGGGATGAACAAAGAAGTGGTTACCCTTTGAAGGCTGTTACGGAAGAAAACGTGCTAGCAGTGAAAAATTTAATCCAAGACAATAGGCGAGTAACGTGTTCAAAGATTCAGCACATACTGCAGGTTGGATCGGGAAGCCTTCACAAAATACTGCACGTGCATCTTCGCGTGAGGAGGATAGTTTCACGGTGGGTGCCGCACAACCTCACCGATGCTCAGAAGCAGGCCCGGGTGGAACGGTGCTGTGATATGATAAACAAATTTGAAGCAGGCTCGTCTCGGCGTGTTACGACATCATTACGGTGATGAGTATTGGATTTATCAATACGATCCAGAAACGAAGGGCCAGTCGACGGTTTGGGTGTTTCAAAACGATTCAACTCCTACCAAAGTGAAGCGATCTAGTAGCGGGGGGAATATTTTGATCGCGAGCTTTTTCAATTTGACCGGCTACTTGTTGTCAATTCCTTTACGGAACCAAAGAAGCATCAACGCTGAATGGTATACTATCAATTGCTTGGCAGAAGTTTTCTCTATTGTGAGCAACAAGCGACCAAACAGAGGGCTCCGCGGGCTACTGCTCCACCACGACAAAGCGCCTTCGCACACCGCGCTCAAAACGAGGGACTTCCTGGACAGCACGCCGGTCAAACCCCTCGGTCACCTTCCTTACAGCCCTGACATAGCACCGTGTGACTTCTTTTTATTCCCGAAAATAAAAACTCTGCTGAAAGGAATACAATTTTCTTCGCGTCAGCGTTCGAGCAGGCTGTAAACGAGGTGTCTACGGCGGACTGGAAAAAGTGTGTCGAAACCTGGGTCAGACGCATGAAACTTTGTATAGAGGCTAGTGGAGAGTACTTTGAAAAGATTTAATGAAAAATATTTACTCATAAACATTTTTTTTTGAAGAAGAATAAATGTATTGTAAAAACATGACTATACATCAAATAATATGTACAAGTTCTTAAAATAACAGGTAGTTCTGCATGTCTAAATGCAGAATCTGCATGTAAAAAAATAAAGTATGTATGTTTTTTTCTCCGATTTTAGGGTGAATTGTGAAAATGTCGCAATTCTAGGAATCTATTTAATTAACTGCGGTAATTTAAAAATTCCGATATGGTATTGGCTATGAGATATTTATTAAAATGTATTTTAATGATTTTGGGATTTTATTATAAATGATTGGTGCCAAACAAAAAATACTTTTAAGTATCAATGCGGTGGTTGATCTTGGTATGCATAATTTATTATTGAGACGTCAGATAGTTTCTTAAATAGGTTAGGATTGGTTTTTAGAAAATTTGTTATTTAATAAATGAATAAGGAAGGCATATTTAAAATGTCATATTTAATGAAATACAGTTTGCTGTTTTTTGTTATTTTTTAAGTTTTTTTTCTTTTTCTTTTTAGTCTCGCATCTTTGTGCTTCATTTAGTTAATAAGTCTAAAGTTAATCAAGTTATGACTTGAGCGATTTACTAGAGACACTGAAGAGTTCCACTATTACCTCTTGGCTACATCATCAGACCGTCAAAACCAAATGCAATCTGTTGGACTCATCAAAACAAATCGTATGACCCAAAAGTCGAAGTACTATTAATACTTCTAATTATTAATAGCCACTGAAGATCTCCACTATACACCTCGTGGCTATGGAGCCACGAGGTGTATAGTGCAGATCTAATGATGATGAGGGTCTAATGGTGGCATTAGAACCTTCCTAATGTATTGAACTCGTCAAAACGAATCATATGAACCCAAACTCGACGGTTAAACTTGTAGCCACTGAAGAGTTTCACTATCCACCTCCTGGATCCATCATCAGACCCTTGACACCAAGTGCAATATGTTCTACACGATCAAAACTAATCATGTGACTCCAAATGTGGGCAATTTCCTAGTAGCTACTGAAGAGTTCCACTATTCACCTCCTGGCTCCATCATCAGATCAACTCCAAGATACCAAATTATGATTTTGTCATCCAAACTAGTCATACATACATAGTTTGATGTCGATACGATATTTAGAAGTAGGGAAAATTTACTTCTGAGATTTTATTACATTGTTTGTTTGTTACAACTGGAGCTACTAAAAGCGTTTTTTTTATATATAGCTGTCATAGAAAATTGAAGTAGGATTATCGTTTATCCGTTAAAAAATACAGACATGGAGGTGTCCATTCAATTGTGTGCAAGTCCTATCCTGCATAACAAATTATAGCTTTTTACGACTTCGGGAAGTACCGTTGAGGATTTATTTTATATACAGACCTTCATCCCCCATTTCGAGGTTTGGAGAGTGAAAGTTACAAATATTTTTCATGTTTTTGTTGTTTCTCTGTAAATCCGAGTCTGCATACTAAAGAACAATGTCAGGTTGCGGCCTACACAACTTTTAAAACTAAATTCAAACGGACACAAAGATTTTACTTACAATAATCTAATATATAAAATTCCAACTTATTAAACAATATTTATTTCTTTTCGAGAACTTTTTGAAAAGAAAATCATTTAATAAGTAATCATTTTATTGTTAATGTTCTTGAATGACAGGTTTTCTTTTTTAAATAAAAAAGGTGTCAGGTTGGTACCTGTTCTGCCACTATAATCGATTATTCTCAATAATTAAAGCGATTTACTCTTTACTTTTTATTCACCACCTTACAATTGTCTTTTATTATTAATGTTTTTACCTTAATAAAACGTTCACCGTGTTTATTATAGATACATGAAGTATTTTTTAAATAATTTAAAAACGAAATTCAAGATATCGATTTTCCTGATCTGTGTTCGATAACTTAATCGCCGTGTAATGGCAACCCTGTTAGGTTACGTCTTCTGCAGTTGTTTCAAAATCGCGTGCGCTTAAACTGACAGTGAGTTGACGATGACAAGATGTCAAACATCTTTGCTGTTGTCGGTGTTTTTCTATGTGTACGTTTGTTTCCTTCTCGAATTCCTCTGCGTTTGCGTTATGGCCTTACTGTGTTTTATCCATACAACACATTTTGTGACAATGTCTTATCAACTACATTGTATTCATTGTGGTATAAATGTGTTCCGGATGAAACGGTATTTAAAATACTCTCTGTAAAAATACATAACCTCCAATTCGAAATGTCTGAATAACTTCTCTTTTGAAATTAAAATGCACAAAAATACGTAAGAATTTTCAACGTCCGTGACAAATTAATATTGAGTCAAAGTTGCTATAGACATCTGACATTGTTCTTTGACCTATCCAGGACTTCGGGAAATACCATAGAGGTTTTATTTTGTATACAGAATTGCACCTCCGTTTGAGGCAGTTGGAGGGTAAAAGTTACAAATTTCTTATTTTGTTGTTGTTGTTTGTGTGCAAATCCTGGCTTTCATACCGTCATTTTGCTTTCTAGTACTTCGGGAAGTATGTCAGTCAGCAACAAAAATGACGTATCTTAGGAATTAATAAAATCCAATAAGTGTGTTTAAAAATCTGCTAACTACATTTTAAATTGAGCTTTTGAGCATTAGGGTATGAAAATACGACGAAACGCTTCCAGAAAAGGTAGGTAGTGCCCCCTGTTTTTCCCTCGTCTTGGCGTGGGTACTATCGTGTCCCCAGATCCCACAAAACAAACTTGACTTTATAGTTGAAAAATATGTTCTCTCATACATTTCAACTGCAACTGTGGGTGAATTCACGTGTCCCGTGTGGAATCGTACTGCCTTTGCAAAGTTTGTGGATACAGCTTTGAATGAAACGTTATGAAACGATCATCACAGGTTGCCTAAAACCGACCACGGTGAAAATGCTGTAGTACCCTCTGGCAGGAATAGCGCCACCAGTAGTTGGCAGAGCGGTGGCAAGCTCCAGCGAAAGTGCCAAAATGCTCTCCGACACACGACATCTTTTACGCTATACCCTTGTGCCACAAAGGCGGAAAAGCCGAAACAGTTTTAAAAGTGTGTCGCCCCACTCACTGGAGAACGTTTTAAAGAAAAGCTGAAGCTGTGGCAACACAGTGCTTCCTTACCCAAACCTTTCGTTCCACCCGCTGAAGATCTTCCAGCTGGACACGAGTTGCCTTGGGAAACATGGAAATGTTTAAACAGACTACGGACCTAGGTTGGCCGAAACAAGGAAAACCTGTTCAGTTGGAGATTCATTAACGACTCAACCTTGCAGTGTAAATGTGGTGCTGTGTCACAAACGATGGAACACTTGATATCTTGCCCTGCGTGTCCTGTCAGCTGCACGTTACAGTAACTGGACGCTAGTGATGACGCCAAACACGTAGCCAAATTCTGGGATGAGTCCATTTAGATTGCCATCGACACGCTAAGAGCAACACTGCAACTGTAAGTTTGTTTTGTAAGCACAATATTGAAAGATTCATCATGTTATTTGAAGACCATAGACTTCTTATAGGTTTCCCTGCAATCTGTATTAAAAGACTTATTTCTGTATCTTCTTTAAAATTGTAGGCTCAGTAGTTCGGGGATAAGGGGGGGAGGGGGGGGGGGGGTACTTTACAAAACTTTTGTTTTTAGTTTTCTAGTTTTCCCCTCAAAAGTGACCCCATATTTTATTTAAAATGCATTCTTTACGTTACCCGACCGTGTTTGTGACACAGAAATTCAAATGTGTACAAAAGTGTGTAAAAAACGCATCCCCAGTCGTGAGGGCTCGCACGCGCATGCGTCCACCGTAGAGCGCCCCCTCCGGAAACCAAACTGGCTCTCCGCCAAATCCGGCCCCACCCGCACCAGCCGCCCGATGAGGCGGTTTGCAATGACTCTTTCAAAGAGCTTGCCCACCTCATCAAACAGCACAATGGGTCGGTAAGCGAACAGAAAGTCCGCAGGGCGCCCCGGCTTCTTAATGAGGACCAGTTTCCCCGTCTTCCAATGAAGTGGGAACTAGCCCTCCTCCAAGCATGCGCTTATGAGCCCCACAAGTCGAGGCCCGAGAGCCTCCAATGCCAGAACCCAGGCTTTTCCAGGTAAGCCGTCGGGTCCTGGGGCGGTAAGCCGTCGGGTCCTGGGACGGTAAGCCGTCGGGTCCTGGGACGGTAAGCCGTCGGGTCCTGGGGCGGTAAGCCGTCGGGTCCTGGGACGGTAAGCCGTCGGGTCCTGGGGCGGTAAACCTATGTACCGCCACTCTCAGCTCTATCTGGGTCACCGCCGAAGCATCGTCGTCGCCGGTGTGGTCCGCATACGGCACCGCAGTAGGCGGAGTCATAGGCGGGGGAGTGTGCTCCCCTCGCGAAGGGAACAAAGTGCTCACCACGTCCTCCACGAGCTGGGGCCGAAGACTCTGCGTCAGTGGGTGAGCCCATGGACGGAGTTTATACAGCACCATTTTGTAGGGGCGTCCCCACGGGTCCCTGTTCAGAGTCTACAGCAACTCCTCGCTCGCGATCAGCAGCAGGATCTCCGCTTGGAGGGCGCTCTTCGCCACTCTGTACCCCTCGTACAGCTCCGCATAAATGGCTTCTGTATCCCGAGGGCGGATACGTAGCCTGCGGTGCCTGGTGTACAGGTGTCGCGCAGCCACGCACGCCTCGCGCAAAGCCGTCAGCTCAGGCGACCACCAGCACACCTGGCGCCAAGCACGTCCAGGCTGGACCCGCGCGAGCATTGCCACATCACATATTTCGGATATGGCCTCCCGGATCCTCTCCGCCTCGTCGTTGATGTCAGCGGGCCTGTCCGGTGGTGACAACCAGGCCTGCACGATCGAGGCTTCCAGGAGGAGCTCCCAGTCCAGCTGCTTCAGCTCCCACCGCGGACCACTCGGAGTTTGTCGGACCGACGCGCTCGAGGTCTGGGCGGAGACGTCGAACCGGATTTACCGGTGGTCGGAATAGGTCTCCACCCCCTCCATGACGCGCCAGTCAATGATGTGCGGCGGAAACACCTGGCAGCGGAAACACCTCAGTGGTCTGGGCTCCAGCAGCTTCACCTGCGCCGAATCCCAGCCCACCAGAAGCCTTCGGCCCTCCCCGACAATTTTTTGAGTCGCCGTCACGGGGCAGCTCACCATAATGGATTGCATCCCCGTGAAGTCAGGACGAATGGTGCCTGCCCTTTATAGCCTGCGCCTGCTAAGACTCGAACCACCGACAGCATGCACCGAGGCAACGCTCTCTATGTCCGAGCCATATTGACATTACGTAATCACAGCAAAATACTTTCCTACTTTCTGACACGCTGCTACGGGGCTCGCGTGCATCGGCTACGGGCAAGAACCGCTACGAGCGCTACGAATACTTTATCTGCTACGAGTTGTCTGCGGAGCTGTGCTACGCGGGACTACTTGTTAGTTGCTTGTTGGTGTTTTGGATAATGAAATACTTTAGGACAAATATTCTCCCTTAATAATGCCTAAATTAAATAGAATGCCTCCCCCTACTCCTACTATCATCGCGGCTCCATCGAGTGAGTGTGAGTTTATCAACACACAACAAAGATCTACAAAGCGCCCGCGTTTTGATTTTAGTCCCACAAGCGAACTTGAGGATTTTAAAGAGGAAATTCAAGCAATGCTTACTAATTGGAACACAAATCAGCAAACTGTTTTGCAAAATTTTATGTCTAAAGTCTCGATATGTAGATTTCACCCATACAGTACCCCGTTAGACACATCCTCGTATACACACATATACCTACACAACACAACACAACACTATGCACCACACAAACACACACACACACCACACACACTACTCACACACACACACACACGCACAACACTCAAACAACACACTATTGAAATGGTTTTTTAATTTGTTTTATTTTTTTTAATTGTTTGTGTATAAAATCTTTATTTTCTGTCTATAGTACCTACATTGTGGCCTTCCGAACCTCTGTTTTTTGTGTCTGATTGTTTTTAACTTGAGAGCCCTGTCACCCATAACACAAGTTTAATCTTAGCTTGGGTGTCAGAGGTTTATAACTCTGTATAAAGCTACCAAGTGGTAAATGTTAAATTGTAATTCTGGAAATAAAGATTTATTTGAATTTTTATTTTAATTTTGTGAATACAATGTGGGTCGTTGTATTTTTTTTTCAGTTACTTTTAATTATGGTATGGCTGTTTGTGTATTTTATGCGGCCTACCAAAATGGCCTTTCCTTTGTCGAATCGTTGAGCTCCTTAAGTTCTGTGTTGAGCTGCATGATTACTGACAAATGCTTGCACTGACTGGACAGGTCCACTCATTCTGTGTGGTTCTTTCCTCAAAAGACCATTTAAGACACCAATCTACATGGTCTTCACATGATCTGACCAAGATTATTTGCGGATTTTATACACTTTGACAATGATAGACTTAATATACACAATGGACATGAAAATTTACTGTTAGGTATTAATAATATTTTAATTATTGTGAACGTGAAGGCAATTTGGATTTGTTGTTGTTTTTTTTAAGTTACTTTTGATCATGATCTGGCAGTTTGAGTAGTTTATGCGGCCTACCGAAATGTCCTTTCTTTGGTAAATTTCTTCGAATCGTTGAGCTCCTTAAGTTCTGTGTTGAGCTGCATGTTTACTGCAGATGCGTGCACTGACTGTACAGGTCTACTCATTCTGTGTGGTTATTTCCTCAAAAGACCATTTCAGACATCAATCCACATGGTCTTCACATGACCTGACCAAGATTATGTCTGGACTTTAAAAGAGACTGTGACCTCTGAGTTTGTTTCGGCCTTTCTTTTCAAAGTAGTCAGATAGGAAACGCCGATCTCTAATAGTTTTTTTAAATGTGATTAACGTGTAAAAGTGTTTGTACAAACCTACTTACAGAAATTAAATCATTTATCATTTATTTATTCCGGTGCTAGGCGTATGGGGTTGTGGTGGTTCGATGATGAGTTTGCAAATAGCAGTCCAATTTTTTTTGCTAATATGAGTCAGGTCGATATTAGTAACAGTTTTCATCCATTTTCCTTGGCGTCACTCGCTAATGAATGAAGGCAATTTCTCACTGGCTTCAACAGTCTCCACTGAGAATGGGTCATTATTGTAGAGATTTCACCGGATTCCAGTGATATGCCGGGGATGTATAGTGAACGACATACGAGGGGGATTCATTTTTGGGGTGTTACTGAGACTACGGTCACGAATTTCGTAATTTTGTGGAGTAGGAGGGATAGTAATAGTTTAGCATCCAAAGACATTGAATATTGTTCCCAATCAGCTTTCAGGTAATTGAAGCGTCGTTTGAATGGCATAGTCACTGGTTGGACAGCTGAATGAATATTGCACATGACCGGTCAATGTTGAGTTCGGGGGGAATCGTCTTTTTGCTCTGGGTACTAATATTTGACCGGACTAATATCAGATCTAGATTGTACCCGTGCTACCATCGTCCGCTATTAAATGATGCAGGGTGTTGTGGCTCGTAGATTAAAGTAAGTTCGTTAGCATCTGCCCATTCTTCGACAGTTTGACCGTCTGTGTTCGTGGAACGATAGCCCTAGCTGGTGCTATGGCTGTTAAAGTCACCAACTATAATTTTTGTGCGCTAAATGTTAAAATCAGGTACCTATTTCGATTTGGAAAGGAGTACCAGGGGGTTTATACACGGATGTTACGGTGCAGATACCGAGGTCTAGGGTAATGATTTCGATGTTATTATCGTTAGAGCATTTGAATTTTTCATATTATCTTATTCCGTACTCATTTAAATCATAATAATTTCACATAAAACTCAGCAACGAACGAGAAAAGTAGTAAGTATGAAGCGAGGCACGTGCGATGGAAACTTTATTCTGATTAACTATTTTTTATTTGACTCAAAATAAAGCGGTGAGTGGGAGAGCGCAGTAAAAGAAATTGTTATAACCACAGGGAAATGTTAATTTACTTTTCAAAGGAATAAATGAGATACTTTTGCGGTTTTTTGATAAAATAGAGAGAGAGAGATCAATCAACAAAAACCGTTGATTATAACTGAGTATCCTGTTGAGAGCACTGGTGGCCCAGTGGTAATGGCTGCGACTTACGAGTCGTAGGTTCGAACTCAGACAGGCGCTTTACTTTATTATTTCATCACCACTTCTCTCAAAACGGTGAAGGAAAACATCACTAAGAAACCGACATGGCCTAGAACCAAAATTCGAATACATGTGACATCTACCAACCCGTACTGGACCGGCGCGATGGATAACGGGCCGCTCCAGCTTACAGGGAGGAGGCGGCCTGTGTCCCAGCAGTGGGAACATTATAGGCTGATTATGCTATATACATCCTACTGAAATAACATAATCACGACAGTTTTCCTTAATGTATATGTTAACTTAAACTAAACATTTCTGTCCCATGTAATCCCGTCCACCACCGTCACCGCCAACCATCAAACGGTCACAAAGTAATACAAACTCCGGGCTGCTACTGAGATATCTATTACAAAAATCCAATCACACTGTACCTTACCTGAGGATTAATCCTGGGACCCCATCCACAGCTGTCGCACTTGTGACCGCAAAACCAAGGAGACAGTCTTATGACATATAATAATTAAGGAGTCTGAAGCCGTGAGCGTCAAGTTATATTAGTAAGATAGTGTTCTGATAATGATGTAGGCAAGAAACTTATAAGTAAAGTTCCTTTACTTTGAGTTGCAAGAAACGTTTCAGAAGTTAAATTAATATACAGAAGTTAATATAATAAAGCAATTCTGTAACCATCTCACCGTGAAAACTTAGGTGAAGTGAGCTTGGAGTGAGCTGTCAGTGCCACTGATGCTAGGGATTGACCAAGACGGCATGACACTGACTGCTCACTCCACGCCAGTCTTCAAGGTGAGATTTTTACAGAAACGACATACTGTTTCCGTTCGTCGCTCCGTATGTCGCGTCTCGGTGACTCGACTGGTGGCATGCTCAACAACTTCTTTCTATTGTTTTCTCCGCAGTCGCTGTTGCAAGTCGCATATCGCTTGAGCGTGTAGCTCATTGCCACGTGATAATGTCCCCTTTTTAATTTCTTACGTGGAGGGTTATATATTATCTTGAAGGTCCACGGCAGCACGATAACGCAGGGTAGTAAAATGAATGGAAATAAATATAGACACCGAAAATGAAGACAAAATTGTCGTCCGCGACAACTTTATAACGTCCAAGTATTTACATACACTTTATGATCGTGGACGTGGACTTCGACTACCACAATACTATTGTCACTTAAGAAATGATAAAAGCGCACATTAGCTATGTAAATACCATTAAGTGTCAATATGGAACATACTGTGCACATAAATAAACCACCCATGCGCACAATGTGGCCCAGTTATACGTATAGTTAGTCAAGTTATGTGTTTCAGGACTAAGTTAAGTCAGAACGAAGTTGGCCGTGTTCTAACTAATTTTATGAGACAAGGACTATGGAGGCGGTGAATATAGTACACAATTTTCAAGTGTTATATTATCAGAAATATTCTTCTCTTTGCCTACACTTTTTCTTTACATTTAGTCATCGGTCTAACATCTTTTTGACTCTGGATTTAATGGGTGACGTGATCGAGAGATAATGTCAAAGTAAGAACAATCAGCATCCAGGGCACTAACGACATAGGAACTCGATCTTTAATTCACTACTGGATTATATCGGCAGATATGCAGCTATTTGTTACTTATAGCTCATTACTATACATCTAAAGCAAATCGTAAAATTAAAATATTAAATGTCTATTTAATATTTTAATTTAAACACTCTCATTATTCCCTGTGTGTATTCCTTTCTTACATCGCTGTAACATGCTTATGGTCGTGCGGAATTTCATGGTGTTTGTTTCGTTAGTCCAATCAACTATGTCCAACTATTACTTCAGCTCGAAACTATTTCGAATCGGAGATGTCAAATAGCTAATAAAGTGGTATTAATAATGCAATAAATTTGCTGCTTAGGACTGGTATCTTGGATTATATTTATAATAATGGGATGGGATTCCAGGCGTAATGTTATGTTATGTGTGTTAATATTCATTTCTATTCGCGTTTCCAGTAGATGAAACCAAATCCTTACAAAGTTTTTTTACTGCAACTAAATAGGAATCAAAACCAAATGAAAACCAACTAGGACAAACTTTTAAAGATCTTGTTCAGAAAATCGGAGTACCTAATTATTTCTATACAAATTGTGAGACTCAGCCAAGTTTAGCTAGCGGTCGCAGTGCATTGAAGAACTTTGGAGCTACAACTATACCATAACTATCAAGGTAAAGATTGGTCTGCCGGTAAATTAGTTGACCGTCAGAGTTTAGCACCGCTTGCGAATTTCACAATGAACCATGGACCACTAACTATGAACATCGGGTAGCCTCCCGATAAGATCAATTTTCCGGAGAGCCAGCGGTCTTTACAATCGACGAAGTTGAGCTAAATTTACGACGAACTTCGATGTTATCCGAAGCTAATTTACTGGTCTTACGTATCGACTCGTTTTGCTTCACCTGTTGAAAGTATATGATTTTAGATAGTTTAGAGACGATAAGCTAAGATAACTTTTTAGTTGATGAATGGCTTTAGTGCTCAGCTTTTTGCTTTTAAAATCGTGTCTTGACAACCGAAACATAGTACGGTATGCTCGCATGTACGTCAGGCTGGCTCGACCACCAAAGAGAACTTCATACTTTTTTTAATCTAGGAGGCACAATATGAAATTAAGTAGGTACATTCAATTGATAAACCTAAAGGTGAGGGGCCAGGCTAGACAGATGTACACGTGATCGCAAGGATTAACAGCCTGTAGATTAGATAAGACAGAGACTAGTAGTAGAAAACTACTATGGTTGTTCAAACATACATACTCATACAAAGAACTACAGGGATCCCGATTAATACTCAATACTTTATTGCGTTCCACAATGTAGACTTAGGTGGTACTTAAACATTATTTTTTAAACAATCGTGGGCCCTGTAGTGCACAGCAAAAGTAAGATATGTGGAGAGGACTTAACATTTTAGTATATTATTATCTAACACAATCGGGCGCCGTCAATTGGGACTGGTCATCTCTTAGCTGCCACGGCTTATTTTAATAATTAATTAGCTGGATTGTTTTTAATTATGTTTTGATGCACTCTGGACGCTTTTAACGTGTACGGTTTTTTGTACATCGTTCTCACTTATAGTGTCAACATTAATCGATGTAACTATGATATATGTAAAAACATAATTATTTAAAAGAGTGTCCATGGAGTTTCTTGCCCGTTCTTCTCCATAGGTACCTACTACGCTTTGGAATGGGCAACTAGCTTCATATTTCTGACTGACCGACTCCTTGACAATTCAAAAGTGCCTGTAAATGGTTTAATTGAAATAAATGATTTGAGTTTGAGTTTGAGTTAACTTATTCTAAAAACATGGACATTAACATTTTTTTAAACATTGTTTTTCGAGTTTCAAGGATTTAAAAACATGGACATTAACATTATTTTAAACATAATTTTTCGAGTTTCAAGGGTTTATCATTTAAATACTCATTGAGACTGTAGTAAAATTTGCTCAATAAAATCTTTTAATACTTATTTGTGAATAAATGGAGTTTTTTTTTCATTTCTAATTGATACAGGTAACATTTTGTATATTTTTATTGACATAACCAGAGGACTTGTTGAATGTATTTTTAAGCGTGATGATGGTTGGTTGAGTCGTGTTTTGTGTCGGAGCGTGTATCTTGTTTGTATGTCTTCTCGTTTGGTGTAAAATTCATGGTGTTTGTGAGCGAATTTGCATATTTCAAGCATGTATATACAAGGCAGCGTTAAGATATTTAGTAATCATCCTGATTATGCATTGATTAATTGACCGTTTCGTGCTTTCTAAAGTCCTCTTAGGATTCAAAGGAACCGATTGCCACGCGAAAATATACAACAGTCTTCAGGGACAGCCACGGGTCCTAAAATTTGACCTTCTGGTTCAACAATAGGATAATGATAAGAACATTGTCATTTAATGTTCATGTTCAGCACTAACTCGTGTTAGTCAAACCAAATACCTGGGTGTACTGATTGATGACGGACTAAAGTGGTACTCTCAAGTTGAAAGCTTAACGTCAAGAGTCAGGAAACTTATTTAAATCTTCAAGTCTCTAAGGCAATGCGCTGACTCCAAAACATTAAAAATGGTATATCTTGCACTTTGCCAGTCTGTCACCAGTTATTGCATTCCGGTTTGGGGTGGCACCGCTAAGACTAAACTCCTTGGATTGGAACGTGCCCAGAGGGCTGTGCTCAAGGTGATGCTCAGCAAGCCGTATAGATTTCCCACAAGTGAATTGTACGCGGAATGCAGGGTACTTACTGTGCGACAGCTTTATGTAATAAGTTCAATCATTTACAGAAGGATCAACAAGCATATTCTAATGAGTAATTTAAATAAATACGAACTCAAAACTAAATTACAAAACTGGCTGTATAATCAGAACTATTCCCGTACAGAAGACATTATTTATAAAATAATGTAGGTATAAAATAACCATTATTATTCTACAAGGACGGATACTGAAACACTTGCAACAGCACACGAACACTCCTTACTCGACTACACACACCCTCGCACACAGACCCCCACACCCACACACCCACACACCTCCCACTAAACACCCCCCCCACCCCTTTCATACACCACACTACATCCCTCAGACCCTCACAGCTATCGCCCCCTTTACACATATACATAACACACATAAATAAATAAAGGTCTCTTTTGTACACGAAGTTACAGTAGAACACTAACTCCTAGGTCACAGGGTTTTTCCTAGTTTAGGAGACAGGGTTTTTAAACTATTTGTGCAGCCTTTTCCCAAAACACAATGTAGGTGTCTGTCAAATGTATTATACTGTTATTGTATGCAAAGGTATTTTGTGTCAATAAACTTATTTTATTTTATTTATTTATTATTATTATTTACTCTGGGGTTACTTAAAAACTTAATGTTAGTTTATTATATACTCTTGTCATTGCCACATTGCTTTGCTTGGTTGCTTCTTTAAGCTCCAGATCCAAGTTTCCCACTAGAACGTTATTATTGTGTTTATCCTTTGAGGACGCTATTAATACTGAAGTGTTCAAGCAAAGTTCATTCAATAAGAAATCATTCAACAGCGAACGACCAACAACGCGAACTATTTTACTTTACCACATATCTTATGTGGATGTTTACACTAAACCACGGTGAACAAGATAAAATACCTTGTCTGACTTCGTAAACAGATTTTGTTCCGAGACGTTTCTTAATTACAAATTCCGATGTAACGGACAGGATTCTTCGACGGTCGTGAACTGGAGCATCCCAATTCACAAGTTTGAGGGTAACTGCTTAATTAAATCATCAATATAGGAGTCTCAAGGGGACCACAGTCCGTGGCCGAGTGATGTATTGCTCGCTTTGTTTGCAGATCTTCTGATAATATATTGAATCCTAGAAGACTATACAAAGTCGTTAAAAAATGATCTTTACATTGATATTGTAACAATTACTTTAAAAATCACTGCCATTTGAGATTTGTATATCATGGTCACTTGGTCAGGCGTCATGTGCCTCTACATTACTATTACCTAACGGGTGTTTTAATCTCCTTTCTAACTTTAAAGTAAACATTAAATTCAAGTTTGGTTTAGCATCTGGTTTCAATTCGGAAGCACAATAGGCTCTGATTAAATCCATTCATCAAAGTATTATCTAATTCGCAATTTAAATTGGAAACTGAAGAATTGGAAGAGGATTACACTATGAAACAGTTTTGTCGGGGAGCGAAACAAACGTTTCATTTTAACCAGGACTAGAGGCCATTACACCATTTCCTCCAGAAGATTATCTAGGACTTTTCTTGGATAAGTGAGATCTAACTCGTAATTTCATTTGATCCCGTCCTGTCGATATTCTCATCCCCGAGGGAGTTCCAATAATACCTGTTAATTGGAAACTAGTCCCTCAAGGGTCTGTCCTTATTAACCGTCATAATGTACTATAATTTGTTCTTACTGGTTACAAACGTTCGGTTATTTTATAGGGTTGAGTTCGTTTGTCTTTAAAACGACGGTACGTACGACGCCCTAATTACTTTTGTTCAATTTGTATTCAAATTGCGTGGTGATATATCATGTGCTGTTAATGACTGAGTGAGGACAATTGGAGAACCTTACTATTTTCAGATAAAGTTGTAGAAAATTTATTCTGAAAGAAGTTACCATGAAGTAGGGTATTGTAATACTAGGTTTTTAGTATGTGTATGGCTATGTATTAACTCAGTGCCTCATTTACAATATAGGTGTGAAATAAAAATACATTTTATTATTAACGAACATTTTATTCCGAAACAAAACTTTTAAGTTTTCTTCTGAGGCTGGAAAAAGAAAATTTATCGTTACTTTACTTTTCTTTACAGAAGCATATCAATTCAGTACATCAGGTATACGTATATAGCAATAATGTTAAATAAGGAACAAATACCAAGCGGAGCCTGAACACTGAGTATTAAGGTTACTTTGACAAACATCTCTATAAATAAAAAAACAATAAGAGTTACACTTGACTGTATAAAAATAATGTAATTCCCTAAAGATTAAAGATAATATACAGTAGTAGGTAATATAAAGTCAAACCAAGGAGACGGGTTAATTATACCAAACTTTGAGGTTAGACAAACTGGACCAATACGTATTTCTTTAGGGACTCGAAAACACGAATAAAGTCGGCCGGCCGACTTTACTTAAACGTAGAAAAGATTATAGGGCACGTGTAAGCAAAAGAGATACAACATATATTAAATCATATTCGATCGCTGGCTGTTAACAGCAGCGAGTGGCGAGTACTCGTTTATCACACCGACAAGAGCTATTAAAGAAAGTGCTCACTCAGCGACACTCGCTTGTCGACTTATTCTAGGTATAAAAGTTTTTTGAAATTCGCCTTAAGTGCCTTTTGTTTTTTAATTTATTTGTATAGTTAGTTAGCTAGTCATTTGATTTAGTACCTAGTGTAAATAATTAGTTGTGTGTTGTTGTGTTAGTTTAAAATTATTTAGGCGAAATGTTTTTTTTAGATTTATATTCTTGACTTCTATAGGTAAGAAATAAATCTTAAAAAAAACATTGCACACATGCGTTTTTTATATTTATTTATACGTTTACATGCGTTTTTTATTTTAATTATTTTCAGATTCTTATCTGAAAATAATGAATGTAAAAAAAAAATTGTACAGTAGAAGCTCTAGCACAGTTGAAGAGTAGTAAGGATGGTTTTATTATCTTGTAGCTTGCGTGTGTTAGCAATTATTAATAACTTACCTAAATACGTATTCTTAAGGTGTGTAGTATAGGTAGGTATCCTTTCATAAGAATCAAGTATAAACTTGAAAAGTAGGTTTTAAAATCATCAGTTGGAAAACAAAAAATAATAGTTTAAATAATATAATATACGCTGTTGCTCTCATGGAGGGAGACCAATAATTACATAGTTTTCTGGGCTTGAAAGTCCCGCTCAATATTGTTTTTATTCCAGACAATATCTGGTATATAAAAGGCTGGTTAGCTTTCAAAAATTGAACTGGCTCAGGGTATTATGGTGGTTCTGTGTTATCATGATTACTGAAACATGGAACGTGGTCTTTCAAGTCTACCTTTTTTAGTAATGTTCAATTTATCAATTATTGAATGTGCATGCAATAATTGATTCCTACTTTTTGGTAAGATCCTTACCGCAGTTAATACAATCGCTTCATAAACCTCTAGATTTTCACTGGCGAGCCCTATTAAAATATACACGGCCACGATGAAATTTAGCCACAATCACCAAGATTGCTGAATAGGTACGTATATGGAGCATGCCTCTGAATGCCTGCAATGAGAAATCTGGAGGATACCGCCATACACCGTGATCTTGGTGCAGTTTTGTTGTTCTAAGAATTATAAATAAAAACATAAACATATATTAGATCTAGATATACCACCACCAAACCTTCCAACACTGTGAATTGTTTATAGCCATGGTATTTTACCTACGTCACAGTACTGCAATCCACTTTATGGGGCGCCCACAAATGATCCACAAAATATGGGAACGTCATTGAATAAAATATATTAAATGAAAGAATGTATCACTTCAAATATGTAGATTTTTGGAGGATCTAATTGGACAGAAGTTGTAGTAACTCCAATCAAAGCTGAAAGGAATAAATAAAATTGAAGAGCAAAAGTATTTAGCGTATATTTGACGATAGCGGAAAACGATTGAGTCAAATTCGAGTAATGGTAATCATAACTTCAATTATTATGATACCGATTATTCAATGATTTTTATTTTATTATTATAGCGCAGGACGACGCAACATATTGGCCACCAACAAACACTCCACAGAATAAAGGAGTTCTACTGCCGAAAACGATATAAAAATGAAAGGACGATCTGCTATGAAAACGTAAATCTCTGGAGGTAATGAGGGAGCGGCGCTTCCAGCAAGGCCTATGGCTGAAAACGATTGGAATCGATATTTAAAGATAACTCTATCTCGATAACTCGATCTTTAACTCTATCTCTAAAGATATCAAATGTGTGGTGTCAGGTTTGTATTGTATTCTGGATATGTATGACGGGGACTGACAAATCTCTATTTTTATGATGATTAGCAAAGACGTTTATATCTACTATAACCGTGATAAGCTACATAAACAAAATAAATAATACATTGTGATTGTGGAAACATTACTCCTTCACCATTTAATCAAGCACCATTTCAAAATTACCGTATTAGGCATTCTTAAGTTTAATTTTACCTTTTACTTTGCTCCTATAAATGTTCCACGAAACAAAGGTGTTTTGTATGGACTTTCTGCACTTTTAAATTAAATATAGAAGGTGAATGAGATTTTAGGAGGAAACCTAACTGACGTTAGGCCGACCGTAATAGCTGAAAATGCAAAATGTGTCTTTATTAATTTAGGATAGCTGCAGATGCCAAGTTACTTGTAGTTGCAAATCTACTTTCATTAAGTTATAGTTTGAAAGATGTGCTTCTTAAACAAGTTGTTTTAAAGTAGTAGGTAGACAAATAAACATAGTAATACATTTTGAATGAAACTAATCTGCAGGCATAAGTGGGTAACGCATGTAAGCAAAAAAAAAATACTGACTAATTATACATGCGCAATTACACAAACATGCATTTAGAGCATCTGATTTCACCCTATTGGACGAAGGCTCCAGAAAATAATAACATTTCACGTAATTTTATATAAAATATAAACGTATGATTAGCATTAAAAACCTGTGGCGGATTTACAGGTGCTATATTAATTCTTGATAGAATTACAGCAGCATGGTATTAAAGTAGACATAACTAAATGTTGTGAAATTACAACTGATAAATCATTTGCTAGATGGAATTTCGTGTGATTGGAATGAACTTGGAAATGTGTGGAAAAGTCCCGAAGGTAGAAATAGTGCTTTCGATATTAGCCGGTGGTCGGCCTCTCACGCGTCGACGTACTGGTGGTGGTGACGTCGGCGGCGAAAAGTTTTCGTCACTCGAACTCGCTGCTTCTTTCACCAGGAATCGACCACCAATTGGTAAATTTGTACAAGGTGGGCCAAAAGAAGTCATCCGATGTTGTTTGGCTCTCTTTTTTTTTCTAAATGAAAAACTTCGATTCTGTGTTTTGATTATGTTTATTTAAACCTTTAGAATTTTATTGGTCAAGTCGAGAAGATTATATCGGCCAAATGGGCGCCGTCACAATTGATTGCCATACGGGCTCGTTTTATGGCATTTTTCATAACTTCGGCGAGAACTTCGGACGATAGATTCTCGCACTCGTGTCGAATGTTGTCCTTGAGGGCTTCCAGACTCTCGGGCTTGTTCACGTAAACACGGGACTTCAAAAAAAAACCCACAAAAAAAAAGTCTGGAACGCTTAAATCGGGCGATCTTGCGGGCCAGTGCAAATCGTCAAAACGAGAGATGAGGCGGCCCGGGATCGCTGCCTTCAGAATAACGGTTATGGCTCGCGCAGTGTGTGCCGTGGCTACGTCCTGTTGGAACCACATATCCCTCAGTCCTAATTCGTCCAATTGTGGCAAAAAAACTCGTTTCCGGCGACAGCTCGACATCCTCGGCAACAGCGGCGATATTCTCGGCAGAACGGGTGCTCCGGGGCCAGCCACGCTTGGCAACGTCTCGTGTGGTCCCATACTCTTCAAGGTCAAACGGCGCAGTGTTTGCGCAGTGGGTGTCGGACGGCCGGGGAATCGGCGACGGAATTCGCGCTGCGCCAACACCACAGACGAATTATTACGTAAAAAAATAGACACGATTATTCCGCGTTCTTGGGGAGTGTATCTCTCCATGGCTTATTCACTTATATTCTGCATCTGTCTAGTCCACAAATGTCAAAACAGATTTGACATTGGCGGCCATTTGCAAAAATGGTAGCATCTTCCAATAGGGTGATTACTTTTGGCCCACCTGTTACTATAACTTCACCTTATAATACCTTATACTTCTTATAAATAATGTAAAATAGGAAAGGATGATTAGCGTTGAAGATGTAAAGCGGAGTTAAGGAGCGACTCATTCTAGTAATAACGATTACTGTGAATAAAGTATAAATGATTAAAATAATGAAGAAGCTTTCACACACGGAATACCACCAGTTCAAGATTTACCTGAACAAAGAAACACATTTTTTTTCAAATGTAGATAAAAAAGGTTACAAACTTCAACATTTCGTTATTTTCGATCGTCAAATATTAACAAACGCGTCGATGAGGCAGAAATTAAAGCCAATTGTGCTATGATTCTTCTATACTCTTTAAGTTTTATCCATACCCGTAGTGAGTACTACCTAATCTTTTGAATTAGGTCATCGGTAAAGTTGGTATATGCCCTTCAAAGGGCGTTTCTATTGGCTTTTCTTCTAGTATTCGTCTTATTAACACCTTTTATTATTTTTACTTCTCATTCATTCTTTCTGATGTTGACGTGACAGTTACTTTGTGTTGTCGACACATACCACTGGCAGCCGCTGCCTCAGTTCCTTTTTCATCAGCTGCTATGAAAGCTTTCTGTACAGCATCAGAAACATACACTTTTTCCGGTGTTTCGAACATCCCTTTCAATCCATTACCGATTGAATTAAACATTTCGCCGGTCCCGATCTAAAACGGTACAACGTTGTTAAAAAAAAACAGTTTACAGAACTAGTCCCTCGAAAAAATTGTGTCGATAGTCAACTTTCCATTTTGGTTTCATTTAACAATTTAAATTCATAATAATACCTCCGTAAGCAGTTTTTTTTTACATCTATTTGGGTCTTTATTATCAATTTCGGCATGTAAACATCACAGTGTTCAGGTTTAAGGCTTTGCATTATGTTGTTCCACTCATCAGGTTCTAAAATAGTATTAATTGTAACCAGTAAGTCTTCTTTATTTCTTGGAAGAATTATCACGAAACTGAAATTATTGCCTCTGTAAATCATTTCTAGGACCTGAAATAAGAAACAAGGGAATTCAGTACATAAATTCTATGGCATAAATGTTAATTTAAACTGGATAGGAATATTTAAAAAATACAAACCTGATATTGGTCAGTCTCCGCGTAGTTAAAAGTATTACGTTGGTACATGATTTTTAAAGGTACAGTTTCCCCGTTGCTTTTGTGGAAGTTTTTGGTTTGTGTATCGTTAGGATTGAATTGTTTTACCCAATTACCCTGGAAAAAAGACGAATATTTTGATTCTGGATTACTGTCTTATTTATTAAGCAGAAAATTATGGCAAATTCATACCAGGAAATAAATTGCGTTGACCAAACATAGTCTTGTATCCCCATTAAACATTTCCGGTGTTACAAGATTTTGGATTTTACCGCGAGTACTTTCCGAAACCTGGTGAAAAAAAAATATACAACGGATTTCAATAAAGTCGTTTCTGATTGTTTTTTTCTTCTTATAACAGGCAGCCCCCAGATAACTTAGCTGTGATTTTTGACTCACCCATTGGTTTATTAAAGCAGCAGCTACAATATTTTTTGTAAAGTCGACGTTTTCTCCTCCAGCTTGAAAATATTTTTGCGAGTCACTTATGAAATTTGGACTTAGTGGGTAGTTCGAATTTGCATAATATTTAGTAGCCACTTCAAATATAACATGTGCTTGGTTGTTGAATTCGGCTGTTAATCCGGGGTAAACCGCCATAATCTAAAAGAACATTTCAAAGAAGTAAATTACATTTGGATGTATTTAATTAATAATCCAAAGCTCCTCTTCCTTATTCTTAAGACGGAGCAGTTTGAGTAGTTGTTTTAAAACCAATCCGGTGGCATATAGTGCAAGTTGTGCTAAAGGAATCAGAAGAGATGTAGCGGATGCTGCGCAGTTTTAATCTGGTTTGCTCGAAACCAAGAACTATGATGAAAAAACGTTAAATTTTCCAAATTAATATTTGACATTCAATATTACCAACATGATTGCTGACACGTATAGATTTTAATGATTTATTTGCCTTCTGATTTGATGAACATACTTAAGAAAGATTAGTTCATGTTGGATCAATACTCACGTGTAAAAACTTTCCAGATAATGCAATGCTTCCTTGATCAAGTCGAGCTTTTGCCTCTGTGACATTCACCATCACGTTTTCAGAAGCTAGTGCACCAAAAAAAATACATTTACTAAAAATAATGTGGTGATGAGATTAACAAAACTGTTTTTTTTATATATTTCTTTTGTTTTATGATAATATGTTCAAATTGGTTAGTCAATTGATTTTACGAAGCATGCTTTAAAAAACACTTTTATTTCTCACAAATCAATTGTATACGTAGCTATACGATTATGTCTTTGCCAAGGTCTTAAAGTTTTTTTTATATTTCTTCCATTTTATTTATTACTTTTCAAACTTACTCTGCTGACGTTACACGATTAAAAGTACAAGCTCGTGTAGTCAATTTACTGCCGCATGTAAGAAATTTGTGCAACATAGTTTGTATCTTACTTGAACAACAAAGGTCTAATAATCGAGCCTTGGTGAGCTAAAAACATGAGTTTTGCACAAAATTATTTACGTCAGTACCTCGCTATTGATCTAGTATCTGTAGAATGAATATTTTTTCGTCTCTGGCAAAATTGATAATTTTTTTGAGATCGAAAGCAATTCTTGGGCAGTACTTCCGCAGCGATTCAGGCAATGGCGGTACAGTTACTAACTTTACCTTTTCAATTTAGCTGTAGTCCGCGAAATCGTCTGCGATTTATGGTGAAAATCAAATTCAATCTGTCAATTAGATTTATGATCTCCTTACCAAGAACCTACTTTCTTCACTCATTTCATTCTATAGAGGTCCATATACTCTTTTGTCTTTTCGTACGATTTCTCAAATATTTTATTTCATACAAACCTTATCCGGACAGTTACAAAACACAAAAAAAACAATATATCCAAATAGATAGCCGCTTGGAAGTGATGCACGGAGGAAACAGTTTTGGAAATTGATTTTTAATTATACGACACCTTCGCGTTCACATCGTATGATTTAACATTATTTATACCAATTATCGGTTCAATTGAAGCAAGCAGGTTTAAATCCTAACTTTATTACCCTTTTCCACCCCTTTAATATTTGATTTTTGAAAAGCCAAAATTAAGTACTTTTTGTTTTGTGTTAGTAGTTCTTAGTTTTGAGTTAATCCGACAGCGCCTTTGCTTGCTAACTTTTACATTAACCAAAGGAATAAGATTTTTCATATAAGATTAATTACCTCTTCCCCCACGTCCCCTCCACAGAGGCGGATATCTTAAACTAAAGAGTATTCTTACTCGATTTGAATACTACCTACCCTTAAAGGTCGAATTTCCAAAAACCCCTTCATAATGGATGCCTACGTCATAATAACTATATTTGTGCTAAATTTCAGCCCAATCTAATCAGTGTTTCAAGTTGATAGATCACCCAATCAGTCGCGGACACCAATGAATAGAAAAAAACGGAAAACATGATAAAATTGTAAAAATTTCGTCAAAAGCAAGTCTATCTACCTTAAAAATTAAGGAAGTATCGTCAGCAAATTTGTGGTTAATTTATTAATAAATGGAGTAGGTCATTAATATATACTAAAAAGAGGAAAGGACGCAATATCGAGCCTTGTGGAACACCCGTTTTTACTTTTAAACCAAGTGAATTGACACCATTTATTTTGAACTTGATGTTGTCTATCATTTTAATAAGATTTTACTAAACTGAGCTCGAGTTTTCCAAGTCCGTAATGCTCAAGTTTCAAAAGCAGGGTTTTGTGATCAACGCAATCAAATGCCTTGGAGAGGTCACAAAAGATTCATAATGCGTCTTGAGCCACTTCCCACACGTTATAAATATGTTTTAATAAGGTAACAACAGCGTCGGTCGTACATCGCCCTTTGGTGAAACCATACTGTTGCTCGTGAAGGATTTTATAAGTATTGAAATGATTGAGCATCTGATTAAGCATTATCTTTTCAAAAACCTTGCTGAAAACCGGCAACACGGACATAGGTCTATAATTATTTGTGTCTTTACTGTCCCCGGATTTGAAAAGTGGTATTACCTTACTGTATTTCATTAGATCCGGGAAGACTCCTTGATCCACACACAAATTAAATATAAAGGCTAAGTAAGGTGCTATTGTCTCAATTATGGATAAAGTCAGTACGACTTTAATAGACATTCCCCAAAGATCTTCGGTCCATTTGATATTGATTTGCTTAAAAGATTTTATTACTGTTAAGGGGTTAATATGCTTAAAGTTAAATTCAATCGGGCAGGCTGAAACATTCGCCCTCATTAAATCAAAAGCGAAGGCGAAGAATTTAAGATTGCAGTGATTTTTTGTGGGACACTGGTAAAGAAATTCACAAATTCCTGAGCAACTTTTTTGCTATCACAAATGAGACCACATGACGTCTACAGTGTGTAATCAGAATTTTGCTTTTTGATCCTGTTCGTTTAATTATTGATAATTTTCCAAACCGTCTTTATTTTATTGTCTGCTGATTTTACCTTGTTGCTAAACTCTATGTGCTCAGATCACTTCTTAGAATACATGTCGATCTGCCTGCGCCAAATCCAAATAAGCGAATAAATCTCCTTCCAAGAACCCAGCACAATACGACCTTCGCAACACATCAATTCTACACACTAAGTACACACATATACCAAAAAATTAACTCACAAATAAATATAATAAATTTAAACGTACACAAACTTAAACCCACACTAACAGAGTGGCTATTGCAAGAGGACTATGCCTACACAGAGTCTTTACTCACATACATCACGTAATAACACAAGTATTCACTGTCTAACACACATTTACAATAAAAGGACACACACACCTATATTCCCCAACCATAAACTCGTACTCACACTACACTTCATCATTCAAACACACACACGCACACACACACCCCCACACACACACACACTGTACGCACCCCTTATCACATGCACACCTACATACTTCACACCCACACTCCACACAACAAATCTATGCAAGTTTAACAAAATCTTGATTACCTCAGTACCATTCACCTATTGTTTTAAATTATGTTTAAGGAACTGCTCGGCCGAACACTGCCTCTTAAAATACAGGTGATCCAAGTTTAAGAGGCAGGGTTATTTAAAGTATGCTACAGTTTATGCAACATTTGTATTGTATTATCTATATCTGTAATTTGTGTTGGTGAATACACAATTTATTATTATTATTATTAATGTATAAGGCTTTAGCTGCCTTACAAGTGTGCTTAAACATTTTTGAGTAAGAAGCAACATACTTATTAAAAGTTTCCGTGTTAATATAAGGCTTAAGGCTATACAGCTCGAAAAGTCTTTCCCTACTTTTCCTAAGTCCTTGAGTTGCCCAGTCACTAAATAAAAACTTAGGCTGATACTTTTAGATCTATTCTTTGGTTTTAGTCTTTTTCTGTATCATAAATTTTTCTTTATTTTTGTATCATGTTCGCATGTATGTACGTACGAGGACCTATGTAAAAATCTTTCCTTATAAATTATACATCCTATTTATACGCTTACACGGGAATTTTTTACGTAAACGACTTAACGTCAATTTCAAGATTGTATACAAATTGCCAGGAATTGCGTTATTTTAGTTGCTCGTTTAATTGTGTAAGCTTCAAATTAGACGCAGAGAGTAGACAAACGCTTATAACTCTGGAACCATTAAATCAATTTAGGAACATATTTTTTTTTTGTAAACTAGTAAATAACATTTTAGTAAAACATTTTTTTGAACAAGCTTTTAAAGTACTAAAAAGTAAGTGGTTAGTTTTGTTTAGTATTTGTTAGTTAATTAAAAGCTTAATTGAATGCGTATAAAATATTTAGTGTCTCTGCTGTTGATCGCTCTGGAGTTTCCTTATCTGGAGCCAATCCTGGGAGCAGCAGCCAGGGCACGATGATGGACTTTGAAATGGAGCTTACATAAAATGTCGTACCTGTACCGTTGACCGTTAAGGAGTTCCTTCGTCTGGAGCCAATCCGGGGTGTAGAATTAGGTCATGCGTCATAAAATGCATTGTCTTCGAAACAGAATCAACACGTAAAATTTCAACTCCCTAGTTAATGAGAAAATGGTTTTAATTCAGCTCGCAGGATTCGACCAATACCTACAAACTAACTAACGAATGAGCTAAAGTAAGCAAAATAAGCTTTACAGTATTGCATACTGTTTTGATGAATGAACAATTATCTTATCTTATCTTAAATTATAGCCTACACACTGATTAATTTTGAGACTCGCTTGAGCCGCTCGGCAGAGTAGTACTGAACAATTTACTCGACACTTCTACTACTACTGCCGAGCGTGCGCGCCTGCTGGCTGTGGGTAAGTGCGAGTCGGGCTTCATGCACTACCGTCGTCGATCATAGGCAATTTGTTAGACGACACTGCTTTCCGCATCGCTGCTTCCCTGTGACTGGGAGCTGTAGGCCTCTCGGGCCGTGGGGTTCGAGTGCTAATGGTTTGTTCAACGAAATCTCCAATCGCCTAGTTGACACTTCCCGTGACCCAAGGGCTGGCTTTTATCTTGGCCAGAGGGCTAAGCATTGCCGTACAACGTGGCAATGCCACCAGTCTGTTGTCTACATTGAGAAGGAATTTTTCAACGCCAATTTTTAGTCTGTTAATAGTTTTAGTCACGTTAGGTTATTTTATTTTAATAGTTTATTCGTTAATTTAGTTTATTATCATGTTATTTTAACTATTAAAGCAGTAGCAGTTACTAACGAACAAACTAACCAACAAATAAAAAGATTGTAAAAATTGAATGTATTGCAATGAAAAGCAGAATAAGAATTATTCTGATTCAGTGTTGATCCTCAAAACAGGCTCGACATTGCTTTCAAAATACGCCTTGTTATATTTTACCGATGGATCAAAATGTACAATTTATTCAATTATTTTTCTTTTCACAGTTTTTATTCTTTGTCAGCACGAAACCCATAGCAACGTATAGATATATAAAATGTATTTAACCCTGGTAGGTGTACTCTCTGCTTAAGTCTTTGGGGATTACAGGCATGATGTCAAGTGTAATATTTAATCCTAATATCAACATTAATGCGATAAGTGGCTCGTGAGTTAGATACATATAATATAATATATATGCTGAACATGGTTTTGTTATTTTTATTAATAATTAATCTATTTTACTTCGAAGGTCAGAGGTTTATAATTTGTGACTTCAAGTTACAGCTATGTGAACATATTGCAACATTGCACTATGTAAGCGGCCCTTTATACCTAAATTAATGTCATTTAGATATTAAGTTCTGTTTATGATTTTTATTATATATTTCTTGGTGACTATGGTTTTCAATGTTTTTTTGGGCGTGTGCTAGCTGACACTTATGGCAAATAATATAATTTAATGTCTTGCGTTTAGTAATGTTAATTATCTACATATTATTGTATGGAATCAAGTTCTTCTAACTGAACAGACAGAACTCCCCAGCAGCACCTGGCGAGTTTGTTGCGCCACTCCATCTTGATGTGGGGGACTGCCTTATGTCATTTTGACTTTAAAAAGTGCTTATTCTCAGTCTATTTTGAATAAATGACTTGTGATTTGATACAGGTATATAGGTAGACGAAATCAGAAAACAAAAGTGAATGCTCAACGATGATTTTATTATTAGGTACGGATGTAAAGTCATGTCAAATTCATAGCAATAAGAATTTTATTTATTAACAAACGCTTTCTATAAGTAAAAAGTATAATGACAAGTTCTAATTGAAATATCTGAAAACCCCGGGGAGTGGTTATTGTATTGTAGGTATATGTGTAAACAAACTGAAAAGAAAAAACTGTCTAGCAAAGAAATAACGAAATCACTCAGGACATTCACAGATAGGTATGCAAACTCCATCGTCATTTCTCACAAGACCTTGTTTACAGATGCAGGCTGGTGTATCATCACAATTATCATCTTCTACAGGTGGACAGTCCATTTCCATTCCAACTTCACAACAGGTGAGAGGCTCGCAGACCCGGCAGGGACTCTCCTCGTATCTTTCGTCTGGACCACAGCGGGATGCTGGAGTAAAAAATATTTATAAGCAATAGGTAGAGATGTACCCGCCTCTTCCCCAGACGAGTTCGTATACAATCCTAGCGGTCTACTAGTCGAAGCCCAACCTAAACGTCCTATGACACGACGTTGGTCCGGCAGAATCAGCGCGTTCATCCGATTATTTAAATAACACTACAGCAACCAAGCCAAGACTTGGTTGTAGCAGTTTTGTCATCTATGATATAGCCTAGCTTGTGGCAGTTTAGTCAAAAGCATAATTATCTTAATTTTCCTACCGATTACAAAGCATCCAATCCAAAATTAATAAAAGACTCAAGTGTTTGTTACTTGATCGCTTCGCCGGATTGCTTCTCTGGATTGCTTGATATATTGTAATAGTTCATTAAATAAAATCTTACGAGGACAGTCTTTGATGGGTATGCAGATGTTACTGGAATTCCTGGCGTATCCTTCTTCACAGTAGCACATTTCATTGCACTTAATATTGATGATGGGACAGTCGGCCTGGCTTTGTTCGTTCAGTGTTTCACAGACGTTGTCACAGGCACCGCCGCATGTGTAGTATTCGTGTGGCCCGTTACATCTTACTAAAAAAAAGATTTCAATAAATTACTACCAGCGGCTACCCTAAACGCAGCATTTGAGTTTTAATATATTCTGCTAAAATTATTTATTTATTAAAGGATAAAATTAAGCAAGCTCTGTTCCTCTCTCAAGTCAGCATCGGCAGTAAGATTTGAACGTCGGCACGGTTAGCAACGCGAGTGGCTGGACCAGATGGACCTTATTTTCCTAACTCATGACAACTCGTGCATTATGTCCTTTTTAATGATCATCCTTATCAAAATGAGCTACCGAGTCTTGCATCTCCTAAAAATTTCAGCTTCATAGGAAAACCCTTTCTGCGTCAAATTAGTAATGTAATACTCATTCTTAGTTGTTCTCTTTCTCGTATACGGTACATGCGGCCAGCTTAAAAGCAATACTCACTATGTAAAATAAAGAAGATTTTACAACTCACAACACTCCTCCTTCGTTAAACATTGTCCAATAGCGTTCTCATAGTACCCTTCTTCACAAACACAGCCTGGTTCACAAGGAGGTTCCGGCTCGCCAGTCTCCGGATAGCAGATGTATATTCTGTCGAGACTTTCACAGGTCTGTGGTGGGCACGTTTTGGGACATGGGTTGAAGACCTTATGTTCTCCGTAGCATTTTACTGTAATTTAGGAATATTATGGATGTTTCTTCTGTATGACTAGATTAGACACTAGTCACGGGTTTCCGAAAACCTAACTCTTGCTGGTCGTATAGTCTATCTACCTAACACAACAGCTAACACAGAAAACAGATATGGCACCTGCCAATCGTGAAAATTCATTTATATTGTCAATCCCATCCCACTTCAAGCTAACAGCACCTAAGGTGATAATTATACAGAACAGACCGGCCATATTTACTAATAAGAGTTTTAGAAATCGAGAGTTATACCTATATTATGCTACATTTGGTGTGTGTTGTGCTTTACCTGGACATTCTTCAATTGGTACACATATGTTACTTCCATTCCTGGCGTATCCTTCTTCACAGTAGCACATTTTGTTGCACTGTTTGTTGACGATGGGACAGTTTGTTTGGTTTCGTTCGCTCAGTGTTTCGCAGACATTGTCACATGCACCGCCGCATGAGAAGTATTCGTGAGGTCCCATACATTTTACTAAAAAAATACATCGTTACCGTACAATAAAGGGTTTTGATCCAAACACATTTAAATAGATATTTTTTTATCTATGTAATTTAATATTTTTTTATCATTATATAGACAGACTGAAGGTATATTTTTTAAATATTAAACGAAGGTCCAAATCTCCACGGACATCATTTTTATATGAGTTTAATGAATCTTTCAAGATATCAAGTTTTTCATGTAAATGCTTGCTAAACTACTTATCAGCTGAATTTGAGTTAACCGAAAGCCGTCATCAGCTTTAAAGTCAAGTCATCAGCAAAAGCTTCTACACTCACAGCAATCCTCCTGAGAGATACATTCCCCGAGCTTGTTGGTGAAGTATCCTTCTTCACAGACACATCCTGGTTGGCAGGGAGGATCCTCTCCCCACTCGATGGGACAGATGTAAGCCCTTTCGAGACTCTCGCACGTTTGTGGTGGACATGTTGAGGGGCAGGGGTCAAAGACTTCGTGTGGTCTGTCACATTGTGCTGAAAAATAACATTTTGTTTATGACCATTTCCGTGACCTCCGGATGTGTACTGTTTTGAAGAAAAGCTGTCTTCGAGTCAGTACTGAAATTATTTTATCACGTGCTGCAGCACGCTCTACAGCACGAACAACACTTTTAAGGAGCAACATCCCACTTTCAGAACAGAACATTCATGATTATTAACACTTCATAAGACTGCCCTAGTTTAGTTAGTCCTGGAGTCTTCCAAACGTACTTCATATTAAGGCCTATTAAAATGAAAATTGGCGTACTTACGGTTGCATTTGCTTTCTGGTACACAAACTCCATCATCATTTAGCAAAAATCCTTTAACACAAACGCAGTCTCCTATACATTCGATAGGATCTCTACAAATGATGGGGCCTGTCAAATCCGAACATTTTCTTCTTTTACATCCTCCGTTAGCACATCTATCAAATTCTTCGTTTTTGGGACAAACGGGTGCTGAAAATAATCATAGGTGCTCGGATTAAGAGGAAACAGTTTTTCGTTTTTTTCATTTACTCTCAAAATAAAATAAAAATGTGTATCGATATTATTTTAATTAAGGGTTCGTTTAAAATCAGTTTAATGGAGGTATGATATTTAAACTTACTAGGACATTTGTCGATCGGCACACAAGTTCCATTTTCAGCTCTTAAGAAGCCTTCCTTACAAAGACAGCCGTCTATACATTTTTTAGGGCGTATACAAATATCAGGGCGTCCTAAATCAGAACACTTTTTCTTCTGACATCCACCGTTGATGCAAGTGTTATAAACTTCGTTATTACCACAGACTGGTGCTAGAAATACATCGTCATCGTCAAAATAAAATTGTTTTTTAAACAAATTATGTTTACTGCCTCTGGATGTACCTGGATCCATTATCTGGATAATAATTTAATTCTGGTTGGTGAACCCAGAGGGAGACAGTGACACAAACTCGGAATACCTGAACTTTGTTCAAAATTAGTAAGCCATATCACAGGTATCTACATCAGTAGGTACACTCACGTTTTGCCAGTTATGTTAAAGACAAAGCGCCAGAATAGCCCGCGAAATTCAAATACTCTTTTTTGCAATTTGCTATTCAGTATTAGGTTGTATGTTGATAAAAATACGATTCGCTACCGTGACAAGTATGTATTCTCAGAATTATTATAATTAAAGTCATCAATATGAGGTACTCTTTAAGATCAATTTAAATGAAATCTTGACATTTGATGAATATACTAACTGAAAGAGTTGCATTACTGATTCTAATGATCACATTTGTTACGGTCGCGAATCTTACTTTAATCAATACTTGACTTACAAATTGCAAAATACGCTAGAAGATTTGAATTTGCAGGTTGCCCCTTAAGTCTCATGGAATAGGGAGGAGCCTTTTGAAATAAACCAGACAGAAATCCCGACATCAGGTTACTACAGAAAAAAATCCTGATGGAAAAACTCAATAACATTGTGACCGACCTGGGAATCGGTAGGCAACTGCCCGACGATTGTTTTATTGTTTATGGCATCTCGTAGTTGACCTTGAGAGGTCGTGACTACTTATCTCGTCTATGCCCACCGACGATTGATGTTGTGACGTTGTATATATATAAAATGCGCGGGAAACTGCTTTCGCGATGCAGGATTTTACGTACGTCAGTGAGTTGCGTAATAGTTCTCATGTGGCGGGGTAGATAGTGCTACAAGCACTAGCGCTTACGAACAATAGACTAGAGAAGCAGTCAAAATATATTTAGTACTAAAATTTACGCCAAGTACTTACTACAATGTTTAGGCTGGACACATTTATCTAAATTGCTATCGAATACGAATCCATCTCTACAATCACAGCCATTAAGTTTACATATTAACGTACAAATAACGTTCTTTTTCTTGTAGTTGGAGCAAAGTCTACCGCAGTTGGAACCGCAACCTGATACTGCATTAGGATCCCCTCCGCACGATGCTGTAAACGAAATATGTAGTAGTTATACGTACAATTTCAAATATTTTGTTGGAATGGCTGAAGCTGTTAATCTACTTTATACAAATCTGTAATTCATTCATTAATTCATGTCCTGACGGAAAACACACTGTCTAAACCAAAAATAAATAACGTAAGCGAGTAAAGGACGGAATTTTGAAAATTCAGATAGGATGGAAGGTTAAATGAGCATGAAAGTTCATAATTTTTTGGGAATCCCACAGGACAAACAATTTCAAATGATGTATTTGAAATTGTTTGTTTGACCATGTTAATGAACACCCGATTTCAGAAATCTTGTTTAAGTCTCTGTTAAGTAAATCAGCTTTTATTCAAATAAAAAAAAAATGACAACAGCCAATCTGATTGGACATAATTCAATAGGCTTTCAGAAAATTCAAAACAAAATAATGGCCTTTTACTTACGGCATTCATCGATAGGAATACATTCCCCGCTATCATCCCTAACATAGTTATCGATACAGACACAGCCTGGTCTTCCTGGGCAGCGGGTTTGATTGACGTTGGGGTCACCCTGGATTGCTGGGCAAGCTATTGGGTAGCCTAATTGGGAGCAATATTGTGGTGTACACAACCAATCTGGACAGTCTTCCAATCTCTCGTTCTCTCCACATTTTTGCGCTGCAGAGAAAAACATCCATCTATAATTTAGGAAACAATAACTTTTGTAGCTAACTGATAAATAACGCTTCAATGGAAGCATTGATTTAGATGATATTTTAAGCATGACTTGAATTAGAAGGATTGAATACTTTTATCCCGGAACGTTCCCGTCAGGTTTTACGGTCAGCAAGTGAACTAAGTCGAAGGATAAAGCTATTATTTCTTCTGCTGTAAACACAAATCTCACATGCAAACATCTGGGTGTTCTATAGAACCCGGATCATGCATCAGTCAAACTCAGATGGGTTGGAGCCATCATCGTTTTGGTGTGAGAACGAGTGTAGTTATACAGGATGAATTTTCATAAGTGGACAATGATACGTCTTGTTGCGGCTCTTGCAAGTTTCTGGTGGACAACTGGGTGGGCAGGGTTCATAGACTTCGTTCGGTTCCCAGCAGTTTCCCTTTAACAGTGACTAGTTTAGCAGTCGTTCGAAAATAAATTAACACTTAAGTATTGCCTGCATCAAAATTAGCTTTAAGAACCAAGCTGGACAATCCATGGCCGGTCTATTCTATAAAACTCACCGTGAAAATTTCGGTGAAGTCATCAGATGGAATGGCTGCTCACTTCAAGCTGACTTCACTAAGTATCACAAAGTTTTCACGGTAAGATTTTTACAGTAGAGACCGGAAGATGAGCAAAAGTAAGTATCAGTATTATTCTCAGACTAGTTGGAACGTCGATTTTTGTAAAGTGGCTGGTAGCAGCTGAATATGAGTGGGCGAAGGTCGAGACCAATGGTGTCCGATTAAGGAGACCTATGTCTCACAGTGGGCTGCCATAGGCCGATGATGATGATGAGACGGCATTATTATCAAAGCCAACTGGACTTTTTAACTCTATGTAGGATATCTATGTAAGGTATTGATATTATGATAGAAAATACTAACATCCGCATTCTTCTTTTGGTACGCAGACGCCGTTAGGTTCCCTCAAATATCCTTCTTTGCAAAGACATCCTTTGATACAATATTTCGGATCTATTTTCACACAAGGGACTGGCTTTCCTAATTGAGAACAGTTTTTAGGTTGACATCCGCCGTTGATACATTCCGAAAATACTTCATCCTTTCCACATATTGGAGCTGAAAGGGTACATTTTTATTTTATTTGGTCTAATGTAATGGAATTTGTAAGTCCCGTTACATATATAAACTTACTACATTGTTTGGGGCGTACGCATTTTTTGGTATTTATATCAAATACAAAGTCTTTTTTACAGTCGCAAGCATTAACTTTGCATATTTTAGGACATGGTACAGGTCCTTTGTTGTAATTGGAGCAAAGTCTACCACAGTTTATACCACACCCTGATTCTGCGTTTGGATCTCCACCGCATGATGCTGTAATGAAATATTTACGTGACAAAATATAGAATAAATATAAGAGAAGAGTATTCTAATATTGTTAGGATATATTCTATTTCAATTAGTTTTGTTGAAAATAATTTGGACTTTTTATCAAAGAACGTTTGCATCTATAACGTGCGTGGATAAAAAAGGACTGTTGTATTATTTTAAGCAGCAATTTTTTAATTTGCCGTTATTGTGTTGACTTTAAAATACTTACTGCATTCCTTCTTAGGTATACAAATTCCATAATCATTCCTTACAAAACCGTAATCACAGATGCAAGCTGGTTGTCCTGGACAGCTAAAATCACCTGTTAATGCTGGACACATTACAGGGAAGCCTAGCTCTGAGCACGTCTGTGGCTCACATACCGAATCTGGGCAAAATTCGAACCGTTCGTTCTTACCACAAGGCGGTACTGTAATAGAAAAAATTTCATATTAATTTATTATTATTTTTAAGACTTCACAAAACAACGAGATTTATGTATGTTTATAAATGTTTTATTCACATAAACCTTCCGAAATAAATACTCAAAATCTTGCTGAAAACCTCATCAAAATCCGTTGCTTAGATTAGAAGATCAACGCGGTCACACAGACAGACACCGAAAGCTACTTTAATTTTTAATATGCATATATGGGCATCAGTAGCGCATCAGTAGCTTGCCGTATGGTTTATGAATCAATCACACAACTGGTCCAGAATAGCAGCAAACGACTTTTCAGTTCCTAGGTCAAAAGTATATGATAGATTAAGCTGGATTTCTATCCATAGGGATGACCCTAGCCTGCGTGAAAATGGCTTCTGTAGAAACGGAAAAAACGAAAAACAAAATGACAAATTGTAGAATGATTTCTACGTCACGATGTCAAATTTCAATCAAAAGAAAGACTTTTTGTTAAAGAAATAATTCGTCTTCTCTTTGTAGAATAGAGATAGAAGTATTCATACTACGCATGCAGATGGCAGTAGAGAGAGCACACTGGAAACAGGGAAAGGAGAACTTTGCTTTGCATGCATGAGGTTCTAATATTTCAAGGTTGTGTATGTTTACACAATCCTTAATCAAGGTTAATCTCTAAACAAAACTTACTTGGACATTGATCAATAGGTACGCAGGTGCCATTCTTCGCTCGTAAGTATCCCTCTTGACAAACACAGCCACCAATACATTCAATGACATCAATACATAGATCAGGTTGTCCTAACTGTGAGCAATTCCACTTTCCGCATCCACCGTTTGCACACGAATCATAGACTTCGTTCTTTTTACAAGTAGGTGCTATGGAAAAAAAAATAGGAAAAATATATGATTTTATAATATATCAGTTGAAAGATTTTACATAATTAATCAGACGAAAATAATTATAAGTATGAATAACTATAGGATTAGGGAAATATTATAAAAACAATGGATGTACTGAAAGATGTTATTGCTAGAAAGGATGTAATACAGCCGCCATCAAGCTGTAGGATATCTATGGTAGAAGATGATAATAAATATAGGAAATAGGGATCATTTCGACACGAATTATAAGGTTAGATGGTCACAAAAAATAATAAAAGTATACGTACTGCAGTCCTTAGGCCGGACACACTTCTTTAAATTGCCATCGTATACGAATCCCTTTCGGCAGTCACAAGCATTGAAATAACAAATTGCGGCGCAAGCAATGTCTGTCCTGTTGTAAGTAGAACAGGTTCTACCGCAGTTTACACCACACCCCGATACCGCATTAGGATCCCCTCCGCACGAAGCTGAAAGATTTTTTTTGACATTGAATGTTGAGCAACTAGAGTTAAAACAGTTAGTTATTTATAGTAAAGTATGTAAATGTTATATAAAATATATTCACGTAGGATGTGAGATGTAAAGATTTTTAATATAAACGTAGCCTAAACTACGGTTCCTGAATATGGTGCTCAATTAGATTTAATAAAGGATTAGTTATACACGGTTTAGTTTGAATCGAGTGTCTTGCTTGGACTGTTTTAAAATACGGACCTTAGTGCTTGCGATGGGCACTTTAATAAGGTTGTTTTTAAAATACCTAAAGTAATGTGTTTTGATTTTAATAGGTATTGGTATGCCGGTAAAATTAAATCTGTCTTTCATTAAATAATTATTGAATAAAAAAATCTCCACTTACGACAATTCTCATTAGGAATACACCTTCCTCTGGAATCTCTCACGTAGCCATCAATACAGACGCAACCCGGTGGTTCAGGACAGCCGTACTTGGGTAAATCAGGGCAAGCATAGGGAAAGCCTAACTGCGAGCATTTCTGTGGTGTGCATAACCCAGGTGGACATTGTTCTAATCTTTCATTTACTCCACATCTTGGTTCTAAAGAAGGAGTTTAATTATGTTTCAATGCTAAAGTATAAACACGCAGATGAAATCAGTAGGGGGAGGTGGAAGGAAGGGAGAAGGGTAGTTCGAAATGGCATCAGGAACCCAGAAGTTGTGTTTAAATTGGTTATCACGGTATGGGTATGACATATGCGCAGGAATGAGGGACAAGTGATAAGTAAAGTATTGTTAATAAACGTGGTTAGGGATAATAGTTATAAGAGTAGAAAAAAAACTGAACAAACTAAGTATGGATTATGAGAAAGATGACATTACTAGATATCTATCTAGCCATGCAACCTAATCACACAATTCAAACCTCGTGAATACTGAGATGATAGAAATGTGAGTAAGAAGATACAGACACATAGATTAGGATTAGGGCAGAAGGATGACACAATAACTTTTAAAACATACGACATACTTGGACATTCATTAATGGGTATGCAAACATTATATTTATTCCTAGCGTATCCTTCTTCACAGTAGCACATGGGGTTGCATTTGATATTTTTGATGGGACAGTTGGTCCGGTTCTGTTTATGTAATGTTGAACATACATTGTCACAAGCACTGCCACAAGAGAAGTACTCGTGGGGACCTTTGCATTTCACTAAAAGGAAAAAAAGGTATTTTTGAACATAACCATGAATATATGAATATCTGTTCGAACTTTCGATGAAACAGAATAACAAGGATGGCAAAATAACTTTATAGATAAGTGCAACTATTCAAGTCAGACTCGATTGTTTATTTTGTAGCAGATTCAATTTCATCTAGTCATAAAGTTTTACTCACAGCAATCCCTTTCACGTATACATTCTCCTATTTTGTTTCTGAAGTATCCCTTGTTACATCGACAGTCTCCTTTACAAACTGCAGCAGTTATAGGACATTTGTACTTTCTTCCAATGCTCTCGCAGGTTTGTGGTGGACATGATCGAGCACAAGGGTCGTAATATTCGTGGGGTTTGTTGCAATCTAAAAGAAAATAGGGTTTTAGATGGACAGGTGAAAGGCTTACTTTTTGTGGGTAATTAACAGATAAAGCTATTTGTTAACTAATGTAAACGATAAGTGGATTGAGATATAGCGATTATCAAATTACTGGAACCAACGGGGATCGAGCGTACGTCAGAGGTTAAGAATGGTAAGTGGTATCGAAGGGCCAGAGGCACCGAAGAAAACTTATAATCAAGAACAAAAAGAAACACAGACCCATTTTACATTAGAACAATATTGAATGTCAGTGTATGATTTGTTTAAATTGTAACTAACTTTTACAATATTTAACACAACTAACTATTTACACTAGGTACAAGCTAACAGTCTTAAATATTAAATACAAATAATTATGAACATGAATATAAAAAAAGAAGGAAAATAATCATAGGGCATCGAAATATTCGTCCCCATCGCCGTCAACAGGAAAAGTGCCCAAAAGGCTGGCAGCGTATAATAACTAGGTATTACTTACTGTCACATTTATCTACCGGAACACAAGTGCCATTCCTTGCACGTAAATATCCTTCTTCGCAAACGCAGCCTTTTATACAAGATTTGGGATCCAATTTTACACAAGGCACAGGTTTTCCTAATTGAGAACAATTTCTAGCTTGACAGCCACCGTTGGTACATTCGGAATATACTTCATGCTCTTTGCATACAGGTGCTAGAAACAACATCATTGGTGAGTACATTGTCTACATAACTTATTTTATCATTATTCATAAAGTACTTACTACAATGATTGGGGCGAACACATTTTTTTATGTTTTCATCGAATACGTAGTCTTTTTTGCAGTCGCAAGAGTTGTATTTGCAGATCCTAGGACAGGGCACTGGTCCTTTATTGTAATTGGAGCAAAGCCTACCACAATTTAAGCCGCAACCTGCCTCGGCATTCGGATCACCTCCACATGATGCTGTAAATAATTCACTCATAGATTAAGTCCACTTTAATTCATTTATTTATTCAACTTATTCACATATAAAAAATACTTTACGAAGGCGGACTTAATGCTTGAGGCATTTTCTACCAGTCAACCCTCAGGGTGATGCGGAAACGAAATATGGCAGGTGCAACATAATTGATAGATACTTGGAAAAGTATAAATACTAATACATAGATGCATACATACATACTCGTACATATTTAAACGAAATAAACTTAGTCAGGAGAAATAACGGTAGGTAGAGGAGAAAACGTATCCAGGAAATCAGTGCTGGGATGATTCTGCCAACTTCTGACGGATATGTTTGCGTGCCTCCTCTTTAAAGATAACCGACTGGTTGCCATCCTGATGTTCAGAGGGAGCACATTCCATAGAAAGACCGCCTGGACGAAGAAAGAAGAGTTAATGGTACCAGAACGGTGATATCATCATCACCTTCATCAGATAAAAGCAGTTTCCCAATATCACGTCATTTCACTTGTTTATCAGCTTATCTCATCGAATTGCAGCTAGCCACCCTTTGAAGATCGACCCTTACGTGCCGATTTGGTGTCTCGAGAAATGATCATCGTGTACATTATAAATAAGCAGTTGTATTTAAGATATACATATGTATCTTAGAATTTTGACTTACGGCATTCTTTTTTAGGGATACATTTTCCATTTTCATCTCTGACAAAGTTGTAGTCGCAGACGCATCCGGGTGGTCCGGGGCAGGGTGATTTATCTGCATTAACACAAGCTCTTTCGAAGCCCAAATCTTTGCACGTCTGTGGTGAACAAAGCCTTGCCGGACACTCTTCCCATCTTTCGTTCTCAAAGCATTTCCCTATGATACAAAATAATATTTTAGGAGCAAACCAAAGAAAATATGAATGGATTGTGTGAAAAATGATAGGGCTAAATCGGAGTAAACGTTGAGATGACGAATGACAAATAATAATGGAAGAACAAGAACTGCAGTACCAACCCGGAATTGGGGTTTAGACACTATCAATAGAAAGACATTGTTAGCAGGTACTTCCGATGCGCAAAGAAACTCTTGTTGTAATGTATGGAAAATTTACAGATTACATAATGTTTATGAGCATATTTTTTGGTGTTCACTCATTGAATTATTATTACCTGGGCATTTATCTATGGGAATGCAAGTCTTATTCTTATCTCTGGCGTATCCTTCTTCACAGTAGCACATTTCATTGCACTTGATGTTGATGATGGGACAGTGAGTCTGATTCTGTTCGTTCAGTGTTTCGCAGACGTTGTCACATGCACCGCCACATGAGAAAAACTCATGAGGACCCCTACATTTCACTGGAATGTAATGAGTGATTTTAATACAGGAAGTGTTCTAAGACAAGAAGTAATAAGAGACAATAATTATATAGAATTTCTACAATAATTAAAGTTGTATGTAGAATCTCAAATAAGTTTGAAAACAGACAAAAAACATACTACAATTCATCGCCGAAATACAATCTCCGAGTTTGTTTCTGAAGTAGTTTGGTTTGCATCGACAGGCTCCGTTGCAGTCCTTGGATGTTTTGTTAGCAAGCATCAATGGACAGAAGTATTTTTTTCCGATACTTTCGCAAGTTTGCGGTGGACAACTTGGTGGACATGGATCGTAGATCTCATTTGCTCCTGTACATTTTGCTGCAAGGGTAAAGGAGTTGGAATTCATAAATATTTGTTTTAACATGTCAACATTGGTAGATACTCAATGTTTCGATCTGCCACATTTAACTGAACTAAAACTTTGTCTTTTCAGTTTTGAACCGATTAACATAACAGAATGTAAATTAAATCAGTTTTCATCTCATATTTCAAGATAGTTCTTTTCAAGGAAATTTAATTTCTCAGTCGTGTATACTTACGTGGACATTGGTCTTTTGGTATGCATTTACCATAGGCGTCTCTAAGGAAACCTTCAGCACATAGGCATCCTTGTTTACATTTAGCAGGTTTAACACATGCGACTGGTTCTCCGATCTGCGAGCAGTTCTTTGCTTGACATCCACCATTGACACAAGGGGAGAATACTTCGTTCTTGCCGCAAACTTGTGCTGGGAATTATAAAAATAATTTTACGATGTTTACAACTGATTTCAAGACTAACCTCCATATGATTTAATACTATCGTCTCATTAGGATATACAATATTTATCTAAAACTTTACCTGAGCAGAAGTAATTTTTGCTTAGTATAATTATTATGAGACAAACAAGGTGTAATAAAAATAAGCTTACTGCAGTCTTTAGGCAGGACACATCTGTTTGTATTTTCATCCAATACAAATTCTTTTCTACAGTCGCAAGCATTGTCAAGGCATACAGTTATACATGATACATTTGCTGCATTTTTGTAGTTTGAACAAAGTCTACCGCAGTTTATACCACAACCTGCTACTGCGTTGGGATCCCCACCGCATTCAGCTAGATAAACAAAATAAAAATAATATAATAAATACGCTGTTATTTCTTTCACATTTTACACTTGCTTTTGCCCGCGTGGATGTCGGAATACCCTACCGGAAAGTACTGTAGGAAATAAAAGTAGCCTATGTGCTAATTCCGGTTATAAAATATCTGTGTGTCAAATTTCATTCAAATCCGTTTAGCCGTTTTTGCGCCAATCCGAAACATATATCCAGACAAAGGGGCAAAAATTCCTCGTTCCTTATTTCAAAAATATTCAGTGCAGAGTTTTGACGTCGTTGTTATTTTATCATATGTGTATAGATGTTAAGTTATAGATAAAAAGATTAGTTGACATGAAATAATGTATTTGATAGTATGTAGTTTGGTAGTTTGGTTACTTCTAGTTGTTAGTTTATTTAGTTTTAAGTTATAAGATTTGGGTTTGAGATATGGACCCCATCATAGATGAAGCCATAATCTAGTATATTTCAGTTCGTTCGGTCTTTTCCTATTTCCATCTATCCTTTGCCTGCTTTAGGGCAAAATTATAATTAAATTGTTCACGCATCATACGCGTGTACCAGGAGCGCGACGGGACGCGAGGGTGCAGGGTTACACAGCTGATCGAGCCAGCGGCCGCGCCCCACTACTCGTGGACAGATTCGGTCGGACGTACCGTGCGAACGTTACTCAAAAACTATATATTGTAACCGAATAATCTTTATTAAATTAAGTGAAATCCAAGCGAGTAAGACATTTAATTCATATCCTGAACATAAATATTTGCCTGATATACAAAATAATGTATTAAATGCCAATCGATACAAGAACATCTACAGCAGTTAGTAGATCTGATCATAGGCTGCATTAAAAAAAAACACCTCTTTTCGCGTGTTTGTTATTTTAGCACAAGAGATGCTGTTCATAAGTAGCATACATATAATAACTGATATCAACTTACGGCAATCCGTTACTGGAATACAAACTTCTTTGTCATCTCTTACATAACCCTCTTTGCAGACGCAGTCGACGATGCAATATTTTTGGTCCATTTTGACGCAACCTGTAGGAATTCCTACATCCGTGCAACGCCAAGGTCCACATCCACCGTTGCTACATTTTGAAAGAACTTCGTTGTTGCCACAAGGTGGAGCTAAAAAAAAGACATATGTAGGTAGGTATTTTAAGCTTCATTTCTACGGCAATCGTTCTATACATTTTAAGAAAAGAGCCATCACGATGCCGTCATCTATGATTTTTGTATATACAAAACAAACTAACTTTGGAAAAATTAATACTGGGAAACGACTTTTATTGATGTTGGTGTAAAAATTCGGTGTCAAGTGTTTATAGTAGCTCGGAACGTAAGGCACGCAATACATTGCACTTATGGGTGCGTGCAACGGGATAGGGATCGAGGGAGTATTAAAATTTATAACATTATATAGAAATTGTCGTTACAGTCACACATAATAAGTATTATTACTGGCAAGCTAAACATGGGTGGTGTGACGAGATGTATATGGCGTGTGCACACCAGCACGACGGCGGCAACCGCAGTGACTCCACTTAGGACTGATTGCCGATCGTCATTGATCCTACATGCGGTTGTAAAAATACTCTCAAGAAAAGTGTTATGTTTTCTTACATCATAAATCGTACTTACTGCATTGTTCTAGACGTACACATTTCTTGACTTTAGGATCGTATACAAAATCGTCTTTGCAAACGCAGCCATCTTTATAACATGTGCACTCAGCTGGTTTAGGACCAGGACAACGTTTGGTGCAGTTTTTGTCACAACCAGGTTTGGCATTGAAGTCTCCACCGCAAGAAACTGTAAGTAAGTATAACAACGATACTTTGTCATCCTCGTTCATAGTTAGGTAGGTACTTAGTTAATTGGGTACTAATGGTTTTTTCTTGTACATTCGCCGAATATCAGGATAAATGGGCCTTAATAGGTAAACAGTGGGTGCCTGAAGACTGGCGTACTTATCGAATTTGACTGGACATGGGTTCTTTCATTTTCCAGAAATGGCAACTGAAAGAGAGATGTAGAAGTCTATAGGGGAGACCGTTTTTGGCCAGCAGTAGTTGATTAAAGTACTTTTAGAATAACGTGATATTTTGTCAAGGCTACTTACCACATTGATTTGGTCGGATACATTTTCCAGTGCTGTCGTCCAATACGAAATCTTTTTTGCAATCACAGCCATTTAATTCGCATATGTCTGCGCAAAGCACGGGTTTTGTGCTATTATAATTGGAGCAACGTCTGCCGCAGTTTTGTCCACAACCAGATACCGCGTTCGGATCTCCTCTGCAAGAAGCTGTAAAAAAGTAAAAACCGATAAAAACTATCAAAACAGCAATTTAATTCCTAGCCTATATTTTAGAGCTCAACTATGGTCATCCGCATGATAAAAAATTCTAATTGACAGTGACTTTTGTGTAGGTAATAATGGTTGTTTTCGTAGTGTTAGTGTTAATAACAATGTACTGTGAAACATTAAAAAAATGCGTTTTATTGCGCACACATTTTTAATTTAAGTTTCGGTCTAAATATGATTGTAAAACAAAACAATATACTTAATGGATTTTGATAAATTATATTCATTTCTGTTAATTGTTAAAAAAACCCTATAAACACGTCATAATTAAAACACGATTTTTAAAACCAGATGAGCGCGTTGTATCCTAACGAACTACACTGAGAAGTAAGACTGAAATAAACTCATTTTTTTTTTGTGTATGGCATCTCGCAGGTCAACCTATGAGGTTGTCGTCTGCTTAAACGGACTTGCCTGTGGTTGCCCTAATAAATTAAGGCCTCCAGCCAGGACTTAAACTTAAATACTAACTAAAACTAAGCGACAACGCTAAGGGCACCCCCTGTGGGGTACGGACCTCGGCTTAGGGCGTCGCTGGAAGAGGGCAGCAAGGGACTAGCTGGATCAGGATTTCTTTGATTTAGGGACGAATTTAAAGCTACAGGCTCAGCGGCGCGGGCTGGCTCGAGCAAGGGTCGGGAGGGGCGTGTATTTGGGCGTCGCGGCGGGCCTCGGCGGCGAGGACGGTAGGACGGCGATCGGGTTTTGGTCTGAAATAAACTCAAAGATCACAGTCTCTTTTAAAGTCCATACATAACCTTAGTCAGGCAATTTCGATATTTTTCATCATATATATATAAATATACTTACGACATTTTTCTTTCGGTATGCAAGTGCCATTTGCGGCACGTGCGTATCCCTGTCTGCAAGAACATCCTTTAATACAATATGCGGGGTCAATCCTGGGACAAGGTATCGGAAATCCTAATTGCGAACAATTCTTCGGTTGACAGTCACTGTTGGTACAGGCTGAATAAACTTCATCTTTCCCGCATACTGGCGCTGTTAAAATAATTTAATATTTATTTAAACATCCAAATACATACATATCTATATTTATGTCATTGACGATTCATATTTAATTAACGATTATTTGCATTAATGATAAACAGATTAACGGTATTGGCCAATATTTCATGTTGCTGTATTGTGATTATAACAAGTTTAATTGGTTTGTTATTCACAAAACACCTGTTATTTAACTAATTTACCGTGACGGTTATCGCTCGTGTACAAAGAGTAAGTACATGCATAAAAGAATACATTAAAAGTTATTTTTTACTGGTAAATATAAGATTTATAGTTAACTAACGCATTTAAATCTATACGGCGATATCCGAATCGTGATGTGTAATATATTGTTATTGTTTTAAATAATCCCCTGAGTAGGTAATGCGGTCAAACGTCAACAGATCCCTAAGCCACAAAGAAGTGCCGTCGTAAGAGTTGCAGAATAACGCATCGGCGAAACGGTTTCGTAATTTTAGTATTCGCTTAGTGGTTAATTTGTATGCTAAGTAATTACTTAGGTACTGAGGTTAGGAAAGCATAGAAAAACGGCATAAATCTATCTTATCCCCCCAAAAAAAAAACACGATGTAAATGTGTGAGCAGACAGGCAGGTATTATAAAAACTTACTGCAGTCTTCAGGAAGAACACATTTTCCTGTGTTACCATCGTAAAGGAAGCCTTCACGGCAATCACAACTGTTTTCTTTGCATTTTTCTTTGCATTCTACAGGGTGTTTCTTATTGCGATCGGAGCAATGTCTACCGCAGTTCACACCACAACCCGATACCGCATTAGGATCCCCACCGCACGAAGCTGGAAAATTTATAACATTAGTCTCTAGGGCGGAATTTCAGCTTTTATTTGCACAAAATACAAAACAAATTGACATTAAAACTATATATTGATTTCAGATAATTATTTTCCTTTAGGGATAAATAAGAATGAATATATCGTAATATAACGGTAATATTATGAAAACTCCATTAATATATTAGAATATAATGATGAACTGATAAACAGAACTCTTAACGATGTACAAGTACTATTCTAAGCAATAGAGGGGAAGATAAAAATATATGGCAGTAATAGGTACTTCTAGATTAAGTAAAACTGAAGTAGATAAAAGTCTAGGGAGTCTTCAAAATATTCATTAATTGAAGAATAACACTTATTAGTAAAATTCGCAGTTGTATTTAAAGTGCTCATACACACGCGTCAACGGCAGAGACGACTTGCCGCTTGTATATTTGATAATGTTGTCGACGGCTGCAGTTGTCACTGTCATTGTCGTGTGTCGAATAAGGCTATCCAATTAAATATAAATTTTAAAATTATACATCATTTACGTAAACATTAGTCGTAATATAATCATTTTTAGTACTCACGACATTTTTTTATAGGGATGCATTTTCCGCTGCTGTTTCTGGCGTATTCATTTTTACAAATGCAACCAGGCTTCCCAGGACAACGTGTTGGATCAGGTCCAGGGAGTGGACATGGCCGTGGAAACCCTACTTGCGAACAATTAAGTGGTCGGCAAGCCAAAGTTGGACATCGAGAGTAGATTTCGTGCTCTCCTTTACAGTTTTGTGCTGGAAGTAAGGAGGCAGAGGTAGACGGTAAGTATGCCTTTCTAATTGAGAAATGGCATTAATTATTAATGACGCAACTGAGCAATAACGTCACGGTACTTGATTGAAAGTAACTTATAAACTCCCAACTGCAAATACCTACTACGAGACCACAAGAAGTAAGTAAACATATTTAAATTGTGTTAAACGCGTGAACTGTCTCGGAGAACAGTTGTGGTGGACAAGGGTTGGGGCAAATATCGTACACCTCACTCGGTCCCGTATATTGTTACGTTATGTGCGTGGGCAGACTAAACTGACGCCAAAGAATAATCATCAGTTTTACAAAAAAGTAATCACTTACGACATTGATCCCTCGTCACACATATTCCTTCTTGGTTTCTGACAAAACCGTCAGCACATCGACAGCCTGCTTCACACTCAGGGTCACCGGGCTCTGGTGGTGCCGCACATCTGATTACACTCGGGTCAACATCGCATCGTTGAGGCGGACAGGGGGCGGGGCAAACGTCGTACACCTCATTCGGTCCAGTACATTGAGCTAGTGTAGAGAATTTGTGTTAATTATTGGACTGATACACGAAGAAGATCATAATTGATAACGTTGAAAAAAAAAGTTGAGGCTGTCAAAAAAGATCTAAGTATCTCATTGGCTACGATAATATAAAATCGTTTTATTTCATAAAAATAAAACAATATGACATCGTATTTTAAATAACCGTAATGAGATTTCTTACAGCAATACGCTTTATGAACAAAAGGGATTTGTAGCACTGACGCCAATAAATCGTGAGATTTACAAAAAAGAAATCACTTACGACATTGATCTCTCGTAACACAAATACCGTCAGGGTTTCTCACAAAACCGTCAGCACATCGACAGCCTGGCTCACACTCAGGGTCACCAGGTCTTGGAGGGGGCATGCAATCAATCAGTGTCTCGTCCACATCGCAGCGACGGGGAGGACAAGGGGCGGGACAAATGTCGTACACTTCATTCGGATTCGTGCATTGAGCTGTTCGTTAAAAATATAGTAACTCGACCTTTAAGATGCAGAGTTCTAATATATTAAAAAAAAAACACAACGTTTTTGTCATTCCTGTTTTGAAAGGCGTCACGTTTATTTGATTTGCACGCTTATTCCGCATTCCTGACCGTGGAGTTATAGACTAAACAAGTCCGACATAACCCTACGACCTCCCCGAAGTAGGTGAATCAATCGATTCGGAAATCCGTACGACACAATCAAGAAATAATAAACATTATATTAACGTCAAGTTTTTTCTACTTACGACAGTCGCTCTCAAGCACACAGTCTCCCTCAGCATTTCGTAAGTATCCGTCACTACATCGACAGCCAGGTTCACAATCATCATCTTCTATTGCAAGACACGATACTGCAGCTATATTCACACCACATAGACGGGGTGGGCAACCAGAGAAACATGGGTCTAAGGTTTCATTCTTGGCACAATCATATTCTGGAAATTATTTTGTAATAAATATATATATAAATATATCTTTAAATTAAACCTAAGAGTAATAGCTCGAGTCTGCTGTCTCTTTGTTCAAGTTCAGAATCGAATCGGAAATCGAGAATAGAATGTTTTCGAAATTCGAAAATGTTATTTTAGCTCAAACTTGTTTTGCAACTTTACACTAATTCGAACCAAGTTCGATATGATCGAGAACTCGAAGATGCTATTTGATCGTTAAAGTTCGATTTGGGGTTTCTTTTCAACCACAACATAAATCGATTTCCTGTTACCAAAACACCAAAATACTTACGACATTCGTCCTCAGGGATACAAATACCAGCTCTGTTTTTAAGAAAGCCGTCTGCGCATCTACAACCAGGTTTGCAGTCACTAGAACCAGGTTTAGGTGCAGGGGCACAAAGAATCAGAGCTTTGTCGATCCCGCATTCCCTTGGCGGACATGGATTCGGACAGAGGTCATAGATTTCATTAGGATTCTTACATTTGTGATGAGCTGGAACGAAATAATAAAATATACTTTTAAATAAACACAAGTGCTTTACATTCTTACGTTTAAATTAGATAACTAATAGTACTATTCTGCTATCTATTCTGTTAATATTTTGTTTATGTATTTATGTATTACACTACGTTAGAACAGGTTATACCTAAGTTGTTTTACTAGAGTAACCAGCTATCATAAATAGCATGTAAATTAAACGAAGTTTCGAAATATTCTAATTACAATACTTTAAATTTACTTACGATTACTATGACCACTTTTTTCGGGATAGGGACCAGCGAGATCGGTTCCTAAATAATTGAGATTTGTTTTATTGTCTACCTTTGAAGTTAATTTTAAAACCAAACATACACGTTTTTTTTATGTACTCAGTTTGGATTTCGACTCGCTCAGGATATTTACTAACATCACCTTATTTATGAATTTCAAAAACCGTATTTTCTCCCTTATAGTTGATTGATACCAGTTATTTTTAATTTATTTATATATATTATTTTTTAAACATATTTGGACAAAAAATTGCTCAGGATAAAATAACAATAACATCGGCTTGTTAATCAATTTTAAAAGCCATATTTTACACAGAACTGAAGTCTACATAAATCCATTCAACAAACATGTTTGTTTACATAGCTGAATTTCATCGTCATGTAACGAGATATACCGTACCTTCAGAGGGCGTTATCAAAACCGTGTTCGCCACTATGGCTAGTACCACGAGCGGCTTCCACATTATCACTAACAGCTCTGTCTGGGGTGCTTATCAAGGCATTTTACCTCTTATATACCTCATATATACACGACTTCATGCACTTGTTTCAATATGGAAGGTATAAACCAACAATGATCCAGTCACCATAATCACTTACTTATTGTAATATTTTTTTCTATCTTTTGCATTTTTTATATTGAATACCTGTAACACTCTTGTAATTTTTCCATAGTTAGGAATGTACGTGAACAATTGAATGATTAATTATAATTTATTGAGACTGTTGAAGTTTAATAGGTAAATAAAATAAAAAACAATTCACTGCAAACAGATAGTCTTTCTTTACATGGCGGTTTTTTCAGTATATTAGGTTTCTACGGTGAACTTGCATTGATTGTAAAGTGTTAGTGGATTACACAATAATACAAAATTTGTAAAAAAAAAAACTTTCATTTTTATTAATTTCTTAAATTCAAGCTAATAAATAAAACCGTTCGCCATATCATTGTACTTAGTTTAATTAACACAAATCGATACGATAAGTTATTTGAATTCGTGTATCGACGTAATATCGTTTTTTACGGCCCACGATTCGAAGATTTGAAAAATAATTGGTAAGCGTTTTGAGTGTTTTGTAATAAAATAACAGCAACCTCTAATTTTATTTTAATTTGGTTGCTTTTTTACTTTAGCCTCTTAAATGGTGTTCTCAGTTCCTTTTTTACCTAATAAAGTTTATCATTTTCACCAGACTACGAAGCAGTTATCTGTTAATAAACCATTACAATGTGTGAAAAAACGAGTGTTTATTTATCATAATACTGTCATATGTCCTAATGGTGGCTACAGAAGGGGAATGTGTTTCTGCCCGGCAGGAGAATATGGTAAAGGCCCTGCACTTTGGGCACAAAAAAAAACTTGATATATGGGCAATCAATCAATCGCAGGGCATAAACATATGGGCTTTGCTAAACGTGATTTAATATAGTGCTTCATGTAAAATAGTGCTTGTGGCGAACTACATAAATACTCTGTAAATATTCTTTGTAAATACTCTTTAAGAAAGAAATATTAACTTTGCAACTTGTCAAGATTTGAAAATTCAGTTCTTCCTGTCACACCTATTATTCTCGCCTTTTTTATATATTTTTTTTATTATTCTATTATACCTTTGTATTTTTTCGTTGGCTAATAAGAAAGTAACAGCAGAGCACCCTACAAAATGAAATTATATCCTACCGAAATCATTTCATCTAAAGTCTAAAGGTCGCCAAGACTTATGACACTGTTAAAAAGTTATTAGATTTCAGAACTCTACAAGGCCTAACTCCACTAGCCTTACATCTTGGTCAAAATTAATGGCTTGGCGACGACGATGACGTGCTATTTAACTATGACAGAAAGTTAAAGACCAATGGCTTAATTTCTTACCATAAGCGATAACTTTTTAAAAATGAAAGCGTTATGTAAGTCTTGGCAATCATCTTTACATGATTTTATTGGTGGGTTACATCATAGTAGGGAACCCTTTCCACGCGAGTTACCGGTTTAAAAAAAAAAAAACTAACTTGGTATTTATTGTTCTTCTATGATAAATAGGGTGAATAAATAATTAGATTAAGACCCAACATTTAACTTTAAGGTATAATTCGCTAATCAAATGGTACACTTGTCGGGGGTGCGGCGAATGTACGCGTTTCTCCTGCGCCCATTTCATGGTGGTGGAAGAAACCGTAGGGTTTTTGGGTTTTTAGTCGGAAGAGTTCGACATTACCCTCCATTCTCCCCAGACGGAGAGCATCGCAAGAGGGTTTACCCACAGAAAAATAGGTTCTAATGATACAAGGTTTGTAGAAAATAACTCTTGCAGTTATAGAATCAATAAAATATATTTCCTTTATCTTATATTTAAATATTTCATATGGCGTTTTACATTGTGTTTAAATACGTTAAACGAAAACAGTGGTGGCCCAGTACGAGTTCCAGGACGTAGGTTTGGACCCAGACAGGCGCTATACTTTGTGTACATTATTTCTTCACCACTGCTCTCAAAACGGTAAAGGAAAGCATCGTGAGGAAACCGGCATGTCTTAGAACCAAAAATTCGAAGACATGTGACATCTAGCACATCGCGCACTGGGCCCGCGTGGTGGATTACGGCCCGCTCCCTCTCACAGAGAGGAGGCCTGTGTCCCAGCAGTGGGAACATAATAGGTTGATTATACGTTATGTCGGGTATTTTACTTAAAATAACCAAATCAGGAATACTTGCACTAAATACACAGTTTTCACCTTTCTGGTTTTGCTAACCCATTCAAGGTACATTCATTCCTCAGCACTTTTTATTTTTATAATCTTTCCCGCTATTTAATTTAGTTTTTGAACTGGAGTACCACTTGAGCTATTGAAGATGATACTACATACATCACTTAAACAAACAAGTTACCAGTCGGTCAGTTCTTTTTGAAGCACCACATAACTTTTTATTCACCCCACATTCCAAGTTGAAATTAAAGATATAATTGCTAACTTAAAATCTAAGAATTCTTCGGGATGGGACGGTATCTCCACGTTTTTCATAAAGAGAGCAGTAGATTCCCTTATTGCACCACTAGCACACTTATGTAATGCTTGCTTTTCAAAAGGAGTCTTTCCAGATGCGCTTAAAAAATCCGTCACTGTTCCTATATATAAAGCAGGAGACAAATCTTTGGTGTCGAATTATAGACCAATCTCTCTACTACCAAGTTTTTAAAAAATTCTTGAAAAACTAATAAATAAGAGATTAAAACACTACCTGGAAACACATAAACTTCTCTCTGGTAATCAGTTTGGGTTCAGAGAAAAAATATCAACCGCCGATGCTCTTCACAAACTAACTTCGTATGTGGTCGAAAACATGGATAAGGGACAGAAGACTCTAGGTATATTCCTAGACCTAGCAAAGGCTTTCGACACCATCTCTGTGCCCATCCTCCTGAACAAACTCGAGACCTTGGGAATACGAGGGATACCTCTCCAACTTTTCAAAGATTACTTGACAAACCGAAAACAGGTTCTAAAAATTGATAACTGTGTAAGCCATGAGGAAAACGTTACCTTTGGAGTACCTCAAGGCAGTGTAATGGGTCCTCACTGACGGTGAGCCGCATACGGCGCCTCGGCCTGGAGGTGGCCCTCAACAAGTCGGAGGCCATGGTGTTTCATGGCCCCCGGCGGGCGCCGCCAGCCGGATCACACATTGTGGTCGGGGGGGTCCGGATCGCTGTCGAGCCCACCATGAAATACCTGGGATTGGTGCTCGACAGCCGGTGGGACTTCGGACCCCACTTCCGGCGGCTGGCGCCCAAGTTGTTGGGCGCGGCCGGGGCGCTAGCAACGCTGCTTCCCAATCTGGGGGGCCCGAGCGCCGCCTGTAGGCGGCTCTATATGGGGATCGTGCGATCCATGGCGCTCTACGGAGCGCCGATCTGGGCGTCTGACCTGACGGCCGGCAGCATAGCTGTCCTGCGCAAGCCGCAGCGGGCGATGGCCGACAGAGTCATTCGGGGGTATCGCACGATCTCCTTCGAGGCGGGTTGTGCACTGGCCGGATCACCGCCCTGGGACCTGGAGGCGAAGGTGCTCGCGTCACTGTACCGGTGGCGCGAGGCAGCGCGGGAGCGGGGCGAGCGACCGATGCAGCAACAAATCGAGCAGCATCGGTTGCAGCTCCGCGAGGTCCTGGTGGCGGAATGGCGGGTGAGGCTGTCACGCCCTACCGCCGGCCTCAGCACCATCGAGGCGATCCGGCCAGTGCTCGACCGCTGGCTCGGGAGAAGGCACGGCTCCCTGACGTTTCGGGCGACGCAGGTGCTCTCGGGGCATGGTTGCTTCGGGAAGTACCTGTGTCGCATAAACAGGGAGCCGGACGCCCGGTGTCACCACTGCGTCGAATGCCGGGAGGACAGGGCGCGGCACACGCTGGCAGAGTGTGCCGCTTGGGAGGAGCCACGCCGTGCCCTCATCACCGAAGTAGGCAACGACCTGTCGCTGCCGGCCGTCGTGAACGCGATGGTCGGCGGCGCAGAGTCCTGGGACGCAGTGGTCTCCTTTTGCGAAACGGTCATCTCGCAGAAGGAGGCTGCGGAAAGGGAGAGAGAGATCTCGACTCTCGACCCGGCCCGCAGCAGACGCACCGGGCGTCGGAGGAGGGCGGACAACGCCCTCTTCCGGCCCCCCTAAATGGGTCCAGGGGCGACGGATTCGGGGACATCCGTCGCCCCCCAACATCAGGACCCGAGAAGGCGGCGCGCGTAGTGTTCCGCGTGCGCCGCTCACAGACGTTGCGGGGGGAGTACACCTCACTCCCCCCGCCCGAGACGGGGCCCGCGCAAGCGGGCCGGCACCAGCCGGGGTTGTGGAAGAATAATGTGTTCCCGCGACCCCGGCGTAGGTGTGAGATGGAACACCGGGGTGGTTTTTAGTCAGTAAGAGTCTGACAGACCCCTCCGCCCGCCCCAGGGCGGAGGACATCCATGAGGATTTTCCACCCCGGGAACAAAAAAAAAAAAAAAAAAAGTGTAATGGGTCCTACGTTGTTTTTAATCTATGTTAATGACCTCTGCAATTTGCTTTTACATTTAATAAAATGGTCAAATAATAACATTTGCAGATGACACAGTATTATTGTTCAGCTACAACACGTGGAAAGATGTAACCGAATCAGCAAATAAAGGCTTTGCTTTAGTAACCTCATGGCTGGACAATCATTTGTTGACTCTTAATCTTGACAAAACACAATTTATTACATTCACAATTAACGGCAGAACTCAACCTATTCCTAATTCTATAATTATACAAACTCACTATTGCAACAATCCAAGTACCTGTGGATGTAACCCAATCAACTGAACTAATTCTATTAGATATCTCGGTGTGATAGTAGACCAAAACTTAAACTGGAAAGAACACGTCATGAAAGTAAGTAATCGCGCAAGACAGTTAATTTATATTATTAAAACAATTTGAAATGCATGTGACATTAAGCTACTTATAAAAATCTATTTAGCACTATGTCAGTCTATACTAATATACGGTTTGAATGTATGGGGAGGAACTTCAAAAACCTCCATGTTGCTCGTCGAAAGAGGTACCCATGGTAAAGAAAAGTACACGTATCCGACACACCTACTGTACTCGGAATTGGGAGTCCTCTCGGTACGAAAACTCTGAAATTGAAACATCTTGATGGGCAAACATGTAACAAGACTATAGATAAATATTTGAAAACACTGGACTACAACAGCACCGAAAATCTACTCACAAAGTTGGAATAAACAGGGTACATAAATAATAAAGCACACATGACTGCAAGCATACAGAAACACATACACATATACATTCACCTATACCCAAACACAAAACAACACAGATAATAATTCCAATTATGTAACTTAATTAATATAACTGCACTATGGTTTGTTACCTATACATCAAAATGTAATCAAATTACATAACTGGGCTTGTAACTGGAACCTTGTGGAATTCTGATGATCTAAAGTTGAGGAAGACTATCCGCTCGTGATACAGTTTTAAACTAGTACGAGGGGATAGGGCGAATCAATCCAAAGACAACCAAACCATTTTTTCTTTTTTTTTCTTTTACAATCTACCATTCCAAACCAGCCCAAATTGTATTGTAAAAATATCTTTAAACGATTTTGTCTGTCCTGGGCTTATCATTAGGTTTTTATTAAGATACTCTATACGGTTGTCTCATATTCATGAATAAATAAATTATTATTATTATCTCCTTTATTATATTTTACAAACTTATAAATTACATTTTTAAATATTTTTTAAAAAATCTGAAAAAAAATTATTAAAAAACATTTAAAAATATAAAAAATAGTATCCCACCGGTATCGGGAACAGGGTCCAAGCTACCGGCGGTCAGGGCTCCAGAGAGAGGAACCTCCTGACAATGCGAGCCGTGTCCAGAAGTACCGCTTTCTGAATCACGCCCTTGATCCAGCTGCCCAACGAGAGCCTCCTCAGGTGTTTGTCGAGGCTCTTGGCTATTAAGCCATTGGCTGTCACGACTATCGGCACAATGATTGCTGAGTCCACAACCCACATGTCGACAACCTCGCGAGCCAAATCAAGATACTTGATTTCTTTATCGTTCTCGGCTTTCACGAGGTTACAGTCATGCGGGACCGTTATGTCAACAATCATTGTGCGCCGCTGTACTCGATCCACCACCACTATATCAGGCTTATTGGCAATAATAGTCCTGTCAGTGGTGATGGATCGATCCCAGTGCAATGTGATATTTCCATTTTCGAGAACTGGGTCGGGCACGTACCTGTAGTACGGCACTTCCGATTCCACAAGGCTGTATTTCAGAGCAAGTTGCTGATGGATAATCCTGGCCACAAGGTTGTGTCTATGCAAGTACTCTTCGTTAGCCAGACGAGAACAACCGGAGATAATGTGTCTTATTGATTCCCCCGGACGGTGACATGCCCGACAGATGTCAACCGTGCCGTCTTTCACAATAAATCTCCGGTAATGGTTCGTCATCATAACTTCGTCCATAATTGCACAGACAAAACCTTCGGTTTCTCCAAAGAGGTCACCGAAACGCAGCCAGGCTACGGACGCTAGAAAATCTACATCGGGTCCATGTAGGGCCCGGAAAAAGCGCCCGTGAAGCTCCTTACTCTGCCATACTTCCATGCGATCATTAGTGTCAAGCACTACAGGTTTGCGCCAGTTCTCTTTAGCCAAGGAGAGCGGGGTGAGGCCCTTGTCCACCGCGACCACATCACGATGCATCCCCACGTCGGCTTCTAGGAAATATTCCCTGAGACTGCATATCTCGCGATTGTGTAGGGTCTTAGCGTTTAAAAAGCCTCGACCACCACACTTTCGCGGGATATACAGTCTCATTACCGATGATCGTGGGTGATGCATTCGGTTTGCAGTCAGCAGTGTACGGACCCTCCTATCCAGGGCGTCGAGTTCGGTTTGAGTCCATTTGAGTATGCCGAAAGAGTACATCAAAACTGGCATGACCCAACCGTTATCGGCGCGCACCTTGTTTCCGCCTGACAGAAGACTATTTAACACTTTCTTCAGGCGGCCAAAGAAGCGCTCCTTCAACGATTGCTTCATGTCAGTACCATTGATGCCCAACGCTTCCGACATACCCAAATACTTTTAGGTTTCGGATGCGGAGAGGGCTCTGACTTTTATGGAATCCGAGAGTTGGGTTCCCACGGATTCCACAATCTCCCCTCGCTTTACATGCATGACCACACATTTGTCCATACCAAATTCCATCCTGATGGCGCTACTGAAAGTTTCAGTTACTTTCAGTAGCTCCATTAATTGCAAATTGTTGGAGGCAAAGATTTTTAGATCATCCATGTACAGAAGGTGAGATATAACCTGACCACCTCTCCTCAGCCGATAGCCTAGACCTGAAACCTCCAGCAGTGTGCTTAGAGGATTCAAGGCTAAGCAGAACCAAAGCGGGCTCAAACTATCGCCCTGAAATATGCCTCGCTCGATCCTTATCGGCTCGCTATTCCTCAGGATATTCCGACATCCTGGATAGCGAAGGACCGTCCTCCATCGCCCCATATATGACATCAAGAAGGTGCGCAGAGTTGCATCTACTTTATACAACTCCAGCACCCTCATGAGCCACGTATGTGGCACCGAGTCATAGACCTTCTTGTAATCTATCCAACATGTCGACAGATCCTTTCGGGAACGACGAACCTGTTGGCTAATGTCCATATCAATGAGGAGTAGCTCCTTAGTACCGCGGGACCCGTTCCTACATCCATTTTGAGAGGCAGACATGATGAAGTTGGTGTCTATATGTTTGTTAATTTTAGCTCTCAAAATGGATGTAAGCACTTTATAGACCGTCGGTAAACACGTGATCGGCCTATAATTTTTGGGTTCCGCGGTGCTACCTGATTTATGGAGCAGGTGGGTAACTCCTGTTGTTAGGAACTGGGGTAGCGAACCAAACTCCAAAGCCGTCTGGTACTGAGCCGCCAAGCGAGCGTGCGATCTTGTGATCCATTTGATCCAAAAGTTCTGCAGTCCGTCTGGCCCTGGAGACTTCCAGTTAGGCAACGGACGGACTGCACGAGCTACATCTTGGGGGCAGATGGTAATAGCCCCCATTTCTGGTATTGGATTGCAGGCTCGCTCGACTTCCCGAGTCCAGTCACCTTCGGTGTGACTGACAGGCACCGACCAGATGCTGCGCCAGAAAGAACACATGGCATCATCATCTGGCAGGCACGTGTCAGCCACACCTTGGTTCGGTCGCTCCCAACCCCTATAAACCCACCTTTCATCGCTCTGGAAGGTGCGATTCTGAGTGTATCGCTCTAGTCGCCGCTTATACCTACGAATACGGTTAGCCCATGCATACACTTTCTGCTTCAGGAAGTCGATGCGCTCTGTGACGCAGGACAGATAGTTCTGGGAGCTTATATCAGTCCCTGAGAACGCCCGCCTCACAAAGCGCATCACTCTTGGACGAGTATTGCCGTCTCTGAAGCAGATTAGTTTGCCGATGAGCGCTCTGGCCCCACCAATACGGTGTTCAATTCTGCACTGCCAGGCTGGTACGGTTGGTTTCGGTCGCGTAGCTCTAGAGTCATTGGGAAATTTGACGTGAGCTACACGACATGCCGCTACAGCCGCGCAGTACAGAATCGAATGAGTATCGGTGAGGTCTTCGCAGTCATCAAAATAGTTTGATAACTGCGAATCCAGGAGCGCCACCAGCGCCCTATTTTTGTTATGCATGGGCAAACGAGGTAAGCGTGGTCTAAGTTCGGGCGACATGAACCGATATTCCCGAATCGCACACTCCAAAGCATTCCTCAATTCCTCATTGCACTGGGTACTTACATTTGTAGCCCTATCATCACTTCCTTCGTCAGCTTGATCAGTGTTGGACTGTGGTAGTACCACAACAGTCTGCGACGGGGGGGCGATGACACGGCTACTCTGCATTTCATTTCGCAGGTGATCAAGCACAGTGTCATCCAACATATGATTACGTTGGATGACCCGCACCTGATCCGACAGTCGTTGTGCCGAAACGTTGACAGCTGGCTCAAGCACCTGAAAAAGAGAGAGCATCCGAACACGGTACGCGGTCAGATTATTTCCCCCCTCTGTAGCCCCATAGTATGAGCGCATGACGTTTTCATTGATGGATCGTGTCCATCTCATGCGCTGCACACTTCCGCCGGGAGCTGGGACCCTATCAGAGGCCGGTGGGCCTCGAGGTCCTAAGCCGTCCGGCGGCCGGCGTCCTCCTCGTCGACGAGCAGGTGGTGGCGTCGTGGGCGGGGAGAAATACTCGTCGCTCGAGCTCGACGCAACTACCGCGGCTGGTGTCGTCACAGCGCTTACAGTAGCGCTGGGTACCGGCGGCGGCGAGGCGGAGCTGAGCGATGAGTCCGGAGGTGGTGGGCGTGCTTGACGTGCGGCTGATCTTGTCAACATAGTTTCCTCATTTCAATTTCGTCAGATCTTGTTCATGTTATTTTTATCGGAGGTGACATCTGTCATGTCACCTCCGATTCTGTAGTTTTTGAATAAATTTGTTACATTTTGATGTGTTATGGTCTAATTTTTGGTTTTAAAGTAATTTTAAATTTTCAGGATTCGTTTCTATTGAAAGACTATTGTAAGACTTGGTCAAAATTATTTTCAGTAATATTATTAGTTAAAATTTGAAATTCAGACGTTTTGTTGACACGGTGTTGCCATAGTATTTATTATTATTATTCCATTATTAACAATTTTCCTTTTCCGAGTTTTAGTAGACTATTCCAAAACAGCAGTTACATTATGGTCATGGATCAACAGGATCCAACGAATACAAAATTTAGTGATATTTGTTACCTCAGCGAAACATGTTTACGTACAATCCTGCATTCAACACTATGTCGTCAAATAAAAATAAATAAATGGAGTCATGGTCGGCTTTGAAAATATGTGTAAGTAAGTGCCAATTTGGATAGCCGCGAATTTTATTATCGTACAGATTTTTTTACAGCAGCTACTTTTTCGATGCCGATGGACTCATCCTCAAAAACCAATGGAATTTCCACACTGTGGTTAGATTCCTACTATACCCATATTCTAAGCCTTTCTTGCCCCCTGTTAATATGAAACGATCTTGTTGAATTTTAAATCAGTTAATTCTTTTATTATTTCTTTTGTCTACTCATGTCTGTAGATAAACACATTTTTAAACTTTTGAAGCAATTAAATAATTAAAATGTTGCCAATGACGCATTTTTGTGCCCGGTTGATGGCAATAGGCTCGCCTCCTATTACATGGGACTTAAACTGGTGGAATGTGGGCGTACTATAGGTACACCTCTGCCTAACGCTTTTGGGATTACAGACGTGATGTTATGTTATGATGCATTTAACAATCTACAAATTATTGTATAGTAATAAATATTAATAATAATAATGGCAACACCGTGTCAATAAAACGTCTGAATTTCCAATTATAATATCAGTGAAACCTGAAAATTGATACTTACTTTAAAACCAAAGTAGAGACCATAAGACATAAAAATGTAACAAATTTAATCAATAACTACAGAATCGGAGGTGACATGACAGATGTCATCTCCGATAAAAATAACATGAACACGAAATACACTGACGAAACCACTCCACCTGCTCGTCGACGAGGAGGACTCCGCTTAGGACCTCGAGGCCCACCGGCCTCTGATAGGCTCCCAGCTCCCGGCGGAAGTGTGCAGCGCATGAGATGGACACGATCCAAGAATGAAAACGTCATGCGCTCGTACCATGGGGCTACAGAGGGGGGAAACAATCTGACCGCGTAACGTGTTCGGATGCTCTCTCTTTTTCAGGTGCTTGAGTCAGCTGTCAACGTTTCAGCACAGCGACTGTCGGTTCAGGTGCGGGTTATCCAACTTAATAATATGTTGGATGACACTGTGCTTGATCACCTGCGAATTGAAATGCAGAGTAGCCGTGTCATCGCCCCCCCGTCGCAGACTGTTGTGATACTACCACAGTCCAACACAAATCAAGCTGAAGCTGCGGGAAGTGATTATAGGGCTACAAACGTAAGTACCCAGTGCAATGAGGAATTGAGGAGTGCTTTGGAGTGTGCGATTCGGGAATATCGGTTCATGTCGCCCGAACTTAGACCACGTTTACCTCGTTTGCCCATGCATAACAAAAATAGGGCACTGGTGGCGGTGCTGGATTCGCAGTTATCAAACTATTTTGATGACTGCGAAGACCATACTCATTCGATTCTGGACTGCGCGGCTGTAGTGGCTTGTCGTGTAGCTCATGTCAAATTTGCCAATGACTCTAGAGCTACGCGACCAAAACCAACCGTACCAGCTTGGCAGTGCAGAATTGAGCACCGTATTGGTGGGGCCAGAGCGCTCATCGGCAAACCAATCTGCTTCAGGGACGGAAATACTCGTCCAAAAGTGATGCGCTTTGTGAGGCGGGCGTTCTCAGGGACTGATATAAGCTCTCAGAACTATATGTTGTGCGTCACAGAACGCATCGACTTCCTGAAGCAGAAAGTGTATGCATGGGCTAACCGTATTCGTAGGTTTAAGCGACGAGTAGAGCGATACACTCAGAATCGCACCTTCCAGGGCGATAAAAGGTTTATAGGGGTTGGGAGCGACCGAACCAAGGTGTGGCTGACACATGCCTAGCAGATGATGATGCCATGTGTTCTTTCTGGCGCAGTATCTGGTCAGTGTCTGTCAGTCACACCGAAGGTGATTGGGCTCGGGAAGTCGAGCGAGCCTGCAATGCAATACCAGAAATGGGAGCTATTCCCATTTGCCCTCAAGAACTGTAGCTCGTGCAGTCCGTCCGTTGCCTAACTGGAAGTCTCCAGGCTCGGACGGGCTGCAGAACTTTTGGATCAAATGGTTTACAGGATCGCACGCTCGCTTGGCGGCCCAGTACCAGACGGCTTTGGAGTTTGGTTCGCTACCCCGGTTCCTAACAACAGGAGTTACCCACCTGCTCCATAAACCAGATAGCACCTCGGAACCCAAAAATTATAGGCCGATCACGTGTTTACCGGCGGTCTATAAAGTGCTTACATCCATTTTGATAGCTAAAATTAACAAACATATAGACACCAACTCCATCAAGTCTGCCTCTCAAAATGGAAGTATGAATGGGTACCGTGGTACTAAGGAGCTACTCCTCATTGATATGGCCATTAGCCAACAGGTTCGTCGTTCCCGAAAGGATCTGTCGACATGTTGGATAGATTACACGAAGGCCTATGACTCGGTGCCACATACGTGGCTCATGAGAGTGCTGGAGTTGTATAAAGTAGATGCAACTCTGCGCACCTTCTTGATGTCATGTATGGGGTGACGGAGGACTGTCCTTCGCTATCCAGGATGTCGGAATATCCTGAGAAATAGTGACCCGATAAGGATCGAGCAAGCCATATTTCAGGGCGATTGTTTGAGCGCGCTTTGGTTCTGCTTAGCCTTGAATCTTGTAAGCATACTGCTGGAGGATTCAGGTCTAGGCTATCGAGGAGAGGTGTTCAGGTTATATATCACCTTCTGTACATGGATGATCTAAAACTCTTTGCCCTCAACAATTTACAACTGATGGAGCTACTGAAATTAACTGAAACTTTCAGTAGCGCCATCAGGATGGAATTTGGTGTGGACAAATGTGCGGTCATGCATTTAAAGCGAGGAGAGTTTGTGGAATCCGCGAGAACCCAACTCTCGGATTCCAAAAACCTTAGAGCCCTCTCCGCATCCGAAACATATTTGTATTTGGGTATGTCGGAAGCGTTGGGCATCAATGGTACTGACATGATGCAATCGTTGAAGGAGTGCTTCTTTGGCCGCCTGATGAAAGTGTTAAATAGTCTTCTGTTAGGCGGAAACAAGGTGCGCCCTTTTAACGGTTGGGTCATGCCAATTTTGATGTACACTTTCGGCATACTCAAATGGACTCAGACCGAACTCGACGGCCTGGATAAGAGGATCCGTACACTGCTGACTGCAAACTGAATGCATCAACCACGGTCATCGGTAATGAGACTGTATATCCCGCGGAAGTGTGGAGGACGAGGCTTTTTTAACACTAAGACCCTACACAATCGCGAGATATGCAGTCTCAGGGAATATTTCCTAGAAGCCGACGTGGGGATGCATCATGATGTGGTCGCGGTGGACAAGGGCCTCACCCCGCTCTCCTTGGCTAAAGAGAACTGGCGCAAAACTGTAGTGCTTGACACTAATGATCGCATGGAAGTATGGCAGAGTAACGAGCTTCACGGACGCTTGATCTACATCGGGCCCTACATGGACCCGATGTAGATCTTCTAGCGTCCGTAGCCTGGCTGCGTTTCGGTGACCTCTTTGGAGAAACCGAAGGTTTTGTCTGTGCAATTATGGACGAAGTTATGATGACACAACGTGTACGTGTACAGGTACGTGCCCGACCCAGTTCTCGACAATGGAAATATCACATTGTACTGAGATCGATCCATCATCACTGACAGGACTATTATTGCCAATAAGAGCCTCAACAAACACCTGAGGAAGCTCTCGTTGGGCATCTGGATCAAGGGCTTGATTCAGAAAGGGGTACTTCTGGACACGGCTCGCATTGTCAGGAGGTTCCTCTCTCTGGAGCCCTTACCGCCGATAGCTTGGACCCTGTTTCCGATACCGGTGGGATCCATTTTTTTTTAATTTTAAATGATTTTTTTTTTATATTTAAAAATGTAATTTATAAGTTTTTAAACGTAATTAAAGGAGATAATAATAAAATCGTTTATTTATATAAAAGGGACACATTTACAATAATACCATATAAATTAAAAATAACACAGTTCCTAATTTGCATGAACTTGGGAATATAGCAACTTTTTTACACACGTTAATAACTCATAAGTTGAATTGAAAAAGCCTCCTCATTAACTCTTTATTAAAATATGAGATATGGTTTATCCGTCGTTAACCGTCTTCTTAAAAAGGAGGAAGTTCTCAATTCATCGGGTTTTTATTATTTATCTACACACTCAAACTATGTACAGACGATAATTTTTTTTATAGACAGTATTTCATGAATATTTGACGCGACAGTTTTTACTGAAATAAAATCACTAAGTTATAACTTACCGTCGTCTGATTTGTCTCCCATTCCATATTCGTTAATGGTGTATTTAAGGCTCTGTATGATCTCGCTTACATATGGTGGATTCTTGGAGCCAATGCCCTCAAGCCCAGTGGTCGAGTTATTAAATTGCCTGTACAACAAAATTATTTCATAGTCAGGTTATGCATGGCGGTTATAGTCTTCGCAAGCAAAGCAACTTAATTCAGATTAAAAGCTTACTGCTATAAGAGTGGTGGCAGGCCCCCTGAGGGTCCCCGTTCACTTCTGTAATAGGACAATATTTGACAAAAAGTGTTAAAAAATCAGGTTTCTAGTGAAGTGTTAAGCGATTTTAAACCATCTGCGATGCAACTATTTGCCACCTGCAAACTGTTATGGTACGGGTCAACAACAATATACGCGTAGAACTTTGTCGACGGCGGATGTCGACGTGTGTCGCTCGTGTGTAATCCCACTTACAGGGAGAAGGAGGCTTTTGAGTTGCAGTGGGACAAAACAGTCCTTGCAGAAGTTAATGTTGAGCTTACCATCTCCGAGAACATCTTTAATATGTTTGCTACTGATATGTTGAATTTCGGTATATGCATATGTACTTTCTAATATTTAAGACTATAGGCTAGGCTGATATTGTGTACTGGGATTTTTAATTTTTCTTAGCAATTCCTTAATTTCATAAATCAAATTTGGTAGGAAATTGACCAAACTGAATCTCCCACCTCTGTATTTTAGCTTCAGGTTAAACATAACATCATAACATCACGCCTTGTTTCCCCGAAGGGTTAGGCAGAGGTTTACCTATAGGACACCCACATTTCGCCGGTTATGTTTAAGTCCCGTGTAACAGGGGGCGAGCCTATTGCCATCAACCGGGCACAAATCCAGATTCCGGGCTGCTACTGAGAAATTCCAGATAGATAAACCCAATAACACGTTGCCCGACCTGGGAATCGAACCCAGGACCTCATGCTCAGCAGTAGCGATTGCGACCACTAGACCAACGAGACAGTCCAGCTACAGGATCTAGAAAAAGAAAACATAAATTACGGTACCCGGGTCGTGGAAATCGAGTTTTGGAAAAAAATCGACTTTGGAGAACATCTCGGTCACTTAAGACTGCGCAACAGTCTCTTTTCAATGGTTGATATCTCATATACCCTAGAATGCTCTTTAGATAAATACTTACTGTCCGTGCCAGACTGACCATTGTTTGTGTTACATGAACTCAATTCAATGGCCCAGACTAAAGAATACTAGAGTATTATTCGAAGAGATATGAGGAACAGGGTGTAAAGTTCAGTCATACTCTTTAGAAAAGGGAGGATCCTCCGACCAGATGGATGTCGTATCTGGTGGGCAACTACCCAACGTTTGATGTCGGGAAGTTGTATATATGCTATCTGCGCGGTAAACTCTGCTTGCGCGATGCAGGATTTGTCTGACGTCAGTGTGATGCGTTTTGTTCGCATGTGGCGGTGTAGATGCCGCCACATATTGACGTGTAAAATTCTTTGTACAAACCTTTGTCCGGCGAGACGAAGTCTTTCATGGTTGTGGTGCTGCTGGTTCAAACGGTTTCTCCTAATTCCCCTGAATAATATTATTTTGTTAATTTTCGTTAATTCATATTTCAGTATTTCATTTATCTTTAAATATTGCGTTTATTTAAATAATAAATCTGACCTGGAAAGCTTCGGCGTTCACCGGTACCAAACTTTCCAATGATAACAATGTGCTTGGTTTTACGTAATGTTGGAAACGATTATTCGTGTATTGTGTCACCTGTGTAAAATGATCTATTTTGTGAATATGCTTCTTATTTGTATCACGTAAACTTTAATACTTATTTATGAACCAACTCACGTCACTATTAATCTTTTGTGCTGCTTCCGAGGAACTAAAATTAAGATTTGCTGGTCCCATTCCGAATAACTGTGTTGTTCTCTGAATGAAATCGTCAGTAAGTACGTAGCCTTGATTAGTGTATATTTTACAGAACAAATTGTATTCAATATCAGGATATACAGCAGTGAGTAACGCAGAGATTTTCGGGAAGAGACAGCGGACCTGTAAAAAACTTTGGCTTGTGGGTGTTTTTTTTTTAATTTTTTTTTTCCATAGTCCTCTCTTTGAGTCGTGAGAGTAATTGGGTTAACGAGGTTTAAGTTCTGAGACTGCCCTGTATGAACAGGGGCAACGGTAAAACCAGGGGCAGTGTGAGAAAAAGATGGAGCTGTACTGGACAAATAGCGCCATTCCCTTTTTTGCACTGGTACAACAACCATTTTGACCTCCTGTAATCTTTGTAAGTAACGTGAAAATTAATAAATGGCAAATGATCATCTAACCTGTTCGAGATCAATAGTTCGCTTAAATACAGCCATTATTAAGTCACATCTGTACGGATGAGGAAAATGCATCGGCACATCTGTACGGATGAGGAAAATGCAAGTACCAAAAAGCTTATTTTATTTTGGTTTTGGCAAGTGTCAAGTAGTATAGTAGTATCAAGCGGTACTGAACCATGTGCGGATAAGATATGGGCCTAAATTCAGCAGGTGCGGGGTTTTTCAGCTGAATGCTGATGAAGATCACTTACTTGTTATGCATCAGGAAGATTAAACACTTTCAAGAGTTCTGCCTTCACGGGATCCTTGGCTCCTAGAGCCAGTTGAATGAAGAGGTACAAGATGGATGCCCCCCCGACCAGCACATTGGTGTCGGAATTACGTTCTGACATATCCTGTTTAAAAATTAACAAGTTGAAAAATCTGAAATATTTTGACATCGCTTGTCTTGCAAGAGACATAGATAGAATGTCTCATCTGATATTGTCATTATAGCGGCAACCATACCCAGCAAACCGGAAAACAGAAATGATGTCTAGTAGTAGAAAAAGGTACGGTGCATTAGAAATTTACCGGAAAAGCTCTTTCACAAATAGTACTAAATAGGTACCAACTGATATATAATAGTCCTTCTTGTCGATGTATTATTATTTTCTAGCGTATATGACTGGCTAGACAGAATTTTGTTTTAAGTACCCGTCACAACTATTGCAATAGAAATGACCGGAAAAACGAGCCTCGATACACTAACCGAAAAACGCCAAATATGCAAAGAGACCTCAGTCCTCCAATAACCTACTACTGTGTGGCACACGACACCATCAATACATAGATATTTAATGAAAATGAATTCGGCCAAGAACGAGTCGAGTTCGAAAATTAGGATTCCGAACCAAATTACACTAAGCAGACTATAGAACGGTCGCTGGTCTGACTTACGTAAATTTCGTAAGGCAATTTTTTTTTTCAGGCTATCGAAACCATCTTCCATGTAAATTGTGGCCGAAATACATAAGGTGTATCTATTTATACACGAATTATTTGAAGAGGGACATCTATTGGTCGAACAGAAGCTATAGAAATGAAAAAGAATTTTTTATCCAATTGTTTTTTTTCTATTTTACGTAATTATCATAATTTAAAACTGCTTGAGAAATATCTCATCGCATAAAACCTTTACGGCTTACTCTATGAACGAAAGACGCGGCGGGGCAGAAGCGCGGGCGCGGTGCCAGTCCGTCTGTAGCCGCGTGGCGCGTGTCGTCTCTCTCAGTTTAACATTTCACTGGTGAACTGTAATGAACATTCGACAATACACCTCTGCCTATCTCTACTGGGAATGCAGACGAGACGATGTTAACATTAAACCAACGTAGGTAGACTTCGTAACTCGATCTCGTCTTATTTTAATAACATAGTTATCGCTTAAAATAAAAATAAATGTGAATTTAATATCCAAATGGACCTAAATCAAAGCAGGTACAATATTGAATTCCCTCCTCGAAGTTTTACAAAAACAGTACCTACACAATATCTGTATTGTAAATCTAAATAAGCAGCTAATGACCTCTGTGAGATCACGACTTTTACGAGCGAGTATAGAGACGTTTCAATATTTTCTTATTTTTTTACGAAAAGGAACCTAGATGCGACTAAAACATATTCATATTCTACAGTGTTACACATCTATTAGATAAATGTAAAACTAGGTAAGTACTAATCAACAGCTGACGCAACGCGAATTCGCATAAGGTAATAACTTCTGTTAGGTTACGAACTGTGCGTCGAGTCGTATCTGTCAGCTGATTGATAGGTTGTGTACCTACCCATTTGTACAGATGTAAACTGTAAGAAGTGCATAGCGCGAATTTATTTTATCACAAATCGTACCAGATTGGCAGATGTGGACTGGACTGTTATAGGTACACGCTGTTTCTGTTTGCTGCAGGGTGAATAGCTTGCGGCTAGATTTGTGGTTATTTCGTAAAATAACCACAAAGACCTTTGTAACTATAAAATATCTGCATTACGGTTAGATTATACGTTTTATTGACCAATCTTTTTATAGGTAAACGACATTGTTAGCAGAAACATGACTATTTTACGCGAAAATCAGTTATACCAATGCATACGGTATGCAACGAATTATTGTAACAATAATAAGGCAAGCGTGTTTAAAAATTAGAATCAACTTATTTACAACAATTTATAATTCGCATACCTCATAACGACGTAGTTTTAATTTACACTATTTACACCAATTGTTGTACATATTCACCCTGCAGTTGCACGTTTAATAATGTGTCCTTGCACTTTTAATAATGTCTCTATCACTAGCCATCACTACGTACACAAGCGTTCACAATTCAAATGTTTTATTGTTCCGCACTAGAAATGGTCTGGCCGTCATTACCATAAATCAGGTCTATCCCTACCCACACATGGACATCCAACGGCGTAAGATCAGGCCTGCCTCCGTCTGCAGCTGGGTGTAGACCCCATTGTCCCGTTGCCGCTGTACAGCTCCTAGGATCAATAGTAAGAGGGCTTGTGCTGTGAGTAAAATAAGTCCACCCTCATTGTAGCAGTCCACCATGTTTTGGTACTCCTGGTTGGAATACCAATATTTCGGCATTTTGCGTTTGTTGCGCGAAGCGCGATGCGTTCCACGTTAGTTAAGCCACATGCAGTGCAACATGAGATTCGCGCGGGACTGTCAGCACGGCGGCGGGTGACACGGTGGGCGGCGCGGCGGGCGGGCGAGGCAACTGAAGCAACACACGTGCGTGGCGCCGGCGCCGCGGTTCGGGTCTCTTTTGATCATTCTTATAAGCCACGCGACATCTAAGCCCGCCGCCATGACCTCGCGCGCTTCAATGAAAGTAATTTCTACGTAGTATTTTCGTAGAAACTAGCGTAATGTATGTTACAATATAAGAAAGAGCCAGTATTTATTAAGTGTGTCAAGTAATATTAAATATTTAAGTTTAAAAAAATTAGAAGCTTAGATAAAAAAATATTTATCGTTAATATAACTTCTGTTCGACTTACAGATGTCCCTCTTCAAATATTTCGTTTATGGCTAGTTACACCTTACAGACAAAAAAATACTTTAAGTCTTGGAAATTTCTATCAAGTGATATCTAACACGATTTACTTTTTTTTACGAAATTTAATAGATCCTTTTTAGGTATTTCTTAGGATCGAACTGATCCCCGAAAATAAAATAAAAAATGTGTTTGACTGGCGATCTGTTTGCGCGTCATTGAGACCTAACGTTGCCGCAAAATTCAAATTCCTAAGTTGCACTGATCTCGAGAAAAACCTCACAAACACAGTGACAAACGGAAGAAGAAGTGATCTTATAAAAGGTCCGTTTTTCCTTTCATGTCGAAACCATAAAAAACTAATAGTTCATTATTGAGACTAATACACAGTAGTTTTATTGTGTAAGCAAGGTTTCCTTTTATGAACAATTCCTTTGCTACGTCTTCACAATTCGGCCCAGGTGTCGTGGACACCATTGCATAGGTGAGAGCTGCTGTCGTATCTAAGATAAGTTTTTTTTGTCAGAAAATGATTTAAATAAGTTGGTGGCAATTTGAAGCGTAAAGTATATGAATAAGCGACAATGAAGCGTATGGATTTATCTTTTGTCATAACAATGTAGATATAGAAAATGTTAGATCGGAAAACAATAGTAGTTAATGAGTTATGTACGTTATGTCTTATAATCAGTTATGTCTTTGTTGGAAGAAAGTATTTAAATAATAGTTTCGTAAAAATACGCTAACAACTACATCACGAAATTCAATGAAGCAAAATATTCTCACGAAACTACACAATTCAAAAATTAAGTGAACTTACTGCATTCCCATGTGCTCAAGCAATTTCCTTTATCGTCCTTGTAGTATCCTGTAAAGCATCGGCATTCGGGTTAGCATTTTTGTAATCCAATGTGTATCGGACATTTCACGCCATTTAGGTAATCGGCACAAGTCTTTTGAAGGCATGACGGTACACACAAGGAATACCATTCGTGTCTACCTTTGCAATCTTTTGGACCTGTGGGATTTTTAAGGGCATTTTTCGATCGATCGATAATAATATACAAAATGTTATGTTATTCATCCAAATTTATTTCATCCCCTTCAAAGTATGCTCCCTCAGTAACGATACACTTACGCCAATGAATAATCCTAAAATGGTTCGGATAAACTCGTAAAAGAAATTTAAAATGGTACGGATCGACTCGTGAGACACAAAGTTCAGCGGCTATCTTTCTCATACTTGAATGAGGATTTTCAGTCAGTATTTCCTTCACTTTTGCGATGTTAACTTCAGTTGAAGATGTCGACGTTGGCCGGCCTACCCGAGCAAGGCAAATCTTCTATCACATCACGACCTCTTTTATACGCTTTGTACTCATAAGTACGTGTTTTTGATCAAGTCGATACCCCGTAAGCCTTTTGTAAAATTTTCAGTGACTCCCAACACGAAATTCCATTGGCGATGCAAAATTTAAGACAAACTCTTTGTTTGCTGTTTTGGTCCATTATGAAATGCGCTATACACACTTGATCAGATATGATCTAACTAGAAACAGTACTGTATTTCATCTAAATAACAGATGCAACTCAAACTCCGCCCCAATATAGTAAACAGTTGTGCCAAACTAACAAAAACAAACATTTTGAAACCATAAACTAATCATCCATTCCCGATACTTTTTTGACAGTATGTAAGAAGACACAGCACATAGTATAAACATGGTGACAGGGATATCAATGCACATTTGTTACCATGTAACCATGGATTCGTGGATACAGTTTGCGCATCGCAGTTTGTCCCTGGAATAAAAATATTGAATTCCGAAAAAAAAACAATATTACTTTGCTTGAATCAAGCCAAGGGTTGAGCTCAGCAGTCTTTCAACCATTATACTAAGGAGTGTTTATCAAAACTACAGATGAAAATATAAAACGACATAATAAGTCAACAACTTCTACGAGTATATGGGTAGAAATTGCATTAGGAAGTTGAAATATAGCACTAAAACGCAACACATTTGTCGGCCTCGGTGCTTTCATTTATTACGTTCACACATGCATCTTCCTGGATCGCATTCTGTTGGCACTGAACAAGTTTCTTTACAGTTGCTAGACAACGGAAAATACTTCAACTTGCAATTAAGTAACGGACAATCAAAAAATACCTATCCCACAATTCTGTTAATTTGAAGAATGTTCTTGCAAGAAATCCGTTCTCAACGGGGACACTATTAAATCAAATGTTTGGTTGCTTATACTTTCAAGCATGTATTGCGGTTGTCTTACATAAAGTTGGATATGTTCCAACCTCTACTAGATTGGCACAACATCGATTCTACCAAGAATTTGGGCAAGCAGTTTAAGGGATTATAGAAAGTGGAGGATTATATATTTAATCATGCTAACTGCAGTAGTTGTTTTGTAAATATTTATGAGTCAAATTTGAATTAACTACTGAAGCGGCCTACCATTGTTGTACAACTTTTTAATTGTATTTTTTTTGTGTATGAGAATTTTATCGTCAATGCATCAACGGAAGAAAATCATCAATTTCTAGCTAGCCTGGTGTCTCCTCCGCTTAACGAGATAACGTGCGTTATGCGGTTACCACAAGGGTACCGAATTTGTAAAGGACAATATCTGGTTTCGGCCTACACAACTTTTAAAACTAATTTCAAACGGACACAAAGATTTTACTTACAATAATTTAAATATAAAATTCCAACTTATTAAACAATATTTATATCTTTTCGAGAACTTTTCGAAAAGAAAATCATTTTAATAAGTAGTCTTTTTAATATTAATGTTCTTGAATGGCAGGTTTTCTTTTTTAAATATAAAAAGTGTCAAGTTGTTTCCTGTTCTGCCACTGTAATCGATTATTCTCTATTATTAAAGCGATTTACTCTTTACTTTTTATTCACCACCTTACAATTGTCTTTTATGATTATTGTTTTACCTTAATAAAACGTTCACCGTGTTTATTTTATATACATGTAGTATTTTTTAAAGAATTTAAAGACGAAATTCAAGAAATCGATTTGACCTGATCTGTGTTCGTTAACATAATCGCCATGTAATGGCAACCCTGTTAGGTTACGTCTTCTGCAGTTGTGTCAAAAGTCGCGCGCTCTTAAACTGACAGTGAATTGACGATGACAAGATGTCAAACATCTTTGCTGTTGTCGGTGTTTTTCTATGTGTACGTTTGTTTCCTTCTCGAATTCCTCTGCGTTTGCGCTATAGTCTTACTGTGTTTTATCCATACAACACATTTTGTGACAATGTCTTATCAACTACGTTGTATTAATTGTGGTATAAATGCGTTCCGGATAAAATGGCATTTAATTTACTCTCTGTAAAAATACATAACCTCCAATGTAAAACGTCTGAAAAACTTCTTTTATAAAAGTTCAGTGTAAAAGTGGAAATAACAGAAAAGCTTTTTACATTAAACTGCACAAAAAGACATAAGAATTTTCACTGTCCTTGACAAATTAATATTGAGCCAAAGTTGCTATGGACATCTGACATGAAGAATAGACACATACGTGTCATTGACGTTGCATTAATAAGTAATTTTCAATTTTTTGTTAACATTAAGGTTTTTTATGTACCATCGTGAAATAAAAAAAGGAGTATTATTAATGGATGCATCGGTGCAGTAACGGTGCCCGCTACACCGCTACAAAAGTCGATTTCGGAAATATTCCAGGTACAAGTAGCATGATTTGTACGTAAATCAAGAGCAAATTTGTTTATCTGTAACGGTAGAGATTTTTAATCTTATTTAAATTAAGATAGTAAAACGCATTATCTTTCTTTAGATGTATGCCATCGATCACTAATAAAGAAATAGAAACACGATCAGCGATAAAAAACCAAATGAGCACCCACTTGAACGTTTGGGTGCGCTTTTTATCTAGTAGCAATCGAACGCACCGACGGTAAACAAGCCTCAGTGTTTAAAAACTGTAAGAATCTGGGACACTTGAAAAAGGATGGTGTTTTAAATTTTCTATAATTATTATCAATAGATTTATAATTGTTATCACTGTATTGTAGATCCTGATATTTTGTGAATAAATCATCGTAAAATATTTTTTTTATTAAGTCTCAACAAACAACAGGAGTTATAGTTGTTAAGCCATCTCAATTGGGATGATGACTACTATTATAAATGTTCGTAAAAATATAGTATTTCAAAGAAGGCATAGTAAAAATGAGATAAGCTTGAGCGCTTGCAAAACCTGTGCATTCGCTTTGTTTTCGGTCTTCGAAAGTATGACCATGTTTCTCACCTTCGCAAGGAACTCAAGTGGCTCCCAATCCGTCTTCGAAGGAACACTCGGATTTTATGTCTCCTCTTCAATATCTTACACAACCCGTCTTATCCTTCCTACCTGCGTGAGCGTTTTTCTTACGCTCGCTCTAGCGACGCACCGTGTAGATCGCACCTTAGATCCCTCCTTAAATCTCATCCTCATAAAACAAGCTACTATTCTTATTCCTTCTCTGTCCATGCTGTAAGATTGTGGAACTCACTTCCGCCTAGCATTCGTGATTTAAAAACTATTTCCCTATTCAAATGTCGATTAAAAGAGCATTACCTTTCCTCTTAACTGTGAGTATTTATTTATGTATATGTAAATAATACATATGTTTTATATATATATATATTTGCGTTATTTTAGTTTTAGACTTCACATTGTTCATGTTTTTCTCTTCTTGTTTTCACACACTATTGTCTACATTTCTTTTTCAATTCTCCTTTCGCAGGTCTGCTGGAAGAAATTTCTTAAGAAATAAGCAGTACCTTTGTACTCAAATTCTAACTATGACGTGTCCCTCTGTATTTTACTGTGTGTACATAAATAATAAAATAAATAAATAAATAAATAAATAAATAATCGAAAACATCTGTTCTATCGATGTAAATATGAAGAAGATACACACTTTAAAAGTTTTTGGAGGGGATTTTTCCTGTCCTTGTCGCGCGGTACGGACAATGTACGGCGCTAGTATGAAGTTGCGTAGTCGTGACATCACCTCTACGATAGTGCTGTCCTAGTCTAGCGCTTATTTTGAAACGTTTATTTAACTTGGAAGTTTTTTAAGCTTTCACACTTTTTGTAATACTACGAGTATTTGCACGATTTGAAAATATACATTTCTTAAAGATAAACATAAAAAAATTGTCATCATCCACATTTTCAAGACTCTTACTAAAAGAATAAATCATACGATCGCATGCCCACTCAAATTGTTCGGGTTATGGGTGTTGGTTCTGCTACATTTGATGGAGACGCAATTGTTTTTTTTTTTGTTATGATTATAGTATGATTTTTTTTTTGTTTAATGTGACTTCTTTATTGTGTCTATAAATATTATAGTAATTTTATAGACTTAATTTTATCTTATAAAATTAAAGTTCCCAGGTTTCATTTTTGTTTTTTGAAGCTTTCCTCCAGATCCAGTGAGCTCCAGATCCAAAATGGATATCAGTTATAGCTCGTTAAAGATCCGAAGAATTTTTCAAGCCTTATTCTTATAATAACAGGTTTACAAAAAAAAAAATTGGTCAATTCGACTCCACTCATTCCTTGCCCTAGCGGCGAGCCTCGGTCGTAAAACTATATTGCTTTTTTTTGGCACTTTGTAATTATGACTTTAAAACAAGCGTGTAAGGTTGAATTTGTTTCGATGTAAATTGCCCAGAGAGTATCGGTCTTAAAACAACATTGCTTCTTGTGAAAACAACTTTAAACAATGTGTGTAAGGTTGAATTTACATTAATGTATATTTATTTAAATAAAATTACGTAAACACAATTCACGACAGTTTAAAGAGAACTTTTGAATGGGATTGTGTATCTAGTTCTTTAAAAGTGATCGAAAATATCTGCAGAATAAATAAAATCATCAAAAGAGAAATACTATGTACACATTTTCTCTATTACCTCTCATTGTGGTGCTTTGTGGTTTCGTAGTAGTCATTGTCGAATCAGTTGTTGAATTTTCTGAATCGTCTGTGGTACGCGTGCCGTCGGATTCATCAGTCATTGTTGTTGTTTCTGTTCCTCCAATCGTACCTTCTTCTGAAGCTGTGGTAGTCCTAGGTGTTTTAGTTCTCTTCGATGTTCTTGCGGTAGTTCTATTTTTCCTCGTTGTTTTAGGTCTAGTCGTGGTGTTTGTTCCTCCACTTGATTTTGTAGTAGTTCTCTGTCTTTTAGTTGTGGTTGATGCTTCTTCCGTAGTAGATTCTGATTCCTCTTTTGTTGTGGTATTCGTTTCGTCTGTTGATTCTGTGGTTGATCCTGTAACTGGATTTTCAGTCATGACGTCTTCCTCTGAATCCTCTGTCGATTCTGTGGTTGATCCTGAATCCGGATTTTCTGTCGTCTCGCTGCCCTGTGAATCCTTTGTCGATTCTGTGGTTGATCTTGTATCTGGATTTTCTGTCGCCTCACCGCCCTCTGAATCCTCTGTCGATTCCGTGGTTTATCCTGTATCCAGATTTTCCGTCACTTTACCGCCCTCTGAATCCTCTGTCGATTCCGTGGTTGATCCTGTATTCGGATTTTCTGTCGCCTCACCGCCCTCTCAATCCTCTGTCGATTCCGTGGTTGATCCTGTATCCGGATTTTCTGTCGCTCTACCGCCCTCTGAATCCTCTGTCGATTCTGTGGTTGATCCTGTATCCGGATTTTATTTCGTCTCACCGCCTTCTGAAACCTCTGTTGAATCTGTGGTTAATCCTGTATCCGGATTTTTTGTCGTCTCACAGCCCCCGAAAGCCTCTGTCAATTCTATGGTCGATCCTGTTTCTGGATGTTTCGTCATCTCTTCGCTCTCTGACTCCTCTGTCGATTCTGTGGTTGACTATGGATACTGGTATCCGAATGTTCTGTCGTTGCTTTTGATCTAGGGCCTCCAGCTATAGTTTCTATTGCAGAGCCAGTTCTGATACATCGGAAGGGAAGTGTGTCTCCCCACTCGTGGTAGACGTGGTTGTCCTACGTTTTTTCTTATGTTTACGAGTTGTCGAACCCAAACCAGAGCCGCGTTCCGTAACTTTAGGTCCAGACCAGTCTATTGTCATTTCTGATCCAGTGGTTGATGATTTCAGAATCTAGTGAAGGCCTGGTCACTAGATTCTGAAATTTTTGTAGTCACATCTGGAAGATAAACGTTAATTAGTTGTTGCGAGTTCAGTTTGAAGTCTTAGTAAGAATTGTGTATGTATGCAAACACAAAACAAATTTAGAAAAAACCTAGTACAAGGCTAAGGAAAAATAACTCTGTTGTAGCCTTTTAAAACATGACGTTTTAATAGTATTGCTTAACTTGCTCAGATCAACACCTTCGTGTTCATTATTTTGAGTTTGCTATCTTCCGATTCTTCTGCAGTTGGACTCGAGTTTTCATTTGACGAACCTGCTACTGTTGCGGATGCTGAACCTATTTCAAATCGAATGAGTATTTGAGATTTATGCTGCCTGAGAAGAATAATTCATACTTCGCCATATTATTTATTTAGCATATAAATAGATTAACAAAACGTTTAAAATAATCATAAGTGTACTTTCAAACGGACTGAAATTGGTCCACAGTATACCTGTAAAACTTAAACAGGTCGGATGCATATAATGTATTCGCCAACGTTGCGGCCGAAACGCTGTTTACCTGGGTAAATTATAATTACAAAGTCTACAAGCGCTGAACTTTTTTTTTGTATATTTAGACTACAATGAAACTGAATTAAAATTCTTGTTGAGATCGCAATTAAATCAAAGTGTTTAGTTAATCATTAATACTTTTTAATATTTCTGCTGCACTCACTCTCATATGCCTACGTCTTCATTATTTTTTGTTGTGCCCTCTTCCAATTCATCTGTAGTTGGACTCGAGTCTCCACTTGAAGGTGTGGTGGTTCGTTTTGGTCTATTAGTTGCCTGTGATGTTGTTTGACTTTCTGAACGTGCTGCTGTTATGGATGCTGCCTGTTTAAAATTGAACGAGTATTTGAGATTTACGAGTATACTGTCTGAGCAGAATAATTCAATCTTCGTCATATTGTTTATTTGCATTTATGTAGATTAACGAATTGTTAATAATAATCATAAGTAAATATTCAAACGGACTGACTTGGGTCTACAGTATACCTACCTGAAAAACTTACACAGGTCGGATGTGCATTACGCTTACGTATAGAGCTATCATTTACCGGGTGATGTCATAGATTGACTTGAATGTGCCCTGGCGGCTGATAGTATGTCATGCTCACTCAAATGTCTCGCTGACGGTGGCGCGTGTGTCGGATCATTTAGCTCCCTTCAAAATGGTTGAGCTGAATGGTGCTGATCCATGCGTCATGTTCGTGAACGGGCGCCGTCAGTTGGGACTGGTCATCTCTTAGCTGCCACGGCATATTTTAATAATTAATTTGCTGGATTGTTTTTAATTATGTTTTGCTGCACTCTGGACGCTTTTAACGTGTAGGGTTTTTGTACATCGTTCTCACTTATAGTGTCAACAATAATCGATGTAACTAATATATTTGTATCAACAATATTATTTAAAAGAGTGTCCATGGAGTTTCTTGTACTTCTCCATAGGTACCTACTGCGCTTTGGAATGGGCAACTAGCTTCATATTTCTGACTGACCGACTCCTTGACAATTCAAAGTGCCTGTAAATGGTTTAATTGAAATAAATGATTTGAGTTTGAATTTGAGCCACAATTCACGAGTCCAGTATATTGCACTTGGTGTCGAGGGTCTGATTATGGAGCCAGCAGGTGAATAGTGGAAATCGTCAGCGGATACTAATATTTACTTTGACTTTTGGATCATACGATTTGTTCGAGTCCAAAAGGTTGCATTTGGTGTTGACGGTCTGATGATGGCGCCAGGAGGTGGATAGTGGAACTTTTCAGTGGCTACTAGTAAACCTTTCGACTTTGGGCTTATTTGATTAATTTTGACGAGTCCAATAGGTTGGGCTTGGTGACGAGGGTCTGATGGTGTGTGATGCAGGAACTCTTCAGTGGCTCCTAATAAACCGCTACAGTGAAAACTTCGTTGACTTTAGACTTATTAACTAAATGAAGAATATACTAGACTAAACCGCGTTCTAGTTGTGTGTACATTTAATTTAATTTTAATTTAGTCATTGGTTAAAACCTGAATTGAAACTGAATTGACTTGTATCAGTTCTTCATTTAGAAGAACTGATACAAGTCAATTCAGTTATTAAATAATTTTAAGTGCGTGATAACGAGTTTTTTTTGCTTTGTTTAAACTACTTATTTTTTGTAAGTTATGACTATAATGAAACCAAAGTCAAAGTCAAAGTCAAAGCATTTATTTCAAATAGGCCCATAAAAAGGCACTTTTGAACGTCAAAAATTACATTAAAAATATAACTGATTCTAGGCGCCCCTTCCAAAAGGTAGTTTCGTATGGAGAAGAAGGGGCAATAACCTCCACCGTTACTCTTTTAAAAAATGTTTTACAATATTTTGTATACATTAATTATATTTTATATGTGAAGACGATGCACCAAGAATAAAAATACTATACCACAATTGGTAAGAAGAATTAAAAATAAAGCAAAGGCAGATAAATTAATCACGCGATATGTACATTGTGCTCACATATTTACAAACATTGTAAAAATATATGATTTTCCTAAAATATTAACTAGGAATAAGTCAGTGTGTGAGTAAGTAAAAAAATTAAAATAAAAAATTAAATTAGCAACCAGTGTGATTTTGTCTAGACGGGATTGTCCTATGGAGCTGGACCATCATGTGTCCAAACATTCTTATCTTGTATATAATCCTCTAATTTGTAATAAGCTTGTCTGCAAAGTGTACTTTTTATACGAATTTTAAATTTTCTTTCATTTAATTGCAATATATCACAAGGTATTTTGTTATAACATTTAACACAGTAACCCATAAATGATGTATGTACTTTAGCTAATCTGAAAAATGGTTGATGTATTTTATCTTTATTTCTAGTATTCAAATTATGTCTATCACTTATTTTATTAAAAAGATGTAGATTTTTTCTTACATACATAATATTTTCATAAATGAATTGGCAAGGTACTGTCATAATATTAATCCCTTTAAATAGTTCCCTGAGAGATTCGCGACAAGGAAGATTGTGTATGGCTCTGACAGCTCTCTTTTGCCAAATAAAAATGGATTCAATGTCAGCAGCCCGACCCCACAGTAAAATGCCATACGACATAATGCTGTGGAAGTAGTTAAAATAGACCAAACGCGCGGTTTCTACATCTGTTAACTGTCTTATCTTTCTAACAGCGTAAGCGGCCGAGCTTAGCCGCCCCGCAAGAGATGTTATATGTGGTCCCCATTGTAATTTCTCGTCCAGCGTGATTCCTAGGAAAACCGTCTGATTAATAAATTCCAGCTTTTCTCCATTCAATATGATGTCACATTCGCTACTTCTAACGTTAGGTAATTTAAATCTAATGCATTTGTTTTTTTTTTTCATTTAGTACCAAATTATTTACCGTAAACCAATCTTGGACTTGAAGAATCGAGTTATTCACGTCGCCCAGATTTAGTGACCGTCGGTCTATTTTAAAGATTAATGATGTGTCATCTGCAAATAACACCATCTTCGGTTGATTTTAAAGTACTTGGGGTAAATCATTAATGTAAACTAAGAAGAGGAATGGACCCAATATCGAACCATGAGGAACGCCCATTTCCATTTCATAACCTAATGAGTTTATGCCGTTTACTTGAACTTTAACCTTTCTATCTTTCAGGTATGATCTAAGTAGATCAAGAGCTGTATTCCTAACCTCATAGTGCTCCCATAGTGTTCAGAAAAAGGGTCTCATGGTTTACGCAATCAAATGCTTTAGAGAGGTCGCAAAAGATTCCAATGGCATCTTTTGCTTCTTCCCAGGCGTTAAAAATGTTCTTTATTAGAGAAACACCAGCGTCAGTGGTACAACGCCCTTTGGTGAAACCCCTTTGGTGTTGTTCATGAAAGATGGAGTTTTTATTAAAGTGACGTAACATTTGATTGAGCATCAACTTTTCAAACACCTTACTGAGAACTGGTAGAATTGATACAGGCCTATAATTGTTGAGTTCTTTACTATCACCGGATTTGAACAAAGGAACTACTTTACTGTGTTTCATGAGATCCGGAAAGACACCTTGGTTTACACTGGTGTTAAATATGACAGCTAAATAGGGCGCAATGGTTTCGATGAAAGTTCTTCAGACTTTTACAGACATCCCCCAGAGATCTTCTGTTGATTTAATTTTAAGATCTTTAAAAGCTTTTATAACAGCTTGGGGGTTTGTATGCTGAAACCTAAACTCCAAAGGGCATGCATTTACATTATTTCTAAGTAAGGCAGCAGATAACTCGGGTGAGGAATTTAAAGCTTCAGTAGTTTTTAGGGGAATATTAGCAAAAAAAGTTTTCAAATGACTGAGCTACTTCTAGATCTGAGTTGATAAGGCCATGTGCAGTTTCTAAATTAAATTCAGTATTACGCTGTTTTTTCCTACCTGTTTCGTTATTTATTATTTGCCAGGTAGTTTTTATTTTATCATCGGCTGATTTTATTTTATTGCTAATATAAAGAGCTTTAGCAACTTTGCACACATTTTAAAAACATTTAGAATATTTTGCAACATACTGATGAAAGCTTATATTATTAGACCATACAGTTCAAAAAGTTTTCCCCTGCTTTTACGAATACCTGGAGTCGCCCAATCACTAAATAAGAACTTTGTGTAAATCCTTTTGGTTTTAAGTGGAAAAAATTCATTAAATTGTGTGTTTATTAGTGAAAAGAACTCGGCATAGAACTCATTTGGGTCACATAAATTATAAAAACTTTGAACAAATAATTTACTGGCCAAAGAGTTATTTAATTTCTCTAAATTTTTACATGTAATTGGCCTAAACCTTATTTGAATTTTTTGTAAAGGCGTGTATGAGCAAAATGTTACTGTTTGTCCACTGTGATCTGATGGCAGCTTATTTACAATTTGTTTGTGTAAGTAATCGCAGTTACAAAAAATATTATCTATGCAAGTGGCAGAAGAAGCTGTCACTCGGGTTGGTTCAATAAAAACATTTGATAAATCAAATGACCCAAAAAGACTTAATAATCTGACAGTATTCCAGTTATTTTCTAATACATTAATATTGAAATCACCACATATGATTATTGACTTACTACTAGCACTAAGTTTCTTTAGCACATCTTCCATAACTGTATCAAACACACATAGATTCTGGTAACCTGGAGGTCTGTATACGCATACTATAACATGCTTATCAAGCTCAACACAGGACAATTCAATGATGTGTTCAACAGACAGACCGATGATGTCTTTTCGTTCTTTAGATTTAATTGTGTTTTTAACTGAAATTAATGACCCGCCATGTATCATATGTTTTCGGCTGAAATGGCTAACTACACAATAATTTTCATAGTTAATTGACCGTACTTGATAATCTTTTAACCAATGTTCTGTTAAACAAATGACATCAAACTTGGTATTTTCCAAAAACAATTATATTTCTAGTAATTTGGAAGAGCAACCTTGAATATTCTGATTAAGTAATTTTAAAGTGTGTTGCACTCCCTTTGGTTTCTTATCATTATGAGTTAAATTGCCAGAAGATACTTTATTACTATTGTCTAATAATAATTGGTTATTTGTAGGGGTAACTCTGTTGTCTTACTAACTAGTTTAAAATTGTATCCGGAGTGACCTCCCCAACTACAATTTTTGAAGAGTCTAGAATGCCCATTTCAGTTCCATAAGGAAGAGAACACCTTTCCTGACTTGTAGTAGCCTCCAAGGATATTGGTATTACAGGTGGTTCCTCCTTCGTACAACATGACGATTCATGATTGCTCACTATGTTGTTAGAATAAGCAGACAACACAGACTCGTCAATCATACTCCTACAATTTGTTATATTGGCTATAACCTCATTAATGTTAACCGAATTCAAATTCTTGGCTGATCGCTATTAAATCAAAAAGTTTCAACTATATTTTTAGATTTAATTTTAAGTCAATGACTGTTTCATTTCACTGGTTCTTTTACGTTTAATATTTTCACGTTGCATTTCTGTTGAACTATCAAAACCATCGAATAAGCTTCGTAAAATCGTTCAAACGTTTGCCTAAAATTGGTTTGAGACGTAAAATTACCTCCTTTGTATGGTAATTGAAGATGCCTTATGTTTCATAAACCCTTCCGTAAGCTTTTGTTCTCATCTTATTTCACGATAGAACGTTTAGCCTGTTATATAATTAATAATTTAATTACACTGGAGTTTAAGAACATACTTGAAGTTGAAAAGGTTTTAAAATTCATTGAAATTACACATTTATCCGTTGAGCCAAACAATACGCAGGGACTATTCTCTTCTTGACTAAATATTAACATCTTAAGTATCATCTCGTTTGTATTCGTTATAAGTTAAGTACTTGTTTGAGTGTCAATCATCGTAGTTAATATTTCGGTTTAGGTATGTCGCTTCTACTCATGACTACGTCATTTTAACTGTATCTGTGGCACAATAATTATTTCAAATTATAGATACACAATTGTACATTGCTTTTTAGAATTGAAACAAAACTTTTGTCAGTGTTTTCCACCGACTCAAATCTTCTTACATTTTTACACCTTTTCCACGCTGTCCAGCATACCAACTGCGTCAAACAATAAAGTTTTTATCGAGCAATATAGATCCCAATAGTCGGTTGTGTGTGTAAAGTGAACACACAGTGGCAACCCGGGAAAAATTACGTTCAACCCGGTTAAACTTGTTGGAGTGCAAATAGCTACCGACTAACTTGCCGTTCTGGTAGTGAGTTTGTAAATTAAGCCTTTTTTATTCAACACCGCGCTTGACAAAAAACTGGTGAGAAAGATTATTTATTATTTACATGCATATATACGCTACCATTACAGTCTCCCAATTCGGTAGTGTAGTTAATTTAAAGATGTTAGTGGTTTTGATACAATGGTACTGGTGTTAGCAAATTGAAGGAGATTTGTATCGCTCTTGAGTAGAAATACGCGTTTACTAACATCCGTGCAGCAAAAGCAAATACCTATCAGCAATGTTAACAACAGAACACATGACAAAATAAATTATTCTCATAAACCTAATTACCTATTGCGTAACTTGTTATTGTATTTTTACTTCACAATAAAGTGCACATCATACAAAGAATATATGAATGGAATGCCACAACACGAACGGAATTAAGATACAGGTTCACTGAATTGGTATCGTGTTCTGCAAGTTTCAAGCTCTAGGTTACAATCGAGTCAGCTACAAAATGATAAGCCTGCCTTTTCGCACCTGGCACTACACTAATAATAGCATAGAAACTTTTTTTTATAGATTCACCAAACTAGAAACTTATAGGTACACATCAAGTAAAACGAAATTGTCTAGATCTTACTTCAACAGAATTCAAGTGAATCCGAGTGAAATAAATTGCTCTACATAAGCCGTAAAGAGTTTTATGACCAACAGGCAGTAAAAAAAAAACTAGTTTTGTGGATCCGCAGAACCAAAAAGAGGTCCAGGTAATTAATTTAATGGAGTTAAGAAATAAATTTCTTACTTGACCGTCGTTTTGTATCAACGTACTATATTTTACTGGGTCAAATAGCCTCCCTTGAAAGCTTTGTCCCAGTTGATACGTATATTGGGCCGCAGATGTATAAATAAATAAAACCATACTATAAAAAGACTTGCTTTTAGGAAATGTTTCTATGTAGTTTCGATTGCGTTGAAACATTACTCTAACAAAGAAGATGCAATTTTCATAATAAATTCTACCGTAAGTGAAATGCGTGTGTAATGCGTACTTCGTATAGATCCAGAAAGGTAAAACTTCTTGAAACCCTGGCTTTAACTCCACTGAAAACGTTCTAAATTACGCTTCCAAACAAGAAAAGGTAGGTACGTAAATCGGTTATTGCGCCATATTATTCAATAGTTGAACTCGCGTTCTAAAACTTTATAACTAGCCAACAAACTATGCAGTGGTTCAAATAAATTGTATTTACTTAAAAAATAGTATTATGCGGATGATTAATTATGCCATTTAATTTGCAAGCAGACTGAACTTTTGATAATTTTTCTGTAGGTATTTCTAGATAGTATTTCAAGTTTAAACGTACTGGAATGCTATCACGATGTTCAGTTTAAGTTGAATGAAATGCTTTTTTCGAATGCTTCAGGGGTGGTCCCATACAAAATTGTATAAACTTTGCTTGGGTAGTTTTCAGTTAGTTTCAATAATATGTATTTTTTCCACTTAGTGTATATAAATCTGTGTGCATTCAATTTAATCAATCGTATAATAACAAATACGACATCTAAATTAATATAACTAAAATCAAGGAGGTAACACATACCAGGTTTTTAGGCGTAATAATAGATAAAGATATTAACTGGAAAGAACATGTAGATAATGTTAGCACTAGAATTAATAAGTTCGTATTTCCACTAAAACATGTTAAAAATGTAACGAACGTAAAGATTGCTATTAAATCATACCACGCGTATGTAGAATCATTGCTACGCTATGGTCTTGTAATATGGGGAAATAGTACCGATCTGAATAGAGCATTTATCGCAAAAAAAAAATGCATAAGAACAGTATGTGGCCTTCAGCCTGATGACTCATGTCGACCTGTATTTGGAAAGCTTGGTTTGTTACCGTTGCCATCTCTATACATTTACGAAATATGTGTTTTTGTAGTTAAGAATAAAAAACTGTTTAAGACAGCAAATGATGTAAATCCTCGGAACAGACGAGATCCTTATAAATTTGTACTGAATGATTTGCCGAAACTTGCCAAATACAACAAAAACTGTCTAGCAATGTGCGAGCTTATTTATAACAAGATACCAAGCCAATTCAAAACTTTAAATTCAAAATTATTTAAGGTAAAGTTGTACAAGTGGTTGAATGAGTGTAGCTACTATAGTTTAAGAGAATTTATGGAGTAAAAATGTTGACGCCCTGTAAGTTCTAACATTTTGAAATACTCTCGAGATTTTGCATGCTATGTTTTATCCTAGCTGAACATGTTTGTGCTATAACAATTATATTTAACAACATTGTATACCATGTTTTATGCAAATAAATGATTGATTGATTGATTGATGATGTTTTAATAACTTCCTGTCCTGTCAATGTTAATTGCATAGCAAGTAGTATACGAATTTGTGTGAGATAGAGAACAAAGTGAAAAATTATGAGTTAAAAGAGTGAATCTCTTCAAAGTTAGAGTGAACAGGCTTCTTCTGGGTAAGCTCACTCCATCGTAGACTTTGTCTCTGTGACTTCTGACCTAGACTAGAGTCAAGAGCAAACCCATCTAAAAAAAAAAGTATTTTATAAAAAAGGTCCAAAAAACACTAGAAAGTGAAACTACTTACTCTAATTTCAGAAGTCGATGAAAAAAAAAAACAAAGACGATATGAGTCGGTGGAAGACGTTTGTAGTGTTTTTGGTTGGACGTTTTTTTATATTAATCTAGTATGTAGTTCTCTAGCAAAATAAAGTAGACTTTTCTTTCCGTAGTAAAACTCATGAAACGAAGTTTAAGTACTAGGTACCACCAGCAACAACAGACTGACAATGTAAATACGTTTTGAAAGTGACTTTTTATTGAATGCAAAGGTAAATCGACTCATTTAACAAGGTTGAGAAAGATACATAAGGTAATTTATCCTTCGTTTACTATTAAACTATCAAATCATTCAGTTTTATTTAAAAACATACAATACAGTGTTTCCTACTTTCCGCACTCCTATTAAGCTGTAAAATGTAAAAGCGGTTTCGATGGGAAGCGTGGTTTGTTTATGGCCCGTTCAGTGCTCGCTAATGCGTAATACGCAATTAGTGTAAGTGCACAATCTAATTCAGTAATTGCACTTAATACTTCATGTACCGCTGTAATATTTTAGTTGCATGTGTTTATCCATAATTTTGAATTAGGACAGGTTATGGAGATTTATTTTTTGACTTATACAGCGAGTAGTTTCAGTATTTGTTGTTTTTAGTTTTTTTTATTGTTAGTCTAGGTATACGACGTGTCCTTTTATATCCCATAACTTTAGAGTATTAATGTGACCCTGTCAAAAAATCCACTGGCTTATGTAATATTTTATTTAACAATTTGAATTTTAATAGTTTTAATTTTTTATACATATTTACACGATTAGTTATGTAAAACAATCTAACTTGAAATGTGACAACTTTGCATTATCTTGGCTTTAAATATGAATGATTGGCTAGAATAAAAATATGTACTCGCACTTATTAATGAAACTTAGATACAGATATCGAGAGTCTAGTGATAGTATTTTGTGATTTAAAGGTTAAAAAAATACTTGAAAAATTATTGTTATGCCAGTTGATTCTTTGACATGATCTCATTAATACCCTAGAGCTATGGGGTTGGTTTTAATTCAACAGGTTTTAACTAGTCCATAATTTCATTTTTGGCATAAAATTTAGTCGACCCCGTAATTGTTTTACTAGTTTTGACAAAAACTCCCAGTAAATTGATCCTTCACCAATGGCCGATTCCTATAATTTACGGACCGTCATTGTATGAAGCGAAGAACTCATAGCTTCGCATAGTAGACCCTCCCATCTGGAAATAGCTATAACAGGTTAAATAAACTTACGAATCTTGAATGCTTGTTTTGGCAAAAAAAAATGCTAACATTGGTTAGCAAAACGATTTGTTTTTGTTTATAGGAACCGAGCATTAGGTAACTGTCATAAAAGTAAGCAAAAATAGACTTGACAATTTTTTTTTTTTTTTATTGATCAAAGAAATAGTTTACATTTGATAACACAGAAACATACCACACAAACCATCGCGGGTTTAACAGCGGTATGGCCAATGTATTTAATGTTAAATGACGTACCATTCAACATTAAATTGGAGCAATTCGATACAAGGCCGAATATCCTGATTTTGGTTTCAGTTAAAGTATCATTGAAAGTCTGTGCGACTACTCTGTCGGCGATTACTGAAAGAAAGAGTTGTGAAAGCGGTTGATAGATAAAACTGTTTTCAGAATGTACTTACTGCAGTCCTCAGGCATGACGCAATGGTCGCGGTATTCGTCAAACACATAGCCTTCGTTACAATTACAGCTATTGATGCTAAACTTTTCGGCGCATGATACAGGTCCTTTATCGTAGTTGGAGCATCGTCGGCGACAGTTAAGGCCGCAACCGAACGTTGAGTTCTTGTCATTACCGCATGAAGCTGTAAGCGTGGGTATCTTAAGATTTATATTATTAGATGGCATTTAAATCAAGTTAGCAATATGTTCACAAGTACCTAAGTTTTAATCTGGAGTTGAGTTGAGCAAGTGAACGAAACTTAAACATTTATTCAGTGATAAGTTTTCATTATGCACAACTTAAAATATTACAAAGGTAGCATTTATAGGGCCTAAAATAAATCTAAAAAGTACGTACGGCAGTTCTTAGCTGGCATACAGATTCCATCATGGTTTCGCAAATAATTATCTTAACAGACGCAGACTGGACAGGACCAGCTTTTGGGTCCGACTTATTCTCTTCGTGTGAAGAATGTTGAAGGATTCCAGCGTCCTCACATAGTTGTGGTTGGCAAAGTTTCTCAGGGCAAATCACGAATGTTTCGTTGGCAGCACATTTTTCTGGATAAATAATGCAAGTATTTAGGTAACTCCAGTCATTTTCCTAATTCAAGGATTGTCAAGTCTACTCACAGTGAAAGGGTTTTTGTATGCTATGTTTAAATGTATTTGCAAAATTGTTATCGCTTGATCCCGAACGAAAGTCTTTGAACAGGTATCAGGTATATATGGCAGCTATGCCAACCGTGTAAGACGGTTATGATGTTACAATAATTCAAACAATCAAATAAAAAATATCAAGGGACAAATTAATTTAACTAAATACGTACTTTGTGTATGCTCATATCTCTTAATAATAGTCGTGCTGCTGTCAGCTGCAGCAGCTGTGCCATTATCTTGAAAGGAAACAAAAAATTAAAACTAATTTACTCTTGAAGAAGTTTCAAAGGCTCCCCTCCGGAGCAGTGGTGACCCAGTGGTAACGGCCACGATTTAAGAATTGTAGGTCGTGGGTTCGAATCCAAGCAGTCACTTTACATTTTGTAAATTATTTCATCACCACTGCTCACAAACCGGTGAAGAAAAATATCGTGAGAGAGGAAACTGGCATGTCCTGTCCATGTTCGGAGAACCAACAATTCGAAGACATGTCACGTCCGTCAACTCACTGCCGCCCGCACTGTCCCCGCTTATCAGATTATGGGCCACTCCCTCTCACAGAAAGAGGAGGCCAATGTCGCAGCACTTGAAACATTTTAGACTGATTATGTTAGTTCCAAAAAGGAAATGAGAAGAATACAATCCAAATGAGCAGTACCAAAGAACACGCTATTAAAGATAAATTGGCTAAAACGACCAAAACTGACAGAATCTTCCGTATTTCCACTAAACGCAGTCTCACGGTTTTATGAAACACCAATTAATACCCCTTTTATACATTCCGTTGCTTCTGAATTTTAATACTAGTTTAAATTATGGACGTTAATCAGTAATAGAAAATCCTTAGAAGCCCTGTATTTATTGGAAACAAAATTTAAAAACAGTTGCGTAACACTGTTTCCTGCAACATTATTATGTCGCTGGCAACTGCTTGGCGCAACTTTTTGTTTTTGTTTTTTATTTTCGTTTCAAAAAATGCTTCACCATGAATACAGCAATCATATGATTCCTGAAAAAGCATGTTGCTTTACTTTATTTCCGGGGATTTGGTACGTATTCATACATTTATATGTATAAACGCTCCTTTTTCCAATGGAGGTAGGCAGAAATGACAGACCGACACCTGGAACGATCCTTGCATAGGCACGCCGACGTATTAAATACCTTTTAAAAAAACCGGACAAGTGCGAGTTGAGCTCGGGTGGAGAGGGTTCCGTACGATGACGTCACCCAACAAAAACATTATTTGTAAAGGAGGTTGCCAAGACTTACCTACCGCTTTACCTAATTGTTAAAAAGTTATCAGATCTAGTGAAGAGCCAAGTCCCTAATTCTACAAAGCTTAACTCTTTCGACAAATCTTACATCTTGGTAAAAAATGTACGGCTGATTATAGGCTTATGGTAAGAAATTAAGTAACTGGTCTTTAATGTTGTCTCATGCAATAGTTAAATGGAACAGCCAAGCCATACATTTTGACCTGAACTGATATGAGGGTCACGCACAGTTTTGAAGTTATTAAAGAAATTATGTGAGAATTGGCTATTCACCCCTTTATCGCCCTTTTATCTCCTAAACGACAAAACCTAATTTTTTTATATGGGAGTTTTCAAAAATAATTTATTCACGTTACACGATCATTTCAGATCGTTACAGGGTCACAGAAATTTATATTTGTACCTAATTTCAACGTAATCAGTCCAGAAGATACGGAGCTAATTGGCTGTGACAGATGGACAGACAGACAGACACACCAGTGATCCTATAAGGGTTCCGGTTTTCATTAGGACGTACAGAACCCTAAAAACACCTAAATCTATTTTTTTAGGATTATGCAAAAATCGTATACCTATTTAAACATCATTAACACAGGTAAAAAAAAAACTTGTTATCAGTCTTACTCCTTAGGCAATTAAAAGGCAATATTCTCACTATCTATCCGTGGTTGTCATTTTCTTTTTAGTATTGTTTAATTTAACTGTACTTTTAAAACTCTTGCTTAATTTAAAGGCAGATAGGTATTTTCATAAAAGTAATAATACCTACACAATACCAGCCCAGTAATATACAACTTCAAGGCAAGAGGCTCTTCTCATACTGAGAAGGCATAAGCATTGATCGCGAATCTTTTCAGAAATCGTCAATTCAGCTTTTCAGGCTGACAATCTTGATCTTGATTTGAACCCACAACCGCTTAACCGCTGGGCCATCACGCGGTGGCCTCTCATTATATTGATTAAACTTATCGGATTTTATATTTTTATTGAAATATTACCTCCATCGCTAGCCACGGCACTACTTCGTGTTTCTACATTTGTCGTGATAATCGTGTCTTGCTGGAAAAGGTATTTGAGTATTATTAGTTATGGCGCGGCAGAAGCAAATTTTGAGGTAATTGACAATAGCGCATCGGGGGCAACAAATATGGTTCAATACAGCGATGCGTTTGATGTTAGTTAAATCGAATAACCACCAATTTAGTAATGTTGCAGTTATAATAAAATAAAAATACATATGCACTGCTCACTGTTTTTTGTATTTCTTTAATTGATTGAATACCCTTTAATGACAGAAAATATGATAGTTTTAACTCAACATTTTGAGAATTATGCGACGAAAAATATATTTTTGTCATTTTTTTAGGGCATTTTTATCACGATGCTATTTTTTTTAATGTTTATTTAATAAGTCGTCTTTCTTCGAACATTTGCCACTACACGATTTTTTTATGATTTATGATGTAATATGTACACTGTAACGCAATATACACTACAACTGTGTGCTACGTTTAGGCAGTGCCTTCAGATTTTTCTTAATATATTAAGTATTTCTGTATAGATTTCTTTATCATATGAACGAGCTGTAGGTATTTTTATTGAAAGTCCGATTCATTTATCCTTTACTAGCTTCTGCCCGCGGCTTCGTCCGCATGGATGTCGGAAATTATCCCAAAGGAAGGGCTAACGAGACAAAAGGTAGCCTATGTCTTTCTCCAGCAACCCAAAACAAGACAACTTCAACAACTACTTCCAACCACTTGGAAATAGATTTATTAGTGGCGGGGACTGGAACTGTAAACACAACCATTGGGGATCGCGACTAATGACCACGAAAGGTGAACTAAAGAAAAGTGTTGACCGAAACAAACCGACCACCCTGGTAACAGAGGAACAAACCTACTGGCCAACCGATACCAACAAAGTGCCCGACCTTGTAGACTTTTTCGTTGTAAAGGGGAAGTGGGTTTTAAGGTCTCTAGGGTACTGATTCACTGGTCACTGTAGTTAGTAGAAGAGAACGTTACTGCCCTGGGCTTGGCTACGCCGCAGCACAAGGTCCGGCGTGAGGTCACAGGGCAGGCAGCAGAGTTGGGGAGCGACCTCAGAGATCTCTACACGTGTGCAGCACCGCGCCGGGAAGCACGACCGCGTGTAGGCACGTGTTCCACTCGGCAGGGGCCTCAACACGTGGCGGGCGTGTCAGGTCAGGTGACGGGAGCGGCCGCGTGAGTAGTCCGCGTGTCTGGCGTCTCTCCACTGGTAGGGCGGAGGCAGCGATGACGTCAGTCAGCAGTAGGCAGGATAATAGCAGCATAGCCTAATACTGGAACCCTGGAATCAGCGCGAGGCGGGTGCTTCCGTAAGCGATGTGCCAGGACTGCAAAACTCCTTCGATGTGTGCGTCTCCCAGCCATAAGCCCAAAGCTAGGTGGATGGAGGAAGACTCACCCATCGTGGTGGCTTACAATTTTAGGTTATGCCGTGCACATGTCTCGGAGGTCCCTCGCCGCGTGGCCAGACGATTTAAGCGAACAGCAAGGCGCAGCGCGGCGAGACAAGCATGGCGAAGAATGCGAGATGCATGCGCACGCATTCACAGAGATGCAGTAATGGTGACAGGTGATGTGGCAGAAGCCACTATCGGCAAATAGCTTTCTCGACAGTCATAGGGGGGCTGCGGAGAACAATTATATTAGCTACCAGACCGTGCAGACAGAAATTCATAGAGAATGCGATCTGACAGGACACAAGAGTAAAGGCAATCACACTGAGCACTTACCCGTTTATCTCGGGGTTATTTAAACTTACTGCTTGATCTGCTTGATGCGAAGGAAAGGGCACGTTAGGCGTCCAGCAGGGATATTTATAACCCAATCCATACCACGACACCGAGTGACGTGGTGGGAATTTGAAAGATTTAGGGATGGCACTCTCGTGAACCGTAACTAGTGATGTGCGTTTTAGTTGATCTGTAGGAAATCGACTACAACGCTACAAGTGGCAGCATGGCGTTCCACACCTACACTAAACCATCAGTCTGATAAAAACAACGTACTAATGGAAATACGTAACAAACTACAAGAAAAGAGAAAACAAAGAAGGCAGAATAGAATACGATAGGATTTCTAGAGAAGTAAGAGAGCTAATTTCAAAAAAGAAAACTCAACTTTTCAAAACAAACTGTGGGGCCTCTCAACTCACAAAAAAATAACTGCACACTTTGGAAAATCACGAAAAACTTTGAAAAACCACTAAGGCATGCCCAACTAATAAGACAAAAACCTACAGAGCTATTATTTAGAGCTATCCTGGCCCATAGCTCTAAATAATAGCTCTGTAGGTTTTTGTGAGTGGAGTCGAAAATACGGAGCTGTTTGCAAAACACCTTAGCGAGTAGACGAATCAACCGCGGAGAACTCTGGAAATGAAATAGACGTAATGATCAACAGCGACCAGTAGCTATCTCCACCGCTTGCTCTGGTCAATCCAGAGAACTTAAACGCACCATTTAGTTCCTAGAAAACAAAAAAGCATCCGGTTTCGACTTAATAACGGAAGAAATACTGAAACAACTACCTAAGAAAATAGTAGTCTTCAGAACTATGCTGTTTAATGCATTTCTAAGAATGCCCTAATACCCAAAGCTGTGGAAAGTCTCACAAATCTGCATGATCGCAAAGCCAGGGAAACCACCAACAGATCCCAGCTCATACAGGCCAATAAGTCTTCTACCTATACTATCTAAAGTGTTTGAAAAGATCTTACACAAAAGCTAAATGAGAAAAAAATCATTTCTGATCATCAGTTTGGATTCCGGGAAAGACACTCAACAGTAGAACAAGTGCATCGAATTGTCCATAAAATAAGACAGTCTTTGGAGAAAAAAGAGTACTGTTTAGCAGTATTCTTGGACACTCAACAAGCGTTTGACAGAGTCTGGCACAAAGGACTCCTCTATAAACTAAAGACCAAATAGTCAAACTCATTCTACATACTCCTAAAGTCAAACTTGGATCAAAAACAATTCCACATGAAGTACGATGAAGACTATTCAAGGCTCTATAACATCAAAGCCTCAGTGCCTTAAGGATCGGTCCTCGGACCAGCAGCCTAATTGAGTAACTCATTTTCGTAAACGGTTAAGACTAATCTGTTTGATTGTGACAGTTCAACAACATTCATTGCGTTATTTATATTGTTGAGCAGAATTTTTATCGAACTTATGAAGCAATGGATTAGCAATCTGTTTCAAAACGATTCAGATTCCGATTGATTATGTATTACGCAATTAGGGTGAAACGGAAAATGTCGTTACAGCTATTTATGCACATGACACCGCCTGCCTAGCAAGTGACAAAGACTCAAGTATAGCTTCGCTGAAACTGCAAGAACAGCTAAACAAAATAGACACCTGTCTACAGAAGTGGCGAATCAAACCCAGCGTGACCAAATCGCTACATGTCACCTTCATACTTCGAAAAGGCGATTGCCCGAGCGTCTGCATGGAGGACAAGGTCCTACCAAACAGTGATAGCGTTAAGTATCTTGTTTTCTACCTCGACAAAAGACTGACATGGGTTACTTGGACGCTAATCAAAGCTATCACTCAGCAATAAACTGCTAGTGTATAGAGCGATCATAAAGCCAATCTGGACTTATGGAATAGAACTTTGGGGCTCTGCTTGTAACTCCATCATTGAGATTCTCTAGAGATTTCAAAACCTGGCTCTGCGAACAGACTCAAGCGCCCACTGGTTCGTAAGAAACACACAGATACATGAACACCTGGAAATCCCAACAGTAAAGAAGGAGATCAGCAACATTAGCTCCAAATACAAAGAACGAATGGACAGACATACAAATGAACTCGCTAAAGACCTCTTCTAGACGATAAAGAAAACGTAAAATGCGGCGGAATGCGGTGCTTAATGCATATGGCATTAAGTCCGCCGCTGTACAATAATGTGCGTGAAGTATAAATAATAAAATGCCTAAAACTATGGCACATACTTGCCCAAGACACGAGAGACTAAGTCTCTGGCCTCTTTATGGTGCCATTTGATGGAATGAAACCAACAAAAACGTAAACACGGAAAAAATCTGATCATGGCCGAAGCAGATGGCAGATCCTACGGAAAAAAAATGTCCATCTCCAGGATGCAGTCTATGTCCTTGTAAAATTTTATCAAAATCCATTCAGTGGTTTAGGCGTGAAAACGTAACTTAGAGACAGAGTTACTTTCGAATTGATAATATTATTATGAATAGAGTTAAAAAGTTTTACTTTACAATTCGAAGTTGTTGTAAAATTATAATTAAGTTACCAAGTTGATTGGCATTCACTTGATTGAAATTAAAGTTATAGTAGAAGTTTACGTTTCATTAAGTGAACACTTTATCAAGGGTTAATTGTACAAAAACATTTTGACAATACTAGACCCTTAAATTAAACATTTTAAATTCCAAAAAGTCACACATCATTCCAATACACTGTTAAGAGCACGTTTCCAAACAAAATCCTTAATGCAATCCAAAATTAGTCAAGTTAATTGTAAATCAATCCAAGGGATCCGTACCAGGAGTCACTATTAAAATTAAAGTTTAGCCAAAACGGATAATAGTGGTAGTAACTTCCACATTGTCACTTAACGAAGTCTTAATGTTTTTCAAACACATATGTCGCTTTTATTCGTTCGGTTAATGAATATAAACTAGTTTTAATTTGCGGATGTTAGTCCATAAAGATTCTGATAGTATTAATGAATAGTTTATTGTTCATAAAAGACTGTCTCCCTGGTCTAGTGGTTGCAAGCGTGTGGCGGCATCTACATCGCCACATGCGAAACAAGCGCATCAATCCTGCATCGCGCAAGCAGAGTTTACCGCTCACATAGCATATATACAACTTCCCGACAACAATCATCGGGCAGCAATCTCCCCCGCGACCTGGTAGCGGACGACGACCCCATCACCCCGGACTGACTCCCAGATAAGCCGTAACCAGGTAACACACGGCTTATCTGTGACAATAAGACTCCACACTCGCAACACACGCAACCGTTTGCGTAGCGCGTGCTAGGTTAATATAGACGCGTTACGTAAACAAACACAGACATCCGCCACTATACAGGCACCTTAACTCACACGCGGAGGCGCGGTGCGGACCGCGACCCGCGTAGACACTGGGCGGTGTGACACACTACAATACCGCCCACACACTCATGACGGCCCCTTAGCCCGGACAGTAACGGCTAGCTCTGTGATCTGGACTGGCGGGGGCCACTCACCTACTCTGTAGGCGCGTCGAGTCGACATCTCCGTCGCTGGTCGTCGCCGCCGGGCCTCCCCTAGGTAACTAGGGGTCTCACCTGGCGGCGGCAGACCGCCGAGATGTCGTGAAGAAAGCGGCGCTTCACTATAAGCGTCGCGGCGCTCCTACAGAAACAAAATAGCAATCACTCACACGGGCGCGCGTGGCCCGCGCGCGCCCGAAAATCCACTGCCATGAGCAGACCCAAGGAGAGGCCCGTATTTACGGGTCGCCGTATGGCATCTGCGGTCGGGGGGTGAAGCCCCGGCACCGCACGCAACGCCCCCTTACGGGGGCGCCGCGATATAGCTCCGAGCGGGCAGTTGCCCACCAGAAACGACATCCATCTGGTCGGAGGATGCTCCCTTTTCCAAGAATATGAGTGAACTTTACACCCTGTTCCTCATATCTCTTCAAGCGCTACCGTACTGCTGAGCAATAGGTCTGGGTTCTATTTCCATGTAAGGTAGTGTTATTAGGTTTTCTATCAGAGGTTTTTCAGTAGCGGCCCGGAGTTGTGCCCGGTTGAAGGCAATAGGCACGCTTCCCATTTAGTAGGGCTTAAACATAACTGGCTCACTGTGGGTGTGCTATGCAACACCTACCCACCTCTGTCTAACCCTTCGAGAATTAAAGGTGTAAAATTTTGTTCATGAAATAAATAAAAAAACAGATTCGTAGTCGTCACGACAATGAGAGCATGTTTGCACATACAATAAACAACAGATATTTGTAAGTTTGAGATTTTTCGTTAAACAAAGACTATCATTGTAGTCTTATTATTACAGTCATGTACGAGTAACTTCACGGTTTTATAGTATTGTAAACACCTCGCTTTATCCCAATTTTTTACCACAATGAAGTTATTAAGAGATAACAACGTTGGTAATTAAGGCTTGGATGCAGTACTTTTTAACTTTCTTAAACTCTTGTCAATCTAGGTAAATATAAATGTTCCGCAAATAAAGAAAAAAATAATAGGAAAATTGAACATGCGGTCAAGCGCTGTGTGAGACGAGACGTGAATTATAATCATGGGTTCGATAAAATAAAATAAAACTTGTGCGGTCCGAAGAATAAAGTTTCACAAGCTGTTGCTTTAAATCCGAATGTAATTCGATACAGAGATTTAGTTTGGATTTTCATTTTGACCTCACTATTTACTTCTGCATCCTCTAAAACCATGAGAACGACGACACCCATGTCGAAAAATTTGAAAATTTTCGCAGCCGCTATTTTGTATTTTTAAATTGACGTCACTATTTAATTGGCTTAAGCACCCTCGAAAACCATGAAAACTATCTTTCTCTCTCTGTCTATTTCTATTATATGTAATTAAAAGTTGCATGGAGGGGGCATAACGCTTTTACGTTACGTGACAATAAAAATAAAAAAACTAATTTTACTTCTACCTACAGCTGCGTTCAAGAACTTCGTTCCAAAAACTATAAAGAATAGAATATTCTTTATTATGTACACCTTAAAAATTACAGACATTGATGTAGAAATACGAGTATTACATTGGGTGACACAATGGGCGGTCTTATCGCTAAAAGCGATCTTTTACAGACAACCTTTGGATGGATTACAGGTTCTCCCTGTAATCCATCCAAAGGTTGTCTAGAGAGGAGAGAAAATACTGCAGGTAGTCAGTGGTGTACCATATACATATTCATTAAATACATACATACATTTATCTACACATATATATACAATAATAAACACGAAACAAGACTCAGGAAACTATATGTAATAATGATTAAGGAGTGAGGAAGTGTTTCTTTACTAGAAATTTAAAAGTGGACAGTGATTGAGCACGCCTTATCGACATAGGCAACGCATTCCATAACCGTACTGCTTGAACTGCCGACTTGAATTGGTGGAATGCATCGGCATCTCTAGTCTTAAGTTTTCCGATGACCTCAGATATCTGTTATGTGTGTCATGAAGGAACTTGAAACGTTTTTTAAGATAAGAGGAGGTTGTAGGGTTGAACAGAATACTGTAGAGCTGAAATAAGATATGAGAATTCCGGCGAAGACGTATAAAGATAAAGATGACACGAGAGCTATTTAAAACGTGTACCTTGTAGAGATTCCATCACGAATCTATGTAAAAGTAATATCAAAAGTCGGGTTATTGTTTTTAACGGCATATGAACACTTTTATAGTTTAGTTTTATTTTATTTAAAAAAAAAATTAAAAAAAACTTGCAGTTCGAACTCTCGCACCAGCGGCCGCCAGTGCCCACCGAGATGCACTACCTATTACTCTTTGCGCTATAAAAGACACACTGCGCTACAAGAGGGCTTTAATCTAGGACCTTAGAATGTTTTTCAAACAAGACACAGCTGATTCACAACAGTCTGTCGACATCTTGTTTTCTGTAAATGAAACCAGTTTTATTTAAATACTTTCATCTACATGAAAGTATGTACGTGGCTTTTCAGAAATAATTTCCACCGGTGTCCGTGTCTGAAGTAAACAAAAAAGATTTAATGCTAGAAAAATAAACACATCTAAATACACGATACAGCAAAACTGTTCCCCTTCCTTTTAACAAAACACATGTCGACAGCCAGCCTCTCAACCCAGGTCCTTCCAAAGCCATTCATATTTATGCTTGTGTACAAGCGTTTATCTTTAAAGTTTTCTAATAATGGACTGTAGCTAAATGGCCCTGCCAAAACTTTGCCGCTTTGTTTCAGGCATACTTCCCGTGAAACGAAATCATTTATCGCTGCTGAGTTCTGGTTAAGGGTACGTAAAATATGAACACTCTCGGACTCCTCAAATGACATTTCCAAGTAAGTACAAAGGACTAGAACATCAAAATAATTATGTGTCAAAGGAAAATGCTTAAGTGTAGTTGTGTTAGTTTCAGTTTGGGCGGTAGTTGCAGATCGTGGGTTCAAACCCAAGAAAGTGAAAAATCACTCCTTGGCAAAGGCCTCACAATAGGTACGTTACTTCGCGTAAATTATTTTATCATCTCTTCTCTCAAATCGTTGGAAGAAAACATCGCGATGATACCAGCATGCACTGGAAAAACATTGCCATCCATCCCGCACTGGGCCGTGGTGAATTACAGCCAACTCGCTTTGTTGAAGAAGAGACTTGTGTCCCAGCAGCCTGAATATAACAAAGGCTATAGAATGGTTGTTCTTTATTTGAGTTCGAGACCGTTTAAAAACTTTATACAAAAAATGCAGGGTGGTTCGTTTCACGAATCTAGGAGTGTATCCATGTGACTCTTCAGCTTGTCTCTTTGACGTGCAGGTAAGGTTCGTGCCGACTTGTTAGTGTTTTCAGTGTGAAGTGTAAAGTTTATACGACTATAACAAAGTCGTATAGATACTAGTTTCATTGATTTTCAAGGAACCGCGAAAGGTTCGAGATAATTTAAAGTGTGGAATTTTTCGGATTTGATGTGTTATGTACACCTTTCACCAGTAATAATACCTGCTTATCAAATTTATTTGTGCAGTTTTTAATAATAGATAATTAGGTAACGAAACCAGACAGTTGCTTTACTTTGTATCAACTCTTTATCACAGAACGGTGAAGGAAAACATAGTGAGAAAACCGGCATGTCCTAGCACCAAAAATACGAAAACATGTTACATCTGCCAACCCGCACGAACCCCGCGTGGTGGATTACAGCCCACTCCCTCTCACAGAGAGGAGGCCTGTGTCCTAGCAGTGGGAACATTAAAGGCTGATTATGAGAAGCACACAGCTTATTACAATTATTAAAGCTTATTTTAATTTTTATATTAGACTATCAACCCGCCCCTTCTTCGTATGGTTTAACGTCTTCACAAAACATCGTATATTTTTTTTGTTAAATGTCCGTTTTATATTCATGTATTTTTTATTTATTTTATTTTAGGAAGGCTTACAGACTAATAACATTGTATTAACACTAGTATGTAACTAAATTGCTAACTACAAGCCTCCACAGAAAAAAAAAAAACAAAATTAATATACCCTCACACTCGCCATGAAGTTATTTCCTCAATTGGTTAATTTCGTTCAATCGACTACGAAATTTAGTTGGACAATAAACGGCTAGGTAGCAGGTGCTTCTTGTACAAAAATGGCTCTGCCAAGAGATTCCTAACTGTGCTTGCATTGGTGCAGAAAAGGTCAATGCCGTGCTCGCAAGAGATTTCATTAAAACTACGACTAGCTCTCAGAAAATATGCATTACGCCGATAATTTGTGTTTGCATAAGGTACATGTAGAAGAGGTCGCTGTCGCAGCCCCAACTGATTAGTGCGCATCCTTAATCTTGAAACAAGTTCAGGACAGTCAATTGAACCATTTGCGATATTACACAAGTAGCATATATCATTAATATGACGTCTACGGTCGAGTGGTAGAAAATGGTACCTTCTGCATCGGTGACTGTAGTCAACAGATACTTGTTTTGCCCTGTAATCAAGGTACTTAAGAAATTTTCTCTGAATGCCCTCAATACGAGACTTGTAGATCCCAATACGAGATTTTTTTTTCAAAACGATGATGCTAATCGCATTGAAATACATTGCGTAGTTAAGAAGAACTACGCGATAACACAGACATACACGAACAGCGACTTTAATAACTATTATTCATATTATAAATGGATAGAAGTATAGAAATAAAAGAAAAGTTTTGTTTGTCTAAAAATCATGAGCAATAGAATAATAATTACAAGTTGTGATTTGTTATGCTATGAAAACCTATGGTTTTAGTCTAAGAAATTCTTAAAGTTGTGACACCTTTACGCAAACACTAATGACGAGTTGAATTATTTCGAGTAAGTATATTTGGAGCCAACTTTAATACAAAGCCTTTAATTCTTTGTCAACTTACCAACACCAATATGATAGTCAAAGAAATATGACAGACCTGTATTAGGAACGCACAATCAAACTATAGCTATTCAGCTCGCCTCCCAATCAATTCATTTGAAAACAATCTTATCGTATAAACGTGAATCACTTATCATTTCGGCAATCAGAATCGCTTCAACGCGAACACAGCTAATGGAAATAGCGGATAAGTACCTACATACCCACTATTTCCTAGCTAACCCATACAGACGTGCAAAACGGATGAAACCTACGTGAATAATTTCAGAACGATATGTTAATAGAGCAGGATTTCATTAAATCTTTGTTAAAATCTGTCACAAACTAATGGCCACTTAAAATTCATATTTTGGTGATAATCAAGATTAGTTCTCGTTATGTGAATAACGAATTTTGGATTATTAAAGTTTTGTAACTCTCATGTTAAATAGCGGTACTTCCAAGAATGTTTCTAAACTCATAATCGTGTCACTTGGCATTATTTCAAACGTTAACTTATACATTTGCCATAAAAACGTAATAAAATTACGTGTAAAAAGTTTTCGTGATTTTATATAAGCGAGTGCAGCGAGGCAGCCGTTGATTCAAAAAGCGCGTGCTTGAATCAGATACGGGGAATGAATCGAGGGGGCGTACCACCGTAGGCATACGCTGCCTTCCATTAACTTACTACAATTGCTCTACAACATAATTCTGTTTCCATCAAATAAATGAACTGACGGAAATGAAAAGATATATCAAATTATATTTTCGAGTGTCGGACAAAGAAATCGTCAGTAACACTATTATTCAGACTTAGGTTACTGTTAGGTAATACGGGCTGGTGTCCGCAACTCCACGACAATGCGCGTGTTTTGCTTACGGAAATTTAAGAATATTTAGGTTACTGTTACAGGTGAGTGAATATTTTATTAGCTCCTTATCGCTTACAAGATTAATATTAATAAGACTGAAAATCTTGAGATGTAATTTAACTTTAGGTAGATTAGAAATGTTTGTCTAAATATGATTTAATTACGTTCAGCAGGTATGAAGGCTTATAAATAAATCATTTTAAATTAATATTAACTAACAGAAATTATTTTCAGTGTGAAAATCGAGCAGAAATCTTTTACATTTAATTAAAATACTAAGATGTTTTGACCAAGTATCTAGGGCTGCCTCATTAAAATAATTAATTTTAGTTAGAGGTTAGTGAAAACAAAATACTGAAAAATTTGCTGTGGTTAGTTAAAGGTGTGCTTTTATTAGAATGTGCTGCAGTACATTTAAGTACTGCTCTACAAAGTTAAAACCTTTTTGCAAAAAAAAAACAGCCGGCTTGCAAAAACACTACAAAGTGAAAAATAACCCAGTCATGCATTCTTATTATTCAGAAAATGTTCTTGCAAATTGGTTTCAAAGACAGCATTTAACTAATTAAAACAAGACCCCAGACAGTCATAATTACCGTTCGGAACTTTTATTGTTCAGAGTATCGGTTAATTGCAACTTTAACGAGTAATTTTTCGGTTACATTACAGTTTACGTTTTGAAAAGTAATTTGCAGCACAATTAGGGGGCTGGTACACATTACCTACATGATAATTTGCTTTGATAGTAGAATTTCATTAGGGTAATAATACGATGGCAGTGTTTTGAAGGAATCATTAATTTGTCGGTGCATTCACAGCGTTGGCGTGATCGATAGTACCCTGCACGTTTGATGAATTGTTGTTGAAGTAATATGACGTTGGCCCCGGCACCGTCATTATACTGCCTATATAATTCTTATACAACACTATTAATACTTCAGCTTTGAAGTAACATAAAGTAATTTACTGTTTCTATGCTTCATAAAAAGTTTGAGACTCATAGAGTTTTGTTTGAATTTTCATATGGATTGTGACGTCATTATTATTAATGGCGTATACGCCCAGATAATTACATGAACACATATAAGAAAAGCTTCAAAAACAGTAAAACTTGTTTACTATGAAGAGTTTTTGTATAGGTACTTACGGAAACTTACCAGCATGCATAAATAGGTAGTATTTTTTAATACTCTTTACATGTAATAATATAATAATTATAGCTTTTTATATAATTTAATAGCTTTTTGTCTGTATGTATGTTCCGGATTGGCGAAAAACGGTAGAACGGATTTGGGTGAAATTTGGCACACAGATAGTTTATATTTATTTTATTATTTATGAACACACAGAAAAATACAAAGGGACACGTCACAATTACAATGTACACAATTAACACCTAGGTTACTTTTAATTCCGGTATTACGTTCCATCGAAGCCGCGGGCTATAGCTAGTATTTTAAAACTATACGGATACCGATGCGTAACGTCAATTCAACCAAATAATCACACGTGATAATAACAAAACTTAAAGTACAAAATGTGTGCACAATCACAAACTATTTTCGTAGACGAATTCCTGAATTGTATTTATTTTTTTACCTATCTATGTATACACATATAAACAGACAAGAAGAATAAAGAGAACAGAAAAGTATATACAAAGGTAATGCTTATTTCAAAAGAAAGCTCTTCCAGCATACCTGCAATTGGAGAGTATATGATAGATGTAGACAACGTGTGTAAAAGAGAAAACAAAATACATAAAAACGAAACAACTCCCTAATTTAAAAATAAACATACAATGTCAAAATAGATATCGGGATAGGCCCTCATCAGCGATATTACACTTGCACTTTGTAAGTAGGCGTGGATTGTCGGGCGAAGAAAATAGATATACTAGTTATAGCACAATCACTTTATTTCACTCACAATTTCTTATAAAATAATAACCTGAAGGCAGAGGTCCGACATATTAAATGAAAGTATTAAATATAGCAGCAACCAACTCTTTTATTCCAAAAGCTTGTTAATTAATTAAATAGATCGCTATATTAGCTCTAGGCGCTACAATAGGTGCACCGGGCCGAGCCTGCCACAAGAATGATCCCCCTCGGAGCTATATCGCGGCGCCCCCGTAAGGGGGCGTTGCGTGCGGTGCCGGGGCTTCACCCCCTGCCCGCGGAAGCCATACGGCGACCCGTAAATACGGGCCTCTCATTAGGTCTGCTTCGATGGCAGTGGATTTTCGGGCGCGCGCGGGCAACGCGCGCCCGTGTGAGTGATTGCTATTTTGTTTCTGTAGGAGCGCCGCGACGCTTATAGTGAAGCGCCGCTTTCTTCACGACATCTCGGCGGTCTGTCGCCGCCAGGTGAGACCCCTAGTTACCTAGGGGAGGCCCGGCGACAACGACCAGCGACGAGGATGCCGACTCGACGCGCCTACAGAGTAGGTGAGTGGTCCCCGCCCGTCCAGATCACAGAGCTAGCCGTTACTGTCCGGGCTAAGGGGCCGAATGTGGGTGTGAACGGCATTGTAATTGTGTAACACCGTTCAATGTTTGCGTGCCTCGCGGCCCGCGCCGCGCGTGCACGCGTGACTTTGGGTGCCTGTATAGACATGTATGTCTGTCTGCATTTACGTAACGTGCCTATATTAACCTAGAACACGTTACGCAAAGGGTGTGTGTGTTGTGAGTGTGGAGTCTTTTTGTCACAGATAAGTCGCGTGTAACTTGGCTGCGGCTTATCTGGAAGTCAGTCCGGGTTTCAATTGACGTCTTCATGTCCCGAGGGAGGTGGCGGAGGGGGGGGGCGGCCTTGTGCCAGAAGGCCGCCGGCTTCCCATTTTGGGCCGCCCTGGGTGACCTAGCCGTGGTACAGAGTCAGTAGTGCGGCCAGGCCATCCAGGATGACCAACTCGACATCCTGTCCCTGCCTGATGGCCTTTATCAGGTCCATCAACAATTTAATGGCACAGGTTGTGAATTCTGATTTTTTTGTGGTTGCTTCGGCGTCGGTAGCGCCGCCACTGGTTTCTTTTAGGAACTTTTTCTTCGGTAGTTCCTTGTTTGACCGCGGCGCCGTGGCGGCGCTAGCGGTAGGTTGCTCCTTGTTTACAACCTGTGCCTCGCTGAAGGCAGGGGTGGCAATTGGGTTTTCTTGGGTCGCCTGGGGAGGGTCGGGTTTCTTCCCCTTGCCCTTTCCCCCGCGTCTCTTGTTTTTCCTCCGCCCAGAGGAGGTATCTTGTCTTGCTGAGGGCCCGTTGGCCGCCGCCATAAGCGTCGTGCCTTGGGCCTCTTCTGGCATCTGTTGTGGCCTCTCAAAGGACACTTTGGGACGGCGTGATGTGGCCGTTATGGCGGCGGTGCCCGCCCGCTTGTTCCGGGTCTCTCTCTGGAACACCGGACACTTGATGTTGCACGCCGGGTGCGGGCCACCGCAGTTCACGCAGGTGGCCGGCTCTTCCCGTGGGCGCGGGCAGTCTCTCGCCGCGTGCTCCCCTCCACAGCGCACGCAAGCGAGCGGGCGGTGGCACTGATGCGAGCTGTGTCTGAACAGCTGGCATCGGTGGCACTGGGCAGGTCCTCTTTTTCCGCGCCAGGCCTCTATTTTGACACCACCCATCAACATGAACGTCGTGGTGTCGTAAATGGCCCGGACGTCCGGAGTCTTTTTTTAGGATCGCGTGGAATACGCAACCGGGTCGTCCTTGTGCGGCCTTAATATGGCGCCCGTACTCCGGCTGGTATCCCAGCGTTTGGAGCTCCTCCTCTATCTCCTTCGGGTCCGTTTCCGCCGGTAGTCCCCGTATGGCGATCTTGAGGCTCTTCTCTGCCGGCAGCGAGTAGGCGAACCAGCTGACGCCGCTGTCCTTCTCCAGGCCTGTCAGGTATCGCTGGACCAGCCTGTACTCCTCCTCGCTGTCTGGGGTGAAGCGAACTCCACCTCCGTATGGACGAGCGTTAGGAGGCCGGCCCAGTTTATCCCTGATGGCCCGGAAATGGGCGGCCCAGTTTGGCAGCCTCTCAACTACCAGCGGCGGGTATCTGGGCTTCTTTTGCCCCGGCTTTTGCTGCCACGTACTTGTCGCGGCGCCGGGGGGTGCATCGGGGGTGTTGGCAGCGGTAGCGGGGGCGGGGGGTGGCCTGACCCCCGCGGTCGGTGACGGTGGCGGCGATGGTGACGCAGGTGGCGGGGGGGGTGAGCGGCGCGCCGCGTCGGCAAAAGTAGGCGACGCTAGCGGGTCCGGACTCCGCGGCGCGCTTTCGCGCGGTGGCCGCGGCGAGTCGGGGCAGAGCCGCTTCCCCTCCTCCGATGCGGTCTCACTCGAGCTCCTGCGTCGACGTATTCTTTGGCCTCTGGGTTCGAGCCGGGACTCGAAACGGGCACGTTCACAGCCATTTCCGGTCGAGCCCGCGGATGCCAGCGACATGTTCGATCCTATGGACGAACACGGCGACATAACCGCGGGCGAGTCGTAGGCTGATGCACGAGGAGGCGCCGGTGAGTCGGGCGTGTATGAGCACTCGTCACTGACCTTGCTGTTGTCTTGGTGGTGGCGGAATTTTGTGCTGGCCGCTCTCGTTCAGCCATTGCCGGTCCCGCCAGCGAGAAGCGGGCGCCGGTCACGGCGGTGCGCGGAGCTGGCGCAGCTTTGGTCTTTGCTTGCGCGGACACAGGAGCCGCTGCGGCAGGCGCGGGCGGAGTCGCGAATCGCGGCGGCGCGTCGGTGCGTGCAGGGGGCGCGCGGGTGGGCGCGGGCGGTGTGCGGGGGCGCGCGGGGTAGTCGCGCGGCGTGGCGGGGCGCGCGGCGTAAGCGGCGGCGTACGCGGCGGCATATGCAGCGCAGCGCACGGGCGCGGGTGCGGGAGCAAGCGCGGGCGGTGCCACGGCGCGCGCATGCGGCGCGCGACTTTGGTTAGCGGCAGGCCCCGGGGCCTGGGTGGGCACCGGGCGGAACGCGGCGGGACGGATCACTACCGCGTGCGGTCGGCTCGACGACGGCGAAGGCGCAGCGCGCGCAGGCGCCAGTGACGTCGGTGGGCCGGCAGCAGCAGCGGCGCTCGATCCCCCTCCTCTTCCCTCTTCCTTTTTCTTCCTCTTCTTGTCCTTCTTCGTTTTTTCCTCGCTTCTAGTGGAGCCGGCCGGCAGAGCACTGGACGACGCAACACCGATGATCGGCGTCGACGACGTCCTATCCAGCGCCGGGCGGGACTCCGGTGAGCCGGCATCGCAGCCCAACGAGCCGCGCGTGCCGGGCTTCGGCATCCCGGGGGTATGGTCTCCGCGACCGCGTCGGTACAAAAAAAACCGGGTAGTCAGAAAATTATAAATTTTAATGACGGTCCGCGCGGAACAAACTCAACGGAATGGAAAATTCCGTAGGACGAGCTTGCGTGACGACCACAAGCCAATCCTCCCCCCCTCCTCGCTGCGCACTAGCATACATTCAGTTGCTTGAGAAGCGGGAAGAGTGGGGAGGCGAACGTCCCGCTTTGCACAGCGTAACTCGGCCCGTTGCACCTAACGTTTACAACGGTGGCGCCGACACGGCCATACTGATGTGCGGACGTCCTCGTACGGGTAGACTCATCAAGCATGGTCTAAAAAGACATAACGTTATTATTAATGTTCGTTCATCCTGACTAGCAATCTCGAGGAGCAAAAAATCCAGGTCATCCCTACTGACTGTGCAACCAACTCTGGACCGCTCGATATTGAGCCTTCAGGACTTATACTAGTAATCTGGTCCGGTTCAGCCCTGCAGAGTTTACTACTAATTCTGGACAGCTCGTTATTGAGCCTTCAGGACTTTAGCAATCTGGTCCGGTTTAGCCCTTCAGAGTTATAATCTTCTGGCCCGGTCTAGCGACCCTTCAGAGTTATAACCGCCTGGACCGGTCTAATGACCCTACAGAGTTATAATCTCCTGGTCCGGTTATAACAAACCCTTTAGGATTGTTACTGCTTGGTCCGGTCATGAATGACCCTTCAAGATCACTCCAGTTTATACAGTTTCTTTTTTCTCTTTTTTTTTCTTCTCTTTTTTTGTCTCTTTTAAGGTCTCTTTGTTGTCTCCTTTTTCTCTATTTTTTGTCTCTTATGAGTCCGTACTAAAATGGTCCCTGTAGATTATATAATCAAATGTATTAAAGTACTTGTCTCAACAATCCACACATGCTATATCCATTGGTAGTTTCACTACCACCAAAGTCATTTACTTTAGAGCCTATAACAGAAACAAACTATTTTAATTTTAAGATTAGACTCCACTTAGACACTCCACCGAATGCGTAGCACGCCTGTGCGATGCCAACCGAGTCTCCTGTCATAAAATGTCACTTCAATGTGCATAAGCGTTCGGTGTTGTATCAGAGTGTCATGTCATTGAATGTATCGTAGCAGACACGTAATTCATGTTCATGACACTCTAAACCAACAAACGACATCTCTGAAAACTAAATAACACTAATTTAAGTATTGAAGCGCCGTCACGGCCAGACTGACATTCGCACGACCTTGTCCTGCCTCCATCCCCTTAAGTCACCGCGGGCCCATTTTTCTGTAAAGAGAATAAAACTGGTACATTACTTTGTACGCTCGTCCATCAGTGACATACCTTACAACGTTTTATAACCCACAAAATCAACCTTTAGGAGCTGAGCCGGACAACTTAAATAGGCGTCCCTTCAGCCAGTTATCTCTCCAGATAACATGGACCAGGCAACCAGACAGCGTCTCTCCGATCACTCACTAGTACCACACACATCTCCATTGATCTCATAGCCTCTCAGACTAGACGATCACTTTATAATATGACCCAGAAAATCGGCCTGCATAAGCGAGTTCTTTAGACTACCCAATAACACACAACATAGGACGTCAACCCGCATGAGTCGGTCACTTACTTTATCTCACAGATTAGTACCAATGTTACGTTTAATTACGTTTCTTCACTCTCCGAGGCCGAGAGGTTTCCAGAGCTGGCGGATAACGTACGTGAACTACAAATAGACAAAGCATCACTGAAACCACCCGACGATGCTCACTCCACTCGTCAATCGCGGAATTCCGCCACCTCGGCCTCCTTCAAGCTACCAGTCAAGGTGGTAGCTAAATCCACCAAGCCCTCACATCCCCTGGGCATTGCACGAAAATGCTTACGACCTTATTGGTATTCTCTATTAGACACACAACAACAAAAAAATACTGTACTCCCTGCGAAGCCCAGTCGAACCCCCCTGTCACATTAAATGAAGTAGGAATCACCACTGTAGAACGGTCTCATTTTCCCACTGTGACGCAGCAACTCTCCCAATATTCTCGGATGCTATCTTACGAATTTCATCCAAATCTAACTGAAACCCAGACTCAGAATATGAAGCCACACTTAAAAACCGCGCCCGAGTCCCAAACACAAGTTCTGTTTGTGTGTACCCTAGACCTTGCACCATCCGTCGCTAGCTGCACTTCGAGAAGCTCGCCGAACCAGGTCCCACCAGATTCACTTTCGATTATAACAAGTAAGCACCCCAATGTCCTCATGACTCTCTCTACCCGAACACCGGCCCTGCCAGAACCGTTAGCAACATGGTACAACCCTACACCATGGTCACCATAAAATTGCACTGTCTGCGCCAATACAATACCCACCCCGATCAGAAATGATCCGCGAAGTCGCACCGAAAAGACAGACAGCCTCCTTTAGTGCTTCATCTGCAAAGAGTCAACAATGACAAGAATACTCCCTACCATCGATTCCTCCAACCAACTTCTCTGCGATGTCTAAATGTACAGTATGCCATTGTGCAGAAACCCTAAGCATAGGATGGAGTCCACGTACCTGTTGAGCCCCGAACAATCCCTTGAGGAACAGCACACAATGCAGGACTTACTTTCGCACCCACCTAGCCATCTCAGGGAACCAGAATTGCTCACAAACCCCCAGCAAGGGCTTCATCCGCAGCAAGGAATCCAACCTCTGTGTGAACACGACTTGTCAAAGTCAATGTTAGTGACCCCGGGACTAATGGAAGCCAAAATACACACTTACCACGCTCAATTCTCCTGCATACTAACCCACGAACGTCGCAAGTGTAAGCCACAGCCTGACTGCTACGCCCATCGATGAGATCATGGATCTAGAGTCGCGGCGGCCCCACCAATGAAACCAACGCAGATATAATTTAACAAACTGCACAATTTTTCATTTGTAGCTTACATTCAGTTGCTTGAGAAGCGGGCAGAGTGGGGAGGCGAACGCCCCACTTTGCACAGCGTAACTCGGCCCGTTGCACCTACCGTTTACAACGGTGACGGCGACATATACTTACACACATACATACTTATAGTATATATGTGACTTTCCAAATATTTGAAGTACTAAATAATAACATTTAATTATAAATAAATAAATGAACCAAACAGCTATAAATATTTAGGCTTAATGCTCATAATAGGTCTATTATGAAAATTTATCACAGCATAGATTAGGTTTGCCGTTAAAATTGCTCGTCAGAATTTTAAAATAATTTCTTAAATCCGCAAATTAAACGCTGCGAAGGCAATTTTCGAGCGTTCATAAATAATTTTTGAACTAGCAACCGTAAAAATAGTATATGCGTCCGTTATCTCTGTCAAACTAAGTTTTAATTGTCAGTCGAGGTACGATAATGGCGGTGGATGTGCACAAATTAAGACCGTAAATTTTATGCCCATTTGCATGAGAACTGAGCAAGCGTGTGCTCGTCTAGACGGTTGCAGTAGCCTTAATGGCTGAACTATTTAAGTGCCTTACAGCCTTGTTTTTTCATTCAATTTTGTAATGCAACCGTAGAAGCTTGAAGAGCTAAGATAAAAATAAAGAAACAAGCATGTTGTGGTCTAAATTGTGTCTGCGATAGACTTGTTTCATGATGAATTAATTGACTTCTGTTAGTTAAACTACAGTTGCCGAATAATTTTTTGCCTTTAAGGACAAATGTAAATTGAAAGTTATTTGAAAAAGAGATGACCGGAGTGTTATTTGCGATGGGAGTAATTTATTATCAGGTAGTAGAGAGAAATTTTGTATCTATGTATATTTAGTGTTTCCTAAAGATCCCGTTGAAGATAAGCAATATTCTCAAATCTTATGATTGAAGACTCACATAATATTGCCGCGAAATAGCAAAAATTAAACTATGTAAAAACTGTCATAAATATGAGCGATCGGTGACTTTAAAGTGTTAGCTTCGCGGACAGCCACAGTCGGGGGACTCCACAAGTCCAGACAGTCTTGAAAGCTAATAATCAATCAATAAGTAAGCAACTGCAGTCCTAGACTCCGTATTTTTCTGCTTATTATGTTGTTTAGGTCCCGACAAATAAAGAACAAACACATGAAAAAAAGGAGTAATCTAAGTCCACGTTTGCATGGACGTAAAAATATCGCGGACATTTTGGTCATTGGATTTTCAACGCTCTGCTTAGCGCCGAGAGTTGAAAATTCAACAGTGTGTTTTTTCGACACGCTGGGATGCACTCTGTTATATTCTCAACGCTCAGCTCAGCACTAAGAATTGAAAATCCAGTGCGGAATAAAATCCCGTCGCGATAATTTTACGTCCGTGCGTACGTGAGCTTACAAGCTCTGTGGGCCTTTCACGACCGAGCGGAGTATAAACGTCAAGTAAATTATAACGATATTAAATTTGAAAATCCCCATTTTTAACACAATATTTACTAGGTTTTCAGATTTGATTGTTATCTATAGGTAATATTTATTTTTCCTGTTTTAAAAATGTAATTGAAATGTTATAGGATAGTTGTATAATAAATTGTTAAAATGGTCGTTACGTTTACTTCGCGGGTTCGTTGTGGGTTTTTGTTTTAGAACTTGAACGTATGTACATACACCCTCAAATTTTGGTGGTTGTTTTCCCTCAGCGAAGGTCTTGACATTAACATTCGATTTATAAAAATAAAATATAAAGTGATTAAAAAATGTCAAACATAAGTTATTGTGAAAAACAAAGCTTTTTTTGCCCTGAGGATTTACGAATCGGTCATTGTCGGCAGCGAGCGGCGGCGCGGGCGGCGCGTGCGTTTCAAGTAGTACCTACGTTACCACAGAGCTTCATCATAATACTGGTATAGAGTACCATTTTACTGTATTTTTATGCCAACCTGTCACAAGTAGCGCCACCTGGATTTCTTGTTCCATAACTAGCCAAGATATTATACCTACTCTGTTCTATTTTCATTTGGTTGCTTTTGCATATATTTTCCGTAGTTGTAGATTGATTCATGATATAATACCAAGTTTGGAAGCTTGGAAGCTTGAAAACTGCTCCACATGAAATGTAATCAATCAACAAGCATGGAAAATGTGCACATTTATTCTTTTAGATATTTCGTAAAGGTTAATTTAGTTTTTAATGAAACACGGTTGTTGTTGAATATTTAATACTTTTGTGCACATTTTTCACTTCAAAAATGTCGACAAACCTATTTACAATTCTGTATCAATATCCTTACAAAGCGAAGAAAACAGCAAAAACAACATGAAAACAATTCAGCGCACGCGCAAATTGCAAAACGTAACGGCAATTTTTTGCTTTTTTTGACAGAATCGAATATATAACGAATACCGACGAATAACGTTTGTAATTTTTATAACAATCGATTAAATAAGTTGATAAACCAAAAAAAAACATCAGCCCGTAATTTAAATTTAAGTCTTGAAATTAAACTTATATATCGAAAATAAATAAGAAATTAAAATAGCAATTTAAAACAACTATTAATTAAGTCTAAGTCGTTCAGTAGAGACATCTAGTGAGTCCTATGTGAATTATTTGCTTTTAATTTACAGAACAAGAATACTAGATGGTGCACCTTAAAAAATTGCTGTGTACGTGAAGGCAACTTTACCCCCCCCCCCCCCTGTACGTTACGTCTAGTGGATTACTATTTATTGTTTGTCACGCTTTCGAGTTGATGCATATTTTTTTAATAATTAAAAAACTTTTTTATATTTTTACTCCATGATCCGATAGTACCTACTTACTGAGGGCAAATTGTTCGGCCGCGGGAAAACAACCATTAAAACACCGTGTAAACATAAATGCAATTGTCGTGCAATATTTCCCAAATTAGAATTATCGTAGTTTGCTCATCGTCAAATAGGCACTGTATTTCTGGTTCAATAAGTTATTAAATATTTTCAACGAATTATTGTGGGAACAAATTGGGGTATGCATGTCTAATGGACGCTCACCAATAGACATAGAGTCTATAATACCTGTCTGCTAACTTAATTATTTATTTTAAATTAACGACCTAACAAGTACTCGTTTTGTTAAGTCGTTAAATCAAATCAAATCATAAGTCTTTTCTCGAAATTTCATTAGGCTGTCCCCCAAAACACCCGCCCCTCACCACTTTCTAGTGCTTTAGCTGGGAAGAAGAAGTGGCGCAACAAACTCCCCAGATAAAATTAAGTTCTACTTCAATGAAAGTTTCTTTTACATTGTATTGCGAATAAGAAAATAAAGCGGTCCCAATATCCTAAACAAATGCGGAAAACTAGATTGAGCAAACATTGGACTAATCAAAAGAAAATAACAAGTTGGTAGGTACCTGTTTTGATTTGCTGTGACTGAATACATACACACAAACTTATTGCGTGGTTTTTCATGTCGATTTTTATTAATTCCCCGTAGATTTCAATGTAATTTTCCATTTTGACCAGGCTCAGTTATTTTAAATTAAATTTAATTAAAACAAAATTTAATTAAATCTAAACTAAAATTTTTAAGAGATAGATTTGATTTTTTTCACATGAAATTTGGTGACCTCGATTAGGAGATAGATATTTTTATCCAGATATACCCACGGGATACGAAATATATTCTTGTCCCGCATACGCCGTGTCTCAAGACAAAAGGCTTTGACCAGCGCGTGTTGCCAGTGATGACCTATGGCACTGAATGTGGTCGCTCACAATGGGCCTTATCATACTCCAAGCAGAGTCTACTCCATTGCTCTTTGGGTGACTTGAAGTCATCTAGACTTCAAGTCACCCAAAGAGCAATGGAGTAGACTCTGCTTGGAGTTTCCTGTATCGAATCAGAAATGAAAAGATCCTCAGGATGACCAAGGTAACCGATATAGCCCGAAGAATTGCCAGAGTTTAGTGGCAGTGGGCAGGGCACATTGCTCGCATAACAGATGGCCGATGAGGCCGAAAGGTTCTGGAGTAACAACCGCGTACCTGAAGACGTAGCGTTGGAAGGCCTCCCACAATGTGGACCGATGACCTTATGAAGGCCGCAGGAATCAGCTGGATGTGCGAAGCACAGAACTGGTCGAAGTGGCGGTGCTGGGGAGAGGGCTATGCCTTGCAGTGAATGTATTTTGGCTGAAAGGATGACCCACGGGATTAAGACTTAAAATAACTTTAGATATCATGAAGTTTACTACTTTCTAAATCATAACGCATTTTAATGGATGTCCCATAACTACATGTACAGTACATATACAGTAGGTAGTATGTACGTATACATACCGAACTATAAAACAAGGAACTTGGGCATATGAAAGTTTCATAAATTATGATGTTTTATGCACATATGAGTACCTAGTATGAAGGTACCTAATAAGTTTTATGTGCCAACTCACACAGCTATTTAAAGACAAACTTTTTACTACTAATTTTGTATAAGTACAACGAGTCGCTTTGTCGTTCCGTTCAATCAGTGCCAGCTACATAAGTGATTGATTTTTGAAAATCGGTGCCTCACTGTACGTTGGTACCATTTACCTCTTATTATTCGGTTTGTGGCCGCACTTTGCCTATTCAACGTTGGATACAATGAACTACAGAATCTAGATAAGTACTTCTATACAAATTGGTATGAAAGAGCTGTGTAGTGTTCTTTATAGTGCTACGTCACCGCATGAGTGTGGAGTATTATTGTGAAATATGAGTGTGAACCTAGGTTGTTATGGTTTTTGCGATGAGTTACAGCAAGTAATATTTTGAGTAACATATTATCTGCACTTTTTGAATTGATTATTTTTTCTGTACCCATTTAAATTGGATCCTGTTGAAAAACCTCTAAACTTTTTAACCCCACAAAGCCTTTCTAGCCACCAACTATTTCCCGGGAATAAGCTGCTGGCATCAGAAGCATTGTTCTCTTTCCAATATACGATCCTTTTGTACGCCGCGTTACACTAATCTTCATAAATTTCATTTTGATTAAATTTTATTGTTGTTCGACCTCCGGCAGTCATTTTGCAACAGCGGTGCTGGAATAATCAGTTAAGATAAATCTTTAGATGGTGTACTCCTTTGTTAGTAGGTCTACCCCTTTATGAAATGTCTTTGTCTGTTTTCATTCGGTGGGATATTTTATCCTTTTTCAAAGCACTCATAAACATAATGATTGATATATGGCTCCACTTATATATAACACATTACCTATCTCGATAACAGAACTACCTTATAAAAAATTCTGCTAGGTTTAAAAAAAATTGTTAATTTCCCATAGTTTTATTCAGTCGGCGAATTTCTCAACAAAAAGTCTTGTCAGTCCTACCACTTCAGAAATGCATTGTAGTAATTTTTATTTATGTTACTTTGTTAATTTTGTTAACTACTTACCTAACTATTTATGTACTTAATGTATATGTAGCATTTAAATTTAAATAGGATTGTCATAACGTCAGCGCCGGCTGTCGCTGAAAAGCAGCGCTGGGGCTCTGTCTTGCATAGGGTCGCAGCTATATGCTGAGCGATAGCCGTTTTGCGTGAATGTGACGCATGTTTCCCATAACCTTTTCTTTTTTTAGTGTGTTCTGTTTTGCGTCATGTTTACCGCAAATAAACGTTTTTTCTTTCTTTCTTTCTTATTATAGGGTTCTTTCATTTATTAGGGCTCTACCATAAATTGTGATTAATTTGTCTAATGTATGTTACACACCTACTCTATTAAATATTTGCATGCTATCATACATGGCGGAATGTGTCTTTGCACTGAAATTTAGTGTAACATCTTTTGTACCTACCACATTTTATGCAAATAAACGATTTTGATTTTGATTTTGATCACCACGTTATCAGGCACTGCCGTGAGTGAACTTATTACCCCAATATCCAAAAGCACGATAGACAGATTAGATAAGGCATGTTTCAAATTATTCGGAAAATTCGTGTTTTTATTATATTATTGTCAATCTGCAGGGCAAAAGCGGTCACTCCTTCCAAATAAAGTGAAACTAATATTGAGTAAACTAATGTGAGGAATTCCTTGGCATAAAACTAGCTGACCCGGCGAACTTCTGCCTCAGCCTCAGAATATTATCTTCACTATTATTTTTATTGTAAACTTTTCCCATGTTTTAATTGCTATTCGGGGCCACAAATACAACAAATCAACGATCATAAAAATCGGCAGAGCCGTTCTTGAGTAATAAATGGTGTAACTAACCCGCGTCTGTTTTATGTATAACAATCAGTAAAATAGAACTGTACAAGAATTATCTTTTCTATAGGTATAGCAATTGATACCTCGAATTTACTAGCATTGGAGGTGAAACGGCTCACACACAGAATTGCATAAAATATCCATTACAGGAAAACAATGGGCCGGTATCAAATTCATTCTCATGGGGCATACAAACTGAATGGGACCATTCGATATGTCGTTATGTGTTATTTATTCGATCTACGAGATATTTTAAATAGCTATCTCACGAATGAATATTTAAACTAGCGATTAATCAAAAGAAAATCCAAGTTATTTAAAAAAAATCGTCAATGCTACAAAACTGAATAAATTATATGGGGAATTTATACTTAACTATTATCAATAGTCAGGGACTTGAGACACCTTCATAAACAGTTTATATTGTTGTTGTGTTACAGATTTATAAGTGTTACATTTTGACTTTGACTTTGATAACAGAATCAAATTTGTAACACTTGTAAATGTGTTTTTCAAGGCATTAACCCAAAACACGTGTTAAGCCGCAATCCCGATTGCAGCTATTTTGGCAAAGCCACGCCTGTCTGTCCACCGCGCATTGTAAAACTGCTTATTTCTGTTACACATATCAACACTTATTAACACATCTATAAGGTTACACTTTGATACTGTAACTTTATTGTATCTGTTATATTTATAAATGTGTTTCTTTTAAAACAGTTTAAAAAACACTTGTTACGGTTACAGTTTGAGTTCCTGGTTATACTGTATTTATATTATTCTTAAATGGTATTTGCATTATGTACGAGCATGGCCGATCCTTACAAATACAGAACTTAATACCCACATAAAGAACTAAAGAAGTATGTTTTTTCTCATTGGAAATGGTATGAGGTTTTTGTACAACATGTGTTTATAACTTATTTTTAAAGTTGTAGGTTACCATTAAAAGCTCATTTTAAATTTTTCATCTTTCTGATCAAAATAATAATAGTTTTCCTAGATTCCACATCGCATCCTTTACAGCGAGAGTCCTCGACCCGACAGATCAGACGCGATAAGATAAGCCCGTTATCGTCCGTCATCTGTACTGAGACATAAAAATAAATGTTCGTAGTAAATCTATTTCTCTTCGACGCCCCCTTACAATAAAGGTCTTATCTCTAAAATAGTCTTTGGACGCTGTAGAAATAATAACCGTTAGTTTTAGTAACAAAATGTAGATCAATCGTCCTTTTCGAAACAACTAAATCATTTTAACTAACGATTGACTTCAAGGAGTGGTCCCAATAGTCGACGTAAGCGCGTAGATCTTTATCTGTGAAATGGTCTTTGGATGCTGTAGAAATAATAGCCGTTAGTTTTAGTAACAAAATGTAGATCAATGGTCATTTTAGAAACAACTTAATCAGTTTAACAAACGATTGGCTTCAAGGAGTGGTCGCAATGGTCGACGTAAGAGCGTAGATCTTGAAACCGTGACAGTCACACACGGAGTAGATATTAAAATAAGGATAAGGATCTATCGTGAAATCCATCTGACCATCCATCATCATCATCTGCCTAGCTGTTCCCTAACCATGTCGGGGTCGGCTTCCAGTCTGACCAGCTGAATACCAGTACTTCACATGGAGCAACTGCCTATCTGACAAATACATCCCAGTTATTAGGTAATACGATACCCCTTGGTAAGATTGGTTGTCAGACTTTCGGTCTTCTGACGACACGTAATGACTGTCAAAGATCCACGAATGACAACCAGGACAAACGGCTTAACGTACTTTCTGAGGCACGAAAGGGTATCGGTATGTCATGGCTGGTCACCCATCCACGGACCATCCACAGCAATCGTGGCTTAACCTGATCGATCGACTTTTATTATCCGTCTGACTATCCATCTGATATAATTATGTACTTGTAAATAGTGAGCTCCTATGAATTTCGGAATGAACTTAACAATCAAAAACACATCTTCCATAACATCACGCCATGACGCAAGCTTAAGCGTATCTATTAAAAGTGCACCCACATATACCCAATAAATTACGAAAATTAAAAAAAGCTGAAAATTATATAAATACCTACTTAAAACTATAAGGTCGAGATAAATTTCCTCTTCAGAGAGCTAGAGTATTAATGTAGTCCACCTACGTTTTCAGCCTTAAAATTATTATTCTCTTCAAAGCTTATTACAGTAACTATGCAACTTTAAGCACCTAGTACAAAAAAACTAGGTGAAGTCTACAGTGGCTCAGTAATAAGAATGTTGCCAGTCCATTGACTTCGAGCGCCTAGGTTATTAAGTTATCCATTTTCTCAAACCGTTTCAGCTCAGTAGGTTTATGGTTCATTTATATTCACTGATTTATCAAATTATTATTTGTTACATACGTAACTAATGTAACATAAAAACTTCAGTTATTAATAGGAAGATTTTACATATCTAAATATAGTTTGTTACGTCCGTACGCTCGCGGAACAAAAACCGGGTAAGAATAAATTTTCTCATAAAAGCGGACATAACAAGGGCATGGGGCGGAAACGACTATAACTTAGATGCAGATCGGAAGACCTTTTCTGACGGAATACATATTTTCGGAAATCAATACGTAAGCAATGTAATTTACATACGAATTCCAAGAAATATGTCTTTGCTAAGCTTTTTAGTTATTTCTCGTCTGGATGTCTCCTTCAGAAAGATATTGTGCTATAAAACGCGGAATGGAATGTTAGAGCATTAGTATCAATTCTCTCGCCTGTCTTGAGCAACGTATGTTAGAAGTTCTATTTAATCTGAAGATGCATGAGAGTGCTTTTTCCATCCTGACTCAGAAAAAACTTACATCGCATTAGTTGCTTGTCATCTTGAGTGCGCCGTAAAAGAAATAGAGAAACAATGAAGTTCCAAGGCAACAGAGTGGTACTGTTACTACAAATTACGCAGTAAACAGACATATGAAAATTTATTTTCGACAGTAGAGGTCTTGGACGCAGTTGTTAATTGTCACGGGAGCCCCGGAATAATTATTTGTTGAAGGCCCCAAAACGCACAATTTTACCAAGGCAGTTGACTAGTCAAACGCGGAACGTAGGTCGGTAATTCATCCATCATTTGTCACCGATTGTCGGCCACGCGTACAGTGATGACTTTTTTACTACACCGAAATAGCCAATGGTTAGTTGTCCGACTAAACAGTGGGAACAAACGCGGGGCCGGGTGTTCCGCGTAATAGATTACATTGTCACTCTGGACGACCGTTGTCAACGGCCAGCTGCGAACCTGTCAACCGTTTCTGTACCAAAACAATTTTATCCTTTCCCCTCAGTGTCGTATCGCAATCTACTTGATTTTAACGAGACTACATCGTGGCTGTGGGAAAACTTAGAAGATTACGGCCGGATTAGAGGGTATGGGACCGTATTTTGAATGTTATAGATGGCGATGCTCGGAGATTTTACTTTTTACTGGATTTTATTCACCGATATTGAAATTGCCTTCAATTACCGAAATGTTTTAATATGAAAGTGTAATAGATTAATGAAATTAGAAAATCCTTTCTAAACAAAAAAAAAACTGTTTGTCAAGAGCTATGGAACCACAGAAAAATAATAATTTAATGTGACTTAAATGGTAGCTGCCTATCCAAAATTGCTGCTCATAACTCAACCAGCTCCATCATTCATTTTTTAACCCAAATCGATAGCATTTTTAGGCGCACGAGGCTATAACTTCCTATTTCGATATTCCATCAGATAAAACTATATTGAGGGCATCTTAGGCATGAAGTATGCATGAACTTTACACGGAAGCGAGTACTACCAACTTTGGTCTTTATTTTCGTCTATTTACTACGTCTATGTTTGAATTTGACAGCTCTATTGGCACAGTGACTGAGAGGTATTTAATATTATGTAACATGGTACCTATGTATTATAAGTATGCGTATAAATTGTATAGTAAGTCCAAATGTTTTTTTTCTCGATTGTAACTTTGTAAAAGTAGGCATTTTACTACTATGTCATTATGTGATTTAGTCATAATGCGAAATAGAGAATATGAGATGTGGATTATTCACGTGTAGTGAATAATCCACATGTTAACCTATGTAAGGTTTTCTGCATTGTAGGTATTCACAAATGGACCGTAGAGTTTGGGAAATGGTGGCTTCGATTCCCTTATGAAACAATTCTGCAAATAACCATTTTATTTATATAAAAATTTCTATATTTTTAAATATCCTAAGTAACGATGATTGATTATCAAAAAAATGCTAACAAGTACAGAAAAGTTCCAACCATTTGAAAGTTTTGTACAAAAAGCTAATTGAATGTTATCTGAAAATGTTACCAGTCTCGTTGTGAAACAGGAAAACACTTGGTGAGTATCTCGCTACTTTTATTATTGCGAAAGTTTCACTTGACAGGCCTTATAACAACACGGGGGAACAATTACGTCTTGACGTTTATGTATTTTTATTGAAAAAAGCGCTGGTAATTGTGGATTATATTTTTTATGGCTGCCCGAAATTCATTCATACATAACCTTTTAACGCAACTTTTAATGCGTTAAAAGGTTATGTGTGTATTAATTTATTTCAATCTTCGAGAAGCCATCGATTTAGATTGGAATATTATTATTGTGAAACGTGTCGCTACTTTTTATTATCAGTTTCATGGAACAAAATACAGCAGTCATCTATTCAGAAATGGTAAATATTGCTCTTTTTTGGCTCTGGGAAATTGAATATATATCCATCATGCAAACCCTCCATTTAATCTATATACAGTTTAAAATATACAAACGATTGCATTTCTACCTATTCTGTGAAATCCCTAAGTCATCGTTTATGACAGATTCGAGAAAAGACGGGCTGCTCTATTAGTAGCTGGGGAGGCAGAGACCAAAAGGCATAACGCTTTCACCGTTTTCAGTAAACGAGAAGTCGTTAGATTCGTATTATTCGGCAGAGTGTCATATTGAGGTACGTGACGTCACGTCTAATCCAATATGGCGTTTGATACTCCTGCGAATCCGGAGAATGAGTGATCGCGGAGTTGGTTATCAGGATGAGACTGAAGTTCTCACTAAATAATGAGATTCAATTAATGCTTTTGGTATTTCATCAGGCAAAAGACAGAAGTAAGAACAACACGCATGGAAATTAAAAGCAGAGGTGTGTATTTAAGACACCCAATTTGTTTCCACGTGAATGTCGAGACGATCCAACTCCTTGACAACACTGATCTAGTGCTGATAAGACTCAAAATGGTAGAACTTTTTTAAGTTAGTTAAGTGCAGTGTGAGTTAACTTAAGCTGTAGTGCAAGTGCTGCTTATAATAAAAAAAACACATGAATCAAGTGTCTTCCCCTTAACATAGTGAATATGAAAGACGTAATTGGAAGATTTCTTAATTTTATAGTTAGAGCAGTTTAAGTTATATTTAAATTACTTATTAGCTAATAGGCTAGATTGTAAAGTGAATAAAGTGACTGTAATACTTAATATTCAAAAATAAAATTTAAAAAGTTGCCCCGACCAACCCGCACTGGGCCCGCGTGTTGGATTACGGCTCACGCCCTCTCACAGAGTCCTGGGAGGCCTGTGCCCCAGCAGTGGGAACATTATAGGCTGATTACGTTCTGTTGTCAGTTAGGTACGACACACAGTGGTCTGAAAATCGAGCTCCATACTCATAGAAACTAAATGTCTGGCATTAAAAAAAAAAATGGGAATGTCTCTGGAATAACTATCTTTATATAATATTAAAGTATGGAGGGTATGCGCAGCTCCACGCATGAGAAAAAAAATGTTTTTTGTATTTTTTGTATGGGAGGTACTGGTACTCACATGAGTTATTGTACCTCATACAGTGATCAAGATGACATACAATTCATGCATCTTTCATTACCTTATTTTTAATCATCTATAATAAAAATAATTTAGGAATATTACTTTTCTATTTAGGTATATCTTAATTGTTTTATGAATATCTATTGTTTCACTAGTATTTTCCCATTCAATGCGTTCGGTAACATCATTTAATTACGTTAAAGATTAGAAAAATTAATAGTGTAACTACCCTCATTAACGCTGAGTATGCCATGTTATTAGTATCTAATTAAAACTCAACGAAAATGACGGTCATTACCAAATGAGTTAGTTATTTGAATGAAATTTGTAAAAAAAACGTATGTAATCAATATAGTTTTCTATTATCGTCATTAAAAAGGTCCTTAGCAGGCTATTAACTCACTAAAATATATGAAAAGCGATCGGCAATTTCATTTTATTAAGTAAAAGATTTAATAAATCGCATAACCTAAACTCGAAATTTAAAAAAATTCCTACGCGCGAAGCGGCACCGAAAGGTGCATGAATTGTATATCATCTTGATCACTGTATGAGATACAATAACTCATGTGAGTACCAGCCCTTCAGTTCCTTTCAGTTCGAAAATAATCAACTTTAAGTGTTTTATCCCATACAAAAAAACACAAAACATTTTTTTCTCACGCGTGGAGCTGTTTATACCCTCCATACTTTAATATTATATAAAGAGAGTTATTCCAGAGACAATCCCATTTTTTTTTTAAGTCCCTGACATTTAGTTTCTATGAGTGTGGAGCTCGAATTTCAGACCACTGTGCGACATGCTATAGATTAGCCTAGCTCAAATGGGAAGCCAAAATTGAAAATGAATATTGCACACATTACTTCCTTATTGAAGTGGAGAGAGCTAGCTTCCTATGATAAAATATATTTGTTGATAAGAATTTACCAACCGTTCTAATCGCCTTTTCTTATTTTAATATCTGCTGATTCAGGAAGCCTTTAAATACTTTTGTTTGGCATCTTCAGAGCTGTTCCGCGGGCAAAGCTTTTTTACCTTTAAATATTAACAAAATATTGAACAATAATGGCAAAAAGACTTGACACTGCTTTAAGATCAGAACAAAATCATTCAGAATTTATTGGTTTTTGCATGATCGGTTGTTTAGAATAACAGGTTAGAATCGTTGAAACACAATATAAATTAAAGACGCTTTTTATGTCTGCCTGTTTGAACGCGTTGTTCTCCTAAACTATGCAACAGATTTTGATGCAGTCTTCACCATCATTTAGAAAATGTATATATCGGCGCAACTACTTTATAATTAGTTAGTCAATTAAAATAATGAAATGATTAAATTTACTTATTTAATTGTTTGAAATTAGTTCATAAACCATTGATTAATTGTTACGATGTTAAGCAACTTCTATTATTTAAAACATTAACAAAATCATTGTAACTCACATAGTTCCATACTTAACCTAAAAATGTGCACGTGGGACGATACCTATAAATACGGCCGCACTGTGAAAACTAGATTTCCGCCCGATCATGACATATGCCAGTGCAGTCTTTGCACACGCCAAGCCCTATCGCTTCAATAGAATACAGACCCTCCAGAACAAGTTCCTCCGTAGGATTACAGGCTCCTGGTACGTTCGCAACGAGATCCTTCACGTTGACCTAAAGATTCCCACTATCCGCCTGTTCATGAAACGCATTTCAAAGCGTTTCTTCGAGACCGCCGCGAATCACCGCAACCCTCTGGTTGTCAAGGCCGCTAGCTATATTCCCTCCTCCATTAGTCATGTCCGCCGTCCCAAGCATGTCCTCACCGATCCCGATGACCACATAACTCTCATTCAGGAAAGCAGTAGGGCCATCAGTACAGTGCACAAACACAGACCGACATTCCATTCGCCGCCGAGGTTCCTCGCGAAGATCCCGACGTAACTGTCCCCCCCGACCCTTGCTCGACGAAGTGCCAGCCCGCGCCGTAGCTGAGCCTGTAGCTTTAAATTCCCCTGATAATAATAATATAATCCAGATCCAGCCTGTTCCATCTTGCTGTCCTCCCGTCAGCGACGCCCTAAGCCGAGGTCCGTACCCCACAGGGGGTGCCGTTAGCGAGCGTTCGCTTAGTAATGTAAGTAGTTTTACGCCCCTGGCTGGAGGCTTTGAGTCCGCTTAAAGCAGCCACAGGATAGTCCGGTTAAGTAGTCACGACCTCTCAAGGTCAACTACTAGAACCATACATAAAAAAAAAAAAAAAAACTTGATTCATTCTTGTTCGAGTCACTGGACAGTGCGGACCTCTCTGGGACATCGCCACGTTGTCAGTTGAATAAAACAAACCTTTGAAACAAGTCGAGAAGTTTTCTTTTGAAAATCAAAGATGACGTCACACTTTTTAAAAACACCAAGGAGGATTTCCTCCGTCATCAGAAGTGGGATCGCAAGAAGCTCCTACCCAAGCCGCTTCCACATCAGCTCGTTCCCCACCTGATCAACCGGAACCAACCAACACACAGCATGAGTCTATGTTCGTCACAAATACACCATTGGAAGCTCTACTGCAATCAAGACCAAAAACATACCCTCACCATGGAATGCAGATGGATGGGATACCACCACAATTCCTGATGCAAATGATAGAGATGATGCAGAAAATGTCGGAGCGCTTATGTGCTCCGTCCAACCGAATCAAAAATAAGGATCAAGGATGTCTACTTACCATCATTCGACCCAGACACCCACATCGGTGTACGAGAATGGTGCCAGCATAGATCAAGCGATTGAAGCCTATAAGCTAAATGATTTCGATGTACGCATGAAAGTCTGCAGCCTATTGAAGCGGCGGGCAAAACTGTGGGTTGATTATTGGATGGTGACTACTACTACATGGAGAGAGTTTCGGAAGAACCTCATCACCACATTTGAACCTGAAAATAGATACTCCCGAGACATCATCATGTTCAGAGAACATGTTTACGACTCAACGAAAGACATTGCGGAATTTTTGTCACGCGCTTGGATCCTTTGGAGAAGAGTGACTAAAGACAAACTGGGAGACGAACACGCTGTAGAAGCAGTGATTGGATGCGTACACGACGAAAGTTTGCGTATCGAATTATTGAATATCAGAGCAACCACTGTTCCTGAGCTCATCTCAGTTGCAACGTCTATAAGGAAGAAGCGATCTCACCCAAGCTCAAGTTCCGCAAAATATACCAAGCGTCCACGTTTTTCGGACATTGCACAATCAACATCCAGTTGCCGTATATGTAAGAAGACGAACAACTCCACTAACGATTGCAGATTTAAACCTCCGGAGAATAAACCTGAAGCTGGCAACAAGGACTCAAAGGCACCAACCACGCCTGCCTGTACCTATTGCAAGAAGCCGGGTCACACTTTCGAAACTTGCTTCAGACGTGAACGTTCGTTGACTGCAAACGTGTGAGAATCACTTCCGACGGGACGAATTCCGTCATAGTCACCATTGATGCCTTCTCGAAGTACGATTTACTCTACTTCGCCAGCACCAAAAACCCACACAATATATGGGCTGCTCTGAAACGTACTGTGTATTTATTTGGCGCACCAATCCTAATCATAGTCGATTGTGGAAGAGAGTTCCTTGGCGAATTTAAAGACTACTGTAGCCAGATTGGAATAAAACTCCACGCTATAGCTCAAAGAGTCAGCCGAGCGAATGGCCAATGTGAAAGGGTTGTTGCATCCATAAAGAATGCATTTTTGATGATCAAAAACTACAGAGCAGTGGCACACTGCACTTAAAGAACTTCAACTGGCAATCAACTTTACAACTCATAGTGTCACCGGTGTTGCTCCACTAACACTCGTCACAACACAACGGAGGCATTGCTCACCTCCTGAGTTTCTCAACGTAGTGAATATTAACGAAGAAACCATTAATATCAAAGCACTCATTCAACAGGTACAACAATAGCTGATTAATTTTAGCGAACAAGACAGTCAACGCTTCAATCTACGTATTGATTGAATAAACCTCGCTGGACCTTAAATTCAGCGAGCCATGTGAAGTCTGAAGAATTTTGGAAAATTACTGATATTTGATTAAGAGAGTAGTCGGCAGAGAAAGACCCCGCAAGGTCGCCTGTGATCAGCTGCACTGTGCTCTACAACCTGGTGAACAGTTGACCGTATCGGAGGGAAATGAATCACCTACTCACCGAGACTCAGTAGCACCAACCGAGCCTATCCCAACGACCTCACGAGAAGAGCTGCAAGTACAGGTAAACCACTACCTACAGGGTGTAGACAACCCATCAGAATAAAGGTAAGAAACTCAATTCAATAATAATTTAAAAACAAAACCCCCTTACTAACCTTTAACAGATCTAAGAATCTCCGAGAATCTCCGAGAATCTCCGAGAACCCTTCGAGAATCTCCGAGAACCCTTCAATAGTCTACGAGAACCCTTCGATAATCTACGAGAACCCTTCAAGAATCTACGAGAACCCTTCGAGAATCTACGAGAACCCTTCGAGAATCTACAAGAACCCTTCGAGAATCTACGAGAACCCTTCGAGAATCTACGAGAACCCTTCGAGAATCTACGAGAACCCTTCGAGAATCTACGAGAACCCTTCGAGAATCTACGAGAACCCTTAGAGAATCTACGAGAACCCTTCGAGAATCTACGAGAACCCTTCGAGAATCTCCGAGAACCTACAAACCTTGATATTTTAAAACATACAAGTCAGTTGTGTGATTATGTAACAACCAACAGCAAGCAACGTAAGTTGCCTAACAGATATCCAACTAAAAGAAAATTCTTTTACAGGTAATCACAAGTATCACAACGAGAATCAACGAGGCTGGTGCAGAGCGCGCACCGCCTGTCAGTATGGCCGTATCGGCGCAACTACATTAGTTAGTCAATTAAAATAATGAAATGATTAAATTTACTCATTTAATTGTTTGAAATTAGTTCAGAAACCATTGATTGATTGTTACGATGTTAAGCAACTTCTATTATTTAAAATATTAACAAAATCATTGTAACTCACATAGTTCCATACTTAACCTAAAAATGTGCACGTGGGACGATACCTATAAATACGGCCGCACTGTGAAAACTACATACACAGACCGACTTTCCGACCTCGCCGCCGAGGTTCCTCGCGAAGATCCCGACGTAACTGTCCCCCCGACCCTTGCTCGACGAAGTGCCAGCCCGCGCCTTAGCTGAGCATATAGCTTTAAATTCCCCTGATAATAATAATATAATCCAGATCCAGCCTGTCCCATCTTGCTGTCCTCCCGTCAGCGACGCCCTAAGCCGAGGTCCGTACCCCACAGGGGGTGCCCTTAGCGAGCGTTCGCTTAGTAATGTAAGTAGTTTTACGCCCCTGGCTGGAGGCTTTGAGTCCGCTTAAGGCAGCCACAGGATAGTCCGGTTAAGTAGTCACGACCTCTCAAGGTCAACTACGAGATGCCATACAAAAAAAAAAGATTAATTCTTGTTTTAGTCACTGGACAGTGCGGACCTCTCTGGGACATCGCCACGTTGTCAGTTGAATAAAACAAACATTTGAAACAAGTCGTGAAGTTTTCTTTTGAAAATCAAAGACGAGTGATCACCATGAAGACGACATCAGTGACGTCAGCTATGCTGGCGTCACACTTTTTAAAAACACCAAGGAGGTATTTCCTCCGTCATATATAAATAAATTAAAGACGCTTTTTATGTCTGCCTGTTTGAACGCGTTGTTCTTCTAAACTATGCAACAGATTTTGATGCAGTCTTCACCATCATTTAGAAAATGTATACCGGAAAGTATATTGTTATGTGTAGCATTCATATTAAACTTGCATCCTTTCTAATATTATAAATGCGAAAGTATGTTTGTTTGTAACGCTTTCACGCTATAACGGCTGAACGGATTTAAATGAAAGTTGGCACATGGGTAGACCATGACTTGGAGAAAGACATAGGCTCTTCTTTCCATCCTGGATTACAGACGAAGTCGCGGGCAACAGCTAGTATTATAGTAAAGAAATATCGATGTTATGTCAAGTTGTAAACACCGCGCAAAGCAGGGGGAGCGGGGGAGGTTCGCTAGTACCTAAATAATATACGGAATACATATTTAGATGTGATGTCTAGTATGTCCGGTTTGACTAGAAGCCGACTCCTACATTGGAAGGGACTAGGCAGATTGATTGATTGACTTAGATGTGACGTGCTTGTTAAATAAAGGCTGGTTGGTGATACATCGGAACACAATCATATTGGATTTGCCCCCGACGCACATAATATCGCATTTTTATTTATATATATATGGATAAAGTAGTCATCTAGCCAACATGTTATCTTGTTTTGTTGACTTAGTTAATTTTTCGTGTTTTTTTTTTTTTTTTTTAAGTTACCAAGTTATTTTTTATTAGACAATTATATTGAAATCAGTTATGCTGTGCAGGTACATAGATCTGCTAAAATTAGTATATAAATATAATAAAAAAACTGTCAGGAAGCATAGGTATGATTTTGTTGGTGTAATATAATGCGTCTATGTAAACTCTTTTTAAAAATGTCTTGCATCTTTCTGTTCCTATACCGATTTTACAATGCTCTTAAAACATTTGTGGATTATGTAAAATTATTCTGTTGGCTGAAACGATACTTAACAGGAGGTATCTTTAAAATGCTATTACCGCTTCTTCGCGAGGGGTGACTGGATATGGGAGCCTATACGTCTTAATGGAAATAAATATACGTATACCCTGTCAATAAGTAAGCTGATTCTGGAGAAAGAACATAAACATTGTCTTGAGTTAATTACAGCGACCAACTATTCTTATCGTTTAAGTAGTCGTTAATTGAATAATATGCCTTTGAACAAAGGTTTAAAATGATTTATATGTTTTTATTCGTATATTCAAAATCTCGGCTATCGAGGACGAGTCCCAGGTACTCGTCGTACTCATAGTAGATTCGACGCTGATGTGAACCTCTCCTGTCGTTATTTGGAAACGCGACTGTGACGCGTTCCGAGGACCATGAAACCAGATGGCCTCGGACTTGTGCAGTGCCACTTCGAGTCCCAATTGCCGGATACTCTCGACGATTGGCGCAACCCCGCGTGTCGCTTGTTTGGCCGCCGCCTGTTGCGACCTGCCCTGCGCCATGACCAGCATGACGGCAGCGTAGCAAACTACGCTGACGCCGTTTGGGAGGTCGGCGCACAGCACCTAGTCTTAACCGATATCCCACGGAAGCGGCCCCTGGACCAATCCCTGTGAGACACCGCACGACAACTCTCGCCGGTTCCACTCACTGTCCGTCAAATAGGCCTCGACCACGCGACAGAGGTAAGTTGGCATCCGGTGATACCGGAGTGCCTTCCTGATGCAATTCCAGGGCAGGGTATTGAAGGCGTTGGCGATGTCTTGAACCCACCCCGGGCCTCAGCATCCTCCGTCGTAAGGGCTCACACGCGCATGATGGCGTCCACCGTAGAGCGCCCCCTGCAGAAACCAAACTGGCTCTCCACCGAATCCGGCCCCACCCACACCAGCCGCCTGACGAGGTGGTCTGCAATAACTCATCAAGAGCTTGCCCGCCTCGTCAAGCAGCACAATGGGCCGGTAAGTGGACGGGACCTTAATGGGGACCGATTTTCCCATCTTCCAACGAAGTGAGAACTGGCCCCCCTTCAAGCATGCGCTTAGGAGCCCTCTTGGTTGAGGCCCGAAAGGTTCCAAGGCCCAGGCTTTTTCAGGTAAGCCGCGGGCCTGGGGTGGTATTTCTGGATTCAGCCTGTGTACCGCCACTATCAGCTCTGAAAGCATCATCGTCATCGTCGGCGGTGTGGTCCGCATCTGGCACCGCAGGAGGCGAAGTCATCTTCGGGGGAGTATGTTCCCCTTGCGAAGGGAACAGAGCGCTCACCACGTCCTCCACGAGCTGTGGCCGGACTCTGCGTCATTGGGGGAGGCAATGGGCGGAGTTTATCTCGCACCCTTTTTTAGGGGCGTCCCCATGGGTCCCTGTTTAGAGTCTCTAGTGACTTCTCACGAGTCAGTGTCCTTGCCCGCAGGATCTCCGCTTGGAGGGCGGTCTTTGCCGCTCTGGCCCCGCCGTACAGCCCCACCTGAATGGCTTCCTCATCTGGAGAGCGGATATGAATTCTGCGGTGCCTGGTGTAACGTTGTCGCGCAACAACGCACGCCTCGCGCAGAGCCGTCAACCCCGGCTACCACCAGAACACCTAGCGCCAGGTGCGTCCGGGCTGGACCCAGGGCATTGCCACGTCCCATATTTCGGAAATACCTCCCGGAACCTCTCCACCTCGTCGTTGATGTCAGCAGGCCTGTCCGTTGTTGACACCCAGGCCTGCACGATCTAGGCTTCCAGGAGGAGCTCCCGATCCAGCTGCTTCAGCACCCACCGCGGACCACTCGGGGCCTGTTGGACCGGCGCGCTCGAGTTCTGGGCAGTGACGTTAAACCGGATGTTGCGGTGGTCGGAATAGGTCTCTACCCTGTCCATGATGCGCCAGTCAATGACGTGCTGCGACAGAGTGGGGCTGGTGAACGAAAAGCAAACCACTGATTTACCCCGCCGACTGATTCGTGCTGCCTCCTTGGTCTAATGAAAAAAAAAATCTGAAGTAACTTAAGATCGATCTGTGTAGTCAAGGGCTTAAATTGAACTTTCAACAAGTAGCAAACTAAAGGAGATGGATAACGCTCCCATACAAGTTTGTTTCAGCATGTACATAAATAACACAAGATATGATATGATGGAATATTTGTATTTGTCGGCATCACCATTGTAAACAGCAAGTACAGCGGGCCGAGTTACGCTGTGCAAAGCGGAACGTTCGCCTCCCCGTTTTCCCCACTATTCAAGCCACTTTATATAAGCGAGTGCGCAGCGAGGAGGGGATCATCAATCTTTGTCGCCCCGGGCCAAGTACTGAGGGTAATAAAAGCAACCAAGCCAATGAAGCCACCTGGTGCGGATGGAATCACAAACGCCGCGCTCCGCCACCTGCCACCTAGACCGGTGGCAGCACTAGCTCGCCTCTACAACGGCATACTCCGCACCGGTACCTTCCCCTCCTGCTGGAAGCTGGGTAAGGTGATCATATTGCCCAAGCCCGGGAGGAACATTTTGAAGCCAGAGAGCTACCGGCCCATCACACTCCTATCCACCACCTCCAAGGTATTCGTAACGCTCCTGTTGCGGCATTTGACACCACACTTCACGCCACGCCCGGAACAGTTTGAGTTCCAGGCCGAACACAGCACGACGCTCTAGCTGTCGAGGGTACTGCAGATCCTCAACGCGGCTATAAACAAGAGGCAGTACGCCCCAGCAGTATTCCTCAACATGGAAAAGGCATTCGACAAGGTCTGGCACGTCGGCCTAATATATAAACCTTACGCTCACCACAGTGCCCCGTCGCTTGATACAGGTGGTCTCCTCCTTCTTACAGGATAGGTACGTCAAGGTCTTGGTGCAGAACGAGCTCTCCAGCACACGCCCCGTCACCGCTTAGGCACCACAGGGGAGCTGTGTCTTGACTGCGTTGAAGTCTGTGTACACCGACGACAAACCTGCCACGAACACAGCAAACCTCGCGCTGTACGTCGATGAAACCGCGTACATCACCACTTCACTGTAGGCCGAACACGCGGCCATCAAGATGCAGCGCACACTGAACGACCTCCCCTACTGGCTCAGCAAATGGAGACTGTCGGTGAACGCAGGTAAGACGCAGGCGATCATCGTCACCTCACGCAGCCGCCGAATGAACCCACCGAGCCTTGAGCTCATGGGGACCGAAGTCAAGTGGACCAAGAACGCCACGTATCTGGGAGTCACTCTCGACAATCGGCTCTCCATGGGCCCATACGTCTGCAATACTTGTGGTATTTTGTTACAACAAAATTACATCTTATACTCTATTTAACATTTAGCTTTTGTGCACAGGAATTATATCTATGATTCAGTACCAAAATCTTTATGAAAATTGTATGACACTCATTTAACTCACATTTATTTAACTGATAATCGTTGTACTGCTGAAAAGCAAACCTTAACTTACCTCTGTCTATTTTCACATCCAAGTATCTAATTTCATGCGATCTCTTGTTATTATTTTCACAGTTTAACCTTATAATGAATGTTTTGACATTTTCTATCTTACGTTGTCATCTGTCAGTTTTTCTTTTTCTATGCTATAAAGCTTAGAGGCCAGCTACTTATTGTAAAGCTAACGTAATGCCAAGTTCTCAATGTAAGCCTTATTTATTGTTTCTGGACGTTAACCAAAGGCGTGATGTTGTATGTTATGTCTAGTAATTTATATGTAAAAAGAATTTTATAAATATATAACTTATTGATGCTGATCATTTTGCATGTTCCTTTCCTATTTTTTAGGCAATTATTTCAATTTATTCAATAGTGTTTTTTTATCAATATTATCGATATCTTGATATCCACATGGTAACATCCTTAAACAAAATTTTAATAAAGGATATCATTCACTGTCCATACATTTTTAGGCTAAATGTGAAAGTGCGAGCCAAATATAAAAGTTGCATTATCCCGAAACAATACGTTTATCACTTAATTTTTTACTATGGGACCAAACCAAATTTGTAGCGTCATTCCCAACGCTGTTAAACGAGTTAGAAAAATACTGTATTCAGGAGGTGATTTTTATTTAAAAGAGTAATCTACTTATAATAATGGCTTTATATGACAGTAAACAGAAGATATTTTTTTTACAGTGGAACTCTATGGTTATTCGCCACACATATTACAGAACCTATTAGTTTTTTTTTATTTATTACAGTGATAGTATTAACTGATTTAATAGGTAACTGTGTTTGGGCCTATTTAGTGGTTTCTATTCACGCAAAAACGGTAAAATAAAATAAAACATATTTTTAGTAGGTGCATAAATAACGGCTGTTTAAAGAAGCGATGCCGGGAGCCACTTCTACTGTGGTTTTATATTAATGGACCTGGGACCAAACCTAATTGTGTACCATATTTTATATTAACGGTTGACTGGTAGAAAATGCCTACGGCATTAAGTCCGCATCTGTACATCCTTGTGCGTAAGTACTAAATAAATAAATTTGGTCCGGTAGTCAAAAGTGAAGAGAATTACATAATCTAACGGAACATTACTTTTTTATGGTTTGCTTAAATAACTTTTCATTTTCATAATTAAGCCCAAAATTAATTATCTTCTTTATTTCGTATGTTTGCTATAAAATGCTAGAGTAGTAGCAGTATGAAGATTTTCCCAATAGCCGCTCTAATTTTGCTAATATTATGCTAGATGGCGTCACTGAGCTGTGGGATCCCAGTTGTTCTATGACATTTGGCATAGCCTCTCTATTGTATCTGTCTTAAAACTCTTTGGCTAAAAATCTGTTGTTCGAAATCGAGAAGCCAAGGTAAATCGAGTTAGATACCGCCGGCGTACTTGTCAAATGCGGCAACAAATACCACGTCGAAGTCGGCGTACCCGAGCCAGTCACACTGCAAGCTGTCTGTCACGTGCACGTGCCGAATGTTTTACTCAATGTTGGGCATAATCCGAAGTTAAATGCCAGTTTGCATAGTAAAACGCCAAGTTTCGAAGTTTTCTCTGTTGTGAGCAACAAGCGACCAAACACAGGTCTCCGGGCTCCGGGCTACTGCTCCACCACGACATCGCGCCTTTGCACACCGCGCTCAAAACGAGGGACTTCCTGGACAGCATGCTGGTCTAAGTCCTGGGCCACCCTCCTTACAGCCCTGACCTAGCACCGTGTGACTTCTTTTTATTGCCGAAAATAAAAAAATCTGCTCAAAGGGATACAATTTTCGTCGGCGGAAGATGAGCTGTCAGCGTCCGAGCAGGCTGTAAGCAAGGTGTCTATGGAGGGCTGGATAAAGTATTTCGAAAACTGGTTCAGACGCATGAAACTTTGTAAAGAGGTTAGTGAAGAGTACTTTGAAGAGAAGTAATAAAAAAAATATTTACTATGGAATATTTATTTTTAGTATCACAAAACTTTCTAAGTGTCCACTAATTTTTTGAAAAATACTTATCGCATTGCTATTTTCCCATGGGGGTAGGCAGAAACTACAAAACGCCCCTACCTAACCTCACCTACGTACTCCGGCAGGTTTACTTTGTTGACGTTCATACATCATGTCATGTAGGCACGTCCCAGTAATAGAACTGATATATTGTGTTGGACACATAAGGTTTCATAAACACACACATAACATCACACCTGTAAAGCCAGAAGGGTTAGGCTGAGGTGTACCTATAGTACAGTAGTAGGTTTCAAATGTATTATAATTATAGCTGTGAGATTATTTTATCAGAAAGTACGTATATAGTAAATGCCACAAAAATACTTATGTCAAAATATATTTTAAATTACCTTACTGAAATAATGCAATAATGTATCTTGCACTAAATGTCTGTTTGATAAGATACTTACTAAGAAATTATGTTATGTGATACTGAATTTAAAATACTTGCTAAATATGGGTATACTAGAGGTACACACCTCTGCCCAACCCTTCGGGGAAACAAGGCTTTATGTAATGTTATACTGAATTTCTGAGTAGCAGCCAGAAGTCAGCATCTGTGTCCGCCCGGTTGATGGCTGGCGAAATGCTCGTGTACTGTAGGTATAACTCTGCCTAACCCTACAGGGATTACAGGCGTGATGGTATCTGGAAATTGGGTAATTGGACCAATCACTGGGTTTAGTGACATGAAAGTTTGCTTTGTAAAGTATATTATTATTTTAATAATTGTGAATGTGAAGGCAACGTGTTCTTTTGTTTTTTTTTATGTATACGTTTTATTTTCTCTGTTGGTTTTAATCATGGTCTGGCAGTTTGAGTAATTAATGCGGCCTAATGTCCTTTCTTTGGTAATGTTCGTCGAATAGTTGAGCTCCTAAGTTCTTAGTTTAGCTGCATGATTACTGACAAATGCGTGCACTGACTCGACAGGTCCACTCGATCTGTGTGGTTTTTTCCTCTAAAGACCATTTCAGACACCAATCTACATGGTCTTCGCATGATCTGACCGTGATTGCATGATTTGTCTGGACTTTAAGAGAGACTGTGACCTCTGAGTTTTTTTCAGCCTTTCTTCTCAGAGTAGTCGGATAGGAAACGCCGATCTCATCTAGCTTTTAAAATATGATTGACGTGTAAAAGTGTTTGTACAAACATACTTACAGAAAAACTTCTTTTTAAATTGATATTTTCCAATAGAGTTAAGCGGAGAAAAGAAAGCCATACTGGAAATTCTAACATTATCAGTCTTATTAATAAAAGTGTCTTAAATTTTAATCAATTGCTAAGTTAATGATTAGCCAAATTCTTATTCGTAAACGCTATTTAGCGCTAAGAGGTCGCTAAGCAATTGATTAGCAGATGACAAATTTAAACACAATCGGTAGCTTGTTAAGCGAATGCTAAGAGGCACTATGGCGGTTTTTATTTGAGTCGGCTCATCGATACGATAGAATAATTGTGTGCCACGAGGTTATTTTGTTACTAATATCGAGCTGTGCCTTAGTAAATATGGAACTCGACAATCTTTAACGACATTACAGAACGACAGTCAAACTTGTGCCTGTAAACAAATATATTAATTAATAATAAAAGACACAGAAACCCCGTTGCAACAGCGATAGGAATTAGAAAGTAATATATAATAGGCACATACATTTCCAAAAGAGTAAACTCAAGCTAGGATATGAAAAAAAACATAGCTATTATCGGATACTGCTTTTACATTCATTTGGTCAGATTATATTAATAGGTATAAATGTATCAATTCAGGGATAAATACCTTTTCCTGTTTAGTCAAATTATTAGAGCTAATTGTTTTAATTGCTACCTTAACAAATACAATGAAATAACGTAATAAATAATTTTATTATAATAAACAATTTTCGTTGTTATTTTTGACATACGTCTGTTAAATACACGACAGATACAAAAAATCGTGGGTTTGACAACTTTATTCTTAAAATTCTGTTTCTTATTCGACTATTTTGATTTTAGTCAGTGCTGAACGCATAACTTCACCTCTATTCTGTTTTGCTACTAATCACCTGCTAACTAGCGTTTATAAATAAAGAAAAGTTAATCATTGCCGGTCCTTTAAAACTAAAATACTTCTAAAACACGTACAAAAGTTCAAATTCATATAAATAACAGTACTATGTTTCTGAAAAGTTTCTATTTAATTTACGATTCAGACACAAAGGCACGTGTTCAAACTAAGACAAACTTTTTGTGCCTAGATTTTTAAAATGAGCTCACAAATAACCTACAGGCAACCTCCATACTAGGTTAAACTAATATGTCCATATAATAACCGCCTACGACACATCATGCGACGCAATGAGAACCCTCATTGAAATGCACGCCACCAATTGAAGACACTTTGACAAAAAGTCTTCCACTTCGACGAGACGATGGTGTCAACTCACAATCTTGACCGGTTCTTCTTAGCGTGAGACGAAGCTATCAAGTCACACATCGTCTAACTCTCAAGATCACGATGGTCTTTGTTAGGGCGCATTGTTTGTAAATAGATTATGAGTAATTGTTTCCGATAAGAAAGGCGACGACGTGAACCTTATCGAGTCCAACGTGGCCGGTGTTCGACTTGGTTTTCGCGTGAGAACGTTATAAGACGATAATAGTTTGAGCATCAGAGGAGCCTGGATCAGGCAGTCAGTTACATTCAGACTACGAGATCGACTGAGTGCGACCCGTGGACTCGTTGTTCCTTTGTAATTCATCTAAGTAACTAGTGATTATAGTGATTATATTAACATCGTGCGTTTCAATTGCCCACAAAGTAGACAGACAAATACATAATGAACAATTTAATCGATAATTACCCTTCTGAAGATGATTGTGATCCCGTTCGCTCCGTCATCAGAAGTGGGATACGCAACGCGAGTGAAGCAAACGGGCTCAGAGTAATCTTCAGAAAGGTACTTCTGAAACTGATTGTGGGCCCGTTCGCCCTGAGTTCGAGTCAGCTTCCAATGTCCCCGTATGCAGTTTAAGACCAGTATTTTACATGGAGCGACTGCCTATCTCACCTTGACAATGCAGTTACTGGGTAACACGATACTCCTTGGTAAGTCTCTTTGTCACACATATGGACCCGTAACGACTTCATTTATGAATGACAGCCGGTGCCAACGGCTTATCTTGCTTTCCGTGGTGCGGCCCCTCCGCGCTCTCGATATGTAATCAAGGTCAAAAGTCAAAGTCAAAGTATTTATTTCAAATAGGCCCATAAAAAGGCACTTTTGAACGTCAACATTTACATTAAAAATAGAACTGATTCTAGGCGCCACTTCCAAAAGGTAGTTTCGTATGGAGAAGAAGGGGCAAGAAACTCCACCGTTACTCTTTTAAAATGTTTTACAATATTTTGTATACATTAATTATATTTTTATATGTGAAGACGATACACCAAGAATAAAAATACTATACCACAATTGGTAAAAAAATTAAAAATAAAGCAAAGGCAGATTAATTAATCACGTGATAGGTACATGGTGCTCACAAATTTACAAACATTGTAAAAATATATGACTTTCCTAAAATATTAACTAGGAATATATAATGGATGGTCACCCATCCAGGAAACCAGCGCGGCAGGCATAGCTTAACCTTCAATTGACCCTTGCAGCTGTTATTATTTAGCCTTGAGAATTTGGTCTATGGAAATTTCTTTTGTTCACACAGAACCTATTATCAAACTAAACACGAGTATTCGATGAACAACGCCACGTCATTGAATATGAATGAATGAATGTACGATGATTAATCAATTCAATTACTTATGATTGTCATTCATGCGTGCGACGTTCCCGAGGGTGGTCGCCTAGAGCTTTCTTACCCTAAATATGAATATATGGAGCCATAGTGAGCACGGGTACTCCCACGGGTGACGCTCGCGATTTTCGCAACGAACTTGCCTCATAAATCCTTGCCTTACATGATGCTTGTTTGCATAATACAAGACTTAGCCGGCTTTGTTCCACAGTTTGATAGGTAGGCCGAAACGTGCGCGTTGGAAGCACATGACGTACTTAGTAACAGGTGGTGCTATTTAAAATATTAGTCTTATAAGTAAAAAGTGTATTGTCTGTTGGTCGCAAGCCCGGTCCAACATAAGTGAGGTTCTGGATTCAATGGGGATGATGACATTTTTTTAATTTTTATCTCAATAAAATGTTTATTTCCTTATAGTGCAAATAGTATTACAAAAACTGTAAAAGCTTATAAAACTGCCAAGTTATAAACGTTTTAAAAAAATTGTTAGACTAGGACAGCACTATCGTAGAAGTGACGTCACAACTACGTAACTTCATACTAGCGCCGTACACTGTCCGTTCCGCGCGACAAGGACAGGAATAATCCCCTCCAAAAACTTTTAAAGCGTGTATCTTCTTCATATTTACATCGATTTAACAGATTTTTTCGATTATCTCATTTTGACTACGCCTTCTTTGAAATTACATTATTTTTACAAACATTTTTAAAAGTATTCATCATCCCAATTGCCAATTGCAAAAAGCCGGGATAATAACATGCCCGTGTTATTAGGTATTTCTATCAATTAGACTCAAATTCAAAGCATTTACTTCAAATAATCGCGTCATATACATGTTTGTTTAAAGTCCTAGTTCGCTCACAGAGTATGCAGTGTCTGTATGGAACCCCTTCTACAAAAAATATTCTGAAATGGTTGAAAATTACGTGGCATGCACTATAGATGCCATAAAACCTACCTACCTTATTCTCAATTACTCAGCAAGTACAAGCTCCTGCCACTTAACTCTAAAATAATATACCATGAAGCCATTATTTTATATAAAATTGTCAGAAATCAATTCAATTGTATAAATCTAAATAATATGATTTGCTACTCTGTACCGAGAACGTTTCACACTAACGTACTGTATTTGAAGTAAACTCTTGCCGAACTAATTCTGGCGAGCGCTCACCTGTCCGCCGAATGGTTTATTCACACAAAAGTAATTTTGAAAATATTGACATCTTTAATTGTACAATGCAATGAGTAGATTTAAAAGCCTCACTCGCTCCTTTTTGCTAAATAAGTAAATCCCCTTCTGAAAATGATCTAACGTAATTGTTTTGTCGTTTTTTTTTATGATGTAATCATTATCTGAATTTTTACATTTTTAATGCTCATTATATGTATATCTTATTACTGCACGTACTCTACTAATGCTACTAATGCTCCTAGCGATTACACATTTTTTTTCTTTCTAAACCTTGTGTCTACCTGTGGACAGCGTTCTGGGTTATTATATTATTATTAAAATTGTTTTTGTTAAATTAGTTGTAAGTTCTCATAATGTAACTGTTTGCTGTCCCTTGCAATAAAAAATAAAATAAACCAATTACAGGCACTAATGAATTCACTTCAATTGTCAAGGTCAGTAAACACCTACTTTTTGATACAACATTAATTATGTAACTAATGTTTTTGTTACAATAATATCTTTAAGAGTGTCCATGGAGTTAATGGTATTTTCTTCTCCTTATGTACCTACTACGCTTTGGAATGGGCTGACCGACTCCTAGACAGGTCGAAAGTAAATGGTAAATGGTAAAGTAAATGGTTTAATTGAAGTAAATGCTATGATTTTTTTTTGACTTTCCTGGTTTATCCATGTTTTAATAGTTATTCTGATATTTGAGGCGGAGACAAATCCAACAAATGAAAGATCATAAAAATTAGACAGACCAGTCTTTCTTGAGTTATAAATGGTGTAACTAACCCGACTTTGTTTTATTTAAACAGTAAAAATAGGCTCAATACTTTGTTTCTGATTTTGAAGTACTACCATCTTATATTATTTGGTTGCAAAATCCCCAATTACTTTCAATATTATTCCCAATTATTATTCATCATTATTTAAACCATTTTTCATTAAACAAAATGATTAGGAACTCGTTCATTTTTGCGAAGTGGAGATTATGTTAATCGGCACTTGTCGGTGTTTTTACAACCCAAGGGGATAACGATATTGTAATGCATATGATAATGGGGAAACTGTTTATTTGTTCATAACGTTACCACTAGACATTTATCCAAATTATTACCTGATTCTTTAAAAGAGGTGTTGTGGTTTTATAATCAGTGGGTTAATACAGCGATACTCTAATCCTTTGTTTTATCTATACTTTATCAAAAGAGGTAAAATTTGTTAGTTTGTATTTAGGGATAATCTTCAGAACTATTGATTCGATTCTGAAAATTGTTTCTCTAATGGGAAGCTACAGTACTGCCGAGTGTCATTGGATACTTTTTTGATTAAAACAAGAAAGGACCCGCATAAAATGTTAGGAAAATGCCTATTACATGCTGATTGAAAATCAATTTTGGCGCAAAAAAAATGGCCAGATTTATGTTGAAGTCAAGAACTTGATTTTATGTTATAGTTACTCCTGAAATATAAACAAAAAGCAATCACATTGATCACAAGTTACATAACATGATATAACATCACGCCTGTATTCCCAGAAGGGTTAGGCAGAGGTGTTCCTATAGTACACCCTCATTTCGCCAGTTATGCCTATTGCCATCAACCGGGCACAAATCCAGACTCCGGGCGGCAACTGAGAAATTCAAACCTTTGCCCGACCTGGGAATCGAACCCAGGCCCTCATGCTCAGCAGTAGCACTTGCAACCACTAGACCAACGAGGTCCTTTTACTGAACATTTAGAAATAATTACACACACATTTGAACAACATTAAAGGTTTTACACATTTGAGCAACAGCTGACATGTGAATGACGTGCCGACATGTAAAATTTAAGTATCGATGCACTAGGCCTAAGCCTTGTCCAGCTCAGGCTAGGGTTGTGATCTGGTTCGTAGGAACAACGATCGCGACGATCACGTATTCACGCGACCATCGTATTCTATTACATTGAGCATTTCTGTCACGATTGTAGTTACTGCGCTGTGATGTTGTTGGCGTTGTTTTTCATAATCACTGTGATCCAATTCCAGTACCAGGTGGATTGCGCTAGGCCTCGCCCACGTATGGGAGTGGCGCGAGGAGGCAAAACGCCAGGGTGTAACTCCCCTGCTGCGAGAAATCACGGTACAGCGGACAGAGCTCCGGCGGGATCAAATGGCGACATGGAGGGTGCGATTGCCGCAACCCAGTGCTGGGCACGCCACAATAGCGGTGATAAGTCCCTCTTTGAGGAGTGGTTGGAGAGGTGCCACGACGTCCTGACCTTCCGCCTGACACAGGTCCTCACCGGATACGGTTGTTTCGGGAGGTTCCTGTTTCGCATAAGACGGGAAGAAACGCCCGGGTGTCAGCATTGTGTGCATCGCCCGAAGGACACGGTGGAGGTCTGCCCTCCGGCCCTGGTCCAGGCCCTGGTACGGAGCGAGAAGGAATGAGAAGCCGTCACCTCCTTCTGCAAAGCCGAGCGGGAGAGAGCCTTGCGCCCTCACGCCCTTAGTCGCCGCGGGAGACGCCCTAGGCGTCGGGAGTCCCCTTCACATTCCCGGCCACCATAGGCATGAGCTTGCGGACGGCGAACAATGGGTAGCTCGCCGTCCAGTTAGGACCAGGCCCGGCTCGACGGCGCGTCGTGTTCCACGCGCGCCTCAGAGATGTCAGCACATAATGAGGGGTCCGATGGGGCCAATGCCTGCCAGGGTCGTGAGCTGTTCGAAAGGGATACCGTGGCCCTGGCACAGGCAACTGAAGGGACACGAGTGGAGTTTTAGTCAGTAAAAGTCTGACACGAAGATCGGGAGTCATTTGATGATTAACCACTCAAAAAAAAAAATAGTTTGCGCTAAGTAAGCAAAAATTACTTTAATGTGCTTTCTGTGCAAGCTGCGACAAAGCCTTAACGTTTTGTCCAAGAAAATATAGACTTTGAAGTTATTACGGGACCGAATTATACAGACATACGTGTTACTGATTTTGCTAATAATTAATGTAATCCCACTCCTCGGGAACCATAAGTAATAGTAAAACGACTGCACTTTTTTTAGATTTCGAAAAGAGTAGTTGGTCATGGCCTTGCGACAGTATTATTAATTAATTTAAAAAAAATGTTCGTTGCCCTCAATGGCTATATCGACCATACTTGTCTAATACCGTAATGAGTTGGATAACGGTGGGATACTGGCATACTTATAACCAAACATTCGAAGATATGTGACATCTACCAACCCGCACTGGGTCTGCGTGGCGGATTTCGGCCCTTCTCACCGAAAGTAGGCCTGTGTCCCAGCAGTGGGTATATTATACGCTTATTATGCACATGCTAATGATTTTCATGGTATGCAGGGTTGACTCAAATCACACGCCATTACACCATTAAATGGATTGGGCATTCAATCAATGGTACAATATTTATGTCTATTAGGTACTGCACTTGTTAAGCTGCATCAAGAACTCTTGACACATGCGCTCATGTTACCGGAATCTTGTGGTATTTGGGGTTCGCCCTTTACAATGAAAACGTTAAGTGTACATTAACAGAAGATGTTAGAGCCTAATGAACTCGTAGTTCGGCGTGCTGAGCTGCCGCTACCAAGAACATCAAGTTGGGTAAATATAACAACCACGTTGAGGGCTCATCTCCTATTTTAAGAAATCACCAAACGGTTGATTGACACTTCCCGTTATCCAAGTGCTGATTTTTACCTTGGTCAGACTCATTTGGACACGTCCAATTAACTCTACCAGTCGCCACTGGTCAGACTCTACTAGTCGACTTGGTCAGACGCATTTGGACCCATCCAATTGACTCTATCAGTTATCCTCCTCACGCGGAGTTGCACTTGTAGAATTTCGTGAAGGCTTCTCGACCCAACCTGCAGTATGTGCTGAATCTCTTGATACGTATCTCGCCTATTATGTTGGATTAAATTTTACACTGCTAGCACGTTTTCTTCCGAGACCGCCGTCAAAGGGCGACCACTTCTATCTTCACCCCCAAAGTTAGTCGACCGTACTTGAATTGGTTATACCAACGATACATTTGAAGTTTATCAGAACAATTAGTCCGGTTTCAGGCGACACTTGAAATTGTAAGAAATCATAGCGCGAAAATGTCCCCCGCCTCAGTAACCGTGGCTAGACCCCCACGGTGAAGCTAATAGGAATCCGAGGAGGGGCCGCTCGTCAGGTCTTTTGCCGCAGGGAGAGCGGCCAACAACATACCAACACTCCTCTAGTGTTGGTATGTTGTTGGCCGCTCTCCCTATCCTTTGCGGCCCAAAAATAGTTTTTTGTTTGTTTGTTTGTTTGGCATCTCGCAGGTCAACCTATGCGGTTGTCGTCTGCTTAAGCGGACTTGCCTGTGGATTCCCTAATAAATTAAGGCCTCCAGCCAGGACTTAAACTTATATACTAACTAAAACTAAGCGACAACGCTAAGGCCCCTGTGGGGTACGAACCTCGGCTTAGGGCGTCGCTGGAAGAGGGCAGGAAATGACTAGCTGGATCAGGATTGGTATTATTTACGGACGAATTTAAAGCTACAGGCTCAGCGGCGCGGGCTGGCTCGAGCAAGGGTCGGGAGGGGCGTCGATTTGGGCGTCGCGGCGGGCCTCGGCGGCGAGGGCGGTAGGACGGCGATCGGGTTTTGGGCTTATGTAGCGTGCTAGTGGCCTTACTACTCTCCTGGAGGAGGGCAGTGGCGTCGTCAGGGTCGATTAAAGTATGCCTTGGTCGGCGAATACTGCTAATGCGAGAGGGAGTGTAGCAGGCGGCCGCTGTAATCAGGGGGTTAGAATGTTTGATGCCGCAGTCGAAGAAACGCTTTGATAAGCGTTTCATGAACTGTTTTATGTTTGGCATTTTGAGGTCGACGTGAAGATCTATATTACGGACATAGAAGGGGGCACCCGTGACCCTTCTGAGGAAACGGTTTTGGAGGATCTGCATCTTATGGAGATGACGTGGGTGAGCGTGCGCAAATACAACGCAGGCATAGGTCTTGCATTTGAGGGACAGTTTACTACGGGCTGTCAGTACGAATTGGAGCCTGCTAAGAGCGAAGGAGTCGCGCGCGCGAACCGCCTTAATATGAGCCTTAAAGGTAAGGTTCTCATCGAGGATCACGCCTAGGTATTTGGCTTGCTTCTCCCAAGGGATTGGCTTGCCGTACATAGTGATCGGGCTGGGAAGTGGGGGAGGGAGTCGACGACGTCTCGAGAAGAGAACCGCCTGACTCTTATCGGGGTTGACCTCGATTCTCCATTTCCGGAACCAAGCGCCTACGACGTTTGCGGAGGTTTGGAGAGTACGAGCTATAGCGTTGGGACAGTGACCGGTATAGTAAACGGCAGTGTCGTCGGCGAAGAGAGCCAACTGAGCCTTTTTACTTTTTGGGATATCGCTAGTGAACAGCGTGAAGGCGAGAGGAGATAGTACGGAACCCTGAGGGACACCGGCGCGAATAGGATGAGGGGACGAGAGTGCTCCCTCGACGCGATAGCGAAAGGTCCGGTTCGACAAAAAGTCTCGTAAGATGAGCACGAGACGATCTGGCACTGCTAGTTGGTAGAGCTTGTATATCAAGCCGTTGTGCCAGACTTTGTCGAAGGCTTTCGCTATGTCGAAGAATAACACACCCGTCGTCGCGTTACGCTGCAGATCAGCGCATAAGTGCTCTACTATACGATGGACCTGTTGGGTGCCCGAGTGTTGGCTACGGAAACCAAACTGCTCGTTTGGTATGAGGCTCTTTGCTTCGGCGTAGTCTTTGAGACGCTTATAAATAAGCCTCTCGTAGATTTTGCCGAGAACATTGAGTAAACTAATAGGGCGGTAGCTGGAGGGCTCAGACTTTGGCTTGCCTGGCTTTGGGATACCGATGACGGTGGCTTCTTTCCATGCTTGTGGGAAAATGTTGTTGCTCAAGGCGCCATTGAAGATGGCGGTCATAAGCATTATTAGCGGGGCAGGGAGGAGTTTGTATACCTTATTGGTAATACCATCCAAACCGGGGGCCTTACGAGCGTGGAGCCCTTTAATGAATGCACTTCGTCTGGAGTGACGGGAGGCAGAGTATCATCAGGGTCTTCGACGGGAGCGAGGGAGGCTCTTCGTTCGACTTCAGCGTCGACCTTGTTCAGGTGAGCTTGGTGTACTGGTTGGGAGCTGGGAGAACATTGGGACTCTAGGCTGTCAGCAAGACATTCAGCCTTGTCGGGACTGTCGAAAGCGACACTATTGTCGGGGCGGATGAGGGGAGGCATAGAGACCTCTTCTGAGGAACGCAATTTCCTCTGTAATTGCCAGAAGGCTTGATGAGTGGGCTCGAGTTCGCTGAGCATCTTGTTCCAGCCCTCAGAGCGAACCTCCCCTATGCGTTTCTTTACAGCACGCTGTAAATGGCGCATGTGGCCTTTGTTCGCGTCACAAGGGAAGGAGTCGTAGGCACGGATGGCCGCGTTCTTCTCGGTTATCAGGTCACGTACGTCAGTAGGTAGTTTCCAGCGATGGTCTTTCATCACCGGAATTTCCCGTGAACAATCCGTCAATACGGATTGTACGTGCTCTGTAAAAGAGACGATTGCGGCCGTCGTGTCGGCGACTGACACTAAGTGATCGGGGATGGTGTCTAAGTGAGGCGACGTGGTGGATTTCAGTGTTTCGCTTACTTTCCTCCTTTCGGTTATCGTCTGGGTCTGATGGGGGCGGTTGGGGTCGATCGGGCCCGAGTAGGGTGCAAGATGCATGACTACAGGGCGGTGGTCAGAGTTAAGCTCGTGGAACGTCTCTATCGATTGCAAACGGAGGTTCACATTCTTGAGCAGCGCTACATCGAGAACATCGGGAAGGTGATTAGCATTACCTGGGAAGTGAGTCGGGCTCATTGGAGCGATGACGTCAAAGTTAAGGGTTTCGCCTAACTTGAAAACTAACCTACCTCTGGTTGAGGTTGTGCTACTATTCCACGCCGAGTGCTTGGCATTAAGATCCCCCGCCAAGATGACGGAGTCACTCATACCGAAGAGGGCAGTGAAGTCCTTTTGGAGCAAGATGGGATCCTCCGGACCATTGTCGGGTGGGATATACGCGGAGATGATGGTGATCGGTTGGTGGCCGGTCATGCCGAGCCGGCAGATAGAGGTCTCCAGATGGGAGAAGAGAGGAGGTGGGTCTATAGGGATACAATACAGAGATTTCCTAAAATATATGAGTGTGCCACCCTTGTGGCATCGAGACCTGTCATTGCGAACTAGTTTGTAGTGGCAATGTTCGGGTTGCGGTGATGAGGCTTTAAGAAGGTTTCCTGTATGAGGAGGATGTCGAGCTGGTGGTCGCGGAGGAAAGCGGCGATCTCATCGCGTTGACCGGAAACGCCATTAGCGTTGAAAAATCCTAGTTTGAGGGATCGGGGTTTGGTGGAATTTAACCTTGTGTTATCCATTGGAAATTAGAATTTTAAGGTTTTCAGGACTAACGCGATCTCGGGATACGCGTTAAGGATTTCTAAGAGACGACGAGGGTTGCCGTTTGCAGCAACGATTTCGTCGGCCATTTTTTCCGCGGCGGAGGAATAGAGGGCCGCGTATGTGCTGATTATGATTTGGGCGCTGTCGCGGCCCGGGGTTCTTTGCGGTGCAACCGGTGGAGCCGTAGTGGCCGCGGTGGTTGCCGCAGGCGCTGGGATGGGGGGTGCAGTTGAAGAGCCTCCTCGTGGCGCATCCTGGGCAACGTCAGCTCCAATCGCCCACCGGTTCTGGTGGACAATTGGCGCTGGCGGCTAATCTCAACAAACGGGGAAAGGCACGGTTCCATTCCCCAATCATCTTTGATGGTCGAGGAAGGGAACCGGGGTAGGGAAGGGACGGCTAGTCCGTCGTTGGACTAGGTCGTACGCCCACCCCCCCTCTGCTTTCAGAGGGTGAGTTGTGTGGGCGTGGTCTTGTGGGAGGAGAGGAAGAAAACCTCTTAAAAAAATAACCCCAACTCCAAGGTCGAGCGTGCCGAGGGGGTGTATGGCCGGAGGGCATCCGGTCCCTAGCGCTGGGGGGGGATCCAGGGGGATCAAAGGGACCGCACCCTTCAAAGGAAAAAACCAAAACATGGAAAATAAGTCACTTGAAAATATTTTACCCCAGGGCGGTACGACAGTCGGAGAATCCGCCACGCATCCGGTTTCGGATGCGTCATGCCCCTCGTATTCTGGGGGGGGCAACAACTGTCTTCCACTTGCCGATGGCAACAAGAGCCGAGGAGGCTCCTGTCCCTCAGGGGACGAACAAATAGCCCAACAACTGGACAAATTGCCGATCGTGTTGGTCGAGCAGTTGGGTGTGGGTGCAGTGTCAGATTGTGACAAGGCATCTGACAGAATGAGTGTGGTGAGCGTTTCGAGCGTAAGCTCAAAGCGCAAGACCCAGGCGGCCGAAGAAGAGATGGTTGGACCTCCGTCAAAATTTTGGATGGCAGGCCTCTCTTTGAGTGAGGAGAACCTGTCAGCCCCCACGGGGCCAACGGGCAGAAGTGGACGAGGTCGCGAGAAAAGTAGAACGACAGCTTCGACGTCGCGCGACGCTCAGGGTCGCTTTCTCAAGCGCCCCGAAACGCCGGTTCCTGTGGAGCCCGACTCCGAGCCCGTGGTGGAGGACCAAAGCGGGGGCTCCACAACGTCTCTGTGTCGCATAAACAGGGAGCCGGACGCCCGGTGTCACCACTGCGTCGACTGCCGGGAGGACACGGCGTGGCACACGCTGGCAGAGTGTGCCGCTTGGGAGGAGCCGCGCCGTGCCCTCATCACCGAAGTAGGCAGTGACCTGTCGCTGCCGACCGTAGTGAGTTCGATGGTCGGCAGCGTCGAGTCCTGGGACGCGGTGGTTTCCTTCTGCGAGACGGTCATCTCGCGGAAGGAGGCTGCGGAAAGGGAGAGAGAGATCTCGACTCTCGAACCGGCCCGCAGCAGACGCACCGGGCGTCGGAGGAGGGCGGACAACGCCCTCTTCCGGCCCCCCTAAATGGGTCCAGGGGCGACGGATTCGGGGACATCCGTCGCCCCCCAACATCAGGACCCGAGAAGGCGGCGCGCGTAGTGTTCCGCGTGCGCTGCTCACAGACGTTGCGGGGGCAGTACACCTCACTCCCCCCGCCCGAGACGGGGCCCGTGCAAGCGGGCCGGCACCAGCCGGGGTTGCGGAAGAATTATGTGTTCCCACTACCCCGGCGTAGGTGTGAGATGGAACACCGGGGTGGTTTTTAGTCAGTAAGAGTCTGACAGACCCCTCCGCCCGCCCCAGGGCGGAGGACATCCATGAGGATTTTCCACCCCGGGAACAAAAAAAAAAAAAAAAAAAAAAGGCGCTGGGATGGCGGTAGCCATCAGCGCTGGAACTTCAGCGGGTTGAGCGGGTTTGGAGGGCACTGAAGCTGCGGGAGCTTTAAGGTGCGTAAGGTTTGCCCAGGAAGAGGGCCTTTGAGGGCTAAGCCGCTCCGGCATTTGCGCGGAGGGAAACTTCCCCCAGGGGCTTTCCCTGTGCTGGCGGTCACTCGCGCGTTTCGCGAGTTTCGGAGAGGATGACTTTGGCGCTTTCGGACAGCCCCGGTAATTTGCCGGGTGACCGGATTGGCCGCAGAGGACGCAGCTCGGCGGCTCTGCACATAGCTCCCTATCTTTAGGGCGAGAGCAGTCGGCGGTGCCATGCTCACCTAGACACTTGACGCATCTAAGGGTCGCATAGCAGTTGGTCTGCGAGTAACCGTACACCTATCAAGTTGGCTCGGTAGGGCTTCTCGATAGAGATGCCCGAGAGCGAGCACACCGACTTCACCTTGAATATCGGGTGGTGACCTTCCGTGGGGTCGCAGATGACAAGGACCATGTCGTATACAAGGCCCTGCCTCGCTTTGTGCAAGCGATGGACGGCGGATGCTGGTACGCCTTGTGCAATAAGGTCGTCCTTAATCTCCTCAGTAGGGATGTCTTGGGGAACGCGCCTAATGACGACGCGAGTGGGGGTTTCCTCCGGAAGGGAGTACGTGTGAAAGGAATAGTTCCTTTCACGCAGGGCGCGGGAGAGATCCCTAAAGTCCGTAGACGTGGGGACGGTAACTTTGATCCCCTGGAGGGTGGATCGGGCGTTGGTGTAGTTGATCTTGCGATCAACACACATCCTGGAAATTTCAGTCCATTTGGACTTGTCTTGGACGTAAATGGGGGGAGGAGGCTTTTGCTTCCTCGCGGTAGGAGCGGGTGGGCAAGCCTTAGGGCTGGCGGGGCGACTGTCCCGCGGACTAGGGGCGGAAGTAGAGCTGGACGGTAAGGTGTTCTGCTTCTGGGCCTTGGTGACCGGGCCAGCGGGGGCGGAGGAATTAGCCTTCCTCTTGCCTCCTTTAACGACTACTTGGAAGTCGTCGTCGCTGGAGGAGGAGGTGCGGGCTTCGTCCTCTGAGAGTGGGACTGACGTGTCCATGCTCTCCGGTTGAGTCGTGTTTGATACTGCGGTGCGCAGCTGCGTTGTCTCTGAAACAATGGCGGCCGGAACAATAGACGGCGTAACAATGGCGGCAGGTACAAAAACGGGCGAGACAATAGGGGCCGCGGTATTTACTGCCGGGATAATGACGGGCGAGACAATAGAGGCCGGATTAGCGGCCGGGGTATTATCTACCGGAACAAAGGCGGGTGACACAATGGGGGCCGAGATAGTTGCCGGAACATTGTGGTGCGGAACAAAGGGCGGAATGCCTTGTTCACTTGCAGGTGGCGATAGCGGGCTCTCCAGTGCGTCACTGAATTCCACAAGTGACCCGTGGGACGGAGTGCGGGTGGAGCGCTGGCGTATTTTGGCGCCATATTTCGCCAAGAACTCGGGGTCCTTAAAAAGGACCTCTCTGAAGAACGCCAAAATAAAGGCGTCCTCCATGGTCGGAGGAGGAGCTATTTTAGGGAGGGAATGGTGGAAAAAAAAATTCTACGTGGCCTAAACCCTATACCTATCTCCCCGGGTGGATGGGCCCGGGGATGTGTGACCCTCTCTGTCGGGTGTAGACAGAGAGGTGAGTACCTATTGGTGAGCCCTAAGCTTGTAACCCGTCGCCAGTCTTATTGTGCGAACGGGGCCCTGACCAGTCTAGCGCGAAGGGTGTAGACACACCCTAAAGACACTAGGTGAGTAGCTGGAAAGCAAAACTGTCACCAGAGCCGACTAGGAGATCCCCCAAGGCCGGTTATCTGGTACCCGTCCAACTAACTGCCTCGCCCTGAAGGGGTTCGGCGGGTGTGAATTGGGTCAACACCCCACTCGGCTTCGTTGACACCGTAAGGTTTCAACCGAGGACCACGAAACTGTGGTTTTACCCAGAAGGGGCCTAGTGAAGCTACTCACAAACGTCTGTTGATGAAACGAGATTTGCCTTGACAAAAGGCACTTTATTAATTGATTAAAAATAAAATCAATTTCTTGATTTTATTTTTATCGGAGTAGTCGGGGCGACTACGATGACGTCACGTGGTCGCGACGAGTAGAAACAGGAAACACAACACTGGGCCGGGAGCGGGAGAGCGCACAGACACGTCCGTCCGCGGCGAGAGTCGAGCGTCGAGTGTGGGTGTCCCCAAAAATAGTAGGCGACGGGGCCATTTATCTGGCTCGTCGCAAGGGGCTGGTCCCATTGGGTGCCCAGATGCGGGGTTGTCTGGCGCCTAGGTGCTGTGTTGGTTCCTGGGGTGGTTACGGCGTGCCATGTGTTCTGGTGCGCCGGTGATGGGTGGTGTACCCGAGAGCAGAGTCCGGTGACGGACAGCCGCGGCGGGTTCGCGGATGAGTGCTAACGCGTGCCCGTGTTCCCGCCTAAAGCGGAGAGGATGACACCGTGGAGTTTTAGTGGGTTGGAGTCACACATAATTGCACTATATCCCTTTGATAGTGCAGTATGCATGAGCATTTCTGAACGCAAAATATTATATAAATATAAAGGTACCTACGTAAATAAATGTTCAAAAGAATATTTATTTAATAATCTAAGCAAACTATTTACTAGTACTAGTTATACATATATTTAATTAATTATATGGTAGGAGTAGGTCATTGGTAGGTTTGATAAAAAAAAACGTAATAATATAATAATAATATAATATTATATGTTAATGTTTATTTATTTTAAATAAACATTAACATATTTTTAATATTTATTCCTCATCATCCCTAACCACAATGTCATCAAGAAAACCTGCGGGTGCTAAAATGTTTGGTTGATGTCTGGCCCATCCTAGATACCATAGTTATTGTATGAGCGCAACATCCAACAGTTCGTCTTCCAACTAAGCAACTACAACAGTACTCTACTATTCCCGCTCGACCGGGTTCATTATTTTCTATTATTATGTATACATAATATTGTCTTCTAGAGACATGGCGTGACTTTATTTTACCTCTTATTAAGGTAGTGTCACCACTGCCTCTAAGGTTGTACTCAGCCGAATTTAGTCGCTGACTGCATACTTCAATCCTGCACCAGCCGTGGAAACGTACATGCTCGCCGTGATACGAACGGGCCTGTCTTATTTGGTACGTTCCCAAGGCAAATAAAATTAGATCCCTGTATTCTAAGACAGGAAAGTAAATATTACTTCTGTACGCGGTCATACTTTGGAAATTGGAGGTTCTCCTATTCATATTGACAGACTCAACCATACTAGCCAGATTGTTTTCTAAATTCATCTTTACTCTAATAATGCTTAATATTTCATTTACTTTGACATTATCTTGCAGGCGAGCACCAAACTTGTTTATTAAAGCTGCTTCCCCACATGATGCAAAACTTCCAAATTGCATTTGGAAGTTTTGCATCATGTGGGGAAGTGATCTATGGAAATATTCTTGCCTAAGTAATTTAAAATCTCTTTTGAAGTAGCCATTGATAACTTCCACCACCCATCTGCAAATGGTAACGCAGCGGCTTCTATTTGCTTGAGCTGTAGTTAACTGGTGCTCGCCTCCTAACAAAGATTCTGGCATAAATGGTTTGTAGCCACATCCTTCCAACAAAGCAATGCTATCTCTAAAACCTCTATCTAAAATGAAAGCGTCATTATTTCTGAAATACAACCTTAGTGCAGAATTCTCATTACTGAATAAATTATTCATGATTACAGAGTCTGATGTAGTTGCTTTGTATGGACCAAAACAATCAACAATGTATCCATCACTGGCAACTCAAAAATGGTTTCAGGAGATTTCTATACTTGTGCAAAGAATATGTATATTTTTGAAACATATAATTGGAACTTTTGTTGATATAAATATATGTGCCGTCACAAATGACAACGGCGTTGTTATTATTGCCGAACAGCCCATTGGGAATGGTTAAATTGTGTAGAATCAATTCATCTCGACTAATATGACCAATCCCCAGATATCTAGATACAAAATCTTGGCATAAAATCTCCCGTACTTTGTCCATTAAACACTCCAACGTTCGACGAAGCACTTGTACCGTTGTGGCAATTCTCTCATCTGAGTCCCCTGTTCTCATCTTCAGCAGAAGTGCTGCCAAGCCCAAAGTACCTCTATTCAGTTCAGAGACACGTGGTATTTCTCCATTAAAAATATTGAATTTTTCTTTAGAAAATCCTATCCAGTATTCAAATACTCTCTCATCCATATCCTGAATATTCTCAAAGTCAAGCGTGGGACTAAATGCATTTTCAAAAGAAAAAATGTGCTGTATTTGATCTACGTTAAATGTAGCTATACTGTTCACGGAATCATATAATGTATTCCATGAATTATATGTCAAATGTTGACTACATACACGAGATAACTTCGGCAAATAATAATTATGATTGTGCAGAACCGTGGCTCGTAACTTATCAGAAATATTGTGAAATGTGGTGCTGCTGCAATTTGTAAAGACACAAGTGTGTGTAGAATTGGCTGCTCGTTTATATTTGGCTAATTCCACTGTTTGTGTCGGCTCAGGTTGGGTTGCTACCGTTGGCTGGGTCAGATTTTCTTCTGGTTCTACATCTTCAGTTGTATCTAGTTGAGGTCTGCTTTCATCTTGACGATTCATACGTACAACCTCTCTTTTTGTGCGTAACCAGCAGGCATGACAAATACGATTAGAAGATGATATCTGAAACCAAAGAATAAATAGTGTTTAAAACTGCTGCCTTATAAAGCGTGCAATGTAATCAATCTTTAACCATTTAAATTGCAAAAATAAACAAACCTCTCGCGGTGCTACTTTGCTCTGTATAATATTAATTATAGATTGCTGCATCTCAGTAGGGTTTTCTTTTAATATTTTGTCACTCTGTCTTCGCAGAGTTGAACAGCCACATAAAAGGCACACATTTGTATGCCCCATTGTAATTGGTCCAGCTTCTTCACTGCCAGAAACTTCTCTTTGTGAGTTAATTGCAGCCATTGCAAGATCTCTGCATGCCTCGCAGACATAGTCATGTTCCAAAATCTAGAAACAAAAAGCATAATAACCTTAAAATATAATGATTTATTCATTGAAACTTGTCAACTGTAATTCATGATATCTATGGTAGAAGCGCAATATGTTATTCGTATAAAAACAATATTCCTCTAACCTATTTAGTACAAAGCTTTAGATGGCAAAATATTAAATTATTTTAAAAAACATGATTTTTAACAACATAGCTTGCAACTAACAAAAATCAAACACAATGTTTTCAACTAGGTTAAATTATTGTGTTCTATGCTTATTAATAGTTATAAGCAATGAAGATAATCACTGTCTCGTAACATGACTAGTCGCCAGAAATACTTACAATTTGTGGGTATACCCAGCTGCAGATTAAAGCAGTGGCTCTCGTGTCAAGTGCCAACGCTGGGTATCGGCGCAATGTATTGACACATATGTTGCAGTTGACACAAATGATGCGTGTAGGCCTTACACGGCTTCCCATCGTTTTAAAAAAAGGATGCACACACAACAAAATCCAAGGTCTCAGGCAGAATCGTAATCCAGAGTGTCAGAAAAAATGTCGTCGTAAAAGCAAATAACCAGAATCCTTAGGCAAGCACTAGTAACCAATCAAATCTCAAGGTCCATAAGCAGAAGCAGTTGATAAAGTAGAAAATCAAGGATAATCGATGGAATGGAACACTAAATACGAGATAAACTCGCAAGCAACGAACGACAAGTTGTGATATGTTGTCATGGCAACATTAAACGTCCAGTCAAGCCAGAAAAAGAAAAATAGCCATGAGTATTTTATGTCGTCAATAAAATAGTCAATAGAATTTTCATTAATGACGATTTTTTTGCCCGGCCTCGATAGGCCATAATCTTGATTTCATAAAACTTAGTAAATTATTTCGTCAGTATCTATCACGGTGGCATAAGTAGACGCTTGCTAATTCCATGAACAATTTCGTCGCCTTTGTTCTTTCTGCCAAATTCGCTTGCTTTAGCAATAGCACAAAAAGCTTTTTCCGAACACTTCGTGCGGGGTTATTTCACACGGACGAAGTCCTTTCACGCGGAGGAAGTCTATTCTCGCGGACAAAGTCCTTTCAAAGTGGACGTAGTAATTTCACGTGGTCGAAGTCCTTTCACGCGGATGAAGTCTATTCATGAGGACAAAGTCGTTTCACGCCGACGAAATCTTTTAAGTTGGTCGAAGTCTTATTCACGCAGACGAAGTCCATGTATGAGGACGAAGTCCTTTCACGCGGACGAAGTCCTTTCACGTGGACGAAGTCCTTTCATGACGAAGTCAGTGGGAAGGAGCTGTTATACAATTATGTTTTAAAGTTCGTCTGCTCGACAACGTTTCTGACGCAATGAATCTTGTTGAATTGTCCAAATGAGTGAGTATTTAATTTCATCACCACTGCTCTCAAAACGGTGAAGGAACACATCGTGAGGAAACCGGCAAGTCCTAGATCCGAAAAATTTTAATATTGTGACATCTACCAACACGTATTTGGCCCGCGTGGTGGATTATGGCCCACTCCCTCTCACAGCGAGGAAGCCTGTATACCAGCAGTGGGAACGTTATTGGCTGATTATGCTATGATCACACGCTTGCAATAGCATATTGCAAACGTGTTTCTCAATTATCCCGTGGTCAGTGTACAGCCTTAGCAATGCCTCAGTCACATGTCACCACTGCCTTAGACTACGAACCACCTGCAGGCTTAGCACGAGCGCCCTAGAGAAGCGTATTGTCGACGGAAGAGTAGACAAAAATGGCGTTTCTGTGTAGACAGTAGAAAGTTTTCTACTGTCTACACAGAAACGAAACGCAATTGTACGGTAAAAATGGGTAGTTATACACATCACTAGCAACTGACCCGTTGCTATGGAAAATCACTGTCTATAAAGCAACCTGAGTCTAAGTGTGTCCTCGTGCTCGCGAAAAAGAGATTTCGAGGAGCGTAGAAAGCGATTTCTATTCTACAGTAGAGTAGAAACAGAAAACGCCATGCTAAGCCTGCTGTAAGGGTCATATCACAATAATATTACACATCAAGTTTGATGAATAGCTCAATATTGTAAAACATAACGAGATCTTAGTTAACGAAAAACCAAAATACTCTAACACTGGGCTGGTTTAGCAATGCTTTTAGTAACACTGCTTAAGAGGATTGTAACATGACAATAACCCTTGTCACACTAGCTGTGACGTTGACGTCATAACAAAGACGTAAGCAAAATATTTCTCTAGCGATAAGCTTTGGGTTTAATGCTAATCTTTGAACCATAATCTATTGTTTTATTACTTAAAGCCAGATTTAGGTTTGAGTTTAGAGTAACCGTGACTGCTTGTAGGAGAGCTTCTTGCAATACAGTTCGTATATAGAAAAGGTATTATATTATAAGTATTTACTAGAAATAGTTAAAAAAAAATACTTTTAAACGCTTCGCTACGTTTAGATTTGATGGGAACGATACCGGTAAAATTGCGGGAACACCTGGACGATGTACGCACAAACCTGTCAGAAGGTCCAGTATGAAAGACGGGAAAGGAGGTCTTATTACTCAGCATTGAGTATTTCCAGGCTGAAATGATGATGCTAGGATACAGTGACTGCCTGACCTGCAGTGAATTTAATGAAAAAAGTCCTTTTATAAGTTTATGAAAGTACGAAATGTAACTTATGACTTTCTCATTTTCTGAAAGAATTTACATGCAAAACTGCTTCAAAGCGTCGTCGACCACTTTTACGTTTGCGGTTATTCGTTAACTTTTCAGTAGGGATAGTTGACACAAAACTTACAGTTAGTAGCAAACTTTTCACGTACGTTTATATACGTTTTTTTTTTGCTGATTTTCTTAGAGCTCACTTCTGATAATAAATCAAACAGTATGACAAATCGAACATTGAGTAGACGCTCGATGTGTTGTTACAACTTGATAATACCAACTGTAGCACGCATAGCATGACCAACTTTTGTCGACTAAATGGCTATTTGTCTATTTTTTCGTCGACAAAACACGTTTCAATGGTGGTCATGCTACTCGTGGGACAATGTTTGTACTCTATAGAAAGAGACGTAACAATAAAAATAAAACAACAAAGTTACATTAATTTAAAAATAAAACAGTGGTTAAGTACCTACAAATATTAATTCGAAAAAACTAAAGGACGATTTTTTTTAAATCGAACAGGTAGCATTTTTGTCTCACATTTTTCGTTACGGGCTACAAAATAACAAACCGTTTGTTTCAAGTCATAAATGAATCAAATGTCCCTGATTTATACGAATGGGTTTGGTGAAAAAATCATCTTTCAGTTACATTTATCTAACGAAAATATAGTTGTTTATTTCTATTTTTCGCCACAACAAAAGAGATTAAACATAATAATTGCCGACTTTTATAATATAGATTTTTTTTTTATCGTAATCCGGGTTAAGGCTTGAAAAGGTAACTTACAGACAGAGCTACCTTCGAATTTATAATATTACTGTATGGAATTGTAAGAAAGGAAATTTGTAAGAAAACACCAGTCACTATTCCCACTCACTAAGGACGTTTGCCCATAACATCGAAGTGTTAGACGCCAGAATAAAAATGAATTAGCCTTACCAAGCTCAAAATTAACTATGTTCCATTCAGGAATTTTAGCCATGTGCGTTAAAATATATAATAAACTTCCAAATTAAATTAAGGATATAGAGTACGAAAATAAATTTGAAAACAGTCTCCAAAAATACCATAAACTAAAATCGTATTACACTCTAAAGGAATTGTTTGACGATACGTAAATTTTGACATTAAAATTCATACCTATACACAATACACACATCGCCTACAATTTTGACTACCTATGATATTTTTATTTTATGATTATTACTGTTATCGCTATTTGTTTCAATTTAAATATTATCTAATTTGATTTATGAATGGAAGTGATGACCAATTAATTGTTCTTACCCTATCCTATAATTATTATATTACAGTAACCTATTTAAATAATACATGATGGACATCTAAATTAAACATGTCAAAATAAGTATTTCTGTTTAATCACAGTGGATTGTTTATTATTGTGACACTGTAGAACTTTAAACTGTGTATTTATATTGCTGTGCCCTAGCAGGGTTCATATGTGAAACCTCAGTATACTTGTAAGAACTTATAAACTACATGAATGCAATAACTGATTATTATGATTTCGCGATGTAATCTATGCTTTTCATTTAACTAACATATCATAATATCACACTAGTTTATACACTAGTGTATACACCTCAATCATAGATTGCTACATACCTACATAGTATGTACAGTCCGCGAGGCCTAAGCTGGGCTTTGCATTTGTGTGAGTGCAGATAGCGACGCGTCCTTTGCTTGGCAAGTAGCCAATCGGACAATCGGCCTGTGCGTCCCTCGCGTGATCACGTTGGTGCGACTGGTAATCACTCACACAAATGCAAAGATCAGCATAGGCCTCGCGGACTTGGGGTAGGTGGAGGTAAATACACTCTGAATTGTATTTTTCGTCAAACTGAAAGAAATTAAACACAATGATAGCCAAATAATCATAATATTATTCCTGTATTCCACTAAGGGGTAGACAGGAGGGCTCTATTTTATAGGACAACAAATAACAAATTTATTCTGCTACTCAATTATAATGAAAAGGTGAAATGTGGATGTTATTTATTTATCAACTTACATCTACCGTTACAGGATACTACCCAATGCGATACATGTGCAACTTATTTAATTTACTATATTAACATCTATAACTAATTATATACAATGCATTCCTTGTGAATTCACTCCGAGAACAAGAAACAATAAATATATATAAAACAATATACATACTATATAAAATACATACTTACAACACACACACAACATAAAATCTTGCCTGGTTTTGGTTTTAAAGTACACTTATCGCTAGTTATGCTCAAGTCCCATGTAATAGAGAGATATCGTTAAAATAAAATACAAAACGTAATTTAAAAAAATATTAAATGTGCGTAACTACAAAAATAATATCGCCCTGCAATGTTGGGAGTGGAACCTCTTGTCAATAGAGTTTATGATCCAACTGCCTAACGAAAGTATCAGAAGATGCTATTACTGATGAGAGGTTTTGATTATACTGACTATACTGAGTTTTCTTTATTCTTTGTTTAGTCCGGAATTGAGTTCAGTTCTCGCTGCGAATTCTCCTTTATATCTTCTACCGAATGAAAACGGGTGCCACGAAGTGATAATTTGAGTTTAGGAAAAAGAAAGAAGTCGGCTGGAGACATCCGGTGAACAAGGTTCTTGCTCGATGGTATTTGTTGAGTTTTTGGTCAAATATTCTTTCACAATGAAGGCCCTGTGCGACGCCTTCGCACATTATTGTTAAATTTTTGTATGTTTGTTTTGTTGTTGTAAATGTTGGCCAAATCGCGCTTTGGTATTTACTGTAAAGCAAGAAATTGTTTTATAAATAAATTATCGTGACGCAAAATTCAAGAATTTTCCTTCCAAAAATCTGGCCTTTTTCGTCGAATTTGCTCTCTTAAAAGCCGCATGACGCTCAAATAATATTTTTTATTTCCCGTTTGACTTTCCGGCAAGAATTCCGAGTGCACAACACCGCGATAGTCAGAGAAAACAGTCAACATGACTTGACTTTTGATCGATTTTGGCGTGGTTTTTTCAGTTTCGGTTCAGTTCGAAGCTAGTTGCCTAGTTTGCATGTCAAACTCGTAAAACCAGGCCTTGTCACCAGTAACAATGCATTTCATGAATTTTACTTTTCATAACTTTTCATGTTCTAGCATGTCCTGCCAGCGACTCATGCAATTGAGTTTTTGGATAAAAATCAGGTCTTTTTGGACTAGCCGAGTGGCAACATGTTTCATACCCAAGTTATTATTTTGGTTCGGATCTACTTGTGAGATAGGCTTTATGTAAAATGGTTATGTTTTTTTTTTTTTTTTTTTAATTTTTGTTATCACTTGTAACGCATTTTTTTTATTCTAAACTTCGTACAAATCGGTTCGCCGTTTCGGAGGAGTTTGGTAACAATAATTGCGACTGCGACACGAGAATTTTATATACTAGTAGATATACTCGTAGTTTATTGTACACCACATTTTTTTTACAAGCTTATACTGTCCCACGCCTGGGCAAAGGCCTCCCTCCACTCCTTCCATCTTTCGCCTTCCGCGCGTCCTCTTTCCAGTTCTTACGGAACCTGTCCAGCACGTCCCGCCATCTCCTACGTGGTCTGCCGCGACCCCGCCTCACTGTCTGAACACAAAATTACATGTCAAAAAAAAAAAAAAAAACAATGAGCGGCCTTACATAATGGGGATATACCAGTGTGTCTGGTAAAATTTGGTAGGTTGAAAATAACAGTTTCTGGGCGACTATGTATATGTTGTATCTATATACATCTTTTAACATGACACCAGGAACATTCGCAATATCGTTTTCAATAGAGTGATCTGGAATATATTTAAGGTAGACCTGATACCGCCTGCTTTTCCCGCAAGTGTAGGCAGATATGTTATGTTATGGTTAATATAGAACCATACTTAATTTGAAGTAAAATAACATACCTGTTCTATTTTATTTTTGTACTTTTATAAGGTAATCAAACGTATTGTCTACTAAAACTTATGAATAATGGTCGTTTCCATAGTAAAAAAACTGACAGCCAAGTTCTTTTAAATGTGAAATGCCTCAAGTTTGTTGACAAAGTTTTGAAATCTGGTTGTAGGTACATATGACATTCACTACCTACAGATACGAGGTATACAAGCGTGAATATGTATGTGATGGAAAATATAACACAATATGAAGTACCTTAAGTATAAACAGATACGATTTTCACTTTTTTTGAATAATGAAACTTATTTTGTTCTAAAGTCGGTACTACCATTCCTACATTACATCTTTTCCCAAAAAAACCCATACTTTTGACGATAGTCGCCACAGTAAAGCATCATAAGTAAGCCAAGACCTTTTGAATGAGATATGTCTCAAGTCTGTTGACTAAATTTCAATTTTGTAGACGTTCGGCCCATCGTCCTTTATACCTTTTTCCATTATTAAGAATTTCAGGATTGCCTCTACAGGATTTTAATATTAAATTCTACAGTTGTCACATAAAGCCTGACTGTACACCTCAACCACACTTGAGTTAAGGTAAACATATTATATTCTGACACCTGAGATACAGGGTTCCGTACGTCCTCATGAAAAAACGGAACTCTTTTAGGATCACTCTGTGTGTCTGTCTGTCCGTCTGTCACAGCTAATTTGCTCCGAATCTACTGGACTGATTATATCTAAATTTGGTACACATATAAGTTAATGTGACCCAAACACGGTCGCGTAACGTAAAATAAATGTATTTTAACTAAGGGTGTCTTTTAGGAGGAAACAAGAAAATTTCAAACAAAAGAATTGCAAACTGTACCATGTTATATATCAAATGATGCGACTTATAATTTTTTAATTTATAATTTTAAAATTTAACATAGTTTTAAAGTTATTTATGACAATACTTGGGACACGTTTTGGGAAAATAAAAATCAATTTAATCAAATTTTTTTAATTTTTCAAAGTCCTCTCCACTAGCCTCTATACAAAGTTTCATGCGTCTGAAACAGTTTTCGACACACTTTTTCCAGTCCGCCGTAGACACCTCGTATAGCCTGCTCGAACGCCGATAGCGCATCTTCCGGCGACGAAAATTGTATTCCTTTGAGCAGATTTTTTATTTTCGCGAATAAAAAGAAGTCACACGGTGCTTTGTCAGGGCTGTAAGGAGGGTGACCCAGGGGTTTGACCGGCGTGCTGTCCAGGAAGTCCTTCGTTTTGATCGCGGTGTGCGAAGGCGCGTTGTCGTGGTAGAGCTGTAGCCCGCGGAGCCCTGTGTTTGGTCGTTTGTTGCTCACAACAGAGAAAACTTAATCTGCTGTCGTGCAAGAAATCCCTTTTTATCCGACTATGCTAGGAGTTATCGTTATGATTGTATTATTATGTATAATTGTGTCTGTGAATTTTCAGTACAATATCATTTAATAGTGTAATTAAGTGGGGTGGATCAGCAAAGACTCACATGCTAAAATTGGAACGTGCTCAGAGGGCACTCCTGAAGGTTGGATGGCTCTTACCGCTTTCCTACCCTCGATTTTTATAAAACATATGCTGTTCTCTCTGTTCGCAAATTATTTATCCATATGGCCGATTTTCAATCCTCAGATAAACCTATATTTCATATATTGCAAGATTCTCAGTTTTTTCAATAATCAGATAGTTGTTTACTGGCGAATAAAGCCTCTAACGGAGGAATAAAGTTATCTGCTTCTTTCAGAGCCAGTTAGGGTTTTATCGCTCCGTTATGTAGCTTATGAAGTTATGACGTTTTAGGTTATGTTTGACTGTTTCAGTCGTTTTGTGTTTTTGTTAGGTAGAGCGACGTAGGTCCGGTAATTTGTTACGATGGATGTGTTTGAAACAATTGACGACTTAGCAATCGAAGAAAATCGTAAAATCCTTAATTATTTAACCCACCTGAAACAAAAAGCCGTGTTTTACGAGAAAGGCTTGATAAATCTAACACATGGGACGACAATAAATTTTGGAGAATGTTTTGCTTGAATAAAGATACCATAGCCTACTTACTTTCATTGATTGAGGATAAAATTAATCAGGAAACAGAATGGTAAGTAATATTTGTTTAAAGAAAACAAAAGGCACCCCCATCTTTACCTACAAAAATGAAATTAGATCATAACCTACACTTCATTATTTTTATTGTTCCAGGAATAGTTGTGTGCCACCAATGTAGAAACGACTACTCACCCTGCGATACTATGCACCTGGCGGCTTTTTTTATGTGACAATTGGAAATTTACACGTTTTGCTGCGATTAGTCATTAGTCATAGTCATTTATTCATTAACAAGAAACTTGTATCTGAATTAACACACAGAATTAATAATAAGTATATTAAAAAAATCTATTTAAATTACATAACTCAATCAACTTAAATTACACAATTACAGTACCTGTTACCACTAAAATAAATTACATTAGAAATCCATACATTTCATAAAAAATTGACAATTCTTAATTTAATTAAGCGACCAACGTATTAAGATTTAAATAATAATAAAAAATTATGATAATAAATTAAACATAAATTAGTATGGATTGATAGAATAAATAAAAAATTAAATTACAGTTCATCTACAGCATATAAACACTTATTCAATAGGAATTTCTTTGTTTTTATTTTGAAAGTATTACCATAGACTGCACTTTTAATGTCTATTGGCAACCTGTAGAATAATTTTACAGACTGGTATCGTGGACTATGTTTAACAAATCTTAGGTAATGATTGGTAAAAAATGTGTATTCTTGAAGTCCAGTCTACGGGTGCCTTCCCTGATCTGCCGTTCTTCTATTGTTTCATAGTCTTGTATGTTTTTGGCCATATATCTTAAAAGTACTCTCTAGTAAAGATTCTCGTCTAACACGTTGAAAACTGTATCTGTTCTTCTCGCTTGCATATACACAGTGTGAAGTTCGCTAGTAACCACAGATAATATTATACTCCAGATAGCTAGCTATTCGCCGACTTAACTGAGGATTGAATAAACGGCCCTTAACCTTGTTGTTTAAGCACACACTCTCAAACTTCCTACGCTCCGTGCAAATTTGTTTCCCAACGACGTAAACATACTGTGTGTCCTTCTATCCGCACGAATTGTCTTTCGGCCCAAAGTAGTTTCCCTTTACTCAGTAGTTACGTCTATCACAAGGTAAACGACATTTTAAATATCCACCCTATGTGCAAACCAAAAAAAAAAACTATAACGAAATGGCTACTTGAATTGGATTATGAAGAGACTGAATATATACTAAATATTTTAAAATTATTTACCCTACGGGGAATATTCACCTACACAAATTAATGTATGATCGCGTTCATGTTGTTAACCACACACAGACACACACTCTCGGGCAAGTAGGTGCTCGCGCCCAGTGCCCTTCGCGGGTGCTGGGCGCGAGGACTTATAAAATGTTATACACACGGACACACAACACTTTCCAAAGACACTGAGCGCATCTCCCTTTTTTTATGTATTGATTTCTCTTCCTCTCTGTACTTGAAGCTTTTACAATGTTGTAGTACGTAAGTGCAATTAAATATTATAATTTTAAGGGTGTGAGCCTGGAGATCTGTCAAACAGATCCCGAACCCAGTATAGACTCTAGCTCGGCCTGTAACCTGATACCATGTATCAAACTTGTACCTTTTTGAGAGAAATAAATAACAAAATTGAAAGTGAATTGAAATTGATATCACCACTAAAGTAAAAACAAACAGAACACCCTACGATAAGAAATGGAATCATCCCAAAAATATTTAATGTAAAGCAGGTCGCCAAGACCTTACACATCGCCTTCATTGTTTAACTATTTAACTCGCAAATGTCCGGTTTTTTCTCTCCTTATGAAGCTTGAAGATAAATAATTATTATTATTTTAAATATCTCGGAGTAGTAATAGATGAGCATCTCAATTGGCACAAACACATTACATCACTTACATCTCATATTCTCTTTCGGTCCTTCAATGCTGAGGAAATTAAAAAAAAAATTAAATTAAAAAAAATCTTGCCGGTGCTCTGCATTGAGTGCATTTTCCTTCCACCCAGACCAGTATCATAAGCCTTTCCAGATCATGTCTGGTGATCGCATAATATGTCCGAAAAAGCTGAGGGCACGTTCCTGGCATATTGTATATAGCTTGGTGATGTTGAGTTCCTCCAGTATGGATTCATTCGTTCTTATCCATTGTATAAGAAGTTGCCTCCGCCATCACCAAATCTCGAAGGCATCGATCTTACTGCTTTCGCCGCTTTTGATGCACCACGTTTCCGCGCCATTTTAAAAGATGAAATAAGCCAGAGCATGGATCGAAAGGTATTCATCCTGATAAGTTACTACAGGAAGCGTAATAAAATGTGTAACTTTGCAAAGAAACTTATTTTATTTCTTTCTTTGTTATCACTAGTGGGATGTAGGCATCTCACGGGCGCAAGTACGGGTTGGTTGATGTCATGACTTTGCTTTATTGTTCCTAAAAAATATAACGTTTTCGTCACAATGTTTTTTTCCACCGATTTAGAGTGGCGGCGATAAAATAAATTGCACTAAGTGTATGCCTGCCTAGATTCGAACCTACGACCTACAACTTACAAGTCCGAGTCGTTATCACTGACCTCTGCTTTCAAACGTCCTGGTTATGCGTTATAAGCAAATATAATTGAAATAAATGGTTGACATTCTGTCTTTACAAGGTACGTTATGGAGTAATTAACATCTGATTTTATCCGTGCGTTGAACGCTAAAGTTTGGGAGAGAAGTTTGGAAATGTGCCAAGCAATGACAATGGGATCCTTTCCTTGGGGTTATCATCTCTTACGTGTGATGAATGTGATGATAGCTGTAACGGACTTCACATTAGCCGCCTCATTTCACTTTCATCGGTATAATAAGACAAGATTAAGTGTATTTATTGTACCAAGAAATAGGAAAAAAAAGTACCGGACTTAGTTTTATTTTTCGTGCAAATACATGATTCACATACGTATCTGTTTACCGAAATTTTACTATTAGAAAACGTAAAGTCAGCAACTGTTGCGGAGATCATGGACATTTTTAAAGTTAAATGAATTGGTGATTACTGACCGCATTATACAGTTTGCGGTCAGTAATCACCAATTCATTTAATTTCCTTTTTTTATTCTCTTATTATTTTATTCTCTTTTTCTTTTTTTATCAATAATATGACTATTATTGATAAAAAAAAGGGAAAAAGGTTTTAAATGGATTTATTTTTAGTATGGATGATACGAATACGAGCAAGATATTTCTGAAAATGGATGCTGAAATATCTCCCTTTAAGCCATTGTACGTGCTTACAAAAAAGGTCGGCTTCACTGTCAGGAACATGTCAAAGTTATTGGATCTAACGTTCCCTATGTTGCGTCAAAGTGGGCATTATTTATACAAAATATCGCCAGCCATAGGTCCGTGCTAATGGAATGTGCGTCACCGGACTCCCCCGCCACGTCACCCATACATCCTTTTAAAAGATAAGGTCGTTTTGAAATAGATATAAAATACCCGTATCCATCACTCTCATCATCATTTATTCAAAAGCAGCCAGAGTGTTTTTTTTTCCAAAACAAGAGGATTGAACCGCAAAAAAAGCAGAATAAATTAATGTTACCCCGAAAAGTCATTAAGTCGTAATGTACTCATTAAATATAAATAAATGAGGTCCCGTAGAAAATATATCTCAACTATACGTTAATAAAGGCATATTTTGTCCGGATGCAAATTATCGAAGTAAATTATTGTCAAATGTCTAAAAGAACGATTTATACGCAATGCCACAGCACAGTTATTGAAATATATGTCCCAAAAGACAATACACCGATGCGAGGATTTGTATTTGCAAGGGAGATTATACCATATAAAGCTGTGACACGGTATAGATTTGTGTGCGTAATTTGATCAACAATGGAAAAACAACAAAAATGGGTATTACGGTAATACTCAAGTAAAACGCAAAGCAAAATAGGAATGAGTCGTTTTGCATTGAAGCATAAATCTAACAAATGGCATTTGCATGCAGAAGTACCGAATACAATTCATTGCGGTATTACTGAGGGCTGGATCATTGCGGAGTAATTCTTAGCGAGGTTGGTAGTAATGATATGGATCTAGAAATATGTAATATAGAACGAACTATGTCTGGCTACTCATAAAAAAATGTTTGTGAGCCGTCTTAAGCATTAAATACGTATATTCAGTGCTATACCCATGCAGTGATTATCTTATTATAATTTCATATTAGAGAACTTGTCAAACTCTTATTAATTTAATTTCTTCAATCTAGCCCAATTCCAAAACTCTTTCCAAGAAACGTAAGAAATTTTGAATTTTGAGGTCACCAATCTAGAACTTAGTTTAACTAATGCTTAAGTACAGTTTTACTCGATTTTTAATTCTTAATTCTGAAACCGGTTGTGTTAGTCTTATTTTTTTGTACATTAACTAGCCTTTAAAATTACAGTACCTACACTACACTTATTTGGGTTTTATAACTATGTAAAAACCGCATTTTTGATAAATGACGTTTCGTTAATGCAGACGTCGTTTTTAATTAGAGTTAATTTGCATCACTATAGTTTTTAATGAACCACGTATTATAATAAAATAAACCGTTTACTTTAGCATGTCGCTAAAATACTCCGATAAGGGGTCGTTAACTTTTTACTGGTCTTACGTACTTATTTGTTACTTTGTAAGAGCTCTTTAAATCCGTGTCGTCAGCTATGTTGGAGTACCTGAAACTGAATCAACAAATTCAAATTCAATGTCATTTTCAAATTCAATTTTTTTTTTGTTGCAAATATGGGTAAACAAACTGCAGATGTTTTTCATTCATGTAATATTTGTATGTGTAATATAGTCTTGGTGTTACCATATTTTATCTTTTGGCATGCAAAGTGCATAAAAAGAAGTACACTAAAACACACAAAAAAACTGAACAAAATAAAGTTACGAATGAGATCATTAAAACTAGTTTAAAAATAAAGTATAGAAACATAGTTTTTTCTACATTTATTCAGATACACCATAATCTGCTGTATTTAACAAAAAACTTTTTAGATTTTTTTACGTAGGGCGATGATGCCTCCATTCAATATTTACGTAGGTGATTTTAAACACGGGGAGCCATGCAAAATATACTATTGTATAAAAGAGTCGTTTTATTATTATATATATTATTTACTGTTACATTCGAAAACATCCCGTTTTATGAAACTCAGCACTTGTGTGTAATATGATTGAGAATACTTCAGTATCGAAACGCTTAGGAATGGGAACAGTAATTCTGTTACTCGTACAACACGTGCCAAAACAGGTTATGCTTATGAGTACACGAGAAATAAATCATTTGTACGAGGTGTCGTGTGATTGGTGTATCACATTGTGAAATCGGGATCGAAACCGTCGGATGCGTGACGCGTTCACTACAGAATATTTTATTCATGACACCTCATCGTTCATACGTGTAATAACAGTTTCTGTTCAGTACCAATGGGAAGGGATAGCGGGAAATAAATCCAATTTGTACCGCCGTATATCATGGTCAGAGCACAGCTTACGATTTATTCACAATATCATGCTGTAGGTTGTGTATCTACGTGTACTGGCACGCGGCCCACTTCAATCCAATCTCGTCGGATGCAATGGCGGCGATGAAACAGTTTGGAGTATATGAGTACATGTTTATCAGTCAGGTGTGTTTGTTGAGACCAAATTATAATTCAGGTATTGTCACTTTACCCAATCATTTTCATTGTTGTCATTGCATTGTATAACATTTACGGTCTATTAATTCCCCACAGCAGGACAAAGGCATTAAGTATTTTGTTTCTTTCTCTGCTCTAATACCTTTAGATACACGGCTGTCAAGCCATCCTTAGATAGCCATATTATGATGTTTCATTCCCCGTATGACTGTGGTGTCCGAGGTACTTGACAGATTTCAAACCAACATCCCCAGAACATTTAAAATGAACCTCATAGTCGGTCCTCCGAGCTATCACTACAAAGATTTTTATTAGTTTTTGAAATTTCTCTCACTAAATAAAAAACATTTAAAGCAATTGTATTTTTAAAGTAACTATTAGATATTTTACAAGCTTATAATAAACTTGCTTTGTTAGTTAGTTGGTTAGTATGTATTGGTTAAATCTTGCAAGCTGAATTAAAACCACTTCCTCCTATCATAGATATAGAGTTGAAATTCTACATGTTGATTCTGTTTCGAAGACAATGCATTTTTGAATGATGCATGTCCTGTACCCTAATTGCGTAATACACAATCAATTCGAATCTGAATCGTTTTGAAACAGATTGCTTATCCATTGCTTCATAAGTTCAATAAAAATTCTGCTTAACAATGTAAACAACGCAATGAATGTTGTTGAACTGTCAAAATCAAACAGATTAGTCGTAATCGTTTACGAAAATGTGTTACGCAATTAGGGTGCTGGTTCTACACCCAAGATCGGCTTCGAATAAGGGAACTCCTTATCGCTCAATATTAAAGACACGAAATTTTAAATTCGAAATTAATTCTTTATAAAGTCCGTTTAAATTTAAAAATTAGTTCGTTCTAAAGTCCACCATGATCTGGCTGCTGCACCAAGGGTATAGCTCCAGATCAGGATGCTCCTCAGCGGTCAACAGCAGAGACACTAAATTTTGTTATACGCATATAATTATGATAGTCTGTTCTAAAGTTGACCATGACCTGGCTGCTGCATTTAGAGTTGGCTCCAGACGGGGGTCAACAGTTAACAGTACAAACACGAAATAATATAAACGATTTATATATAATCGTGTTTGGGTGAGTCGGATATGTCTTCACAAGTACCTTTCACTTGAAGGTGATAGACAGAACAGATATTAAAACAAATTTAAATGCAAAAAAACAAAACCTTTTCACAAACAAGCTTTTAAAGAACTCAAAAGTGCAAAATAAAACTAACGTAAAAACACTTTAAGAATAGTCTCAAACTTTTAAGAAAAAAAATTGAAGCGTTATTTTGACGTTAGTTAGTTAGTTTTTAATAAAACTAACGTATAAATATAACTTTTTTTCATTGTTCATTAACAGCTTGTTTCCATTTTTTTTAAATCATTGTTTTGTTTTAGAAGACATATTTACAAAAATAAAACACGTAAAGCTGATTAACATGGTGTTTAAGTCACTTTCATGATTCAACAATATTAAGGTTAGGATAATGTAGACTCTGGACACTGTCTTAGTAAGTCCCCCAAGGCGGCCGCTGAAAGATTATTATGCTTTACACAATAAGGCTGTTCCTGCATCTCTTTGCACCATCGGATTGTTTCGGGAAACCTGAGGAATATCAACTGAAAGTTCCTTACTAAGTCACATCCTGAATAAATCCAGTGTTGGTATGAAGTTCAGGAAGAGCTTGTGCCAAGGGCCCGCTTGCACTACATACCACTAAATGCGTTTAGCGCTAAATATTACTAAAACATCGTTCAGTCTCGGCCATTCTGAAACGGTTTAAGGCTCGTGCGCAGTGGCACGATGCACGCGACACAAATACGCCGCATGTGGTGTGACGAGGGCGGTGCCTTTGAGTCGCGCCTGTTTGCGGGAGCTTTTATAGAAACAGAACGATGTTTTAAATCATAATCATAATAATAATTTATTGCATTCATGTAGTTTATAAGTTCTTACAAGTATACTGAGATTACATACATGAACCCTGCTAGGGCACAGCAATATAAATACACAGTTTAAAGTTCTACAGTGTCATTTGGCGCTAAACGCAATAAGGCGCCTTATGAAGCAAATTTTAAAGTAATTAAACGAAATTTAAACAGCGATACGTTTTGTTAGTTGAATCGAATAACCACCAAATTTTGAAGTTTAAATTAAATTTAAAAAATAAACGCACGGTTCAGTAGAATACTTTTCAAGTATTTTTTAAGTTGATTGAAATTCTCTAATACATCATTTCATAAAACGTAATAGTTATCGCTCAAAACTTTGAACTAAGTCTTTTCTTTGTACATTTTTAAATACACTTTTTTTTTTCTGGCTTGTTATATGTATCAGTACGCCTAACTGTGCGACAAAAGACTGAGCGTTATACGGTGTGGGTGTCCTAAGTTTTGGCAGCGTCAGTAATTTGTGGTGCATGCGGGCCTTGGTGTGCGATTCCTTCTTCATCATCAACAGCAACAGTGGGTGAACTGTATGAGAACAACTAATACTTTGTTTAAAAAAATATTACTGGCCAGTCAACTTGGTGGAAGAACGAGTACGGTCTCGGACCCCAGTCAGGAACAAAGTTCCATACGCGATACTCGCATGCACTTATACTCCTGTTTAATAGAAAGAAACACAGAGAGAGAAGTCAGTGTGAATTAAATACGCGTTTTTAATACAGCGCCATCTAGTGTCAGTTTTGAGAAGCTCTCATAAAGTTTTCGCTATCTTGGATTTTCAATTTGACTTCGGTAGCTTTAGCACCCTCAGAAAACATAAAAACGACGCCCATAATGTTTTTTTAATGTTAGCAGTTTCCATCGCGTTTACGAACTTCGTTAAACCACCTTTTGCCCGCGGCTTCGCGAAACGAGGCGTGATATAATGTTATCTTATGTAACATATATAAATATGTGCCAGTCACGACATTTTACTGTAGGCTGAAACATCGGCAATCGTGACAAAACCAGTGCAATAAAAGCCGTTTTACTAAGGAAATTTTCCAGAAGACCATATACCTACCTCATCAATGTTGTCTAACCATTTCTGTTTTAAAGTTGCTCTTCGCTCAATCACTAACACATACTGAAAAGAGTAATATGCATTCAAAATTATTATAACATACTCTTAACACTTCGATGTGTATTGTTGTAGACGCTCAAATTAAATCATTACTTTAAAAAATAACTAAAACTCAACAATATTATTGTTATTTTAACATTTCATCATTTACTTTTATTAATAAATCTACAGTTAGTTTCGTTTTTGGGTGAAAACTACTGATAAAAAGGTCAAGACCTAAGATTTGTACGAATAACAATTCTTACCTATTTTGCGATATCTGTGTAAATAATCGGGGTATTCCCAAGTTGTAATATTACAGACAAACAAAAGTAAACTAACTGTCACACGTGACACGTGACCGAGAGGTCATGTTAATCTACATGATTACTATCATTATGTATTTGCACTAGCTTTTGCTCGTAGCTTTGCCCGCGTGTTGATCATTTGTTGTCCGTTGTCTAAGTATTTTGTCCTAACACAGGCCATGGTGTACCTGAGTGGCAAACATCGAAATTCGTTCAATTAGGGGGTACCGAACTTATTAATAATAAGCGATACAGGCTTCCCGTCCGACGCCCGTCCGATGCAGAACGTAGCGACACTAGTTGGAATGGGCGATTTGCGCGCGGTAATTTAGGTAGTTATTTCTTTCATAATATTAATAAATAACCTTTTTGAAAATGATAAATGTATACGTTATTCTTTACTTCATATAAATAAGATTGATATGAACAGGCCTTCCTGATGTGCAGTAATGGAATGAACATTAGAAAAATTACCTTCCGTGAAGTATTTACGCCGTACTAAGGGTTTTTATTTTGTTTTTTTTCAGATTACTTTGTTTTTTTTTCTATTGAGGAAAGTACAAGTAATCGTGTTTCTTAATTATTTCTCATATCAATTCCCTAAAACGATGCAGCAAGAGATCAAACGAACGCAATTATTCCGCAATTACGTATTGTTCCTTCGGTAAAAGGTAACAAACAGATACAGACAGAATTACTTTTGCTATACTATGAAATATGTGTATATTAATAATAGAGATAAAACGTATCTAAAAGTCTTGAATTGTGCTTCATTTCATGTCAAACATCTCGTACGCTTATCGGATCGTTTACAATGTTTTTTAAGAAAATATTATTAATTCTTTTAGTTTACTTTGAATCGAATCTTTCGCGTAAGTTTTATTTTTTAATTTGTTGGTTCTACTTATTCATTAATTTCATCATACTATAGCATGCTTTTACAGTTAATTTTAAGAATCCAACCTTAATAAAACAAATATCCGTTTAGATAAGTTTCGAGTAAACTAGTGTTTTCACCAAAACATAATTTACGATATTTTTACAGATGGGCAAAAACTCAAGAAGTTTTTTCGGAATGACTATCATTATTTTGAAGAAACAGAGAGTTTCTACAAGATAAACTCTTTACCCAAAACTTTTTCCGAAGCCAAAAGGACGTGTTCTTGGGAAGGAGCTAGTTTGTGGTACCCAGAGAACCAGGAAGAAGCTGATGCTGTGATATCCTATTGGAACAGTACCCAGCCCAAATGGTGGTCGATACATTTGGGGATATCCGACTTATTAGTGAAAGGAGTGCTTGAGACTATTGACGGTAAGTCTCGGAGCTGCTGTTTATTGCAAATTAATATTTACATTCTAAGTTTTTCGGAAATCTGACTGACATGCAGTCTGAGGAGAACTGGAAAACTTTAATGTAATGTAGACATATATTCAACAACACTAGGTACTGTTTTTCTTCGGGAACTCGATTAAATGAGGCGGGGATTTAGTGTACCTAATCTATACATTTACATTTGCTATGGGGTTGAGAAATAGTTAATTATGTTCATATTCTTCTTTAGTTATGCGCAAACTGTAAAAAGGTGAGTCAAAAGGTTAATGCACTGCAGATAGTTACAAATTTATTCTTTTGAATGATTATCATCACGGTACACCAATATGGAGCTAAGTAGTTAATCATGACACATTTAAGAACGGCTATTTTAGTCAACTTTCAACAAAGCAAATGGAAAATCTAAGTTAACTAGTAGTAGTAGTTAGTTTAGTTTGGTAACATAGGTTTGCTTTGTTGAAAGTTGAACATTATTAAAAATAAAAAACTATTGAGATTTGTTGTGCTTCTTTTTTTTCATTATAAAATACTATTAAATTATGGTAGTTCGTATATCGTACACAGAAAATATCAATTTCCAGGCCCTTCTGTCATCTATGGAAATGTATTGTAACAATTATAATTATATATGTTACGTGACTGTTAATGAGGAATCCCGTGCGTTTACAATCAACTCTTATATTATTTTAGTGATAGCTGTTCGTCAGGAATAATCTGTAAGAATGCATCCGTCAGTGTATTAGTGTTGAGCAGGAACGCGAGCGCTAACTCATTTACTAAAAACTAAAAAGTTCGCCACCCTAGGAAATTGCTACTGAAGCAAGCAGGTGTCGACCTTAGGACGAGCTGCTTCTCACACAGACAACTGTAAGTCACTGACTCCTGCGTCACCGATCCTGACTCTCTTTCAATTTTGACAGCTGAGACCAAAATTACAAACATAACTCAAACCCAAACTCAAAGCATTTATTTGAAATAACCCAATTAGAGGCACTTTTGAATTGTCAAGGGGTCGGCCAGTTAGAAATATGAAGCTAGTTGCCCATTCCAAAGTGACGTAGGTACCAGAAGAACGGGCAAGAAACTCTATGGACACTCTTTAAATAATATTATCACAGAAAATTTGTTACATCAGTCTTGTTGAAATTATACATGTGAGGACGATGTAGATCTCTAGATGTAGATTCTAGAAATGGGAAATTAAAAAAAAATACGTGGCAGCCAAGATATGACCAGTCCCCACTGACGGCGCCGGTTCACGAAAATGACGTATCAAATACGATCAGCACCATTCAGCTCAACCATTTTGAAGGGAACTTAATGATCCAACACACACGCCACCGCCAGAGACATAGTATGAGTATACTTACAGGTTTTTGTTTTTTTAAATGGCTGTTATTTAAGTGTAGGTGGTCTTACAACTTCTTCGCGAAAGAAATCGCGGACAGAAGCTAGTTTTTCGCGTTGAGTCGGAACTGTCTGCGAAGATGCCCCAGTGAGTCGGGGTGGCTGACTGCTGGTGTTGACCAGGAGAGGAATTTAGCGCTCTGCTTCTGGACCGGCCGAATGTGCAGTATGCTGTGCCAAGATTGCTGATGAGGCTGAGGGTGATGACCAGGTATGCGCTTGCGCTGCTTGCTGATGGTTAGGTAAACTGTTCAAGCCGTGGCTGGAATTGTGACTTGCGGGAGTGATGATGATGACGTCACGCTAAAGTAGTTGCACGAAGGCTGCGCTGACGTTTCATACTCGGGGTCACCAGTTAAGAGATATGAGGAACAGGGTGTAAAGTTCACTCATACTCTTGGAAAAGGGAGAATCCTCTGACCAGACGGGTGATATGTCTGGTGGGCAACTGCCCGATGATTGTTGTTGGAAAGTTGTATATATGCTAGCTGCGCGGTAAACTCTGATTGCGCGATGCAGGATTTGTGTGACGTCAGTGTGATGAGTTGTTCGCAAGTGGCGGTGTAGATACCGCCACACCTACATTTATGTTTAATTACTATTATTACTTACTTTATTTTCACAGGTAAACGGGTGGAGGACGTATACCACAATTGGGCCATAGGAGAGCCGAACAATTACTTGGGCATAGAAGACTGTGTACTTCTGGTCGTGAATGGCAAAATGCGTGATGCGCCATGTGACAATAAAAATCCATTCTTTTGTAAGAAAACCCTCCAGTCTTTAGAATGGAACCAGCACTGCAATATGCCTGATTTAGGTATGCGTTTAATAAAAAATAATCTAAAAGAAAACATACTACAAATAGCTTGCCAATTTCTACTTATCACAAAGTTCTGCGACTTGTGTTGCTGGCTTTGCAAAGATAAATTTTGTCAGGTCCAGCAGCACCAACTGGTGTCGATAATAAAACTGCTCGATTCTGTCATTGCTAGACGACTGCTCGACTGGTACGCGCAACGTCTGTTGCTCTATTATCTACGACCAAGGCTCGGATACCGGTAAAATTTTCAAACCGTTATTAAGTACTTGAATCAAAAACTTTACATTTCAGTTTCCTTCCTATTAACCGCATTTTTTCCGGTTTTTGGAGGAGTATTTAAATACAGCATTTTTTATTGAATGGTTTAGAGCAAATTAAAACCGGTTAATACTTACGCACGGTAAACAAACGCTGTTCAGTTTTTCTGCAGGAGGAAGATTTTTTTTTGGTTTCGGGACGTTTAATAACGTAACGTATAACAGCACCCCGCTAGTGAATAAACCGGTTAAGTTAGGTTAAGATAAAGTTCTCAAAACGTTCTCATCGAACTGTCTTCTACTTTTTTTGCAGGTTATACTTTCAACCTGAAAACAGGCAGCTGTTACAAGTTACACTCAACCCCAATGAACTGGACTGAAGCTTACAATGTTTGCAGCGCAGAACAATCTTACCTAGCAGTGATCAACAATTGGTTGGAAGTGGATGATCTCGTGAAGCTTACAGAAACTGCATCGACAAAAAATGTTGCTGGGAGCTATCTAAGAGGAATATATCATTTGGGCTTTCATAACAGATTCAATGACGGCTGGCAGACAGTTATAGGTACGTGAAAGTGTATATCAACTTTTTTCAGCAACCGAACAGGGAAGTATTAATTTATTATAAAACCTTAAATCTATCTTTACAGGTTGCCCTAATGCGATAGTTAAGTACAAATATACTATTAATTACAAACTAAATTCACAATAAAATAAACTAACATAACACCTAATTTTAACTTAATAATAACACAGCACCCTAAAAGTCGCCAGAGTAAAGTCATTCAGTGTACAAGAAAACAAGTCTATTCTATCGTTTACCACGTTTAGCGTGCACAGATCGCGCGATAGTGGTGCGCGCTGAAGCAGATTGGTGCGCGCGGTCGGCACCACCAGCAGCCGCGGCCGACGCCGCTTGCTCACATACTCGTCTGGCACGCACAGCCGAATTGTCTGAAGTATGGCAAAATTATAAATTGTACCCCTCAATACCTTGAACAAGTATGTAGCTAGTGCTAGTTCTCGCTTAATTTCTAATTTATAGTAACCAACCATTCCCAAAATGAATACGGTTGGATACAGCAATGGGTATCCAGGATATACTCCATGTAACCTCAAATACATAAACCTAATATACTTATTTTGTATGCGCTCTAGCATCGTACTGTATTTGGCTTCACTAGGACTCCAAATAGCCGCTTTGTACTCCAAGTGGCTCTTCACCAATGCTTCGTACAAGGCCCTTAAAGCGCTCATATTATAAAATTCATTTGCCTGTCGCAAAACAAAACCTAGGTTACGGTATGCCTTTTTGCAAACCTCTACCACATGTATCCGGAAGTGCAAATCAGCTATGAATCTAAAGCCCAGACCTTTGACCTCCATGACACGCTGCAGTGGAATAACAATAGAGGAATTAGATCCCATAGCTATAAAAAAAAATTGGAGCAAAATCGATGGACACTCCCCGACCCGTGGATCAATTTCAGGAACCCATGCTTGTTAACGCTTGCCAATAACATATTTTCAGTCAGTGCAATTCCTTGACACCAAGCATAGGACAAACACTCTTATTGTACAGGTGTTCAAAATGAAAGGTTTGTCTTTACAAATTAAAGACAAACCTTTCATTTTGACAACTCAACACTAATCAAGCCATTGGGTTCTAAAACAGCTGGCACCCCGGCGGTGACAAGAGCCCGACGGATGATGTCATTAATGCTGGCGTGCCATGCCATACGACCAGCGCTCTTGCTGCAGGAAAGGCCATGGTGTCCGAGGCAGTTGACTGCTTCACCGCATTGACAGCGATGCGGAGCCCCGCAAGGAGCGCCCAGACGCAAACAAGTAGCGAGCTGCAATGTGGAGTCACAGAGCAAAGTGCCTATGTTGGATGACGGTAGCGCCTGAAGCCAGAGGCCCGACTCCCATTCACCCACAGCCAGCAGGCGGGCACGCTCGGCAGTATTGGTGGACGTATTAATAAGATTATTCCGTACCAACCTACAGAGCGGCTCATCCCACTGTCTCTGGGAAGACGGGTTCTCGGGCAGAACCGTGTCCGGGCAAGCCACTTTCCAGGCGTACACCGCATCGGTCTAACACGGCACTTCAGAGTCAACCTGAGAACGGGCTAAGATTCTTGTGGTTAACTTTTCGGTGCTATGGACCAAGGACAGGAACGCCGGTAGGCTTACACTGGAAATTTTGCGGACGCCGACCCCACCAAAACGAATGGGTAGTGTGGCTTGCAGCCACGCACGGTCGTCCAATGCCACATTTAAAATGGATGTTAGAGTATTTCGAATAATATGATCGATTTTTTCTAAAAGGTGTGACTGCTTCCATAAAGAGGAAGAGCGGAGAAAATACATAAAATTTGGACCGAAACAGCAATATCTGATAAGGGTGAATGCCGAATGTAAATTAATTTTAGAAAGTCTCTCCGAAATATCGTTAAAATGTTTAATTTTTTCGTCGACGAATTGTGAAAAGCTGTCTTCTAAAATTGGGGAACCTAGGAGATGTAGTGAACTTTTTTCCAAAATTTTGATATCTGGGGCTAATGAATTGAATTTCTGTATGGTCGATTGTCTGTCGGTATTGTCACAAAGGTCAATTTCGCATTTTGAGTTGTTGAGTTCGAGGCCGATCGATTGGAATTGCTGCTTTAGTAATTTAAGATCTTTTAGAACAGTGTCTACGTCACCTCCTAGTGTTCCATCATCTAAATACCAGACATTGAATTTTGAATTTAGTTGTTGTATTATGGGATGAATAGCCAAACTGAAAATGACTGGCCCAAGAGGATCACCTTGTTGGCATCCGACTGCAGATTCCAAAACGTTATCTTTATATAATAATTTTGATGGTTTCCTGTAGCACTGCCACATAAAACCATAAATTTGTGGTAACTCCTTTTTTACTTCAGCCAACAAAGTGTCCCTGTTAACGGAGTTGAAGGCGTTCTTAATGTCAACCTTGAGGATAACCTCACCTTTATTTGAATTTAAAAACTAGATAGGGCATGTACGGCAGCCTCGCAGCCCCCTTTGGATCCAAAGCCAAGCTGTAGGGGCTGGAACTTGTTGCTTAGAGTTTCGCAGTACAATTTGCAGCATATTTTGGCTGCCGTACGCCTGTAGGTGCACCCAACGGCAATGGGACGAATGCCGCCGTCCCTCTTGCGCAGGGCACATAAGTTGGCCCCGTACAAGACATCGACGACGGAATCATTCACACCACCGTTGAGCATCAGGTTAATAAGAGCTGCAAGCTCCTTCAAAAGCGACTCACCAGCTTCCCCGGCGCCTGAGCTCAATAAATCTTTTAAATGCTGAGGAGTCAGGCCGTCGAGGCCACCGGCGGAACCACTTCGGAAGGAGCCTACGGCTGCAATTAACTGGGGGGCAGTAACATTTAAAGGAGTTGAATCCGGACCGGTAGGGAGGGGTGGGTCGGGAAAGGTGAGACCATCCGCAGGCGCTGGATGTTTGCTATCCAGGGCTGAAAGCGTTTCTGGAGAGTAGGGCGCCACCACATCGCTACTGAAAAGTAGCCTGGCCGCTCCCCTGATGTCACCTTCACTTAATTTGGATTCTACATGTGAACATAACCCTCTTTGTGAAAGGTTACTGTGGAAAGGTAATTTTGGATCTAAAATGGTAGTCGAATTGTTACAGTTGTCTTTAATTAGGTTTGTCAATGTTTTTTTAGTTGCCAAATCTTTTTGGACATGCAGAATCCTATAAGGGAAGGTGAGTAGTTGCTCCCAGGCGTTATAAGAATTCTCCTGGGTCGCAAGGCGGAGACATCGCGTCAAACTTAAAGCAACAGACCGCCTTGCGCCCCGGGGAACTCTCTTTAAAACAGGGGTAGAATTTTTTAAATTTGAAAGGGTTTTCCAAAGGGTTTGATCTAAATGTGTTGAAGTTGTGGCTGGGGAGCACAAAGGCACACTATGAGGTTTGTGAACCTTGCCATAGTGTATCCGCAACCCCCGTTCGCCTTTAAAGAAGCGTGGCTGGGAGCAATGAGGACATCTCACCTGAGCATCGAGCGATGTGGCAGGTTGACTGGCACTTATTCCGGCGTCACTACAGGTGGCATTTAACATAAGTAAAAATAATTAGAAAAAATACACAAAAATAAATATTTACACTGAAAAACACTATAAAAACGTCCACAATAAAACTAGGAATTGTCTATCTGACAAGTCATGTCACCAAGTGCTTGACAGCTGCGACGCAGACGCGCGGGCCTAGGGCGCCGCAGCGCCACGCGTGCTCGCCGTAGGTGAAGGTATGTATCTTGCGCACGTGCAGGATGGAGCCTTTCCGCCTTGAAGACCGTTGCAAGGGAGTCTAGCCCCGCGAGGCGTCGGACTTCTAGACAGGAGCACTTTTCAAGCAATTTTTTTGAATAAATTTGTGAAAAAGGCATGGAACTAATAAGTACTAATATATTATAGTACAGCAGGAATGACTTCAAGCACTGAAATGTTGGGCTTGAAAGCAAAACGGACTGACCAAACGGAAAGAGTTGGTGTATTTTCTAAGTGAAGAATTTATCGCTTTATCGCGTCAATGTAGCAGTAGCATTCAAAAACGGTGAATGGTCACGCAAATATCTTAATTAAATATAAATTTGTTAGAAAATAACTCGAAACGATTTCAAGAGCTGTCAGCTCAAAATAAGTGTTTTACTTAATTACTATTTAGGACTTTGTTGATGATTTGTTTAATATTTTACAGGTACAGGTTTAAATGAAAGTGTTGAATGGTGGGGCAACCAACCTGATGGAGGGTGTCACGACCAGTGTGGATCAATGTTCTACACAGGACGTCTGAACCGAATCGACTGTGAGATGAAGTGCTTCTTTATTTGTGAACACGATGTTGACCAGCCTATTTTAACCCAAGGTAACGAAGAAAAAATTGCAAAGTAATTGTAAATAACTAACTACCTACATGTTTTTGTTGTTTACGTAATTAAAAATAAATGCCAAATAATATTTTTTGCTGACTTTTGATTTGATTGTTAAATCTAAACTTAGCCAAAAGCCATCAACTGGGGCAAAAGCAAACCACACTTCAGGCTGATACTGATTTTTTTCTGATGGATAAACCCAATAACATTATGATATACATCACATCACATACGATTAGCAGTCGCGCTGCACATCACTAGGAAAACGAGGCTAGTGGTGTGTGATTATGAATATATGAATATATGTATAATATTTGGGAAGTCTGTTTTCATGGAATGGAAAGGTTGATGGAGATGTGGAAAGGAGAATGGTGCTACACATGCAATGTAAAAGCTTAAAAAAATGCCAAGTTATAAAAGTTTTAAACTAAGTCTTAGACAAGTACAGCACTATCGTAGAAGTGACGTTATAACTATGTGACTTCATACTAACGCCTTACATTGACCGTACCACGCGACAAGGACGGGAAAAATCCTCTCCAGAAAATTTTGAACCGTGTAGCTTCTTCATATTTAAATCGATTAAACTGTTTTTTTTTTCGATTATCTCATTCTTACCATGCCTTCTTTGAAATTACATTATTGTTTGTTGATGTTGATGTCCAAGATGGCGCGACTGGCTGTTCACAATAGTGTGCTGGTGCCTACGCTTATCTATGGAAGTGAATAATGGGTGTGGCAAAAGAAGCTTGAAAGCATAGTAACTGCTGTGGAATGCGTTTCTTGCGGAGCATGTGTGGTGTGACTACGAATGATAGGCTGAAGAATGATGGGATATGGCAGCGGTGCGGTTTAAAAGAAGATGTAGTTACAAAAACTGAAAAGAGTATGCTTAGATGGTTTGGCTTAAAACAATAATGACATTGATTATAGGTTAGTTGCAGTTGTGGCAAGTGGGTCTCTAGGTAGATACGGAATGAAACCAAATGTCACTTTACACATTTATTTAACAAGACACAGAATTCAGGGAAGTGGGTTTTAAGGTCTCTAGAGTACTGGTTCACTGGTCACTGTAGTTAGTAGAAGAGAACGTTACTGCCCTGGGCTTGGCTACGCCGCAGCACGAGGTCCGGCGTGAGGTCACAGGGCAGGCAGCAGTGTTGGGGAGCGACCTCATAGATTACTCCACGAGGGCAGCACCACGCAGGGATGCACGACCGCGTGTAGGCGCGAGGTCCGCTCGGCAGGGGCCTCAACACGCGGCGGGCGTGGGGTCTCGGCACCCACGAGCCCCGTGGATGGCAGGTCAGGCGATGGTAGCGGCCGCGTGAGTAGTCCGCGTGTCTGGCGTCTCTCCACTGGTAGGGCGGAGGCAGCGATGAAGTAGGCAGGATAATAGCAGTGTAGCCTAATAATGGAACCCTGGAATCAGCGCAAGGTGGCTGCTTCCGTAAGCGTTGGGCCAGAACTGCAAGCCTCCGTCGATGTGGGCGTCTCCCAGCCGTAAGCCCAAAGCAAGGTGGATGGAGGAAGACTCACCCATCGTGGCGGTTTACAATTTTAAGTTATGTCGTGCACATGCCGCGGGCATTCTCGGAGGTCTCTCGCCGCGTGGCCAGGCGATTTAAGCCAACAACAAGGCGCAGCGCGGCGAGACAAGCATAGCGAAGAATGTAAGAAGCATGCGCACGCATTCACAGAGGTGTGCAGTAATTGTGTCAGGTGATGTGGCAGAAGCCACTATCGGTAAATAGCTTTCTCGACAGTCATAGAGGAAGCCGAGAACAATTAGAATAGCTGCCAGACCGCGCAGACAGAAATACATAGAGAATGCGATCTGACAGAACACAATTAAGAGTAAAGGCAATCACACTGAGCACTTACCCGTTTATCTCGGGGTTATTTAAACTTACTGCTTGATCTGCTTGATGCGAAGGAAAGGGAATGTTAGGTTTGTTTGTTTGTTTGGCATCTCGCAGGTCAACCTATGAGGTTGTCGTCTGCTTAGGCGGACTAGCCTGTGGTTGCCCTAATAAATTAAGGTTAGTATTTAAGTTTAAGCCAGGACTTAAACTTAAATACTAACTAAAAACTAAGCGACTACACGCTAAGGGCACCCCCTGTGGGGTACGAACCTCGGCCTCGGCGTCGCTGGAAGAGGGCAGCAAATGACTAGCTGGATCAGGATTAATGTTATTTTGGGATGAATTTAAAGCTACAGGCTCAGCGACGCGGGCTGGCTCGAGCAAGGCTCGTTAGGGGCATGGATTTGGGCGTCGCGGCAGGCCTCGGCGGCGAGGTCGGTAGGACGGCGATCGGGATTTGGGCTTAATTAGGGTGCTGGTGGCCTTACTACTCTCCTGGAGGAGGGTAGTGGCTTCATCGGGGGCGATTAAGATATGCCTTGGTCGGCGAATACTACTAATGCGGGAGGGAGTGTAGCGGGCGGCCGCTGAAATCAGGGGGTTTGAATGTTTGAAGCCACAGTCGAAGAAACGCTTAGATAAGCGTTTCATGAACAGGTTTATTGGCATTTTAAGGTCGACGTGAAGATCTATGTTTCGGACATAGTAAGGGTAACCCTTCTGAGGAAACGGTTCTGGAGGGTGACGTGGGTGAGCGTGCGCAAATACAACGCAGGCATAGGTCATGATGGGACGGATGACTGCGGTATAGATGCGCAGTTTGCATTTTAACGACAGTTTGCTTCGGGCTGTCAGTATAAACTGGAATAGGAACTGGTCTACTAAGAGCGAAGAAGGCGCGCGCGAACCGCCTTGATATGTTCCTTAAAGGTAAGGTTCTGATCTAGGATCACGCCTAGGTACTTGGCTTGCCGTACATAGTGATCGGGCTGGGAAGGGGGAGGGGGAATCGACGACGTCTCGAGAAGAGAACCGCCTGACTCTTATCGGGGTTGACCTCTATTCTCCATTTCCGGAGGTTTGGAGAGTACGAGCTATAGCATTGGGACAGTGACCGGTATAGTAAACGGCAGTGTCGTCGGCGAAGAGAGCCAACTGAGCCATTTAACTTTTTGGGATATCGCTGGTGAACAGCGTGAAGACGAGAGGAGATAGTACGGAACCCTGAAGGACACCGGCGCGAATAGAATGAGGGGACGAGAGTGCTCCCTCGATGCGATAGCGAAAGGTGCGATTCGACAAAAGTCACGTAAGATGAGCACGAGACGATCTGGCACTCCTAGTTGGTAAAGCTTGTATATCAAGCCGTTGTGCCAGACTTTGTCGAAGGCTTTCGTTATGTGGAAGAATAGCACATCCGTCGTCGCGTTACGCTGCCGACCAGCGCATAAGTGCTCTACGATACGGTGGACCTGTTGGGTGCCCGAGTGTTGGCTTCGGAAACCAAACTGCTCGTTGGGTATGAGGCTCTTTGCTTCGGCATAGTCTTTGAGACGCTTATAAATAAGCCTCTCGTAGATTTTGCCGAGAACATTGAGTAAGCTGATGGGGCGGTAGCTGGAGGGCTCAGACTTTGGCTTGCCTGGCTTTGGGATACCGATGACGGTTGCTTCTTTCCACGCTTGTGGGAAAATGTTGTTGCTCAAGGCGCCATTGAAGATGGCGGTCATAAGCATTATTAGCGGGGCAGGAAGGTGTTTGTATACCATATTGGTAATAACGTCCGGACCGGGGGCCTTACGAGCGTGGAGCCCTTTAATGATGTCTTGCACTTCGTCTGGAGTGACGGGAGGCAGAGGATCATCAGGGTCTTCGACGGGAGGGAGGGAGGCTCTCCGTTCGACTTCAGCGTCGACCTTGTTCAGGTGAGCTTGGTCTGTCAGCAAGACATTCAGCCTTATCGGGACTGTCGAAAACGACGCTCTTGTCGGGGCGGATGAGAGGGGAACGTTAGGCGTCCAGCAGGGATATTTTAACAACATGTACGTTACGCATTATCATAATTATAATTAATAAAAATTCAGGGGTTGACTTCCTTTTATCATTGATTTGTAATCGGCAAGCTCTACTGAAAAACAATGTATTACGAAAAGGTCCTTTAATCATTACAATTTTTTTCATTAATTGACATTTCCTGTTAATAGCAGGGGCATGATCTGGCATTGTCCTTTGATATCTTTATAGCTTTTGATATTTAATGTAGATAAATTTTGTCTTTTACAATAAGTTATTTGGACTAATGGTTCAAAGTTATCATAGTAAGAACGGCTGCGCGGGTGGCGCAAAGCGGGGCTGTGTTGTTTCACGCTTAATCCGCTGAACTATGTCTGAAGCCTGGAGAAGGACATGAGCTACTTTTCATCAAACACCACTCGAGTGAAGCCGCGGTTGAGTGCGTACATACATATATAAACTCACGCCTTCTTCCTAGGCAGAAACTTTACATACATACTCCTTTTGCGTCGTTTGGCGTAACTAATCAAATATTGGTATATTATTATCTCCTTTATTACATTTAAAACCTTATAAATTACATTTTTTAATATACTTTCAAAACTCTGAAAAAAAATACTTTTAAAAATAAAAAAAATAGTATCCCACCGGTATCGGGAACAGTGTCCAAGCTACCGGCGGTCAGGGCTCCAGAGAGAGGAACCTCCTAACAATGCGAGCCGTGTCCAGAAGTACCGCTTTCTGAATCAAGCCCTTGATCCAGCTGCCCAACGAGAGCCTCCTCAGGTGTTTGTCGAGGCTCTTGGCTATTAAGCCATTGGCTGTCACGACTATCGGCACAATGATTGCTGAGTCCACATCCCACATGTCGACAACCTCACGAGCCAAATCAAGATACTTGATTTCTTTATCTTTCTCGGCTTTCACGAGGTTACCATCATGCGGGACCGTTATGTCAACAATCATTGTGCGCCGCTCTACTCGATCCACCACCACTATATCAGGCTTATTGGCAACAATAGTCCTGTCAGTGATGATGGATCGATCCCAGTACAATGTGATATTTCCATTTTCGAGAACTGGGTCGGGCACGTACCTGTAGTACGGCACTTCCGATTCCACAAGGCTGTATTTCAGAGCAAGTTGCTGATGGATAATCCTAGCTACAAGGTTGTGTCTATGCAAGTACTCTTCGTTAGCTAGACGAGAACACCCGGAGATAATGTGTGACCCGGACGGTGACATGCCCGACAGATGTCAACCGTGCCGTCTTTCACAATAAATCTCCGGTAATTGTTCGTCATCATAACTTCGTTGATGACGAAGGTATATTTATTATTATTGTATTTATTTATTTTGTTTAACCTTTAGCGTGGTCTGAACTTAGAAATAGGCCAAAAGCGTGTCAGACCACGCAGAAAGAAGGGAAAGAACAAACATAACATTGTAGTTAAAAAAACATGTTCTATACATCGATATACATCTCGGTCTATTCTCCAACTGTGAATGTAAGTTTGTTATCGCAAAAATAGATTTTGTGAGTCGATTATAGTGAAATATAGTATGATAATACAAGCGTACCATAACCACCATAGAAACGAGTTTTGTCGACGGAAGAATAGACAAAACACAGTTGGTTGAAAGAAATCTGTCATTTTGTCTATTCTATCTGTCATTTTCAATCTCTACAAATCAGGAGGTAGGTGTATATCTACCGCCTGATTTATACTTTCACGAACATCTACCTAGTAATACCAAGTTTTAAAGATTTTATTCAACCCGAGACCATGTATTACCTAGTAACCGTGTCAGAAAACGTACAATTATCAGTAGGTGCCTAATGCAGAAATATTTTCAACTCAGAAAATATCCCGAGGCAAGTTCAAATGTAAGTTAGTAGGGAGGTTCTTAACTTATTTTAAACGCTACATGATTTTCTAAACTCAAATCATTTATTTCAAATAAACCAACTACAGGCACTTTTGAATTGTCAAGGTAGGTGGGTCAGAAAAATGAAGCTAGTTGCCCATTCCAAAGCGTAGTAGGTACCTATAGAAAAGAACGGGCAAGAAACTCCACGGACACTCTTTTAAATCAAATTATGGTAACAATATATTGGTTACATCATTCATGTTGAAATTATTCATGTATGAAAGATGCAGAACAATAAAAGCGTCCGAAATATAAAGTTGAAAACAATTCAAATATAAAACTTAATTAAAATACGCCGGGGCAGCTAAGAGATGGTCAGTCACTTCCGACGGCGCGTTCTCAAACATGACGCATGGATTAGAACCATTCAACTCAACCATTTTGAAAACACTACAGTGAGCGAAACATTACAGTGAGCATGACATGTTCTCAGCTGCCAGGACACATTCAAGTCAATGAAAGACGTACCCGGTAAATGGTAGCTTTAAAGTATGTGCATAGTACTCACATAATAAAATATGGCTTAAGCAATTATACAATACTAAAGGATTGAGTTTATAAAATGCAAAGATAGTTTTTTTTTTATCCCCAGCAGCTTCTACAGTATTTTCAAATTCTAATCAATTAGTTGATGCGTCCTTGCGGAGCAGGACCAGCGATTAGCCAAGCATTTTTATCAGCGATGTAATCCCCCAACTTATAAAATGCCCGGCTGCATAGTGTGCGTTTTATAAAAGATTTAAATTTGGTTTCGTTCATTAAAATTTCATATAAGTGGGGAGGTATTTTATTGTAACATTTTAAACAGTACCCCATGAAAGATGAGTCTACTTTAGCAAGCCTGAAACCTGGTTGAACTAATTGGTCACTATTTCTAGTGTTATAATTGTGTCTTTCACCTCTTTTACTAAAAAGATGTAGACATTCCTTACGTACATGATGTTTTCATAGATGTAGTCCCAAGGTACAGTCATGATGTTAATATCTTTGAACAATTCCCTTAGAGAGTCGCGCTTGCGGAGGCCATATATGGCTCTCGTGGCTATTTTGTACAGAATGAAAATAGACTCGATGTCTGCAGTCCGTCCCCATAGTAAAATACCGACCGACATAATACTATGAAAGTAACTAAAATAGACTAGTCTTGCGGTACCTACATCAGTAAACTGACGGATTTTTCTCCCAGCATGTGCTTCTGAACTTAGCCGTCCCGCAGCTTTGAATCGAGTCTGATCCCCAGGAAAACAGTTTTATCGATGAATTCTAGTATCTTTTGATTCAATACTATCTCACAATTAGTACTTTTGACATTTAGTAAATAAAATCTTATACGTTTAGTTTTTTTCCCATTTAATACAAAATTATTAGCAGTGAACCAATTTTGGATCTGCAGTAAGGAGTTATTTACGTAGTTAAGATTTGCACGCCTATTATTTTTAAAAATTAAGGAAGTATCGTCAGTAAATAACACCATGATGGATGGTCAACCACAAATTATTAATATAAACTAAAAAGAGGAAAGGACCCAATATCGAACCTCGTGGTACACTCATCTTTACTTTAAGACCGAGTCAATTGACACCGTTTATTTGGACTTGCTGTTGTCTATCATTCAAATACGATTTTACTAAACTAATGCTCAAGTTTTAAGAGAAGGTTTCGTGGTCGACGCAATCAAATGCCTTGGAGAGGTCACAGAAGATTCCTATGGCGTCTTGGGCCTCTTGAAAAATATGTGTTTCAATAAGGTGACACCGGCGTCAGTCGTACAACGTCCATTGGTGAAACTATACTGTTAACTGTGTAAGATGTTATTGGTGTAAAAATAATTTAACATTTGATTCCGCATTACCTATTCAAACACCTTGCTGTAAACTAGCAACACAGATGGTGAATACAGGTGAATACTGGTATAATTGTTGGTGTCTTTACTGTCCCCGGATTTGAAAAGTGGTATTACCTCACCGTATTTCATTAGATCCGGGAAGACTCCTTGATCGACACACAAATTAATCATAAGAGCCAAATACGGCGCTATAGTCTCAATAATGGAGGTACAAACTTTAATAGACATTCCCCATAGATCTTCTGTTAGTTTGATCTTCATTTGCTTGAAAGCTTTCACTACTATTATGGGGTTTATATGCTTGAATTTAAATTCAATAGAGCAAGATGAAAAGTTTGCTTTTAATAAGTCAGTAGAACGAAAGGCGAGGAGATTAAGATTTCAGTAGTTTAAAGTGGGGTACTGATAAAGAAAATAACAAATTCTTGAGCAACTTCCTTGTTAGTGCTTACGAGACCACTTGATGTCTGTAGAGTGAAATCATTATTTTGTATTTTATTCCTGTTAGTTTCATCATTGATAAATTTCCAAACCGTCTTTACTTTATTATCGGCTGTTTTGATCTTGTGGCTAATGTACAAGGCTTTAGTTACCTTGCAGGTGTTTTTTAAAAGTTTTAGAGTTTTATTTCTGTAAATAAGTTTGTAAAAACACTTTTACACATCAATAAAGCGCATCGATAGAATACAGAGGCTCATTGTCAGAACGGCAACGTCTCGCGTCATCTCGACGCCTGCACCCGACAAACCGACCTTGTCTCTTCAATCGTCAACAATCTAACTATCTAACGATCAACTGATTCCGAAACGATTACTGGTAACATTGCGTCCTTGCTGCTTGGTTGAGTTTTGTTACTGTTTCTCGATGGTTCGTTATCTAAATGGTAGATGCCTCAGCTCAGCAACACAACAAAAAAAAATCGTGTTTTGACAGCTCTGGATATCCTACAAATACTGTTTTTTTAATAAGTTTTTGGCGTTAAGCGGCAAGAATAAAAGAAACGACGTAAGCGAGCGGACTGTGGTAGGCGGCGGCTCCTTGAAGCTAATTTCAATCAATCATTGATTGATTGTAGCATTTATTTTGTTAAACATAGGTTTGGTTACAGATAATAAGATGTTTAAAATTATGTGCACTATGTTTTGCCAATGTATGGCCCCACAAATACCAGCAAATGGTCCAAAATTTTTAAGGGAATTTCGGGTAGCAAGATTCCGTTACTCTCGCATAATGGGGAGACGAAGAATAGGGAAGAGTAATAATTTCTGACGAATCCAGATTTATTCTGTATGCACTCTGCCGACGGCCAGGGGAACGATTTGTTCCAGCTTGTTTTGAGGAAAAAGTGCCGGTCGGCACTGGATCTGTTATGATTTGGACCAGAATCTCTTCAGACAGCCATTCGGAGTTAGTGCTGATAGAAAATGGTACGCTAACTAGTACAAGATTTGTGAAAGAAATTCTTAATCAGCATGTCGGTAAATTGTAAATGAGTTTTTCAGGACGTTGGCATCAGTCGCATGGACTGGACCGCGAGAAGCTTGGATCGGAATCCATGGAACATCCTTGGGAGGCGTGCAAGAAATCGAAACCCTGCCCCAGCTACACTTCGAGACCTGAAACATGCGTTAGTGGACGAATGGACCAATATCTCGAATCATCGTATAGAAACTTAATAAACAGCATGCCCAATCGCCTGGCAGCTATGATAAGAGCGCGTTAAGGCAATACAAACCAATATTTTTTCAACAAAAACTGACATTTGGTGTTGTTTTATTTACAGGTTAATTATCTTAAATGCACATTTCACCCATGCCGCTAGCTCTATTGTTTTAAGAGTAATTTTAGTTTAGCGTACTGACCAGTGGTGAGAGAGCATTGGTGGCCCAGTGGTAATGGCCGCGACTTACGAGTTGTACGTCGTAGGTTCGAACCCAGACAGGCGCTTTCCTTTGTGTAAATTATTTCATCATCACTGCTCTCAAAACGGCGAAGGTAACATCGTGCGGAAACCGGCATATGCGTCTTAGAACCAAACATTCGAAGACACGTGACATCTACCAACCCGCATTGGGCTCGCGTGGTAGATTACGGCCCACTCCCTTTCACAGAGCGGAGGCCTGTGTCCCAACAGTGGGAACATAATAGGCTGATTATGTTTTGACACGTTTTTGTTTTCGCGTGTGTATCTAGGAAAATGACCTACTTGGTAAAATTCAACGATTTTAGTTAAAAATCGTTGTTATGAATTACCACAACCATCACTTACACCGCATATTGGACATTAATGTTTCTCTTACATAGTTTTTTAAATAAAGTTAAATACAAAGATGACTGTGACTTACATCACAAATTTAAGTTATAGTTTAAACAACTTAATGCATATTTTGACATGTCGTCATAGTGACCGCTTATTGTATTTTGATACTAAAAATTTTGTTAGAGATTTTGTTTTAATTCGGGAACATATGTATCTCCCTAAGAAAAGTCGACATATATTAGCTACTTTGTTAGCATTCAATATACACGCAGTTATTGATAATTTAACTGAGAATAGGTTAAGTGACGAAACGGTATTATATATGTAGTACTACTAATAATACTGTTATTAATTCTTTAAACTTTTAGAGTCGACAAAAGAGAACCAAAATAATATTATTTTACTATATCACCAAAATATAAATCGCTTCTCTGGCAAAATCTTAGACGTGGAAATGTTATTACATAAATATCATATGGATATCTTATGTTTTTGTGAAACTTGGTTAAAACCGGATAGGATGTTGTTTAATGTAAATAATTTTTCAGTTGCCAGTGCATACAACAGGTCCTCAATAGGGGGTGGTACCTTGATATTGTGTAATAGTCGTTTTAGATATAGGGAAAGGAAGGATATCACTGCCTGCTCTGTTGATCGCTTATGTGAGGTAGCATGTGCGGAGGTTGAAGGCCATACTTTCTTATGTGTTTATAGACCACCACCCTCAAACTTGTCATCATTTTTGATCATTATGGAAGGAATACTAAGTAAACTTTTTAAAGATAATAAATTAGTTTTTGTTTGTGGTGATCTAAATGTTGATCTGCTAGTTAATTCACCCGAAAAATTTAAGTTAATCTCATTGTTTAAATCATTCAATTTAAAATGTATATTTAATGAAGCAACTAGAATAACAGCAACCTCGGCTTCATGCATAGACAATGTATTTACCAACTGTAAAATAAAAGACTCCACCTTAATTAGTGGCATTAGGTCAGACCATACTGGTCAACTTATATCATTTGACTTAGATAAAAAGTTAAACTCAAATAAAACCATTGAAATAAGACCTCTTACTAAGAATAAGTTGAAAATGTTTAATAATAATCTTAATAGCAATCTTTCAACAGCCAGTTTTGATTCACAAGACCCCAATTTAAACTATGGTACCCTATTTTCTACAGTATGCCAAGAATTTAATAAAGCATGTCCTGTAAAAAAAGTTACTATCAATACTAAACCAAAATTTAGTGAATGGGCCACTGCTGGCATTAGAAAAAGCAGAGATATTTTATATAGGTTGTATCACGAGAAATCATTGACGTCTGATCTAACTCTTCATGATTATGTAAGAAATTATTCTAAAATATTCAAAAGAGTCTGCGCTCAAGCTAAGTCTAAATTAATAAGTAACAAAATTGGTATTTCCCATAATAAAATAAAAGCTGTGTGGCAGGTAATTAACAAAGAAACTGGAAACAATAAACAGCGAGATCAGAATGACTTGTCGTTAAAAATTGATAATGAAACCATTTCAGATAAGTTGAAAGTTGCTGAGTCGCTAGAAAATTTCTTCACCAACATCCCAATTGAGGTTACGAAATCTCTTCCCTCATCATCTGTGTTAGCTGAATCTTTACTCAAAGAAAACTTCAGTAAGGACATTCCTAGTTTTAAATTCGAGCCTATTTCTATTGTCACAATTAAAAAAGCGTTCAAAAGTCTTAACATAAAAAACACTGTAGACTTATGGGGGATTTCCGTTAAGGTTCTTGGAGATATTATTGACACAATTGCCCCTGTCCTAACAGGCATATTTAATCAATGTTTAGACAGCGGTACGTTTCCTGATTTAATGAAACATAGTAAAGTAGTACCAATTTTCAAATCGGGTAGTAAGAGTGATCCCTCTAATTATAGACCTATATCAGTGCTACCAGCATTGAGTAAAATCTATGAAAAAATCATGCTAGACCAGATGTTGTCACATTTTAATTCAAATGGTATTTTACATAGTCGCCAGTTCGGTTTCACGAAAGGTAGGTCGACGACTGATGCGGGAGTGTTACTCATCAGTCACATTTTGGAATCCTGGGAGAAGTCCCAGGATGCAATTGGCATTTTCTGTGACCTCTCAAAAGCGTTTGACTGCGTTGACCACAATACACTGATCTGTAAATTACACCACTACGGAATTCGTGGACAAGTCGCTAATCTTGTTCTTTCCTATCTATCAAACAGGCAACAGAAAGTGAACGTTAACGGGGCGACGTCCTCGGGGTCTTTAGTTAAGATGGGAGTGCCTCAAGGTTCAATTCTCGGGCCTTTCTTATTTCTAGTTTATATTAATGACCTTCCTTACATGATGGCTAACTTACCAGATATAATTTTATTCGCTGATGATACTTCTCTTATTTTTAAAATAGATAGAAAAGATACGGATGTCTTACATGTGAATGATAGTCTGGCTATTCTTTCGAAATGGTTTGCAGCTAATAATCTTTTACTCAATGCGAACAAAACTAAATGTCTTAAGTTCTCATTACCAAATATACCCCAAGTGGGTTTAAATTTTAAAACTTGATGGCAAGAAAGTAGATGCTATTACGGAAACTGTATTTCTAGGAATTACTTTAGATTCTAAATTGCAATGGGGCGCTCACATTAGAGCTCTTTCAGGTAAATTAAGTTCAGCTGCGTATGCAGTAAGAAAAATAAGGCAGTTGACCGATATAGCCACAGCCAGGTTGGTATACTTTGCTTATTTCCACAGTATTATGTCTTATGGCGTTCTGCTGTGGGGATCAGCAGCTGACGTAGATTCAATTTTAATTTTACAAAAGAGGGCAATCCGCGCGATCTATGAAATGATTCCTCGCGAGTCTCTTAGAAACAAATTCAAAGCAATTGATATACTCACTCTGCCTTCCCTTTATATCTTAGAAAGTATTTTGTATGTTCGCAAAAACTTAGAACTTTTTAAAATAAGAAGCGATTTCCATAATATAAATACACGTAGTAAAAATGAAATTGTTATACCCAAATTTAGATTAACTAAAACAAGCAAATCATTTCTGATAAACAGTATCCGCTTTTATAATAAGTTGCCTAAGTCGGTTACAGAACTTAGCGATGGAAAGTTCAAAGCCCACATTAAACGTGTCCTTATCAAAAAAGCGTACTATAAGATTAAAGACTACGTCGAAAACAAGAAAGTTTGGCAATAATTCCTTCTGCACATGTGGCTTCCCTGGTACCTCATGAACGGCATCACTATGTAAATTTCTAATAACTGCTCCCAAATAATGGTGTTTAATTTTTATTTTTTATTATTAGATATGGACTTTTACATATCTGTGACATAATTCTTTCATTTTTTGACATTATATACCTTAAATTGTTAATTATTTTTTGATTTTACTTTATTAGATTATTTTATATTTTGTAAATGTGAGAACGTCGTAGGCCCTGTGGATTATAAATTATAGACAATTGTCTATTTGTTTAACATATGGTACCTGTTGACAGGCCTACACTGTCCTCCCATACCTGTTAATCACTGTAATTGGAAAACTTTGTAAAAGACATATTTTTAAAAGAGTAATGGAGTTTCTTGCCGGCTCTTCTCCATGGGAAACGACCAATTGGAACCGTGCACCTAGAATCTGACGTTTCATAAGGGCCCATGTAGGTCTATGTGAAATAAAATATTTTGATTTTGATTTTGATTTTGAATTAAACCTTAGTTGTTTATACAGGAGCTGTTTTTAATAGTGTAACCGACATGTTTTTTTTAAGGCGTATTTGAACCCTATTTTATTAATTAGATTTACTTAAAATATTATTCTATTATTAGTCTCAAATTTGTAACACCATTTGTGGTTTAAATTTTTATAGTTATAAGAACAAAAATGTTAGAAAACTTTTTATTGTTTTCGTTTTATTGCTCTACTGAAAAGTCGTGTTTTGGTGGCTGTGACCTTTGAGCCCAAAGGTATCGATGTGTCTTCCTTTCCATAGGCTTCAGCCAGATACATCAATGTAGCTGCATGACTTTGAAGCGGAAACAAAAAGAGGTAACTGAAAAGTGATTTAGAAGCAAAATATCCGCCAGAGAGGGGAAAATAAATCAATTTGGTGAGTTATAAATTAGGATGTGTTAAGCCTATCCACTGTCCACGGATAAAACACGAGTTTGTTTGAATTGCGGATTTGACAGAATTTAGGGCCGAATGTAAAAAATATGAGTAAGTCGAATGGTCAACAGTGATCCTCGATGGTAAGATTATCCTGTCCATCCAGAATAACACATTATGCGTGGGACACTCAGAAAGTTTGTGCGTACCTAAATAAAAATAAATGTTCTATAGGTTAACAATTTTTTATTAAATCTTTTTAAAGTACTCTTCACTAGCCTCTATACAAAGTTTCATGCGTCTGAACCAGTTTTCGAAACATTTTTTCCAGTCCGCCGTAGACACCTCGTTTACAGCCTGCTCGAACGCTGACAGGCTGTAAACGAGGCGGCATATTCCGGCAATGAAAATTCTATCCCTATGAGCTGATTATTTATTTTCGGATTAAAAAGACGTCACACTATGCTAGGTCAGGGCTGTTAGGAGGGTGACTCAGGAGTTAGACCGGCGCGGCAGGCTGTTCAAGAAGTCCCTCGTTTTGGGCGCGGTGTGCGAAGGCGTGTTGACATGGTGGAGCAGTAGCCCGCGGAGACCTGAGTTTGGTCGCTTATTGTTCACAACAGAGAAAACTTCTGCCATGCATTTGGTAGTATAACATTCAGCGTTGATGCTTCTTTGGTTCCGTAAAGGAATTGACACTAGGTAGCCAGATAAATTGACAAAGCTCGCAATCAAAAACTTTCCCTCGCTTCTAGATCGCTTCACTTTGGTAGGCGTTGATTCGTTTTGAAACACCCTAACCGTCGACTGGCACTTCGTTTCTGGATCGTATTGATAAATCCAAGACTCATCACCTGTAATGATGTCGTAAACACGCCGAGATGAGCCTGCTTCAATTTTTTTTATCATACCACGGTAGCGAAGTAGGCAGCGACAGGTCACTGCCTACTTCGGTGATGAGGGCACGGCGCGGCTCCTCCCAAGTGGCACACTCTGCCAGCGTATGCCACGCCGTGTCCTCCCGGCAGTCGACGCAGTGGAGACACCGGGCGGCCGGCTCCCTGTTTATGCGACACAGGTGCTTCCCGAAGCAACCATGCCCCGAGTGCACCTGCGTCGCCCGAAACGTCAGGGAGCCGTGCCTTCTCCCGAGCCAGCGGTCGAGCACTGGCCGGATCGCCTCGATGATGCTGAGGCCGGCGGTAGGGCGTGACAACCTCGCCATTCCGCCACCAGGACCTCGCGCAGCTGCAACCGACGCTGCTCGATATGTTGCTGCATCTTTTGCTCGCCCCGCTCCTGCGCTGCCTCGCGCCACCGGTACAGTGACGCGAGCACCTTCACCTCCAGGTCCCAGGGCGGGGATCCGGCCAGCGCACAACCCGCCTCGAAGGAGATCGTGCGATACCCCCGAATGACTCTGACGGCCATCGCCCGCTGCGGCTTGCGCAGGACAGCTATGCTGCCAGCCGTCAGGTCAGACGCCCAGATCGGAGCCCCGTGAAGGACCATCGATCGCACGATCCTCATGTAGAGCCGCCTACAAGCGGCGCTCGGGTGCACCATTCCACCTTTTTTATATTTTTTTGTTCCCGGGGTGGAAAATCCTCATGGATGTCCTCCGCCCTACGGCGGGCGGAGGGGTCTGTCAGACTCTTACTGACTAAAAACCACCCCGGTGTTCCATCTCACACCTACGCCGGGTTCGAGGGAACACATTATTCTTCCACAACCCCGGCTGTGCAGGCCCGCTTGCGCGGGCCCCGTCTCGGGCGGGGGGAGTGAGGTGTACTCCCCCCGCAACTTCTGTGAGCGGCGCACGCGGAACACTACGCGCGCCGCCTTCTCGGGTCCTGATGTTGGGGAGCGACGGATGTCCCCGAATCCGTCGCCCCTGGACCCATTTAGGGGGGCCGGAAGAGGGCGTTGTCCGCCCTCCTCCGACGCCCGGTGCGTCTGCTGCGGGCCGGGTCGAGAGTCGAGATCTCTCTCTCCCTTTCCGCAGCCTCTTTCTGCGAGATGACTGTTTCGCAGAAGGAAACCACCGCGTCCCAGGACTCGGCGCTGCCGACCATCGAACTCACTACGGTCGGCTGCGACAAGTCACTGCCTACTTCTGACATGAGGGCACAGCGCGGCTCCTCCCAAGCGGCACACTCTGCCAGCGTATGCCACGCCGTGTCCTCCCGGCAGTCGACGCAGTGGTGACACCGAGCGTCCGGCTCCCTGTTTATGCGACACAGGTACTTCCCGAAGCAGCCATGCCCCGAGAGCACCTGCGCCGCCCGAAACGACAGGGAGCCGTGCCTTCTCCCGAGCCAGCGGTCGAGCACTGGCCGGATCGCCTCGATGGTGCTGAGGCCGGCGGTAGGGCGTGAAAGCCTCACCCGCCATTCCGCCACCAGGACCTCGCGGAGCTGCAACCGATGCTGCTCGATATGTTGCTGCATCGGTCGCTCGCCCCGCTCCCGCGCTGCCTCGCACCACCGGTACAGCGACGCGAGCACCCTCGCTTCCAGGTCCCAGGGCGGTGATCCGGCCAGTGCACAACCCGCCTCGAAGGAGATCGTGCGATACCCCCGAATGACTCTGACGGCCATCGCCCGCTGCGGCTTGCGCAGGACAGCTATGCTGCCGGCCGTCAGGTCAGACGCCCAGATCGGCGCTCCGTAGAGCGCCATGGATCGCACGATCCCCATATAGACCCGCCTACAGGCGGCGCTCGGGCCCCCCAGATTGGGAAGCAGCGTTGCCAGCGCCCCGGCCGCGCCCAACAACTTGGGCGCCAGCCGCCGGAAGTGGGGTCCGAAGTCCCACCGGCTGTCGAGCACCAATCCCAGATATTTCATGGTGGGCTCGACAGCGATCCGGACCCCCCCGACCACAATGTGTGATCCGGCCGGCGGCGCCCGCCGGGGGCCATGAAACACCATGGCCTCCGACTTGTTGAGGGCCACCTCCAGGCCGAGGCGCCGTATGCGGCTCACCGTGAGTGAGACCGCCGCCGTCGCGAGCAACGCTGCCTCCCTGTGCGAACTCCCCCGGGCCGTGACCAGCGTGTCGTCCGCGTAACACGTCAGGTCCGCGCCCGGCGGGAGCTCGCCCCTCAGCACCCAGTCGTACCCGATGTTCCACAGGAGCGGTCCCACGACCGATCCCTGTGGAACACCGCACGACACTTGGCGCTGGTTTCCGCCATCACGTCCCATGTAGGTGACACACCTCCCCGCCAGATAAGCCCCAACGATGCGGCGGAGGTATAGAGGCACCCTATGATAACGCAGTGCCTCCCGTATGCAGCTCCAGGGCAGGGTGTTGAAGGCGTTGGAGATGTCCAAGGACACCGCCACCACCACCCCGCCCCGGGACACTGTTTCCTCCGCCAGGACTCTCACCCTCGACACAGCGTGGATGGTAGAGCGCCCATGCCGAAAGCCGAACTGGCTCTCGTCCAGGTCCGGCCCCTCTCTGCACAAGTGGCCGACGAGGCGGGCTGCGAGTATGCGCTCGAACAGCTTGCCCACCTCGTCGAGTAGCACTATGGGCCGGTACGCAGACGGCGAGTCGGCAGGGCGCCCCGCCTTCCTGAGCAGGACCAGACGTCCAATCTTCCACAGACTGGGAAACTGGCCCCGCTCAAGGCACGCTGTGTAGAGTCCTCTCAGTTGGGGTTCCAACTCCTTCAGAGCGAGGGCCAAAGCCAGGCCGTGAATTCCGTCGGGCCCCGGAGCCACGGAATCCAGGGCCGAAACAGCGCCCAAATCATATTAAGTACATACGCGGCTCTCTTCACCACCGCCGCGGATAAAATGGCGGAAGAAATCGTTGCTGCAAACGGCAACGCAATCCGCCTCATGGAAATTCTCAGCGCGTATCCCGAGATCGCGCAAGTTCTACACTCACTCAAATATTAATTCTCAATGGATAATACGAGAGTAAATAGTAACAAACCCCGATCCCTTAAATTAGGCTTTTTCAACGCAAATGGCGTTTCAGGTCAACGCGATGAGATCGCCACTTTCCTCCGCGACCATCAGCTTGACATCCTCCTCATACAGGAAACCTTTTTAAAACCACATCACCGAAACCCGAATATTGCCAACTTTAAACTAGTTCGCAATGACAGGTCTCGATGTCACAAGGGTGGCACACTCATATACTTTAGGAAATCTTTGTATTGTATCCCTATAGACCCACCTCCTCTCTTCTCCCATCTGGAGACCTCTATCTGTCGGCTCGGCATGACCGGCCACCAACCGATCACCATCATCTCCGCTTATATCCCACCCGACAGTGGTCCGGAGGATCCCATCTCGCTCCAAAAGGACTTCACTGCCCTCTTCGGTATGAGTGACTCCGTCATCTTGGCGGGGGATCTTAATGCCAAGCACCCGGCGTGGAATAGTAGCACAACCTCAACCAGAGGTAGGTTAGTTTTCAAGTTAGGCGAATCCCTTAACTTTGACGTCATCGCTCCAATGAGCCCGACTCACTTCCCAGGTAATCCTAATCACCTTCCCGATGTTCTCGATGTAGCGCTGCTCAAGAATGTGAACCTCCGTTTGCAATCGATTGGGACGTTCCACGAGCTAAATTCTGACCACCGCCCTGTAGTCATGCATCTTGCACCCTACTCGGGCCCGATCGACCCCAACCGCCCCCCTCAGACCCAGACGATAACCGACTGGAGGAAAGTAAGCGAAAGACTGAAATCCACCACGTCGCCTCACTTAGACACCATCCCCGATCACTTAGTGTCAGTCGCCGACACGACGGCCGCAATCGACTCGTTTACAGAGCACGTACAATCCGTATTAACGGATTGTTCACGGGAAGTTCCGGTGATGGAAGACCATCGCTGGAAACTACCTGCTGACGTACGTGACCTGATAACCGAGAAGAACGCGGCCATCCGTGCCTACGACTCCTTCCCTTGTGACGCGAACAAAGCCCACATGCGCCATTTACAGCGTGCTGTAAAGAAACGCATAGGGGAGGTTCGCTCTGAGGGCTGGAACAAGATGCTCAGCGAACTCGAGCCCACTCATCAAGCCTTCTGGCAATTACAGAGGAAATTGCGTTCCTCAGAAGAGGTCTCTATGCCTCCTCTCATCCGCCCCGACAATAGTGTCGCTTTCGACAGTCCCAATAAAGCTGAATGTCTTGCCGACAGCCTAGAGTCCCAATGTTCTCCCAGCTCCCAACCAGTAGACCAAGCTCACCTGAACAAGGTCGACGCTGAAGTCGAACGAAGAGCCTCCCTCCCTCCCGTCGAAGACCCTGATGATCCTCTGCCTCCCGTCACTCCAGACGAAGTGCACGACATCATTAAAGGGCTCCACGCTCGTAAGGCCCTCGGTTCGGATGGTATTACCAATAAGGTATACAAACTCCTTCCTGCCCCGCTAATAATGCTTATGACCGCCATCTTCAATGGCGCCTTGAGCAACAACATCTTCCCACAAGCATGGAAAGAAGCCACCGTCATCGGTATCCCAAAGCCAGGCAAGCCAAAGTCTGAGCCCTCCAGCTACCGCCCTATTAGCTTACTCAATGTCCTCGGCATAATCTACGAGCTTACGGGCTTATTTAGAGGCGTCTCAAAAACTACGCCGAAGCAAAGAGCCTCATACCCAACGAGCAGTTTGGATTCCGTAGCCAACACTCGGGCACCCAACAGGTCCACCGTATCGTAGAGCACTTATGCGCTGGTCTGCAGCGTAACGCGACGACGGGTGTGCTATTCTTCGACATAGCGAAAGCCTTCGACAAAGTCTGGCACAACGGCTTGATATACAAGCTCTACCAACTAGGAGTGCCAGATCGTCTCGTGCTCATCTTACGAGACTTTTTGTCGAACCGGACCTTTCGCTATCGCGTCGAGGGAGCACTCTCGTCCCCTCATCCTATTCGCGCCGGTGTCCCTCAGGGTTCCGTACTATCTCCTCTCGCCTTCACGCTGTTCACTAGCGATATCCCAAAAAGTAAAAAGGCTCAGTTGGCTCTCTTCGCCGACGACACTGCCGTTTACTATACCGGTCACTGTCCCAACGCTGTAGCTCGTACTCTCCAAACCTCCGCAAACGTCTTAGCGCTTGGTTTCGGAAATGGAGAATCGAGGTCAACCCCGATAAGAGTCAGGCGGTTCTCTTCTCGAGACGTCGTCGACTCCCTCCCCCACTTCCCAGCCCGATCACTATGTACGGCAAGCCAATCCCTTGGGAGAAGCAAGCCAAATACCTAGGCGTGATCCTCGATGAGAACCTTACCTTTAACGCTCATATTAAGGCGGTTCGCGCGCGCGCCTCCTTCGCTCTTAGCAGGCTGCAATTCGTACTGACAGCCCGTAGTAAACTGTCCCTCAAATGCAAGCTCCGCATCTATACCGCAGTCATCCGTCCCATCATGACCTATGCCTGCGTTGTATTTGCGCACGCTCACCCACGTCATCTCCATAAGATGCAGACCCTCCTAAACCGTATCCTCAGAAGGGTCACGGGTGCCCCCTTCTATGTCCGTAATATCGATCTTCACGTCGACCTCAAAATGCCAACCATAAAACAGTTCATGAAACGCTTATCAAAGCGTTTCTTCGACTGCGGCATCAAACATTCTAACCCCCTGATTACAGCGGCCGCCCGCTACACTCCCTCTCGCATTAGCAGTATTCGCCGACCAAGGCATACTTTAATCGACCCCGACGACGCCACTACCCTCCTCCAGGAGAGTAGCAAGGCCACTAGCACGCTACATAAGCCCAAAACCCGATCGCCGTCCTACCGCCCTCGCCGCCGAGGCCCGCCGCGACGCCCAAATCGACGCCCCTCCCGACCCTTACTCGAGCCAGCCCGCGCCGCTGAGCCTGTAGCTTTAAATTCGTTTCTAATTAATACCAATCCTGATCCAGCTAGTCATTTGCTGCCCTCTTCCAGCGACGCCCTAAGCCGAGGTTCGTACCCCACAGGGGGTGCCCTTAGCGTTGTCGCTTAGTTTTAGTTAGTATATAAGTTTAAGTCCTGGCTGGAGGCCTTAATTTATTAGGGAATCCACAGGCAAGTCCGCTTAAGCAGACGACAACCGCATAGGTTGACCTGCGAGATGCCAAACAAACAAACAAAAAAATATAAACTTTGCGTCTTGAGATGAAGATCTTAAGGTACTGTACTCATCCATTTAGTATCTATGGTTGAGCGCACGTGGTGGTAACAGTTTGTACATGAGGTAGCCTAGTGTACTAATCGTTCAAAATTATTGCAGCCGAAAGACGTCTACTGCTGGACATAGGCATCCCCCAAGCATAACCACTTCGACCGGTTCTGTGCTTCCTGTATCCAGCGGATTCCTGCGGCCTTCATAAGGTTATCGGTCCACCTTGTGATGACTTTTCAAGGCTACGTGTTCCGTTTCGGAATGACAGGCCAGGTTATACTGGTTTCATTACCATTGACGTGCAGCGTACCATTCGGTAGGTTTTTGCACATAACGCAAAAAAACGGGACTAGTGAAAGTTGAAGTCGAGAAGACAAGGTTCCGTACGATAATGTTACTCATCAAAAACATTATATGTAAATAGGTTCCCAAGACTTACATAACGCTTTGACTGTTAAAAAGTTATCAGATCTAATTATGAGCCAAGCCTCTTATTCTACAAGGCTTCTTACACTGGTCGTTAATGTTGTGTCATGCAATAGTAAATGAAACGACCAAGCCCCTAACTCAACAAGGCCTAACTCTACTAACCTAACTTGATGTACATGAGATCTAATAACTTTTTAATTGTGAGAGCGTTATGTAAGTCTTGGCGATCTACTTTACATAAATGTTTTTTTTTTCTGTGTTAGGATTTCACTTCTTTTTATGTATGACGCAAAAGTTGAAATTATTATTAGTAGCCACTGAAGAAATCCACTGTCCACCTCCTGGCTCCATCATCAGACCCTCCACAATCTATTGAACTCGTCAAAACGAATCATATGAACCCAAACTCAAGAGATTTACTAGTATCCACTGAATAGTTCAATTATCCACCTTGTGGATCCATCATCAGACCCTCGATACCAAGTGCAATATATTAGACTCATCAAAACGAATCATTTGACTCCAAACTCGAGGGGTTTACTAGTAACCATTGAAGAGTTCCACTATCCATCCACAGATCCTCGTCACTAAGTGCAATATATTGTACTTATCAAAACAAATCATTTGACTCCAAAATCGAAGGGTTCACTAGTAGCCACTGAAGAGTTCCACTATCCACCTACTAGCTCCATCATCAGACCCTTGGTGCCCAATGTATTGGACGCTTTAAAGCAAATCATTTGATTCCAAGCTCGAGGGGTTTACTTGTAGCCACTGAAGAGTTCCAATATCCAGCTCCTGGCTTTATAACCCGATCAACTCGAATATACCAAATAATTGTTTTGTTAACCGAACTACGTATACAGTGTCGTTCAAAAGTCTAATTGAAATCTCACAAACCAATAGATTGACGCTTCGGTTTCACTTACGACAATCTTCTGTAAGTTGTTTCTATACAATAGACACACACACACACTTTGTCTGTAACTGATATTAGTTCATAATTTCAACTAACTTAACAAACGCATGCTAGCTGTCGTAACCTTGCTCGGATAGGAGCGATTATGGCGAGCCGTAGTTTCGAATCTCACCTGCGGTTTTACCCTTCATGTTGATTTCAAATAATAATTTTTTATAGTTTTTGATATGTTATTAAAACCTACAGTTTTTAATAAATAATACCCATAATTAATAGTTTGTTAATTTAATTACAATTATTTGTAGTAGTTCGATAATCATTCGTTGTTTGTCTTGCTCATCTTGTTTACATAAATACTACAAGTTAGTAGGTAGTTCCATTCTGCGAACCCACTTTATCGCTGTGGTAGAGCCATAAGCTCGGAGGCTGCATTTTTGCCCTTATCAGCCAGACATGGCGTGATATGAAGGCGCCAGTGACCACCAGCTTAGTTGTAAGTTCTATGTATTAATTAGTTTAGATAGAATAGTCAGTCTTACATCAAGCTCTGTAAGCTCGGGTCGTTTATTCTAATAAACTCTTAGTTAAACGAGTCCTAATATTTTTATTTTCTAACAACGCTCCGCTCCCGAAAACTAACTGGCGCAGCAGGTAGGATTGCCGTAAACTGTTGCCTTCGCGGAAAGACTCTGAAAAGTGAAAAAGAACACCAAGGAACTTATTCGCGAGTGGTAACGTAGAGTCGTCATTACTTAAAATCAGTGAGACGTTCTTGGCAATCCTCGAACCAAATAAATAAGTTTAGATAACGAGTAACGAAAACGTGGATGAGCAGAGATGGTGATAAGTTATAAGGCGGTTGGACTGTGATTAACCTTCTACTTCCTTCCTAATTCCCCACACTAATTATGTTTATAAAACTTTTGTATTATTTCATAAAACTGGAAAATCGAGTGAAAAAACTTTGTGGTATAAATTAATTAAGTATTTAATTAGTGATTAATAAAATAAATGAATATTATCTTCATGCTATTATAGCGACAAATATGGAATTTTTTATAAGATATTTCATAAGATTTTGTAAATTATATATTGTTGCTTATCTTTTGTCTTATCGATTCTATTTAAAATGAATCAAGGCCAGATTCCTGTATCCGCGACAACCGGTCCAGCCCCGTCGGCTCGGACCGAAACACCATTTTCTATACAACATATTGAATCGTTAATACCCCGGGATATTTAAAATTTAATTCCTGAATTTAGTCGTGAAACGCATTTGATTAGTTTATTTCTAAGAAAGTGCGATTATGTTATTGAAAAGTATCAAGGGACGACCGATCGAAATGAATTTTTAATGCAGAATATTAGTAGTAAATTAAAGGGTAAAGCGGCAGCCCTAATAAGTGAAAGAGGTGATTTTGAAACCTATAGCGAATTAAAATCTTTATTGATCCAACATTTTGGTGATCCCAGGAGCGAAGAATGCGTAGCTATTGAGCTAAAAACTCTAAAAATAAAATACAGTGAGTCATATTTACAGTTTTGCAGTCGTATTCAAGACATCCGTGCTATATTAATTTCAAAAGTGAATCAGAACAGCTCTATAACGCTAAGAGAAGCAAAAAAAAAATTATAACAATACTTCTCTTAATATCTTTATGTATAATTTACCAGAACATATGGTGCGGTTTGTTCGAATTAAAAACCCTACTACGTTGGAAGAAGCTTTAAAATATGTCCTTGAAAAGTTTAACTTTCAAGAACAATATAATTTACGTAATAAAATGTTGCAACACCGACCGCAAGGTCTCATGTTACCATCGCGCGATAAAGGATCTGTTTTTAATTCACCCAATCCGAAGTCATTTATCGCATCGCCCCTTTACAAAATAATAATTTCTGACCTTTTACAAATCAAACTCAATTCAAATTTGGTATACCTAATCAAAATGCTGTACGCCCAAATATACCGAATCAACAAATTGCTTCACGACCGCAAATGGTTCCATTTGGACCAACAGTCGTTGCTACAAGAAACCCCCAGCTAGTAGACTTCCGACCTCAAGCAGGACCATTTGGCTATAGACCCGTTCAAGCTTCGGCTTTTAAACCAACCAATATTTTTTATGATAATGACGTGATAATGAGAACTGCTCCAGTGCCGGTTAAGCAACAACAAAGTTTTCCTTTGAACGGAATTTATACGGATAACGAACAATACTACTACTACCCCAGTCACGACGATTATACGCATAATATGACAACACACTGTGACAATGACTATACAAATATGTACACTGAAGGTGGTCGCGCTGATAAGAAATCTAGCGCAGAATTTACGGAAACTGCTGAAAATTTGCATTCAACTGATAATAATAGTGATCCAGCGGCTGTCCAAAATTTTCAAATAAAATTCAATACAAAACCACCGGAAATGATAGAACTTAATTTTGACGCCAGTTTTAAACATCCATACATATACATTCGTGAGATAAGAGGCAAATTTATGTTAGATACAGGAAGCACACGATCTTTCATAAGTCCCAGGAAAGCTGATCAGTATTTCCCTCAATTAAAATCCTATGAAGCATTTACAATAGTTACAAGCATACATGCGACTAGTGAACATCATGAAGTAGCTAAAATTCCCCTATTTTCCAATTTTAATGACAACGGGTATCATAAGTTTTATATTTATGATGTGGACAATAGATATGACGGGTTGATTGGAATGGACCTTATGAATCGGCTTAATGCTGAATTATCGTTTAAGGACAAGACTCTAAAGACAAACGGCGTCAACATTCCTATAATATATTCCACTGACCTTGAATTTATATTAGAACCGCGAACCGATCATCTAGTGAAATTACCCGTGAATCAAAAGGATGACAATGCCTTAATAGATTACGGTAAACAAAACGTAAACGGAGATGCACTATCACGCATTTGCCTAAATGCCCTAAAAGGAGCCGACGATTCAGACAACAGTTCAATGATTGTTAATTTAGACAAACAGAAAGACATGACCAGACAAAGCACGGACGGTTCTACAACTATTTCGATATCTGACTCTGAAAGAACCGCAACAGCTAGTCTGATAAGTATTTCAGAAACTGAGGCAGTTCTTGACAAATCACCTCATTATCCCATACCATCTGAGACTTCTTCTATACATACAGTTCATTCAGCCAAGGATCTCGAATCCAGTAAAATACCGATCTTAAACGAAGCGATAGATACAAAGCCTAATCGAATACTTGTCTTTAGCTGGCTTCGTAATGAGATTCAAGTAAAGGATTTATCTAGAGACAAACAAAAGGTGTTAGAAGTATTTTTGCCCCTTCATAACTATAATCTCATCACAGGATTTTTGAAAGACTCCATAAAACCAAAAATTAAGTATTTCTTTTATTTTGAAAATGAAGAACATAGAAAAGACTTCAGTAACATCATAATTTCTCTGTTTAAGAAAGACGTGGTTAATTTCTATGAATGTACCGACCGTGCTGTTTACATCGAAGATGAGCAGGAACAAAAAGCTCTAGTAATTAAATTACACGAAGGCAAGATATGTCATCGTGGCATCAGTAAAACCGTTAAACGTATACGTCGGAACTATTATTGGCCAAATTTGTTTGAAACCGTTTCCGCCATTATTAATTCATGTGAGCGTTGTAAAATTTCTAAATGCGATAGAAAACCGATTATTGCTAAAGTCGTTAATAAGATACAAGCAAAAGATAAGTCTAGGTACCAAAAAGCCGTTGTCACAAATCAGATAGAACGCAACGTTACACCAATTAAACTTAGAAATAGGGATACCAAAGTACCTTTCAAAACATAAAACGTCCTCCGCAGGTGGAGTTTGATCCTGGTGATATGGATAACTACCAATTGGACTCCACCAAGACAGGCCCTCCAAGCATTGAGGATTAGTCAAAACCCTGGTATTCTTCCTGTGAAGATGGGTCAAGCGTTTATTCAATACGATAAGTGGTCTATCATTAAAATAATCAATCTTCAGGGCATAAGCACTGACCTTTCTTTCAATATTCGATAATATTAGGAATTCAGTCAAACATTACACCCAAACAAATCCTACGCAGATGAGTTTATGGGACTTAAAACACAAGTGGAGTATATTCAAAATCAGACCGTAGAGAAATTACAGCAATTAATTCCATCGAAAAGATATAAACGTGGTATTGTAAATCCCTGGATTCCTGGATCATGAAGATGCGGTTAGATACGATCATTTAATTTACAATATTCGCACTAAAGAATAGGCAATAACCAATAAAATCACTGTGATTTCTAAAATATTGTTCACTTTCTGAACTCAACTGAAATAATAAATGAAAATACAAATAAAATTAACGAGCGCGTTAAAAAACTTGAAGGCCTTGTGGCTAATCTTCATACAAAAGATAATCATACAATTTACCTATGTATTAGGATTATTCGATCAATTTATTGTGAACTTTAGAACTATCTATGTCAAACTTAGCGAATTAGAAACTGCTGTTGCATTTAGTAAAGCATCTGTTTTACACAAAACCGTAATAAATCCTGATGAATTGTTAAATTTACTAAAACATATTAAGGAACATGATAACTTAATGTATTCTGTAAATTATAGAAATTTAATGGATATAGAATAATCATTGTCTGTAAAAGCTTACGTTAAAAATGAAGAAATAACCTTTATTATTGAAGTTCCGCTAATCTCGAATGTTACTTATAATTACTATAAATTGTATTCCCTTCCTATGGATTCCTTGAATCAAACCTTTGTCGTTATTCCTGAATTTCCTTACCTTTTGGTAGAAGGCTCAAAATATCGTCCTATTGATCAACCATGCCAAGAGATAACAGCCAAGGAATACCTCTGCTCTGAAAATAACCTCATCCACTACATGGAAGAAACCCGTATCGAACAACTAATGAAATATCACCACGATTTGTCGCGATGCCACCCTCTTCAGATAAAGTCTGAGTTCCTAAAACTACAAAGAATTAGTCCAAAAAGTTGAATAGTGTATACGAAACATAAACAAATTATATCGCAATCATGTGGAAATGACGACAGCAAGGAACGCATACAAGGAACATATATTATAACCATAGAACCACATTGTAACGTTTCTATAGAAAATGTCCAACTCCATGGACAGCGTTATTTCTAACGCCGCGAAAATGGAACCTGTAAACCTGGAAGGAGTTAACCTGGATGATATCCGCCATTTAAATTACCTTCTGAAGAATAGTGCGATAAGTGAGATCAGTGAAAACAACGGTGATAGTGTCAGTGTCGCTCTTTACTCTATGTACGCACGCGATCGTCTTTTTATTGTTAGTACGAGTAGTTATAGTTATGTATAAGTATAAATAAGGAAAATTTGTAAAGGGCAGGATCGTCGTTCGAATGGTGTTGAAGACAATCCTACTAAACAGGAGGAAAATAGATTAATACATTCAGAGACCTGTTTTATTATTGTCTTAACTCTATGATTCTCACTGTATGATTAACCCTCTTAAATTAAGTAACTAATCGGTATAGCAACTTGTCATTTTCTATTTTTATAATTTTGCGAAGTTCTCGGAAAATCCCTGTTTTCCGATAGCTTCGGTCCAAAGGGGGAGGAGTTACATTCTGCGAACCCAATTTATCGCTGTGGTAGAGCCATAAGCTCGGAGGCTGCATTTTTGCCCTTATCAGCCAGACATGGCGTGATGTGAAGGCGCCAGTGACCACCAGCTTAGTTGTAAGTTCTATGTATTAATTAGTTTAGATATAATAGTCAGTCTTACATCAAGCTCTGTAAGCTCGGGTCGTTTATTCTAATAAACTCTTAGTTAAACGAGTCCTAATTTTTTTATTTTCTACCAACGCTCCGCTCCCGAAATCTAGGTAGGTAGACAACTGAAAAATTTGTTTATTATTTCGACTTCTGTGAGGTAGATGCAGTTCGTTACGTTTAAAATTTAAAAAATGCAGTCATATAAATATTGAAGCTTTGACAAATATTATTGCGCTGCTTAAAAGTGGTTGTAAATGATGCGGTAACACAAATATCTAATGAAACCGGATTAAGTGTTTGATATCATTTATTTGTTTCATATTTTACTTATTATAAATTTAAAACAAAGGCATATTAAATAAAATCATTAAGAGGTTTAAAGGAAAGAACTGAAAAATACAAATACTATTAATGATTATTTGTTTACATTAGTGATTTTTATAATGACCATTTTATTTAAAACACTTTACGTGTTATAAATATAATGTTATTTTTAATAATATTTTTCTTAATTATTAAAATGTAAATTATTTTGCTTTGAAATGTATACTATTCCATTCTATGTGCTAGAGAAAAACTGTGAGTCTGTGGGTTAAGATACATGAGAAAGAGGGAAGTCTTGCTAGTCGGAGCGCGAAGCGGAACGGGACACCCAAATACTCGATGATCTTCACATGATCTGACCAAGATTATGTCTGAACTTTAAAATAGACTGTGACTCTGAGTCTGTCTTTCTTCTCAGAGTATTCAGATAGGTAACGATGATCTCATCTAGTTTTTAAAGCATGATTGACGTGTAAAAATGTTTGTACACACCTACTTACAAAAATAAAATCATTTATCATGTTTTATGATGTTTCAATTTTCAAAAGTCCGAATTTCACAATACCTGAGAATTATGATGTCTAATAATTAATATCACGAAATGTATTATACCGGAAGCCGTAAATACGATTTGTTTGTTTTCCGATTTTCATACGTTCGAAGAATCAAATGTTCCGAGCATTTGATCCAAAAAACGGTTTTCAATACTTCGAATAAACTGCTAAAATTAGGATTCTGATTCTGATTCAATTAGTTCAAAATTCAGTTACGCATATTTGTGTTTTCAACTCCTTATATTATTATATACCTGCGTCGGGTACTATCTACTGTTATTTAACCTTTATAGTTAGGTTACGTTAGAACAGTGACCATTGAAGCGCAAAGACGAGTGAGCGAAGAGAATATGACGTGGCAGCGGCCACCGAGCGCCAGATCCCCTCTATTGTTGGTGAATCGTTTGGGTCAGGTTATGTTAGAACTGTGACCATTAAAACGCGAAGGCGAACGAGCGTGCCGCAGTAGCGTAGTAGATATCCTCTATTAATTAATTCTACTTATTCATACTAAAATTCAAAAATGTTTTTTTTTGTTGTTGTTAGATTGGCACGGCACAACTGTTTGCCATTTTGGCGCAAACTTCGAGGTGCATCTGTTATTTAGATTGAATACAGTGCTGGTTTTAGTTAGATCATATCTAGTGTTTAATGCGAATTTCATAATAAACAAAAACATCGCACAAAGAATTCGTCTTAAATTAAGCATCGCCAATAGAAATTCGTGTTCGGAGTCACTGAAAACGTTACAGAAGGCTTACGGTGAATCGACTTTATCAAAAATACATAATTATGTTTCGAGATGTGATGGGAGATTTTTCTCGCTCAGGTAGGCCATCAACGTCTTCAACTGAAGTAAACATCGCAAAAGTGAAGGAGAAAGTGACTGAACATCCTCATTCAAGTTTTATAGAGATAGCCGCTGAACTTTTTGTGTATCACGATTCGGTCCGAACTATTTTAAATAATATTTTGAATATGAAACATGTTGCCGCTCGGCTAGTCCCAAAGACCTGAATTTTCTCCAAAAACTCAATCGCATATGAGTCGCTGAAGACATGCTAGAACGAGTAATTTCTGACCCAACATTCATGAAACTCATTATTACTGGTGAAGAGGCGTGGGTTCACGAGTTTGACATGCAAACTAGTCAACAAGCTTCTGAGTGGCGCCTTCCAACTGAACAGAAACCGAAAAAACCACGCCAAAGTGGATCAAAAGATAAAGTCATGTTGACTGTTTTCTTTGACTATGATGGTGTTGTGCAATCGGAATTCTTGCCGGAATGTCTAACGGTAAATAAAGAATATTACTCGAGCGTTAAGAGAGCAAATTCAACGAAAAAGGCCAGACTTGTGGAAAAAAAATTCTTGGAATTTGCATCACGATAATACGCCTTCGCACAAGGCCATAATTGTGAACAAATTTTTGACCAAAAACTCAACAAATACCATCAAGCAAGCACCTTATTTCCAGCCAACTTGTTTATTTTTCCTAAACTCAAATTACCACTTCGTGGCGCCAGTTTTCATTCGGTAGTAGACATGAAGGAGAATTCGCGGCGAGAACTAAACTCAATTATCCCTTGCAGTTTTGACATGCTGAAACCAGAACTGTATAAATTAATTTCAATGCTTAAAGAAAAATCACACAATATTACGACTTCCACCTTACCATCCCGACTTGAACCCCATAGAAATGGCTTGGGCATCCATAAAAGGTTACGTGGCGGAAAAAATGTCACAAATAATATAACTAATATTCTGAAACTAGTTGAAGAAAAAGTAAATAGCATGGGTGAACAGGAGTGGACTGCACTATGCGACAAAGTTATGAATATTGAGGAAGAATATAAGAAAAGTGATGTCATCATAGATGATCTAACTGAAAAAATAATAATTCACGTGAGCGATTATGAATCAGATGAAGAAGATTCGGATATTTTTTGTGAATAGAGTGATTCGGATGCGGAACCATCCACTAGTAAGGGAGAATTTTTTTATGGAAGGTGTGGCCTCATTGTGAATATAATTACCTAATCTATATGTTTTACAAATAACACATACATTATATATTAAATGAAATAAAATAACCTACGAAAGAAACACGAACTTTATAATCACCAAATAAAAATAATTTGACATATTATAATAAGTATTAAAAATGTTGATTACGTATTGTCCACTCGACTGTACCATACGCAAGTTCGGACTCGCAACTATATTCAAGGCGGTCACAAAGTTTGGCGCGGACAGTACTAACTTATTATTATAATTAAATTTTGTAACTAACAAACAATGCATTCTTCGTTCAGAGAACAATAGAATAGGTCCGTGTCACTAGCCATGAGGTTGAGAGTGCGGGGTGCACGCGTCAGTGGCGCAGCACTTAAAATATTGGTCCGAGCGCACGGCTCCGCCAGCAGCCGTGGCTGTTGTCATCGCCACACGTACCTGTCCAGAACACACAAACCCATGTGCCCTAATATGTCCGCATTATGTACCTTCCCGCTAAGTACTGTGAATATTTACGAGGTTAGTGCGAGATCCCTAAGTAGTAATATCCAACCATACCCATAATAAAGTCGGGTACATAAGCGGATAAAATGGGTATACACCATACAAGCGTACGTACAAGTACCTCACAAACTTGTTCTGTACTCTCTCCAGCATGAGCCTATATTTAGATTCATGTGGAGCCCAAATGACTGCGTTACATTCTAACTGACTTCTTACTAAGGCATTACATAATGCGATAACCCGTTTGATGTTATTAAAACCACGCACCATCACTTGTGTATGAAACATGTTGCCGCTTGGCTAGTCTCAAAAGACGGCAAACGGTAAATGAAGAATATTATTTGAGCGACAAACGGCGTCCAAGACAGCAAATTCGACGAAAACGGCCATATAAAGAAAATTCTTGGATTATGCTATACGATAATGCGCCTTCGTACAGAGCCGTCATTGTAAACTAATTTTTGACCAAAAACTCAACAAATACCATCGAACAAATACCTTGTCCACTAGATATGTCTCCAGCCGACTTCTATCTTTTTCTTTTACTCAAATTACCACTTCGTGGTACCCGTTTTCATTCGGTAGAAGAAATAAAGGAGAATTTGCGGCGAGAACTGAACTCAATTCCGGTAAAACCGTTAAAAATGTTTTGATTATTGGATTATTCGTTGACGTAAGTGTATAGTTTATGAAGGAGCATACTTTGAAGGCGATTAAATAAATGTTGATGAATAACTAACATTTTGTGTGTTATTGATATTTTCCCGGTACTTTCTTGGCGAAGTAGCATACAGGGTGTCCCGTAAGTCGTTTTCAAGCCGTAATCTGGTGATAATAATAGTCATAACAGTTGCAGTAAAATATATAAAAAAACAATCTTTGCTGTGTATTTTAAAAAAAACCGGGCATTTATTTAAAAAAAAAAGAGAAAATCTACTGCCGGTGACAGTCTTTAAACTCCTTTGCTACATTTTTTTTTAATATTTTTCTGTTAACTATTATGACCTTTCCTGTCACCCAACTCCGGCTTGACGTCGACTTACGGGACACCCTGTATGTAAGCTTCTCGTATCTTATATTGACGGAAAAACTATAAAAATATAATATCCTAACCTAAATAAAACTATTAAAACATGGCGTCGAAAAATTCCTCCGCATCGCTGTAGACTGGTAACGTACCCAAGAGACTGATCGCATTTCCACGTTGTATGGAAATGCTTAACCTCTGGTCAAGGTAAAAGCTAGCGCTAAGGTCATGGGAACTTTCAACCAATCGTTTCACTTCGGTTGAAACTATCTAAGGGCGAATTTCACCAATGAAACTGCAGCTTTTGAACTTGGTTTAGAAGTGATGATCGCGTTCAGTTGCATTGGTGCAATCCTCACTTAATGTCACATAGACAAATAAACGGTTGGTTCATGACGTACATTCAACCTTAGGGATGTAACACTGTTACGAGGTCAGCAATGCATACATTATTTTAAGAACTTACACTCAGGTACTTAACACTGGATTTAAAGGTTGCTTATCCTGAAGATCAGCTTTTATATTCTCGTAGGACACTTTGAATATATCACAAGCCATAATAGATGCACGAACCGGTGGGCTCAGCTCCGTCGTGTAAAGTTTCAATATCATCTGAAATGTTTACATTTATATAAAACTGATTTGTATTTAGAGTTCACCACCCTAATCACGTAACACGCTTTCAATCAACTACGAGAGTTCTGAAGGATATTTCTAATCCATTGCTTCATTGGTAATAAATTCGTCTTAACAACGTAAATGACGCAATGAACGTAGCGGAACTGTCAAAATGAAAGATCGATCCGTTGCCATTTAATGTTTTTGTAAGCAATTAACCCGCAGGTGAAGAATAGTCTGTTTTATGTGATCACTTAGTAGCTACTGGGAGTCGGAAGTCTTCCTAATTTCAACTCTTTATTAATGGCTGTTGTAGACATCTTTTAATATAGATGAGTAACAGTCGTAATGGCAATCATGTAATTTTGGTTGTTATTTTTATTATTATAAATATTATTTAAAACTTTGTGAATCTGTTGTAGGCCTTGTGTACCATTTTCTATTTTGATAAGTACCTGGTAATTATTGACAGGACTACACTGGCCTCCCATACCTATTTACACCGTAATTTTAAAACATTGTGAAAGCCAATTATTTTTAAAAGCGTATCTGTGGAGTTTCTTGCCGGCGTTTCTCGTGGAAACAACCAATTGGAACCGTGCACCCAGCTTCTGACGTTTCATAAGTGCCCATGTAAGTTTATGTAAAATAAAATATCTCAACCAAATCCAATAATGGCGTATTCCTGGTTGAACATACGTACTAGAAAAAATTGTAAAAAAATGAAACTCATAAAAAACCAAAAGTTATTGATTTTTTATTTTTATGAACCATGCGAAATTTAACACTAAATATGGTAAATTTTCATAAGTTGACAACACTCCACCGGCTGGCGAAATCTTTTAATTTTTACCTATTTTTATTTCTAAGGACAGCGCCCTCCACTAGCCGCGCTGTAGGCACTGTTTTAACAAGTCATCTACCCTTTGATGTAGCCGACTGGTTGCCTACTGGCACGCTACTTGTTTTTTGCCCGTTTCGAGTGGAGATAGCTTTCGATCGGATTGTCGTATCACGTGCCACTATCGTATCGCGAACAATGTCCAATCAGGAATATTTTAATACGTTGATTTTTATTTATGGGGTCATGCTAAACAAATGGTTTTTAAAAGTGAGTGTGATTCGGAAATCGAAGTAAGAGCTCGGATGGTGGAAACTTTCGACTCACTCAAATCGTACACAAGTGCGCTGCGAAGAGAACGTGAAAATTTAATAAAAAGGGGTCGAATGTCTATTTATGTTGGAGGTAGACATGTGAAACACGATCGCCGAGGTATGCAACAAGTTAATGTTTTAATAAACTCATACCTACTACAGTCGGTACTTACATTGCCAAAAGCACATAATACGAGTATTAACTAAATAATAATTGTTTCTTGATAAACAGAATCAGGTCAGAAATCAGGGTCATTAAGCGTATATACCTACAATACAATATCAGCTGATACCTACGCGTAGGCATAACGTAGGTTTCTTTAGTCATAAGTTCGTTTGGCGACATGCGACAAAGTACCGCCTCGCACAGGTGGCTTCTTTGATACGAAACTGTAGGTGAACTTTGTCGAGCGATGGTTATTTTAATTATTTAAATTAAGTATATTCATTGGGGAAAAATAATAATCTCGTATCCATTCAATGATTATAGGATTTGTGTAAGCAGTACGATACCAAATAATACCTTTCAGGATCGGACAGGGTTTTTGTTACATGCTGTATAACATATTGATTTTGAGATTTAGTTTTTTTTTCAAAATGCTCATCACTCATTATCTTTCCAACGAACTTATTGTGTATAAAGTATTTACAATACTGCAATTGGCGGGGTTTGAAATCTGGACTAATCTCATTCACCAGCTTACACCATGCAAAGTTCACAAACCAATGCTACTAAGGGAAACATAACTAACAGAACGCTCCTTGTCAGCGTTATCTTTGAGGTCGACAGTCAAAACATGGCCCAAGTATGTAAACCCTATCCAATGAAACCCAATTGAGTTTGATCGGAGGTTTGCTTTTCGGGCATCACACTCTAACGGTCTCGAAGATCATACATACAAGAGCCAGTCTCTTCTTTACATTACACAAAAAACCGTGACCATATTTTTCGCATCCTTGTAACAACTTCCTCAAGCCGCAGACCGAAGCGCTCATCAGCACCATTTCGTCAGCATAACTTAGATAATTGACACATGTGCCGTCAATGTGACAGCCGACATGCTGACTGCTGAGCGCCAAGATCAGCTCGTTAATATACAAATTAAACAGGGTAGGAGATGTTAAGCCACACTGCCTGACTCCGCTTTCAAGCTGATACACATCCGACATTGTTCCCTCCCACCTAACACTATTACACTGGTGCGCCTACCAGTACTGGAACTTGCTGATGAGTTCCGCAACCAATCTAAGCTCTTCAGCTTGCTCCACAGCAGGTCATACACCACCAAGTCGAAAATCTTGGAAAGATCAAGGAAGTACGCGTACACTGGTGTTTTACGATCTGTGTAGTACTTGATGGTATGCTTTAGGCACAGAATTGCTCATTCAGTGGACAGCCGGCGACGAAACCCGAACTGGTTTTAGTGCAGTGTTTCCGATCTATTTAACTGAGCGATAAGCAAACCGTTAAACACTTTAGCAGTCACAGTGGCAAGAGAAAAAGGCCTGTAGTGACTCTTATCTGTAAGGTCACCAGATTTAATCTTCACTACAGGCTCTACCACTGTTTTCATAAAGCCGACTGGCAAGTAGGAATGGCTCACGCACAGCGAGTAAAACATAGCCAAGACCCAATGTGACGTCCGGCGTGCTGAAGGTGCTCAATGCTGAGCCCATCATGACCCGGGGACATATCTCTCGAGATAAGCCTTTTGACTTTGGTTACATCCTTCGCCCGAAGGGCAGATCCCACCTCCCGACTATTTACGTCATCATTAAGTAACTCCGTCGCTGTACCCAAAGGAGGCTTAACCGAAAAATGTCTCTTTAAAAGATTCGCAATCTCCTTCGGGTCATTAATACCATCGATACTCACAGGAAGGCCGGGGCATAAGTTTTCTTTTTAGCCGAAAAGTACCCAGTAGAAATTGAAAGAACTCAGAGCTATACTGAAAGTCGTATTTTCGACCGTAACGGTACCCCACTGAGCAGCTACATTCTGTCAGCGCGCGCACCTAAAAGGGTGGGATCCTGGTATCCTGTCTCCCACAATATATCTATTAACTTAGCTGATTTATGTATCTCTCTCGAATCTGACCAATGTAAATTACTTTATGTAAATTGTGTTGAGAAAATAAAGTTGACTGATTGATTGAAATGACCAACATTCATCAATTAATTTTAGCGAATTGATAGCGACTGCGTCTCGTGCTTGGTTAATCAGACTATAATATTCCCACTGCTGGGGCACAGGCCCCCTCCAGGAGGGCGTGGGCTGTAATCTACCACGCGCGCCAAGTGCGGGTTGGTAGATGTCACATGTCTTCCAATGTTTGGTTCTAGGACAAGCCGGTTTCCTCACCATGTTTTGAGAGCAGCGGTGATCGAATCCACGACCTACATCTCGTAAGTCGGGGCCGTTACCTCTGGCCACCACTGATCTCTTGTGCTGCTTGTGTTTACCACACAAATATCTGTAGGACTATGTTCTTGAGTGATATTATGTTGTAAAAGCTCTGTCTACAAGGGTAACATGACCAGTTAACTGCAGTAAACTGTTATAGTCACTGTACCCAATAGCCTACGTAGGTAGGTATTCCTACCTTTTAGTAGTATGTTGTAAGTCTTACTAAAACTTGATGTTTACATCTTATTTGTTCATGAAACTCTGCGAACGAGCTGTAACATTAATTGCCTAAATAAGCATTATGCATAATCATTATGCCCACTCCTATAAATGCGTAGAAAGTACGGAGCTGTAAACTTATTCCAATTCAAGTCAAAGTCAAAGCATTTATTTCAAATAGGCACTTAAAAGCACTTTAGAACGTCAACATTTACATTTCAATAAAATTGATTATTGGCGCCCCTTCCAAAAGGTAGTTTCTTATGAAGAAGAAGGGCCAAGAAACTCCACCGTTACTCTTTTAAAATTTTTAACAATATTTTATATGCATTAACTATATTTTTAAATGTGAAGATGAATGAAGAAGACGATGCTCCAAGAATTAAAATACCATACCACAGTAGGTAAAAATAACCTCTATTAAAGCAGACAGATAAGTCGAAAACGTGATAGGTACAGTAGCGCTCATAAGTCCATAAACAAACTCACAAAGCAATAGATTGACGTTTCGGTTTCACTTACGACCTTCTTCTATATGTTGTTTCTAATAGACCCGCACACACACTCACATTGTCTGAAATTGATAGTAGTTCATAATTCTAACTAACTTAATAGCAGGGCGACGTCTGAATTGTCCATACAAACGTAATACCTAAACCATTTGCAATTTAAGCATATTTCCACCATATTATGCTTATATTCGGATTAAAACAGTGTTTATCCAGATTCCTACATCTTTATTTTTTCAAAATACTTACCTAAAATGAAGTTTAAGCTAATTGCATTTCGCATTTTTTTAACAGCGTAATTGACATGTTTTCTTAACGTTTTTTCTGTACCATTAACAACAATATCTGTAATGTTTTTGTATTAGAAACATAGCTTATATTATCTGCAACTCAAATAGTCGAAAAAAAAAGTTTTCATTCATTATTTTTGGTATTGCGGAACACATCAAAATTTATCACAATTTTTCTTATCTAGTAGTGCTATCGCGTCAAGCAAATTTCAATGTGTGCGTGGTCGTACTGCTCAGGGTAGTAGGCGTGTATCGCTCGGACAATCACACACATTACCGTAACGTTTTGCTAGGTTGTTGTCAGGGTTGGACGAGTACTTTATTGTCCTGGGCGTGCGTATTTATTTGCTTTCTAAATTGTATTGTAATATTTCTGTCACTATTGACTTACAAACGCTGTGAATTTGGTGTTAGATTTGCCTTATATTTGGTATCGTGTAACCTAACCATTCTTACGAACTTTAGCTTTGCTTGCGGACTTATTATAAGTCCGTTAGACTTATTATTTACGATACTTTTTTCGATTTGGTTAGGTTGCCGATATGGACTCCGAACTATGTATTATTCTACCTTCTTAGTTACTAAGTGTTTTGCATAGACACCCCCAAGCAATAGGTCGGTAATCTATCAATTTTTTATTTTTAATATGTATCTTTTTAAGGAGTCGAAGTATTGCGTTCATTTTATACATCGACTGAAAGCATTTTCTTTGTGTAATTCAATTACGATGTCAACATTAATTTATGTGTGAGAAATACTTTGCACATTAAGAAAATACTTATTACAAAAATAAAACAAGTAAATTGTATTAGTAATACGTGTGTTGATACGTAACATAACAATCCGGACTTTTCTAACGCATCTTACTAGCTTCCGCCCGCGGCTTCGCCCATGTGGAGTGTTGATGAAAATTAGCCTATGTACTTCCCCAGGCTTCAAACACAGTTCAGCGGATTAGCCGTGAAACATCACAGCCCCGCACTGCGCGCGGTGTCCGCCGTTTGGATAGTGGTTGAACAATCCGTCCAAATTAATAAGTGTAAAAGACAAAGTTTATCTACATCAAACACAAAAAGCGATAAAGGTATTAATTTTGATGAGAATTAACTAAATATTTTAAAAAGTGTATTGTAATAACAAAAAAGCAATTCATTTATAGCTCACTGTTTGGCCAATAATATCTTCCACATAAAATGTAGATGTATGCTGTCACGGACTTTTATTTAGAATTGTTTATGACAAACAACCCCATGTTACATTATCATCGTTTACTACGTCTACACGAACACGATACGGCTTAGGCAGCGCACGACAAGATAGCTCTCAGAGGGCTGGATTTTTTCCGACTTACTTTATACTTATCATTATATTATGTACAAGTAACACAACCTTTATAAATTATAGTCTATGTGTTATTCTGATTTATAAGCTATATTACTGTAAAGTTTCTTGGTTTGAGTTTCACACTACTAGGTACCTAAGTATATTTTGTACAAATTATTGTTTACCTACCTATCTAACTATCTATGAAGCTTTGTTTGTTTCGTTTCTTTAGTGGTCTAAAGAAACGTTCGCACGGACGTAAATATCTCGAGGTGGGATTTTATCGCGTAGTGCATTTTCAACTCTCGGTGTTGAACCAAACATTGAGAATTCCAACAGAGTGCTGCACACTGTTGGATTTTCAACTCTCGGCGCTGAGCAGTGCGTTGAAGATCCAGTGCGCGAAAAAATTAGCCCGAGGACACTGCTCCTCTTTATTGGTACTGTTCTTCATCGTTTTAAATAGATGAATAAATATTAACAATGGTAATAGCAATATTTATGAAGAACATAACAAAATAAGTATTTATTCAAAATCCTTTATTTTTATTGTTCTTAGCCCAGGACGATGTTATTGATGTACTCATATCGCGTAAATAGGTATAAATTATTGGAATATTTTTTATTTGACACTTTTTTAATTTGACTTGTAGTCATTATTTAGACATTTAGCAAAAAAATATGTTTAGTAAAAGTAATAAGTACAAAAATAAGACAGAAGTATCCTTAGTTTTTTTAAAGAGGAGACCAAGGGAATAAATTAACTTATACGGGCTTAAAATTAACAAAGAAAATATCCCTATCATGTGTATTAACCCGACGTACAACGTCGGCCGGTTCCACCTAAGACCGCGCTCGATAACGATGTATAAGTACCATAAGATAAGTAGTACTACTTATCTTATGGTACTTATACATCTACTTATATAATTTATTAAAGAACACCAACAGCATACAGGTACTTTTCTTGATTTTCTCTACAAGGCCTTGATGTCGAAATGTTCTTATATGTTGAGATACCGGCATTGTAAAGAAATTTCCAAAAAAACGCATTACTAGTCTGTAGATTTACATACGATTCCCCAAAGTCGTCAACAAAAACAAAGCAAATCATGAACATACCTAATTACTAATAGATAGAAATATCTTCCTAGTCGTTATGAATGAAAGGTAGGTACAGTAAGTACAGTACAGCTTATAATAGCTATCTATCTACTCACACAGACACACACAGACGGCTGCGCACCGCGTCCCTCGCTACTTTATTTTGTCAAACAGAGATAGCAATATTCCGAACAAATTTTGTACTGGCCTCGAATTCCTATTGCGTGGTTTGTCGGCCCCTTAACATATGGCATGATAGCTTAGTCGTTACCGTGCTTGTGCTTAAGAGCGATAATGGCGAGCCCTGAGTTTGAATCTCACCGCCGCCGCCGCCTGCGTATTAAGCTTGATGTTATTTTCAAATAATAACATATACATAATCAGCCTATAACGTTCCCACTGCTGGGACACAGGCCTTCTCTCTATGAGAGGTAGTGAGCCGTAATCCACCACGCGGGCTCAGGGCGGGTTGGTAGATGTTACATGTCTTCGAATTTTTGGTTCTAGGACATGCCGGTTTCCTCACGATGTTTTCCTTCACCGTTTTGAGAGCAGTGGTGATTAAATTATTTACACAAAGTAAAGCGCCTGCTTGGGTTCGAACTCACGACCTATAACTCGTAAGTCGGGACCGTTACCACTGGGCCACCACTCGATTAAGAATTCGTTCCGACTATTCACCTAATTGGGATGATGACAGTTTTTTTTTTATTTTTGTCACAGAAGACTGTTTGTTTCCAAGTAGCGCAAAATATAATTAAAAAAGTGTAAAAGCTTAAAAATTTCCAAGTTATAAACGTTTTAAGATAACTGTTAGACAAGGACAGCACTATCGTAGAAGTGTCGTCACGACTATGCAACTTCATACTAGCGCCGTACATTGTCAGTACCGCGCGATAGGGACGGCAATAATCCCCACCAAAAACTTTTAAAGCGTCTATCTTCTTCAAAGGACACGACCGGAATTTCATTAGAGCTGTGTCCTCACAAAAAAAATTCATGTACTCGTACATTGGGATACAGTACGTTATATTAAAGCTAACAGGTATGTCTTAATAATAGTTTAAGTTTTTTGACCAGAGTAGAAGCGAGAGATACTAGAAACAGGATAAAAAAGTCCCTAAACATTTTTAATAGCAATGATCAACGATTCCGAGTTTTATAGACGAAACAATACAATATCGTCAAAGGATAATATCTATTGACGACATTGTCGTAGCGTGTGTTCATTCACACCGATATTAGTGAATTTCTAATTCTATGAAAATGTAGGAAATACTCTCAATGTCGGTGTTCCATACATTTTGAATAAGTCAAAAATCTACAAAATATGGAGTAAAACTAATTCATCATAAAAGTGCGCCAAATTCAAATATATAATCACTATGGTAATAAATGCCACTCATTAGCAAATAAATGTATCTCGTATATTCGGTAACTGATGGGAACGTAATAATTGCGTTCTATAAGCAACATTACCTTAACAAGGCTACGAAATGTCTGGATCTCTTCAGTGGCAACTTATAAGCCCCTCGAGTTTGCAGTCATACGATTTATGTTGATGAGTCCATTATATTGCACTTTGTGTCGAGAGTCTGGTGATGCAGCCAAGAGGTGTATAGTGGAACTTTTCAGTGGCTTCTAGTAAACCCCTCCAGTTTGGGGTCATATGATTTGTTTCGACGAGTCCCATAGATTGGGCTTGATTGGTTATGATAGAGACAGAAGGTGGACAATGGAAATCTTCGTTTTCATTCATCATCATTTCAACCGAAAGACGTCCACTGTTGGACGCTGGCCAAAACCAAGCACCGCACTTCGACCGGTTCTGTGCTTCCCGCATCTAAGGGATTTCTGCGACCTTCACAAGGTCATCGGTCCAACTTGTGGGAGGCCTTCTAGCGCTACGTCTTTCGGTACGCGGTCGCCACTCCAGAACTTTTCGGCCCCATCGGCCATCTGTTCTGCAAACAATGTGCCCTGCCCACTCAACACACAAAAAGTCAAAGTCAAATAATTTATTTCAAATAGGCAATTAAAAGGAAACTTTGAACGTCAACATTTACAACAAAAAAAAATGAACTGATTCTAATTGTCCCTTCCAAAAGGTAGTTCCGTATGGAGAAGAACAGGCAAGAAACTCCACCGTTACTCTTTTAAAATGTTTTACAATATTTCGTACTTATACATGAATTATTTAATTACATGTGAAGAAGATGCACCTAAAATAAAATTACTGTACCACCATAGGTAAACAGAATTAAATATAAAGCAATAAAGTCAAAGTCAAAGTATTTATTTCAAAAAGGTACGTCAACATATACATTTAAATAGAACTGATTCTAGGCGCCCCGTCCAAAATGTAGTTTCGTATGGAAAAGAAGGGGCAAGAAACTCCAACGTTACTCTTTTTAAATGTTTAGCAATATTTTGTATACACTAATTATATTTTATATGTGAAGACGATGAACCAAGAATAAAAATACTATGCCACAATAAGTAAAAATAATTTGAAATAACGCAGACAGATAAATCAATCACGTCATGGCACATGTTGCTCACATATTTACAAACATTGCAAAAGTATATGATTTTCCTAAAGTATTAACTAGGAATAAGTCAGTGTGTGAGTAAAGTAAAAATAACAAATTATGCAATTCAATAAGCAACCAGTATGATTTTGTCTAGCCTCTAGATTGTCCTATGGATCAGGACCAGCATGTTTCCAAGCATTCTTATCTAGGATATAATCCTCTAATTACAATATGCTTGTTTACAAGCATATTACAATATGCTTTTTACATAGTGTACTTTTAACGTGAGTTTTAAAGAGTTTGAGTTTTTCTTTCATTTGATTGCAATATATCATAGGTTGTTTTGATATAACATTTAACACAAGTACCCCATAAAAGATGTATGCACTATAGATAGTCTGAAAACAGGTTGATCTATTTCATCTTTATTTCTATTGTTAAAATTATGTCTACCACTTATATTATTTATAAGATGCAGATTTTTTCTTAAGATACATAATATTTTCATAAATGAACTGGCAAGGTACAGTCCTTACATTAATCTTCTTAATTAGTTCCTGAGATTCGCGGTGACGTAGATGGCTCTGACAGCTCTCTTTTGCAAAATAAAAATGGATTCAATGTCAGCAGCCCGATCCCACAGTAAAATGTCATATGACACAATGCTTGGAAGTAGTAAATTAAACCAAACGCGCGGTTTCTATATCTGTTAACCATCTTATTTTTCTAACAGCATACGCAGCCGAGTTTGGTCGCCCCGCAATAGATGTTATATTGTAACTTCTTTCATAGCTTGATTGTAACTTCTCGTTTAGCGTGAAAAGTTTCACTATCCACCTCCTGGCTCTATCATCAGACTCTCGACACTAAGTGCAATATACTGGACTAATCAACATAAATCATATGGCTGCAAACTCGAGAGGCTTATTAGTAGCCACTGAATAAATCCACCATCCACCTTCTGGCTCCATCATCAGACCCTCGTTGCTTAAGGCAAATGTATTGGACTCGTCAAAACGAATCATATTAGCCCAAACTCGAGGAGTTCACTAATAGTCACTGAAGAGTTCCACTATCTAACTCCTGGCTACAAGATACCAAATTACAGTTTAACTACACTTATACATGCAAAGTTTCATTTCGATACGACAATTAGAAGTAGGTTATTGACTTCTAAGATTTATTTGTTAGTTAGTTACAAGTGAAAAAACGAGTAGGCGAGCAACGAGCAGCGAGTGCGCGATGGTGACGAGCGAATACTCGCCGGTGTGCGTATGTACCAAGCGTAGGTCTTACAGCAAGTGTTCTGCCCGCCGAGCGAGCGTCGCTGACGAGTTCTCTCTTTGATAGCTCTTTTCGCTGCGACAATCGAGTACTCGCCGGCGGTCGTGGTGTGAACAGTCAGCGATCAACTACCAGGCTTTAGTGGGTAATACATATGCATCTCTTTTACTAACACGGGACCTACAATCTTTTGTACGTTTCTTGAGCGATAAAATCGTTGATAGCTTGGCGGGTCCTCTTTGGCGACGGGACAGATGCCTTACTGGCACTATTTTGCTAACGTAGCTTGAAAAACTAGCGTCATTGTACCCGGTCATTAACCTTCAGTTTGTCTGCTAACCCCGGTTTGTGGCAGGTGTCCGCCTTTTATCACATGGTCAGCTTAAAGATCGTGATAACCTTATCTGCCTCTTATGCCCTGGTAATCATTTTGCTCACGAAAGCGAGTTAAATAACCACACAAATGTTGCAAATATCAACAATGAACAAGATTATTTTTATTTTATCAATTAGCGTTGTCAAGAAAGATTGAGTTTTTTTTTTAAGTAGGTGTATGTGTTGTCATTCAATTAGGACGGAATATGCAGCCAACACAATTAGACCGACTTTTGAGTTTTATCTTCAAAAATGAAAAATAATATAAAGTAATCTTTCAGAAACAGAGGCGTATATTTATGTAGAGTACCTACGTGCCACAGAACAAGATAAGTTAAATAGAGAAGCGCCTGTAAGGCACGTAAACGCAAAATGTACAGGTTATGCAGAATGCTCCCGTTTATTTCTTTTTGTTAAAAAAAACCTACGTATCTCTTGATTATTAATAGGTTTTGTTTTCTTTATGGACATAGCTTTAATATATAAATTAATAAGGTACCATAGATAAACTATAATAAATTATTATAAAAAGTAATATCCTAACCTAACTATAACTTTATTAACATACTAAAATATGTCTTCGAAAAATTCCTTCGCATCGCTGTCGACTAGTAACGTACCTAACAGACTGGCGACAATGTCACTTTGTATGGAAATACTTAGCCTCTGGTCAAGGTAAAAGCCGGTAAGTGTCAACCAGTCGTTTGGAGATTTCGTTGAACAAACCATGAGCACTCACACAACCCCACACGGCTCGAAAATATAATTACCGATAGGGTTATTACCCTTTCGCCGCTTGATGTTTTACAAGGTCTACTTACCTTCCATACAAATAAAGACATGCTTCTGGTCTCTTGCCATCGTCACATGTCAAGCCATTGGGTTCTAATACAGCTCGAACACCGACGGTTGAGAGCTCGTCGAATGATTTCATTAATGTTCGCGTGCCGCGCTAAGCGACCCGTGCTTCGAATGCAAGACACGCCGTGGTGTCTGAGGCTGTTGACAACTTCGACGCGCAGGGAACCAGCGAGGCGGAAAGTAGTGTCGTCAAACAAAATGCCTGTGTACGACGACCATTAGGTACCTGAAGAATTAACAATAATAAAATAAAATACATTTATATCGAATCAACTATAAAACTACTGCGCTGAACAGGAAGCTTATACAATCAACTCAACCCGATAGGGCAGATAAACCTTTTCAAAGTTGCTCCACAGTTTTCTCAAAGTTCCCAAAATTTATCCAGACAGGAAAAAAGAATGCAAAACCAAATTCCTTTTTTAACCATCATTCTAAAAGTATAAGGAATCCTACCGTTATATCGACTTCATTATGATTCCCCGCACACGATTCAAACGTAATATATCTCGCGACAAAGTTCTGCTGCGTTTGCATATAGCATTGTATTAGACTGTTATAAACTTTGATAGCTTTGCCAGTTCTGTACGCAGTCACAATGCTTAAAGTTGGACGTGGCAGACGCAATCTCAGGAACAAGCTGACTCTTGTTTCCGTAAATTTCAGCCGCGGCCTTTGAAATTAGCTTTGTTTTGTATGTCTAGTAAGATTGTGTAGCGTTTTGATTAGAGTCATGTTTCCAATTAAATTAAAGAATATTTAAAACTCTTAGAAAAAGTTAACTTTGTAAAAAAGGATATTACAAATTAGCAATTAGCAGCATGTTTCCAAGATAAGAATGCTTGGAAACATGCTGGTCCAGCTCCATAGTACAATCCAGGGTCCAGACAAAGTCAAACTGGTTGTTAAAATGTTAATTTTTTTTTTCATTGATTAATATTCTGTGATTACTTAACTCACACACTGAATTATTACTTGTTATAATTTTATACAAATCTTATACGTTTACAATGTTTGTAAATATGTGAGCACCATGTATACATGACATAATTAACTTATCTGTCATTGCCATCGATCACTAATAAAGAACTTTCTTTCTTGTGTTCTTTTATTAGTGATCGATGGTCATTGCTTAAGTTTTCATCCTTACTTCTACTGTGGTATAATAATTTTAATCTACATGCATCGTCTTCGCATAATTATAAAGTTAATGCCTACGAAATATTGTGAAACATTTGGAAAGTTACACTTACAAAATGTTTCACAATATTTTTTTGTGTAGTTTCTTGCTCATTCTTTTCCATACGAACTACCTTTTGGAAAAGGCCACTAGAATCAGTTCTACTTTAATGTAAATGTTGACGTTCAAACGTGCCTTGTATGTGCCCATTTAAAATAAATGTATTGATTTGTGAACTTTGAAATGTGTTCGGTATTTTTTCTAGTATACAACAAAAACAGACCCCTGGACTGCTTTTGTTGTATTGATTAATTTAGTATTTGTTGTGACTAAGCTAGCCGTAGCCAGCCTTCGATTAGGTATAAGTTTATACCAACCCAAGCAAACAACGTCATTCATAGCCGAGTTTTATAGTTCAGGATATTTACTTATGTATATGTAGTTTTCTCCAATGCACGATCATGTTTGTATATACATTTTGATTGCTCTGTTACATCCTACATTCATAATATTTAAAAAAAATCGAAGAAAGTGTGAGTCTTTACGCCTAAAGTTACTACTAAATAATTCTTAAGGAATTTAATTACATTTATGCCGACATTATATTCACCCGGTACATACTCTTACGTAAAGAACAGTTTCTAAATTAAGTCACTTCCAGTCTTCCTTTTTTCTATCGGCCGGGAATAGTTAGCAAAGTTTCTAAGACAAATAGAATATAAAGCAGTTTTTCGCGTGTGCGCCGCCTATCAATCATCTAGAACGATGTTTTCGAAGTGCCCCAAGTCTATACAAGTATTTTTTGCTAAAAGAATTGCCGCCAGAGATCCTTGGTTAAGAAAATCAACAGCAGTGTCCCATGCCATGTCTTTGTTCCATGTCACTCTTTTTATGAGGCATTTATCTTCAGCTCTGCTTTAAAACGAAAGTTATGCGGATGGCAAAAGTGAAATTGGGACGGAACAAAGATAACCGAGGAGCTGACGAGGTTGCCAGAATCCACTGGATGTGAAAAGCACAGGACCGGTTATAGTTACGACACTTGAGGGATGCCTTGGTTGAGAAGTGGACATCTTTCAGCTGAAATGGTGATGATTATGATACATATATATTGAATGTGTTTGTAAAGAAAGATAAAGAATATTTCCATTTTTGTACGGAACTCTTATTAAATAAGTTGGCAAGTATTGCTTAAGTGCCGACGCTGTACCTCCCGGGGCTTTGTTTAGTTTCTTTTAGTCTAATTCACTTTCGGTCGTCCCTGGGCAAACATTCATCATAATTCTTATTGTACAGTATACTTATAATTAAATAGTAGGTGGGAGAAAAAAGACTACGGGCCAGTACGAAAAACTAAAATTACTCTTAAAATAATAGCCTAGCGGCATGAATGAAACTGTATGTTGTAGATAATAATTTGCCAGTAACAAAGCAACAGCAAATGATGGAAACATTCTTATTTTAATTGTCAAAATTACAAAAATAATGCAAAATATAAACATGTTTTGGTGGTACCTCGAACATACAACACGATCTCGAACTTTCAATAATAAAAAAAAATTGTATTGTCTCCAACTTCTCTTCTCACAGCTACCAGGCAATTTGTTATGCTGTATATGCGATCTTGCGGGATATTGGTCCATTCGTCCGCTAAAGCGTGTTTCAGATCTCTTAGTGTAGCTGGCGTGGGGTGTCAATTTTTTACTCATCTCCCAAGCTCGTCCAAAGCGTTTTCAGTTGGATTCAGGTCCGGGCTTCTCGCAGACCAGTCCATGCTAGTGATGCCAACGTCCTGAAAATACTCATTTACAATTTTGGCTGTATTTGGAATGGCTTTGTCATGCATGAAAATTGAATTTTCACCCATATTAATTAAACATGGGCCCACACGCTCATAAAAAATTTGTATCACATATCTTGCACTAGTTAGCGTACCATTTTCTATCAGCACTAACTCCTTGCGATTTATGAAGAGAATCCAGCCCAACCATAACAGATCCACCGCCGAACAGCACTTTTTCCTAAAAACAAGCTGAAATAAAACCTTCCCCTGACCGTAGGTAGACTCTCCGCCCATCATGTGCATACATCATAAATCTGGATTCATCAGCCCACTCTTTGTCCCTGGCCCAAAAACAAACTCGTGCTTTTGAGTCTCCTCATTGTGCGTTTCGCGGGTGAAACGTAATCTTACTACCCGATGTTCCCTTTCAAGTTTTGGACCATTTGCGGGTCTATGTGGTGTCAAATTAACTTCAAAGAGCCACTGCCATACAGTTAGCTCGCTTACGTCGTCTCTACGGGTCACCCGAGGTGAATTTGTTACTTCATCTGCCGTAAGGTGCCGATTTCAGAGCGTGGTCGTAACAATAAATCGATCCTCTCGAGCCGTAGTACATCTTGGTCTGCCGGTTCCTGGGCTTCTTAGATTTTGCCCAGTTGCTCGGAAACGTTGGATGACTCTCTGCTCTAGAGAATGGGACACGCCTATTACAACGGGTGCTGGCACGCGAACTAAGATAAAGATATAAATACCTATATATTTTATTTCTTACACTCATTAATTTACATTTATTATATATTATTTTATTGATTATATATTTCTGTATCGGCCCGTGACATCACAGTGGGCCCTATCAGAATACCAGCGCTGTGACACATATTTTTAAGTGTCGTAACATTATGCTGCGGTAGCCTCGTACAGGACTGTGTATTTGGTAACAATTTACTTTTGTTTTGTTAATTTTTATGTTTTTATGAGTGTGTTTAGTTCACTTTATGATACTGCGTATCACACTACATACTGCATAATACGTGCGAGTCCTAATAAATACTTTTTTTTTTCATGCTGTACTTCGCTGACTTCTGCCTTCTTCTAACAAAATGAAGATATGTGTACATTCTTCTTGTGTTACCGACATGATGGTAATTTAATAACGATGGTGAAAGACAAAAAAAAATATATTTCCAAATTCGAGGTATTTTTTTTTTTCGTCCGTTATGATGTTATTTCATACGATATTAAAATTATGTTTAATGATTGATTTTCGGCATCGACCCATATTATTTGACTGCAAGTGTAAAGTAGAATGGAGTTTTTATTCTTTATGTGGCTTGTAACTTTTTACTATCAAATCTAATCTAATTTTTATGCATTTATTAATAAATACCGAGATTCTTAACTGTATACTAAATGTGCCATTTTTTTTTGAATCGTAATCACGATATCACAGTTTCTCGTTGATACTATACGATGCTACTATCACATATGCTCACACACACACACACACACAACCCTACATTTATTCACCTCACCACACAGTTAAACGTTTTTATTTTGTGTTTTCTTTACGTCCATGATATCCTGTTTTCTTTTACGCCATTTGGTCATTGTTAAAACGTCCTGATTTAGTATAATATGGCTTTGTTTGTTACGAAGAATCACTCACTTCTAAGACACAGGCACATACACCTAGTTTAGGAGTCAGAGTATTAAAATTATTGTGACCTTGCTATAAGCCTTATTTGCTCTTAGTCTTTGAATATTGTTATGTGATGGCTTTTGGTGAAACAAATAATTAAAATTAAATTCATAAAAATAATTTACTCAGTTCCAGAACTAAATATTTAATTAAAAACATTAATTTTTTATATGCAGGGTGGCAGGGACAACGTCGCACAAACTAAAACCATGAATTCGGCACATGATTCTAAACTCTCTAGCGTAGTAATTTTACGTAATTCATCAAAAAAAAAAGTTCTACCAGAAAAGAGGAATTGCAATTCAACATTTTCGTGCCTAAATCTTACGGCATAACTATGTACTATTTATGGTATTCATTTAATTCTTTCTCGTTGTTTACTGTGTAATTAATATTAAATAATAATCAATTACATTTTCAGGAGCACATCTCAAGCAATGATTTTGTATGTTATTCATGTTGGACTGCAGCATGGAATGAAATTAAGTGTGAAGCCGTCTTTTGTGTGTTAGCTGTGGTAGCTCACTACGTCTAAGGGTTCTCCACGAGAAAATCGTTTAGGGGAAAATATTTCTAGACAAATTGCGCCACGTCAGGTCAGGTTTCAAATAAATTATTCATATATTTCAGTGTGTGGTATTTATATTTAGATTTATAATATTATCAAATAAATCTTTGTTATTCAAAAATCAGCCCAAAGATGTATAGCTTCATTCCCTCCCTGGACAAACATTATTATAAAAAAAGTTGGGACACTTTTTTGGCCTCTCCAGCTAAGCTAAATATACAACCTGTTTTTCTTTATATCCCATAACTCTAGGGCTATATTTTGTAGGTAAAAATAATACTAAAACTCAGAGAAAAGGTGGTCTAAAAATGCATAGTTTCGGAGATATCATAAATCATAATTAAATTAAGTCAAAAACTGTCACCAGTATAACGAATCTTTACTTTTCCGAGGTTGCCAATTTTGTTTGCTTACCGCACAAAATAGACTCTCGATGTGTCTAGGTATCAAAGTTTCATTGATAAATACGAGTAATTCATATTTATTCAAACCAATCATGCACATATAAAGCTAAGAAAATGCGACGTTGTCATATTTCATGTTAGGGGGCTTTACATTAATATTCGTGACGTTGTCGAAGTATTATGTTAGAAAAAAAAAAAAAAAATTATTGAAACATAATTCAAATGCCACTTGATTATTCGATATGGTCTCAATCATACCCTACAGTTATGGGATATCCAAAAAACAGGTTGTTTATGTTTTTTTTTTAAAGAACTATCAATGTGTAATTACTTTTTTATATTCTTGTTGACCTCACCAGCTCAGTTAAATATACTTTTGTTGGGAACTTTTGAAGCCCATGGGCCATCGCATTTTCATGTTTGTACGTATGGAGGTCGCAGTTTTTGTAAAGACCAATCCTAACTTATTTCCGACACTGGCCAATATAAGAACATGTAATAGCCCCTTGAGATCCCAATACAAGAACTTGCTGCATTCGGGTAATTACAAAACAACACTGTTAAGGAAAAGTATTATGACGATGGGATCTGTCATTTATAATAAAATACCTCATGGTTAGGATTATTCACTAAACATTTTTAAATCTAAGGTAACTGTACTACTTTTAGGCAAACGTTATTACTCTGAGAAAGACTTTCTAAATGATAAAAGTTTTTTCAGATTATGAGTGTAATAATTAATTGCAATTTTGACCATTTATGACTTATGTACCTGACTACGAGTAAATTACTTTAATATAATTATGTTTTGTTTTATTTGTATAATTTTTTATTAATGTAATAATTTGCACGCCGTAAGGTAGACTGTAGCCGATCTCATTAATTCATATACAACATCTTATACTTATACCTACATTCATAGCAAATAAAATTCTGATTCTGATTCTGATTCATACCGTTCACATAAAAAATGGCCAATTAAAATCAAAGAAGTACAAAGTTACGTTTAGCGACAGAAGTCGAATAGGTTATTATACTGTTACTTTTACGCATCATCTACATAATGATTAGAAATATTGCTTCACAGTATTTCATAACATAACATGACGCCTGAATTCCTCGAAGGACAGGGCAGAGGAGAATAGTACGCACGCACATTTCGCCAGTTTCGTTTAAGTTCTATGTATCACGGGGCGAGCCTATTTATACGGCATGCTGCATGAGTTGGTTATTTAACTAGAACCCTTCCACCAGCTTGGCTCCTACCACATGTCTGTGGGTGGAACTTTGCTGTGCTCAAGGTAAGAACCAGCCTATGACGATGGTTCGAATAACGAATGATGTCTGGATAAAAAGAAAATTAAACATCAAATGTTTTCAATCTGAATCTATATCTACACATACATAGTAATTAAATAGTAGTATTAATTTAATTTTGTCCCTGTTCCAAGACTTTTCAGGTTAAATTTGTTAAGAATTTTATTATCCTACAATTACCACAACGCTCATGCCGCCTGAGATACAGGTTTTATCCTAGTACAGGCATCCAACAATTTAGATAACTTTGTTAATTGTTTCTAAGATTTTTATGTTATACTTTACCAATTTAATTTCTGAAAAACATTTATTATTTACTTATTTTACAGTATAAAACAAAGTCCCGTTTCGTGTCTGTCGTAAATTTGGTTCTAAGCTTCTCAATGAAAATTGAGGCGGTTTTAAACATAATTTATACCATTTTATCCGGGAGGTTTACCTAAATTAATTTACACTGACGAGCAATATAAAAAACCCACTAAATTATCATAAAATATTTCCGAAACCACGCAAAATTGCTTCTTGAAGTGAAGATGCCTTTAAAAACACCAGACACGTGCGAGTTGAACTCGCCTGGACAGGATTCCGTACGATGATGTTACCCGCCAAAAAAAAAAAAATGTATAGTAGGTTGCCAAGACTTACATAACGCTTTCACTGTTAAAAGTAATCATATCTAATGAAGAGCCAAGCCCCTAATTCTACAAGGATTAATTCTACAAATTTTACATCTTGGTAAAAAATTTACGGCTAGTTATGGGCTTATGGTATGAAATTGAGTCACTGCTCTTTAATGTTGTGCCATGCAATAGTTAAATGGAACAGCCATGCCATACGTTTTTAGGGGTTTGGCTGTCCTGGTGGCGGAATGGCGAGTGAGGCTGCCACGCCCTACCCGGCGCCTCAGCACCATCGAGGCAATCCGGCCAGTGCTCGACCGCTGGCTCGGGAGAAGGCACGGCTCCCTGACGTTTCGGGCGACGCAGGTGCTCTCGGGGCATGGTTGCTTCGTGAAGTACCTGTGTCGCATAAACAGGGAGCCGGACGCCCGGTGTCACCACTGCGTCGACTGCCGGGAGGACACGGCGTGGCACACGCTGGCAGAGTGTGCCGCCTGGGAGGAGCCGCGCCGTGCCCTCATCACCGAAGTAGGCAACGACATGTCGCTGCCGGCCATCGTGAACGCGATGGTCGGCGGCGCAGAGTCCTGGGACGCAGTGGTCTCCTTTTGCGAAACAGTCATCTCGCAGAAGGAAGCTGCGGAAAGGGTAGGAGAGATTTCGACTCTCGACCCGGCCCGCAGCAGATGCACCGGGCGTCGTCGGAGGAGGGCGGACAACGCCCTCTTCCGGCCCTCCTAAATGGGTCCAGGGGCGACGGATTCGGGGACATCCGTCGCCCCCAACAACAGGACCCAAGAAGGCGGCGCGCGTAGTGTTTCGCGCGCACCGCTCACAGACGTTACGGGGGGAGTACACCACACTCCCCCCGCCCGAGATGGGGCTCGCGCAATGGGCCGGCACCAGCCGGGGTTGCGGAAGAATCCTTTTTTCCCGCGACCCCGACGTAGGTGTGAGATGGAACACCGGGGTGGTTTTTAGTCAGTAAGAGTCTGACAGACCCCTCCGCCCGCCCCAGGACGGAGGACATCCATGAGGATTTTCCAACAAACAAAAAAAAAACGGGTTTAGCTGCACATAAGATCTGATAACTTTTTAATAGTGAGAGCGCTATGTAAGTCTTGGCGACCTTCTTTACATGAAATGTTTGGTAGGATTTTACTTATTTCATGTTAAAATTTTACCCGACTATGCTAGGAGTAAGGGTTATGCCTCCTAGCATAGTCGGGTAAAAGGGTATTTCTTGCACGTCAGCAGTAACTTTCCTCAGACCCAACGAAAAAAAATTAGGTTAAAAAAACAAGCTTTTAACACGCACGAAAATTATAAAGTAATTGAATTGACTTGTATTAGTTCTTCTGATCCAATGATGTAATCAAAAGGCGTGGAGCACTTTGTTTAAGTTAAAAAAAAAGTAAACAAAACTAAAAAGCACTCCACGTTTTTTTTATTAAACGATTGTTTATAAAAGAAGAACTAATACTCGTACAAGTCAAATTTAATTATTTTTATAATTTTTTGCATGTGATAAAGCGTGTTTCTTATTTTTTTTTTTAACTACTTATTTTCATTTATACTTTTTAGTATAGTATATTCTTCATTTAGTTGATAAGTCTAAAGTGAACGAAATTATGACTTGAGTGGTTTACTAGGAGCCACTGAAGAGTTCCACTATCCACATCCTTGCTCCATCATCCGACCCTCCCTAATCTATTAAACTCGTCAAAACGAATTATGTTAACAAAACTCCACAGATTTACTATCAGCCACTCAGAAGTTCAACTATCCACCCTCTGACTCCATCATCAGACCCTTGACATCAAGTTCAATATAATGTACTCATCAAAACGAATCATATGATTAAAAACTCGAGGGGTTTACTTGTAGCCACTGAAGAGTTCCACTATTCACCACCTGGCTTCATCATCAGATTAACTGCGAGATACTAAATTAAGGCAGGTCAATAAGTCCGTGAATTTGGGATAAAACACAGATTTTTTGATAAATAAATGTTTTATTTTTCACCGTAGTAGTCTCCCTTGAGCTCTATACACTTTGTCCAACGCTTCTCCAATTGTTTTATCCCTTCCAAAAAATATGATTTGTCGAGGTCCTCAAAATAGGCCTTGTTTGCGAGATAACTTCATCATTGGAGTCAAATCTTTTTGCACCAAGCCATTTCTTCAGGTTTGGGAACAAGAAGTAGTCACTCGGAGCCAAATCTGGAGAATAGGGCGGATGAGGGAGCAATTCATAGCCCAATTCATGGATTTGGCCATGGCAACTGCACATGTGTGCACCCTTGCATTGTCTTGGTGGAAAAGAACTTTTTTCTTGGCCAAATGAGGTCGGTTTTTTTTCAAATCGTCATTGAATCGGTCCAATAAGTTGGCATAATATTCCCCATTGATTGTTCTTCCCTTTTGAAGGTAGTCAATGTGGATTATCCCGTTGCATCCCAAAAAACCGTCGCCATAACTTTATTGGCTGACAAACCCACCTTGGCCTTCTTTGGCGCCGATTCACCCTTAGAAACCCACTGTTTTGACTGTTGTTTGGTCTCTTGGTGTGTTGTGATGGATCCATGTTTCGTCCACGGTTACAAAACGGCGCAAAAACTCCTCCATATTGCGATTAAACAACGCCAAACCTTCCTGTGAAGTTGTTACACGATTGCGTTTGTGGTCGACTGTGAGCAAACGCGGCACCCATCTTGCGGAAAGCTTTCTCATCCCCAAGTGATCATTCAAAATTGAAACCACTGACCCATGCGAGATCCCTACGGCTTCCACAATCTCATGCACTTTCAATCTTCGGTCGGCCAAAACCATATCGTGAATTTTTTCGATTGTTTCTGGTGAAGAGACCTCAACTGGGCGTCCAGGACGTTCGGCATCTTCAGTGCTTGTACGGCCACAACGAAATTCAGTAAACCACTTTTTTACCATTGAAATCGGTGGTGCAGAGTCCCCATAGTATTTATCAAGCTTAGCCTTGGTCTCGGTAATTGTTTTGTTTCGCAAAAAATAATGCTTAATAAGCACACGAAATTCACTTTTTCCCATTTTTTCCTCAAATTACTGGGTAGTCTGATAAAGATACAAACTAACACAAACTAACTGACGCAGCAAGTTCAAATTTTGACAGGATTCAACTGACAGATGCCTGTTGACAGGAGTAGTGTTGCTTTTTCAGTAAAGAGGTCAGAAATTCAAAAAGTCACGGACTTATTGACCCGCCCTCGTATAGTTTTGTTATCCGAATTACATACAAATACATAATTTGATACGACAATCAGAAGTAAGTCAAAAGTTACTTCTAAGATTTTATTACAAACGTTAGTTACAAAGGAAGCTAAAAACGTGTTATAAAGAGTTTCGTTTGTTGTTTGTGTATTATATGTTTATGAATTGGAGCTCTCTAGCATTGTCCAGGCCGCAGATATGAGGGTACGAAACAATATTAAAAGAATTACCATGTTATTAAAGACCACAGACTTCATAAAGGTTTTCTTTTAATCTGTATTTTTGGTAATGAACTCATTTCTGTATAAAAAAATGGTTTAGTAGTTTCGGAGATAAGGGGGGGGGGGGGGTTGGTCAATTTTCATAATTTTTTTTATATAACTTCAAAACTTTATTTATTTTTAAATTATACAAAACATATGTTTGAGACCCTCACAACAACCCTTTTCTCATTTGATATGTCACACGGTACAGTTTGCAAAACTATTCGTTTAATTTTCTGGTTTTCTCTATAAAAGTGACCCTTATATTCAAAATTCATTTATTTACGTTACCCAACCGTGTTTGGGTCACAGAAATTCATGTGTACCAAATTTCAACTAAATCAGTCTAATACTCGTAGATTCGGAGCAAATTTTCGGTGTCAGACGGACAGACAGACAGACACACGAGTGAGCCTATAAGGGCTCCGTTTTTCATTAGGACGTACGGAACCCTAAACATACCAAATAACAATATGTGTTTAAGAAGGAAAAAACAAAATTGGGCCCTAGAGGCAAAAACAATTAACTCTTAAATTGGGTTCTTCGTGGGTCGAAATTGAAATATATTTTTGTAACCGTTTAATATTTCGTACTGCCTTTTGCGTACTATCAGTACGTCTTCTACATGAGTTTGCATGCTGAATACCAGATTTTTCAGCATATGCTGAGGAATATTCTCCCATTCTTCATTTCGTGCATTTTTCAGGACATGAAGAAAATTTTTTGGCTTCTTACACGTCTACCAAGCTTGTCCTAGCCATGTTCGATAGTGTTTAGGTCAGGGCTTCTTGATGGATTCCCATATGGGTCTGGGCATCATCCTGCATAAGCAACGCATTGTCAGGTTCATTGAGAATTTCACAGCGGTCAGATTGCCATTTTCAATTGGCATTATCGCCGTGCTACCATCTGGTAAAACACCGGCCGATATACCGGCCGGTATAGAACCCCCCGTATGGGATTATTACTTTAAAAAAATGTTCCTGGGGTCTGCACTCTCGATGTCTCCCGTCATGATTATGCAACACGAATTTCGATTCATCAGAGAACATTACTCTGCCCCATTATTTCTCACCCCATTTGATGTGTTCACGGACTTATCTTAATCTTGCAACTTTATGATGCCGTTCGAGTGTTGGGCCGTTTGCTGGCCGGTTAACGATTACTTAAATGGCTTTTGTCACTGATTGGGTCCCTTCGGGTTTGGATAAGTTGTTGTTGGATCGCAACTTCCATCTGTTCTCGATTTGATAACATCGTTGACACAATGAATCGATCAACTCGGGCCTATGTGCACCTTGGCTTACCATTGCTTGGTGTTCTTAGCTGAAGTCTAATCTCCTTAAGCCTCCAAAGCACTTGTTGGACAGTATAATATCTTACATTCATTTGCCGTTTGTCTCTGGGATCTTTCCATTCGGAAAATTATGCTGACGAGCAATATTAAAAAAGCCACTTGCACACACAACACACAGACTCATTTGCATAGCACAGTAATCTCGACGTATTGACTTATAAGTGCGGTGACGCTGTGCAAAACATTACTCTCTTGTCCTAAGTGTCCATACACCTGCACTTCTTTAAATCCATCGACCGCCGCTGACACTGCCGTGTCTTTAAAACGTGGCCACACATACTGGGCCCAATTATTCTAAAAATAACCATAGACTAAAAAAGAAAAAGAAGTTCAAGGAAAATGTTAACAATTCAAATAGAATCCCCGCCACTAACGAGCTAAGTTAGTAAGTTGTCAATGTGTTCACTTTAGAGGTATCTAAACATAAATAATAGCTAACTATAGCTTTAATCCAAACAGTGTCAGCCACAGAACGTGGAAGAGGAATCTGTTGTGTCATCGCAACTAGTTCCCAAACTGTTCGAAGTTGAGAGAACTTCTAGCGGGAGGTTAGCTTTAGCTCAGTCGTTGACCTAAGTAAAGAATAACACTAACTAAAAGCGTATCTGTATAAATAATTGCGAAATTTATAAACTGATCTAATTAATAAAATAGTTGATTGATTAAACGCTGCAGTGTTTTTGCGTAATGATGCAAGTTTAGTTTACATGGACTTTATCGCCCCTGTCTTGTATTAACAGACTGTTGTCCGCATCTCCACGTCCAAAAGCGTATTATGCGTATGGGTTTATCGCCTTTGCTAAGAGATTATCGAATGAAGATTAATAAGTTTATCGAGGTATTCACCAGGGAATAACATCACAAACTATGGTCGGAACAAGGTGAGTGCAGGCAGGCCAAAGAAGCACTCCCTGCTATTGACGGCCTCCTCACGAAAACAGGTTCTCCGACTAACCAAATAACAGCTGCGTATAATTACGGCAGCTTTAACTGGCCACGGGGCTTTAATAAACACCTCTTTGTCATAGGAGTCACAGACAGTCCGCTGTGCAGGGCCTGCATGGAGGTGGATGAGACAGCAGCTCATGTGCTTCTACACTGCCCGGTGGTCGCCACATACAGGGCAACAAAGTACTTCGGCAACCCAAGTACCCTACGCGAGGCTGTCAGTAACACCGAATGATCTATTATCCCACCGTACGCAAAATACGCGCATTGTCGTGGAGTTGCGGACACCAGCCCGTATTGCCTATTAACTATTACCTATTGGATAAAATGGACAAAATGATATATTTATTTTATTCAACTGTCATTTTCTCTATTCTTTCGCCGGCAAAACTCGTTTCTATGGTAGTCATGCTATGTGTGATGTAGCTATAACATTCTAATCGAATTTAATTTTGTCAAATCAGACTTCTAGAGAATCGCCTGGCGTAGGAGGTAGGAATTGGACATAATTTGTATGCCGGTTTTTGTGCCTGGCTTGAGCGTAAGCGCATAAGGGCGATAATTGCCTGGCGAGTTTCGTCTAGGTACGCAAGGAAATTCTCTTTACGGTAGTCGCAGTCCTGTTTTGAAACTCTCCTATTGTTGTGTTCGTCAGCTATCAAAAAATAAAAGTCATTGATCCGTCTTGTATCAAAAGTCCCGAAACTGTAGCGATTGACTTGTGATACAAAACTGTCGCCAATACTGCTTTAATCGAGTTTCATAATACCAAACACTGAACGCAACGGAATAAGTAAGAAATACGTAAATTTGGGAATGACTGTGGTATTTTTTTAAAGCTTCTAAAATACATATTAAAACAATTTTCGTAGTGGTTATTTTTTTTCGAGATTACTTATGTTTTCAATATAAATTTCAATAAAAGAAAATGCTATGATTGTGTTTATTTTTTTAGCTTTAACTTATTTTCTTAGTATTATACCATTGATTAAGTTAACAGAATTTTAAACTTGTTACCAAGAAGTACAATTTCTTTCGGTTTTACCCTTGTAGCGTTGTGAAAAGTCAACGTTAAATAGTCGAGTGATGCTAATTATTATATATTTAGTGAGTTGAAACGAACATCACTAAAATCATGGAAAAATACTAATAATCTAAGAACACTGACACTCGGCGATTGCTACTTCCCAGTTTGCGCTTGCTACTTGAATCGGCATGCTGCTCCCAGCAGCGCGCTCATTGCGTAGCTGATCTGTGCGTTACTGGCGTCCTACGGCGTCACCTATCAACGCACACTAACTGCAGTCCCTTCGCATACCTTAGCGGCCGCGCGCTGGGCAACTGCGGCCACTACTGGAAGTCTCTCCGACGCCCAAGTGATGCAAGGACGGTACCCTTCCTAACTAAAGTGTGTTAGTGCTCAGAACAGCAACAGCGTCCTTACCAACGACCCAAACTTGCTACACGAAATATTTGAAGAGGTGCATCTATAGGTCGAACAGAAGCTATAGAAATAAACAAGAATTTTGTATCTAAGCATCTAATTTTAAAAATGTAATAATTTAATATTACTTAACACACATAAAAATACTGGCTCTTTCATATTTTGTAACATCCATTACGCTAGTTTCTACGAAAATACTATGTAGAAACTACTTTCATTGAAGCGGGCGAGGCCATGGCGGCCTTAGATGTCGAGTGGCTTTTATGAATGAACAAAAGAGACCCGACCCGCGGCGCCGCCGCCGGCGCCGCGCACGTGTGTTGCTTCAGTTGCCTCGCCCCGCGCCCGCCGCGCCGACCGCCGCCGTGTTCAGTCTCGCGCGAACTGCATGTTGCACTACACGCGGCTTAACTAACGTGAAACGCATCGCGCTTCGCGCTTCGGTTTTTGTAAAACTACGAGGAGAGAATTCAATATTGTACCTACTTAGATTTAGGTCGTTTTGTAATTTTAAATTCACATTTATTTTTATTGTAAGCGATAACTCTGTTATCAAAAAAAGACGAGATCGAGTTACGAAGTCTACCTACGTTGGTTTATTGTTAACATCATCACGCCTGCATTCTCCGTAGAGATAGGCAGAGTTGTATTGTCGAATGTTCTTTACAGTTCACCAGTGATATGTTAAACTGAGAGAACGGCACGCGCGCCACGCGCCACGCGGCTTCAGACGGATGGGCATCGCGCCTGCGCCTCTTCCCCGCCACGTCTTTCGTTCATAGAGCAGGCCGTAAAGGTTTTATGCAAAACATCTCAAGCAGTTTTAAATTATGATAACTACGTTAAAACAAAACATTTAGATAAAAAAAATTTTTTCGTTTCCATAGCTTCTATTCGACCTCTATAAAATATTTCGAGTATGAATAGATACACCTTATATATGTAAGCATTCTCTAATAAGTGTTTCCTTAACTACCTACCATAGAACGGTTTGCGCAGCTAACCTGCAAACCTTACACCCTCTTATCGGGAATTATCTAAGAAAACTGACACTCTGCTATTGCTACTTCCGCTGGCTTAGCGAATGGAGCTATTCCTTGACCTCAAGATTCTTTGCACCCCAACCTAGGGGTTCTACGTCCCGGCGTAGGACGGGGCTATCAGTTATCGCTTGCTACTTGAATCACGCTGTCGCTGTTCCGAACGGCGCGCTGAAGGCGATCTGTGCGCTACTGGCGTCCTACGTCGTCACCTATGAACGCACACTAACTGCGGCCCCTACGTAGGCCTTACCGGCCGCGTGCTGAGCATCTGCTGCCACTGGCACCGTCCTTGGATCACTTGGCAGTCTCTCCGCCGCCCAAGTGATCCAAGGACGGTACCCTTCCTAACTAAAGTGTGTTAGTGCTCAGAACAGAAACAGTGTCGTTGGTCGGAATGTAGCATATGCTGAGGAATATTCTCCCATTCTTCATTTCGTGCATTTTTCAGGACATGAAGAAAATTTTTTGGCTTCTTACACGTCTACCAAGCTTGTCCTAGCCATGTTCGATAGTGTTTAGGTCAGGGCTTCTTGATGGATTCCCATATGGGTCTGGGCATCATCCTGCATAAGCAACGCATTGTCAGGTTCATTGAGAATTTCACAGCGGTCAGATTGCCATTTTCAATTGGCATTATCGCCGTGCTACCATCTGGTAAAACACCGGCCGATATACCGGCCGGTATAGAACCCCCCGTATGGGATTATTACTTTAAAAAAATGTTCCTGGGGTCTGCACTCTCGATGTCTCCCGTCATGATTATGCAACACGAATTTCGATTCATCAGAGAACATTACTCTGCCCCATTATTTCTCACCCCATTTGATGTGTTCACGGACTTATCTTAATCTTGCAACTTTATGATGCCGTTCGAGTGTTGGGCCGTTTGCTGGCCGGTTAACGATTACTTAAATGGCTTTTGTCACTGATTGGGTCCCTTCGGGTTTGGATAAGTTGTTGTTGGATCGCAACTTCCATCTGTTCTCGATTTGATAACATCGTTGACACAATGAATCGATCAACTCGGGCCTATGTGCACCTTGGCTTACCATTGCTTGGTGTTCTTAGCTGAAGTCTAATCTCCTTAAGCCTCCAAAGCACTTGTTGGACAGTATAATATCTTACATTCATTTGCCGTTTGTCTCTGGGATCTTTCCATTCGGAAAATTATGCTGACGAGCAATATTAAAAAAGCCACTTGCACACACAACACACAGACTCATTTGCATAGCACAGTAATCTCGACGTATTGACTTATAAGTGCGGTGACGCTGTGCAAAACATTACTCTCTTGTCCTAAGTGTCCATACACCTGCACTTCTTTAAATCCATCGACCGCCGCTGACACTGCCGTGTCTTTAAAACGTGGCCACACATACTGGGCCCAATTATTCTAAAAATAACCATAGACTAAAAAAGAAAAAGAAGTTCAAGGAAAATGTTAACAATTCAAATAGAATCCCCGCCACTAACGAGCTAAGTTAGTAAGTTGTCAATGTGTTCACTTTAGAGGTATCTAAACATAAATAATAGCTAACTATAGCTTTAATCCAAACAGTGTCAGCCACAGAACGTGGAAGAGGAATCTGTTGTGTCATCGCAACTAGTTCCCAAACTGTTCGAAGTTGAGAGAACTTCTAGCGGGAGGTTAGCTTTAGCTCAGTCGTTGACCTAAGTAAAGAATAACACTAACTAAAAGCGTATCTGTATAAATAATTGCGAAATTTATAAACTGATCTAATTAATAAAATAGTTGATTGATTAAACGCTGCAGTGTTTTTGCGTAATGATGCAAGTTTAGTTTACATGGACTTTATCGCCCCTGTCTTGTATTAACAGACTGTTGTCCGCATCTCCACGTCCAAAAGCGTATTATGCGTATGGGTTTATCGCCTTTGCTAAGAGATTATCGAATGAAGATTAATAAGTTTATCGAGGTATTCACCAGGGAATAACATCACAAACTATGGTCGGAACAAGGTGAGTGCAGGCAGGCCAAAGAAGCACTCCCTGCTATTGACGGCCTCCTCACGAAAACAGGTTCTCCGACTAACCAAATAACAGCTGCGTATAATTACGGCAGCTTTAACTGGCCACGGGGCTTTAATAAACACCTCTTTGTCATAGGAGTCACAGACAGTCCGCTGTGCAGGGCCTGCATGGAGGTGGATGAGACAGCAGCTCATGTGCTTCTACACTGCCCGGTGGTCGCCACATACAGGGCAACAAAGTACTTCGGCAACCCAAGTACCCTACGCGAGGCTGTCAGTAACACCGAATGATCTATTATCCCACCGTACGCAAAATACGCGCATTGTCGTGGAGTTGCGGACACCAGCCCGTATTGCCTATTAACTATTACCTATTGGATAAAATGGACAAAATGATATATTTATTTTATTCAACTGTCATTTTCTCTATTCTTTCGCCGGCAAAACTCGTTTCTATGGTAGTCATGCTATGTGTGATGTAGCTATAACATTCTAATCGAATTTAATTTTGTCAAATCAGACTTCTAGAGAATCGCCTGGCGTAGGAGGTAGGAATTGGACATAATTTGTATGCCGGTTTTTGTGCCTGGCTTGAGCGTAAGCGCATAAGGGCGATAATTGCCTGGCGAGTTTCGTCTAGGTACGCAAGGAAATTCTCTTTACGGTAGTCGCAGTCCTGTTTTGAAACTCTCCTATTGTTGTGTTCGTCAGCTATCAAAAAATAAAAGTCATTGATCCGTCTTGTATCAAAAGTCCCGAAACTGTAGCGATTGACTTGTGATACAAAACTGTCGCCAATACTGCTTTAATCGAGTTTCATAATACCAAACACTGAACGCAACGGAATAAGTAAGAAATACGTAAATTTGGGAATGACTGTGGTATTTTTTTAAAGCTTCTAAAATACATATTAAAACAATTTTCGTAGTGGTTATTTTTTTTCGAGATTACTTATGTTTTCAATATAAATTTCAATAAAAGAAAATGCTATGATTGTGTTTATTTTTTTAGCTTTAACTTATTTTCTTAGTATTATACCATTGATTAAGTTAACAGAATTTTAAACTTGTTACCAAGAAGTACAATTTCTTTCGGTTTTACCCTTGTAGCGTTGTGAAAAGTCAACGTTAAATAGTCGAGTGATGCTAATTATTATATATTTAGTGAGTTGAAACGAACATCACTAAAATCATGGAAAAATACTAATAATCTAAGAACACTGACACTCGGCGATTGCTACTTCCCAGTTTGCGCTTGCTACTTGAATCGGCATGCTGCTCCCAGCAGCGCGCTCATTGCGTAGCTGATCTGTGCGTTACTGGCGTCCTACGGCGTCACCTATCAACGCACACTAACTGCAGTCCCTTCGCATACCTTAGCGGCCGCGCGCTGGGCAACTGCGGCCACTACTGGAAGTCTCTCCGACGCCCAAGTGATGCAAGGACGGTACCCTTCCTAACTAAAGTGTGTTAGTGCTCAGAACAGCAACAGCGTCCTTACCAACGACCCAAACTTGCTACACGAAATATTTGAAGAGGTGCATCTATAGGTCGAACAGAAGCTATAGAAATAAACAAGAATTTTGTATCTAAGCATCTAATTTTAAAAATGTAATAATTTAATATTACTTAACACACATAAAAATACTGGCTCTTTCATATTTTGTAACATCCATTACGCTAGTTTCTACGAAAATACTATGTAGAAACTACTTTCATTGAAGCGGGCGAGGCCATGGCGGCCTTAGATGTCGAGTGGCTTTTATGAATGAACAAAAGAGACCCGACCCGCGGCGCCGCCGCCGGCGCCGCGCACGTGTGTTGCTTCAGTTGCCTCGCCCCGCGCCCGCCGCGCCGACCGCCGCCGTGTTCAGTCTCGCGCGAACTGCATGTTGCACTACACGCGGCTTAACTAACGTGAAACGCATCGCGCTTCGCGCTTCGGTTTTTGTAAAACTACGAGGAGAGAATTCAATATTGTACCTACTTAGATTTAGGTCGTTTTGTAATTTTAAATTCACATTTATTTTTATTGTAAGCGATAACTCTGTTATCAAAAAAAGACGAGATCGAGTTACGAAGTCTACCTACGTTGGTTTATTGTTAACATCATCACGCCTGCATTCTCCGTAGAGATAGGCAGAGTTGTATTGTCGAATGTTCTTTACAGTTCACCAGTGATATGTTAAACTGAGAGAACGGCACGCGCGCCACGCGCCACGCGGCTTCAGACGGATGGGCATCGCGCCTGCGCCTCTTCCCCGCCACGTCTTTCGTTCATAGAGCAGGCCGTAAAGGTTTTATGCAAAACATCTCAAGCAGTTTTAAATTATGATAACTACGTTAAAACAAAACATTTAGATAAAAAAATTTTTTTCGTTTCCATAGCTTCTATTCGACCTCTATAAAATATTTCGAGTATGAATAGATACACCTTATATATGTAAGCATTCTCTAATAAGTGTTTCCTTAACTACCTACCATAGAACGGTTTGCGCAGCTAACCTGCAAACCTTACACCCTCTTATCGGGAATTATCTAAGAAAACTGACACTCTGCTATTGCTACTTCCGCTGGCTTAGCGAATGGAGCTATTCCTTGACCTCAAGATTCTTTGCACCCCAACCTAGGGGTTCTACGTCCCGGCGTAGGACGGGGCTATCAGTTATCGCTTGCTACTTGAATCACGCTGTCGCTGTTCCGAACGGCGCGCTGAAGGCGATCTGTGCGCTACTGGCGTCCTACGTCGTCACCTATGAACGCACACTAACTGCGGCCCCTACGTAGGCCTTACCGGCCGCGTGCTGAGCATCTGCTGCCACTGGCACCGTCCTTGGATCACTTGGCAGTCTCTCCGCCGCCCAAGTGATCCAAGGACGGTACCCTTCCTAACTAAAGTGTGTTAGTGCTCAGAACAGAAACAGTGTCGTTGGTCGGAATGTCGGTTTGTGTTTGTGCACTGTACTGGTGGCCCTACTGGTCTCCTGGATGAGAATTATGTGGTCATCGGGGTCGGTGAGGATATGCCTGGGACGGCGGAAATTGCGGCCTTGACAACCAGAGGGTTGCGGTGATTCGCAGCGGTATCGAAGAAACGCTTTGAGATGCGTTTCATAAACTGACGGATAGTATGAATTTTGAGGTCAACGTGGAGGATTTCGTTGCGAACGTACCAGGGTGAGCCTATTATCATACAGAGGAATTTGTTCTGGAGGGTCTGCATTCTATTGAAGCGATGGGGCTTGGCGTGTGCAAAGACTGCACTGGCATAGGTCATGATCGGGCGAATGCACGCTGTGTAAATACGCAATTTGCACTTTAGTGACAATTTGCTACGTGCATTTAGGACGAAGTGGAGTCTACCTAGCGCGAAGGCGGCGCAAGAACGAGCCGCCTTAATATGCTCTGAAAAGGAGAGGTGTTCGTCGAGCACCACACCTAGATATTTGGCACGCTTCTCCCAAGGGATCGGCTTGCCGAACATGGTGATCGGTCAAGGGGGCAGGGGCTATGACGCGGCTTCGTGAAGAGAACCGCTTGACTCTTGTCGGGATTGACTTTGATTCTCCACATTCTAAACCAAGCGCCAAGCTTGTTGACTTGAGTTTGGAGAGTGCGAGATATCGAGTATGGATCGCGGCCGGTGTAGTAGATGGCCGTGTCGTCTGCGAACAGAGCCAACTGCGCCTTACTACACTTAGGCATATCGCTGGTGAATAGCGTGAAAGTGAGAGGAGAAATCACAGAGCCCTGAGGGACTCCTGCGCGAATGGGGTGGGGGGAGCATCGATGCGATAACGGAAGGTGCGGTTCGACAAAAAGTCCCTTAAGATGAGCACGAGATGATCTGGCACACCGAGTTGGTACAACTTATATAATAAGCCGTTGTGCCAGACTTTGTCGAACGCGAGGCTTATAGATAAGCTTCTCATAGATTTTGGCTTGCCGAGCTTGGGGATACTGATGACGGAGGCTTCTTTAAATGCCTGTGGGAAGATGTCGTTGCTCAGAGCACCATTGAAGATGGTGGTCAATAGTTATCAGATGGGCAGGGAAAAGTTGGCTTTACGAGCCTTAAGACCCTTGACGAGGTCGTGCACTTCGTCTGGTGTGACGGGGGCAGCGGATACTCAGGAGGGAGGGAGGCTCTATGTTCGACTTCAGCGTCAAACTCAGAAAGGTGAGCTTGGTCTACTGGTTGAGAGTTAGGCGAGCATTGGGCTTCAAGACTGTCGGCTAGAAGTTCATATGCGTTACTTACAAGTTAGTTGTAAGTAACGCATATGGGCTTTGTTCGCGTCGCAGGGGAAGTTGCTGTAGGACGGACAGCCGCATTCTTCTCATTCACGTACATCGTCCGGCAACTTCCAGCGACGGTCCTCCGTCGCTAGAATTTCCCTTGAACAATCGTTCAGGACTGACTGTACGTGTTCTCTAAATGAGTCGATCGCGGCCGTCGTGTCAGTGATAGAGTCAAAATGATCGGGGATTGGGTCCAAGTGGGGGGATGTGTTGGATTTCAGGCGATCGCTTACTTTCCTCCAGTCCGTCACCATTTTGGTGAGAGGGGGTTGAGTCGAGTCGGACATACCTATGCGGGGAACAAGTATCATGACTACTGGACGGTGGTCAGAAAAGAGCTCTTGTACCACTCCTATAGAGTCCAACAGTAGGTTGATATTCTGTAGAAGCGCCACGTCGAGGACATCGGCGGAGTGGTTGGGATCGGGGGGAAAGTGGGTGGGAGTCATCGGCGAGATGACATCAAAGTTCTGAGAGGAGGAAAGGTTGTTGACAAATGTCTCCCTCTGGAAGAGGTCCTGGTGCTATTCTAGGAGGGATGTTTGGCGTTGAGATCACCTGCTACGATAACGGAGTCACTCAGGCCAAATAGGACTGAGAGATCTTCAGAAAGGAGTTGGAAATTCTCCGAAGTATTAATGGGGGGGAGAGAGGCCGATACTATGGTGATCGGTTGATGACCTGTTATGCCTAGCCGACAGCAAAACACTTCTAATCATGAAAATGGGGGAGAGTCAAAAGGAATGCAGTATAGCTCCTTTTTGTAATAGATGAGGGTGCCGCCCTTGTGGCAACGAGTCCTGTCATTACGAACTGTGCGATAGTTGGCAATTGACGGATTTCGGTAACTGGTCTTATGAAAGGTTTCCTGTACAAGGAGGATGTCGATACGGTGGTCACGGAGGAACTCGCCGATTTCAGCGCGTTGTCGCAGGATGCCATTGGCATTGAAATAACCTAGCTTTAAGAATTGGGGTTTGGTTCTCCCGAGAATTCCTTTATCCATGATTTGGATTAGGTTGGTTGGCGAATGACGTAAGGGCTTGCGTAATGTACGGATACGCATTGTACTATGTATTTTGGATCATAAAAAGCATTTCTGGCGGCAACAATTTCATTAGCCATTTTCCTGGCGCGAGGGGGAGGCCGTGAATGTGCTGGAGATAACATTGAAGGCGTCAAGAGGGATGGGGCCGACAATACGGGTGGCTGCGGGTTTGAGGGCGGGATGCTGAGGCTGCGAGAGCGGCTTGTTTGACGGGCACAGGTAAGCCTGGGGGCGCGTTGACTCGGATGCGGGGTCCATCAGAGGAGGGATGGGTGCAGGAACGGGTTTCGGAGCTAAGGCTGTAAAGGCCTGCTGGTGGTGGAGGTAATTCCAGGGCGAGGGTCTATGAGGACCAAGTAGCTCCGGGAATTGTGACAATGGCTGCGCGTAGGCGTAGTGAGAGCTTTTCCTCTGCTATCGCATTCGTCTGCACGCTTGGTCAGCTTGGGAGACGTTGACTTGGGAGCTTTTGGGCAACCCTGATAGTTTGCCTGATGACCTGATTGACCGCATAGCACACAGCTAGGCGGCTCTGTGCACAAGGTGCGGTCTTTAGTACTCTTGAGCACTCCACAGTGCCGTGCTCGCCCAGGCACTTGACGCACCTGGGTTTTGTGTGGCAGTGCATTTGCGTGTGCCCGAACAATTGACAGCGGTGACACTGTCCTATGATGCCCGTCTTAAAGGGTTTTTCTATCTGCAACCCTGTGAGGTTACAGACAGATTTGACATAAAAAATCGGATGGTGACCCTCAGTGGGATGACATACGATGAGAACCATGTCAACTGGTTCTCTGCCTCTGGCGCGATGCTTTGCGTCTGAAGGTCGGCTTTTATTTCCTCTGTGAAAATTTCCTCAGGGATCTTACGGATCACTACCCTAATCTGTCTGTCTTCGAGGAGGGCGTAGGTGTGGAAGGACACCCTCTTAGTCGGAGGGTTTTGGTGAGTTTTCTGTAGTCGTTTGACATAGGGACCGTCACTTTTATACCCTGTTGGGTTGACCTGGCGCTGGTGTAGCCGATTTTTAGTTCGGTGCACCATTTGGACACATCGGTCCATTTTCCCTTGTCCTGGATGAACACAGGAAGGGGAGAGGCATTCTTCTTAGCCGCAGTAGACGGCTGGGCAGCACCAGGGCTGAGAGGCCGTTCCAAAGGAGTGGATGAGGTTGAGACCGAAGCGGTCTGGGAGGGGGCAGTGGCGGATGGAGCCACAGGAGCGGAGGTGGATTGGACATGTGCCGGCTTTTTGGTCCTTGTGTCAGGACAATTTTTTCCTTTTATACTCCTCTTCTTTGATCCGAACGTCTTAAAGACGCCATCGTCGGAAGAGGGGGAGGAGCTCTGAGAGTCGCTCTCAGGATGAGGTGAGGTCGGGCGAGGTTTGCTGGTGTCCATATGGACCGCCGGTGGCGAGCAACTTGAAAGTTGCAACGATGAGGGCTCGAGGGCATCGCTGAAGGTAGCGATGTTTTCACTGACGGAGTCGTCAGAGGGACCGGGAGGGAATCGCTGGAGGGAGGACAGCAGGATGGGACAGGCTGGATCTGATTTGGATGATTATTATTATCTGGGGAATTTAAAGCTATAGGCTCAGCTACGGCGCAGGCTGGCACTTCGTCGAGCAAGGGTCGGGGGGGGGGGGGATTCAAAGTCTTAACTTCTTATATATCGGCGCTGAGTGTGGCGTCCGAGCGAATCAGGGGAGCATCACCATTTTTTTGCTAATGTAGCATCCTTTGTCTAGTTTGTCAATTTTAGTAATTCCGAATCTGGTTTCAAGCATTTGTTATTGTTAATTGTTTTTATATAAGTTACGTTTGTTTTCTTAGTTTGGTACCATTTTATTATTGTTAATGAGTGAAGAAGTGAGAATGGATCAACCTACAACCCTAAAAAGGCGATCTCGCGACTTTAAAAAGGCGCGTTCCAAATAAGCACTTTAAATAATTGTTAAATAAACGTAAGCCTTAATAAATTCAAATCTTTTATAAAGCGGAAATTATGCCAGAATGCCTATTATACTGTCAAAGGCTATATTGAGGACAAGAAGGCTTGGGATTGAGCTGCTCCAATAAGTTTACACAGATATTGTCGATGTTTAATTTGCTGTTAGACTTTTATTTTTGATTTTTTTAGATAAACAATGACATCTTTATATTTACTGTTTGAAGTATAAAATTGTTTTAATTTTTGAGAATGTGAGGACTATGTGAGTCATTGTTTTTTTGTTCTTTCAGTTGTTTTAATCACGGTCTGGCTGTTTGAGTACTTCAGGCGGCCTACCCAAATGTCCTTTCTTTTGTATTGTTCGTGGAATCGTTGAGCTCCTTAGTTCTGAGTTGAGCTGCACCATGATTGACAAATGCATGCACTGACTGGACAGGTCCACTCAAATCAGTGTGGTTCTTTCCTCAAAAGACCATTTCAGACACCAGTCTACAGAGTCCTCATATGATCTGACCATGTTTATTCTCGGATTTTTACACTTTGACATGACGTGAAAATTTACTTTGTAAAGTATTATAATATTTTAATTATTGTGAATGTGAAAAGGCAGTGTGGATTTGTTTTTTTTTTATGTCAATTAGTTTTAATTATGGTCTGGCAGTTTGAGCAATTTATGCGGCCTACCCAAATGTCCTTTCTTTGGTAATGTTCGTCGAATCGTTGAGCTCCATATGTGTTGTGTTGAGCTGCATGATTACTGACAAATGCGTGCACTGACTGGACAGGTCCACTCATTCTGTGTGGTTCTTTCCTCAAAAGACCATTTCAGACATCAATCCACATGGTCTTCACATGACCTGACCAAGATTATGTCTGGACTTTAAAAGAGACTGTGACCTCTGAGTTTGTTTTGGCGTTTCTTCTCAGAGTAGTCAGATAGGAAACGCCGATCTCATATACTTTTAAAATAGTATTGACGTGTAAAAGTGTTTGTAAAAACCTACTTACAGAAATAAAATCATTTATCATTTAACGATTTGGTATATGAGTTTCATTATGAATGGTTTTGACCAAAAGGTTTGTACCTCATGCCAAGTAAACGTGTCAGGACGCCCCTTACCGCGATACGTTTGTTTTTATTGGGTAAGCGACAGTGCCTTTAATATTTTTTCGTATCGCTTTGAAATGTTGGAATACATTGGTAAATGGGCGTCAATGACATTTTTGCTTTTGTTATCTGGCGGATACTATAGTGTAAAAGCACAAATGGTCTCTCAAACCAGCACCCTAATTGCGTAACATAGTATCAATCACAATCCGAATCATTTTGAAGTATAGCTTCATAATTTAGCAAAGCAATTAACGCAATAAATGTTGTGGATCTGTCAAAATGAAAGCCATTGCTACTGATAGTGTGTTACGCAATCGCTCCGTAGTCCACAGAATAGCTGGCCCCGTGTTTAAAAGGGTAAAAATGTTGATGCAAAAATTTAACAAAATATTTCAAACTTTCTGAACAATCCTTGAAAAAATTCTTAAGGGAATTTTTCGGTCCCGTTGACTTTTATAAAGTCTAAGGGACCTGTTTATCGGGATACAATGATCCTATTTACATTAAGTTCACGTAAGTATTTTTGTATTTGAAAGTATTTCTGTGTTGTTTGACTGTAAAGTAAAACATTGCTAAGGAAAAGTATTTTTTATGCAATACAATTCTTTTGGTATTTTTCTCGTTTTGTTGATTTTTCAAAAAAAAGGATAAGATACAGTTTTTCAGCCATAAAAGTTTGTGCGGAACATTTTAGCCTGCCTTTTATTGTGAAAACCTTTGCCTATCTTTGCATGACTTTGCGCATAATGTACTATTAAGGCGAGTTTACATGTTGACTAGTTTTATGACGTATTATTTCCAGGAATAAGCACAATTAAGCAAAAATTCCATAAAGTGTCGCCTAGGCTTAACGGGGTCGTAAAGCCCAGGCGACAATTTTTGTTTTAGAAAAAAAAGTAGAACACTCTCAAATTGAATCTTTATTGCTATTCTATTAGGTACCCAATACCTTAAAATACCTTGTGATGTATCCAAATGTTCTAAAATATCAAACAGTTAAAAGTTTATTAACCATTTTCCAAAATCATATCCCTACTACATGAACCAACTTTGACACCAGTTATCTCAAAAATTACTAGGGATGATAGAGGTGCCAATGAAACAGTCGATAGATGTTGAACTGAATTTGCTAGGGTCGAATTTGCAAATTGTTGAAACAGTTAAAAGTGTTCTGATGATCGAATTAATTATCGGTTTACGGACATCCCACTACTTTCTAACCCCTTAGCAAACCATCACATGTTAGTCACCCACGACGTCATGTCCAGGTTACAACGAGCAGAGCGGCTTTAAAAAATGCCCAAGTGCGAACTGGACTCGCCCATGAAGGGTTCCGTAGCAGCAAGTAACATAATATAAAAGTTCTTGTAGTTCGATGTAACTTTTATCGATGTTTTAATAATAGTGTATTTTTTTTAAATTGCGGTTTACGATTAATGACGTATTAAAAAAAAAACTACTTACATCTCGTTCAAACCAATTTTCGGTGGTATCAGTACATCACATTTTTTTTTAGTTTTATCATTCTCTTATTTTAGAATTTACAGGGAGGGGGGCACATTTTACCACTTTGGAAGTGTGTCTGGCGCAAACTATTCAGTTTAGAAAAAAATGAAATTAGAAACTTCGATATAATTTTTGAAGACCGTAGATACCCCACACGTATGATGAAAACAAAAAATGAGTTTCAGTTCGAAAAATGGGGAACCACCAAAATTAATTTTTATTATTTGTTTGTGCGAAAATCTTAAAAAATAATTGTTGCAAATGGATCACACTATCAAGTGCTGGCAGGAATACGTCAAACTACAAGTCACCCTATATAGCGTAATAGTGCACATTATTATTAAGGAAAAATTAAACCAGCAACTTGAATTAGAATAGTAATTAACAAAGAGAACTTAACTACCAGAATTGTCCGTCCGGCTTGCGTTCAACGTACTACAATTTAAGACAGCAACCAAGAGTATGATAAAGACAAGCTACCAACTATTAATATTTTAGGTACACTAGGCCGCACCTCAATGGTCACTCTTTACTAAGAATATCGACCTTACAGCGAGACATTTATTTATTAACTCATCATCACTATCATTACAGGAATTTCCTAATTCAGTGGAGTGGCTGTGTTTTATTATTTACCATAACATAAACTCGAACTCAAAGCATTTATTTCAATTAAACTATTTAGAGGCACTTTTGAATTGTCAAGGAGTCGGTCAGTCAATTAAGAAGCTTGTTACCCATTCCAAAGCGAGTAGGTACCTATGGAGAAGAAAGGGCAAGAAACTCCATGGCCACTCTTATAAATAATATTGTTCTTACAATATATAGTCATTCATGTTGATCCTATATTCTGTAACATTACATATTCTAGTTTTTGTGAACTCACTCAGACAACAAGTAAAAAGATCTATGCTTTCTGCTACGTCATTAAGTACACGCAAGGTATGTGATATAGGGGCTTTACTCAGTAGATTGGTCCTACCACTGGGCACCACCAATTGCCATGGCCGTCACCTTCGCAATACATAATTGTCGAGAACACACATATTTACTTTTACAATAACAAAAACAAACATTCAAACATTTAACAAAAGTATCCATACAAACATATTTAAAAAACTCATACATACATTAAATATGGATTTACTGCTATACAAAAATACGTCAACATCTGGCTCCTGAGCAATCAGGGCGTTCAGCAGATTGATTGCCTGGGCTTTGGGAGCATATCGAGCAGTATGGGTACGCACATCCGGAGCTGCGAACAGGCACCGCGAGGCACAGGGCACGCGACCACCGCAGCCGGTCAAGAGCAAACAATGAACAGCGAGCTAGAGTAGTCGCGTCATCGATCTTATTGTCATGCAATAAGTAGTCGTGCATCAACAGCGCACACTTACGTCTCAGTTCCAAAGTGTTGATGCCTACCATTCCGGCAACAAATAGAGACGGATTTATGTAGGGATAATACCCATATATTTTTTTTATATCTAGCGAGCAAATTTTCGTTGGACCCGTTCTATCATAAGCTTGTATTTTTGTTCATGTGGATGTTTGAAGTCTTGCCACACAATAATTTAAAAATGTAGGTATCAAAAGCTCTGTCCCTCCTTACTTCCAATTTATTGTGTCCCACCATGCCTTTAACAAACAAAGATGGATACATCCATGTCTTAACACTGTAACGTTGTAGTCGATTTCCTACAGATCAACTAAAACGCACTTCTCTAGTTATGGTTTACGAGAGTGCCATTCCTAAATCTTTCAAATTCCCACCACGTCACGCGGTGTCGTGGTGTGGATTGCGCTATAAATATCCCCGCTGGATTATTTATTATTTATTTATTGATCATTAACAAAGTTTGTAATAGACTTAACTTAAGAACAATGCCCCGCAAAACCGTTTTCACGGTTTGTCTGCGGGACACGTCCTTTTTTCTTCGCATCAAGCAGTAAGTTTACATAACCCCGAGATAAACGGGTAAGTGCTCAGTGTGATTGCCTATACTCTTATTTGTGTCCTGTCAGATCGCATTCTTTATATTTCTGTCTGCGCGGTCTGGCAGCTATTGTAATTGTTCTCGGCAGCCCCACTATGACTGTCGAGAAAGCTATTTACCGATAGTGGCTTCTGCCACATCACTTGTCACCATTACTGCACCTCTCTGTGAATGCGTGCGCATGCTTCTCGCATTCTACGCTATGCTTGTCTCGCCGCACTGCACCTTGCTGTTCGCTTAAATCGCCTGGCCACGCGGCGAGGGGCCTCCGAGAATGCCCGCGGCATGTGCACGGCATAACCCATAATTGTAAGCCGCCACGATGGGTGAGTCTTCCTCCATCCACCTTGCTTTGGGCTTACGGCTGGGAGACGCACACATTGACGGAGGCTTGCAGTTCTGGCACAACGCTTATGGGAGCACCCGCCTTGCGCTGATTCCAGGGTTCCAGTCTTAGGCTACACATCCTGCCTACCGCTGACGGACGTCATCGCTGCCTCCGCCCTACCGCTGGAATGACGCCCGTCACGCAGATTATCCACGCGGCCGCTACCGCCGCCTGAACCTGCCATCCACGTGGCTCGTAGGTGCCAAGACCCCACGCCCGCCACGTGTTGAGGCCCCTGCCTGAGAGGACCACGTACCTACACACACGGTCATTCATCCCTGCGTGATGCTGCCCACGCCTGGTGACCTCAGGGGTCGCTCTTCCACTTTGCTACCTGCCCTGTGACCTCGCGCCGTACCACGTGCTGCAGCGTAGCCAAGCCCAGGGCAGTAACTTTCTTTGCCTGCTAACTACAGTGACCAGTGAACTAGTACTTTAGAGACCTTATAATCTACTTCCCTGATTTCTGTGTCTTGTGCATTAAATGTGTAAAGTGAATACGGTTTGCTAATAAAAAACCCGCTTGCCACAACACTATAGCACCTTAAGTAAAGAAACCTTGTAAATTTATTTTGAATACGCTCCAGCATGAGACTGTATTTAGCTCTATGCGGAGAAAATATAACTGCGTTACACTCGAGCTGACTTCTAATCAATGCATTGTACAAAGAAGTCAGCGCAGCGAAGCTTCAACAACTCTCTGCTCTTCTTAGCACGAAACCTAGGCTCCCATAGGCTTTTGATATGAATGAGCTTTCTAGACTAGTAACTACCACTTATGTGCAGTTGCCTGTTCAAGAAAAACTGAATCGGCTTTAAATACTAAATGCAAAAGTGATTCGCAAACGAATTAGAGGTTTCCATGCCTCTTTAGGTTTCGGTTCTCAAAGGTTGCTAACGGGACCCTATTACTAAGGCTGCGCTCTCCGTCAGTCTGTCACAGGGCTGAATCTTGGAACCGTTATAAGACATTTGAAGTTTTGACACAGTACGTACAACTATGGCCTTTATTATTTTTATAAAAAATAACAGGAAAAAATTAAAGCTGCAAAATTATAAAGAACATTGGCAAGATCCCGAACAAATTTTTGTTGACATTTTTTTTTTGCGTCTACCGATGAAAAAAATGTTAAAATACAGAGTTTTTATTCCTGATCAGTTTTGTCTTCAGTTATACTTTTATAGGAGGTCGGGAATTAAAGGTATTCCAGTTCGAAGTTCAAGAGGTTATGTTTTGTCAACAACAGACCCTAACCTAAAAATAAATATACAAATACCTGCCTAACACTTATAATATCATTGATAGAAATGTATTTGTAGAGTAAAATAAACTACGGATAACGTATTAAGAAGTATAAGTCTAGCTGTCCGCGATGTGCGTAGGTCTGCGTCCCAAATGCGGCAAAGGTACCTACGTAAATCCCCCCGGTGGGTTCCCGCATTGACGAGGCGGCCCCCCCGCCTCAGTAACCGTGGCTTGACCCCCACGTTGAAGCTAATAGGAATCCGAGGAGGGGCCGCTCGTCAGGTCTTTTGCCGCAGTGGAAGAGGAGTGTCGGTATGTTGTTGGCCGCTCTCCCTATCCTTTGCGGCCCAAAAATAGTAGGCGACGGGGCCATTTATCTGGCTCGTCGCAAGGGGCTGGTCCCATTGGGTGCCCAGATGCGGGGTTGTCTGGCGCCTAGGTGCTGTGTTGGTTCCTGGGGTGGTTCCGGCGTGCCATGAATTCTGGTGCGCCGGTGATGGGTGGTGTACCCGAGAGCAGGGTCCGGTGACGGACAGCCGCGGCGGGTTCGCGGATGAGTGCTAACGCGTGCCCGTGTTCCCGCCTAAAGCGGAGAGGAGGACACCGTGGAGTTTTAGTGGGTTGGAGTCACACATAATTGCACTATATCCCTTTGATAGTGCAGTATGCATGAGCATTTCTGAACGCAAAATATTATATAAATATAAAGGTACCTACGTAAATAAATGTTCAAAAGAATATTTATTTAATAATCTAAGCAAACTATTTACTAGTACTAGTTATACATATATTTAATTAATTATATGGTAGGAGTAGGTCATTGGTAGGTTTGATTAAAAAAAAAAACAAAACATATTTTTAATATTTATTCCTCATCATCCCTAACCACAATGTCATCAAGAAAACCTGCGGGTGCTAAAATGTTTGGTTGATGTCTGGCCCATCCTAGATACCATACCACAGTCATTGTATGAGCGCAACATCCAACAGTTCGTCTTCCAACTAAGCAACTACAACAGTACTCTACTATTCCTGCTCGACCGGGCACATTATTTTCTATTATTATGTATACATAATATTGTCTTCTAGAGACATGGCGTGACTTTATTTTACCTCTTATTAAGGTAGTGTCACCACTGCCTCTAAGGTTGTACTCAGCCGAATTAAGTCGCTGACTGCATACTTCAATCCTGCACCCGCCGTGGAAACGTACATGCTCGCCGTAATACGAACGGGCCTGTCTTATTTGGTACGTTCCCAAGGCAAATAAAATTAGATCCCTGTATTCTAAGACAGAAAAGTAAATATTACTTCTGTCCGCGGTCATACTTTGGAAATTGGAGGTTCTCCTATTCATATTGACAGACTCAACCATACTAGCCAGATTGTTTTCTAAATTCATCTTTTCTCTAATAATGCTTAATATTTCATTTGCATTGACATTATCTTGCAGGCGAGCACCAAACTTGTTTATTAAAGCTGCTGCAATTTGGAAGTTTTGCATCATTTGGGGAAGTGATCTATGGAAATATTCTTGCCTAAGTAATTTAAAATCTCTTTTGAAGTAGCCATTGATAACTTCCACCACCCATCTGCAAATGGTAACGCAGCGGCTTCTATTTGCTTGAGCTGTAGTTAACTGGTGCTCGCCTTCTAACAAAGATTCTGGCATAAATGGTTTGTAGCCACATCCTTCCAACAAAGTAATGCTATCTCTAAAACCTCTATCTAAAATTAAAGCGTCATTATTTCTGAAATACAACCTTAGTGCAGAATTCTCATTACTGAATAAATTATTCATGATTACAGAGTCTGATGTAGTTGCTTTGTATGGGCCAAAGCAATCAACAATGTATCCATCACTGGCAACTATCAAAAATGGTTTCAGGAGATTTCTAAACTTGTGCAAAGAATATGTATCTTTTTGAAACATATAATTGGAACTTTTATTGATATAAATATATGTGCCGTCACAAATGACAACGGCGTTGTTATTATTTCCGAACAGCCCATTGGGAATGGTTAAATTGTGTAGAATCAATTCATCTCGAGTAATATGACCAATCCCCAGATATCTAGATACAAAATCTTGGCATAAAATCTCCCGTACTTTGTCCATTAAACACTCCAACGTTCGACGAGGCACTTGGTACCAATGTGGCAATTCTCTCATCTGAGTCCCCTGTTCTCATCTTCAGCAGAAGTGCTGCCAAGCCCAAAGTACCTCTATTCAGTTCAGAGACACGTGGTATTTCTCCAATTAAAATATTGAATTTTTCTTTAGAAAATCCTATCCAGTATTCAAATACTCTCTCATCCATATCCTGAATATTCTCAAAGTCAAGCGTGGGACTAAATGCATTTACAAAAGAAAAAATGTGCTGTATTTGATCTACGTTAAATGTAGCTATACTGTTTTCGGAATCATATAATGTATTCCATGAATTATATGTCAAATGTTGACTACATACACGAGATAACTTCGGCAAATAATAATTATGATTGTGCAGAACCGTGGCTCGTAACTTATCAGAAATATTGTGAAATGTGGTGCTGCTGCAATTTGTAAAGACACAAGTGTGTGTAGAATTGGCTGCTCGTCTATAGTTGGCTAATTCCACTGTTTGTGTCGGCTCAGGTTGGGTTGCTACCGTTGGCTGGGTCAGATTTTCTTCTGGTTCTACATCTTCAGTTGTATCTAGTTGAGGTCTGCTTTCATCTTGACGATTCATACGTACAACCTCTCTTTTTGTGCGTAACCAGCAGGCATGACAAACACGATTAGAAGATGATATCTGAAACCAAAGAATAAATAGTGTTTAAAACTGCTGCCTTATAGAGCGTGCAATGTAATCAATCTTAAACCATTTAAATTGCAAAAATAAACAAACCTCTCGCGGTGCTACTTTGCTCTGTATAATATTAATTATAGATTGCTGCATCTCAGTAGGGTTTTCTTTTAATATTTTGTCACTCTGTCTTCGCAGAGTTGAACAGCCACATAAAAGGCACACATTTGTATGCCCCATTGTACTTGGTCCAGCTTCTTCACTGCCAGAAACTTCTCTTTGTGAGTTAACTGCAGCCATTGCAAGATCTCTGCATGCCTCGCAGACATAGTCATCTTCCAAAATCTAGAAACAAAAAGTATAATACCCTTAAAATATAATGATTTATTCATTGAAACTTGTCAACTGTAATTCATGATATCTATAGTAGAAGCGCAATATGTTATTCGTATAAAAACAATATTCCTCTAACCTATTTAGTACAAAGCTTTAGATGGCTAAATATTACATTATTTTAAAATCATGATTTTTAACAACATAGCTTGCAAGTAACAAAAATCAAACACAATGTTTTCAACTAGGTTAAATTATTTTGTTCTATGCTTATTAATAGTTATAAGCAATGAAGATAATCACTGTCTTGTAACATGACTAGTCGCCAGAAATACTTACAATTTGTGGGTATACCCAGCTGCAGATTAAAGCAGTGGCTCTCGTATCAAGTGCCAACGCTGGGTATCGGCGCAATGTATTGACACATATGTTGCAGTTGACACAAATGATGCGTGTAGGCCTTACACGGCTTCCCATCGTTTTAAAAAAAGGATTCACACACAACAAAATCCAAGGTCTCAGGCAGAATCGTAATCCAGAGTGTCAGAAAAAATGTCGTCGTAAAAGCAAATAATCAGAATCCTTAGGCAAGCACTAGTCACAAATCAAATCTCAAGGTCCATAAGCAGAAGCAGCTGATGAAGTAGAAAAGCAAGGATAATCGATGGAATGGAACACTTAATACGAGATAAACTCGCAAGCAACTAACGACAAGTTGTGATATGTTGTCATGGCAACATTAAACGTCTAGTCAAGCCAGAAAAAGAAAAGCAGCCATGAGTATTTTATGTCATCAATAAAATAGTCAATAGAATTTTCATTAATGACGATTTTTTTGCCCGGCCTCGATAGGCCATAATCTTGATTTCATAAAACTTAGTAAATTATTTCGTCAGTATCTATCACGGTGACATAAGTAGACGCTTTCTAATTCCATTAACAATTTCGTCGCCTTTGTTCTTTGAACATTATAATTTTATTTTTATTTTTAATATATACAGGAAACATGATTTACCATACAGAAACCGTGATACTTTTAACCGTCAGAAAAAGTGGTGTTAGAAATTGTACGATGGTAAGGAACCCATCTTGTGCCAGTCCGACTCGCACTTGGCCGGCTTATTGAAAAGCATAAATCGTAACTGAAAATTGTTCAATGATTTGCAACACATGGGTAAGGAACATAATTATCGACTTGGCATAACGAAACGTGTTGGTTTGGTTCGACAAGTTTAAACCTGTCACAACGTCGTAAACGTCATCACCTTGCTTTACTAAGTACGTGCGTCGCAAGCAAATAGGTGAAGGTAAGGTATACAAATATGTGTCGCAATCGAGTCGTATCCGGTACGCCAGTGCCACCGCAATCTGGTGGCGTTCGATGGAGTTAGTGGGGCGTGTGAATCGATGCTAGACTTCCCTTGTTCTGTTGGCGGGCGGCGCGCGCGGACACCAAATTCAATGTTAAAGCGTTTATTTCCAATAGGCCCTAACTGGCACTTATGATTTTTTTTTTGGGAATGGCTTCTCGCAGGTCAACCTATGAGGTTGTCGTCTGCTTATGAACGTCAACATTTACATTTAAATAGAATTCATTCTAGGCGCCCCTTCCAGAAGGTTCGTATGGTGAAGAAGGGGCAAGTAACTCCACCGTCCGTCTTTTAAAATGTTTAACATTTTTTTTACATTAATTATATTTATAAATGTGGAGACAATGCATCAAGAATAAAAATACTTTACAACAATAGGTAAAAATAATTTTAAATAAAGCAAAGACAGATAAATCAAATCACGTGATAGGTACATGGTGCTCACATATTTACAAACATTGCAAAAGTATATGATTCTTCTGAAATATTGACTAGGAATAAGTCTGTTGTATGTTATATGAGGTCCCCATTGTAACTTCTAGTCTAGCGTGATTCCTAGGAAAACGTTTGATTAATAAATTCTACTTTTTCTTCATTCAATATTATGTCACATTCGCAACTTCTAACATTAGGTAATTTAAATCGAATGCATATGGTTCTTTTCTCTGTTAGTTCCAAATTATTTACCGTAAACCAATCTTGGACCTGAAGAATAGAGTTATTCACGTCGTCAAGATTTTGTGACCGTCGATCTATTTTAAAGATCAATGAAGTGTCATCTGCAAATAACTGTCTTCGGTTGATTTTGAAGTTACTGGGGTAAATCATTAATGCAAACTAAAAAGATGAATCGACCCAATATCGAACCTTGACGAACGCCCATTGTCATTTCAGACCCTAATGAGTTTCGTATGGGAGTAGCGCGAGGAGGCAAAACGCCGGGGTGAAACTCCGCTCCCGCGAGAAATCACGGTACAGCGGACAGAGCTCCGGCGGGATCTCATGGCGACATGGAGGGTGCGATTGTCGCAACCCAGTGCTGGGCACGCCACAATAGCGATGGTAAGTCCCCTCTTTGAGGAATGGTTGGAGAGGCGCCACGGCGTCCTCACCTTCCGCCTGGCACAGGTCCTCACCGCACAAGGTTGTTTCGGGAGGTTCCTGTTTCGTATAAGGTGGGAGGAAACGCCCAGGTGTCACCATAGTGTGGATCGCCCGGAGGACGCGGTGGAGCATACGGTGGAGGTCTGCCCAGCTTGGGCGGAGCACCGCAGTGTCCTCGTGGAGGCGATCGGCGGCGGCGATATCTCGCGTCCAGCCCTGGTCCAGGCCATGGTACGGAGCGAGAGAGAATGGAAAGCCATCACCTCCTTCTGCGAAGCAGTAATGCTCGCGAAGGAGGAGGCGGAGCGCGTAAGGGAGAGAGCCTTGCGCCCTCACGCCCCGACTAGTCGCCGCAGGAGACGCCCTGGGCGTCAGGAGTCGCCTGCAGATTCCCGGCGACCGTAGGCGCGGACTTGCGGACGGCGAGCTACCCGTTGCTCGCCTCAATCGAAGCTGTCACTCGGGTTGGTTTTATAACATTTGTCAAATCAAATGACATAAAATTCCTTAATAATCTGACAGTATTCGAGTTATTTTCTAATAAATTAACAAATAATCTGACAGTATTCGAGTTATTTTCTAATAAATTAATCTCCACATATTATAATTTACTTACTACTAGTAATAATTTATAACCACCGAACGATCACGCGTTCTGTGATACGTAAATGATATATGATTTTATTTCTGCAAGTAGCTTTGTACAAACACTACGCCTTAGCTGTAGGTTCGAATTCAGACAGGTGCTTCACTGTGTGGAAACCGGCATATCTTAGAACCAAAGATTCGAAGACATGTGACATCTCCTCTCACAGAGAGGAGGCCTGTGTCCTAGCAGTAAGAACAGAATAGGCTGATTATAGATGAGGTCGGCGTGTCCTATCTGACTACTCCGAGAAGAAAGGCGGAAACAAACTCAGAGGTCAGTCTCTTTTAAAGTCCAGACATAATCTAGGTCAGATCATGTGAAGACCATGTGGATGTCTGAAATGGTCTTTTGAGGAAAGAACCACACAGATTGAGTGGACCTGTCCAGTCAGTGCACGCATTAGTCAGTAATCGTGCAGCTCAACTCAAAACATAAGGAGCTCAATGATACGACGAACAACACGAAAGAAAGGACTTGTAAAGGGCAATTGAGTAGGCCGCATAATTTCTAAAACCGCCAGACCAAGATTAAGATTAAAACTAACTGAGATAATAATAAAACACAAAAGTAACAAAACAATGACCCACATAGTCTTAACATTCACATTAATAACCTACTGGACTAAATGTGCCTACCTATCTACTGTGTTTTTACTGTTGGATTGTAATTATAGTCAGATTGAGCATACGAATCTGTTTTTCTTCGTCCAACACTACCCACCTACTGACTTAGAAGGACCAACAATGAGTGCTAATGATGATGCCGACGGTCTACCTCTGTTATATGTATATTGGATTTCTTTCATTAGGTAATCTCAATTAAATAAAACGAATGCTCGGTCATCTTGATTGCTTTTAGCGATAAGACCGCCTATTTTGGACACCTTTGTATTTTCAAACTTTTGTATTGTAATCTTGAAATATCTAACAAGTAATGGTCGCTGGTTAACAATATTAGCCACTTAGGCTTGTGAGTCAGGCAGAAAGGCACAGCTTTTGAAATGTCGTAGTGGGAGAGGTAACTGACTTACTACAGCATCTGCAGCTGTCGATGCCGTGTACTGCTGTTATTTGCCGTCTGCATGCCGTAGCCCTATAACCGTCGCCCTACTTATCTACTCACAACATCCTTCTTCTTGTTTTGGTACCTCCCAATTACTGAAGGCTACCGTCAACTCCGAATATTTCTCCTTGTCCTTTGTAAGTTGGCAGCAGCACTCGTGACTCTGGTACATTCGCTAATGATTCTCAACCAAGAGATTTGTCTGAATCCATCATTATTAGTTATTGCCCATCATTATTAGTTGTCCACATAACATAACATCACGCCTTGTTTCCCCGAAGGGTTGGGCAGAGGTGTGCCTATAGCACACCCACATTTCGCCAGTTATGTTTAAGTCCCATGTAATAGGGGGCGAGCCTATTGCCATCAACCGGGCACAAATCCAGACTCCGGGCTGCTACTGAGAAATTCCAGATAGAAAAACCCAATAACACGCTGCCCGACCTGGGAATCGAACCCAGGACCTCATGCTCAGCAGTAGCGATTGCGACCACTAGACCAACGAGGCACATAGTGCTAGACAAAGTTCGTAAGTAATTATTTTTACCGGTATGAACGCGTAATTGAATTCACACCTTGTTCTCTACAGCATATTCATACCGTGCCGTAGTCTCACTTTAGCAAATGTGCCATGACGGCTGCGTCCGCATTTCGGTGGTCATTACACAAAGATTTATGACGTCATCATGTCTACTTCTGCCATACAAGTACGGCTATCACGGTCGTTATTGTGATCTTCGTTTGTTACAGGTTCAAATCAAACCTATTTGTGCTTATTGCCAGAGCAGACGTTGTAATCTTGCCTAGAATTTATGATTGTTCAAGTTCACAAATATCAAGAATTTCAAATACTATCTATATCTATATAATACTACCATTCTCAATTAAATTATAAGAATCTAGTAAGGAAAGTTGTATTTTTAAACTTGTTGTTAATTTGTTAGTACAATACTTTGTTTAGCATATTGCTTATTCTGTCTGGAACGATAATCTAAAGAGATTATGATATATGTATGTTTTTAAAATGTCAAAAAAAATTGAATTTTTCAACTAAATAACTCATAATAATGAATCTACTTACTTGGATTACTTACTTCTAGGGATAAAAAAACACTAAACCATCCAGAAGGTGTTTTTAACATCCACAAAAGCGGACACCGCAATCGAATGTTTGACCGCACCAACAACCAATTCTGCTGCGTCAGTAGCAACAGTACATAGAGAAAGATATAACCGTACTAAAAGTTCATATGTGAGACTGGGCAATCAACAAACTTTTTACTGCACAACAAAAGATGCAGTTAAAAACATTTTACACCGTAAAAATCAATGAAAATGTTCAGTGGATATTGATGCCTCAAATTCATTCATTCAGCGGTGGTAACTCACGTGAAAAAAACATTTGAACCAAACTGTGCTCTGTGAAATAATATCCATTGTGCTAAGCCATAGGCAATATTTTAACAGGCGAATGAAACAATGAAATACTTTATTGGTTGTTTATACAATCACTGTCGTAGAAAATACAATTAATTCGTGCCAGTGCACTATATTAATTAAATTTTATGACTATCACCTGCCGATGTTGTTTACGTTTTAAATTATTCAATAAGTTCCCACAGTATGAACTTTTTAATGACTTACATTCATAAGTTAACACTAGTGCAGGAGTCAGAGAAATCCATCTGTTTTTGTACATCTTGTTATAAGTCAATAAATATTTTTTGTATTTTTTTTTGTAATTTTGTAGTTCATACACAAACTCTCCTCATTTTCAAAATAATCAAATTATCAAACAGACTATAACCTAAATCTCTACAAATGTTCTTAAAAAAATAAAAATAAACCTCATGTATTCTCTAAAACCAAAGTAAATTCCTCTAAATTAGCTGCTGATTAAATCCATGCTACATCAAAATGGCCGCGGTAAACTGTTTAAGGCTATTAGAAGATGCGTTAATAAATACTGGTGTCCAATAAATCTTGGAAAGTAGAAACGTTACGGCGTACGTGAGCGTCGCCGGCAGAATTTAAACGGGAATAAGAAGTTAAGGGGGCCTGGAACTACGTTTAAATTAGTACGTCTTTGTATCACATGCTTGGCTCTGTTAGTATAAGCCTATTTCTGTTGAGGTATTTACTACTGACAAGTCCATGCCACGAATAGTTTTACGACTAATAAAAACATTGCGATTTCTTTATTATATCTATGTTAAGTTTAATATTAACGTGTTAAATACAAATAAACCGGAATTAATTTTCTAAATGATGGTGAAAAGCGTAGTTTAGAAGGCACACATGCAGACACAAAAGGCGACTTTGATTTATAACAAAAATATGTATAGTTTTATACATGTTGGGGCAGACAAAACACTTAAATATAGAAGGAATAGAAGAACTTTTGTGTAGTTTAGTACAAGCTTTTTTGCTGGCGTTAGTGAACAGGCCATCGGTTGACCTGATGGAAAGTGGGCTACCGCTGCTTATAGAACTGTATCAAACAGAGATCAATGAACGTAACGTTGGTGCTTTTATGGAATAATGACAGCATTTAAATAACTAATTGTTAACATTGATGATCGCAAGATGATGATTTTAGAAGACAGCTGCTTCACAAAGAATTTATTGAAACAGCTGTCGGTATGAGAGTATATTTTTTTGGTCCAGAACATTGGAAAACAGTGTTGTAAGTATTATGGCGCAACTTTAAAACCTTTGCTGCACTCTTATTAGTACCAAATTCGCCTGGTTTGCGTGTTCGTTACTCAAACAGTTGAGCTTCGGTTTTTTTTTGAGGAATATGAATAACGGCTATTAATAAAAATGATTCAAATTAAACCTTTTACAACCTGCAGCAGGCAAGCGGTCAGAATCTACAATCAAAGCAATGAACGCAAGATCACTGACCGTATGCGTTGTCCATTGGGTATATTTAATTTAACATTAGCACTCTATCATAAATCTCTGTAACTGTCAGTACCAAATAATTGACCTGAAAACCAGCAAAAGTTCTTCAACAATTTATAAAAAGCGATGACGTAAGAAGCTCTATGCATCTTCTAGGTGCAAAATGTGCTTCCACGTCTTAGGAGCCGTGAGCGATGTCTACTTCAGCTGTAAAGTTAACATTCATAAATCGCTTTAATGCTTTAACTTTGTATAAGGCAGACGCGCGACAACTACCCGCTGAAGATCTCCATTGAAGTTAGTTTAAAAACCAATGTACTTACTTACCTACTCGTATGTATGGTAAAATGTTCTGTACCTACAAGATGTAAACTATTTTTTTTTTGTGCTAAACTATGTTATAAATATTATCCAAATCCTCCATCGAACTTACCAAGTAGTGTCAGTTTTGTCACACATACGTAGACATACACATATCACCAACACATTTACATCACCTACACCGCACAGATACACGCACTCACGTATAAATACACTCTCTATAATTTCTTATTTTTTGTGTGTACTTCGTAATTGGCGTAATGTTTAAAATAATTAATATGTTATATTTACTGTCAGCTGTGAAGTTACCTTATATAAATAATTAAATAAATATAATACTTATAAAAATAAAAATAAACTACCAAATATACTTAGGGCTGATTTTAACCAAAGTCAGATAACTTTTATGCGTGGAATAAATTTGACATCGGACAATTCTACGTTACAACTGTCAAAAACTCAAATATTATTCTCAAGATAAGACTTATTATATGTAAAAAAGTTGATGAAATTCGCCCTCCAAAAAAGAAGCGTAGGAAATCTATCCTACGCTCAATTCTGAACAAACAAGTTTCCGGTTTAGAGTTATTTCAATGACACTTTGCACCATTCTCGTGTCTAAAGTGCAGTAACAGACAGACATAAGTAAAGGCCCCACACGGTATCAATTCTGTCTCAGACTTGTCTTAAAAACCACTAGACAAGCTTCGACCGAATAACAGGCTTTCTTATTACAATACGGTAGTTATCATTTAGTAGTCTTATTAAGACAGACTTGATACCGCTTGGTGTAATAGGCCAGTATTACTTATTTAGTCACTTAGGTCTGTCAGTGAAGTACAGGTACCTTAAATTACGTATAGTAAATATTAAGAGTGTTACAGATATCTTAGCAGAGGACACATTCCGCTATTATGCAAGCAAATCGTTTATACCTATGTGATTTTTGTACATCTTTTTAATTTAAAATGAACCGACGGGCGCGGCGACGGAGAGATGTTGCGTTTTATGATATAATTATCAACTTGCTTTTGCCCGCGACTTTGATTGCGTGGAATTTCATGTTCCCTCAACACACCCCGTCGCAACACATTGCCCGTCCGCGCTATTGGCTCGTTTTTGCTTAGCGTTTTTTCTGAGTTTTTTTTTCTTTTTGCTCGGCTCCTAGCCTTCATCAAGAATTTACCTACCAACACAAAAACACTTTTTCAAATCCAACTAATACTTTCAGAGATTATACCGTTCAAACAAACAAACAAAATCTTTATCTTTATTATAAGTATAGATAAAGATAACTCGTTCCATTCATGACACTAAATTTTGAATTACTTACGTAGGTACTTTTCTCTGTATCTAAACATTAACTCATTGGTTCCTTTAATTACAACAAGATTAGATTTATCACATTTCAGAAAAAGAGGCCAAGTGCAAGTCGTATTTTTGCGATTACTATTCCGTACGTAACGTATAGACCGTGCGTCTTTCAAGAAACGAATTGTTACCAACCGTCGTGAATCATAATTTTCGAGTTTTATTTTAGGAGACTAAGAAATACTGGTATACTGGTGGCTGCATCCAGTTTAGTTACGGTTTCCAAGAAAATCGGTGGCCGTCACATAGTGTCCAATTTACCGGCAAAAGACATCAGTGAAGCGTTATTTGTGAAAGTAAATTGGTGTGCTTTCCATGAGAGATTTGGGTGGTGACACCCGGGAGTTTCCTCCCGCCTTATGCGGAACAGAAACCTCCCGAAACAACCGTGCCCGGCGAGGACCTGTGTCAGGCGGAAGGTGAGGACGCCGTGGTGCCTCTCCAACCAGTCCTCAAAGAGGGGACTTATCGCCGCTATTGTGGCGTGCCCAGTACTGGATTGCGAAAATCGCACCCTCCATGTCGCCATGAGATCCCACCGAAGCTCTGTCCGCTGTACCGTGATTTCTCACGGCAGCTGAGTTACACCCCGGCGTTTTGCCTTTGACAGATTAATACAGAATACAAAAAAAAAAAGAAAAAAATCAACATTGTGCAACTACAGTGTTATGATTATCTTGGTTTTTCTAGTACACTGACAAATTGCGTTTTGCCGTTTTATAGCCATTTCATACGAACGCTAAAGAAAGAGTTGTGATTTGAAAATACGAACAATTTATGTTGATAGTCAACTTGCTCAACATCGGTTTGCCTGACCGCCTGATAAGCCACTCGAGCTTTATTGCATATTAATGTTTAATACCAAGATAACAATAAATCACCGTAACGATCCATGATAAAAGCCTTATACAGATATTAAAAAAAGCGTATTGCATTTTACGCTTTTTTAATATCAGTTACGCCGTATTTAAGTAAACCGGCCATGTTTGCGCGCTCGGGGGTTGAGTCGATTAGGCTGCACGCGAGTGTACTTGTTTGATCGGCACCTAGTCTTGTGAGACGTGTTGGATCACCTACTACTACTACTTCTTTCTTGGATAAACTTCTTACACCCTTCAAAAAAGTAAGTGTTTACCTAATCGCTTTGAAAATATTGTGAACTCTTTTTTTTTTACAAAACATGTACCTTAGATGTGGTACATGTTTTGCCAATCCTTTAAAGATCAGTTAAATATTTTCATTTAAATGTAATAAATTCTGAATATGATTTGATTTGGAGATAATTTCATCATTATTATGTATTTCAGTACATACTAAACGATTGACAAGTACAATGATCATTTCATTGTATTTATTTTCAGATAGGTGTTAAACTGTACACAATAGACCTGAGCCAGCATGCGCGCGGCCATGATGGCTTTCGAAATATTTAATGCTCCCTACGAGAAGATAGGAGTAAATCTTTTTGCGATCGAACACAAGACACCACAGTTTTTGTAGGTAAGGGGAATCTCAATTCCTTTGGACCGTCTGTATTAACTGAAAAAAAAAATCTTATAAGCATTTATCTAATTTTCTTAACCTATTATTATTTTTTGTGGAATACATACATACATAAACTCACGCCTTCTTCCCATTGGGGTAGGCAGAAACCACAGAACGCCACCTGCTACGATCCTTACATTCTCCTTTTTCCTCGTTTACGTTCATACATCTAGTCCAAACCATCAACGTGACCAAATCACCTAAGCATATTCTTTTCTGAGCGATAGCCGTTTTGCGTGAATGTGACGCATGTTTCCCATAACCTTTTCTTTTTTTAGTGTGTTCTATTTTGCGTCATGTTTACCGCAAATAAACGTTTTTTCTTTCTTTCTTTTTAATTTTTGTCACTACATCTTCTATCAAACCTCACTGTTGCCTTATCACATCATTCTTCATCATTATCTTGTTGTAGAATAATCAAGTGCAAACAATAGGTACCTGGTAGTGGAAGACGGTGGTTTTCGTTTGTTATTCATTGTTACATTGTCTGAAATCAAAAATACGCAGTCAGCCTTAAAATTATCAAAATGATGATTATTTTATTAACAAGAATGAAAACTGGCTTCTGACCTGCATTGTCTCTTACGTAGGTACTTCTCACAAAAGAAGTTACAAAGTAAAGTTTTTTATTATGTGTATTTTCTCTATTTTCAGTCACGTTATTGTAGCGTTTCTTGCTGATTTCTACGGAAATGATGGCTCTTGGTATCCAAAAGATGTCAATAAAAGGGCCTTGGTCAATCAAAAACTGTTCTTTGACACAGCAATACTTTTTCTCAGTTTGAGAAATGTTACTGTAAGTAAAACTAGCTCATATGTATTTATTTTGCTAACGATAACTTACTACATAAGTATATAGAACCAAATTTCTTTGAATCCTATTTAAAATTGATAGAATTATTGCAATCTTTATGATGGAAGGATCGGTGGCGGCAACTACAACGCCACACACTGACGTGCCTCAAAGTTCTCCATCGCGCAAGCAGAGTTTACAGTGCAACTAGCATTTACTATACAACGTATCGACATCGATCATCGGTCAGTTGCTCACCAGACACAACGAAGAAGAGTCTCTATAGATCGATGGAGGAAATTATAACGATAATGTGGTTAAAATTATCCATACTTTTTTCAATTCAAAAGTACAGTAGTAGTTCAAGTACTCACTGTATGTCTGATTGTTGGACCCGGAGGAGACAGGGCAGTTACAATCTTGGATATTTGTTTTTTTTTAAACACGCAGCGAAGTCGCGGGCAGCACTTAGTTCTTTGTAATGAAAAAGTATCGTTTTTCTTATAGTATTACATAGTGTTGGATGGACGACCATACAACAACAACTGCTGGACGACATTGACCAGGCGTATATTTATTTGAAGCATTCCTGTCCCGAACCACTTATCTTGAAGCGGATCACGTCACCATTGTCGATGTGTCTGCCTTAGCCAATACGACCACTTTGGAATACATACTTCCTGTAAACAAGAAAAAGTAAGTGTATCATTTATTATCTAAAATAACATTAATACGGCTATTGGCATCTTACGTTACAATCTAAACGCAATCCCTTGGTATACACGATATCCATCACGTCTGTGAAGACTTATCAGTTTATCAGGCTTACCAGTTTAAATTGACCATGTTGGTTAGTAAGTGCTTAAAGATTCCAATCCGTGGGCTAAAAATAATAGGAATAAAAATACTTTAGTTCAGGCCTTGATCCATATGATGTTCGTAATACATACTTACGTTCGTAATACTTACTTACATACGAGTAAGTAGTGTTATTCGTATAATCTATGTTAGTAACAAACGTAACTATGGTGATTCCTTCAATTAAGAGATTTCTTCTTCTTTAGGTATCCGAAAACAACAGTGTGGCAGAAAAACTTGAAGCAGACCCTATACTGTATGAAGCAAAACGAATCGGGAGCAGCTGATGATAATGTAAAGAAGGGTGTAGCAAAAACATCTCCCTAAAATTCTGAACAAATTGAGCATGTAGTGACTATGTAGAATACATTGCCAATTTGTTTAAATATTTAGTCCTAAACGTCACTTATGCAACTTTTCTACTCAGAAATAAACAACTGTTTTAACACTTAACAATTTTATTTTTTATTTTTCGTTCCGTATCTGAGGTTCTGCCAGACAGTTGAACATCGAATCCTGATATGAATGAAAAGTTGCCTTTCGATTTATAAAAATATCTAGAAGCTCCTTTTCTTGAGTCCCTTCTTGAAAAACCCTAAAAACATGTAGGTACAGTTTGACAATACATATTCAGTGCTATCTACTGCAGTATGAACACGTATACACTACATTTATAATTTACATTATAACAAGACAATTCCCGCACGATAAAATGTAATTCCCAAAATATAAGTGTGTTAATAACATCGAGATCATACCAATAACATTATACAAGTAATTTAGCACCAAATATTATACTCATACATAATTTAAATAAAAACCTTGTTTTAGAAAATAACACTGTTACTCGCGAAAATTGGGTACAGTGGAGAGCAAAAAGTTATATTACACTTATTATTATAGCCAATTCGAATTTTAATTTACACACACAACTTTAATTTAAGATTATTTTTCAATTATGGTAATACAGGCTTCGCAATTTTGTATTGAAAAATAACCAAATCTCCAGTTTTTTTGGTGTTTTAAAATGCTATAACTTTTTATCGTGTTTTTAACTAAATTTACTTAAACTTTATTAAGTTTTCTATTATCGGTGTAACAAATATTTTACTTTCAGGGTTCAACATTGACCACGACACGACCCTTCAGATAACCCCACGGAAAAAGGCAGGTAAATTAATGTCAACATTTATTGTTTCGGAAACATTCTATTAAATTTCCGATTATGTGACGGGCTGCATGGTTTCTAGCTTCATTTTATAAAAACCACGTGATTTTTTATTCCACCATATTGTTTCGATATCTTTTCGCACAAGACTGTACATGTTGCAACTCGCAAGCCTTATTTCGAGCCAACCTTTTATCCGATTTAACGTCTAGAAATGGCTTTTGTACAACTTATATTTTCTTGTACAGAATAATTTTCGGGATTGTTGAAAGGGAAAATGCTTTAGGATGTTTTGTAGTCCCACGGCTCGGGGTTCAGAGGGACGCCGGCATGCAAACTTCTCCGTGACCTTTGATATTGTCCAACAACTTTGTAATAAGTTGGCGCTGAATCGATTTCCCAGGGTGCCCAAGATTTGTAATCTAGTAACTGGCTAACCAGAATTGAATATTTAAATGCCTGACTGCCTCGTTGGTCTAGTGGTCGCATTTCGCTACCGTTGAGCATGAGGTCCTGGGTTCGATTCCCACTTCGGGCAAAGTGTTATTGGGTTTTTCTATCTGGAATTTCTCAGTAGCAGCCCGGAGTCTGGATTTGTGCCCGGTTGATGGCAATAGGCTCGCCCCCTATTACATGGGACTTAAACATAACTGGCGAAATGTGGGTGTACAGGTACACCTCTGCCCAACCCTTCGGGGAAACAAGGCGTGATATTATGTTATGTTATGAATATTTAAATTGAGATACGATATTGAATTGTATTTAGTTACGGCTATACGAGTATCTTCCTAAATTGTAAGTAAGTACCTGTAGCAGTAAGACCATGCTCGCAAGGACGTAACAATTTCGCGGCGGAATTTTATAGCGCACTGGATTTTCAACTCTCGGTATTGCACTTACTCCTTATAATCACCCAAAACTGTTTTTTTATTATTATGATCGTATATATTTGAGTATGTAGGTAAGCACACACAATATCCCAACTTGATATTTTTTAAACACATCACCCTAATTGCGTAAAACACTATCAATCAGAATATGAATCATTTTCAAGGATATTGCTAATCCATTGCTTTATTAAGTTCGAAAAGTTTGTCTGCTCAACAAGGTAAATAACGAAATGAATGTTGTTGTTGAACTGTCAAAATGAATGCCATTCCTATTGTTGGTAGGTTACTCAATAACCCCGCTGATACTGCCAAACCTTGCATTTGCCAACCAAAGAATAAGCATTGAATGTAAATCTTATAATCATCCTCTCTGTGAGAGGGAGTCGGCCGTAATCCACCACGCGGGCCCAGTGCGGGTTGGTGGATGTCACAAGTCTTTGAATTTTTGGTTCACAAAGTAAAGTGCCTGTCCGGGTTTGAACCTACGACCTAGGTAGGTAATTAGGTAGCATTTTTTTATTTTCGTTTAGGTATTTGCTAAATTCGAAACGTTGACATATCTAAATAGGTTACCTTAATGCTCGTTCATCAAGCTAATTTAAAACGTGCATGGTTCTATAATTAAAATTTTCTTACTAATTTAGTTTTTTATATCTATTACCTTAACATACTTAAACTACTTAATTGCTCTTTAACGAACTTAAAAAAATAGTTATTTTGACTGTAGGTTACTGGGGTGGGGTATTTTTGAGTAACCATTTTTTTTTTTAACTTCGGCCATTTTTAAAGGTTTCTTTTAATATCGGCCATTTTAAGTCGATTTGGCAGTACGTACTCATTATGAGTACGCGCCTAAAATCATTTCTTTTTTAAAATGTAAATGTGGACGATCAAAAGTGTATCTTTAAAAAAATAGTAAAAGAAAAATTAATCAGACCAAATCAAAGGAAACAGCCCAAATTCTGTTTCACACATAAATTTCTGAGCAAGCAGTTGTCTTCAGATAATGTACCTCGAAGTACAAAGGACGATTAAAACAATGTAAATTAAACGATGCTCCATTAATTACAGGCCCTTCTTAGCACTTCTCTCTATTTGAATTATTTATTGAAAATTTCAATGTGAAAGAGATTAACCCGGTTTTTACACTCGCCGTCTACTAATTGTTTAAAGTTTTAATTGTTGAAGAGTATTTGAGTACCGGCTATTTTAATTGGCGTAATAATATCTGGAAAGGTTTTTTTAATAAATCATATCAAATTGCTGTATTAAATTGTCAGGAAGAATTATTGCAATTACCTTGGCTAATGGATTGGTGGTTGCAGTTCCACTGAATGAGAATTCTGCCTATATTCTCGGCTCGAGGCTATATGAACAGCTGCACGGGTCGATCGAAGGTCAAGCTACGCTTGCTGCGGCTGGTTTGTGGATGGGTACATTATATATCAAGCCCCTTCGTGCCTCGAAAAGTACGTGGTCCCAGCTGTCATTCCCAGATCTTTGACAGTCGTTACGGAGTCAGTTGTCTGCGCCCTGTCTCACCAAAGGGTATCGTGTTACCCAGGAACTGGGTTGTTGAGGTCAGATAGGCAGTCCCTCCATGTTAAATATTGGTATTCAGCTGCATCTGGTTAAACTGGAAGCCGACCCAAACATTTTTGGGAAAAGGCTAGGCAGATTGAATTGATCCTTTATTTTATTTTTAGAAAATCTTATCTTTATATAATCCTTATAAAATCTTATCTTTATAAAATCCTTAGAAAATGTTTTCTTTATAAAAATCATTAGAAAATCTTATCTTTATAAAAATCCTTACACAAAACAAAACTAAACCCGTGTGCACCCATTACTACTCGTAATACTCATTAAGTTCCTGTGTACATATTTACATATTTCTTCAGCGACTTGACACAAGCTCGTTTGAACTCGCGTCTCAGAACATTGGTCTGGCTGTTGTTCTTAAACACCTCCACTATATTTACGAAGAAGCTTCAGGGGCTGCTTTAAAATAGTTACAAACTAGCGGAAACCATGGAGTCCCCGCACGTTTAAATTACCTGATTTATTTTATTACCACAATGAATTTCATTACTAACTCTAATGGGTCGAGTGTCCTTTGCTAGTGGTCGTATACGTCCCTTATTTCAAACAAAGGGTATTTTATGCCCGGTTATATTTCAGCTAAGCGTGTATCCGGTTTATCATTGTTCTTGTTAAGCGAATTTGGAAAGTGGTGTGATGTCAGCAAACATTACTTACCGTAATTAATAACTTAATCTAGGCTGGAAAGGTATGTCAAGGAGATATTACTATTAAATCGGCATATGTGCAACTACTGTAAATTAAGTTTTAAAATAAATATTTTTATACATAATTTGGAACTAGAAACATATAGAAACACAAGCTTCTGCCAGCGACTTTGTACGCTTGAAATTTCACCGCGTCGCATCCCACCGCTCGCCCGCGCTATTAATTCGTTTTCGTTAAGCGTTTTTTTCTGTTTTTTTTTTCGTTTTGCTCTGCTCCTGACGGTCGTAGCGTGATGTACATAGCCTGCAATCTTCCTCAAGAATGGGGCTATTTGGTGCCCAACATAAAGAATGTTTCAAATCCGACTAGTCGATTCAGAGATAAGAGTTCAGTCAGCAGATTTCTTCAGCTTTATTTTTAGGAACTTATTTACTTACTACTTACATAGGAACTAGAAAATAACTAGGAACGTTCTGTCAAAGCTGTTTGGATTGTTTGTATAACAAGAACATTAACAATCCCTAGATATTCAAAAAATACACTTTATTCTACACTTAAATTTTAACACATACACTATTTATTGTTAATTCTATGGGTCCATTAATGGTCTCAACACTTGTAATAGGAAATCAAAAACAAAAATTATACATCTCTTTCAAACTCACAATACGTATGAGGTAAAATTATCAATAAATAATCAATAATTTGCTACTTGCAAATAAAATGAGCATTAAAAAAGCTTTCAACATTTGTCAGTACAACCAAACAAGACAGTTTTTAAGCGCACTTGAGAGAGACTTTGATTTATTTTGTCAAATGGAGAGAATGTGTTACTTGTACTTGGAATGTGGTACCACTCATTTAGCTTACAACACGGTCACGGCCCATGAAATTATTGCGCTTACAAGGGCTATTTGTACGAAATAATAATGATTTGCTCCCTGCACATAATTATTATTCTGTACGAATAGAACGATATATACGAAGTTAAAAACACCTTCATAAATGTAACAGAATAATAAGTGTTCCATTTTGAATTTCTAACAGAATGAAATATGTAACACATAGACATGTGTTTTTAATGTGTTTACACTTACAAAAACACTTACAAAAATGTTAACAGTGTTAATTGGTGTAACAGTGACTTTTTGTCCCGTATTTTTGAATTCGGCAAAGTCGCGTCTGTCTGTGCACTGTCCACTGTCTCTAATTTGTAATACGCTCGTTTACAAAGTATACTTTCAACATGAGTTTTAAACTTTCTTTCATTTAATTAAATTATATCACAAAGTATTTTGTTGTCACATTTAACACAGTACCTCATAAAAGATGTTTGTACTTTTGATAGTCGTAAAATGGTTGATCTATTTTGTTTTTATTTTTAGTGTTCATATTATGTCTACCACTTATTTTATTAAAAAGATGCAGATCTAGTCTTCTAGCTTATTTCTGTTTCACATATTAACACTTATTAACGCATAAAAGGTTAAACTTTGATTCTATAACATTATTGTATCTGTTACATTTATACATGTGTTTCTTTTAAAACAGTTATAAAAACAGTGCTAAAAAAACTTATAACGGTTACAGTTTCAGTCCCTAATTATGTGTAGGTTATGTTAACAACAAATTACTGTGAGCGTTTAGCTTAAAATTATGTGTCTTACACTGAATATTCTTGAATAATCCTTAACTGACTATAGATACCTATACATCTATATCCATACTAATAATAAAGCTAAAGAGTTTGTTTGTTTGTGTGTTTGTTTGTTTGAACGCGGATTGAGCCGGATTTGATAGCCCAATACTTTTGGAAGGTTATAAGCTCAGTAATATCACGCGGCGGCACTTAGGAGTCGAGCTAAAAAAAAACTTCTATGCCTTTAAGTATTCTAAAGTATTTATAAAAATCCAATTACTTAAACATGAAACGGCGGCGGCGGGTAAACCGCGGGGCCCAGCTAGTGTAGAATATATCTGGGGTGATCTGTCATTCGACCTACTGCTAGGGATGTATTCATTGACACTATTGCCAAGCTCACTCCAAGACCACTTCACCTAAGTTATCACCTTGAGATTTTTACTGAAAATATGTCCGGTCTCAGATAACCAGGGCGGCTCCAAGTAGTTTCTACTCTTATTTTGAATAAATAATATGCGTAAAAGCTTTGAAACTGCGCTAATATTTTATCCTGCAGCATTCACTCGCAAGTTGCAACTATAGGTACTGTAACGACTAAGTTATGCCGCTGAAAAATCGAGAGTGTAGTCGGCTTTCGTAACATGTGGTACCGTGTAAAATTTCTTATAACTACCAAGTATTTACACAAGGTTTAAGTAAAGCCAGGACAATTAACTGATAGCAAAATTAATAAATAAATGTCCTGTGTATCTAAATACACAGCACATTTATTTTTTTAAATTATTTTTGTTACGAATTAAAATGACCTTTTTAATATATAAATTAAAAAATATATGTCCGTATGTTCAAATCTTTGATAGTTGTCTAAAATAGCTATTAGGTACTTAACAATTACTTTCCGCGACTGTAATACTATTTAAGATATATAGATAGAGACAGTTCTAGCCAGTAAAAATAAAAAACAAAAACTACACACGCCTTTGATTCTTTTAAAAACAATTTTCAGAAGTAAATAACTATGTATTTAAAGAATGTTTATGTAATTAGGAAACTATATGTAAGTATATAACAGAGTTTCTCTTTCTTGTATGTGACTAACAAATGAAAAGTCGCTTATCGGTTGGACATTAAACTAACATCAACGTTTTGTTCCACATTTTGTTCGGTAAGCGATGGATTTAAGAAAAAAAAGTTTAGATGTTTTTTTTTTTTTTGTCGAAATTGGCAATGTTGACCGCACCAGTGAACATTTAGTAATCACTTAACCTCATATTATTAAACACATAGCAATGTAATGTTTCTATAACAAGCGGTACCACGCGACAATATAACCCAAAAATAGGACAATTTAACTGAATTTTAATAAGCTCAATGTATGAAAGGACAATATTTTATGAAAATACATTTCAATTCAAGAGAACAAAACGGACAAAATTGAAGTAACGCAGTATTACGAATTATGTGGGCGATTGAACGACGACAAAAGGAATGCAGGACCGAATTACATGTGCAAATGTTTGTGTTTCATTATTTCTGTGTGCTTTACAATTTGTATTTAGTATTTGGCACTCAATTTTGTATTTTATGTGCAGTGAAAATGTAACTATCCAGGTATAAGGTTTTGTATGGGATAACTAATTTACTTTCGAAGCAATGTTTAGATAGACCCTACTCAGCTATTTGGTTTATTTGGAAAGTTTTTTTGAACTCGCACTAGAAAGAAGCAACTGTCATGATTTCCAAATCTTAATAAGTTTTTTTAGTGTTTTTTGGCTTTCTGATCGGGTATGCTGTGATGCCATGGGCAGAAAAGGAAACACACACTGTTATGCTATAAAAAAAGTAACTAGAGAACTAAGTGTATGTACAAAATAATGATCTTCGACGAGCGATCTTCGGGGTTCTTCGAGTTGAACTCAATAAAATATTTACGTTCTTATGTATAAAATTGTAATTCGCATTCCAACGCCCATCGTACCTTCATTATTTATGTATTACTTGGGATATATGGCATCTCTGTGACAAATGAATAAATGCAGTCACCCCGCCCGGCAGAATTAAGAAAACATACGGCTGTCGACGGCATTTGAGATAAAATAGAGTGATATTTCAATGACAACCACTGATGAAACTGATGATAATAATTTGAGCCAGCTTTAACAATATTATGATGTCAACGTTGTTGTGTAAGAACATGTGCGGGCATCCATCAAACAACAAAAAACAAAGTGGAAACAACTTCTGTGCCTGTTCTGTGAACATTAGTTGCTTCCAAACTTTGCGGTCACCATTATCTTCTAATTATTAAGAGTTTCTGAAGCTGATGTGAGTCAGTAAGTGATGTGAGGATTTAGGGGCCTACCACCACCTCTTAAAGCTGTATTATTTAAATCTTACTTCAATGCGGGAAAGAGACTTTCCCACACTAAATTAATGTTCTGAAAGTACAAACTGTTTGTAAAGCACGAAAAGGAGTTACATTATACAAATATTCTAGTTTCGTTGTGAGAATAGTGTCAAAGAGTAATGTAGCCAGATGAAGCATTCTGCGGGCTGATATTTTCACCAATTTACTCTTATTTGAAAATGAGTGATGTGGAATTGGGTCGGTAACAGAATTCTTGACCAACCATTCGGCACCTGTTGGATCAGTTTTTCGCTTCCACCGAGAATGCACTCCCCATATAAAGTGTCCACGTAGCACATTATATAGATAGCGACTGGCACCACATACATATACATCACATAGCCACAATATATATGACGCAGTTATCCTATTCCTTGTAGGGAGTTGACCGCAACAACAACGTTGTTGAGGCCACATAGTCGCTCCATGTAAATTTCTGGTATTCAGCTGGATCTGTACCCTATTTGCGTAATACCCAATCAATCGAAATCTGAATCGTTTTGAAACAGATTGCTAATCCATTGCTTCATAAGTTCGATAAAAATTCTGCTCAACAATGTAAATAACGCACTGAATGTTGTTGAACTGTCAAATTCAAACAGATTAGTCGTAATCGTTTACGAAAATATGTTACGCAATTAGGCTGCTGGTTAGATTGGAAGCTGCCCCAACATGGTTTGGAAAAGGTTACGCTGACTTATCCTAGTCTGTGGAGCTCGAAAGGTATTTATAGTCTAAACGAAGTAACAGTAGCAGTTAGGCTTTTGACAGTTCTACAACATTTATTGCGTTATTTACGTTGTTGAGCAGACAATTTTTTCGAACATATGAAGCAATGGATTAGCAACAATCTTCAAAATGATTCAGATTGTAATTGAAAGTATGTTACGCAACTAGAGTGCTGGACAAAGTTATAAGTACCTACGCTTCGTATCGTTTCCTGAAAGGTTCTGTTTAAACATTCAAGATTTTTGATAAGTATCAGTAAAATATAAAATTAAAGTAAGAATACAACAGCTACACACGTGAAATTAGCAAAAGCGGACGTGCATGAGGGTCGAGCAAGATAGCACGTCAAAAAACGAACCTAGCTATATGACAGTGACCACAGAGTAGATTGGGTAAGGTTTAGAATCTAGTCGCCTGAATTGGGGGATGGGTGTGAGAGGTGGAAAGGGAAGAGTGGTAGAAGAGGCCCCCACTTTTACTCTTCGCTGGAGGTGCGTAGTTTAATAAAAAAAAAGCTAATTGATAAAAATGGCCTTAAAAGAGAGGGAGGTGAAGCAAGCAATTATAACAAGGCGGATGGTTAAAAAAGAATGACCACAAAGGGGATGGCGGGGTCTGTTAGCTCGATTCGCTCGCTCACTTGACCCCGCCATCCCATCGAACCTAACCTGTCCGAGTCCGGGATGCCCCATGTCCCGAGCTCGCTTCGCTCGCTCTTGCAGCCAATACAACATCAAAATATAAACATTATAATTATGACGAAAACTCGGAAGCAACGGAATGACGTGAATTCGAGTATAACAACAAAGTCGCATTTCAAGCATTACTTAGTGATTTACCGATATTTTTATAATGAAATCCAGTTTATCTGTCACTGTCGGTATCAAAAAAGTTGCGTCTCAAGCATTACTTAGTGATCTATCAATATATTTCGAATGAAATCGAGTTTATCTGTCACTGTCAGTGTAAAAAAGCTGTATTTGTTGTATTTGCTGTATAAAATGTTTCGATGCAGCTTCGGCATCTAAAATGGCATGCACTTGAGAAAAAATTTAAACCCCCTTGACCCCCCAATGTGTCAGACTCCTCAAATTCAGGCGACTTAATAGGGATGATGACTGATATAAGAAATGTTTATAAAAATAATGTAATTTCAAAGTAGACATAGTAAAAATGAGATAACCGAAAAAATCTGTTCAATCGGTGTAAATATGAAGATGATACACGCTTTAAAGTTTTAGGAGGGGATTATTCCCGTCCTTGTCGCACGGTACGGACAATGTACGGTGCTAGTATGCCGTTACATAGTCGTGACGTCACTTCTACGATAGTCCTGTCCTTGTCTATCACTTATCTTAAAACGTTTATAACTTGGCAATTTTTTAAGTTTTATCACTTTTTGTAATTTTGATTGCACTATTTGGAAACAAACAATTTATTGAGATAAAAAAAAAATTGTCATCATCCCTATTCCAAACCCAACCCCGATAAAATTCTAACCAAGGTAAATCAAGTTGAGATTTAAAGTATTTCCTCTAGCAAGATCAAACTCAAACTCAAATCATTTATTTCAAATAAACCAATTACAGGCACTTTGGAATTGTCAAGGGGTTTAGTCAGAAAGATGAAGCTAGTTGCCCTTTCCAAAGCGTAGTAGCTACCTATGGAGAAGAAAGGGCAATAAACTCCATGGACTCTCTTTTAAATAATATCGTTACATAAAATTGATTACATCGGTCATGTTGAAATTATATATGTGAGATCACCAGACATTCCATTTATCCCATACCTAGAAATTCTAAGATCCCATTCAATCCATCAAATATAAAACCACCACTATATCCAAGAAGGCTAGTTTAGCATACGAAGCTCACGTGTGGACTGGAGTGGTTCCAGTAAATTCTTGCGAATACATAAATACGTAGCCCAGTCGTGACTCACTTAAATTTATAACTCTCGTGTGCAGAGTTTTTAAACACATCAGCTTAATTAATTCTTTTTTGAATTCTTAGTTCACTTCGCGGAGTTAAATTCGCTTTTCAGAAAAAAAACACTTAGTATATTCGGCGAGACTGGGCATTTTGATATTGTTCCGTTTTCACGTCGAATTTCTGTGGGCTTGAACTCTAATTTAAATAATTAACATTTATGATATGGTAATCTGTATGGCTATTTGTGTTTTCGGTTTAAATACGATGGAATCTCTAAGGAAATATTAAAAATTGTCATCATCCCTATTCCAAACCCAACCCCGATAAAATTCTAACCAAGGTAAATCAAGTTGAGATTTAAAGTATTTCCTCTAGCAAGATCAAACTCAAACTCAAATCATTTATTTCAAATAAACCAATTACAGGCACTTTGGAATTGTCAAGGGGTTTAGTCAGAAAGATGAAGCTAGTTGCCCTTTCCAAAGCGTAGTAGCTACCTATGGAGAAGAAAGGGCAATAAACTCCATGGACTCTCTTTTAAATAATATCGTTACATAAAATTGATTACATCGGTCATGTTGAAATTATATATGTGAGATCACCAGACATTCCATTTATCCCATACCTAGAAATTCTAAGATCCCATTCAATCCATCAAATATAAAACCACCACTATATCCAAGAAGGCTAGTTTAGCATACGAAGCTCACGTGTGGACTGGAGTGGTTCCAGTAAATTCTTGCGAATACATAAATACGTAGCCCAGTCGTGACTCACTTAAATTTATAACTCTCGTGTGCAGAGTTTTTAAACACATCAGCTTAATTAATTCTTTTTTGAATTCTTAGTTCACTTCGCGGAGTTAAATTCGCTTTTCAGAAAAAAAACACTTAGTATATTCGGCGAGACTGGGCATTTTGATATTGTTCCGTTTTCACGTCGAATTTCTGTGGGCTTGAACTCTAATTTAAATAATTAACATTTATGATATGGTAATCTGTATGGCTATTTGTGTTTTCGGTTTAAATACGATGGAATCTCTAAGGAAATATTAAACCTACCATTGCGCGAGCCTGCGGTTGATGTGCAAGCGATTTTTCCATGTTTTCATGTGGGAACAAAATACTATTATTTCTGAAATGGACTGGCACTGTTTTAACGTTTCGACCCACCAGAAATATCGTGTCCTTGGTTTTTGAAATAGCTACGACTGTTAGGGCGCCTAGTTAGCCCCGCGACTTCCACGCGGTCTGATAGCTATTCTGCGTCCATCTATAGAACTCCTCGTATTTTATGAGACGCGTGTGTGTGCGGTGGATCGAAATTAGGCACGGAAAAATACTTTTTAACTAACAATTTATTACTATAGTGAACAAAGGTTTGCAAAAGAATCAATCAGGTTTTTCTATATTAAAAACAACGTTCCGTCCGCCATCACCTTTTTCCATCTATATTTGCTGCCTGGCGGTTCCGTCCCCCCGAGGAGGCGCCACCGTCAGCGCTGCATTCCGGTCGGTTAGAGCCTCACACCACCCTGGCTGGTCAATAAACATGCCGGCCGCCTTGAAATCTTTAGGTTTCAATAAAGTTATGTAGCTGCAGCATCGGGAACTCTGCGGTCTTCATTGGTGTCATCATTCGTCGCTGATGGCACCGGGAGTGGGCAGATTTTTGTGAAAATTAGTTGTACTGGGCCCGTAGCTATTTGAATTGTAGCTACACGACTCACACCATCCTTTCCTGTGAACACCATAATAATCCTACCCATGCGCCATAGCAGAGGTGGTAAATTGTCCTCTTTGATGACGACAAGAGTGTTTAGAGCTATGATGTCCTGATTATGAGACTTCCACTTGGTCCTTATCTGAAGTTCAGAAATGTAGTCTGTAGACCAACGCTTCCAAAACTGCTGCCTCATCTGTTCTACTCTCTCGAACCGCGTCAGACGATAGATCGGCGCTTCTGTCAAGTCCTTGCAGGCTGGTGAGAGGAGTGGTCGGCCAATTAGGAAGTGTGCCGGGCTGAGTGGAAGAAGATCATGAGGGTCTGAGGACATGGGATACATTGGTCGGGAGTTTAAGACGGCTTCGATCTGTGTCAACACCGTGTTGAACTCCTCGTATGTTAAGTTAGCGTTGCCTACAACACGACTTAGGTGGTGTTTACAGGATTTCACTCCTGCCTCCCATAATCCCCCCCAAAATGAGGAGCGTAAGGCGGTATAAATCTAAACTCAATATTATTATTCGATAAATGATCATTATTTAATGTGAATTTTCTTTTAACATCAACTGAATCTCTTTCATGGCTCCGATAAAGTTTCTCCCATTGGCAGAGAAAATTTGGGCCGGTTTACCGCGACGGGATATAAACCTTTTAAGTGCCAATATATACTCTTGAGCAAAAAGGGTACTAACTAGTTCAAGATGTATATAGCTCGTGTTATATAAAACACACGAATATGCAAATATAACCTTTTTCAAGTTTAGCCCCCCTACCTTTGCGGTCTAATACGAATATGGGTCCAGCATAGTCCACCCCACATCGGACGAAAGGGAAACCCGAATCTAACCGTTCTAACCTAACGGTTTTACCTCTCATTCGTGTGTAGCGAACGCACTGATGGACAACCTTTCTGGCCAGGTGTCTACCTCTCAAAGGCCACCAATTCTCACGCATGGTAGCCAGTAACAATTGGGGACCCGCGTGAAGAAGCTGCTTATGCAAATGCTGAAACAGTAATAGGGTAAAGTAATGTTTACTACATAGTAGTGTCGGATGCTTCATAACATTATCGAAACAATGTGAATTACTTCCGCCTACTCTAATTATGTTATTTTTATCAAGAAATATACTAAGACTAGATATTGCACTTGTAGGTTTGAATGGTAAGTTACGTTTCAATTTATTGTATTCATCAGAAAGAAAAGAAGAAAAGATTCCCGCTGTACGAGGCGCGTCAACATCTGTGTTGACGCACACAACTCGCTCACTGATAACGGTCCTACAGTGCGATCCTGTCGCTGTGTGCGTGAGTTACGAATGAATCGCAGCACGTAAGCCCCGGTACGTCTAATACGATCGTAAGATGAAAACCTATTGAAATGAATGACATTATTATTATTTTGTGTAACGTCACAAACCATGACATGACATTAGTTTGTGATTTTAGTTCGGGTAGATCTGTAGCTGCGTAATCATAGTAAGAAGTTGCGCCTTGTTGAGACCACATCGACTCAGGATGTTGTAAGAACGGTGGACCGTTCCACCATATACTACTGTCACTGAGTACGTCAAGACTGAGGCCGCGTGAGACTAAGTCCGCTGGGTTATTCTTACTACCTACATGAGACCATACAACATTACTGGTAATTTCATTTATTTCAACTATTCTATTTTGAACGAATGTCTTTAGTGAATGAGGAGACATTCGAAGCCACCTAAGGACAATAGTTGAGTCTGTCCAAAAGAAAGTTTAATGAAAAGTCAAACGTTATGCATCAATAATTTTTCCAGATAAACGTGCCTCTATTAAAGCCCCGCATAATTCAAGTCGCGGTATACTGATTGGTTTTAATGGCGCAACCTTACTTTTGGCACAGAGTAACTTAATAGTCACTGGTGAATTCTCAGAGTAGGTACGCACATAAGCGCACGCACCATATGCACATAGCGACGCGTCTGTAAAGATGTGTAATTCTATGTATTGTGTGTGAATACCTAATACATGACGTGGAATACGTAATTTGTGTAAACTCTGAAGAGTATTAGTAAATTTCTCCAAGTTAATATTACGTCATTAGGAGTCTGATCGTCCCAATTTATTTTACACAACCATAACTTTTGCAATAATTTTTTTCCTATTATTATTGCTGGTGCTAAAATACTTAACGGGTCATACACCTGCGCTATAACAGATAACATTGTTCGCTTGGTTAATGGTTTATCACTATTAAATACTCGTGTTGTGAAGTGCAATTCATCATTTTTATTGTACCAGCCCATTTCTAACGTTTTATTTTGACACTGATCTCCCAATGACAACCTTTTAGATATGTCATGGGCAGTTACGAGTATATCTAAATTAAATATCCACTTACGTAAAGGAAGACACGCCGATTTTAGGGTACTAGTTACCCTTTCGCACTTAAGTAATAAACTATTTAAGTCGTCATTTCCTATCAATACGTCATCTACGTAAAAATCATCCCTGATCACGGCAGACACCTGTTCATCCTTACACTCACGCGCGAGTTGAATCAGACACCTCATGCTCAAATAAGGTGCTGACGCCGTGCCGTACGTCACGGTGTTGAGACGATATACACCTAATGGGTCTAACGGATGTTTACGCCATAGAATAAGTTGTAAATCACGTTGATCTGGCTGTATTAAAATTTGACGATACATTTTTTCCACATCGGCACATGCTACGTGTTTATACTGCCTAAAACGTAATAATATGGAAAAAAATACGTTTTGATGCGGTGGCCCAATAAACTGAATATCGTTCAACGATTTGCCTGAAGATGTCGCTGCGCTCGCATCGAACACTGTGCGCAGTTTAGTCGTACTACTATTCTCATTCATAACACCGTGTTGCGGCAAGAAATAGTGAGGGGAACTGGATGTATCTACGCGACTCATGTGTCTGAGACTTTCGTATTTATTCATAAAATCAATATATTTTTCATGGCAAACGAGAAAACTTTCGTTCAAGAGACAACAACCACAGGCGATTATTTTAAAGGAATACGCAAAGAAAATTTACCTTCCTGAGTACGCGTTGCCGTTTCAACGAAAATGTTCTCGCACATTTGTTCGTCGGCACTAAGGGCATTACCCACGTTAGGAATCTCTTCGAGTTCCCAGAATCGTTTTAATTATACATCTAGTACTTGCGAATGATTACATTGAACCTGATTAATGCGCCGGCCATTATTATTATTGTACAAAGGTCCAGATATTATCCACCCTAGATTAGTATTTTGTAAGTAAGGTCCGTTTTTCAACTTAATTTTGTCGTCATATTATAGATCCCAAAACTTATTCGATGCCTATCAATATGTCAATATCCGATGGCGAATGAAAGCTCGGGTCAGCAAGTTGGATATTATCTGGAATAATAATACTATTTACGTTTATATTAGAAGCCGGTAACCTATTTGCAATACAAGGCAGCACTAAACATTCAATGCTAGTGTGATAATGCTTCATCTTTGAACATAATTTTATTTTACATGTGTGGGTAGACTTTGTCAAGTTATAGATGCGTTTAATTTATTGCATAAATTCTCCGTTATAAAGCACTGTTGGCTACCATTATCCAGGATTGCTCGCAAAGTGTGATACTCGTTTTTACTATCTGCAATATCAACTAGGTAATGCTGTGGATAGCAGGACCGTGGGTAACACGGAATATGTGTTTGTACTAAGTGAAACCGAACTATCAGTAGAAGTATGTAACGAGGTTGAGACATTGGAGACGTTAGCGGTGATCGGTTGCGATTGTGAACTCGCCCCACCGACATTTAATGCGCCGTCTTTGTCTACGCTACTGACATGAATTAAACTGTTGTGTTTCTCAAGATGACACAGCCTACACGGACCGAATTTGCAATCCTTGACCGCGTGACCTGACCGTAAACAATTTTTACAAATATTATTTGTATTAACAAAGTTAATCCTATCTTGAACAGGTAAATTAATAAACTTTGAACACGTATAAAGCGAGTGATTACCTTTGCACATTTCACATACGCGCTGCTGGCGCTTGTTAGTTTTCGTTTTGTTATTACTATTATCCCCAGCGTGCGTAGCGACGTAACTATGAGTAGGTTGTTTCTTGTTATGCGTGTGTTCATTTTTTTGTTGTCGTGTGAATGTTTGCTATGGTTCACCTTAATCATTTGTAACATATTCGCCCTGTCCTTGAGAAATTTAAGCAAATCATCTAACTTCAAGGATGGCTTCGTATCAGCATGATAAAGTGTCCCTTTAACCTGCTCTCATTCACGTTCGGTACCTGGTAGTTTAGAAACAACCAAATTTATTATAGCCCTCTCTGCATCCAAACAAATTCTACTAGTACGATACCCTTTGAGCCGTCGCATTTTGTTCCACAGCTCGCTACTAGAAACCATTTCACTCATACTGTCGCAGAACTGATGAAAAGATTCTGCACTAGTCTTACGCATCAGTATCTGTGCTGTAGCAACCTTCTGTTTAAGTATGATAAAATTTGAAGGGGTGGGGTTATTAAATGTATAACATCATCATACATTTGTTGGGTGTCGCCTGAACTAATAAAACTAATTTTACTTGAAATTATTTCTTTATACTTCTGCCAATTTGCCCTTTTAAAATGACGTTTCGACTTAATTAAGATATTACATGCTATTTCTGTGGTTATAAGAACTATTAAGTTATCACTACCTAAGTTTTCACGTAAAACACTCCACTTGAACCGAAGTGCAATATCTGATGACGCAAATGTGACGTCAGGCGAACTTTTTTGAAGCTGAATTACTAACTTAAGTCTGGTAGGGTCTCCAGTATTGAGAGAAACATACTGCCAATCATCAGCTGCATCATGAATTTGTAAACCCCTGCGATCGTTTTTGTATGACCAATTTGTATGATGCCCGTTGAAATCTCCCCCTATAAATCAATTTTATCTTGTACGAGTAACTCACTATAATTTTCTAACAAACTCGAACTGTTTTCAACGCGTAACTTTAACTCTAATAATTGTTGATCACTTAACGGACTTGTACATTTTTTTTACATAATTTTCTAGTATAGTTAACCGACCTTTGATCACTGCTCTTTTCTTTACAAAATCCGCCATCTTAGGCTCACTAATATTAGGGAAAAATAAGAAGCAAGAGTACTTACTGTAAACTTTCTGTGTTGCACGGATGCCACCGGTGCCACCTGCCGCGGCCCACGAGTTTACGGTTTATGGCTTTCGGGCTTCCACTTACCGGCTATGTACCGCCACTCAACAACTGGAATTACAGCACGAAATTAACACAAACCGATTGATAGGATGGGGAATTGGGTAGGAAGTTCAGACCTGCCACTCCTCCTCTAATCCTCTTGATCAATAAGTTTTCAACTACCGAGTGAATTCTATTCATGAACTCGCGATTCATGAACTTCTATTAATGCGACGAAAAATGTTTGAAGATTCTAGAATCCACTACAGGCAGAACTGGAACTCTTCTTAATTCGGCTCGGATGGACCAATATGTTAGGGCGCCTTGTTAGCCCCGCGACTTCCACGCGGTCTGATAGCTATTCTGCGTCCTTCTATAGATGCGGTGGATCGAAATTAAGCACGGCAAAATACTTTTAACTGATAATTTATTACTATAGTGATCAAAGGTTTGCAAAAGAATCAATCAGGTTTTCCTATATTAAAAACAACGTTCCGTCCACCATCACCTTTTTCCATCTATATATTCTGTCCTCACAAACTTCACACGTATATATCTGCTGCCCGGCGGTTCCGTCCCCCCGAGGAGGCGCCACCGTCAGCGCTGCATTCCGGCCGGTTAGAGCCTCACACCACCCTTGTTAGATGGCGTGGGCTGGTCAATAAACAACTACGATGTGACGGGTGGTTGAAACTTGTCAAACGATACGATCTGACAATCCGCCTCTTGACTTGTATGACCACTTATATGAACGGTTTTGACAATAAGCTTCATTATCGTTTAAACTGCATTTTTCTTACGTACCATGTCCATAAGAAAGTCAGGTTAATTGGAAGAAGATCACAAATCAAAAATTGTCTTGGCCTGCCGAGACATAACTTATTTTGAGTGAAAACCTTATGAAGAACATCCCTCCAGGATTTGTCGATCTTCTTCGACATGTGGAGCATTTAAAAACACTTTTTCATGTGTATCAAGATAACAAGTACTTAAATGCATGCTTAAGTAATTTTTAAATGATTGACTAATTAACGGTAGTTAAGTTTGTGAGTAGGTACGGGAGTTTATCGTGATATAGGAACAATGTAGTGCTGTAATTCAGGACGTAGGTAAATCAATTAGGTACGCAGGTTTAGTGATGTACGGACGCAGACTTCTCACAATGTAAAGGCAGATAAAGACAATACAAACAGACGCGACGCGACGGCGCGGCGCACTGCTAGTGACTTTGTGTTTCGCTGTCGCGTCGCGCCAGTGTCTCCGAACCTTAACACGATTATTTAGGTAGGTACCTACTTAGTAATATTAAAATCAAAGCAAGTTGAACAAACCATGTATTTCTATTATTCCATGTCACGAAAACTAGAAATACAAACAAGCAAAGCTTACATAATTACAAAGCTAGTAGGTAGGTATGTACCCACCTTTATACCTATGTAAATAAAACATAAATTAAGAAAAGTTTCTGTTTTAAGTATAAATAATTCAGCTAGTTATAATTCAATTCCAGTCTAAAGTAAAATCAGTAACTTAGGTACAACAAACATTTTCACGTTTCATATTTTATTTATAACGGTCTGGCCCTACTTTGATGAATGCCAAGAATTCTCTAACTAGATACCTGTTTATTAAATTACGTCTGATCATCGCAAACGTTCTGTGAAAATTCTTTAAATTAGCTTTTTTACATTCGAAAGATATTTCGCGAACTTTGCATTGCACGCACGTCTTAGGCTGGCTGCCAGAGATAAATAAGTTAAGGACGCCGATATTTCACTCCAAACCAATATCGTAAAAGGCGAGAGAGAAGATACTTAAAACTTCTGCTTCCCTTGTTAGTTTTGAAGCGAGACAGCAAGATTTCTATTATGTCTTAAAACATTACTGACAAAGTATTTTTGACCACCATAAAGACCCTTAAATGTCGTCTACAAATTACAAATATAAATTTCGTAAACGTCAACTTTCCGTGCATCTGAACAGGTAGCCCCGACATTTTATCATCACCGCAAGAGCTTTAAACATAAAAATACTGTAGACAATTTTTCAACGACGCAGACCCATGAATTTCAAATACGTTTTTACAGATAAGGGCCATTGTTGATATAAAATACGATTACGCAGCGTAGCCACGCGAGCGCAGGCATCCCCGACCGTAAAAAATTACAATACAACAAAGCAAGAGGTACAAATCATGGAAATACAAAGTTTGTATTAATGATGGTACTTACCCTTCGTTTTTTACGAGTAAAATTATTTTATGGCTTCGTCCAAGTTTTATGCTTTCTAAAATCTAGTTTGGTTATTAAAACAATTATTATATTCGTTAAATTGTCCGACCAAGGCGCGCAGGTATAGTAGTCACTGCGGCGATAACCGTAATTTCACCTATTAACCCGTCAGCACTGACATGAAACGGCTTTAAACAGTAGGCTCACAATCACAACGCAATAAACTAAACATAAAGTATGACTGACTATCGCTTCATACATTATGTACAAAGTAACTCCTCTTACTTTCTTGTGTCATAGATAAAAGCGTTAAAAGCATCGCCTACAAGCGTTCATTAAGAGCTCTCAGTGTTCCACGGTAAAAATTGAGGTAAGTTCGCAAGTAGATTTTAGCGAGTTAATTACTCGACAACAAGAGATCATGAACAAAACTAACTGCAAAATTATCTCAGAAGCACCTGCCGTATACACGTCATGAGAGTCGTAATAGCTGAAGAATTAAGACGAATCCCGGCAATTTAACTCGTAAGTCGACTTGGAAACATTTGGCACCGAGAGAAAAGCTTAACACAAAATTCCGAATGCCTTTATTATATTAAGCTACCTCTTTCGCGTTATGCCGTCTTTTGTCCATAATATTCTACTCTGCCAGATAATTTGAAACTGCTTAATAATTCATTTGATGTTTAATAATATTTAGGACTTCGCTGCTTTCATCTTGAGGTTAGTATAGAAATAACTTTCCGCTGAACCACCTTTTGTTTGGTTCGTGATTTTGATTAAGATATTGTATACTTAATACGCAGTTTAGTTAGTTTATATTTTCTCTCATAAAGGTATATAGTAGTGCATATGCTTTAATACTTCCTGTGTCTACAATCACGTTTTGAATAAGTAGGAAGGTATTTCTAAAGATTGGTGTTATAACCGAAGGAAAAGGGGTGGTGGACACAAAATTTAAGACAATATATGTCCCCATTGTCCTATATCTCATCTCTAACAAGACAAACAGCTTTCAAATAATAACAATAGTTCCTTGTCATTGTTAATAAGCCATTTATCTGCCATAAACAAGGTTATGATAAGCTGGTTGAGTTAACCCGTCGTTGCTGTCCTCACTATACTGTCCCTAAGTTACGAACATAAATCTGACTTAACGGCCCAGCGGGACTGTGTTTGTACATTATTGGGTTAAGACCGGAGACCACGTAACAAGTGGAAAATAACGTTATGGAATCCTTGAGTGTTTGCGCGTTCCTATATTTTACTGGTCGAGGTGACGTCTACTTATTAATTTTATTTATTAGTGCTGTTAGTGAATAGAATATCCTAACTTATATTATAAATGCGAAAGTAAGTTTGTTTGAATGGATTGAACTGCCTCGTTGGTCCAGTGGTCGCAAGAGCTACAGCAAAGCATGAGGTCCTGGGTTCGATACCCAGGTCGGGCAAAGTGTTATCGGGTTTTTCTATCTAGAATTTATCAGTAGTTGCCCGGAGTCTGGATTTATGCCCGGTTGATGGCATTAGGCCGGCCCCTATTACATGGGACTCAATAATAACTGGCGAAAAGTCGGTGTACTATAGGTACACCTCTGCCTTTCCCTTCTGGGATTAGAGGCGTGATGATGATGTTAAATGAAATTTGCCACACAGATTGACCATGACCTGTAAACTAATTGCGTAACACACAATTAGTCACAATCATTTTGAAGGATATTGCCATATGTTGGAAAAAATTGTCTGCTCAACAACGTACCTAAATAACGCAATGAATGTTGTTGAGCTGTCATAATGAAACCGATTACTACTGATAGTATGTTACGCAATCACCCCGCAGGGTAAGGACATAGGCTAGTTTTCAAACAAAATTTTTAACATCTAGTTACCTATATTCTGAAATCGACTAAATTACTGAATAGAAACCTTAATCGTATAACGTTAGCTTTTAGTATGTTTGCACCGTAAAAACGCTTTATAAAGTTCAGTTTATTATCGGTAATAGTCTGTGAAGTAGGTAATTTTATGTCAGGTAGCTCTTAGTCTTAATTAAGGTAATAAAAAAGTTTCACGAAAAGGGTCGGTCCTGTCGTTAATTGCCAATTTTTCAATTACCACTCAAACGTGCCATGGGCGCAATTTTACACTTAGGTTTTTATAAATAAACCATAAAATATTTCACCAGAAATTAAACTCGAAAATGACGGATTGAACAATTTACTAATAATTTGCTCGTTTCATTATTATAACTCAACAAAACACTTAATATGGGAAAGAACATAATAATTACGTAATAATTTGACAGTGTGTCGTTATATAAACAGAAGTAGGTAATTCATTGTTTCCTAAATGCTAAGTTGGTTATAAATAGCACGAGCCTTTGTCCTTTGGTCACGCGAGGTCAATATTAGGAATAAGCTTACTTGGTGCGATACCCTTCCACTTATTTTCATTGCCGCGTACCATACCTTTGTGAGCGAGTATTGATTAGATAACACACTGATAAGGACAATATTTACACCATAATACATGGCGCACACTATACGACATGCGACGACGACTCGGCGAGTCGACGTAATGACAGGTGGCTGCCGACAATTATCATATATTGTGTTCGAAGCTCTGCGTCGAGTTCCACAGTCGAAAGGACAGGCTCGCGCGCTCTCGCTACTTGTCGCAGCGACTATGGACACGGTGGCGTACACAAGCAACGACGAATGACAATGTCAATCTTGCTGTGAGCGCTGAGAAAGGTTCACGTGTGTTTGTGTTGTCCGTTCACTTCACCTTTGCAGGATAAGCACCAAAACAAATGAAACTAGAAGCTCAATACTCACAAGATTAATAAAATGACCGGCTCTCTGGAATACTCAAAGAAAATATTCGCTTCCTGCACGAAGTCTGTCATAAAGACTAGTCGCAGACGCAAACGACAGCTCTGCGTCTAGTCGCAGTGACAAGACGCAGATCAAAGTGATAAGGAGCTGTTTAATTATGTATGTAAAGATCAAAATTGTACCAAAACTTATGGCAAATAAATTGATTTGATTTGAAATGTAAATGACAACTCTGCGTCTTATTGCAGCAACAGACGCAGTGTTTGCGCTGGCATTTAGACGACACGGCTAGCACAATAGTTGAGTAGCTTCTGTGCTATAGATCGCGGATTTGGTTCCCGTGCAAACAATTTTTTTACGTCCCGCACCACGGTCCTATACACAGAGAAATTGTTATGCTATATAAGGTTTCTTAGAAGAGAGGTAGCCGCCACCAGTTGTACCGTCAAATGACGTCACTGAAACTTTATTTATAAAAGTAAGTTTGTGTTTTTTCTAGAGCGTTTTTTGACACCGTAAAGTTAAACACGTGTAATAAAACTCCTTGGGTAGAAAACAATATTATTGAATTCCTCCATTCAAACAATCTACTCCAATAATTAGTTACAATTAATTAGCTATTATAATGAAACATATAAAAACTCACTTGAATTATTGTAGGATATTGATGACCACACGTAATCCGCCCGCGTTCGATGCTGGCCCCGAGCAAATAGGCCGAGTGCAGGCCCGTGTTCTCAACCGTCATCTCAGAACTGTCATTCGTTCCATACAAGTGTTGCCAGTATAGGTATAGGTATAGGTGATACGGGCTGGTGACCGCAACTCCACGTCAATGCGCGTATTTTGCGTACGGTGGGAAAATCAATCATTCGATCCACCCCAGCTCCTCGAGGAAGGCCAGCAACGCCTTGATGTTACTGACAGCCTCGCGTAGGGTATCTGGGTTACCGAAGTGCTTTGCCCTGTATGTGGCGACCACCGGGCAGTTTACAAACAAATGAGCTGCTGTCTCGTCCTCCTCCATGCAGGCCCTGCACAGCGGACTGTGTGTGACTCCTATGACAAAGAGGTGTTTATTAAATGACCCATGGCCAGTCAAGGCTGCCGTAACTATGCGCAGCTGTTGTTTCGTTAGTCCGAGAACTTGTTTCGTGAGGCGGCTATCAATTGCAGGGAGTGCTTCCCTAGCCTGCCTGCACTCACCTTGTTCCAACCATTGTTTGTGATGTTGTTCCCTGATGCGTTTCCTTACCAGAGTGCGTAGATATCCGAAGGGGAGTGGCACGATGGGTTCAGGTCCCACTGCTGTCTCACTCGACCCCCTTCTGGCAAGTTCGTCGGCTGCATCGTTGCCCAGCGAACCGCTGTGTCCTTTGATCCATTGAATGGTTATTTTATTGAGTCTACCCACCTGGTTAAGGCGCTGGTGACACTCGTATATTAGCCCAGATTCAACTGTGTAACTGTTTAGTGATTGCAGAACAGCCATGCTGTCTGAGAGTATACGGATCGAGTGGTCCTTAACTTCCGTGGCCATGATGGCCTAGGAGGATCTAGTGTCTTAAGACGCAGCGCCGCCAGTGTGGCCTCCTGCTGTATGAACAGGTGGAGCGGTGGCACCTATCATTTTCTTGCACTGCCAGAAGGTTATGCAGGCCCTGTTTAGTTTGTTGTCCAAATGACAAGTCCAGTTTAACTTACTGTCTTGAATGATCCCAGGTACTTGACCTCGTTGGCCAACTGAAGTTCTGTATTGAACAGTTTTGGTAGGCGGAAAGGGCCTAATGCTCGTTTTAGGGTAAACATGACAAGTTCAGTTTTGGTGGGGTTCACTGATAGGTCATATTCCCTGCACCAATTTTCTACTATACGTAGTGCCTGCTGAGTGAGGTTGCAGATCGTACCCGTCACCTTCCCCGAAACAAGGATTGAGATGTCGTCTGCATATCCTATAGTATAATAGCTGCTGGCGTTGAGTTTGGTGATGACGTCATTGACCACCAGATTCCATAGAAGGGGGAATAGCAGCCCTCCCTGGGGGCACCCTCTGGCTATCATGGCCAGTTGCTGCTCAGCATGTTTGTAATCCAGTCCGTTAGTACCTGTTCTACTCCATGTCTGGAGAGGGCGCTAGTGATGCTGGATAAGTTGGTTTTGTCGAAAGCTCCTTCGATGTCTATAAAAGTGCCCAGGCAGGTGCCTTTTTGATTAATCGCTTCCTCTATCTGGCTGACTACCAGGTGAAGAGCGGATACGGTCGACATACCCGAGCTGTATGCATGTTATTTACCGTGTAGCGGTATGGCTTTCAGAGCGCCGACCCTCAGCTCCCTATCACAGAGTCTTTCCAGAGTCTTTAATAGAAAGGAGGTCAGGCTGATTGGTCGGTAGGATTTGGCGTTTGTGTAGTCACCCTTACCTGGCTTAGGGATGAATATTACTTTCACTTCCCTCCATCCTTTAGGAACGTATCTAAAGGCCAGGCACGCTCTCATTAAAGGCACCAGTCTTATTGCGACTCCGGTGTCACCCCACTGTAGTAAGGCGGGGAACACTCCGTCAGGACCAGCTGCCTTAGTGAGTTTTAATAAGGATGCGCCTCGTTTCTTCTGGCGAGGAAGAGAGTGTGTTTTCGGGTTTCCGGAGGGTAGCGGGCCCAGGTGTATTCTGTTGCGCCAGTACCTTCCTTACCCTGTTAGCTTGCTGACAGGATTCAATGCTACCACAGAATTTGCGCCATCCCGTGGTACTTCTGAATCTGATGCATTTTTTGTAGCTGGATTTGGCTGCATAATATTTATCCCAGTCCTCATCCGCACATGTGTTCATGGCTCTATTTAGAGCTTTCCTTACCTTGCCGCGCTTTCACTCCAGATCCGCACCCTACCAGGGTTGTTTGCCTGGTGTGTTACGCGGGATGGTCTCTGCGCAAGCAGTTTTGTAGCTGTCTATCATTGATTTAGTAAGATGTCTTAATTGTACCTCATGGCGGGTGACAGCCTCACGCTGCTCGATATGTTGCTGCATCGGTCGCTCGCCCCGCTCCCGCACTGCCTCGCGCCACCAATACAGTGACGCGAGCACCTTCGCCTCCAGGTCCCGGGGCGGTGATCCGGCCAATGCACAACCCGCCTCGAAGGAGATCTTGCGATACCCCCGAATGACGGCCACCGCCCGCTGCGGCTTGCGCAGGACTGCTATCCTGCCGGCCGTCAGGTCAGACGCCCAGATCGGCGCTCCGTGGAGCGCCATGGATAGCACGATCCCCATATAGAGCCCCCTACAGGCGGCGCTCTGGCACCCCAGATTGGGAAGCAGCGATGCCAGCGCCCCGGCCGCGCCCAACAACTTGGGCGCCAGCCGCCGGAAGTGGGGTCCGAAGTCCCACCGTCTGTCGAGCACCAATCCCAGATATTTCATGGTGGGCATGACAGCGATCCGGACCCACCCGACCACAATGTGTGATCCTGCCGGCGGCGCCCGCCGGAAGCCATGAAACACCATGGCCTCCGACTTGTTGAGGGCCACCTCCAGGCCGAGGCGCCGTATGCGGCCCACCGTCAGTGAGACCGCCGCCGTCGCAAGCAACGCTGCCTCCCTTTTTTTATTTTTTTTGTTTCCGGGGTGGAAAATCCTCATGGGTGTCCTCCGCCCTGGGGCGGGCGGAGGGGTCTGTCAGACTCTTACTGACTAAAAACCACCCCGGTGTTCCATCTCACACCTACGCCGGGGTCGCGGGAAAACATAATTCTTCCGCATCCCCGGCTGGCCCCGCTAGCGCGGGCCCCGTCTCGGGCGGAGGGAGTGAGGTGTACTCCCTCCGCAACGTCTGTGAGCGGCGCGCGCGGAACACTACGCGCGCCACCTTCTCGGGTCCTGATGTTGGGGGGCGACGGATGTCCCCGAATCCGTCGCCCCTGGACCTATTTAGGGGGGCCGGAAGAGGGCGTTGTCCGCCCTCCTCCGACGCCCGGTGCGTCTGCCGCGGGCTGGGTCGAGAGTCGAGATCTGTCTCTCTCTTTCCGCAGCCTCCTTCTGCGAGATGACAATCTCGCAGAAGGAGGACACGCCGTGTCCTACCGGCAGTCGACGCAGTGGTACCACTGGGCGTCCAGCTCCCTGTTTATGCGACACAGGTACTTCCCGAAGCAACCATGCCCCGAGAGCACCTGCGTCGCCCGAAACGTCAGAGAGCCGTGCCTTCTCCCGAGCCAGCGGTCGAGCACTGGCCGGATCGCCTCGATGGTGCTGAGGCCGGCGGTAGGTCGTGACAGCCTCACCCGCCATTCCGCCACCAGGATCTCGCGGAGCTGCAACCGACGCTGCTCGATATGTTTCTGCATCGGTCGCGAGCACCTTCGCCTCCAGGTCCCAGGGCGGTGATCCGGCCAGTGCACGACCCGCCTCGAAGGAGATCGTGCGATACCCCCGAATGACTCTGACGGCCATCACCCGCTGTGGCTTGCGCAGGACAGCTATGCTGCCGGCCGTCAGGTCAGACGCCCAGATCGGCGCTCCGTAGAGCGCCATGGATCGCACGATCCCCATATAGAGCCGCCTACAGGCGGCGCTCTGGCCCCCCAGATTGGGAAGCAGCGTTGCCCGCGCCCCGGCCGCGCCCAACAACTTGGGCGCCAGCCGCATGAAGTGGGGTCCGAAGTCCCACCGGCTGTCGAGCACCAATCCCAGATATTTCATGGTTGGCTCGACAGCGATCCGGACCCCCCCTACCACAATATGTGAACCGGCCGGCGGCGCCCGCCGGGGGCCATGAAACACCATGGCCTCCGACTTGTTGAGGGCCACCTCCAGGCCGAGGCGCCGTATGCGGCTCACCGTCAGTGAGACCGCCGCCGTCGCAAGCAACGCTGCCTCCCTGTGCGAACTCCCACGGGCCGTGACCAGCGTGTCGTCCGCGTAACACGTCAGGTCCGCGCCCGGCGGAAGCTCGCCCCTCAGTGGGAGTCGGACCCGATGTTCCACAGGAGCGGTCCCACGACTGATCCCTGTGGAACACCGCACGACACCTGGCGCTGGTTTCTGCCATCACGTCCCATGTAGGTGACACACCTCCCGGCTAAGTAAGCCCCCACTATGCGGCGGAGGTAGAGAGGCACGCGGTGGTACCGCAGTGCCTCCCGAATACAACTCCAGGGCAGGGTGTTGACTGCCGCCAGGTCCGTCAAACCGTAACCGTAAAGAAGTACTCCTGTATGCGGACAAACAGGCTGTGGCATGGTTCGTGGTGGTCGGTGTCTCTGTGGACCAAATCCCGACCCTGATGAAGGCCGGACGCCGTCTCTCAATAGGATTGGGGACGGTGTACGTGAAGTTCCAGGGTCGGAACGGCAGGTTCACCGACGTCCCCCAGGATTGGGACCCCGCCACGGAAACCATCGGCGAGACGCCAGCACCAGCAGGGGAGTCCACTCCCCCATCAAGCAACCCGAAAGCATCAGCGTCTAAACCTGCAATAGCAGAGTTGGCCGCCCCTGCTGCCGCCATCGTGGACGCCGTCCCTTCGTCGGGTGAGGAGCTGGACGACATCATCCTATCCCCGGCTTCGGGCCAGGGGGGGGACGGCTTCGACGAGGGCGATTTGTTTGCCGGGCTCAGACTGGAGGGGGACAAAGAGGGTTCGGCAGTGTGCTCAGCGATGTTCTTCCACGTGTCCCGCTGTTTAGCAGAGGGCACAGTGGAGAAACTAGGGGGATGGGTCGCTCCTGATCGATCGACGATCTTCGATTGACACTGGACGCGACCCTGCCACAATGGTGCAGGCGTACCAGCGTGGCTGACGTTTCTCCCTCAAGAGCAATCTTGAGGAGAGAACTCTCGGCGGGTTCGCTGCGCCGGTTTGGCCAGACAACGAACGGAGGCATGTCAAATGCCACCGTCGGAGATGAAGGACACCTCTAAAACCACCAAATCCTAAGCTTTGAGCGTGGCGAGAGGATGAGTGGCTGGTGGGGGACCAGTCGCTAGCGCTCCAGGGACCGCACCCTTAAAAAGCGGAAGAAAACAATAAAAATGGACAACACAGGTGAAAAAAAAATTCTCCAGGGCGGTACCAGCTGCTCACCAGCTGGAGAATCCGTCACGCTACCTTCGGTAGCGTCATGGCCCACGTATTCTGGGGGGGGCATCAACTGTATCCCGATTGCCAATGGCAACAAGAGCCGAGGCTCCTGTCCCTCAGGGGACGAACAATAAAAAAAAAAATCGGAGGAGACCAACAAATGGTTAACGATGCGGTAACAGATTGCGAAATTGCATCTGATGCGAGGAGGGTGGTGAGCGTGGCGAGCGTAAGCTCAAAGCGCAAGAGCCAGGTGGCCGAAGAAGAGGTGGATGGTGGTCCTGCCAAATTTTGGATCCTATTGGCCCCTATGGGGCCAACGGGCACAAGAGGGCGAGGTCGAGCCAAGAACGCGACAGCTTCTTCGGCGTCACGCGACTGTAAGGGACGCTTCCTCAAGCGCCCCGACACGCCAATCCCTGGTGAGCGCGATGAGAGCGAGGAGATGGACCCCGAGCCCGTGGTGGAGGTTAGCGGAGGCTCCACCACGTCTGGTGGCGGAATGGCGGGACAGGCTTTCACGCCCTACCGCCGGCCTCGTCACCATCGAGGCGGTCCGGCCAGTGCTCGACCTCTGGCTCGGGAGGAGGCACGGCTCCCTGTCGTTTCGGGCGACGCAGGTGCTCTCGGGGCATGGTTGCTTCGGGAAGTACCTGTGTCGCATAAACAGGGAGCCGGACGCTCGGTGTCACCACTGCGTCGACTGCCGGGAGGACACGGCGTGGCATACGCTGGCAGAGTGTGCCGCTTGGGAGGAGCCGCGCCGTGCCCTCATCTCAGAAGTAGGCAGTGACCTGTCGCTGCCGGCCGTTGTGCGATGGTCGGCGGCGTCGAGTCCTGGGACGTGGTGGTTTCCTTCTGCGAAACAGTGATCTCGCAGAAGGAGGCTGCGGAAAGGGAGAGAGAGACCTCGTCTACTCTCCCGATCCGCAGCAGGCGCAGCGGGCGCAGGCGGAGGGCGGACAACGCCCTCTTCCAACCCCCCTAAATGGGTCCAGGGGCGATGGAGGTGTGAGATGGAACACCGGGGTGGTTTTTAGTCAGTAAGAGTCTGACAGACCCCTCCGCCCGCCCTAGGGCGGAGGACATCCATGAGGATTTTCCACCCCGGGAATAAAAAAAAAAAAAAAAGGTGTGGGATGGAACACCGGGGTGGTTTTTAGTCAGTAAGAGTCTGACAGACCCCTCCGCCCGCCCCAGGGCGGAGGACATCCATGAGGATTTTCCACCGCGGGAACAAAAAAAAAAAAAAAAGGCTCCACCACGTCCCTGTTGGGAACCAACAGGGCGGAGGCGAGTGCTGCAAAGCGGGCGCAGCACAAGACGAATTAAGGAGGTGGTTGAGTTCCTCCTTGATAAATGATAAATGATTTTATTTCTGTAAATAAGTTTGTACAAACACTTTTACACGTCAATCATATTTTAAAAACTAGGTGAGATCGGCATTGCTTATCTGACTACTCTGAGAAGAAACGCCGAAACAAACTCAGAGGTCACAGTCTCTTTTAAAGTACAGACATAATCTTGGTCAGGTCATGTGAAGACCATGTGGATTGATATCTGAAATGGTCTTTCGAGGAAAGAACCACACCACTCTGAGAAAAAAAAAAAAAAAAAGTAAAAATGTCGCGACGTTCATTTTTACTTTTTTTTTTATTTTTTTCTAAAGACGTACCTTTTTATCTAAACAATGACATGTATATATTAACTGTATAAAGTATAATATTGTTTAAATTTTTGTGAATGTGAGGACTATGTGGGTCATTGCATTTTTTTTTTCTTCTTTTAATGATGATGGTCTGGCTGTTTTGAGTACTTTACGCGGCCTCCCCAAATGTCCTTTCTTTTGTATTGTTCGTCGGATCGTTGAGCTCCTTAGTTCTGAGTTGAGCTGCACGATGATTGACAAATGCGTGCACTGACTGGACAGGTCCACTCAAATCCGTGTGGTTCTTTCCTCAAAAGACCATTTCAGACACCAGTCTACATAGTCCTCATATGATATGACCAAGATTATTTTCATATTTTATTTACACTTTGACATTGATGCACTTTATATATGCAATGACATTTACTTTGTAAAGGATTATACTATTTTAATTATTGTGAATGTGAAGACATTGTGGATTTGTTGTTTTTTTTAACGCATTGTTTTTTTAATTATTAGTTTTAATCATGGTCTGGCAGTTTGAGTAATTTATGCGGCCTACCCAAATGTCCTTTCTTTGGTAATGTTCGTCGAATCGTTTAGCTCCTTTAATTCTGTGTTTAGCTGCATGACAACTGACAAATGCGTGCACTGACTGGACAGGTCCACTCATTCTGTGTGGTTCTTTCCTCGAAAGACCATTTCAGATATCAATCCACATGGTCTTCACATGACCTGACCAAGATTATGTCTGTACTTTAAAAGAGACTGTGACCTCTGAGTTTGTTTCGGCGTTTCTTCTCAGAGTAGTCAGATAAGCAATGCCGATCTCACCTAGTTTTTAAAATATGATTGACGTGTAAAAGTGTTTGTACAAACTTATTTACAGAAATAAAATCATTTATCATTTATCAAGGAGGAACTCAACCACCTCCTTAATTCGTCTTGTGCTGCGCCCGCTTTGCAGCACTCGCCTCCGCCCTGTTGGTTCCCAACAGGGACGTGGTGGAGCCTTTTTTTTTTTTTTTTGTTCCCGCGGTGGAAAATCCTCATGGATGTCCTCCGCCCTGGGGCGGGCGGAGGGGTCTGTCAGACTCTTACTGACTAAAAACCACCCCGGTGTTCCATCTCACACCTCCATCGCCCCTGGACCCATTTAGGGGGGTTGGAAGAGGGCGTTGTCCGCCCTCCGCCTGCGCCCGCTGCGCCTGCTGCGGATCGGGAGAGTAGACGAGGTCTCTCTCTCCCTTTCCGCAGCCTCCTTCTGCGAGATCACTGTTTCGCAGAAGGAAACCACCGCGTCCCAGGACTCGACGCCGCCGACCATCGCACAACGGCCGGCAGCGACAGGTCACTGCCTACTTCTGAGATGAGGGCACGGCGCGGCTCCTCCCAAGCGGCACACTCTGCCAGCGTATGCCACGCCGTGTCCTCCCGGCAGTCGACGCAGTGGTGACACCGAGCGTCCGGCTCCCTGTTTATGCGACACAGGTACTTCCCGAAGCAACCATGCCCCGAGAGCACCTGCGTCGCCCGAAACGACAGGGAGCCGTGCCTCCTCCCGAGCCAGAGGTCGAGCACTGGCCGGACCGCCTCGATGGTGACGAGGCCGGCGGTAGGGCGTGAAAGCCTGTCCCGCCATTCCGCCACCAGACGTGGTGGAGCCTCCGCTAACCTCCACCACGGGCTCGGGGTCCATCTCCTCGCTCTCATCGCGCTCACCAGGGATTGGCGTGTCGGGGCGCTTGAGGAAGCGTCCCTTACAGTCGCGTGACGCCGAAGAAGCTGTCGCGTTCTTGGCTCGACCTCGCCCTCTTGTGCCCGTTGGCCCCATAGGGGCCAATAGGATCCAAAATTTGGCAGGACCACCATCCACCTCTTCTTCGGCCACCTGGCTCTTGCGCTTTGAGCTTACGCTCGCCACGCTCACCACCCTCCTCGCATCAGATGCAATTTCGCAATCTGTTACCGCATCGTTAACCATTTGTTGGTCTCCTCCGATATTTTTTTTTATTGTTCGTCCCCTGAGGGACAGGAGCCTCGGCTCTTGTTGCCATTGGCAATCGGGATACAGTTGATGCCCCCCCCAGAATACGTGGGCCATGACGCTACCGAAGGTAGCGTGACGGATTCTCCAGCTGGTGAGCAGCTGGTACCGCCCTGGAGAATTTTTTTTTCACCTGTGTTGTCCATTTTTATTGTTTTCTTCCGCTTTTTAAGGGTGCGGTCCCTGGAGCGCTAGCGACTGGTCCCCCACCAGCCACTCATCCTCTCGCCACGCTCAAAGCTTAGGATTTGGTGGTTTTAGAGGTGTCCTTCATCTCCGACGGTGGCATTTGACATGCCTCCGTTCGTTGTCTGGCCAAACCGGCGCAGCGAACCCGCCGAGAGTTCTCTCCTCAAGATTGCTCTTGAGGGAGAAACGTCAGCCACGCTGGTACGCCTGCACCATTGTGGCAGGGTCGCGTCCAGTGTCAATCGAAGATCGTCGATCGATCAGGAGCGACCCATCCCCCTAGTTTCTCCACTGTGCCCTCTGCTAAACAGCGGGACACGTGGAAGAACATCGCTGAGCACACTGCCGAACCCTCTTTGTCCCCCTCCAGTCTGAGCCCGGCAAACAAATCGCCCTCGTCGAAGCCGTCCCCCCCCTGGCCCGAAGCCGGGGATAGGATGATGTCGTCCAGCTCCTCACCCGACGAAGGGACGGCGTCCACGATGGCGGCAGCAGGGGCGGCCAACTCTGCTATTGCAGGTTTAGACGCTGATGCTTTCGGGTTGCTTGATGGGGGAGTGGACTCCCCTGCTGGTGCTGGCGTCTCGCCGATGGTTTCCGTGGCGGGGTCCCAATCCTGGGGGACGTCGGTGAACCTGCCGTTCCGACCCTGGAACTTCACGTACACCGTCCCCAATCCTATTGAGAGACGGCGTCCGGCCTTCATCAGGGTCGGGATTTGGTCCACAGAGACACCGACCACCACGAACCATGCCACAGCCTGTTTGTCCGCATACAGGAGTACTTCTTTACGGTTACGGTTTGACGGACCTGGCGGCAGTAACCTGTTTGTTTCGGGAGCCTTTACCTTGCTTCCATCGTGTTTGGCGGCGCTCCTTCCTCGTGATCCTGTCGCTCAAGTCGCCTTGTACTGAGGCAGCCGGTGGACCTGAAGGGTCAGCGCAAGGGCAACGGGCTTGTTTATTGGCTTTACCCCTGCCCTTGCGTTTCTGCACTTGCCAGGCGCGTGAAAACGCGTCCTCAGTGCACCTGGCCGTCTCCGTTTGACCGGTGACGGCCTTCTGGTGAGGGGAGGCTAGAAGAGCCACAGGAGGAGGAGGAGGTTTAGTGGGAGACCCGGTGCTAGTATTACCCAGCGCCGGGGTCTGTGTGGAGAGGGTCAGACCGGCAGAGGTATTAATCGTCGTCGTCTTCGCCGCTGTATTATAAGGGTCGGTACTGGTCCCAATCAGCGCCGACGTCCTTTGTTCTAACTGGGACTTGTGTTTTTTGGTCTTAGCTGCGTTTTTCGTCAGAACGGAGAAAAACTGGAATGTATTAATCAGACGGTTTTCCTAGGAATCACGCTAGACGAGAAGTTACAATGGGGACCGCATATAACATCTCTCGCTGGGCGACTAAGTTCGGCCGCGTATGCTGTTAGAAAGATATGACAGTTAACAGACGTAGAATCCGCGCGTTTGGTTTACTTTAGCTACTACCACAGCATTATGTCATACGGCATTTTACTGTGGGGTCGGGCTGCTGACATTGAATCCATTTTTATTTTGCAAAAGAGAGCTGTCAGAGCCATTTCAAAGTCAAAGTCAAAGCATTTATTTCAAATAGGCCCATAAAAAGGCACTTTTGAACGTCAAAATTTACATTAAAAATAGAACTGATTCTAGGTGCATTTACAATCTACGTCGCCGCGAATCTCTTAGGGAACTATTTAAGTAGATTAATATAATGACGGTGCCTTGCCAGTTCATTTATGAAAATATTATGTATGTTAGAAAAAATCTGCATCTATATAATAAAATAAGTGATAGACATAATAATATTAACACTAGAAATAAAAATAAAATAGATCAACAATTTTTCAGACTATCTAAAGTACACACATCTTTTATGGGGTACTGTATTAAATGTTATAATAAAATACCTTGTGAAATATTGCAATTAAATGAAAGAATGTTTAAAACTCATATAAAAAAAACACTTTGTAAACAAGCATATTACAAATTAGAGGATTATATCCTAGATAAGAATGCTTGGAAACATGCTGGTCCTGCTCCATAGGACAATATAGAGGCTAGACAATATCATACTAGTTGCTTATTGTATTGTATAATCTGTTATTTTTACTTTACTCACACACTGACTTATTCCTAGTTAATATTTTAGGAAAATTCATATATTTTTACAATGTCTGTAAATATGTGAGCACAATGTACCTATCACGTGATTAATTTATCTGCCTTTGCTTTATTTTTAATTATTTTTACCAATTGTGGTATAGTATTTTTATTCTTGGTGCATCGTCTTCACATATATAAATATAATTAATGTATGCAAAATATTGTATAACATTTTAAAAGAGTAACGGTGGAGTTTCTTGCCACTTCTTCTCCATACGAAACTACTTTTTGGAAGTGGCGCCTAGAATCAGTTCTATTTTTAATGTAAATTTTTACGTTCAAAAGTGCCTTTTTATGGGCCTATTTGAAATAAATGCTTTGACTTTGACTTTGACTTCTATTTCTTAAGGAATTAGACCAAAAACGGGGTGGCAACCTCGGGAAGGTACATCCTCCAGACTTGCCTTGAGGATCTACACGACTGTAGCGCTCTCCCTCAAGACCCCGCCACCTTACCGCCTCTGAAGGAAGCGGCAGGATAGGCCTGCATCTATACTACCAAGCAAAGCAAAGCATGTCGTTGTGCAACCAGTATAATAAATAATATATTTTAATTATATTATTTCAAAACATAGCACTCGACCATGCTGACTCGCTGCTCGACCATCCTCATGCACGCAAGCGAATTAGCAACTACGACCTAACACTCGGCCAAAGGTGACAGTATCGAATCCGGCTCACAATTATATCCAAGTTATTTCTGAAACTTATACACTGTTTACGAATCATCCCAGAATATAAAAATAAAATACAAATGAGAGAAAAAATATATTAAAATCCAATAATCATAAAATGGTAGTGAACCCTCCTTCTCACAAGCAATATAATATCTAAGTTATTCATAGATCACGGTGGTTGTGAACCTTCCTTCTCACAAGCATTAAATACATAAATATAATATCTAAGTTATTCATAGATCATGGTGGCTGTGTACCTTCCTTCTCACAAGCAATAAATACATAATTATTATATCTAGGTTATTGATAGATCACGGTGCTTGTGAACCTTCCTTCTGACAAGCAATAAATACATAAATATTATATCTAAGTTATTCATAGATCACGGTGGTTGTGAACCTTCCTTCTCACAAACCAAGGTGACGTTACTTGTGAACCTTGCTTCTCACAAGCAATAAAATACATAAATGTAATATCTAAATTATCCCTAATTCACGGTGGTTGTGAACCTTCCTTCTCACACACCAAGGTGACGTTACTTGTAAACGTTTATTCTCAAGAGCAACCATTTAAAAATGAAACAAACTATATGACCATTTTGATATTCAGGGATAGTTAAGAACAAAAAAATAGTTATTAGTCACATCTCAAACCATTAATTTTACACAAAAATAAGATGGTTACAGGCATATTATTTCAGACACAATACAATCGTACTCCAAATTTTTTTTTTTTTTGTGGGAAATCATCAAATGACTTCTCCCGCTCTGGGTGGAGCGGGAAGGCGTGTCAGACTTTATCTGACTAAAACCCACCCGTGTTCCTTCAGTTGCCTGTGCCAGGGCCACGGTTTTCTCTTAGAATTACCCGCGACCCTGAGGCGTCGGCCCTATCGGACCCCGTCACTATGTGCTGACATCTCTTTGAGGCGCGCGTGGAACACGACGCGCCGTCGACCCGGGCTCGCCGTCCGCAAGCCCGCACCTACGGTGGCCGGGAATCTGCAGGCGACTCCCGACGCCCAGGGCGTCTCCTGCGGCGGCGTGAGGCACAAGGCTCTCTCCCTCACGCGCTCCGCCTCCTCCTTCGCAAGCATTACTGCTTCGCAGAAGGAGGTACGCTCCGTACCATGGCCTGGACCAGGGACGGACGCGAGAGATTGCCGCCGCCGATCGCCTCCGCGAGGACACTGCGGTGCTCCGCCCAAGCTGGGCACACCTCCACCGTATGCTCCGCCGTGTCCTCCGGGCGATCCACACAATGATGACACCCGGGCGTTTCCTCCCGCGTTATGCGAAACAGGAACCTCCCGAAACAACCGTGTCTGGTGAGGACCTGTGTCAGGCGGAAGGTGAGGATGCCGTGGCGCCTCTCCAACCACTCCTCAAAGAGAGGACTTACCGCCGCTATTGTGGCGTGCCCAGCACTGGGTTGCGACAATCGCACCCTCCATGTCGCCATGAGATCCCGCCGGAGCTCTGTCCGCTGTACCGTGATTTCTCGCGGCAGCGGAGTTACACCCCGGCGTTTTGCCTCCTCGCGCCACTCCCATACGTGCGTGAGGGCTTTTGCTTCCAGATCCCATGGCGGCAATCCGACAAGGATGCTCGCCGCCTCGCAGGAGACCGTGCGGTATCCCCGGACCAGCCGGATGGTCAGCTTTGGGAAGCGTTCAACCGGCGGGCTGGTCGGCGCCTCAAAGAACGCGCCCACACCGGTGCCTCGTAAAGGGCCATGGACCGCACGACTCCCGCGTAGAGCCTCCGGCAGGAGGCGTTTGGAACCCCCAGATTGGGCAGGAGCCGCTTCAAGGCAGCCCCAGCCCGCTCCAGTCTGGGAGCCAAACGTCGGAAATGCTCCACGAAGTTCAACCGGCTGTCGAGGACGAGTCCCAACTACTTCATCGTCGACTCGACGCCCATGTGAACCACTCCTGTCGTTATCTGGGAACCCGACTGTGGCGAGTTCCGAGGACCATGTCAGTGGATTCCGTATTCGGTTTCCATAATGTCACTAATTATCTTTTTTACCAATTCATTAGATATGTTCACATCCATTCATCAAAGTTACCTGTCATTGTTATCTTTTCAATTATTTAATTAAATAAATAAAATGAAAAAAAAATATGACTCACTATAACAGTTTTATAATGGTGATTGTTTTGCTTTTATTACTGGTTGCGTAGACAGTCTACGTATGTATGTTAAAAGGGCATTATTTAAACGCTAGTTAGTCAATATAGAATAACCGAATAGAATAAAATAAGATAACTTTTTCTTTGGTTAGACGTTAAGATTCGGTTATTCTATAACCGAATGTTTAATCGTTTTCAATAACAAGAAACGTGGTTTCGTAGATCATTAAATATACAATCGAGGAATTAAGTAGATATGTATACAACATTCTAGGCTAAGCCAAGGAAATTAAAAGTCACGATTGAACCCTTCACGTTCACGTGTTCCTCACTTTAAATCTATATCTATCAATTTTTTTATCATGTTCCTTCCAAGCATTCTTTTCCAGAACCACCCGATCCACCCCTTGCTGTACATTTACTTATACAAATTATAATTAATTAAACTCGCTTTTCGTGTCTCTGTGTCACCGTATTGTTCTTCTAAACTAGGGACGCGACGGATTTTGATGCGGTTGTCATTAGTCATTTAGATCTATTCCGAAAATATTATGTATATAATACACTTACGTGATGTATAGAGTTTATCTTGATGTTTTGTCAAGTCGCAAAAACCGTGAGAAGCAGGGATCGCTTAATAAAAAGATTTACGTTAAAACGTTACACGTTAATTAATGCACTATTTACAACAAGTTGTAATAGTAGATTATTGCATCGAGCACAAAGTAATTTGTTATTGCACCGAGTGCCTGATTTAACAGGCACGAGGGCAATATAAATTACTTAAGGCGAGGTGCATAATCTGCTTTTCTTTCAACTATTACCTATAGGAATAGTAGATAAAAGAAACTCATATCAAACAGTTAAAATAGAAGTTTAATTATTGAAATTAAAAGTTATACTTGAGCAATTATTAAACATAAGGTTAACAGTTTTGTTGGGCAAATTTATATTTAAACTAGCTGACCCCGCAAACGTTGTTTAGCAAAATTGTTTTTTTTTTTTTTTTTTAAATAGATGTTGGCCGATTCTCAGACCTACCCGATATGCACACAAAATTTCATCAAAATCGGTCAAGCCGTTTCGGAGGAGTATGGCAACGAAAACTGTGACACGAGAATTTTATATATTAGATTTGGAACAAGTAGGATAGAAACGAATAGAGCCATTGAGATTGGCACCTATTGGTGCGATTAAAAAAAAACTGTGCAATAATGAAATTTCATACATTTTTATTGCTCTAGAGCATTAAAGACTCGCTTTGTACTGAGTTTTTAGTGTGATTGTGATGAAATTAAAGCATAGTTGGAAGAAAATTAATTAATGCACTATTTGTGAGCCTATTGCCCGGTCGGTGGCAATAGGCTCGCCCCTTATTACATGGGACTTAAGAATAACTGGCGAAATGTGGTTGTATTATAGGTACACCACTGCCTTACACTTCTGGGACTACATGCGTGATGTTATGTTATGTTACAACAAGTAGGTACCTTCTTGGAACTACTTTATGAAAATAATTATAAGTAAGTTGTGAAACATGTGTGGTTTTAACAAAAAAATGCTGGAAGTCATGAAATGAAATACACAATGTCATTGGAGCTGTCTAATTGATATTGAGAAACCGGTGGTCAGAATACCGTCTAGACCTGAATTAGTTTTGGCCTGGACTAAGGCTAAGGTATTCTAAAATTCACAAAGGTTAAACGAAAGACTATGGTCAGCAGGTACTAATAAAATAATAGTGTTTGATAAATTATAATAGTATTAGAATAGAAGCTTATGACCTCATCACACCATTGAATCAGTATTTTTTTTTTTTTAAGAAACGGTTATTTTCAAAATGTTTTACGTGGTGAGCTACATAATAAACAAGATGCAATACTTACAAAGTTTTCGCAATTTATTTCAAGAGGACGTGCGCACTTTTGCGCGCCTATAACATAACGTAACGTAACAAGAAACGAATTCTAAATTCGTTTGAGTGATCGAATTCAATCAGTACTTTTTTTAACAGCCTGCATGATATTAAGGTTCTGATTCACACCCTTTACATTCTTAAAGGGTAAACGAAGGGCTAATAAATGAGTAATAATATAAAATGATTGATAAAGGATAATATTAACAGAATAAAAGTTGGATTATTAAATTGAAATTTCATTTTTTATAACATTTACAATTAAAAAAAACTACACACATACCAAGTAGCCAAAAGCTTCGTATTCAAGCAATTAAAGCTTGACAATTTTGTCTATTGCTTGCTTGTTTGTCTTGTGCATTGCATTCTCCCTATTACTATACTCATTGATTGCATTGTTGTAAAAGTAAGTTTTTTCTAGCTTGTTATAAGTGTTACCTACTTATTATATCAAATAATTGGATATCCGCATTATTGTTTGAATTCACTGTCATTAGAACTGTAATTTTTTTTTTTACCATATAAGTAAAAACACATTTTTGTTTAAAGCACAGAGTTTATTTTACATAATCTCTAAAAGTGTTATCCCAGAAGGCGTGACTTTATTTTGCCTGTTTTTTCAGTACACTCATGTTATCCCTCAGCTGGGCCCTATGCTTAGGAGACCTTTTCTCCTCCATATTTTTGCTGTGCCTTCATCCGTCCAATCGGTTAGGAACGAGTCCAACTCGTCACGCCTGCATTTAGCCGTCAACGCATTATTTACCTTATTTTATAGTTAATTTAAGATACCATTTAACTCCAAAAATAATTTTGTTGGTGCGCTCATTGGCCGGAAACCATCAAATCGCGAAAGCATGGTGATTTAGCTCATTTGTTTTCTCATGGCAAGAGGCATCTGACAAGTGAAGCTTAATATTATATCAATCACAATCACTGCTGAATATCAACTTTAAGTAAGAACGTTAGATAATCTAGTAATTAAACTAGAAACCCTGGTCACTAAATCCCCACATTCTGCAGCCGCTGAACAAAAAGCGATGTAAGTGCCTATTACACCTTAACTAAGTGTTTAAATGTGCAATACTAAGGCAGTAAGGCCTTAATGTAGGCACTAAAGCTGTTTGCATTATGTGAAGAGCAAAAGTTCGTATGTGAACGTGCACAAAATACTCTTGACTCTGACTTTTAGAGTATGCTGAACTTTAAATGAGATTCTTGGAATGTTTGTAAGGGGACACTTTACGGTTGTATTATTCCACTTGCAACCCACATCCAAAACCCAAGCTTTAAATAAAATACTGTCACGGTCCCCAGACCTCGCAACATCTACATGAACTTTTGTAGGTCGGTACCAGATTTTTACAGTTCGTCGAAAAACTTCGCTCTTTCACCTTGTGAATTGATGGAGAAAAAAACGAATCGTATCGTAAAAATGCTATCTATATTTGAGCGATCTATTTTAATTTTATATATCAAATGAAAATAGATTGGATACATTTTGTCAATCCGATTACCAAAAGCGTTTTGATGGATTGCATTGCAGAGATGTAGCAATTCGAATAAATTTTTCATCAACTTAATATAATAAATATTTTATATTAGAACTGATTGTATTGAATTTGATATTTTGAAATGACTAAGTAAAATGATAGATGGGTTAGGAGGGCCTCGTAGCTAAATGGTAACTGTTAGCTACGCTTGCCGCCGTCGCACAGTGGGTCGAAACTATGATTTTAGTGACTTAGGGCTCAACTTTGCTTTTTCACTTTTTTTTTATGCGGATGGGTAGAGCTCATTAACCTCAATAATAATTGTTCTGATGTATTATTTCCTAAACTTTATACTTTGGGTAGAAAAATGTGTTTTGTTATTTTTTTGTATGGAGCGGCTCAAATAAACTTAAATTCCTGCTAAGTAGCGTGTGATCCCGCGTTGAAACTTTATTTTTCATATACCTTGTCTGGTCTATTATCATTTGATGCTATAAACAAATGCATAAAGTTGCAACTCTGCCAAATAAATGGATCGAAAAAAATGAAAAAATACATAGAATAAAAAGCTTCATTTTTTACTTTCGTAAGTTATTTTAAGTTAAATTTGATATGGAATAGTAAGTAAAAGCACGTAATAATACACATAATTACTTAGCAACTAACAACAATACATTTAAAAGGTCCCTAATTAGCTTAAATTTACTAATACTACATATATTAGTAAATTTAAGCTAATTAGGGACCTTTATTTAAAAATGTGGATATGAAATCAATTAATTTCTATTTGTGTGTTTAATTACTGTAATTAGCTTAACCTTTTACCTTATAAAATAACAATGTTTTTCACTTTTAGTCATTACTGTAATATTAATTAGGATAATTAGTTAATGAGGGTAGTAGAAAAATTAGTAAACATTGTTTGTCACTGGATTCTGGAAGTATAAAATGACCATAATTTATTATATACTAACTAGTGTTCGTTTATTCGTACTACTACTAACATCTCGTGATTCTGATCGTCCCTTTTTCGTTATAATGGATAATTTAGTTAACAATTTAGATTTATTTATGATTTTAAGAGAGCAGGTCAAGTCACTGTCGGATAGTCAAAAATTCTTTCAATTCCTACAACATAAAATAAACGTGACCGAAGAGAACAGTGTTGAGCTCCAAAAATTCTGTACGCGCTTTTGTTCAAATATAAGTGCAAGATGGGAACGAAGTAGTCGCACGTTAGCACAGTTTGTAAGAAAAAATGGTGATTGGTTGGAACGTGCAATAAACTGGCCCGAAGGAATGATACCTGAAGCTGTGAACACTGAACAGGAAAGGCTCGAGATTTGTAATACTGAAGATGTCGAAAATCTACCACCATCTACTACAGAAGCTTCGACATCTACATTTACACCTCGAAAACCTTTCGAGGAATTGGGCTCCAGGCAAAAACGACGACGCGTTGATCAAATTAACCAATCGCTTTCGTTATCCCCGGATGAACTTAAAGCTACTACAATTGCTAGTTTAAGAAACACCGGAAATGAGGATGTAGGAAAAATTATGAACCATTTACTAAATCACCCCGAAGATCTAGAAAAAGTTAAAGAGTGTTTAAGTACAAGTAAACCGAAAAGTAGTACATATTCACCCGATAAGGCACTGTCTTTATTAGTTTCACTTAAATTAAGTAAGTGGCAGTATATAAGCCTAAGAGAAGCAGCAAGTGAAAATAGGTCTGATTTATACCCTTCTTATTATAAAATAAAACAAGCGAAGGCAAAATGTTATCCAGGGAAAGAAGACATAATTATAACTGAAGAAGGAGCTGCTATTAAACTGCAAGCTTTACTCAACTTGACGGTATCTAGGCTTTTAGAAGTGATTACTTTAGATTTGGATTCGCCAACTGAGTTACTGCTAATAAGCAAATGGGGTTTTGATGGAGCCTCAGGTCAAAGTAATTATAAACAAAAGACTGAAGCAGAGTTTGATGACTCAACTATCTTCATGGCCAGTCTAGTTCCTATAAGGCTTCAACAATGTGATGGAACAATTGTTTGGGAAAACGATCGACCCTCATCAACTTTCTATTGCCGTCCGATAATGTTCAAATTTACCAAAGAAACGCAGTCAACAGTGGTAACTATAAAAGCTAGCATAACCGAAGAAATAGAAACACTTCAGCCAATCAAGTTCAATCAAGTTGAAGTTAAGCATCAATTGCACTTGACGATGATAGACGGCAAAATATCGTCATATTTGTCAGACACATCTTCAGCTGTCTGTGATATCTGCAAAGCAAAACCGTCAGAGATGAACAATTTAGAGTCACTTGCTCAAAAAGAGAACAACGAAGAAGTGTTCCAGTATGGAATGTCATCTTTACATGCCTGGATAAGAAGCATGGAGTGCTTACTTCATATCGGTAAATATAATTTTATTAGTTCATAATTTTTTTCACGTTATATAGTTACTTGTGAGATTTTTATTTAAGTGATATTTCTTTTTGTTTGCAGCTTATCGTTTGGACTTCAAAAAATGGAGTTGCAGGGGCGATGACAAAGAAAAAATGTCACTCAGAAAGAGCGCTATACAGCAAGCGTTTAAGAAAGAATGCGGTTTACTTATTGACGTAGTCAAGCAAGGAGTAGGCACAACCAATGATGGCAATACTGCCAGAAGATTTTTTAGGGATGCAGAAACAACAGCTCGCATAACAGGAATAGATAAAGATTTAATAGAAAGGTTTCATGTGATTCTTCAGACGGTTGCATCTGGAGAGAGCGTGGATCTTTCTAAGTTTTCCGAATTTTGTAGAGATACTGCACAATTGTACGTTCACTTATATCCCTGGTATTATATGCCTTCCAGTATACATAAATTGTTAGTACATGGGAGTGATATAATTAAGCACTTTGGTGCCATACCTATAGGTAAACTGTCGGAAGAGGCAGCGGAAGCTCGTAATAAAGATTTCCGGAAATATAGAGAGAGTCATTCTAGAAAGGTAAGTAGAACGGCGACAAATGAGGATATTATACACAATCTTCTTTTGTCTTCTGATCCAAAGATCACAAGTCTAAGACCTCGAATGGTGAAACAAAATATAATGGTTCTCTCTCCAAAAGTCAAAGAGCTTCTGCTGATTTTTCCCACAGAATCCGATAAAGATTTTATTGATGTAGATAATTTACAAGATAGTCATAGCGATAGTGAATAAGATTTTTTGGTAGTTTGTAAGTTTCTTGTTTTTTTTATTAGTTTATAAATGTCAAACTCATAATTGAAAGGAAATAGTAATGTTTGATGTTGTTTATAGTTAGTTTTTAGTTTGCTTGTGTTAGTTGTAGTAATGTTAGTTTACCTTTACTAATTTGTATTATTATGTACCTATCTTTACTCACTATTCAGTATTAAATCTAACTTAAAATAACATTTCATAAACATGTTAAAGTCATTAAAACAAAGAAATTGAAATTCATAGATCCCTAATTAGCTTAAATTTACTACTACTACATATATTAGTAAATTTAAGCTAATTAGGGACCTTTTAAATGTATTATGATTAGTGTGATTATCTTTAAATTTACTAATACTACATATATTAGTAAATTTAAGCTAATTAGGGACCTTTTAAATGTATTGTTGTTAGTTGTTAAGTAACTATGTGTATTATTACGTGCTTTTACTTACTATTCCATATCAAATTTAACTTAAAAGAACTTACGAAAGTAAAAAATGTAGCTTTTTATTCTATATATTTTTTCATTTTTTTCGATCCATTTATTTGGCAGAGTTGCAACTTTATGCACACGTTAATAGCATCAAATGATAATAGACTAGACAAGGTATATGAAAAATAAAGTTTCAACGCGGGATCACACGCTACTTAGCAGGAATTTAAGGTTATTTGATCCGCTCCATACAAAAAAATAACAAAACACATTTTTCTACCCAAAGTATAAAGTTTAGGAAAAAATACATCAGAACAATTATTGTTGAGGTTAATGAGCTCTATCCATCCACATGAGGAAAAAAGTAAAAAAGCAAAGTTGAGCCCTAAGTCACTAAAATCATAGTTTCGACCCACTGTGCGTCGGTTCTCGGATCCATCCATTACAAATCGAGACCCCTCCATGTCTCGGAAAGCACGTTCAGCCCTTGGTCTTGGCTGTCATTCGTAGATCTTTGACAGTCGTTACGGGTAGCCCAAAAGTCTGAAAAGCCGTCTCACCAAGGGTATCGTGTTACGAAGTAACTTGGTCGTGGAGTTCAGATTGGCCGTCACTCCATGTAAAATACTGATACTTCAGCAGCACGGAATTGAAAAAAAAACAATTGTAAGTGCCCATACAGCCCTCACGGGCGGATGACGGGCGTGTCACAATTATTCGGGAAATATGTAAAACAATAACTACCTTTGCACGTTGTAATAAGACTTAATTTTGTATGAACGACACATTCAACTTTGACGAAAAGCTTATTTGTTGTCTGAACTGAATTAACGGGCACTTCCTCTTGTTTTTTTATTCCGTGTTCAGCTGCATCCGGTTATACTGGAAACCGACCCTAACATATTTGGCAGAGAAGTTTTTTTTTAGTACTACAATTTTAATGGCTCCAAGAGGAATAATCCTACAGTTACCTTTTCGGAGTCTCAAAATTTATTCGTATATTTGCTCACTTCACTTCTACCATGCACTGAGTGCCATTTCAGTTTCTTGTTATAGAAATTGCCTTTTTGTTTTATAATTTATGAAAGAACAATGGCTGTTTTGTTGCTACACTTGAAATCCTTTTGAAATCAAAATTAGCTGCCGAGCTTCAGTGGATCAATTATGCTTAATTGCTCATTTTATTTAAAGAATTTAAGCATAGGCCTTTGCTCAGCAGTTAGACAGTGAAAAAAATAAATTTGTCTGAGGTTCCCTGTTGCTCATAAGAAGTATTGTTTAAGTCGTGATCTCGATTTTGGGTAAAGGAGTGTCAAAAACAGTAATAATGTGTAGTTCCGCTACTGTCCTTGGTAAACCCGATTACGTATCGCGTATCATCAATTCTGGCATACTGGAGGTAGAAAACCTATTGATCTTTGTTTTGACGTCCCAATAAAACCAAAATATGTGTCCCTATAAAAAAATTGACAGCTATTTAATTGACAGGGACAGATATAATTATAGGTTGGTAGATGTACATTTCTTCGAATTTTTGGTTCTAGGGTGTACCAGTAACCTCAAGAGGTTTTCCTTCACCGTTTTTAGAGTAGAGTAAAACGCCTGCCTGTGTTCGAACCCTGGACCCTACAACTCGAAAGACAGGGCCGTTACCACAGGGCCAAATTATGATATTTGATTTTATTAAAAAAAAACTTCTTTATCTCAAACCTGAACCAGAAAAAACGTCAAAAGCTTAAAAAAATATGCACGTTATCGTCCCTGCATTACCCTCGGGTTTTGCTGCAGAAATTTCACAAGATAAATCGTGTGTCACCGTGTGGGCCGCATATCAATCACTATGGGCCGCGTCAATCCATATCTGAACAACTGACACGTATCTAAAACTAATATTTTACACTAGATATGTCCAATCAATAGGAACGATGTCCGTAACTTCGTACGTGGGGCCATTGTCTGCTACGGTTTCGGGCTTTTGAATTGGTTGTCAATTTTATTGAAAATTAAAATGGAAATATGATTATTTTGTTTCCCCAAATCGTCATTCAATCTTCAATCGTCACTATGACCATTTTTGTTTACAATTTTGTCAGTCTTGGAAGATTGCTGTCGCTACACAACAGACTTCTTCGCCAGTACCTTAAATTACTTCACCATTATTATCATTGCAGATCCTGTCACCACTTCTCCTGGCCAAGCTGTCCTTTTTTCCTGGCCAAGTTTCTTATCCGTCTCGAATTCAGTTCCATATTGTAGTCCCACCGATTTTAAAATCAAGCACAAAACAACTAAAATGAATGCATGAATGGCTACATCCTTTTTTGAGCTTCAGTGCCGCAGAAAGACAAATAGACAGTCAAATGATTTGATAGAATGAAATACCTTTATGAAAACTGTCAATTAGACCAATGAATATAAAATGGACGATCTTTGTTAGCATGTTATTAGCGATATTTGCTAAAATCATGTTCGAATCTGCCAATTAACGTAACTACATGGCGTAAACAGTATTCAAAACGAATTCTCCAATTATAAGATATTGAATTAGAGACCATGTTCAGTAATAATGTTTTCGTACCAAATAATGATGATTTATTAAAATATTCTCATTTCAATTTTATTTTAAGCAATAATTTATGAGTATAATAAAGAAATCTGGCAAGCGTGTTATGTATTGTGAAGAAAGGTTCCTTTTATACATATAATATACTAATTTTTTTAATTTTTAGTATAATATATTTCGCAAGTTAACTCACTCTTTTTCTGCGTTCAGCATAATAATGCCTTCTGACTGTTGTTGGGGCGTCCACGTTACTGTAGTGCATCAGGAATGTTTGCCAACGCACATAGTGTTGGCTTAAATACTATCCTGAGAAGGAAATGGATTTCGTCAATGATGCGCAAAGTGCGTGGGAGCGTCAACGACATTCTGAAGGTGATAAGCATTGTTGCGCTATTATGGTGCATTGGGTGCATGTACAGTAAGCGTTCAATAGTGCATAGGCACGTTAAGAGTCGTATTGCTGTGAACTCACGGTATGACTGTATGTGTTTAAACGACACTGTCACAATGTAAAGTCGTGCATTCGCTTCGCACTACACGAAACAAAAATATCCTTCCGTCGCTTTTGTTAGACACGCAACATGCTCGTGATCTGGCCGGTTTATGGCATTGCTAAAATTCGAGTTAATCTAATATGAGCTGGTAGCAGTACGCGCCGTGCGTTGGACTGAGAAGCAGTCGGCTTAGGTTCTTATCTCATAAGATGCAGTGCAGTTTTATTGCCATGTTTTTATTAAATAAAATTGCTGCTTCTTATTATTTTTGTTATTGCAATAAAGGGCTTAGAATATAAAAAAGCGTTACAAGTATTAACAAAAATAAAACATATTTAACTGAATAATATTTTACATCAGTATGGATAACAATCCGATACGATTATTTATAATAACTTATTCAGCCAAATAAGATGTGCAATACCATATCAAGGAACATAGAAGCAATTTGTTTTATTTATTAAATATTCAAAATATTTGATAAGTAGATTTATTTCAACATAAACATTAGTTTCGATCATTAATTTCCAAAATAAGTGATTTTAATAATTAGTTATATAGGGCAGTTTGTTTACATTAAGTATTTCACATTTTATTTGGTTTTAGTGAATATAGATTACATATTCATATAGATTAAGTATTCATTTTCTTTAAGAAAAGATGATTGAAACTGAACCTCAATTTTTTATAATAAAATATATGGTATAAACTATTCCGGGAATTAAACGTTCTTGTTTATTACGTTTATTGTTTGCTGGGATTCGGGGATGCAACCTTCATAGCGTGGAGTACACGGCGGACAGTTTTTGATGACATGATGAATAATTCAGCAAAATGTCCGGTTGGTATGAAACCATTTGTTTCTTATTCATTCACCATGTGAAGTCTTGTTTAAATATGCTTTCCACTTTATAAACAAGTGCTCCGACTATCAAGGATTCCTTCTTTCTCACACCTCTTAACCGTCAGACTCACAGTATTTCTTTAGAACAAAGAATATAATACTATTAGATATCTTTAGGCAAAATACTATAAACTTTAATAATTAAATAACATAAAGTTTTTAACACTTTACTCATCATTCACTAATTTAAACAAATAATAACCTATATTTAGTAAAATATGCAATAACACTTTGCCCGCGACTTTGTCCGCGTAGATTTCGAAAAAAACAAGATGCCTATGTTCATCAGACGGAAGTGGCCCTGCACAAGGGGTTATGGCCATCCGGCTGGTCCGAGGATACCGCACGTTCTCCTGCAAGGCGGCGAGCCTCCTTGCCGGACTGCCGCCATGGGATCTAGAGGCAAAAGCCCTCGCGCCACTTCCATACGTGCGAGGCAAAACGCCGGGGTGTAACTCCGCTGCCGCGAGAAATCACGGTACAGCGGACAGAGCTCCGGCGGGATCTCATGGCAACATGGAGGGTGCTATTGTCACAACCCAGTGCTGGGCACGCCACAATAGCGGCGGTAAGTCCCCTATTTGAGGAGTGGTTGGAGAGGCGCCACGGCGTCCTCACTTTCCAACTGACACAGGTCCTCACCGGACACGGCTGTTTCGGGAGGTTCCTGTTTCGCATCAGGCGGGAGGAAACGCCCGGGTGTCACCATTGTGTGGATCGCCCGGAGGATACGGTGGAGTATACGGTGGAGGTCTGCCCAGCTTGGGCGGAGCACCGCAGTGTCCGCGCGGAGGCGATCGGCGGCGGCGAACTCTCGCGTCCGGCCCTGGTCCAGGCCATGGTACAGAGCGAGAGAGAATGAAAAGCCGTCACCTCCTTCTGTGAAGCAGTTATGCTCGAGAGAGAGAGCCTTGCGCCCTCACGCCCCACTAGTCGCCGCAGGAGACGCCCTGGGCGTCGGGAATCGCAAGAAAATTCCCGGCCACCGTAGGCGCGGGCTTGCGGACGGCGAGCAACGGGTAGCTCGCCGTCCGGTTGGAACCAGGCCCGGGTCGATGGCGAGTCGTGTTCCACGCGCGCCTCAAAGAGATGTCAGCACAAAGTGACGGGGTCCGTAGGGCCGACGCCTCAGGGTCGCGAGTAATTCGAAAGAGATAACCGTGTTCCTGGCACTGGCAACTGAAGGAATACGGGTGGGTTTTAGTCAGTAAAAGTATGACACGCCCTCAAAAAGACATAATTTCGGCTCCTAATGGTAAAACAATTTTTTAAATCGGTCCAGTAGTTTTGGAGTCTATTCAATACAAACAAACAATCAAATCTTTCCTCTTTATAATAATAATATGGATTTAAATGATAAGATTCACACTCACTTAGTCCATTTGTGGTATCACATCATTTACGTCCACTTTTACGCATCTCAATAATATTGCCAACGCTTCAATATTTCTATGTCACTGCATTTTGAAAATTATAACCACAATACCGCTAATTAACAGATTTATACATTCGTCACTAACCAACAACGTTAAATTAGGGTAACGAATTGCATCTACCTCACAGTAATCGAAATACCTAATTATACTCACTTTTCTGTGGTCTACCTACAAACTTTTATTATCTAAGTAAATAAGATGAACGAGACAAGTATCGAATGATTATCGAACCTCAACAAGTATTGAAAATTGTCAAAAAAAAATCATTTCAGGTAATATTAATAACATCTCCCAAACTATAAATAGATATTATTTGAAAATAACATCTCGCTTAATCCGCAGGCGCAGAAAAGATTCGAACTCAGGGCTTGCCATAATCGCTCCTACCCAAGCACGATAACGACTAAGCTAGCATGCCATGTGTTAAGTTAGTTGAAATTATGAACTACTATCAATTACAGACAAAGTGAGTGTGTGTGCGTGTCTATAGTATAGAAACAACTAATTGAAGAAGGTCGTAAGTGAAACCGAAGCGTCAATCTATTGCTTTGTGAGATTGCTTAGGGACTTATGAGTGCTACTGTACATGTGAATGTACCCGGTGTGTGTAACATAACGTTTAGCCGACTGGCCAAACGTGGTTACCAGTTTATGTAATTTTTTAAATATAAAATACAAAAATATATAGAAAAAGATATTATACGGGAAAAACTATTCCGGAACTTAAGCGTTCTTGTTTATTACGTTATTGTTTGCTGGGATTCGGTGATGCAACCTTCATATGCGTGGAGTACACGGCGGACAGTTTTTGATGACATGGTGAATTATTCAGCAAAATTCCTTCTTTCTCACACCTCTTAACACTCAGACTCACAGTATTTCTCTAGAACAAAGAATATAGAGTCTGGCAAACGAAAGTAGACACTCGAATTATTTGCAAACTTTTTATATAGCAATTATAAAATAATGTCAAACTCAACTTTCCAAAACAAGATGTCGTGTTGTTGGTGATTTGTCGTGATTCTGTTATAGCATTTAATAACTCAAAAATGAATAAAACTATTAAAAAGTGGAGTGCGAGAGACGTTGTTTCGCATGATGTCGAAATTTATAGAAAAACAACAGGAGAAAGACGCCGAATTCAAACAAAAACAAGATTGTTTACGTGTGGTGTTAGATTGCTTAGGTTAGTATGACGCTATTAATTTGATACTTTGTGTGAATTCGTATTTATTTTGTCTTTTTACAAAAACGATTTTCTCTATTTTGATCCAAATTCTTATTTATAATACGTTAAACACCTTCATACGCCTTATGGTTATTTATCATGCCTATAAAAATGTTGCTTTGTGATTTTAACACAAATTGTTTTCTTTTACAGTAAATCTGGAGGGTGTAGCAGGGGTTGATGAGATAGTGAATACTATTAAAAAATATTAATGTAGGAAACAGTGATTCCAGTGACTCTAATGAATCTTTTCACATGGAAGTTTTAGATTCAGATTTTGGTTATGGTAGTGAATAAATCAATATTGTTATAGAATATTGTTGTTTTTTTTTATTCAGATTGCTACTTATAACCTAAAGTCGCATTTTTATTCAAACGAAGGAATCAGATCTTTTGAAATGTCGAAAACGTCTCTTTGATTTGGATCGTAATAGGTAGGTAGCATGATTTTACATTTCGAAACTTAGTTTTTGTTGAAGTTTACTTCGTCTGATTAAAAATACGATTTTATATACAAGAAGCGCTAGCTATTTTAATATGTAGAAGGAACACTGGAATTTATAGCAATATAATTACCACAAACTTAGTGGTAGGTTTCTTTTGTTTTTATAAAAGGTCGCCTGATTAGGTTAGTAGCTGCTACTACCGCAGTATTGATTTATTCCGTTGGTTTGTTCCCATTTTTGAACCCGTCCACATGCTGTGAAGCAGTAGTGTACATATATTATTAAAAAAAAAAAGAAAATAATTCTAAAGTATCAAATTAGGTTATTCCGTGTATGTCATACTAATTTTAGGGTTGATTTTTTAAATTTACCGCCCTTTTTCAGTCTCTACTTTCGTTTGCCAGACTCTAATACTATTAGACATCTTTAGGCAAAACACTATAAACTTAATTAATTATAAATACTATCAATTACAGACAAAGAGAGTGTGTGTGCGTATCTATAGTATAGAAACAACTTATAGAAGAAGGTCGTAAGTTAAACCGAAGTCAATCAATCGTCAATCTATTGCTTTGTGAGATTGCATAGGAACTTATGAGCGCTACTGTACATGTGCATGTACCCGGTGTGTGTAAAGTAACGTTTAGCCGACTGGCCAAACGTGGTTACAAGTTTATGTAATTTTTAAAATACAATATAAAAATAAGTAGAAAAAGAAATGAAGAATTGGAAATTAAATCGATTAGTACCAACTCGCATAGGCCGCTCCTCTGGCCCGCAGTCTGACACGAGGGAGCTCACAGTCACGAAGTAGCTCAAGGTTGAAACAGCTCTCGTCGGCCGCTACTCCGGCCCAAAGTCGGTAGAGTCGAGCTCGTGGCCGCTGCTCCATCAGCCCACAGCCCGTTACGAAGTAGCTCGCGCAGGCCGCTTCACCGGCCTGCAGTCCGTCGCAAGGGAGCTCGAGTCAGTACTGGTTCATCTCGGAGGAACCCGCGAGTAGCTCGATCTCTCGTCCCAGTGTACGAGCAGCAGCGTCTCACGCCGCGTTTTTAGATCTCCAATACGTCTCGAATTCCTCTCGAAGACGCAAGTGGGAGGGTCGGAAATGATCAAGTGAGTCGAACACCTTCACGCACACAAGATGTAAATAATAAATTCACTGAGATTCACTGTTAGGAAGGTTTATATTTAAGTAGCTTTTAGAAAAACATAGACTGGTGAGTAAGAAAAAGTACGAAACAAAAGGAAGCCAATGGACCAAGTCAAAAGGGCGAGTCAAAAGACGGAGTCAAAAGAACCTGGTGAAAAGTAACGGTTGCCTTTTATAGCCCCTGGCAGATTTTCTAGAAGTGACTTTTTAGTTTTAAATCTAAATACTTCTTAATTGGTTACAGTGAGAACCTGGCTTAACACTAGTCTTACGATAACTTTACAATAAAATAGACGACCTCTTAGCTCTATACCATAGAAAAAGAAAAACTGACGGATGACAATTTTAGATAGGTGAGTACTAACGATCATATAAGTAGTGTATATTACTAACATCATATGTATCAAGGTCTGAAATAAAGTTTGTTTTTTATTTAATTTGTAACTACTTGTACAGAATTTTAAACGCGCAGCAATATTTAACTGTCCTGACGCTTTGTTGTGACAGATAAACTGACAGCGACACTAAGAGGTTTCTCGTCATCATGCCGAACTCCAAAAGTACTCGTCTCTTATTACTCGTGTTTACAATTATAGTCGTCTCCATCGGCGTTCTTTTATATATGAATATCGTCTTACATTCGAGGTAATGGCGTGTAAGTGATATCTTCATGTTTCTTAACGCGTCAATGATAATATTTACTTTTTTCGGTACAATAGAACTACTGTGTCACGGTTTTATGAATGCCTGTGAAGGCATTTTTGGGTTTTTCTTTATGTGACTGGTTTAAAAGAACATTAGCTGTTTGTGCCTAAAAATAAGTTTTCAAGATGGTATTTTTCAGTGGTTATCATCAACTACATCCTCATTCACCGCCTTACCTTATTAAAAATAAAAAAGTTTGCAGTAGTACAAGTAAAAGGTCATTCGTATGAATGTCTGCATACCAACAAGCAACTTTGTCAGTGTTTATGTTTAGAAATAGTTGCCTCTTATAAATACTTAGGTCTACTGAAAGAAAACACTCACATCGAATCGGGATGTTAATAACGTGTGTAAGAAGCTATGGTCCATTTTGGTTATACTGAAAAAAAATAGATACCTTTGTTGTTAGCAGAAATGTACTGCATACGTTCTATTATTACTACGCACTGGCTGAATCAATTATTGGTTATGGCTTAGGTGGATATGGTCTTACGATCCCTATACACTTGGATAAAATTAACATCTTGCAGGTGAGTTTCCTAAAACTACTTGTAGATAAAATAACTAAGAAATACTTAAGCAAAAATCATTACGAACTGTTCAAAATTTGTAAAATACTGCCGATCCATCTTAAAAGTAAATGAAATATCTTGACATCAAAACCACAAAGTAGTACGTAAGTACTCGTATAACCAACCCGTTTATCTAAGATGAAGGCACTTGCTTTCCCAAAAGTAACAAACTACTTTGGTAAGCGCACAAGAAGGTATATAGTACCAACGTTAGTGAATGAGCTGACCCCAAAACTAGTATCGCATGTCAAATCTAAGGACCAACACAAAAAAAAAACACAAACACTTTATCTCTCAATGTGCCCATAACGGACGAAATCAAAATCCCAATCCTATTCTTAGTACTAACAAGCTTTTTATTTTTAGTATTCGTATATTTGTAACAAACCACACGGTGTCGAAAATGCCAAATTGTTAAATATGAGTTTTTTTTTCTCGACTGTATATTGATTATAGTTTATTTACTTAGCGAAATTAAGTTATTTACAGCAGCACATTAACTTTCAAAATTCAAAATTTGTTGTCTATTGTTAGACGAGAACAACTGCCGACAAACTGTTATTCAGTTTGGCAGACTATATGTAAGGTAATTGTTGAGGAGTTTATGAGGACTGTATTCAATGATAATGGTTGGTTATTGGTTTCAATGATATACAGCTACAATTAAGTGACTGGCCGACGCATACAATGCAAGGAAGATGGTCGTGTCCGTGTCCCGCCGTGCCCCGGTCGACTCACGTTCGAGAATGTTCCAAATAGTAGTGTTAATACAGATTTTGAATAAATAATAATTCCTGCCCTTTTCCCATAATACTTGGAGTCTGCAGAACAAGTTTTATTTTTCCATTCTCTCCTGTCAACCGTCACGCTATCATTATCACCCTTCTTTGTCATATCATTCCTCACGAAATCCATCAATTTTTTCTTTGGTCTTCTTCTCTTTCATCATCCATCAACATTGTGAATTTCATTAGCCTCACGTACTGTAAAGGAAAACTGCTTCTTTTTGTAGGGGTAGGAAGCGTTGTTGCTGAGCTGAGGGGAGCTGAGGGGTCCCGACTTTGATGTAAGAGATACGCATGGTTTGTGGTTTTATTTTAACTCCTATTTAGTAGACTATAAAGTCTGGATTTACAATAGACTCGCCAACTTTTACATGACTGGTGAAATAAGTGTACCAAACAACTCTGCTTATCCCTTACAAGCAAAACATTACGAACATAATTTATCTACAATAAAGAAAAGTAAACTGTCTCAGAAAATGTACTAAAAGATTGTTCAATATGTTCAGATTTCCAAATCGTGTCTAGATCAAGAGCTCACAACCTAGCTTTTAGAGTTTTACTTGTCGCAATTCTTTAAATTCAGCGGTTGGAGGGACTTAAAGTTCCTAGCCTGTTGATACTGTCAAAATAGGCGCAGAATTTTACGGTATTGTTGGACTTTTGACGTTACCAACACTATGAAATAGAATTGACATACATAACATCACGCCTTGTTTCCCCGAAGGGTTGGGCAGAGGAAATACATAAATTGAATACTGCTTTATGTATTTTTGAAGCTATTGGGTTAACAGGATCAATTAAATTAAACTGTCAAAACTTCACAGCCATTACGGGTATTTAATAAAAAATAGACGCAAAAGAATTTTAGGTAACTTCAGCTGATAGGGGATCAAGGTCACATGTAGTGTAATAATTTGTAGGTACGTACCTACTAAAAATCAAAATCCTTATTTTATAGAGAAAAGATGGGATTTTTTGTATGTTTGTTTGTCACGATTTCACGCTAAAACCGCGGAACGTATTTGTACGAAATTTGGTAAATGTGTAGAGATTAAGACATGGTATTCTTTTAATTTCGATATTCTCATGGGATCGAGACTTTGAAACCGCGCGGTGCAGCTAGTACCTAAATTAAAAGTATTACAAAAACAAAACGTGTCAATGGTAGTCTTCTCTCTTTTTATAGGTACTGTTTGAGCTCAGTATGTGGACACGTTGATTGCGGCATCAGTGACGTTCTTTAGGCCATCCGAGGTGCACGTGGACGGGCACTTCGGATACTGCAGCAAGTGTGACATTGTCTGATCAGAAAGACTGCACTCGCACTGAGTTTGCACAATGTTCAACTGAAAAATCAACAAAGCGCAGAACCCACACAGTTTCAATCCTATAACTTATCTCTATTAAAAATCACAAAACTTAACACTTCTGTTAGTCCAACACGTCGAAGTCGTCATACATGACGGTTAATCAAACACGAACATTGTAAACAACACAAAGTATCAAACAACGTGACTCTAGTGTTCTACTAGAGTTCTACTAGAGAATTTCTATGAAAACTTCATAGAAATTTTTCTACAAGAGTCGTGTCGCGCCTGCTTACGGGAGCCTGTGGACGTATGGCACCTGACCTAACGGTGATTAACGAGAAGTAATAATAGCTAGCAACTAATAACGAGTTACTAGGTGACGAGCGATTACTCGCTGGTATGCGAATGTATCGAGCGACCACATAAAAATATCGCGGCGGGGTTTTATCGCCCACTGGATTTTCAACTCTCGGTGCTGAACCGATCATTGAGAATCCAACAGAGTGCATTCAGGCGCGTTTAAAAATAACACTGTTGGATTTTCAACTCTCGGCGCTGAGCACTGCGTTGAAGATCCAGTGCGCGAAATATCCCGCTGCGATAGTTTTACGTCCTTGCGAACGTGGATTGTGTCTCTCAGCGAGTGCACTGACCGCCAAGCGAGCTTCAATGACGAGTTCCCTCTTTGATAAGTCTTGTCACTGCAACAACCGAATACTCGCCGCCCGAGTGAACAGTCAGTAATCAATTATAAATATGTACATTATGTATCTGTGACTTACACGGGACCTACAAGCTTTTGTATGTTTCTTCAGCGAGAAAACCGTTGATGGATAAAGAAAGAAAGAAGATATTATAAGATATAGAATTCACACAAAACCATGAAAATAATAATGTGCCTCACGGCAGCGCCAAATAGGCCCAGTTCAGCATAAATACCAGACAACTAAGTGCCTGACGCTGGTTCTCCGTGACAATATTTGTTACCACAATACGGCACACTTTGATTCCTTCCATTTGTTTACCGACCAGACAACTCCAGCAAATCGTACAACAGTATTGTGTGTCGAACATCGTTATTTTCCTTCGATACCTTCTGTAAAGTTGTCATTGATATTTCTGCATTTATTTGGTTTTAGGGTTCCATACCCAAAAGGTTCAAAGGGATCCATAAAGCATTGCTAAGAAGTCGGCACGTCTATTTATCTGTCTGTCTCAGGACTGAATTAACAGTTATAGCTAGCCGGTTGCAATTTTCACAAAATACGCGAAAATTCCTCATAAACCAAACCTGAGACCAATCTTTGATTGTTGGGGCGGTACATATAGGTATATGTATCGCCCAATAGCGTCAATTTTCGTCGAAATTTAGAGTGTGACAGTTTTGGTTTAAACAACAATTAACAAAATCTGTTGTTTCATAAACGGAGGACCATAGTACATGTTTTGCAATAACTGATTTTGTTAATTTCGGAACCGTAGTTCGTGAGTCCAACTCGCAAATGGCAAACTTTTTTGTAAGTATGTTTTCAGTGATATTTCTGAGACGGTAGCAAAAATAAAACAAAATCAATAACCGTCGTTACCTGTAGTCGAGAAGTTTAGTGTAAGAAAATACGATAGATATTTCGTTATAAGTCAATTATTTGTTGCTGAAATTTTTGTTGGTAGAATCTTAAAGCAACTTCCTAGGATTCAAATAGCAAAGTAGGTGTATCTCCTTCACGGTTCGCGGCACAGTTTGCGGTATCTATTACCTTGCCTCGGAGATATTTCAAGAAATCCTAGTAAGTAAGTTACCTATATATAAAATTAACTTTGTTCGATAAAATAAGCACATATTTTCAAGATAACAAAGCGTGGCGTATTTTGTAAATATATTATAATATTATTTTCATGAAATTATAATGCTATACGCACTCATATTTACTCGAAAACTGCTATCAACCATAACCAAAAACAGTGACCATACCTCATGAAATCCGTAACCGTCACAGATCACCTAAAAATCGGTGTTCGCGCCCTCGAAATTCGCTTACAGACAATTTGTTACCTGATAAGCGGGCGCCTCCATGCAAGACTCCGACTGCGGAATCCTCTTAGCATTGAACTAGACGTTCAGAATAGGGATGTATCGTATCTTTTCCTCCGTCTCCGCAAATGCAGAACTTCCGCAAGAAAAATAAAAGAAAACTAGGATTGTTTGTCGAAACACGTGCATGAAAAAAGATCAACTAACGCGATTAATAAAGAAAGTTAAGAAAACAAAATAGAAAAAAAAACGCATCTGCATCGACCTCCGCAAGTTGAGGAGTAAGCGGAGTTGTAACGGAGGTCTTACAAAGACAATCAGCTGCAACTAAGCGAAGTACCTTTAACGTGGTGGTGATAAAACTCTAAGATTAGCTTCCATGTCACTGAGACCAGTCTCCTGTCCGTCGCACGCTCTCTGCGCTCAACGCTCTCTTGGACGCTATGTGCCCATTTTACCAATGAAACTGAACGCGAATAGCACATCTAAAATGCGTTCAAGTGCTGTCAGTATCAATGGTCCCAAGAAAATAATGACACTGACAGCTCTTAAACTTAGTTTAGGGGGTTGATCGCGTTCAGTTTCATTGGTGAACTTCGCCCTAAGCCTGACTGTGATGTGTTCGTGGACGAATGTACGAAGACTTAGACAACATGTCTTGAGCACCGTGAGATGAGAGTATGACTATTATTGTATTTGTCGTTAACTAAAGTAAATTTTATGTTTAAAAAATAATGGGTCGATTTTTTCTTTGTAGTTGTTTGTTATTGTTCCACCTTCGCTAAGATGGCCTCCGTAACATCCCTAGTTCAGAACTATTAGAGCTTCTTTCAGGATCTCAATGTTAACGACTTGTGCAAATAACAAACACGAGACTTGAAGGAAACGTCTATGAAGGCGGAATTACCTAAGAGTTTGTGATGACTTTTCATGCGTTTGTAATGGTATCCATGTATTGAGTAAAGGGTGGTCGTATTCATCTTCTTTATAATCGTAGTTAATAAACATTGCTGTTTGTTTGTAAATGCATCTCTTGAGAAAAGCTGGACCGATTTGGCTATTCTATACACCACTTTTACCATTTTTTTTTTAAATTTGTAATTGAAGAGCGGAATCTCCTAGCACAGGTATATCTTTTACTTAAAAGGAGGTTCCTATGTAAGATTTACTGTAAAAGATGTACAAGATTCTGTAATAAACCTTTTGTATTTGTATTGTATTGTATTCTTTGTTTTAAAATGGTCGTAATACTCCAAATTCGGTTTTAAAAACCGTGGGAAAAAATTGCCTGAAAAATTAGTGCATTTTTTATAAGCATTTTGTGTATATGTGTATTTTGAAAAATGGACAGGACAACGTCTGCCGGGTCAGCTACTAAAATTTTATAAGTAGGTGCGTGCCTATAGCACACTTATTTTTATGGAATTTTAAACGGATCAAGAACTAATGATTAATTACGCTCTTTGCGAGATCAGTCAATAGTATTATTAGTTAGCTCTTTTATTTATTTAATAGTGACACTTACTTTATTTTATTTTTAAATAACTAAACGTTTTACAAAGTTATTATGCCTATAACCGAAGTCACCTTTCCGCTTATAGTATTCTTGAATTCGTAGTTGATGTTGAAAAAATTAACATCAACAAGTAAATTGAGTACACAATTCGTGGACAGAGCGTTCGGACGAAATCAAAACGGCGACGTAGCTGAAAACCAGATGACGTCACGAGAACTTATTTCGTAAACATGTGAAACAGAAGGTTAGACGGCTTGTTTACATATGCAGCATACTTTACATAAAGCCGAATTCCCGCTCCCCGTTACGTACGGATATTTCAGCCCTTTGGCAACTCAGTCAATGTCGTAATCACGAAGCAAATTCAACGGAATACATTTTTAGACTCTCATAATATTAGTGAGCAAAATTACAAAATTATGGTATCCACGCTCAAGTTCGCAATAACAGCCACCTACTGGAGCTTCCATTTAAAGATTTTATATTAAATTTATGTTTGATACTTTAGTAGAAATTATGAGGACTCCGCACTGCGGTACGTTCGTGGTAAGGAATAATCTCAGGCATGTCACCGCATTCGTTCTTATTACGAGCTTATTGCGTTTGGTAGTTTCCTAGTTGGCAATATCTAGTCACATGGGGATTATAAGGATACGTGAATTGTACCACGGATCATGTTGATAAACATTTACCTAATGGGCAAATTTCGCGTGTGAAATGGGCATTGTTTTGGCCATGTAAATGTGATGGAGTGTATATTGTTTGTATTTAATTGTAGGTACTTACACAACACATAACATAACATCACGCCTGTAATTCCAGAAGGGTTAGGCAGAAGTGTACCTATAGTAGTACTGTAGGAACCTGTTTCAAATATAAACATTTTCTAAAAAATTGTGCTCTAATTTCAACGAAACATTTGTGTAATATAAAAGTCAATCTATAAAACTTATCTGATTATTAAAAGATAACACATGAATAGTTATTCAAAATCAAAAGACATTTATTCAAACTAGGCTAAGAATCTGAACTTTTCGAATGTCAAAATTACGGAAGACAGACCCCGAAAACGCCCACTCTTCACCACCTCCTAGTGCTTTATCTGGGAAGAATTGCTGCTCGTGTTATTATTATTAAGTCTTGCGACACTTTCCTAAAGTTTGCCTTCTCAAATCCCGTAACTCTCAGTGTGGGGCAGTTTATGTGCAAATATATAGCGAACTATCTAAAATCCATCTCGCATTTGCTCAAGTGCATTGCTCCACACATCTTGCTTATCTGTAAAAATATTGCTCTCTTGCGGATTCCGGGAATAACGTTTCCCGAAGGTACTTTCGTTGCAGTCATACCAATCAGATTGACTGTGGACCCGATACTGTAGAATGATATGCTGTTTGCTTTAAATAATGGAATTGAGGGATGTTCTCGACTGGTAAGTTGGCAGGAACGGACTGAAAACCACCAGTCGAAAAATTCTACTGCTCAACAACAGTAACTAAATTGAATGTTGTTGAACTGTCAAAATGAAAGCCTTTGCTACTGTTAGTGGGTTATGCAATTAAGTAATTAATGGGTATGTGTGTACGTGTATATCTTCGTGTACCACTTTGCGAGTTGACTTTATATAATTTCACCTGGTGATTATGTTTACGGTAATTTATATGACTATGTAAGAAATCTTTGTAGGAGGTACCTACGTCTCGTTCGAAGCCTACCTACATATACAAAATCTCTTTGAGTTTATTAGCAAACATGAATTGTATGTTGAACAAAATATGATTTGCAACCGTTACAAGTATGTGTTTAGTAATTGTAGTAGTAAGTAATAGTAATCAGCCTCTGTTGTCCTACTACAGGGCAAAGGCCTCCCTTTCCTTTTTCCACTCATCTCGATCTTGATCCAATTTAGACCAAAACATCCTATAAGCGTCAAGTTCATCCCGCCATCTATGCCTGGGTTTTCCGCGATGCCGTTGGACGTTTTCAGGGACACATGCTGTGGTGGCCTTAGCCCACAACGCCTCCGACATCCAACATGCCCGGCCCAGTCCCATTTGAGCTTGGCTGCATTTTGGGTGACGTCTACGATTTGGGTTTAAGAGCGCTGTATCGTGTTCCGTATCCGGTCGGTAAGTCGAACTTCAACGATACTGCGCTCCAGCGCTCGCTGGCAAACCTCCAGCCTGGTCCTCTGCTGAACTGTCAATGACCGGGTTTGAGCGCCGTATGTAAATATGGGGAGAATACACATGTCCATTAGTTTGCGTTTGTGGCAAATCGGAAGATCTGCTTTCATAAGGGCTTTCATCGACCAATAGCTCTTCCAAGCGTTTTCGGTGCGGCGAGCAACTTCTTTTTATGCTTGCAAAATTATAGTCGTTGAAATCCTCAATACAACCCTTTAGGTTAACATAATCCTATTGAATGACAATAGAAAATAAAAAACTGTAGGATTATATGAACTAAGAGGGTTGTATTGATGATTTAACTATTTAAATTCTGTAAATACATACTTTTTACGGTCGCCAATCCTATTTTCTCCAACATACAATCTGACACAGGTCAGTGTCAGGTTGTATGTTGATGTTGCAAATGTCAAAAACTTAAGAAAATTTGAATTTTGATGTTGTTTTATCTACATTTTTAATGTGTGTTAGTGCTTCTAAGAAATAAAGGTAGAGTAAAGAAAAATCCTTAAACCAAATCTGGCGAGAAATAAATTTCCCATTCACAAGATCAAAAGGCTAGTGAGAATATCTACAAAACGTATACAAAAATAAACTTTGACGCTTAGAGGTTTCAACCATGAATAAATCAAACCGCCATTTCACTCGGTTCGTAAAAGGTGAGTAAGGGATTAGCTTCCGGGGTGCAACATACACCATAAACTAATATTATGGTAGTACCCTTCTATGCTCTATGATCGCTCTTTGTAGCCCTTTGTCACGTGTCGGATACACCAAGACATATGTAGCGGGATATGTATCCGGGCACATGTTAATCAGTTGGTTAACACAGATACCTTACAGACAGTAACTATATATATTTGTGTAGCATTGTTTAGATGGGATTTGAAATTGATGAAATTAGTGGCGCAAGAAGATGAACAGTGATGGCCCGGTTTTAATGACCGCGACTTACAAGTTGTATAACGTAGGTTCAAACCAATTATTTCATCACCACTGCTCTCAAAACGGTGAAGGATAACATCGTGAGGAAACCGGCATGTCCTAGAACCAAAATATCGAAGACATGGGACATATAGTAACCGCTTTGGGCCCGCATGGTGGATTACAACCTCCCCTCGAGAGGAGGTCTGTGTCTCAGCAGTAGGAATATTATTGGCTGATTATGCTTATGTGAGGTTTACGCAAGGACTTTGTTTAATAGTACAAATCTTTAAATAGAAAAACACTCAGGACCATACGGATACTGCTACTGCTACATATCATTATTAAAATACATTGCTTATCCATTTTTTTTATGTGTATAAAAACTGCAGCACGATCATAAACCTGCAATTTGGCTCATTAAAAAAAGATATGGGTAATACTACAGTCCTTTAGATAATTAGGATCTATAGGACTGTAACCCATATCTAAAAAGAGACTTAAAAACAAAAACTTTTCGTTATTAAAAAGATTTTCTTTCACATAATATTCTCAAAACATGACTATTTCCACGTTATCATTTACTTGAGAGTCTCAAGCCTTCTCACAGATAGACGCGCATCAGAATGAGAAATATCATTCATACAAGTAAAAGTAGCAGCAACTTATCCAAGATTCACATTCATGTATGTATATATGACATCGTTAACATATTTAGGAGTTACCGCGTGGAAGGCATGAAGTTTCTTGAGGCACATTGAGATTGAACTAATTTACATAATATCAAATGGATATAATCCACCGGCTTTGGAGCTAAACAAATTATCTGTGTTAAGCTTCTCAATTAGGTGTGTTATTTTAATTTTTAATTAAATTTAATTATAAAATACAAGGAGAAAACATAAAAACCAATAATGTTTAAATGGAATCACCTTGTATTTCTGCCTTAAATAGATTCCATTTTGGGGTCTTACGATGTCTATCCGTACCCGAAAATCAGCGCTATAAAATAAAATTGGAATTCTTCCCAAAATTACACACTTTAACATCGCCGACAGACATAAAATGGAAAGTCAAAGTAGAAGGCATTACAATCGCATAAATTTTATTAAATAAAACTAGTAGATATCTATGACCTAAATCAGATTGCGTCGTGAGAATGAATTTCGTCGAGTCAGAGAGAACTCAAGCTGAATTATCGGCACCTTCCCGCTCCCGTTCCGACTCATTTGATAGCGTTTGCACTTTACCTTCAATACGAATCGCTGTAATTTTCATTAGTAACGATGACTCTTGAGTATTTTCGCCAACTCTCAAAGATCTATAGAAACATAATCAAGTGAAATAAATATTTCCGCAGATACTGAATGAGGCTAATAGAAGATGAAAGGAAGAAATGTGGCGATACTAATAATAGAAGGAGATAAAAGGAGGTCGTTTTCTGATTTTCGGAAGCAGCGTTTGTATGCTATGAAACTTGCCTATTTATTACAAGAAAAGTGAGACTATGAAAATAGAAGTTAGGGAAGTTTTCTCTTCAAATAATACCTACATGTTCTATTTTATCTCGAGAAAATATAAAGACAGATATTCATCCGCCTTCAAGTTTTCTTACAGAAATATCACGATCGCGTTTTATACGTTCACCAAGAGATCCACAAAGTTGTTCCGAGTCGTAGAGGGTTGCGCATGTGATTTGTATTTGTAATAGCATCCACTGCTCCAAATTCTAGAGTGGGAATGCAAAAAGGCAAAGTTATATGGCTTAGAAACAAAATTTATAGCAGACAACTTCCACAATTGCCGTATTAACGTATATTGTGATAATAAATCCGCTGTGGTGCTGATAAAATATAGTTTCTAGTGCAAAAGTAACATATTATCACGACGGACAGTTAATCTTAGCATTAACCTCATATATTCCTGCGACCCATTTAAAAATGTATTCATTTCGAATAACATCCTTTTAAACAAAACTTTTATTAACTAACAAACTAACAAATTCACTTTCGCATTTATAATATTTGTTATGATTATGTAAGTATTTAAACAAAGAAATAATATTAAAGATGAAGACGGTTTAACAAAGAACAAAGGCCTATAAATTCTAATAATAAGATTATAACTGCCATTAGAAATGTATTCAGAACATCAAGATGTTTGTTTTCAGAAATTGTTACAAGCCTACATCGGAATGAACAAGGCTACAATAATTATGACGAAAATAATGACTAGGATGTAGGTATCGAGTAGTCAGAAGCCCCTTGCCAATGGTATATCGTGTTACTATATTATAAGATTAAACACTACGTCAAAGACGAGGAAGTTTGGCAATAATTCCTTCTGCACATGTGGCTTCCCTGGTAACTCATAAACGGGATCACTCGGTAAATTTCTATTAACTGCTCTTACGGTATTTTATTTATATATTTTATCATGAAAAATTTACTTTTTTACATACCTCTTTGACATAATCTTCTCATTTTTTGACATAATATACCTACAATTCTAATTTCAATTCTTTATTCGTGGCATTTATGAACAGCATATTAATTCATATTTATAACAGTTGAAATGGTAATCATGTCATTTGGTTTAATTTGTTTTTATTTTTATTTTTCGTGAATGTGAGAACGTTTTAGGCCTTGAAGATTGTAGATCTATAGACCATTATCTATTTATTAAGCATATGGTACTTGTTGACAGGCCTACACTGTCTTCTCATACCTTTTAACAATGTAATTTCAAAACATCGTAAAAGTCAATCATTTTTTAAAGAGTAACCGTGGAGTTTCTTGCCGGCTCTTTTTCTCCTCCTCCTCCTATGAAGCTCCGGTTTCATAAGTGCCCATGTAGGTTTATGTGAAATAAAGTATTTTTATTTTTATTTTTTGACCCGTTACTCCATTTAAAATACTGTATATCCAGCTGCAACCGGTAAGACTGGAACCTCAACATTGTTGGGAAAATGCAAGGCAGATAATTATAAACTCTTATATATGCCTTCTGTGTGAAATCCGTTTCACTTTGTAAAGCTATATTATTTTATCAATTGTGATTGTGAAGAAAATCATTTTTTTTTAAATGTACACTTGGGTGCAAATAAATCGAGCCACTTCCTTTTTCACGCATTATGGTTATTATTTTTGGTATTATGGAACGCATCGATTCGAAACATATATCGCCTATAAGGGTATTTAATAACCTTTACAATGAGTGTAGTTAGTTGTAAAAATTTCATTTTAATTAAAGTTTAAAGGGTAGAATAAAATTATCGCATTTAATTTGCTTATGACATTTTTATTGTACTCTGTTAAGAAAAGATAAAATTTGAGGTTTTTGTTAATCATACCCATATTACTTGTTATTGTTGTCTTTATCTGTGTCTGTGTAATCAAAATAACCTGATAAAATGGATACTACACCGACGGAAGCTGCCCAAGTTGTAGCTTTACTTGAGGTTGGACACGGACAACGTGAAGTGGCACGCAGACTTCATTTGAGTCGTTCAAAGGTACAGCGGGTATACCGCAGGTATCTGGAGACTGGTGCTTTTGTTCGGCGACCTGGAACTGGCCGACCACGGGCAACAACAGAACGTGACGACCGCTTTATTGCAACCAATTCGTTGCGCGACCGTGGACTTAATGCTGTTCAGCTACAGCAAGCGTTACGTGACGTTCGAGGTGTCGCAATCAGTAGGTGGACAGTGAGACGAAGACTAAAGGAACGAAATTTTACATCACACAAACCAGCAACTGGCCCAAAATTGACTGTAGCTCATCGCCGATCTCGCTTGGAGTTTGCTCGAGAACACATTAATTGGACGTTAGAAGACTGGAGGTCAGTTTTGTTTTCTGACGAGTCAAGAATCTGTCTTTTTAGCAATGACGGGAGAAACCGAGTGTATAGACGTCCTGGTGAAAGATTTGCCCAATGTTGCATTCGAGAAACTGTGAGTTTTGGTGGTGGTTCTTGTATGGTGTGGGGAGGAATTTCTCTAGACGGAAAAACGGAACTTGTCTTCGTCGACCCCGCCAACGATGGCAGTGGTAGACGTGGATTAACAGCTCACCGATACATAACTGACATTCTTGAAGACCACGTAATGCCGTATGCTGGTTTTGTCGGAGAAAATTTCTTGTTTATGCATGACAATGCGAGACCTCATACCGCGCAGATCGTTACGGAATACTTGTCTGCGATCGGGATTCAACAAATGGTATGGCCAGCACGAAGTCCCGATTTGAACCCGATCGAACACCTATGGGACGAGCTAAAACGAAGAGTCCGAGCCAGGGTTCCCGCTGTTTCATCCATTCCCGAGCTTAAATTCGCTGTGCTTGAAGAGTGGGAGAACATACCACAATATGTCATCGTAACTCTGATCAGATCGATGACTAATAGGCTACAAGAATGCATCAGGGCACGGGGGGGTAATACCAGTTATTAAGAATATTTTTTTTGCAATAATTTTGTTTTTTATTGTTTTTATGGACTGTTTTAGCCCTACTAAATTTTCTATCAAAATTCCCATTTTTCTTGCAGAGCCAATAATTTATCATTCAATAAGGTTATTATTCAATAATTTACCCTCATTGTTAAGGTTATTAACTTAACTTTTAGGCGATATATAGTTCGAATTGATACGTTCCATATTCCCAAAAATATTTACCATTTTACGTGAAAAAAGGTAGTGGCTCGATTTATTTGCTCCCAAGTGTATTTTCATAAATGTTTTTGTCTTTTTGTTCAGCTAGTTTTAATCGTGGTCTGGCAGTTTGATTAATTTATGTCCAAATATCCTTTCTTTGGTAATGTTCGTCGAATCGTTGAACTCCTGAAGTTCTGAGTTGAGCTGCATGATTACTGACAAATGTGTGTACTGACTGGGCAGGTCCACTCAATCTGTGTGGTTCTTTCCTCAAAAGACAATTTCAGATCAAATCTACATGGTCTTCACATGATGTGACCAAGATTATGTCTGGACTTTGAAAAAGACTGTGACCTCTGAGTTTGTTTCGGCATTTCTTCTCAGAGTAGTCAGATAGGAATAGCCAATCTCAACCAGTTTTAAAAATATGATTGACCTACATTTAGGAATAAAGTAATTTATTCATTTATCATTTATCACTTCTACCGCTGCTTAGATAAACCTAGCAAAACAATAATACAGACAACAAAGTACCATGAAGCTTCGAATACACATAGGAATGTTTAACATTTGATTTGTGTTAATGACAATATCTTCTCAAATTATATTTTAAGCATACATGCATGTCGAATGTGTAAAAATCTCACCGTGAAGACTTGGGTGGAGTGAGCTGTCAGTATCATCTCGTTTTGTTCAATCCCTAGTATCAGTGGCACTGTCAGCTCACTCCACGCTCACTTCACCTAAGTTTTCACGGTGAGATGGTTACAGAATAGCACTACTGTGGCACTGACAGCTCACTCCACGCTCACTACACATAGACGAGTTGCTGTACCTATACGAGTGTGTGCAAAAGAATGTTCTTTTCGAATATAAAGTGTATATATAAACTGACCCGACAGACGTTTCTTGTCTAGAAGTTCATACAAAAATCCCATAGAAAAAACGACTTTTAGTTAGTTATTCCCGATTTGGTTTTTTCTTTTTTTATTTCTTCTAAAAACGTAAATCTGACGAATACGTCGAATGTCGAAGAGGCCCAACCGCTATCAAGTAGTGTGCTTAAAAATGAATATTTTCATTTACATGGAGGGAATAAATTCTACTATATTCCGTTATACTCAATTATTATAACTTTGATACAAGTAATCAAAAAGTCAACCAGCGGTCTACAGCTCTCCCGGATAAGCTTATAAAATGTTGAATATGAAAATTTCCCTGCTCTCCAAATAAAAAGCTAAGAGTTTATAAACGATTACGTCATAACGGTTGAAAAATGACTTTTGAAAGCCGGCCACTCCACTCAAGATGAATTGTTAAAAAATTGACGTCGAGATTAGGTATGATTTCTTATTGTTATGCCTTTCACCCCGTGTTTTGTGGCTTCAAGTTTCGAAGTTCGGTCAGTAATTTTTGCATTTAGCGTTCTTCAAATGTATCACTGGTTCAGCATGAGTTATGTAGGGATCCTCCCTACTTAACTCATGCTGAATCATTGATTTTTAAAAGAGATTTTGTTCGATCTTTTTGTATTGTCACACTTATGTATTGCATAGAGTCATGAGCAGGTTATTGACTCCAGAAGTAGCGCCACAAATTTTGATTAAATAGTAAGGGCACAGGTGCAGGCAAAAATAAGTACATTAAGGAAAATCAATTGTTATTTTATAACACGAGTTTTTGCCATTTTGCAGTCATTTCACTGTCTGACTGTCAAAGAATGATAGTACTCGTATAATTGTTATTTGAATCCTAACTGTAACATTAATGCAAAAGTAAGTTTATTTGTTTGAAAATTGGCACACAGATAGACGATGGCCTAGGTAAGGGTATAGGCTACTATTCATCATGTAGCGAGACGATGTGGATTGGGTGTAAGGCGCTTCTTCTTATTGTCTTAACATAATAATACCCCAGAAATTTTTAAATAAATGATTTGACTAACTTAAGCTTTATGCCAAGCATGGAACGATTTATAAATATGAATTCGTTCGTTCCATGCTTTTCATATAGCTTAAAGACCGAGTTCCAAACATCGAGATCCGAAAACTTTCGAAGGGTTTTTGATTTCGGAAAACGAGTTATGGGACTAAAATGGAATTGGACAGGACACCTGGTAAGGCGCAGTGATGGCAGGAGTGGTGTCCAAGGGCTGGAAGACGAAATTTCAGTCGTCAGGCGGCGAGACGTTCCGACGATATTGTTGCCATCACGGGTAGAACCTGGATGAGGCTGTCACAGGAGCGTGGAGATTGGCACAAGAAAAGAGAGGCCTATGCTCAGCAGTAGGTGAAGTCGGGCTGTGGACGATAATGATGGATATTTTTTAAGTTTATAAACCCTAACGTACACTTAGTACAAGAATTAGTAAGTAGTAGCCTTCAAGTTAGTAAGACTAGCAAGTTTCACATGGTCAAGTCGTATGCGGGCTCGATCGAACTATGTGCTCTTGTTTCTTGTTGTTTTGTTAATAGTAATTAGGTAAAGTTACTCGTTCCGTTTATAGGTACTGTGTAATGGCGGTTTAAGGTACTGCGTTTGAGTAGTTAGATACATAATATCCTGTTGGTCTAGGGTTTCCTAAGGACTGCGGTGGCCGCCACAGAGCGTCCACAATTAACCGACGAATGACGTCACTGAAACGTTATTTATGAAAGTAAGTTGGTGTGTTTCCCTAGAGAACCCCGGTGCCATCACTTCGTCTGGCACTGTTATGTGGCAACTGTGTTGTGGGTGTGTGTGTGTGTGTGTCACTGTTATCGTAAAACGTACCTAGTTCATTTTTTGTTCGGCGAAACCGAACCCTTCTTTGCGCCGACAGAAGGCGCTTTCCAGTTTTCAAATGAGTTACAAATAATAGCGACGATTAAGTGTCCGTGCGATGATCGCTTGTAATACCTATGAAATTGCAGTAAAAAAAAAAGTTAAAGTCATTTTTATGTAAATATTTTTTTATTTCTATCAATCATAATATGCATGCTATCGATGCATCTCTGCCAGCGCAGAGGTAATTTTTCAATGCCCTTCTTGAAGGAGTCAGGTGTTGAAGAGCCAACGAACTCTTTAAAGGCATTTGTACTGCCTCTCGGGTATTAAAGTTTTTTCCCTGCTAACAAGTTGTCCAAATTTTGTAAAAAGTAGAAGTCTGTCGGCGCAAGGTCTGATAAGTACAGTGTATGACGCAAAACTTCTAACCCTATCTAAGAGACCGTCTGTTGTCCCGTAAGAGGTCGACCGTTGTCTTGTAGGAGCAGCGGGGACGAGCGATTAACCAATAACGAGTCGTGTGTTCGTTTGTGGTGTTCAATTCGCACACGTAATTAATGCGCCGCGACAGAACTCGTATTCCATAATTACTCGTATTTTAATCGTTTCCATATTGATGAAATACAAAATACAAATGTAGTGAAAACAGAACACTAAACAATAGACAAATTACTGAATTTGAAAAAAGAATTCCATATTTTATTAAATAAAAGTCATTTGAATTGCCAACCATACAGAAATAACGTTTCAAATGACCAGTATTGTAAAACGGCAACTTCATAGGTAAAAACCTAATATTAGAACACGGCCTAATGAGTGTAGGTGAAATATGAAAGTTTTGGGTTGAGGAACGATTCCAGGTCCCATACACGTATTCTATTCTGTGCATCAGGTATTTAGCTCTGATGGCGTAATATAGTCCTCAGTGTTCAAGTCCATTGGAGTGTCTTTAACAATTCCTTGAAGATAGCTACATAGCTAAAGGAAGTCCTCTGTACCTTACATTGGATGACATGTCTTCATTACTTAACTGTCTTTGTGGTCTTGTGCAAACGCAGTAAGAGAGAAGTCATGGTTTCGACTCTCAAGAAGAGTAAAATGTTCATGTTGAAGAAAAGAGGACGATAGATGGCTTTGGTGAAAACTAAAAGTATTCAAGCACTAAAAAGTGTAAAAGACGGAAAGAAAAATGCGTTCATTGACATTACAGCAAAAATTAATAGACCCAGGAAAACATACAAAAACATCACACTCCAAAACCCACCTTATAAAAAAAAACACTCCTCACCCTTACCTCCGTTACAGTGAAAAATAATTTCATCCATAATTTCATACCACATCTGTGCTGAACCTCTCTGTTGCTGTGATGTACGTGGGAAACTCAGAAAGTATTGCGAAAATATAAATAAATGTTCTAGACAATATATTTTTTATTTAATCTTTTCAAAGTACTCTCTACTATCCTCTATACAAAGTTTCATGCGTCTGAGCCAGTTTTTGAAACACTCCTTCCAATTCACCGTATACACCTCGTTTACAGCCTGCTCGAAAGCTGACAGCGCATCTTCCGGCGACGAAAATTATATAAATTTGAGCAGGTTTTTTTATTTTCAGAAATAATAATAAGTCACACGGTGCTAGGTCAGGGCTGTAAGGTGGGGGATCGAGGAGTTTGACCGGCGTGCGGTCCAGGAAATCCCTCGTTTTGAGCGCGGTGTGCGAAGGCACATTGTCGTGGTGGAGCAGTAGCCCGCGAAGCCCTGTGTGTGGTCGCTTGTTGCTCACAACAGAGAAAACTACTGCCAAGCATTTGGCAGTATACCTTTCACCGTTGATGATTCTTTGGTTCCATAAAGGAATTCTAGCACGTATTCTTTCGTAACAGCCGTCAAAGGGCGACCACTTCTTTCTTCATCCCCCAAAGTTAGTCACCCGCGCTTGATTTCGTTACAACAATGATACTCGGTTGCCTTAGAAGGGCCTTCATTCATGAATGCCATATGCAGTCTATCGTACGATTCGTCCGGTTTCAGGCGACACTTGAAATATACATAAAAAAATCATGGGGCGAAAATATTCCCAGCGCAGATCCATTTTTTTATGAGACAAGATAATTGAAATTAGCTCGCAAATAATGTGGAGGGAAATGTTGAAATTAGAACGTACCGAATTCATGGCAGTTACAAATAATCACATTTCAATATAGACTACAACTTGCCAATCTCTCATACATAAAAACTATTTTTAGCAATACTTTCTGAGTGACCTGGTATAATTAGTAACCCATCCACACCATTCATATACCCATTATAGCATTAACCGAAATGTAAGCTAACGTATAATTATTACTCTGACCTAATATATCTTAATGACCGCTCTACTGTTCCAGATTATTAAAGTTACGACGTACCATGTGGTATATACTATCGCATTCTCCCAGACATTAGTGCAGCCACAAATCATCCATAGATTGGATACATTTGTCATGCTGTTGTGAAGGGATGCATCCTATATTATACTGAATAGATTAGTCGTGTATCAGAAAGGTGTGGTCATGTTTAAGGGTGTGGTACAGACCAAAAATCTGAACAACTGTCTCGATGGTACCAACATCGTTAACGCGAAAAAAATATTAAATGTCCCGTTCATACAAAACTTGAATACCTACTCGACCCAAATGTATGGGACGGCTGATTATTTTTTCGCGAGTAGGTTTTCAGTTGTGTTAAGTTCGAGGTGCAATTAATATTTTTAGTAAGTCAACGAAAGTAATCAATCAACCCAGCCTATCGCAGTCCATGAGAGCAGTGGTGGCGTAGTGGTAACGGCCCCGACTTACGAATTGTAAGTGTAGGTCGTGGGCTCGAACCCAGGCAGGCGCTTTAAGTTCTTTTTGTAAGTAATTTCATTACTACTGCTCTCAAAACGGTGAAGGAAAACATCGTGAGGAAACCGGCATGTCCTAGAACGAAAAATTCGAAGAAGATGTGATATTAACCAATCCGCACTGAGCCTGCGTGGTGGATTGCAGTATTGTCTCTCCTTATGCCTAAAATCCATCCAAAGGTTGTCTATAAAAGATCGCTTTTAGCGATAAGACCGCCCATTCTGTCAGCCAATGTAAAATTTCCACATAAATATCTGTAATTTTTAAGGTGTACACGATATTCTATTCTATTCTATTACGGCTCACTCCGTCTCATAGAGCTCAAGCCTGTGTTCCAGCAGCGGGAACGTAATAGGCTGATTATGCTTATGCTAATGCTATCGCAGTCCACAGCTAGACTTAGGCCTCGCAAGCTTGTCCCAGCCACCTTCTTAAAGTAGTCGGTCCATCTGGCTGGTGGGCGTCCCACATCTTGCTTGTCGATACGCGGTCTCCACTCCAGGACTCGTTTGCTCCACGGGCCATCGGTGTTTCGACAAACATGGCCAGCCTGCTGCCACTGCTTCTCAACGTTTATCTTCTCCATACAACGTTACTCTGCCTCATTAAATCGTTTGGATCGATGCGTAGCTAATGAGCCACTGAAGCTATTGTGCCAATTTCCGCACGGTTAACGTTTAATAGAATATTAAGTAAATTATTCGACAAACCGAAATCAGAAACCTATTTCCGTCAAAAACATGTCACAAAGTAAAATAAAGTACATTAAGTACATAATGACCACTAAAAAGTGGGCAAGAGAGCTATTAAAAACATTTTTATGGCTCTTGAACCAAATTGCTCATGTTGGAAGTACTTTAACGTCCATCATGCTATCGTTAAGCAGGCTGCGTTGTTTATAGCCGGGCCACATATAGACTCCTAGGCTATACGACGGATATTGCGTTCCCTGCATTCAGCGGATTCCCACAACCTTCACTAAGTCTTCACAAAACCTTTCACTTTTACAAAACCTTCGCTTATAAGCGAGATCTCACCTCATGTTCCACTGCCAGAGGAAAATGTATTAACATTTAAGGACCGGAATCTATAGGTACAGAAAAAAGAAAAAAAAATGCGTTTATTGAAACTATAAAAACAGAAAACAAAGATAGTATTGTCAAAAGGGTCTCAGTTCAGCATAATGTCAGATGACAACACAAGGTGTACCATCTAACGCTGATTTACAGCTGCAACAGGGTAGGCACTACATAAGCAAAATAAGAAGCAATACTTTATTTTCGCTGTTTACGTAGGCCACTCAGACAGTACAGTATCGTTGCTAAAAACGTTTTTACATATGAGAGACTGGCCAGTTATAGTCTATTATGAAAATATGATTATTTGTAAGTAAAAATAGGTACGAACCAATTTCGAAAATTCCCTCCACATTGTTTGCGAGCTAATTTAAAATATTGAGCCTCATAAAAAAATGGATTTGCGCCGGCAACATTTTCGCGCTATGATTTTTACGATTTCAAGTGTTGCCTGAAACCGGACGAATCGTATGATAACTTCAAATGGCATTCATGGATGAAGGTTAAGGCAACCGTGTATAGTTGGCGACTAACTTTGGGGGATGAAGAAAGAAGTGGTCGCCTTTTGACGGCTGTTACGGAAGAAAACGTGCTATTAGTGAAAATTTTAATCCAAGACAAAAGGCGAGTTACATATCAAAATATTCAGCACATACTGCAGGTTAGATCGGGAAGCCTTCACGAAATTCTACAAGTTTATTTTCGCGTGAGGAGGATAGTTTCTCGCTGGGTGCCGCACAACCTCATTGACGCTCAGAAGCAGGCCAGGGTAGAATGGTGCCGTGATATGATAAACAAATTTGAAGCAGACTCGTCTCGACGCGTTTACGACATCATTACAGGTGGGTTTATCAATACGATCCAAAAACGAAGCGCCAGTCGAGTTTGGGTGTTTCAAAACGAATCAACGCCTACCAAAGTGAAGCGATCTAGTAGCGGGGGGAAGATTTTGATCATGATGACAATTTGACTGACTACTTGGTGTCAATTCCTTTACGGAACCAAAGAAGCATCAACGCTGAATGGTATGCTACCAAATGCTTGGCAGAAGTTTTCTCTTAAGTGAGCAACAAGTGACTAAACACAGGGCTCCGCGGGCTACTGATCCACCATGGCAACACACCTCAGCACACCGCGCTCAAAACGAGGGGCATCCTGGACAGCACGCTGGTCAAACTCCTAGGTCACCCTACTTATAGCCCTGACTTAGCACCGTGTGATTTCTTTTTATTCCCGAAAATAAAAAATCTGCTCAAACGGATACACTTTCCGTCGCCGCAAGATGCGCTGTTAGCGTTCGAGCAGGCTGTAAACGAGGTGTCTACGGCGGACTGGAAAAAGTGTTTCGAAAACTGGTTCAGACGCATGAAACTTTGTATAGAGGCGTTCGTCTCAACTTTTTTTTTTTTTAAGTACCTATAGTACATTTTTTTTTTCTAGGACCCCGGGCGTGCTTACATTAAGTCACCTGTCACATAACTGGTGTTTTATGGAAACAATCGCCGCGTATTCAATTTTGAAACATATTACAAATCCGTTTGAGTGATTGAATGCACCCAAAGTTTTTTTACCAGCCTGAATGATGTAAGCTGTTCCCTTTAGTTCCCTTTTGTAGAAAACCCTTAAAGTACCAAAGGTTTCCTTCTTATAAAACGGAGAAACCTGCTAATATCCTTAGCTTAATAAGGATTTTATATTAAGAAACAGTACATTAAGCTGTAATAAGTGCCGTAAGTGTTTTCTACGGCGTACGGCCACTTAGTCCGGTAATCCGGATTAATTCCCAAAGACATCGTGGTTAAAGAATTAGATAACGTTGCCAGTATAGACGTGATAATATAATAGTGTTTTTTTAGAAACCTGTCGAGTTGTGTGAGTACTTTTACCTCACCTACTTCTCTGTGGCGCACCAAGAAGTGAAAAATGACCATAACTTGTTACAGTATTTTTTTAAGAAAAATGCGGTTTCCAAATACCTTGTTATTTTTAACCGATTACAAAAGGTTTTTGATTCGTCTCAACTTTTTTTTTATTCTACGTTTTAAACGCGATATATCCGGAAATTTTATTGTAGATCGATTTCGATTATTCTTTTTTAATGGATCGGGTAAGCTGCAGTGGGACCACCCTATGTAAAATTTATTAACTTTGCTTGGGTAGTTGGTCAGTTAGCCTCAATAATACGTATTTTTTCCACTTACTGTTTTTTGATGATGTTACAATAACTTCCTGTAAGTGTTATTTACTTATCAAGTAGTGGTATACGAACTTTTGTAGGGTAGTTACCACATGCCACAGTTAAAAAAATAAACAATTTTACAAAAAAAATACAACCAACTTCCAAAAAAACTTTTAATTTCGGAAGTCGACTTTAATACATTTTTTTTGTCATTTTAATTCATATATTTTTTGTCAACCTGCCGTATTAGCTATCACATGACAGCTTTCATTCTCTACGATGTCAATGTAGTGGTGGAGCTAGCTGATCAATTCACTTGTGTTATCTCCAATGGCAGAAATCCTTTTAAGCTGTTAAGGTGGAAGTAAAAGTTAGTAGCTTCCACGTTCACAGCAATTTCTAAAATAAATTATAACTACCTACATTTGATATAATTAAGAGTTATTAGGGCAGCCATTTTTACATGTAACAAGAGTCTACTTTCAATACGTTATGATTTTGACAGTTGCTGTCAAAAATTGAATCTGATAAATAATGTTGAAAAATAAACTCAGTAAATAAATGTGTTGAGGACAGGGTAATGATGATCGATTGTGGGTTAACTTTAGACGTGATTTGTTGGAAAATAATTGGCGAAATAAGACGCTATTAATGAGACGGATCGTTAGAACGGAAACGTTCGGAGTTTACGATAAAAATCGAACATCTTTTGTTCTGTGTTCTTATTTGCGGTATTTATTATTTCTAGAATGTTGAACATTGTCGCATAGTAAAATTTTTCCTTCCTATGTAGATTTAGAGTCAGTTTCATCACGTTCGAATAAAATCCGGTTAATTTATTGGACAGATAATATCAGCAAATTTATCAATTGAAAGTTCAATTGGGACATTTTAGTAACTAACTTACTTGAAAACGTCTTGTTTTAAATAGAGTTCCTCTGTACAAAGACAAAACATTATAAATAAAAAGCGAATTCTTTAAAATATTGTTTCAGTTAAACAGCGGGGTAAGCTCCTTTTCAGATAAGATTGTATTCAACATGGCATCTCTTAGATTAAGAAAAACGCAAAAGAACCTACAGCATCAAGCCTGTGTTTATTCCCTGGAAGCAAAGATTCAGTCATATTTCGCCAGGTAGGTATATTAAGCCACATGTAATAAGTAAACCAATAGACTTGCTTCTAATTATATAATAATAATAATAATAAAGTTTATTGTTTAACTAAGACTAGATACATGGTGAAGTAAATAAAAATAGAACAGCGATTGGCTTACATCTAGTTAGTGGGAGGTTTACTGCTCTCCCAGATAGGCTACATGGTAGCCTGTGTTTAGAAGAAACAGTTCCGATCCCGTCGTAGTGGGAGGGTTAAAAATTCCACGTGTTAATATATTTACGGTTGATACAAACAGTTAAATAAAAAAAACTTTAAGCTAAAACTAATCTATGCGTGCGATTTAGTCAGTGTAGTATGTGTTGGTGTTAGTAATTAGTGTGGAGTGTGGTGTGTGTCTGTTATTATGTGTGATGTGTGATGTATAAGTTCTATGTATGTCTGTTGCGATCAGTTCTTTAGGAATTCTTCAGTGTCATAGTAGTTTAGGTTTTGAAGAAATGTGCGAACAGTCTTTTTACTAGGAGTTTCTCCTATGCTGAGAAACTCCTAGTAAATTGCCCGAACTGGGAATCGTACCCAATACCAAACGTTTAGCAGTTGCTCTGCACGCGTACCTAGACCAGGTTACATAGACGGAAGAATAGACAAAATTACAGATAGAATAGACAAAATGACAGAAAGAATAGACAAAATGTCAAATAGAATAGACAAAGTGACAGGTTTCTTTTAACTATCTTTCATTTTGTCTAATCTTCCTTCGACTAAACTCGTTTCTATGGTGGTCATGGTTCACGTGCTGGTGATCACTAGATCGACGCTAAAGTACCTGTAGTGCTATTCTGCAACTATCTCACAGTGAAAACTTTGTGAAGTGAGCGTGGAGTGAACTGACAGTGCCACTGATGCTAGGGATTGACCAAGACGGGATGACACTGACAGCTCACTCCACGCCAGTCTGCACGGTGAGATTTTTACAGAATCGACATGCTGTAGATTACAAAAAAAACAATTTCAAAATAATTTGTCAAGTTTTCGTGAATATTTTCCTTTACGTAGTTATCGAAACACTTATCATAGCACGGTCGGTATTTCAAACACGTATCTCGATGCTAACGCTGATGCACCTAAAAGGAATAAAATATGCACCCACCAATTTGCTCCACATAACCGAAATATGAATTTATATTTCACGACTTCTGATATTCTCCATAATTTTAGTGGAGAATATGCACCGCACAAATCCGTTGGCGCATTCTGAGTAAAGCTGGGTTTAGTAAACATTATTTGTAATTGGATTTCACGGTTCTGTTTTGTTTTATCTGCAAGTGAGATTCATTGTTTCCATTTATATAAATATGTAATGTGGTATAAAAGTGTGTGGATATGAACAAATACTAGAAAGAGGATCAAATTTTCCGTAGTAATAACAACCGTACAAAGGCGGAATTAAGCATTATCTAACAGTCTACCTCAGGGTGATACATAAAAAAACATAGTAGATGATTTGATAGTGCCTTTGAACGGTTTTCGAGGAAATAGTTTATAAAAATAGTAAATAATAATAACTATTAGTGCTGGACATAACATTATTACATTGTAAATTGTTTTATTTCTTATTAAAATGTTCGAGCCCGGAATCGCCGGTGTGAGTTTCACACAACAATAGCATCCAAATTTTTCATTCGACTTTTGTTTTTTTGGTTTATGCAAACCTTGTTCTGACAACTACAATCACAACAAACCAGAATTTGCCAAATTTGCCAAATCAACGTTTTTAGCAAACTGATTTTATTTATATAGAAGACAAGCTAATGCCCAGCATGCGTTGAAATGCCTTTTAAAACCTTCTCCGGCCCGCACACAACAACTTACTAAAGTTGTTGTGTGCGGGCCGTCATCACAATCGGCTGTTTAAATAGTATAATACTAATAGTGGTAAAACTGTTTTATATAACTCGTAGCATTATTGCAGCAAAAGCGTAGGACTACCGAAACTGTAGTAGACCTAGCGTAGGTCTTAAACAAGAGCCTTTTTTTATTGGAAAAGCGTAGCACTACCGTAGTAGACCTAGACCTAGACCTAGCGTAGCGTCTTCAACAAGTATTTTTATAGCAAAAGCGTAGCACTACCATAGTAGACCTTTTTTATGGGTGGGAAATCATTAAAATACTTGAGGACGGCGTGTCAGACTTTTACTGACTAAAACTCACCCGTGTTCCTTCAGTTGTCTATGCTAGGGCCACGGTTATCTCTTTCGAATTTCCCGCGACTATGAGGCGTCGGCCCCCATCATTTTGTGCTGACATCTCTTTGAGGCGCGGAACACGACACGCCGTCGACCCGGGCCTGGTTTTTACCGGACGGCGAGATACCCACCGTAGTAGACCTAGCTTAGTGTCTTCAACAAGAGCCTTTTTTATAGCAAAAGCGTAGCACTACAGTAGTAGAACTAGCGTAGAGTCTTCAACATGAGCTTTTTTTATAGCAAAAGCGTAGCACTACCTTAGTAGACCTAGCGTTGCGTCTTCAACAAGAGCCTTTTATTGCAAAAGCGTAGCACTACCGTAGTAGACCTAGCGTAGCTTCTTCAATAAGAGCCTTTTTCCAACTATATTGGGGTCGCTGAGCTGTTGGTGAGCTGAGCTTGGTATTTGTGTGAGTGCACATGGCGACGCGTCCTTTGCTTGGCAATCGGTTAATCGGCCAATCGGCGTGAGATGCAGCGCGTCCCTGAATTGCGATTGGTAAACGCTCACACAAATGCAAAGCTCAGCTTAGTCGGATTTTACATGGAGTGACCGCCTTTCTTACCTCCACAACTCAGTTACTGGGTAACATAACACCCCTTGGCAAGACTGGTTGTCAGACTTTCGGCATTCTGGCTACTCGTAACGATAGTCAAAAATTTACGAATGACAGCTGGGACTAACAGCTAAATGACCGTCCATAACATACCGAGACAGGGATGGGTCTCGGTATGTTATGGACGGTCACCCATCCAAGGACCAAACCAAGCAAGAGTTGCTTATCCTTGAATATCGATCCTTGCGGTTGTTATTATTTAGCCACGAGGTAACTAATACACAAGTAAACTTTTAAATAAATTCAATAGACTGTGGTAAAAGTAAACAATAACAGCCTCACTATAAAGTATTCCTGTTACACAGGACGCTATGAAACAGTGTTGAAGCGTCATGTTATCCGATTTCCGAACACTCGGGGCGAAATATAAAACAAAATGCAATATCTTGCACAATATAGCTCTTAATCTAAGTAAAACGGTATCCTTTAAAGAATGGAACGTTCTAGAATACAATATTCTTGAAAACATCCCTTTTAAACAGTAGTCACAGGACAGGAATCTCGAACTATTTTCTGGTATTACAGAGGAAATGCAATTACTGCTGTTGTATAACAAGACGCGGGTTCTTTATATTCTAAGTAAGTATCGCTTTAAGAATGTCGCATTCAGTGCGAAGGAATAAGGAGGGTTTTATTGGCACTTAGAAAGTGCAAAGTGTTGTAGTACATTGCATTTACGATTATGACTTTTTTTACGAGTGTTGGATCTAAAATCTTAAAAAATTATGAAATGTGAGTAGGTACTGAAGGAGTTGGAAGTGCTATTGTCTGTTTTTAAAATACGGATAGTTAAAATACTAGATGTATGAACGTAAACGAAGCAAAAGGAGTATGTATGGATCGTAGCATGTGGCATTACGTAGTTTTACCTACCCCCATGGGAAGAAGGCTTGAGTTTGTTGTTTTCAGTAAAATTAACATGGACCTGTGGCGGCATCTACACCGCCTCATGCGAACTACGCATCACACAGACGTCACGCAAAATCCTGCATCGCGGAAGCAGAATTTACCGCCCAACTCGCAAATACAACCCCGACGTCAATCGTCGGGCAGTTGCTCACCAGAAACAATACCCGTCTGGTCGGAGATTCCTCCCTTTTCTATACAGGATGAGTCAACTTTATACCCTGTTCTTCATACCTCTATAGACCTCTGTCTTCCTAATGGTCAAAATGATATCGCTACAATCACTGACTTGGTTGTGACCTTCTTCATCCTTCATTCAACTTATCAGTTGTGACCTTCATTCAGTCAGTTTGACGTAAAACGCCAGATTCTTATTAAAATGAGCTAATCATAGCAATCATGCGTATTAAGGGTTTCGTTGGAACATTCCCAAAACATAACCATGAGTATCCCTAATATTTGAGACATTTACAACCATTTATAAACAACTAGCTGTTGCCCGCGACTTCGCCTGCGATTCAAGATGAAAAGTAGGTGTCCAGGTCATGGTCTGTCTGAGTGCCAAATTTCATCCAAATCCGTTCAGCCATTTTGGCGAGAAAACGTAACAAACAAATACATTTACTTTGGCATTTATAATATTGGTTAGGAAGTTAGGTTAATACAAAAAATCATTGTGAAAGGCCGAATTCTGTAAACGTAACTTAGCACTTGCTTTTGATTAAACATGTCTCCGTCTCTATCTTGAAAATGTAATTTGGCAGTTGTGCCACAGTGACAGGAGTAACGCTTAAACGATTTACGTGCAAAGCAACGTTTTTAGATCTCGGCCTAGTAATTCGCAAGTTCTAATAGATTACTCAAAAGGTGAGTCTAAATATATAGGTAGCTCAAACCAGCTGAATCATTCATTTGTATCTGAGGCGCGATATTTCAATGGCTCTGCTACACAAAAGCATTGATGGCGATCGTTTCAAAATAGAATATATAATTGGGTGAGTGAATAATAGATCAACGATTGGTACTGATTTGGCATAGGAATTCTGAGGATGTATTCTTCATCGCACTATGAGGTCATGAAATAGAGCTGTGTTTAGGTCCAAAATTCGGATAATCCCGAAACAGTACATCAGTAACCTTATTTGAGTTCTTAATCCTTATAATGAAAATCCGGGTTCATCCATGTTAATATACGGGCCTATCCATTCATACTATTCCAATTTAACCTATTTATACATGCAAAAGTAATATGTAAAAGTGAAGAACCTGTGAGAACGTCAGTCTGGATGTGACTGATGTGATGAAATTTGGCTACTAATATAGGATACTTTTTATTATGGGATAAATTCCGACATAAATGCGGGTGCAGCCTACTAATATAACATAATATTCTACAGCCAACGTATCTGCCTTCATTAATTTTAATTTATTTTCTGTCCAGTTGGATTCCACGTTGTTACCATGTCTTATGCTGACTAAAATAAACTCCAAACAACAACATTATCACAAAGCTATCGACGTGATTCCCTGCACTTTGCCAGTGGCTGACATTAATGCATTAATAATTACTAACAGGAGCCCCTCTTTGTCCCGGTCCATTAGAGAGACGTCATTCTGCCGTTACGCTGAGATGAATGACCCGTCGTTCAAAGTGTAATTCACTGTTAATTTTTAGAGCCTCGGCCCTGAGTGCTGGTCATATCTGTCGGTATTGTACTGTCAGTCCTCTTGAGTGTTAGAAAAATAAATAGATAAAAGGTCAGAAATATGTTCTTTATCATTATTTTAATTTATTATTACAGAATTCTTACTTAATATGATGTGATTTACATTGCCTCACCAGTACCTTTGTAAATTGGGTGTCATATTCTTATGACACCTAATTTGCATAACATGTCGACAGCTGTTGAGCCCTAATTATGACATTCCAAACTACGATCACCAATTCTGCTCTTCCTTTTAATTTATCTGGTTTTCAATTTATTGGCTTGAATGGATATAAATTCCACTATAGGATACACTAACAACGTGCAAAGGGGATTCCTGTCTAAGTGTCAAAACTAGTCAGAAGTAACCACAAACATTTGCTTTCACAAAACCGCATCGTAACGTTTCTATAACTAACACAGTGGCTTGATTTCTGCCTCACCAAACCTTTAAAAGGCTCGTTTACACATATCCAGTATTTGGGAGAGTGCGGTTTTCTGTTGAGTTCGCACAGTCATAAGCATTTTATCTATATTACCTACAATGAACGGCTCGGTGATAAATCAGATTTCATTGTTCAAGTGGCAGTACAAATGTGTGACATCGAAGGAACACCAAAACTATCTGGCGAGACAAGTAACGCCAAAATGACGACATGGTTTGCGTCATATATATCAATTCAGAAATATGTAAAAATTCGTTGTGATCGAAAAAATGTGACATTATATATTTTGTACTTTAGACATACAATATGTACTGTAGTGTAAAAAACGCCTGTCTTTCAACTACAATGTACTTCAAAATGAATTAAAATGAGGGAATTGATCTACCCCAAACGGGAGATTAGATACAAACAATTTTGATATTCATATAGAGATCACATCTTACAAGTGTATAGAAAATGACAAAAGGTGGATACAGGTTGGCCAAATCCGCCGTTTTATAAAACCGCTAGTTGTTTTATATAACAGCTCCGTTATGTAATACAACTGAACAAAGTTCAGCTGGTTTGCTATTGTGCAACGTTTAATAAAACTACCGACGTATAGGCGTAATGCAGAATGGCTTAGTTGCAGTCACAATAAGTGTTTGGTGTAGCTAGAACCATCCGAGGCGGTCCAGCCAGTGCTCGACCTCTGGCTCGGGAGGAGACACGGCACGAAACACCCTGTGTTTCGGGTGACGCAGGTACTTTCGGGGCATGGGTACTTTGGAAAGTATTTGTGTCGTATAAACAGGGAGCCGGACGCCCGGTGTCACCACTACGTCGACTGCCGCGAGGACACGTCGCGGCATACGCTGGCAGAGTGTGCCGCTTGGAAGGAGCCGCGCCGTGCCCTCATCTCTGAAGTAGGCAGTGACCTGTCGCTGCCGACCGTAGTGAGTTCGATGATCGGCAGCGTCGAGTCCTGGGACGCGGTGGTTCCTTCTGCGAAACAGTAATCTCGCAGAAGGAGGCTACGAAAAGGGAAAGAGAGATCTTGTCCACAGCAGGCGCACTGGTGACCTGCGGTGGTGGCGCGTAGTATTCCACTCGCGCCCCTCTTAGACGTTGTGGGGGAGTCAAACACCTCACTCCCCCTACCAACACGAGCAGGCCCGCCGAGGCGGGCCGGCACCAGTCGAGGTTGCGGAAAAATCATATGTTCCCGCGACCCCGACGTAGGTGAGATGGAACACCGGGGTGGTTTTTAGTCAGTAACAGTCTGACAGACCCCACAGCCTACAAAGGGAAACAAAATAAACTACCCCAGGGCGGTACCGTTTGCTCAGCAGCCGGAGAATCCGCCACGTTCCCTCAAGCTCCCAACCGTATTCTGGGGGGAGGGTAACGTCTGTCTTCAGAGCCAAGGAGGCTCATCCCGTTCTCGGTCATTGGAGGACCTGGCAAATTTTTGTCTGTCGGGTCCTCGAATGGCTGGAACCACCTGCCAGCGAGGAGTTATGATGTCACCGCTTGCCGTTGCCGACGACAACAAGAGCCGAGGAGGCTCCAGTTCCAGGGACCAATCGTCCGAGCGGGAGGAGTCGAGGAAGCTCGGTCCTTTCCAGCGTGGTCCCTCCAAAAAGGTACCAAAGGTGCAGAGTGGGCGTGGTCGCGCGGTGGCGGGCGGAGTCCGTGTTCAGCTACGAGAGCGTGACGTGCGGGGTCGCTTCGTGTCAGTGGAGTGCGTGGAGAAGCGACCCCGATCCCATCTTGGGTGACCTAAGAGGAGCCTCAAATAGGTCACTGTTGGGAACCAACAGAGCGGAGGCGAGTGCTGCGAAACGGGCGCACCACAAGACTGTCGCAGCTGACGAGGTCAGCGAGTTGGCCAGACAGGCTCAAGAATGGCGCTTCGCTCGGATGGCTGCCGGGCTGATGGGGAGCATTACTGGGGGAACGCTCAATCGCCAGATATTAGACGGCGTGGATGTCGTCCTCAAGGTGGCCACCAAATCGGGCAACCTGAAGGGCACATTCACTCGTGCTTTTAAGGAGGCGGCTGAGGGAATAAAGGAGGCGGTTCAGGACCTATTAATCGCACTAGCACGGAGGAGATGGCGAAGCTGTGGAGAATGGCCGTCTCCGATCCGAGCTGGAGGACCTCAAGCGGCAATTAGCCGCCCAGAGGGCAGCACCCGCACCACCGGCTCCTCTTTCATCGCGGCAGTGGCTGTGCTTGCGGATGCGGAGATCGAGAAGATCGCGCGCATCTGCATGATGCAGTGTGGACAGATGGTGGGTGCATGGAAGCCATATAGAGGCGAGGCTACTCCCGACTGAGACTCTCCGCCCACCGCTCGCTGCGGACAATCGGAGGAAGAAGGGGCCTACTAAAGAGGGGTCAAATATAACCGGGGCGGCTGTATCGAGCTGGTCCGGGAAGCGGGCTCAAAAGCCCACGGAGGGTATGTCACAGCTAGCGGATAACCGCTGGCTGTTTTACAAAACAAAAGCAAAACATCGTATCTTACAATTCAATTGCGGCATAGACAACTTGACATTAAGATTATATTTATTGCTAACGACAGTTACCTGATATTTTTCCATATTTATATCATGCAGGGTTGGCAATTTTCTACGAAAAATAACATCTGCCAAATCTCCACCTTTTTTTCGTTTAAAATACGATCGAATGTTCACTGTCAGAGTCACAAATATTTTGCTATTAGTATTTAATATTGACCACGAAACATCCCTTTAGATAACCACACAAAAAAAGGTCAGCACATATTGTTTCGGAAAAATGTCTGTCGGAGTTTAAATAATTAAATGTTTCGTGCTGCATGGTTTCTGTCTTCATTCTATTCCACATGTTTCCGAGATATAACTGTTTTTTTTTTTTTTTTTGGGAAAATAAACAGTTACACATATTACACGTATTACACAAAATTTTAATTACAGAGTGAGTAAATGTATAACCCACGACATTTTCCACGTATTATAAAAACAAGTTATAAAATTATTGCGATGTGCGCTTACAAAATGAAAGGGAACATAAAAATTAAACAACATGCGTAAAAGATAAAACTAAAAGGCATGCAAATAAAAGAAAAACAAGAAATCATAAAAATAAAGTCTAAGAGAATTGAATTTTAGGAGTTAAATGTTACGGGGCTGTGTTCAAAATTGTTTCCCGAACAAGACCTCAAAATTTACTAGTCGGTAAAGCGAAGATGTCAATATTTTGGAACCCACGGCTTATGGTTGTTCTAGGAACTACGTAGCTGATCTTATTAGTAATATCCATACAATTACATGTGCTATTACATAAATTAAATAAAAACATTGTCTCTAAAATAATACGTCTGGCTTTAAGTTAATGTAGCTTATACTTAATCAGAAGATCACTATAAGATGCTTAAGTACGAAAACAACGGAAATGCATGGCTTTTAAAAACTTACTTTGAACTTTTTCAATCGCGTCTGAGAGGAAGACAGTAGAAGGGATTCCATACTGCAACAACATACTCGTACTCTTACTGCGACCTGATCAGCGATTTGTAAAGATATAAATATGTATTTGGGCGGACGAAATCTGTGGCTGATCTCATCACAAAAACCATACATACGAAAGGCATTATTTATAACCTTACCAATAGAACTCCAAGTCGCGCACGATTGTTTCTCTGGTTAAAATTACATTTTTTAAAGAGTACGGATGCGTGATAACATTTTTATTTTTAGTAAAACTTATACAGCAACATTTAGATATGCTCAGTTGTAGTTTATTAATTGAGCAGTATGCAAAGAACCTGTTTAGGTCCTCCTGCAAGAGTAGACAATCCTGCAAATATTTAACAGGCCTAAAAATTTTGAGGTCATCTGCGTATAGCAATAATTTTGAATTTTGAAAACATGTATGGACGTCATTAATAAATATGATGAATAAAAGAGGTCTCAAAATAGTGTCCTGAAATACTCCAGAAGTAACACTAAGGGTGCTGGATATAAAACCATTTATCACAACTCTCTGATTCCTATTAGAAACATAAGAAGAGAACCATATGAGAACATCACCACGTATACCGTTGAATGCAATCCTATTCAAGAGAAGCTGATGATCACCCTTGTCACAAGCTTTGCGGAAATCAGTGTATATAGAATCAACCTGAACACGAGAGTCCATGTTGTTGAACAAGTAGTCCACAAATGTTACCAAGTTGGCTGTAGTTTACCTTCTTTTGACGAATCCATGTTATTGTTGAATGATAGTATTGTGCAGTAGGGGGTATACTTTATCATGAACAAGTCTCGAAAACCTTTGACAAAGCTGACAGTATAGATATAGGGCGATAATTCTCGACATCATCCTTAGGTCCCGACTTGTAAACAGGGGTTATATTTGCAAGTTTCCACGCTTGAGGAAAACATCCTTGAGAAATAGATAGGTTAAATATAATATGCAGAGGTATACACAGATTAACGGCTGTTAGTTTAATAAAAATTACTGGTAGACCATCCGATCCTGGCCCCTTGGAAGGATCCAATGCCTTTAGCGCACTAAGTACTTCATCAATAGTAAACTTAATGTCATTTAACAGAGTGCAGCTCTCAGAGCAGTCGTCATAAGTGGATGGATTATCAGAAGAAGTGGATGGTTCATAAACCGTAATAAAAAAGTCTGAAAAAAGATTGCAAATGGTTTCTGGATTGCCAGTTGACTGGTTATTATATAATATGGTTATTATATATATAATTCATAGTGGAAATGCAGATTTTTTTCTATTAGATATGAACGTCCAAAAATGCTTGAATTTTTTCCGAATACCATCTTCAACAGATACAATGTAGTTTTTATAACAGTTGTTGCATTCCACTTGGAATCTTGATCAGTAAAGTGCAAACTGCTCGTAATCCGAAATATTGTTTCAATCATTTTCCCTCTAACCCAGGCCTTGGTACACTGCTGCGATGATTTGAAACTTACCTCTGGCGGAGCTTGGTAACTGCACAAGGATCTGTTCAATATTTGTTTGCATTGATGAACCCGTAATTACTCTAATTGAACGCAGTCCTTTCAGTATCGCCACAAGAACACCACCTCCATCTTTCCTATTAGTTGCCGTACGATCGCGGTCACATCGATAGACTTCATAACGTTCATCAATGAACTCTTTGTTAAATACCTCGGGCGTTAACCAGTTCTCCAAAAAACTGTTGAATTGTATGAAATAAAAAATAAAAAAAATACTTAAAACTATTGCGTCTGCCAGTCGCAGTAATGTATCACCTGTCCTGTTTCTTTCTCAAGGAATAACAGTACGATTACTCCACCTAACGAAACAAAAATAATTTAGCTAGTCACTGGTATTGATTTATTGATACAATTAGGTCGTCCGTGTAGAAACTTTACGAAAATAGGTTACTAGAGTTGTGCGGTAGTCCTGATCTTATTAATGGTGCATAACGAATTTGCTACATTGTAACTACATTGTGGATATCAAAGAACCCTAATATTTGGCCAAATTTGGCAATGATGGCCAAAAATGTTGCATACATTCGATTTGGCCACCCTACAGATAATTAAAAAACGTCAGTGTCTGTGGCTCGTATAGTTTGTTGCCCAACAATTTGTCATTGAATTATTACCTAACTTGAAAGTTAGTTGATATTAAATAAATTGTAAAGACGGGTCAAGACACTGGTTTTATAGCCGCAGATATTCAATTCGACGACGACGTCTAAACGGGGCTTCACTGGTCTTCAGTTCACATTGTTTTTGTTGTTGTCGGATGTGTAAGTACGACAGGACGGCGTGTTGGCAGGAAACTGACGTCAGTTCAGCACGCGTAAGTCTTGCTTGACACACCTATGTAATGTGTTAAGCAGTTAAACAGGACAGCGTGTGGGCCACTTCCTCTACTCAATTTACCTGTGTTTAAGTGATTTATTTCAGCGAATACGTTTATAGCTTTTTGTCAAAGTATTAGTTACAGCTTTTTAAATATTTTATTCACTGTCATAAATACTAAAGACAACAACACTCTTCCGTCTTTTTTTCACTCTCAACGCCGTTTCCAGTCTAACTTCGAAAGTATTAAAATGTCCCGTTCAATTTATCTTATCTGACTTCGCAGCATTTTCTATTTCTAGATGAAAGTTTATTCCACTTATTGCCATTTATCCTCGGCGAGCTAAATGAGCCTAAAGCTTTCCTGTCACACACAATTTATGTGTACGCTATCGGGAACGAGTACGCCCGCGTTTCGTTTCGCATTTCAAGGACAGTGCAAGATTCATTCGCTATCTGTATTTGTACAGGGCTGTGTGTGTTTCGTCTTTCTTTATTTAGTTAATATTAGTTCAAACTCGAGAATTTAATATCTCAGAGTAAACACAGTTTCAAGCGCTCATAATACATTTATCAAGCTATTAAGGAAAGATTCAATAAAAGCGCATGACTGGTGCTCCATTTTTGAGTAATGTACAAAGGATAAGTGGATAAAATGAAAAATAAATATAAGGTGAAACAAAAAAAAAAATCTTAGGTTTTAGTGAGGTCTTGAGCCGATTTCTTTCATTGTCTTATTTTTAATAAAGCTTTAAAAATTATAACAAAGGAAAGAAAACCCGCTCTCATCGTTCAAGATTTGTAAATATGCAAAGTGTTCGGGCGAAACTAATTTGTTTTCCTCGGATGAAATTAAAAAGTATGACAAGAGATACAAATTGCTTTGCCCTCAATTTGTTCGTGTCCCGACTTCAGCATTTTGTTTGTTTTTATAAAACCTCATTTATTAGTGAAACCGCAGTGCTATGCTTTATGAATTTCCCTTTTGTGATTTCGGGTGAAACAAACAAGCAATAAACCTAATTCTGCTATTGAAAACGAAGCGGGAAATTAGATTCTGTTAGTAGATAAGTCGTGTCGTGTTGTTCAGGTTTATCTGATTAATGTATAATTGAGTACTGGGAAGTTTAACCTCTTGTTTGAGTTAGTTTGTTTTCGTGTATGTTAGTTAAAGTTCCCGTACTTAGCCTTTGACCTGGCTGAGTAACATTTGACTGACATTCAGCGTGGGGTAACCATTTTTTTTTTAAAATGAAACCTTTTTGTGCTCGAGTCTGCGTAGTGCGGTTACAATGCAATGCATCTATTGGTAGCATGGGGTTCGTGTGGATAAAACATTGGTGTTATCTATATGTATCCTTATACGCATCTCTTAGCTATAACTTTAGGAAGTTAATTAGATGAGAAATGTACCTACAGTCCAGCCGTCGAGACAATGTGTTCTTGACATCTGTCAGTTTCATACAAACGAATACGTGTTTGGCGAATTTGATATTTATTAGTTACTAGAATTGTCACAATGACAGGCATCCGGGACGCATTCTCTCGACGGGCGGACTATAAGCAAAATCTACACGATATAAGTTCCTAGTATCATCATGTAAATATAAAGATACATTAATTCTTATTTTACTAGCTGCCTATCACATTAAGATACTACTGTGGGCCTAACACGAACGCGCGAAGTAAACGTAACGTAAATTAGATTTATTATCGAATCGAAAAAAACTATCATAATATAGCATTTTGGTTAAAGTTTCTACGAAATTAAGAATAGACATGATTAAAGTCTTCAAACTAAATTAATAATAGGTATGTGCAAAACGAGTTTCGCTCCAAACTTTTTTTAGTAATAATTTCCATGCAATGGTCGTCTGGAAGAAACAAATCGATTTAACAAACAACAATATTATAAAGCCTAATTTTTTAATTACAAACTCTATTCCGTAAAAAAAACTAAAACAATTGAAAAACGGCCTATGGCAAGGCGTTAAAAGACATCTGCACTTTTATCACTTAAAGTAAATAAGTAAGTATAAGTTGGCGGCACAGTTAGATATTTATTCGTACCCTAATACCCTGGTACTACCATAAATTTGTGCGATCGTGAATATAGTTTGCATTATTATGTAAAGTCAAGTGAGGCCGTGGTGTGGGAATAAGAAAACGCTGTGACAGATGCTTTTAACAACAAACCTTGCGTTTTTGTTTGTTATTTATTTGATATCGATAGCATTATAACTGCTGTCTTTTCCAGCGGTTTTTCGGTCGCTAATAATTTCAAACTATAAAGATTTATTCGTTTGCCGTTCTTGATGGTTTATATTTTGTGACAATCAATGAGTTTAGGTTGTATGGATATGACAAGATGAGATTATTCTAAATAGGTGTCAAGTGATATTATAATATACGCCATCAATCTTATTCCAAAGTATCGTCAATTCTCGCACAATAATCAAACGGATCATTGTCAAATTCATTCACCAATGTCGTCTGCTTCCATGTTTTCCTAGAACCTGTTGTTTTCAATGTCTGTCACAGATTCCTGAAACAATCAAGCAAATTAAATCAGTAAATTAAATAACTGTAGCGTCGCGTTGTCGCGTTTTAGTATGGTAATAGCGGCCATTGCCTTTTCCGTAATATCTCTACGTAGGAACCAAAACAATTAACTATTAACTATAACATATATAGTTAATTCAGAGATAGATCACAACAGATATTGATTCAGGACGTCAACGGACTTTGTTCTTCAAAAAAAAAATGCGAAAAAATGTAGGTGGGTCAATGAACGCTATTGTCGAGCTAAAACGCGAATTCTAACATTCACGTTCTTGGTACAGAACAAAGTTAGTTTGTGGACGTATATTTCAACGAGGTACGCTATCATTAGTTACCGGGCACAAATTTTGCAGACTTCTTCTGAATAAGTCGTTTCAACAATGAAAAGTAGGTGGCAGTGGTTTTAATAAAGTTTTGTGTAACAGGGCGCTTTATGTGATGTCAAGAACGAATTTATCATTATTATAATGTCTTATTTATTATCACTGGCAGCATTGTTCCACCCACTGCTGAATATAGGACTCCTTCTATTTCTGCCATGCTTTTAATTTTCATTGCTTACGTAATAAGTAAAAATTACAAAAATATACAACATTTATATCTTATTTGAATGTGTATATCATTTCATTCGCGGATTCCTGTGGCCTTCACAATGTCATCGGTCCACCTTGCATTCTGGCCTTCCAACGCACAGTGTTTTCATCAAAACGACCTAGCTAGACAAAAGTCACTACTGAATTAATTACCTGAGCCCCTGGCCACATACCTACCTGTCCCAATACTAACAATTGTTTTGCACCAGTGTCAACTGCTGATAAGGTAATGAGGTGAGTATTTTTATACTCACCTTATTACCATATAGGGTTAATAATTTACATAATTATTGCATTTTTGTGCTTATCGAAGTAACATCATATGTTAGTGAGTTTTAAGATTTTCGAAAGTGTTAGTGATGGATCTTCAAGTTTAAGGTATGTACTTTTTAATTCTTATTAGAAAATGGACATACTTTAACCACCCTTTAGTGTATTACGACGAAAAAAAAAAAAGATTTTTGACGATTTTCTGAATTCATTAGACTAGAAAGTACTTGTATCCTCATGTACCCGGGCTAAGAACTATATTGTATTATAGCCATAACTATTAGTTTTTAGATTTTAGTCATTTTAGCCCGCGGACTTTAGTGCAACTTGGTCATTTTGTCTGTTTTTCAGATTACGAATTCTCTGTCTCAAAAATGGAGTTTTTTATGAATGGCAGAACACCTCAAGGAGAATCGTAACAGTAGACTTTATGATTTTCTGACGATGAAAAATTACCTTGCAAGTATCACAAAAGCTTCTGCGAGGGATATCAAAATGAAAATTGCAGGATTGTCATCCAGGTGCGCAGAAAAATGGGAAAAATGTGGAAAGGGCCGCGATCGCTTCTTGTCAAATAATTCTGAGTGGTTGTCTGGGGATTTTACTTTTAAAGTGTCCATCGACCACTCAGCACCATCAACAAGCAAGGATTTAAGCCCTGGGCGTCCATCAGTGGATTTCACTGAAGCAAGTGAAAAAACGAAAAGGAGGCGCGTGGACGACCTTCTCCAAACAAGCTAGTAGTGGCTGCTGAAATATCGGCGCGACTATCTGGTCATCGAAATTTGGCTTCCGTAATTAAAGAAGCCAGTCAGAGTCCTGAAAAGTGCCAAGATATGAAAAGAAGTGTGGGTGTACGCGATGAACCAAGGTGTTTCACGAAAGAGGTGGCTTTTGCATATTACGTATACGCTAAAGCTACAAGCCACTCTTATAAATAAACAAGAAAGTGGAGCATCAAGGCGGGACACCAGATATTCCCATCATTTTATAGTGTGAGGCAGGCAAAAAAATTATTATTACCATCCCGAGGAACAGATTCTTATTACCAAAACGCGAGCAGAAATTAAACTACAGCCGATTTTAGAAAAGACGGCTGAACGCCTAATTTGTGCACAGCATGAAGTTTTCAAATCTGTTACTCCTGGCTCATCCCTCTCCCTTATAAGCAAGTGGGGGTGCGATGGAAGTTCCGGTCATAGTATTTACAAACAAAAATTCACAAACAGTGAAAACACAGATGAGTTTTTGTTTGCTTTCTCATTCTTACCGCTTCAATTACGTGACAATAGTGGTAACGTTGTTTGGCAGAATAATAGACCATCTTCTACTGTGTATTGTCGACCAATTAAGTTTATTTTCTCCAAAGAAACTACAGATCTACTGTCACAGAAACTGATAAGATTTTGGAGGAAATAAACCAATTGGTACCAACATTACGTAATGTAGATGGTAAAGAGGTATTTGTCAAACACGAATTACTTTTCACGATGGTTGACGGTAAAGTGTGTAACGCTATGACTGAAACTTCATCGTTTTGGTATTTCTCCCCTTCACGCTTGGATACGTTCTTATGAATGTTTGCTTCATATAAGTTATCGTCTTGAAGTAAAAAAAATGCAACTTCAAGTTGCATTTTTTTGACGAGACGAAAGTGACAAAGAAAATGTAAAGCAACGTACGCTTCTTATCCGAGAAAGGTTTAAGGTTGAAATGGGTTTAATTGTAGACAAACCAAAACCAGGGTTCGGGAATACGAATGATGGGAACACTGCTCGTCGACTTTTTGAGAATCCTGAACATGCTTACGATATTACAGGGTTAGAAGTGACACTAATCAAGAAATTTGGAACTATTCTTAGAACTTTGGCATCATATTGATGTTGTTAAATTTAATTGTTTTACACAGGACACAAAAAAATTGTATCTTAGTCTCTATTCGCGGTATTACATGCCTGTTACTGTGCATAACATTCTTGTGAAATCGGCTCTTCTACCTATCGGGCAGCTTTCCGATGAAGCTCAGGAAGCACGCAATAAAGAATATAGATGATTATGGGAGCACAATACACGCAAACATTCACGTATTGCCACTAATAGGGATTTACTTAACATGCTGCTAATCACATATGATCCTGTAATAAATGGTCTTAGAGCAGTTCCCAAAAAGCCGACTAGTAAACTTTCTTCCGAGGTTTTAGAATTAATAACACCCCCTTCTGTAGATATAAGTTCAAGTGTAAGTATTAGTACTCATTGTCAAAAAAATTGTGTAACAGATTATAGTATAGAAGATTCTTCAGTTAGTGATGTAGAATTAATAAGAGTTGTAAATACTGTTGTACTAATGAATTGCTAAACTGTGTTTATTATCTAACTTTAATATTAGTTGAAAACATATTGTTGTTTTACCTACCTGCTCTTTAAGTTAAAAAATATTGAAAATTTGTAGTAATTATGTCCTTTTATGTAATTAGTGGCTAAGTTATTAACAGTTCTCTTTTCATCTCTTTTATGACTGTTGCATAGGCCTGTTGTTAATTTTTTTATTGCTATTTTGCTACCTGTCAGTCAATATACGAAATATCTATTGTCATATTTTGTTTTGTTGGTACATGTGACCCTTCATTCTTTTTTTGATGTTTTGCGCTAAACCCCCATCAGAACATCACAAGAAAGCCGTTCGAAGCAAAATGCCCCAATAAATAATTTCGTCTAGCTAGCTTGTACTAATGAAACCACTGTGCAACGATACGCTGTCGCTACTTCAGAATCTTTCGGGCTCATCGGCCATCTGTTCTGCGAGCAATGTTTCCTGTTTCCTGCCACTTTAGTTTGGCAATTCTTTGGGCTATGTTGGTAACATTGGTTCTACTGCAGGGCGAGCATGGCCTACTGTCACGCCTGAGTCACGCTATTTATCACATTTTGGGCGATAAAAACGTCATGTCTTAAATGCTAGCACGGTGGCGTGAGATAATTCTCTCGACATGTGACATAACTTCTTGACGTTTAATTGGGACTCTATATGTCATATTTGCTAATTTAGTCACAAAGGTGACACTTTGACACATGGTTATGAAGAAGTTCAAACGGATTTTCCGCCTGACAAAGCCTATGGTGGTTGTGGTATGGTGGCTATCAAACAAGAACAACGGAACAACAAAGACGGTTATAAAAACATTTATATTCTTTGGAAACACGTGACGTGCGTATGTCAAAAATGAATTAGATCCCAACCAAGTTACAAAGCTGTGTAACTTTATGAACTGCACTCATACATACACATTATTTGTTTGGTCATATATTCAGATGGCCATAGACATTTTAACTTTTTAAATTTACTGTGTCACATTATGAAGTCAGCGGGGCGAGCATGGGCGTACCCAAGATGTTTGTGACAAGATGAGATAAATTATGTCATGTCTTACAATTTGTCTTAAATGCTAGCACGGGTCAACTATGTGACAAATTCAAGAGGCGCGACATGCCTTTCTTGTTGCTGACTTCATTTAATTTGGTTGGGATCTAATTCATTTTTGACACACGCATGTCACGTCTTACCATAGAATATACCCGTAATTTCTAACCATCTTTGTTGTTCCGTTGTTCTTGTTTTATAATTCAGTGCCGGTTGCAATATAATAATAATGGAAGCAAAAAAGCGGTAAGTAAGTACGCTATTGACGAATCCCTTGTCTTGTCAATTTACATTTAATTTTGTATTAATAAAAATTCTCTTCACAGAACCAGAAGCACGAATGCTCAATAAAAAAACTGAACATTTTCCTGCTTTGGACCTCTTGCCTTCTGGCAAGAACATAATTATAATAATTTACTGCCATTTGGTGCAGTAATTAGCAGGAAAATAATATTTTTATTAATATCAATTTTTTATCACCACCTCTGACCGGATGTGATAATTTTTTCATAACCATCTGTTAAAATGTGACCTTTGTGACAAAATGGCTGCGCCCGTATTAGCAAATAAGACATAGAGAGTCCCAATTAAACGTCAAGAAGTTATGTCACGTGTCGAGAGAATTATCTCACGCCACCGTGCTAGCATTTAATACATAACGTTTCTATCGACCAAAACGTGATAAATAGCGTGACTCATGACATGTCACTCAAACTCAAACTCAAACTCAAATCATTTATTTCAATTAAACCATTTACAGGCACTTTTGAATTGTCAAGGAGTCGGTCAGTCAGAAATATGAAGCTAGTTGCCCATTCCAAAGCGTAGTAGGTACCTATGGAGAAGAACGGGCAAGAAACTCCATGGACACTCTTTTAAATAATAATGTTTTTACATATATCTTAGTTACATCGATTAATGTTGACACTATAAGTGAGAAGGATGTACAAAAAACCGTACACGTTAAAAGCGTCCAGAGTGCATCAAAACAGAATTAAAAACAATCCAGCTAATTAATTATTAAAATAAGCCGTGGCAGCTAAGAGATGACCAGTCCCAACTGACGGCGCCCGTTCACGAACATGACGCATGGATCAGCACCATTCAGCTCAACCATTTTGGGAGCTAAATGATCCGACACACGCGCCACCGTCAGCGAGACATTTGAGTGAGCATGACATACTATCAGCCGCCATGGCACATTCAAGTCAATCTATGACATTACCCGGTAAATGGTAGCTCTATAGTACAAAGTACTCACATCTGTGAAATGCATCTATATAATAAAAAGGAGATTGAGTTTATATAATGCAAATAAATTCTTACTATCTTCAGCAGCTTCAACAGTGATTCGAATGTCAATTAATTAGTTGTGGTGTGGAGCAGGACCGGCATTAAGCCAGGCATTTTTATCAGTTATGTAATCCTCCAACCTATAATATGCCTGCCTGAATAGTGTGCGTTTGACAAAGGATTTGAATTTTGTCTCATTCAGTTGAAGTATGTGGGGAGGTATTTTATTATAACATTTTAGACAGTACCCCATGAAAGATGAGTCTACTTTAGCCAGTCTGAAACCTGGTTGAACTAATAGGTCCCGATTTCTAGTACTATAATTATGTCTTTCACCTCTTTTACTGTAAAGATGTAAATTTTTTCTTACGTACATGATGTTTTCATAGATGTATTGACAAGGTACAGTCATGATGTTAATATCCTTAAACAATTCCCTTAGAGAATCGCGCCTGCGGAGATTATATATGGCTCTGATGGCTCTTTTCTGCAGAATAAAAATAGACTCGATGTCTGCAGCCCGTCCCCAAAGTAAAATACCGTAAGACATGATACTATGAAAGTAACTAAAATAGACCAGCCTCGCGGTATCTACATCAGTAAATTGACGGATTTTTCTGACAGCGTAAGCTGCTGAACTTAGCCATCCTGCTAGAGATGTTAAATGAGGACCCCATTGTAGCCTTGAGTCGAGCGTGATCCCCAAGAAAACCGTTTTATCGACGAATTCTAGCTTCTCTTGATTCAATACTATCTCACAATCACTACTCTTGACGTTTGGTAAAGAAAATCTTATACACTTAGTTTTATTTCCATTTAGTACTAAATTATTAGCCGTGAACCAACTTTGGACCAGCAGTAGGGCGTTATTTACGTCGTCAAAATTTGAAGCACGTCTATCTACCTTAAAAATTAAGGAAGTATCGTCAGCAAATAACACCATTTGTGGTTGATTTATTAATAAATGGAGTAGGTCATTAATATATACTAAAAAGAGGAAAGGACCCAATATCGAGCCTTGTGGAACACCCATTTTTACCTTTAAACCAAGTGAATTGACACCATTTATTTGAACTTGCTGTTGTCTATCATTTAAATAAGATTTTATTAAACTGAGTGCAAGTTTTCCAAGTCCGTAATGCTCAAGTTTCAAAAGCAGGGTTTCGTGATCGACGTAATCAAATGCCTTGGAGAGGTCACAACAGATTCCTATGGCGTCTTGAGCCTCTTCCCACGCCTTAAAAATATGTTTTAATAAGGTAACACCAGCGTCGGTCGTACAACGCCCTTTGGTGAAACCATACTGTTGCTCGTGAAGGATTTTATTAGTATTAAAATGATTGAGCATCTGATTAAGTATTATCTTTTCAAAAACCTTGCTGAAAACCGGCAACACGGACACAGGTCTATAATTATTAGTGTCTTTACTGTCCCCGGATTTGAAAAGTGGTATTACTTTACTGTATTTCATTAGATCCGGGAAGACTCCTTGATCCACACACAAATTAAATATTTAGGCTAAGTAAGGTGCTATAGTTTCAATTATGGAGGTACAGACTTTAATAGACATTCCCCAAAGATCTTCGGTCAATTTGATCTTGATTTGCTTAAAAGATTTTATTATTGTTAAGGGGTTAATATGCTTAAAGTTAAATTCAATCGGGCAGGCAGAAACATTCGCCCTCATTAAATCAAAAGCACGCGAGGGCGAAGAATTTAAGATTTCAGTGGTTTTTAGTGGGACACTGGTAAAGAAATTCACAAATTCCTGAGCAACTTTTTTGTTATCGCAAATGAGTTCACGTGACGTCTCCAGTGTGTTATCAGAATGTTGCTTTTTGATCCTGTTCGTTTCATTATTGATAATTTTCCAAACCGTCTTTATTTTATTGTCTGCTGATTTTACCTTGTTGCTAATGTATAAGGCTTTAGCAGCCTTACAAGTGTTCTTAAAATTTTTTGAGTAAGAAGCAACATACTTATTAAAAGTTTCCGTGTTAATACAAGGCTTAAGGCCATACAGCTCGATAAGTTTTTCCCTACTTTTCCTAAGTCCTTTAGTTGCCCAGTCACTAAATAAAAACTTAGGGCTGATACTTTTAGACTTCTTCTTAAAAATATTATTAAACTCGGTTTGAACTACCGAAAAGAATTCTTTATACAAACTATTAACATTATTCATTGTAAGGTCCTGATTACTTAACTTACAAATTAAAGTGCTTTTAAATTTATTTAAATTGACAAATGTTATTGGTCTGGATTGTATCTGCACTTTTTGTATCGCTATGTTGGACTCAAAAGTTACGGTTTGACCGCTGTGATCTGAAGGGAGATAATTAACGATAGCTTTATTTAAATAGTCGCAGCAACAAAATACATTATCAATACATGAAACAGAAGTTGTAGTTGTTCGGGTTGGTTCCAAAAACACATTTGACAAATTGAATGATTTAAACAAATTCAATAATCTACTGGTATTTGAATTATTTTCTAAAATATTAATGTTAAAGTCTCCACAGATAATAACTGATTTATTACCAGTTGCAAGTTTAGCCAAAACATCTTCCATTACTGACTCAAATATAGAGAAGTTTTGATAATTTGGGGGTCTGTAAACGCACACTATAACATGCTTATCTAGCTCAACACAAGACAGTTCAACGCTATGTTCAACCGATAGTTCAACTATGTCTTTACGAGCTTTTGATTTTATACAACGTTTAATTAGGATTAGTGAACCACCACGCAGCATTGATTTTCGGTTAAAACAACTGGCCACATTATAATTCTCGTAATTAATTAACATTTCAGAATCTTTTAACCAATGCTCAGTTATGCAAATAATGTCAAACATTGTTTTTTCTAAAAACAATTCAATTTCCAATTGTTTGGAGTTAAATCCTTGAATATTTTGATGAAATAATTTCAAGGATTTCTGCTTAGCCCCTTTTCTACAGTTAACTATTGTAGTGCTAGAAAATACCTTTTTGTTTTTAAGTGGAACTATAGTATTATTGGTACCTTCTGTTGTCTTACAAACTAGTTTAAATTATCTGAGCTAACCACCTCAACATTAGTACTATTACTAATAGTGGTGCTAACTAAAGGTGACTTCGACATACTACTTATGTCTGGGTTAATAATAAAAGCTAATAGTCTAGCTATTTGACGTCTAAAACTATTCGGCAGATACACAGTATCTCTAGTCGACTTTAGCTTTTCAACAAAAATGTTGGTGTCAAAAAATACAAACTTGTCACTGTAGGCCATGCTCGCCCTACAGCAACAAAAAAGCATATCAGGCCATACTTTTATGATACATGGTTGACCCGTGTTAGCATTTAAGACAAATTGTAAGACATGACATAATTTATCTCATCTTGTCACAAACATCTTGGGTACGCCCAAGCTTGCCCTGCTGCAGATCTCTTTATTTCTGATTCAATGACGCAGGGAAACTCCAAGCATAGTCCTCTTCATTGCCATTTGGGTGACTTTTAGCCTTCTTATTAATAAAGCCCACTGTGAGCGACCACGTTACAATTCCATAGGTCAAAGACTTTCTCGTCTCGAGACACTGCCGTATGTGGGACGAGAAGATATTGCTTAGCTTCCCGAATGCTGATTTGACGATTGACCTCTTTCTAGAAGTTGAACCTACACGTACACTTATATTTTATGTGATACAAAATTTTCGGTATCCAGTTTTTGCCTTTAAGTCACAAGCCCATATTACAACCTACTGCAGATCATAAGCCACAATTTACGACATTCCCATTTCAGTCTCGGACATTTTTATAAGAAGAAAGCTTGTGCAGCTAGAAAAAAAAAAGCTCGTTCATTTCGAAGAATCTGGGTCGTGCTTCTCCAGAATTGTGGTTTGATCAAATTCCTGGAGTGACAGAATTCTCCCCCTGCCGAGCAACAACCAGTCTCCTCCATCATGGAGCAGAGGGGCCACCATGGAGAATTATAACTACATACCCAGTGGCGTGTCCTAGCACCGGTAAATGTAAAAATAAATGGATAGATGCAACAGGCAAGGAAAATAATTGGTTTCCCTCAAACCAAAGTGTAGTTAGTTCTTCCCACTTTCAAGAGGGCTTGTTTTAAGCCGTCCGCGAAAAGACGCATGCTTTTTGAGTGGGCTGTACCTACACACAAATAAAGATACTTACAAAGTTAAACCCGTAAGCTTAGTTGAATGATTGATCTCGCTACGCTCGAACAGATACAATTGAGGTCACCGTCTACATGTGGTCTGATCATGAAAGTCAATAAGCTCCAGGACCTTGCATAGCAACTTGGGCTGGAAGAGGATAAGGAAGAAAATATTTAAACATTTTTCCTCAAGGCGGCAACGGTAGTGTCATCATTTCATTAAAAGCGTCTAAGTCTAAGTTTTTTTCGTGCAACTGATCTTCAACGCATTGTTTAGCACCGAGAGTTGAACATCCAGTGTTGTTTTTTCGACGCGCTGGGATGCACTCTGTTAGCTTCTCAATGGTCGGTTCAACACCGAGAGATGAAATTCCAGTGCTCTGTCAAATCCTATCGCGATATTTTTACGTGCTAACGAGGTCTAACTGGCCTCTGCGAGTTATTTTTAGCCCCACGTACGTCTTTCAAATGTCTGGAACCCCAGGGACCCGAGATATGTCAAAGACATTTTCCATAATTATCATTATTTTCTACATTAAGGTTCATGCCATTTGAATCAAAACATCGATGATACCTTGAAAATAACTACTTATCATAAGAAAAGCAAAAAGTTTAATCGGTCCTTGACAAAAGTAATTAACCTATTCGAATGTTACACCTAGATTAAACAAATACACGAGGTTATAATTCAACATTTTGTTACAATGTACGCAATATAATGTTAAGGGAACCTAGTAGTTATTAAGGAAAACACGCGATTGAACGATTAGCCACTTATTAAATACATGCTTAAGCTTATTCGATCGATCGACGATCAATGGGACGAGATTAATGTTATTTTGTCACGTGATGTTTAACTAAGTTTTAATAAAATACGTTGTATTTAATAAATTTGGTATAATTTGTCATGTTCTAAAAATGTTTGCCGTAATTATTTTATTACGTGTTTTTTTTTAGGTTTTTAGGTTTTTTTTCCAGTTTCTGAGGTCTTCAGAAACTTAATGTGGCATAAGTACAATGTCATGGAATTAGTACTAATAAAATCTCCACAAATAAATCAATCAATAAATAGAAAACCAACTACATAAAATAAACTACTACAAAAACTAAAAATGCTGACTCCGGTTTTTGACTCCTTAGAAACTGTTATAAGACTAACAAAATCATTGTAGGTAGTTCTAGTAATTATACAAATGAATAGTTATAAATAATTATGCCAGCTTATAGGGTACAAAAAGATCGTGACTGTCAGTTGATTTTTAAACAAGTTGCTTACCTACTTACAATAATTTAACACGCAAGTTGCCGTTTAAAGTCTAAAATGCTAAATCTAAGTCAAACTTTATTTGAATCTAGAATTAGTTGTTGCTACCGTAAGCACATTTGTCAACTTAATAACATACATCCCGGTTTATTTATGTCTCGTAAAAGCCTGATTGATAACGTTGAAGCGCAGATTTGTACGCAAAATGGATAATAATACATCACCCAAATGGGAAATGGGAATTCCCATAACCTGTATGGGAAAAGGACCACAAAGGAGAATATTTCTTAGGTTTTAAAACAAACATTCCATAGCAATCTAGTGTTTTATCTATTTTTTGTAGTTTTTTTAAACTTCAAACATCACTAAAAGCATTTTTCATTTTCACATTATCTGTCAAATTCAATTTGCCCTCATTACTTTTCAGAATTATATCGAATGCGTTTGATATCAATATGTTTTAAAAGAAACTACTTCAATATATCAAAAGAAGATTGACGTTTATCGAAAGTATAAATTAAGATTTTTTCAAGAGCTTCTCAATTTCACGTTACATTTTTGAAACCTAAATTTTATACGCAAATGTTTTAACATAATCATTATACCTGTAGATACTGCTGACGACGTACTTGCGTGGGAAGACTGAAAACGAAATTCAAATAAAGATTATTTACATTACAGTGGGAATGAGATTCTGCCATTTCCTTTGATCCAGTGTAACAAGGAAAATTTCAAACGTGAAATTTTGACGCTGTTCATTTGAATCGGAATAAAAAATGTGTTTAGTCTCTTATACGTAAAAAAAATACTTTTTTGCTTCGAAGAATAGGAAGAGTAAAAACAATAAAAGTAAATTGAAGTTGGATAGAATTTTCGCTTTGCGAGTTTTAGTGCTCGATTTGGCGTAACGAGTTTTTACCGCCTTTACAAGTTTGCAAGTTTTCGCAGCAAAGTTCGCTAGAAACAGTTTTTGTACCGACGATTGCAAGCCTGTAGAAGTTAGCTGTGTACATACGACTGTATGAAACTTACTATTTCAACTATTTTGTTAGCGTTTTCTTCGATCTAATCTTCGACCATTTCTCTCAGGTTCTTAGTTATTGAGTCAGACATCCATTGATTTCTGTTAAGATAACAATTGTTTTGTGACTTCATTTTAATAGTATCTAAAGGAAAACAATCGAAGAAATATCGCCAGGGCTTTGTCCGACTTGTATCTTCTCAAACAAAGCTCTCTGACATTTTGTGCCGTTTTCAGCCCCAATGTTACTTAACGGGTTCAGGACATCTAAAGCGTGTTCAAGAGCTGTCAGTGTCAATATTCCATAGAAAACATTGAGACTACTAGATACGATAGCTCTTAAATGTAGTTTATGCTGATCGTGTTCAGTTTCATTTGTGAAATCCATCCTAAGACGTTAACTTTCTTTGTGTACAATTTTATCTAAATTGTTTTTCGGAACACTAAGTAACACTGGATCATATTACATTACGTTTTAGGGAGGTATTTTCTTTTATTTCTGACAGGCAGCTTTATTTACGTTGAGCGATATCACGTGTAACGATTATAATATTTAAAATGTATGTACTCTTTTGGATACTTAGAAAGATACTTAATACTAAAACTACTACTTATTACTTAAAAGTTTAAAGGGTTATTTCCATCTGGAAATCAGTAGCAGCCCGGAGTCTGGATTTGTGCCCAGTTGATGGCAAGTTCGCCCCCTGTTACTTATGACTTAAACATAACTGGCGAAATGGGGGTGTACATAAGGACACCTCTGCTTACACTTTCAGGGAAATAAGGGCTTTTTTTTTTTGGGTGGGAAATCATCAAATCACTGCTACCGCTCTGGGTGGAGCGGGAGGGCGTGTCAGACTTTTACTGACTAAAACCCACCCGTGTTCCTTCGGTTGCCTGTGCCAGGGCCACGGTTATCTCTATCGAATTACCCGCGACCCTGTGGCGTCGGTCCTATCGGACCCCGTCATTTTGTGCTGACATCTCTTTGAGGCGCGCGTGGAACACGACGCACCGTCGACCCGGGCCTGGTGCCTACCGGACGGCGAGCTACCCATGGCTCGTAGTCCGCAAGCCCGGGCCTACGGTGGCCGGGAATCTGCTTGCGATTCCCGACGCCCAGGGCGACTACTGCGGCGACTAGGGGCGTGAGGGCGCAAGGCTCTCTCCCTCACGCGCTCCGCCTCCTCCTTCGCGAGCATTACTGCTTCGCAGAAGGAGGTGACGGCTTTCCATTCCCTCTCGCTCCGTACCATGGCATGGACCAGGGCCGGACGCAAGAGATCGCCGCCGCCGATCGCCTCCGCCGATCGCCTCCGCGAGGACACTGCGGTGCTCCGCCCAAGCTGGGCAGACCTCCACCGTATGCTCCACCGTGTCCTCCGGGCGATCCACACAATGGTGACACCCGGGCGTTTCCTCCCGCCTTATGCGAAACAGGAACCTCCCGTAACAACCGTGTCCGGTGGAGACCTGTGTCAGGCGGAAAGTGAGGACGCAGTGGCGCCTCTCCAATCACTCCTCAAAGAGGGGTCTTACCGCCGCTATTGTGGTGTGCCCAAGGGAAATAAGGCCTAAGGTTATGGCCGAAAAATTATCCATTGATGTAATTTCATGTACTTTCACTGGTAGACAGGATGTATAATTACTATATTATAGAAAGATAGAATAAAGCGGAATACTACAAATAGTTACTTACATTTATTTAGATTGTCCATGTATACTGGAGCGACTCAGACTCAGAAAGTTCAGCGGCTATCTCTCTCAACCTTGAATGAGGATTTTCATTCAATATTTTCTTTACTTTTGCGATGTTAACTTCAGTTGCAGACGTTGCTGGCCTACCAGAGCGAGGTAAATCTTCCATTAAATCTCGACCGCTTTCGAACGCTTTGCGCCACTCCTAAGTACGTGTTTTTTGACAAAGTCAATTCACCGTAAGCCTTCTGTAACATTTTCAGTGGCTTCAAACGAAAATTTCATTGGCGATGAAAAAATTTAAGAAAAACTCTTTGTTCGATGTTTTGATCCATTATGAAATTCGCAATACGCACTAGATGTGATCTAACTAAAAACAGATACAACTCAAAATCCGGGCTAAAATGGAAACCGTTGTGCCAATCTAACAACAACAAAAAATTTGAACCATAATCAAATCATCAATTCCCGATACTTTTACGACAGAATGTATGTTAGTTTGTTATTCATTTATTTATGAATAAATTCCCTACATTATAGTGAAAACAACGCGTTCACACAAAGAGTCACGAAATAAGACTTCAATTCATAATAATGTAAAGATTTTTTTTATTATCAAATTATGAAATAAATATAATCCCTGACAATTTCCTATTAACGAAACAGCTTATTAACATTGCCTAAAACAAGGAAATAAAATCAGCGAGCCGTGAACTTGCTTTCAAAATTATCGTTTAGTAACATCTAACGGTAAATGGTTGCAGATAATGAAAATTTGCATTACCCCGATATGTTTGTTGCGTATTGCTCAATCGTAGGTACGCCTATGTTCGGGCAATTCCATCTCGGCTACAGTAGCACCGAGCATCACCACAAACTCCGGTAATTGGAAGCACTGCGCTCGGATATTGCTTTTTGATGTTATGAAACAACAAATTGTCTGTAGAGAAAATTTTGTATTTTATATGCTAGCAAGACCTTCTAATTGTCCTTTTATACTGTAGAGAAATATCCTAGTCATCTGTGGGCTGTTTTTAATATGACCAACAATGCGACATATATAAATTGACAATTGTCATATTTTCAGGACAGGTACTGTTTAAATAAAGCAGAAAACTAAAAAATAAACTTACAAAATTGTCGGATCGTCAAATTGTCGCCTGTCACTTGTCACCTGTTGGTTTTATTTGATAGGAGTTTAGAAAAAAAAAAAACTAAAACTTTCCAGTTCCAGATTTTTCATAATAAAGTAGTATTATTATCCTTTGCTATAAAAAAGTCAGGCTTATTTGGTAATTAAGTAGCATTACTGGTTGTTTGAAGCGTAAGTACCTACAGAAAGCATGTCTTGTTTCAACTCATTGAAGTGAGTTAGAGTGAAGTCAACAAAGAACATTTTGGAGACAAGATATTGTTGTTTATTATAAGATTAAGGGTTCAAGTGCATTAGGAAATATAGTCCGGTTAAGTAGTCACGACCTCTCAAGGTCAACTACGAGATGCCATAACCAAAAAAAAAAAAAAAGCATAAGAAATTAGTATCATTCATCTCAAGCAGTATTTATAAGGTTTCAACTTAATATTTCACACTTTTGTTTGAAATATCTACGAAAATTTAGTTTTTAAAATTTATTTAAAAATATGTCAAATTAAAAACTTTGTTATGGTTGCATAAGCATAAGCATAATCAGCCTATAACGTTCCCACTGCTGGGACACAGGCCTCCTCTCTATGAGAGGTAGTGAGCCGTAATCCACCACGCGGGCTCAGTGCGGGTTGGTAGATGTCACATGTCTTCGAATTTTTGGTTCTAGGTTCATGGTTGATTATAAATTAAAAATTAGAATTTAGTAGTATTTCAGTACCTATTCGGATTATCAAATCAAATCACTTAAGTGGCACTACAAATTGACATCCACAGGTACGTTTTCTGATCTATTATTTCATAACATTTTCATTATATTCTTTTGGGATCATACTAAACACGCCCTTTGAGCAAAATCTGTGTCATATTAGACACTGATGGGCAAACGTCCCCGTCCTCGTCCTATTTAAGCTTGCGTGCGGGCTGCAAAGTCTAGGCCACACAGCTGGGACTCTTGTGCCGAAATTTGTTGCATGTTGTCAGTGCTAGAGTCTAATGTGAGTAAGTCTAATGTGTCGTCATGGAGTTGTGAATAGTACATAACTTTGATGAAGGATTAACTCGGACTCTTTTCTTTGATATAAAATCTTTCAGATTTTATTGTCACCTGGGCTTCAAACTTCCTGAATATTGCAAAAGTTATTCATCTTGACTTATTTTGAGGTGTTTTACAAAAAACCGGACAAGTGCGAGTTGAACTCGCGTGGACAGGGTTCCATACGACCCACCAAAAACATTTTATGTATACTAGGTTTCTAAGACTTACATAACGCTTTCACTGCTAAAAAGTTATCAGATCTAGTGACGAGCCAAGCCCCTAATTCTACAAGGATTAACTCTACAAATCTTACATCTCATTTAACACAGATATAGAGAGATTTTTTTTCAAAGCATTTTTATTCTAATAATCACTGCAAAAATGTAGCATTGGATAGCCGTAGTTTATAATTTGCGTCTACTGGCTTGTCACATCGGTGCCATAGAGTTACAGAACACTGACATAGAGAGCCACAGACACTAAAGGCATAGACAAGAATGATGCGTCGGGTAGGTACTGACACGCGGTTTGCGGTTTGTTTTTTTTAATTTCTGTAATTGTCCGCGACATCACAGTGGGCCCTAAAAGAATACCAGCGCAGTGACAGTTATTATAAAGTGTCGCAGCATGCTGAGATGGGGGCCTTTTGGCCTCGTACAGGACTTTGTTTTAATTTTAATTTTGTTTTTTAATATTTTTTTTTTAGAGTGTGTTTAGTTAAGTTTGTGATAATGCGTATCACACTACGTACTGCGTATTCCTTGCGAGTTTCAGTAAATCTTTTGTCTTTCTTTCTTTCTTCTTTCTAACAACCTTGCACAATTCAAGTCAGTAACAAATAAGCAGTAAAGGTAAGTAACATTTTAGATTGACATGTAATGGTACTTATTATGGTTGTTTGCACGGAAATGATTCACTGTACCAGGCCACTCAGAAGTGTTGCGAAAAAAAGTTTTTATGTATGAGAGACTGGCCAGTTGTAGTCTATTTTGAAAATATGATTGTTTGTTGGTAAAAATAGGTACGTTTCAATTTCAAAATTTCCCTCCACATTGTTTGCGAGCTAATTTAAATTATCGTGTCTCATTAAAAAAATTATCTGCGCCGGGAACAATTTCGCGCTAAGATTTTACGATTTCAAGTTTCACCTGTATCCGGACGGATCTTACGATATACTTCAAATGGCATTCATGGATGAAGGCCCGTCTAAGGCAACTGTGTTTCGTTGGAATAACGTATTGAAGCGCCGTCGACTTACTTTGGGGGATGAAGAAAGAAGTGGTCGTCCTGTTACGGAAGAAAACGTGCTAGCAGTGACAATTTAAGCCAAGTCAATAGGCGAGTTACGTATCAAGATATTCAGCACATACCGCGGGTTAGATCGGGAAGCCTTCACAAAATTCTACACGTGCATGCACAACCTCACCGATGCTCAGAAGCAGGCCCGGTTGGAATGGTGACGTGATATGATTATCAAATATGAAGCAGGCTCATTTCGGAGTGTTTACGACATCATTGCAGGTGATGAGTCTTGGGTTTATCAACACGATCAAGAAACGAAGCGCCAGGCGACGGTTTGGGTGTTTCAAAGCGAACGCGTAGGCGACGTTGATTCGCTTTGAAGTAAGAACACGTGAAATCGTAAGTACAATCTTCAGAATCTCAATTACATGTGTTATATTATAGTTAATTTTTTTTTCGTTATTATTATTAATAGTTTAGTGTAGCCATTAACCTAACCTTCAGCTATCTGGTTAACGAGAAAAGCCTAGGTATTGAATTAAGTTTATATGTTGTAATATTTAATGACATTTAATTGCATTCCGAGGCACGCCACGTGCTGGAAAACTTCGATGTAACATTTTAAATTCTAGAATTATTTAGGTCAAAAGACCGGCCTGAGGTTTCTATGTGACTTAAGAATCGGTTAGTAATCGTTTTTTATAACAATCAGTTTATAATTAAAAAGTTATTGTTTTAAGCCCAATTACACTCAAAACATCTTTTTTGCGAGAATACATACAGTTAGTATACCTAGTATGAAGATGATTTAAAATTTAAAATTAGAATAACATACTGACACATGACTTAAATAATTCTAGTATTTAAAAATACTAGAATTATTTATCTTGTGATCTTGTGATGTTTAAAATGCCGTATAGATATAGGAAACAATGTAAACACCATTCTCTGTGACTTTACAGAGAGCATAGAGTTTGTCAAAGTCGAAGCATTTATTTCAAATAGGTTTAGTGCCTATTTGAAATAAATGCTTTGACTCAACATTTACATTTAAATGGAATTGATTCAAGGCGCCCCTTCCCGCAGGTAGTTTTGTATGAAGAAGAATGGGCAAGAAACTCCACCGTTACTCTTCTAAATGGTTTAACAATATTTTGTATACATTAATTGCATTTTATTTGTGAAGACGATGCACCAAGAATAAAAATACTATACAGGGTGGCCAAAAAGTCGTCGATCAAACGCAACTAGGGGTTAGATAGGGTCATCAGCTGCAAAAAATTGATCTACGGTAGGTCCTTAAGGTCAACCTCTGCAGATTTATAATTTATCTTGTGTATTATGAGAAAATTGACTATTTTTACAAATTCTTATCAAAATTCGAAATAATCTACATCCTGTATCTTTTTTATAATTTTCACTAGATTGGTACTGATGAGTCCTTGCGTTAGACATGCTATTTATGATTGTTTATTGGGTGTGTTGAAGATAATATTAAGTTTTAAGAAATTTTATTATCTCAAATCATAACTTTTTATTTACTTCGGACCCCACTGTGAAAAAAAAACTCTACCGAAAAGTGACCCTGTAGTACACGTTTTGGCGCATTTAATAGGGATTCTGAAAAGGTATTACACATGGCTATGCGTAGCTTTGATATCTTTCGAGGACGATCATTCGTAGCAAGGCCAAAGTGAACCCAACCATAAAACTCGGTTAGGACTATGTAAAAATAAACTGGAACTAATACAATTAATGACAAAGACTCTCTGCGTCTCTTTTACACTAATCATTTCATCCTTTGTAAATAAAAGGCCAGTTCGCCCGTCACTTCAGGTAGCGATATCTTTTCTAGGAAACAAAAGGCCGGGCCAGCCGGGGCGGTGGCGGGGGGATGCGCATGTTTAGTGTTCTTTAGTGACTGGCTTCCTGCCTGTGACTACGCACGTGTTTCTTTTCTCGGTTTTACGCCGCCTTGTGATCAGTTTCTTTCCTTTGACCTACGCTTTGTTTTTCGGACTTGTGATAGATTGCCTACCTGTGACCAGTGCTGTGTGAATCGGACTAGATTCGGAATCTGATGGATCGGCTACAAAAGTGGACAGATGGCTGTGAGGAGAGAATACACCCAACGGGAGTATGCAGAAATGCATTACCTGTATGGCTTTTGCGACGGCAATACCCGGGCTGCTTGCTGCCAGGGAATATCGTCAACGCTATCCTAACCGTGATCGTTTTCCGGACTACAGGGTCTTTATGCGCGTACATAGTAATCAGAATGTTAGGTTTTAATTAGTTAAAATATATTAGACGAAACATATAAAATATATTAGACGATACACTCACAATCACACACACTCGCCCCCACACCCTCACACCCCAACTCACTCACACACCCACATCACTCCAACTCCACATAAATCACCTATTAGTCCACACACACTCATAAAAACTTCACTCTAGCATAGATCTATATTTATATGTCTTTATAAAAATAGTAATATAATTTGAAATAATTTAGCACCTAGGTTAGTTATAACTATTTCAAAATTAACTAGTAGGAAAACCAAGCATATTTGCTTTGTGGCATTTTACTGGTACATTCTCTAGGGTAAAGGCACTGAAAACCGAAGCACAGGCATTGCCTAGTTCGGTTGCAGTGGCTACATCCATTTTATTAGAATATTATTACTGCAAAACTTTTTTTGTAATTATTACTAAGTTTTGGAGAAATAAATCTTATCTTATCTTATCTTACATAATTCGTACATGGAGGTCTTACCCGGTCAGTCTCGGAGCATTCCGAGATCAGGCAGACCAGCAGTGGTGCGATTTGAAAATGAAGATGAAGTGCTGAGAGAATTAAGATTGGATCCTGGTATAAGTCAACGCCAAATATCCCGTAATCTCGGGATTCAAAGATCGACGGTGAAACATATCATTAAAAGAAACAAATATAACGCCTACCACGTGCAAAGGGTGCAAGCTTTGCTGTCCGGTGACTATGAACCTAGAGTGATGTTTTGCAGAGAGATGCAAAGATACCACAGAGAGGATTCGCAGTTCTTCAACAAGGTATTATGGACGGATGAGTCAAGTTGTAGAAGAATGGGAGTAATCAATATCCACAACCTAAATTTTTAGTCCAGACTGAACCCCCATATCATAAGAAATGATCGATTCCAGCATCTGTTTGGTATAAACATGTGGGCTGGTATAATAGGCCAACAGTTGGTGCTACATGAAATGCCAGCAAGGCTGAATGGTGCTCTGTATTTTTTTTTTACAAAATAATTTAAACCAAATTCTTAACGAAGCTGAGGTTCCAGAAGCAAGAAAAGCAGAAATGTGGCTGCAACACGACGGCGGCCCGCCTCACTACGCTCGAGCAGTTAGAGATCATTTGAACGAGCGCTTCGCCAATCGGTGTATTGGTCGAGGAGGGCCTATTGCGTGGCCACCCCGGTCACCCGATTTAAATCCATTAGTTTTTTTTACTCTGGGGCTACTTTAAAGAAATAGTTTATCAAGGAGAGAACGATAGCGACCAAGAACTACGACAAAAGCTCGAATTTGCTAGGGTACAGTTATCAACAACAGAGGTGCATTCCGTAGGTTACGTAGGAATTTCATTTGACGGTGGAGATTATGTATTATGGGCAGAGGCAGGAATTTTGAGCATTTATTGTAAAATGTTTTGTATTATTAAAACAATTATTTTTACAATCGTTGTTTTGTTTTTTCGTCCTAGAAAGATATTAAAGCCACTCATGGCCATGTGTAATACCTTTTCAGAATCCCTATTAAATGCGCCAAAACTTGTAATACAGGGTCACTTTTTGGTGGAGTATTTTTTTTCACAGTGGGGTCCGAAATAAATAACAAAGTTATGATTTGAGAAGAACAAATTTCGTAAAACTTAATATTATCTTCAACACACCCAATAAACAACCATAAATAGCACGTCTTACGCAAGGACTCATCAGTACCAATCTAGTGAAAATGATAATAAAGATACAGGATGTAGATTTTTTCGAATTTTGATAAGAATTAGTAAAAAAAGTAAATTTTCTCATAAAAACACAAGATAAATTATAAATCTGCAGGGGTTGACCTTAAGGACATCCCGTAGATCAATTTTCTGCAGATGATAACCCCATCTAACCCCTAATTGCGTTTGATCCACGACTTTTTGGCCAACCTGTATATACCACAATAGGAAAAATGACAGATTTTACAATTCAGTAAGCATACTGGTTGTTATGAATTTGTCCAGCCCGTAGATTGTCCTATGGAGGAGGACCAGCATGTTTCCAAGCATTGTTATCTAGGATGTAATCTTCTAATTTGTAATAATCTTGTTTACAAAGTGTACTTTTAACATGAGTTTTAATCTTTCTTTCATTTAATTGCAAAATATCACAACGTATTTTGTTATAACATTTAACATAGTACCCAAAGATGTATTTACTTTAGATGGTCTGAAATTTTTATTTTTTTATTTTATTCTTTGTTTTTTTAAATATTTTTTATTATTATTTATAAACATCGCCTTTATGAGACGCACGGAGGTAGTGGAACTTACTAATGGCATCTATGCAACTACTATTATGAATTTGCGTCAACTATGTATCTCTATACTCAAGCCAGTACTATTAACCATAATCGAAATTAGGTAAATCAATTTAGGTAAGCGTATAAAGTAACGTTGTCGGAACGATTCACCTGAGTGTTTGTTTACCGAGCCTGTTACAGACCCGCCATCACCGCTCTCGTTACTGGCAAGCAGGCCGTGCGCCTGTACTGCGAGTGCGTGGTAACGGTCTTCGAACTTTGCTCTCTCAGCATACACCTCGTCAGGATCATCTGCAAGCACCTCTATGTCCACCTGTAAATTGCCGAAAGCGTCATATGTTGCTTCAAATTTTATTAAACGACTACCTAATTCTAAGTTTCACATGTCATTTCCGAAGTTCAACCTTCGGAAATGACATGTGAAAAGTAGCTGAAGTCATTATGGTAGCCAAGCCTGGGAGCCACCTCACGAAACAACATCTAACAGACCAATCTAACTGTTGCCTGTGTTGTCAAAGTATTTGATAAAACATTCCTTAAGAGATTGAAGCCTCTTAGTGAAAGTGAAAATATTATCCCCGATTACCAGTTCGGATTTAGAGAACAACACTCCACGCTTGACCAAGTACATATAATTACTAATATTATTGAAAGAACAGTAATTAAAAAGAACAAGGTAATTAAATTAGAATGATGAGGGGAATTATTCCCGGATGTTGCACAGGCTATTGATAAAGTATGGCATAATGGCCTCATATTTAAACGAAGAACTATGCTGCCCCAACAATTTTCAGACATCATAGAGTCGTACATATCGATAAGATTGTTTAGGATAAGACAAATATACACCTATTAAGATTTTAGGCAGACAAAAACTGAAGTACAACAAGGGAGTATACTGGGTCCACTCCTGTATCTTCTTTACAACTAAGATATTCCGAAGCTAGAAAATAGTGACATTGCAACCTTTGTCAGCAATCATGGCTGTTGGAAAAAGTCACGAGGAAGCTGTAGAAAAGGTCCAATAGTCCATAAATCGTGTCTATCAGTAGACTACAACATGGCAATAAAAAGTCAAAATACTTCCCGGTATTTATAAATAACCAACAAATGCGAATACTGGCTGACGACAGAACATGTCAAAAAGAAAATAGCCGAATTAGATATTCGATACAAAAAATGTATTGGCTGCTTAGGAGACAGTCGCCATTATCAATACGTAACAAATTGTGAATATACTACTATGTCAAGAAAGTTCCGGGAAAAGTATAATACACAAAATGTTAGTTATTCATCCAAATTTATTTAGTCGCCTTTAAAGTATGCTCCTTCAGAAACGATACACTTCTACTTCACATTACAGCTTCACGACGATCGTAGGTGCGAGGGTTTGTGCCCTGCACAGCTGCGCATCTTCACAGATGGATCCAAAACAGGTAATGGCACAGGTGCTGGAGTCTTCTCGGAGGACCTCAACATACGCATAGCCACACCATTTGGGGTCCATAACACAGTGTTATAAGCCGAATGCATGAGTATTACTCTGGCTGCTTCGGCCATCATGGCCAGGGAAGTTAAGGACCACTCGACCCGTATACTCTCAGACAGCAGGGCTGTTCTGCAAGCGCTGAACAGCCACACAGTTGAATCTGGGCTAATATACGAGTGTCACCAGCGCCTCAATCAGGTGGGTAGCCTCAATAACATAACCATTCAGTGGATCAAAGGACACAGCGGTTAGCTGGGCAACGATGCCGCCGACGAACTTCCCAGAAGGGGGTCGAGTGAGGCACCAGTGGGTCCTGAACCCATCTTGCCACTCCCCTTCGGGTACTTACGCACTCTGGTAAGGAAACTCACCAGGGAACAACATCACTAACTATAGTTGGAACAAGGTGAGTGCAGGCAGGCTAGGGAAGCATTCCCTACCATAGATGGCCGGCTCACGAAACAGGTTCTACGACTAACCAAACAACAGCTGCTTATAGTTACGGCAGCTTTAACTGTCCACAGGTCATTTAATTAACACCTCTTTGTCATAGGAGTCACAGACAGTGCGCTTTGCAGGGCCTGCGTGGAGGAGGACAAGACAGCAGCTCATGTGCTTCTAAACAGCCCGTTGTCGCCACACACAGGGCAAAGTACTTCGATAACCCAGATACCCTACGCGAGGCTGTCAGTATTACCAAGTCGTTGCTGCATTGAGTCTGAACTCAATTACGGAAAAGCGTTCGTGGCGAGTACTGATACTCGCCACGAATACTACTGTATGTCTTCTACCGAATGAAAACGGGTGCCATGAAGTGGTAATTTGAGTTTGGGAAAAAGAAAGAAGTCGGCTGGAGACATGTCTGGTGAATAAGGTGCTTGCTCGATATAAGATGTATTAATTCTTGTAAAACAGGTCTTAATATAATTTCTTATCAAGGAAAACTAACGATATCCGATATGGATCAGCGATGCGCACCATTAATGCATCCTTTTGACATGCTTCTAACACTAGGCAACAAGCTGACGTATGTCAAAAATATTTCACAAATAAATATTTGTAAAATCCAAATATAATACTAACATAACATCACGCCTTGTTTCCCGAAGGGTTGGGCAGTGGTGTAACTATAGTACACCCATATTTCTCTAGTTATGTTAATAATAATAATAAAATATAGTGACTGTCTCGTTGGTCTAGTGGTCGCAAGAGCTACTGCTGAGCATGAGGTCCTGGGTTCGATTCCCAAGTCGGGCAACGTATAATTTGGTTTTCCTATCTGGAATTTCTCAGTAGCAGCCCGGAGTCTGGATCTATGGCCGGTGGATGGCAATAGGCTCGCCCCTATTACATTGGACTAAAACATAACTGGCGAAATGTGGGTGTACTATTGGACAGTAAGCGATCAAAATTGCATAGGCACGTTAAGATTCGTATTGCTGTGAACTCACGGTACGACTGTATGTGTGTCAATCTTTTATTTTGGTTTGAAATAATATATTCAATAAAAATTGCTGTTTTTATATTTTTGTTGTTTTTGCAATAAAGAGTTAAAAATAATAAATAAATGCGTTAGAAGTGATAACAAAAATTAAAACATTTTTATTTGTTATAATATTTTACATAAAGATAACCGCTACGATTATATATAATAACTTCTTCAGCCAAATAGGATGTGCAATACTATGTCACGGAACTTAGAAGCAATTTGTTTTATTTATATATGTGAGATGTTCAAAAAAATTGATAAGTAGATTTATTTCACCATAAACAGTTAGGATTCGATCATGAATTTTTCAAATAAGTGATTTTATGAAGTGGTTTTGTATGGCAGTTTGTTTACATTAAGTATTTCACATTTTATTTGGCTTTAGTGAATATAGGTAACATATTGAGGATAGCTTAAGTTTTCATTTTCATTTTCGTTCTGTGAAAAGATGATTGAAACTAAACCTCAATTTTTATAATTACCAGGATAAACTATTCCGGAACTTACACGTTCTTGTTTATTACTTTATTGTTTGCAGGGCTTCGGTGATGCAACCTTTTTAGCGGGGAGTACACGGCGAACAGTTTTTAATGATGCTTTTAATTAATTTAGCAAAATGTCCGGTTGGTATGAAACCATTTGTTGCATATTGATTCAGCTTGTGTGGGCTTATTTAAATAAGTATATAAATAAGCGCTCCAACTATCTAGAATTCCTTCTTCCTCACATATCTTAACCCACAGACTCACAGTATTTGTCTAGAACAAAGAATGTGATTATATTAGACATCTTTAAGCAAAATTTATATTAATAACATTTAACTCGTCATTCACTAATTTAAACAAATAACAATTTAAATTTTGTAAAATACGAAATATTTAAATGATAACACTCACACTTAGTCCGGTTTCAATATATATTTGTGTTATCACATCATTTACATCCTCTTTTACGCAGCGCAACAATATTTGCCAATGCTTTAATATTTACACAACACCGCTAATTAACAGATTTAAACATTCGTCACTAACCAACAACGTTCAATTAGGTGAATAGTCCTAACGAATTGCATCTACCTCACAGAAATCGAAATACATACTCAGTTTTCTGTGGCCTACCTACAAAACATTATTATTTATGGCAACAAGATGAACGAGACAAGTATCGAATGATTATCGAACCACTTCAAGTAATTTCATGAAAACAAACATAATTTGATATTGTAGGTATTATTAATAACATATCAAAAACTTGACACAGGTATTATTTGAAAGTAACATCACGCAGGCGCAGATGAGATTCGAACTCAGGTCTCGCCATAATCGCTGCGCTGCTACCCAAGCACGGTAACGACTAAGCTATCATGCCATATGTTAAGTTAGTTGAAATTATGAACTACTATCAATTACAGACCAAGTGAGTGTGTGTGCGTGTCTATAGTATAGAAACAACTTATAGAAGAAGGTCGAAAGTGAAACCGAAGCGTCAATCTATTGCTTTGTGAGATTGCTTATGGACTTTTGAGCGCTACTGTACACCTCTGCCCTACCCTTTGGGGAAACCAGCCTTGATGTTATCAAAGTCAAAGTCAAAATGGACGTAACAATACGGCATTTTGTAAAAATACGAAATGACACTGTACGTTCTGATGCAAACGTATGACTAAAAGGCACTTAATTAAGTGTTGCCAGTTTTGGTGTAATTGTGTAAAGGAACGAAAATTTTAAATGTCAAATATATTTAAAAAAATAAAAACTATTAATGTGTAAGCGAATGTCATTCCATATCCCTCAAAAAAATTGTCGGTCCTACTACCAAACCACTTGTAGAGGTACCTACTGGTATTAAAATTTTTCCTATAAACACAGTTAGCAATATCCCTACAAAACACCTAGATCATAGAAATTAAGACAAGAGACAAACATGGCGGAGTCCATATTATGACGTAGCAAAGTGAAAGTTTTATTAGTAATCCTATTAGCCGGCCGCCAATCTGATGGTTCGTGTCTGGGCGAACTATTATAAAACATCCTATTGCATGGTCGAATAATCCCGTCTAATGAAATTGTAGTATTAAGAGCTGAGGTGCGGTCAATCGACAAAGTGAATACATATTCTATAATTTTGTTTTGATAATGAATTTATTTAAAATAGTTATGTCGACAACTGTGTATACTTAGGTTTTTTAAAGGTTTGAAATTTCGTCTTTATGGCAAAAAAATAAAGGAGCCAAAGGAGGGAGTGAGCTCGATTTAGGTCACTGATGTACCTAGCCCGTATTAAAGGCGGTAAACTGGTAACGTGAACAAGGTGAGAATGAAACCTGCATTTTCAGTTCTTTGAAAATGTTCTAGATTAGACCAACAACTGCACCTTTGTGTAGGTATACTCGTAGATGCGTACCGTCTAGGTGTTTTTGCTATAAAGGTAAATTCAGCTGGTATTCATTTTAATTTTTCTTTGAAGATTTCCTGAAAGGAAAATGTATACCTAAAAATACATGTTTATTTATATCCAAGATAAGAATGCTTAGAAACCTGCTGGTCTCAATGGAGCTGTCGATAGGATAAACTAGAGTCTAGACAAAATCAAACTGGTTGCTAATTTAAATTATATAATTAAATTATTAATGTACCTATTTTGTTATTTCTTCCCCATTCTTCTCCATAAAAAACTTCCTTCCAGAAGGAGCGACTAGAATCAATTCTATTTTAATGTAAATGTTGTCGTTCTAAAGTGCCTTTTATGTGCCTATTTAAAATAAATGCTTTGACTTTGACTTTAGCTTTCTTCTGAAAATTCATCTATCTTCAACCCAATTACAATAGTTGTAATAACGAAAATGATTAAAAAAACAAAGTAGGTTACCGATAACATAGAAAGATAACTCCTGAAAATTGTGGTACTTGTTTTTGTTTCCAATAAAAAGTGACAGACATTAACACTAATTCGTAGTTATTTTTACGTAAGGGTTTCGGGTATTGAGATAGCTACTCAGTATGGAACGAGGCCAGACTCGAGCGATTGTGTTTCACTCGATAACAAGGCGACCCCGTCTGACCTCACTCTAAATGTAATTTGAGTCGATGCGCTAAATTCAATTTCAAGCTTTTATTTGCATATTTCCTTTAGACAACAGAGACAGTTCCCGCTGAATAAAACCTTCATATTTTTTATATTTTTTCCTTTAGTAATGTAACTTGATCGTGTCGGTCCTGGGTAGGAATTGACCGCCTTGGGCCCTTTTCACACGATCAGGCGATTGGCCAGTCGGTGTTGGGCACCCGGCAAGGAATGGAGGAATAAATTGGGTAAAAGACGTGGAAGGTGCCGAAATGTCCATGTCCATTTTTATGGTTATGCTTAACATGGCAGTGTACAAACACCAATACATAACAACACACAACTGCAATACATAACTTCTGCTACTACACGTAAGATACGATTTTCACTTCAATACCTTGCATGTTTCTTTGTCACTAGCCCAAAGCAAAAACAAGGTGTCCACCATTTAAAATTGTCACTTTCTACATTGTCTACAAATAATTTAAACCACAAAGCAGGTCACAAGAAGCACCACTTTTATCAAAACACTACATGCAACAAAATTTACACGTTTTCGTTTGTCAATGCACGACTCAAAGCGATAACCCGGCTTTACTATGAAAAACATAAGCAGTTACTTAGAAAGCTTGCCATTTGTTAGAAAAACATCGTATAAAATTGTCACAGATAATTTTATAACAAAGGTAGTGTATGTCTTTGTTTCCGAGTTATTCCCCATTACTTGTAACTAATAGCTTGAAGGACCGAGCAAGCGACGTCGTACGTTCCTTATTAAGATTCATTGCCAGTAGTTACTGCGAACTTTCCGTGTTAACCTGGCGTAGGGTTAATGATTTTAATTAATTATAGCCCTTATCTCGAATGCATTGTTCTGTACTCTCTTATTCAATATTTAACTGTGTATTAAGGTAATAACTGGCTTCAGTGTCAACGGCTTTAGTGAAATGAGGGAGTTTAACGCACTGATGGGTTATTTTTGGTTTACTTTATGACTACACTGATGTTAAAAGGTAAAAAATATGTTTTGGTACTAAGGTCTGTATTTTTTTTTAATCTTCATTATGGGATAATAAACAACTGCAACATAATATATAATACATAATGTTAACAAACTTTAAGGAGTAATGTTGCTGTCCACTGCATTAACGGCATATTTAAAGATCAGTGGTTGCTACTAGACGAGCATTAACAAAATTAACAAATATTTTGAAATAATTATGTAATTTACTACAAAGCTAGCTATAGTTTCAAAACCAAAACCGATAATAAACAATTTAATTTACTTAGATCATGCAATTAATAAATAATAAAGATATTTTTTCATAATATTAGATTTAAAAAAATTTTTCGAGCACGCAAATATTTCAATATCAATGAAATTTTAATTAGAGGATTCCATCATTCTATGAATATGTTAGCCAGAGTTGGTAACGGTAAAACGGGGTGAATAGGGATGCAGGGGTGAATCGAAACGAAACTTTAAAAAGGATTTTAACATTGAAATAATATAGTTTGTTGCCAACAGGGGGGCACTTAATCGTTAATTATAATACAGTCAACAGATACGAGACATTTTTGGCAAAAACCATTATCATTATAATATTAAAAGCCCTTTTAAAGTTTCGTTTCGATTCACCCCTGCATCCCTATTCACCCCGTTTTACGGTACGACAAGAATTAAGCGCGAGCAAAGTACGTACACGATCTTGACGCACATGAACTGTTCGAGGGACAGAATAACACAGCTTACTCTTCATATCAATGACATCAAGATGATTGTGAACAATATCATGGAGCTGTATTGGTTGAGGAAATAGGTATATGCGTTGAGTATTTTGTCTATTTCTTTTATTTACATGATTATCTATGGAAATACCTAAAGTGAACATTTTCGGAGACTTTATAATATTGCTGCATTGAATTTTCTTTAAAAAAAAATTATAAAGTATTTTTTGTTCTTTACTTCACATTCTCGTTATGTGCTCTTTAGATAAACAGTATACAAAAAACGACAATCATGTTATACCTTCTCTACCTTTTAATGAAATCAGTGTTTTATTTGTACTTTTAGCTAAAGATAAACATTAGTCGCAAAAAAACTAAAACTGTTGTTTTTGGATAAATTTCGTTTTTAATTTTACTATAAAAGTTTCGTACTGGGTCGCTTTAATGGTTAAATTGCAAGCAAATTGTTGAAGAAACGGTACTGAAAGCATTTATCTACTCGGCTTTGATCACTCATGTAACAATTTCCAAGCCGTATAATTTTTAAGTTTTGGTACTCCAAACCCTCCAAGCCTCAACCATGGTGCTGAATCAATAATCAAAGTTGAATCAAAGGTGACTCGCCATAACGACTGAATTGTAGCCGTTATGAAAATTTGTATGAGGCCGGGACAAGATCTTGAAAGCATGGACTTGATTTGTTAATAATGGTCACGAACCCAAAAACTTACACAAGCATCTCGCTTCCCCAAAAAAAAGACCTTGAGCGTTCGGTCCTTCTCCGTCCTGCCACTCAGTCTCGCTCCTCCTCACTCGTTGCGCACGCCTCTTTATCATAGTTTACACTTTTTTTGTAAATTACTTTAATGAAAAAATAATATCAATCTAAAATAATACTTGGATTATTTAGTTTTTTATGTATTAATTAGTGTAACCCTTAAACTATTAGAACGTCACCTTTCACTACAGATAAATATTATTGTATAAAATAAAGAAATAGTAGATCCTTCGCCACTGTTATATACTTTGTACATTACAAAAGGTAACATGAACAAAAAATAAAGCAAAATATCATCTGGCATCAGCGCCAGTAGTATAACTCGTATTTCACCCCGACTGTACTGCCGAACAACGATAAAAGGCTTAAAACCATGTTCAGCTAGTTATGCAGACATCCTTAAGCGGATATGTTGTATGATTTCCTATTTTTCAAATTCACCCGGAATTTTTGTGTCGTGCCGCTCATAAAATAATGAAATAAGTATGGTTTTTTGATACCGTATGGATAAAAAAAAACTACACAACATTTTTATTTCAGACTTTATTTAAGTTCAGTTAAAGTAAGTTAATAAAAGGTAGACAGTTTTTCTGTTAACTTTATTAGGTACCTATATGACTTAAGCTTCGAAAAAAACTTCCAGGCTAAATGGACGAGTTTCGGCATGTCATGTTTAATGCGACAACATTTAGGAAATTCAATGAATAAAACAACGGAGAAACAATATGAAAGTCCTAATAATAGTAGGATAAGATACCTTTCAAACTCAAACTCAGGTACAAACTGAATTGATTAATGAATGATTGACCAAAAGGGATGACAATCTGCCCTTGTATTCTGCAAAACCTTAAATCCAGCACACGGCATATTTAAGCCGGATTTGGATTGTACCTAATTGTTTTGCTGTAATTATTAATGTGTTAAACTCATTAGGGAACATGATCACGATATTATATGTTTAATAATAAAATTAAAATTAAAACGAAAATCAGTATTTTCAATCACAACAGTGGTTAATTTTATTAATATTGTAAAGGCATTAAGATCAATAATATGGATGTGTACGCGTTGGACGCTGCACTGACGTGTAGTTAAATGTGCCAGCGAAGCGTTTATTTAGCGTATACGTAATATGCAACAAGCGTAGAAGGCAGCGTAGCATTCACGACGCGTATGTGTGCTACGCAGTAAGCGTGCAAGCCGTCTACGTTATTAGCCAAATTCGTAGTGTCCAGAATTAATATGAACCGTAGAGCTATATTAGTGTACAATTTAGCATATCCTTTATTTCATAGATATCGACTATAAGAAGGCCGGGTCCAATTTACATCAAATCTTAAATTTAAATCAAAATCTACATACATACATCACTCCTGTAATCTCAGAAGGGTTAGGCAGAGGTGTACCTATAGTACATCAACATTTTGCCAGTTATGCTTAAGTCCCATGTAATAGGGGGCGAGCCTATTGCCATCAACCGGGCACAAATCCAGACTCTGGCTGCTACTGGGTAATTCTAGATAGAAAAACCCAATAGCTCAAATAATTAAAATCTTTTACTAAAAAGATGTAGATTTTACCAACGTATATGATGATTTCATAGATATATTGACAGGGTACCGTCATGATGTAAATATCTTTGAACAGTTCCCTAAGAGAGTCGCGCCTGCGAAGGCCATATACGGCTCTGATGGCTCTTTTCTGCGGAATGAAAATAGACTCGATGTCTGCAGCCCGTCCCCATAGTAAAATACCGTACGACATAATACTATGAAAGTACCTACTTTAGTAACGTGCTGCTGAACTTAGCCGTCCTGCAAGGGACGTTAAATTAGGACCCCATTGAAGCTTTAAGTCGAGCGTGATCCCCAGGAAAACAGTTTTATCCCCAGGAAAATTCTAGGTTCTCTTGATTCAAAACTACCTCACAATTAGTACTTTTAACATGTGGTGAAGAAAATCTTATGCAAAGTGCATAAGATTTTCTTCGCATTTAATACAAAATTGTTGGTGTGGCGGCATCTACACCGCTACATGCAAACAACGCATCACACTGACGACAAACAAATCCTGCATCGCGCAATCAGAGTTTACTGCGCAGCTAGCATAGCAACTTCCCGACATCAATTGTCGGGCAGTTGCCCATCAGATACGACATCCATCTGGTCGGAAGATCCTCCCTTTTCGAAAGAGTATGAGTGAACTTTACACCCTGTTCCTCATATCTCTTCATTAGCAGTTAACTAATTTTGGATCTGCAGTAAGGCGTTATTTACGTCGTCAAGATTTGATGCACGCCTATTAACATTAACAATTAAGGAAGTATCATTAAATATCACCATTTGTGGTTGGGTTTTAAACAAATGGGGTAGATCATGGGGTAGACGTCGATGTCACTGTCACCCCGTATTGTAACAATGTTTTGATTTAAAAGAGTTGTGGAGTTTCATGCTCGTTCTTCTCCTTAGGAATGAGTCCAGAATCGTGTACTAAATCCATGGTAACAGATTGCTCGTCGATGTCCCTGTACCCTGTATGCGAATGTGCTTTCTACGATAATCACTCGTATTCGATTCGATTCATTATCGATACGTTGATTCAGAACTGTTCTAGTTCCGAATCAACTTCTCGAGAAACAAACCGATTAGGCACACCATTGATTATAATGATTGAAAACTGTAAATCGGACCCTTTAACCGATCCCTTTGACCAATCAGCTTTCGTGACGGATTAGCAATCAATTAGTAGATGTATGCAATCCGATTGATTCGCTATTTGTATTCTATCCTTCTCTCGTTGCGTGGACCCATGCGGTATGGCTAAATCCAATCCAATTCCACCACAATGGGCTTTTATTTATAGCATTTTAGGCGATTGGATTTTCAGATAATTATACCATAATGTTCAAGCAGAATACGATTGTTTATAGCGGTTTTAGCGAGATAAGTGAGAGATTAAGCTGTTTATCTGGTTCAGTATGATTAGAATTCCCAATCGCTTGAGATTCAATTTGGCTCTTTAAGGTCTTGCCATAAAAAGATGGAGATAGTATCTTTTAATGAGGATTTTATGAAATGAAACGCTGCGTTTTTTCTAGATTAGCGTTGCAATTTTTTGTCATTACCTATCAAATAAATTGATTAATAGGTATTTTGGCTTTTATTTACCCATTGGTAAGGTTAAGAAATAACGGCAAAAGCTTAGCCTGAAGTTGTCTGCATTTATGTGTATAGTCAGGAATAAAACAATCATGTATCAGATGAGTGCCATGGGCAGTAAAAACAGTAAACATGTCAGTAATTCAAAGTCAAAGTCACTTATTTGCAGTAAATGCAGTACAAAAGACATTAAAGTTACAAGATGCTAGTTTCAATAAGCAAATCCCACACAGATGAGCACAATAGTATTCAAAATTAAGTTACTTAAAGTAAATTTTCATCTTCATAAACTCAACATTCAATATCGCAACTTACCATAGTGTAAATGTGGCTTATTGAAATCGCGTATGGTATCATAAAATCGAATGTGGGTCACCGTTTACTACACAACAATTTTACCTACAATATCACCGACACGAAAATCTTAATCAATTTCTCAAAAAAAAGTGCCAATGAAGTAACAAAGAGACATATCAGCAAATGTAGTCGATAGGAAAGTGGCGAGTGTATTATGTTAGTACGGCCGAGCTTGCATGTACAGACGATCGTAAAAGTGAGACCGGACATATCCTGTTATAAAGAACGCTTTCAATTGCAAATGGGTCGTGGGGCCAGAGAGATGCCGAATTTATGACCCTGGACGGCAAACGAGCACGTTATTTGGAGTCCGATGGAGGAAAAAATAGGGATAAAGGAATTGAGCCATTCATTTTTCATAGTTTTATTTATGTAAGTCCATTCGTAGCGGAGTTACGATTCTATAAAATGTTAAGGACCATTTTATTATCGCCGGTCGAAACTTGTGGTCAGGGTTATACAATTTAAATTTGCTTAGTCTATTGGTTGGTGTGTAAATTATTTATGAGCTTTAGCTTAATGTAGTTGTTAATTGTTTCTTGGTTTAGTTATAGCCGCCTTGAGCTACTTTAGCCATGCTGTTCTAGATTTTAAAAATATCAATGCGGTTCATGCGTACTCAAACATTTTCATTTAAAAATGAAATTAATAAGGATTTGGGCAGAAGGATGAAAATGTGTGTAATCTGTAGTTGTGTATGTAGTTTTTTTTTAACGAACTTCCTTTCCGCACATTATACTCTGCACACTTGGCGAATAGCTAGACCAAAAAATGTGCAACATTTCTTTTCTTTAACTTTTTGTTTCTCTTTATAATTCGAGTTACTATTTTTTGAATGCACGAGTTTCTTTGTCAAAAATACCTATTTTGACGTAAATTTTTCTTTTAATTTGCTGTCATAGTGGGGGGCCATTCGAGAAACTGATTATAACAAAATCGGGAGATACAGTTTGGTGTTGTAGCTACATCTCTATCATCTACATCCAAAATATAATTACACCACTATATAGCTAAACAATCAAATAATTTGTTATGATGAGTCAGGATAGCGACGGACAGCGTGCGGTGGTGGGGTAGGCGCCGATTTCGAGGTAATTTCGCTGTGTTACATAATTTGTGTTAAGTACATAATTTGTGTGAAGTACAGATTACACAGCCACATTCTTTTTTTTTTCTTTCTTTTTTTTTTGTACCCATCTCCAAATGCAGCAGTCATTAAAACACGTCGCTAGTTTAAAAGCCACAAAAAAATATTGGAGAAAGAGCAAAAACAACTTCAGCGGATACTCTACAAATACGTCAGCAATGTTAAGTTCCATACGATTGGGTTTTCATTCATCAACTGGTGGTGGTAAAATGTTCTATGGAGCAGACAACAAAATAAAAACCAAGTATGCAGGTTCCTGTTGTTGTTTCTTTAAAAATAGAATCGAAGACCTTGTTCTTTTTTCAGTATTTCATAATTTCACGAGCGATTTTTTAATTCATATATATGTGCCAAGTTGCACTCTGTATATAAAAATGACTAACCAATATTATAATGCACGCAAAAGAGCGCAAGAGCCTGTCAGCATCTACGTACACAAATAATGCACTCCGAATTAATCCAGTTAATCAATTCAAAAATCTAGTCAAAATCAATCAATAAAAGAAAAAAATGAAGACAACAGATCTTTATAGCGTTAAATGTAAAGTAAACAAGCAACAAAATCGTATCGGTAATGTAATTGTGATGTATAAAATATTCAACTGTCGATCCAAACACTAATTGGATGGCTAACGAGATATGTTCTGAAGTGGATACTCTGTGGTGCTTCATCTCTTTCTATCCTACAGATTTAGCTTCAAAATTGGATGCTTTTAGATAGTGTGGCTTAGATTTTTATATCATTGGAAGTACTGATATGGTTTGCATGGTTATGAATCACGAATGGGAACTATGTAAAGATCTGTAAGTTTTATTTTGGTAAAGTCATGTTTCGAAGTATCAAGTATTTATTCCTGAAATGTAAATGCATTCATTAAAAAAGCTATAGTGAAATAAAGAAACACATACCGACATGAACCCTGAAAATATAACACTATTTTTTTTCTGTAGTCGTGATAACAACTCGGGCATTCAATACGACAATACATATGCCAAAATATCATCTTTAATTAGCCCATTAATATGTAATTATTTTCGGCTTTGTGACACTTCTGTAATTCCCCATTACAAACCCAGTTATTTTAGCAATGTGATCCATTCAATATTCACCCCTGTACCTAATTAGGTATGTTATTAATATCTATTATAATTTTATTATTAGCCTGTAAGCGTTCAGAGTTGACCCATTTAATGACCGCTACAATGAACTGTCTAAACATTTAGCAAACATTTTAGAACTGAAACCATAACCTAACTAGTTATAATTAAGCAATGTTTAAACAAAGTTAATCATTAAGCTCACACGAACGATTCGAGCCAAAAGTCTAACTAGATTTACAAATTAAACTTTTATCTGATCAAAAATGTGATGGCTAAAATGTTTCAAATAGCGCTAGAATTTAGCTAGCCACGTCATTAATCTCAGGTTAAAGGCGGGCTGACGTATCTCTAATGGACAGGGACAAAAATACGCCCCCGTAATTAATGAACATGCTCCTTGAAAAAAGGTACGCTCGGAGCATCCTCTTTCAATAATAGTATATTTACCACGTCGTATATAGTGGTAATTTATTTGGTTAGTGTCTCACGTTACATGCTAAGCGAATCTTAGATCAGGTATGGAACAATATAACTTTCGAATAACATATTTTTTACTTATGTAGATAGGTTGAAATAACCTGCATTTACGCGACTGAGCTCATGACTAAGTGGCACTGCACATCCCGTGATGACTACATATTAAATATAAATATTTAATACGTAGTCATCACGGGTACTTAGGTGCCTACTTTAAACTAAGAATATGTTTAGGATTATTGATTAAACTGTAAGGACAATTGAGTAAACTTTTTGATTTTGAATCCAGGTTCGATGTTCAGATGTGATTATTTTGTTTGACGGAAAGTTCAATTCTTTGTCTGTCCACGTACCCAGTGATTCGAGTTCAAATCCCTGCCGCTTTGTAGCACAACGGGTAGTTTAGTGTCAATTTTTATTTTAGTGCCAATACGGTTTCACTCGATATTTTTGTTCGGGAACCATTTTTCGGAACAAAATTGTGAATTGTGTTGGTATTGGTATCGATATTGTGAATCCCATGTGAACAAGATTTTTAGAGACTTACTATTTTGAGAATACTAACGAGCGGGTCCTTGCATTGCACGAGTGCAATCTACTAATTTGGAGACATGTCAATACATCGAGATTTCTGTACCATATCTAAGTTGAATATTAATACAACATAAAAAAACTTCCGAAATTAATTATCTAAACAGTGGAAACCCCATCAAAATACGATGCGTAGTTGAGAAGAAGACAGACACGTAAAACGACCTTAATTTATAATTTGTAATAGATCGATCTTATTTTTTATTGTCACCATTTGAAAAACACGATTTTTAATTTTTTTTCACGACTTACCCTATTTGATCACAGTGCAGAAAAATGTTAATCCTCAAAAAGGAGATCAAAGCAAATCATTTAAACCCAGAAACCCTTACTTAGTACATTTGCAAGAAACTCACTGCCAGCAGAATCAGTTTTTTTTTGGGTAAAATTAAAAAGTAATTCTGTTGACCTCCGCACTCCCGAAATCTTTTTACTAATTGTTGAGCAATGTTTGTAATATACATACACAAAGCATTAAATTAAGAATTCAGCACATGATTCAGAACCCTCCTGCTTGGAAATTTTTCGTTGGCTATATAAAAATCTGCGTTTCTTTTTAAAATAACCTTCGATTTTTTCCTAGAATCATGTACTGATTCCATGGTAACAGGTTGCACGTCGATGACCCCTGCTACCCTGTATAAAACATATATCTAATTAATAAATAAAAATAACTATGTCATATGCAGAAAACTACATGCCCTCGAAAAAATCATCGCCATCGCTGTCGACTGGTCATGTACCCAAGAGACTGGCGGAATTGCCACCTAGTATGGCAATGCTTAGCCTCTGGCCAAGGTTCAAGTCAGCCCTTTGTCTTGGTCACTGAAATTGTCAACCAGTCGGTTGGGGATTTTGTTAGATGGACAATGGGCACTTGTCTAAATTATGTCAAATACATACTAGCTACCTTTAGACAAAACTTTCACTTGCTAAATCATAGTTAATTGTGCTCCTGACTCTTACGAAAAACATCCACTGTTTCCTATTAAAGATTTACACAGTATGTTAATGTATATGTTTTTATTTACGACGAATCCTTTTATCCCGGAGTGGTAGTAAAACACTTGAGGCCACATTTATTTCTCGACATCCGTGAAGCCATAGAGGAATAGAGTATAATGTTTGGGCGAGAAACATTGATGTACTTCACTACATGTTTGGTTTATTTTCCTGCCAGTGTACCAACTGATTTGCACGAAATGACTATTAATTTAGGTTCTTTTCCAGCATCATTAGTGCAACTTAATCTATGTTTCTCGAGCTATCATTAACCTTACAAACAACATCGAACAAGTTTTATGAAACAATACAAGAAGTCAATCTGCTGCTAGCCGACTAGTTCGGGTTGCCTTCCAACGTAACCCGTTACCCTGGCAAGCATCGGCCCTATCGGACCCCGTCATTTAGTGCTGACAAAGGCGCGCGTGGAACACGACGCGCCGTCGACCCAGGCTTGGACTAGTACAGTAGCGCTCATAAGTTCATAAGCAACTCACAAAGCAATAGATTGGCGCTTCGGTTATGGCAAGCCCTGAGTTCGAATCTCACCTGCGTCTGCGTATTAAGCGCAATGTTATTTTCAAATAATACCTAACTATTTATAGTTTTTGATAGGTACGTTTTATTGGAGGTCGCATTGTATGAAGGCACTGGCCTTTGTGTGAATAATCTTATTTACACATGTCTGTCACCGATTTAAATAAGCATAGTCACGACTTTGTTTATGTTCTTTTATATTGTCACTTTTGTGAAAAATATTGACCACATTATACTAGCTCACATACAACTGCTGCTCTTTTATTGCTACTATTTTCCAATAGGTTATTGGCCTAGAGCACAATTGGGCTAGAAAATATATAATAAGTTCAGTGGTTTGAATATTGATTTTGTACCTGTGAAACTTACGAAATATAAATTATGTCATCTGAAGTTGGCATAAGTGGTATTAAGAAGCTGAAAGGATCGTCCGATTACCCAAACTGGAAATTATTGATGCGAAATTACATGGAGAATAAAAACTGGTGGGGAGTAATTTCTACTGATGTAGTAAGTGCTGACGTAGACCGGCAGGCACGAACGACATTATGCTTGTTGTTAATACCAGAGTGCTTTACCCACGTGTACAATGCGAAGACTGCGAAAGAAGTCTGGTACAGCTTACAGAAAGCGTATGAAGACAAGGGTTGGGGAAGACGTATCCATATTCAGCTAGAGCTTTTCAACTGTAAGTTAGAGAATTTTAATTCAATGGAAAGTTACATATAAAAAATTACATTCCTGACACAACAATTGTCCGATATTGATGCTCAAATCCCTGAAAATTGGATCATATCGATTTTGCTGGGTGGCTTGACCACTGAGTACAGCCCTCTCATCATGGCTGTAGATAATAGTGGACAAGAGATCACGTTAGAGTAAATTAAAATGAAATTGTTACAAGAAGGAAGTAGACAGAGTAACTTGAACACAGAGTACGAACAAGCCTTAGTTACACGTAAAGTACAGAACGATGTCAGATCTAACACTAAAACGAACGATCGTAAGCAGAAGTTTGTCTACAAGTGTTTTAAGTGTCACAAGTCAGGACACAAGGCGTCCGAATGCAAGGAGCGGATAAAAACCGCGAATATCTGCCTGAATTCTAAGGAGGTGATAAACAAAAATAAGTGGTATTTAGATAGTGGGTGCTCAAATCATATGACGCACGATAAAAGCAAATTGTTGTCATATATACCTGAAAAGGGCAACATGAAGATCGCAGTAGCAAACGGCGAGAAATTATTGGTGAAAGGACGAGGAAATGCTGAGCCGCGAGTCGGCGAAAAAGAAAAATTAATTCTAGAAAACGTTTTACTAGTTCCTGATTTATCCATGAACCTAATTTCGGTGAGTGATTTGACCAAGAAGAATTATTACATGAATTTTGACAATGGAGGTTGCATGATTCGAAAGAAAAATCTAACTGTTGCAAGATGTCGAGAGGTCGACGGAATTTATGAATTGACAGAAAATGAAAATAACGTCGCCAATATGACACTGTCAAAACAAAATGAAAATATTTCGAGTTTAGCTAATTTATCGCGTAATTCGTCGTTCGGTGGTTCGAGGTAATATGTTCTTCTATTTATCGACGATTATACTCGGAAGACTCATGTTTACTTTTTGAAGAACAAAAGTGAAACTTTCGATAAGTTCCGTGAATACAAGGCGGAAGTTGTGAATGAGACAAGTAAATCTATTAAATGTCTGAGATCTGACAACGGCGCAGAGTACTGTAATGGTAAATTTAAATTATTTTTGAAGTCTGCAGGTATCCATATGACTGTACCGTACACGCCGGAACAAAATTCTGTAGCAGAAAGAACGAATCGCACTATAATAGAAAAGGCACGAACATTACTTTCAGAATCGAACCTGAGCATGAACTATTGGGCCGAGGCTGTAAATACTGTTGTTTACCTAAAGAACAGAAGCCCCACGAAAACATTGAACAATGCGGTACCAGAGAAGCTTTGGACTGGAAAAGATGTGGATATCAGTGCAGTCATCTGAAAATCTTTGGTTGTTTGGCGTATAGATTGATACTGTGGTATATTAAGTAGTCTGACGGTATGTCAACATATCATAATTGTAAGTGAGGGTGCGTGTGTTTCATTACATGGTGACAGCGGTGTGCCTTTTTAACAATTTTGCGAGTTAAAACGGTCTTGAACCTATAAAATATTTAATGGCATCGTATTTAATTTGTAAATAAAACGAAAAAAAAAAAATGGAGCACGCACGTCCACGTCCTCCGGCGGGATTATCGCTCGACGGTGGTCCAGCCGCGCGATCGGACACGTGGCACAAATGGCGGAAGCTGTTCGAAGTTTTTCTTAAAGCATCTGGAGTGAGCAAAAAGCCTAAAGAAGTCTAGGCTAGTTTGTTGGTTAACCTCATTGGATCAGCTGGTTATGAGGCTTATACAACGTTCACGTTCGATGAAGGTGAAAGTGAAAACGACATAAATTGTATATTGAAAAAGTTTGACAAGTATTTCGGCACAAAACCAAATATCACAGTGAGGCGGTTTAAGTTTTTCACACGCAATCAAAAGGACGGCGAAAACATCGACCAATGCGTAACAGCATTGAGGGTATTGAGTCAGCAGTGCGAGTTCAGTGGATTACACGAGAGCTTGTTGCGAGATAAGATCGTGTGTGGTATTGTCAACAATATTGTGAGAGATAGACTTCTCCGCACAGATGATTTATCATTAGCAAAGGCGATACAAATCTGCCAGGCGGCAGAGATGTCCAAAGAGGAAAATAAGTTCATCGACAGCACATCAGCGGGTGTGCAAGTGAATGCAGTTCAAGCCGGTAGCAGCGCAAGAGGCGGACGGCGTGTAAGAGGACGGCGCGGCGGCGGCGCCGTTGGGCCGCGGCCGGCGCACTCGCAGCGCAGCGCCTGCGAGCTGTGCGGCAGCGGGCTGTGTCTCGGCGGTGAGCGCTGTCCAGCACGGAACGCCATGTGTTATGTTTGTAAAAGAAAGGTCACTTCTCGCGCGTGTGTGAGCAAAAGAAAGCAATACGCAAAGTGTTAAATCTCAGTGTAGAAACCGTAAATAGTAACAGTGATGATAATGATAGCGGTAAAGAAATGTTTTATATTAATACACTCGAAGAGGACACACAGCAATGTAAGTCATCAACGGAATGGATAGAAGTTGTAAAATGCAAAGGTAAAACATTTCATTAAAAATAGATACAGGATCAATGATTAATGTTATCTCTAAAATTATCTATTTAAACTTAGGATTATTGATTACAAATCTTATGCTATTCACAAAACGCGTAAATTCCTTTACAGGTAATCAATTACCAATTATAGGCATTGGCAATATACCGTTTGTGTATAATAAGAAACGTTGCGTGTTGTCATTTGTTGTTACGGATTTAAACTGTCAGAATGTACTAGGTTTGGAGGGTTGTATTGCATTGGGAATAATAAGTCAAATTAACACAATTAATATTGATCACTACTGTGATTTGTTTCAAGGACTGGGAAAATTACCCGGTAAATATAGTATTGTAGTGGATAAAAATGTACAGCCCGTTGTTTGCCCAACTAGGAAAATTCCTTTGGGACTTAAGGATAAATTGTTGGATGAGATACATAGAATGGAAGAGTTGGGCGTAGTTAGAAAGGTTACACATCCTACCTCTTGGGTTAATGCAATTGTTTTGGTCGCGAAAAAAGATGGCAGCATTCGTTTTGTTTAGATCCACGACCTCTAAATCGCGCGGTGCGGCGTGCGCATTACTCGTTACCGACAGTGCCCGAGCTGGCATCGCGCCTGCGTTCAGTGTGCTGGACGCTCGCTGCGGTTTCTGAAATTACATACTTAGGTCACAAGTTTGATGCAAACGGAATGCGCGCAGACGACTCAAAAGTCAAAGCTATCATAGAGATGCCTTATCCGACCGATAGGAAGGCTCTGGAGAGATTTTTAGGAGTGGTCTTGGGAATCCCAACATTCAGAGGCTGTGGACAGGCTAAAAGCAAAGCTTAGCAGCCCACCGGTGCTGGCGCTGTACAGCGACAGCGAGCCGGTAGTGCTGTCGGTGGACGCGTCCATCGTCGCATTGGGCGCCGTGCTGCTGCAGAGTGGCCGCCCGGTGGAGTTCGCCTCGCTCACGCTCACCGACACTCAGACCAGGTATCGTATAGAAAAAGAAATGCTGGCTATTGTGTTTGGGGTCGAGCGGTTCAGGCAGTACATTTATGGCAGGTCTGATATCACCGTCAATACTGACCATAAGCCACTGGAAGCCTTATTTAGTAAGCCGTTAGTTTCGGTTCCAGCCCGGTTACAACGAATGATGATGAGAGTGCAAGGATACGACTTTAAGGTGGTATACACGCCGGGCAAATATATGTATATAGCGGACACGCTATCGCGGGCTCCTCTAAAGGAAATTATGCATGACCGAGTGTCTGCAGAAGTTGAAGTACAAACTTGTTTTATGTTGGAGAATGTGCCATTCAGCCAACCAATTCAGAAATCTATTAAAAAAGAAACAGAGTTAGATAGTGACAGCAAATGGTTAATTAGGTATATTACTATAGGCTGGCCTAAAAATTCTAATCTTATTTACACATGTCTGTCACCGATTTAAATAAGCATAGTTACGACTTTGTTTATGTTCTTTTATATTGTCACTTTTGTGAAAAATATTGACCACATTATACTAGGTCACTTACAACTGCTGCTCTTTTATTGCTACTATTTTCCAATACGTTATTGTAATACCTAAAATGAACAACTTTCGACTATTCACCTAATTGAACGTTGTTGGTTAGTGGCGAATGTTTAAATCTGTAAATATCGGTGTTGTGGTTATAATTTCCAAAATGCAGTGAAATGTAAATATTAAAGCATTGTCAATATTATTGCGTTGCGAAAAGTGGATGTAAATGATTTGATAACACAAATATAAATTGAAACCGGACTAGGTGTGAGTGTTATCATTTAAATATTTCATATTTTACTAAATTTAAATGATTGTTTGTATGCATTAGTGAATGATGAGTAAAGTGTTTTAAATATAATGTTTATTATAAAAATAAAAACTTGAAAGAAAAGATGTGAGGTATAGAGAATCCTTGCTAGTCGCTGCGCATAATTATGAAGTGGAAGGCTAATTTAAACAAGCCCTTACATTGTGAATGAATGTGAAACAAATGGTTTCACACTAACCGGACATTTTTCTGAATTAATTAAAAGCGTCATTAAAACTGTTCGCCGTGTACTCCACACAAAAAAGGTTGCATCACCGAAGCCCAGCAAACAATAACGTAATAAACAAGAACGTTTATGTTCCGGAATAGTTTAAGCTGTATATTTAATTATAATAAATTGAGGTTTAGTTTCAATTAAGGTTTCTTTTCTTAATTAAAATGAATACTTAAGTTATCCTCAATATGTAACCTATATTCAATAAAGCCAAATAAAATGTGAAATACCCTACATATCCACTTATTAAAATCACTTACTTTGGAAATTCATGACCGAATTATGGTGAAATAAATCTACTTATCATTTTTTTTGAACATCTCACATGTTAAAATAAAACAAATAAAAATGTTTTTAGTTTTGTTATCACTTGTAACGCATTTTTTATTCTAAACCCTTTATATCAATAACAATAAAAAAAGCAGCAGTTTTTATTATTTCAAACCAAAATAAAAAATTGGCAATAAAACTGCGCTGCATCTTATGAGATCAGAACCTAAGCCGGCGGAATCTCAGGCCAACGCTTGGCGCCTACTGCTACCAGCTCATATTAGATTAACTCGAATTTTAGCAATGCCATAAACTGGCCAAGTCACGCGCATGATGCGTGTTTAACAAAAGCGACGGAAATATATTTGTGATTCGTGCAGTGCGATGCGAGTACGCGACGATACGTCAGTGTGTGCCGTGCAAAACTGCGATCTCTGTTGTGAGTATCGTTTTAAAACATAACAGTCGTACCGCGAGTTCAGCAATACGACTCTTAACGTGCCTACCCACTTATTTAGTTTTTAAAATATAATTGACGTTTCAGTGTTTGTGAGTTCCAATTGCCGGATCCTCTTGACGTTGCTTGTTCGGCCGCCGGCTGGTGCGCCAAGGGGTCTGGATTGTAGATGGTCACCGATCAACGAGCCTACGAATAACTTTACCTTCGATCGACCCGTGCCGCTGTTATTGAAAACATCATCATTCTTGAAAATTTTCTTAGTTTTGTAGGATTACTCAAATAAAAGTGAGGAATAAAAGTGACGTTTACTTCTAACTTTTAATCAACTTACGTCTAACACGGTTAGAAACAGTCTGCCTCCAAGAGCTAACGCGCTACTCTGGCAACCAACAAGAGTGGGGACCGGATGTAGCGCGCCACCTCGTATGTTAGGATTATTTTATATTTTAAATACAATCGTTAACATTTTACAATTCTAACAAACATGATTTTAAACATAACATAAAGGAATCAGTTATTTTACCAAGACGATTTTATCTGCTATTCAGTGATTAACCTATGCCGATCTTAATTCCAGAAATGATTGCTTTATTAAAATAAATCAACCGGCTCCATTTTCGAAAACAATTAGGTACCATTCATTTATTAAGTTATTTTATATGTAAGGTACTCGTATAAATAAATGTCTGAAGTAGGATAAAGAGTTGTTATTGTAGACAAAGGGCTTAGTAAGCCCTTTTCACGATAAGTACACCCAATAAACTAAGCCCTTATTATACTTGAGAATAGTAAGAACACAATAAAAGGGGCAAATTATCTCGATATTTATGTATGCTTTTATCGCACTTAGCACATAGCACCTAAAAATGAAAATAGTATTAAAAATTCACCACCTCAACACGTTTAATAATTTATTCGTATATAAAAAAGAATCATTAAAATCATTTTGTTTCCGAACTAGGGAATCGATTGCAATCGGTTTTAGATTCGTGATCACTAAATTACTTAAACTCAAATTCAAGTGTAAAGATAAACCTTAGTTATCCCTATAGAAGTCATGCTTAAAAACCAACTAGAATTAAAATGTTAACCCTGGAGGTACTTATACTTCTAGTTAAGTGTAACGGTTTTAAGTAACTCGTCGATCCTGATGAACCGCAGCCTCAAAGCGTAGCACGCCTCGACGGAATCGCAGGTGTTACGACGAACATGTGTGTCGCGGGCCAACACTGACTTGCAGGTCTCGAACTCTAAGGATTCTATGTTGCTGGTAGTAGCAAACCAATAGCTCACAACCCGGGTGCATAGTCCGATACCCGGAAAAAGGGACGGGATCTGCCCTTTTTAACTATTTCTATACCTACGACAAATAAAATCGGGTATGACACCAGAGAAAGGGCTAGGACTTCTGCGGCTGCGGCTGCGGGCTGACTTTCATATCAGGAAAAGTACATACCTACCAGATTCGAACATCGTGCACAAGTTACGCAGAACTTATCAATAAAACTTGGTTGACTGTGCAACATAATAACTGTGTAACCAATTTTACATGGTCAATATAAAATTATGATTTTGAAAATTTAAAGAAATCGACTGAAATTAAAAACATATTGGTTGAGAAACCGATAGCAGGACTTTGGGTTCGGGTTCGCCTTCGGGTTATTCTTGACCATGCAAACCATTTACGTTCTGAGAAGTATGGCCCTACGACACACGTAGGCGTGTCGATGGAGCCCCGCTTGGCGGGATTGGGCTCCTTCGTTTACTGTTTTATTTTTTTGCTGCTCATGTCCCCCTTAGCGTATACTGCAACTCCTACGACTGCGCCCCTAAGACGGCCCACTGACCAACATATCTTCAGCAACTTACGTTATTTTCCAATAATAAAATGAGTTGTTTGTTTACGTCAAAATCTGAAAAGTTAAAAACCACTTTTTTGTCAATAACCGTTCTTCAATAAACAGCCTATCGCAGTTTACTGCTGGACATACTTAGCCCTCTCCACTCTGTTATCCACCCTCCGTCGTCCAGTCTGTCCCAGCCAACTTCGGTCCATCTAGCTAAGGGAGACCTACGCTTCGCTTTTGAATTATTATTTCTTCAAGACTTGACAGACTGACAGACAGTCAAATAGGCTATGTAAGTAGTAACATAAAATCTCGCCTGTAATCCCAGAAGGGTTAGGTAGACGTGTAACTATAGTACCCTCACATTTCGCCCGTTATGCTTAAGTCCCATGTAATAGGGGGCGAGCCGATTGCTATCAACCGGGCACAAATCCAGACTCCGAGAAATTCTGGATAGAAATACGCAATAACACTTTGCCCAACCTGGGAATCGAACCCAGGACCTCATGCTTAACAGTAGCTCTTAAAATGCCTGTTGAAATCATAACGCTCCTTTGGTTTTGCCGTAGTCGGGTATAAATTAGTTGCAGTAAATACCTACATAATTATACTGGAGCAAAGACTCAAAACCACTTACATTAATTTTATACTATCAGTAATTGATAAACGAAAATCATTGTAACAACGAATTTTCTTCATCACTTTAATATTTGATATCCTGTTTTAAAATTTTACTGTCGCATAATTATAACGAGCTTGCATAAATAAAACGGGACTCGTATGCCAACTAATTGTTTATTAATGTGGCACAATTTTGTCAGATAATTAATCACGGGCAGCACCTGGTAACAATGAAGCGCCTGACACATCGCATGTTACTAGATTAATCGTCCGGTCATTTGGTGACCGGAGATATGGACAGTATAAGTAGGTGATGATGTGCCGTTGTTAGTCTAAGGATGTGATATAATAATAATCGATATAATATCACAGAATAAGACATTATTAGGTGATACAACCAATTAGGTGTGATTTTTTTTTAACTCTTATTATGTGGATGGGTATTTATCAGACTCTATAACTAAAAGCGTAGGTTGCCGTGGTCTAATATAGCTAGAATCAATCTTAGACAGCGCAAACGCACCATTCATTTTCTTAAGCTATTTTGGTCGATAGGCTTGAAGAAATGCGTGATATCACCCCGCTTTTCAACACATATCCAACAAAAACTCAAACTCAAAGCAATTATTTCGATCGCAAAGCATTTTCGAAAGCAATTATTAAATCGGTCAGTCAGAAATATGAACCTAGCTGCCAATTCCTAAGCGTAGAAAGTTCCAATGGAGATGAACGGGCAAGAAACTCATTGGACATAAATAAAAATGTTGGTGTAAATGTATGTAAATTTAAATATTGGTTACACCTTAAACATGTAAGAACGACGTGGACCACGTACACGTGCTGTGCACTTTAATGGCAATCCAAAAATAATAAAAATAATAATACATGCCGTGGCAGTTAAGAGATGACCAGTCCCAACTTGTGTTCTTTTCACAAACATGATGTATGGATCATCACCACAACTCACGCCACTATCAGCGAGACATTTAATAAAGGTTTAATGTAGTGTTACATGATGGTATGAAATCAAAAAATATTGTGTTACTGTGCGCTGTCTTGCAATGCGTACAAATATTTGTTACACAGTTTGTAATAGGTATACAGGCCTAAAACATTATAAACAAACCTAAAGAAAATAGTACAAAATATAGGTTACAAAAATTCTTGACTAAACTTATTAATAAAAGTAAGCAGAAAATAAATACATCTGAGAAAAAGGTATTTCGGATTTTATTTTTCTTCGAAATATTCCTTTGTAATATGCTTTCAGTATCAGGAAACTAAAGCTTTTGTGGGTTCAGGTAGTTTGTTAAATATTTTTGGAGTGATTCCTTTTTTTGATATTGATGGTTTTTTATCCGAACAGCACCTGGATGGAATTTATTGGAAAGAGTTTCAAATTGTATGGTATTTTGTTACACCAAAATCACATCTTATAATCTATTTATCTATTTAACACCTAAGGAGCTGTTGTGCACAGCAATTCTTTCTAGGATTCAGTAGGTACCAAAATATTTATGAAAATTGTATGACAATCATTTAACCTACATTTATTCAACTGAGAAGCAAACCTTTAGTTACCTTTGTCTATTATCCACATCCAATTATATAATTTCATGTGATCTCTTATTATTTTCCATAAATTGAATGTTTTGACATTTTTTATCTTACATTTTTTATCTTACATCTGTCTGTTTTTCTTTTTCGATGCTATAGGGCTAAGAGGCCAGCTATTTATTATAAAGCTATTGTAAAACTAGCGTAAAGCCAAGTTCTCAAAGTAGGCCATATTTATTGTTTCTGGCCGATAACCAAATATGAAGTTTTTGGATTTATTTTTGAAAAGACTAAAAATTCCACTTCTGGATGGTCGGTCAGGGACTATAAAACGCAGCCATAAGTTTTAACCCGGTTCCTTTCTATTTCTCTTTTCGTTCTACTCTGACCATTCTTAACTGCTTAAATATAAAACAATTTTATTTCTGAGTTCTGTTGATTGTAGTTTCAGTGAATAAAAAAGTCACTGAATTTCAATAATATGTTTTATCTTGTGTGCGTGATGGTGTTCGACTCTTCCGATCACCTCCGACCCTTCCACTTGAGTCTACGAGAGGAGTCCGACGTCGTGGAGAGATCCAAAAACGTGGCGTGAGACGACGCCTCTGATACACGGGAGGTCCTCACGTTCCCACTTATAAAACGTTCTTTTATTTTATAAGATTTGAGCACCTCACGGGTTCCTTCGCGACGATCTATAACCGACGTGAGCTCCCTCGCGATGGACTGCAGGTCGGTGGAGCGGCTGACGCGAGCTGCGTTGCAACGGACTTCGGGCTGGTGGAGCGGCTGCTGCGAGCTTCCACTTAACGGCCCATGGGCCGGTGGAACGGCCAACGCGAGCTGCTTCGCGACCGTGAGCACCCTCGCGACAGACGGCGGACTGGAGGAGCGGCCGACCCGAGCTGCTTCTCGGTCGAATCAACTTTAATTTCTTCATTTCTTTTTCTAAATACTTTTTTTACTTATTTAATGTTCTAAAATTGATTTTACTAGTGACCACGTTTAGCCGGCTGGCTAGGGCTGGTTAGGGAGCTCATAAAGATTTTGGTACCTACTGAATCCTATAAAGAATTGCTGTGCACAACAGCTCCTTAGGTGTTAAATAGATAAATAGATTATAAGATGTGATTTTGGTGTAACAAAATACCACATTTCAGGTTATGGTTATTTTTGATAATCATAAAGGCAACTTCATAAATTCATGTAGGAATGGAAGTTAATCATTTTAAATGAATAAAAAAAGGTTTGCGTCAGTGTTTTGGATCATGTATACAGCATAAACACACTTTTTTGGGTTTTAGAGGATAATTCCCTAGAAATAATATGTAGAATAACCCCAAAACATTACGCCGTAGCGCAGTGTGGTGAAGACATATGCGTGATATGCGATGAAGTACATTGCTGCGATTGCCGACCTTGCTTAAATTGTGTGAAGCATTGCAATATTGATTCAGTTCTTTTATTGTGTGATCAAGGTGTGTTTTCCATAACATGCGCTGATGTAATCAAAGCCCTAGAAATTTTGCGCTGTCTATTTTATTCTAATTTAAAATCTGTATATTTAATATTTTATTAATAGAGTTTGTTCGTTGTTTAAAGTTCATGATGTAGGTTTTTACAAAATTAGTTTTCAAATCAAATCAAAACAGTTTACATGGGCACTTATGTTCTAATTTGTCGTTTTCTATGGAGAAGCCATTTCAACAAATTTGAAAGAATATCCTGTTCACAAAAGCCCCTAATTAATAAAATGGAATTGTAGGTATATAATGTCAAATAATGAGAAGATTATGTCAAAGAAGTATGTAAAAATAAATATAAATAAGTCACCATAATTTGGTAACAGTTACCCTAAGTTAGAAATCTACACAGTGATGCCATTTATTAATAATATATTAATAACCGATGGAAAATGTCCATGCTAGGGGATCTAGAATCATGTGCTGAATTCATGGTTACATTTTGTGCACTGGTTAAAAACTTTTCCTGTATGACAGAGGAATGACAACGAACCAAGTACACTCCCCTGCGGTACAGCGTAATTTATATTAATTAGCGTAATTCTGGATCTCCTAGCGGTCCACCCCGGGCAACGTCCGGTCTTGGTCTCTGGGCATAACTTGCCGAATGACTCATTTTGGAGGATAGTGGGATCCGAAGCACGGTGCCTGCCGTTGGCCGACCGCAGTCAGTAGGGGGCCCAAGTAGCACGCCAGCCACGTACCAAAGGCTGCCTCGCCAACTCGCGAAAAATCCCAGTATGCTCCACCGTGCCAGCCAGCGACTGGTTGGGAGGACCCGGTGGCCATATTCGGATGGGTCCGGGTGGCCCCGCAGTCTCCAAATGAGTTCCCCACAGGTTGAGTTAGCTCTAGTGTTCCACTTGGTTCACTGAGCAGCGCCTCGTCAGTTCGCCTTTTTCCCCACCTACTCTAACAATAATGAGTGAACAAAGTAAAGAAAAATATGATTAAACAACGGCTGTACTTCCTCCCACTAAAAGTGCACCTCACCAACATCAGGGGGTTGCACTTCAATCTCCATCCGGTCCATCACCATCTTGAGACCGAGAAACCGCACCTGTTTTTTCTAACGGAGACGAAGATAGCAACCCCGTTGGACGTGGCGTACCTCAACTACCCGGGCTACTATCTTGAACACAAGTTCATGAAGCAAGCTGGGGTCTGTGTGTACGTCCGCGATGACATTTGTTGTCGTCGTCTCCGTTGCTTTGAGAAATCGGGTTTATCTATATGGCTACTTGTGGACACTGGCGTGGAGAAATTTCTCTACATCGGCGTCTACCGATCGCACATCAGTGACCAGGAGACAATAACGCTCTTCAATAGCCTCGTGGAGTCGACTGGCGTAGCCCAGCAACGGTAACAAACAGCGAAGCTCTTTTTTCTGGGGGACTTCAACGCCCATCATAAAGAGTGGCTGTTCCCGTACCAGAAAACTGACCATGCTGGGTTAGAAGCGCGCAAGTTTGCTTTAACACTAAATCTAACCCAGCTGGTGAATGTGGCAACGCGGGTACCGGATGTTGATGGCCATACACCCAACTTCTTGGCTGCTGCTGACAACTGAACCGGACTGTCATTCAGTATCGGTCTCAGTACCGCTGGGAACGTCTGACCACTGTTTGGTGAAATCCGTGTCGACCTGCTCTCCACCAGATGAGAGTCCCAGAGGCACGAGACGAGTCTGGCGATACGACTCAGCAGACTGGGATGAGATGCGGCACTTTTTTGCGTCTTATCCATGGCGGCATGTGTGCTTTTCGTCGGGTGACCCCTCGTGCTGTGCTGACGTGTTTGCGGAAGTGGTTCGGCAGGGGATGGAGTATACGAGTATTATTCCATTCTCCGACATCCCGCTCGGTCACAAATCCCGACCTTGGTATAATGAAAAATGCGCCCACGCTGAGGCCCGCTAGGAGTCTGCCTACCAAGCTTGGGTCAAGGCCCGCGACCGAAAAGTTAGAGCACGTAGGGTTCGCGCGAGGAAGAGAGCCTTTAATTCTGCTGCCAAGTTCTGCAAACGGGTTATACGTGGGGCGCGTTTTGACCATGTTGGTAGTGTGGCGTTGTAGTCGATTTCCTACAGATCAACTAAAACGCACATCACTAGTTACGGTTCACGAGAGTGACATCCCTAAATCTTTCAAATTCCCACCACGTCACTCGGTGTCGTGGTATGGATTGGGTTATAAATATCCCTGCTTGACGCCTAACGTGCCCTTTCGAGCACGCGGCGAGAGACTGCCCGCGCCCTTGGGAAGAGCCGGCCACCTGCGTGAACTGCGGTGGCCCGCACCCGGCGTGCAACATCAAGTGTCCGGTGTTCCAAAAAGAGATCCGGAACAAGCGGGCGGGCACCGCCGCCATAACGGCCACATCACGCCGACCCAAAGTGTACATTGAGAGGCCACAAGAGATGCCAGAAGAGGCCCAAGGCACGACGCTTATGGCGCCGGCCAACGGGCCCTCAGACAGACAAGCTGCCTCCTCTGGGCGGAGGAAAAATAAGAGACGCGGGGGAAAGGGCAAGGGAAAGAAACCCGACCCTCCCCAGGCGACCCAAGAAAACCTCATAGCCACCCCTGTCCCACGCGGGGCACAGGTTGTGAAAAAACAGCAACCTACCGCTAGCGCCGCCACTGCGCCGCGGATGACCAAGGAAACACAGAAACAAAAGTTCCAAAAAGAAACATGTCAAACGTGCCATTGGATTGCTGATGGACCTGATAAAGGCCATCAGGCAGGGACAGGATGTCGAGTTGGTCATCCTGGATGGCCTGGCCGCACTACTAACGCTGCACCACGGCTAGGTCACCCAGGGCGACCCAAAATGGGACGCCTGCGGCCTTCTGGCACAAGGCCGCCCCCCCCTCCGCCACCTCCTTCGGGACACGGACGACGTCACAAACCCGGATTGACCTCCAGATAAGCCGCAGCCAAGTTACACGCGACTTATCTGTGACAAAAAGACTCCACACTCACCCATTGCGTAACGTGTTCTAGGTTAATATAGGCACGTTACGTAAATGCAGACAGACATACATGTCTATACAGGCACCCAAACTCACGCGTGTACGCGCGGCGCGGGCCGCGAGTCACGCAAACATTGAACGGTGTTACACAATTACAATACCGTTCACACCCACATGTCGGCCCCTTAGCCCGGACAGTAACGGCTAGCTCTGTGATCTGGACGGGCGGGGACCACTCACCTACTCTGTAGGCGCGTCGAGTCGGCATCTTCGTCGCTGGTCGTTGTCGCCGGGCCTCCCCTAGGTAACTAGGGGTCCCACCTGGCGGCGACAGACCGCCGAGTTGTCGTGAAGAAAGCGGCGCTCCTACAGAAACAAAATAGCAATCACTCGCATGAGCGCGCGTTGCCCGCGCGCGCCCAAAAATCTACTGCCAGGAAGCAAGCATAATGAGAGGCCCGTATTTACGGGCCGCCGTATGGCATTCGCGGTCGGGGGGTGAAGCCCCGGCACCGCACGCAACGCCCCCTTACGGGGGCGCCGCGATATAGCTCCGAGCCTAACGTGCCCTTTCCTTCGCAACAAGCAGCTCAAGCAGTAAGTTTAAATAACCCCGAGATAAACGGGGTTCCAGTATATTAGGCTTCGCTGCAAATCTCCTGCCTACCGCTGACTGACGTCATTGCTACCTCCGCCCTACCGCTGGAGAGACGCCAGTCACGCGGACTACACACGCGGCCGCTACCGCCGCCTGACCTGCCATCCACGTGGCTCGTGGGTGCCGAGACCCCACGCCCGCCACGTGTTGAGGCCCCTGCCTGAGCGGACCGTACCTACACTCGGTCGTGCATCCGTGCGTGGTGCTGCCCACGCCTGGTGACCTCTGGAGTCGCTCCTCTGCCCTGCTGCCTGCCCTGTGACCTCACGCCGGACCACGTGCTGCGGCGCAGCCAAGCCCAGGGCAGTAACGTTCCTTTCTTTCTATGAAAGTGACCAGTGAACAGTACACAGAGACCTTAAAACCCACTACCCTGAATTCTGTGTCTCGTGTCTCAAATAAACCTGTTAAGAAGTGACCCTTTGGTTTCATTCTATCTACCTACCAAGAAACCCGCTTGCCACAGTAGTATCGGGGCCAGGCTGGCATCACACCCTCCGGGAAGCAAACAGTTCTGGTCCCTGTCCAAAGCTGTTGAAACGAATTTCTGTCGTCCCACCTTACCTCCAATGATGAAACCAGATGGGTCGCTGGCTCACTCTGCAAGTGAGAAGGCAAATTTATTTCCGTCTCTCTTTGCAAGTAATTCACGTTTGGACGCTGGCTCCAAGCAACCACCTACTGTACCTCGTTGTGACTCTTTGATACCGGAGATCGCAATTCATAATAAAGAGGTCCGAAGATTATTGTGCAGTCTAGATGTGAACAAGGCCAGCGGACCTGACGGTATTCCAGTGAGTGTTGAGGCAGTGTGCGCCTGAACTGTCTCCTGTGTTGACGCACTTGTTCCGCCTCTCTCTTGAAAAATAATTCAAAATTCTGGAAGCTTGCTAATGTAGCTTGCTAATGTACGATCACCCTTTTTGGGCACTGGTTGTGCCCAAAAAGGGCAACCGTGCAGACCCTGCCCATTACCGTCCGATCGCCATTACCTCCATTTTGTGCAAGGTTATGGTTAAGGTTCTGAACAGTAAGTTGCTGACCTACCTTGAAGACAATGATCTCCTCAGTGACCGTCAATATGACTTTCGCAGGGGACGGTCAACTGGCGATTTTCTTGTATGTGTCACGCACTGCTGCGGCGAAGCCATCGAGAAACACGGGGAAGCACTAGCTGTGTCGCTAGATATCTCGAAGGCCTTTGACAGGGTCTGGCGCGCAAGTCTACTCAGCAAGCTTCCTGCTTATGGCATCCCCGCTGATTTTTGTAGCTCGATATCAGACTTTCTTAGTGAACGATCGTTTATTGTAGTCGTTGACGGCTGCTCCTCTGAGCGTATGACGATTGATGCCGAAGTTCCTCAGGGGTATGTTCTCTCTGCAACTCTTTTCCTGCTGCACATCAATGACCTTTTTTTTTTTTTTTGTTGCCGGGGTGGAAAATCCTCATGGATGTCCTCCGCCCTGGGGCGGGCGGAGGGGTCTGTCAGACTCTTACTGACTAAAAACCACCCCGGTGTTCCTTCTCACACCTACGCCGGGGTCGCGGGAACACATTATTCTTCCACAACCCCGGCTGGTGCCGGCCCGCTTGCGCGGGCCCCGTCTCGGGCGGGGGGAGTGAGGTGTTCTCCCCCCGCAACGTCTGTGGTCGGCGCGCGAGGAACACTACGCGCGCCGCCTTCTCGGGTCCTGATGTTGGGGGGCGACGGATGTCCCCGAATCCGTCGCCCCTGGACCCATTTAGGGGGGCTGGAAGAGGGCGTTGTCCGCCCTCCGCCTGCGCCCGGTGCGCCTGCTGCGGATCGGGAGAGTGGATGAGATCTCTCTCTCCCTTTCCGCAGCCTCCTTCTGCGAGATCACTGTTTCGCAGAAGGAAACCACCGCGTCCCAGGACTCGGCGCTGCCGACCATCGAACTCACTACGGTCGGCAGCGACAAGTCCCTGCCTACTTCTGAGATGAGGGCACGGCGCGGCTCCTCCCAAGCGGCACACTCTGCCAGCGTATGCCACGCCGTGTCCTCCCGGCAGTCGACGCAGTGGTGACACCGAGCGTCCGGCTCCCTGTTTATGCGACACAGGTACTTCCCGAAGCAGCCATGCCCCGAGAGCACCTGCGTCGCCCGAAACGACAGGGAGCCGTGCCTCCTCCCGAGCCAGAGGTCGAGCACTGGCCGGACCGCCTCGATGGTGACGAGGCCGGCGGTAGGGCGTGAAAGCCTGTCCCGCCATTCCGCCACCAGGACCTCGCGAAGCTGCGACCGACGCTGCTCCATATGGCGCTGCATCGGCCGCTCGCCCCGCGCCCTCGCTTCCTCGCGCCACCGATAAAGTGACGCGAGCACCTTCGCGTCTAGGTCCCATGGCGGGGATCCGGCCAGTGCACAAGCCGCCTCGTAGGAGATCGTGCGATACCCCCTTATGACTCTGACGGCCATTGCTCTCTGCGGCTTTCGCAGCACAGAGATGCTGGCGGCCGTCAGGTCCGCCGCCCAGATCGGGGCTCCGTAGAGCGCCATGGATCGCACGATCCCCATATAGAGCCGCCTACAGGCGGCGCTCGGGCCCCCCAGATTGGGAAGCAGCGTTGCCAGCGCCCCGGCCGCGCCCAACAACTTGGGCGCCAGCCGCCGGAAGTGGGGTCCGAAGTCCCACCGGCTGTCGAGCACCAATCCCAGATATTTCATGGTGGGCTCGACAGCGATCCGGACCCCCCCGACCACAATGTGTGATCCGGCCGGCGGCGCCCGCCGGGGGCCATGAAACACCATGGCCTCCGACTTGTTGAGGGCCACCTCCAGGCCGAGGCGCCGTATGCGGCTCACCGTGAGTGAGACCGCCGCCGTCGCGAGCAACGCTGCCTCCCTGTGCGAACTCCCCCGGGCCGTGACCAGCGTGTCGTCCGCGTAACACGTCAGGTCCGCGCCCGGCGGGAGCTCGCCCCTCAGCACCCAGTCGTCCCCGATGTTCCACAGGAGCGGTCCCACGACCGATCCCTGTGGAACACCGCACGACACTTGGCGCTGGTTTCCGCCATCACGTCCCATGTAGGTGACACACCTCCCCGCCAGATAAGCCCCAACGATGCGGCAGAGGTAGAGAGGCACCCGATGATAACGCAGTGCCTCCCGTATGCAGCTCCAGGGCAGGGTGTTGAAGGCGTTGGAGATGTCCAAGGACACCGCCACCACCACCCCGCCCCGGGACACTGTTTCCTCCGCCAGGACTCTCACCCTCGACACAGCGTGGATGGTAGAGCGCCCATGCCGAAAGCCGAACTGGCTCTCGTCCAGGTCCGGCCCCTCTCTGCACAAGTGGCCGACGAGGCGGGCTGCGAGTATGCGCTCGAACAGCTTGCCCACCTCGTCGAGCAGCACTATGGGCCGGTACGCAGACGGCGAGTCGGCAGGGCGCCCCGCCTTCCTGAGCAGGACCAGACGTCCAATCTTCCACAGACTGGGAAACTGGCCCCGCTCAAGGCACGCTGTGTAGAGTCCTCTCAGTTGGGGCTCCAACTCCTTCAGAGAGAGGGCCAAAGCCAGGCCGTGAATTCCGTCGGGCCCCGGAGCCACGTTCTTGGCCCGGAGCCGCATCACGGCCGCCCTCATCTCTGCCTGTGTCACCTCTGGGACGCTGATGGCGTTCTCGTCCTCCTCCTCTGCAGACTCTGCGGCTGCGGGCAAAGCCATCGGCGGCGGAACATGCTCCGCTCTCACCGGGAAGAGGGCTGCTACCACTTCCTCCAGCAGCTCGGGTTGGAGACTCTCCGTAAGTGGGGGCGCCGCGGCTCGAAGTTGCCCTGGAACCGCTTTATACGGGCGCCCCCACGGATCCCCGTCCAGAGTCTCCAACATCCTCTCCCGGGATCGAGTCCTCGCCTCGTCGATGGCCAGCCACAGAGTCTGCTTTGCCGCGCGGTACACCTCGTACAGCGCGGCCTCCTCCTCGGGTACCCGACGACGTCTCCTCCGGTAGCGGGTGTACCGGCGTCTCACCACCACGCATGCGACGCGCAGCTGCGCGATCTCGGCGGACCACCAGTACACCTGGCGCCTTGCACCCTGTGCGTGGGCGCGGGGCATGGACGCGTCGCATATCTGCGTCATTGCCCCGCGGAACCACAGCGCCTCCAGCTCGACGTCATCGGGTCCGGTCGTTGCCGACCCCCGGAACCAGGCCTGCGCAATGGCTGCCTCCTCGAGAAGCTCCCTGTCGATGCGCTTACGCGCCCAGCGCGGGCCGTCCGAACGCGGGACTGGTGTTCTGCGGCCGCCAGCGGTCTGGGCAGAGACGTCGAATCGGATATATCGGTGATCCGACAACGTCTCCACCTCCGCGGCGACACGCCAGTCGCGGGCACTCCTCCAATGCCTCACCCTTAACATCGGTCACCGGGGATTCCCACGCCGCAGACTTGGCGTTGAGATCCCCGAGTAACAGCACCGGGCGAGGATGGAGCTGGCCCACGACGGCACCCAACTCGACAAGGAACCTCTCGAAGTCGGCGAGACTCTTGTTGGGCGAAAAATACGCCCCAACGACGCCAACGCCATCTGCGAGGGCGGCTACCCAGCCGTGCCCCCGAGGCGGGCTGACGAGAGCCCCGCCAATGATGGCCACCAAACCGTCCAGGTCTCCCACCCAGTTATCCCTGGGCGGGACCCAGTACGGCTCGGCGACCACGGCCACGTGAATCGACCACTCTGCCATGCTCTGGAGCAAGAGATCCTGAGCTCTGGCAGAGTGGTTGATGTTGCCCTGGAGGAGACGGAACAGCGCCATTTATGCGCAGTCCATCCCCCCCTCTGTACCGTTCTTAGGCCGGGAGTCGGCCGAAGAGGAGCCCTTCTGGCCCCTTCCCCTCCTTCTGTTGGCGGGCACGCCACAGGCTTTCGCCCCCCATTTGTGCCCGGCGGGCCTCCCTGCAGCCGTGCAGAGGCTGCAGTTTGGCGCCGCGGAACACTGGGCCGCCTTGTGGCCGGGCTGGCCGCAGCGATAACATTCATCGCTGCGGTCCGTTTCGGTGGTGCACCGGCACCTGACATGCCCGACGTCCAGGCACCGGTAGCACCGCATGGCCCTGGGCTGCAGCAGTTTGACTCTCGCTGCAACCCATCCCACCAACAGACGCCCAGCGTCGGCCACCTTGTTCGCCGCCGCCACCGGGCACCTCACCCAAATCGAGCCGAGCCCGGAGGCGTCGGCGCGGATTTCGCCCGCCCGCACGTCGTCGGGCGGGCATCCACCGACACGGGCGATGGCCTCCACGACCTCAGTCGGGGTCGTCGAATCATCCAGGCCGTCGACTCGCAGCTCCGCGGTCTTCATCGGCCTGGTAATCCGAACGTCCTCCGGGCTGAGGACCTCCTTCAATTTGGCGGCCAGAATGTCCGCCCTTTCGCGGCTGGAGGCACCGGACACCTCGAGCAGCCGCGCCCCCGTTACCGCCGGCCTCAATCTGAAGCGGGACGGTGTCCCAAGATCGGGGAACGCGACCTTGCTCTTCGCTTCTTGGAGGACCGCCGCGTAGGTGACGCCCCTCTCAGCGGCTCCGGACTGCAGTGTGATCACCACAGCCGCGGAGCGTGGGGCCCTACGCCGTCCTCGCGACTTCTTTTTTTTAGGCGACTTGGCCGGTGCCGGTGCTCCCTCGGCGTTCCTCCCGCTCCTCTTCTTCTTTTTCTTTTTCCCCACCTTCGTCCACCCCTCGGCATCCTGGGTGGGAGGTGAGGTGGGAGGTGGTGCGGTCGCCGGAGGTGAGGTAGGTGCGGTCACCAGAGGCGCGGTCGCCGGAGGTGGTGCGGGCGAAGCCGCTGTGGGCTTCCTGGGCCCCTGCGTGGGCTTTTTGGGATCCTGAGCGGGCTTTCTGCCCCCCAACGCGGAGTTCGTCGCGGCGGCGGCCTCGTCCGCTCTCCTCCTGTCCGCCGCAAGCGGGGGTCGGAGGGTCGCGGCTGGTGGGAGTCGCGACTCCAGCGCCTCCAACCGGGCGTTTACCATATTGCCGCACTGCATCATGCAGATGCGGGCGATCTTTTCGATCTCCGCATCCGCACGCGCAGGCGACGGCCGGACCGCCGGCGGGATCGTGACGGGAGTGACGCCGGTGGCGGCGGGAGCCGCCCTCTGGGCAGCAAACTGCCGCTCGAGCTCCTCGAGCTTGGTTCGGAGACGGTCATTCTCCTCCCAGAGCCTCGCCGTCTCGTCCGTGCTGGTGCGGTTCACGAGGAGCTCGACCGCCTCCTTGATCCCGTCCACCGCCTCCTTTAGGGCACGAACGTAAGTCCCCCTCAGGTTGCCGGACTTGGTGGCAACCATCATGACGACCCCCACGCTGTCCAGCACCTGGCTACTGAGCGCCAATCCGGTAACGCTCCCTCCGACACATCAATGACCTACTCCAACCTGGTATTGTTGGGTACGCAGATGACAGTACTGTTTCAGAGAGATACTTGTCCAGCCCGAAAACCAGCGGCGGTGAAGTTCGTTCTTTAAAAGAGGCCATGGTAGAGCGGACTGATTTGACCTTAAGCCTTGTTTCCTGGTGGGATGATGACAATCTGGTCTCTTTTACCGCCACCAAAACACAGGCTTGTCTTTTCACCGCAAAAAGGAGTCGTTTCGACCAAACTCCTACTTTTCGGGGTACATCTGTTCCTGTAACTGATCGGCATGGAGTTGACGTCCAGTCTCGACTTTGGCGCAACCATTGAGCGCAAAGTTCAAACTGCGGCCGAAAAACTGGGCATTCTAAATAGAGTGAAGCGTAACTTTACGCTTGGACAGCTTCTAACTCATTATAAAGTGCAAGGCCGATCCTGCATGGAGTATTGCAGCCACCTTTGGGATGGCTCAGCAAAATACCAACTTGCCGCGCTGGACTCAGTGGAACGCAGAGCTAAGAGGCTCATAGGCGACGTAAAACTGGTGGATGCCAAGCTTCACAGCTTAGCTCATCGCCGCAAGGTTGCCTGCTTGTCGGTCTTCTATAGACTGTACTTCGGTGAGTGTGCGCAAGAACTCCACGACTTCATCCCACCTGCCCCCTTCTACCATCGGACATCTAGAGGTACTGCTAACTACCATCCATACTTAGTTGCCATTCCGCCAATTCGCACTAAGCGGTTCCAAACATCCTTCATAATGCGCACGGCAAAAGAGTGGAACTCACTACCTGCGTCTGTGTTCCCGTACGCATTCAATCCGAATCTCTTCAAAGTTAGAGTGAACAGGCTTCTTCTGGGTAAGCTCACTCCATCGTAGACTTTGTCTCTGTCACTTCTTACCTAGACTAGAGTCAAGAGCTAACACATCTCAAAAAAAAAAAAAAGTTCTAGGACATTTTCCCTAATTCCAAGTTTTCCTAATTTTGTGAGAAGACTTCTGTGATCTACAAAATCGAACACCTTCGTCATGTTTATGAATAATGCTGTAACTGGGACTTTTTATATCCATATTTGAAGTAATTTAATTTATTGATATCCATAATAATATTTTTTATACTTTCTAATGTACCATATCCTGACTGAAGAACAGTGCAGTTTTCGTGCTGTTCTTTAGGCAGGATATTGTTTATTTCAAAGAATGAATAAAGGGTATACATTACTTTTTCGATGATTTTGGAAAACATTGGGACGAGTGTATTGCACTCGCCCCAGTGTTTTTATCAGTGTTATGATTATGGTTCTAAATAGTTCATAAATATTTTGGTTCTGTAAGTATTTTCGAAGGGTTAACTTTTGGGTTACTAGACTTAGTTGAGTTTATTAAGCTCCAAGTTGCTTTAACCTTGTTGTCAGCATTATTAATGAAGTATCTGTTTTGCGATTTTTGAGTCGATATGATGTTTAGTTTTAGACGTTTAGTGAAAGCTTTAACTTCATTCACTCACTAGTGTCTTACGGAGTAGTCAAGTATCTATTAATTATTAAACATCTACCCCCAACGGAAAATGCCTAAATGCGATAATTGTGATAAAGCTATTACAAAAAAATCACCTGGGCTTGAGTGTAATAAATGTGGGAAAATAGTGCACGCAAATCAAATATGCACTGGCTTATCTTCTAAGCAGCTGTCAGCCTTGAGGAATGCAGAAAACCTGGAGTGGATATGCGAAGAATGTCACAAGTAGTCGCCTCATCGCAAGTCCTTCGTAATTCCAGAAGATGACGAAAATGAGGATGATAATGTTAGTGAGCTGGATGGGAACAGTGCTGCTGTGAATAAATTGCTACGTGATATTTCACTCGAAGTTAAGAAAGCAGTGAAGAAAGAACTGGTATCAGTGAATGAGTCGCTTAGCACTTGTTGCTTGAGAATGAATGCTATAAATTCTACCCTGGAACTACTTACAGAGAAAGTTAAAGACATGGAGAAGAAAAATACGTACCTCACGAATCAAAATACACACTTGGAATAAAAAATTGATGCATTGGAACAATACATCAGAAACGTTGAGCAAGAAACACTGCCCAATTTACTTGAGATCACTGGTATTCCTGATTATGTGAACGAGAATCTGAACATACTCTCAACTAAAATAGCTCCGAAACTGAACATTGAGAAACGCCAAGTTACATTGGTCAAAAGACTTAAAGGCAGGAATGGTAAGGAAGGAGTTATTCAGGTGATGTTGCAACATGGAGAGCAGGTTGATCAGTGGATACGTACAGCGCGTAACAGAATTCCTTGAGTGTTCAACCATCAACGAGTTTAGTAATCACCTTCCAAATAGTAAACAGAAACTAAATATAGTCCATTTAATATACGCTCAATTGTTAAAAATGTTTCTTTAGTTCTTCAGTTCATGGATGCTTCAAAAATAATATTGACGTTGTTATCTTAACAGAGGTAGGTATTTCTAAAAACAGCAATCTCATTCAATTCTTTGATATAAATGGCTATGAAATGTATCATACGCTGCGGGAGCAGCCCAGGGGTGGTGGCATTGTTATGTATGTTAAACGTACCAACAACTTTCAAATCATAAATAATGTATCACTAAAACACTGCGAATCTATAGTTGGACATTTGACGACATCACATCAAGGTATACAAACTCCTACCTGCCCCTCTAATAATGCTTATGACCGCCATCTTCAATGGCGCCTTGAGCAACAACATCTTCCCACAAGCGTGGAAAGAAGCAACAGTCATCGGTATCCCAAAGCCAGGCAAGCCAAAGTCTGAGCCCTCCAGCTACCGTCCCATTAGCTTACTCAACGTTCTCGGCAAAATCTACGAGAAGCTTATTTATAAGCGTCTTAAAGACTACGCCGAAGCAAAGAGCCTCATTCCCAACGAGCAGTTTGGTTTCCGTCCCCAACACTCGAGTATCCACCAGGTCCACCGTATCGTAGAGCACTTGTGCGCCGGTATGCAGCGTAACGCGACGACGGGTGTGCTATTCTTCTATTCTTCGACATAGCGAAAGCCTTCGACAAAGTCTGGCTCAACGGCTTGTTATACAAGCTTTACCAACTAGGAGTGCCAGATCGTCTCGTGCTCATCTTACGAGACTTTTTGTCGAATCGCACCTTCCGCTATCGCATCGAGGGTGCACTCTCGTCCCCTCACCCTATTCGCGCCGGTGTCCCTCAGGGTTCCGTCATATCTCCTCTAGTTTTCACGCTGTTCACCAGCGATATCCCACAGAGTAAAAAGGCTCAGTTGGCTCTCTTCGCCGACGACACTGCCGTTTACTATATCGGTCATTTTCCCAATGCTCGTACTCTCCAAACCTCCGCAAACGTCTTAGGCGCTTGGTTCCGGAAATGGAGAATCGAGGTCAACCCCGATAAGAGTCAGGCGGTTCTCTTCTCGAGACGTCGTAGACTCCCTCCCCCACTTCCCAGCCCGATCACTATGTACGGTAAGCCGATCCCCTGGGAGAAGCAAGCCAAATACCCAGGCGTGATCCTCGATGAAAACCTTACCTTTAAGGCTCATATTACGGTGGTTCGCGCGCGCGCCTCCTTCGCTCTTAGCAGGCTCCACTTTGTACTGACAGCCCGTAGTAAACTGTCAATTAAATGCAAGATGCGCATCTACACCGCAGTCATCCGTACCATCATGACCTATGCCTGCGTTGTATTTGCGCACGCTCACCCACGTCATCTCCATAAGATGCAGACCCTCCAGAACCGTTTCCTCAGAAAGGTCACGGGTGCCCCCTTCTATGTCCGTAATATAAATCTCCACATCGACCTTAAAATGCCTACCATAAACCAGTTCATGAAACGCTTATCGAAGCGTTTCTTTGACTGTGGCATTAAACACTCCAACCCCTTGATCTCAGCAGCCGCCCGCTTAAGTCCTGGCGGAGGCTGGAGGCCTTAATTTATTAGGGCAATCACAGTCAAGTCCGTCTAAGCAGACGACAACCTCATAGGTTGACCTGCGAGATGTCATTCCCAAAAAAAAAAAAAACGATATCATATCACTACACGACATCAATCTGCACAGTGTATAGACCACCGAATGATAGTAAGCACTTGTTTATCAAAGAATTGAAGGAGGTTTTATGTAAGGACACATTCAAACACTCCGACTTATACTTGTTGGGTGATTTCAACATTGATTTAAAATTGAATAATAAAACTCGGGATTACTAGTTATGATGTTTGGCTGAGTGTGGCCTAACGAGCGCAGTTTTAGATTACACAAGAATCGAAAAGCGTAAAGATATTATCACTCGAAGTTGTATCGATCATATTTTTGTAAGATAAGTAGACGAAGTAAGTCAGTAGACGAAGTAAGTCAGTAGACGAAGCGATAATCAAAGCATTCAAGAAAAATAACTTAACTATAAGTACAATAGTTAATCATTTCAGTAAGGGATTTAGCGAAAACGTTAATAAAATATTACCTAAATGCAACATAAAACTAATCCCTGAATCAGAATACATGTTCCCAAATAACAAGTCCATGTTTTTTTATAAACCTACCGTTCGTAATATTTCAACTATTATAAAAAATCTTAATGTCAACAAATCAGCTGGTGTAGATGGCGTTCGATGCATAGACGTGAAAGTTGTAAGTGATAAGATAGCTAAGGTCATAGTTAAGCTAATTTGCACTAGTATAGAAGCGGGGGAATATCTTCGAGAATAAAAATCAGGTATCGTTCGAACAATTTATAAAAATGGATCTCAAAGTAACTATGACAGCTCATGTAGCTACCCATTACAATATTACCAGTCATAGGTACAGTAGATAAGGACAAATTCAGAATATGGAATTACTAGCTATGGCAGAATGTTTAAAACTTACTTAGAAAAAATATATAACCTACAACTTCGTTTATTAAAAATAATAATACCAAATAAAATAAGGAAAACACTTTATGATGGTGACGACGTAACAGTTTTCTTTAAATATTATAAAAATTTTGCCCATACAAACAAAATACGGACTTATTTTGTTGTTTTCGGAGTGAATTCACAAGGAATGCATTGTTTATAATTAGTTATGGATGTTAATATATTAAATTAAATAAGTTGCACATGTATCGCATTGGGAGTATCCTGTAACGGTAGATGTAAGTTGATAAATAAATAAATAAAAATACGAAAGTGGTTACCAATAGAACAGTTCACCAACAAAGTACTGCAAATTCGATTCAATCATAGCATAGGAACTAGGATGGCAGCCCAATCAAAACTGGTAGTACCGAGATACAAGAACTATTATGGGAAGCGAACGAACGCTTAATTAATACCTACGCTAATTAATGCTGTTCCTACAAAAATTTAATCAGAAATAACAAATTATAATTATAAATATAAATACAAAAAGTTATTTGATTCTCTATGAAAATGCATCATCCTGTTTAAATTTCATTCAATTAGTTATTTATTACCATTGACGGCATGCCTGGACCGCCGTCATTTTGTGCTTGGTTAGTTATAATTTCCTAACTACCCTGCAATGTTTTATAAGGTAGGTAACTGTGTAAACTGTGTTTTTATAAATAATGATATACTTTGTATAAGTTAGTTGTAAGATTGCTTAAAGTGTTTCAACATCCGGACAAACCTATTAAGGTTTTTGTGATGTTTCGGTTTATATTTTGTTTTATTCCATAATTAATAAACAATAAAAATAAAAATAAACTATTTTTTTTTAAATTGGTTGGCGGACTTATTGTCATAGCATTTAAACAATGGCAAAAATGTAAACAATACAAAGATAGTTCCTGCAATCTTCAGCAGCGTCAAAACTATTTTCGAATGCTAATAAAGTTTATTAGCGACGTGTAGTAAGATGCTAACATCTTACTTCATAATTTGTTAATGTCGAAAATAGAGAAATCCCACATTTACCTATCTTTCTCTATATAAACCTGTTAGCAACAATAAATAACATTCTATTCTAAACAACAGAGGACTGTAAGTATAATAATTATTGCAAAAAGGAAACCAAGTTTTTATTCCCGCTAATTCCATTCTCCAACAAAGAATTTCGATCTAAATGAGCGCAAAGTTCTTTACATTGATAAAAAATACATGTCTCCTATCTCGTAAAGGTTAAGTTGGCTTGCTTTTTGCATACCTTTTAAAAGTTAATGAGCTAGACAATCTTAAATTTTAAATAGATCGTATTTCCTCTACAATGCGCAACTGACAGTGTCCTTTTTTATCCGAGGACACATTCAATGTGTATGGGAAATTCTATGAAAATTCCAAAGGTATTGGAAAAGAAGGTATACAATTTCTGCCTGTCCCTCTCTTAACAAACCCAGACATCAATGGCGTACTGACTATAGTCGTTTTCATTGAGTCCATCGTTCGCAGATTGCTCTGATTCGTCTTGCAGACGTTTAAGATAAAATATAATTACGCTTAATTAAATTTCATTAAAACAAAGGCGCAAACCACATTTCTCTTCGAAATTATTGTTTGACTTATTTCATCACATTGTAAGGTCTCCTTTGTTCTAAAACACGCTTTTCGCGGAATTTTATTAAAATTTTAATGAATGCCTACTATAAATTCCAAGCAATTCTTGTTTTGAAATAACGAAAATAAAATATAACTGGTTGTAAACAGTTTCAAACTGTTATTCATTTCAATTTAGTTTGCATGAATATTTTGTGATATAACTATTGTTGATATTTACACACAGCGGTCATGAATTATTAGATTAATAACACTGGAATAATTATTTTGTGGTGCTCGAGAATAACTATAATGTTGCATTTTGGATGTGCTGTTTTGAATAGAGATTAAACGTCAGCGATACGTTATGCTTTTTAGAAACTTTACTTCTGGTAACCGTTTTGTTGCCCATGGCTTATATATATAATTTGCCATTACTCCCAGTCTGTGGATAGGAAAAACTAGCAGTGAGTGGGTGTTATTGTGGTCGGCTAAAGTTCGTGTTATTCGCACACTACCCGGCCACTAGAAAAGCACGCCACTTTAAACTTTGCCCTCGTTATTGTGCCGAGTTACCAACTTCTGAATATGCAGCCGAGCAGCATAATACCAACAATTTTTTGAGATCTTCAGGTTTTAATTAAGTTTTTTAATAATGAATGACTTGTTTATGTTAACATTTGAGTTGTGCTCGTTTTAATAGAGTCCTGCAATGAAAGTTCATTTATTGTCTGGCAAGGTTATATTAAAGTAAAATATTTATTAAAATAATGAAACATATTTTTACTGTGCTTGTAACTAACTCACTTTAGCAACATTATGGTTTCTTTAAAACTTTCAATTATTTAATTGTGGCTACTTTTGCCAATTTTGTTGTCTTGGGCATGTACATTGAAGTCCCTTTGTTCGTATTGTGCATCTTACAAACAAGTGTCGCCACTTCACATTATTCGGTGATTTATTGAAATGCCTAACATAAAATGCCCTTGACATTTTCCTGCACGTAAACTATAAAAACGTAAGTGGAATTCTTTGAACTCCAATTCCTCCTATTATTGTGACATATTGAAGGACACGCCTGTTGCTTTCAGGTATATCGTTTTCCTTGGAGAGGTGAAATGTCATGACATATGGGAGTTTAAGATCAAAGCAAATGTCAACGACATCATCATTCTCATTACGAGTGGATATTTTCTAAGAAAGCAATAGAACGGTCGCACAATAATGGCTGTCCAAATGTAGAACGTTTTTTGACACATATAATGTCAAATACTGACGAAAATGACAGATTTTCCGCGAAAACGCTTTCCTAGGAAACCATAACTTACCAAAAAATAGTCTAAAGGCCTGCTTTACAGTTTGATATTCGTAAATTACGAAATGATATGGGTAGTTTTTGTTATTGCGTGAAAACTTTTCTCTGACGACTTAATATGACAGTTTGACAGCTTTTTAGTACAAAATAGGTAGGTATGTCAAACCAACGTTATTATTCTTTAGATAAAAGTAGTCTAGCGATTGAAAGTTCCAAAAGCCCTAATACAAATAAAATCTAGAGCACAATCTGTTGAAATCAGGTAGCAGTAGGGACCCGTTATCGTGCTTTGTTATCTCTAAGATACACCTCTGCTTAATGCAGTGATTTCTGCCTATTTCAGGAAAATAGGCGTGATGTTAAATTATAAATGTTAAACAAAAATTGTATTAAGTCAAACTTCAGTTTAAAATCGCGAATCTGTTTTTAAAACAAGTCACCCAACATTCATATCGTAATGCATACTTTACAAACCCAACACACATATGCAAACACTAGAGCCGGACCAAACAAATATTTACTGCGCTACGATGCATGCAGGAATCACTTCGGACTTCATTCATTCAACTTCATTGTTAGATTACTTTGATGTATCTTGTTGGGCAAAGGGAAACGTTTGAAGTGTATGCGAAGCGTAGTTGTGTATCTACAAAAGTTATTAATATTCTAATGTGATGTATCTAGAAGTTCTGAAACTGTGTTCTGGTTAATGTGTGTTGTAAGCAATCATTTTATTTAGAAACAAATAGGTACAACAGTACGTGGATCTTTTGGCCAAAATCGGAACTATCGCCTCCATTTTTTTTAGGGTTCCCAATTTGTGCCAAAGGAAAACTATTATTAAGCCTCTTGAACTGTCTACCTATTAAGGTTGAAATTTGGTGTATTTATATTTCCGTTAGAACAACAATTTTTTTGTCTTGTGGCACGGAACCCTTCGTGTGCGAGTCCGACTCGCACTTGTTTTCAATACAATTTCTGTGATAATTTGATTGTTTAAGAAATTTATTTCTCAGTAATAAAAACAAGGATTTTACTTACTTGAAAATAGTTTTACATTCACAAATGTGTTCGTACACATTTGTGAATGTAAAACTATTTTCAAGTAAGTAAAATCGTAGCTAAGTAATAACAACCGCATGGGTCGATCGATCAGGTTAAGCCAAGCTTGCCGCGGTCGCTCCGTGGATGGGTGACGATCTTTATCGACGACCTTTACCGAGAGCTCCCCGTGCCTCGGAAAGCACGTCTGCGTCTGCGCCTGCGAATGCGTCAAAAAGACTCGATTCGTGGCAGGATTTACGTAAATCATAGAAGAATCGAATGTAACATCAAAATGTTCTAAGAGGTTTGAATTTTGAATTTTAATAAAAACATGACAATATATGATAAAACATAAATTACTTAAGGTTATACCTTCTTTAAGAAAGTTTGACGTATTTGATCGGTTTTTAGGATCTAACAGCTCAATCAAACATTTTCACGGAGCTCCGCGCGCCTTGAAAACGATTTACGAATTGCGTTATTATTATCAATTTGAAAGTTGTTTTTGTGAACGTACGCATTTGATCTTGTACTTTTACAGAGGGGAAGTGTTCAGAAGGCTTCTCTAATGTTATATTCTCTAAGTTTGCTCATGTTGAGAGGATGAATGCTAGGCGAATAACAAAATGTATTAATTAATAAGGCAGAATTTTATGTAAGGGGAAATGCAGGGAAATTTACTGACCATTTAGTTGATGTTCTTCAGAAAGTTCAGGTCATAGTACTCGCAACCGGCGTGCCTGATGACCAGATTTATGAACGTTAACGTGGCAATAGGAGTGTTTTGGGATCGTAGCAGGTGTCGTTTTGTAGTTTCTGCGTACCCCCATAAGAAGAGGCGTGAGTTTATGAATGTATGTACGAGTATGTATGTATGTGTATGTAGATCTAAAAATAAAACAAAATCTAGTAGGTAGTAACAGTAGCAACTACAGCATTTCGAGAATTTTTAAATTGAAAACCAACATTGTAGCTTCGGGCTTGGATGCAAATTAGCGAAGTTAGTTTGTACACACACATGCTGCCGATACAAAGAGTGAAAGGAATAAAGGAAAAACAACTAGAAACTTTTCTACTCGTACGGCTCACAATAAACAGTGGCAAATGGGGTCTAAATAACAGCCATGTTTTAAAGTATGTCTCTGAATACATCATGGAAGTTTCGAGTATCGATTCAAATGTTGAAGAACTGTTTACACTGTTGAGTTTTGGTTTTTTATTGAATTATCTGTAACAAAAACCTGGCCAAGTGCCGTGTAGCACCACACACAATAGAAAGTTTCGTCTGCCCCTATAGGCTTTGATTTATTTAAGTGTATCAAAATAATATGTTGCGAAAAAAGGCCTAGACCTACGTATTTGATATTCATTTCAACTGGATATCTCCCCACGTTCCTTAGAATAAGGCTCTAGACAGACAGGCAGACAGACGGACGGACAACGAAGTGATCTAATAAGGGTTTCGTTTTTACTTCCGAGATACGGAACTCTAAAAAAAATATCGATGATAGTTTCGATTTACGAGAGTCGATTAGGTTTTAAAGACAGTTTTCAATTATTATGAGGATGAGTACTTTGTTTTTACTGATAAGCTGTCCAAGATTCATAGATTGTGATCACCGAACCTTCTTCCCAGACGATTATCTATTACCTACCTATAGGCTTTTTTTATAATTCCTCTAATTATAAAAAAAGCCTACAGTCCATAATAGTGTAGAATAATCAATACATAAATTTTACGGTAATTTGATGACTAAACTATCCTGTAAATTGATTTATGTCCGAAATTTGAGACATTACTAAGCTTCATATTGTTGGCGAATGTGGAATGTTTTCCTTTAGAGAGAGAGCATGTCCCAAAAGCACCTATAGGGTTGATAGACATCCGGTATTATTTATTACCTGAGATATTTTACAGATAGAGTTTGATTGACCTACCCATTGGCACGAGAGTTTTACTATATTTTTTTACTTATAATACATTTATTCACGTACTCAAACTAGTTCGCTTTGTGATCGGTGCCTAGCAATCGGCGCTAGCGACAAATATCCAAAACTAAAGTAGTTGTTAATGCATCCCGCTAAGCACACATACACATTTTCCTTACTCCTATATCATATGTATTTGAAAGTAACTTTGCCAAAATGTCTTGATTAAGAGGGCGGGATGGTTTATAGAATCATCCCATCTTCTCACACAGCCGGTACTACGGTAGTCACCCACATCCGATTGCATGGACCTTCGTATGTTACTGTTACCATGCCATTAGCCGACTTCGAATACCTGCTCAATATTCTTTAACAGAATTTTACATTGATTACTTTGAAGAACCCTTACAATCTTTTGTTACGAAGTTCCTTAACGCAGCTTAGAAATCGTCACGCAATGAACAAGCGTTAAGCGCCCCTCCATGCGACTTTTTAAAACACAGTGTGTCCTGTAAGTCGACGTCAAGCCGGAATCGGGTGATAATTGTTGATAGTCAATCGTCATAATAGTTAACAGATTTTATTTCTTAACAGAAATCCCCAACCTTTCACCGACGTTGACTAACGGGACACCCTGTATATAATAGAAAGAGTAACAGAGAGCGAAATAGTTTTCATGGTTTTTAAGGGTTTTCAAGCCGATGATGAAGTCAAAATGAAAATCCAAGATGGTGGCTTTGTATTTTTTATTAAATCATAGGTATCGTTTTCATGGGTTTCGAGGGTGCTACGTATAGCCGATAGTGCAGTCAATTACATCCAGAGTTCCCCAGGGCAGGGCCCCGATCCCACAGGATTATTGGTTTTAGGAGGATTATTAATTGGTGAAATATTTTCCTACCTCATCATAAGCCATTGACGCCAAACAAAAGCATACGTACACCACAAATAAAGTCTCTAGTAGGTACCTGAGATATCCCCACCGAGGGTGTCTTCACGTTGTCGTCGTGGTGGGGCTTGCGTGTCTCAATGATCTTGGAGCTTTGCCGGTAGAGTTACTCATGCCGGAAAGGTTCAAGTGAGAGACCAGACTAAGAGAGACACGGGGCAGGGTCCATTTTATCGGACTTTTGCGAGGCCCGCGATTAATTTTCAGAGTTTTTGGAAAGTAAATAGGGAGGTTTTTCGTCGAACATCGTGCGATGACTCATGGAGCGGGTCTATCGGACGGTGTGCAACTTTTTGATTGAGGTTTTGGTCGTGTGCCGTACGTGATTTGTGATTCGCTTCTCTTATTATTTTAGGAAAACTAATCTAGGATGGGGTGTTTTGTCGTGTGCCGTGCGATGGCTCACGGAGCGGGCTGATCGGACAGTACGTGATTTGTTATTCGTTCCTCGAAATCTTCGTGGAGCGAACTTGGGGTGGTATTATTTGTCAAGCACTGAGGCTGAAGGCCTAATCAGGCAGGGGACGTGTGGGGAGATAACCCCGTTAAAAATCGACTACCTGGGGACCCCACCCCATAAAAAAGGCAAAGCTGAGTTCAGCAATCATTATGAAAGCGCATCAAACAAAACAACTACCCCAGGAGGGTACTTGCTGCTCCGCAGCAGGATAATCCCTCGCCGAGTAGAGCTCGGTCAGTCCCAATTCGTATTCTGGGAGGGACTCTGATCGCTTAAAATTCCATTCGAATTTTTATCCGTCATTTAAGGGCCCAATGAGCCAGTGTCGCTCACTTACCGGTGATGAGGAGTCGCTGGGTTCTATTCCCAGCACATCTGCGGCACCCAAACCTAAAGAACAGACTACTGCTGACCTGCTCTCTGGACATCAAAAAGAGTATGGCTCACGAGATTTGCCCATCAAAGAATGCTGTTACGAAGAAAGCACAGAAAGTGCCAAAGAGGGTACCAACACGTGCACACTTTGTGCAGCCGTCTACCCCGGTTGCCGTCGAGGTGGTGAGTGACTCCTGCGACTCTTATTGCTCGTAAATGTCAAACGCCTCTGAAACGTCGACGAGATCGTCCCGCACGCGCAAGCGAACGCAGACGTCAGGGAGCTGCGAGCCGATCACAACCAGGGCGAAGCCTGCTAAGCCGTTAAGCCTTAGCAAACAACTGTCTGATAGAGGGGAGAATGGCGGAGACTCTGAGCTTGCCAGTCCACCAGCTAAGCAGGCGAAGACACGGGCAACTGCAAAACAGCACCTACTGAAACCAGAGATGTTGGCCAAGACGATGCAATCCCAACCAACGGCGGAACTTAATACCTGCATCAAAGACTGTCTAAGAACAATAGAAGAGGTTACAAACGAATCACGTAATCTCAAAGGGAACTTTGTTCACAGCCTCAAGTTGGCGGCAGTTACAGTGCAAGCTGCGGTGGCTGAGTTAGCCACGCGATCGGCCATTGAGGTCAACGTTGAAAGGCTGGAGAACGAAAATGCTGACTTGAAGGCTCGCCTTATCGGTCTTTCAGCACAGGTTGAGAAGTTGGCAGCGCAGGTCACACTGCTTAATCGCCAGAGTCAACTTATGAGGAGCCCCATTGTAGACTCTTAGATGGAACCTAGTCAGGTCGCTGCAGTGGCCAGACCTTTTCAATCTGACCAGTCGGAGGCCCAGTTTCGGCGTTCTATAGCCATAGAAATTGGAGGCATGGTAGACGCCAAACCAGCCGCTATGGAGAGAAGGTTGCCCCCAGGGAATCCCTTACGTCCGCCACTCGCCGCCGACGCGAGGAGGGCTTTACAAACTGTTGCTAAGACGCAGCCAATTGACGAGCCGCGCTTGGAGTCTAATCCAGCTAATAAAATGGGGACAGGAAAGGGTAAAGGAAAATATAACGGCAAAGGCAAAGCTGTCGCTCCGGTGGTGGAATTACCTCCTGTGTTTCTGCGGCGTCCACGCAAGCTTCACAGGCTTCGCAGGCTCTGCGGGATGCAACAATGACTGAGTCGGTGGCCTGGTCTACTGTGGTGGGGAGGAAGACTAAGAAAGCAAAGCCTGACACGTTAGCGTCAACCACTTCTGTAAAGGGGAAAAAACAGCCAGTAAGACTGCCAAGAGTCCCCGCCACGGCGCCTATTGCAGTCTCGGTTAAAGAGGGATCATCTACCAATATCGGTGAGGTTATGACCGCCGTAAGGCAGCGAATTCGTTTAGCCGATGTTGTTGACACTGTTGGCCAAAAAAGGGCTGTTGATGGTGGTTTGGTGATTACCGTCGCTGGCACCGACTCTTCCAGCAAGGCGGACAGTCTTGCCAACCGAATGCGAGAGGTCCTCGCCGAATTTGATATTAAAACTTCACGCCCAACCGAAAGAGCTGAGGCGAGGATTATCGATCTCGATGATGCCGTCACGCCTGAGGAAGTGGCAGCTGCTATTGCCGAAGTGGGTGGCTGTTCCCCCGAAGATGTAAAAGTGGGTGAAATTCGTCGTCCGCCTACTTCTCTGGGGCACGTTTGGGTCCGTGGCCCCCTGGTGGCGATAAGGAAGCTCGAATCCGTCAAGCGCATGCGCTTAGGTTGGACGATGGTTAGGGTTCAGATTTTGGAGGCACGTCGTATGACGTGCTTCCGTTGCCTCGAGCCCGGGCACGTCCACTGCCATTGCACTAGTGCAGTTGACCGGAGAACCCAGTGCAGTGCTTGCGGGGGAGATCACAAAGCAAGAGAGTGCACGTCGCTAACCATACGATGTCCGCTATGTGCAGATCATGGTCTTCCAGCGGATCATCGGCTGGGGAGTAAGAAATGCGCTCCGCGCAAGAAACAAGGCTCACTTTCCCCCGCCACATCGCAAAGGTCGGCGCAAGCACCACTGGGTGCAGGCCCTGCGGGGGAAATGGACACCTGGACTTCCAAGCCCTAAAAGTACTCCAGTGCAATCTGAACCACTGCCGCAATGCGCAGAATCTTTTTCTGCAGACTATTGCGGAGTGTTCGGTTGCCTTCGCGGTGGTAGCGGAGCCCTACGGCCTTCGGAATCATCCTCGCTGGTCAAGACGCCAGTATCAGCGCACAAGACGCAGACGACAGCCAAGAGCTACGGAGGAGGAAATAGCCAGAAGCTATAGAGTGTACCGGGAGGCGACAATGGATCTTCAACACGCCATTGCAGATGCCAGGTCAAGATCCTGGCGGGAGCTTCTCGAAGGGCTGGACAGGGATCCATGGGGAAGACCTTACAAGTTGGTCATGGCCAAATTACGTCCATGGGTCCCTCCTATCACAGAAACCATGGATCCATATCTACTGGAGAGAGTCGTAATCACGCTTTTTCCAGTAATTAGGGACAGTCCATCACCACTCTTGGCTTCTTCAGACTGGTCTGACGAGTTGGCGGTGACGGAAAGCGAGCTAGACCGAGCCGTGAGACGTTTGGGGGCTCGTAACACAGTACCAGGCCCGGATGGTATCCCCGGTCGCGCTTGGGTTCTGGCTTTGATTGCTCTGGGGAACCGCCTAAGACGGCTGTTCAATAGTTGCCTCCAAGCGGGCGTTTTTCCCTCCGACTGGAAGGATGCTGGATTGGTATTGTTAAAACGGAAGGCAGGGACTCAGAGTCTCCCTCTGCATTCCGTACCGTCCCATTTGCCTGCTCGACGAGGTTTCCATAATATGCGAAAGAATTGTTGCCAAAAGGCTCATCGAACATCTATCACGTGTTGGTCCCGACCTTGCCGACTACCAGTATGGCTTCCGGCAGCAGCGTTCTACTGTGGATGCGATCGTACGCGTCCGCTCTCTGTCGGAACAGATGGTGTCCCGGGGTGGGGTGGTGCTGGCGGTAATTTTGGATATCGTCAATGCCTTTAACTCTCTGCCTTGGGACGCGATTAAAACAGCACTTGTAGTGCCTCCTTACCTACAGTACATCGTCGGGGCCTACCTCCGCAACCGGTACATTCGCTATGTGGGTCGAGACGGTAGCGTTCATCGCAGGGACATTACGTGTGGGGTTCCGCAGGGGTCAGTTTTAGGTCCTTTCTTGTGGAACCTCGCCTACGATGTGGTCCTGCGTGTTGACCTCCCCGTTGGTGTTAATGTCGTTTGCTACGCAGATGACACCCTCGTGTTAGCCGGCGGGGACACCTTCGAAGAAACCATTCAAGTTGCCGAGCTTGGAGTGGCAAAAGTAGTGGCGTCGATCCGTGAGCTGGGCTTAGAGATAGCACCTCATAAAACTGAGGCACTTTGGTTCCACAAACTGCCGAGGAGTAGAGAGCCAGCCAGCTCATTGGTCAGAGTGGGAAATGCGCAAGTCCAGGTGGGTCGATACATTAAGTATCTCGGCCTAACCTTGGACGGTCGGACGGTCGGTGGGGCTTCGAAGAACACTTTGAGCGCCTCGTTCCCCGCGTCGGGAAGGCAGCAGATTGGGCAACAGTCTGTGCAATGCTGGGTGCATTGCACAGACTGTTGCCCAATCTCGGTAGACCTCGAGAAGAAGTTCGCCGCCTCTATGCGGATGTTGTGAGATCGATGGTCCTATATGGGGCACCTGTTTGGTCAAATAAACTGTCAGGCGTCCGACGCTGCAGGACAAAAATCAACAGCCTGCAGCAGAAAATGGCTATCCGTATCGCACGAGTATACCGAACTGTATTCTTTGAGGCGGCAACTCTCCTTGCACGCTTTCCACCGCTGGATATCTTGACATGGACGCAAGGGTTTATAACCGAATCCATGCCATCCGTCAAAGTGGCAATGGCGTGACAGGAATCGTTGTTGTTCGGCTGAGGCGGCAAGAACGGCGACACGCGCTCGATCGGTGGCGTGAGCGGCTGCAACACCCGCAATATATGTGTATGCGCGTTGTGGAAGCCGTCCTACCGCACTTCGAAGGCTGGCTGAATAGAGTAGACCGCATCACTTATAGGCTCACTCAGGTGTTGACCGGGCACGGTTGCTTCGCTGAGTACCTGAACAAGATTGGGCGAGAGGCCACGGCAAATTGCCACCATTGCAGAGGTGGCTTGGATTCTGCACAGCACACGCTCGAGGAGTGCCCGGCATGGGCTTCTGAAAGACAGGTACTAATCGCCAGGATTGGGCGAGATTTGTCTCTACCAGCAGTATTTGGGTCTATGCTGGCAGATTCGCAGAACTGGAGAGAAATGGCGTCCTACTGTGAGGCTGTGATGCTCCAGAAGGAGGCTGCCGAGTGGGATCGTGAGAGGGCTGATCCCGCTAGGAGAAGAAGGCGTCGAGGAGGCAACCGCCTCGACACCTAAACGACGAAACCCCGCCTGCATCGTTTAACGCTGGCGGGAATTTGTGGTCGCGGCGCTCAGAGTGGGGATTCTGCCCGCCTATTGAGGAAGGGGCCCTCAGGGAGGGGGCGCATAGTGGTCACGTGCTGCCTTGCACACTTGCACAGTTAGGTATCGGGGAGACTCCTTTAAAGTCTTCCTAAAGATGTGCCCTAAGAGGCGTTGCACAGAGGGGGTTTTCGGTTCGGTCTTTTGAGAGGTAACGGAACCCCTTTCATGTGCAGACAGTGATCACCGGGGTGGTTTTAGTGAGGTAAAAATCCCACACTCCCCGGGCTTTTCCACATAGCCTGGGCGCCTTTTGAAGGTTTCCCCCGACAAAAAAAAAAAATTACCTGAGATATGTTACCCATCTTTATAGCAGACATAAACTTTTCCCTTTACATCCACAATGCCATCCATGGTTCTCTTTGTATACATTTTTCCCATAAAATCTCGAGGCACCCTGCCAAAATATCAGCCTATAAACCATCCCGTCCTCTCACACAGCCCTACGGTTGTCACCTACATCCGCATGAAACCTCGTTTGGAACTGTTACACTGCAATCTGCAGTGTGGAGCGAGTCGGGGCATGCCTGGCTAATTATCATTCTGTCACGGCTGATTTCAACGTGATGTGCCCAACATTGTGGAAGTAAATTCTGCTACTCCAATTTTGTTCACATAGTGATAGCACAGTATTTTACACGTGACTGTATCTGTGAATTCTGCCACTCAAACAAAAACTTTCTTTGCTTTTGTCGTGGGGTGTGGGATGCGATTTTATTAAGTCGTTATTCACTGTTATAATCCGTATACTAATATTATAAATTCGAAAGTAACTCTCTCTCTGTTTGTTAACTTTTCACGGCTAAATCACTGAACGGATTTCGGTAAAATTTGGAAAGGAGATAGATGGCATTATGGGGAAAGACATAAGGCTACTTTTTGTTTCGGTATCACGTTCTCGTAGGATAATTTCCGACATCCACGCGGGCGAAGCCGTTGGCAAAAGCTAGTAAATCATAAAATTAAAAATAACATGTGTATGTGTAGGATTTTTTGAAAAAAAAAGCGTAAGTACTGGTGTATACTGACGGAGTTACGTTTCCATCATTTACAAAAATTAGTCGGATATTTTTACTATTTTATCATCATATTTCGTATCACATAAACGTACATGGGCACTTATGAGCTCGTTGCGCCCTCTATAGCACAATAAATGTGCTTTTACCGGCTCATCCCCATATTCATGTACAATTTATGATTGAATGGCAGAGACCGAAATAGACCATACGCAAGATGTCGATATGGATGCAATCGCTGAGTTTTTTCAAGACATGTATTAATTTTTGCACTCTGGAAGCAAAGAGGAACTGATCATCGAGACAGTGGGAGGCAGGCTAGTAAGGAAAGAAGATTCGCAGATGCTGGACCTTACAGTGGAAGGGGTTCATCAGGGAACCAAGAAGACCCTGAAGAGAGTCGGGACTATTTCTGTCATATAATTGTAAACCTAGTATTTATTATATAGCTTCTTACTTTAAACAAGGCGATGTGTTTTTTTGTTTTTGTGCTCACACCATAAATTACTACATAACATAAAACAAAACATAACATTACGCCTGTATTCCCAGAAGGGTGAGGCAGAGGTGTACCGATAGTACACCCACATAACAAATTGCTACATATTATTAGTCTATACGCGAGGATTTGTAACTGGCTTTCTGGTGACTATGGTCTCCTTTTAAGTCTGTTTTTATTAGCTTTACGTCCTCCATATCCTTGAAATAACATAACATAACATCACGCCTTGTTTCCCCGAAGGGTTGGGCAGAGGTGTACCTATAGTACACCCACATTTCGCCAGTTATGTTTAAGTCCCATGTAATAGGGGGCGAGCCTATTGCCATCTACCGGGCACAAATGCAGACTTCGGGCTGCTACTGAGAAATTCCAGATAGAAAAACCCAATAACACGTTGCCCGACCTAGGAATCGAACCCAGGACCTCATGCTCAGCAGTAGCGATTGCGACCACTAGACCAACGAGGCAGTTATTGCAATTATTATTATTTTCTTTATCCTTGAAATGAATAAAGAAAATTCTGTAATAGTTCAACTCATAATTTTGAACACTCGTAGAACATAGAACTGTACAAGTATCTTTCGGCGCGTGGCTGAAATCGGAACTAAAGCCGCCATCTGATTTTTGTAATACATTTCACAAAACAATGGCACAAATGTTAACCAACACGCGCCCCCTGTCAACGTCATTTGAGCGTCAGTAAATCCTTTTAGTTTTCTATGGGATAATTTAAACCTACATTATGACTCATTCTATAATTGACTCGCTCATTTATATTGCGGAAAACAACTCAACAATCTACAATATATTTGCACCAAAACAATGAGCAGGTAACCGCAGTTTGCAAAACGCAAGCAGTGTATATCACAAAGGGTACCGCTAAACTTATGGTAACCTGGTCCCGCTGTAAGTACGTTTAATTAATCCTATTGTGGATTTAATACTGTCAATGTATCGGTTTGTTTTGGTACAAATTTTTCATATAACTTCATAAACGATGTTAGAATGTTGCGTTTTTGTTTAGGGTTAGATTTACATACTAGTAGTATGATTAATTTATATTAAGGTAGTTTTTTTTTGTAAGTAAGTTGTAATAAACATAGGTACTTTCCGTTTAATTGAATAGTAACCTATTCAGTTTCTATATGTTTTTGATTTTCATGATTATTACCTAAGTTGGCATGACGCGATAACTGTGTTTAAACGTCAATAGGTACATGAAATCAAAAAGTAAACCACATGAAATCTCATATAAATGTTGTATGTTTAATTTACTAAAAAGACAGAACAAACTAATTCCATGATAATCACACACAATAACAATGAGTAACAACATTCATAGGCATCAGATTTTACGTTCATAATCATAACTTTTTGCACCAGACAGTGATATCCAATGCAATCAAATCCATTTCCAATCTAATTTTGTTCTATTCCCACCGACCCGATTTAGGTAACTTGAAACCTAATGATTACCGTGGTGACCGCTAAAATTACATTGTAGACTATGCGACTGCTTTAAACCGACTGACGGCTGATAAATTTATCTGTGGGTCGATGATCCAATCAAGGGGGATCAGTTGTTGACACGGGGCCGACGATGGGCCTACACCCTGAGTTATTGCAGAGGCCATGGTTCCTTTCTGCGCTATTATTAAAACTAAAGCTTCATTTATCACTGAGATCTTGTGGTTTCATCGAGTTTAGAACGGTTAGGTGTATGAGATTGGTATATTTGGAAAGTAATGGTCACAAGATTCCTAGGATGCCTAGATTGTTTTCAGAATATAATAGTAATGAAGACTAGTTATTTTTAATAATAGGTATGCTTATAAATATATGTAACAAAGAATACTGAAGAAGAAGTTTGTTGAAAAATAAAATGGCACAAACGAAAACTCTTTAAAACTGTAATAACTACGTCAGTGAAGTAAGTTTTTTCTCATCTTAAATTGCAAAGAACGAGGAATAAAAATTCTCGAATAAACTATGTTTTTATTTCATTATCATTCGTCGAAGTGTTTTGTAGATAAATGTAAGTATGTGGGTAGTTGAAAAAAATGTTTCGGGTTACGTATGTGTGGGATTAAGTAAGAAAACAGATAAAGTAAAGGCTATCGCCCACTCTTTCGTCTCTCTATGTAGTTATCTATGGTCTTCGTTTATTTTCGTTTCTTATATATTTCGCATGTATGTATTTATGTATCTATTCGTTAGGATATGTTAATATGGATATATCTGTGTATATATTTTAGTGTAATGTATAGTTATTTCTTGCACCACTGACAGCCCCATTTTATGTCCAGACAAATCACTGGCCATTCTAAGGTTGCCTGGAAGAGATCGCAGAAAGCGATAAGGCCACCCATTGTATGTTTTTAAGTTTGATGTATTTTTTTGTTTCGTTAATTTGTGTTGTACAATAAAGTATATATAAATAAATATTTCAATGTGATTCTGAGTGAGTTCTGATGCTATTTGAATCTTACAATAACAAAGGAATTATCAATATCAATATATTGTATCCTATCCTTAATAGAATATTCTTTTTCTTTTTTCTTTTGGGAATCTTGCAAATAGCTTATACTCGGATACGTATTTCTTAAAAATATGAAATTGAAGATCATTATAAGATTCCGTTGAAAAACAATACGCACCATTGTATTCTCTTGAAGTGTGTTGCTGTACTTATTTTAAAATTTTGGCCAACTTTATTTGTTAACCACCTGCAGAAATAATAAACAATTTCCTATTCTACTCTAAAATATTATTTTTAGTTCAATTAAGCGCGAGTAGGCAATTCAAATATTTTTTTATAGGAAGTAGGTACTGAAAGGGACACGTCGTTCCCATTGCTAATCACAGAACTGTTGTTTAATCGATTTAAAAAGTTTAGCGGAACCGGTACCGTAACCGTAGAAGGGTGGCAATTTTTAACTCATCTAGTACTGTTCGTGTCTCGAATAGGATGGCAAGTCAACTTTTAAATCCCGATATTCGTACGATAGATAGTTAAGATCCCGAAAAAGAGCTGCCTTTCTCTCATGTAAACTAATGTAACTCTGACACCGTTTGTCCGTCCACCCGCCACCATCAACAGGACGTCAACAAGAAACGAGATTATTCGAAACGAGCGTGACATCCCAGGGACAGCTCGCTACTTCGGCTCCGTTATCTCGTTCTCGTTGACGTCCCGTTGACGTGGCGGTAGACAAGTTGCCAAAAACAATTTGAAGAAACTAGAGCTATATATAACGTAACATCACGCCTGTATTTCCCGTTAGACCGAGGTAACCCCATTTTTCGCCAGATATGTTTAAATCCCATTTAGTAGAGATATAATACATAGTATAGAGGTCGACTAATATAGAAGTCAAGTAAACTGATGTTGCTGTTTTTTGAAATTATTTTCTTAAGAAAGTACATCACAATAAATTCATTGTTATTTACACTCAACATAAAATCATTTACACGAGTTAATGTTCACGCATTCTTGATTTCATGTCGAGACTATATTTGGCTAAAATATAATTAATCTCTCCCTTCGTCCTTTTCATTAGTAAACCCTTCACATATTGTAAGGGTATCAAATGTATTATCAGCTCCGACTAGAGGCCTGATACCAATCGGATAGATATTTTTAAACCCGCACAGCCCCTTTACCACTTAAAACCAGTAATAACGGGGTCCGTCGTTAATTTTCTAAGAGATCCGTAATATGTCTTACGTATTTGTTAAGAAATACCTATTTTTGCTGACAAAATTATAAAACTGCACCAAATGAATCGAAATCCTTTGAGTGAAAGTTATACAATGTACATTTTTTCATTTTCATTCTATTCTATAGACATTTATACGTCTGAAGGAATTTTATTTATGTATTATTAGGATCTGCAACAATGACACCGTTACTTTACATTTTGTACATAACAATTTAAAATCAAAGCAAACTAAATTGCTCGGGACTCGCCCGAAGTCTAGATTCCATCTAAAATTTAAAAAATATGTATTGATTGTACTCATAGCACTAGAAACTATTTTTTCTGTTATCAATATTAATATTAATATTTTTGAAAAATACTGACTAGATCACAGTACTTACATAACTTGAATTATTATTTAAAGCCGTTCACTTACTATAGTTGTAATAAAACACTCTGCAAATGACTTTCGAACTTTCACCACACACACTTTTGAATTATAGTGTTAGCGCGCTATTGCGTTTGACAGTGACAGGAACACTGAACGCAATAGTGACACTTGCTACACACTATTCCATAGACTAATTATAGAGTGTTTTCGTGTAACCCTGTGGAATGGGCGCTCGACGTTCAATGTGTAACTTGTCTACCATTTTACACACGCTTACGTCAAGACCTTAGCGTGAACGGAAAACGCTTGGATTTTGTCTAGACCACCTGTTATGATGTCGTAAACACGCCGAGACGAGCCTGCTTATAATTTGTTTATCATACCACGGCATCATTCCACCCGGGTATGCTCCTGAGCATCGGTGAGTCACGTTTTCTTCTGTAACAGCCGTCAAAGGGCGACCACTTCTTTCTTCATCCCATCCCCAAAAGCTAGTCGACCGCGATTCAATTCGTCATACCAAAGATACACGGTTGTCTTAGAAGCGCCTTCATTAATAAATGACATTTGAAGTCTATCGTACGATTCGTCCGGTTTCAGGCGACACTTGAAATCGTAAAAATCATAGCGCGAAAATGTTCCCGGCGCAGATCCATTTCTTAATGAGACACAATTGTTTTAATTTGCTCGCAAACAATGTGGACGGAAATTTTGAAATTGGAAAGTACCTATTTTGACTTACAAATAACCGTATTATCAAAATAGACTGGCCAGTCTCTCATACATAAAAACTTTTTTCTCAATACTTTCTGAGTGGCCTGATATATGATGTATGGATTTGAGTAAATATCTCTTCATGGGCTATGCACAGTATTCCTCAGTGGGATTTCCATTTACTGTTGGATCCAGTAAATGTATTTTGGTGAATTTCCACCGTGGCCAAACAAACTTTTGGACGTTCCAAACATTGTTGTTTCGCCTCTAAGGACCGCACTTTTTTGAAACATAAAAGCTAAAACTTGTAAATAATGGGATTACTCCTCTCCTTTTATAATAGGTTATACTCGTACTAACACGAATTTGTAAGACAACTTTGTATTGTGCTTCACATAAGTTCACATTTGAAAAAAATATCATACCTTTACTCCGTTGGGGAAATAGGTACGTAACACCTACAGTGATATATTAATTCTAGTTTTTTTTCAAATTATACATTTTGTCGCTTTTTGTGCGATCCCTAGACTACGCAATGGATTTTGATGAGGGTAGGATCTTAATTTTTCGGAAGATTTAATGTTTATAACAGGTCAAGCAAGCAGCTATAACAGCTTAAGCTTGCAGGTAAATGAGCTTATCAGAAAACATGATTTATTGATAAAGTACCTATACGTGTTTTTTTGTGTTCCAACCTTATAGGGAAAAACCGAACGTTTAAAAGATTATTTTCATGTCATTAACATTTGTTTGTGAAATTTCCTGGAATGTCAACGTTTTCCATTTTCAAAGATGACACTTTGTGTTTTATTATTATTTATTTTTAATGGTCAAGAAATCAGGGAGTGTAACCTAGAACAAGATAGACAAATAACTCAATATGTAGATAAAAGGCAAACCAAAACCTAATACAATATCCTATTTTCAAGCACAACGGATGAACAATTACGCTAGGCGGGACTATCAGTCTCCAGCGCAGGCAATTAATTACCGTAATAATAATTACACACCTTAATAATTTCCTGTCCAAACAATAATTCAGAATTATTGTGATCCACGTTTGCCAACTGATTTGTTGTTGTTATAAATATCCATCTACGTACGCCGAGCTGACCACACACAAAGCTATATTTTATGATTGATGGCACCATTAACTGTGTGGCTTGCTGAATTTAGGCACAAAACGCTAGCAATAAATTCAAATTTTTTATACTACGCATTTATTATGAGAGAGCAAACATTTTTGACTATTTAGATAGCCGCACGCACTGTAAAACGTCAGAGTGACGTCAAATAAAAGGAAGAGAGAAATAAAACGAAGTCAATTCTGAAATAAGTGGAACACATCTTTCAGTCCCAAGGGATCTATCGGCGTATCGACAGGGGACTTGGCGGCGGATCCCGTTCAGTCAAGTTTATTGGCAGAATTTCAATGCTTTGTCGTCTGCGATGTAATGGCAATTTATAACTGAACGATACGCGCGATTTGGTACGAATTTTCTAAAGGGAAAGGATGAGATCAACATTTCAATAGCAATCTAATCAACATTACCGGTTTGTCTCGGCAAATTGATTGTTGAATGTGAAGATAATAATTTTACGGACGACTAGTCTTACGTAGCTTTTATTTATACGTTTTTTTCACTTAATTACAAAGGAAATATGGTCAGAATTTCAGATCATTAGGCAGATTCGGTTTGAAAATACTCGTATTTCTTTGAAAGGTTTTCGTAAAATTAAAATGTAAATACAGTTCTCTTTCACTGAACAAAAGTCCAAGCTCTCTTTGTTTGAAATGTTTCGTTATATCTGCAATAACACCATGCTTGTTCACTAGAGTTTTCTTAGTTTGTAAAAACAGTCTGATCATTTCTATAGAGCTAAGCAACGTATTTACTTACATCTACATAGTCATTTACTCGATTACAATGTTCATAAACGAACCAATAACTCTATTATGTCGATGGCAAGACGGAAAAATTTCGGCGTATGGGCTCGATCTTTAACTGCCTCGGAGCCAAAGTGAGGTCAATTTATAAATGAGTGGGGGACATCAGTCACGCGGGACGTGGTCGCGGGGCACGAACGCTTGATATATTGCCTCAGTTTCACCTCCTTGACGATTTTTTGAAAACGCTATTCGCAGTAATGGATAGTCGCGGATTCAAAGTAATTTGACGGAAGGCATGGAAGCCCAAGTTCACCAATGATTGCCTTTTAATGGTTTTCAATTTAACTTTTCGGATGCGATGCGAAGTTTGATAACTCAATTTTAAATAAGTATCGACCGCCAGGAAGCATGAAGCGGCTTATAGGTTTGGGCTACTGATTAAATTAATAACACAGCCGCCAACATTCCTTTTTTTATTTTGGTCTTTTTTTTGGGTGGGAAATCATCAAATGACTTCTCCCGCTCTGGGTGGAGCGGGAGGGCGTGTCAGACTTTTACTGACTAAAACCCATCCGTGTTCCTTCAATTGCCAGTGCCAGGGCCACGGTTACTCTTTCGAATTACCCGCGACCCTGAGGTGTCGGCCCTATCGGACCCCGTCATTTCGTGCTGACATGTCATTGAGGCGCGCGGGCCTGGTCCGTACCGGACGGTGGGCTACCCATTGCTCGCCGTCCGCAAGCCCGAGCTTACGGTGGCCGGGAATCTGCAGGCGACTCCCGACGCCCAGGGCGTCTCCTGCGGCGACTAGGGGCGTGAGAGCGCAAGGCTCTCTCCCTCACGGGCTCCACCTCCTCCTTCGCAAGCATTACTGCTTCGCAGAAGGAGGTGACGGCTTTCCATTCCCGCTCGCTCCGTACCATGGCCTGGATCAGGGCCGGACGCTAGAGATCGCCGCCGCCGATCGCCTCCGCGAGGACACTGCGGTGCTCCGCCCAAGCTGGGCAGACCTCCACCGTATGCTGCACCGTGTCCTCTGGGCGATCCACACAATGGTGACACCCGGGCGTTTTCTCCCGCCTTATTCGTAACAGGAACCTCCCGAAACAACCGTGTCCGGTGAGGACCTGTGTCAGGCGGAAGGTGAGGACGCCGTGGCGCCTCTCCAACAACTCCTCAAAGAGGGGACTTACCTCCGCTATTGTGGCGTGCCCAGCACTGGGTTGCGACAATCGCACCCTCCATGTCGCCATGAGATTCCGCCGGAGCTCTGTCCGCTGTACCGTGATTTCTCGCAGCAGCGGAGTTACACCCCGGCCTTTTGCCTCCTCGCGCCACTCCCATATATGCGCGAGGGCTTTTGCCTCCAGATCCCATGGAGCCGCCATCATTCCTAAAACAAAATTTTATAACTGTCTTTTTTTTTAATTAATAACTGTCTTTTTCCCTCACATTTCATACACCCTACTTTCGACCCCAACACATAAAACTACCCTACCACGCATACACAGAAACATGGAAGTAAAAGGCTCAAAAGGCCCCTATTACCGGCTTCGGCACTTTGGGAACAGCCATCGCACCTCTTAGTGTAGATTAAAAACATAAATAGCAGTGCCGCAGGTTTAGCTAACTACGCCTTCTTATCGAGTAACCACGCACAAGAGCACAGCCCGGTACCAACGACACGCGATACCACGATTAAAATACTTTTTGTTCTTTAACACAGGCTTTGTAATTGTTTGCTTACGGTTTTAATGTGGAAAAGGCTTTTATTTAAGAAAGATAGGATGGATTTAAGTAATATTAGGTACATTATAAAACATAGAAGTTATTTTAAGCGTGATTTTATGGTCCCGTCCTTTTGTAAAACAGACGAATCGTTATGTAAGTGAAACGTTTTTGTCGTAACATGACTCATAATATTTACCACGCTTGGATTTTGTATTATGGTATGGTGTTATGTGAGCAAACACAAAGCAATATACAGCCAATTTTTTCCTTAAATTGCCTACCTTATGATTATCCTTTTTGTGGTATTCGTTCAAAGAGAGAACCGTTTCGCTTGTGTTTGTATTGAATAAATCACTTATATGTTTTGTTGCGAAGCTTCACAATTTTAAGAGTTAGTGAGCTTTTCAGTCACTTCGTATAGTCTTTTACTAACAAGACATTACCAAATACTGAACACAAAACAATTCACAAAACACGAAACTCTACCACAATCACAAAGGCGTGAAGTTACGTTAAATATCCCTTTGTTTACTAAGCAACATCAAATGTATTGGCTTTAGATATTCTGTTATACGATATCAGCTGTCACAACCCCTCCTTAGGACTGACGAGGGATAATAACTAGGCGAGTATTAGTAACACTTTTGTATTTATGTACGAGGAATATAATACATGTTAGTTTTGTGTAAGAGATGATAAGATCGACAGTTGAATGAACATTTCGAAGGATAGATATAATTTTCATTGTAATTAATAGATACCTATAGTTAAGCTGATCGGCTATGCTATGGCGTAGGCTTTGTGTAGCAGTTTTATAGCACAGCGCATCTTTTTTTTACCACTGTACTGAAAATGGTTCTTCGATCCGACACATATTTACCTGAGAAGGGATAGCTTTTTTCATGCCCTGTGAATCCTTCCCTTCCTTTTCTAGGGTTCCGAAGTCAACAAGAAATCCTTATAGTTTTGCCATGTCCGTCAGTCCGTCTGTCTGTCTGTCTGGCCACGGTTCAGCTTAAAAACAAAAAAAGCTAAAATTTTGCATTAGTATAAATACAAATAAAATCTTGTTTTTTTTTGAGGATACCTATTTGTTTTCACTTTTTATTTTATTTTGATGTTATAATTTATTTGATGGTTCCAAAATACTCTTATACATCCAGCCAGTGTTTCCATTATTGGGTTAAAGATTCTTTATGTATTCTAAAAGAACATACATTATTCACATATCGAATAAATACTTAACTAAGGTGAGTGTAGTCCAGTGACTAATAGTATTGTTTTTTTTACATGTAGGTAGGTACGATGTCGCATATTATGTGCAAGACTCGCAAATGTCGTTAACTTAATACTTTAGTGTTATAAGTGACGTACTGTTTGAATTTAGCTTAAAATATGTTAAAACAGGATGTGCTCCTCTTTTTTTTTGGGTGGGAACTCATCACATGACTCCCGATTTGGGTGGAGCGGGAGGACGTGTCAAACTTTTACTCACTAAAACGACCCGTGTTCCCGTGTTTCAGTTGCATGTGTCAGGGCCACAGTATCTCTTTCGAATAACCCGCGACTCCGGCAGGCATCGGCCTCATCGGACCCCGTGACTCAGTGCTGACATCTCTTGGAGACGCGAATGGAACACGACGTGCCGTCGACCCGGGGCTGGTCCGTACCGGACAGCAAGCAAGTAATGACTTGCTTGCTGTCCGGTACGCCCACAAGCCTGCGCCTACGGTGGCCAGAAATCTGCTGGTAATTCCCGACGCCCAGGGCGTCTTCAGCTGCGACTAGGGGCGTGAGGACGCAAGGTTCTCTCCCTCACGCGCTCAGCCTTTTCCTTCGCAAGCATTACTGCTCCGCAGAAGGAGGTGAAGGCTTTCCACCCCTTCTCGCTCCGTACCATGGCCTGGACCAGGGCCGTCCGCGAGAGATCGCCGCCACCAATCGCCTCCGTGAGGATGCGGCAGTGCTCCGCCCAAGCTGTGCAGACCTCCACCGTATGCTCCACCGTGTCCTCCGGGCGATCCACACAATGGCGACACCCGGGCGTTTCCTCCCGCAAATGCGAAACAGGAACCTCCCGAAACAACCGTGTCCGGTGAGGACCTGTGTCAGGTGGAAGGTGAGGACGCCATGGCACCTCTCCAACCACTCCTCAAAGGAGGGACTTATCGCCGCTATTGTGGCGTGCTTAGCACTGGGTTTTGCCTCCTCGCACCACTCCCACACGTGCGCGAGGGCTTTTGCCTCCAGATCCCATGGCGGCATCGGGTAAGGAGGCTCCTCACAGGAGACCGTGTGGTATCCCCGGACCAGCCGAATTGCTATGACTCTTTGGGACGCGTTCAACCAGCGGGCAGGTCGGCGCCTCGTTTTCGGTGACCCTAAGATTTCCCTATGCGTTGATCAAAACATTTCCTAAAACTTAATTAATCAAATAATACAGCTCTCTCTTACAAATTATTATTTGAATATTTATGCGCCGTGTCGCGGCAATCCGGCAAGGCTCGCCGCCTCGCAGGAGACCGTGTGACGTAAAACGTTATCGTGGGGAGATAAATGACACCACGAAACCTTGTCAGCATAAAAAGTATATTGTATAACAGAAAGTTGTGAAAAAAGGGTAGGTAGGTTTATTGTCACAAAGTTCCTTAACTTCCTTGGGAGCTGCACAGTTCTCCCCTGGCTCAGCCTGGTGTGACGATGACCGCAGCGGGTGTGCCACGCTGCAGACGCCAGGAAGGTGATGGTCGGCGGATGGTCTCGCCAGACTCGTGGAAGCGAGCTCGACGCGGCCACGTAAAATAAGTACCAGCCGCGGAGCCCGTTGATATCCGGATTATCTGGAGGGTGGAGGCCCGGGTCTCAGCGTCATTTTTGAGTGATGAGCCGGTACTTCGGATGGGTTGAGCCGGAACTTTGGAGTGATGAGCCGGTACTTCGGAATGAGGACCCTGGAAATAGACATCAAGCGTGTCACAAGGCCATCTTGTCATCTCCGCTGATTGTGACACTAAAGCATAAGCAAAGCGAGATGTACTAGTGCGCTATGATGGTGGTGTGTGGTTTTCACAATCAGTACGGAGTTTACAATTGTGTGTGAGAAGCAAGACATGACTTGCACATTTTTATAGGTTGAAAAAGAATACATGATTAACAATATGCCAGGCGCAAAAGAGGCAATTAGGTTACATACTGGAGTTTGAGCTTATGACATATTAATTTAAAACAATAAGGAACAATCAGCAAATTGGCACACGCCCTAAGATGACCTAGATAGGAATTAAAAACGCAAAATATATAAAAGCGACATTGTTCAACACTTACCCAATATGGGGGTTAAGAAAACTCTGATTTTAACAAGGTTGACTAATATGAGTCAATAAAACTGTTACGGCGACAACCGCGGCTGTGGGGACAGACACACGCGTAAAGTCGCGCCACTCCAGAGAGCAGTGACGCGAACGTGAGCCCGTCATGCCAACATAGGACGGTGTGCCTTGAACCGGTGTGTGCGAAGCCCGCCCAGGCTCCAGCCTTGCGGGTCTGCCGCGGGAGGCGATAGGGGTGAGAGAACAAGAGGTTGCCACCAAATGAGTTCGGCTGTGGCGAACCAAGGTCATGCGCGTTGCGTTTAATTGCAACGTCGGCAATTTGGTTTTGGTAAAAAAAAATAAAAAAAATATTTAATACTGCTTCTACGAAGCCTAATTTAATGTTTCATATCAATATTTAATGTATTTAATTAAGTTTGCGTATTAAATACGGAACGTTACAACGTTGCAACCATGCGGTATCCTCGGACCAGCTGGATGGCCATGACCCTTTGGGACGCATTCAACCGTTCAACCGGCGGGCTGGTCAGCGCCTCAAAGAATGCGCCCACACCGGTGCCCTGTAAAGGGCCATGGACCGCAAGGCAACCGCGTAGATCCTCCGGCAGCTTCTGATATCTGCCGGTGGATTATTATGAAGTTGGATATCTTCGTATTTTATATTTTACCTCCCATATTGCGACCGCGGAGGGTGCGTCTTTATTTGGTTGGGGTTTCTTTTGCTGTATTTGGATGGTTTTATGTTAAAGGATAATTGTTTGGTTTTGTTAAGAATTTTTCTAATGAGAACGCAGAAATTGAATGTGTAAAAGTTGACTCATTGGTTTGGTGTGATTGTGTAGTTTGGATGTAGGTGTGTGATAATCATGGTTAAATGGGAGTTTAATTATTTTATTTTGTGCTATTTGTAAATCTGTAATCGTAGATTTGGTGGGGCGTTCCCAAATTTCGATTAGGTCATTTGTGTGTGAGCGAACTAATGATTTGTAAATATTGTCGCAGTTTTGTTTTTGGAATGTTATTAATGTATGCATTGATGCGCCCATTAGCGAGTTTTTTTTTTAAATGTAATTAATAATTTCTTGCCAAATGAGTTTGTTGTCTAATCCACGGCCGTATTCCGAATTGCGCAGTAATCGATTTGAGCGCGCTTACACCCGTTCCGAGTTAGCGTGAGCGCGATAACGATGTCCCGTGAATCGTCATAGGTGACGTCATGATATGCGCCATCTTGCGATAACGCTGATCATGCCCTTTAAAAATATCACTGTGAGCGAATTGTCAGCTGTCATAATCGTGATATCTAAATCGGATCGCTAATTATCGATGTGAGCGCTGTCTGCGATTATGGTCTAACTCGGAGTGCGGCCTAAGTCCGAGGTATTTTTCACAATTACTATATACGATGATTTTTGTGTTGCTTACGTGTAAGGCTGGATGGTCAAGTATTTGTATTTTATTTTTAAATGAGAATATTGAACGACGTTTTTGATGCGTTTATGGTTATTAAGTTGGAGCTACACCAGTTGTATAATATTTCCCAGTCTTTTTGGTCGTCAGCTACAATGGTTTATGTTGTTGTTACCGAAGTAGAAAAGGCAATTGTCATCCGCGTATAAAGCCTAAATATTTATTATTATTTATGTAAATCGCAAATAAGAGGGGAGATACTAGAGATACCTGAGGAACACCCAATTCTATGGGAGATGGAGCACTCATTTCCCATTTTAACCATGTGTATGAGGAGAGAATAATTATACATTTCTCCGCTGATGCCAATGCTTTTTTAGCTTTAATAATATAATTTTTGGAATACCATGTGCAATGTTTTTTTGTCAATATTTGTTTTAATGTTGGTGACTTAATCAATTGTGGCGCACAAAGTGTTTGATTTGGGAATTAATGTCGTGTATGTATGTTTCTAGTCTAGTGTAAATTACTCGTTAAAAAAAAAAGTATCGTTAAAACCGATATGGGTCGATAGTTCTCAGAATCTGTTTTTCAACTACAATGTTAAGTTTGTCGGGATAAATTCATCTCGACTACGGAATCCTTCATTGTGCGTGGTAAAACACGCACTTGGCCGTTTGGCAGAAGGGTCACTGTAGGAAATTTTGTTTTTAGGTGAATGTACAGGTCGATTTGTGGTACCTACTCAGGTAGTATTACTGAATCAATAATGATGACAGGTGTATAGATGAAAACGAATTTTTAAAGAATAAAGGTTCGCACAGAAAGCCCATTGCTCTCATCTCAAAGATTTATTAACAGCCATCAGATTCAAAATAAATATAAAAAGTAGTATCCTTTTTTTATTATTAGCTCATTGATTTAACGACTTGGACAGTCTGGTACTGTAGCGTTTTCCTTTTCTGAGTCAACAGGTTTTGTTTTTAGGAACAGCTAGCTGTCTCTTTATTTCTAAATCTAGTTTTTATGTATATTAGCACGTCCTAAAAGTACCTGTAGGACGTGCTAAATTACATAAAAAAGTACCTACATGCGGCTGCAGCGTACATTCCACATTCCTTTATTCACAACACACTTCCAATCATATTTATAGTCACTACAAACAAATTAACATTAAGTAACGAAATATAAACAACCTCCCATCATATTAAAACTTCTCCCCATTTCAACCAATATCACAAGCATTCAAAGTCAACTTCTTATAAAGTCTGCCGTTTCAAGTCGTTATGAGGTTTTCGCAAAAAAAAATCCCTGTATTATAATTTTACCTTCAAAAGTGCGGCCACGCTAACATGAAAGGTTTACTTCAACACACGTTGTGTAAAAACTTTTCGTTTGGCAAACCCATTAAGACGACGGGGCTATTTGTGAGCTAAACTAAAATATTCATGCATTATAATTCTATGATTTATTTCACATGAAAGAGGAATTTGCTCTAGACGTTTTCGACATTGAGTGTGTACAAAGTTTCTGCTTAGCGAATCACATTTGTACAAGTTGGTGATTCGGGAAGGTCGTTCGTCGAAGGAAATTACTGAATAAATTCGATTGACTTCGGTACTCGACGCGACCTATTGGCGGCTGATCGACGGTTCGCGTGTTCAACGCCTTACAACGATCTTTGGAAATAGTGAATAAGTTTTTTTTATTTAATAAGTGAAACTGGCACACGGCTAGGTAATGCAAAGAACCTTTCGTAAATGTTATAGCTAATACACTGCAGTGTAATTTGCATGTTGTTATCAAATGAATAAAACTGAGGAAATGAAAGTAAACGTTTCTTATTGACTGCTTTTAAACCTGTTGGGTAATGTTTTGCTTTATTTATATTTAATGATGCTAACAGTCCTTCTAATCGTTGCTTGTTGCTAGATGTAAAATGTATACCGTTGTTAAAATAAGGAATTTTTCATACAGCTTACGTTTAGTAAATTAACCTTAAAAAAACTGACAAAACAAATACCTTATGAGCATGGCGACGCATGAATTGTCCATAAAAGCGTAATACCTAAATCATTTGCATTTTGAGCATATTTCCACCATATTACGCTTATATTCGGATTAAGACGGTGTTTATCTAGGTTCCTATATCTTTTTTTACAAAATACTAACCTGAAATGAAATTTAAGCGATTAAACTATTATTAGCATAACACCTATACCATGAACTTTGATTCAGATTTGTCTCGTGTTTTGGTATCGAGTAACCTATATTTTTACGAACTATGCTTTGTTTACGGTCTCGGATAAATTTTATATGATCAAACGAACTTCATAGGCGAAGTTCGATCAATATTATACGAGTCGCTTCATTCGAAAATATATTACAACCAAGTAGTCCTTTTATTCTACAAGATAACCTGCACACTTTAAGAGATTTATGAAAATCGATATAAGTATCGAGTTTTTACAATTAAGTCGATTCTATACTGACCATAACCACACCACTAGTCAAGCTGTCATCATTTAAGAGATAATTAAGACGAATGCAAAACTAACGCCCGATCATGACATATGCCAGTGCAGTCTTTGCACACGCCAAGCCCTATCGCTTCACTAGCATGCAGACCCTCCAGAACAAGTTGCTCCGTAGGATTACAGGCTCCCCCTGGTACGTTCGCAACGAGATTCTTCACGTTGACCTAAAGATTCCCACTATCCGCCAGTTCATGAAACGCATTTCACAGCGTTTCTTCGAGACCGCCGCGAATCACCGCAACCCTCTGGTTGTCAAGGCCGCTAGCTATATTCCCTCCTCCATTAGTCATGTCCGCCGTCCCAAGCATGTCCTCACCGATCCCGATGACCACATAACTCTCATTCAGGAGAGCAGTAGGGCCACCAGTACAGTGCATAAACACAGACCGACATTCCGACCTCGCCGCCGTGGTTCCTCGCGATGATCCCGACGTAACTGTCCCCCCCGACCCTTGCTCGACGAAGTGCCAGCCCGCACCGTAGCTGAGCCTGTAGCTTTAAATTCCCCTGATAATAATAATATAATCCAGATCCAGCCTGTCCCATCATGCTGTCCTCCCGTCAGCGACGCCCTAAGCCGAGGTGCGTACCCCACAGGGGGTGCCCTTAGCGAGCGTTCGCTTAGTAATGTCAGTAGTTTTACGCCCCTGGCTGGAGGCTTTGAGTCCGCTTAAGGCAGCCACAGGATAGTCCGGTTAAGTAGTCACGACCTCTCAAGGTCAACTACGAGATGCCATACATAAAAACCAAATAAAAAAAAGAATGCAAAACTTTATCACCGGGATTGGGTTGGGAGGAAACCTATATCTTCGAATGAAGCGACTCATATAATATTGATCGAACTTCGCTTATGAAGTTCGTTTGATCATATATTATATTTCTTCGCTTCATTCTTCAGATATATTACAACCAAGTAGATGTTCAGAGAAATGTTTTGTGTTTGAAACAAATATACAGATAGAGTAGATAGTTTAAATAATGACTGGATAGCATACATAAATATTCTGCATCTAGCTCAGTATCAAAACATTTCGTATTGTGTTGTATTTACTTTGACTATTGAGATTTTTACATTAAATTATTATTTATTGTGCAACAAAACTTCTTGCCGCTTGATTACGACAAAGTTTCAAGACGCCAGCAATTTTTTTTTCATACTATTCATCACGGTTGTCGTTATCATGGTTTTAGAGGTTGATGAAGCCGATAGTGTGGTCAAAATGAAAATCCAAAGACGGGTGCAAAAAAAGTATTCAATTTAAACGTACTTATGGCTCACTATTTTGGCTAAAATAGTATACACATAGAAGGTAGATTATGCTGTCGCGGACTTTTATTTAGATCTGTTCAAACAATCCCACGAAACAATATCTTCGTAAAAGTCTAATTGTTTAGGCAGCTCACACCAAGATAGCTCTCAGAAGGCAGCATTTTTTCCGACTTACTTGATACTTGTCGTTATATTATGACAAAATCATGCAAAGTCTTCATAAATTGTAGTCTTTGTGTTATTCTGATGCTATATTATTGCAAAGTTTCATCAAAATCCGTTTGGAAGTTTTTGCGTGAAAGAGTAACAAACGTCCATCCATCCATCCTCACAAACTAGCGCGTTTATATTAATAAAGATTCACAGTAGTAAGGATAGTAGGAAGTAGGATAATAATAGAATTTAAGAACACCAACAGCATGTACAGTAAGCGTTTAAAAGTGCATAGGCACGTTAAGAGTCGTATTGCTGTGAACTAGCGGACACACACCACAAAGATCGCAACTACACGAAACAAAAATACGTTTCCGTCGCTTTCATTAGACACGCATCATGCTCGTGACCAGGCCGGTTTAGGGCATTGCTAAAATTCTAATTAATCCAAAATGTGCTGGTAGCAGTAGCCACCAAGCGTTGTACTGAGACGCAGTCGGCTTAGGTTCTGATCTCATAAGATCCAGCGTAGTTTTATTGCCATTTTTTTATTTTGGTTTGCAATAATAACAAAATTAAAAAAGTGCTGCTTTTTATGATTTATGTTATTGCAATAAAGGGTTTAGAATTAAAAAAGCGTTACAAGTGAATGTATTTTACATCAGTATGGATAACAAACAGATACGATTATTTATAATAACTTCTTCAGCCAAATAGGATGTGCAATACTATATCAAGGAACTTAGAAGCAATTTGTTTTATTTTGACATGTGAAATGTTAAAAAAATGTGATAAGTAGATTTATTTCACCATAAACATTAAGCTCCTATCATTAATTTCCAAAAAAAGTGATTATAATAAGTGGTTATCTAGGCCAGTTTGTTTACATTAAGTATTTCACATTTTATTTGGCTTTAGTGAATATAGATTTCATATTGAGGATAGCTTAAGTAATCATTTTCTCTAAGAATCTTGGCTTGAAACGATTATTAGAGAAAATGAAAGGATTAAAACTAAACCTCACGTTTTTAAAATTAAATGATCACGGATATAGCGCAATATACAGGATAAACTATGGCTTGGGTCTAGTATCGTTTGGCAGGAGTTTTGTGGTAAAAAGCTTTGAAGATGGTAGGGGTGGGTTCTCTGATTATAACGCTACCACTCTTATTACAAGGTAATGCGTATTTTTCGAGAAGTTGATAATAAATGTTTCTAACCTCAAATTAGATTACAGCGTAACGAAACGTTAAAATCGGCGATTGACAACCAAATCTGTACTAGTGTATTGTCTGTGGTGTTAAATGTCGTATGTGTAAGACTTGACTAATCTGCTAGATTTTCTCTACAAGGCCTAGAGCTCGAGATATAATATTTTGAGATTCCGGCATTAAAAAGAAATTTCCAACAAACGCTTTACTAGTACGTAACGATTGCCCAAAGTAGAAAAACAAAATTAAAGCAAATAATGAACATACATAAATAGAAATGCCTTCCGAGTCGCTATGAATCAATGGTAGGTACAATACAGCTAATAATCTACTCACATAGATACACACACATGGCTGCGCTCCGCGTCCCTCGCACGCCTTGTTTTGTCCGAGATAGCTATATTCCGGACAAATTTTGCACTCGTCTCGAACTGCGATTACGAGCTTCTGTCTCCGCATCATTAAGGGCCAAAATTGCAACAACATGCATTTCCAAAAAAAAAATGTAAAGTTACTTCCTCTTCATGAAATACTAAACAATACACGTGCTGTTTAATAAATTATAACGTACCTACTGCAAAGTTTCCACTCACACTTCTAAAAAGAGTTTAACCAAAAGAAAACTTTATTAAAAGTCGCTCCGAGTCTTCGCTAGCACTTTGTATTTTATTCACTGTTTTTTTTTACCTTGCGTTGAATCTCAATTACCGGTTCCTGAGAAAATGTGTCGTGCAAACTCAATTAGACTTTCTGTCGTCGTTTTCCTCCATTTAGAAATATCAGAGGCTCGTGGGTACTTATTAAAAGAGTGAAAGTTGAGGATGAATTTGAATGATAACGTTTGTTTTTTGTTTTTATCGCGTTTGTCTTGCTTAATCTACTCAGAGCTCTGATTTCAACAACACTTCCACTAACCGCACTGAAACTAAATTTTGTTTAATAACAAAAGTTTATAGTTATGGGACGTATGTATTCTTTGTGCGGCACATTACCAGTCGAACCATGTACGGGAAAGGGCTCCGTTGTCATAATGAATGCGGTTTAATGTTTATGTATGCAATTTGTTTAGCGTTGCATTCAAATCACTCAAATGTCGCCTGGGTGAATGGGGAAGACAACTGTCGAAATGGCGCTGTCGTAGCTAGTTCCCAAAACAGGATCAAAAGCTTGTTAAGAAAAATGTGTTGTAAAAAAGAAAGAAAATTAGAATCAAACCACCTCACGCCTGTATCGAGATATAGGCGTGAGGTGGTTTTATACAAATTTTGCGAAAATTACTGTTTGGTGAGTTTCTAAATACTCCGAAATTGGAGACCACTATTTTAGCATAGTTCGTGGTTACGTCGGAAACATTTTGAAGTGGTTGTTACGAGGAAATAAGCAATGTTTAAGAATTTAAATTTTGACATTTTTCGTGACAACTATAACTAAATAGTGAAAAAAAATCTAACTAATGAATGAACACGAAATGGAGTGAATGGACGAAATGTCTAATACATTGTAGACAGTAGAGACCTGGCTATGGTCATGCTATCTAAAATTAGCTTTGACAAACCTTCCCCATTAAAAGGGGGATTATTAATTTGTAAAGCAACCTCTGTAGTAGAAACTATTACAATGGGGAAGGCAACTGTCAAAATGGCGCTGTTGTAGCTAGTTCCGAACACAAGCTATAGGCAAATTATTGGTTTGAGTTTTTTTGTACTTTAGTTTACCAAACCTAGAACTATGTACTTTACTTTAACTGTAATAATACTTAAGCTACTTTTGATCCCAGAATAATATGTATAAATAATAAGAAAGCTTTTGGGAGGCACCGCGGTCAGTGTTAGTTTAGGTCGATAAATTTTTCTATTACAACTACATAGGTATGAATGACTTTTATAAAAACAAGAATTTTCTGGACTACCTTTTGATCCTTTGGATTATAATAATATCCTCTCGACCGGTTTCGTAAGCAGGACATGTCATAGACTTTATAGTGCACAAGTGTGTGCACAAACACAGGCGCACTCTTTGTTTTTTTACTATTATGGGCACTACTTGAACTGCTCAGTAAAACACTCGTTTTCGGAATGATCGTTAATTTATTTACAAAACAATAAATTGTACTCGAGCAGATGCATTGACAGATCAATTTTTGATAGATGTTAACTCTGGCACCTACAGACAAGAACTACTTACATCTTATTAACTGATAAGTTGCCTCAGAAATGTGATCAACCAATCAGCGTTTAACACGCTAACGCGTCAGTCGCTTTTGATGTATCGCGGACTCCCACATTTTAATAGTCCGATGAGACGGCAATCCGACACGACCAGGGACAGATCAGGGGCAAGACCGGTTTTACGAGCTTTTCGAGACACGAGGGTCACACTACCAACTTCCAAAACCCGGGCTGGTACTGAGAAATTTGTAATGGGTGTGGCGTCATGATATTCAACCACACTAAGCTTGTATGTATGTGTCCACAGACAAATCTGCTAACCCCCTGGGTTTAGTCCGAGCGATCGAGTGCGCCAGTGTGCGCGTCACGCGCATGTGTGTGTCCGTGCCTACCGCTGCACCTGTCCGGCCGGTTACCGCGCCCCGCGCCGCCGCCGCCGCCTTCCCGCAGCCAACGGCTCCGGGCCAGACGGTCGTGCGCACCGAGCTAGTAATCAACACGCCTTCATCAAGACTTCACGTTTCTCTAATCTCTCCCGCGTTATTCTATTTCATTCGCGAAATAAGTTGATTTACGATTAGTTTACATTGCTAACTTCACAGATTCTCATATTGACCCTTCTGGTGTAAAAATCATTTCTGTGATCTCAAATTAACTTCGTCGCAGCCGTTCCAGAGACCGTTCACACAAAATGGCGGACAAGCGCAGCGAGTTTTGGTATCACTAAAAGTTTGGCGGGAAAGCTCATCACTGCATAAAACCGTGTGATTACGCTTCGGAAAACGCCAGAGCCAATCGCTAATCACGGCGAGCGCTTGCTGCAGTATTTCCAGCCGTTTATTCGTCACAGATCTATATTCTAGAAAACCTTTTCTAGTTGATACTGGTTCCAATCTGTGCGTCTACCCACGCAGCTATTTAAATGAAAAGCGGACACGTGTAAATTACGACCTCAGCGCAGCTAATAATTCTGTTATATCCACGTACGGATATATTAATTTGCAGCTGAATTTAGGTCTACGCAGGTAGTTTAGCTGGAATTTCGTCGTCGCCGATTTGACCAAACCAATTATTGGGTATGATTTTCTTTTACACTACAAACTTTTGGTGGATTGACACAACAGCAGGTTGATCGACGGATATACTAACCTTTCGGTTAGCCAAGCTTTTGCGAAGATGGAGATCCCCAGCGTCTAGGCTGTTACTGGAACTTCTCGGTACCATGAGCTGATGCTAGAATTTCCGACCATCTCACGGCCGTGCGGTGCACCAAGACAGGTACGTCATTCAACCGTACATTTCATAAACACTACGCCCGGACCACCGGTTTACTGCCGGCCACGCCGTTTAGCGCCTGATCGATTAACGATAGCTAAGTCAGAGTTCCAAGCAATGGTTAAGGAAGGGACAGCTCGTTATTCCAGTGGACCTTGTGCGTCTGCCCTACACCTGGTGTCTAAACACGACGACACTTGGAGGCCCTGCGGTGATTACCGCGCTCTGAATGCCAGGACCGTGCCAGATAGGTACCCGGTCCGGCACATCGAGGATTTCTCTCAGCATCTACTGGTGAAAGCATACCAACAAATTCCAGTAAATCCAGCTGATGTCGAGAAGACAGCTATCACGACACCGTTCGGATTATTCGAATTTCCATTCATGTCGTTTGGTTTGAGGAACGCAGCGCCGACATTCCAAGATGGATTGGTACGCGACTTGGACTTCTGTTATCCACACATCGATGACGTATTAATTGCTTCAAGAAGTAAGCAGGAGCATGAAGAACATCTGCAGAGGCTATTTGCTCGCCTCGAGGAATATAAAGTGGTCGTTAACATAGCTAAGTGCAATTTTGGACAACCGTAGGTAACTTTTCTTGGTTATTCGGTTACAGAAAGAGGAGTGCACCCGTTAGAGGAAAAGGTGGAGGCTATTCAGAATTACACACCGCCTCAGACCGATAAATGCTTGAGACGATTTTTAGGGATGCTCAATTTTTACAGACGTTTCTTGAAGAATGCCGCTGAATTATAAGCACCATGCAACGATTTATTGGCAGGCACAAACATGAAAGGATCAAAACTACTTTATTGGACTTCCCAGTTGTTAGAGGTTTTTGAGCGTTGCAAGCGTAGTCTTCAGATGCAGTACTTTTGGTTCACCCATTTGTCGATGCGCAGCTGACACTGAATGTCAATGACAGTGGATGACGTTTGGCAACCCTTAGCTTTTTATTCGAAGAAGATGAGACCGACGCAGCAGAAATACAGCACTTATGACCGTGAACTCCTCGCAATTTACGAGGCCATCAAGCATTTTTGCCACATGGTGGAAGCACGATGCTTCACGGTATACACCGAACATAAGCCGCTGATTAGCGCATTCAAGAAAAAGGACCAACAAGGTTCACCGCAGGGCTATCATGACAAGCGCGAGAACGCTCGATATCTCGATTTCACGAAATTTGTCTACGATTTTGACGTCATCCTTACACCTAACATGACCGCCAAGCTCGAGTAAACTCAAAAAAGGCACTTTGACACTTCTGTATCTCGCGACGAGAAACCGATGTAGCAAGTTATTAAAAACAAATCATTTTTATCACTGCAACATCGGTCGATTTTACGCATGGAATAAGTATGTTCTGTATTGATTTAACGTCCACCTCTTTTAATTTTTGTTTAGTTCCATAAAACCGACTTTTTTACTGTTTTTCTTTGGCATGCTAAAATTAAAATATACAATTAGTGGCACTTATTATAACTCACTAGATAATCCACCACAATTGATAAATCGGCCGAAGGTTACGACAAAGCGAAGGTTGATATTGTAACAATCACCATAAAACACATGATATTGCTTTTACTCACCAACTTTGCGGACTTAACTGGCGATTTTCGTAATTATGTTGCGTAGGCAGGTACAGCCGTAACTCCCTAGATTTCGATAATCACCATAATTGACAAACTCGACTGATTATTACTGCACTTGATGCAGTAATTAATTAATTATTATTAATTACCACTATGTAATAGTGCTTCCCTGCGCCAAACTTTCTCTCGCGGCTGCCGAAAGGAACTTTATTCCAATGTGTATAGTAGGTGCTTTAAAACTAAGTATTTTCATTCAATTCAATTTTGTCAATTCAGTATTTCAATTAAGTTTTTTCATGTTGTCTAATAGAACTAGAACGAAAATAAGTATAATTATGAATTTGTCATGTTATTTTGGATATTCCATATTTTTTTTGTATCATAATTTTGTCTACTCTTCTCGTCGTCAAAATCGAGGACGACAAAATTAGAGAAAATAACGATTTTCTCATGTTGAATTGTCAAAATGCAGGACAACCACGTGGCCACCAACATGCATTGTCTCGGATTGAGGCAGTCACTGCACCACTGGATGTCATGGAGCCCTTGCACAGCGTGATGATCCAGAGCTACAACAGCTTCTGAGGGGTAACCATTCGTTGTTAACGAGTTAGCGATAGTACCAGGTTCAGACGTGAATATTTATTGTGATGTTTCCTTGTCTAAACACAAACCTTTCGTGGCACGGACTTACAGACGCCGTGTGTTCGAGTCGTTGCACAGCCTTAGCCACCCTGGTGCGAAGGCGTCCATCAAGATGGTCAGTGAACGTTTTGGTTGGCCGTCCGAAAGACGTCCGTGCTTGGGTAAGAGAGTGTATTTCGTGACAAAAGTCGAAGATAACAAGGCATACCACATCTCCTCTAGGTAAATTTGACTTACCAGATGTACGTTTCGCGGAGTTTAATGTCGACCTAATAGGACCACTTCCAGTATTCTAATTTCAAATACTGCCTTCCTATCATTGACAGGTATACCAGATGGCCGGAGGTGATTCCACTCCCTGACATGACAGCGGAGACGGTGACGAAAGCGTTCGTATCGGAGTGGATTGCCCGGTATGGTTGCCCTAAGAAGGTAATAACGGACCAAGATAGACAATTCCAGTCACATTTATTTCAAAATTTAGCAAAGACGTATGGAATCCAGTTGGCAAGGACAACAGCGTACCACCCAGCCTGCAACGGTATGATTGAGCGTTTCCATCGCACGCTCAAAGCCGCTTTGATGTCACATGGCACGAAGGATTGGGTGAGTATTCTACCTGTGGTGCTGTTAGGGTTACGGACAGCGTACAAGGAGGATCTCCAATGTTCACCAGCTGAGTTGGTGTATGTAGAGCAGTTACGCGTCCCCGGTGAGTTTTTCACCGCAACAACCAACAAGGTAGACTACCCAGATTTTGTCAGCACATTACGACAAAGAATGTCGGACCTATGCCCGTGTCCAGCATCGGACCATTCACAGCATAAGGTGTTTGAGCACAAGGACTTGCAAACCACGTCGCATGTGTTCATGCGTTGACGCAAGCAGCGCAGCCGCGGATCGCTAGAGCCACCTTACAGTGGCCCACACAAGGTCATCACAAGGAGTCCCAAGACGTTCTCAATAGCAAGCCTGTCAAAGTATCAATTGACAGGGTAAAACCAGCCTATGCATGCCGTGATAGCGTAGAGAGTGAGACACCGAGCCGTGAGACACAAGATACGCGCCCATTTCGTACCACTCGTTCAGGGCGAACTGTAAGGTTTCCCGAACGATACAATTAGGGCGGCCCTTTTATTCGTAAGGGGGTCCTGTGGCATTATGATATTCAAGCACACTAAGCTTGTATTTATGCGTCCACAGACAAATCTGCTAACCCCCTGGGTTTAGTCGGATTATTATTATTATTAGAGGATTATTATTAAATTATTATTATTTATTTATTACTTGTCACTACATCTTCTTTTAGATGTAGTGACAAGTAATAAATATCTGGCAATCAAGTGGGTAACTTAATTGATCGAACCCTCTTGATTGCCAGATATTTATTACTTCCTACTTTGTTTAAACTGTTGCATGTACCTACTGCAATCTGTTTTTATATTATAAATATAGATAATTAAATGATTAAATAACGAGTACTTGTAAACAGTAACGTGCTCTTTTCATTGCTAGGCTATGTTACAGCTGTTTTAAGGAGTAACAGTGCCGATCCCCTCTTATGTAATATTACTACAATTTTATTTTTGTAAACTACATTTTTACATTGTTTAGTACGGATAAAAGCGCGCGAGCGCATCAAGGAACATATTTACTTGGAGCGCATTCGAGTGTGTATGTTCGTGTGTGAGGGTGTGTGTGTGCTGTGTGAGCGTGTATGTATATTTCAGTTTAAGTAGTTACTCTGAACTTTTGTAACTATACCTGTTGTCTAAAACAAAGCAAATATTTAATTATAAATTGAATAAACAAAGGAACAAATGGCTTTATGCGAAAACTTGAAATTTTCCTATACGATTATAGATTATATTTTCCTATTCCATTTTTTATGTTCTTTTTTTGTGTGTAATGAAAAAATATAAATTTAGTATATTTTTTTAGGAAATTCCACGTTTTCCAGCAACGTACAGACTAAACCTAAAATGTAAAGAAAGTACTCCAAAAAAAACAGGGTGACAGTGAAATCGCGCAACCTAAAAAAATATATGCTTTCTTGTTGTTGAAAAGAAATGGTTGTTTTCTTTTTATAACCTACGAAGAATTTTAACGCACGGTTGAGAATCATTTACTGAAAAATCATTGTAATTGTCCCTGCTAACCCATTATAATATCATGACAGCTTTGTGCTTTGAGCAAAGTGAAACAAAACTAGGGACACTATATCAATTAGGAACGTCACAAATAAATACTTCACATACCAGATCGATTCCACTTAACAGCGATCCATTGACGAGAGCTGCTATTTTTAATAAAGCATTCCTTTTTATCCCTTGAACAATAAAATATTCAAAAACTTATGTTTTAATTGAATTTTCAGTGAACTAGGTCACTTATCGATGAGTGAAAGTCTAGACTTCCCTTTAAAACGACTATGTCGTTAATAACAAATACCGCCTCTTTGAAACTCCGTCAGTAAAATATTTATGAAACAGTCTCGAAAAACTTGCAGCTTTTCAAATCAAATCAAATATTTTAATTTACATAAACCTACATGGGCACTTATGAAACGTCAGAAGCTAGGTGCACGGAAAATTGGACGTTTCCTATGGAGAAGAGCAGGCAAAAAACTCCACGGTTACTATATAAAAATAAATTGGTTTTAACAACAATGTTAATCGGCGTGGAGGGACAGTGGAGGCCGTGGTGGAAGCCTGTCAACTAGTACCAGGTATTAATTAAACAGAAAATGTCCTACAAACCTACAGTCTACAATGTTTCATTCACAAAATATAAATAAAATCATAAATTATAAAATAGACTGTCCATCGCTAAGTTTTGTAACCGACTATGGCAACTTTTTATAAAAGCGGATACTATTTTATTAGAATTGACTTACTAGTTTTAGTTAATCTTAATTTGGGGAGCACAATTTCATTTTTACTACGTGTATTTAGTGCGTGTATTTATACATATTATGGAAACCAATGACGTATTTACCTTTGGAGGCGTTACCCGCGCTAAATATTTATTAAATCTTTATGCACATGTACAGGATTTTTTGCTTGTGCATGAAGTTTTAATAAATAAAAATATAAATTGGCAAGATAAAAGCAAGGCAATTGCCTGACTTGAAACTGTTTTGCTGCTGCATGTTGCACATTGGGCATTGTTGTAGCAGGCATATTACTGGTGCTTGATTTGTCTTTTTTATTTAAGTAATGATGTAGTATTTTGGATATTTTAATTTAATTTTTTGTTTCTGACAAAATCTCATTATATAATTTAATTCATTTGACTGTTTAATTATTATTTTTATTTTTGCTTTGTGTTTTGGACATAAATTGATTTGATATGAAATGTATCTATTGTTTATCAGTTATATATTAACGTCATTTCATGAACTATTATCGTGAATTCATCTATTTTTTATTTTTAGTTAGATATGTTTAACGTTTTAAAATAAAAATAAAAATTGTGTTAATTTATATCAAGTGCCTTAGTTATGCTAACACTGGTCTATAAAAGAAAGCTCATAAAAATCATGCATTTTAGAAAATTAGAGAAATAATGCATTTTTTGTAATTCATGAAAGTGATTTCTTTTCAACTATGACTTAATTTGTTTTATTTTAAACGATGTTTTTTTTTTTTAAAGTTGAGTTGTTCATTATGAATCATTATTGATATTGTAACATTGTTTGTGTACATCTTGAACAGATATTATAGGTTAATTTAATAGTCATTGTTTAACTATATTATTATTATTTTTCAAAGACTTGTTGGGGATTAAAATAAATACAACGATTTGGTGCTGTGAAAAGATCTTCTCAGGTGTTTTCATCTAAATGTTCCTGGCACACACGTGCATGTGCTAGAATATAATGATTATGGTGTATGAGCAATTGCACTCTTCAACTTTTGGGTACTCGAAGACGAGTATTGTTTGTACAATTGTACACCATAAAAGCATTTGATGTGTTCGGGGTTCAGCAGTCATTCCCAGGAAGACGAAACGATAGGTTTTCCACTGCAGGCGCAACTTCACTTGCAGGCGCATCTTCCACAGCAGGCTTATCTTCCACGGCAGGCAGCGTTAGCCTTCTTTATCGAACTCTTGTCCAACCACCATGGCAATTATGTTCCCTGTAATCGAATGAAATCTGAAAGGAAATTAAAAAAAAAAAACGTGAATACCGTAACTCTACCATAACAAATGTCCATGTTCATCACACAAACAATTGCCCCTACCAGGAGTCGAACATGGAATCCTTGTCCCAGAAGGCAGTCTTACTACCGCTGAGCCAACAGGGTCGTCAAAAAGTGTTAAATGTATTCAGTATGACTGCGGCTCATTAATATTACACTTAAAAAAGGACTTACCTCACGAGGAATCAGGGCTTGAATTACGTTTTTAACTCTATGATGATGGGCGTTCTGGAGATCAAAACGGTTACAAAGTAAACATAGTCTGTGGCGTGGTTGAAACATTGTTCAGAACAAAACAAACTAGAAACTCAACACAAAATGTACGAGTAGCACTGCGCCAGTCCAAATGAAAAGCAACGTCAACGGGTGATGCAGATAAAAAAGGCCAAGTGACGTCCAGGAGTGACTTTAAACTGTTGTGCGAAATGAGTGGTGCACGTGCAGGTATAGAAGCGTAAGAGAGACAGACTTATACATAATCTAAATGTGCGCAAGCTGACGAGTTTTTCGCTGAAGGACACAGACGCTGGAAGAGAATTCCACACTTTGGACGTGCACGTAATAAATGTGGAGGAGAAGCACTTACTACGTGTAGTCGCTATATCGACCAAGTGCGGATGGTACCCTGCAGTACGTTTGGTAGTCCGGTAGTGAAAAGGAGATGGTGGGATCAGGTCGTGGATTTCCTTGGCACACTCTTCGAATTACAGTCTGTAGAAGGCAGACAAGCAAGCAACATTACGCCGCTGAGCCAGGCTGTGAAACCTAGCCCCCAGCACCATTTAGCCTTTTTGCTCTGCGTTCCACCGAGTCAAGTGCAGAAAGCTGGTACTCCATAAATACTCCATACAGGAATAGACCTGAGCTTTGTTTACATCCGATTTCTGGACGAGCGAGATCCCATAATAATGGAATCACAGTAACAGAATATTTTTTGTACGTAAAGTTTTGAATAAAAATAATAGTACTTAAAATCATCAGAAAAATCTAAAAAACTTTTTAGCTCTGGCTTTTTAACCGGTATTTAAAATTAATAAAAAATTCGAGAAATCGTTTGAAAGTACCTACTCCTCATCTGAAAAACAACAACAAGAATAACGTAGAATTGTGAGAATACGAGAATCCGGTGTTGTCAGCGTTGTAGGGCTTGAAGGTTGGCTTCCACTGTCTACGCCTAAGCCGAGATAGACCAACGCTGCTAAAATGGCTTTGCAATAGGTCACGAGCTGTCCACGACGTTCCAGCCAGTCGGGTGGGCCGAAATTTGGCTTGTGTTAAACAGTCGTCGTTAATCTATGAATAAAATATTTCATAGACTCTCAGACCAAAGATAAAAGCATAAATCGAGCGAGCAAAAATAATTACTTAATGGGATCAGACAAAACAAAAATTATGAAATTGACAAATACATACTTATCTTCGAAAAAATATATAGATAAACGTAGAAGTAGTAAAAATTTTAGTGGTTTCCTTTCAAATATAGAAATTGAATATACTATTCTGTCAAGAAAGTACCGGGAAAAGATCAATAGTACTCAAAATGTTAGTTTTTCATCCAATTTTTTTTTCTCCTTCAAAGCATGCTCCTTCAGAAACGATGCAACGAATATTCCAATCATAAAAATATTTTTTAAGCGCTTTTACCGGAATTGAGTTCAGTCCTCCCACGAATTCTACTATAGGTCTTGTACCGAAAGAAAACGAGTGCCACGAAGTGGTAATTTGAGTGTAGGAAAAAGAATGAAGTCCACGGAGACATATCTGGTGATATATCTCCGCTCGGTCCACCACCGAGCGGTTATGGTGCTTGCTCGATATAATGAATAATCCAATCATCAAAACATTTGAAATAACTCGACGCTCGACTCTCGCCGCGGACGGACGTGTTTGTGCGCTCTCCCGCTCCAGTGTTGTGTTTCGTGTTATTATTCGTCGCTGCCACGTGACGTCATCGTAGTCGCCCCGACTACTCCGATTTAAAATCAAATCAAGAAATTGATTTGATTTTAACCAATCAAAAAGTGCTTTTTTCAAGGCAATCTCTTTTCTTTATCAGTCATTCGTGAGTAGCTTCACTAGGCCCCTTCTGGGTAAAACCACAGTTTCGTGGTCCTCGGTTGAAACCTTACGGTGTCAACGAAGCCGAGTGGGGTGTTGACCCAATTCACACCCGCCGAACCCCTTCAGGGCGAGGCAGTTAGTTGGACGGGTCCCAGATAACCGGCCTTGGGGGATCTCCTAGTCGGCTCTGGTGACAGTTTTGCTTTCCAGCTACTCACCTAGTGTCTTTAGGGTGTGTCTACACCCTTCGCGCTAGACTGGTCAGGGCCCCGTTCGCACAATAAGACTGGCGACGGGTTACAAGCTTAGGGCTCACCAATAGGTACATACCTCCCTGTCTACACCCGACAGGGAGGGAACTCATCCCCGGGCCAATCCACCCGGGGAGTTAGGTATAGGGTTTAGGCTACGTAGGGAAATTTCTCTTTCCACCATTCCTTCCCTAATATGGTTCCCGCTCCGATCATGGAGGACGCCGTCCTCTTGGCGTTCCTCAAAGAGGTCCTATTAAAGGACCCCGAGTTTTTGGCGAAATATGGCGCCAAAATAAGCCAAGTTTCCAGTCCCACTCCGTCTCAAGGCGCACTCGCTAACTTCAGCGACGCGCTTGAGAGCCCGCTATCGCCACCTGCATGCGAACAAAGCATTCCGCCCTTTGTTCCGCACAACAATGTTCCGGCTAATATCTCTGCCCCCATTGTTTCACCCTCTATTGTACCGGCAGATAATACTCCGGCCGCTAATCCGGCCCCTATTGTCTCGCCCGCCTTTGTTCCGGCCGCCATTGTCACGGCCGCCATTGTTCCGGCCGCCATTGTCTCAGAGACAACGCAGCTGCGCGCCGCAGCAATAAACACGACTCGCCCGGAGAGCATGGACACGTCAGTCCCACTCTCCGAGGATGAAGCCCGCACCTCCTCCTCCGGCGACGATGACTTCCAAGTAGTCGTTAAAGGAGGCAAGAGGAAGGCTAAATCCTCCGCCCCCGCTGGCCCGGTCACCAAGGCCCAGAAAAAAACAGGACGACTTATCGTCCAGCTCCACTGCCGCCCCTAGTCCGCGGGCCAGTCGCCCCGCCAGCCCTATGGCTTGCCCACCCGCTCCTACCGCGAGGAAGCAGAAGCCCTCTCCCCCGATATACGTCCAGGAAAAGTCCAAATGGACTGAAATCTCTAAAATGTGTGTTGATCGCAAGATCAACTATACTAACGCCCGATCCACCCTCCAGGGGATCAAAGTTACGGTCCCCACGTCTGCGGACTTTAGGGACCTCTCCCGCGCCCTACGTGAAAGGAACTACTCCTTTCACACTTACTCCCTTCCGGAGGAAACCCCTACACGCGTCGTTATTAGGCGCGTTCCACAGGAAATCTCCACAGAGGAGATTAAGAGCGACCTTGTCTCACAAGGCATACCAGTTTCCGCCGTCCATCGCTTACATAAAGCGAGACAGGGCCTAGTCTACGACATGGTCCTGGTCATCTGTGACCCCACAGACGGTCACCACCCGATTTTTAAAGTTAAGTCGGTGTGTTCGCTCTCAGGCATCTCAATAGAGAAGCCTTACAGAGCTCAATTAATTGGACAGTGTCATCGCTGCCAATTATATGGTCACTCGCAGTCCAACTGCTATGCCACCCCTAGATGCGACAAGTGTCTAGGAGAGCATGGCACCGCCGACTGTACCCGCCCAAAAGATAGGGAACTATGTTTAGAGCCTCCCAGCTGTGTACTCTGCGGCCAATCGGGACACCCGGCAAATTACCGGGGCTGTCCTAAGGCCCCGAAGTCCTCCTCTCCTAAACTCGCGAAACGCGCGAGCGACCGCCAGCACAGGGAAAGCCCCTGGGGAAAGCCTCCTTCCGCGCTGATGCCGGAGCGGCTCAGTCCGCAGAGGCCGTCTCCCTTTTTTTTTTTTTTTTTTTTTGTTCCCGGGGTGGAAAATCCTCATGGATGTCCTCCGCCCTGGGGCGGGCGGAGGGGTCTGTCAGACTCTTACTGACTAAAAACCACCCCGGTGTTCCATCTCACACCTACGCCGGGGTCGCGGGAACACATTATTCTTCCACAACCCCGGCTGGTGCTGGCCTGCCTCGGCGGGCCTCCTCGTGTTGGGAGGGGGAGTGAGGTGTTAGACTCCCCCCGCAACGTCTAAGAGGGGCGCGCGTGGAACACTACGCGCCGCCACCTCGGGTCCTGATGTATGGGGGGTGGTGGACGTCCCCGAGTCCGCCGTCCCTGGACCCATTTAGAGGGGCTGGAAGAGGGCGTTGCTCGCCCTCAGCCTACGACCAACCCCTTGCCCCTTGCGACGGGTCTGATGAATGGCCCCGTCGCCTACCATTTTTCGGCCGCAGAGGATAGGGAGAGCGGCCAACGACATACCGTCACTCCTCCTCCCCTGCGGCCCCACCGCGTCAGCCATCGTACGGTGGCGACCCCGTTAAGGCCGCGGAAGGTAGGGAGAGCGGCGCACCGCAATACCGGCACTCCTCTCTCGCCGCGGCCCCACCATAGTTGCGATGTCGCCCAACAACACCGCAACCTTGGCCGCTACGTCGTCGGCTTGTCTACTAAAGCCCTGACGAGCGGCCCCTCCTCGGGTTCCTCTTAGCTTCACCGTGGGGTCCAAACCACGGCTACTGAGCCCCCCCGCCTCGTCAATGCGGGAACCCATTGGGGGGGAGAGGCCGTCTCCCTTTTTTTTTTTTTTTTGTTCCCGGGGTGGAAAATCCTCATGGATGTCCTCCGCCCTAGGGCGGGCGGAGGGGTCTGTCAGACTCTTACTGACAAAAAACCACCCCGGTGTTCCATCTCACACCTACGCCGAGGTCGCGGGAACACATTATTCTTCCACAACCCCGGCTGGTGCCGGCCCGCTTGCGCGGGCCCCGTCTCGGGCGGGGGGAGCGAGGTGTACTCCCCCCGCAACGTCTGTGGTCGGCGCGCGAGGAACACTACACGCGCCGCCGTCTCGGGTCCTGATGTTGGGGGGCGACGGATGTAGAGGCCGTCTCCCTGGGCTAACCTAAATCACCTGAAGGCTCCCGCAGCTTCGGTGCCCTCTATCCCCGCGCAACCAGCGCAACCCGCTCAACTTCCAGCGCTGATGGCTTCCGCCATCCCAGCGCCTTTGGTAGCCCCCGCGGCCCCTACGGCCTCTCCAGCGAAACCTCAGGGAACCCAGGGCCGAAACAGCGCCCAAATTATACTTAGTACATACGCGGCTCTCTTCACCACCGCCGCGGACAAAATGGCGGAAGAAATCGTTGCTGCAAACGGCAACGCACTCCGCCTTATGGAAATCCTCAGCGCGTATCCCGAGATCGCGCAAGTTCTACACTCACTCAAATATTAATTCTCAATGGATAATACGAGAGTAAACAGTAACAAACCCCGATCCCTTAAATTAGGCTTCTTCAACGCAAATGGCGTTTCAGGTCAACGCGATGAGATCGCCGCTTTCCTCCGCGACCATCAGCTTGACATCCTCCTCATACAGGAAACCTTTCTAAAACCGCATCACCGAAACCCGAATATTGCCAACTATAAACTAGTTCGCAATGACAGGTCTCGATGTCACAAGGGTGGCACACTCATATACTTTAGGAAATCTTTGTATTGTATCCCTATAGACCCACCTCCTCTCTTCTCCCATCTGGAGACCTCTATCTGTCGGCTCGGCATGACTGGTCATCAACCGATCACCATCATCTCTGCTTATATTCCACCAGACAATGGTCCGGAGGATCCCATCCCGCTCCAAAAGGACTTCACTGCCCTCTTCGGTATGAGTGACTCCGTCATCTTGGCGGGGGATCTTAATGCCAAGCACCCGGCGTGGAATAGTAGCACAACTTCAACCAGAGGTAGGTTAGTTTTCAAGTTAGGCGAATCCCTTAACTTTGACGTCATCGCTCCAATGAGCCCGACTCACTTCCCAGGTAATCCTAATCACCTTCCCGATGTTCTCGATGTAGCGCTGCTCAAGAATGTGAACCTCCGTTTGCAATCGATTGAGACGTTCCACGAGCTAAACTCTGACCACCGCCCTGTAGTCATGCATCTTGCACCCTACTCGGGCCCGATCGACCCCAACCGCCCCCCTCAGACCCAGACGATAACCGATTGGAGGAAAGTAAGCGAAAGACTGAAATCCACCACGTCGCCTCACTTAGACACCATCCCCGATCACTTAGTGTCAGTCGCCGACACGACGGCCGCAATCGACTCGTTTACAGAGCACGTACCATCCGTATTGACGGATTGTTCACGGGAAGTTCCGGTGATGGAAGACCATCGCTGGAAACTACCTGCTGACGTACGTGACCTGATAACCGAGAAGAACGCGGCCATCCGTGCCTACGACTCCTTCCCTTGTGACGCGAACAAAGCCCACATGCGCCATTTACAGCGTGCTGTAAAGAAACGCATAAGGGAGGTTCGCTCTGAGGGCTGGAACAAGATGCTCAGCGAACTCTAGCCCACTCATCAAGCCTTCTGGCAATTACAGAGGAAATTGCGTTCCTCAGAAGAGGTCTCTATGCCTCCTCTCATCCGCCCCGACAATAGTGTCGCTTTCGACAGTCCCGATAAGGCTGAATGTCTTGCCGACAGCCTAGAGTCCCAATGTTCTCCCAGCTCCCAACCAGTAGACCAAGCTCACCTGAACAAGGTAGATGCTGAAGTCGAACGAAGAGCCTCCCTCCCTCCCGTCGAAGACCCTGATGATCCTCTGCCTCCCGTCACTCCAGACGAAGTGCACGACATCATTAAAGGGCTCCACGCTCGTAAGGCCCCCGGTTCGGATGGTATTACCAATAAGGTATACAAACTCCTTCCTGCCCCGCTAATAATGCTTATGACCGCCATCTTCAATGGCGCCTTGAGCAACAACATCTTCCCACAAGCATGGAAAGAAGCCACCGTCATCGGTATCCCAAAGCCAGGCAAGCCAAAGTCTGAGCCCTCCAGCTACCGCCCTATTAGTTTACTCAATGTTCTCGGTAAAATCTACGAGAGGCTTATTTATAAGCGTCTCAAAGACTACGCCGAAGCAAAGAGCCTCATTCCCAACGAGCAGTTTGGTTTCCGTAGCCAACACGCGGGCACCCAACAGGTCCACCGTATAGTAGAGCACTTATGCGCTGGTCTGCAGCGTAACGCGACGACGGGTGTGCTATTCTTCGACATAGCGAAAGCATTCGACAAAGTCTGGCACAACGGCTTGATATACAAGCTCTACCAACTAGGAGTGCCAGATCGTCTCGTGCTCATCTTACGAGACTTTTTGTCGAACCGGACCTTTCGCTATCGGGTCGAGGGAGCACTCTCGTCCCCTCATCCTATTCGCGCCGGTGTCCCTCAGGGTTCCGTACTATCTCCTCTCGCCTTCACGCTGTTCACTAGCGATATCCCAAAAAGTAAAAAGGCTCAGTTGGCTCTCTTCGCCGACGACACTGCCGTTTACTATACCGGTCACTGTCCCAACGCTATAGCTCGTACACTCCAAACCTCCGCAAACGTCTTAGGCGCTTGGTTCCGGAAATGGAGAATCGAGGTCAACCCCGATAAGAGTCAGGCGGTTCTCTTCTCGAGACGACGTCGACTCCCTCCCCCACTTCCCAGCCCGATCACTATGTACGGCAAGCCAATCCCTTGGGAGAAGCAAGCCAAATACCTAGGCATGATCCTCGATGAGAACCTTACCTTTAAGGCTCATATTAAGGCGGTTCGCGCGCGCGCCTCCTTCGCTCTTAGCAGGCTGCAATTCGTACTGACAGCCCGTAGTAAACTGTCCCTCAAATGCAAGCTCCGCATCTATACCGCAGTCATCCGTCCCATCATGACCTATGCCTGCGTTGTATTTGCGCACGCTCACCCACGTCATCTCCATAAGATGCAGACCCTCCAAAACCGTTTCCTCAGAAGGGTCACGGGTGCCCCCTTCTATGTCCGTAATATCGATCTTCACGTCGACCTCAAAATGCCCACCATAAAACAGTTTATGAAACGCTTATCAAAGCGTTTCTTCGACTGCGGCATCAAACATTCTAACCCCCTGATTACAGCGGCCGCCCGCTACACTCCCTCTCGCATTAGCAGTATTCGCCGACCAAGGCATACTTTAATCGACCCCGACGACGCCACTACCCTCCTCCAGGAGAGTAGTAAGGCCACTAGCACGCTACATAAGCCCAAAACCCGATCGCCGTCCTACCGCCCTCGCCGCCGAGGCCCGCCGCGACGCCCAAATCGACGCCCCTCCCGACCCTTGCTCGAGCCAGCCCGCACCGCTGAGCCTGTAGCTTTAAATTCGTCCATAAATAATACCAATCCTGATCCAGCTAGTCATTTGCTGCCCTCTTCCAGCGACGCCCTAAGCCGAGGTTCGTACCCCACAGGGGGTGCCCTTAGCGTTGTCGCTTAGTTTTAGTTAGTATATAAGTTTAAGTCCTGGCTAGAGGCCTTAATTTATTAGGGAATCCACAGGCAAGTCCGCTTAAGCAGACGACAACCGCATAGGTTGACCTGCGAGATGCCAAACAAACAAACAAACAAAAAAAATCAAAACATTTTTTAAACGCTTTTTCCGGTATGAGTTCAGTTCTCACAGCGAATTCTCTTTTATGTCGGTTTCAGTTCAGTTGGAAGGCGCCACTCCGAAGCTTGTTAACTAGTTTGCATGTCAAACTCGTAAACCAACGTCTCGTCACCAGTAACAATGCGTTTCATGAACGTTGGGTTATTACGGAATTGACCCGTTCTATCATGTCCTCAGTGACTCTTATGCGATTGAGTTTTTGGAGAAAATTCAGGTCTTTTGGGACTAGCCGAGCAGCAACATGTTTCATACTCAAATGATTATTAAAAAAAATTTATGAATCGCTCGTGAGACACAGAAATTTCAGCGGCAATCTCTATCAAACTTGAATGAGGATTTTCAATCACTATTTCCTTCACTTTTACGATGTCAACTTCAGTTGAAGACGTTGATGGCCTACCAGAGCGAGGCAAATCTTCCATGACATCTCTTTTGAACGCTTTGTACCACTCATAAGTACGTGTTTTTGATAAAGTTACGACGGACACGAAATTCTATTCGCGATGCAAAATTCAAGACAAACTCTTTGTTCGAAGTTTTTGTCTATTATGAAATTCGCAATACACACTAGATTTACTCGAACTAAAAACAGCACTGTATTAAATCTAAATCAGATGCAACTCAAACTCCGCGCTAAAATGGAAATCAGTTGTCCCAATCTAACAACAAAAAAACAAAAAGAAATTGGATTTGGAACCATAAACAACTCATCCATTCCCGATACTTTTTTGACAGAATGTTTATCCATCATTGCTTGAAGAAAGTTTTGAGAGAAAACAATGACAAATTTGCGTTAAAATCGAATTTTAAAATACAGGATAAAAAAATACAGGCAATCTGCCCATGCAGGTTGCAATATAAATAAATAAGGTTTAATTGTTTCAGACAAAGTTGTGGCAGCTACATTCATGGATTACGCCTTACGCTGTTTTTGGGTGCACTAATGTTCGTGTATGACGCATCTATTTATAATACTATATATAATATAGTTAAATGAGTGTCTGTTATTTTTTTCACCTGATCAAAAAGCCTAACCTAACCTAACCTTCCTCATGTATAAATAACAGTTCTAAAAATGATAAATCTTTATTAATTAGCAGGAGTCTGCCGAACGCCCGTTTGCATGGACACTTGAGCGTGTTTTACGAGCCGGATAACCTCCAAAAACTTTTTCTCTAGTCCTTAGCTTTTATAATGATCCCGTTTGCATTTCGTAATGATTATTCAATATTGTTTATAGTCTTGAAAATAACTTATTTCTTGCGGTACGTACTTGTTTTCATCTTTATTTACGAAACCACTTGCACTACTCGACACCATTTTTGTTGTTTTGTAGCAGGGCCACAGTAGTAGAACTAGTAAACAGAACTAGTTGTATCAATTGGCCTAGGAATTATGATTACGTCGTTTGAATCATCAATTTGGGTTTCAAGGACTTTTAAATAAAGCCTAGGCGTTTTTTATAACGCCGACGCATAAATGCAAACGGACGGCACCGTATGTTTATTGAAGAATTTTGCAATCTGCCTGCGACATTTATAAGTAATGTCTGATTAAATTAATAGATAATAATAATTTCAGTGAAAATTGTTCAACCAAAACTGCTAACAATCTTCGAAAGCAAAATATTCAAAGAATGGCCATCAAAAAAGATGAGAGAGAAGCTTTTTAAAAATGCAAAAAACACTCTGTGAAAAGATGAGACGGTGATGAAGCGATACGTACATTCAGTTAGCCGGTCTGTAATTATGTTGAAGAGGGTAGACCATTTTACTGGGAAATTAAACGAAAACACTCCGCCCCTGCCGTTCGCTTCCTGAACATTTGCTACAGAAAAATAGAATAAAATGCATAAGCATTCTATATTCTTCGAGTGTTTTTTTCTTTAATAATGTCGGCGTGTACCAAATTTTAATGTGAGGTTTGTTAGCGATATTAATAGAATTCTGTATTTTGTAATCGTATAGAAGAACTTTTAAGACTTGATGTTGGAAATAATTTAGTAAAATTAATTAGTAAAAAACACGGACAAAATACATTTGGACTAAGAATTTAAATAAGAAAACGGTTTATTTTTATTTAATCTGCATTATTAAGTTTTTAAAAAAGTGTATGATATCACGATTTACTATAAAATGACAAGGGCAAGGAAAGTGCTATTAACTTCCAAAGTTTCAAGCCACAAAGACAACCGATGGAATCGCCTCTTTCTAAACACGTTATCAAGATTAGTTCAATATTCAGTACTTACCAAAGTTACAGTGCAGGATCTCCGACAGGATTTTGCGTAAAAGCCCAACAAAGCTTCAACTGACGCACTTTAGTACTTGGATTACGTAACATTTCCCGTTTCATACGAACAAATAGTACATTTTGTCGGATTTTATACATTTATCCCTCTTAGTAATGTTTTTGCAGCTCTCGTGGTCTCACGAGCTTACTTGCATGGAGCATTAATAAATTCCTTTGACAGTCGCGAATTTGAAAATTATGCTAACTACGCCCAGTGGTTTCTTCCTAATCCCATTTCAATGTTAAAATTATCTGCTGAGCTGCATGAAATTAACATGGTGGCTATTATAGCACTGAAGAAGCTGTATTTATTGGGTTAGGTCAGAGAGGTTGTAAAATTCGACTGTGAGAGAATTTTCTAAAGCAATCTGCTTTTGAAAATTAGCTATAGGAATGTCAGAATGTTTTGCTTTCGAGTTTATTTTGGATATTACTGACATCGGTGAAGGAAAATATCGAGTGGAAACCTGGGCTTAAAGTCTGAAATCACGAACCCGTCTTGAGCAAGCGTGGTGATCAATGCACGTGCTTTATTTGTATGAGAAGAGACCTTTGCTTTGCAGTGGAACAATAGTAGGCTGCTATTATAAAACAATGCCATGCAATTTTTATACGTATTACGTTGGGTTACAAGCAGCAATTAACTTAAATATAATAAACCAATTAAGTCTTAACTGACTAAAGACTACAATAACTGTCTGATATAAATAGACGCTGAAACCGATTAAAATTTTATAACTTCAAACTTAATAACATTTTAGTCTTAAATTATTAAAATGAAAATGAGCAAGAAGCTTAACAAGCAGACACGTTAAGCCAATTTTAAGGTTTGGGTAAACAAGTCTCAATGTTTAATTAAAAATGAAAACAAAATTAAAAAGTCTACAGACATTTTATACGAGCTCGGTGCGGCAATTTTAAGTGAATATCAGTGAGAGATATTTAAAACTGTGTAATCCCTCGATTACAGTTAGATACTTAAAGTAGTAACGTATGGCCAAGATTATGTCTGAAAAGAGAACACATCAATTTTTTTAAACATAATTTAATGTTGTTTTATTTAAACGTGTTTTTTTTATAAACCAATAAAAAAAGAAATATCGTTTATCACCATTTATCAGTAAACAATATTCCAATGACATACTTTTTTAGACTGCCTCGTTGGTCTAGTGTTCGCAATCGCAACTGCTGAGCATGAGGTCCTGGGTTCGATCCCCAGGTCGGGCAACGTGTTATTGGGATTTTCTATCTGGAATTTCTCAGTAGCAGCCCGAAGTCTGGATTTGTGCCCGGTAGATGGCAATAGGCTCGCCCCCTATTACATGGGACTTAAACATAACTGGCGAAATGTGGGTGTACTATAGGTACACCTCTGCCCAACCCTTCGGGGAAACAAGGCGTGATGTTATGTTTATGTTACTTTTAGGTTGGTATCAAAATGAATTAGGATTGAGAATTTACTATAGAATATAAGTTAAACAATTGCGCAGATTTCTTGAGACAATAAAAAGAAGGCACGAAAACGAAATTACCCAAGTCCAGCAGTCCACTGATTAAACTGTAGAAATAAGGCTTGGTGCACAACGTAGGGATTGAATGGAGTGAAAATGCACGGAAGGACGGCGCGGCTCGAAGCGGACATTTTCACAAACTTTGTGACAGTCCCCTCTTCGGAAATACGCCGTGAATGTGACGTGATTGACACAATAATACAGGCTCAAAACATATTTTTAGATAAAAATAAAAAATAAATGTAAAATTGATTTCTTTAGGAAACTACGAAAAAAAGAAGAAGGATCTCAAGTCAATGTATGACCACGCATAACTTTTACAGTCGTTCGATTTTAATAATTATTTTTTGATTGGAAAGGGAATACTTTGAAGTTAGTCCCGTTTAACATTGAAATACAAAATCCACGCCTAACTATAGAAAAATAGGGGTTGATTGATTTACCACCAACATATTTCTTACTTGTGAATCGATTGTGTTGATACTTAGTACACGGATGTGGGTCTGATGATGGTTCAAACCTGGAGTTGATCTGATGATAAAGGAGAAAGAGACTCCTCGACAGTTTACAGAAGCAACATCGTGTTTGGGCTTATTTCATTCATCTTGGTGAGCACTTTATACCTAGCCAGGAAATTAATGTCTTCGAAGGTCTGATAATGGAGACTGAAGGCCGTTGAGTGAAGTTCCAACTATTAGTCGAGAGATCATACTCAAAAAAATTAAAAGTTTAGTTATTAACAAAAGAGCGAGCTTTGATGGCATATCGCCAATATGTAGTACCTATAGCTTGAGAGAGAGACTTTTGACAAGTGTTAAAGGCACAACACATTATTGTGTCGAGTTGTGTCGTGACGCGGGATACACCAATCAAACTAATCTGTTCAGGATTACGTCAAATCAAAACGAGTTTTGATTGGCTAACACTGCGTCAGAAGTCGTCACGACACGACACGACACGACACAACACAGTAATGTGAATTTGGTCTTAGTCAGTTCAGAGTTAATGACCTAGGTGACTACTTGGGTCCAAAGTTAAGGAGTATTATTGGCACCCAATATCCTTAAGTGATATACCAATGGATAGTGCGTTTTAAGAGAAACATTCGTTACTCAAATGAATTTGGATTAGACGGCAATCCAACAAGACTTGAAGATCAGAAAAATAAAATAAAATACAATTAAATACTCCGTTGCAAAAAAAAAATCGGCCATTTATATTCTTCTAAGAAAATTGAAAACCTTCTATTATTTTAGTGGCTTTATCTATTGAAAACTATGTTGCTGGCATCTAATGGGTTGGAGCATAATTATGCTGGGATGAAGGTGACAAATCAATCAATTACACTTTTTTCAAATGCTGTAATCAATGTTATTTAATGATGCGTGAGAAAATAAGAATCAAATTGTTTACATCTGTAGCCGAAAAGTAGTTGTACAATACACCTTTTAAGGGAATTGAAGCGGAGGTAATGATTTTTTGGGTTAATTACAAGTTACTGTTTATTAATTAGTGAACTTATAAACAGAATTAAATGTTGGTGTTTAACGTCATATTTAGAACGATTTACCGCCGAATAATCTAATCATTCACACAAGTCGTAGTAACAATCCTCCTTCTGAACAAGATCTTTTCATTGAAATATATCTTAGCGGCATTGAGAGTTTTGGCAGGTTTAACATTATGTCCGAACGACTCTTAAAAATATTGATCTTAAAACGGCATACGAGTTTAAAAGGCCACGTTTTAAAGACTGGCAGGCTTAAGAGATGACGTTAGAAAGACACAGGTACCTACATATACATAGGTACCTACTACGCTTTGGAAACTAGCTTCATTTTTCTGACCGACCGACCTTGACAATTCAAAAGTGCCTGTAATTGGTTTATTTGAAATAAATGCTTTGAGTTGAGTTGAGTTGAGTTGGTAAACCTAAAGAAAACTAAAATTTTAGTTCGTATTTACTAAGGAAACTCAACGAAGATCAATCCAGCTCCTGGTAATTTTAGTTGACGCCACTATGTTTGTTTGGCTCAGACTAAAAATTAGTTATTTTCATGAATGTAGGAGCTTAGTTAGACTAAAAGGTTTATTTTTTGCTTTTCAGTGTTTTGGTAACAACGCACGATTTTAAAAAAGCTTCTTGCACTGCTTCGAATGTTGAACTATGGAAAAACATTTAACTGTATATTTTATAAGAGATAGTATTGCTTACCGATTTTGTCGCCAAAAATGAAAATACAGACTAAAGGTTGTTAGAGTTAAAATAAAACAGATTTACTTTCAAAACTTTAAAATTGGTCGACGACTAAATAATTATGTGAACACTCCTTATCTTACTTTTCCATGACCGAAAGTATGTATCAGAAAAAAGAGATAGAAGAGCGATTCGTCTTTTTCTTGAAACAGCTGTACGTAAAGTTTGTAATTATCGTTTTACTGTTGTTTAATTTGTTGTGATATAAACAAATGATTGCGTTTTTTTTTTGGGGAAATTAATTATTCAACAAAGTTGGCAGAATGTAGGTTCACCAATAGACGTGTATGCCTATGTGCTGCTGGGGAGTTTGTTGCGCCACTTCTTCTTCCCAGCTAAAGCACTAGGAAGTGGTGAAGGGCGGGCGTTTTGGGGGACTGTCTTATGTAATTTTGACGTTCGAAAAGTGCTGATTCTCAGCCTAATTTGAATAAATGACTTTTGATTTTGATTTTGATTTATCCCTTCCGGAATTATAGACATGTTGATACGTTATTTTTAAATTAATAATGTACTGAATGGATTTGGCCACAATTAAAACTCAGACGTTTAATTATGTCATTACTTAATGGAGTAAATTATTAACACATAAAAGTTGAACGTAATGGTATGGTAAATGCATCATTTAAATTTAATATAAACCAATCCGTTTTTTTTTGCATATCCTGTAATTCGTAAGTAATAATAAAATGAAATCAAAATAAAATTTATGATTACATTATAATTAATGTTTTTTTTTTTTTTTAATAAGATGCGCTTTCAAGCGATTTGACGCTGCCTTTAATACCGTTGTGTGATGTAGGATTATCAAACCACTTTCCTTCCCTTCGACGAAACTAAAATTCGCGCACTTACAAACTCGTTTAGCTATCTTTTGTTTTAGTCCTTTTTAGGGTTCCTTCACCCTTACGGTAGTAGGTAGGCTGCTAAAAGTTTCCATTACCTACTGTATCTGCACTTTCTATCACAGAGCTACATCTTTTTAATCGGAATCGGTAACCAGTTTTACAAAAAAAACACGAATTAGTTTGACTCCTACCCTAACATAAAATCACGACTCTATTTCCCGAAAGGTTAGCAGAGCAGTCAAGCAGAGCTGAACCCATAATACCTATACCTAATATTTGCAAGTTATAGGGGCCGAGCCTGTCGCCATCATCCTGGCACAAATCCCGACTTCAGGCTTCTATCGTTTTTTTTAAACGTCCGTGTTATCACCCTGCTTAGAAAAGGCATAGGAAAGGCTTTTTTGTTACTGGTAAAAAAAAAAAGTTATTAATTAAAACTAGGTTCAGAATCAGCAGTTTTTAACATCAAAATTACATAAGACAGGCCCCAAAACACACGTCCTTCACTACTTCCTAGTGCTTTAGCTGGGAAGAAGAAGTGGCGCAAAAAACTCCCCAGCAGCACAGCTGTCTGTTCAGTTATAAGAACTTGGTTCTTCAGAATAGTAAGTATGTCAGCTAGCTCACGTCAATACACCAACAAAAACATTGAAACTATACTCAAGCAGAATTATATACCAAAAACTTTAATAGAACTTAATACCTTAATGAAAGCCTTCAGGCATAAAGGGCGTCGCCCGGGTGTCACCATTATGTGGATCGCCCGGAGGACACGGTGGAGCATACGGTGGAGGCCTGCCCAGCTTCGGCGGTGATAGAATAGTATGCCTTTGAACAAAGGTTGGATTTCACTTTTGCTTATTAAAAGGCAAATTTTGCAAAGACGAGGGAAGCTTGTTATAAAAAGTAATACCTACCAAACAATCCCAACAAATGAGTTATGAACCTTATAAAGTGAAAGGGGGGAGCACATAGTTTGTCCTTATTTCTCGTGTTATTTTTATAAATATCACAGATTTTTGTGTACAAGTGTATATTTTACCTAATATTTAGGATGTTGGCGAAGATGAAAACCAATACCAAAGTGTGAATACCAATTTCTTAAAAAAACTCCCTCGAGGAACTCTAGCACCTAGCTGATAAATTCCTCGAACAGCTTGTTTTTGTAGAACAAATATATTTTGAATATCAGCGGCTTGGCCCCACAGCAGAATGCCGTAGGACATAACGTATATATAACGTGTATATAATATGTATATCATAAAAAGTCTAAGCCTTGTTCTTTCTCCACCTTTTTATACAGAACCCTTATCGCCCTAGTCATTTTTTAGTCGACCGCTTCTTAATATAGTTCGAGTAGAAACCCCTTTTTTATTTCACATTTAATATAGTTTAAGCAAAAACCAAGAATGATGTTTTAATTAAAACTGAGTTTACATTTCAACAAAAACTTGGTAGACAGAAGGCTTTAGTGGTCATGAATCAGGTGTTTCATTATAATATTAGGTTAAGAGATGTGGTTCAATTGGTAAGGGATGAGCGATCACTCTTTTTGATGTCACATTATTACAACGAACTGAGAATGGCCTCTGTTTATTTTGTAACTCGGGTGATATAATTTTGAGTTTTTCTGTTAGTTAGTTTCTAAAAGTCGTTTGAATTGTCTGAAAACTAGTTACAGTTAAATATTATAATATAGGTATATTTAAACATGCAATTTACATAAATATTATAACAATATAGGATATATTATAAATCATGTTTTTTGACAATATCCATAAATTGTTAGCAAACATTAAACTTAAAACTATGTTAGGACATGTTAATTACGCACATAAAAATGGCAATTGAAGTTAAACAGACCAGTGTGTATAGTGTGTTATGTCATCGCATTGGTCTTTCACACCTCAAGCAATAATTCAAGCTTTCTTCTGTTGCCTCGTATCGGCACAAAGCTTAGATTAGCAATATTTGTATTATCTTCTCTTCTTTTATTGTTATCTCTTTTCTTTTTTACTTCTCTAATTTTTCTCTTCTATTAGTACAGAAGGTGATGTCCCTGAAAAGCCATCGTGGCTTTATGTATGAGGTATTTTAAGGGGCGGTCGTAAAATTAATGTCCAGTGAGGGCAGTTTGGTCAGACCGGCGGCCTAAGGTGTACCGTTGGTTGGTACAGACGTTTGCAATTTTTTGATGGTTCCGTTTATGTCCAGGAACATTAGCTTATAAAAATAAATAAACGTAATACATATAATTTAACAAACGAAAAAAAAACAATTGCTCTACAAAGCCGAATCGGGTGCTCGCCAATATGTTTCTAGTTATATCCTATATTAAAAACTGCAGCTAGTTCAGGCAACAACGGAAACAAATAGTTGTGTGAACGTTAAAAAACGAATATTGTTTTGTATACGTGATGGGCCGCAACAAATTGATTCGTATTTTAATATTGTGGATACGTTTGTTACACACAGTATATTTTGAATTGAACAACTAGTGTCGGAATATGACGTGTAGAACTAAAATGAAGCTGTACGGGCGATGAGATCCTACATCAAGCTTTAGAATGGGAATCACAAACAGGTATGAGTGACTGATTTATTTTTAAACAAAGCCGTCGATTATCTAAAACTTGATGTGCCATACGGCCGGAATATTTAAGATGAGTAATCTCATTCACCCTGAACACCCTAATCCTGTAGTGGACACCGCGTGTCGGCAAGCGTAGTGCGGGAAGCCCTTCAGCTAGATGGTCTTAAGAAAGTGGGTTTCAATGACTGAATGTGGAAGGCGGAGGACAGGGTATTGTGGCGCAGTCTCGAATAGCCCTATATCTGGCAGTGGACTGCGATAGGCTGAGTTGATTGACCTTTACGTAACAAACATAACAATCCGAAGGGTTTTAAAGGAAACTTCTAATCCATTGCTCCATATGTTTGGAAGAAATCGTCTGCTGAACAACGAAAATGATGCAATGCTTCAGCATAATGCAGAGCTTCTATTCTTGCAACAAACGCTAATGAGTCAGCAAACAGTGCTTTTTCTGTGATTAATCTGAACATTCTACGAACACTAGACCATTGAACAGTAATGGCAATTAAATGGATAGATTTTAAACATGAATAGACACGATTCCATCTAGTTTTTGACGCAGATTCCAATTTCGCTGATTCTTGGAATTTAAACCAACTTTTTCAGTGTTACTGTAGGTTCTACATAATTTTATTTTTATACCTTCGAAAAACCGCTTATTTTTATTCTGTTTTTGGCCCATCTTTTCGAAGTTCGCAGTTGAATGCGCATGAAACATTTGTTCTCTACTCTTTCACCATGTTACTGCCTCGTAGCTCTAGAGGTCTCAAGCGCTACTGCTGGACACGATACCCTTCCTTCGATTACCAGGTGGAGCAAGAAATTTTCTTGGTGACCCATTAACCGGTCACCAAGAAAATTTCTTTTAGAAAAAACCCAATAACCTCACTTCGGTTTTTTCTGATGATTGTGAGCCTTAGCTCACCCCTATTACACGAGACTAAAACATAACTAGCGAAATGTGGGTGTACTTATGACGCACCTCTGCTTAACCTCTCAAGAAAAACAGGTCCGATGTTATGTAATGTTCATTATCTGTTGTTCAGGAAAGCCCACGCCCTGGCTTACTGTACTACACATTTACTAACTATACGATAATTAGGTTTTCATTCCCTTTCCTCACTTAGTTAAGCTGTCAGAAAATAGGGGTCCAGCGTTATAAATTAAAAGAAAACCATTGGAAGGCCGCCTTCCACTTTATGAAGCGGGTACGTTCATTTAAAAACTTCATTATAACTTCACGGCCGGCTTACCCCGGTAACACTGTACGTTTTCATGTTCCTTATTTTTCGTTTTTTTTTTTGTATATACTACAGTAGCTAGGTTAGATCATTTTCAATTAGAATTATTGTTTTTTTTTGCTTAACTGTTTCACCATTACGTGTTCATTACAAAATAAAATGAAAAAAATAACCAGATTTTTTGAACTTACCTACATTTATTTCAATACCTACCTATTTTATGGTGTTCTAAAGTTTAAAAGATGCACCTTACAATTGTTCTTAGTAAACAACACTTAACGAACGTTTGTAGGTATAATAAGTGTAGCAGGAAAACATAAATATAAAGAAATTTAAAATCTGAAGTTCATAAATAAAAGTCGCGAAGTACTCAACAAAAAAGTTTCCCATGTGAAGATAGAAGATCGCTTGAAAAGATACGAGCCGTCAACATTACATCCTTATGATTGATCCCAACGCAGATTTAATATTAAACTCAAAGTCTGCGACAAACGGGGAAACAATTTCCTTCTGCAAAAGTTCTTAGTGAAGTCTCAAACAAAACGCTGAATACAAAATTTGTTATTATTCATATGAACATAAAGGGGAATTCGATATGCGCGTAACGTCTATGCGGTCCCACTCATCTTTATTTGTTTTAGATTACTTTGGGTTCGTCTAAGTTGGGGTGGGCGGACCGTGAACATACGCGGACTTTTAAGCGATTTGCCAAAAACAAACTTACGTGGCGATGCTGAAAAATATAATCACCAAGTTTTTCAATTCGAATTTGTTGCTGCGAACAAGTTTTATCTGTTTTAGGCATGAAGAAATTCTCTTAAGCAAAGAAAATAACAACATAAAAGTATGGAAGTGCTCTTCTTAATATTGTTCTTGGAGTTTATATTGGTATAGTCAATATTGTGTGTTTTATACAATACTAATGTCTTTCTTGTGAATTGAGTTTCTGTTGAGATAAGTAATGTTATCGCTTGCATAATTTCTGCACTTTGTACAGTTGTATTACAGATAACTACATTGATTTGCCAACAAAATAACAATATGAATAGAGCAATAAAAATTGACGTGTGTGATACTCGTAAGCTTTGTTACCTTCCCTTTATAATAAAGTATACAATGTGCTAATTCCAATCATATTTATCATTACAAAAACCAGCACCCACATAAAAATATTCCCACTGTAATAAATATATTAAGTATCTTGCTATTTGCGTGAAAATCATATAATATGATTTCAAAGATGCCGCCATTTCGTTTTTGAATATTTCATAGGCCGCCGCCGGGGTTCCGGTGATGACGGCAAAAGACCTATAATAACTATTGCCTGAAAATATGTTAATAACGAGCATTTGCCCGCGGCTTCGCCAGCGTTTACAACGGAATATATTCCATGATGAAAAGTACTACTGGAATTAAAAGCAACCCATGTGTAAATCCAGGTTATAAACTATCAGCATACATCCAGGCATACAGACAAGCCCACAAAAATTCTAAAAACTTTAGCAATTACCTGTTTTCAATATTCAATGTATGTTTCGTTTTTCGTTACTATTTTATCATAATTATGTATAGTATCCTATTTTTAGAAGATAACACATTTAATAGATATGAAGAAAAACCTAGCACAAAGCTAGTGTCCGTCGCTAGCAACAAGAACTAAGAGATAGATTTTATAGTAGTTTCATGAAAATGTTATGGCAGAAATAACTTTTGTTTGAAAAAATAAATTTACCATCATACAAAGAGGGTAGCTAGTTGTGTACGAGATATGCAAAAAATAGAAATATTACTTTTTTATTACCTGATTGGAGTCAATGAAAAAACGTCATAGTTAGTACCTACTCGTATATTTAATTATAATAATTAATTTTTGGCAACACCTACGTCAACACGTCACAAAATTTGTTAAAATTATTTTCAATTACTTATATTCATTTTAGAAACAGTTTTTATATTTTCTCAGTACCCCTACAAGCCTGAAGTCCAAAAACCAGTATAAAAAGTAAAATAAACCAGAATAACATAGAATTTCATTCCATAAGGTATCGAATTGGAGGTGACATCTGTCATGTCACCTCGAAACGTAAATAATGTAAATAATGAATAAGTACGAAAAATAATAAAAAGTTTACGAGATCAGCCGCACGTCAAGCACGCCCACCACCTCCGGACTCTTCGCCCAGCTCCGCATCGCCGCCGCTGGTATCCAGCCCCAGTGAGTGCTGTGACGACACCTGCCGCGGTAGTTGCGTCGAGCTCGAGCGACGAGTATTTTTCCCCGCCGACGTCGCCAACACCTGTTCGTCGGCAGGGGAGAGGCCGGCCACCGAGGAGCTTGGGACTTAGGGGCCATCCAGACCCGAGCCGGGTCCTCGCTGCCGGTGGTTGTGTGCAGCGCATGAGATGGACTCAGTCTATGAATGAGAACGTCATGCGCGCATATTATAGGTCTACAGAGGGGGGAACTCACCTCACTGCGTACCGTGATAGGATGCTGTCTCTTTTTCAGGAACTAGAACCAACCGTCAGCGTCTCGGCCCAACGACTGTCTGATCAGGTGCGGGTCATCCAACGCAATCATAGGTTGGACGATGCCGCACTTGATAGGCTGCGCTCAGAGATACTGAGCAACCTTATCGTCTCGACTCCGGCACAAACCGCGGTACAAGCGTCAACCATTGATCTACCGCGGTCCTATCATGGTGTTGAAGAAGAAGATGATTGTTGGTGTTGAAGGGTTACCACAGTAAGTAGCCAATGCAACGATTGAGGAGCTCACTGGAGGATGCGTTTCGCGAGTATAGATCCACTCCAACCGAACTTAGACCGCGATTACCACGCCTACCTATGCACAAAAAAAATAGGGCGCTGGTGTGTGCCCTGGACTCGCAACTTAAGAATGTGTTCGAGAGCAGCGAGGATCTCGTTGATACACACTCGATCCTGTATTGCGCGGCTTTTGCGGCATGTCGTTTAGCTAACGTCAAGTTTCCAAACTGTGTCGGAGCTGCTCGACCGAAACCATCCGTACCAGCCTGGCAATGCAGGAACGAGCGTCGTATCGATGAAGCCAGGGTACTCATAGGCAAACTATACTGTTTCAGGGAGGGCAATACAAGACCACGAGTGATGTGCTTTGTGAGGCGGGCATTTTCGGGGACTGAAATAAACCCTCGAGAATACATGTCACGTGTCACAGAGCGCATCGACTTCCTGAAGCAGAAAGTTTGTGCATGGGCGAGCCGTATTCGGCGGTATAAGCGGCGGGTTGATCGATACACGCAGAATCGCATGTTCCAGAGCGATGAAAGGTATATAGAGCTTGGGAGCGACCTGAACAAAATTTGACAGACGTGTGCCGCACAGATAATGCCGCCACAAGTGCATTCTGGCGCAGCATCTGGTCAGTACCCGTCTGTCACATTGAGGCTGACTGGATGCAGGATGTCGAGCGAGTGTGTGAAACTATACCAGAAATGGAAACAGTCCTAATTACGCCATCAGACGTTGCCAGAGTCCGTTACCGAACTGGAAATCGCCAGGGCCGGATGGATTGCACAACTTTTGGTTGAAATGGCTAATTAGTTCGCACACTAGCCTGGCATCTCAGTTCCAGTCAGCCTTAGAGTCTGGGTCGCTACCGCAGTTTCTATCAACAGGCGTTACCCACCTGCTCCATAAGTCAGGTAGTCCCACGGAACCCAAGAATTATAGACCGATCACGTGTTTGTCGACGATCTATAAACTTCTTACATCCATTTTGAGAGCGAAAATACACACATTGACAGTAACTGTAACGGGAGGTACTAAGGAGCTACTCCTCATCGACATGGCCATTAGCCAACAGGTTCGTCGCTCCCGCAAGGTACTGTCGACATGCTGGATAGATTATAAGAAGGCCTACGACTCGGTGCCACATACATGGCTTGTGAGGGTGCTGCAGTTGTACAAGATAGATGCAACTCTACGCACCTTCCTTAAGTCCTGTATGGGGCAATGGAGAACGGTCCTTCGCCATCCGGGGTGTCAACAGATCCCGGGGAATGACGAGCCTGTCTGGATTAAACGGGGAATATTTCAGGGCGACAGTTTGAGTTCACTTTGGTTCTGCTTAGCTCTGAATCCTCTAAGCACACTGCTGGAGGATTCAGGTCTAGGCTATCGGTTGAAGAGAGGTGGTCAGGTCATATCTCCCTTCTTTTCATGGATGACTTGAAAATCTTTGCCCCCAACAAATTGCAACTGATGGAGTTACTAAAGGTCACTGAAACATTCAGTAGCGCCATCAGGATGAACTTTGGTGCTGACAAATGTGCAATCATGCATGTTAAGCGAGGTGAGATTATTGAATCCGAAGGTATTCAACTTCGGATTCCATAATCTCAACGGATTCCATACACCTTAGATCCCTCTCTTCATCCGAAAGCTATAAGTATTTGGGTATGTCGGAAGCGTTAGGCATCAACGTTATTAACATGAAGCAATCGTTGAAGGAACGCTTCTTTGGCCGCTTGAAGAAGGTATTAATTAGTCTTCTTTCGGGCGGAAACAAGGTGCGCACCTTCAACGGTTGGGTCATGCCGATTTTGATGTACTCTTTCGGCATACTCAAATGGACCCAAACCGAACTCGACGCACTGGATAGGCGGGTCCGTGCACTTCTGACCGCAAATCGGATACATCACCCACGATCATCGGTGATGAGACTGTAAATCCCGCGAAAGTGCGGGGGTCGAGGCTTTTTAAATGCGAAGACCCTCCACAACCGCGAGATGTGCAGTCTCAGGGAATATTTTTTAAAAGCCGAAATGGGTATGCACCGTGATGTGGTCCCAGTGGACAAGGGGCTTACCCCGCTCTCCGTGGCTAAAGAGAACTGGCACAAACCTGGAGTACTTACTACCGATGACCGCAAGGCGGTATGGCAAAGCAAGGAGCTTCACGGGCGCTTCTATTGGGCTCTTCATGAGCCTGGTGTAAATTTCCTAGTGTCCGTATCCTGGCTACGTTTTGGTGACCTTTTCGGGGAAACTGAAGGTTTCGTCTGTGCAATTATGGACGAAGTTATCTTGACGAATAACTACCAGAGACATATTATGAAGGACGGGACGGTTGACGTGTGTCGGGCATGCCACCGTCCAGGTGAGTCCATCAGACATATTATCTCTGGTTGTTCTCGTCTGCCTAACGGCGAGTACTTGCACAGGCATAACCAAGTAGCCAGGATTGTTCACCAGCAACTTGAAATATAAACTTGTGGATTCTGAGGTACCGTATTACAAGAATGTGCCCGACCCAGTTCTCGAAAATTACCTTGTAACGTTGTACTGGGATCGGTCTATCATTACAGACAGGACTATTATCGCTAGTAAGCCTGACATAGTAGTGATAGCTCGATTAGCGCGCCGCACAATGATTATCGATGTTACCATTCCACATGACGAGAACCTCGTGAAAGCTGAGAAAGAGAAACAAATTAAATATCTCGACTTAGCACACGAGGTTGTTGACATGTGGAATGTGAGCTCGGCTGTCATTGTGCCGATTGTCGTATCGGCCAATGGCCTGATGGCAAAAAGGCTCGACCAACATCTCTCGAGGCGAAACGTATTACCAAGGCGAATATTCTTGTAATACGATCTATGTTGCTATGTCGCTCAAGTAATATATCGATTAATTTATTTCTTATTGACGTGGGTTCCGTACTATAAGTCGTGTAACAGTTTGTCAGGAAAACCTCGTTTGTGGTATAAGTTCTTGCTCCGTAAGCCATTTAGGCCCTTACCACCACAGGGTAAAGTTGATCTGAGTCTTGTTGCACTGTCGGCAGGGTTTTCGTTCGTCTTCACGAAACACCAGTTTATCGCAGACTCGATGTTTAATATATTTTGTGGTTCTATTGGTTACATGCTTTTCGTATTATATTCTTTTTTTATTGGTTCACAAATCCAGAAATACAATTTTACTTAAAAATTAAAATAACACAATCAACATTGCAACCCTAAAATAGTGAACACGAACTCATGCACAATGTGTGATCTAGATAAAATTTGTTAAAAATATCACAAATTAGTTTATATATAAATAATAAGCTTCCATTGGTCCAATAATTATTAGTAGAATGGTTACACAGGCTCATATTAGTCTTACGTTTGGCTGATAATAAGGTCCCAGAAAAAATATGAAGTATTCTTACTTTGATTTATTAAAGACTGAATCAAAATCTGTTTAGAAAAATAAGCGAAGGACGAAAACGAAACGTTTATCTATGTGAAATGTCAATTCCCCCTTTTTTTGTTTTTTGTGTGGGAAATCGTCAAATGGCTTCTGCCGCTCTGGGTGGAGCGGAAGGGCGTGTCAGACTTTTACTGACTAAAACTCACCCGTGTTCCTTCAGTTTCCTGTGTCAGTTCCACGGTATCTCTTTCGAACAACCCGCGGCCCTGGCAGGCATCGGCCCTATCGGACGAGGTCAATTACTGCTGACTTCTCGTCGAGGCGCGCGTGGAACACAATGCGCCGTCGTCCCGGGGGGCTGGTCCTTACCGGATGGGAGAGCTACCCATTGCTGGCCATCCGCAAGCCCGTGCCTACGTTGGCCAGGAATCTACAGGCGAATCCCAGGGCGTCTCCTGCGGCGCTAGGGCCATAAGGGTGCGAAGCTCTCTCCCTCACACGCTCCGCCTCCTCCTTCGCAAGCATTACATGACGTAACGGCTTTCCATTCCCTCTCGCTCTGTGCCATGACCTGGACCAGGGCCGCTGTTGCCGATCGCCTCTGCGAGGACCGCGAGGACACGGCGGTACTCCGCCCAAGCTGGGCAGACCTATACCCCATGCTCCACCGTGTTTTCCGGGCGATCTACACAATGGTGACACCCGGGCGTTTACTCCTGCCTTATGAGAAACAGAAATCTCCCGAAATAACCGTGTCCGGTGAGGATCTGTGTCAGGCGGAAGGTGAGGATGCCATGGCACCTCTCCAACCTCTCCTCTATGAGGGGACTTATCGCCGCTATTGTGGCGTGCCCAGCACTGGGTTGTGATAATCGCACCATCCATGTCGCCATGAGATCCCGCCGGAGCTCTGTCATCTTTACCGTGATTTTTCGTGGCAGCGGAGTTACACCCCGGTGTTTTGTCTCCTCGCGCCACTCCCATACATGCGCGAGGGCTATTGCCTCCAGATGCTTTTGCCTTCTTGCCGGCAATCCGGCAAGGAGGCTCACCGACTCGCAGAAGACCATGCGGTATCCCCGGATAAGTATTGGCCACCTATGGTTTTTGTTGCCAAACCCGTGGGATCCTACTAGGTCTTTAATATTAATCATGTGATCTAGATACGTTTATCTTGATATCTATCCACGAGACACTTTACGATTATTTGATAGTTTTCACGACACGGTGCGATGCCTGAAAATACCGTTTGTGCTTTAGTGGAAAGCTTTCCTATCAACGTCAGTCAACGATGGTTTTTCGTTTATTTTAGACCTGTAGCATTCATAAAATAAGGCCAAATTGCGAGTGTCACCGTCAAATAACAAAATTTCCTTTGGCGCTTAAGTAGGCCATTTAGTCCTAATGACTGTCCGATCAGCATACTGGCCAGTAGCGTCGACTTTCACCCTCAAAGGCACAGGCTCAATCTGCTTCAACACACGTTTGATACGACAAAAAAGATCATCAAAGAAATCAACGATTGATAGTTAGGCGTCGGGGATGGATTAATTTCTAAATGTAGGATATTGTGCTCGTTGACGAGATCCCTTAATTCAGATCAAGTTTCATCAATACTCGCGACTGAATCCAGAAAACTCTCCAGCATCTCGCTGTCAATGTGTGCAATTTTCGCGCTTTCGAGCACAATTTCAATTGATTCGAAAAGGGCATTTCGATTTGCCTCTTCGAGAATAAGTTCTAAACTTAAATGATAAGCTGGATTCATCAGTGTTTTTATCCTTAGCATCAGCTGCACGTCGAGGCATCTTGATTTATAACAATGAAATAGGTAGATACGTATCGGACCTGTTCAAGCGAATAGATCGGAATGCACTAACTGAGCTCTCAAACTATGAATAACAACATTTAATGCGCGCGGTAACAATAGCCGCTAATGTGGAAAACTGATCATATTAAACCGGTTATTTAAAGAGGAATGCGTAGGTACTTAGTTTGATATTGATAACATGAATTTAATGACACAAATGTAATTAACTAGTTGAATCTGAACGAATTCAGATCCGAGTGCAGGTTCCCTAGGGAATGAAATGAAGATCGTCTAATATGGATTGTAAATAAAATAAATCCGGGTCGAGAAGGGCCAAATTGTTAGCGCCGCGAGCTTTAAACGCTCACATGACGGATGCGGGATAGAACTGTCTAAGCAGCTCTTTCCAGGCTTCTATAAGCCGGTGGTCCGCCTGGAGCGGTGATTCAAAGTCTTGCTATGAAAATCGGCGGTTTTATGGACTTTATGTTAAACTTTCTAGAAGCTTGAAGTCGCCTTCCAGCCGCTAGGGCCTCGCATTTCCTTGATGTGTACAGTGAACAGACCCTATAGCTTTCTGGAGTTACGTCATATAAAAAAAAGGTAATTCGAGCCCATATAAATTAAATAAGGACGGCCAACTCATGTCAGACTAAGAACGCGCATAGGAGTTTGCACGTTTCTTTCACTCCGTATATAACCCCGAGCCAGCTATGTTAAACGCAAAAACCTAGCTAGCTCAACTGCGGCTCAAAGCGGTGCGTGGGCGCACCTCGGTCATCTTGAGGTGTCTATGGTGCGTCGTGCGCTCGCCCGTTTGCCACCAAAAGGCTCAGTGTCTGCATTGCTACAGCAACATATCCTGATCGATGGAAGCTTAGCCGAGTGGTGCCGGTGCCGAAAGGTCGCGGAGGTACGGAAGCAAGTGACTACCTGTGGCGGTTTTATGCGCTCCTGCTAAAGTGTTTGAGGCAGCTATTCACAGCTGTTTATACAAACAGGTGAGCGCACATTTGTCTGATGCGCTACACGGGTTCCGCCCTGATCGGGGTACAACAGGAAATTTACTTCACATAATGACGCAACTAGTGCCAGCTGTTGACGCAGGACTACAGGATGTTGCATACCTAGATTTTTGGAAGGCGTTTGACACAGTGGATTATGATGTGCTGTTGTTGAAATAAGCCATCATGGGTTTCACACCGCACACTATTCAATTCTTCGCCAATTACCTGCACGGCAGACGACAATACGTTGACTGTAACGGTAAAAAATTCTAATTTTACCATACTTCAAAGAATTCGGCTGTGCGTGCCCGACGAGTATATGAGCAGGCGGCGTCGGCCGCGCTCGGCACCAGCAGGTGGTGCCGACCGCGCGCACTAATCTGCTTCTGCACGCACGCTGACGCGCGCGCTGTGCACGCTAAACGTGGTAGCTGATAGAATAGACTTGTTTTCTTGTACACGGAATGACTTAACTCTGGCGACTTTTAGGGTGTTGTGTTATAATTAAGTTAAAAATAGGTGTTATGTTTGTTTACTTTATTGTATATTTAGTTTATAACTAACAGAATATTTGTACTTAACTATCGCATTAGGGCAACCTGTAAAGATAGATTTAAGGTTATATAGTAAATAAATATAAATAAAAATAATAAATAACTAAATATAAAATAAAAGTAGCACCAAAGCTAGGGGACACTAAATTCATATGCAGTCATACTGTAAAAATATATTGCGTTATCTCATTAGTTGGGATGCGCTCCAGGTTAAAATTACCTTTAAAATACTGTAGGCCTCTGGGCCCCCAGCCCTTTGGCTTTACGCTTTAGAAACTATAAGTAGCCCGTAGTAATAGATCTTCGACAATCGGTCGATCTTTGACAATCGTTACGGGTAATCAGAAGCACAAAAGTCTGACAACTAGTCTTACCAAAGGGTATCGTTCTACCCAGTAACTGGGTTGTGGAGATCACATAGACAGTAGCTCCATGTAAAGTACTGTTATTCAGCTACATCCGCTTAGGCGTGAAGCCGATGTATATAGATTGAACACGGCCTTTCAACAAAACATTGTTCGGTTCAAAGTTATATGTAGAGGAAAAAATGGATTACAATTTAAGAAGCTTATGTACATAGTAGAAGAACTAGATTTTTCCGTTGTCTGAGTGTATTTTTTCTTTGCCTTTTATTGCAATAAGTAGGTAAATTGAGAACAAGAAGCATCCCCGAATATTCTATATATGATAGAGAAACATGAGGCACTCGGTTTCCACTTTACAGCTTATGGAGGAGAGGCGCGAGATGATCCTCCAGTCTTCAGACAATGCACAAAAGTACCAGCAGCTTACTAGACGGATCTCTAAGTCCTTTAAAAGTGACCTCCGGCGCACAAACCGTATTAAGGACGCGATAGAGCGGACCATAGGCTCCAAGGTCTTTGCTTAGAGATCTATCTATTGGGCAGAGCCAGCTTGCGAAACTGAAAACCGATGATGGCAGGACCGTATCCGGTAAACCTGAGCTGTTGAGAGAGATCGAGAGGTTATATCGACAGTTATACACGTCAACAAGCAATCCCGTTACGAATCTGGTAAACGACCCAACAGCTAGATTGACCCGACACTATACCGAAGACGTCCCGAACGTTAGCTTGTACCAGATTAAGATGGCTCTGCAGCAGCTCAAAAACCATAAGGAGCCGGGTGATGATGAAATTACGGCCGAACTCTTAGCAGTTCGGCCGTAATTTCATCATCACCCAGCTAAACCCTGAGGCGGAAACCCTGTTCTTAAGGCCCTCCAGAAGCTGTTTAATTCCGTCATACTCGAGGGCAAAACGCCGCAGGCATGGGACAGAGGTGTGGTGATACTTTTCTTTAAGAAGGGTGACAATAAAAAAAATGAATTATGCAATTATGCTGAGCCGTGTCTACAAGCTGTTTTCAAGAGTCATCACGAACCATCTTGCGCACAGGTTTGACGACTTCCAGCCACCCCCGAACAAGCCGGATACCATAAAGGCTTTAGCACCGTACACCACATACATACGCTGCGGCAGGTTATTCAGAAGACCAGAAGTATAACCTGCCCCTCTGATTAGCGTTTGTGGACTATGAGAAAGCCTTCGATTCGATCGAGACATGGGCTATACTGCAGTCTCTTCAACGGTGCCAGATTGCCTATCGGTCCGAGGTGCTGAAGTTTCTGTTCGGTAAAACGCCACTATGTCAGTCCGACTCCAGGACCAGACCTCGAAACCTATCCTTCTGCACCGCGCGGTGTGAGACAGGGAGACGTTATCTCTACGAAAATGTCAGTGCAGAAACACTGGAAGATGTCTTCAAGGTTCTGGACTGGAAAGGGGTTGGCATCAACATCAATCAGAGTGGGTTTTAAAATCAACATGGGCAAAACAAAGGTCATGTTAAATGCCCATGTAACACCCACTCTCACAAAGATCGGAGAGGCTACACTCGAAGTCGTGTAAGAATATGATTACCTAGGACAAATTGACCAGTTAGGTAGCGCGAAGAAGGTCAATCGTCGAATCCGACTCGGCTGGGCAGCGTTCGTGAAGCTACGCAATATCTTCTCGTCCTACATACCGCAGTGTCTCAAGACGAAAGTTTTTGACCAGTGCGTGTTGCCAGACCTATGGCATTGAAACTCGGTCGCTCACAATGGGATCAGAAAGCTAAAAGTCACCCAAAGGGCAATGGAGAGAGAGAGGAGATGAAGAGATCCGCAGGAGAACCAAAGTAACCGACATAGCCCGAAGAATTGCCAAACTTAAGTGGCAGTGGGCAGGGCACATTACTCGCAGAACAGATGGCCCATAAGAAACTTTCTGGAGTGGCGACCGCGTAATGGAAGACGTAGCGTTGGAAGGCCTCCCACAAGGTGGACCGATGACCTTGTGAAAGCCGCAGGAATCTGTTGGATGCGAGAAGCGCAGAACCATTCAAAGTGGCGATGCTTGGGGGGCCTATGTCCAGCATTGGACGTCTGTCGGCTGAAATGATGATGATTAGTAAACATCAGTACAAATATTTGTATGTGACGGAGGTAATATTTTTAAATGGTGGCTTGCAGGATATAGCTCATCAGATTTATCTATAGTTCTGACAGAGTATCTACTCTACAACCGGTAAGCAGCAGACCAGTCAAAAGGAACAGTGCTCAAAACAATCAAAATTTGTTGTTTGTGCACAATAAGACTCTCTGTATTGTTTTATTTAGTTTTTCCCAAAACCCTTACATTTTGCCAATGATAACGATTACCGTATTTCTGAATCAAGACTTCTGAAAGAAATTAAGATCCTACGTAAGTCAGGGTAACTAATTGTGTCATAAATTGACTACCAACTTTAATTTTCCGTACCTATATTCAAATCACAACTGTCATTTCTTGAAAGTTGGATGAAATAGCTCTAACACAGCAAATTGACGAACGGTGACAATTCACTTAAGGCGCTTCCCCGACCAAACGACCTTGAGTGTGCGGTCCTTCTCCGTCCCGCCGCTCAGTCTAGCTCTGTCCCGCTCCCGCGCACCTTTATCATAAAATTGACTTTAAAAATATTTTTTGGACTATAGGTACACCTCTGCCTACCCCTTCTGGGTTACAGGCGTAAAATATGGATTATTTTGATTTTTTAAATATCTATTTATTAGTAGTATAATCAAATTATTAGAACGTCACTTTTAGCAACAGTTGCATGAAATCAATAGTTTTAGTCAGTAATTGACGAGGAGATTTTCATTGTATCTAGTACACTGTATTATAAACCAATAAGTACATGCAGTGTGATGATAGGTTATCGAACATTAATAATGTGCTTTTTGATCTAGTTTATTACTCTTAATTCATGAGTTAATAGCCTCTGAATAACGCTCTATCGCAAGGTTTTGCTCGGGTATCAACACCAACCAACACTGCACGAACCAACAGCAAAATACAGAGAAGATCCTTCCAAGATACAATGGTGCTCATTATAATAGAATTGCGTACGCTTTCTGGTCCATTTAAGAAGGTACCTAAGTTTGTATTGTTCCCGTTTTTCTAGGCAGCTCGGAAAAGAGTCTGAACGTAACGGCTAACGAGCTAAAAACCCTATTTACCTGAGACAGCTACCTGTATCACGTTGAGAAATATTATACCTAGTTAAACATTATCAGCTGGACAAATAGCCTTCTTTATTCAGTGATTGTACCTTTATTGGTCGTACAAAACCTATTCCTTCGGATATATTTCATTTTCTTGACTATAATATAGTTCATAAATTACTTACGTAATAATTCTGAGGGATGAAATACAATGCTCACTTTATTTAGAGGTCAATAGGTAATCTGGGCTGGTATCCGCCACTCCACTGCAGTGCACGTATTTTGCATACGATACTAAAATTTAGAGGCCATTAAAGTACTTTTTTTATGAAACAAGGTTCTGTTATTCGCACATCGTTGCCACAGTAAAGAAAAGATTTGTAGCGTAATTACCCGAAGACAGACATAATAAAACCATTTAATGAGACCCTCAAAACCCTCTTATGACGTGTTAATTACGAAAGATTTCGTAGTAGAATACTAAAACGCAACTTTTTACAAAATGGACGTGGAATGTATTATATTCGAAAAAATCGTTGCTGTATGAGGTAGGTACAACCACTTCTACAGAGTATACAAACAGACGAAATCCGAAGCTTTAATTAATAATCCAGAGTAATAACGAACAATGCTTTGCACTATCGATACCCCAGCCGCTGCTAACTCCGACGTAAACTAACATTCTAACAACGCACCCCACTGACACGCACGCTAACGGATCCTTTGAATAATAATCGGGTTCGTCACAAGAAGCTATTGGACTCAGAGGAGATCAGAATAATGCGACAAATGCGCCAACTGCTAACGTTTTACAACCGAAATGACGCGCTGAATCGGATTTGGATCACGTCCTCTTGCGAAGACAGTTTGACGTGTTGTCGTCGACTTGCATAAATTTGCAAGATTAAGCAGGGCCTAGAGGCAACACTCACCCTAGATGCGGTCTGTACCTATTTACATAAATGTATTCCCTTTCTGACAACGAGCGTCTTCAACTACGAATATTTACTGCAGTCTTGACTGTCTGTGGACTATGAGTAGGTAACTATCGATAAATTTATCCTTTTAGGTACCTGTCTAGACAATTAATGACATGTCAGATAAATCGTTCGAGGCTGTTAATTACTGCGATCCGTTTTCCTATAATTTCCTGTAGTACAAATATTATTTATAAATACTATGTCCGCCCACCATCCGCTTTGTTATATCGTAAAAATAATATCAGGTTTGGTCTTGAAGTATTGGAATAATTTAAAGTTGAACAGAGCTTAAAATTGTCTCTCTTGTGACCCGGTATAATACGATCACATTTGAAACCGTTCAATTATGGGCTTATTCCCTGCCTAACTGTTCAGGGAATACAGTCATGGCTGTTATCTGTGTCTTTTCTTACGTTAGATTAGGATATCTTCAAACAGTATCAAGGCGTACGTGCAGGCACTGAGTGACGTCATGCATAGCAATAGACTATTGTGTTCCAAGATCAGGTGGGGATTAATAGAACAAGATGGTAATGCATCGCGTATACCATAGCTTTTGCATAGTCTTTGAAAATTTCTTCCCAGCTCTATATACAGTCGATTGAAAGAGAAAAGTATCCATCTGTCTATCAGTTGGTTCGGTTAGTTCTATCGGTACATGATCTGTATTTATGTATTTCTTCCAAAATATAAGCTTGACTTAGTTTGGGAATTAGTAGATCATCTATAATGTGCTGCTGTACAACCATCAAAAAATAAAAAAAAATATTTATTTATTATTGACCACCCGTTGCTTTGAAAAGCCTGTTCTGCATGATTCAAAACTAAAACAAGGCATCATTGGCGTATTGCTACTTGTCCCAAAGGAACTTTCTAGATTAACAAAGCTGTGAAAAACTGGTGTGATAATGCTATAAAAAGTGTAAACAAGCAGCAGGAATTATTAACTGGGTAATGCATAAAAATGTAATTTGTTTATTCGCGTATTTTTGCCTCACAAGTAAACTTAAAAATATTTAAAAAAAAAAAAATTGTAAGTTTACTTGTGAGACAAAAACAGGATTTGAAAAAATACTTTGTGAATTATCTGCTGCACATTTAAATATTAACATTTACTTTAAATCCGATAGAATTTTTTTCTTCACATTATTTTTCTAGATTATTTAATTATTTCTGAATAACTCATGTAGCGGAATTGAAAAGCAAAGTTTAAAAATATATTTATGAGTTAAAATAGAACGATCCTTCCAATATTTTCATTGATAATATTAAACTCATTTCTTTAATAGATTTACCAATAACCGAATACGTTATAAATGCCAAAGCAAACTGTATTTTTAGAACACCATTACATTATACCTATATAAGGACTTATTCAATTAAGTTTCCTCAAGCAGTACTAGTGAATAATAAATTGCTTTTACTTTATGAAGCTCTACAAAAGAGATACATTTTTACACAATAGCAGTACGGGAAATATCGCAGACGTTTATAATATTTAATTTTCAGAAGGTGAATTCTTTTCGTGAATATGAATTGACTCACGGAATTCTTATCGGACTGTGTCTGGGACCGACACGGCTTTTAATACGTGATCCGAATTCTTCCCAATTATGGGAGCTTAAGGAGTGAAGCCCGCTCGGGAACGGAGAGGGCGCAAGAGCTGAACGGAAAAGGTTTTTTTTTTTGTTGTTTTTGTTCTGTTTTCCGTGTGAAAGGTTTTGATCCCAGTATTGAGATTCCTATAAGCGCAAAGACATATTGTGGGCATAAAACGCGAGGACCTGTAGTAATGTCAGTTTTTACTTTAAGTCTTACAGATTTCTATCTTCTCTTTGTCTGCTCAAAGATTAACAAACCGTTAATTAAATATATTCCACCATTTATATACCATCTTGTTTTTTTTTTGTTTTTGGGGAATCTGTCTGACTCTTACTGACTAAAAACCACCCCGGTGTTCCATCTCACACCTACGTTGGGGTCGCGGGAACATATGATTCATCCGCAACCCCGACTGCCTTTGTTTTTTTTTTTTTTTTCGGGTTGGAAAATCCTCATGGATGTCCCCCGCCCCGGGGAGGGCGGAGGGGTCTGTCGGACTCTTACCGACTAAAAACCAACCCGGTGTTCCATCTCACACCTACGCCGGTGTCGCGGGAACACATTATTCTTCCACAACCCCGGCTGGTGCCGGCCCGCTTGTGCGGGCCCCGTCTCCGGCAGGGGGAGTGAGGTGTACTCCCCCCGCAACGTCTGTGGTCGGCGCGCGAGGAACACTACGCGCGCCGCCTTCTCGGATCCTGATGTTGGGGGGCGACGGATGTCCTCGAATCCGTCGCCCCTGGACCCATTTAGGGGGGCCGGAAGAGGGCGTTGTCCGCCCTCCTCCGACGCCCGGTGCGTCTGCTGCGGGCCGGGTCGAGAGTCGAGATCTCTCTCTCCCTTTCCGCAGCCTCCTTCCGCGAGATGACCGTCTCGCAGAAGGAAACCACCGCGTCCCAGGACTCGACGCTGCCGACCATCGAACTCACTACGGTCGGCAGCGACAGGTCACTGCCTACTTCTGAAATGAGGGCACGGCGAGGCTCCTCCTAAGCGGCACACTCTGCCAGCGTGTGCCGCGCCGTGTCCTCCCGGCAGGCGACGCAGTGGTGACACCGGGCGTCCGGCTCCCTGTTTATGCGACACAGGTACTTCCCGAAGCAACCATGCCCCGAGAGCACCTGCGTCTGAACTCAAACTCGAGAGTTTTACTAGTAGCCACTGAAGAGTTCAACTATCCAGCTTCTGGCTCCATCATCAGACCCTCGTTGCCTAAACGCAATGCATTGGACTCGTCAAAGCAAATCATATGAGCATAAACTTGAGGGGTTTACTGAAGAGTTCCAGTATTCTCCAATTGTCTCAAGATACCAAGTTATAGTTTTGTCAATCAAGCTACGTATACATAAAAAGTTTTATTTCAATACGACAATTAGAAGTATGTTAAAATTGACTTCTAAAATTTTATTACACTGGAGTTACAAATAAAGCTAATAAAAACGTGATAAAAAGAGTTTCGTCTTTGTTGTTTATGTTCATGCTAATCTAGCTTTCATTGGAACACAAATGGAAGTGGGTATACCAATTACCCATAAAAAATACAGACTTGCACCTCCCTTTAAGGGGGTTGTATAGTGAAAGTTATAAATTTCCTTCTTTTTTGTTGTTTTCAAAACTGACCCCCATATTCAAAATACGTTTATTTACGCTATACCGACCGTGTTTAGGTCACATAAATTCATATGTATACCGAATTTCAACTTAATCAGTTCAAATTGGCTGTAACAAACGGACGGACAGACAGACATAAAACGGTTCCGTTTTTCATTAGAACGTACGAAAATTAATGTATTCTTATCGCATATTGTAGCTATTAAATATTCCATAACAAATTTAAACCTAATCTTCTATGAATTGTACCACAACGTGATACAAAGTATGAAAATGTATTCAGTTCGCTCGAGTAGCAATCGGTGACAGATGCATTAGCTACGAGAATTCGTCAATTTATCGATTACATTCGCACCTCAACCGTTTGCAAAATATCAAGTGTCATTTTAAATAGATATTGTTTGTCGAAGGGTGTAAGATCCTTTATTTGTATGACCATTTTCCCTGTAATAAATTGCGGTGTTCATGATTGTAATTTGTGTCATCGCATTTAAGTATAACTTGCTTAAGAGTACTGACATTTTTCACATTGTATTTTATAAAAAAAGTGTGAAGTTTTATCTTAATAATAGTTTCACAACCAAGGCATAAATAACTCACTATCAAATAATTCATAATATCGAAATAATAATTTCCTTCCGCATTAAGATTTACTACGCCAAGTGAAATGATAACTAGAACACAATGCTCAGCAGAATACAGAAAACATTCCAGTCCTGACCAGAATGCAGGATAGAATTATCCGGAATTCAAGAAAGTACTTAAAGATTTATTGCAGTATCCAGTTTTAAAATGTTATATGTATTTTCTTTAAAGTTTCTGTTATCTTTTCTGTTATCTCACGACTATACTTGATATAGTCGTGAGATAACATGAGTTTTCTAGTGATTTAGCGTGTTTTTATCGGAAAGCTCATTTGAATTCTGAGGATTTTTTTAGAGTGAAGTACCTACTTGGGGATTTCTGTTGCTGGTAAGGTAAACTTTGCGTAGAGTTTGTTCAAAAGGGATAGCCAATACTTATTTGTTTATCGTGCATATACCTAAAAACCTAAAGATTATATTCAATAACTATGCAATGATATCCAACTTAACATAGTTCGTAACATTAGTTTTTTTCTGTTTCACAATATGGCGTATGGTGTGGTGGTCCCCGTATTTAAATTATTCTCCATATTGAATAACTGTCATGTGTAAGTGACACTCACAAGATTGAGACAAGTCGATTGACGTAAGAATCATCTAAATCGGCCCACGCGTTTGCGAGCGCCATAAAGGTACAAACAAACAAACATACATACTTAGGCTCATAAACACCCTCCTTTGCTTCGCCCAGCCGGCTAAAAAACAACGACTCACTTATTAGTACCTACCTAATTGTACCGATAAAATACTTCCTAATTAATAAATTTAAACAATACAGCAAGTGCAGTAAGTAACATTAAACTACTTCTCTGAATCCAACCTTATTTACCCTCACAAAGAGATAAACTAATACAAATTACGATAGAAGAATAAACATAGTGTCAACATACAAATCGTTGTATCATGACTTTGACACATAACAATATTAGCCAACTAAATCGCCCGTTCGTAATTATGTTTTAAGTTAAAGAATCGCTCAATAATAATATTATTATGTTGTGAAAAACCGAATACCGAGAACACGACTAATAGAGAAGTATAAAGGGATTAGGCCCTCATCAGCGATATCACACTTGCACTTTGTAAGTAGGCGTGGATTGTCGGGCGAAGAAAATAGAGACACTAGTTCTAGCACAATCACTTAACCTAAATCACAATTTCTTATAAAATAATCACCATGAAATGACCTGAAGGCTGAGGTCCGAAATCTTAAATGAAAGTATGAAATATAGCTGTTATCATCTTTTTTTATTCAAACAGCTTGTTAATTAATTAAATGAATCACTAAAATAATTCTAGACTCTACAGCAGGTGCACCGGGCCGAGCCTGCCATGAGAATGATCCCTTCCGTTGGAAGTCGCTACATCCCCATAACGGGGCGCGGCTAGCGGCCCCGGTTCCGCTACCTATGCCCCCCGGCCGCCGCGTGTGAGTTTAGGTGCCTGTATAGTGGCGAATGTATGTTTTGGTTTACGTAACGTGTCTATTTTAACCTAGAACACGTTACCCAACGGATGTGTATTGTGTATGTGGAGTCTAATTGTCACATATAAGCCGCGTGTAACCTGAATTACAGCTTATCCGGGCATCAATCCGGTGCGATGGGAGCATGGTTCGCTATCAGTTCGCGGGGTAAGGGTCTCGCGTCAGGGGGGCGCGCGTGCCCGGGCGCAATGTCCTTGACGTGCGTCAGGTTCGATGCATCGGCACGCGCGAACGTACCCTTCGCGAGTCGCCGCACAAACCCATCCAGGCTCTCAATACCGAGGCCCCGCTACATGACTTCATTCCTCACGAAGCGAGGGGCGTCCAATATGGTCCGCAACGCCTGGTTATGCTGCGTGCGGTGCTGCTTTTGGTTCGTCTCGCTCGTGAGGGCAAACGAAGCGGGAGCGGCGTACGTCAGTATTGGGCGAATGTACAACATGTACACACCCAACTTGACGCGCGCCGGGATGCGGGACGAAAGCAATGGTTTAAGGAGATGGCGGACGACCTTACCCTGCGCGGTGACTATGTGGACATTCGTTCCCATCCTGAGCCGACCGTCGATGGTGACCCCTAGGTATATGACCCGGGGCGTCCTCTCGATGTCGGCTCCTTGTAGTTTCAAGGGGGCGGGAGAGGCGCGGAACCGGTGACCATCGCCTGCGTCTTACCCACGTTTTTTTGTGCGTGGGCCATGGTGGCCGTCGGTGGTTAATATTCCAACCAACCCACCTCCCTCCAGAAGCCGATTAAAGCTTCTGGTCTATTGAGAACATCTGTGAAAGATCCGGGTGTCCCAAGGGTTTCTGTTCTTATCTGAGTAACGCCTATGCACTCAAAGAGCACATGCGCAACTGTTTCGTCCGACTCCATGCAAGCTCTGCACATGGGACTGTCCGTAATACCTATTGTGTGAAGATGTTTGTTTAGCGAGCAGTGTCCTGTGTGTGACGGGGACCATCGTCACCAGGCGCAGGCCATTTCTATCCAGGCGTAATAAACGTCTGGTTAACCTGCCATCTAAGGATGGTAAAGCTTCCTTGGACTGCCTGCAGCCTGGTGTCGAGGTCCACCACCTCTCGGCTTGTGTGTGGCTGGACTCCCGCAGCCACCTGCGTATGGAGGTTGAAGGGGATGGGTATGATGGGTTCAGGCCCGCAAGCCGACGTGCTGGATGCTCTCCTGGCTAATTCGTCAGCTGCGTCGTTGCCTAGCTGAGTCATTTTATCCATTGTAGTGTCACCGAGTTGCGGTTAGATACCGTTACTCGTTCTAGAGCATCGTGACATTCTAGTGTTAGACTCGAGGTAATATGTAATTTCCCCGATGATTTGAGGACTGAGGCGCTGTCGGAGAGTATACGTATATGGGTGTCCGTAACTCTCCTGGCTTCTATGGCATACACCGCTTGTATAATTCCCACACACTCCATCCGCTAGACGGTGTTGAACATTCCCAGCGGACTTGATATGATCAGGACATGTCAGTAAACTCCGGCTCCTGTACCGGATCCGGTCTTAGAGCCGTCGGTGTATACTCTCAGTTCATTCGTGCCTGAGTAGTCACACTGTTCTTCTGAGAGTATGATGTTGTAGTGCTTTTGAAAGTAGTGTCGTTTCGGGGTTTTGTCGCAGGGTGATGCCATCATTAGTTGCCGGTTGACCGCATCTTCCTTTATGCGTATGTGCTTGACCCTAGAGTCTTTGCTTAGGGTTCCCGATATGTGGAGCCTGAAGGTAGCCAGGGTTGCGTCCTCCCGCACGACGAGGTGTAGGGGTGGCAGCCCAAGCATTGCCTGTAGGGCAGCAGTGGGTGTGGTTCTCATGCAGCTTGTGATTGCTACGCAAGCAAACCGCTGCAGTTTTACGAAATCTCTTTCGGCTGTGCTCAGGTCTGTCTTAGGCCACCAGACCAACGAGCCGTACGTGTTAATTGGTCGAATGACAGTAGTGTAAAGCCAGTAGGTGACCTTGGGGCTAATCCCCCAATTTCTGCCAAACATTCGCTTGCACTGCCACAGAGATATGCTGGCTTTTGTACTGATGTATTTGGTGTATTTTGCCCAATTCAGCTGTTTGTCCAAATAGATGGTATTACTGGGTATTTGGTTTCGGTTGATAGGCTTAGGGTAGTTCCAAAGAAGCGTGGTAGTTGTAGTGTATTTATTTTTCCTCTGTTTTGTAAAGAGAATCAGTTTGGTTTTTGTGGGGTTGACGGATAGCTGGTGTCTGTTGCACCAGTCCTCTACAATTTTCAAGGCTTGGCGCTTAAGGTTGCATAAGGTATTTTCTTGGGTGCCATTTATTATTATGGTTATATCATCGGCATAGCCTACAGTAAAGTAGCCTTTGTCATTTAGTGGTCTGATGAGGCTGTCTACAACCAGGTTCCACAGAAGCGGCGAGAGGACGCCCCCTGCGGGCAGCCCTTCGCCACAATGGTCCTTGTGGTGTCGTTCACTGTTACCTGTACAGCTCTCAGTTTGAGCAAATTTGAGATCCACCCGCTCAGGGTCGGGTCGATGCTGTGTCTGTCGAGGGCCATGTTGATGCTACCAAACGTGGTTTTGTCAAAGGCGCCCTGAGCATGTGTGATCCAAGCGCATTAAATTTTGGATACTACGCTATGTAACGCAGATTCCGTTGATCTGCCTGTGGAGTACGCATGCTGTTGTTTGTGAAGTGGTTTTACCTGAAGAGGTCCGTCACGAATGTATCTATCACAGAGTCTCTCGAGGGTTTTCAGTAAGAAAGATGTAAGGCTTGTGGGCCTGTAGGCCTTGGGTTGCGTGTAGTCGAATTTGCCTGTTTTGGGTATGAAAATGACTTTCATTTCGCCCCAAGCTAGGGGTATGTGTCTGAGTGCTATGCAGGCTCGGTAGGTCTCCACCAGGCATGGTGTTAGTAAATCAACCCCCCATTGTATAAGGGCTGGGAAGATGACATCCAGCCCTGCAGACTTATAGGGCTGGAAGGTGTTGATGGCCCACTTTACCCGGTCTTCTGTTACTATACTGTGTGCTCTAGACCAGTCTTGATCTGTTGGGGTCCAGTCTGGTTCAGGTTCCCATACCATGTCCTCTAGGAGTTCACAGTCTGGGAAGTAAGTCTCTAGGAGGAGTTTACTGGTTTCATGGTCGGTAAGTGTGTATGAGGTATGGGGTTTTTTCAGCGTGCCGATGGTTCGGTCCTGATCAGTTGATAGGATTTTCCTTACCCTTGCGGCTTCGTTGTTGGTTTCGATGGATTCACAGAATTTCCGCCATGCTGTTCTTCTAGCAGTTTTGATTTGCTTTTTGTATATATAATGGGTCTCTTTGTATAATTCCCAGTCGTCCGGGAGTCTAGTGTTTTTGGCTCTATTAAATTGCTTACGTAATGCATCTCTGATTCTACTAAGTTCAGCGTTCCACCATGGGTTCCTCTCGCTGTTGGTTTTTGGCGTTCTTAGTTTGCAGAATGTATGGCATGCTTCTGTTAGGTATTCTGATAGTTTATTCACGGTGTATTCTAATTGTGCAGGGTTTCTTACGGTTACTTGTGATAAGTGCCTGCCTAGAAGGGAGGCTATGAGGCGGTTATACCCGGGTACATTAGTGCGCCGCGGGTTCCGCCTTGGCACTGGATCGCATGTATTGGTTAGTGTAAAACGAATCCGTCTGTGGTCTGAGCAGGAAGACTCGTCGGATACGTGCCTGTTTGTGATAAGATTTGTCGCATTTTCTGTTGCAAGGATTAGATCTATGATTGTTTGTCCTCGTGCTGTGACCCAGTCGGTTCAGAGCCTCGGTTACCCACGTTTACGGACCGCCACTTGGACAACCACTCCGGAAGCAGCTCTAGGGCGCGCTGCATTTTGACCACCGCGTACTTCGCATTAAGCGATGTAGTAATGCACGCGGCGTCGTCAGCATACAGCGCGAGTGTCGTGTGTGGCGTGGTGGGGATGTCGTCCGTGTAGCGCAAGTAACACGTCGGCGAGACGCAGCTACCCTGCGGCACAACCGCAAGCACCGGGCGGGCGATAGACAGCACCCTGAAAGTCCTGTTAGAGAGAAAGTCAGAGACAACCTTTACAACGCGACGGGGCGCGTCTGATGTGGCCAGCTTATATCTGAGGCCGTCGTGCCATACGCGGTCGAAGGCCTTCTCCATGTCGAGGAATACAGATTTTTTTCTTGTTAATCGCGGCTGCGAGGTCGTGCAGCACCCTCGACAGCTGGAGTGTCGTGCCATGTTCCGCCCGAAACCCAAACTGTTCCGGCCGGGGCACGACGTGGGGTTGGAGATGTCGCAGCAGGAGTACTTCGAACACCTCGAAAACCGTCGGCAGCAGAGTGATTGGCCGATAGCTCTCCGGCTTCTGGATGTTTTTCCCCGCCTTGGGCAGCATAATGACGCGCCCTTTCTTCCACGCAGCGGGAAAGGTCCCGGCACGCAGTTTCGCTGTGAACAGGCGCGCCAGCGCCACTACCATACGGTACGGCAGGTGGCGCAGCGCTATGTTAGTGATACCGTCAGCACCGGGGGCCTTCCTAGGCTTCTTTCTTAGGATGGCGTGTCTGAATGCCCCAGGCGAGAAGAAGACGGGATCCTCAGCGGGAGCTATCAGTGTATCGGAAGTAGTCTCCCAGGTGCTTCTCGACTGCTGCGACATGGTCGGTGTAGCTGGTCAGGCGGAAGTGACGTTCCAGGTGTTCGGCGAAGACCTCCGGCTCGTTGGCCGCCGCTATTAGCGTCGTACCATGAGCCTCTGTTGACATTGTTTGCGGCCTTTCCATGGCCACTTGTGTCCGTCGTTTGGTATCCGTAATGGCGGCGGTCCCCGCTCGCTTGTTTCGCACATCGCGGCCACGCGCATGTGGCCGGCTCCTCCCGCGGACGCGGGCAATCTGGTGCCGCGTGCTTGCCCCTGTATCTACCACAAGCGAGCGGTCGGTGGCACAGGTGCGTGCTATGTCTAATGCGCTGGCATCGGTGGGCACTGTGCGGGCCCACGTTTACCTCTCCAAGCCTCGATCTTGACACCACGCATCTACATAAATACGGTGGTGTCGTAGATGGCCCGGACTCGGGCGTCTTCTTGAGTATTGCATGGAATACGCAGCCGGGTCGTCGTCCGACTCCTTCGGGTCTGTGTCCGCCGGCAGTCCCCTTATGGCGATCTCGAGGTTCTTGTCCGCTGGCAGCCAGGAGGCGAACCAGGACACGCCGCTGTCTTTTTCCAGGCCAGTCAGGTACCTCTGAACCAGCCTATTCTGGATTATTCTTCTTCGATATCTGGAGTGAAGCGGACTCCACACCCGTATGAACGAGCTTTCGGAGGCCGGCCCAGTTTGGCAGCAATGGCCCGGAAATGAGCGGCCCAGTCGGGTAGCCTCTCAACTACCAGCGGCGGTTTATGTTAACTTCTTCGGCTTCTTACCCGGCTGTTGTTGCGTTTTCGTCGCAGCGCCGGGGATGGCAGTGGGGGGGCGGTAGATGCTGAGAGGGTGGGGGGTAATAATTAACCACTTACCTCCACCACGTTTGGGTGATGATGACCACGTTTGGGTGATGGGTCGTGCCGCTTCCGCTCCTCCGCATCCCCTGAGCTCCTCCTGCGTCGTTGCGGCTTGGGTCCAAGCTCAAACTCGAAACCGAAACCCTCAGTCGGTATAGGTGATGTCATCACCACATCGGCTCCTCCCGCGGTGGGCCGTCGCCTGGATCGCGGGGTCGTTGCATTAGACACGTCCTCGCGACCGGACACTACCATGTCCGCTGATGCCAGCGACATGCTCGACCCTGCTTGTGATGAGCATGCCGACAGCACGGCCGGCGAGTCGTAGGTGGAGCTACTCAGGGGCCCCGGCGAAGCGGGAGCCTCTGGTGTGGTTTGGGCCGGCCGCTCTTGCTCTAATCAAAAATCATTTGAAGCAAATCACATACTTTAAATTTTAGATAGGCAGTAGACAACACAATGTCAGATAGCCGAATGTCATGATTTCCAAATAATAATAAGATTTGTTTATATTAAATACAAAATCTAAAATATGAAGTATGTCATTTGCTGAAAATTATTTTTATATTGTAAAGAACAAGTTACCTAAACCTTCGAATGTTTTCCGGAAAAAATATTGCCAAATTATTATCACGATATATTCGAAAGACAGTAAGTTATTCTCACTATTTTATGAACGTCAAGCCATATGTGAATCCACACTTACGTTGTTACTCGGCGCTTCCCAACAAAGTGACACAATTCGATGCAAAATTGACATATTGACAACGCATTGACAATGCTTTTTATGTCTACTAAAACAGTAAGGCGGCATTTACACTATATCTAGGTCGTATTTCCTTAAATAAATAGGTAAATAATGTTTATAAATAGTGTTAAATAGGGAGATGGCTAGCTAGCTTTCTTTCTGTCGATATTAACTAGGCCATTACACAAATTTGTGATGCTGCGATGCCCCGCGTTTAGTATCCATCTACCAGGTGCCAGGTGTATTGGGGGTCGTAAGACGTTGCGCAGTTGCGCATTGCATGCGTGGCAGCGCAACGTCCATATATCAGGTACAGACGAAGACGCCGACGCACACCAGAAGCGCTGGTAAAAGAAGCGGAACTGATTGAGGTGTACGGAGTATCGAAGAAGGCTCTTCAGCTGACAATAAAAAGGGCAAAGGCCCAAGCCCATGACAAGTTGCTGGCAATTCTAGCACGGGATCCGTGAGGGCGTTCTTACTGTTTGGTTAGGGGCAAACTTTGTTCGTGGGCGCTCCCACTGTTACATAGCCTCCGGCCACAACTGATAAAGAAAGTGGTTCTGCTTAGTATGGTGCACATCGCGAAAAATTAAGATGTCGACGCGCCTGAAGTGACCTAGGTAGAACTGAGCGCGGCAGTACAAAGGCTTCAGGCCAAAAACACTGTTCCAGGACATTCATTCATGGCCGTACATGGGTTCTAGCTATCAGGGCTCACTTGCTTGAAAGCTGGTTATATTGAAAAACGAAGGGCGTCCTGCGGACTCTTCATCCAATTACCGGCCCATTGTGTTGTTGGATGAGGTGGGCAATTTCTTCGAGAGAATTATTTCAAACCGCCTTATTCAACACATGGCAAGTGAGGAGCCGGATCTGGCGTATAACCAGTTTGGGTTCCGTCGCGACCGCTCTACAATAGACGCGATCATGCGCGTGAGGGTCCTGGCACAGGAAGCAGTGGCCCGGGGCTTTGGAAAAGGCCAATGCCTACAACCCGTTGCCCTGGTTGCATTAGGGAGCCAGTCCGGTATCATTGGGTGCCAAACTACTTCCGCCGCATTATTGGAGCTTATCTGATCTACAGATCTGTCATCTACACGGATCGGGAAGGGTGGGGTTGGCGAGAGATTTTGTGCGGTATTCCACAGGGTACAGTTCTGGGGCCACTCTTGTGGAACATCGGATACTACTAGGTGCTGCACGGTGCCCTCCTCCGTGACGTCGGCGTCATCCGTTACGCCGATTACATTCTGATTAAGGCACCGGGGAAAGTGGAATGCACTGCCTTTCGAAATAAAACGCGCGCAATCGTTATTTGCGTTTAAAAGACTCGTGAAGGATCATTACTTGTCGTTGTGATCTTGCTTTCGTAAACTGTAATTATCATTTATTTACGTTTCTTATATTTCGTATGTATGTATGTATTTATCTATCTATTCCTTAGGATATGTTAATATGTATATATCTGTGTATCTATTTTAGTTTAATGTATATTTATTTCTTGCACCACTGACAGCGCCATTTCATGTCCAGACAAATCACTGTCCATTCTAAGGTTGCCTGGAAGAGATCGCAGAAAGCGATAAGGCCGCCCATTGTATGTTTTATTAGTATGGTTTTTTTTTGTTATGTCATTTTGTGGTGTACAATAAAGTATATATTAATAAATAAATAAATAAGACGCTCCGGCAGGCAACTGGCTTAGTGCCAGCTGGGGACACGCAAGTCGTAGGCAAGATCCGGCGGTTGGGTCTCCAGGTGGCTTTGCATAATTCGGGAGCCATTTGTTTCCACGGGCCCCATAAAGCTCCACCTTCGGGATCTGATATCATGGTAGGAGGTGCCGACATCGGCATCGAGTCGAACTTCGAGCCACATTTTCAGCGATTGGCTCACCGATTGATGAGCACCGCGAAGGCACTTTCGCGTTTGCGTTATGCGGCCGCTGTGTGTGATGGGGTCCGCATTTATTCATGCGGGCCAACACCTAGCTGGGGGAGCGTTACGAAATGTGCAAGCACTGCAGCACTTTGCCTAAAGGTAGCAGCAGAACACCGTCAAAGTCAAAGTCAAAGCATTTATTTCAAATAGTCACATAAAGGCACTTTTGAACATGAACTTCTTTTAAAATGTTTACCAATATTTTGTGTACATTAATTCTATTTTATATGTGAAGACGATGCACCCTGAATAAAAATGCTAACCACAAATAGGTAAAAATAATTTAAAATAAGCAAAGACAGATAAATCAATCACGTGAGGTGTATAGTGCTCACATGTTTACAAACATTGCGAAAGTATATGATTTTCCTAAAATATTAACTAGGAATAAGTCAGTGTATAAGCAAAGTAAAAATGACAAATTAAACAATTCAATAAGCAACTAGTATGATTTTGTCAGGCCTCTAGATTTTCCTATGGAGCAGGACCAGCATGTTTCCAAGCATTCTTATCTAGGATATATGCCTCTAATTTGTAATATGCTTGTTTACAAAGTGTACTTTTAGCATGAGTTTTAAACTTTCCTTCATTTAATTGCAATATATCACAAGGTATTTTGTTGTAACATTTAACACAGTACCCCATAAAAGATGTATGTACATTAGTCTAAAAAATGGTTAATATATTTCATTTTTAGTTCTGGTGTTATTATTATGTCTATTACTTATTTATTAAAAAGATGCAGATTTTTTTTTACACTCATTATATTAATCTTCTAAATAGTTCCCTAAGAGATTCGCGGCGACATAGATTGTAAAGTACCGTGTGGTTTTAGTCAGTTAGACTCTGACAGACCCCTCCATTCACCCCAGGATGGAAGACATTCATGATAATTTCAAAAGGATTAAAAAAAAACTAGTTTTCTTTATTATGTTGTTCCTTATCATGAGTTCATTCACTGAAATGCCAATTAGTTCAATGTCCGCCTGTATAATAACAATGTATGCACAATAAAAATATTCTTCGAAAATATTCCGAAAACATTGATTGTTACAATATTGTAGTATTCAAACCATGCGAGGTATTGGAAAATAATCATGGTATCAGCTTTCCTAAAAATATACATACCTATTACCTTTTCACGATTATTTCTGGGAACCGAAGTTATTGCTCCCTGACACATGACAAAAAATATTAACAGTAATCGTAATTGTACCTTCTCAATCAGTGGGAGGCAAGTATCTACAATAAACATTATACCACAGTCTAATAAAAGTATTTTCAGAAACTGCCAACATACAGGATTGACGGAGATTTCATTACCCCCGGAGACCTTTACATGAGACATAAGTCTAGTACGAGTATTACATTCCAAAAATTACGAATTCTAGCCGAACTACAAGCTCAGCCTAGATTATTGGTCTATTGCTTCTAGATACTATAACTATTAAGATGTGTATTATCTTTTCACTAGAATCTGTGCTCGATGTGATTAAATGTTCTAGAATTTTCTCGAGACTATGAATGATATTTAGCTGCTTTAATAATACGATCTGTTAACGTTTTTATCTTTTGAAGTTGTAACAAGTATTTTTATGAACATAATACGGGGTGGTCAGCACGTATTCTGTGTAAATTGTAACTTGCTTTTCACACATTACGGTTAGAAAGATAACCCTATGCTGTGGCAGACCTATTGACAGACAGATGGCTTAGTAATAAGATCCCATTGACCCTTTTGTTACGGAACCTTAAAAATATCAAAATAATAGTAATTAGATATGAACGCTGATTACTTTTTCTCGAATAATCCAATAGCTGTGCAGTGCAAAATAGCATAAGATTTCTGAGAATTTCATTGAAAATGTTCTGACGTACGTAGCCGTATGTGTACACAGCTTTAGACAAGAAGGTGAACACACGCCGACGTTGGTCCGAAAGTTACAGGAGAGGTTTTCAAATAATACTTATAAAACCTTATAAAACTGCACTTTCTTACGGTGGCAGGTGCGATGGATTTATCTCAAAAGATTTCGATGTGAATTAAATTTTGTCATAAATACTGTTTGTGAGAATTCAGAAAATGTTTTTTAGAAAACCTGTAACGTAACGTTTTGCCGACTGGCCGAACGTGGTAACATGTTAATGTAATTTTAAAATTTAGAATACAAAAAATATGTAGAAAAAGATATTAAGAATTAGAAAATTTAATCGATTAGTAGTTGCTTGCGTAGGCCGCTCCTCCAGCCCGCAGTCAATAGTATAGTTAATAGTGGGGACGTTAGGACCTCTCGTCCAACTGTACCGAAGGTGGCGTCTTACGAAAAGTTATTTATTCTCTCCAAGACGTTTCGAACTCCTCTCGTAGACGAAAGTCGAAGGGTCGGAGGTTATCGAGTGAGTCGAACACCTTCAGGCGGCGGCGTCTTATTTTTCAGATCTCTCCAATTCGTCTCGAACTCCTCTCGAAGACGCATGTGGGTCGGAGTCGGAGGTGATTGAGTGAGTCAAACACCTTCACGCACAAGAGATGTTAATAATAAATAAATTCACTGAGTTTCAAAATGTTTATATTTTAAGGAGCTTTAGAAATACATTGACTGGTGAGTATCGAGCAAAGGAATAGAAAAGAAAGAACCTGGTAAAAACTAACCTTCCGACCTTCTAGAAGTGACTTTTTAGTTTTAAATCCAAATACTTCTTAATTGGTTATCGGCCAGGAACAATAAAGATGGCTTACAGTGAGAACCTGGATTTACACTAGTTTTACTATACCTTTACAATAAATATACCACCTCTTAGCTCTATAACATAGAAAAAGAAAAACTGACAGATGACAATGTAAGATCTAAAACGAAACGAAACGAAATGTAAGATCTAAAATGTCAAAACATTCAATCTAAGGAAAATAATATGAGATCACATGAAATGAGATAATTGGATGTGGAAAATAGACAGAGTTAACTAAAGGTTTGCTTTTCAGCAGTACAACAATTGTCAGATAAACAACTGAAAGTTAAATGAGTGTCATAAAATTTCCAAAAAGACTTTAGTACTTATTGAATCATAAAAAGAATTGCTGTGCACAACAGCTCCTCAGGTGTTAAATAGATAAATAGATTATAAGATGTGATTTTGGTGTAACAAAATACCACAAACCTTACATAGTAAAGTAGTTTGTGTAAATCTATTTTTACTTTAACTATCGAGTGTACCAGGCCACTTTAAGGCAACAGTTGATAAAACGAAATCAAGCGCGGTCGACTAACTTTAGGGGATGAAGAAAGAACGTGCAGTGCAAAATTTAATCCAAGACGAAGCAAGCCCGGGTGGAATGGTGGCGTGATATGATAATCAAGTTTGAAGCAAGGTCGTCTTGACAGGTGATGAGTCTTGGATTTATTAAAAAGATCCAGAAACGAAGCTCCAGTCGAGGGTTTGGGTGTTTCAAAACGAATCAACGCCTACTAAAGTAAAGCGATCTAGAAGCGGGGGGAAGATTTTGATCGCGAGCTTTTTCAATTTGAGTTGTTACTTGGTGTCCTTTACGGAACCAATGAAGCATCAACGCTGAATGGTATACTACCAAATGCTTGGCAGAAGTTTTCTATGTTTTGAGCAACAAGCGACCAAACACAGGGCTCCGCGGCTTACTACTCCACCACGACAACGCGCCTTCGCACACGGCGCTCAAAACGAATGACTTTCTGGACAACACGCCGGTCAAATATGCGCTGTCAGCGTTCGAGTAGGCTGTAAACGATGTGTTTACGGCGGACTGGAAAAATTGTTTAGAAAACTGGTTCAGACGCATAAACCTTTGTATAGAGGCTAGTGGAGAGTACTTTGAAAAGATTTAATAAACAATATGGACCCATAGAACATTTATTTTTATTTTCGCAAAAGTTTCTGAGTGTCCCACGTAATTGGTAGTCTGTTCAGTAACTCTGTTTACATTGGTAAGTTACAAAGTTTTACCAAGGTGCATCGTATTACCTTGTAACTGGGTTGTGGAGCTCAGATAGGCAGTCGCTCCATGTAAAGGAAAATACAGGTATTCAGCTGCATCCGGTTAGAATAGACTACACCAAAGCCGTTGGGGTCGGCTTTGGTGTAGTCTAGTCTAACCGGTCAGGACCGGTAGTCTGTACATCCCACCAATGGGTTCCCGCATTGACGAGGCGGGGGGGCTCAGTAGCCATGGTTTGGACCCCCACGGTGAAGCTAAGAGGAACCCGAGGAGGGGCCGCTCGTCAGGGCTTTTGCAGACAAGCCGACGACGTAGCGGCCAAGGTTGCGGTGTTGTTGGGCGACATCGCAACTGTGGTGGGGCCGCGGCGGGAGAGGAGTGCCGGTATTGCGGTGCGCTGCTCTGTCTCCCTTCCGCGGCCTTAACGGGATCGCCACCGTACGATGGCGGACGCGGTGGGGCCGCAGGGGAAGAGGAGTGTCAGTATGTCGTTGGCCGCTCTCCCTATCCTCTGTGGCCGAAAAATGGTTGGCGACGGGGCCATTCATCAGACCCGTCGCAAGGGGCAAGGGGTTGGTCGTAGGCGGAGGGCGGACAACATCCTCTTCCAGCCCCTCTAAATGGGTCCAGGGACGGCGGACTCGGGGACGTCCACCGCACCCCATACATCAGGACCCGAGGTGGCGGCGCGTAGTGTTACACGCGCGCCCCTCTTAGACGTTACGGGGGGAGTCTAACACCTCACTAACCCTCCCAACACGAGGAGGCCCGCCGAGGCAGGCCAGCAACAGTCGGGGTTGCGGAAGAATCATCTTCCGGCGACCCCGATGTAGGTGTGAGATGGAACACCGGGGTGGTTTTTAGTGAGTAAGAGTCTGAGAGACCCCTCCGCCCGCCCCAGCGCGGAGGACATCCATGAGGATTTTCCACCAAGGATACAAAAAAAAATTAAATGGTGTAGTCTGTACATACACTTGGGAGCAAATAAATCGAGCCACTACCTTTTTTCACGTAAAATGGTAAATATTTTTGGGAATATGGAACGTATCAATTCGAACTATATATCGCCTAAAAGTTAAGTTAATAACCTTAACAATGAGGGTAAAATATTGAATAATAACCTTATTGAATGAGAAATTATTGGCTCTGCAAGAAAAATGGTAATTTTGATAGAAAATTTAGTAGGGCTAAAACAGTCCATAAAAACAATAAAAAACAAAATTATTGCAAAAAAAATATTCTTAATAACTGGTATTACCCCCCCGTGCCCTGATGCATTCTTGTAGCCTATTAGTCATCGATCTGATCAGAGTTACGATGACATATTGTGGTATGTTCTCCCACTCTTCAAGCACAGCGACTTTAAGCTCGGGAATGGATGAAACAGCGGGAACCCTGGCTCGGACTCTCCGTTTTAGCTCGTCCCATAGGTGTTCGATCGGGTTCAAATCGGGACTTCGTGCTGGCCATACCATTTGTTGAATCCCGATCGCAGACAAGTATTCCGTAACGATCTGCGCGGTATGAGGTCTCGCATTGTCATGCATAAACAAGAAATTTTCTCCGACAAAACCAGCATACGGCATTACGTGGTCTTCAAGAATGTCAGTTATGTATCGGTCAGCTGTTAATCCACGTCTACCACTGCTATCGTTGGCGGGGTCGACGAAGACAAGTTCCGTTTTTCCGTCTAGAGAAATTCCTCCCCACACCATACAAGAACCACCACCAAAACTCACAGTTTCTCGAATGCAACATTGGGCAAATCTTTCACCAAGACGTCTATACACTCGGTTTCTCCCGTCATTGCTAAAAAGACAGATTCTTGACTCGTCAGAAAACAAAACTGACCTCCAGTCTTCTAACGTCCAATTAATGTGTTCTCGAGCAAACTCCAAGCGAGATCGGCGATGAGCTACAGTCAATTTTGGGCCAGTTGCTGGTTTGTGTGATGTTAAATTTCGTTCCTTTAGTCTTCGTCTCACTGTCCACCTACTGATTGCGACACCTCGAACGTCACGTAACGCTTGCTGTAGCTGAACAGCATTAAGTCCACGGTCGCGCAACGAATTGGTTGCAATAAAGCGGTCGTCACGTTCTGTTGTTGCCCGTGGTCGGCCAGTTCCAGGTCGCCGAACAAAAGCACCAGTCTCCAGATACCTGCGGTATACCCGCTGTACCTTTGAAGGACTCAAATGAAGTCTGCGTGCCACTTCACGTTGTCCGTGTCCAACCTCAAGTAAAGCTACAACTTGGGCAGCTTCCGTCGGTGTAGTATCCATTTTATCAGGTTATTTTGATTACACAGACACAGATAAAGACAACAATAACAAGTAATATGGGTATGATTAACAAAAACCTCAAATTTAATCTTTTCTTAACAGAGTACAATAAAAATGTCATAAGCAAATTAAATGCGATAATTTTATTCTACCCTTTAAACTTTAATTAAAATGAAATTTTGACAACTAACTACCCTCATTGTAAAGGTTATTAAATACCCTTTTAGGCGATATATGTTTCGAATCGATGCGTTCCATAATACCAAAAATAATAACCATAATGCGTGAAAAAGGAAGTGGCTCGATTTATTTGCTCCCAAGTGTAGTTGGGAAAAGGCTCGGTATATGATGACATGGGTGAGTTACAAAATATTAGAAAATAGACTTATTTATTCTTAAAAAATGCGTAATATAGCATAATATTCCCACTGCTGCGACACAGGCCTCCTTTCGATGAGAGGGAGACAAACAAAAAAACTGACTTACGGCAAAACCCAATAACCTAAGACAGTTCGCTACTGATGATAGACAGTACAATTCTATATGTCCCTGTCATATCTATCAACACGTTATAGGGACGCATGCTTTGGCTTTATTGGGACGTTAAAACCAGAGATCGATCGGTTCAAATTGGAGATATATCGTTATTTGGTTCGACCGTTGAACAGCCTCTAACGATTGATGATTATATCTGGCAGCAGCTAGAGACTGTTCTATAAGTCAGTTTACATTGTTATAGACTATTTTTAAATTACCTTGTAACTTAATCATGTAAACTGACATATAGAACAGACTCTAATGAGTTTTGTGGCATGGGTAAGGCAAATATTCAAACGGCGCTGATGTAGCTTGTTCCCAAAAGAAGCTAAGATTACAAAGCAAGGGGTACTTTTATCTAATTTCTGTGTGAATGATTCGTTTTCCTAAATGCTCCGAAATTGGAGTGCATTATTTTCTAAAAGAAAAAATAGCTTTACGTCACAATCTTCTCTCTATTTGTAGAGAAAAAAAGGGGTGTGGCTGTGTCGTCGTGAACACGGCCGTGTGTTTTACGTGTAACATTTTCTGAGGTGGGTAGAGGTTGTGCTACTACCGCTTGTTTTAAGTGTTTACCCTTTAGTGGCTTCAATGAGCGCAGAAGCCATAGACGGTAACACATATCGCAACTCTATGTCCACCTGTATGTGGCACGCACCTATATGTGGGATTGTTGATAAAAATAGTAGTGAAACGTGCACTAGCTGCTGCCCACACATTAATAATCGGCGATCGCACACAATCAATGTATATACAGTCCGGCATTGATATAGAAGCGATTACATCATCCACTTGCATAGGCTCGGCCGTCCTAGCTGCAGATGTACTGGCGACGTCGTTGATTCGATCGGACGCCTTCATTCTTCCAGCACCTCAGCACCTCATCACTTTGTCATATGGAGTGCTCTTGAGAAGCCCTTTCCGAACCTCATTAGATCCTTATATTTTAACGTGGCTTTTTGACGAGTATACTCTGACATTATATTATTAGGTTTTTTCAAATTTAAACGGTAGGGTTTACTCAAACTATTTTACACTTATGTTTTATACACTCAATCGATAGATCTTGACGACCGCTCACGATTGAAACCCAAACGAGCGCTGTAGTTACACAAATTTAACAAACAAAATTTAAAATTAAACGCAAATTATGTAACACAGCAAAATTACCTCTAAATGGTGGCGCCACCAACGCGCGTGGTCGGGCCACAGTACAGTCCCGACACGACGTAACAAATTCTTTGATTCTTCAACTATCGAAGGATGTAATTATATTTTGGATTTAGATTATAGATATTTAGCTGCAACACGATTTGGTTATCATCTGTTTTTTTGAATGGCTGCCCACTATGACAGCAAATATAAATCGTATTCACGTCAAAAAAGTGATAAAGAGGAAATAAGCAAATAATAAGGTATTAAATTCTTATACTTTTCATGTAGAATATAAAAATATTAAAATGTCTGAAAATAACGAAAAATTTAAATAAAACCAAACTCAGTAGTTAGGTTTTTATTTCACTTTTTCGTTATTTTTAGAAGGTATTAGAAATATAATGAATGGTATTTAATGGATGAAATGGCAAATTTAGCGATGTATAGGCTGAGGGACCTGGCTATGGTCGCCCCATCTACAAATAGCTTTAATCGGCCTTCCCCTTTGCTCATGACTTTATTCATCTTCATACGAATGATTCCCAGAATTTCAAACTGACGCAAACCGTATAATCGTTTCTCATCAATAGCGTATGCATCAACAGCATAGTGTGTCGGTAGATTGGAAAAATATAATCTGTCATTGTATGTACAAATCCATCGTGTTTTGTCTAAGATGTGAGGAACCAATTAAGGCCGTCTGGATCTGAACGTTTCGTTTAATTGTCAAATTCTAAAATAATTATGCGCTCACATGGCACCGTCGGTTTAGAAATAAGAACATTATAGTAATGTTTCGCAAATCAAGAATATTTTAGTAATATTTCGTAAGTCTTACGTTAAATGTTCTCGATACCTACGTATCGTGAACATACAAAGTAACACTACAGTCAAATGAGTGAAGTTGCAATTACGTTCTCTATATGGAATCTATGTGTTTGAATTTCAGTAATGTTATAACTGGGAACTTATGTACAGAACAGAAGTGGGAAAATGCGTTTTAAATGAATTACAAATACGTTTCACATCTTTTATAGAGCAATTTTTAAAATGTTTTTTTATGTCAGTTGGTTGTTTATCACCATCATCGCCATCTTTCCTCATCTTCTCCATGTGTCACCACGGCAACACATCATGTGCTCCTTAAATCCCCACGTTCACCAAGTCCAGGTCAGTTTTATAAAATACTAGCTGTGGCCCGCGACTTCTTCTGCAATCCAGGATAAAATGTACCTATATCCTTAACCAGGTAATGACCACGTATGTGTGCCAAATTAAATACTAATCCGTTCAGCCGTTTTAGCGTAACGGTATAGCAAACAAACAAATTTACTTTCGCATATATAATATTAGTTAGCATACTGATTCGAAACACCTAACCAAAAATGCCTCACACAGCACCTGCGTATCGTATTTCAATGCAACTTTTGCTGCTTAATGATCACTAAGTTCGTATGGACACGAGTTTCATGGACTTTCCAAACGAGCGACAGTAGTTTCCACCTATCGTCCTACTTTAGGTTTCAGTTACATAATGTGGAGCTTTCTCAAGTGGAGATTACTCTTACTTGTCAGCAGCAGAGGAGTTTTGCCTGTACAACAATAAAGCTTATTACAATGACCACAAGCTTTAGATTGATGTACTTATAAAGTTCCAGATTATTCAGCATAATAGACTTATGGTAGAGCTGCTAAAATTTAATCCATCTCAGAAGTTAGCCGTTTGTATCCGACGGTCTCGCTTGCACCGCAAACACTGCTGTAGCTGCTGCAATGTTCGCCCGTGAGGAATATATTGCACATTTGTTGCATATTGTGTTGAGTGTTACGTGGACCCCACATAATACGTCACGTCTCGCTCCTGTTACCACTAAGGCCTGCACATAGAATGGTAGCCTCTCCAATATTGCATAGGAAGGAACAATATTATTAGGAACATTGGATAGCTGGAAACGGCCATTGTGTAATTTAACGCTAGTCTGCTGTTACGGGAATATTGGTAAAGATATCAGATTTTGCTTCGGTATATTCTTGGAAACGTAGATGCTATGAAGTGTACAAGATACTCTTAGACGGAGCTTTATAAGGCTTTTCCAATAAATTGTGATGAGCTGTTGATATGGTTTTTCTTTGAGGACAATTTTCTATTACATGCAACGGGAAAGTAATTTTGTTTTAGCATATTTTCAAATAATAACATTCGCATAATCTGGGTGCGTGCGATATTAGCTTTTCAGCTTGAAACGGTTTCGGTTAGAATTATTTAAAAATGGGGCGTTTATTATGACAGGCATACGTTTATTACTAAATCTCTGCGTGACCTTATGATCTTCGGATAAGAATTAGGCCATTTTCGCTATTTGCAGCCTTCGTAGGTAACCCCTAACGGCCGAACCCAATAAAGTCAAAGTCAGAGCATTTATTTCAAATAGGCACATATTATGGCACTTTTGAACGTCAACATTTACATTAAATAATAGAACCGATTCTAGGCGCCCCTTCCAAAAGGTAGTTTCGTATGGAGAAGAAGGGGCAAGAAACTCCACCGTTTTCTTTTAAAATGTTTTACAATATTCTGTATATATTAATTATATTTTGATATGTGAAGACGATGCACCAAGAATAAAAATACCATACCACAATTGTTAAAAAGAATTTAAAACGAAAATACGGTATTTAACTATCTCCAATTTTGGCGTACTGGATATAGAAAAACCTATCAATCTCTGGTTTTCACGTCCCAAAAAAGCCAAAGTATGCGACCCTATAACGTGTTGTCAGCTATTTGTATGACATGGACATATAGAATTGTGCTGTCTATCATCAGTAGCTATCTGTCTTTAGTTATTGGGTTCGGCCGTAAGTGATAAAATTTGGTTTGGAAATACTTAGAACCCTATACCCTATTGTGGTATAGACATACCACGCGGGCTTAGCCGCGGGCGGATGCTAGTACAAAATAGAAAACAATAATGAAGTCGAAGATTATCGAAAAATATGATAAAACATATACACATATTCCTGCTTCAATTCGTTAACTGACAAAATTTGCGTATTTTATAGTACGAGTATACCCACATTTTGTCAGTGGACTCATTTCTGCCTACTAACGAATACAGGCCTTGAGTTATTATTTTATGTCAATTTTTTATTTCGATATCCAAGTCCAAGTCCTATGTCTTTGGCACATTTGTCTGCTCTATTTCCACAGCAGTGTCAGAAAGGCTAGTCATCGTTGGCACGTGCCGCCTAGCTAAATGTTTGTTGCATTGAGATTGCGGCATAACTCGGCCTGGTTATAATAAGTGTGAATGTGAGTGTCTTAGAGAATTTAAGTGGGTATATTGTTAGGTTAAGGATTAGATGTTGTGTTTTGGGTGAGTGTTTTTTTTTGGATATTTTCCTTTTAAGTGTTGCAGTTTGAGACTGGAATAAAGTCTTGTTCCATTACATGTATTCATGAAACTTTATTGTGAGAGAACATTCTCAGAACATCCTTCTCCTGCCCTTAGCCTTATTTATGTTGGACGTGGGGCCGGCGTAGAAGGTTTTCCTCTGTTTGTCGTCATATCATTAATAGATAAATAAGTAATCAAACTATTTCAGATCAAGAGCTAGAATCACCGGTTTTGGTTATTATGTTATAACGCTGACAACGCTGAACGTGAAAACGCTGTTCTTGTTTGTATGTTTTATGTTTAAATGCTATAACACCATTAGAAGAGGCCAATGCTTTTGTCAATCGAAGCAAGAGAGCACCACGTGCAGGGTCCGGGTAGAATCTTCTTTACACTCCGAAATGTTCAAGACTCCTGTATAATCAAGATCTAAAGTACAAACCGATAGAAAATTGATAATTCAAAGATATAGATAACCATGAAAATAATTACCTTCTAGACCAGCACAATTATTTATTTATGTCTGTTAATTCCCGTTGAAAAATTGTAACAGCAATTTGCTTGATTTTCTCTTACAAGTTGCGGAACGTTATTTTTTTCTTCACCCTCCTTTGCACAACAAAGGAAACCGGGGTTTTGTAAGCGGCAGTGAGCCGCGACACAGGGCTGGTTTAAATCCAGGATGCCGCTTAACGTGATGTCTGTGTCAATATAATTTTAAAATGTACGTGCATAACGTCAATGTTTAAATTAATGTTTGTATGTTGAGTATATTTAGCTGAGTACGCATTATGGCACAATGTATAGCGAGTTGTAACAGCTACGTGTAACTGAAACATTTTCGATCTACATAACTTTTCTCGTACTTCGTAGGTATGTCTATTGTTAGAACGGCCTAACAAATTCAGATTTTATATTTTTTGTGTTTTTATTTTATTTGCCGATGAAAATTCGCTCTAGTGGGGACAAAGCTCTTTCATTTAGTAAAGGCAGCGCATTACCACAGAATATACTGTGTTATTTAAATATAATTTTTGCAGTCAGTCTTGAAACTGTTTGAGGTACGGTCTAGACATAATGACTGCTTTATTAGATTAGATTATTAATAACATTAATGACTGGTCCTCAATAATGATAGGGTTTATTGGAAGCAGTTCCTTATTGATAAATCCAGAAATTGCCTGCCTCGTTGGTCTAGCGTTCCTGCTGAGCATAAATTTCTAGGTTCGAATCCCGGGTCAGACAAAGTTTTATTTTTGGTTTTACCACCAATAATTTCTCAGTAGCAGCTAGGGGTATGGATGTGTCCCCCGTTGATGGTAATATCTGATCTCGCCCATATTATTTGGGGCTGAAACTTAACTCGTGAAATGAGGGTGTGGTAATATAGGGTACACCTCTGCCAAGCCCTTTGGGGATTAGAAGTGTGATGACCTTTTCTGGTACTGAGCACACCGTATTACCTCCTACAAGGAAAAGGAGTGATCATCTGCAAAATAAGACTTTAAAAGCATATGAAAGTAAACGTTTACATGCTCATCGTGGGTACAAAAGCTTTGCTCCACCCTTCCTGCAATACGCAGGCATGATGTTCGTAATATGTAAGTATAATGAGGGTAGCAGCTAACGAGTTTTGTTTTAAGGGCGATGTTTTGTTTACCTAGTATTGAGGCTATTAGCGTAATTATGTGTGTAATCTGTGAGGAAATGCTTGTATTCTGTAATTAAAAACTTAACATACGAAGGACGTTTATCTTCTTAATCTCTAACTAGCCTTTTATTTATAAATATTGCAAATGGTAAAGAGACTTTAAACGTTCGTATTTAGAGCCCCTTTTGTCCCACTGTAGGCCAAATGCCTCTTTTCATTGATTGCCATGCTTGATTAAGGTGTGGTGGCAATTTCAAACATTAACACCGTTTGTCCAAGCGCCACCTTCACGGGATGTCAACGAGAAACGAGATTATTCGAACCGATCGTGACATCCCGGTGACGGCGTGCGGTGTCGACGCGGCTTTACTAAATGTTTGTATCGCCCATTCGGCGGCGTCATATCGTTCTCGTTGACGTCCTTTTGACAATGGCGATGGCAAAAACGCCCTTATTGGGATACAAACCAATTAATCTTAGAGTGTGCGCAAGATAAATCTGCGCGCGTGTTTGACTTTCAAGACCATATTTCAGCCAGGACTTTTAATCACTTTCTGCATAATGATAGTGATTATTTAATTTGGAAAACAAGAAACACAGCACAACGTCTTAACACGAGATGGCAGCAAACATTATTTCAAATTTCGGCACGCGCACTCTAAAAGGTACAGTGCGCGCGTCAGTAAATTTATTTTTAATAAACTAAAACACAGCCTAACCATGGGATCTTATCTCACGTTCAACATAATAGCTACCTATTATGCTTAGCTAAGGCTCTTTTAAATTGGTTTTTAGGTGTTTTATTTGTATGTTTGCAAATAAACGTATTTTCTTTCTTTCTACATCACGCAGCATACAAAACTTTTTGAAACTGCTTAGGTTCATACCTACATTCATAGAATAGAGAGGCGTTTCAACTACAGTAGTGATATTAAACCTTAATTAGGCGCATAATGATACTGGCATAAACATACAGCAGTTAGTTCATACGTTAACAGCTTGCGAGTTATGCAATATTGCGCCAGCTACAAACACCTACTTATTGCAGTTAGTATATTATGACAGAATGTGGGTTTCAAACTTCAAAATATACTAAAAATAAGGTGTATCGGTTGAGGTTGTTGAGTCCACGAACGTCTAGGTACTTATGTTAACAATTTCTGAGAGACATTTAACTAAAGTCTTAGGATAAGTAACAACATTATTTATGAATTTACTTAAATATAAGATATATGATCGTATTCGGTGTAATAATGAAATCCGAATTTGTTGCTGAAATTAAAGAAGTTTATTTAACATCTAAGATTGACATTAATAAAATGTTAAATTTTATTATGTACTACACGAACACTGAATACTTAAACTTACCAAAAATTAAAGAAATTACATTTTAAGTTAATTATTACACCTATGTCGATTTTACTTTTGATAAGTTGTTTAAAATAAAATATTTAAAACTAAATTATTACTTTTGCATTTCATGTCATCTTGACATCTCCACCTTTTTCTAGTTGACATCTGCATTGCCTATCACAGTTAACTCCTTAGTGCTACTGAGCAAAAAGTCTTAATATGTAGGCGGAACGCGATTAAATATGAAATTAAATACTTTTTTTTTACTTGGGATGGGTTTGCTCTTGACTCTAGTCTAGGTCAGAGGCAACAGAGACAAAGTCTAAGATGGAGTGACTTACCCAGACGAAGCTTGTGATTGAATTTTTGTGATATGGAAAAGATTTGATTTTATTTTTTCTGCTCCTTGTTCCTTTTCTGAATATAGCATGTTACAAAAACCCTATCTGATCCAATAGAGGCGTATTCCTGGTTTAACATACGTACTAAAAATTGTTAAAAATGCAACTCATAAAAACCAAAAGTTATCGACTTTTTATTTTTATGAGCCATGCGAAATTTAACACTAAATAAATATGGTTTTTCATAAGTTGACAACACTCCAACAGCCGGCGAAATCTTTTAATTTTTACCTATTTTTATTTCAAAGGACACCGCCCTGCGCTAACCGCGCTGTAGGCACTCTTTTAAAGTATCAGGTCAGTAATCAGGGTCACCATGAGTCTATGCCTACAATAAAATATCAGCTGATACCTTCACGCGCAGGCATAACGTAGGTTTCTTTAGTCATAAGTTTGTTTGGCGGCACGCGACAAAGCACCGCCTCGATCAGGCAGCTTCTTTGACCCGAAACTGTAGGTGAACTTTGTCAAGCGATCAGTGTTGCCTTTGGTAAGTTTTTTTTTAATTAATTATATTCATTAGGGAAAAATAATAATCCCGTATCCATTAAATTATTACGTATTTGTGTACGCAGTACGATACCAAATAATACCCTGCAGGATCGGACAGGTTTTTCGTTACATGCTGTACAGAGTTTGAATTTTTTTCAAGAATCTCATAATGGCCTATTTTCATTCATCTCATTTTTTTCTGAGTAGTTTGTTTCCATTTTCTACGTAAACCATGTCTCCTATATTAATTACAATTTTTTATCAAAAACATTTAGTTGTAATCATGTGATTTAATTGTATTTTCAAGTGCTGTTTTACTATCTCTAATCCAGTCATGTGTTTGATTTTTCTCTGTGTAATTCATTCGATAAATTTCGAAATCTGTACCATATACAAGATAACTTGGTGTAAAGCCAGTTACCGAATGATAAGTTTTATAATATTTAGTGACGTATTCTTTTCTTCTCCAATTATTTTGCATCTCAGTTTGATTCAACCTCTCATTTAATCCATGTGAAATGGTGCATTTACTGCTGTAAAGACCATCGGTATTTGCTTGTCATTTAAAATTTCCTTATATTCTTTTGAATTGATTACCGGATACTTATCGGTGAGAAGCATACCAATGTCCTCCGTTTCTGCTATAAAGTTTTTCTTGTTCCTATTCTGAATATAGCCTTCTCAAATGGACCAACCGAACTCGACGCCCTGGATAGGCAGGTCCGTGAGATATGACCTGACCACCTCTCTTCAACGGATAGCCTAGACCTGAATCCTCTAGTAGTGTGCTTAGAGGATTCAGAGCTAAGCAGAACCAAAGTGGACTCAAACTGTCGCCCTGAAATATTCCCCGTTTAATCCAGACAGGCTCGTCATTCCCCTGGATCTGTTGACGCCCCGGATAGCGAAGGACCGTCCGCCATTGCCCCATACAGGACCTAAGGAAGGTGCGTAGAGTTGCATCTATCTTGTACAACTCCAGCACCCTCACAAGCCATGTATGTGGCGCCGAGTCGTAGGCCTTTTTATAATCTATCCAGTCGACAGATCCTTGCGGGAGCGACGAACCTGTTGGCCAATGGCCAAGTCGAGTTTTTGATCCTTAATTCCTACATTCATTTTTACAGTTATTCTTAACTATGAAACGGATTTGATGCACCATCAATTAGAGAATTTATTCCAGAAGGGTTATGTCTATAATATACTTTTAAGTAACTAACTTTTTACCGAAATAAGAGAATACACCATTTCATCCCAAAAAAATTATGCACTTCTATGTCTTTTGAGGATGAAAAAAATTATATGAAAATTGTTTATTTGTCCCAAAACAGTTACATGGATTATAAATGAGACATCCCCAGTAAGTAATTGGTAATACTTGTGTTGGGGCTATCTCGCTCTTGTCTTAATTATGAACAATATTGAGACGATTTTTTACAATACGTGACAAAAAAATAAAAAATAAATGTAGGAGGAAAAGATAACATTAAATTACTTATAAACTAATTGCAGCTCCTTGTGTAACTGTAGTTGTATGCCTATGAGAAACTGTATGTGCGTCTATTTTACAGGGTTTGTGTTGTTGTGTGTGTGGGTGTGTGTGTGTATGTGTTTGTGTATGTGAATTTGTATGTCTTCTTTCAGTGCCGATGTGTTCGACGCGCAATTTATAGAATATACTAGATGAGTACTTACATTTTTGATAAGAAGGAATGTCAAAAGAAATTGTTTAACCAAGTCTAGCTAAAACTTGCTCAGCTTCCTCGTATGTTAAGGTTTTTAGCCACTTTGTTATTATCTTTTTGCTTACATGTGAGACCTCATGGTGGAAGCTTAACTTTACATTTATTTTATTGTAAATGAAGGTTGATTGGGTTGCATACTGACGTCATGCAAAGGCAGTTCGGACCCTTGGGGAGTAAGCTACTATATCCTTTCGTCTTTTCTCCTGGCTGTCTTGGTTAAATGGAATAGACTTTTGTAAATATAGGGTAGTTACTATGAAATATAGTTTTCTTACTGAAAGTAAGCTGCTGATTCTATATAGATCGACTGTGGGGTATCTGTATGGTTTATAGTACATAACTTTTATTAGTGACCTTTGGGCTCTTTCTATCTCAATGAATTTTGTTTTAGTGGCTCCTCCTATAGTATATGCTACTTATACTACAACATTGTTCATTATTCATTCATTCATGTCCCGTATCATATCCTTTAATTTGCTAGCATTTTACGAATCGTTCTAAAACGATTTCTTTTATAATATCTTTAAAAAATCGTTCATTGTTTACATTTTCCATTGTTGTGACACAAGTCAATTGTCAAACTGTCATTAAATTTTCTCTTTTAGTCTATGAAGATTACTTTTTGGTTTATATAACTTGAATTATTTTTATCAATAGGTTTAGCTGAAATATTGTATTTTCTATATAATTACCGATTACTAACTGAATTTCGACATCTACAATAATTAATAAGGACACGCTCATACTCGATCGTGGAGGTTTTAATACGTCTTGGCTGAACACACAGGCTGGTTTTATGACTGGCAGATGAGATGTCAGAATGAAGAAAAACAATTTTGAAACTTAAAAAATCATCTAAAATTAATTCTGGAAAAGGAATATTTTCCTATAAAAGAAAAGTCTGAAGCACCTGATGGGGATTCCGCGTCTGAACCTATTTCACTAACCATCTGCCTCGGATTCCGCGTCTGAACCCGTTTCACTAACCATCTGCCTGAGGATACGGCGTCCGGGTTTTATCAACAAACACCTATCAATTCTACGTCTGCACTCTGCTGAGTAACCATCTGCCTGGAGATTTTACGGCGAGCTTTGTCGAAGGAGACTGGCACTCTAAAGTGTCCCTTCGACGCCTGAAGACTTTTTTTTCTCCACCTCCTCCTCCGGACTTCAATTGGGATGATGACAATGTTTTTATTTTTGTATCAAAACACTGTTTGTTTCCAAATAGCGATAACTATATTACAAAAAGTGTAAAGCTTAAAAAATTGCCAAGTTATAAACGTTTTAAGATAATTGTTAGACAAGGACAGCACTATCGTAGAAGTGACGTCACGACTATGCAACTTCATACTAGCGCCGTACATTGTCAGTAACGCGCGACAAGGATGGCAATAATCCCCTCCAAAAACTTTTAAAGCGTGTATCTTCTTCAAATTTACACCGATTTAACTGATTTTTTCGATTATCTCATTTTTACTAAGCCTTCTTTCAAATTACATTATTTTTAAGAACATTTTTAACTTTAGTCATCATCCCAATTCAAGCCTATTAACTTCAGTGTCGCGTGAACTGTATTGTGTTATTTTTATATTCCGACCTGTATTTTATCTCGCCCATTAAATTATCTGTTCCAAGTCTACTTTCATCCTTTTTTGTAGATAGAAACCACCATTACGTTACACTCCCCAGACTGGCAAACAGTATGTAATAACGGATTGTGTGAGCGCAATGTAGATGCTATTTAGTGTTTTCGGAGGCATCACATATCTTAGATTTTTAAATATCCATATCAATCTCCTCACCCGTGACGTGACAATTTCATTTTTTTTGTTCAAGTGGTCCGCACACGTATGGATTCGGATTTTAAAATTATGGCTTGGCTTAGACCTTATACGAGTACTTGGAGAAAAACAAATGTAGTGTAAAAACAAAAACAAATGGTTTTAGGAACACTAAGGGTTAGTAGATTGGCTTTGAGCCATCTATCTATAGCAACTAATCCTTGCTCGGCATTATTGCACGCAGCTTCCCACGTGTCTCCAAAGTAGACAATGGCCGTGTCGTCCGCGTAGGAGATGTTGCCCCACCGTTTCGTAGGTTGCAGAGTTCGTTAAAATACACTAGGAACAGTGGTGGGCCGAGGACCGATACCTGCGGGATACCCAATACAATGTCTTCCTCCTCACTATGCGAGTCACCTATTTTAACCTGCTGTCTCCTACCTCGGAGGTAACAGTCAAAGAGGGCGAGAGCCTTACCTCTTATTCCTATAGCCTCAAGCCTCTGCACAAGGATGGGGACAGATACAGTGTCAAAAGCCTTTTTCAGGTCTAGGAACACCGTGACGCATTTGTAACCCTTGTCCACTTTGGCAGTGATCTCAGACGTTAACGCAATAACTGCATCCTGAGTTGATTGTCCCTGTCTAAAACCGTATTGAGAATCGGAAAGAATGTTGTATTTGTTTAAATAACTTACTAGTCTTTTATTTAATAGTTTTTCCACTATTTTCGAAAGAGACAGTAAGACAGATATCGGCCGGTAGTTGTTAAAATCGCCCTTTTCCCCATCCTTGTGCACACTTAGTTAAGAGGAATAACAAGTTCTCGAGATAATTTAAGGAAACCCACAGGTATGCGATCCCATCCCGAAGCACTTCCTGAGTCAAGCGACCGAAGCATACTATCCACTTCTGCCGGATCAGTGACCAGCAACACGCATGAATTAATTTGAGATGCTGAACTTAAGTTAGTGACAGGTCTAGATGATTGTCCAGCAAGGGTTATTATTTCCTCCGCAAGTGTTTTTCCAATAGTTGCGAAGAATTGGCTTACACAGTTTAATGAGTAGAGGGGGCAAGGTGTGATATGCAGTAGGTGTGTACTAGCCGCCTTGGGTTTTTTTATAATGAGTGATGTCATTAATTTTACGCCAGAGTAGTTTAGGATTTTTAAAGAATTTGATATCTGTTCTTTATGATATTGTCGTTTCAGTTTCTTAATAAGATTAGAACAATATGTGCGAAAACGCCTGTAAGTTATTATCAAGATAACGTTTAAAGGATCTTTCCTCTGTTGTAACTGTAATTTATTCCTTAAACTGATGCATCTTAAGGCCCCCATAGATATCCAGGGCTTTAAGGTTCGCTTGGAGCTGGAGACTGATACAACTTTGGTATTTTGGAGGAGAGATGTCCTAATCACGTCTATCATCGCATTAGCTAGAATGTTTGGGTCTCTGTGTGCGCCAAGAAAAGATGTATCTGTGTCTACAAGGTCCTTGTATGCATTCTCCCAGTTTGTTATTGTTTTATGTTTGACACAAGTCTTGCTTTTGTATGTGTGTGATATATTTAAAAACCATTTCATGATCCGTCACAGACGTGTTTAGGACTGCCACGAAAGCCGAGTTTTTTAATTTGTCAAGCTTTAGGAGCATATAATCGAGGCAGTTCTCCTCCCTAGTAGGCAAGCTGTGTCCTGGGAGGAAACCATGTAAAGCTGTCATGTTTAAATAGGTGAATCTGCCGGTTCTTAATTGTGCTGATTCTGATAGCTTTCCTACCATAACCACCATAATCAGCCTATAACATTCCCACAGCTGGGACACAGGCCTCCTCTCTATGAGAGGGAGTGAGCCGGAATGCACCACGCGGGCCCAGTGCGGGTTGGTATAGCTTTCCTAATAAGTTAATATTAATGTCTCCAGTAATGATAATGTTTCTATGTGTGTGAATACTTTGGAGGTATTGGTCAAGTGAGTTAATAAAAGTATCTGTGTATACATTCGACGGAGACCGATAGATACCAATAATGGTGAAATTTAAAATACTGATTTGCAGGGCTGATGCATGTGTTAAATTAATTTCAGTTGCTTGGGGTAAGTGGCAGTTTTTTATATAGGCTACTACGCCATCATTCTGGTTCAGTTGCCTAAGTGTATTAAACGAAGTATAGTTTTTTAATATTGGTAGTGGCTTATTAGCGTTTAATCTGCATTCTGTTAGGATTAGCACATCTATCTCAACTCTTTATCTGAAAATCGTCGAAGTTACTGTATATGCTTCGTATATTTTGTGTCAGGACAGTCAAGTTATTAGAATATTGTTGTAGGTATGTATGTAGGTGTGCAACATCAAGAATAGCAGACGTAGCTACCTCTGCAGTATCCAATTCCTGTAAATTACATAAGCCACTATCCATTATAAATTAGAGTAAACAGACGGTGTTTCTTGTAGTTTGAACCATAATTTAGCAGTAGTCTGACGACTAAATCTGTATATTTGTAATTAATTATATGAATGTTAAGTGGACTTACTGAATTCGGCACTGTGCTGAGTGGGTGTGAGTGTATTGAGTGAATAAATTGTTTTTTTTCTGTGATAAGGAATGTAAGAAACATTGAGTTGGAGTGTGTAGCGGCGAGCTGAGCATGCTTACAATGATAATTATAATTAATTGGGAATAGTTGGTTAATAGTTACAGTAAAAACTAGTCATGCTTCTTACATGAGCTTATGTACCTGGGCCTCACTTTTAATGGCAATTGCCCGAGAATTCTCATTTTTTTTAACTAAAATACGACCAAATGCTGTCCAGCAAAATTTGTATTGCTTAGTTTTAGCCATATCTCGGGCTAAGGAAAATAGTCGGGCGCTCTTAGGAGTTAGTTGATCAGATATAAACACAGGTACCTCGGAGTTGTTTGTTATCCCAAGATGTTTTGCTTGAAGTTTACTTGTTATTTATATTCTATGACTTTGCTTTCTTTAGTAAGTTAGTTTTTAATATAGTGCAGTTCAGTTCCACAATTATAGGAGTATTCGTAATACCTTCTTTCCTAATGGGTAGTCGGTAAATGTCCTTTATGTCACGTGAGTCCATCTCAAGGCATAAGTGTTTAGATAAATTCATGACCATATTTATTAATTCAGAGTTATTTTCCTGGGGCATTTTAGGGACGTTCTTTAATTCAATGCTAGTTTTTTTATTACTTCTTTGTAAGTCTTCGAGCTTATCCTATAACAAGACAATGTATTCACGGTCCTTATTACTTTGTACCTCAAGCATTTGTATTTTCTTACGAAATTCTTCATTTTGACAAGATAACTTAGTAATTGCAGCTTCTATGTTATTATTTGTGGTCTGAATTCGAAGTAATCACTTTTAATTCAGTTTCTTGATTTGAGATAAAAGAAGTTAACATCTCTTTGATTTCAGTCTTGAATTTAGTAAATTCACCTGGTAGATCTTCATCCCTTAATCTCTTATTACGCGTAAAAATAAAATTTGGAGGAGTCATGTCCATCACTGCGCTGATGTTTGGATCAGAAAGAGATTTGTCCATTTTACCCGTTTAAAGTACTAGGCTGTGATGAGTACAAAGAGTTAAGTCGGGCCCAGTTGACTGGATTAAGTAGATGAACGTATAGACACGACTGATAATAGGCGCGAGCGCAGGTCAAGCTATCAATGACAATTTAGTGGGACTGTGCTTATCCTTGAAATAGGCGGCGCTTAGTTTTGAGAAGGTGACGTCCTTGAGCGGGCGCTAATTAGTGGTCGTGACCCAAATTGGTACTGCCTCCTGCGCGTACGCTGATTAGTTGTCACAGTCTTGTGTACCAAGGCGACAGATGTGTTGAGTAGTATCGTGAACGGTACGCACGCGCGGCGATCTGCACCGAACACCTCCTGCAGTTCTATTCTGTCTTAGTATTTCACTGAATTTAAAATTTAATTTTAATTTTGTGATTTTATTTTTAAACAGATTGTTACGGATCTAGTGCACGTCAACACCTAGTGGCGGTCCAGGGGGAAGAGCGCGAGGATGATCGATCGACTTTCTGATTTGGAGTTTCAAGAATAAAAATAACATTTTGAACTGCACTCGAATTAGCATTAACTTGAACGACGTTAGCATGCTGTTGCGGGCTCGGTGGCGAATGTGGATGCGTGACAGCTTGTGTGGAGCAAGTCACGCGATCTTTTTCGCCGGTTACAACAGCAGGATATCGTCATTTATTAATGAGCTAGCTTCTAAATGATCAAACGAACTTCAAGCGAAGTTCGATCATTATTATATGTGTCGCTTCATTCGAAGATATTTTTAAACATGTAATCCCCTTCCCTTGCTAGCAACTACGCACGTCTATTTGGATTTATTTTAGTCAGTTTTTATTTCACTGATAACACAACACTACCCTACCTCGTTGGGTCGCTCAGTTGTAACCGTCAATATTTTTGAGATAAGTTGTGATTTTTGCAAATCTCTTCAGGGTTTTTTAGGTGTGTTGGGAAATTATATCTTTGATTGAAGCGACAGATATAATAATTATCGAACTTCACTTGAAGTTCGCTTTGATCATATATTATATTTCGTCGCTTTATTCTTCAGATATGTTTAAACATGTAGATGTTAAGAGATACTGAGATTTGCAGGATCATTTATATAGCAAGGATTTTTTTTTTGCTTTTTTGGCACGACGGAATGAGAGTTCTTCTATAATATTATGATTTGTGTTTTATTTGCATTCAATTCCTTACAACTAGTTACAATAGGTATGCCTATGCTGATACTGCAGATTCAGCTAAATTAATTATATTAAGTATATAAAACTTGGCAAACGTTTGAGAGCCACACTGGTCCATCGCACGGTTCTACGTATTACGAGTATGTCAATGCACACACCTGCCGAGCTTGGATTTTTTTTCCATCGACCTATGGTTTGAGCTGTGGCCGCCTTATTAGATTTTTTAAATTGCTAGCATTACATTATTTTATATTTTTATCTCTTAGATTTTTTGTAATAAATAATGTAATCTGTGAGTACAGTAGCGTGGCAGATATTTTTATTCCCTGCAAAGTAGGGAAGAAAGAGTACGGGTTGTTTTCTTCATGGAGCCGAAGTCTTGATAACGTTGTTATCACTAATTTTACTCCATTAGACAAGATATATTTTATGTTTTCTAGTTTTTTAGGGAAATAGTTTGGACTCGCTGTGCCATACTTAAGACAGTTTTTTCGTTTTTTTGTATTTGATTTAGGTCTAAATCTCGGTTCGTGTACCATATAGAAACGAGATTAAGTACTAATTTCGGACCCCATGTATATTAAACAAACTTAAGTTTCTAAGCTCCTTTTAACAAACGTTTGATGCATTCATCAGAACCAATGTTGTTGCCCAATAGTGATCGAAAATCGAGAGTGCGGATCTGTGGAAATTCAAAGATCCGTACGAGGCATCTTTATTAAATTCTGTTGACACTACTGTGCTCTCAAAAGTATCAATTTTGATTATTTTGCAGAACTGCCACCAGAGTTTGTATGAGACGCTATATTGTTTTTTGAGGAGATTAATTCTGTAAAGATATGGAACCGTGGCTGTGATGGCCACCATGGGAATACGTGTGCACCACACGCCGCATCGTTAATTAGTCATAAACACTTTTAAGTATTAATGAGAATGGGGGAAAGGCGTAGAAAAAATCATGTTTCCAATTAATTGTAAATGCATTGAAAAAAAGACGCGTCTGGGTCAGGAAACTAGGATGCGTACAAATGACATTTGGCATTAATGCGAGAAGCGAATAGATCTATTACCGGTTGACCTAGTTTACGCGCTTCTCGCACCATTGCCAAATTTGATAAGCAAGATCGTTTAAGTGAGGTTATTGAACTCCTCCTATTCTATTCACATAACTCAACGCTGTATTATTGTCAACTCTTAACAATAAAGATTAGTTTTATCGTTCCTTCGCGAATGTTTTTAGTGATAAGAAACTAGCTAATAGCTCTAGGTAATTTATATGAAATTTTCTTTCGGTTTCCTTCCATGATCCATGAGAGCTTTTACGTTTTCGAAGCATCGGCTAATGTTTCCAATTTGAAATCAGGGTTGTCGACGAAGTCTATCTGTAAATATATTTTGTGACCACAAATTTTAATCATTAATGTATGTATCGTTCTAAGTTTATTTTAGAGAATTATTATGAAATCTATTCAATAAAAGATAATAAGTTAGTTAACACTCGTAAAGTTTCATTAGCGTTACTGAGGCACTCTGTGTAGGTTTTACCGTCATAAGGTATCATCTAAGTAAACGACAGATTTTTATTCTTTGTATCTAAGGTAGGTCATAACCTCCTTCGTTTTTTTTATACTCTAGTAGCAATGGAAAGACCGTAGGGCATTGCGTTAAATTCTTATGTAATTGTACCTGATTTATCATTTTCTAATTGAAAACTTAAGTATTTTGGAAAAGATTTTTTGATTGGAACTAAAAATAGGTTTCTTTAACATCCATATTTGCAAGTAAACCATTTTTTGGAATAAGTTTAGTTAGGCAGTCCTATGATCTTCCATTTTGTAGTGAGTTTTTTTTTGACAAACTGATTAAATGGATTAACATTTAAGATGAATCGATTTTCACCGTTTGGGTTAGGTGATAAAAATATGCGAAATATAAACCGGCCTTTTTACAGGTTCACAAAATCAAAAATCAAAAGACATTTATTCAAATTAGGCCGAGAATCAGCACTTTTCGAACGTCAAAATTACATATGACAGTCCCCCAAAACGCCCGCACGTCACCACTTCCCAGTGCTTTAGCTGGGAAGAAGAAGTGGCGCAACAAACTCCCCAGCAGCACAGCTGTCTATTCAGTTAGAAAAAACATGAATCTATACTTGTATAGATTAAAGAAGAATAAGAATTAAAGAACATCGAGGTTCCAGCGATGCAGAAGGCTGTCTTCCTTAGCTCAGATTTTTGGCCGGCAGGAATTGTGCACAGACGTTACAGGGAAGCTCAACCAAAACCAAGCAAGTGTAGTGTTTTTATGATTTTGTGGTTTTTATAACTATGTATGTTAGGCTATAAGGTATTTATGTTATGGGTCTTTGTTGCCTGAATTAAACAATTTATTATTATACAATAATACGGTATGCAATAAATGAAAATTTCGAGACACAGAAGATCATATTGTTTTCTTATACACCATAACTTACTAAATTAATTAAAGCCTCCAGGCATAAAGGGCGTGACAGCTTACATATTTATGCAGTACTGGATGAATTGTAAAGTAGACACATGATAAACTAGGACCATCGAAGTAAAATTAATTAACATAATAATTACTGTAACAACAAAACCATAGACAGCAAGACGACCAGTCACCACAAGCAGCACCCGTTCACGGGCACAACGCAAAGATCAGCCATTACCACCTCGCCATATTTGAGGGAAGGAGGCAACCCGACCCCCCCACGCTACCGCAAGCAGTGACATCTAAGGAAGCATGACGAACTTGCTGCCGGCTGAACCGGAAAGAATAATATGATCAATTGTCGAGATCGCTAGATAATCACAAATTGCAATACTCATTAAAAAACATTGTAATGAGTAGATCATATAAATAATAAATGAAGATAACAAAAAAATAATTTACTTTTAAAGTCAAATAAAAAACAAAACTATGAACTCATATACCCCGTCAGTAGGTATGCTGATTCTGGAGAAAGAACATAAACATTGTATTGGGTTAATCACAGCGACCAACTATTCTTATCGTTTAAGTAGTCGTTAATGGAATAATATGCCTTTGAACAAAGGTTGGATTTAACTTGTGCTTTAAACGCAATAAAAGGCATATCTAGCAAAGAAGAGAGTAGTTTGTTATAAAAGGTTATACCAAGCCCAACAAATGAGCTATGAACCTTATAAAGCCGGTGAAAGGGAGCACGTAGTTTGTTCTTATTTCTAGTGTTAACATTGTGAAAATCACTGTTTTTATTGTATAAGTGTATATTTTGCCTATTATATAAGATGTTGGCGAATATGAATTGTGACGCCACCGTGAGAATACCAATATCTTTAAAAAAATCTCTAAGAGAAACTCTTGCTCCTAGCTGATAAATTGCTCGGATAGCTAGTTTTTGATGGACGAATATATTTTGAATATCAGCGGCTTTGCCCCACAGCAGAATACCGTAGGATATAACGCTGTGGAAATAACTAAAATAGACTAACCGAGCTGTATCAACGGCAGTGTATTGTCTAACTTTCATGGCGGCGTAGGCGGCTGAACTGAGCCTCCCCGCTAGGCTTGATATATGTGGTCCCTACTCAAGTTTGGCATCTACTGTTATGCCCAGAAAAACTGCCGAGTCTACAGTTTCAAGCAGTTTTTTATCTAAGACGATGTTGGGTCTTAGATTTCTAACATTCGGTAAGACGAACTTTACACATTTCGTTTTCTTGGCAATGAGAACTAGGTTATTTGAAGTAAACCAATCCGTAACCATTGAGAGTGCACTGTTTACGTCGTCAAAATCTTGTCTATTCCTGTCTAATTTGAAAATAAGAGAGGTATCATCTGCAAACAGTACAACGTCACAGATATAATTTAAATAGAATTGTAAGCCATTGATATACACTAAGAACAAGAATGCGCCCAGTATTAAGCCTTGAGGCACACCTCAATGAACTGGTAGACCGGAAGATTTCACACCATCGACATCTACACTTTGGAACCTATTATGTAAATAAGAATTTGTTACGTTGAGAGCTTCGTTTTGAACACCGTAATGACGTAGTTTACGCAATAGCTTGTCATGGTGCACGCAATCAAAGGCGAGAGATCACAGAAAACTCCAACAGTATTTTGCGATTTCGCCCATGCATTAGATATGTGTTTCAGCAGAGCAACACCCGCATCTGTAGTAAAAGGTCCTTTTGTAAAGCCATGTTGTTCATTATGAAGGAGGCTATTTAAATTAACAACTTAAATGTCTTAGCAACTGCTTAAGCATTAACTTTTCAAATATTTTGCTAAATGCTGGTAAGATGGATATAGGCCTTAAATTGCCAATGTTATTTTTATTTCCTGATTTAAATAATGGTATGACTTTACTAATTCATGAGGTCAGGAAAAGTTCCTAGATCAACACATTTATTAAAAGTAACAGCTAGATAGGGGGCTACGATATCTATTATATTACTTAAAAGTTTAATTGAGATGCCCCAGTAATCAAAAGTGTTTTTTGACTTCAGTGTGTTAAAGATGGTAATTACATCACTCTTCTCATCACATGTTCGAAGCTAAATAAGCTAGTACATTTTGGCAAACTACTATTCAAAAGGTTCTCAGCTTTAGATGGGGACGAATTTAAGGAGCAAGTCGTAGTTATAGGTATGTTGGCAAAAAAACTCATTAAATGCCTCTGCTAAGTCAGCTGCCTTATTAACCAATTTGTTATCGACCATAATCTCAAGTTGACTTTCTTGTTTAACCGACTTACCCGTTTTATTGTTCATAGTTTTCCAGGTTGTTTTTACTTTATTTGTAGAATTTTTAATTGAATCGCTTAAACATTTTGATTTAGCAAAAGCACAAATCTTTTAAAATAATTTTGAATAATTTTTGACATACTCTAGGAAAAGAGGATTAATTATAGTATTAATAATGATTTTATGACATTGTATAGAGTACTAATTGTAATTTATGACATTGTATAGAGAACGAACTGTAATTTATGACATTTGATAAGGTATTATTTGGAATTAATGACATAGTATAAGGTATTTAATGGAATTTATGACATAGTATAATTTGATAATCCTTTTGCATGCCTAAATTGGTGCAACACAGTGGACTACGCATTCACATGACATCTAGAAATGTATGATTAATTATGTACTGTGTTGAGCAATAAACATTTGAATTTGAATTTGAATTTGAATTTTAGAGTATCAAACCTGTATTTTTTTCAAACCATATAACTCGTATTGTCTCACTCTACTTCTAAAGATACCTGGAGTAGCCCATTGGTTGAAGCCAACGGAGGTGGCATTAATGTTAACCGTTTTGGTCTTGAAAATAGAATGGTACTCTTTTTGCACGACATCAAAAAGGGCTCCGTAATTTTCATTAGGATTCTCGTGTTCTACTATATAGGGTGGAAATCTATGAACTATATTATTACGACAGAAATATAAAAATTTCCACATAATATACTCTTATTACTTGATTTTAACCTATTGAGAGAATCCTCCATTACTGATTCAAAACTAATAAGATCACCAGATGGGAGTCGATAAACGCAAGACAACTCAATAGTGCGCTCGATAGAAAGATTTACTAAATCTAAACGTTGTTTACATTTCAACTTGTTTGAAACAAGAACTAAAGATCCACCGCGAATAGCACTTTTTCTTATGAATGCACTTTGTACGGTAAAATTATCATCGTTGATAAACACTACTTCATGTTCCTTCAACCAGTGTTCAATCAAACGTAACACCTGAACATAGTTCTCCATAAATAAACTTAACTCCAGCTCTCTACCGGACAGACCCTGCATATTTTGCTGTACAACATTCAACTTATGCGGCTCACCCGTTGTCGCACCTAGTAGTTTCAACGTTAACCGCACCTAGATCTTTTAGCTTTTTTATGGTGATCGTCGTAAAACATTTCTCTTGTTGAGACCAAAATGTTTTGGTTGTATTATGGAGTTGTAGTTATCTGATAAAGGGATATCTACGCATTGACAAATCCATCTGAGAACAGTCATATTTTCGGTAATTTTTGCACAGTAATCATAATAGGACTTAATTCTGCCTGCATGTACCTGAGTCACTGACGTCGTGTTGGGGCAAGTTGCTTGAAGTTGGTCTTCAACTGGCTGGTTTCTGACCCTCTCACCCCCTCTCCTGTTCGACTGGAAGCGAGAAGGTCCCGACCAGAATCCCAGGTAGCTGGACCGGTTAGCTGCTGGTTGTGCTCTCGAGCTGGAGCTACAATGCTTTAATTCAGGAAACGTCTTCTTGATTTGTTCCCCTTGTTTTACAACAGCCTTTGAGTCGCTAATTTATTCTGCAATTTCGTTATCAAACAGTGTGTTGTCACGTTCGGAACGATCGAGAAATTGCAAAAATGACTTGTCCAAAATGGGAATTAAAAATCTGACTCTAGCTTTCGTATTTTGGTGATAATTTCGTATTTTAGAGATAAGATTCGGCATCCTTCCCCAATAAATTATTTGCCTCTACTCTGCTTTCATTGTTTACAAGTATAAATCTCTATTGACAGCGGTAATGCCTACTCTTACTTGTTTTTGGCTAGCAGTAATTTCTTTGTTCCAAAATTTAGCAGATTCCGGCATGGGCGCCGAAACTTCGTGGTTAAGAGTTGGTGCTTGAAGCAAAGGACAGTTTGCGGGTATGAAGTAATTTCAAAAAAGTATCTCCTTATTTTCTTTTGACATACCCCTTTTTTAGCAAAGATATGTACATATATATTTTGGCATACATATTTTGGCGAGATTTTCATGGATTTTTTCGCAAAACTCCAATGTAAGTCTGGGGTTTCGCCTAATGCCGCCAAAATATTTGGATCCAAATCAGGATCAGTGGGATTCGTTGCTTCGATGTCAACGCAGGTTGGATCGGTCCCGCGCTGGGCGCGTAAGCGCATCGACAGGGAGCTTCTCGAGGAGGCAGCCATTGCTCAGGCCTGGTTCCGGGGGTCGGCAACGACCGGACCCGATGACGTCGAGCTGGAGGCGCTGTGGTTCCGCGGGGCAATGACGCAGATATGTGACGCGTCCATGCCCCGCGCCCACGCACAGGGTGCAAGGCGCCAGGTGTACTGGTGGTCCGCCGAGATCGCGCAGCTGCGCGTCGCATGCGTGGCGGTGAGACGCCGGTACACCCGCTACCGGAGGAGACGTCGTCGGGTACCCGAGGAGGAGGCCGCGCTGTACGAGGTGTACCGCGCGGCAAAGCGGACTCTGTGGCTGGCCATCGACGAGGCGAGGACGCGATCCCGGGAGAGGATGTTGGAGACTCTGGACGGGGATCCGTGGGGGCGCCCGTATAAAGCGGTTCGAGGGCAACTTCGAGCCGCGGCGCCCCCACTTACGGAGAGTCTCCAACCCGAGCTGCTGGAGGAAGTGGTAGCAGCCCTCTTCCCGGTGAGAGCGGAGCATGTTCCGCCGCCGATGGCTTTGCCCGCAGCCTCAGAGTCTGCAGAGGAGGAGGAGGAGAACGCCATCAGCGTCCCAGAGGTGACACAGGCAGAGATGAGGGTGGCCGTGATGCGGCTCCGGGCCAAGAACGTGGCTCCGGGGCCCGACGGAATTCACGGCCTGGCTTTGGCCCTCTCTCTGAAGGAGTTGGAGCCCCAACTGAGAGGACTCTACACAGCGTGTCTTGAGCGGGGCCAGTTTCCCAGTCTGTGGAAGATTGGACGTCTGGTCCTGCTCAGGAAGGCGGGGCGCCCTGCCGACTCGCCGTCTGCGTACCGGCCCATAGTGCTGCTCGACGAGGTGGGCAAGCTGTTCGAGCGCATACTCGCAGCCCGCCTCGTCGGCCACTTGGGCAGAGAGGGGCCGGACCTGGACGAGAGCCAGTTCGGCTTTCGGCATGGGCGCTCTACCATCCACGCTGTGTCGAGGGTGAGAGTCCTGGCGGAGGAAACAGTGTCCCGGGGCGGGGTGGTGGTGGCGGTGTCCTTGGACATCTCCAACGCCTTCAACACCCTGCCCTGGAGCTGCATACGGGAGGCTCTACGTTATCATCGGGTGCCTCTCTACCTCCGCCGCATCGTTGGGGCTTATCTGGCGGGGAGGTGTGTCACCTACATGGGACGTGATGGCGGAAACCAGCGCCAAGTGTCGTGCGGTGTTCCACAGGGATCGGTCGTGGGACCGCTCCTGTGGAACATCGGGTACGACTGGGTGCTGAGGGGCGAGCTCCCGCCGGGCGCGGACCTGACGTGTTACGCGGACGACACGCTGGTCACGGCCCGGGGGAGTTCGCACAGGGAGGCAGCGTTGCTCGCGACGGCGGTGGTCTCACTCACGGTGAGCCGCATACGGCGCCTCGGCCTGGAGGTGGCCCTCAACAAGTCGGAGGCCATGGTGTTTCATGGCCCCCGGCGGGCGCCGCCGGCCGGATCACACATTGTGGTCGGGGGGTCCGGATCGCTGTCGAGCCCACCATGAAATATCTGGGATTGGTGCTCGACAGCCGGTGGGACTTCGGACCTCACTTCCGGCGGCTGGCGCCCAAGTTGTTGGGCGCGGCCGGGGCGCTGGCAACGCTGCTTCCCAATCTGGGGGGCCCGAGCGCCGCCTGTAGGCGGCTCTATATGGGGATCGTGCGATCCATGGCGCTCTACGGAGCGCCGATCTGGGCGTCTGACCTGACGGCCGGCAGCATAGCTGTCCTGCGCAAGCCGCAGCGGGCGATGGCCGTCAGAGTCATTCGGGGGTATCGCACGATCTCCTTCGAGGCGGGTTGTGCACTGGCCGGATCACCGCCCTGGGACCTGGAGGCGAAGGTGCTCGCGTCACTGTACCGGTGGCGCGAGGCAGCGCGGGAGCGGGGCGAGCGACCGATGCAGCAACATATCGAGCAGCATCGGTTGCAGCTCCGCGAGGTCCTGGTGGCGGAATGGCGGGTGAGGCTTTCACGCCCTACCGCCGGCCTCAGCACCATCGAGGCGATCCGGCCAGTGCTCGACCGCTGTCTCGGGAGAAGGCACGGCTCCCTGACGTTTCGGGCGACGCAGGTGCTCTCGGGGCATGGTTGCTTCGGGAAGTACCTGTGTCGCATAAACAGGGAGCCGGACGCCCGGTGTCACCACTGCGTCGACTGCCGGGGGGACACGGCGTGGCACACGCTGGCAGAGTGTGCCGCTTGGGAGGAGCCGCGCCGTGCCCTCATAACTGAAGTAAGCAATGACCTGTCGCTGCCGGCCGTCGTGAACGCGATGGTCGGCGGCGCAGAGTCCTGGGACGCAGTGGTCTCCTTTTGCGAAACGGTCATCTCGCAGAAGGAGGCTGCGGAAAGGGAGAGAGAGATCTCGACTCTCGACCCGGCCCGCAGCAGACGCACCGGGCGTCGGAGGAGGGCGTACAACGCCCTCTTCCGGCCCCCCTAAATGGGTCCAGGGGCGACGGATTCGGGGACATCCGTCGCTCCCCAACATCAGGACCCGAGAAGGCGGCGCGCGTAGTGTTCCGCGTGCGCCGCTCACAGACGTTGCGGGGGGAGTACACCTCACTCCCCCCGCCCGAGACGGGGCCCGCGCAAGCGGGCCGGCACCAGCCGGGGTTGTGGAAGAATAATGTGTTCCCGCGACCCCGGCGTAGGTGTGAGATGGAACACCGGGATGGTTTTTAGTCAGTAAGAGTCTGACAGACCCCTCCGCCCGCCCCAGGGCGGAGGACATCCATGAGGATTTTCCACCCCGGGAACAAAAAAAAAAAAAAAAAAGGTTGGATCGGTCACAACTTCTGGGGCAGTAATCACGTCGCCGTCGCTCGGTTGTGATGTATCTGGCTAGGAGTCCGCCACAACGTCCACCGTCTCGGATGCCCCAATTTTTCTTGGATCTGGTACCATTTACCATAGTTAGTGGGTAAAGTTATGACTACCCTAGTCATAACTTTGAAGAATTCGTGTTAATAAACCCTAAGAATTCGTATGTACATATGAACTGTATTAAACGTGAATCTAGTTCATAGGAACCGTGTTTGTTCTATTTAAAGCCATCATATTATATATCATCATATATAACATTAACGATATCATCTCGGATAACCTCCCGATATGATTAAACCTTCGTGTTGTCGTCAAGGACAACATCCCGGTATTATTGGGTAAGTGAAGTAACTGTTGGGAATTTTTCCATCGTGTTACCATCGGATAATCTCAAGGCGTTTTCTTTTCCACAATAGTAATATTTAAACATTTTATTAAGTATCACTTTTATAACACAGACGACTAAAAAAATTGTCTTTACTTGAATTTGGTTCCCGAAACTGATGACGAAAAATATCTGATTCGACGACGATGAGCCTTCTTTTCTAACCTTCGTTTTTTTGCTTGTAATGCTCAATCTAGTCCGCATACTTGGTACCTAAATGCACTTTGAACCTTTTACTTATTGAGTGTTGAAGACGTCCAAAAAAAGAATAACTAGTACAGCTGACCGACCCAACGAGGTTTTTTTTAAAAAATAAAGAATACAGATTTTAATTAAATCTATCAACACGTGCGTAGTTGCTTGCGCAAGGGAAGAGGAGTACATGACAATTATGCCTTTTTTATTATTAAGGGTTAGTATAATTAAACTGGTATGAAATTATGAGACCATAGTATAGTTACATCGGACTACGTAGTATTAAACTGTTAGTCAGGCTTTCCAAGGATCGTATTGCTTATGTGAGTATGAGCACGAAAAAGATAAATAGATGCAGAAGTTATATTTCTGACAAACTTCCATCACTATGTGATTTACGATCGATCGATTTTTTGGGATAAGTAAACGTATTTTCTATAAATTTAGATAAAAAAAGTGATCTAATAATTATTTAATTTTGGAAATTAACACGAAATCGTGCACTGTACATGTAGTTATGCCTAGATACAGTTTCTGATGAAGCAATAGGGCAGTAAAATTACAGGCTGATATAATTATAATATTTTTTTGAAAAATCCAGTTAGTTTGTTTAAAAATATTGCCAAAGTAAATAATTATTCGGTAAATGTGTTGATGTGCTAAGGTTTACGCAGTAAACATCTTTGCAATAATTCGGTATATTTGCGCTACAATATTCCAAACGTGTAGGTCTCTGTTAGTACAATATGATGCCCCAGGCAAAGCGAAGCTAGGACAGTGTACAGCCCAAAGCGTGCAATAGATTCCATAAACATTTTATTTTTCACGTGCGTGGTAGTTCTGCATTATTATAAATTATTTATTATAAGCGGGCCCAATCCTTTAAGAAGGCTCATTCCGCCATCTTTTTCTGGGCCTGCCGCGTAATTGTTTGGGATCAACTGAGTGGTGGTTTTTGGGTTTTGCTGCTCCGACCTGCGACAGTTGTGGCTAGGTCAGTTCCACTTTAGTGCAGCAGCTGTGCGGCCAGCGTCCGCTATTTGTGTTTTGGAACGAAGTCTAGAATTTCTAATGCAGTCTGTGAGTTTGACTCCTAGTATACTTCGTTCTATAGCCCGTTAGCAGACTCCAAGACTTTGACGCTTTGTTAGAGACCATGTTTGCGCTCCGTTGGGTGATCGGTGGTGTTATTCTGTAATATTCACTTCAGAATTAAAACAGTCTTGTGGTGCGAATTCAAACCGAGAGCATTCGCACGTAACTAACGAGCATTCGGCTACCAAAATGTTTGAGCCTACGGTAAACCGAACATTTCAAATCAATCAACTCAGCCTGTCGCAGGCTTCTGCTGGATATAAGCCTACTCATGCTGCGCGACCAGCATTGCAAAGCGCGCTCGTTGTTCCTTGGTGATGTCGTACTAACGAACACCGGATTTTTTCATTATTCTAAATACTAAATTGAAAAACGAATGATTGTCTCGCTTTGGGTATTACTATTCCGTAGCGCTACCTTGTGAGCGTTCTCTTTTGAATGCTCGTAAACAATTTATGCTAGTTGTGTTGTTAGAGATGGTGGCGAAAGAAAAACAGACTTGGTTCCAGACTTAACTTGGAAGGTGCGAGTGGGTGCAGGGCTTCGTAAAAAAACAGCTTGCAGCCGAATTTCTTAATAAGAATATTCTAAGCGACGTGGTATTTGTCGACAGAGAAATAAAAGTATTGCCAACAACAAATAAATAATTTAGGCCGGACGCACTCGTACCTTGCAACATTGTCATTTATTTTAAAGAAACGTTTTACAAATTGCCGACAGATGGCACTACATACCTTAACTTAACATATAGTTAACTTATCTACGTACCTATACTTATCAACACTATTTTACACATAACATTACATCACGCCTTGTTTCCCCGAAGGGTTGGGCAGAGGTGCACCTATAGTATAGTGGTGGTGGCGTCAAACAAGTAAAAATTACACCGTATCTTTTTTCTCTCCTTCGGCCTATTGTAACCTCCATAGGGCCGAAGAAGTCAACTCCCGTAAATGTAAAAGGTCTGCGGTGGTGCTGCAAGCGCGCGGCAGGGAGGTCAGCCATGCGCTGCGGCTGCGGCGCTGCACGACGGTACCGGCAGAATAAACAAGCTACGGCGCGTACGGTCGGCCGAATTCTAATGATACAGTACCTCTGCCGTAATTCATTTACGACCAGTTCGTGCGCTCCATGAAGCGCTTTCCTGTGGTAGTATTCTACTAACAGTCGTGTCAACTTGTGATGACCATCAAGTATGGCAGGTCTCATTGTTGACTGTTCCACACCTTGAACTTTGTCAATTCGACCTTGAACTCGTAAAATATCTTCAGAGTCAATATAGGGCGTCAGACATAACAAGCGACTAGAAGACATTAAGGGCTTGTTTTGCTTAAGTAGTTCAATGTCTTGAGCATAGGAGTCTTGTTGACACTTCTTAATTAAAAGCTTTTCCGCTTCGTACAATAGTTCAACACTAAGTTGAATGTCAATACGCTGACATCGTTTTATAAATAATAATACTCGAGCGGTAACTCGAACAAGTCGCGTCCAAGACGAAAATTCGTTTTCGTTAGGTAATTAATGTTGACTAACCTGTGACGTCATCACGTTAATACTCCTGATCTCACATTCCGCGTCATCTGATGACTTGGTAGACCTCAGATCCTTAGGCCATGTATTCTCTGGCTGCCGTAGGAATCCAGGTCCTTGAAACCAAACATTGTCGTACGTTAGTGGTGGTGCTTCTTCTTTGGTAGCTATATTAGCTACATTTAGTTTTGTCGGTACGTACCGCTATTCCGTTATCTTAGTTAGTTCGTCAATTTCACCCCTACGATGAGCAACGAACGGCTTATAGTTCCGAGGGTCACTACGAATCCATTGAAGAACCGTGTGTGAATCAGTCCAAAAGAAGCGCTTGTCGGCCTTTAAGCTTGAATGTTCTCGCTGAACAATATCAGCAAGACGTGAACCTATCAACGCGCCTTGTAGTTCCAATCTAGGTATGGATATAGGGCGGAGTGGGGTCACTCTGCTCTTCGCGGCTGCAAAACACACGAGTACGTTCCCGTCCTGCCGGGTCAAGCGCCAATAAATAACCGCGGCATAAGCTTTAATGGAAGCGTCACAAAATATATGCATCTGTGTATCTACAATCGTGTTGGCGTCTTGAGTACTTACAGTAGTTGAGCACTGAGTCAACATACCTGCATTAAAATACCAACGCGGTATTCGTAACAATTCTAATTGTTTTAATTCACCAAGCCATTTGTTCCACTTGATCTGCTCGGCAGGCTGAATTTGGCACTTCCAGTCAACACTAGATCTATGTACGTCTTGTAAAATAATTTTACTTTTTATCAAAAACGGTAATATAAATCCGTGAATATCATAAACTGACATAATAATGCTAAGCATTTTTGCCTTTGTCGGTGGTACGGTTCCTTCTAAAATATCTTTAGGTATATGGGTCAAATTAATCCTAAAACCGAACGAATCATCCGCGTGATGCCATGTTAATCCTAAAGTGCGTTCAGTTTTGTTGTTTACGCGAATCTTTGCGCTGTGGGCTAAATCTAAAACTCGTTTGCTATTACTCGACCAACCTCTTATCTCGAATCCACCTTTCCTATGAATGGAGGTTATATCGTTCACTAATTTAATCGCGTTTTCTCGTCGCTAGTCCAATGTAAGCAATCGTCCATGTAATGATTTTTTATTATTACGTCAGCGGCCTCCGGATTAATGTTTTTGTATTTTAACGCGTTCTTATTCTTTATATGCTGTGCAATAAAAGGTGACATCGTTTCGCCAAAAATATGGCTTTGCATGACACAATGTTTATTCATACTACCTGTAGACTCTTGCCATAAAAATCTAAATACATATTGGTCTACTGGCCGTATCTTGATTCGTAAAAACATATCGCGTATGTCGCCTACGATTACGAACAGATTTTCGCGAAATCTAAGCATTATTCTGAACAAGGAATTGTACAAATCAGATCCAGTCAATAAATAATCATTTAAACAAACATTATTAACCTTTGCGGCAGCATCCCATACTAACCTCAGTTTTCCTGGCTTGTTTACATTCTGCACACCAAAGTGCGGGAGATACCAAACGTGATTAGCGGAGATCGTTCTGTAGTTCTCGTGCATAACCATTGAGAAATAACTTAGCAATTTCCTGTTTATACCTACCCGCGTAATCACTATCTTTATGAAATTTTCGTAACAACATTTGTTGACGTGATAGGGCATTACTGTACGAGTCGGGCATATCGAATGTGTCTTTTTAAAAAGGAAGACCTACTTCCCACTGAGTACTTACTTGACTTGCAGTTTTATCAACAATATCAATAGCTCTGACATGATCTTTATTCTCACGAGATAAGGTCGATATTCCAACGGAGTCAAGATTAAATGAATTTTTTATAAGGTCATTAAGTTCACATAATACACGCGTATTATCACTATCGGAAGAGCGAGCGAGATGGAAGACATTAAGTTCACTTACCGAAGAGTGAATACGACCTTTGTGGTAGCCATGGATGGTCCATCCCAGCTTGCAGCGTGACCCAAACAGCGAGTTCCTTCCCCCGTCAACAATCTCGAGCGGAGCTATAATAAAATAATTATCCTGACCTAACAATATACGCGGCACTACACTTTGCGCATCAATTAACGGTTTTATATGAGCTAAGTGGGTACATTCAACTTTGTTTACGAGTGACATATTTTGAGCACTTAATTTTAACTTATCACATTTCCGTAAATTCATGTCATAGAAAGCATTGTCTTGTCCTGAAATTTGTAGTTTCACTTTTGGCACTTCCGATTGATAAAGTTCTAAGCCGATCGCGTCAGTAAATTTTATAGCACAAGTATTTTCACCTTTTAAGCCTAAATTGTCCGATAGCTCCGAGTCAATTATTGACACTGCAGCTCCCTCGTCTAATAAAGCGTAGGTACTAACTACACCTCTAGGGCCGCGCACTTTTACGGGAATTACTTTTAGCAGCGTGAAGTCATCCGCCGTCGAGCTAATGGATGCGTGAATGACGTCATCGTCGCGAGCGACGTGCGTTATCGATGCATCGTGATTAGTGGATGAATCTTGTTCCGAGTTATCTCGGGTTATCTCCGGCGCATCAGCTGATTGTGACGTCAATTTAGGTTTCGTGCAGTGCAGAAGGCGGTGATGAGCCATACCGCAGCTGTCGACATCACATATAGGCGCAGGGCACACTTTGCTACTTTGTTGATTAGTTGATAAACAACAATAGCATAGTCTGTGCTTTTTGACGAATCTCCATCTGTCTCTTCTCATCGCACGTTTGAATATACGACATTCTTGTAGGGTGTGATTCCCTTTCTCACAAAACAAACATTTCGTGTCTTCAAAAGCGACGGAAGTAAACACAGAGCGGTGTCGAATCTTGTCATCAGCTGTTCGAGTGATGCCTGTGTCAGTCGTTTTCTTTATTTCTCGTGGCAGAGTGCATCCGACGACTGATAACATCTCCGCCTCAGTCTTCAAAAATGTAGCTAGCAACTCCAGCTTCGATGTGCCTTCTCCGTGATGATTATAAGCGAAGTCAGTCCATTTACGGCTGCAGCGAGCTCAGGGCTTCGTAGGTTGTGCATTTAATACTGCTAACGGCGGTGTGTTGCCGATCAGCAGGTCAGTTACAGCTTCTTTAGCCTCACCTCGTAGTGCTCGACGAAGTCTGCACAAGTTTTCAGAGTCACTGAACCGGCACACACGGGTTGAGTCTTCGTAGGCATTTTTAAAATGTAGCCACTCTATGCAGTCACCAGTAAAATTAGGCAGTTCGCGCGGTGTAGCGAGCCGGCTGAGCAGCCGATCCTCGTGCTGCGTGGTTATCTGTCTCATCATATCTTTTAAAGTATATGCCAGCTGTTGGATGCTGTCCTGAGGTGGCTGAACAGGAGGACAGTCATGGTCCAGCCACATCTCCGCATCATCATGTTTCTGTTGATCCGATATGGATACAGAACAGTTCGTGCCTTGGTTTTCATCATGAGTTCCCTCGATGTCGGCGTGGTTTTTGTCATCGGCGTCGACAAGGGCAAGGTCCGCTTCTAGTTTCTTATCAATTAATACCAATTGAATCTTCGCTTTTGCTTCAGCAGCCTGCAGTTCAAGCTGTTTACGCCGTCCTATAGAAGAAGCTGTCGATTTGTGAGAACGCACTGTAGATTTCGAAGCGCACATAGATTGCGGCACAGTAGCACGCGGTGACTGTTTTAATGTAGCCGGCGTCATCGAATACTTAAGTTCCCGTGGATTTATGGAACAATCGCTGCCATGGGGACGAGTCCGTTCGTTAATCTTCATAGGTGCACTATCCAATTTAAGACTTTCTAGTTGTTCTTTACGCATACGACGCGTCTGCACTGTCGGCGTTTGTGTCCGCTCAGCCATTTTTTTTTCTTTCCATTCACGAGTCGAAGATATCACAATCACATCCGTGCTCGAAGACCAAATTGTTAGAGATGGTGGCGAAATAAAAACAGACTTGGTTCCAGACTTAACTTGGAAGGTGCGAGTGGGTGCAGGGCTTCGTAAAAGAACAGCTTGCAGCCGAATTTCTTAATAAGAATATTCTAAGCGACGTGGTATTTGTCGACAGAGAAAAAAAAGTATTGACGACAACAAATAAATCATTTAGGCCGGACGCACTCGTACCTTGCAACATTGTCATTTATTTTAAAGAAACGTTTTACACATTGCCGACAGATGGCACTAGATACCTTAACTTAACATATAATTAACTTATCTACGTACCTATACTTATCTACACTATGTTACACATAACATTACATCACGCCTTGTTTCACCGAAGGGTTGCGGGAAGGGATATTGAGGCGTGCGTCGTCCACAAGTGTATTAAGATGAACCTTTAAATACAAATGTACCTACGTAACATAACACTACTGCACTTATCTACTTAGTGGCACGACTCTGTTTGCACAGCACGGTAACCCCTTGCAAGTCAATGATTTTGGGACGCAACGCTCATTACACTAACGTTACGTAGTACGAACAAAACGGTTAGGTGTGTTCTATAAAACGTGTGTAAAGGACTATCTTCTAGGTAAAGCTAGGAATTTCAACAGAAGGTTGCTTATTTTTACAGTTATCGATAAAATTTATGCGTTTGAACCTCGAATGTATGTAAAATTATTTGGCAAGTATCACGGTTCTTTAACACTCGAGTTCAATATTTTATTTGTATTCTTGACACTCCAAATCAGTAGGTCGATCAGTTTTCTTCAAAAGATTTATAAGTCCAGAAGATTTTTGGAATGAAATGGTGAATTCTCTTTATTCGATACAAATAACTGAAATAATGTTGAAACGAGATGTATGTACCTACTTTCGGTCGGTTTTTATATTAGAGCAAAATATGATCCCTTTACAGAACTTGCGGTGACCGACCGACGCCACACCGCGTCTAGAACTCCATTAACTCCAACGCCTCGCACTGAACATACGTACATCATTTTAAACTCGATAAAAATTATGAATGTTTATATTAGACACTTTTGTTAAGGATATCATTATTATTCAATAACTCTTTCTACAATCTGTGAAAAGGGACACACGTATTATACAATTCAGTGATCAATTGTTTCCAAGTTAAGACATCAAGATGCAAAAATTATGTGGCCACGTTTTAATGACAATGTCTACACAATATTTAAGATAACATCTCATACCATCAACTTACTCCCTCAATGGGACGTCACTGCAACAAGTCAAAAACATACTTGATCTAGGTGTACTGCTCAGCAACGATCTCTCATTTACCACACACATCAATAATATTATTAAAAAAGCAACGGAAATTGGGTTTATCAACAGAAATGGCATAGAATTTAAGGGTTGGCAATTAAAGTGCTCTATTACAACTTTGTGTGCAGCCTCGTAGAATATGCATCTCCCGTCTGCATGCGTAGCATAACCGGATTTTGAGTTGGAAGAATAGACAAAATGACAGATAGAAAAGACAAATTTGTGATGATGAAATGACAGATTTGTTTTATTCATCTGTCATTTTGTCTACTCTTTCGTCGAAAAACTCGTTTCCATGGTGGTCATGCTAGGCGTGCTGGAGTCCGACTTATAATTTTCATATAGACAGCACATATAGAGCCGATTACGCAGAACGTCTAAGCTACTTCAGATTAGACTCATTGAAGCAACGCACCCTGCGTTGCTTCAATGAGTCTGACGAATGACAAATGATCTGACAACAATTTTAAAAGTTGTCAGGGGATAACATCAACTCCAGATCTTAAATAAACTCAACCTCGACGTACTATCGACTCACTCCCGTTGTGATGACGCTTTGCAAAACATTTTCGACTGCACGTTGAAATCATTTGACCAAGAATATGACCAATGAATGAAGGTTGACCTTTTATTTAACGTATATGTTTTAGTTTGACCAATGATGAAGAATGTCTTTTGGGAAGGATGACCCTTTTTTACGGTAATTGTTTTTGTTTCATTTAAGAATAAAAGATGTTTCTAAGGATTAGGTAATCGCCCTAATGGGGGTCATGCAGGAAAAGAGTCAATAGTACGTCGTCATTCTCATCTCTGGTCCAAGCGTACCATTAGGACGTGTGCCACTAATCCGTGTCGCACAAACCTCGGTCGGTTCGGTCGACAGCTTTATCGAAACAGTTAATCGAATAGTTGTTTACCTTTTAAAAAGAATGTTGTGTATGCCTTTAAGTGATATATTAACACAGTATTGAAGACTCGTGATTATCTATAGTTACTATTCTTGTAGGTATGTCGTTGGTGAGCCTTGCTTAATAAAAGAATAAAAAACTTAAGTCGATCATCCATCAGAATGTTTTCTCTAACTAGTCCTTTATACCTGGATGCCTATTATGAGCTTCTAATAAACCGTTCAATTTCCAGGCAGTACAAAAGCAGCCTGCCTCTGAATTGCATAATCGTACCATGACAGTAATAAAGGTGAACGACTATTAAATGAAGTTGAATGGTAATGCTCGTCTGTGGGCTGCTGTAACGTCATTTTCCTTTTAATAGGCAACGTTAAAACTTAAATCTTATTCTATTTCCACTCTATCGTTTTTTTTTAAATAATAGAAAAAAAAATTGGGTACTTATATTTTTAACTAATTAATTTAATTATTATGTATAACGGTCTTCGCAGGGTGGCTGGTAGCAGCTGGATAAGAGTTGCCGAGAGTCGAGCTGAATGGTGTGTAATTGGAGATGCCTTTGTCCAGCAGTGTACTGTTGTAGGCTGATGATCATGTATAACGAGTTACCTTGAAACATTATCTAAACGCACTGAAAAGCTCAATTTCTAGTTCAAATCCAAGTTTTTATCTTTGAAATATTCAACGTGATTTTGAACGTGTGTGGATAAGTCATGCAACCACAGATAACGCTAGTAGTTTATTCTAAATTTATGTGCAATCATAGCTATAGATTCAACAGAGATTCCAACAGATATTTGCATGTTCACCTTAGATGTTTTATATATTTATGGTTAAATCCTTTCTGGATTTAACCATAAAATATCTCATTGGTGTACCAACTTACTTTACTTTGGTTTTTTTGTTGGAATGTCGAATATCAGAATAATTTGAATAAATGTGGCGTTTTTACTTTTAGTGAAACAAGAACAAGTCGTATTAGTATGACCCAACTCAATCCATAAATTCTCTTTCATTAATTTAAAAAGGGTTTATATTTCCTTATTGCGACGCCGTATGTTTTTGTAGGGTGTTGTATACTTAGGTATTCACTCTCTGTAGCGGACGGCAGGGGCGCTTCCAGCACCTGCAGTCTTCTTGGGACAATCTTCCACTATGTATAACGTGCTCTCCCTACTATTTGAGTCGAGTGACTCTGCTGGCCGCACAGGTTATTGCACCTCTGATGCGTATGTGATGTGGCGCATAACCCACAAGGACCTCGTGGAGAGACGAGTAGTGTACAGGTGGCAGACGATTAAATAAAAGCAGATTTTCTGTGTAGGGTCTTGTTCGCGGATTTCGGCTTCACCCTAATTGTTGCCTCTTCGACAGCTATGCTGCGACTGACCAAGTAACGGCCAATGGCACGCCGCGCCATCCGGCTTACTTACCTCACATAAGTTGGCGTACTTTGGGCCTATTTTACTCTCGATTTTCAGTAAGCCGAAATCTTTGGAGCCTTTATATTAATATATGTTTACCTCAATTGTATTATTGAATAACCTCTCTTATATGTTCCTCAATCATATAAAATAACAACATATACCATTCCCAACACAAAATACAATTTTCATAGAACATACCTAAACCAAAAAAAATATAGTTTGTGAGTACATTTTAACACAAATTTCTTACTAACTTCTGAACGCGTGGTCCGATTTACGCGAATCAAATTAAAATATTATTTTTTACACATACTTCTATCCTTTGGAACTAAAATATTAATTATAATTACATTTTATCAAAAACACATTTTCAAGTTACGTAATTATACGATAACACACACACACATACACTTTACATTAGTCTAAAAATGCCTTACAAACCTTACTTGTTTAGTGTTATTAGATTCAAATATTAAGAGTATTAACAAAACTAATCTGGATAGACTAAAAAGAAACAGATAATCATTAAAATAAGCAAAATATATTTGAAGTCACATGACATGATTGACTTAGAAAACTTTTCAAACTCACGGCTCGATAAATTGTAGTGAGAGCGCGCGCATAGCACCTCGCACCTCGCACTTCTTAGTTGCGCCTTAAAGCGTAAATAGAGTCTCAACGCCGACACTCTCCAAATATTCAAATATTTCGTACTCTTCACACATCTACATCTACATATAGGCACTCTTGTTATCTTTTTGATAACAACGACTTAACAACTTCATTGAGTCCACAAAATTTCAAGTGGGTGCTCACAACAGTTTACCTCGAACCTCGAATTACAAAACAATGTTGTGAAAAAGCTTGTTTCATAAAAACTTTTTCAAGATGGTTTATTTTGACTTTACAGACATTCAACAGTCGTTTTAATGCTGTCAATTCTGTTAGAAGGTTTGGTTTCTGCACTTAGTCCTTCATTTGGACCATCGTGCATGCTGTCAATTGGGATGATGACTGCTATTAAAATTGTTCTTAAAAAAACTGTAATTTCAAAGAAGGCATAGTAAAAATGAGATAAACGAAAAAATCTGTTAAATCGATGTAAACATGAAGAAGATACACGCTTGAAAAGGTTTTGGAGGGGATTATTCCTGACCTTGTCGCACGGTACGGACAATGTACGGCACTAGTATGAAGTTACGTAGTCGTGACGTCACTTCTACGATAGTGCTGTCCTAGTCTAACACTTACTTTAAAACGTTTATAACTTGGCAGTTTTTTTAAGCTTTTACACTTTTTGTAATATACTATTTGCACTATTTGTTTTTTTTTTTTTTTGAGATAACATAAAAAAGTTGTCATCATCCCTATTAGCGCGTGGTGGTACGAAAGTATATAGAAAGAATAGGTGAACGGCAAGTAAACGGTTTTCGGAAACGTCAATGCAACAAGCCTGCTGCAGGCCTGCTATTATGATGCCATAGTACAAAAAATTATAAAAAAGCACAGCAGTTCAACTTCTACTCTGATATAAGAGCTCGTAAGCCCCCTGTACGAGACAACTCTTCTAGTATTTTCTCTCACGAAGCGAAGCGCGCTTTTCTTGTGGTAACCAAGTGAACAAACACCATGTGAATATGTGCGTAAAAACGAGAAGCGTCAGCATATACATATAACACGCGCACACACACACACACACACACACACACTACGATATTGTCTCACACGGTACCGAGAGCTCCTGCGCTTTAAGATGATATCACTGATGGTATCAACAAACTTGAAGGTAAGTAGGAAAATAATTTTGTGCGCTTTTCTATACTTTGAGCGCTTGTCAAACAGGCGAAATCACTTTTTTTTTACATGGTAAATAATTTCATGCATTTCCTAGTTTTAACTATTAATTGTCACTAAATTTTTTTTTGATTAGCTAAGGTTGACTAGGAAAATTGTGCACATCAGTTTGAGACGTCATATAGCTGGGCCATTAACTTTTAATATTAACCCAGACATAATTTGTATTCAGGGTCGCGGGTAACTCGAAAGAGTAACCGTGGCCCTGGCACAGGCAACTGAAGGAACACGGGTGGGTTTTAGTTAGTAAAAGTCTGACACGCCCTCCCGGTCCACACAGAGCGGGAGAAGTCATTTGATGATTTCGAACCCAAAAAAAAAAAAGACAAAATTAGTATGTCGAAGTCATCTTTAATAAGTACCACATAAAGATATAGTACTAATTTTAAGGTGTTTAGCTGGAATAATTTTAAATAGTATATAAGACAAGAGAAGGTACCACAAACAGTGTATTTACACTTATTAACAAAAGGGATTTTCTGGCACTAAAATAGTAAACTGTAGAGAAGGGGCTTAGCAGAAATACTTGAAATAATTTCATCAAAATATTCAAGCTTTTTAAACTCCAATAGGAAATTGAATTTATTTTACAAAAAAACAATGTTTGACATTATTTGTATTACTGAGCATTGGTGAAAATGAAAATTATGGAGTGGTAGTTTGTTTTAATCGAAAATCAATGCTGCGGGGCGTGGTAGTTCACTTATGAAAATTAAAAGTTGTATTAAATCAAAAAAGACAAACTGACTATTTTTTGTTGAACTAGATAAGCAATTTATAGTGTGCGTTAACATACCCCCAAACTACTCTATATTTGAGTCGGTAATGGAAGATGTTTTGGCAAAACTTTCAACTGGTAATTAATCAGTAATTATGTGTGATGACTTTAACATGAATATTTTAGAATATTATACGAATACCAGTACGTTGTTTAAATCATACAATTTGTCAAATGTGTTTTTAGAACCATCTCGAACGACTACGGTTACAAGTATTGATAATGTTTTTTTATGCTGCGAGTGTTTGGATAAAGACAACGTTAATAATCTCCCTTCTGATCACAGCGGTCAAACCGTAACTGTTGGGTCCAACATACCAATAAAAAAGTGCAGATTCTGTTTTGACCATCTGTTAATTTAAATAAATTGAATAGCACTTAAATTTGTACGTTAAGAATCCAAGATCTTACTATGAACAATGTTAATATTTTGTTTAAATATTTATTTTTAGAAGTCCAAGCCGAATTCAAAAATTCTGCTAAGAGGGTCATTAAAATTATCAGCCCTAAGTTCTTATTTAGTGACTGGGCAACCAAAGGACTTAGGAAAACTAGGGAAAGACTTACGAGCTGTCTGGCCTTAAGCCTTATTTTAATACGGAAACTTTTAATAAATATGTTGCAACTAGCAACATATCTAGAACTTTTAAGAAGAGTTGTAAGGCAGCTAAAGCCTTATTTATTAGCAACAAACTTTAATCAGCAAATAATAAAATAAAGCCGGTTTGAAAAATTCTAAAAAACCGAAACAAACAGGAACAATACACATAATTATGATTACGCACAGGAGACGTCATATGGTCTCTTTTGCGATAGCAAAGAAGTTCCATAAGTTTTTTTTTTTTAACTATTATCCCACTTAGAACTACTGAACCTTTAATTCCTCGCCCTCGCTCGCTCGCTTTTGATTTAGTAAGGGCAGTCGTTTTAGCCTGCTCGATTGAATTTATTTTTAAGCATATTAGCCTCATTACAGTTACAAAAGCTTTTTACGCAAATCAAGATCAAATTGGCTGAAGATCTTTGGTGAATCTCTATTAAACTCTGTACATCCATAATTGATACTGTAGCGCCTTACTTAGCCTTATTATTAAATTTGGGTGTGGATCAAGGATTAAACGAAATACAGTTAGGTAAAACCATTTTCCATAACCGGGGACAGTAAAGACACCAATAATTATAGACCCGTATCAGTGCTGCAGGTTTTCAGCAAGGCTCCGCATTTAATTGATTGATCTTACATAAAAACATGAATGATGTTACAAGTTTTATTGCAACAATATAATTTGACAGATTTTTTTCATTTGAATTTTAAGTTCAGCATCGTTTTCACATACATAATTTCAACATGAATGATGTAACCAATTATTTTAACCATAATGTCATTTAATAGAGTATCCATGGAGTTTTTTTGCCCGTTCTTATACATAGGTACCTACCTAATAAGCTTTGGAATAGCTTCATAACCGGTGTATAAACTTAACGAAGCCAACAGTCACTTGTATTCCCATTTTTTTTTTGTACTGGACTATACCTGGGAACGTTCCGGTCACGGAGATAATGAAGGTCAAAACTCCAGCTTTTACTGAGGTTTCTATACGAAAACAAGTTTTTATGTTATAACACAACTTGTAATACCCCACGACCCCTGTACCGTTGCATGATATAGATTATGCGGATAATTTCAGTTTATTTATTACAATAATTCACGTCTTTTTTTTAATTGAACACGAATAAAAACATAACTGTAATAATTATAACCTCGTTTAAGTGTGTTAAACCACATTCACTCATCAGAATCTTATCAGTACTATTACGAAATACTAACCGTTACTTAAACAAATAACGTGACTTATTTACTCATTTATGTCATTGTAAGACCAAGTATGTAATTCAAATAATTAATTCAGTATATTTTAATATAATTTAATCATAGTTTCATGATAAAATAGAAATATTAACGAATCTGAAATGAAATCGTTCGTTGTGACGTCACTTGTTTACCACTGGCTTTAAAAGCCGCTGCTCCGCCGTACTCGGCCCCCCCCCCTCGACCGATCACCATGTTCGGCAAGCCGATCCCTTGGGAGAAGCGAGCCAAATATCTGGGTGTAGTGCTCGATGAACACCTCTCTTTTTCAGAGCACATTAAGGCGGCGCGTTTGCGCGCCGCCTTCGCTCTAGGTAGACTTCACTTTGTCCTAAACGCACGTAGCAAATTGTCACTAAAGCGCAAATTGCGTATCTACACAGCGTGCATCCGCCCGATCATAACATATGCTAGTGCAGTCTTTGCACACGCCAAGCCCCATCGCTTCACTAGAATGCAGACCCTCCAGAACAAGTTCCTCCGTAGGATTACAGGCTCCCCCGGGTACGTTCGCAACGAGATTCTTCACGTTGACCTCAATATTCCCACTATCCGCCAGTTCATGAAACGCATTTCAAAGCGTTTCTTCGAGACCGCCGCGAATCACCGCAACCCTCTGGTTGTCAAGGCCGCTAGCTATATTCCCTCCTCCATTAGTCATGTCCGCCGTCCCAAGCATGTCCTCACCGATCCCAATTACCACATAACTCTCATTCAGGAGAGCAGTAGGGCCACCAGTACAGTGCACAAACACAGACCGACATTCCGACCTCGCCGCCGAGGTTCCTCGCGAAGATCCCGACGTAACTGTCCCCCCCGACCCTTGCTCGACGAAGTGCCAGCCCGCGCCGTAGCTGAGCCTGTAGCTTTAAATTCCCCAGATAATAATAATATAATCCAGATCCAGACGGTCCCATCTTGCTGTCCTCCCGTCAGCGACGCCCTAAGCCGAGGTCCGTACCCCACAGGGGGTGCCCTTAGCGAGCGTTCGCTTAGTAATGTAAGTAGTTTTACGCCCCTGGCTGGAGGCTTTGAGTCCGCTTGAGGCAGCCACAGGATAGTCCGGTTAAGTAGTCACGACCTCTCAAGGTCAACAACGAGATCCCATACAAAAAAAAAAGAGTACTCGGCCCATTCTCTCCGGAGCAGTTACACCGAACGGACCTAAGTTAAGTAAACTTATCTTCTTGTAAACTCTTGTGTATTTTGGTAAAATATTCTCATAGGTCGTAATATATTTTAGATGATGAATAATGTTTTATTTATACGTATGTGAATACTTATTATTTTTTATACATAAAGCAACTATATAATATTTCGATGTCTATAAAATATTTTTTTAGCCTAAAACTCCCTTCGAAAAATTGTAAATTTTCTTTGTAAATATATATTTAAATTACCTAAAATTACAATCCATACTAAATACCATTTTTTATAAATAAAATCTTTTTCTCTATGTATTTCTATTATTTTTAGCTCTGTGTAGTATTAATATCTTAAACATGCATGAGCACAATGTTTTGCGTGTGTTACATAGTGCACTAACACAAACAGCAAATTTTCACAACAAAATGAAAAGTAGTTTCCCCGCAATTATTTTTGTGCAATGTTACATAAGTTTGAGGTACAGTTTGCGTAGTTGACGGCGATTTGATGCGTCTTTTTAGACCCTGTATTTCTGACTGACCGACTCCATGCCGATTCAAAAATGCCTGCAAATGGTTTAATTGCAAATAAATGGTTTGAGTTTGAGTTTTAATCTACCTACGCATTCACAGAGTGGATGTACACTTGGTAATCACATGTATAGCGCGCGTCACTAAGAAATAATAAAAATTTGTAGGTAGTTAAAAAAAACGAAAACCACGCTTATAACAAATAAAAGTTAAAGTAAAACAAAAAAAAGCGGGTTAGTAAAATTATTGGCATGACTTTAATTAGTTCGTCTTTTATATCCCACTTTTATTTTTATTAACTAAATGAAGAATATCTAGTATATTCTTCATTTAGTTAATATTTCTAATGTTAACAAAGTTATGACTTGAGTTGATTACTAGTAGCCACTGAAGAGTTCCACTATCCACCTTCAGGCACCATCATCAGAACGTCAACACCAAGTTCAATCTATTGGACACAACAAAACAAACCGTATGACCCAAAAGTCGAATTAATTATTAGTGGCCACTGAAGAATCAGACCCTCGTTGCCCAAGCCCAATCTATTGGACTGACCAAAACGAATCAAATTAAGCCAAACTCAAGGGATTTCCGGTGAAGAATTTCACCATCCACCTCATGGCTCCATTATCAGACCCTCGACACAAAGTGCAATATACTGAACTCATCAAAAATTATCATATGACTACAAACTTGAGGGGTTTACCAGTAGCCACTGAAGAGTTCCACTATCCTCTTGGCCCCGTCATCAGATCAGCTCCAAAATACCAAATGATAGTTTTTTCATTCGAACTACGTATAAGACCAGTAGGAATCTCACAAAGCAATACATTGACGCCTCGGTTTCACTTACGACCATCTTCTATAAATTGTTTCTATACTATACACAAACACACACACTCACTTTGTCTGTATAATTGACAGCAGTTCATAATTTCAACTAACTTAACATACGGCTTGCTAGCTTAGTCGTTACCGTACTCGGGTAAGAGCGACGGGTTCGAATCTTACCTGCGGTATTATTATTAATTATTAATTTAGGAATTTCAGACAAAAATATGTTCCAATTTATTTAGTAAAACTCCTTAAAAACTAGAGTTAGTCATATAAGATAACAAAACAACAAATAACATAGGCAACATTTTATAGTCCGAAGCAGGTTGTGCAGAGAACTATCACTTAAGTGGTAATCCCTGATTGACCATCAACCCCACAAAATGGCTCAGAATGGCCTTGGCCATGGAATGCCTTTTTTGCGCATGACTGCGTGGAAGCCGTCAGTTCGGTTCTGCGAGAACATCTCTGATGCACTACAGAACTGGGGCAGTCTCAACAGCATCCTAAAGACATTATTATATTGGACGCGCAAGGCATCTAGCGATCTATTGGCATAGCCGACCCATAGAACCCCCGCATACAAACCTTGACAATACGCCTTGATTAGGGTGATTTTGACTTGGTTGGAGATCGGATACGTTCAAGTTTCATTCATGTTTTTTTAGCACATTTTTTGTAAAAATCGATTTGATATTATAAATTTTTATTAGTATTTTATTCCGCATGATATTTACACAATTTTTTTTTGTTTTTGCTGTGTGTTTTGTATCTTTTAACAAGTTTTAATGTTTAGAATTAGATGATGTTGTGAGCTGGCGGGTGGTGCAGAGATGCAAACGTCGAGCCAGTCATTCGTGTAGTATTTTTAGCGTTTTATATTATTGTTGATATTTATTTTATTTACATACATTAATGAAATCTGATAACGAATCTTTTTATTCTGCCATCGAATCTAGTGCCTCTTCCAGCCATGTAAGTTTCGCTTCTGTTACTGACACGTTGGGTTTTCTTTTGCGCCAAAATTTATTTAATGTATGCCACCTTAATGCTCAGTGCATTCCCAGTCACTACAATGAACTGTACGACACGTTTTTCGACAACAACGTTCACGCCATCCTGATTTCCGAGACTTGGCTCAAACCTGACCTGCTTTCAACCACTTACCCGCTCCGGTTTCGTTCTTCTTCGAAATGACCGGATCGGTAAGAGGGGGGGTGGAGTAGCCAATTACCTTCGTCATGATTTACAATATAAAATTCTACGGTATTCTTCTTCCAATGAATCCACAGAGTTTCTTTTCCTCGAGTTTTGTGTCAAAGGAGTTAAAACCGTCCTTGGTGTCGTCTATTGCCCCCCTTCCATTGATTACTTCACTGAATTCGAATCAGTACATGAATCTTTTGGTTCAGAGTATGCACATCACATGGTGGGGGGTGATTTTGACACCAAGCTCCTTGCCCTCAACTCCCCTCGGTCCCATAAACTCTTGCATCTAATCGAATCAGCTAGTCTGCATGTACCTACTCATTACAAATAGTCGGTGATGATAATTGGCTTGACCTGATCCTTACCTCTAACCCTTCCCTAGTTTCCTCACATGGTCAACACGATGCTCCTGGCTTTTCCCATCACGATCTTATTTTCTTATCTTATGTCCTTAAATCCCCTAAACCAAAACCAACGTTCCAGTACAGGCGTGCTTTTGCGCGTGTGAATAGCGAGAGGCTTCAACAAGATGCGTCCAATATTGATTGGTCATCCCTGGAAGCAGCTGCTTAAATTGAGGAAAAAGTTAGATTGTTCAATGATGTTGTGGTCAAACTTTTTGACGTTCAAGCCCCTATCAAGAAAATCAAGGTGAAGCGTCCGCCTGCGCCTTGGATAAACAGGGGAGTTCGGATGGCAATGCGACGGAGGAATCGCGCGTTTAGGAAATTTAAAAGGGATCGCTCGGATGACAATTGGGCCTAGTTTAAGGCTGCTAGGAATTGATGTAATCAGATGATACGCATCACTAAACGCCGCCACATCCTAAATAATATTAATTCTTCTTCTCCTGCTGATATTTGGAAGTTCCTTGGAACTTTGGGTATCGGCAAATCGCGACATTCAGACCTTCCTAACACAATTGGCTTGGACGATCTAAATCGCCATTTGTGCACTGTTCCCACTCTAGATAGTCAAACCAAATGTCAAACCCTCGACTACCTTGCTGGTCTGACGCGTCCCAATATTAACCCCTTTGTCTTCACCCCAGTCGGCTCGGAAGAGATCAAAAAATTTATCCTTTCCATTAAATCCAAAGCTGTGGGCTGTGATAATTTCAGCCGCCCTAAGATCGTAGCGGCTCTTGATCGACTCCTCCCAGCAATCTCCCACATCATAAACTTCTCCCTGTACACCGGTGTTTTCCCTTCCCTGTGGCGTAAAGCCCTTGTTCGGCCCCTGCCTAAGATACCCAATCCCTCTCTTCCTAGTCACTTTCGCCCAATTTCCATCCTTCCCATTCTATCTAAAGTGCTCGAGGCCAGTGTTCATAAACAATTCTCCCACTTTATTCACCGCAACTCCCTCATCAGCCTATTTCAATCCGGTTTCAGGCCCGGGCACAGTACCGTATCAGCCCTCCTTAAAGTGACTGACGATATCAGGCGGGGCATGGAAGACACAAAAATTAAAATTTTCGTGTTAATTGACTTCTCCAATGCTTTTAATACCGTCATTCACGAAGTCCTTTTATCTATCCTGTCCTATGTCCTATCTTATGGTCTCTCGAGTGGCTTTGGAATGGTTTTCTTCTTATCTTCAGGGGCGTCAGCAGTCTGTTCGTGCTGGAGACTCTTCGTCGAGTTGGTGTGATCTTGCAGCTGGCGTCCCTCAAGGCGGTATACTATCTCCTCTTTTGTTCTCCAGTTTTATAAATCTAATTACCACCGAACTTCGGGTTGCGTGTCACCTTTATGCTGACGATTAGCAGCTTCACTACCAGGCAATTGTGGACAACATATCCGATGCGATTAAGGAGCTAAACCGGGATTTAAGTGTAGTTAAAAACTGGTTTGATCGATTTGGCGTGGCGGTTAACCCTACCAAGTGTCAGGCTATCATTGTAGGGAGCCCCTAAAATATGAGGAAGTGAAAGGCGTTACTGTACCATCTGTAATTTTTGATAACTCAGTCATCCCGTTTAGCTCCGATGTTAAGGATCTTGGTCTGCATGTCGACACATGTCTTGACTGGCGAAAGCAGGTTACGACTGTAAGTAAAAAAGTTAAAACCGAAACGATGCGGTCACTCTATCGTTTGAAAAACCTCCTCCCATGACAGATAAAGGCTATGCTTATACAGTCCCTAATCTATTCCATAATAGACTATGGTAATGTGTGTCACTATGACCTGAATGCAGATCTCCTCAATCAACTTGACCGCCTTCTAAATAACTGCATTCGATTTGTCTTCAATCTACGTAAGTATGATCATGTGTCTGCGCAACGATTGCTTTTAAAATGATTACCCATACGTCAGTGTAGAGAGTTGAGGGCTCTGTCTATGTTGTATTCTACACTCGGTAAATCTACCTCTCCTTCTTGGCCCCATGTTCAATACTTATGCTCTCTCTGCCCATAGTAAAAATCTTCGTTCCACCAACAATAGCCTTCTACAATGTCCTTCTCACCGCTCTAGTTTTATTCACTCTTCCTTCTTTGTCCAAGCGGTCTTTCTTTGGAATGTGCTCCCTCTGAACATCAGGATGGCTACCGGTCGGTTATCTTTTAAAGTGAAGGCTCGCGTACATATTCGTGAGACGTTTATAAAATCATCTCAGCGCTGATTGGCTGGATTCGTTTACTCATCTGCCTATCGTTATTTCTCCTGACAAAGTTTAATATGTTTATATGTTTGTATTTAAGTATCTATGTATAAGTATCTTATTATTTTCTGAGTTATCTATCCCTTTTCTTGCACCTGCCTTGTTTCGTCTCTGCATCACCCTAAGGTTGACTGGTAGAAAATGCCTCAGGCATTAAGTCCGCCTTCGTACAGTATTTTTTACTTGTGCATAAAGTGTTAATAAATAAATATTTGTTTATTTTAGTGAATGATGAGTTAAGTGTTAAAAATATAATGTTATTTATAACATTTTTTCTTTATTAATATATTATTATTTTGCTTAATGATGTCTAATAGTATTCCATTCTTGGTTTTAGAGAAATACTGTGCATATTATTCAGAGATGAGAGGAAGAGGGAAGCCATGCTAGTCGGAGCACGAATTGGAAGGCTTATTTAACCTCTTAAAAGCAGCGACGTCACATAGTGAATTAATGTGAAACAATTGGTTATTACCAACGAGACATTTTGCTGAATTATTCAACACGTCATTATAAACCGTTCGCCTTGCACTCCACGCTGAAGGGTTGCATCACCGAAGACCAGCTTAAAAACCGTTTTGGACAGAGAAGCATAAACAAGAACGCTTATGTTTCGCACGAAAATAGTTTGTCCTGCATATTGCGCTATAACGGTGAATATTTAATTTTTAAAAATTGAGGTTTAGCTTCAATCTTCTTTTCTTGAAAAAGATGAATACTTAAGTTACAACCCATATGTATATATATATAAATATATATATCAATATGTAAGCTGTATTCATTAAAGCCAAATAAAATGTGAAATACTTATTGTAAACAAACTGCCAACAAATTTTAAAGTTATGTAAATAACCTTAAAATCACTTATTTTAGTAATTCATGATCGAAGCTTAATGTTCATGGCGATATAAATCTACATATCACATTTTTTTACATTTCAAGTGTTAAAATAAAACAAATTCCTTTTAAGTTTCTTGAAATAGTATTGCACATCTTATTCGGCTGAAGTTGTTATTATAAATAATCGTAGCCGTTTTTTTTGTACTGTATTGCAATAACAACCAAAATTAAAAATAAACTGATTTTTTTAACATTATTGTTATTGCAAAAGAAAATATTAAAATGGCAGGAAACTGTGCTGCATCTTATGAGATCGGAATCTAAGCCGGCTGCTTCTCAGTCCAACGCTTGCCGCCTACTGCTACCAGCTCATATTACATTAGCTCGAATTTTAGCAATGCCATAAACTGGCCAGGTCACGCGCATGATCCGTGTCTAACAAAAGCGACGGAAATATATTTTTGTTTCGTGTAGTGCAATGCGAGTACGCGACGATACGTTAGTGTGTGCAGTAAAACTGCAATCAATTAAAGCGTGTTAAAAGCTTTTTTGTTTTTTTTATACATAAAGAACACATTGAAAACGTTTACCGATAGACAAAGTTCTAACAAAACCCGAAGTGAAACCACAAAAATCCCATATAGCTCGGACAATGTCCGTATCGTGCAAAGTGAAAATTCTTTCGTCATAAACTTTGAAATCCCATTCAGCGTTGTATCAATTTTATCAATTAAAATCGTAAGATGTTTTAATGCTGCTTTATTTTTTTTCAATTGTTGTCGATTATTGTGTTATTTTTAAACGGTTACTTTCATCATGATGTAAGTAGTATCCTGGGTATGTAATACTTTGATGTAAGTGCTTTGCTTTTTAGGGTTCTGCACCTCAATAGAAAAAACCTAAACCCTCATAGGATCACTTTGTTATCCATCTGTCTGACCCTTTTCCTCAGGGATGCGTGGGGGATACCAAGTTGAAATTTATATCAAACACATAGATATACGGTCCATTAGATCTGAAAAAAATCGCGCTTCCAAGACGTTGACTTAGACTCTTGGCATAAATTGCGATTTTGGGTTTTAATTTATTTGCGAAAGTCGAAATATCCGAAACGTGGATATTTCGACACTCACAAATAAATTAAACCCAAAGTGTATTAATCCCGTTGGCCTAGAATCAAGAAATTTGTCTCAGCACAAATGGGTACGGCAAAATTTCCGAAAATCGTTCATTTTTTCATATATGTGGGACACTCAGAAAGTTTCGCGAAAATTAAAATAAATGTTCAATGGATAAATATTTTTATAAAAACTTTCAGCGTACTCTCCACTAGTCTCTGTACAAAGTTTCATGCGTCTGAACCAGTTTTCGAAACACTTTTTTCACTCCGCCGTAGACAGCCTGCTCGGACCCTGGCAGCGCATCTTCCGGAGACGAAAATGAGCAGATTTTTTATTTTGGGAGTAAAAAGAATCACACGGTGCTAGGTCAGAGCTGTAAGGAGGGTGGCCCAGGAGTTTAACCGGCGTGCTGTCCAGAAAGTTCCTGGTGTGCGAAGGTGCGTTGTCGTGGTGGAGCAGTAGCCCGCGGATCCCTGTGTTAGGTGGCTTGTCACTCACAACAGAGATAACTATGCAGCGTTGATCTTCTTTAGTTCCGTAAAGGAATTTACACCAAGTACAAAGTCAAATTGAAAAGCTTGCGATCAAAATCCTCCCCCCGCTTCTAGATCGCTTCACTTTGGTAGCCGTTGATTCGTTTTAAAACACCCAAATCCTTGACTGACGCTTCCTTTCTGGATCGTATTGATAAATCCAAGACTCATCACCTGTAATGATGTCGTAAACACGCCGAGACGAGCCTGCTTCAAATTAGTTTTATCATATCACGGCACCATTCCACCCGGGCCTGCTTCTGAGCATCGCTGAGGTTGTGCGGCTCCCAGCGTGAAACTATCCTCCTGAAGCGAAGATGCACTTGTAGAATTTTGTGTAGGCTTCCTTATCCAACCTGTAGTATGTGCTGAATCTGTTGACACGATTCTCGAACTCGCCTATTGTCTTGGATTAAATTTTTCACTGCTAGCACGTTTTTTTCCGTAACAGCCGTCAAAGGGCGACCACTTCTTTCTTCATCCCGCAATGTAGTCGACCGCATTTGAATTCGTTATACCAACGATACATGGTTGCCTTAGAAGGACCTTCATCCATGAATACCATTTGAAGTCTATCGTACGATTCATCCGGTTTCAGGCGACACTTGAAATCGTAAAAAGTCATAGCGCGACAATTTTATCGGCGCAGACCCATTTTTTAATTAGACACTATAATTAATGTGGAGGGAAATTCTGAAATTGAAACGTACCTGTTTTTACTTACAAATAATCATATTTTCCAAATAGACTATAACTAGCCAACCTGTCATACACAAAATGTATACGAATTTGTAAATCGGGACTTTGCGGGGTATTTTTTTGTCTTTTGGCTATTCGTGTTTTATAAGGAAGTTTTTACTTTTTGTATAGAAAGTATGAAAAATGATTACCTACATGTTGAGTTTTAGGGGTTGATGGGTTTTGAAATAAAGGGGGTTGAAGTTTTCATTAATTTGAGATAGATCACACCATTTTCGAGATGTATGCAAAAGAATAAAATTTACAGTACTGTTTTTGTGCCTGAAGTCAAGTTGTTGGTGTGAATAGTAGTAATAATAATAATTAGTTCATGACAACTAATTTTAATCCACACTTTTTAATCGCGAATAAAAATAGTCAGATTCAGTTAGACAATCAACATTTTAAGTGAAAAACGTCAAATACAGAACAGCAAAATTGCCATTTTCTCTCAGTGCATTCAAACACAAATATAGTAAAGCCGGAGCGGAACAACGAGCGAATCTGAATGCTAGAGCACGACTGCCGCCCGCGCCTGCGCAGAGCACCTCTGAACCTCTATACCAAAATGGGAACATTTTCTTTACAAATATTGATTGATTAACATGTTTAATATTTCTGTAGTACTTCTTAGCACCAATTTATCAGTGTAAAAATATTTCTAAATACCAAAACCGTGAAGTAGGAGTAGGAAATAATAGCAAAACAACGCGTTTTAGTAAATATTTTTGGCAAAAGTATTAGTCATGCGGAAAAATCCTGTTATAGTAATGATGTACAGGAAGCGTTCAAAAGTGGAGTGGCACGTGAGTGTATTGCGTAATCCTGTATGTGTTTAAATGACTTTTGTTAGACACAGTCACACATGATCACGCATCATGCGCGTGACCTGCATGTCGATTCTGTTGATATCTCACCGTGAAGACTTGCGTGGAGTGAGCTGTCAGTGTCATTCCGTCTTCGCCAATCCCTAGCATCATTGGCACTGACAGCTCACTCCACACTCACTTCACTTAGGTGTTCACGGTGTGATGGTAACATAATAACACTACAAGTCAGTTTATGGCATTGGTATTGCTAATTCGTTGGACTGAGAAGCAGCCATCTTAGATTCCGATCTCATAAATTGCAACGCATTTTCTTGCTTTTTATTTTATTTGGTTTGCAATAATAATAATACTCAAAAAACTTGCTGCTTATTTATTTGTTGTTATTGCAATTAAGGGTTTAGAATTTAAAAAAAAATTGTTACATGTGATAACAAAAATAACAGTTTTATTCGTAAAAATATTTTACATAAATTTTGCAAACCGCTACGATTATTTTTAATAATTATTTCAGCCTAATAAAATGTGAAATTGTACAAAAAAAAAACTTAAAAGCAATTTGAATTATTTTGACACGTGAAATGTTCAAAAATTTTAGGTAGGTTTATTTTACCTTAAACATTATTTAAGGGCAGTTAGTTATTTGTGAAATATCATTAGATATTTGTGTTGTATTACATCCACTTTTACACAGCGCAATATATTTGCCAACGTTTTTTTAAAGCATTTTGAAAATTATAACCACAACACTGCTAACACATTTAAGTATTCGTCACTAACCAACAACGTTCAATCAAGTGAATAGTCGTAAATTAAAGTCGTCAATTATTTCAATTTACCTCACAGAAATTGAAATAATTTACTTAGTTTTCTGTGGTCTACCTACTAACTTTTATTATTGATGTAAACAAGATGAACGAGAGAAACAACGAATGATTATCGAGCTTCTAGAAACAAATACCATTCATTATTTCATTAGTAATAACATACCAAAAACTATAAACAGATATTATTTAAAAATAACATCAAGTAAACCGCGGGTGAGATTCGAACAAACAGCTCGCCATTATCTCTCCTACCCGAAGCACGGTATCGACTAAGCTAGCATGCCCTTTTTTTTTTTTTGTTCCGCTTGCGTTGGCCCCGTCTCGGGCGGGGGGAGTGAGGTGTACTCCCCCCGCAACGTCTGTGATCGGCGCACGTGGAACACTACGCACGCCGCCTTCTCGGGTCCTCATGTTGGGGGGCGACGGATGTCCCCGAATCCGTCGCCCCTGGACCCATTTAGGGGGGCCGGAAGAGGGCATTGTCCGCCCTCCTCAGACGCCCGGTGCATCTGCTGCGGCCGGGTCGAGAGTCGAAATCTCTCTCTCCCTTTGCGCAGCCTCCTTCTGCGAGATGACCGTTTCGCAAAAGGAGACCACTGCGTCCCAGGACTCTGCGCCGCCGACCATCGCGTTCACGACGGCCGGCAGCGACAGGTCGTTGCCTACTTCGGTGATGAGGGCACGGCGCGGCTCCTCCCAAGCGGCACACTCTGCCAGCGTGTGCCACGCCGTGTCCTCCCGGCAGTCGACGTACTGGTGACACCGGGCGTCCGGCTCCCTGTTTATGCGACACAGGTACTTCCCGAAGCAACCATGCCCCGAGAGCACCTGCGTCGCCCGAAATGTCAGGGAGCCGTGCCTTCTCCCGAGCCAGCGGTCGAGCACTAGCCGGATCGCCTCGATGGTGCTGAGGCCGGCAGTAGGGCGTGACAGCCGCACCCGCCATTCCGCCACCAGGACCTCGCGGAGCTGCAACCGACGCTACTCAATATGTTGCTGCATCGGTCGCTCGCCCCGCTCCCGCGCTGCGTCGCACCACCGGTACAGTGACGCGAGCACTTTCGCCTCCAGGACCCAGGGCGGTGATCCGACCAGCGCACAACCCGCCTCGAAGGAGATCGTGCGATACCCCCGAATGACTCTGACGGCCATCGCCCGCTGCTGCTTGCGCAGGACAGCTATGCTGCCGGCCGTCAGGTCAGACGCCCAGATCGGCGCTCCGCAGAGCGCCATGGATCGCACGATCCTCATATAGAGCCACCTACAGGCGGCGGTCGGGCCCCCCAGATTGGGAAGCAGCGTTGCCAGCGCCCCGACCGCGCCCAACAAATTGGGCGCCAGCCGCCGGAAGTGGGGTCCGAAAAGCTAGCATGCCCTAGGTTAAGTTAGTTGAAATTATGAACTACTATCAATTACAGACAAAGTGAGTGTGTGTGTCTATACACAGAAACAACTTATAGAAGAAGGCAGTAAGCCCTTAAAATACATTTGCAATCTGAGCATGGAAACTGGAGCCGTTACTACTTGCTGGAAGACTGCTGTCATCACGCCGATTCACAAGAGTGGTGCTAAGGATGCCTCTGATAACTACAGGCCAATATAATTGCTTTCCATGACATCTAAAATCCTCGAAAAACTGATAAACAATCGCCTCGTAAGCTTTCTAGAGAAAATCTTTACTCTCAGAGCGTCAGTTTGACTTTCGGCGAGGGAGGTCTACTGAGCAAGCCGTGAGTCCAAATGATAAATGATAAATGATTTTATTTCTGTAAATAGGTTTGTACAAACACTTTTACAAGTCAATCATATTTTAAAAACTAGGTGAGATCGGCATTTCCTATCTGACTACTCTAAGAAGAAACGCCGAAACAAACTCAGAGGTCACAGTCTCTTTTAAAGTCCAGACATAATCTTGGTCAGGTCATGTGAAGACCATGTGGATTGATATCTGAAATGGTCTTTCGAAGAAAGAACCACACAGAATGAGTGGACCTGTCCAGTCAGTGCACGCATTTGTCAGTTGTCATGCAGCTCAACACAGAACTAAAGGAGCTAAACGATTCGACGAACATTACCAAAGAAAGGACATTTGGGTAGGCCGCATAAATTACTCAAACTGCCAGACCATGATTAAAACTAATAATTAAAAAAAAAAAATGAATGAAAAAAAACAACAAATCCACAATGTCTTCACATTCACACTAATTAAAATAGTATAATCCTTTACAAAGTAAATGTCATTGCATATATAAAGTGCATCAATGTCAAAGTGTAAATAAAATATGAAAATAATCTTGGTCATATCATATGAGGACTATGTAGACTGGTGTCTGAAATGGTCTTTTGAGGAAAGAACCACACGGATTTGAGTGGACCTGTCCAGTCAGTGCACGCATTTGTCAATCATCGTTCGGCTCAACTCAGAACTAAGGAGCTCAACGATCCGACGAACAAGACAAAAGAAAGGACATTTGGGGAGGCCGCGTAAAGTACTCAAACAGCCAGACCATCATCATTAAAAGCAAAAAAAAAAAAAAAAAAAATGCAATGACCCACATAGTCCTTACATTCACAAAAATTCAAACAGTATTATACTTTATACAGTAAATATATACATGTCATTGTTTAGATAAAAAGGTACGTATATAAAAAAAAAAACATTAAAAGAAAAAATAAGTAAAAATAGTCTGCTGACTGGCATAATCGCTTCAAACATCGACAAGGGCTACCGTTCAGCTGGTGTCTTCCTGGACCTCGCCAAGGCCTTTGACACCGTTGCAATACCTACACTGCAAAAAAAACTAGAATCCTTTGGTGTCAGAGGTGTGTCCTTGGATTGGTTCAGCAGTTACTTGACTGATCGAAATTAGCTCGTCAGAATTGAAGATAGCGTCAGCGGTAGTCTTCCTGTCGTCTTCGGGGTGCCTCAGGGTAGTATTTTGGGACCTACCCTCTTCATCATACACATGAATGACATTCTGAGGCTTAATATTGCACAGTCTTGTGTGGTCTGCTATGCCGATGATGAGACCCTGGATGCAGCTGAAAAAGGGATGAGCATAATAACAACATGGCTAGAGCAAAATCTCTTAACAATGAACTTGAAAAAAACTAATTTCTTAACCTTTCACGTCACTCGATCTAGTAGACCAAACATTGACACACTTAAAATACACAATAGCAAATGCAATTTTTTTACAGCTGCTGCCGTCTCCGCTACCGTTTGCAACTGCAACGCCATTGTTAGAGTAGAAACCACAAAATATTTAGGTGTTTTAATCGATCAGAACCTTTCCTTCAAAGCACAAATTCGAACACTCGCAAAAAGACTCGCAAGTTCATTTATATTGCGAAACTCTTACGAGTCAGTGCTCCTAAGAACGTATGTTTACAGGTTTACACATCTCTATGACAATCTGTCCTACAATACTGTGTAAGTGTCTTGGGCAGCGCCGCCAAGACATGCATGCTGGAGCTGGAACGGGCCCAGCGGGCTGTCCTCAAGGTACTTCTGGGATGGCCGCGGCGTTTCTCTACGGACGAACTTTATACGGAATCCGGCGTTTTACGCATACGTCAGCTGTTCATCCCACGGTCACTTTTGAGCCTCATAAAATGTAACAAAAAACGCTCCAGCTGCAGTAACTGGGGTAGGAAAATAGCTGAAAGAATCCCACTTCCAAGATATAAAACCCTCTTTGCGACCCGGTTTTCGTCGTATTTACCCAAACGGGTGTCTAATGCTAGAAGCAAAACCTTCCCTGCTCCCAACAACTACTCTGAGGCCAAAACTAAACTAAAAGAATGGTTGCTGGGTCGCACATTTGAGGAAACAGAAAGTTTACTTTGCAGCGCATGCTAATACACACTCTGATAGAATACATGCCCTCACTCACACTTACACCACACACTTACTCACCTTAACTGTTTTCCATGTATAACCTATGTTATTAATTTTATTATATTTTGTAGGTAAACAATTTTTTTTTTTTTTTTTTTGAAATGAACATAATTATGAATAACAATCTTGCGCTAGCAGAAACGTTGGATTATTAACTTGGTGTAGTGTTTGGGTCACCAAGATACAGGCTGTGCCTAGTTTGGGGCCCGCTGCTTAATCTGTCTAAGTCTTCTGTTAGTGGGAATGCCATACCATGCTACTTGTATATTTAAGAACTTGTGTAGACTAATTAAATAATAAGAAATAAATAAAAATAAGTGAAACCAAAGCGTAAATCTATTGCTTTGTGAAATTGCTACTGGACTTATAAGTGCTACTGTACATGAATCTGTAACAAATAAATCTTTTTTTCAAATCTTCTAAGCAAGCCGAACCCCCCGATATGGAAGAGTTAAGTCGCAAAACTCTGGATTAGTGTAAGTTATATCAAAATAAATTGACGTTGTGAGGTTCCGCTGCTAACATATTTATTGTTTTTTATATTGTTCGAAGTTGTAGTAAGTGCAAATTCGTTACCATATAAGCAATCATAAATTCATAAACACATTAAAATTAATACAAAATAAAAAGTGTAAACATAGTTTTCCTTATCTGACGTTTGCGTCAATCAATAAACTAAATCTATAAGCAAACTATATACATTACGATTAAAATGAAATGTCATGTTATTAAATTGAAACAAAGATAGTATTGCGTTTCGTAGTGTAGTGTAAAAGAGATGGGTATACAATTTCTGTTATTGTTTTTCCATAAATTTTTGGTTGGATTACATATCAGGACCTTCGATCGTCGATTAAACTGCAATGTTCCCAAAAAACACAAACATTAGGTTTACTAACCCGGTGTTACTTTTTAGTGGCGCAACGCGTGATAAGAGTTAAAATATTAGTTACTTAATTCAGAATTTGCAATTTTTTTCATTTAATCCGACTTAACGTGCAAGTAGGCCTTAGAGTAACAAATTACGTTGTACTTTGTCGTTTGATATTCGTGATGAATAGCTGTTAACTACATTCAACATGTTTACCCAATTATTTCTAGCAAAAAATGCCAATATGGCCGCTAGCGCCTTGGCATTCTGATTGAAATAGCGCGTGAAGATAACACTGAAACTCGTAGAACTAAGTTAAGTAGGTTTTATTTTGCTCCGAAAATATTGTAATTGTGTAGAATTTTTCAAAAGAACTTTCCCTATACAACGAGCGTTGCACGGTAGAGGCTTAAGCCTGATTTGCACGGAGCGATTGAATTGCTTCTGGCATACTCTTATATGATTCGAAGCAATAATGCAAGTTGCTGCATCGTCTAAACTCTGTTTGAACGTTATTATAACTCGTAAACCGTCCTTAAAACTTCACGTGGAGGCTTCTAGTAATATGATTTTTCCGTACGAAAAAGAACTCCCAACTCGAAAGCTGATAAACTAAAACTTAGCCGAATCAGGTCATGCATCATACAAATGCATTCTCTTTGAAACCAAATCAACATGTGAAAGGACATGACCAGTGGAACTATGGGCGCCTTACGTGTTGAAATCAATGTGCAGCAAATATTGTTTTATTTTTGCAATTATTCTATAGTTTACTGTTAAAAAGTTTCACGAGTCTAAAAGTCATCGTCGTCAGGAAACTGAGAAAAATGAAGTTAAGTTTTCGCAAAATAATTTGATACGAGATGGCTTTAGGCGTTGTGGTTATCGAGTTTAAGAATAATTTTCTACTATTCGACAAACCATCATGGCGCTAAGTTTTTTTTATACTATCAAAGGGGCAAACGAGCGCATGCTCGTTTGCCCCTTTGATAGTATCCTAATAATCCTATCCTACCTATTATATAGTAGGGTCACCTGATATTAAGCAATCACCGCCGCCTATTGACATCGACTACTTCAGGGTTATTGCTAATGTGTTGGCGCCCTTTTCCCATCCCAAACCATGGGCTTCCGGTTCTCTCACTCAACACTCGAAGCGCAGTAACATGATGTTGGTACTTCATGTTGGTATTCTGTAAGAGCGTGGTATCTCCGCGGTCGAACCAACCCAATTACGAGCTACAGTCAGCTAATGACTAAAATTGGTCTCTACGTGGCTAGGGAAAAAAATAAGGGTGTGTTGTTTTAAAATAACAACGATTTATAAACATATCATTTGAACGAATGAATTATTTTAATATTCATAAATAATAAAAATATGTATGTACGGTCTCATCCAGCGTACATTTACTTTGCGAACGCAGCAACTTACTTGGAAGTCGTGCTTTATAAATATTATGCTATAATTATAACGTTTTAAGTAATGCACATCGAGTCACACAATAACTGTGGAACTAACCACTGATCGAGAGAAAGAATCGCTAACACTTTAGCTTGTTAAACTTCTACTTTTAATATAACCTTAAAATCAACTTGTGGTTATTTCGGTGTACTCCATAAACTAAACCAACATCAAAGCGACGGTGCCTACAACCATTGGCTCCTACAAATGTAGAAAACAGGGACATTATACAAATACATGCTGCATGTGCTGATTGTGGTAATGGTACTGGTGTCTGTGGTGGCGTTGTTGGTGGTGGAGACAGTGACGTTAATGATCCATGTGACATGGCTGGCCCCACATTCTCTCGTAAGCTCCTTGATCAATCCTGAACTAATTAACTATTTGCTTGAGACCAAAAGGCCCGCACCCGTAAAGATTGTCGCTACATCCTAAAAATATAATGACTTATTAAAAATACATTTTGAAATACTACTATAATGTTGATCATAGATTTATTTGTTATTTTATACATTTTTTGTAACTTATATAAATAACTGTTTAAATACCTGTTACATAAAAATCTAAGTACAGTTTTGTGTGTGTATACACTTGACTAACAGTCACTATCCTATACAGCAATGTGTAGCAATAAACATAATAGAATGAGTATTCATACGCCTGGGTCATGTAAACCACCAAATAAACGCTGATTTGTTAAGTTTTGCCGGCTCACATGTGATCGAACCGCTATAATAATACAATAATAATAAATCATATAATTAAGGCTATAAATACCCATAACATAATTACCAGTCTAACATACATAAAATAATTATAAAAACCACAAAAACATAAAACCACTTCACTTGGGTACACAACTCCTGCCGGCCAAAAATCTGAGCTAAAGTTAGGATTTTAGGCCGGCAGGAGTTGTGTGTGTGAAGGCTATCAAACTAGATAGCCTTCTGCATCGCAGGAACCTGGAAGACGTAGGACTTAAAATTTATAGTCCTGGTTGACTCCAACCGCGAATGTGTAGTCAGATATAATTATGATATATGTCAGACTTAATAGTAGTCATGTTGCTAAATAGTATTATTTCAATGTAGTATAAGTACACACCTGATTGTTCAAGTCTCGCTTGCAGAGGTAAGGTTAGCGTTGAAATAATATTTATTTATTTATTAATTAAAACTTTTTGCACAAGTAAAAAAATACTGTACAAAGGCGGAATTAATGCCTGAGGCCAATAATATGCCTGGATAATATGCCTTTTAACCCGCGTTACGGATATGCCACAGTTTTTGGCACCTCATCATAATATCCATTTAACCGAATCGGAAAGCAAAGCAGATGAATCCTTTATGATTAGCAATGGTAATCATGCTTTTAAATTCGTTAGAAATTGAACACATAATCGCTCAGTATGCAACGAATGAGTAAATACAACGTGGGTAGGCGGAACTGCAATGAAACCTGACGTGACGCCAAGATCGGATGTCCAAGTAGGGATGGTGAAAGGCGATCTGAGATCAGTAAACTGATATTAGAATTTTTCTCGGACCTAACACACTAAAATAGAAATCAGATGTTATTATTAGATCACAACTCGACTTTGGCAACTGTAACAACAAAAATGACAAAATAAAGACAGTTTAATTCAAAATTAATCTTCACATTTACATATTTACAAATTATCTATGTGTAGGTTGTTATGGTTATTGGATGATTATGGTTACATTGAAACGTCAAAATCGGGAAGTGCATATTATGAGAAAAGCAGAAGCAATCAACATACTATTTTTTCAGATATTTTAACCTTGGTTTTAGTCGGAATAATATAAACATGATATCTCTTATCTTTATTTTTAAAAATTAGTGCAAAAACTGTATTCATGTCTTTTCAACTCTGTGGCTCTGTAGGATAAGAAGAGTGATTTTAAATCAGCTTGCAATTTGACCAATACATAATAACTAACAAGGCAAGCCTCGTTGGGCTAGTGGTCGCAAGAGCTACTGCTAAGCATGAGGTCCTGGGTTCGATTCCCAGGTCGGGCAAAGTGTTATTGTGTTTTTCTATCTAGTTTCTCAGAAGCAGCCCGGAGTCTAGTGTAAGCACTGAACTATAAATTAGCTTCAGGTAATGTAAGGTAGTGAAATGAAAGTTTGAATAATCTCACAAGCATTTAATGGAAACACTTTATTCCGAAGGACATCGGTAACACCAGAAATGGCAATACACCTTAGGTTTAAGTATTTTACATGGCTGGTTATTTTAAATAATGTAAGAATATTAATAACCCAATCGGGTATTTAAATATTAAAAATAAAATCAACTGACCTGACTTTGCTTTAACGAATAGCAATATTTCTACACTATGACTTTATGGTATCAGGTAAGACCTCTTCGGCGTCGCAGGAATAACTGAGCTGCGCACTTTTTTTTTGGGAATGGCATCTCGCAGGTCAACCTATGAGGATGTCGTCTGCTTAAACGGACTTGCCTGTGGTTGCCCTAATAAATTAAGGCCTCCAGCCAGGACTTAAACTTATGTACTAACTTAAAAACTAAGCGACTACACGCTAAGGGCACCCCCTGTGGGGTACGAACCTCGGCTTAGGGCGTCGCTGGGAGAGGGCAGCAAGGGACTAGCTGGATCAGGATTTGAGTGATTTAGGGACGAATTTAAAGCTACAGGCTCAGTGGCGCGGGCTGGCTCGAGCAAGGGTCGGGAGGGGTGTGGAATTGGACGTCGCGGCGGGCCTCGGCGGCGAGGGCGGTAGGACGGCGATTGGGTTTTAATGAGCTGCGCACGGCCGTTTCATCGCTTAAATCGAAGATTAATATAAGTAATATAGGATAAGAGAGCCCTCTCCCGGATCTTTTATGCATGGCAGTTTCATACGCTATCTGTATTTCTGAACTGGAACTAATTCCCAATATATAAGTACCTTTATATTATAATTTTATAACTGTATAAGTTTTAAATGGATGGATAATTATGTAGTATGAAGAAAATAGCTTACCATTGACGTAGGTGATTTTCAAGGTAAAATAATGTGCTGGAAATTGGAATAAAACAAACTAGTCTAGTAGTATATTTCTATTACAATTTTTTCACACGGCAGAAAAACATGAAGTACTGGTTTTCTGAATAGTCTAAGTATCAGGACGGAGGAGTACTCTCAACTCAACGTCTATAAGGAGAAAACACTCGGAAAACTACAAAAAATACACAAAATATAAGGAAGCAAAACAAGCGCAGACGCACGTTCCGGCAGCCATATTACGTGTGCGTCCGTGTGCATGTCCGTCCGTGTGTTCAATAGACGAAGCACTAACTACAAGTAGTACAGTAAATAATTAAAATGTTACAGTTAAATCCCTGCATGTTAATTTAAGTTTTTACTATTTAAGTTTATGTTTTCTAAATATATTACTAACTCCTACTAAGATCATCACACTCAACATTCAAATCACACTTTACACACATAAGCAACTTATTACATACCGTAAACACTACAAAGTGAAAGCTTGGGGTCATCTGTCAACTGCTTCCCTTTATACCACCTTACTGTTTCGGTTTCTGGTTTCAGTGAAATACTTGTCAATGTTTGTTTTTGTTACATATGGCTAACAGAGATAGCATAATTACAGAACTTGATTCTTTCCAAGTATCTAAGTCATACGCCTGCCTACCTGACCAATGTACTAAAGTCGTCAGTGATTCTGGAAAAACTTTCAATATATTGCACATGAATATCAGAAGTCTTAATAAGAACTTTGACGAGCTACAGGCATTCATAGCGGTGATAAAACTAAAATGTGACGTCATAATACTGTCGGAATGCTGGCTCAGAACTTTATCAGCTGTTCCCAATCTACAGGGTTATTCGTCTTTTCAGTCATCAAATCCCTATAATCAAAATGACGGTGTAATCATCTTCGCAAAGGACGGTGTCAACTGCTCCGTTACTGAGCCCTGTCTTGATGAAGCTAGTGGTCTACTCTGCACTATTGACAATTTTATAGCTATACTTGGAATTTATAGATCTCCGTCATTTACGACGATAGACAAGTTTATGAAAAGCTTGGACGGAGTTTTATCACACTTATCCCACTTTAAAAAAATTGCTCTTATTGGAGACATCAATATTGATATAAAACTAAACAATGTAGATCGTTTTTCGAATTCATATCTTACCCTAACATCCTCTCATGCTCTTCTTCCAGCTCACCTATCACCTACTAGACTTAATAACTGCTTAGACCACGTAATCCTGAAATCGAACCAAATGGCTACGACTTTAATTATCGAAAGTACCGTCACTGATCATGCTGCGCTTTTGTTATCATTACCTTGGAAACCTCAAAAAATTAAAACAAAACGTACAAAAACTCTCACTGATTACTCGGCAGTTGCTAAAGTAATCGAAACAACAGACTTTTCTGGAATTATGGCCTCTCTTGACGCAAACGAGACTGCTGACAGGTTCATAGAAATTATTGCATCTATAGTTAGAGACCACACGTCCATCGTGAAAATTCCCCGTAAAAAAAGAAATATAAAGCCATGGATAACGCCTGGCCTCTTGCGCTGCATTAATAATCGGGACAAGATGCACTATAACCTAAAAAAATCCCCAAATAATATCACCTTACAAGTTACATATAACCGATACCGTAATTTTTGTAATGATTTATTGCGGAAACTGAGAATTGCGTACGAGAAAGACGAATTCGTAAAATCAAAGAATAATCCAAAGGCGACATGGAATGTCATTAAAAGCATAAACCATACAAACACCACTAAAGTATCTGGTTCCGACCTTCTCAAAATTTGTGGCAGTCCAGAAGACTCTGTCAACTTAGTAAACCGTCACTTTGCGGAAGTTGGCTCCAAATTAGCCGAAAAAATACTTTTAGAACAACCACAAATCCCAGAGGCTTCATATTGTCCTGGTTCTCAATGTAATTCTTTCGTCCTGCAAGAGGTGGATGAGTCTGAAGTAGAGAAAATCATCCTGACTCTACGCACTGACACCGCCGTTGGCTGGGACAATATTTCAACTCAGATGATTAAAGCCTCTTGTAAGTTTCTAATCCCAGTAATAACATATATTTGTAACCTTTCGATTACTACCGGTGTTTTTCCTAAAGCATTCAAAAAAGCGCTTATTCACCCAATTTACAAATCAGGCCACAGAGACTGTTTGAACAATTATCGACCTATATATGTGCTTCCTGCATTGTCTAAAATATTAGAGAGAATCCTGAACAATAGGCTAATGCAATACCTAGATGCCTATAACATCATAGCACCAAATCAGTTCGGATTCGTATCGGGTAGGTCTACAGAGGATGCCGTGACTGGTTTAAGCGATCTCCTATCTCGCAATTTAGATCAGGGTAAGAAATGCCTCGGGATCTTTTTGGACTTATCTAAAGCATTTGACACGGTCTCTGTCCCTAAACTTCTACACAAACTTGAAAATATCGGTGTACGGGGAACTCCACTAAATCTATTCGAAAGCTATCTCACTGACAGAATGCAAAGTGTGATCATAAATAATTGCACAAGCAATGAGCACCCTTTGCATAATTACGGAGTACCACAAGGAAGTATCCTAGGGCCGACACTCTTTCTAATATATGTTAACCAGTTATGCACACTAACACTTCCAAATTGTAATGTTTTTACTAACGCAGATGACACAGCGCTCATCGTTCACGGCTCAGATTGGAATGAAACAAAACGTCACGCTGAAAACTGTCTTATCACGGTATCAAGCTGGCTCGCTACTAATCTACTTACTCTTAATGTCGAAAAAACTAAATTCATACCCTTTTCTATAAGTAAGAACAGCCAGCCTCTACAGGATTTTAATATTAAATTTCACAGCTGCCACTTAAAACCTAACTGTATCTGTCCACACTTGAGTAAAGTGTCACATATTAAATATCTCGGAGTAGTATTGGATGAGCATCTAAATTGGCACAAACACATTACTTCACTTACATCTAGAGTTCGCAAAATAATTTATATCTTTAAGCTACTTAGGAACTCAGCATACATCGACACGCTCAAAACTGTCTACTACTCTTTGTGCCAGTCACTACTAACATACTGTGTGACTGCCTGGGGAGGAGCAACGAAAACTTCAATGTTACCACTCGAGAGGGCTCAAAGAGCTGTTCTGAAGGTAATGTTACGCAAACCGTTTAGATACCCGACTGAACAATTGTATCAGGACTGCAAGTTGCTCACCGTCAGACAACTCTTTGTTTTCCGATCCACTCTTCGCAAACATGCCTCCGTCATACCAAGACAAGTACTCCATACTCGACGTAGGTGTGCTCGAGTCTGTCAAGTCGAGCGTTACAGGACCAAATTTGCTACTCGCCAATATTTCATCCTAAGTCCTAGAATATACAACAAGCTTCAAAACATATTAACAATAAAGAGTCTAAACCCTTTCGAATTAAAAAGAAAATTGATAAATTTCCTCTTAAATTTAAGTTATTGCGATACAGAGGAACTCATAGGTTCTATGTATTAACGACTTTTCTAACTTTTCATTTCCTTGACAGATGTTTTCCTAAGTCTAACTCACCCCCACTCACACACACACAAACCCCAACGGACCGGCTTAACTCCACAGTAACACACACGCGCAAACACTCCTCACAATTAACATTTTAGCTCATTTAATAAATATGTAGGTTAACATCAGAATTATTACGCAATTATAGAAATTTTGTAAAACGCGTCAATCCCAATAAAGTACACTGTCCTTCAAGATACAGGATTTCCTAGTTTGAAGGGCAGGGGACTTACTCATCTGTAATAGCCATAAGTACCCATCCTTTATTGAAAAAGTAGTGATGCTACCTAGGCTAAGTCTTTTGGTAAAAAATAAATGATTTGATTTGATTTGAATTATTTTATTTAAGTGTAATATAAAACGTTCTTTATTTTATGAGTAATCCATGAAATTTGTTTGTTTATAAACATTTTATCTTATGTTTTATTGTGACAGTAGTGACATCTATCGGCACTTTTTTGAGACTTCTGAAGACGTTTCCAAGTTCAGCAATGTAGATGGCTCTACATTCTTTGCAATGTGCTTAATGTTCTATGTATCCCCCCCCCTGGCTTAAATAACCCAACGCACTGTCACGCGTCGCCAGCCGACTGTTACATGATTTGAACTAGAAGGCGGTAGTTAACAAAATAAATACGTTATCTTAAATGTGTAACGCATTTAATACATTCACCAGGTATAATTGTTTATCGAGTTACTAAAATCCTAACACTATATTTGTGACCGGTTGATGGCAATAGGCTCCCTATTACATGGGACTTAAGCATAACTGGCGAAATGTGGGTGTACTATAGGTACACCTCTGCCTAACTCTTCTGGGAAAACAGGCATGATGTTATGTTGTAACAAGGCAAGTTAAATAAAAGCCTGAAAAAAAAAGTAAATTAAAAAAATTACCATCCGCTTGAAAAGCGATCTCCAAAAAAGGTGGAAACAAGATTTTTTATTATTATAATACTATAAACATTCTCATGCAGTCGGAGGCAATAAAGGTATTTATTGTTAAAGATGCGAAAAATTGTGAATGGCCCACAGTTGTAGTAAACCAACTTTAAATCGTTACACAAAGATCCTAAATATTCATTCAAAATGAAAAACGACTAGAAAAACCTTAAAATGATTTTAAAAGACCTATTCAATGATACCCACTTGACATAGTTCGTAGATTTTTCTTTTCTTTTTCAATTTGGCGTCTGGCTGTCGCCATGTTGAATCTTTACTGACACTCGCAAGGTTAGATCAAATTGATAGACTTAAGAATCATTAAAATCGGCCTACGTATCTCTAGAGTGCCACAAAAGAACAAACATTATTATACATAAATATGTATAATTATGTTACATAGATTACATAGGTTGATAAAACATTAGGTTCAGACAAACAGAGGCGTCGCGCAGACGGGTAAAAAGGGCGTGACTTACCGACTTCATAGAGTTTAAGCCTGAATGTTGCAAACATTAAGTTGCTGCGTTTGTTATGTGACATAGCCTAACCAACCAGGGAAAGGCAAAAAGGTCTTAAGACTCTTACTCCTCTGGAAAACCTTCATGTGTAACGGCAAACGACATACGTGTAAGTTTCACGTCCTAGATACATACATAAACCCACTCGTTTTTCCCATGAGAGTAGGGAGAAACTACAGAACGCCACCTGCTAAGATCCTTACCTCCTTTGATCTTTACCTTCTGCTTCGTTTACGTTCATAGATCTACAACCGAATTGGGTCACACACGATCAACCACAATCTTATGAATTTTTAAGGATATTGCTAATATATAGCTTCATATTTTCCGAACAAAAATCTGTTCAACAACGTAAATAACACAATGATTGTTGTTGAAACGTGAAAATTAAAGCCATTGCTACTGATAGTGTGTTACACAATTACCCGGCAAATACACGCAAAAACACGTCACACGACATTAGAAAAACTCTTAGTCGTTGTCGGGGTCCACATCCTATTCTGTGTTAAATACAAATGTGTGTGAGTCAACGGCCATTATAATTTTCACAATTGTCACAGACGATGCTTCATGTTGGAAACACTGAACCTTGGCCACTTAGGTTTAGATCCCATTTACGAGATTAGTCATTCCATTTGTATAATTTTAATGAGAAGTGTCGGTGTTTGAGCCTAATGCATGCTTTTTAAACGTTAAGATAAAATAAATAATTAATCGCACGAACCTACACACGAATATAATTTTAACAAAATATTTCTTAATGAATAGTCATTAAGAAATATTTTGTTAATTATATTCGTGTTTTTATTATAGCGCTGAATAAAAATATCTATAAACATATTATGTTTCTAACGTATCAACGTTACAGGTTCAACAAATGACCCTTAGTTAAGGTTGTTTTTGTATGCAGCAGCGAAATGCACATTACTGATGAAAGCGCTGGAGTTGTGACAGTTACTCCGCACACAGCATCACGCGCTACAAATTACCGCGCGATGCTGCGTGATGTACACCTCCCTGTTACACAAGCCTGTGTGGACATGGACTCTTTATTAAGGTACGTGTAATTGCACTGTTTTGGAATTTTATGTTTATTCATAGCACTCGACGTAACGTGTTTGTTTCAGTTGTGGTGGGGCAACTGGAACGCGGTGAGCCATTATTTAAGCTTCTCTACTGGAACGAATGGCATTTTGCAGATTATAATTATTATTCTAGTTTTAATTAAACGGATTCTCTTTCATTCTTAGTGTTAAAATATTTTCTGACACGCACTGTTATGAGCCATTATAGCATAATTACATTTGCCATAGGTACTGCTCTACAAACTTGCCTTCATGTAGTCATCAACAAAGTCGAATACAGTACCCACATTATTTAAATTGCCTCCGATTACACTCGCGTCCGTGTCGCGGCAACCGCGTTTATATGCAGGCACCCTTATACGAACGCGACTGGCAAAAGCTTGGGTTGACATAATAGGCTAAAGCGATGTAGTGCAGAAGGCTCATTAATGAGACCACAAGAGAAGGAGCCGTCACTGAAGTTATTTTAGAGTAGTATAAAGTATGGCTCGCAGCTGTGGAATGCACGCTTTTAGCTTTGTTGCAGTCAGCTGGAGTCTTCTCTGTTTCTGTAAGTTTATTGACACAGCAGATGAAGTGAAATGAGGCTTCTGTGTTTTAATATTCCAATACAATATTCAGAATTTCTCTCACGTATCACGGGACTGTTCCAGACAAAGCGAGATATCTGTCTACACTATGAATTTATTTTAAAAGCTAACTTAACTCAGTCAGTTTCTTGTTTGCGCGACGATTACGTAATAATTAGTTTTGAGGGAATTGTTAAGTATGTAAGCAAAATCTGGGGACTCGATGAAAACATTGATGTGTTTTTGATTAATATGTTATTAAAGTGTTCCGTAGGTTCTTCATGTTTGTGATATTTGAAGGGATAAGCTTAAGTGTTTATAAGAAACATTATGAATTCGATAGGAGCAAGAAAAAAATATTAAATAAAAACTACCAGTTTTGTCACAACCCTTTGTTCCTTTTTCAGTTTGAAGAAGAAATCTAGGACTTAAAGCAGGCAGTCGTGTTAGACAGGCAATCTATCAATAAAAAAGGTTCTACAATGTAAAAGTTTGCATAGGTTTCAAAGGACAGATAAAAGGCTTTCGAAGGACTAAGCAAACACAACTGGGTATCTTCATTGTTATTTATTAGTTTGTTCTAGCATACCTACTAATAAAATAATGAAAATCAAGAATATTCTGTGAGAAAGTAAAAGCTTTGAACACATGAGCAGGATTGTTTAATTAAAACGCTATTAGTGAAGTAATTATGTAATTAATTCTGAACTTTAATTGTGAGTAGTTACAAACGTACAAAGAACAGGTTATTTTGGTAAAAATAGCTCTAGAGTTCATGAATAATGCTTTGAAGTTCTTTACGTAGATAAATAATGTGTTTAAAAACATTAAGAAGTTGGTTTTACTTTTGCTAAGTTTATGGATGGGTGAATTTTATTTTCATAAAAGCGAGACGATTATTTTACTCGTTGACGCCTCACGTACACCTAATACGTCATCGTCTGACGACGTTTGATAACTAGTGTGAGCACTCACTTTCTTTTACATAAATTATGTTGACGCACGAGCATATAGTTCGGTCGATGACGGTGTAGCTATACGTCTCGAGTTACGGTGTAGCTATACGTCTCGAGTTACGGTTGACGCTGTACGAGCTAACTACATATTTAACTGTCTGTCTAGTTCACAGTTGAACAATTCATATTATTTTCATAATAAGTTTTAGTTAACGAAAATCATAAAGCACCAAATGTATTAATTAAGAGTTAATCAACTTCTCATACTATCGGAACTAATTATCAGAACCAAAGTCAATAAATCCGACATTCGAGAGAATGTTTGAAAACAAACGATTTTGCAGCGAACGGGTTTGGGTTTGAGAACGCTGGAAACTTTCTATTTGCCTAATTAACTACATTCAAGGGTCCCTTTGTTGATTAGATCACGTATTGGAAGGATCAGAACGGATCTGAGTCAATACGAAACTTACTTTTTATTGTTGTTTGACTCTGAATGAACTGGCTATTCGAAAATTGAAAATGGCCAGCGCATGTTTTGGTGGATAGTACGTAATAATCAGCCCATTATATACCGTACTGATTGCAATTGTGTTGTAACAACGTACACGATTTTTTGCTTCTGAGACATGCCTTTCTCATCACTTTTTTTCACCGTATTTTGATGAAAAAAGAATGGCGGGATTCCAGGTAATCTAAATAAAAGGTAATCATAATCAATCATTAGGACACCACTGCTCTTATACTGCGCTAATAGTAGGAACTAGTGCTCATTTTGTCGAAGTTCGAGTACAATACGATTTCATTAACATCAGGTGAATCAACTCTGCAACCTACCGATCTATTATTTTGGTGTAATTAGATACTATCGATACTTGAGCATTAATAGCTAAGGATATTAATTAAGCCTTGGCCTGGAACTATTAATTTTCAACTATTGTAATATAAAATTTAATTAATGCAAAACTTCGGAATCTGGCTGATTAATATTAAAGCTTTTCTAGCTTGAATATCACTTTCTTTCTATAATAATCTGTAAGATGTGTATATGTGATTACACACCATTGGATTATACCGATCTTTTCTGAGATTAAAATTCTTTTGTTGTCCTAGATACGATCTAGATAATTAGTTTTTTAAATAAGTTGCTCATCAATTGATTTTTTAGTTGTATAGTTTTGTATAAATGATAAATGATAAATGATTTTATTTCTGTAAATAGGTTTGTACAAACACTTTTACACGTCAATCATATTTTAAAAACTAGGTGAGATCGTTGAGTAGCGTACGTAAAGTCAACCGCACATTAGTAGTAAGAATTTGACATTGACAGCAAGTGTTATCAACGATGTGCAGTTGACTGTACTTTTCCGGGCAGAAAACAGACAACACTCATAATGTGCTGTTGCGATTATATTTCTTATGCAATTTTTGCTTATTTGCGGCTCAGAAAGCTTCACTCCGGAGACCCCTTTACCCCGGAACCCTATGAAAGAAAGCAAAAGTTTTGAAGTCCTTTTTTTAGTTGGACTCTAATGAATTACAGAATAAACTAACACTATGTTTTTCTTTGAGAATACACGTGTATTTTTACGGGAGTAGGTAGGTAACTAACTAGCTGGTTAACTGATTACAGTACTCGTCAAAACAAAACAAAAAAAAACGTGTAAAGTAAATAATCAATCACGCAACGAAACGGGAACCATTCTATTGAGAAATCGAAATATACTTAAATGACATATGCACGATGAATTGCCAAGCGGACTAGGTTTTTCCTAAAATGTAAATTGTATTTTAAGCAGTATTAACAAAACATGCCTATATTCAATTAGATTTTTTACAAAGTTAATAAGACTTCCCGAACGCGGCACTGATGTTCTGCGGCCGCCAGCGGTCTGGGCGGAGACGTCGAATCGGATATATTGGTGATCCGACAACGTCTCCACCTCCACGGCGACACGCCAGTCGCGGACACGGCTCGCTACAGCAGGGCTCGCGAACGACACGTCTACTAACGATTGATCCGCCCCGCTGCCGCACGCACGTGTGGACCGAGCCCCGGTTCAGGACGACCAGGCCAGTCGTGACAGCATCGGTCACCGGGGATCCCCACGCCGCAGACTTGGCGTTGAGATCCCCGAGCAACAGCACCGGGCGAGGATGGAGCTGGCCCACGACGGCACCCAACTCGACAAGGAATCTCTCGAAGTCGGCGAGACTCTTGTTGGGCGAAAAATACGCCCCAACGATGTCAACGCCATCTGCGAGGGCGGCTACCCAGCCGTGCCCCCGAGACGGGCTGACGAGAGCCCCGCCAAGGGTAGGGTAACCTTAGACGAACATTTCAAACGGCTTTTGACCAACCCCCAAATCAAGTTGAAACTCGAAATAAAGCACATAGGTAGGTTATTATTACAATAATATTAATGGAGATAACAAAAAAAATAACGGTGTACTAAAATAGTTAAAGAGGTTTATTATGGACAAAAATACGAAACGGTGTGCACGAGACATGACATTTTTCATACAGATAGTGTTCTCGTGACTAGCTACCCTGAGGAACAGTGGCGCAAAGTAATAGATTGACGCTTCGGTTTCACTTACGACCTTCTTCTATAAGTTGTTTCTATGCTATAGACACGCACACACACTCACTATGTCTGTAATTGATAGTAGTTCATAATTTCAACTAACCATAATAATATGTCGTGCTAGCTTAGTCGTTACCGTGCTTGGGTAGGAGCGATTATGACTAGCCCTGAGTTTGAATCTCACCTGCGCCTGCCTATTAAGCAGGTATTGTTCGTTACGACTATTCACCTAATTGAAAGTTGTTGGTTAGTGACGAATGTTTAAATTTGTTGATTAGCAGCATTGTGGTTATAAACTTCAAGATGCAGTGAAATATAAATATTTAAGCGTTGGCAATATTATTGCGCTGCGTAAAAGTGGACGTAAATAATGTGATAACACAAATAATAATAATAGTTTATTTCTCATCATAAAAGTTATAAGTATACAATAGGTACTATCGACGACTTTTTCGCATGACCCCATAAGGGCGATTTTGGCGTGTACGGACCAGTGGCTACCCCCGCTTGCATTGTTTTCGTCCACCAATAGCGCTTCAACGCACACCATAAAAAAAGGTCCTGAACAAGTTAACATAAAACTGTAAACATTACGCTATTAAGATTGTTATTTTTGCCTTCCCAAGTTTTCGACGGAAGTAGGACCGAGACGCACCGTAGATTTTTATTTGATTGAGATGACTAGTCATGTTGTATGTTGTGTTGTAAGGGCGTAACTGGAATGTTTAGGTAACCCTATGCTTGGAAATAAATGTTTTAGATTGTGCTGAAACTTTACAAGAAGCAGAAGGAGAAGTTTTCATAATATTGAATATGAATAAATACTTAACTTCAAAATCTTACTAAGTTCAAGCGCTATCGCATTCCCGGACAACTTGGTTACCATATGTCTGCAGTCAACTGTGTCAAGTCAATTCAATAGCGTGGCGCTCAGGTTATTACATTCATTTAAACCACGTATTCCATATTACGTATTTTAAACATACACAATTAACCAGGTGAAAGACCCATCCGGCAAAATAAAAAGGCCGTAAAAATTAGAAAAAGTGCCCGTTGCTTAGAATCTCAGGGTGAGTAATGACAATGGGACATCTGGATGTTGCATTGTCGGCACACAACACAATAATTATACAACTATTCCTGGAACAATAAACAAAATAAAGATGGCGTGCCTACCAATTGGTTTTACCAAAAAATTTAAGCCGTTGACGTTTTTTAAAAACCTTTCTTTTTCGTGTTTAATTTTACCCTCAGTCAATGAAAGTATGGTATATTGTATCTTTTTAAAGGGAACTCTTCTCCAAAATTTATTGGCGTCCCATGTGTAAAATTATCAGGCCCCACACGTAAAAGAGTTTTTTTTTCTCTCAGATGGGTTCTCTCTGGATTTTTTTTTGGCCCTGTGACCTATTCGCCACTCTGTAATGCTATTTGTTACTACGGTATTTTTTAAGGCTTGTTTGTTTCAAAGCACAGTGCGGTCACCGACGCTGCCACCAGCAACGCCGGAACCACCTGCGACGCCAATATTGATGCTCTCATCGTGTAAAGTGATGATGCGAGCTCTGGTCGACCATTGATAAATTTCTTCTCGAACTCATGTTAAATCTCAAATTGTTAACAAGACGCGACAAAATCGTTAGAAGCGCAAGTTTTAAATGAAGTAATATAGCATTTAACGTATAAGAAAAAAATACATCTTTTATTGTTAAATCAAACAAAAACAATTACCATAAAAAGGGTCCTTCCTAAGAGACATTCTTCATCATTGGTCAAACTAAAACAAATAACGTTTAAAAAAAAACGGTCACCCTTCATTCATTGGTAAAACAGAAAAAGGGCGGGATAACCTACGATTTCAACGTGCAGCCGAAATTGTTTTGAAAAGGGTCATGCGTGGCAGTCCTCCATAGTACACGACAAGTATTTCAACATGTGGTGTTAAAAAATAAAATGGACTAAGTGTGAGTGCTATATCTTATTATTTGTTTAAATTAGTAAAAAATGAGCAAAGTGTTATATACATAATGTATATATAATATTTTTTCTTATTTTTTAGTTTATAGTATTTTGCTTAGAAATGTCTAATAGTATTACATAACTTGTTCCAGAGAAATACTGTGAGTCTGTGAATTAAGAGATGTGAGGATGAGGGAAACCTTGCTAGTCGGAGCGCTTGTTTATGAAGTGGAAGGCTTATTTAAACAAGACTTCACATGGTGAATTAATATTAAACAAACGTCATTAAAAACTGTTCGCCGTATACTCCACGCTTTTAAGTATGCATCACCGAAGCTCAGCAAACAATAACATAATAAAAAAAAGTTTAAGGTTCGGAAGAGATTATCCTGTATATTGTGCTATATCCGTGATTATTTAATTATAAAAATGAGAGTAATACTTAAGCTATCCTGAATACGTAATCCATATTCCTAGAGCCAAATAAAATGTGAAATACTTAATGTTAACAAACTGCCATAATCACTTATTAGAATCACTTATTTTGGAAATTAATTATCGAAGTTTTTTGTTTATGGTGAAACAAATCTACAAATTTTTTTTGAACATTTCACATGTCAAAATGAAACAAATTGCTTCTAAGTTTCTTGACATAGTATTTATTGCACATCCCATTTGGCTGAAGAAATTATTATAAATAATGCTATAGTTTTGATAACCATATGTAAAATATTAGAACAAATAAATAACCATGTTTTTATTTTCGTTATCATTTGTAACGCTTTTTTTATTTTAAACCCTTTATTGCAATAACAAAACTAATAAAAAAGCAGTAATTTATTTGAATATTGTTATTATTGCAATCAGAAATAAAAATTGGCCATAAAACTGCGCTTCATCTTATGAGATCAGAACCTAAGCCGACTGCTTCTCAGTCCAACGCTTGGCACCAACTGCTACCAGCTCGTATTAGATTAACTTGAATTTTAGCAATGCCTTAAACCAGCCAGATCACGAGCATTATGCGTGTCTAACAAAAGGGACGGAAATATATTTTCGTTTCGTGTAGTGCGATGCGAGAGCGCGACTTTACGTCAGTGTGTGCGGTGGAAAACTGCGATCTTTGTGGTGTGTGTCGTTTAAACACATACAGTCGTACCGCGAGTTCACATCAATACGACTCTTAACGTGCCTATGCACTTTTGAACGAACACACCACAAAGATCGCAAAAAAATTGATAAGTAATTTATTTGTATCATTAATATCCAAAACGATGTGATTTTAATAAATGGGTATGTAGGGCAGTTTGTTTACATTAAGTATTTCACATTTTATTTGGCTTTAGCGAATATAGATTACATATTGGGAATAGCTAATGTATTCATTTTCTTTAAAATAAAGATGGTTGAAACTAAACCAATTTTTTATTATTATTAAATAAACTATTCCGGAACTTAATTGTTCTTATTTATTACGTTATTGTTTGCTAGGCTTCGGTGATGCAACCTTTATAGCGTGGAGTATACGGCGAACGGTTTCATTGACGTGTTGAAAAATTCAGCAAAATGTCCGGTTGGTATGAAACCATTTGATTCATATTCATTCATCATGTGAAGTATTGTTTAAATAAGCTTTCCAATTCATAAACAAGTGCTCCAACTAGCAAGGATTCCCTCTCACAGTATTTCTCTAGAACAAATAATGTAATACTATTAGACATCTCTAAGTAAATACTATAAACTATAATAATTAAGAAAAAATATTATTTAAAACATTGTTTATAACACTTTACTCATCATTCACTAATTTAAACAAATAATTATTTATGTTTAGTTAAATATGAAATATGATAACACTCACACTTAGTCAATTTGTGTTATCACATCATTTAAGTCCACTTTTACGCAGCGCAATATCATTGCCAACGTTCGATTTTTAGATTTCATTCCATTTTGAAAATTATAACCACAATATTGCTAATCAACAAATTTAAACATTATTCACTAACCAACAACTTTCAATTAAGTGAATAGTCAGTCGTAACGAACAATATATACCTCACAGAAATCGAAATAATTGGGATTATGACTACTATTAAAAATGTTTGTGTAAATAATGTAATTTTAAAGTAGGCATAGTAAAAATGAGATAAGCGAAAAAATCTGTCAAATCGATGTAAAAATGAAGAAGATACACCCTTCAAAAGTTTTTGGAGGGGATTGTTCCTGTCCTTGACTCGCAGTACGGCCAATGTACGGCGCTAGTATGAAGTTACGTAGTCGTGACGTCACTTCTACAATAGTGCTGTCCTAGTCTAACACTTACTTTAAAACGTTTATAACTTGGCAGTTTTTTAAGCTTTTACACTTTTTGTAATACTATTTGCACTATTTGGAAATAAACATTTTTAATAAAAAAATTGTCATCATCCCCATTTACAAAGTTTTCTGTGGTCTACCTACAAACTTTTATTATCTAAGTAAACAAGATGAACTATACAAGTATAGAATGATTATCGAACCACTTCAAGTAATTTTATTAAAACAAACGAAAATTTATAATTTTAGGTATTATTAATAACATACCGAAAACTATAAATACATATTTTTGTAAAAGACATGAATCTTAATCCGCAGGCGCAGGTGAGATTCGAACTCAGGACTCGCCATAATCACTCCTACCCAAGCACGGTAACGACTAAGCTAGCACGCCATATGTTAAAACTACGAGTATTTATACACACATCAAAAAACACTAAGCAACACATACTATTTCAAATTATTAATCAATTATTATATCATTTCTTAGTACCAAGTAGGTAATACCTATGTAAACTTTTTTTAATCTAGAGGACATACTGGCTGGCTGTAAAAAACAATCGAGTATCATTTGTATTTCTTTTTCACATATTCAAAAGCGAATGCATTTGTTCGAATTTTATAGCGTTTTCTTTGCTTATTAAAAACAAGTTTTGAACAAATTGGGATTTTGAGACATTTTTTACATCATGGAGCGAGGTCATTTGAACGCACATAAAATGCAAAGAGCTGTTGGGATGTTGCAAGCGGGAAGATGTCAATCTCAGGTATCTCGGTATTTTGGTGTCAACAGAAGCGTTATTTGCCATCTTCATCAGAGTTACCCTAACACGGGAGATTATGCTGAGCAACACCCAGGTCGAGGAAGGTGTACAACCAAACCAATGTTAACCGTCCGAGAGATAGGTTTAAGGCTACAAAATTTAAGTGGTGTTGTTGTTAGCTGCCAAACTGTGCGAAATCGACTGCATGAGTATGGCCTACGAGCACGACGGCCAATTAGGTGCCCACCAATACGTCACGGGCATCGCGCTCGTCGAAATTAATGGTTTAGGGAACACATTACATGGACCCGGGAACAATGGGATAAAATTTTATTTTGCGATGAGTCTCGATTTGGGTTCAAGCCTGATACTAGAAGGGTAAGAGTGTACCGTCGTCCTGGAAATACTGAAAGACTGAGGTGCGTTCAGGAAGTGCATCCATACAACGGCTCAACAGTTATGGTATTGGCGGGTATTATGCAGAACAGACGAACTGAGCTCGTTTTTATAAATGGTAACATGAATGCTGTAAATTACGTTGAGGATGTTCTAAGGCCCTATGTCCGTCCATTCGCACAAACGCTTGGCTCTGATTTCACGTTGATGCATGACAATGCGCGTTCTAAACTATGTTTATAAACCTATGTTTATATGACAGCTGCGCGCACAGATTATCAAAGGCTAAGGGCGCGTGAGCATTCGATGCCCGGAATGTTACCATTTTACAAAAAATGCTTGTTGTACTTATTTCGTTTAACACTTATCTAGTTTTTATGTGTATGTATTTTAGTTTTAATCTTAGCGATTGCTGCACCGGGCGACGTCATTCAACGCCGGCTGTCGCTGAAAACCAGCGCTGGGGCTCTGTCACGGATAGGGTTGTAGCATTAAGCTGAGCGATGGCCGTTTTGCGTGGATGTGACGCATATTTTCCCCCAACTTATTATTTTTGGTGTTTGTGTTCAATCACTGCGTCATGTTTACCGCAAATAAACGTTTTTTCTTTCTTTCTTTCTTTACTATCATGTACTGTTTGTTGAGAACTTGGCCTCATTTTCACAAATGTTTTCGGCGCAGGTTTTCATGACACGTTATGCCATTTGACTTTGCACAAAACAGTGCAAAATCCACTACACCATTGTTATTTCGCATTTGGTTACACTTTTGCTAATGAATGGACTTTGCACGATCCTGCAAAAATCCACGATATACTATTACATTTTTTTACTTGGATAACAACGTTTTCCACGAAGACGTCACGAGGTCCAACTTGTATAAAGTCCTAAATAAAATTTGGATACATTGGAATTTGAAGTTTGTCATGTCACCATTGAGTTTCTAGTTCAAAAACATGACAATAATCTAAAATTCTGAATTCAGGCTTAGAGTTGCAACAGATAACTTACTTTTAAGAAAGGGAATGTTTGCACAAGGACGTCAAGTAAGAGTATAGCATAAGAAAATTAAACATATGTTGTTACTTACTGAAGAATTTCATTTAAAATAAATGGAATGGACAGTGATCATATTTCGTTTAAATATTGTAATTGAATATATATAATAGGAATAGGGTTGCTGATCACTGCGGTACAACAAATATTCTTATTTTCAGTATTGCATTACTTTTGATTCTTGATATTTTTGTTCAATTGATTCCATTTTCATTAATTAAAAAAGCGGAAGGCAAGTGATGCGATTATATTCGCTTTCATATTGTCCAAGAAGAAAGTTTATGGAGTTTGTTTTCATTATTATGTAGTATCATGAGTATGTAATACTTTGATGGAAGTGCTTTGCGTTATAGGATTCCGTGCCTCAAAAGGAAAAACCTAAACCCTAATGGGATCATTTTGTTGTCCATTTGTCTGGCCCTTTTTCTCAGGAATTAAGTTGAAATTGATATCAAACACTTAGTTTTACGGTCCCATGGAGCTGGAAAAAATCGAGCTTGCAAGACGGGGACTTAGAATCATGGCATGTATTGCTATTCATTTTGCATATTTTGCAAATAAATTAAAACCCATAGGGTATAACCCCCTTGACCTAGAACTATGAAATGTCTCACAGCACAAAAAGGTACGGGAAAATATCCGAAAATTATTCATTTGTAGTAATATTACAATCTTTAAATTGAGAAAATATTATACCATACATTAGTATGGTATAATATTTTCTCAATTTCAACGTTAAGTTGGTCCTTTAATTCGGAATCGAAAATTTTTAGGCCATATCTTGAAGGAACATTAAGTCTCATTTTATTGATGTTGGTCTACTCTCCAATTTAACAACCCATCGCAAGCATCGGTATCAGATTCTCGGAAATACAATAATAATTCAATAATATTAATACCTACTTGTACACAGCAGTTGACATAATTTACTTAGGTACATTAAATATAGCGGTTTCAACAGATTATTTTGCGTATACTTACTACAGAAGATTCAAATTCATATACCTACCGATACAAGCCGGGCGAAAAGTTTCTCCTGGCGGGAAGGGATTGTGTTTTGTTTTCGTCGTGTTTGATGAGAGGGGCAGGCAAGGAAGCGCGGGTGAATCTTGTTATTTTTCTGTCTTTCTACACCCTCTTAATGAATTCCCCGTACCGCACTAACACTTTTAAATCCATCACGAAAATAACAAAAAAAGAAGCAATCACCAACTTTGTTGTTCGCAAAAAGTTAAGCCCCATTCACACTTATATTATATATAGGCAGAATTTAGGTCAAATGTAAAACGAATTGCGGCGCGCCGGTCTACGTCAGTTAGAGGCGCTGACGCGCCGTGAATGCGCCTTAATGAACTGATGTTACACCATTGAAAGGGAACTTTTTCAACTAAACTTTAAACATACCGGCAATTATGTTACTACCGATTCAATTGAAAGGGAGAATCGTAAAATTGAAACGGAAAATCGTAAAATTCTGTTGAAAATATTGAAGGATGTTGTTGGTTTTTTACATTTGATCACTGTTTTATTTTGAGTATCTAATGTAAATACATAAAAGAGAAGTTTCTCTCAATGTGATTTTTGCCAAAAGATTTATGAAATCAGATAATTAATTTACATTAATTTACTTTTTTTTTTGTTGCAGTGAAGTCAATCAAGTATTACTTTCTTCCTAATTATTATCTCCTTCCTTGACAATTCCTTCTTAATTAATGACAACATTAAGATCAAATTAAGCTTTTGAAGTTAAACATCTTTAAAACACCATTTCTTCTGTGTCATCTTTAAATGATCGACAGAAACAGTGTAAACCTATAAAATGCGCAAATTCATCGTTTGATGAAAAAAATACAATTGGCCAAACGACAGTTTCAAGCATTCAATCGATGTGCGCTATTGGTCCGAGGCAAATGTATGGAGTCAAACATCGATCACCGCGCTTGACAGTCGATTAACTATCTCTATTTAATTTAGTTCGCAATGAAAAGCATGAAATTGCCTACTTGTAATTGGCCTGTACAATTGTACATTTGAATGATACCTTGGTTACCAGTTACCATTGAATGGTGCGTTGATCAGTAATTTTGAATGGTGATTGCAGACTTGTCTGGTCTTTGAGGTCTTTGATTCTAATGCCGGAAAGTTTTTTTTGTTTTTGTGTAAGTCAATATTATGATATGTTCTTGGTTCAAAACCCACTAAGATACTATGACAACCTTAATTTCAGTTTATAGCTGAAACAAAACTCTCAATGCATGCTCAAAGGGGAAGAAGACGGATCAGCAATTCTCATCCTCCATCACTCATCCTTTACCGATATATCATACAAATGTTTTTCGGCTACCACAATGTAACCGACAATAGCAAACGTGGTACACAAACAATGTTAGTGGCTGATTACCAAACAATAGTACCTTATGGGGGGCTTATCGGAGTGAAACCACCTCTTTAGTAAAAATAGTATATTTGTAAAGTATCACACAAGTAATCAGTCACAAACATTGGGATCGAAGACCCTAAAATAATTATATCGCGTAACGGACGGCACGAGGAAGGCACGGGGCGACATGCGCGCGCGGTAGGTAAATACGCGTCTACGCAGTAAGCGTGTGGGCAGCGGACTGATGCGCCACGCGTTCCCGACTTCCTCGCAACGGCCAGGCGAGAAAAAGACAGAACTCATTGTATGTAACGTGGCGGCACGCGACCGCGGGACGCTCGCACTGGTCGTAGTTGTGTGTGGTTTGCTATAACCTTCCTTATCTACACTTGACTGGAAGCAACTTAAGTTTTGAGTTGAGCTGCACGATTACTGGCAAATACGTGCACTGACTGAAACGCCGACCTCATCTAGTTTTGAAAATATGATTGACGTGTAAAAGTGTTTGTGCAAATCTACTTAGAGAAATAAAACCATTTATTTATTTATCATTTAGCACCCGGAACCTAATTTCATTCAAAGACAGACCCCGTCAATTAGTGCTGACATATTTTGAGGAGCGCGTGGAACACGACGTGCTGTCAACCCGGGCCTGGTCCTTACCAGACGGCGAGCTACTCATTCCTCGCCGTCTGCAAGCCCGCACCTACGGTGGCCGGGAATCCGCTTGACATTCCCGACGCCCAGGGCGTCTCTCGCGGCGACTAGGGGTGTGAGGGCGCAAGGTTCTCTCCCTAACGCGCTCCGCCTCCTCCTTCGCGAGCAACTGCTTCGCAGAAGGAGGTGACGGCTTCCAATTCGCTCACGCTCCGTATCATGGCCTGAACCAGGGCCGAACTCCGTGAGGACACGGTGGTGCAGACCTCCAACGTATGCTTTACCGTGTCCTCCGGGCGATCCACAGAAAGGTGACGTTTCGTCCCGCCTTATACGGCACAGCAACCTCCCGATGCAACCATGTCCGGTGAGGTCCTGTATCAGGTCGCTTGGTCCTGCTCAGGAAGGCAGGGCGCCCTGCGGACTCGCCGTCCGCGTACCGGCCCATAGTGCTGCTAGACGAAATTGGTAAGCTGTTCGAGCGCATACTCGCAGCCCGCCTCGTCGGCCACTTGTGCAGAGAGGGGCCGGACCTGGACGAGAGCCAGTTCGGCTTTCGGCATGGGCGCTCTACCATCCACGCTGTGTCGAGGGTGAGAGTCCTGGCGGAGGAAACAATGTCCCGGGGTGGGGTGGTGGTGGCGGTGTCCTTGGACATCTCCAACGCCTTCAACACCCTGCCCTGGAGCTGCATACGGGAGGCACTGCGGTACCACCGCGTGCCTCTCTACCTCCGCCGCATCGTGGGGGCTTACTTAGCCGGGAGGTGTGTCACCTACATGGGACGTGATGGCGGAAACCAGCGCCAGGTGTCGTGCGGTGTTCCACAGGTATCGGTCGTGGGACCGCTCCTGTGGAACATCGGGTACGACTGGGTGCTGAGGGGCGAGCTCCCGCCGGGCGCGGACCTGACGTGTTACGCGGACGACACGCTGGTTACGGCCCGGGGGAGTTCGCACAGGGAGGCAGCGTTGCTCGCGACGGCGGCGGTCTCACTGACGGTGAGCCGCATAAGGCGCCTCGGCCTGGAGGTGGCCCTCAACAAGTCGGAGGCCATGGTGTTTCATGGCCCCCGGCGGGCGCCGCCGCCCGGATCACACATTGTGGTCGGGGGGGTCCGGATCGCTGTCGAGCCCACCATGAAATATCTGGGATTGGTGCTCGATAGCCGGTGGGACTTCGGACCTCACTTCCGGCGGCTGGCGCCCAAGTTGCTGGGCGCGGCTGGGGCGCTGTCAACGCTGCTTCCCAATCTGGGGGGCCGCTTGTAGGCGGCTCTACGTGGGGATCGTGCGATCGATGGCCCTTTACGGGGCCCCGATCTGGGCGGCTGACCTGACGGCCGCCAGCATCTCTGTGCTGCGAAAGCCGCAGAGAGCAATGGCCGTCAGAGTCATAAGGGGGTATTGCACGATCTCCTACGAGGCGGCTTGTGCACTGGCCGGATCCCCGCCATGGGACCTAGATGCGAAGGTGCTCGCGTCACTATATCGGTGGCGCGAGGAAGCCAGGGCGCGGGGCGAGCGGCCGATGCAGCGCCATATGGAGCAGCGTCAGTCGCAGCTTCGCGAGGTCCTGGTGGCGGAATGGCGGGACAGGCTTTCACGCCCCACCGCCGGCCTCGTCACCATCGAGGCGGTCCGGCTAGTGCTCGACCTCTGGCTCGGGAGGAGGCACGGCTCCCTGTCGTTTCGGGCGACGCAGGTGCTCTCGGGGCATGGTTGCTTCGGGAAGTACCTGTGTCGCATAAACAGAGAGCCGGACTCTCGGTGTCACCACTGCGTCGACTGCCGGGAGGACACGGCGTGGCATACGCCGGCAGAGTGTGCCGCTTGGGAGGAGCCGCGCCGTGCCCTCATCTCAGAAGTAGGCAGTGACCTGTCGCTGCCGGCCGTTGTAAGTGCGATGGTCGGCAGCGTCGAGTCGTGGGACGCGGTGGTTTCCTTCTGGCTGCGGAAAGGGAGAGAGAGATCTCGTCCACTCTCCCGATCCGCAGTAGGCGCACCGGGCGCAGGCGGAGGCCCCTAAATGGTCCCCGAATCCGTCGCCCCCCAACATCAGGACCCGAGAAGCCGGTGCGCGTAGTGTTCCGCGCACGCCGCTCACAGACGTTTGCGGGGGGAGTACACCTCACTCCCCCCGCCCCAGACGGGGCCCGCACAAGCAGGCCGGCACCAGCCGGGGATGCGGAAGAATTATGTGTTCCCGCGACCCTGGCGTAGGTGTGAGATTGAACACCGGGGTGGTTTTTAGTCAGTAAGAGTCTGACAGACCCCTCCGCCCGCCCCAGGGCGGAGGACATCCATGAGGATTTTCCACCCCGTGAACAAAAAAAAAAAAAAAAGGTCCTGTATCAGGTGGAAGGTGAGGACGCCGTGGCACCTATTCACCACTCCTCAAAGTCAACATACAACCTGACACTCACCTGCAAATTGCAAAAAACGTAAGAAAATTAGAATTTCGCGAGCAACCCCAACCAAAAAATTCTTGGTTTTACATCTATTTTACATTAGACATTTAATAAGTACGTCATCTGCATAATATTTTAAATGTAAGAACGACATTCAATGAAAACGCGGTTGAAAAGCCAGTGAGCCAAACAGTAGCCCCCGCTTGAATCCACACTAATGATGCGAAACTTTGCTTACAGGAGTTGTTAATGTAGTGCGGTTGCATATTATTTACCGTTTGTTTTTATTATGAAGTCAGGGCATTAATGAGATTAACGTGTTTCTAAAATTAAACGTAGTCCATAAAAAGAGGCTTGGTAAGCCGAGTTTCGAGACTTCCACTACTAAGAAATTGTTTGTGATTTTGTCTTAATATAAAACAAAACTTAAATTGTATTATTAGTTGCCTGATTACTGAAAAGGTAAACCAATTTTGTTTGTAATATGAAAATCCGTATTATGAATCCAGGTACAGTAGAAGGTACAGTAGTCGGCTGTAAGTGTCAAAGCTGAACGTTTAATACCTATAGCGCTATCCGGCAACGGCAACCTTATTGTAACGAGAATAAAGATCGTTTTTATTTTGTCAGTGATGCAAATAAGGACGTAAAACAACTGTGTCAGTACTGTACTTAGCAGTGTATTGAACAATATCGTGCTAAAGCTCATATTTACGCCACTTAACAATTCGGAATACCTCGATATATTTAACTAAATAATGTATTCCCAATAATGCTCACTGACCAAATTGAGCACTGGAGGTCAAATGGATCTGCTGACCTTACATATTCGCTATCGGATTACGTGGGCCGTTTGTAAGTCTAATCGCCACTACGGGTGCGTTTGACCGCAGCGCGGGAGCGTTGGCAACCAAATGTAGTGTAGATCTAATGCAATTGTGATGCAATACTGTTGCCGGTATTGTAGGGTTTGAGGTAGGAAAGGCAGAGTTACCTTAATAAACTTTGTATGGTATGTAGCCGTTTAACAAACATGGAGTTGCCTGACAATGCTATACACTAGGTCAGCGGTTCTCAAAAATTTTTGGTCACGGAACCCTTTTGACAAGCAAAAAACTTATCGAAACCCTACAATAAAACAATAGTTTTTAAAAGTGTATTCTTTATTATATAAGCATAATAAAAGTAGAATGTAACATTTACTAATTATTACTTACTTTACCACATGGCAAGTACAATAATAGAAGATATTAAAAATAAAAAAATCTAACTAATGGGAGGTATGAAACTGTTTTTTATTTATCATCAATTGGTTGGTATCAGGTTTGACAGAAGACATTTGAAGTCTCATATCAGGTTCGGCATCCAGTCTATTGCGATATTTTGTTTTCGTGGCTGCATAGGTTGAGAATCCTGTTTCGCACAAATATGTTGTTTGGAACGGGAGAAGAATATTCAGAGCCATTCTGCCAAGCATTGGATATTCATCACGGATTCTGCACCAAAAATCGTTGAGAGACGTCGTTTTGAACAGTGACTCCATACTTTTGTCTGATGACAATTCTAAAAGAGATTCATATATCTCGTTTGACATACTTCCGGGCTTTTGCAAGTTGGGTAAAAAAGGATTATGAATCCATGAATTCAGCTTCATTTCTGTATTCTTCGGGAAAATACTTTTCAAAAGATGCGCGCATCGACGTGAGATATTGGACCCATTCTTCAAATACATCATCTTGAAACATTTCTGAGTCGTTATCGCTAACAAACTCACTGAGTGACGTAAAGCTTCCTATTTCTCTCTTACCAACGCAAATAATCCAAAAATCTAATTTTCTTTTGAAGGCAGTTATTTTGTTATAGGCCTGGAAGACTGTTGTCTGTTTACCTTGCAATGATAAATTAAATTCGTTCAGTTTTTGAAAGATATCCGCCATAGAAGACAATCGGAATAACCAAGTTTTATCATATAAACGGCCTTTCAAATTAAAAGAAACTGTATCTGCTGAAATAAACATTTGTAACTCGGCTCTAAGTTCAAATAGCCTTGTTAAAGTTTTACCCCGAGACAGCCATCGCACTTCTGTATGGAGCAGCAGTGTTTTATGTTTGCTGCCATAATCTTGACACAATAATGAGAACAATCGGGATTGTAGTGGTCGTGATTTGATAAAATTAATTATTTTTACCTCTTCATCCGTAACTAATTTTAGATTTGACGGCATTTGCTTCATCGCAAGTGCTTGTCTATGCAGAATACAATGGCTGGAACTACAATTAGGCGCTTTACTTTTTATTCGTGATACTGCTCCTGCTGTTTTACCTGTCATCGCCTTGGCCCCACCTGTACAAATGTCAATGCAATCGTTCCAACTAAAATTATTTTCTTTAAAAATATGTTTATTTTATTAAAAATTACTTCCCCGGTAGTGTTTGTGGGCAGTGGTGTACACATAAGCATGTCTTCTTCAAAAGAACGTTCATATAGATATCTCAGGATAACCAGCAAGATAGCCAGATCAGTGACATCAGTTGAATCATCCATTTGCAAGGCGAATCGTGTTTTTTGTAGACGTGCAACTAGTTCTTGTTTGACGTAGCTTACCAGATCATGGATTCGCCGTGAAACAGTATCGTTTGATAGCGGTACAGTAGAATGATGTTTTGCAGATTTTTCATCGAGCACACATTTTGTTATGTCTAACACACATGGCTTTATTAAATTCTCAGCGATAGTGTGCGCTTCACCTGCTTGTGCAATGCGATAGCTAACTAAATATGATGCCTTCGTGGCCTTTTCATTGATAGTTTGTGTTACATGCATCATATTTTTTTGACTTTCCAATAACTGTTATTTTTTACGAACAAAAAATTCTTTATTCTTGTCTTTAGACTCGGGGTGTACAGTTTCTAAATATCTGCGCAATTTGGCAGGTGCCATGGAACTATTAGGAAGCATTTTACTACATAACATGCAGAGAGGTGAGCCGTTGGAATCAACAAATCCGAAACTATATATATATATATGATTCATCATACTTCCTTTTTTTCGTCTTTGAAACCGTGGAGCTTGACGTCTTGGCATCATCGTCTGGATCGGTAATTGCTGTATTCTCCGCGCGTACTGCTTTTGAACATTCAGCGTCATTAGAAGATGTTGTTGCAACACGTTTAACGCCTTTAAGCCAACGTTCCATTCTTCTTTATTAATAATGTTACACGTCAGGATGGTGGGGTCAAAATAATGCACAATCGTTACTGCGTTTATGAGACAAAGTTTAGTCTAAAGAAAGTTTAGCCAGCTTGTAAGGTAGGTAGGTAGGAACTTATCGCTCCGAACGCTAATCGTCAACTGACTGACGAGGCGCGACGCGCGATCGCCGCTTTTATACTTGGTCCTAGACTCGAACTCGAAAATTCTCAAAAATACTCGAGTCGGCGCCTTACAAAAATCCTCCTTATAAAAATAGAAATACAAAAAAATGCGTTGTAAACAATTTCGACTTTATGACTTTGATGATAGAGCCGAAAGTCGTCTGTTCACAACTATAGCGTCCAATTAAGAGGCGGCTTTTATTAAAGGGACTGCGCGCTCACAAGTAAACGCGCGGCGGGCGGAGTCAAAACGATCGACCAGTGACCAGAGAGAAGTGTTTTTTTTTCTTCTAAATTCTTGCGGAACCCCTACAGGGGTATCGCGGAACCCTAGGGTTCCGCGGAACACACTTAGAGTACCGCTGCACTAGGTGTACCTACAAAGTCGAACTTTTTCTCAAATTCCATTCGTCTCATTAAAAAAGGAGTTCTAACATTGGTCCAAATATTCCGACTATAAATTTAATGCAAAATTGACATTAGACTCGGGCTTATCGGGCTTGCTTAAAAATCAGTTTCTCTTATTTAGAACTACAGTATAGTCGCAATAAAGTTTGATATTTAAAAATGCGTCAATGTTTTAAGCCTGGGACTAAGGACAAATCTTGTTTTGTAATAAACTGTCATAGAAATACCAGGTATCGTAAATTATAATTGACACATTCTTGTACTCCTCCATAAATGTATAATAATATTCATTCATGAAAAGCCGAATCACTGTATGAACATAGAAAAAAATGCACAGTTGCAGTTGGAATGTCTATGAGGTCATGTTTTTGAACTACAATGTCAAGTTTTTCTTGGGATCTGGGGTCACGGTACCCGCCAAAACAAGTTAAAAAGGCTACCTTTTCTGTGTAAAGTGTTCCATCGTATCTTCATACCCTCCTAGCTTCGTTTTGGATACTGCTAGGGAGCTCCAATTCTCAAGATAAAATGTAGTTAGCACACTTGTAAAACACAATAAGTTTCATATGTCTAGCTTTTATACTTTGAATAAAACATCTCCATTTCGTCATTGACTGACTCACTCAGTCGCTCACCAAAACCTCTAGGGCCGTCCCGAAGTCTTCGAAAACTGAAATTTGGTATGAAAGCTAGAATTTGCATACAAATAACAAACAAATAACAAATTTGAACTTACACACCCCAACCTGGGGAGGTGCGGTACGGATAAAGGTATAACTTCCATTTGTTATGAAAGCTAGATTAGCATGTACATCAACAACAAAGATGAAACTCTTTTTAACACGCTTTTACGCTGTACTATAACTAACAGGCAATGTAATAAAATCTCAGAAGTCAATTTAAACCTCCTTTTATTTGTCTTATCAAAATAAAACTTTGTATGTATGTGTAGTTCAGATGGCAAAACTACATATAATTTGGTATCTTGGAGTAGATCTGATGATGGAGCCAGGAGGTGGATATTGAAACTCTTCAGTGGCTACTAGTAAATCTCTCGAGTTTGAGTTTATTTGATTCGTGTTTATGAACCCTATATATTGCACTTGGTGTCGAGAGTCTGATGATGGAGCCAAGAGGTGGATAGTTTGAACTCTTCAGTGGCTGCTAGAAAACCACTCGAGTTTGCGTTCTTATTACTAGTTTTGATGAAACTAATATTTTGCACTTGGTGTGAAGGGTCTGATCTTGAGCCAGGAGGTGGATAGTTGTACTACTCAGTAGCTACTAGTAAACCTGTTTTGGCTTCTGCTGAGTTTGGCTTCATATGATTCGTTTTGACGAGTTCAATGGATTGGAAAGGGTCTGATGATTGAGCCAGGAGGTGGAAAGTGGAAATCTTTAGAGGCTTTTAGTAAACCGCTCGAGTTTGCGTTTATATTATTCGTTTTGATGAGTCAAATATATTACACTTGGTGTCAAGGGTCTGATAATCGAGTTAGGAGGTGGATAAGTGAACTATTCAGTAGCTAGTTTGTAGAATTAAACCTTGTGTAATCAAAATCAAAGAAGAATCCAAGAAGAATGGCAGTTTTGTTGTCGTTTAATTTCACTCTTCGAAATAAGAAGCTCTTTCGTAAGGCCCGGGAAGCAGCAAATCGTGAGGGATATAAATTTGTGTGGACTAAAAATTCTACAATATTCGTCAGAGAGATTGAAAATTCCACTGTATTCGGACGCTCAAAGACATCGAGAAAATAAGGCTAATACTAAAACTAACTCCTCTATGTAGAATTGTAAAGCATTACATTTATTTTGCCTTATAAGTTAAATTATGTGATTTATTTTTATTCATTGGTACTCGTTTAACATATTTTGTTATACATATTGTTTATCGGATATTTACAGAAGCTTACCATAAATACACTTATTTTTATAATCTACTCAAGACTATTGACGTGGTTGTGGGCATCACAAAACTCTCAAGAATTGTTTCTGATGTCATGGCTAATCACAAATACAAATAACTTAATAGTTTATTATCAAAACTACCGCGGCATGCGCACTAAGCTGAAAACAATATTCTTCAATATAATATCCAATTCGCATGATATATATATATGATGACGAGTTCATAGCCCAACGGTCTTTACAGTTGTGGCAGAGATCTAAAATTGACGCAAATATCGGTTTTGGCGATAATCATGAAGTGCCTCAAACCGTATCGTTTCTACGATAAAACGGACTCTTTATCCCTTGTTTGTACGGGAACATCATCAGTTTGCGAGGGTCATTCTTCACCATTTCTCTCAGTATAATGGAATTATAAATTTGGACTTGTGCATTACTAACATGACTGACTGCTCCGTGATGCAACCACAGGACTCGATTTCCGTCCCAATAGACGCTCATCATCCTCCATTTGATATTATAATTCCTTTCACATCTAACATTAGCACTATGAACCGTAACCTCGTAAAAATATCTTACTTTTTTAGGCAAATTACGATCTTCTGAATAAAGAGTTGATTAACGTCTCTTGGAACATGACCCTTGAAAAACTTCCCGCAGATAATGCGGTTAACTTATTCTATGAAACTATTTACCATATTGTTTAAAAATGTGCCTCTTTCAAAATCTAAACCAGCACGATACCCAACATGGTTTAGCCCATCTCTCATACATATTTATAAAAAGAAATTTATAAAAATTACTCGTATTGGGAAATCTTTTCTTATACAGAACCCGCTTTAAAAGTGAGGCTGCAAAATGTTACAATAAATATGTTAGTTCTGTAGTGGATACAATTCCCAAAAAAATAAATATTTCTGGAGTTATATATCTAACAAAAAAATAGGCAGGTATACCGTCAAGTGTGTCACACAAAAACCGAACATCGAAACTATTTTGTAACTTTTTTTCCTCATTTTTCCAATCTGTTTACCAGCCGTCTACCTCTGCCCAATGGTCACCACCAAATAATTATTCGGATCAGTATGATTTATTACACCTTATCTATTTTGACGTAATTGTTATTAAAAGATAACTAAAAAAACTGGAGCCTACCCCTGGACCATAAAAGTGGACTACCAGCCGTGTTTCTTAAGCTTACTTCTGAATCAATATGTGAACCATTACACATTATATTTAACAAGTGCATCCCTGAGGGTTTCTTTCCAAACATTTGGTAAGGCACCTACATTGTCCCATTTATAAAAGTGGTTCAAAACATAACGTCGTAAATTACTGTCCAATATCTAAAAGTGCAACTTCAAAACTTTTCAAGAAGCTTGTTCGTAATGCTATCTTCCCCTTCATCCATAACTATGTCATATCTGAACAACACAGTATTGTAAAACAAAAATCCACCATAATGAACTTAGCACTTTACTAGAATTTCCTCTTCCATAGTTCGATACTATGGGATTTCAGGTGGACTCTTTTTATACGGATTTTCAGAAGTCATTTGATAGAAGGGACCATGAAATCCTTCTCAATAAAATAGTGTTCAATGGAATTAGAGGCAATCTTTTGCGGTGGTTTTGCTCATATATTACTAATCGCAGCCTGATAGTCGTCTATTAATGGGTAAAAGTCAGGAAGTGCTGTGATGTCGTACGGTATTCGTCAGGGCTCTATATTAGGACCTCTACTTTTCGTTACATTCATAAACGACATATATATATGCTTTAAATATACACATTTTCTTTAACATTCTGACGGTTTGAAATTATATAAAACCATAAAAAATGTTAATGAGTGCTCAGAACAATCTTAACCGACTCTCTGAATACTGTAAAATTAAAAAAATGATTTTAGTATACCCAAATGCCACGTCATCAGCTTTACTAGAAACAAAACTATTATACAATGTGATTATATCTTATGTGATACTATACTAAACAGAGTGACGAACCTTAGATACCTAGAAAATAGTAAATTACATTTGGATCTAAATATGGAAAGCATCATAACCAGAGCATTTAAAATGTACGGCTTTGTTTTCAGAACAGCTACCGACTTCAGGTGCCCTTGCACATTTTTACATCTGTTTTGTTCACTTATTCGTTTTCAGCTTGAATATGCCTCTCTGATATAGGATCCGCTATACAATAAATATAAAATAGCCATTGAATAAATTCAACGAAAATTATTAGGAACTATGCAATCTAGATGCCAACTTCCACGCTTACCTTGCGAAGACCTTTTAGCAATGTATAATTTTCTCTCACTCAAAAGAGACGAATGCTTCTGCAAGTAATGACACTGGACAACCTTTATCATAATAAGCTAAATTGTGTGGCCTTAGGAATGATATTAAACTTGTAGTTCCTAGATCAATTGTGTGTGAGTGCGCGATTACCAATTTTTTAATCAGGTATCATGCCTGATAAACGCAGGTAAGCGTGCACCATTTCGGCGTCTCACGCAAATGTACAATGGAAAATTCAAAGATATAGATATATTTATGATAAATAAAAATGCTTTTCGAAGTAAAGTTATTAATGTACTGAACAACTTAGAAACATCTTGTGGGAACTGGCTAGTTAGATATAAAAGGTTTCCTTGAATGTAAATAATAACTAGCTTACCTCTTTGTTAATATGTGGAAAATGTTGTGATTGTTACAATGATTTTGTTTTATATACCTCACTAATAAGTGTCATATGTGCTAACCTGTTTCAAATAAAAAAATAAATGAAAAAAATACGTTATTGGGTTCGGGCGTAAGTCTTAAACTTTAGTAAGTTAGCTACTAGTGCCACATTTCCCTTCAGTAGCCATTATTGGAACTATTCATTTATGACATCTTTGAATTTCACAATTAAACTGTTTATTGCATAATAAACTCTTTGGTTTACTGTCATGGGGGTATAAACGGAGCCACCACTGCCACACTCTAGCAACGTATCTATAGCGAAACAAAATTTAAAAAAATATGCTGTCATTTTATTTATTCTTAATTTGAATGAGATCTTTATTTTAAATGTATTTGTACAAATATACGCGAAGTCTAAGTGTGACACCTACCTTACATGGAGTCTTGCCATTTTTCTTAATGTCTTTACATACAAATAAAAACAACCGCAGACTATAACCGGTACGCCTTCCAAAAATGTATAACACCTTGAATCAACAATATTTCTGTACAGAAGCTGTGATTCAGCCTATATTGTTGTCTCAATATAGGCTGTATAAAATAATTGGAGCAGCGCTCCAATAAATTAGTCAAAGTGAATGAAATGGTATTGACGAATCAGCAGCTGACGTATCAGTCCGTTGTTCGATTGTCAGTGACGGTAGCGTCGGAAGCAAGGATGCCGACTGATTTAGCGCACAGGTTATCGAAAACTGCGAATGACTCTGAATTCAATAAAATAATGGAATGCTGCAGAATGGCGTTACGTACTTTTGATTTTATTTTCATTGGTAAAATTTCCAGCTGGATGCCGGAAATTTCAACATACCTTCGCCTTCGACTACGTAACAAAAGGAATGCAACGTTTAAAGCGTGCTTCATTAACGGTACTGACTTGATAATTTTTCATAATATTAAAAAGGCTAGCGCTCATTCGGGCGAGCCACGCCGCCACGCAACGCATTCCAAAAATCCTCCTTCATTACTTTAGTACATTTTATATGAATCAATGCACACTACAGGTGGACCGCACCGGATTGCATCGTGCTGCGGGCCGTTGCGGCGTTTGGCTTTATCCACCTTTATTTATCAAACTCATAAAGGTATATCTTTTAGACGATAAGGTCAATCGATATCGCTTTCGATATAAATCAGGAAGTATCCAATTACTATAACTGTTTCATTTGGCAATGGGCTGCTTCGAGTAATTCGTAGCTAACTTTGTATAATTTAACTAGCACTTCGTCCGCGTGGATTTCGAAAAAAAAAGTTGCCCATGTTCATCAGACATAGTTTCGGCTTCTAAAGGTAACACAATTTTTCAAATCGGTCCAGTAGTTTCGGAGCCTATTCAATACAAACAAACAATAAATCTTTCCTCCATTAGTATAGATTATTCACACCCTTAAACCTTTAACATAATGACAGAAACCCAATGTAAGAGTAACCGAAATGATGCTTGTAATTGTACAAATTAACATATACGGTATGGTTAATACAATATAAAATCCTGTGGTTTGGTAAAATATTAATTATATAAAGAATTGTAATTATGTTTTGTAATATTAATTTTATTTTTGTGAATGTTCTAGTAATATACGAATCTGTTGCTATGTTACAAATTGTATTAAAAACATCAATTCATTGTTTTTGGAATGTGTGTCACGCTCACATATTGATGCTTTGGCTAAGTGCTCATACACACGAGTGGCACGTGTAGACACGTGTTACTAAATATATATAATAATGTATTGCTGTAAAGAAAAAAAAAAACAATGTTCACTACGTCTTTTAAGAAACGTTAAAGATTCTATTAAGAATCTTATAATGAATAAGCTCAAAGAAAAACAAACTAGAGCTTATATTCACATGGCAACAGGGATCTTAAAGGTCCCTACTTTGTCCCTGTAATTTTAATTTTAAATAAAAGATTTCCTTCTTATTAAGGTATATTTCCAATTTATTAAATAGTTTATAGCGTAATCATGTGTTTTCTGTGTGAAATTTATGCAATAAGTGCAAATTGTGTGTAAAATTTGATTATGATTCATTGACAGTTGTCCGGCTCAAGCGAATGTTGCATTTTCATCTCGATAACAGGTACATTTCTATATATTTTACTTGTTATTAGATTGTTTACGTTCTAATATTTTGAATACAATTCATTAGATCACTTAATACTGCTACAAGTTGATGCCAATGACCTTAAAAACGTTAACATAACCTTAATTAGTTTGGTGACAGAACTTCTTTCTTTACCATCTAAATTTAAGACACGCAGCGCGCGGGCTCGCATAGAAGAGTCCAAACTCACTCAGGCTTTGAGCGAACTAAAGGCGCCTAAGAAGCACTGTGATCAACTGATTCAGGAAAGAGATGAAATTGATATAGAGTTTCTCGGTGTCCTAGAAAGCAATAGCAAGTTGAAAGCAGAAATGGCTCAGTTACATATACAACTCACTGATGCCTTGGCAGCCCGGGACGGGCTCCAAGTTGTTGTTGACGGGTTTAGCCAGTGTGGCAATGAGTATGAACAAGCTCTCAGTCGAAAATATTCACTACAACAGCAGCAACATGAGGCTCATAGTCAGATTGAACAACTTGAGACTACATAATTTAACATCACTGCCTCGTTAAATCAAAGTCTATTCAACGAATTGGTGCCTATTGTCCCATCAATGGCTTCTGCAATAAACGCACATACACAATAGATTTGACTACAGATCATGATGATTTAAAATCAAGTAAATCATTGAGGGTAGTTACTGGTAAAACAAACTTAAAAATATATAAAAATTAAGAAATACGTACTTAAAACTAAGAAAATGGTCAGAAAACAAAAGTTCTTCATCAAAAATTTAAAACTTAACAGAGAAAGGTTACATCTACTGAAACAATTAGATATGTATTCATTTAACTTACAAAAAAGTACTAGGAAATATCAAATTGACACAGAAGTCTTGCAGTATGAACTTGAACAACTACAGGAGAAACCTACTTCTATGACCATTAAATATACCGCCTCTGAAAACCAAATGAGGGAATATCAATTGGCAATGAATGAGCTGGTGAGCTCACAAACAAACAAATGTGAACATCGTCAACTACCATCTATTGAACCCACACCGGACCATTCATTGACAAAATGTGATACCAACATACCGCAGTCTTGTGCCAGTTTGCCATTATCAATTACTAACTGTTTCCCTAAGCATGGTGTAAAAAACGAATTAGTATTATTTTGTGTTAAAATTGAAAAGGATCTAGGCCAATTGTTGACAAATAAGTATCCGGGACACTCAATAATGAACTACTGTATGCCTAGTTGTTCGATATGTGACATAATGAAAAAAAAAATCCATTTTAACCAGGACACTATTTTATTAATATTTGTTGGTAAAATGGGTAACGTGAAGAAAGGAAAATTTCTCCAATATTATAGATCTTTAAGCACCCTTGTTTAAAAAAAAAATAATCACATCCCTTAATAGCCAAAGTTCTCCACAGGAAGAAAACAACTATAGATCTAAAATAAATATGACATAATAATAATTCAAATATAATACATACTTTGACTTAGAATAATAATTCATTCCATTCAATTGACACTAATGTTGGTAATCATTTGTATTTGACAAAAGATAGATTTTATATATATAAGTACTATATTTCTAAGTACTGTAAAAGAGATATAGCTGTATTGCTAGCATATCATTTTTCTATTACAGCCAAGAATTTGGCTAAACAAATTGCTTCTTTGAGCAATGCTATGACAGGTCAAATAATTCAGCTAATAATTTGGTATCCCATGTTGACATTTCAAATATTAATCAGAAATTAAGACAATAGAGGCAACCTCTGGCAATAATGTACAGAATTGCAATAATAAATCTACTAAAAGTTTAAAATCAGTTAATAGTATCAACCTGGTGCATCAAAATATTCAAGGACTTATGAACAAAGATTTAGAAGTAGAATTATTCATGAATTTTAATAGTATTGATATTCTTTGTATTACAGAACATTGGCTAAAAAACCACAAGTTATTGTTCAAATGTAATAATCACTAGGTTCGTAGTTCGTTCAGCAGAGTAAACGCTATATGCTTTTTTTAATGATATATAAGCTATATGCTAAATTTAAGCTGTTTACTTACTAAAACTAATGAGCCCCCATGCTCATTAATTTTAGTAAGCAAACAGCTTAAATTTAAAGACCGTAAGGATATTGTGCGCCTATCTGTTGAGCGGACTGAAATAGCTTGTGCAGAATTGGAGCAGTTTATTGTATTAATTGCGCACAGGCCCCCTTAAGGATTGTATGACTACTTTGAAAACCAATGGATGAAATGTTACACAAAATTTGTAAGTCAAACAAATCCTTTATCATTGGCGGATTTTAATGTTAATTTATTGGAAAACTCGGGTTCTTGTAATAAAATAATAAGTTTGTTTCAGTCCTACAATCATGTAAATCTATTTTTGGAGCCAACAAGAATAACCCCAACTAGTTTCAAAACTGTTTTAAAAAGCTTGTTTTATGGCCAAGTCGCGTTATTTGGACTCGAAGATTAAAAGCAGTAGTAACGATATTAAAACGTTTTGGAACGTTATTAATAGTGAAACGGGAAGGTCTAGTAATCGAAGTACTGACTACAGCCTATCTATTAATAACAACATAACAAAACCAGACTCAAAAGTCGCCGCGGCCTTTGAAAACTTATTTTCAGATATTCCCGTTTCAACCACTAAACCTCTTAACTCATCACCTTCAGTTGCTGAGTTTTTGCTTAAGGATTTTAATGTTAATTTATTGGAAAACTCAGGTTCTTGTAATAAAATAATAAGTTTGTTTCAGTCCTACAATCATGTATATCTATTTTTGGAGCCAACAAGAATAACCCCAACTAGTTTCAAAACTGTTTTAAAAAGCTTGTTTTATGGCCAAGTCGCGTTATTTGGACTCGAAGATTAAAAGCAGTAGTAACGATATTAAAACGACTTGGAACGTTATTAATAGTGAAACGGGAAGGTCTAGTAATCGAAGTACTGACTACAGCCTATCTATTAATAACAACATAACAAAACCAGACTCAAAAGTCGCCGCGGCCTTTGAAAACTTATTTTCAGATATTCCCGTTTCAACCACTAAACCCCTTAACTCATCACCTTCAGTTGCTGAGTTTTTGCTTAAGGAAAGTGACCATTTTTGCAATTCTGAATTTAATTTTTAACATATGTATTACCTGTAGGGACATAATTAAAACCTTTCACACTTCAAATATCTAGAGTAACTCCAACTTCTGCTACTTGTATTGATAATGTCTTCTGCGATTTTGATTATTTAGAGAAAGCTATCGTAAATTATCTGCCGTCTGATCATAGTGGACAAACGGTAACTTTTAGGTTTAAAACACCCTTACAAAAATTGCAAATACAGTTTAGACCAATAACTACTAGCAAATTAAATAGATTCAATAGTACCCTAAATAATAAGTTAAATGTTCTGGGCCATAATATAGACGATGCAAATAAACTTTATGAGAATTTATTTTCATTAGAGCACACTGAATTCATTAAAACTTTTGAAAAGAAAACAAAAAATATTTGCCCCAGTTTTATATTTAGTGACTGGGCAACTAGAGGTATTAGGATTAGTAGGGAAAGACTGTTTGAGCTGATTGGTCTCAATCCTTACATTAACACTCAAACTTTCAACAAGTATGTTGCTATAAATTCTATTTTTTTTTTAAATACCTGAAAAATAGCGTAATTCCTGTACATTAGCAACAAGATCAAATCAGCAGAAAATAAAATAAAAACAGTTAGGAGAGTTATAAATAACGAAACTCTTGGGAAAAAAATACGAAACACTGAATATACATTGGAGACTTCACGTGGTGTAGTATTGTATAAGCTCTAAATTATTTTTTTACTAATATTCCATCTTAAACTACGGAAGCTGAATAGATTTTTTTGATTGAGCGAACGTTTTAGCTGCTTGAATTTCAATTTAAACATATACACCCTATGACAGTTATAATAGCGGCAAATAAAAATCAAGTTAACCGAAGATCTTTGGGGAATGTCCATCAAAGTTTGTACATCCATAATCGAAACCATAGCACCATACTTAGCTTTAATATTTAATTTGTGTGAACATCAAGGAGTCTTCCCGGATTTAATGAAATACATTAAGGGTATTCCACTTTTTAAATCTGGGGATAGCAAACACACCAGCAATTATAGACCAGTATCCGTGTTGCCGGTATTCAGCAAGGTGTTCGAAAAGGTAAAGCTCAATCAAATGCTTAATTATTTTAACATCAACAAAATCTTACACGAACAGCAATATGGTTCTACCAAAGGTCGTTGCACGACTTACGCTGTTGTCACTTTACTAAAACACATATTTACAGCGTGGGAGGAGGCCCAAGGTGCCATAGGAATTTTCTGTGACCTCTCCAAGGCGACTGCGTTAATCACGGAACCTTGCTCCTAAAACTTGAGCATTAGTGACTAGATAAACTTGCGCTTAGTTTAGTTAGATCTTATTTAGAAGTAAGACAGCAAAAAGTTCATATTAATGGTAACAATTCCCTTGGTTTAAAAGTAAAAATGGGTGTTCCACAAGGCTCGATATTAGGTCCTTTCCTCTTTTTAGTATATATTAATGATCTACCCCGTTTATTAAAAAACCAACCACAAATGGTGTTATTTGCTGACGATTATTTTTTAATTTTTAAGAAAAGTAGACGTACATCAAATCTTGACGACGTAAATAACGCCCTGCTGAATGTACAAAATTGGTTTACTGCTAATAATTTAGTATTCAATGGAAAAAAATGCATAACTTTTGCTTTGCCGAATGTTAAAAGTACTGATTGTGATATAGTATTGAATCAAGAGAAACTAGAATTCGTTGATAAAAATTTTTCTTGGGGATCACGCTCGACTCAAGGCTGCAATGGGGTCCCCATTTAACATCTCTTGCAGGATGGCTAAGCTCAGCAGCTGCTGTAAGGAAAATCCGTTACCAATATAGATACCTCGAGGCTAGTCTTTTTCAGTTACTTTCATAGTATCATGTCTTATGGTATCTTACTATGGGGACGCGCTGCAGACATCGAGTCTATTTTTATTCTGCAAAAAAGAGCCATCAGAGCAATGCAGGCGCGATTCTTTAAGGTAACGGTTTCAAAATATTAACATCATACCGTACCTTGTCAATATATATATGAAAACATCATGAACGTAAGGAAAAGCTTAAATCTTTTCAGTAAAAGAGGAGAAAGACACTACAATCCGGGTTTCAGGCTGGCTAAAGTAGATTCATCCTTCATGGGGTACTGTTTAAAATATTATAATAAAAAAGCTCCCCACATACTCCAACTGAATGAAACGAAGTTTAAATTTTGTATCAAAAGCACACTATGCTTGGCTGCAGCATATTATAAGTTGGGGGATTACATCTCTGACAAAAATGCTTGGCTAAACGCTGATTCTGCTCCACAAGGGCGCATATATACTAATTGATTAGCATTCGGAAATATTGTTGGAGCTGCTGAAGATTGTAAAAACTATCTTTGCACTGTATCATTTCAATCTTTTTTAATATCGTATTATTACAAAGCACATGTGTGAGCACTATAAAGCTACCCTATACTGGGCACGTCTGTCATTGACTTGAATGTGTCCTGACGGCTGAGAGTATGTCACGCTCACTCAAATGTGTGGTGGCGTGTGTGTTGGATCATTAAGTTCCCTTCAAAATGCTTGAGCTGAATGGTGCTGATCCATACGTCATGTTCGTGAACGGGCGCAGTCAGTGGGGACTCGTTATCTCTTAGCTGCCACGGCTTTTTTTATTTTAATTTCGTTTTTTTTTATTTTTTATGTTTTTCCTACCTACATTACCTATTGACCTATTACAGTACTATCTACATTTACTCGTAGTAAATTTTTTGAGAAATTAATTCTTGACCAACTGCATAGATTTTTTAACAGACATAAACTATTACATAGCAAACAGTTCGGTTTTACAAGGGGTCGTTCAACTACTGATACACTTATATACTGGTGTATAATGTTCGGGAAGATAAATGCGATGCCTTGGGCATCTTTTGTTATTTGTCCAAGACTTTCGATTGCGTTGTTCATGAAACAATTATCAGGAAACTCCGCCACTACGGGATCCGAAACTCCACTCTGGATCTTCTTCTTCATACTTGAGTAAAAGGATTCAGAGCGTTGACGTGAATTGAGAAAGATCTCCCGGATTTATCTTAACAATGGGAGTTCCACAGGGCTCAATTCTGTGTCCTTTCTTGTTTCTTATTTATATCACATTGTACTATACATATGGGTAGTATTTTTTTTTACATTTTTGTTCGTTTTGTTTGGTTTTTAATTTTCACTTGCATCTGGTAATATTGTAGGTGTAATTAAATGATAATGTAGAATCTAGACTGTGAAATTATATTGATTTAAATGAAAAAAATTGAGTAGATTTTTGTCTGTGGTGACAGTGACAGACGACATAGAGCTTTTTATTAGTATAGTTTTTTTTTGTTTTGAACAAACTATAACGAAAAAGCTATGTTTTAAAGTGTATTTCAACTTCATTTGCAAACGTGATATCAATAAATATAACTTTACGCTACGGAATGAGCTTATCCGTGCTACGATCGCGTAGTCTCTACGCCTACGCAGCCTTTTCGTTGTAATTTTGTTATTATTTTAATGCCTGTATACTCGAGATTAGTTTTATGTTCATGCATCAACAACCTTAATTATTTTTTTATGAATCAGTTCAAACCACTCATAAAAAAATATCTTTACACACTCAACTCATTCCCATAACAGTGTCATACGTTAACCAGTTCGGATCCACGGATAAGCGTTATTCGTGACGTGATCCGCGAATCGCGATCCGATACTAAAAGGACAATAAATACGGATCATGCGCGTCATTTAATGCCTATTGCGAATAAACTAGAGGTGGTAGTTTATCTTGATGAGGCAAACTGGTATGTGTTAGAGAATGGTTATAAATGTTTTTAGTGTACAAAATAGGATAAAATATTTTATTTTAAAACAAATGTTTTTCTTTCTTATCAGCACGAACTATAACGGGTGTACTCGTAAAAGACACTTAACGAAGCTGAGTGTCACTTATACTCCCCGTCTTGGTTACAGAGATATTGAAGGTTAAAATTCCAAATACCACAATGTTTTGCGTGCGTTACGTTGCGCACTATGGTAAACAGCGAATTTTCACACCAAAAAAATAATTTGGTTTCCAGCTATTAGTTTTGTGTTATGTTACTTAGTTTGATGTCCAGAATGCGTAGTTGAAGGTTATGTGATGAGTCTTTTTACATCCTGTATTCGCTCATGTCCTAGTAAAAATTGGTTATATAAGATTTGCTAAATTTTTGACGATCGACGTGTTTTTTTTGGTACCTCTTTTATCGTCAAAAACCAAACAATTTTGTAGGCCCCTTTAGGCGGTTTGCCAGATGTAGGTAGGTTTAAGTAATGTCACTCGTGAACAATATTGTAGTTTATTTGTAGTTAGTGGTACATTTTTGGGTCAAGAATAGATATAAAATTGCAGTCAATAGGCAGTTGTTTACTTGGTTCAGGCGAGGTTGGTGTTAATTATCAGATAAAAAAAACACCTATTCAAATATTCGTACGGACCTTATACTATTTCAAAGTTGAAAATTCCTTCAGCTATTCAATTATTTAAAGCAACAAAAGAAACATTCTGTCGCGTAACATAGGATCATAAAATTGAAATTGCTCCTAAAATCAGTGTACGCAAGTACAGTTTAACGACTACTTTTCACTTAGGAAGCGCAACTCTTTAGGTGTGTTATTTTTCAATTATAGCTTATTTTTATTTTTATTACTAATAATAGCTTATTTCTATTTAAACACATTTTAGAAGATATTTATCAAATAATGTATGCATTATTATGTTATCTATTTTATTTGTTATGCTAAATTCTCTCCAAAGACTTATCTTGGAAACCCTTAGCCTTGGGTAAATTTGAGGGTTATAGATACTATTTGGTGAACCTACTTCTTTCCCGTTCATTGGCTCAGTGTGAATGCACCATAAAACTTCTAGTATTCAAGTTAGTAATATGGAATCAAAGTACACAACAATATCTTAACCTAATTCAAAATATCCGTCTTAAAATTCAACCACAAAATCTTCTCACTAAAATCTTAACACCATTCAATACAATAAAGTTGAAGGTAATTGTCCGGAGACAGCCACAATAGCATAATTAGTTGGTTTCTCTTATACTGAGATGTTAAATAAAGGAGTAAGTTTGAGGGACAATTTACGACGAAGCTGGGTACTATCACCGCTTAATTCCGTGCCGGGAAGCCAGATAACAGTCTTGCAGTGTCGCACTCGATTTATTACTTTAATCAAACGGTGAATGTATGCTGACAAAAACTACGCACTTAATGCCTTATTTAGGGCAAGATTGGGCTTAGCCTATGTGGTTGTTTTTTTTTAATGCTGTTTTTGGAGTTGGACGGTATACCTACTCGTAGTGAAGAGAGTAAGTGCCGTGTTCACATGTAAGTCATGCTAGGAACTGATCTGAGTTCGTGACATAGCTCGAATATTGATAATTCATCAATGCACGTTACCAGTATTAAAAACAAATACTTTTGATGGAAAAGCAAAACAATCTATTTAAAGTGAAAGTTAAAACAAATAACACAGTTTCAAAATAGTAAACACATTTCGGAATATCTACAGTAAATATTAGAATAATATGGGCCTTGGAATGATCAAAATGTAAATGTGAAATTTTCAACCCTTAAAACCTTTCAGTCATATCAGAACATTAATAAAACTTTGTTTCCAAGATCCACAAACCTTAAACAATGCGTGGCTTACAGTTATCAAAAACCTGTATTGTTTGATCTCTCATTTAGCAATTTGCTAATTAACAATCAGTGTCCTTTGCTGTAGTCAAACTGAAACGTTATTAGCGACCAGATTAACAGAAGCAATATCGTAGAAATTGTCGTTTATCGATATGGACTCATGAGACCTTTGTATGGACCGCGATTAGTGTTTGCAATCATTTAACTATTGGGATAAATGGATTAATTGAGATAGTTGCTAAAATTTGGTATATGGTTACTTAATCTTTTCAGTTTTTTTTTGTATTGTTACATTGTGTTCTAAAATCTGGGTCAAATGAATCATTTTTTTCTACTTTTAAACTACATCGTTCTATAAGTATATTTGACGCCCGAGTATCTATCGAGTATATAATATCGTTGGTCGAGTAGTCTCAAACGCCACTGCTAAACACGAGGTCCTGGGTTCAATCCCGATGACGGAAAAAGTGTTGTTAGGCTGTCAAATGCTATGTAGCAGCCTGCAGTGTGGATTTGTGCCCGGTTGATGCTCGTAGTAATATATAATACTCGCCCCCGTTAACCTTAAACATAATTGATGCAGTTGGATGCAGTTACTTGGGTGCAGTTACTATAATGTGGGTTTAGTTATAATTGTGCATAATTTGACATACAATAATAATTCATTCCATTTAATTGACATTAACAATTATGTTGGTAATTATTTATGTTTGATGAAAGATAGATTTTTATAGATAAGTACTATCTTTCTAAGTACTGTAAAAGACAGATAGCTGTGTCGCTAGCACATTATTTTTCTATAACTGCCAAGAATTTGGCTAAACAAATTGCTTCTTTGAGCAATGCTATGACATGTCAAATAATTCAGACAATAATTTGGTATCAGATGTTGACATTTATAATCATTTAAATCAGAACCTAAGACAATAGAGGCAACCTCTGGCAATAATGTACAGAATTGCAATAATAAATCTACTAAAAGTTTAAAATCAGGTAATAGTATAAACCTGGTGCATTAAATTATTCAAGGATTTATGAACAAAGATTTAGAAGTAGAATTATTTATGAATTATATGGCACAACAAAATATCTTTAAACTTTTAGGCAACGATTATGCTGTCTCTTATATGAAGTAAATATGTAAGTCCTGACATTTCGTTGTACCTACTATTCTTTTTAGAAGTACATCGTGAACTTTGTATTAAATTTAGATTTAAAAAAATGTATGTTTATTTAAGCACAGTTAATTAGGAAATTAAGTATGACATATTAGTATTGATATTCTTTGTATAACAGAACAATGACTTAAAAACCACCAGTTATTGTTTAATTTTAATAATCACCAGTTTGTTAGTTCGTTCAGCAGAGTAAACGCTATAATTAATTTTAGTAAGTAACCAGCTTAAATTTAAAGACCCTATGGACATTGTGAGCCTATCTGTTGAGCGGACTGTTGAAATAGCTTGTGCAGAATTGGAGCAGATTATTGTATTAATTGTGTACAGGCGCCCTTCAGGGTTACACAAGATTAGTAAACAAATCCTTTATCATTTGTGGATTTTAATGTTAATTTATTGGAAAACTCGGGTTCTTGTAATAAAATAATAAGTTTGATTCAGTCCTACAATCTTGTAAATCTATTTTTGGAGCCAACAAGAATAACCCCAACTAGTTACAAAACTGTTTTAAAAAGCTTATTTTATGGCCAAGTCGCGTTATTTGGACTCGAAGATTAAAAGCAGTAGTAACGATATTAAAACGACTTGGAACGTTATTAATAGTGAAAAGGGAAGGTCTAGTAACCGAAGTACTGACTACAGCTACTATATCTATTAATGACAACGTAACAAAACTTCTTTTCAGATATTCCCGTTTCAACTACTAAATCCCTTTACTCATCATCATCCGTTCTGTTGCTGAGCCTTTGCTAAAAGAAAATGTCCTTTTTTTTACGATTCAAAATTTTATTTGGAACATATTACATGTAGGGATATAATTAAAGTTTTTCACTCTTTAAATGTAAAAAAGACTGCAGATCTGTGGGGTAATTCTGTAGAAGTCTATTATTGGCATTGTAGCACCTACTCTAGCTCTTATCTTTATTAAGTGTATCGACTGTTGGGAGTTTTCTGACCTTATAATAAATAGTAAAATAATAACTTTGATTATGTCGGGTAGTACACCAGACCCCACAAATTGTAGACCTATTACAGTACTATCTACATTTAGTAAATTTTTTGAGAAATTAAGTTTAGACCAACTGCATAGATTTTTGAACAGACATAAATTATTATGTAGCAAACAGTTCGGTTTTACAAGGGGTTGTTCAACTACTGTTGAACTTTTAGGACATATTTATAATGCTTGGGAAGATAAATGCGACGGCTTGGGCATCTTTTGTGATTTGACCAAGGGATTCGATAGCGTTCTTCATGAAACGTGAATCAGGAAATTCCGCCACTACGGGATCCGAATCACCGCTCTGGATCTCCTTTCTTCCAGAGGGTTCAATTCTTGGTCCTTTCTTGATTTTTATTTATATTAATGACTTGCCTTACCTCATAAAGGATAATCATGCTATAGTGTTGTTTCGGTTTAAAGACATTTATTTCTCTAAGAACAAAATTACAGTTCACTTAAAGATAAACTTAACTAAATTAACAATAGGTTGTATTTTACTTTAAGACGTTCAAGCCATCCAAGAAACTGGACACCATAGTTTTTTGAATAAAATATAGCAAGTACGCGCTTAAGTCTAAACAAAATACAATGTTCAAGCTAAACATAGGTATCTAATAATTATGGTCGTAGTGTCTAATATATCATTCCTGAGCCTTTTTTAAATGTTGGTATGCTTGTACACTCTCTGACTTTTTTAGGTAGTTTTTTGTATAGCCGAACCCCCTCATACTGTATAGTTTTCCTGCAGTACAGGGTTCTCACACTTGGTAGTTTTAGGTCGTCTTGATTGCATGTATTATACCTATGAGTATTTTGTGTGAGTGACATATTTGTGTGTATGTCGGTCTTAAGGGTCTTCCGAATGATCATGCATGAATGGTATGTATACAATTGTTGTAGGTTAAATGGCTTTGTTTTTTTGTAGAGTAATTCTGTAGGCGTATAAAGCGGTACAGGGTTGCAGTAAATAAATAAGCAATCACAACAGCTTACGGAAAAGAAGAAATAAAATGTCCAACAGTTTACACTATTCACAGGACACAGATTAGACGATAGAAAGCGAAATGAAGAGCACAGAAAGAAAGCGATAGGCACAGTTAAAAGTTAAGCACTACCTAGACGTGTTCTAGGTAAGTCTTTAACAAGCACTGGATAGAAGTTTATTTGCGATCTAATTAACTCAAGTACACAAAGGACAAGCCCTAGATGTTCACGACATGCAACACATCGCTTTGCCTCACAAGTTACAGTCAATTGACGGTGTAATCAGCTTTCAATTGGCCCATTAATCGGTTAATCGGCCTAACGTATCGGTAAAGCAGATCTTAACACTATTTATAACTTAATATCAGCTTAATAGCCTATATGGTCGTGACACCGCCTTTTAAAATAATCTATATCTTTATCTCTACGTATAATTTAAAGTTATTTTTCGTGTCTGACTCTGTGACCGCGTTGTTTTTCTTAACTCCACAACGCATTTCGACGCGGTTTTACAATCATAAAAAATGTTCCGGAAGGTATGAGTGTATATTACATAAATATAAACTTACATAAAGAAAGAAAAGCAAAAATATCTTTAATCTTTTTGTTTTTTAATCAACGTGGGTGTAATAGTATTAAACGTTTGAAATATTTCGATTTAAACAATAAATAAAAATAAAGCTAATAACCTAACCAACCAAGTATAGGCAACGAGCCGCACCGCACACTATCGTCTCGTCACATTTTCAATGAAAATAAGAAAGATAAGGTTCTGTGGGGGTTATAGAAAAAACTATTTTATTTTACCTTGCGTGCTATCTATCGATACTTAGAAAACATAATTATTGTAAACTTCATTATTTTTATAAACAGTGGTTTAACTTGGCACTCAACATTAAATCGAACAATCAATACAGAATCGATATCATTATATTTAATGTCGGTAGGTAGGCACATTATACGCAATAGAAAAATGGGCATCCCTATTGAAAGGCGATAGTAAAAAATGGCGTATTCTATAGTCGGAAACATAAAAGTACAAATTATTGTTCAAAAAACTATCACATTGTGAATAATAATTTAATCTTATTTAAAAACATGTTTTTATTTTAGATATTTCATGCTGTTCGAGTTTTTGAGACACGAGACAGTTCGCAACAGTACTGTCCCTGGGCAATATCTCTTAATTCAAATCCGTTTAGCCGTTTTAGCGTGAAAGCGCAACAAACATTTACTTTTCGGAAAAATTAAGAATTTCCATATTCCAATTTGTCATCGCCATATTAACCGCGTTTAGGGGATCAATTTACCAAGTTCCGTTCTTAGAGCTCACCTTCGATGTTTTTGGCTTTTGTGCAAAATTTCATGTTTCTAGGCCGAGTTGAGGCTGTACGTGTCAGTGAATTTAAGATTTTACTTGTAGAATATAAATGGTGAATCGCACAAGGAGCAGTATGTCCATTCAGTATCTCGTTTTTTTTTTCGCATTTATAATATTAGTTAGGACTAGCGAGCGACCCACGTCCCGCTGTTGCTTTGCACGGGTTTTTACAAATTCACAGAACATCGAGATTTCTTTACTTATACAAAGAGTAAAAATGGTTACACACTTTTTCGCTCGTATGAAAATTATATAAGACTTCTAAATCACGTGTACTTTGTGTTTTTTGTAAATTCCAATGGTAGTCAACGGCATGGGTGCCAAGTGGTGTTCGTGAAACACTTTTAGCTGGTTTGCAGAAATCGAATGAATCAGAATGTGTCATATTTTTGCAATATGTCAACCAGTATGTTTTTCCTGCTGGTTTTGGTACGTTGTGCGTCGAGTTTGAGCCTTTTAGTTCCTCCGTTACTGCTGCTAAACTATTGAAAATAAACATACTTCCAACGCCGCTGCACCGTGTGTGTTATATATTATTACTATAGGCAGTACTTTTTGTTTTGTGATATATTGAACATTGTAACGAAACGTTTTGCCGACTGGCCGAACGTGGTTACATGTTAATGTAATTTTCAAATATAAAATACAAAAAATATGTAGAAAAGATATTAACAATTAGAAAATAAATCGATTAGTAGCAGCTCGAGTAGGCCGCTCCTCTGGCCCGCAGTCTGACGTGAGGGAGCTCACGGTCGCGAAGCAGCTCGAGGTTGAAGCAGCTCGCTTCGGCCGTTCCTCCGGTCCGCAGTCTGTCGAGTGGGAGCTCGCAGCAGCCTCTCCATGCTCACGGTTGTGAAGCAGCTCGAGGTTGAAGCAGCTCGCGTCGGCCGCTCCTCCGGTCCGCAGTCTGTCGAGTGGGAGCTCGCAGCAGCCTCTCCATCAGCCCGCAGCCCGTTGCGAGGGAGCTCGCATCGGTTGTTTTTTCTTCAGGCGGCGGCGTCTCAAACCTCTTTTTTAGATCTCTCCAATACGTCGAGAATTCCTCACGCACACAATATGTTAATAATAAATTAACTTAAATTAAGATATTCACTTTTTGAAATATTTATATTTAGGGAGCTTTAAGAAAAACATAGACTGATGAGTAAGAAAAAGTACGAAAGGAAAGAAGCCAACAGAGCGAACCAAAAGGGCGAGTCAAAAGAACGAGTCAAAAGACGGAGTCAAAAGAACCTGGTAACAAGTAACGGTTGCCTTTTATAGCCCCTGGCCAATTTTCTAGAAGTGATTTTTTAGTTTTAAATCCAAATACTTCTTAGTTGGTTATCGGCCAGGAACAATAAAGCTGACTTACAGTGAGAACCTGGATTTACACTAGTTTTACGAAACCTTTACAATAAATAGACGACCTCTAAGCCCTATAACATAGAAAAAGAAAAACTGACAGATGACAGATGACAATGTTAGATAAAAAACGACAAAACATTCAATGTAATGAAAATAATAAGAGATCACATTAAATTAGATGATTGGATGTGGAAAATAGACAGAGGTAACTTAAGGTTTGCTTTTCAGCAGTACAACAATTATCAGATAAACAAATGCAAGTTAAGTGTATCATACAATATTCATAAAGACTTATTTGTGGTAACAAAATACCACCCGGCTGACTAAACTTGGTTACAACATGGCGAGTGCAACACTGGAGCGATGTCTCAACTGCTCTTTGAGATTAACGCCACTTATGCGCACACTCATGTCGGCGATTTCGAATAATCTCATGAATATTTTACGAATCTGGATCTCACTAATTCCGGTAAGAATGAACATTGTCTTTTATCGTATTATGATCTTTCGTACTTAGGAACATAGGCTAACCGCTACAGATTTTATACAAATGTACTTCAAAGACACAAAGCTCACTCGTAAACCTATTCAGATCCAATTAAATAGCTTTTTTCAATTATTTTGTGGTTGAGCATAACCTCAAAATAACAATTACATTTTTATAAATATCTCTGAAATGCCATTGTAGTTCTGTTTTGTTTTTTTGAGGAAGTATTTAGACATGTCATCGAGTATTTTAAAGATGATTTTCTGAACACATAAAAATGTTGAATTGGGTACATCTGTCCATACTGCCGTGGGCAATCTCCTTTGGCCAATGGGTATATTTCCAAGGAATCAACACCTATGTGGGTGAAACCGCGGGGCTCAGCTAGTTAGTTATATGTTGGCTAAAGCCGAATAACGTATTAGGGTACGTCTCAATGGTACTGTAAGAAAGCAAAATAAGTCTGAATAAATAGCCCGTAATACCAATAAATAGCATGAAAGTATTGGCTGAAACTGAGGCGGTATAGAAAGGTGTTGTTTTTGGGTCCCGAGTCTGCTTAATGCAAAAGGTTTTCCAATTCGGCAGTATCGGAAGGCTTAACCCAAAGCACATGTGATATGGTTAATATACCCATAGTTTGTGGATTTGTAGCACTACATTTATGTTTACGCATTTTCTAGTAACCCCACTAAAAGTGGTTATGCGGTTAATCTACAATAACCGTTCTATATAAATATAAAATATTATTAATTTGAAAGTAGCTCTGTCCATATATATGGTTACAGTCACAGATAAAATTTGGCTTGGAGAGAGAGGGAATCCTGGAAAAGAATATAGGATACTTTTTGTCCCGGTATCACGTTCCCGTGGGATTATTCCCGATAGCCACGGGCAGAAGCTAGTCACGCTATAAGGACTTATCGAAGGCACTTCAAAATGTATCCAAGGGAATACATTTTGAAGTGCCTTAAAAAATAAATCTTTGAATATATAGGGCTAAGGAGCGCCCCATAGGTACATTAAAAGATTTTCCCATCATCTCGGCCAGCCCCTGTGTATCCTAAACAAAGGTGTCAAGAGCGTTATCTAGCCGTACTCAGAATTAACGGCGGAAGAGGCCTCCGCGCTCGGTTGCAATAAATTACGCCTCAAGTTGATCCCACTCACCAGATAAATCAAATGTAAAGGACGGAACGGGAATTCGATGATGCCCCTGTTTATTTCGATTTAACAAAGACCCTTGGCTCAATCCAGATTTGTGGATCTCCAACGTGAGTAGCGTTATCCAAGTTGTTCTTTATTGGGGTGCGGGCGACGACACGTAAGGTTTTGGTAGCGTATAAAAAGTATGAGGCGATAGAAACGATAGATTTACGAAAATATAACTTGTATTTGTGTGAAATGGTTCTATTGAGAGAAAAAATTTGTTAGAGTATAATAATTTTTTTTACCCTATGTATATATTTAAAATGGATGTTGATATATGTGTACATACTGTTTGAGATTAATAGACTTCGACATCGTTCGACCAATCACCATTAAAGTTAACACATACACACAACAAAAAAGTCTAAGCAACACATACTATTTCAAATTATTAATCAATTATTATATCATTTCTTACCAAGTAGGTAATACCTATGTAAACTTTTTTGATCTAGAGGACATACTGGCTGGTTGTAAAAAAAAATCGAGTATCATTTGTTTTTTTTTTCACAAATTCAAAAGCGAATTCATTTGTTCGAAATTTACAGAATACTAAATTTTAATAAGCAATGAAAACGTCATTGCTTATTAAAATTTAGTATTCTGTATCAATTATATGAATTAAACAATAATTTGAAAAAGTTTTGAACAAATTTGGATTTTGAGACACATTTTACGTCATGGAGTGACGTCATTTGAACGCAGATGATATGCAAAGAGCTGTAGTGATGTTGCAAGCGGGAAGAAGTCAATCTCAGGTATCTCGGTATTTTGGTGTCAACAAAAGCGTTATTTGCCATCTTCATCAGAGTTACCCTAACACGGGAGATAATGCTGAGCAACACCCAGGTCGAGGAAGGTGTACAACCACACGGCAAGATCGATACATCCAACCTACAGCTTTGTACAAGGCTACAAAATTCAAGTGGTGTTGTTGTTAGCTGCCAAACTATGCGAAATTGACTGCATGAGTATGGCCTACGAGCACGACGGCCAATTAGGTACCCACCGATACGTCATGGGAATCGCGCTCGTCGAAATGAATGGTGTAGGGATCACATTACGTGGACCCGGGAACAATGGGATAAAATTTTATTTTGCGATGAGTCTCGATCTCGGTTCAAGCCTTATACTAGAAGAGAAAGAGTGTACCGTCGTTCTGGAAATACTGAAAGACTGAGGTGCGTTCAGGAAGTGTATCCGTACAACGGATCAACAGTTATGGTATGGGCGGGTATTATGAATAACAGACGAACTGAGCTCGTTTTTGTAAATGGTAACATGAACGCTGTAAATTACGTTGAGGATGTTTTAAGGCCTATGTCCGTCCATTCGCACAAACGCTTGGCTCCGATTTCACGTTGATGCATGACAATGCGCGTTCGCATACAGCTTTGTACACACGGGAGTACTTGGCAAGGGAAAAAATCCTGGTATTGCCTTGGCCTGCACAATCGCCAGACCTCAACCCCATCGAGCATGCATGGGACATGCACCAGAGACGTGTTTTAAAGGACTTGGATGGAGTGACAACCACCAAACAACTGATAGACTTACTAAAATTTCATTGGGAGCAATTGCTGCAGGATAACATTAACAGTCTCATCGATTCTATGAATAATCGGTGCCAGCAAGTTCGCAATAACAGAGGAGGCCACACTTTGTATTAATTTATGCAATTTTTGTACAACCATGTAATTATAGTTGAAGTTTAGTTGATTAGGCACCTTACTTTGTTCTACGTACTTATAGTACTTACTCGTAATTATTGTTAATTAAGATTATTTAAAAAATAAAAAAAAAACATGTTGTTTAATTTCAAAAAAGCATTCAAAAATAATATAAACAAGAAATACTAAGGATTTAATGCGAAAACACATTGTAAAATTGAAATTTGTATTTGTTGCTTAGACTTTTTTGATGTGTGTATTTACATGTTGCGGATGTACTAGCCTTTGCAGGTGAAACCGCGGGCAAAAGCTGGTACATCCGCAATATGACACAATCATTTTTTTCGGGAAAATTTATCCGAATTTCCCATAGTTACTAAGTTGGCCACATTATTTACAACACAGGCGTGCACGCCGACGTCTCTTCCGCTGGGAATTAAGCAATAACAGAACTACAGAATAAACACCGAAAGATAAGTACATACAATACACTGGGCCACATATTCTGGGGACCCGGTACTACTAAAACTTTTCGCATAAATCAGTGGGCTAACTTTATTCAAACGACTCTCCAGCGACATTCGTTCGGAATCCACGTCAAGTGAAACTTTGTGTAGTAGCTTCTTTGTAAAAGTGGCGGGAGTTACCAGGGTCCTCTTTGGCGAGTAGGTTTGTTTCATGAACACGTATGTAACTACTGTCGGACTCACGGAGAACGCTTAACAATAAACTGTTGCGTATACGCTTACGTCATTGTTTCTGGGTAAGTGTAAATACTTACGACCTACTTAGTCTATAGCGTAGATATTACGAGTATGACAAACTTCTGTGGTATCAAGCCAATTTAATTAAATCAATGTGGCTTTTAATAAAATACGCAGTCTATACAATTTTTGGGATTCACGAATTCTGATGCATAGCTTGTTTTTATTTTTTTTATATTAGTATCTACTTAGTTTACATAAGGTTTCGTTTGATTTGTTTTTAAATTACTTATGCATTTCGAAAATGAAAACGGATATTTTAATTAAAACCAACTAACAACTCGTCCACATTTTTGCGATCGTCTGTAATTTCCAGACGTTACTTAAAGTTCCTATAAGTTTTCCATCGAGGTTCGCACTTAACTACTTCATTAAAATTCATTTAGTAGTCATCGGGTTTTCTGTGAAGCTGAGAAGCGATCACAGCCCTCTAATCTGGGTGGTGGGAACCCCGTGGGAACGGGCACATGTTCAATTAAATTTTATCTGCACGACCCTTGGATCATAATGCGGTGCAACCGAAACTCATAATCAAAGTGCGTAGCTCTTTTGATGGCGTAGCTTGGAAGCTTTTAGGGGTTTAGATTTGCAGTTTTACGGTTTACATATCGTTTTTTTTTTTTGCTAAAACACACAACACTCTACTAAGAGTGTGTTTGTGGGATGTGATGTCTTTCACATTGATTCGCTGTAGTGGATCGAACAATGCACCTATACACTGTGAGTCTTCGTAATGTGCACATAATAAAATGAGGGAAACTTTGCTTAATTTTGTCGACGTAAAACAATATTTAAAATAAAAATAAAACTTAAAAATAAATTTGAAATTCTTGTTCGTTGCTGTGGCCGCCTTGTTTACAAAATGGTATTACATTTTATCTAAACAATCTATCACGATGTAACAAACTCATTAATGATTGGCAATAATCTTCATAAAATAAAAATAAATGAAGTAAAAAACCGCTCTCAGTTGAGAATTAAGGTGTTTTTATGAAAAATCTGGTTGAATTTCAACAATTTTTACCAAACTCGTAAAATTTCTCACTTAAACGTCGTTTTACCTGCCTTTTTAATTATTTTAAATAATCTACGTCGTACAAGCTTTTTCAAAATCAAAAATACCACATTTATAACTCAATCAAAACATCCAATCAACCGTTAATGAGAAGCCTTGCAAACGGCTTCGTTCGAAACTTTGGCTGGTAGAGACACTTTTTTTGACACGTTTCAATATATGCACATTATGAACACTCACACTGTATATAACATACCTCCATTAATGTGGTTACGTAATACATGATTATTATACAGCTAAAGCTGTATGTTACATGTATAAGGCTTGACTTTAATTTCGTTTTATTAGAGTGGGTTTTTCTACAGCTTCCGTGAAGAATTTACTGATCTACTTATTATACACTATGTAGGGGTTGGCATCAAGTCTAAACGGAAACAGCTGAATATCAGTATTTTTCATGGAGCGATTGGAGCAGTGATGGCTCAGAAGAGCAGTGGTGGCCCAGCGGTAACGGCACCGACTTTTAAGTTGTAGGTCGTGGGTTGAAACCTAGCCACACGCTTTACATTGGGTGCGTCTCATATCATATAAAGTTATTTGGTATTTTCTCATTTCAATAATGTTAACAAGATGTAATAAAACGTGAGATATACCAACTTTCGATATAATTTCTTTACATATAACATTCAAATACTCTAAAACTCATTTTGTTTAACGATATTAGATAAAACGTTTATTTAATCGAAAATAATTTGGCCTATCGTATAAAATATATATTTATACCAACATTATGGTTATCACCTCAATTCAGAGTATTCCGACTCGGTAACCTATTCGAGAGGTTAGAAACCAGACCCCTCTATTGTTGATGAATCGTTTCGGGTTGGAACAGTGACCACTAACCAGATTCCTTCTATTGCTGGTTCTATCTCGGCAGGTGGTCATCACTTACTGGGAATATACTCAGGTTACTAATATTATGATAGAAATTACAACAAAAAAAAAACTTTAAATTATTTATTTCACAAAAAGTTTACTAGGCGTTTTTATCCTGTTAGACTAAATACTCGTAGGTTTTATGTCTTTTGAGTGGTATATCGAACGATTTTGTACTCAATGTACGATAAGCTTATAAAAATCCGTTATTTTAAATTTATATCAATCGTTTATTATATTAACTGATCATTTTATGAAATTAAATTATAGATTTAGACGCCAGTTTTGAAGACCCAAGCTCAGAAATAGATGAAGAGAATTATATAGAAATAGATAAGATTGTAAGAGCGCTGAAAGTGATGACAGTCGGCAAAGCTGCAGGGTACGACAGAGTGTCTGCTGAAATGCTTAAGGGCGGTGATGGGTGGTGGCAAGCCTGCTGTACCTAATCTTTAATATGTGTTGGAGATATGGCCGTGTACCGGATGATTGGTGTAAGGCTGTAATAGTACCACTATATAAGGGAAAAGGCTCTCAGCAGGAGTGTAAAAACTACCGTGTACATTAGTATTTTGAGCGTTGTCGGCAAACTGTATGCGAAGGTTTTGATAAATAGAGTGATAAGAGTGACAGATGAGAAAATATGGGATGCGCAGGCAGGATTTAGAGAGGGAATGGGCTGTATGGACCAAATCTTCTCCTTAAGATGCATAGCCGAAAAACATCTGGCAAAGCATAAGAAAGTCTACTGTGCTTTCGTGGACTTGGAGAAGGCCTATGACAGTGTGTGGAGGGAAGAACTGTGGTCGACACTATCCTTGTACGGGGTGGACTGGCGCTTGGTACGTGCACTGAAATCCTTATACAAGGATTCCAGTGCTTGTGTTAGGATAAATGGGGCATACACGAACTGGTTCTCCATCTCGAGGGGTGTTAGACAGGGTTGTGTAGCGTCACCGTGGCTGTTCAACCTGTACATGGATAACTGTCTGAAGGATTTGAAAGAGGGTGAATGTGGATTGACGATGAATGAGTTGCCTGTTAAGTGCCTGCTCTATGCAGACGATCAAGTGCTACTTGCATCGTCAGCAGAACAGTTGCAAGACATGGTGACTGTGATGGATGAAGCATATAAGAGGAAAGGAATGAATATAAATGTGAATAAGACGAAAGTCATGGTGTTTGAAAGAGAAGAGGATGTATCGGTGTGTGATGTGAAAATAAATGGTAAGAGTGTGGAGCAAGTAAGTGAGTTCGTATATTTGGGGAGTCTGTTTACAAGGGATGGAAAGATTGATGGAGATGTCGAAAGGAGAGTGAATGCGGGAAATAAAGTGAATGGTGCTACACATGGAATTGTGACCAACCAGTTGATGCCCAAGAAGGCACGACTGGCTGTTCACAATAGTGTGCTGGTGCCTACGCTTATATATGGAAGTGAATGTTGGGTGTGGCAAAAGAAGCATGAAAGCAGAATAAATGCTGTGGAAATGCGTTCCTTGCGGAGCATGTGTAGTGTGACTTTGAATGATAGGCTGAGGAATGATGTGATAAGGCAACGATGTGGTTTAAAAGAAGATGCAGTGACAAAAATTTAAAAGAGTATGCTTAGATGGTTTGGTCATATTGAGCGGATGAATGAAAGGAGACTAACAAAAGGTATTTACAAGGCAGATGTGAGTGGAAACGCCGGATGGGGACGCCCTAGGAAGACATATAGTGACCTTATTGGTGATGTTCTTCAGAAAGGTCAGGTGCGAAGTACTCTCAACCGGCGCTCGTGTATGACCAGATGTATGAACGTAAACGAGGCAAAAGGAGTATGTAAGGAACGTAGCAGGTGGCGTTCTGTGGTTTCTGCCTACCCCTATGGGAAGAAGGCGTGAGTTTATGTATGTATGTATGTATGTATGTATTTAGTTGTTAAATCTTGTTCATATTAGAGATTTTGTAATTATATTATATATAACTTACGCGTCTAAAAATGGTAAAGGATAACTTTGTGAGAAAACCCATGTCCTAGAACCAAAAATTCGAAGACATGTGACATCTCCAACCCGCACTAGGCCCGCATGGTGGATTATAGGTCACTCTCTCTGGAAGACACGTAGCCTGTGATCCAGCAGTGGGAATATAATAGGCTGATGATGCTATATGGAGCGACTGCCTATGTGATCGTCACAACCCGGTAATACGATACTCTCGGAATGACCATATCCAGTATATAATCCGTTGTCAGATGGCGTGAAACCTTTCCTCACTCATATTAAACCATTGTACACCATAGTAATTCGCTAATTGTCTCGTTCTCTTTAATTTCATTGGATCAATAATTTCGTCAGGAGTGCCAGTTTTTATTTACCAAAGCGTAATCTGATTTTCCAAATAAGTTGGTAAGCCGAAGCTAGGGGCGTCCGTCGGGGTCACAAACAGGATTTTAATAAAAGTTAATTTATTCAATAAAAGCCTCTGAGGATCTGTGCCCGTTTTGTCTATGAAATTGGAATTTTCTTTCGTTTAGATCCCGTCAATTGTTGCCGATTAGTTGGAATTACACATTTCGGTCCACATCTGGATATTTGTTGAAAAAATCTCTGAAAGAATCGTAGACATGATAATCTCTTTGTATGGCTTTTGAAATGTTCCTATCTTACTGAACGCATCCGACATAGATGATGTAAAACTAGGTGTTTTCAACTGCCGCAGCGGACATATCCAAAAGAGTTTTAACGCAGATAAACATTTTTCATGACGTCTGCGAGGAAAGGTTTTTATCGCTCCTCAAAAACCATTTTCGAAATTAAATTTTCATTATAATTATTTGTTATTAAAACAATATTTCTGTGAAACGTCTGAATTTCAAAGAACTTTTCAGGTAATGAGGGAAATTATTTTGGAGGTAAAATATCCGGTTCATTCCAGGTAAAGAAGTGCCTTCGTCAGTGGTAGTATGTAGCTTATAGTTTTTCAGACGCCTATCAATAACATGGATTGTATGGTATATATCTGATGAAAAAAGTTATCAAGTCAGCTGTCCACAATTAATGTTAAACAAACTACTTAGCATAAGCATAATCAGCGTATAATGTTTCCACTGCTGGGACATAGGGCTCCTCTCGGTGAGAGGGAGTAGGCTGTAATCTACCACGCAGGCCCAGTGCGGGTTGGTAGAAGTCACATGTCTTCGAATTTTTGGTTCAAGGACAAGCTGGTTTCCTCACGATGTTTTCCTTCATCGGTTTTTGACTACTGGTGATGAAATAATTTACACAAAGTAAAGCTCCTGCCTAGGTTCGAACCTGCGACCTTCAAATCGTAAGTCGTCGCCGTTACCACTGGGCCACCACTGCTCTAAACTATTTAATTAACTAAAAAAATGAGGTTATATTTTCAAACGCTTCATCAATTCACAAGTTTAAAAAGAAGAAGAAGCCTGCTTGTCGCAATCAGTGCGGTACGGCATTGACTGGTCCCGACATGTTGCTGCGTCCCGCTATGTGTGTCACGTTTACATCACACCACGAAGGTAGAAGAGGTGGTGGAGTACATAAGGACGAAGACCAAGTTCACCTTGAGAGTCGAGAAGTTGGAGTCACGCCATAAGATTAACTTCAAATCTTTTGTGGTGCGGGTTCCGACTCATCACCTGGAAAGTTTCATGAAGGATGAATTTTGGCCGACGGGTGTCGTAAATCGGCGTTTTCGCGGAAGGCTGCACGACACCACGACTCAGCGCAATACGTCGCCGACCCAACGTAATAAATAGATTATTTTGTGTGTTTTTTTTTTTTAATTAAGTATGTTAGGCTATAAGGTATTTATGTTATGGGTCTTTGTTACCTGAATTATACGAATTATTATTATTATTATTAAAACAGCAACACAACATAAATAATTTAAAATGTGTTGCTGTGTTATACGTTTTAAGGGTTCTATAATTATTTTAGAAACCTAACCAACAAACCCTACAACAAAAATTGCTATAACATTTATTTAAAAAACAAACACGTCAAGGAGTCACGTGCAACAGCTGGCACGGCACGATCGTAATTTTAACACAGAAAAGGTTTTTAAAACACATGGAATTTTAAATAAAGTCACCGAAAGTTTCTCCGGCAGTTCACAGATAACAAAGAGTAAGTACGCAGCCGCGAGGTCTAGCTGCAATGCCTACTGATTTATTTGAAAAGTTACCTCTTAAAAGTATTCTTAAGAAAGTAAAAGAAGAAGCCATATTCGGCCAGTAGCAAAACGCTCGACGTTCAAATGTTTGGAAATAGAACCTCAGCGAGAAAGTTATTTTTAAATTGTACCTTTTGCGGCGAGGATTCAACATTTATGACGTTCTTTCACCCAGACTTTTTCCATAAATATTTTTGCTGAATATTTGGTAACAGGTATTTTAAAAGAGAAGCTATAATTATAACACTACTATAACAATTGGAAAGTGACCGAATAAAACCAACGATGTCTCACTTTAATTTAAATAACAAGACACTACTTTTACCAGCACTTTAATAACATCTCAAACAACTACACCGACTGCGACCGACAAATTCCGACGAGCAGCCGTAAATTATATTTCACTCCAGCTTCACGAAACAAGGAAAAATGTCTCAAAGATAGAGTAGGGAGTAATTTAACTGTGTACTTAACCTCTGAGTGCTCACTCAGTACGTTTCAGGGGGACGACTTGAGCATGTATTGTTTCTCCATGTTTGGTTAAGTATCATAGTCATAATACCCCACTCTATTCCCCCTGTGTTACCACGATGAAATTTCTCTAAACACGTTCACGATTTGCCATTGCAGTAGGGTGGTATTCGGAACACCGAAAAGGGATTATCGAAGTCGATATACGAGTATCAAGCTTCGTTCCAATTGTACTAATATTGCTGAGATACGTTATATTTTGTGCTGAAATGCAATATTGTTTTGTTGATATTGGAGCTCACAATTTCTCGGATATTACTGAAGATCAGTCCGTAGTCTAATGTGAAACAATCCGAAGTATAATGTGTAAGTATACAGGTGTTTTAAAAAGATAGTTCCTCATTTCTAAGTTCTGAAGTAAAAACTAAGTATTTATCTTACCAAAATGACAAAGTGGACGTTATCGCTTCTTCCTGTGGCTGAAATGTTCCTTTTGAACAACCTTGAACTTTCCGCCCTAAGTTTCCAAACCAGTCGGTACCATATTTCTTCTAAGGATAGAGGTGAGCTACTATTCTTAGTAAGCTTATTCCACATATTGAATATATTATATCTGTCGCAGGACTCAATTCCAATAAATCTTTTACAGAGTGTAACTTAGGTCTTGCTGCGGCTTTTTTGGTCTGGTATTGTCGCGATCTAATTTAAAACTGTGGGAGTAATATAAGGTTATACGCATTGATCCATATTTTACGTACGGCTTTGTATAAATGTATTTTATTTGACATTGAGATGGAATCTTGGAAGTCTATATTTATAAATCAAAGAAACGACAGTTTAAGAAAATAAATACCTAAACGAGAAAGGGTTAAATATAGCAAGCGTAAATGTATTTCATGAGAATTTAATTTTGTTAATGCTTCTCATGAAAATACTACTTCTCAAGTGTTTCGACTGAAATATAATTACATTTCTATCAACCTTGAGTTATTAAACAATTTTTTTTGTACCTTCGTCAAACTCTGTATGCTTCTAATGATACAGATTTATTTTAAAGAGCAGGGTATAATTATAATATGTTCAATACTAGGACCGAAATAATTATATTATCAGTACGATGCAGGCTTCTCTTTTAATAGAGAACTACTAAATCATATACTACCAATTTATGTATACTTAGGATTGTGTGCCTACCTATATGGATTCTAGAGGCTCGCTTATTATATCATGCAACAATAAATGCAGGTGGTTACCTATATAACTTAACCATGCTAGCGCAGTGTTAAAGCGAGCAAGTAAGTGAACTCAGGGTAGCTCGCAATATCGAATTCCTTGAATTATTATCGGACGGACATGGATAGTTCCGATACAAAATCCCGATATAGTCTTCGTGTTAGGTTGTGTACATCATGAAATTTTTAAAACGGACCGTATACTTATTTGGTTTCCCAACAAAGTTTTCTTTTGAACTAATTCTTTGCGGAGTGCCCAAAATCAAGTGACCGAAATTAAAGGAATATTTTCTATGATTTTCGGTCATATGTTTATGTACAAGCAAATTCACCATAATGAACAATATGAACACAACCTGACATGACGCCTGTAATCCCCGAAGGGTGAGGCAGAGGTGTGGTTATATCACACCTACATTTCGCCATTAATGTAAATGAAGAAATAAAGAAAAATGCGTTTATTGGCATTGGCATATCGGCACCAAAAAACTACCAACCTTAAAACTATAAAAAAAACAGAAAACGAACTTAGTAACGCCAAATCAGCCTCAGATCACCATAATGTCAGAAGATAACACAAGGTGTACCATCTGACGCTGATTTACAGCTGCAACCACCACATGTAACATAAACATGGTGAATTTTAAATATGTTATGTTCTTATGTGTAGGTATGTCTTTGTTGTTTTATGTGGTGTAAAAAAACTGTTAGATAAATAAACAACTAGCCATACCCATAGGTCTAACCATGAAAATAATAATACGCGTTGACTTGAGAACCTCCTCCTTTTTTTCGTCGGTAAAAAAAACTGTACAGGCTGTAAGAGGTTAAGGGTACATAAAAACTAAGCTTTTATAGGAAGACCTTGACGATGAAGTGCAAACGTACTTTCTGTGACAATTTCTACGGAAGAGTAAGAATTAAATGATGCAACAAATCTATTACCTTTCTACGTTTATATAATATCCATTGGCTCTTTCTCTTTCGTAAAGCTTTTGCAAATCGTATTTATTATATTATTAGAAAACCTTTTAACTTCGTCGAGAGTCTACTTTGCGTAACCTTTTTATTTCCTTACTTACCATATGATTGTATATTCATGACATGAGACGTATGCTGATATACATTTAGTGATGCTGCACTGGTGACGTCGCGTGTGTTATAAACATTGTGATTCAATGAAAAAAGATATAAATAACTTACTTCCTTCCGCGGCTTCGTCCGGGTGTATGTCGGAAATTATCTCACGGGAACGTGCTACCGGGACAAAAAGTAGCCTGTGTCCTTCCAAACAATGCCATCTATCTTCTTGCCAATTTTTATCGAAATCCAATTAGTTATTGTTAGTTACTTTAATTTTCTGTTAAAATGTTAATGGGATATTAAGAGTAGCGAGTGTTTCACCAAACACTAATCCATGATTGTATGTCTGAATCAGGCGTTAAACTTAATTGCTGCCGTAAGGGTCCGTAAACTTACTAACCGACATATTCAGTTGACAAATATTTCGCGCAACTGTCCTTTCGCTCATGTGGATTCGCGCGAGTGTCTTTCGCGTTAAAGTCCATTTACGGAAAAGTCCATTCTCGTAAAAATCTTTTCGCGCAAATCTACTTCCGCGCAAGTGTCTTTCGCGTTAAAGTCCATTTACGGAAAAGTCCATTCTCGTAAAAATCTTTTCGCGCAAATCTACTTCCGCGCAAGTGTCTTGTGGCGTAAAAAGTCCATTCGCGCAAAAGTCCATTTTGCGGAAATGTCCCGCTACCACATTCAACCGCATATCAGAGGTCATACTTGCACTACGGAAATCGCCCTAATTGCTACAACATGAAGGCACTGTCAATGTCAAATTGTTAACACTGGTGTGGAGGACACACATAGGGCTAGCTGCTTCTGCTTTAAACCCACATTATTGATCCTAGTCAAAACTCTTTCCGCAGGCTAAATTGTCTTTAGTTTTGTTTAGTGGCATACGGTACTCATTTACTTCTGATTCAGTGTGTGACTCCCTTTCACAGAACACATAATAGGCTGATTATGTTATGATATGCAGTGTGTGAAACACAATGTGGTGTAGCATAAATGTATGGTTTTCTTACAACGGATTGCTAAACTGCTTCAGTAGTTTTAGCTCCTTCCGTAGTAATATATCTGACTCTTTAGGCAATATCAAATTGTTTAAAAAACAACAATTCCCTTACGAAGTAAATATTAGCTAGCGAGAAGCAGGTGATGCGTTTTTTGATAGTGTTTTTGAGCAAAAATTGAAATGATGTCATGTTAATAGATATTTAATACTAATTTGGCTAGGTACCTATTCATTCAAATGTAAAAGCGTAGGTCTGACTTACAGGAAATCGTTTCGATTTACTTTGTCTTGTTCGGCGGTGGCCGTCCGCAAGCCCGCGCCTACGGTGGCCGGGAATCTGCTTGCGATACCCGACGCCCAGGGTGTCTCCTGTGGCGACTAGGGGCGTTAGGGCGCAAGGCTCTCTCCCTCACACGCTCGGCCTCCTCCTTCGCGAGCATAACTGCTTCGCAGAAGGACTCTCGCTCCGTACCATGGCCTGGACCAAGGCCGGACGCGAGAGATCGCCGCCGCCGATCGCCTCCGCGAGGACACTGCGGTGCTCCGCTCAAGCTCGGCAGACCTCCACCGTATGCTCCACTGTGTCCTCCGGGAGATCCACACAATGGTGACACCCGGGCGTTTCCTCCCACCTCATGTGAAACAGGAACCCCGCAACAACAGTGTCGGGTGAGGACCTGTGTCAGGCGGAAGGTGAGGATGCCTTGGCACCTCTCCAACCACTACACAAAGAGGGGAGATACCGCCGCTATTGTGGCGTGCCCAGCGCGATTTTGTAACCTGCGTCCGTCAAGAGAGTATTTTTTTTTACAGTTTGGGTATCAATTTCATAGCGAAAGTGATTTAGAATGACGTGCAATCACCCACTTGACGGATGCGGGTGTCTAAATCACCACCCTGGTATATACAGGACTATTATAAGGTACAAATACCTTATAATAGACCTGTGACATTCTCTTTCTACAGCCCGATGTATTTATGTTTACGCCCGAGCGCTGGAACTATGTATGTTTAATAAAGAATACTGCAAGTTTTTTCAACTACAAAGGTGTTAGACTAGCTACGCCCTGGGTCCTACCCTCATTTAAGTCGAATACAGCGAATTTCTCTACAAATTTGTCTCAAAAGCCAAGAATTCGTTTAAATTAACAAGAGAGCAAGGATGGCAAGCACATCTCGGTCGCAATCAAGTGAAGTCGGATTAAAGGTTTTAAAAATGGCTGAACTACAAGGGCGTTCTAGACTATCTACGCCCTCGGTCCTACCCGCATTTAAGTCAAATTTAATGAAGAGTAGCTGCGCCCGCAGATTTCCAGTTTAACCCCACATCAATGGAGTAATCCTCCAACCATGTACTTACTGAAACGATTTCATTGAAAAATTGCGTAAACTAAAAGCGAAAGATAAATTGGGTTGAAATACGTTGTTTGTATTTAAATTTTTCAACATGAAAAATCACTACTGAAATATGGAACGGAATGAAATGTATTTAATTCTTTCCCGAGGCACAAGTTTGTCTGTTATTGAAAAGCAGAATAATTGCCTTCAAAATATGTATTTGATACCTTAACTATAATAATGAATATCGATTCAAGTACCTACAGTCAGTATGAGCAGCAGATGAACAGTTAAGAATTATGAACTATCACAGGACCTTTTATTAATAAAAATGAAAATTGTATTAGAAAGTAAAACATTCTTATGGACTCATTTATAGCCCACTTTTCAAACTTCGTGCATCTGTTCTTTTGAAAGGGACCATCCTTTTTTTTAAATAAATGTCATCATTCGTGATGTCTACGTTGTAATACTTGTAGAAGTCTTAAAGGAAGGTATAAGTGTATCGCAGATGGAAGAAAAAGACACAGTTTTTCCTAAATGAATAGAATAAGGGCTTGACAATGATGATGATGGTGAAGGCAGATATAATGCAGTCTGTCAACTGAATAATAGTAAACAAGCATTTCAATCAAACAAAACATTAACCGTATTTCAAAACAACTAGCCTGACATTGAGACAAACGGATCAACATGCCTTAGCCTGTCTTTATTCCACCGCTTTAACGAGTCGGTCGAAATGTATCACTGTCATTTTGTAGTCGGTATTACGCAGGATCACAACAATCAAAGAGCGCCGACCAATTACATCGCGTTTAACACGCCTAGAATCCATTGCTGTGTTAACTTGCTGGCTTGGATACGCTAATTTATGTGTCGTGGGGAGGACAATGATTCGATGCACGCGACTAACTTGCCTGACTGTAGGTTTTTTTTTTTGTTACCTTTTGTAAAATAGTGTTTGGATTTATGTTTATATTGTGACAGACAAAAAGATCGTCCAACAATGTTAGCTTGAAAACGTTTGTAAAGACCTTACGTTTCTAAATAATGAACTGCAGTAGACTATGTAGGTAACTGCAATTTCATTTGGGTTGGTACTAAGCAATAAAAATAATACGACAGAATGCTCACTAACAAATTTTATTTCACATGTGTAGCATTCGTTGATGCTGTTTCATTTTATTGCTATGTAAGTGTACATAGTATTGAATTTTGAAGAAGAACATTACTATGCATGGAACAAAAAGGTTAAGCAGTTTTCAAATTCATACATTGCCCACATATCACACTTTTGGACTATACATTTTATTAGAGTATTAGGCGGAATATAACAAGTTCCATGCACTATGTCAGTCAATTTTGAACCGAGAGTTGCTAATATTTGTTTAAATTACAATAAACAGAATTTTACTTTATTTTTAAATCCTCGTATTGTTCAAATTACAAGACATCTCAATGTATTTCACCTTGCGAAGTTTACGTTTCAAAAAAGAGAAGCAAATGTCTGAATCGTGCACTCAGGTGCTTATAACCCTGAAGGGAATTTCAGGTAACATTTGCACGTACTAAGAAGATGTGTGATGATTACTGTGATGAATGTGACAATAATAACTAAACATATTCAAAGTGCGTAAAAGCAATGCCATGCGCATTGCTTTTATGCACTTTGAATTCTTTACTGTGTGCATTATAATTAGTTTCGCTAATAATAAACTTCATGATTGGATATTTCGCCGTGTCTGACTCAACTGGAAGTCAAGCCTAATATTATTAGACTGCTACATTTACCCCAAGTTAAAGACATTTCATAAAATTTCAAAACTGTCATTGAAATTACAGTTTTGATTTGAGTACACGGACAATTTAAGTTGGTAGGCAATTTGCTTTAAAACAATTTCCCTGACTTTACTTACCTACAACTTAGGTCCTCTCCAAGTCTCTGAGACTTAACTGGGCTGTATTAACACAACAAAACGTAACATGGTAATATTATTCACGCCACATTTCATACAAAATAAATACTTTGTGAAAGCAATGTTCCAAATTCAATTCAAACTGGCGTTATTTGGAACGAGCTTATTTGCAGTTGGATGCTCTACAATGACAGAGGTAGTTTTGATGTCGTATTTATAGTGCCAGACATAATTTATAAAATTTTACAAATATTATTTTTGCGGTTTTACCACGACGTGACCGATGACCTTGTGAAGGCCGCAGGAATCCAGTGGAAGTGGCGGTGCTTGGTAGAGGCCTATGTCCAACAGTGGACGTCTTTCTACTGAAATGATGACCATGACTTGCGTAGGTACCTATAATACTCCACCGCCACTCGTCCAAAGGGTACAAACTGCACTGGAAGCTACCATCAATCCGTTTAACAAACGTGAACTAGGTGTTATTGTTACCGGAACTGATTGTTTTTTTTGTGATTTTAACTACTACTCACGAAGCGGTTATCGATGCATACAGTCACTACATCTGAATTCCAATGTCGCAACCGCACTAGACAAACGGTTTGCAACTGTCTATCAGCTTGGAGACTCTGAGCTTCAAATAGCGTAGCGGTTGCCTATAGCACACTATTCTTCAATCTGTTAATCAACCAGAACAATTTGGCAATGCCGCAGACACGCATTGTACACGTAGTCTGAACGCTCAATTCACAATACTGTCGGGCGCTTACTCAAGGCAAACAACCAACAGCCAACTGTTTGCTAAGTGTTGCCGCGGACTAACTTCGTATTGAGAGGCGGTCCCGCAATACGCTAACAGGATAATAATGAAGACCTCCTGCTACGATATGATGTTTAAAATAACTATGATTTTGTCAGATGTGCTATTGCCTGATGTCAGACCAAGTGGGCCGTATAATTTAACCACGCACGGGCCCAGTGCAGGTCAGGAAGTCTTAATTCAAGTTTTTTTACTGTAGGACATTCCGTTTTCCTTTACCGTTTTTTGAAAAAGTTGTTCTCGTAAGCTGATCACACAACTGATATGGAAAATTAATTTCGTAAACTTTATTGTCTCAAGTATAAAGTAGGATGTAAAAGTGCATGTTTTTTTTCAACGTCAGTTTTATTGCAGGAAACGTTAGAAGTACATATTAATTAGTTCATTACTACCACATTGCGTGTGTATTAGAACATGCTTACCGATAAAATCACAGGCCCATTAATTACCTTCATAGCTCGTAAACCCTTCGAGCCAATAACAAACGAAGTGGAGACTTACTATCTTATCAAATTTGTAGAGAAACAACAGTGTACTCTGAAAATACTTACAGATAATTCAGTGGTAGTAGTTTAGCATTGAAAGTTTCAAATAAGCGTAGATACAAATGAATACCTAATAATAAGCAGTATGTATTTGTATATAGCATTTTAATGTATAAAAATTAATTCGTGTGTATTAAATTATAAGATTCTTAATTAAGCATAGGTAGTCAACCTATGCTTAATATTTATCTATTTATTTAGCACCTAGGTACAAATATGCAGGTAATTTTAGATAAAAGGTACACTAGCAAAAACATCCACGAGGGAAATAAACTTAGATTTGTACTAGATTATCCTCCCAAACGTATACAGGGTAGTTAAATTATGATTAACTGGATGTGATCCGCATCGTCTGCATTAGAATCGATGATCCGTGGCCGTCTCTCTCGGGGCAGGTGTATTTATCGTCGTAGCTTCAAATTCTGGTACAGGACACGAGAAATATGACACTTCGAATGTTAGAAAAGACACAGGGTTGAGTTTGACAGAGACGACAAGCCAATCTTTTTCTTAACTCGATGATGTGTGTGTTTCTGTTAATGACACGTTTCGCCTTGTGGTAAGGAGTTTCATGATCTTTGATTGATTACATATATGAATATCAAGTTCATGTAGGCAGGTTTTCTTTTTCTTATTTCTGAGAACCGTATTCAAATTGTTTTCACAAGTTTAGTTCATTCGTCCTAAAACTTATTTTTCCCTTAGTATTTCCTTTAGGGCACACGGCGACGTAATAATAATTTTCCAATTTAATGGACTGGCCAACCAGAAACTTTATTCAAAATACTTTGTACGAGGGTATTAATCCCAAAAGTTATTTTTCTGTGTACAGGTCACTATACTACTATTAACCTCTGAAGGCCTAAATTCCGGGGAACGAAATGTGCCCTCAGTCACCTTAAGCCCCGCGGGATTTAGCGATTTCACGATTTCGAGGATCTTCGCGGCCGCGATCACAAAAACTTTTTTTTAAACTTTTTGTTCGATTCCACCCTCTGTAAATTATTTTGAGTTCTTGAATTATTAGTCCTTATGACAAAATAGAAACAGTATTCATATTACGAGAGTTGAATATTGTCAATAAATGACGAAATAATACTCACGATTTTCACGAACGGTTTGTTGACTTAAAACTTTTTTCCCCACAAAAACTTTTTTTCATGGTTTTTCGCACAAATCTACAACCATGAAATAATTATTCAAAAGTAAATATTCATCCACTCACAGTCAATTTAAACACAAAAACACTTTATTTCCCTAAAAAATAAACACGCGGTCACTAACAGACCACCCAAGACCACGAACTACGCGTCTTCTACATTTTTTTTAAATGTTCAGAAACTTTAAGGTTTCGAACTCACCAACTAGGATGCAGCAAGTAATGCACCCGATCGCTCCAATACTAATGCAGCCTATATTTATTATACATTACATTGCGAAAGAAAGTATTTTCTTGTAGGTACACGACGGCGTAATACTTCCATTGAACAGGAAAACAATCATTTGTATCTAAGTTGAAAATTGTATGGGAATAGTTTCCCCAGCCGATACTTAAACTTATGCCTGGCGCACTCCTGGACAGTTCACTCTTCTACTACCGTACTGTACTGGCATCCATTATAACCAAGGCATAAGCTATTCTTGTAAGTATTCGTTCATACCGGTACTAAATTCGAGATACTGTAGAATAGGCATCAGTTTCTGCCTACCCCCATAAATAGAAGGCAAGATTTTATGTCTTAGATGTTAGCACAATTAGCATATAATGTTCACACTGCTGGTACACAGGCCTCCTCTCTTTGAGAAGGAGTGGGCTATAATCCACCAGTGCGGGTTGGTAGACGTCACATGTCTTCGAATTTTTGGTTCTAGGACATGTCGTGATTGGTTCTAGCAGTGTTGATGAAATTATTAACACAAAGTAAAGCGCCTGCTTGGATTCGAACCCACGACAACTTACGGAGCCGTTACCACTAGGCCAAAACTGCTCTGTAGAGATGATGTTAGTATCTAGGTAATCATGGATATTTCAACTGTAATACCGAGCCTCTGATCGTTTCGCTGAACAGAATTTCACATTTTGCCGAAAACATACTATTAGTTGGATCATTCTAGCGTTCCATTTGTGTTCAGTGTTCAGAAACACAGTGTTGAATTTGGACCTATTGGCACTCGAACTAGTGCTCTTAGTCGACTACTAGTGCGACTAGGTGTTTTCCCACTAAAAATCCTGTACACGGTAAACCTGACAAAACATTCCCTTCAGAATACTAGTAAAAGTAATGTTTTGTCGGGATTTTTCTAGCGGAAAACCAATGTTTTGAAGAAACTAGGCGAAATGTTTTTTTTTTCTTGATATTGTTAGATTATAAATGTCATCATATTTCAATCAAAAACGTAAAAATACTATCCTATTATTAAGATAACGTTTTCTATGACTATTTCTTCTTCTATAATTAACTTACATTCACCTCTTGATATCTGTCTTCATCAGATTTTCAAAAGTTTTGGCCTTTATCTGGCCTTTAGCTTAGAAGGATAAAAATAAAACATTTTGATTAATTAAAAAAACGTTATATATTTTCACTGTCGGCACCTAACTTTATTTTATTTCTTGTCATGGTAGATAGTCTGAATATACTTGGGCATCCCTAGCCTTTATACAAATTTATTTCCTTTGAAGTACTACCTAGTAATTGTCTAGTGGTCGCAATCACTACTGCTGAGCTTGAGGTCCTGGGTTCGATTCCCAGGTCGGGCAACGTGTTATTGGGTTTTTCTATCTGGAATTTCTCAGTAGCAGCCCCTAGTCAGGATATGTGCCCGGTTGATGGCAATAGGCTCGCCCACTATTAAATGGCAATTAAATATAACTGGAGAAATGTGGGTGTACAACAGGTACACCTCTGCCCAAACCTTCGGGAAAATAAGGCGTGATGTTATGTTACTATCACTTGTTTTCAGAAACTGTCATTCATAATAACTTTACAAATCCGACTACAAAAAAAAAAAACTGAATAAACTTTTTCCATTCAACTTTCCCTTTAGCACAGATTTTCTTTTAAAAGTGCTTAACTACCCGTTATTATTTTTCGTAGCTAAACTTGGATTATCGAAGATGCTAAGTTAATATTTACATTCTGTCTAAAAAGTATCGGGTATAGATGATTTGTTTATGGTTCCAAATTCAATTTTGTTGTTTTGTTGGTAGATTGGCATAACTGTTTTCCATTTTAGCGCGGAGTTTAAGTTGCGACTGTTATTTAGATTTGAGATTAAATACAGTGCTGTTTTTAGTTAGATCATATCTAGTGTCTATTGCGAATTTAATAATGGACAAAAACATCGGACAAAGAGTTTGCCTTAAATTTTGCATCGGCAATGGAATTTAGTGTTCGGAGTTAGGTATAGATGTTACAAAAGGCTTACGGTGAATCGTCTATCAAAAACACGTACTTATGAGTGGTACAAAGCGTTCGAAAGCGGTTGAGATGTGACGGAAATTTTGCCTCGCTCTGGTCTTCAACATGTTCAACTGAAGTTAACATCGCAAAAGTGAAGGAAATTGTGACTGAAAATCCTCATTCAAGTTTGAGAGAGATAGCCGCTGAACTTTCTGTGTCTCACGAGTCGATCAGTACCATTTTAAATAATCACTTGGTTATGAAACATGTGGCCGATCCACTAGTCCCAAAATACCAGAATTTTCTCAAAAACTCAATCACCTAAGAGTCGCTGAGGACAATTCCGACCCAACATTCATGAAACGCATTGTTACTGGTAACGAGACGTGGGTTTACGAGTTTGACATGCAAACTAGTCAACTAACTTCGGAGTGGCACCTTCCAACTGAACCGAAACTGAAAAAACCACCCCCAAGTCGATGTGATGTTGACTGTTTTCTTTGATTATCCCGATGTTGTGCACTCGGAATCCTTGGCGGAAGGTCAAACAGTAAAATAGAATATTATTTGAGCGTTATGCGGTGTATAAGAGAGCAAATTTGACGAAAAATTAGATTTTGCATCATGATAATGCGCCTTCGTAGAAGGCCATAATTGTGAACGAATTTTTGACCAAAAACTCAACAAATACCATCGAGCAAACACCTTATTCACCAGATAAGTCTCCAGCCGACTTCTGTCTTTTTCGTAAACTCAAATTACCACTTCGTGGCACCCGTTTTCGTTCGGTAGACGGCATTAAGGAGAATTCGCGGCGCGAACTGAACTCAATTCTGGAAAAGCGTTTAAAAAATGTTTTGATGATTGGATTATTTGTTGGCGTAAGTGTATTGTTTCTGAAGGAGCTACTTTGAAGGCGACAAAATAAATTTGGATAACTATCTAATTTTATAGTTAGTTATATAAATAAATAACTTTTTGGGTATTACAAACTTTTGTCAAAGTGTATCTTTACGCCAAAAAAAAGATGCTGATTTCGCCTAAATCCGTTTTAGCGTGAAAGCGTTACAAGCAAACAAACAAACTTACATTTGCGTTTACGATATCAGTTAGGTTAACGATAATGGATGGAAAAAGTAGTCAAAAATGTATGAGACTGACTTAAGCTACCGACAAACTGACGTCAATCTTGTTAACAAGTGTTGTGAAAATCGCGAAACGCTTCGAAAGCACTTGCCACTTATCTAGGTACTTCTTATTACAATGCAAATCTTAGCCTAACCGGTTAAACTAAACCTTAAAAACACAGAGGTTTATTTGGTGATTCACGTCTGCTTATAAAAAAAACGTCTCTTTCCATCAAGCTAAGTTTATAAATAAACCCCTTAAATGTACACTAAATATTCCCACTTTGAACAAAATAACTACTTGGTATCACACACAAACTCGCTACAAGTGTAAAAGCCTGCAAGTCTTTTCAGCCTACTGAATGCGTTTTTGTTTAGCGATACCAATAGATCCTTCTGTTACAAGTCAGTAGAGGTCGCGGGTAGCGGATTGCGGTCCCGTCCTGTGGGAAATTTAACCGGTGTTGTGCCGCGTCGCCCGTCAACCCAATACGGAAGTGTTCGTTTGTTGCATTTAAAAATAAACTACACCAAAAAAGTGGTTTCAATTTACCAGGTATTGACTTCTGAGGAATGAGTTAGTTTTAATGTTTTGGTTGCAAATCATTCCATCTTGGGCAAATATTTCATAAAAATACTTCTTACTTGGAAAAGAAAAAAGGAAATACATTTATTTGCATTTAATGTGATGCGCAATGAATTAAAAAACAAAACATACGAACAGAAGCTGATAATATGCTTCACATCCACGCAAAATAGTAATCGCTCAGCATAATGGTGTGACACTATGCGAGACAGAGCCATAGCACTTGGTCTGTCCTTCATTCTTCTTTAGTTAATAGTACTACCCAGTAATCCAATTAGGTGTATTATGAAGGACCTAAACCTGTGGACTTTACTTGTACAAAAATCGCTAATTCCGTTCTCTTTTGTGACCACATCTTCTTGCCGAGTCTGATAGTCCTAAAGACCGCGAAAACTTTTAGTTGTTTTAAGCCATAACGTGTTTTTTTTCGTATAACCATCTATGAACTAGTGGTGACTATCTGACTAAAAGCCTCATCGATAAAACTGTAATAATATCACAGTATTTGATGATAGAAATTAGACAAAATCATGCTCACATGTTTTAATAAACACGTGTGCACCACTTTGTCTAATTATTATTCGATAAAATCCGTAGATGTGTATCTTACCAAATAGGTTTTCATAGATGGAAAAGGTAACTTTTGCTAATCTATGCCAAATTACTTCCATGCTTTTAACATAACCCGATGAAATAACCAAACTTAAAAAATCCCTAAAGAATAAACTCGTCTGTCACCATTTTGTTAGTTGAATTTAACTGAAACGCAAAGCTCACGTTCACGTCTAGATTAAGATGTTAACGTCTGCTAATTCCGAAAAGCTTACTGATGACAGTTACCATTACTTATTGTACTAATTAAGTACTTAGAACATTTAAATAAGAGACGGTGTGTAAGCGATTTGTGTATTTTTATGTGTTCAGTAAACCTGGGAGGGGTTTATTTGTCTTTTGATGTGTATTTGATCTTAGATAGTATTTCAATTATAGATTTAAGTTCTTTATTTCTTCCGAAATGCAGAAAGTGGCCGGGAAAGAAATGGAAAATGATTTGGGATATTAATTGAAAACCGAAATCATTTTCACAACGAAAGTGAATCTAATTTGAAAATCAACACTGTTCTTAAACATCTTTAACTTGTATTAACACTAACAGACAGAAAGTTGATAAAACGATACCCAGGGATGGATGAACTCAAATCGTGAAAACATTATGTTAAGATTATAATGGACAATGCGCCAAATTTAACGCTCAATAGGCAACTCATGGGAAAAACAGTGGTAAAGTAATTTTCATCCGCATTCCGTAACAATTTATATATAGCTATTGCCTGCAGTTTCACTTACATTCTCGGAAAACTGACACATTAACCTGAGTAAAAAGTAACATATATTATAATCTAGGTCGCGGTCTACCTGTGTGCGAGGTGAGACACAGTCTAAATCTGTTGACCCGTTAAAGCGTGATCGGGTAACAAACATACTTTCCACATTTAATTAGGATACTACGTCATGTAGTTTAAATTTCATTTTACCCTATAACCCTCAAAGCACCTCTAACAATAACAACCAAAGGTATAAATTAAGAAAAATACCACCCAGAACCAGTGATAGTATCAAATCATAAATCAAACATAATGCTGGTCTCACCTATCATGCAATTAATACATTTTCGTATAACAAATTGTTTTCCCTTCCTCCGCAGGACTAAAAGGCATACATAAATTGTAGCCATAATCATTTGGCTATGGGAAGAACCCCTATAGTTAGTATGAAGGCTTTAATTCTGTGATATTACAAAGGTAAAGGAGACTAGGTGAAACTACTCTATGGACCAATAGTGATACAGTTTTGATATTTGTGTAAGGATACCTAGCTCATTTTTACCTTTTTGCAATGTGGCATCATTTCAAATTTTGATTCAAATAAACTTTTTATAACGGGTGGATTATTGGACGGTAGTACGGCAGGTACCCTAACCGTTGTACCTACAGGAAAACTTCTTTGGAGATTATCCTTAACTTTTTAAACAAGTTGACCTGTATTTATAGACTTTGAAAAAAAACATACAGTCAGCAAGAAATAAAAATTTACAAAAAAATAAAATATATGCCATTCGATTCTATTCCTCATAAGGATCAGTATACTGTATAGGATTAACCGAGTATAAAGTACAACACATGTCACAAATGGCAAAAACTTTTCCGACAAACTGTTCACCGTGATGTTGTTATCATCATAACGACGGTATTTTATAATATAATATTTTTTCAAACATAACTTATGAAAAACAATAGTCTTATTGTATCAAAATAAAATATCCACAGAAGCAGCCCCAGGACCGATCCTTGTGGGACACCATAAGCCATCTCTCACCGGTTCCACTCTCCCTGGTGACCTATCCCCGGTAGGTGACAGTCCTGTCCGTCAAATATGCCTCGACCACGCGACAGAGGTAGGTCGGCATCCGGTAATACCGAAATGCCTCCCTGATGTAACTCCTGGGCAGGGTATTGAAGATATTGGCGATGTCAAGACGCCGCTAAGACGATATCACCCCGGGCCACATCGTCTTCCGTCGTGAGGGCTCGCCCGCACATGATGGCGTCCACCGTTGAGCGCCCCTGCGGAAACCAAACAATCCGGACTAGCCACCCAACTAGGTGGTCTGCAATGACTCTTTCAAAGAGCTTGGTCACCTCGTCGAGAAGCACAATGGGCTGGTAAGGGGACGGATAGTCCGCAGGGCGCCCCAGCTTCTTAATAAGGACCAGTTTCTGAACTGGCCACCTCCAAGCTTGCGCTTAGGAGCCTTCTTAGTCGACGCCCGAGAGCCTCCAAGGCCAGAACCCAGGCTTCTCCAGGTAAGCCGTTGGATCCGGGGGCGTTATTTTTCGCACTCAGCCTATGTACCGCCCCTCTCAGCTCTACCTCGGTCACCTCCGAACCATCATCGTCTTCGTCGGCGGTGTTATCCGCTTCGGGCACTGCAGGAAGGCGGATTCATGGGCGGGGGTGTATACTCCCCTCGAGAAAGGAACAGAGCGCTCACCACGTCCTTCACGAGCTGGGGCCGGAGACTCTGCGTCGGTGAAACCGTCCAACCTTTCATGCAGAACCATTGGATTGAGTCGAAACAGGTTACAGCATCCAAAATACCCACTGACAGCAGGCTACATCTGGTCAAAGGGAAACCCGACCCAAAAATACTTGTAAAAGGTTAGAAAGGCAGTGTTATAAAAGGAACGAAGTCACCTTAATTTAATTTCCGTCCCAGCAGACGTGTTAATAGGGTAATACACGTTATCCAATCAGACGGAACCAATTATCAGCAAAACCTTTAGAGGTGTACTCAACCATTCAATCGGATAGTTGACAAATCAGTGATAAATGAAGCGTCACGACTTGCACTAAGACTCCGTGACGGCACTAAAGAGAATTAGAAATAAATAATAGACTTAGTGGGCGACATAATTAATCAGGAAGTAATAGGGCGAGAGGAACTACTTCATTAATGGGATATCCTTCTTTATAAAGGTTTTTGTCATTCGACAAATCTCATCATGTATCCACTTATTACTCACTTATTAATTAAGTGTGTGGCTTGAATAAAATATGAATCAGGCTCCCGTTAATGAAATTCGTGCATGCGCTGAATAATTTGTTGTAATAAACTCTTGTATAAATCTTTGTGAAGTTCGAACACGTTGTTGTTAAATCACTTTGGGAAACAGTTTTGTAATTGTTATTCTTGTAGTCATTTGAGAAGGGTTAATTACTAAGTGGAATAAGGTATGTCATAGGCATCCTATTAAGAATGACAAGGGATGTTAGGTGATCTCTGTTTAGTGAGGCTTTGGGTTTATCATATAAGCTTTGTAGGTATTTCTGAAAACCGCCTTAGTGAAAGTAATAATAAATCACTATTGATATTGATGCACTTCTAGTTAACAGAACCCTGTGTTGCTCAATAAATTAAAACACCGGTCAAGTGCGAGTTGAACTCGCGCGGAGAGGGTTCCGTACGAAGATGGCCACCACCAAAAACATTGAATGTAAAGTAGGTTGCCAAGAATTATATAATGCTTTCATCTTTGAATAGTTTTGAGATCTAATGAAGAGCCACGAGCACGACAGCAGTTACTTTCATCATAGCCAACGAAAAAATATGTAGGTTAAAATATATAAAATAAAATAAACATATGACGCAAAACTCGAAGTTATTATTAGTAGCCACTGAAGAGTTCCACTGTCCACCTCCTGGCTACATAATCAAGATACCAAACTATAGTTTTGTCATCCGAACTACATGTCCTACATAGAAAGTTTAATTTCGATACGACAATTGTCACTAGCTTCACTTGTAACTAACAATGCCTACTTCTAATTAGAAGTAGGCATTGTTAGTTACAAGTGAAGCTAAAAGCGTGTTATAATAGTAAGTAAAAAAGCGGCCAAGTGCGAGTCAGACTCGCCCATGAAGGGTTCCGTAGCAGCAAGTAACATAATATAAAAGTTCTTGTAGTTCGTTGTTACTTTGATGGATGTTTTAATTTTATTTTTTAGGGTTCCGTAACCAAATGGCAAAAACGGAACTCTTATGGATTCGTCATGTCTGTCTGTCTGTCTGTCCGTATGCCACTTTAAAACGTAGTAAGTAGAGTATTTGAAGGGATATGAGGAACAGGGTGTAAAGTTTACTCATACTCTTGGAAAAGGGAGGATCCTCCGACCAGATGAATGTCGTATCTGGTGGGCAACTGCCCGATGATTGTTGTCGGGAAATTGTAAATATGCTAGCTGCGCGGTGCAGGATTTGTGTGACGTCAGTGTGATGCGTTTTTCGCATGTGGCGGTGTAGATGCCGCCTCCCTCCTCCTCTCCGGAGACCGGAGGTCGATAGTGGACTAAGTTTTGTATTTTGCGATGCTTGCCAATGCCAGTTGGATTCCAGTGGTTTGGAACCGGGTGTCGCATAGTTCGCGGTGAGTCGGAACTGTCTGCGAAGATGCCCCAGTTTTCAATCTGCGTAAATAAGACCACGTCTCTGCGCATCGCTCACTTCTAAAGTGGTTGCCCATACGTCAGCGCAGAGAGCAAAGGGCGCTGACCACCTTGTTTTCATTTCTTGTTTCTACCTCTGAACCTGGTTATAGATTTCGGTTGTGGTTGGCGCAAATGTACTGTAAGCGGAGGGACTTTCAGTATATTTGCGCCAACCACAACAGAAATCTTCGTTCATCACACAATCGTCTTCTTCAATGTCTCACTCACCGCACAGACTTCATTTACTCTTCCTTGTTCGTTCAGTCTATATCTCTGTGGAATGCACTTCCCCAAGAAATCAGGTTGGCAACCAACCCATTATCCTTTAAAGTTAAAGTTTGTGAGCACATTCGCAAGAAGCCGGCAGTATCATCTTAACGGTAATGTTTTCTCATTGTTTGTTTTATTTGTTTTTAGCATATTTCCATATTTATGGAAATTTATTTGTGTTTAAATATATATATAACTAGGTATATATACATATATATATAAATGTCTTAGAATAAATATTTATTCCTTGTGTTTTATAAATTGCACCTACCACTACTTGTCTCTGCATCACCCAAAGGTCGACTGGTAGAAAATGCCTAAGGCATTCAGTCCGTCGCTGTACAATAATGTGCGTGAAGTATAAATAAATAATAAATGTGACCCTCATATTCAAAATTAGTCTACTTACATTACACTACCGTGTTTGAGTCACAGAAATTCATTATGTACTAAATTTCAACTTAATCAGTCCAGTAGATTCGGAGAAAATTGGCTGTGACAGGCGAACAGACACACGAGTGATCCTATAAGGGTTTCGTTTTACATTAGGACGTACGGAACCCTAAATTCAGCAAAAACCTTACTTCATTTATATTAAATCTTTTTGCTTACAACGGATTCCATATCACCCATATAATGTTTTTCAAAATTATTTTTTAACTTTTAGATGCATCTCAGAAGGAATTATGTTAAATCAGGGCAGTGCTACAACCGAGACCAAACAACTCACTTTAAACTGACGCCCCTTTTCGAGCTCTGTATGTTGGTTGGAATCTCATGTTTGCCAGACTTGAAACATCTTTAAAAAAATATGAAATATTTATGTAAATACTTCGATGGCTGAATGATTAGAATGTACTTTAAGTCAGAAGTCATAATGGTTTCTTCTATTATTCGCCAATGAATTACCTAGGTATCCCTCTGCCGAACTTACTTATCAAGAGTGCTTTAACAAACGGTATTCAAGCTGTGTTGCCAAAGTTACCAGCACCCTAATTTCGTAACACGCAATTAATAACAATCTGAATCATTATCGAGTATGAAGGAAATTGGCTAATCCAATACTTTTCATGTTAGAAAAATGTGTCTTCTCAACAACGCAATTAACGCAATGAATTTAGTTAAACTGTCAAAATAAAAGCGATTACTATTGATAGTGTGTTACGCAATACCACGCAGGCTTGGTAAATATTTTTTGTAATAATCTGAAGAAGATACATTCGTCTTGACATTATTGTCTACACTTCCGTGGTAACATATTCGTTTTTAGAACAAGATGTTAAATAATAAAAACACCCACTGTTCCCAAATTACCATCTCACATGGTTATAATTATAACATGTCAACAATCAGATACACGTTGTCTCATTGTAAGGCAAAGACAAGCCAATATGCTCAACATGGGAAAACTCATTTGAGAATTCTCGAGGGTTTCAAAAACATACAATTAACGACCTAGCAAGTCGTAAGAAGCTCGCATTGCAAACAAGTAACAATATATAACAAGCTTACCGGCACCGAAGTATTTTCACTTAGTATCATACTATTTCTATCGTTGACATAAGGTCGTAAATGCAACGACACAACTGATGGGATTCCGAGCACTATCGTAAAGTAACTAGAAATAGGGCAGTTCTGAAATATACGGGAATAAAGGAGTTTAAAGTTTTCAATGAAACGTGATAATGGTTAGATAGGATGAAATGCGACTATAAGGGTTTCCGAAGTTTTATGTAATTTATACGACAATTCCAGGTAGACAATGTATTTTAAAGAATAAAAACCGGTATTTTTATCACTGTAAAGGCTGAATTAAAATGTAATACAGCAAGCCTGTTCTAAGACATCAATGAACTGAAGCATGAAAATGGACATGAATGAAGCATTATTAAAGTATTGTATTTCCCCCTCAGAACTCTGGTCCGGCGTTTGACCCACCGCTACCCTCTCGGGGCATGATAAATGATCCAAACTGACATAAAACAATATGAAAGTGATAAATGTTCTCGATAATTATTAAACCAGCTAACACATATACGCACAAACTGACCCTTGAATGTGTGTATGAAAACAAATCATTGACAAATACGTACATAAACTAGACGAGCACCCTGTTACCATAGGTCCAGTGCATGACTCTAAACCTGAAAAAATGTTGTACATAATCCATATACATAAAACAAACTATACAACAGTTACAATTATGCTCGGGTGTATTTAAAACTAGCTTATTGAAAAGAAATGTGATTTGGTGCCGTCAAACACTCCAACCCCTTGATCTCAGCGGCCGCCCGCTACACTCCCTTCCGCATTAGCAGTATTCGCCGACCAAGGCATACTTTAATCACCCCCGACGACGCCACCACCCTCCTCCAGGAGAGTAGTAAGACCACCAGCACCCTAATTAAGCCCAAAACCCGATCGCCGTCCTACCGCCCTCGCCGACGAGGCCCGCCGCGACGCCCAAATCCACGCCCCTCCCGACCCTTGCTCGAGCCAGCCCGCGTCGCTGAGCCTGTAGCTTTAAATTCGTCCCAAAATAACATCAATCCTGATCCAGCTAGTCATTTGCTGCCCTCTTCCAGCGACGCCCTAAGCCGAGGTTCGTACCCCACAGGGGGTGCCCTTAGCGCGTAGTCGCTTAGTTTTTAGTTAGCATTTAAGTTTAAGTCCTGGCTGGAGGCTTTAATTTATTAGGGCAACCACAGGCAAGTCCGCATAAGCAGACGACAACCCAATAGAACACCTGCGAGATGCCAAACAAAAAAAAACAAAAAAAGAAATGTGATTTGTATGACTCCTGTAATCTTTAATAAAATACCTGACGAAATTAAAAGCTTACGATTGCAAAAAAATAAAAAACTACTGACAGAATTACTTGCAGATGTTATCATTCCGTGCATGATTTATTAAATTTTATTTTTTGTAATATGTTTATTATCCTCTACTTTATGTTACATTTGCATGCTACATTAATGCAGAATGTACATGGAACCTAGTATTAATGTATCAACTTATTTTTATGTATCTACATTCTAAGCAAAGATCTATTCTATTTTTATAGATGACCCCGCAAACGTTGTTTTGCCTATTTTTTTTTTGTTGGGAAAAACAGTTATTGGCCGATCCTCAGAGCTATGCGTCAGAGATATGCGTACAAAATTTTATAGAAATGGGTCAGCCGATTCGGAGGAGTTTGGTAACAAACATTGCGACACCGACACGAGAATTTTAGATATATAAGATATATTGTATTTTATTTAATTACTCCATTTATAACTCAACACTGGCTGGACCGATTTTATTGATCTTTGATTTGTTGGATTTTTCTCTGCCCCGATAACAGACTAACTATTAAAACATGGGATTAAAAATAAAAAATAAAATGATAAAAATCTTAAAATGTTGTAAACCGCATCAAAGTTGTATGCGTACGTAGACATGAAAAATTACTTTAATTTATAATATGTATAATTAGATACTCACAATAGTATTCGATAATGCAAGGTTAAACTCAATACAAAGTTAACATCGACATTATTAAGTAGTTTGACGCTTCAATTAGCCGGCGGCAGCCTCAACTGGCAGTGTCAATATATCAAAGATTGCAACCAATATTTCGGAATTTGACGGCAAATCTAATTCGCATCTGAAGACGCCACTGACAGCTGGTAATGGTGTTCTCGCTCGTTAGCTCTCCCTTGCCGCGAACTCTATAAGTAATCCGATTTCATTGGTAGTTCCGACAAATTTGCGGTCCGTTGAATCTTTTCCGCACGCCCTGCAGTGGGCTAGCATGCTCCTAACCGACGATGGATTATCACCCGTCTCTCTCTCACGTAGAAGGAATGAAAAGGATGTAGCGTGGTGATTAAAGAGACCGTTTTCTGTTACGATATGTGTGTAAGTTCTTGGAGTCCGTCCAGCACAAACATGCTTTTGTTAATCTGCTTATGTAGCCGGACCGCGACTTGCGCGAACGGATTTAAAACATTTGATACCCAAAACAGATTTGGGACTAAGTGTGATTTCCGTAAATTGAATGAAGAGTGGACGCAGGTGGTTTATTCATGAGGGGTTCCGTTTGTGTACCACGTTACATAAATTGGTAATTAAAAAAAAAAAAAAAGAAGAAAGAAAAAAAAAAAAGAAAAATTGACATTAATTGTGTAGCTCAGAACTTAAGGAGCTCAACGACTCGACGAACAACACCAAAGAAAGGTCATTTGGGTAGGCCGCATTAAGTACTGAAACTGCCAGATTATCATAAAAAAAACTAAGATGTACAAAATATAACATAACATGTTATGTGATGTAGTTGTTCTTTCGGAGTGCTGGTTGAGTAAAGTTTATGACATCCGTGTTTTGGACGGCTTTGCCTCAGCAAAGTCTACATAACAGCAAAGTTACCAAAACGACGGTGTTTTATTCTTTGTGCGTTTCGAGTCAAAGTATAAGATTACTGAACCGATATTTCGGGATGCTAACTGTCTTATTCTAAGGATAGACCCAGATGTTGCGATTGTGGCAATATATCGATCACCTTTAGTCAGAAATATTAAACGTTTCGTTAGCTCCTTAAATGACACACCGATTTCCCTTTCATAGGTGAGAACAGTAGTGGTGATTGGTGATTTAAACATTAATATAAACATAATTCGTCCAGGAAATTGTGATTCATACTCTGAAGAGTATTTAAATATAATGGCATTTCATGCGCTTCTGCCAGGCCACCTCTTGCCAACACGTATTGACAACTGTCTGGACCACGTCTTTCTTAAATCAGAAAAGTGTTCGACGGCGCTGGTTCTAAACTCATTCTTTACTGACCATGCACCTGTTTTGTTTTGCCTTGAATAAATCTCTTTTGTTGAGAAACCTAAAAGCAGATCCGCCAGATCCGCCAGATTAATCTTCCGGGTGTCATTAAACAGTTAGAAAACTCGAATTTCTCTAGCATTCTGGATAGCAAAGACCCCAATCAAAGTGCGGAGCTACTCATCACCATTTTATCAGACTTAGTAAGCGAACACAGCAAATTCTGTTTTCAATAAAAAAAGTCAGTAACGCACATAAAGAGAATTATTAAGCCATGGATCACTCCTGGTATATTGAGATGCGTACGTAATCGTGACAAACTAAACTTGAAGTCAATGCAGGATCCTGAAAATCTTGTTGACAAACTAAACTAACCTTCAAGGTATCGAAATTATTGCAATAACTTACTAAAGACGATTAGGTGCAAATATGAGCAGAATGAGATCCAAAAGGCCAGTTTAAATACCAAAGCAACTTGGGATATCATAAAGTCCATAAGTTATAAAAATACCACACCCACAAGTAAATCGGGGGATCTCCTTAATATCTGCAGCGATCCTGATGTCTCTATCAACGCTATAAACAATTACTTTGCTAATGTTGGAGGTAATCTTACTCAGATGATACAGTTGGCTCAACATATTCACCGGTCGAACTTTGATTTTAATTCTATTACTAAACCGCAAGGAAGGCAAATCAACAGAGGATGCTGTGCTTGAGCTATCAAATCACATCAATAAGAATCTCGATACCAAGACTAAAACTATAGGTAAATTCTTGGATTTGGCCAAGGCTTCTACTCCCATCCTCTTACACGGACTGGAGGCACTAGGTATAAGAGATGCGCTCTAAGCATCTTTTGCGACTACCTCACTGATCGAAGTCAGCGAGTTAAAGTAGAGAATTACATCAGCGACGATGAGCATTTATCTTTCGGAGTCCCGCAGGGCAGTGTCCTAGATCCTACTCTATTTCTTGTATAAGTGAACAGGCTATGCCAACTCACTCTACCGGACTGCAAGATCCTTATTTACACACCTGTAATTGCCCTCCTATTCAAAGAATATCTTGCTTGAAGTATCTAGGAGTACACATTGATTGCACACTGAGTTGGAATAAACATGTAGACGTAGCAGTATCTCGTGTACGAAAGCTTATGTTTCCAATGAAAAAGCCCAGACACGTAGTTGCTTTCCCTCTATTGAAAACTATTTATTTTGCTTAAGCTCAGTCAGTTCTAACATATTGCATCTCAGTTTGGGGTGTCACTTTTAAGACCCTTATACTTCGCCTTGAGAGGGCACAGAGGGCCGTTCTAAAGGTGATACTTCACAAACCATATCGCTACTCCACCACCCAGTTTTATGAGGACATGTCTGTACTCACTTGGAGGCAACTCTGTGCTCTCAATATAATCCTACGTAAGCATTCCTCCCTTAATTATGACCCAAAATTGATTATAAATTAACGATGTAAAGACCTGGTTTGTCCTTCTGTTAGAATCAAAACTGCCCTGGCAAGTAGAAACTATTTGAGTCTGAGTGGGTTATAGTGTTATTATGTTATAATGGAGTTATAATGTAATAAACAAAACATGTAACATTTATCCCCTTCCAAAATACAAGTGTAAGTCTTTAGTAAAACAATACCTTCAGGGTGTTACATACGACGACACTGAAAGACTGTTCGCCAGGAAATCATAAATCATAAGCGCTTAACACACACTCGCACGCGCACACACACCCACACAAACACCTACTCACTTACATATTCACGTATTTCCTTGCATGACTTAAAATTTTAAATTAATTAAATAAATAATTTTCAATCTTTTAATAACAATCAAATTAATTTTTTTTCTATAACTAAACATAAATGACTGTAACTTAATTTGTACCAGAACTATATGCGGCTAGTAGTTTTGAAGTTATCAACAATATCTGTTTTAGCCATTTTGTTGTTTTGATTTTGAATATTATTCCTTTGCCCGCAATTATCAGAATCTAGTAAATTGATCATTTATTTGTGGCTTGATACAATATCTGTATAAATATTATCTAGGCATGTGGAACTAGTAGGGGTTATTCTTGTGGGTTCCAAACATAGATTTTTTGTATTGTAGGACTGAAATAAACGTATTATTTTAGTATAAGTACATGAGTTTTCCAATAAATTAACATTACAATAACCGCAAAATGATAATGTACACACTTAATACAATTAACTGCTCCAATTCTATACAAGCTATTTCAACAGTCCGATCAACAGATAGGCTCACAATATCCTTACGGCCTTTGAATATAAGCTGGTTATTTACCCAAATTAATGAGCCCCAAATATAGCATTTACTCTGGTGAATAAACTACCAACCTGATGATTTTTAAAATTGAACATGAACTGGTGGTTTTTAAGCCAATGTTCTGTTATACAAAGAATATCAATACTATTATAATTCATAAATAATTCTACTTCTAAATCTTTGTTCATTTATCCTTGAATATTTTGAAGCACCAGGTTGATACTATTAAACTGATTTTAAACTATAATAATATTTTTTTTTTGCAATTTTGTATATTATTGCCAGAGTCTTTTGCCGTCTATTGCCTTAATTTGCAATTTACATTATTATAAATGTCAAAAAGAATACCAAATGGAATGGATTAGTTAGTGTGACTATTGTTTAGTAGGTTTAGTTGCTTTTTCAATGACTACACAGTTGAGCTCCCAAATCTATCATGATTTATGACCACATCAGCGATGTCAATTAGGGATGTACTGCATTCTTTATGATTGTTCTCAATCCAAAGTTTGCTAAAAATATTTAATTTCATAAAAGTTTGTGTTGAGCTCCATTCCAGTTATTTGCAGCTGCAGTCAGCATGTTTCAATATATTGGTCAACAGAAAATAAATAAAACCGTTAGTTGGTATAACACAATGAAACTGGGTTGTACTCGTATGAGCTGTGTTATAGAGAATCGGGCTTCAATAAACGTTTTTAATCTACTTCGTTTGAGAAATTGTTAATTGATGTGCCTATTTCAAACAAAAAATAATAGTTCAGGATAGAGTTAATGAAAGTTTTAAATGCGCTATTCCATTTTTTTGTGTTCATGTTAAATGTTTGTATTCTGAAAGCACTATTCGATATATTTTGTAAAAGCGAAACAAACAATTAGTAATCTGTACCTATACTTATTATAAACTAACTGTTCATGCCCGGCGTCGCCCGGGGTGGATTTCATACAAAAATACCGTAAAAATTGCCGACATTATGTTTTATACAAACCTTGTCCTGACAATTACAAAAATATTTAGCCAAATACTCGGTGCAGCCACTTTGAGGTTATGCGCGGTCAAACATTTTTGGTATTTGATTTATATTTACATATAGATTGTAGTCGCTTTCGTGTTTGTCAACACATAGTGTTTATGTTATCACATTATTTAATCTACTTTTACGCAGCGCATATTTGCCAACGCTTCAATACTTATATTTCACTGCATTTTGAAAATTATAACCAGAACACCTCTAATTAACAGATTTAAACATTCGTCACTACCAACAATGTTCAATTAGGTAATACTCGTAGTCGTAACGAATTGCATGTATCTCACAGAAATCGAAATAATTTAATAAATTTTCTGTGGTCTACCTACAAACTTTTATTATTTATTTCAACAAGATGAACGACACAAGTATCGAATAATTATTGAACCACTTCAAATATTATAAATAACAAATTAAAACTGCAAATAGACATTAATTGAAAATAACATCAAGCTTAATCCGCAGTCGCAGGTGAGATTAGAACTGAGGGCTCGCCATATTCGCTCCAACCCTAACACGGTAACGACTTAGCTAGGATTCCATATGTTTAGTTAGTTGAAATTATGAACTACTATCCATTACAGACAAAGTGAGTGTGAATAATTGCGTGTCTATAATTCTAGAAACAACTTATAGAAGAAGGTCGTAAGTGAAACCGATGCGTCAATCTATTACTTTGTGAGATTGATAAGGGATTTATGAGCGCAACTGTCTCATAATTTTATTTTAAACTTACGTTTTAATAAAGAAATGTCACTGGTTTGTCAAGTCGTGAAAACAGAGTGAAGCAGAGCGGTCGCTAGTATCAATTTAAAATAACAAAATGTTACATTAAATAAAATGAAAACGACACCGTGACTTTACAAAAGTTTCATTCGATGAGTAAAAACGGAATCCAAACCAGATACGCCAATTTTCTGTACCATACCTTACCTATATATTTATAAACCACATCTTTCCAACATAGATACTAATTTCTAGAATGGTTAATATATCTGAGTACTCAATCAGGCACGTGGAAATTGAAGGATTATGTCAATGGTGCGTGAAACTCAGAGATTAACCTATTCGCACGAGTGACTGAATTATAACATAACCTTGTGTACTAGAAGCTAGTAATTTTATCTGATGATCTATAAAAATAATTACCTTCTGTTTTGATACCTTATTATCTCTAGGTGTACCTGAAATTATAATAATACCTTTGAATAATACCAACTGGCTTTTCCAGTAAAAGTCGTGGAAAAGTAAGTAAAGTAAAGTAAAGTAAAGTATTTATTTATTTCTAGATTTTTTACAAAAAAATTTTACACATTAAATATAGGCTAGTTATGAATACAAATGAGTTAAGCATCTGTAGCCGAACTAGGCAAAACCTGTATTTCGGCTATCAGCGCAAATCCCCTCAGATAATATTACACTAATAATAGCCATTAACAATATTTTTTACAAGGTATGTAACAGTTAGTGTTATTTTACACATAGGTTTTATAAATTTTTAATGCTATTATAATATGTAGAGTATGAATGCGTGACCTCTCATTGTGTGGGATGAAGTGTGAGTGTATGAATTGAGAGAGGGTGTGTGGGAGGTGTGTGAAAGTGTGTGTAGTCCATGAGAAGTTTAGTATTTGGAAATATGTGTGTTTGATCTGTGTGAAGTATCAATCCAACAGTTTAATGCTAACGTGTTATATGCATCAGAAGTTCAGTCTCTTCATAATTTAGCTTTCGTAGATATTCAGACACCTTTTTTTTTGCATTGAATTTTTGTAAGTGGGTATATATTTAACGCCCTGTTCAATCTATTGTAAAGAAAGGGCCCAATGAAGTTCACGAAGCGTTGGCTAAATTTACTTCTAAAGAGAGTAATTCGGCCACAAACCAAGTCAGCTCTTCGTTTTTGGTGGATTCGTGCATCATATACCTGCTTGCTATGCTGTAGAAGAGTGACACTTATTATAAATAACTGTCTAACAGTCATGACTCCACAAAGCTGATACAGTGTAGCAGTAGGAAAATAAAGCGGCTTAGTAGAGTAAGCATTATAAACTGCAGTGTTTTTTCAAGTAAATTGTTTGTAACAATTAACTGTCAAAAGGCATCAGCATTATTATTACCATGATAAAAAGGCTATCAAGTTTATAGTTTAACAATATAATCAAGTGATAATGTCGTGTGCACATTACTTTACATAGCTTCGGAAATCTTTAAAAAGTTACATGTCTTAGAACAAATATTATCACAAAAATAATACTATAGTAATAACTAATAGTGGCAAAAATCGGTTATTGCCCTTTTTCTAATATTTCGCTGTAGAAACCCAAATTATAAACTAAATATGGTTTTTCGTTAAAGCATTTTGTAGACCACGTTAGATATTGATTCAGGACGTTAACGGACTTTATTTATGTTTTGTGTGTGGAAAAAACTGAACCCTTCTAGGATCACTTCATTGTCCGTCTGTCAAGACTCTTTTTTGTCAGGAACGCGTGGAGGCATCAAGTTGAAATTAAAATCAAGTACTGCAGGGCTGTAAGCCCTTGCAGCTGTGAAAAAAATTTACTTCTGAGTTAACGCAATCAAAAGATGCGGCCGTTAATGCTGCAAATTGCCGAATATTTTAACACTCGCAAGAGAATCAGAACCTATATGGTACTTTCCTTTGATACAAATCATGAAATTTGGCAAAATATTTGGCATGAAGCGTGGTCAAGAAGTCGGAAAATCGTTAATTTGTACTTTTAACACTTTTGTTTGCGACCATAAACTTACATTTGCGGTTACGTATATCGATATAAGGGAGAACACGTTTTTCAACTACAATTTTAAGTTTGTTTGTGCGATCAATTTAATCCAACTATGGCGCGGTCGGTTATTTAAATCGTAGAAAATGTAGGTGGGTCAATGACCGCTATTGTCATGCTAAAACGCGACAACCATAGTAGTTCTAAACCCAACCTTTTCACAGTTTTGCTAATCCTTTTATTCACAGCAACACACGAATGACACAGTGAGAGATGACAAAAGGTTGCATATTAATGTTTAACATTATAAGGTTCATAAACACAAGGGTTATAGTCGACACGGAACCATCAGCTTCCCAGTGAACTTTATCACGTAATAAACAAACCGACTCGAATGATGTCATACAAAAGTTTAAATGTGTAGTTAACTAGGTGTAAGTACTGATAATAATACTATGATGACAAACTCCAGTTGAGCTCGAAAATAGTACGCAAATTCCGATAAAATGTATGTTAGAGTTTTAACGGCTCTACTCGGCCGTAAAATCTTTTACATTAGAATTTTTATCGTGAAACTAACACGAGCCCAAGGAGGTATGAGGAATATGGTGCAAAGTTCACTCATCCTCTATGGGAAAGGGAGGATCCTCCGACCAGACGGGTGCTGTGTCTGGTGGGCAACGGCTCGACCTTGGATGTCGGGACGTTGTATAAATGCCAGTTGCGCAGCAAACTCTGCTTGCGCCATGCAGGATTTTGCGTGACCTCAGTGTGATACGTCGTTTGCATGGGGCGGTGGAGATGCCACCTCAGAAGGCGTCCTTGAAATAACTGAAAGCCTCAAGAGAGTTAATTATACTCATCTACTCGTCATTTGCTTTAAAACACCCTGAAATAGCGAAAAAAACATCATCATTTGGTCGAGTTAAAGCTAGCGACATCGACGCACGGCGGAACGACGGTAACAAGACATACCTTCCAAAGCCCAAAGACCAACTACGGAGCATCAAAGGGCATTTCTCTCTGCAGTATTGAAGAGCGCCACGTTCCCAGGGAACGTCAAGCCCCCATTCGTATTCTGGGGGGGCAACAAATGTCCTCCGAGCCGAGGAGGCTCGTCGAGTGATGCGCCGTCAGCATCTGAGGCTGTATCTGGCGCGAAGGGCTCATTTAAGAGCTCGGAGTGCGTAGTGGTGGCGGCTGCTGGGAAGAAAAAAAGGTTCTTCCTGAAGCGGCCCAAACCGAGGTATGGCCAGGGGTCACACTCGGATGGCGGGATGGCCTCGGCCCGAAAAATCGGTCGACGAGGTGGGTTCCGAGGAGGGGTGAGGGGCGGAGGGCTGACCACCCAGAAGGACAAGGAGCCAAGCTAAGCCAGTCCGACCGAGCCAGCCCAGCGAGCTGAGAGGCTCGCCACGGAGGGGCGCCACCCTGAAGTGGCTGGCCGTAGTTTGGCCCTGTCGGAGTCTTCAGGTGATAGGCCGGATGCCTCTGGCGACTCAAAGCCAGAGCAAGTGGCCAGGTTTGCGGAGGTCGTGGTTGCCGCGATCAAGGGTGTGGCCGTGAAGAGGACTCAGTCCTCTAAAGACAAGGCCATATCCGCAGCCACGGCCTCCATTATAGAGGCAGCAGAGGCCGTTCATTACGGGCCTCTGCCAGACGGCATGTCCGAGATGCGGGCGGTGGTCGCCCGCTTGACAGCCGCCATGGAGCGTCTATGAAAGGAGAATGTGGAGGCAGATCTAGCCAAAAGCCGACGAGCGGTCCCCAGGCAGTTGCCACTAATAAGGCCGCAGTATGGGCAAGGCCAGCCTGTGTCTGCCGAGGACCGGGTTCTGACCCTGATGCAGCAGGAGCTGGCTGCCTTTCAGAGTCGGTTTTCCGCTATGGAGGCCATTGCCTTGCGCCCCCCGCTAGCAGCGAGCCAGCCGTCCTCGGGCCAGCGAAAGGCGGCCTCGTATGCCGCCATCTCGGCCAAACCAGGGTACTCGGGGCAGACCAAAAGTGGGGCCGTGGCGGTCCCACCCTTGGCGAAATCGGCCTCGCCCCAGACCAAGAAGGGTGGGGTGGCTGCACAGACGGCGACGGCCCCAGCCCTGACGGCGAGACGGCCGCCCCCGCTTTCAAAACCTCCTCCAACCGACGCCGAATTGCAAATAGTCGGAGAGAAGGGGACGGTGGATAAGACAGCAAGAGCTACCAGAAGAAGGCAGAGGCGGCAGCGGCGCAAGGAACGAAGCGTTGTGATCTCACTACAGCCGGAAGCGGAAAAGAAGGGCATGATCTACCGCGAGGTGCTCGGCAAGGCGAGGACGGCGGTGAACCTCCAGGAGCTCGGCGTCACCAATGGCCTCCGGTTAAGGGTCACTCTAACTGGGGCCCTGAAATGCGTATCCTGGGCCTGGACGAATCCGCGACGGAGGAAAGTGGCTGCCGTCATTAGGACTGGGGGGTGCACAGCCGAGCAGGTTCGGGCAGGCACCATTCGTCCTGACTTCACGGGAATGCGACCCATTACGGTGAGCTGCCCCGTGAGGGCGGCCCAAAAAATTTCCGGTGAGGGCCGAAGGCTCCCGGTGGGCTGGGTTTACGTGCAGGTGAAGCTGCTGGAGCCCAGACCTCTGAGGTGCTTGCGCTGCCAGGTGGGCAACTACGTGGGAGTGCAATGCACCTCGAAGGTGGACCGCAGCGGTCTCTGCTTCCGTGGTGGCCAGCCCGGTCACAGGGCCGGCTCGTGCAATGCCGCGCCGCACTGCTTCTCCCCGAACCGAACTCTCGCCGAGTTCCACAACTCCCTGGCGGAGTTGAGAGTCGTCGTCGTCGGGTTCCGTTCCCTCCCCGTGCCCGTCCTCGGGGACTTCAATACCAAGAACGTGGCTTGGGGTTCCCGGTAAACGGATACGCGGGGCAGGATGGTGGAGGACTGGGCTCTGGAGACAGGCTTGGTCGTCCTAAACCGGAGTTCTGTCCTAACATGTGTGCTGATGCGGGGTGAAGCGGGGTTTAGATTGGGCAGGAGCCGCTCCACGAAGTTCCACCGGCTGTCGAGGACGAGTCCCAGTACTTCATCGTCGACACGACGTCGATGTAAACCACTCCTGCCGTTTCGAACTTACGACCTACAACTTGTATGTCTCGGCCGTTACCACAGGGCCATCACTGCTCTCGTCTTATTAAGTCATTGTATATGATTCTGAGTTAACAAAAAATAACACTGTTTTTATTTATTAGGTTCTATGCTAGTTTGTGGGTCGGAAAATAAAATGATGGATTTATATACAGCATAAAAATGCTTACACATTGCTTCCACTACGGGCCATTCAATTAATCAAACATTTATCAGTAGAAATCGAATATAGGTTCTTTAATTTTATGTCAGGGTAAATGAACTCATTTAAAGCCAATTAACAGTATATCAAACAATTTTAATTTACCACTCCCAGATTGGACCATCGACGTCCATCATTATGAATTCGTGAGCGGCACCCCTCAAATTAGGTCTGCGAGACACTCTGTTACGTTCACGTGACCAAATGTTTTAAGCTCAGTAGGACACGCGATAGAAATAACAATTCATGCCTACAGTTTACACATAAAACTAATAGAGATATATTTTTTCTGTTTTATTATCACAAACATAATTAATTGTCTGCTGGATTTCCTTGTACACCTATTAGTTGATGAATTCCGCAAATAAACGATGAAAAATTACTCAACAGTTTGATTTATTTTTAGAAAAACCAAGCGTAGCAAACTGCTACGTTTGCCTACGGGTCTACGGCTACAAAGCAACCAGCTGCTACGAAATTTTACGATTGTCATCGGAACGAAAATAGAACCTTTTATTTCGATTTAATGTATTCATTTACCTCTCATCATCATTTGAACCTTATACGTCATTCGGGAGCCGGGAGCCCGAACGTTACTGAAAACTAAATCTCCAAATTATTTCAGTATTACGCTAGCTTACCTTCTTCATGGGTCCATATGAGGGTTAAGCCGACGTAGCTAAAGGAGCATTTTAGTCTTTTCGGTGTCGGGTACGTTGAGATGACTCAAAGGGACTGTCCGTCGTTTAAGGGACATCTGGCGACATTAGTTATGCCCTAAACGGGCCCTCGCGTGATCCCCGACGCTTCAATTAACAAAATGGATAATCGTGACGCAACAAGGCGACAAAATTATATTTTGTGATTTATTAACGACAGCACCATGAATGTGGACTGCCTAAATTAGATTTGCATGATTGCCGACCTTAATAGTGCAGTTACAAAGCGGCTGTTTTATTTGCTTCAGATGATGCACTCCAATACCTTCGTCTGACCACCATCACATAATGGGACTTTTTCACATCAAAGTTATACTCGAGAAAACAACAATCTAAAAACCGAACAACTTACAGCAATTGAAGTACATGCAATTTTAAAAGTACTTTATAAGATAGCACAAACTCTCTGGTAGTTCAAAGGAAACTAATACTAAACATGTGACTGCGTCATAGTTTGTAATATCTTAAGCAAGTCGACACAAAGTCTAAACTCAGTCAAAAACAGTATTATATCTCATGCTCCTCTTTACTTGCTAACTTGGAAGCGTTCTCGAACAACCACTATAATCCAATTACACCGTGCCTCGAGGCTTTCGTTCTAAGTCCTGTAAAGTCATCACAAACTAACACAACTCACAAAGGACTGCGAAAATAAATAAACAAGCCAAAATGTTACCGCTTTAGCTGTCGAAAGCAGCCGCTTGCACAGTGCACGACAAGGGACGATGAAAAGTACCGTGGTCGCATTGCAAATTAGCGCATTCGACCACTCAGCCCGAAAGCCGCCTGTCCGTCCGCTTGCCACACCATTTGCTCGCCAACAATTTCGCAGTATGCACATCAGCTTTACTAAAATTCGTTCATTAATCGGCTCTGCATTGTAAAAGCACGCTGATCGGTTATAAAGCCCCACATTTTGAATTCCGCGTTCTATTTCCGTTTCGGACTTCCTTATACGAATAACATGTGCGACAATCACCGATACTGACTTTACGTGTATAATAGCAACAAATCATGTTTGCACTCACAACGTTCACCCTGCCCTGCACAAATTTAATTAACTATGCCTGGCTTTCATTAGGTTTAGTGTACGGTAATAGATTTAACGCTTAATTAAGTGACACCTCTTTACGGGACAAACAAATGTTTGGTCTGAGTTACTTGGCGGCCCTGAGGCTCTTTATAGAACTGTTGAACCTCTAAACAGTGTAATGTAACGATGGGGCTCTCAAAGCTCATCTTTAACTTAAAGCCTCTGACGTCTGCCACTGACAAGTTCAAAGTTGAATTAAATTTATCTCTACAAATAGCACTCGAGTAAATACAACAAGAAGAATGAACGGAAATTATGTTTTAACGTCAAATTTTTGTTGCGATATTGGACAGTTATTATCAAGAAGACAATTTGGGCAATATGAGTCATGTAGAATATGACAAAAAGATTACACCTACCTATCAGTTCATTATAAAATAGGTAGACACGTATATTTCTTTCTGGAACTTTTAATCAAAGCATGATGTTGGTTAAGGTACTATAGAAACATCAGTGACTTTTCTATGCGCGTATAAATAAATTCATCTATGAAATTTTTGTAATAAAATAAAGAATTCAAAAGAATAAATCTCATACACTTTCCCTATCAGCCATTTGCAAATCTTACAAGATCCTTCAAAATTGCATTGAAGATGCAAACGGTAAGTACGTTGTAAAACATAAATCCGCAAGGGACAACAGTGAGCTGCAATAGACGATCGCATTTTCTTCGCATCATACCGATATGGCCCGGTTTATACAGCCAGACAACATTTTCATTTGCTCCCCTATCCTATACACTATTGCATTCTTCACGAATACCGTTTCTTTGACATATATCGAGGTTGCGACCCACAAAAATAAGAAACGACAAATAAAATACAATCACAGTAAGTGCACTTTTAAAGCTGTGCGGTCGCTTAAGTCGGAAGATCTCTTATAAATGCTTCTAAGATTTTTCACTTGAAATACCTCTACCCTTTCTTTTCAGATTGCTAGCGTCATATAGCAAATGTGAGTGTATCATTCATTCATACTTTTTCATCCATACGGTAGTAGGTAAAGCGCCGTTTCCTGATGACTCAGACAATTCATATAATTCTATTTTTGGGACTTTTGTGGTTCAACTCTATTTGTCATAAAATTATTTTATGGTTATAAATGTGGATGCATCGTGAGTAAATAATGGTACCTCATAAAATGATGAATTGCTTGTCTTGTCATCTAAATCACTTATAGCAATAAATATATATCGCGATAAGTTAAGAAGAAATTTCATAATACCAACGGCTTTTACAAATTACGGCTAAGGACTAGACGCAGAATCCATTCCAGAAATAAGTTTGTCACAGCAATCCAAAAAATCAAATTTCACAGAAAAAATGGTGCCTATAAATAACTTGTCGATTCTATCTGGCAGCGGGTTCGGAAAAGATCTGATATTCGAATATATCGCTAATGCGAGCTTTCCATCTCACGGTTGGACGAACGATGCATATTTGATTTGTTTCCAATTTACACTGTGCGTATAACGTCGGAGTGTGCCACAAAAAATATTGGTCGGATCATGTACTAAATGCATTTCATATCGGTTCGGTTATCGTAGTGACGTCTATAGAGAACGCATTAATTATTTATCAATGTGATTGAAAGCTCAACAGTGAATTATTACAGTTTCATTTGTTTATATTGTTATAACTTTTCCGCTGCATTACGTTTCCTGACGGCAATATTTTTGATCTGACAACTTTGTTGATATCAATTCCTATCATAAATTTATATTGGAAGGTATGCGTATGTTTGTAGTTTTCATTTGTACACTACGAACATGTTTTATTAATGGACAATGAATGCCGTTCGTTAAATAAAAACTCTGGCATCGGAGTTTACAACTATGCGTTTTGTTTTGTCCAATGAATAATGTTTATTGAAACTGTATGAAACTTTCAGTGTTTATTACATTATTTAAGCACAAAACTAACTAACATTTTCAAACTAACTTCAACATTTAACTCAAGTCCATAACACAACTTTTCACAAGGTTCAGCAACACTTCAAAATGGAACCGAAAATAGTCCTTGCAAATTTAAGCACAAGCAAACGTTCATGATGAAACTTAATGTCTGCATAGGCGGTGCTAACGGCTGAAACAGTTTCGTTCCACCGTATATACACGTATAATGTATGTACATGTAAACGGGAAATGGGAGAGATGCCGACGAAATAGCCTCACGATCCGTTTTGGTCGTGAATGCAAATTAATCTCTCTAGCCGCTCGCCAATCGCCTGTACTGTCTTCTGACTCTGAATACCAAATACTACTACTATACAGCTACTAATTCGTAGTGAGACGCTCTAAGAATATTGACATTGGACGGTTTTGAATGCAAATGTTATGAAGCTGGATTTGTCCGTATTTGCGAAAATTTGGTGGAAATATTTTAAAGCTGTTTTAAAATAAATGTCGAAATACTTGCTTGCTATATGTATACTAAAGAGTGCCATCACATCGTTTTGTTTAAACTATTCTATTAACAGCTAGAAGTCACAAAATATTTTTAAAGAGTACGACCCACAAACCAAGTCACTGCGGCAAAATAGTGGCGTCAAAATATTCGACTGCAAGTAACAATCGATTTGATCATAAATGGATTATACGATTTAAAAAAAACTTGCCCTAAGTAGTGAATAAAGATAGGACCTTCGAAAGTAAATTTTAAGACAATAAAACCGACATAAAATAAGTTACGAAAGCGCAAGTCTGACGAACGAAGCAAATTCATAAATATTAGGTTAGTCAAAAAAACACTTCTTAGTTGGTTACGCAATTTTGTAAACTCATAATAGATTTCAACGTGGCTGTACTCGTAAAACTATTATAATTAGGTTTTCTTAAGCAAACAAAGGGTTTGGCGAAGTTCATAAGAAACTTGTTTTGTAGCATTCTTGATATAAAGTCTGTAGGGGCTTGCGACGTGCATACTTACCTTAACGTGTTTTGCTTGCTTTCATATGACAAGAGCAAGAGTGTTTTGTGTTTTATTTCGCTTCGGATACATGTTAGTTATCTATTTGTACCACTGCATTATAATATAAATAGGTATTTAAATTAGTAAATTGTTCTTAATATTTACTAGGTAGGTGATGATTTGATCACGCCAGTTAAATGACAAACTTAACTTTCAGCCACTCTAGAAGCTCGAGCCAAAAGCGTGTAAAATGATGCTTTAGTTACAAAAAAATCACTTGTTTTTATCTTTTATAACATATTCTGACAGAAAACCAGTACTTTTCCCTCGAAATCTTCCACAAACGTAGTCTGATATCTGTAATTGCAGCAGAACTATTATACTGGGCACTTATTCTCGCATATCTAGGCGACAGATCGAGACGTTTCACGGAGCGAATGTGTTTGCTGTGTCAAGATCGTCGTCGCTTACGAATATGCAGTCACTTACTCCCTGCACGTTCATTTATACCGGTAACGATGTACTTAGAGGCTAAATTATATGCAGATAGGTAACTTACAGGAAGGTAAATTATGTGAAGTAAATCTTGAACAGTAAAACCCATATTTTGTTTCGAATTTATTTTGAAAGATGAAAATTGTTTGTGGGTTTTAGATAGGTGAATATAATTTTTTTGCACTGCCCATATTTACGGGGAGTACAAGCTTGATTGTATGTATGTTATTGAAAAAAAAGACCAGGGGTTTTTCCTGAAAATAGATTTCAGATTTATTACATGTTTAAACTTGCAGAATATTTTTATACAACGCAAATAACATCAGCACGCCTGTATTCCTTGAATATTTAACATAACAATCTATTAGAAAAATGTTTTTAGACAACATAATTAACCTCATAAATGAAACATCATTTATATTTGTGCATTCCTACGGTTACATAGATACCTACATTTTTTTGTTTTAAATTCAAGGAGGTTCTTGCTGAATCTTTTCTGTAATTTTCATTAGCAAAATTGGTCGGGCGCAAGACGTCTTTATATGAATAAAATTTACATCTGTTTTTTCTCCCTGACTTTAGTTTAGTTACTAAATAAAACTATCTCAATGTGAGGATAGTTAAATGTGGAAAAACATCTGGTGGACTTCAGTCTATTGCCGAGCATCTATTAAAAGAAGATTTTTTAGAGTTCAAAACGTGCAGGATTCCAAAAGCCTCTTTTTGTCTATTTCTTTTTGCCAAAGTCGTTTATGTATTCATTTATTGGTTATAAAGAATATCTCTATGGAAAATTCTGATAATTTTCCACACAGTCATGCACCGTCAAGTTCCATATTTCCGGTATCAACCATAACAATTTACCAAACACTATAAAACCATTCACTAGTAACTTGTTTTAAAGATATAATCAAACATAATATTTCTAGCGTTGCGATTCAGCGCGCTGTCAGTGGTGCTGCCAAACAATTTACGTGTATGAATGGGGGAGGTTATCCGAGAGATTTGTTGGCGAAACGGGGCGTCGCAGCCCTCGATGTTTCGCCTTTTCAGCTAAAGTGACGAAACATGTCTTGCGGCATACCAGCCACTGTTTACATTACCCTCACGTACGCTCTCCGCGACCGACGACGACGATATTTCAAAATAATGTGTGATTCCACGAATAAATTTATTGAGACGAGAGACAGCAAAGCCAATAGTTGTATTGACAACGAAGGCGCAGAGTTTGCCAGTTTATTCATGGTACGTTCTCTGTGACAGGTTTTGTAAAGTAAACAGAACCGCTTCAAGCTTTTTTTTATTTTTACTTTTTAGGGGTTTTGCACCCAAAAGGTGCCAACAGAACCCTATTACTAAGCCTCCGCTGTCTGTCCGTCCGTCTGTCTGTCAGCGGGCTGTATAACATGAACCGTAATAAATAGACAGTTGAAATTTTCACAGAATATGTATTTCTATTGTCGCTTTAACAACAAATAATAAAAATAAATTATAGTAAAAAAAATAAGTTGGGTCCCTATACAAGAAATGTGTTTAAAAATTCCGGACAAGTGCGAGTTAAACTCGCGTGGACAGAGTTCCGTACGATCATGTTAACCACCAAAAACATTTTATGTATAGTAAGTAGGTTGCCAAGACTAACATAAAGCTTTCACTGGTCAAAAGTTATCAGATGTAATGAAGATCCAAGTCCTTAATTAACTCTACCAATCTTACATCTTGGTAAAAATGTTTCTTTACATGAAATGTTTTTGGTAAATTTAACTTCTTTTAGGTGGGTTCTCTATTTTTATTTAATTTTTGCGGTGGGATTGTACTGATATTACACAGAATGTTAAAATCATAACCCTTACTCCTAGCATAGTCGGGTAAAGATGTATTACTTGCACGTCAGCAGTTACTTTCTTCATAGCCAACGAAAAAATACGTAGGAAAAAAAACACACTTTTATCATGCACAAAAAATTTAAAGTAATTAAATTGACTTGTATTAGTTCTTCTGATCCAATTATGTCATCAAAAAGCGTGAAGCACTCTGTTTAAATTAATTAAAAGTAAACACAACTAAAAAGGACTCCAAGCTTTATGTTTCAATCATTGGGTATAAAAGAAGAACTAATACAACTCAATTTAACAACTTTATTATTTTTTGTGTGATAAAAGCGTGTTTTTAAGTTTTTCTAAATCGACGATTTAGTTTTTAGTCTAGTATATTCTTCATTAAGTTGATAAGTCTAAAGTCATCACAAAATATGACTTGAGTGGTTTACTAGGAGCCACTGAAGAGTTCCACTATCCACCTCGTTGTTCCATCATCAGACTCTTGACGTCAAGTGCAATATATACTCATCAAAACGAATCATATGACTCCAAACTCGAGGGGTTTACCAGTAGCCACTGAAGAGTTCTACTATCCACCTCCTAGCTCCATCATCAGATTCTCGACACATAGTCATCAAAACTAATTATTTAGTTCTCTTGTTGCCACTAAAGAATTCTACTGTCCACCTCCTGGCTCCATCATCAGAACATCGTTGCCTAAGCCCAATGTATTGGAATCGTCAAAGCGAGGGGTCCACTAGTAGTCACTGAGGAGTTCCACTATTCACCTCCTGGCTTCATCATCAGACTAACTCCAAGATACCAAATTATAAATTTGTCATCCTAACTACAAATACAAACAAAGTTTCATTTTGATACGACAATTAGAAGTTAGTAAAAAGTGTTTTCTAAGATTTTATTACATTGTTAGTTACAAGGGAAGCTAAAAGCGTGTTAAAAAAAAGAGTTTCGTCTTTGTTGTTTATGTACATGCTAAACTGACTTTTACAACAAATTGAATTAGACACACCGGTTATTCGAAATGATGAGCGAGTGAGTGAGTCAGTCAGTGTGTAAAAGCTAGACATATGATACTTTGTGTGTTTAACAAGTCTGCTCACTACACTTTATCTTGAGAATTTGAGCTCTCTAGCATTATCCAGGCCGAAGATATGAAGGTGTGAAAATACGACCAAACGCTCCGGACTAGGCGACTGTACGTTTGTACGCACAATGTTGAAAGATTTGCCATGTTATTTTAATTCCACAGACTTCTTATAGGTTTTCCTATAATCTGTGAGTAATGAACTAATTTCTGTAATTTTGTTTTCAATTTTATAAAAAAAACCTTCTAAACCACTGAGCCTAAAGTTTCGGAGATAATTTTATATATTTTCTATAACTTCAAAGCAGTTTATTTTTAGATTATACAAAATATATGTTTGAGACCCTCACAACAAGCCCTTTCATTTTATACACGCGGTACTGTTTGCGAAACTTTTGTTTTTAATTTTTTGTTTTTTTCCCTAAAAAAGACCGTCGTATTGAAAATTACCCCATTTACCAGACCGTGTTTGGGTCACAGAAATTGATATGTGTACCAAATTTCAACTTAACCAGTCCCGTAGATTCCGTGCAAATTGGCTCTGACAGACGGACAGAGAGTGACCCTATAACGGTTGCGTTTGCATTAGGACGTACAGAACTCTAAAAATATGTAGTATTCAATATTGTACGGTGGTACCTCTGAACAGATAAAAGAGGGTGGTACGAAACCCTTCGTGTGCTTGTACGACTGACACACACTTGACCGATTTTTTATGCGACGACAACATTGACTACAAAATTCTAAAATTCTTTATGCATCTGCTCTGTAAATTTGTTTGTGTACAATTACTTTTAGCTTTAATTAAAGGCTCGCTTGTAACAGCACGAGGGAGCTAATCATTACCCAATGCGAGCAATTCTTGTTTGCATTTTTAGCTCGATCGGTGCTTGTTTATTTAAAGCGCGCTAAAAAAGTTCCGCTGGTACAGCGCTAAGATTACCACCCAACAATTTTGCTCTTAGACTACGCAGCGCTTCAACCAGAATCTCCGTTAAACATTAATTTTAATGAAAGGTAATTTATTCAATGAAATATCTTTGTTGGAATGGAATTGTAACGGATGAAAATTGGAATATTGATCGAGACGATGGAAATTGATTTTAATTTTCCATTTTTTATAGGCTTGCGTTTTGACGTATTCCTCACAATGTGTCAATGTTTTAAAATATAAAAGGAAGTTATTAGTAAACTTAGTTAGCAATTTGAATATGCAATTCCTAGAGCTGAATCGTTTTTATTTGCATTTCAATCTGGCTTTTAGCGCGTGTTCACAACACGTTCACGTCCATTGCGCATACTTTTTATTTTACGACAGTTTAAAATATTTCCACGAAGTAACATAAATGAGTTTTTCCAAGGAAATTCTAATACACGGATTAGGAGTATACGAATTTATAAGAACTTCACTTTAAAAAAAAAACTTGTATTCAACACAAACATGCGGCCGCCTCTGAAGATAGATTAACAAAAGTTATACTGTCACTTATACGAAATTCTAGGAAACTCTCACACAAGTTACTGAGTTGGCAAAAAGGTATGTGGGGCAAGTCTTACGCACAAGTTTTGCAGGCAAGTGTCGCACAATCTTGACATAGACAGGGGTTCTAGCGTTTCTAAGAAGAACATTTATTATGGCACACTGCGGACCTACTTTCTTTGTACTTAAGTAAGTGCACGCACAGTGTGAATTATTACATTAATTCTAGAAGATCACAACATTTAACCATGAGTCGCATCTAAGAAGGAAAGAAGAAAGAAAAAACGTTTATTTGCGGTAAACATGACGCAGTGATTGAACACAAACACCAAAAATAACAAGTTGGGGGAAAATATGCGTCACATCCACGCAAAACGGCCATCGCTCAGCTTAATGCTACGACCCTATCCGAGACAGAGCCCCAGCGCTGGTTTTCAGCGACAGCCGGCGTTGAATGACGTCGCCCGGTGCAGCAATCGCTAAGATTAAAACTAAAATACATACACATAAAAACTAGATAAGTGTTCAACAAAATAAGTACAACAAGCAATTTTTGTAAAATGGTAACATTTCGGGCATCGAATGCTCACGCGCCGTTAGCCTGACTGCGAAAGACTTGTTGAAACCTAGCTGTCATTAGCTTTTACCCGTATCTATGACTGTATTTACTTCTTTGTGTTATTTCAACAAACACACTCCACGTATCCGTATAAAAATTCTATCCAAATATTTAAGTTACTTCATCTTGATTAAGTACCCGTTTAAATATTTGTCAAAGTGTTTACAAATAATGTGAATCTTATTCGATTTTCACATGAAACTCAACATCAATTACTATAAAAAGTCGTCACAAATTAAGAACGTAGTACATAGTCCGTACATTCCTGCCACCTTGGTGAGCCTAAGATAATAACATCACGTATTATTAAGTACATGCTGTACCCGTGGAACAGTAAAACAAATTGCATGGATTACCTACTCAAGCCGGCTTCGTAATAAAAACTTTAATGTCATAAAGCTCTCTGATAAAAAGTTTAAGTAAACGAGAAAATGACTCAGCTTAGTATCTGAGCCGTTGTTTCTCCTAAGACTGGAGTGAGGCACTTTATGTTCAGTCAGAAATTAATTGTTATACAAATTGACACCCTAAGTCAATTTGCCTTGATAAAGTCATTTCATACAACTTTCAAAGAATGACAGTCGTGATTTGCAAATACGTACAAATAAGTCCGTAGTCAATTTGCTTAACAATGAATTTCTATGAATTTACAATAAGATGTGTTTCATGTAAATACGTTTATTTTTTAGTTCATGTTTCAGTCAGTTCAGTTGCTGTTCATTACCTATCTCCACAGGCCGTTAGGTTAGCTAAGAGGAGCTTAAAGTATCATTTGTATGTTTTCCGAAAAACATTCTCCCACGGCTCGTTTATTTAAGATAAAGGCTCGATAAAGACACGTGATACGAAAAGGTTTACGTCAGGCAAACTGCTCTAGATCGAAAACTTTGAATCACGAATCTATCAAAACTTTTCCCACTCCTTTTTATAAAACAGTCAAGAAATGACGTTTATCTAAAGCTAGCAAGTCCCGAGTGACGAATTGACAGATTAAATGCGAAGACAGAAATCGATGCTGTCTAATAGAAAACCAAAGTTTGGCCGGGTAAGCTTAGATTAGCGAAGGCTTTGTACGTTGGACGAAGTTAATGTCGCTAAAGACTTGGAGTTCCGAATGTTAGCCACTTGGTTAACACGATGGAGTATAAAGTGGAAAGTTACAGCTCGCGGCTTAAGCGTGTTAAGTGATGTTATTCGCTGTTTGACAGATGGGTGTTTCGTTAGTGTTAAATGATTTTATTACTATATGTAAGTTTGTACAAACACTTCAACACGTCAATGATATTTAATAAGTTTAAAAAAAACTGATATCATGTTCCATAGTTACAAAAACTTATATAAAGATTACAAAAATGGAGGTTAAAATGAAAATTAAAATTGCGATTAGATGACTGATTTAACAAAGGACGTCCAAAGCGGGGATGACATTCCACGCATTCTGCAGATCAGGGATAGCGTCTTTTTGATGAATGATGGCGTGAAAGTACGAAGCGTTAAGCAGACGTTAGTCATTATTTAATCGTTATCATTTTATGCATCGTTTTTTAAATAACCCACTTACACACTACAACTAGAACAAGCTTTTCTGTTAAAAGAACAACAAACTCAAGGTGTTGCCTAGAATTTTGTAGGATAAAAAACCTAATCAAAATAGGTTTTAGATCAGTTTCATCCGCATGCGGACACGAATTTTCGCACAAAAACCTTTTATATTGAAAAGTTCAAAATAAATATACACGTTGCTAATTCAGAGTCATTTCCAAGAATCCAAAGACGAAAATAATTTAACCACCCAAAAAATATTTTCCTTAAGGCCGTTTGATTTCCAACCCTAATGATAAAAATAGCACATAATTAAAAGTCTATTGTTATGTGCTATTGTATATGTTATGTGTATCATTTTGTGACAGTGCTGACAAATTTATTCGCCAGTGGGCGAATTAATTTAAACTTGTCAGCTCTGTCCATAAAACGATAAAAAAATCTAAAAACAGAAAACAAAGAATCCAACAATGCAGAAACAAAAGAAGAAAATTAACACTCCATGACGTTTTCAGCTTCGTTCCTTCAGTCCGAAATTTTCCGTTGCATTTTTATGTCCTCTGTCAACCACTTCGACTTGGCTACAAAGGTCCGATCACACGTAGGACCACAACCACATCACATCGCAGCTACAAAATGTGTGCAAGCAGCGGTTACGTGTGCATAGTGTCGCTACAGCTTCTTGCAATTGCGTTGAGGTAATTACAAAATCAAATTAAATGGTCGACGGAACGTTGTGTTTGTGATATGGCACGGTCTCGAGGATAGTTGCTTTGTAGCTGCGACGTGGTCTTGATGTAGTCGGTATCGCCCACACTGTTTATTTTACGGCCAAATGTGAAACAAATTAGCGCCCGTCCATGTGTTGTCGTTGTATTGTGGTTGTGGTTCGTGTGATCGGGCTCCAAGAGCGTGGATCACATCAAAAATATCACCTCCTGAAATACTCGTGGCCTGTCTATCTGTTGTCAAATTTAGCTCATTTGTAGCGCGTGTCCGGTCAGAAGAATCTCGACTTCGAGTTCGTTCCGTGTTACTTTTTATTTTTGTTGTTACAGTTTACCTTTTTAAAGTGTGGTTCGAGGAAATCGGAAATATGAAATTGTTGTTCTGCTTTAGTGTCTGTTTGGTTCTGATTGTTTTCTTTGTAGCTATTTGACGTACTCGTACCTAGTGGCTATCTCTGTTTATAAATACATTACTAGGAAAATGAGGCATAACTACATAATCTGCCTACCCCTTCTGCCTTACATCAAATGATATAGTGAGCCTATTTACAAAAGTGAAGTGTAAAAAGGGTTTCAGTTAATGGAGGCAAAAGCGAAACACATTTGAAAACAAAAAATCTTAACTATTTCTGTTTCCCAATTGTCAATAACAATAAAGATATTACTTTTATTCGGAAACCCGTATGAATTACTTTGCAATTTAGACATCCTAATAATTCAACTAAATCAATGCCTTTGATAGTCCTAGTACAAAACGGATAGCTCAGGGATACCAGTGAACGCAGTGATCCTACAAGAAATCGGATGCTGCTATAGGATGTTTTGAATTCATTTCCGACCATTTACGGAAACGGAGATAGAATGAAGTATCGCCGGAAGCTGCTCAATGCAGAGGTATTGTGACCACTTCGAAATATATAGCGGTAATTATAAATTTAGGTTAGATTGGTCTAGAATCTACCGAAGACACTGTAGTAAATAAGCAATAGATTGAGAAATTAGGACTAGTTTAAAAATTAAGGAAGGCCTTAATCTAACTTAACTAATCTATTCACAATTAAAAAAATAGCGTCATAAAATTCATTCGCATCGCTTTCGACTGGTAATGTACCCAAGAGACTGGCGGCGTTGCCACGTTGTATGGCAATGCTTAGCCTCTGGCCAAGGTAAAAGCCAGCCCTTGGGTCACGGGATGTGTCAACCAGCCGTATATAAATTTCTTTATAGAGACCATGTGCGCACGGACCCCACGGCCCGAGGGTTTCAACCCTAAACAGGTCGAAAATATAATTACCAATAAGGTTATTATACTTACGCCACTTGAGGTTTTCCGCAGCCGCAGCAGCAGAGCCATCACTGCTCGCCGAACCAGGAAGATGGGATGGCGCAAGAGTGTCGATACTTTAATAATAATATTCAAGACAACAAGGTAATGATTTATTTTTCACCACAATATATAAGTACATTTTCAATGATCAAGAACAATACTTTATAGTTTTAATTATGTTTTGGGATACTAGTGCCTAAGCTAGGCGTAAGGCTTGTATTTCAAGACACTAGGTCTCCACCCCTTCAGAAGCAGTTACAAAAAATTAGATTACGCACTTGTACAAAAATGCGGTAAGTTATATAAAACCATAAAAAAGTTACACTATTGATCATGACTTATTCTAGCGTTAGTTTGTGAGTGTACAGCTGTGGGTGTCTGTGTGTGTTTGTGTGTGTGTGTGTGTGTGTGAGTGTGTGGGCTTGTAAGAAAACATGGTAGGAAAGGTGATGGGCTAAATTAAATGCGCAGAATGTTACGTATAAATATAGTACTTCAGATAGAGCAAGGTTTACCGTGGTTAGAAGTTTTTCCGTAGCTTCATAACTTAATTCCTGGAGCCAGCTCCTAACCTTCATTTTACACTTAATAATCAGAAAACTTATCTACATACATGCAAAGACTCATGCCTTTATCCCATGGGGTTAGGCAGAAAAAAAAACAGAATGCCGCCTGCTACGATCCTTTACATAGCACAACTAAAGTCACCCAAATTAGTAGAATTGTAAGACCCCCTCCCGACCCTTGCTCGAGCCAGCTCGCGCCGCTGAGCCCGTAGCTTTAAATTCGTCCCTAAATCAAAGATATCCTGATCCAGCTAATCCCTTGCTGCCCTCTTCCAGCGACGCCTTAAGCCGAGGTCCGTACCCCACAGGGGGTGCCCTTAGCGTTGTCGCTTAGTTTTAGTTAGTATTTAAGTTTAAGTCCTGGCTGGAGGCCTTAATTTATTAGGGCAACCACAGGCAAGTCCGTTTAAGCAGACGAAAACCTCATAGGTTGACCTGCGAGATAGCATTCACAAAAAAAAAAAAAATGAATAGTAAGGGCGACTAGACACTGGGTGAATTTATATTTACATTTACAAGGAAATTTGCTGATCCACGATGAGTATGAGAGATGCGATCACCAACCGAACCTCACACCCGTGGAGGATCCCAACCGGATCTTTCCAAGCTTAATACTGATGAATCTGGAATGCCACAGGTTACTTTATGGAAGAGAAAACAACCCGAACAGGATTATCTAAACGCGGATTTCGCCGATTTCGAATTAAAATACAAAAAACAGTTGTAAAAATATGCTTTTCATTCAGTATTATAGATGGATTTAAGACAAATGTACAGAATTTTAAAAAAGGGCAAAGCTGACGTGGTAATCGAAATACGTAAAAATGCGAAGATGAACTTTCTGAGAAGACATGTTATTATGAAAGATGTAGATGACCTGTGGCGAGCAGACTTAATTGATATGCAATCAATTTTACAAGAAAATAAAAATTACAGATTTATTCTTAACGTTATTGATACATTTTCGAAATATGCATGGGCCGTCCCTCTGTAAAATAAAACCAAAGATGATGTATGCAAATGTTTCAAAATGTTGCTGACTACAGGACGTGTTTCGAAAAATCTATAAACGGAAAATGGAACAGAATTTTAAAATAATACGAGTACATTTCAAAACCTTATGAAATCTAATCATTTCAAACAAGACTCAACCTTCTCAACAAAAAAAGGCCTCAATAGTTGAACGATTTATCAGAACATTGAAATCCAAACTGTTTACGGAATTTATTTTGAAAGGCAACTACTATTGGATAATTGGATATTTAATTTAGAAGACATGGGTTGTTCTAGTTTGTTGAGCCTGTACAATTAATATAAATTTGGTCTGGATTTGCATATTTTGTATTAATAATGATTCTGTATATGTTAAAAATAATGTATTGTATTTTAAATAAATGGTGCTATGACAATAACATTTTAAAATAAACATTTGCTTCTTTAGTATACTTATGTAAAGCGTTTCGTATCCCTCCCAATGCCGTCAACGTCGTCAAATAATTTAAAGGTGTTGACTGTTGTTAGACGATGTCATTACCCGTTTATCTGTAAAACGGAACATGTCTCAAAACGAATACAAACCTCCATATGACTTGTATTATACTTACAAAATGCGTGAATTTTCATTTAATTGTTACTGGGCAACGGATGATTCAAAGAAAAGATTAGTCATGGAAATGGCCGACTCTGGATTCTTTTATTGTGGAAATAGTATAAATGATTAAGCAGCATGTTTCCCATGTAATGTATATAAAAGATTGGGATATTTATGACGATCCTTGGGTGTAACATGCTATGAATTTTCCACAGTGTTTTTATTTGAACGAGTATATTTTAGAGAGTTTAGTTAGAGTTAATACTAGTTGCAAATTATAAATCGAGCGCAGATTCATTAAAACCTCAGGTCAGCGATACAGCGCAAAAAGATTTCATTGCTTATTTATCGAAGTAGAATTGGTGGGGTTTTGCATAACGGCTATTTTCAATCTGCATTGCAAATTGTATCGTAGACCGAAAATAGAAATGGGGGTCCCCCCCAATTTTATAGACGTGTCAGAACCCCCGATTCTAACCCACTAAGGACTTCCCCGCCTAGGGTACTACTTTTTTTCCGCTGGCTACTTTGCATAAAACGAAACTGGTCTCCTTTAATATAAAAGTAATAAACACATAAATCTTCAAAAATAAACTCTCTCAATTATGGGTAAACCACATCAAAATCCGTTTAGTACTGGCACAAAAAGAGCCTTTAATTTGTAATAATATGTAAATGGGTAGATATACATTGATGTGAAGAATACCTGCCTGTAATAGTGAGTTACTGATATAGTGTACGGCAACTATGTTTTAATTATATTTCTGAAAATACATATAACAATCAGGTAGGCTTGAAAATTAATAAAAATAAAACAGAAACGCAATCACTTATAATTCCTTGAATTTTAGAATATTAATGGCACTCGTATATTTTTTTTGTGTATGGCATCTCGTAGTTGACCTTGAGAGGTCGTGACTACTTAACCGGACTATGGCACTCGTATACAGTCGCACTCTGTTTTTATAATGACTGGCTGGCTAGCTTGCTATGCGGCAACGGTCAATCCTCCCCACTTAGCTGTCGTGGTAGGATGTGACGTCATGGCGGTTGGCTGGCTGGCTGGCACTTTAATCGCGATGGCGACATCATTGGCAGGCGTTACATTCGGCCATCCTGTAAGCATTGCTCCCGCAATGGGAACACAAAGCGCAATTAGTCATACTATCAACAATAATACGGGACAAAGGAACCGCTGGGCGCAGATTAACTCTCAAGCAGATCTATTAGATCTTCTGTTTATAGCTGCTCGTCAGTACTACTTGCACTATCGGACATGGGTGCTACACTTTTATATGGGCGAATAGCGTCGGCCGATACTAGACCGGTAAACTGTTTATATCCTCTAAGTCCCTTAATACTTCTAATCCTATACCGATCTTTACCTAAAACTTTAATCACTACATAGGGGCCTGAATATACGTCATCTAACTTAGAGTTTACTTTGCCAACGCTGTTGGTAGGTGCTTGTCGCCACAATACATAGTCACCTGTTTTATAAATAGTGCCATCTTTACGTTTCTTATTGAATATCTCTTCATTCTGGTATTAGCTACCTGAATACGTTTACTATGGAAACGTCACATACGGGCCTACCAGTTTGAGTAAACATTAGATCGTACGGCTTATACCCTGTGGTTGCACTAACCATATTATTAATACCCCAAATGATGTCAGGTAAGCTGTTATCCCAATTGTGAGAAAAGTCACTGGGTTCAGAGGTCCGTAAAGCATCCAATATGTTACGGTTGGTGCGTTCGACCTGACCGTTTCTCTAGGACATCGTGGCTCTAGGACATGCTATTGCGTTTAATATATGTCTAAATTGTTTTTCAATGGCAAATCTCTTAAAATACCTGCTCGTGAATGCTTTGCCGTGATCAGAAACCACTCGTTCAGGATACCCAAATAAACTAAATATCTTTTTTTAAAGTCGAATGGTATCCACAGCGTTAACAGTACGAGCTGGTTCAGCTGTCTGAGAAGGAGTCAGTCATCACGAACATGTATTGATATATACCATTTTTTAGTACGAGTGAACGGTCCTAGGTGGTCAATATGGACCATTCGCAACGGCTCATTAGGCTTTGGTATGAGCTGAAGTTTGCCTTCCCTCTTACCATATTCACCTTTTCCGTAAGCATAATGCAGACATGATGTTACATACTTTTTATGAATCGCGACATTTTGGGGAACCAGAAAATATTCTTAATTCCCTCAGTACATCTCTTTATACCTACATAACCTATCTCGTCGTGGTGTTTTTGTAATATTTTCCACCTAGCTAATCCCGGAAGAACTAAGCGGTTGCCAATCAGGGTTTTACGATAAAGCCTGTCATTTATCCACGCGTAATTATTTACGATTTCACTATCCTTAAAACCGCCCTTTAGCAAATCTATGATGTGTTTTGTAAGGTAGCAAACCAATCCATTACATCTAAACGGTCAACATCAAACGTTTTTACAGGATTTCTACTATATACATCTATGTGCTGTATACGCTCACCGGGCCTATAATCTATAGATATGTCGTAGTCCTGAACCACCATCGAGCAATACGCGGAATGAGATCGCGTATTGTTAATGTGTCGCGAACGGCGGTACAGTCTGTCACTATCCGTACTGGTTTACCTAATATGTAAACCCGAAACCTACGTAAAGATTCTACTATTGCCAAAGTTTCGATTTCATAACTATGGTACACACCTTCTTCCCAACTAGTTACGCGGCTAAACTATATAACAGGGCGCAAAATGTCATCGTTTTGTATTTGTAGTAACATACGCGCAATTCCTAACTTGGAAGCATCTGTGTGAATTTCGGTAGTCAGTTTTGGATGGGAAGTAACTACATAAACCAATGAAATGTCATTACGTGGCGTCGGAAATTGAGAAACGTCCTGATATCAGAACGTTCGGCCAACCTGAATCTCTATAACTGAGGACCGTAGAGAAACTATTACTGAATAAGGATTTTGTGACGATTTGGCGACAAACAACCACTACGTTACTTTTACTCATAATGCCACCGGTTAAAAGTAAAATGAACTTTAGCTCCCGGAATATCAGGACGTTCGGCCAAGCTGATCTGCATAACTAAGGACCTGATAGAAACCGTCAATGAATAAAGACTTAGTGACGGCACTGAAACGAATTTCTAGTGCTTTAGTTTATTTTGTGACGACCCCATTCAATTGTAAATTGGAATTTAATCATTTAACCTCAAAACATTGGGATTATCGATTCCTTCACAAAGAAGAATCCTAGAGGAACCGTTAATGAATAAAGATTTAGTGACTGCACTGAAACCAATTTGTATTGCTCCAGGTTTTTTTGTGACGACACCATTTAATAGTTAATTTAAAATTTAACCTCAAAACATTGGGATTATCGATTCCTTCACAACGAAGAAGCCTAGAGGGACCGTTAATAAATAAAGATTTAGTGACTGCACTGAAACCAGTTTGTATTGCTTCAGGTTTTTTTGTGACGACCACATTTAATAGTAAATTGAAAATTTAACATTTAACCTCAAAACATTGGGATTATCGATTCCTTCACAACGAAGAAGCCTAGAAAACTCGTAAAACCCCTGATGTGTTGCAGTCGTCGAGAATAAGTAACTGCTCTGCAGGTTTTCAGTGCAATGGTGTAAGTATTTTTTACTGATTTATGATTTATCTATAAAATGGTACAATGGCGGATGACGACTAAAATAGGGTGACCATGTATTTTAACGAAACAAGTATTTATCGTGATTCTAAGTACTCAATACGTCGAAATAGTGGAAATAAGGTGATCATGTAGATATTCCAACGAAAAACGTATTTAACGTATTTTGTTTTTTTAGACCTTAATAGACTCGACCAAAATATAACCAAAACTACGCAAGTGGACACTGATATGCAGGCATCAGCTCGACGCTACTTGTGCTTTTGCACAAAATGTTTGACGTGTTTTGTTTTTTAAATACTCATTTCGTTAAAATACATGGTCACCCTATTTCAATCGTCATCCGCCATTGTGCCATTTTATAGATTTATCTTAAATCAGTAAAAATACTTACACCATTGCACTGGAAACCTGCAGAGCAGTTACTTATTCTCGACGGCTGCAACACATCAGGGGTTTTTACGAGTTTTCTAGGCTTTTTAGTTGTGGAGGAATCGATAATCCCAAAGTTTTGAGGCTAATTGTTAAATTTCCATTTACTATTAAATGTGGTCGTCACAAAACGACCTGAAGCAATACAAATTGGTTTCAGTGCAGTCACTATCTTTAGATCCTTTATTTATTAACGGTTCCTCTAGGCTTCTTCGTTGTGAAGGAATCGATAATCCCAATGTTTTGAGGTTAAATGTTTAAATTCCAATTTACAATTGAATGGGGTCGTCACAAAAAAAACTAAAGCACTAAAAATTCGTTTCAGTGCCGTCACTAAATCTTTATTCATTGACGGTTTCTCTCAGGTCCTCAGTTATGGAGATCAGGTTGGCCGAACGTCCTGATGTTCCGGGAGCTAAAGTTCATTTTACTTTTAACCGGTGGCAATATGAGTTAAAGTAAAGTAGTGGTTGTTCGTCACCAAATCGTCACTGAATCCTTATTCAGTTTCTCTAAGGTCCTCAGTTATGGAGATACATAAATAGTTCTAACTTTCGAACTGTACTGTCACAAATTATTTGGCTGGCATCTTTGTGAATCACCAAATCGTCACAAAAAACTGGAGTAGCAGCCAGCTCCATACCTCAATTGACCTGATCTGATGTACATGATTCAGTAGGTACTAAAGTCTTTACGAAAATTGTATGACACTCATTTAACTTACATTTGTTTATCTGATAATTGTTGTACTGCTGAAAAGCAAACCTTTAGCTACCTCTGTCTATTTTCTACATCCATTTATCTCATTTCATGTGACCTCTTTTATTTTCCTTTTATTGAATGTTGTGACATTTTGTATCTAACATGGTCATCTGTCAGTTTTTCTTTTTTTAGGGTATGGAACTAAGAGGTCGTCTATTTTATTGTAAAGTTATCGTAAAACTAGTGTTAAGTCAGGTTCTCAATGTAAGCCATCTTTATTGTTCCTGGCCGATAACCAATTAAGAAGTATTTGGACTTAAAACTAAAAAAGTAATTTCTAGAAGATCTGCCAGGGGCTATAAAAGGCAACCTTTACTTTTCACCAGGTTCTTTTGACTCCGACTTTTGACTCCTTCTTTTGACACGCCCTTTTGGCTCGCTCTGTTGGCTTCTTTCGTTTCTTACGCACCAGTCTATGTTTTTCAAAAAGCTACTTAAATATAAACCTTCCTAAAAGAGAATCTCAGTGAATTTATTATTAACATCTTGTGTGCGTAAAGGTGTTCGAATCACTCGATCACCTCCGACCCTCCCGCTCTGCGAGTTCGAGATGTCTTGGAGAAATCTAATAACGTGGCGTGTGACGCCACTGCTCGTACACTGGGACGAGAGATCTGATCATCTCGCGGGTTCCTCCGTGACGAACCAGAACCGACGCGAGCTCCCTTGCGACGGACTGTAGGCCGGTGGAGCGGCCTGCGCGAGCTACTTCATAAAGGGCTGCGGGCTGATGGAGCAGCTGCCGCGAGCTCGACTCTACCGACTTCGGGCTACTTCGCTACCGTGAACTCCCTCGTGACAGACTGCGGGCTGGAGGACCTTGTATATCGTATTTGAAGCAGCTGCGCTGGTCTGGTTGGGGACAGTCACGTACTAAGTGTCCCATTTTCTTATAGCGAGGACACGGAACAATGTCTGGGTTGACAGGTCCTGACTTCTTCTCAGTTAGTCGCCCCATATCCTTTTGATCTGCATGTTGATCATACGAGTGCGGGCGGTAGTCATCGAGAGCGCAGAGAAATCCTTCGTAGAGTTCATCAGGACGTTCGCACTGAAAGGCTTTCGACTGCAGTCCGACAGGTAAACCGCGTATTATACAGGAGATAGTTGCACTGTCCGAAAACTTGCATCTTAAGCACATTGCAACCTTTTCTTGATAGTACTTGGTCATGCTTTCAGAGTGAAACTTTCTTCGATTGAGCATCTCTTCTAAAATACCTGCATAATCCTGGTGCTTCGGGAAGGCGCGTAGCAGCATTTGCTTCAACTGTTCCCATGAAAAATCGTATTCTTCGAGACGGTTATACCATTTTCTTGCCTGACCCCGCAGATTGTCTTGCAAATAGAAAGATTTTTCAGTTAGTTTTTTCATCCCATCCGTAAATCTCTCCCAGTTGTTCTATTTTGTTCAACCAAGCTGTTATCGTACATTCCTCGCTATCAGGGTCAAACTCCGGAATCAAGGCTGACGCGCGCTGCAGTTTCAATGGAACTAGGATAGGAATTTCGTTTTGCAGGTCTTGAAATGTCTTTTCTACTTCACGAGTAAGAATAGTCTTCAACATTTTTCTTGCAGGCGGTGAGTTGTCTGCGGCGTTGCATGAAGGCATTTGATCACGGTCAGAATCAGTAGTTCCATCTTCTTCACAATACATTCTTTGTCTTTTCATTTGGCGTGGAGCACACTTCTGAATTATAACAATCAGGTAGGCTTGAAAATAATAAAAATAAAACAGAAACGCAATCACTTATAATTCCTTGAATTTTAGAATATTATTAATGGCACTCGTATACAGGCGCACTCTGTTTTTATAATGACACTTTAGTGGCGACATCTTTGGCAGGCGTTACATAAACGAATGTCTATTGAATGAACAAATGCTGATCTTTGCGTAACCCAACAAAAAAAACTGAACCATAATGTCCGCAGTAAGCTTGTTGTAAAATATAATAAAAATTGTCCTTGTATACCGTCTTGACCTGAACTGTCAACATTGACGGGGACATCGATTGAAGTGGTATGTTTTTTCGTGAGCTGCCAGAGGCGAGAACGGTAACAAAAAGCGGCTATAACGCTATTCCTATACAGGTTTACGTTGAAAAATAATACATACTACGTTATTGTAAAACGTATTAATTAAATTGTTAAATTATTAGATCTTGTGAAAGGATATCTCAACATCGCGAAATATAGTCAGTCACACAAATATAGTCCACAGAATAATGGTTTGTGTAATTTTTTCACTTTGACAGTTTTAGCAATTACTTTTACGTGATGTTTTAAATCAACACAGTAGGTTAAACATCCACCATGTTGGTTACTCCGTCTCAAATTCAACCTCGGTCATCAGACTTTAAATAATCTTCCCTCGTTAGCTTCTGTATTGATTCCCTATTAAAATGACCAAATATTACAAAAGCATCCTCACTAAAAACCGTTGCCACATTATTTTAATGGCGTGTATCATTAAAACAACGCAGTTATTACGGATTCGCTCTCCAACTTGAATTCTGAAGGGAAATTAATTATTTCATTTCTCCTATAATCCCTTGTTTATGCTTTCAGTTAAGAGTTTTTGAGGCACAAAGTTGGACGATAAATTTCTGCAATAAACAGCTGGTGATATTATTCATGACGTTTGTTAAGTTTGTTTTAAGTGCTCCACCTTTTATAATTAGTTTATTAAGAATTCTCTCATTGTTCACTTGAAAGGTTGAGATATGACCTGCACTTTTAAAGTAGGCGCATTCTATTAAGTTTTTCCTTAATAAATGTTTTTATGGCCCAAGATAGGGGTTGTGAAACACGCAATTTGGGACATTGCTTGGGCCGATTGTGTCTCTTAATGGTATTGGTCCGCGACGTAATAGCGTACTGTTGTTGTTTTTACTGTGTTGAGTAGAAAAACAAATATAGAAAAACAAGTGGCTAGTAGGTTGTGGGTACACTAGATATTCAGTTGAACAAAATAATGTTTTGGTATTACTGCTGTAACACTTTTAAGAAATCAAATTGTTATTTTGATGAGCTACTCGTATAGTAAAAAGTATTTTACGATAGTAGAATTACCTGCTTTTAAACAGCATCCATCCTTTGTTGGTTAATCTTTGTATGCAGAAAGAGACGGGTAGCTAGCTTATTTTTGCCATGATACCACCATACAACACTGGCTTTATAAACCTTGACCGCAAAATCAGAGCAACACATCCAAAAAAAAAACATACGGAGCCACAACATTCATAGAAGCAGTTGTACTAACCGTGCGATATGTAGATGTCCTTTTTTGACGAGAATAAAATACAGCATGTTCTCTCATGGGGCCTTCGTTACTAGATGGCTTTACGAGGCGACTACATTCTGGTATAGAGAAGATTTCCCGACGGTAACGCATACATATTTTATACAGTTTGTAATTTAAGTGGCTGCTCCTTTATTATGACGTCTTTGTGGAGAACGTGAAACCTCACCTCGATATCGCATTTACTTACTTGCCTAGTTTGTGACTCTGATTTCTTAAACATGGCCGCGTTTAGAGTACTGCGCATGCGTGGGAAGTTTTGTATTTGTTGTCTTTCCTAGGTGCTCAACTATTTTAATTGATTTGTTATTTTATTGAAAGTAGGTAATGTTTAATGGGATAAAAATGATTTCAAATTCGTTAGATTATCGAAAAAGAAGTTTAGTAGATGATCAATGTCTGTGCAATTAAATAACAATAAAAAAGACTTTCACTTACAATGTTACCTTTGTGATGGCACGAGTCATTTGTATTTTTAGTTATCATTTTCTCTTTTATGAGATCCAAAAATGTCCTTGACTCAGGAGTCCACAAAATACCAAGATAGAAATTAGGCAATAACCCTAGAAGATTTTCTTAAAATGGTCTGCCATCCATCTTTTCCAGAAACCCTTCAAGGGCCGTCTTGATCAAAATATATCGGGTAGTTTTTTTTATTGTTCAGAAATAACCCTGGAAGCGATAAATGCGTTTATTTTTTCAACAAGCACGCACCCTTGTCGTGTCTGTGACATAGAATAATGTACCAGGCGTTCGCCAAATGGAAATCCGGATTATGATAAATCATAAACTTTTGAAATTTGGCTCCTGTACCTCTGATTTATTTGCCGAGTGTACACAAAACGGTGTGCATTTGTTTTTGCCTCAAATACTAAAATATTTACGCTTTGAAAACTAAAATATTTACAAGTTGTAGGTTTTTGATCTGTGTTGAGCGTTTCAGCAGGAAATAAATCATTGCAGTGTTTATTATTCGAAAATATACATAACTAATGGTGATTCCGCTCTCGCAAATTATCATGATTCAGGGCAGCGTGCAAAATCATGGAAGAAATGTTTTCATATTGAATTAAAATGTGATAAGAAAGGACAAAGAATTCCCTTGTGGAAGTGGATTTAAATGCAGATGCATTTTAAAATTAAAAAAATGTAAGCCTTCACTAACTGAAAAACACAACAGAAAAAGAGTATTTGAAACGGTACGAGTTAGTCATAAATCAACCACCAAATTTTGGCTTATAATGAAAACCGTGAAAACGATACCCATGACGAATGATTTTATTATTTTCTCGGATTTTCACTTTGACATTACTATTCAGCACCTACGAAAACCATGATCTCTCTCTATCTATCTCTCTCTCTCTGTCTGTCTCAGTATATACCAAAAAAAATGTAATTTATTTTTATACATTTTTTATTTTATTTAAATTTTAATAGTGACACGAAAGTTCACATAATTAAACCTAAACGCCCAAAAAGCTACCTAATCCGAAAATAACTATAACTAATATGGAACAATAACTCGGTAACTGACGTAGGTAGTGCTAGGCACTTCTAGCAGTTACCGAGATATAAACAAATAGAGTATCGTCCGGTTATGGACGTAATTTTGCTTGGCCGAAGACCGGCCTCCCTAACAAACGGAAGATCGATTTCTGTTCGAGGGGATCCAAACGCAGATAATTGGAATTTGGATCGAGTTCACGTTCAAGGAATCAAACACTTAACCACAAACGATATGCATGCCTAATTGAGAACAATGGATGCCTTCTAGATTGTTTTAATGACTGAAATTGGAGATAAATGAATAGGCTGCCGTGGTGAGCTGAAACTAATAATCATAATTATTATGCTTGCATGAATGTATGGAGTGATTAAAGTTTCAGATAGGCGAGCAGGAGAAATCCTACTATACGTACTGTAGAGGTTCCTGCCAGGGTCGCGGGTTATTCAAAAGTGATACCGTGGCCCTGGCACAGGCAACTGAAGGAACACGGGTGGGTTTTAGTCTGTAAAAGTCTGACACGCCCTTCCGCTCCACCCAGAGCGGGAGAAGTCATTTGATGATTTCCCACCAAAAAAAAAAGTACTACTGTGGAGGTTGTCTGGAAAAGGTGACCTTATGTCATGCAGGCTGGCAGAAAAATAGCTCTGTTCGCATTCGGCCATTCAAGCGAATTTAGAATTAGATTATACAACTAAGGTTATTTTTTTGTTTAGGCCGTATGATATCGGCTACATCCTATCTAATAGAGCCCAATTAACTTAGCTTAATTATTTTGGTGACTGATTCCTATACTTATCTGAAGTCGTCACTCTTTCGCATTTCCAAGTAGAATATTACAATGCCAGCTGAGTTAATTAGGTACACTTATTACAATAGGTACCTATTCAATAGTAATAATCGAAACAGACACCGTAACTATTGCAAATATAATAACACGTCACATGTCATCATCCAAATACATCATTATGTACCGTATTATGCGGAAACGAATAAAAATTTACGAAAATAATTTCCTAACCTACAGTAGTTGAATAGCTGTAAAGCTGTCATAAGTTATGCCTGTATGTCGATTCTGTTAACATCTTACCGTGAGCTGTCAGTGTCATCCCACTGATGCTAGGGATTGACCAAACATTACGTTTACAATCACAGTCGAGGTTTTAATAATATTTTACGCTAATTCTATTAGTCATTTTATATTGGTTCAAGGCTAGTTCTAAGTGTCTTATTAGTTTTTCATTAGTAATGTCGTGTAAAATCAATAGTATTAGCGTACAAAACATTATTACACTATCGAGATTGTAAACGTTAAACTGACGTTCACTTCACCTAAGTTTTCACTGTGACATATTTACAGAATAGCAATGCTGCATGTCGATTCTGTAAAAATGACCCCGTGAAGACTCGCGTGGAGTGAGGTGTCAGTGTCATCCCGTCTTAGTCAATCCCTAGCATCAGTGGCACTGACAGCTCACTCCACGCTCACTTTTGACGGTGAGATGGTCACAGAATAGCACTACTGTTCTTGAATTAATGGTGCCTAGATAAAGATTACAATGATAAAAACAAACAAAGTAAAACACGAACATTAAAGGTCCAGGCGTGCCTAAGAAAACGTTAACAATAAATTCATTTTATTGCTGATAATAAACAAAGTTCTGTTTATTTATCAAGAAACCACCATTCCCTATTAACATTTTATTAGGTATCGTGCCTGCCTTCTATCTGCACTAATAAGAAGTGTTGCTAACGAAAATAAATGTCTCAGGAGGTGTTACATTTTATACTATGGTAACACGCAATGTTCGATTTATTGTGGTTCTCCGACCGACGTCCAACAGATAGCGATCAAAGCTGACATATTTGCTACATTATTGGACGTGGCATGACTTTTATAACTTTTTATATGACACGCTAACCCGCACTGGGCCCGCGTGGTGGATTACGGCTCACTCCCTCTCACAGAGAGGAGGCCTGTGTCCCAGCAGTGGGAACATAATAGGCTGATTACGCTATATGACACGCTCTTTTTGCACGGGAGTGTAACAGATTTAGTAATAATAGGTAGAGCAAAATACGGTCTAAAGTGTATTAATTTTTACACTTCAAAATAATAAGAATAATCTAAAACAAGAACAGAAATTACCAATCAGCAAACGTTCTTATATTTCATTGGTGGGGCCAAGTGGTAGCGGCGACTTACGGGTTTTAGGTTCAAACCCGGACTGCGACCCACTCCCTCTCACAAAGAGGAGGCCTGTATCCCAGCAGTTTGATCAAAATATAGACTGATTATCCTCAGTTTAGACATCAGAATTTCATCAGGAATATTCAAAAAATTATTTCGCTTTCTTATATATATGACTTCTCGTATAGTAAAGAAGAATAACGTTTGTTTTCACTAGATTACAAATATGTGTCACTCGGTTGCCCTGCAACATTGCGTAATATTCCAGAAACACGTGTTTTTAGAGCCTTTTCGCCCACGGACATTTCGAGCAACGCTAAGTGATTTCCATTGCGCAATGCACATACATACTAACGCCACGAGCAGTTGGACATTGGTTGCTAATACTAACACACTCATTACTCATGATTACGATTTCCTAACACGGATTTCAAATGTGACAAATCACATACGCACGAAAAAAACACCGAGGAAACTCGTAAATGAAGTGGATTACGAGTCCCAAGTGTGTACATAAAACGCGACGGCAATCCTTAATTAAAAACACGAATTCACGTTCGTATAAAGGAAAAACATATAAGTTTGGATAGTCCCCCAGAAGCTAACAGTCGTAAATCTGAGGTGCCGCTACGGTAATGGGTTTTCTTATGTCAACAAATCGTATATTTATTTCAATATATACCAACCTTTTAATGTCGAAAAGATACCGACTGTATCTTTTCGACATTAAAAGGTCAAAAGTATAAATTATAAAGGATTTTAGTAGGTTTAGTAGGTTTGTACAAACACTTTTACACGTCAATCATATTTAAAAAACTAGATGTTGTTACCGATCCCTGTGGGACACCGTGCGGTATCCCACATGGATCGACTGGGTGCTGCGCGCCGACCTCACTAGTGGCGTTAGGTTGCTACGCTGACGACACGCTGGTCCTGGAACAGTTGAGGTCGCACCAGGCGGCGGCCGTACAAGCGACAGTCGGGGTTGGAGGATCCGGCAGTTAGGACTCGAAATGGCCTTGCACAAGTCCGAGGCCATGTGTTTTCATGGTCCTCGGAACACGCCACGTTCGAGTTCCCAGAAAACGGCGGGAGGGGTTCACATCGGCATCGAGTCGAAGATGAAGTACCTGGGACTCGTCCTTGACTGCCGGTGGAACTTCGTGGAGCATTACCGACGTTTGGCTCCAAGACTGGAGAGGGCTGGGGTTGCCTTGAAGCAACTCCTGCCCAATCTAGGGGGCCAAACGCCTCCTGCTGGAGACTCTACGCGGGGGCACACAGGTGCCGTCCATGGCCCTTTATGGGGCACCTGTGTGGGCGCGTTCTTTTAGGCGCCGACCATCCCGCCGGTTGAAAGCGTCCCAAAGGTTCATAGCCATATGGCTGGTCCGGGATACCGTACGGTATCCTGCGAGTCGGCGAGCCTCCTTGCCGGATTGCCGCCATGGGATCTGGAGGCAAAAGCCCTCGCGCACGTATGGGAGTGGCGCGAGGAGGCAAAACGCCGGGGTAGAACTCCGCTGCCACGAGAAATCACGGTACAGCGGACAGAGCTCCGGCGGGATCTCATGGTGACATGGAGGGTGCGATTGTCGCAACCCAGTGCTGGGCACACCACAATAGCAAGGATAAGTCCCCTCTTTGAGGAGTTGTTGGAGAGGCGTCCTCAATTTCCGCCTGAAACAGGTCCTCACCGGACATGGTTGTTTCGGGAGGTTCTTGTTTCGCATAAGGCGGGAGGAAACGCTCGGGTGTCACCATTGTGTGGATCACCCGGAGGATACGATGGAGTATACGGTGGAGGTCTGCCGAGCTTGGGTGGAGCACCGCCGTGTCCTCGCGGAGGTAATCGGCGGCGGCGATTTCTCGCGTCCGGCCCTGGTTCAGGCCATGGTACGGAGCGAGAGGGAATGGAAAGCCGTCACCTCCATCTGCGAAGCAGTAATGCTCGTGAAAGAAGAGGTGGAGCACGTGAGGGTGAGAGCTTTGCGCCCTCACGCCCCCCTAGTCTGCAGATTCCCGGCCACCGTAGTTGGCGCGGGCTTGCGGAGGGCGAGCAATGGGTAGCTCGCCGTCCGGTAAGGACCAGGCCCGTGTCGACGGCGCGTCGTGTTCCACGCGCTTCTCAAAGAGATGTCAGCAATAAATGACGGGGTCCGATAGGGCCGACGCCTCAGGGTCGCGGGAAATTCGAAAGAGAAACTGTAGCCCTGGCATGGGCAACTGAAGGAACACGGGTGGGTTTTAGTCAGTAAATGTCTGACACGCCTTCCCATTATATCATTGGTGATTTCCCACCAAAAATAAAAAGGTCGCTGTTCATAGCTGACACGGCGGCTGCCGAATCTTGCGTCAAGAATTGATCGTAAAGCTGCAGATCGTCGGCATAGAGATGGAAGTGGGAAGAGATGACTCTGATGACAGAGCTAATGAAAATAGGAAAGAGAAGAGGAGAGAAAACCTCACCCTGAGGCACACAAGCAGTAAAAGAGCACCAGTCAGAAGAATGTTCTTGTTTTTATTTTAATATATTTTGTGTACTTGTTTAATCAGTGGGTAAAATATGCAGGTATGTGTTGGATTAACTTTGTATACCTATTGACTTAGGAGTTTCCACGATTTTATTTTCAGGATTGTAACGAAATGACAAGTTCCTGTAACGTTTTCATACGGATTACTAATATCCAGCTATTCAGCATAACGTATTAATAGGTGCAATGTTTATTTTGCTGAGACCATCGCTCATTTAGCCATTTACTTTATTTAAAATCATCGTTTTGAGAAGTATTGAGGTAAAAAAAAAACATTTCATCTTTTCAAGTAGGTTTATTGTCCAAGTTTTTAGTAAAAAGAAATGAAAATCTTATGTTCTTCTTGTCAAACAAAAAACATGTAAAACATGAGATTTTTAAGGTTCACGTTTAATAAACACGTAATAATCAATTAATCAATATTTGAATGTTACGAGCCATTGAGAAATTTCTATACACATTTCATTTCACAGTCGCAGATACTGTAATGTAAATACAATTTTGCTCAGGACATGTAACCATGTCCTTTGAGCAAAATTGTATTGAATATTTGGATTATAATTCAAATTCATTCACTATAAATCATGCTCATTATAATTATATGTTAAACTCGATTTCAGTTAACACTTCAGTAGGCCTTGTGGTTTTTATACTGAGTTTATTATTTAATTCCTTAATTCCATATGTTTGATGCTATTTCTGGTATACAGCAGGAAATTCTGGGTTGTGGCTGACTATTGGTTAATCCAATAAAACAGATTATTCCGTTGATTTTCCACAAAATAAGAAAGTAGACTTACATTAAATTAGTTAAGTTCACACCCTTGTCATAATTCTCGTATCTTGATTCATTTATAACGCCAAAAAAGCTTTTTACTTTGCTTTGTTTCCATGCTATATTTTGTTTTGTTTAGCTTCATAGTACCTATCACGCTCAGTTGGGGAAATTAATTCTTAAACAAAACAACATGCTTTAATTTGCCGTATGTGTGCCATTTGATATAACTGTCAAAGAATTACTGTTTTGATTGAAATATATGGACAATATTCAAGTTGATAGTAATGTTTGCCTAACAAATTATTTGCCTGATATATATTACTAGGTACTAATTTAATTTCAATCGAATTCTAACTAAATAATGCTCGACATACATAGGTATTGAAATCTCCTTTAACAATTCCTTTGACGATTTACATAGCAAGTTGTGAAATATTGACATTACGCTTTAAAGCAACTAGCTACTATCTAGTTAGTTTACTGACAAACAAACCGTAAGACTGACTGCGGTGCTTCGAAATCTAATTGAGATTGAACCTTGTTACGTTATAATATTATTTTGGCCAAAACTTCGGAGTTTGGATATTCAGTTTTAGATTTGAATTGTGTAGTGGCCTAGTTATAAATATTAAAATTATTTGTAGATCGGTTTTAAACTGTTACTACTTCAGACGCCTAAAACAAGCGTGTTGTACACCTGGTTTAGAATTTAAGTAGAATTTACCTTGCATGACTGGCCCAATAGCTGAGTAACCAGCTTCTATGCTTCGGGTCGCGAGTTTGATTTTCATGCACCAGTTTTGCAGGGTCTGTTTTTATTTTATTTTAAAAACCAAATTGATATTTGTCCGTAAAAAAACACAACTTCAGTAGAAACAGCTATAACGGGCACCTTTATTTCAGGTGTTTATGGATTTAATTAAAGCTAAAAATACCATTTCAAATACCGAGTTTCCGATGTCGGGTTGTGTGCACATCACGATTTTGTTTATTAGAACATGTTCTGTAAGCACGAAAATTTTACAAAAACAACCCCTAGTATTTTCCTGCTTTGTACCACTAACATCCAAACCTGTCTACGTTGTTTTTTATTACGTTGTTTTAATGATGTCAGGATTTTTTTTAAGCATCTGGTTTGGTATCTGTATAAATTAAAACCTTGTGATAGTTATTATTATTTGCCTGAACTAGAAACAAACTTTTTAGCCTGTATTATTTTTCTATTAAACATAGCATAACATCACGCCTGTATTCTCAAAGGGTTAGGCAGAGGTCTACCTAAAATAGTACAACCATATTTCGCAAGTTCGGTATTTTATACCTAATTGGGGGCGAGTCGGGCACAAATCCATACCAGATCTAGATTTTCCTAATAATTTAGATTATATAACCTACCTACGTACCCATTTTTTTTAAACCAATTTTTCCCAGTCCGTAACCGATAAGCACAAGGGAAATGTATTTTATCCTTATGAATTCCTTTATTTTAAGCCGTGACGTGATGCCGACAGTTAAAGTCACGCTTCCGAGTTAGAATCTTGTAGATCTTTTTCTCAAACTTTTTCATTACATGTACATATGTACAATCAATTTCAAATCACAATCAAAAGCAAGTTTCTTGTAGAGGTCAAATGATTTTCATATGAAATAATTCACAATAGTAAAGGGTGGCAGGCACATCGACGCGGAACCTGTTACAATGGATTCAGTACGTGATATGAAACCATCCCCTGCTTTGAAATGGTTCGTCAGTTATTAACAAAAAAAAATTGCTTTTCAATACATATTGACCGCGTAGGTATTGAACTTTTCTTTTTTGATAACCAACGAATAATGAATTTCAACCTGTATATGTATATTTATAAAAATATATCATCATCATCATCATCAAAAGACAATTGCCGTCAACTGCAACGTAAGCCTCCCCAAAGAGCGCCAACCATCCCGGTCCTGAGCAGTCCGCATCCATCCGCTGCCAGCCACCTTATAAAACTTTATAACTACTTTTAATTTTCGGCTATGTAAATCCAAGGCTAATTGTTACCTATACTTAATTAGATAAGTATACTAAACTGAATTACCGAAACAGTTGATAAACCTTTAATAACGAATAAATAAATATATGTGCAAAACTGCGAAAATTATAACACATCATATTTTTAACCAATACTTTAGGAGAAATTCTTCATTGAATTTTCGTCTTTAACTGTTTCGTGTTATGGTTTCATAAGGTGGAGATAAACTTGTGACGTGTATAATGTAACAGAGACAAATGACGGCACTCAATCTTCGTCGGGTACTATTACAGGTTAAAAAAATCAGCATGATCTAATCCTCAAAAAATTGGTTGACCTTCTAATAATGCACACTTTTTTAAAAATAAATGAGTCTCATTTTAACTAAGTTAGGTATAACCCCGACTATGTGAGTTAGATTATGTTGGAACTGTCAACAACCGCGCTCTAGCCATCGAGCGCCACATCAAAGTTGGTAGCAGTTACTTGGTTTCTTAGTGTTTTTATGATACCGATAGTAGAATAGAGATAATGATTGCACCTCAAAAGTAAGCGGTGTAATCATTATATTAGAGGATCAATAATGTTTTTAGAAAAGCAAATGTGACTAAAGTATTTAAGATTCGATTACACATTTGAAATTTTGTACCTAGTAAAACAAAAATATGTTAATCTTGTAAGTAGAAATAAACAACAAATAGACAAACTATCAGCGTCATAGTTTTTGATTAATTTAATAATATTTTTCACAATTATTTTTAGGTCAGAACAATATTACATGCTTCAAGCGTTCGACAAATAACACTAACAACAAAAATCTCCATCTAATAGGAATGTAATCCTACATTTATTTTACTATTGTATGTAATCCAACCTAATAATACCCCACTCCTACCTGTTTCCAATGATTGAAATGGTACTAATCCATTTAAGAGATTAACACCGAAACAAATAGGAAAAATAATAAACAAACGGACGGACACAGGATTATAGTTGTGTATAAATTAAATTTGAAAACATGGTTTTGCTATTATCTCCCTTGTGCACAAAGCTAGGAAAATCTGCGGATTTATTTTATGAATATAATGCAGGTGCTTTAGCTTTTGGACGTGGTTTCGTTTGCAATTATTTATTTGCAAATGAGACCAACCATTTTAAAAGGGGTGGAGTGGGAAGGATTAGACCATAGACGAATTAGGGACAAGTCTTATTTTACCTGTTGACGATTAGGGACAAGTCTTATTTTACCTGTTGACGATTAGGGGTGGATTTCACCAATGAAACTGAATGCGATCACTACGGTCGGCAGCGAGTCGGCTAATATTTTTTTTTTTTTTGTTCCCGGGGTGGAAATCCTCATGGATGTCCTCCGCCCTAGGGTGGGCGGAGGGGTCTGACAGGCTCTTACTGACTAAAAACCACCCCGGTGTTCCATCTCACACCTTATATTTTTTTTTTTCCCGGGGTGGAAAAATCCTCATGGATGTCCTCCGCCCTGGGGCGGGCGGAGGGGTCTGTCAAACCCTTACTGACTAAAAACCACCCCGGTGTTCCATCTCACACCTACGCCGGGGTCGTGGGAACACATAATTCTTCCGCAACCCCGGCTGGTGCCGGCCCACTTGCGCGGGCCCCGTCTCGGGCGGGGGGAGTGAGGTGTACTCCCCCCGCAACGTCAGTGAGCGGCGCACGCGGAACACTACGCGCGCCGCCTTCTCGGGTCCTGATGTTGGGGGGCGACGGATGTCCGTCGCTCCTGGACCCATTTAGGGGGGCCGGAAGAGGGCGTTGTCCGCCCTCCTCCTCCTCCGCCTACCTCGGGGTCGCGGGAACATATGATTCTTCCGCGACCCCGACTGGTGCCGGCCCGCCTTCCACCACCGATAAAGTGACGCGAGCACCTTCGCATCTACGTCCCATGGCGAGGATCTGGCCAGTGCACAAGCCGCCTCATAGGAGATCGTGCGATACCCCCTTATGACTCTGACGGCCATTGCTCTCTGCGGCTTTCGCAGAACAGAGATGCTAGCGGCCGTCAGGTCAGCCGCCCAGATCGGAGCCCCGTAAAGGGCCATCGATCGCACGATACCCACGTAGAGCCGCCTACAAGCGGCCCCAGATTGGGAAGCAGCGTTGATAGCGCCCCAGCCACGCCCAACAACTTGGGCGCCAGCCGCCGGTAGTGGGGTCCGAAGTCCCACCGGCTGTCGCGCACGAATCCCAGATATTTCATGGTGAGCTCGATAGCGATCCGGACCCCCCGACCACAATGTGTGATCCGGCCGGCGGCGCCCGCCGAGGGCCATGAAACACCATGGCCTCCGACTTGTTGAGGGCCACCTCCAGGCCTAGGCGCCGTATGCGGCTCACCGCCTGTACACAGCAACGCTGCCTCCTTGTACGAATTCCCCCGGGCCGTGACCAGCGTGTCGTCAGCGTAACACGTCAGGTCTACGCCCGGTGGGAATTCGCCCCTCAGCACCCAGTCGTACCCGATGTTCGACAGGAGCGGCCCTACGACCGAATCCTGTGAACACCGCACGACACTTGGCTCTGGTTTCCGCCATCACGTCCCATGTAGGTGACACACCTCTCCGCCAGATAAGCCCTAACGATGCGGCTGAGGTAGAGAGGCACCCGATGATTACGCAGAGCCTCCCGAATACAACTCCAGGGCAGGGTGTTAAAGGCGTTGGAGATGTCCAAGGACACCGCCACCACCACCCCACCCCGGGACACCGTTTCCTCCGCCAGGACTCTCACCCGCGATATAGCGTGGATGGTGGAGCGCCCATGCCGAAAGCCAAACTGGCTCTCGTCCAGGTCCGGCCCCTCTCTGCACAAGTGGCTGACGAGGCGGGCTGCGATCACCCGCTCAAACAGCTTACCCACCTCGTCTAACAGCACTATGGGCCGGTACACGGAAGGCGAGTCCGCAGGGCGCCCCGCCTTCCTGAGCAGGACCAAACGACCTGTTTTCCACAAAGTGGGAAACTGGCCCCGCTCAAGGCACGCTATGAAGAGTCCAGCGAGTCGGCTCCTTTTTTTTTTTTTTTTTGTTCCCGGGGTGGAAAATCCTCATGGATGTCCTTCGCCCTGGGGTGGGCGGAGGGGTCTGTCAGACTCTTACTGACTAAAAACCACCCCGGTGTTCCTTCTCACACCTACGCCGGGGTCGCGGGAACACATTATTCTTCCACAACCCCGGCTGGTGCCGGCCCGCTAGCGCGGGCCCCGTCTCGGGCGGGGGGAGTGAGGTGTACTCCCCCCGCAACGTCTGTGGTCGGTGCGCGAGGAACACTACGCGCGCCGCCTTCTCGGGTCCTGATGTTGGGGGGCAACGGATGTCCCCGAATCCGTCGCCCCTGGACCCATTTAGGGGGGCTGGAAGAGGGCGTTGTCCGCCCTCCGCCTGCGCCCGGTGCGCCTGCTGCGGATCGGGAGAGTGGACGAGATCTCTCTCTCCCTTTCCGCAGCCTCCTTCTGCGAGATCACTGTTTCGCAGAAGGAAACCACCGCGTCCCAGGACTCGGCACTGCCGACCATCGAACTCACTACGGTCGGCAGCGACAAGTCACTGCCTACTTCTGAGATGAGGGCACGGCGCGGCTCCTCCCAAGCGGCACACTCTGCCAGCGTATGCCACGCCGTGTCCTCCCGGCAGTCGACGCAGTGGTGACACCGAGCGTCCGGCTCCCTGTTTATGCGACACAGGTACTTCCCGAAGCAGCCATGCCCCGAGAGCACCTGCGTCGCCCGAAACGACAGGGAGCCGTGCCTCCTCCCGAGCCAGAGGTCGAGTACTGGCCGGACCGCCTCGATGGTGACGAGGCCGGCGGTAGGGCGTGAAAGCCTGTACCGCCATTCCGCCACCAGGACCTCGCGAAGCTGCGACCGACGCTGCTCCATATGGCGCTGCATCGGCCGCTCGCCCCGCGCCCTCGCTTCCTCGCGCCACCGATAAAGTGACGCGAGCACCTTCGCGTCTAGGTCCCATGGCGGGGATCCGGCCAGTGCACAAGCCGCCTCGTAGGAGATCGTGCGATACCCCCTTATGACTCTGACGGCCATTGCTCTCTGCGGCTTTCGCAGCACAGAGATGCTGGCGGCCGTCAGGTCAGCCGCCCAGATCGGGGCCCCGTAAAGGGCCATCGATCGCACGATCCCCACGTAGAGCCGCCTACAAGCGGCGCTCGGGCCCCCCAAATTGGGAAGCAGCGTTGCCAGCGCCCCGGCCGCGCCCAACAACTTGGGCGCCAGCCGCCGGAAGTGGGGTCCGAAGTCCCACCGGCTGTCGAGCACCAATCCCAGATATTTCATGGTGGGCTCGACAGCGATCCGGACCCCCCCGACCACAATGTGTGATCCGGCCGGCGGCGCCCGCCGGGGGCCATGAAACACCATGGCCTCCGACTTGTTGAGGGCCACCTCCAGGCCGAGTCGCCGTATGCGGCTCACCGTGAGTGAGACCGCCGCCGTCGCGAGCAACGCTGCCTCCCTGTGCGAACTCCCCCGGGCCGTGACCAGCGTGTCGTCCGCGTAACACGTCAGGTCCGCGCCCGGCGGGAGCTCGCCCCTCAGCACCCAGTCGTACCCGATGTTCCACAGGAGCGGTCCCACGACCGATCCCTGTGGAACACCGCACGACACTTGGCGCTGGTTTCCGCCATCACGTCCCATGTAGGTGACACACCTCCCCGCCAGATAAGCCCCAACGATGCGGCGGAGGTAGAGAGGCACCCGATGATAACGCAGTGCCTCCCGTATGCAGCTCCAGGGCAGGGTGTTGAAGGCGTTGGAGATGTCCAAGGACACCGCCACCACCACCCCGCCCCGGGACACTGTTTCCTCCGCCAGGACTCTCACCCTCGACACAGCAGCGAGTCGGCTCCTAGTCTAACCTAATACAGCTTTTATTTTACATGGAGAGACTGCCTAACTGATCTCCACAACGCAGTTATAGGGGAACACGATACCCCTTGGTTGTCAGACTTTTGGGCTTCTGACTCCCTGTAACGACTGTCAAAGATCTACGAATGGTAACCGAGAAAACGGCTTAACGTGCTTTCCGAGGTACAGTGAGGTCTCGACATGTAGGTAGGTAATGTTGTTCACCCTTCACGAACCAACCGCGGCAAGCGTATCAAAACCTTTGATCTGCGCGTAGCTTAAAGGCTCTCGCAAACAGGCGCGACGCCACAGCGCGACACAAAGGCACCGCTCGTAGCACGACACAAAGGCACCGCTCGTAGCGCGACACGCAGTGCCTTTGTGTCGCGCTGTGGCGTCGCGCCAGTGTGTAGGAGTCTTAACTGTTGCGGCTGTTATCAAATAGCCACAAGCCCCTCTCTGTTGGGAATTAAGAATGTAAGAGATATTCAGTCTAATTAATTATTCATTTGTTTGACTATGGTAGCATGGACTAAGTTACGACTATGGTTACCATATATTAACAAGTCCAGATTATGAACCCAAGGTATGTTTATTTTCGACCACACATTAAGTAGAGTAGGTAAGCACCAAATCATTAGAGTTGCCCGCACCATACATAATCACGCGAAAAAGTGTCACTGTTCAAATCTTAGGTAAGCACACAAGATGGCGCTAGTTTGTTAATTTAATATAATAATAAAATAGTGACTTCATGTTCATAAGTTAATAATAAGGTACAAGATGACCGTAAATAGAAACGGCGTAGTTTATTTTGGAAATGACTAATTACTTCTCGTTTTAGAGCTCTTGGGCGACAAGTGGGCAATTACTTTAGTACAAATTAATCCTAATAGAAGTAACGTCTCGAACTTGTTGCCATCTAAGTATAAAAGCATTTATTCACACGTACTAAGTATACCTACAATACACATCATGTTCGTATGGATAGTTTTGAGTAATCTCTACTAAAATGATTTTCATTCAGTTATAAATCATTTTAAAAAGAAGACTTCTACCTCGAAATAAGTAAGTAAGAAAATATTGAGTTAATGTTCTGCCCAAAATAAAAACGTTTATGTACCTACCTAATTCGACGAAATCAATTAAATTACCAACATAATTATATTAATTGCTTTACGAAGGCGTATATAATGAACCGTATTGTAATTTGTGATCAGTATTTTTGGGTTGTGTATTTAATATTTAGATAGTGTATTTAATTAAAAAACGCAGATTCAAGAAAATTCTCCCAAAAATAGATCTTAATCTAAACTCAGGTTAATTTTCTATTCAATTTAATTTTAAATCCTGATCCACAACACAGTGAGTTCCAGAATATTCTAAACCAAATAAAGGAAATATGTGCAAACATAATTTGCCGCGTTCCTGAGACGAACAAAATGGCCCTTGCGCCGCCCAAAGTGGTACTCCTGGAGTTCTCCAACGCACTAGTAACAACCAACATACAGAGTCTTGTTGGAAGCGGTTTTCGAGTATATACGAGACTAATATACGTCGACACCTAGCCGAGACTGGAAACCGCAGAACTAATCAGAAGTATAGAGATTGGCAATCACTGAAACAGATTATTTGGCATTTTGACTTCGTTTATTTTTAATTAATTTCGTTCGTAAATTCAAATTGCATGAAGTCTTCGAATGAACAAGCCAAATCTACTAGACTGTACACCAATAATTTGTTTCTTCCTACTTATAAAGCGCGTCGTTTTCCACGCGCACCTCAAAGAGATGTCAGCATTGATTAAGGGGACCATTAGGGCCGATGCCTGCCAGACTCGCAGGCTGTTCGAAAGAGATACCCGAAAACTCACCCGTATTCCTCCAGTTGCCTAAGCAAGCTGAGTTTGAGAACTACATAGGTTGTAGAAATAAACTCCAGACTGGAGGAGAATGAAACGAGTCGTATAGTATATTCTTGCATTGTTCTCAGTCTCTGTTAATTTATTTTACTTTGATGGTCCTAGTTTATCATTTATTTATTTTATTTGTTTGTATAATAATTCCAGTATTGCATATGTAAGCTGCCATGCCCATTAGGCCTAGAGGCTTTTATTTATGTATTAAGCTTTATTTACATTCTTTTTTTTTTTCTCTTTTTTTGGTAGTGGAGTAGCTAGCTAGCTAGCTAGCTGACGTATGGCAATTAATTTAATGTTTTGGTAATTTCTTACAATTGTTAAGAATCGAGTTCTTCTAACCGAACAGACAGCTGTGCTGCTGGGGAGTTTAATGCGCCACTTCTTCTTCCCAGCTAAAGCACTAGGAAGTGGTGAAGTTTGGGCGTTTTTGGGGGACTGTCTTATGTAATTTTGACGTTCGAAAAGTGCTGATTCTCAGCCTAATTTGAATAAATGACTTTTGATTTTGATTGCTTTTTCGTAAATCAATATAAAACATTAATCAACCTGCCTAGAATTTCCTCAACTATATTGAGGTCGGCTTTATAGTCTAACCAAATGCAGCTGAATACCAGTATTTTACATGAAGTAACTGCCTACCTGAGCTCCACAACCTAGTGAGTACAACGATACCTCATGGTAAGACTAGTTGTCAGGCTTCTAGACTACCCGTATCGACTGTCAAAGATCTACGAATGACAGCCAGGACCAATGGCTTTACGTGCTTTCCAAGGTACGGAGGGTCTCGATGTACAATGCATGGTATCCACGAACCAACCGCGGCAAGCATAGCTTGACCTACGATGGCTGTTAGTATTTAGCCACGAAGGGGCTCGTGCCGCAAACAATAAAAAATATCTACAACGTGAATTAATATATACGTATCTACAACAGCCGCAAATAATTAAAAATATCTACAACGTAAATTCTGAAAGGATATCTACGCGTATCAAAGCATCGTTGACCGTAAATAATTTCGCTTATCTGTCGGTTATTTACAAACTTTTTTCTTCTCACATTTTCAGCTTATCATGTTTTCAAATTAAACAAACAGCTGATTTACACACGCTTTTGTGTCATGTCCAGTTCAACAGATTTACGGTTCACGAGATTCAAGCTATTTTTATACCTTGTATCAACGTTATTATGCTTTGTATCTCCGAAATTAACATTTTAAATGGTGATATGAATGATGAAAAGGAGAACTTATAAAAAATACCATTTTATTGTTTCATATACTGGTTCAATCGTTATCTGGAAATTTGATTGTATGTCATGGTTTACATTGTTAGTGTTAACTTTGTATTTAAATTATATTTTTCTAATTTTCGGAACTTTTGAAGGTTTATAGGAGGCAATACAGGGTTGTGGTTTCGGATATCATAGCAATTTATTCTAATAGCTATCTATACTTATATCTTGAATGTAGATATTTTATGTTGGCACTGCCAATAATCCTGAACCTTTTTAGGAACTCACTGCGCTGATTTAGTTTTTATGTAAATTTTGATTATCATTTTTTGGAACGTTACAATCGTTGTACAAGCTTATTAAATCTAATTACTGTTGATAATGATTATCAAAAACTCATTACCTTATATCCGTCTAATTATTGCTAGCTAATTCGCTTTTCAGTTAATTAGGCAGCAGATGCCAATGAGATACGGAAATTAGCTTTGTGCAAAATTTCGCCTATCACGACCACCTGCGGGCCTAAGTTACCAACTTGTGTTTGTGCGCTAAGCCAAAGACAAAATTAAGTTTAATTTTACTATAGAGGGCCAGTGGGCCTATCACGAACGCGTAGAACAAATACGATTTTAAATTATTTTTTTTTATTAAAAAATCCTTCCAATTTACTTTATTCTAATCAAAATCATAATCATAATCATAATCATTTATTTGCAATAGGTATTAGTACAGTGTTGGTCTTAAAGTTAGCTATTAAGTTGCCTAATACATAGTCAGAGATTTGACATGCAAAACATTATCGATAATCAATACATTTAATATAATATTTATGTCCAATGGCATGCTTTAAATGCTAGTTGATAAATTTTCCATACATACATTGAATACTAATAATCGTCACATTAATTTAAAATAGAATATTTATTTTCATTTATAAATTCATAAATAGTATAAAATCGTTTTTCCAGCAGCCATAATTTAAACTTTATAAAAAATTAATTATTGGGTAACTCTTTAAAGTTCTTTGGTAATTTGTTATATATATGAGTCCACTCATATGATAACAGTTCTTTTTATACAGAGTCCTTATACAAAGTCCTTGGTGCCCTAGGCAGAACTATTCTATCCGGATCTCTAACTTTTCGAGGGCAACGGTCTTGAGCCTTTTTAAACAGGTCAAAGTGCTGTCGGACGAATTTCGCACATTCGAAAATATACATACTGGGTAATGTAAGGAGTTTTAATTTAAAAAACAATGGTTTACAAGATTCCCATGGTGGAATGCCACAAATGGCTCGAATGCATTTTTTTTGTACCCTAAAGGCTTTATCTGCGTCTGTTGAGTTACCCCATAGTATAGGGCCGTATTGTAGAGTCGACGCAACGCAGCCGTGATATGCAGTTAAAATCGTACTCTGCGACGAGGTCTTTCGCAGTGTGTAGAGAACATAAACGAATTTGTTTAATTTGTTGCATATGTTTTCTACATTTGGCTTCCAGAGAGCAAAAGTAGTTTCCTCTGACTCTAACAGAGGTTGTCCATTATAATTAATGTTAGGTTTTTCTCGCTTTCGACCATATGTTCCAAATTGAACAATTTTTTGTTTTATTTATATTTACATGCAAATTATTAAATCTTAACCAAGAAATTGTTGATTCAATTGTATTATTAATGTCAATTCTGTAATTATTTATGTCAGTATTAATTGGCGATTTCACAATAATCGAAATGTCATCCGCAAATAATGTGCATGTATTGGAAGTGTGTTCAGGAAGATCATTAATATATAATAAGAATAAAGGGGGACCCAAAACGCTCCCTTGTGGTACACCCGAGTTGTTGCATTTTGAAAGAGACCGAATTCCTTTAAGTTCTTTATTCTCAGACATACTTGGAATCTCAACACATTGCTTTCTACCCAGTAGGTAGGTTTCAAGCCAGCTAAGGGCCGGACCTCTAATACCATATCGTTCCAATTTCGAAAGTAAGATTCTATGAGTCACAAAGTCAAAAGCTTTTGACATATCAAAGAAGATAACAGATACCCGATTTCCAATGTCTACTTCATCAATTATATTTTTCACAAGATTGAAACACGCAAGAGTGGTCGATTTCCTTTTTTGAAACCCGTATTGTTCTTTCTTAAGAATCTGATGTTTTCCAATACATTCTAAGAGGCGGTGTTGCATAGCTTTTTCAAAAACTTTAGAAATTATTGGTATGAGACTAATAGGTCTGTAGTTATCTGCTTTCGAGATATCGCATTTTTTATGAAGAGGCTTGACAACAACAAACTTTAACAACTCTGGGAAGCAGCCAAATTTATTAAGTGTGTCAACACAGGAGTTATTTCTACTGAGCAAGCCTTTAGAATTTTGGTTGAAATCTCATCATACCCGACCGCTCCTGTGTTGTTTAGGGAGAGTATAAATTTTTGTATGTCATTGTAACCGTATGGCCGAAGGAACAGACAATCGCACGTCTTAGTTTTGCACGTATCTCTTACATTATCGTTCTGTTGATTTGTTAAATCTATCCAGTAGTTATTAAACGAGTCTGCAATTTGTTTTGGGCTGTCTATCATTGTATTACCCACGTTTAACTTCGTTATCAATAATAATTTATTAGTACATTCCGATTCGTGCTTTATAAGTGTCCAAGCCGCTTTACTTTTATTTTTTGAAGACCTCAGTATGTTGTCATTTGATGTTTTAATAGAACTATTGATACAACATCTTAGTAATTTACTGTATTTTTTATATACCATCTTGTTGCGGTCTGACTTATTCCTATAATATATAAAACGCAATGAGCGTTTATGTTTACTGCTAATTCTTAGGCCTTTAGTTATCCATTTGGTTTTCTTGCATTTGTTTGTCATTTTAATTCTAACTTTAGGAAAACATAACTTATAAAACAACAGAAACAATTCCTGAAAAGATTCATATGCCGGGTTAATCTTAACTTGGCTATAAACCTCTGAGAAGGAAAGTTTAGACAAACATTCCTTGAATTTAAGGATATTTTCCAAACTATAGTCCCTTTTATAAATAAAAAACTGTTTAGGAGTTTCTTTATGTTTGACAGGGATACTTAACATTTGTGCCGTATTGTGGTCAGCCTACCTATAGGTGAGACATACTTGTTGCATTTTTTTTGTTAAGGTGAACCTCAGCTGTTGCCCACCAAATGCAAATTTTCTTTGGTTTTATGCAGTTACGTTCTAAATCGGTCGACGGGGTGGGGTCCGAGGAAGAGGCGGAGGGCTCACCACCTAGGAGCCAGAGAAAGCGGCCAGGTTTGCCGAGGTCGTGGTTGCCGCGATGAAGGGTGTGGCCTTGAAGAGGACTCAGTCCTCTAAAGGCAAGGCCATATCTGTAGCCACGGCCTCCACTATAGACGCAGCGGAGGCCATTCATTTCGGGCCTCCGCCGTATGGCATGTCCGAGATGCGGGCGGCGGGCGCCCGCTTGGTAACCACCATGGAACGTCTCCGAAATGAGAATGTGGAGCTCCGAGCAGACCTGGCCAAGGTCCAAGGTGTTGGCCACCGGGAGGCGCCACCAGGGAGGGCGCAGCATGGGCAAGGCCAGCTCGTGTCTGCCGAGGACTGGGTTTTGACCCTGATGCGGTATGAGCTCTGCCTTTCAGAGTCGGTTTGCCGCTCTGGACGCCATTGTCCTGCGCCCTCCACTAGCGGCGAGCCAGTCGGCCTCGGGCCAGCGAAAGGCGCCGTCGTATGACGCAACCGCGGCCAAACCAGGGACCTCGGGGCAGACCCAAAGTGGGACCGTGGCCATCGCCCCAGACCGGGAAGGGTGGGGTGGCTGCACAGATGGAGAGGGCCCCAGCCCTGACGGAGAGACGGCCACCCCCGCCTTCTTAACCACCTTCAAAATCTCCGACCCACGCCGAATGGCAAATAGTCGGGGAGAAGGGGAAGGTGGGTAAGGCAGCAAGGGCGGCCAGAAAAAGGCAGAGGCGGCAGCGGCGCAAGGATCGATGCGTCGCGGCTAGGCTCCGTGCCCCGAAGTCCGCAGCTGTAGTGATCACACTACAGCCGGAAGCGGAAAAGAAGGCCATGACCTACCGCGAGGTGCTCGGCAAGGGGAGGACGGCCGTGAACTTAAAGGAGCTCGGCGTCACCGATGGCCTCCGATTGAGGGTCACTGCTACTGGGGCCGGGATGCTGGAGGTCCCCGGTGCGGCCAGCGGCCCGACCGCAGATGCTATAACTGAAAAGCTTAGGGCGTCCCTGAATGCGGACGAGGTCTGAGTGTCCAGGCCCACCAAGTGCGCTGACATGCGTATCCTGCTTCGTATGCCGAAAAAATTGCCGTGGAGGGCCGAAGGCTTCTGGTGGGCTGGGTTCCGGCGCAGGTGAAACTGCTGGAGCCCAGCCCTCTGAGGTTCTTCCTATAATAATACACCTCGGAGGTGGACCGCAGCAGTCACTGCTTCCGTTGTGGACAGCCTGGTCACAAGGCCGGTTCCTGCAATGCCGCACCGCACTGCTTCATATGTGCGGTAGATGGCAAACCGGCCGATCACCGGGTTGGGAGCAAGGCCTGCACTCCACCAGCCAAAGCCAGGGGCAGGGGCAAGCCCACCGTCAAGGCCACATCCACCGCCACTGCCATCGCCGCTGCCGCCTTCACCAAAGTCAAAGTCAAAGCATTTATTTCAAATAGGCCCATAAAAAGGCACTTTTGAACGTCAAAATTTTACATTAAAAATAGAACTGATTCTAGCCACCACTTCCAAAAAGTAGTTTCGTATGGAGAAGAAGTGGCAAGAAACTCCACCGTTACCCTTTTAAAATGTTTTACAATTTTTTGTATACATTAATTATATTTCTAAATGTGAAGACGATGACGAATAAAAATACTATACCACAATTGGTAAAAAGAATTAAAAATAAAGCAAAGGCAGATAAATTAATCACGTGATGGTACATTGTGCTCACATATTTACAAACATTGTAAAAATACATGATTTTCCTAAAATATTAACTAGGAATAAGTCAGTGTGTGAGTAAAGTAAAAATAACAAATTATACAATACAATAAGCAACTTGTATGATTTTGTCTAGCCTCTAGATTGTCCTATGGAGCAGGACCAGCATGTTTCCAAGCATTCTTATCTAGGATATAATCCTTTAATTTGTAATATGCTTGTTTACAAAGTGTTTTTTTAACATGAGTTTTAAACTTTCTTTCATTTAATTGCAATATTTCACAAGGTATTTTGTTGAAACATTTAACACAAGTACCCCATAAAAGATGTCTGTACTTTAGATAGTCTGAAAAATGGTTGATCTATTTTATTTTTATTTCTAGTGTTAATATTATGTCTATCACTTATTTTATTAAATAGATGCAGATTTTCTCCACCATCGTCGTCGCCGCCGCAACTGTCGTGGCAGGGCGGTCACAGGGGGCTCGGGAGGGGGCTGAAATCGAATGTCAGTAATGGCCTCATTACGCCTCCTCCAGGCGAATATCAACCACTGCGCTTCTGCTCAGGATCTGTTACTCCAGTTACTCAAGAACGTGGCTTGGGATACACGTACACGCGGGGCAGGAGGAGGACTAGGCTCTGGAGACAGGCCTGTTCGTCCTCAACCGGGGTTCTGTCCCAACGTGTGTGCGGATGCTGGGTGAATCAGTAGTGGACATTTCGTTAGGGTTCGGTTGGGGTGGAGACCTATTCCAACCACCTGTACATCCAGTTCGACGTCTCCGCCCAGACTTCGAGCGCGCCGCTCCAACAGGCCCCGAATGGTCCGCGGTGGGCGCTGAAGCAGCTGGACCGGGAGCTGCTCCTGGAAGCCTCGATCGTGCAGGCCTGGGTGTCACCACCGGCCAGGCCTGCTGACATCAACGATGAGGCGGAGTGGTTCCGGGAGGCCATGTCCGGAATATGTGACGTAGCAATGCCCCGGGTCCAGCATGGACGTGCTTTGCGCCAGGTGTGCTGGTGGTCGCCGGAGCTGACCGCTTTGCGCGAGGCGTGCGTGGCTGCGCGACACTTGTACACCAGGCACCGCAGGCTACGTATCCACCCCCCGGATAAGGAAGCCATTCAGGCGGAGCTGTACGAGGGGTACAGAGCGGCGAAGACCACCCTCCAAGCGGAGATCCTGCAGACCAGGGCACGGGCCCGCGAGGAGTCGCTGGAAACTCTGAACAGGGACTTGTGGGGACGCCCCTGCAAAATGGTGCGGGATAAACTCGTGGAGGACGTGGTGAGCACTTTGTTCCCTTCGCGAGGAGAGCACACTCCCCCGCCTATGGCTCCGCCTACTGATTGAAACAAAACTTGTGTTAAAGAAAAAGAATTAAGACTCTGTTAGTAGCACTTCACTTTGCACTAGCTAGACTTTGTGCTGTTTTGTGGTACTTGTCCGCGGAAGCGACGGAACACCACATCCTGCGGCCAAAAGCCTTCTTCCATGACAAGGGGCAGGTAACGATTCGGTACGCGCACCAGGAACGCCTTAAAATTGACATTGCGGCGCGACTGCAGTAACTGCACTCTCGGCATGTACCTTATCTTCTGGCGCACGTACTCCATGATGTCTTAGTAGTTTAGTGCAGGCGGGAGATGTTCACCGCAGTGTTCGGCTTTGCGGCACGCAGGCCTACATCGGGACCCGTAGGAGCTTTGAGTAATGCTTGCGAAGGAGGAGGCGGAGCGCGTGAGGGAGAGAGCCTTGCACCCTCACGACCCTAGTCGCCGCAGGAGACGCCCTGAGCGTCGGGAATCGCCAGCAGATTCCCGGCCACCGTGGGCGCGGGCTTGCGGACGGCGAGCAATGGGTAGCTCGCCATCCGGTAGGGACTAGGCACGGGTCGACGCGGACGGCGCGTCGTGTTTCACGCGCGCCTCAAAGAGAGGTCAGCACAAAATGACAGAGTCCGATAGGGCCGACGCCTCAGGGTCGCGGGTAATTCGAAAGAGTAACCGTGGCCCTGGCACATGTAATTGAAGCAACGCGGGTGGGTTTTAGTCAGTAAAAGTCTGACACGCAATGCCGCTCCACCCAGAGCCGGAGAAGTCATTTGATGATTTCAAATTCAAAAAAAAAAAAAATGATACATTTGTTCAATACTTTGGAACAAATTTAATATGAATTTTATGATTATTTTTCAGTAAACATATCATTCCTACAGTCGCGGATCGAATTTTAATCAACAACCGAGCTGCAGTTAACAAAAAAAAAATTGGCGGGCTACAGCTGAGGATTCACGTTAAGGATAGAAAATAATAAAACCAGGCAAGTCTTTACACACCGCACTTCATATAGCGGTTTTAATTAATGCAGTCGTCATTATAAACTTTACTTCCAATTACCAAATGGTTATTTGAAAATGTTGTCATAACAACAACTCAGTTTCAATAAATTGTAAAAGAGAATGTATAGTTACTACTAAATCCAAATAAACTTGGGTAAACTTAAAAGTTTTCATTTCTTGCTGCGTTTTCTTTAGTACAGTAACTAAACAGTTACTCTACTAAATCTACGTAATGGACGAAACGACTTAAATAAATAACGTAACACTGCTAAGGGTGCCCGTACAACTGTAACTTTTAAATTGGTTCAGAATAAAAACTTCCAAGTTCTAACAAGTTTCGCATATTTTGACTCAACTTATATTCCTGCAAGTAGACTGCAAAGACTGAATAGGACCTTTCATAAATAAAAATATTATTTTCTTAGTCTAAAAACTTACTTACTTATGCTAAGAGGTTTTGATTCGATAGTTCTGTGTTATGTGTCGGCAAACATGTAAAAGGCCCGCCTCTGGACATTGACATCCTATATCTTCTGTGCCTAGCCATCATTCTACAATATGTAACAAAAACCCTGTCCGATCCAAAAAAGGCGTATTCCTGGTTTAACATACGTACTAGAAAAAATAGTAAAAAAATCTAACTCATAAAAACCAAAAGCTATTGATTTTTTTTATTTTTAGTTAACATGCGAAATGTAACACTAAATATGGTAAATTTCCATAAGTTGACAACACTCCACCGGCCGGCGAAACCTTTTATTTTTTGCCTATTTTATTTCAAAGGACACCGCCCTGCATTAGCCGCGCTGTAGGTACTCATAACGAGTCCTCGATCCTTTGATGTAGCCGACTGGTCGCTACTTGTTTGGACACTTCGCCAGTCTCACGTGGAGATAGCTTGCGATCGGATGTCCGAACGTATCACGTGCCGCTATCGTATCGCGAACAATGTCGTATACCAATCAGGAATATTTGAATATGTTAATTTTTATTTGTGAGTGAATGTGTGATTCGGAAATCGAAGTAACAGCTCGGATTGTGGAAGCTTTTGAGTCACTCAAATCGTACACATGTGCGCTGCGAAGAGTACGTGCAAATTTATTAAAAAGGTGTCGAATGTGTACTAATGTTCTAGATAGATAGAGGTATGTAACAAGTAAATGTTTTAGTAAACTGATACCTACAGTGGGTGCATTGCCAAAAGCACATCACATTAACTCAATAATATTTGTTTCTTGATAAACAGAAGGTCAGAAATCGGGGTCATTGTGGGTAAGCCTACAATAAAATATCAGCTGATACCTACGCGTAGGCAAAAGGTAGATTTCTTTAGTCCTACGTTTCTTTGGCGGCATGCGACAAAGGACCGCCGCGCTCAGGCGGCTTCTTTGACACGAAACTGTAGGTGAAGTCTGGTGAACCCTGTCGAGCGATCAGTGTTGCCTTTGGTATGATTATTTTTAATTTTTTAAATTAATTGTTTTCATTGGGGAAAAATAATTATCTCGTATCCATTAAATGATTACGTATTTGTGTACGCACTACGATACCAAATAATACCCTTCAGGATCGGACAGGGTTTTCGTTACATGCTGTATAGATACCCTTTAAACTCAAACTTAGCAACACTGCTTGGCATCTTTGGACGAGCTCCCCTCCTTTGCCTTACCATCATTCTATAGGTACTCTTCAAACTCAAACTTAGCAACACTACTCGGCATCTTAAGACGAGCTCCCCTCCTGTGCCTTACCATCATTCTATAGGTACTCTTCAAACTCAAACTTAGCAACACTGCTCGGCATCTTAAGACGAGCTCCCCTCCTGTGCCTTACCATCATTGTATAGGTATCCTTCAAACTCGAACTTAGAAACACTGCTCGGCATCTTAGGACGAGCTCCCCTCCTTTGCCTTACCATCATTGTATAGGTATCCTTCAAACTCGAACATAGCAACACTGCTCGGCATCTTAGGACGAGCTCCCCTCCTTTGCCTTACCATCATTGTATAGGTACTCTTCAAACTCAAACTTAGCAACACTGCTCGGCATCTTAGGACGAGCTCCCCTCCTGTGCCTTACCATCATTCTATAGGTACTCTTCAAACTCAAACTTAGCAACACTGCTCGGCATCTTAGGACGAGCTCCCCTCCTGTGCCTTACCATCATTGTATAGGTACTCTTCAAACTCAAACTTAGCAACACTGCTCGGCATCTTAGGACGAGCTCCCCTCCTGTGCCTTACCATCATTCTATAGGTACTCTTCAAACTCAAACTTAGCAACACTGCTCGGCATCTTAAGACGAGCTCCCCTCCTGTGCCTTACCATCATTCTATAGGTACTCTTCAAACTCAAACTTAGCAACACTGCTCGGCAACTTAGGACGAGCTCCCCTCCTGTGCCTTACCATCATTGTATAGGTACTCTTCAAACTCAAACTTAGCAACACTGCTCGGCATCTTAGGACGAGCTCCCCTCCTGTGCCTTACCATCATTCTATAGGTACTCTTCAAACTCAAACTTAGCAACACTGCTCGGCATCTTAAGACGAGCTCCCCTCCTGTGCCTTACCATCATTCTATAGGTACTCTTCAAACTCAAACTTAGCAACACTGCTCGGCATTTAAGGGGCGTGCTCCCTTCCTGCAACTGCCATCATTCTATAGGTACCCTTCAAACTCGAACATAGCAACACTGGTCGGCATTTTAGGACGAGCTCCCGTGCTGTGCCTAAGCATCATTCTATAGGTACCCTTTAAATTCAAACATAGCAACACTGTTGCATCTAAGGACGAGCTCCCATCCTGTGCCTAACCATCATTCTATAGGTACCCTTCAAAGTCGAACTTAGAAACACTGCTCGGCATCTTAGGACGAGCTCCCCTCCTTTGCCTTACCATCATTCTATAGGTACTCTTCAAACTCAAACTTAGCAACACTGCTCGGCATCTTAAGACGAGCTCCCCTCCTTTGCCTTACCATCATTCTATAGGTATCCTTCAAACTCGAACTTGGCAACACTACTCGACATCTTAGGTCGAGCTCCCGTCTTGTGCCTTACCATCATTCTATAGGTACCATTGAAAGTCGAACTTAGCAACACAGCTCGGCATCAAAGGACGAGCTCCTTCACAAAAAGTTCTACTACTCTTCCCTATGCACATGTAAATGAGTACCACACAGTGGCTTAATTGCGCAAATATATTATACATGCACATTAGATATTAAAGTTGCTTTTCGTGCCTGTCTGTCGACGTTTTGTACGACGTTTCGTGACCGCGTTGTTCTTCTAAACTTCACAAAGGATTTCGATGCAGTTACCACCATCATGTAGAGAAGTTATTTGGGAAGGTTTCTCCCTATAATTTTTTGATACTTAGCAAACATATAATCAAGAAATCCCGATGAATTTTGTAAAAACCGTGCAGAGCAGGGGCAGGTTAGAATCAATTTTAACATTTTCAATCTAACAAATCTGTGTCACTTATTATAACTATAATCTACGCAAAGCGAAATCATTTAAAACTTAACACAAAGTGTAAAATTATCTCGTGACCTTTAAATAGAGCATACTGTCAACAACGCCATATTTCACAGAGACGGGCCTTCGATCCTCAGGGAGTACCTTAACAAGTTTACAAGAAACCCTAAACAGTACAAAACACTACTAAATTATTTAGTTTACAAACTATCTCTCATATTCCATTTGCGGCTGTTGATAGAGACTGAATTGTGTTTACTTAACAATATTTATTTACTGTTGATGTCTTGATGTGCTTGGTAACTTTGTTACTAGGTACCTATTGCAGTATTCACACTTTGATATTTTATAGAAAGAAAGAAAAATTTGTTTATTAGTCACAGAAACACGTGCATACAAAATTATAATAAACTCCAATAATAAAGAAAAATAAAAACAAAATAGATACATAATCACGAGCAGCGAGTCGACAGCTGCGCGTTATGTCTTTGACATGAAGCTTCCTTTCAGCATGATGCTGTGCCATTGGGGACCCACAGCACAGCGTTGATTTCCAGTGGGGACCCGAAAAGACCCGAAACCAAGTCAGGTTTAATTATTGGAACTACAAAACAAAATATAACAAACAGTACTTAGAATATATAGCTACTACTTGTACAACCAATTATATGAATAAATATTATTAACTAACATTATTTAAAAAAATCCGCAGTCATCACCGTGCGTACATAAATAATGTACCCACCAAAAACATTAATTACACAAGAATATCCAGTGTTTTGTGTTTTGGTATAGGCACTGTTTGTTAATTATTTGAAGTAATAGTTTTTTTTGTGTTTATATTACTTATATTAATTTGGGCTTTGTAAGAGTAATTTTAAGACAGCAACAGAAATAGAATGAAATAGGTACCTACTTAACTACATAATACGAAAAGAAACTGCCTCGTTCTAGTGTTCGCAAACCCTACTGCTAATCATGGGATCTTAAGTTCAATTCCAAGATCGGGCAAAGTGTTATAGAGTTTTCCATTAGACATTTTTAAGTGGCAGCCCGGAGTCTAGATTTGATCTCGGTGTATGGCAATAGACTCGCCCCCTATTACATGGGACTTAAAAATACCTGGCGAAATGTAGGTTTAGGAACTATAGGTACACCTCTGCCTAACACTTCAGGGACTTCAAGTTTGATGTTAGGTATTTATGGACAAAAAAAAGAAAATAGTTACAATGATTAATACCCATTTTAAAACGCTGTGTGTGTTACAACTGCAGACGGTGTTAGCGACTAAGTAAATTATAAGTTAATTGTTAGATGATAAATATTGACTATTAATTGTTATCTTTAAAAGAAATAAAGTATTCATTTCGTGTTTCTTATTTACTCCGCTAGAGGAGCCACTTACTAAGTGACGAAAAGCTTAAGTGTAAGGAAACTTTACCGTAACGAGAACCGTTACAGTTTTTGTTAATTTTAAGTGTCTAAAATAAGGCATACTAATAAGATTTTTTGTAAATGGATAGAGGAAATCATTACCTATGTTTTAAGACTAATTTCAATGTAAACAGAAGTACCTAACCACCGAAAATCGCCAATCAAAATTTCCCATACAAAATCGGATTAGTGCCGTGTGCAAACTCCAAGAGCCGTGATTGGTAGACAGAAAAATTATTAGTGCCGTGTGCAAATTCCTAGGGCTGTGATTGGTCACAGAAAACTATAAAAGAGGCTCATTTTTGGTGGTCGGGCATTTCCACCAGGTCCACCGTATCGTAGAGCACTTGTGCGCCGGTATGCAGCGTAACGCGACGACGGGGGTGCTATTCTTCGACATAGCGAAAGCCTTCGACAAAGTCTGGCACAACGGCTTGTTATACAAGCTTTACCAACTAGGAGTGCCAGATCGTCTCGTACTCATCTTACGAGACTTTTTGTCGAATCGCACCTTCCGCTATCGCATCGAGGGTGCACTCTCGTCCCCTCACCCTATTCGCGCCGGTGTCCCTCAGGGTTCCGTCATATCTCCTCTAGTTTTCACGCTGTTCACCAGCGATATCCCACAGAGTAAAAAGGCTCAGTTGGCTCTCTTCGCCGACGACACTGCCGTTTACTATACCGGTCATTGTCCCAATGCTATAGCTCGTACTCTCCAAACCTCCGCAAACGTCTTAGGCGCTTGGTTCCGAAAATGGAGAATCGAGGTCAACCCCGATAAGAGTCAGGCGGTTCTCTTCTCGAGACGTCGTCGAGTCCCACCCCCCCTTCCCAGCCCGATCACTATGTACGGCAAGCCAATCCCTTGGGAGAAGCAAGCCAAATACCTAGGCGTGATCCTTGATCAAAACTTAACGTTCAAAGAGCACATTAAGGCTGTTCGCGCGCGCGCCGCTTTCGCTCTTGGTAGACTCCACTTTATTCTGACAGCCCGTTGCAAACTGTCACTTAAATGCAAGCTGCGCATCTACACCGCAGTCATCCGTCCCATCATGACCTATGCCTGCGTTGTATTCGCGCACGCTCACCCACGTCATCTCCATAAGATGCAGACCCTCCAGAACCGTTTCCTCAGAAAGGTCACGGGTGCCCCCTTCTATGTCCGTAATATAAATCTCCACATCGATCTTAAAATGCCTACCATAAACCAGTTCATGAAACGCTTATCGAAGCGTTTCTTTGACTGTGGCATAAAACACCCCAACCCCTTGATCTCAGCGGCCGCCCGCTACACTCCTTCCCGTATTAGTAGTATTCGCCGACCAAGGCATACCTTAATCGCCCCCGACGACGCCACTACCCTCCTCCAGGAGAGTAGTAAGGCAACCAGCACGCTTCATAAGCCCAAAACCCGATCGCCGTCCTACCGTCCTCGCCGCCGAGGCCCGCCGCGACGCCCAAATCTACGCCCCTCCCGACCCTTGCTCGAGCCAGCCCGCGCCGCTGAGCCTGTAGCTTTAAATTCGTCCCTAAATAATATCATTCCTGATCCAGCTAGTCATTTGCTGCCCTCTTCCAGCGACGCCCTAAGCCGAGGTTCGTACCCCACAGGGGGTGCCCTTAGCGTGTAGTCGCTTAGTTTTTAGTTAGTATTTAAGTTTAAGTCCTGGCTGGAGGCCTTAATTTATTAGGGAATCCACAGGCAAGTCCGTCTAAGCAGACGACAACCTCATAGGTTGACCTGCGAGATGCCATTTATAAAAAAAAAAAAAAAAAGTGGTCGGGCATTCCGAATCCAGCAGTATTAGAAGAAGCAACTAAATAAAGAAGAAGTAAAGTGTTCCAAGAAAGTATTTTTTATTCAAGAAACCCCTGCGCTGCACAAGTCTCTCCCGCCAGCCTAGCCAAGAAAGTTTTTTCAACGTATTTAACAGTGGTCCTTCGACAGCCGGATCGGGTTTCAAGAAATGAAGAGGATGCCTACTACAAGAGCAGGAGCAGGGCGTTTGAAGACTACGGAGGAAGAAAGTGCTTCGTCATCAGACTGGAGTATGAATACGCCAAGTGATACTGCAAGCGAGTCAACCACGGACGCATCAGTGGCAAGTCGGTCGACACTCACGCCGAGATCGCCGCCGCCCAGCACCAAGAAACCACCGTCACCCACTCGCCAAGCAGAGAATGCTGCTGGGAAGGAATCAACATCGGGGAAAGCGACCTCCAGCGCACCTCCCACGACCCGCACCATTGAAGAACAAACCGAACAGTCTAATCCCGCACGCCAAGTAGAAAGCCACCTTTCGCGGCAGAACCCTGAAAGAAGTGTCGCTGTGAAGTTACGTCGAAACGAAGGAAGTGCACCGACGTCAAGAGAAGGGAGTCTGCAGCCGCCTCAACCTAAGAAACCGGCCCGCGATACAGACATACAATCTGTTCGCTCGTCGCATAGAAGAAAGACAGAGGCACAAGCAAAGTTAACGGTGGCATTAAGGAACTTGGAACTGGCAGAAGCGCGATCCAAAGTGGCTCAAGCCGAATTGGCGCTCGCAGCGGCTGAGTCAGAAGAGGAAGATGGTGCTGAAGAGCTGTACGAGCAAACTCACGAAGTTGAAAATTGGTTCATCGAAGCCGGAGTCAGGCCTAGCAAGGAACAGATGCCGGCACATACAGAAGAAAAGAAGAGTGACATCCAAGAGTTAGCCCAAGTTATAATGAAGCTGTCCGAGAAATCACGTGATATCAGTATACCGAGACAGCTTGAACTCCCTCACTTCAACGGATCCTGTGAAGAATGGTTGGCGTTCAAGAGATCATACGATGACTCGGCTGCCTCCTTCAGCAACGCGCAGAACTTAGCGCGTCTAAGAAGAGCAATACAAGGAACAGCTAAAGAAGCAGTGCAGAGCCTATTGTTCACGGCCGAAGACCCTCACGAAGTAATTAAAGGCCTGGAAGCGAGGTTTGGAAGACCTGGTGCATTAGCGTTAGCAGAACTGGAAAGGATGAAGTACCTGTCAAAAGTAACTGAAAACCCAGGTGACATATGTGTGTTCGCAAGCAAAGTAAGGAATGCCGTCGAGACGATCAAGGCACTGAAGAAACCACATTACCTTAGTTCTCCGGAAACCTTGAAGGCCATAGTGGACAAGATGCCATCATCCATGAAGTTTCGATGGTTTGCCTACCATAGAAGCAGAAGAGAGGAAGAAGTTCAAGAATTAATACTCGTCGAAGCGTTTTTAGAAATAGAAGCCGATATGTGCGGGGACTTTGCTCCACCTGAAGTGTTATCGGAGCAGAAGAGAGGAACGCGAAAACCCGTACATACCGTACAAGAAGTGTCAAGAGAAAAGTATAAGAAGTCGTGCCCGGTGTGTAAGGAAGAGCATTTTGCAACAGAATGCAAGAAGTTCAAAGAAGCCGACATTGATGAAAAATGGGACATTATCAAGAAAGCAAGAGTTTGCTTCAAGTGTCTCCGGTTTACGCATTCAAGAATCAATTGCAAAGCTCCAGTCTGCAAGCAGTGCAAAAGGTGGCATCACACTATCCTACACTCTGACAGACCACCAAAATCGTCAGAAAAGAAGTCATATGAAGAAGTCAAGACAGACACATCAGAAGAGAGAGTCGCCTCAATCAACAACACTAAAAGAGAAGAAAGGGTTTACCTGAAAATTATACCCGTGAATCTATACGGACCAAAGGGACAGGTTCGCGTGCTAGCGTTGCTGGATGAAGGGTCGACGGTCACGCTCTTAGATGCATCAATAGCCGAGAAGATTGGAGCTAAAGGGGACCGGGAAACTCTTTCAATTGAAACAGTCGGCGGGAAGGTCATACAGAAGGATAGCTCGCAGAAAATTAAGCTGAGAATAGAAGGAACTCATAAAAAAGTCAAGAGGCCTATCACCGTGAGAACCATCGATGACCTGAAACTGTCTGAACAGAGCATAAACAGGGACACTATAAAGAACTGTCAACACCTGAAGATAATCGAAGAGCAACTTCTTTACGTCGCAGAAAGGCCCAAGTTGTTAATAGGCCAAGACAATTGGGGACTCATAGTGACCAGAAGACTAAAGAAAGGCAAGCCAGCTGATCCTGTAGCCTCCCTCACAGACCTAGGATGGGTGCTACACGGCTGTGAAACAGGATTGAACGCCGTAGTAAATTTCATTCACCATGGCAGATCTTCAAGCGATAAGGAAGATATCGAAGAGATCGTTCGGGAACACTTCCAGTTGGAATCACTTGGGATTCAGAATCGGTCACCAACGAATGACAGCGATAGAAGAGCTTTAGAAACCCTCGAGAAGACAACGTCAAGACTTGCGAGCGGTCAATTTGAAACAGGGCTCTTGTGGAAAAAAGAAGACGAGAACCTGCCCAATAACTACAGGCATGCCCTCCGACGCCTATATAACCTAGAAAAGAAACTAGACCAGAATAAAGAGGTCAAAGAGTCCTATGAAAATCAAATCCAGAATCTTATTGAAAAGGGTTACGCAGAGACAGCGCCAGAAACAGCGAGTGAAGGAAGGACATTCTACTTACCACACTTTGCCGTCGTTCATCCAATCAAGAAGAAGCTTAGGATAGTTTTTGACGCAGCCGCTAAGTGTGACGGAAAAAGCCTAAACGACGCCTTGCTATCGGGTCCAGACCTGTTGCAATCATTATTCGGCGTCCTGCTGCGCTTCAGGGAGGGGCCAGTAGCCGTCATGGCAGACATCCAAGACATGTTCCTCCGAGTGAAAGTAAGAAAAGAAGATCGAGACAGCCTCCGATTCCTGTGGCGTCGAAATCAGAGATCAGGCAAGCCAGAAGAATATAGAATGTCTTCCATCATCTTCGGGGCAGCATCGTCACCAGCAACGGCGATATACGTAATGAACAGAAATGCAGAAGATTTCGAGAAAACACACCCAGAGGCAGTAAAAGCCATAAGAAGAAACCATTACATGGACGACTACCTACAGAGCTTCTCATCTACCAATGAAGCAAGGAAGGTATCAAAAGAAGTGAAAGAGATACACGAAGTGGCAAGTTTTCACCTGAAGGGCTGGGCAAGCAATGATGCAAGAGTATTGACAGAGGTGGAAGACGTCAAAAGTGAAGATTCTCTACAACTAACCAAGGAAGAAAAGACTCTGGGCCTTCGATGGCTGGTAAAAGAAGACATGCTCGCTTTCAACGTTGGACTAAGGAATACGTCAAAGGAACTTCTGGAGGGTGAGAGAACTCCAACGAAGAGAGAAGTCACGAGCGCCGTGATGTCCACCTTTGACCCTATGGGTTTTGCCACACCAGTCCTAATCCAAGGAAAGAAATTAATCCAAGATATTTGGCGGACACAAATAGGCTGGGACGACCCAATTAATGAAAATCAGAAGACAGCCTGGATAAAATACTTGGAAGAAGTGTCGACATTAACAGAACTACAGATTCCAAGGTGCGTTTCACCATTCAAAAGAAAAGGACAACTGCACACCTTCACCGATGCAAGTGAAGAGGCCTACGCAGCGGTGGTTTATTGGCGAACAGTCGAACCCGATGGAAGCGTCCACGTCTCAATAATCGCTGGCAAGGCAAGGGTAACGCCGACGAAGCCCGTATCGATTCCAAGATTGGAGTTACAAGCGGCCTTACTTGGCAGCAGGCTATCAGCCGCGATTGAAGAAGAGATGGACCTTGAAATATCAAGTAAAACCCACTGGACAGACTCCAGCACAGTACTGCAGTGGATCAACGCGGAACCAAGAAAGTTCAAGACCTTTGTAGCCAATCGCCTGGCAGAAATAGAAGAAAAGACCAAGCCCGGAGACTGGAGATGGGTACCGACCAAAGAAAACCCAGCAGATGATGCTACGAGAGGGACTCCAACGGAATTTGACCACAACGCCAGATGGTTCCAGGGACCGTCATTTCTCCGTCAACCAGAAGAAGAGTGGCCATTCAATGACTTTAGGCCAGAGGGTATGTTGTTAGAAGAAAAGAGCAAGCAGAGAGTGACGGCATTAAAACCAGAAGAAGGAATACTGATCAACCTAGAAAGATTCTCAAGCTGGGACCGATTACTGCGCGTTACGGCCAGAGTAATAACCTTCACACGCCTTTTATTGAAGAGGACCCACACGGAAACCAACGCCACCGTGCGTCAAAAAGACGAATTGTGGAGACCACAAAGAAGATCCCAGAAGGCCAAGCCGCGAAACACCAATCTACCAACTACCAGAGAAGAGAAGAAACGATTGTTCCTACCCTTGGAAGAAGAACACTTACAGAAAGCTGAAGAGATATTATTGAAGATAAGCCAAAATGACAGTTTTACGTCAGAAATAAGAGATTTAAAGGCAGGAAAACCCTTAGAAAATACTAGTCGACTTAAGAAGATCGACGTCTACATGGGTAGCAATGGGTTAATCAAGCTAAGAAGCAGAACGATGAAGCTCCGCGTCGAAGGTGAAAGGAAGATGAATCCTATTATATTAGACGGAAAACAAAGGATTACGCGTCTCATCATACAATATTACCACAAGAAGTTCCTTCATGGAAATGTCGCTACGATTATGAATGAGATCCGTCAAAAATATTGGATCCTGAGTTTAAGAGCGACTCTAAAGGCAGTCGCACACAGTTGTCAGTGGTGCAAGGTAAAGAAGAGCTTACCAGAGACACCTCCGATGGGAGACCTACCGAGCGAGAGACTACAACATCATCAATTCCCATTCTCTTGCACAGCAGTGGATTACTTCGGACCGATGCAAGTCACCATCGGTAGAAGGGTTGAGAAACGCTGGGGAGCGCTTTTCACTTGCCTTACCACTAGGGCCGTCCACTTAGAGTTGGTACCCTCTCTAAGTACCAGCTCGATGATCATGGCACTTCGGCGAATGTCAGCGAGAAGAGGAACCCCAAAAGTTATATTCAGCGATAATGGGACCAATTTTGTTGGTGCGAGCAAAGAGTTAGAAGAGGCCGCAGAAGAGAAGGGCATCAAATGGAAGTTCATTCCCCCAGGATGTCCAAACATGGGGGGCGCATGGGAAAGACTCGTCCGTTCGGTGAAAACGGCATTAGCAGTGGTGCTCAACGAAAAAAGTCCACCTGAAGAAGTATTTCACACCCTAATGACAGAGGTCGAACACATAGTGAATTCCAGACCTCTCACACCTGTTAGCATGGATCCAGAAGAAGAAGAAAGTCTGACTCCAAATCATTTCCTACTAGGGAGGTCATGTGGAGCAATGGCGCCAGGAGAATTTGAAGACAAAGATCTGATTGGAAGAGCAAGTTGGAGAACCACCCAAAGACTTGCAGATCACTTTTGGAAAAGATGGATCAAGGAGTATCTACCCCTCCTGATGCCGAGAAAGATCCAAGGAAAAGAAACTAATGACCCGAAAGAAGGAGATATCGTGCTCATAGTGGACGCAACGCTACCACGAAACTCATGGCCTCGTGGAGAAGTCGTCAAAACGTACCCCGGTCCAGATGGAAGAATTAGAGTGCTGGACGTGCGGACACCAGGTGGAGTGCTTCGACGGCCGACGCGACGGATCGTCGTACTAGTGCCTGCAAACTCGTCGCTCCAAGAAGATGTAGTGCTGCGCACCGTGGGGGAGAATGTTAGCGACTAAGTAAATTATAAGTTAATTGTTAGATGATAAATATTGACTATTAATTGTTATCTTTAAAAGAAATAAAGTATTCATTTCGTGTTTCTTATTTACTCCGCTAGAGGAGCCACTTACTAAGTGACGAAAAGCTTAAGTGTAAGGAAACTTTACCGTAACGAGAACCGTTACAGTTTTTGTTAATTTTAAGTGTCTAAAATAAGGCATACTAATAAGATTTTTTGTAAATGGATAGAGGAAATCATTACCTATGTTTTAAGACTAATTTCAATGTAAACAGAAGTACCTAACCACCGAAAATCGCCAATCAAAATTTCCCATACAAAATCGGATTAGTGCCGTGTGCAAACTCCAAGAGCCGTGATTGGTAGACAGAAAAATTATTAGTGCCGTGTGCAAATTCCTAGGGCTGTGATTGGTCACAGAAAACTATAAAAGAGGCTCATTTTTGGTGGTCGGGCAGACTCGACGCTCGACTCTCGCCGCGGACGGACGTGTTTGTGCGCTCTCCCGCTCCAGTGTTGTGTTTCGTGTTTTCTACTCGTCGCTACCACGTGACGTCATCGTAGTCGCCCCGACTACTCCGATTTAAAATCAAATCAAGAAATTGATTTGATTTTAATAACTCAAAAAAACTGCCTTTTTCAAGGCAAATCTCGTTTCTCTAACAGACGTTTTGTGAGTAGCTTCACTAGGCCCCTTCTGGGTAAAACCACAGTTTCGTGGTCCTCGGTTGAAACCTTACGGTGTCAACGAAGCCGAGTGGGGTGTTGACCCAATTCACACCCGCTGAACCCCTTCAGGGCGAGGCAGTTAGTTGGACGGGTCCCAGATAACCGGCCTTGGGGGATCTCCTAGTCGGCTCTGGTGACAGTTTTGCTTTCCAGCTACTCACCTAGTGTCTTTAGGGTGTGTCTACACCCTTCGCGCTAGACTGGTCAGGGCCCCGTTCGCACAATAAGACTGGCGACGGGTTACAAGCTTAGGGCTCACCAATAGGTACACACCTCCCTGTCTACACCCGACAGGGAGGGAACTCATCCCCGGGCCAATCCACCCGGGGAGTTAGGTATAGGGTTTAGGCTACGTAGGGAATTTTCTCTTTCCACCATTCCTTCCCTAATATAGTTCCCGCTCCGATCATGGAGGACGCCGTCCTCTTGGCGTTCCTCAAAGAGGTCCTATTAAAGGACCCCGAGTTTTTGGCGAAATATGGCGCCAAAATAAGCCAAGTTTCTAGTCCCGCTCCGTCTCAAGGCGCACTCGCTAACTTCAGCGACGCGCTTGAGAGCCCGCTATCGCCACCTGCATACGAACAAGGCATTCCGCCCTTTGTTCCGCACAACAATGTTCCGGCTAATATCTCTGCCCCCATTGTCTCACCCTCTATTGTACCGGCAGATAATACTCCGGCCGCTAATCCGGCCCCTATTGTCTCGCCCGCCTTTGTTCCGGCCGCCATTGTCACGGCCGCCATTGTTCCGGCCGCCATTGTCTCAGAGACAACGCAGCTGCGCGCCGCAGCAATAAACACGACTCGCCCGGAGAGCATGGACACGTCAGTCCCACTCTCCGAGGAAGAAGCCCGCACCTCCTCCTCCAGCGATGACGACTTCCAAGTCGTGGTCAAAGGAGGCAAGAGGAAGGCGGCCAAATCCTCCGCCCCCGCTGGCCCGGTCACCAAGGCCCAGAAAAAACAGGACGACATACCGTCCAGCTCCACTTCCGCCCCTAGTCCGCGGGCCAGTCGCCCCGCCAGCCCTATGGCTTGCCCACCCGCTCCTACCGCGAGGAAGCAGAAGCCCCCTCCCCCGATATACGTCCAGGAAAAGTCCAAATGGACTGAAATTTCCAAGATGTGTGTTGATCGCAAGATCAACTACACCAACGCCCGATCCACCCTCCAGGGGATCAAAGTTACCGTCCCCACGTCTACGGACTTTAGGGATCTCTCCCGCGCCCTACGTGAAAGGAACTACTCCTTTCACACTTACTCCCTTCCGGAGGAAACCCCTACTCGCGTCGTAATAAGGCGCGTCCCTCAAGAAATCTCCACCGAGGAGATTAAGAGCGACCTCATCGCTCAAGGAATCCCAGTGTCCGCCGTCCATCGCTTGCACAAAGCGAGGCAGGGCCTTGTCTATGACATGGTCCTAGTCATCTGTGACCCCACTGAAGGGCACCACCCGATTTTTAAAGTTAAGTCGGTGTGTTCGCTCTCAGGCATCTCGATAGAGAAGCCTTACAGAGCTCAACTAATTGGACAGTGTCATCGCTGCCAATTATATGGTCACTCGCAGTCCAACTGCTATGCCACCCCTAGATGCGTCAAGTGTCTAGGTGAGCATGGCACCGCCGACTGTACCCGCCCTAAAGATAGGGAACTATGTTTAGAGCCTCCCAGCTGTGTACTCTGCGGCCAATCGGGACACCCGGCAAATTACCGGGGCTGTCCTAAGGCCCCGAAGTCCTCCTCTCCCAAACTCGCGAAACGCGCGAGCGACCGCCAGCACAGGGAAAGCCCCTGGGGAAAGCCTCCTTCCGCGCTGATGCCGGAGCGGCTCAGTCCGCAGAGGCCGTCTCCCTGGGCTAACCTTAACCACCTGAAGGCTCCAGCAGCTTCGGTGCCATCAAAACCCGCGCAACCAGCGCAATCCGCGCAACTTCCAGCGCTGATGGCTACCGCCATCCCAGCGCCTTTGGTAGCCCCCGCGGCCCCTACGGCCGCTCCAGCGGCACCTCAGGGAATCCAGGGCCGAAACAGCGCCCAAATCATATTAAGTACATACGCGGCTCTCTTCACCACCGCCGCGGATAAAATGGCGGAAGAAATCGTTGCTGCAAACGGCAACGCAATCCGCCTCATGGAAATTCTCAGCGCGTATCCCGAGATCGCGCAAGTTCTACACTCACTCAAATATTAATTCTCAATGGATAATACGAGAGTAAATAGTAACAAACCCCGATCCCTTAAATTAGGCTTTTTCAACGCAAATGGCGTTTCAGGTCAACGCGATGAGATCGCCACTTTCCTCCGCGACCATCAGCTTGACATCCTCCTCATACAGGAAACCTTTTTAAAACCACATCACCGAAACCCGAATATTGCCAACTTTAAACTAGTTCGCAATGACAGGTCTCGATGTCACAAGGGTGGCACACTCATATACTTTAGGAAATCTTTGTATTGTATCCCTATAGACCCACCTCCTCTCTTCTCCCATCTGGAGACCTCTATCTGTCGGCTCGGCATGACTGGTCATCAACCGATCACCATCATCTCTGCTTATATTCCACCAGACAATGGTCCGGAGGATCCCATCTCTCTCCAAAAGGACTTCACCGCCCTCTTCGGTATGAGTGACTCCGTCATATTGGCGGGGGATCTTAATGCCAAACACCCGGCGTGGAATAGTAGCACGACTTCTACCAGAGGTCGGATCATTTCCAAGTTAGGCGAATCCCTTAACTTTGACGTCATCGCTCCAATGAGCCCGACTCACTTCCCAGGTAATCCTAATCACCTTCCCGATGTTCTCGATGTAGCGCTGCTCAAGAATGTGAACCTCCGTTTGCAATCGATTGAGACGTTCCACGAGCTAAACTCTGACCACCGCCCTGTAGTCATGCATCTTGCACCCTACTCGGGCCCGATCGACCCCAACCGCCCCCCTCAGACCCAGACGATAACCGACTGGAGGAAAGTAAGCGAAAGACTGAAATCCACCACGTCGCCTCACTTAGACACCATCCCCGATCACTTAGTGTCAGTCGCCGACACGACGGCCGCAATCGACTCGTTTACAGAGCACGTACAATCCGTATTGACGGATTGTTCACGGGAAGTTCCGGTGATGGAAGACCATCGCTGGAAACTACCTACTGACGTACGTGACCTGATAACCGAGAAGAACGCGGCCATCCGTGCCTACGACTCCTTCCCTTGTGACGCGAACAAAACCCACATGCGCCATTTACAGCGTGCTGTAAAGAAACGCATAGGGGAGGTTCGCTCAGAGGGCTGGAACAAGATGCTCAGCGAACTCGAGCCCACTCATCAAGCCTTCTGGCAATTACAGAGGAAATTGCGTTCCTCAGAAGAGGTCTCTATGCCTCCTCTCATCCGCCCCGACAATAGTGTCGCTTTCGACAGTCCCGATAAGGCTGAATGTCTTGCCGACAGCCTAGAGTCCCAATGTTCTCCCAGCTCCCAACCAGTAGACCAAGCTCACCTGAACAAGGTCGACGCTGAAGTCGAACGAAGAGCTTCCCTCCCTCCCGTCGAAGACCCTGATGATCCTCTGCCTCCCGTCACTCCAGATGAAGTGCACGACATCATAAAAGGGCTCCAAGCTCGTAAAGCCCCCGGTTCGGACGGTATTACCAACAAGGTATACAAACTCCTACCTGCCCCTCTAATAATGCTCATGACCGCCATCTTCAATGGCGCCTTGAGCAACAACATCTTCCCACAAGCGTGGAAAGAAGCAACAGTCATCGGTATCCCAAAGCCAGGCAAGCCAAAGTCTGAGCCCTCCAGCTACCGTCCCATTAGCTTACTCAACGTTCTCGGCAAAATCTACGAGAGGCTTATTTATAAGCGTCTCAAAGACTACGCCGAAGCAAAGAGCCTCATTCCCAACGAGCAGTTTGGTTTCCGTCCACAACACTCGAGTATCCACCAGGTCCACCGTATCGTAGAGCACTTGTGTGCCGGTATGCAGCGTAACGCGACGACGGGTGTGCTATTCTTCGACATAGCGAAAGCCTTCGACAAAGTCTGGCACAACGGCTTGTTATACAAGCTTTACCAACTAGGAGTGCCAGATCGTCTCGTACTCATCTTACGAGACTTTTTGTCGAATCGCACCTTCCGCTATCGCATCGAGGGTGCACTCTCGTCCCCTCACCCTATTCGCGCCGGTGTCCCTCAGGGTTCCGTCATATCTCCTCTAGTTTTCACGCTGTTCACCAGCGATATCCCACAGAGTAAAAAGGCTCAGTTGGCTCTCTTCGCCGACGACACTGCCGTTTACTATACTGGTCATTGTCCCAATGCTATAGCTCGTACTCTCCAAACCTCCGCAAACGTCTTAGGCGCTTGGTTCCGGAAATGGAGAATCGAGGTCAACCCCGATAAGAGTCAGGCGGTTCTCTTCTCGAGACGTCGTCGAGTCCCACCCCCCCTTCCCAGCCCGATCACTATGTACGGCAAGCCAATCCCTTGGGAGAAGCAAGCCAAATACCTAGGCGTGATCCTTGATCAAAACTTAACGTTCAAAGAGCACATTAAGGCTGTTCGCGCGCGCGCCGCTTTCGCTCTTGGTAGACTCCACTTTATTCTGACAGCCCGTTGCAAACTGTCACTTAAATGCAAGCTGCGCATCTACACCGCAGTCATCCGTCCCATCATGACCTATGCCTGCGTTGTATTCGCGCACGCTCACCCACGTCATCTCCATAAGATGCAGACCCTCCAGAACCGTTTCCTCAGAAAGGTCACGGGTGCCCCCTTCTATGTCCGTAATATAAATCTCCACATCGATCTTAAAATGCCTACCATAAACCAGTTCATGAAACGCTTATCGAAGCGTTTCTTTGACTGTGGCATAAAACACCCCAACCCCTTGATCTCAGCGGCCGCCCGCTACACTCCTTCCCGTATTAGTAGTATTCGCCGACCAAGGCATACCTTAATCGCCCCCGACGACGCCACTACCCTCCTCCAGGAGAGTAGTAAGGCAACCAGCACGCTTCATAAGCCCAAAACCCGATCGCCGTCCTACCGTCCTCGCCGCCGAGGCCCGCCGCGACGCCCAAATCTACGCCCCTCCCGACCCTTGCTCGAGCCAGCCCGCGCCGCTGAGCCTGTAGCTTTAAATTCGTCCCTAAATAATATCATTCCTGATCCAGCTAGTCATTTGCTGCCCTCTTCCAGCGACGCCCTAAGCCGAGGTTCGTACCCCACAGGGGGTGCCCTTAGCGTGTAGTCGCTTAGTTTTTAGTTAGTATTTAAGTTTAAGTCCTGGCTGGAGGCCTTAATTTATTAGGGAATCCACAGGCAAGTCCGTCTAAGCAGACGACAACCTCATAGGTTGACCTGCGAGATGCCATTTATAAAAATAAAAAAAAAATAGTGGTCGGGCATTCCGAATCCAGCAGTATTAGAAGAAGCAACTAAATAAAGAAGAAGTAAAGTGTTCCAAGAAAGTATTTTTTATTCAAGAAACCCCTGCGCTGCACAAGTCTCTCCCGCCAGCCTAGCCAAGAAAGTTTTTTCAACGTATTTAACAGACGGAGTACCGAGGGCGGGAGCCAAGCGGGGTTTCTGTGTTCTTTAATAATAATAATAAGTTTATTGATCCAAAAATATATACATAGACACAGGTTGTATAGTAGTATATGCTAAGACTTAATAAACTAACAATGGACACAAAGGGAGAAAGAAATAATTGTCTATATTACCAAAAACATTAAATTCTGTCTCCTAAACTAGGGGTGGCCTGTATCTTAGGAAACAGTGATTCAACCGAGCTGTACTGTAAGTTAAATGAATGATGGAGGAGTGTCGATGCCAATCTACTATAAAAAAAGATGTGAGTTAGTTATTGTTAAAATCAGCCGATTCTCGCAGAGAGAGTTCGAGTAGTAAGAGTATCAAGCTGCTTGTCCCATCTCAAGCCCTCATCTATGTGCGACCCCAGATACTTTACGTTATTAGTTCTAACAATTGCAGGACAAGAGCACGACATTTGCCGATTTTGGCATGAGTGAGCTGTGATCGGAAAAGTATTCGGGGGTAGGTTGTAACGTCGGATCGCAAAGGGTATATAATAGTTTTTATCCAGGTTTAGCGTCAGCAAGTTCAGATTAAGCCAGGTCATAACGGAAGTCAGGTATGATTCAGCTTGCACATCGTCCCACGTAGGACCTTTATCTCTGATAGATATATCTCGCAGAATCCATGTATATTCAAATATTTCAAAGTCTCGATCTTCCAAATCTGACACCGTTCCGACTTCTACTCAATGCAAGCGACACTCAATATAGATACATAGATCTAAAAAAATACGACTTCAAAGCAATACCATTATAATAAATGTAGGGTACACGGTCAAATTGAGTTAGAGAGCGAAACTAGATGGGTATCGACTTAAATATAAATATATAACGTTTATTTCGGATCATACATCAATTAACACTCAATCCATGCTGTATTTGTAACAAAACTATGTTAGTAAAACTTACAAACTAACCTAACAAAAACTAATAATAAATACGTGACTCAACACAAGTTGGCACGTGCCTCTGCACCCAGTGCCTAATAAAGGGGCTGTCCACCTTATCAAACAATGTTTTTAGACACAAACACTTATAAACACAAAATATTTTTTTTGAGGCATAACGACCGCTAACAGTGTTGTTACTTGAAGTATGACTAAAGAAAATCTTTGTTCTTTTATTTTATCGTATTTAGATATCGATATCAATAACGTCTGTGATGTTTAAACAAAAAGAAACTGACTTTTTTAACTGATATTCAATTAAGTGTCACTAACTGCGGTCGAAGACAAAATCGTCAAAAACATCATACAATTATTATTTTTATTGTTATCATTAAAACTTAAATTCCTATAACATTTGTTTACCCAGTACCTAAGCAGTAGATTTACAAATGTAACTCTATCAAAATCAAATCTGTACGTACAACAACAGACTCTCTTATATGCACAAAACATGAGCAAATATCTAATTTGCGTCGCAAATTCTCAAGTATGGGGTAGCTACAGTCTCGCAACAAAGTTTGGCCTTATTATCGGGATCTCATCGTTTTCTTGTGAACAAAATACACGTAGCGATAAATTACACCCTATTCTCCGTTGTACGTTATGTAAATTCGTCTTTGGCGCGACACCTGGTGTAACCATAAATTATTTAGATATCGTCTGAGATTGTATAGCCGGCATCATTAATATACGGTAAGAAAAACTGTCCCGCCCAACACTTGTCGGACGTTCCCTAACAGTAATTTATTTGATACGAACAGTTCTATATAAATTATAAGATAGCGTTGTTACATCGAATGGACGGGCGTCTGACTATAAGTGGCAGTTGCTGCTCGATGGCTGCTCATTAACTTGGCATTTTTACGCTCGTGTTTGTGTTAGCTTCAGCTCATTTATTGTGATAATATTTGTTCTGAATATTTGATACTCTATATAATAATATGTTAATTATAGTAATGAGAAAACAGAGCTACAAATATCATCCATTTTTTTCCCGTCTAACATGATCGATCGACCTCTAAATTCTCAGAATCAGAACTTCTCAGTGAGTTACTCGAAAAATCGCTTCATATATCGTTAGATTGCCTGCGTTCTTATTCTTTTCATACACCCCAACCCCAACAGTTTTACCTAACACTAACCTCCTTAAAAACATGTTAACCTAGTTTCCACTAACCACAGTGCCCTAACAAAAACAAGGCAACAAAATCAAACACACATTTAAAAGTTCACGGCAAAACAAAAGCAAAGCTCGTACAATTTGTATCGAAATGTAAAGTTTAAAATAATTGCTTGTGGGGGAAAAGTTTAGTAGTTCTTTCTATCAAGTACACGCTGGCTGGGGAACGGATCTGTAGCAAATAAAAATCACTGGCTAAGGAAAGTAAATTTTCCGCTTCTGGCTTCCTTTTTTCCGTCTCGGACACGATATTGTAAGACCCGCAGTGGAAGTAATTACATTATGAAGTGCGGTGACTAAACAAAGAGTAACGTAGGTATTTTATTTGCTTACACCGGAAGGTTTGTGTTGTTATAATGTTATTAGTTTCGACTTGGAATGATTTGGTGGAATTTATCGAACTGTTAAGTAATTATTTATTTACTGTCTATTTTTGTCGTATGTGCGTTTGAAATATGAAATTGTTTTAGAACAAAGACTAAGACGTCGTAAATGTCAATATTTAAACCTAAGTGTTATAATTATACGTCCAACATCAGCACCGAACGATTATTTTCTTTAACAATCAAAATAACGATAAAATTTTCCGTTCCATATCGCTAATATCGAGAGTCTGACATTGAAATTCTATTGATACTGTACTTGTTTCTTTAGCAGCACATGTTATGCATCGTCACGAAGAATCAAACAAGGATTTAACAACAAGTCACCTCTCAAGGAAAGTGGATCGAAAGGCACCCTTTTATTTATTTATTTAATACTAGGTTTTACCCACCGCTTTGCTCACGTGGGGTCAAATTTCATCGAAATTCGTACGACAAGGACAGATTTTGTGACAAAGCACAAAATCTGTCTTATTTTTTTTTATTCTTAATGTAAGTAGGTACAATTTATAATCTATTGGATAAATAATTTGTAACTCCCTCTGGTGTAATCATTTAATGTCAGTTTGTTTTTTCACATACAGCACAACTGCTCCTTGCTACAAGGCATAGATAAAACAGTTCTTTTGAGAAACCGTAGATACTCGTACAGTCAATCAAGGCATCAACCGATAATGTTGATAGCATTATGACTGTTTAAAGTCAATTATAATACTATGCCAATTATAATATCATCTAAATTCATCCTGTGTAAAGTGTTATTCAATTAATTTATGTGTGAAATTGTATTTCAAAACTAATTAATGTTGTAAGCGAAGACTAATATTTTGAGTCACGAACGTTTCGGGCGCAAATATTTATTAACGCGATGAATCTATTGTTGCTTCAGAAACTTCCGCTTGTGACTTAAAAAACATAATAGTACTTAAATAACCTACAAAATAACATAAAGCTCGTGTTTATTAAATTGTTAGTTGAAAGATAACAACCCCATCCGGTTAGACTAGAAAGCCGACCCCAAGTCAGTTGGGAATAGTCTAGGCAGATGATGATAAGTTAATAGAGTGGTCGCAAGTGCTCGGGAGGACACGGCGTGGCATACGCTGGCAGAGTGTGCCGCTTGGGAGGACCCGCGCCGTGCCCTCATCACAGAAGTAGGCAGTGACCTGTCGCTGCCGGCCGTCCGTCGCCGCTGGCTGCGTCCTGGGACGCGGTGGTTTCCTTCTGCGAAACAGTGATCTCGCAGAAGGAGGCTGCGGAAAGGGAGAGAGAGATCTCGTCCACTCTGCCGATCCGCAGCAGGCACCGAGCGCAGGCGGAGGGCGGACAACGCCCTCTTCTAGCCCCCCCAAATTGGGTCCAGGGACGGCGGACTCGGGGACGTCCGCTGCCTCCCATACATCAGGACCCGAGGTGGCGGCGCGTAGTATTCCACGCGCGCCCCTCTTAAACGTTGCGGGGGGAGTCAAACACCTCACTCCCCCCCCCCCCCCAACCTGAGGAGGCCCGCAGAGGCGGGCCGGCACCAGTCGGGATTGCGGAAGAATCATATGATGCTAGGGATTGACCAAGACGTGATGACACTGACAGCTCACTCCACGCAAGTCTTCACTGTGAGATTTTACAGAATCGACATGCATGTCAGGAAAAGCGTTATTATATTTTTCCATCAGGAATTTCTCAGTAGCAGCTGGATTTTGGATTTGTGCCCGGTTGAAGGCAATAGGCTCGCCCCTTAATTACATGGGAGTTTTGAACATAACCGGCGCGATGTTACGTAGTGAAGATGAACTGACATTATTGTTCCCATTACCTACTTCTATAGCTAAAGTATTTTCTAAGTAAAATCCACTACTTAGTTTCCAACTAGGTAATTTAACTAGAATGTCTTTCTAGAAATTTTACTCACTGCGTAGTATTTTAATCACAATAAATAATAGATATCAATAATTTCGTTCTTAGTAGAAAAGCAAGATCTTTATCCAAATACTGCCCATTATTCTGTTAGAAAAGAATAGGAACCAAATAAAACACCCAATACTCGAAGCTTTGGACCTTATCGCCAATATCTGAAACAGATAAGCTGAAAATAAAATGCAGTGAAGTAGACAAAGTCTCTACACGTTCACAAAGCGACATGTGTAACCCAGCCCGATGGATAAAAGCGCTATTAAGATAGTACGAACGTTACAGTCGTCTTGGTCGGGTTTATTGCAACTTTGTTTGCTTTGAAGGCAATAGAGGGAGGCCCGCCCCTGTAATTCAACAGACTACCCGCTTCCGATTGTTATTACCTACAAACTACAACCGCTACCGATGTCTCCAGGGTATAAGAATGATTGATGTTCCTTTTTGTTTATAGTACGAAATGCTGTTTCGTATGCGTTGCTGACGGCTGGAGTGCGGAAGATTCCTACGGATTTTTTGATGTGACGAAAAGGATAATTTGACGTTTGATGTGTGGCACAGATACATCGGTAATAGGGTTGTTTGTTGTAAGTTACTATTAATAGTATATTAAAATCGTCCATTAAAAACATCAAAGATGTCACCAGTTTCCACTGCTGGGACACAGGCTTCTTGTCTTCGAGAAGGAGTGAGCAGTTATCTACGACCGGGCACAGTTCGGATTGGTACACGTCACACGTCACACGTCTTCGATTTTTTGGTTCTAGGACATGCCGGTTTCCTCACGATTGAATGCTTCACCCTTTGATAAAAAAGACATAATATAGATATTATTTCGCCATAAACAAATAAAAGTGTCTCAGTCTATTTAATTCTTAATTTCACCGACACGAACACCGTAGACACAGCTAAAATTCACATCATCTCATTATCGCCGCTTTGCGGAGAACAGAGTAAATGTTACGCTTGAGTCAAGTTAAAATACGTTTACAGCTGCAAAAATTTGTAAGAATGTTTGTGGGACACCCCTGGCAATGTTGTCGTTCGGGTTTACGGCCAATGTCCCGCTTTTTCTGCTGCGAATCCAAGCTTGTCAAATTAGATAACATTAGTTACGGCACGGGTGCATTGTAGAACACATACCGGCTAATTCGGTCTTTTATCCCTCTTCTGCTCAGTTACTCCCTTACTATTCATCGCAGGAATTCCTTCCCTCGTCATAAAGCAGAGGTTTTACTTCACTATTTTCACTTATCGTTGCCAAAAACAATCCCGAGATCGCCGAGATACAGGTGTAACAGATTTGCATTCATATCCGTGCTACAAAAACCGGAAGATCTTAGCCGGTTGTTGCTCTACATTTGGCGGAATATTCCAAACCGGGGATTATTTCTAAGGATGCGTATCAAATTGTATCAAATTATACTCTTCAAACATAAAGTAAGATAACAGCAACAGAAAATCCTGTTTTTGATCTTTCAACTAAGAAGAGAATTTAGTTTCTGGAAACTTCGACCGAAACGGGCGGGCATATTTCAAAGCTGCAATAAAATACATCTTCACATTCATGGCACTAATAAAAAGGAAGGTTTGTTTCAATGTAGCCTTGCATTTTGTGCTGGAAAATATTTAGGTATACTTGAGTTAATAAGCTGGGATATTTACATAATTTTGATTTTATTACGACGAAGTAAAACAGCGAAGTGCTCTATTCTCGTTGCGTACAAAATGTATGCATGTTTGTTGTAAGACGAGTTTAATTTGATAACCGTGATGCTGGCTGGTTGGTTGGTATGAATTTTAATTTATTTCGTAGTTATTATTATGCGCTTTGCTTGTCTGGGCTTATGACGGAGTCGTGTGGACATATAATTGTGTATCTAATAAGACAAACGTAATATGTATAAAAATGTGGACTAAGAAAAACGAAGGGAAAAAAAGAAATTAAGAGCCGCGATGATTCTGAGAGTGGACTTCCGATTTTTTTATTTGACGTGTTAACAATATTTTACGTAAATATTTTCATGAAAAATCAGAACCTGCATCAAAATAAAAATTGCACATATGTAATCCTTATTCAAACCAGGAAATTTAAAGAAAGTTTCACCACTGAATCTCCCGGCTATTGCTACCGACATTTTTTCCTTCATTTATTCATAAGCAAAAGCGGACTGGAACTACTCGAAAAATACGTGACTGCCTATGCCTAAATAATGTATGAGGCTAGGACCTGTCTAGGTATGACGTTTGAACCTGTACCACAGAAAATGTAGGAGTACTTTGTAAATGTGGTGTATATGTGTGGCGTGGGATAGGTACATACTATGACTTGTTTATACTTTGACTCGTTGTACCTTTTTTTATTGATCTAGTACGGTTGAGAGGTTTTTTTTACTATCCTTTCAAACACCCGAAACTTTAATATTTGGGAATTATAACAGACTTTAAATGAATGAAAAAGACCTCATTAAAAAATGTTTAAGTATGCGATGCCTACCTATTTCCTTGTTGGTTATTTGTTGTGTTTTACGATTTTCGTCAATAAAGTATAAAATATAATAACCACCATTCCACCAATATCGTTATAAGTATGAGAAGCAGGAGTTATTTTCATAGTGCCCGGCGCTAATTTGTGTATTGTTCTTGCTGGCCCTGTAGAAGTTTCAATGGTATATTATCAGATTATATCACTAGTTTGTTAAATACCTGCACAAAGACAAGTAGGTATAGTAATTTAGTCAGCCTCGTAACTGAATTATCAACTTACGGATAAATGTCACTGGCACGTCATTAAATGACGAGGTCAATTTGTCTGTCTATATACTGGGAATTGTTGTCAAAGCTGTTTAAGAAATAATAAGGACGACTATTCAGTGCTCTAAAAGTAGGTGAAAAGTCAAGTAGTATATTTTTACCTAACTTAAGTTTTTTTTTAAGTTAAGTACGCCTTCCAGCAGGTTTAAAATACCAACAAGAAAAGTTAACGTAGTCTAATTTACATGTTAACCAACGAATGTAAAAATGCGTTGCGACCGAGTAATTGGGTTGAGAAAAAAGGAAATAAACTTATTTATTGGTCACTCATGGGCCACACACAGGCGATACTATCGTTTGCAAGAGCTTTATAGGGTTTCAGCCATGTTTTAACCTAGATAAATACATTCAGTAGAGTACTGAAACTAGAACATGGTTTTGATTGCACTACATTTTTTTCCCAAATGGCTTATCCAAAGCAAGTTCATGCTTTTTTACACAAAAGGGTGACACGTCAGGTTGCCCTCGAAATTCAAAATTTTCTTTCTATTTATTTTTGTAGAAATTTTTACAATTGATTGATATCCCCATTGCCCCGTTGGTTTAGAGGTCGCAAGAGCTAGTGCTGAGCATGAGGTCCACGGTTTGATTCCCAGGTCGAGCAAAGTGTTATTGGGTTTTACCATCTAGAATTTCTCAGTAACAGCCCGGAGTCTGGATTTGTGTGATTGATATTTTATTAAATTGTCATAATAGGATTTTCTCAAATAGGCTCGGAGATTCGAGCATTTTTCAGACAAACTTCTTCAAGATAAATCGAAAATGCTGTACTGGTCAAATACATGCGAGCAGCGGCATGTGAGTATAAAAATCTATATCTGTCGTGTTTAGCAGCCGAATAAATTATTAAGAAAACTCATATCTGTCGTGAAAAAAAAAACTTTTTGTTTCGACCCATGGCAACCACGGAGGTAACTTACTCGTATCAAAGATTTTATTTAAATCTCTTACTGGATTAACAAACAGAGCTGTTTAAAGTGACAAAGAACCAAATGAATATTTAGGCGCGAGAAAAGTTATTAATTTCCGTAGTTTGAATTTCCGCGCATTATTTCGCGGCCGCAGCCAGTCATTGATGGACTCACATAATATGTGTGCCTCGGTTTCACCTCGTCCCATTTTCCACGTTCGTCCATTAATACCTCTGTTGTCGGCCGCTGCAGTTGGTTGCATTGAGAGGGCTGTGCCATGCGACCTTTTATTACGTATATAATAGAAAGAGACTAAGAGAGAGAGAGATACTTTTCATGGTTTTCAAGGGTGCTGAAGCCAAAAGTAAGGTCAAAATGAAAACTCAACGTCCCACGATTTCACACGCATAGAAATTCCTGCAGAAGCCATGCATTTTCGGGCATAAAAGTAACTTATGTCACTCGAGAATGGTGTACCATTCTGTCAGTGAAATAATATTTGTACATATTAAAAGACTAGCTGTTACCCGCGACTTCTTCGGCGATTCAGGATGAAAAGTAGCCTATGACCTTACCTAGGTAATGGTCTATCATTATGTCAATTTTCATCCAAATCTGTTTTGCTGTTTGACTTGAAATCGTAACAAACAAACATATATTTCGCATTTTTTATATTAGTTAGGATCTTATCTAACGTTACCTCTTTAATATACCAAGGTGTAAAAACGATTAGATAAAGTTTTTCTTTTTTACTACACTACCTATACACAACTTTTCTGTTCAAGTGTCCACAAGCCCAATCTCCTTTCATGTCAAACTGGTATATCCCGGTTTTAATTCGAACGGTTATCTTATCACCGGTTCCGTCACGTCGCATGTCGTATCGACGCCGGATGTGATAACGTGCCCGTTTAGTTTTCTGTTATTGAGATAAATTCAAGGGCCCCGGACAGTTTTACGATTTGGGAAAGGAAAGTGTACATTAATGGGTGAATAGGTTTCTCGGTAACTAAAACGGCTGAAAAAATTTGAGAAGGTTAAAAGCACCAAGAGTATTTCATTTAAGGATAAAGAAGACGGAAACGATGACATACAGTATGAGACCTAAATGTAACGAGATGAAAATGTTGTGAATTAAAAGATTCAAACTTTTCAGTCCCTCACTGAAAATTCTATAAGTTTGAACAATGTGAGAGCTGAGTTATAAGAAGTTTAGTAAAACCAAGGTTAGTTAGAATCTTAAATTAACAACAGATTCCTGAAGTGCAAAAGATGTTCTTTAAACCCTGGCCGCGGTCGCACTGCTAGTGTATTGTAGTGACAAGTTGCTATATCACAATTCATACATTTTTACAATATGCAATCAACAAGGCGGCGGTAAAATCCAAAATAACAATTCTAAGTCAAACGTGTAAGTGATCTTCGGTGTCCAGTGCGAAAGCAAGGGTCGTAGTAGGTAGGCAGGGTCAGAATCCGTTAAAAACAAAACAGCAGTCGTTGAAAATGAAAAATAATCGGGATGCGATTGCGAAACGAGTGACTCAATGTCAGTCAGCTGTCATGCCAGTGACATAGACTAAAAATATATGACGGATTTTTATCGATACGAAATCGATAATCATTATTTGAATTTTTCAGTAATTCATTGATATTATTTTTATTTATTAATATGACTGTAATTAGATGCACTATATTGTACATAAGTATAAATAGTGCACTTCCACATTACCTAGTGCTACCTTCTTTTTGTGCCTTTTTTATGCCAACCGACACCCCCTCTGTGCAACGCCTGTTAGGGCACATCTCTGGGGAGACTGTAAAGGGGTCGCCCCGAAACCTAACTGTGCAAGTGTGCAAGGCGGCACGTGACAACTGTGCGCCCTCTACCCTGAGGTTACTCAGCAGGGGAAAAGAGTCCCCACTCTGCGACCCCAACCTAGTGCTAGAACGCGAAGATTTAGTTTTTGTGTAATTGTGTTGATTACTCAATTAATTAATCGATAATCTCACGAAAACTCAGTGTCATACTTCTCCATTTCCACATTGAGAGTTGAGCTGTTTTTTATATTCTAATAAAATTAATTATTGCATTTTTTTATATCAGATCTCAACTTATTACATTTGGGCCCACCGTTATCCGTCTCCTTTCTGTAATTTGGTTTACCCAATAGGAATTTGCAGTCTGGATTTGTGCCCGGTTGATGGTAATGGGCTCGTCACCTACTACATGGGACTTAACTTATGGAACATAACTTGCGAAATGTGTTAGTACTATAGGTGCACCTCTACTTAAACCACATAAAATTATTCGAAAAGTTTTCACACACATACTCGTCATGTTAATTAATTTAAATCAAACACTACTACTGTTCGTTGAAAATACCAGAGTTGCCATACCTAATTAATTTGAAAAACCGGTATGAAAGCCCCGTGACACGTTAATTGACTGTTATTGTTATAAATGCGAGTTCAAATTAATTTTGCCATACCGTTTATCTGTCAGATAGCGATTTTAGAAGTAGATTTTCTGTTTGACGAAATTAGATATCAAATAACTAATGTTTGTTTAGGATATTTCACTGTTTGTGAATTCGAATTTGATCATTATATAGATATTAGTTGCATGTTGATCAAAATATATTCGAAAATACCTAATACAATATCATAACATCACGCCTATAATCCCCGAAGGGTTAATGGGCATCAGTATGGCTTTTAAATGTATGTTAGGTACTTCCTACTAAAATTGTATTGTACATTCATTTATATAATACTAGCGACGCGCCCCATAATGCAATGTACCGATATGTGGCAACATATCAAAACATCGAGATTTCTGTGCTATATCTTAGTTAAATGTTAAGGTATTACACACATAGAATAGAAATGAATACATCTCTTTATTATAAATACACCTTATAAATTGCAGATATAAATGTAGAATTTTTACATTGGGTGACACCATGGGCGGTCTTATACCTCAAAACGATCTTTTACAGGACAACCTTGGGATGCATTAAAGGGAGAAGGAGACGCAAAACTGCAGGTTAGTTTATTTTATATGGAAATGGTACACCACTGTTTTATGTATGTTTCTATTTATACAATAAATAGAAACATACATAAAACATGTATTTATCTACACATATATTTATACAATAATAAACACGAAACAAGAGTTTTAAAAGTGGACAGTGATTGAGCACGCTTTATCGACTCTGGCAAAGCATTCCATAACCGTACTGCTTGAACTGTAAAAGACATGTCATAAAAACTAATGGAATGCATGCCGAACTCTACTCTTAAGTTTTCCGATGACCTCAGACATCTATTATGTGTGTCATGAAACAACTTGAAACGTTTTTTTAAGATAAGAGGGGGTTGTAGGGTTGAACAGTACTGTAGATCTCAAATAACATATGAGAATTCCGGCACATAAACCTCCCGGTTTTTTTTTTCTAAATGGTGAATACAGCGTCAAGATCTATTGTGTAGCTTTAAAGCATAATGTACGTCACCGATAGATACGAAACGTGACTTTGTTCTGTACTATCTATAGTTTTATTATGGCAGTTGGTCCGCCTAACGGTACTTGATTAATACCGCCCATGGACTTCTACCATGCCGAAGGCATCGCAGGTGCGTTGTCATCCTAGTGACAAAGCTAAAATGCCAGAAGACATTTAAAACGTTGAGTGTCGTTTTTGCTGACAGGTGAATATCCAGGACACTCCATAATAAACTACTGTATGCCTGGCTGTTCCTTATTTGATGTTATGAAAGAAATGATTAAATGTAACTTTAACCAAGACACTACATTAATAATTTTCTTGGGTAATAGGGGAAATGTTAACAAAGGAGAATTTCTCCAATATTATAAAACATTGTGTAATCTCAAGTTAAGAAAAATTGTGTTGTTTACATTCCCATATAGTAACAGTTTGCCACAGGAAGAAAATAACATTAGATTTAAAATAAATATGACATTGCATAATCTGACATTAAATAATAATCAATTTCATTTAGTAGATACTAACAATTATGTTGGTAGAAATTTGTATTTGACGAAAGATAGGTATAATATTTTTATGTACTATCTTTCTAACTATCACAAAAGACAGATAGCTGTGTCGCTATCATATTTTTTTTCAATTACAGCCAAGAATTTGGCTAAACAACTTGCTTCTTTTGAGCAATGCAATGACATCTTAAAATATTCTGCCAATAAATTGGATCCAATTGATGACATTGATTTTAATTTAAATTAGAAATTAGGACAATAGAGGTAGCCTCTTGCAAAAATGTAAAGAAAGCAAATAAGAAATCAAATGTGTGTGTAAAAAATTTAAATAGCATCAACCTGGTGCATCAAAACATTCAAGGGTTTTTAAACAAAGATTTAGAAGTAGAATTATTCCTGAATTGTAACAATATAGATATTCTTTGTATAACAGAACATTGGCTTAAAAGCCACCAGTTCATGTTCAATTTTAGTAATCACCAGGTTGGTAGTTCATTCAGCAGAGTTAATGCTATACATGGTGGCTCATTAATTTTAGTAAATAACCAGATTAAATTTAAAGACCGTAAGGATATTGTGAGCCTCTCTGTTGAACGGACAGTTGAAATAGCCTGTGTAGAATTGGAGCAGTTCATTATATTAAGTGTGTACAGACCTCCTTCAGGATTGTATGATTGTTTTGAAAAAGTTATGGATGAAGTGTTAAACAAAATCTGTACTTCAAACAAGTCTATCGTCACTTGTGGTGATTTTATTGTTAATTTGTTGGAAAACTCTGGGATTAGTACTAAAATTATAAGTTTGTTTCAGTCATACAATCTTGCTAACCAATTTTTGGAGCCCACTAGAATAACTCCCACTAGTGCCACATGCCTAGATAACATTTATACAGATGTTAAACCAACTTACAAAGAAATTATTAATTTAATAGACTCGGATCATTGCGGACAGTTGATCACTATTTCAAATATAAACAAAAAAGTTATTAAAAAAGATATCACTGTTAATCCAAAAACAACTAAACGTTTGGAAACATTTAAAACTAAACTTTTGAGTAATTTACTACTTTTGTCAACTAATGAGGACTCTAATCATCAATATAATGCTTTTTTTAATATGTATTGCACACAATTTGATAAAACTTTCATTCCAAAGACATTCTCGGTTAATGGTAACGCTTCCTTCAGTGATTGGGCCACTGTTGGTATACATAAAAGTAGAAAACGTCTTTATGAGTTGTATGATGAACGGACTTGTATAAACACTGCTGAATTTAATTTATATGTTAGAAATTATTCGAAATTATTTAAAAAAGTTTGTTGCATAGCCAAGTCACGTTACTTGAGTTCAAAGATTAAAAATAGCAGTAATGTAATTAAAATGACATGGAATATCATTAATAGCGAAACGGGAAGATCATGCAACCGAAGTAGTGACTACAGCCTTGCAATTGATGGCAATTTTATTCAATCGGATTCTCAAGTCGCCGCGACCTTCGAAAATTTCTTTGCGGAGATTCCCGTTTCGACTACTAAATCTCTAAACTCATCGCCCACTGCTGCAGAGGCTTTACTTAAAGAAAACGTTCCAGTTTGTGATTCTGAATTTAATTTCCAATATGTCACTTGTAGAGATATAATTAAAACCTTTCACACATTAAATGTTAAAAAAACCGCAGATCTATGGGGTAACTCTGTGGATGTTGCTAAGTCCATTATAAATATTGTAGCACCTACTTTAGCTGTTATTTTTAATAATTGTATTGACCGTGGTGAGTTTCCTGATCTTATAAAAACAGTAAAATAATACCATTGTTTAAATCTGGTAGCACATCAGACCCTACTAATTATAGACCTATTTCAGTGCTGCCTACCTTTAGTAAAATTTTTGAATAACTTATTTTAGATCAAATGCAAAGATTTTTTAATAAACACAAATTACTGCATAACAAACAGTTCGGTTTTACAAGGGGTCGTTCAACTACTGATGCCGGAGTTGAACTTTTAGGACATGTTTACAAGGCATGGGAGGACAAATGCGATGCTTTGGGAATCTTTTGCGATTTGTCCAAGGCATTCGATTGTGTTCTTCATGAAACATTGATCAGGAAACTGCACCACTACGGAATCCGGAATGCCTCTCTGGATCTTCTTACTTCTTACTTAAGTGATAGGATTCAGACAGTTGATGTTAACGGAAAAAGATCACCTGGATCTGTAATAAGAATGGGGGTCCCCCAGGGTTCAATTCTTGGCCCATTTTTGTTTCTTATTTATATTAATGACTTGCCTTACCTCATAAAGGATAATCATGATATAGTGTTGTTTGCAGACGACACTTCACTTTTATTTAAACTCAAACGTCAGCAGCTGGTTACTGACAATGTAAATAGCGCCCTTGCTAAAGTAGTTAACTGGTTTAATGTTAATAACTTACTTCTAAACGAGAGAAAAACTAAATGCATTAAGTTTACGATACCTCATGTTAGACAAGTAGAAACTAGTGTTCTTATTAAGGGTGAAGAGTTGAAACCCGAAAACACCACAGTATTCTTAGGCATAACTTTGGATGCCAAGCTTCAATGGGGCCCCCATATCGATAAATTGTCAAAAAAACTAAGCTCTGCAGCATACGCCGTTAGAAAAATTCGTAATTTAACTGATTTAGAGACAGCCCGTTTAGTATACTTTAGTTATTTTCATAGTGTGATGTCGTACGGTATTCTTTTGTGGGGAAATGCCGCCGATATTCAGACAATTTTTGTTTTACAAAAAAGGGCAATTCGTTCAATTTATAAACTAAGTCCCAGACACTCCCTCAGAGACAAATTTAAAGAGATTAATATAATGACTGTGCCTTCTCAGTATATTTATGAAAATCTTTTGTATGCACATAAAAATATTAATCTGTTTAAAAAATACAGTGATATCCATAACATAAATACTAGGAACAAACACAAATTTGTTGTTCCTACTACCAGACTCAAGAAAATAGGTAGCTCGTTTAAATGTCAAAGTATTCGTTTTTATAATAAACTTCCTGGCCACATTCAAGAACTAAGCCTTAATAAATTCAAATCATTTATAAAGCGGAAATTATGCCAGAATGCCTATTATACTGTCAAAGGCTATATTGAGGACAAGAAGGCTTGGGATTGAGCTGCTCCAATAAGTTTACACAGATATTGTCTATGTTTAATATGCTGTTAAACTTTTATTTTTGATTTTTTTAGATAAACAATGACATCTTTATATTTACTGTTTAAAGTATAACATTGTTTTAATTTTTGAGAATGTGAGGACTATGTGAGTCATTGTTTTTTTTGTTCTTTCAGTTGTTTTAATCACGGTCTGGCTGTTTGAGTACTTAACGCGGCCTACCCAAATGTCCTTTCTTTTGTATTGTTCGTGGAATCGTTGAGCTCCTAAGTTCTGAGTTGAGCTGCACCATGATTGACAAATGCATGCACTGACTGGACAGGTCCACTCAAATCAGTGTGGTTCTTTCCTCAAAAGACCATTTCAGACACCAGTCTACAGAGTCCTCATATGATCTGACCATGTTTATTCTCGGATTTTTACACTTTGACATGACGTGAAAATTTACTTTGTAAAGTATTATAATATTTTAATTATTGTGAATGTGAAGGCAGTGTGGATTTGTTGTTTTTTTTTTTATCTCAATCTATTTTTAATTTTTAAAATTAGTTTTAATCACGGTCTGGCTGTTTGAGTACTTAACGCGGCCTACCCAAATGTCCTTTCTTTTGTATTGTTCGTCGAATCGTTGAGCTCCATATGTGTTGTGTTGAGCTGCATGATTACTGACAAATGCGTGCACTGACTGGACAGGTCCACTCATTCTGTTTGGTTCTTTCCTCAAAAGACCATTTCAGACATCAATCCACATGGTCTTCACATGACCTGACCAAGATTATGTCTGGACTTTAAAAGAGACTGTGACCTCTGAGTTTGTTTTGGCGTTTCTTCTCAGAGTAGTCAGATAGGAAACGCCGATCTCATCTACTTTTAAAATAGTATTGACGTGTAAAAGTGTTTGTAAAAACCTACTTACAGAAATAAAATCATTTATCATTTATCATTTATGATATAAGTAATTAAAAGTTTGAAAATTAAAACGCATGTTGTTACTAAAAGAAAACAGTATGTAGCAACTTCCTTAACAGCCGACAATCAAGAAACACGTTTGTCTAACTAAAAAGTAATAACGTTTGAGATGACTTTTATTATGGTAACGAAGTTACCTTAATGAGCCGACGGAACAAGGTAACGCTTTTAAAGAGCGGCAGTTATTCCCAGTTCTTCTTAATCTTGACTGATGGTGTCTCTGCTAAGCACAAGGTAATCTACGTAAAGGTATCGTCGACGGAGAAAATTTGCGAAAATCCTCGGGAAGTGTATGAAATATTAAGCCTATTAATTACGGCTCACAAAAGCTCCACAGAGTAAGCAGTGTCTTGAGAACTCGTCTCTTAGATATCTTAATGATCATGTGATCCGTATTCGCTAGAGATTTGCGGAGTCGACGGAATTAACTAGGCGTCTTAAACCCACGCTACGTGCGCCACCAACCTTTGTCTTATTGATTTTGCTAAGTGACTCAATAAACTCATCATGCCCTTCATTACGGAAGCCTTACTTTTAAAACGTTAACAGTTTTTTCGCTATCAACGTGACCATAAAACTTGTCACGTTTTTCGGTTTAAGTTTTTATTACTTATCATTGATAATCTAAAACAAATATTTATATCGATTCACGACACGCAAATGGAATTGTTTGTTAAGGTGGCTTTTTATTTCTTTAAGTTTGGGTCAATAACTAAGGGCTGTTACACATAATCGTGTTGCAAGATACATGAACGCTCGGAAAGCCAATTTTTAAGACACGAGTCGCCATTCGAACAGGACTTGAGAAGTGTCTTGTAGTTCGAGTCGGTGAATGTCACCAATGAAACAAAACACGATCAGCACATCTAAACTGCGTTTCAAAGTTGTCAGTGTCATCATTGTTGTAGAATGTTGATACTGACAGCTCTTGGACTCAGTTTAGACGGTTAAACTCATTCAGTTTCAATGGGGAAATTCGCCCTAAGAAATTCATGCAGTTAAATGTAATTAATAAAATAAATGTTTCTTTCAGATTCGTTTGCGTTAGGAGCACATTAAGAGTAATAATTCATCAACGCTGCATCATCTGTCATCTAAAGATAGTAGCGTAACAAATCGCTCGGTTATCCAGACTCCAAATTCAATTACTTTTTTGTGGAGTACGAAAAAAGCTGAACAAAACCTAGAGTTAAAGAAAAACCTATTTATTGTGACGTCTCTCTAACTGCCTAGCCTTACCTTTTCAGTGGATGCAGCTGAATACCAGTATTTTACATAAAGCGACTGCCTATCTGACCACCACAACCCAGTTACTGGGTAACACCCTGGGTACCCCTTGGTAAGATCGGTTGTCAGACTTTCGGGCTCCTGACTACCCGTAAAGACTTTAAGTGATCTACAAATGACAGTCGGAACCAACGACTTAGCGTGTTTGTCTCTGACCTCGGTATGTAATGGATGGTCACCCATCCATGGACTGACCTTGGCAAACGTAGCTTAACGCGGCTGTTGTTATTTAAACACGAATCAAAATTAAAAGTCATTTATTCAAATTAGGCTGAGAATCAGCACTTTTCGAACGTCAAATCAAATCAAATCATTTTTTAATTTTGCAAACATGGGTAATTCGTACATAGATGTTTTCTTAAAGTAAAGTCCTCCATATTCTACCGTGTCATGGGCATGCAAATAGTATTCAATTACAAAATTAAACAAAGATTGTATTGATGTCGAATAAATATGAATGTCAAATCATTAAAATAAAATAAAAACAAATACAGACTAATAACAATAGTAACATTTTACAGTAATGTAAAAAAAAATAAGAATAAAAAAGTGTCAGAAAAGGAACACAACAAAAGTGTCAGTATGTATTAAAATAGTTTATCAATCAGTGCAGATATTTATCATTGAGGAAATCGTCAATTGTGTAGTAGCTTTTCTCAATTAATATTTGGTTTAGTGCCCTTTTAAATTTTATGACAGTCTTATTTTTTATAACATCAGGTACTTTGTCAAAACAACATAAGACAGTTCCCCGAAACGCCCGTCCTTGACCACTTCCTAGTGCTTTAGCTGGGAAGAAGAAGTAGTGCAACAAACTCCCCAGCAGTACAGCTATCTGTTCAGTTACGAGCATTTGTATTGATTTAAATGAACAACTGCAGGAAGACGAGATGAAAGTTTACATGTCCCGGTAATGCAACGGTTCTACAGAGGACAAAAGTTTATCGTGTATACGGTTGGATGAGGAACAAACAAAAGACTCCTGCAATCTCGTCACGTGATTACTGGCTAATGACTTCACATGACACTATGCAGTTGTGTGGGAGACGGCGCTTGCTCTGTTGACGTTTTTAATGAGAAGAGGGAGGTACGCTTTGTACCTACCCTGTACTTAGAATAAGTATGTTTGGAAGCGTAACTACCGCTCCGAGATGCATTCTAAATACTTACCTTAATTTTTGGGGTGAATAAAAACTGTCTGTTATGTATCGTCGTTTGTCGACAAAATTGAAAACTCTTAACTGGTGGCGAGGAGCGGTACCTCGCCACCAGTTAAGAGTTATCAATTTTGTTTATATATGTTATCAATTTCGGTAATAGGTTTGCAAAATGAAAGTAAAGCCAGTAAAATTAACTGTTTATCCAATTGCCTACCAAATTAAATTGGCCATTTATTCGAACCCCAACTTTCATTTTTTTTAAAGTTGGGGTCGAATAAATGGCCAATTTGGTTCGGTTTAAAACACGTAAGTAAGTGTAAGTTTTGAAACACGGCAAATTGACGTGGTACTACTCTGTTAAGAAAGTACCGGGAAAAGATCAATAAAACACAAAATGTTAGTTATTCATCCGAATTCATTTTATCGCCTTCAAAGTATGCTCCTTTAGAAACGATACACGCCAACGAATAATCATATCATCAAAACTTTTTTTAAATGCTTTCCGGAATTGAGTTCAGTTCTCGCCGCGAATGTACCGATGTATGTATGTGATGATGATAGATGTATGTGTGTGTATGTCTTCTACCGAATGAAAACGGGTGCCACGAAGTGGTAATTTGAGTTTAGGAAAAAGAAAGAAGCCGGCTTGAAACTTATCTGGTGAATAAGGTGTTTGTTCAATGGTAATTGTTGAGTTTTTGGTCAAAAATTCGTTCACAATTGTCGCCTTGTACGAAGGTGCATTATCGTGATGCAAAATCCAAGAATTTTATTTCTACAAATCCTGCCTTTTTCGTCGAATATACTCTCTTAAACGCCGTATAACGCTCAAATAATAGTTTTTATTTACCGTTTGACCTTCCGGCGAAAATGACGAGTGCACAACACCGCTATACTCAAAGAAGACAGTCAACATGACTTTGACTTTTAATCGATTTTGGCGTGGTTCTTCCGGTTTCGGTTCAGTTGGAAAGCGCCACTCCGAAGCTTGTTGACTTGTTTGCATGTCAAACTCGTAAACCCACGTCTCGTCACCAGTAATAGTGCGTTTCACGAATGGTCGGAATTGACTAGTTCTAGCATGTCCTCAGCGACTCTAAAATTCACAATACATATTAAATATGATCTATCCAAAAACAGCACTGTATTTAATCTAAATAACAGATGCAACAAAAACTCCGCACCAAAATGTAAAACAGTTGCGCCAATCTAACAACGACGTAAACAAAAAAATAAGAATTTGGAACCATAAACAAATCATCCATTCCCTCCTGCTCCACGAAGTTCCACCGGCTGTCGAGGACAAGTCCCAGGTACTTCATCGTCGACTCGACGCCGATGTGAACCCCTCCCGCCGTTATCTGGGAACCCGACAGTGGCACGTTCCGAGGACCATGAAAACACATGGCCTCGGACTTGTGCAGGGCCACTTCGAGTCCCAACTGCCGGATTCTCTCGACGATTGTCGCAACCCCGAGTGTCGCTTGTTCGGCCGCCTCCTGATGCGACCTCCCCTGTGCCAGGACCAGCGTGTCGTCAGCGTAGCACACCACGCTGACGCCATTCGGGAGGTCGGCGCGCAGCACCCAATCGTATCCGATATCCCACAGAAGTGGCACGATCCCGATCCCTGTGGGGCACTGCACGACATCTCTCGCCGGTTCCACTCTCCCCGGTCACGGGGGTAGATGACAGCCCTGTCCGTCAAATAGGCCTCGACCACGCGACAGAGGAAACCCGACGACGACGACTCTCAACTCCACTAGGGAGTTGTGGAACTCGGCGCGAGTTCGGTTCGGAGAGGAGTACACCCCTACCACGACTATCTCCCCGAACAGTGCTGCCACGCAACCCCGTCCCCTCTTGACGGCCTCGAGGGACAGGGTACCGGCGGTGGCTGACGAAATTAGGGCCACTGAGCCGCTCAGGTCCTCCACCCAGCTATCCCTGGGCGGGACAAAGTACGGCTCAGCAACCACGGCGATGTTAATCGACCACTCCGCCATGCTCTGGATCAACAGATCCTGAGCAGAGGCGCAGTGGTTGATGTTCGCCTGGAGGAAGCGTAATGGGGCCATTACTGGCACTCCATATCAGCCCCCTCCCGAGCCCCCTGTGAAGGCCCTGCCACTATGGTTGCGATTGCGACGACGGTGGAGGCGGCAGCGGCGGTGGCAGTGTCGGCGGACGTGGCATTGACGGCGGTGGCAGTGGGCTTACCCCTGCCCCTGGCTTTGGCGGGTGGTGCGCAGGCCTTACTCCCCACCCGGTGATCGGCCAGCTTGCCAGCTGCATATAAAGCAGTGCGGCGCGGCACTGCACGAGCCGGCCTTGTGACCGGGCTGTCCACAGCGGAAGCAGTGACCGCTGCGGTCCACCTCCGAGGTGCATTGCACTCCCACGTGGTTGCCCACCTGGCAGCGGAAGCACCGCAGAGGTCTTGGCTCCAGCAGTTTCACCTGCGCAGAAACCCAGCCCACCAGGAGTCTTCGGCCCTCCCCGGCAATTTTAAGGGCCGTTGTCACGGGGCAGCTCACCGTAATGGATTGCATCCCCGTGAAGTCAGGACGAATGGTGCCTGCCCTAACCTGTTCGGCAGAGCACCAACCAGTCCTAACGACGGCAGCCACCACCTCTTCTTCCGTTACGGAGTCGTCCAGGCCCAGAATGCGCATGTCAGCCCACTTCGTTGGCCTGGACACTCGAGCTTCGTCCGCATTCAGGCACTCCTTCAGCTTTTCTGCCAAAGCGTCCGCGGTCCTGCAGCATCCGGGCCCTTGTCGCAGTGACCCTTAGCCGGAGGCCATTGGTTTAACCGAGCTCCCCGAGGTTAATCGCCGCCTTCGCCTTGGCGAGCACCTCGCGGTAGGTCGTGCCCTTATTCTCCGTTTCCGGCTGTAGTGTGATCACTACAGACTTTGGGGCACGGAGCCTAGCCGCGACACTTCGCTTCTTGCGCCGCTGCCGCCTGATTTTCCTCCTGGCCGTCCTTGCTGCCTTACTCTTTTTCCCCTTCTGCCCGACTACTTCCCACTCGGCGTCGGCCGGAGGGGATTTTGAAGGCGGGGGCGGCTGTCTCGCCACCGGGGCTGAGTTCTTCACCGTCTGAGGAGCCACCCCACCCTTCTTGGAATGGGGCGGCGGCGCCTTCACCAGGGGCGGGCCCGCCACGGCCCCACTTTAGGTCTGCCCCGAGGGCCCTGGTTTGGCTGCGGCAGCATACGAGGCCGGCTGACTCGCCGCTAGCGGGGGGCGCAGGACAATGGCTTCCAGAGCGGAAAACCGACTCTGAAAGGAAGCCAGCTCCTGCCGCACCAGGGTCAGAACCCGGTCCTCGGCAGACACGGTCTTCATTTCATTTTTGTTCCTTTGAAGGGTGTGGTCCCTTTTTCCCCTGATAACCCTCCCCAGCGCTAGTGACCGGATTCCCTCCGGCCATTCATCCCCTCGGCACGCTCGATCTTGGGATTGGGGTAATTTTTTGAAGAGGTTGTCTTCCTCTCCCCTTCCCACTCGACGCCCACAAAACTCACCCTCAGCAAACAGAGGGGGTGTGGACGGAGATGGCCACCAGACCAATCCCGACGATGGACTGGCCGCCCCAACCCTAGCCCGGTTCCCTTCTCCGTTTGGTGAAGATTGGCCGCCAACCACCAAAAGCAGGTGGACAGTTGTAGCTGACTTTGCCCAGGGTGCGCCACGTGGAGGCTCTTCAACATGCGACCCCATCTCACCTGCTCCTGTGGATTAAGCTAGAAGTTATTTTCAAATAATATCTGTTTATAGGTTTATATGTTATCAATAATACCTAAAATGAACAATTTTGTTTGTTTTAATAAAATTACTTGAAGTGGTTCGATATCTTCGATAATTGTCTCATCCATCTTGTTAACTTAGATAATAAAAGTTTGTAGGTAGACCACAGAAAACTGAGTAAATTATTTCGATTTCTGTGAGGTAGATGCAATTCGTTCCGACTATTCACCTAATTTAACGTTTTTGGTTAGTGACGAATGTTTAAATCTGTTAATAAACGGTATTGTGGTTATAATTTTCAAAATGCAGTGAAATATAAATATTGAACCGTTGGCAATATTAATGCGCTGCGTAAAAGTGGACGTAAATGATGTGATAACACAAGTAGACCAAGTGCGAGTGTTATCATTTAAATATTTTTTTATTTTATATTTCATATTTTACTTATTTTAAATTAGTGCATTCTGAGTAAAGTGTTATAAACATAATGTTATTTATAATACTTTTTCTTATTTACTATAGTGTATAGCGTTTGAGTGATTAGAGATGTCTAATAGTATCACATTCTTGGTTATTCGTTATTTAAACAATACTTCACATGGTGAATGATTATGAAACCAATGGTTTCAATCCAACCGGACATTTTGCTGAATTATTCAGCACGTCATTAAAAACTGTTCGCCGTGTACCCGCTATAAAGGTTGCATCACCGAAGCCCAGCAAACAATGACGTAATAAACAAGAACGTTTAAGTTCCGGAATAATTTATCCTGTATGTTTAATTAATAAAAAAATAAGTTATATATACTTAAGCTGTCCTCAATGTGTAATCTATCTATATGCACTAAAGCCAAATAAAATGTTAAATACTTAATGTGAACAAATTGCCCTACATAACCACTTATTAAAATCACTTATTTTTGAAATGAATGATCGAAGCTTAACGTTTATGGTGAAATAAATCTACATATAAACTTTTTTGAACATTTCACATAAAAAAAAATACTTCTAAGTTCCTTGATATAGTTTTACACACCCAATTTGGCTAAAGAACTTATTATAAATAATCGTATCGGTTTGTTATCCATATTATTATGTAAAATGTTGTAACAAATAAATATGTTTTTATTTTTGGTATCACTTGTAACGCTCTTTTAATTCGAAACGGTTCATTTCAATAACAAAACTAATAAAAAAGCAGCATTTTTAAAAATATTGTCATTATTCCAAACCAAAACAAAAAGCTGGCAATAAAACTGCGCTGCATATTTTGAGATCAGAACCTAAGCCGACTGCTACTCAGCCCAACGCTTAGCGCCTACTGCTACCAACTCATATTAGATTAACTCGAATTTTAGCAATGCCATAAACCGGCCAGGTCTCGAGCATGATGCGTGTCTAACAAAAGCGACGGAAATATATTTTTGTTTCGTGTAGTGGCGGTGTAGTGGCGCGAGGTCACATCAATACGACTGTTAACGTGCCTATGCACTTTTGAACGCTTACTGTACATGAGTTACTCTTCTATGAGTTTTTCGTACTCTGTGACCGGTGGGAATACGGTTGTACGATGTGAAGCGAACACGACGAAGATTTTGTTTTGATAATAAAGTCTGTGATAGCGGGGAGTTTCTCTCGTGTTCATTGAAAAAGATAGGGGTGTCTTTAAAATCCGAAATGTGATTGGTTGTTTCTAATGGATTTCAAAATTTCAGTTTGTTTCGGTAGTTGAAGTTTTTAATCTTGATTATCAATTCAAAGGGTGTTTGTTGAACTTCAGTGAAATGTTCACTTGACTGCGCTGAAAATACTCGTAGTAATATTACGATACATAAATCATCATAATCATTATCCCGCCCTTATCCAAGTTTTTTTGGGGTTGGACTTTATTTACATACTTATATGTATGTACTACTACTAGTCGTCATATCGGTCGTCTTCCCCCAGTATTATGTATGTACACCCAAAAAGTCAACTTTTGACACCACATTTCGGCTCGCTACATGTTTGCGTCTTGCGGGGCTCCACATCGCTGTCAATGCGGAGAGGCAGTTGATTGCCTCGGACACCATGGTCTATCCTGCAGCAAGAGCGCTGGTCGGTTGGCACGGCACGCCAGCATTAATGACATCATCCGTCAGGCACTTGCCTTGGCCAATGGTTTGGCACATGGCGATGGGAAGAGGCCAGATGAAATGATCTTAACGCCTTGGAAGTTGGGTAGGCTGTTCGTGTGGGATGCATCCTGTGTCGACACCCTCGCGCCATCCCATCTTTCTAGATCAGGCTGTGCTGGGTAGGCTGCTGCAGGAGCAGGAAACCTCAAACGACGTAAGTATAATAACCTTAGTGGGAGCTATATTTTTGAGCCGTTTCGCGTTGATACACTTGGGCCTTGCGGTCTTACCGACTATTGCGGGACATCGCCAAGCGTTTGGTCGACTCTTCACGTGGTCGATTTTTTCTTGGGGTTCCTCGGGCTCTTATGTATGTACACCCAAAAAGTAAAGTAAATAAATATTCGAAAAATAGCCCTATATAAATCAAAAATGTTGACGTCCATCTTATGGAAATAAAGGTTATAAACAATGCGTGTTTTAACTGAAAAGGAAACTCTTGCGTTAAACTGTTTGTAACTTCAGAAGTAATACAAAATGACCTGAAATACTTCGTAAACATTTGTAATATTGTTCTACGAGAACTGATTTATAGCATATGTTTCCTCAAACTACGCCCGAAAAATATGGAGTCCGTGCTGTATGCTTGATTCATAGTTTTGAATCGATAGCCACTGATAAAGATTTTCACGAAACTCCGAAACATTTATATAAAGTATTACAGCAAAAAAAATACAATTTAAATAACCTGTGCACTCTCTCTACTAGTAAAAAGTACTCCACATTTAAACTCCTCTATAATTCTAGGAAAATTTAGAGTTTATTTACTTTCCCGCTCCGCACTGCAGACTCAGCTTAAGTCTCTTTATAACAACCCAGAAATATAAATGTACATACAAATGAGGTTTTCAATTACACACGATCCACCAGCGGAATGAAAAGGTACGTTCTATTAAATTAAGTGGTCGGTAATGAAGAGGCACGGCGGTATTTTTATGTTTGTAATCTAGAAAACAAGGTGTCAGAAGGCGGGCTGAGGTATGAGTCGGTCAAGCTTTGCGTGCCGCTCGCTGCGTGACCATTGCCCATTGATCACTGGTCTTAAGAAATACGACACGAAGGACATTTTTATTCACACGAAACATTTACCTTGAAATAAGTTAACGGCTTACGCGACTTAAGGCACTTTCATATATTTCTACCATGCTCCCTAGCAACAGGGATATTTTAGGGTATTATTATAAGTATATTCAGAAGAATCACTACAATTTACGTCATCATCTGGTATGGCGTATTCCTTGTCGGAAATTCTAAAGAATAAACTTCGAAGTGAACAAGTCACAACTTTACTCGATTTGTTTTCGTAGTAAGTCTCGAGTTACAGCGTAAATTAAAGCCTTAATATTTTATGAGTATCAGGCTCATCCAATATAGGTATTAGAAAATTGAAAAATAATCAATTCGATTATCAAGCACCTTGTGCTGCGTATTGAGGATTAAAAATGATTCATCTCATTTCTTATTCAGTCGTAAATTTATTGCTCCTATTTTGACGAAAATAAAAAAATTGCCATCATAATTGAATTCATTGCTTGGATTTAGATGCTAATAAATAATTCTAACTGCTCGCACGCCGTTTTTCAGACAATTTAGCGGTATTCTATACGTTTTCCTAATGTTTTTAAAATTACGTGCAGTTTAAATTTTAAAACTGATAGGTAATTAAAACAATTAGCATGATTTATTTCCAATTGCAATTCATTTCAGATGGCATTTAATTTCGTCCTACATTATTTACTTCTTTACTAATTTTATAAATGTTAATAGTTGGCAGTGCATCTCAGAATTTCCGTAACTATAAGTATTGGTTTCAATTTCACTTTGCAATATTTGATAAACTAGTTACTCGTATGTAAGTAGGTATACACCATGAAATACTACACGCAGTATGCACAACTTATTGTCGTAACGTTGTATCGTTACGATAATTAAAATAACAAATCACAACAATAAAATGTCAAGTCAAACCACAGACTTAATAATAATAGCAACGATCTAGGTTAATATAAAACATCAATTGGCTGTATGATGCCCGCGATTGGCATATCCGAACGTATGAAGAGGACCTACATCAACGCGCGCGACACTGCCATCGGTCATTTCACTCGCGGTGACGAGAGGCGGCCTAAAGCTGGCAACAGTTTTATTGAATCATAAAATCTGTCTTTTCGTAACCCCATATTGGGTAAGTGTTGAACAGCTAATTGCGTTTTTATTTCCTATTTAGGTCATCCTAGGGCGTGTGCCTATTAGTTAATTGTTCCTTGTTGATTTAAATGCCTTCTGCTAAATGTTTAATGCAACCTATTTGCCTTTTTGCGCTTTGCATTTTGTTAATAATGTATTTTTCCAATCTATCAAAATGTGCATGTCATGTCGTACTTCTCGCACATATTTTTAAACTCCGTACTGAGTGTGATAACCACACACTACCATCATAGCGCACTAGTACATCTCGCTTTCCTTGACACCAAAGCATGTCACAATCAGCGGAGATGACCAGTCCAATAGGGCCATCTTGTGACACGCTGGACGTCTATTTCCAGGGTCCTATGTACCGGCTCAACACTCCGAAATACCGGCTCAACGACGCAAAGTTCCGTCTTGTATCATCGCTGAAACTAATCCGATGACATCAGCTTCATCCAGACGCTGAGACCCGGGCCAACACCTTCTGGCTAATCCGGGTATCAACGGGCTCCGCGCCGGGTACTTATTTAACCCACGTGGCCGCGTCGAGGTCGTTTCCACGGGTCTGGCGAGACCATCCGCCGACCATCACCTTCCTGGCGTCTGCAGCGTGGCACACCTGTTGCAGTCATCGTCACACCATGCTGAGCCAGGAGAGTACTGTGCTACTCCCAAGGAAGTCAAGGAACTCTCTGTGACCATAGACCTATCCACCCCCTTTATACAACTTTATTTTTGAACATACTTTTTTATGTTGACAAGGTTTCGTGGTGTCATTTCTCTCCCCACGAAAACCCCTTACGTCACATTGTCTTAATGTGTAACCAATGTTACCATAATAATATCTTAAGTTATGAAACCCATCTAAAAGCCTAAGTAAAGGTCCAGCTGACCTATATTCTTACGTTCTACAAACTTCATATTTCTATAAAGTTTGTATGAGTAGAGATTCTTATTAAAGGCTCGTTCGTGGAAGTTCTTCCACCATAGCTATTTCTACGGACAGAAATGCTACTTGCATTTCTGACAAAACGATGTATTTAATAAAAAAAAAAGTGATTTGAGACAATCTTCGAGCGAGCGGGTAGACGGTTGTAAACTTATCGGAATACCTAACAACCACTTTCCATCGGACTGGCTTTAGAAACTTGCCATCCATGACCATACACTGTTGGAAACATAGAAATATATGTTGGTATATTGCTATGATTGTAAAGGTATATACCTAAACAGTAGGCCCATGCATGTGAAATTCCTATGTTTCATAAAGTAAAGTTTCCATGTGTAACACCGATGTTCGGACAACAAAATCCACTCTAAAATATGACGGACGTTCAGAACCATCAATTAAATAATAATTTGCGTAAAAATTGAAACTATTACAATCACTCATATATAATAAATCGTGTTCTATTTGATGTATCTATTCTTCCACATTGGACGCAAACGGCAAACTGACGGATTAGACTTGAAATAGATCTAAATAACGAGAAGAACCGATATTCAATATCGGAGAATGATCATCTTGATAAGTATGAAGTTTTTTAAACTCTGCTTCAAGTTTACGTATCTAGGTACCTATTCGATAGAGTTGTAAACGAATATTAAGTAAGATTATTCCGTGAAGATTCGTAATGTTGTACTTGAACATTTCAAAAAAACCTTTATTCAAATTCTTTCGTGACATATTGACAGTACAGTCAAGAGCTCTTTTAAAATTATTACTATGTACAGCTAAGAATTATTACCTGATTTCATGGTACATCCATTAATGCCAACCAACTCGCTAGTTATTATTGAAATGGATGAAGCCGAAGACATTGAAACATCCATTTTACAACTGCGTCCAGATAGTTCCACTGGAGGGACGCAATCCCGTCATCGGGATTCTCAAAGAGTGTCGACGCACCCTGATGCCTCCTATCACTCACATCTGTAATCGTGCTTTTATCACCGGTGTGCTTCCTCATGCTTGAAAAACAAGCTATCTTATAGCCTATATACAAGACTGGGATAGACTGCGTCAACAATTATAGGCCTATTTCAACTTTATTAGCACTTTCAAAGATCTTGGAAAAGGTACTCTACAAATCGCTCTTTTTTTATAACTTGCTTTAAAATCATAGCTAAAAAAATCAATACAGATTAAGGTCAGGTGTCTCAACTAAGGACGCCGTGTTGGACCTGAAGAATCAGATAGTGTAGTCTTATAGAGGTCTTTGCATATTTCTGGACCTTTTTAAAGCATTTAACGCGGTTTCTGCATGTCGATTCTGTAAAAATCTCACTTGCGTTGAGTGAGCTGTCAGTATCATCCCGTTTTGGTCAGTCCCTAGCATAAATGGCACTGACAGCACACTCCACGCTCACTTCATCTAAGTTTTCACGGTGAGATGGTTATAGAATAGCACTACGAGTACTGTCCCCATTCTCCTGTCCAAGCTGGAAAGGATGGGCGTTCGATGTATAATGCATGACATAATATTTACTATCTACTGAGCTGACTATCTTTGCCAGCAAAAACAACCTGTGTCAGAATCGGCGAGTATTTCAGCGATGAACGCTCAATATTATTTGGAGTCCCACAAGGGAGCATTTTGTGCCCTCTTTTATTTCCGGTTTACATAAATGATCTCTGCGCAATAACCCTCCCAACCACTGCTATGTTCACATATGCAGATCATACTGCTGTCGTAAAATTTGTTCTCGCTAAAACTTAACAACACCAATTTTCTAACCTTCGCTTTGAGACCTAGCACTAAACCCCTTTTCTGATACAAGCACATATTTCCGATTGCCATGATGGGTGTAATTACCAGGTAATTTCCCGGTTGGATAGTGTTAAGTACTTGGGAGTACGGTTATACGATGGACTGAGATGGCACAAGCAGATTGATACAATTATTTCCAGAACTAGGCGGCAACGCTTGAAAAACTGAAACTAATTTACATGGCTGTATGCCAGTCCATTATCATATACTGCATAACTATCTCGTCGACTCGTCTTCTCGGATTGGAGAGAGCGCAGAAAGCTGAGTCATGATCAAAAATCCATTATGATTTCCCAAGTCGCAATTTGTCTTTGAATGTAAAGTCCTTACAGTGCGCTAGCTCTATGTGCTCAAATCCATACTTAGAATGCAACCGAAGGTTCCTCTCTTCCTTCTCCCTGACCCGAATCAACGTAGCAAATCCTTAATATGCCCGCCCTACTGTATCCTGCCGGACTGCATTTCCTAAACGCAAGTACAGCAGCTTGAGCAGCAAACTTATAACACAACCCCAAATTAAATATAAAGTTATGGAATAATTTCAAAGCCTGTATTACCAGGAGATAGACGAATCACTTAAGTTCATCAAGTTGTGTTTAATTATAATATCTGCCCACCTTCCCCGCCCTACATATAAAAGGTGCACACTTAATCACCACACTCACAAACACATTTTTTTTCAATACTTAAACATGCACAGAACTGTACACGCACATACAAACACACACACTCACTCACTCACACTATACCTAACACACACTCACTCGCCCTTCAATCCTACCACCACAACATACCCTGAAACTATATAATAAGTTATCAATTACTTTTACCTTTTTCGTTCTCTTTTAAATATTTTAGTTGCTGCATTATCTTATCGTACCAATTTCTGTCGTGCCTTTATAAATAACCTGTCAATTTTGTGGCGACACATCTCTCTAAAATATGCATGGCTGAACACTCACCCCCAAAATACAGGCCTAGGCTTTGTTTGGGAGTTAGGATAAATTCTTAGTAATACAATAAATGTACATATAAATTGAGAGATATACTTACTGACTTAGAGAGCCCGTCATATTTTTAACGTATTTCTTTTAGTGACAAATAACGATTTATTAATATATTTGACGGAAGGCCGAGCGGCTGGGACACCAACCGTGTCGCTGTGGATCCGTCATCTGTTGGTCTTCCATCGCGGGCGTGCACGTGCAGGTGTTTAACAAATAATATTCGCAAAGTAACGCACTTTATTTACTTTAAAACACAGCAACCATACTCAATCATAAAAATTAAGGATGATGATGATAATCACTGATTAAATTGAATCACAATTATTCAACTTGAATTTAGAGCAAATGGATTTGTTCGTGTGCACCGCGTGACGATGTCATCAAAAAGTGATCGCCACCATGACACTCACAACCCCATTCAGTGTTGCCCGCTCTAAATTAAAAACACCACTAAAGAAATAAATTGTAAACTACAGAGTAAAATTAATCGATAAAAAGTTTCAAAAAGTGTCAGAATACATCGACTAAATCATCACGCGTCGTCATATTTATTTTTATTTCTTTAAATATACAAGTGACCCCACAAATATGTGACATCGAAGGAATACCCAAACTATCTCGAGAGACAAACGACGCCAAAATATAGGATCTTGCATCGGCTTAGTTAAGTCCTTAAGTCTTGAGTTGAGCTACATGATTACTGACAAATGCTTGCAGTGACTGGACAGGTCCATGCAAATTTGTATGGTTCTTCCCTCAAAATACCATTTCATACACGTACACGTATACATGGTCCTAACTGAACTGACCAAAATTAAGGAAATGTCGACTCAATCTTGTTTTTTTTTTTTATTTGACGTAAAAAGGTGATTTCGATATCCTATTTACACAATAAACATTTTAATTTTATTTAATTTCTTCAAAAACATGTGCCAATGCATTATTAGCGTAACATAAGTGAAGATGTAACACAAAATGTCACATATTGTAATTTGGCCGGCCATCCGGGACGTACTCTCAATATATTCACTTCTTTGTGGCGCCGCCAGATGCGACGCCACAAAGAAGCGGCGTTTCGAGCGCAGATAAAATATCTTTTTAAAAAGTGCGAAAATCGGTTCCTGTATCTAAGAGTAGGGAAACAAACGAATATTTATTTCGTGTTCTAAGCGAATCAGTGTTAAACGTAAAAGTTTTATGATGCATTTTTCAGATTTCATTTTGTTAAAGATAGGTACAAAGGATTTTAGTTTAATATCCTCGAATTTATTATTTACATACGTCAATAGTATTTAACCATAAATGGATATTATTTTTGTTCTAATAGGTTCGATTCAGTTAGGTACGAGTATATTAAAGTTCAGAAAAAATGAATACGTAAGTATACGTATGTCATAGTAGGTAATAGGTATGTTGGAAAGCATACATTAAACCTTAGACTACTAGTGTTGTAGCTAGTCCATATTGTATTCCTAATGCGGCCACTTATCTTGATGTCAGAACTAGCCAAACCACTTACACCCCACGCAACAAAACATAAACAATCCAATAATTTGTAATCTATCACTTGTAAGTGTATACCTACCAAGGTAGCTAAAACGTGTGTCATTATCTGTTTTAACTTTTTTTTTTAATTTAACTTTAAATTAACATCTTATTACGAATTCGTATTGAAATTATACCTCACAATTACACAGAGACGGTGGTAATTACGTTGAAACATTAATGAGAAGCTTCCTGGAATGTAAAATAGCCACACAAGTAGATTCTGTTAACCTCACAAAAACTACTTATGTGGCTATTTTCTGTTCACTAAAACTTATCTGTGGGTAGTATTGTTATCTGGCACACAGTAATCAGATGTACCTACGGACGCCAACGGTCACTATTCAGCTATCACCCGACACTTGGCACTAAACTACTGTCCTATCAGCCCTTACACAGTCAGTTTCCTCGTGTCAATTTGAATAAACTACAAATAAAAACTGTAGTGTAAGGACACCCTAATCGGCTGCCGATTTTATCGAAACCGCCGTGTGGAGGCAGTTTTTACACATCAATAGTCCAGAAAAAAGAAATACGAACGAATAAAAATAAAATCAAATCCAGATAAATAATGTCTCAATTATATTTGGCTGCTCACTGGTCCTGACAAAATAGGTCACTTGAGATAAATATCAAGATAGGTGACCATGTGGATCTCTTAAGGCAAAAACTGGGTATTTTAAAGGGTCCGTGGCTTAGGCCCCCTGTGGTCGAGGCAACTTTGGCCGACGCCCCCGATTCGACTAATTTAATTCAAAGCAATTTTTGATCAAATGTATTGTCTTACATGTCGGAAGTGTTTTGAAAAATTAAAGTCTTAGTTCATAAGAAAGAAATCTAGTCAGATATTTTTTCAAAAATATAAATCACAGTTTTCATCACCTACAATCAAAGAGAATCATCTAACTTAATTATAATAATCAGTCTAAAATGTAACAAAAAAAGATAGTGATTTTAAATAATTAATCAGTGTTGAAAATTACTGCAGAGCCGCTAACTTTTTACATAGTGAAATCTTATATTTGTCTTTGTGACAAGAATAATTAAACATAATCATGGTATGGCGTTTTCCTTGTCGGTAATTTTAAAGAATAAACTTAGAAGTGAACAACTCACAACTTTACTCGATTTGTTTTCGTGGTAAGTCTCTAGTTACAGCGTAAATTAAAGCCTTAATATTTTATGAGTATCAGGCTTATCAAATATAGGTCTTAGAAATTTGAAATTTAATCAATTCGATTATCAAGCACCTTGTGCTGCGAATTGAGTATTAAAAAGATTTATCTCATTTCTTATTCAATCCTAGATTTAATGCTCCTATTTTGTCGAAAATAGTAAAATTTCGATCGTAATTGAATTCATTGTTTGGATTTAGATGCTAATAAATTATTCTAACGGCTCGCACGCCGATTTTCAGATAATTTACCGGTATTCTATACGTTTTCGAAACGGATTCCTAATGTTTTTAAAATTACGTGTTAAACTGGACACGTAATTTTAAAAACATTAGGAATCCGTAATTTTAAAACTGATAGGTAATTCAAAATATTAACATGATTTATTTCCAATTGCAGTTCATTTCAAATGGCATTTAATTTCTTCCTACATTATTTACGTTTTTACAAATTTTATAAATGTTAATAGTTGGCAGTACATCTCATGTCAGCATTTCCGTAACTATAAGTATTGGCTTCACATTCACTTTGTAATATTTGATAAACTAGTTACTCGTATGTAAGTAGGTAAACACCATGAAATACTACCCGCAGTATGCACAACTTATTGTGCTTAATGTGTTACTAATGTTAATAATATATTAAACTCAAACTCAAACTCAAAGCATTTATTTCAAATAAACCAATTACGGGCACTTTTGAATTGTCAAGGGGTCGGTCAGTCAGAAATACGAAGCTAGTTGCCCATTCCAAAGCGAAAGTAGGTACCTATGGAGAAGAACGGGCAAGAAACTCCATGGACACTCTTTTAAATAATATGGATACAGATTTTTTTTTACATCCGTCTTGTTGAAATTATACATGTGAGAACGATGCAGAAGGACCCGTAATAAAAACATAAAAAATCGGAAATAAAAATAAGCCGTGTCTGCCAAGAGATGACCAGTCCCCACTGACGGCGCCCGTTCACGAACATGACGTATGGATCAGCACCATTCAGCTCAACCATTTTGAAGGGAACTTAATGATCCAACACACACGCCACCACCAGCGAGACATTTGAGTGAGCATGACATACTCTCAGCCGCCAGGGCACATTCAAATCAATGACAGACGTGGCCAGTATAGGGTAGCTTTATAGATAGTAGGTATTACATAGTGCTCACACGTGTGCTTTGCAATTATACAATACTAAAAGATTGAATTTAATCAGTGCAAAGATAGTTTTTACAATCTTCAGCAGCTCCAACAATATTTCCGAATGCTAATCAATTGTTTAGGCGCCCTTGTGGAGCAGAACCAGTGTTGAGCCAAGCATTTTTGTCAGAGATGTAATCCTCCAACTTATAATATGCTTGGCTGCATAGTGTGCGTTTGATACAAGTTTTGAACTTCGTTTCATTCAGTTGGAGTATGTGGGGAGGTATTTTATTATAACATTTTAAACAGTACCCCATGAAGGATGAATCTACTTTAGCCAGCCTGAAACCCGGTTGAACCAATTGGTCCCTGTTTCTAGTCCCATAGTTGTGTCTTTCACCTCTTTTACTGAAAAGATTTAAGTTTTTCCTTACGTACATGATGTTTTCATATATATATTGACAAGGTACGGTAATGATGTTAATATCTTTAAACAGTTCCCTTAAAGAATCGAGCCTGCGGAGGCCATATATTGCTCTAATGGCTCTTTTTTGCAGAATACAAATAGACTCGATGTCTGCAGCGCGTCCCCATAATAAGATACCGTAAGACATGATACTATGAAAGTAACTGAAATAGACTAGCCTCGCGGTATCTACCTAATGTAGATACCGCGAGGCTAGTCTATTTCAGTTAAACTATTTCGGTAAACTGACGGATTTTTCTGACAGCATATGCTGCTGAACTAAGCCGTCCTGCAAGAGATGTTAAATGGGGACCCCATTGCAGCCTTGAGTCGAGCGTGATCCCCAAGAAAACCGTTTTATCAACGAATTCTAGTTTCTCTTGATTCAATACTATGTCACAATCAGCAAAACAAACCTTATGCATTTTATTTTTTTCCCATTTAATACTAAATTATTAGCAGTAAACCAATTTTGTACCTGCAGCAGTGCGTTATTTACGTCGTCAAGATTTGATGAACGTCTACTTATCTTAAAAATTAAAGAAGTATCATCAGCAAATAACACCATTTGTGGTTGTTTTTTTAATAAATGGGGTAGATCATTAATATATACTAAAAAGAGGAAAGGACCTAATATCGAGCCTTGTGGAACACCCATTTCTACTTTTAATCCAAGTGAATTGACACCATTAATTTGAACTTTTTGCCGTCTATCTTCTAAATAAGATCTAACTAAACTTAGCGCAAGTTTACCTAGTCCGTAATGCTCCAGTTTTAGGAGCAAGGTTTCGTGATTAACGCAATCAAATGCCTTGGAGAGGTCACAGAAAATTCCTATGGCATCTTGGGCCTCCTCCCACGCTCTAAATATGTGTTTTAGTAAAGTGACACCAGCGTCAGTCGTGCAACGACCTTTGGTAGAACCATATTGCTGTTCGTGTAAGATTTTGTTGATGTTAAAATGATTAAGCATTTGATTGAGCTTTACCTTTTCGAACACCTTGCTGAATACCGGCAACACGGATACTGGTCTATAATTGTTGGTGTCTTTGCTATCCCCAGATTTAAAAAGTGGTATAACCTTACTGTATTTCATTAAATCCGGGAAGACTCCTTGATCTACACACAAATTAAATATTAAAGCTTAGTATGGTGCTATGGTCTCGATTATGGATGTACAAACTTTAATAGACATTCCCCAAAGATCTTCGGTCAACTTGATTTTTATTTGCCGAAAAGCTTTTATAACTATCATAGGGTTTATATGTTTAAATTGAAATTCAACCGGGCAGCCTGGAACGTTCGCTCTTAATAAATCAATTGAGCCTTTGGGTGAGGAATTTAATGCCTCCGTAGTTTTAGATGGTATATTAGTAAAATAATTTACAAATTCTTGAGCTACTTCTAAGTTAGAGCTTATGGCACCAAGTGAAGTCTCCAATGTATATTCAGTGTTTCGTATTTTTTTCCTACTAGTTTCGTTATTTATAACTTTCCAAACTGTCTTTATTTTATCTTCGGCTGATTTGATCTTGTTGCTAATGTACAGGGCTTTAGCTATTTTGCAGGTATTTCAAAAAATTTGGAATATGTAATGAAACCCATCTGAAATCCTAAGCAAAGGTCCAGCTGACCTATATTCTTGCGTTCTGTAAAATGCTTATTTCTGGAAATTTTGTATTAGTAGAGATTCTTATTAAAGGATCGTCCGTGGAAGTTCTTCCACCATAGCTATTTCCGCGGACAAGTAGCATTTCTGACGAAACGATGTGTATAATTTAAGTGATTTGAGACATTCTTTGAGCGAGTGGGTAGAAGGTTGGAAACATAGAAATATATGTTGTTAAAATACTATGGTTGTAAAGGTATATACCTAAACAGTAGGCCCATGCATGTGAAATTCCTATGTTTCATAATGTAAAGTTTCCATGTGTAGTAACATTGATGTTCGGACAACAAAATCCACTCAAAAAATACGACGGACGTTCAGAACCATCAATAAAATTTTAATCCGCCTAAAAATTGAAACTATTACAAACAGTCATAGTTAAGAAATCGTGCTCTATTTGATTTGTCTATTCTTCCATATTGGACGAAAACGGCAAACTGACGGATTAGTCTGGAAATAAATTTATGTAACGAGAAGAACCCATCTTCAGTATCGGAGAATGATCATCTTGATAAGTATGAAGTTTCTGCTCCAAGTTTACGTACCTAGCTACCAACTTGATTAAGTAAGATTCTTCCGTGATGGTTCGTAATGTTGTACTGAAACATATAAAAAACCTTTATTCAAATTCTAATGTGACATATAAGTCACGAGTTTTTTTTATTTTTATTATAGAAATAATATCTGATTTCGTGATTCATCCATTGAGGACAACTATCTATCCACTAGTAGTAGTATAGTTATTCTTGAAATGGAAGAAGCCAAGGGCATTGAGGCATCCATCCTAAAACTGCGCCCCTACAGTTCCACTGGATGGAGCTCATAGAGTGTCAACGCACTCTCATTCGCGCATTCACGCATCTGTAATCGTGCTTTTATCACTGGTGTGCTTCCTAATGCTTTAAAAACAAGCTATCTTACAGCCTATATACAAGACTGGGGACAGACTACGTCAATAGTTATAGGCCTATATCAATTTTATCAGCATTTTAAAAGATCTTGGCAAAGGAACTATTCCAATCGTTCAAAACATTTCTAAATCATAATCATCAAAGGATGGGCGTTCGAGGTATAACGATTAACATAACATTTACTATCTACTGAGCTGACTATCTTTACCAGCGAAAACAACCTATGTCAGGATCGGTGGGTATCTCAGCGATGAACGATTTGGAGTCTCCCAAGGACCCTCCTTTAATTCAGATATACATAAATGATCTCTGCACAATAACTCTCCCAAACACTGCTATGTTCACATACGCAGATCATGCCACTGTCCTTGTATGGGAACCAAACTGGCAAGCGGTCAAAGAGAGTGCAGAATTTTCCTTTCCTTTTCAAAATAATGACCTGGCGAAGACAAAATTTCCTCACACTAAACCTTAACAAAACCAATCTTCTACCCTTCGCTTTGAGACCTAGCACTAAACCCCTTTTACAAGCACATATTTCTGATGGCCATGATGGGTGTTTTAATTACCCGGTACTTTCCCGGTTGGATAGTGTTTAGTACTTGGGAGTTTGGTTATACGATGGACTGAGATGGCACAAGCAGATTGATACAATTATTTCTAGAACTGGGCGACAACGTTTGAAAAACTGAAACTAATTTACATGGCTCTATGCCAGTCCATTATCCTGTACTGCATAACTATCTCGTCGACTCGTCTTCTCGGGTCGGAGAGTGCGCACATAGCTGTGCCTAAATTCATGACCAAAAATCCATTATGATTTCCCAAGTCGCAACTTTTCGCTGAATGTAAAGTCCATACAGTGCGCCAGCTCTATGTGCTCAAATCCATCTTAAGAAAGCAACCGAGGGTTCCTCTGCCCGACCCGAATCAACGTATCAAATCCTTAATAATCCCGCCCTACTGCATCCTGCCGGACTGCATTTCCTAAACGCCAGTACAGCAGCTTGAGCAGCAAACTTATAACACAATAAATGAAAAGTTAAACATTCCGACCCGAAATAAATAATAAAGTTATGGAATAATTTCAAAGCCTGGATTACCAGGAGCTAGACGAATTACCTTTCCCGCCCTACATACAAAAGGTGCACACTTAACCACCACACACACAAACACATATTTTTTCAATACCGCAATTACACACAATTGCACACGCACACACAAACTCACACACACACTCACTCACACTCTATCTAACATACACTCACTCATCCTCCAATCATACCATCACAACATACCCGGAAACTATAAATTAGGTTATTAATTCTTTTTACCGTTTTCATTCTCTCTTTTTCTTTTTGATCTTATCGTACCTCTACATATACCACTTACAGTCGTGCCTTTATAAATAACGTATCAATTATTTAACGACACTCCTCTTAAAAAAATGCTGGTCAAGTCTTAGTAATACATATAAATTGAAAGATAGTGACTTTGAGAGCCTGTCATATTTTTAATGTATTTCTTTTAGTGACAAGTAAACTTTTTTTATATATATTTTTGTTTCTTTTCATACACAAGTGGCAGCACAAATATGTGACATTGAAGGAATACCAAAACTATCTGGAGAGACAAACGACGCCAAAGTATGGGATCTTGCATCGTTAAGTCTTTTAGTCTTGAGTTGAGCTACACTATTACTGACAAATGCTTGCAGTGACTGGACAGGTCCACTCAAAGGAGATGGACAAAATGTGCCCCACGGAGTACAAACGTACATTTAATGCAGATAATTAAAATAAATAAATAAAGAATTTTGAATAACTATTTATGCCTCATAGCAGAAGTGGAGAAATTATCGTAATTAAAAGTTTTTCTGTTTGATTTGCGTTTTATAACCCTTTTAATGTTGCCATATAATATTAGCAAAGATCAGAACAGGGAAAAAATATTATATGTAAGTTTTTTAAATAAAAAATAAACGCTTGGCAGGCCTTAAATATACACGTAAATTATTCGTAACCATAATGTAATAAAAACATATTTTTTGTACGTTTTCTTGTCTATAAATTGAACCATCTATGACTGAATTTATAGACGTTAGTGCAGTTACGGATAGGATAATATGACGTTATTACTGGCAACACCGCTGACAAATGTCAATTGTCAATACCATATTCCTTTGACGACGATCTAATTATAGTGCTCTTTGACGACGATTATTGTCTTTGTTTGCGCCGGTTTTCTCGTTCCAATCGTGCTTATGTTTCATTGTTTTCGCATAGAAGTTTATATTTTATAGTGTCGTAGCGCCACACGAGTGCTCTAACTAATAATGATTGTAAACTGTATAATTACAAACTACGAAAATGGACCTTTTACAAGCGTGTGTTGACTGTGGTATCCAAATTAGAGAACGCGCGCAGGCGGCATGTAAAATCATCATCACCCCCCTGATGTGATGAGTTCTTCTATAGGAGTGGTTAACTTTTGAGGTAAGTTCTAGTTTCAATAACTACCTCCTACTAAAATATATACGACAGGTATTATTTACTCCATATTCTAACGTCGTGGCAAATCTTAGACTAATAAGTTCCTTTTTTACCTTCACAGTTGTCACTTCATAGCTGTGTCTGTGGTGCCTGCTATGACAATAAACCAAGACGCCTTGCAACCAATTCAATTTCAGAATTGAATTAATGTTTTGATAACATTAAATGATTAAAATAATGTTCTTTGTTTTATTATTTGCCATATTCAGAATATGTTACTGTAGACATTTTACTTGTTTGTGCAAAAAAAAATAGTTACAAACTATAGATTTTATCAGATGATATAAAAAATGCTTTAAGAAATATTTAAAATTAAATACTATTTATATTAAACTCCTGGCACAGATATACACATTAATTTACATGAAATACCTTAGCCATAGTGCAAAAATCAACCTTTTCAAACGTTCATAACTTTTACCCACAACTGCTCAGCAATATGTCTCTTTCTAATTTTGTTTGTAGAAGGTCAGTACTATTAAATGATAAATATTTTGTATCTGTACATTCTGGGGCACAAGCCCATACAGTTTTTGGCCATGTCCTTTGTGTGGTTCTTTCCTCAAAATACCATTTCAGATACGTACACATATATGTATACATGGTCCTAACTGATCAGGCCAACATTATTAGTAGTAGTCAAAGGAAATGTCGACTCGATCTTGTTTTTTTTTTTTTAATTTTACGTAAAAAGGTGATTTCGATATCCAATTACTGAATAAACATTTTAATTTTATTTAATTTCTTCAAAAACATGCGCCAATGCAATATTAGGACATGTCTTGCGTCATAAATTTCTGCTTACTCAGTAAAATCCAAAAGAATGTGATTTCAAAAATATCTGACATCACTCTAACAGCATAACTTTGCTGCCACTAGTTTAGCCTTCCACAACTAATGACCTGTATTTGCCGCCGTACATGAGTCGCCATGGATGAGTCATGAAATCAGATATTATTACATACGTATGCTCGTGACTGTACTACACACGGTGATAAATTCCATTACTTTATACTTTGAACAGAAAACTTCATAGAGGAAGGCTTTTTATTTGGTTGACAAAACACCAATAGTGGCGATAGAGGTCTGTCGAATTGCACGTCACTGCACTCACTGACAATGCACTGAAGTGTAAATGTCGTTTTGGACATCACTCTGTCTATGCGATGATAACTATGCATGAAGGCATGTCCTACATCTGAATCAGGCCTTAAAGCTTTCGTATGATGAAATTCAAGTAGGTAACACACAAACATTATTCCTATTTTTCAAGCGTTTGCATTCTAATCTGTATCAATTTGTCATAAATATCTCTAATTAACCTCTAATTTTTTTTACATATTTTTGACATTGATTATCGCTGAGCTCATAATACACTTTTAGTTATTTTAGGATCATTACAAAATAAAAGCTGTCCCAAGCTTGGTTATGTCGAGTCAAGAAAGGCCTCGCCAATACAGTTGTATTTTTGGACGGTTAAAAATGATAAGGCAGTTTTCAGATTGTTTATTCGTTCAGTTCAGTTAGCTCACAACGTATCGTTTCTTACTTTCGGCCAGCAATCAGGCAATCTACTTACACATGGCCATGTACGTGAATCTTTATATATAATAGCATTGGCTCTTCAATAAACATTGTTTAATTGTGTCAGTTGTTTAAAGAATCTACAATACTATACAAAAATATTTAATATTTTATTTCAAAACATTGTGTAGGTATTTAATTTGAATTTCGTATTAAGCATTTAATATCCCACCATTATTAGCTTGACATAAGTGAAGATGTAACACAAAATGTCACATATTGTAATCCTGGCCGGCCATCCGGGACGTACTCTCGATAATATTCACTTCTTTGTGGCTCCGCCAGATGCGACGAATTACGTTCTTTGTGGATACCCTGCTGGGTGGGCATTGTGTTTCGAGCGCAGAGCAAATATCTTTTGAAAAAGTGCGAAAATCGGTTTCTGTATCTAAGTGTAGGGAAATAAACGAATATTTATTTCGTGTTCTAAGCGAATCAGTGTTAAACGTAAAAGTTTTTTGTTGATTTCATTTAGTTAAAGTTAGATACAGCGGATTTTAGTTTCATATCATTGAATTTAGTAGTAATAGGTTCGATTCAGTTAGGTACATAAAAGTTCATAAAAAATGTATACGTAAGTATACGTATGTCATAGGTAATAGGTACGTTGGAAAGCATACATTAAACCTTAGAATACTAGTGTTGTAGCTAGTCCATATTGTATTCCTAATGCGGCCACTTATCTTGCTGTCAGAACAAGCCAAACCACTTACACCCCACGCTACAAAACATAAACATTATAATAATTTGTAAACTATCACTTGTAAGTGAATACATACCAAGGTAGTTATAACGTAGGTATGTCATTATCTGTTTTAACAAAGATTTTTTTTTAGTAATAACTTATAATTACGAATTCGTATTGAAATAATACCTTACAATCACACACAGACGGTGGTAGTTTCGTTGAATTAATAATGAGAAGCTTCCTGGAATGTAAAATAGCCACACAAGTAGAGACTTTGAGGTTAACTGCTCACTAAAACTTATCTGTGGGTAGTATTGCGTGACAAAATACGAGTACACAGTAATCAGATGTACCTACGGACGCCAACGGCCACTATTCAGCTATCACCCGACACTTGGCACTAAACTACTGGCCTGTCAGCCCTTACACACAGTCAGTTTCGTCGTGTCAATTTCAATAAAATACGAATAAAACTGTAGTATAAGGACACCCTAATCGGCTCCCGATTTTATCAAGACCCCGTATGTGGAGGCACTTTTTACGCATCAGCAGACCAGAAAAAAGATAGACGAACGAATAAAAATATAATCAAACCCAGATAAAATATGTCTCAATAATATTTGGCTGATCACTGATCCTGACAAAATAGGTATCTTGTGATAAAGATCAAAATAGGTGACCATGTGGACCTCGTGAGGCAAACATTAGGTATTTTAAACTGTATGTTAAGAATATTCATCCTACTATAAAATTATTGTTTCGTTTGCCACCTTTCAGCAGGACACTGAAGCATTTTTTCTAGAAGTAGATACACGTGATACCTATATTATTATGTCACAAATAATTGTAGTATGTACCTTCCTTCATCAATCTAGGATAATGGCCACCTATGATTCCTATGACTGTATCGTATCATTCATTTTTATCGAACCGATAATGAGACTGACCGAAAACCATAAAACTAACGTTTTATTTGATAACATTATTAAAATCTGTTGTTTCTAAATAGAGGACTTAGAAAATAGCATTAGAATTCTTCCAAGTTTCATGGTCCAGCATACAGAAAGTTGAAACAATATCGCTCAACAACTTTGTTTTAGTATGTATTGCGGAGTTTTTATTTTTCCACCAAAAAGTTTTTATCCATTTGGCGTACAAAATGGATTTCCGCTGTCACATCGCACTTTCTTTGATGAGCGAAAATTCGTCTTCTCAGTAACTGTGACGTTTTCATTAAAGTGTTGTCTTCCATCCAGTTGACAGGGAATCATAAGCCATTGTTGTTTAATTCCATCCTGACTGTGTTGGAGACGTTAAAATGTTGACGGACGGGTTTTGAGGATCAAGTGTCAGCGACTTGTTATAACTTTCGGAAGATGGAATGACAATCATGTTTACTGTTGTCTTGAACCAACTAACATTGGTATTCTAAAAAAAAATATCATTAATTGTTTGGTGTATAAGTCAAGTAGTGAGCATCCTGGTAATCTCGTGCACATTCGCCTTAATTGGCACAACAAAGGAATTTTATTTAGTCTCATTTCCTTTGTTTTTAAGACTACTTTAACTAAGTCTTTGTACGTAGCAATGTTATCAGCCTAAGTCTGGGTTAGCACCAGTAGGTTTCTAATACTTTCGAGCACGCAATCCCTAATTTATGCAGACAGCTTTAGAAACAATTGTTCTAAAAACATGTTGTTTTCGTGGTCACTCTATCTTTATAACTTTTTATACTAAGTACTGAGTTAAGCTAGCACTTTATATATATATATATATATACACGTTACTACTGCACTGATTAAGGTTTATAAGTTTATATTTCCGAAAAAAGTTAATAGATGTCTTCTAGATTATACGGTACTGTACAGATTATAGCCTATTTGGTGCTTCGGTACAACCTTTATGAATATTTGATAAGTAGCTGGCATGGGTGGCAAAAATAATTATCCTAGTTTTACTATAAACCCGCGTTTCATTTTTTACGGTACGGTTAGCTTGCCAAGAGCTAATAGTACCTATACCTTATTGAATGCAATAACTCCAATATTATCGTCATATAGTCATATTATTTATTTGTATGGTAGTCCAATTTACGAAGAAAATAGAATAAAGTGTTCGTAGACAAGTGTGGTAGGTACTGAGCTGACAAAAGAGTTTTAAACCTCAGACGATTGTACGAGATGGTCAGGATCGCAAGCATCCTTTTGCTTCGGATACTTGATAAAGTTGGATTTATTTTCAAAAATTCATGGATACACATTACTTTCCTACTCTTGTTGTATTTGATTTGTCGATTGTATTTTGCAAAGAAAAATATAGTTGAAAAGAACGGATAACTTAATAGTAAGTAGGTACCTTCTTTAGAAAAAAGAGCATTCTTTTCCTAGGTCATTATGTACCTGAGTCGAGGGTGGATTTCACCAATGAAACTAAGCACATAAACTAGGCTCAAAGCTGTCACTGTCATTATTTTCTATGGAGTATTGACATTGACAGCTCTTGAACACGTTTTACATGTGCTGAATGCGTTCAGTAACATTGGTGTAATCGGCACTTAGCAGTTCATACTACAGTGATACTTAGATACTAACTTGGAAGAACTATATATAAACATTTTCAATTTGCTACGAATTTTGATTACACTGCAGATTCATCATAAAAACTTGAAGAATATTCTAAAACATCCGAGATTTCTAGTCTCATTTGCGACTTCTTTAAAGGAGTATCTAAAAGTAACACAAGTATCAAGATAATTAAAGAAAATTAGCCCATTAGGAGCTAAGGTAATTAATAGACATAAAAAGAAAATTAATAAGTCTAAGAAGCCTGTTCCAAACTAAAGCCTGAATAACTACAGAAAAATTATTGCTTAGATACCTATTATTTCTAAATACCAATAAGGATATTTCCTGATTAGGACAAGAGTTGCCATTATTACAAAAGGGTTGAAATATTTATAAATTACGTCCGGTGTTGTGACACCTACTGTAGGTATATCAAAAGGACGGTACTCACCGTGAGCATTAGCTTTGTGAATTTGTTTTGCAAATATCCGTTGCGCAAGAAACATTCTTTCGCAAAACGAACAGTTTGGTGAGTGAATTCAAACACGTAAAATAAATTCTCTAGAAGCTGTTGGCGAATGAATGTCCTTTTGGCGAATAAAGGTGAGCGTTCACAAGTCCGCTCCGACCGCAACGCACGCACGGCACGCATCGTGAATGATTTTGAACGGATTTGGCGATGGCATGTGCCCACTATATCCGGTATAATCTCTTTTTCGCAAATTTGAATATTGTCGATGTTTATACAATTCTTCATATTTTTCTACTAATAGAACTAAAAGTTACTCATCTATTTTACGATGTTCTAGGCGCTGCTCATCTCAATTATAATAAAAAACAACGTGCGATACTGAGCGATGCACTCGGTGAACTAATCCATGTGACGTCACAGCCGTACGGTGGACTGAAAATCGGCTTTCATAGACTTAGGGATTTCAATTTGCAAGTGCCGGATTTTTTTGCCGGATATCGTTTCTGTTAGTTATTACTATATTCATAAATGACTAGAGATAATAGATTACAAGAAAACCTATGACTCGGTGCCACATACGTGGCTCATGAGGGTGCTGGAGTTGTATAGTAGTAGATGCAACTCTGCGCACCTTCTTGATATCATGTATGGGGCGATGGAGTACGGTCCATCGTTATCCAGGATGTTGGAATATCCTGAGGAATAGCGAGCCGATAAGGATCGAGCGAGGCATATTTCAGGGCGATAGTTTTTATTAGAGAGTTTAGATTAGTTTAGCCCGCTTTGGTTCTGCTTAGCCTTGAATCCTCTAAGCACACTGCTGGAGGATTCAGGTCTAGGCTATCGGCTAAGGAGAGGTAGTCAGATTATAACTCAAATTCTAAAATTCTTTCCCCCAACAATTTGCAACTAATGGAGCTACTGAAAGTAACTGAAACTTTCAGTAGCGCTATCAGGATGGAATTTGGTGTGGAGAAATATGCGGTCATGCATGTAAAGCGAGGGAGGTTGTGGAATCCGTAGGAACCCAACTCTCGGATTCCATAAACCTTAGAGCCCTCTCCGCATCCGAAACCTATAAGTATTTGGGTGTGTCGGAAGCGTTGGGCATCAATGGTACTGACCTGAAGCAATCGTTGAAGGAGCGTTTCTTTGGCCGCCTGAAGAAAGTGTTAAATAGTCTTCTGTCAGGCGGGTAAACAAGGTGCACGCCTTTAACGGTTGGGTCATGCCAGTTTTGATGTACTCTTTCGACATACTCAAATGGACTCGGACCGAATTCGACGCCCTGGATAGGAGGGTCCGTACACTGCTTACTGCAAACCGAATGCATCACCCATGGTCATCGGTAATGAGACTGTATATCCCGCGAAAGTGTGGAGGTCGAGGCTTTTTAAACGCTAAGACCCTACACTTTCGCGAGATATGTAGTCTCAGGGAATATTTCCTAGAAGCCGACGTGGGGATGCATCATGATGTGGTCGCGGTGGACAAGGGCCTCACCCCGCTCTCCTTGGCTAAAGAAAACTGGCGCAAAACTGTAGTGCTTGACACTAATGATCGCATGGAAGTATGGCAGAGTAAGGAGCTTCACGGACGCTTTTTCCGGGCCCTACATGGATCCGATGTAGATCTTCTAGCGTCCGTAGCCTGGCTGCGTTCCGGTGACCTAAGGTCGGGGAAAACCGAAGGTTTTTGTCTGTGCAATTATGGACGAAGTTATGATGACGAACAATTACCCGAGATTTATTGTGAAAGAAGGCACGGTTGACATATGTCGGGCATGTCACCGTCCGGGGGAATCAATAAGGCACATTGTCTCCGAGTGTTCTCGTCTAGCTAACGAAGAGTACTTGCATAGACACAAACTTGTAGCCTTGAAAACTTATGTGAAGTGAGCATGGAGTGAGCTGATAGTGCCGCTGATGCTAGGAATTATCAACACGGGGTGACACTGACAGCCTGCAAGTCCTCACGGTGAGATTTTAACAGAATCGACACGCAGGATGAGTCTCACACGGACCAGGGAAGCATGACACAAAAGGGAGGAGGCCTAAACTCAGCAGTGGGTGGAACAGGGCTGCCAATGATGTTGATGAATCCAAAATCCTTTGCGTATCGTGCGTGCATTGCAGCCGGTCCGGACCAGTGGACATCCAGCTGAAATGTTGTTTGCAAAACAAATTCGCAAAATAAATGCTCGCGATGAGTACGTTCTCAAGACAAATACTTCTCTTCTGTAATCGGTTCAGTAGTACATCGAAAGCTTGTAAGTTTCATAACTTTTATTTTTTCTTTGCCGTATTCCGTTGCAATGGTAGTTTAAGCAGGTTTTGACGACCGTAATTGCACGGTCGTCAAAACCTGCTTAAACTAGTTAAAAAAATCGTAGGATTGACAAAATAAAAAATAGTGTAACAAATTGTTCTTTATTTCAACAAAAATCATGCCAGTATAATACTAATTACAGTACACGTTAACAACGAAAGCATATGTGTTACTAGACCGATATGTACAATTGGTATCGTGATATTAGCAATTTAGGATATGTACTGACAAATAGTTCGCTCCAAATTATTTTATACAAACAGCGATATGAACATTTTGAACATCGTCCAATTAACTCATTTTATACACAGTACAGCAGTGATTTTTTGTTCAAGATTTTCTTTCCAAAAATTAGGATTCTTAAAAGCAGTTTACATCTCTAGTTTTAAATTTATTTTTTAATATTAATCCCTCATTGTTTTTACATAACGTCAACATTCCCAGTACGTAGATAAGTTCTCGATTATTTTATTATAATTCTTACAAAAAAGATGTCGACTAATATTATAACTTTATATACATCAGTAGATCTAAGAAGGCGATTCTAAACTTTTATTTACAATATAATTTTGAATTCTAAAATAGGTTTTCAAATTAAAAATTTAATACAAATAGCTTGCTGCAAAAATATAAATTTTGTTGGTACCTAACAATAACACTTCACTTTTGAGAAAGTTTCAATGAAATTATTTATAGACTAGCAATAAAGACCGAGATATGTATCGAAGACTTAATTAAATATTTAACTACAAAACATTAAGTATTTACTAGCTACCTGAATTGTACATTATTATGTAAACAATATTTTCTTGAGAACCAGTTTATGTTAATGTCACAAAAAAGTTTAATAAATAATTATATCTAAGAACTTTGTAGTGGTTTTATTCTTTGGATAAACCCTTGCTTTGCCTGTCTTAATCACGTTTGGTTAATAAAAGAGTTGAGATAATTTATCACGTTTCTGATTGCATTAGGGATCTGAAGAAGAGGGCGAGGGAAAGTGTTAACAGCATTACACTTAGCGCAGACGCCTCGCTTGAACTCCTCACTGAAACAAACAACCTTTGTTATTCGAGTTAAATGAGGAGACTCCCCCGGGGAGCCAGTAAAAAGTTGGACATTACAATAATGTACCGACGTTTACTTTGTACTGCGTTTTAAGAAGTAAGCTTGCCCCAGTCTTTTAATACAATGATGAAATTAAACACCATTGGATAAGATTTTCAAAACTAAAGTGTCGATTGACACTTTAGTTTTCCAAATCATAATTTTTGAGCAATTTAATTACAATCAGAATAAAAGTGAAATTAAAAGAATATTAACTCTTTGAAATTGTATGAAATTCTGAAATGAAACGTATCGAATAGTTTTGTGTCAGCTTAGATGACGTGTAAAACTTTTGTCGTTGTTTCTTACTACTTATACGGAATTTTGGGTCACGATATGAAAGGAAAATAACAACACTCACGGAAGACAGTGAGTTGCAAGTCTTAATCCATCCTAATATAAAAAGTTATATTTATTTTTGGAATCTTGATTTAATTTAGAGACTTATTGTAATTTTTACATAACCTCTAGCTATTGCCCGCGACTTCGTTTTCAATCGATTATCAAATGTATAACCTATGTTCTTCTCCTGTAGTGCTATTCTGTAGCCATCTCACCGTGAACACTAAGGTGTAGTAAGCGTGGCACTCATGCTGTCATGTCCAAGACGGGATGACACTGACAGCTCACTCCAGGAACATCTTCACGTTGAGATTTTTACAGAATCGACATGCAGGTCATGCTCTACCTGTGCCCACTTTCATCAAAATCCGTCCCGCCGTTATAACATCAAAGCGTAACAAACAAACAAAGTTACTTTCGCATTTTTATTTTTTATTATTTATTTATAATATTACTGACATATTCCACCATAAGTTATACACAGTCTCCACAGTCTTGCATTGTAAAAAATTTGGACTACTCACTTTTAGCCAACTGAACACTTTTAGAACTGTTTTGTTAATTAAAAGCACTCGAACTAGGCAGGTGCCAAGTTCTCTATGAATAATCCTATTACTGCTTGACTGACAGTTTAACTCCACAAATGCCACTCAAACACCACAGCTAAACCTCCCGAAATTAATTTCGTTCAATTTTAAGAATAGCTATTATGAAATATTTAATTTTCCTGAAAACAGTTACTTAAAACAAACTGTTTCAAATAAATTAAAATAATCTACTCAACGAGGTTGAATTATTTCTGGAACGGAACATGATATCCTATGACACACAGGCAGAAAATAGTCTCAAAGTTATCAAATACTTGCGAACCGCCCCAGATTCGCATGATTTGTACGACTTGACAAAACATCGTGATTTCTTTATAAAAAAAAAAAAATTAATTGTACTAAACACTTAATCTTTCCGGAATAAATTCTCTAAGTGATGGTTAAAAATCGCATCCAAATTTAGAAGAACAACGCTGCCACACAGACAGAAAAGAAAAGCGACATACATTTTAGAATATGGTTTAGAACATGTTCAGTTGCTGAAGACCTATAAACATGACTGTTTTATGTAAAATTTGCGTAAGATTAGGGATTTGTATGGCATCTAATCATGTTATAAAGACAGTAGCTTCTGCCCGCCATTTCGTCCGCGATATTTCTTGTTCCCCCGATCCAGCCCATCGCATCACATACCCGCGCTATCACTTCAGTTTCGCTACTTATCTTATTTTTGGCCGTCTCCTTAGATTCATAGCGTAATGTTTAATAGCCTACAGCATTCCTCAAGAATTGGGCTAACAAATGCGAAAAGATTTTTTCAAATCCGAGATTACCTCCTTAATTTTACCTATGCCTGGAACGAGAACGGAGCTATATAGGCGAAGTTGCTAGGAACTTTTATAACCAAATGTATCTGCAAATAAATCTTTGACTTGCACTAATTTTACCCTTATTGGAGTACAGATATAGATTATTTTACAGTACCTAGCCGTAAATATTTAACTTAGTTTCGGAAAAAGTTTTATTTTGAGTTATAGAACACGAAAAACAACTAACTTGAAGCTGATCGTGTGTGAGACTCTTTATAAAACTCAATGTGTGTGGTTGACTTCGGACATAATACACACATATATCCATTGCTGCTATATTTACAATAAAGTTAGACAACGATGCGTAATTGCTAGGAAACGTCGGTTTAATAATGCTTGTTTCAGAAAATATTTAGTTTCTAATCTATACTGCTTTGACGTCTAAAAGCTTAATTATACAAGGTTATAATTTAATTGCAGAAATATTGGTTTCGGTCATTAACTTGAAGCCGAGTTTTGTCTTGATTGCTTTTTGGCAAAAGCTCTCAAATGATGTTCCCGCAGTGAATACATCAACAAAAAGAAGTGTGGTTGGTGAATTTATGGTTTATTTTCAAGAGTATTGCACTCTTGACAGTATTAATTTGTTTCGTTTTTTTTTTAAAATCGTAGCTTACCTGTAAGCTAACGGTTACCTGAGTCTACCTGCTGTTATATCTCCTCACAGTCAAAAGAAAAAGAAAGAGCAAAGAGAAGTTTTGTGACTGTGGAAAAACATTACCCTACTTCAACACTAGTAAAAAAGATTGCGATTCTTAGTGCAAAACACAGTTTTCAAAATCAAACACACCAATCACTTTGCTGTTCAATCAATCAAGCATATCCACTAATAGTATATTAACAGAGAATAGTAGATTATCCAATCCTACAATCGTTCACTTCAATCAAATCCCACGTAGATATAGTAACACCAATTCAATAGTTAATTAATCGGAACATTTGTAATTCATCACAAATCGATTTGATAGTATCGATAATGGTATCGATACATCGAATATAATAGGAGTTCACTAGAATAGGCTTGTTCCGTTGATAATATCGCAAGATATTGCGATTTGCGATCGACATCATTTTATAACATTCTTACGGAACGCGGGTCGGTATATTAAATTGTTATAACTTGGGATTTGCGATGGCGAGTTAAAGGTTTTTGTGGCTCTATTATGTTTTCTTGTTATAGGATTTGGTCTATGTTTTTGTTTTCTTATTTGATTGTTTCTTTCGTATTTTGAGACAAATTGGTAAGCTGGTTTAAATATCAAGCTTACAAATTGTCCCATAGTAAGCCAATGGATCGTGCCTTGATTTCCACATTTATACATGTTGGGGTTGTTTATTTATGTACGTATGTATTTAATGAATATGTATATGGTACACCACTGTCTACCTGCAGTATTGTCTGTCCTTCTCCCTATAATACATCCAAAGGTTGTCTGTAAAAGATCGCTTTTAGCGATAAGACCGCCCATTGTGTCACCGAATGTAAAATTTCTACATCAATGTCTGTAATTTATACGGTGTACATTATAAAGAGTATTCTATTCTATATTAGACAATTACAGTCCAGCAGGGTAGTTGCGTAACACACAATGGCAATCGATGACAATATTTTTCATTTTGACAGTTAGGCCACGTTGTTTGCGTTAATTACGTTTGTTGAGCAGATGAACGTTTCAAACAAAGGCGGCAATGGATTAGGATTTCCTTGAAAACCCTCGGATTGTGATTGAGATTGTGTTACCCAATTAGGATGCCGGTTTACTCCACCTTGAATCAGAATAGTTTTCTAGATTAATTTTGTTTTTAAGTATTTACACAAATGAACAGTGTCTGAGTTCTGATCCTGCTGAAGACCCCGCGAATGGGAAAACCTTCAAGTAACAACATAGCAACGACGAAATTCCTCTAACTCACAACACGTTTACTCATAATAGTCACCGATTGAAATAGTTTACATTCTCCCTACAGTTTATGATATCGATTGAAACTTCGTTCAATGAGCGGTTTTTGGATAATCGTTTGCTCGGTAATCATGTGAGAATTTCAGGCGGTTCGAAAAAATTCACGAGATGTTTTATGTACCAAAAGATTGCCTTTTCAATCATTATGATATACTGATATTAAGAAACGCCAAATCTATAAGCGTTATGTATGTGTTGAGTGCCTTTCTTAAGCTGATGTCAGACACTTAATTTTATTTATTTATTTGTTTTATTCGGCATCTTTCACTCGAAATCAATTGTCCGAATGTAAAATAAATCAAAAGTGTAAAATGAGTTTGTTATTGAACCGATCCAATGATGGCACACATTGTTTTTTTTAATAAAATGGGCAGATGAACGTTCATCTCTATGTAATTAGTGTCGTGTGAACGTGAAATGATAGCTGCCTACTATATTGAACCATTCGAGTGAAGTGTCTGTCTGATGTAAGTTACTATGAATAGTATTAAACATAATGTTATCACAGGTAGGCCTTTTGTTTTGTTTGGAATTACATTGCCTGGTACTGTATAATTTTTGCTTTTCTGCGTAAAGATAGGAGTAGACAAGAATATAAACAAAAGTAATTCATACAAACAGCAGAATTACACGTAAAACGCTAAAACATATCACTTACTATCATTAGAGCTGAATAGGAGGAATTCATTTCGCATTCACCAAAATATACGAAGTTACGGAACAAGCAGTGCCTTCCTAAATAAACGGATACGTATGTTCGGTTCGTTTGCACGGTGTAATTAGAGCCAGGATCTCCCACAATCCATATTGTTGCAGTGCGCTTGCATCGTTCATTGCGAAGCTAACTAACGGAAATTAAAATTACAGGAAAATTTAAGTATTGTTAGGTTCCATATTCATGGAATTGTTGTATATTATTTGTTAAATATATAAGAATTTCTTATTAAGATGTAGTGAAATTAATTTAGTATTTTTTTTCTAAGTTCCAATTTTTACGTCGGTATTCTGAAAACTGTCTGTACATTTCTGTTAACTTAACAAAACACGTCTAATGTACCTACCTACCCATTAAATGAAATCAAATTAAATAGAAATTAAGTAATTTTACCTTATTGGCCAAAATATCTCCATGTCAAGATTACTAATCATTCGTTGATGAGTTTTTACCAATATTTTGTAAAACAATTAATTTATTATTTTTACTAGAGTGCTTTTAATTTTCAGACAAGTTCTACAAAGAACAATACACAGAGAATTTTCTTTCTGTTATGTGTATTAAAATATCAAACATGTTTAAAATTTCAGTAAGGAGTCGCCGAGTGCTCTATATATCACGTCCTAAATGTCTAAAGCCAAATATAGAAACAATCACCACCCCACAGTCAAACCATTACTACGGTCTTGTTGGACTTAGTTTATAAGTTATTTACTTACCATTCATATCCATCAATAAATAATTACAATCAGAAGTCGATAAAAGCATTTATTATTTTTTTCCTCTTTTATATATAAAGATCAATTGCTGTTGTTAGTCACGCTAAAATTCAAAACCAGCCTAACCAATTTGAGTTTTTTTTTTTTGGTTTGGTCGCTCTTATGGTGGTTTAAAAAAAAGAGGGTAATAACTAGTAACTAATAAACATCATGGCGGGGGTATTCTACCGACCAAATAACTAACTGTTACACGGGATCTCCATTCTAGCTGGATAGTCATAAAGCTGACATCAAGCCAAACAACCACTTATGACGAACGATATAAAATTATTTGGACCACGAACAAGGCAAATGCCTAAGAATATAGGCAACAGAGCGATACAAGGGTATTTTGTCAATTAGATGACATTGACAGTTGTTGGTAATCATTTGTGAAATTGTCCCAGAAATTGTATTGACAAAACAAGATGGCGGCGTTAGTTCCGATTTTGCCCACGTGCACGAGACTCCTCTAGCTGAGAACTAGACCTGTAGGTCTAGGAGTCTCTTGCACGTGGGCAAAATCGGCATCAAGCTGTAGCTTGTGATGTCAATGAGAAATAACTTAATGGAGAAGCGCCTGGTAGCCCGCGAAAGAACGAATTGGTGCAAAGCATAATGAACTTTATGTAAATTGCGTAACGTACAGATTAGATACGAGCTGCTAGACGTAGGAATTTCCAAAAGTTTGCGCGACCTGTTTTGCACGTAACGCAATTGAGATAAGGTTCATAACGATTTACGCGATTTCGTTACAAGCAGTCGCTTTCATGCCAAACGTTTTTTGTTTTTCTCTATTAGCAGGTCAATGTCAGGTTGTATGTTGAACAAAATATGATTCGCGACCGTAACAAGTATGTATTTACAGAATTATAATCATTAAAACCCTCAATACAACCCTCTAAGTTCATATTATCCTATCGATTGATATTTTATTAAATAGACATTCATATAAGTACTTGTACAACATGGCGCTTTCACCTTAAGGTGTCGTTCAAAAGTCGTTGCTTTTGACGTAAAACCAGCTTTTAACTCCCACGTGCAATCTTTCGCACTCGCACTGAGAACTTTTAAATTGAGTACAGCAACATTTATAATCTATTAAGTCTGAAAAAGGTTAAGAGCCACTTTAAACGCCTTCTTGCGTATGTCTAAAAGCTCTATTTGTGTTATTATCATAATATTTTATTAGATGTGTTCCTTTGAAGTCTTTGTGTCTTGATAAAATCAGAATAAATGGATTTTGTAGTCGTCTCCGACACAATCAACCTTCATGATCCAGATTGATTTATGTATGACAGCCCATCTCGTTTGTGATGATTTTGATTACAGATCGGGATCGCGATTGGCTGGTTGCATGGGGTGCTTAAGATTTGTAGGAAAAATAGTGTATATTTCAATAAATCTACTTACAAAAAATGCTGTCCTCCCCGATACCTTAAAAAACAAAGACTAGGGTAATTCTACGATAAGACACATTCAATATAATTCACCATGAAAAGACATGTAATATATTATTTAAATATTATATCTTTAGCCAATAAAATAACAGAGACATTACGCCAAGACATTGATACATTTTAGACGAATCGTAGAATGACCCTTATAAAGGTAGGTATTGCTAATCTGTTGATAAAATGGTAACATGTTATTCAAGTTTAGGCTACATATCTATCCATATGTAGCCTAAACATAAAAATAGCTTAACCCTTTCACGGCCCGTGACGTTTTAGAGCTTCATTCACATGACTTCACTTAATTCAAATTGTGCGTCAATTGTTGCTAAAAGAAGAGTTGGGGCTGGGGTGAAAATGGATCGGCCGTGGCAATCAAAAGGTAAAGATACAAATAGAAAAACTTAATTTTCATTTTCTTGTGATTTTACAGAATTTTATATTTATTGAAAACATTCAATTTCTATAACCAACTCGTTTGATATAATCTACATTTTGCGTTTTCATTTTATTTAATATATCACCTTGCGTCTATAAGTTCCTGTTTTAGCTGAACATCTTAAATAACGCACGCAGCACGCCAAATGCACTGATGAATAAGTGTTATCATAGTTTATATATATATATATCTCACGTGTTATTTAGACGTCAGTTTTCATTAAATCAGATTGGCATGCTCTAAAGGCATGCACCGTCCTACAACGTCATAGTGAAACGACTCTAGATGAAGATTAAATTGAAGGCTTGTTTCTGAAAATTCCTTTTAAAAAAAAACATAACCACAAGCAAGTCTGACCGGATCGTAAATGTAGCACATCGACTTTTTAAAAGCCAAACTCTAGCTAAGCTATAAATTAACACTAACGACAGTCCCTTTCTAAGGCCCGGTATGTGTCATATCAATTTCAGAGTACTATTTGGTTATCAAATTACCTAATAACATAGCCTCCTTGCTGTCTGCAAGCTGGCTGTTCCCAACGACGGCCTCGCTGCCTTCCCGCCAGGCTGGCGCAACGCGCGCTGTACACCGCACCTGCATCGTCTTGCCAACGGGTACGCGCAGGCCTAACGCTGTTGACAGCAAGCCGTGGACGTGCTGCGTCGGCGGGTACTCAACGAGGAGTTGGGAGTCTGTGACCTGGGGGGAGAGACGTGTGGTTAGTAAATTCAGTCTACGCATTAGCTGAATGTATTTAACAATATACATGACTGCCTCGTTGGTCTAGTGATCGCAAGAGCTACTGCTAAGTATGAGGTCTTGGGTTCGATTCCCAGGTCGGGCAAAGTGTCATTGGTTTTCTATTTATTTATTATTTTTTTAACCATTTATGTACACACATATGAACAGACAAGAAGAATTAAGAGAACAGAAAAGTACATACAAAGGTAACCTATCTAGAATTTCACAGTAGCATAACATGACTTATGCATAACAGGCGAAATGTGGGAGTTCTATAGGTACACCTCTGCCCAACCCTTCTGGTATTTCAGGCGTGATGTTATGTAATGTAGTATACATGTCGTAATTTTCTATATTATTATTTAGAATTTAAAAAAATTGTTTCAATTGTGTTGTTTCTATTTTAATTACTGGTGTTAATAGTGTTATTTTATAATAAACTACAATAACGCCAGTTTATAATAAATGACATATTGCAAGTATCAGGAAAGTCTGATCTGTGTGAACAAATGATCATTTGATCATTAGCTCAAGGCAAAAAGTCAGCCGCAAACTGTTTACCTTTGACGTATTTAGAGATTAATCTGATTACAAAAGCATTACCGTTGTGGGTATATAGGTTTCAGTTACAATTAAAAGCACACCCAATTTTGAGAATAAAACCCATAAATTGCAGGATCTTTTTCAAAAACCGTTTTGTTAACAAAACATTTCAACCCGACTCGTATGTCCTGAGTACTAGCAAACCCCCATATGTATTTTGCCCACATTTTGATTCATAGAACCGTTTCATATTTAGAGTTGCAAGTAAATCTGCGACTACATTCCAGCAGCGGATATTTCAGATATATCCGGTATAGCACCATATAGATCAGCAAAACCAAACCGTATTACGTTACGGACTAGCCTGCTCACTGGCTGCCGAAATTTAGTTTAGGTCTATCTGATATTACAAACTAATTTGTGTAAAAAAAATACATTTTTGACTTTTCCTGCTGAAGCTGAAGTTTTGATCCCATTTATCAGCAAGGTAGCGGATGTGCGGATTCTCCATGACAAAATTATAAATAAGAAGCTGCGCCCCGCGGTTTCGATCCCGTGAGAATATCGGGGTAAAAATAACTCTTTCTCCTAATTCAGGTAATGGTCTAGCCATGTGCCAAATTTAATTGAAATCCGTTAAGCCGTTTTGGCGTGAAAGCGTAAACAACCAAACGTGCAAAACGTCAAATCTTTATAATATTAGTTTAGATAATTGAGGAAGTCAAACATCTAGTGTACGAGATATAAGTACTCTTTAGTGTCAAAGAATAGTAAGCATATAAAACGATTTACACTATTGTAGGAAGGGAGGAGGGACCTTTTTTTTTATTCGAAATTATCAAATAACTTTTCCCGGTTCCTGGTGGTCCTGGTTGGAGCGGTAGGGCGTGTCAGACTACTTTACTGCCTAAAACCCACCCGTGTTCCTTCAGTTGTTTGTGCCAGGGCCACGGTATCTCTTTCGAACAACCCGCGACCCTGACTGAGTCCGCGAGGCCTAAGCTGAGCTTTTCATTTGTGTGAGTGCACATTTAGATAGTGTAGTTGTGACGTCGGCCTAGAGCGCAATTAGTTTAAACCGGTTTATACAATCGGCCTGAGGCGCTGGCGTCCCTCCATTGGTACGATTGGTAACTCACACAAATGCAAAAAGCTCAGCTGAGGCCTCCCCGACTGTACGTTCTATTCAAACAGCTTCCTTCTTACAAATAATAATGTCATACAATTCCTGTCAATTAGCTCATTAAACTGGCTGTAATCCGAATACTATTGGTAATCTCAGCAGTATGTGTTTTAATTAGTCGACCTGAAGGAGGAAGGAAACAAAAGAAGATATGTCAATTTGTTCAATTGTGAAATTTCAAATAGGATAAGTGTCGGAAGGTTTACAAAGGAAGAAGGTTTCGATGCACTGAAAGAGCCCTTTATGTATTAATATGGCTCTTTCAAACCAACTTATCTATGCAACGGCCGTCTTTCGAACTAACATTTTGAATGGGACAAACAATCAGTTTAAAAAAAAAAATATATATGTCAATTTTACAAGGTAAATGTGAATAAATATTAGAGTGATTAACTACTAAATGGCTGATGAATTCATGATACAAGTTAATGAAATAACGTAAAAATATAACAGTTAAACAACAGATAAATGTCAGATCAAATCAGTTGATGTCCAAAACACAAAGAAAAATTAAAATTACAGATCATAAATAGTTTTTGTTTTTCGTTTACAACCAGCGCCACCAATAATTGCAACTTTTTGTGTTTCAGTATATTATATCTATTAATAAATAAAATTAAAAGAATTTCATTGAGACTCAAGCTGGTAGTGCTGTTACTTGATGTATGAGTTGAGAAAATCCCTTTTCTTTTACTTTATCGACAATCATGTCAAATCAATCACGTCTGTAAAAATTATACGAAAAAAAAAGATTTTCTAAACTAATTTATACAGTACCTACACCTGCTGTCGATGGCCCCACAAAAAAAAAACCATCCTATACTAATATTATAAATGCAAAAGCTTGTTTGTTTGTTTGTTACCTTTTCACACTTAAACCACTGAATTTTTTCATGAAATTTTGAACACACTTTGTTAGGGATACAGAAAAGGACATGGGCAAAAAATTTATCAAATGACAGATAGTCATTTAATACGAGTATATTTTTAGTTTTAACATCGATACGCAAGCTTTAACGTTTCGCAAGCTAATTTAATTGGACCCTGTATGTATTTTGCTATCCAGCTGTAGCACGCTTAACAGTTTTGCTAAATGATACATGATAAATGATTTTATTTCTGTAAGGTTAAAACAAACACTTTACATGTCAATCATATTTTAAAAACTAGATGACTCTCGAGGAGAAATGCCGAAACAAACTCAGATGTCACAGTCTCTTAAAGTCCAGACATATTCATATCTTTATTGTAACGAATGATGTGATGATGAATGAATCTTGATCAGATCATGTGTGGATCACGTAGATTGGTGTCTGACCACACAGATTGTGCGGACCTGTCCAGTCAGTGCACGCATTTGTAAGTAATCATGCAGCTGAACTTAGACCTTAGGAGCTCAACGATTCGAGAAACAATACCAAAGCAAGGTCATTTGGGTAGGGCGCATAAATTACGCAAAGTGCCAGACCATGATTAAAACTAACTGAAATAAAGACAATAAACTAGAACAGCTTACACAGTGTGATGTTTTATTGTCAAAGTCAAACACAAATCATTTATTTCAAATAGGCACATAAAATGCACTTTTGAACGTCAAATACAACAATTTAGTTACAAGATGTTATCAACTCAAAACCTATCGGCACACCCTGTGTTTACAACGATCCATATTTAAGTCAATTATTGGCCAAAATTTCCATTCACCAATGGAACGTAGCGAGTCCCGTACTAGTGCCAAGAAGCCATCCTTGACAATACCCTTCGATCCAGAACATTAAACTTGTTAATTGATCATAAATTTCATGGTAACTAACCATTGTGAGCAGGGATCTTATAAATGTATGATAAGATCGTTGTTGCAGATGTATCCTGAACGTTTAAATCTCCTTTAATGACATCGGTTTGCTTTGCGATATATTGATTCAATATTTCTCTAAGACGTCTTGTTGATAGCCCAAGAAGTAGTTACACAGAATGAATGATGAATTAACACAAGGCTTTGTCCTCACTATGGACTGTTTTTAATTGGCAAACTGATCCGGCCAAGTTGGTGATATTTGCTGAACCAGCAAGTGACAAGAAAGTAACAAAAATGTTTCGAAAACTTGTGACTCATACAGACAAGGCTATAATAAAAATCCCGACATCATTATAAAAAAGCAAAACATACAAAATACTCACAAAAAGCTATAGAAAACGTTAAGCCATTATCTTGGTATTTTGCTACAAGTTTGACCCGAATAAAAAAGAATGTGACGAGTTCGGCAGTGTTGTTCGGAAACAAAAACAAACTCGGGCTAAATCGGAAATAAAAGATAAATACGAGCCCGCACTTCAATAAGCCCTGCAAAGTTAAAATTTGGAAAAACCTTATTGGACGAAAGAGTCGAATTACAGAAACTCGAAAAGGGTCAGATATCCTACCAAGCACAATATTAATAAGGATCGCTGGCCGTAATTAAATCTCTAGGCACGTGTAATATTGTATTTCGGACCGATCAAAATTAAAACAAGTTAATTAACTTGCAGTTAATGGATGCACATTAATAACTCTGTGGTCATACTTTTTTATTAAATTCGCCATAAAATAACTCAAAAGCCAGACCGTAATTGAGCAAAGAAATTAGTGTATTTATTTCATAAAGTCGACGAAGTTTTATAGGCAATCACGGTGAGTTCGTAAAAACATTATTTTTTAATTATGGATAGATCTAGAACAACAGGCATAATTTTACAATAAAATGGAAACGATGCACAACCAGTCTCGGGTACTATTTTGTTTAGTAGTTACTTTAGTGCGTGCAAATAAAATATTATAAACATGGTTTTATAATCTGAACGTATGTTTTTAGTTAGAATAAGCCTGCTGCACGAAAAAAGTCAAAATGTTATCCGATTAAATCCTCATAGCTATTCCTATTATTCGTAAGACGTCCCCCTTCAAATATCCATACTGATACAGTGTGACTCTTCATAATGTGCACATTTTGAAATGAGGGAAAATATCCTAATTTTAACGAACTCGCGTGGAGAGGGTTCCGTACGAGGATGTTACCCACCAAAACCATTTCATGTGGTTGCCAAGCCTTACATAATGCTTTCATTGTTAAAAAGTTATCGGATCTAATGAATAGCCAAGCCCCTAATTCTACAAAGCTAATCTCTACAAACGTACGTAATGTACGGCTTGGCCATTTCGCGGCCGTCACACAGACACGCCTATGGGCATGGTAAGAGATTAAGTCACTGGTCTTTAATGTTGTATAATGCAATAGTTAAATGGAACGGTCAAGCCATACATTTTGACCAAGATGTGAGGTTATCAGAGATAGGCCTTGTAGAGTTAGGGGCTTGGCTGTACACCCTGATAACCCTGATAACTTTTCAACAGTGAGAAGTCTTGGTGACCTTTTTGCATAAAATGTTTTTGGTAGGATTTCATTTCTTTTTGTAGAGTGCTCTTCTTCTTTTTATTGTAGCGGTGACATTGTACGGATATTACACAGACATGTTGAAACCATAACCATTACTCCTAGCATAGTCAGGTAAAAAAGGTATTTCTTACACGTCAGCCACTTACTTCATAGCCAACCAAAAACATGTAGGCTACAAAAAAAAGGTAAAATAATGAGTTAGTTTTATACATTTTTGTGCGTGATAAAAGCGTGTTTTTAAAAGGACGTATTTATATTCTTAACTTTTTATTCTAGTATGACAGTTTAGTAGGAACCACTGAAGATTTCCACTATCACGTCTTGGCGCCATCATCAGACCCTCGTTACCAAGCCCTATCTATTGGACTCAACAACACAAATTACATGAACACAAACTCGAGGGGTTTACTAGTAGCCACTGAAGAGTTGCACTAGCCACCTCCTGGCTCTATCATCAGACCCTCCCCAATCTATTGAACTCTTCAAAGCAAATCATGAGCCCAAACTCGAGGGGTTTACTAGTAGCCACTGATGAGTTCTACTATTCAGCTCTTGGCTCCATCATTAGATCAGTTCCAAGATACCAAATTATAGTTTTGTCATCCGAACTAAATTTACATCCAAAGTTTAATTTCGGGACCACAATTTTATTACGAGTAGGTTGAAATTGAGTTCTAAAATTGTGTTGCATTGTAAGTTTGTCCGCACAATATTGAAAGATTTACCACTTGTTTTTAAGACCACAGACATCTTATAGGTTTTTCTGTAATCTGTAAGTTACTAACAAGTTTCTGTTTCTTTTAGATAAGGAGGAACGATCAATTTTCGTATAATTTCTTAAATAACTTCAATACTGTTGATTTTAAAATTATACAAAAAATATGTTTGAGACTTTTACATCAAGCGTCTTCATTTGATTTGACACACGGTACAGTTTGCAAAACTCATGTTTTTAATTTTCCCAAAAAGTGACGCTCATTTAAAAAAAAAATATTTACGTTACAACCGTGTTTGGGTCACAGAAATTTATACGTGTACTAAATTTCAATTTAATCAGTCCTGTATATTCGAAGCAAATTGGCCGTGACAGATGGACAGACAGACAGATCCGAGCACGAGTGATCCTAGATCCTAAAAATCCTAAACCCAAAAAATCCATCAAATCCAATTTGGCCATCTTGGGGAAAGACATATGCTAATTTTAGTGCCTGTAGCACGTTCTCGACACCCACGCGGGCGTAGCCGCGATCAGAAGATATTAAAGTATAATTGAAAAACAAACACACAGGAGCACTATGCAAGCAATGGTGATGCACGCTGCGTCTAGAAGATTGATTGATGTAAGTAGTTGGCCCAGACCGAGAGGATTAGTTGCCGGCACGGTAGATAATGGACACGTAATGCGTAATGTCCGCTCACGATGTCCTCCGGTGGTCTATTGAGTAGAAGGAGACAAACAATGTTGGTTGTTTTAGAATAGGGATGATGACATTTTTTTTTATTTTGTACTCAAAAAATATTTGTTTCCAGATTTTGCAAACGGTATTATAAAAGTGTAAAAGCTTAATAAATTGCCAAGTTGTAAACGTTTTAAAGTAAGTGTTAGATAAAGACAGCGCTGTCGTAGAAGTGAAATTACGACTATGTAACTTTTTTTTTTTTTGTGTGTGGCATCTCGCAGGTCAACCTATGAGGTTGTCGTCTGCATAAACGGACTTGCCTGTGGTTGCCCTAATAAATTAAGGCCTCCAGCCAGGACTTAAACTTAAATACTAACTAAAACTAAGCGACAACGCTAAGGGCACCCCCTGTGGGGTACGGACCTCGGCTTAGGGCGGCGCTGGAAGAGGGCAGCAAGGGACTAGCTGGATCAGGATTTCTTTGATTTAGGGACGAATTTAAAGCTACAGGCTCAGCGGCGCGGGCTGGCTCGAGCAAGGGTCGGGAGGGGCGTGTATTTGGGCGTTGCGGCGGGCCTCGGTGGTGAGGACGGTAGGACGGCGATCGGGTTTTGGGCTTATGTAGTGTGCTGGTGGCCTTACTACTCTCCTGGAGGAGGGTAGTGGCGTCGTCGGGGGCGGTTAAAGCATGCCTTGGTGGGCGAATACTGCTAATGCGGGAGGGAGTGTAGCGGGCGGCCGCTGAGATCAAGGGGTTGGAGTGTTTTATGCCACAGTCAAAGAAACGCTTCGAAAAGCGTTTCATGAAATGGTTTATGGTAGGCATTTTAAGATCGATGTGGAGATTTATATTACGGACATAGAAGGGGGCACCCGTGACCTTTCTGAGGAAACGGTTCTGGAGGGTCTGCATCTTATAGAGATGACGTGAGTGAGCGTGCGCAAATACAACGCAGGCATAGGTCATGATGGGACGGATGACTGCGGTGTAGATGCGGAGCTTGCATTTAAGTGACAGTTTACTACGGGCTGTTAGTACAAAGTGGAGCCTGCTAAGAGCGAAGGAGACGCGCGCGCGAACCGCCTTAATATGAGCCTTAAAGGTAAGGTTTTTATCGAGGATCACGCCTAGGTATTTGGCTTGCTTCTGCCAGGGGATCGGCTTACCGTGCATAGTGATCGGGCTGGGAAGTGGGGGAGGGAGTCATCGACGTCTCGAGAAGAGAACCACCTGACTCTTATCGGGGTTGACCTCGATTCTCCATTTCCGGAACCAAGCGCCTAAGACGTTTGCGGAGGTTTGGAGAGTACGAGCTATAGCATTGGGACAATGACCGGTATAGTAAACGGCAGTGTCGTCGGCGAAGAGAGCCAACTGAGCCTTTTTACTCTGTGGGATATCGCTGGTGAACAGCGTGAAGACTAGAGGAGATATGACGGAACCCTGAGGGACACCGGCGCGAATAGGGTGAGGGGACGAGAGTGTACCCTCGATGCGATAGCGGAAGGTGCGATTCGACAAAAAGTCTCGTAAGATGAGCACGAGACGATCTGGCACTCCTAGTTGGTAAAGTTTGTATAACAAGCCGTTGTGCCAGACTTTGTCGAAGGCTTTCGCTATGTCGAAGAATAGTACACCCGTCGTCGCGTTACGCTGCATACCGGCGCACAAGTGCTCTACGATACGGTGGACCTGGTGGATACTCGAGTGTTGGGGACGGAAACCAAACTGCTCGTTTGGAATGAGGCTCTTTGCTTCGGCGTAGTCTTTGAGACGCTTATAAATAAGCCTCTCGTAGATTTTGCCGAGAACGTTGAGTAAGCTAATGGGACGGTAGCTGGAGGGCTCAGACTTTGGCTTGCCTGGCTTTGGGATACCGATGATTGCTTCTTTCCACGTTTGTGGGAAGATGTTGTTGCTCAAGGCGCCATTGAAGATGGCGGTCATAAGCATTATTAGAGGGGCAGGTAGGAGTTTGTATACCTTGTTGGTAATACCGTCCGAACCGGGGGCTTGACGAGCTTGGAGCCCTTTTATGATGTCACGACTATGTAACTTCATACTGGCGCTATATATTGTCCGTACTGCGCGACAAGGACGGAAATAATCCCCTCCAAAAACTTTGAGAGCTTGTTCGACACATCGATATAACAGATTTATTCGATTATCTCATTTTTACTATGCCTTCTTTGAAATTACAACATTTTTTCGAACGTTTTTAATTATGTCATCATTCCTATTATGTGAGTATTGAACATGTGTATACCGACTACAGCCAAGGAAATTAAGAATTTGTTAAACAAATATACATCTTCGTAAATTTTTTGTGATACAGCCATATATTGCAACTGACAAAGAATGACAGTAGGTATTAAAAGATATGGACAAAAATTTATGTTGCTAGTCAATTTGCTTATCAATTAATATCCTTAGGCGATAAAAAACAAACACGAAGGGTCATACGGGATACTAAAATACTTTCATCGGACCAAAAATACATGAATCCTACAAGCCTGCCCAATAGCCAGTTCAGTAAATTAGGTCTGTTTTATCTGAGTCATGTAAACAAATAAATTTTACCTAAATCAAAACTGTTATCAAAAATATCGCCTGTCTCGTAAATGTCAATATTTTTTCGTTCAAAATGTTTTTTGTACCTTTTCTCCATCAATGTCCCAACTGAGTACAGCCGCGGGGTACGACCGGCCCGACGTACAGTTCAGAAATAAGGAGTCGCCTCTCCTGTTCTCTTGTTCATTGCCTGTTATTCTTGGACCTTCTCTCGGTAAATCTGCGGAAAAAAAACAATCGTTCAATACACTCATAGATAGCTAAAAAGACTTGCTTACAAGCTCTCTAATAATAAACTGTTAGGTTTTGGTAAGGATCCAACAACGAGGAATAAACACCGATAACAGCAATTTGGCGTAAAACACTAGAAGCAGGCTCAAAGAGATGGAGAGTTAAAATAATCGAGCAACATGTAAAGTTAAACGACAAAAGACAATTGTTTTACATCTTTCGTGTTTAGAGCCGGGAGCAATACTGAAACTGCGGTTGTAATACAAACTTCAAATTGAAATAATGGTTTCCTTCTGTGACGTATGCCTCCCGTCAAAGGAAATGAAATTGGAATTTTTGTGAAATTAAACTCGTAAATATATCGTGAATTTACGAAGAAAATAGACAGAAATGTTCATGATCATTATTAACACTTGACTCGGCTCGAATATTATGTTTGTCGATTTTGATAAAATAAAGAGAGTAATGAATATCATGGTATTTTAGAAAGTGCTCGACTTTTAGGCGGTGCGTCAGAACAAGAGTACCTAATTATTTATTTTGTAACACGGGGGAAGCATATAACAAAATCCACACGGGGCGTTCGATCTATGGTATGGTTTCATGTGGTCATTTCTTGATGAAAACGATATGATTAAATGATCTAGACACATAATTTATGACCTAATTAATACTTTGAAATGCCCGAGGGTGAAGAACTGATATTTTTATCCGGTTTTTAATCAGACTGACTCGAGGGAGGATTCGATCACAAGGTCGACCAAAGTATTATTGGATTGACCATTAGGAAATTCTCAGTTGAAGACCAAAATCTCTGGATAAGGATATTGCGGTAGTCCTAATTTGAGCCCTTTTAATGGAAATAGGCCAGCCTACTCAGTACTTAGGTACTCTTAAGCCCTCTGTAATGTTTTAACATAACTAGGAAAATTTGGGTATCCTAAACGAGTCCTATATCTTCGGGGAATACAGGCTTTATGTGTTGCTTTGGTAAAAAGTCCTATGTAGTGTCATTCTCTAAACATCACTTCAAAATTCGAACGGTGACTCGTTGTGAATCTGCTATGATTTACTTAAAAACAAATGAGTTCCCTTTCAAATTGTGTGCGGTCACTCAAGTGAGATTCCAAGTGAACTTTACAGAATAGCACCGTTGCTGCCTTCCTAAGAAAGTTAAGCTCAAGAAGATCCAATACTCTTACATATGACTTCCATTCTTCCTTCTCCAGCTGCTGATGCAAAGCTTGGCGCTTCGGCAGATACTTCGCATCTGTATAATCCACTAGATTTGAGCGTCACCTGATGCAGTATGACTCTTCTGTCATCTGATTTTTGTAACTGTTAACAAAAAGGTTTCTAATAAGTGTGTACATACATGAAAGCTGACATTGCTCTGCCGCCATACATTTAATCGTACGATCAACAGCCAGTGTCATACGTGCAATGTTCTTTGGATGATTATTTATGCAGTAGGAAACGAAACACAAATGCCATGGTGTGGGTCTTGTCAAGTTTGTAAACAAACAAAACTGATTCAGTAGAAAAATACAAGGTTGGAAAAAAAATTATACTGTAGTTTTCCCAGATTAGTAACAAGTATATTTTTAATAAAATACTGATTAATGAGCTAATTGCAAGAAGTCATACAAAAGTTGTGCCATTTAACGAACCTCATTCCCAACTGGAATCTCTTCAACTGTATCTACTTCGAGGTTTTTTCAAATTGCTCACTTGAAATGTTTCACCGCCTTTCACAATTTTGCTTTTATAAAGCAACTTCCACATTAAATTGTTTAAAATAGTGCCAAAGATTTCTACCAAAGTATTGGAATCCTCGGGACAAAGTTTTCGAACCGATTATTCTAGTGGCTTGAGTCAGGTTAACGTATTTTTACGTAATGTATTGTCACGAGATTCAGACAATGCTTCTGTATTAAAATAAACCGAGACCTAAATTTAAGTCCTTGACGCAAATTGGTTTCCCGTGTTGAATTAGAATTAAAAGCACTCAATCTGAAATTTTGTCAAACAAAAATTAACGAGCACGATTTCCCGTTGTATCATGATCAATAAGGAGAATTGAATCTTACTAAATCGTCCAATACAAGTAATTTTGTTGAGCTCGTTTCCACTAGCTTAGCCGATAGTGCTCCTCAATGGTCTCGTATGGATTGTGTGGCTTCGGCTCATTTCTGTCTGGATCTTTTGTCAGTGTTCGACGGCGTCCCGTATTGTGCGGCCCGAACAGACAACTACTCTATATAACCTCTTAAAAGAATGGGATTAGAAGAAAACCTTTCAAATTATACGATAATTTGCCTTATGTTTATAAACTCTGAGGCAATGATGTCAGCTCTTCATGTAAAGTTGACATTAATCTGATTTTTGTTGTAGTTTCTTTATAATTTTGCCTTCACGGGAACATAATGGTGCTCATTGAATAAAATAAATCTCGATTCGAAATAGCTATGTATATATGTATATTTATTACATATATAATATACATTTATAATATTGGTATGGATTTGAAAATCCATATTAATATTTTAATTTCGAAAGTAGCTCTGTATGTATGTTATACCTTTTCACACCTAAACCACTGAACGGATTTCGATAAAATTTGGCAAGGAGATAGATGGCATTCTGGAGAATACTTTTTGTCCCAGTAACACTTTGTCGTGGGATAATTTCTGACATCCACGAAGACGAAGTCGCGGGCAGAAGCAAGTACTAAATAAAGTCAAAATTACTTAGAGTAAAACCGTTAACGGAATATCAAAGTAGACGTATTTTCGTCGTCTTCTCGACAATACAAAGGGAAATCATAAAATGTTGTGCTTCAGACGTTGTGGTTAACTCCTTCAAATTAGCTGGCATCATTTACAGACGTTTAATTAAAATCAGCAAATGAGTAATACAGATTACTTCAGAAATAAGACTGATCGCTTTTCATAGGAATACCGTATCAGATTAAGATTATGTAATTAATTTACTACTAAACTTTTAAATATCTTGAAAATGAGAACGAGGTCGTTCTTATTCACTCAAAAATTCTGTGCACCTGTGTGAATTTTTGTGTACCTGGGAATATGAATGGGCACAATTGAGATTTTATATATATTTTCTTCTACAGTTAACGACACATTGGCAAAATTGTGGCGCTGTAGATAATTTACAGTCGAAGCTTACTACATATTACTTTCAAGAGAACAACCATAATTTCCCAACCTCCGTAACTATATGAAAACGTTAAAAATTTTCGTAGCACTGTGTGACCTAAACCCGCACTTACGTCACGCTACTCGGTGACTTATGTTAGTAACGAAAATCAATCAAGTACCTTCACAGATACATAATAAACAAAAAAGATACTTTTAAATGATCTTTGACACTTAAAAATTTATAGCACGCAAATGTATGTCAAAAAAGAGGTACCTTATCATTTCAAAAAAATACTTTCGTGCTTTAGAAAAACTGACAACGCAATTTCAGAAACGCTTACCAACCACTTCTAGATTTGGTTTTCAGTTTGTAATATCATCTTAAACCAGTTTGTTGTTCGTGGATATCTATATTTTTTTCAGTGATATCACAGTGATTTTAAAATGAACCACTCAGGAAGTGAATTAAGCAATTAGAGAAATGGTCAGAAAAGTAACAATGAATTGTTTCCTAATAAATCTAAAAGATTGCAGAAATCAGTAAACAAGACATATGATAATTCATTCAACATATTATTTTTTTCTTATTAATTGAATAGATAGTGGGTTTATATCACACAAGCTAAAAATAGTATACGATACTCGTGACTTAAGTAAGTCACGTGCAGTAATGGACTACTTAAGTCACACGTATCGAAAATGTTTATAAAGCGTGTCCGCTTTAGATACGTGTGTGTGAACCCAAAGCTGTTGAACTATATTTAGACCAAGAAAACTGTACACATATCCATCAACTTTACCATAAATTTGGCCACGTTTAACCATACGTTACACGTGGCTGCCTACAGTGGCTTAGAAGTTACTCAATAGTTAAACAAGCAACTTACATCAACTTTGATCCCTTCCAATTTGTAGGCGTGCTTCGGGGGATCATATTTGGGCATGAAACGATAGAACTCTTCGTTGTCTCGGTACCATTTAACGGAATACAGGTTGTCTTCTCCCAGCTCGTAGTCGCATTCAAACTGGGCAGGTTGCCCTCGTACTCTATAAGTGGGGACTGATACTCGGACTATCTTCAGCAGTAAGGACTCTGGAACAAGGAAATTATAGTTTATTCTATACCACCCATACAACGTTATCATAAACCCAATAAAATGCGTGAGTTGTGTAGATCTGCATATTACAATGAGCCTAAAAACCTGTTTTTCTACAGCTATCATTGTTAGAAGAATACAATTTTAACAAACTCCTTTTATAAAACTTCGTTGACGTTATGAAATAAATACACCAATTTATTTACTTGCCTAATGGAAAAACCCAATAACAATTTTCCCGACCTGAGAATCGAACCCAGGACCTCATATTCAGCAGGAGGTAGCGCTTTCGACCTTATGACTGACGAGGCAGTCAATAATCCACTTTGTGTATGTCTATGATGTTATGAAACTTCATGTCATGTCAGGTTTTATAGCAATTAGTGGTATTAATTCGTGTGGGGTAGGTACGAAAGCAAAATAAAATATAAAACTGTTAATTCGGAAGTCGGTGACAAGAACGAAACTATAAAACCGAAGAGACTTCGTAGTGTCTTTTAACATAAAAAAAGGCTTCCGAAAAAATATTGACTTTAAATAGGAAGATAGATATAATAAATAACCTTACATAAGAACATAATAACCTGATTTAGATGTTTTATCGAGTCTTTTATCTTCCTGCCGTATACAGTCTGAAAATATAAGGGACCTGCCTGCTATTGATAATGTGAAAGCGTTACCCCCATCCATCTGCAAAATGGGATTCCATTTGTGTGCGTTAGAAAACAAAATAGGTACTGAAAGTTTTGTAGCAAAAAAACTATTCCCACATTTAGATGTTTTAATATTTAATAGCCAAAGTTTTCAAAATAAAATGTGTACATTACAATGTTAGACACGATTTTGTTAGCTTTTTTATTTATAGCCAAAGATATGACCTGTTTTCAAACGCAGGATTTAAATAATTAATATTTTATTGCTTTGCGAAACGCTACTGCCTTTTATGACGGCTTCGAGAGAGGTTTCGGAGCAGTCTCGATTATTTTTGGATATCGGTGCCTCTAGTCGCCAATTTTATAAACTTTTGCTGTTTACCAGTACGAATACTAATATGACGTCATAAAACCATGAAAAAAAGATTATTTATTAAAAAAAATATTAATGTATTGTTTAAACTGTTATGTTACGCAATATTATGCTGTCGCATGAAAGCAATTTCAGTCAAAATGACACAAGTTGGTAACTAAGTGTCATTTTGACCAGAATTGTAATCAACCCTGGTCAATGTCTTCATTATTTATCAGAAATACCATTAATCTTTCTGACTATAATCAGACTATATCGTATTCAGGTGGCATTACAATAAATACTTCAGTAATTTATAATAATCTACGATTTAATATGGAAGAACAATAGGTACCTACTAGAACTTTCTAATTAGCAGTGATACATAAGTAGAGATCCACTATAATTTGGGTTTAAAACAATAAAATAACATCAAAATCTAATTATCGAAGGTACACATTTTTCTAATTACTCAACTGACAGCTTGACAGTGTCTCATCATTATCAACAAACATAACGAACTTCTTTCAAAAGATTAAACGTGCCTATCAAGGCTACAAGACACAGCCTACACAACTATAAACACGTAGAGTACAACAATGTTGTGGCAGGCTTGACGGCAGTAAGGCAGTACAGTGGCAAACTGCCAGTCCATCGCACAATGATGATACTATGTTACGACAGTTATGGCCTGTAGACGATGGTGGACAGTGATTGGTATACGGTATATGTGTTGTTGACAGGGACTGTGCGCAAAACAGGTCACCTACCTTCAGGCAGGTGATAACAACAGTACGTATGTTTATATTAATTAAACAAATAAAGCAGGTTCTTAATTATTAATTACAATCTAGCCCATAAGAATTTAGGCAATCTTACTTATGGAAATTTTCCAATGAAACTGAACGCGATTAGCACAGCTATACCGCGTCTAAGAGCTGTCAGTGTGACACGACAGCAATCATGACAGCTTTTGAACTCGGTTAAGTAGTTGATCGCGTTCAGTTTTATTGATGAAATTTGTCCTTAATGTTTACGTTTATTTTAAAACTAGAATAGTGTTGATTTGTACTTTACACTAGTCCATTCCACTTTTTTAGAATCTGATCTAGGTATACATCTATACATTTAGGTTTCAATACTTTATTCTCAAAAAGACAAAAGCGCAACTTACATAATAATGTAAGATAATAGACATAATGTAATTCACTTATTATAGGTAACTGTCACCGATTCAATACAATAGTCTAAAAAAATATTTTGTTTTAAATTGATTGGTTTACGCGTTCAAGCGTTTAGTGTCAACCTAGTAGGCTAGTAAGATTGTTAGTGAGTGGTTTCATTTGTAAAATGTGCTAGTTTTATTTTCAAACCGCTGAAAGAACTTACAACTTTTTTATAGGATGATAAATTATTTAAAAAAACTGTGCTTCTTCATAGGTGATATTCCTTTGAGCATGCTTTTTACTTGTCTTTGGCAGGACAAGTAAGCTGGGTCGAGAAAACTGCGCTTACATAATATTGATCTTTTGGTAAACTTTACGTTTGTGTGTACGGTTCATTTTTTAAATCTAAATACAAGTGTTAGATGAACATATCAAGTTATTTGAAAATCAGTTTCGGTTCTTTAAATTTTTTGTACGTTTGTATCAAGTATGGATAGCGAAACAGTGTCTTTATGATCCTGTTCTGTATTTTTTGCAGTTCCTGTATCATTGTTTTACCGGCGCTACTCCAGATTTCTATGAGATATAATATGTGATTTGACAAGTGAATTGTAAATATTTATACGCAGTTTTTAATTATTAACATTTAACGTGTGTAATTTGGTGACAAAAACAACATTCAATGTGTATGGTGAAGTGATTGGTCAGCTGGTTTTAATAGTTCACAACATTTTATTTGTCCCATAAAACTTTTATTTATTTACTTATTTGATATTTTATGATTTGATGTAGGTTTAAAGAGAAACTGAAGTTTACACTTCAGTTCAACTTCAAACCTAGAGCATCTAAGTACTCATACCTAACTACTACACTCAAAAAAAGATATGAAATTCGTTGAATTATAAGGTACATATCTTATAAGAATTTAACAAGTTTATCGAAGCCCTGAATAGAAAGTAAGTAATATTTTATCATGCGCAGACAAAACAAACACACTTTGTATGCCTAAATCTACTAAAATATCATTATCAAATCATGTGCTTCGCAAAACTAAAATCGTATGCATTTGAACTCAATAAAATGAATAACAAAATGAGAGCTGTCAATGTTTTCGGTTTGGTTTGTGTTCGTAAAATTGAATGGATTTCACATTATTAAATACAGTGACCGCGTTTCAGTTAAATCGATTTATTATAAATTTTGTTTAGTTATAAAAAACTTGGCATATGCAAGTATTTTATAACTCATCTGCCTATATGCACTTTCATATAGGCAGATGCTGGATGCGTCAAGCTGAAGACAGGGCGCTATGGCGCTCATTAGGGGAGGCCTATGTCCAGCAGTGGACTAAAATAGGCTGATGATGATGATGATGATAAAATACTTGTTTCTGCCTGCGAATTTATCGCGGCTATTAAATGCAAAATGTTCAAATCCGACTGGTTAAAGAGATTAGCGCGTTATAAACAAACAAACTCTTCAGCTTTATGAAATTACTCTGCGGCATATACAAGGTGTAACAGAATAAAAGCATGTCCTGAAAGTAGTTTGTTCATCATTGACTACTGAATCAATTTCAGTAAATTTTAATGAAGGTCTTTTTTTTAATTATGTAAAAATACATAATTTAAAAAATCGATTGAGCCAAAGAAAATAAAATCTTATATCAAGGCAATAATACTCAATTTTAAAATGCACATAGTAATGCTAGGGTTAACAGTATTTTCTTAATAATAATAGATAGCTTTAAAATAGTTTTGGTTAGTGTATAATGCTTTTAAATCAATACTCTTAGTGGGGTGTATGAGGTCTCGCGTGAATTATTACACATTGTCTAAAGCATTATGTACAGACGCGTACACGATGTAAACGCGTAAAAAATATTTCAATAAGATGTGTACTGTATCGATAGTAAAAACAAAGTATTGCACCACTGCTAAAACTACGACGCAGCTACGACGTAGCTGACATTGGATACACGACTACGTGACTACGCTGCTACGCTGCTACGAAAGATGACAAAGGGATGATGATATTGATGGTTCCAGAAAGTTTTAAAGATGCCGATTCTCTTGTACACAGAACAAAATTAACTACATAATCACTAAAATTCCTTACTTTTGGTAAGATAATCTTAAAATAGAGAGAAACAGAGGGGGCAGCCTCGACGTGTTTTATATGGATTTAATCACTTTTTATATGGAAAATAATTAAAATGATTACCTACATGTTGAGTTTTAGGGGTGATAAACCCCTGAGCATGAAATGTTCCACGTTAGAGCATACAAAATCGTTCAAACGACGCTACAACTAATTGTTAGTAGGTATGCCTTGTATAATCTAGGAATGTATGCCGGCAATTTGGCAAAAGCGCGAAACGTACGTATTTTCTACATTCACAATGTCATATTTTTTTAATGAAGGAAATCATATGATATTGCTCAGGAAAACAGATCATGCATAAACGTTCATACCTACAATCGTAGAAAAAGCATTTGGTAGTATAAAACATATTTAAAAAAATATAAAAAAATCTTCCAATTTTATGTCATATTAAACAAAACAACAAATTCATATTGTCGTATGAACATAAATGGAATCGAAAAACGGCTGAATTGTCGTAAATCCAATAGACGACAGTTCTTGTAATACTTTCGATATTTCTTCACTATAAATATTATTGGAAACGTTCTTGAATATAATAAATATCATAGCTCAAATGTTGAGGCAAGTATGGCCTTTTAAACAACAAGGGTTTTGTCTGCGTACTATAGATATTTGGAGTTTTTTGACAACGCAACAGTTCGGATGTGTGAATAAAAAGTGACCAAATGAGACTGACAAGAATATGGTGAATTTGGAATATAGTGACAACAAAATATATTCTGGGTAAGTAGTATGTACCAACAACATACTTCAAGCGTTTGCAATTGTGAAGTAATATTCTCTCGAGTCCGAACGAGATCTGTGATCTAACATGCACATAATATCTTCACAAAACACTAGCAGGTTGTAACAGCTACCACTATTTAGCTTAGTAGAAGAGTTGGCTGTTTTTTTGTTTGTTTGTTTGGCATCTCGCAGGTCAACCTATACAGTTGTCGTCTGCTTAAGCGGACTTGCCTGTGGTTGCCCGAATAAATTAAGGCCTCCAGCCAGGACTTAAACTTAAATACTAACTAAAAACTAAGCGACAACGCTAAGGGCACCCCCTGTGGGGTACGAACCTCGGCTTAGGGCGTCGCTAGAAGAGGGCAGCAAATAACTAGCTGGATCAGGATTGGTATTATTTAGGGACGAATTTAAAGCTACAGGCTGAGCGGCGCGGGCTGGCTCGAGCAAGGGTCGGGAGGGGTGTTGGCTGTTTAAGATTCTCTGTATATTTATTATTTAGTGCCAAACGAAGTAGCACAACACACAAAATCACAATTAAATGGTCAATTTTAAAATATATAGTTTCAAAATACAAAAAAAAAAACATTTTAAAAGAAGAAATGTTCACCATGTCTGTGACAAACGTAGGTACATAGACATATGAATATAAACAGAGCGTTACTCATCATCGTTTGGTAGTTATTCAACTGATACGAAGAAAAGTCAAAGTCAAATAATTGATTTCAAATATGCCATTGGAGGAGCAGTGGTGGCCCAGTGGTAACGGTCCCGACTTACGAGTTGTAGGTCGTGAGTTCGAACCCAAGCAGGCGCTTTACTTTGTGTAAATAATTTAATCACCACTGCTCTCAAAACGGTGAAGGAAAACATCGTGAGGAAACCGGCATGTCCTAGAACCAAAAATTCGAAGACATGTGACATCTACCAACCCGCACTGAGCCCGCGTGGTGGATTACGGCTCACTACCTCTCATAGAGAGGAGGCCTATGTCCCAGCAGTGGGAACGTTATAGGCTGATTATGCTATGCCATTAAAAGGCATTTTATGACGTCAAAATTTACGAGAAAATGGAATTGATTCTAGGCGCAACTTCCAAAAGGTAGATTCATATGAAAAAAAAATTGCAAGAAACTCCATAGCTCCTATATGACTAAGTAAAACAATCAGAAAATGCCACAGCAAGCACTACCGCGGCAAAAACAAGTGTTATAAAAGTATAAATCGTAAACAACAACAGTTGGAGCCAGGACGCACGACTCGCACCTCCCTTTAACTAACTTAGCGAAATTTGCTGTCAACTCCTGTCCTGCCAACCCTTGAAATATAAATAAGCAGTCATCTACGCGTTAAATTGCCAACTATTTGATTTGTTATGTTCTGTTCATAATTCTGAATTAATGGGTATTTCATAGTTTTATGTTGGCTTTGAATTAGGCGTGTATTTCTTGAGTAGAATTCGTCTGTATGTATAACTATTGCCTTGTGTTTTTGTAGTTGTTAGCTTGGTACACATACATAATTCTGTTGTGCGTTCATGAATTATTCAGTTGTTAAAAAAAATCTGCAGAACACTTTTTTTTTTATTAGTGTCGTCAACTTATTTATAAATTAAATTAAGGCTTACCAATTGTACAGTTTGGCAGGGACATTAAAGAGCAACGTGTCACCATGTGTTCGTTTGTGTTCGTGTTCGCTAGAGTGAACAAAGTTTAAATAATAGACTAGGCACGTTTTGGCTTTGATTTAACGTGCGTTAAAATAGACTTAATACATAAAAGGTATAGCAAAAGTTAAAGTTACAAAAATATAAAAAAGGGAGCACAAAATTTGGTGATGAGTAGGTGGCAGTCTAGCAAGTGTCTCGTGGCGACCGTTCACCGGTGGGCGGTTAAGGAATACATCACGTCATGGTGAAGGGCCGCTATTGGCAGCAGCTGCGAACACAGTTGAAGATATTGACAGCTACGGTTGGTACGTTCGGATACAAATACGGTGTCAACACCATGGATTAATTACATGATTCTAAACACCCTGCGTTGATATTTTTCATAGGTTATTAAAATTAAAATAAATATACATCTTGACCTCGTAGGTATTGCACTTTTCTATGAAACAGCAGATATTTTTATAACCGACGATAAACTTCTACCCTGGGTTGAAATGATTCTAGTCTAGAATCGTGTGCTGAATTAATGATAACGGATTGCACGTCTATGTCCCACCACCCTGTAGATATATAAACAAAACACAAATACAAAATGTTTATTTCTGTGCCAACTAGTTTACATTAGTTTGAGATTGTCTCCTTATATGCATGATGACGGCTCTGTTAGAAAACTCTGCTTTTAAATATACAAAGCTTTAACTCACAATCTCACCTTTTCGGTTCAATCACACCTTTTTGGTTATTGACCAACATAAGAATGTTTTTTTCTAGCAGTCTCGCGAATTACTCCTATAAATTTATAGTACAATATTATAGAGATTATGCCTTTTCCTTATATTTATACAAACGTTATATACCGTCTACTGTAAGGACAATTTTAAACCGGTTTTAGCCTGTAGCTCTATCACTGGAACGTTGAAATATGACTTATTTCTAAATAATAATTCTCTGACGTCACGTACTGTTTCAGAGTTTCGAACGTACCTTCAACATTTTAGACAAACACTTTTCATTTGAGTATGCGAAAAGTTTTAAACAGATTACTATTACTAAAATACTTTCCGTATTCAACATAGTTTCACTAATTACCAAGTTTTAAAGTTATTACCAAACAGGATGGCGAGGCAGAAGAAATAAAAGTAGTTAACAAGGCGAAGGAGATAGAAAACGTCCAAATTACACAAGCAAAATGTATGGAAAGTCTAAAAGTTAGACGTCTGAAATATTAATTCCAGAACCAAAAAACTATTCCGGGGCTTTAATAAAATTTTATAAATTTGTACGAGACGTACGGGAGATTTGTATTGTAAATATATCAATCTCGCTTTATTTCCCTGGAGGTAAGCAAACTGGACTTTGCAACAATCATTCGGGACTAACAGAAGCAAGACCTTGTGAAACCGTAACAAACTTGTACTGTTTAATCTTTGAAAGTCTCGCCTTCAACTTGGTATCACCAAGATGTCACTAAGGTAACTTTATTGTTTAAAGTCAGTTAATTAGTGGGAGGTACTTACGTTGTCGTGCTCATTCGCTAGTTTTCTCCACACTTTTAACAGCGTTTAAGTACAACTGCAGTGTAGCACGATTGCAACGTTAAAGATTTTATGGATACCACTGCCTTGGAAATGGAAATTATTTCTTACTTGAATTAACATTGCACGTAGCTCGAACAAAGTTCAGGCTGAAATCAAAGAGAGTATCATAGTAACCTAATTTAGATAGTTAATAAATTGAAGTGGTACATTGCTTTTGAACTGTTTCTTGTAGAGAGAGGAAGACTTTTCCCGCGCTACGATTGGGGGACATCTTAACTTTCTATGGGTCGCCTGAGGGTCATAAGTTTCCTTGGTTTATGGCTGTACACCCTGACTTTACGTCCGCTACTACTACTACTAGTGGGATTGCGGCGGTAGTCCTGGATGAGACTCGAAATGATTTTTAATTCATAACGGTAACGTAACTGTTTTATTGATGTGCTCCTGTTAGGTTGGTTTGGGGAGTGAAATTTAGCGTTACAATATTATTATCTTTGTACCGTAATTTACTCCTATTATTAACAATGACACTCCTGAACTTAATTTCATTCATACAGCCAGTTTAGATACTCCAAAAATTTAGCAATGAATTGTCAGTGACTATACTTTTAGTAACTATACTTAGTATTAAAGTTTACAGTGCCCACGCAAGCTTGAAAGACTGATTTAGTTGCTTCCATTATCTACCTGATTGAATACAGGAAAATACTGAAATCGAGCGTTTCATATTGGTCCGGATTCAGTAAGTATTTCTGTGAAGGATAAAAGCTTTCCAAGGTTGTTTTCTTCTCTAATGTATACTAATTTTAGCTCGAGTATGTTGCTTAGCCGTTACCCTTAAACATTTAAATTCAGCTATCAGGCCAAATACTCGTTGGTCAAGGTTGTAGGTATCTCTATAATTAGTTACTAAATTATGGGTTGCGATATCATACCGAAAGGCAAAACATAAAAGTTATATCGAGCTTGGCGTAGTTCTTAAATATTTATTATGTGCATGTTATAAAAATGATTGAATCGGTGGTCCATGGGCAAGCACTACTGCTGAGCAGCATGAGGTCCTGGTTTCAATTCCCAGGTCGGGCAAAGTGTTATTGGGTTTTTCCATCTAGAATTTCTCAGTAGCAGCCCGGAGTCTGGATTTGTGCCCGGTTGATGAGAATAAGCTCGGCCCCTATTACATGGGACTTAAACATAACGCGCGAAATGTCGGTGTACCAACCATGGGTACACATCTGCCTAAGCCTTGGGAAACACGACGTGATGTTATGTTATTTTTATAAAAAGGAGGCTACGTAGAGGAAGAGCCTGTAATAAAGCTATATAGATTTCATAAATTTGTTGGTAATTAGAAAGTATTTTATTGGTTATTGGTGATAATTACAAAAACTTTTCGGTCTAGGGTGGGAACTGTAGTTTTTTCCATTTTTATTTCTGTACCTATTATCATACTTTTTAAGTTTTTTTTGTAAATTACATTATGGGCCTTGGTTGTCTGAGAATAAAATATATTTATTTTTATTATTTTGTTTATTAAATTATATTGAGATATCAACGTGTTACATGGACAGGCCTCTATATCTATATAATGAGCTTAAACGTTCAAATTAAAATAACCATAGTTGATTTATTAATTAAGTAGCCTACATTGCATAAATCGGCTATAGCAGACAATCTTTACAGTACCTAAATAAATAAAATCGAATGCAATGGCGAAAACCAGGCTAAAAAAGCTGCACTGATAAGTTGTATAAACCAATACAATTCACTAGAGATTTAAACTAAGCCCGCCAGTTTTCTCACCCGTGTTAAATTTCTACTTTTATATTCATCTTGAGAACTCATGTTGCTTTAAAGTCGAGTAGATTGTTTAATTCTTACCATAAACTAACCCCGAAAAAATCTAACCATCAAAAATAAGACTTTAAAAACCTTTTTGAATTACAAACTTTGTTACGTTTAATCCAGCGACCTAATCAACGTCCGTTTATATTTATTTTCAGAAAGTACCGGTTTTCTAGTGACAGTAATCACACAAAGACGTCATTCTGTCAAGTCAATACAATCAACATTAAACCGCTTTGAAGCTGTTTAAAGCCGCCCTGTAATATACTGGAGCAATTCGAGATTACCTGCCTGACTTGTCAAGTAGTTCACGTAAATAAGGGATGATAAGCTACATTCAGAACCAAATTTTCTAAGAATAAATACTTTATTATCAAGTTTTTTGAATAGCTTATTTGATGATATTAGATTAATTCCAGTAGGCGTTTTGATGTTTTTTCTTGCTTTACGAATTAAATTTAATTTTAAAGTTTTCCACGGTTTTAATGTTGGCTAAGTAATCAAAAGGCGGGAAAAAGTGTAAATATCTATGATGTTGCTGTGTAGTGTTCCCTAAAATAGAGGCTATTGTTTTATAAAAAAGTAAAAATGATAGTCTTTATTTAAATGGACAGGAGAACGTGTTGGATCATTAAGTTCCCTTCAAAATGGTTGAGCTGAATGGTGCTGATCCATACGTCATGTTCGTGAACGGGCGCCGCCAGTGGGGACTGGTCATCTCTTGGCTGCCACGGCTTTTTTATTTTATTTCAGATTTTTTGTTTTTCATTACGGACGTTTTAAATGTGCACACGTCTTTCTACATCGTTCTCACATGTATAATTTTAACAAAACTGATGTTTCAAATTTTCTGTAACCATGTTATTTAAAAGAGTGTCCATGGAGTTTCTTGCCCGTTCTTCTCCATAGGTACCTACTTGGCTTTGGAATGGGCTAGCTTCATATTTCTGACTGACCGACCCTTTGACAATTCCAAAGTGCCTGTTATTGGTTTATTTGAAATAAATGCTTTGAGTTTGAGTTAGAATTTCTACTCTGTATGGATCTCCTAGTGAATTCGCCCATGTCGTACTCAAATACACTTAGACATGTCTGATGGTATTATTATAATTTGAAAATCTAGTAGAAGTGCGATTAAAGCTGTCATATTAGTAGGAGTCACATTGTATAAGTGTAGGTTCATAAACACATTTCCAACAGATTTTACTTTTTAACAGTTATTTACTTTATTCAAGTCTACAAAACCGATAAGAAACTTCTTTAGTCCAACCCTGGAAATCTTTTCAAAGTAAAATTATATTTTTCCAACTAACAGTTCAAAATCAACTTTCCAAATAAATCCATGTAAAAAAACTACAATTACCTCATGTGCTAAGCACCGAAAACATGACAAACTTTTTTTTTACCCACGTTTAAGAGTTAAAAAAAACAACTGTTCATATCCCACAAAAAAGTATTAAACTCGATCAAGTAGGTTTTCTGTATCAACTGTCTGCTCCTAGCCGGTGGAATATCGACCTGTCACAACTTATTTACAACTACTTTAAACTTTACTTTGATGGAGTACAAATACCAGGCCACTAAGAAAGTATTGCGAAAATAATTTTTTTTTGTATAAGAGACTGGCCAGTTATAGTCTATTTTGAAAATATGATGATTTATAAGTAAAAAATAGGTACGTTCCAATTTCATAATTTCCCTTCACATTGTTCGCGAGCTAATTTAAATTATCATGTCTTCTTAAAAAATGGATCTGCGCCGGGAAAATTTTTCGCGCTATGTTTTTTTCGATTTTAAGTGTCGCCTGAAACCGGACGAATCGTACGATAGACTTCAAATGGCATTCATGGATGAAGGCCCTTATAGGGCAACCGTGGATCTTTAGCATAACGAATTCAAGCGCGGTCGACCAACTTTGGGGGATGAAGAAAGAAGTGGTCGCCCTTTTATTACGGAAGAAAACGTACTAGCAGTGAACATTTTTATCCAAGCCAATGGACGATATACGTATCAAGACATTCAGCAAATACTGCAGGTTGGATCGGGAAGCCTTCACGAAACTCTACACGTGCATCTTCGCGTGAGGACGATAGTTTCACGCTGGGTGCCACACTACCTCACTGATGCTAAGAAGCAGGCCTGGGTGGAATGGTGCCGTGATATAACAAACAAATTTGAAGCATGCTCGTCTCAGCGTGCTTATTTTATTTTACTTTATTGGGACATAAAACAATTACACATTACAATTAAAGTGTGACAGAGTAAGTTAGAAACTAGGTAAACGTGTAACCCACACCAATGTCCGCGAAATAATGGTTTTTAAATAGATAAACTCGTGCGTTGATTTTAAAATAAATAAGAACTACTCGTAGGTATTTTTAGAATAATAAAGTTAGTATAAGATGACAATTTTAAAGATTCAATAGCCATCCTTTTGAATTTAAAGTGTCTACAATACGTCGGAGAGGCGCCCGTGCACCAGCGTGAGTTCTGCACCTTGCGGTGTGGGACAGCCGGGACACACGCGTCTCTCGGCGCATGACAGTTCTAGGTACAACGTAGCGTAAGCTATTTGTAATATCTGGACAATCAAACCTGTTATTACATAGACCATGAAGCATCATGGCCATCAGTAGGTTGCGTCTTGACTCCAGACTCTGAAGTTTATAACGCATCAATAAGTGAGTGTATGGTAATTTAGACTTAGTGCATCTGTAGTGCGTAACACGTAGATACTTGTTTTGAACCATTTCCATTCTTTTTATATAAATAGTAAAAATGCGACTCCAAATCGGTACTGCAAATTCCAATTGAGAACGGACCAAAGCTTTGTATAGAATTAAAAAACAAGATGGTCTTTTAAAGTCGTTTAATGAACGGATGACGAAACCAAACATACGATACGCCTTATTAACGATGTTATCAATATGAAGATTGAAGTACAATTTTTAATCCATTGTAATACCGAGATCTCGAATATGGTCAACTCTTTGCAGATATCATGAAGACTGTAATCAAATTTGATCATGTTTTTGTTTTTTGTGAAAGTCAACGCATTGTATTTAGGTAACCTAAGCTGAAGTTTGTTGTATGAACAACATATAGAAAGTATATCAAGGTCCTCCTGCAATAGCAAGCAATCTTGTGTGCTTTTGCATGACTTGTAAATTTTGATGTCATCGGCATACATTAGAAAACGGGAATTAATGAAGCATTTCTTGATGTCATTAATGAACAAAATAAAGAGTAGGGGCCCGATTATTGAGCCCTGGGGCACCCCGGAAGTGACAATGATTGAACTTGATTGGAAACCATTAATGACTATCTTTCACGATCGATTGTGTATATATGCCATGAACCATCTCAATAAATTGCCACGGATTCCGTTGTAAGCAATTTTTTCTAAAAGCAGTTTGTGGTCCACCTTGTCAAAAGCCTTCCGAAAATCCGTGTACACAGCGCCAACTTGAACTTGTTCATGCATGCTTTTGAATAAAAAATCTGCGAACAACATGAGATTGGTATTCGTCGAACGTCGTTTAACAAACCCATGCTGCTCACCGATAATAAGTTTATGAATGTGAGAATATACTTCACTATGTACAAGACTCGAAAAGCTTCGACAACAATAGGGCGATAATTTTGTATATTATTTTTATCGCCACTCTTGAAGACCGGTGTGATGTGCGCCTGTTTCCAAATAGCCGGAAAGGTGCCTTCCCGTAAACATTTATTAAATATAACATAAAGTGGAAGTACAATAGTTTTAGCGGTATTCTTTACGAAGAATGGCGGCAAGCTATCGGGGCCCGGACCCTTATTTAAGTCCAACTGCATTATCGCCTTATGTACAACATCTTCTGGCAAATAGATGTCAGAGATGCAGGTTGAATTGTCTGCATATATATATTAGGTGGCTGCCACATAGCTTACGACATCATTACAGGTGATGAGTCTTGGATTTATCAATACGCTCCAGAAACGAAGCACCAGTTGGGAGTTTAAGTGTTTCAAAACGAATCAACGCCTACCAAAATGAAGCGATCCAGAAGCGGGGGGAAGATTTTGATCGCGAGCTTTTCAATTTGACTGGCTACTTGGTGTCAATTACTTTACGGAACCAAAGAAGCATCAACGCTGATTGGTGGACTACCAGATGTTTGGCAGAAATTTACTAGTTGTGTGAGCAACAAGCGATCAAACACAGGGCTAGGTGGGCTACTGCTTCACCACGACAACGCGCCTTCGCACACCACGCTCAAAACGAGGAAATTCCTGGACAGCACGCCGGTCAGACTTCTGGGTCACCCTCCTTACAGCCCTGACCTAGCACCGTGTTAGGAAAGGAATACAATTTTCATCGCCGGAAGATGCTCTGTTAGTGTTCGAGCTGGTTGTAAACGAGCTGCCTACCGCGGACTGGAAAAAGTGTTTCGAAACTGGTTCAGACGCATGAAACTTTGTATAGAGGATTGAAAAGATTTATTAAAACAATATTTACCCATAGAACATTTGTTTTTATTTTCGCAAAACTTTCCGAGTGTCCCATGTAGATCACTCCATCACTTCTCGGGAGAGACGTAAAAGTGACTAACGGATCGAATCAGGATTGCAGATTTAAGAACCTGTATAAAACTGTAATCACTAACTGCCAATAAGGATTTTTGCAACATCAGAGTATCGCCGATACGAAAAAAAGAAGTAGGTAAAGATTTATTATACAGCCTTTATTTGTATACATTTTTTATGCCTAACCCAGTAACTGGGTTGTGACGGTCAGATTATGATCATTTCCCTAATGCTATAAGAATGCCTAATGCAATATGTCTGAAAGCCAAAAATTCAAGGGGAATGGTGATAAATAAAGATTTATTATTGAAATGTTAAAGTAGCTAGAAGTATGAATAATTAAAATAATATGTGTACATTAGTCCAATGATGACAGAACTGGGTAAGTTAGATGTTCATACAAAACTACCAGTAGTGGAAAACCGATAGAGCAGGTCTATGTTCAAAACTGAGCAACCATTGAGCACCTTGATTATATCTTGCCACGTCCATATTGCTTATAGATCTCATTGACTGAAAAACGTATTTGATTTCTGACATAAGAACTAGTAAGAAGTAATAATCAGAATAGTGAGCACGGTACACAACGACTTCTTTCCAAATTTGTAGTTTTTTTTAAGAGCAATGCAACAATTTCATAGCCAATGTTAGTCCGATTTAGATATAAGATTAGCCCTCTCCAAAATACGACTGAAGTAGCCGTCGCGCTGAAAATGTGGCTTTATTTGCGGTAAAGCCTTTCTGGAAGTAAACAACTTGCCTGTAACTTACAATATACTCGTAGTTGGTAACCAGTTTCCGATAAATTGAATATTGATTATGGAAGACTTCTTAGTCATTTCCATATAAAAAATAAAATGAGATACAATTTGTATTTTTAAGGTTCAATTTGCTTTTAGCGACCCGGGCCGGGGGCAGACCTGAATAAATCTAACTGAGAGCCCCTCTAGATAAAAGATATACTGACGGTTTAATTGAGGGTTCTGTTTTTCAGCTTGATATGAAAAGGCCACTATAATTAAATAAATGTTTCCTTTCAATACTCATGATTCTTCATAAAACTCGTTTCCCACTACAACTGGAACGGGAAAATTATTTAATCCCAAATTTCAAATGTCAATCCTAATTTTGCCAGAAGTAAAAGTTTGCAGAGACTTTAATTTAAATTATTTATCTATATAAAATCTACTATAAGGAAGAAGTCTTTTTCTTACGATGTCGCTCTAAGATGAATGGCTTTTTATTATAAAGGCTTCCTCGGTCTTCATGAATAATATCTTTATGCAATTTTATTCCTAAATTGAAAATGGAGCTGCATTAAAATATCGTAGCTGTCACCGCCGCTTATTGTCGCCCAGCGTGGGACTTGGTAAATTGTTCGTATTCGCTGCAAAATATGGATATAATTGTATAATTCCGGGTATACATCGCACTAAACGCACATGAAATTATTTTTATTATTAAAACATTATATTAATAAAAGCACACAGTCCATTAACATAATTGATATTACCTTTTATAAGTAAACTGAGTACTGCCAATAAGACATACATCCTCATTAAGTTTTCAAACAAACAGTTCCATCACATATCACAGAGATTTATCCCTCCATATATTGCCGTAATCACTTTACTCACACACGATTTTAATTAACATTTCAATCAGTGAGTTGAGTCGAGTTATAATGAAGCTCACGTAATATTTTAGAAGCGAGCGCGGCACGGACAACCGGCGTCCTCGGCGGTTGAAACACGACTGAAAAGAGTTCCCTCTCTCCATTTGTTCGCGTTCGCAGTTACTCGCCCCTCGCCCATCTGGGGTCACAGCCTACAATTTTGGTGACCTTATGGGCCAAGTCGATAATCGTTTTACTAATAAATATGACCACAAGAGCTATCGTGTCGAGAACATGTTATTATAAGTACAGGTGACAGGTGCCAATTTTCTGTTAAAAAGACAGTCTAGTGTAGGCCGTGGTTTAAGTTTTGTCGGACGGTTGCCCGTTCCAAATTTGTTATTCCAAATAATTAGTATGGTGAAAAATGGTTGGATATTCTACTATCACAATATTACTACTATTTGCTCAGTTAGATATATATCCTATAATCTGCATAGCTGAACAGAAACCAGCAAAAATAAAATTTTGAACACAGACAAAAATCACCTTTGCTATAGTGGATGTTTTGAACACAATTTGCTTTCTTTTATGTTCGTCACTTTGGTAATTTATCTGTTAATAACTGCCTCTTTTTTCAATGTTTCAGACTGATAGTAATCTATCATTTCTTTTGCCTATTGCGTGTGTAAATTGAAATATTAGTAAAGACTATTCAATTATCGTTCACTAGCCTGTAATTTGTGTTGATTACATTTTCATTTAACAAATTGTTCTACCTTTTTATATCTCGCTTGTTCGGTCTGTTGACTTTTGTTTGAGGTTTTTTTTGTTTTTCGTCTTTTGTGGCTTTGAAACATTAAGGTAAGTCATCAGCCAGCAAAACGTGTTTTGTTGACATTATCAGAAACATTTCCACAGGATAAACGGATCGATATCGTTTTTCTGTTGAAGGACTAACAAATTTCTTAAAATACTTGCCAACATTATCACTTACTTTTATTTCTTGAAGGTACTTTCTACCTGTGAAAACATACTTTGTCAGTAAGAAGCTTAAGTAAGATTTTGACAACATATAAGTACCTCGTTGTTTATTTTTTTATTTTTCCGTTCCAAAGACTGGCTTCTTTACTTTTTCTAAGGAACTTAAACAGGCAGGTTTAGTAAAAGTAAAACCTAAAGGTATTAGGTACGTTCAGCTTCTCTCCCTCTATTCAGTTATCAGTAACTACCATTATATTAACATACAGGGAGAATGGTTATTAGGGTTCCGGACGTCATAATGAAAAGTGGGAACCCTAGAATCACTCGTGTCTGTCTGTCCGTCTGTCACAGCCGCATTGCTCCGAATCTACAAGACTGCTAAAGTTGAAATTTGGTACACATATGAATTACTATGACTCAAACACGATCTTATAACGTAAACAAAAAAAAATTTCATATGGGGGTCACTATTGTGGGGAAAACTAGAAAATTAAAAACAAAAGGTTTGCTAACAGTACCGTGTGACATATCAAATGAAAAATCTTGTTGTGAGACCCTCAAACAAATATTTTGTATAACTTTAAATTGAACAGTTTTGAAATTATACGAAAATTGACGGTTTATGCCCCCCCCCCTCTTTATCTCCGAAACTACAAAGCCTACAATTTTGAAAATAATTACAAAAATTATTCTATTACTTACAGATTACAAGAAAACCTATACGATGTCTGTGGTTTAAAAAAAAAAAAACTTGGTAAATCTTTCAATATTGTGCGTACAAACTTACTTACTAACTTTTAGAATTCAATTTTAACCTACTTGTAACTGTCGTATCAAAATGAAATTTTGTATGTATATGTAGTTCGGTTAACAAAACTATAATTTGGTATACCTTTCGAGTTTGGGCTCATATGATTAAATTTGACGAATTCAATAGATTGGGGAGGGTCTGATGATGGAGCCAGGAGGAGGATAGTGGAACTCTTCAGTGACTACTAGCAAACCGCCCGAGTTTGGGCTTATATGAATCGTTTTGATGACTCCAATATATTGCACTTGGTATCGAGGGTCTGATTATGGAGCCAGAAGATGCATAGTTGAAATCTTCAGTGGCTGCTAGTAAACCTGTCGAATTCAGGTTCAAATGATTTGTTTTGACGACTTTAATAGATTGGGGAGGGTCTGATGATGGAGCCAGGAGGTGGATAGTGGAAGTCTTCAGTGGATACTAATAATTACTTAGACTTAAGGGTCATACAATTTGTTTTGATAAGTCCAGTATAGTGCACTTGGTGTTAAGGGTCTGATGATGGAGCCAGGAGGTGGCTAGTGGAACTTTTCAGTGGCTACTAGTAAACCCCTCGATCTTAGTGTCATTTGATTTGTTTGGTGTCGATTGTCTGATAATGGAGTCAAGATGTGTATGTATAGTGGAACTCCTCAGTGGCCAGTAGTTAACCGCCCAAGTTTGGGCTTATGTGATTCGTTTTGATGAGTCCAATATGTTGCACTTGGTGTCGAGGGTCAGATGATGGAGCCAGGAAGTGGATAGTTGAACTCTTCAGTGTCTGCCAGTAAACCTGTCGAGTTCAGTTTCATATGACTCATTTTGACGAGTTGAATAGATTGGGGAGGTTCTGATGATGGAGTAAGGAGGTGGATACTGGAACTCTTCAGTGGCCACTAGTAAACCCTTCGAGTTTGTGCCCATACTATTTGTAATGACGTGTCCAATAGATTGGGCTAGGTAACGAAGGTCTGATGATGGTGCCAAGACGTGATAATAGAACTCGTCAGTGACTAGTAGTAAAAGTCATAACTTCGTTGACTTCAGGCTTATCAACTTAGTGAATGAATATAACTGATTGAATGTACGAGACCAAAAAGTAAAAAATAAAAATACGTGCTCATACACGCTTTTTTTTTATTAAAAATAATAATTAAAAAATGCTATAAAAAATGTAATAAATAAAAATAACTAATTATTTTCACTTATTTTTGTTGTAATCTACCTTTTTTTTCGTTGGCCATGTTTGTTGCTTGATACGAAGAAAGTAACTGCTGACGTGCAAGAAATACCTTTTTTACCCGATGCGATGATAAACTGCTAAATTCAAGCCTTATTTTTTTGGCTGCTACTATTTTTGCAAGAAACATAATAAATCTACACAAAAACATTGAAGTGCTCGCACAGATATAATCTGTATCTGCTGCACTTCAATGTTGTCGTTTAGATTTATTTTGTTTTTCTACTAAGGTGTTGGATTATTAGGTCTTAAGCGAGACAAAGTTGGTTTATTTATTTTGTTTGTCTTAAATTGTCACTTCCTTTTAGGGTTGCCACCCTCAGTTTTTTTTGCTGGAATGGGTATTGCAACCTGTTTGGGCAGATTGGCTGTTATTATTTTTTCGGCATTTTAAAATTGTCAAAAATATATGTCATTTATTTGTCTGTGTTATTTCACTGTAGAATTTATCTCATCAACGATGGAAGTATTTAATTTTTTATTTGATCCAGTACAAATGCCTAATCTTACCTTAATATTTTAATAACCTTTGACATCCGATGCCTATGGGGTTTTATATAATAATATTTCAGCTGTAAATTACATATTTTCTTTTGAAGACTGAATTGACTGTTTAATGCAAGCCGGATTTCGGTTCGGCCGACGGGCTGGAACATCGTAAAAAGCTCGTGACCCATTCCGAAGCCATTTTATCAGCGTTGGTCACTCACGGTTTGCGCTTGGACCGCATGTGCCAACCTACAAGCCCAAAACTCCCTCGTGCGCACGGCGCCGAGAACACCGTATTCTACAACACCGGATTCTCGTATTCACACCTACCTTATTTACGTTATTCTTATTATTATTATAGTTTCTAGATTAATATCTATAATTTATTTTTATTAATTCAATTCTTAGATTTTACAGTGTTCGGAGCCACGGTTCAACTTTGTGCGTCGCGTCGTAGCGTAAAGAAGAAGTTTTGCGTTTGGAGGCCAATTTTTAAAAACAAATGCAATTAGTTAATTTCAAAATAGGTATCACTTCCAAAATAACTTGCCGTAATAACAATCTACCACTAAGTTTAACTTGGTTGATGTCTTTTAAAAATTGTTCAATGCTGCAATATTTCTTACGTTTTTTTTCCTGTAATATATTGGTTATCTTTTTCGTATTTCGTTTTTTTTTCTTAATTACAAAATTTATGCGTACCATGTGGTACAACTTCATCTTTATTTTTATTTCGCTTCATCGAGTGTGCTAGGAGTAATGGCTAAGATTTTAACATGTCTCCGTAATATCAGTACACCGCTAAAATAAAAATAAAATTGACAACTAGGGTGCTCAATTTTATTTTTATTTTTCAAAAAGAAATGAAAACCTACCAAAAACATTTTATGCAAAAAGTTTACCAAGACTTCTCACTGTTCTAGTTATCAGGCTTAATGTACAGCCTAGCCCATAACTCTACAAGGCCTAACTCTAATAACCTTCTTGGTCAAAATGTATGGCTTGACCATTCTATTTAACTATTGCATGCTACAACATTAAAGACCAGTGACTTAATTTCTTACCATGCCCTTATGAGTGTCTGTGTGACGGCCGTGAAATGAACAAGCCGTACATTACGTACGTTTGTAGAGTTATGCCTTGTAGAATTAGGGGCTTGGCTATTCATTAGATCCGATAACTTTTTTAAAATGAAAGCGTTATGTAAGTCTTGGCAACCTTCTTTACATGAAATGGTTTTAGTGGGTAACATCCTCGTACGGAACCCTCTCCACGCGAGTTCAACTTGCACTTGACCGATTTTACGTTTTAACTTTATCTCACCCGTTCATTTAAACTCAACAACACCACTTCATTTCCGGACCATGGCTCATTATTCTATATTAAAGACTAACATCAAGCCCACATGTTGTTATTTTAGTAAAATATCATTAGGCCCTCCGCAAACGAGACTTGTACGACATTTTTTCCTTCTCATCGGATAGGTCGTAACACTTTATCGTTATTGTACGGCCTTATTCGAGAATGGAGTAGCATCATAAAATCATAAACACCTTCAGTTTTCGCGTTATCCCTTACAAATTCCTTGGGGTTGCGTTCAATGGCCGATTATGAATTTGGTGTTCAATACGTGATATGATTATTCGATCGTCTCTTGTTATTAAACAGTCAGATGTATTGAGATGTTCTTGGGTTTGTTCAGACGGTATAATGTTCTGGGTTAGATGGTTGATTATATAGTTTAATGTCAGGGTATATTGTAGGTAGTTAGAAGGTACCTACCTACTTCATACTATCTAATTATAATCCCTGTATGTATGATAATTGCATATTATTTTCTTCCAAGTCTTATGTAATGTAAGAGTATTTAAAAAAAAAGTTCATGACTTGAAATAACTCACGCGGTAGTACATCAAATGATAGATACTGTCCGTCATAATTCTAGAGCAACATTACCCCGCAAATTGCTCTCCGCACCAGATTCACGGCATGGCTCCTCAGCTCATAATCAAACAATACAACGTACACTTAAATATACTGTCTGTGTATATTTAGGAGTTGACTAAGAGATAATTACCACCTTATTTGTTTAAACACTTTGAAAACTTCCTCCTCGAAATTGTTGCAATGCAGCTCGTCGTAACGGGGCTAGGGGCACGTCTCTTCTTTGGGTATTACCGGGTGACAACCGAGCCCAGGCGGCGTACTCCCAACGCTTTATCACTTAATTTGAATCGTGTCTTGAATTTAGAACACAGGCTGTCCTTAGAATTCGAAAATTGTTAATCTGTTCTGTCTGGATATTCCAATTCCAATCCGAATCGCAATAAACGAAGACGGGCTTTCAAATAAATTTAATAGTCAGCCCCTCCTTTGCAGTCGTCAGGTTAAATAAATTCCCACTCAGATGTTATCTGCAAATTCTAAATAAAAAGTACTCCGTTCAAATTTTATCTAACAAATTTATCATCGTTGTGGAAAAATATTTTCTTTTATTAGAAATCTTATTAAAATTCACGTGGTAAATGAAAGTCAAATGTAAATGTGGTACCCGGCCGAGCAGTTTTTATTATTCAATCATCAAAATGAGCCCTAACAATAAATCATAAAACGAAAACGTACATAAGAAACGAAGTTTACGATATCTGGCGAGGTAAGCATGCGAAGGATAATTCACAAATTGTTTGAAGACCAATTTTGTACGTTCGACTTTCGAGTGGAGAGCTCGGTTCCGAACACACGCATTATGTTTTCTACTTTTTATAAAGCGCCTTATTACATATGCGGTATTCCCAAATGTTCATAAAAATTTACGTACATATTTAAACAGTGCAAAAACGAGCTCGTGTACGTATGTATACTCCATTTACTATAGCATTAGACAGAAGTTAAAAAAGGCTCTTTTAGGGGTACACTTTGTAATAAAAGTATAACAAACATTATTACGTCAAGATTAATGTAGAGTTAAATATAATAAATTTAAAAAACAGCTGTCACACTTAAACTTATTTAACCTATATTTCTTCCGAAATTACAAGGCTGTCATTTAATATTATTTAGTTTTCACATAAATTATTGCTCATTGCTGCTTCTTTTAGATTTTAGAGATTGATCTCTAAAATCTAAAAGAAGCAGGGGCGAACAGTAACGGGAACATTTTTCATGCCACTATAACTCTACCAAATCTAAAACGTTACCTATTCCCTTCATAAGTTCTAGCAGCACTTGTTTTTTATTTTTTTCGGTTTATGATGTCATCCATCCGTGAATATGCGTATCATCTGCAGTCGTCAATTAACATTCACTTGTGGATACTTGTGAATGCTACGCCTTTTCTCGTTGTTATTGCACAATTTTCTTGGTATAGTTGTTATTTGTACGTTTTGTTGAGCTATGGACAGGGACGATCCCGGTGCAGGCCCGAGTGGCTTGCAAGCGCAACATGTACGCACTGAACTGCCAGGTATCACTGAACAGCAAAAAACGTGGCCCCAATGTTGATTACGATATTGTCTCCCAAGAAAAAGAGAAAAAAAGAGCAAACACCACTTCGTTCTTTAAAAAAAAGGACAGTGATAAATATTTATAAAGATGATAAGGGGTCCTGGCCTGAAGGTACTCCTGAAATTGCAGGTAAGGATCATAAAACTATTAGCCTATTTTTTTTAAAGTAACATGCATTGTGAGATTTTAACATACTTTACTAATCTTATTTTATAAGCTTATCTCGTGAGACAGTCTATAATGTACTCAAAGAGAAGGTATAAAGAAGGACGCCTGCAGTCGCCCCCTCCTCGTCTTCTCGTCCACTTGTCTAAATGAAGGTACAGTGCTACTAATATTTATTAAATCTTTTTTTGCATGAAGGAGGTTTTAACTAACTTGGTAAGCTATATAAAACCTCCTTTAAGCTAAAGAATACAGTGAAGTATTGTTAGTTCAAAATATGTCGATAGAATATTGTATTTACATCTATAACTTTTGTTATACATACAGGACACACGAAAAGCAAGGTATGGCAAGACTACACTCGAGAGTAGTGCTGTTATTGTTACGGATAATGCGCCAACGCGAAACTGGAGAAGCTGCCAACTACAGCCACACGAATAGCAGATATTCAGTAATGGCTAAAAAACAAAAATATTCCTTTTGAGGAAAAAGACCTTAGGGCCACTTCATTATAAAAATTGACACAAATAAAACATTTGTACTAAAAGTTTGCTGTAGATGAACTGGCTAAAGAAAATAAATATAGTATACCGCCTACCACCTTACCACTGCGAGCTCAACCCAATAGAATTAGTATGGGCTCCATTTGAGCCCGAGGCATGTAGCCAAAAAATAATTAAAGTTTTAAATAACAAGAAGTGAAGCGATTGCTCACAAACATAACTGCAGAAAAAAGGGCAATCTGGCATTGCTCATACAATTAAAAAAGAGGAAAGGTTTTGCCAACTTGATGGTTTAATGGATGATGTTGTAGAAAGATTTATTACCAACGTTGGTGGAACTTCTTCATCATCATCAGAGAATGATAAATAATTAGTATTGAAACTCTATCATCTCCATTATATCATTAAGGTGGCAAAACCTTTCCTTTAATTGTATGAGCAATGCAAGATTCACGATTGTGACGAGTAGACAGATAAAATAATGCTTTGTTGTATGCGATACATAATTATTTACAAAAAAAGAACATACATTATTTATTAAAATTGTTTCAACATCACTTGAAAATAAAGGTTTCGTATACCTGCGTCTGCGAGCCTCTTTATTCTTTTGTTATAATAAATGGAGTATAGGTACGTATCTCCTTTGCGAATAATATGCGAGAAAGTAAACGCACCATATTTTTGTGGGACTGTTGGTAAAATGACAACATTCACCTCCCTCTAAATCAAACATGCATAAATCCAGGCCGCTCCCTTTACGCTATTATGTCAACCGAAGCGATTTATGATCGCATCTAAGAGATTTTCACAAGGGAGAATATCGTCGAGTAAATAGTATTGAGCGTAACTCAACAATATGCCTATGCGTTATCACAAGCGAAATGCGATCGTAGCGTTTTTATTGTGTTTTATTTGATCATCTTTGTTATTGAGGCTATACATTATTCTGATTTGAAGAATAAATCTCACATTTATATTTTTGACATTCATTTCATTATTAAGTTTGCTTTTGTTAAGAAATAGGCTCGTCTACTAACAGTGGTAGTTGGATTGTGTATAGAATGACATTAAGCGTGTTGGCAAGGCAATGTTTGACAAGATGTTATGGGACGTGTCTTGTAGTCTCGATGTAGTGAAGTACTTACTTATCACGTTCAGAATATTTTAGACTAGGTGTCTAACGTGTTGTTGATAATGTGTTCAAACATAACTGTAACGAATGCAGGCGCTCTGATATTAATTGCCTGTCGGCTTGGAAATAGGAACGTTTCGGTATGTGTTTCAATAAACATTTGGTAAATAAGAATACCGAGAACTGTAGTTAAAGTTGTTGAAACTTTGTTAAACAGAGTTGTTTCTTGAATATAATTACGTATAATGAATATATTTTATGTTTGTGAAGACTAAGCAACCGCGTTTTGTACCCTGTGTACAATTAATTACACCTGTCTATTTACAAGCATTATTTTGTTTCGAACACAAAAAAATCTTTGCAAAAACTGAAGCACAGTCAATAAATGATTTTATTTCTGTAAGTAGGTTTGTAAAAACACTTTTACACGTCAATCATATTTTAAAACTAGATGAGGTCGGTGTCATCTCTGAGAAAAAAGGCCGAAACAAACTCAGAGGTCACACAGTATCTTCTAGAGCTCAGACATAATCATGGTCAGATCATGTGAAGACCATGTGGATTGATGTCTGAAATTAAGGAACTTAAGGAGCTCAACGACTCGACGAACAATACCAAAGACTAGGAATAGGACTAGGAAAGTCGGTAGGCCGCATTAAGTAATCAAACTGCCAGATTTTTATTAAAAAAAACTGAGATATATAAAAATGAAACCCTCACACAATAATTAAAATAATAACAATTATACTTTACAAAGTAAATTCACAAAGTCATTGTTTATATAATAATCATCAAATGTTAAAGTGAAAATAAAATAAAAGTAAGCAGACAAAAAACAACATTCAGTATGCAAAATTGGAGCAGGTCAGTCTTAAGCCTTTTTGTCGTCAATCCAATCATAAAAGGCTTTCCGAATGAATATTCTTGCCAAAAAATATTATAAACAATAAATATTAACATAGGTACAGCATTAATTACGTTGACAAACGAGTTGTACATAACACGCGGGCAAAAACAGGGTGTTTCGCCTCTGGACGCACCTGGGGCGCCTGTGATGGTAATATAATGAATGCTCAACCTTTTTATCAACGTGTGTCAAGTAGATGAGATTTTTTGACCTTGCGCATTGTGCTCGTAGGATTTCGACACTTTAGTTTTGTTTTGGCTGTTATTTTATAGGCCTTTGAGTTTTGCGGACAAGATTGTTTTGAAATTGATCGAACAATGTGTGTATCTGCGATGTAGGTGCCTTTGCATTGGTGACCGTGTGCCAAAAGCGGTAAGTTGTAGTTCGATACTTCGGGATGAACCCTACTCCTGATTAATTAACTTTTCGGACTGGCAGAAACACATCGGAAGTAAGGACAGCTGTCATATCGTGTTGTAATTTATTATTAGTTCGGGCCCCGAACTAATCTTATGTCTCAAGATGATGCGGAGTACGAAACGCCGAGGTACTTTGGCTGAAATTACGGATTTCATACTTAGAGAGTGGCACATGTACGCTTGTCTTGTATTAATAATTTGATCATATATTTATTTTCTACTGTAAAACTAAGTTTGAAAACTAACTCAACCTTGACATTCTGTCGCCATTTTTACACTTAAGTTTGAAAGTGACGTATACCACCCACTGCTACGGCTTCCGTCAGTTAAATGACATGGATTTTCAAGAAATCAATTATTAAAATGTTTAATACCAGCACCAAGCTGCAGTAAGTACACTTGGTAGCATAAAAAAAATCGAGCATTGCAAACTAATAGAACCATTCCAATGTCCGTAAAATACAGCTCAGAATAAAACAAAAGTAACTTTTTTCGGATTTTAAAAACATGTCAGCCAAAAATATTTGGCTACGGATTTATTTGGGGTATATACGTTTAAATCTAGTCACACTCTCAATTAAAATCGGTTCTCAAAATGGTTGGCAGACCGCTGTAGCACCGCGATACATTTGAAACAACCGCGCCGTTAATTGAAAAACTGTGGGTTTTTTTGCTATGTTCCATATTCCGCTCCTCGAGAGGAACAGAACTGCATGATGACGTCAAAACACTAACAAAAGATTGAGTAAATGCTTTTTAAAGAAGAATGCCCACTTACTGCCATACAAATGTATGGGAAGTGGGCAAGAAAAACCTGACAATGAAAGAAGAATGCCCATTTTTCACCTGACTATGTATAGAAATGAAATAAACTTTAAAATACAACTAATTAAATTGTATATTAATTACGCTTATCACAATGTTAAAAGAAAAGCAGGTTTTTTTTTAATTTTAATTTTTCTAAATTCTTATTCTACGTCAAGGGTAAACATATTAGCATGTTTTAAACGCATCTCAACTACCCTTTTTTACAACGGTCCTTTTTACGCACTGCTACTCGACTTTATTAAACTCTGTTTCTGATACATTAATTTACGTTTTATTTACTCACTAAGTATTTCTTTTTTGGTCAATGTATAATTTATATTAATTAAAAATAAAAGAATAATTAAATTAATGAATCATGCAATATGTAATTGAGTTAGGACGATTGAAACGTATTTTTTGACGTTTGACATTTAATGCTCGACACTCAATTTAAATCGACATCATCGAGAGTCTAAGCAGTGAAATAAGGGCAGCTGGTTTTAAGGAATTCACAAACTAAAAAAGACGTATTAGAACTTTGAAATATATTATTAAGTAAGTATTACTATTTTAGACTAAAATTAAAATTCGTTACAGCACATTTATTTCTTTATAACGGCAAATCCTAACCTACAAAGTAACATTAATATTTTTTGTTTACCTGTTTGTTTACAAATAATGTCTTATAGTCATTTTTACGATTTAGACGCTACGAAATCCAAAAAAATATTAATGTAACTTTTTAGGTAAGGATTTGTCGTTAACAAATTTAAATGTGCTAGATTGAATTATAGAAGGCTCGAAGTTCAGTCTTAAATAGGAATAGTTATCTAATAATGCAAACCTGTGGTCTAAAACTTCTTTTTTACTTTGTGAATTCCTTGCAACCACAAACTTGTTTCAATCTTGCGAACTTAATTACATATTGCATGATTATTTTATTTTATTATTACGCTATTTTTAATTAATCTGTGTTTTAAAAAGACTAATAAAGAAATGCTTGTATAATAATGTATGAAACTCAGAAATACAGTTGAATAAAGTCAAGTAGCGTTATGTAAAATGGAACGTCGAAAAAAAGGGTAGTTGCGATGCATTCAAAATATGCTAATATGTTTATTCTTGACGTAGAATAAGCATAAAGAAATATAAAAAAGTTCCTTCCTTTAACATTGTGATAAGCGTAATTAATATGCAATGCAATTAGCTGTATTATATGATTTATTTCATTTCTAAACATAGGTGCAAAATGGGCATTCTTCTTTCTTTTAAACAATCTTTAGGCGTATTGAACAGTTTTAAAGTGTGATGTTGTAAAACATTAACATGTGATAAGACGTTGGACAGCAAATCTACGTATTTTTGAGTAAGATATTGTTTAAAGAAAATTAAACTTTGATTCGTTTTGCTTGTTCAAACTCGTAAAAAGACCAGAAATACAACAATGCGCTCTGATAGTATTACGAATTTTGAATGTAACATCAAATTAGAATTCTCACCCGTTATTCTTAGTCATTATTTTTAATTGACAACACTCAACAATGCTGAACACGGAGAATTTCAAAATCATAGTGCATTTGAAACGTAAAATAGAAAATGTACCATTAGAATACCTGACACATTTACTATATATCTAGCTGACCCGACAGGCGTTGTACTGTCCAAATTTCAATAATTCATACAAATTCATAGAAATGCACTTCCCGATTTTTCCCGGCCACTTTTCAATTTGTTTTTTTTTTAGAACGGGATTCGGACAAAATATAAATAGGCAAAACGATCCAACCGTTCAAACTCAAACCCAAAGCATATATTTCAATTAAACCATTTACATTCGCTTTTCAATTGTCATGGAGTCAGTCAGTCAATATCAAGAAATATGATGCTAGTTGCCCGTTCCAAAGCGAAGTAGGTACAATAGCACTCATGAGACCATAAGAAATCGCACAAAGCAATAGATTGACGCTTCGGTTTCACTAACGACCTTCTTCTATCATTTGTTTCTGTACTATATACACGCACACACACTCACTTTGTCTGTAATTGATAGTAGTTCATAATTTTAATTATATCAACGTATGGCATGCTATCTTAATCGTGCTCGGGTAGGAGCGATTATGGCGAGCCGTGGTTTCGAATCTCACCCGCGGGTTAAACTTGATGCGATTTTCAAATAATTTCTGTATAATGTTTTTGATGAAATTAACAAAACCTAAAGACCTAAAATTAACAGTTTTTGTTTTATTTTAATAAAATTACTTGTTCGATAATCATTCGATACTTGTCTCGTTCATCTTGTTTACATAATTAATACAAATTTTCGGATAAACTACAGAAAACTGAGTAAATTTTTTCAATTACTGTGAGGTAGAAGCAGTTCGTTAACACTATTCACCTAATTTAACGTTTTTGATCCCAGTGACGAATGTTTAAATGTGTTAGCAGTGTTGTGGTTATAATTTACAAAATGCAATCAAATTTAAATATTGAAGCAAATGTAGAGCAAGTAAACTTGCCCGGCAGTGGGACAAAAATAGGCTGGTATAATTTTTTGTAAAAGTAGATGTCAATGATGTGATAATAACACACATATCTAATGAAACCGGACTAGGTGTGAGTGTTATCATTTAAATATTTCATATTTACTAAAAACCAATCTAAATCAAAACCATTGTTAGTCCTTTAACTCAGATGATGCAGTATCAAATAAAGTTTAAATTCATTCACATAACTGAAAAATATGAATGATTTGAAAGATTATTTGTTTACCATATTGAATGAAGAGTAAAGTGTTATAAATATAATGTTATTTGTAATGTTTTTCCTTAACTATCATTGCTAAGAGATGTCTAATAGTATTTAATGCTTTATTCTAGAGAAATATTGTGAGTCTTTGGGTAAGAGATGTGAGAAAGAGAAAGCCTTGCTAGTCGGAGCGAAAAGTGGAAGGCCTATTTAACTATTAAATAAGCAGCGACGTCACATGATGAATAAATATAAATCAGATGGTTTTAATCATAGAAATTTTCCTAAATTACTCAAAACGTTATTATTAACCGTTCGCCGTGCACCCCACGCTGAAGGATTGCATCACCGAAGACCAGCTATAAAACATTTTCTGACAGAAAGACATAAACAAGTACGTTTAAGTTTCGCACGAGAATAGTTTATCTTGTATATTGCACTATAACCGTGATTCTTTATTTATAAAAATAGGTTTAGTTTCAATCTCCTTCTCTTAAAGAAACTTAATACTTATGCTACAAACTCAATATGTAACCTATAGTCACTAAAGCCAAATAATATGTGAAATACTTAATGCAAGCAAACTGCCCAAAGGTAATCTTAAAATCACTTATTTTGGAAATTCATGTTCGAAGCTTAATTTTTGTCGTAAAATAAATCTACTTATCAATTTTTTTGAACATTTCACTTCTCAAAAAAAAAAATGTTTCTTAGTTTCTTGACATAAGTATTGAACATCTTATTTGGCTGAAGTAGTTATTACAAATAATCGTAGCGGTTTGTTATCTTTATGTAAAATATTATAACGAATAAACATGTTTTTATTTTCGTTATCAATTGTAACGAATTTTTTTTTGTCTAACCCCCTTATTGCAATAATAACAAAAATAAAAGCAGCAGTTTTTTTGAATATGACTACCATTTGCAAACGAAATTAAACAAAAATAAGAAACTGCGTTGCATCTTATGGAGCGCAATCTAAATCGGCTGCTCCTCAGTCCAACGCTTGGCGCCAGCCAAGCTACTGCTACCAGCTCTTAATAAATTAGCTCGAATTTTAGCAATGCTATAAAAGGGCCAAGTCACGCGCGTGAGGCGTGTGACCGTGTCTTGTCCGTGTCGTGTTTGGTGTATGTCGTTTAAACACATACAGTCGCTTAATGGTGGGTTTTTGAGTGGCACTGTGTTTTGTAACAGTTACATTTGCATTGGACTCATTCGCATCGCATCTGGAAGCCGAAGCAATATCAGGAACAGATTGCGATTGTCCTGGTTTGGGGGTTTTCGGGGATTTAGGAGGAGTGCGATGCATTTTAGGCATTTGAATTTGATCCAAAATCAATAGGGGCCGGCGAATAATTCAGCCGCATAGAGGATGTGCAGACGCGTAGACGTAGTGTTTCCAATAACAAAAAAGAAAAACCAAAAAAATACAATGCTCGAAAACTTACTATTTGCAAAGATATTCTTACAACCTTCAGCAGCTCCAACAGTATTTCAAATATTAATTAGTTAGTTGTGGTTGTGGAGCAGGACCAGCATTGAGCCAGGCATTTTTATCAGCGATGTAATTGCCTAACTTTTAAAAGCCTGACTGCATTGCATAGTGTGCGTTTTATAAAAGATTTGAATTTCGTCTCATTCAGTTGAAAGTTTGTGGGGAGGTATTTTATTGTAACATTTTAAACAGTACCCCATGAAAGATGATTCTACTTTAGCCAGTCTGAAACCTGGTTGAAGTAATAGGTCCCGATTTCTAGTACTATAATTACGTATTTCACCTCTTTTATGGTATTTTTTTTTCTTACGTACATGATGTTTTCATAGATTCATTGACAAGGTATCGTCATGATGATAATAATCTTAAACAGTTCCTGGCTCTGATGGTTTTTTCTGCAGAATAAAAATAGACTCGATGTCTGTAGCCCGTCCCTAAAGTAAAATACCGTAAGACAGGATACAATGAAAGTAACTAAAATAGACCAGCCTCGCGGTATCTACATCAGTAAATTGACGGTTTTTTCTGACAACGTAAGCTGCTGAACGTAGCCGTCCTGCAAGAGATGTTAAATGAGAACCCCAATGTAGACCTAAGTCGAACGTGATCCCCAGGAAAACAGTTTTATCGACGAATTCTAGTATCTCTTGATTTAATACTATCTCTCAATCACTAACCTTGATATTTGGCAAAGAAAATCGTATGCACTTAGTTTTTTATTTCTCATTTAATTACTAAATTATTAGCAGTGACCAATTTTGGACCAGCAGTAGGGTGTTATTTACGTTGTCCAAATTTTGTAGCACATCTGTCTACTTTAAGAAAAAGCGGACAAGTGCGAGATGAACTCACGTGTAGAGAGTTCTGTACGATGATATTACCAATCAAAAAGTTGCCAAGACTTTCACTACTAAAATGTTTTCAGATGTAATGAAGACCCAATCCCCTAATTCCTACTACCTAATTCTACAATTTTTAACTATACAAACCTTACGTCTTGGTCAATTGTATGGCTTGGCCGTTTCGCGGCCGTTGCACAGACACCCATATGGGCTTATTGTAAGAAATTAGTACACTGTTCTTTGATGTTGTGCCATGCAATAGTTAAATGGAACGGCCAAGTCATACATTCGACCAAGATGTAAGGTTAGTGGAGTTCGGCCTTGTAGAGTTAGGGGCCTGGCTGTACACACGGCTATAAACCAATCTATACATTTCTATTATAAGCTGACGCGGGCCAGTGCGAGACTCGCCCAGTCTTCATTGTACGAACATCCGTATAGGATGTTCGTACAATGAAGACTGGGCTTATACTAAAAATATTTAGCTTGATATATGTAGCCAGGGCTACATATATCAAGCTAAATGTACATTTTATCTGATAACTTTTTTATCGGTGAGAGCATCATGTAAGTCTTGGCGACCTGCTTTATATGAAATATTTTGGTAGAATTTTATTTATTTTTGTAGGGTGCTCTTTTCAATTTCAAACAAGGTGTAAGGTTCAAACAACGGGTCAAACCAGGTGGCACCCTGTCCCCTCGCCTTTTTACACTGGTCATCGTTATGTCCTTAGAGCCCTGGAAGAAGAAACCTCTTTAATCAAACTGGACCAGGATCGTGAAATCTCAGTACCCCTGGTACTTTCATTTGCGGACGACCTTATCTTCATTACAGATGACTTCGAAGGGCTTGAATGTATCTTAAACCTTATTAAACCCTAACTAGACAGTGTAGGCCTCCAAATAAACGAAACAAATACAAAGATTAATTAGGGACCCCATAGCTACACAGAAAACGACAATAAAACACAAAAAAAAAGAATACAAACATGCCACGAGAAATGCAAAAGCACTACTACTACCATTCATATTAAACTGAAACATTGATTGAAAATCAGGCAGTCTTATGCATCGAATGGTAATCGCACCGTGCATGATATACGGTTTGAAAGTATCGGTACTCACTAAAGCTAACAAGTCAAGACTTAGAAAATGTGAGTGAGTTATCATGAGACACTTGATTAAACACGCCAGGAATAAATCAGTGCAAATGAAAATGAATGAAATTTTAGACGGAAAAACTGTAACCAAACGAATCAAGAATCACAAGATGTGCACACGTTTTCAGGATCTGTAAACCACACCTGTTTTATGCAGAAATACAGTACAAGGTCAAAGGCAATTTTGGATGGACACGGCGAAAGGTAGTAATAAGATCAAGAACGCTGCTAGTGAGATCCTAATCTGTAAAGAAAGTACCGGGAAAAGATCAATAATACACAAAATGTTAGTAATTCATCCAAATTTATTTCATCACCTTCAAAGCATGCTCCTTTTGAAATGTTACACTTACGCCAATGAATAAACCAATCATCAAAACATTTTTTTTTCAATTTTTCCCGGAATTGTGTTCAGTTCTCGCCGCGAATTCTCCTTTATGTCTTCTACCGAATTAAAACAGGTGCCACGAAGTGGTAATTTGAGTTTAGGAAAAAGAAAGAATTCGGCTGGAGACATATCTGGTGATCAAGGAGCTTGCTCGATGGTATTTGTTGAGTTTTTGGTTGAAAATTCGTTCACGATAATGGTCTTTTGCGAAGGCGCATTATCGTGATGCAAAATCCAAGAATTTTCTTTCCACAAATCTGGCCTTTTTCGTCGAATTTGCTCTCTTAAACGCCGCATAACGCTCAAACGGTCAAAATTACTTTGACTTTTGATCAACTTTGGCGTGGTTTTTTCGATTTCGGTTCAGTCGGATGGCGCCGCTCTGAAGCTTGTTGACTAGTTTGTGTGTCAAACTCGTAAACCACGTCTCGTTACTAGTAACAATGCGTTTCATGAATGTTGGGTCGGAATTGACTTGTTCAAGCATGTCCTCAGCGACTCTAATGCAATTGAGTTTTTGGACAACATTCAGGTCTTTTGGGAATAGAGCGGCACCATGTTTCCCAAGTGATTATTTGAAATGGTACGGATTATTTTTATTTCATTTATAAATTGAACGAATTGCCCTTTTCAATAAAACGGGGTGAGGATTTGACCGCGAGCTTTTTCAATTTAACCGGCTACTTGGTGTCAATTCCTTTTCGGAACCAAAGAAGCATCAACGCTGAATGGTACTACCAAATGCTTGGCAGAAGTATTTTCTTTTGTGAACAACAAGTGGCTTCCTGGAAAGCACTTCGGCTTGCACCGGTTGACTTCTTTTTATTCCAGAAAAAAAAAAACTGCAATTTTGGTCTTCGTCGCTGTCAGCGTTCGAGCAGGCTGTAAACGAGTTGTCTACGGCGGACTGGAAAAAGTCTTTCGAAATATGGTTCAGACGCATGAAACTTTGTATAGAAGCTAGTGGAGAGTACATTGAAAAGATTTATTTAAAAAATATTAACCTATAGAACATTTATTTTTATTTTTCCTAAAACTTTCTGAGTGTCCCACGTGAAACCTAGACATACGAAATGTTGTATGTTTAACAAGACTGCTAACTACATTTTATATTGGGAAGTTGAGCTCTCTAACATTATCTAGGCCGAAGCTACGAGGGTATGTAAATACGAGGAAACGCTTCGACAAAAAGGTAGGTAGTGCCTCTGCTTTTTGGTTTTGGCTGGCCTGGGCGGGGATACTACCGTGTCCCCAGATCCCAAGAACAAACAAGAGATTGTGTATTTTTTTTTTTTTTGGTAGGAAATCAGCAAACGAATTCTCCCGCTCTGGGTGGAGCGGGAGGGCGTTTCACATTTACTGACTAAAATCCACACGTTTTCCTTCAGTTGCCTGTGCCAGGGCCACGGTATCTTTATCTTTATCACAAGGTTTGCATAACTTTTAGTTATCTGGTTTTCCCCAACTTAATCCAGTTGATTCGGGGCAAGTTGGCTGTAACAGACGGACAGACAGACACACGAGTGATCCTATAAGACTTTCGTTTTTCATTAGGAAGTAGGGAACCCTAATTAAGGAGGTATCGTCAGCAAATAACAACATTTGTGGTTGATTTATTACTAAATGTAGTATGTCATTAATATACATGAGTAGTACAGTATGTGAATGTCAATGTGAAGACAATGTGGATTTGTTGTTTTTGTTTTCAAAGTTTTTTTTTTTAAATCGTCTTTATTTTATTGTCTGCTGATTTTACCTTGTTGCTAATGTATAAGGCTTTAGCTGCCTTACAAGTGTTCTTTTTTTTGAGTAAGTAGCAACGTACTCATTGAATGTTACCGTGTTAATATAAGGCTTAAGGCCATACAGCTTTCTTCTCTGCTTTTCTGCATAAGTCTTTCTCTGCTTTTCCTAAGTCCTTTAGTTGCCCAGTCACTAAATAAAAACTTAGGGTTGATACTTTTAGTGTTCTTCTTAAAAGAATTGTTGAACTCTGTTTGAACCACCGAAAAGAATTCTCTATACAAAATATTAACATTATTCATTGTGAGGTTCTGATTACTTGACCTAGAAATTAAAGTGCTATTAAATTTATTTAAATTAAGAAATGTAATAACAGTATCTGTATTTTTTGCATTGCTACGTTTTACTCAAAAGTTACGGTTTGACCTCTGTGATCAAAAGGGAGATAATTAACGATAACTTTATCTAAATAGTCGCAGCAACAAAATACATAATCAATACATGAAGCAGTAGTTGCAGTTGTTCGGGTTGGTTCTACAAACACATTTGACAAATGGAATGATTGAAACCAATTTAATAATCTACTGGTATTTGAATTATTTCCTTAAATATTAATGTAAAAGTCACCACAGATAATTATTGATTTATTACCAGTTGCAAGTTTTGCCAGATCTTCCATTACTGACTCAAATTTGATAATTTGGGGGTCAACGCACACTATCTCAACACAAGACAGTTCAATGCTATGTTCTCAAGTGATTTGCTCACCGACAAACAGCACTTATTTTTTTATTAATATAGATAGATAGATTACTTACATTAACATCATCAAAAATATTGAAAATACGTGATGCTACTTTACCTCTGCTTCAAATATTTAAACTCAAACAGGAAAAATTCTCGAAACAATTCTGCGAATCATTCACTTTTGCTGAGCTAATCTAAAGGCTTAGTTTACACTAGTTTTGCTTATTTTACTTAGGTTGGCAACAATATTGTTATGTTCTCCTAAATTTTTTGCCTCTTCATGAATTCAAACTTACCTTACTAAACAAAGGTAGATAGATGATTTTGTATTCATGAGAATTGATCAAAGCACACATATAAAAGACGAAGGTACTAACTTATGCACCCACTTTACAACAAGCGTGCAGGCAGACACGCAGGGCACTATAATTCTACAGTCCACAATAACTGTAATATGAGTCGATTTGATATAGATTTTAGAATATAAATGGAAATTTTCAGAAAATTCAATAGGGTGTTACTGTGGTGCTTGATACCTCCACTGAAATAAGTTTGTGCATCGTGATGGCCCAGGGGTTAAGGCCTCTTCTCTCATACACAAGATCGTGGGTTCAAATCCATCGACGCGCAAAATGTTACCAAGAATTCAGTAAGTACTTCATTCTACATCCCCAGAGTAAACATTTCTGTTTCATAAATTTAGTGCAGTACCTACGCCGTCAAAATGTATAGAACAGCAGATTTTGTTTTATAACCGGCGAACATTTTTTATAACAGATTAACTTGTTAATTTGCAGATTATCTGGTTGAGTCCGTTATAGTGGAAAAAAGGTAAGGTGGTTCTTACAATAACTAGATAAAATTTAGACTACGACAAGGCATATGGATAAGTTTATAAAACCGGTTCTTTGCTCGAATAAAGCATTCGAATTCAAAGTAATTATTTATTTTATTTGTTACAAGCATACACAAAGTAATAAAAAAAACAATAACAGTAGTATGTAATTTAAATGTAACTGGTATGTTACTCCACTAAAATAACCGGGTCCGTGGCTGACGCCCCCAGTGGTCGAGGCAACTGTGGCCGACGCACCCGATTCGATTAACTTAATATCTTTAATTTTTTTGTGCTTTTTCACTTAGTGGTAAATGAGAAAAGTGTTTCACCATATTATCAAAGTATTTTTCCTAGCTAAACAAAATTTATCTATCAAATAGCAGAGGGAATAAATAGATCGCCACCTAAACTCATCCTTACACACCTTTGTCCCCATTAGAAGCATAATAATTTATTATATTCAAACATCCAAATTATCAAAAAAATTACCACGATCATGTTATTGGAACAAATCCGTCCATATGTGGCAATCCGTCCCGTCCGTCGTAAAAGTTGTAGTTTAACTTACTTTGTGAAAAGAGATCATTTTGCTTCTTTATGTACTATTTTCAAGTTTTAATTTTAGAAATTTTAATGTTTGTTTAAATTTTTACAGTTGTTTATTTTTGTGCTTGCAAAATTTCAAAACATTTCACATGTAAAAAAAATGTTGCTCTACGAGTACGTTTGTTTTGTTTGGTTTGGTGTCCTGGTTATTTTGTTGTTATGTTTTAACGCTTGAAACTCACTGTTATAATTAGGTAAAATGATTCTCATTTGTTTGAGGTACACAGTTGATTTTTTTTAATTATAATTGGAACAAAGATAAAAATAACATTTCACTATGTAAAATGTTAGTTGCTCTGCAGTTATTTTTAAGTCTGATTAATATATGACTACCTTATTTTATTACATTTAAGACTGATTATTATAATCAGATTAAATGATTCTCTTTCATTGTAGGTGATGAAAACTGTGATTTAAATCCAATTTTTTTAAATAGAAAACTATTTATATTGAGATATAATGAAAAAGAACTAAGACTTTCAATTTTCAAAACATACTCGTACATCCAATATTTAAACATTTGTGGATCATAAGTATATTTATAATATAGTTATGATTTAATATTTTACATATACATACCTACAATCAATATAATTGCATATTGAATAATAATAACTTACTCTTTAAGTTAGTAGTTGCCCTAAAACCCTTTTTGTTGGGGTTGGGAAATTAACACCCGTGGAGTTTCTTGCCGGCTCTTCTCCATAGGAAACGACCAATTTGGAACCGTGCACCTAGATTCTGACGTTTCATAGGTGCCCATGTAGGTTTATGTGAAATTAAATATTTTTTATTTTCATTTTGATCAAGTGACGCTCTCGGCGGAGCGGGAGTGTCAGACTTTTACTGACTAAAACCCACCAGTGTTCCTTTAGTTGCCCAACTAGGCCGAATAATAGCCTATGCTACAAAAAAAAGGTGCCACAGTTTCTATTTCGAACAACCCGCGACCCTGGCAGGCATCGGCCCTAACGGATCCCGTCAATTAGTGCTGACATCTATTTGAGGCGCGCGTGGAACACAACGCGCCGTCGACCCGAGCCTGTTCCTTACCGGACGGCGAGCTACCCATTGCTCGCCGTACGCAAGCCCGCGCCTACGGTGGCCGGGAATCTGCTGGCGATTCCCGACGCCCAGGGCGTCTCCTGCAGCGACTAGGGGCATGAGGGCGCGAGGATTGCATCTACCTCACGCGCTCCGCCTCCTCCTTCGCGAGCATTACTGCTTCGCAGAAGAAGGTGACGGCTTCCCATTCACTCTCGCTCCGTACCATGGCCTGGACCAGAGCCGTACGCGTGAGATCGCCACCGCGAGGACACGGCGGTGCTGCGCCCAAGCCGGGCAGACCTCCACCGTGTCCTCCGGGCGAACCGCACAATGGTGAAACCCAGGCGTTTCCTCCCGCCTTATGCGAAACAGGAACCTCCCAAAATATTCGTGTCTTGTGAGGGCCTGTCAGTCGAAAGGTGAGGACGCCGTGGCGCATATAAAACCACTCCTCACAGGGGTCTTATCGCAGCAATTGTGGCGTGCCATAACCTGTAGTCGAAGCTCAGGCCGCTGTGCCATGATTTCTCGCGGCAGCGGAGTTACACCCCGGCATTTTGCCTCCTAGCGACACTCCCACACGTGCACGAGGAGGCAAAATCGCCGACGCCTCACAGGAGACCGTGCGGAATGTTAAACATTTGAAGCATTGCTAAATGGGGTCGTTAATAATTTCAACTTCACTATATGACATTCTCACGAAAGGGTGACGCAAAAGGCATCATATTGTTCACCTGTTTGCTGATGAATAAAGTGAACAGAACAAAAATTCCATCGTGGCCTTCTCCTGTTGGTGCTTCCAAAACTTAGCAAATCTTTAATTTATTTTCTTCAGAACCAAATCCCATCCAAAGTTCCGGCTCATTCCATCCAAACTTCCGGCTCAACCCATCCGAAGTACCGGCTCAACAGTGCAAAGTTCCGTCACATCGTTCCACCACCTTCCGGCTGATCCGGATATCAACGGGCTCCGCGCCGGGTACTTATTTTACCCGCGTGGCCGCGTCGAGCTGGCTTCCACAGGTCTGGCGAGACCATCCGGCGACCATCACCTTCCTGGCGTCTGCAGCGTGGCACACCCGCTGCGGTCATCGTCACACCAGGCTGAGCCAGGAGAGTACCGTGTAGCATCCGTTAATATGCAGCTCCGTATCCGTATCCGGTAAAATGCGTACTCGGTAATTTGTAGATTACCTAGTTCCTACGCCTATCCTAGGCGTAGGAACTAGGTAATCTGCAATTATTAAGGTATTCCGCATTCTAATGGTAACAAAAATACCAATTTCGCTGTTGATCGTTACAAATAAGTACCTATGAAATTCAAAATCTTCATTTAAATCTAGACTATAGTTAAAACAACAGATTAAACTCACAAAGAGTTACCCATAGTTTCTAAAAGCCTAATATAATTCATTGAAAAAAATCACAACACGTGAATCTCGGATCAAAAATTATTCGCTAATAAAAACAACAACGATCATCAATAAATGTAAATTAATTTAGTGCACCTAGCTACTTTTGCTTTTCGTATATTTATAATTTGTTAAAAGTAAAATGTTGACTATTCCATTTAAAGGTTTTCTGAAAGACATCGCAGTGGCTATTAGCATCGTAGCCGTCCAATGCACAATGTTAAACTGTAGGTATATCTTGTATATTTTGCAGCACTGCACCACATCACTAAAACAATCAACAAAACTCAAATCAATGCTGTTTGATGCACTGTATCAAACTATGGTAATCAACATGATTCCAAGCGTATCGAGGAATACAACCAACATGTAAATTACGGCTAAAATCATGGAACCCTCGAAATCGTGAAACACTAGCCTATTGAGGGTGTATATAGGTACATACCTACAAGTAAATCTGAGCTGAATGTCATGAAGGATACAAGAATGGAGTGCAAATACGAAGATAGTGATAATCTGGCCGTAAAAAAAATTATAGTATTTTTATAGAATCAATATTATTATTACACAATCAACGCAGTGTTTCATTAAATAAGCTTACCTATACCTATATATTCTCGACACATGAATCCACTGCTAGATAATGCCGGCCTTAATTTCACCACAGTCCGCTGCCTACTTCAGATCATTAGTATTCACCAATCACAGTAGAAATACTACAATCCAATGCCAGCGGGCTGCAGCAGAACGCGGGCGGGCGCGGCGCGTCTAATGATGCACAGATTATGTTCACGTCATCGGACAAAATGTATCCGCACATGAGCGCTCCATTACTTCCTCCTCCGTGCCAAACACAGACACCAGTTAGTTAAGCTGTAGGCTATAAGAGCCGGTAACTCACGTACGACTTGAGGGAATGCGGACTGACTCCACGTAATCGCACTGTCTCTTCAACAGTTTAGGTGGAGTACCTACGTACATTGCGCTGTTAGGTGCATTGAAGGACTCATAATGATAAAATAAATCAATCTATCTGCCCAGCCTTTTCTCAAATATGTTGGGGTCAGCTTTCAGTCTAAAGGGCGCAGATGATTACCAGTATTTTACATAGAGAGACAGCCAATCTGACCTTCACAACCCAGTTATTGGGTAAAAAGATACCCCTTGGCATTGTTAGACTTTTGGGATTCTGACTACCCGTAGCGACTGTCAAAGATCTACGAACGACAGCCGGGACCATCGCAATGGCTTAACGTGCTTACCGAGGCACGAAGAGGTCTCGATACGTAATGGATGGTCACCCATCGGCGCTACGACCGCGACAAGCGTAGCTTACGCTTTGATCGACCCGCCCGCCTGTTAACACTTAGCAACGATGGCCGGTTCCTTAATTAGAACTCATGGTATTAAGTTTAACAATATCAATGACAAACAGGAATGTTACAAAAAATCACTTGCGATATATGCCAAGAAATGAAAGAAAATTTTAAACGCATATACAAGGTGTCCAGTAAATAGCACGACATACTGCAGGGGGTGATAGCTTGGGTCAATACCTACCAAAACAACACAATATAATTATGTTCAGCAAAATCTTACGGACTTAAAGTTTTACAAAAAATTCGTTGTTGAATCGTAAATTGGGGTTTCAAAGACTTTTATGTATAGCCTAGGCGATTTACATTTTGCTTTAGGCATTTCACAGTATGCAAACGGACGGCACCAAATATATAATGACGAATTTTGCAATATGCCTGCGACATATGCATCAGCATATAATATAACACATTCCGTTTTTTTCAGGTCATTTAAAAGATGGCATGTTTATACCACACGAGCTATAAAATAGTTTACAATACTCGTGACTTTAATAAGCAATTCTATTATTGCACGGCGCCGGCGTTTAGCACAATCACTACGCTCGGGCACTAATTTCACGCCGTGCAATAATGGACTACTTAAGTCACATGTATCGTAATGTACCTACTATATTTGTATTATGAAATGTTTGATTCTTAGTCATTGTTATTTTTTTGTCCAGGCTTATTATATTTTATTTCATAATTATGACTTTGCAAGCCGATTACTTAATTACAAAAATTTGTACGCCCTCTGGTAAAAAATAGCGCTTTCTTTATTATCTTTATATCTACGTTTGTATCTATATTTAAAAAATGAATCAATGACTTATGAGTAATGGCTAGTAATGGGTTAATGCTGTTTTGACGACGGATAGAGAAGTATTTATTTATTCATGCTTTAATGAAACCGTTTATTTCGACAACGAGGGGTCATAGGCATAAAAATTACAAAAATAAGAATAATGAAATACACTGAAACATACAATACAAACATACTACAGATCTCGATTGGTCAATATGTGAACCAGACAGCAATAGTTCAGGTACTGGCAATCGAACCTCTGCGCGAAAACAGTCTAATTGCGACCCGGTGAACATCCCTGATGCGCTGCAGAATCGGGGCAGCCGCATCAGCACCCTGAATGCATTATTATATTACACACGATGTTGTTTTTACTTCTGGGTTACAACGAGCGAACCTGCGGGCCATCATGTTCGCCCTTACAGACACTGCCTTGCGTTCTCGCTCTAGGTCTGCAACGTCTTTCAGATCAGAGGACATCATATGTCCAAGATATTTAAAATGTTCTACCCTCTTCAGTGGTGTTCCACATAATTTTATGGCAGGTATCGTTGCCAGACATTTTCCCCTAGCCTGAAAGACCATGCATTTACTTTTTTCATTATAATAATATGTCAAGTCATGGTATAGCCGTAATTATAGCTTCAATCTCCTGGCAAAGCGGCCCAACATCGTTCGCCAACCGTGATTTTACAGTGAAGTGATCCTTAAACATTTCAGCTATACAGTTTAACTGATATGTTCTATGTTAGAGGGTATGGTTTCCGCACTTAGTCCTACATGTGGACCATTGTACGTGGGCCATGGCGGCCGTAGGTGGTTTTTATTCCAACCAGCCCACCTCCCTCCAGAAGCCGATCAAAGCTTCTGGTCTGTTGAGAACCTCTGTGTAAGATCCGAGTGTCCCGAGGGTTTCTGTTCTAATCTGGGTAACGCCTGTGCACTCAAAGAGCACGTGCGCAACGGTCTCGTCCGACTCCATGCAAGCTCTGCACAGAGGGCTGTCCGTTATACCTATTGTGTAGAAGTGTTTATTTAGCGAGCAGTGTCCTGTGATGGTCCCCGTCATCAGGCGCAGACCATTTCTATTCAGACGTAATAAACGTCTGGTTAGCCTGCCATCTAAGCCTGGTGTCGAGGTCCACCACCTCTCGGCTTGTGTATGGGTGGACTCCTGCAGCCACCTGCGTATCTGGTTGAAGGGGATGGGTATGATGGGTTCAGGCCCGCATGCCGACGTGCTGGATGCTCTCCTGGCTAATTCGTCAGCTGCGTCATTGCCAAGCGATCCACTGTGTCCTTTTATCCATTGCAGTGTCACTGTGTTGCGGTTTAATACCGTTACTCGTTCTAGAGCCTTGTGACATTCTAGTACTATACTTGAGGTAATATATTTTTTCCTCAATGATTGGAGGACTGAGGTGCTGTCGGAGAGTATACGTATATGTGTGTCCGTAACTTTCCTGGTTTCTATGGCGTACACCGCTTGTATAATGCCCACACACTCCGCCTGATAGACGGTGTTGAACATTCCCAGCGGGTTTGATATGTTTATGTTGAGGTCGTGTGAAAAGACTCCAACTCCGGTCCCAGATCCGGTCTTCGAGCCGTCGGTGTATACTCTCATCTCGTTCGGGCGTGAGTAGTCACACCGTTCTTCCGAGAGAACGATGTTGTAGTGCTTTTGGAAGTAGTGTTGCTTCGGGGTTTTGTCGCAGGGTGATGCTAACATTGGCTGTCGTTTGACTGCATCCTCCTTTATGCGTGTGTGCCTGACCCTAGAATCTTTGCTTAGGGTTCCCGATATATGAAGCCTAAAGGCAGCCAGGGTCGCCTCCTCCCGCACGATGAGGTGTAGGGGAGGCAGCCCAAGCATTGCCTGTAGGGCAGCAGTGGGTGTGGGTGTTTAACTGATATGTTTAAGGATCACTTCACTGTAAATCGCCAAAGGGATTATCGACCATGGGAGCTATAATTACGGCTAAACATGTTGAGGAAGCTATAAAAACTATGTCGCGTGGGAAGTTTCCTGGCCGTGATGGCATCAGCATCGAACATTTCAAACACGCAGGCACTAGACGCGCCTCGCGCGCCCGCGTTCTGTTGCAGCCCGCTAGCATTGGATAGTAGTATTTCTACTGTGATTGGTGAATACTAATGATCTGAAGCAGGCAGCGGACTGTGGTGCAATTAAGGTCGGCATTATCTAGTAGTGGATTCATGTTTCGAGTAGGTATAGGTAAGCTTATTTAATGAAAAGCTGCGTTGATTGTGTAAATATAATATTGATTCTTTAAATACATTTTTATTTTGATTACGGCCAGTTTATCACTATCTTCGTATTACTCGTAGCACTCCATTCTTGTATCCTTCAAGACATTCTGCTCAGGTTTACTTGTAGGTATGTATCTATATACACCCTCAATAGGCTAGTGTTTCACGATTTCGAGGAAACCATGATTTTAGCCGTAATTTACATGTTAGTTGTATTCCTCGATGCGCTTGGAATCATGTTGATTACCATAGTTTGATACAGTGCATCAAACAGCATTGATTTGAGTTGTGTTGATTGTTTTGCAGTGATGTGGTGCAGTGCTGAAAATTTTACAAGATATACCTACAGTTATACATTGTGCATTGGGCGGCAACATTGCTTATAGCAACTGCGATGTCAGACAATCTTTAAATTACGTTATTTTCTGTAAATTATAAAAATACGAAAAGCAAAAGTAGCTGGGTACAGTAAATTAATTTACATTTATTGATCGATCGTTGTTATTTTTGATCCGAGATTCGCGTGTTGTGGTATTTTTCAGTGAATAAGTTTAGGCAAAAGCTTATCGCAGACTCCTGTGCACTGCCTCGCGCTCCTGATGACTTGGCGGCGTGTGTCCAGTTTTCTTGAACCTGCTACACTTCACTACACATGTATTCCATAGAGCGCTGTGTTAACATTGTTCATATCTTGCGGGTGTGGTAAACACGAATACACCGTAGGACCTTTTTTAGTTTAGAAAATGTTAATAGTTCGCTGTGCACGTTGGTTTCGAGTTAAGAACAGTTAGTTACGCGAATAACCACACACGGAAGCACGGCGCTACTGTGTTCATGCGTAGACCAGTCGGATTGCTCAGCGAATGAACGTTGATAATGCCGATCGCTTAATCAAATCAAGCCCTTATTTATTACACATAAAAGCTTAAATACTCGAAGTAGGGTGAAAATAAACTATTTTAAAAATCCCTAAGATATTATGCAGTAGGTAAAACCCACCATAAAGAGAACGGTACGTAATACCGTTAAGTTCATCAACTTATCTGTAGGCACGTAAACACTGAATGAACACTAAGAATGACTTTAAGCCCAGAGTTATTTTAACTGCACAGACTCGCGGGTTATCACATTGTAAGACCGACATAATTATTGACTTAGACAATCAGTCAATCGATCAATATTTTGTCAATTCACTCAGATCGTGATCCAGATCTCCCATTACATGTTTCAACCTCAGTTTAAATTTTCATCTGATCGGAGTGATAATGTCTTCTGAATCAGGTATTACTAAATCATGCATTATTATGCTCCTTCCGACACTTAGTTGAACCCGATTACAATTTTTCACGACCAATCTGCATATCAATAACTCGGGAGAATGTTAGCGCTCTATTACTACTTTTAAAGACAAGTTCTGCAATATTGCATGAATATATATATATATATGTCGCATCATGCGTGGCCGAGATGCGAAACATCGGGTCTTCTTCACGATCCGACATATTTTTGTGTGGGCACTGTAGTGGGTACTCGAACGAAAAGATAATTCGAATTAAAATAACTTTAATACACTGGCTAACGAAAGAAGCACGTGCAACGGAAACAGACACGTGCTTTGGTACTGAGCGTTTGCCAAGACTGTCCAAGCTCGACTGCTTACTGTTGACTGTCGCAACACTCGGTCTCTCCGCTAGTCATCGCTGCATCCCCTCCACCGATGATTGTGTCCAAGCGGTAGGGCTCGTTTGCGTTTCCGATCATATGATCATTCGTTTATGAATCAAATTGTTAGATGGCGCTGTTCACTGTACTGTGGCGCCATCCATCCAAGACATATATGCATATACTCGTATATTGCATCATGCATTTTTTGTTGTGTCTCTGACCTGAGTTTTGGATGAATCTGCGCTCGATTTTTTATGAGCAGGCTGCATATCACGGACAAATATAGCCTCACTATTAGCGTCCTGAATAATAATTTTACACATGTCTTCAGAAGTATATTTTTCACTGAATCTTGCATTGTAGCTAATATAATGTATTTTTAATTGTTTAATTCAGTTTTTGATTCAACCTTTTAACTATAATTGTACGAATTGAATGACGCATAAAATGACTGTGAGTCATTTATAGTTACTTAGAGTCCACTACTTTTAGAAGCAGATTCACCAGAAAATCAATCTCATCAATCTATCTTGCTCCATTTTAGAATAATTGTATATTTATGTTTCTTTAAAAATAGTCGTTTTCATTTATCAATATAATCTGTTCCTTTTACAGCATTTAAATAAAAGCAATCAGGAAAAATATAGCATTTTGCATCCAAAGATCATCGTGATACTCCCAATCTTCGATGCTACCTCCACACGAAAACACATAACTTTATCGTTTAAACCACTTCCACAGTAAAAGAAACCTGTATCAGCCATTTCCATAACCTATCTTCGTTTTGAATCTTTAGAAGCTATAGAAATGAAAAAGATTTTTTTATCCAAGCATCTAATTTTAATAATTTAATATTACTTAACACACATAAAAATACTGGCACTTTCATATTTCACATCATCAACATCCATTACGCTAGTTCGAGTTAGAAGCGGGCCAGGTCATGGCGGCGCACGCTGGATCGAAAATCGGCTGTAGAAGACATAGGATCTCGATTTCTTAAATGTTATTTTTTTTGCTGGAAATGACTTCTGCTGATCATTACTGTTCTATAAAATGTCATATGAAGTAAATGTGTGCACAAATGGAAGAGTTATAATTTTTATAAGAAAAAAATGTATGGAGCTAGTATGAAAAATCGAATTATCTCCTAAACGGCATGTTTAACCGTAATATCCTTGGAGGTGGTCATAGTTCTAATTATTTATGATTTTTTGGTTGCCGATTTGACGAAAAATGTAATGCCGTTTTTTAAAAAAAAATCGTCAAAATATTTTTATTTATTTTTACATGTAAAACGATCCCTTTTAGTGTCCAAGTTAAAAAGTTCGATATGTTATTAACCCAAATATTAAGAACACACAAAACAAGAAAAATTAAATAAAAAAAAATTGCTGTTTTTTGACACATTTTTATTAATTTAAATAAAAAAAGATTATCAAACTCTTATTTAAGTAACATATAAAGTTATATTATATGCAAAATAATTTAATTTAAGGAATTAATACTAAGCATTTGTAAAATAAAGTAAAATAAATTAAAAAAAAGACAAAATATCATTAAATATTACAAAAAAAAAACCCAAACAGACTCAAATACAAATTTACAAATAAGTACATATATAATTTTTTTACAAATTTTCCTTATCACTCTCGTTGTCAGACTCCAATTCTGAGTCAGCATCCAGATTGGATATATCCAAAAACTCGAACTCAGTTTCCTGAAATTGAATTAAGTCGAGAGTTTCAGCAAAAAAGCTCTGCTTTTTCTTGGCATCTAACTTAGGCCTTTATGCACTTAGCAAAGGATCCGAAGAAACAACAAGCATATTTAAAATGTCTTGATTGGAATCCTGCCTCCTTCTTTTCCGCGAATGATGTTCTCGAAACCTCCTAAAATCTTTGTTTCGAGACTCTGAGGCTTCTTCCGAGAGAGTCCCAATCGGCACAATATTATTTTCCTCAATTATGTCAGCCCCATGGATTAATAATTTATGAACGGTTGACGACATGTAGTACCAGTCGTATAATAATACGTACTTTTCTGCTGTTTTGCGGGCATAATCCCTAAATTTTATTATATAGACCTGCTCTCCAGATGTAATTGCTTGTAAAATTACACCAAATCTTTTGATGAGGTCTTCATCCAAACCGGTTATAGCTGCTGTTTTATTAGGAAACTCAAAGAATTTTCTTGCAGTATTCCCGTCATTGGTGGTTCCCGAGCCTTGTTTTACTATATCAATCAACAGATTGAGCTCATCTTTGAATTTATTTTGAATTATTTTCTTCCTTGTCTGTAGCATTTCTTTGTGCTCATCACTTCTCGCTGCCCACCGTTTGAAGTCGAGCCTGTATGCAATGTGTAACAGACATTCCATACAATTTATACGGGCGTGTAGGGATGACAAGCCAAATTCATACAGGTCAGAACACACAATTTTTGATGTTACAGCATCTAAGCGGTTCATTTCTGTAGGCTTTGCTAAGCACAGGTAGCACGATGCATTTGATCTAGCTTCAGAAAGGTAAGTGCAAACTTTAGCGTCGATCATCGTCATCATTAGTTCATGAGTCACCCTATTATTATTATTGCACTCTGTGGGGATAAGGGCCTCAATTTCTTCATCCATTTGTTTTTTCAGCTCAAGGACAACTGCTTTACATTGAGGTTTGCCCGGGACCCTTGCCCGAGGCGGACGTGTTTTCAACATATGGCGCGATTTGTTTGCCTGTGCATCTGTGTCGAAATTAAAATAATTTAAAACCGTGCAAAAGTGGTATACGTGCGTTCCTGATTCCCAGCCTGCGGTTGAGGAGACTACCTCGAGCTAGCTAACCTGGTGAGATCGTTCCTTATATTTGAGGCATTTGCCTTCGAAGCTGTATATGTAAACTCTTAGGTACGCGCTGCCCCTGAACAGTTCTGTAACTGAAATCGCGCTACTTCTACGCCTTCACCATAACTCTTGTTATTTTAGAAATTAAGTATTATAGCTCTACAAACCCCATGTCAATGAATCGGAAATTAAAATTAAAGCATTATTTTAAAATGTTTTAAAAAGTATTTTGTAGCAAGACGCTTACAAAAATTTGCTTCAGGTAGCGTTACCCGACACCAAAAAAAAAAGGTTTGTCACAAATGGTCGGTCCCAGTGCTAAGTGTTAAGTGCTGCAAAAACATTTAGTGATCGAATGAGTTTTTTTTTGTTCCGTCTTGGTAGAAAGTGAATGTCCGCTCGCAATGTGTTGTGTTGGGTTCGATTCCCAACATGCTGTCCGGATTGAAGCGTAGACTTCTTCAGCTTTTATTTGAGTGAGGCAGGTAGCCATAATATATGGAAATCATAACTTGCAAGCAATGATAAAGTAATAGGCATAATGATAAGAAGATAAAAAGAGTATAATGAATTCCGGAAATTATCGAAGAGCGGATAAGTAATCTTTAATAGGTAGCACAGCAATTAGTTGACATATGACAGGCATGCGTTGAATTGCAGACAAAATTGCCAAAATGATTTAATGAAACTGCAATCTCTTTTTCTACTGTCTGCTACCATCACTGGCTCAGCGTAAACAATGCCACAATTCAAAAATGAATACCTTGTAACACAAGTAATAATATGTTATTTACCACCAACACCTAAGATATTGGAGTATGGATGTTTGTTACTCTTTCACGCAAGAGCTGCTGAGCGGATTTGGATGAGGTTTGGCACACGGATGGTTTATGAACTGGATTGACGCATGGAGTGCTTTTTGTCCCGATGCTGCGACGGGATCGGGATTTGTGCGGGTGAAACCGCGGGTAGCAGCTGGTAAGGTATCATTTTTTAAAACTATGAAATCTTACGCATATTAGTAAGTTACTAAAAACGGTGCGTTACATGTGCGTTTTTTTAACTATTGTTTCAACAGTTTCGTTAGCCATAGCGATGATGTGTTATGATAATGAATGACTAGGCGCGAATTAAGGAACAGCTGATGCGAAGACAACAGGGAAGCACGTCGCCGAGTTATCAGATGTTATAGTGATGTGAAGGAACTGCGTAAACAGGTGGATTATCTAACCGTTATATTCTAGCGTTATAAGAATAGAAGTGATTTTAGAAAAAATATAAGGCAATTAATAAGAATGATTGCCACTTAAAGACTTGAAGACAAACGAAAACACTTACTTGAATATTGTTAATTAAACATATGAAATAAGACTAAGTAAACGAATAAATAAGGAATAACTTATATTTATAAGGAACAACGAATAAATGTCTAAACTATCCACTGGATAAACGATGGTCTGCAGTTTTCGTCCTTCTTTGCCCGCGAAGACGAGTCGAACATTCGACGGGTCCGAAGCCCGACGCCGGTCGACGTCTGGATGACTTCGTCCTCTGGGCGTGTGCAGTGCTACGCGAAGTTTCTTCAACAAGGTATTGATGATTCCTGCTGGAACTGTCCTCACTGAAGAGCCTCGAGTTCATTTTTTTTTTTTTTTTTTTTGCTTTTTTGAGACCGTTTCGTTTGAAATTAACACGACGAGATCCTTGAAGGACCAATGTTAGCGCGGGGAGCATCTAAAGAGTGGACTCCTGTATTTTAGGCAAGGGTTTAATGCCGTGCTTATAACAATAATAAAACCGTTCCTGACAAACAGCTAATAATGAAACTAAAGTAAGAGGAGTATCGTCCGCCGCGATGAAGACAGAGGAAGTAAGTGTCGTAACCGCGCCGCGCCTCAGCCTGCCGATGACGTGCTAAACACTCTGCCTGCGCGTGCAGACCATGCGCAATGTGTTGAGTTGGGTTCGATTCCCAACAGTGCCCATTCTACTTTTGGATACTTCGAATAACAGCTGATCAAGACTTGAACGAGAGCTCAAGACATACAAAATTTCGACAAGAGCGCTTCAATTATTGGATGGACACGGTGGAAGATCAAGAACGAGATATACAAAAACCGGAAACGGTTACTAGCGAGACCACAGACGAAGACATTGAAGAGTTTGAAAACAGCAACATTTAGCACAGAAGAGCAGTGACATAGTAAACAGCCGAGAAACCAGTTGAACTCTGCTAGAAGATTCACCGATGAAGCTCGACCTGAATCAACCCGGCTGCGACGTCGTTAAAAGATGCCCTCCCACAGACAAATATCACCCGCCTCTCCACTATTCCAATGCTAATTTTAGGGTGCACTACTCGATTGGCTCTCACTCTCCTTCCTATCCTAAGGGCACGTCCACCACCCTACCATTAAAGCGCCCCCCGGTCTATTCCTTGATATGCAATGGTCTTTGTAGCACCATGAAGCATGAGGCTTCAAGGGCTAGTGCAAATCTTGGGGTTCATTCGATTAATCGAGTCTGGTCAAACCACGCTGGGGTCGGTGCATTTCATTCATTCATTCATTCATTCATTCAAGGACAACTGCTTTACATTCCTTTACAAAAGTAAACTGAACTGGACGACAATACAAATTTGAGCATGGTTTTGGGTTCGTCCATAAGATGTTGTCTCCATCTGTCAGTTTAAGTGGCACCAAGGAGGTCATGAAAATGCTCGAGTCATCTTCCTCACCCTCCATTTTCTGCTTGTATCGGCTTTGGTTAGAAGCACCATCAAATCCCTACTTGGATATCAGCTTCAACTGCTTGTTATGCTCTTCCTTAGAAAGGCTTTGAAGGATTCTTGTAACTGTGATATCAAGTAAAGCTAGAAGTGTAATCCTAGCCGATGAATCAGTAACTGTCACTGATTGCTTCGGAGGGTAGCAATCAAGCTTAGTTTGTTGCACTTTATAGTAAGATGGATAAATATCCTTAGCACCTTCCCGAATGGCAGCCTGTCGCAACGTAATATATTGCCACTTTGAGAGTTTTACCGAAAGAAGCAATCCAAGCGCCTTTTCTGATGTAAATATGATTGTTTTCGCTGGTTTCTTAAGCGTTTCATTTAATTAAGCGGCTGCTTCAGGATTTTTCATCATGTATTCGAAGACAGAGGCGATATCTCCATGCCCTTCTTCTTTTAAACGTGCTGCAGTTGCATATGCCAATTCACTAGAATCTTCGCCTGTGTGTTCATCAGATCTTCTCTTTTTTTGTTTACTTCCCAGATCTTCGAATGGTTTACGGGATCTTTTCGTCATTGTTCCAATGGACGTTGATGTCGACGGTTCTGGAGAGACTGAGTGCGCTCTTGGTATCTCATCAACACTTGGTTCTTGATTAACTAAAGTTTGCACAAAACTCGGCCAATCAATATTTGCTCCCAACCAATTCTCGTACTTTCTCCTGAAATTATTAAGGAATCGGTTGGATTTCTGCCACCTTTGTAAAGCGGCTCGCGTAAATCTCCGACAAAATTCTTTGAGAACAACACGATCTTCGTCAGACAGGCAATCGCCTATGCGGGATACAGCTGCACTGAACAATACTTCATGATCAAATGAAGTACTCTCACTTCGTAGAAGAACAAACAAGTCTAAATTCGTGATTAACCTTTCCATTCTAAGATTTTATAATCGCAGATTTAGTGTTAGCAGTTACACAGTTGTGAACAAACTAAATAATTTTTTTTTTTTTTTTTTTATAAATGGCATCTCGCAGATCAACCTATGAGGTTGTCGTCTGCTCAGACGGACTTGCCTGTGATTGCCCTAATAAATTAAGGCCTCCAGCCAGGACTTCAACTTAAATACTAACTAAAAACTAAGCGACTACACGCTAAGGGCAGCCCCTGTGGGGTACGAACCTCGGCTTAGGGCGTCGCTGGAAGAGGGCAGCAAATGACTAGCTGGATCAGGAATGATATTATTTAGGGACGAATTTAAAGCTACAGGCTCAGCGGCGCGGGCTGGCTCGAGCAAGGGTCGGGAGGGGCGTAGATTTGGGCGTCGCGGCGGGCCTCGGCGGCGAGGACGGTAGGACGGCGATCGGGTTTTGGGCTTATAAAGCGTGCTGGTGGCCTTACTACTCTCCTGGAGGAGGGTAGTGGCGTCGTCGGGGGCGATTAAGGTATGCCTTGGTAGGCGAATACTACTAATACGGGAGGGAGTGTAGCGGGCGGCCGCTGAGATCAACGGGTTGGGGTGTTTTATGCCACAGTCAAAGAAACGCTTCGATAAGCGTTTCATGAACTGGTTTATGGTAGGCATTTTTAGGTCTACGTGGAGATCTATATTTCGGACATAGTAGGGGGCACCCGTGACCTTTCTAAGGAAACGGTTTTGGAGGGTCTGCATCTTATGGAGATGACGTGGGTGAGCGTGCTCGAATACAACGCAGGCATAGGTCATGATGGGACGGATGACTGCGGTCTAAATTATAAAACAAAACTTTAGCCCTTTTATTGCAAAACGCCAATAATTAGGTAACTACCCTCATTAGTTATCTTCTCATTAGCTAATGAAAATTTATAATTGTCACTAACTATTCTTGGAACTCATAGCACTGCTAATTAAAAAATTAGCTTACGTATCAGGAAAAGTTGAATGTAATCCATAGTTGGCATTGTCGTGATATATTGAAAATCATTAAATCACCTATAAAGACTCATTAGAAGACCTAATCAGTGTAGTTACTTAATCACTTCTTTTCGGACTCATTAGAAGAGTAAACAATTGGTAATTTGGTTGTATGAAAAGTTTTAAAACTCATGATGTGTTGATAAATATCTAGCTCAAACATAGTTGTCTACGTGTGGGTGTACTATAAACCTCTGCCAACTCCTTCGGAAATATAGGAGTGATGTTATTTTATGTTACGTGTAGTTAAAAGTCCGTGTTCTTCAACATAAACACTAAAAGGAATCGTTTCATATGAAAAAACAAATGAAAATATTTTGACGATTTTTTAAAAAAAACGGCATGAAATTTTTCGTCAATTCCGCAACCAAAAAATTATAAATAATTAGCACTATGACCACCTCCAAGGATATTACGGTTAAACATGCCGTTTAGGAGATAATTCGATTTTTCATACTAGCTCCATACATTTTTTTCTTATCAAAATTATAACTCTTCCATTTGTGCACACATTTACTTCATATGACATTTTATAGAACAGTAATGATCAGCAGAAGTCATTTCCAGCAAAAAAAATTACATTTAAGAAATCGAGATCCTATGTCTTCTACAGCCGATTTTCGATCCACCATGCGGCGCCCTTAGATGTCGCGTGGCTTTTATGAATGATCAAAAAAGACCCGACCCGCGGCGCCGCCGCCGGCACCGCGCACGTGTGTTGCTTCAGTTGCCTCGCCCCGCGCCCGCCGCGCCGTCCGCCGCCGTGTTCACACGCGGCTTAACTAACGTGGAACGCATCGCGCTTCGTGAACAAACGCAACAATGCCGAAATATTCCAACTAGGAGTACCAGAACATGGTGGACTGCTACAATGAGGGTGGACTTATTTTGCTCACAGCACAAGGCCCCTTCCTAGGGATCCTAGAAACTCGACAGCGGCAACGGGACTACGGGGTCTATATGCCCCCAGCTGCAGACGGAGGCAGGCCTGATCTTACGCCGTTGGACTTCCGTTGTGTGGGGTAGGGATAGACCTGATTTATGGTAATGACGGCCAGACCATTTCTAGAGCGGAACAACAAAACGTTAATTGTGAACGCCTGTTTACGCAGTGATGGCTAGAGATAGAGACATTGTTAAAAGTGCAACGACACATTATTTAACGTGCAACTGCAGTGTGAATATGTACAGCAGTTTTGGTGTAAATAGTGTAAATAAAACTACGTCGTTATGAAGTATGTACATTTTAAATTGTTCGCGCTATGCACTTCTTACAGTTTACATCTGTACAAATAGGTAGGTACACAACCTATCAATCAGCTGACAGATACGACTCGACGCACAATTCGTAACCTAACAGAAGTCATTACCTTATGCGAATTCTCGTTGCGTCAGCTGTTTATTTTTCTATTATTATTATCTAAAAGATGTGTAACACTGTAGAATATGAATGTTTTAATCGAATCTAGGATCCTTTTCGTAAAAAAAAAATAAGAAAATGATTGAAACGTTTCGATGCTCGCTCGTAAAAGTCGTGACCCCACAGAGGTCATTAGCTGCTTACTCAGATTTAAGTACCTAGTTTACAGAAGGTACTGTTTTTGTAAAACTTCGAGGAGGGAATTCAAAATTGTACCTGCTTAGATTTCGGTCGTTTTGTATTTTAAATTCACATTTATTTTTATTGTAAGCGATAACTCTGTTATCATAATAAGACGAGATCGAGTTACAAAGTCTACCTACGTTGGTTTATTGTTAACATCATCACGCCTGCATTCCCCGTAGAGATAGGCAGAGGTGTATTGTCGATTGTTCATTTCACTTCACCAGTGATATGTTAAACTGAGAGAGACGGCACGCGGCTACAGACGGATGGGCATCGCGCCCGCGCCTCTACCCCGCCGCATCTTTTGTTCATAGAGCAGGCCGTAAAGGTTTTATGCAAAACATCTCAAGCAGTTTTAAATTATGATAATTAAGTAAAATAAAACAAACATAAAGATAAAAAAACTCTTTTTCGTTTCTACAGCTTCTGTTCGACCTATATAGAGGTCACTCTTTAAATATTTCGTGTATGAATAGATACACCTTAAATATTTCGTATCGCGGGCTGAAATAATTTTTAATCATTTCTAGAGTCTCGATACGTGTATGTATGAGTAAACAATGAAGTCTTGTATCTGGTGTTCTCAATTTATAAACATGTGGTGCTCCGAATTGTAATGGAGCAGGAATGATCTATAGAATTCCTATGAAATAAAACAAAAAACATTTTTCCCGTAGAAAAAAATACATTTATTCTAACATTTTGTTATGATATAAAGAGCTAAAAACTAATTTATTTATATTTTTTCAAGGCTGGCCTTGTCTTCTAAATTATAAACCATTAAAAATACTTTTACCATCAATCTTGTTTAAACATGTTACAGTTTTTAAAGCACATATATTCGAATGATACACACAGCTAATTTGTTGATGCCCCTATCACCTGTCGCGTAATCTAGTTCCTGGGCTGCAATAATTATATCCTGGTAAATGGAGTTCAAATAGTAAATTATTACTTAAATTATTGACAAGTCCTTCTCCCTTCATGTATACAAACAGTATGGAACCATTATCATAGAGCATGATGTTATATTGATAAACCACTCATAAAACATTGGTATCGCCTAACTGTTTTCAAATGATGAAACATTTCACTAAAACTTTTCTACCTTTTCGCTTCTTAAATGTCAGGATGTTTAGTTTTTTGTAATTCTTAATTACAAAATGCTCCTAAAATATGTTGCTCTTTAACATCTTGTAATAAATATGTAACAGGATTTGTGTTTTGCACTTTACTGATCTTAATAAATATCTCTGTGGACCAATTAGGAGTGTAGCCCTTTTCAAAACAACTTTTATGTTTGCTTATTCGTACAAAATGTCAAACAAACTCAAACTAAACTACACAAAACCGAACCCGGTCCGGAACAGGTCTTAAACTTACGACATATTGTTATATTGTTGTCATTCGATTTTGATTGAAATATCTCTGTAGTAGTTTCATTTTATTTCTATGATTCACTTGAACGGGGGTAAAAACTTTCTGTGTATATTATGGTATGATTATATCTATTAGTGTCCCGTCCCGTCCATCCATTTATAATTCCCTTGGAAACTAAATTCCTTAAAAAGCTTACTTTTTATCGTACATATTAACCGTTCTACAATTGAAGCCTTTTTCTTTGAATAAGAACAGTAGTGGTTGATAGAATTAATAAATAGCATTTTGTTTTTACTTTTAGTGTAATATTCTTTTCCTAGATATGTTTGCAAGTTTCTAGGGATACGTTTTTCTCTACTGAATAAAGTATTAAAAGCTTCAGATACAGTTTGTTTATTTTTAGGTTAAGTAGGAATAGCCCAAGCATGCTTAGAGAATCCACCAATGACGACTAAAATATATTTGCAGTTATTGGTAGATTTGGAGAAACTTTGCATATCCATTAAATCAGCTTACCAAAGATGATCGATATCTTTTAATATTCCATGTCTTCGAGGAAAATGTTTCTTGCACTTCTATGAGTTTCGTTTACAATTTCTCTGTTCACTTTGCTCATTCTTTCAACTCTCACTTCTGAGTTACAAAATAAGACTGAGTAACAATTTATATGATAAGCCCTGTTATTCTTGTATTACATCCGCTTCTTTTAGCACTTCAATAATTGATAAAATTTCGTTGTCAAGATAAGTATTACCTGCAGTTTTAGAAGCGATCAAAAGTTTAAGCTGGTCCACTAATTCATTAGGATCATCCCAATAAACAAGTTCAGTATTTTATTTAATTTTTTAAGATACGGTAACCAGCACCTCGTTTTTGGGTAGTTTTAACTTCATTAGGTTCTTGTAAGCATATATAAGACTCCGAAAATAATGGTTTGACCACTTGGGAATATTTTAGACCTTTATCACCTTTAATTTGACCCGCAGGGTCAGTCTCTTTTATGAGCATTATTTGTGAGGAGTTTTTTTTTGTAAACCTATTTATCTTTTAAATTGACCAAACATAAATCAGGCTTTTTGCGAAGCATTATTTCTTTTAGACCAGGTGTTATTTTATACTATTTATTAGCCACGCAAATGTTATACACTTTACCAGAGTTCTCATGAGTGGTATAAAAATTAACTATTGCATTTCCGATCATATGTTTGTTATTGTTACTACATACGCCAAATGGTATACTCATATCTTCATATATTTCAATGATATCTTACTTTTTCAATGACGCATTATTATCTTTTTCTGTCTCTTTATCGCCTTCATTTTCAGTTTTTTTTTTCTAATGAGCTTGACTCATTAGGTGATTCATCGTTGTACATATCATTATTACCAGATTTATCATGCAAAAATATATTTAAACCAATATTAGTATGTTTAATCTGGTCATCAAAAGTATCTTCATTTTTTATTTTAGAGTTTTGCTTGTTACCTACGATCGCATTAAGAGGGTCTGCGAGTGCCTAAAAAAAATACTTCAAATGAATGTCGGTGTTAAACTCATTCTCTTTCGTTTGTTTCACTTTTTCCTTTATAGCATCCGCAGACTTTACAAATTGATCTGTAATGTTGTGGTCCATTATACGACTTAATACTAAGAAGTATTTATGCACAAATGATGTATTTTTTTGCAGTCATAATTAATATAACCGTTAATCACAATAAATAAAGTTGTCAAATGATTATCTAAATCTGCCTTTGTTTAATTCACAATCCTTATTAATAGTAAAAAAATCAAGCATGCATCCACATTTTAGAACATAGAGCTTTGAACTTTGACCACTCTTTGTAAGAACTAACATGTTCAAGTTGTAATACGTTTCAAGTTAACTTCATCTTGCTTGAAAATTAACAAAAAGTTAACATTGTCACGTAATTACTTCATTGGTACTTTTGAATACGTTTGAGATAAATATAAACAGTCTATATTTCTGTGTCTGCCCATTGTAAAATAATTTCGTATGTTAATTTGCTTTTCACAAACCACATCATCCAAAATAATAACAGAATTCGGTAATGCATCGTTAGGATTTATAAAGTCTCGTTCACACTGGCGCGACGCCACAGCGTGTCGTGCGACGAGCGGTGTCTTTGTGTCACGCTGTGGCGTCGCTCCTGTGTGCGGGAGCCTTAACTTCGTCATCAAAATTAAACATAAAAAGCTTGACTTCTGGCACTCTTTCTAATCTGTTTAAGTTTTTTTTAATTCCCTGCCTAAGTAGAAGTGAGTGGGATGGAGGGTTGACGTACAGACCTTGTTCCTGTATAATTTTGTGAACTAAGCTTTTTACTGTTGTTGTCATCATTGCTATTGTTGTTGCTGGTCATGTTGTACGATTATGCATGCAATGATTTGGGTGATAATCAGGTAGAAAAACCTACGAGTATAACGTGACCCTAGTGATATATTGTGATTATCACCTGTTGTTGTTGCATTGTGAATAAATAAATAAATAAAAATATATTTTGGTTTAAAGCTAGTCTTGGAGTACAAGTAAACATTTTTAAACTTTTAACTGTTTTCGTGGATTAACAAACTAATCATGACGTTCGTTTTACCGCAATTCGAAGGGTCTTATATTATTCGGGAAAAGAGCACTATGCCTTGCATGTAACTTATTAGACTCAATCTCAATATTTTTAACTTCTTGTGAAACTGGTTGCTTGACCTACTTCATGTTTGTGTCTGACAGAAAAGAAATATGTTCTAGTATTTATATTGCATAACAGGAACGCTAAGTAATCCCCAAAAAACCCCTCCCGACCCTTGCTCGAGCCAGCCCGCGCCGCTGAGCCTGTAGCTTTAAATTCGTCCCTAAATCACCCAAATCCTGATCCAGCTAGTCCCTTGCTGCCCTCTTCCAGCGACGCCCTAAGCCGAGGTTCGTACCCCACAGGGGGTACGAGCGTTGTCGCTTAGTTTTTAAGTTAGTACATAAGTTTAAGTCCTGGCTGGAGGCCTTAATTTATTAGGGCAACCACAGGCAAGTCCGTCTAAGCAGACGACAACCTCATAGGTTGACCTGCGAGGTGCCATTCCAAAAAAAAAAAAACGCTAAGTAATTATAACGCCTCAATAATCAGACCATGTTTTCTTCAGCTTAATTTTCGTTGAATAAGTTCCCAAAATATTCAAATCATTTATTAAACTTAAGTTGTGCCAGAAAGCTTTTTATACAGTCAAAGACTATATTGAGGACAAAAAGCCTTGGGACTGACCTGCTCCAATTTTTGCATACTGTTTTTTTTTTTGTTTTGTACCTAACTTTTGTTTTATTTTATATACACTTTGACATTTCATGATTTATAATACACAATGACATGAATATTTACTTTGTATAATATTATTATTATTTTAATTTCGTGTGAGGACTTAGTGGGTAATATTTTTATATATTTTGTCTATCTCAGTTATTTCTTTATTTTTTTATATCTGGCAGTTTGAGTACTTAAAGCGGCCTACCCAAATGTCCTTTCTTTGGTATTGTTCGTCGAATCGTTAAGCTCCTTACGTTTTGAGTTTAGCTGCACGATTAATGACAAATGCGTGCACTGACTGGACAGGCCCACTCAAATCTGTATGGTTCTTTCCTCAAAAGACCATTTCAGACACCTACCTACATGGTCCTCATATGATCTGTAAAGTAAACAATGACATGAATACTTACCTAGGTATTATTTTATTGTTATTATTGTGAATGTTAAGACTATGTGGGTAATTTTTTTTTCTTTTGTTTTTATTTTTATTATCTCAGTTAGTTTGAATCGTAATCTTGGTCTGGCGGTTTGAGTAATTATGCGGCCTACCCAATGTCCTTTCTTTGGTATTGTTCGTCGAATCGTTGAGCTCCTTATGTTTTGAGTTGAGCTGTACGATTACTGACAAATGCGTGCACTGACTGGACAGGCCCACTCAATCTGTGTGGTTCTTACCTCAAAATACCATTTCAGACATCAATCCACATGGTCTTAACATGATCTGACCAAGATTATGTCTGGAATTTAAAAGAGACTGTGACCTCTGAGTTTGTTTCGGCTTTTCTTCTCAGAGTAGTCAGATAGGAAATGCCGACCTCATCTAGTTTAAAAAAAATGTTTGACGTGTAAAAGTGTTTGTACAAACCCACTTACAGAAATAAAAATCATTCCTCATTTATCATTATCATTTATAAAATGATCTATCTATTTGATTTACCAGTACATGCCTTTTATCGTATATCCTATTTAAAACTACTTTATTTACTTCTTGTGTGAACAACACATGCTTAATTGATTTTATCATTTTCATCTTGCGCTTTAATGTTAAGTTTTTAAATAAAACATCTTTATAATAAGATGATTTTAACGATCTTGTTACAGGCTTTAATACGCCTTTAACTTTGTTTATTTTTGTATTTAATTATTTAATACAATATAGCTTTGCTCTTAACCCTGTACATTCGGAAATTGGGTCACCTCCTAACTCATCCTTAAACCTAAACCAGATTTTTTTTCATTCACCTTAGGAATAAAGTAATGATTACATAACATAACATCACGCCTTGTTTCCCCGAAGGGTTGGGCAGAGGTGTACGTATACGAGTAGCACACCCACATTTCGCCAGTTATGTTTTTTTAAGTCCCATGTAATAGGGGGCGAGCCTATTGCTATTAATGATTATTAGTTTCAAAATTACTTGTATCCAATTCTGATAAAATTCTGGCTTTATAAAACTCCTCAGTAAGTATTGAATACAGCAAACTATCGGTGTCAGTGTAGCATAATTTAGCTTTGCAACCATATTTATTCTTAATGAAATTATAATGATATTTGAATAGATGGCACTTAGAGAATTCTAGCACAGCAAATCCAAGATATATCGGTCTGTCTAAAACAAGTTTCATGGGACTCAGTTGAATGACTACAGTTTTCATTAGACATAGAAATACTTTTTAAATTAGGTTTTGTGATCATTTAAATCATCACTCCATTTGGTTTTTAATTTGACTTCCCCTTGTTTACGATCATTTTACATAGTTTTGGCAAATATTGAGTTATTTAAAAGCTTTAAAAAAATTGTTTCGAATGTGGTTGAAGCTGCTTGTCGTAAGCTAGTATTAAAGTCTATATACTTTTTAAATATTGTTCTTATTTAAAATAAAGGATTCTAGGGTTTTTTTTAAACTAGACCCTTTTTAAGACATGCTTTTAAATGAATATAGCGAATAATATAGTTATATTTATCACACAAATTTGCAATTAATTTTGGTGTTTTTCCCCCAATAGGTATGAATTTCTCGAGAGCAAAAGGCAAGTCACTATGTAAATTATGTAAAATATTTGGATACGCAAAATCTACTTCAAAAATGTAACCGTACTCACCACCATTATCAGAAACATCAAACAAATTAAAAAATTTGATACCACTATTTTTCAGTCATTTAAACCCTGATATTTATTTATTGTCATAGCATATCCATAAAGATTATTACAGTCTAAATATATCAAATATGTCGATGGTTTAGAACTTTTGAAATGAGGTAAATAAATGTTATTGGCTTCAGCATATCTGTGAGAGCACACTGAGATAATCCTCCCTCCTTTTTCCAACATTGTATAAATGTCTTAATAATTAATCAATTCTAACTGAACACCTGTGTAAAGGAGCATAGCGTCCCAACTCAATCCAGGTGAAGTCACACAATACGCAGGATCGAGTTCGTAGTGCTGCAGACAATTTTTTATAAATTTTTCAAATATATCACAAAATAATAGTACATCACACTTTAAATGCAAGTCAGTATATTCACCAAGAGAACTAATATCAAAACATTTCCACACAGTTTGGGCATGTTGATTTTCGGTATCTGTTATATGTTTCATTTGTAAAGTGTTATTAAAACTATTCTTTGGTGGAAGTTGTGTTTCATTAAATGCTTCCCATGAACAAATGTACTCATACGAATCCAAGCCAATTAAAGCTTTTATCTGGGAAACGTGATGATAAATGAACGAAATCGTTCTCCATTAAACTTTTACTCAAATTGTCAAGACTTGAACTAAGAAATTTAAATGAATCTATAAATGTAATCTGTATAGGTTTACATACTGCCTCGGATTTGATTATTTTAGTTATGCTTTTATATAATTCTTTTGTTTTTGGTATAATTTTTATCTCACCATCATATTTCGATAAATCTGTAATAAATATATGATAATCATAACCAGATAAGTTTTGAACGATTACAAGTATAAATGAACACGCTCTATAAATTAAATTGCAATGTGAATGCGCCGGGCCTCTGTACTCGAATGTGATATGATCATGATCACAAACTTTATCATCAAATAATAAATGATTACAGATATGACATGTAGTTGCTTTGCTGGAATTATCGGTTTGTTTTCTCGTCATCGATCTCATGGGTTTTGTAGTCTATAAAATTTTATGAATTAATTAAGTTCTTAACTTACTAACTTCATTAATTAACCTCTTAACAAACACTTTTACACAGTCGGGTCCTCTATATGTTACGAATTTGTTCAAGCTACTATCATGTGAGCAACATACATAATATGCAAACCGACGACGGTTGATGTAGTTTATTTTTAATCGTACTTGTATCATTATGTTTTTCTTTATAATTCAATAGTATACTTTCAAAATCAGCATAAATCATCTTTTTTTTTTTTGTTTCGCTTATAATTATTGAATTGTAATGTATTGTTTTTATCAGGTAGTATGGTTAAAATTTAGGAACAACTATGAGAATGATACCTTTTTCACTGGTAAAAAAATGCAAAAATGATTCACGTACTCGTATTTGCATTTGACTATTATGACATGTCACTGTCTAACTTGTCGCCGCACTGAGTGTAAAAGGTTTTTTTATCAAGCAATAATGGCTTTTATTTTGTTTTTCAAAATGTAATAAGTTAATACGTGTATCTTTCTTACAATTCGTCACATAAAGAGGGCCAGTTACAGTACAACATTCATCTAATCCATAAATATTAATACTGAACTCACAATTATTATTTTGAAACAACTTGATATTTTTAGGTTGTAACAGAACTACTGGATCCTAACTACATAAAAGGATGAAAGTAGACTTGGAACCGATAGTTTAATGGATGAGATAGAAAATACAGATAGTACTATAAAACACTAAACACAGTTCACACGAACACGCACTGAAGTTTATATTGAAGGCTTGAAGATGAACAGCTGGAAAGTTCGGCCGGAGGAGGAGGATGGAGGATCTGCGTAGATTTGCTTCGTGGGCGTAATTGGTTCCGTAAAGGGAAGAAGAGGAGGAGATGGAGAAAAAGGGTCTTCAGGTGTCGAAGGGACACTTCAGAGTGCCAGTATCCTTCGACAAAGCTCGACGCAGAATCTCCAGGCAGATGGTTACTCTGCAGAGTGCAGACGTAGAATTCCCAGGCAGATGGTTTTTTGACGAAGCCCAGACGCCGAATCCCTTTCAGATGCTTCAGGCCTTTCTTATATAGGCAAAATATTCCTTTTCCAGAATTTATTGTAAACGAATTTTGAAGTTTCAATATTATGTTTTTTCCTCCATTCTGACATCTCATCTGCCAGTCATAAAATCAGCCTGTATGTTCGGCCAAGATGTATTAAAATCTCCACGATCGAGTCTGAGCGTGTCCTTATTTATTATTTTAGAAGTCGACATTCAGTCAACAATCCTAATTTTATAGAAAATACAATATTTCAGCTAAACCTATTCATGAAAATAATTCAGATTATATAAACCAAAAAGTAATCTTCATAGACTAAAAGAGAAAAAGAAAAACAATGACAGTTTGATAATTTGACTGAGGTGTCACAACAATGGAAAATGTAAGAAAAAATATGAATGATTTGTTAAAGATATTATGAAAGAAATCGTTTTAGAACGATTCGTAAAATGCTATCAAATAGAAGGATATGATACGGGACATGAATGGATGAATTATGACTAATGGTGTAAGTATAGCATATACTATAAGGTAAAGGTGGAAATGACATTCCTTGTATATTAAAGATTCAGCTAAAGTGTGGATAGGAGTTTGTTCTACAGACCTTATGTTTTGCTGGAAATAATGCTGCAGCAATACTCCATAAAAAACAGTATTCATCATTATTGTGTATATTCAAACAACTCTTTGCGTTTTTAATAACTTCTGGTATACTATATTTATTTCTAAATGACTTATACAGACAAATGACCATCCAGATTCATAATGCTCAAACTCAGTAAGTTTTCTTTTAAATATTTCTATTATATATGAGAATAAATTATTAAAGTCAGTACTGTTGTATGTAGTTTGATATTTCGTATTAAATGACGAGTTGCTGCTCACTTAATTGTGGTAGTTAAAATTAAGCAAACAGCTCGAAGTTAACTTTAATGCAGGTATGTTCCAATAATAATAACTCAATGATTTTCAAAACATCTTTTCGTTTATCACCCAAGAACACCTCTAGTATGAGGTACTCGTCTTCTATTGATGGGCTTAAACGTTAAGTCATGATTCCATTTTAAATGTAGGTACAATATCAATATTTTCAAAATTTGACTTTATTAAACAATTCGATTTATGAATATTCGTTCTTTTATGAAATCTCTATTTGTGTTCTGGGATCTCAATTTTGCATTTATCACAATTAATATACTTTGATCAACAATTTGGCTCATAAACATTCCTATCGTACTTATTTTCTGGAATATCAATTTCGCATTTATCAATATTAATATCATCATTTTCTGGAATATCAATTTAGCACTTAACAAAAATAATTTTCTGGAACAATAAATTGGCATTTATCAATACTAATATCTTCATTTTCTGGAATTTCAAATTGTCATCTATCATTATTAATATCATCATTTTCTGGAATATCAATTTGGCATTTATCAATATTAATATCATCTTTTTCTGGAATATCAATTTGGCATTTGTCATTATTAATATCAGAATGCTGATGAGCCATCACTCGGGTGTATAACAGCATTTTTTTTTCAGAATCAATTTTTGTTGTTGTACAGTCTAATTATTAAAATTAAAATACTATCTTAAAATAAACTCCATTAATTTAATATAAGTATAATGTTAACTATTGGTAAGACTATTGATAAAAATTTAATTATAAAAGTAGGGTCACATTTCAGGGTCTCTATTTCTTCACATTAATACACTTTGAGTTCTATATAGAACCTTTTTGGTTCGAATTGGTGTTCCTGGAATATAATATAAATAATGCCCTGGGTCCAAAGTTTGTCATCCAAGAACGTGGGCAACTTTTGTTCAGAAATAAAAAACTTGTAGGCATTATGATATTTATCTTGTACAAAAGATATTTTCTCCAATTGAATCATTTCTTTTGTTTTTCGATAAACGTAATCTGTTATATCACTTTCCGTTCTATCTTTATGCACTTTGGTAATAAACATTAGAACTTGCCAGTCTGCGGCTTTGAACTTACTGTCCGTATCGTTGGACATTCCCATTTTGCTAATATATCGATAGTTCGCCTTATGTTTTCGATGCTGTACAAATTTCCAGCCACACCTGTTGTTTGTGTTTCACCGTCTCCGCAAATGATCTCTTTTCAGTTTGCTTATCGGTGGTGTCACGATCTGCGACCCATTATCTCGATTAGTGGGCCCTGGCTGGCCTGGCTTTTACAACTTGCGGTTAATTTTGTGCAGACCTGCGCCTTTCGGCTCTGGTGTTTCTATAGGTGAACACGATATCGAATCAATATTTATATTATTATGATCCGTAACTGTCGCGTCTAGATGTGAAAGTGCCATGTGGCCACTATCCATATACGCACCACGATTTGTATTAATCCTCATTATCCCGATATTGATATTGATTAGGGGTTGACTGGTCCGATGTAGGAATCACATTTCCTATCACCAGCTTAAGTTTTTCTAGCTGATTTGACGTAACATACTTAGATTTAATGTCTTTCAGTTCTGTTTGGAGGACCAAAATATCCTTCAACAATTTCATGACATCTAGATAGTCAAAAGTCACCTGTGGAAGTTTTTTTAAATCACGGGCTACAAACACTGGCATAACTTCTGGGTCAGTTCCCTTGAAAAGAGCGATTATATCCTCAACGTTACGGTTTTCTTTCCCTTGCCTTTTACGCGAGATTTTTCGCTTACCTGTCTGCAGAGATTCAAAAAGTAACGATTTAGATCGGCTTATTTCATCACTCTTAAACGCCGACCCGCATATTCTGGTCAAACTGTTTTCATAAATTGTTGATATTTTGTTTTGCCCATATGCTGACAAATCGTCTATCACAATATTGCACGAAATTGCATTTCTTGCTTCACAATGCGTCGAAATATTACCATGGTCAAAAGTTCACACATCCTGCGTCGCTAGGTGCGCGTGCGCGACACCGCAATGATGTACACCAGAAAATACATAGTAAAAAAATACATTTAACACTTACGCTTATCACTTTCTGCGATCTCTTTCACACAACTTTCGAATGGACAGTGATTGCGTGGACATAAAATTTGGATGATGAAAGAAGAAAATGCAGAGCCGACACCCAAAAAAATATTTTGGGCAAAGAATGATGCTGAAGATGAAAGTAATGAAAGGTATTAATGACATACGTTTTGCAATTAGTACAATCATGTAACAAATTTACAACTGGATTACAAAAATTGTGTGAACTATATTAAATGGATTTAATGAGTAGGTTGTCACATGATTTTAATTATTTGATACTTGGAAATAGTCTTTTCGTTTGGCAACCAGTAACTTGCAATGTTCATTCATAGCCGAAATACTCAATACTCAAGCATCGAATCATTTGCATACCACATTATGAACTTAGGTGGGTATACAACATGACACCAATGTAAATACGGACAGTTAAATATCATCAAAACTACATTCATTTACGGACAAGCACGAACTGTACCCTAGATGTCGTCCGCGGCCCTCCATCCATATTCTCATAGTGACAGAGAGAACCCTATATACGGCAGCTAGGGGTCATAACACGCGTTGAGAATTTATTATTTTTATTTATTCTTCGACGTTCCACGTTTTCCTTGAACGTTCGTTGCTGGGGGCTAAATTTTAAATTGTATACGTATGGATTTGGAACGTACACTTATACGTAGAAGTTCTTGCCTTTAGATTTGCTGATGTTATACCATTTCTCTTCATTTTAATGATACGTTTAATTAATGTTACTTCTCATCAGTTGCAGTATGTCAAAGTCAAAGTCAAAACATTTTATTTCAAAATAGGCACAATAAAAAAGGCATGAACGTCAAAATTTACAAACAAATAGAATTGATTCTATTTGTCCCTGCCAAAAGGTTGTTTCAAATGCCTAAGACTGGGCAAGAAACCACCGTTTGTCTTTTAAATTTTTTTACAGTATTTTGAACCTATACATTAGTTATTAAATCGTATACGAAAACGATGCACCTAGAATAAAATTACTATACTTAGGTATAGTAATTTAATAACTTTAATTTAATTTTTACCTATTGTGTTAGCACAATAGGTAAAAATAATTAAATATAAAGCGATGTCAGTTAAATTAATAATGTGATCGATACATGGTTCTCACATAATTACACATTGTAAAACTATACGATTCTCCTAAAATTTTAACATTTAATAATTTAGTGTGTGAGTCAAAGTAATTCCAGAATGTAAAATCAATGTCATTATAAATATATATATATATAAATCTCATAAATCAATGTCATAAAAAATATAGTTTTTGGCGATAATTTTATACTTGTCCAGAAATATGGGAAGACTGTTATAAAAGGATTTCCAGTATTTTTGAGATAGCTGGAAGTACCGAGATTGGTCGACAATTATTTATACTGCCTCTGTCACAAAACAACTGCGGACGTGTTCAAAACCTACTTCAATACTGTTGGCCATAGGTTTAATGCGGGTGGACTGGATTGCGAAACATACTTTTTGGGGATCCCGCTGTACCAGCACTCGTGGACGTGATTTGAAACGCTGTGTTGATGAAAATCATTTAAAACCTATATCCTGCAGGTGACCTAAAAAAACTGCCTGATCTCTTAGATTTCTTCATAAATAAGGGTATAGATAACTTACACACTACTATCGAATTAAGTCTAGATGGTTCATCAGATCACACACCGGTGATCCTCAAGTTTAGCACTAGTGAGCTCACTCGGCAAATAACCGAGTCTCTGTCGAATAGCCGAACTGACTGGGAGGGATGGCTTTAAGACCTACCTCAATGAAAACTTTACTACTACTATACCACTGAAGAACCGAAATGATGTAGATAACGCCTGCAGATATCTCACTAACGCCATTCAAGTGGCTGCTTGGATAAACACTACCTCTTGGCCCAAAGGTTTCACCAACCATTCTCATCCACCAGTCATAATCTTTGAAAAGCGCCGACTTAGAAGAACATGGCATCAATCCCGTCATCCTAAACTCAATTCCGTCTCCATAAACTCAATCACAACAAGGCAGCAAAGAAGTTAAAGGTTATAATCCCTGGAGTCTACTAACTCAACGTTGACAACGAACTTACAAATGATGTCACCTACTAGGGTGGCGCGAACTCGCTCCGGAAGGCCACTAAAAACGTAGATAATCCTCAACGATCATTTCCTCCAATCAGATCACAAGCTTCCTGGGCAAGAACTGACCTGGAAAAGGATGAGGCATTTGCAATTCATCTGAGTTCTGTATTCACTCCCAACAAGAGCACTGCTGATGAGCTTGAAATTGACAAAGTACTCGAGCAAGATCTGCAGATGCGTATATGTGATAATGGGCGTAATACCAACAATACGTAAAGAAATAGCGAACGAAATTAGACAGCTGAACTCGAAAAAACTCCCCCCGCAACGTCTAAGAGGGGCGCGCGTGGAACACTACGCGCCGCCACCTCGGGTCCTGATGTGTGGGAGGCGGCGGACGTCCCCGAGTCCGTCGTCCCTTGACCCATTTTAGAGGGGCTGGAAGAGGGCGTTGTCCGCCCTCCGCCTGCGCCCGGTGCGCCTGCTGCGGATCGGGAGAGTGGAAGAGATCTCTCTTTCCCTTTCCGCAGCCTCCTGGGACGCGGTGGTTTCCTTCTGCGAGACAGTAATCTCGCAGAAGGAAACCACCGCGTCCCAGGACTCGACACTGCCGACCATCGAACTCACTACGGTCGGCAGCGACAGGTCACTGCCTACTTCTGAGATGAGGGCACGGCGCGGCTCCTCCCAAGCGGCACACACTGCCAGCGTAGGCCACGCCGTGTTTTCCCCGCCGGCGACGCAGTGGTGACACCGGGCGTCCGGCTCCCTGTTTATGCGACACAGATACTTTCCGAAGCACCCATGCCCCGAAAGTACCTGCGTCACCCGAAACGACAGGCGGCTCCCTGTGCCTGTGCCTCCTCCCGAGCCAGAGGTCGAGCATTGGCCGGACCGCCTCGATTGTGACGAGGCCGGCGGAAGGGCGCAGAAGCATGTGCCACCATTACACCACCAGGACCTCGCGAAGCTGCGACCGACGCTGCTCCATATGGCGCTGCATAGGCCGCTCGCCCCGCGCCTGGCTTCCTCGCGCCACCGATACAGTGACCCGAGCACTTTCGCCTCTAGGTCCCAGGGCGGGGATCCGGCCAGTGTACAAGCCGCCTCGTAGGAGATCGTGCCATACCCTCTTATGAATCTGACGGCCATTGCTTTCTGCGCCTTTCGCAGCACAGAGATGCTAGCGGCCGTCAGGTCAGCAGCCATCGATCGCATGATCCCCACGTAGAGCCGCCGACAAGCGGCGCTCGGGCCCCCAGATTGGGAAGCAGCGTTGACAGCGCCCCAGCCACGCCCAACAACTTGGGCGCCAGCCGCCGAAAGTGAGGTCCGATCGTCGATCGATCAGGAGCGACCCATCTCCCTTGTTTCTTCACTATGCCCTCTGCTAATAAGAGGGACACGTGGAAGAACATCATAAAGCACACTGCTCCCCCCGCCCGTAGGAATTCGCCACAGACAATACACTCTCCGAAAAAAACCCCAACTCCTTTTTCCCAAAGAGAATATTGTCCATTCCCAGGGTGCACCGGCCCGACAACTGCTCTTCCCCTCGAACGTATCTGTAAGGGATTAGCAGTTATCAGGCACATGAGGAGGTTTACTGCACGCACCCCGTACAAGGCACGCCTAACCTTACATCCAAACCCACTAGTTACTGAACTGTTAAACCCGACAGCGGTGGTAAAAAGGCTGAAGAAGAACCACCTTTTATTTGGGAGGCGCAGCACTGGCTGTTTCACCATAACGCCATTTTAACATGGAACGATGTCGCTTATTGTCCGGCGACCGACTGCAAATAGAATGAATTAAATAAATAAAATTATTTTAATCTTATGAAATAGTTGCCTAAGAGATTTGCGGCGACGTAGATTGTAAATTGCTCTGACAGATCTCTGCTTGCAAAATAAAGGTGGATTCAATGGCAGCAGCCCTACCCCACAGTAAAAGTAAAATACCATATGACATATGGCTTTGGAAGTAGCTAAGTTAGACGAAACGCGTGTTTTCTAGATCTGTTAACTGTCTTATCTTTCTAACAGCAAAAGCGGTATTTTACATTTTACGGTCAATAATATGGTACTAAACGAAAAAAAAAACAATTTTCACCACTGGAACTTCTGACCTTTTCACTAAGGCGAAATTAGAAACATTTGATTCTCATTTCAAAAATGAGAATCGCTATATTCAAAAATATGACACGTAGGTCATCACTTAAAAGGGCACATAAACCTAAAAATATTACATTTAAACTTTTACTTTTACACTTGAATTTTTTTGAATTAGGTATTTTCAAACTAAATGGTTGAAAGTGATTTCATATTCAACAGTGGGTATTGAAGCATATTTTAGCTGAACATGATTTATTCGACGATATTACGCACCCAGGGATAGCTTGAATGGCATTACGTTGACAGCTTATGAGGTCCTTTATTATATTTGATTTATGTAGTGAGCAAAGATACGGCAGCTCTACTCGCTTCACGGTTAGTGAACATTATTTGCTATTTAAATAGGGAAAAAATCGACAATAGTTTGACCTTAGGCTCCATAACTTACATGCGCCATAGATAAAGTTGCAAACGATGTATAAATCTCTCTAACTAAACCGGGCCTTTTTTATTTCTTTTCGAACAAAAAACGTCTCGCGGCGTCGACATTTTACAAGTTTTTTTTTTTGTGCAACGTTGAGCTCAGTATGGTCCCTTTGTAATATTTTTAGTTTAATTGATTTCCTAGCCTCTGGTTTCAAAAATCATAAAATCACAACACGTGCTCCTGTGCTCATGTTTAGTGAGCAGAAAATTTCCATACATAAAATTAATAAAACCAAACGCTAAAATACACTTGAGCATTCACAAAAACAAATCGAGTTTGGTGTTAGGCAATGTCATGCAAATTTCTGGAAGGCCGTGGAATCCAGTGTACAAAACAGCCATTGTTATAAAAATAATTGGGGTCACGTTGTCGTTAGTCCTCTCGAACCATTATTCTGTTTTGTCCAAAATATAATCCTGAAATCTGACAATTTGCTACGTTTAAATACCCAATTGTTCGTCAATTTAATAAGAGTATTAAGCTTTTGAGAGACTTCTAAGAGTACATTTACTGTTACTGTTGTAAAGTTATTACAGGGTATTGTTTAATTTGAGATACTGAAAGCTCCTGTTCGCATTGTATTACGCAGCTCTTGTCTATCATTGAAATAGGAGTTCCTAAACGTGACCAAATCAGGTGCTGAAAAGGCCAAATACATAACGTTATAAGTGATAAATCCAGGAATAATTGAAAGTAACCCACGTACCCTTTCTCATTTTATTGGCAGACGAGAATATAATGTACAATGGGTCATTTAAAAGTGTGGCTCTCTATGTTTCTGGAGGACAATATTTTATATTCTACCGTCTCACGGGTCCATTTTTACATAAGTATTAGCCTACCCTGAGTGTTATATGTGTGTTTTGTTCTGAATTTTGTTCGCTTCATTATAATACACATTTGTCCTAATTACATTTGTCCTCGCGAGAATTGAAACCAGCCTCGACATCCTGAAATGCTTTTATTTAAATCAATACGAAATATCGAAATGAGTACATATTGTTCTCTTACAACAATTTATTGGTCCCGCGGGTTTGGGCTCAACGAAGCGACGCCAACCAGATTATTATTTACCACTTTCGACCGCATTTTATTACTAACTCACAAAAAGGTCAAATAATAAAAAGAAGTGTTCGCTTTGTGGGTAAAACAATAGACCAAAATTTATGATCCTTACCTCCGTGAACTCTCGTTTTTCGAAGTCAACTCAGCCTTATGAAGTAATTTAGTATAGCAGCCCATATTGCTGGCGAAGGGAAACGTTATATCATTGTCAAAGAAATGTCGAATAGTACTGATGTGTGTATGTAGTTATAGTCATTCTTCCACTTTGCAATCGGCAGCATGTTTTTGTATAAATAATGTTTGTTTTATTGTCATTTGCCAGTGTCGCAACACAAACAGAGCAATGTGTATCAAAGAATATAACTACCTCTACCGAGAGATGTGTATTGTCTTTGGTGCTGAGTGACATCAGGCAATGGACAAAATTACAAAATTTTAAATGCTGAATACGAGGCCTTTGGCTACTGTGAATATATGTGTAATTTGTGTCAACTTTTTGTAATGTGCGTTTTGTTTGTGCAGAATAAACAATTTTTCTTTCTTTTCTTTCTTTCTTTCTTCTTTCTTATGTTTAAGAATAAGTTATTCGGAAGTTGTGGAGTGGGTTGTAAGTATGTGTGTTGACCTTTGTGGGGCGTGTGAGGGTATGTGTGGCCGGTAGCCCCGGGCTTCGTGTCTCTTCACGGCTTATTGGGGAAACAATGGTGTTTGAATGCCAAACTACCATTGTGATGTATTGCCCCTTTTGGTCGGCGGCAGTTTAATGCTGAGCTTGTTTGCAATTTTCCATGAAACGATTCATTCTTTCTATTAGTAGGTATTATTGAATATCGAGCACACAAATATTTTAAATATCTATTGATCCTACTATAATATAATAAAGTATTAAAAACGCGAAAGTTTGTGAGGATGAGGACCCATGTTTATTATTTTTTCACTTGACGAGCCTAGTCTTTGGTGTTGTATGACTTATATACGACAGAGTATCGTGGACAAGAAGACACAGAATCGGTAAGGGACGAAAATTTTCTCAACAGCTTTCCATCCCACAGCTCAAGACGGCGGCTGTTACAGGCAGTTTTCGCTACACAGCTTCTGAATGCTGGAACAATAACCCTCCTCCCATAAAGTATAGTAAAGTTGCTCGAATTTCATATTGAAATTTTAAAAAAATATAAACTACATTAGCAGAAAGATTTTGAAAATGTTCGAGCCAACATATCTGCCACATAAAACAATTAAATTATCAATTTTAAATTTTATTAATTTTATATTTTTTTTTTAAGTTTTTCAATTTCTTCACTATTATTGTCAATGATAATGAAAGCTGCATCAAAATCCGTTTCGTAGTTTAGAAAACAACGCAGTCACACGATTTTGCCATATACGTCGTGGGGTACTTTTTAATTTTTTTACTTCTAGATTTATTATTTTCATGTAGGGAAATACGCAGAAACTGGGTATTTATTTTAGTATTTCATTAATCACAACACAAACACGTGTTGGGTTTGTGTTGTGATTAATGGACAAACAAACAAATCAAATAAAATATGGTGTGTGTGTTACACATTTATGTCACCAAATTTTATTTGATTTTGTATATTTTTGTTTTATTTTAATTCATTCAAACGGACACACACTTCTCTGTGCTTAGTATTGTAGCGTATGGCGTGGGTTGCAGCTGAAAATCAGCGTCAGATGGTATACCTTGTGTTGTCATCTGACATTATGCTGAGCTGAGGTCTTTTTGGCATTACTATCTTTGTTTTCTGTTTTTATTTATAAAGTTTAAGATGTTTTTTTTTGTGCTGTAATGCCAACAAACGCATTTTTCTTTCTTTCCTTCATGCAAAAATTACTGAACGAATTTTGATGAAATTCGGCGCAAATATAGTTTATAACTTGGATTAACATTCCACGCGCTACGCGAACGAAGAAAAAAATAAAAATATTTATGCACCTTCAGAACGCGATAGTTTCGTTCTATTTATAGCCCCAGCCCATGTTCATAAAAATATTTATTTCATAAAACTGATTCTCGTGTTCTTAGCTTGTCTTTCTGATAAAAATTCTGAAAAGACAAATCAGGAAGTTGAAAAGCCACAAACAACATTTGAAAAGCCTTTTAAGAATACGACCAGAGGACTTTACGACGTGTGGTGGAAAGCAAATCTTTTGTCGAAAAGGTAAAAATCTCGTTTGAAATAACCCGGAAAACAAGCTTTGTCATAAACGCCTGTCGAGCCGGATATTTGCTGATCCTTGCCTGTCCTGTGTACCTACTTTCGCTAACGGGTAGTCAACTGCAGAAAATGTTTACTCATTATCTATTCTATAGGTACATATTATAATAATAAAGAATCGAAGAAGTTTTGTCCGTTTGTCTGTTTGTCTTGATGTATGTAACGGATTGATGCAAAAACAGCTGAACGGATTTGGTTGAAAATTGGTATACACATAGTTTGTAACCTGGATTAACACATAGGACATTAAAATCACAATCAATCAACGCTGTAATCATAGTAATGTAATCAATGTGTCATTTACAGACAGGGTACTTTTAATCCCGGTAGCTCGTTCCCGTGTGATATTTTCCGACCTCTACGCGGGGGAAGCCGCGGGCAAAAGCTGGTTTGAACATAAATTCCTCTTGTATTGCTTTAATTTCTTTTTGTTATAATCGTTTTCCTGAAACTCATGTACGTTAGGGATAGTGTCTTTAAAATCAAGATAACGTTTTTACGATGTCTGGTACACATTATACAAAAAACATTACTTTCATAAAGTTATTTATTCATAATGAAGAAGAAAAATTTCAGAGAATTGTGTATTTAGGTATGTATATCAGTATTTCTTTGTTGAGCAGCCTAGTCGAAAATAAATAATTACTTAGATGTAGACGTTTATATTTTCTTAAGATGATATTTGTCTGAAGCTTTGTTGAAGTTTTCAAGCGAATCGTAATGTTCATTATGTTATTATGTAAATGTGTCTAAAAAAGTCGAAAGACCTATATTAATTCTTCATCATATACTGGGCATGAAATACCGGGTTGTTTATAAACCGGTACCACTGGTCTTGGTGGTATTTCTAATCAGTATGGATACTATACCGGTCCAAGACCAAGTACCATTCAAATATTTCTGTAAGTTAAGAGTAAGAAAATATATACAAATGAGAGATTTGTGGTACGCGGCGGGTTTGAATCTGATTTTGGTACCGGTACTTGGTAGGTACCGGTACTCGTCTGGAACCGGTACCGTTTGGAATGGCAATGGAACCGCTAAGTACCAGTACAGAAATTGTACTGTTGGGATCCTTTTCAAGCCCTGATCATAGAGTATCGTGGTCTTTTACTATCCACACACCTTCATATTATTCATTGTTATTACCAGTTTTTTCTTTTGACCTATAATATGATTTTCATAATCTTAAAAAAGTGACCTTAATGACCTTTACTTACGAAATTCGCTCCTTTACTCTAGAGCTCAGTGAACATAATAGTAATTACAATGCGATATATCGTACATTCCGAGCAAACTGTTGTACCGTTTCGGCCGGAACTGCCGAATAGAACAAATAGGTCACAAGGTTCTAGTTCTAGGCCATATGCAAACACCATTTGGTTACGCAGTCAACCTCGGTTTGGTCTTAGTATGATGGCGTTTTAGAATGCAGAATTATACTGCTTTAATTTTTCAAGAGATGAAGTGTTTCTGTTGTCTGTGACTGAAGTACCTATGACCTGACATGTATTACATTTAGGTCCGATTTACGCGATGCAAGTTTCTTGCAATAATTGACTGGCACCGTCTAAACACTGTTTAGACGATGCAATTTTATTATTGGTTCAACTTATGGTAAATACCATAGGCAAGTAAATCAGGCGTTTTCCTGATTTCGCTTGTTTTGATGTTAAAGATGTTTAAGGGTGTCGAACAATTTATTTTTAGGTAGGCCGTCAACTTTTTAGCAATCTATAAAACAAGAAGAACGGAGCATAATATTGCGAGTTCCTGAAAACATTTCTTAGCGCGGCCATTCCTTCTTAGCTGAGCTACTAATAAGACTTTTACAAACAGAAAAAAACACACCTTGTATATCTGCATTAGTGATGCGTCATTTCAGAACAAGAAGTTAGAAGTCGAAAACCATTTCCTTCCACTTAGTACCACTAGTTTTTTTCCCGCACAAAGAGTGAAGGGTGAACGACTACTTACTTAACTGAATTTTAAAAGCTATAATGCCGTTTATATTCGTGACTCTCTAATTACAGTGGCGAAGGCGACACATAACGCCACCTTAGCCATTACAGATGCCGTGAGCTACGCTATAAAGCTAGAAAATCCTTCATGCAAATTATTTCACGTGCTAGTGTTGCGGTTTGAGCCTACCTACTATGTTAATACACATCCTAATAATGTACGTCGCGCGACACCAACGTAATTAGCTTAAAAATCACGACATATACGTTAAAAATGTACGGTTTCAGACGAATTAATTGACCGCCGCGTTTACTTTGAAATATCTGGGGTTATTTTTAAGAGTTCCGGGAAAATACCACGTCACGTCGTTCACAAGTCGTCAGGGATTTTAACACCACTTAAAATGTAACAAGTTTATCTGCGGGTTTAATTGCATAACGGGTGCTCTTTTTTCCGACACGTAGAACACAGTTTTTCATAAAACATCGGGAAAATTACGGTTTTTTTTTATTTATGATTTTTTTATACGTATACCGGAAAATTTTCAGGTTGGTAGAGCATATGTAAAGGAAAATGTCATATAGAATATTGAAGTTTTCATTAAACTGGAAAACAAATTTTATTTTGTGAAAATTAAACAAAATAAAATGTGTTTAAAATGTGTTCTAAGAATTCATTTACCTACACGACTTTAAATTCAAAACAAAGCTTAATGAAGGCGAAGCCGTTGATTGTTGGCCGGCCACGTAGTCCTGCTTCAAATATAAACCTTTGAGCAATCGCGCTGAACTCACGAGCAAAACAAAGACGGAACATGACATTCATTATTTGAACCCTAGTGAAACTTCTTTTAATAAAAATTAAATAAACCCGTCCTCTTCATTAAAACGTATACAACTTCATTCTTTTGTTGAATTAGCAATGATAAGATGAAATTATAATGGTATCTTCCCTTAAAAAATCAACGAGGTGTAACTTGACCCAAGGGGTGTGTCCAGCTGAGTTTGGGGTGAAAGCTACTTGCTTGAAAAAGCTGGTTTTATAAATCGGTCCTGAAATTGTAATTTAAAAGGGATTTTAGCTGGATTGATTCTCGCACTCTAACGACAAGTTTAACGCCTTCTATTTAAGGTTGAAGGTATTTGCAGTTCCGAGGATTTTATTATAAAGATTGTAGTTCTGGTTTCCTTCAAGCTACATGTAGGTCTCTTTATACTTGAGTTCGCACGTAAGTTAGAACGTGCCCAGTCGTGTTAGGACCGATCAGAGCTGTTTCATTTACTTCATACAATTAAAAAACATCACTAAACGGTCCAACGTGAAAAGTTGAAGAACTTTGAACTAAAATATTTAAATGGTATTTAGTATACAGTGTTTCTTTTATTTTGTTTTAAAAGTTATGCCTTGTTACTTTTGATTTAACTACATAAAACGGTAGGTAGGAAGAAATTCTTGTTTTCATAAGAAAATACCGCCAGAAATTACTGTTCTTTTCTAGTTGTCATATTCCTATCTGGTTAGACCATAAGCTGACACCAACGTAGGAAAGAAAAATTAAAACCAATGATGACCTAGCGTAAAAATAATCTATAAAAACCGGTCAAGTGCGAGTTGAATACGCGTGGAGAGGGTTCCGTACGAGGATGTTACCCACCGAAACCGTTTCTTAACTCCACAAACCTCATCTCTTGGTCAAAATGTACGATATGGCTGTTTCGTGGCCGTCGCACAGACACTCCTATTTAATATGTTAAGAAATTAAGTCACTGGTATTTCATATTGTATCATGCAAAAGTTCAATGGAACGATCAAACCATACATTTTGACCAAGATGTATGGTTTGAGTTGATGATGATTACACAGACATGTTTAAATCATAACCATTACTCTTAGCATAGTCAGGAAAAAAGGTATTTCTAGCACGTCAGCAGTTCTTTCTTTATAGCCAACAAAAAACAATGTAGGTTACGAAAAAAAAAAAAAGTAATTAGTTAGTTTTATTAATTTTTGTGCGTGATAAAAGCGTGTCTTTTTAAGGACGTATTTTATTTTTTACCTTTTAGTCTAGCATATTCTTCATTAGGTCGATAAGTCTGAAGTCAACGAAGTTATGACTTGAGCGGTTAAGTAGGAGCCACTGAAGCGTTCCACTATCACTTCTTGGCACCATAATCAGACCCTCGTTACCAAGACCAATCTATTGAACTCGTCAACACAAATCATATGAACACAAACTCGAGGGGTTTACTAGTAGCCACTGACGTTAAAAAGACGAGAGTTGCACTAGCCACCTCCTGGCTCAATCATCAGACCCTCAACACCAAGTGCAATTGGACTCATCAAAACTAAGTTGAAGTAATTATAAGTAGCTACTGAAGACGTCCACTAATCACCTCCTGTCTCCATCATCAGAGCCTCCCCAATCTATTGAACTCGTCAAAGCAAATCATGAGCCCAGACTCGAGAGGTTTACTAGTAGTTACTGATGAGTTCTACTATTCACCTCCTGGCTCCATCATCAGATCAGTTCCAAGATACAAAGTTATAGTTTTATTATTCGAACTACATATACGTAAAAAGTTTCATTTCGATACGACATTTACATGTAGGTTGTAATTGAGTTTTAAAATCTTATTGCATTGTAATTTTGTACGCATAATATTCAAAGATTTACCACGCGTTTTAAGACCACAGTCATCTTATAGGTTTTTCTGTAATCTGTAAGTAAGGAACTAATTTCTGTATTTTTATCAAAATTTCAGTCAAGTAGTATCAGAGATAAGGGGACGGTACTTTTTTCGTATAATTTCATAAATACATTCAACATTATTGTTGATTCTTAAAATTATACATAAAATATGTTTGAGACCTTCACAACAAGCCCTTTCATTTGATATGTCACACGGTACTGTTTGCATAACTTTTGTTTTTAATATTTTAGTTTTCCCCCCAAAAGTGACCCTTATATTGAAAATTCGTTTATTTACGTTATACGACTGTGTTAGCATCATAGAAATTCATATTTGTACAAAATTTCAACTAAATCATTCGGAGCAAAAATGGCTATGACAGACGAAGAGAAAGGCAGACACACGAGTGATCCTATAAGGGTTCCGTTTTTCATTAGGACGTCCGGGATACTAAAAGTATGCCTTGTTTCCTTTATCTCGATAAGAGACACAAAGTTAAATATCTAAAATGAAACCATTGTTGTCAGTTTTTGTTTTTTGTTTTTCGTTCATGGTTTCCGTGTAAATTCATTATTTTCCCTATATCCCTAAAAAGATGTAGGTACTCTTTGCAAAGGAAAAAAGGCTCGTGTCACTATAGTATCTATTACGTTTGATATATGAGCTCAGCAGGAGGTGCAGTGATAGATTCCGGTTCTCAGGGCGGTATAAACGATACTATGAGAGGTAGTATACGGTTTTTCCTGTCCGTGTTTTAGGTAGAGATATCATAGAATCGGAACGTTTTATTTTATTTGGGAATTGCAAAATCCAATCGTTAACATATTTGAGCAATTACTCGATTCAATCACTTGATTATTCACTCAATCTATCATTCGTCAATGTCTGTCGTTCAAATGTTTTCCATTACATTAAATCAGACCATCAAATAGTGAACACGTATTTTCGTTCCTCCTGCGACCCGTTTCTCACAGGCCATTAATAAATCATAAGTCACTGATTATTTTTTTCAACATAGGTACAATAATAATGAAATAAAGATAATTTAATAAAATGTGGCCCGAATGTCAAGCTGAGGTTTAAAAAAAACTCCGGAATATAAAACCTGTTTCTTTTTTTAAATCCCATAACTCTATGGTTATATTCTGTAGATATAAAAAATACTAAAACTCCTAGAATAGGTGGTCCAAAAATGCATAGTTTCGGAGATATCATCAATCATAATATGTGTGTAGGTATCTAAGTTTCATTGATAAATACGAGTAATTATTTTTGTTCAAACCTATAATTCATATTTAAAGCTAAGAAAATGCGATGTTGTCATATTTCACAATTATAAATGTAAAACAAACACCCTTAGTGTTTGTTTTACATTTGTAATTGTGACTTTGTTGAAAGATTTTGTATGAAAAAAAAAGGATGGATAAAAACACACGGTCAAACAACAGTGCAATGCTGACGCGAAGTCGGGCACGACGATTGCTGAAAATCACACACCCAACATCTTCGCGTTCGTCGCTCAGCTCCGCTTCGCAGTTCCCGGAACCTGCTCTAGTCGTGAGTCCAACGATACCGGCCACTGAACTTTTCGCAGCTGACGTCACCACCACTAATAAATTGACGGGGAAGAGGCCGACTACCGGCCAGCTGAGGATTCCGAGGCCCACTAGCATTTGATCGGGTCCCAATCCCGGTGGTAGTATGCAGCGCGTATGGAGCGTATGGAGGTGAATACAAACTCTCATTAAAAACATCATGCGCATTTTGGGGCTATAGAGGGGGGAAGTAACTTGACTGCGTACCGCGGTCGGATGCTCTCTCTGTTTCAAGTACTTGAGCCAGCTGCCGACGTTTCGGCACAACGACTGTCGGATCAGGTGCTGGTCATCCAGCGCAACCATATGCTGGATGACGTCATACTTGATAGACTACGCCTCGAATCACGGATTAGCCGTGTTACGCCTGCTTCGCCACTGGTCGCGGTGCAACTGTAAAATGTATCCAGTGTTTCACCGCGACCAGACCGCGTTGGTGAAGAGGATGATGACGAGGCTATATCCGTGAGTTCCGGGAGTACTGTTCCATTCCACCTGGACTTAGAATACGTTTACCTCGTTTGCCCATGCACAAGAAAAACAATGCGTTGGTGTGTGCTAACATAAACATAATAAACCTATTTACAGTTTACGATAATTAAGTGTAACATCTTTATAAAATAAAATAGAAATACATATTTTACTCTGCAGTTAATTGAAAGAAATTTTTCTTTTTTAATTAACGCCATCTAAACATATTAATTTTCAATCAAGTTCATGAAAAAAGGCCATCTAGTGATATTGCAAGTAAAACATTTTTTTGTAAATATGAGTGTGAAGACGGCTAAATGTTTCGTGGAACAAATGTTCGCAAGATACGAGTTAACAAGCGAAGTGAATATCTGTAAAAATAAGTTAAGCGTTAGTTGCCGCGTATGATCAAGTTTTCTCTCAAAGATCTCGACAAAGCACCACTCATAAGTACGTGTTTTTGAAAAAGTCGATTCACCGTAAGAAACATTTTCAGTGAAGCCGAACGCGAAACTCTATTGGCGATGCACAATTTAAAACAAACTTCAATGTTTTTTTTTGTCCATTATGAAATTCGTAATACACACTAGATATGATCTAACAAAAAACAGCACTGTATTTAATCTAAATAACAGAATAACTCTAATAATCTAAATAACAAATAACAGAGACAGAGTCAGCAACTCAAACTCCGCGCATAATGGACAACAGTTGTGCCAATTTAACAACAACAAACAGAAAAAAACATCAAAAAAAGAATTTGGAAACATAAACAAATCATCCATTCCCGATGCTTTTTGATAGAATGTATGTCAACATCTTCATATGATTTCAAGGATTTCATTTTAAGTTTTGAAATAATGTCTGATAATTTTGCATTTCGTTTCATTAGACGCCTGTTTGTTTGCCTTATAGCGCGTATTTTTTTTCTTAGATTTGCAACCACCCCAGTTTTTTTCATTACATCGGCTTTAATTTTTATTGTATCTTTCCCTTCAGGAGCTTTTTATTTATGCATCATCTCGGATGCATGAACTCGCAGCTGTCAAATTGTTTTGACGGCAGCAAAGACCTTGCAGAAACCCACTCGATCTTGTACTGTGCAACTGCTGTAGTTGCATGTCGTGTAGCTCATGTTTAATTTTCCAACAGTGACAGAGCTCTACGACCAACACTAGCTGTACCAGCATTTGAATTTGTAGCTGACACGCGCCTGCCATATGATGATGCCATATGTTCGTAAACATACGTATAGACACGAACTCCATCTTGTCTGTCTCTCAAAATGGATGGGTCCCGTGGTAAGCTGCTCCTCATTGATATGACCATTAGCCAACAGGTTGGTCGTTTCCGAAAGGATCTGCCGACATGTTGGATAGATTATAAGAAGGCCTATGACTCAGTGCCACATACAGTAAGCGATCAAAAGTGCATAGGCACGTTAAGACTCGTATTGCTGTGAACTCGCTGTACGACTGTATATGTTTAAACGAAACACGCCACAAAGATCGCAGTTTTGCACGGCACACTCTCGCATCGCACTGCATGAAACAAAAATATATTTCCGTCGCTTTTGTTGGACACGCATAATTTTCGAGACCTAGCCGGTTTATGGCATTGTTAAAATTCGGGTTAATATAATATGAGCTGGTAGCAGTAGCCGCAAAACGTTGGACTGAGAAGCAGTCGGCAATAGTTCTGATCTCATAAGATGCAGCGCAGTTTTATTGCCATTTTTTTATGTTGGTTTGCAATAATAACAATTTCCAAAAAATTGCTGCTTTTTATTATTTTTGTTATTGCAATAAGGGTTTAGAATAAAAAAGCGTTACAAGTGATAACAAAAATAAAAATATGTTGATTTTTTATAATATTTTACATATGGATAACAAACCGATACGATTATTTATAATAACTTCGAAGACAAGAAGCAATTTATTTTATTTTGACATGTGAAATGTTCAAAAAAACACATAAGTAGATTTATTTCACCCTTTGATTATATAATGTAATTTCACCTTAAACATTAAGCTTCGATCTTTAATTTTGAAAATAAGTGATTTTAATAAGTGTTTATGTAGGGCAGTTTGTTTACATTAAGTATTTCTCATTTTATTTGGCTTAAGTGAATTTAGATTCCACATTGAGAATGTATACTCGTATGTATTCATTTTCTCTAAGAAAAGAGGATTGAAACTAAACCTCAATTTTTATTATGAAATAATCACGGATCTAGTGCATTAGACAGGATAAACTAATCCGAATTTTAAACGTTACTGTTTGCTGACCTTCGGTGATGCAACCTTTATAGCGTGGAGTACACGAGGAACAATTTTTAATGACGTGTTGAATAATTCAGCAAAATGTCCGTTTGGTATGAAACCATTTATTTCATATTCATTCACCATGTGAAGTCTTGTTTAAATAAACTTTCCACTTCATAAACAAGCGCTCCGACTAGCAAGGATTCCCTCCTCCTCACATCTCTTAACCCACAGGCTCACAGTATTTCTCTAGAACAAAGAAAGTAATACTATAAGACATCTCTTAACAAAATACTATATACTATCTTAAGAAAAAGTATTATAAATAACATAATGTTTTAACACTTTTCTCATCATTCACTAATTTAAACAAATAATAATTTATATTTAGGAAAACGTGAAATATTTAAATGATAACACTCACACTTAGTCCATTTGTGTTAACACATCATTTACGTCCACTTTTACGCAGCGCAATAACATTGCCAACGCTTCATTATTTATATTTCACTGCATTTTGATAACTATAACTACGATACCGCTAAATAACAGATTTAATTATAACTACGAGACCGCTATTTATAACTACGATAATTAAGATAACTATAACTATGATAATTATAACTAAGATAATTATAACTACGATACCGCTAAATAACATTCTGTTCGGGAGTTAAATAACGTACTCCGTTGTAGTTTGATGGTTTTATCAATTTAATAACGAGTTTACAATGAGTAAAAGGGAAAGTTTGAATTTATGATGACACGGTAACGGATGCCATGCCAACGGATAAGTCTTCTTTTTGAGTGTGTAAAAAAACGGCCGGCGCGCGCGTTTCTTTTGACGTATAGATGACACTTGACGCCGATGACATTGACAGCGTCACATTGACGAGCCGCGGCGCCAACATACTTCCACTCCTGAAAGTCCTTAGGTTTAGGACTTTAACCCTTAAATGCATGAAATTATTTATTTTATCAAAAAAAAAATATTATATTCAGGCCAATGGGTAGATTCACGGAAAAATAGCAAAAAAAAATCAGTATGCATATTTTCATATATTTTTAATTTAAAAAAGTCCTGTATCAAAAATGAAACATTATGCATTACGCACTTAAAATATGGTAACAAATTAAAAGTTAGCTTTTTTACTATTATACATGTATTTATTTATTATGAAGGTATTATATGTTTAAAAATTTTTTAAAAAAAGTTTTTTTTTTTAAGTGTACCATTTGGAGCATTTTATAATACTCAAAAAACATACAATCAGGAAATTGACAAAGCCTTCTTGAATCTGTTCTAATGAGTTCATAGCCAAATTTATCAAGACCAGCGTTTTTAGTACGCATAGCGGGTAAGCTGGTATTTATTTTCTTCTTACAGACTTCTTCTTCAAGACTTGTGCTTGGTCTTCCTCTCTTGCTTTCTCTATGTGTTCTGTATTTAGTCATTGTTTCAGCCAAGTCAGCGCGAAGTTCTGCTACCATAAGGCTTTTAGGATTCACTCCCTTTTGTTTATGGACTTTTTGATATAGGACCCAAGCATTTTTCATGGTAATTTCCAAGAGGTGATAAAAAAATCTTATATACCACTATCTTGTCTTGTCTTCATTTGGATGCGGTATCGACCTAAAAAGCTGTCCAGTAGGTCGACCCCACCCCTATGAGCATTGTATTCTTTTATAACTTTAGGACAGGAAATAGACAACCTTGTGTTCTCTTTCTTATCGTATCTCTCAATAGTTTTAGAACGTTCAGCTCCAACATACGTCGACTGAAGTATTACCTGTTTATTATCTTTCCCGCTGATGCAGTTACTTCTATTCCCTCGTAATTTGATACATTTTCATCATAGTGCCCTGCAGGTCATCATATGCTCAGGTATCATTTTTATATATATTATGAGGATTCTAGTTATTTACGTTAGTACTAATATTGGCATCGGGCAGGTCATCTCCTTCTAGCACCTGAAGTAGTTCTTCTCTTGAAGGGTAGAAGTCTAACTCGTCTCATTAGTTATCATCCTCCGATAACTCACCGTCTTCCAATCTTCGAAGAATATCCTCTATAACATTGTCCTTGCAACGTATTGCAGCCATCGTTGTAAAAGCAACTAAAATACATGCACAAATACCCAACCACCAAAAAATTACCGCTTAGAATAAACATATTTTTTCTGTCGTTACTGCATACTGTATCATTTTTGATACACATGAATTATTAGACGAAAACAGCCAAATTCAAGCATAATAATAAAATGAACAATTATGAACACGAAATATTACTACTCACCAATACAATATATTTTTTATAAAGAGAAAACTTCACTCAAACTTATTTTTATCGTCACTCAAAATGTAAACAATCACCGTTCGCGCCAAAATCGTCCGTTGGTAAAAAACTGTCAGTTTTGTTCGTGCGTATTTTGAAAGCTGTTATTTTTTTTAAATTCACCCGTAAGTACAGGTTATGGAAACTTCAAAACATACGGCCAAGTTTGAAGTAAGTAAAATTTGTAGCTGGCAGTAGGGTTTGAAATTAGTGTTTCATTTTTGATACGCTATGCATTTAAGGGTAGTGGCCTCATTTGATGAACCAGGTATCTCAACAGGTAGAGGACATATCTTCGAGAAAGAACGCTGAACGTCTCCGCTGGCTGTTCGGATGGTGGCTACACGTGAAATTCCATCCTTTCCACTGTAGGCTCGGACGACTCGACCGAGGCGCCATTTTAATGGTGGCACGTTGTCTTCTTTTAAGAGCACTAATTGGTTTATAGTGACTTCACTCTTGTTGGACTTCCATTTTGTTCTTGTCTGGAGCTCGCTGACATACTCCTTCGAGCAACGCCGCCAAAAGTGTTGACGCATTTGCTCGATGCGGTCGTAACGAGGTAAACGAGTAGCTGCGCTGATGATGTCGTCGCAGGCTGGTGCTGTGAGCGGACGCCCGATCAGAAAATGTCCCGGTGTCAATGCTTGGAGGTCACTCGGGTCTGAAGAGAGAGGTGTTAGCGGGCGAGAATTCAGGACAGCCTCAACTTGTATCAATATCGTGTTAAACTCTTCAAACGTGAGATTAGAGTTCCCTACGACGCGTCTCAAATGATACTTGCATGACCTCACTCCCGCTTCCCACAAGCCACCGAAATGAGGAGAATATGGTAGAATGAATTTAAATTTAATATTTTCTATAGCGACTTTCTCGATAATTTCGATTTTAAATTTAGTTAAAAAGTTATTTAATTCGTTAGCCGCTCCAACATATTGTTTTCCATTGTAACAACAAATTTGTGTTTGTTCCTAGTATTCATATGTATCATGGCGAACACTGTATGTTTTAAGCAGATTTATATTTTTACGTGCATACAAATATTTTCATAAATATACTGAGAAGGTACAGTAATTATAATATCTCTTTAAATTTGTCTCTGGGAGTTTCTGGGACTTGATTTATAAATTGAACAAACTGCCCTTTTTTGTTAAACAAAAATCTGCCTGAATATTTCCCCACAAAATAATGCCGTACGACAGTACACTCTCAAAATAACTAAAGTATACTAAAAGGTCTGCTTCTAAATCAGTTAAACAACGAATTTTTCTAACGGCGTATGCTGCAGAGCTAAGCTTTTTTTACTATATACTACTCAACTCTTCTCCCTTTATGAGAACACTAGTTTCTACTTGTCTAACATGAGGTATAGTAATCTTATCAAATTTAGTTTTGTTTTTCTCATTATGAGGTAGTTACTAACCAACCATTTACATTTTCAGTAACCAGCTGCTGACAAATTAGTTTAAATAAAAGCGGATAATCATCTTCAAAAAAAACTACATCATGTTTATCCTTTATGAGCTTAAACATGATGTAGTGGTATTGATAAAAGTTCCTTTAATTTCCAACATTTTCGCTAAACTATTTTATAAACCACACAAATATAATACAGGTTCTACCCCGATAAACATAACAACAGAAGAAAATCAATGTAAGTACAAATAAAAAGAAATACACCACAATCCTTCGCGGTACGAAACTGTATGTATTTGTTATACGAGTACCCACAATAAATACTGGTCGTATAGTATAAAAATAAAATAAATTCATCGGTAGCATAAAAATGCGGTTGACTTGTAATTGGGTTATGATCGGGCTGTGGTCAGGGGAGGCCCAGGGGACACTTCTTTATTACCCTGGATATTTTTTCGGCCCGTTACAGACGTCGACCCAACTAGTATTTTGTGAGAATGTGCATTAACGTCCTTTCTTTTGGCTTTCGGATTCAGATGTTTTGTGACAAACAAGTGTTGCTTGGCTTACTTAGGATTCTAGGGAATTATGGCTCTTTGCTGGGCGATTTTTTCCTGACTGATGTAAGATGGTGGTTTTTTATTTATTTTACATAGAGACAGAATAACAACCTCACGGGTATCGATCAGCTTCAGCTACGCTTACCGTGGTTCGTCCGTGGATTGGTAACTTCTTAACATACCAATACCGTCCTTGGAAAGCACGTTAAGCCGTTGGTCCTGGCTGCATTCGTGGATCTTTGACAGTCGTTACGGGTAGTCAGAAGAACGAAAGTCCACCAACCAGTTTTACCAAAGGGTACCGTGTTGGCCGGGTTTTAGAGGTCAGATAAGCAGTTGCTCCATGTAAACTATTAGTATTCAGCAGCATCCGTTTAGCCTGGAAGCCGACCCCAAAAAAGTTGGTGAAAAGCTAGGCAGATTGGCTTAGAGACAGTAACTACTACTACATCGATCAACACTAAATAAAGTGCCTAATACAAAACAATTTACAACCCAATTTAATAAACCGTTAAGTCTAAGATCCTTTATTAGTTTAACCTTGTTAGAAACAGATCAGGTTTGAAAGACTCTCCAATTTATTAATCTCTGAAATCTATCAGATTTTCGGAGATTATTACCTCGAAACACTTAATCCGAACTTAGTAAGCCTTACGCTCTCGTCTAAGCCTAGAAAGCCTGTTATTATCTTCACGTTCCGACCCGTCAAATGCATATGGCGTTCCGCAACTATTAATAACGGTTTCAATAATACCCATTACAAAACGTTTTCGTTACAATACTCGAATGTACCAAGCATAAGCTCGGACGTGTATTTTTTTATCGATTTCTCATGTTGCGTTAAAAGGGCTCATTTGGTTTTATTGTATGAAATGGATGGAAGTATAATTTGCATTGAGCCTGTGGTCACGCACGCGGGGGGGGGGGGGGCGTTTCCCTTTTTCCTTTTTTATTGTCCGCGTTCTTAGGCTTTCGTCGTGGCTTTAATGCTTTAATGCGGGGGGTGGTTCCCCCAGCTGGATAGAGTTGCGAACGGTTAAAAGCTGTCAACTCTATATGGCTACTTTGTTTTAGTGAAGGGTAGGTATTACTTTTAATTGCTTTATTTTAGAACCACTCTATTTTAGGGCAGTTCGCACAAAACTTGGTCCGTGAATTTCATTAAGAGTTTTTTTTGAGGGAAGCAAAGCTTAGAGTTTAATGAAGATTTTTCACTTGCTGAGTGACCAGTCCACTTTAGCTTGTGACTTAATCAAAAAAAAACATAATATATTAGGCTGTGCTAATAAAATATGATAATGTTTTTGTAGTTTCGTTTTCTCGACTTTATCTTACGGTTACTAGCTGAAGGGCTTTTTTTCCCCTGCCAATTGTTTGGCCTTCTGGCCAAACAACTGGCAGGGGAAAAAAAGCCCTGTGAATTTTTATCATAAACTAGCAAATCCGACAGACACTGGTCCGTCTCAATAAAAACAAAACATAGAAAAAAGTAATTTACGTTTTTCCCGAATTCCCCATTTTTAGGGCAGCTTTTCCGTTTTTTCTTCCCCTTAAACCTTCTTCGTATGTTCACAAAAAAATTATTTAAAAGGAATACCTGATTCTGACCTGCCGTTCCATTTTCAAGTGATGCGCTAACACACGAACAACATTTAATTTTATTTATATATATTTCACCCCTGCCAACACACCATGCCTGATTATTTACGGATTATGATAAACAAAACGTTACAATATAATCAAAGATCAGCGATCCATAATATTCCGTATATCAAATAAAGGCAATAATAGATAATAACGCAGCATTAGCTACTTACTATGAAGGGTGAGGCTAACATGGACATCACGATTCCGAGGAAAAACTCGGGACAAGTATTGAAGAAAGAAGGAGGAAGAAGCCTCATTAGACGTGAATGAGGAAAAAATATTCGTGAGGAAATGTCGTTATTACGCACTCTAAGATTGCACCTTATTTACTATCTACTTTGTCACAATGTTGATTACAATTATTTGTATGTTGATTAAATTATATTTATTAAACATAAAATAACGTTACGCCTGCAATCCCCGAAGGGTGAGGCAGTTATGTTATGTTATGTTATGTTTAAGTCTCACGTAATACCCGTGAACATATTGCCGTCAACCGGGCACAAATCCAGACTCCGAGCTGACAGAGAAAAGAAATGGGTTGCCATTTGAGTGTCGTTTCGGACCATGCAGTATAATTTCGTTGATTTTTTTTAAATGGTTGGCCATTATTATTACTATCGAACGATTTGGTGATCGCAGTTTTTCGATCGAATTTCTGCCCTGCCTGTAGTCAAAATCCTATGGCAAGCAAGAAATAGTTTGACGTATTCGTATATTCATTGTACATTGTTTGTGTATTTGTTGTTCATTGTGTTGTGTTGTTGTGTGTTGTGTTGTATGTTGTTGTGTGTGTTGTTATTGTGTTGTTGTGTTCTGTATAAGTACTAACACTAGTTTCAAAGTCGTTTTTATACTAACCAAATGGAGGTTATGGGTTCGAATTGTTTTTTTTTTCATTGTCTTTGATTTAGTCGCTTTTAATTTTTCATGCCTGTAATTGGTTGAACACTGAATTAAAGTGATTCTGAAACATGTAGTAAATCGGTGGCTTATTTTCTGAAAATGTAAAATAAATCTGCTTTCAAAAACCTTTAATCCTACTCGGCCACAAAATAATAAAATAAGTATATGTATGTTAAATGACCCAGAGTAGGCAGTTGGTCAAAAACGAATCATTCACAAATAAGTTGAAAAACCGATGTTATCTGTAAATGTCAATCCATTCAACATTGAGCAAACATTTTAGATAAATACACTTCTATTTTGGTAATGTCACATCAACTGATGTGACATAACCAGAATAGAAATGCCATGTTTTGTGTTTGAGCACTAGATTTCCAAATAACCATCATATTTAGAGTCCGACATGAGGTAGTGATTATTACAAAAGTAGACTAATCTATATAAATATTAATAAATGCCTCGTTGGTCGAGTGGTCGCAAGAGCTACTGCTGAGCATGTGATCCTGGGTTCGATTCCCAGGTCGGGCAAGGTGTTATTGGGTTTTTCTATCAAGAATTTCTCAATAGCAGCCCGGAGTCTGGATTTGTGCCGGGTTGATGGCTATAGGCCCCCTATTACATGGGACTTAAGCATAACTGGCAAAATGTGGGTGTAATAGAGGTACACCTCTGTCAAACCCTTTTGGGATTACAGGCGTGACTTTATGATGATGTTTACTAAGTAAAGTACAGATCAGACAAATAGTGTCTGGATGTGTAACCGATAAGTTCTCCTTAACTACACACTATATTTTGTTGCAGTTTTAATTTGTTCTGGAAGGAATATGTGATTTATTTTATTTTTATTTCTTCAGGATAACAAACAATTGCGCAATATTGCATAATATTTAAGTACAGATATTTTAACAAAGGACATAAGTAATCAGGCAACCAGCATCGATATCCACAAATTAATCCCACAGTTTAATACAGTCCAAGCAAACTTAGCAAACAACTGTATATCGTAGAAAAAGTATTGAATATTGTGAAATAATAACGTGTAAAAACTATGCGGTATTCAACAAGGATTTTTCATAAATACTATTTTTAAACTGTGCAAGTTACAATGTGATCAAAGCAAAATTATTGTTGTAACTTTTCATTAGTCGACGTAGAGGAGCTCGTTCTCCTGCGTTTGTTCTGCAACTCTTCGGTGCGAATATTCTATGAGTGTAAGTGTCACGAATACGTTGGGAACGACTAGGTATACGAAGATATATTTGGTTTATTAGGGTATAACAGTCAAATGAATTGAAACAAATCTTGTATAGGGACGATTGATCATGAAACACTCTCCTTACTTTAAGAGTTGATAGGGAAAATTCATCTAGAAGAGTGTGATATGATGACCACCTCTTAAACAATTTATAGTTAAGAAAGCTAAGATATTCTCGTTGCACTGATTCCAATTGGTCACTATATTTATTGTAAATGGGGTTCCAAACACAAGTGGCATATTCAAGTTGAGATCAATTTTCAATTTCAATTTTAATTCAATGTGATCAACGTGTGCATCAAAGTGTAACTTTGAATCAAAGAGTACACCTAAATCTTTAATTAGGGAAACTTTTTCCAGAGGAGTGCTACAAAGAGAGTAAGAGAATTGAACGGTATTATTTTTTTTGGTAAAAGAGATATACTTACATTTGGATAAACTTAGATGTAGTTTATTGGTCAGACATTAGGCACTAAAACGGTCAAGATCCTGTTGCAATTTAACACAGTCTTCAACGGTTGATGTGATGTATACATTCATAGTTAAATTCAATATAATAAAGAAACCTCAATGTTTAGTCAACTGGTTAAAACCGTGCGAATCAGGGACGGATCGCTAGTACCTAAATAAAAGTAATTCTATTCTATTCCAGTTCACTGTAGTGATGTTACATGAAACTTTTAAAACTGTTGAATAATGTTTCAAAAAAAAAAAAAACTTAACTCAAATTGGTAAGGACATGTTTCTCTCAATCCCGATGTGCTCTATATCCTTACCTACATAACGTTCTGTACATCCGGCTTCAATTATGAGTGGAACTAATGTGCAGGCTTTTTTGGCAGCAGTGCCAAAATACATAGCAGGCACCGCAGTCACCCCGTGTGAAAATTTCCTTTAAAAATCTCAGAGTTTTACAACATGGTTTGTTTCTCAAATGAAATATGAGCCCTGTTTGAGTATTTTTGTTGGGCTATTGAAACTATAGAGCTCAGAGTCAAGTTTAAAAATAGATATCGAAATAAAACATGTAATACCTTTCCATTTGCTAGTTCTTCTGATTTTCAGGCGACGTAAAACTGGTGGATGCCAAGCTTCTCAGCTTACCTCATCGCCGCAAGGTTGCCTGCTTGTAGGTCTTCTATAGACTGTACTTCGGTGAGTGTGCGCAAGAACTCCACGACCTCATTCCACCTGCCCCCTTCTACTATCGGACATCTAGACGTACTGCTAATTACCATCCATACTTAGTTGCCATTCCACCAATTCGCACTAAGCGCTTCCAAACATCCTTCATAATGCGCACGGCAAAAGAGTTTAACTCACTACCTGCGTCTGTGTTCCCGAACGCATTCAATCCGAATCTCTTCAAAGTTAGAGTGAACAGACTTCTTCTGGGTAAGCTCACTCAATCGTAGGCTTGGTCTCTGTCACTTCTGACCTAGACTAGAGTCAAGAGCAAACCCATCTAAAATAAAAATAAAAAGTAACTTATACTCTTAGCATAACGGAACTTAAAATATATGTTTATAAGTCATCAAACTATAGGTACCGTTATGAATATCGTGATTTTGACACTGGAAACGACCAATAATGAAACAGACAAGTGTTCTTACACTTACCAAATATCTGGGTTGAACGGCTTGTAGGTAAATACAACATTAATTCCTCAAACGTTTTATTTTCATGGGCATACTTAAAACTTGCAGGTTCATGCTACAAATATCCATTAAAAATTACAAAACAAACCAAAAAGATTTTGACTGATCATGATTGTGACTAATTAACGTGTACTTTCTTAACACATAACTAAATTATGAACAAAACTAAATTTAGATGTTATTAACCTCAAAGCAAAGCCGTACTAAGCTGATTACTGCTCGCTGACCTTTTAAATATAAGCTTAACCCCGAAATCTGACCTGAACGAAAATTAATAAGGCAGATAATTATTAGGTTTAGGTACTCGGCATGACAAAATAACTGGACAAAAGAAAAGAAAAGTTAAATTCGATTATATACCCGAACGTCCGAAGATTTCTGATAATTGCCCTCAAACGAGTCTTCGTTCGTACATTTCGTTGGCTTTTGTAATAATTTCAGTTGAAAGGTGTAAACGCAAGCCTGTGTTATTATTTGGCGCATTGGCACTACAATAGCTGAACTAAATTGCCACTTTTTAAATGAAAGTAAAATAAATTTCCTATTCATAATTAGTGGGTATTTTACTTGACTGTTGGGTTGATTTTTTCAGAATTATTAGATTGTGGAATTAAATAATGTTGTGGGTTAATTGGACATAATTTAATTGTACATATATTTATTTTGTGGGCCATACCTAGTAACCTCACATTGATGGTAAAAATTCCGTAATTTACTGTTTTTGTTTTTAAAGATTTTTTCATGTATCTTTAATACTCCCACGATCCCTGTATCGTTGCATGCACCCATCCATAAGCACAACGTTTTGCTTGCGTTACGTTGAGCACTAACGTAAACAGCGAGTTTTCACACGAAAAAGAAAATTCGTTTCCAGCAATTATTTTTCTGGTATATTACATTTTATGTACAGAATGTATAGTTGACGGATTTGTGATGAGTATTTTTACATTATATATATACCTACCTACGACAGAGTACCACTGACATCACTGCTCTGCAGGCTGCAGCTGCACTGCAAATGTATGTACCGACACGTGTTAAAAGGACACCTACTGACTAGCTAATTATTCTGTTACCTCATGTTACGATTTCCACGGATATTAACTCGATTAACTCAAAATAAACAAAACCAAACCCAAAACATATTGAATTCAATTTTACAGTTCCCATTTTAACAGCAATCGGAGCGCAACACAAACGCAGTAAAACTCATTATGATCATATCGCGTCGCAGATTTTTGCCAGCAACACAGTTAGCAGAAGCTTGCCTAACATACAACGAGACAAAACCCCGATTGTTTCGCTCACAGGAATTATACAAATGTTTCAAATATCTCTCGAGGTGCTCATGTACGTTATGTTCGTGTTGAAACGCGTCAAGGTACCAGGGGAGCATTATTTCAAAGAGTTTGTGAACAGGGTTGTAAACCACTAACGACTGCCCGACCGCGATAATGAATTCACTCTACACTCCAAACGCCACCGCACATTTGAATCTAACGAGGAGTTCAAAATATTTACGAAATATGTAGGTTGTAGGCCTATATTTCACTATAAAACTGCCACCCAAATGGTACCCAACAAATTAGTTTGTAAACATAACACTACACGCACTTAACAGCTGTAATTACGAACTTTTGATGTGTTAACATATATAACGAGCTTACGTTTCGAGAACCTTACTATTATTTTGAGAACAAACCCTTCTGGTTTGTAAATAAATAATTAATTAGTCACTGGTCATAACCGTCCAATAAATAGTAAACTGGTTGTTTCAATATTTGTTTACGGCGTAATACCAACATAAAACCTATCGACTTGTTCTATTAATTTTATTTTATTGAATTGTTTTTATTGTACAGGCTCATTTTTTAGGGGAGACCCTCCACAACCGCGAGGTGTGCAGTCTCAGGGAATATTTTTTAAAAGCCGAAGTGGGTTTGCACCGTGATGTGGTCGCAGTGGACAAGGGGCTTAGCCCGCTCTCCATGGCTAAAGAGAACTGGCACAAACCTGTAGTACTTACTTCCGATGACCGCAAGGCGGTATGGCAAAGCAAGGAGCTTCACTGGCGCTTCTATCGGGCTCTTCATGAGCCTGGTGTAGATTTTCTAGCGTCCGTATCCTGGCTACGTTTTGGTAACCTTTTCGGGGAAACTGAAGGTTTCGTCTATGCAATTATGGACGAAGTTATCTTGACAAATAACTACTGGAGACTTATTATGAAGGATGGGGCGGTTGACGTGTGTCGGGCATGCTACCGTCCAGGTGAGTCCATCAGACATATTATCTCTGGTTGTTTTCGTCTGGCTAACGGCGAGTACTTGCACAGGCATAACCAATAAGATTCTGAGGTACCGTATTACAAGTATGTGCCCCACCCAGTTCTCGAAAATGACCTTGTCACGTTGTACTGGGATCGGTCTATCATTACTGACAGGACTATTATCGCTAATAAGCCTGACATAGTAGTGATAGATCGATTAGCGCGCCGCACAATGATTATCGATGTTACCATTCCACATGACGAGAACCTCGTGAAAGCTGAGAAAAAGAAATAAATTAAATGTCTCGACTTAACACACGAGGTTGTTGACATGTGGAATGTGAACTCGGCTGTCATTGTGCCGATTGTCGTATCGGCCAATGGCCTGATGGCAAAAAGCCTCGACCAACATCTCTCGAGGCTTTCGTTAGGCGGTTGGATCAAGGGCCTGATTTCAGAAGGCAGTACTCCTCGATACGGCTCGCATTGTGAGGAGGTTCCTGTCTCTGGAGCCCTTACCACCGGTAGATTGGATCCTGCTCCCGATACCGGGCGGACCACAATTTTTTATATATTTTTAAAGGTTTTTTTTCTAAGTTGTTGTATAAAAATATTTAAAAATGTAGCAAAATAAGGATAAAAATTAATAAATGACATAATAATAAAACATTTACTGCTTTTTATTTAGTTGTAACAAAGTCTTTAGAATAAAAAAATGCGTTACAAGTTACAGTTAAGATAGGTAGCAAAAATAACATATTTATTCGTTGTAATATGTATTTTACATAAAGATAAAAAACTGCTAAGATTATTTATAATAACTACTTCAGCCGAATAAGATGTGAAGTACTATGTCAAGAAACTTAGAAGCAATTTGTATTATTTTGACACATGAAATGTTCAAAAGTTTTAGTAAGTAGATATATTTCAATATAAACATTAAGTTTTGATCATGAATTTCCAACATAAGTGATTTTAAGGGCGTAAATAAGTAAGGGCTTGTTTACATTAAGTATTTCACGTTTTATGTGGCTTTAGTGAATATAGGTTACATATTGAGGTTATAGCTTCAGTACTCGTTTTCTTTAAGAAAAGAAGATTGAAACTAAACCTCAAATTGTTATAACGGGTTTTCCAATAAGAGGTGTCATTTTGATTTTCAAAGAAAAATGCAATTTTTTAATGAACGGATGTTTATTTCATTAAAAAGAGGAAGTTATGCCGTTAATGGTGGAAAATAACATCAGGCAAATGACCACCACGACCACGCTTACAGGACCATATCCTTTTCATGAAATTTTCCATAACCAAATCGCAAAGTGGCTGCCCTATGTCCTCGATAGCCTCACGAATTCAATCTTTGAGGTCTTGAATCGACACTGGGCTGTTGGCGTAGACCTTCTCTTTCACGTGGCCCCAAAGGAAGAAGTTGTAAGGTACTATATCACAAGATCTCGGTGGCCAATTGTGATGACCTCTTCGAGAGATAGCACGGTCCGGAAATTTATAATGAAATAAACATCCGATCATTTATTTTAAAAAATGGCATTTTGCTTAGAATATCAAAAATACACCTCTTATCGGAAAACCCTGTACATAAATAATCACGTATATAGCGCCATATACCCATTGAAACACCACGGGCACCGCCGGCCCCGAATTTCCCAACGCCTTAACCGCCAGGGGGACCAGGGGCCCCGGCGGAACAACAGCGGCGCAAGTTTAAAAAATTATTTTTTTAAATCGACTAATGCGTTTTGTCTATAGAAATAGTTTCATAAAGTCGTTCTATAATAAACTAAAAGCCGCTGGTCAACGCCTGACACTAGTGACCAAAAAGAAATACGATATGAAAATGTGTCAAATTACAAGTGGACGTGTTTTTAGTTTTGTTTACTTCATTATTTAATTAATTCATTAATAATCGCAATTTTTTAATGTAATATTATATTGTAATAAATTCAAATCTTTTATAAATCGGAAACTATGCCAGAAAGCCTATTATACTGCCAAATACTCGTAGTATATTGAGGACAAAAAGCCTTATGATAAACGATTTTATTTCTGTAAGTAGGTTTGTACAAACACTTTTACACGTTAATTTTTTTATTTTAAACTACATGAGGTCGGCGTTTCCTATCTGCTACTCTGTAAAGAAAGGCCGATATAAACTCAGAGGTCAACGTCTCTTTTAAAGTCCAGACATAATCTTGGTCAGTCATGTGAAGACCATGTGGATTGATGTCTGAAATGGTTTTTTGAGGAAAGAACCACACAGATTGAGTAGACCTGTCCAGTCAGTGTACGACTTTGTCAGTAATCGTGCAGCTCAACTCAAAACATAAGGAGCTCAACGATACGACGAACAATACCAAAGGAAGGACTTTGGGTAGGCCGCATAATTACTCAAACCGCCAGACCAAGTTATAGATTAAAACTAACTGAGGAAATAAAAAAAACACGAAAGTAAATTTTAAAAAAAACAATGACCCACATAGTCTTAACATTCACAATAATAACAATAACATAATACTTAAGTAAGTAAATATTCACGTCATTGTTTATTTTACAGATCATAATATGAGGACCATGTAGGTAGGTGTCTAAAATGGTCTTTTGAGGAAAGAACCATACAGATTTCAGTGGACCTGTCCAGTGAGTGCACGCATTTGTCATTATCCGTGTAGCTCAGAACTTAAGGAGCTCAACGATTCGAAGAACAATACGACAGAAAGGAAATTTGGGTAGGCCGCATTAAGTACTCAAACTGCCAGACCATGATTAAAACTAAAAAAAAGTTATTTCTTGAATGGTGCCCAAGAAACAGTTTGTGCTTAGTTTAGTACTAACGATACCTCCACATTGTAACTTTTGAATGTTCAAATAAGCGACTTTTACTTTTATGTTTTCCCTTTCTTTCGTATTGTTCGTCGAATCTTTGAGCTCCTTAAGGTCTGAGTTGAGCTGCGCGGTTACTTACAAATGCGTGCACTGACTGGACAGGTCCATTCAATTTATGTGGTTCTTTTCTCAAAAGACCATTTCAGACACCGATCTACATGGTCTTCACATGATCTGACCAAGATGATGTCTGGACTTTCAAAGAGACTGTGACCCCTGAGTTTGTGTCTGCCGTTCTTCGCAGAGTAGTTAGATAGGAAACGCCGATCTCATCCAGTTTAAAAAAAAAAAAAAAGATTAAATCTGTTGTGGTATTTGTTCCAAATCGATGTTAATTTACAAGTAAAATCTTACATACCAAGTTATAAATAACAATCTATTTGTATTTCTCGTTATAAATCTACAAACAATGAAAATAGAGAATTGAACTCGGTATAAATCTAGTAAAACGCAGGTAGGCAGGGTATTCATATCCGCGCATAATTTCGTGTCAGGATGGAAAACTATGTGAAAACTGATGGTGAAAACGACCACTTTTTTATCCACCTGCACGCGGCCCAGACCATTATTTATCCTAAATCCTTTGAAATCTATATACCTCTAATTATTTGAATGTGCCACGCTTTTTACCGACTGTCAAGAAGGGTAATGTTTTAGAACATCAATGATCAGCGTCGAATGATCATCACTCTCAGAATTGGCAAGGTATTTTAGAATAAATTTCTGCCTTTATTTTCGCATCCATTAAGAACAAAAATCACTTGAAAGCAAAACAAAAGCGTCATTCAAGTTCCAACTTTAAACAAAGCACAGACCTTATAAAGTGAATAAATCATGGGAAATCATTCAAGACTGAGTAAACCAATGAGCTCAACGAAGTTGCAGGATCACTGCACCGTACGCGGACGAGGAGACAGCATGCAAACTAACTAGCATGACGTGAACACTGTCGTAATTGTAATTACCAGTGTGAAGGTAATTGCTTTTCCTCGTTCACTTAAAAGCACTACTTAAGTAGGGAATGAACAGCTCTAAAACTACATGCAAGCTTCGTGAACTCAGCTTTCTTATTGAATGTATTTTAGTAGAAGTTCTTAACTTCTTTAATCCCTGCCTCAACCTCAAGTTGCAGTAGTTCATAAGTAATTGTGTTTGACAAATTTCGCCGATGAAACCTTGACCTAGCGACACATCTGCCAATAAAAGGCTAAAATGAAAAGAATGCGACGTGTGTACTCTGTTCTAATAGCGAAGTGTCTGTCCATCCGCCAGATGCTACAAAGTCAAAGTCAAAGGTCAAAGTCAAAGCATTTATTTCAAATAGGCCCATAAAATGGCACGTTTTGAACGTCAAAAATTACATTAAAAATAAAACTGATTCTAGGCGCCACTTCCAAAAAGTAGTTTCGTATGGAGAAGAAGTGGCAAGAAACTCCACCGTTACTCTTTTAAAATGTTTTACAATATTTTTATACATTAATTATATTTTTACGGATTGACATTATTGACATCGCTCTTCAAGATCATTTATCACGCTTAAGATTTTAAAGAATAGACCGTTGATGCGTTTCATAGGTAATACAAAAAGTAATGCATCCGGCGCGACGTAATCACGCAATATTTTCCGCCGCGTAATTTCGGCAGAAGAATACTGTATAATAATGTCAATTGTAAAATGTAAGAATGCATTAGACATTCACCTGTTAGAACAGTAACTTGCCGTAGATAAAGAGAAACTTCTTCAAAAGTGAAAACTAGTTCCGTATTCTAGCGTTTTCGTACGCTATTGGACGAGTTCCTTTTGATTAAAGCAACTGGTTGAGCTCTAACTACATCCTAAATGCCTTATCTATTGTTTCATGTAGCAAGTTTCTGGTTGCACGTGTTCTGACCCCTAGATTCAAGTTACCTCACATAAAACTTAAGTAATTGTTCTAGAGGTACGTTTTCAGTCACATAGGACTTCCAGTGCCATCACTAATTACCATGTTTCTCAAACAAATGATGATCACAGAAAGGCGGACTCTGTTATCCATCATCTTGTCTTTGCCCCATGTTTTTTTTTTGTTTTTTTTATGGTGTAACGTAGTCTTTGGAGAGCTCTACAACAGACTTTATTTGAAAAATACATTTAATCAAATTTATTGTTTACCAAATTAAAGTCGATTAACCCGTTTACACAACTGTCAAAGAATGCTAGTTGTGTTGTACAGGGATCACAAAGTTTGTAAACACACTACTATGATTCGAATATACGGACAGTTTAAGTTACCTCTTAGTGGTGTTTCTATCGAAGTTTTTCATAACAGCAGCACGCGTTGCAATACCAACATAAAAACTTGTTTTATCAACGGATGAATAGGCAAAATGACAGATAGAAAAGACAAGATGACAGATAGAAAACACAAAATAACAGATAGAAAAGACAAGATGACAGATAGAAAACACAAAATGACAGATAGAAAAGACAAGATGACAGTTATAAAAGGCAAGATGACAGATTTCTTCTGTTCATCTGTAATTTTGTCTATTCTTCCGTCGATAAACCTCGTTTCTACGGTCTGTGTCTATGTCTTACTGCACAGTGCACAAAGGAACATGATGTATTACTGTTCTGCCAACAGCTGAAGTTAATATCCATATAACATCAAAACCTTACTAGGTATACAAAAAGCCAATCACAGACACTTATTATATCTATCATTGTCCACAGTTCGTCATGTTGAAATGTGACATTTCTTCATCATTCACCAACATAGACAAGAAGATTTAAATAGTTTTTTTTTACAAATAAAAGTAAAGTCATAACTTTTTCATGGTTTTACACTCACAAGCACGACCATGTAAAATACAACTAAATTAATGACCTACGTAATACAGAAGTTTTAACAAAATATTTTCGGAATGAACTTTTTTTATTACGAGTTGCGTAAGTCGTAAATTTAACCTACATATTTCATCAGGTAAAACGAGAGATGGGCTCATTGCGTGGGACTTGCGAATATAGTTAGCTCAGCCATTATTTTACTAGGCCTCACAGTATTTATTTCACGGCATACCGCCAAAGGAATTTGGGTCTAAAAATCCATGAAAATAATTCATGTTTTTAATATTTTTTACTACGTAGGTACCAACACAGTAAAATACAAATATGTCACAAAAGAATATTAGTAGTTGTGTCCCTATCTAGTGGATATCTAGAAGATACATCATTCTGTAAGTAATAGATAAAACAAAACGTATTGCTCACATAAACTAGATAGTCCCATTTTTCTGCCTCTACTCCTGCTTTGTTTGCAGACCGTAACTTTTAGTAGCATTCATGAGTTGGCACAGTTACCCTCGTAATAAAACCAAGATTATCAGTAAATAAGGTCTGCACAATATATAAAGTTGATTCCCCAGCAAATCAGGCGGATGCTACAAACGTTCGCAGATCTGACAAAAAGGGCAGGTACACACAACCTCGATGGACTGTTATGTTGCATGACACGTGACGACTTTGTTCGCTCGTGTGAACCATTTGTGTGTCGCGAACAAAAACCGAGATCAACATATTTTGTCAAACGTTTTTATTTGAACCCTTAGAAAATAGGGTTTTAACAGTTTAACGCTATTCGGTTGGTGTTGAATGTTTGTCGTTTTGAATGTTTTTGTTGTTCTTGTTGAACAAAACGCGTATTAGTCATTGGCATTATGACACGCGACAGTGTGCACTTTACTTAACGTATGTTCATAGAAATGATTGTAGGTAGTGAAAGTAATATAATACGTGCGTCGACCCAACATCGAGCAAAACTTGAAGGAAATCGAGTACAATATGTGATCAAGTTTTTGACGTTGCAATCTATCGTTAATTTCCCTCGAGGTTCTCCTGCCGCCACAATAAAGAAACTATTTCATTGTTACCATATTGTAGTACACTTCTAAAGTATTTCGAAACGTTATTATGACAACATTATAAAAGGTCTATTGTTAATAGGTACGTACGGAGATTGCTAGTGTGGTGGCAGTTCTGAGCAAGGAAGTAGAAGCTTTAAAATACTTCACATCATTGTCGAAGTACTTAGGTACTGCCAAAGCTACAAAGTAAATAAGCTAAATATGTTTAATTATGTTCTGAATTAAGTTTGTGTTTACATTCAGTGTAGAATGCGACGAGAACTTTGTAGGTTTATCATAAACCAAATCTTCGGAACCAGTGTTTTTTTTTTTTATTGTTCTTGGTTTCTCTTAGAAGATTTTAATTACAGTTAGTCAGTATTTAGGTTTATATTTGTAGCAACATGGCAGAAAAACCTGCAAACGAATATGTAAGTACCCTTTTTGCAAAAGAGAGCTGTCAGAGCCATTTACAATCTACGTCGCCGCGAATCTCTTAGGGAACTATTTAAGAAGATTAATATAATGACTGTACCTTGCCAGTTCATTTATGAAAATATTATGTATGTTAGAAAAAATCTGCATCTATTTAATAAAATAAGTGATAGACATAATTTTAACACTAGAAATAAAAATAAAATAGATCAACAATTTTTGAGACTATCTAAAGTACATACATCTTATATGGGGTACGGATTTAAATGTTACAACAAAATACCTTGTGAAATATTGGAATTAAATGAAAGAAAGTTTAAAACTGATGTTAAAAACACTTTGTAAACAAGCATATTACAAATTAGAAGATTATATCCTAGATAAGAATGCTTGGAAACATGCTGGTCCTGCTCCATAGGACAATCTAGAGGCTAGACAAAATCATACTATTTGCTCATTGTATTGTATAATTTGTTATTTTTACTTTACTCACACACTGACTTATTCCTAGTTAATATTTTAGGAAAATCATATCTTTTTACAATTGTTTGTAAATATGTGAGCACAATGTACCTATCACGTGATTAATTTATATGCCTTTGCTTTAGTTTTAATTCTTTTTACCAATTGTGGTATAGTATTTTTATTCTTGTCTTGTCTTCACATATACTCGTAGAAATATAATTAATGGATAAAAAATATTGTAAAACATTTTAAAAGAGTAACGGTGGAGTTTCTTGCCACTTCTTCTCCATACGAAACTACTTTTTGGAAGTGGCGCCTAGAATCTGTTCTATTTTTAATGTAAATTTTGACGTTCAAAAGTGCCTTTTTATGGGCCTATTTGAAATAAATGCTTTGATTTGACCCTTATAATCCATATAAATGAAAATCAATTACCACAAATATTTGTCCGCGCACCTATTAGACTAATTATTTTTTGTTGTATTTGTAATTGTCAAGACAAGGTTTGTACGAAAGAAATTATTTGAAAATTCATACGGTAAAGACAAAAAAAGAGGAGAGGGAGATTTACCGGAACCATGGCCTGGGTAAGAATATAGGCTACTTTTCATCCGGGATCGCAGACGAAGTCGCGGGCAACAGCAAGTTTTCAATCAAATCAAATGTTTAATTTCATAAAAACAACAAAAAACCAGTGACGTCTGAAATACTGAATTTCATTCAAAGTGAGGTATCATATGAAATAAACATTAGGCGCGGGGCACTCCACTGTACGGAGGGAACTTCCAAAAACTCCTTATTGCGTGCCCACGATTTCCCGGCCCTAATGGGCAAGCGGGATTTTGCTGACAAATAAATATGTACCGCCCTTACCGGCGAGAGTAATTGTAGCCGTGTGGCCCTTAGATGGGGAATGTTTAGCAGCCTGTTAAAAGTTAGACATCAATGTGAAGTCCTAAGTAGACAAGCATATATATTTTTTTAAATTATGTGTTCAAGTCAACTTTTCTAACAACGTATTATTAGAAAAGTTGAGTTCTAAAACGCTGCCAATATCAATAACCAATACTTACTGAAATACAAGCGCACTCGATCAAACGAAAACAGTTATGCGGCATTTATTGTATTAGAATTAAATTAATTAATTAAATAAAATAAGTTTATTGACACAATACCTTCGCAAACAATACCAATACCAATACATTTCACAGATACCTACATTGTATTTTGGGAAAAGGCTGCACAAATAGTTTAAAACCCTGACTCCTAAACTAGGAAAACCCTGTGACCTAGGAGTCAGTGTTCTACTGTAACTTCGTGTACAAAAGAAACCTTTATTTGTTTATGTTTGTTATGTATATGTGTAAACGGGGCGATAGCTGTGAGGGTCTGAGGGATGTAGTGTGGTGTATGAGAGGGGGGGGTTGTTTATTGGGAGGATGTGTGTGTGTGGGGGTGTGTGTGTGAGGGTGTGTGTAGTCGAGTAAGGAGTGTTCGTGTGCTGTTGCAAGTGTTTCTGTATCCGTCCTTGTAGAATAATAATGATTATTTCATGCCTACATTATTTTAGAAATAATGTCTTCTGTACGGGAATAGTCCTGATTATATTGAACTTATTACATAAAGTTGTCGGCTAGCGAAAGCTGTTTTGTGAGACACTGATGGGCACGCATATTTGGCTTCACGAGTGGTTGGATCTAAAGGAGGAACTTGACTATGCTTCCTGAGGGTGGATATGTAGATAACTACCTATTTTTTATTTTTACAGAATTATAAAGTACTAAATGATGCCCGGCATGAGTTGCAATGCCTTTTTTACCACCTCAGTTTTAGAGCGAACAAAAACAAATTTGCCAGACCATCGAACATATTTAAATGTCATAATTCAATTTTTATTTCGTCCCCACTTAAGATGGTGAATGCCACATTACAGTCGCGGAAGACCCATCCCGCTGTTATTGTAGCCACCAACCAGGGTAACCACCCTGGTGGCATGCAACACGATAAAGCACCAGTTAACATAAAAGGAACAGGAATTTTCTTGAGTAATAAAAAGAAACGCCCAAAGTCGTGCGTGACCACAAGGCTCGTGAAAAATCATATTTTATATTTGTTTCACAAACTAAACACGGCAGCCACTGTTCCGATTCACTTGATTTTTGATTCAAGACAAAAGCTATTTTTTACGAAAGATAACGGTTCAGTGTTCCGTAAGATATTCATAAAGATAAGCACAGTTCAATTCTTTCCCCTCTGAATTGGTTTAAGGAAAATGTTATGTATGTAATGTTATGTAATGGTATGTTTCGATTTCATAGGAGTCAATACTTCTTCAAACTGGTAAAAAAGTACCAAAAATATCCACCAGAAAAACCCGCATTATATTCAAAAACTTTACAACATTCAAATGTGATGTTCAAACGCCCACAAGATACAAAACCTTCAAAAGAAATTCATAGAACAACCATTAGGAAATTTTTCACCATAGAGGTGAAAATTTTGCTGCTATTTAGTTTTATGTATAACAGCAACCACTCTATTCTGGTTTGATACATTGCGTTTATATCGCAACACTAAATTCATAGTCCCACCACCTCAGATTTGTACCTAAACTCATAGACGAGTCGATTGTGTCAATATCCCGAAACCGACATCCGAGCCGTACGGGTTAACCGTATTTTAATACAGTTAACGGTGTACGAAAGAATGCGTACAATACCGTTTTCCGACCCGCCTCGATCCTTATCAATCGGGCCCTAATTTCCCACGGGCAAATCTGCGTGACCGCAAACAAAAGCTCTGTCGTACCTGATCATAAATTTATCGGCAATAGTTCCGTGAAACTATTCTTCCGAACACCTGACATTTAATACAGCTTATAGTATTCATCGCGTTAAACCATACTTTGAAAGGAGTTCAAGAACTGCTCTTACATGCGCGAAGCCGTGTAGGTACCTAAGACGGCAAAACTTGGCGGTGTACATTTCCAGAGTTACCCCGTTCTATCGCCAGTTCCGAAGTAATCAACGAGATACGAAGCAAAACATTTTCAAACTGTCTTAAACTCTTTCAGAACCCTTTCGTTTCAAAATTATATTACAATCGAGTAGATTGCTTCACTTTAAATGTTTTCACTAAAAGCTATCCACTTAATACATATAAAAGACTTGCTGTGAAGGAAATTGATGCCAGTCTAAAAGGATTAAATAAAATCTGGGCAAGCGCAAGTCAGGCCTTGCATGATAAGTATTCCGTGCTGTGTCCGTCAAAGTAATCCCCTATTAAACGACCATTTTATAGGACTTTCTCAGAAGGAGACAGGCATTCAGCAGTAGTGCTATTCTGTAACCATCTCACTGTGAAAACATAGGAGAAGTGAGCTTTCAGTGCCACTGATGATAGGGGTTGACCAAAACGGGATGACACTGACTGCTCACTCCACGCAAGTTTTCACGGTGAGATTTTTACAGAATCGACATGCTGGTGTGGTGCAATTTAAGTGAGCTACGGAAATTATGAAAAGTAACATATAAATGTAAGTAAATGAACTTCAAAGATATTATTATAAGCAAAATGTCTTAATTTGTGCACCAAAAAAACTAAGTTGTACTATAGACTGACAGCAATAAAAAAACATTCAATTGTACAGCAAGCGGCGGCCAGTAACAAAACATTAAATAATTTCTCTGTAACCAGTTTTCCTTATTTACTGCAAAATTTTACAAGAAATATCAAATTTGTTCGAACCAAAATCCTCTCAGCTAAGCATATGATCAGAGGCGTGACGTCATCGTCGCTGACCGTTAACATTTCCGGCTGACATCATTGCATATAATTTGATAACGCCAGAACCCAGAACACCATTTACTACACCGTCAAAACATTTCCCCATCAGGGTAAACAATTCAGTGAATACAAGGGTGGTCCACTAACGGAAAACAGATTTCTGAGTCAATGAATCGAGAACGTTTACGCTGAAACTTTCTGGTAGAATCACGGTAAGCTCGTCCAACTGTAAAAGGAGAAGTTATTGTTTTAGTTGTATCTTATCGTCACTGAATTTATGTAGGCCGAACGAGGACTGAGTCTTCGGCGTTTAATATTCTTAAGTCTGGATTTAAGGCAAGTATGTGGAGACCTACATTTATACACACATATATTGGTTTGACGTGACACAACAAACGTGTTTCAAATTGTACAGATTTGTTTCATGAGTTGAATAGATAACAGTTGAACAAGTTTATGGTATTATTTTGGATGTTTATTAATGTTTAGACTGTTTATTTTTATTTTTATTTATTATAAAAATAGTAAGTACAGCAAGGTCCCTTAGTACCGTAACCAATTCTAAAAACTTAGAATACAATCGCGTAATGTATTTGTGCTTCCATCAAAAATTCGCTAGGAAATATATAAAACTAAGTTGTACAATAATTTCGATAATCGGTAAAACTCAGAGACAAAACTAATGTGCAGATTGTTTTAATAGCATGATTTCATTCTGTAATTCTTAGAAAGATCATTAGCATAGCTTAAACCGATTTGGGACGAGTTTCACCAATGAAACTGAACGCGATCAGCGCATCTAAACCGTGTTCAAGAGCTGTCAGTATCATCATTGTTGTGGAATATTGACACTGCCCGTGAACACAGCTTAGATGTGCTGATCGCGTTCAGTTTCAATGTTTAAATTGGCACTTGAGCTGCGTTTGTCATGATCATTCCTAATAACGTTGTTCATTATTTGATTGTTACACAATCGTTTGGTTTTGAAGCCTCCTATGTCCGAGTGATCATGGTCAGTTCAATTGAATCTCTAATCGGCTGTTTGACACTTCTCGTGACCTAAGGGCTGCCTTTTACCTTGGCCAGAGGTTACGCATAGCCATACAACGTACGTATACGGCGATGCGGAGGAAGTTTTCGATGCCCTATTTTGGCTCATTAGTAGTAAAAAAATCGTTTTAGTTAAGTTCGGATAAAATATTTTTATTGTATTAATTAATTGGTATACGTTGTTACATAGGAACATGCCATTTTAATTCTGAATAATTAAAGTAATTACTCAATGTCGTTAGAACTTGAACAATTAACAAAATGAATCCACCTCGAACAACATTGTTGTTGATCTTATGTTTTATTATCATTATTTATTATCACTTTACTTAGTAAACATCGTCATAACGTCACGCCTGTAATCCCAGAAGGGTTAGGCAGAGGTTTACTTATAGTACACCCACAATTCGCCAGTTATGCTTAAAGGCTAGGCACAGCGCGACACAAAGGCACCGCTCGTCGCGCAACACGAGGTTCCTTTGTGTCGAACTGTGGCCTCTCGACTGTTTGTGGCAGCCTTGAGTCCCATGTAATAGGGGGCGAGCCTATTGCCATCAACCGGGCACAAATCCAGACTCCGGGCTGCTACTGAGAAATTCTAGATATAAAAACCCAATAACACTTTGCCCGACCTGGGAATCGAACCCAGGACCTCATGCTCAGCAGTTGCTCTTGTGACCACTGGACCCACGAGGCAATCCTTTTCTTAGTTCTACCTATCTATTCTGTAACAAAAGCACTGTCCTCAAATATTATTTGTTACAGGTGAAATAAAATCTCCCGAAAAATAATATAAAAAGAAAGATTGAAAAATTGATTATTCTGCACAAACAAAACGCACATTATTAAAAATTTACATTAATTACACACATAACAAGTAGCCATGGGCCTCGCATTCAGCTTTAAAAAAGTAGGGAAGTAAGTTTTATCACAAATAATGCGTATTCAGAAGATGTTTTCCGCTTACAACACTTTTGTTCAAAGAAAGCCAGGGGCCGTCTTTAAGACTGTAAATTAACAAGCTAAAAATATTGCCAAGCCAGTTTTCTTTGTTTATTTTCCCTTCAGAGGGATGAAATGTACAAATGATATTTTCGTAAAATGTTTGTTATAATACTGTATGCGGTACGCGGGAGCTCAGTACATGGAACAGCTTACGTTGCCCGATATTAAACAACCCTTTGGGGACATTATGGGCTCAAAATGGCTTGCTGATTACTGATTAGAGTTTTAGATTTGTGAAAAAAAGGATTTAGCATCTTTTTTTAAATAAATAAAACGAATAAACATTTTTATTATCATGCAACACGACTTTTGTATTCCAAATCCGACTAGATAAATTATGAATCACATAAATAGTTAAATAATAATACACTATCCAATATTTAACTTCTCCAAAAAAAAAATGCATGAAACAAGCATAAATAAACATGAATACCTCACAAGTTTTTGCATAAAATACAAATATAAATTAATGGTTTCAAAGAAACAAAAAACAGCCACACATTGATTCGAACTCAGATCTCATTGATCGTAAATACATTATTAGCCCAATCAAATACCAGCACATGTTAGAAATTCGCGAATTTTAGCAATGACATAAACTGGCCAGGTCACGCGCATGATGCGTGTCTAACAAAAGCGACGGAAATATATTTTTGATTCGTGTAGTGCGATGCGATTACGCGACGATACGTCAGTGTGTGCCGTGCAAAACTGTGATCTTTGTGGTGTGTGTGACTGTATGTCGTTTAAACACATGCAGTCGTACAGCGAGTTCACAGCAACACGACTCATAAAGTGCCTATCCACTTTTGAACGCTTACTGTACATCATATTTTGGCTGCTGAGACCAAAACGACATACAGGAAAGTTTTACAAAAATGTAATTTTAGTATATTGTGGGGTCTTACGACTTCCACGCGAACGAAGTCGCGGGCAGAAGTTATTCTGCAATAATCATAGTGAACGTACTTAGTAATAACACTCTGTGAATAACTGAAATAGAAGATTAAAGTAGATAGGGTCGATTTTATTTCTGTGAACACTATTAACACCTGCGTCACAAAGACTTCGTGTGCCCGTACAATATACATGTACACTTAGGTAGACACCTTTGTATTAATTCCACCATTCTACTTCGCACACTTCTAACCGTATTTGGCCAGATGGGCCATGGATTAATGTTTCCTTTAACTGCCAGCCATTATATCACACAAACGTAACGTAGAGCAATAAACATAAATTCAAACATTGATTTTTCTTTGTTAAATACGAAAATACGGTAGGTATTGTGCTTCCTACGCAAATACGACTCATTTATCAATTCATTGTTTCAAAGGTCATTTCGCTTGCGTGTCACGCATTTTTAATTCGTGTAATTGACATATCCTTTTTTTTTAAAAGCTTTCGAATGCTGATGTTGCGAGCCCCAAAAATCTTATCGGTGCATAGAAAAGAGAAAATGGGAAACGAGAACAAAAGGTGACTGTACAAGATAAATGAATTAAAGGGTCGCATCGTACCAATTCTGTCAGGATTGTATTAATCAAATAGCTGAGGATGGTCTGTGGTAATGTAGGAATTGTGTTAACTGTCAACGATCGCACTTACGGGTGACCTCGGTTTGCCGTACAGTATAAAACTGTTTGTCTTTTTTTACCGTTAAAAGTATTTTTTCATCTGCCATTAATTATTCATCTACTTGAAAGAGTAACCCAATTGACACGTTAAGTACGGCTCGGCTGGTCAAATCCAAGTTGATATGGGGAAGGTCATTCCACGTAAGTATTCAGCGTCATTCAGCTACTATCCGGGATAGGCTCTTTTATTAAAAATGTTCCTCATTCAGAAAGGAAGTAGCATAACTCGTATGGGAAAGCTAAAAAAGTAAGCTTTTAACATCTCTAAACGTTCTATTGCCACCAAATGTCCAAAATCACAAACACAAGTTTTCACAGCAAACAGAAATATGACATGTATTCGTTCGAAATTTCTATATCTTTTTTTTTCTGCTAGGTTCGCTGTTCCGCCCAGTCTATCCTTCCTTCATAAAAATGTAAGTTGGAGTCTCCGAAATGCATGGGCAAAGTTTTGCGATTTCTGACATTTCTTCGACTCAAACCTCAGTTACTAAATAGAGTTTTGTTTATCCTATTAAGAAACAAGATCGATTGGCACCAAAGAAATTATAGCGATATCGGCCCATTTTCTTGCCGACTTTTAATTTTTCTGAATTTGTGAATGCAGTTCAAAACTCTTAAAAAGTTAGGGGGCATCTGCCCTTGCTGACCCATATCAAAAATCCACCCAGAATAATTATTATTCTGTGTCATAAAATAAATATATTTGGTTCCAATAACATATTTTTCATATTATTTAATGTGATAACAGTGCTTTCAATTGGAAACTTCGTGGTTTAAATGCGGTGTAAACCGAATTCGATAATCACACACCGAAGTTGATAATTATGAATTCAGGCAGGAAACTGAATAATTCTTCAGTTATTTATTTATTTACACAGGCGGAATGCATTTTCTACCTTTGGGAGACCTTTGGGTGATGCAGAGACAAACAGTGGTTATATTACTGTCAAGTAGAAGGTAGTGCCAGTTGTCATGCTAGACATCTCTCGGTAGAGAGTAGTTATATTCTTTGCTAGACATGATAGATGGAAACGCGAGGCTTACCTATGCATAATTTTAATTATATTAACTGGCTCCGGGACTCTAGTGGAGTTAGGGCTTTTACTTTTGATGGTATGTTTCAAATATTTAATAATATGATAAAATTAATATATAATATTTGATGATTCAATGAGCCCTCGAACCCTTTACTCATGCATGTTACGCGTCAAATAAGTGCGTTATAAATCTAACTTTGTGAGAAAAATTTAAAGTTACAGGCCAAAGTTCAGTATTTATGAAACGGCTTGTGGTAGTTACTACTTTACGAGGTCATTATGGAAACCATTAAATGTATGATTACAAGGGGTCCTGTTTTGGGCAGGGCATTTGTATAAGCACATCAACTTTCCGTAAACGACCTGTGCCCAAAGTATTTTAATTCATTACGACCGCCTCCCTTAACTTTAAACCACGCCGCTGGATTTTATTACTTCATAAAGTATGGTTCGGTGGTGTTTTATTATAGCTACAAGCTTATTGTTTACCTGTTTCAATCAACCATTGTTAGGTATGCTTCTTCGAATATTTTTATAATCTATTGTTAAAGTATTGAATAACTGCAAAAGGCAGATACAAAACTTTATCAGTCCACGATTCTCACGCATGTTATCGCGGTGCAAATTATCGCGGTGGTCTTTTACCGCACACTGGATTTTCAACGCTCTGACACAATCAACTCTGAAACATCGAGAGTTGAAAATCCAATAATGTTTTTTCGATGCGCTGGGATGCACTCTGTTACGGACTGGCCACGACCTTGCCGCTATCAGCGGCAGCTTCAGCGCGCGGCGGCGAGCGGTAAGAACAAATAAATACAAATATGTATTTATGAATCATGCCAGCAGGCGCGGCCGCCGCACTCAGCCGCACCACGGCAACGCGAGCGGTATTTGCCAAGCGGTTCGCGGCAGCGAGAATGTTTGAGATGCCACGACTCAGAGCGGTACGGACAATGGCGGTGGAGCGGTGGACTGAGCTGGTAGCGAGAAGTACGTGGCATGGACAACGCTCAGCTTGCTGACACCGCGCCGCGTCTTGCTAAGCCAAAAGTCGTGGCCAGGCTGTTTAATATTTCTACGCTCAGCTCAACACTGAGAGTTGAAAATCCAGTGCGCGATATTTTGAGTCCGTGCAAAAAAGTTACCGCCTTACAAATAATTTAATAGTTTTATCCTTTCAATATGCAAGTACGTTTAATTAATACATGACAGTCCAAGTAAAAAATCCTTCAGATACACTTGTTTTCACGCAGGTATTATTTTACTGCAAACTTCAAAAGATGACGCAAGGAACTTCGCTGGCTGTTCAAACAACATTTATTAAATTGAAGGTGTCTTTAAGGAAAGACAAAGTTTTGAACACCCTTTGAACCCAAGGTACCGTTGGAAGCAGTGGCGTTGCGCCCTTCGTTAATTATGCAATGTTTTTATTCAATTAGCTGTGTGATCTACCCTAATTACGTACCATAGGGAACGCTGGGATGCAGAGACAAGGCAAGCTTGGCGCAAATGGAGCAATAAAAAGGAAAAAAAAACGGAAAAAAAAGAACATTCTCGTCTCTTTGAGAACAATACAGTGTGTACAATGTGTTATGCCCGTAGGTACTGCCATTTCTCTTTCTGTCTAATCTTTCATGATGACGATGTTGTTTTACGATTTGTGTTTCCATTTTTACTGTAAGTGTGTCAAAGCGGCCTTTAGCTGGTTTCTATTGCATATTTCACATTGTGCATCAATTTGTTTATGAGCTCTTATTACAGCATCATTATTGAGCGTTTCGATTTATTAACTGTGTATTTATGTCATTACCACAACTAGTCAGGTGGTAGATAAGATAAGATACGATTTTTTTCAAACATGAGTAATGTAGTGTAGATTCTGATCTAAACTAGCTACAGGGGTGGCATAGCAGAGGTAAAACACGTTATATTTTATAAATATTTATATTGTTACGTGTACCTATTTACAAAGAAGGGCCTATCTAAAATATGTATGTTTAGGTCTAGATAAATATAATATGTATGGGCCTGCGTCGCCTGAAATAAATATATTATTATCATTATTTGTTGGTATACATTTTTGTTACTCGGCACTGATGTGCCGGTTTTGTAGAATAAGTGATGATAATATAATATTATGATGGTGTGATGATATGTTTAGACTTTGTGTTGTCGATGATGTTTGTGGGTGTGATATTTCTGCATCATTGTCGTTCTGAAAGATTTTCGGAACATTCTGCAGGTGTTCAGTATGGCAGCTTTCTGTGTTAGGTGGTAGGATAAGTCTAGCGTGTTTATAGATTGGTGCAGTTGTTTGAGAATAACATCCGTGGTTGAGAGTACTACTGGGATTAATGCAACGCTGTCTAATCACCACATTCGGCTTATTTTTAAGTACGTATATTTTTACAGCTTTTCTGATACAGTGGTGTACACGGATATCAAGTTTTGTAGGTCGTGTTAGTTTAGTACTGCTATGTCAATAATTAGCGCGGTTTTATTAATTTTATCTAGTAAAGTTATGTCTGGTCTATTGTAATGTGTTGTTCTGTCTTTGAGGATGGCTCGATCAAAGTATATCTTGTGTGTTGTGTATTCAAGAACTATTTCAGGATTACATTTGTAATAAGGTACTGGGGGTGAAGTTGTTCATTTATATTTTATAGCAAGTTTTTGATTTATATTTGACTATTGATTTGTGTAGAGAGAGAGAGAGAGTAGAAGTGGTACTTTTTGTGTTAAAGTATGTCCTTAGGGTACTTACTTGTTTATTGTGTAAGTTTGTTAGCTCTTTCCTGCGTAGTGTTAGTCGCCGTACGCAAGATCGAGGGAGATGTTTCCTGTTTTTTTTTTATGTATCCTGTGTTTTAGTTGTGTTAATAAAGCGTTGTAAGTTTTTCAGTTCTGTTTTTCATATACCAACGAAGTATGAATAGCTTTAACTGTATGTATGGAATGCAATTGAGTATTAAAAATGGATTTAAGCCTATGTTTAAATTGTTGAGTAAGTTTATATTTAATTTATTTATGTTTATATGCAGCTAAGCGTAACATAAATACTTAGGATACATTCAATGTTACCTTAATATTGATATGTTACGTTTTCATTTAAAGAGTCTATGGTTTCACCAGACTATATGGTGTATCATTGTTGGTCAGTTTGCCTGTCCTGACTGAGTTGATCTTGCACTTGTCGATACCAAATTCCTTAGAAGTTTCTTGTCAAAACCACGATTTTTGTATCTGTCGTGACTTTAACAAACGTATGTCAAAAAAAATATTGGAAAATATTAATTACTTACATACACATTTAAACTCACGCCTTCTTCCCATGGGGGTAGGCAGAAACCACAGAACGCCACCTGCTACGATCCTTTCATACTCCTCTGCCTCGTTTACGTTCATACATCTGGTGATACACGCGCGCCGGTTGCGAGTACTACGGACCTGACCTTTCTGAAGAACATCACCAATAAGGTCATTATTGTATGTAGGTACTTGTGTCTATTTTATATTACTTCCTAATTCCTATTGCTTTTGCAACGGGGTTTCAGTGTAAAGACACAAGAAAAAAGTAAAACTTAAAATACTTGTTTACAGATACAAGTTTGACTGCTGCTATGAAAGCCACTATTAGTACCTAGCACCAATCCTATTCTACTTCGCAAAGACGTCGAGAGAGGAGACCATACAGGCTGCGGCTACGTTGGATTGATGATAAATGAGAGTGGCATGAGAAAAGAATGGCACGGTCCATGTCTTTGGAGGAAGAATATTGAAAATCAAAAATAGGGAGGGAATTTATAACAAAAATGTAGCTTTATTATGTTTCAAAATAAATAGTTTCTACAAAATGTTTCTTCTTATTTGTCATAAGATTAGGGACACATTGGATAATATCCTATGAGCTTCCTCACGAACTCATACTCTTCCAACCTCCTTTTTTTTTGGGTGGGAAATCATCAAATGACTTCTCCCGCTCTAGGTGGAGCGGGAGGGCGTGTCAGACTTTTACTGACTAAAACCCACCCTTGTTCCTTCAGTTGCCTGTGCCAGGGTCACTGTTATCTATATCGAATTACCCGCGACCCTGAGGCGTCGGCCCTATCGGCAAGTGGTGGCGTGAGGGCGCAAGGCTCTCTCCCTCACGCGCTCCGCCTCCTCCTTCGCGAGCATTACTGCTTCGCAGAAGAAAGTGACGGCTTTCCATTCTCTCTCGCTCCGTACCATGGCCTGGACCAGAGCCGGACGCGACAGATCGCCGCCGCCGATCGCCTCCGCGAGGACACTGCGGTGCTCCGCCCAAGCTGGGCAGACCTCCACCGTATGCTCCACCGTGTCCTCCGGGCGATCCACACAACGGTGACACCCGGGCGTTTCCTACCGCCTTATGCGAAACAGGAACCTCCCGAAACAACCGTGTCCGGTGAGGACCTGTGTCAGGCGGAAGGTGAGGACGCCGTGGCGCCTCTCCAACCACTCTTCAAAGAGGGGACCTACCACCACTATTGTGGCGTGCCCAGCACTGGGTTGCGACAATCGCACCCTCCATGTCGCCATGAGATCCCGCTGGAGCTCTGTCCGCTGTACCGTGATTTTGAAAATGCAAAGGGTAATAAAAGGCAATAATGGGATGTTACTAGAGAGATTAGTGGCTCAAGCAAACCGGTTGACTTCTCTTCTTGTCTCATCGCATCCGTAAACAAAGATAAGGCTATTAATGGCGTAAATAATTTGTTTGTTAACGTGGGCAGCAAGCTTGCAGAGCAAGCAAAAAATTTTAACCCAAATAAGCCATTGTCATATGATGCTGAACCGCACCATAATTCATTTGTCATGCTTTCCCCCAATGAGAAAGAAGTATTTTTTCTTATCAATGAATTGAAGGAGAATTGCGCTGTAGGTATTGACCGGATATCTGGTAAGATCTTAAAGTGGTACATTAATTTTCTTACCACTCCTATTACGCACATTTGCAAACTGGCTTTGGCGACAGGTGTTTTCCCAAGGGCATTTAAAATAGCTCTTATCAAACCGATCCACAAGAGGGGGGAGAGAGACTATGTTGATAATTACCGCCCTATCTCCATCTTACCAACTCTGTCCAAGATCTTGGAACGGCTAATAAACCGTCGATTAACAAATTACCTAGAAACCAACAATCTTCTTTCACCGAATCGATATGGTTTTTGACGTAAAAAGTCAACCAATGATGCGATTCACGAACTCTTACACTCCATCATTACAAACCTTGACCAAAGGAAAAAATGTTTGACGGTGTTCCTTGATCTGGCAAAAGCCTTTGACACGGTCTCTATCCCGCACCTACTCATCAAGTTGGAGGGATTTGGTATAAGAGGTATTCCTTTAAAATTGATGAAGGAGTACCTTACAGGCAGGAAACAAAGAGTTCAGATTGACAATAGGTTGAGCGATGAGGCATGTATTGAATTCGGTGTCCCACAAGGCAGTATACTCGGCCCAACGATGTTCTTGGTATATATCAACAGTCTCTGCCAACTCCAGCTTCTGAGGGGAAAATTTTTGACCTTTGCTTATGATACTGCACTCTTTTTAGTGGACTGAGCTGGAGGAGGAGGTATTTGACACTGCCCAGGGGGGTTTTAACCAAGTCTGCGAATGGCTCAGATCGAATGTTCTGACGCTTAATGTCAATAAAACGAAATATGTCACTTTTGCACATAGGTCAAATCAACTTCCCCAATCATGTCTTAGCATTTACTCTCATGCTTGTGATCGTGTCATCACCCCCTTGTGCTCATGTCCTGTTCTCCAAATAATCGATCATATAAAATACCTTGGTATCGTTTTAGACCAATTCAAACAGCATATTAAAGTCCTTGTAAACCGGCTCCGTAAGCTAATCTACGTCTTCAAAACCCTTAGACACGCTGCAAACAGGTGGGTTATTAAGATGGTTTATAATTCTTTATCCCAATCCTTAATAGAGTACTGCATTGCATTCTGGGGAGGTTCCGCCAAGACCCACCTTATTGAAGTTGAGAGGGCTCAGCGTGCCATTCTCAAAGTTGGCGCCGGTCTCCCCTACCTATTCCCAACCCTAGACCTTTTTAGAATCTGGGATATAGTCTCTGTCAGGCAAACCTTCATATTACGTACGGTGCTTAAACAACACTCCTTTTTGCAATACGATCCGAATCTGTATAAGGATAAGCGCCGAAAAGGCAGAGTATGCCAAACACAACCTTCCAGTTCTGCTCACTCGCGTAATTTCTTCTTCTTTCTCGGACCGTATCTTTACAACAAGATAAATAAAATACTAAATATATATCCTCAAACTAAACACAAATGTAAAAGTTCAGTCACTAACTATTTGAAAACTCTAGACTATCAGGGGACTGAGAATTTGTTGATCCCACTCAGATAGACTTTCTTCATACCATGCTGCTTCTTCATACCATCAACCTTAATCGCATCACACTCACTCAAGAAACCTCTCACATACACTCTCCAATCAGTCTCTTTTATTCGCTTTCACTAGTTACACACACACTCTGGTATTTCCACAAACCTTTGGTAATTTTAGTATTTTTTTGTTTTCTCGTTTTGGGTATTTTGTTTTCTGTTTAAACCTTAGTTAAGTATAATGCATTTTATGTTGGTCCAAATCACAGGCTTCTAGTCGCGGGAGGGCCCTGGTGACCTGAATACAGGTTTTCGTATAAACCTACTTCAGGCACCAGTCTCTCACAAAGTTCGCTCCTTGTTTGTGCACTACTATCATTATTAAGTACATAACTTGTGAAGAGAAAATAAACGTTTATATTATTATTATTATTTCTCGCGGCAGCGGAGTTACACTTCGGCGTTTTGCCTGCTCGCGCCACTCCCATACGTGCGCGAGGGCTTTTGCCTACAAATCCCATGGCGGCAATCCGGCAAGGTGGCTCGCCGCCTCGCAGGAGACCGTGCGGTATCCCCGGACCAGTCAGATGGCCATGACCCTTTCGGACACGTTCAACCGGCGGGCTGGTCGGCGCCTTAAAAGGTGCCCCGTAAAGGGCCATGGACCGCACGACTCCCGCGTAGAGCCTCCGGCAGGAGGCATTTGGACCCCCTATATTGGGCCGGAGCTGCCTCAAGGCAGCCCCAGCCCGCTCCAGTCTGGGAACCAAACGTCGGAAATGCTCCACGAAGTTCCACCGGCTGTCGAGGATGAGTCCCAGGTACTTCATCGTCGACTTGACGCCGATTTGAACCCCTCCCGCCGTTATCTGGGAAACCGACTATGGCGCGTTCCGAGGACCATGAAACACATGGCCTCGGACTTGTGCAGGGCCACTTCGAGTCCCAACTGCCGGATTCTCTCGACGATTGTCGCAACCCCGAGTGTTGCTTGTTCGGCCGCCTCCTGGTGCGACCTCCCCTGTGCCAGGACCAGCGTGTCGTCAGCGTAGCACACCACGTTGACGCCATTCCTGAGGTCGGCGCGCAACACCCAGTCAAAATCAAAAATCAAAATATTTTATTTCACATAGACCTACATGGGCACTTATGAAACGTCAGATTCTAGGTGCACGGTTCCAATTGGTCGTTTCCCATGGAGAAGAGCCGGCAAGAAACTCCATGGTTACTCTTTTAAAAATATGTCTTTTACAATGTTGTCCAATTACAGTGATTAACAGGTATGGGAGGACAGTGTAGGCCTGTCAACAGGTGAGGCTTTCACGCCCTACCGCCGGCCTCAGCACCATCGAGGCGATCCGGCCAGTGCTCGACCGCTGGCTCGGGAGAAGGCACGGCTCCCTGACGTTTCGGGCGACGCAGGTGCTCTCGGGGCATGGTTGCTTCGGGAAGTACCTGTGTCGCATAAACAGGGAGCCGGACGCCCGGTGTCACCACTGCGTCGACTGCCGGGAGGACACGGCGTGGCACACGCTGGCAGAGTGTGCCGCTTGGGAGGAGCCGCGCCGTGCCCTCATAACTGAAGTAGGCAATGACCTGTCGCTGCCGGCCGTCGTGAACGCGATGGTCGGCGGCGCAGAGTCCTGGGACGCAGTGGTCTCCTTTTGCGAAACGGTCATCTCGCAGAAGGAGGCTGCGGAAAGGGAGAGAGAGATCTCGACTCTCGACCCGGCCCGCAGCAGACGCACCGGGCGTCGGAGGAGGGCGGACAACGCCCTCTTCCGGCCCCCCTAAATGGGTCCAGGGGCGACGGATTCGGGGACATCCGTCGCCCCCCAACATCAGGACCCGAGAAGGCGGCGCGCGTAGTGTTCCGAGTGCGCCGCTCACAGACGTTGCGGGGGGAGTACACCTCACTCCCCCCGCCCGAGACGGGGCCCGCGCAAGCGGGCCGGCACCAGCCGGGGTTGTGGAAGAATAATGTGTTCCCGCGACCCCGGCGTAGGTGTGAGAAGGAACACTGGGGTGGTTTTTAGTCAGTAAGAGTCTGACAGACCCCTCCGCCCGCCCCAGGGCGGAGGACATCCATGAGGATTTTCCACCCCGGGAACAAAAAAAAAAAAAAAAGGCCTGTCAACAGGTACCATATGTTAAACAAATAGACAATTGTCTATAATTTATAATCCACAGGGCCTACGACGTTCTCACATTTACAAAAGCGTAGTCGATATCCCACAGAAGCGGCCCCAGGACCGATCCCTGTGGGACACCGCACGACATCTCTCGCCGGTTCAATTCTCCCCGGTGACCGGGGTAGATGACGGCCCTGTCGACGACCCCACCCTGGGCAACAGCATCCCCCGTCGTGAGGGCTCGCACGCGCATGATGGCGTCCACCGTAGAGTGCCCCCTGCGGAAACAAAACTGGCTCTCCGCCAAATCCGGCCCCACCCGCACCAGCCGCCCGACGAGGCGATTTGCAATAAGTCTTTCAAAGAGCTTGCCTACCTCGTCGAGCAGCACGATGGGTCGGTAAGCGGTCGGAGAGTCCGCAGGGCGCCCCGGCTTCTTAATGAGGACCAGTTTCCCCGCCTTCCAGCCAAGTGGGAACTGGTCCCCTTCCAAGCATGCGCTTAGGAGCCCCCTTAGTCGAGGCCCGAGAGCCTCCATGGCCAGAACCCAGACTTTTCCAGGTAAGCCGTCGGGTCCTGGGGCGGTATTTTTGGCATTGAGCCTATGTACTGCCACTCTCACCTCTACCTCAGTCACCTCCGAAGCATCGTCGTCGTCGTCGTCGGCGGTGTGATCCGCATCCGGCACCACAGTAGGCGGAGTCATGGGCGGTGGAGTATGCTCCCCCCGCAAAGGGAACAAAGTGCTCACCACGTCCTCCACGAGCTGGGGCCGGAGACTCTGCGTCAGTGGGGGCGCCCATGGGCGGAGTTTTGCCCGCACCATTTTGTAGGGGCGTCCCCACGAGTCCCTGTTCAGGGTTTCCAGCGATTCCTCCCGGGCCAGTGCCCTGGCCCGCAGGATCACCACTCGGAGGGTGGTCTTCGCCACTCTGTAGCTCTCGTACAGCTCCGCCTGAATGGCTTCCGTATCCGGAGGGCGGATACGGAGCCTGCGGTGCCTGGTGTACAGGCCTCGTGCAAAGCCGTCAGCTCCGCGGACCACCAGCACTACTGGCACCAAGCACGTCCAGGCTGGACCCGGGGCATTGCCACGTCACAAATTTCAGACATGGCCTCCCGGAACCACTCTGCCTCGTCGTTGATGTCAGCAGGCCTGTCCGGTGGTGACACCCAGGCCTGCACGATTGAGGCTTCCAGGAGGAGCTCCCGGTCCAGCTGCTTCAGCGCTCACCGCGGACCACTCGGGGCCTGTCGGACCGGCGCGCTCGAGGTCTGGGCGGAGACGTTGAACCGGATGTCCGGTACAGTGCGATGGTCGGCAGCGTCGAGTCCTGGGACGCGTTGCCCACGACTCTGCGCCGCCGACCATTGCGTTCACGACGGCCGGCAGCGACAGGTCACTGCCTACTTCAGAGATGAGGGCACGGCACGGCTCCTCCCAAGTGGCACACTCTGCCAGCGTATGCCACGCCGTGTCATCCCGGCAGTCGACACAGTGGTGACACCGGGCGTCCGGCTCCCTGTTTATGCGATACAGGTACTTCCCGAAGCAACCATGCCCCGAGAGCACCTGCGTCGCCCGAAACGTCAGGGAGCCGTGCCTTCTCCCGAGCCAGCGGTCGAGCACTGACCTGACCGCCTCGATGGTGACGAGGCCGGCGGTAGGGCGTGAGAGCCTGTCCCGCCATTCCGCCACCAGGACCTCGCGAAGCTGCGACCGACGCTGCTCCATATGGCGCTGCATCGGCCGCTCGCCCCGCGCCCTCGCTTCCTCGCGCCACCGATAAAGTGACGCGAGCACCTTCGCATCTAGGTCCCATGGCGGGTATCCGGCCAGTGCACAAGCCGCCTCGTAGGAGATCGTGCGATACCCCCTTATGACTCTGACGGCCATTGCTCTCTGCGGCTTTCGCAGAACAGCTATGCTGCCGGCCGTCAGGTCAGACGCCCAGATCGGCGCTCCGTGGAGCGCTATGCTTGGGCGCCAGCCGCCGGAAGTGGGGTCCGTAAGGACGAATGGTGCCTACCCTAACCTGCTCGGCAGAGCACCCCCCAGTCTTAACGATAGCAGCCACCACCTCTTTTTCCGTCACGGAGTCGTCCAGGCCCAGAATGCGCTTGTCAGCGCACTTCGTTGGCCTGGACACTCGAGCCTCGTCCGCATTCAGGCACTCCTTCAGCTTTTCAGCCAAAGCGTCCGCGGTCGGGCCGCTAGCCGCACCGGGAACCTTCAGCATCCCGGCCCCAGTCGCAGTGACCCTTAGCCGGAGGCCATTGGTGACACCGAGCTGGCCGAGGTTTACCGCAGCCTTCGCCTTGGCGAGCACCTTGCGGTAGGTCGTGCCCTTCTTCTCCGCTTCCGGCTGTAGTGTGATCACCACAGCTGTGGACTTTGGGGCACGGGGCCTAGCCGTGACACTTCGCTGCTTGCGCCGCTGCCGCCTGTTTTTCCTCCTGTTCGCCCTTACTGCCTTACTCTTCTCACGGCCCCACTTTTGGTCTGCCCCAAGGGCCCTGGTTTTGCCGCGGTGGCAGCATACGAGACAGCCTTTCGCAGGCCCGAGGCCAGCTGACTCGCCGCTAGCGAGCGGCGCAGGACAATGGCTTCCAGAGCTGAAAACCGACTCTGAAAGGCAGCCAGCTCCTGCCGCGCCAGGGTCAGAACCCGGTCCTCGGCAGACACGGGCTGGCCCTGCCCATTCTGCGCCCTTACTATTGGCACCCCCCTGGGGTCCACTATTTGGCTCTTGGCCAGATCTGCACGGAGCTCCTCGTTTTCTTTTCGGAGAAGCTCCATGGCGGTAGCAGGCGGGCGATCTCAGCCCGCATCTCGGACATACCGTCCGTCGGAGGACCGAAATTAATGGCCTCCGCTGCCTCCATAATGGAGGCCGTGGCTGCGGATATGGCCTTGTATTTAGAGGATTGAACCCTCTTCAAGGCCACACCCTTGATAGCGGCAACCACGACCTCCTCAAATCTGGCCGATCGCTCCGATTTGGAGCCGCCACCGGCATCCGGCTCACCACCTGACGACTCTGAAAGAGCTGTACTGCGGCAGACCACTTCAGGGCGGCGTCCCTTCGTAGCGAGCCTGCCGGCTCGCTGGGCTGGCTCGACTGGACTGGCTGCATTTGCCTCCCTGTCCTTCTGGGTGGTGAGCCCTCCGTCTCTTCCTCGGACCCCACCCCGCCGACCAATTTTTCGGGCCGAGGCCATCCCGCCATACGAGAGCGGCCCCTGGCCATCCCCCGGTTTGGGCCGCTTTAGGAAGAACCTTTTGTCCTTCCGAGCAGCCCCCACCACTACGCGCTCAGGACTCTTAAAGGAGCCCTCCGCGCCAGACGCAGCGTCAGACTCTGACCGCGCATCAATACCCTCCTTCTCACGATCCTCCTTCTCCTCGTCCTCGAATGAACGAGAGCGCGATGAGCCTCCTCGGCTCGAAAGACATTTGTTGCCCCCACCAGAATACGAATGGGAGCTTGACGTTCCCAAAGGGAACGTGGCGGATTCTCTTGCTGCTTTAGCAGCCGGGCAGCCGGAGATACCGCCCTGCGGTAGTTTTTCTACATTTGTCTTCATGTTTTCCTTTTTGTTCCTTTGAAGGTTGTGGTCCCTGTTTCCCCTGATAACCCTCCCCAGCTCTAGTGACCGGATTCCCTCCAGCCATTCATCCCCTCGGCACGCTCGACCTTGGAATTGGGGTAATTTTTTAAAGAGGTTGTCTTCCTTTCCCCTTCCCACTCGACGCCCACAAAACTCACCCTCTGCAAACAGAGGTGGTGTGGACGGAGATGTCCACCAGACCTATCCCGACGACGGACTGGCCGCCCCGACCCTAGCCCGGTTCCTTTCATCGACCAATATAAATGGTCGATGATTGGAACCATGACCCTTCCCCGTTTGCTGAAGATTGGCCGCCAACCCACTTGGGGTCCAAAAGCAGGTGGACAGTTGGAGCTGACGTTGCCCAGGGTGCGCCACGTGGAGACTCTTCAACATGCGACCTCTCTTCAAACCTCCTGAGTACCTAATCAGGGGTAGGAGCCTACCCCTGATTGAGTTTTCTCTATAAATCCTTTCATCATGTGTACTTTGAATGAAGAATAATCATTTTCGTAATTGATTTCTGTCTACTTCCCGCTCTCGCATCGTTTCAAAATTATTTAATTATTATGCGTCGTTCTGAAATGCCGTAAAAGATTGTCGAATTCCGTATTTACTAAGGCACAACTCGATATTAGGAACAAAATAACCTCAAGGCACACAATAATCCTATTGAATCGATCAGCTGACTCAAATAAAAACTAGCATATTTCGTCTTAGCATCCTCATAACAAGCTACCGATGGTGTTTAAATTTGACAACTACTAATCAATTGCTTAGCGACCTCTTAGCGCTAAATGGCGTTAATAAATTGAGAATTGAGATAAATAAACTGCCTACCACTGTCTCGGAAAGTAAGGATTCATTAATGAAAAACCTCTGTAAGATTGGGACTGTGATTAATGAAGAGATAAAACCATCAGAAGTCAATAATATTTACGGACTGAAGGCAAAAAAGGATTCACTCACCGAAAATGTTTTAAAAGCCACCAGAAACTACAACAAGCAAAGCGGTTACTATTAACTGTCAACTACCAATATTGAGCTGCCAGGCCCGCCGACACCTTTTTATATGCCGCAGACTCCAGAAAGAAGGTAAAATTTGATATCTCCTGGCCGAGCCATGGGAAAATCTACAAAAAAGTCCGCAGCAGTTTACACAAAACGGTCGATTCCGTTTTAACTGCGAAAGCGACCTCTATAAGCTTTTGGGTGCCGCCTTGTGACGTAGTACCTTTATTATTACATTTATTTTGTGTCTTAGTTATAGTTGTCTTAGTTTGATTGTTTTCATTTTTTTGCTTGTAATATCACTTTTCACACAACACTACTCAAGGTCATACGCAACCTCATTTACTTTCGATTCCCAATTTCACCAATTGATGTCTGCTGGTTCTACACTTTTTCACCTTTAATTATGCACGCACGTTATTGGCAAAGGTATCCAAATTATAAGTCTCACTTTTCTGATATTGTTCATGCCACCATTTTCAATCACTGTTGAATTAACTTGATGTTTTATCTCATTAACAATATTCGATAACTTAAATGACATACAGACTGACCTGGACAGTATTTCAGTAGCTGAGTCTGCAACTAGTATGATTGAGGACTGCAATAATATTGCTATTTTGCACAAAAATGCTCTCTCACTGCTCTGTCAAAATATTCGTAGCATAATTAAGATCTTCGATGGCTTTACGATGCTTTTGGATAGAATTACTTAATACACCCTGGGATTTTATCCCTCAATCCATGACTATATCAGGGTCACTACCAATCAACATAGTTCGCAGAATGAGAGTGTGGTGGTGTTCTTCCGTTCTCACCTTCAAGTTTCCGTTTCGGATCCCCTGGTCCAGGATGCCAACTGTTTGTTGTTAATACTCAACAATGATACCGCTTTGATTTCATTCTATCGCCCGCCTACTGTTCGGAATGTCGCTGCGTTCGTGGACTCACTGGATGTAGTACTACAATCTGTATCTTCCCATAAGAACATAATATTGACCGGGGACATAAACATTAACATCTACGAAAACAGTGATGATTCACGTGCAACTGAGTATCTGACAATGCTCGCCTACCACGGTATACTACCAGCCTACGCGACAAGGTAATACCTGCCTCGACCAGCTGCTTTTCGTTTCATTGCCAACATTTCAGTCACTCATCATGACACTGTTTAATTATTTATGAAGAACAATAACCCTTCCTATATTTCACTAAAAAGCAGATCCAGGTTATGGATTTTGACAAAATTGAATTATACCTACCACGGACCGATTTTAGCCCCGTTTATACCACCCCAGATGTTTATGAAGCAACTGACTTCTTTATCAACACCCTGAACCTTGTCATAGTTCAAAACTCTATTTTGAAAGTAGTGCCCAACCGTAAAGGGCTAAGTAAACCATGGATGACACCAGGGCTCCTTAAATGCCAACGAAATCGAGACAATATGCATTTGAAACCAAAAATATGATCCTGCAAACAACGTTTAAAAGGTACAGGAATTATTGCTCTAAGATACTCAAAACTGTTAAAACTAATTATGATAAGGCCCTCATAGCTAATTCACAAAATAATAATATAAAAACTCTGGGAGGCTATAAAATCTAACACCCATACCTACATCAAAAGCAAAAACACAAGCCAGCGCTCTTCTGTCACTCTCCGAACCAGAGCGCTCTGTTAATGACGTGAACTCGTATTTTGCTAACATTGTACGTACATTAGCTGAGAACCATACGCCCCCACATGCCTACTTCCACAAACCGATGACCTTCCACCGTATCATAACAGTTTTGTCACGCTGGGTACAGACGAATCTGAATTAGGCTTTTTGATCGAGAATTTTAGAAACAATTGTGCTGTGGGTTCTGATGGCATATCAGGCACGTTTCTTAAGAAATTTAAAAATCTTCTCACCCCTCATCTGACTCATATATTTCATTTAGCTTTTACTGCCGACATCTTTCCAACTGCGCTTAAGCTGGCTGTAGTGCATCCTGTGCATAAGGGTGTGGACAGAGATCGATCAAATAACTACAGACCTATATCAATTTTGCCTACACTTTCTAAATTGATTGAGAGGCTCATGAAAAACGGATTAGTTTAGTACCTAGAGCAAAATCTTCTCCTTTCTTCCTCTCAATATGGTTTCCGTTCCGGAATCTCCACAAATAATGCTGTGCTAGAACTTACCACTAACATCTTCTCCAATCTGGATAAAAAGCAGAAGGTAATTGGTATTTTCCTGGATCTGTATAAGGCCTTCGATACGATATCTGTCGCCAATCATATTGCTTATCTTGAAAAGATCGGTATTAGAGATATTCAACTTGCTCTCTTCGAGAGTTATCTCACGGGTAGACGGCAGTGCGTCGAAATCGGTTATTGCACAAGCGAAGAGCTTCCCGTATCCTACGGGGCCCCCAGGGCAGTATTATCGGCCCGACCCTTTTTCTCATTAAATAAATGAGCTCTGCCGGCTAACGCTTCCAAATGCATCCATTTACACCTATGCCGATTGATACTGCCCTAGTATTCCATGGCGACTCCTGGGAGCTGGTGTTCCGGCATGCATAATCCGGACTCAACCTTTTCACCAACTGGTTGGCTCGAAACGTGCTTACTTTAAATGTTGACAAAATCAATTACCTAACGTTTTCTTTTACTGCCGCTGGGAAACCACCTTCCTCTCCTTATTCCTTGATTGCCCACTCTTGTATCTCACCTCATCTTACGGTTTGTAATTGCCCCTGCCTTTCTCGCATCAATTTTGTTATAAATCTCGGTGTACAAATCAATGATTGCCTGTCATTCTCTACACACATAAACAATCTCACCTCACGACTGAGCAGGCTGATCTACATTTTGAAATCCCTACGTCACGCTGCGACCCTACAGGTCTTAGACTTGTATATCTCGCCCTCTGCCAATCGCTTATACAATATTGCACAATTACGTGGGGTGGATCAGAAAAGACTCACGTGCTGAAATTGGAACGTGCTCAAAGGGCACTCCTGAAGGTTGGATGGCAGTTACCTTACCGCTTTCCTACCATCGATCTTTATAAAATGTACTGTTCTCTCTGTTCGCAAATTATTTATCCTTAACCTTGTTTTAACCACACACTCTCAAAGTCCCTGTGTTCCATGCAAATTTGTCTCCCAACGACGTTAACATACTGTCTGTCCTTCCATCCGAACAAATTGTCGAAAAACTACGTTGAGCCGAACCAACGTAGTTTTTCTTTCCTCGGTAGCTACGTCTATAACATAATAAGGTAATCCAAAATTTTAAATATACACCATATGTACAGACCAAAACGTAAAAAAACTTTGGAATGGCTACTACTTGAATTCGACTGAATATATTCTAAATATTTTAAAATTATTTAGCCTACCGGGAATATTCACCTACTAAAAAATGTCTGATCGCGTTCACCTTGTTAACCACATACAGACACACACTCTCGGACAAGTAGGTGCTCGCACCCAGTGCTCTTCGCGGGTGCTGGGTGCGCACACAACACTTTCAAAAGCACATCTCCGTTTTGTTTTATATATTGATTTCTCTTCCTCTCAGTACGTGAAGCTTATAAAATGTTGTAGTACGAGTACATAAGTGCAATTTAATTATATAATTTTACGGTTGTGAGCCTGGAGATCTGTCGAACAAGTTCCGAACCCAGAATAGACTCCAGCTCTCACAAAGGTTTGACTCTGGCTGTAACCTGATACCATGTACCAAAGTTTTACCTTTTTGAGAGAAATAAATAACAAAATGGTTTTGGTTGATTGAATAAGAATTTTGCTAATCATTTGCTTAGCAATTGATTAAAATTTAAGACAAGTTTATGAATAATGATTATGTTTTAATTTCTGTCTGATCCACTATAAGCTTTGTCATTCCGGTCTGATCCCCTTACTCTTTTTTTATTTTAGTCCGGTCGGTTACCCTAGTTATCTATTAACAGATTTTTGGGACAGTCAGCTACAAAATATACGTAGAGGATTTATTGAAATAAATAATATATATTTTAAATGTCGTAACTCATTCAATTTTATTTAAGTGATAGAACTTTTGATTGGTGCTCATCACCATTCGTTCAACTTAACACTATCCATGGGGACCTTGGGAGTGATGAAGAGCACACACGAATAGTACCTTCACTATATGTTTTACTGAATAGAAAACAGGTAGAAATCAGAAAAGTTTCGTTGACACTTGGTGTGCCTACAATTAACGCCATAGCACAATCAATTTAAATCAGCTTTTGAAAGCTTTAAAAGACGACGCAAAATTGTAAATCGTGAATATTAAAAGTATTGAAATGCTAAACCCAAAGCGACGCCTAAGAAAGGGATTGTAACCGATATGTGGTACCACCATGTAACTAACCAACTTCTCACTAGACAATTACAGTTGGTCACTGTTTGGTAAAGTTTAGACTCTAAGTGACTTGTCCAAATTTTGTTATTTTGTTATTCGATCGATCTAGTCGAAATCGGCTGTTACAGGCAGCATCTACCGTGCGGTCCACACTGCAGAAGACCGTATGCGGACTTGGAGTCGCGTCGTATTTGGTCGGAATCCTTAGCATTGAGGGATCGACAAAAAAGGAGTCGAAATCTTTAATATTTAGAAACGATTATTTTAATTTTATTTGTCATGTCATTCATTTAACTCTAAATTTTACTTGGCTCTGGAACTTCTGTTTATGTTTTTGTTATCTGTCCAAATCGAAATACCAAAGATAAAATGTTTAGACAAAGAAAGAACAAAGACCAAATGTCTGATTGTCCGTGATGGTTTTCAGAGTAATTTTAAGTTTATTTATTTATTTATTTGAGGATTACCAACGAGATATATATTACATTACAGTCTTTTACAAGGTTTGCCCAAATGCGTGAGTGCTTTTGATGATTTTAAACACTTAAAAATATACAACTGTTTTTCTCTTGACTGTACTTACGTGTCAAAATAAGTGAGGGGAGCTAGTGGATCAGAGATGAATTAAAACAAAATGATAACCAGCAGGGGATCCGACCGAAATAGTTCCAAAAATCGTGGGTTTGACCACTTTATTCTTTCAATTCTGTTTTGTAATCGACTATTTTGATTATAATCTGTGCTGAACGCATACTATCACCTCTATTCAGTTTCGCTACGAAACACCTGCTAACTAGAGTTTATAAATAAAGAAAAGTTAATCATTGATTAAGAGATATATCAAAATATATTTCAACGATTACGGATTTTTTTATAAATAAAATAAGGCTGTGTATCACTAGGCACGGATTATTATTATTAAACTATTGTTTTTTCCGAAAATCAAACCTAAATCAAATACTTTGAAGGTTCATTCTAAATTAGCTTGACAGTTCGAATATAACTAAAGTTTATATTACTACCTGCCTGATCCCACATAAGGTCGGCTATTGCAAACAACCTTTACAGCATATAACATACATAACGTGACATCACACATGAATCCCAGAAGGGTTAGGCAGAGGTGTACCTATAGTACACCCACATTTCGCCAGTTAAGTCCCATGTAATAGGGGGCGAGCCTATTGCCATCAACCGGGCCCAAATCCAGACTCCGGGCTGCTACTGACAAATACAGTACATAAATAATCGATTTTCATTATCTTAAAATAACAGTTATTATTATACCTATAGGTACCTATTACTCATTGTTTCGTTCTCGTAGGTATGTTGTAGTTTGTTTTGGGCTTAAACTTTGCACTAGTGCATTAACGGAGACAAGTTGCTTACCCATTATAATAACATGAACGTGTTCGCCTGTTTGCTATTTAATTACAACTTCAGAAAAATCGGTTTCTAAAAATAACTGTATTGATCAAAATTATGGAACAAATCAGTTTAAAAAAAAAAAAAACTATCACATTTAAAATTGTCTTTCTTTTTTTTAAGTACGCTGTACCGGTACAGCGTCATAATAATTGTTTGCTGCATCGGTCGACTTTATATCGTCATCACCGGTTGTCGCTGAAAACCAACGCTGGGGCTCTGTCTTGCATAGAGTCGCAGCATAATGCTGAGCGATGGCCGTTTTACGTGGATGTGACGCATGATTCCCACCACCTTTTCTTTGTTTTGAGAATTCTTTTTTGCGTCACGTTTACCGCAAATAACCGTTTTTTCTTTCTTTCTTTTCTTTTCTTTCGTTCCATTACTATGGAATTCTCAAAAGATGGAGTCTGGTTGAAAAATGAGCAGCCTAAGTATTTTTCTTTTATTTTGTTTTTAGTCACCCCATCGCATTAAGATTTTCTTTCGAAGTTGTTTAGATCTCATCTCATTTCATAGCGATCTTTACCTCCGAATATATCGTCAATCTCACATTTTTGAGCACCATATCCCTAGTCAGTTTATATTCATTCTAGTGTCTTCGACACATCCATCTATCTGTATAATAAAAAATTAAACGCTGTTCGTTGGTAAGCGCATCACTTGTGCACGACTTTACGGATTTCGCATTTTTTTTTAGGTCCGATTTAGTCTGAATTAGGTTTTTATGGATACAAAATCTGGATTTATTTTCCCAGAAATTTTTATAAACCTGGAGCAACTTTTTCACTGGATTTTTGTATGAAATTATTGAAGTTTGGACAGGACAACGTTCGTTCGGTCACCTAGTACCCTTAATATATGTAGGTAATGTATACCAGTTTCATCGCGTGCCGTAAATTTTCAGGCAAATCAGCTGTTCGATGGGGTGACTTATCACTATGCCAGCTTACTTAGAAAATTATTCCAACCCCTATTTCATGAACTGTCCACAACTAACTAAATAATTCCTGTTACTTTAAACGTGGAGCGAATGAAACAAAAGAAAACTATCATCGACGTGAAGGCTTTAACCTAAACATAACAGTAAGCAGTAGCAAAGTAGAATACAGGCCCAGCAGTTACATCGGAACACGGCCCGATATAAATACTTGTCTTGACATTACGACATCAAAAATGAAAACAGTGTTTTGTGTGTGCTTAGAGGGTGTAGGTAAAGAAAAACAAGGAAAATGACTTTTGTCTACCACAATTAACGAGTTTGTAAATAGATTTGTAATTTAAAGAAAACCTAACACTTCGAAGAAAGCTTTTTTTTTTGATGCAATGAAAATAAACGTCTGTCAGTCTTTAATTTAACAATTACTAGCGACCCGCCCCTGGTTTGTACGGTTTTTACGACTAGACAAAACATCGAGATTTTCTTGTGATATGTAAGTTTACTAAGTTTAGCATTATCCCACTTTTCCCACTGCTGCGACACAGGCCTCCTCTCTGTGAGAGAGAGTGAGACTTCCACGCGGACCCAGTGCGGGTAGATGTCACGTGTTTTTGAATTTTTGGTTATACGATATTGGTTTACTCACGATGTTTGCCTTCAACGTTTTGAGAGCAGTAGTGATGAAATTAATTACACTAAGGGCCGATTTCACCAATGTTACTAAACACGTTCAAGAGCTGTCAATGTCAATGTTCCATAGAAAATAATGACGCTGACAGCTCTTAAACGTAGTTTATATCTCTTCATATGTATTGATCGCGTTCAATTTCATTGGTGAAATCAGACCTAAGTAAAAATCCTGCCAGAGTTCAAACTCAAAAACTACTTGTAAAGGCTCGTACAGACTGGCGCGAAAAGCGACACGAATCGAACGTGACACAAAGGCACCGCGTATCGCGCGACGAGCGGTGCCTTTGCCGTCGCGTGTTGCACCTATTTTTAGGAGCCTTAAGTCAGGGCCGCTACCACTGGGCCACCACTGCTCTGCTGGTGGTAATATTAATTATGTAATGTAAGATTAATATTAATTTTATGGAAATAAAAAGGAAATACAACTTCTTTAGCACCTAAAGTTTATTCGGATCAAATAAAAACTAAATAAAATACGAAATGTTTAAATTGGCCTAAACGAAAAGAGAGTACGAGAAAACTGAATGTATATCGGTTGGTAAATCTTTGTTCTGAACAAAATCATTTGCAGTCGATTTTTAGGTGCGTGGCTACTAAATTACTTAAATTAAATAAATCATAGATAGATTACATTAGTTATCCCGATAGAAACAGTCATGGTTAAAGATCAACTATCGTTAAAATATTAAACCAATAAACATTGACGATTAAATGATAAAGGGGAAGGTTTACTGAATGGGTTCCTGGATCCTGATGAGCCGCTAGCTTCGAAGCACTGCACGCCTCGACGGAATCGCAGGAGACACGGCGATTATGTATCGCGGATCAAAACGTGCTTGCAAGCCTGGTGAATGTTCCAGTTCCCGGAAAAGGGCTGGTAGCAGGCCTTTTTAACTGGTTCTACCACCTACGACAAATAAAATTATTACACAAGAGAAAATGCTACAACTTCCTTTAAGAGAGTTAATATGGGAAGTTTCGATGAAATCATACAGTCTTCAGTCTTATTCATAAACGTGTTTTAAATACCTAATCAATTGCTAAGCAATATTCGCGATATATAAGCGATATTCTTTTATACAAACCCTATTTAGCGCTAAAAGGTCGCTAAGCAATTGATTAGTAGCTGTCAAAATTAAACACCATCGGTAGCTTTGAGCTAGATAGGAGTATGTTATGAGGCAGAATGATGGATTTTATTTCAATGAGCTGTTCGGTTCAATAGTATTATTGTGTTCCCAACATCGAGTTATGCCTTAGTAAATATGGATTTCGACAATCTTTTACAGGATTTCCAAAACGATGTAGATAGTTAATTTTTTTTAAACAACGACAGGAAATAGACAGAATGTATATAATAGAGGAAGACCTTCATAGCTCGTTTGAATCCGCTGCGAGAATGATTACCTATTGAATATTCTTCATTCGTCGAAATACCTACACATGATAAAAGAATTTATAGGGAAAACTCAATCAAGAGGAGGCTCAGTAGGTACTCAGGACGTTTGGAGAGAATGAGTTCGTGAGGTAGCTCATTGGAGATAGTGGTTATCCCATGTGCCCCTCATCTTATAGAAAGTTTTAAGTAAAAAAATAAACTACAGAAAAGCCACGTTGTGGCTCAGACAAATAACAAGAGAGATTTTGTAGAAACAATTTATTTTGATACATAATAGAATGAATAAAGCTACATTGTTTTTACGAATTCATTATTTTTGATTTCCAATATTCTTCTTCCAAAGACACCGTGCCATTCTTTTCTCATGCTACTCTCATTCCTCATCTTTTCCACGTAGCATGGTCTCCTCGCTCTCCGTCTGTGCGAGGTTGAATAGTACTCGTATCGGTGTTTTCATAGAAGCAGTCAAACTTGTACATGTAAACAAGTATAATAATTGTTATTAAAAGCCACTGAAACCCCGTTGTATAAGCAGTAGGAAGTAATGTAGAATAGACACAAGTAACATAGCATTTTTAAAAGAGTATATTCATGTTAACAAGCTTATAGGACATGAAAATGTATAGCTATTAACGGCTACTGCTTTAACATTCATTTGGACAGTACACATTAGTAAGTAGATATAAATTCAAAGATAAAATCCATTTCCTGTTTTCACAAATTATTGTAGTTTATTATTTTCATTGCTATTATCGCAAATACATTTAATAAACGAAATTATTCTATTGAAATTCAAAATTTCCGATGATTTATTTTAAAGTGTGTTGATGAAAGTCACGACAGATACAAAAATCATAGTTTTGACAACTTTATTGTTAAAATTCTGTTTTGTAGTTGGCTATTTTGATTATACTCTGTGCTAAAGGCATATTTTCACCTCTATTTCGTTTCGTTACTATTCACCTGCTAACTAGAGTTAATAAATAAATACAAGTTTATCATTGATTAAGAGCTAACTAATTGCTTAGCCAAGCAGTGGCTAATCAATGATTTGCGAGATTTTTATAAATAAGGCCGTTAGTGTAAACCATTTGCAAGGGTATTAAGCTCAGTTGAAACTGCTTGACTCTACTGAAAATTTAAAAGACGAAAATCGACTGGGCTTAAATTAAAATTTTCTGCAACAATTTTTTTTTTTTTTACTATAATCAAATGAGGGCCTTGCTAACGTTAAAATTGTAAAGAACGAAAATTGATGAATAGTTATATGAATTAGATAAAGATAGGTTGTAACCGCAGAGGGCACGCTGCATAATGTTTCTCAGGAATCTTTCTTTTCTTCTATAAACGAAGGTGAAACCGGATCAAAATCCATTGCAAAGAAGCATAACGCGGCTACAAAGAATAATCGACTTTAGTTTATTATTATGTACATAAAACATATTCGAGCTAAATGGTGACTGCCATCCAATTGCAAACTCGCTCGACAACGTGCTAGAACATAACATTATTTAATTTGGTTACCACGTTCTTGTACGTTTATCTAATCTAGTTTACTTCTTTGTCTCTCTTGTTGCATCGAATTAAGGCCGTTTGCCACGCGACGTTGGATTAAAGGAAATTGGCTAAATATTTATCTTTGAGCTTTGAATTGAGTTTTAAGCACTTTCTCGTAGGTACTAGAAGGACTTTCGTATAGAAATACCCGCTAGTAAGTGTACACAATAATAAAATAAACAATCAACAAAGACCAAAAAACTGAGACTGTCAAGGTAAAACAAAAAACTTATTCATTTATTTCATGCTAATTTTGAGCGGTGTTGTGAAGGCAACATCATTATTTTGTAAAAATCTTTTAGTTCGGATTTTAAAACATCGCTTGAAGTAGGTGTACATATATTTTTTTAACTTACCAACACCTCTAACACCAGTTATTTATTGATCAATGGAATAATTGAGTGTCTAAGTTAATTTTACAATATTGATTATTGCAGAATACATTGTTTCGATAAACAAGCTTTCATGCCATGTGCTAAGCAGTCTGTCTAGTTTGCGGCGGAAGTAAGCCCGACCGCGCCACCGCGCCGCCGCGCCGTCTCATCAAGATTCGGAAAGGCAATCTTGGTGCTAGTGACGTCACAATGCAGAAATACCTACTCGTTCTGAAAGGACATATCACCTAACTGATTAGCCTTGTGATTTTAATCAGCTATTTTAATTATTTTGACTTGTTGCTCATAAAGCGGCTCATATTACACCGTTTTTAGGTTCATAATGCAGTGTATCAAACACGCGTGCATTTTACTTTACATTACCGCACTCGTGTTTTATATTTAACATATTTTTTTCTTTCATCTCCGTAAAGAGTTTTATGTCTAAATACAATGAATATTTTTATCATCTCCGACATATACCCAAGAAAATGACACCAACAAAATTATTAATAATACCAATACCATAACAAAAACTGTTAAAATGCCAACAAAAACTGTTCGGTATCATTTTTCACTAATATCATAAGATAATAACAATACGAGTATGTTTTTTCCTCGCAAGTGTGTTGAAAAACGTCGTGTGACACGCGTGTGCATTGATCATTACCCACTCGGCTCACTAATCGTGCTCGTTTACGGCTCGCGCGAATAAAAACGCCTCGGTGGTGATGACCAAAAGAGCACAATCGAATCACAATGTACCATTTCATCACAAAAATAAAATGCATAATTATTATAAATCTATGCGTCTTTTTCCATTCAGGTAGGCAGAAACTACAAAACGACTCAAGCTACGATTCTTACATATCTACTCCTTTAGTAGGTACCCTACGGTACCATACCCAGTATTATACATCATTAAAATTCCCGAGTCATGTTAACTAAACACCAAAAAATACTTTACTCCCCACAATGCACTGTCGCCTTTCAACATCAAACAAATCAAAAGAAAAAAAAAGGAGCCAGCAAGTCTAAAAAAATGCCATAAAACTTAACATCATCATCACAAAACGTAACCGTATCGCTTTCGAGTTCTTACAATTAAAAAGAAAACACGGAGTACAATGCTCCGTTGTGAAGATGTCAAGGGTCACTTGACGGCTAGATCGTGTCCTATCTCGTTTATACTGAGACCGACGTTGCTAGGACCGGAGTGCTACCGCGAGTGCATCCCAGTACTCGCCACTCGAAAACGTATCGAGGAACCAATGCAAATGGACCAATTACTTAATTAAAGCCTTCTTTGAACAGAAAAGTTGATTAATTATTAAGAGGGGGGATATTTGATCGCCTTGTTTTACTTCTTTTTTGTATTTTTTGTTGGTTTAGTGATATAATACATACAATTATAAGATCATCATCACAAAGGATGCACGGTTTCATTACCTTTGCCATCTCCAATTGATAAAAACAAGAGCGTTGTTAGATTTTTTAGGGGACCACAAATTCTTAATTTTGTAAGTATAAATATTTGTGACAATATTAGTAAACGTCTAAACGAAAAATAAGCAGGACTACTTATTTCTACATAAAAAAAACTACCAATTTATAAATAAAATAATTTAAAAAACAACGGTACATCATGATGCATTTCACCACTACAGCCTAGTGGTGAAATACATCATGACTTACCGTGGATGTACCATGGAGCATCGTGCATTGGTCTACGTTCCGAAAAATAAAAAACCTAAAATGAAAAAAAAAAACAAATGAAATGTATTTTCACACGCGAAGTGTGACTCTATTGAAATTCTTTAATTTTCGAAAATGTTTTCAATGAGTTCTTTGTTGAATTAACTGTTTCTAACGAGTTTTGTTTGGTAAGTCTCATACGATAGTCATTATTATTGAAGTGCACCCACTTGTTTTTCTTTTGTTTAAGTTATTAAATTTGCCGACATTATGTAGCCTTCAGTATTTTATATATAATTTATTCGAATGTGTTATTGCAATTAACAGAATGAGACTAGTAATAAACTGCAGATAACTTGGATATCAACGTCGCCTGTCCGGTCCGTCAGCGCGATGCCAGTTAGTTACATTTATTTGGTCAAAGACTACAGTATGGTACGTACGGAGGCATTGTTTTTTTTAAAGGTTCGAGGTGGCGCGGAAAAAGAGTTCCCGGATGGATTTGCGGGTGGCCTTTGTCTAGCAGCCTCTTAAAAAAAATCTTCATGTTTTTTAAGTCGCAAAAACGGCGAGTCCTAGCGACAGCGAGCATGAAGGCGTTGCGATACGATTCAAAAATGCTTTACCCTTCCTAGGTGACCATTTTTGCCGGAATAGGAAAGATGCGATCCCAATGACGATGTAGAGAACAATGAAGCACTTTTTTAATGCAGATATTTCGAAAGAAAGAACCTGCATATCGTTCCATTCTCAGTATTAACTTATTACAGAATATCAATGAAACCTTACTTATACAACTGAGGGGTCGAATTGGCAACACACACAGTGGAAGTGAGCTGAATCGATGTTGACCTAACTGAAGACACATAAGTATCTACTTAAGTAGCTTATCTTATTTAGTCTCCAACTGCAGCGTAGATGATACGAAAATCACATACAATTTTAAGTACTTAATTAACAATTTGGCCCAATACTGACGGTAAAAAGAATGTGTGTAAGTGCAACCAAACCCAACACAACAGCACAAAACTGCAGTACTTAGTATTTATTTTTAAAATAAGGTGTTGTTCTCGTCCACTATTATACCTATTTCCAACTCTATACTCTATTAAATCTATGACAGTTACGAGAGCACATGCAAGTGACGGAGCCATGTTATTGCCCGCTGGTTTGCCCAACTGAGTACTCCAAACTGATGGTAGCGACAGAACTATTCAGCCAGTTCTCACTCACCATTCACTGTGATGGATTAATTGCGACTTAGATACATGCGAGTACTGTTTTCGACCTACTAGTTAGGCAAGATGTCTAGTGCAGAGTTTACCCGCAGTGCTTGATTTTATGGAATGTTTAGAGCTGGCAGCTGAGTCTGTTTTGTAGTTAACGAGGTTGAGCGTTTCAAGATTATTTGGTGAATACGATACGAGAATATTCTTGAAAAGACACTGTGTAACCTATTTTTAATTGACTTAATTGGGATTGCTACAGTTAGGTTGAATATTTTAATATTTCTTCCTTATTGTAAAAAGCATTTTTCATGTTTTCCCGTGTATAAAATGCCTGAAAAGGATCCAGTCATTCAAAGTAGGTAAAGGAGAGTTAGTTTCACACGGTTGTAAGGAACTCAGAAAGTATTGAAAATTTGTAAGTCCAAAGGCTCTGACGCAGATACTTGTACAATGGCGAACTGCCTGCCAAAGGTCAGTCTGCCAAAACTTCTTCGGCTTAACTTATTTATAAAACAAAAGATTTGATTAAATTTCAAACTCTGTTAATTAATTAGATACGACTTTATAATCGATGAAGAAACAATTTTGAAGCTTAACCAGGTTAGGCCGTGCGATTATAAATTATAGATTTTTTCAAACGTAACCTAATGATTTTTTGCTTTTTAATTAAACCGTACACACAACCGTACATATACCTTAAATAACGATTAGTTAGAACGATTTAAATCTCTATGCACGCGTAGCTTGACCAACTTTTGTCGACGGAAGAATAGACAAAATGACAGATATAATAGACAAAAATGATTTTATTCATCTGTCATTTTGCCTAGTCTTACGTCGACAAAACTCGATTATCTGCAGGCTTAGCATGGCGTTTTCTGTTTCTACTCTACTGTAGAATAGAAATCGCTTTCTACGCTCCTCGAAATCTCTTTTTCGTGAGCACGAGGACACACTTAGACTCAGGTTGCTTTATAGACAGTGATTTTCCATAGCAACGGGTTAGTTGCTAGTGATGTGTATAACTACCCATTTTTACCGTACAACTGCGTTTCGTTTCTGTGTAGACAGTAGAAAACTTTCTACGGTCTACACAGAAACGCCATTTTTGTCTACTCTTCCGTCGACAATACGCTTCTCTAGGGCGCTCGTGCTAAGCCTGCTGGTAGTCATGCTACGCGTGCTGGCCTCGTTGGGTCTAGTGGTCGCAAGCGCTACTGCTGAGCATGAGGTCCAAGCTTCGATTCCCAGGTCGGGCAAAGTGTTAATGGGTCTGCCTAGCCCTTCGGGGATTCCACGCGTTATGTTATGATAATGATGATAATGTGATTAACTCTCCAGCTAAATAATTTTCTTGCACAAAACTTTTAAGAATACAAATCTTAGGGCGAAACGTGTGTTTACCATTATTTTTTTTGGGTGGGAAAAAAATGGCGCGTGGATCATGACGCGCCGCCAATCCGGGCCTAGTCCTTAACGGACGGCGAGCTACCCATTGCTCGCCATCCTCGCAAGCCCGCGCCTACGGTGGCCAGGAATCTGCGGGTGATTCCCGACGCCCGAGGCATCTCCTGCGGCGACTAGGGGCGTGAGGGCGCAAGGCTCTCTCCTTCACGCGCTCCGCCTCATCCTTCGCGAGCATTACTGCTTCGCAGAAGGCGGTGACGGCTTCCCATTCACTCTCGCTCCGTACCATCGCCTGGACCAGGGCCGGACGCGGGAAATCACCGCCGATCGCCGCCGCTGATCGCCTCCGCGAGGACACGGCGGTGCTCCGCCCAAGATGGACCGTTCACCGTATGCTCCACCGTGTCTTCCGGGCGATCCACATAATGATGACACCCAGGCGTTTTCTACCGCTTAATACGGAACAGGAACCTCCCGAAACAACCATGTCCGGTAAGGACCTGTGTCAGGCGTAAGGTAAGGACGACGTCACGCCTCTCCAACCACTCCTCAAAGAGGGGACTTATCGCCGCTATCGTGGCGTCCACAGCACTAGGTTGCGACAAACGCACCCTCCATGTCGCCATGAGGTCTCGCCGGAGCTCTGTCCGCTGGACCGTGATTTCTCGCGGCAGCGGAGTTACACCTCAGCGTTTTCCCTCCTCGCGCCACTGCCATACGTGCGCGAGGGCTTTTGCCTGCAGATCCCATGGCGGCAATCCGGCAAGGAAGCTCGCCGCCTTCCAGGAAGCCGTGTGGTATCTTCGGACCAACCGGATGGCCATGACCCTTTGGAACGCGTTCAACCGTCGGGCTGGTCGGCGCCCCAAAGAACGCGCCCACACAGGTGTCCCGTAAAGGGCCATGGACCGCACGACCCCCGCGTAGACCCTCCGGCAGGAAGCGTTTGAACTGCTCGTGCTCCAGCACGAGCAGTCCAAACGCTTCAAGGCAGCCCCAGTCTGCTCCAGTCTGGGAGCCAAACGTCGGAAATGTTCCACTGGCTGTCGAGGACGAGTCCCAGGTGCTTCATCGTCGACACGACGCCGATGTGAACCCCTCCTGCCGTTATCTGGGAACCAGACTGTGGCGCGTTCCGAGGATCATGAAAACATGGCCTCGGACTTATGCAGGACCACTTCGAGTCCCAATTGCCGAATCCTTTCGACGATTGTCGCAACCCCGCGTGTCGCGTGACGTGTGATTACGTAAGAAGGAAATTAATTATATCTAGCAACGTGTCGAAACTCAAGATCGGCGTCTTTTATAAGACTTCGCTGGGTTGTCTTAGCTATTGTTACGGTTCCTGGTTTTAATTACACATTTTGTAAGATCCTGTTCCACCACTTTCCTTTCTTACGATCAAATTGCATCCAACATCCCTTTCAATTAGTCTTTAACGCACTTTGATCTTTGCACATACCGTTTATAAGTATTATATCGTATTATGATGTACCTAAACATGTAGATAAACCTTACCTTTTGATTAAAGTAAAGGCAAAGGTACCTTTTCCTTAACATTAATTAATAATATAAAAGATGTAAGATATTTTGCAAAGTTTGTTAAATATTAAGCTCCTACAAAACTTAATAAAGCAAAAATACTTTAGAGTGCGTTTTCTAGACTTATTATGTAATAATGTTTCAACCAACTTATATTATGTGTCAGTAAATGAATGATTTATAATTATTTCGAAACTTGCAATTTTTCTTCGTGATAATGATACTTTACTACTAGATTATTAAGGTACTTTTGTCTATCACCTAAAGGAAAAAAAAACATTTTAGTAAACATTAATTCATCTTATATAACCATTCTGAAACAAATGAAAGGAGCAATCTCTCTTAATTTGAATCAAAATATAACTTTCTTGAACTTTGAAACTTGCCACTTAATGAGAATTCGATGGAGTTTCAAAACTGACTCCCAATCTTGAAAGACTTTTTTGATGTACAATGTATATTTAAACTCGCTTAATTCATCAGTCATTTCTAGGAATTGCTAATATTGGATATTTTCTTAAGAACAAAAGTATGAACAGCATACTTATTTACTTAGCTGGGTAATTTTTATTATTTTAACCTAAGAAACATAAAAGTAAAAAAATACGTATTCACATTCTGCGCCATTATTTAAATAGGTAAATCACAGCTCGTTTTTTTACTCATTCCTCAACAGCCCCGGATTTACGTCTATTCACACATGGCTCTGGCCTCGGAGCCCAGCTAGCCTAGGGGCCCCAAAGCTACCCCGACCAGGTAGCTTGCCTACCTAACGGCAGCAGACAGGACTGGATGGCAAACGCTACAGACCCTGCGCTTTAGCCCGAGCTCATATCATGGTACCTATAGCACCTTTGATAAAGAAAAAGTTTTCGTAACCTATCCGAGGAGCTATGCGAAAAATAATGAATGTACGTTTTTACTAAAAAGTTGTTTGAAGGAAGTAAGTTGGTCCAGTCTTATGGAATACGAGTAAAAAAACGGTTTTGTTTAGAAACGTAGATTTATGAGGACCGTTGAAGTGACGACATACTTACATAGCACAGACAGTTTAATTTCTGATGTTTTTAGTAAGTAATTAAACTCTGCTAAAAATATGTTCTGTACTAGTGGATTCTATTTCCTAAAGTTTCAAAATGGTTTCGGGATAGGAGGCTCCTAAAATGTCAAGTGACAAGGGGCCCTGGGTTTTTAAGTACGGGCCTGTGCGTTAAATGGAACTTTTAGATCATGGCAATGTGATTTACATTTTACTTAAACAGTAACGTAAACACGCTTGTATTTCTACGAAAACTCTCGCAACAATCCCAGCCCCTTACAGAAACAAAGGAATTAGGAATTCGTTTCGGTTTCACGTCTGTATAATATCATTGCATTGTAGAAGCGCCACAGCGGCGTGGCGAGACATCTTGCGGGAGGCAATTGGAGCTCGCCACGTGACAGGATAATGAGCTCACGTGACCCGTCAGCTACACCCATCGCCGTCGACGAACCAACAATTTCCGGACTCTGACGAACGCGTTTCCAATTTCAGACCTCGGTAAGCACTTTCCCATCACTTGTTTTTTCCGATTTCTTGCGTTAATATCCTATCAGAATGTACTTACAATCTGTAAAACACGTTCTCGCAAAATTCACTTTTACCTGAACGCTCGAGGCTATTGTGCAATTTGTCTTCCTTGAAATTGAAACCTAATGAAGCAATCTTAGGTAAATATTCGTTATCCTGAGTTCCTAAGAAAAGAGCTCGTTTAAAAGATTTTTTTTTTTTTTATATTCTACAGTACACACCACAAATCGTTTCCTACCTTCATCTCGATAATCACCAAACCCTAAAATTTTATGTAAACCACTTTCGACACAGTAAGTTTGTACTGTGTCGAAAGTGTTTAGATAATTAATTCTTCGTCATTAAAAAAGAACTAAATGACGTTATTTACTAAACATTCTTGCTCAGTGAGGGAAAATAAAATATCTTGGGGAAACATATGAATAGTTTTCATAGAAATCCAAAGACGAATCCGACATTTGTCATAGAAAAACGTCACGATACCGTGAGACCCATCACGTTGGAACTATTAAGATGAGGCTAAAACGGGTTACGTGTTCTGAATAACAACTACATGCTCGTAGGAGTGGAGTGTACCTCATAGAAGACAGATGCTAACCCATATGATTTAAAAAAGATATGTCTTTTAAAGCTAACGATTTAACGATCGAATTGTCTGTTTTTCGTACTCAAATCAATGAAAGTAATCTCGGCTGAAGTGCAAATAAATACACAATCGACTATTTAACTATTACAAAGATTACAACTTTCTTTAGTATTATCTCTTTAATTGCCCAGAGTGTTGTGATTCATTCGGCGTAATGTTGTAAACTTGGAAACTTTGCCCATTTTGCAAATATCTTATAAGTAACTGGATACCTAGGGATCAGATCATAGTGTTTCAATGATTAGCATCTGTATAAACTCGCGTTGCTTGGTGTTAAGCGAACTCGTGCTTATAGGATTTTAATTCAGTGTGTATCGGTTAATATTCGATCAGTAACGAAGATAATAATAAACATGAGGAGCATTTGTGATTTATTTTAATGAAACATCTGCACTCAGAATATATATAGCCAAATTAAATAAGCCGGTGAAACATACAAGTCTATTATTGTCCGTCTGCAGGGCTTCTTCTCATACAGAGAAGGCACTGATCACCACGCTTGGCCAAGGCAGATTGGCGATTTATTTCAAGTCCAGGTTACGTTAAGAGTTTTTCCATCACCGATGTCAGTGATGTGTAGGATAAACTTAGAAAGTACATATGTAGGTAATGTCTTGAACATTGGTCTAGCGCCCCAATTTTAACTCACAAAGTATGAGTGAAGAGGTCATCACGAAATGCTCAATCAACCGTAGTTTCTAAATTACCCTACTTGGAGGAACCTTTTAAACTATATTCGTAGGTTAATAATATTTACATAATATACAAGCTAACAGCCTTTAATAATAAATAATATTAACAAGAACATAAAAAGAAGGAAAAGAATCATATGGCATCGAAAAATTCGTCCTCATCGCTGTCGACAGGAAAAGTGCCCAAAAGGCTGGTAGCATTACCACGTTGTATGCGAAGCTACTATGGCCAAAAAATAGGCCAGCCTTCTGGTCACGTGATGAGTCGACCAACAGCTTGGCAATGTCTCGAAAAACCAAGTGGGCACTCGGACCCCGTGGCCCTAGTGTTTCAACCCCAAACAGCTTACACATATAACTCCCAACAAGATTGGAATATTTTCACAAGTCCGCTTAAGCAGACGACAACCTTATAGGTTGACCTGCGAGAGGCCATACATAAAAAAAAAAAAAATGGAATATTTTCGCCGTTTGAGGTTTTTCGGACCTGCAGCAGCCGCCATACAACAGTTGTTAGTGCATTTCGAATAATTTTGTCCAACAAATGTGGGTGCATATCTATCCATAAAGGGGAAGAAAGTAAAAAACTTAAAAAGTTTGGGCCACAATACAGTGTGTTGTGGCCCAAATTGAAATTAATTTTGGAGTCCATCCGAAATTTATTCGTCGACGAAAGAAGAAAAGCTGTCTTCAAAAATTGGGATACCTAAGAGGTGCAGTGAACTTTTTTCAAAAATTTTGAAATGTGCCCCACATAAAATTCCTCTATTATATTGCATTAAATTTCTCTAGGGTCAATTGTCCGTCGGTACTCTTGGGAAGGTAAATTTTACATTTTGAGGGGTAAGGTCCAAGCCAATAGATTTAAATTTCTGTTTGAGAAGTTGTAGGTCTTTCAAAACGGTGTCTACATCACATCCTAGCGTTCCATCGTCTCAATACCACAGGTTAAATGGCATGGCCGGATTCTGCCCTCAGAATACATAAATGTACGCTAATTATTTATATATGAAAATTACTTTTTTAGATATACTTAAATAAATCGCAACCATTACATTTCACTAGAACGGGCGGCAAAAATGCCAATAAAAATATGTGTGATAATTGATTTTGTCCGGTTTATAATTCGACATAATTTGCAAATCAATACATTTGCGTTTGGATACACGCATATGACAAGCGCTGTATCTGATGTACGCCTGAACGTCAGATTAAAATATAAAACCACCACGACTGCCAGCCAAAAAAACCTATAAAAATCAAAGATTTCACGAATAACGCAGACATCATTTATCGAGCTACCGTGCGTCATAATGCCGATCACGTTACGTATGATGAATCGAAAATATATTCAAGAGTGTGTATCTGAACATCCTAGTTATTTATTCGTTTCTGTAATAATTATATCCTGCTGTACATATTGGCAGTGTTTGTTTTCGATTTGGATTCTAACGCTCACGATGACCAGGTGCCTGAATTGTAGTGTGGCCATTATTCGAATGCGAAGGCATATATAGTAACCACTTTAACACAGCCGTTATAAAAGACATTGACTGAATGGTTATCTTTTCAAAAGGTATGCACCCACGTGGTAATTATTTTCATATTTGACCAACTTCACCTGCTATTTTAAACAGTTGAATTCCATAAACCGAAAGAGTGTAAGCACAATAACTTAACTGAGTAGAATATTGCATGTTTTTCAGCTTCATTATATGGATTGATTTGCAATGCATGTTATGTACTGTTAAACCAACGCTCGGAAGAAGGTACATAGCAGAGTACTGAGCTACCCAATGGTGTATATTGGTTGTGGATGTTCTGTAGGAAGGCGTCACTCAGTGCGATACCAAGCCCTTGATGAAAATATTCCATTATTCGATATTTTCCTCTCGTGGAATACCCACAATCAGGTAAGTGTGTGCTGTTCAGCTTATATTTTTAGTCAACTATCTTGCCCTGGCTGCTGTTAATTGTTATTGTATTGTTCCCATGATGAAGCAAATTCCTTTTGATTAATGAGTATGGGTGCAGTCTCACTTAGCATATATCTACAACTATTTTCGTGTGTGCATAGTGTGACCGTTCTATTTAAAATCGTATTGGGACGCTAACTCAGACAAACAGTCAGCCGTAAACTATACGCCGATTGAGATTGCGCCCTAATAATTACCAGTTATTATTATCCTAACCAAAATGTCAAACATTCTTACAGGATCGGAACACAAATCTGCAAGCATGTAATCCCTGTTGGATGCGAAATAATCGGCAATTCGTGCTAAATATTCACAGTCAGGTTGAAGAACTAGGGGAAAATTTGCCTAGACTGCCCGAACCACCTCCACTCCCACCACATGCTAATAATACGGTCGCACATGAACCACCACCACCACCTCCACGAGCTGATAATCCTGCTGAAGCACGAAGAATTGACCAAATGAATTTTCTGCCTAGTTACATCTGCTACATATTTATTCGTAGCCTTGTTTAGGTAATGTTGAAAGGTCCAGCTGGGGCATCTGTCAGCCTCAGCATCAGCCCCGTCAGTGGAAAGCGATTAAGATAGCCATGCCTGGACAATGGCTGCCTCCTCCAACAGTTTCTTATCAAGCCGTTTTACTGCCCAGCATGGAAAGTGTCGAGCTTCAGAGCATGAAGACACTCCCGGACCCTGCGAGGTGGAGACATCTACACGGATGTACAAGTGATCCAGGGCTGGCGAGTTCTAGCCTTGAACACGTGTGGCGATGGCAGGGGTAGCAAATGAAAGGTCTACTATCGACCCCCCTCTGTTTAAGAGACAGAGGCCTGCAGCTACCGCCCACTCCTCGACTGCTTCTCCCCTAGCATCCGTCCTTGGGGAACTCCACGCGATAGATTTCGCATTGAAATCCCCCATGACCGTTATATGGCCCGGCGTCATTTGCCGAACTGTGGGTCCCAATCGATTCAGGAAGTCTTCGAATTCGGCCAGGCTCCTGTTTGGAGAGATATGCTTACTCTGGCAGAGCTCCAGCCAACGAGGAGCCAGCCGGCGTCAGCGAGTTGCTTTGCGGCCGTCGCCTCCCGGGCCAAAACGTATTGGACCTATTCGGACCACTTCTATTGGGCAGCCGGTCTTCCGAACGATTGACTCCTGCACATCTCGTCTAGTTATGGAGTCGTCTAGGCCACTTATGCGCATTTCAGCGCGCTTTGTGGGTCTAGACACCTTGACGTCTTCAGTGAAAATGCCACGTAGCTTTTCCGCAATAAGGTCTGCTCTTTTGGTGCCCTCATTTCCTAGAAACTCCAGCAAACGAGCCCCCGTCGCTGCCTGACGGAACCTGATGTCGGTGATACCGAGGTCTGCCAGGTTCACACTCTCCTTGGCCCTCGACATCACCACCGCGTAGGTTAGCCCCTTCTGTATAGCTTCAGGCTGCAAGATCAAAACTACAGCAGCTGACTTAGGTGCGCGAAGTTTCCGTTTTCTCCTTTTGTTGGAGCCGGATTCAGCCTTAGCTCCTGTAGCGGATGCCACTATGTTTGCTGCTGGAGGCTTTTTCTTTTTCTTCCCCCTTTTCCCTTTAGCAGCGGTCTGCCAACCGTCACTGGCAGCCACATTCCCGCTAGGCGGCGGGGCGATCCGCTGCGTTTTGGCCGCTTGGGACACCACTTGGGATGCTGCCTGTAATGCTTCTCGAGAGGCCATAGAGGTCCTTTTAGACCCCATGCTGCTAAATGAAATTAATGAAAGAATACTTTGCCTACAGAAGGCGGTCCTCAATCCCAGCGAGCCGGGCTTCCATAATTTGGGAGACAGCAGCTCTCATTAATTCGTCTGACGAGCAGCTCTCCACGATCGAAGACTGTGGCTGCGGCTGCGTCAATTCGAGCAGTCGCCTTCCTATGAAGCGAACTTCTTCTCGAAGACTCTCCATTTCTCTACGGAGCGCTCCGACCTCTTTTCGCAACCGGTCGTTTTCCAGTTGCAGCCGTCTAATCTCTTCCGAGGAACTTCTATTAGCAAGCCCCTCGATCGCCATTCTGACGCGTTCTGCTGCCACTTCAATGGCCCGTTGGCACGTACCCTTAATATTTTTGGATTTCCGAGTGGTGTCCAGAACCACCTGGATATCCTGAAGGGCCGCTTTCTCCAAGGCCTCCGCTGAGCCAGCAGAGCTCTCTCCAATTGCAGAAGCAGGAGTGATATGGGTGCTGACTTGCACATCCATTCCTTCCTCTTCACTCGCTATGGTGCACGTTTGACACGTCAGCGGCACACTCTGACTATCCGACTCACTTTCTTCGGTGTGTGAGCCGTATGAGCCATCTGGCATGCCAGGTCGAACAAATAGACCCCTCCTATCAAAATATAAAATCAAAATCAAAATATTTCATTTCACATAAACTACATGGGCACTTATGAACGTCAGAATCTAGGTGCTCGGTTCCAATTGGTCGTTTCCTATGGAGAAGAGCCGGCAAGAAACTCCATGGTTACTCTTTACAATATTTGTCTTTTACAATGATTTCAAATTACATTGTTAATAGGTATGGGAGGACAGTGTAGGCCTGTCAATAAGTACTATATTAACAAATACACTATGGTCTATAAAGGAGAATGCCAAGGTTTCCCACAAGACTCGGCCAGAACCGACAAAGATGAACTATATGTCATAAATAGGAAAATAATTATAGAATTTGATGGTATAATTAGTTTTCTATATGAAGTAACAAAAAGTTGTAGATCTGTAAAGTTGACACTTAATGCTTCTGATTTTAGCAATTACATGAAATACGACTACGTATTTGGTAGAAAATCGGAGTCCGGAACCACAGCAATAAACAACAAAAAAACTCAAAAAACACGCAAACACTTCGCCGCTCATGATTTCACGCGGGAGAAGCAAATAAAACTTTTTGACAGTGACAGATACAAGTTAAAATTTGACATCCAGTGTTGCCAGCTTTATAGGAATAAACTATGCGAAACGGTATCGATAATCGAATTGAATTATTTTTAATTATTCCAATATTGTAAAACATTTATTTAAAAATGTAACTAAATGCTATTTATTGATACAATAATATGTTAAGTGACATTAGTAAGTAATTCATTCACTTACATAGTTCCTTATTGATATTTTTGTAATCGATTTGCAAGAGCAGTTTCGTATTCATATAAATGTTTTGGTGTTGGCAATATTTCCAATTGAAATTGTAGGCATTATAGATTATGAAATGTGATGAAAAACTAATTTAAAACACGGGGGACCTCCCCCTCTAGCATTCACCGCTTTCATGGGTAGTTTCGGAGGCGGCGACAGCTTTCCACTCGCTGCTGTATCCCGTTGCCTTTTATGACCGTCACGCCTTCGGGAAATGGAGGGTCTGATAGCGGTCATCCATACTACTGGCAGCCTTTCCTCTGGTGCACACTGCGCCACATCTCCTTAATCGGCTTGGAGCCGGAGGGTTCATGGTCTTCATGTGTCGTTATCATCGTTGTCCGGTTTTCGCGCGTATGGTCGTCGTTGTTGTCCGAAGACACAGAGGGAAGACAGTTGTTGCCCACCCCAGAGTACGGAGGGCAGCCGTGGAGGGGTGGGATTCCCCGACCGCTGAGCAGTCGGGACCCACCTGGGGACCTTTTTCGCAAGTGTCTTTTTCCATTATTTTCCTTTAAAGGGTGTTGTCCCTACTTCTCCTTTATACTCAACGCCCACTCGTCTTACCCTCTGTAAGCAGAGGGGGGAGTAGGCATTTAAATGGTGCTTATCACTAGCCCGGTTCTCTTCACAAACCATCCAGAATGATCTGTGTTTGGATCCGTGACTCTTCCTCGTGTGTGGAAATTAGCCGCCTGCCCCAACTGTCCACTCAAAGTAGGTACGAGTAGGTAGGGCAGTTGGAGAAGATTGCCCAGGGTGCACCGCGTGGAGTCTTTCAACATGCACCCCAAGACGAATGGTGCCTTTTTTTTTTTTTGTTCCCTGGGTGGAAAATCCTCATGGATGTCCTCCGCCCTGGGGCGGGCGGAGGGGTCTGTCAGACTCTTACTGACTAGAAGTCCACCCCGGTGTTCCATCTCACACCTACGCCGGGGTCGTGCGAACACATAACTCTTCCGCAACCCCGGCTGGTGCTGGCCCGCTTGCGCGGACCCCGTCTCTGGCGGAGGGAGTGAGGTGTTCTCCCCCCGCAACGTCTGTGAGCGGCACACGCGGAACACTACGCGCGCTGCCTTCTCGGGTCCTGATGTTGGGGGGCGACGGATGTCCCCGAATCCGTCGCCCCTGGACCCATTGGAACCGTTGTCCGCCCTCCTCCGACGCCCGGTGCGTCTGCTGCGGGCCGGGTCGAGAGTCGAAATCTCTCTCTCCCTTTCCGCAGCCTCCTTCTGCGAGATGACCGTTTCGCAAAAGGAGACCACTGCGTCCCAGGACTCTGCGCCGCCGACCATCGCGTTCACGATGGCCGGCAGCGACAGGTCGTTGCCTACTTCGGTGATGAGGGCACGGCGCGGCTCCTCCCAAGGGGTACACTCTGCCAGCGTGTGCCACGCCGTGTCCTCCCGGCAGTCGACGCAGTGGTGACACCGGGCGTCCGGCTCCCTGTTTATGCGACACAGGTACTTCCCGAAGCAACCATGCCCCGAGAGCACCTGCGTCGCCCGAAATGTCAGGGAGCCGAGGACGAATGGTGCCTGCCCTAACTTGCTCGGCAGAGCACCCCTCAGTCCTAACGACGGCAGCCATTACCTCTTCTTCCGTCACGGAGTCGTCCCGGCTCAGAATGCGAATGTCAGCGCACTTCTTTGGCCTGGACACTCGGGCCTCGTCCGCATTCAGGCACTTTTTCAGCTTTTCAGCCAAAGCGTCCGCGGTCGGGCCGCTGTCCGCACCCAGGACCTCCAGCATCCGGGCCCCAGTCGCAGTGACCCTTAGCCGGAGGCCATTGGTGACGCCGAGCTCCCCGAGGTTTACCGCCGCCTTCGCCTTGGCGAGCACCTCGCGGTAGGTCGTGCCCTTCTTCTCCGCTTCCAGCTGTAGTGGAATCACTACAGCTGCGGACTTTGGGGCACGGAGCCTAGCCGCTGCCGCCTCTGTTTTCTTTTGGCCGCCCTTGCTGCCTTACCCGCCTTCCCCTTTTCCCCGACTATTTGCCATTCGGCATCGGTCGGAGGAGATTTAGAAGGCGGGGGCGGCCGTCTCGCCGTCAGGGCTGGGGCCCATGCCATTTGCGCAGTTAAGCCACCCCTCCTGGTCTGGGGCGACGCTGGTTTCGCCATGGGCAGGTCCACCAAGGCCCCACTGTGGGTCTGCCCCGAGGACACTGGTTTGGCCGCGGTGGCGGCATACGACGCCGCCTTTTGCTGGCCCGAAGCCAGCTGTCTCGCCGCTAGCGGGGGGCGCAGGACAATTGCCTCCAGAGTGGGAAACCGACTCTGGAAGACGTCAGAGATACACACGTTGGAGCGTTCCTTCGACAGGACATTCGCATAAGGGCGAAGAACCCTTAAGCACATAGTACCTAAGGGGACTTATTGCCCGCAACCTAGGGTGCACCGTCCCGGAGACTGGCCTTACCCCCGGATGTATCCAAAAGGGAACTCTAGCCCACGGGCACACAGGTAGGTTTCCTGTCCAGGCACCCCAGCGCCAACCTGCCTATGACGACGTTTGAAAAGTCTAGGCCTATTACTAGTAGGTACAAGATGAAATTAAAAACTTACGCCCCCTCGAAACAGGAGGTTCAGTAACTGTTACATCGTCATTATAAATTGTCATTTCCCAAACCAAAGTATTACATATTTGAATTTGGCCAATAAGTTTTACTTCGTATTTAGTACATTTTTGACTAATATAAAACTTTTGGAACACCGACATTGAGAGTATTTCATAAATTTTCATAGAATTAGACATTCACTGATATCGGTGTGAATGAACACACACTACGACGTACGTATTGTTGTGTCTATAAAACTCGGAATTGTTGATCATTGCTATTCAAAGTGTTTAGGCACTTTTTTTGTATCCTGTTTCTAGTATCTCTCGCTTCTACTCGGATCAGAAAACTTTAAATATTGTTAAGTAAGCTTCAATATGACGTACTGTATGCCCATGTAAATGAATATTTTTTGTGAGGGCACAGCTCTAATGAAAATCCGGTCGTGTCCTTTGAATTTAGTTTCTGGATAATTGGATGAATAGCCAAGCTGAAAGTGATTGGCCCGGGGGGGGGGGGGGGGGCATCCTACTGCAGATTCCAAAACATTGTCCTTGTATCGGGATTGAAACTTAGCTGTATGCGATTCGCTTATTTTGGCTGCCGGGCCTGCAGGTGCACCCAACGGCGATGGGACGAATGCAGCCGTCATTCTTGCGCACAGCGCAGGGTACATATGGTTGGCCCCGTACAAGACATCGACGATGGCCTCGTTCACAACGCCGGTGAGCATTAGGTTAATCAGGGCCGCAAGCTCCTTCAAAAGCGACACACCAGCTTCCCCGGCGCCTGAACTCAGCAGATCCTTCAGGTGTTGTGTAGTCATTCCGTCGAGGCCGCCGGCGGAACCACATTGGAAAGAGCTCACGGCTGCAATCAACTGAGTGGCCGAAACGTTCAAAAATGTTTGATTTAGGTCTGGTCAAGAAAGGTAAGACCTAGCTGTTAAGGAAAAGTATTATGACTATGGGACCTGTCATTTATAATAAAGTACCTCATGGTTTGATTGGATGGATTTGCATGGATTATTATTTAAACATTTTTAAATGTAAGGTTAACAGCATTACTTTTGTAAATGTAAATGCAAATATTATTACTCTGTGAAAGACTTTCTAAAGTCTTTCTGATTTTTTCCAGATTATAACTGGTAGAATTAATTGCAGTTTTGACCATGTAAGACTTATGTACCTGACTGTAATATTATTGAGTTCACTATAATTTCTGATTTCTTTTGTTGACATTATTTTGTTTCTATTAGTATTTTAAATAATGTTATAATTGGTACGCCACAAGGTAGACTGTAGCCGATCTTATTAATTCATGTACAACATCTTATTATACCTGTACCTACATAGCAAATAAAGTTTAAACTCAAACTCGAAAGCATTTATTTCAAGTAAACCAATTACATGCACTTTTGAATTGTCAAGGTCGGTCGTTCAAAAAGATGAAGCTAGTTGCCCGTTCCAAAGTGTAGATACTTACTACGCTTTGGAATGACCCGCTTCTCCGCGAAAGAAACTCCACACAGTTCTGATTCTGATTCTTTGCTAAGTGTTTACTCTTTAGAGCTGTTAGCGTTTCTGGAGAGTGAGTCGCCACCATATCGCTACTTAACAAAATCCTGGCTGCTCCCCTGATGTCACCTACTGTAGTTTTTTTGAAATTACGAGCTTAGAAAATCTTTTATCACTGTCAATATATCGATGCCCATAAACTCTGTTAAATTTCGCCAGCTAATTTCATGGATTGTCCTACTTTGCCTCACCAATCTGTCCTACAAGTGGGACAAAGTGGAAAATTCACCATTTTGACGTCCACTGTGTTCTACTAATCGTTTTGTCCCACAAAAATCTTCCCCACCACCTCACTTTTTCTCACTAGGGCTGGTGCTGTTGGATTTAATCAAATATCATGGCGAAAATAAACAACAGTTTTGGTGGGGCAAAAGTGGAGTAATCCAATTTAATTTGACCTTGTAATTGGGCAAGGTTACCGACAGTATATATAAAACAATATTGCCAGCAACTTCTGTAAAAATAATTACTTACTAATGTAGGTACTTGTTCGTAATACATACGAATGTTAAAAATAATTGGAAGTATGATACCAAATTGATTTTCCAGTAATAGGTATAGCTACATGAATTTTATAAGTAGGAAGTTGAATGGAAAAAAACTCAGTTTTATGGTAGATTAGTTGTGGCAGAATGCAATAACGCTAAATAATTATAAATTATCCAATTTAAATTCTTTGTTAGGTTTAACAACCTACCTAATTTTGGAGTCCTGAAGTTGCCAAGAATACATGTTTGACAAAAGCCCCGTATTTATGGTTAACTTTTATTGAGCAACAGTTGATCAAAGTTGTTGATGAGCAACGACAAAGTTGCTGGAAAAAGTTAATATCAATGACCTTAATATCAATATGTCTTGTCCACACGCCAGTCTGGGTCAAAATGTTGCCCAAGGAAGTAGTGTTGTTGTGTTCTCAAATTGCAATGGCTCATAATAAATCGATTAATATTTTTCTATTCGGCGCCGCTATCAGTAGTTTTCTTTGCCGACATCTTTTTTATTCTCCCTACAAAGTAGAACATGTATATTAATGTCCACATTTTTTGGGTTTATTATTTATATTATTAGGGCTTGAGAGATTTCTTTAAACGTATGTTTTTTTTTTGTTTTAACATTGTATTTTTTTAAGTATCCTATAATAAATAATATCTTTATTAACTGCATTATTTTACCTTTTTTTTTTGGGATGGGCATCTCGCAGGTCAACCTATGAGGTTGTCGTCTGCTTAAACGGACTTGCCTGTGGTTGCCCTAATAAATTAAGGCCTCCAGCCAGGACTTAAATACTAACTAAAAACTAAGCGACTACACGCTAGCGCAGGCACCCCCTGTGGGGTACGGACCTCGGCTTAGGGCGTCGCTGGAAGCAAGGGACTAGCTGGATCAGGATTTGAGTGATTTTAACTCACGCAAATACGTCCACACATTTCCACAATTGTTAATAAACAGATGTTGTCGTTCTTCAAACGAGAACTTGCCAACGTCCGTGATCAACTCTGCAACACTCAGTGTTGCCAGCAACTCAGCAACATTTCAATTAAATTTGTTTATAAACAAATATTGACAATGAATACGTGGCTTTACACGCTAACTGAAGATCACATTCATGCGATGACATTCATGCAGTCGCGTCTGTTAGAACTGGCCAACTACAATTATTTATCGTCAGATTGTTATTATAATACATATTTACATTATTCAGCATCACGATACCTACCTGAACTTTATAAGAGACCTGGACTTTCGGGGTTTCATTTCTGATTTCATACGGGAAAGAAAACCGGCGCACAGTGGGCTGAAAATCGACTTTCATAGACATATAATACTTTTTTCTCAAATGCCCACTTCTATGACTTGAAAATGTTTTGGAAGACTAAATACATGCTTAAAAATATCAACATAATAGAATAGCATTTCAAAAAACGCACACAGATTGTTGTCTCTAAAGTTACTATGGAGCTGGCATGAAAAGTCTTATATTCACCCTGCAACAAAAACTGATACTTACGAACAATTACAAACATAGAAAATAGATTAAATCTGTTTTATGGTGCAACGAATATTTTGTTAAATCTAGCCATAAACTGCAAACTTCTAGTTCTAGACCCCATTTACTATGTCAATAAAAATATATAATAAGTTACAGGAAAACATAAAACATGAAAACAAAAACCACACATTTTTAAATAAACGAAAATAATTCCTAATTAATAAAATTTATTAAACAATAGCCAGATACAACTATTTACTAGATAACTAAAATAATAAAATAAATGATTTAAAACATTAAGTATTACCTAATTTAAATACATAGCATAGCATACATATATAATTATGTTAAATACACTAATTTAAATACAAAATTTATTTACACGAATAATTAAACAAGTGCATCAGTACTTTAATACAAGAAATAAATAAATAGATTGGTATTCCATTATATTCAGAGACTTAATAATTAAGAGTTAATAGAGAGAAAATATATTACTCTGATAATGATGTATGATGATCTGATAATGTTGATATAAAAAGAAAGGTAGGATATAATGTACATTTATTAATTAAGAATAAGATAAATCATAGTAGCGCTCTTCCTCTCTCGTACTTATTTAAATGTTGCTGTGCCCGACGGTCCATAATTGTTTCTATTCCGTTAATACTAACCACCTGTACGTGTACATTATGGACTGCAATAAAGATTAATTGAATGACTGAAGTTTTAACAGTGTCACTGTTTCCTCAAATAAAGTTTTCTTTCTTTTTGAGTTCAAAATGGGTCTGGTTGATGCAACAAGTGGATCTGACGAAAGAAAAAGTATCCTAATTGGAACTCACTCTTCTCTTCTTACGGGAGTGCTGTTCCCTGAATCTTGTAAAATTGTTGTTCCGGGCTTCCGATGCCTCAACCAATAGATTCCCATTTGGGACAATGGCGTTGGAAGTAATGATATCAGCTCCATGAAAAAGTACTTTTAACTGTAATTGCTAGTTTATTTATTTATTTATTAGTATAACAATAATATTAGGCATGTTGAAACTGTTTGTACTCCCTGTCACTTGTCCCTAAAGGTTCATTAGAAAACCAGCGTCAGACAGCATCTGTTTGGCATTAATGCTGAAATGAACCCTTTTGTCGCAGCCGTGAGGCACACACTATTGTTGTTGTTTTTTTTTTAAATTTGTAATCTCGTACGGCCTGCGTGCAAATAAATGTTTTTTCTTTCTTTTACTTTGCGGACTGTTGCAGATATTATAGTACCAGTTATATAATGCCACTCATCTCTCAGCAGTCTTGTACGCATAGTCTTTGAAATTTTCATTATTTACTGTTCACGTTGTCCTGATTTTATTGTTTGTAAAATTACAGCATTCGGATCAGCATGTCGATTCTGTAAAAATCTCACCGTGAAGACTTGCGTGGAGTGAGCTGTCAGTGTCATCCCGTCTTGTTCAATCCCTAGCAACAATGGCACTGACAGATCACTCCACGCTCACTTCACCCAACTTTTCACGGTGAGTTGTTTACAGAATAGCACTGCTGTTCTTCATATAGTCCTGTGATAGCAGTGATTTTTTTTCTGAAAATTCAAAGAATCTTCTGGCCGTTTTACCATCGTTGGTAGTTTCATGAGATTTGTTCTGTTGAATAAATATCTTCCTTGCGTCCTTTTCATTTTGGTCAAATTTCCATTTAACAGCAAACTTTCGAATGTCAATCTGTAGGATATGTGTAAAACGCATTTCATCATAATAATACGCGCATGAAGTGAAGAAATCCCGAACTTCATCATGTCAGCCGATGTTGCTAGTATTGACACTGCTTCGAAATTGTTTAGCTGGACGGGTTTGCTAGACATACGAGTATGTAGCAAGAAGCGTTCAATCTAGCTGCTGAAAGGTATCTGCATATCTTCGTATCGATCATCGTCATCATGAGCTGTGACTGTGTTGCTGTTGCACTCAGTTGGTCGGAGATCATCTATTTCATCCTTCATTTTATGTTCCTTTGCCTTCACGACTGGCTTCGCTTTCTTTAATCTATATTTTGTATTAGGTTCATTTAGATCACACACACAACACTTCTCTTGTTTTCGTAAAGTTCTATTCTTTATTGAAAATTGTCCCTTTAATTTATTTTTATATTTTTTTTTTCCCTTTTTTTTGTTATTATAATATTGGATTTAAATATATTAATTATTTCATTATACTTACCTCCAGCCTCTCCCACCGAATACTTTGCTAGTGCGAAATTAAATAAAACTTATGGAACCTTAGCGAATTGCTTAGAAGTTGTAAAAAATCCGACCATTTGTAATGAACTACAATTCTTGAGAATAAATTAATTTTCTTCCAACTATGCTTTAATTTCATCACAATCACACTAAAAACTCAGTACAAAGCGAGTCTTTAATGCTCTAGAGCAATAAAAATTTATGAAATTTCATTATTGCACAGTATTTTTTTTTATCGCACCAAAAGGTGCCAATCTCAATGGATTAGCTCTATTCAGTCAGCCGATATCAATATCTTTTTTTTTACGTACGTATTATTCGTTTCTATCCTACTTGTTCCAAATTTAAATATAAATTTTCCCAACAAAACTCTTACCCTTACGTTTAATAATTGCTCAAGTATAACTTTTAATTTCAATAATTAAACTTCTATTTTCTGTTTGATATGAGTTTCTTTTATCTACTATTCCTATAGGTAATAGTTGAAAGAAAAGCAGATTATGCACCTCGCCTTAAGTAATTTATATTGCCCTCGTGCCTGTAAGATTAGAGCCCTCGCTAACGCTCGGGCTCTAAATCAGGCACTCGGTGCAATAGTAAATTACTTTGTGGTCGATGCAATAATCTACTATTAATTTAATTTTTATTGTTAAGATTTATTCTTTTTATCATATTATGTGGCGTGTTTATACAAAGTAGTTGTCGGGTTTATCGCTTAAGTAGTCCGTGTAGATGTTAAGCTTAAGTTAAGTGAAGCATGTGATAACTAATATCTTTTGAAAATAATAATTCTTACGCGATCTTTTAAAAAAGGGACAAAGTTACTGGCCGTTTTGATGAGTATGTCGAAAAATTTAAGGATTAATCACCTGCAAAAGAATTAGGGAATTAGTCTATAGCGGAGTTAGAAGACTTTTTCATGCCAGCTCCCTAGTAATTTTATGAGAAAAAAAATCTGTCTGCGTTGTTTGCAATGCTATTTCATAACGTTTATATTTTTAGGAATGTATTTATTCGGTTAGGTAGTTTTGAACTACCTAACCGAATCTCCATCCATCCAAAGATGAGAAAGTTCTCAAATAGTATTTAAAGATATTCTTGTCGACTCATATATGCTACGTTTTGTTGACCGTCTTGTTTTTGTTAAGTACCTAGTACTCGTTGACATTGAAATACCAAATTATTTTTAAAAGAGTAACCGTGAACTTGCCGGCTCTTCTCCATAGGAAACGACCAATTTGTGACGCTTCTTATGTGCCCCAATTCAAACTATTTTATTTTACATACCTACATGTTTATGTGTCGAATCGTATCTTATAAAACAAAAAATCACATGACATCACGTGGTTATATAGTCATTGACATCACGGGTGCATTCCAAGAAGGATTGGGCAGAGGTTGTGCCACGCCAGTTATATTTAAGTCCTATGTAAAAAGGAGCGAGCCTATTGCCATCAACCGGGCACACATCCAAACTCTGAGATATGGGGTACTGCTGAGAAATTCCTAACGGATACCCTATGCTACCTGACAGTTTGCCCGACTTGGGAATGAAACCAAAGACCACTCGTTCAGCAGTCCCATTTGCCACCTATGGATCAACGAAGAAGGCAAATGTTTAAAGATAAATGATTTAATTGCTGTAAGTAGGTTTTACACGTTAATCGTTGTTAAAATCGTTTATCACCTTACAAGTTTTGCTGGTGTGATTCGTCTGAGTATTTTATTTGACGAGGAACCTATATCTTTTATATGAACATGTCGCGTTAGTCCACATCATTTTGAAATAAACATAGAACATCTATAGATCCTGGATGGTGCAACACTTGCATGCACACCCATGCAGCATTACCTTAAATTTAGTAACTGTATAATATAATAATATCTTAGGGAAGGTTATTAATAAAAACTAGCAGTCAGGGACAGTTATCTCACAAACTGTGAAACCTGTATCTTGGTACTTTTTTATAACAACAATTATTTATTATTTTCTGATTGTCTATGTACATGTGAGCATCTTGAAATAGTTTATTTTCCGTGAACAATATTCTGTTAATATCTTACCTAAAAGTAGCACCTAGTAGTAGCACTAGTTAGAGGGTTTCTTGAACATTTGGAAAGATTTACTACCTCAAAATGTTTTGTTAATTTCCTTGTCATCAGTATCACAATCGCCAAACTTTTTGGATGTCTTACTGGTATTTATTCAATTAGTACCTACTAACTAGTAAAAAAACAAACATACATGAATTCAGCGAACTGTTGATGTATGTTGTGAATACCCACTATACGTATTGTTAATCTAGCTAGGTGGCATAAGGTAGTGACCACGTCGTGATTTTAGTCAACAAATTGTATTATTTAAAAGAGCATCGCATCGTAAACCGGTCAGTGTTGATCCAGCGTCCGAGAGAGACGCAGCCGCAAACATGAAGCTCTTAATATGCGGTAAGTCTTTAATAAGGATAATATTTATACAGATGATTCACTCAATTAAGAGAAAGCACAAAAATATTGAAAGTTTTAAAAGTTTTGTTTCAGGTTGAAACATTCTGATTAGGTTACAAGCTAGTTTCCGATAATACGTTATCACGCTTTTGTATATTATAGTAATGACCATGAGTTTATCAAAGTTATCTCATTATTCATAACCTTTGCACTTTGAATATTATTATCTGAGTTTTTACCTGTCTGCCTAACAATGTACAATACTGCAATAACAAAAAACATGATACAGAACTGGATAGGATGGAAACACGAGGCATCATTTAACACCATCATCTTCAAGTATTTTCTGTATTTTACTTTTACATTACGAATAAGATTTCTACTTTAAAATGACATTGTTAATTAGTTAATGACGTCATTTAGTTTTATTATTATCTGGAAACTTGATTTCTTGGCCAGTAAAGATTGACTGGGATTCCCTGACATCAAATAGCAGACACATTCAAGTTTACAACCGGTTTTCCTTATGGTTTATTGTTTGTGTTATGCATTCGGTTAGAATAATATTTTACCTTTAATATCTTTGACAATAGGCTGTTATAACCGTTTATAGATCTAAGCAGAAACTACATACTGGTATAGTATATAAATATATATATGTATACTACATTTAGTCATTGATGTTGAACATTATATTTAATTATTTACGATAATTTTGAAACAGATTTTAATAACGGGATGAGTCCGTGATTTTATCGCAAGCCGTTTGTAATTGTAATAAAAAATGAAGCCTTGCAATAAATACCTATTCTGTTCGCTTAAATTTATACAAAGAATGCTCAAGAGTGTTGTTAAAACTAGTTCTGGTACCTAGTCATGTATAAAAACTAGCAGAACACAGTTGCCATCTGTTCAAGGAAATATTATAAGATACACTTTAGAGTCCACAAACATGAATCCCTAATTGTTATATGTTTGTATTATATGTGTATTGTATAATAAATATGCTTGATAATGAGTTTATTCATACCAATATTAATCCGAAAGTAACTCTGTCTGTCTGTCATTTTCACGCTTTAACAGCTGAACTGATTTCGATTAAATTTGGCACACAGGTAGACCATTTGTGCTATTCTGTAACCATCTCACCGTGAAAACTTAGGTGAAGTGAGCTGTCAGTGTCTCTGCTGCCAGGGATTGACCAAGACGGGATGACACTGACAGCTCACTCCACGCAAATCTTCACGGTGAGATTTTTACAGAATCAACATGCTGGACCTGTATTAGGACATAGAACTTTATATAATTTTATCCTGGCATTAAATTCCCGAGAGCAGTTCCAGAGAGCAGTGGTGGCTCAGTGGTAACGGCCGCCGCAGACAGGCGCTTTACTTTGTGTAAATTATTTCATCACCACTGTTCTCAAAACGGTGAAGGAAAACATCGTGAGGAAACCGTCATGTCTTAGAACCAAAAGTTCGAAGATATGTGACATCTACCAATCCGCACTGGGCCTGCGTGGTGGATTACTGCCCACTCCCTCTCACAGAGAGGAGGCCTGTGTCCCAGCAGTGGAAAACGATTAGGCTGATTATGCATGCTATGCTATGCATGCTTATGCTATTAAATTCCTGTGGGATATTTTCTGACTTTCGCCAGAGTGAAGACGCAGGCAAAGACAAGACTTAAGTAAAATAATGAAGTTCGCCCAGAAAACAAAATAAAAACACAGCACCTTATGTATTATATTTTGTAACGTTTCAGTATTGGCCCTTGCCGCTACAGTAATGTCGGAAGAATCTAACGTAGAACTTCTGAAAACAAGTAATGAGCTGTTTACCGCTAACATGTTCCAAGTAAGTAAGCAGAACAAAATATTATATAGAAATAACACTGTGTCATACCTTATCATACTTTAGTTACTATTATTAGCAGCACGTTTTGAATAGACTATAAAATCAACCAAAATGGAAACTTTTAAGAGATAAGTGATAACCTAAAACCAATTACGCATGCTATTAGATAGCAATTATTGATTTATACTCTTGACTTTCAAATATGTTTTTGTACGTTCGATACTTGGAACACTTACAAAACACTTTCAATTTATATACAGACTAGCTGGAACCGCTTTACGGTATTTAAGGTGTCATGAAGATCTAATTTTCTGCAGAAGCAGTCGCAAAAACAAGCACGACGCATACATTCTAACATAAACATACAAAAACAGAATGCAATAGTGATGAGGCATACTACCAATAAATGAGTCACATTACGCGAACTACAACTTAATTAAATTTGAAATGATACCCCTAACGTTAACGGTATAGAGTTTGTGCAAATTCGCGATAAAGCTTTGCTGTGACCTTACCTTGGGTTTGAGACACAAATGGACCCACTTGTTGACCCACTCAAGCTCATAAAGCGTAGACGTCATTCCTCCAAAGTCAAGGTTACTTAGCGGAGAAATGTTTTAATGCTTATCAGTAGTTTTACAGATAACCGCTAACGAAAAGACTACAGACTTGAAAAAAAAACATGTTTGTCGTGACATATTAAAACTTTGAATTAAACATCTTGCAATTTCACTATGTACTACTCTGCTGTGTTTGGTCCAAAATTAATCATTTATTAATTTATATCTGGGGAATAAAGTGCTTGCTCAATGGTATTTGTTGAGTTTTTGGTCAAAAACTTTTTCATCTAATTTGCTCTCTTAAACGCCGCATAACGATCAAATAATGTTCTTTATTTACTGTTTCACCTTCCGGCAAGAATTCTGAGTACCTTCACAATATCCGCTATAGTCAAAGAAAACAGTCAACTTGACTTAGACTTTTGATCGACTTTGGCGTGGTTTTTTCGGTTACGGTTCAGTTGTAAAGTGCCACTCCGAAGCTTGTCGATTAGTTTGCATGTCAAACTCGTAAAACCTCGTCTCGTCACCAGTAACAATGCATTTCATGAATGATGGGTCGGAGTTGGCTTGTTCTAGCATGTTCACATCGACTCTTATGCGGTTTAGTTTTTGTTTTTTAGAAATTTCAGGTCTTTTGGGACTAGCAAAATTTTTCATACCCAACTAATTAATTAAAATGGTACGGGTCGACTCGTGAGACACAAAAAGTTCAGCGGCTATCTCTCTAAAACATGAATGAGAATTTTCTGTCACTATTTCATCACAGCCATTACATCCATTAATCTTCCATCACATCTCACCGCTTTTGAACGTTTTGTACCACTCATAAGTCCTACGTGTTTTTGATAAGTGGATTCAAGTAAGCCTTCTGTACCATTTTCAGTGACTACAACACGAAATTCCATTGGCGATGCAAAATTTAAGACAAACTCTTTGTTCGATGTTTATGTTCATTATGAAATTCGCAATACACACTACATATGATCTAACTAAAAACAGCAATGTATTTAAATTCAATTATAGATGCAACTCAAACTCCGCGCCAAAATGGAAAAGAGTTGTACCAATACATCAAGAAAAAATAAGAGTTTGAAACCGTATACAAATCATAAATTCTCGATACTTTTTTGACAGAATTTATAATATATTATAAGTAATAAGTTGAAAGTTTTCGACCAAACCTAATATTGCCAATAATCTTATCAAGATTATAAAGTAGTCCTTGAGCACGTCGTCATACGGAAACAAAGACCGTGACGCAATCAACCGAACATGCAATACAAATTAATGTTTCCTTTATTGGACATGGTTTTTCAATTTTTAATGCATCGTAATCAATTTAGAAGTAGGTGTATACAATACTCCAGTAAGTATAATATGTTACACACAATCTCGAAACAAGAATCCATAATTATAATTGTCATTACGAAACTGTTTACGGTACCTAATACTGAAATTATTTTCAATCCTCAGGAGGTAGTGAAAGCCAATCCAGGTGAAAATGTAGTGCTGTCAGCATTTTCCGTGCTGTCCCCACTAGCTCAACTATCTTTGGCTTCAGTAGGAGAATCTCATGATGAAATCCTTAAGGCCATCGGTTTGCCCAATGACAACGTGGTAAGTGCACCCAATTTTTATAATGTGCAGTACAAGGGCGTATATATGACAAATCCGATCTTTAGAAAGAGACTATTGATAGTCTCTTTCTAAAGATCGGATTTGAAGCGTCATCTCTGTCATCTTGAGATGACAGAGATGACGCTTTACAAAGCCGAAATTTTTCTATAGCTCGATGTGACATATATTAACGACCGGGAACTTTTAGCCTTATATCTTCTAATTTATTTACCATTTTGAGAGCAGTGGTGATGTCATTATATACCCGGATGTAAAGCGATTGCCTTGGTTCGAACCCACGACCTACAACTCGTAAGTCTGGACCGACATCACTGTCCCACCACTGCTCGGCTGTACAACAGCAACTGTTAAATCTAAGATACTTATACTACAACCTTATGATTCTTACAGACCAAGGAAGTGTTCACTGACGTGACCAAGCAACTGCGATCCGTGAAGGGAGTCGAGCTAAATCTAGCAAACAGAGTGTATGTCCGCCAAGGTGCAGTGTTGAACGACCAATATGCTGCCGTGTCCAGGGATGTCTTCAACTCGGACGTGAAGAACGTTGACTTCGTTAAAAATGTTGAAGCTGCACAGGAAATCAACGCATGGGTAATTTATTTTATTTTTGAAATACGTTTTTTTTAAAGTCCACTTTCAAAAAAAAACTAAGTGCCTTATCAATATTAATAAGCTTATAACTCTATGCTATCACTATGGAACTAACTCCAGAATGAGATATTTAGTCACGTGACGTAATATCTCATTCTATATTCTCATCGTCCTCTTAAATCGTTGCAACATACCATCTTCGTAGAGATTTTAAATAGTATGTTAATGCTGTAATTTTGTGAACACTATTATTTGCAGGTTGAAGATAACACAAATCATAAGATCAAAGATTTAGTATCATCAGACTCACTGGATGCAAGCACAGCTGCTGTCCTGGTTAATGCCATTTACTTCAAGGTTGGTTGGACAACAAGAATGATATTCTTCCATTAAATCTACATGAACATCCGCATTTTTCTTTTATTGTGGCATTTTTACAGTAATTCAAATGTTTTGATTTTTTTTTTTCCAAATAATTATTTAAAATTATAATATCTTTAAAATTGTGGAGGGTCTCGTGGCTAAATAATAACAGCTGCAGGGGTCAATCGAAGGTTAAGCTACGCTTTCCATGGTCGGCTCGTGGATGGGTGGTGAGACCATACATTACATATTGGGACCCCTCTTTGCTTCGAAAAGCACGTTAACCTGTTGGTCCCGGCTGTCATTCTTAGATCTTTGACAGTCGTTACGTGTAGTCAGAAACTCAAAAGTCTGACAACCAGCCTTACCTTGGGTATCGTGTTACCCATTAACTGAGTTGTGAAGGTCAGAAAGGAAGACGCTCCATGTAAAATAATGGTATTCAGCTGCATCCAGTTAGACTGGAAGTCGACCCACCGAAATGGCTATGCAGATTAAATCGTTTTAAAGGACAATGCCAGAAACTCTATAGAACTTTGCCCCACTCAAATCAATAAATCATTTACAAGCCTGCAATATGCGGCATCTTAAAGCTTATTTATTACTGTTAACCAAAAATTTGTCCTAATGCCTGTAGAACTTGCGGTTTCCATTAAAATCTTAAAGCAATAATGACATTGATTAAAACAACATATACGTTACGCATTATCATAATTATTATAATCGTAATATGAGTTTTTGTTTTACAGGTATTTCATTATTTTTTTGTGTATTATATGCAATAAGTAACGCAATAGGAAATTAAGGGGTTGAATTCCTTTTATCATTGATTTGTAACCGGCAAGTTCTACTGAAAAACAATGTATTCTGAAAAGGTCCTTTAAACATTACAATGATTTTCATTAATTGACATTTCCTGTAAAAAGCAGGGGCAGGATCTGGCATTGTCCTTTTTTAAATATAATACGCCTTATTTATAAACGTTGCTTAAAGTTAAGTAATGATTAGCGACCGTTTAACCATATGTTTTTGACGTTTAAACTTCTCTTAACTTTAAGCAACGTTTCTATAAAAGAGGGAATATGATTTGCATGCCATACGACGGTAGAACATGAAGGACTCATATAATAAAACAAGAATACTGAATACCCATGTATGCAAACAAACAAAAGATTTGATTTGATCCGGGTTTATTTTTAAAACTACTTTGATAAAATAATATTCTGGAAAAGTTGCAAGCTTTAGAATGTTGTAAAAAAAATTGGTACTAATATTTATTTTTAATGCAGGGTAAGTGGAAGAAGCAGTTCAACGCAGGGGTAACTCTAGATCAAGATTTCTATGTGAGCAAAGATAAAACTATCAAAAAACCTACCATGCACATATCTCATAACTACAAGTACGTTGAAAGTAAGGAACTCGATGCTAAGGTAAAGAATTTTAAAATGCTTCTAGAATACTGTCATGATAACAGAAGTTAAATCGTAAAGGCAATAAAATGTAATCTTTAAGAACATGTTACAACTGTCGTAATCATTGTGGTGTTATATATAAATCATGTATGATTTAGTATAGCTACTAATTATTACTTAAAACATAAAACTCCATCTTTGTAATCTATTGAATAATATTTATTTATTTATTCGTTTGCTCTCATGCACATCACACATTTTACACTTATTACTGTCTGTTTTTGTACATGAACCCTGTCAGGCATTGCAAACGTAAATGTCACATACGCAACAAGTTAACATAAATGGAGTCTAAACTTATCAAAACAAAATATGATACATTTTAGAGAAATTCGATGTCTAGAATATGATGTCCATTAATTAAGTCTTATACAATAACACACATAAACACAGATATAGTCATATTTGGTCAGATAGTAATAGAGGGTAGACAGTCAAAATAATAATAATACGAGATAGTTATTAAACACAATACAATTTTGCCATGTCCAGTTATTGCTAGTACTTTGTCATGGTTTGTTATGTCAATATATAGTATAGAAGTAAAAAAATATGTCGCTGGAATAAACAGTATTATGGTTTTGACCAGACCGGATGTTACAGGAATAAAATAAATAGGAATAAAGTACCTACATGTATAAAGTTTTATCCGTCATGAATTTGATCTACTGTGTAATGACACAAATATTGATTGTAACGCCAATTTTTCATACCTGTGTATAATGTTTTTTTTTAATATAATTACAGCTTCTAGAACTGCCATATGAAGGAGATCAATCATCACTTCTTATCGTACTTCCAAATGAAATCGACGGCATTAATTCTCTTGTTGAGAAACTAAAGGACCCCTCAGTTCTATCAAAGGCCTTTGATAGCATGTCATTCAACGAAGTTGTCGTTAGTCTTCCCAAGTTTAAGATTGAAACTAAAACTGACCTTGCCAAGGTTCTCAAAAAGGTGAGTATTGGATCTTTAGCACGTTTCGGAACTCCTAACTCATTGACATGTAACAATAAAACTTCTTTTACGCCCGAGTAGCGGCTTTTAATTTTTTTGTTGGAAGCTTCTATGTTGCATTGACTGCCATAAGCCCGACCCTAGAAGTCAATATAGCTAAAACCTAGTACTTGAACTTTAAAATCAATCTGAAAAAATGTGTGCAATTTTAGGTCCATCGTTTGGGCTTAGGGCATACCCTACAATTTAGTAGCCTGTTTAATTTATTACAATTACTTACTTTCAGATGAATATTGTGAAGTTATTCACACCGGGCCAAGCTAGACTAGATAATTTGATAAAGGGAGAGTCAAACTTGCATGTAAGTGAAGCTGTCCAAATGGCTTTCATAGAGGTAAATGAAGAAGGCGCCGAAGCGGCTGCAGCTAACGGTGAGTCTAATTCTACGATTGATTTGAAAACTGCGTTGTTAATTATTATAACAGATAAAAGATTATTATCTAAAGTTGAAATGTAATTTAATAAATTTTTAATTATTTGCCAGTGTTAAGTGATAACAAAAAAAAACTTATAATATTATATTTTGTTCTGATTGTAATACCAAACAGTCAGATTGTATTAAAACATTTATTGTATTGCAGCTTATGTCTTCGGTACTCGGTCGGCTAAAGTAGTTTATAGAACTCCTTTCCGGGTTGATAGGCCTTTCTTTTACGTCTTAAATATCGGCTCTGTACCACTATTCAGCGGAGTACTTTTCTCTTAGGTATTTAATTTCATGTTGTACTATGCATGGGCTTTGCTGCATATCATTTGGAAATTAGAAAATTTCACTTAATTAATTCAACTTTTATTTCGTTGTGGTTGCAAATATGGTTTTAGGTACATGTTGAAATGTCTTTCAATGAGTTTTTATTCCAAAATAATTTGACAAAAGTGTGCATCAAAAGGATTAGTAGTATAAACATCATATATTTGCTTTCCCTAGTTTAGGGACAGCAACAATAACATAAAAAGTGAAATAATTGTGTGTTAATTTATACATTTCAGCAATTGTTGGTTACGGAAGCTCGTACAACCCGGACAAAAAAACATTTTCAGCTAACCGGCCATTTTATTTTGAACTGAAAATTGACAACAGAATTACCTTCAACGGAATCGTTTACACATAGGTATCAACTTCGCACTTTACGCTTTTCATAGTTACTGTTAGGTCACCGATCATTGATAATCCTACAGAGTGACAACAAAAAAACACTCTGTTCGATTTTCAACTCTCGATGCTAACCAGTGTGTTGAAGATACAGTGCGCGGGAAATTCCAGCCGCAATATCTTTACGACCGTGCAAACGTGGACTTGGGCATAATCATTGAAATTTCATTTTTATTGTAATACTATTGAGTTGTATTTCTATTTGTAGCATAAAAATCCCTTGCCGTGCCTTGGCGTAGCCTGCGTCATCCCACCGCTGGGAAAAGGCCTTCCCCTATGACTTTCATAGTTAAAGTGGTGTCTGTATGAAAAAGGTTTGTGAGAAATAGTGTTGAACTTAACCGTAAGGGTAAGCCCGTGTAGTAACATTTTACACTTTCTTAACATGGTCACCAGACTGATGAAAAATATTGGGAGTGATTGCTCTAATAAGGAAATTAAGGACATATACAGATTGCCTTCTAAAGTGAACACGACAACATCAGCCGTGGTCACTGAATTTACCAACACCTTTGCCAAGGACAAGTTCCTAAGAGAAGCAAAACAATATAATATATCGCAACCTGGTAGACAAATTAACACTAAACAACTTGGTCTAGAAGGTCCTGAAATGTCGCTGTTCGTGTCGGATCATTTGACTCCAAAAGCGAAAATACTCCTTTTTCTTGCTCATGACTTCGCCAGGTCGGAAAACTTCCAATACTGCTGGATTGCGAATGGCCGAATTCTCCTGCGTAAAAAGGAAGGCGATAAATATACTGTTGTCTAAAGCGAAAACACCTTTCAACAACTGCGGGAATTCTACAAAGTTAGCAATGAATGTCAAGTATAGTATAGCTGTTCTTATAATTATAATACTCTGTAAAATGTTACTACACGGGCTTACTCTTACAACACTAAAACCATTTTCATACACACAACACTTTAACTCACTTAATAAGACATACTACACATATGCTTCTCTCACACAATACAAAAGAATTAATATATTCTATATTTTATTACTTTTACGATATTTGAGCTATTCGGCATAAATCCATGCTATGGTACAACCCAACCTTTTAATATGTAATAAGTTTATGCTGTTATCTGATTTGTTGATATACTTGAGGCAATCTTCAGGTTCACAACTATAAGAATTACCTAATTGAATATTATCAAGTTCATTGTTAACGATATTTATGGAAGCCATTGAGAATTATTAATATACGTAGTGTAAACAAAAACTTTTGTCAACTCCAAGTTCTGTTAAGTATGACGAAAATAAATTTCGACATTGATGTTCTGACGGAATGCTGGCTTAGTAAAGTCAATAACCTACCTGCTTTAGAAGGATTTGAGACTCATTCGACTTCTAGAAATACTAACCAAAATGATGGTGTAATAATTTACACGAAACAAGGTTTGCAGGGTTCTGAGTGGGAGCCGATTTTTAAGGGTGGGAATTATCTTGTTTGTCAGATCGATAAAAGGTTAGCTGTTCTTGCCATCTATCGCTCTCCATCACTTAATTCAAAAGAAAATTTTGATAAATTTACACAGAGCCTTGTTAAAACATATGATAAAATATCCTCCTGTACTAGTGTTGTTCTCGTAGGCGATCTAAATATCGATATAAGCCCAAGTAATAGGAACGATCGAAGCTTAGAATATGTTATGATAAATGCCTCCTATGGGCTTATGCCAACACACCTATTTCTTACCCGACTGGAGCACTGCATTGATCACTTACTTCTTAAGTCAAACCTACGTGCAACCACACTAGTTCTGGAATCACATGTTACAGACCACAAACCTATCCTCGTGTCTATAGCTAACGTTGCTCCGTCACGGAAAATTTGCCAAAAAACCACCCGACTTGATTATGAAGCCATTATACTTGAGCTAGAAGATACGAACTTCACAGTTATATACCAAATTGAAGATGTAAACGAATGTATGACCAAATTTATAAGTATTATCAAATCAGTTATCTCAATACATACTTAAATAGTTAGAATACCTAGACAATAAAGAACCATAAAACCATGGATGACTCCTGAGCTTTTAACATGTATTAGAAATAGGGATAAAATGCATCTGAAAACAAAAAAGGAACCAAACAATCAAACTCTAAAGACCACATATACACGCTAAAGGATTTTTTGCAATAACTTGCTTACGAAATTAAAAATAGCTTACGAAAAAAGGCACACATATCATATCACAAGCACACATAAGACAAATGTCAGTGCCAAAGAGCTGCTCAAACTACGAGACGACCCTAAATCATCAATAAACGATGTGAATCTCTTTTTAGCAATGTAGGCAAAAATTTGGCTGCGAAAATCATGTCACAGGCACGTAAAACCAATACTACCAGTAATCCATATCCTCCTACTCTAGTCCATGACCGTTCTCAAATCTCCCCAGCCGACTCGCTTGTAATGCTGGAGGTTGACGAAGCAGAGGTAGAGTCTGTCATACTTCAGTTGTGAGATGATTGTGCCGTAGGATGGGACGGAATATCATCTATACTGCTTAAAAGGAGCCGTCATGTACTGGTCCCACTAATAACTTACCTCTGCAACCGTTGCTTCCAAACAGGTAAATTTCCAATGCTCTCAAAAAGGCAATAATTCACCCTATTCACAAGGGGCGGACCAAAAGCAGTGTCAATAATTACAGGCCAATATCAGTCCTGCTAGACCTCTCTAAAATTTTTGAAAAAATCTTAACCGAACGTCTAAAGAGCTTTCAGGACAAACATAAAATAATTACTGACAATCAGTACAGATTTCGGCAAGGAGTGTCGACAGAAGATGCCGTATTGGATCTGACGCAAAAGGTTGCTAGAAGGTTAGATGGCAAATCAAAATGTCTAGCTATCTTACTTGATCTTGCCAAAGCATTTGACACCGTTTCTGTTCCTAAACTTATCGCTAAACTGGAACTCGTCGGTGTGCGAGGACTACCACTTGAGATATTCAAAAATTACCTTAAAATCGAACACAAGTGGTCAAAATTGACTCACACCACAGTGACGAGGAACCTGTAACCTATGCCATCCCTCAAGGAAGCATACTTGGACCTACACTTTTCCAAATTTATGTAAACGACCTGTGCAGGATGTGCCTTACCAACTGTAACATCTATGCGTATGCTGATGATACCGCGATACTCGTTTACTTACCTACATGGGATATGTTCAAAGCTACCGCAGAAACCGCATGTGCAAAATAATGAAATGGCTTAGTTTAAGCCTCCTGACACTCAACTTAAAGAAAACTACATACGTACCTTTTTGCATTACGACGTAACACTGCACCTTCTCATACTTTCTCTGTAATTGCTCACTCATGCCCCAATTTAAATGAACCCTGTGTCTGTCCAGCACTCACCAGAGCTGACAGTGCAAGGTACCTTGGAGTGTAGATTGATAGCGGCCTAAGATGGGACAAACAAATTGATTGCCGTTATTACGAGAACAATGCGCCTTATCCACATCTTTAAGTCCCTTAGAGATTCGGCTAATCTTAACACACTGAAGATGGTTTATTATACTCTGTGTCAGTCAGATCTTGGTTACTGCATAACTGCGTGGGGTGGTGCAAACAAAACTAGTGTTTTGAAAGTGGAAAGAGCACAAAGAGCCATTCTCAAAGTCACTCCTAAAAAACCTTACAGGTACCCGACCACAGTATTGTACTCTGACGGTAAAATTCTGACTGTACGCCAACTCTATGTGCTTAGATCACTTCTTAGAATACATGTCGGTCTGCCTCCTTCGAAAAAGCGAGTAAATCTCTTTCCAAGAACCCAGAACAATACGACCTTCACATCAATTCTACACACACACAATATAATAAATTTAAACTTACACAAACTTAAACCCACACTAACAGAGTGGCTATTGCAAAAGGACTATGCCTACACAGTCTTTACTCACATACATCACTTAATAACACAGGTACTCACTGTCTAAAACACACAATAAAAGGACACACACGCCTATATTCCCCAACCATAAACTCGTACTCACACTACCCTTCATCTATCAGACACACACACACACACACACACCCCACAAACACACACACACACACACCCCCCCACCCACACACACACACACACACACTGTACGCACCTCTTATCACATGCACACCTACATACTTCACACCCACAATCCACACAACAAATCTATGTAAGTTTAACAAAATCTTGATTACCTCAGTACCTTTCACCTATTGTTTTAAGTTATGTTTAAGGAACCGCTCGGCCGAAAACTGCCTCTTAAAATACAGGTGATCCTAGTTTAAGAGGCAGGGTTATTTAAAGTATTGTACAGTTTTTGCAACATTTGTATTATTGTATTGTTTTATATATATATGTAATTTATGTTGGTGAATATACAATTTATTATTATTAGTTGTGATAAATAATATTGAGACTTTTTAAACAAGACAGAGGATGACAGTATTATTCATACGATATTTTAATCAATCAATTTTATACGATTATGCAGGATATCTGGGTACCTATCCGATCCTCTCTAAACCGTATTTATAATTAAACGCTTCCGTTATCATGCCCATATCTTAATTCAAAAGTTGTCAATAATTGTGTGTAATTTGCATATTTTTCTTTACTTAATTCCTCCCCCTCTTCCCGAAAATGTAGTAATTGTCACGACATCATTTTTCCGGCCTTATCTTTCCTTGTCAACCATTCTCTGTCTTCCCGGTCAGATCAGTCTAATATATTTACAACATGTAATAAAAACTTGTCCGATCCGTGAGGGTTTGCAAAGAGTCTTTTCTGTGGTAATTTCTAGAAATATTAATTACCCTACATTATTTTTAAAGGGGAATTTGGCCTAGTATTACATGGGGTGTCATCGGTTAAGCGATGTATATTAGTCAGAATAACTTATGACTTCTGCCTTAAAATTTGGGCAATTTTGAAGCAAAAAACTTGCTTTTTAACTTTTTATATTCAGTATTGTTACTTTTATTGCAGTACCTGCCTCGTTGGTCTAGTGGTCGCAATCGCTACTGCTGAGCATGAGGTCCTGGGTTCGATTCCTAGGTCGGGCAACGTGTTATTGGGTTTTTCTATCTGGAATTTCTCAGTAGCAGTCCGAAGTCTGGATTTGTGCCCGGTAGATGGCAATAGACTCGCCCCCTATTACATGGGACTTAAACATAACTGGCGTAATGTGGGTGTACTATACACCTCTCCTCAAACCTTCGGGGAAACAAGACGTGATGTTATGTTACCTTTGTGACCCTTTCGTATCGAACACGGTTTTTTAACACATTGTAAGTAGGTATTTGTGAGGTCATACCGTATTAGTGACAAATTTGTTCTAACCATGGCAAAAAATAAGTAATTCCTATTTCGTGTATAAATATAACTAACCAGCGCCGGTCATTATAGTTAAGTTAATACCCATTTCAATACCTTCAAATACATTCATTCACGTTTGGTTTTAGATAATAATTTGGTATCTGTTTATTTGTACATTTCAACTATTAATATTGATATTCCAGCATTGGTTCCATTCTGAAAGTTCGTAAGTACTGTGTTTTGTAAAAGTTTGTAAAATCGATAACCTACAGTATATACAGTACATAATATTTTATTCTAATTCTAACAACAATAATTATTGTGATTATTTTAATTTATTATATTGCAGCGTTTTCTATAACTAGGAAGGCTAAATTTGTACCGCAAATGACTTTCAAAGTTGACAGGCCTTTTTTTTACGCCTTAAAAACCAACTCTGCAACACTATTCAGCGGCGTACTTTACTCTTAGGTATATAATATTGGATTTTGCTGCATTCTAAATAATTCGCAAAGGAAGCATCTCGCAAATATGGTTTAAAGGATATGACGATTTTTTTATTATATGTTAGACTAACTAACCGGTTGTTTGAAGAAATTATATTGGATTCTTCTTTCGAATCGATGATACAACATTGGTCTTTACTTCGATCTATATGTTTAATGATTCATTGAAGAGAAATTCTAACTTCCAATGTTACTTATGCTGATAAAGTCGTAAGGTTGGTTGTATGGAGTAAAAATCCATTACCACCGATGATAAAATAAACCTTATTAAAAGTCAGTTTAGATCTCGACTTTCAAACATAACTTTGTTATATTGTTATTTTTATGGACTTGTTGCCACACAACCATATCAGCAAACTAGTTTCAGTCTAACAATTTAAATTGGTATAATCATGGCGTATTCTAGAGTTAAGTTACTTTACGCAGCCAGCCAAGGACAAACCCAACCTAAAAAATAAAAATAAAATATGCATAATCCATCAGCCATTTTAGGACCTATTTTAGACAACAAAATGGGTACCCGTGTATAGGTACCAACTGTTTTTAAAAAGCTGTCTTAGTGACAAATTTCTTCTGACCATGGCAAAAAAATAAGTACTTCCTATGTCGTGTATAAAAAATAATGGTGGTACCATTATAGTTAATACCTATTTAATTACCTACACATTCACATTGTTTTCGTTTTAGATAATAATTGGGTATCATGTTTAATTGTAACTTTCAACTACCTATTGATATTTCAGCCTTGGTTACCTTCTGAATGTTCATGAGTACTGTGTTATGTAAAAGTTTTTTAAATCGGTAACCAGACATTTACAGTGTTTAATTATTTTGATAATTTTATTTTCTTATATTGCAGCGTTTTTAATGACTAGGAAGGCTAAATTTGTACCGCATATGACTTTCAAAGTTGATAGGCCTTTCTTTTACGCCTTAAAAACCAACTCTGCAACACTATTCAGCGGCGTGCTTTACTCTTAGGTATATAGTATTACATTTTATTTTGCATGTGCCTTGCTGCATTCCAAATCATTCGAAAATATGCTTTAAAGGATATGACGAAGTTGTTAATTATATGACACCGTTACATAGGTAATCATAACAAAAGTTTTGTATAGATTTTTTGTCGGGCGTGCAATTTTAAAATTAGACTTTTTGTATATATATATAGCCATACTGTCTTAGGGTGACAAATTTCTTCTAACCATGGCAAAAAAATTAGTACTTCCTATGTCGTGTAAACAAAATAATGGTTAATACCTATTTGATTACCTACACATTCACATTATTTTCGTTTTAGATGATATTTGGGTATCATGTTTAATTGTAACTTTTAACTACCTATTGATATTTCAGCCTTGGTTACCTTCTGAAAGTTCATGAGTACAGTACTCATGAACTTTCAGTTTTGTAAAAGTTTTTAAAATCGATAACCAGACATAATATGTTCAGTGTTTAATATTTTGTTCTAATTCTAACAACAATTATTGTGACCATTTTTTTTATTGCAGCATTTTTTATAAATAAGACGGCTAAATTTGTACCGCATGTTACTTTCAAAGTTGACAGGCCTTTCTTTTTTGCCTTAAAAACTAAATCTACAACACTATTCAGCGGCGTACTTTACTCTTAGGTATATAGTATTACATTTTAATATGCATGTGCCTTGCTGCATTCCACATCATTCGCAAAGGAAGCTACTCGCAAATATGGTTTAAGGTGTATGACGAATTTGTTTGTTATATGATATCCTTACATAATAATAACATTGTTATGTTATTATTATGTAAGGATATCAGAAAGGGATGTGAGGGTATTAGAAATTTTATCGGCTTCTTCTTTTCGAATCGATGATACAATATTTGTCTAGCTAGATCAGTTTGACCCATGTTTTCTTAATCATGTGATTCATTGAAGATTAATTCTAATTTCGAATGGTACTCTACCAATGCGTCATATAGTATTTTTGTAATTTAATTTCTACTTACCATAGCTTTCGACTGTAAGACACCACCGGGAACGAGATGGAAAAGGGTGCACATTCACTACTCTGACTTCAAAATAAAAAAAATATCCGAAAACGCCTAATACAATAGAATAGAATACTTTTATTTTCATACAAAAAACAAAAATAAAAACCAACAAAAAAACAACAAACAACAATGATAATAGAAAACCTATTTGAGGCGAGATCCAAAAAATTTGCAATATCTCGATTCTAAAACTTTTGTGCATTACTAAACAAAGTACCGAAATCCTGCTTCCAAAAATCTAATCGACCCCAGTCGGAGTAATAACTGTACCGAGCTTGCTTCGCTCGCTCTCGCATACTCTAATTCTAAATATTAGAAACCTTATTTAGATATTATCAACCTTATAAATATAAATTGACACAGTTAGTCCACTTTCTGTGTGTACCTACAGGTTTTTTACAACCTGTACTGACAAATCGAAAACAGTCGAAATCGAAATCGAGATCTGGGGGAAATCGAAGACTTACAAGGAGACCTTTAGTTCTCCTTGTAAGTCTTTGATTTTCCACAGGTTTTAGAATACCAAAATGTGTGTTTTATTTGTACAATTTCAGCATTACCTGTATATGCCTCCGCCTCCTTCAACCCAAATCAAAAATACTTTTCAAGTGACCGGCCATTTTATTTTGCACTTATAATTGACAACGCAATCACCTTCAACGGAATCGTTCACAAATAGGTATCAGCTTTTCACTATACGATCTTTCTGTAAAACATTGTTAGAAGAACACAAAATTTCTACTTATATAGTAGTAATAATCGGAGACTCTTTTAAACAAAACAAAGGATAACGCTGAAAATGTTTTTATATGGATTTAAAAAAGTTTAAATGTCTAACGTGCTCTTTGTATCCACCTACTTTGTTTATGTAAATTAATTTGGATTCACTTCGCGAGTGGTCATACACATACTATCACTTCCGCGCCTTGTGACCATCTCACTCATGTACTATAAACATCTTGTGGTCAATTAATGCAGCTTCGTCAAAAAAAAAATACAAATATAATTTGACATCCATTTATTATTTTGTTCATTTAGGTATTTCTTTAACGATTTATGTGTACACATATACAAAAAAAAGGGACAGATACATACAAAGGTGACATACATATACGTACAAAGGTGATGCTTATTTCTAAAGAAATCTCTTCCAGAGTACCTGCGATAGGAGAGTAGTATAATAGATGTAGACAACGTGTGTAAGAGTAGAAGAGAAAACAAAATACATAAAAACAAAACAATTCACTAATTTAAATATAAATAAATAAATAAAAAAGTCAAAATATACTTACATACTTCTAAAATTAATATCAATAAAATAAATAAAAATTAAAAAGTAAATCAATATATTTACATACAAATTCAACTATGACACAGTAGAAATATAGTGTTCTTTCACTCTCCTTTTAAACACAGCAACACAAACCAGACCATACATTCATCGCTTCCTTTAAACAGATTATGGACCTCATCTCTATTACTTGTACTAAGAGTACTTGAAGTTACTGTCTGATACAATTTGGTCAACTTGTTTGGTCCTTGTATTACTGTATCAAATACAGACTTTACATACCGTATTTCTAAATTGTTTGGTGAAGTGGTTAATGATCAAAATTTTTATTATTTTATTCAATTTGTAACTTTGGCAATTCGATCCTGAACCCAGATCTCTCCATTTTTCGTGAAAATTAGAAATATGGTTTCGTTTACAGAACATTCATCTTCATTCGTGTTGAGCATCGCTTCAACCGATCTATTCTCTAAACATCTTACCGTGTAAACTTGAGTGAAGCTAGAAGTGAGCCGTCATTCCACCTGGTGCTATGGATTGACACTATTGACAGCTCTCTTCAGTCACCTAAGTTTGTGAGATTTTGACCGGCTGTTATACCTCAACTATCTTTGACACTTGTCGATCACTGCTTTTTGTGTGTTTGAATGTTTGTTTTCACCGTGTAAACTTGAGTGAAGCTAGAAGTGAGCCGTCATTCCACCTGGTGCTATGGATTGACACTATTGACAGCTCTCTTCAGTCACCTAAGTTTGTGAGATTTTGACCGGCTGTTATACCTCAACTATCTTTGACACTTGTCGATCACTGCTTTTTGTGTGTTTGAATGTTTGTTTTCACACTTCCCTTCGTCGTCCTTCCCTCGTATGTTTCTGCAGTTAATTTCTTCTCAACAATCATCACAATATCATTTTCTCGGTCCTGTGTGTTGCTTATCGATTACCTAGAGTGGCGAATGTCTTCCAAACATGGAAAATACCTTATTATATTGCCTATAACATCTACATATATTTCAGGAGGCAGAGATTTTGTGTAACGGTCTCACTTATGTTTGCAAATAAATGAATTATATTACAAATAAATAGACTGGCGCCAGTCACTATAGTTTACACTTGAGTCATAATGTATAATGAGTAATTTTACATCACGGTTCTGAAAATTACCATTAAATTTTCGTTTGATCTTAGATAATAATTTGTTATCTGTTTAACTTTACGCATCAACGATTAATGCAAACGTATTTAATTTTTTAAATGTTGTGTAAAGGTGGATGCTTAGATATGAATACAAAAATACCTACTGAAACAAAGTTTTGGATTGAAACAAGTTTGCTACAAATACTTGAAATGGTTTAAATAATAAACATAAATAGATTCAGTGTCCTCGAAGCTGTCTCAATGAAACAATCACCATGGCCCGTAGCTCAAGGGACTGTGAACCGCTAAAGGGGGCAGCTGCAGGGTAGCTCGCGAACAACACAATATTATTCACTTCTATAACAAGTATGTATTTACAGAATTATAATCATTAAAATCATCAATACAACACTCTTAGTTCATACATTATAATCATATTTTATCAATCAGGGATGATTGACAATTTATCAATCAATAGGTTGATGATTATTATAATTCTGTAAATACATTCCTACTTGTTACGGTAGCTAATAATATTTTGTTCAACGTACAACCTACAAATTGCAAAAAAAAAACTAGGAAAATTGATTTCGCGGGCAACCTGGCGTTTCTCTCTTAAGTAGGTGTAATAAGTGCACACCTTTACAATGTAAATGGACCTGTGAAATGTATACATTGAACGTGTCCTAAGCACCATTTCCACCGTTATCGTTCCAGCATTCGGTATCGCGTATTTGAGCGCTTTCATATCTGAGAAAAGCGTATTCAATGCGGACCATCCGTTCGCGTTCTTCCTAATGGAGAGGAACAACATTCTGTTTTCCGGAGTCTACCAGTCTTAGGTATGCGTATGTTGAACGCACCACTTGCTCCAAGAGCATGGCCATTTTAATAATTTAAACAGCTTCGCCTCTGCTCTGCTTTCTGTTCATCTGGTCTTTATATCTTCTACCAAAACGCTTTTTCTAAACACAAAAGACTTTCTTTACCTGACATTGAATTATTTTAATGAATCTTTTCCATGATATTGTAATACAGGTGCATGTGTATTTCTTTTCTTCTTCAAAAATAATCGTACTCACAACCTGTATGTAAAACTAATTAAATAAAACGAATTAGGATTGATTACAAAATAAAACATAAGTACAATATTAGGCTGATATGCACATTACCCACACTACCTTTGCATCGAGCAGTCGAGTAAAAAATAGTCATCACCGGGTTTTAGCAACTTCGCCTAGGCAGTGCCAATCAAACCAACATGCTTTTGCTTGTGAACTTCTCTTACACTTTCGTAATAATATCTACTCCATGTTTTCTGAAAATTGTGAACCTTTTATATAAGCTTGTACCTACTAAACGATCCATAGCATTTTAAATAAAGAGAGAATGGATCTGTTATTGCAATATTTCGGATATCACTAGTCTGGACAATAGTAATTTAATAAGGTTACTCATCAGTAATTTTTTAAAGCAATACAATTTTATTTATATTTTTTTACAAATATTCCAATCTATTTGTTTTTTAATTCAATCACAAATTAATTGAAATGAACATTTCAGATATTAGCCTTGATGTCAGGGCCGCATTTAGATCGACCGCTGAATTCGTAGCAGACCATCCGTTTGTTTTTGCGATACTATGTAAAAGTAGCGAACTGAACAGAAAAATAAATACATTCACTGGAATAGTAGTGAGATAACACTTTAAAAGATAGTATGTATCAGAATAAATATAGCATGAGGTTAAAGATAGATAATATACTTCTGCAGTGCAACAACTTCTATGTAAAACTTAACAGAGGCAACCCACTTTAACTCTAAATAATGTAACCACACTAACCACACAGTTTTATAAAAGTTATTTCTTGTTGCCACAGCTATAATACAAACCTACACACACAGAATTTGTGATATTACAACTCTTGAAAACATCCTGATGGAGTAAAATCGCAAACTTATACCTTTTTTTAAATATCTCTTACAAAAAAATCCTGTACTTAGGTACACTTAACTTTAACAAGGTTGAGGCTACGTTAACATGTGGTTATCTAACTGTAAAACATCACATAATATAACATTGCATGACTCACATTTGGTTATGGTGCATGTTAAAAACTTTAAAAGAAGAACGTCTCAAAATCGAATGACACCTACGTCTAATTTTCCGTTCACCTTTGTTTTGCGGTAAAAACAGCGAAATGAAAGAACATTGATAAAGTAATTGTTACAAGAAATAACACAAAACATATTTTATTGCTACTTAAAATTCTTGAATAGCCTGAAATGTTGTGACAAGTTTCTCTACACAATGAATAACATTTTTCTTTTATGTTTCAGGTTTGTTAAAATGTGAGAATAATAATTCCGACTGGGTTGAAATCAAGCAACCGTCAATACTTGAAATCAATAAATTATGTTTAAATTCCAATAAGTCGTTTCTTTTGTTATCCTTTTAATAATCCTTTATAAGATGAGTGGTAACAACGAGTTGGTAAGTTGTCAACTTTATACTGACAAGTAGATATTTTTTTCCTAGAATGGAAACATGAATTCAAAACATCTATCTCTTCACATCAGATGTCAAAGTGGACCACTTCTTCTCTACGGAGCGTGCTAGCGTACTACGAAGTTTCTATAAAATACGAGGCAAGCTAAAAATGATTTTGATACTAATGCCGTGCGATCGACTGTATCTTTAGTTTTGTGTGGGTGAATAAAGTTGTGGCTGGAATTTTATGTTGCACCGCAACCGCTGAGGATCATTACGTCTGCGGCAGTTTCACATCCAGAGAACATTATATATAGGCCATGGTTCCGTAGTATCAAAGTAATCTTAGAAGTATTTGAAGCAATAGGATACGAAGCCAGCTTTAAATGTTTCTGTTACCACTGACGTGCGGTTGACTGTACCTGTAGTTTTGTGTAAGGTAATAAATTTGTAGCTGGAATTTTATGTTGCTGACTGAACTGAGTTAGAACTTGAATGAGATGAGACAGAGAGACACCTAGATCCAAATATTCCAAGACCCAAGTCCAGACAATTGAACTCCACTACGAAACTACTTTATTTCCGACAACTTTATTACGTTAATTGCAATTTAGTTCAATAACTTAGTATTAATCGTATTAATAAACGAATAAACCTATAGATCCCCATCAATATACTATACTGATAGCTTCCTTCACTCCGTGGAAAACAAATTAAGTAAACTAAAAGCAAAAAACATCATTCTGACAGGTGATATTAACATTGACATAAAACCTAATATTACAGATAGAAATTGTCCATCTTAACTAAATCAGAAATGGGACTTTTACCGGGATCACGTAATGATTAGTACCACTTCTTGTGCAATGATCATGGTCACAGATTCCACTGTCAGCGACCACGCCTCCGTAATGCTATGTCTAAGTAACGCCTCCTCTAAAAACAAGAATCATACGAAAAGATACATTACAAAAGTAAACTATGAGGGCGCTGTTGAACAATTACATACAGATTTTACTTTCATTTCACAAAATTGTGATTCAAACGAAGCTGCTACACGGTTTGTCGAATGGCTCATGTCCACGGCATCCCAACACTCAGAAGTAGCGAAAGTCTCTAACCGTAAAGTTGTCCTTAAGCCTTGGATCACACCTGTCCTCTTACGGTGAATCCGACACAGGGACAACCTCCACCGGAAATTTCTGGCAGACCCAAAAAACGGAATTGTTGAGGTATCATACAAAAGGTATCGTAATCACTGTTACTCAGGAAATAAAAAAACGATAACGAGAACTCCGCTTTAAAAACTTTAAAGGACAATAAAGAAACCTGGAATGTTATAAAATCCATAAACAACCAACCCATGAAACAAATATCAGCTGACAAACTTCTACCTGCCTCTGTAGAGGCGGATGCCCCTAATGCCATTGAGCAAATAAACCACTATTTTTCTAATATCGAAAAGCAATTAGCGGACATTATGATTAAAAACCAAAATTCCTTATTTGCCCCAAACAAAATTGAAACACCCCCTGAGCGTGATTTTATGCTCCAACTTTCTCTGGACAAAGCTGAAGTAGAGACGGTAATGAACAACCTAAAAACTGATTGTGCCGCAGGATGGTACTCTATTCCGGCTAAACTCCTCAAACTGGGAAAAGAGGTGCTAGTTCCACCTCTTACTAAGCTTATTGAAGCCTGTTTTGAGCAAGAAGTTTTTCCCCGAATCTTTAAGAAATCTTAAACCACACCTGTTCACATGGGTGGAAACCAAGACGATGTTAAAAATTATAGACCTATCTCAGTTCTGTCAGCATTGTCAAAGATACTGGAAAAATTGCTAAACCGTAGACTCATGAAATATCTACACAAAATATTATCGGACACACAATTTGGTCTTAGGCCCGGAAAAAGCACCGCAGACGCAGTTAATCAACTCGTTGATTACGTGACTGAAAAAGTGGATACAAAGCAGAAATGCCTGGGTGTTTTTCTGGACCTAGCCAAGCGTTTGACACTGTCTGTATTCCCAACCCTTGTGACCAAGTTGGAACTTGCTGGAATCCGGCATGTTCCAACATGGCATACTATGATAGCATACTATGATAATGCAACCAAAACCTTAAATGAGAATAATGTTTACTTAAAACTTTACGTAAAGTTCATACTTAATAAAAACAACTAGGTACCTTAGTCTTCACGGATAAATCCGTGGATTTTGTAAGCCCGTTATGGGTTTAAGGTGAACACCAAAAGGAAAGGCCGTTGTTAGGATTTCAATAATACGTTTATTATCCTTTTATTTATTTAGTGGAAAGTGTATTTTACTATTCTTAGCCGATTCACAAGTTTGCCGAGAAGAATCACTTTCCAGGAACTCAAACAGTTCATTTTCGTCACACATGATTATATTTTCTTGTGTTATATAGAAAACACTCCAATAATTTCCAAATAAACCCTAAACAATTCAATAAAAGCTCCTCTGAAGCAGCGTAAACTATGTACATCAGAACGTTCGGCCAATCGAGGTAGGGAGCTGGCTGCTACTCCAGTTTTTTGTGACAATTTGGTGACTCACGAAGATGCCAGCCAAATAATTTGTGACAGTACAGTTCGAAAGTTAGAAGCGTTTATGTATGGCCGAACGTCCTGATATCAGAACGTTCGGCCAACCTGAATCTCCATAACTGAGGACTTTAGAGAAACTGTTACTGAATAAGGATTTAGTGACGATTTGGTGACAAACAACCACTACTTTACTTTTACTCGGAATGCCACCGGTTAAAAGTAAAATGACCTTTAGCTCCCGGCATATCAGGACGTTCGGCCAACCTGATCTCCATAACTGAGGACCTGAGGGAAACCATTAATCAATAAAGATTTAGTGACGGCACTGAAACGAATTTATATTGCTTTAGTTTTTGTTGTGACGACCCCATTCAATTGTAAATTGAAAATAAAACATTTAACCTCAAAACATTGGGATTATCGATTCCTTCACAACGAAGAAGCCTAGAAGAACCGTTAATGAATAAAGATTTAGTGACTGCCCTGAAACCAATTTGTAATGCTTCAGGTTTTTTTGTGACGACCCCATTTATTAGTAAATTGAAAATTAAACATTTAACCTCAAAACATTGGGATTGTCGTTTCCTTCACAATGAAGAAGCCTAGAGGAACCGTTATTAAATAAAGATTTAGTGACTGAACTTAAACCAATTTGTATTGCTTTAGGTTTTTTAGTGAGGACCCCATTCAATAGTAAATTGAAAATTAAACATTGAAGGAAACGACAATCCCAATGTTTTGAGGTTAAATGTTTAATTTTCAATTTACTAATAAATGGGGTCGTCACAAAAAAACCTGAAGCATTACAAATTGGTTTCAGGGCAGTCACTAAATCTTTATTCATTAACGGTTCCTCTAGGCTTCTTCGTTGTGAAGGAATCGATAATCCCAATGTTTTGAGGTTAAATGTTTTATTTTCAATTTACAATTGAATGGGGTCGTCACAAAAAAAACTAAAGCAATATAAATTCGTTTCAGTGCCGTCACTAAATCTTTATTCATTAATGGTTTCCCTCAGGTCCTCAGTTATGGAGATCAGGTTGGCCGAACGTCCTGATATTCCGGGAGCTAAAGGTCATTTTACTTTTAACCGGTGGCATTCCGAGTAAAAGTAAAGTAGTGGTTGTTTGTCACCAAATCGTCACTAAATCCTTATTCAGTAACAGTTTCTCTAAGGTCCTCAGTTATGGAGATTCAGGTTGGCCGAACGTTCTGATATCAGGACGTTCGGCCATACATAAACGCTTCTAACTTTCGAACTGTACTGTCACAAATTATTTGGCTGGCATCTTCGTGAGTCACCAAATCGTCACAAAAAACTTGAGTAGCAGCCAGCTCCCTACTTCGATTGGCCGAACGTTCTGATGTACATCGTAAACTGAATGGATTGTGAGGTTACTTTTTGACAGTTCTAATACGGAACGAAATGTCAAACGAACGTTCGTAATACGGTATTGCCAGGCAATATTCGGCCAGAAGTCGGCCAGGGTGTCACGTGATCGCTGACTGGCTTGTTTGACGAGGTCATAATACGAAATTGCAAGGCAGTTCTGTTTACGCCGTAAACTGCCTGGAAATAAGAGTTCATAATAGGGCCCCTGCTCTATGAATCAAAGACGCGGCGGCGGGGAGAGGCGCGGGCGCGGTGCCGTCTCTCTGTTTAACATATCACTGGTGAACTGTAATGAACATTCGACAATACACCTCTGCCTATGTCTACGGGGAATGCAGGCGTGATGATGTTCACAATAAACCAACTTAGGTAGACTTCGTAACTCGACCTCGTCTTATTTTGATAACAGAGTTATCGATTACAATAAAAATAAATGTGAATTTAAAATACAAAACGACCTAAATCTAAGTAGGTACAATATTGAATTCCCTCCTCGCAGTTTTACAAAAACAGTACCTTCTGTAAACCAGGTACTTACATCTAAATAAGCAGCTAATGACCTCTGTGGGGTTACGACTTTTACGAGCGAGCATCGAAACGTTTCAATCATTTTCTTATTTTTTTTTACGAAAAGGATCCTAGATTCGATTAAAACATTAATATTCTACAGTGTTACACATCTTTTAGAAAATAGTAATAGAAAAATAAACAGCTGACGCAACGCGAATTCGCGTAAGGTAATGACTTCTGTTAGGTTACGAACTGTGCGTCGAGTCGTATCTGTCAGCTGATTGTTATGTTGTGTACCTACCTATTTGTACAGATGTAAACTGTAAGAAGTGCATAGCGCGAACAATTTAAAATGTACATACCTCATAACGACGTAGTTTTTATTTACACTATTTACACCAAAATTGCTGTACATATTCACCCTGCAGTTGCACGTTAAATAATGTGTCGTTGCACTTTTAACAATGTCTCTCTAGCTATCACTGCGTAAACAAGCGTTCACGATTCACGTTTTGTTGTTCCGCACTAGAAATGGTCTGGCCGTCATTATCGTAAATCAGGTCTAGCCCTACCCCACACATGGAAATCCAACGGCGTAAGATCAGGCCTGCCTCCGTCTGCAGCTGGGGGCATGTAGACCCCGTAGTCCCGTTGCCACTGTCGAGCTTCTAGGATCTCTAGGAAGGGGGCTTGTGCTGTGAGAAAAATAAGACCACCCTCATTGTAGCAGTCCACCATGTATGGTACTCCTAGTTGGAATATTTCGGCATTGTTGCGCGAAGCGTTCCACGTTAGTTAAGCCGCGTGCAGTGCAACATGCAGTTCGCGCGAGACTGAACATGGCGGCGGACGGCGCGGCAGGCGCGGGGCGAGGCAACTGAAGCCGGCGCGGCGCCGGCGTCGCGACGGCGCCGCGAGTCGGGTCTCTTTTGATCATTCAAAAGGCACGCGACATCTAAGGGCGCCGCCATGACCTCGCCCGCTTCAATGAAAGTATTTTCTACGTAGTACTTTCGTAGAAACTAGCGTAATGGATGTTACAAAATATGAAAGAGCCAGTATTTTTATGTGTGTTTAAGTTATTTTTTTTTTTTTTTTAATTAGATGCTTAGATAAAAAAACTCTTTTTCATTTCTATAGCCCAAGTTCGACCTATAGATGCACCTCTTCAAATATTTCGTGTATGAATAGATACACCTTATATACATCCATCTGGTCGGAGGATCCTCCCTTTTCTAAAGAGTATGAGTGAACTTTACACCCTGTTCCTTAAAGCTGATATGGCAGTCAAAATTTATCAACGCACTCTAGCGATTTACAATTGCAGCTGGCATGCTTGAATTACAAGCGAATAGCCAAATATTTACCCAAGTGTTATAGACTTTGATAAGTACAGGGTGAAGTAATTTATTTGTCTGTTATTATAAGTCTCTTGAAGGCTCTCATGTAGTGCGGTGTATCTTGTAGTGCGTCTTGGCGGGCTGGGCCGGCCGGTGCGGGCGCTTGAAGTGCTTCATTTTGCATAAATTAAATTAATAATAATTAATTGTATAATAAATAAAATAATGAAAAAAAAAATGTGTTTATAACATGCTCTAAAAACAATAAGCCTTTCTCTTTTAATGTAACTTCTACATGGTTTCATGATGGAATCTCTTCAAGGTACCCATTTTCAATTTAGGGCGAAGTTTGCACTAAGTGTCATCTTTGTTTTTATTTGTCGAACCAATTATTATTATTATTGTTTTGCGCAACATTTACATTAAGCTAGATTTACAGTGGTTTAAAAAGTTAAAAATTACTGCAATCTCGCCTTAACCTATAAAGCTACACAATTACTACATTGCAGCATTGGTATCGTAACAAAACACTGAGATTGCCTACAGTAAACAAAACGCTAGCTTTTAATAATATTTCATGGGTCAGTCAAGAATCAAGTCGCCTGAATTGGAGAGTGCGGGGTATGGCATGGCATGGCAATGGGTGCGACTATAACCCTCCCCGGGTTATAGTCGCCCCCATTTGACCGCCTGTCGGAGGTGCGTAGTTTTTTTTTTTAATACTAAAGAAAAAATTGAGTTAGTGATTTACCGATTTTTTATAAAATAATTTAATAATTGCATGGGCGCCCTTGAGATAAACCACCCATATAATAAGTAAATAAACGCCTGAATTTTAGAAGTCTAACACAAAAGACTTATAAAATTCAGGCGACTTGATTCTAAACCCAACCCTATTTCATTCTTTCAATTGGCAAATATATCATACAAAACATAAATATTCGTAAATTACTCTGGTTCCTATAGAACGCATATTTTTGTACGCCAAGAACTATATTTGTCAGCAACTGCCAATGTCTGCCATGTACCTATGTTTCGGTTTTTCTACAAATTAATTTTAGGATTCCTATTTTAAAGAACATGGCAGTGTGAGACCGCGTCCTAACCTAAAGCGATCGCCGCGCAAGAACGCATTCGTCGCGCTCTTTAATATGAATATTATGGCATTATCGCGCGATAAATCAAGTCGCGTATATACGTCATTATTCAAGTAAACAACCGCGTTATTGCGTCTTCGAATCGTCGTCGTCTCAGAAAATAACTGTAGGTATTTAAAGAACCATTGAATATAGCATTTCCATTCAGGGAGAAAACAGAGCAATACGTTTGTGTGGGCAAAATGCCCGCCGCTTGCACATACGAAGAAGTGTTTAATGTTTAGAAGAAGATAGATTTAGACTATGCGACAAATGATTTACTGTTTCTACTTTGACGTCTTCAAATAGTGCGTACATATTACTTAATAAATTACTGTTTCAGTGTTTGCCTATCTGGCTTCAGCGATATCACAGTCAAACTTAGACATACTGAAGGTAAGTAATGCCCTTTTTACCGCCGATTTCTTTCAAGTGAGTACAAAACATATAATATTAACCACCTCTTAGGGATAGTACAACATTTAAAAATCACTTATATATTTTTTTTTATTTGAGATGGGTTTGCTCTTGACTGTAGTCTAGGTCAGAAGTAACAGAGACTAAGTCTACGATGGAGTGAGCTTACCCAGAAGAAGCCTGTTCACTCTAACTTTGAAGAGATTCGGGTTGAATGCATTTAGGAACACAGACGCAGGTAGTGAGTTCCACTCTTTTGCCGTGCGCATTATGAAAGATGTTTTGAAGCGCTTAGTGCGAATTGGTGGAATGGCAACTATGTATGGATGGTAATTAGCAGTACGTCTGGATGTCCGATTGTAGAAGAGGGCAGGTGGGATAAGGTCGCGGAGTTCTTGCGCACACTCACCGAAGTACAGTCTATAGAATACCGACAAGCAGGCAACCTTGCGGCGATGAGCTAATGAATATTAACCACAAGCAATTATAGGCAATAAACTCATCGCATCCGCAGCTGCATCTGGTTGGACAGAAAGCCGACCCCAACACAATTGGCTAAACGATAGCCAGTTTTTTTTTTCGCCCCATAACCTGGAACTTATATTAAAACTGGCGCAATAATAACGTGGGCACCTGCTTTTCTCTGTTATTATTTACTTATTAGGAGGTGATAAAAGAAAAATCAAACAGAAGTGTTGTGATGTCGGCATTTTCTGTGCCGTATCAGATAGCCCAGTTGCCAACAGCTTCACAAGGACCAGCTCGTAACAAAACCCTGAAAGCTATTCGATTAGATGATGTCACTGGCGTAAGTATTTTGTTGTTACGTAGTGCTGGGAGCCCTCCCAAGGGGTTCCCTCTAGTAGCATTTGGAATGCCGGGAGCCATCGTGGAGGGCTCATTTTAAAACCAAAAGATGGTACACACTACTCAAAAAACCAGTATTTAAAATGGATTCTTTACTAACTCCCTCAGGTGATAAAGGAATCAGAAGTAGCAGAAGGCATTTATCCACCAAATCCTTTTAACATCATTAAAGAATTACGTGTTAAATCCATAGAATTCTTCAAAACTCAGATTACGTTTATAGACTTCTCTGAAAATGGTCAGACTGCTCTGGAAATAAAAGGATGAGAAAGAAAAATCGTTAAAAATATACAATAAAATTAGCAATAACATAAGGTCGCTGCAGACTAATAAGTAATAGCAAATAATAAAAAAGCCCGCGTTGTCGCACTCCAAGGCATCCCTTTCCTTTTTCCACTCAACGCGATCCGGCGCCAACATTGAGCAATCCTGCATAGAGACGTCAAGCTAGTCCCGCCATCAACGCTTACGACGTTGCACTAAATTATGTAAGAAAATGTACAAATAACAATAATCATACTTAATTAATTTCTTAGATTTACTTTTATTTTGTTTTTGTCTTTGGTCTTTACCTTCCAAAAACTTACCTTTATGTCATAAGTATAACGTAATGTACAAACAAGCTTACATTGCATTGCAACCGTTTTGGGCCTTTTATTATGAATCAAAAATCTAACTTGAATACAATTCCCTAAAGTTGATAGTTGAGAAGTGGCGAATGTAAATTAACTGATACTATGAATTCAAGTATGTGTCGTCGTGTTGTTATTTCAGGTTGAAAATAACAAAAACCATGAAGTCAAGGACATAGTATCTCCTAGCTTACTGGGCGCCTCTACAACTGCTGTTCTCGTTAACAACGTCTATTCCAAGGTACATGCTCTGTCATGGTATTTTCTGTCATGCCTTGTAGGCTATGATTTTTCTAAAACCCTGCTTTAGTGTTCACTTTTGTTAAATAAGGTACTCTTGTACATAATTTAATGCTTATAGGCCCACATAGGGTGTGTGCGTTCTGCCAGTGAAGTTATGATTTTCATTAAGTCCGCCTGCGACTTCGTTCGCGTGGAAGTCGAAATACATCGCAAAACAGGGTGGCAGGGTAATTAACGCGCAAACTGTAACCATGAATTCAGCACATGATTCGAAACCCCTTAGAAAATATTCGTCGGTTTTTTTTTTTTTTACATACTGTTCCATACATTTTGACCGCGTAGGTAATGCACTTTTCTATGAAACAGCAGTTACTATGGATTCAGTACATGACTCTGGACCCGCTTTTTTTTCGGTGAGGGCTGTCGGAAGGGCGTGTCAGACTTTTACTGAATACAACAACCGTGTTCCTTCAGTTGCCTGTGCCAACGGCCACGGTATCTCTTTCGAACAACCCCCGACCCTGGCAGGCATAGACCCTTGCAGACATCTCTTTGAGACGCGCGTGGAACACAACGCGCCGTCGACCCGGGCCTGGTCCTTACCGGACGGCGAGCTACCAATTGCTTGCCGTCCGCAAGCCTGCACCTGCGGTGGCCGGGAATCTGTTGACGATTCCCGGCCACCGTTTTTTTTAATATCTTTTCAAAGTACTCTCCACGAGCGTCTATTTAAAGTTTCATGCGTCTGAACCAGTTTTCGAAACACTTTTTCCAGTCCGTCGTAGACACCTCGTTTACAGCCTGCTCGTACGCTGACAGCGCATCTTCCGACGACGAAAATTGTATCCCTTTGAGAAGATTTATTATTTTCGGGAATATAAAGAAGTCACACGGTGCTAGGTCAGGGCTGTAAGAAGGGTGACCCGGGAGTTTGACCGGCCTGCTCTCCAGGAAGTCCCTCGTTTTGAGCGCGGTGTGCGAAGGCACGTTCTCGTGGTGCAGTAGCCCGCGGAGCCCTGTGTTTGGTCGCTTGTTGCTCACAACAGGGAAAACTTCTGCCAAGCATTTGGTAGTATACCATTCAGCGTTGAGCAGCCTGCCAGTCAAATTGAAAAAGCTTGCGATCAAAATCGTCCCCCCGCTTCTAGATCGCATCACTTTGGTAAGCGTTGATTCGTTTTGAAACACCCAAACTGACGACTGCCGCTTCGTTTCTGCATCGTATTGATAAATTCATCACCCGTAATGATGTCGTAAACACGCCGAGACGAGCCACCCGGGCCTGCTTCTGAGCATCGCTGAGGTTGTGCGGCACCCAGCGTGAAACTATCCTCCTCACGCGAAGATGCACGTGTAGAATTTTGTAAAGGCTTCCCGATCCCACCTGTTATAGTAATAGATAGTTTTTTTCACTTCTAGCACGTTTTCTTCCGTAACAGCCGTCAAAGGGCGACCACTTCTTTCTACATCCCCCAAAGTTAGTTGACCGCGCTTGAATTCACTATAACAACGATACACGGTTGCCTTAGAAGGGCCTTCATCCATGAATGCCATTTGAAGTCTATCGTACGATTCGTCTGGTTTCAGGCGAAACTTGAAATCGTAAAAAATCATAGCACGAATGTTCCCGGCGCAGATCCATTTATTAATGAGACACGATAATTTAAATTAGCTCGCAAACAATGTGGAGGGAAATTTTGAAATTGGAGCATTCCTATTTTTACTTACAAATAATCATATTTTCAAAATAGGCTATACTTTCTGAGTGGCTTGGTATCTTGGTGTAACTCTGGCCAGATCTTTAACATTCAGCAAAAACTGCGAGAAATGCAGAAGGTGCATACTCGCAACAACCTTCTTCAGCGACTTGTCTCATCAAAGTGGGGTGCTTCGCCAGATGTTGTGCCCTGTGTGAAATCGTTCTGCCCATGCAAAGTTAGTGGATACAGCTTTGAATGAAACGTGCCGGATCTCACTGGTGGCCTTAAACCGACATCGGTGCAAATTCTGTACAAACTGGCAAGAATAGCGGCACCAGCATTTCGCAGAGCGGTGGCAAGCTTCAGCGAAAGAGCCAAAATGGTCACCGACACACGACATCCTTTGCACGACTTGTGCCACAAAGGCTGAAAGCCGAAACAGTTTCTAAAAGTGTGTCGCCCCACTCACTGGACAACGTTCTAAAGAAAGACTGAAGCTGTGGCGAGACAGTGTTCCACCCGCTGAAGATCTTCCACCTGGACATGAGCTGCCTTGGGAAACCTGGAAGTCTTTAAATAAAGTCCGGACCCAGGTTGGCCCAAGCTAGGAAAACCTTTTCAGGTGGAGATTCATAAACGACTCAGCCTTGCAGTGTAAATGTGGTGCTGTCCCACAAACGATGGGACACTTAACATCAAGTCCTGCCAGCTATACGTTACAGGAACTAATGGACGCTAGTGATGACGCCAATCACGTAGCCGATTTTTGGGCAGAGTCCATTTAGATTGCCATCGACACGCTAAGAAGAAGAAGATAATTCGACCAGTGGAAAACACGAACTGAAAAAGCGAAATAAACGTAACTTTTTGGTAGTAATACTTTAAAATTATCGTTTAAAAATTCGTAAACTAAGCTACCAGCAAACAGCCACCCATTAATAGTAGATTATTCTTCTAGGGTATAATATGTCGTAAGTCTTTCTTAGGGGCAGTATGCGTAACGAAAGATCATAGTGCTCCCGACCTCAGCAAGTCAAGACAAGTGAGCAACGTGATTGCAGCAACGGATTCGTCCAGTCGAAAAACAACTTAATCCCCGAGGGGAATACTCTACTTTTCACACCTCCTGGGAGGTAATAAATAGTTATTTGTTTTACATGTGGGTAAAAGTGTTTTTTGCCGTGAGTGCTTCGATTGAAACCTGAGCTAGCGAAGGGTTCTAGAATTAAACCACAAGAGAAGCGAGTGGTTTAAAAGAAGAACCCTGAGCGTCGCTCAAAGGTTTCAAATCACGAAACGCTAAAAACTTTTACCCATAAGTGAAACACAACAATTTTCACCACACTACGAGGAACTTGCACAAAAAAAAGAAAACCAGTAAAATACGTATAGAATAGGAAGGTAACACAGTTCTTCATTTTCCGTCGGTTCAACTAATTCTGACGGAGTCAAATTTTCATCGCTTTCACTCATTTTGAGAAATTTGTAAAAACTTGTTGTTGTAAATATTTTGAATGTTAGCGCGGGACACAGGCAGGCCACAACGGGATTCTTTCAAAGGCTCAAGTGCCTGTTGTTTTTTAATTCGCTCATATAAGCAGGCAAAGGAAGTGAGCCATACAGCCTTGTCTTTTTTGTCATTTCTTAGTGAGAAGGTACGTTCAAAACAAATGCTTCATACACTTTATTCATTTATTTCGATACACTAAGTATAGTTAACCATTACTTTTATTACCTTTTACTGTATATTACGATTAGAACTATTGAAATTAACATAAAAAATTACATAATTTTATAGTGTTAGCAATAAAAATAATTTAAAAAGCGGATATTTTCGGTTCTGAATAACCAGGTATTTTCGGTTGACAGGTTTTGAACGTTTCTAACTTTTGTCTTAAAAACTTTTTTGTTCCTAACTCTTTGGTTTTATTTAAAACTTCGAGTAAATGTTGAATCGGAAGCCTTCGAATTTTAAAACACTTTTACAATCTAGATAACAAAAAAGGCTTTTACCCACGGAAATCGATGGGTAAAAATTGCAAATAATAGGTAGTGTGGTGAAAAAGCAATTTGTTATTAAAAAAGTATTCATTCGATTTTTTTGTAAAAGTGACAAATTCAAATCGCTTGTACCCGCGGGTTTTATGTAACGCAATTTGGTGCAATATTGTTTCCAGGCTAGACCTCAGCTTACTAGTAAGATTAATTGGTATGAAAATCAATTTAATACGCAGTAATCATTTAAGAATTGTATTTTCCAGCTTTTAGAGTTGCCATAGGAAATCAAGCGTCTCTTCTCGCTATACTACCGAACAAATATGATGACATTCATGCACTTGTTAAAAAACTCAAAGAGCCTTTAATTGTGTCAAGGGCCATGGAAAATATGCGATATCATGAAGTCAGAGCGGTAATCCCAAGGTTCAATATTGATACCTTTACGGATCTTGGACAGACTCTCAAAGGGTTAATATGATATGAAATATATGCTGTGCTTGCGTAAATATTACGTAACCCTTCTCTGTGCGCGATCCGACAGACACTCAATAAATTTGAAAAAGTTGTAAGTACGTTTTCATGCATATCTACTCAAATACTTCAACGTTTTGAAAAGACGGTGAATTAAAGGGAGTGTAGTATGTACCTACCTACTACAATCCCTGTCTCCAAAGTCATTAATTAATTATGTTATTTTACGTACTGTATACATAGGTACTGTATACCAACTATATACACGCAAATTTTAGTGGTTTGTTTCCCGCAGCGAAATTACCAATCCAAATGACCAATGATGGTCTTGAACAATGGATTTATTAAAAAAATAAAAAATGGCAGACTTATTATTGTGAAAAAAAAGGTTATTTTGCTCTGAACATTTACGAATCGCTCTCTACTTTATCAACAGCGCGCGGCGGCGGCGGCGCGTACGTTTTTTTGTAGTACTACGTATTTGAAACATACGCGCCGCGCCGCCGCCGCCGCGCGCTTAGATACGTTACGTCTTGTGGATTACTTTTGGTTCTCACGCTTTCAGTAGCATATTTTTTTAATTATTTGAAACCGTGAAATGTTTTTATTTTTATTTTAACTCCACGATTTGATAGTAATAATGAGGGCAAATCGTTGAAAAACCGAGCAAAAACAACCATTAAAATTTCACCGTCAATATGTCGCAAGCAAATATGCAAACGGAAGGCGCCGCCGTATGTATAATGACGAATTTAGCAACATGTAATTCTGACATTTTTAGACCATTATTGACGTTATCAGTGAAAGCGAAGACCTGTTCGAAATAACCCGATCACCATCTGTACGTATAAAACAGGCCATGCAACATGTGTATTTTAATGTGAGCGAGGGAGGATCTGAAGCTGCAGTCCCTCACGGTTTTTTTTTTATGATCAAAGATATTTATTTCTGTAAATTGGCAAACTTCGTTAAGTAAGAGTAGGAGGAAGTCAACTTTACAATTGAAATTGTTTAGTAAACGTAACGTGTAAAGCTAAGTAAATAAGGAAGTGGAAACATTACTTTATATATTAAGTATTAGTTTAATGAGAGTAGAACGTTAAAGTGGAACCATTACTTTACAAATTTCGTTTTCGTTAAATAGCAGTAGGAGGAAGACGTATCATTGCCTTACAAATTCAGTATTCGTTAACTAAGAGTAGGTGGAAGTCGAAACGCTACTTTACAAATTCATTATTCTTTCAATAAGAACAGTATGAGGAAGTGGATTCATTACTTTACAAAATCAGTATTCGTTATATTACAGTAGGAGGAAGTGGAGTAACTACTATACAAATTCAGTGTTCGTTAACTAAGAGTAGGTGGAAGTCGAAACGCTACTTTACAAATTCAGAAAATAAGAACAGTACGAGGAAGTGGATTCATTACTTTACAAAATCAGTATTCGTTAAATAAGAGCAGTATGTGGAAGTGGAATCATTACTTTACAAATTTAGTATTCGTTAAATAAGAGGCAGTGGAATAAATAGTTAGTTTAGAAATGCAGTATTCGTTAAATAAGAGTAGTAAGAGGAAGTCGAATCATAACTTTACTTTGTAAGTATATTTTTAAAATTGTAGAATTCACGATGGTCACAGGGATCAGGCCCCGCAGGCAAATGAATCAAAATCTCAAATATTTCACAGCTGATCATCCGTTTTATTTTGCACTGCAAATATATGACCTGGTCGTTATCAATGGAATCTTCGTTAAATAGGTACCTAAATACATACAAATCGAAAATTAGCCGTCAATTCTAGTTATGCGCATTCGGTATAAAACTATGGGTTGATTTTACCAAACTCAGCTTCAGGAATAACCGTCAAAAATTCAAAATTAATTCTAAGGATAACTTGTTCTATACTCCATTGGTATATGTAATTAGCTAAAGGCAAACAAATTGTTAAAAAGTTTTTTCTTATAGATGACTTACTCTTTTTTAAATAAAAAATACATTACAACCAAATTCATTTAATTTTCGCTTTTTACGATAGTTTCCTCTTTTATTAATGTATGTAAAAAAGACAGTGAAAAAGACATGTTGTTTTGATATAAAATGTCCAAGTTATTATATTATAACCATAAATAACTTCATTAAAATGAATGAACATGTGACTAGGCTATGGCAAGATTTCGGTAATTATGCTTGTGTGCATGTAATGCATGCATGTGTAAGTCCAATAAATAAAATGATTTTACATTTTGTCATTAAAGGTTTAGCACCCATGAATAACCTGTTTTTTTTGTTTATGTTTATTTAACAACCTAAACCAACGGAGTATAGATTAAGAAGTTTGGTGAAATTCGCCCTAAGTAACACAGGGTAGTAAAAATTTGTTTAAATTGCTTTATTTTTAGTATGATTAACCGCTGTTATCTGCTTAGGTATGCGTGAGTAAAATGGGACTGGGAACGTGAGGGTATTTAATGTTTAGTTAATTATTTAAACCACAAAAAAGAATATTGATACTCTGGCCTTCAATATCTTCAAACAGTAAGTACCTATATCGCAATGTCATGACGAATACGTGACTCTCAGCTTGGTGATCAAGTGACAATAGGTACATCTGATTAAAACTCCTCTAACCTTATCGGTCCCTGTTCTACACCCGTTAGTATTAGTCTGGTTCTAAGAAAATGATTGTCTGATAAAATGTTACACTAAGTAACTTTCATCTGTCACTTTCAAACTGTTTGATTCCTCACAGTTTTCATATAATTTTTTCAAACACAAATAAAATTAAATTACAAATATTTTTTGGAATCAATTAAAATTGTTTAATTGAGTGATGTTTTCCACTTAGAGCAGTAATTTCAGTTATCATCTACATTTAGAGTGTTTTCTTTAAAAAGATGTAAATCTAAAGCCTCGTGCGCGCTTACTATATTTATGTATTTTTTATGTTTTTGTGCAACAATCTGCAAAATACGAATCTAAGTAAAATTATACATAAAACTGCCCCATTACTGGTAAGACCAGTATGGCCTCGGTAGTTGTGTTGAGACGCACTTCCATTGTCCAAGCGCCTCGCACATTACTCCGCCAATTTGTTAAGAAGGAACACGACCGGCGGAAACTGTCTGATAGACAACGCTTTTGTGCCTTAATGAATACTGTCAGACGAACAAACGTTACACCACGGGGAGACTAATGTGGGCCACCTTCCACCCTTGTTATCTTTATGACCGTACCTATTGTTTATATTGAGCAATGTCATGATTTACCGCAGTACCCTTTCAACCGGCTGAGTAATAAATATTTAAACAATTAACTTAGTTAAAATTACGTTAAATATTTTCACACTTTATTTTACGTAAAAATTTAATAAAAAAGTATTCTTCCTTGTTTTCAACTGTGCTTAATTAACTTCCGAAAGGTGAAAGGTAATTATTTAAAACTGATTAGTTTGTTCAACACTGAACACATTGAGCAAACCGCAACGGTGGTGTAAGGAACTGATGGCATTGCACCAGGAACAGGTTCAATTAACGAACAATGCAGAGAAATCTTAACAGCGTTTTCTTGCTCAGCGCTGCATGAAAGAGAATCAATTAGCCAGTAAAGTGAATGCCAACGAAACAATGGAGAGTATTGGGTTCCGCATACCTCTCTTTGCGAAAACTTCGGTAAAGCAGGCGTTTCGTTCAGATGCGACATACAAAATAGTTCTAGCGTTTAGTTACCATGTAGAATTTCAAATGTGCATTTATGTAGTTAATAGGTACCTACCTACTAGGACGGAGTTTTGAACATAAAGAACAATGCCAGAAACTCTATAGGACTTTGCCCCACTTAAATCAAAAAGTCATTTACAAGCCTGCAATATGCAGCATCTTAAAGCTTATTTATTACTGTTAACCAAACATTTGTCCTAATGCCTGTAGAGCTTGCGGTTTCTGTAAAAATCTTAAAACAATATTGACATTGATTATAGGCTAGGTGTTATAAAAGTTAAAAAGCTATTTAAACAACTTACAAGTTACGCATTATAATAATTATTATCATCGAAATATGAGTTTTTGGTTTACAGGTATTTATAACTTTTTTTTGTTGTGTATCATGCGCAATTAGTAACGCAATAGGAAATTCAGTGGTTGAATTCCTTTTATCATTGATTTGTAATCGGCAAGTTCTACTGAAAAATAATGTACTATGAAAAAGTCCTTTAATCACTACAATTATTTTCATTAATTGACATTTTCTGTAAATAACTGGGGCAGGATCTGGCATTGTCATTTAAATCATTTAGTTCATCAACGACTTTCAGAATGAAAGTTACAAGCAATATTTTTATCATAATTTTGCACAATAAGCAATGAGAACCCTAACATTAGCACGTTAGTACATCTACGTATACAATGTACTTACTATACGTTATGTGTAGGGACGTGGTTAGACAAGCGGAACGAATGGATGGTAGTGACGACAGCACAAATCTATACTCCACAGGAAAGCAAAAGCAAAAAAGCAATTGGAAAAATCGTTGAGCATTATCCTCCAATTTGTAAAAATGCAATCAATGAAAGTTCAACCTGAGACTGTTTTATATAAAAGTTCATAGGTTTAACAAATTTTCAACAATAACTCTAATTTGGCGGGCAGGAGTTTAGCATCCACTAAGGTAAGCACTCTTTTCTTGCTAACACTTTAAATCGCACAACTGTAATTTTTCACAAGAACGACTAATTCCTGCACTACGTTTTACCATTTTAAAATTACTTATATTCAGCCCAGAAGCAACGGTAACATCCACAGAGCATCATTATAACACTGGATCATTATAACACTGGTATAGAGTGCCATCTCAAGGGATTTTTATGCCAACCTGTCACAAGTAGCGCCACCTGGATTTCATGTTCCATAACTAACCATACTATTATCCTTTTATATACATATATTACTTGTACTCTATACTATTTTCATTTCATTGCTCTTGCATATGTTTTCCGTGGTTGTAGATTGATTCATGTAAAACAATGTTTGGTAGCTTGAAATTAATTTTACAGTAGTTTGTAAATAAAAACTGCTCCACATTAAATGCAATCAATTTACAAGCATGGAAAATGTGCACATTTATTCTTTTAGATAGTTTGCAAAGGTTAATTTAGTTTTTAATGAAACAAAGTTGCTTAAGAATATTCAAAACGAATATTTTTTGCTTTCTTTTGACAGTTTCGAATTTTGACATTTGGATTTTTTAATAGCAATCGATTAAATTAATAGAAACACCCAAAAAGATGCATCTGCCTGTAATTTAAATTTAAGTCTTACATTTAACTTAACAATTACAATTAAACTTATTGAAAATAAATAAGAAATCAAAATAGCAATTTTAAACAACAAGTATAAGTCGTTTTGTAGAGACCTCTATTGAGTGCTTTGTGAATTATTTGGCTTAAATTTACAGAACCAGATTACTAGATGGCGCACCTAAAAAAGTTGCTGTGTACGTAAAGGCAACTTTACCCCCCCTGGTAACATCATAACTGTTATTTCCAAGTGTTGCCAAAATAGAATAATTCATTCAGTTGCCATAATGTGAATACATTTTTTTTTTTTTGGTATGGGATCTCGTAGTTGACCTTGAGAGGTCGTGACTACTTAACCGGACTATCCTGTGGCTGCCTTAAGCGGACTCAAAGCCTCCAGCCAGGGGCGTAAAACTACTTACATTACTAAGCGAACGCTCGCTAAGGGCACCCCCTGTGGGGTACGGACCTCGGCTTAGGGCGTCGCTGACGGGAGGACAGCAAGATGGGACAGGCTGGATCAAGTTTTGTTGACTATTATTATTCGGGGAATTTAAAGCTACAGGCTCAGCTACGGCGCGGGCTGGGACTTCGTCGAGCAAGGGTCGGGGGAGACAATTACGTCGGGATCTTCGCGAGGAACCTCGGCGGCGAGGTCGGAATGTCGGTCTGTGTTTGTGCACTGTACTGGTGGCCCTACTGCTCTCCTGAATGAGAGTTATGTGGTCATCGGGATCGGTGAGGACATGCTTGGGACGGAGGACTTGACTAATGGAGGAGGGAATATAGCTAGCGGCCTTGACAACCAGAGGGTTGCGGTGATTCGCGGCGGTCTCGAAGAAACGCTTTGAAATGCGTTTCATGAACTGGCGGATAGTGGGAATCTTGAGGTCAACGTGAAGGATCTCGTTGCGAACGTACCAGGGGGAGCCTGTAATCCTACGGAGGAACTTGTTCTGGAGGGTCTGCATTCTATTGAAGCGATGGGGCTTGGCGTGTGCAAAGACTGCACTGGCATATGTCATGATCGGGCGGATGTGAATACATTTAGAAGTTGTTAGGATATAAGTAATTTGTACTTTGACAGTGTTACCACAGGGGATATGATAATTCGGTTTTAAAATAATACATTATTTTAAATTTTAAACTTAAAGGTATTTGCTAGATATCTGTCTATTAGGCAGCTTACGAAACTGAAGACCGATGATGGCAGGAATGTATCCGCCAAACCTGAGTTGTTAAGGGTAATCGAGAGGTTCTTTGGAGAGTTGTACAGGTCAACAGCTAACCCCGTTACGAATCTGGCAAACGACCCAAGAGCTAGATTGACCCGACAACGATGATATCCTGACTGTCAGCTTGTACGATATTGGGATGGCTTCGAAGCAGCTTAAAACAACAAGGCGCCGGATAATGACGGAATTTCAGCTGGACTCTTAAAAGCCGGAAACCCCGTTCTTAAGGCCATCCAAAAGCTGTTTTATTCAGTCGTACTCGAGGGCAAAACACCGTAGGCATGGAACAGAGGTATGGTGATACTTTTCTCGAAAAAGGCCACAATGCCCTTCTAAAGAATTAAAGGCCAATCTCACTTCTGAGCCATGTCTACAAGCTGTTTTCAAGAATCATCATAAACCGTCTCGCGCTCAGGTTTGACGAATTCCAGCATACCGAACAACCCGGATTCCGTAAAGGCTTTAGCACCGTAGACCACATACATACGCTGCGTCAGGTTACACAGAAGACCGAAGAGTATAGCCTGCCTCTCTGCTTAGCGTTTGTGGAATACGAGAAAGACTTCGATTTGATCGAGACACGGGCTGTACTGCAGTCTCTTCAACGGTGCCAGATCGACAATCGATACATCGAGGTGCGGATGTGTGTGTACGAAAATTTCAGTCCGACTCCTGGACCAGACCTCGAAACATATCCTTCTACAGCGAGGTGTGAGACGGGGAGACGTTATCTCTCCGAAACTGTTCACCGCTGCACTGAATGTCTTCAAGGTTCTGGACCAGAAATTGGTTGGCATCAACATCAATGGCTAGTACTTCGGTTTGCCGACGATATAGTGGTCATGGCTGTGACTATGGAGGACATCAGTACAATGCTCGATGATCTCAGTAGAACTTCCGAAAGAATGGGTCTTAAATAAACACAGACAAGACATGTCAAATGCCCATGTAACACTCACGCTCATGATGATTGGAGACGCTACACTCGAAGTTGTGGACGAGTATGTTTCACTATCCAGTCATGTAGGTCCAACTTCGAGAAAAAGGTCAATAGTCGCATCCGATTCGGCTGGGCTCCGTTCGGGAAGCTACCTAACACCTACAAATAATGAGGCCCTATTAGCTTATCGCCAATCACTCCTGCCCAGACATTCACACTGAATCTCCTCAGACAGCCCCTTTGTCTCTTCACGTGTGGGTTTTGATTGTAAGGTGCCCAATGGTGAAGATTGTGATAATTGACAATCCCTTCTCTGTCAAACTTGAGTCAAAGTTCGTCCACAGAATACTTTTTAAAAAGTTTACGTCGTCAGACTTTTACTGACTAAAACCCACCCGTGTTCCTTCAGTTGCCTATGCCAGGGCCACGGTTTTCTCTGTGGAATAACCCGCGACCCTGAGGCGTCGGCCCTATCGGACCCCGTCATTTTGTGCTGACATCACTTTGAGGCGCGCGTGGAACACAACGCGCCGTCGACCCGGGCCTGGTCCTTACCGGACGGCGAGCTACCCATGGCTCGCCGTCCGCAAGCCCGCGCCTACGGTGGCCGGGAATCTGCTTGCGATTTCCGACGCCCAGGGCGTCTCCTGCGGCGACTAGGGGCGTGAGGGCGCAAGGCTCTCTCCCTCACGCGCCCCGCCTCCTCCTTTGCGAGCATTACTGCTTCGCAGAAGGAGGTGACGGCTTTCCATTCCCTCTCGCTCCGTACCATGGCCTGGACCAGGGCCGGACGCGAGAGATCGCCGCCGCCAATCGCCTCCGCGAGGACACTGCGGTGCTCCGCCCAAGCTGGGCATACCTCCAACGTATGCTCCACCGTGTCCTCCGGGCGATCCACACAATGGTGACACCCGGGCGTTTCCTCCCGCCTTATGCGAAACAGGAACCTCCCGAAACAACCGTGTCCGGTGAGGACCTGTGTCAGGCGGAAGGTGAGGACGCCGTGGAAACAAAACACGTCTAAGAATTGATTTCAATACTGAATCTTTTCTTCCTCCGAGTTCAAACTCTACAATTATCTAAAATAAATTATCTTCAATTTTTAAGTAACAATTAAATAATGTAAAAAATTCATAAAACTGCTAACGATTTTTACCGAGACACGAGTTTTTGTCACTTCTGATATTGTAAAGAAACACTCTTTTCTTGCTAACAACATTCGAGCTCTTTCAGGTGAATTAAGTTCAATTGCATATTGCAGCGAAAAAAAAAAAAAAGATAAGCTTCGTCACATGATACGATATGATGACGTATAATTTTTGTAATAAAGTAAAAAAACACGCCGAAAATATAAAAGAAAAAGGCGAAAAAGATAACCAAAAATGTACAGGAAAAAAACGTCAGATATTTTGCAGCATTGAACTTTTTTTTTTTTAAATATTAACCAAGTAAAACTTAGTGGTAGATTGTTATTAACGATACGGCTCGCATTGTGAGGAGGTGCCTCTCTTCACAGTATTACATTAACTAGCAGTTGACGTGGATTCAATTTTTTTTTGACATTAGAGGGCAAAATGTGCTGAAATGAGTCCTCGCAAGTCTCTCAGAAACACATTCAAAGAAATTGATATACTAACTCTGCCTTCTCTTTATATCTTAAAAGTATTTTTTATGTTCGCAAAACTGTATGACTTTTCAAAATAAGAAACGATTTCAAAAATATAAATACACTTAGTAAAAATGAAATTGCGATACCCAAATTTAGATTAACAACAAAGTCATTTCTTATAAACAGTATCCGCTTCTATAACAAGTTCAAAACCCACATCAAGCGTGTCCTTATCAAAAAAGCATATTAGAAGGTTAAAGACTACGTCGAAGTCAAGGAAGTTTGGAATAATTCCTTTTCCACATGTGGCTTCCCTGGTACCTGATAAACGGAATCACTATGTAAATTTCTCTAGACTGCTCCCAAATTACGGTATTTTATTTGTATTATTAAATTTATTTTTTACACACATCTTTGACATAATCTTCTCATTTTTTGACATGATATACCTACAATTCTAAATTCAACTCTTTATAGTAGTATATTGTATTTGTAATCTGGATATTATTTCAGATTTGTTCCAGTTTAAACGACAATCATGTCATTTGGTTTGGATATGATATTAATTATATTGTTTTATTTTTCTTTTATTCGATTATTTCATATTTTGTGAATGTGAGAACGTTAAAAGCCTTGAAGACAGTAAATTTTTAGACCATTGTCTATTTGTTAAGCATATGGTACTTGTTGACAGACCTACACTGTCCTCCCATACCTATTAACACTGTAATTTGAAAACATTGTAAAAAACATTGTAAAAATCAATATTTTTTAAAGAGTAACTGTGGAGTTTCTTGCAAGCTCTTCTCCATAGGAAACGACCAATAGGAACCCTGCACCTAGCTTCTGACGTTTTATAAGTGCCCATGTAGGTTTATGTGAAATAAAGTACTTTGATTTGAACACTTTTAATCACACAACTGTACACTTTTACAATCCAAGAATGACTAACTCGCACTACATTTGTGTGGTGCGAAATAGCTAACCTTCCGAAATACCCCTTTAAAGCTAACCATCTGTCGAAACGACGGGTATAACAAAAGATGTTTTTCTGCCTTCGTATGTTTATGAGGGAAATAATATTTGTAGCATGTAAAAGTGAAAGGGGTTTTGAATCCATCAATGTTATAAAGTTTTATCTCAGTTTTTTTTATGTATGGTAGACATAATAAAATCTGAGATCCTAGGAAAACATTAGATCAATTTTCTTCCTATGAACATGCAAAATCGAAATTAAAAAAACAACTTTTTCATTTTGGTACACATCATTTATGCAACAAAATAATAATTAATTATAAAACAGATTTAACTAGGTTTCCTAAAAACCCAGTTACTTCTAAAATATCGTTTAAAGCTAACCATCCGTCGAAACGACGAACAAAGCAACCATAATATCTCCAGATCTGAGGACCTACACGCTTGCGCCACTGCAACAATCCCGTCGGCAACTGAGCTAGTTATTCCTGTGCAACGTTAAAAATATATGATTGCGATATTACGTTGCGGTACCCGTCGCATTGACGGAGGTTAGCTATCTCATTTTAGTTACTATACTCTATGAGCTATCTAGGGTTAAAATGACCGAACCCAGAAATAACAACAATATCATAACCGTTATTTCCAAGTGTTGCCAAAGTACAATTTCATCCAGTTGCCTTAATGAGAATACATTTAAAATTTGTTACAATATCTAATTTGTACTTTGACAGTGTTGCCACAATGGACACTTGGAATTAAAATTATAATTTGTTTTTAATAATAGCAATGTAATCACGACATTAGTAATGATAGGAACTTTAAATGAACAAAACAAAAGCATGCCAACACAGTAATGAATTTGTCGGCGTCACCGTTAGCGGTAGGTACAGCGGGCCGAGTTTCGCTGTGCAAAGCGGGACGTTCGCCTCCCCACTCTCCCCACTTCTCAAGCAACTTAATGTAAGCTAGTGCGCAGCGAAGAGGGGGAGCATTCTTGTGGCAGGCTCGGCCCGGCGCGCCTGCCGTAGCGCCTAGAGCTATTATCGCGATCTATTTAATTAATTAACAAGCTGTTGGAATAAAAGAGTTGGTTACTGCTATATCTCATACTTTCATTTAATATGTCGGACCTCTGCCTTCAGGTTATTTCATGGTGATTATTTTATAAGAAATTGTGAGTGAAATAAAGTGATTGTGCTGTAACTAGTATCTCTATTTTCTTCGCCCGACAATCCACGCCTACTTACAAAGTGCAAGTGTAATATCGCTGATGAGGGCCTATCCCGATATCAGAATTGGGATTCGAAGGGCAAAAACCTGAAGAAAATAATGACGACAGTGAAGTGTGGGCCAACGTCTAATCTAATCAAAATATGGAGTTTTTGCTATCACGACTTCCGGCAACCACTTAACCGCAAACGTCAAATTTCACCGCAACTGCGCGACTGATACGGTTTGATCCTGATAATGACAATCGCTTCAATAGCACATATCATCGTTAAAGCACAACAGTCCAAAAATCAAGTGATTGAAGCAAGTGGCAGTACAAACCTTTGACCAAAGTGAAGAATTCGAATCGAGCACCAGCACCGAAGAGTCGTGATACGAACCGTCTCACCTGCTACGTGTATGGATAACCACATCATCCGGTGAGCTCGTTCCTTTTCTTTTTAATAGATAATCTGGTAGTTCGTTTGTAGCTTTTAGCTTTGTCAAAAATTCCAGGGCACCATGCGCTGTGATTTAGTTTACCTTACAGGTATAGGCAAAGAAAACGTTAAATATGAATCGCAGAATACTGAGCCGTGGTGAAATTCAACACGTCAGTGTCCTTTTTGTTTCATGTTGTACCTGTTAACTCAATTACAGAACCAGTTATTATAGGTAGGGATCTATTAGATAGTAGATCCATGTACGTACGGATATTGACAAAATAACATTCTATTTGGGGTAAGAAAGTTAACGTTACTAAAGAGTTTCATTATCATATACCACAACATCAAAACTGACCTACATGGTGAAGACAAACTCGCATTAGTTCAGTGCGAAAGGATAATTGATTCTTTATTGGTGGTATGGTGTTTATGGTTAAAGAAATTTATTTCTCGATAAGAAATTACAAAGATTTCACTTACTTGAGAACGTTTTTAAACTTAAAATATAACTTGGACACACAAACTAAGCAGCTATTGTTTGAATTTATATTAAATCATCTAAGTTGTAATACCATTTATTTTCGTACGCAAATAACATTATTAACTAACACAAAACTTAAAACTTTTCGATCCACCCGCAAAAGAAATAATCACCGTAGTAGATAAGGAATGCGATCCCGGTGCCACAATAAAGCAATGCAGTAGTAGGGCAAGTCTGTTTAATGGAGTAGTGTTTGATCACTTAGAAAGTGATTTAAAAAAAAAAAAAAAAAACGTTTAGTTTGCATTCTTTACTTCTACAGGTAGCTTATTACATTGTTGCACTCCCGCAAAAATAATTGTTCTCTCGCCATTGACTGTCTGCACTCGCGGTAGTAAAATGTGATCCTTCCTACTATTGCTGCGATTGTGTACCTGATGTATTTTTGTGTGAATGAACTTACTTAGAATTTTTAAGTATTCTGGTGGAATATGCAGGAAGTTGTTTAATATTCATGAGTTTCGTTTCCCTGTAAATTTTAACTGTAGGTGTAAGGTAATCATAGTGAAATAATAGTTTAATAATTTTATTTTGAGCGATGTGTAGGTCCTTTAGATTAGTTTTTGGCGGTTTGCCCCATATTTCACGTGTTTTACGTTAAGAATCTTGATTCAAATTAAAAGGGCCTATCAAATGGACAGACAAGATATTTACAAGAAAGTGATCGAAATACTAACATCAGAACGGGTTCTGACTAAAATGATTTGACTGGAACGCACTGATTGAACTTCACACTTGTGTGCTGGGCCTCAAGGGATTGTTCGGGGCTCACTCCATCCTATGCTTAGGGTTTCTGCACAATGTTATACTGTACATTTAGACATCACGGAGAAGTTGTGTGGAGAAATCGATGGTAGGGAGTATTCTTGTCATTGTTGACTCTTTCACTAAATGAGTCCTTCTCGAGTGCACTTCTTAGTTGGATGCAGCAGGTGCAGATGAAGCACTAAAGGAGGCTCTGTCTTTTCGGTGCGACTTCGCGTATCATTTCGGATCGGGGTGGGTATTGTATTGGCGCAGACAAAGCAATTTTATGGTGAACATGGTGTAGAGTTGCACCTTCTTGCTAACGGTTCTGGCAGGGCATGTGTTCGGGTAGAGAGAGTCATGAGGACATTGAGGTGCTTACTTGTTATAATCGAAAGTGAATCTGGTGGGACCTGGCGCGGCGAGCTTCTCGAAGTGCAGCTAGCGGCCCTTTAAGTCTGCAACTACTTAGCTACCACTATGCCAGTGCACAGTAAAATAATGTATTTTAAAGTAAATAGAAGACTAAATGTTTGAATGCTCCTAGAAGAAAAAGAACGTAATGTTCAGCTTATCTCTCAAGTGAGAGTTTTTCCTGCCCACCCAACCTACTAGTCACTGGTATTCCTACTATAAAATATGACTGCAAAATATGGTGCAAGGTCTAGGGTAACACAAACAGAACTTGTGTTTGGGACTCGGGCGCGGTTTTTAAGTGTGGCTTCATATTCTGAGTCTGGGTTTCGGTTAGATTTGGGTGAAATTCGTAAGATAGCATCGGAGAATATTGGGAGAGTTGCTGCGTCACAGTAGGAAAAATGAGACCGTTCTATAGTGGTGATTCCTAATTCATTGTGTGTGACCCCCCTCTGGGTTCGATTGGGCTTCGCAGGGAGTACAGACTTCCCTTTGTTGTGTGTCTAATAGAGAATGTAAAAATGGTCGTTAGCATTTTCGTGCAACGCCCGGGGGAAGTGAGGGCTTGGTGCATTTAGCTACCACTTTGACGGGTAGCTTGAAGGAGGCTGAGGTGGCGGCAGTCCGCGATTGACGAATGGAGTGGGCGTCATCAGGTGGTTTTAGTGTTGCTTTGTTTATTTGTAGTTCACGTATGTTATCCGCCAGCTCTGAAAACCTCTCGGCCTCTGAGAGTGAAGAAACGTAATTAAACGTATAATTGGTACTAATCTGTGAGATAAAGTAAGGGTCCGACTCATGCGGGTTGACGTCCTATGGTGTGTGTTATTGGGTAGTCTAAAGAACTGGCTTATGCAGGCCGATGTTCTGGGTCATATTATAAAGTTATCGTCTAGTCTGAGAGGCTATGAGATCAATGGAGATATGTGTGGTACTAGTGAGTGATCGGAGAGACGCTGATTAGCTGCCTGGTCCATGTTATCTGGAGAGATAACTAGCTCAAGGGAGGCCTATTTAAGTTGTCCGGCTCAGCTCCTAAAGGTTGATTTTGTGGGTTATAAAACGTTGTAATGTATGTCACCGATGGACGAGCGTACAAAGTAATGTATCTACCAGTTTTATTCTTTTTACAGAAAAATGGGCCCGCGGTGACTTTAAGGGGATGGAGACGCACAAGGAAGTGTGAATGTCAGTCTGGCCGTGACGGCGCTTCAATACTTAAATTAGTGTTATTTAGTTTTCATAGATGTCGTTTGTTAGTTTAGAGTGTTATGTGTGTGTGAACATGAATTATGTGTCTGCTACGACACATTCAATGACATGACACTCAGTGACATTTTGCTGGCTGTATGACATGAGACTCGGTCGGCATCGCACAGGCGTGCTACGCATTCGGTGGAGTGTCTAAGTCAAGTCTATTCTTAAGATTAAAATAGTTTGTTTCTGTTATAGGCTCTAAAGTAAATGACTTTGGTGGTAGTGAAACTACCAATGAACATAGCATGTGTGGATTGTTGAGACAAGTACTTTAATACATTTGATTATATAATCTAAACAAAAAAAGAGACAAAAAAAAGACTAAAAAGAGACTAAAAAGAGACTAAAAGGAGACAAAAGAGAGACAAAAGAGAGACAAAAAGAGACCAAAAAAGAGCAAAAAAAAGAGAGAAAAAAAAACTGAATAAACTGGAATGATCTTGAAGGGTCATTCATGACCGGACCAAGCAGTAACAATCCTGAAGGGTTTGTTATAACCGGACCAGGAGATTATAACTCTGTAGGGTCGTAAGACCGGACCAGGAGGTTATAATTCTGAAGGGTCATTTGACCGGACCAGGCGGTTATAATTCTGAAGGGTCGCTGGACCGGGCCAGAAGATTATAACTCTGAAGGGGTAAACCGGACCAGATTGCTAAAGTTCTGAAGGCTCAATAACGAGCGGTCCAGAATTAGTAGTAAACTCTGCAGGGCTGAACCGGACCAGATTACTAGTATAAGTTCTGAAGGCTCAATATAGAGCGGTCCAGAGATTTTGCTCATCGAGATTGCTAGTCAGGATGAACGAACATTAATATTAACGTTATGTCTTCTCGTTGCTCGATATGTTAGACAATGCTTGATGAGTCTACGCGTACGAGGACGTCCGCACGTCAGTATGGCCGTGTCGGCGTCACCGTTAGCGGTAGGTACAGCGGGCCGAGTTTCGCTGTGCAAAGCGGGACGTTCGCCTCCCCACTCTCCCCACTTCTCAAGCAACTTAATGTAAGCTAGTGCGCAGCGAAGAGGGGGAGCATTCTTGTGGCAGGCTCGGCCCGGCGCGCCTGCCGTAGCGCCTAGAGCTATTATCGCGATCTATTTAATTAATTAACAAGCTGTTGGAATAAAAGAGTTGGTTACTGCTATATCTCATACTTTCATTTAATATGTCGGACCTCTGCCTTCAGGTTATTTCATGGTGATTATTTTATAAGAAATTGTGAGTGAAATAAAGTGATTGTGCTGTAACTAGTATCTCTATTTTCTTCGCCCGACAATCCACGCCTACTTACAAAGTGCAAGTGTAATATCGCTGATGAGGGCCTATCCCGATAAATTTAATACAGATTCATTAACCTAATTGTTTGAAAAGATTTATTATTGTGTCCTGGTCCTTGACAAGCAAAAAATAAACCATAGGTACCAATTACCGACGTACAGTCAGCCATCAACGAAACTGAGAATTAAATCGAAGTACTAAGTGTTGCTAGATTATTTAAGAGCACTAAGTTGGTTCCGTACCCATCAATTTCAATAATATTTTATAAAATAAACTAAATTTAGGAATGTTGGACCTATACTGATGAGAAACGGATTAGCAACATATATCCATTTCCAATTGTTAGTTGTGATTGACTGACTAATTTAAAGGCTTGTTAAATATCAAACGTTTCAATTTAAACTTTCTAAATTTCATAATAACTTTAACTACAAATTTAGTTTAGTAAATTGATAGTAATGTACCGATGGATGTCAGAAACCCAATTAAAATGTTGTTTTCTCTTGGGAGTCGTTCACTTAAGGGTCACCTTGACATAGGTTGTCACGATAGAGTACTGTAACTATTTATTTATTTTAATCTGAAGGTTAAGGTAGGTTTAAGATTTGCACTTCGTATTAAATAAACCAACCCTGTGTTATTATTTATAAGACAAAAACAAACCTGCATAAAATATAATGGGCGGCCACGCGAGCGCAGGCCGTCACGTACCAAATACTTACATCTGAAACAAAACCACGCAGAGCTTACATCGCAAACTTCCATACCACACATTGACTATTAATCCAGTACATAGAAAATGCAATACGTTCTCCCGACTGCTGACTGCCAAGCTAACCGTGAGGGCTGAGAAAGCAATATAAATATACCTTCATATGTACTGGGTGCCGAACATTGACACAGAGTAACGAGAGGCCTGTGGCATTAAATTTTCAGGCCCCGCCGCATCGCCACACGACATGGGCTCAAATTGAAGTAAATCGGACCACGTCTACTCACTGCCGAGCCTACATTATGTATGTGTCTGCAGATAAATGACAATATTGATGCGTTTGCCTGCAATCTGAAAACCATCAAAATTATGTTTTTACTCAATACTCAATATTTTATTTGCATTCCACAATGTGTACCTAGGTGGTAATTCAAAATTATAAGTGATAATAGTGGACCCTGCCTAGCAAAGCAAAAAACATAGAAGGAGAGAGGAAACTTTTCAAAACTTGGCTAATCATTTATCAGTTTTCATTCTCCTTCCAAAAAGAAACAAAAAGAAAATGATATTATTAGGTACGTCCGAATAATATCATTTTCTTTTTTTTTACACATTTACAGTTAGCTGTACCAAAATAAAATCATTGAGTTTCAGGTAAATAATACCCATCATAAATGAGTATAAATTAAAATATAAAACAAATTAAATAGTGTAAAATAAAATCAAATAAGAACAAATGAAATAAAATTAAATCAAATCCAGGTAAATTAAAACAAATCAAGTCAAATTAATCGGAATCAAAACGAATTAAATTAAATGGAATATAATCGACCCCCTAGCTAGCACTACACACTTTAACATACCATTAGCACTTTTGTCGTCCAAATTTGTTTATACAAAAATAGAATGTTGTTATTAAAATCGTTTATTTTTAAAATAAATATGTGAATGTTGTCTTATTTTTTTATTAATTCAGACAATTTATAATTGGACATTATGTAGGGACTTATGGAATGTATTTTTAGCCGAGAAGTACTGGTCTTCGCGTTGTGTAAAAAAATCTTGATCTTGCATACGAACAAATTTGCAGGTGTCTAATATGTATATACTGGGGAGAGTTACCGTTTTATACCTACTTTTGGAATTGAGAAGTGAGGTTTGCTCAGGTTAGTTTGATCGATGTTTACTAAGATTCCAAATAGTTTATTTTGAAGGGTAAAGAGTGTTGGTGCATCTGTGCTATTTCCCCAAAGGGTCACGCCCTAGCTCAGCCATGCATAAGCATATGCATAGTTTGTGGTGGTGAGCGCTGTTTAAAAATTTGTGTTTTTTGTAATTTCACGGAGAGCGTAAATCTTGAATTTTATTATCTTACTTTTTGTATGTGTGTTTTCCAGTTTTCATGTGTGTCTAAATCTAGTCCAAGTATGGTACATTCGGTAACAATTTTCTTGTTTAGAGCCATTCAAAGTAAAATCTATATCTACACGTGTTTTTTGGTGGGGATGGAAAGTAATCAGTTTAGTTTTGGAGTAGTTTATTTCGAGGTTGTGTGTGTTCATCCAGGTGATGGTTTTGGTGAGTATCGGATTAATTACTTTATTTAAAATCATGTTGTTTTGACATGAGATGACATTTCTTATTATAGAAATGTTATCTGCGAATTAAACACATGGTCCCTCCATGGTTATCGGTAAATCATTGATATTTATTAGAAATAAGAGACATCTTACACTTTCCTGAGGTATTCAGGCGCTAATTCATTTTCCATGTGATTCGACTTTTTCTATTTCATTGTTCTCATGATTGATTTAAAAAAAAAACTACTGTTCTTCAGGTAGGATACAAGCCATTCATAGTTTTTTTTTTAGTTTACAAAAATTCTTTATTGACATAAAAATATACATAGCTGTAGAACTTAAAATAAAGTAACAGTTACATTTATAATAATAAAAACACTTTTACAGGCTAGGATCACCTTTATAAGCATATAATAATATTTTTTACGGCTTATTACAACATGACGGCGTTTATTAATTAAACCTTTAACATTAACATATGAACTTATTGTAATAATTTCATTTATAAAAATATAGCTATTCATAAGTATTTCTGCGAATGCCTATTCCGTATAATTTTGAGAGTAATATATTAAATTAGATTAATATATTAGAGTAATATATTATAAACTCCGTAATTCACTGATCTGAACATGAAATCTTGCAATTGAGATATTTGAAATTTCATCCCTAAAAAGTGTTAAACAGGGGATGAAAGTTCTTCATTTTTGTAACACAGTTATTGCTTAAAAGAATAAACTGTGCAGCATTCTGTCTTTTGTTTCCAAGGGCGGAACCAGGGAGGGGGGGCAAGGAGCCTTGCCCCCCCCCCCCCCCCACAGCTCAAGAAAAACAAAGAACGCCAATCTGAAAATAAAGAACTTCTTTTAGGTTCACGAAATCGACTTCGACGTCTAATAGCCTCTTAACATAAAGTCGAAAAAACCTCAACTACACCTTCGCTAGTCGTTCGCTTCGGGGTATTTTCGCTCGCTCTTGTTTTTTTTTTTATTCTCATATTTTTCTACATACCGTGACAACGTAACTCCTATATCCGCCCTTGTCTCAATAGACTAGTAAGCTGTAAGTCTAAAGTCAAGAGGTGATTCTTGCCTGTTGTAGTTTAGTATAAAGGGAAACTGAGACTTCAAATTAGCCCTCACGGTCCACGTCGATAATGCACACAGCGCACGCACCGCGTCTAATCGCGAACACATTGCCCTGAATCGACGATTATCTTATACTCGTATCTCGGGTTTTCTCATACCTTTAAGATGGTAATAGTTGAACAAAAAGTTATGCACATATATTTAATTGACCGAATAGTGAACAGAAATTCACACATTGGCTAATGCAGGATAATAGGTTCGACAAACCATTGAGCGCATAAATTAAGCAGTCGTTCCAATATTATAAACTGATGTTAATTCCAGTTAATATGCGATGCGAAGTGTAATTTTGAATACAGCGTCGGTGCAGTGCTGGTGGTCTCATGAATAAAGAATCCGATTAAACTGACCTATCGTGGCGCGCCAGCCAGCCGACCGACACGGGAGCTCTGAAAATTTTACTAGAGCCAATCATAACCTGGATTAACATTTTATAGCATGCAACGCAACTGTCCTTGACTTCTTTGCCTATGCTGCTAGTCTGATGTCAGTGTGGGGTTTTTTTAATGTACATTTATCACGATAAGTTAATTTTTTTTTTTTAAATACACACAACGCCTACATGGCATACACACGTAATAAGACAATATCAGACCGACCGTTGAGAGAATACGATACGTTCTTGACACCCGTCATTTTCATATACTTAAACGAATACGTGTTTTGCGAATTTGATCTTTATTATTTGCTAGATTTGTCGCGCTGAAAGGTGTCAAGAACGCATTCTCTCGACGGCTGGACTGTAAGTAGGTGTACTCCTTCACTGACAGGGGACCACAGCATGCACAATTATGTTAACAACTAAGCTCACAAAGTTAAAATATAAATTAATAATTTTATTTATAGGACACTACTAACATATTTCTGTGCCAGTGTAAATAAAAACAAAGTTTAGAAACAAAAGTGAACCACACATTAATTTTAGTGCCTCTCCCACAATTCGATTGGCATATGGAGTATAGCAACGTCGATTGCCAAATCATGCCAAAATATACGGAAGCATTAACAGACAAACATTTAGGCTAGGCCATACTGAATACAATTGCAGGTTGTAGTTCGTGTCACACCAAACGCACCGCATTGCACTACATCTACATTACATTAAGTACTATGACAACTCTCAAAGAGTTACAAGTCCTTCTGCATAAACGGCGTGGTTCTTTAAAATAATTTGTAAATTGTAACGAGTACCTATATTATTTTAAATTTGGAGATATAATGATACAGAGTGTAAGGGACATCATCCACCTGCAAACTGGTACCATGAATTTAATAGATACATGATTGTAGACCCCGAAAATTTACGTCGATTATTCAAAAAAAAAAACTGCCGCTTTTAATAACCTTAGAACATGGCTGAATTCTTTATAACGTGGATTAACTACGTGTAAATATACCCAAACGTAATGACATTAACTGTATCTTATTTAACTGGAAGTCGATGTCATAATACAAGGGAAAGCCTATAACGGTGACGATGATGGTATTTGTAACATAATGAGCAGCTATAATCCTGTACTCAGATGACGCCCTTGCGAGTCGGTTCCATCGACGCGAAAGTAATATGTCACACCAAAAGGTTAATTTAACGGAAATTATACGAACGTAATCTGACGCGTTGGTTCCGCAGTGTCAGACATGCACGGTTGAGCCAAATGATTGTCTGTGTTTCTTGCACTATTCGGAGAATTGGGGGTAGCCATGGGAGTGTATAATGGTGCCTTTACTGAAACAGAATTAAGTAGTACCCTACCTATATTTCTTGTAAGTCTAACATATGAAAAAAAGGACACCTGAAGTGACTGATAGACAACACGATAACGATTCTGTTCGATCCTTGTCCAGTTTTTGGTAGTTTTTAACCCCGATTTCGAATTTTATGTGGAAACCACAGAGCGCCATCTGCTATGACGCTTAAATACATCTTCTTTTCCTTCGTTTACGTTCATACATCTGAGGTAGGTACCTATCACAGAAAAACAGCGTATTTTAAAGGGATATGTTTTCACGGCTGTGGATAGTTTGGAACCATTCGTTCACGTCAGTTTGCTCACATAACTACACACTTCCGACTATCCGGCCGCACCCAGGACACACAGTGTCCACATTGTGTTTGCGAACACTAACGTTCCAATTGGAAGCTGTTTGTGTACTCAGCCATCTACTTTTATGCCGCTGCCTTCAATCGTTTTGAGCAATCACGTTTATACACGTACGAAAGAACATCAACACGTACGATGGAACATCAATATATAGTGCCATCTGCTTAAAAATAATCCATGCACAATAAATTCCACTACCACACATGCACAATAATCCATTAACAATATGGTGCTATGTACCTAGTTATACAATTTTATTGTATTTATTAATAAAGATTTAGGTTACAATAGCATTGCACTTACATAGTCGCCAATTACAGGTTAACGAGCATTCTAAGAAATAAGAACACAACACAAAAAAACAAGGGTTAGAACTCTAGAATTTGGTTACTCTGTAGAAAGTAAAGCGTGGTAATACATTAAAAAAAATGTAGGCGTCGTGTTGAGAACCTCCTTCTTTCTTTTCGTCGGTTAAAAATACTTCATAAACTTGGTATAACAGAACATTAAAGGACACAGCGGTTCGCTGGGCAACGATGCAGCCGACGAACTTGCCAGAAGGGGGTCGAATGAGACAGCAGTGGGACCTGAACCCATCGTGCCACTCCCCTTCGGATATCTACGCACTCTGGTAAGGAAACGCACCAGGGAACAACATCACAAACAATGGTTGGAACAAGGTGAGTGCAGGCAGGCTAGGGAAGCACTCCCTGCAATTGATAGCCGCCTCACGAAACAAGTTCTCGGACTAACTAAACAACAGCTGCGCATAGTTACGGCAGCCTTGACTGGCCATGGGTCATTTAATAAACACCTCTTTGTCATAGGAGTCATAGACAGTCCGCTGTGCAGGGCCTGCATGGAGGAGGACGAGACAGCAGCTCATTTGCTTCTAAACTGCCCGGTGGTCGCCACATACAGGGCAAAGCACTTCGGTAACCCAGGTACCCTACGCGAGGCTGTCAGTAACATCAAGGCGTTGCTGGCCTTCCTCGAGGAGCTGGGGTGGATCGAATGATTGATTTTCCCACAGTAAGCAAAATACGCGCATTGACGTGGAGTTGCGGCCACCAGCCCGTATTACCTATTACCTATAACAGAACATTTATCAAACTAGGTATTCCTAAAATAGTTCAGAAGTTTATCTGAGAAATTACATACATTATAATTAACTTTAAAGTGACTATTCGGAACGTCAAACAAAACTGGCAGCAAAGATTACTGAACGTCAACAAAGGACAACAAAAGGCGGAGTTTCTTCTCAAATCTGGTTTTGCGGAAGAAACTCGTGGATGTTCAATGGGATCGAAGTTACAACGAAAGTGTGTTGAAGCTAATACCCCAAGCCTTTAGGGTAGAAGCTACCTGCACCTTACTTCAGGTAATAGCTTTCGAAATAATTTCCTCGGCGTATCACGCATGAATCCTTATAATATAACTAGATACAAGCTGACAACGCACCTATTTCAGACAAAAAAATTAAAAACATTTATGCTGAACTTTCATAAAAAGATTGAAAGATTCAAAACTCAAATCTAAGTAAACTGCGAAAGTGTGGAGATATTAATTCTTCTCTCGTGGTTATATTTTTATTATCTTATTAAACTGTCAGAAAGTTAAAGATTGTACCATTTTCGTTCCCTATTCTATTCGTTGGTTAGAAAGATTTACGAGAAAGGGAAAGAACCTTTATTTTATTATCCGGCTCTTTGTGGTGAATGTTCATTTCATTTCTTTAAAAAAATTAGTTCCGTTCCTGGTTTCCTTACAATCGCTGTCCAGACATACGTGAAATTCTGATATAGACAAAATTTATATGTCACGAGAGTTCTTGAGGAGCAATTCCTTCACTTTGCAACCAGAGTCCTCGCAACAGTTTAACAAAAACATTTGTGCTACAAGATTGCGGTTCTCTTCTTTTTATATATATTAGATTGATTTCTATTGCAATGAAAAATTGTAGTTCATACAGTTGTAGTTCACATTTTTAGTGGTACATTTGAATTATCTGTACCTACCTATCGTGACGAGCTTGGGTGTTTGTTAGCCCGTACCCAAAATGTCCAACAGACAAGACACATATTTTGTTTAAAATCTTTTGAACCGTAATAGGTAAGTCTACCTAAGTAAGAAGTTTTCACAGAGTGATGAAAAAAGTTTTATATACATATGAAAGACTGGCCAGTTATAGCCTATTTTGAAATATGATTAAGTAAGTAAAAATAGATACGTTCCAATTTTAAAATTTCCCTCCATATTGTTTGCGAGCTACTTTAAATTATCATGTCTCATTAAAAATGGATTTACGCCGGGAACATTTTCGCACTATAATAATAATAAGGTCAGGTCATACCTCTCCTTTTGTACATGGATGACTTGAAAACCTTTGCCCCCACAAATTGGGATGATGACTGATATAAAAATGATCATAAAATTATGTAATTTCAAAGACGGCTTAGTAAAAATTAGATAATCGAAAAAATCTGTTAAATAGGAAAAATTTGAAGAAGATACACGCTATATAAGTTTTTGGAGGGTATTATTGCCGTCCTTGTCGCGCGGTACTGACAATTTACGCCGCTAGTATGAAGTTACATAGTCGTGACGTCACTTCTACGATATTGCTGTCCTTGTCATATAGTTATCTTAAAACGTTTATAACTTGGCAATTTTTGAAGCTTTTATACTTTTTGCAATATAGTTTGCGCTATTTGGAAACAAACAGTCTTCTGAGACAAAATTAAAAAAAAACTGTCATCATCCCAATTGCGACTGATGGAGCTACTGAAGCTAACTGAAACTTTCAGTAGCGCCATCACGATGGAATTGGGTTTGGACAAATGTGCAGTCATGCATGTAAAGTGAGGTGAGATTATGGAATCCGAGGGAATTCAACTTTCGGACTTCATACACCTTAGATCCCTCTCCTCATCCGAAAGCTATGAGTATTTGGGTATGTCAGAAGTGTTAGGCATCAACGTTACTGACGTGAAGCAATCGTTGAAGGAGCGCTTCTTTGGCCGCCTGAAGAAGGTATTAATTAGTCTTCTTTCGGGCGGTTGGGCCATGCCGGTTTGATGTACTCTTTCGGCATACTCAAATGGACTCAGACCGAACTCGACGCCCTGGATAGGAGGGTCCGTACACTGCTGACCGCAAATGCGAAGACCCTCCACAACCGCGAGGTATGCAGTCTCAGGGAATATTTTCTAAAAGCCGAAGTGGGTATGCACCATGATGTGGTCGCAGTGGACAACTGCCGCAAACCTGTAGTACTTACGACCGATGACCGGCAAGGCGGTATGGCAAAGCAAGTAGCTTCACGGGTGCTTCTATCGGGCTCTTCATGAGCCTGATGTAGATTTCTTAGCATTCGTATCCTGGCTACGTTTTGGTGACCTTTTCGGGGAAACTGAAGAAGGTTACGTCTGTGCAATTATAGACGAATTTATTTTGACGAATATCTACCGAAGACATGTTATGAAGGACGGGACGGTTGACGTGTGTCGGGCATGCCACCGTCCATCGGTGAGTTCATCAGACATATTATTTCTGGTTGTTCTCTTCTGGCTAATGGCGAGTACTTGCACAGGCAAAACCAAGTAGCCAGGATTATTCACCAGCAACTTGCTTTGAAATATAAACTTGTGGATTCTGAAGTACCGTATTACAAGTATGTGCCCGACCCAGTTCTCGAAAATTACCATGTCACGTTGTACTGGGATCGGTCTATCATTACTGACAGGACTATTATCGTTAATAAGCCTGACATAGTAGTGATAGATCGATTAGCGCGCCCCACAATGATTATCGATGTTACCATTACACATGACGAGAACCTCGTGAAAGCTGAGAAAATGAAACAAATTAAATATCTCCACTGAGCACACGAGGTTGTTGACATGTGAAATGTGGACTTGGCTGTCATTGTGCTGATTGTCGTATCGGACAATTGCCTAATGGCCAAAAGCCTCGAACAACATCACTCGAGGCTTTCGTTAGGCGGTTGGATCAAGGGCCTGATTCAGAAGGCAGTACTCCTCAGAAAATCAGCTCAAAGGGATACAATTTTCGCCGCCGGAAGATGCGCTGAGTGTGCGCTGCGAGGTGTCTAGTGTGTGATTAAAAAAAAGTGTTTCGAAAACTGGTTCAGACGCATGAAACTTTATTTATAGGCTAGTGGAAAGTACTTTAAAAAGATTTAAAAATATATTGAACTATGGAACATATTAATTTAACAAATTTTTATTTTCGCAAATCTTTCTGAGTATAATATAAACAACCTATATTGCCATCAACCGTGCATAAATCCAGACTCCGGGCTGGTACTGAGAAGTTAATTCTAACATAACATAATGAATTAGCAATTAAGAATCTTTAGTAACAGATATCCAGGACACATTATTGTAGTATATGTATTGTAAGGTAATTTAAAATATATTTTGAAATGTTTTTGCAACATTTACGATACACGTTCTGATAAAATAAACACACACACAGCTATGCCTAATTATTATATATTTGACACCTTATGTGTACAACACAATATATTAGTCATTAAAACGACGCACCTTTACGACTAGATGTATGAAAGCGGACAAAGCAAAAGGAGTACGTAAGTAAGGCTCGTAGCAGGAGGTGTTTTGTAGTTTCTGCCTACAACAGTGTGTTTGCAGTCTAAAACAGTGAGTTTATGTATGTTTGTATACATATTATAGCTAGGTACGTGTGCTACGGGTTTTATGTCGATTGTCTTGACAAAGTCAAGACATGTAATAACATGACAGTTTATGTCATTCTTGTGTAGCCAATATAAAGCACTCATGTACTCTTAGTCACACCTACACTTTCACTTACGTATACTCACACTCATACTTACACCCACTCACACACAAATTTGTTTTAATTTGAGTTAATGTTAATTTATGTAGTTTTAGCAAAAAAAATGCGTTTTGTTTCTTGTATTACACTTCTTGCTATCGAAGAGCGGACTCTCCTAATACAGGCACTATCTGCCTTATTTCTTATGGAGAACTGACGCTGCTGTGATATAGCAACGCTTGGTTTAAGGAGCCATTTGTTGGATTCGCATGAAATTTAATCTGTTATAATATAGTGGATGACTACGAAATTGGAGACTTTTAACATTTTCGGTAACGTCTTCAACACGTCTTATAAGGGTTTTTATTTTAGGTCACCGCGTCTGATCATAATTGTGTGCCATCTTGCTGGTTACTGCCTAGGCAGACATCAAACTCTGAAACAAGTGGAACACCAAGCTCCAGTGCTGGTTATCGTCGTATGTGCCTAAAGTGTGAAAGATCCCTGATGGGTGTTCGTTTTCATTCACTGACACGTAACTCTGAAAGCACATTCATGATGTATGGATATTTCCTCAACAAGTTAGTATGATGTTTGATTTTATTATGTACCATGACTGCTAAAATATTTTAGACAATTATTATGTTACGAAATGATACATTATGAACTTTTCTTTTTGTCACCCATGTTGGCAATGAGCTTACAGAGCGCTATCTCCAGCACCTAGGCGGCCTAACAACGTCAACGACGGCAGTCAAAAACAATATTAAAATATCATTGTTCCAAGATAATGTTTAATTAAATGGTAATACCAGCCTATGCTTGTCCCCCTGCAGGGCAAAGACCTCTTCTCGTACAGAGAAGGCACGAGCATTGATCACCACGCTTATTTATATATATACGTTCTGACAAACGAAAGCATTTCCTTTAAAATAATAGTCATCATCATCATTCAGCCAAAGAAGTCCACTACTAGACATAGGTAGGCCCCTCGCGGGAATTTGTTGTATGCGAGAAGCACAGGACCGGTCTATGTGATACCTATAGATTATTGTACACGAGCAGTTAAAAAATATTCAAAGATAAATATAACTAATAATAATACCAGCCTTCTATTGTCCCACCCACTGCAGGGCTCCAGAGAAGGCACTGTCGAAGGCGATTTCAGACTTATATTAACTATACGTCCAGGTTTTACTCTTTACTCGCAAGTATTTTCTTTCACCGATGTCAGTAAACTTAGAAAGTACCATTATGAATTGGAAAAAGTCACACGGGTACTTGCAAGAATTGAGCCCACAACCTCATGCAAGAGAAGTGAGGCCTTAACCGCTAGAATATCACGACAGTGTACAAGCAGTATTAAACGTCAAAATGTCATAACAATGTATGAACCTAAAATGTCTTCAATATCGTCACCACCGTGTTCTGGATTAATAAAATATTAACAGGACTATTAAATAGAAATATGCCTTCATATCATATGTTGTTTTATTTATGTCCATTTTGAGCCAAACTTGTATGGGAGCGTTATCCGTCTCCTTAATGCACAAGTAAAAAAAATACTGCACAAAGTCGGTTTTCTACCAGTCAACCTTAGGGTGATGAGAAGACAAAACAATAACAATGTTTGTCTTTGGGATAAATACATCCCAACTACGGAACCCATATTTGTGCGTGGCCCCACACGCACTTGGCCGGTTTTTTATTAAATGCTCACAATATCACTGCAGTGCAACAGCTTTTAATGAAAATTATTTTAATTAATTTTCAGCATTGAGCTGACATGTTAAGCCCTACTTTTATGAATCCTCCCTTCACAATATTACTGTATGCACATCATAATATTTGCACTCCATCTTTTATTATTAACACCAACTTTGTTTTTGCATAGTCTGGGATACATTCGAACTCTTCTAAACTCTCAGAAGTTATCCAATATCTTGCAAATAACTATGTCACTATGTGCCAAAGCTGACAAACGTAAAACTCTCACAAAATCTAGTTATTTCCTTTTTATTCAAATAAGTCTTAACCGATCCATGTATCCGAGCGAGTCTCAAGTAAAAGCATCATTTGTAAACGTGAGATCGCAAGCCATGAGCCATTTAGCATCCAGCATTTTATTAATCTCAGGTCATCAAGTCGTTTTTATTGCCGCACGAATTTCCAATTAAATGCTATAGGTAGTCGTAAATTTTGAAACGCAAACCTACGGGACCCTTCGATTCCCCTTTCATTAAATCGATTATTGCTCGAATGTTTGCAGTTCCTTTTATGGAGGTGAGGACTTTGATCGCGAAATTGCTTTAAAAACAAGAGCTTGACCTCGTTTAAAGTGACTACGAACGAACTCTCACAGGATCTTTCCATTAGCCTGCTCGTCCGTCGACACATTTATAAACATTTAACAAGTTTCGATCTATTTACTCTGTGCGACATGTAAGGACCGTGTACATTTTAAATGCATGACACGCTGCTGATGCTTTTACACGTGTTTTGTTGTATACCTACCTACACATTTTGATTTGTTTCTTGTGTTCGCCATTCTTACTTTCTTTCATCCTATTAGAACCCTTCCAGAGGATGTTTGTTAAGAAATCGGTTAATGTGATAGGCACACAATTACAAAGTACTTAAACATTTTTGATCGAAGTGTTGTGTCTTGAAAAGGAAGATCTGGCATTTTATATAATACTTCTTTTATCGGCAATTGACCGCTGGCGAAAATTGTGCCAATATCACATTTTAATACTTAACTACAACCATAAACTTACCAACACAAGCCAAATAATTAAATCATGCAAATCTAGCCATTAGACAAGTAACAAGCAACAAATTCCTCGTTAATTAATATAAATAAAGCTCATAAGTCATAGGCCTCACCAGGGAAAGGGTCGAGCGAGGTGGCAGGTAAGCTTGTATTATTGAAATAAACGACTTGTGACCTCCCCAGGCAGTGTGGTGTCTCTCCGATATGACCCCACCACGACATTGTCCCTATAATCATTCATATTTACCTTACACGCCCAGCATACACGACTTGCATTGTTCGCAAAAGGAAAGTGAGCGGTGGGTGCGTCGAGTAGCGTTTTATACGTGAGTGGACTTGCAATTTTTTTTTTTTTAGACCAGTTTATGTATCTAGGTTTCTTTCCTCGTATTCATATCTACCATTCGTTTGGACATCTTTGAGATCGTATTTTGAAAACGGATCTATCTTTCGGAGCTATCTTTAGCTGACTTTCAAGAAGATACCATAATTAGCCCAGGTATGGTATAAAATGTGTTATCTATCTGTCTAAGGTATTAGACCTAGCCCATCTCCTCGAATGTCGGCTTCAAATAAACATTACATTACGTCATTGTTTCCCCGAAGGGTTAAGCTGAGATGTACCTATAGCACACCCACATTTCGCCAGTTATGTTTAATTCCCATGTAATTGGTAGTGAGATGATGACGGATAGGGGGCGAACCTATCAACCGGGCAAAAACCCGGCTGCTACTGAGAAATTACTGATAGAAGAACCCCTTAAAAATTTCGCGGCGGGATTAGTTCGCGTACTAGATCTTCCACGCACTGCTTAGCGTCGAGAGTTGAAAATCCAACTGTGTTGTTTCGTTCGACGAGCTGTCGAGGGGACGCGGCGCACTATGTGGTATTCTTAATGCTCGGTTCAACACCGAGAGCAGAAAATAACCCCGCGATTTTTTACGTCCGTGAGTGCGTGGTCTAACACTTTGCCCGACTAGGGATTTGAACCCAGGCTCGGCATATAAGGCTTCAAATAAAAGCCAATTCCAACGGAATACTGGCAATGGGTCTTAATTAACCCTTGAAGCAAAATACAAAGAATTTATTTCTCCATAAAATACCGGTAAATCTTGCGAACACTAACAAGAAGTGGACTTTATACTTGTAACCACAAACAGGTTTCGTTCTACTTTCAGAGTTCAACTAGTATCCCCATTTAACTTCGCCTGTCCACCCTATTATTCTTTGTTATCGGTTTTGTAAAGTGGGTGTCTTTGTTTATCGACTCAGAACAATATTTTTTCTGTTCGGAAATAAAATATTTTTCACACGGAAATAAGTATTATTTTCCAAACAAAATAACCGTAGGTGTTTGAATTAGGAAGAAAACCCAAAAAAATAACGACTTTTAGTCACTTTTTCTTTAGGAGGCTTTTTCCAAGCGTTATTTTGAGCCATTTACATTTATTTCAACCAATAGATCTCGTATAACAAAGTGGAACGTTAAATATTATAGTCATAACCTCGTAACACATTCAAATCGTTCTCATTCCACGCAAATATCAAAAGGAGAAATTCTCAACGTTTTAAACATGCAAGTAGATATTTCGTAGAGTAACATTATTCGTGGTACATTATTCATGAGCTGGCATGAGCTGTCTTGGTAACGACTCGGATTGAGAGCAAAACCTACTGTCGATAATGAACTAACCTTTTTATTACGATACCAATTTATTTCATTGCTTTCAAATTACTCTCGTCTTTATTCTGAGGCATTTTACTGGAAAATACATTAATGTATGCGTCCCTGATGTTTTTTTTTGGTCGTACATGTTAAACAAAGGTTATTAAAGCTTTTGGCGACCTTAATTGCTGCGTGAGAGCGACCGCCGTACTGAAAGCATAAGTACATACTCATTACTGTCGCGTTTTCCTGCCTCGAGGCAAACATATATTTATTTCAAGCACAGCTACTCAGTGTTTTGGTAATTCACTACTTGGCAGAGGATATTCCGGTAAAAGAGGGTTTTTCGTGTATTCGGTCTGCTCTTTCGCACTCTTGGGTCGTTTTTGGTCAATTAAAATACTACCTAGTGTTAAGATTTAAATTATAGGTACTCATAGCTCAAATAATAGACATTAAAGCACATTGTTCAACCCACTTTTCACGTATGATCTTACCCCGCTCTTTAAAAAAGTCAAAATAAACAGTAATTTATTAACAAAATCAACCTAAGTTATTACTAGAAACCGATATAACACTGCCCTGTTGCACATGACTTCAAAGAAACCACGAGTCTTTGACGCCAAAGGTCTTTAAGTTGAATATCAGCCGAGAGTCGCGCGCACTGCGAAAACGTTATATTGCTTCAATTTTATGGCATTATTTTACTAAACCATGCTGTGACGTACAACTTTTTATTTATGGGTGGGGGGTACTCATAAAATAAGAATTTACAAAATTATCCTAACTTAGAATAGTTTGCTTAGAACAAAAATTGCTTCGCCGATTTAGGTGTTTAAGTTTGTTCATTGCAGGCTCAATCAAACAATGCCCATTGCTAGCGCTGTGTGGTATAGTACATTTATTGCATGATGTGTCTTGCATCTCTTCCTGTGCGGCTAAACGAATTTAATTTCCTTCCAAAGACTGGCCTTAGCTCATAATTACTGAACCATTTGTAGATAATTAGAATTAGAGTCTCTGCAAGTTTAAGCTAAGCCAGTCTCTTTTTTTTTACAAAAAAGCTTTCAAACTCATTTTCATTTTGCGATAATCACTACTAGGTTAAATTAGTTATTAAACAATGGAATACTAATTTTATCATTTGAAACGCTGCAACAAAATAAAAAGGTTAGACACTGTTATCCATAATTGCTTTATGTTACAAACATTAAAGTATTATTCCTGAAAAATCTTGGGCATTAAACCGCGCCGTGTAGCGTAACTCGCTAATTAATTGGAGAATAAACCAAAGGCGAGTCTACAGAGGATCTTGAGAAGCACAACGTTAAGAAGCTTTGCCACGTTTATATGCGAATAATTCAAAGGGTTTGTGCGTAGGGTCTAATTAATCAACCTTCCTCGCGGCGGTGGGTATGCACCTGAGACGACCAGCCTTAACTATGTTCATTACATGTACCTATTTATTTTATGGCCTATATGTAATATTTATTAATTCTCAGGGAATTGCTGTACGTCAGTTTGTATAAGCAAGGAGAACCAATAATAATAATAAAGTCTTGTTTCATTTCACTTGGCACTACGCCCCGTGGCCCACTTTTTGATAATTAGATATCTGTTATAGTGTGGCTTCCGTATTATTATATAGGTAAATGATTACCTAAAGAAATTCCTACCTAAGTATTCATTTTCCTAAGATATTTTATTGGTTTTCGAGTTTAACTTTTGTTTTGGTGCTGAAAATTAAAACCATTAAACGTTACGATTCTGATCTAAATAGGACTAATGTATTGATTACCTAATACCCACGTTAACAAATATAGGTAACAAACAAATACATTGCAAGTTAAAGCCTGCGGGAAAAAAATATGGATTCCACAAGCCAGGCGAAATAATTGCATGTGGGCGAAACCACACGCTTCAAACGAACCACTGAACAAAACTTGAACTAATTTGCTGGATCTTAAGCTACGTGAAATCAATTTTAATATACTTACTTTAAAATATGGGAGTGAAGTTAAACGGGCGGCCACTTTAGAGGATAGTTTCAATCTAAATTTAATTCCCGACTAAGCGTCTCCTACTAAGTTAATCGAGTTTCCTGTTGGATTCTTTTCCGCTACATTCTGCTCCGCCGGGTCCCCTTCCCTCTCAGTAAGTAATCTAGCGTCGCCGTAACAGATACCCGTTACTTGCTCACTGATTGCGTTCATACTATGCATTCCTACAACGACGCACCCTTGTCCTTTGCGAAAGAGAAATAGGTACTTAGCTTTTATGTAATCATACCTACTTATTATTTCTTCAAAGAAACAATTGTGTATTTATATGAATAATCAGCACTGCACGATTACTCGTCACTATACAATGATAAATTTATGAACGGTCATTTCCGTAAGTTGAAAAGTCGGTTCGAAAAAGTGAACCGTTTGTTTTCGACATCGCTTATTTATGATGCAGCCTTTATAGCTACGATACTGGAAAAATGAGAGCTACTGAAGCGATTTCTGAAGGTCTCACCTTATTTCAGTTATATTTACATACTAACTCTCATCCTCCTCATCAACCTCGTATGGTAGAGTAAAACAGGCGTGATGTTATAATATCAATCTGCCTGCCTTTCCTCAACTATATTGTGGTCAGGTTTCAATACTGACAACACCTGCGTGTAATTGAGTTTAAGTGCGAATTTGGCCAATTAAAATGATCGCGTTCAGCGCATCTAACAACATTAAATCGCGTTCAAGAGCTGTCAGTGTCAAATTGTTATTGTACATTGACACTGACAGCTCTGGAACTGTGTTTAAAAAGTGCTGATCACGTTCAGTTTCATTGGTGAAATCGGCACTTTTACACACTCATTTACAGCTAAGAAAGATCTTGTCTTTCAGGCTCACTGATATACTTATAATTAATCGTCCACGAAGTAGTTAAAAGTGTTTTTTTTAAACGAAATAGACTTGCGCTAGATAGATGACAAAGAAACTCTAACCGTTTAAAAACTATCCCCCGGTCCAAGGGACCATGAAGCCGACAAGATTAAATTGTCTCACCCGACTCGTGTCTCTTAGTCCACTTAAACTTACAATAGGAAACTTCGGACGCGATTATCTTGTTATCTTTGTAGTTTATTCTCTTTGGTCCAACCAGGTTTACACGTGAGCTCCGCCGTTTATTTTCACAACACAACCTTAGAAAAACAAGACGCCAGAGACACCAATAAAGGCGATAGGAGACACAATCACCTTAACTGTTATCAGACGCGCTTACAATAATAGATTAGTCAACGGGGATAAAACAATAACAACAAGGAGACAAGCACGATATCCTTTTACTTTCGTTAATACAGAGTGAAAGACTCCATTATCATGTTATTAAGGAAACAAATACATATAAAATGTAACGTTTATTAAACTAGGTATGAATGAATATGGAAATATATTATTACCATATTCTAGTATTATGTTCCGGTGCTCGTTCCTTCTAATCACGATTTTGAATCTATTGAATGACAGCGCATGCTGTTTGTTCACGGAAAAAACTAGAAATGTGCCGCTTTGTACGCTGTGAAAGTTGGCTGCAGTTATTTATTAGGTATCGAGGCAGTCGCCGCGATCACTCTGTGTCCCCGGCTACCAGGCCAGGCTATAAATTCTGCCAAGGCCCCGACTGCACTGCAGTCGACTTCCGGCCCATGCACCCCTAGACATAAATACACCATGACTTTCAAAGGGTTAATAGTAGTGTCGATGTTTACATCACACTAATTACGGCTACCGTATGTTCACGTTCGTAGATGGCTCGTCAGATTGGTGCTCACAAGTAAATTTGTTTACAAATGTGCTGCACTCGGCTTTAACGAACAAATAATCTAATTTTTCGGTGACATGGAGCTTCATTTTCCAATATTCTATTTTTGGTCGCCATGTTTATGCTGCGGGGTAAACTCAATCAAATCCGCCTGGCTGTAGGTGATAAAATAGCCTATGTAACTTCAAAATCGTGCAAAGTATATCTTTATTCTGAAAAAGGGAGAGGTTTTTTTAACGTGAAAGTACTGACCGCGTATAATTGAGTTAGTTGATCTTATGAAAAAAAAACTACGTTGACATCGGCAAGAATTAAATACAAAATTCTCATAGGTTTTTTATAAATAATAGCATCAACAGCACAACGCTATGCACAACGTCGGGCAAGAAGGTATCTACCGTTAAACATTCAGGTAATTTCCTCTTGATTAAAAATACTTGCTAGACTGGAACCTAGAAATCCATATCATATTCAGGTCAATCTCGATAGAGTCCGGACCTCCATTAAACTAAATGGACCGGTGGAGTGAGCGTGGAGTGAGCTGTCAGTGCCACTGATGATAAGGATTGACCAAGACGTGATAACACTGACGGCTCACTCCACGTAAGTCTTCACGGAGAGATTTTTACAGAATCGACACACTGATTGTACTTTAAATATTTTACTTATAAAAAAAAAGCTGTTCCACAAGTTTTGACATATTTTTTAATACAACTGACAAACAACTTCAACACTAGGGCTAAATCTAGAATCATGTGTGGAATTCACGGTTACAGTTCCCGCGTCGATGTCGGGAAGCCACCTTAAATAATCTGGTTTCTTACTGAAATTAATTAAATGATTACTAAGCGACCGATTCGCGATGGGATGAATATTAGAGTCAATTAAAAAGCCACAGCTATTAAGACTCCGCACGTCCTTGACTCGTAGCACTCGCGCTACGGCGTAGCACGACTTGCTACGGTCGCGAAATCTCCGCGATTTTGGAAACTTGTCTAAGATTTCTTGATTAAAATTCTCTATCTTTCCTAAAATTCTTCCCGTATATCCAAGCTAAACCCCATACACACAAACATCTTTCAACTGCTAGTGTACCTCGTAATTTAAACAACAACAAAACATCTGCGACGCGCATACCCGTATACCTAGGAAGCGAAAATATAGCTCGCCTGACAACAAAGCCAGCGCATGATTATTTTTAAATTGCTCACAACATATCGCCGCATTATGTATCAGAATCATTTGTCACCGGGCTTTCTTCATCGCATAATACGGTGCGCTTTACACCTGCTCGTAAATGATAAAATATGGCGCTGAAGATGGACTCCAACTGTTTTAGACTCCTTATATACGAAATACGACGTATGTAAAGGTTTTTTTTACAGATATAACTGAAATTAGGTCAGGTTTGGTTGGTCTTAATTAATTATGTGGACCTAGTTTTATTACCGGTTTTCTGTAAATGTTGTATCGGAAAAGCCTTCCCCGAATGACATGATCATACGTATTCCGATAAATACGTTCTCTGAGCAACATTATCTTTTTATAATTCCAACGATTGTCTGTGAGAATCTACCCTATCTATTCATAACATGTAACTTCCTGAAATAAACAAAGAGTAAATAAACGAACCTTTGCCAGTGTTTATCAACATCAAAATTTCAATGTTTATCCTCCCGGGAACTCTTTTTATTTAAATCGCGTCCATATCTTTCACTTAATTTCACTTTGAAACGTTTTATACTGAGTAGAGTTTTAAAAACTCGCTTATTTGAGGTTTTGTAGTTGTTTTTCGCTGTTACGTTGGAGCCGTAATTCGCGATCTACGTGCATAAGCGCTAACCTAGGGTTGCTAAATCAAAATATCCAACTTATTCCTCTACTACATTTTACACAATTTTGAACGCTTCACACTATTACAACTCCAAAAAATATTGCAAAATAGTGGTGATATAAAATAAAATAAGCCTACGAACCGCTCACCGTTTTTCTCTGTTTAACCCTACACACATTCTCTTAATTTCTGCACATGTGTTCAATTGCATTATAATCTAGCAGTCTAAACATAATTAGATTCATTTAGTAACTGTAACATAGTTTTTGGAACCAGCAGCCCTGAACTAAGCTGTCGAGCCAGCCAGCTGCATCGCTGCAATTTTAATCCCTGTTTATAGCGCAAGACGGGTCTTGTGGGGCAAGGCGCTGGGGCACAACGTTATCATCGATATTATTGATTGTAGAAATATTATGATCCTGTAACACCAACCGCAGTTTAGGTCATAACTATGATATTCCAAGCTGAGTATGTTTATACGACACATATAGAGGTATTAGAAGTACGATAAATGGGACATCGAATAGTATTGTTGATTTATCTTTAAAGCTTCTGCAGAGTATCTTTTGCCAGCGGCCCTGCCCGCGTTTAGCTCGGAATAAATAAAAAGCTATATTTCAACTTTCTCCATGAAAAAATATGTACCTTCATATTTGCCAACTTACATGGTAATCGTTTAAACGGTGTTAGAGTTTATCAAATTGGTATTTGGAAATTTTATTATGTAGATTTAACTAATATTATTGTAAAAGCATCATAAACTACTTAGTACCAGCTGATTAACTAAATCATGTTGATTAAATTTGAATTCTCATCAACGCAGTTACTCAGATAGGTTGTTCTACATTTTAATGTCAACGGTATTATTATGCAGATCCGGTTTAGATATGTATGAAATTTCCGATTATGAGCTAAACTAATCGCAGTCATTTAAAATTTCACTAAAATATGGTCACAACATTATTATATCAATGTTTAGCAATATGCTTATACAAGGTAAATGAGTATTAATTAAATTGTTATTAAACTAACTAAATATAATATATATCGCCGCAAAAGCGTCTACCTGTAAAGATTATAATATCGGTAATCATAGGCGTACCTATCTACACTAATATTATAAAGACGAGAGATTTGATTGTTTGTTTGTATTGAATAGGCTCCGAAACTACTGGACCGATTTGAAAAATTGTTTTACCATTGGAAGCAGATGAACATAGGCTACTTTTTTTTCGAAATCCACGCGGACGAAGTCGCGGGCGAAGTGCTAGTTTATTATAATTGTTATTGACAGTAAAGTCGATGATCCTGATCCCTCTATGGGATACCGTTACAACCATTTCCATGCATGTGTAAAAAAGTGTCCCTTTGAGATCAACGCAATCTTGTGTACTCGAACTCACAGTATATTGCTGGAGAAAGTTTGATATTTTAGTTTATGAATTCCTTGAACAACCGAAAATGTTTATTTGTGTTGTATGAAGTAATTAAATTACTATTTAGATTTTCATCTTAAAACTACTTTGTATTTGTGAAAATTAGCATTGTTTAATGATAAAATAATTGGTTTTTTAATAATCTTAGAATTGTTCGTAATTTGTAAGCATATTATTAAGTACTTAATAAAATTTGATTATGGTAGTAGGAGTGTTTTCGCCTACTTTGGAAGAGCACGACTGCCGCGCTCGCGGTAACGAGTGTGGAGGAAGTGTGTTAAAACGACCGAAATTGTACGACAACAAGTCGAACAAGAAACCTCTGTAACATAATGTTTTGATTTTAAAGAGTGTCCATAGAGTTTCTCGCCCGTTCTTCTCCATAAGGGACCTACTTCGTCTTGGAATGGGCAACTCATTCATCATCATTTCAGCCGAAAGACGTCCACTGCTGGACATAGGCCTCCTCCAAGCATCGCCACTTCGAACGGTTCTGCGCTTCCCGCATCCAGCAGATTCCTGCTGCCTTCACAAGGTCATCGGTCCACCTTGTGGGAGGCCTTCCAATGCTACGTCTTCCGGTACGCAGTCGGCACTCCAGAACCTTTAGGCCCGAAAATATTCACTCTGAGCTTCTATATAAAACAACCGATTTCCAAAACAAACAATATTAAGAGAAAAATAACTTTAATTTCGGAAGTTGATCTCCTTGGTTTTGTATTTTTGTTATTTGCCACCGACTTCCAAAATTTGAAAAAAGTTCTTTGGAAAGTGTTTTCTTTTTTGAAGTCGGTTGTCTTTTTTGTTTTTTCCATTATTATTTGTGGTACATGCCCCACACAAATTCGTATGTATACCTTTACTTGCTTAGTAATTACCAGTAACAGGAAGTTTTTATAACACCATGAACATACACTAAGTGGAAAAAACATACGTATTATTGAAGCTAACTCAAAAACTACTCATCAGAACTTTAACAATATGGAACCACTCGACAAGTATAAAACCTTTCAAAAACAAAATAGATAAAAACAAATCGGTTTATAAATGACGGAGTTCAGAGGTAACAAAAAAAAACAACCCAATTCAGAACCTCCACCTTTTTGTGAAGTCGGTTCATAACGCTTCTAATCTCCTTTATTTATTTTTCAGGACAATAGCTGTGACAGTGGTAGGTGTGTATGTGGTCAAATAAATTATTGTAATCATCACGCTATGTTCAGATGCTAAAAATTCATATCCACTTTCAAAATTACTCATGGGTTCCACTAAGTCCGGCGCTTCTTCATTTCAAATGTCGTCCAGAATCTTGGCAAGTTGAACATCTTCTGAAAGAAACGTGTTCATGTAGCTCCATTGCTGTAAAAAAAAGTAACAGACCCCATGTACCTGTACAGCGTAAACGGATGATTCTTACGCGCCACGCTTCCTCGAGGTTGAAGCGCACACGATACACTGAGAATATTCAAAAGGAGAAGCGGCTAATATCGCTGATAAAATTTTTTTTTTTTTTCAACTGGGTTAAAAATCTAGCCCACGATGTCAGTAAAGGGTTTGTGGCGGCATCTACACCGCCACATGCGAACAACGCATCACACCGACGTCACACAAATCCTGCATCGCGATATCAGAGTTTACCGCGCAGCTAGCTTATATACAACTTCCCGACAACAATCATCGGGCAGTTGGCCACCAGATACGATATCCATCTGGTCGGAGGATCCTCCCTTTTCCAAGAGTATGAGTGAACTTTCCACCCTGTTCCAAAATTTCATTGAAATCGATTGGGTGGTTTCGGAGATTAGCGTGTAAGAAAAGTGACACGCGATTTTTATATATTAAATTAAATATTAATATTTTATATTATAACTTCACACATAAAACATAATTTGCATTTAATAGTTTCTACTCAAAGAAAACATTTTTTTTTTCATATTTATGTCTGAACTTACTATGTAAACAGCTGTATGATATTGGCTTTAACTATAAATAAATGTGAAAGCTGGCCGCAGCCAACGTAAATATTTTTCCGAGTGAAGAAATAAAGATGGCGCAGGTAAATACGGTTTGTATCATGGGTTTAAGGCGGAAACATATTTAGTTTATGTTACGGCATCCAGCCGGACGGTACAAATGTACGACCGGTTACTTCATTCTTAGGAACATTGTCAAAATTTCAGACAACACCAGTGAATCGCTGTATTGCAATAAAACGTAGGAAACCAAAAAAAACACTTTAATGGGAAAGTCTAAAGGAGTGTTTGAACAGAAAAATAAAACTTGTAAGATATTTCGTATTCAAACCGGTTTGCTTAGTTCTATTGTTCTATACAACACACATCACATTCTGGAAAACAAACAGCAACAAGTGAAAAAATCGACGAAACATAAAATAGAATACTGACTAGGTATAAGGCTAAAAAGCTTGAAAGTTAAAATAGAATCGAGCGTGACCTAACATAAGCTAAATAGAACACAAACAGACTAGCCCGCAGAGAGTATTGGTCCTTATCATCCTTCCATTGGACAGATACCGACACTAGGAGCTGCGGAGATCTCAACAAGCTTTTTTACTGGGATTAAACTGACATAAAACCTCTGACGTACAAATAGGTTTGCCGTTCCATAAGCAAACATTTTTGCTTGAACAATTTACCTATGAATATGCGGAACATTCGATTGGCACGATTATTCGAATGCACGAGCATACGGCTAAGCCACGATTAGTCCAACAGACATTTGGATGAGGGACCTAAATCCTCTAAACTTTGTTAAGCTCTCGAATGTCTAATGTATGTAGGTAGTCTTTGCTGATTGGCTCTTGTATACCCTGAAAATCCTTAAATACAAGATGTCATCATATACGTGAGTGAGTTCTTTATGTAGTGGAGTCTAAAGCCGTGGCGAAAATACCGTAGACTTGAAAAGTCTTGTAGTCAATTTATCGTAAACCCTATTTCCAACATAACCCTGAGACATTTCACTCTTAAAAACGATACTGAATCACAAAAGGGAAAAACTTGCTTGCCTTTCAATTTTATTGTAAAACATTCAAAAGCGTAAAATTTTACTTTTGTCCGTTTTCAAGAAAATAGATGAGAACAAGACAACAAATCTTTACTGAACTGAGGAATTAGTGTTTGAGAACTTGTCGAAATAGCGAATGATGAATCCGAAATGAAATCCGAGAAAAACATTGTCAGTAAAGTTGTTCAGGCTAGAGACATTTTAGTCAGAAACCGCACGTAAGGTATGCTGTCACGCGGACAGCTAGTTGAGGTTCATCTCTATAATCTTGGATGATTGTATGCAACAGGACCTGTAACTTTTCCTAAAATTAACATAGCTCGAGAATTTTTATGTCCCCTAATGTGTGTATGCTTCCCGTGTGTATGTGTGAAAATAATTTATTCATCGGTCGGTATCTCGGACCGAGGCTGCGCGTTGAACGCGAATTTACTGTGCAAGGACCGCTTTTAAATTTTCAAGAACAGCCAAGAGAACAAAGGACTGTCGGACTTTATCAGACGATAAAGAGAGTAAAATGTGTCCATTGCAGAAGTGCATAGAACACAGTTTATAGCTTACAAGGATACCGCAGCCACCTGTTTTGTAGAGCAGCCGCGCAGAGCAGCAGGGAGTAAGCTTTTAAGAAATATCCCATCCCCTTATTGCCTGCCTAGTCTTTATTTATACCTATCATTAATGATTAAACATTGTATGTACATCGATACGCTTTCAATAAACTTGTTTGTTTTGTGGAGTTGGTTCTATCTCTCATATATTCTATATCGGCTGATAAACTCGCTGCTTTTTAGAGAAAACCAGTTTTGGTCTTCCTTTAAAATATTTATGTGACGACATATTTGTTCTTTTTTTTAAAGACATCACCCGTACAATTTCAACACCTGTATGCCTACGCCAATAAATTGAACCCAACACAGTTTACCCATATTTGTTCATGATAAATCACTGAGAAAATACGCGAACGTCTCAGCAATTTAATTTCAATATATGGATCGTAATTTGTGTCTCGAGACATCCAGAAATACTACAATGTTAATCACGTGCCAGAGTATCATGGCACTGAAAAGGCGGCAGACCTTAACGCCCACGATATTGTTTTAACGACCGTATGAAACATGCAAAACTTAGAACAAAACTCAAATCAACGCCTACTTTTGACAAAGAGCAGTCTTTTTTTTTTGGGTGGGAAATCATCAAATGACTTCTCCCGCTCTAGGTGGAGCAGGAGGGCGTGTCAGACTTTTACTGACTAAAACCCACCCGTGTTCCTTCAATAGCCTGTGCCAGGGCCACGTTAACTTTTTCTAATTCCCGCGACCCTGAGGCGTCGGCCCTATCGGACCCCGTCATTTAGTGCTAACATCTCTTTGACCCGGGCCTGGTCCTTACCGGACGGCGAGCTACCCGTTGCGCGCCTTCCGCAAGCCCGCGCCAACGGTGGCCGGGAATCTGCAGGCGACTCCCGACGCCCAGGGCATCTCCTGCGGCGACTAGTGGGGGCGTGAGGGCGCAAGGCTCTCTCCCTCACGTGCTCCTCCTTCGCTAGCATTACTGCTTCGCAGAAGGAGGTGACGGCTTTCCATTCTCTCTCGCTCCGTACCATGGATGGATACATTTTAAAACAAAGCTTGTGTGCATTAAACTCTTGACATTATTATGTTTCATGTTTTAACGTTCTCAAATTGCTATGCAATGTTGTGAACTGAAACAAAACAACATTTAGAGCACTCGCACTTCGCTTTTAACCCATCAACAATTCAAGGAATCGTTGATCTGATACCCTCAAAACCTACTGCATGAACCTACCAATATTATTTATAACAATTGAATGCTGAATACAAAAGACTTTAACTCGATTGCAAATACAAGGGCAGTTTCCAATAAAATTGAATGCGCCATACAAGTGTGCATCTGACAAAGGGGTATAAAAGTTCTTGTAGTCATTGAACGTTAAATTAAAAAAGCTTTACATAATACCTACCTACTAGCAAAACATGTAAACCCCTGCATACGTACTTATTTCATAAAAAAGTCTTTCAAACATCGTAAGTATAAGAATTTATTTTCTGAGAAAATGCTGAAAAAGAATGTTTGGCCGGTACAGAAGTATTTTTTTTTTGGTAATTTCAATGAGTTTCGCAAACACAAACTTCCTTGGCTTATTTAATTTGGTTGAAAAGTTCCAAAGGATTTTGCTTGTTACGCTCTTGACGCACATTCTTTACGGGACTAAGTTTATTGACAACCCAAAAGCTATAAAGGATGGTTCGGACAACAGAACAGCAACTAGGATCAGTAGGTTGTAAAGAAAGTTGTAATGTGCCGAAGATGGTAGCTAACGCTAAAAGAAAGTGTTTCTCTCAAACTTCTTTCGTTAGGCCATCTAAGTTTGTGAAGTGTCGGCATTCTCCGAAGGTGAGCCATCGGGTTAAGAAGGCTTCGACTACACGGCACGGACTTCCCGCTTATAAAATCAATGCGGGCTTAACAGCTTTGTGCTAGTTAAAATGTCGGAAGTTCGCGTGCCACTGGCAACTTCAGACGCGCTGCTTACTCGTTAAGACGCATTTGTAAATGACTTGTTCGAGGTGAAACTCCATGTCAGCTTAGCCTTTTTATAGAAATACATGCAAATATTTTCATTTCAATCTACCAAATTAAATATTCGTCCACCTAGCCGGTATATTTACTTCGTAACCTACCTATTTGTTGGGAACATATACTCGTACCTACTACCTACTGGTTAAATGTCTCATTTCTCATGATGGCCACGTAATAGCGTTATTCATATTTAATCTTAAATCCGTTGACTGATTAAGTAATCATAATAACGTTTGTCAGTTATAATGATTACTTTCGAACTGCCTCGTTGGTCTAGTGGTCGCAATCGCTACTGCTGAGCATGAGGTCCTGGGTTGATTCCCAGGTCGGGCAAACGTGTTATTGGCTTTTTCTATCTGGAATTTCTCAGTACCAGCCCGGAGTCTGGATTTGTGCCCGGTTGATGGCAATAGGCTCGCCCCCTATTACATGGGACTTATACATAACTGGCGAAATGTGGGTGTACTATAGGTACACCCCTGCCCAACCCTTCGGGAAACCAAGGCGTGATTTTATGTTAATAATTACTTAATCAGTATCATTAGGTGATATCTCGGGAATCACAAATTAACTTGAAACGATTTGTAATGGAGACGCCGACCAATCTATCTAAGGGGCCAGTGAATAATTTATTTTAATTAACCACGAAAGTCAAGAGTTCCATTTTTCGCTTCCATCTTATTTTGTGAGTTTCATGATGCCGGCGTTCTTAAACTGCGACATTCATTCAAAAAGTTTGAAATCGAATTAAATTCGCCCCTTTAACTAAACTCAATTTTCTTTCACGACTTCATTAAGCGAAGCCATTCCGGTGAGCCTCAGTAATGACCTCAAAGGACGTTAAATCAAGATTGAAAGGGAAAGATAAAAAGTAACTGAAATTTAATACTTTTATCAAATCGCTATTGACGTCACCTTTGTAGTCTTTTTGTCTTTTTTCTGAGGAACACAAAACCTTTTGCGCTTTTAATTAGATCTCTCGTCGACGACATCATTTTTCCTTTACATTTAATTTTAGTCTTTTCAATCGAAATTCTGTTCATCATCGTCTGCCTTCACGGAATCGAAAATCGATATGGCGTTATAGAGATATGACGAATAGGGTGTAAAGTTCACTCATACTCCTTAGAAAAGGGAAAATCCTCCGACCAGATGGATGTCGTATCTGGTGGGCAACTGCCCAACGTTGCTTACGCGATGCAGGATTTGTCTGACGTCAGTGTGATGCGATTGTTCGCATGTGGCGGTGTATATGCCGCCACAGCGTGGTTATTCATCTGAATTAATATTTAAGGTCTTCGGTGCTCACAGTCATTTAGTGTGGCATAGGCGTTAATGAAAATTACTGGTAGTACCCAGACATAATAATGCGTCCACCAGGGCCTACTCTATTATCCACTCAAAGGTTATTGCCACATACGTAAACTCTTATCTTACTTACAGATCCTTTTAGCTACGAGTCCGTTGTATCCGTGCCTCTCGACATTCGCTTTCAATTGGACAAGATAGAACGCCTTACGTACAAAAATAAAATGCCAGTCGCGAAGGTTCCGGAATACGAGAAAGAATGGGAGGAAAAACTTTACTTCATTAAAGACGACGCGTAACCGTGAAACCTTCAATTTGGGAATTATCCTAAAACGACTACTGAATTATTCAAACCTTGAATTATCGACGAGGATCTTCAGGGTACAGTATCCAAAGGGAATTATTTATGGTAATGCGACTTACTGGATATCTCTAATACACCTACTTAAAATTTTAACCTCCCACACTCAATGCTGGCTTGCAGATCTAACCTATATTAAAAGTTTCGAGATTACACTGAGAGATAACACACACGGAATTACCAGGTTGTTAAAAACTCTTTTACGATTTAGGAGTTACCAAAATCCAGAAAAAGAAAATAACTACCAGTTTTTATGAGACGAGAACAAATACCAACCCACCTTCCCGATTTACTGCATGTAGTTTTTGGCAAATTAGAAATGAAAAGTTTCTGAAGTGATTTTCTGAATTCTATAGAAAACAATTCAAAAAACGGTGGGTGAAGTTATTAACTTTTTTGCGTATACTTGTGGCGGCATCTACACCGCTACATGCGAACAATGCATCGCGCAATCAGAGTTCACCGCGCAGCTAGCAAATATACAACTTCCCGACATCAATCGTCGGGCAGTTGCCCTCTAGATACGACAACCATCTGGTCGGAGAGTCTTCCCTTTTCTAAACAGTATGAGTGAACTTTACTCCCGTTCCTTAAATCTCTTCATACTCGAAAAAAGTGTAGAGGAAGTACGGTTATATAAAAAAGGTTGTAACGACTTACTTAACGCTTTAATTGTTAAAAAGATATCGCATCCAAATCCAAATTATATCCTGGTCAAAATGTACGGCTTGAGCGTTTCGAGGTCGCCGTCGCACAGACACTCCTATGGGCTTATGGTAAGAAGTTAAGTCATAGGTCTTTAATTTGGTGTCATGCAGAAGTTCAATGGAACTTCTAAACCATACATTTTGACCAAGATGTAAGGTCAGAGTCAGGCCTTGTAGAGTTAGAGGCTGCAGCTGTACATTAAATCTGATAACTTTTTAACAGTGAGAATTCTTGGAGTTAAATTAAATGTAGGATCGGTAGGATACCATTTCATTTTGTAGGGCGCTCTTGTTCTTTTTATTTTAGCGGTATTGTTTTGGTGATATTGTACTGATATTAAATAGACATGTTAACCCTTATTCCTTGCATAGTCGTAGTTTGGTAAAAAAGGTATTTCTTGCACGCCAGCAGTTACTTTCTTCATAACCAACGAAAAAATATAAAGGTAAATAAAAGTTACACAAAATACAATAATCGAATTGACTTCTCCTTGAAATAGTTTTTCTGATACAATAATGAAGTCAAAAAGCGTGGAGAGCGTTTTGTTTAAATTAATAAAAAGTATGCAAAACTAAAAAGGTGGCACTTTTTTTGTTTTAATCATTGGATATGAAAGAACAAGTAATACAAGTCAATTTAATAATTTTATAAAGTTTATTGAGTGGTAAAAACTTGCTTTTAACTTTTTGTTAACTACTTTTTTTTACTTTTTATTCTAGTAGATTCTTCATTTAGTTGATAAGACTAAAGTTAACGAAGTAATGTCTTGAGCGGTTTACTAGGAGCCACTGAAGAGTTCCATTATCCACCTCCTGGTTCCATCACCAGAACGCCAACACCAAGTGCAAACTATTGGACTTGTCAAAACAAATCGTATGACTCGAAAGTCGAAGTAATTATTTGTAGCCACTGAAGAATGCCACTACCCACCTCCTGGCTCCATCACCAGACCCTCCCCAATCTATTGAACTTGTCAAAACGAATCATATGAACCCAAACTCGCCTAGTAGCCTTGTCGTGGAGGGGGTACTACCGTGTCCCCAGACCCCAGGATTAAACTTGACAATGTAGTTGAAAAACATGTTCTCTCATTCATTCCAAATGCAACTGTAAGTTTGTAGGCAAAATGTTGAAAGATTTACCATGTTTTTTAAGACTTCTCATAGGTTTTCCTGTAATCAACAGATTACGTAAAAGTAATGAACTAATTTCAGTATTTTTTCAAAATTTTAGGCTTTTAGTTTCGGAAATTAGGGGCTTCTCCCTCATCTCCGAAACTACTGGTTTCCCGATCCAACCTGCAGTATATGCTGAATCTCTTGATACGCAACTCGCCTATTGTCTTGGATTAAATTTTTCACTGCTACCACGTTTTCTTCCGTAACAGCCGTCAAAAGGCGACCGCTTCTTTCTTCATCCCCCAAATTTTGTCGACCGCGATTGAATTCGTTATACCAGCGATACACGGTAGCCTTAAAAGGCCCTTCATCCATGAAAGCCATTTGAAGCCTGTCGTACGATTCGTCACTTGAAATCGTACAAAATCATGGCGTGAAAATGTTCCCGTCGCAGATCCATTTTTTTATGAGACACGATAATTTTAATTAGCTCGCAAACAATGTGAAGGGAAATTTTGAAGTTGGAACGTACCACAAAATAGACTAATAACTGGACAGTCTCTCATTCATAAAAACTTTTATTCGGAATACCCGTATCTGAGTGGCCTGGTTTATGATTAGTAACTTACTAAGCTAGCACTAAGTTTCTTCAGCACATATTACCAGAATCTATCTATCTGTTTTTGATTCTGTAATAGAATCAAAAAACGATAGATAGATTCTGGTAATTTGGAGGTATTTAGATATACGCATACCATATAACATGCTAATCAAGCTCAACAAGGGACTGGTGTTTTCAACAGACTGTCCGATGATGTCTTTTCGTTCTTTTGATTTAATAGAATTTTTACTAGTTTTTATGACCCGCAAAGTATCATTATGTACGTTAACGGCTGAAATGGCTAACTACACAATAATTTACGTAGTTAATAATTGCCCGCGTGGAAGTAAATTATGCCACGGGAACTTACCACCGGGATAAAAATGAATCCTATGTTTTAATGCAGGTTATAAACTATCCGCATGTATAAACCGTTTTTGCGTTATTGAGTAACAAACATCCAAACATACAAACTTTCACATTATAATATTATATTTATATGTAGGATAAAAGTCTACATTTTAATTTAACGCCAGCTTACCACTGATATAGCTTCTTTCGAGTACCAATAAATCCAATCACAGTAAGTTACCTCGGTGCATCGTACCGTATCACCCTGTTAGATGTGTGATTTTTAAAGACTCCACCGGGACTCGAGCGCTGCTGCTACAAATAACATTTTAAAATAACTCCGTATTTCATATACTCACTCTAATGTGATTATATATCACTCACATCGGTGAGATAACAAACAAAGAGGAATTCAAAATCGGACAATGTTAAATAAATACAATAAAAAAAATACAATCCATCTGATTGTATTTTTGCCGTTTCCATATACGGGAAATATTCAAATGCTATCTCACAGTATTGCCGTGGGAAATATCTGTTGCATCGTCTATGGCAGCATCTCGGCGTTCGATCGAGGAATTCGCTGAACAAGCAAAAATACAAGCAGCATCAAAGCATTTCACCCCCATACGTGTCACAATGTAACAAGCATTGAAACAAAAGTGGCCCTTTGAGCAGCGACATTATAACCCGACAAATCTGACTCCTTTGTTGTTAAACTATAGGGATAAATGTCACTGGCATGCTTACACTACTCACCCCGCACGCCACAACCCTGGCCTGGGGCGGACGTATCCATGTCATGTCATACGTACTAACAGTAATGTTATTGTAGAAAGGATTACAGTTGAATTTCAACCGGAAATTTGAACAAGATAGGTCACGATTCTTGTCAACATCGTGAACCAAGATGGGCTTGTTTCAGTAGAAATATGTTCAGCTATGATGTATGTAGTTACTAAGTTTACCGCGTCATACACTAAAGTTTCCAGAAGTTTGTCCTCGCCGCATCAAATCTATACGCTGCATCGAATCTATACAGACATTTTTTAACGTGGTAAAGTATCATATCAATACACGAATATTTGCATTAAAAGTACTGTGGAAGCGGGATGGATCATCAATTTATTTTATTTACTCAAACATCGTAAAATTCGAACTATAAACTTTGAAACGGCTTTATATTGACTTTTAAATTTACTTTTTAACTTTTTTCCCTAACAAAATAATTATATAGTAGATTGTTTGCCTAGAGAGCAGAGCAAACAACTATTTTAAAGGCGAGAGTGTTTCTTTGAATCCAGAGCGGAGCAAAGAGATTCTAAAAGAGAATCCTGAGCTCAGCGAGGGATTCAAAGTACGTCACTAGAGCTTAAAATAGTGTTGCTTCCAAATTGGTGGACACTCTACTTCTTATCTATGAATAAGAATAGTACGGTTATTTTTCATTCTCACTACCTTCTTGAGGAATACACACTCATCTAGTATAAAACTAAGTAAAATCGAATTTGAATACCTAAACAATTACGAACGAAGGCGGAATGCAATAGGGATGATGACTAATAATAATAATGTTATTTTAAAGAAGTAATAATTTTCAAAATATTCTAAAAAATTATGTAATTTCAAAGAATGCATAGTAAAAATTAGATAATCGAAAAAAACTGTTATCTCGATGTTAAAATGAAGAAGTGTTACGTACCGGTCTCTATATGGTGGGTTTTACTTACTGCATTATATCTTAGGGATTTTTAGGATAATTTATTTTCACCCCACTTCGAGTAATTAAGCTTTTATGTGTAATTAATAAGGGTTTGATTTGATTAAGTGGTCGGCTTTCTCTATGTTCGTTCGATGAGTCCGATTGGTCTACGCATATAAGCAGTAGCGCCATGCTTCCGTGTGTGGTTTTTCGCGACACTAACTGTTTTTAACTCGAAAAACTAACGTGCATAGCGCACTATAAACATTTACCCTCAAGATACGAACAATTATACGAACACAGCGCTTATGGAATACAATGTGTAGAGAAGTGTTCAGGGTTCAAAACATCTGGACGCGCCGCTAAGCCGTCATCAGTGCGAAGCAGTGTGCTGGAGTCTGCGGTAAGCTTTTTCATAGAAAAAAAAACCCTTTCTACTACACAAGAAGCTAAACACTTTAAAAGTTTTTGGGGGGGGGATTATTCCCGTCCTTGTCGCGCGGTACTAACAATGTATGACGCTAGTAAGAAGTTACATAGTCGTGACGTCACTTCTACGAAAGTGCTGTCCTTGTCTCACACTTATTTTAAAAGTTTATAACAAGGCAGTTATAAGTAGGCTTCTGTTTTGCAAAGCGTACCGTGTGACATTTCAAAAGGCTTATTGTGAGGGTCTCAAGCATATTTTAAAAATTAACAGTTTTGAAGTTTTAAAATTATGAAATTATATTTAAATCGACCATTCCCCCCAATAACCTAATAAGAAGTCTATGGTCTTAAAAAACATCCTAAATCTTTCAATATTGTGCGTAAAAACTTATCTTCGGCCTGAATAATGTTCGTGAGGTCTCTCGTGAGGCTCGCGTCGTTTATAACAGGTTTCATTATGCAAGTTTCATAAACTACTATTAATTAAATTTTTATTTAATATCATACGCTGTCAGCTCTCTAGCTGTCCCCTAATTCTTTTTCCTATTCTTAATACAAAACAGTGCTCGTCTCATAATAAAATTATGCCATCAACTTATAACAAACTCGCGGAGGTAGCCTGGAAGAACCAAGTAGTATATCTCAAAATCAGCTACGCCCCTACTAAAATAGTGCTAACATAGCTGCATAGTGTCAAATTTTATCCATCTGAGACAAACACTAAATTAACCTACCTACACCTATAAGATCAATTAACTAACGCCACAAATAAATGTTAACAATATGAGGTCCGTCACTTGAAAGAAAAAGCGAAGTCATGACAAACGACATAAGCGACAGTGTCAGCTAGTGCCACTGTGCACTCACACAAACTAACGTCGCCATGCTTAAACCTTGTCGCACCATAACTGGCGAAAAAGATGAGACGCGGCCTTTTGAGAGCAAACAAAATTACGTGACACTGTAAATAAGCCCAGAAGGGATTTAATATATACTAAAACCATACACAACAACGGCATAAATAATAAATAATAAATGATTTTATTTCTGTAAGTAGGTTTGTACAAACACTTTTACACGTCAAACATTTTTTTAAGCTAGATGAGGCCGGCGTTTCCTATCCGACTACTCTGAGAAGAAAGGCCGAAACAAACTCACAGTGTCTTTTAAAGTTCAGACATAATCTTGTCTGAAATGGTCTTTTGAGGAAAGAACCACACAGATTGAGTGGACCTGTCCAGTCAGTGCACGCATTTGTAAGTAATCTTGCAGCTCAACTCAAAACATAAGGAGCTCAACGATACGACAAACAATAACAAAAGAAAGGACATTGGGTAGGCAGCATAATTACTCAAACCGTCAGACCAAGATTAAGACTAAAACTAACTGAGAAAAAAAAAGTAAGTAGCTCAACAATTCGACGAACAATACCAAAGAAAGGACATTTGGGTAGGCTGCATTAAGTACTTAAACTGCGAGATAAAAAGAGCTACGATAGACAAAATATGTATAACCCAGTAAGTCCTCACACAATAATTAAAATAATAATAATGTTATACGTCACAAAGTAAATATTCATGTCATTGTGTTTATATTAATCATGAAATGTCATTGTTTATAAAATAAAACAAAAGTTAGCAAACAACTTAAAATTCATCGGATGTTATTCAGTCAGAGGAAGTGAAATCTGAACTGTCTAGGATTATCACATCTAACAGATGTAGAGATTATAGCTACAGTACTCAGACCTACAGGACTATGGAATTAATCTTTTGATCGATAAATGTAGCTAACGATGACAAACACAAATCATGGATCTTCGAAAAATTGCCATTGAAAGCGATATAACGTTGTCGTAGGCAATGTCTTCCTTCAATTTCTTCATGACATATTACAAATTCTTATACTTAGGTAACAAATATTTACATACGATGTTATTACATATTCATGCAATAACTACTAGATAAAAACCTAGGTCTAGGTACTTATTCTACTATTTCTCTGTAACCCTCGCTGGGATTGCCACCTGGGAAAACTTACTTTACTTAGTTTGGAGAAGTGTGGGTGTACTATTAGTAACACCTCTGCCTAACCCTTCGGGGAAATACAGGCGTAATGTTATTTTATGTGTTCTCTAAAACATTTGGATCCACACCAAACGCGAAGTGTGACACGATGTCCATTAAGGTACTGTCAGTCGTAATATAATATTAACTTATTTTACCCTAAAGTTCTTTACTTGTTTGCTGTAGTGATCGCACGAGTCACGAAAATCCTACCTACTTGTATGTAAACGTAGGTGTAGAGTCGTATGGAAAAGTAACAAAATCCATTCCCAGTTTGAGAATCTCACATTGTTTTTGCAAGTCAACAAAACAAGCTGTTTGGCATTCGATTCCATGCCTCATTCGGAACGGAAAAGGAACAATTTGGGTATTTTATGAGGCCGCTACATCTGTGGATATGTCGACGTGTGATGAAGACCCTAGATTTCGTTTTACAACTATAAAACCGGTTTATATCCCTTGTGAGGGATTTCAAAGAAAATGATCTGTTGTGTTATAAAAAAAAGTCTGCCGTTAATGCCCTGCGTGAATAAATTGAATCTTCGCTACAAAAATATTTTGTTACATTTGATGACCAGCACAGTTTTCATACATACTACTTTTAATTAAAAGACACATCAAAGTGTGCCTATCATGTACTAATACAGACGTCAGCAGTGTTTTTTCTACATAAAAGCGATTAACGTGTATGGCTCAATGCGTTCAAAGGCGTGCGTCGCGCGTCGTACGTTGTCTTTTTGCAATAAAGCTTTCATATCCACTACTCTGTTGTCGCTGTATCTTCGAGCAGTGATAAAGAAAAATGCATGATACAAGTTCTACGCCCAAAGGCACACCGGATGGAAAAATAGACAATTTGCCTTGACTATGTTAAGTAGCTGCCTACTTGTAAATATTTTAACAGGTAAGCATGGACAGGTAGTCTCTAATCAGGTAAATATTGAAGCTTTGTTTAAGCCCTAAACACTTCAGCCGGCTTTAGTAGCAGAGACTTCTTTCGTTTATGTAGGAAATGTTCCTACTTAACTAAGTAACTACCGAGGTAATTTTATTTTCGTTATCTTCAAAGCTTTATACGAGTATTTTTCTTGAAAAAAAAACCTTTTTACAGTAACAAACAGTGTGAAGAGTGAAGATTAAAGATGGTATCGCGGCGAGTATCCCAACATCGCACGCACGCGACCGACGACTAACGTTGCCTCTCAACTTTTTGTGTGGACGGAAACAAAGGATGAGATACTGCCTAGCTACCTGTCTACTGTGCCCCATAAATCTTATTAGGTCTTTCAGCCGGTTAGAATTATATGGATATCTATTATCTCCCTTTGTTGTAGGCTTGTACGGCCAGTACTCTGCATTACTTGACGCTTCTTGTAAAGAAGAAGAGTAGAAGAGGGGTCGGGTTATACAGGTCACTGACTGTAACTAGTTGTATACATGCACTTCGGTACTATATTTGTCAGGTACCTAGACAAGAAAGGCAGGTCCTCCTATAACTAATGAAACATTGGAACAACCATAATTTTATTTTAATTACACGTTGAGGTTTTAATGTCACACAACACAACTCACACATACCTTCATCGTTTTACAATGTACTATTTGTCCTTTAAAGTATTAGTCATATTGATTTTATTAAAATATAAGTACCAAGTAGAGAATACGCCTGCCCTTAGTAAAACAACTTAAATGAAATCGTGGGTCATTGTTACGTCTAAAATCTATGAGAGGTTTGGCACAGATGTAGCTCTAGGTATTACGGTACTTCACAAATATTCGATGATAGCAGGATTAGGACCCATCTGGATCGCGAAGGAAAACTTGAGGTAGATTATTTACTTTCCACCCTGAAAATTGAAGCTGAAACAAACGACTGCTTTGAACATTTTTAATGTGTTAAAAAAAATACTTTTATTTTAGTTATTCGGCAAAGCTCCTCGCCTCATTCTTACCACTTATAACAATGTTGACATACATTTCCGCTTAACAATTTTTTTTTAAATAAATATCACGCTGTCGTTTCTCAACTCATAGTTCACTCCCTCGATATCAGTCCATATCGACATTCGTTGCGTCAAACGTGCGTTGCTGTTAAGGCTCCCCAAAAACAGGCGCGATACAAATGCACCGCTCGTCGCGCGACACTCGGTGCCTTTGCGTCGTGCTGTCGCGTCGTGCCAGTGTTTTGAGCCTTTACTGCGTGGTTTTTAAGAAACTGTGTGAACAAGGTTATTTTGGCGCGTAGCCTAAATCGGAACGTCGCCATCTTGTTTTTTTAATACATTTCAAGTGACATTTCACAAAACATTTGCACAGTTTACAGTCCGTTCACAGTTATTTTACCTCAGAGTTTGCATTACTGTCAAAATCACAGTGATCTTTATTGTCGTTGAAATAAGGTGTTGGGTTTCTGCTGACAGAGGTAAATGCTCCCTGGTCAACGTCATCCCAGCGCCAAAAGATCCTTGTAGCAGCAATGCAACCTTTAGATGAGCTTTAGATGACCCGAGCTCAACATTGGCAGTTATCTTGCCAATGTTGAGCTCGGGTCATCTAAAGCTCGGATGTTGAGATAATTAAGGCAATTGCCTGACTTGAAACCGTCTTGCCGCTGCATGTTCATTGGCGCAATGAACATGTAGCAGCAAGCTAGTAACATAATCAATTATGTATGTTCGTATCTTTCTAACAACAGGTATCGGTATGGGTCTTTCCTATTTACTTCGCGATCTGTATAATTGTGTGTACCAGTACGTTTTTGAGTGCACTAATGTATAAATTGACGTGTCATACACGATGACTCGCCCTCCCCGACCCTTGCTCGAGCCAGCCCGCGACGCTGTCTGTAGTTTTAAATTCGTCCCAAAATCTCACAAATCCTGATCCAGCTTGTCCCTTGCTGCCCTCTTCCAGCGACGCCCTAAGCCGAGGTCCGTACCCCACAGGGGGTGCCCTTAGCGTGTAGTCGCTTAGTTTTTACGTTTTTAAGCCCTGGCTGGAGGCCTTAATTTATTAGGGCATCCACAGGCAAACCCGGTTACGCAGACGACAACCTCCTAGGTTGACCTGCGAGATGCCAACTGCAAAAAAAAAAAGATGATGCGTCCATTTATAATACGTCATTGTGTAAAAGTACTCTGTGGTGTATCTGTTATGCTGTTATGCGTTTAACAAGGTTAAGCGATTAGTTGTAAGCCAACGGGCTACACGTGTGTCGGAAAAGATAAAAAAAAACATCTTTATATTATTATTAACTTATCAAAAAAAATGTTTTACTTTTAATGATCTATTGATACAACACCTAATCTAATTTTCGTCAAGAAAGTCCACTCGAGCCGTAGTACACGTCGGTCTGCCGGTCTTCTTAAGTTCTGCCCAGTTTCTCGGAAACGTTGGACGACCCGCTGCACTGTAAAAAGTGAGGCCTATTGTTCTTGCTGTACAATCGCGAATTGAAATTATTTCGAAGATGAGGTTTTTAAAGTTTAAATTACATTGTAGAACATTTAACGTTTTATTTCATACGATATCAAAATTCTCTTTACTATAAAGTTAGTTTCATGTATTTACCATAAATAATTTGCTAGTTACATGGATTTTCATCATCATCAACATTTTTGTCATCGACCCGTAATAATTGACCGCGACTGTATATGGTTAAAAGTTTTAATTTTGTGATAGGACAAAGTGAGCATTTTAAAATGGATGCTATAGGGTCAGTATTGCCAGGTCATATAAAAAATACATAAAATAATCTTTATTTCGGATAAGCAACATCCATATGGGTGAGTACACAAACAAAAAGATAACTTATCCCTATGTTAGTAAACTTTTAATCTATTTAGAGACTAGGCTGTTGCTCGAGATACATCTTCGAACAACATCACCTAACAAAGGAGAATCGTACCTCCCCGCTATTGTCTTCAGGATGGAGTTGGAGCTCTCCCGCACTCTGCAGAGCAAAGAAGCAGATTTATGTCTGACGACGGCGTGGAAGCCATCGACGTGTGCTTGTGCAAACAAACCTGATGCACTGCAGAACCCAATATTATTCTGGACCCTTAGGGCGCTGATAGCCCGCTGAGTATAGTTGGTCCACAGGCTGCATGTGTAAAACACTTGGCAATAAGATTTGAAAAGCGTTATTTTTAACTGCCTTGCTAAAGCTTGCAATCCTGCGAGCCAACATATTACATCGGACTGCCAGCGCCCTACGTTCGGGCACGCCACAATAGCGGCGGTAAGTCCCCTCTTTGAAGAGTGGTTGGAGAGGCGCCACGGCGTTCTCACCTTCCGCCTGACACAGGTCCTCACCGGACACGGTTGTTTCGGGTGGTTCCTGTTTCGCAAAAGGCGGGAGGAAACGCCCGGGTGTCACCATTGTGTGGATCGTCCGGAGGACACGGTGGAGCATACGGTGGAGGTCTGTCCAGCTTGGGCGGAGTACCGTACCATGGCCCGAGAGCGAGAGGGAATGGAAAGCCGTCACCTCCTTCTGCGAAGCAGTAATGCTCGCGAAGGAGGAGGCGGAGCGCGTGAGGGAGAGAGCCTTGCGCCCTCACGCCCCCACTAGCCGCCGCAGGAGACGCCCTGGGCGTCGGGAGTCGCCTGCAAATTCCCGACCACCGTAGGCGCGGGCTTGCGGACGGCGAGCAAAGGGTAGCTCGCCGTCCGGTAAGCACCAGGCCTGGGTCGACGGCGCGTCGTGTTCCACGCGCGCCTCAAAGAGATGTCAGCACAAAGTGACGGAGTCCGATAGGGCCGACGCCTCAGGTTCGCGGGTAATTCTAAAGAGAAAACCGTGGTAAAAGTCTGACACAAAGAGCGAGAGAAGTCATTTTATGATTTCCCACACAAAAAAAATATGTTTATATTTAAAAAAAAAGCTCCCTACGTTCCCTCTTAATATCCACTTGTTCATCAAGGTCGACGGTTACATAATTTCCCAAGTACTTGAACTGGTACACTCACAATATGTCATTCCCATTTAGTTTAATCGGGGGCACATACTCAGGACATTTAGCACCGTCAGCCTTAAAGACCAAGAACTCACTTTGCTTGACGTTATAAACGTCTCACAATGTTCGTCTGGTTGTAATACCAATACTGGAAGGTACGCAATATGAAAAGATATGCCAGCTCCGCTGGCACTTTTCTCTCCTCCAGCTTTTTCCACATAACCTCGTAAGATACAAGGTCATAGGCACGGGAGTGATCTAAAAAGCAAGCATGCACTGGTGTTCGACGTTTTGGTAGTATTGCACCGTATGTTTGAGGCTCGCTCTTTCAGTGCCAAGATCATTACGAAACCCAAACTGTGCGTCGTGTAATTTTAACAAGCTATCCAATCGTGCGTCCAGCTGACTGTCGAATACTTTTACGATAATAGTAGCCCGGGAGATGGGTCGATAATTACACTTATCAGCAATGTCACCCGTTTTATTCTTAACAATAGGCACGACCATAGTTCGCATGAGATCGCAGGTAAGGTACGAGTGACACATAAATATGAAGTACCTACCACGAACTTATTTTGTTGCGCTCTGCCATCGCGAGTTGCCTGTTGATACCAACCTACCTACAACTATACAACATTAGTAGGATTCAGTAGCCTGATTAGATATTTAAAAAAAAATAGATATAAATATAAGTAATTAAGTAGCAAAGCAGCAAAACAATGCAACTTTGTAGGATTACGTTTTCCCGTTATCTATTAGATATTTATTTATGATGCATTTTAGTAACAGTGTGCTTTCCGAGAGGATTAAACGTTTTCCCGCAAAGAGATTTCTCTCTAAACTAAAATGTCATCCGTGAGGACTACAATCCGCAGAAGTATCAAAGCACTTTGTTGTTTCTCCCGGGGCTTAGTCCTTTGTTTTCTAAAACCTCCTCGAGCTCCTTTAATACTTTGTAATGGCGGGACAAATTCTGTGTGTCTTGCTCGCTGTCTACGATGACTGAGTTGAGATGAGCTCTTGTGCCCAAGTGGTTACGTACGGTACTCAGGACATGCATTTTACAGAAATATGTGGACGTTTAAGTAAAAAATCTTTATGGTTTTGCGTACCTAAAAATATTCTAATCTTCGAGTGTTTATAGTTACACTGCTATCAAAATTTGAAAACGGTCAAAAGGTGGTTTCTTAAAGCAGTATATCTCTTAAACCGTAAAATATTTTGACGAAAGAAAAATATGTGATATTTTCAAGCCTTTTTTAATACATTGTTGGAACTCAAAACATAATTAAACATACATTAATGCTTCAAAAAAATCTTCAAACACATCTCTTATTTGTCTATGAAGCAGTTTATCCGTTCATTAACAATTGTAATTATAATTTAAAATGTACCATAAAATTACAAAACTGCATTCAGTGATGGATTATTTATTATAAATATCTAATTTTATTCGATTTTCGACAGTGACCGCGCTTCAGCCCTTGTCAGGCTCTTAAAGTGATTGTGAGCCCTTTACATAGTGAGCTTATTGCTAATCCATCAGGGGGCTAACGTCTAACATAACACACAACATTAAAAGTAGGATTAAATAATAAATTATTAGTAATTAAAGAAATGTTAAACTATAACTACGGGAAGACATCATGTTATTATTTTTCTGTTTTTTATTAATTTGCCTACTTTAAGTATTTTGCTGAGATCACCTCTGTTTTGTTCCTCGAACTTTTTTTTCTCTTTGTTTATGAATACACTTATTCTTTATACCATAAAAACAATAACCACTCACCAACATATTACTTATGTACTTACTCAGCTTGTTCTTTCGTTACTACAAAATTATTCTGCGTATATAATAATTACGATAACTGGTTACTTGCATGCACAACACACATCCACTTACTTATACCTACTCAAAAACTTACCAATAACATTCATTCCACATTTGAATACACTATTAAAAAACGGTTTCACAATCTGTACAGAACTGAGAAAAACCATACTTTTATGTCATCAATAACACAACTTGATGGCACGTCTTTTCTATCGATAAATGTATTTAATGGGCTACTCATTGGAAACCCTCTATGAGATATATTTAGCATTGAAATTGCGCGCATTAGGGAGTGTGACTGTTCGGAGTTTAGCTAACTCCACACAACAACACATAACTATAAAAAGAAATGATTTTACTGTGGTCGATCAAAATATAAGGAGTATTTCTTGTAGCTTTGACGATTTCATACTTACTCTTTCGAATTTTAAGTTCGAAACCGATGCTCGTATTATACTAACTGAATGTTGATCAACTCCTGAAAAAACTATCCCTCATCTCAAAAATTACTCGTCCTATAATACGACCCATTAGTTGAACCAAAACGATGGGGTAGTTGTCTATATAAAAATTATCTAAAATCGAAAGTAAAGGAAATAAAATTATCTCAGGCGTCTTGTTTGCAGCTGGACATATTGAATAATATTGTATTATGCATTTATAGATCCCCTTCAAACGTGAACACTGGGGCTTACTCCTGGCACACTCTACGGAATGAAAACTGATTAGACCATTTTATGCTGAAAATAAACAAACAAAAAATTTCAGCATCCATCGCTGTCTTACAAACTAGTATTACTGATCATTACACCACACTTCTATCCCTGTCAAAATTAAAAATACCCCATCAGCTAACAAAACTAGACTGTGGTTTTCCACTGTGGATTTTGAGAAAGCACTTAAGTATGTACAAGAAAGTAATATAGCAGATTTACTTTTTTGTAATGATCCTGAAAGTCTAACTAATCTACTATTAGTATAGTAAAAATACTATTATTGGAGTCGATTAATAAATATACTATTCTTACTAAAATCCCTAACAGTAAGCGCATTATAAAACCATGGATAACCCCAAAAATTTTACGTTGTATTAAAAATCGTAATAAGCTACAAAAAGATAATAAAAGAGATCCAGACAACGACATATTAAAAATAACATATATTAGATACAGAAATCACTGTAATAATACTATTAAAAAATTAAAACGAAAATATGAAAGAGAATTAATTACAAAATCAGTTGCTAACAATAATTGCTTTGGAAGAACATAAAAACTATAACTTACTCAAATAAACGTACCAATTGCAATACAGACTTATTCAATATAAAATCGTCTCCTTTAGAATCAGTTAACTATATTAACGAATATTTCGCGAACATTGGTAAGAGCCTTGCTCAAAACATCCAGCCCACTTTAAACTATGATCAAAATCATCTACACTGTTTTCAGAGAACTCAACCCAACTCTTTCATAATGTTAGACACTGATGATGAAGTGAATCATATCCTAAAGTGAGTCTCAAATCAGACAGTGCGTCTGGTTGGGATAATATTTCTACTGCATTTCTAAAATACATAAGAAAGGAGGTTGTTCCCATAATTACACATCTTGCTAATCTTTGTTTTGGTGAAGGCATCTTCCCGACTTCCTTAAAGCTGGCTATTATTACGCCAGTGTACAAGGCTGGAGACAGAGACGATGTGTCCAACTTCAGGCCCATATCTGTATTACCCTCTATATCGAAAATAATAGAAAAACTTATCTTATATATGGCTTTTAACATACCTAAAATATTTCAACGTACTATCTGTGTCACAATTTGGTTTTCGTCACGGTATTTCCACTGAAGATGCAGTTACTGCACTAAGTACTCATATAACAGAACAGCTTGACAATGGTAAAAAATATATAACTGCATTCTAAGATCTAAAAAAAGCCTTTTACACCGTCTCTGTCCCAATCCTTCTCAGAAAGCTGGAATGTATCGGAGTTCGCGGAGTGCCTCTTAGCCTCTTCAGGGATTTTCTCGGAAACAGGAAGCAGAGGGTTAGAGTGGGACAGTACACTAGTGAAGACGTAAACATGTCATACAGCGTACCTCAAGGAGGCGTATTGGGACCTACATTGTTCCTTATTTACGTCAATGAACTTTTTGTAACATACATGTTGCAAATGCACGTGTCTTCTCTTACGCAGATGATATGTCTGTAGTGTTCACCGGTAATACTTGGCAGAATGTTAAATTTATTACTGAGACAGGCTTGGCTAAAATCGCCAAGTGGTTAAAAATTAATTTGCTTACATTAAACATAACAAAAACAAATTACATTTGCTTCAGTGTCTGCCAACGTACACAACTTGAGGAAGATTTTAATGTTATAATTCATACTTGCAATAATAGTAATCGCAGTTGTTGCTGCTCAACAATCAACGAAGTACCACATATATAAAGTACCTAGGTGTTATTGTGGACCAGATACTGTCTGGTATCTTAGATACGTCGTTCCCAAGACTGTCGGTAAACATTCAGGCCATCAAAAAGACTTCCTTAGGATGATTTATGTTGCGCTAGTCCAGTCAGTACTTTCCTACTGTATACCTGTCTGGGGTGGTGCAGCCAAAACTAAACTTTTAGCGGTGGAAAGGGCACAACGCGCTCATAATGCATGTACTTTTAAAAAAGAGAGTTTTGACTGAAGACCTATTTCTACTTAGCAACTTGCTCTCAGTCAGGAAACTCTACATTAAACAAATTGTATTGAAAAAACTTAAGTCTCTTACCTATGATGCTGGCACACTGACAAAGAGAAGGAAAGATTTAATATTAAATATCCCTAGGACAAGGACTTTGCTTGCCAGTATGCAATTTAGTAAACGATCTGCTGAGCTAAATAATAAAATCAATAAATACATCTACATCTATCCCAAAAACTACTATGACAGTAAAAAAAATATTATGGAATGGAACAAACACTTACCTACAATGATACCGAAACACTTCTAAAACCTTGACACATACACACCCTCACACTCATGTACTATCAGTCACACATACTCTTTCACTTACATAAATGATAAATGATTTTATTTCTGTAAGTGGGTTTGTACAAACACTTTTACACACCAAACATTTTTTTTAACTACATAGATGAGGTCGGCGTTTCCTATCTGACTACTCTGAGAAGAAAGGCCGAAACAAACTCAGAGGTCACAGTCTCTTTTAAAGTCCAGACATAATCTTGGTCAGATCATGTTAAGACCATGAGGATTGATGTCTGAAATGGTCTTTTGAGGAAGGAACCACACAGAATGAGTGGACCTGTCCAGTCAGTGCACGCATTTGTCAGTAATCGTACAGCTCAACTCAAAACATAAGGAGCTCTCAACGGTTCGACGAACAATACCATAGAAAGGACATTGGGTAGGCCGCTTTAAGTACTCAAACTGCCAGATATAAAATAAAAATAAAATAACTGGGATAGACAAAATATATCAAAATATAACCCACTAAGTCCTCACACGAAATTAAAATAATAATCATATTATACAAAGTAAATATTCTTAACATTGTGTACATAATAATCATGAAATGTCAAAGTGTATATAAAATGAAACAAAAGCTAGGTACCAAACAAAAAACCATAATAAGTATGCAAAAATTGGAGCAGGTTAGTCCCAAGCCTTTTTGTCCTCAATATAGTCTTTGACTGAATAAAAAACTTTCTGGCACAACTTACGTTTAATAAATGTTTAGAATTTATTAAAGCTAGTTCTTGAACGTGATTTTTTAAACAGTTTTGAACAATTTCTAACATATAAATTAAATTCAGCAGTGTTAACATAAGTCCTTTCATTGTACAGCAAATAAAGCCGTGAACAACTTTACTAAATACCAATGGTAGCCCAATCACTGAAAGATGCGTGAGTCTTGGGAATAAAGATAGAAATAAATTGTTTACATTAAATATTAAAGAACTCATCATATTAATGATTAGGATCAACATGAACAGGAGAATACAAAACTGGTAGTTTATTAATTAGTTTAAATTTAAAAGCCTCTAAGCGGCTTGTAGTTTTGGGGTTAACAGTGATATCATTTTTAGTTATTTTATTGTTTTGGTTTTGAATAGTAATCCTTTGTCCGCAATGATCAGAATCTAGTAAATATACTCACACTCATATTTACACCCACTCATACACACGTTTGATTTAATTTATGTTAATGTTAACATAAGTTAGTTTTAGCTTAAAAATTAATATGTATTGCTTTTTGTATAACACGTCTTGCTTGGGAAGAGCGGACTCTCCTAATACAGGCACTATCTGCCTAAAAGGAGGATCCAATCAAAACATTTTGATTATACCTAAACTTGCTTTACCAATAAACAATTTATTATTATATTATTATAAATAAAGAAACACTTTTGCAGTGTTGAATTAAATATTAAATCAAGCAACAGATCCTAATATTCGTTTGGAAATGTAATACTCGTCTAGAAAGGTTGGTTATCGTACAGAGTGGCAATTAGGTTATCGCAATAGTACAGCGTTTATTACAGGTTGATAGCAATCTGTTAAAAAAAAACCTTGATAATAAGGCACTAGACACGCGCGATGCGATGGTTTTAACAATTCAACACAAACTTGATGGTATTGATACCAAATAATCACAAATTAAGTTTAAACAGTAGACGAAAAAAAGGGTTCCACGGCTAGAATTGTTATTATTTATCTTAATTGTGTTTGTTTAAAATACGTAATGTAGAATACGTGGTTTCTATTAATGAGATAACCTAATTGCCACACTGTGTACAGGTTGAATCAGAAAGTTGTGGTCAAATTTAAGGCTAAGTTGTTCAGTTGGGTACAGACCACCAAACCGAACAACTTTCTCTTTCTGATACACCCTGTTTACATAATAATCGATTTATTTTTACGACCATGCTCGGAAATCGGCACCACGGCAGTTGAAGTAGCAAATCAACTTCGGGACTTTCGGAGACCCGTAGAGACGACGTAAGCGAGCGCCTGTAAGGCGACGGCTCCTTGAAGCTGTTTTGACCTCACTTATATGAAAAATCGGGTAGCAAGATTAAGTTACGCCCGCGAACATGCACAATGGGGAGACAAAGAATGGGCAAGAGTTATGTTGTAGGCGGCGAAGAGTGTACCGACGGCCAGCGGAACGTTTTATTCCAGCTTGTTTTGAGGAAAAAATGCCGTTCGACCGTGGATGTATTATGATTTGGGCATGAATCTCTTCAGAGTCGCACGGAGTAGTGCTGATAGAAAATGGTACACTAACTAGTAGCGTACCATTTTCTATCAGCATCCAAAACATGTGGAAGAAATTGTTAATGACAATGTCGGCCCATATTTAATTAATATGGGTAAAACATAATATTCATGCATGACAACTCCAGGCCACATACAACTCAAATTGTAAATGATTACTTTTAGGACGTTTGCATCAATCGCATGGACTGGCCCGCGAGTAGCCCGGACCTGAATCCAATTGAACACGCTTGGGACGAGCTTAGGAGGTGTGTAAGAAATCGAAACCCCGCCCCAGCTACACTTCGAGACCTGAAACATGCGTTAGTGAAAGAATGGATTGGTCCATTCTTTCACTTCTATCCTGCAACATCGGTAAACAGCATGCCCAATCGCCTAGCCCTTCGTACAGATGGTACGAAGTGACCGTGGAGGCAATACGAAGTATACATTTTGTTTTAAAGTCCGTTTTTGTTGCAATTGTTTTTTTTTTTAATGTAATTTTGACAGTAAAAATAATAATGTTTCCAACATTTGGTGTTGTTTTATTAACTGATAATTTGTGTACAACATACAGTTTCAGTCATATAGTTTTTCTTACTGACCCGTATTCTTAGTCCGCGAGTGTAAAGTACGTAAGTTAGTTATTAGGTAAGTTAGGTTACCTTGAGAAAGCATTTCACCTTATTCCAAAAAACTCTAGTATCGGACAGTCAGCAACAAAAGTCGATTCAAACTTACTTTTACATAATTATCATCTAAATTGATTTCATGGTTTTCAGCATTTCGCGTAGGTAGGTAATAGCGAGTAATATAGTCGACTTTTATTGCTAACTGTATGTTTTTTATTTGTAATTTGTATTTGTATTTCAAAATTCTGCCAATGACTCAAACCACACGAGGGTCAATACCTATACACTAGCGATATCCTTTGCTAGACTATGATAGACATAACGAAATCCTTTGCTGCTCACAATTTTATGATACTATCTAGCACAACATTGTTTTTGTTTCAACTAAAATAATTTTATGTTTGTAGCAAAACCCAGTACCAGTTTGGACACAAGAAAGCCCGAAACGAAATCGCCGTTGCTACAAACTAGTTGAAACCACCTGAAACAGACGCACACGGAACCCGTGGGGCAAGAATTGTACCGATAAATTAAGAATCACTTGGGGAGACAGATTCGGAGGATTCTGCCGCGGTGGGGGACATGAAGCGTTTTGGAAACAAAGACAAAAGCACACACAGGTGTAACGAGCGAGATTTCAAATTTTCCTTTGAAATTGAACAAAACAAAAGAAAGCTCACCTTTCCCTCCCTAAGTTTTGAGATCGGCCCTCGTGTTGTTGTCTGGGCACGCTCGCTGCAATCGAGCCGTGTTCCAAAGATGCCAAAGCGGCAAAGCCCCACTAAATCGCCGCGACCGACACCTGAATGAGTGCCGAAACTATTGAGAAAAAAGTTCTCACTAGTTCGACGATCGAACTAAGGAGTCGAACTAGTGGGAACAAACGGAAACTATAGGTCAATCGCTGTACATGTCCAACTTCTGAAAAGATACTCAATTGCTTGTGGCGTTTTGTTAATAAGACCTCACTAACATTGTATTTTTGTGTCCACTGAGTTTCTGCCTACCCCTTGGGTTTAGTCGGAGCTCGCCAGATGCTCGCCAGTGTGCGTTCTGCGCTAGTGTGCGTACGGGCTTGCCGCCACACCTGTCTGGCCGTTACCTCGCCCCGCACCGCCGCCGCCCCGCGGTCATCGTCTGCAGGGCAGTCGAGAGCGACCATCAAGCATCAACTCATCAAGTCAAGCAAGCCAGTAACCAAGAAGCCTCCACAACGCGTTCACGCTACTTTGATCCGCACCGCGCTAATATATTTCATCCGCGTAATTTATTAATTTCGATTGTTTTATATCGTTAACTTCATAGAATCACATCGTGACCCTTCTGGTAGTAAATTTTTTCTCTGTAACTAGTAACTTCGTTTTTAACTGTTCGTTGTAACGCATTTTTTTCATTTGATAATTATACGTTTTTTTATCCTGTTCGCGCCTCTTTCATTGAACTAGCTCCTACTTAAGCTTCCAAATGCTTATCGCCGAAGTAATCTACAAAGTAAAGTCACGATAAAAGATAAACAAAACCTAAAACCTTCTTTAATTTTAAATTTCTTGAATATAGCCAGGATAGGTATAGTCTCGAGATAATCGCGACCCGCATGGTTAAAAAAAAGGATGTCTCACAATACGCAGCGTTTATTCAAAAGAGCGCGTCTTTGAAGTGGTGGCAGAGTGACGTGTACCTAAAACGCACTTGTAACACTGATACCATCTTTAATCTTCGCACCTTTTGGTGCGGTGCGGGGCTAGCCGAGCAGTTTATAAATAGGGGGCAGACTCCGCTTTGTGAGCTGAAATGAGACTAGCGAGAGATAAAAATCTTGAAAGTGCTCCAAGACTTCGGTGAGCCGCGCGATGTGACCTCAAGGGCACTGTGATCTATTGCGCTTTTCATTACGTCACACTTATATTTGTGAACATCTTGGCAGCTTTCTTTGTTCACTTTGTTTATTCAAATCATTTTCTGTAGGTTAAATAAATGGTACGTCAACCAATTAGCGATAGGTAATTGCAATTATGTACGTCTTTGTATCTCTTTTCAAAAAAAGAAAAGGGATGCAGGGGTGAATCGGGACGTTACTTCAAAAGGGATTCTAGCATTGAAATAACATAGTTTGTTGCCAAAAAGGACTCATAACGTGTTGACGGTATTATAATTAAATATTAAAGCCCGTCACAGACGTGGCTATAATACTTATATATTAAAAAAATCTAGATATATTTATAGAATAGCAAGCTACGACACACGGGAGCTATACTATAATATATATTTTGCCTTCACTCGGTCTGTGGTCGTCCTTGCAAGTGGACGGTTTTAAAGCTTATTTTCTGTACAGAATGTTCAAATTTTGAAATAACACTATAATCAATCTAGGTACTACCTCTCTATATAATTGAAAGTTCCTCAGAGGATGATTCCGATGCTGAATTTGATATGCATGTTGCTTTGTCAGGAACGAAAAATGGAACCATCTAGAGTCGCATTTTAAACAAAAGAAAACTCGTTACCAATTTAATTTGTAATGTTCCATCCTATACTAATATTATAAAGAGGAAAGATTTTATTGTTTTTTTTGTATTGAATAGGCTCCGAAACTACTGGACCGATTTGAAAAATTGTTTTACCATTAGAAGCCGAAATTATGTGTGATGAACATAAGCAACTTTATTTTTTCGAAATCCACTCGGACAAAGTCGCGGGCGAAGTGCTAGTAATAAATATAGTGCACGCTCCTTCCATGAATAAATAACAGGTAGTTCGTGTCGGACGAATGCGGGCTCGCACCGAGCACGGACTTCGTTGCCTCCCGCGTTCGGTGAACAAAAAGAACATCCCTTAGCCTCAAAATATATATAATAATATACCAAAACAAATATCAATAGGCCAAAATATACATATACATATGTATATCGGCCTCGGCCTTGGTTCCCGTTGAGTAACACCATGTTGTGTTACACTGTTACTTATTGGAAAAAATATCCCGACAAGTTATTAACACTGTAACTAAACAGAACACCGTGTTCCCGTTAAGTAATACATTTTTGGGTAAAATTATTGTTGAAATACACCTTGCCTTAAGGCAAAGATTATCCCGACGCGTATCTCTAAACACCCATTCGTGATGTATATAAATATTAGAAAACACTGACGGAACCACCACAATCCAGCCCCATAGACAATATTGATAATCTGTTATCTGCACTAGACCGGCCGGAAATCGAACCCGTGCCTCACAAAGCATATACACGTATATTGTTTTTAATTGCACCGCAACTGCGATGCTGCAGGATAGGTACAATAGGTAGGTGCAGGTATGTTTTATATATTGTAGGACCACCACCGCAAAGAAACAACATGGTGTAACTCAACGGGAATATTTTATCCCAATTAGTAACAGTGTAACGAAACATGGGGTTACTCAACGGGAAGAAACCGATATTTATGTCGACATATTTTGGTGACGTCATAGAAATATATGTAATAGCTGCGTGTGCGGTTACTCGAAACTGTGTATAGAAAATATGTTATGTTATACTATAGTATGCCATGCTATGATTCATATTCATATACAGAGTGGAATATTGTAATGCCACATGAAGGGAAAGTACTCTTAATACTGTAGAAAGGAAATTTTACTCAAAGAAAACATTCCTTTATTTTTTAATAGAAAGAAAACTGCATTTAAAGATTTTCGAAAATTCGGATTCACCCGGGAATCGATCCGACTAAAATCTGTAAAAATGTACTTGTACCCTTTAGTTTTTTATTCCATCGATCGTTAGGATCAAAAATAAGAATGAAATCTCTCTAACAAACTTGATAAATTAAATGATGATGAAAACCATGAAATCTTAAATTATTTTAATTATTACGAAAAAATGGTAAACTGACTAATTAGTTGCTCGAAATGGGCTCCATTTTCTTGAATACACCAATTTATTCTTATATGGAATTCATTTCTAGTAACCTTTAATAACGTGTTGTGGTGAATATTAGATATAAATCGTATTCTGAACTTCAACTCTCAACTCGTTTACATTCGCATAAGATTTAATGTTAATTTGATTTTTCACATATTCTCACTTAAATAATCTAAAGGGGTGAGATCGGGTGATCTCGCAGGCCAACTGGTTGTGCCGTTTGTTTGGTGGTTCCAGGTACTAAAATTAATGTAGGCAGTAGTGATTCTGCTGTTATGGGCTGGAGCACCATCTTGCTGTAGAATTATTTGGTTTCGCTCGTCCTCGGGGAAACCATTTAACTCATTTCTTAAGAGATCCGGTATTTCAAGATACTTGACAGTGTTTAAGTGACCTTGGTACACGTGGACCACTACAATATTTATCATAATTCCGCACCAAACGTTGAAAGAAAATGTTACTTGACTGTTAGTTTCATGAACACGAACAGGATTCACTCGAGACCAATAGTGGTTAATGCGGCGATTGTACCTACATGCCGTTTTTGCTGAAGTTGGTTTCGTCAGACCAAAAAATAGGGTTATGGTAAATTTCTCTCAGCATGTTTTGACAAAATTGTAATCGTCTCTCACAATCCCCAGGATGCAATTTTTTCACCAACCGACCTTCACGATAACATTTATATTTATAGGTACTTTTTCAGTACTTTAAGTACGCGAGTGTGCGTTGTTCCTAATTCTTCGGCAGCATCTCTGCTTGAAGCCTTCGGAAATGATTGAAAGTATGTTTAAACATTTAGATCAAAACCGAAATAGTTCTGCTGAAGAGTTTGCCGTCACTCTTTGAAACCCGTTTTTTCTACCATTATTTTCAATACGAACCTAGTTGGTGCCTGTCAGTCTCGATATCTCTCTCCATACCACCGCAGAGCTAGATTCACGTTTTTGTTATATAAAAATAATCGTATTAATCAAAATCAAATTCTTCTTGATAAGCCATTTTTACCGTGAGACAAATATGAAATGATTTGTAAAAACAATCAAATGTAAATAACAAATATGGCAATCTAATTTTCAAATGTAACATTCCATATTTAAACTACCTCATACTCGCAGTTATGTCGTATCTAAGGAGTCTGCATTACAAACACGTGCAAATTGCAATCATTATAAGTAAGTGCCGATTTCACCAATGAAACTGAACGCGATCATCACTTTAAACTTAGTTCAAGACCTGTCATTGTCAATATTCCATAACAAATTTGACACTGACAGCTCTTGAACGCGTTCAGTTTCATTGGTGAAATCGGCACTAAATACCTAGTAATTCGTCATTTTAATGAATAAATGACGTCAATGATAATAATTAATTACACAACAAGTAAACAGATGGATGTTTGAGTTAAAGAGCTTTAACTTGACTCAATAAATTTATAAGTCCAGATTTCATGGTTTTCCTTTCATTTCATTTATCAAGTTTGTTAGAGATTTCATCCTAATCATCATGCTTTCTATTCAAAAATAAATTAATGTTTACTTCGAGTAAAATTTTCTTTCCCTTCAAGTGGCATTACAAAATTCCAGCCTGTATATTAAAGCTACACCTGTGACGGGCTTAAGTGCCCTTGTTGGCAACAGCCTATATTATTTCAATGTTAAAATGCCTTTTAGTTTCGTCCCGATTCCCCCTGAATGCCTATTCAGCCCGTCTGACGGTACTTACCTAGTAGATACATAGGCATTTCATAAGCGTAAAAGCGAATGTGAGCAAGCGTTCCATACGATTATGAAAATGAACCTCATTTTGTAGGTACACACGGCTACACATCAAGCCATACATTTCCAGTATAAACTGACCTCTCATTGTACGGAAATCGTGTACAATGCGAACAGCTTATACTGGAAATGTATAGCTTGATATGTAGCCTTGTGTACTTACATGTATCAGACAATGTGCGTGTAGAAAAAAAGGTTCGTGTAGGTTTATAGTTGCTACAAATTACTGATTTTTTTAATGTCAATAATTTGTTATAATTTCTGCTGTGTTCTTTAGTTTTCAGGAAGATTTTATGTATTATGATGATGATGAAATAGTTGAACGAATAAATCTTATGTATCATGTGTAGATACATATTGTGAGTTGTAGTGAGTGAGTTTTGCAGGATCGTGTCGTGCCAAAGAATTCTAGCACTACTTGTAATAAAAACAACGTTGTTCAATTAATAGTATATTTATTTGTAAATAACTAAATCAAAACTAAAATTTAGCAATAAATTGACTCAGTTAGTACTTGCCAGAAGAATACCTATAATTCAAATCTTTGAAATTCCCCAGCCGTCCTGAGCCTTTATTAAATCAAAAATACGTGAACATCTGAATATGTTAATTTTTACAATAAAACAATGCACCTACACATGCGAATAGTGTTAGAAAGCTAAACCGCATTAGGAGTGGAAATTGAATGTCACATAATACTAGGATTTTGAATAAAGCTTATGTAGTTCTACACGTGGCTGTCACAATAGTGAGATATTTAGGATTTTATTTAACTCTACATACATATTAGGAAACGAAATACATACATTCGAAGACTGACTACAGACAAGATAATGTATGCGTCGGTTTATACAAAGCGTTGGATGTTGGTGTTATTTCTTACATTGTGCCGTTCACAACGGCGGTAACTATAAGCCAACTAAACCTATGCGCAGGGGCCGGAAGGTTGCAAACCAAAACGACCTGATGACAATTACGATTTATTACATAACATTTTATGTACTAAGGTGCAATTTACTTTATATGTGGTGCCTAGTTACTAGACATTTACTCACTAACTAATAATATCTCATGTACAGTATCGTTCAGCGAAATTATTGTAATGGTAACAACCGCACCTGCAAGCGAACAAATTGATGGAAGTGATACGGCCAGTGTTATAGACAAATAGGACAAAATTGCAGACACTAGTAATTAATTTTCCTTAATTATTATGGAAAACAACCAGCATTTTGTGGTAAATAAATTACAGATGTGTTAATTACACATTTACAAGCTTTTTTTTTTATGTCAATCATTTTAAACATTAAATTTCATTTTTTCGGTTGTTTAATTCGGCTCAGAATTAAACAACTATAAAATCATCTCTTTAAAATTTAAATTGAAAAATCTGTTTTTGTTTAAAGCGCGTAATACAAAGATTCCGTCAGCATCAGTTAATCAAACTAACTAATTACTGCGGTAATAATGACTACGTACCGCCAATTATATTATTGACACTACGTGTCATACGCTGGCTTCAACAGATTCGTTATACATTTGTTATGTGAATTCGGTATAAGTATGATCAAGTGGCAAAACACTACAGAATCACAAACGTAGGCGTAGCGGATTATTGGCGACAACGCCATCAATTCCGGTGTTCAAAACTTTCTAACAAACTTCCATCAAGGATCCCTCATCATATAACTAGCTACGCCCGGGATAGTAATATTAATTTTTTGTACAATAAATATTATTAACTGATATATCTATCGCTCGTGAAGTGCGATCACTGCGCTACGTAATAAGATTACCAATTCTATGTACGTATCCCAGACTAGCAAAAGGAACGTTTAATGTTTAAATCCGTTAACGATAAAAATAAAGAATAATTAAAAAAATAAAATCAATGTATGTACATAAAAATAATACAACCAGCGTATTGCCGCTACTTTCAATTAATGTACCATTTTGTTTCTGAAGTAATTATTATTATCTAGTACGCAACATCTTACAGTGGAGACTACGTGAGACTATGTTATATTGCTTTCACAATAAAAATAAATTACGTAGGTTCTACAGATCACGTATGCTACATTAAATAAATAAATAATAATTTATCTAACTAATCTACCTAATCATGAAGAGAATTACAACAAAATACTGAGAGTAAGTAGAAAATAATATTTTTTAATATTTTACAAAAATAAATTTCGTTCGACAAAAATAATGATCATGTCAAAGATACAAGACATTACATTTCGAGATAGTTTTACGTAGATATTTAGATTCTTTTACATGTGTTTAATATGGCATAAATCTTGTTGTGTGTACGCTGATGGTGTTGATCCATAAATGGCTACTATTTGAATTGTTTCTATCATTAGACAATGTGATGGAGCATAAGCTAGCTATTCAGGATTGCCATCGCGTATTTTCGTATGTGGATATGGTCGTTTATAGTGCGATGAACTCTTCGAGAAGATTCCTGAGCTCCTTGTTGTGAGCTGCCTTGGAGCCAGTGGCGGGGGCGGCGGCAGTCGCACGGCCATGGTAGCTGGAATAAAACAAAGTATTGTATGATTTGAGGTCAGTAGCAAAAAAACATAAAATAACACAATAGCTTAATAATATTAGTAACTATTCTTATTTCGTACTCCTTGCAGCTTGAGTTCCGCGAGTTTATAAAATTAAAGCATGAAAGCTGAGCTTCATAGTGCCTTCTCATGTGTGGCTGATACGCCGCATAGACGCTGCGCAAACGCGACGCTAATGTTACTTAAATTCCAGATTTTAGATACAATCACGTCTACGGAAAGCTAGCGTAGCGATATGGCTTTTACGTAGCTTCTGCGCGGCGTCAACGCGAAGTCAATGCCTACGCAGGGCATGTGGTCAGTGCGGATAATAATAATACTATCCCAAGTTAAAAATGTATGTCTAATAAATTTTGTATTCCAGCAAATCAGAATCTTTACCTAGGTTTCTTTATACATAAGAACCCGGTGAAATTAGGGTAACGCAACCTAACACTCATTGAATACAATAGTTTATTAAACACATATGTTTACAAACACCCAATAAGCATTTACCGACATGTTAAAAAGCACAAGAGCATGAGATATTATTTTTAGATTTAAAAAAAAACCTGCAGTCTTTACAATTAATACTTTATTTTATTTATTTAAAGACATGTTGACCAAACCCAAGTCGAGTATTAAGGCGCTTTTAGCCATCGTTAATTCAGATTGCACTATCACAGTATAAAGCGAGTTATCATTTTACTGACTTGAGTTTAGTTTTTAGGTAATATAATAAATCCAACAAGTTGTTTGACTACTATTCTAATGTAAACAAGTATTGGTAGAATACGGTGTCATTTTATTTATCTATAAAAGGAACAACGCTTCTGCATTTGGTAAGATGTTACTGTTTATGTTTTTTTTTTTTTTGCAAAATACAACACCCATGGTTTTACTGAAGAGTAAAAATAGCAGTTTGAAAGCTTTTATTGCGAAAATATGTCAAACTGTCATATTTCCTTTTAAAGAATCAGCGCTTAGTCAAAAAATTTAAAATAGTCAAACACCCTATTGTAATTTTATTGATGTTATGAGATGATTCAGGCAGGACTTCATTATAGCAAGCGTTAAAGGATTCAATAGGTTCGTAAAGGGAAGAAAAGAGACGGGAAGGTACGGGAAGGAGAGGGACACCATATGCCGTTGTCTCACCTAATGGTGCGCGGCACTGTTTCATCGTCACCTGACACAGGCTTCTCTGCCTGCCCGAAAAGCTGGGAGAACCAGTTACCCTTTTGAGGCTTAACACTGCAACCAATAGCCAGTAAGATTATGGCGTTACCGCACCGTGTTAAGGAAACATCATCACCAGTATTGTTTGATTGCGCATAAATGATTAATTCAGGGTTCGGAAATGTTACTGAACGAACAGCCACACATGCAAATTTAAAAACCATTCAAGCCCAATTTGGTAGTCCAACCGAAACTCAAGCTGCATTTTGCAAATACATACAGAATAGTTACAAATTAGTTAAAAAAATACAATTCCTTGATTTTTCATATAAAGAATATAATTCATAAAATAATAAAATAGTTAAAAAAAAAAAAAAAGTGTATCATGATTTTTTATCCTGAGAACGAATAGGACAATATATCAGTCAATAAAATCTAAATTAAAAAATAATAATAAAAGCAGAAGATCGTGCAAATAACGTCACTCAAAACACATAAAAAAGTATGAGCATACTTTTTTTTAATGAGTTTTGAGTTCGTCATGCGTTATATAGACTCCAATGTCCATAGTAGTAATAGAGCATAATAGAGATCGAAATGTCAGACGTCAGGGTTTTTTCGCGTCCCGCGCCCGCGTCGAATTCGCCTCAGTGTGCAGTGTGGCCAGAGCTTGAAAGCGATAGTATTTCGTTTTACAGCGTTTATTAGTAAAGCTCTAATATTTTTAGGACCTAAATCTAGAAACCAACTATCATGTCCGTTTTCACTAACGTCAAGCTAAACAACACCTTTTTACGTAATACCTAACGTAAGCAGATCCCTAAGCAACCACTCTCGTTTTACTTTTCGTTTCTCTGTAAGAAATATTCATAGCTTCAACGTTTTTTTTTATGTTTCTGTTTTTTTTTTTTAAGGCAACTTTGGTGTGTGTTAAGATTGTTACATATCTGTAGATTTGCAGATGCGTTATGCTTAGTTTGCCTGCTGTTGCTGCAAATCGGTGTCAACTTTAGTCTCGCGTTGTGGTTGCTGATAATTATGTTTATTTTTTTTGCGCAAGTTACTGCTTTGGTTTACGTATAAAATATAGATGTCACTTAGTATTCGTGATAACGGGCAGACTCGTAAAAACAACATCAAAATTAATACATACGCAACGGTCTTCTGGTTCTGCAATAAGGTGCGGAACCTGGGCTCGACGTACTGCCAGTAGCCGGAGTTCTTGTGCTCCTCCTGACTCCACACAATGGTGGCATTCGGGTACTTATCGATCTCGGCCCTGATCTGATCGTACGGGAACGGTGAGATTTGCTCCACTCTTGCGAAAGAATAATGGAATAAATAATTATATAGTGCATTGCCAAACTTGTAGCTAAATTACAATCTAGTACTTATCTTGTTTTATAGTAAAATCTGGTAAATTATTGATTGGCAAGTTGACTATCCTATCGCCTTTAGGCCGTTCGTCAATTTGCAGTGTACGTAATGTAATATAAGGTATTATTAACTATTTATCTAATGTGTGACACTGTACATACGTAAATAGTGAACATTTTTATTTTAAATCATGCAATTCTTTTCATAGCATCTTAGACATAGTGTTACAAATAATCCTACAATAGGGATGATCACATTTTATTTATTTTTTGTAATATTGCACACAATGTCACAAAAAGAGTAAAAGCTAAAAAAATGCAAAGTTATAAACGTTTTTATATAAGTGTTAGACAAGGACAGCACTATCGTTGAAGTGACGTCACATCTACGTAACTTCATACTAGCACAGTACATTGTCCGTGGCAGGGGCGGGAATAATCCCGTCCAAAAACTTTGAAAGCGTGTATCTTTTTCATATTTACATCGATATAACAGATGTTTTCGATTATATTATTTTTAGTATATTACTATTTTTAAGAACATTTCTAATCATCATCCCTATTTCAATTGTGTGTTCAATTTTTCAGAGGCAATTACCTGACAATAGCAATCTCCTTCTCGAGTCCCTTCTCACGCCTGTGCTTGAGCAGGTCGTAGTACACACGGCCGGAACAGAACGAGATCTTGCGAACGCCCTGGGGATTTTGAGCGGCAGGGCCGTCTTCGGGAATCACTCTAATTGAAAAAACAAAAAGGTAAAATAAACACCGATAATATATCAAACAAGACCTTCCAAGTATTTCTGATCAACTAGTATATCAAGTCTCGTTTTCATGGTAAACCAAAATTGCGGAGTATTGTTGAATCAACGTGTATGAAAATAACTTTGTGTTTGGTCTACTTGGGCCAATCAGTCCGGAATGAGTCCAATGGTCTGCGCCTGTATTGCTGCGTACACATCGGCCCAACGAACTCTATCGAAGGATATTCGGCGTTTGCGGAACGTACGGTACGTTCGTTGGCCTTTGAAGGTACGTCCAAATACATTTAGTGGTCGACGAACGGTCGATTACTTCTATCTCAATGATATTACGAACAACGCCTAGAATCAGTTATATTTTTAATGTAATTTTTGACGTTCAAAAGTGCCATTTTATGGGCCTTTTGGAAATAAATGCTTTGACTTTGACTTTGAACGAACAATTGTTAGCGTTTACTAAATCCAGGACCAACGAAGGCCAGCGAAACCCATTCGTGGGCGTTCGTTGGGCCGGTGTGTACGCAGCATACGTACTGAGGAATACAGTCGTGATGGTTATGTTGTATTTCCGAAGGGTTAGGGGTAGAAGTGTACCTATATATAAGATAATAAAAATAATAAAATTTATTCCAGCTTACCTCTTGAAGCATGATCCGTCCTTCATGTCGTCGAAGGAGGACTTGGCTTCTGGGTGACGCAGCAGCGACTTGGGCGTCATGAGGATGAGCGGCTTGCGGAAGGGCAGCGCGATCTGTCGCCGCAGGATGTGGAAGTAGGAGGCGGGATTCGAGCAGTTGGCCACGATCCAGTTGCAGTCGTGTAGTTGACGGACTGTGGGTAAATATGTAGATGTTTTAAAGTTATCGTTACCTTTGTATTTATATATGTTGCTTAAAGTTAAGTAATGGGTAGAGACTGTTTAACAATTCATTTTTGACGTTAGAACACAACCTAAAGCAACGTTTATATATAAACCCCAAATTATTTGACGGGTGTCGAAATAACGCATCAACATTAGGAGGCTTGTCTGCCCTGCCTCAAAATACTAATCTAAACTATTATGGCTGCTTCCCGAATTGGGATGTTATCGATTTGAGCGCGCTTACACCCGTTCCGAGTTAGCAGTGAATTTGTGAATGTGAAGACATTGTGGATTTGTTGTTTTTTTTTAATGCATTTTTTTTTTTTTAATTATTAGTTTTAATCATGGTCTGGCAGTTTGAGTAATTTATGCGGTCTACCCAAATGTCCTTTCTTTGGTAATGTTCGTCGAATCGTTTAGCTCCTTTAGTTCTGTGTTGAGCTGCATGACAACTGACAAATGCGTGCACTGACTGGACAGGTCCACTCATTCTGTGTGGTTCTTTCCTCGAAAGACCATTTCAGATATCAATCCACATGGTCTTCACATGACCTGACCAAGATTATGTCTGGACTTTAAAAGAGACTGTGACCTCTGAGTTTGTTTCGGCGTTTCTTCTCAGAGTAGTCAGATAGGAAATGCCGATCTCACCTAGTTTTTAAAATATGATTGACGTGTAAAAGTGTTTGTAGAAACCTATTTACAGAAATAGAATCATTTATCATTTATCATTAGCGTGAGCGCTATAACGATATCCCGTGAATCGTCATAGATGACGTCATGACATGCGCCATCTTGCGATAACGCCGACCATGCCCTTTAAAAATAACACTGTGAGCGAATAGTCAGCTGTCATAATCGTGATATCTAAATCGGAACGTTAATTATCGATGTGAGCGCTGTCAGCGATTATGGTCTAACTCGGAATGCGGCCTATAAAGAGGTGAAATGTTTTGTTTAAATTATATAAATTAAATTATATGTTTGTTAAATGTTAATCTCTGGAAGTACTGTCCCCATCATAAAAAAAAACTTTCACTGATAGAAAGCACTGCTGTCGAGTGCCTTAGGTTAATGTTAAAATACGCGGACGAGGTCGCAGGCACAAACTAGTGTTTTAAAATTTTACATTGAATGAACAGCTCACCGTCAAATTTCAACTATTTTCACTTATTTTTTGTCCTTTTTTCAACACTCTATTGTAAGGTGGGGGTGGTGCAGGGACTATAGATAAACGACCATGAAGAGGAGCATTTTCGTTTTTATTCAAAATGTTCTGTGATACCAATAACAAATTTTCGACCAAAAGGGCAGATTGCCACTCTTGAAACTAGTCGACTCTATTAATTCTATAGCTAATTCTAAAGCTAGCATACATAATATAAGAGTGAACTGACCTTCATAGTCGGGGCTCTCGGGCGGCATATAGTCGGGATCGTCGGCACACATCTGCAGGAACCTCTCGGGCCGGGCCGACGAGTGCTCGGGGCCCTGCGAGGTATTTCAGAATTTTTTAATCGCAATCACAATTTGTTTATTGTCAGAATGTAGTTTACATAGTATGAAGTTCTGTACATTCTGTCACAACATATGGTGCATAAATATTAACTTTTATTTTACTATATTTTAATCAGACATAGACACTGTTTTGGTATTTGGTGACCATTGAAAATAATTTACTGTGTAGCTTTACACATTGCTTGTCACATAGAACTAGTACACATTAGGCGTTTTAAAGCGCGCGCTTTGGTAACGCACATTTTAAGAACGCAGAGGTCTGAAATAGGTATACACACAAACGCGCGTATCTGGCGCGTGTTGGCAGATTTTGGTTAGAACGCGCGTAGCATGGGCGTCAGCTGCGAGATACATGCGCCGCCATTTTCAAAACTGAACAATTTAGCATCTCGGATGAGATCAACGTGTCGTTACAGCTCACCATGCCCTCCATGCCGTGCGGCAACAGCAACACAAGGCCGGACTGGCGCACCCACTTGGCCTGGCCGCTGGCGATGAACTGATCGATGATGCACTGCGCGCAGTTGTTGAAGTCGCCGAACTGCGCCTCCCACAGGACCAGCGCGTTCGGGTTCGTTACGGAGTAACCCACCTCGAAGCCGAGGACACCTGGGTTAAAAAAAGTTGCAGTTTGAAATTTGGTTTTGCATTTTAATTACTGGCACTATGCCTGGCGTATTTGCCTAAATATTCGCGTCACATGGGCAATCTTACTATCATTTTAAACGAGAAAGTTTGTGAGGATGGTTGGATGCTTGTTACTCTTTCACGGAAAAACTACTAAAAGGATTATGATGAAACTTCACTGTTATATAGCTTATAAATCAGAATAACCCTAAGCGCCTTATTTCTAAACTATTAATTACTAAACCTATTTTAGTTATCGAACTGTGTGCCTTTCTGTCAAGTTACAATGAAGTTTGACAGAAAGGGACAAAACAGTTTGGTCTCAGTGTATAAATCTCTATTAAAATAAAGTTAATGTTGTATAAGCATAAAACCCGAACATTTCTACAAATCTGTAAGTGTAGTGCCGGAAGTATTGAGGAAGGATAAAAACGCTTCTTATCAAGAGTAGCACCGAGTCTGCTGGAGCTTAGGCGCCGTGGGAAGCGAAGACTGGTCCGTCCGTAGAAACGGTACGGTTCGAGGTGGCGAACATTAACTCTCGGCGAGTCGGCGCATACACAGTGTAACCATAATCAATTTAGTATTTATTTTTGTTGTAAAATTGTAATGATTTTTATATTGAATGTGGTGTTTGTTAGCCTTTAGGTAATTGTTGGTAATTGTATATGCATTGTGTAAACAATTGTTGGCTAACCTAAATAAATAAATAAATACAGTCTCCTGGAAATCGATACAGTGTGGCACGACTAATAACATCACGCGCATTGGGAAGACGGAATGAGTAGAGATCTTACCATACTCAGACAGTGAGCTGTTGCACACGGTGTAAGGCGCCTGGTCGGGGTACAGGTGGCACAGCGAGCAGTATGTTGCCTTGTCCACCTTTTGGTGATGTAGCACGTGATGCCTAAACAAAAAATTCAAGTTAATACTGAACGAATTATATTATTGTCAGGTAAGTGCATTCCCAAGCTGTCAATAAGGCACATCAAGTTTTTGAACCTGTCAGTTCTCCACCATAGTATTTATTTATTTATTTATATATACTTTATTGTACACCACAAATTACATAACAAAAAAAAAATATCATACTAAAAACATACAATGGGCGGCCTTATCGCTTTCTGCGATCTCTTCCAGGCAACCTTAATAGTAATACGCGCCTTCAGGTTACGAAGCAGACCCTTGTGGAGCCATGCGTATTGGCGCCAGAAAACGATAAAAAAAAAGAACATCCACTGACCTGTGTGAGAAAGTTCCTCTCTCCACATCCTCTCCTGACAGTCTCACGTGGATGCCTTCCTTCAGCAGGGAACCGAAGGCCATCGCCTCCCCGAGAGCCCAGTCCACCTGTCGGTTCTCCACCATGGCCATGCGCGCCTTCAGGATACGAAGCAGACCTTTGTGGATCTCGAACTCAGCCGCGTTGGGGGGAGGGGACGAGAAACGTTTGCCGATGTGTACTAATGTTTCTTCTACTACGCCGGTAGAAGACATCTGTGGAGTTTATAAGGTCGTCAAATATTGTGATCTGTGATTTACTGACTACAAACATGTGCGATGGGACATGTTCTACATCCAACGCATATGGTTTAAAAAAAAAAGCGGTGTCGTCTTATAAAGCCGCAAAAGGACGGCCGCCCATTTCGAACGCGTCTTTTGACACCGTAAAAGCATTTTGCAGTCACTATATGAAGGCACCGTTTCCTTCCTATTCCTTTTTTTTTGTCTGTATAAATGTGTGTACATAAACCATAAAGTAAATAAATAAAAGTAAAGTTTTACCTGTTATAATAAACCTTTATGCACAGGTAAAAATAACCGTTAAAAGCGGACTGAATTCCTTAGGCATTTCCTACCAATCTACCTGTGAGTGATACAGAGACAAATTATAGGTGCAACACGGTAGAAAATCGACTAGGAATTAATACATCACATTTTACTATATAGTTTCAAACATACACCCATTCTTCTTCAATTATCAATATCAACAATCTACCTTCAGTGGGTCCTTGCCCTCAAAGAATCCGGACCAGGGAGAGTCGAGCCAGTCCTTGTACTTGATGTGGGTCTCTGCCTTAGCCTGGGTGTACGCGTCTTCGCAAATCTTCTCATATTTGTCCTTTACGTCCTTCACTTCAGAGGCAGTAACGACGCCCTCGCTAATCAGCTGGTCAGCGTACTTTTCGAGTACTGTTGGTAGAAAGGTTAATGATTGTAAACTCAGAATATTTTAGCTTAGTTGTTAGACTGTAACTTACAATACAGTAAGTTGAAACAGGAACCTATTATTTTTAATTACTGTAAAGCAGACAATCCCGAACTTTACCTTGAAATGTCCCTTATTAACAGTCAGGTACTGTAAAGATGTCATCAAATAATATAAAATAGATATCATCTATATCTACAAATATCAACGTGTGTGCTAAGCACGGCTGTTTTTGTTGCCTTTAGCAACAGAAACAGCCGTGCAGTATTTGACTTCTATCGAAAATAAACAAGAATTACCACTTTTGTTTCAAAGATGATTTGTGAAATAAATAGTTTCGCTGGAAAAATGGAGAAGTTACATGCTTTTGGAATTATTCTTCTGTCCACACATACGCAAAACGATCATTGTACTGATGTACTGAGCGTTTTTGTGGTAGTGCTATCTCTGTCTAGCATAGACTACAAAACCATTCATTCGCCATTTTTGAGATGTTATTATAAATTTTAATAAAATGTGGCTTATCCTTTTCCTAGGCTTCAAACAATCTATGTAATTAAAAAAAAAAACAGTCAAATACCCTGTTAAACCATTTATCTTTGTTTTTCCTTACCAGGCTTGGTCTTGTGAATCTTCTGGTACATGAGAGGCTGCGTGAACATGGGCTCGTCGATCTCGTTGTGTCCGTTGCGGCGGTAGCTGACGATGTCGATGACGACGTCCTTGTGGAACGTGGAGCGCCACTCGGCCGCCACGTTGCACACGTGCATCACGGCCTCTGGGTTGTCGCCGTTCACGTGGAAGATCGGTGCGTTCACTACGCGGGCTACGTCTGCAAGGCAAATAAAAAAGTCGTAAAACAACCCAAGTCACATAATACTGCGGTCAGCTGAACTAGCGTATTAAATTGGGCGTATAATACGCCCGAAGCTGTAAGCTATTAGTGCTATGTTCGTCGCGTTCAAGTTGAGGATACATTCAAGCTGTCACGTTTTACCTGCTATAAAACAGACTGGTTAAAAAAACACACCGAAACTTTAGATAGTACTTTTATGTCGCATATATGTAAAAAAAAAAAACTATTTCACAGAAAGGTACACAAATACAGGAAAATGATTGTGATTCTGGGTGGTTAGGTCAGATTCAATCCTGAAAGTGCAACTTTCAACGTGTTTAGAGCAGAAATATAACAATATTCTTTATAACACAAACCTGTGCAGTAGGCAGACGAGCGCGAGTGCCGCGGGTCGGTGGTGAAGCCGATCTGGTTGTTGACGACGATGTGGATGGTACCGTGCGTCGTGTAGGCCGGCAGGTCCGACAAGTGCATAGTCTCGAACACTACGCCCTGGCCGGCGAACGCTGCGTCTCCGTGGAGGAGGAGGGACATTACCTGCCAATTGTTAATATAAAATGAATAAATAAATAGCATTAAGCCTGTTTTCCTGGGATGGGTAGTGGTATATTGTAAATATACTAACACTTCGCTATGTTTAGGTTCAATGTAATAGGCGCGAATCTATTGCCAATAACCAGGCATGGATTCGAACTACGGAGCTGCTTCTAAGAATTTCGTAATTGGAAAACTAACCACTTTTGCCAGGCTCTGGGATCGAACCCAGGACACAGCAATCGAGCTTGCGACGACTATACGAAAGATTCGGTCACTACAAAAATTCTATAATAGTTGATAAGTCTAACACATCCATAACAGTAAACTTGACGTGCTATACAAAAGTTCAAGTGAGTAAAAATATTACCCTATACAGCATGAGTCACCAAATAGTAAGTAACCGCCCACCAAACGGACGGCTACAGTTTTTTTAATGGACCCCGTATTCAACTTATTGGTGATCCCTGCCATAGAGGTTCGTAAGCCCTTTAGTCAAGTCGATTAAAATTTATAATTAATTGCTAAATGATATTAGAAAAGTAAGCAAAGCAAATATATTTATTAATACATTGAAACAATTTCTGGAATGTAAGTCATACTACTCAGTAAAGGAGTTTTTAGATGACAAAACGATTGCAAAATAAAATCATGATCTTTCATAAACAACAAACATTGTGAAATATATACATATATAATATAACATGAAATATAGAAAATCGTATTTAAATATTAAAATACGAATACATAAGTAATGACATAATTTAATGATAGTTGAAATACTACTAAGAATTCCATAATAATTACCTACATTATTTTTATGCTTGCATATAATAAAAATATCTAATACAGTATCCCTATTTACACCAACCTAAAAATATATATTTAAAATTAAACACATCTAATAATTTAAAATAATATTAAACTGCTACTTGGCCCTCTTCATCTCCTAATTTTTGCTGTGCCCGACAGGGTCCATATTGATCATTTATTTAGTAATATAATCTATGTAATACATATGGAATGCAATATCATGACAATCAGCTCGTTGTGTCATTTTTATTTACGTCCACACACTACTTGTTTTTGTAAAACGTTTTCGACCGTATCAACAAACACAAGCTAAAGTACGTATCATACCTTCTTGCCCTCATTGTCACCGCGGTAGAACTGCTCAGCGCGACACTTGCCCTGCACGATGGCGTCGACTGCTTCCAAGTGAGACGGGTTGGCGCACACGGCCAGGCGAATGTTCTTGTTTGTGACGCGGTTCAGACGCTCGATGTACGTACCCAAGTGGTACTTCACGTCACCGGAGCCCTGTGGGGTTAAAACATATTTTCAATACTATGTTTACTAAAAAAAAAAAATTGCGTACCCAGGGAGGCCGCTGCAAATACAACTTGGCAAAATAAGTGATTACAGACCCGTCCAACACCAAATGAGAGTGCGGTGCTGTCTATACCATGACCCACTTGCTGAAATGTCCCGAGTGCACTTTACTTTACTACAAGGGCACTTGCACTTTGCGAGGATCTAATGAACACTATTGAGGCTGTTACTAACGTGGCCACTACTGTGCCCAACTAATTTAAAAAGTTCCATCGACTCTAAAAGAAGAAAAATAACATTAAATAATAGATAAATACGTACATGACTACCCTCATCCTCCCATGCGCTGAATGTGGGTGTACGATACAAATACATCCATCAATAGAGCGAGAGAGAAGTGGCCACGGAATCGGCCTGCCGATGCAGAAGAACGCGGGCACTTGCGAGCTTTCCTTTATATTCGCCTAGGAATAGAGATACAGAGTATCGAAAAGAAACTTACGTCATCTTCGGCTTCGAGTGCAGCGAACTGAGTGAACAGCTGGTGCAGAGGTTTGCGGCACACGTTGGCGACCACGTTCAGACGACCTGTGGAATAAAATAAATAGAAGATAAAATTGGGCAAAGACTTTCCTTCCCTTCTTCTACATGTCCCTGTATACTGCCAGAAGATACAATAACAAAAAAAACATGAGAAACTTTGTTAACAACATTAAATATTTAACTATGTAATACAGTGTGTTATTTTTATAATAACTGTTTTATTTATGAGCCTAATAGGTTGTGCATAAAATAACTTAGGCGTTGAAGTAGGTGTTTTTAATAAGTTCTAAAGCGTCAGGAAAAGTACAAGAAGTAACAGTTTTATTTTTTGTATTTTCTCCATATGTTGGAATTGGGTGTGCCAAAAAGCGTCATATTAGTACATTTTTGTGAATAGCAAGTTTCTCTGTGTATATTGTGTGGTTTAAACTGGGTCAAATCAATGTATTTTCTTTCATTGCGTCTTGCTAATAGAATGTAAGTTACCTCTGTGAGGCATGCCCATGATGATAGACTCGACGCCGAGGCGCGTGGACACATCGATGACCTGCTTCATAGCCGGGATCAGGATCTCGCAGCCTTCTAGACCGAATCGCTTCTCCGATGACCATTTCTTTGCCAAGAAGTTCTCGAACCTACATATGTTATTTATTTATTAATAATCAACTACAGTCTTCAAAAGTATATTAGACGGTTATATGTATACAGAGTTCCCAGTAAGTTGAAGTCAAGCCGAATTCGGGTGGTTGGTCAAGTCATAATAGTTAACAGAAAAAAGACAAAAAAAATAAGTTAAAATTTGAAGCAACAGGAGTTAAGAGTTAGGAGTTTCGCCCGACTCCGGCTTGATGACTTACGGGTTACGGTATTTGCATTTGTTAGTTGTGTGCTTTAAAAAGTAAAAAAATACTGGGATTTTATTTAGACATACGTTGAAATGCTTTAATCGATTTCTCCATGTTTGCAGTAATGCTTAAAGATGTTCGAAATACATATATGTAAAATCCAATGCAATGTTAGGCCACATTTTAGCCTTTGGTTGACGTAAAATCGAAAAATATTGATACTTTAAAATTAGTCAGTTTTTACATTGTGATTTTATACAATTCAATTATCACAAAGAAAGGAGACCGTAGCTAAATAATAACAGCCGCACGGGTCGATGAAATGTTTAGCTACTCTTGCCGCGGAGCAGTTACTCCATGTAAAATACTGGTATTCAGCTACATCCAATTCGACTGCAAGCCGACCAGCCGAACATAGTTGGCATAAGGCAGAATGAAACTAATGATTTCATCCCAAACCATACTATTGATTTTCCATATGCTTGGCATGGCCACCATAGAAACGGAGAAAGATTCCTAAGGGGCGATGTCAAAATTTAAGAAAAGAATGACTTATTGTTAAGAAAGTGATTTGCCTTCTCTTCGTAGAGTAGACAGAAATGGTCACGCTACGCATGCTTTTAAAGGGTGTGCATGATATTTCCAAGGCATCTCTTATCTAAACCTATTTACTGTGTGCATTGTTGCCAGGTAGCGCATAAGTGCCTCTTAACACCATTTCCCAACGCTCAGAGAAGTCAATATTTCTGTAATTATACGATGAATGCCTTTGTTATCATTGACAGTTTTGCGTAGGAATAGACCACTTTTGTTTTTATAGTTTTTAATTTGGCCGCGTCTATCAATGCAATTTAAAATCTATGCCAATGACATAAAATACACAATGACACACGCTCGTGATTTGGAATGACCATAACACATTATACACTCCACAGAAGTGCATAATAGATATAACATTAATAAATATTGTGCTCTGATTGCGGAAGGGAGTCTGAGTAAACAGTTATCGGTATTATATGTATTAGACATAACAACGTGCATTAATCATTTGTTACTATCTGATTGTTATATAACTCACTAACTATCCACACAAACCCATAAATATAACATACTCATGTCATAATTCGGAAGTAACTGTATCTGTATGTTACCTTTTCACGCTTAAACCATTGAACTGATTTCGATAAAATTTGGCAAGCAGATAGATGGCATCCTAGGGAAGGACACAGGCTACTTTTTGTCCCGGTAGCACGTTCCCGTGGGATAATCTTCGACGTCCACGCGGGCGAAGCCGCGGGCAGAAGCTAGACCGCATACAAATAACATTTGAAGGACATATCTGTCGCTGACTGTCTGACTGTCAGTCTGTACTGTCATGGCGTCTCAACTCGAACAAATTATAATTAGTTTTGAAAAAAATATCATAGATACATATAGCAGCATAGGAAACCATTATGAAATTAACTATCATTAGAAAGCGATACACGGCAGAATTTGATTTGAAAAAAACTTCCTTGTTTAATGCTGATTTATCTATTTACACTCATAATGCACGTACTTTCAACAAAAAACGTAGATGAAACCTTTATAATTGGAACCCTTTATAAAAGCAGCCACCTGTTAATCATTTTAATATAAACCAATATTTTAAAATATCTAGGAATATTAATAGATAATAACATCTCTTTTAAACCGCACATACAACTTGTTACAGCACAACTAAGAAAACTAAAATATGTATTTAAAAATCTGAGACATGTGGCAGATCCTAAATTAATCAAGAGAGTATACCTGGCACTTGGTCAATCTGTCTTGGGATACTGTATTACTGTTTGGGGAGGTGCAGCTTAAAGTATTATAAAACCCCTTGAAGTAGCACAAAGAGCTATTCTCAAGGCAAGCACTTTTCTTCCGTTTTTGTTCCCTACATATCAACTTTATCAATCTTTTGAAGTCCTCTCCGTCCGCCAAATGTTTATACTGCTAACGACCCTGAAGCAACATTCGAGACTGAACTTTGATAAAGTAATGATTCCATCTAAGCGAAGAAAACCTGAAGCCCTCCCCGCCAGACCCATGTTTAAACATCCGTTCGTAAATAAATACTTCTGCTTCTTAGGTCCATATCTTTATAACAAATTGAATAACATTATCGACATACATGCATTAAATAACAAAGAATGTAAGAAAATATTGTTTCAGTAAATCCATAATCTGACCTATGACGAAACCGAAAACCACACTGACCCTCACCTAGATTAAAATTCCGCACTGACCCTCCCACACACACTCATTCGACTACACTCTACACAAAAGGAGGTCTTTTTAACATCCCTTTTTAAATCTAATTTGTTTGTTTATTTTTTTATTTTTTGCATAATTTTTTGTGATGTTTGAGCCGCATTAGTACTTGTTGGCCTCCAAATGACATATTTATATGGAATAGGGCTTTTGTCTGAGATACAGATATTACTTATCTAGTTCAGACACCGATGTTTGTAAAACTTGACTTAGCTTAATTGATCATTATATACTGTGATATATTGAATGTATTTGTTATTATTATTATTATGTTTAGAGCTCTTTACAATAGATAGCGTTTTACTTAATTTGTCCTGTCATCATAGTAACCACCATCGTAATTTAAATCAAACAACTTTTTTAAAAGTATTATTTTACATAGAAATGTAAAATAAATCTTTTACCATGTGTTTCTGAGTCCGGAACTATAACGAAACGTTTTAAAAGTAGGGCGACTCCTAGATGGCGTTGTAAAACTACAGTCTTTAGCAATTAGTGAGTCGCTGATGCTGCCATCCGTTTATAATTTGGACTACGAAAAATAGCCAGCTCAATAACCAGACTTAGGGAGGTGTCATTTCTTTGTATGGGATTGGGTATTTGTACGTAGTATTATATTTAAATCGATAAATTAGGTAACTACGTACTACTAAGATGACAAAATATTCGAGTCTTATATTATTTCTGTGCCCCATGTTTCTGTGACAAAATAATCTTTTATTTTTCTTTCTTTCTTTTTAGATATAATTTTACGTAGGTTAGCAACTAAGCAACAACACGATTAGCTCGCTATCTGAAATCTATGAATCGAGACAAATCACTTTCTTAACAAAGTCATTCTTTTCTTGAACTTTGACATCGCCCCTTAGGAATCTTTCTCCGTTTCTATGGTGGCCATGCCAAGCATATGGAAAATCAATAGTATGGTTTGGGATGAAATCATTAGTTTCATTCTGCCTAATGCCAACTACGTTCGGCTGGTCGGCTTGCAGTCGAATTGGATGTAGCTGAATACCAGTATTTTACATGGAGTAACTGCGAATCTGACCTCCACAACCCAGTTACTGGGTAACACGATACCCCGTCATAAGACTGGTTGACAGACTTTTTGGGCTTTGACTACCCGTAACTTTTTCAACAACGTAACAAACAACGTAATTGTTTCGGGTTCATTAGTGTATCTGCTAATGAACCCGAAACAATTAAAAAAGGTGTGTCTGTCTTAAGTATCATTATTAAGCGATAGAACAAAGCAAGTTATGATGTCTGTCGATTTTTGTATTGCAGTATTAACGAGATAAGATTTATGACGGAGCATATAAATATTGTGATAAGAACCGCTGCGCAGGTAAGAAAAGCACCTTTATCGCGTAACACAGTCGGAATGACACCCAATATAATTTTAAATCTCTTTAAAAAACGATATGTCATACATAGGATTTTGTATTGTAAAAAAATGGGTTTTTCATTCTGAGCGTGTTACGTCGCTCATTGGCAAGAAGGGTGCATAACTAAAAAAATCAGCAACTTTGACGCCAGGAGCCAAAAGATGTGACTTTATGCTTCGTCGCACTCTTATCGCTACTTCCAAACTTTTAAATCATTATACCAAACATTACTTTTTTTGAATTATGGCTAGCTTCTCGTAAATGAACAATATATGGTGCAGAACTGCAGATACAACATCATGGGTCGCAAAAAGAGTTTGTACGATAGAAGCATTGACCTCCTGTAGTTTCTGCTTACCCCACGGGAAAGACATTTATTTTTCAATAATTTGTCAATTCAGTTGCCCCCTTTACAGCCGTATCATCTTTTACACAGTCCATCCATTGTTTCTTTGGTCTTCCCGTACTCTTATAGCCGCAGCCATAGAAGCAACATTGCGGTAAATCTGAGTATCACTTACCCAGCAGATCTGGTAAGTCGGGCGAGGATCAATCTCTTCTGGTCGGGGCTCATCTTGCCGACATTGGGCGGCTCGATACGCTGTCTGATCCAGTTGCATTGCTCCAAAGAGTTGATGAACATAAACTCAATGCCGATGTTGTTGCAGTACGCTTCCTCCAGACGGTTCAAGATCTCCCTGTAATAATAAATTTTAATTATTCATATTATTTATTAGGCTGGCTATGTAAGCCCGCATTGGGCCCGCGTGGTGGTGTATGACTCCTCTCAGAGAGAAGCCTGAGTGCCAGCTGTGGGAACATTATAGGCTTATAACAAATGTGGGGCACAATAAAGCATACATAGCTTAGTGTTTTCGGTGATTGAGGGATTTTACGTGTGGCCGTTCAGATTAGCAGCCACTTTACACTTGCTTATTCATGGAATAACATGAAAAGGCATATGGCATACTTCGATACGCCAGAGTTTACATCAGACGCGAAAGAAATCAGTCATCATCAGCCGAAAGACGTCCACTGCTGGACATAGGCCTCCCCCAAGCATCGCCACTTCAAACGTTTCTGCGCTTCTTGCATTCAGCTGTTTCCTGCGGCCTTCACAAGGTTATCGGTCCACCTTGTGGGAGGCCTTCCAACACTACGTCTTCCGGTACGCGGTCGCCTCTCCAGAACCTTTCGGCCCCATCGTCCATGTGTTCTGCGAGCAATGTACCCTGCCCACTGCCACTTAAGTTTGGCAATTCGTCTATGTCGGTTACTTTGGTTCTCCTGCGGATCTCTTCGTTTCTGATTCGATCACGTAGGGAAACTCCAAGCATAGCCCTCTCCATTGCCCTTTGCGTGACTTTAAGCTTTCTGATAAGACCCATTGTGAGCGACCACGTTTCAGTGCCATAGGTCATAACTGGCAACACGCACTGGTCAAAACTTTGGGCTTGAGACACTGCGGTATGTGGGACGAGAAGATATTGCGTAGCTTCCCGTTTTGTCCATGTTCATTTTAAGACCCACTCTTTCGGAAGCTCTACTGAGGTCATCGAGCATTGCACATGACTACTTTGTCGTCAGCAAACCGAAGGTGAGTGATGTACTCGCCATTGATGTTGATGCAAACACCTTTCCAGTCCAGAACCTCGACGATATTCTCCAGTGCAGCGGTGAACAGTTTCGGAGAGATAACGTCTCCCTGTCTCACACCGCGCTGCAGAAGGATAGGTTTCGAGGTCTGGTCCTGGAGTCGGACTGACATAGTGGCGTTTTCGTACAGACACTTCAGCACCTCGATCGAATCGAAGGCTTTCTCGTAGTCCACAAACGCTAAGCAGAGAGGAAGGTTATACTCCTCGGTCTGCTGTATAACCTGCCGCAGCGTATGTATGTGGTCTACGGTGCTAAAACCTTTACGGAAACCGGCTTGTTCGGGAGGCTGGAAGTCGTCAAACCTGCTTGCAAGATGGTTCGTGATGACTCTTGAAAACAGCTTGTAGACATGGCTCAGAATTGAGATGGACCGATTATTTTTTAGAAGGGCATTGTCGCCCTTCTTAAAAAAAGAAAAGTTTGCCCTCGAGTATGACGGAATTAAACAGCTTCTGGAGGGCCTTAAGAACAGGATTTTCGCCGGCCTTTAGGAGTTCGGCCGTAATTCCGTCATCACCCGGCGCCATATTGTTTTTGAGCTGCTTCAGAGCCATCTTAATCTCGTACAAGCTGACGTCCGGGATATCTTCGGTATAGTGTCGAGACAATCTAGCTTTTGGGTCGTTAATCAGATTCGTAACGGGGTTATTTGTTGACGTGCATAACTGTCCATAGAACTTCTCGATCTCTCCCAACAGCTTAGGTTTACTGGAAATGGTACTGCAATCATCGGTCTTCAGTTTCGCAAGCTGGCTCTGCCCAATAGACAGATCTCTAGCAAAGACCTTGGAGCCTTTGTTCCGCTCTATCGCGTCCTTAACACGGTCTGTATTAAAGCGGCGGAGGTCACTTTTCTAGGACTTGCGAGATCCGTCTATTGAGCTGCCGGTACTTCAGTGCATCCTCTGAAGACTGTAGGATCATCTCACGCCTCCCCTTCATGAGGTGCAAAGTAGAAACAGAGAGCCTCTTGTTTCTATTTGTACGACGGGTCTTGAATACCTTAGACTCGACCGTATGGACAGTTTCCACGAACCCATCGTTAAAATCGTCCACGGAGCTCCCTTGGCACTCGGTTTTGAAGTTCGAGCTGAAAGCTCTCGGGGTTTTGAACTTGGATCGGTGCTGGGCGGAGCGTTGACTTCATCAGTCGAGACCTTTCCAGCTTGATGTTTAAGTTCAATGTGCCTCTTGCTATGCGGTGATCACTTCCAGTTTTCACCGCATTGATCACAGAGACATCATTGAACCCTTGCTTCTTCGTCGACATAATCAAGTCAATCTCATTTTTTGTTACACCATCAGGGCTCTGCCAGGTCCACTTTCTGTGCTCACGCTCTCCTCTGAAGAAGGAGTTCATGAAAAGGCCTTCCTTCTCCATAGAACGGGCCAGTTGGTGACCCCGCTGGTTCCGTCGCCCAACTCCAAATTACCCCACTCGCAGCTCACCATCGTCTCGCTTGCCCACTTTCGCGTTGAAGTCCCTCATGACAACGGTGAAGTGAGTTTTAGAGCCATGCATGGCTCTGGAAATATCCTCATACATGGTCTCCAGCTCATCGTCGGGGTGTGACGAAGTCGAGGCGTACACCTGCACGACTTTCAGCGAATACCTTTCGGATTTTCTGAGTACAAGGTACGCCACCCTGGTCGACACACTCTCTATCTTCACCACGTTGCACACAAGGGACTTATGGACGATAAACCCGACACCACCTTGGGACTGCTGGTCGCCCTTCCGGAAATAGAGCAGGTATCCGGATTAGAGGATTATCGAGTCCTCCCTCACTTCGGACTTCAGACAACCCTACAATATCCCATCATAACCTGCTCAATTCTTCCTCGAGTTCGGTGATCTTCTCGTCGGTCCGCAGTGTACGCGTGTTGTATGTAGCCAGGTCCAGTTTTCGGTGGTTGTGGTAGCCGGGTCTCTTCCGGGGATTCTTCGCACCCCTGGCCTCACCGTGGCCTTGACCGTACCGTAGCCAAGGGTAGGCTGGCCGCCGGGGACTAGGGGCCATTTTTATTTTTGCTTGTCATTTTTTGGGGGAGTTTGCCATAATCGCCACGCTTGGCAGGCGGGTTGGCGATCGCAGTACGGTTTTTTTTTTTTAATAGAGAACGCTACTGCCCATTCTCTAGTAAGTTCCTTAGTCCCCTTTTACATAGAAATAGGGGAAAGAAATCAGTGGAACTAATAATATTTACGAAGAAAAATTGGAAACAATAACCTTTGTATTCTTCATTTACTCGGATAATGATCAAATCAGCTGTGGCAGTCGTTATCGAGATGCGATAAACTATAAACGTCATTACTTATAGGCGTGTACGAGAGACGAGGTGAAGGTTACACAATAACACTGATAACATGTCTTTATTAGAATCAACTGCACCTGTATCATTGATTGCTACTCAGACAAATAGCAATATTAGATCTTACCTTAATATTAGTTTCAGTGTATGAATGACCATATTATTATTAGCCTATACTTTCCCTCTGCAGGGTTAAGGCTTCTCTACTCTCCTTCCACTTCCCTCAGTCTGGGGATTTAAAGGGAAAGCGACAGGTTGCCCGCGAAACTCAAATTTTCTTACGTTTTTTTTTTTATTTGCACGTCAGTGTCATATATATGTTGAACAAAATATGTTTCGCTTCGATTGATATTTTATGAAATTGTCATTCAATAGGATTATATGAACATAGAGGGTTGTATTGATAATTCAAATGATTATAATTCTGTAAATACATATCTACTTGTCACGCTCGCCAGTTATATTTTGTCAATCCGCCATCTCTGCCTAATAAACATAGTGGTTTTAAAACTTACCTTAAAGGTAACGCTTTCTCTTTTTCACCAATAAAAGTAGTGGATGGTAGTTTGAACACTCTGTCCATATCAGCTTCATCTAAAAGATATAAGCAGCAATCAGAGTACGAACGTTAATATTTATTATAAAAATATTTATAAAAAAGTAAATAATTTGCTTAAATACCCAAGTAAGAGATGCAACATTACATTATGAATAAGTCTAGCCTTTCGATAAAGCACAAATTAAAGCAAATAGTTTATCATATCCCTTTACTAGGATTTTTTACATATGTTCCAATCAACATTACATGATCCCACAATTTTACACCATTACAGAAATGTCAACTTTACATTTACAAATACACATAACATTGAATATTTCTATAATTATGCGGTGCATCAATATAGAAATTTAAAAAAAACATTTTAAGTTTAACAAAGTGTTGTGGATTTTAACGTAGCTAAGTATTTAAGAAGTTGAGAGCAACTCTCTGGCGACTATCCAACACCGATCAAGAAAAACAGTGCATCTTTCAATGCCAAACAATAATAAGTATATACTTTTCTATTCGTATAAACCATCGCCAATATATTTTTATCGTCTTAATTATATATACGATACAATATAGTAAATAGATATTAAATAAATACTAATAGGTACAGTTTCATGCATAGATACATGCTAACGCTCATACAATCTATTAAATACATGCATGCAATCAATATAATAAAATAAATAAACCATATGGATAATCGTGCAGATCATGAATACTTAAATAGGCACTGAGATGAGCAAGTGTGCGTGCGAACCGAGGGCCTTGTGCGTTACATCCACATTTCATATAAACTTGTAGTTATGGCTACCAGCTTCCAAATCGATTTACGAACAGACATATTTAAAATAAAATAATAAACGCAAATAAAAATAAAGACGTCTATTTGACACTGTCTTAACTTTGCTGATAAATTCTGTTCATAAAAAGTCCAAATAATCCGACTGCAACAACAAAATAATAAATCTTGAATAATGTTTTTGACTTTGTGCCAATCCGCATTAAAACTAAATTGCCGCCTACGAGTATAAACTGATAAGGGAAAATCCACCTGAAATAGCATCATAACACTTAGAAAGATATACAATAATATGCTGGTATTATTATTTATTATTAAGAATATAGTTTTTAAACGTGTTGCAAATGGAAAATTATTTAGGAATATTGCTTCGCCGCCATAACTACCTACTTATGAGACAACGAGCGACCACGGTGCTTTCAGTATTTCAGGTTCTCGTGTGTTCTTACCAAACCTGTAGCTGTTGTAAATCACCTCCCGTTTGTTTTTACCGATCAAAGCGCTGTTCATTATTTCCAAGGGGTCGATATTGGCTATGTGATGTCCTCGTATCTGTTTTTTAGTGCAGAACATTCTCATTTAGCGTAATAAGTAACCGACGATAGTTCGATTAGTAATAGTTCAAAACAAAATATAATAAGCAAAAATATAATAAATATTCATGTCTATATATGTATTTCCATCATTAGGAATTTTGAAGATTTAAAGGGATTAGTCAGTTAATTTGCAGGACTTATCAACAGCGGGTTAGAACACAATAGGTGCTGTGACATACAGTACTGATCAGGGAGCACCACTAAATATCCTAGTGGATAAGCCAGCTTCGTATATAATTTAAAGTAAGCAGTTAATAAAGTTGCTAAGTTTTATATGTTACGTCAAAACCTGATAATTGGTTAAAACTAGAAAATTTTATGCGCTCTATACCCTCCTTTATCCAACACGCATTTCTGTAAAACCTAAAGTTGTCAATAATTTTAATTATATTAAATAGTAAAAATTTATATCCGTATTTTTATATGTATTATACAAAAATTGTGCATTACATAAATATAAAATTCTCTCACTCAATGGGTATTTACAATCTAAAGAACATTAATTAGTAACATAATAAGACACACACGTTTGAAAACAGGAGTTAAAAGGTCTACGACAGTTATAGGATGCATTACAATAGGCATGATGACAATTTTTTATTATTTTTCTCTAATAAAAATGCTTGTTGGCAAATAGTGCAAACAATATTATGAAAAGTGTAAAAGCTTAAAAAATTGCCAAGTTATAAACATTTTAAAATAAGTGTTAGACAAGGACAGCACTATCGTAGCAGTGACGTCACGACTATGTAACTTCATTCTAGCACCAGACACTGTCCATACCGCGCGACAAGGACGGGAATAATCGCCTCCGGAAACTTTTGAAGCGTATAGCTTCTTCATATTTACCTCGATTTAAAAGATTTTTTCGATTATCTCATGTTTACAATGCCTTCTTTGAAATTACATAATTTTTAGAACATTTATAATATTAGTCAGCATCCCTATTAGCTAGAATTCTTAGGAATCTCCTAGTTTCTAAGTTATCACAATATATAACTACCTGTTGTCATGTAATAGTGCAACATTGTTTTGTGTATATTTGCGTATGTGGAAGGTAAAAGTGGTAACAGTCTATTTTAACCTATTCACATTATTATCTGTTACAAATACCGTCATAACAAAAACATTTCTCCGCAATATAATAATTCTTATTTTGATGCATTAAATTCTTATTATTAAATTAATCTTCTAGTAAAGGAATATGATGATTAAGCGATTAGTCACATTATGCAGTACATCCGCACCTCAACCTCAATTAGTTATTATAATTATTATTAATTCATCTACCATTGTATGGTAGATCAAACAGTCATATTCAATGAATTAGTAACATTTTAGTAGGTATTATAATTTAAATGACCAATAATTTCAAAACGCTAGTCTCAAGTACTTTCATTCCAATTAAAACTTGTTCCAATTGATGTCACTCATGTGTTCTGTATAAAGTATTTGCTAAAAATTAGTTCCGAGACAGATTAATATATTACAAAATCATCTTTCATCTCAATTTAAGCTACGAGGTCAAAGTTCTACAAACCAAGCACCACAAAGCATCTAACTACATACGATAAAAGGTGAGTGTAAAAGTACGCGTGTATACGCAAGGACATAATTATCCGCAAACAGCCGGTGCCAGGAGTGAAACCGAAACCCTACTGGACCAAAGAACAAGTTGCTAGTAACGTATTACTCAGCACTTGAATCACACTGTTTTGATGTCAATTGGACAGACCTTTTACTACGTAGCAAACTGATTAACTATTTGTTTGGGTTTACAATTCACACATTACATTATCTTATCACACTTAAACTACTAATGATGTATAATTGCGAAGTCCATTTGACATCAGTGTCGTCCCACCGAGTAGGTGATAGATTTTAGTCGTCCATACCGAATCTGACGTGTTCTCTAATGACTGCCTCGTTAGCGAAGGCTCGCAAGCCGCCGTGCCATTCGCCGCTCGATATCGGGTCCCCGATGGCGATGCCCAGCGGGTCTAAGTGCGCCACTAGGTGACCACGTGACTACAGCCAACGTAAAACAAAATCTTCGTAACAAAACAATCCAATGCCTGCCCCATCATACATCCCTTCTTCAGATATATAACATATAAAGCGGGAGTACATATGTTGGCAAATCTGTTGCAAATTTCACTCATAGAAAAATATATACTAAATATTAATTTTATAAAGGTAATTTGAGAAACGGAAGTTACAAGATTGTTACGCAGCATACTTATGATTGAGAAAAGACAAAATGATATAATGTTAACCTCAGTTTTCCCATAAACATCGAAAATAGGTTAAATACGACATCGAGAAGAAAAATAAGGCAGTTAATTGTTTCTTTTAATTAAGATTTTTACTATTTTGTTTCATTTGAGACTAGCATTTTATGTCGGTCTGATTATTTTGTATGAAACAAATGTTTGATGATATGAATGTCTTCATTAATAACGATACTACTATTTGCATTCACATTAATAATCTCCCGGTAAAATAATCTTATCTTTTACAGATTGGTTATAATTGTTGGGATTATTTGGGTGACTAAAACTGCTTCAAATTAAAAACTACAGCAAATAAATACTTTGACAGTTATCGATAGCGAATATTATCACACACATGCATATGCAAGAACAATTTCCTAACATAAATTTCTATTACACAAGCAGTGTAGTCGAACAATGTGTTATCTACATTAAGACACGCACGTCTGATACACAATAAATCAATCAATTCAAGTTTGAGGACAACACTATTACTGTGATACTTATATTAAAGATGATGCATCATAAATCTATAATGTTGAGTGGTTTGTGTGGTGTAAAAGCTACGACTATCCACAGACAAGGTCACTTCTCAGCACTCGTGACCATTCTCCCATAAGCATGACTAGTTAAAAATATGTATGTGTGTTATAAAATCGCTTACGTAACACAACAATCAGTGACACGCAATGCAATGTTGAAATAAATAACGAAACGATATACGATTGTGGTTGCGTCCATAATTACGACAGCGACATTTCTCCTGTCTCCTGCGTACCAAAATTGAAATATTTCCTCATGATGAGCTCGGAGCTTGGCCCGCGCATGCCTAGTTGAGGCAGGTTCGCCGTGATGATGCCGAGCGGGTCCACATCGGCCGCCAGGTGACCGCGAGCCTGTCACGCACCCGCCACCACATCACATTTTAGCCCAAATTGCAAACATCTACGACCAAGCGACTACAACTACATATTGTACGCAAAACAAAGCTATTAACAGCATCTAATGTGATGCCCACTAAACAGTGATTCAAGGACTTGTCATTATGTAGGTAGATATTTTTATCGCTAGGTCGTGTTACAGAATTTAGACTAGTTGAACGAATAGTCTTGAAACCGCTATGCCAATTGTTCCACACGCAGTGACAATGACTGTTTCTTGTATAATGTACTTTGTTTTAAAAAAACAACATAATAATGAAAAATCTTAATTAGCTAGTCTTATCAAAATAACAAAAACAAAATAACTTAACAACATAAAAAAAAAGTCTTCATTATGTTTGAATAAATAAATAAAAACTACGGACAATTATATTTTGTCTATTTTAATTAATCAAAATGAGCGCGACCTACCACCATAATGCTAGAAAGCTGCTTTTGTACGTATAATTGAAAAAATGTGTAAAATAATAAACAGTACCTAGACCTGACATAAACATTACTTTAGTCAACATGTTTCAAACTGGGAATAAAACAAAGGGGGGAAACTCGTTTAGTATGGGAGCTTATCACGAGAATAACAAATCATTTCATAGTTCAAAGAAAAGGATGAAAGGCTGTGGATGATGGCGTTTTTACTATGAGATGTTAAAGTTTCTGTAACAGTTTCAAAAAAATTCTTAAAAATAGATGATTTACTTTTCCCGTACATGAGCTCTCAAACCATTGGGCATGTCACGAATAGGGGATAAAAAGTGCAAACAATAATTAATGTTGAACCAGAAACATTACACCGATAAGATAGGAACATTCGTCACCTGGTAACTCCTGATGATGGCCTGCACGGCCAGATGGTCGTCGATTATCTTCTCGTTAATTGGAGATCCTGTGGGAAATCACAATGTATACTGTTGAAACATCGAAAAACTACAGCTAAATAATCCTGTATGATCCAACGAAAATTATGATGGGATATTGCAACTTATAGGAATATATTATATAAAAACCTTTTCGTGCTTACTACACAAAAACATCACGCGTGGTCGTTTGTTTTAAAATGATTTTAGTTATTGAGGAGAAAAAGAAGCAAGAACATACATCTTGTAAATAAATATTGATTGATATCTATTCTTGAGGACCTACTTTGAAGCTTCTTATATTTATGTTCACATGCAAACACAATATTTTGTTCTTACGCGGCTTTTAACTGTCCAAACCTGGAAGATCGAACAACATCTGAAAAATAATCTTACCCCAAGATAATAATTAGTTTAGGCCCAAGACATGAAGGTGAATAGTAACGTAGGCATATATTATCAACAAAGTATCCCACATATTCAATTGGCATCTAGTCTACTCATTTTAGAGAACAAAGCTTTGTTATTTTTAAATATTTTCTCTCCTTTATGATTTTCTAGTTTGAAGGACAGTGTGTCAATTAAATGTGGGTGTGGCTGTAACTGTGTTCAGTAAGTTTTTTTTGGTAAATAAATTATTACTCACTCATAATGTAACTTATTTATGTGCTGTGTGTCTAAATGACAAATCCACCATAATCGTAAACGAATGTTTTTTTTATTACGTTACGTTACAAGTGAAAAAGTCTTCGGAGGACCTTTCAAATAAATAACTTAACAAACCTGCAGAAATGGATGGCATGCCGGCGCCGGCCGGTACTAGTGATGAGAGAGGTACTTCGTTCTTGTTGTAAGGCGAAAGGTTCGGCGGCGACGTGTAGGCTGTGCCGGGCTGGGCGCCAGCCGTCGCATTGCGGAAAAACGCATCCCACGACTAAGAACAACATAGTTATTTAGTTATTTAAGCAAATTTTTGAAGTTATTCATGTTACGATTATAATAAAATCGGTTTTGTTGGTAACGAAATCCCCAACTATCAACTGCTGAATTCAACTTTCAATACGTTTTCTTTTCTTATAATACGTTTACTTTCAAAACTAAAGACTTAAAACAGAAATGCTTGATCGCATCCTACGGTTCCTAGCCCCTTCACAAGCTAGTGGAATCGACAATAAGAGACCTTAGTGTGAGTTTCTTTTAACCATTTCGACTTTACGCATAGACCGCGTTCGGCGCTCCGATTGGTCTTTCACCGTTCGATCATTGCGCTCCGATTGCCAAGGGCCAATCGGAGCGCCGAATGCGGTCGATGCGTAAAATCGAGACGGTTAAAATAAACTCACACTAGGCCCACAGGCAGGAAAAACCCAGACCATGAAAATCGATAACACTTTGCATACCTAAGTAGGTAACTGCAAAAGCAATCCTTCCTTTTTGTAAGAACATTGACCGTCGTCATTATTATCGTTCTTCCGTCGTTGTTTTATATACGCCATTTTGGCCAGTATTAACTATAGATAGAAAGAATATGCTTTATTGTACACCAGAATCAACAACCAACCATTCATATATCTAGATACTTAAATAAAGATTTTATTATGAAGAAGCATTTTAAAAAAAAACAACACATATAAGGCTCATAGGATAATCTAACAAAAACTTAGTAAATTGGTTAATCTGTCGCCAATAGATTCCCTCATGTAAAATCATTGTTTTTTTAAATGCACTACCCATAATTTTGTCATTAATTTACTACCATGCTATTTGCACGATAACACGACACACTATCTCACATAGAAATCCTTACCATGATTGCATTAGAGAGTGATTGAGAAGTGCTTCGATTATAAAATTATCTTTGTGATTAATCAAAGTAAAATATGACAGTGTTCACACATTATCAGCTAAGCCTATCTTAACTGTCATCATTTCTATTTATTTAATTTTTTTTATTTAAAGGAAAAAAACATTCAAAATCAACATTTTACGTATGCGATAATCACTCAAGGAAAATCATATCGTAAAGTTTCCTTCATTGAACGTGCGGGTTAGTAAGTACTAAACATACATACTTATATTCCTTTTTTTTTTGTTTTGCATAGGCGGGTTTTCACAGTTCAAACCCTTTAATAATTTATGGATACGTGGAACAGATGATCAAAAAGTGTGTAATGATTCGCTGCATACATTTAGTTTAAAACATAAAATTCTTGACCTTAATTCGAAACAAAAAATTAAATATGCATTTAAATGTCCATTTTTATAAAGAAATGACCGCAAGGACAAACAAGATAATTTTCACATTAAGCTGTGGGCAGAATGTTCGCTCTTTAAGCGATTCAGTTACAGTTACAAGTGCCTCCATTTAGTAATCACTAGCTAATTCGTATCACAGATTGCACGAATTGCCAATTCTCACTCGGGAACATCTCTTTTCCTTCTGTGTTACGTAAACTATTTCGTTGGTGCCCTTGAGGCGTGACTTACACGGTTCATTAGTATACATCTGTTGGAAAATGTTTCGAAGCAATAATTAGTTTTCAAGCTTTAATGAATTATTCTACCCAAATATTCGAACGACCGAACGAAATCATAAAACGCGGCAAAACTTATTAATGTGCCAATTTTCAATTGTCTGTCTACCCGTTTTCATAATTACTAAGCGAAAACTAAATGAATGCCTAAATAAAAGCGCGCTTTTGGATTTTCAGCGCACGGTTTACTTCGGAATGTGAAAAATCCAACATTACTTACAACATACTCTTTTATTTCAAAACTAATTTAGGTGGCGACACCTACTGCTCATGAAAACAGGCATGTCTCACACATGTTACGTCAATAACTGCAAACATTTTTATGAACAACGTCGTAACTTCATAAGACTTCTTTCATCATTAATGAACACCACTTATATCACTTAAGGACAATCGTCGCACAAAGTGATTATTTATTAGTAATTTTTTCCATAACATAAAAATTAGCCTCAACGTCTGGACGTGTGTCACGTTTATCTGGGACGCCGCACAGTGGGTCGAAACTATGATTTTAGTGACTTAGGGCTCAACTTTGTTTTTTTACTTTTTTCCTCATGTGGATGGATAGAGCTCATTAACCTCAACAATAATTGTTCTGATGTATTTTTTCCTAAACTTTATACTTTGGGTAGAAAAATGTGTTTTGTTATTTTTTTGTATGGAGCGGATCAAATAACCTTAAATTCCTGCTAAGTAGCGTGTGATCCCGCGTTGAAACTTTATTTTTCATATACCTTGTCTAGTCTATTATCATTTGATGCTATTAACGTGTGCATAAAGTTGCAACTCTGCCAAATAAATGGATCGAAAAAAATGAAAAAATATATAGAATAAAAAGCTACATTTTTTACTTTCGTAAGTTCTTTTAAGTTAAATTTGATATGGAATAGTAAGTAAAAGCACGTAATAATACACATAGTTACTTAACAACTAACAACAATACATTTAAAAGGTCCCTAATTAGCTTAAATTTACTAATATATGTAGTATTAGTAAATTTAAAGCTAATCACACTAATCATAATACATTTAAAAGGTCCCTAATTAGCTTAAATTTACTAATATATGTAGTAGTAGTAAATTTAAGCTAATTAGGGATCTATGAATTTCAATTTCTTTGTTTTAATGACTTTAACATGTTTATGAAATGTTATTTTAAGTTAGATTTAATACTGAATAGTGAGTAAAGATAGGTACATAATAATACCAATTAGTAAAGGTAAACTAACATTACTACAACTAACACAAGCAAACTAAAAACTAACTATAAACAACATCAAACATTACTATTTCCTTTCAATTATGAGTTTGACATTTATAAACTAATAAAAAAAACAAGAAACTTACAAACTACCAAAAAATCTTATTCACTATCGCTATGACTATCTTGTAAATTATCTACATCAATAAAATCTATATCGGATTCTGTGGGAAAAATCAGCAGAAGCTCTTTGACTTTTGGAGAGAGAACCATTATATTTTGTTTCACCATTCGAGGTCTTAGACTTGTGATCTTTGGATCAGAAGACAAAAGAAGATTGTGTATAATATCCTCATTTGTCGCCGTTCTACTTACCTTTCTAGAATGACTCTCTCTATATTTCCGGAAATCTTTATTACGAGCTTCCGCTGCCTCTTCCGACAGTTTACCTATAGGTATGGCACCAAAGTGCTTAATTATATCACTCCCATGTACTAACAATTTATGTATACTGGAAGGCATATAATACCAGGGATATAAGTGAACGTACAATTGTGCAGTATCTCTACAAAATTCGGAAAACTTAGAAAGATCCACGCTCTCTCCAGATGCAACCGTCTGAAGAATCACATGAAACCTTTCTATTAAATCTTTATCTATTCCTGTTATGCGAGCTGTTGTTTCTGCATCCCTAAAAAATCTTCTGGCAGTATTGCCATCATTGGTTGTGCCTACTCCTTGCTTGACTACGTCAATAAGTAAACCGCATTCTTTCTTAAACGCTTGCTGTATAGCGCTCTTTCTGAGTGACATTTTTTCTTTGTCATCGCCCCTGCAACTCCATTTTTTGAAGTCCAAACGATAAGCTGCAAACAAAAAGAAATATCACTTAAATTAAAATCTCACAAGTAACTATATAACGTGAAAAAAATTATGAACTAATAAAATTATATTTACCGATATGAAGTAAGCACTCCATGCTTCTTATCCAGGCATGTAAAGATGACATTCCATACTGGAACACTTCTTCGTTGTTCTCTTTTTGAGCAAGTGACTCTAAATTGTTCATCTCTGACGGTTTTGCTTTGCAGATATCACAGACAGCTGAAGATGTGTCTGACAAATATGACGATATTTTGCCGTCTATCATCGTCAAGTGCAATTGATGCTTAACTTCAACTTGATTGAACTTGATTGGCTGAAGTGTTTCTATTTCTTCGGTTATGCTAGCTTTTATAGTTACCACTGTTGACTGCGTTTCTTTGGTAAATTTGAACATTATCGGACGGCAATAGAAAGTTGATGAGGGTCGATCGTTTTCCCAAACAATTGTTCCATCACATTGTTGAAGCCTTATAGGAACTAGACTGGCCATGAAGATAGTTGAGTCATCAAACTCTGCTTCAGTCTTTTGTTTATAATTACTTTGACCTGAGGCTCCATCAAAACCCCATTTGCTTATTAGCAGTAACTCAGTTGGCGAATCCAAATCTAAAGTAATCACTTCTAAAAGCCTAGATACCGTCAAGTTGAGTAAAGCTTGCAGTTTAATAGCAGCTCCTTCTTCAGTTATAATTATGTCTTCTTTCCCTGGATAACATTTTGCCTTCGCTTGTTTTATTTTATAATAAGAAGGGTATAAATCAGACCTATTTTCACTTGCTGCTTCTCTTAGGCTTATATACTGCCACTTACTTAATTTAAGTGAAACTAATAAAGACAGTGCCTTATCGGGTGAATATGTACTACTTTTCGGTTTACTTGTACTTAAACACTCTTTAACTTTTTCTAGATCTTCGGGGTGATTTAGTAAATGGTTCATAATTTTTCCTACATCCTCATTTCCGGTGTTTCTTAAACTAGCAATTGTAGTAGCTTTAAGTTCATCCGGGGATAACGAAAGCGATTGGTTAATTTGATCAACGCGTCGTCGTTTTTGCCTGGAGCCCAATTCCTCGAAAGGTTTTCGAGGTGTAAATGTAGATGTCGAAGCTTCTGTAGTAGATGGTGGTAGATTTTCGACATCTTCAGTATTACAAATCTCGAGCCTTTCCTGTTCAGTGTTCACAGCTTCAGGTATCATTCCTTCGGGCCAGTTTATTGCACGTTCCAACCAATCACCATTTTTTCTTACAAACTGTGCTAACGTGCGACTACTTCGTTCCCATCTTGCGCTTATATTTGAACAAAAGCGCGTACAGAATTTTTGGAGCTCAACACTGTTCTCTTCGGTCACGTTTATTTTATGTTGTAGGAATTGAAAGAATTTTTGACTATCCGACAGTGACTTGACCTGCTCTCTTAAAATCATAAATAAATCTAAATTGTTAACTAAATTATCCATTATAACGAAAAAGGGACGATCAGAATCACGAGATGTTAGTAGTAGTACGAATAAACGAACACTAGTTAGTATATAATAAATTATGGTCATTTTATACTTCCAGAATCCAGTGACAAACAATGTTTACTAATTTTTCTACTACCCTCATTAACTAATTATCCTAATTAATATTACAGTAATGACTAAAAGTGAAAAACATTGTTATTTTATAAGGTAAAAGGTTAAGCTAATTACAGTAATTAAACACACAAATAGAAATTAATTGATTTCATATCCACATTTTTAAATAAAGGTCCCTAATTAGCTTAAATTTACTAATATATGTAGTATTAGTAAATTTAAGCTAATTAGGGACCTTTTAAATGTATTGTTGTTAGTTGCTAAGTAATTATGTGTATTATTACGTGCTTTTACTTACTATTCCATATCAAATTTAACTTATAATAACTTACGAAAGTAAAAAATGAAGCTTTTTATTCTATGTATTTTTTCATTTTTTCGATCCATTTATTTGGCAGAGTTGCAACTTTATGCATTTGTTTATAGCATCAAATGATAATAGACCAGACAAGGTATATGAAAAATAAAGTTTCAACGCGGGATCACACGCTACTTAGCAGGAATTTAAGTTTATTTGAGCCGCTCCATACAAAAAAATAACAAAACACATTTTTCTACCCAAAGTATAAAGTTTAGGAAATAATACATCAGAACAATTATTATTGAGGTTAATGAGCTCTACCCATCCGCATAAAAAAAAAAGTGAAAAAGCAAAGTTGAGCCCTAAGTCACTAAAATCATAGTTTCGACCCACTGTGCGCCGCCGCGCGCCGGTAAAATATGTCTGCAGTGCCTCATCCAAATAAAATATCGTGGTAGACACGAAAAATAACATTAACAAGCGTGTCTAAATCCGTTTTTAATTCCACAACATAGATAATAGAGTTAACATACACTATATGTAAACTCGTGAAGTATTGTTATGATAGAAAAACTTGAGATAATAATGTTAGGAGTCGTGAAGGTTTCAAGGTTGAATTTTTCAATTTCTCACGCCTGTTAGACAATGCCGATCTAAGCCACGGAATCTTAGCCATTCATTAATACATAAGAAATATAAACAATGCACGGATATATAATAGCTATCATTTAACTACACCATATGTGTAAGAGCTCTGTTACAATGTTGGTGTAGAATAAAGTATGTTCAATAATTATATTTTATATAATATCTACCTTTTTCATATCAAATTCATTGCTTTATGTTGTAGAATATCGGTTTTTATTTATGACCAATTGAACACACAGCTATGATTTTCTCTGGTTACTAATTTTGATGTCAAGGCCTTATTGTAGAGAGACAATAGATATCAAGAGCTATTATTACAAATGTTAATAAAACTAGTGAAGTATAAAACTTTATATTAACTTAGTATATTACACGTGTCCTTTACTTTTTAACTTCCACTATAGTTATTGCGTGATGCACTCGTTAATACACTATCTTTCATATTGACATTTCAACAACATTCATTTCGTTTGCGCCCTATGATCCACTGTATATAAATCTGTGTTCACGGTAAACAGCTCAACGCAATTGGTATTTTGAAATTGTTATTAGAGATTTCTAAAAACCTGACTTATGATTACGAGTGCGTTATCAATATACTATAATATTTAATTATTATCAACGAGGGTGTAAAATCTTGTTATCGGCGCAGTATAAAGCAATAAAAAAAACTGAAGATTTCCAACATCGAATTGTATTACGAGCTGATCAAAGCAGCATTTTTCTGGTGATGCAGTAATCCAGCACCAAAGATTTCTTATACTGTCACATAGGTATACAGGCTACTAATAATACAGGCTACAAGAGAACACGATTTAAAACTTACCGCATGTACAGAGCTGGAGTCTGCCAGCCATGTGTTGTACATGGTCTCCACGTAGGCGGAGCTGGAGCCATTGAGGAAAGGTTCAGCGGCTGCCGAGCTTTTATGCCTATAGCCAGTCGCTGGTCCAGCAGCGATCTGTACAAACAAAACGGAGGTTCAATAATCATAATGCCTGTAAAGAACTACCTACCTCCCTTCGGGGAACCGAAGGGAGGTAGGTAGTTCTTTTTGCTAGTTGTTTTTAAGTCAGAGATTGATAAGGGTAAATAGGCTTCTCCCTTCAAAACCACCCCACGGTATGTAAATCACGATACAGGAATACTACGGAAATTCATGAGGGAAAAATCCAATAAAACTGGGAATCAAACCGAGGACCTCAGCCTCAACAGTCGCTTGTGAACATTAGACCACCGTGGAACAAAGGTTGTAATAAATGCAGCACAACATAAAAAATGCGAGTCAGAACTGAGTTCTGCATCACGACATCAATTCGTGTAAGTATGGGTAGTTTGTTGGGTAAATTTATGACATTACGATAATTTATCCGTCACCAAATGAATCATTCAATCAATAAAATCAGATAGCAATCACGCCTGTCATGGCCGTATCCATCCTGACGAGACGCACAATAGTAATAGTAATTTATTTCCAAATCTTCAGTACACGTCACATCAGTGAGGTCTCGAGGTTTCTCCAGAAACATGGATCAGCATGAGATGGCTTTAACTAAATACAATTTAGAGATGTTTTCAATAATGAAAAAAAAATACAAAAACATAATTAACAAAATATTTATGTTTATGGATATACTTATAAAACAATTTGTTCATAATACCGCTAAAGGTGGTTACGTCACATGACGTCAACATGTACTGAATACCATCGTTTGTTTCTAAGACACATTTCCAACATGAAAATAATTATGTGTTCTGGCATACAATTTCGTTTGGCGAACCTCCAATTGTCTTTGTAAGCCAGAATCTGTGCAATATGCATGAGAGTAGATATTAAACTTATTTTTTAATTGTTACCTATGTTTTATTCTCACCAATTAATGTTTTATGGAATAATAGGAAAGATTGAGCAATTGCGGTAAAAAAAAACAAGTGGAGCTAAGATAACGATGTGGAACAAAGTTTATCAAAGTAACAAAGGGGCTCGGCCGTCGCGTCATATTAAATATGCCAGATACTGCAGCTTGGAGGCGCGACTAACAGACAGTGCATATAACACGTACGAACTACGAACAGATCGATTGTGCGCTTTATAGACATCTGCGGGGGTAAAGTGAATGTAATTTCTGAAAAACATTTAATTGTGACTTTTCGGGCTCATTCATATCACAAATCCACGATGTGATAAATTTTGTTTTTTTTTATTATTGTGAATTGTCTTTTGAATATGTCACCATCACCTTGAAATTTCTCGAAAAAAAAAAAAAAATATGTAACATCAATCAGACACATCACTGTTGAATTTATCAGTAACAATGACAGACAGTTATCGGAGACAGTTGGAAATGAAGTTCTGTATGAATAATGCTGGTAGGTATTGAGAAAAAGCAAAACAGCTGTATAAATATACTCGTTACAGCCAGCCTAGAAACAGTCTGGTTTAAACGAGTTTTAAGACATACAGGATGGTCACCTTATTTTTTTACATAAATATTTTATAGCATCATTACTTTTGTTTATAAATAAGAACCTAAGATATGACCTATACAGCGATTTATTATAGTGGACGTTGAAATTCCAATAGAATGTTTTTTCGACGCGCTGTTGACGCGACGCAATGCACTATATTGGGTTCTCAATGCTCGGTTCAACACCGAGAGTTGAAAATCCAGTGCGCAAAAAAACCTGCCGCGGTTTTATTACGTCCCACAGTGGTCTGAAAATCGAGTTCAATACTGATAGAAACTTAATATACGGGATGTCAAAAAAATAAAATGGAATGTCTCTGGTATACCTCCCTTTATATATAGTATGGAGGGTATGCACAGCTCCGCGCGTGAGAAAAAATATGTTATGTATTTTTTTGTATGGGAGAAAACACTTAAAGTTAATTATTTTTTTACTGAAAGGAACTGAAGGGCTGGTGCTCACATGAGCTATTGCACCTCACACGGTGATTAAGATAACATACAATTCATGCACCTTTCGGTGCCGCTTTGCTAGTAAGAAATTTTAGATATTTATAATTTTCGGTATATGTGATTTTTCCAATCTTTGACGTAATTAAATGAAGTTGATGACCTCTTTTCATATGTTTTAGTTAGTAGCCTGTTAATGGCCTTTTTAATTACAATAATAGAAAATGATATTGATTACATACGTTTTTTTACTAATTGCATTCAAAGAACTAACTCATTTGGTAATCACGTTCATCATGTCATTATGGTTCAGTTGTAATTAGATACTAATAACATCGAGCCCTAATGAGGGTAGTTACATATATAAATAGGACGTTTGAGCTTAATTCTCTCAGTAGCTTTTAGCACTATTACGCGCGAACTATACTTATTACGATCTATTTATTTTCGTGTTGTGATGGAAGGTTTTGGTACCAATATGGACATTTTCATGTTTGTGGCAAACAATAGTTGTTTTTCACAGCCCAGTGTGTTATTAGAAGTTTTTGTGAATGCCGTTGATTTGTCAGAAAATGAAAAGAAAGTATTGAAACAATTCTGTTAGACTTATGTGTGTTCGTTGAGAAATAAATGGATCTCGTGTAATCGCACGAGATATACATTCATAAAGAAACATGGATGCAGGAAAACATAAAATGGCCTGAAGTCATCAGGGAAAAGATGACACCATTAGTAGCAGTAGAGCAGTAACCTTGTTCTAGTTCTGACTTCGGTGTTAATGAGGATATATCAAAATCCCACAAACCAGAGACGTGTAGTGTTGGTACAACACTATCAGTTGTGAGTCAAAGAAAACCGTTCATGGAGCTAAGCCCGCAACAGAAGAGAAGGAGAGTGGAACAGCTCCTAACGTATAGCACTGAAAGCCTAGCTTATGCAACTGGTTTAAAAGTAGATAGCAAGAATGTAGCAGATATAATAAAATTGGTTACAGAGCATCCTGAAGAGGCTACAAAGATTAAGCAATTGTTGAAGACCAAGAAAACTACGCCCATATATTCGGCTAATAAAGCTTTAGGTCTTTTGACCTCGTTGAAGCTTTCGAAGTGGCAGTATATAACCTTAAGAACTTGTGCAAAAGAAGAAGGAATACCACTATATCCTTCGTATACTGCCATCCTAGAGGCGAAGAAGGACTGCTACCCACCAAAAGATACCGTAAGAGTCCAGCTCAAAGCAATTTTGAACAAAACTGTTGCCAGACTAGGAAAATTCCTACGTTTGGAGTCTTCGCTGGATGGCAAAGAGTTGACCCTGACATGCAAGTGGGGATTTGATGGTGCTTCAGGGCAAAGTTTGTATAAGCAAACTATGGCAGACGACGACGATTTCAGTATTTTTATGTGTTCCTTTGTGCCCCTGCGCTTAGTTTGTGGTGAAGAAAATATATGGGAGAATCCAAAGCCATCTTCCACAATGTTCTTCAGACATCTTTATTTCAAGTTTGCAAGCGAGAACAGCTTGAATATCACGGAAGAACAGAGTCTGATTGAAGCTGAGATCGCAGCACTGGAGCCGTCTATTATGGGAAATCATGCTGTTAAGCACTCAATGCTTATGACAATGATAGATGGCAAAATCACTTCGAAATTGTCAAAAACCTCAACGCAGACTTGTGATATCTGTAAGGCTACCCCTTCGGAAATGAATAAGTTAGAGAAGATCTTAGAATGAGTTTAGTATAATTTGATTAATTAATGAGATCTTATTGTACTGTTACCTATCTTTTATTGATTTATTCACTTTCTTTCCAGAAAACCGGTTTCGACAGAAATGTACCAGTATGGTTTATCTACTCTTTATGCTTGGATCAGATGTATGGAGTGTCTACTGGACATTTCATACAGACTAGACTTTAAAACATGGCAAGCCAGAGATGCAAGCAGTAAAAAGTCATTGAAGAGTAGAAAACAAACCATACAAACAAGGTGAGTTAAAGTAACAGTCGCTTTTCTCTAAAAAAAAATCTAATACGCTATTGTATACATCTCTTCGTTACAAAGTCGTTAAGTATTTTTTGTTTGTTTCAGGTTCGGGAACCACAAATAATGGGAACACAGCAGGATTTTTTTTTTGTGATTCTGTAAAAACTGCAGCTATCACAGGATTGGATTTCCGTTTGATCCAAAGATTTGCAACAATTTTACGTGTGTTAGCCTGTGGGGAGCCCATAAATGTTGACGCGTTTGCAAACTTTACGCGCCTCACTGCTGAAATGTATGTAGACCTCTATGGCTGGTATTACATGCCTTCGAGTGTCCACAAACTTTTACTGCATGGCGCTGAAATTATCAAACACTTCAACATTATGCCCATTGGTAAATTATCTGAAGAGGCATCGGAAGCCAGAAACAAAGACTTCAAGAAAATTCGAGAGCACCATTAGCGCAATTGTTTTCGTAAAGCGACAAACGAAGACATCTTCAATGGTCTCCTTGTATCGTCAGATCCTTATCTGTCCAGTATAAGACCTGTGCTAAGAAAATCCACAAAAACAGCTGTTACTGATGATATGAAACCTCTTCTCATCAGTGACGATGCAGGTGTAGACAAAGAGAACATTGAATTTGTCGATGTTAATGCGTCAATAGACTATGACTCGGATTTAGAGGACTTTGATGATGGCGAAGATACTACCTGTTAGTAGTAGTTTTTATGTTGTTTTACTATTAGTCGTAAATAGCTAGACTTAGTATGGTTGCTATATTTATATAATAAATGTAATAGTTGTGATATTCACAAAATAAAACTATCTTCACTGTTTTTTATTGTGTTAAATAATTATAGTGTATCATAGTTATTGACGTATTTTTGTTGTAATGTCTTGGTATTAGCATTCAAGATTAAAACTGTTTGTATAAAAAACTTGATTTTATTGGACCTTATTTTTAATCATCCATAATAAAAATAATTTAGGAATATTACTTTTCTATATAGGTATATCTTAATTGTTTTATGAATATCTATTGTTTCACTAGTATTTTCCCATTCAATGCGTTCGGTAACATCATTTAATTACGTTAAAGATTAGAAAAATCAATAGTGTAACTACCCTCATTAACGCTGAGTATGCCATGTTATTAGTATCTAATTAAAACTCAACGAAAATGACGGTGATTACCAAATGAGTTCTTTAAATGCAATTTGTACAAAAAAAAAACGTATGTAATCAATATAGTTTCCGGTTATTGTCATTAAAAAGGTCCTTAGCAGGCTGTTAACTAACTAAAATATATGAAAACCGATCGGCAATTTCATTTTATTACGTAAAAGATTTAATAAATCACATAACCTAAACTCGAAATTTTAAAAATTTCCTACGCGCGAAGCGGCACCGAAAGGTGCATGAATTGTAGGTCATCTTGATCACTGTATGAGGTACCAGCAGCAGCAGGTGCAGGTAACTCATGTGAGTACCAGCCCTTCAGTTCCTTTCAGTTCGAAAATAATCAAGTTTAAGTGTTTTCTCCCATACAAAAAAAAAACAAAACATTTTTTTTCTCACGCGTGGAGCTGCGCATACCCTACATACTTTAATATTATATAAAGAGAGTTATTCCAGAGACATTCCCATTTTTTTTTTTAAATCCCTGACATTTATTTATTTTCTATGAGTATGGAGCTCGATTTTCAGACCACTGTGCGCGTCCGTAGGAACGTGGACTACATTGTTGGTACGTCAATAAACGAAAAAGAAAGCCTAGTTTCCAACGACTTCTAACCTAATGTCGCAAAATTGCTCCAAAATTAACAAAACGAGTTTTATCAAACTGTCCGCTAAATTCAACAAGGTGATGGCAAAGGACACAGCAGCCTTACTAAAAGTTAGATGACTTAATCTTTTTTTTTTTTGTAGCGTGTTAGTACAATTTTTTTATTCTATATAATGTATGAGTTTAAAATACTGTTCTGCACATGCGTCATTTACCTTATTTCCAGCAAATATCTGATATTATGCCCTTTGAACTCTTGGAATAACAAGTTATTAAATGGCGGCTAACACATACAGGGTGGCAGGGAGACGTCAACGCGCAAACTGAAACCATGATTTCATCACATGGTTCTAGACCTCCTAGCATAGAATGTTTTCGTCGGTTATCAAAAAAAACTGCAGTTCCATAGAAAAGTGCAATGCCTACGCGATCAAAATATATGGAACAGCTATTTTTTTTAAATAAACATCGAAAAGTTTAATCTAGAATCATGTGCTGAATTCATGGTTTCCGTTTACGCGTCAATGTCCCTGACACCCTGTATTTGCTTCAAAGGTTAGCCCTCTAGATTCAATTCAGAAGACTTATAAAAGAGGGTCCGGTTGTGGTTTCCTTGCGACTAAAATACCTAAGTCCATCATTTTGGTGGGTTCACTAAAATGTATTATGACTATTGCAGCAGTTCAATAAATAAGCATAAACGACGATTTTTACACGACGACGGCGAAGCAAAAAGGAGGGTTATGATTTTGACCGGTATGTATGTATGTGGGTATGTATGTTGTATATATTTATATGTGTGTGTTCATCTGTTCCCTCATAACTTCTAAACTACTTATCACAACTTTACAAATGAGGTATTGTTGGACGTTACAATAATTCAATATTGCGCCTTCTACTTCTAGAGGACGTCATACAGTAAAATAATAATAATGCCGTGTTGGGTATCAAATGAAAGGGCTTAATTACACACAGCACTAGCACATTTCAAATACATTTTCAAAATAATTTAAATAATAAGTAAGTTCGATAACTAAAACTCGACTACTTAGTGCCGATTAACCAATGAAATTGAACGCGACCAGCACTTTTAAACCCAGTTCAACAACTGTCAATATTCCATAAAAATTTTGATACTGACAGCTCTTGAAAGCGTTTTAGATGTACTGAATGTTTTCAGTTTCATTGGTGAAATCGGCACTGAAAAAATCACGCTCTAAAAAGTACGAAACAAGAAAGTATATCAGACAGAAATCAAGACATATGTAGTAACAAAAATGGTCAGGGTATTAGCCTTGATTTTGTAGTTGTTCCTGGTACCCACATGGTATACAGGCATACGATCACGGCTTTTCCCTGACCATTTTTATACCTATGCCTTGTTACTAGTGGAATCAAGTATGCACTACCGGCCACGAGACACGTGATTGTGACACATACATTGTCGTTGACTTGTGACGACTCACCGTGATAGTGTGTCAATCCGTCATTTTCTAAACGACTCCTATCATTGCCTAAAATACATCTTATATCTACTTTATCGGTACAGGTACCTAACATTAAATGACTCAAATATTGTAATTTATATTTATGTATTTTGAAATGACACTTCAAAAAACTCGTTTATTGTACAAGGTCGTAAGATACCGTTGTGTGACCATGGCCGAACAGAGCCTTGAACTTATTGTTTAACAGCCTGCAAACATTTTGACGCGTACCATTCTTGTCACAAGACCCCAGAATAGACAGGTAAATAGTACTACAATACCGACATTAAACCTTTTTATGAATGCTATTTCTCTATCTGTTGAAACTGAGATTGATGGTTTTACTTTTGTGCTGTTTTTTTCCTCAAAAAGAAATCTGTGTTAACATTAACATGAGTCATCTGAAAAAGGTCTTCGGAAAGGGCTATCTGTGGGTCATTCATATGTTCCAAGATTGATTCCTGAATCCTGACCTACAATCAAGTATCTTCTAGTGAGGCTTCAGTCTTTTTCTGAAAAACTAACAATTAATTTCTTCTCTTCTCTGGTTTAACTTAAAGATCTTGTAATGTTGTCCTAAGTCGTAATTAAATCAAATCATTTATTCTAAAGAAAGTTAGTAAGTAGGTAGTAGTTAGGTTGTTTAAAAACTAAAGAGATAACTTACCTGCGGTTTGTTGAGAAGCCATGAGGCAAATCTGTCGTTACTCCCAACTTTATTTGAGAGTTGGAATATTAATCTTGCGCGATGCATGATTGTCACAGTCCAGTGTCAGATCTGTAAACAAGAACAATGAACTGCCAGTCAATATTATTATAAAGATATTACCATGCCATAAAAAACCATTTTAAAGTTATGTAAAAAGGACAGTGCCAGATCCTGCCCCAGCTATTTACAGGAAATGTCAATTAATGAACATAATAACATTGTAATGACTATAGGACCTTTTCTTAAAACATTGTTTTCCAGTAGCACTTGCCGATTACAAATCAATGATAATAGGAATTCAACCCCTGAATTTCCTATTGCGTTACTTATTGAACATGATACACAACAAAAAAAGGTTTTAAATACCTGTAAAACAAAAACTCATATTACAATTACAATAATTATGATAATGCATGCGTAACGTATATGTTGTTTAAATCGCTTTTTAACAATTGTAAGCTGCACCTAACCTTAATCAATGTCATTATTGTTTTAAGACTTTAACAGAAACCGCAAGTTCTACAGGCATTAGAACAAATGTAAACGAGCTTTATGATGCGGCATATTCCAGGCTTGTAAATGACTTTTTGATTTGAGTGAGGCCAAGTTCTATAGAGTTTCTGGCATTGTCCTTTATAAGATAGCTAAACTATTTTTGTAACCATGTTTCACACCTGATAATAATGTTCCTTACACAGTTTAATTTTTATTCATTTTTTAATCATCAAGGCTATTGTGATCATCAGTGTGTTACAAAGTAGGGTCTGGTTCTTACGTGACACCTTAGCTTTTATTCAATTTGGTAATACAGTCCGATTCAAACTTTATATTTAGTGTTCTGAAGAGCACTCCTTGCTGCGCAGTACCTCATCCTTGCTAACACATGAATTTGGTACAGCGCAGCAACGCGCCTGTGTGTTGGGCTCACTATATTAGATTATTATCTATCACCAATTCTTCAGTGCTATACAAGCTTATATTCTTAAGCTTGCTATTGAGAGAGTTTTAAGATCTTTTATGTTAATTATTACATTAAATGGCATTGCAATAATTATTTTTTTATTTATATTTCCACAATCACTGCTATCATTACAGGAAATTCCTAATGCGGTAGCGTGGTCCTTAATTAAACTATTTTAAATAACATAACACATACAATGTAGGACGCAACATTTTCAATGTCAGAGTAATATTTACTTTTTACTTTTACCTAGTGTGCACAATATGCAGAGTAGTTTTGACGCAGAAGGAAGCCAGAAAGCTAGAATTGAAACTTGATCAATTTAGTGTTCAGCAGATAAGATATCACAATGCAAAACAGAATGGTTCTATAAACATATACACAAATATAAAGAAAGAAGAAAGAAAATTTACAAATAAAGAACTCCCTTCTCAACCCCCAAACTTATTTAGTTTAGGTCATTATTGCAACATTATAATATTATAATTTGGTTTTACTGATAGTGAAGAAATATTGATAAATTCAGATATAGTATAGATAAGAGAACAATTAAATAACAACCTTTCCAATCTACTTTCCTCTATATATGTTATAATTTGGCAGGCAGTCAAAACTGTTATAGGTATAGATGCAATACACATGCTCTGAAATTATTTATAGACCTGATTAAATAGTTCAAGGCCATTGGAGAAATTACTAGTGTTTACATGACCCAAACTTAATTGTTTTTATGATCATCTAGATTCTAGAACATTAAATCAATAACTAGGAAGGTATTGATTTGCATTGGATACCATTGGAAAAAGAATGTCAAATCAGTTTTCTTCTCCATGTGATATTTAAAAACATTATTAAAAAAAAAGCCTTTAATTAAGTGCATATGTTTCAGTTTTGATTTGGCAATCTACATCTAACCAAAGCCTATTTAAATCTGTATAAAATGTCTTTCATGAATACAATACAGTGTATCAGCAGCAAGCTGTGTATAATACATAATTCAGTAATTATTTCACCTCTCAAGTAATTCATTAATAAAATTGAAAACAGATGTCAGATTAGAGAGGAATAGAAAGGAGATATGTAATTCTGCAATGGTGCCATGGTGCAATTGCATGGTTTAAATAGAAGACAAGATTATATAATCATCAATTCGTTACAAATATTGTTTTACTATATGGTGTCGATCTAGCCCTACTGCCATCAACGGTACTCCAGTTTTCCTAACCTCTTTTTCACTCGTTGCGTCACATAATGCGGATTTGCGTTTACGTTACAAAAAATATAGTAACATACCTGATAAGTTTTACCCTCACTTGTATAATTCACAGAAAATAAACTGATCAATACTGAAGTCTCGTGATTCAAGGTTATATAACTCACTCTTTTCACGTACCAATATGCGATAGGTATGTTGCGGCGAGAAGCTGCTGAATCAAATGTATATCCGCTCTTATTTCATCGTACTGGTTTAGCTATTATTCCCTATGTTTATTCTATCTTGACCAATAATTTACCTTCGACACTATTCGAATGTGTAGTAAATTGTCTCGCAAGCACAGTCAATTTGATTGAAAGAGTTCAAAAATTCATGCTTTTCGCTGATTTGCTGCCACCGTCACGTCAGTGCCTGTTCTCGAAAGCCGTGGACTGTCAAAGTTGAAGTTCACTGTTCACAGATTATTGCTAGCGAGCTGGGCTATTGATTATTTTGACGGCACAGTTGTTATTCTCAGTTGTCGTACTGATATTTAAGGACTGTTACTGCCTCCAGATTAGTTTCGGTTCCGATCGTTCCAAATGCTGCTTTGAAAGCTACAGATTTTTATTTTATTTTGCAAATATGGGTACAGTACATGATGATGTAGTATAAAGACAATTTGAAAAAAAAAACTCTTTTCACCAGGAATAAAACCATCTGCTCCATCACAAAGATGTCACTTGGAAAGCTGCTACGATAAAATGGAATGGGGAAGGTCGGGCAAAGCTAATTGTAGATGGCGTGACCGTAGCTAGGTCCCTACGGCCTTAAATAAATTTGACATTTCGTTCATTCAATCCATTTTGTGTTCATTCATGAGTTTGATTTTATTTCACTATTTCGTTATTTTCGGTGATTTCAGTATTTTATATCAAGTACTTGACATGGAAAGTGTCAGAATGTTAAACCTTGAATATTTCCTCGTAATCACTTTCTTCAGAATGTTTTCGAATCAAATTCGAACTCAAAAAAATCTCTACGAATAGCTTTAAACCACAATTTTCTAATTTTAGGATCTTTCGGGAAATGGTGCACTCCAATTTTGGTGTATCTGGGAACACAATAACGCGTCAATTTTCGCTAAAATAAAATAAAATCACATCACGCCTTGTATTATTAGCTTGTGTTGGGAACTAGCTATGACAGCGCCATTTTGACAGTTACCTTCCCCATTGGGCTGAACACATCTACCGCATGTCAGACGACCATTGGGCCAAACTTACGCCCCTCTTAATGGCAAGTAGCGGTGGGTAATCTTTATTCCGGCAAGTGAATTGATTCACTTATTCCGACTCCGGGTCCGGTACCGGTTTACCTTATTTATTCCTTTGGCACCATTTGGCACCGGCACTCACTCGCTCATTTTGGTTCCCCGGTTTCGCAGAACATTTTATTAATTTGCTTCACTGGATCATTTGGCACATTTTGAATAATCGAACAGTTGGTTATTTTATTGATATTATGATTTAAATTTCGTACAGCGCATTATTTTTATTTTACTTCCTTCCCCGAATTATTTTATTTAAATAAATAACAGTTTTTAGTTAAAAACTGTTATTTATTTCTTTATTAAAATCTCCCTTATCATTACAAGTGCATACTTAATGCGATAGTATGGTCTGTTAAAGTTTTCAGAAGAATACAAACATTCTCTAAAAATAAATACAATACATACATAATTTTGTTAATAAGCGTGGTCTGTCTTTTGAGCGACTCTACAATGACACAAAAATCACGTTTTTATGCGTGCCAGTCCATCCATATTTAACTCTACATCAATGGGGAAGGTCGGGCAAAGCTAATTGTAGATGGCGTGACCATAGCTAGCTCCCTACGGCCTACAAAATTTTTGACATTTCGTTCATTCATTTCATTTTATGTTCATTCATGAGTTTGATTTTATTTCACTATTTCGTTATTTCAGTTTTTTTAAATCAAGTATATACATGGAAAGTGTCAGAATTTTAAACCTTGAATATTTCCTCGGAATCACTTACTTCAAAATGTTCACGACATAAATTCGAACTCAAAAAAATCTGTACGAATAGCTTTAAAGCACAATCTTCTAATTTTAGGGGCTTACGAGAAATTCAAACTCCAATTTCGGAGTATCTAGGAACACAACATCGAGTCAACTTTCGCAAAAATAAAATAAAACCACATCACGCCTTGTATTTTTAGCTTGTGTTGGGAACAAGCTACGACAGCGCCATTTTGACAGTTGCCTTCCCCATTGAAATAAGAGCGCACCGTACTGTTATTGTGTCCCTACTAATGTCATAGTGCCAAGGTACTATAGCGATACGAATACGACGTGTTCCGAGTACTTCCGAGTGACTTGAGCGAGTGAACAGTGAACGCGCGCTCCGGAATCATTTGGTACCGCGGTGCCGGTAAGGACTGGATAGTGAGGAATAAATAAGGTTTACGTATCCGCGTTCGGAACCGGCTCCTTTGGATCAGTACCTCCGGAGTTACCCACCTCTAATGGCAAGCGACATCGTGGTACGCCCAGATGGAGATGAGGGGGTCGACTGGACTCCTTCAATAAGAACATTAAACAGAAAGAAGTGGAAACAGAGTAGGGAGGCCTTTGCCTTGCAGTGGGATATCACAGACTTTTAATAATATGCAATAAAGTCTCTGAAAAGTAACGCCACTGAACGCAGTAGGAACACAAATAAACCTTTTTCAGTGACTTAAATGGAAAACAAATCCCTATCCGTGTCCCATATTTAGTGTGGTCGCAGGCCGACGAATCAAAGCATCACGACAAGACATGAGAAATATAGTCTTTCGTCCACACAGACTTCGACAACAAAATTTGAGTGTGGATGTGAGATTTTGAAATTGCCAGCGAGCCGCCGCTGGTGAATAAAGTTAAACATCTGTTTTCGCATTCATCCATGTCAAACAATAAGTTTGGCTCCTCAAGTCTTCAGACTCCTCTGCTCCTCACTATTTTCAGCCGCATTCCGAGTTAGACCATAATCGCTGACAGCGCTCACATCGATAATTAGCGTTCCGATTTAGTTATCACGATTATGACAGCTGACAATTCGCTCACAGTGATATTTCTGTATGGTATGGTCGGCGTTATCGCAAGATGGCGCATGTCATGACGTCACCCATGACGATTCACGGGACATCGTTATCACGCTCACGCCAACTCGGAACGGGTGTAAGCGCGCTCAAATCGATTACATCCCAATTCGGAAAGCAGCCTTCGTCAGAGGTGTCAAAATGCTCAAAATGTTGGTGAAATAATGACTAGCGATGGGTAGCTATTCTAACAACTAGCCAACTAGCGGCTATTCACAAAATAGCCACGGCTACGATATCCGTCAACACGATAGCTAGCTATTGGCTACTGGCTAGATAGAATATCTGACAAGTTTATGGCACAGCGGGTAGCCTCCACAGAGTATAATATAACCACAACGTTTTGCAGCTGCTAGCCGTCCCGGTAGCCGGTTGCGCGGCTAGTAGGACTAGCCAGAGTAGCCAGTAGCCGATAGCTGAAATAGCTGTGTGCGCGATCACTGCGGGAACTAATGAGTGAGTAGTGCGAGACGCCATTATGAACTTCATATGCATTGCACATCTCTTTCTCACAATATTCACGAAATAATTTAGAGAGACGGCATTTTTCTTAGTAATTTGGTTTAGTTTGCGAATTTACGAAATAGTCGAAATACGATGCTTAGTTATTTATTTACCGGCAGATGTAAAGTTAAACCAAATAAATAAATATTTGTTATGTTATTACTTATAAAACTTATTACAAAAAAAAACACTTTTAATCAAAAGTGTATTTTTTTTGTTGTTTTTTTTATGTTAACCTATGTAAAAGTCATTTCTTTTCAAAAGGGTATAAAATAAAATAAAAAGTAAATAAAAAACGAAATTCGACATCAAATTATTGTTTTAATCATCAAAACTTGTTGCTTTGGCGAGGATGGAACACGGGTCGCAAGGCAGTTGAGCATTATTCGAATCCTACCTAGCTACCGGGCTAACCGGCCGCCGCAAGCGCTATTCGCGTTATTCAATAGCCAAGTAGCCAAAATAGCCGGCTAGCTAAGCTATTGAAATTTCGGCTAGTTACCCATCTCTAATAATGACATTGTCAATGTCAAAGAAAGAAAAAAAAGAGGAACCTGTCAAAAATGCCAATAAATACCTGTAAAAGATATTTGTAATAGCTGAAAACCGATTGTTTTTTAAAGGCCTAAACCTATTTTGTACTAAAATGTGTAGTCTTTCTTCACGTCTGCTAAAATTTCCATCCGAAATTGCTACGATACGTAAAGTAACGTGTATTCGTACAACATATAAACTTGCATCTCCATCAAATCAAACAATCGACTTGCAACGAAATTATAGTACCAATAGAGACTATGATAAGCACTGGAAAGGATATTCATATAAACACTTATGTTACTCCATCTTATTTGGTGCAGCCGCTTATACTTCATATAAATTCTGGTGAGTGTTACTTAATTTACATGCCAGCAACAAAAGGTAGTTTAGCTGAGGTCCGCTACTGCTGAGAATTCGTTAACCAAACCCATGGGTTTGGTTATAATAAAAGATACATAATAAAAGTAACAACTGCACATTCTATTTGTACTTACTAATAAGTTGAGAGTAAAGGCCTCTAATTTTTTTCTATGGTCTTTCATAATGTATGTAGTAGGTGAAATCAAACTGTGACTTGTATATTTTGTCTCTCCTTAAAGATTACTCAGTGATTTCTCATTGAAGATTACTAGTATCTAGCTAGGAGAGCAGCAATTCACCAATAATTTGTTGTACCTGCATTATGTCAATAATAATGCGTAGTATGTAAGACCCATATGTACTACAAAACCTATATGTACCTAAATAAAATTATATGCAATATATTATATTATGATTCAACTTTCTAAATAGTCCTATAAAAAACTTTAAATAAATTATACTAATTCAATTGGTTACTATCTTAGGGCACAGCACCAGTTATTGCCTTCCATAAATGCTGCAGAGGAAATTTCAGAATCGGACTCTGATAGTGAAGTTGACACCAAGAAGAAAAGATACAGAAAAGAAAAAATTGGATTTCGGGACAGGAAGGTGTGTTGATATAGCTTAAACAAAACATTTTTTATAAAATTATTGTTTTACTTTGTTCTCTTCTTTTTTGTTCTTTCTGTTTTTTTTTTTCAATAGTTAAATTTTTTATTTTATTTACTACAGATTATTGAATATGAAAATCGTATGAGATCATATTCAACCCCTGACAAAATATTCAGATATTTTGCCACAGTGAAATTGACATTTGGTGAACACACAGAGATTTACATGACACCTGACGATTTTTTGCGAGCAATCACTCCTGGCATGAAACAGCCTGATGGTATTTCTTTTATTTTATTTTTTGTTTTAAGGCTTCCCTATACAGACACAATCAAAATTAAAAATCAAAAGTCATTTATTCAAATTAGGCTGACAACTGTTCAACTGATAACTGTTCTACTACTAATTAACTTCAACCCAGGCACAATAGTAAATTGTTGCAACACCCTTTCTATTGCTGTGTATCCAGATTGTGTCTGTGTAGTACCTTCTTTTTTTTTAACTCCTTCAAAAATTACTACATAAACATACTAACTGAAAAATATTATCTGAACACACACACACACCATACCATTCCATAAGGAATAGAAAAACGATAATTTTGATTTAGCCATTGACATAAAATTTTCCAGATAGGACCTGCGGCACATTGAAACTGATCATCAGTTGACAGTTATTGAGAAGATTAATTTAATCAGTATTATGTACATTAGGAACATACATCAATTTGGTAGAAGGGATCCTTGCCTACACTATCATTTTATTGGTTCAGTTTTTCTTCCGCACATTCTATAGCTCTGGAAAATAAATCATCTCAGGATTTAGAATTAAAATGATGTTTTTTATTCCGGACGCTGCTGGATAGATTATTGAGTATGAAAACCGTATGCGTCAGTATTCCACACCAGATAAGGTATTTCGATACTTTGCCACCCTTCAAGCACAGCATCATGACCAGCATGAGATATTCATGACCCCTGATGACTTCTTGCGCTCCATGACTCCTGGTGTCAAGCAACCAGATGGTAAAATTATGTATAGCACAGCATTTTCTCATCATAAATCATTATTTAGTTGAGCAGTCCTCGTCTGGACCAAGGTCTCTCGAATTGCACACCATTCAAATTGATCCTTGGTTACTCTCATCCAGCTGCATTTTAACATATTAATTAATTAATTTGGATTTAGGTAGATACTCGTAGATTGCCCTATTGATCTATAGGCCGCATGCGAGACTGCTCAGCATGTAATCCTGGACTCGATCCCCAGGTCGGAAAAACTGTTATTGGATTCTATCATTAAGAAATTCTCAATAGCAGCCCGGAGTCTGGTTTTGTACCTACCTGTTTGATAGCAATATCCTCCATATTCGATGGGACTACATAACCGTCGAAATGCGGATTCTGTACATTTCTGCCGACTCCCGAAAGGCTCAAAGTTCACTGTCCTATTAAAGTCACTATTTAACTACTAAGTAATTTCGATCTTTAAAAGCATAATAAAATTAAAAATTAATGTGTTTCTTTCTTTTAACAGGTTTGGGATTAGACCAATATAGAAGATATGACCCTAAGGTATGTTTCACTTTATACAAAATAAATGATGTTATAATACAATACATGTGATATCCATAAACTATCATGTGACTAATAATATTTCCATTTTTATTAATAATACAGTAAAATACATATTAAATACGTATATTGATGTTATAATTGTGTGCAACAAAACTGATGTGTGATGTACACTGGCACTAATTTATTTAATCTTCACTGCTGGTTTAAGATTCCCACTTTACATTTATAATATGTATTATAAAATGTTCCAGTTGAATACGACTGTAAATACGATAATATTAAAGTTATAAATAAATAGCACTTTAACAGAAGATTTCTTTATATTATAGAGGGAGCAGATAATCTTCAAGAAGAATAAAGAAAGTTTACAAAAAGTATTTCACTTATTTTCCATATTAATGTTTTCACATATCCAATCTTTAGGAACACATTACCCAATCACCGATGTTATTTAGCTCTACCTATTGCTTTATAGCAACCTAAACTGTCACTGGACACTATTGCACAGTTAGCACCATCTCTTCAGCCACTCACATCACTTTCTTGTCTTTTCAGAACGTCGAAGAGGTACTGTCTTTCTCTTCTTTTCTCTACTACTCTCGACTTCGTAATGTTTTTATTTATTTCAAGTGCACTTCTTTGACTCGGTTATGTCCTTGTCAATGTTCATGTCATCGCCGTTGGCCACTTTGTGCCTCAATCTAGTCTAGATCACTTTATAGATTTTAGGAGGATCTTATTTTTTCACAATGTTATTATACTCTGCTACAGACATAAGCTCTGCGCTGTTTAAGCTACTTCAAGCGTAATGGGTCTCAGATCCCGCAAAACAGTTGCATACACAACCATTCTGTCCATAGCATGCCGTGATTTTATCATTATATTGATTACATTTTAATTAATAGATTTTTATTGTTTTGCGTTAGCACCCCTAAAATAGCTATTTTTCAATATCTTAAAGTTTTATTTTGTTTAAGTAGTATTTTTTTTTAACTTCAATACTGTATATTTTAGAGTTTAAGTCCTGGTTAAATTTGATTATTTATCTCTAAAAAACAATCGGTAAAAATTACTTTGCTATTAGTTCACTTAATTAGTTGTATGTTTGATGCATATAAGAGACATCATAAAATTAGCTTATCATTTTCATGTTTTACTGCTGCACTGCTAACTATCGTGTTTTCTCGCAGAGCATCAGTCAACGTCTGAACCTCGACCTCGACGAAGATTCCATTTTCTATAAACTTGGCTCATCGGGACTCATCACATTCAGCGACTACATATTTCTTCTGACTGTATTGTCAAGTAAGTACCTACTAACGATTATCAAAAACCTTTCCTTTTTAAACGATAAAGTTCAGGAGTTGAAGAGTCCAGAGTAGATTTTATTTAATTATTGTTAAAATTCAAGTCTAGAAGGCCCGGCGCTTATTACATGGGACTTAAACTGCATAACTGGCGAAATGAAGGAGTACTTACTACTACCTACGCACTTCTTCGACGAATAAACTAAGTTTTTTCTAAACGTAGATATTTTGTTTATTTTTATATAAAGTCGAAATTACCAATACTGTGGAAATGTTTGTCACTCTGTATTTTTAGAACATAAGGAATATATTATCCGATATTATCAGAGCATTGCTCAAGAGTCAAAGGTAAGTCCAAGTTACAACTTGTAATTGTTTGAATGTCGTCAGCATCATGCAAACAACAACGTTAACAATTGTTTGTCGGCATTTCAAAAAACAATCATTTTAGGAGCAATAAAGCCTGTACTGGCTTGACAAAATTTGTCAAGGCAGAACAGCATTCATTTGCTATAAAGAACACATTTCACTAACGATAACCGAACCCCTTTTAATTTTTTTTAATTGTAGCTATTTGAAGTGGTCCTAAATTTGTACTGAATGGGTAGTTGACTGCCTTTTTGTTCGCCTAGGCCGCGTCACTTCGCTAGCGCAACTGCTGAGCTTAACATCCTGGGTTCGATCCCTATGGGTGGGCTCGACTAAGAGATTCCACGAGTCAGGCGAAGTGTTATTGGATTATCCATTAGGAGTTTCGCTGTAGCAGCTCTGGTTTTGTGCCCAGTATGATGTCGGAAATTCCTTATGTTCTAAAAAGTTGGTTGTTCGCTTGCTGAAGTATCTACAACTTATTCCTTGTAAAAGATTAAGTAAAATATATATTGATGTGGTCCATCGTCTAAATCATAGGTTCTAGACCTTATTTTGCCCACCGCCCTTTGTTTTTTTTTTTATATAGCACCCCCATTTTTTTACTCACCATCTGTCGCGAATCTGAAACAGTTTTATTGAAACCACCACGATTATATTGAAACGTGTAATATAAAGTCTTAAGATCCCATCTCAACAGTATTTTAAAAATGAAGGTGTTGTGAATACAGAAATTCTATACTAAATGTAGAGAATTTGTAAAGATATTTACTAAATAGTAGACCACAAAGCATTAAATATAAAAAATATAACAACTAATCTGTGGTGCCTTAGTCCACACAACAAAGATATATATTTTGTGAATATTATGAAATTAAATAAATAAAAACGTTCTTTTTCTACATGAAGTTTTAGTAAAAGTCAAACCAAACACGTTTTGTAAAAAACAAATAAGTGTCTCTGGGACATTGAAACTACAGACGATGATATTTATTTAATGAGAGCACAAAATGCTTTACAATAGTTTTGCCCATTAAATGAGAAAGTCAACCATATTACCAATGGATTTTTATTTAGTAAATTCCCGGTGTGATGATCCCTCAGTTTACACGCACATCCTAATCTTCTCTGGGGTCCCTGAAAGTCTTAAACGCACACGAGAGAGCGTTATGGCACACGTTGAGAACATATGGTCTAAAATAACTCGCCATTCAGATTCTTGTGTACCTACGTATTTAAATTTATTCAAAACTGTTCCTCCACTGCTGTCTTTTCGCTTTTTATTGATGTTTGGTACTTTGCCAAAAATACTTAATTATTATAATGTCAAGTAAATGAAACTTTTATATTTTTCAAAGAGTATTTATAGGGAAACTAATTTCGATTAAAAATTAAAACAATCGTTTAAATCGATAACCACTTTATTTTTTAACATAACTTTTATAAATATTCGCATCATATCCGAACATTTCAAAATCGATACCGTATATTTCCAACAATTTATTCAGCAAATGTTCATCAAGCTGGCTAAAATAATGCTTTAACAAGGCAGTTGTGTTCCTACCATCACGAGATTGATTCATTACAGAACGCAGTTGTTTCCTCCTACGTTCACCAACCTTTATGCTTAACAAATGGCCAAGTCCTAATTGTTGTATTACATACATTGAATCTTTTGCCAATGTTTCAACTTTCGCTATTACGCTGAAATATACTGCACATGGCGAACAAAATGTATGATACGGAGCCCAGTGTTCATTAAACACGTATCGTGGAGAGTTATGTAGATCTATCAAATACTGAACGAATTCGGGGAATGTAGGTCCGGAAGCTTTAGGCGCCCCGGTAAGAGCTTTTCTTCTTTTCCTATATTTTGAAATGATCGCGCGCGCTAACTTTCTATAGTATGGTTTTATTAGAATCTCCAGCTTATCACGATAAGCTGATAATAACCTCGCAAAAGGATCCCGCACTACTAAAAGTGATATTACACCTGGTGTATTCAATGCTTCTTTTAGTTCCTTCACACTGGGTCGAGGAAATTTTTGTCTGGCTAAAGTCAAAGGTTGTACCTTACTTTTTTCTAAAAACCTTTTGTCGTATCCCCCTGAAAAATAAATGGATTATTGTTTTACGTAGGTAGGTAATTACAGACATTACAAATATTCTTAACTTCTCACCATAAAGGTTATCGTCACTGGCTTCAACCTCAACAAATAAAAACAACCATTGAAATTAAACTGAAAAACCACAACTCGCACTGAAAATCTTACCCAAAATATTAAAGTAATACATCCAAGATGAACTTGCAGCTTTGAAAATATTGCACCATACGAGTTTATGTTTGTGGTCAACAAAGAACTCTTTGTTATTAATTGGTTGTGTGAGGAGTTTTCTCTTGTGACACACTTGATGAACGGTTTCTGTGCGTTTCTCCAGTTCTAGAAGAGTATCATTGTCTGGCTCCGACCACACAACATTGCTGTCCGATTCCGAATCATCCTTGCCTAATGTCTCTGCACTCTGTAACTGTTATAATGACACTGTTAACACTATCACCACACAACAACATGTCTGTAAAACTACAAAAAAACTGCACATTACCATCCAACTGGTGGAATTGTCAGGTAGTATGGGCCAGTCCTTCACTGGGGTGTTTACACTGCTTTTGAATATTGTCATTTTCATAACAACCATGTAAAGTGTCGCCCAAAACAGAAAGGCTGCTGTTTTAGCACCGCATCTCAAATATACAAACGCTTTCGCTTTCATCCTCGACCGAAAACGCTTAATTGAGAATAACATTTTGCCGTGTTAAGAAAATAACAATTTTCGCTAAACTTATTCGTTTATGTGATTCCGGTTGTAGACATCGTCACAAAAGTGTTGAGTGTGGTTAGTTCGTAGTCGCGTACGTATCGGCTGCTAGATATCTATTTACGCAGCATCCGAGGGGCTGGGGGATCGTACGGAGCATGAGCGAATCTAATGATTTTCTGTTCTGCGGGCGCGAGATTTAACAGCGTACCGAAACTTTCAGTTTATTGTGCAACGATAACTGAAATTGTCTATGAGATAAGGTACTGCCGTTGTAAGCGTCAATAGTTAAGATAATGTGATAGGCTGTCAAAACTAAAGGAAAAGTTACCCAAGTGCAGACAGTGTATGCCTTATGAATTTTGTTTTTATGTATTTTCCCATAGGTTGCTCAGCACAGACTATACCAATAATGATGTCTTTTTAATCAAGTAATACTTACCAGTGTGTAAACACATAGTAAGCTGTCGTAAATCCAAATCATCATTATTTTATAGTAATCCATTGGGATAATCAACAAGTGTCGCATCTTAAAGCTTCGGTAGTAATAAAGGGCGTATGGTTTATTTCGATGATGTCTTTTTAATCAAGTAATACTTACGAGTGTGTAAACACATAGTAAGCTGCCGTAAATCCAAATTAACATTATTTTATAGTAATCCATTGGTATAATCAACAAGTTTGGCTAGTAATAAAGGGCGTATGGTTTATTTCGTTGTCCACCACTACAATTAGATATCGATGTAGTTAATTATTTTCATTCAAATAACACAAACATGCATAGCCTTAAGGTCGAAATAAGTGAGTAGGTTTTAAGTATATCGCATTGGAAATACAATTGCCAATAAAAACATATAAAAGCAAACATAAACCTGTAGATACAAGGCCATAAAGTGTTAGAGAAGGCTCCGAAATCAATGCACGATGCTCCGCCACATTTAAAGTTGAACAGAACATCGCTTGTTAATTGTTTACCTGTGTTAGTTGGAAGGCTTGCGGTCTCCAATAGGTATTATAGTATTACACTAAGGTACCACCTTTTCCTCTTCGGTCACTAATCAACTTATATTAGTTTCTCCCCTAATTGTTTACACAATCAATCTGAATCGTTCTGAAACAGATTGCTAATACGCTGCTTCATAAGTTCGAAAAAAAAATCTGCTCAACAATGTAAATAAAGCAATGAATGTTGTTGAACTATGAAATAACAACAGATTAGTCGTAATCGTTTACGAAAATGCATTAATACGCAATTAGGCTGTCGTATAAAGAATGGCTGACAAACTCAAAATGACGCCTTTGTGCAGTATAAAGAATGGCTGACAAACTCAAAATGACACCTTTGTGAAACCGGTGGGACGTATCATTCATGATGTCACCATTCACTGCCTCGTTGGTGAAGGTAGTAGCCACAAGCGCTACTTCTGAGCGTTAGATCCTGAGTTCAATTCCCAGGTTGGCCAAAGTTGTATAGAGTTTTTCCATCAGGAGTTTCTCAGAAGCAGTCCGCTGTCTGGACTTGTGCCCGGTTGATGGCAAAAGGGCTGCCCCTATTACATGGAAGTTTAGCATAACTGACGAAATGAGAGTGAAGGTACGGTCAGTGCTCCGCATTACCTCTCAATACCCTCTTACAAAGAAGTAGATGAAGAGGGGTCAGGTTATGCAGAGCACTGACTGTACTACAGGTACAATTCTGTTTAAGGCGCTGCCCAAACGCAGGACACCGTAAAAGGCTCAGTTTTTTTTTTCACACAGCTTATTGGTACAAATACAAGCCAGTTTTTTTTGTGTGTTGTCAAATACCAAAAAAAATATTTTATTGTCAATTCCTACCTAAAAATTTGCTTCTTAACGTGCCCTTCGGAGAAAACAGGCGTGATGTTATGTAATGCTGACCATTCGTTACAAGATTTGACTCAAGTCGTTAATGTAAAGTCTGTTCCAATAAGTATCTAATTAAAATACAAAAACATGAATCCGAAAACATAAGGAAGGTATGCCAATTTACTAGCGCCAATTTTTAAATTGTGGGTTTTGATTTAAATATTTTATTTATATATTTTAAAGACGATTATTTGAATAACAATAAAGATGTTTTTTATTAGGCAGTTGAGGTTACAGATACTTTGACTTTAATTTTATAACCAAAAATTTCGGACAGAACAGCTTACAAATTAATACCAGACAGCAGTAACTAAGTATTAGAAAATACAACTTTTATGTAATTATTGATTTTTTTCTGTCTGTAATTAGTTACCAATTATCTAATTTCTCTCTAAGGGTAATCAGTTAATTTGTATTGTCCCTAAACAATAATTAAGTTCATTAGTTGCTTTAATTAACCTATTACCAAACATCTAAGAACTCGTCAAATAACTTATTTAAGGATTAGACTTTTTTTTGTTATTCAATAAATTATTTTTATTTTACTAAACATAACATTCAGCCAATTATGTTCCCACTGCTGGGACACAGCCCTCTCTGTGAGCGGGAGTGGGCCGTAAACTACCACGCGGGCCCAGTGCGGGTTGGTAGATGCCACATGTCTTCGAATTTTTGGTTCTAGGACATGCCGGTTTCCTCACCTACAACTCGTAAGTCGCAGCCGTTACCACTGGGCCACCACTGCTCTCATGATTTATATTATATTGTTATTTTACTATGTTATTTTATTATTCTTTACCTTGATCGATAATGAAATAGTATAACTACACGCATTGGGATGCATTTTAATAGCTGTTAGCGGTGCGAAATGCGCCCTTCTTAGAGCGCGGAACCACTGTGCACTGCTGCCACATTCGGCCTCACCGCGTCTAGTCGTCCTCGAAATCGATGACCCATAAACACGAATTGGTCACGAAGATACTCTTCGAGCATAGTGCCCAAATAACGATAATAAAAAATGCGAGATGCTTTAGTTCTTACAAATATACCGTCAAAGGTTCTTCTGCATGTTGTTAGCGCAGACGAAACACAAGACATTCCGACTTTTCGCAGTTTTCGCCTTTTCTACTCTCTAAATCCGTCGATTAAGATGCGGACCCGTCTGAAAGTAGTTGATCCGCCAAAAAAAGTTACAAATTCAACTTTCCTTACTGGCAACACATCATCACACATCGCGAGTATGCACAACTGTCAAATCGTGTTGTCACTCTTAGTTCGGGCCCCAAAGTATGTAATATTAAGTCCGTACCGACCGATCCACGACAGTCCGTTCCGATGCGGAGTAGGAAATGCCCGTAACTTCGGCCGGCCCGTACCTATGATGTTTCGGGCGAACCACTGAAAGTGTACACAAACCCTTTGTCATCAGATACAAACATTAGTTTTTAATTTGAATGGAATAACAAAGCAGCGCGCGTCTTTATAGTTACCTACTAATTTGAAGGCACCCTTATTAATACTTTCTTGTGGAGAGGTGATCCTCTCACGCTTTATAATTATGTCAAAAACATCACGACACTTCACATCGAGAACTTTTATTTTACATCATACTTTCAGCTTCTCGTCGCCATTTCGAGATCGCTTTCCGAATGTTCGACCTGAACGGTGACGGTGACGTCGACTGCGAGGAGTTTGAGAAGGTGGCACTCCTCATTCGACAGCAGAGCAGCATCGGCTCTAGGCACCGTGACCACGCCAACACTGGCAACACTTTTAAGGTAAAACATCGTTACTATCTTTAATATTAATAATAAAACTATATACATATTCACAACAAATACAATAAAACATACATCAGATTTGTTAGCCAAAATAATTATATTTCCTTTACATGGTATTTAGCAGTAACATGAATAACAACGAGAAGACAGTCTATCCTGCAATGATTTCTCATAACTTATCCTACGCTGAAGCAGTGGTTTACTGTTTTTAGAACTTGTTGAAACTGTACATTTTATTAATTAGTGTCGTATTTCGTGTCTGTCCGTGTGACCGCGTTGTTCTTCTAAACTGTGCGACCGATTTTGATTCGGTTCTCACCATAATTTTGAAAATTTGTTCAGTAAGATTTAATGTGTACCAATATGGTAAATACAAGTAAATGTTACACACGTTTATATCGGTCAACAGGACCTTATCAAATACACAATATAATGGCTTGAATACCACGAATATAACCCCCGTTGGGACTTTTGCTTCTAATTGTTTCAATACACCTAGTACATACATTAGGTTAATACACATTAATGTGCTTATATCCAATAATGCTTTTTAAATCTTACAGGGTATCAACTCAGCGCTGACGACGTACTTCTTCGGACCCCATCTTAACCAAAAGCTGACGATTGAAAAATTCTTAGACTTTCAACAACAACTTCAGAGGGAAATATTATCTCTTGAATTTCAAAGAAAACAGCCGGGTAAGTTGTGATTAATTACGGGTTATAGTATTTTTATCTCACGAAGTGACGCGTGCATTACTTCAAATTCAAATTCAAATCTTTATTGCTTATCATATGTGTTTACAAGGTCTTATTATAGTTATATAGTTCACATGGACCCTGTCGGGCGCAACAATTTAATACAATATGAGTAGTAGCATTCATAATATATAAAGTAATAAGAATTAAGTATTGTTGCCATAAAAAAATCGAATTAAACCACAATAAAAAACATCACATTTAAATATGGTATACGTCTTTACAAATTAAAACTGACACGCTGTGAATGTGACTTGTGTCCGAGACAATAACGAAGTCGGAAGTGTGTGTGCGTGTTATGCACTGACGCTTCTAGTCTTCACGCAAACATTCACAGCGCGCGCTTATTTGTGGTAACCAAGTGTTTAACTTGGTTACCACAAATAAGCGCGCGTCACTTAATAAAGAAAAATGCTGTAAATGTTTAGAGAAGGGATAATTGGCCGCGTCGAAGTAAAGTCACAATATTTATTTAATCGGTTTTGCAAATGGTATCGTACACTAGTAGTGCATTATTTGGGCTTTATTAATCTGGGTATTGACATTCAATTAAAAGTTTTTTATATTTTATTACACAAACTCGTTATTATTCTATAAAAATTGTGTGTTAGTGTTACTAATAAATGTTAATAAATTGTTAAATTAAATAGTTACTTAGGTTTTTATCCAAATAATTTCAGATGAAAATGGCCGCATTACTGAAGCGGACTTTGCCGAACTTCTGTTGGCTTACGCAGGTTACCCTGCCAAGAAGAAGGCACGAATGCTGAAACGAGTTAAGAAAACGTAAGTTTTAATTTGTTTATTAGGACAACCCTGTCGTTTTTCCTTAATGGATACTGTCGGCCTGATAAATGATCACCCTATAAATTCACTGCTAGGCAAATGCCCTAGTAGCTATTTCAGTCCATGGACCTTGTGGCTAAATAATAACAACCACACGGCTCGATGGACCAGGTTAAGCTACGTGTGGCGCGGGTGGTCCGTGGATGGGTGACCATCTTTACATACCACGTCCGTTGCCTCGGAAAGCGCGTTAAGCCGTTGGTCCCGGCTGTCACTCGCAGTATCTTTGGCATTCGTTACGGATAGTCAACACTTAGAAGCTTGGATATCTGACAACCAGTCTTACCAAGCGGTATCGTATTACCCAGTAACTGGGTTGTGGAGGTCAAATTTTGTTTGTTTGTTTGGCATCTCGCAGGTCAACCTATGCGGTTGTCGTCTGCTTAAGCGGACTTGCCTGTGGTTGCCCTAATAAATTAGGCCTCCAGCCAGGACTTAAACTTAAATACTAACTAAAACAAAGCGACTACGCTACCCTGTGGGGTACGAACCTCGGCTTAGGGCGTCGCTGGAAGAGGGCAGCAAATGACTAGCTGGATCAGGATTGGTATTATTTTGGGACGAATTTAAAGCTACAGGCTCAGCGGCGCGGGCTGGCTCGAGCAAGGGTCGGGAGGGGCGTGGATTTGGGCGTCGCGGCGGGCCTCGGCGGCGAGGGCGGTAGGACGGCGATCGGGGTTTGGGCTTATGTAGCGTGCTGGTTGCCTTACTACTCTCCTGGAGGAGGGTAGTGGCGTCGTCTGGGTCGATTAAAGTATGCCTTGGTCGGCGAATACTGCTAATGCGAGAGGGAGTGTAGCGGGCGGCCGCTGTAATCAGGGGGTTTGAATGTTTGATGCCACAGTCGAAGAAACGCTTCGATAGGCGTTTCATGAACTGTTTTATGGTTGGCATTTTGAGGTCGACGTGAAGATCTATGTTTCGGACGTAGGAGGTCAAATAGTATAGAAGCTCCCTGTTAAATACTGGTAATCCGAGCATCCGGTTATACTAGACGCCGACACAACCTTTTTATTTATACTTTTATTAGGGATAAAAACAGTAGTACAATGACATGTAATAAGCTTAAAATAATAGCACAACACCATTATCCACTGGTCACTAGCTTATGATTCATAATTAATGCTACGTGAGTTAAATAAATTAATAAGAATAATAGCGATTACGGACGTTCAAATAACAAAGTAAGACAAAAAAAAGGGAAAAACGCAAACATAGTGGGGTAAGGTTAGGCAGATTGTTTGTTTGTCAGTTTTGTCCAGCTTTTCCCGCCATCTTTTACGTGTTCGCTCTGTACCGCGACGCCTTCTGGCTTTGTCATTCGTAGTGGTTAATTTGATTGACCCACCGCTCATTAGGCCAGCGGTCAGCAGTCCCCCGGCACGCCCGCCCTTCACCACTTCCTAGTGCTTTAGCTGGGAAGAAGAAGTGGCGCAACAAACTCCCCAGCAGTACAGCTGTCTGTTCAGTTAGAAAAAAACTTGATTCTATACCATAGTAGATATGCTAAGTAATAAACATTACGAGACACAACAACAAATTAAATTATTTGCCTTATGTCAGTTAACCACGCCAATATACCAACAAATTGAAATTGAAAATTTAAACAAAACTAAATACAAATATGCCTCCAGGTATAAAGAGCATGGCAGCTTACATATGCAATGCTGGATTATGTACCCTCAAATGGTAAACAAATAACAAACCTTGTACTTAAGTTAACAGAAAGGTACTCCTTAAAGATCTCCGCACACTCTGACGACGGATTCGAGGCCATGTACGAAGACATAGTGAAAGCTATGTCTCATATCAAAACATTCGACACTTGTTAAGGGTGACTTCAACGCTAAAGTGGGAACACAAGAGAGTGGCGAGTAGGAAGTAGGTACATTCGGCTATGGGCGAAGAAATCACAGGGGGCGAATCGTGGTAAACTTCTTTGAGGCTCAGGGGCTTTTTCTGATGAACTCTTTTTTCCAGAAGAAGCCTCAAAGGAAGTGGACCTGGCGAAGCCCCGATAACGTGACAAAGCACGAGATCGACTTCGTTATGTCTGATAAGCGCCATATATTCAGAGATGTCTCTGTGATCAACAGGGTCAATACCGGAAGTCATCACTGACTGGTTAGAGGCACTCTGAATATAAATGTCAAAATCAAAAGTGCGCGCTTGACGAGGTCGACTGTCAGACCAACGCTGCCCCAGTTCGAAGCTGGTTGCGAAAGTTTCCAGTTAGAACTACACAACCAATTTGCCATGTTGGAAACCACTGAGGACATTAACGATGCCATCGAAGGCCTGTTACGGGTCATCCGCGAGGTGGGCTATAAACACTTTCGACCAATTAGTAATGGACGCAAGTCGGTACAAACCAGCGACACTCTGGAATTGATGAGGAAACGACGAGAACTCCCGAATGTCACACCGTCTGAGCGTCAGGTACTTAACAGGGATGTCAAGAAGTTGATTAGAGGAGCGTAAATACCCTAGTCATTGAGCAAGCCATAGCGCGGAACAAAGGCTCGAAGGTATTTGCCAAGCCTCATACCGCCCGTTGTCACCTGACAAAACTCAGAACGTCACAGGGCACCACCGTCACCTCGAAGCCAGAGATACTCGCTGAAGTCGAAAAATTCTACGAAGATTTAAATGCTCAAAAAACATGCCCACCTCAGGCCCACGGCGTGGATGAGATGTCTGTATTAGGCCGCAACAATGACCGTCCAAGTACAAGAACAGAACACAAAACCAATCCAACTGCGTCGAGGTGTAAGGCAGGGAGACATCATCTCTTCGAAACTGTTTATGAACGCGTTGGAGCACGTTTTCAAGACGCTTGATGGAAAGGACGGGGCATAAATATCAACGGTCAGTACATCTCGCACCTCCGATTTGCAGATGACATTGTCATCATGGCGGAATCTCTGCAGGAGCTGGAAGTGATACTGAACAGCCTGAGCGATTCTTCAAGGCGGGAAGGTCTTGGGATGAATCTGGACAAAACCAAAGTCATGTACAAGGGTCATGTCATCCCGAGACCTGTAATCATAAATGGCGCTACCCTCGAGTTTGTGCAAGAATACATATATCTAGGCCAAATTATACAACTCGGGCGGCGCAACTTTGAGAAGGAGGCGACCAGAAGAATACGCTTGGGCTGGGCGGCATTCGGGAAGCTGCGCGATATCTTCGAGTCATCCCTCCCACAATCCCTTAAGACCAGGGTCTATAACCAGTGCGTCCATCCCGTTATGACGTACGGAGCCGGAACGTGGACACTCACCATAGGCCTGATCCACAAATTCAAGGTTGCTCAGCGTGCAATGGAGAGAGCAATGCTCGGGGTTTCTCTGGTGGATAGAATTCGCAACGAAGTCATTCGCCAGAGAACTAAAGTCACCGACATTGCACGTAGAATCAGCATGCTGAAGTGGAAGTGGGCCGGCCATGTCTGTAGACGGAAAGACGGTCGATGGACCGGGATGGTTGGTGCTCTTTGGGGGAGGGTTACGTTCAGCAGTGGACGGCAATTGGCTGATGAAATGATAAACTAGGACCATCGAAGTAAAATAAAAAACAGAACAATTACGAATAACAATAACAAAACCATGGTCAGCAAGACGACCAGCCACCACAAGCAGCACCCGTTCGCGAACGTAGCGCGATCAGCCATTACCCTTCTCGCCATATTTTAGGGAAGGAGGTTTTTGTCTTTTCTTAGATAGATTAAATGATTCCTTGCGTAAACCAATCAATATTGTTTATGTTTACAATTCCAGTTTCCGTGACCACGGCGTAGGTATTACAAAGGACGACTACCTGAAGTTCTTCCACTTCCTGAACAACATCAACGACGTGGACACGGCGCTGACGTTCTACCACATTGCGGGCGCGTCTATCGATCAGCCAACACTAAGACACGTGGCTAGAACAGTAGCACACGTTGATTTGGATCCTCATGTCATCAACGTAGTCTTCACTATTTTCGATGAGAACAGTATGTATACTTTTAACCTTACTTTTTATAAATAGTAATTTATCATTTAAGGCAAAAATTTCACAGTACGATTTTTTTCGCACCCGCGTTCGGTCGCGATTCTGTGAGTTCTTACTCTTAGGTCTTATGCGATTTCTTTTGGCGCTTCTCCATATAATCAATAGTATTTCTAAAAACGTATATTACACTTATACTCGTTAATAACATAAGAAAAACAAAGTAAAACAACAAATATGTACATGCTGGAATTTGTAGATAAGTTTTTTATGGAATAATAGCAACCGTTTTAAAGTAATAGATTGACGAAATCACCTTATTTTAGGGTTCCGTACCAATAAGAAGAGAAGGAATATTGGTGAGACTCTGTTGCGCCTTACATTTGTATTTCACGTTTAAACTAATTATCCTTTCTCCATTTTGGCTGCAGTGTTGTAATAATACTGGGTGTAAAACGTACAGTTTACACTTTTATGCAACAACATTCAATCAGATCTTCCGATGTTGTTTATTAGCAAGCATCCGTAATCACAATGTTCAAAAAAATAGTTAAGCTCCGTTATCCTTCCTTTTCATTCATTGTGGTTTTGACCTGTAGCTGGATAACTTACTGATGCTACGATTGATGAAAATTCTACGCGTGATAAAAATATCCTCTTTCATTGTGTCTCGTCTTTCGTTCAATAGAATCCTTTAGAACACATCAAAATGTCTTAACAAATAATTAATTAATTAAATATTTTTAATTTGTACATCCCACCTACACGTATATCTAGAAAAATGTTAACAAAAACAATGTACTAACTTTCGCTGACCCAAGAACGATAATTTTAGATTCTAATTTAAATAACGTATTTTCGCAGTGGACGGTCAACTCAGCAACCGCGAATTTGTCGCAGTTATGAAGAACAGACTTCTTCGCGGCCTTGAAAAACCGAAGGACACAGGTTTTGTCAAACTTATGTATTCGTTAATCAAATGCGCGAAAGACACCAAACCAGCCATATTAGACTTTTAAAGATAATTTGTTAATAATGACCCTGTTTCATTGGACTATGGTAACAAGTTTGTGTTTCGGCTAAAAGTCATTATATTATACACCTAGGTTTAACCACAGAGAGCATAGAATAAGCATAATCAATCCTGTAACATTCCCACTGCTGGAACACAGGCTTCCTCTGTGTGAGGGAGTGGGCCGTACCACGCGGGCCCAGTGCGGGTTGGTGGATGTCACATGTCTTCGAATTTCTGGTTACCAGAACCACGACCTACAAACAGAGATAGGCAATCAATAAATTAGAATGGATTCAGAAAATAGAAAATTGCGTCTCCCTGTGGGTTGCCATGAATCTCTCTGGGAAACGGATTCTTTAGAAAATAGACTATCAATTCAAATTGACCGAATTTTCAAATCACAACTTTCATTCTTTTTCCGTCGTATGAAATGTTTATAGTGAAAAAAAGTTTTTATAGTGTGTCAGTCTGGCAAACAATACATTTTCCTGAATGTACGTAGCTGTAACCTTCCTAAAGAAGGCTAACACCATCAACCCTAGGTGTATTTGACTTTAAGCTGTAAAGTGCTTAATAAGCAAAACACAACAGTACCTACTTGTAAGTGTGTGGTAAAAAACACCAGGTTATACTAAGAAATTATACTAGATACGCCAAATATTTAGCTTACCAATCGAACGAGTATAAACCTATTATATAAAGACATCAGCAAAATGTCTGAAGCATATTAGCAGCAGGATTTACTATAGGGTGAAGGTCCCTTTGATCAGACGTCCTATAAAGTCTTGTCGCTGTGCCCGCTCAGACTCTATAGACGTGCTTTATTTGCGTTTGTTTACGTATTTAACCGATTTAATTAATCGATACGTCAGGCATGTATTTTACTATTAATATTCACGTGTTGGTGTTATAGTGAGGTTTCCTAGGAACATCACTAAAATACAGATGCTGCACGATTTTCTAGAGGGATCGATAAGTAAATTTTACGTAAACATCATGTCTCGTAAACATTTTTGAGTTGATCTAAGCTTCTTACTATAAAGTTTCTACCTACTTGTAATTTTCTTAGGTTTATGACATTGATTCTTCCATAAACTCTTAACACGCCAATCAAGGATCATCTCACACTCAAGGCATTTATTTTGATTAAATCATTTACAGGCACTTTGAATTTTCAGTTAAGAGTTAAAAAGTTGAAGTTAGTTGCCCATTCTAAAGAGTTGTTTCTTAAACAGAAAGCTGGGCAAGAACTCTCCACTCCATGGGTACTCTTTTAATAGCTACCACCCTCTTATGTCGAATCTTTCTTGAATCGTTAAAGTTGTCTTATATGAATTTATGTTAAGTTATATTGTTAAAGCTCTCTATTCTGGTCATAATATATTTTAGTTATTTTATTATATACGTGATTTGAAGTTTGACTCATCTTCTGTTTAAGATTTTAATTTTGTTTAATCATGCCGTTTTTTTGTCAAAAAACATAACTGTTTAAGATTATTGCGTTTAAGTATACATATAACTATATATTTTGTAAGAAATAGTTAACTTTGATATGATTAAGATAATTACATAATGTTTATCATAGTTATAGAGATATCTTAGTTATATTTCATATGTATACAGTTTAATATTGTTACAAATATATTCTACACTACTCAGTATATTTGATATTTTTCCTTTAATCTCAATAAATAAGTAATTTATGCTAACGTCACTACTTTTTGTTCAATCGCGACTTACTCATGTTTTTATTGCTTTAATCTATTTTCACAAATCACTAACGTGACTTCTCATTACATTAAATAATGTATTTTGTGGGTAATGGATAACTTGTTTATTAGGTACTTATGCATTAATAACAATAAATATGTATTATTAATTTAATAACATTTATTCGCACATATTTATTGCTTATCGCAAAAAATGGAAAGTTATTATTATATAGCATTTTTCTCTTATCCATTTATTTGTAAATTATTATATTTATAAAACAACGATTTAGAAAATTCCTGTACCTATTGTAATGTGATTTCTAAGAATAAATTCGTTTTTTAAAAGTATTGTTTATTTTAACAGTCAATTTAAAACATAACACACGGTATCCGATAATGTAGTTCCGAGTTAAAATAATGCTTTTATTAATTTATTTATCTAATCCTCGAGCTTGACAATTTTTTAGGAGTATTTATTTGTTATTTATTGGATTTTTCTCAAATTATATTTAAAAAAATATATTGTACTGATGCGGATACAATATTTTTTTTATCTAAACACACATAGTTATGAGTTCAACGTTCCGAAACTCATTAACGAGCCACTGTCTCATTACAAGTGCTGGGTCTCCTAGAATCGTCGTGAGATCTGACATAGGCGGACTCGGGAGCATTGAACTGGTGTCGAATGTTCCCGACTTCTCGCCTCACTTCCCGCAGTGTTGCGGATCTCTGTATTGGCCCAGAAACAGCTCGAGTAAGCTTCGGCTTGTAAATCACTCGAAGCAAGAGCCGTCGATCCGACGCCCGCCGCCGCCACGCGAAAAATAGACATAGTTGTGTGTGCTCCGGAATTATTCGAGATACTAGAAAACGGCACTGGCCGAACGACTCCGCGCAAGCAACCACGCCCCGCGCCCTCTGGTGAGTTAGCCCTTTTAATCTAATTCTTCCCCCACTCTGCTGCGCCCACGTGCGTCTAACGTGTAATTTTTCCCGTGCGCGGCCGTCCTTGTCCATAGAACAGGTGATTTATACATAGAAATGTTGCCAAACACCTACGTTTATGCATTATGAAATGTAGCTGACGGCCGATTATAAAGAGATTGTGATAGTATGCACTATGCACAATCACTGCAAGTGCAATGCTTTTGAACTGCAGCTGAATTGTAATACGAATATTGTTGTGTCAGTTTTGCCTGGAACCGATACCGAGAAGTGAATATGCCGATGTACGAGCGGCCATCGTTTTGGCGAGTGCCCCACCAGCGTATGGATCCTGGTGATGAGCCCAGGGTCTTCGGACAGAGGCGACAAGTAAGATTATTTTTCATTATTATTATTATATTACCGATGTAGTAGAATACGATTGGAATGAGGGTTTGTGTAATGATACCGAGTTATTTGTGGTGCTAAATCTTACACAAATAGTGTTCATGACTTAGGCAGTAAGAATTTGGGTTATTTAATTGTATACGCAGTGATTGCCTAGATGTTAATTGCAGGCTAATATTGTATCGTGTATATACTCTGGTTTAATTCGATTTAAATTCGTTCTTAAGACTCAATAAAAAAGCGAGACAAATTGATAGTTATTGAGATTTTTATGTTATTTATTTATCATAATATTTGTTGATGGCGTAAAGTCTTAAATTCGTTTTGCACTTAATACACGAAGCTTTAATTATTTCATATCACTTCACTTGAGAATTTAACACACAATTTAATTGCTTATTGTGTCTTGTATTTAGCAAACTCTTGAAAATTATGAAAGTCAGATGATTTATTGGCCGTTTATATGTTAATATATTTGAATGACGCGTTAAACTAGATTAGAAGTCACATGCAAATTTCGTCTGTTTTGGTTATTACTAGTCATGATCAATGGGCTAAATATACGCCAATAACTTTATTTGATGCCAATACAAAGTCATTATGTGCCTATTTATAGTAAAAGTTTGACGTAGGAAATAGTGATCAGTAATGGATGGCCTTTATTGCATACCTATCTGGTGATTTACCCTTAGAGAGATAGATTTTTATTATTAGATGAACTTTGTATTTATTTCTAAGAAAATATGACTTGATGATGTCATTGTAAATTATTTTATAGTAGTATGCCACATGATGAAGTATTGTTGTAAGAAAAAAATTGAAAATGTGGGTCATATCGAATGCGTCGTTCTATTGAGAGTAAACAAACAAGTCGAAGACTTGCCGGAATGGCTGGATAATCAAGCATCGATGTATCCCAGAGTTTCCCTAAATCGAATTAGGTCGATTGCGAAGGCAGGGTTACATGCAGTGCAGAACTAGGGGGGCAGGGGGCGGTGCGGGTTTGCGGTGAGGCTAATTTAGCGCGCACTACGTCGCGTGTTCCCGCCGCGCACACACCGCGTCTCGTGCACCGTGCAGTGACACTGTGCAACACTGCCACACTCAGCAGCATGGGGCGGCTGCACACCTTCGTGGTGACGCTGCGCCGCGACTCTCGGGAAGTCAACTGGGGCCTGCGACTGGTCGGAGGCGCCGACCTGGCCACGCCGCTCATCGTCACCAGGGTATAGCTCACGTACTGCACGCTAGCGCAGGCCGCGTCACTCGCGCGCCGGTGTAAACACGGCGCTCCAGTCACCGCTCTGTTTGTAAATAAGACGCTATCCAGGTTAACGTTTAATGCCGGCAAAATATCAGCCGTCCTAAACTACTTGTATCAATTAATTATGTCAAGAAACATTGAACACAAAATAATTGTCTCCTTCAAAAATATCAGAAAAGCCGACTTGGGTTTTTTATCATTTAAATTCGGGACACAACAATATTTATAGCGTTGTCAGTTAGTCTGGGACTTTACCCGCATGCGACAATTTGAAACACTCCAGCTATTTTTGTAATTCAAGTATCTGCTGAGCTGTTTTAAAATATCGGGAAACGGCCGTTGTTTAAACAATATCTAGAACATAATTAAAATACATCTAGAGCGTGGACGAACTCTCTTTATAACTGATATATTCTTGGATGTATTGTGTCGTTCGACAGCTGCCGACGACGATGCGACATGACCCCGTTATGTTAATCTGTTTCATTTAATACTTTTAGCTAGAGCCTAAAACTAAATGTACAAATACTTTGTTAGTAAAATGCACGCCCAAAGTTCACTGTTTCGCATACCAACTATCCTCGTAAGCTGCCATACTATGCAATGACCTTCGTAGCACGAAGTGTGCAGAATTGCAGCTTTTGTAAACCTAACACAGGAACCAAAAGCTATCAACTTTGATTTGTATTCATAATATATACAAAGTCGGAGGAACCTTGCTTCAATAACAGAAACTTTGAAGCAAAAGTAAACTTGCTGCTGACGTTATTTTATTTGTATTTACCTAGTTCATTTGTTAATTGTGACATTCAATTTTCGAACTTTAGGTAGTGAGAACTGTAATTTTATTGGCGTCAGACTCAGAGCCGCTTTTGATAATAATCTAATCATCCTTACCTTTCCATTAGTAAAGTAAATTGACTATCTCAATTAATTTGCACATTAGGGCCCGTTTCCGAAGCAATCTCCTGGGAATCCTCCTATCCGATCATACGTTCCACCTATCAGTCATATAGTTCACGTGACAACTGAAGCCAGATGAGCTTTTGAAAGTCGGTTCTGTTGCTGAAGCAAGGATTTCTAGGCAAATGCTAAGGAAGCGTTCGTAACCGCGCGACAGATTTTTTGAATGGGGAACGAGCCATACGGGATCCTTACCCGTAACATGTGTACCTTGTAGACACCCAATAGCCAGTTCCTATAAACCATACTTCCAGTAATTATGAGACTTACAAAACGCACGTGAATGGCAATAAGTTCCCGCTCCCTCCGCTTTGCAGCATAAATTCTACCTTTGATGCATTGTCAACCCCTAAGGTATAAAGGGTGTAGCCCGAGACGTTTCAAAATAGCTTTTATTTATTCTTGCGCACTAGCTCTCAGTATAGTAGTAGATTAGAGTTTACCTCTTCGTTTACGTTGATGTTTTTTATTGGGGGGAATCTGTCAAATCGTGGTCCATTTGACCTCTATTTGTGTTTATGATTGTGATGTTTAACAAAAATGTAAACACATAATTTCATATTTCAAGCTGCCAAAAAATATAACAGGATACTTGACCTGTTTTCGCCTATCGCATGCTCAAATTATGTATGTAGTTACTGACGTAGGAGTGTAAGAAAGAGTGCATCACGTTTCAATCCGAGTAACGTAGGAGGCTACTGATTCATAGATTTTGAGATTGCATTCTGGACAGGTTGCCAGGTAGATACCTAATTAGTACCTGTACCAGCAGGTTTTTTTCCTTTGAAGAACAACTCTTAAACCCCATTTACACGATGCAAGTTAATTGCCTGTGGTACACAATTAAATTGAATTTACTAATGGTTCGCATCGTCTAAGCATTATTTAGACGACGCAAGTCAACCGTTGCTTCAATTTGCTTGGTCTGGATTTATTTATTGCAATTAAATGGCACCGTGTTATCAGGCTGTACAGTAGAGCAGCTATGCTACTAGCTATGTACCTATTTGTTCATAGCTATTAGAATTAGAGCATGGACCTTAAATGAGAGCACCTCCAAAATGTTTTAAACTATTTTCCATCACTGCTAAAACCCTTGGCATTCCATTCTTCTTCTTTGGGTGTCGATGGAATTAAAGGTCCAGTAACGCTACGTTAATCGCGCTATCATTGGCGTTTTTAGGTTCTTAATCCTCATTAGTGCATGTGCATAGAAACTTATGGAACTCCATAAAACAAAGTCTCTTTAAAAGTCTAAGCAATGATTAATCAGTATCAGGTACCTAATGCTTAAATTTGGAAATAATATTGATCATTAACTGTGCTTTTGCTGCCTGCAACACACGCAAATGACGCATAGCGTATAGTGGAAATATTCTAGACGAAATTAAAACTGCAAAGCTTTAATTTTTACGGTACATTATGTGTGTTTTTACATTGTGTGTGTATAGGCGCACGTACCATAGCCAAGTCGGCTCTAAAATCTTTTGGTCACAGACAAACAAAATCGTAAAACATTAAAAAGCTAGGTATATAATATAAAAAGAGACATTCCTTATAACTTAAACTAAACGGACACCAGCACGCTTAGCATGACAGATAGAATAGACAAAATGACAGTTTCTTTATGCATCTGTGTTTTGTCTATTTTTTTTCTGTCTATTACTAAAAGCTGAGGATCGCGACCACATACGACGCGTCTCCAAGTTATGCGGTCTTCTGCAGTATGGACCGCACGATAGATGCTGCCTCCAACAGCCTTCTTAATTGCGTGTGACCATCTTGCCGGTGCTCTGCCTTGAGCTCTTTTTCCTTCCACCCGGCCCAGTATCATAAGCCTTTCCAGACCATGCTTAGGTGAACGCATAATATGTCCGACAAAGCTGAGGGCACGCTCCTGGCATATTGTTGATAGCCGCTTGGTGATGTCGAGTTCCTCCAGTATGGATTCATTCGTTCTCATGGCGGTCTATGGTATACGAAGTAGCCTTCGCCAACACCACATTTCGAAAGCATCGATCTTACAGCATTCGCGGCTTTTGATGCACCACGCGGTCATGATACGCGTGCTGCATACGTAGTATGACCACTTCTATCTCTACTCTACGAAGAGAAGACAAATCACTTTCATAACAAATAGTCATTATTTTCTTAAGTTTTGACATCGCGCCGTAGAAATGTTTCTACAATCTGTGATTTTGTCTTCCGTTTCTTCTGTTTCATGCTGGCAAATACTGTCTTATGATAATAAATTATTTTAGTTTATTTATAGCTAGGTTTGGTCTGTCAGTTAAGCCAGAACTGGGTCAAGCCCTATAGGCGAGTACAATTAAAACAAACAAGAGTATCACTATAGTTCAACGAGTTTTCATATCAATTAATAAATCTTAGTTCCACTGAAAGAATTAACATTTATTTTAGTTTTTTATGAATATAATTTATGTCCCCCAAACGGAGTGGGCACCTTATCAGTTAGATGAGCAGCATTTATATGAAAACTTTGATATCATAAGACTGCAAGTGCAAAAGTCATTTATCTTAACCTCATAGCTCTTATTTTCCTAAATTAGAGTAAGCAAGATTTTGAGCATATTTTAGATGGGGGATTGGGCTTTGAGTATTGGACGGTAACAATAGTCGCGTTTAATCAAACAGCTTTACATAAACGATTCATAAATCTGTTTTGGTATTAATCAATATAGGCAGGCAGGAGTTATCATAATCCTTGCAGCAAACGACATGTACCGGCGATTGGCCACACAACGCATCCATGTAATCAAATATGGTCCAGTCAATCAATATATCATCTTTTTTGCACTCCTTAGCTTGTATCTAAGCCACAAAAATTCGTTTTTATTATAAATCTGTTTACTTATTTTAAATTTTATATCGAGTGAATCTTGACACAGTTTATTCTAGACTGGACGTCACATTTGGCCTATATAATATTTAGGCTAGCCACATAACATTTCGCATCTGTTTCCCACCTTTAAACCTCTGATCGTTAAATGCACTTAGCAAATAATCTCCCGGTTGACCTTGGCGGCCATAAATCTATCTTTCAATCGCAAACCACAGCCTTGAGCTCGTTCTTTTATTTAACTAGCCATTAAAATGCCTTCATTACTTCCTCTCCATATGGGTAGGATGACTCAATCGGTTCGATACATTTCAATAGAAAATTACTCTACCGATTATAAAAAAGATTAGGTAAATATAGGTATACTTTTTATAAGAAAAAGCAGCATTTAAACATGCAAGTAATTAGCAACTTCAAATCTCGTGACATTTCTTGGCAAGGAGTCTCAGCACCTGTTGATTTATGTGATTTCAACGATATGTAGTAATTTATACATTTTATTTAACATCTATGTCGTATTCGATAAGAATGTTGAGGCCTTTCTAGACCTCATTGAGACGATATGAGAGACATAACGTCAAGGGGTTTGGATGACAATACGAAAAGTATTTTATAACGTCTTTATGATCGCTGATGTTTCAATCGTCAGATAACTTCAATCCGTAGTATAAAATTGACGTCTGAGTTTTTGTTTGGAAAAACCGTCAAAAACTCAAAATTATGCCTCGGTAAAAACTATCTTGCGTTGGAAAAATCATAACTAAATCATAATCGATATCGAAAATTGCATCTGATTTCAGTTTCTTTTAATTGTGACCCAAATATAGTAACAATGCATTATGTAAACTTTGGCTCTAGAAGGGATAGATTTAGAGTAATAGTGACTTTAATTAACACATAGGCTTTTAATTAAAGCATTTGGCAACATAGAGTTAGTAAAACTTGATTTGGCTTTGTTAAATCTAGAAATTAATACGTTATGAGTTTCTAAGATTGTTTGTTACCATAATGCATCTTCTGTAACCTGGATAGTTTTATGACGCAACGGCGTACGCGTCATCTGCGTATGAGTGTAATGCGGATGGACGTTAGCCAGCTGTAACGTTTTAAAAAATCCGACAAATCAAAGAACTAGAACGTTTAACGTCGTCAGAAAAATGTCACCACGACCCACGGTGATGGATAAGAGTAAATATAGATGTATGTCCTCGCCATTGACTCGAGGAAGTGTGTGATAGATTTGCGCAGGTCGAGCCGTCGATGCGACGCGGCCTCCATCCGATCCGTCGGTTGTTTTCAATAAAAAATGTCAGGTTGGCGCGGCGTCGCCGGCGGACGCATTTAGCCTGGCCATCGGCCAAACTCAGTGCATACGTCCCGCGCCTCCTCTCCTCTACCCCAGCCACAAGGTCGACCTAGTGTACTGTATGCAATATACTACATCCTTCATTATGAGCCCTCCAAAATTATACATCAGCCGGATCTCATATTTCTGCGTTTTTTAAAGGTTGCCTGAACTGTGTTGAACTGTGTACTGAAATGTGTTACTTAATCAAGTTGATTAAGTAATACTCTATTAGTTAGTATTGAATTCCTTCGTCGTTTCCTCACTGCTGAGGATCGCGAACACTTACGACACAACTCCAAGCAACGCGGCCTTCCGAAGTGTGGACCAGTTGGATAACCAGCTTAATTCCTTTACACCTAAATTCCTCAAAACAACAAAATGTTCCTCCAGATCGTATTTCGGCCATGGAGGCCAATCTCAACGGAGACGGAATTATAGCCCACAAGCGTGAACTCTCTCTTCCCTTATTCTCATAGTCCGATGGGTCTGCACGCTACCTGACAAGAACGGAGAGATCAGGCGCAGGACCAACGGCTTAACGTGCTTTCCGAGCCACGAGGGTATAGCACCGCCAACTTCCAAACTCCGGGCTGTTACTAAGAAATTCCCAATGAAAAACAAAATAACACTTTGTCTGACCTGGGTATCGAATCCAGGACCCCATGCTCAGCAGTTACGCTTGCGACCACGACACCCACGAGGTAGTAAAAAAATATAGGTAATCGAAAAAAATAAAAGTGGTGTTTTCTGGAAAAGTAAACAAGGTGTCTGAAAACAGGTTGACGACGTACCCTTGAAGGTGACCGAAGCCGAACCGAATGGACGATTGGTTCACACTTCAGAATGTCACGGCCCGTCTGCTAGCCTTCTATATGTGTCGCTTAACCTGTAAACATTATATTTTAACACAGGCAACACCTATGCATACGTTGCGTCATTATTTTTTTTGTAATTTTAAATCAAACGGTTGCCATTAGTAAAAATGTTAAGCTCGTTACGGATTCGTGAAGTACTTAAGCCAGTAAAATAGAACAAACCTTTGATGTCCAGTGGTTGAGACTTCAAACACCTACATATTTTCAGTTAGGATAAATATTGACGCGTTGAGATTGACACACTGGCTCTTTGAACTTCGCTTTGCAGTACCTACTGCATATTCATAGGTATAATATGACCTATCTGAACCGGAACTCTCGAAGTAAACTTAAAAGTGGGCAATCGGGAAATGGCAGTACTTAACATTCACTTTTCATGGAACGGCAGCAAATACGAGATTTTGAATTCCCACATTAAGCAGTGCAAAATGTATTTCCCGGCGTTTTCTAAGTAGACCTTGGTGCAAAATCTTATTTACAACTAAAAAGCATCCTTTAAGTAAATCCAGGTCATAGACTACCAGCATTCCAAAGTTTATCGAAATCCGTTCAGCCGTTAATGTAGGATCACTGTCTCTTACCGTTTCATCTAATTAATTCGAAGCAACAATTTCCAGGTGACGCCAGGAACTCCCGCAGGCAGGGAGTTGGTCCGAGGAGACATCATAGCTAAAATCGACGATTATGACACACGCGACGTGCGACACGAAGATGCGCAGAATCTCTTCAGGAATGCGCCCCAACAGATCAAGTTGGTAGTACAGAGGTAATGAGTCATAAGCACTAAAACGTTTTGGTTTAATCATTGATTTGTTGCCAGTGATAGACAATACCTGGACATAAATCTGGCACATCGAGCTTTAGATAGAGACTGTCACATCGGTATGAGTGAAAGAGACGACGATCTCCAACTCTTAATATTTTTTATAGCCGTCTATCTTCTGCCCCCAACTTCGTTCGCGTGGAAGGCGTAAGATACACAATAAACCAATAAATTATAGACACATTTTTATAACATACCGCGCGGCGCTTCGTATCTATATTACTTCGTTTGACTTTGTTCTTAGCGTGATGTTAAATAGCCTGTAACCTTAGCGCGTTCAAACAAACAAACTCTTCAGCTTTTTATTTCAGTATTATTATAGGTGTGCCATACTAACGATGGGATATCCGTATCTAGTTGGCCTATCTCTCGCATCAAATTAATTGGTAAATCCGATTTCATGAGAAGTTTTGTTGATCAAAGTAGATCAAAATACTACTAAAATCATCACAGAAGTAAAGGAATATCAAAATAAATCATCTTAAACATCAGAATATAACCGTACCTAAAAGTCAAAATCGTGTTACTGGGTAGTATCAAACGAGGTTTGGTAAACCTCGTATGATTCGTACAACTGTTGCAGGTGCTATAGTTTGTGTAATTTATTTCATCACTACTGCTCTCAAAAACGGTGAAGGATAACCTCATGAGGAAACCGGCATGTCCTAGAACAAAAAATTTGACGACACGTGACATCTACCAACCCGCACTAGTCTAGAGTGGTGGATTATGGCCCACTCCCTTTCACAGAGAGGTGGACTGTGTCATATAGTTCGCAGTCATGCAGCATGTTAGCATGGCATAAGCATAGTCAGCCCGTTATAGGCTGATTATGCTTATTCCATGCTATCTCTGGTTAAGTATAGTTATCGGGCCTCGAATCGTCAAAGAGTAGGCCAAACGGTATATTTTCATCTACAATGTTGTAATCTGTCGTCTTCCGAAGAGGTTGAAACAATTTCTTGGTAAATAAACAAGCAAGGTGTAACCACAGGGGCGGCGCAAGCGCACACCTATACTCGTTGCCTCGCTCTCCGGGCAGCTTTGTAGGCCGCGTGCCCACGCCTACCTTCTATCACGAGCTCGCTGAGTAAGACTTGCACTAGGTGTCATCCATGTTGCCCTTCACCTACTTGTTGATTTATGTTGCTGGTGATACTGAATTTTCTGGATGTTTATTAGCTTCGTCTAAACATTGAACAGACTCACTTTTGAAAAAGAGAGATGTAAGGCAGTACAGATGCTGCATATTATTTTAATTGTATTCATTACAATGTCATGAGAATCATATTGAGTCCGCCTTTGTGTTTTTATTTTAACTTGGCATATTTTTTTTACATAAAATAAATAAACTAAATGCGTACAATTTCGGAGAACTTTTGCCGTTATAGAAAAGTAATGTAAAATGGATTATTCTTAATAGTTTACAGACAGCGTATGATTCAGTATCACTTTGAATTTTTTAAAGAGTTCGTCGTAAAAGTTTGTTAATGTATGCCTGTTATATTTAGCCCTATCTAAATCTATATCCAAAAATATTTAAGCATGGGTAATTTATCGATGTTGTAAACAATCTCTGCAAATAACTATAACATTTAGACACCTTGAAAAACTATTTTGTTGTCGAAACAGATGTTAAGTTTCAGTTTCAGACTCCTTCAATACATACGTAACATCCTGTATGCTGTCGTCAATATTACATGCATGAACTGTTTCTATCTATGTTATGATTTATTTTTTATTCATGTATCGATGTTGGAAATAGTCTCTTTTATATGTGTCGAGTTTACCCATATGTTTTAAATGCATTGCATCCCTCCTTAAATGTCCACATACACACTACATTACTACACCTGGAGTCCTGGACAGATCCGAAGATGTTTAAAGATTAGCCATGGACTACTTCTTGTTTATTTTCGAATCAGTCCAGTGGTGATAATTTGATATTTGATGCCGTCAATACATCATAACGTTGGCACTGCACCATATTGACGTAATTCCATGTTCCAGTCATGTTCATGTTGCACGCTGTGTAGGGACGTGGACCGCGACGGGCCGCGCGACTCGGCCGCTGCGCGTGCGCCGCGCTCGCCCATACCCTTCGCTGCAGCACCATACAGGTATCATTCACATTACTGCATTATATATTTCTTTAAGTTAAGAACAATTGGCCACCAGACCTCATCAGAGTTCACTATTTAGCCTATCAAGAAGAAAATCATCGGGGATCTACAATTAATATTAAATCAAAGTCAGTTCTTAACCAATCATTTGTTATCAGTTATCACTCGCATCCGTTCAAATGTGATTGTCTTTAGCATATAATATCAACTTATCATTAAAATCAACAGCTGGTGCATAATAAATAACGTTATATAAATACTGCAATCAAAGCCAAAATAAATTATGACGAATCGCAACCAGAGCTGCCAAAAATATAAAGTCAATGACACGACCTGTCTGAAAGAGTTTAAATTCCACGATAAACTTGATGTGTCCTCGACAACTAAAACTTAATTTAGATCACATTGAATGTATGAAAACATCAAAGAAAACAAAATGTCCCAGTGGAATTAAATCCCAAACGCAGTGACAGCATACCTAACTGAGAGATAGAGCCAAAGGTCAGTCTCTCATTGATTCTATTAAAAGCAGAGTATACAAAACATTGAAGTCGGCACTAAGACTTAACTACATAGATAGAATTAGGAATAAATGTTAAGTATATGATTATGAACTTGTACATGAGGGTCCTAACTACAAGTTAATACAAGTTTTTACCTGTGGGAATACAATAAAATTTAACCAAAAAATTACCTGCATCGTCAAAACAATATCTAGACGGTGTAACATTTATTCTTGCTTCAACTTGTGGTATGCCACAGGTTATTTATTCGCACCGGGTTTCAGGCTTTTGTTGCGCATTCTGCAGTAGTCTTCTGTCTCCGGTATTAGTAAAACAACTTAACACTGACAGTCGTATCAAACCAATCTGCTATAAGTGTAGCAGAGCTGGTCTTTCACGTTCTCAATAATCACAGATTCTTTATGCCTTATTCTTTATGTGGATACACGAGTCGAGTTTTTTAACCTAGGAGTAAGCTAGCAAGCTAGTAACTCTGGCTTCGTTTTTAAGCTAGTGAGAAAGCTAGTACGCTAGCATCTCAAGCTAGGATAGTTTAATAGGATGGGGTTTTATTTTGGAGCAAGTAATGCCCTTACCACCGATTTTACTATCCTGGCTTGTTTACTAGCCTGGTGTGGACGGCGAATATAGTAATCAATCGGATCATTTTATTCTACGGACTGTATCACAGCAATGCTATATTCTAAATCTAATTTACTAGCATCGTGTAAAAAGCACTAGCTTGTGCCAAGCCAGGATAGTATACAGAGGTTCTAGCTTGTTATCCTAGCTTTGAAAAACTACCCTTGTGTATCCCGAGCATTTGTGACCTTTAAGAGCATTCTATCTATCTTTAGTTGAATGACAGAAGTTTTTTTAGAGGTAGGTAGCATTTAGCGGTCACCTACTGATGTACACCATGTGGATAGGGGAAAATAAGTGTTACATCCCCGAAGACCTGTCACAGAAAGGGACTGAGCACGTTTCGTATTTGCTGACGATGGTGTTCACCAAAAGGTTTTAGACGGTTGATGACGGTTTTTTTCTAAAAACAGAATTTGCTTATATTCAGTACGACAAACGCTCGTCTTTCTTATAATGTTATAAATATAAAAATAGATATAAGTACATACTAAACCGTTTATAGAATGCAAATGTTATGCTAGGATGAAGTAGAGAATCTTCAATTAAATATAAGGTAAAACCGCTTCCGTATAAAACAACCACATACACACACATATATACACACACACACACACCAACAGAGTAATGATAATGAATAAAACTATTAATTTATAAACTTTAGGAACATGTTACACTAATTGTAAGATATAAAAAAGCGGCGCCTCCTGGCACAAGCATCTCTATGCTTCAAAGGAGACGCCACCAACTGTATTTATAATTTTCAACGTGTAATAATGAAACAAAACTTTTTTTTTAAGCAGTCCGTCATAATCCACCGCCTTACCGAGACGGAGAGTTTCCACACGACATAAAACAATGAAGTGATCTTATAAGGGTTCCGTTTTTCCCGATTAGGTCGGCGGAACCCGACAAAGGTTTCCCGTCTGCTCTTGCTATTCTGTTTAGTCGATGTACAGAAACCATCACATTTTTGCTTTACAGACTCAAGATTTACACTTGTTTAATTTTTCTCAGGACACCAAGTCCGCAGCAAGGCTGGCGTGGTCAAGAGTCGCAGCAGAGCTGGCGTGGTCAGGAGTCGCAGCAAAGCTGGCGTGGACCGGAGTCCCTCCCGCGCACGCCAATCCCCCACTCGCACGGCCCCGCGGGCCCCGCCGGCCTGCCGCACTATAATTCCTACCCGCCGCAGATCGAGGGAGATTACAGGACGCTACTGCTCTCACCGTCTTCTATACGCACCGATGATACCTTTGACGAGTCCATTCAGAGCCAGGTGAGTTTTACGGCGAGAAAGGACGCTACGCAGCGGAGTATGTGCACCGTGGTGCAGCGCTCATTTGAAGGCACATTGTAATAGTGTTAGCATGTAAGCCTGAAACCGTAGCTTGGGTAGTGCCCTCATAAGGTGGACCGATGACCTGCAGATCGCGGCAATCTGTTGGATGCTTGAAGCACAGGACCGGCCCATGTGGCGATGTTTATTATAGGCTTATGTCCAGCGAAAGGGACTAAGTGTCGATTTCAGCAATGAAATTAAACGCGGTCAGCACATCTAAACCGCGTTTAAGAGCTGTCAGTGTCAAAATTCTTTTACATGTATTTTAGCTACATAATATACTACCAGCACGCGTAGCATGGCCACAATAGAAACTGGTTTCGTTGACGGAAGAATACACAAAATGGCAGATTTCTTTAGAATCTGTTTACAATCTAAAAATGTATGTACCTAAAATACAGAAAATATGGAGCAATTCGCCCTAAGAAATCGAAAGCACGTCAGTAGCTACTCTAATAAAAATGGAAAATATGAAAGGAAACATTTCCTTTTAGATTTTTAGGCTCACACACACATCCTCAGCCGCGCCGCTGTCTTCTTTTCGGGCGTAAAACATTTTAGTTTTCTGAGCCTTATATATAGCTCGATAGTTTCATAAAGCAACAGCTTTTTTCTGATTACAATACAGAACGCTGAAATACAGCAGGCATAAAGTACAACAACATAATTAGATTGCGGTTGATCATCGACAACTAGGCGTTATGGATCGCTTCAAAACACAATCGAAGACCTTGACGATTAATGTTCGACTGACCATTGATCGAACAACGATCCAGTTATCGATCGGATTGATAAGCAACATTTCACTACATGGATTTAGAGTTTGCAATGCTGCGTTTGCATGCTTGTAATTTTGGATTTTGATCCTAATTATATGCACGTGTTTCTGCACACAAATATTTTCCCAATAAAACTAATTTTCGTTCTTTCTTTCAAAGTTTGATTAAACCCACAGCATCGATCGCCAAAAACAAAAACAGTTGACGGCGATTGTTCTGAACCGAGTTGCCATGATTTTGCATGAACTAGATCGGAATAAACGGTTGATTTTATCGATCGATGACGATAAATCGCTATTTAGTTGCACATTTAAAATAAATATTGTTTCGCCTCGATTTTGTGTAAAGGTAATTTTTTTAAATAGTTTTTAGGGTTCCGTTAGCACTCTTTTGGTACGGAACAAAAGAGTAAAAAAAACTACCTAAGCCTCCGCTGTCCGTCCCTCCGTCCGTATCTCATGAACCGTAATAGGTAGACCGTTGAAATTTTCACAGAATCTGTATTTCTATTGACGCTACAACAACAAATAATAAAAATTAAAGCTATTATTAGTCTTCCATACAAGAAACGTGTACGTGTGGTACGGAACCCGTCGTGTGCGAGTCCTACTCGCACTTGGCCGGTTTTTTAGACTATTTGCTACTTCAATTCAGGATCGTAAACTCAGATACGAGAAGGGTCTGCCAAGGTCACGGGTTGTTCGAAAGAGATTCCGGCCCTGGCACAGGCAACTGACGGAACACGAGTGAGTTTTAGTCAGTAAAAGTCTGACACGCCCTTCCGCTTCACCCAGAGCGGGAGAAGCCGTTTGATGATTTCGCATCCAGAAAAAAAAGATATGCGAAGGGTACCTAATTATATTAGAGATCGTAAGATTTTATTAAGTACAGTATTAAAAAATGTATAACCAAACTTCATCATTCGAATTTTGATGCTTTGCCAAATGGTAGGCAGTTTTTCTTTAAATTTCATCGCGTTGCTAACTCCGAATCATGTATCTTGGAATTCTCTGCATTTTTATTAGGTACTCGTAGAAAAACTACTCAACCAGCACCGAGAAAATTCTTTATTTAATCAGTTGTTAATATTATTCTACCGCATTTGTGTCGTCGTTACATGTATCCTTGATTTTCAACAAATAGGTTAACAGTGTTATGCTAAACCAAACGCGTGACGTACCTTGGAGACCCGCCAAACTGTTATCGTCTAATGATGTTAACTTATTAATTAGATCCACTCGGATTAGAACACCGGACAACATTGCCTACACACAACTTTACAGCTACAGTAAAACGAAAAGTTACTGAAATGTTGCTATAATTCATCGAAATTTTAGAACGTTTCTTAGCTAGGCTAAATCTGTTTTCTGAATCATGAATCACAATAATAGACGATCGTTGCGGTCGTATTTCTTATACAATTTGCAATGGAAGTAGGCACTGACTTCATCGTCATTGAACTCTTTTGTATCGGAAAAACACATGGGTTAGAATGCGATTTATTCCAGTGGGCGCTTAAGGCATGATTCGACGAAACTTTGCTGTTGAAAACACCCAATAACACACAGTCAGCAAAGCATCATATCCCAATTATTGATGCTTTAAAAATATTTGAAATAAAAACATAAAAATTATGAATATTTTATGTAGCGCAAGGCTCTGCGGCCGCTCGGGAGGTTTTCGCCCACGCTGACGCCTAATTTCCCGCCATATTTCCAAAATAGAATGCATTGAAATCGCGTTGTTTACTCGGGAGAGGACGACTGGAGCGGCAGTCCGCGATCATACTCTGCACGGCACACGTCCGCGCAACAAAGTGCTTCCACGATGGCCGTCAATCCTAATTTCTTCCCCAACGGGTACCAGGACCCCATGCATCCTGAGGACGAGGTCACCACCAACTGGGTGCGTGCGACACTTACCAATAACACTAGAACCTCCTAACAACTAAAATCTTCATACATGATCTTAACCAAAATGTGTTGTGGTATAACAGTTGATATTAAATTGCAAATGATGTGAAACGTCAGCACTTCAGCCGTAACATGGGATGTTGAAGCATAATCTAAATTGGGAGCACTTGAGACGCGCGTTGTGTTACAAAATATGTGATGTAATAACAGACCAAAGCTTTACGATGTATATTTCCGGAAAAATCGTAAGTGATTTCACAACAGAATATGCGTTACGATGATATGAAATATTACATTGACAAAAAGTCAGAAGCGTGCTTTTGAATATGTTTTTGATATAGTAACTTTTAGTTTTAATTGGCCTCTGAGATATTACCAAATATTCAGCCGTAACATCCTGTCTGTTCTGTTTCTGTGTTTAAATTGCTACCCAAAACGCTCCCGACGCGGTGCTTTTATCACCTTACAATGTTCCGTTGATCTTCATTTGCACGTCAAAAACTAACGATATTTCCTTGTAATAACAAATTAGTATCACTAAGTTACTAAAGAACCTTTTGTACTTGTTTTAGTTGTAATATTCAAATAGATAGGATATATTGGAAAGGAAAATCTATTAAAAAATCCTTTATAAAATCCTTAGCAATTTTTCCAAAATTATGTTTTGGTTGAATATTAGATATATTGCCAGCTGTGAAATTATTTTGGCATCAATGTCGTCACATTTTTACACCCACCTAATGTTTCAACACGAATATATGACGTGATTGTTACCATATGTAATTTTAACGAAGATTAGTCTCCATGCCAAGATACAAAATAAGATACTAAAACTGAATGTAAAATTTGCTCAAAGAATTTAGAGGAAATAGAATAACCTTTGCTTCATTATCTACAAAGGCTTGAATTTTTCATCGTAGTCGTTAACTGCTTGATTACGCCTCAACACTGGACCGTTCTTCTTCTATATCAAAATTCTTTTACTACTTCAACTTCTACGTAATACCTAATCTTCTTTTTTGTATGACCTTTTTAAATCACACCTTTACAAGCTAAACTAAAAGGTTCCTATTTGTATCTTTGAATCGCGTCGGTTAATTAGGCATTTATGTTTTTTTTTATTTAAGCACCGGATACTTGGACAGTTATTGTGTTGCATATATTCAATTCCAACCACTCATTTTTGGCATTTATATATCAATTCTAGATACATATATTGAAGATAGACATTTATGGGCTAATTATTTGAAATTATGGGTCTTGACAATGAATGGAAATCACTACTGAAATATTTGCATTTTAGTCAAACCAACCAAACGTATTCGACCAACATACATAGAATGTTGCGTCAGTGGCGAAAGCCGCCGCTTTTGTAAACATCGCCACAAATAAACGAAGCTTGTTGTTTGCTCATTGGCACTTATACGATACTGACGAATGCTTCGTTGAAGTATGGACAATTCCGACAAAATATTACTCCAAACATGTTTCGTCATGTCATTCATCCAGATCTACCCGTCTTTTATTACTGCTGGGTCCACGTGGCATCACCAGTCTATCGGTCTGAAGAGAACTATCGCTGGCCATCTAACCAACTAACCATGGTGCCAGTCGCTACCGTAACAGAATTTAATAAGCTATATTTATATCTATATATGTATATTAATCAAAACATATCAATCGTTACGAAGTTATGAAGAGTTTGAAACATGACCACGGCCCAAATATTACAGACCTGTATAAATATAACGAAACTGTGTCAGAAGTCATATCATAACCCACATGGAATAACCTCGTTTTATAATTAGACGCGAAGCCAAGTACGTCACGGAGTTAGCGGCTAATCTTTGCGGAGATATCCAACATTTTTTAGAGAAATAACGTCTGATTTCTGTCAGACCCTGACTGATGTAGTATGAACGTGCCGTTTGAAGGAAACCGTTGGAATTTTGATTGCTTCGTCTGCGGCCTTCTAAAAGGCCACTTTATATGTGACAAACATATGAGTTTATTTGAATATGCCTAACCTGAGTTACCCGAAGCAGTAAACCAAATTACAATTTATGTTTTACGTCGTTTGTTTTACGCTGTTGTGAAGTTTATGTGCCTACTACGTGAACTATTATTAGCGTGTGATGTGAGCCAACTATTCTAGATCATGGTTGAATATTGGTACAAACATTCGCCTTATATAAAGTGAATAACAGGCCTGGATATAAAGTGAATGCCCTTAAATATGTAACATATTACGGCGTTGCATGATATGTAGGTCAGAAGAGTCTAATGTATGTAACCATGTGTACGTACTGAATGTGTCTCAGTATGCGCAATCTCTATTCGAAATGAAAAAAACAACTCTCTCAAAAGTACTAGGTGTTAGGTGGTGAGTTTCTAGTCTTTATTTTCTTAATCAGCTCTACGATCATATGTTCGTGTCAGAAAAGACTTCTACTACGCGAAAGAAGTCACATAAATAAAACACACATTTAATTGAACTTAAATAATTACTGCTTTGTTGAAAAAAGTTTTCGACAATGATGATGATAATGACGAAGGTATAATCGGTGAGTTAACCGATGATATTAAATAGTTTGTAAATAGTTTGTAGTTTGTAGTATCTGCTTGCCTACCACGTGCAAGTTGCGGATAAGCAATTCCAAGGTGATTCCAAACGTTGTAAAAGACGCACTTATGTCAATACAAATAAACATTTATTTGTTTTATTTTTCTAGCCGTACCGTACGACACCCCTCGTGCTTCCCGGCGCGAAGGTCCGTCGCGAGCCCGGCCCCACAGAGAGCTACCTACGTCACCACCCCAACCCCGCCATGCGCGCGCCGCCCAGCCACGACTACCGTGACACCCTCATGAGGCAGAGGGTAATCTTCTACCAAATACATTTTTTAAACATACAGTACGTGGAATCGGGAATGTGGCAAAGCTTTAGAGATCTTTGAAATAAATCGGTTTTAATCTCATTTCTACGAAATTACTTGAATGCACACTCCCGCGATTTACGACATGTGGGTTTCCTAGGCCAAAAATGGTACAATTAAAAAAAGGAACGCCACAAGGAACCATTCTTGGTCACACTATAGTAACATCCAGGTGACTGAAGATCTACTAAAAGTTTGAAGAATATTTATGCCCATGGGATTTGTAGTTGAAGTGTGAGTCTTAAGTAGCTGGCATAGTTTCAGTGTAAATTTGACGCTCAAACCATTTTTGTAAAATTCCATTGTAAATGTTTCAAGCACAAACCGATAAACACAGAAACCTAGTACACAAATGAACACGCATTCAAATGAATTGCCGTTCATATGAGAGCTTTTAAAAAAAAAAAACTAAAATTATAAAAGTATAGTGAGTTTTGAAATAATTTGAACTCCTTCCCACTAGACATGTGAAATATTTATGAGGTTATAAATGCAATCCCACTTGGTAGAGCATTAGACTGCTGAATCAAATTATATTTTTACATGACGCATTGCTGAAAATACTTGTTGCGTACTCCATGCATGTGGGCTATTTTTATTTTTTTATTTAATTGCTATTTGTACGGTTTAAATTGGTAATGATGAGGACCGGGTTCAGTCCAGTTATTTGTATGTAATTGAATAATATAGTTTTTTTTTTATAATTATCAGGATATTAGAAATAAAGTAATATTGTCATTTCAGATGGTTCAGTAAATTTGTTTTCCTTGCTTTAGAACCTATAAAGAAATAATTTGTAGATTTTTTGTAAATACATTAGATATTGCACGTCACACGAAACACGCACGAACATTGCACGTACACACACACAATTCACTCACACACACACACTAAAGCTGCTTAGAATTGTCAAAATTTAGAAAAAAATATACACACTCAAGTTATAAGAAATAAGAAGAAAGTTAGCCAAAGAATAAAACGAATCGCTAGTAATTTTTTGAGATTTCTTCAATTGCATAATAAATACAGTTTTAAATTCTTCCTTCTTATTCCTCCCCATAAATTGGTATAAAATGAACGTTAATGTAACGTAGCGCACGGATTGTATAGTACAATAGTATTTTTCATAAAAACTCAGGTGGCAGAGTCGGTGCTGCAGCGAGTGGTTGGCGAAGAAGCGAACAAGGTGGTGCACTATATGATTGTGTGAACAGTATCAGCTTCAAGCATGACAACGACAAACTTCTGTTACGAAGCCGGTCGAATATAAAAACGAAACCTTGCAAATGAATTAGCACAAATATTGATTTATGTTTTTTTTTTGTTTGGATATTTTGGTGTCCACGCACGTTCAAATATAGTTTCCTCATCTCGAAATATCTTGCAAAGTATCGTCGATCTCATGAACTCATATGTCTATACGTCATCTTGTTTGAGCTTTTAAGAATTGAAAGGGTTTATTTTCTGTCACGAATAAATATAAGAGAGTAACTACTTACCCGTTTACTGTGCTAAGTGTAGACCGAAATCTTTTGTTTCTTGAATCAACTGCTTTCGCATGTTATAATTTGCTAGTCTTCAAAAATTAATTCGTCATAGACGCAGTTGAAATATCCTCGAAATTTAATTAATTGTTAACATTGCATTAAAAACATGCAAGAAAAATAACCTCCCCGTCGATTGTCAATTTGATTTCGGTCTACATTTTTAAGAAATTCAAAGAATTACATTGCTAAATCCTTTCCTTTGAAACTTATCTGTTATCTGTAAAACAATTGGTGTTTAACTTCTTTTAGAATGAGATCTTTTGTAGCTGCTCTCTCACACATTTATTGTACTGTCGAAGTAGTCAAAATAAGTACATTATGCTAAATGATTGTTCGTATCGCTTCAGATGGTGCACAAGCAGTTCAACTCCCCCATCAATCTATACTCGGACCAAAACATCGCTAACTCTATCAGGCAACAGTCCTCGCCGCTGCCGTGAGTATCTGCATAGGCACTGATATTTAAATCAATTAGTTCTATAAATTTGCACTAAATAAAAATAATAAGTTGATCCACACTGACTCCAGATCTATAAGTTTGGAGATAAAGGAAGATGCCTCTGCCCAGCAGTGAGATAATACAGCTAACAGATAGCTAACGTTAAGTAAATCTAGCATCAGTCATCTCACACTACACATATCTTGGCAATGAATTTAAACAACATGGGCGAATGCCAAAGCCAGTGTTACATAACAAAATCCACTTGTCAAAGTGACGGAATTTCTGTAAATATATTTTCTTTAATTCATTATAATATGAAACAAAATATCCCCTGCTTTAACGCAACACAATACAGTCAAACACGACTTGATGACATCTCCAGGAATAGTATTTTCAGTGTGTTTTAATACCCGTTAGATGAAAAGTTGCAAATACAAGAAATACATCGGAGGAACAGCGTAGGTGTTATATTCAAATAATAATTAAGTATTTCTCTGCTTACTTAGCGCTAACGGCCATTACGGGCGGCCGCACGTTGTCAAGAGGCAAGTCTTTTACTAGAACGCCGCCAAAACGACAGTCGACGCCCATCCTCACGATGCCTTAATGCTTTATTTTATTTTTATTTGCTCTTTTCGTATCTTGCCAACTTGGTCTCTATCACTCCACACTCAGTTCTTACCGTCTTGCATGGTGCCGACGTCGACATGTTGACAGCTATTCTTCGTGCAGGACTGCTGAACATAATTGAATGCGCCTCACGTTCACGCGACAAAATTGTGTGACCACAGTATGGCGATCACTATTTCACAAAGTAGTTATTAAGTTATTTATATACTCGACCTAAAATATATAATTAAGGTAGAGGACTTATTCTACATGATTAATGTTAGTATTTTTATCGACCTTTCCTTCCTGAGAAACAAACAAAACTAAACTTCCGTTCGTACTAACCGCTTCCGCGTCCCTCTAATCGTTATACGAGTCGTATCTAATGTATTTTCTCTCTATTGTGTTGCGCCCGCTAACCGACTAAACCCTAACGCCCCACCTGGCCGACCTCGCGCCCGACAGTCACAAGCCCGCGCAGCCCTACGACCCCGCCAAGTCCGAGACCTACCGCGCGCTGCAGGAGGACGGGCTGGGTGACGTCGTGCACGAGGTGCCCACGCCCGTCACCACCAAGGTGTTCACCGCGCCGCTCAACAAGGTGCGTCTAACAAAGGTGCCATCCAGGCATTGCTATATTAAAAACCCTAAGACACATTCAGCGGCTTAAAAACCCCCGCGGAAAAAGAGCGCGAGTCAAAATTGGCCCGGTTTAACCCGGCATTAGATTTGTTCGAACTTACGATCGTACGTTTATACGTTTATACGATCAAAATTCGTGATGGTTCGTTTGGGTTTTGCTTTGGTCTATCGACGACACTTTTCAATGACAGATTTTCCAAATTGATGATTGTTTTGAGGTTTGATTCGTAAAGCATTAAATCATTTAAAATCCATTTTCTTGATATGCTATGAGAAAACATGTTTACTGTTTGTCATGCTAGCGCCACTAGCGGTGAAACTTGACTTCAACATTTATTTCTACACACTTACAATTAATGGTTTCAGAGGCCAGCGCCAATTCCGAGGCCTAAGCCTGAAGAGAAGCCGAAAGGAAAACAATCGACCTTCGTAAGTGTACATGCGCATAATATGTTTAATACTTACTTAGTATAGTAATGTTATCAAGAAGTTGCCTCAAAAATTAGTCATGTTAAATAGGTACTGATTATATCAGTGTTATGGACTATGATGTTTTAAAGCCAGAAAGACAGAATCAGTTCTTAATATTTTTTTATAATTATTAGGGTTCCGTAGTCAACAAGAAATCCTTATAGTTTCGCCTGATCCGGACGTAAGTCTGTCCGCAGCTTAGCTCAGAAACTCTTAGTACTAGAAAGCTGTAATTTGGCATGGATATACCATACCTGTTAATCATACCGAAAAAAATTGTAAATAAAATCTTGCAAAAAATTAAAATCTCCCAGGTAGTAAGTAGTAAAGTAGAGATAAATTACTTTTTTCTCGTCTACCACATAGTCTGGGAAGGTCGTTCAAAAATGCAAGCGGGTGAGTGAAAACCATTTTTCGATTCAGGGAGCCGTTTGCGAAGTATTAAGCTTTAATATGTTATTTTTTTTAGTCAAGAGTCCCCCACACTTGCCAGCTAAATGGTTGTTTTTGGATATGTGAAAAAAGTCACGGCAGTAGTATATAAAACGAAGTTAAAAGGAAAAATATCACAGCTTTACAAGGCTTTACAAGTTAACAGAGTAATAGCCGAGCAACTTACATTTGCAGTTGGAATGCATGGGGAGAACATGTTTTTCAACTACAAAATTAAGTATGTTCCAAGTACGGAACCCTTCATTGTGCGTGGTCCAACACGTAATTTGCCGGTTTTTTATACAGGATAAATTTTTAACCTGTGCGCAAACTGTAACCGTGAATTCGGCACATGATTATAGACGTAGCATACATATAATGTTGACATAGCGTACATATTATGTTTTTTCAGGTGAACTCCTTACACGAAGAGCACATCCAACAGTCGAACTCTTTCAAGCGCCTCATGTACCACGTGCTCGGCGACACTGATTTCTAGCGGCGCAGCAGTCTCTAGACATACTACCTGCCGTATTAGTGCACATCCGAACCATTATGGCAAATAATCTACGAAACATACCCCCAATGGGTCAATAATTTAGTCATAAGCATAATCATCACACTTTCGACAACATCCACAATCACACCACGCAATCATATATTGCGTTTGGTGTAGACTTTGATAACAAAATTGCAGTTTGCCATATCAGAAATTAACTGATTTTTAGAACGGTTTTACGGCGGTTAGCTGCAGGCGCCAAATAATAATAGACGTAATGACTTGTTGGGTTAGCAACAAATAAGACTAACAAAATTAATTTTAGGAAGCTATTATAATAATGCTCCTGGCAGTGTGTAATATTACTTTTCAGTGGATTTAATTATTCTAATACTCGAGTATTAGTGATATAATTTATATTTACATTAAGTAGAAATGTAATGTTTATTACTAAGTGTTGATTTTCTGTTTGAACAGAAACATATTGTTTATGAATACTTATGAGAAATGTTGAGTGTACAGTCTAGTCACTGCGACCCGAGCTCCGGTCGTACCTACGAGAATGAAATTCGATCAACCTTAAATAAATTATTTATTTTTATTTATTTTACTTGTTTTATTTTATTGCAAGTACAGCCAGGGAAATTTAATTGTTCAGCAAATTGACAAACTGACAATTTTCTTTGTAAAAGCAATTACGTACAGTGACTGTCAATAAATTATATTATTGTTATTTGAATTTACGGACAATTAAAATTGTTAGTCAATCTGCTAAGCAATTATTTTCCTTGATGTTAAAAGGAAAATAACAAGAAGGTTAATTTCAAAATAACTTTATTCGTAACCCGAAGTTTACTAACGATGTTTACACAACAAAATAAAATACAGTCTTACAAATTTCATGAACCATAAGTACACAGATCGAAAGGAGAAAGTAATTTTGAGCAAACAAATAACACTAATAACTTATATCACAATTCACAAACAGACAAGGGTGACGTCTCGTGCTATGTTTATTAATTACATCTAATTAAATAATTTGTGTTTACATCGGTCATCATGAGCGCAACACCGCGCACACAGCTATTATACATAGTGATGGCTACTGCTCCAAAGAAAGAAACAAAACATTTTAGTAGCCGTTAAATAATGTTTCAAAATTCTAAGTCGTTACAATTTCCAATGAACATCAAATAAGGCACGGCACTACTGCATTTTAATTTTGAAACAAATTCTTTGGAATCAGCATACGTAGCACGAGAGACTCATGGAGATGAATACATGTTACAAGCTTTGAGATCGTATATTTATAATTTCCAAGCGAATATTTACACATGAGCGTCAGTCCTTAAACTTCTATTTTATAATTGATATGTAAACACAACGTAAGTACACAAAATTAAGTGCATAACTTGAATGTAACATTAAGAAACATCTCCAAGCACCCTATAAAACATCACTTTTTAATTTAACTTACCACAGACTGACCGGTCATCATCATATTTAGTTATTATTAGCCATTATACAATTAATTTACAATATACAACATGAAGAATAATTAATATGAGTAAAGTAGCTAATTAAATTGAGACAAAGAGAGAATTTGCATTTACATAATAACAGAAACAGGGAAGTATAGAACTGCAGTGTACATATACAAATATTTTATGTCAATGGAAACGACTAGTTTGTATCGAAAAGTCAAACGTAAATCAAGGTATTTTCAATGTTGATACTAAGAGAATTAAAATAAGTGAAATGCATAGTTATGGCACATTAGCATGCCGTAAATGTAAACCGACTCTAATAAAAGTGAACGTACGCGAGTTACAATCTGGGAATGTACACGTCGTCATGAATATCGACATAACGGAAAATACGACTTATGACACTTCACCAACTATTTTCGTCATACTAAAATATTATGTTACCTAATTTGGACTGATATTCATTTTTTATTTAGCACCAAAGTCCAAACTAATATATTTAAACACTATCTATCTAAAATTCAATTAGCGATGTTTACTTTTTGTATTCATTAAAAGACTCCAGTTTGATCTTAAACTCGTTCAGTAATTTACGTTCGATTACGTTGGACATAGGTAATGTCCAACGTAATCGAACATAAATAAATAATAATGGATACTCGGCTAACTATAGTAATTTGTATGAACATCGCCAATTATGTATGACTAACAAAATTGATAAAAACTTTTTTTTACATCTTTGTTACTTTAGAATCGAAGTTATAGTGATGATGATAACGTTAAGTCATTTATGATTTAGAGATGATACTAATAAAACAACTTTTATACAGAGAAAATAGATGCTTTACTGAAAAAAGAAAAAGAAAATAGATGATACATGGCACCATTTTAAACCTCAAGTCATTTTTGACTTCAAAACAACATGATATTAAAAACTTTTATATAGAGAAAATAGACGCTTTACTGAAAAAGAAAATAGATGATACATGGCACTATTTTAAACCTCAAGTCATATTTTATTGACTTGGAAAACAACATGATATTCGTATGTGTACATTTATCCATTTACATTAGTCAAAGAAACAAAAGCTGAAGACCAAAATAATAGTCAATAGTTTAAAATTACAATAATGCTAGTATGTGTGGATTGTTTGAGATTGACACCTTGAGACAGACTAAACACAAACAGATCAGATTGGTGTCATGGTTGTGTTTATCATTAATTCTATATTTCTTTTAGTCGAGGGGAATTAAAAATAAGTCAACATTTAAATTAACACCTTAACCAAACGCACAGGCAGTGCTGAATATACAATATTGTCAGTAATATGTATTAACTATAACACCGAAATAAACATTATTTTATGATGACAGGTCACAAAACTGTTCCTATTTCAAGTTAATTAACGGGCCAGTATAAGTTCTTTCAATATTATAAGCCTCTTTCAAATGGCTCGCTCGTATGGATACCGAATATTGCACTTTGATTTTTAAAGTAAAACAAATTAAAAGCCATCGAATCTCGTGTGACAGAAATTACAGACCTCTAGATACGTTCCGGTTAACTTATCGGGGGGTTTTTTTTGTTGTCTTTTAGATAGTGTGTATCCGGACACTGTAAAACAGGCCGTTAACCTTGTATCCATATGGTAAAAATCGATTAACTATCTAAAGTCTCCTGGCTCAATCATGATTTTTATCTTCCGATTATGACAATCCGACAGGAAGCTTCGCAAAAAAAATAAACGTAGAATACATAGCCGCAGAATATTCATTGGATAATCTGTGGTAGTCAAACATCCCGCAAATGTGTCTTTGACTCGGTAATGGCAGTAGACAAAGCAAAGGTTTTTTCGAAGGGATCGATAAAACTATCCAACTATTTTTGCCGCCTAAGCAACATTTCCGTGCGATCAGTGGTGCCAACTTAGTAATTACCCTAGATTTAGAGTAAAGTAATATCAACAGGGTAATTTTTAGGGTACAAACTCGGTGAGGGTAATTTTAGAGTAATTTTGTTGTCAAGGGTTAAGTTGAATAAATTTATGCAAATATTTTTGTAGCTCAAGTCATGATTGAGTGAGCTATTCGTTTTTAAGTTTTTGTGAACCCTTATTATCATAGATTCGAGATTTCATTAACGCACTCATTTAATTTGTTACGACTCCCTCTCTGCCTGTCTTGTTCCTTCCTACGATTTATTTACCTGTGCCCGCTGACCGCTAGCAAACGCAAAGTAGTCGCTCGGCGCGTACTAGAACTTCTTTCTCGTTACTTCTATCATAGTTTCAATGAATTAGTCAAGTACTTGGTACAAATAGGATCTTTGGAAAACCATAAATAAATCTGGTGATTTATTCATGGTTTCAAATATCCATACAGTAAAACTTGTCTAAAATTAAGTATAATAAAAGTAGATTGAATAGTCTCATCTTGTTTATGAGCTTGCATGAAATGTATCAATTATAGATAGAACCGTGCAGTTTTTTTTTTTTAATTGGGTATTTTTTTCATTAAACTAAGTTCTAGGGTAAATTGAGACTAGACTTGGGGTAAAACAAAAACAAGACCTGGCAACGCTGGGTGCGATACCTACGTGACAGTGTTGTGTCATCAAAGACGAACTTCCAAAAATATTTCATTCAAAAGAGAGTTTTGAGGACGTTTGGTTTATAGTTTATTGAGATTCCTTTAAAACTTGAGTATTATCGCAGACGGTCCCATTCGCCCTGATTTTCGCATTTACAAATAAAAAGGCTTGTAGTCGACAAGCAGTATCGTAAATGTGAATATTGCCTTGATTTATAAAGCTATGGGTGACAGTGCATTAGTCTACTCAACATTTGCTAAATGACAATGGCGGGTTGTAATTTCTTATAAACTTAATGAAGACGATAATAAATAACCTAAGTATATAAATTCATGGTCGACATAGAATTAGGTTCTGCGCTATCTCAACTCCACTCTATAAATAAGCTCATAAATGTATTGAAGGACATTTTACTAATTTGCCTTGATAAGCCCAACAGGTGATAAGTTATCACTAATTGGGTTTGGGTCATCGCGATAACCTACAATAAGCGTCAAAGCAGGAGTGCGGCAGCCGTGAAGTTAATTCTCTAGCCGACTTTTAACGTGTAATACGGCCTTGTGCTTTATATCTCTCTCACTTGAGCAACAATCTTGGTCTCAGTTTCTGACGCTATCAGAATGTCAGAATTGAAGCGACAGAAACTTAGACCAAGATTGTCAAAGCAGGTGTGTGGTAGCGGTGAAGTCGATACTCTAGCCGACTCTTAACGTGAAATACGGCCTGGTTCTCAATCGCAACTCAATTTTAAGTCGCCGTTTAGCCTCATCTCTCTCTTTATTGAGACTAGTAGTAGACTACACTGAGACCGAGATTGATAAAAGTTACTTAGCATTGGCACATGCTTTGGCTTGGGTATATTATTATGTTCCCGCCTCTATCTCACACTTGTAGTTTGACAGTTGTACTATAGTGACAGAATACAACTAAGCCAAAGCTCGTTCTAATTAATAGTTATTAATCTCGGCCTAAGTTTCTTTGAGAATTCGGGGAGAGATTTTTTTAAATTTATTTTTCCGTCTTTCGAACACTGTTTTACAGTTATATTGTTCTCAGCACTCCTGCTTACTGTAGATGTTAGGATTTTATCGGGAAGTTGTATAAATTACGGGCAAGCCTACAGTGTTTTTTATTGACACTTCATGTAAAAAATAAATCTAATCTATATAAGATTACTTTTGAACGTCAACATATGGTAAAAATTACTTGCAATTGACCCGGCTATACGTATTGCGAATGTACATTTAGATATGATTGTTGTTGATCTGAGATGAAAACACATCGAACAAACGAAGAACGTCCGATGACCTGACGTCGGTCCGTAACGATACGCGCCATTTTCTATTGTTCATAAGTTTCTTTACATAATTATAGCAATATTGATATCTCAGGTCTAGCTACTGGCAGTTTATCCAAAAGTTAATATTATCCGATTCCAAAGCTTTGCAAATATTTAGGCGGCTTTGCAAATTTTTGAGATGTACCTCTAATTTACGTCGAAGAATATGTATGATTGTTTTAAAATGTTTTTCAACACAGTTGCTCATAAAGTGGCTCTTATAGCAACGCTTTTAGGTTCATAATGCAGTGTATTTAAACACGCGTGCTTTTTACTTTACATTATCGCACTCGTGTTTTATATTTTTTTGTTCATCTCCGTAAAGAGTTTTTATGTCTAAATACAATGAATATTTTTATCATCTCCGACATAAACCCAAGAAAATGAAAACAACGAAATTATTAATAATACCAATACCATAACACAAACTGTAAAAATGCCAACAAAAACTGCTTGGTATCATTTTGAGAATTGTACTTTCACTAATTGTTTCAATAATTAAAGATAATAACAATACGAGTCTATTTTTTTCCTCGCAAGTGTGTTGAAAAACGTCGTGTGACATGCGTGTGCATTGATCATTACCCACTCGACTCCCTTATCGCGCTCGCCATGACCAAAAGAGCACACTTGTATCACAATGTACTATTGCGAAAATCAAAAGTCTTCATAAAATAACAGAATGACAGAACTTCCTACTTGTAATTTAAGTAAAATCCAGTGTGCGATAGTTGCTACATTTGAAAACAAACACTCTTAAAACTCGGGTAATAGTATTTGGAATTGTTGAAACCTTGGAAATGCTTTTTGACAATGCCGTCAGCCCAGCATTAATTTGGTTACTCTAGCAGATTTATTAAGATCATAAGGACCTTTATCCTAATATTATAATGTTAGCATAATAAACGAACAACGCGAGACATGTGGCTAGAATACCCTGAATCACGTAAGTACGTAAATGACAGTCACAGCCAGAATACATTCGTCACCTTGAGGGCAATTTTTGTCTGCTCATTGCATGATAGAATCTGCTTTATCGACGCAGCGTAAAGAATGACATACAGGCATTTTGTTTTTCGGTTTGATATGAGACCGAATTAAAATGTGATACTGACAGACTGCGACACTGGGGACCGGTCAAAACTAATTGTAGATGGTGTGACCATAGCTCGGTCAAAATTCGACATTTTGTCCATTAATTCCATTTTGTGCTCATTCATGAGTTTGGTTTTATTTCACTATTTCGTTATTTTTGGTGATTTTAATCATTTAAATCAATGTTGCATTTGACATGGACAGTGTTAGAATATAAAACCTTAAATTTTGTTTGGAACCCTCGGAAATGATTCCTACAAAATGTTTCCGATATAACGGCTTTAAATCACTACGAATAGTTTTAAATTACAATCTTCTAATTAAAGGGTCTTTCAGAGAATGGTGGACTCCGATTTCAGAGTATTTAAGAACACAACGAGTCTTTGTTGCAATATTTAAATAAAACTATCTAATCCCTTTTATTATTAGCTTGTTTGGGAACTAGCTACGATAACAGTTGCCATTACATTTAAAACATGATTTATATTTCATAAAAATTGCCAGACCATCTAAAAGGTTTTAGGTTTAAAAGGTTTTAGGTTGTGATGTCAACCCGACATTGGTCAAAGGTATAAGGTATTTGGATCTTTGTTATCAAGAAATGAAATATAGTTTCCTGTGCAGTCTGCTCAGTGCCGTAGCTTCAAAAAGTGCGTCCTGACTTGTTAAAGGAATGAATTTGAACACTGATGAAGGTATAAAAGACTTGACTGTACATGAACTTATGAAAATCTCTGGGCCTCGTGGCACATGGTTCGCGATATTTGCAAATTGTGTGACATTTGGGACTCAGACTCCTAATTTTCGTGGAGCGCAATATACGAGGGCGGTTCCGTGACTTTTTGACTTTCCGCCTCTTAATTGAAATGGCAACACTGCTCCTGTCAAAAGGCAACTGTCCATTGGCTCCTGTCAAAATTTGAACAAGCTGCGTCATTTAGTTTGTGTTTGACAGCCGTTGATAGCAGACTACCGCGCGTTTTGAGAAAAAAATGGATAAAAGTGAATTTCGTGTGCTCATTAAGCATTATTTTTTGCGGAAAAAATATCATCACTAAAACCAAGGCTAAGCTTGATAAATATTATGGGGACTCTGCACCATCCATTTCCATGGTAAGAAGTGGTTTACTGAATTTCGATGTGGCCGTACAAGCACGGAAGATGCCAAACGTTCTGGACGGCCAATTGAGGTCTCCACATCCGAAACAATTGAAAAAAAATCACGATATTGTTTTAGCCGATCGGAGATTGAAAGTGAGAGAGATTGTGGAAGTCATAGGCATCTCACATGGCTCAGTGGTTTCAATTTTGAATGATCACTTGGGTATGAGAATGTTTTCCGCAAGATGGGTGCCGCGTTTGCTCACAATCGACCACAAGCGCAACCGTGTGACAATCGCAGGAATGTTTGGCGTTGTTCAACCGCAATATGGACGAGTTTTTGCGCCGTTTCGTAACCGTGGACGAAACGTGGATCCACCACAACACACCGGACACCAAAAAGCAGTCAAAACATTGGGTTTCTCGGGGTGAATCGGCGCCAAAGAAGGTTTAGGGATATGAGGAACAGGGTGTAAAGTTCACTCATACTCATGGAAAAGGGAGGATCCTCCGACCAGATGGATGTCGTATCTGGTGGGCAACTGCCCGATGATTGTTGTCGGGAAGTAGTATATATGCTAGCTGCGCGGTAAACTATGATTGCGCGATGCAGGATTAGTGTGATGCGTTGTTCGCATGTGGCGGTGTAGATGCCGCCACAAAGGCAAAAGTGGGTTTGTCAGCCAATAAAGTCATGGCGACCGTTTTTTGGGATGCACGCGGTATAATCCACATTGACTTCAAAAGGGAAAAACAATCAAAAGGGAAAAACAATCAATGGCGAATATTATACCAACTTATTGGGTCGATTTTAATGAGGACTTGAAAAAAAAAACGACCACATTTGGCCAAGAAAAAAGTTCTTTTCCACCAGGAGAATGCACGGGTGCACACATGTGCAGTTGCCATGGCAAAAATCGATGAATTGGGCTACGAATAGCTCCCTCATCCGCCCTATTCTCCAGATTTAGCCCCGACTGACTATTTCTTGTTCCCAAACTTGAAGAAATGGACAACTCGTATTTTTCGGAAGGGATAAAAAAAAAAAGAGAAACGTAGGACTAAGTGTTTAGAACTCAAAGGAGACTATGTAGAAAATTAAATAACTATCTAAAAACCTGTGTTTCATTCAAAAAGCCACGAACTTACTGACCCGCCCCCATACAGCATTGTTTTTGGAAGGCTGGAGTATCTTTATAATATTAAGTATGGTTGAGATTTACAATATAAAAGTTTATGGATTATTTTCTACTAGGCATAATAATTACCTCTGGCCTAACAATATTATACCTTATTTTGCAAGCTGTCTACTATCAAATCTTAGTTAGATACTCATATTGCTATGTATTAAGAAAAAAACACGGAGTAAAATTTGTTTACGCTATGTACATATATGGACGTAATGGTACAAAATGCAAAGATAAGGAATAAGTATCTAACGGGCGGTCATAGGGTGGCTTTAAACGAGCGACGCCTGAACTATTATTATGATAATTACTATTTACATTTTCCACGTCACTATATACATGCAACACCGTCGTATAACGCACAGCACCGATCACACGAGGCTCGTCCGCTAGTACACCGTGTTGTCCGGGTACAGCAGCAGCGGGCCTCAGGAGGCGGCGGGCGCGGCAGCGTGCGCGGTCGCGTGCGCGAGTACGTGCGCGTGCCCTGGCGCGTGCGCAAGCACGTGCGCTGGCGCGTGCGCGAGCACGTGCGCTGGCGCGTGCGCGAGCACGTGCGCTGGCGCGTGCGCGAGCACGTGCGCTGGTGCGTGCGCCAGCAAGTGCGCTTGCGCGTGCGCGAGCACGTGCGCTGGCGCGTGCGGGAGCACGTGCGCGTGCGAGGGCAGCAGCGACTCGTGCGAGGAGTGCAGGTTGGGCAGCGAGCGCGCCACCCGCGCCGCGCGCCGGTCCTCCAGCGCCAGCAGCGAGCGGATGTCAGCCTCCAGCGGGTCCACGCTGATGTGGTACACGCCGCCCTGCGGACACGGGAGCGTCAGAGCGCGCGGCGGGGCGGCGGCCGCAGCTCACCGGGCACTCACCTCGGGCGGCAGGTGCGTGTCGGACGAGCGGCGCGCGTCGTCGTGCTCGCGCAGGCTCTCGTCGGCCAGCGCGGACAGGCGGCGGTGCGGGTTGCCGCGGTAGGTCTCGAAGCCGCCGCTCTCGTCCTCCTCGTGGTAGGAGGCGGGCGGCGGCGGCGGCTCGATGTTGGCCACGACCTGGCCGCGCGCGCTGCGCTCGCGCCGCTTCACGCGCACCGGCGAGGTCCCGCCGCCGATCGGGATCTTCTCTGGCGCGTTTTGAATTAACAATATTCTAACGAAAATAAATAATTTGAGAAAAAAAAATTCAATAGAATCAAAAAATATATTATCATCTACGGAAATGTAGCGACAGAAATACCTGTTGTGAGCACGCCAACGGTTACAAAGATGTAGATATTGACGGCATTGTATATACATAAAAACGGCGCCGCCAGTGAATCCCACAGCTACTACAACCAATTTTGTCCAAAAAGGCCATGCTGAAACACGTCATGGTTTTATTATAAATTAATTAACTTAAAAAAATCGTTTTTGCATTCAGACGGCAACATTCAAGTTAAGGCGCGCTAAGAAGCAAATTTTTAGGTGATTGACAATAGCGCATCGCGGCAATAAATAAGGTTTCAAAACAGCGATGCTTTTGATGTTAGTTGAATCAATGACCGCCAAAATAACAGTAATTTTGCAGTTTTTGTCAACCAAAAAAATAAATGCACGGCTTAGTGGAATATTTTTTAGGAATTTCTTTCGTTGATTGCATTCCCTATATTATAATTCCATAAAATAACATAGTTTACGTTCAATAATTTGAGAATGAATTATGCGACGAAAAATATTTTTTGAGCTCTGTTTTACGATTGTTAATATTCTATTATTATTAAATATTTTTAAATAAGTATTTTCTCTAAACATCTAAAAAAAACTGACTTGTAATAATTACCAATACGTCCTTAATGAGAGTCTATACTGAGCGTCTTACGTTTGGACAGCGCCTTATTAATTAATTTGGGACTATTCTTGTCAAACTTTTTTGGATCTAAAAAGCAAACTACTGTATTTTTGCCTAAAGTTTTAAATTAAAAAATTGAAATTCTAAATTAATAAATTGAATAAGAATGCAAAATGTTATTTGGTCTTCCCAAAAGTTGGTAATAAACACGTTATAAATAATGAGAGCTGGGTCGATAGCCATAAGATATTCCACGTATATTGACCGACCGTGAACTTTACGTAAATAAATTTACATATTCCATAATATGATTTATTTATTTACCAGAAAGTTGCCGTCAAGATGACGGCAAATTTAAGTGATTATTAAAATTTCAGATATTATTGCCGAGCTGTTCATAGTAATATTAGCTATGAAGTTGCCGTTTTACAATACTGGTCATTTGAAACCTAATTTATGTATGGCTGGCAATACTTCTAAATTAAAATGAATTTTATTTAAAAATATGTAATTGTTTTTTTTATTCAGTCATTTGTTTATTGATTAGGTTTTTGTTTTCACTACATTTGTATCTTTATCATCAATATGGACACGATAAAAATACGAGTTCCGTCGCGGTAGCAATGCCGCACAAACGGCTCGCAACATTAATTACGTGTACGGAGTGAACACTACAAACGAACGCACGACTCGTTATTGGTTAATTGCTTGTCCCCGCTGTGTCTACACGACAACGCTCGACAGACACAGACGGTCTCTAAGCTACAAGAGCTAGGGTTGGACGGTTTGCGTCATCTACCATATTCATCAGACCTTGCACCAACAAACTTTTACTTTTTCCAAAATTTGAACAGCTTCCTGGCAGGGAAAAATTCAATACCCGAGAGGCAGTACAAAATGCCTTTGAAGAGTTTGTTGGCTTCCGTATACCTGATTTCTTCAAGAAGGGCATTGAAAGTTACCACAGCACTGCGCTGGCAGAGATGCATCGATAGCATGGGTGCGTATTTTGATTGATACAAATAAAAAATATTTATGTAAAAATTACTTAGCCGTTTAGTATACTTTCTGTATACGAAACGGCAATTTCATAGGTAAAGATCTATTATATTTATGTTCGTGACTCTTTATTATTGAGTAACGTATATTCGCCTTTATTTACTTATAAACATAACATCACGCCTCGTTTCCCCGAAGGTTTGGGCAGAGGTGTACCTATAGTACACCCACATTTCGCCAGTAATGTTTTTAAGTCCCATGTAATAAGGGGCAAGCCTATTGCCAGCAACCGTGCACAATTCAAGACTCCGGACTGCTACTGAGAAATTCCAGATAGAAAAACCCAGTAACACGTTGCCCGACCTGGGAATCGAATATTTAATTCTAACCATTTCTTAAAGGTAAGAGGCATTAAATGTCAGTTAATGTACCGTAACATATTTTAAACAATGTTTATAAATAAACCCCTTATTGCTGCAAACTGTCAATCCAGTGCCTAACTTAATAATACTATGTCTCCAAAGAACCGTTAAATGAAGTTTTTATTTAATCTTTTCAACACTGTTAAATTCTTGAAGAAACACACAAGCTACTTAATAATAATATCAACATGGTGTCCCGACTGTCAAGCTGACGGTATTTTTTTTTTAAATCTGTAATATTTTACAGTATTATTAAACATAAATTAGCAGCAATAGTTTGTTATGTGTTTCTACACCAATTTTTCGAAGAACCTAAAATTGGCATCACGACCATAAGTCATACCAGGATGCAAAAATATATGAAAATACACGGAGAAAAACAATAGTCAAAACGAAGTCGGGCACGACGATTGCTTGAAATCACACACCCAACATCTTCGGGTTCGTCGCTCAGCTCCACTCGCAGTCGTGAGTCCAGTGATACCGGCCACTGTAGTTGCGTCGAGCTTGAGCGATGAATACTTTTCGCCGCCGACGTCACCACCACTAGTACGTCGACGTGGAAGAGGCCGACCACCGGCCAGCTTAGAACTCCGAGGCCCACCGGCCTGACTAAAAACCACCCTGGTGTTCCATCTCACACCTACGCCGGGGTCGCGGGAACACATAATTCTTCCGCATCCCCGGCTGGTGCCGGCCCGCTTGCGCGGGCCCCGTCTCGGGCGGGGGGAGTGAGGTGTACTCCCCCCGCAACATCTGTGAGCGGCGCGCGCGGAACACTACGCGCGCCGCCTTCTCGGGTCCTGATGTTGGGGGGCGACGGATGTCCCCGAATCCGTCGCCACTGGACCCATTTAGGGGGGCTGGAAGAGGGCGTTGTCCACCCTCCGCCTGCGCCCGGTGCGCCTGCTGCGGATCGGGAGAGTGGACGAGATCTCTTTCTCCCTTTCCGCAGCCTCCTTCTGCGAGATCACTGTTTCGCAGAAGGAAACCACCGCGTCCCAGGACTCGACGCCGCCGACCATCGCACTCACAACGGCCGGCAGCGACAGGTCACTGCCTACTTCTGAGATGAGGGCACGGCGCGGTCCTCCCAAGCGGCACACTCTGCCAGCGTATGCCACGCCGTGTCCTCCCGGCAGTCGACGCAGTGGTGACACCGAGCGTCCGGCTCCCTGTTTATGCGACACAGGTACTTCCCGAAGCAACCATGCCCCGAGAGCGCCTGCGTCGCCCGAAACGACAGGGAGCCGTGCCTCCTCCCGAGCCAGAGGTCGAGCTCTGACCGGACCGCCTCGATGGTGACGAGGCCGGCGGTAGGGCGTGAAAGCCTGTCCCGCCATTCCGCCACCAGGACCTCGCGAAGCTACGAACGACGCTGCTCCATATGGCGCTGCATCGGCCGCTCGCCCCGCGCCCTCGCTTCCTCGCGCCACCGATAAAGTGACGCGAGCACCTTCGCATCTAGGTCCCATGGCGGGGATCCGGCCAGTGCACAAGCCGCCTCGTAGGAGATCGTGCGATACCCCCTTATGACTCTGACAGCCATTGCTCTCGGCGGCTTTCGCAGCACAGAGATGCTGGCGGCCGTCAGGTCAGCCGCCCAGATCGGGGCCCCGTAAAGGGCTATCGATCGCACGATCCCCACGTAGAGCCGCCTACAGGCGGCGCTCGGGCCCCCCAGATTGGGAAGCAGCGTTGACAGCGCCCCAGCTGCGCCCAACAACTTGGGCGCCAGCCGCCGGAAGTGGGGTCCGAAGTCCCACCGGCTGTGGAGCACCAATCCCAGATATTTCATGGTGGGCTCGACAGCGATCCGGACCCCCCCGACCACAATGTGTGATCCGGCCGGCGGCGCCCGCCGGGGGCCATGAAACACCATGGCCTCCGACTTGTTGAGGGCCACCTCAAAGCCGAGGCGCCGTATGCGGCTCACCGTCAGTGAGACCGCCGCCGTCGCGAGCAACGCTGCCTCCCTGTGCGAACACCCCCGGGCCGTGACCAGCGTGTCGTCCGCGTAACACGTCAGGTCCGCGCCCGGCGGGAGCTCGCCCCTCAGCACCCAGTCGTACCCGATGTTCCACAGGAGCGGTCCCATGACCGATCCCTGTGGAACACCGCACGACACTTGGCGCTGGTTTCCGCCATCACGTCCCATGTAGGTGACACACCTCCCCGCCAGATAAGCCCCAACGATGCGGCGGAGGTAGAGAGGCACCCGATGATAACGCAGTGCCTCCCGTATGGAGCTCCAGGGCAGGGTGTTGAAGGCGTTGGAGATGTCCAAGGACACCGCCACCACCACCCCGCCCCGCGGGGTGGTGGTGGCGGTGTCCTGGCGGAGGAAACAGTGTCCCGGGGCGGGACACTGTTTCCTCCGCCAGGACTCTCACCCTCGACACATCGTGGATGGTAGAGCGCCCATGCCGAAAGCCGAACTGGAACGAGGCGGGCTGCGAGTATTCGCTCGAACAGCTTGCCCACCTCGTCGAGCAGCACTATGGGCCGGTACGCAGACGGCGAGTCGGCAGGGCGCCCCGCCTTCCTGAGCAGGACCAGACCTCCAATCTTCCACAGACTGGGAAACTGGCCCCGCTCAAGGCACGCTGTGTAGAGTCCTCTCAGTTGGGGCTCCAACTCCTTCAGAGCGAGGGCCAAAGCAAGGCCGCGAATCCCGTCGGGCCCCGGAGCCACGTTCTTGGCCCGGAGCCACATCACGGCCGCCCTCATGTCTGCCTGTGTCACCTCTGGGACGCTGATGGCGTTCTCCTCTGTAGACTCTGCGGCTGTGGGCAAAGCCATCGGCGGCGGAGTATGCTCTGCTCTTGCCGGGAAGAGGGCTGCGACTACCTCCTCCAGCAGCTCGGGTTGGAGACTCTCCGTAAGTGGAGGTGCCGCGGCTCGAAGTTTCCCTCAAACCGCTCGATAGGGGCGCCCCCACGGATCCCCAGCAAGAGTCTCCAACATGAGGCCCACCGGCCTCTGTTAGGGTCCCCGCTCCCGGTGGAAGTGTGCAGCGCATGAGGTGGACACAAACTGTCAATAAAAATGTCATGCGCGCATACTGTGGGGCTAAAGAGGGGGGGGGGGGGGAGTTAATTCGTAGCGCGGTCGGATGCTCTCTCTGTTTTAGGTGCTTGAGCCAGCTGTCAAAGAGTCGGCGCAACGACTGTCGGATCAAGTGCGGGTCATCCAGCGTAACCATATACTGGATGACGTTGTTTTTGATCGACTACGCCTCGAATCACAGAATAGTGTTACGCCTGCTTCGCCACTGGTCGCGGTGCAATTGCAAAATTTATCCAGTGTTGCACCGGAACGCGACCGCGTTCGTAAACAGGATGATGAAGAGGCTACTTCCGCGTGTTCCCAATGCAATACACAATCGAACAGCACTTTGGAGGATGCTTTCCAGGAGTACCATTCCATTCCACCTGGACTTAGATCACGTTTACCTCGTTTGCCCAGGCACAATAAAAACAAAGCGCTGGTGTCAAACAAACCTTGCCGATACCCACTCGATCTTGTACTGTGCAGCTGTAGCGGCATTTCGTGAAGCTCATGTTAAATTTCCCAACAGTGACAGATCTCCACGACCAACACTAGCTGTACCAGCTTGGAAGTGCAGTATTGAACGTCGTATCGGTGAGGCTAGTGCACTCATCGGCAAGCTAATCTGCTTCAGGAAGGGCAATACTCGCCCTAGAGTGCTTCGCGCTTTGTAAGGCGGGCGTTCTCGGGGACTGATATTTAGTTCTCGAGATTATTTGAACAGCGTCACAGAGCGTCTCGATTTCCTGAAGCAGAAGATCTGTTCATGTGCAAACCGGTATCGGCGGTACAGGCGAAGAGTGGAGCGGTACAATCAGAATCGCACATTCCAAAGCGATGAAAGGTGGGCTTATAGGGCTTGGGAACGACCGGACAAAGGTATGGCTGACACGCGCCTGCCAGATGATGACGCCATATGTTCGTTTTGGCGAAACATCTGGTGTCTGTCAATCACACCGAAGGTGATTGGATTAGGGAGATCAAGCGACGGTGTGATCAAATACCAGAAATTGGGACACTTACCATCAGCCCCCAAAATGTAGCTCGTGCAGTCCGTCCGTTACCTGACTGGAAATCTTCATGGCCGGACGGGCTGCACAACTTATGGATAAAATGCTTCCACAGGTCCCACTTGGCATTCCAGTTCCAGTCAGCCTTAGTGTTAGGGTCACTGCCCCAGTTCCTACGACAGGACTTACCCACCTTCTCCATAAATCAGGTAGTACTACGAAACCCAAACATTATAGACCCCTCACTTGTCTACCTGACGGTCTATAAAGTTCTTACATCCATTTTGAGAGCTAAATTTAACATACATATAGTCACCAACTCCATCATGTCTGTCTCTCAAAATTGATATAAGAACGGGTCCCGTGGTACTAGGGAGCTGCTCCTCATTGATATGATCATTAGCCAAGAGGTTCGTCGTTTCAGAAAGGATCTGTAGACATGTTGGATAGATTATAAGAAGGCCTATGACTCGGTGCCAGACATACTTGGCTCATGAGGGTGCTGGAGTTGTATAAAGTAGATACAACTCTACGGAAATTCCTGATGTCGTGTATGGGGCAATGGAGGTCGGTCCTTCGCTATCCAGGATTTTGATATATCCAGAGGAACAGGGAGCCGATAAGGTTGATCCTTATCGGGTCGCTGTTTCTCTGGATATTTCGCGGCAATAATTTGAGCCCACTTAGGATCTGCTTAGCCTTGAATCCTCTAAGCACACTTCTGGAGGATTCAGGTCTAGGCTATCGGCTGAGAAGAGGTGGTCAGGTCATAACTCACCTCATGTACATGGATGAATTGAAACTCTTTGCCCCCAATAAATTGCGACTGATGGAGCTACTGAAGGTAACTGAAATTTTCAGTAACGCCATAAGGATGGAATTCAACTTTCAGATTCCATACACTTTAGATCCCTCTCCTCATCCGAAAGCTATAAGTATTTGGGTATGTTACAAGCATTAGGCATCAACGTTACTGAAATGAAACATACGTACTACATCCCGCGGAAGTGTGGCGGTCGAGGTTTCTTAAATGCTAATACCCTTTAGAACCGCGAGATTTGCAGTCTCAGGGAATACTTCCTTGAAAGTGACGTGGGGGGGATGCAGAGAGATGTGGTCGCAGTGGTCAAGGGCCTCACCCCGCTCTCCTTGGCGAAAGAGAACTGACGCAAACCTACTAACGATCGTAAGGAAGTGTGGCAAGGCAAAGAGCTTCACGGACGCTTTTCCGGGTCCTCCATGGGCCTGATATAGACTATATGGCGTCCGTATCCTGGCTATGTTTTGGAGACCTCTTTGGGGAAACCGAAGGTTTCGTCTGTGCGATTATGTATGAAGTTATCTTAATACATTGTCAAGGACGGCACGGTTGACATCTTTTGGGCATGCAACCGTACTGGTAAATCTATCCAACATATTGTTTCCGGTTATTCTCGTCTTGCTAACGGCGAGTACTTGCAAAGACACAATCTAGTGGCTATCTAGGTTGTCAACATAGAGGGTGGACTCTGCAATCATTGTACCGGCAGTCGTGACAGCGAATGGTTTAATAGCAAAGAGCTTCGACCAACACCTCAGGAGGCTCTCGTTGGGCAGCTGGATCAAGGGTTGGATTCAGAAAGCGGTACTTCTGGACACGGCTCGCATTGTCAGGAGGTTCCTCTCTCTGGAGCCCTGACCGCCGGTAGCTTGGACCCTGTTCCCGATACCGGTGGGATTCTTATATTTTTATATGTTTTTTATACTTATTTAATTTATGTTAAGAAATATTTAAAAATGTTATAAGTAAGGATCTAAGGGAATAAACATTAAATTCATTTACCGACAGACAGCACACAGTCTAAACTGCTGGCTCCAGAATGATTTCATTTCGCTTATGTAACGTACGTATCAGTAACGAAAGAGATCATACATAACATAACATAAACAGCCTATTATGTTCCCACTGCTGGGACACAAGCCTCCTCTATGTTAGAAGGAGTGGGCCGTAATCCACCACGCGGGCCCAGTGCGGGTTGGTAGATGTCACATGTCTTCGGATTTTTAGTTCTAAGAGACGCTGGTTTCCTCACGATGTTTTCCTTCACCGTTTTGAGAGCAGTGCTGATGAAATAATTTACACTAAGTAAAGCGCCTATCTGGGTTCGAACTTACGACCTACAACTCGTAAGTCGCGGCCGTTACCACTAGGCCACCACTGCTCTCAGGATTTAATAATTGTAAAAAAGTGAATGAAAGTATGTATGGAGTTTTGTCATTTTGCTAATGGAAGTTACACAGCTGAAATGTGTAAGTAGATATATTTATAAATCCATACCGATCATGCCGCGGTTCACCTCTTCCACGGCCCGTTCAATGAGCACGAACAGTGACCACATGACGCATAGCGCGGCCACACAGTGGAAGAGCACGGCACAGCACAACCGGCGACGCTCCACACCAGACATCTCCAGCAGACGCCACTGGAAGCAAACACTTATATTTTTGTACATTTATCATCATTCCCTTGCCCTTATACTTATTTGTGCTCGGCGCAACACGTATTTTTCTGCCATCCTTCTCTTTTAGGCGTCATCTCGTTAGTCACCCCCTTTCTAGACTTCATATCTTTCACACAGTCATCCATTGTACATAACATAAGATAAAATCACACAAATCTCCCTAAAGGGTTGGGCAGAGGTTCATAATAACAACCACATTTCTCCAATTATGTCCCATGTAATCCAGACTCCGGGCTACTACTAGGAAACTCGTAATGGAAAAACTCAATAACACTGGCAGACCTGGCAATAGTACCCAGGAGCTCAAGCTTAGCAGCCGTGCTTGCGCCCACTAGACCAACAAGGCTGTTATCATTGTACATCCTTATTTAGAATAATTTAAAAAATAACAGTTTTTTCATAAAGTTTTTGTAGCTCACCTTCAACTAGTTTTAAACAATGTTATGAGAGTGTTGAGTAATAAAATCTCTTACATCACTCTTTTAAGTGTCTCTGGAAAGCTGCCTGGAATGTTTGACTGTTTGATAACTAACACTTTGGTTGACTGTACAACTTATATTGTTTGGTCTCAGTAAGTGGCCATAACTATTTTAATTGGTTTAATAAAATGGATATGAGATCATCTTTAAATTAAGAAAAAGAGATAAAAAGGGCTGGTACAGTTGAAATCAAAATAGATTGTGATAGTGCATACCTCATTAAATGGCTTTATTTTGGTATGCATGACAAAGTTAAACTTGCAGAGTTCACAAGATCTCGTCTCGGATGCAGTCAGCCACTGTTGCAAACAGCTCTGATGAACATATTTCAAACTTCCTGCAACAAGACACATCATTAAATTATAATTACTGAACTTAATGGCAACACATAAGTTATGTAACAAGTTATTTATTATTCAATGTCATTTCCATCATTATGTATGTAGATCACATATGGTATTTTTATTAAATAATTTCCAGTAGATCTCTTTGAGAAGAGGAAAAAAGAAAGTTTTTATTTTAATAAGCAGGTTTTGCAATGAATTTGTCAAAGTGTGTTGTGTTCTTTATGCAAACATCACAATTTAGCAAAGTAATGCTATGTCATATGAAGCTTACTTTACTATACACAGTATTTTCACATGCAGTTAGGTGAGACCTTCAACACAATATATTTTAACTTAATTGATTTTGGAAATAATGTGTTCCAGCTTGAGTTCCCCAATTTTAAAGGTTTCTTCACAAGGGTCAAAGTTTTGAGTCAACAACTGAGCATCCAAATTTTGTATTATTGGTATAATTTATTATTCTTTAAAATTCTAATTTAAAATTCAGACAGATTAGAATGAAGACTTGGATCACCATTAATTCTGTCTGTCTTTTCAATACCTACACCTTGTTTTCAAATAAATGGTTCCTTGTAGATAACTTGTGCCACTTTCATCCCAGCATCAGTGGTGTTTATTGGATCTTCAAAAATGCACATGTATGGACACACTCCAGCAAGTGCATACATTTTGAAAATGTATGATTTCACTGATTATGAAGTCATAGAAAACCCCTACTGTTTTTTTTCTTGCTTTCATTTTTGGCATATCTTGTTGGTATTAATACTTTATTTATGCCATTGATTACTGTGGCATATGTAACTAAAATAAGTAGTGTATTAGGTATAACATTACACAATAGGGATGATGACAATTTTTTTTTTTTATCTCAAAAAAATGTTTATTTCCAAATAGTCCAAATAGTATTACAAAAAGCGTAAAAGCTTAAAAAACTGCCGAGTTATAAACGTTTTAAAGTAAGTGTTAGACTAGGACAGCACTATCGTAGAAGTGACGTCACGACTACGTAACTTCATACTGGCGCCGTACATTGTCCGTACCGCGCGACAAGGACAGGAATAATCCCCTCCTAAAACTTTTAAAGCGTGTATCTTCTTCATATTTACATCGATTTGACAGATTTTTTCGATTATTTCATTATTACTATGCCTTCTTTGAAATTACATTATTTTTTTGAACATTTTTAATAGTAGTCATCATCCCAATTACAAATGACATACAAATAAATACTTGTGATTAGTAACACAACTTGTCTGAGGGTGACTCATTCAAGTGTCAAGTAACCAGGGGCAGGATTCTGAATATTTCCTATTGCTCTATAAATGTTTAATCTTACATTTTCCTCTGAAGGGTGTAATTATTTCAAAACATTATCAAAAATGTTTCCAATAAATAAACAATGGAAGCAAAATAATAAACAATGCATAATTTAATTTGCATAGCAGTGTAGAAATATGTAATACTGATAGTTTCAGTAACTGCCAACATTGCTATTTGTAAGTAATAATGTTGATTTTGTAAAATGCACCTTAAGAACTTATTATTTGATTTAAAATAAATAAAAAAGTTACATAAAATATAAACTGTTGATAGCAATGAGAAGAAATTTTTTGATGTCCTATGAGTTCTTTCCCCCTTTTTTATTATACACTTGTACATTATATATAGTTAAGTGTCAGCTTGTATATTTTAATTTCTTTATGAAGATTGTTAATAATTAAAATAAATCTTGTAAAATATAAACCTGACAGCTGTGTTACAAGAGGGTAATTTATTGTAATGAATTGCAATGTATGCATAAGATGTACACAAATGTGTGTAAGTTAATACTGTCTGCAAAACTTATAGGTACCACACACTTTGTTTATCTTGCTTATTTAAATGATATTGATTTTCAATAATTTTTACTAAGATCTTAACATTTGCCATTCACATTAATTGGCTCTATTCTTGACTTAAATTTTATATTTAATGGTGTCAAATAGCATTATGTAAACAGAGAACAGCTGTGTAATTCGCTTGATCCTCGCTACGTGTATTACTTCTTGGTGTGGTTTCTAGGTATTTACATGGTACATGTACCTACATGTATCATGTAAATATATTTTTACTGACCTGAACAATAACATGGTGCCAGTAGGGGGTTGTGAGGTTCGCTCTCGCAATGACATATGCGGCAAATATCTCCGCTGGAGTTGCTACATGACGTGCGGCTGCTCCCTGACCCCGTCCGTATCACCTCCCGGCCACATCCACCACCCCATTCCCAACTTTCAATATCCGACGAGTTTTTCACACTAATTTGCTGAACAGGCATTGTGGTATACTATATTTTTAATGCTCAATTGAGCCTACATAACATTCACAGATTTTCTTCGGATCAAATTGGACATCGACAAAGCAAACATCTAAAAACATGTCAGCTCACAAAGTTACTTCTGTTATGTACGATTATTTATTAGTCTGTACACTGTTGATGATCACAGAGTACACTATACGTTGATGATGACTGGTTCACATTCCTTCCTACTTATACAGACACACTGCCATTAGGATAATATAAAGCAACAAAATTCATAAATAAGATCGTCAACCAAAGCGGCGCTGGTGCTGCTACTTGTCATCACATAATTAAAGTAACTAAAAAATACATACACCAGTCGGCAAAGGTACACAGATTCTCAGATTCTCAGATAAAAAAAGTAATAAGAGAGATGAGAGACTGACTAAAGAGACATACAGTCCGTCATGGAACTAAATGGATGTGGCGAAATAAAGAACTAAAGCTTAAAACACACAGAGAACGACTGCTGGCTGGCTTGGAGTGTACGTGACGTGAACGTGATATTAATATAGTTCTTAATTTAAATTAGGACTTAAAATAAAAGAAGGAATGTCAATGAATAATCCCATTTTTATTTTATAATAAGAACATTGAATCAAACTCATGTTTTAATTGTTTCGTGGGGCCAATTACACAATTCACTATCGGTATCGTATATCTGCTCGCATAAAGTTATGAATTGAATATTGTTTTGTTTGTTTAAAGCTACTGGTTCCATATCTTCCCATCTATCCTCGCCAAGTGAAGATTCCATAATCTCACGCAAAAGACCTATGACGCATCTGTGTGTGTGTGTGTGTGCCGCATCTTGACACGTCATCTGTATTTTCCATGGTAAAAGTTTCAGTAACAGTATCTTCTCTACTCATAAATCCACTGCCGGGTAAATCTTAAAATTTCTGTTCGAGAACGTGGTTTTGTAAAACAAAAATTTAAATAGACAGTGCAAATTCATATTTTCAACAATTAATCATAACTAAACTCAACATGGTAAGCCAGCTTCCAAAGCTAAGATCAATTTCGCAAATAATCTTTGAAACAAAAAATATATACCTAGGTAAATGTCAAGTACAAAAATATATGGGCACTTTTGAGAATTTTCCAAAAACGCCCGGGCATTTGCCCATCTATACGGGATCTCTTAACAGAGGTGTTTGGGACGTTTTGACTTTATTTTTCGCAAATCAAGATCAAGATCCAGATGTAGCGTAGACGGTTTTCGCAGCACAGCGCGGGTCACAAAAAGCTGTCTCACAGTCAATACTTTGGCATCTGAATAAAGCTCATAGGTCGAAAAGTCCCCGAGCTAGTGCATGAATTTCAAGATCGCCCTTCAACTGTAAGGAGGTTTTGTATGTTCCGTCCCAAACCGGGATACAGACTGGCGCTGGTAAACTATTATAGTCCGGTTAAAAAGTCAAGGAACATATTTATTCTAGGGAGGGTTAAGTAGTCACGACCTCTCAAGGTCAACTACGAGATGCCATACAAAAAAAAAGGTAAACTATCAAAGCTAGATCGGGATCCGCAGAGTGCATAAGTTCCATAAAAATAATTTTCTGATTCTTGTACATAGGGCTTGAATATGGGGCTGCCAGGTAAGTTTGTAGTCGATGTGGACCCCTAAATATTTTATGTCTGGTACCAAAGTCAGAAATGGGCAGCTGCAATTGGGTGCCTCACCTGAGCAAACGTGGGCTTTAATTTGACCTGATTCCAGTGGAGGAGATATAGTATTAGGTAGCGAAAGTCTAATGAACTTTGTCTTTGCTACGTTGATGGTAAGCAAATTCTCTGAGAGCCACTCCATTACAAAGCGAAGCGACTGTTCCGCCCTTTTACTAGCTCTGTCCCAATCAGTATCATACACTATCAACGTTGTGTCATCGGCATACGTAAATATGTCGCAGTTTCAGGTCATTGACGTAGACCAAGAATTGGATATATTAGGTAAAATCTTTCACAGAACCGAGTTAGCTAACACCGACTCCACGTGGTACTGGTTTGCCCTAACCGGAGCTTGTTTTTTAGAGCCGAGAGGCGTGCAGGGTGGGCTGCACCATTTCGTTATATTCGGTGATATTTTATATCAAGTACAAGACATGGAAAGTGTCAGAATTTAAACCTTTAATATTTCCTCGTAAACAATTTCTTAAAAATGTTTACGACATAAACTCGAACTCAAAAAAATCTCTACGAATAGCCACAATGTTCTAATTTGGGGCTTTCGGGAAATGGTGCACTCCAATTTCGGTTATTTCGGAGTATCTAGGAACTCAACAACGCGTAAATTTTCGCTAAAATCAAATAAAATCACATAACGCCTTGTATTATTAGCTTGTGTGGGAACTAGCTACGACAGTGCCATTTTGTCAAAGTTTGATATTTTTGTTTCAGAAAGTATTTATCCTAAACCTGAAAGTTCGTGAAATTGTTAAAGATAATTAGTACTTAGCACAAAACAAACTGAAGAGTCTACTACAAGCCCCGTACATAAAACGAAAATAAAAAAATACAATGTTTTTTTACTCTAATACCATTTGCCTTCGCAACTTTAAACTTCACGTGGATGAAATTAATTAATAACATTATCTTTTTGAAAAAAAAAGGACTCTCAACTCAATGGATTTAATACAGCTTAGCCCAACCAATGGGGAAGGCAACTGTCAAAATGGCGCTGCTGTAGCTAGTTCCCAACACAAGCTGATAAAACAAGGTGTGAGGTGGATATATTTTATTTTTGCGAAAATGTCGTTTTTTTGAGTTCCTAAATACTCCGAAATTGGAGTGTACCGTTTCCTGAAAGACCCTAAAATTAAAAGATTGAGGCTTAAAAATTTCTACTTTTAGCTTAAGTAAGTAAACAAAAACTAGGAAATATTTTTAAGAAAGTGGTTACTTTGAAATATTAATTAAAGGTTTAAAATTCTGTCAGTTTCCATGTCAAATACTTGATTTAAAATATTGAAATCACCAAAACTTACGAAATAACCAAACGCGTGAATGAACACGATATGGAAAGAATTAACGAATTGTCTAATTTATTGTAGGCCGTACGGACCTATCTATGATCACGCCATCTACAATTAGATTTGCCCGACCTTCCTCATTAAACAAGCGGGGTTTTTTTGAAAGATGTTATAAACAAGTCGTACGTACTATTATTTTTTAACAAGTGTTGTATATTATTTGACAGCTAATGATGACATTATTGTGAGTCAAGAGATACAGAGTGACATCCGTGGCAAAAGTTGTCAGTTTTATTACACCAGAGCCCGGGGCAATCGAATTTGGCAGCGGGCAACGTTCGTCGTATTATACGTGTTCAGCTATAGGTACTTAAGCAGAGCGGTTCGTTTTATGAATGTTTTATTACTATTCTCTGGTAGATCCCTGTGTGTCTTGAAGTTATGTACTTATTATCTGCAATATGAGAGAAAACTGTCCAGTTTCATAGTGGTGAAACTTGGCAGTTTGGTGGCGCTAGCAGCACAAATAGTAAGCAAACATTTTTTTTCTCATAGTAAGACAAATGGTTAATTAGGATTCATAAACCTAAACCTTGTTGCCGCAGTTCTGAGTGTTTGAATGTTCAAGTGAAGTGTAGCATTCATTTTCTTGGGATTAAAAATCTTTACCTGTACTCGTATATTTAAATTAAATCAAAGCACTCACTTTGTAAGTGTAGTGCCACTTAAAACAAATTGGTATCTGATGTTAATTTACATTTCCATCAAATATTTTTAACAGTCCTTATCTACAATTATAGTACTTTACTCTCATGTAGCGACGCGCGCTTTACTAGTGGTTACCAAGTGGGCAGTCGCATCTCTTCTTTGTAAGATAACAATACTGTACTGCCAAACGTTCCATCACCGCCACCACCACCACCTCTGTCACGCATTTTTTGGTTTGGTCAATTAAATTTCAACGGAAAATTAAGGTTTCCTCAAGGAAACCGTAACTTAAAGTTGCCATATATTTATAAAAGAAAAGAGCGCATGCGGCCTAAATGGATGAACATTATGGTGTCAAATAACGCTCTGTATTTGGAACAGGGCGTTTTTGGCGTTTGATGTCAAATACTTATGAAAATGACAGTTTTTCATGTCGTCCGAAACGAACGTGACGGAAACGGTATTCTATAAAACCGTAGCTTAACACTGTTTCTTGTATTTTCGCATTACATACGCAACCCTGGTTATCATACTTTTTATGATATTATAAAGAAAGATTACTTATGGTTAAGATATTTATTACACATGAGCCATCTTACGCCGAACCCTCTTGACACAATTCATCTGCAACATTATTTCTTTTCACCACAGACAGATACAAATAGGTTGGATGTATACATATCATACCTACCTAACAATTCTTTCGTTTAAGTAATCTGTGTATTCACCAGTTCATTATCTATGCTTGCCATCTCTGTGCATATCCTGATTGCGGTGATGACGTTTCTTAAAATTTTTAATCTGTACTATTAAGTCTGTGCCATGTTCTTTAAAAAATAATCTGTGCGTGCGTGCAGTGCAGTGCAGTCTGTGTGTGAGAAACGGCGGCGTCGCGTTGCCGTGCTACTAAGTTTTAAATAAAATTCTAAAAATGGGGATCCCCGCAGAATTGCAAACTGAAGCTATTTCATTAGTTTATCAATTTATACAAAATATTGACAAGTCGCTAGCTCAAGACTTTTTGAAGAAAACGAAAGCGGTAAGTTCCATCATCAGTCATCACCCAAAAAACCACGTGTGGCCGGCCATCACACGTGCTAGAAAACCTCGCGGCTATGTTTTTCCTTCAGTTGTTGTAGCGTTTGGTTCAACTAGTAATTCGATAGCAGTTTGGGATGGTTAATCTACGAATTTAATACAAGTGAATCGCCACATGTCTACCGACATTTTACTTTTTTGACGCGACATTTTGTAAACTCTGCCTCCTTCGGTTCGAAGTACCCTCTCGGTATATTTTGATAATACGACTGGCAGAAAGCTATATAAATTCTTACTTTGGGCTGTCTCCATAACCACCTAGTCCAAGATCTGTTACCTCTTTAGTTTATCATATTGGGCAATGTTTTGTTCTTTCTTTTAGAAACCTCGTGCCAAGGGCCTGCCTTCACTTACAGAAATATTACAAGAATATAATAAAGTTAAGAAGCCACAAAAACCAGCAGATGAAAGGTGATTAAAATTTTCATGATTTTAAGGTTATGATCACATTGTTTTGAATTTTAAAGGTTAAGTTAATACTCTTAACCTTCCAAATTTCTTAAACCTACTCTTCAAATAAAGATACACTTCTGCGGGGGTAGTGCTTTTCAGCTTATAAGTTTCAACAAAATTAGTCATCTGAGTTATCCGTCCAGAAGATGGTGTATCAATGAGTTTAGTTAGCTGTATAATTAGAAAATAAAAACTGGAATGTCATAAATGCTGGCATTTTGTATTTCCTGTTAGCTGCCTGAAATGTTGCTACGTTTATTCCAGGCTGCAAAGTGCGTTCGTGGGAGAAGCACATGTGGCTGTATTTAGCAACAATTGGTCTGTGGTACCAATGTGGGTATAGAATCGGGTTTATTTGTGGTGATTTTGTACTGAGCTGAAATGATGACACTTCTGCCATAAATGTGTTGTATGTTCTAAGTTCTCTTTTAGAGTTGTAAGTTTGCTTTTGTCTGTCAGAAGAAAACATATATTTTTGCCAATATTTTATAAACTCTTATGAGAATCTTACTATTTCAGACACTGAAAAGAAAGACCGTTACTCAGTAAATTAATGGTTTATCATTGGGTACATCTACCAATCCGTACTGAGCCTGCGTGGTGGATTACGGCTCACTCCCTCTCATAGAGAGGAGGCCTGTGTCCCAGCTGTGGGAATGTTATAGGCTGATTATGCTCATCTTATTCATGATATTTGCATATTTCTGAAAACATAAATACATTACACATTTTCTTTAAAAAAAAAACAGTTTTGAAGTTGGGTTTTGAACTTTCAGTCTATGGGACCATTTGCGGGTATAGAAAGGTTATACAACTAGTATGTACTGTTATAAATAGTCCTTTTTATTAGTTCTGATGACGACTCCAGTGAAGATGAAAAGCCACAAAAACAAACAGTTGCACAAACCAACGGCAAGGCTGCGGCCGCAAAAAAAAAACAAGACTCTTCAGACTCTGATAGCTCTGAGGATGAAAAACCAAAAACACAAGTAAGTTTGAACTATTAAAAAAATGTTTGCCTTCTAACATATAACACTTATAATGATGAGAACTTGTGAATGAATCCCTATGATTTTGAAACTAAACTTATTCGTCACTACCTCTGAGTACCATTAAAAATTCAAAAGTAAAAAATTAAATTGAGATCAAATTGCAAATAAAGGTTTTATTTTTAGGTCAAGCCCAAACTAGCCGCTACTCCAGCTAAAAAGGCAGAATCATCAGATGATAGTGACAGCAGTGAAGACAACGCCACATCTAAACCTAAAAAACAACCCGTGAAACCTAGTGTAGCTGCTCCCAAAATTGTTAAGAAGCAAGAATCGTCTGATGATGACAGCAGTGAAGATGAGAAACCCAAACCTCAACAGAAGACTCCGGCAAAGGCACCTGTTCCTAAAGTAGCTCCAAAACAGAAGCCAGACTCATCAGATAGCGATGACAGCAGTGAAGATGAAAAACCAAAGGTTGCTGCAAAAACTGCACCTAAAGCTCAAACCAAAGCTACACCACCAGCCAAGAAGCAAGAGTCTTCTTCTGATGACAGTGAGGATGAAGTACCTCCTCCAAAGAAAGCTGCACATACACCTGCAAAGACTCCAGTCAAACCAGCTAAGAAACAAGAGTCCTCTTCTGATGATAGTGATGATAGTGAAGACGAGAAACCCAAGGCACCTGCTAAACCCACTCCAAAAGCCACCCCAGCTAAACCGGCTGCTAAAGCTGCACCTGTTAAAAAGCAAGAATCATCATCAGATGACAGTGATGAAGACCAAAAAGTACCACAAAAGGCTCTCCAGAAACCTACACCCACACCTGTGAAACCAGCTATCAAGGCTTCTGCTAAAAAAGAGTCGTCATCAGATAGTGATGATAGCAGTGAAGACGAAAAGCCTAAAGCAGTTCAAAAGATTCCAGCTAAAGCTCCAGTTAATAAAAAGGCATCATCTTCAGATGACAGTGATGACAGCGATGAGGAGCCATCCAAGCCTGCTCCTAAGACACCTGTTAGTGCAGCTAAACCTAAACCTGCTGCAAAGAAACAAGAGTCCTCAGATGACGACTCAACTGATGAGGATGAACCAAAACAAAAACCTGCTGCCAAGAAAGCCGAGTCTTCTGATGACAGTGATGACAGTGATGAAGATGCTCCTCCTGCTAAAGTATCCAAGAAAGAATCTAATCATCAGGTAAACATGAAAAAAAAAATGTGACTTTGAGTAGTGCTTAAAGTAATGTAATTTTAAACACCACTCAATCAGATGCTAGTAAAACATAAAAATTGTCTTAATCATTCTATTAAACTATGTTCTAGGCTGAAAATGGATTAGAACCAGGAAAAAAGAGGAAAGCATCAGGAGGAGACTCAGGCACACCTGCCAAGAAGCCCTACAATAATTTTGTAAAGGTAAACATTCAAATTAAATCTATGATACCCACATGCTAGTTGGAATGGATAAGTGGCTCAAGGGTCTTAGCAGACTTGCATCTGCAGAGGCCCTTTATCCATCTGTGGACTGCTACAGGATGAGGAAGTTGGAATCATACCCAACTAAATTGTTTGTTTTGCAATTCTCGATTTTTTAAGAATGTTCGCATTCTAATCTGTCTCATAAAAATATAATAAATTTATATACATTTTTGACATTTTTTGTCGCTGAGATGAGATTGCGACTTGAATTTTAATGTTTTTTAAGTACGAGAATTTTATTGGCCTTCAGGTCTATACATTTGTTCCGAATTATTTGTAGACTCACCCCCTTGACGGATGCAGGTGACTAAATCGCCACCACAAATATAATTTATGAGTATTTATTGTATTTTGAGTTGTGAAGCTGCTATGGGTACCCTTAGGAAGTCCCAGGCGCTCCAATATTTTGTACACGCTGACTGTCGCGACAGGTCTAGTGATAGTAGATGACTTTTACCATAATAGATAGGCCATTTTAAATATCTCCTGTAATTTTGTGCCGCTAAATACAATGTGATTCCACTAAGAATTTGTAACAACTAACAATAGTGTCATAAAAAAGAGGGCTTGCAAAGAAATTAAGTTGTTATCAAAAACAGATGACAACAAATTGAATTAAAACATAATTAAATTTGTTAAAATCCATTTTTGTCATTTGCTTGTTTGCCCCAAAATGGGTAAGTGAGGTGCTGTTTTGCCAAATGGCGCTAGGTCATTTTCTTAGTTGAATTGCATTGTACGTACTTTAACACTGAAAATAATTTTAGGGTACAGTTAGTGTGTCAACTCCCAACGAAAAAGATAATAGATCGGGTAAGCCAGCTCCCTTCCGCCGAGTGGCATCAAAACCTGTAGAAGTGGATCCTAGACTTAAGGATAACTCATTCGACGCCAAGGTAAATGCCCCAAAGTTTGAGAAGCCAAGGCAACTCCATGTTATGCCTAACTTGGACAGTTTCGCCCATGGCTTCATTGCCAGTGGCTTGCTATAACATTTTGGGCATTTACTTTACTGGAATAACTTGTTCATCAGCATCACATAGGGTTGTCTTGGTTATAATATAGTGCTTCTCTCTCAATCAGGAGGGTGAAAGCCAAGAAGGCGAAGAAAACGACGAGGAAACGGACGTCAATCAATCTGGAGGGTGGAACCAGCGTGGACGTGGCGGATTCAGTCGGGGTCGGGGTTTCAATGATAGGGGTAGAGGAGGATTCAGAGGCCGTGGAGGAGATCGAGGAGGCCGCGGAGGGTTCAATGATAGAGGTGGACGTGGCGGCAGGGGCGGCCGGGGCGGCTTTGACAGGGGTGGTCGCGGAGGCTTCGACAGGGGTGGTCGCGGAGGCTTCGACAGGGGAGGGCGCGGCGGGTTCGATAGGGGAGGCCGCGGTGGAGATCGCGGAGGGAGAGGAGGCCGTGGGGGTCGCGGAGATCGTCACTCCTGGGGTGGAGACAGGGGAGGGTTCAATAAAGGAGGTTTCAATGATAGAAAAAGTTTTGAGGGTGGGGATTCTCAAAACAAGAAAATAGTATTTGATTAAATAGGTGAGGCTAACAAAAAAATACGACAAAATGCATGTTTTTTTATTTGAAATTGCACTTTACAAAGATTTGATGGACAGTTTAATGTAGTCAGCTTACTGTACAATCTGTAACTGCAAGTAATAATGTAAGAAATTTATTTTCTAGAGTGGTTCACGCGGGTCATGGGGTGAGCGTGCTAATCAAGACTTGAAACACACACGTGGCAAGTCGTTCAAGCATGAGAAGACTAAGAAAAAAAGGGGCTCATATCGCGGCGGCGCGATCGATACAGGTGTTCACTCTATAAGATTTGAAGACTAAATTATGTAACACGCGTAAGTAAAGTGTGTGCCACTTGCGTTTTTAAAACATCTGATGCAACGATTTCCCCTTTTCTACGACGGTATCTATTTTATTCCGACATAAACGCAAGCTGTATTAATTTATGTATTGCAGATAACTTTTCAAAGTTCGTAACATAACTGATTCAGACTAAGTTAGTAATAATTATACTATCCTTTTACCGTCGATTTTAATGTAAAATCTGTTCGGACCATAGCTTATGACTAAAATAAGTATATTATACTATAATAGAGCTATGTTGGTTTACCTCGGTATATTCGTCTGTATTTGTAGTGTATATGTAGTGCATGAGTGAGTTTGGCTCCAGTGAATCTGCAATCTGTCACAAATCATAAATATGTTTTTTCATGATTTGTGATAATATTGTTTCTGAAATGTTTCCTTATTTAATAAAAGTATGATTATACGCTGACATGTTATTTGTCGACATCAGACGATTCAATTTGAAGTTAATTAATTGAATTTGAGTTTAATATTTTTAGTGTTCTAGTTATTCTTGTTTTTTAAGCTGACTCAAGTGGTAGAAACTTATCACACATAACGTTCCTGTTTTATTTTTCCTGATTATTAACAAGTAGCCAATAATGTTGATGACTTTATTTTTTTTTTGTTGGGGCCAATTCTTTGAATATAGTATAAGTTTGTAACATAATGTTATGCACTGATAACTTGAAATGATTCTGAATATTATTATTTTCTTAAGCATTGATGTAAATAGGCGTGTATTTTACGTACTTTACTGTGTACATAGGTTTATATAAGATTCTAATTAATGATATCTAGATGTAATACATTATTATGTAACGAGAATAGGTATATAAGAGATACAATGTTGTATTTTTTAAATACCCGTTTGTTTGTAATAGTTCGTTAAGCCCGCCTTTTATTATAAAGTTGGAGATATAATTTAATTTGAGTTTTATTGAAGTGCTTTCCTTAGTTTCTTGGTTTGGTTGTTGTAATCAATACTCACAGTATTGATTACAGGTAGCAAATCGTACCTTTGTGAATAGATATGCTGAAGCGATTAGCTACATAGAGCACACTGAAAGTTCTGCGCTCCTGGCTGCTCAATGATTGAGTTTTGAACATAAAGAAACGTGCAAACTCCTGTGCGCATTCTTAGTCCGACATGAATTGGCTTCCTTGGTTAATTTATATTGGCTCGAATAAACTTTTTTTGATCTGACGAACTCCAGAAAGCTTTCGGGTCTGTTGCAAGATGGCTCTGTACGCGATCTCGATACCGGTCGTGAGCAAGTGTAGTCTCAGCCTTAACCATAGATAATACACTATATAATGCCTTAACTTTCGCCCGGCACCGGGCAAACGCCTCATAATCACTCCGCGATTTACTTACCTTGTATTTTTTTGTGTAGGCCGTATTTTAATGAGGGTTTTCTGAAATGATCTCCGATAGATGGCAGGACTGTAGCGGCAGGTCCAATGGACTGTCAAAATACATACGCGAATTGTAATTTTCTATATATTTTTTGGTTTATTTATTCTTAAAATCATTCCTTTTGGAATATCGTTGTTTAAAATGCCACAGTGTTGTGCAGTGCCTATGTGTGCAAATAAAACAGGAGGACATAAGTTCCCTACGAGAGATAAAACCCGATTAAAACAGTGGCTTGTAGCCATTCGCAGAGATAAATTTACTCCAACGAAAAATAATCCATAATAAAATCAATAACACTTCCAAATACAATAGAATTTCAATAATTTATGTTCAGTACCTACGACTCTGTGCTAGTTGACAGCTGTTTGGACCTGACGCCTACGAAGCGCCGCCTAGTGGCAGGAAAAGTTTCGAAAACCCTCAATGAGGGTTTTCTGAAATGATCTCCGATAGATGGCAGGACTGTAGCGGCAGGTCCAATGGACTGTCAAAATACATACGCGAATTGTAATTTTCTATATATTTTTTATCCTAATAAATCTCCTTTCGTACTCAAATCTCAGTTGCCAATCATTTATTTAATAAGAGAATTTGCGTTCCGAACCATCTCTGAGGGTAATATTTTCAGTCACTTCATTGCCATGGATTCCGGCCCATGCTGGAATCCATGGCAATGAAGTGACCTTTGTACTATGACCTCGAGTATTTACCAAAGACTTTTCTTCCGCAAACCTGGAAGGAAGCTTGAGATATCGGAAGCAAATCGAAAGGTCGGTATTTTTCATTTATTCAACCAGACGTTCCGGAAAAACCGTGGTTTGGCAGGGCAAAGTTTGGCAAGATGGAGACCTCCATTCTAATACGGATGAGACTGGGTCATGTCTGCTCTCCAGCCCATCTCGCCAAACTTCATATCATCGACGACCCCATTTGCCTGTGTGGCACAGACGTAGGCGACTTAGATCACATTTTTTCCTCACGTCCCTTAAATGACCGTTCATCCTTTCCCAGTAACCTCTTGTCCCTCCGTATTCCTTTTCCTACCTTAATTCTTTATTTACTTTGTACAAATAGCTTTCCTGTATATAAATGTATAGTCTCTTTCAATATGTACTTTAAATATTATTAAGTTGTAATTTTTCGTTATTTAGTTCATTATTCATTATGGTATCACTGTTATAAACACTGATCCTATAGAAATTATCCCGATATAATTTACGATAAATATTATATTTTCGTTCCCCTAGTTTTTTTTCCTTTGTAATAAACTAAACGTGACTTTGGCTGATTGCACAAACCGTGCGAAGCCAACCTGCCATAAGCAAAAAAAAGAGTAATAAATAGATAGATGCACAGACTAGGATAGATGTCAGGGTATATAGGTTCTGTGGTAGTCTTGTGCCTGCTCGGTCATTTTTAAGATCGCTCCGTACTAGTACATTTCGGACAGTGAACTAGTTCATTCTATTCGTTCTAACAGCTCTATTCGGTCTTCGCTCTCGGAGTCGGTCAGCATTTAAGCGAGGCTCGGACCCGGGAGCAACACGCTCTTTATTTATGGTCTTTATGCAGTAACGTAACAAAGTAACATTGTACTAAATTACTACGTTTAGGTACTTTAAGATGATGTAATTGAAGATATTTTTTTGCATTTAAATCAGAATCTGTGTCGCCGTGACGGTGACCAAGTCATAGTATTATTATATTATAAAATAAGTAATATAATAATGAAACCAAAACATTTGGTTTTATCTGCACAGTACCTACTTAATTTCTTTTCGGGTAGCATCGTCATTCGTCGGCTATTCTCTCTCGTTCTCATTCACAGACATCGAATGAATTCGTATGACGTATCATTTCATTTCTCGTTCTCATTCGCACCTAATAAGATCGCGCGGTTTAAAATGTACGAGTCCGAAAGGAGCTATTAGACCTAATAGAGCGATTACAAGTCAGAGTTCGGAAACGATTCTTTTAGTACAGTGCAAAGATTCGGCTCCTATTCGTTCATCGTTCATGAACTACACAAGACTATTCTGTGGATCACAGAGTACTTTTACTATGCTGTGCTGTGGATAGATGTCAATCAATTGTCAGTTCAATTTGTTTACAAAAATTAAATTGAAGTAATAATTATTTTATTTGTTGATTCTTACTTGTAAAAGACATGTTGCGGTGTTTTAAAACGACAACAATAGTTACTCAAAGGACGTTCAAAAATTTTGGACATAAAAGACAACCTATACCTTTTGTGACCACAATGTGGCATGGTTTTCTAACATTCACGTTTATTGGATTAGGAATTGAATGGAAGAGGTAAGCATTTCATTAGCTCCCCCCGAAAAGCAGCAGTATGCAAACTGCATGCTTAAGCATTTCAGTACCTTAAGCATGCAGTTTTAAGTATTTTTGAGAATGTAAACCTTAATTTATGATTTGATTATTTATCTAACAGAGGTAACTATTATATATCTAACGTGATAAGTACTATACTCCATTTATTAAAATATTAGAAAAAAGAATCTTGCACCTTTTATTTTCAAGTTAAGTTCAAACAATTTTAATTAATAATGTCTATGCTTTTTTTGTAGGTAACAATGTATGGCATACAATAAAGCATATTCTATCTATTTCGTCGTCCCGATACTTGGATAGGTACATGATAAGAAACAATTTTTTGTAACAAGCAGTTTATTAAAAACAACTTTATCACAATGGCATGTCCATATTATGCTTTCAACAAACCAAATAAATACGACACAAAACACCACTTAACAATTTAGCCACTGCTACCATCAGTCATCCCAAATGATAATAATTAATTGACATTGGTGGTAACAAAAGTCATCAAAGTCAAAATGTCCCCGGTACTGTCCGCCACTGCTTCTTTAAGATTTTAGACACTGACACAACAATATTTGATGTAAAAACCAAATATTATAAGAAAGCCTTGTAATTTCGCAATGTAGATAGGTTAAATAAGTACAATTAAGTGTGGCAGCTGTTATTTAACTCCACATCAATCTTGACTGTAATAATGTTTGTTGTTCTTTTATTACAAAGTGTGCCCCTTAAAGAGCCTTTTTTAACTTCTGTCTAATGCATTCTGCAGATAAGTTCAGTAAAATTGTATGTTCTTTTATCCTCATCCACCAGGGTTTGGTGGCTTAACAGAGAACTGACTGACACTAAAAAAATTGTAGAGAATTTGGTAGCTATGTACTGTTACTTGTGCAATGTGGTAGTTTATTTTATAACTTCATCTTGTTATATTTCTACTATTTCCACAACATTGCTTTTTTACCCACTCACACAAGAAAAATGCATAACACTTTTGTGCTATCTTCTCACACATGCTCAAAAGGGGTGGGCACAAGAAAGTATAGATATGGTCACCAAACGCAATTATTTACTTAACTAGGGAAGAGGGGTTGGTAAAATTAATATTTGATCAATAAAAATATTGATGAACCCAACTGCAAAAAGAGAACAGTTTTTTGGATGTATTTCATATTATTATTATTTTCTGCTTTTCTATGTGGAATATTATATACACCAATCAAATCAAGTAAAAGTTTAATATATTTGTTTGCAAATGACATTTAAGTAAATCAGTTTCTTCAGTTTCTCTCTTACTTAAAATGATCAACTAATTACACACCTTGATGGTACCACACATGGCGGCAGCTTTATGGTAGTATGGTAGTTTATTTTATAGCAGCATCTTGTTATATTTTTACTATTCACACAACATTATTTTATTTCAGGGTGAAAACATTTTTATTTGGTGCAGATGGTGCAGATGTCTTTATTAAACAGGATGATTCTATTGAAGAAGAAAACAGTTGATGTCAGTTAGATGCAGCTCAAATAGGTATTGAAATAAATTTGTTATATACGTAATTGTGTAGTGAAGCATTTTATATACCTCACTGAAAACCCTATAAGATATCTTTATGGGATGGTATGCTTTTAGTTAAATAGGAAAATTTATTTTAAATAATATACCTTAAATATGTATGTAAGCATACAATTTTTTACTTTAGCTGTTGTCTATACCTATACATAAACAATATGGATGATGACAATTATTATATTCTTAACTCAAAAAAAAAAAAGTTTTACATGCAAATATTTGAGTGCAAACAATATTATAATATGTGTAAAAGCTTAAAAAGTTACCAAATTATAAACCTTAAACGTTTTACAAGGACGGGAATAATCCCCTCCAAAAACTTTTAAAGCGTGTAGCACCTTCATATTTCCACCGATTTTACAGTTTTTTTTGATTATCTCCATTTTACTGTCTTTGAATTTTCATTATTGGTTTGAACATTTCTAATATTAGTCATCATTACAATTGGCTGTAACTAAGACGATTTGTGATAAACAATGCTAACTGATTGAGTACAGTAAGTTGTAAATATGAGATACTATTAAGGTTGTTAAAATGTTGTTATGATTTGAAAATAAAAGTATTTTAAATCAAAGTATGATTATTATTAAAAACCCAAAGCGGCACTGGTGGACAATACCCTCCCTCAAGTCTTTCCAGGAGCTCCTTTCCCGCGCCACCAAATTAAAATCATAAATCAATTTGAATCACATCATGTTATTTACATGGACCATGCATCAATGTCTTTTCTTGTACCTTAACTAAAATAAGCGCGCTTTTCGCACTTACGAAATGCAATTTAGTTTAATCCATATTCACAACAGATAAAATGTTAAACTTAACTTTCGTGACGCAATTTATGTATGTAGGTGATGATGGTGGTAGTAAAAAAAAAAGTAAATCCCATAAATATGTTTTTGTTTTTGACAAGGTAAATCACAAATTGCGGCTAAAAAGAAAATAATACACTGGTGTCTGGGGTGATTAGCTCAGCTGGTTTCCATTGTACGTTGATAACAGACCACGGAAAGCATAGACTAATATATATAAAATGACGGAAAGTTGTCATCGATGGCTCCTCCTCCTCCTACTCCTCTACTGTAAGCTCTTAACATGAGACGTACCCATGATATGCCTTCACTTTTCAATTTTTCACCTATTCCCCACTCACACAACTTTAAAAGAAATAGATAGTAGATACGGCACACATAATGCTCTTTTTCGCACGCACACAAGAAAATATGCATATCACTTTTGTGCTATCACAAAAGGGACACTAGAAAGTTACGGTTACTGAACGTAACTATTTCCTTAATTATGGAAGTGGAGTTGGTATAAATATTTGATCGTATTTTTTTTAATTTATATAAAACATAAAACAAAAATATTTTTATAAAAAAAGAAGTGTATTTTGACATTTAAGTAAATCTGTGTCTTTCTTACTAAATGTTCAACACAACCTGATGTTACCACACATGGAGGCAGCGCTATACTGATTAAGAACAATATGACAGACATCATGATACTACAAATTACTGTACGAGCTAGTTACAAGCGACCAATATGGTAATTGAAGACTGGGCTGGACCTTTCACAGTTTCAGCTGTGTACAGCCCACACTATGAGAAATTCTTCAACTCAATGGGACCCCGATTTGTGACTGGTGGTGACTGACTACAACGCTTGCTACACCTAAAACTTCAAATACAATAACCCAATGCATATAGAAATCCTAATTGGTTGCAAGAAAACGTGAGGCTAGAAAACTATGGCAGAAAATAAAACACCCGGCAGACAAAACCATTCTAAAGTCACTGGTTACACAGCTGAAACAATTACTAAGCGATTACCAAAATCAAAATGTCCAAATCAACTTTAGAGATCTAGACGCAAGCGCTGCGTCTGACTACTCACTATGGAAGGCGACAAATAAAATGAAGCGTCCGATGGTAACTCATCCCCGCATACGAATGCGGATAATAGCTGGGCAACCAAAAACTGACAAGGCACAGGCATTTTACCATCTTAAAAGTGTATTCCTTCCCAACTCTGACCAAAGATCTACTCAAACTGAGCCTCAAAACTTAAAAAAAAAACTCATGAATTAGATCTCTCAATATATGGATTCTACAAACATTAAGTCAAACAAGCAATAAAAAACTTGACCAAAAAAGCAACATATTATTCGATAACTGCAAAAATCTTGAGAAAATTGCCTAATGAAGGTGTACTTTTCTTAACCTATCTATACTAATCATTCTTGAGAAAATCAGCAATTCCAAGACAGTGGAAAGTGGCACAAATCATAATGGTTCCTATGCCAGGTAGGTAAAAGTCCTGAAGATGTTAAATCTTACAGACCTACCAGCCTCCTGCTAATGCCGTCTAAAGTGATGGAAATCCTATTCTTAAGCAGATTAATAGGTACCTATCATTAAAGAAAATAATTTTGATTCCTGATCACCAATTTGGCTTCAGGCAACATCATATAACTATAAAACAAGTCCATAAGTTAATAACATAAATGCAGCGTTTGAACGCAAACAATACCTGCATTTCGCTTTTAACCGCGTATGGCACGATAGAATTAGAATCATAATTTCGTACAAAATTATATCACCAATGAAACTCCACTGAAGTTAAGTACGTTTTTGTAAATATATTTTCTTTGACATATTCGTCTTTTTTGTGCTGAACAGATTAAGAATTATGTTTTCGAATTGTTGGTTCTAAGACAGAAGAAGTTTTCTCACGATGTTTTCCTTCGCCGTTTTGAGAGCAGTGGTGATGAAATAATTTACACAAAGTTAACCGCCTGTCTGGGTACGAAACTACGACCTACAACTCGTAAGTCGCGGCCGTTACCAGTGGGCCACCACATCTCTAATTTTTTACATAATCGTAAGTTTTAATCGTAAGCCTTTAGGGCCAAAAACGGGCATCCCCCTTTACATAGGTGTTATGAAATAACAGTAGCGAATTATAACCAAATGTTGGCTTTATTCAACTTTAAATTCGTACAGACATTATGATAACTTCAAACTACTGAAAAGCATAGACTCTTAACGAGTCGGTATGTGGTGACTAAGAAGTTCACCACATTCTGCCCCGCTTCATCCTAGCTTGAGGTGTCGTAGTTCTGCAGATAGGCAGGTGGTCTTCTATTCCTGGTAGTCTGCCGAATAGGAGGAGTATCTGGCGCAGCACTCTCTGTAGACACAGACGAGGAGTCGCTTTCTGTTTCTACAGTGTCAGTACGTTCGTCTTCTTCCCCGCTCTCTAACCCTGCTGGGGCTAAATGTCTGTTAGACACGGTCGTTTCTCGGCCGTCGCCTAGTCTTACAAAAGAATAGTCCGGGTTGGACTCCAACAGCTCGACTTCCTCGACTATGGGAGAGTATTTGTTGGTTATGTTGTGCTTTTTGAGTAGGACATGACCGGGTGTTAGAAGCCAAATTGGTACCGAATGTCCGTTATTAGATTTTCTATTGTGTACCTACAGACATCATTTCATGAGGAGTTTGGTTCGTTGCCGTACATAGCAAAGATCTCATTGAATGCAGTGCTTGATTGAGAACCATTTCCCATTGCTCGATTTTTAATCCCTGTGTTTTCAGAGCTAGTTGTATTGTCCTCCAAATTGTTCCATTTGTGCGCTCTATTTGCCCATTACCCTGTGGGTTATATGCTGTCGTTCGACTTATAGATATACCTCTACTGTGTAAGTAATCTTTTACTTCTTTTGACATAAAAGCGGAGCCACGATCGGAATGAATATAAGCTGGCAATCCAAATATGCAGAAAAGAGTCGTTAGATGTTTAACTACAGTAGCAGCGGAAACGTCATGGCACGGGAATGCGAATGGAAATCGAGAATATTCGTCTATAATAGTCAGTATGTACTTGTTGGATGAAGATGACGGTACTGGCCCTTTAAAACCGATATTCAGTCTTTCGAACGGTGAAGTCGCTTTTATCAAATTACTTTTATTCTTATTTATACGAGTTTCACGACTGCACAAACCGAACCTGCATTTGTCATGTTATTGACGTCTTCGACCGAAAATGGTAAATTCTTACTTCGTATCCAGTGATAAATTCGTGTAACGCCTGCATGACATAGTTCATTATGCAAGTCCATTAATTTAGATTCCGTGTGAATGGCGCAGATACGTGACAGCGCGTCAGCAGCGTCATTTTCATTTCCTGGTCTATAGACAATATCATATTTGTAACAAGATAATTCTAATCGCCATCTCTCTAGCTTCTCGTTTTTTTATCTTGCTTGTATGTGTGCGATTGAACATAAAAGAAACTGATCGTTGGTCTGTGATACAAGTAGTGTCGCCACTTACGAAGAGCTTCAACAATGGCATATGCTTCCTTTTCTATGGCTGAATGTAGCTTTTCTGATATGGATAGTGTACGCGAAAAAAAGCTACTGGGCGTCCTTCTTGAGCCAATGTAGCCGCAATAGCATTATCGGAGGCATCTGTTTCGACTGTAAACATTTTGTTTTCATCGATAGCAAATATCGTAGACTTTGCGATGCAGTTCTTCAAGTCTTCAAAATCAGATTTAGCTTTATCATTTAATGGGAATTCTGGATCCACGAGGCTGTGTATTCTTTCCGAGAATTTTGGTATCCACTTTGAATAATGCGAAAACATACCGAGAGCTCGTTTAAGTGAAGTGTTGTCAGTTGGTACAGGCATGCTAATAAGTGGTTGGAGTCGGTCTGGATCAAGTTTAATGGACTTCGTCGAAATGTTGTATCCGAGTACGCTAATTGTTTTTATTGAAAACGTCGATTTATCTCTGTTAACAGTTAAACTGTTTTTCTCAATTCTGCTTATATGAATCTCTTTAAATTCTTGTCATGTTCTACCCTCTCTCTCTCTCTTCCGAATACAGTGACGTCATCTAAATAAGCATATGTATCTGTCAAATGTTCTTCATTTTTTAACCAGTCTATGACTCTGAAATCCACTGACTGTATTTGTTACGCCAAACGGGATACGACGAAATTGATACAGTTTCCCGCACGCCTCGAATGCTGTGTATTGCTTTTCTGCTTCCATTATTGATACCTGATGGTAAGCGCTATTAAATCAATTTTAGAAAAGAAGTCGTATTTTGAAATATCATCCAAGTCGGTATATTTGTTAATGGTCCGAGAATAGTCGGATACTAATACCAATCGTTTGCGGTGATTTCCATTGTTGGTGATTAGAACTTGCGCTCGCCAAGGTGATTGCTCTCTTCGATAACACCGTCTGCTAAGAGCTGACTTATTTCATTTTCTATGAATTTCAGATCATTGTTACTGTATTGTCTTGACTTTACAGCAGTTGGTAAGCAGTTAGGATGTAAATTCGAAAATAAGGGAATCGGTGGAACAGATGAAGCCAGGACACTACATATTTGTAATGGTTTTCTAGATCCAACAAAAGTAATTTCAAGTTTCGAGTGTTCATTCGGTATATTATGTCCTATGATTACATCAGCGCAAAGATATTTAACGATAAGAAGCGAAACTTTTTCGTAAACCATCCATCAGTAGCAGTTGCAGCATTAAGATTTGTCTTAGGGCTCCAACAAACATTTGCGAAATGTGCCCTTTTCTGTCAATTTTGACAATTGGCCTTAAAAGCTGGGCAGTTCTGACGCCGGTGAATTTTATCTCCTCAGAAAAAGCATTGTCACGAATGGTATTCTGGTGTTAGTTGTTTCTTTTTGTCTTCCGTTACCGTCTTTGGCAATGCCATGATAAGAGATTCGCCAATGGTCGTGTTGTTGAATGTTTGCGCATTATTTTCAGCAGTTTCAATTGCTTGTGCCTGGCTGGCAACTTCATCCAACGTCAGGTTAAAATTTTCTAGCAAGCGCTCACGAATTTTATGCGAAATAATGCCAGAAATTAATGCGTCTTTTATACAATCATTCCTGTTACTTTCTGTATCAACACTTTTAAATTGACAATCCTAGCTTAAAACTCTCAGTTGCTGAAGATATTGTTGAATGTTTTCATGGCTCTGCTGTTTTCTTGTAGCCAGAATATGTCTCGCAAAAATTTCATTTTTAGGTTTGACAAATATGGTGTTGAGTGTACTTACTGCAGTATTATATGATGTGCACTCACTTATGTATTCGTATACTTTGGGTGATACATGATTAATAAAAAGTTGCATCTTTTTCTCATCATTAATTTTCTTCTCTGCTTCATTCGCAATCAGAATTTTTTTGAAAGTAGATACCCAATGCGTCCATTCTTGAGCAGCAGTAGGCGATGACGGATCAAGGTCGGGAATATTTGGTCGAAGATATTTCTCCATCCTTACAGTAAGTAGAACTTGAAGAGTGTTTTGGTTATATAAAGTTGAATAAATTGTTATGAAATAACAATTGCGAATTATGACCAAATGTTGGCTTTATTCAACTTTAAATTCGTACAGATATTATGACAACTTTAAACTACTGAAAAGCATAGACTCTTAATGAGTCGGTACGTGGCGACTAAAAAGTTCACCACAATAGGATTGCTGATTAGATAGTTCCTTTTACTTGTTTTTCTTTTTTTTCAATCATTCATATTATATGTATAGTTATAAATAATAACTTGCTCTATGAAACTCTTGCTCTGTGAAAAAGTTTAACCAAAAGGAAGTAGGTTTAAGAATCTTCGACGTTCCGAATAAAATCGTGAACTTCGACCAGCTAAAGCCGAGTGACCGATTATATTGCATTTAGTGTTAATTTCGTTATACCGCATATTGTACTCGTATATACCTACTTCATTTTTGTTATTTTGTTTGTCCTCTGTTTAAAATAAAAAATACACTTTGAAGGGGATAAAAAAAAATACCTTCATAAAATAAAATACTTTATTTAAGCTCACATAATATTTATGTGTTATGCTAATTGCAATAAAGTAAGTCTAAATAAATAATTCTTAAAATAAAGATTATTACCGACTGTAAATATATAAGATAGCGAAAATTTTATTCATCTACTTTATATTGTTACAAATAGCACGATAAAAGTAATTAAACAATCTAATGCATGATAATAACAACAATTTCGTATAAACTTATATGAGTACACATTCACTACATTATTATAATTATAGGTATTGTATGTTGGTGCACCAATCAAATTATATTTAATTTAATCGGATAATATTGTCTCCGATTAGTACGCTTTGATGATTTAAGAAATTAAGGACTACTGTTAATGTTAGTAACAGTTTACTGCAACATTCCGGAAGCTGTATACAAAGCCTTATTTTATTTGTGAAAATATCACAATACTGCTAGCAATTTATAGAATAAGTTGGTAGTGAAAAGCACCAAATTGTTAATAGAGTAGATATTATTGATACACAAAATACGCAAGAAATACTTGTTACCTGTGACTATTTACAACTTATAAAATTGGTAAATACATAGAAACAAAATGTCTCTGAACTCAATGACTAGTTTAATATGCATTTTATTCGAATTTCTTTCGATTTTATTTTTTACTATCATGACTGTTTTGTTTTACGTATTGGTATATGAGATTGTATATAATTAATAAGAAACATAGAATCGCTGCGTGATAATGTATAGGCATATTATAAATAGCACTCATCACTCCAGGTTGTTTATCACTGTTTAATTTTGGCACATTAGTTAAAATATTCTCGACAAAATAAGGTTCTGGTGTTACTTTTTCACGACGGTAGAGAGTCTCTTCCTCAAGCTCGCTAGAGCTCTGCTTTTTTTCAGTTTGTTCCGCTATCGTCGTGAAATGTACTGCTTTTTGTTCATGGCATTCTTCCACAAGTGAAACCTTTTCTGTATTTGAAATCGGACCCGTTTTATCTCCTTCAGTAATGACCAGTATTGGAGTAGACCGATCTTTGACTCCAGAACAAACCTCTAGACTCTCTTGCAAATAACTGTCTATTTTAGTTAATTGCTCTGAAATGAGGAAATTCGCCAGTGGGCTTGGGCCTCTCTTTATGGGTTCAAAAATATCAAAGCCGTTTGCAAGTTTGCCTTCAACATTGAACGCCGATTCTAAACAATCATTTTCTAAAAACTTTTCGTTACTTATCGAACTAACAATAACGTCACGGGTTTCAGAGATTCTGCCCTCATTGAAGACTGGTTCCAAGCTATCTTTCGCAAATAACTTTTCCTTACAAACCGAACTTACAATTTTATAGCTCTGCAAGTCTTCAAAATTGTCCTTGATATACTCAACAGGACTTTTTTGTCGGGCTCTATAGATTTGAGACGGTGTCAGCAATCTCGGAGAATCAAGTTCTGGTGGCACGGGGGTGAATTTTACCGTGATAACATTTTCATTTGTAATCGTTTCTGTTTTAACGATGTCATCAATGTATTTATTTCCGTCGGTAACCACGCTCGGAGAATCAGTGATGTCATGTCGTGACGACATTTGAACTCGATCTACGGTCACCTTGCTGAGTAACTTGCCATCTGTATTTCTTATGTCGGAAAACAGTCCTCCATCAAAGTGGAGGGGTGTTTCCAACTTTCTTGTTCTTTGCGGTGAGGGCGTGTTTAGAGAGGTCGTGATTATAGGAGGCGTGATGGGAGAAGGAGATACGGGACGAAAAGTGGTAGTCGTGTAAACAGTGTCAGAGTTATACATTATGTGCTGAGGACTTCTAGCGGGCGTGTGTCTTACAAAAAGGTCGCCCTCCCTTGGCGAAGAAACTCTGTCCTTCGAGGTTCTTTTTGCACACCTGTAAATAATAGTTATAAAATAAATTAATTCACATCTCTTCAGCAACTATTTTGAATGTATTTATTGATTCGTATTATTTGTTATAATTTTAACCTGGCTGTTTGAATACCGATATATACTTCTAGTATCAATACTTGAATATCTTGATATATACGTAAATCTCATACAAATAAAACAACTACAAACAAACAATAACACGAGTAATTATCAGTTAAAACATAATTAAATTATAGTAATTAAATATATAAAATAGCCAACACTACTCAAACCGTTTCATGAAAGCATTTCTACAAGCAGATTATGTAAGGTTTAATACTACATGGATCAAAACACGCTATGATGAACTTCCTGAACTTTGGGAAGTTGAGTATATATTATTAAGTAGGTATATATGTACATGTCTCAGATATAAAACATACAGATATGATAATACAATTTTAATTAACGCACACACAAGGTCACGGTTATTGGTAAAGGGGCAGCAGACTGGCAGCGTATGACGAGCTTTGTATAAAGACGTGGGTAAATCAATTAATATTTGTTATACTTCAGTAATTCTTGCTTCATCATTTTCCAAATTATAAACAATTTAAAATGTTTGAATTGAAATGTCAGTACTACAAAAAGTAAAACTAATGCATTTCAAAGTTGTAAGTTATCGAATATTCTGATGGAATGGCTACAGGGCAAATGCTTTAATAAAATGAATGAGGTAACGCGCCCGAAATGTGCATATCAGTTTCATTACAGGAGCGAAGTCAATAGCATCTAATGTAATTTATTAATTAGCGATGTACCTGAATGTCTTATCTTGATATAACACAGGCAGTTGTATAGCATACATATTATTATTGCAATGTAGGTACACCAAATGAATATTATACTAAGGTATTGCGCGTCATGAGAATATTGGACTATTTTATGTATTTAAAATAGTTTGGAAAAACAAACTCATATTCATTTAATAGGATAAACAAAAAAAATGTTTTTAATAATACACATTATTATCTAACAAGTAATCGTTCGTATAGTTTGCATGTGTTGTGTGTAAGTGTATTTTAGTAGGAGTCTCATCATACGCACCGTGCAGTTGAAGCACTGACTGTGGTAGTTATTGTTGAGCGCCTCGACCCACCTGTCGCCTGCCTCCACCGGGAAGCCGCAAGCGAAACATTTTGTCGTGAACAGGTCATTCCAATCTGAGAAATATGGTTACAATGTAAAATTATCGCCTTTACCAAAAATATGAATTTTGACAAATAATAAAAATATCCATTGCTTACCAGCTTCGCAATACGGCAAACCGTCTTCTAGGAAGAAGGGATTATTCCCGAACAGCTTTCCACAGTATACGCAGTTGAAGCATTCTGGATGATAGTGCTTGCCGATAGCGTTTAAGCAGTCCTGTAATTGGAATTCTTTGAATGAGAAGAAACATTTTAACAGAAACAACACATAACATCACGCCTGTAATCCCAGAAGGGTTAGGCAGAGGTGTACCTATAGTACACCCACATTTCGCCAGTTATGTTTAAGTCCCATGTAATAGGGGGCGAGCCTATTGCCATCAACCGGGCACAAATCCAGACTCCGGGCTGTTAGTGAGAAATTCTAGATAGAAAAACCCAATAACACTTTGCCCGACCTGGGAATTTAACCCAGGACCTCATGCTAAGCAGTAGCTCTTGCGACCGAAACACCAACGGGTAAGAAAAAATACCTACTTCTATTACTGAAAAGGTGTTGTACTTACGCCCTTAATTTTGGCGTGGCACTTGTCGCAAGCAGGCGCGATGTACTGTTCGAAACAGAATTCACAATAAAGTTGGCCATTTTCTTCAACGAAACCGATGTCCTGAAGCGGACGCCTACACGTGGCGTTCACGCAAATGAAGTGCTCTGGACACCAGATGCGGCCCAAAGCCGTAATAAACGGCCCCCTGTTCAAAATACATTATTGTTATATCCATTAAAAATAGGGTTGAAGAAAAAAGAAGGGTAATTGAATTGATTAACCTATTTTTTAAAACAATTAGTTAATTTTGTTAAAGAAAAAAAACAACATTCGTGCTTGGGTTACAAAAATCACAATCGTTTTGAAAAACTTACTTGAAGAACCTACAGTTTGTGGAATAATATTGTATGTTTCCATAAAATTATATTACCTCGTTATAGCTTTGTCACATATGTGGCATACAGGATAAAGCCCTTCAGCAACATCTGCGCATTGTATTGTGCTCAAAGGACGAGCAATTATGTGCGAGTCCCTTCTACCATCATCGTCTCTTGAATTTTTTTTTTGTCTTCGTCTAACCACTACTTCTTCTTCTGTTTTTGGTTGTTGTTGCTTTTCATCGCTATCAGATTTTTTATTTATTTCTTCAGTAAATGCAATGTCCACATAATCGTTACTTTGTTCATTACTATTTGTGTTGACTTTATTGTTAGAAGTTTTTATTGTATAAAGTGAATTATTATAAAATTGTTCGGGAAGTTCTTTCTTTTTGATGAGTTCGTCTTCTTGGTGTTTAGTTTGTGTATTCTTTCCGGTCTCAGCCTGAGAAGCGTGTTCAAACTTATGAGTTTTGTTCCAAGTGTTTGTTTCGCATACATTGTTAACTTTATCGTTGGATTTTGTTAGATTGTTCATTGAATGATAGGAGCCAGTATCTGGTTTCTCAAATATTTTTCTTTTGTTTAAGGTATTGGAATAAGTGTTGTCAAATTTCAATTCAGATTTTACATCATGATTTGCATTCGTACCAGTTGAGCCATTCATGCTATTAAGAAAAGAAGATTTGTCTATTCCAGTCTTACGTAATGTACCCATAAAATTGTTTTCCGTTTTATCTTTATGCAAGTCTTCACTACTTGAGTTACCACTACCATTTTGAAACTTTTCATTATTTTTAATTAAACGCTCGTCCATAATTAGACTAGCTTTTAGGGTTTTGGGCATAGTGTCATATTTCTTTTTGTCACCGTTAGTATTCAGCGAATGACCAATTGGTGTACTGTGGACATTAAATGTAGGTATTGGAGAGTTTGGCAATGGTGGTGGTATCAAGATGTTTGGCTTAGGCATGGATTCCATTGCTGGATGGTTATTTGACAATGGTGGTGGTATCAAAATGTTAGGCTTAGACATGGATTCCATTGTTGGATGGTTATTTGGCAATGGTGGTGGTATTAAGATGTTGGGCTTAGACATGGATTCAATTGTTGGATGGTTATTTTTAATAGTATCCTTGATTTTATCTCCAATGCTCTGAATATTTTCATGTGTCTTATATCCTCTTTCTAAGGTTTTTATCAAATTGTTATCTACTGAAGGCAAATTATCTGTATTCATTGGGTGTTTGGTAACAACGGTGTCCTGAATTTTGTCAGCCATTGACTGAATGTGGTCAGCGGGTTTAATTTTTCTTTGTATGCCAATTTCATAGCCATTCAAAGCCATTTTCGCCATTTTTCTAATAAGCCTCTCTTCTGCTGGACTTTTGTATTCAGTTTTGTGTGGACTGCTTGTAGACAGCGGTTCGTTAGCTGTTAGAAAATCAAAACAAACACGTATACAAACAAGTTATAAGCAGTTATTACATATATGCTAAGTTAGTGCATAACTAATTTAAAGAAGTTTCTAAATACGAAATTACGAACACACAAATGAGTATTTTCAAAAATACTTTATTGTAAATTTGATCAATAAAGTCATACAAAAATCACGCATGTTTTAAAACTTTACATACATGCAACACTCAAAACAGTAACACATTCTTTTACGTTTCAATCACCTAATATTCCCATTACAGGAAGCACATAGTGCCACACGGGAGCCGGGCAGCGCAGCTTTATTCAAAACTCCCCTTCCACGTTTTGGGGCAGATGATACACCGAAAGTTTTGCCACGAGCGGCAGCTCCTACACTCGAACCTGTCGATGGGGTAGGATCACACACTGGACCTTGGTTAGCACCAGAAATTGAAGGCTTTGGATCGTAGTTGTCTATTGTTCTACTGGCTGAGGCCATATTTTGATTAGTAAGGTTAACAGATGAACTCTGTTGTGTTGATGGCAAACTCATCATATCAGGTGGAAAAACTTGCTTTGAGTTAATATTAGATGGCCGAATGTTACAGTCCATATTTTGCTCGTATGCCCCTGCAAATGATGAACTCCCTTTTCTGATCTCCACAACTTTGGCAGTTTGCGTTCTTTCGAATTCTTCAAAAGTTTTTCTGGTAGTTTGAACGGTGGTATTGCCCTGTTCAACAACATTTTGAGACTGCAATTGTCTTTGACCGTAATTTTCTTGGACAACAGAATCTTCTTTATAATTCATATCGCCCTTTAAGTAATTTTCGCTTTTGTATGCGGCATTTGAATGCCTTTGCTCTTTGACAACTGACGGTTGAGTTGATCCCCAGTTTTTACTACCAGTTGTATTATATATCTCTGTAGCAGTCTGGAAATCTCTTTGATCTCTTTCATGTTGCTTTCTCAAATTTGCAGCGTCTTGTGGAGTAAATGAGTCCATTGAATAATTTTGTGGCATAGATTCTTTAATACGTGGTGCATGTGCTTTTAAGGGGTTAGGAGGAGGACCTTGGGCAGGAGACCGGGATCGGTTCGGTTTGGGTGTTGGGGACCTGCTAGCTTCGCGACTAGACGGGTCATATAAGTGAGTCTCGGGAGCTGTATGCTCTACTGTCACTAAGTTCATCTGGTAATGGGGTATTATGGGCGCTGGTTTGTTAATTAAACTAGGTGTAGTTGGGCGACTGCGTGACGGTGATACTCTCATTAAGTTCTCATCTGCTGTTACTGGTTGAAATGTCATAGTGATTGGAGTATCTTTATGAAATTGTACAGGAGGCTGTTGAACTGGTGTTTTTATTTGTGGAAACATTGGGGTGCGCGGTGTTTGAATAGATGGATTGTTTGTATAGGATGGGTTTGGTTCTAGAGATTTTTCTTTTGATTTTCTTGGTGGACCAGATGATGGTGTAACTGGTCTTTGCAGAACTGCTGGTGAATTATACATATCTGGAGAAATTCCTCTCTGTGACGGTAGTTGCTCGAAATTTCGCTGATAGGGTGGAATACTGTCGGGTTTATGTAGTCCTGATTTAGATCTCACTGCAGTTGAAGTAAGACATTCTTTTTTGTCTAATTGTTCAAAATAATTTTGGGCGGTTTTAACAGATGAATAACCTTTTGACGCCATACTGGTTGAAAGAGAAGATTGTTGCATCATCATTGACTCTGAAAATGTGGTCTCTTGCTTTGTTTTGGTAGCCTGTTTGAAACTGGTTTTCAATTCATTGCTAATGGGAGGAAAGTTTGTTAGCTTACAGAATTCTTCCGGCTGTGGTGGTGGGAATACTTGTTTAGGGACAGGCCTAAAAGCGGACATTTCTGAAGACGACTGCAATTTACATGTATTTTGCATAGCTGCAAATTCAGAATGGAGCTGATCAGTCATTTGAGTTAATGTTTGTGTGGCAACGGGCTTCACTATATCAGATAAATTTGTTTCAGTCACATGTGTAGTACTTGTCATATATTGGTTTGATTGAGTAGTACTAATAGTGCCAAAAGGACTATAAGGTCTATCCGGAGCAATAGTTAAAGCATCTCTTAGTGACCCTCTGCTTATTGATTGAATTTGATCATAAGAAACTCTTCCCATTGATTGATTTTGATCGTATGACCCTCTTCCCATTGATTGATTTTGATCATATGACCCTCTTCCCATTGATTGATTTTGATCATATAATCCTCTTTGATTTTGATCAAACGCCCCACTTCCTATATATTGATTTTGGTCATATGACTCTCTTCCCATTAATTGATTTTGATCATATAATCCTCTTTGATTTTGATCAAATGCCCCACTTCCTATAGATTGATTATAGTCATATGACCCTGTTCCCATTGATTGATTTTGAACAAATGTGGATACAGGCGTGAAAGGCCTATCAGGTGCTATTGTTAAAGCGTCAATTAAAGGTGAGGATGTTACTTCGCGCGGGGGGGGCTCTTTAGGTTCAATAATTATTTTAAAATCAGGTGGGATATACGGTTTTGTTTCTTCAGGCATTGGTACAGGAGGTGCAACTTTTTCAGGAGGATTATATGTCTTTATAGGTGGTATTGGCGAAACGGGACGCTTTTCCTGTAAGAACATTGGGGACTGTTGCGCTGGTAACTGCGTTCTCTTTTTTTCGGTAGACTCTTTTAATTCGGAATGTTGTTCAACATTTTGTTGAATCATTTTTTCGTCAACAGTTGTTTGCCCAATAATACTAATAGGCGGAGTCGGGCTAGGCAAAGGTGAATATGGGCGATCCGGTGCAGTTGTCAGTGCCTCGACCATGGGTCCTTTAATATTTTGATTGTTTGGGCCGGGATTAGCACTTGTTTGTAATGTCTTCGTTGTCGCAATCTCTGATTGTTCACTCAATTTGATTTCTATTTTTGCTTTAGTTTGAGTGTCAAGTGACACAACTTGTTGCTTTATCATGACTTCCTCGTTTTTCATTTGGGTGACTGCCTTTTTATCAACTTCATGCTTTTCAACGTCCTTGTTTTTAGGTGCTTGCATAGCATTGCCTTTATCACATTCAATATTATCGGTTGTTTGAAAGACCTGCGCTTTATCTTGTACTTGTTGAGGTTCCGATACGTTGATGGATTGTGCTTCTGTAGCTGATTTTGATTGGATAGTTTCTTTTGATTGAATCATTTGTACTTTATTAATATTTTCAATGGCATCGACGGGATTTTCAAATGACTTTGGTGGACATGTTTGTGTTTTATAAACAGTTGTATTCTTGCATTCAGCAGATTCCTGACAGAAAGACTGGATAGATCGACTAGTGGATTCTTGCATCACTTGTGATTGTTGGCTTGACACAACGGATTCAGATTTAGATGTTGCTGTCATAGAAGATATAGCAGCAGAAGCATACGAAACGCTAGAAGTGAATTCATCTTTTTGTGTTGAGGTCGCTAGAAATGGTTCCATAGATGGTTGTTGAGCATCCGCAATCTTGGAATCGGCCTTAATTTTGTTAACTGCTTGCGAGATTGCTTCTGTGCCACACGCGGGGACCGCAGGTTTCAAGCTTGGTTCATATTTTGGCAGTTCATCATCAGAGGGGTTTACAGGTGGGGGCCACACAACACTTTTAACATTTTGTGCTGTTAGACAGTTAGGTTAGAGAGGTTATTGAAGGAGAGAAAATAGATGAAAATAGTATTAGTAAAATTGAAAAAGCCACTTAACGTAGATTGATAGTAATAATCAACTAAAAACAAACAGTTTAAAAAGCCAGAAAGTTAAAGATTGATTTGATAGTAATATTATGTTATTAAATGACGCATAACTCGACAGTGCCAGGGCAGTAGTTAATTTGATGTGGCGGCTGCTGTTGATATCGGCTTACCGCGTAGCGCATTCACACTATGTTTGTATATTATATACATATTATCAATTAATAGCTAAAATAAGCTGTACTCCACCTAATTATAAATTACCTTTAAAAAGGGAAACTGGGGTCTCTGTCGAAAATAAATAATTGCCTTAAATTACTTAATCCAAATTGGTTCACAGTATACATAGTCTTTTGAAGTAATACATAATATCATTCAACTTGTAAATAAATCGAATGCTATATTCTATATCACGATGAGTTTGAACAAGTAAGGTAAATACCGTACCGTAAATAGTAATTAAATATTAAGATGTCATCTAAGTATCTAGCAGGCACTTATAATGCTGAACAAATGAAGATTTTCCTAATATTGTAATATGTAGGTATGTCCATTTAAGTGATATCTCTGTGTAAGGTAAACACCATCGTAAAGTTTGAATGGTGTTGAAGACCTTTGGGACTTTCCCTTATATCTTTTGAAACATGATAATCTTTTAATAATTCAATTTCTGATTTTGCATGATTCGATGTATGTTTTTTTTAATCCAAATAATCGATCAATATAAACCTATAAAAAGTATTAAAAATAGATAATGTAAATATTACATAAAAAATAGCATTTTATCGAAGTTAGGTAATCGTAATATGTTATTATGGATTATTCTGCTTACAGATATTTTATCTTGTTTTCATACTTAAATCCATAATTTTAAATCCAAACCTTTCACAATTTAGTCTTACAAAATTAGTAGATAGCTAGTAGTTAGTTATTGAGTAACTTATTGTTAAGTAGTAGGTATATAAAGTTCTAACTACAGATAACATTTGTAATTGAAACCTAGCAAGTAAATGAAGCGTAAAAAAGAAGTAATTGATTTCATTGTGATAGTTTTAGAAGTAGTACAGTACGATAAAAATTATATGGCAAAAGTAACTCTCTTACTAGGCGCGTAGGGTGCCGCTTGTTGCGGAGCGGAGAATGGAGCCGGCGCAGGCGCAGTCACAGGCCGCGCTGGTGACATCGGGGCCGAGCGAGGCGACAACGATGGCGAGTATGCCGACCCGATAGATGAGCCGAACGGCTTCGGACCCGACAGGTTGCTTGATGGCTGCCGAAAATATATTCATCGTAACAATAGCAAGGAATGACGCGTAAATCGTGATGAGGTTGGTACAGGACTCAGGAATGCGTATTCCACAGCGTTCCATATACACACAACTTCATATTGAAATACATGGAGTAACAGACGAGAATTATTAGATAGAATAACTGACTTATTTAGTGTCGCGGACAAAGACATTTAATTATTACTTAACAATAGACGGGATATAGCGAACAAATTCGTAATCCGATACTTATGTCCTAGTGGTCATAAGTCGCTCAGTCTGGTGTGATACGTTTGCATGTCAACACTGTCAAGTCGCATTCGTGTCCAATAAGAGAAAATGTTTTCTAAGAAAATATGCCGAATTACGCATTACACGACTAGACCTAACTTCGGTATATTTTAATTGCTATTTTTTCTATTTACTCAGTAATTAGAATTAAAATATAAATATCATAAACAATTCTAGAACATTTACTAATTTTGTAATAAACGTCCTCTATTGCTGAGTAGCTGCTGCCTTGTAGAGATGTGATGTTGTTTATCATATTTTATATCGATCATATTTAATGAGGTTTATAATAAATAATACTTATAATGTAATACTATTTGAACATAATCTACATGTCGAATCTGTAAAAATCTAACCTTGAATACTTTCGTGGAGTAAGCTGTCAGTGTCAATCCCTAGCATCAGTGGCACTGACTGCTCACTTCACGCTTACTTCACCTAAGTTTTCACGGTGAGGGTGAAATGGTTACAGAATAGCTATACATGTCATTTAATTTAAATGTAAAAGGGACAAGTATTTACTATTCGTTCAAGTAGGTTTCTATGAGTTTGGTTTCCGAATGTAAATAATGTAGAACGTGAAAAGTGGATACGATTTGTTCAAATAGACCGTAGAGAACAAAATTGGCTTCCATCTGCTTCGTCGAAATTATGCTCGAAGTATTTTTGAAAGAGGGGCATCTACTTCGGAAAGACTGGCCGATCAATAAAATAAAAGGATCGGTACCTTGTACTAAAAGATTTTTCGGAGTCGTTCTCTATAGTAAAATAGTACACTGCTGACTTTAGACCGTGTACGCTTGGGCACGCCACAATAGCGGCGGTAAGTCCCTCTTTGAGGTGTGGTTGGAGAGTGAGAGTGATTCCGCCTGACACAGGTCGTCACCGGAAACGGTTTTTTCGGGAGGTTCCTGTTTCGCATAAGGCGGAAGGAAACGCGGTGACAACCATTGTGTGGACCGCTTGAAGGACACGGTGGAGGTCTGCCCAGCTTGGGCGGAGCACCGTAGTGTCCTCGCGGAGGCGATCGGAGGCGGCGATCTCTCGCGTCATGCCCTGGTACGGAGCGAGAGAGAATGGAAAGCCGTCACCTCCTTCTGCGAAGCAGTAATGCTTGCGAAGGAAGTGGCGGAGCGCGTGAGGGAGAGAGCCTTGCGCCCTCACGCCCCCACTGGTCGCCGCAGTATTCCCGGCCACCGTAGGCGCGGGCTTGCGGAAGGACCAGCACCCTAATTGCGTAACACATTTTCGTAAACGATTACGACTAATCTGTTTGATTTTGACAGTTCAACAACATTCATTGCGTTTTTTACATTGTTGAGCAGATTTTTTTATCGAACTTATGAAGCAATGGATAAGCAATCTGTTTCAAAACGATTCAGATTCGAATTGATTGTGTATTACGCAATTAGGGTACGGGCCCGGGTCGACGGCGCGTCGTGTTCCACGCGCGGCTCAAAGATATGTCAGCACAAAATGACGGGGGCCAATAGGGCCGACGCCACAGGTTCAAGGGAAATTCGAAAGAGATAACCGCGGCCCTGGCACAGGCAACTGAAGGAACACGGGTGGGTTTTAGTCAGTAAAAGTCTGACACGCCCTTCCGCTCCACCCAGAGCGGTAGAAGTCATTTGATGATTTCCCACCCAAAAAAAAAAAAGACCGTGTAGGCTCGATTACATATTAAGCTATAAATTGCTAGTATAGGCTGACTTCTAATCGTTCGAAAAGCCTACACAATGCGAGGTCAGCTAAAACTGGAAATGTATAGCTTGATATCTCGTCGTGTGTACTATTTTACTATTCACATTTTTTTTAACTATTCTATTGACATTCTGGGAGTTTGTTAACGACTTAAAAAAAAAAAGTCAAATGATGGTAGGTCTGACGTTGTGGAAACAAGTGGCACGGCAGCCCATGCTCTGATCTGTTGGTGGTAGTCGCTATCATTATTCGATCGATCGGCAAGTATAAGATTATTAAGTAGAACATCCATGTAAACCAGCGGTATGAAAGTTATTAACTTTGATGTTTTGTACGTATGCTAGGTCGACTGATCTGTTAGCTTTAAACTTGTAGGGCCCAACAAACACTTATATTCATCATCATCATCAGCCTATTTTAGTCCACTGCTGGACATAGGCCTCCCCTAATGAGCACCATAGCGCCCTGTCTTCAGCTTGACGCATCCAGCATCTGCCTGCAGTCTTTCGCAGATCGTCATCCCACCTGGCCGGAGGGCGTCCTACACTACGTTTGCCGAGTCGCGGTCTCCACTCAAGAACTCGTTTACCCCAGCGTCTGTCGGTTCTTCGTGAGATATGGCCGGCCCACTGCCACTTCAGCTTGCTAATTCTTAGAGCTATGTCGATAACTTTGGTTCTCTGTCGGATGTATTCGTTGATTAATTATACACTTATATTAATCACATAAATATTTGCGTCCTGTAGGAATCAAAGCTCGTCATCAGCGGTTTGGAATTAAATTACTGCGTCTCCTTGGTGAAATTATTGCCGGGAAACGACTTTGACTTTTGGTGTGACAAATCGCTGTTTACGACTATCGCAAGCGCAATATAACGCACGCAAAACAATTTCCATAAGAGTGCATGCATCGTTACAGGAGTTTTGGTGGTAATCAAAAAACATTTAAAACCTTTTTTCGTGAAAACGGAAAATAACATTTTAAACTTTGACCTTCAATATCTCCGTAACCAGAAGGTTCCTAATGTTTGTAACGCAAATGCCAATATGGCATGCGATTGCAAGTGGAATTTTCTTTATTTTGTATCCCTTCGGGGAAACAAGGCGTGATGTTGTGTTATGTTGTATTCGGTGTAAGTATAGAAAATATGTTACGCAATTAAGTATGGTACCAGGTCCAGTAAAAAAAAACAATAATGGGGAGCATATGTGGCTCTCGGCATCGCTTTTTTACAGCCGTTATTTACGCACCTTTACTACTGAATATGTTTTATTTTATTTTACTGTTTTTGCGTGAATAGAAACCACTAAATAGGCCCAAACACAATTACTTATTTAAATCAGTTAAACTAGCACTGTTAAATAAAGAATACAATATTATTTCTAATAGGTTCTGAACCTAGCTATGTGGTGAATAACCCTAGAGTTCCTCAGTAAAGTAGTTAGATTACTCTTTAAACTAAAAAATACCTACTGAAAACAGCATTTTTCTAACTCGTATAACATCGTAGGGAATGACCCTACAGATATGGTCCTGTAGTGAAAAGTGAAGAGAAGTACATAATATTCTAACGGAAAATTTCTTTGAACTGGTTTGCCGGCATTTTCATATTTTGCCCAAAATGAATGGGGAGATCATTCGTATGTTTGCTATTCAACGCTAGAGTGGTAGAAGTATGAAGATGTTCACAATATCCGCTCTAATTATGCTAGATGGCGTCACTGAGAAACTGTGAACGTGGGATCATAGTTTTTGTATGACATTTCTTTATTCCGTGGTCGCGGACATCGTAGATAGTACTGTTACCAGATAATTAAACAGTTGATATACTTACGCTAAAGAGCGATGACGAGCCGTTCGTGTAGTTGCTGGTCGCCAGCGGCGGAAGCGGCGTCGAGTATGCGTTGGTAGGAATCCGGCTACCACTGCATATGAAAATCGTCGGTTAAAAGTTGTACTTATTTTGAAAAATAACGTCCTGCGACGGACCCAAATAAATGAGATAAGGGCAGGGCTGCAGGAGGATGATCATGACATATTTATGGTGAAAACAAGGAATAATTAGGTCAATCGAATGCAGATATATAAAAAATGGAACAGAATCAAAAGACGGTGGTTGAAAAAGGGTAAACGAGGTCAACTCACGGAGGCACGGTTACAGGTTCAAGGTTGGGCGCGGGCGGGTTGTTGCGTGCCACGAGCTTAGCGTGGATGTCGCAGTAAAGCTTTCCGTTCAGGTTGTAGTAGCCCTGGTTCTTGAGCGAAGAGCCACAAGTAGAACACTTGAAGCACTCCACGTGCAGGTTCTTGTCCTTGATGCGCACGAACACACCGCTAGTACATACAAGCGCTCGTCAGTACACAGCTGGGCACAAACGCACCAATCATTTGGATGATGCAGTGTAACAAAATCATGAAGATCAAAATGTCATAAACATTTGTTTCAATAGAATTCTCATTGGGATACATACAGATGTAAGCAATTATAAGTACATTGAATTTCTATACTTTGTTACTTGCTACAAACATGCTCACCGACTTGCTCGTGCTTATCCACCAATCTGCCACACAAAATTACATTGGTGCTCAGTGCTCATCTAAATAATATGGACAGCGAAGTGAGAACATGCTGAGTGAAGATATACAGTGGCGTTGACACATTATTTCATTCTGCCTAACTACTAAGTATGAAAGTAGGTATAGATGAAGACAATTATTATATGAATGATGAATTGAACTTTTTAGCACAAATATCGTGACGAGAACGGAATAATGAAAGTGAAAATCGTCGTTTCGTTAAAACACGATATGTGTACTAACTTACGTGTTACGTCTCCCAGAGATGTCGTTTCAATATTTACAACAAAAAGAAAGGGAGGAGTCGAAACACGAAGGAATCACATCGAATTATTGTAATCTACACGAATAGAGCTAGTGCACAGGTCGACACGGTCGCAAACACGTCAAGACATTCAGTGGGACGTCGCTTACATAATGTAGCGATTACAGTTGGAGCAATAGGGGGTATCGTTGACGACGGGGAACGCGTCGCGCGGCTGCGGCAAGGCGGGCGCGCCCAGCGCGATGCGGCCGTCCGGGAGAACCTCGTGGCAGCCCATGGGGATACTGGGCCGGTGCGGCGGCTCGGGCGCCAGCTGCTCCTGCGGCGTCTGCGTGCCAGTGCACACACGCGCCACCGGCGGCGGCGGCTGCGGCGTGCCGGCCACACGCGGCGTGCGCGAGCGCGAGCGGTGCGTGCGGTGCAGGCTGCACGGCGTGCCCGCGCGCGCCACGCTCGCTCGCGAGTAAAAGTGAGAAGGCTCTGCTGGCCCGCAATATCGGGTTATTTCTATTCGCAACTCGATCACATAACTTACCAGGTTACCCGAGATTTCGGTGTTCGGGAAATTAATCGCTTATCCGAATTAGAATTGCGCACAAGAATACATTTTGTATCGTGACCTCCGTAAGCCTCCTCCTCATATAGGCACTGTCAGACAGAACCCTATTTGCAAAATCAAATTTAGCTTGCGATATGTGCTACCGTGTCGGCCCGCGCGCATCATCCGACTTACGTGATGAGTCTTTCGCACTCCTCGCAAATGTTCTGTCCGGGGGGCAAGCCTCCGGTATTGAGCGGCGCGTCGGGGCGCGTGACGGGTGCCGTCACGTGGCGCAGGCCGCTTACCGGCGCGGCCGGGGCGGCCGTCGGACCCACCACTGGTTCGACTACCATGCCAATTCAGAGTTTCATTAATTTCGACATGTTCTAGTTTCCATCGTTAAAGTTTTTTTGTATTAAACCTTGAATTTTACTTTTGCAAATTACTTAGACGAATTTACAAAGTAATTTTTATCTAATTACTTTACCAATTCAATTTTTCCTCATATTGTCTTTATGAATTATCAATAATTTATTAAGGTATGCTGTCTATATACCTATGTTTCTCCAAAATATTTTCCCGTGTTACCTGATGAACGCGTTCGTACATTATCAGCCAACTCAAGCGTAACTCAAATTTAAGTCCAAATCTATCCCTGTCCTTTGCAGTCGTAGCGACAAAAAAAATACTATAAAACGCCATTGAAAGTTAAAAATCACTTGAGAATTTAAAAGCTTTACTAATATAATAAAGATAACTATTCTTTATACCTGGCTCGGGGTCGTTCTGTTCTTCTTGCAGAACCTTGAAAACGGCGCTTTTCTCAGCGTCGTATGTCTTCTCATTCTTCTTAAAGTTCACTCTGTCAATCACAGGATAACTCTTTATTATTAAAATATTTTAGCACCGTGTTTTAGTACTTAGCCATGCCTAAGTACTTGTTCATATAACAGTCGAGCGAAGGATTAAAACATAAGTTAGCAATGTTATCAAATATATCATTCTACAAGTTTCAAAATGGGGACGAGACTGAGGAGAGTTCGGGACATAAAATTCAAATTCTGTGCTTTTAAAGAAATGTACAAGTCTCGTTTTGGAGCAGTTTCTCGATTTATGCATTCATAAGTAGCGAGTTAACTTAAATCCTTCTTTTGATTCCTTATAATTTTCTTAAAATGTTTATATCTGTGTCTAAGTCAATACTTTAACATAGTTTAAGTAATGTGTAAGGGTAAGTGCCTGAATTAAAGACTAATAAATAAATAAATAAAATCATTTTGATCTTAAGATGTCACTGCATGTAGCATTGAAGAGGTCAGTTTAGAAAATGTCCTGAAGAGGTCAGTTTAGAATGTGTTCCTGGTGAGTTCGTATCTGAACTTTAGGAGCATCGAATAGTCTTACCCGAGCACGCCTCCCGCAAGGACTTCAGTTTGCGCCGAGAGAGTCTCCGCGATCGTTTTGTCGCTGTACATGTTGACTGGAGTATTGTACTGTTTGTTCACTATGCTCTTCACCGCGTCGTTGCCGTTCATCTACAACCAATATGTTTACCTTTAGGTTTAAATTGTTGTCAGCAGCTGCAGCTAAATGTCCAAATTATAATATAGCAAATATAATGTCGTAGTAGTTCAATTCCTGCTTCTGATCATCATTCGTGCTCCTGCCCTTTCCCCATTTTATTTGGAATCATCGAGTTATTTTTCTTCTATATGTACCTACTACACTTGGTATCTATTTGAAGTCTTTTCAGTGTCAACTTCTTTTCTAGCCATATAATCTCACACACAATCCTCTGCCCTTTAAGTTTCTCTTCTTATTGCTACGACAAGTGATATAGCAGACGGTCGCGTATAGGCTGGCCTGGTAAACTTGGTGATACTTACGTAACCAAAAGGCTTGGCGACATTGTTGTGACCAGAGCCGAATGCGCGCGAGGGTTGCGGCGTGGTCTTCAGAGAGGTGTTGGTGACGAGGGTCGGGGTGCCGCCTATAGACCTCGAGCCAGGCCTGGGCAGGCTACCGGTTGGAGTCACAGCAGGACGCCATGTGCCGCCACCACTAGAAGATAAACAAACCAGAAATGATTGAGCGATATTTAAAAATTGTAAATCATATCAAGAATATGCTTATGCGCCCTCAGGTTAGGTGGAGCGATGATCTACGCAGGGTGCTTGTAGCAGCTGGATCAAAGAAACCGAGGATCGAGTTGCATGTCCAGTAATTAACTGCTAAACGCACATAATGAAGACAGTTACAAAATTGAAGGTTTACCGTTGTACTGTGAGCTCAAGGTTGCCTCCAGCTGCGCGGATAGCGTCCTGCGCCTCCTGGTGTCTTAGCAGATATACGTCGGTGGTGTTGACGCGGATCAGTGCGTCGCCCGCTTGCAGACCAGCGCGCTCGGCTGCGCTGCCACCGTTCACCTAATCGACAAGAAAAAAGCTCAATGAGAAACCGCACGTCTGCAATTCAAACAACACGAGCAGACAAGATATGAAAAAAGCGGTCTGCTCCTTTCAGTCCTTTCTCAAACTTTATTTGGAATTTGGATCACCTATGTGTTGTGATTAGTTTCAATTTATCGTTCTTTTTACTTCGTTCGTTTTCGTTGTTTACGCGTCAATATTATTGGATCACGAATGCGTCGATCATTTACACGGAAAATGTGTTAATAGCTATTCTAATTTTGTCATAATCAATTTGTTAACATTATTTAAATATGTATGTAGCGGAATGGAATTAACCGTTTTCGTGTGCATACAAAGTTCACGTTTTACGAGACGAAATAGTTTGACCCTGATTCCTAGTACGAATACATATTTCCTACGTCATTCATTGCCTACGTACCTATTCCTACAGTAATAAAATTTATGGTATATTAAATGCGGGGTGAGAGCGGGGTGCGGAAGGAAGCTGTGATGATGACGTCAATATGAGATCAGCGCAAGCGCAGCTTGTCTGGATTGTTTTGTAAAATAAATGCGAACTTTTTGCCTTCACCTCCAAAACCTGTTGTAATAGGGACTTATTTACCTGTCAAATATTATCCATAGACGGAATTGTATAATGTTAGTACATTTTTACAAAACAGCTGTTCGGCTGATCGTCAACTTGGCGCGTTTGTATTGAAATGCCAGTTTTAATGAAAACACCACACCGAATCTCATTTCGGTACCTGCCTACAATAAAACCATAAACCTGCTACTACATAATTAAAATTCTGAAATTTTTGTTATGAAGCCCATAGTTCCGTTCTCAGATCCTCAATTCGTCAGTATATTTTTTATTTGGACAGCGTATGCCGCAGCGGTGGTCCAATATGAATTTTATTAACTTTGCTGGAGTAGGTTTTCAGTTGGCTTCAATAACTCGTATTTTTTCTACTTAGTGTATGGATGATGTTCTAGTAACTTCCTGTAACTGTTTTTTACGTACTTAAATGAATTTGTGTCGGGTTTTTTTTTACCATTTTTTTGGTGGTAATTTTTCACACTGCAATGTGAAAAATTACTTTAATTTCGAAGTCGTTGGCAAAACAAAACTAAAAACAGACTTCCGAAATTAAAGTAATTTTTCAGGTTGTAGTGTATTTTTTTTAAGTCGGTCGTTTTTTATTATTATTTTATGTTAATGTGTCAAAAGAGGGTCTTCCTATTCTAGTTTTGGTTTTATGTTGATGTACGATAAAATGTGATTAAACTGCACCCTAATTGCGTAACACTCTATTAATCACAATCTGAATAATTTTGAAGGCAATTGCTAATCCATTGCTCTTATGTTCGAAAAATGTATCTGCTCAACAACGTAAAAATAACGCAATTAATTTTGTTGAACTTTCAAAATGAAAGCGATTACTACAGATACTGTATAAAAAATATATACCTAACAAACAGCAAACATTAATTGCTGGAATTTCTGCGATTTGTAGTTTGGTACTTCGCAGCTTCGGTACGTCTCGCCTTCGTGCAAAGATTTATTAGTCAGCTGCTTTATAATATTTAGTTTTTTAACCGAATATGCGTGGCACAGTTTGACCAATGTGAAGTGTATAAATAACTAAATACAACTAGGCTAAATTCCAGCTCAGATATGTTTATAAATTCCAGAGAAATTCAGTACGTACATGTGTGATAACCAACAGCTAAGTTGTAGGTAGGCTTGTAAGTAGGTAGTTAGTTACGTAGGTATATCTGCTCATATCGTAATATTGTTGAGTCGTCTAAAACAAATTAATCTTAAGGCGACAATTCGATGAACTTGCGATGAATAAATGAACACTTGGAAACTTTTAACTACGCCATTAATTATTCACCACTCGAAACAAATGCGTAATTAATGGAACTCCGTGTCAGCTTTTAATGCTATATACTATCGGACAGTACCGGTCGGAATCCCTAAATTAGGAAATAGATACTACACCAATTTCTATGTGAGTGTCGATGAAGCAAACGTAAAAACCAAAAGTAATAATTTGATAGATTACCTAACCAAGCATGTAGGTATGAGTATGACTCATCAAACTGCACTCACTGGCTATTTTCTACTAAGGTAGGACCTTATGAAAGGACATCGGTGATACTGTAATGCTATTCTGTACCATCTCACCGTGAAATCTTAGGTGAAGTGAGCTGTCAGTGCCACCGATGCTAGGGATTGACCAAGACGGGATGACACTGACAGCTCACTCCACGCAAGTCTTCACGGTGAGATATTTACAGAATCGACATGCTGTATAGGTACAGTGCGTTCTGTATAAAAGTGATTATATAATCTACCTACCTCAGGGTCCTCAGGGGCCACCGCTGGTCATACGGCTTCTCGGAGTTTAACGACCAATAGCAAAGCGTCTAGGTATTTCTAATTCCTTAAAAATGCACTTATAAGTGTCATTAAAGCAATTTTTCAGAAGACTCACCACACAATCTAAACATTATAATTTTTAAAATATGGTATTTTGATAATTATTTATTTATCTAATAGGTAGGTTACGTAAATCGCATTTAACACAAACGCTTACCGTTCGTTGCGTCGATAGTGAGTCAATTTATCACACAATGCACTGACACGATATTAATACTGAGTGATATATATTCACAATCATTCATGTAGAAACCACAGCAACAACTGGCAAAAAGTGACACATCGCAACTTATTATATGTTGTCAAGACATTTTACTGATTAACCTTTAAAGCGTCAGGCATGTTTCCTTCCGCTTCGTTCACTACCGGTAATTGGTAACTTGACCCTACCTACCAAAGAATTAATTTTATAGATCTGCTACTTATATGGCGAATTGGCGATGGCCAGACACATGCCTTGCAATATTTTGCGCGCGCAAAAACAAGCATTCCGAGAGGGTCGCTAGCCAGGTGCATCTGCATACCACCTTGCCATTGTCCGGTCTATATATTTTTTGTTTTGTAGTTTCGTAACTTATGCCATGTATGTAATTATTATGTCAATTTATGTCATCTGAAAATTTCTGTTAAACAGGACCTATTATAACGAGGAAAATACCTATTTACCTACATGTAATACAATGTATCTATTGGATATTTTAATTCCAGTAATCGTTCTTGCCTTCAGCAAGGTGTTGCCCTGATTTTGACTACACTTTTTCTCAATTAATATGAAGTAACGCTCGTATTTTTAAGAGAAAAACAGATCATCCGAGTCTATCGAAGGGTTCTAGAATTAAACCACGAGCGAACCAAATGGTTTAAAAGAAGAACTCGCAAACGACTTGGCAATGCAGAGAGCAGGCTGCAGCAGCAGGTCTTGATATACAATATTATAAAAATAGGTGCAGTTCATGAAAATGTCACAATTCTTAGTTTTTGAGCTTTCGTAGCTTACATGCACACGTGCAGTATATGAGTGTCCTCAGACCGGCCGCGGCGCCGCACGCGCGCCTCCCTTATACGGCAACAGGAGTACAAGAACAAGAAATTAAATGCAACTCCGCCGCCCCGGCCCCGGTCGAGGTCGCGTCGTATTATGTTTTCTTTATTGTCTTCCATTCTTCTCTCGAAATACGCAGCCGGTGAACACCACGACTTGCACGATTATCATCCTTTCATTTTTTGTTTAGCGAGCTTTTTAGCGGTTCTCATTGAAAATAAACTTGGATGTTAGAGGTCTAATCCCTTTTAAAGAAACCGCAATTCGAGAAGGATTTCAAGGACATTTTTTCAATCAATGCAAGTTTGCACTCTAGGACGAATAGTCGGATATTAGAGTAGGTAGCTAAGTAGGAGTATTTGCTTGCAAAATTTTCTCTACTGAAAATATTATGATGGCAGTTGCCCAAGTTTCAACAACCGACGTGTTGATCTGCCCGTCACCTACGACACCTACTCACCGCTAATATCTTCATTGCACTTGACACTTCAACATCTAAAATAAAACAGTGTGTCAAGAGCCTGATGCGATGCCGAGACGACGCCGCGACGTTATTATTTATTAGTGTTAGTCGTTTGTATTGAAACTGGCCATATTAATTTTAAACCCGTTATCTAATATACCTATCTACATAAATAAAGTCAAAACTGTCCATTGAAAAAAGTCATTCTTAAGAGGTGTCTTGATGCAGCAAAATAGTATTTTGATTTTTTGTCCGTTTGTCTGGATGTATGTTACGGCTTACGAGTTGGCGCAAAAACGGCTGAATGGATTTGGATGAAATTTGGTGAACAGATTGGTTACCTGGATTGCCACATATGGTACATTTAATCCCGGTACCTATACGTTTCCGTGGGATAAGAAGCCAAGGTAAGGTGTCATCTACTTACACTTAATTCTATGCATTCTAAGTTCCTATTTAACGTATCTATGCATTCAGTCCTATTTGTACGCATACGGTATTTATCGCTACAAACCAGTGTGGTATGTAATTAGAATAGACAAATAGCGATAATCCACAGAAGGCGTTGTTGTCGTTGGTCGCCGTTCCAATTTCAAAACAAATCCCTGCCAGTACGTGACTCAGATTGTGTTCCATATAAACGACAGAACCCGAATAGTTACGCAACAACCAATGGCCAGCAAGCTCTACGCCATTCCGGTTAATAAGAGTGAAACTGGTACGTGGCCGTGGACATAAACACATCAGCAAAAAATTGGGATTGCTGCCTTAGAAATAGTCTTCATACGCCTAGTACAGACAGACATTGCTCTAGAATACAGCACGATTTTAAACAATTCAAACATCAAACAAAGCTATCATATTCCAGATTTATGTTCACAGCCGGTCCTAATTAGGTTTAACAGTTAGACAATAGCTTTACGAGCTTTTGTTACAACTATATTAGGCTTATTTATTGAACTATAAAACTACCTTACCATAATAATTTTAATAAGGTGCAAAGACCTGTATAACCTTAGCCACAGCTTGACATGCAATTTAACTTGAAATTTGTGTCAGAATAGGATTATTTTTCACAATCCTCAGGAGAAACCTTTTAAGTTTATTGCGAAGTAGGTACCACTCAAAAGCTTAAATATAACAGTGCATATCCAATTTCTACTTTAAAACACGAAGGCCAATATGGGTATACCCGTATAATTTTCTTTCTTTGTATTCAAGCTTAAGTAAACAAAACACAGGAAAACAAATATTAAACGCTACACGGTTAAACCTTTATGGCCGGTTTAAAAAGATGGAGGTCAAATATTATTTTTAACTTTTGCATAAAACGAATATGCACATATTAATTAAGTACAATAACACGGTAACTGAAAATCATTAATGCATTGTTTGGAAGCACCCGAAGCACTAACATTATGTGCGACCATAAAAATGTGTAAATTATGGATCGTGAAACAGTTTTACAAAATTCTGCGGACTTGCGAAAAACTACCTATAACAATTTCGAAATCTAGAACAAGGCTTGATCACTAAGCTTATGATCGTTTCTCAAATATTGTTAGAAATAACTAATCTAATAATTTAAGTACCTATTATTTCAGAACAAGATCACAGAATGACACTTATTAAAATTAGTCGAAGGAAGAGGTTTTAATTTTATTCATAATCAAATAGTAAATTGACGTATTACAAGTTCAATAAACCGTACATGATTTGCTTGACATCTATTTAGCTAAACACAATCACGGAACATGATGAAAGTAACGCATGAACATGAAGAAATACCGTTGGCATCAAGCAGGCCAAAACCATCGTTTGCTATCTTATGTACTATTGACATTGCTAAACGTCATAACGATACGGCCAAACGGTTCATGGCGAAGATTAAAAAAAAAAAAAAGCAGTAAATGTTCTATGTTTAAATAAGCATGGAGATAATGCATTGATCTTTTCCATGATGCTCTTTTAATTTTGTACTTTTATCCTTTTTTCTAAGAAAGCTTTCGCCAAGTGCTTTAACTTTATTGTGAAAATACTTATTGTAAATATCCTCACTGCTAAACAATTTTTTTTTAGCCTGTTAAGGCCTACTACTAGGCAAACAACTTCGCGTTAAATTAAGCTTTACTTTTTAAATGATACACCAAACATGATGTACAAAACAGCTATCTACCTACGTACGTACGAGTTCAATAACATTTAATATTTCACTTCCATGTAGGCTAGGCTAATATTTTAATCGCGATTCTTTAATCTTATGGTTGAATCATTCCATTCGTTTACAGCGCCACTGTTCAATGAATATTTTATAATTATTAATCATCACAGTTCAGTTTCACATAACGGATTTGAATGACTGCACTATCCCTTACTATTGTTAACTGCAATAACTATTACTACCTCGGTAAACAATTTAAAGCAAGTAAGAACTGAATTGCTCCTTTGAATTTCACCCATTTGAGCCGTCCAAGCCGCTAATATTATGAAATCAACTTTCAAATAATAAAAGAGAATTAAAATGTATGTTTCCAAAAGCAATGCACTACACATTTACCTCCTTACACAAAAGTGTTTTAGGACTTTCCTAATATTTTTTGTTACTTAGTGACGAGTGTCAAACAAGCCCCAACGGGGTCAGCTAACAGTTAATGAGTTGGTAAAAGCTCTTTTAGATAACTAATCGTGCATTAACAATGTATCCTGTTTGTACTGATAGATACATAGGTACTTATGTAGACTTGGTAACGGCTACATAGTAACTAGGTAACCAGTTTTGTTATTTTTACGCGACCACGGCTTTACCCTGACTATTTTGTAGTATTAATTTCTGTCTGAAATATTTTCTTTTTTCGTTTTTTTTAAAGCTAAACTTTTCAGGAGTCGGGTTTTTAACATACTTACCTATTGCAAGCAATACCTAGGTGCCTACAACAAAATCCTATTTTAATTATTGATCGCCACGTACTGGCTCTTCACTTAGATCTACCTACTAATTGAAAGCTTATAAAGGCAGTTTTATTTGCACTCTTTATGTAACTAAACTAGCCGTAGGAATCGGCCATAAAGTCTAATAAATATAATGTGTGTGTTATTCTGCTATCGTCTAAAAATAGGACGAATTCAAATGCACATCTATAATATCAGGAAACCGATGTAGGACAACGGGTAACTGATAGGGTTACGTCAATATAAGTCAATGGGTTACGTAAGGGAATTAAAATGGTTTACGAATTAAAAACATGCTTACGTTAGTATTTAGTATACGTACTTGTTATTTTTATGAGCACGTGTATATTTGTATGTCTATTCTTATGGAAGCCGTCGGGTGTCGCCTGGTTATCGTCTTCGTCGGTGCTCGCTGCCCGACCGACACGCGCGTGGGTGGACGAGAGCATATAGATATATCTCTACTTGTTTGTGGACTTTGTTGTTATAATCTCTTATTTTATATTAAAACGAGATCGAAGATATGATCGTCTCGACTTTCATTAAATTAATAGTTTCGTGTCCATTGTGAATTTGTGACTCTTTATCGTTTCACATTCCACTTCCATAATTAGTATGCACTCGATCTAGTCTAGAGTTCGTTATGATCAATTATTTAAATTTAATTAGATTATATTCGGTCTAATTAAATCGATAATCAGTCTTTCCGTCGCGAATTAATTTCGCTCATCCAAAAAGTAACTACCTCTCCTCATCCTTTAAAATGCTATACTTTTGTATGCTATTGCATACCTAATTGATTTATATATTCGTCTATCTATATGTATATGTATATAAAAGGAGAAGTAGACTGACTGACTGACATATCACCGCACCGCTGAAACTGCTCGGACTAGGAACGTGAAATTTTGCACATGGCTTCCTTTAATAATGTAGGGGAGCACTAAGAAAGGGTTTCTGTTCTACCTTTAAGGGGGTAAAAAGGGGGTTTTGGTTTGTATGAAAAATCTTATATCTTTAGTTAATAAAATTGAAACTTAGCACGTATACATATCTAATTATATTATAAAGTTTGTCATTTTAAGTTTTTCTCAACTACCACCTAAATTGGGATTGGGGGTGTCAAAGTTTGTATGAAACAATTTTGACGCGCGGTCCTATTAACTCGAAACTCAGCATTTATGCTTACGACGAACAATGAAGAAGAGTTTATCAGGGTTTTTCGAAAACCTACCCTTAATGGTGTGAAAAATGGTAGTCAATTCTACAGGGGAGGATTTTACTGCGAGTCTCGAAAATTGGTATTTAAATATTATTTGAGTTATGCGATGTTTCGCAAACGATTTTCTAAAACTCCACCCCAGTGGGGGTGAAAAGAGGGAAAGGAAGAACAAATATCGAAATCACCGATCTTCTAGAAAAACCGGTTAAAAGGGGTGAAGGGGGTGCTACATTTGTAGGAGATAATACAAAATCCACGAGGACGATGTCGCGAGGAAAATGCTAATCTCAAGCACTATAAAAGCTATTAGCAAAATATGATACCTATTGCTATTTCGTGTCTTAGCTGCAGGCTGTGATTACTGAGCTTTAATTACAAACTTATTGACTGGTTTAATAACTATGAGTATTGATTAGAATCGTTTCATTTACTGACCTTCTGAACGACGAGGGGTGTGCCGAAGTCTTTGCCGCCCTGCAGACGGAAGCCCAAGGGCTGCTGGTCGGCTTTGTTCAACCGCACAGTTAACAACTGTGCCATCTGTCAACAAAACACAAACAACACATTAGTCCATGCATAAACAAATAAATCCTAACCATCCTTATCCTCATTAGAATTTGTATGTCTTTAATGGTCGAAATGCCACAGGCTCCAATGTATCATTAATCCGAAGTAGAATAATTCCTTTACCTACCTCTTTCATCTTCTGAGCAACACAAAACAAGTAGAAAACATTATGAGCTTAAACATGGTTGTCAAAGATCCGCTTGTGTTTGAAAACACGACATCTTAACACGTTCGCCAGGTAAAAACGAGTCATGATCATTCCCGAAAGTATGAAATTGGAAAGTGCGTACAAATAATGATTAAGTAATCCGCTGTTCCATTAGCCTGGCATTTGATCGACCCAATTGAAGATTTATTTTCTGTTGGGCCCAGCCCAGCCACACTGACCGCGCGCTGTAAGTATGCAGACATCTTGCGATCTATTTTATCTTCGATCAAGATCTAAGTGCAAACCAAAAGACATCAGTGAAAGGAGGCTGAGAGCGAAACTCTCAGCCTCCACTACAAGGAATAAACAATAATCAAATCATTTATCGTTTTTCGGAGGTCTGAGATTTCTCTCTGTGATATTTTAAATTTGATTTAAAAAGTACTGATAGCATCTTAGTTCTCTAATGGTACATTCCTGCTCCATGTTGCGTGAGTAACAAACGAAGAACGATACAAATCAGCTGTACAGTGTACGTACTTGTGTTGTATGGTATGGATCTTTCTATTAACAAATAACCAGATCTACCTAATAACAGTCTAACTTATCCACTTACAATACTGTTTTACATTCATTTAATTAGGTAGGTACAATTAAATCCCAGACTACATAGGTATAGATAGATGTATGTAATTTGTAATCACTAGTTGTTAATGTTGTAACCCTATCTAATTATTACCTTTGCTCTCGCGTCGCAACTTAATTAAAAGATAAACGGCGGCGATGTTTTATGACTAATTATATTGGCATGAAATATTCCATAAATCATTACCTACTTAATGCAATTCTATTTTAGAGTTAACAACTAAGCTACGGTTAGCCCAGCCAACATCCGTAGTTTTACGAGGAAGCTTAAACATCGTCCGAAACGAATCGCCGCCTGTCGCGTTCAGCAACATTTCTTGAAAACTGAAATGCCATCATATTTAAGAAGTTTTTTTATAGTTCGCTGTTAGTATTTACAAAATTGTTTAAAAGCCGGCAATTAAACGAGTTATCTGGCGTGATATGCGCAAACAAAGTAGGTAGTTGAGACCAAAATAAAGTGCCATGCAATTTACGCAGTTGTTTTTTTTATTCTCAGTTTGATTGTTGTGGCTGTGGTTGTGGCATTCCTCAGCGCGATCAAAAGGTCGCGACACTCTTCAGCTGACACTTACGTCTTCATCAATTCGCTTCAATTCACAATAAAAAGTGGTAAGTAACGAACTAAACAAGCCTTTTGTTGTTAATGAGGCGACATTCAGCCACCGATTTCACAAATGAACGCAAGTAATTGATAAATAACTAACTAAGGTACATATTTATCAAATACTAGCTGCTCCCCGCAGTTTCACTCGCATAAATCATGATCCCGAGGGAGTATCGGGATAAAACAGTATTCTATGTGTCAATCCAGCAGCCTAATTGTGTAACACATTTTCGTTAACGATTACGACTAATCTGTTTGATTTTGACAGTTCAACAACATTCAATGCGTTGTTTACATTGTCGAGCAGATTTTTTTATCGAACTTATGAAGCAATGGATTAGCAATCTGTTTCAAAACGATTCAGATTCCAATAGATTGTGTGTCAATTTTCATCCAAATCCGTTCAGTAGTTTTTGCGTGAAAGAGTGACAAGCATCCATCCATACTCACAAACTTTCGCGTTTATAATATTAGTAGGATTTTTATGCAATTCTGAAATCGGTGGCTGAAAATCTTGCTAAAAGATTTTGTCGTTCTTTGGGTACCTCTACGCTTCCATTCTATGAGGCTGTAGTATAGATTCAAACACAACGGTAAATCTGGACACCGCGTATGTTAGCTATCTATTCTCAGAAAAACCTTTTCGTAGAAAAATTTCAGCACCAAAGAACAGTCAGATATTTCACACGTAGGCGGTAAGATATATTATGCTACATGCATGCTACCGTGATAGAAAATTTAATAAAATTTAAGTATCTAAGTATAAAATTTTTAACAAAATAAATTTAAATTTAAACATTTAGAACTATGTACTTACCAACATCCACAATAATAAAATTCAATAACGTATCTCTGATGCATCTCTATTACTATTGAATAATTTAAACAAGGAAAATTAAGTATTCAAACCACGTTGTTAATAGAAAGATTATGTTCAGTAAGATATTTCAATGACATAAAATCTACATAATTATATAAAATTAGAAACTGACTCACTGACTGACTGTCTGACATATCAACTCACAGCCGAAACTGCCGGGACTAGGAATGTGACATTTTGTACCCGACTTCCTTTAATAATCTATGGGAGCACTTAGAAGGGTTACTTGGAAACTTGACATTTAAAGGGGGGGCAAAGTTGTATGAAAGAATTTTGACCGCTGTCCATTTAACTCGAAACTCATACTTAAACAATAATTTATCGGTGCAGTGGCAACCCTAACTTAGGCGACATGCGCCATTTCACATTTGTACAATGAGTGTAATTATTTGGATATAAGTCACTGTGTTATTTGGATTGGATGTAAAAGCATAACGTGTATCAGGGTTTTTCGAAAATCTACAGCTAACGGAGTGAAAAAGGGTAGTCAATTTTACATGGGGGGGGGATTTTACTGCGTGGCTTGATTAACTCGAAAATTTGTATAAATAATTTATTGAAAAACCTCAAACGATTTTCCAAAATTTGTGAAAATAGGGAATTCATTAAATAATATAATTAATAAATAATAAAGATCTTACTAAGTATTACTACCATTTACCAGGCTTTTCTCATTATAATTTCAAATAAGTTTGTTTTGTATTGATTTTCCTGCAATCATCTCGCATCTTCACAGCATTGTTGACGCTGCGTTTACAATGTCATCTCGAAGCCTTTGTTCGTGATTGAACGTAGTTTACATGGGCCAGCCTTATCTCAAGAATGCTGTGAATGATAATTATTATCGGTTCTTTACGACTCGGACGGGCTTAATGTGTTTTTACATTCGATTTTACTAAGCATTCCAATAAGAATTCAAAATATGAAAGATAGTTAAGTATTTTGCAGAGTAAACCAGCTATTTACGTTTAAAATACCTATTTGCTTGTCCTGCCCTACCTACACCTAATTGTACCTTCTAACGTTAAGCTAATTAAGTGCTCGGTACCTGCACCAGCTCCAATTAAACATAGTTCTTCAATTACCTACCCTTAAAATGTTTTCTATTTCATTAGGTAGCTAAGTAAAGCGTTCCATATTTTCTATTGATTTTTAATATAAAAACAGCGTTTTCAGTAAGTAAGCAAGTAGCTTTAAAAGAACCTGTGTTGTTAACCGTACCTACCTAATAAAAGATAAACAGATAACTTGATAATTTGATAACAGGCGTGGTTTTGCTATTTGCGGACAGCTACAACACCACCACACGATTTCCACTAATATTCTGCAGTTCTTCCAAGAATTATTTATTAATGTAAACATATTGTTCAAGATATTTTACGTTTGATTTTTTCTTCGGATTGTTAGTCACGCCTTAATCGATGACGTCAGCTCAGCGGTGGCGATGGCGGTGAGTAACCACGAAAGCCCGCGTCCGCTGTCGGTCACAAAAGCGATTACCTCGGTATTTAGGTGAAATGGAGTCTTTTTGTTACATATTTTTTTTATCTCCCGTGAGCTTAATCCTATCGGATTAAGCTGTGTTTCATTAGTAGCACAATAATTTCCAAAAAAAAAAACACCTTGTAGACCAAATGCAGAACGTAGGTAGTAGTAGAAATACTACTAACAAAATTATTTAGATGTTATAATTAAGTAAGCCTAAAAGCACTATCGGTGAAACTATAGAAAGCTAGCAGGCCTCGGTCGAACAGTAAATCATTTTATCTACTAACCTCAAAGCAAAGGTTGAAACCGGCGTTTAGCTGGCATACAAACAACCATTTTTAATTGGTTAAATGAATAACTACGTTTTTAAATGACTATCTTTTAAACTAACTTTAAATAAGCGATTGAAAGTTTGTAGAAAATGTCAGTAGGTAGGTAGGAAAAGTTAGAATAATGTTCTAGCCAACTTCTAGCATAGACTTCTACAATTTCTACACTCTTTGATCACGGAGAGGTTGCATGTATAACCTACTACCCACATACTGAAAGTCAATGTTACGCAAATAATCTAAAAAAAAAAACAATTGATATGTAATTTAACGAGTAAGTGACAAGTCGAGTACGTATTAGATACAATGTTCTCACACCTGCGCAAGCGCATGTAGGATAGCGGGAACTAATGTGGGTAATAACCAATGTATGGTTATTATAGGTAAGAAAAAAAAAAGCACATAGTATACAAATAAATTACAATTTATTATTCTTTATTATTGTGTTTAAAAACATACATATTTTTTATTGCTTTTTGCAGTTTGTATTTAGTATTTTGTTTTAGTAAATAAGTAATTCATTTTTTAATCAAATTCAGAGCTGCTCTGTTTCTTTCGTCTCGCCATTTGCTGTTCAACACAGTAAAACTCTTTCTGTGAATGCTGACGTGGCGGGAATTGACAGTAAAAATGAAACAACTTCATACAAGTTAAAAAAAAATATCGTCATTCTTAAATACTTTGCCATTTCTGTGCAGTTGACGGTTCTGCAAAACCCTTAGAAGTACATATCTGATTATAAAGTTGGTACCAAGTGTAAATAACCAGCACCCTGATTGCGTAATACACAATCAATCGGAATCTGAATCGTTTTGAAACAGATTGCTAATCCATTGCTTCTTAAGTTCGATAAAAATTCTGCTCAACAATATATAGAACGCAATGAATGTTCTTGAACCGTCAAAATCAAACAGATTAGTCGTAATCGTTTACGAAAATGTGTTCAAAAATCAAATTCATTTATTTAGGTACTCTAGGGATTTTTCAATAAATAACAAACAAATCCTGTGAATTTTCATAGTAACTGACTACGAAAATTCACAGGATTTGTCATTACTAATTTTTTTGCCTGTTTCATAGCCAAAAAAGAGATCTTGTTTTCTTTGTGTTAATCCATCTCTAAGACTAACCATAATCCCATAAATATCTCAAATTGTTATGCAGTTGCCTTCTAGACATATAACAGCTTTATTAAGTAAATTTAATAAGTAACTAAAAAAATGCATATAAATTTGAATCATATCATTCTCAGTTTCATTCAACATTAAAAAAAAACTGTAAAAGCACAAGACAGTGGTCTAAACTTAAAAAGTAGCTTCTAATAGGTGACCAATTTAATAATAATGTATCAATGCATGGCAAAAGTGAAAGCCATCTTGTTCCCACATGACGTTTTATTTCATGAAGAGAGGAGCTGAAAAAATTGATAGCATGGAGACTTCCATGCTATCAATTTTTTCAGCTCCTCTCTTCTTACAGCAGAATGTGAAAAATGAGCATTAATTTTAAAATCACATTTTCTATGTCATATGATAAAAAGCTCATGGCATGTCTAACGCAATTATGCACTATATGTGCATGACAATTGCCTTTTATCAAATCTGGTACAAATTGTTTCATATTTGTGAATAAAGAATGATAAACACCAAAATTTGCATTTTTAATATCAGCAGTTTACCCAGATATATTATGAAAAGATAATTTGTATTGCTCAATGACTTTTGAATTGCTTCAAACATACCATCAGCAGATTCATTACTATTTTCATAAAAATATAATAATTTGTTTTCAATGACATTTTTTGCCGTAAAATATTAAACCACTAATGGAAACAATTTCATATTTGATTTTGTTAGAAGCATGTGTTTGTAAGCAGTAATACAAATTATCTCTATTAATAGCATATATTACATTTTGTAAAGAATATGGGCCCAACACCTCTGTAACTAGTGCTTCCATTTTTGTTCTGGCTAGATGAATTGCTGTAGCTGTAGCTGAATTGACATAAATAATTTTATTCTATTTGATAGTACAATCCATGCTATTGTAGGACAAATTATGTTTTACAGTGTGATATGTTAGGGCTAACTCAGATGCAACAACATTTTCTTTATCACTGCATCGAGACGATGTGGAAGCAGAAGAAGAGACAAGGAATTTCTAAAATAATCCGATAAATTACGTTTAACGAAAAAATACTTACGACTAAACTTTTCAAATCCCAAAGAAATCAAATCATGTGAAATAAAGTATTTTTGTGTACTTTATTGTTCTCATAAATTAAAGAGTACAATTACCTGAAATAACGTACAATACTTTATTATAAAGTACGGGTGGCAACCCTAAATGTGGGATGCGTAAGAGTCTCATTCCACAATCTATATATAGTATAAATCTACCGTTACTTGTTTTTTTTTATCTGCAACCTATGGATAGGTTGCAGATAAAAAAAGAAGCATTAGCTAGAAGGTGAGGTAAGATCATAACTTAGAAACTAGGTGTATTTACTAATCTTAAAAGTGAAATATTTACGATACAGAAGAAGTGATGGCATTTTGTGTGTTGCAATTACGAAACACATACGTGTGTAACACTGTTTACTCAGCTGTGACCTTGCGAGGTCGCGCTGTCGACGATGCCTCAAATGCTAAAAAGTCGATCGATACTGTTTATAAGTGTGAAACGATACGATAATGTCGAGAGCGTGATCATGATCAATAAACCGCGTGGGCGTACGGCGCAGCTTGTGCAGTGGGTTGCGTATGAGACAAACGCATATTGCATGCCAGAGCAGAGTCCGGTCAGGCTCAGACAGGCCGCCGAGGTGCCGAGGTGTCGCAACATTTGCTGCTGAACTATTCGAACCAGCTGACGCGACATGGCGCCGTCAAACCGTTCGTTGTACGCTACTCGACTCACCGATGAATGATGTTGCATATTTTATCCATTCACAATACGCTATTTTCACTCATTACTTTGGCTGACAAACAGCCCTGCAGGGGCGGATCCAGGTTTTTTTTCTCGGGACCACATGGGCAGACGGATTGGATAGATTTTCTTTTGACCATACATACTGAAATAGAAGTTTCGTGGTCGACTCATTATGCTGAAAATTTGAAGGCAGGGTTGGAAAAAATCATGATTTTTTTAAAAAATCTAATAAAGCACGATTTTTTTTTTAAATCCCAATTAATCACGATTTTTTTGATTTTTTAATTTTATTATTTAATTTAACTATATTTTTGGGCAAAACGGAACGCGCCCTCAAGGGATTGCGCAGACACATCGCGGGGATTTCCCTTTTGTCTGACTTGTGAATGCAAACAGAATTCACACTGACAGATAAAGAAAGTGCGTTGGAGGAAGCACGAATAATCATGATGGTTAAGCTTAAGGTCTACTATCAATGGTAGCAAATTGATAGTAGAGCTTATATCAAAATCAAAACCATTCAGAAGTGTGATGTTAGCAGAAGAAATAGTAAAAAATGTGGCACCACTAGAGGGGGTGGATGTTACAGAAAAATATATTTAACGAAGAGGAACAGTCAGCAATTGTTTGGGGCGATAGCTTCTTCAGCTGCTGTGGAAAGAGTGTTTCCTCCTTTGGAATTGTTCAGATCAAATTAAGAAACCGACTAAGAATTGAAAAGGCTGGAAAACTAGTTTTTTTATTCAAACATTATAATTAGGATATTGATTTCTCAGATTTAAACGACCCTAGTTTGTAACTATAATTTCTAACGCTGTTTTTTATGTTGATTTCTTTGAAATAAAGAAAATTAAACATTTTTGATTAAATCATTGATTTTTATTGAAAAAATCATTTGATTTAAATCGTGATTTAAATCATGATTTATATCAAAATGATTTATTCATGCCAACCCTGTTTGAAGGTATAAGAGAATGTAAGACCGAGCTAGAAAATGTTAACACCCCACATTTATATTTTGCATACGTAGATACGGGGCCTCCAACTCCAAACTGCTTCCTAATGAGCATATTTTGACCTTGTTTACCAAAAACGGGCCCGGGGCGGACCGCCCCTGCCTGCAAGAGCTAGTGAAGCGAGCTTAATAATTTAGCACTACACCTCGGATCGGTATGGTTATTTTTTCTTTTTACCATTCATAGTAGGTACTTATTAGAAAAATTTCAAAATTATAATGAGTTGAGGGAAGCTGCTTGCTTAAGCTTTGAAACCAGGCACTTCGAACCGCGCTATCTTTTTAGCCGGAGTACGAACTTACCGACAACGTAGATTGTTACCAGCTAGAAAAAATATATAATCAAACATTTTTTGATCTCTTAGAATTGAAAAGTTAAGAAGCTACAAAGACGTCGAAGTCGATTTTGTGAATCTAAAAGAAGCTATTGATTTTCAGTTTAGCGTTCCTTGTTTTACTTGAACCGTCTGGGGGGTGGGAGGGGTACAAGAATTTTTTGAATTGATTGGCGTGCCCGGTACCTATAATCTTCCACTGCAATCTCCTGCCTTTACAAAGGATCTACAACCTTCCTATTATCGACCATGCGGGTCGATAAAAGGATGGTTGTAGGTACAGAAATCGTTAAATGATTATGGCATTCTAGAACTATAAGAACATCATTTAGGTTAAAAGGCAATAAAACTGTGCACATTTTGCATACCATTTCGGCAATTGGTGCCATTACCCACGTTATTTTTCTTAAATCTTTCGCATTTTTAAAAGACTCTCACTTAATATTGGTGCCGATTCTCTTGTCACAAACGCCTCTAAACTAGACTAAAAATCACTAAAATTTGGTTTAATTCTGTCAAATGACGATTTTCCATTCTGAAATTGACTATAGTGACACAACTTAACTATATTTTAGTTTGACAGCACTAAGATTGCACTGAGTTATTAGTTTAGTGAAAATGGCTATTTTGCTATTCTGAATTTTACGTTTTTCACCTAAAAATTTGATTGTCTAACTAAATCTGAACATGAATCTGACTATTTTTAATCGCGATTAAAAAGGTGTGGAATAAAATTAGGTGGCATGAACTAAAATTCACACAAACACCTCGACTTCAGACGTGCAAAAACGGTACTTTTACTTTGTTTTTTCTTTTTTTGCTCATATCTCGAAAACGGTGTGTCCTATCACAAAAATAATAAAAATTTCGACCCCCTTTGTAACCCTGAAACAACCAAATCTCTACATGTAGATATTTTTATTTTATATTTTTCACACAAAAAGTCAAAACTTCCATAGAAAACACGTTGAGGCTGCCTCCGGCTCTAACAAAGACGTTGCGAAATCAAAAGAAAAAAAAAACACGTGGACTCGCGATTGTCAAATTCGATTATAGTTGTGTCAAAATAATTTTTAAATTTAGCGATTTTTTTTCGCAGAATAGCTTCAAGATTTTCATAGTAAAAAGTAAGGAATTTTAGTGATAGTTTAGTTAGTTTAGTTCGGTGTACAAGAGAATCGGCACCATTGACAAGCTACGTACGCTAAATTACATACAGGCTTTAGGAAATCAAGACCAGTTTGTTTCTTCCCAAAAATTTTGGTAAAATTGCTATAAAATCAGTTATGTAGCAGGATTTTTAGCGTATTTTTCATTTGGTGTTTAAATATAGTTTAGCTTCGCGTTATTTCTGTAAGCGTGGTGTCGGTTGCGACGCTCGCGCAGGCGTAAACTTGGCACTAACACTGCCGGTCGGCTGTCAACGTCGCCGTCGCTCGTCGGTCTCCAGGATTTAACGTGATTTAACGTCTTACAGCTACATATGAGGTAACTTGTTGTATAACTGTGTATTAAAATGTCAATAACCCCCAAACTGCAATGTAAAAGCCTTGGTGCGTAAATATAGAGCGGTTACGAAAGAGTTGGCGATCTGCCATCGCGTTTTTCGGACGCCTCACTGATAACGTACCTACTTCACAAACATAATAACTTTCGTATTTGATTATCCTAAGATAAGCTAACCAATACAGAAGCAGAGGGAGTAGAAGCCATGGATCTATGGTAGGTAGTAGCTCAATGATAACGGCCCTGACCTTAGAAATATACTTTCTTATATCTATGGCCCTGACTTATCTACCGAAAATTAAACTTACTATGTATTTGGGATTTCGGTGTAGAAATAGGAAGCAAGTGTGTCAGGGTTTTTTGAAATTCTATCCCAAAAGGGGATAAAATTGAAGATGAATGTTTGAATGGGATATTCCGAATGTACACAAACGAAGTTGCAGGCTAAGTCTTTGTCAGCAACTTCGTGTAACATAGGTAGGTACTTAGACATACGTCCTCAGGAATAGTTAAAAACAATTGTAAAGTAGAGTTATAAAAATGAGAGAAGTTCGGTTTCACTTTGTGTAGATGCATGTACATATTTGCGTTGGATTGTTTTGACATCCCAGTATCCCGAAAAATCTAAATTTAAACTTGACTTTCTACGCCTGACAAAAGTGGGTTGTGACAAAAGTTATGTGAGAATTTGTTACCTACCTTAGTATAGTGATTGCCTTAAATTTAATCTATTGTAACTTTTGCAAACCCATCTAGAGCTGAACGTAAAAGACTTAATTTGAAGACTTAACAGGCTTTAGCATCATCGGTTAGTGATCTTTAGGTCGTACTTGGCGTCGTCGCGACTCTTACCAGTGCACAATAGCAAACATTTGGGTTCCACAGCGCATTCGATTTAAGTGCTTTTACCAATGAAACTGAACGCAATCAGTACAAATTAAACATGTTCAAAATTCCATAGAAAATAATGACACTGACAGCTCTTAAACGTAGTATGGGCTGATCGCGTTCAGTTTTATTGGTTAAATTCGCCCACGTTCCACGTAACAAGATTGGTCTCTATTTCATTGTAGTATAAAGTACTCTGTGAATTCGCCCTTAGAGGTTTCACCTTAACCCCCACACAGTATGCTTGTCTTCTTACGTTTGCAGAATAATGCTTTCAAAATATCATTGCATTTTTTTCGTAGCGCAAGTAAAAGACTAACTCTTAGAGCCTGATTCGGTGTAACATTTGACTTTAAAAACTTCAGTCGATTTGGTGGGCAATGGAAATCGACAATGGTATAAAAAAAAACAGAATAACATGCCGCGTCTCCAGGACGTCTCTTCAAGTCTCCACTTAAATTACGTGAATTTTCAGATACGTAATAAATAAAAATAACATTCATTGATGCGAACACGAAGTTCAATGTTATTGTGCTTAAAATACTTTACACACAACATTGCTACGAAATTACTTTTGTCAGTGAAAATACTTAGCGTAACAGTCAGGCGAATTTTTTGAAATGGCTGGCTGTTATGTATGAATATGTAGCATCATATGTGTCAAGATAAAGAGAAGTTTTGGCAAACCACCAACAATATTAAACTATCTCTATCCAAGAATCTACGAAATTAGACGAGACCGTAACCATGAAATTAATTTACCTACCGTACGCTCACTAAACATCTGTATAATTCAAGATTTAAGTAAATTATTACTTTGAAATTGGGTACAAAATTCTTAGAAAAAGTCCAATTTAGGCTGAGAGTCACCCATGGAACCAGTTTTCCTTTTTCAGAGTGCTAACGATCTTATACATGATCTTGACACAGCGGTACAGATTCATTGCATTGTATTTGCAGATATCTTCTTACGAGCATTTTGTGATCATTCTGAGAAGTAACATACAAGTATGGGCAGATGTTGACGTCACCTCGTTCAACGCATATGAGTAACGAATGAAATAAATAGCCACGTTATTGTTCTGAACCAATTCATATATCATCAAAGTATGTATGAGTTAAGCAAAACGGATGTGCACGACTGATCCCGGTGCCATATTGACATCTTTATGAATGACTTACAATTCAGTCTGTATCTAACCAGCCGACAACAAAAGTTTTATATCTGCCTACGTCTTCTACTGACCTGATAAGTGATACAGACAAATTTATTGTGAGCCATATACATATGACTCTGGTTAATAAGTGTTCAGTACCTACATATTGCACTATGAATACTTAGTTTAAAATGTCTTTACAAAAATTGGCCAGAGTGCAGGACAAAACACCAAGGCTAAGTTCTCTCCTAAACAGTATTCTACTCTCATGCTAGCTAGGGTAGACCCATCTAGTGAAAGTCCCATCAAATTTCATGTTGCAATAGAATCGCAGGCGCACACAAACAGCGAAATAAACAACGATCAAAGAAAAAAGATTTAAGTTCAAAGGTTTAATGGAGGCTAATTGTGAACCGATACGAACAAGTTTTGTTTATGACCCAGTTTAAAGAAGGAAGACGCATTCGCGCATTTCATTCAATAGAGCAGCCGAAGATGTTTTAAAGTTTCAAAATTAGGCTGATCAAAAACTTCAGAGAAGACATAGAAGATTAATAATATAGCAGAAATATAATTGTTTCTAGTAGGTTTTATTGCTACAATTAACAGAGCTATCTGTTAAGGTTTAATACTGAAAAAAACAAGGCAAGCGTATGATGTTTTGAAGGAGAAACTTAGAGGAAATAAGTTAGGTACCCACTTTTTGAAATAGACATTTCTATGGAGAAGAATCTCCATCGTATCGAACATAACTATGAACAATTGTGGATATTCCAAATTGAATAAAGACTTTGTCAAAGGGTGAACTTTACTTTTGCAAGCACCTTTTCTTCACCGACACCTGAACGATGAGTTCACCATAAATATTTGTATATTGTATAAAGACCGCCTTTGACAACAAGTAAAAATGAAAATATGTGAAATGTAAATAACATAAATTATGCGTAAAAGTGCAACAGAAGTGAACACACAGTTGTAGAAGAAATAAGGCTCGATCGACTATGAGTAATCTAAACCGTACCCAAACAGACGACCCTTATGATTCATCGTTTAAGACCCAAGGATTAAGAAAACATGAAAATAAAAATCGAGGTGAGGAATGTCAGACAAACAAAAAATATTTGAGGATGTAAGCGAAGTGCCGAATGATCTTCAAAATACTTAACCGCTTGACCTCGATTAATCTATAGATACAATTTAATTGAAACTTCAAATAACGGTTAGGCAAAATTTTGAGAATGACTTTGGATATCCGACGTTTCCTCCATGTCAATAAAAACAAACCTACCCAGATTAACACATCAGTTGCCTTGTATTCTTCAGTTACATGATGATAACAAAATACGTCTTAGACTAAATAGAAAACAAGTTTGTTCTATCGATAAATGAACTTGATATTTGCATGTAAATTGTTATGGAAAAACGTAAACAGAAGGTGTGAAGATTATGAAAACACAAAGAAAATTGTGGAAAGATACGGTCGTTTAGATAATTCCTCAGACCTAACAAGATGCAGTAATAAAATGGCGCCTATGTAGGTACTTAGTCGATTACAGTAATATACGTATTAGGTCTGAAATCACTGTTGTGGATAAATAATGATTGGTTATTAGTTAAGCTAACCGTTAACATTTGTTCTTGGGTATCTCGCAAAGGTACTATTTATATTGATGATATCAATAGCTAAACGCCTTGTGCAAAAAATTGGTTGTTCCGTGATTCTTTGGAGGATGCTATTCACGCATTTGTAAATATGAGTTTTTTTTTAAAATTTGATATCATGAGTCATCTTTCATTGTAACATAAAATAAGTAAGTTTATTTTAAATTAATTCTCATAATTGGCTTTTTTATCTATGTCTAAGCTGTGTACTTCTTCAAGTGACAAATTCACCATATAATTATGTTATTAACGAATAAGTCGTTGGAGTAGATACTCCAACGACTATAGAATGCCGTCTAGAGAAGATCTCTAGACGGCATTATTAATTAATCATGCACCTTGTACCATTTGAAGTGATGCCGTGTCTGCATTTAGATTTTCCCCCTATTGTCAACTCTAAATAAAACTCAAGCTACAGCATAATTCTCCTTCGAATTAATTAATGACTACGCAAATTAGTTGGAAATTGTTCATTCGTAATTTGGTCAAGTAGGACTGGTATTAGATATATAACAAACTGGCTACTTGTAACAGGAAAAATATAAATAAGTAGTTACTTAGGTATACAGACATTTACGTATCTTGTTATTTATTTTCATGACAATAATGCGGGCTGATGATTTCATGCAAACGCTACTAAAGGAAAAACATCTGGAATTATTTTACTGTAGACAATAATCAAATGCTGTCTGTCTGTCCATATAAGTTTACTTCGATTTTTGTTACGTTTTATGGCTAACTGACAAAAATCATTTCAGGAGTTGCTTCTAACAGCCTGCATAGTTTACCTACCTAATTCCTGAAAGATGTAGGTAGGTACCTAATATCTGTTAAGTAGTTACATTGTATAGGTCTGCGGTTTACTGACTGGGAAAGGTATTGCATTAAGAGTTAAGTACCTGCAAAGTACAGGAAATCTACATAAAACACCAATTGGTATAATTTGTAAGTAATAAACTTTAGTCTGCTCACTTTTAAAACGCAAATCATCTAAATAATTAACGTCAAACTTGTTGTCCGCAGCGAAAAATCAGAAATAAATAAAATAATGATGCAGCAAGGCCTTGCATTATAAAATCAAAGGGCTTGCAAGTATGAACGTTTTAAAATTCCCTTAGTTTGGGCCGTTGCACTCTGGCTGCGGGACTCGTATAACCGGCCCGCTATCAGTCCGCGGTTCGATTCATCGCGCGCCCGTGCCCAATGTGCTGGGATATCACCAATCGTAACTGCAGGCCATATTCAAACTCACTACCATGGAAACGGATCTAGGTACTCACAAAGTAGTTTGTTACCGAACGACTTCTTGTTGTTAAAAATGTTAATATCGATTTTGGTGTTCGTCCCTATGTTAGCTGAACTTCAGGAGAAATTACCATTCGATCCTTCTTTGTTAATCACCAGTCATTACGGTTGCTCCATGAATGATGGTGTTTGACAGACAATCTTGGTCGAAACCAGGTTTCATCCCGATTTTCTTCTTCACCCTATGTGTATTTAAATCAGGTTCAATACGCTAATGAAATAAAATTCCATATTTTTGAGATAAACATGTGTACCTCGGTTATACAATTAGAGTCATTATATTATTATCAATACCCTATCCTTATTAATGAGGAATACACATTGAATGCCATTGCATTACAAATAATCATTTGGAAGTGCTCTACAATTCAGTCCTCCGCTCAGGGATGAGACGCATACATCGGCATCGCACTGACTACTCTTTCTTGGATTCTCAACATGAAACTACCCACATACTATCATAGGATAAAATAAATATATCCAATGCGATCGCATTACCAACGTTTACGAGTTCTTTTTAAATAGATCAATATTTTCTGGCTATTTTCGCAAGAGGATGTTTATCATGAGAAATCAATTGAACCACCTGCTTTCGACCACTACCTACAACTTAAATTGATGGACGAAAAATCGTTTTGAAAACATTTAACAGCACGTTTTATGTATTCATGAGAACTGATTGTATTCAGATGTATAGATTTAATTTTAAGATACATCGAAACTGAATTGCACTTCACGATTGTTGTTAGTATACAGGAAATCGAGTCGTGTTTGCTGAGATATAGATAATTACTATGACAATGAAACAAAAATGCGGTAACATTGTAAGGTCCAGCACCTCATGCAGTCTAGCAATAACTCCAATGTTTCCCGCTTCGACTCTTCAGTATAATTGACAATTAGATTTGCAGTAGTTGCCAACAACTGTTAGTAAGTTTTTATCGACAATCACACAGTGGACTGACTCACTGGCTGACTGGCCGCGACACCCGGCCAACAATTGGCGCTTATGCAATTGACCAGCTTCCAACATTGGTACTTTAGTTCGGTTTGGGCCTAGATTTAAACTGATTTGGTTGGTTTACATAGGTACGTATGCGTAGACTTGTTATTTATTCGACATTCCGGCGTTTTATTGAATGGCTGCGCAAACCAGCCTGCTTAATGCACTGCTGCATACTGCAGCATACATCCGGTGCTAAATGGGTAAATATTTTTTTAATAATATTTTCATAATTTGTATTGTTTGGCTAGGCGCTAATAGATTAATGTATGACGTTTATGTCAGTTCGCATAATTTATCCTGAACCTAATTTAGTTTTGTTTGACCTTTGGTTGGTGTCGTCCAAATCCTGGCTCACTCCCATCACGTGGCAGTAGTTGAAAGTCCTCCTTGAGCTTTCACGCTAGTTTTATAAATAACGGACGAGGCAATCATCCCTCGACACCTGAATATTGGCAGGGTCGGCATCCCACAATTTATTGTTTGATAAGCATCCATTAGTATCTAAGAACATCTCGAATTTCCAACAACCTCCTCTGGAAGCGTACTCCCAATTTAGCACGTTACTGGCGCTATAGTTTCCGAGAACAGCTGTTTATTTTAAAACCGCGATGCGGTAATACAATATATACAGGGTCGTCTCGTCCTCTAGACTATATCTGAGGGATACTCACTTCGGCGGCCGATAGCTCGACGATCGGGGTAGTATTCTTCACTTAGCACTGTCAATCACTGGTTCAAAACAAGGCGCGCGACTGTTTCTAAATTGGCGATCGCGCTCGCGAGTTATATTTAGAGCGGTAATACGACACCGGGCGCGGGCAAGAGTCGTTCGGTCGTGGAGATGTGGCGAGCGGCGGCGCGCGAGTGAGACGCGGCCGCGCGCGGCCGCCCCACTCCCCCCCACCCCCACCCCCCGCCGCGCCCGCGCAGCCTCCCGAGGACGATACCCTCGCAAACCAGCCACGCTAACATCCCTTTGTGCAGCTTAACACACAGCGCTACATGTTACACTGTACCGACAGCCGGCTTACTTGAGAGCCCACGTATTGTCGAGCCCCTTGACTTTGGACTTCACCATCTTCAAACCGAACTAGGCTTTATATTGGGTGGTGCAAAATGCAATACTTCTTGACAACATTTTCGCAAAGGTTTTATTCCTTAATCCTCGAACACTGGTGTAAAGTTGTTGCCTGTAGATGACTAGATGTTTTATAAGAATGCGTTTCGGAAAATATGCGCAGACGCAGACTGCATCAGATAATACCACTTACTCTTTAACACCACCGGATGTCAGGCGCAAGAACTCCATACTTCAGTTGTCAAAATCTAACCACTTCTCATCTTTCACTTATGTCCTATAAGTCAGTGAACTCTGTCCTGGGGAAGATGTATGGGGAAAATGAAAGTAATACATATGTTTGGATATAAAATATTATATTCATTCGCTCTTAGACCATACAACAACCGATCCGCAAACACCTCATTAATAAACTCTATAAAAATAACTTAGTTAATCTTCGACTACTCCTCTTCCACCTCGTCATCTGTTGTAAATTCACTTTCGTTGGCTCCCTGTGAAAAAAAAGGTCAGTCAGAATTTGTTACAAAAATCAATATTCTTGTTTAAGATTTAAAAAAAAAACCGTTTTCGCCATTCGAATAAGGAACGTGGAATTGAAGAACAACGGATAACTTTGGTAGTAACTGAATTTTTTCCATGTTGTGATTTACACATATTAACAAGGAAGAATTAAGGTTAAACGGGCCAACTACATACCATGTCACGGGTTTTACCGCGTCAAGTGAAAAGCGTTCGATATACCACGGTTCAGAAATGAGGAAAAATTGGTTAGATAAGCTGACACAAACTAACAGTGGGTCAGATTATGATGATGTAAACTGTATAAAAGCAAAATAAATATTCTAAGAGTTAGCCATTTAACATTCAATCTATTGTCAAATCCGATGCCAACTGAATTAATTGGCCATTGTTATTTCGGTCAACCAATCAAAACAAAAAGTCAACACGAGCTTTTACAGCTTTACTGATCACAGGTTTTATTAGCCTTTAGAAAACTGTGGCTTTTTATGATAAGTTTGGAGCTCGGGCGTAGCTAGACGGGGTCATGGCAGACCACAGAGTCTGATGGCGGGCGTCTGAGATCATTTCCTCAAGAATAAGCAAGTAAATGCGCAATATCTTTAGACGGTGGGGTAGTACCATTGGGTTACTCTATTATGAAGTCTTAGTTGCACCCTGGAGTCTGAATTTATGCTCGGTGAATGGTAATAGGCTCACCTCCTATTTCATGTGACTTCAAATAATTTACGAAATGTGATTGTACCATACATAGCAGGTATTTTGTTCCGTATACTTTAAGATAGACATCATATCGCCCTCTTTCGAAAAATAAGTTACAGATTAAATATTTTGGGTGTGATGACATGACTAGAAAAACAGACTGATATTCTGGTATAAATTTGAAAAAAAAAACATTAAATAATGTTCCATTTATTATTGTTTGTATTTCCTGTGCGTGTCGCAAATAGAATATTTTTCTTTCTTTTCTTTGTCAATCATACCTGATCATCTTTATCGGTGTCGGAGTCGCTGAGGTCCCACTGCGGGTGCTCCGCGGGCACGGCGGCTGCCTCCTTCACGTCCAGCTTCATGTCCTGCTGCTGGTCCATACCGATGTACGAATCTGTCGCATTAAACAATATGCATAATTAGTCTATATTGTTCCCACTGTTGGGGCTCTGCCGCGTAACACACTTCCTATGGCAATGCATTTTGACAGTTCAATAACATTAATTGCGTCATTTTCGTTTTCGAGCAGAAGAATTTTAAAACAATTTAAATGTAATTGACGCTAACATAAGAAGCAATGGATTAGGTTTTTTTTTAACTTTTGGGTTGTGATTGGATGTGAGTAACGTAATTGATGTGCTGGAGTCCTCTCTGTGAGCTCTGTGAGAGGGCGCAGGCCGTAGTCCACCGGTTATTGTGATATTATATTGATACGGTGTTAGAATCATATCTGTGTTATTTAATATATGTTTAAATATTGTAGGATCTGTTGTGCTTATCTTACTAATATTATTAAGAAAAAAAAAATTGTTTGTATGTAGGCTATGTAAAATCACGCTACGGAGCCGAGCTAAAATAAGTCAGAAAGGTAAGCGAATACGAAGTAAGTAATAGCGCGGGCGGACGATGCGATGCGTCAGGGATGGGTATGGGAAGCTGGTTTAAAATATATAAATTACTTAGACCAGCCTATGTGAACATTAGAATGATAGTATTGACTTGTTAGAGCGAAATAAGATGTCAGCAGTTCTGAGCTAATGCGAAGTAGGGAATCGGTGCTGTATATGTATACACAATGAAATTAATATTTACTTTGTGAGAGTTACAATATTATTTTAATTATTGTGTGAGGACTATGTGGGTATTATTTTTATATAAATTCTCTTTCTCCGTTGTTTCATGATAATCTGGCAGTTTGAGTACTGACTTCTGAGTTCATTTCGGCCTTTCTTCTCGTAGTCAGATAGGAAACGCCGACCTCATCTAGATTTTAATATGATTGACATATAAAATATTAGTAACACAATCCATTACTTCTTTCATCAAGAATGATACAATTAACCACAACACTTTTTTTTAAGTTATTAAGTATATCTTTGACATAACAGTGACGTAAACAAGGTTGAGACGACAATACGACAATAAATTAAACTTCGTAAATGTAAAAATCTGCAAATTCTTAAGTAATAGATGACAAATATTTTTTTGTCGACGTAGCCCAACTTTAGTATAAAAATATATACTACTAACTCAATTAGACAAGTGGTCAAAAAAACAAGGTGTCTAATCTGTCTTGTTGTCAGTTGTTAGAGTACCTACCCAGGAACGCCATACAACTTCTAACCTACCTAGAATATTTATAGGTATATAACTACTTATGCATAAATAAGGCATTATAGATTATTATCTATTCAATTGTATACAGTAGTATTCTTGAGGTGTTCCTGCAAAACACTTCATCTACGCCGATGCGCGTGATGTGCATTAATTGTCTTAAGAAATGTCACTGCGTTTAAAAGTTGTTCTTTTCCATAGAAATATTGTCCCGGCCCGGACCAAGGACACTTGAACAGCACGAGTAGCATTACCACCATAGAAAAAAGTTTTGTCGACGGAAAGAAGAATGCCCAATTTTCACCTATGTATAGAAATTAAATAAATCTTAAAATTCTGCTAATTGAATTGCATACCAATTACGCTTATCACAATGTTAAAAGAAACGCAGGATTTTTAAAAATTAATATTTCCATATTCTTATTCTACGTTAAGAGTAAACATATTACCATGTTTTGAACGCATCTCAACTACTCTTTTTTTACGACGTTCCATTTTACGCACTGCTATTTGATTTTATTCAACTCTGTTTCTGAGTTTCATACGTTATTTTACGTTTTTTTTATCAGTAAGTATCTTTGTACAATTCAGATTAATTAAAACTGACATAATAATTAAATACTTACATTAATCATGCAATAGGTAATTGAGTTCGCACGATTGAAACGGTTTTTTTTGACATTTGACAGTTAATGCTCGACACTCAATTTAAAGTGACTATCATCATCTAGAGTCTAAGCAGTGACATAAGGGCAGTTTCAAGGTTTCAAGGAATTCACAAAGTAAAAAAGACGTTTTAGACCATAGCATAGGAAGTATTCCTATTTTGGGCTAAACTTCGAGCGTTAAATAATTCGTTCTAGCACATTTATTTATTTATATTTGGTTACGGCAAATCCTAACCTAAAAGGAACATTAATATTTTTGGACTCGTAGCGTTTAAATCATAAAAATGACTATAAGACATTATTTTCTAAATTTACAGGTAGTCTTTCTACTATACCTTATAACTATACATACACTTTCATTATCAAGTTTTTAAATGTATGGGGAGTGGCCATTGTTCTTTAAACAAAATGACTGATAACAAAATAAATCTGTAATTTTGTATATTTTTCCGTCAACAAAACCCGGTGAAGAAGTAGAATGAATGAAGATAAGCTAAACCAAACATGAAGTTAGCGTGTGGTACTAAATCTAGGAAGTTCACTAAACAACAGGAACTGATCTTGTTTGGTCAAAAGTTGATGACAGGTATCTGCCTTCCACCTATTCCTTCATTATACATAATTTGTGTGGGTACTGCTTAATCATTCGAGTTGTGTCACATCACAACTGCTTACATAGAAAACGGTCAAGAACTTCCTCTTTGTAGATTAGCTCTTTGTGAAGAAGCTCTGTCTAAGAAGTGCGACTACATCTGTACCTATTTGGCTATTTCTGCCAGCAAGCAGTCACATATCAAGACGTTTTCGCTTGGCCTATAAAGGCGGGAATGACCGCTTATCCTGGTGGTTGGCCGTCGGTTTGTTTGTCATCAAAAATTATCCTACTAGAGAATGAGTAATCGGGTCCAGCATACCTGATCTGAGACAGCAGGCGAGGGTGTAGAGGCCGGGCCAGCGCGGCGCCGTGAAGCGCAGCTGCAGCTCGTGCGCGTCCACCAGCGCCGTCACGTGCGCCGGCGCCGTCAGCAGCGTGTGCGACTTGCGGTCGCAGATGTAACACCACCAGTACTCTTGCTTCTCCTACGACGGAACAAAAATGAGTCATAGGACGTGCGTGAAAGATTATAATTCACACAATTTTCTTAGGTATAGGGGGAGTCTTAACCTCTCAACTTTCGGTTTTTTCCTACGCAAGACTTCCTCTCAGAACTCTTTTTATATTCAGTTGCATTAAAAGAAAGAAAGTAAGTAAACATTATACAATTTCATTACATTGACTAATGAAAAACATTATAGAAATACTGCCGTATAAATAAATCCAGAAATCTTACACAAGCTGGTAATGGGTTGGAAGAAAGATAACAATTTTTCGATAGGAAAACCAATGAGCTGAAGTAATAGCGGTTAGAGAACTACAGACCCAAACGAGGCAAGACGAAGGCAATCTGTCCAAGATCGGTTGGACATGAACTCTTATTTGCTATGTTTCTTTTGTTATAAACCAAGATTGAAAGAAAAGAAGACTTCACAGAAACGTGCATTTTTTTCAATAAAATCGCGTAAGACTTTCGTTTTAACGCCAAAGAAATCGGTATAACTACTTTTACACGAAACCTACTTTTAAAAAACCCCATACCAACGCCTATGCGTCAACCAGTTACGTAAACACCGTATAATTACACCTGACGAACAAATGTCATGCATGTCGTAATTGGGTACAACCAAATGACGGAAGCTGAGAACAAGGTCAGGTCAAGGTCTAAGTCACTCGCCACCATTCATAGAAGCTCCTATGGTAAAAGTATAACGTCTGAGAACAATAAATATGTCCACTATGCGACACTTGTCCCTTAATCATTTAACAACATCTAAGGTATCTAGTTCTCTTAATAAATCTTATTGATTGGCAATAAGGATGACACCCAACTGACACAACCTTTTAAATATGGCAAGAAAATACCTTGTAGTTATACTAGATAGAAAATAAAGTTGGCCTATGGAAGCCCGACAAACTGGACTTTTGAATAATCCGAAATGATGACTCATCGATCTGTTTTTTTTAACGAATATTACGAGGAAAAATATTACCGCCAGGTCGATGTTTTCTCCTAGCTTAGAACAATAAAATAGATAAGATCAAATTCTTAACGCGTGCTTCTATCACAATCATAGACATTTTGCAACTGCATCGAAGCAGGGTCACGTCCTGTTGATTACTCACAGTTCGGCCGTAGAATAAAAAACATGTATTTACTTGATTGCATCAAAATCACTGCATGCGTCCGATTAGTCAGCAATCTTATGTAATGAGTCGTTAGCTCACGTCGACTGTTATTTAGCATCCAAATGATTTGATTAGACTAGTTACTGGTATGATATCAGTTAATAAATAATAGTGGGTGTAGGCGGAAACTTCAATATCAATTACTGTGCAAAAAAAAATATTGTGGAATTTAGAATGCGTTACGAAATCTTAATGGCAGATCAAAATTCTTTTATTCAGTATTTATATTAAGTATAAGCAGCGTTGCTATATTATGAAGAAATCCGTTTAGTGATATTTTTACAATTTAAAAATGTATACATTTAAGTATAGCACACATTATCATTATCAGAACAGAAGTCGTGGCCTATAATGTTCCCACTGCCGGGACACAGGACTCCTCTCTTCGAGAGGGTGTGGGCTGCAATCTACCACGCGGGCTCAGTGCGGGTTGATAGAAGTCACTTCTTCGAATTTTTGGTTCTAGGACATGCCGGTTTCCTCACGATGTTTTACTTCACCGTTTTTAAAGCAGTGGTGATGAAATAAATACACACAGCAAAGCGCCTGGCCTAGTAGTATCGGCCCCGACTTGTAAGTCTTGGATTCGAACCCAGACAGGCGCTTTGCTGTGTGTATTTATTACTGCTCTTTACTAACACACATCACAGACATAAACATCCGAACTTAAAACAATATCTGCCATACTGCACATTTTTATCTGAACGCCGTAACGTGAGAATTGAACCTACACAAATTGCAGTCATTTCAATTTGTAAACATGAGAGCATCGTAAATATTTTTAACACAGCACTTAGTACGCGGTTACGCCTACATTTTTCGTTCCAGAGATTAAATGTAATTCAGGTGTTAAGTGTTAACATCTAACACTTGGGCGGTGTGACTTACGCCCGGTTTCTTGAACGAAAAACCAGTAAAAAATTGGCTACCAAATTGTCAAGCACGCGTCCACTACTGTGATTGGATGACTGAATTACCAACAGCCATTCGGATCACTTGACTTAGTCTGCGTTTAATTTTGACAAATCAATCATTTTCGTTCCAGAAGCAGGGTGTTACTAGTTAAGTAAAAGAATTGCTATTTTAATTAGTAACTCCCGGTTCATTTTTTAAATAACGGATGAGTATGAAATTATAAAAAAAAACCCAGGACTTAGTCCTTAAGCTACGGTTAAATTGTGCGAACTACACTTCGCGCGCTCTCTGTTGTACATTACTACGAGCGGTGTGAGAGAGAGTCACGAAGTAAACTTCGCATTATCTCGACAATGTAGCCGTAGCATTACAGACAGCTCAAACGCTATCAAAAACCAAGATTCGAAAAAGCAGATGGATATTTTCTTTCCTTTGTTGTGCCTTGCTGTCAGTTAGCACTGAGCCTAAGCTAATATTTGAATTACTCATTTTGTAATGAATTCCTCAGGCCAAAAAACCAGCCACAAGCATTATAATGGACAGCGCTAAAACGCTTCATTCTAAACATTTAAGTGAAACAAACTATTACAAGCATTTAGTTATTATTGGCATCTGCAAGGCCAAGAGACAATCATAGTAAAACAAAAGCCACTTCCGCGATAACTCCCGGTTGAGAAAAATTACAAAGTTATTTATTTATTATGGTGACGCATCACGCATCCTGGAAGTAAATAACCTCGAATAATTTTCCTCGTCTCAACAATGGTTCTTGATTCGATAATTTTTTCTTCTCTCAACTTTACAATACGCAGATGACTAAAAGTTTTATACATAAAGTTCCTGCTATTTTGATATGTGTGTATCTATAACGTGTATAACTACTAACATGAAAGGGCCTTATCCTTTCATGTTAATGGATAGTTTTATTATTTATCACATTATTATCTACTCATACACATCCTAAAAAAGAGCAGGTATTTTGAGAAGAGACGCATGAGAGACAAAATTTAGAAAACATGCCATCCCGGTTAAACTCAAGTTGCAACTGATGGGCACATCATTATGTGATCAATTCTAGCCAACGATATAGATACACAAAAAATACCGGACAAAATGTTCAGTGTCTTTTATATACATCAGTTTTCAAATACTTTCCCATCCATGTATTTATCACAGCTATGTGATAAATACATGAATTTAACTACCATTGCTTTATATTTATTTATTCTAGGTGCATCGTCTTCACATATAATTAATGTATAAGTACAAAATGTAGTAGAACTTTTTAAAATAGTAACGGTGGAGTTTCTTGCCCATTCTTCTCCATACGAAACTACCTTTTGGAAGGGGCAACTAGAACCAATTCAACTTTTTTTTTGTAAATATTGACGATCACAAATGACTTCTAGGTGCCTAATGAAATAAAGGATTTGACTTTGACTTCTTTCCTTTATCAAGTCTGATCACATAATACCACTCAAAGCTACAACTCTGAGCAGACTACTGCATACAAAACTACATTTAATTAGTTGATAACATGAATCTAAATAACCGTAAACCTTTTTAATATAATATATTATAGGGAATTTATATTTAAAAAAAAAAAGTTGCAGTTGGTGAGTGTCACATTTTTTACTTGGTATGACATGAAAAGCAGTTGGCTGAGTCATTCAGCGGTATTGACATTACGACAAAATATTTAATGCTGCGACGGTAAAGCAAATTCTATCGTGCAATGAGCAGATAAAAGTAGCCCTTGGTGACGAACATATTTTGGGTGTTACTGTACAGTAGGCGAGGGTTTAATAGGGCAGGTTTAGGGGTTTTCCTCAAACTCGTATTATAGTAAATCAACATACCAGTGGGTAGTACGGACAATGCACAGGATGCGAACTCTTGGACCGTCCCTCCAGCCGCTCCCTCTTTTGTATCCTCTTCTGGAACTTCTCCCACTGGTCATCATCATCTTCTGCCGCCGACGACTTGTCGCGCGACTCGTCCTCCGACGCGTCGCTGTGGGAGCCCGACTCATCGGAACTGCCCACTTCCGAATCCTCACCTAGGCGAGGAAAAATAGAATTAATTCAAGATTTAGGGGTATAGTGACAAGAATGTGTACAAATGGCCAATGAGGGATACTCATCATCTATGCGAAGGTTATTAGATTTAGTTCAGAAGACTGATATGGTAAGTTTTTAAAGCTTCCCTCCTAAAACTTTTCTGTGAACAGTCAGGATCCATTATGATCACATAAAATTTTAAGTTACCGCCTCATTGTGGAATGCAATAAACAATTGAGTATTAAGTATAAGAATCGACCGTTGTGGTTGTGTGTGGCACATTTTGAGAAGTCAGTAAGTGAGGGAATGTAACTCGTGAAAGATATTGACGCTGTTTTTCGTCAATAGGCGTCAGACACTAAAATGCGACGTTGCCCGCCCGCGCGGTTTGTACACTCTTAAACATGGTGATTTTAGTGCAATTATTTAAATAGATCTCGTCAGTGTATTGGTCGTTTAATTAGTACTTATCAGTTTTATCAGTAGGTACATAATTAAGTGGTCAGGAATTATTCTTTCAAAAGCTTCCTTTATTTACAGCAAAACTGTTAAGAAACTGAGAAAGTCTTCGACATATACCACTTTCGAAAACTTCATTGAAATAAACACTCAACGAGAGAGCTACGATTTATCGATAGTCGCACTTATGCTAATTTTACCGCTGTATTTGCCAATATTCGGGAATCGGGGATAGCAAATACCAAGAACAGTATTAAAGTTTTTAATTGACGTAACTTCTAGATTTAGAATGCCCGGCTGTTGAACTCTAGGTCGTGTGGGAGGTAAACTATGGCAGCGACGTTGTTTACCGTTAATAATTATTATTAAACCGACCTTATAAATTATATAAACTTTTTATCCTTAACTAATTATTAAAAGTGTGACGAGTTTGTTTCGGCCTTTCTTCTCAGAGTTGTCAGATAGATAAGAAACCTCATCTAGTTTTTTTTAAATATGATTAATGTGTAAAATTCATCATCTGCCTAGCTTTTTTCTTAACCTTTTTGGTGTCTGCTTCCTTGTGAAAACCTCCTTACAGAAATAAAATCATCATTTTTGATGAAATATGGCTTCCCTTCCTCAACAAAAACATTTTGTTCTAGAAGAAGACTATTGTTTTCCGATAGTATTACCATCAATTACAGGATATTGCCAGATCAATAATTTTGTTATTAATTTGATTTCCGAATGTAATCTGTCTTGTTGTTTCATTTGCAAAAGGCTAAATAGGTAGGAGCATAAAATAATTGTTATTATGTTCTCAGCATCCCCATGATCTGGTTATAATAGATGTATCAGTTTTTGTCAATTGTGTCCTTCAGTATTTATTTACTATTTATTTGTATATTTATGTACTCATAAATATACAAATACAAAGAAAAACAAAGATGTTTACCTATTGTAAACATCTTTGTTCTCTTCAATGTACTCATTGAAGAGAACAGAAAAATAAAATACAAAGATGTTTGGAGTGATATTATAGTACCTTACTGTGACACCAGCACGCGGATGCTGCCAAAGCTTGACCGGATTAAGCCGACGGAAGACAAAATGATAGATTTCTTTTGCTCATCTGTCATTTTCTCGAGTAAAAGTTTAGATAAATGATAGATATCTTTTTTTCATCTGTCATGTTGTCGACGAAATAATAGACAAAATTTTAGATTACTTTTGTTCATCTGTCATTTTGTCGACTAAAAGTTTAGACAAAATGATAGATTTCTTTTTTTCATCTGTCATGTTGTCGACGGAAGAATAGACACAGTGATAGATTACTTTTGTTCATGTCATTTTGTCGACTAAAAGTTTAGTCAAAATGCTAGATTTCTTTTTTCATCTGTCATTTTGTCGACGGAAGAGTAGACAAAATGATAGATTAATTTTTTCATCTGTCATTTTGTCGACGGAAGAGTAGACAAAATGATAGATTTATTTTTTTCATCTGTCATGTTGTCGACGAAAGAGTAGACAAAATGACAGGTTTCATTTAATCATCTCTCATTTTGTCTATTCTTCCGTCGACAAAACTCGTTTCTATAGTGGTCATGCTATGCGTACAGGTGGACTATACCATTATCCAGACATACTGTGGGACTTAAGCATAACTGGCGAAATGTGGGTGTACTATAGGTACACCTCTGCCTAACCCTTCTGGGAGTACAAGCGTGATGTTGTTACTGTGGGCATATTGTAATGCAAATACCACGATCTATTTTAATGTTTTGATTTAATGAAGAATTTATTTTGTTTGGTTTGAAGAAGAATCTGCTAAGTTAACTTTAGGTAAGTACATAGGTTTAATTTGCGGAAGATTGTAAATGCAAATTGTAATCGCATATAGTTAGCATTACTTAACTTTATAGATGAACTTTCTGAATAATAAATAAATAAGTATTCATCATATTTACCTTCTTCATCTTTCTTCTTTGGTTCTTTAGTTTTCTTGGTATCGTTACTGGGCGGCGGCGGCGTGGCGGTGGCAGGGGGCGCGGCTGGCTTCACCTGCGCTTTAGCCGCGACGGGCTTCTTCGATTTCTTTGACTGCGGGTGCTTCTTAGTCTGCTTCATCCAAACGGGCCTCTTGAACGTTTCCTTCTTATCCTTATAATTTTTGTCGTTCTCGGTCTTTTCGCCATTTTCGCCGGCAGCACCTTCATCGTCGTCTCTGTTTGAAGAAAATGGTTGGATTTGGTATCTTGGAGCTGATCTGATGATGGAGCCAGGAGGTAGATAATGGAACTGTTCAGTGGCTACTATTAAACCTCTCGAGTTTGGAGTCATAATTATGATTCGTTTTGAGGACTCTAGTATATTGCACTTGGTGTCGAGGGTCTGATGATGGAGCCAGGACGTGGATAGTGGAACTCTTAAGAGGCTACTAGTTAACCCCTCGAGTTCGGAGTCATATGATTCGTTTTGATGAGCCCAGTATTATGCAATTGGTGCCCAAGGTCTGATGATGGAGCCGCGGTGGATTGTGGAACTTAAGAGTGGCTACTAATAATTACTTCGACTTTTGCGTCATACGATTTGTTTTGATGAGTCCAACAGATTGCACTTGATGTTGGGGATCTGATGATGGAGCCAGGAGGTTTATAGTAGAATTTTTCAGTGGTTACTAGTAAACCGCTCGTGTTTGGACTTATATGATTCGTTTTGACGAGTCCAATAGATTGCTTGGTAACGAGGGTCTGATAATAGAGCCAAGAGGTCAGCGTTTCACTATCACCTTTTGTGATAGTGAAACGCTTCAGTGGCTAATAGTAAACCGTTCAAATCATAACTTCGTTGACTTAATATTTATTAAGTAAAAAATATGTAGTTAACTTATAATTTTTTTTTAATAAACTACTTCTTTTTTTTTCATTATTATCGCACGTATGTAACTCTTTTTTACGACGCTTGACCCTTATTACAAGGAACGCATAACTAATAACATAACTGGCGTAATAATGTTATCAATTTAAAATAAAACCGCCGATTGAAGAACAGTTGTAACCGACGGCTTGGATACATGCAACTTAAGTAGAAACCAAGTCGAAAGTTATGCGACAAAAACGGATACCTTTTGATTTTAAGTTCATCCACAAACTACAGAAAATTAAATAAAAAACTCCAATCCCAGTGTCAATAATATGTAGTGCACCAATCATTGGTTTGCTTTGCGTCAATATTAAGCTTTCATTTTCAAACAATAAAAACAAGTTTTTGCAATAATAAAAACAACGTTTTATTATTTAAAACAATGTTGAATTTGAAATGAAGGAAAATCCTAAATTATCGCCGACTGAATTCATCACGCTAATTTAATTTCGTAACGCGTAATTTAATGTAATGGTGCCATTGATAAATTAATTTGGAACGAAATTGGCACAATGTACTTCAATGTCAATGCCGATAGCGGTGAAGTGGGTTAGAGCCTTTAAAATTACCTATGTATTTTGAACACCATTTCAAACATTATTTTTTTGGCAGTAGCGGTATATAAAAAAAAAACCGCAGTGTATTTCTTCTATCCACCCGGGACGATTATACTCGTTTGACAGTTAACAAAGTTTATGTTTTTGCACTTCATCAGACTGCTTTGAGTTTAACTAGCAATTAGATACATTCTTTTCTATTTGGTCGTGCTTGTTGATAAGTTTACATTGGCGATTCCAAGTTAACATGTTTGCAATTTTTACTTTTCATTTAAAAATTACAATTTTGCTGCCTCAATAATAAAACGTGACGAGGTTTTGATGGTGTTTTATACTTAAGAACTTAAAACTAACAAGACCATCACATTGCATTTGTAAAAGGGCAGACTTAAGTTAACAAGCATACACAAAATAATTTGTAGCTGACACTATAATGTTCCATTAGATGGGTTCTCATTCCCATAATATATTCTTTTAAAGAACATCCTGTGGTATTTCAACCAGATTGGGAATTATAACAGCTTAGAAAGTAAGCGTTGGAATGCAGCTTTTAAAACGTGGGTTAAATAAATTAGACCAAAATTGCGATGCCATTACGTATTGTGATCGATCTTCGACACAAATGCAATTGCCTTCACCTTTTATGTTGCTAAAGAACTGGTAGTTCAATTTGGTTGTTTTGCGGAAAAGAGCCCTCAAAAAGCCCTCTTGTAAAAGCAGTGGAAGCGACCAATAAAAGTTATGCCAAAAAACTAAAATTCTGTCATCAAACATTATGGCTTGTTGTTAGATATAACTTACTTTTCTTTGATTTCCTTTTCTTTGATACTGGTGTCTCCGAACAGTTCCCTCATGTTGGTTCGTCGCAGGAACACAGTAACTGTCACTATCGCACCAGCCGTCACCACAGTTGAGTTCTCGTCGTCAATTACTAAAATGGAAAATAATATTTTTATTTTTTTATAAAATTTGTAAATAGAAGGAAAAAATCATCATTATCATCTGCCGAGCCTATCTGACCTTCCCAACCCAGTTATGAGTAAAACGATATCCCTTGGTAAGACTGGATGTCAGACTTTCAAGACCCGTAACAACTGTCAGCGATCTACAAATGACAGCTGAGACCAACAGCATTACATTCTTTCCGAGGAGAATAGAACGTTATTTTTTCATATATTTCCTTTCGTGTGTTTAAGACGTGGTTCGAAAAATCTTTACCCTTTTGTTATGCTTAATTCCCATGTAATAGGAGGCGAGCCTATTGCCATCAACCAGGCTAAATCCAGACTCCAGGCTGCTACTGAGAAATTCTAGATACGTCGGTTATTATTACGAGCGTGGGTCAAGCTCACGAAAGGTTAATAATAAAATTTGGTGGGTGCAGTATCCTTTTTTTTATTAAATATAAATTAAACCTTGAATTACCTTCAGTATTAACTTGGAAATGTACGTAAGGCATGTTGCCGAGCACCTTCACGAGGTCATCATACTGCTTGTCATTCAAAAACCTCAGCACTTGTCTCCTCTCTTCGCCGGGCAACTGTGCTAATTGGAGCAGTGACTTAATGTGCTTCTTCCTGTTTGTGAAGTACTTAAGATGTTCTTCATTTATGTATGGTAGTTGCAGCAAGGGTGACTTGTATTCCCACAGGCCTTGGACGGTCATTGGGGACAGCTTCATACAATTTTCTATTGTTTCAATAGTCGGTAGGCGCGGTACTGAAACGAAATTAGTTCAAATTAGAAATTAGGTTTCAAAGATAAGTGTTGTATCTATTGAAAATAAAATATTATTTCTGCAAACTTACTTCTCCTGGCATAAGCCAGGGCAATGAGTTGGTTCACACAGTTGACCATTTCGACGATAAGGTCGGGGCACCGTGACACGATATACCTTCGGTCGCACTCGAGTGTGTCCGGCGGCAGGCGCATCCTCGACAGGTGTGCGTGGAGCAGCGCACGCGCCTTTATACTGTAGGGACGACACAGAGGCTGCTCTTTGTTCTTTTCTCCCAAGTTTGGTAGCTCACGCAGTAACTGGAGTTCAAATTAATAAATCAGTACAAAAGATCAAATTCTTCTTTATTTTTGTAAGTGATCCCGAACAACCCTTTTGTTCCCTCACTCAATTGGAAGATTGCACAGATCTGACAGATGTGTAGTTGACATTTTAATGTTGGCAGCTCAGAAGCAATAATAAGAGCAAGCCATGGGGAGACCCTGAGGCTGATGAGAATAGACACAAAATATAAATGTATGTATGTAAATGCATATATGTATGTAGAAAATTATAACAGGCATCCATTATCATTCTTACTCAACTCAATGTTAACTTAACTAATAATACGTATACATACCATAGGAACTTCCTCATTATCTGTAATTCTCTCAATAATTTCAGAATTATGCCTCTTGTCAAACTCGCAAGATGCAGCGAGGATCATGAGAGCCCTCTTCAGTGGCATAGATGGTGTTTTGTGGCAGAAATAGAAGTACATCTGAGTAGTATCTAATAACACTTGCTCCCCTGAAAAGCGTATAGACCGATACCACCAAGTACCAACCTGAAAATAATAATATTATTCTGTTTATTGATCACTAACTTCACAAAACTATTTTCGCTTTTAGGTCTCACCTCTTTTTTAAGTATAAATACCATCCACACTATTACTAGCACATTTATAATTACTGTTAAGAAAAGATTGGAACTTGTGAACAATACAAGTTGAAAAAGTAGTTTACATACACCTACACTACAAGTTTTTATTGCATATGATTAAAATCTTATTGGTGAAAGTTTATAATAATAAATCATATATGCTATATTATGTTTAAAATTCTCTGTTACTTCTAAATGATTTCATCAACACAAATACAATGTAAGATAGGGTTATATTCAATTTCATAAAATGATTATATGTTTATAACATTCTGCATTAACAACATCTAAACAGTTTATTTCTCATAAACTGTTCTGATCTCTTTTTATATATAAAAGTTTTAGACTATCTTAGACTTTTCCCCAGTTAGAAGAGAAATAGGAGGATCAATAAAAAGTATTTTAATAAATTGTCATACATTAAAATAAGAACAGGTTTACTAGACATATAATTTAAATACTTCTAGTAATTCCAATTGACCCAATGTTTTACTCAAGATAACAGGGAGGCTATGAACTCTTTACAAAAATTGTCATACATTACCATCAGAACAGGATTACTAGGAGTATTTTAATTAATTAGCCAATCTTATCTAATTAATCTTAACTTACATAATTAATCTTAAAAACTTACAGCAGTTGGCAATGCAACCATAAACACTAGAGCATAGAGTCCCAGCACCCATACACTGTTCTCTTTCTCCACAATCCAGCTGGGCAGAGCAATACCAAAGCTCATAGCACCAGGGCCGTCAGGGTTGCCATACTTCTCCCAGTTTCTTCGAGCCTCGTCATCTGTAAGTGCCTGAATAAAACATGATTCTTTATTGTGGTGTTTACAGTTTTGGTACATTTAAATAGTTTAATAAGTACACCTCTGCCCAACCCTTCAGGTAATACAGGCGTGTTTTGTTATGTTTTAAGTTAAATAAAGATTCAAATGAACTTTTCTCCCAAGTTTACAATGTTGTCTCTAACTAAAACCACTGATATTATAAAAATAAGTAAATAAGGTAGTCCTAATATGGATGTAAATATTTATTAAAGCTTACCTGATAAGCTTTTGTAAGCCTCATGAAGGCTTTTTCATCACCAGTCTCTTTGTCAGGATGCAAAATGAGTGATTGTTTGCGGTATGATTTTTTAATCTCAGCTTGTGTGGCACCCGGTGGTAAACCCAGTATATCATATGGGTCAAAATTGGACATTTCATAGTCAAATTGGGACACTTTGTATGCCAAGAATCCAAGTAGTACCCATCCCGATATTATAGCTAGCTTTATTAAGAAGTTTTTGACACCCTTGTAGGGTTGTGATTGTTCTATTATGATCTGTTTGTTTACACAATTTGGACACTGACATAGTTCTGCACGTTTTGCTGGATCTAAAAAAAGTTAAGGCTCATTACGGATTCCTTCCCGTTCATTTCTACAGAGGGTTTTACCATCGGCTACACTAGCCGCATCGTCATCGGAAATTACTGACATAACGGTAATTAAGTTATTTCACCAATGTATGGTTATCATGAATTTATAACGAGACAAGTAAAAACAACACACAGTTAACTGTTAATTTAATACAGAGACTAAATATTATTTTCACACTGTAAATCATGAATTCCTTACCTTCTTTCCTTTTTCTTGGCCAGTAATAAAATGTTGCAGGTACAAGTATCAAAGCAAGGAAAGAAAGAACAAAGTAAAAGAATGTAGATCCACTTTCATCATATTCGAATTTTTGGCCACCCATTGTTAATTTTTAATACATTGAGAATGAAAAATCATTACACGCTACACAGGTATGATTGTTAGATATAAGACGTGTCATCTAGTGATGGGTTGGATGGATGGATTATTTTTGACATTTACTTCATCATTGCACGACAAAAAAAATCTTTTTTTTTCTAAATTATGAGGATTCAATGCATCAAAGATGAATTATTTATTTAATGACTGATGCATGATTTCATTGAGTAAACATTTGCAGATTTATTATAATTCCTCTTATTCCCTATAGTCTCCTTTATAGTAAATGGTGAAAGCAAAACTATCGATAAAAATATTCAACATACTGACACAACAGTTCGCAGCACTAGCTACCGACCAGCAGTCACTGACAGTGACTGCTAGTTGTCTTTGGTTTCGATGTGACGTTTTTGACAGTGACTCACTTGCAAAATCGTCACATTGAAACCAAAGAGCAACTATAGAGCCTGCACATTCCCTTTTGTGTTTTAATGAATTAAGCAAAGGTTTAACATTCAAGCCAGTCTCACGAAAGAAGTCTTGCAGACTAACGCGGAGTTACAAGCATGACGTGGAACCATTCATCTTTATTTATTTATCTCAACATCATATTACACACACTAGTTAATAAAATGCACAATCATATTGAGAATGCTGTAGGTCAGATGGTTCTTTCAGGAATGTTGTTAATAACAGTCATTAGTTCCATTGATTGTGATTGCCGCTCCTAGAGTATTTAGCGGGACTTGACTTATGCTTGAAACAAACTAGTTTTACCCATCCTGATTCGACTATTATTTATTACATAAATATTGATATAAACAACTAAACCACCAGTGATACAACTGTATCACCTCTATTATTCTTCTCTTGACGTTGACATTTAAAATTTGATTTTAACATTGATGTAGTAAGATAGATTGGCAATTTGGCAGCCAAAATCGAAGTTATGAAATTTTACGAAACAGAAAAATAATATTGCGCGTAAAAAAAAATACGGTATGTATTAGCAGTCTTTGTTTCTATATTGTTCTGTCTGTATCTGGATGGTGTCGCCAAAACTGACGTATAATTTTATAGATTCAAATAAAAAACATTTCATCATAACTTTAAAATTGTTATTTTCAGATGGCTACTAAAGTTGTTGCAAGTGCTACTGTGCGGGCGGTTAAGAAAAGGTTGTTGCCATCGCGGACTGCACTTGTCTTAACTCCTTCCGCTGTAAACAAAGTTAAAGAGATAATGGCGAAAGAGGAAGCGAAAGGCTTTATAGGCTTAAAAGTCGGTGTTCGTCAGAGAGGCTGTAATGGTTTGTCCTACACACTAGACTATGCAAAAGGCAAGGAAAAACTAGACGAAGAAGTAAAACAGGATGGTGTTACGATAATTATCGATAAAAAAGCACAATTAACATTACTAGGTAAGTCAATGATGACAATGTAGCCCCAATAATCTGTGATTTAAACATTTTATTTGAAAATTGGTTCTACTTTGTATTTAGTCTAACTAACTAAGGCGTGCATTAGTTATATGATTGACATAGCATCAATCTAAAATTAACAAATGAATATTGTGCCTCCAAATGTTGTCATATTTTTATGTACAACCAATATCAGGAAATTAAACTGTAAACAAATAATTTGGTCCCAAGCAATACAATCATCAGACTCTCATAATAATAAACATAAAATTTCAAAAATAACATTCTTGTTTGTGTGGCTATTTCTATTTCTCTACTGGTTGCCAACTTCTGAAATTGTTCATCACAACTATGACTTTATTTTAGTATTAGGCCATGGAATTTTCCTTGTTATAATACTGTACTAATCAATATCTTTTGCTTTTGTTTCTATGTGAAAGTGCCTCACCAAAACTGAAAAAAAAGCATGCTGCAGCATGGAATATTAAATCTTAGAAAATTAAATACTTTGTGTTGGCATAGTTAACCATTACTCCGAATTGATTTTTTACTACTTATTAATATTCTTCTTCTTCTTCATGTTGGTGGCACAATTGTAATATTTGATCTTAACGTGGTATTTTAACTGTAGGAGGCAGAACCAAGCCTCTTGGCACATTTTGTTGCTGTGTAAATTGCTATAAGTTTATAGTGTTACTAATCTAACAATGTTTTCTCATTCATTTCAGGGACAGAAATGGATTTTGTTGTGAACAAACTTTCAGCTGAATTTGTATTCAACAATCCCAACATAAAAGGCACATGTGGCTGTGGAGAATCTTTTAGTATATAAAAGTAGTCGGTTTTGACTAGTCTATAATTTATTTAGAACATCTTTGAGGTTGCTACCAACCAGTTTAAAGGATATTTTACTTCAAGTATTCAAAGCACTTCATACAAAACATGAATAAATTAAATTCTTAACTAAGATAATATTTGTGAATAATTATTTTAGTATGCATGAATATTCAATACCATGTAGAGTGGAAATAAGTTATGAAATAGTGTGGAATCTTGCAGCAACCCTAAATCTTTAGACGAAGTTGGTACTATAGTGTAGATAAATTAAAAATGTATATTATTGTAAAGGTTGACTATTATGTTAGTGAAAATTATAAAACTTAATAAAAATAGCAAATAAGCTGTGTATACTTTTGTAAATTATGTATGGCTTTATGTAGTAAATAAAATACGTTGGCTATTATTATTTTTATTACTTATTAGCAATTATAAAATAATTTATCTTTTAACTGCATTTTTCATAAATTCATTACTTAAACAAATCAATATTGTGAAATTCCAAGTTCTTTTTATATTTGGTAGAAGATAGACATAAATGATGATCATTAGGGTTCAGTACCTCAAATGGAAAGAAATGGAACTTCTAAAGGATCACTTTGTTGTCTGTCTGCCTGTCAGCCAGTCACCCTTATTCTCAGGAACCCGTGAAGGTATCAAGTTGAAAAATCAAATCCTTATGTCTACTGGTCGAAATTCATCCATCGATCCATATGATTCAAGCTCTAAAAAAATATAACTTATATGATGATACAGAAGCTTGATTTTTTCGCAATAAAAAACTAACGGCCGACGGCGACATATTTTGTTACTCTCAAAATAAATCAAAACCTGTAAGGTACTTCCCGTTGACCTAGAATCATGAAATTTGACAAGAAGCATTAATTTGCAGTTTGAGGATTGTATATATTATACAACAATGAGATACTTGTCCTTAGTAAAATCTAGATTTATTCATTTGCTAAAATAATAAAATTATCTTACATTAAAATTAGAACGCAATTACACATGCCTGTAACTTGCACAAAAGTATGCAACTAGCTTGCGTGCCTTTTTCTTTCCTGTGTTGTGACCGTGGATGTCCGCGATAATATCGTCACGTTAGAAAAATATATAAAAGCGCCCATTTCTGGTGTGGTTGTGACATTCATCACAAGTTTTATGGACAATGGCATGCTAGCAACTATTTTGCAGGCATGCATAGTTGCGGTGTAATCTCCCAAAATATTATAATATTCTTTGGGTGTAATACTGTACACCTGTGCTGTACAGCAGGCTTAGCACGAGCGCCCTAGAGAAGCGTATTGTCGACGGAAGAGTAGACAGAAACGAAACGCAATTGTACGGTAAAAATGGGTAGTTATACACATCACTAGCAACTAACCCGTTGCTATGGACAATCGCTGTCTATAAAGCAACCTGAGTCTAAGTGTGTCCTTGTGCTCGCGAAAAAGAGATTTCGAGGAGCGTAGAAAGCGATTTCTATTCTACAGTAGAGTAGAAACAGAAAACGCCATGCTAAGCCTGCTGGTACTTTCGATGACAAGAAATGCTGGTCCCTCACATTTTTACGAAAAAGTAAACTGTGAAGTAAACCCGCAAGTGTAGGCCACAGACATAGACAGAGTAGGTGTTAATGCAGCGCAGATTGGCGGATCCAGGATCTATTTCTGGGGGGGGGGGCACATGGGCCACACAATTGGATAGATTTTCTTTTGACCGTACTTATTGAAATTGGAGTAAGTACGTTGTCACGGTTTGTAGAGAAGTTTGAGATTTTTTTTTTTTTAACAAGAGTGAGCGAAGCGAATTTTTTTTTGCATGCTAGTCCTTTTTCTATAAATACAAGTAGACTAAGTTTGGTGTTTTGGAGCGAGGATGCTGTAGTCGGTTGCCATTATACCTACTCTGGTTCACCTTTACGACACCCAAGAAGAAAAATGGGGTACGTCTCTCATAATCCCAAGTGCTTTTACGCTAAAGAGATGAATTTTAGCCTCTTCAGCTCATACCTAGTCGCGGTGATGAGTGCTGCTGATGTTTTATTGTAGTAGTAAAATATCTATTGATTGTAATACATCTGTAGGGTATGTATCTGACCCAAGCATCTATTGGGTCTTAGACCATTTAGTAAATGATCTGGGTTGTTTAAGTAAAAAACAAGCGTTCCATGATGATTTAGGTACACCCATGAAGTACTAGCTGAATACTTCGCCACTTAGGTACCTAAGTGGCGAAGTTTTCAGCTCCAAACCCGTAAATTTTTAGAACATTTTATTTATTATAAATAGGTGTCGTGTATCGTACAAATAAAATGCATCAAAATCTTTTTAAATTCTTTCGTCCACCTATGGAACAACATTTAAAAGTGAGAAATTATCATCGACACCGATTCATGGATATCTAACCGTGGGTTTTTTGTCCGTATGTATAGCTCTGTATTTACGAGTACATACACATATAATATGTAAAACTTAGACATAATTTAAAATATATAACAAGTAGCAAAGTAAAGCGTTACGATGACGACAGACACGATTCCAAGTTTGCAACGCCATCGCGCCATCGCCATGGCATCGTCATGCCATTTCATCTATGAAATCAATAAAGAAATGAAATTTACAACATAAATAATTGAACTATTCACAGTATTATGTCACTAAACGTAATTATTTATATATAGTGATTTTTTTCGATTAAAGAATATAAAATAGATATAGAAATTTCAATCAAGTTGAGTTCTGAAGATTCTTGAGACTGTATAGATTTTCATACCTTTGCTTGACCACAACACAACTATAGAAAAAAAAAGCAATCTTTCTCCTTCGTTCAAAAGTAACATGGAGGTTGTGCTGTGAAACTCGTATCGAAGTATATTTTTCTTTGTTTACGTGTCGAGTCTGTCGAGCCAATAAAAAGCTTACGAGATTTAGGATTATATTTTGGGGATTTATGGATATAAGTCAGAGAAAGCTGTATACAGAGTCGTTGTTGTGTAGTAAGCGTTAAAATGAACAACGGTGAGATCGGTGGGCCAAGAGGCAGAGGCCGTGGATGGCAGCAACCCGATAATCAACCACGGGAGCTCCGTCGTCCGAAAATTGTTGGCGAGGAATCAAAAGGTAACAAATAAAACGTTGAATTTGATTTATTCGACACTTTCACGCGCCGATCTTATGCTGTGTGACGTCGTCATACTTGGCCAGTTTATAACTGCGTTCTTCATCATTATAATACTTCAGGTGAAAGTAAGGATTTTCATTTCTAATGACGTTGCTGTAGTTTGACAAAGTCAGCCGTCGTGCTTAGAATCGATTACGAAGCAATTATTTGTTTTGGGGTCAACTAGTTTTGGTATGCAATTATATATTTTTATATAATCTAACATACTTATGCTCACCATTACTCTTTGTTTCAGTTCAAGAACCTCCCAAATCAACTCTGTCGGCCGAAGCTAAGGAATGGTACCCGCCTAACTACACCCCCCATGCAGTACCCACATACAACCCTGATCCTGCACCTTACAGACCTCATCGGTTTTCTGTGCAAGATCGCCTTCGTCAAGCTCAAGATCAAAACCCTTATAGCTTAGAAGAAATGTCCTATTCACTGGATGAAGCTGAAAATATGGAATTAAGGGTTTGTATAAAGTTAGATAAATAGCATTTAATATTTTATGTTACCATACAAAATATACTAACATCATTTTATTCCTCAGTCTGCCGTTCCGCAGGAGAACATAGCCAACTTGATAACAGTGATGTGTGAGATAACATTTGATCCTGGTAAATTTGATACCCTTTGCGGCCCATTGGTTGATGCGTTTGCAACAACCCTGCACGATGTGAGCTACACTAGGCCTCTAGTTGAAGCTATTGTCAATCAGGTCAGCTATTTTGTCATCATTTCTTTTTTGTTTTATTCTTGGAATTGAATAATAATTTGTCACTATCTTATCTTCTAAAATGTGTTTATTACTAACAAGCATGCAAAATCACATGTTATTAATTGGTAGAGCTAATAAACTTTGTGTAGGCAACAGAATAGATAAACAATTTATTCAAAAGTAGAGAAGCTGAGGATATGTCATCTTTAAAAATAAAATTTCAATTTGAAACAAGTTTTTAAAATTAATCCTCTGACTTTGATTATTTTTTATTATCTGTATGTCTCCACTTCTCAGTTTTTAGTGGAGGTTGGTTTCATGATTCCAGCTCTATCCAAGAGCACTCTGACAACTAAACAATTACAATGACTTTTAGGGGTTAAAGATTCAATAACGCACAGTTAGTGTCATGTTGCCCACCAACACACTGTAAAAGTGTATATATATATGTATTGAATGACAAGAAACTGATCCACTATAGTTTTCTTTGTCTCAAATTAACTTGGATATTGCCAAACGACAAGATAATTGCTTTCACTATAAGCTACTTATTTAGAGGTCATTCAACTATTGTTTAAAACACAATGTTGAGGTTATAATAAAAAAAAACGTGATAAAAAATTTCTCAAGCAAAAAAAATATTCTAACCTTTTTGACTAAGATATTTATTTTCCAAGCAAGGTGGACTCAACAAACCACTGTTATGACTGGCATGCTATTAAAAATAACATGTGCTCAGTTTTTGTAACTGCATGGTGTTGAACATTAAATGTGTAAATAAATAGTTAATAACATAATTAATTAACCTATCTGTTTTTATCTATAAGTATCTCAGAAAACATGACATGCAACATGTGATATAAAATAATTTTATGTGTAATAAGTAGTAATAGTTTAGAAAATGTATTGAGTCTTTCTCAATAAATTTCTAAACAAATAACATGTCTCAGTAATGTTTGCCAACACCACACCAGCATCTTTCAAAGTGTGCTAATAAACTTACTATTTTTGTCATTTTCTTGGAATTCCTTACTTACTTTTACCAGCACATCTCATGTAGGCAGCTAAATTATTAGAGTACACCATTGTCACGCCTTAGAAAAATTGTGTATGTGTAACTCATGAATGCAGCTTTCTCTACATAGAATTTTGTTGGTATGAACTTGTTCTCAAACTACACTTTTGTGACAACAGTCGATAGGCGAGCCTAACTTCCGTTACAATGGCGCGCGCCTGTGCTCGATGTACGACTCGGTGTCGCCGCCCGAGGAGTCCACCTTCCGCGCGTGCCTGCTGGAGCGGTGCTCCACAGAGGAGAACAAGATCATCAGTGGCATGGAGTCCTCGGAGGAGAACATGCGCGGCTTCGCAATGTTCCTCGCTGAGATATACACCCAACTGGAGGATAGCCAGGTCAGACATTATTAAGTCAGGATTTTGTTAGAGAAAATTATGTTTTTTATTTGTAGATTTCATCAGTATTATAGTAACTGATTCGCCATTGTACTCTTTTTTTTTTTCCTAGTAATTGTGAAAACAAAACTTTTTGCTCAAATTGTCATCACCATCTTGCAATTTAGAAAAGTATAGATAGTTGTGATTTTGCCAGTTCAAGTTCAAGAATGCTTTGTTTTATTTATAGGGAGGAAGAATCAAGACTCTTGGTGAAAGCTTGTGCAAGGTGCTGCTCCATCTGCTCGACACTGACAAGGAAACTAACATCAAAGCTGTCTGCCAGCTGCTTAAAGTTAGTACCTATTTTATTGCAAAAAAATAAGTACTATTACATTGACAATTTAATACTTAAGGCGGTGGGCTGGGTTACTTATTTTCTCCATTCTTGAGTGATTTACTCTTTCAGGCACATTGTATCCACATTAGTGCTGTTTTGATTCTAGAATTGTGTTTAATTACTCAAGTATTCATGACACTCAATTTTAAAGCAATGTTTTAAAATGAAATACTACACACATTGATTGCTGTCAAAAACTGATGTCTATTTGTTTATCACGTAATAAAGACAGGACGCGATGAAATTAAAACCACACCTACATTTTATATATATTGACGTTTTTCACGGCTCACTTTGTGCAAAATAAAACAACAATAAACCTGACTTGTGTGGGTGTTCATGTAAAAACAAAAACAACATTCAAATTTCGAATTTTTGATATCACAAGCCAGAACTTCCAAGTCATGACCTATGTTCGTCAACATTATTACCAAATTTTCAGGAATAACAACCGTTTACTATTTTTAATTTTTATTTCAAACATAATGGGATAATTAATTGATTGTTTGATATCAAATTATGATTAAAATATTACGATAACGTTATCGTAATATTTTCGAGAATCTTGCAGCAACGGTCTTAATTCACAGAAGTTCGTCAGTGCCCTAATTAACGTTTGTGTCTCTGTTAAAGCGACATTAGCCCTACAGCTCAGGAGTCGGACTGGCGATCCAGTGGTTGTGTCTGTTGTGAGTTCGAACCCACCCACTGCACCACGGTGAACTCGCTCTTGACACAAACATTATTTAGTCTGTTTTGGGGTTGACAATCTATAATGCAATAAGTATAACAGTATGTTTCACGTAGATACTGTTGGAATATTCTATAATTATTGTAAACACCATATAATTTACAGTTTACAAAGAATTCGTTCTGGGACAGTTATCAACTCATGAATCTTAGTTCAATGAACTCTATATCTATACATAGGTATCTACGTGAAAAATACTTTGAAAATGTATGCAACAGATAGCACCGATTTCTCTTTTTCAAGCCTTTCCAATCACATTCTTCGACCCGTGCTAATGCCTGTGCCCTAATCGGTTAAGGGTTTCAGCTTTTATGAACCAGTCGACTATCTTCTGTACCTTAGCATGACGTTTTTAACTTACCAAGTCCCTTTCTCTTTCCATTGTTTCTTTCACTATAGTTTGCTACTCTTGTCCCATGTAAGTCAAATCTATCTCGTAATGGATTTCACATAGAGAAACACACAATTGCAATGCTGTTATAACAAAGGTCTAGCTAGTCGAATGTTAGTCAAGATTGGTGTTCGGTTAATCAGTTTACACGCGTTTGTATTTTGGGAATGTCCGTCTCATGCTCTTTAACTACATCGCCGACCGTCGCGTGAAAATTTCATGCTAGACTCTGGTAACATTAAAAAATAGTCAGGTATTTTAGAAAAATTAACATGTGTAAATTGAACATACTAACAAGAATGTGCCATGTAAGTATAGGTAATAAATTGTAAATCCGTAATTGGCTGTAAGATTAGTTTATTAATATTAAGTGAAATTGTTAAAGGGCTGTGGGTTTTGTGAAGAAATAAAGCACCGCAGCTACTTTGGTATTGGAGCGTACGGAGCATACGGGTTTCCTTGATTCGTATCGATTCTTAAAGAACTGCGTTTTTAGATCTACAAATCTGGCGTTTTAAACGGCGAAAAACGAATCCGAATCCGATGCCAGTGTGGACGCGCAACTTAAAAAAAAAACATCACATAGGTCGGAACATTTCCGGTTGCGAAATCTGTCGGTATTAACGTGTCGTTCGACAGCTGTCGGGTATAGCGCTGGACGCGGACTGCCCGGCGGGCATGCACGCGGCCTTCGAGCGCCTGAAGCGGCGCGCGTCGCTGGCGTGCGTGCGCGGCGTGGTGGCGCTGCGGGCGGCGCGCTGGGGCACGGCCGAGCCCGAGCCCGCGCCCGCGCCGCCGCCGGCCCAGCCCGTGCCGCAGGACGTGCGGCGCCGGTACAACTATGGCGGTGAGCAACATTTTTTTTTGTTTTCGGGAAGAATGGCGCGGACCTTTGGGGATAAGACCGAGGAGTGCGGAATTTTTACCTCAGTCAAACCTAGCACCGTTACCACTTAAAATACCGATCCGCAACCCCTTCTGCACAACGCCTCTTAGGGAACGTCCCTGGGGAGACTGTAAAGTGGTCTCCTTTAAACCTAACTGTACGGCATCATTTCTTATAACTGTCTAGGATCTAGGCGGCGTCAAAACAATACCACCAATTGTCTTTAGCAGGATTGTTGCGGAATCGTACCTACTATCTACTAAAATTTAACCTTTGACTTCTTATAAAGTGTGGGTGGCTGTCAAGAAAATGGCAGCATGGGTATGCAACCGAACTTTGAAATTCCGCCCGCTATGTGGCGAGACGGCTTTCATGGAAAACCCAAGCTTTAGCTTCGCGATTAAGCAGGACTATTTACTTAATTTCTATAGTAACTAAAGCAATAGACCTGCTTAATCGCTTTATGAATGCAATATAACATCACAAGCACGAGATTCACAGTTAAAATATAAGCCAGTCGTATAGAAACTAGATATGATTCAAAGTTCTAAGATTGCTATGAATTTGAGTTCAGTTCATTAAGCACTAGAAACCTTTAAAGCAAAGTTACATTTATTACTTTCCGTCATAACTCTTAGTACAACATCAATATCCCTCCAGAACCTAGGATTTGATAAATAATTGCGTGAGTCGAGTTCACGTTTTCATTCAATACGTTTTTAGTCACGTTCCTGCTCTCGCTTCGATCACAGCGAGCCACGTGATTCGCTCCCGCCGGGCTTGGCACCCGCGCCCCAAACTATACACGTGTCCAGTGAAGCCGTCTGCTCAATAAACAATAGATTGAGGGAATGAGATTCGAATTTGTCCACACGAATTCGGGTTACTCTTATTTAAATTTGAAAACAGAGCAGTTTTTTTTTTCCTTCCAATATTATACTAACAGACAGTAATAGAAATACCAAACAGTCATTGTTAAATGTTGTGTAATTTTGGTAAAACAAACTATAACGCGTATGATGCTGAATAATTATAATCAGGACTAAATTACTCGTTATTATTTGGCTGTCAAGTATAAGTATAATTTATTTGTTTCTATGAGTCGATTTGATCTGTGCCTGAACTAGATATGAAAAGCTGTATTTCAGACATCAGCGCTCTTCCCCTGTTGTAGGCGACATATAGTAAATAACTTTGTTTGACCCCTATACACATCTATAAACACAAAACTTGATCCAAATAATAACAATAAAATAATAACAAAAATTTGGGAAAACAAGTTGACAGTAGGTACTACCAATACTTTCACCTCTAAATTGCCTGACCGTAACAGGAAAAATAAATAAAGATCCGTACAATTTCTCTGTCTGTGTCAAGATTTGGGTAATGTTATTTCCATAATAAAATTTTCTGAAAGTTTATGAATGTTAACAGTTGTACTCGCGTGTAGCTTTCAGGTTTGACGGCTAGTTTTGGACTCATGAGCTGAATTTGACTCCGAAAGTAGTTGAGCAAACCAAAATTATTCCGGCTGACTTTGAAATCATTAGTCATCCTTCCTTCAGGTGAAAGTACTGATAAATATGAACAACCGTTACTGTGGCACCAAACTCTCTTCTATTTCGCTATCAGAATTGTTGACATTCACAAGTACTTTCACCTGAAAGGATGCTAATAAATTCAGTCAGTCAGTCTATAATAAGCATTTTGATTAATGAAATGCATCAATTAAGTGTGATAAGTTGGTTTGTAACAGCGATGAACGGCGAGGTGGAGAGTGGGCCTAGCGACGGCGGTTATCTGGCTGACGGCCACACCCTCACCGCCGAGGAGCGCGCCTTCCTGCAGAGCAACCTGCCGCCCGGCAAGAACGTCGCACTCGATGAGGATATACTGTGAGTCTAACTTCTTTTTACCCGACTGCGTGACAGAAAAGAGGGTTATGTTTTTCATGCGTATCTATGTATCTTTGTATAAGGGAACTTGTAGGCTGGATATTTGAGTTATTCATTTTGTCTTTTTAATACCTGTTAAAATACCACATGTGGTAATAGGTTGAAATCGGCAACAGGTTCGTCCCTTGATTTCCCATTTTGTTTATCATAATATGTATAAAAGTATATTACAATAATGATAATGTATTGTAGCGAGGAGCTGGAGAACGACGCGTGGGACACTGGCATGGATGCTGAAATGCAGGCCGGCTTCTTGGAGTTCCTCAAGATCTCCAATCAAATCAAACGATAACCGCACGTTGCGACGCGCCCCTTCCCTCGCGGGGCACAGACCAAGCTGCGTCTACTATGCTAGGACAATGGTGAAAAACTATAAAAAAAATATAAAATATATAAAACTATAAAAAGATTTAATGGGAGCGATCAACCTCGTAGCCATCCTATCAACGATTTAAATATGAGTTTGAAGTAAGACCTTGGCGTATAACCGCACCGAGGCGCGCGTCGCCGGTGCCCCGTCGCGAGAGAATACGCTGACTGTTAACTAAGCAACCTACTAACAGTTTTCCACCTTACCTACTTAAAGGGCAACAACAACTTTACTTTTAGGTGCTCCAACGTAGTGATTTAAGTATCAGGATTATATACCGACTTAAAGCTTTTTAATTTTAGATTTGATATGCCTTTATGTATGACCAAACTAGAATATTTTCAGTAAAAAAAAGTCTTATAATTTTAATTTTTAGTGTGATATTTAATCTTTTGGTCTGTTGTTCCGGAGGGTTTTAGTGTGTTTACGTGTAAACAAAATACAATGTATAACAGTTAATTAATTATTGATTATGTTATGTCATCAACTGCCCAGTTATTAATTTTCAATGTTATACGTAAACACATCCGACTTACAATCACATGGATTAAATGTAAACAAGTCTAGGTGACTAAGTGTTTTATTTAATGAAAAGAGTACTGTTGCTTTCTTGTATTGTTAAGCTGCTAATATTTTGTTAGTTCCCACCACAAAATTTGACGGCCATATGTTAGACCAATTCTCTTGTTTACATTTCATCTATAATCTAATGTTCAGTAATTTCATATTTTTTTTTTTTTATTTCACTTTATAGAAAAAACATTGCATTAATTTTGGGGTTTCTTCGCATTTCCTCAAACACAGGAAATGTTGAAATAATCCTAAGAAAAAAAAATATACCTTCTGTATGCATAAACCAAGGCTAATTACTTCCATTCCATTGTAAACAATGCCCATTGGAGAAAAATGTTACATAATAATATTGCATAAGTTAGAAGGCTGAAAACTTTTTTATTTACTTAAATGACATTTTGTTCATTTTACTGATGAATTAATTATTGTATGTAACTTTTAATTGATTGAAATACTTTGGTGTTTGCGGTAAGGAATACAATCAAGATACATTTTAATTGCGTAATATATTTCTTTGGCACAAATTTCCTTAGTTTAGTGCAATTATTCACAATTCAGTCCAAGTACTAAGTCATTGTAAACATGTCATTGCTTTGCATTTTTACTCTTTAAAAGTAAACTGATCTTTAAAAGGACCTAGATTACAAGAATTAGAGCATATAGAGTTGTTCTATCGATGCTTCCAGTTGCATTTTCTCATAACTTTTAAATGGTTTGTTGATGTGGAGTAGAACAGTATGTTTTGCCAAATTCGTTACACTTGCGTCGTGTGTTGTTGTAATTATATTTGCCTATTTGAAATGAGTGTCGGTGTGACAGATGCCTTGTGTGTGTAATGGATTTAAAGCCCGATGACCCTAGTTGCTGATCGATAGACTACAATGATCTAAGAGAGAACAATTTACATAGCAATAAATAAACTACCTGCTAAACTAAGCCATTTGTGCTGATTATTGAAGTAATGAATACCTTTTTCGAATATATTTATGGAATACATCATTTATTTATTTGAAGCAATTAGGAAAATGTTTATAATATTCCATTGTATTTTAGTTGCAGTGATATTATGAATGTTATAAGAATAAATGGATATTTTAATAAAAGTCATTTAAATAAATTGTTTTTCATTTATTTTATCTCATTGCTCCCGTTATCAGTGCAGCTTACAAGTGTCTTATGGCATATGACGCAACACCACTATCTACATTGTTATTGTCTTTTGAGATATTATTATATCACATGTACTGAATGGCGACAACAAATAGTAAAAAATAGTTAGTAGTAGTTAGTAAAAATTACAGGTACACAACGTAATCTTATCTTATACCTCGTGAGGTAAGACCTTGTAAGGGTTAAGGATTCCGTTAGGATCCATCAGCTGTTTAAGATCTTTCATAAGTTGTAATGCAGACGGATCCTTGCTGTACCCTATGTACATCGGTTTCCTGAAGCCGATGCCGTGCTCTGCACTAATAGAACCATTCAGTTTGCTTACTTCTTCAAAGATGTAGGGCTCCAGAAGAGATGATACCTCTCTGGTGTATTTCGGCACTGTGACGTTGATGTGGATGTTACCGTCCCCTGTAATATTGATACAATAAAAAAAACGTTTCCTAAATGTTGAGAAGTACCTAATGATAATGTTAGTTGATTTTATAATTTATACATGTTGATTTAAGCCAGTACATTGAAGAAATGAGTTGTTTTGGGTGGTGACGTGCATTTATTGTGTCACCAGTCACCGCCTACAAAAAAAATTGCTACCAACCGACATGTCCGTATCCGAAAACTTTTATGGCTTTGTCGCCGAGTTTCTTTCTCAAAATAGGCACCAGATCGTAATAATTTTTCAGCGGTATAGAGACATCATACTTGAATACGTAGCCCCCTACCAAACCCGCTCCTGCGATGCTTTCACGCAGGTTCCAAATGGTCTGTAAACAGAACAAAATATTGATGTTATGTTGGTTTTATTTTTAACAATAAACTAAATGGGTATTCAGCGCGTCAAAACGTTCTAAACCACAAAATACCCATTCGAACCTTTGTTCTATCATATCATATCACCTGCATTTTAGCGGGCTCTGATGCAACAGTTCCGTCGACAATAAGTCCTGTCTCTATTTCACTGGTCAGGAACCTTGTCAGCTTCTCACTGTCATGAGCCTCGTCACTACCGTGTGTCTCTACCAACACGTAGAACGGATATTCTGAGATTGGGTTCCTGTTGAAAATATAAGAATGCATAACTGATTGCTGATTAGTTTTCCATATTATAAGGTATTGCAGTTACTTACGGCAGTTTAAGATTCTTTACAGTACAGTCTATCGAATCAAAATCGGCCATTTCAAATGCCGACAGAATTTCACCTAGTCTTGATTTGGCGCTTTTGTACAGTTTCAGAACATTTTCAAAGTTTTTGACACCTGGAAGTTTGAAGAATGGAGTACTTTAGCCCCCTTAGGTCAACGATGTGTAACGAAATATCTCAATTACATGGATGTATGGAGATAAACAATAGGTAGCATCCACACCACCTGCGGATGGGATTCGGTCCCAGTAAAACAAAAAAAGTATGTAGGTACAAGAAAAAGCTCAGTGCTTACCAAAGAAACCTAAATTCACGGCCTTCGGTAACACCGGACAATGTATAGCGACTTTGGTGACGCATCCTAGCGTTCCTTCAGATCCTATAAAGAGATGCTTCAAGTGATACCCTGTGTTGTCCTTCTTTAGTGCTCTGAGGCAGTCTATGATAGTGCCATCGGCTTTTACCTTGAACACGTATAAAGATTATTAGGTGAAGCAGTGAGTTGAAACGAGAGTGACGGCCTCGGTGTAATTTGCGTGGTTGCCCACATAAGGACTGATCTTTTTCAGACGGTCGAGCCCAAAAAGTTTGAGAATATTGTATTTTCTGCATCTCTGCGTAATTATTAGGTCACTCGATACGAGACAAGCAAGCTGGCGTGGTTTTATGAAACCGGTTTCACACCACCCACAAATTTCTCATATGATACCAATTTATCCGAGCTAGTGGAAAAAAACAGTGATTCGGAAACTGCTCCAAATCTTAAGTTGTGTCGTGTCGTAGGAACCTTATTACTATTCGTAACGACAATTTTTGTAATACTTATTTGCATCATAGGCGATGTACTACCTAAGTGTAAACAACTGTTAATAATGAGGTGCAAAATGCTCCTATTTACTTGTTTTAGTACATTTTCATATCTACAAAACAGCATAGTTTAGTTTATTCGTGCAGAGATAGGGCAATGAAAACACGACAGATCTCTTGCTCACATTTGGAGAAAACGGGTTATGTGTGGTGTGGGGCTTGTAGATAAAGCACCAAACCTGTTATGAAAGTGTGCCTATATATAATATTAAACATATATTCTTATGTAGGTAACGGTTTCTCGACCAATTCCTTCAAACAAAGGCCTGTCTTACTGATGATGATATAGATACGTGCGAACTACAAAATCACGTTAAAGTTTTACACGTAGGTAAGTATAGACTAGGAGGATAAGCAACATATAATAGTAGAATAGATTGAGCAGTGTAATGACAGAGCCACTCTGTAAGCAGAGCGTGCGTGTTGTTCAAGGTCACAGGTTCATGGTTTATCACATCTTACTTAACAGAAAATCCAAGAAAATAATGCGATGTGTTTTAAATTAATACACTTATAATCAATGTTTATTTCATAAACTTACTGCCTCAATTCCTAGCACAGATCCGTGCAGGTTGCCATACCGCAGTAACCGCAGTCCCCCTGCATTAGTGCTGGTGTTACCACCGATGTGACAGGTACCTTTCGCGCCCAGGTCCAAGGGCATAATGAGACCACGCTCGCGTACATAGTTGTCCAGATTCTCCAGAATACAACCAGCTTCACAAACTAGGGCCCCTGCAAGTGATTGTTACATTGTAGAAAATAATACAGTCGAGATTCTTGTCGACAGGTACCTTTTTGTAAAAAGACCAGAAAAAAATGGCTACAGCAGGTGATTAATTGTTACGCAGGGTCGCAGGTAGTTGTATATAGGCTCAACGTACGTATAGTGCATCGATGTAGTTATGCGAATAACCGTTACGTGTGGATTAGGTAACCAAGTAAAATCTATTCAGTAATGCATGGGTACATAAGTGCTGTTGACTTGTTGTATTCAGTTGTATAATGCCTCGATTGTTAAGAATAGGTTACTTGGCTTATTGTTTGCTTATTTGGCTAACGTTAATTCAGCCGCACCATGTCATCGTTGAAACCCGGATTTTATACAGTAGGTATAGGTAGGTATCAATCTTACTGTCTGGAACCGATTGTGGTCTGGAGACCAAATGAGCATACACAAATTTACACGGGAATCGAACCCGCGTTAAAAACACATGAAATTCTTGTCATAGAGCAGGTAATATGTTGCGGTTTTGATAACTATAAAATCTTTGCGAACAATATTTGTTTCTATTAGTACCTAAATATTAACCTGAGAGATCATCAAGTGTGATTATTTTGTTCATGAGTGCAAAGCTGATGACGATCTCGTCGAACACCGGCACGGAGCCGCCGACGAGGCCGGTGTTGCCACCTTGAGGACATACCGCCAGTCGCCTGTCGTTACAATACTTCAGTATTGTGGACACCTCTTCTGTACTCCTTGGTTTTAAGACAACCCGTGATTGTCCTAAAAATTGTATTGATTTTTTTATTTTCTCCCACAAGTATAAAAACGCACAAATTTCATATTTCAAAATTTTAAGATGTGAGACAGGAGCCCATACTAAGTAAAACCTGTGCTACGGGTCTCCTGGCCTCCTTTAAATCTCGGATACAATATTGAGAGCTATGCTGAGGACATAAATAACAATAGCAGAAACCGCTTACACCCAGAAAAAAAAAATGAACAATTGTATTCTGGTAAGTTTGTTGATGGATGTATATTGAGTGTAGTGGTTTAGTGGGAGTGATATACGAGTTGTGCTTGTGATGTTGTGCATGTGTGTTATACTTCTCTGTAACTGTTTATCAGTTTCTCCATCCCTAGTCCTAAGTAAGTGTTAGGAGCCATTTTGAGACCTTACGCCTGCATTCAATTTTCGTTAGTGGATAAATTGTCAGCAGTCTGATTGCAATAATATACAGACGTGACCCTTGGAAAAAGAATAAGTACCGGCTGAACCTCGCCCTAGCTGCTCTAGCTTGACAGACTTGATGAAAGAATAAATAACTCGAAGATTAGAAGAAATGTGATAACTACCAACACTTCACCGAGAAGAGGCCAAGCAGTGGTTATAGGCTGATTATGCTTTATCATAGGTGAGTACGATTTATATTATTACGCACTTTTAACGACATACGTAACAGATCAAAACCATACGTATTGTGGGTTACTTGTGCAATTATTCAATCACTCACTATAAACTTCGCAACTTATTACCTTCTTACATTACATTTCGGAAAACCTACCTCTGCAGTTCTTTATCCAGTCAATGTTATATGGCAACACATCGCTATCGTCGGTCAACACTCGTTCTTCTCCAAGTACAGACCGGAAGTAACCAACATCAGATGGCTCTATCGTTCCGAAGAATTTTCTTTTTATGTTGTATTTTTCCTGAAAGTAAAGCAATTATAGTAAAGGGCCAACTTACGGACCTTCTGAAATTCGGGTCTGGCGACACTGACTGATGGCCACAATATGGTAGGTACCTACTAGGGCCTACGTGGTGCATTACCGTCGATATGTAAAAAAGGGCCTTATATGGCCCTTTTTTACATATCGACGGTAATGCAAACCTAGTTGCAAGTAAATCGTTGTAGGTACTTATTTAATAAATAGCTATCAATGTATTTGTTTAGTTTAAGTTTATGGATAGGAGAATGATTATGAAAAGTCTTCTAAGTAACTCACTTGACTTTACCAGTAAGCTATAACTAATTAAAGTGCAACAAAAATTTACCTGTACCATATACATAATAAAAACCACAACGGTTTATTAGTATGATTAACATAAGTAAACAGGTACCTACCTACTCCTCTGGGAAACTATAAACGTATGTATTTTGTGGACATCAAATTAAATGTAGGGTTACATTTATTTTGATGTCCACAAAATACCATGAACAAACACTTTACTTTTGCTTCAGGTTTCTCCTTGCCGAAAAGGGCGTATTGAATTATTAGTAAGAGCTTGTTTTCATCATGAAGGTAGGTAGAATCCTACATGAAATATATGTCGTTTGAAATGGATGGACAGTGATTTTCATGAAATCAATAAACACACGTAAAACGGAAAGTTTTTCTTTCTTACAATTCTTACCGAAGACAGCTGTGGAAGTGCTTGTGACGCATATCTTACTTGTTCCAAAACATTACTCTTATTAATTAACTTCACAAACAACGTTAATGATTTAATCATTTTTAATATTTTTTCGACGTCTTTATTTACTAAACGAGAGAGGAGCGTCTTACACTAAATAAAAAATGATACTGATAGATAGTGAACAAATCTAAACCCAGCCAGTTAGAATGCTGCGAACCTATTATGTATTTATAATTTACTTTCAAACGGTGGGAAATTTAGAGCTTCAGTATATTTGGTAGAGAATTGATAAACATACTCAATTATTAGAAGTTCATTAGAACAAAACATTATTAGTTCGTGTCGAGGTCGATTCCATCCGATAACAATGATTACGTAACTGTGGGCTAACACAGTCGAGTGTTGAACGTACTTAGATGTAGGTTGCTACTTTACAAAACATTATACACAAACTACAAGGAAATTTTGCCGAATTATAAAAAAATCCACTATACATTAATTGTTTTTGTATTTAGCAGAAGGAAGAAATAATGACGATCATCTAAAATCTAAATGATGAGGCGTGGCGTGAAATCATCATCACACCAGCAGTGACGTCAAAGTACTCTGTACTTTTAATATAACAATGTGCGCTTTTCCCATCTGAAATGTTTTCTCCTCGTCCAGGACTTAATTTACTTAGATTTATAAAATTTAAGGATAATGGAGTGTTGCGTAAGAAATTGTAGTCGATTTTTGCAGTGATGTGATGATGTCGGAAAAATGTACATAGTTCACTGCAAAGAATATAACTACTCTCTACGTTCAGTGTTGACCACTGACAAAATATCACTTGCAAACACTGTCAACTTTACAGTGGTTGACAACTTGACATTGCCATGACAATCACAGCCACATGAGCCGCAAAATGATCACAGCATTCACCATAGAGTACTAAAAAGAAATAGAGAGGCAACTCGGCGTTAAAGAACGTCCACGAAGAAAGTGCTGCCGTCTATGAAACTTTATCAGAAGTAAACACCAAAGCTGTAGATAATTAGAAGGCGATCGGATTTGGTCTAGTATCGTTTGGCAGGAGTTTGGAGGTAAAAAGGGTTAAAGATGGTAGGGGTGGGTTCCCTGATTATAACGCTACCACTCTTATTACAAGGTGATGCATAATTTCGAGAAATTAATAAAAAAAGCTTCTAACCTCAAATTAGAAAAACAGCGAAACGAAACGTTAAAATCGGCGATTGACAACCAAATCTGTACTATTCGTATTTTTAAATAAACGAAGCCAACTGACAGTAGCTAATGTCACTTTGTAAAATAATTTGGCCATATTTAAAGTAATAGTCATGCGTTCAGTTCTCGTTCAATCAGATGAATGAACAATGAGTGTGAATAGTTAATTAATTAATTAATTTAATTTTTTAAAATTAATTAATTAATTAGTTAACTAATTAATTAGTTAATTAATTAATTAATTTAATTTTTTAAAATTAATTAATTAATTAGTTAACTAATCATTACAAACTATAAAAGAATATTATTTCTATTTTACAATAAAATTATATAAAAGTGCTCTGATATAAGTTACTAGTAGTATGTAACTACAATCAGGTTGACGGTTTATTACAAAGCGCGGCGCGGCGAATAGTGCCATTTTGTTTGTAATTCGGCTTCTAACCTCTGGTCTGATAGCACGAATGTTTTTTCTGCGCTCACGCTGTTTAGTTATTGTTTTTGTTAAGTTTTTCGTTACGTTGTGTTTGTGGTAATTGTTGAGTTGATTTATTGCTATATTGTTTCGTACAAACGATATGGATCCTCAACCAAGCACGTCAAGCCAAAGCTTGTATCCAAGAAAGAAGAGACCACGGATTGCTTTAAGCGTTACAAACAGCTATTTGAGGTGAAATCTGCTTCACTATTACCTATTGAGGTTCCCGAAAAAAATGAATGCGTTTCGAAAACAGCTGACATTTTGAGAATTGGTGTGACCTTAGTTTACAGTGTATTAAAAGAATACAAAGAAAATGAACAATTTAAGTCTCCCGAGAAACGTGGACCGAAACAGTTTCAAAGATAAATTAGACGATTTTACTTTTGCCGCTATAAGGCGAAAAGTACGTACACCCACCATTATATAGGCCCCCATACCACTGTGAGCTCAATCCCATTGAGTTGGTATAGGCGCAGGCTAAAGGATATGTTGCAAGAAGTAACAAAACCTTCAAAATTACAGAAGTAAAAAAACTTTTTGAAGAAGGACTTCCACATTTCACACCTGAAAGATGGAGTAGCTGCGTGTCTCATATAATGGGGAAGGTCGGGCAAAGCTAATTGTAGATGGCACGACCATAGCTAGGTTCCTACGGCCTTTAATAAATTTGACATTTCGTTCATTCATTCCATTTTGTGTTCATTCATGAGTTTAATTTTATTTTTTATTTCGTTATTTTCGGTTATTTCAGTGTTCTACATCAAGTACTTGACATGGAAAGTGACAGAATTTTAAACCTTGAATATTTCCTCGTAATCACTTTCTTCAAAATGTTTCTGACACAAACTCGAACTCAAAAAAATATCTACGAATAGCTTTATACCACAATCTTCTAATTTTAGGGTGTTTTGGAAAATGGTGCACTCCAATTTCGGAGTATCTAGGAACAAAATAACGCGTCAATTTTCGCTAAAATAATATAAAACCACATCACGCCTTGTATTATTTGCTTGTGTTGGGAACTAGCTACGACAGCGCCATTTTGACAGTTGCCTTCCCCATTAAAGAAGAAGACAAAATGTATGGTCTCGACTCGATCACATGATCGACAATGTTTCAGACAGATTTATAATATTAATGTGCCCGAAAGCGATAGTGATGATTTTTTTATCTGATGATGAATATAAACAAATTTTGTAATAAGCGATGTTTTTTATTTTTATTACCTACCTAAAATTGTTATATTTTAGACATCTGTAGTTTCAACTACATGATGTATTGAAAATAGGACAGTCTTACAAGTTTCCTCTAAATGGATTCCTTAATGTTTAAAACACTCGGTATTCAGTATAGGTAGATACTATAGGAACATAGTCGTCGAAAACTCGTTGGTATGTACAAAGCAAGGCTAAAATTCGAACCCCGTACCCGATATCGGCAGTTCGGCACACTAACTATTCACTAGACAATCGAGGCAATTTCATTCATTCAGGATTTTTTTCAATCATTCACTCAGTCACAACACTATTTTTATTTCATCAAAAACTGACAACACAGTAAACGTCAATTGACTTCGTCTAATTCAGGGGTTCCCAACCTTTTTTTGTCTACTGCCCACTTTAAGAATAAATTATTTTTTAAGGCCCCCCTTTTTAAACATACTTAAAAACCGCTAGGTACTTATAACTGACTATTGAAACGCAAATTTATAGTATTCGGACAGAGTATCTTTTATTGAAAATAAAACAAACATAATCAATTCTTATATAAAAACTAATGTGAAGGTTGAATCTGATGCTGTTCAATAAGTTTGTTGATATCAGCACCCTAATTGCGTTACACATTGTGATTGTGTATTACGCAATTAGGGTGCAGGTTCCAATTTACTCAAAAACAGCCGCAAGTCGCCACGTTCGGTAACACGCAAACGATTTCTCTTTTTAGTAAGCAGCGTGGCCACAGCACTAAATCCACGTTCACACAAATATGACGATGGGAATGCTATCAAAAATCGTTGAACAATTGACCACAATCCAGGGTACTATTGCGGGATCGGTTTTTGTAGCCAAAATTCTTGATATCCATTTTTGAACTTGATTTTTATTTCTTCGTTTGTTGTCAATTCTATAAGTTCTTCTTCCAGCTGAGGTGACATTGCTGTGTTGACATTTGAAAACGGATCCAACACCCAGTCTGGTATTTCCAAGTTTAAAATGTCCTGGTATCGTTCGGTGAAGTCAATGTGGAGGTTTTCCAAATGTTGGCATTAGGCAAACAAGTCGTCGTTACTGCAGTATACTGATAAATTCGGAAAATTGTGAAACTCACTTCTGCCCATATTCTTTTTGTGCAGAAGCAGTTTGGCTGCGAAAGCAGCAACGACATTTTTTGTTTTAATTAAATTTAGTTCATCGCCTTGCAGTTGGAGGTTCATGTCGTTGAACATTTTATACAGGTCTGTCATGTAAGCTATATCATTCTTTGATGTTATGAGCTTGTTGCGCAGTTCTGTATCTTTAGTTTCCAAGAACTCTATCATAGACTCAAACAGGTTGTAAAATCGAATCAGACAATTGCCTCTTGACAGCCAACGAACTTCAGTATGAAGCAACAAACGGTTGAAATCTTCGTCATTAGTAACACAAAGCTGATAAAATAATCTATCATTCAAAGAGCTGCTACGGATTTTATTGACTGCTTTGATGACATATTGCAGTGATTGAAATAGTCGTTCACTTAAGTTTCTAGCAACCAAATGTTGTCTATGAATAACGCAATGTATAGCAAGGACATCTGGAATTTTATTCTTTAAGTATGCTATGAAGCCTTTATGGCGCCCTGTCATAGCCGGAGCGCCATCCGTAGCAACTGATATAATATTTTTCAAAGGAATCTCTTTCTCTTCACAAAACTTTTCCAATGTATTGAATATGGTTTCTCATCTTTAATAAACCTCACGTAAGATAACAACAACGCTTCATTAGTTGGTAAAGTGGACTCATCGAGCTGAATTGAGAATTGACTAGTCCTCAGTTTTTTTTTTTTTTTTTTCCGTTTTTATCCTGCGATCAGTCTCTCCGACTATGAGCAGATGAGATGGTTCTGTTGGCATGTGGGGCTCTACTCCCAGTGGAGTTTGCCCTATTTATTCGAAGTCAATCTTCAGACTGACTGTTCTGGTCGAAAACGTCCCGCCGCTTTTTCAATCGGCGGATGCTCTCTGGGATGGTTAGCTGCCCCGCGAGCTTATTTGGATGCTTTAGCAGTCGGGATTTGTAGTTGTCACCATGCGTACTTATCTCCTCGTTGACCATCGGAATATTGAGGATTTCATGGATCTCTGCTGTCTTGATAAACCATGGTGCGTTGGATATTTGTTTTATTATGTAGTTTTGTGCCCTTTGTACTTTCATTATGTTGGAGGCACTGGCTGATCCCCAAAGTTGGATGCCATATGTCCATATTGGCTTTAGTATGGTTTTATATATGAGGAGTTTGTTATCTACAGGCAGTTTTGAGTTTCTTCCTAGTAGCCAGAATAGACCTCTGTATTTCAGGTTCATTTCTTCTCTTTTTGTTTCTACATGTTTTCTCCATGTGAGCCTGCGGTCGAGATGCATGCCCAGATACTTCACAGACCCGTGGTGTGGCAATTGACTGCCGTTTAGGGTGATCGGGTCACAGTCATTTTTACGGAGGGTAAATGTGATGTGCACCGATTTGGATACGTTGGCGGCAATTCTCCATTTGGCAAGCCATTCTTCAGTTTCATTTAAACTGGTTTGCAAAATACGAGATGCTTGTGTTGGACTTTTGTGCGAGGCAAGTAAGGCAGTGTCATCCGCGAAAGTGGCAATTGTGATCTCAGAGCTTTGAGGCAAGTCGGAAGTAAACAAAGTGTACAGTACGGGTCCAATAACCGAGCCCTGGGGTACTCCTGCGGTTATTTCATGGAATCCCGAGGAGGACTGATTTTCTCTTACTTGAAATATTCTGTTTGTAATGTAGGATTTTAGTACACAATAGAATGTATGTGGTAATAAGGTTTTTATTTTGAATAGCAACCCTTTGTGCCAGACTCTGTCGAAGGCCTGTTGTATATCAAGAAAGGCAGCTGAGCAGTACTCTTTTTTCTCAAAGGATTTTCTGATCGTCCTGCACACTCTATGGACTTGTTCTATGGTAGCATGTTCTTTCCGAAATCCGAATTGGTGATCTGGGACAATGGACTTTTCTTTAAGGACATGTAACATTCTATGTAGTAGGCACTTTTCGTAGAGCTTAGACATAATTGGTAAGAGACTAATTGGTCTATATGAGGTGACTTCATGTATCGATTTACCAGGTTTATGGATCATTATTACTTGTGATACTTTCCATAAATCTGGGAAGTAGCCTACTCGTTGAATGGCATTAAAAAGTATAGTCAAGTACACGATTCCTTTGCGAGGTAATTCTTGAAGGACTTTTTTGTCAATAAGATCATAACCTGGAGCCTTGTTGTTGTCCATTAAGTTTATATTTCTATATATCTCTTTAGGCGTTACTAGCTTCAAGGGTAGATCCAGTTGAAGGTCTTGGTTGAGGACAAGGTCAATATCTGATTCATCCGAGTTTGGTCTCGGGTTATTAGGCTGAAATACATTGCTGAGGTGGTTCGCAAATGCATCAGCTTTGTCCTGTTCGGTTCTAATCCAGGTTTCGTTTGGATTTCGAAGCGGTGGTTTGTAGTGCAAGGGTCGATCCAAGTTTTTACAGGCTCTCCATAACGAATAGTCAGTCATTTTTGTAGCTGTGAGACCTTCCAAATGCGTATCTAGAGCCACACCATCTGCTTCAATTATAAGGGTCTTTAGCTATCTTTAGTTCCGTTAGCTTATTATAGCTTTGTTTAGTTCCGTTTTGTCATTTGGATGCCTACTTGTGTGCCATATACGCCGTAGTCTTCTTTTTTCCATAATTTTTGACCGTATGGTTTCAGAATAAACTTTATTTTGATGTGAACGTTCTTTACCTTCTGGTGTTGACTTCCAACAACTTTCTTGGATTATCGAGGTGATATTTCTCGCAGCTACGTCGATGTCCAACTCAGTTTTTAATGGTATTTTGAGGTTGATTCCATCCTCAAGCAATTCCCGAAACGAGTGCCAATCTGTTCGCTTGTTATATAATTTCGGGTTTATTTCAGTGTTGAGGACCGTGGTGCCAGTCGTCAGTATTACCGGAACATGATTTGAGTTAGCGTCTAGGCTTGTCTCTACATGGTGAAAAAGCCTGGATAAACCCTTCAAAATGAAAAAAATCTATGACATCCGGGAGTTTGTTTGGGTCTGTGGGCCAGTTGGTTGGGTCTGTTGTAGAGATTGTCCTGAGATGGTTTTTGTCTATACTCTTTTTGAGCTCTCTTCCTCTTGTGTTAGTAAGTCTGGAGGCCCAGTGAACATTTTTGGCGTTCCAGTCACCTCCGGCTATAAAGCGGGTGCCTAGAGTGTTAAAATACTCATTAAATTGTTCCTCTTTCAGCTTATGTTTGGGTGGGCAATAAATAGCTGATACATTAAACGTTCCATTTCGATCTTCTATTGCGATGGTTGTTGCTTGTATGTACTCAGTTTTAAAACGTGGTTGTTCATAGTGTTTGATATTGGACCTTACTACTATGGCCGCTCCAGCGTGTGCAGTGCCGTCCGGGTGATCAGTGCAATAGATGTCGTAATTGTGTATGTTAACACTGCTGTTTGCGGTTGTGTGAGATTCTGGCACTAATAGTATGTCTATGTTGTGGGTGTGTAACAGAACTTCTACCTCTACTTTATTTGGAGATAGTCCCGCTGGGTTCCACGTTGCTATCTTGAGGGAAGTCATTGTGACATCTTAGTGACTAGGGTCGTTATGAGATTTATTAACATACTCATTTGTTGTAGGATAAGATAAAATTTTTCTGCTTGTCTTAAAAGCATCTCTTCTATGCAATGTACTTTGCTTATTGTGTCATCATTTTCATCTTTGGAGGTTTTGTCGGCTTTTGTTGCTTCAGCATATGGCTTTTGCATGTTGTTTGGTCTTGGTCGTGGTTCGGTTGGGTAGTGCGCTGTCGTTGGTCTGGTCCATTTATTTGGAAGGGATGGGTAGTTTTTGGCATCTGGTTTTGGAATTTCTCTGGTCTTAATGTGTGGTTGTATGTTTGACTTCCTTGCTAGTATTTCTCTGTATACTTCGCACCCTTTGAAGTTTGCAGGATCAGCACCTTGACACAGGGCACATTTTGCTGGGGTGTTTCGATCCTTCTTTGGGCATTCTGATGTTTTGTGTGCTTGTGCGCATTTCACGCACCGGAAAGGCCTCATACAGTAGTTTTTTGAGTGTCCATACTGCTGGCATCTTTGACACTGCACTACTGAGGTTCGTTTTCGTGGGCCTTCTATAGTTACTGACTGATGGTGTATATGTATTTAATACTTTTTAAAGTCTTGTTGTTGGGACTGGGTTGGAGGTTGGCGAAGAATGTAGATGTTGGTTTCTTTTCTCGGCCAAACTTTACATTTACTATCTCCCCAATCACAATATTTCCTGTCTCTTCTAGTGTTTCTTTTATCACGCTGCTTGGTGTTGTATGGTGGAGGTTCCTTATTACTATTCTACAGGGTCGCTTATCCTTCCTGTTAAATGTATGTCCAATTAGTCCTTTTTGTCTAACAATATCTATTGTGGTTTTGTAGACGTCTACATTGGCGCAGTTAATTCTTAGTTGGTTCTGATTAATGATTTTGTAGTGGAAGTCCGCTTTGTTAACAACACTCTCTAGGAGCTCCGTTAGCTTGGCAAGGTCTTCGATGCCATACAGGATCATGGGTGGTGGCTTGACAACTTTTTTAGCTGTCTCAGTGTGTGCTATTGTTGTGTCTTCTTCCTGGTCTACTGGGAGTCCACTAAATGTGTTCTTAACTATTATTTTCTCGGGAGATGGTGAGGATACTTTCTTCCTTTTGGCATTTCTTACGACTGGTGCTCTCTGCCAGGTAGGAGGATTGGCGTCTTTGTTGCCCGTACTATTTTTAATTTCGATTAGCTGTGTATTTTCGGACTGTATTTCGATGTTAGTATCCCTTATCGAGCTAAGTCATAAACTTCTTGGTCTAGTCTCAAACAGACCGGGATGAAAAGCTTGCTGGACCAGCTTCTTATTACTCTTACTCTCTTTCAGTCGTTTTCTAGTCCTCAGATGATTGCACAATGATTCTTCAATGTTTTCAGCCATTTCATCAATTCGTCTTTGCACAGAATTATTACTCAAAGGAATTTTTCGGATAATATCTGCGGCCGGTTTATGAAGCACAGTAGTTATTACTTCCTTTATTGCTGGCAAAATGAACTCTTCTCCGATGTTGTGTGGTTTGCCTTTTTGAGCAATTAACAAAGAGATATTGTACGAAGCTCGAAGTCCGTCGTCAGCTTGCTTAGCTGCCGCCGAAAATAGTTTTGATACACTTGGCTGAGTATTATGCTTCTTCTCTAGGTCTTGAAAATATGCTACATTCTTTTCTGTCTTATCTGGATGCATTTTATTCAAATGATCTTGCAGTCTTGAAGGCTTCATTGCTTCGTTCGAAGGTTTTTTTAGACATAGAAGACACAAAGGCGACGACGGGTTTGTGGGATTTTCAATAAATCCGAATTTAATATAATCCGCAGAGTATTGCCGTCTCTTCTTTTTTACTTCCGACATTGTTTTGTTTTAAGAAATACGTAAGTGTTGAAATCAAGTACTGCTTATCTATTATGCGCGAAACCGCAAATGAAAATAAAATAAATTTACGTCGTTTATATAGGATTGCAGCACGTACCAACAGGAATAAGACAAACGTGCATAAACTCGTTTATCTCATTCGACGCCCAATCGTACTCGGTACGGTATAGGAATGTACAATTCGGATTATTTAACAAAAACTTGTTAAAACATTTTTTTTTTTTTTTTTTGTGTATGGCATCTCGTAGTTGACCTTGAGAGGTCGTGACTACTTAACCGGACTATCCTGTGGCTGCCTTAAGCGGACTCAAAGCCTCCAGCCAGGGGCGTAAAACTACTTATATTATTAAGCGAACGCTCGCTAAGGGCACCCCCTGTGGGGTACGGACCTCGGCTTAGGGCGTCGCTGACGGGAGGACAGCAAGATGGGACAGGCTGGATCAAGTTTTGATTATTATTAATCGGGGAATTTAAAGCTACAGGCTCAGCTACGGCGCGGGCTGGCACTTCGTCGAGCAAGGGTCGGGGGGGACAATTACGTCGGGATCTTCGCGAGGAACCTCGGCGGCGAGGTCGGAATGTCGTTCTGTGTTTGTGCACTGTACTGGTGGCCCTACTGCTCTCCTGAATGAGAGTTATGTGGTCATCGGGATCGGTGAGGACATGCTTGGGACGGCGGACTTGACTAATTGAGGAGGGAATATAGCTAGCGGCTTTCACAACCAGAGGGTTGCGGTGATTCGCGGCGGTCTCGAAGAAACGTTTTGAAATGCGTTTCATGAACTGACGGATAGTGGGAATCCTGAGGTCTACATGGAGGATTTCGTTGCGAACGTACCAGGGGGAGCCTGTTATCCTACGGAAGAACTTGTTCTGGAGGGTCTGCATTCTATTGAAGCGAACGGGCTTGGCGTGTGCGAAGACTGCACTGGCATAGGTCATGATCGGGCGGATGCACGCTGTGTAGATACGCATTTTGCACTTTAATGACAATTTGCTACGTGCATTGAGGACAAAGTGAAGTCTACCTAGAGCGAAGGCGGCGCGCGAACGAGCCGCCTTAATGTGCTCTGAAAACGAAAGGTGTTCGTCGAGAACTACACCAAGATATTTGGCTCGCTTCTCCCAAGGGATCGGCTTGCCGAACATGGTGATCGGTCGAGGGGGGCAGGGGGTATGACGCGGCTTCGAGAATAGAACCGCTTGACTTTTGTCGGGATTTACTTCGATTCTCCATTTCCTGAACCAGGCGCCAAGCTTGTTGACTTGGGTTTGGAGAATGCGAGATATCGAGTCTGGATCGCGGCCGGTGTAGTAAATGGCCGTGTCGTCTGCGAACAGAGCCAGCTGTGCCTTGCTGCACTTGGGCATATCGCTGGTGAATAGCGTGAATGCTAGGGGAGAGATCACAGAGCCCTGAGGGACTCCTGCGCGAATAGGGTGGGGGGAGGATAGCGCTCCTTCGATGCGATAACGGAAGGTGCGATTCGACAAAAAGTCCCGTAAGATGAGCACGAGACGATCTGGCACACCGAGTTGGTACAGCTTATATAATAAGCCGTTGTGCCAGACTTTGTCGAACGCTTTCGCTATGTCGAAGAAAACAGCACCGGTCATCAAACCTCGTTGGAAACCGAAGTTGATGTGTTCGACTATACGGTGGACCTGTTGTGCGCACGAGTGTTGGGTTCTAAAACCAAACTGTTCGTTGGGGATGAGGCCCTTTGTCTCGGCGTAGTCTCTGAGGCGCTTATAAATAAGCCTCTCATAGATTTTGCCGAGGACATTGAGCAGACTGATGGGGCGGTAACTACTAGGCTCTGACTTTGGCTTGCCGAGCTTCGGGATACCGATGACGGTGGCTTCTTTGAATGCCTGTGGGAAGATGTTGTTGCTCAGAGCACCATTGAAGATGGTGGTCAGTAGCATTATCAGGTGGGCAGGGAAAAGTTGGAATACCCTATTGGTGATTCCATCTGAACCGGGGGCTTTACGAGCCTTAAGACCTTTGATGAGGTCGTGCACTTCGTCGGGCGTGACTGGGGGCAGTGGATACTCTGGGTCTTCGACGGGAGGGCGGGAGGCTCTATGTTCGACTTCAGCGTCGACCTCAGAGAGGTGAGCTTGGTCTACTGGTTGAGAGCTAGGCGAGCATTGGACTTCTAGAGTGTCGGCTAGAAGCTCAGCCTTGTCGACATCATCGAAGGCGATGGTCTTGTCGGGACGGATCAGGGGGGGCATGGAGACTATTTCTCCGGATCTGAGCTTCCTCTGGAGTTGCCAGAAGGCTAGGTGGGTGGGCTCTAGTTCGCTCAACATCTTGTCCCAGCCGGCGGTACGCAGCTCCTCTATGCGTGTTCTTACAGTACGCTGTAAGTAACGCATATGGGCTTTGTTCGCGTCGCAGGGGAAGTTGCTGTAGGCACGGACAGCCGCGTTCTTCTCATTCAACAGTTCGCGTACATCGTCCGGCAACTTCCAGCGACGGTCATCCGTCGCTGGAATTTCCCTTGAACAATCGTTCAGGACTGATTGTACGTGAGCTGTGAATGAGTCGATCGCGGCCGTCGTGTCAGCGATAGAGTCAAAATGGTCGGGGATTGGGTCCAGGTGGGGGGACGTCGTGGATTTTAAGTGATCGCTTACTCTCCTCCAGTCCGTTACCACTTTGTTGGGAAGGGGTTGGGTGGAATCGGGCAGACCTATGCGGGGGACCAGTTTCATGACTACTGGACGGTGATCGGAAGCGAGCTCTTGTACCACTTCTATAGAGTCCAACCGTAGGTTGACGTTCTGTAGGAGCGCCACGTCGAGTACATCGGCGGTGTGATTGGGATCGGGGGGAAAATGAGTGGGAGTCATCGGCGCGATGACATCGAAATTCTGAGAGGAGGAGAGGTTGAACAAGTGTCTCCCTCTGGAAGAGGTCCTGGTGCTATTCCAGGAGGGATGTTTGGCGTTGAGATCACCCGCTATGATAACGGAGTCACTCAGGCTAAAAAGGACAGAAAGATCTTCAGTAAGGAGTTGGAAGTTCTCCGAAGTATTAATGGGGGGGAGGTAGGCCGAAACTATGGTGATCGGTTGATGACCTGTCATGCCAAGCCGGCAGCAAGACACTTCTAATCGTGAGAGTGTGGGAGGGTCTATGGGAATGCAGTATAGCTCCTTTTTGTAATAGATAAGGGTACCGCCCTTATGGCAACGCGTCCTGTCATTGCGAACTGTACGATAGTTTGCAATTGACGGATTTCGGTAACTCGGTTTAAGGAACGTTTCCTGAACAAGGAGGATGTCGATGTGATGGTCGCGGAGGAACTCGCTGATTTCAGCGCGTTGTCGCAGGATGCCATTGGCATTGAAATAACCTAACTTTAGGGATCGGGGTTTGTTAAAACATGATTGCCCGCGGTCTTTTATATCGAACCGAGTTTGAGCTATATAATTATTTTTTTTTTTTTTTTTTAATGTATATGGCATGGCTACGAGGCCTTTATGCCAGTAATTAATATTAGTTGATGTCAGTGCTTCCAGATCCCAAAAGTAGAATTACAGTGTTGCCGGTTAAAAAATACAAAAGTTTCTAAAATCAATACAGCAGATATTAAAATCGATTACAGTAAAATTACAGATTTTTTTTGTTGAAATATTGATAGAAAAATAAGCTGCGTCAAGTCTTTGTTTACCAATACTCTTGATCTTGACGGACCATCATCGCTACGCACATCACTTTCCTCACTGCTTGAGCTCATTTTTACAGTAATATCGCTATAATTTTAAGTTTAGACTTTATCTAACATCACCCAAAACAATTATAAATCTCAAATAAAATGTATGCACCTTGGCAAAACAAGTTTATGAATAAATACCTAAGACAAAAAATCCAATGTTCTTTTGTAAGACAAAGACGACTAGTTGTTGGCTAGTTGCGTACCGAGTGCTCTACGATAGTTCCGATTTGCCAGGGAATAGGGATGATGACTGATATTAGAAATGTTCATAAATTCAAAGTAGGCATAGTAAAAATGAGAACATCGAAAAAATCTGTTAAATCGGTGCAAATATGAAGAAGATACACGCTTTTAAAGTTTTTGGAGGGGATTATTCCTGTCCTTGTCGCACGGTCGGACAATGTACGGCGCTGGTATGAAGTTACATAGTAGTGACGTCACATCTAATGTAGTGCGGACCTTGTCTTACATTTATCTTAAAACGTTTATAACTTGGCATTTCTTTAAGCTTTTTTACTTTTTGTAATTTTGTTTGCACTATTTGGAAACAAACAATTTATTGAGATATAATAAAAAAATTGTCATCATCCCTATTCCCCGCAACTTTATTACAAACCTACTGTCTGTACATTGTCTATGGATAAAGGGTGTAGATTATCTGCGTTTCGTTTTAAGTATTAGAATTGATAAAGCTATATGAAAATTAAATACAGTGTATTCCATAAACTGTATTTTATCATTACAGTATATAGTAGAAAAGTCTAAAATACAGTAAATCTACTGAAATTACAGTGAATCTGGAAGCACTGGTTGATGTTCACAAGATGTAGTCGAGAGTCGAGAGCTCAGTCGGTGTCTAAGAGTCTTCCTAGCTAGGTAGATGAAATTATAAATCGACCCCAAAGCCCTACACAATGCCCCCTTTTTTTTCTGGGTCTCTTACCGCCCCCCTTTAGTCCTGCAGCGCCCACAAGGGGGCGTTATCGCCCACGTTGGGAAAGACTGGTCTAATTAAAAATACGACTATAGTGTAGGTATTGTCTGTGGTGTAAAATGTCGTGCGAAATCTATAAAACGGAAAGTAAAAAAAAATGAAAATTGTGTCATGTGTCAGTGTCATTTATTTAGATTCATTCTAGCGGTGGGTAATCTTTATTCCGGCAAGTGAATTGATTCACTCATTCTGACTCCGGGTCCGGTACCGGTTCACCTTATTTATTCCTTTGGCACCGGCACTCACTCGCTCATTTTGGTTCCCCGGTTTCGCAGAACATTTTATTCATTTGGTTCACTGGATCATTTGGCACATTTTGAATTGAACAGTTGGTTAGTTAGAGCGATACGACGTGTTTCGAGTACTTCCGAGTGACTTGAGCGAGTGAACGCGCGCTCCGGAATCATTTGGAACCGCGGTGCCGGTAAGGATTGTGAGGAATAAATAAGGTTTACGTATCCGCGTTCGGTACCGGCTCCTTTGGATCAGTACCTCCGGAGTTACCCACCGCTAATTCATTCCGTTTCTCCCCGAGTTGTGAGTGTGGCGTGTTTATAAAAATCCGGATGCGCGAAGGGAGGGCAGCTGTAACAAAGCATAGGCACCCGTGCGAGCCGCAGCGGCTGGGGCTGGCCGCCGTTGGCGACCAGTAAGCCGAAGCTGCGGAGGTGAGCATGGGTGCTTATCCTTTGTTACGTAAGGGCGAAGGGGTCGCACTTCCCGCAGCGCCGGAGACGAGACGTTGCAGAAGCGACATTAAAGTGTTTTGAGGTTAGGTTACAATAATTAGTTTTTCTCAAGAACGATGCGTTACCTTTTCATGGGAGTGGTACCAGGGGGGACGGAGCACCAGCCCCAATCTCTATCTCTAAAACATCTAAATTCGCCGGCTCTCACTCAGGTCCGTCACTGACAGTTCAGTCAATAAAGCAGTTACCCAAGAAAAAATGAGCGCCATCTAACAAGACTGAAATCACTTGAAAACTGTTTTATCGACTTTAAGTTCTGCAAATCATTTAAAGATGGCAGCACTAGTCTCTCTTTAAGGACGAAAATCACAATGATTCTAAGTTTCACCGTCACGCCCCGGCCCTGGTAGGGATGTCGGAAGTGAAAAAATATAGATAAATCGATATTTATTAAAATATCAATATCGAACTCGATATTTAGAATAAAATAATTAGGAAAAAATACCGATATATCGGTCAAAATTCAGAAGTTTTTGGTTTTGAAATAATAATGCATTTAATTCGGTCTGGTTTAGTAGGGGGTAACATACATTTTATACAAAATGCACATTATTTTAATGTGTGAGAATCTTAATAAAATGACGAAAAGTAGAAAGCTTGCATTTCACATGCTCCGCTGTCATGTGGCTTTGAGTTTCTGATAAAATATTGTGTTAGTAAATTAAATTTGAAAAACATATCGTTTTTTATACGATTTTCCAAATCGAATATTTTGTATCGATATATCGGTTCAAAATATATCGGCTTAAAAATCGTTATATCGAACCAAAAATATCGAAACATCGATGTATCGATATTTTTTCAACAAGCCTCGCCCCTGGCATTCAAATCGCCTCTATGAAGTGGTGCCAACTTAGGGTAATTTACCCTAGATTTAGAGTAAAGTAAAATCAACAGGGTAATTTTTAGGGTGCCAACTCGGTGAGGGTAATTTTAGAGTAATTTTTTGGTCAAGGGTTAATTAAGTTGAATAAATATTCATGCAAACATTTTTGTAGCTCAAGTCATGATTGAGTCAGCTATTCGTTTTTAAGTTTCTGTGACCGCACCGATTCGAGATTTCATGAACGCACGCATTTACTTTGTCACTGTTTCTTCCTACTACCTATCGGTATAAAATAATAATAAAAATCTTTATTGATACAAAAACCTTTGACATTGTTTAAGACTAGGATACATAGCTTGATTAACTAAAGGTCACTTATATAAGATGAACCCTGACTCCTAAACTAGGTGATCCTGTGACTTAGGAGTCAGTGTTCTGCTGTTACTGTGGTACCAAAACCTTTTATGTTGTGTTTTAACTTTACAAAAATTGTCATTAATATTATAAACTATGTGTGTTAAAATTTAAATTAATAACAAAGGAATATTAAGGGATGACTTTTAAGGTGTAAATGTGTATATGTGAGTGAGGGTGTGTATGTTAGAATGAGGGTATGTAGGTATGTGAGGGGGTGTATGTAGAAGTGTGTATAGCAGTGTTTAGCGTATGCGTGAGGGTGTGTTGAAGCGTGATTATTTGGATATATGCTGCTGTTATGTTCAAAATAATTTCAAATAATAAAAAAAATAAGTAATTTTGGCAAATTGTGATTAAAACAACAAATTATTTATGTGATTGTTACAATAATGTTAATATAATTAAAAGTTAGATGTTGTTGCACTTTTATATTATTTATTTAATTAATATTATAATCTAATTATTTACCTTTTTTTTCACCTATCCTAATATTTCACACCGCCTTTTCTGTCCCCAGCAAAATTATACATATTCTCCCAGACAAAATCGTGGATCCGCTCCGGTGGAGTTAGTTTTAGTGACAGTACTACTTAGTCTGTGTTTAGTGACTTTCTAGCGACTTTTGATTAATGTCTAGGGACTCGGAATTTTTGGAGTTGGCAACACTGACAATAACACAGGAAAGTGTAATGTAAGGAAATACATAAATACACTGTTCAATTTCCATCGACGATAATGTTGTAACTTGCACAAAATCATATAAAAATGTTGTTTGGATATGGAAATAGATGTCCACAAGTTTATTTTCACATTAGAAATTATGAAAGCGCACATTAGTTTTGTAGGTTGCAGTCAGCCTAATTAAATTTGTAAATAGTACCTCCAACTAGTAAAGTTGGACGGCGTGTTAGAATCTCGTATAAAAACCAATGCTGGCCACGAAAACTGGAGTGGGTTGTAATGGAAATCAACTGTATCCCGATTGCCAATGGCAACAAGAGCCGAGGAGGCTCCTGTCCCTCAGGAGACGAACAAAAGGAACTCGATGAACAACTGTTCACAAAATTGCCGATCGTTTTGGTCGAGCAGATGGGACAGGCAGTGTCAGATTCTAACACTGCCTCTGACAGAATGAGTGTTGTGACCGTGGCGAGCGTAAGCTCAAAGCGCAAGAGCCAAGTGGGCGAAGAAGAGGTGGATGGTGGTCCTGCCAAATTTTGGATGTCAGGTTTCACCTCTAGCGAGGAGAACCTATCGGTCCCTATGGGGCCAACGGGCACAAGAGGGCGAGGTCGAGCCAAGAACGCGTCAGCTTCTTCGGCGTCGCGCGACTATAAGGCACGCTTCCTCAAGCGCCCCGACACGCCGGTCCCTGGTGAGCGCGTTGAGAGCGAGGAGATGGACCCCGAGCCCGTGGTGGAGGTTAGCGGAGGCTCCACTACATCGGGATGCAGTTGAAGAGCCTCCTCGTGGCGCATCCTGGGCAACGTCAGCTCCAGTCGCCCACCGGTTCTGGTGGACAATTGGCGCTGGCGGCAAATCTCAACAAACGGGGAAAGTCACGGTTCCATTCCCCGATCATCTTTGATGGTCGTGGAAGGGAACCGGGCTAGGAAAGGGACGGCTAGTCCGTCGTTGGAGTAGGTCGTACGCCCACCCCCCCTCTGCTTTCAGAGGGTGAGTTGTGTGGGCGTGGTCCTGTGGTAGGAGAGGAAGAAAACCTCTTAAAAAAATAACCCCAACTCCAAGGTAGAGCGTGCCGAGGGGGTGTATGGCCGGAGGGCATCCGGTCCCTAGCGCTGGGTGGGGGGATCCAGGGGGATCAAAGGGACCGCACCCTTCAAAGGAAAAAAATCCACAATGAAAAAGACACTTGAGAAAATATTACCCGCGCACGTATGGGAGTGGCGCGAGGAGGCAAAACGCCGGGGTGTAACTCCGCTGCCGCGAGAAATCACGGTACAGCGGACAGAGCTCCGGCGGGATCTCATGGCGACATGGAGGGTGCGATTGTCGCAACCCAGTGCTGGGCACGCCACAAAAGCGGCGGTTAGTCCCCTCTTTGAGGAGTGGTTGGAGAGGCGCCACGGCGTCCTCACCTTCCGCCTGACACAGGTCCTCACCGGACACGGTTGTTTCGGGAGGTTCCTGTTTCGCATAAGGCGGGAGGAAACGCCCGGGTGTCACCATTGTGTGGATCGCCCGGAGGACACGGTGGAGCATACGGTGGAGGTATGCCCAGCTTGGGCGGAGCACCGCAGTGTCCTCAGGGAGGCGATTGGCGGCGGCGATCTCTCGCGTCCGGCCCTGGTCCAGGCCATGGTACGGAGCGAGAGAGAATGGAAAGCCGTCACCTCCTTCTGCGAAGCAGTAATGCTCGCGAAGGAGGAGGCGGAGCGGGTGAGGGAGAGAGCCTTGCGCCCTCACGCCCCCACTAGCCGCCGCAGGAGACGCCCTGGGCGTCGGGAGTCGCCTGCAGATTCCCGGCCACCGTAGGCGCGGGCTTGCGGACGGCGAGCAATGGGTAGCTCGCCGCCGGTAAGGACCAGGCCCGGGTCGACGGCGCGTTGTGTTCCACGCGCCTCAAATAGATGTCAGCACAAAGTGACGGGGTCCGATAGGGCCGACGCCTCAGGGTCGCGGGTTGTACTACAGAGAAAACCGTGGCCTTGGCACAGGCAACTGAAGGAACACGGGTGGGTTTTAGTCAGTAAAAGTCTGACACGCCCTCCCGCTCCACCCAGAGCGGGAGAAATCATTTGATGATTTCCCACCAAAAAAAAAAAAAAAAAAAACGCAGCTGCTGGAGAATCCGCCACGCTACCTTCAGTAGCGTCATGCCCCACGTATTCTGGGGGGGGGATCAACTGTCATCCGCTTGCCAGTGGCAACAAGAGCCGAGGAGGCTCCTGTCCCTCAGGGGACGAACAAATGAAGGAAAATATCGGAGGAGACCAACAACTGGTTCGTGATGCGGTGTCAGATTCCAACATTGCATCAGACGCGATGAGTGTGGTGAGCGTGTCGAGCGTAAGCTCAAAGCGCAAGACCCAGGAGAGCGAAAAAGAGGTGGATGGTGGTCCCTCCAAATTTTGGAAGACAGGTTCCTGTTCCAGCGAGGAGAACCTATCGGCCCCTATGGGGCCAACGGGCACAAGAGGGCGAGGTCGCGCCAAGAACGCGTCAGCTTCTTCGGCAGCGCGTGACTCTCGGGGACGATTTCTCAAGCGCCCCGACACGCCGGTCGCTGGTGAGCGCGTTGAGAGCGAGGTGATGGACCCCGAGCCCGTGGTGGAGGTTAGCGGAAGCTCCAATACGTCGCTGTTGGGAACTAACAAGGCGGAGCGTAACGGGGGTGGCGCTCAGTCGCCAGGTGTTGGACGGCGTGGATGTCGTCCTGAAGGTGGCCACCAAATCTGGCAACCTGAAGGGCACATTCATGCGTGCTCTGAAGGAGGCGGCTGAGGGCATTAAGGAGGCGGTTGATGTCCTCCTTAATCGCACTACTACGGAGGAGACGGCGAAGCTAGGAGAATAGCCGTCTCCGATCCGAGTTGGAGGAGCGGCAGTTCGCCGCCCAGAGGGTAGCACCTGCGGTCGCCGGCAGCTCTTCCATCGCGGCACAATCGCCGCTCCCTGCATCGACACCTGCACTTGCGGATGCGGAGATCGAAAAGATCGCGCGCATCTGCATGATGCAGTGTGGGCAGATGGTGGGTGCCCGTATGGAGGCTATCGAGGAGAGGCTCCTCCCAGCGGTGAATCTCCGCCCACCGCTCGCTGCGGACAAGCGGAAGGAGGGGCCAACTAACCGGGGGACAATAACCGCGACGGCTGTGTCGAGCCAGTCCGGGAGGGGGACCAAAAAACCCATTGATGGTACGTCCGTGTATTTCACATAGACCTACATGGGCACTTATGAAACGTCAGATTCTAGGTGCACGGTTCCAATTGGTCGTTTCCCATGGAGAAGAGCCGGCAAGAAACTCCATGGTTACTCTTTTAAAAATATGTCTTTAACAATGTTTTCCAATTACAGTGTTAACAGGTATGGGAGGACAGTGTAGGCCTGTCAACAAGTACCATATGTTAAACAAATAGACAATTGTCTATAAATTTACAATCCACAGGGCCTACGACGTTCTCACATTTACAAAATATAAAATAATCTAATAAAGTAAAATCAAAAACTAATAAAAAATTGTAGGTATATAATGTCAAATAATGAAAGAATTATGTCAGAGATATGTAAAAGTCCATATCTAATAATAAAAAATAAAAATTAAACACCATTATTTGGGAGCAGTTATTAGAAATTTACATAGTGATGCCGTTTATGAGGTACCAGGGAAGCCACATGTGCAGAAGGAATTATTGCCAAACTTTCTTGTCTTCGACGTAGTCTTTAATCTTATAGTACGCTTTTTTGATAAGGACACGTTTAATGTGGGCTTTGAACTTTCCATCGCTAAGTTCTGTAACCGACTTTGGCAACTTATTATAAAAGCGGATACTGTTTATCAGAAATGATTTGCTTGTTTTAGTTAATCTAAATTTGGATCTATCAATTTAATTTTTACTACGTGTATTTATATTATGGAAATCGCTTCTTATTTTAAAAAGTTCTAAGTTTTTGCGAACATACAAAATACTTTCTAAGATATAAAGGGAAGGCAGAGTGAGTATATCAATTTCTTTGAATTTGTTTCTAAGAGACTCGCGAGGACCTATTTCAAAGATCGCGCGGATTGCCCTCTTTTGTAAAATGAAAATTGAATCTACGTCAGCTGCTGATCCCCACAGCAGAACGCCATAAGACATAATACTGTGGAAATAAGCAAAGTATACCAACCTGGCTGTGGCTATATCGGTAAACTGCCTTATTTTTCTTACTGCATACGCAGCTGAACTTAATTTACCTGAAAGAGCTCTAATGTGAGCGCCCCATTGCAATTTAGAATCTAAAGTAATTCCTAGAAATACAGTTTCCGTAATAGCATCTACTTTCTTGCCATCAAGTTTTAAATTTAAACCCACTTGGGGTACATTTGGTAATGAGAATTTAAGACATTTAGTTTTGTTCGCATTGAGTAAAAGATTATTAGCTGCAAACCATTTCGAAAGAATAGCCAGACTATCATTCACATGTAAGACATCCGTATCTTTTCTATCTATTTTAAAAATAAGAGAAGTGTCATCAGCGAATAAAATTATATCTGATAAGTTAGCCATCATGTAAGGAAGGTCATTAATATAAACTAGAAATAAGAAAGGGCCGAGAATTGAACCTTGAGGCACTCCCATCTTAACTAAGGACCCCGAGGACGTCGCCCCGTTAACGTTCACTTTCTGTTGCCTGTTTGATAGATAGGAAAGAACAAGATTAGCGGCTTGTCCACGAATTCCGTAGTGGTGTAATTTACAGATCAGTGTATTGTGGTCAACGCAGTCAAACGCTTTTGAGAGGTCACAGAAAATGCCAATTGCATCCTGGGATTTCTCCGAGGATTCCAAAATGTGACTGATGAGTAACACTCCCGCATCAGTCGTCGACCTACCTTTCGTGAAACCGAACTGGCGACTATGTAAAATACCATTTGAATTAAAATGTGACAATATCTGGTCTAGCATGATTTTTTCATAGATTTTCTCAATGCTGGTAGCACTGATATAGGTCTATAATTAGAGGGATCACTCTTACTACCCGATTTGAAAATTGGTACTACTTTACTATGTTTCATTAAATCAGGAAACGTGCCGCTGTTTAAACATTGATTAAATATGCCTGTTAGCACAGGGGCAATTGTGTCAATAATATCTCCAAGAACCTTAACGGAAATCCCCCATAAGTCTACAGTGTTTTTTATGTTAAGACTTTTGAACGCTTTTTTAATTGTGACAATAGAAATAGGCTCGAATTTAAAACTAGGAATTTCCTTACTGAAGTTTTCTTTGAGTAAAGATTCAGCTAACACAGATGATGAGGGAAGAGATTTCGTAACCTCAATTGGGATGTTGGTGAAGAAATTTTCTAGTGACTCAGCAACTTTCAACTTATCTGAAATGGTTTCATTATCAAACCGCAGCGAGCAGTGCTATCGCTGCGGCCAGCCCGGCCATAAGGCGGCCCAGTGCTCCGCGGCGCCAAACTGCAGCCTCTGTACAGCTGCGGGGAGGCCCGCTGGGCACAGAGCGGGCGGTAAGGCCTGTGGCGCGCCCGCCAATAAGAAGAAGAGAGGGTCTGCCAAGGCTGCCGGGGGCTCTTTACCTCTTTTTTGAATGGATTGCGCATAACGGCGCTCTAACATTTCCTCCAGGGCAACATCAACCACTGTGCCAGAGCTCAGGATCTCTTGCTCCAGAGCATGGCAGAGTGGTCGATTCACGTGGCCGTGGTCGCCGAGCCGATCTGGGTCCCGCCCAGAAGTAACTGGGTGGGATACCTGACGGTTTGGTAGCCATCATTGGCGGGGCTCTCGTCAGCCCGTCTCGAGGCGGCTCGCCCTCGCAGATTTCGCTGGCGTCGTTGGGGCGTATTTTTCGCCCAACAAGAGTCTCACCGACTTCGAGAGTTTCCTTGTCGAGTTGGGTGCCGTCGTGGGCCGACTTCATCCTCGCCCGGTGCTGTTGCTCGGGGATCTCAACGCCAAGTTTACGGCGTGGGAATCTCCGGCGACCGATGCTAGGGGTGAGGCACTGGAGGAGTGGTTGGTCACGACTGGCCTGGCCGTCTTGAACCGGGCGATGACGCAAATTTGCGACGCGTCCATGCCCCGGGTCCACACACAGTCGGCAAGGCGCCAGGTGTACTGGTGGTCCGCCGAGATCGCGCAGTTACGCGTCGCGTGCGTGGCGGTTAGACGCCAGTACACCCGTTACCGGAGGAGACGTCGTCGGGTCCCTGACGAAGAAGTCGCGCTGTATGAGGTATACCGCGCGGCAAAGGAGACTCCGTGGCTGGCCATCGGCGAGGCGAGGACGCGAGCCAGGGAGGAGATGTTGGAGACTCTTGACGGGGATCCGTGGGGGCGCCCCTATCGAGCGGTTCGAGGGAAACTTTGAGCCGCGGCGCCTCCACTTACGGAGAGTCTGCAACCCGAGCTGCTGGAGGAGGTAGTCGCAGCCCTCTTCCCGGCAAGAGCAGAGCATACTCCGCCGCCGATGGCTTTGCCCACAGCCGCAGAGTCTACAGAGGAGAACGCCATCAGCGTCCCAGAGGTGACACAGGCAGAGATGGGGGCGGCCGTGATGCGGCTCCGGGCCAAGAACGTGGCTCCGGGGCCCGACGGGATTCACGGCCTAGCGCTAGCCCTCGCTCCGAAGGAGCTTGAGCCCCAGCTAAGAGGACTCTTCACAGCGTGCCTTGAGCGGGGCCAGTTTCCCAGTCTGTGGAAGATTGGACGTTTGGTCCTGCTCAGGAAGGCGGGGCACCCTGCCGACTTGCCGTCTGCGTACCGGCCCATAGTGCTGCTCGACGAGGTGGGCAAGCTGTTCGAGCGCATACTCGCAGCCCGCCTCGTCAGCCACTTGTGCAGAGAGGGGCCGGACCTGGACGAGAGCCAGTTCGGCTTTCGGCATGGGCGCTCTACCATCCACGCTGTGTCAAGGGTGAGAGTCCTGGCGGAGGAAACGGTGTCCCGGGGCGGGGTGGTGGTGGCGGTGTCCTTGGACATCTCCAACGCCTTCAACACCCTGCCCTGGAGCTGCACATGGGAGGCACTGCGGTTCCACCGCGTGCCTTTCTACCTCCGACTCATCGTGGGGGCTTACTTAGCCGGGAGGTGTGTCACCTACATGGGACGTGATGGCGGAAACCAGCGCCAGGTGTCGTGCGGTGTTCCACAGGGATCGGTCGTGGGACTGCTCCTGTGGAACATCGGCTATGACTGGGTGCTGAGGGGCGAGCTCCCGCCGGGCGCGGACCTGACGTGTTACGCGGACGACACGCTGGTCACGGCCCGGGGGAGTTCGCACAGGGAGGTAGCGTTGCTCGCGACGGCGGCGGTCTCACTGACGGTGAGCCGCATACGGCGCCTCGGCCTGGAGGTAGCCCTCAACAAGTCGGAGGCCATGGTGTTTCATGGCCCCCGGCGGGCGCCGCCGGCCGGATCACACATTGTGGTCGGGGGGGGTCCGGATCGCTGTCGAGCCCACCCTGAAATATCTGGGATTGGTGCTCGACAGCCGGTGGGACTTCGGACCCCACTCGGCGCGGCCGGGGCGCTGGCAACGCTGCTTACCAATCTGGGGGGCCCGAGCGCCGCCTGTAGGCGGCTCTATATGGGGATCGTGCGATCCATGGCGCTCTACGGAGCGTCGATCTGGGCGTCTGACCTGACGGCCGGCAGCATAGCTGTCCTGCGCAAGCCGCAGCGAGCGATGTCCGTCAGAGTCATTCGGGGATATCGCACGGTCTCCTTCGTGGCGGGTTGTGCACTGGCCGGATCACCGCCCTGGGACCTGGAGGCGAAGGTGCTCGCGTCACTGTACCGGTGGCGCGAGGAAGCGCGGGAGCGGGGCGAGCGACCGATGCAGCAACATGTCGCGCAGCGTCGGTTGCAGCTCCGCGAGGTCCTGGTGGCGGAATGGCGGGTGAGGCTGTCACGCCCTACCGCCGGCCTCAGCACCATCGAGGCGATCCGGCCAGTGCTCGACCGCTGGCTCGGGAGAAGGCACGGCTCCCTGACGTTTCGGGCGACGCAGGTGCTCTCGGGGCATGGTTGCTTCGGGAAGTACCTGTGTCGCAAAAACAGGGAGCTGGACGCCCGGTGTCACCACTCCCCCCGCCCGAGACGGGGCCCGCGCAAGCGGGCCGGCACCAGCCGGGGTTGCGGAAGAATTATGTGTTCCCACGACCCCGCCGTAGGTGTGAGATGGAACACCGGGGTGGTTTTTAGTCAGTAAGAGTCTGACAGACCCCTCCGCCCGCCCCAGGGTGGAGGACATTCATGAGGATTTTCCACCCCGGGAACAAAAAAAAAAAAGGGTTGTAATGGAAGATACTCATTTTATAAGATTAGCAGATATTTATTTATTAATTGTACGAACGTTCGTCAACTTTTGTGGGTATTTCAGAGGTAATTTCATCGGCCGAAAACAATGATGGATAAGTACCAAGTTTGAGCCGATACTTCACACTGTTGAACCTTTTTTTCAAAGTGTTTCTGTCACACAGACAGTTTTTCAGTTCTATCTCATTAACTGGAAATGAATGCATTTTAACGTCCTTTCGCTTAGTACCACAATGTTCGATTTAACACTTGTTGTACATATTAAACTACCAATGGAAAATATTATAGTTTGGAAAACTTAGTCAAAAACCGCCTAAATTTGACAGCGACATTTGTAAATTGTCTATGGTTTTGGCACCAGGCGGAAGAGGGGTGAAGAATGATAAAAGGGGGCGAGGAAACCTGTCATGTTCGTTTCTTACAACCATAGAGTATACGGCAGTGATGTCATATCTACCAACTTTTTGGTAGATCTACCAACTTTTTGGTAGATCTACCAATTTTCACTTCAGTCTACCTATCTACCACCCTAGACCTAGAAACTACCTATTTTTTAAATTAGTTTGACATATCACCACTTTGAATTATTTTTATAACGACGAGCGACGCGGACGTTGCGATGTGTTGCGTGAGCCATGCGACGATGCGTCAAGCATACATAGACATAGAGTCCAGGCCATAAACCACAAAAAAAAAACGTCAGCAACAGTTCGCCGTTTGCGCCCATGGACATTTTCACAGAGCACTATAACTCCTTTTTACACATTCTTATACATATGTTGTTCTGTGGCCCATTCCCGGTTGGTTTGTTGCGGAATCAATGGTGAATCTTTGCTCCTGTTTTGTTTTGAAAACTAAATAACTACGTATTAACGGTGCTGGTTGCTGTTTGTTCTGTGTTGCGTGCATTTATTTATAAAATGGATTTGACAGCAGTGAGCAGCGAAAGCGATGCACAGAGTTTTAGGTTAGGAACTCCGCCACGAAAAGCTAGAAAAAGGCACTCTGACCAAAAATATTCGAAATTATCGAAGAATTTTCAGGTTGGCTTCAAGAAAGTACCAACCTTCCAGAGAAATACAGTTTGCTCGAAGACTCTAGAGGGATTGTTGCGTACGAAAAGATTCATAGCAAACAACGGGCAGCCTAGCGCAGAACACTTAAAAATTTTCAATAAAAATATGTATAATTTCCAAGAAAAAAACATTTTTAGAACAGTTCATGCATTTTTAATCTTAAAAAATCTTCTAAATTGAGGTGGTAGATCTACCAATTTTACATTTTAAATTCTACCAACTTCTACCAACATTTGGCACATAATCTACTAATTTTCTAAAATTCGGGTTGGCAACGCTGGTATACGGTTGAAATTTTATGTTCTAAGTTTGCCTGCCGTGGTAGTCTGTGATCGCATCATCGCAGAATTCGCAGATGATCGCACCCAGGGTCATCAAACTTGTAGTAAAAGCCTGGCAGAATTTGGATCACTATACTGACAAATTGTGGAGTACCAAACAAAACACAAAAAAATCCTATCGAAGTATTTTTTCATTTAGTAGTATTATATCGCAAGAGTTTCTATCTGATAGATACAGATGTCGCTACTATGGCATTAAGCAGACGTTTTAAATTGATTAGAATGTTGTTGGTATGTGCAGCAATTGACGGACAATATAATTTAGACGGGTTATTTTCCTAATACCATTCCCTTGTTGGTCTTTACTGCCATAATGGTAGTTTATTGTGTGTGTGTGGTCTTATTTAATGTGACGTAATTTACTTTTATTTGTTAATAGTTGTATTATGTTTCTAATTTAATGATATATATATATATATTTTTTAAACTGTTTTATGCCGTTTTTCGATTTTATTATTAATTATTCCACACGGAGCTAGCAGAATTCTAGAAGTACAGCTGCTGGTAACATTTATTGTCACATGTCATGTCGAAATGCCAGTGTCATGTCAGATTGCAGATAAATTTCGATTTTCGTCTGGTGCGGTTCGATATTTTCTGCATTTTGTGCTTTTGGTCTTCCTCCAAGATATCCTTGTGTTGTTTCCATGCTACGTTTGTTGAGTCGAGCCCCTGCTCCTCCAAACTAGTATCGAATCCACGCCGTGATAGCTTGTTAAGTGACTGAAATTGAGATAGTGACTCCAGTGCATTGTGTTGAGAGTGACTCCAGTGCAACATTGTGTATTTTGTTAACGGTAGTATTACGAGTACATAATCATGTCTTCCGAGAAAAAGTGCTGTGTCCCTGGGTGTTCCGGGAATTCTGGTATGTACTAATATCACCCACTTGGTGACTACGTTTTAAAGCTGAAGTAAGATTATAATGCGCAAGTGGGCCCAGACCGTTCATAGTGGACCTATAGGGGAGGCCTACATCCAGCTGTGGTAAAAAGGGGCTGACATGATGATGCAATAGCAAGAAAACTGACATCTGTCTATGACTAAAATTTGGTATTTGTAATACTCTGATTGTGTTGAAATATCAAAAAACGTATGCACATGCTATTAGTCCTTGTTGTTAAAATAAAATTATAGAATTAAAATTTAATTTGAGGTTATTTGGTGGACAAAGCCATATTAGCTTTCAGACAGTAAGGTCAAAATTGATAGCTTCCAGATAGTAAAGTCAAAAATGATTTGTTGTTTTATTAAATATGTATAGGAAACAACATTTGCATAATAAAAGTTTTGAATTTGATGTCTTGAATTTTTCAGATTCCCACACTGTCCTGCATCTTTTTCCGAACCCTGCTAGGGATATGGATCGCTTCATGTCATGGGTCTTTAATATTGGTGGGGACATCTTGAAATTCAGTAATGAGTACATGAACAAAAATCAACGAGTTTGTCATGCTCATTTTGAACTGAAATATTGTTGCCGCTATAATCGAATCAGCAATATTGCTGTCCCAACATTAAATTTGCCAGGTGAGTAAATAAAGTTCACAGCTATTAGACTAATGTTGATTCTCAGACCTGCTTGTCACGCACACTTAAATTTTTACTGACTCTTTATTTTCAGGCCTATCAACACTCAAGTTCAATACTACTTCAATAGAAAGAAGACCTTTGAAATCTATTGCAAATGTGTCCAACATTTTGCCGTCTACTTCTAAAGGTAATCTTTGCTTAATTAAACAATGAAGTCCTATTATTAAAATACAGATAATATGTTATGTATATATTTTTTTCTCTTCCTTTATTTGTTTCTTCTTTTCTTATTCCTTTGTAGCAGATTTTTGAGAAATACAAATAATGACTATGACCTTATACTAACTAACGTGCACTGTATCCAAAAATCACACATACAATTAATTTGATTTGAGACAACACTGTCTTGGTGTCATTGGTATCTTCACGGAATTGGGTATCTAACATGTTGTTTTCCAGAAATTTTTGGCATTTAGCTTACACATACTCAATGTAAAACTTTTAAATTTTCAGTATGTACTGATCTCCAAAATCCAGGTAAAGAAATAAGTACTTCAGTTCCGATGGAGAAAGAAAACGTTGGTAAGTTTTTTTTTTCTAAGCCTAAACATAAGCGTTAAGCCTTTCTAAGATTTAAATAATAATAAATCAACCCCTGAATTCTCAAACAACACCTAACTAGACACTTCTAAAAGTATTGTTTTTGCTACAACACACCTCAAAGTGTCAGTGACACCAAGAGATTTAACCCTTACAATTAAGTGATGTTTCATACAAGCCATATACACTTGTAAAACAATTGCTATTTTGAAAACTCTGCAATGTCACGAAACGATTTTTTTAATGCAGATATCCTTTTAAATTTCAGCAAGTCAACTACTTAGCCCTGAACCAAATATGATTTCTATTCCTGCTGCAACAATAGAAAGAAAGAAGGGGAAAGAATCTATTTTCTCAGAGAACAAAATAAGTTATGAAGTGTGTCATAAGGATGCTATTCAAATCATGCAGAAAAGTAAGTTATACATTATTATAATATACATTCTAATAATACATATGGGTTTTACATTGTGTGCAAAGTCTGCATAGATTTTTTTTTTTCGGTTTTAGTACACTATATACGGATCAAAGTGACCATTGTAATCACTGCTATAATGGCGGTATAATTTGGTGGTGAATGACATTTGTGTGCATCATTATCGTAGCAGTGGTGACAATGCCCACTATGGTGTGTCCAAAGTCTGCTAAAATAGGACCTGAAAGCCTTTAAATATATTTCTATGTATTTCACACTTGATTTGTTTTACACAACAAAGATAAAAATATTTTTATTTAATTTTCAGCAGGGCAAGCATTGAAAAAAACTACGTTTTTAAGGTCAAAGATGACTAAAACTGAACATGAACTATATAAGAAATTAGTTGATGTAAAGATGAAACTGTCAAAATGCAGAAACAAATCTAAAAAACAAGCAGCAGAATTAAAAAGTGCTAAGAAACTTTTTACAAATGTTAAATTTATAAAAGCATTAGAAAATGTGCCAAGTACAGGAAGGTTGATAACTCTTATGCAGTTTAGGGAGAACAAGAAGAAAGAGAAAGGGCGAAGATTTTCAGAAAAAGAAAAAATTGTATCTTTGTCTATATTCAAGCAAAGCCCAAAAGCATACAGGTTTTTGAGAAAAATGTTTATACTGCCTTCTCCACAAACTTTGGGGACCCTTTTGAATCAAGCAAATATTGGTCCAGGTATAAATAAGAATGTATTTGTCCAATTAAAGGCAAGAACAGATAAAATGACAACTATAGACCGACTATGCGTATTACTTTTTGATGAAATGTCTCTAAAACCCAGTCTGACTTTTAACACCAGAAAATATTCAGTAACGGGATTTGTAACGGATGGAGAAGAAACGTGCCCAATTTTTGCGGATCATGCTCAAGTGTACATGGTACGTGGACTTATTAAGAATTATAAGCAGCCAGTTGCTTATACATTTTCAGCAGGAGCAACTAAGGGTCCAGAACTAGCAAAACAAATAAAAAGTGTAATAAAGGAACTACAGGATGCTGGATTTATAGTGTTGGCTACAGTTTGTGATCAGGGAGCCAACAACAGAAGTGCCATCAAAATATTAACGGATAAAACAAAAAGAAACTGTTTATTAAGAGGAGAAATCCCTAAGGAAAATTGTAATATATTTCAAATAAATGAACAAGAAATAATCCCGTTATACGATCCACCACATTTGTTGAAGGGCATACGTAATAACTTGTTAACAAAAAGTTTAAAATTTAAAATGAATGGCAAGAGTAAAACTGCAAAGTGGCATCACTTAGAACTTTTAATGAAAGAGAATCCAGCCTATAAAGGTATCAGATTGGTGCCAAAATTAACAGAAAATCATATTGATGGGAAAAAAATTGGCAAAATGAAAGTTAAGTATGCAGCTCAAGTATTTAGCCAAACAGTGGCGTCGAATATGGGATACTTAGCAGGTTTGTATATCTATTTTTCAATATTTCTCTGAATAGATGTCCAATTACAGTTGGAATTAGTTTTTACTGGTTCAATGTAGGTATCCTAATAATATATGAGACATGTCAAAAAAATCGTTTGTTTGTTACTCATTCACGTAAAAACTGCTGAACAGATTTGGATACAGAAACACTATCCAAATCTGTGTGTGATTTGCAGATGAAGTTGCAGTCAGAGGCTACTCTACTATAAAAGTGCTGCTGTGTCCTGATTTGAATGAATAATTATGTAATTTGTAATCTGCCTATGTAATAACAATCGGCCTGAGATATGAAAGAATATGATTTATAAAAAATCTCTTTTCAGATAAAGGAATTTTGCCAGAAGAATGCAAAGATACTGCAGATTTGCTGCTATTTTTCGACGAGTTGTTTGATTCGGTCAATGGCAGTTATGCAAATAAAAAGAAATTTTCAAAGTCACTACTTCAACCGGTGAAACCTAATTCAGCACACCATAAAAAATGTATGGAGTTCATAAAAAATTTGAAAACCATGAAATTTTATAAGGGCGATTCTGCGGAAAATGTACCGACTTTAAATAATTGGGTGTGGACGCTGGAAGGTATACAAATACTTGTAAAAAAATTTGAGAAATGTTACAATGTTACGTCAGTTTGGATGCGGCACCTGAATCAAGATCCACTTGAAAACTTTTTTGGCGCAATTAGAAGCCACGGGTGCCGCAACGTCAATCCAACTCCGGATGCATTCCAGTCTGCCTATGCGGCTTTGTTAGTAAATAACCTCTCCAGTGTTCATGCCCCAGGTGCTAATTGCCAAAAAGATTACTGTGAGGCCTTGGTTACTCTGGTTACAAATAAGAACTGCGAAGCCAACAAGCTTACAGACAATATAGATTTAAATAAAATATTAAATACGAACGTGCTGCCTTTGGAGGACAAAGCCGATCCTAAAATTATGGCTCCATTACAATACGTGAGTGGATATATAATTAAAAAATCCAAAAAAATATTTAAAAATTGCTCCCAATGTAATAAAGATCTAAACGATGAAAACGAGTTAGAATACATTCGGTATAGAGAATACTCCAAGAAACGTTGGCTTTGCAGTCCTACTAAGTCGGTGATTAATCTAGTTTCTGCTTTCCAGGACATCATTACAGATGAGTTAAAAGAAAATTTAGAAATGAAGAATATTGGAGAATACATAAAAACCTTATTGTATATATCGGCAGATTTTAAATGTTTAAAATGTGTTATACATAAAGTAAAATTGCAAGAGTACATGACAAATGTAGCAATAACATTTTTTGTATTTAATTATTGCAAAACAATTAATAAAATACTTACTGGAAAGCATGATTCTATCAGCGACACCGATAAATACCAAGTAATGGCTAGAAATTACTCAAAAAAACACTGTAAAAGGCCTCATATTTGATTAAATAAACGTATATATTATCATTGAGTTTATGATGTTTTATTTCTTTAATATTAATGTGTGGATTAAGATAATATTGGTTTTTAATAAACATTTTGTTTAATCCATAAAACACTAAACAAGAATGAGTAAGCTTTATATTTATTAACGAGTGATATGCTAAGCAGCTATAGGTTCAAGGTTATATATATATGGAAAAAGTTTCCATCGGAGATAACGAGATGTCGCTGGTGTCCATTGCTTAAAAAACCCGTGAAGTCAGATCTCTATATCTGTATAGTAAAAGTACTCTGTGATCGCACCCAATCGCACCGCACCACCACCGGCACCACACGCACTGTGTTTCTTTTCTTTTGTTCGTGTTTTCAATCAAGATAGACACGTGTTTGTAAACTAGAAAAATGGTGAAATTGAAGTCAAAAAGTGGAAAGAAAAAAGTAGCTGTAGTGCTTCAAAATAAGAAAGATGACCAAACTGAAGTGATTTTGCCGCCTGTTCGAATGTCTGATGATCCGTCACCAAGACAGGTTATAATTTTTTATTACTTTATACACAAAAATCCAAATTTAAGCCACTTATGTGTTTTTATTTTTTCTGTTACAAGTTTTGTTATACTTAAGTATGAAAGTCTTTTAGAAAATGTAATCATAACCTGCAACATAACTTTTCATTTCAGGTTAAATGGATCAATAGGCAAAGAGTTTTAGTCTTCGCCGCTCGTGGGATTAATCACCGTCATCGGCATTTGATGGAGGACATAAAGAAAATAATGCCACATCATAAGACAGAATCAAAGATGGAGAGAAGTAAAAACTTGTATGTAGTTAATGAGATCAGTGAAATGAAGAATTGCAACAAATGCATACTCTTTGAAGGCAGAAAGATGAGAGATCTCTATATGTGGATGGCTAACATACCAAATGGACCAAGTGTTAAATTCCTGGTTGAAAATAGTATGTTGTTTCCTGTTTGTAATTACCCAACACTAGTACCTACTACTACATTAGATTAATATTTTTATTAAATTATTTTCAGTCTACACAATGGGTGAACTAAAAATGACTGGAAACTGTTTGAGAGGATCCCGGCCTCTTTTATCATTTGATCCGCAATTTACAAAAGATCCACATTATTCTCTCCTAAAGGAGTTACTCATTCAGACATTTGGTGTTCCATATCACCATCCCAAGAGTCAACCATTCTTTGACCATGTGTACACCTTCATGATCCTAGATAACAGGATTTGGTTCAGAAACTATCAAATTCTCTCTGAAGATGGAGCTTTGGCTGAAATTGGACCAAGATTTGTATTGAACCCTGTATGTATACAATGAATTTACTTGACACAAGAGCCAAACTCAAACTGTGTCTAATAAAGCTTTTGCCATCTTTACAGGTAAAAATATTTTCTGGTTCCTTTGGAGGTGCAACATTATGGGAAAATGCTAAATATATTAGCCCTGCTAAATTGAGACAAGCTGTATCCAAGAAAGCTGGCAGCAAATATGAAAGGAGAATTGAGAAGAAAGCTGTTTATGAAGCTACCAAGCCTGAGACTGGGTATCCTGATATAGAGGGAGCTGACTTCTTCAAAGGTGATCCCATGGAAAAGGCTCAAGAAGTTGTAGTCAAAGGTAAATTAAGATCATAAACCTACAGTATGAAGTTGAAAAAAATCATTTTCACAAAACTATTTCATAAATTCGTATTTATTTTGATTTTGTTCCTTTACAGAAGAGATAGAAGAACAAGAAAATACTATGGAGGAAAGTGACCATGAGGTCAAAAAGCCAACATTCAGCATGTTGATGAAGAAACCTAAAACAAATCCAGATAAAACAATCAGGCGCAAGCAACTCAAAGCTAAGAGTAAGGCAATATCTGACAAAATCAAGAAGAGGAAGCAATTTAAAAAGAAAAAACCTGGTAAATTGTAATAATAAAATGTATTTTTCACACATTAGATTTTTATTTTATATAATTTTTGTGGATGATTCCTTGGATACTATTATGGAAGAGCTAGGTTGAGGTAAACACTTTACAAATTACTGCTACATAATTAGTGTTAAGTAAAAGATCGCATATTTTATGTTATTCATGTTTTTAGTTAAATTATACAAGAAAATCTAAGAAACAGCAAACGCATTGTAAAGTTAAAATTCTAATAATACAGGCTGTTCCATTTTTATTATGCAGTTCTTAAAACAGAATGGAGAACAAAACTTATAATTTAGCCCCACTCCTAAGATCATGTTAGAGATTTCGAATTTGTACGATTAGATATAAAGCTTCTTATGTCCTATTTTAAAATATGGACGGTCATTGATTCTATAAAATAATACTTTCATAAAATTATGCATTAAGATTAAAATATTAACCTTTACGTCAAATAATGCTGTCTAGTTTAGAGCATTAATTAAAAAAGGTTTTAAAAATTGAGCACCTTAGAAATTCTGGTAAACCTGGAATGATAAAAATCTGTGCATTTAACATTTGTGCCAGAATATATGCTTAAAACATGTTACTGTTTTATGGTAGTTAAAAAAAAACTAACATATGTTAGTTTTTTTCCCTCGTTTTTAGTATTCCAAGTATATACAGTAGGGCCTCGTTAATCCGGAGAGGCAAAAACAAGACCCTTTCCGGATTATCGAGGCGTCCGGATTATAGTATGCCATATTAAATGTTAATAAAACACATGTTTAACCTTAGTTTCTTTAATCAATTTTTCAAAATTCGAGCTTTCTCACAAATCATATCACCACTTACAGGAACATGCAATCGCCTTTGTTGCAAAAACCACGTAAACAAAGCATCTTCTAAAACAGGATTTTCCGATTTCTTCAGTGTTTTTCGTACACCGGGACCACGTTCTGTTAGGCTAACAAACTTCAAGAGTTTGTCTTTGTTTTTCTCTATGTCGCCTACAGTTGACCTGCCTATACCAAACTTCCGAGCAATGACAGGGTAGCTGTCACCCTTATCTAACATTTCTATAATCCGTAATTTGTCTTTTATTGTTAATGTCGTATGTTTACGTGGCGGCGCCATGATGTTAGCGAGCGCACTTCATTGACACTACGTATTACACGAAAGGCGATAAACAAAACACTGACGGCGCATTGGCTCATGACAGCCCCCGCACCTATTGCCCGCCCGGATTACAGGGATCACCGAACAAGCGAGAGTCCGGATTACCGAGGCCCTACTGTACTTGGAATACTAAAAACGAGGGTTAAAACAATATAAATATAAAAATTGTACTTGAAATTAGCCCTAAAGTAAAACATATTAAAAGCTTTTGTTCATTTGCGATCGAGATTACTTATATTAAGCTTATGTCAAAATAATAAAAATATTATGCAATTCATTATCAGATTTAGGGAAAATACTATGTGCCTATTTAGCAACATACTACTTTCCAACTGCATACGGCATACCTTACAGGCAGACGAGAGTGCGTCATCATCATTCCACTAGCCTGCTTTGCAGTTAGTTAATTGTTGAGACAAATGCATACTCATTGCGCATCTTAACTTCATTTGCGCAATGCAATTTACAGTTGAAATGCAGTCTGTCTGTAGGTTTATATTTTAATGGCATTAGGGGTAACTATGAGATTTCTATGATAGGAAGAATTACCTACTGGTTTTTTTTCCTTTCCATACAAATCACACCCGAACAGAGTTCCTGTGTTCACAACATGAAAATACATTATCACACTGATATTTAAAATATTACGAAGAGCGTAGTTTGAAAAATTACACAAAATCACATTTCCAGTGCATATCATAAACATATCTAAAATTCATGTAAACATTCATAAAACATACATAGTATAATGATTTAGTAAGTATAGCATCGATATTTTTATTAGAAAAAATATTAAAAACCTTATCTCTAATAACATTGCAATGTTACCAACGTCGATTATTATGCAGAGTTTGACACCAGATTTAATGCATGTTCCGTGAATCATTCTTTTTTGTGACTTAAGTCACAAAAAAGAGTGATAATAATAATAATAATGTTTATTTTCCAAAAACAGTGCTATACAATTTCCTTATAGTCTACATTAATATGTAGCTCGGTTACATTCAAAATAAAAATAGACAGTAATACATAAGACGCAAAGGAAGCATTTTGCTTATGAACTCCACACTAGGTCGAGCCTGTCTCGTGGAGTCCATGGGTGGTATTACCATATAGTGAAAATGTACATTACATTGATACTGATCGATTTCAGTCAAGAAACACATGCTAAAGTGATATTATACAGTAATTAGAAAATTAAAGCATTGTCTAGATCTAAAACAGTGAAATTAAAAGAATATATTAGGTTAAAGAAATATTTAGAACGCAATGTGCACTATTTGTAAGAGGGTGCGTGCGCGAGAGGGTGTGTGTGTGTGTGTGTGAGAGAGAGAGAAAGAGAAGGAGTTTGTTTTAGTGAGGGAGCGTATGTGTGTGGGTGTGTAGGTATGTGTGGATGTGTTACGAAATAACCTTTAAGAGAGATTCGGATTCACTGGATGATTGGGCTAGCAGCCATTTGCGAACAATCTTTTTGACTTGGCTTGTTCTGGAGTTACTTATGCTACACGTTCACACGGAACATGCATTAAATCTGGTGTCAATGCGCTTATATCAATAATAAATAAAAAATGCATTACTGAGTGAGTAAAAGCGTACGATTCTTCTTAATTGTAAAAGGCTGCCACTTTCACCTGAAAATAAAATAGATGTCTTACATAACGGATCCTGTTTATCAAACAAAACTCTATGTTCAAAGGCTCAACTTCTGTCGATATTGGACAAATCAATAGTTCTGTCCCTTGGGTTTTAGTTCGATCGATAAACAAACCAAGGTTACCTCTTTGAAAAGGTCACCTAATCACCTGACAATAGCTCATATGCTGTTATTTGTCACACAAAATGAAGGTGGCCTATTATTTGTTTTGAACAAGCACCATTGTTTTATCAAGTGCAGACAAATATTTCTACGGATAGACTAAATATGAGCATTCCTGATACTGGATAGAGTAAAGTAATTTAGTAAAAAGAAGATAGCTACCACCACATTTTCATTCAATATTCTACACACAGACCAAAGCTTCTCTTTTTAGTATCATACACAAACACAATGGTCTGTTAGCACTTGACCACGTCTGTTGCAACCACTTAGGCCTGGTTGCGTAACATTGCACATGCTGGGTCAATAAGGGTTGTGTTAAAGTCGTCATCAATCCATGGCGAGAAAGAGATCGAGCTATTCCGAACGAATTCCGCCATCCTTTTTTCGCAACGGTATAACGTTGGCTGTAACACTTTCTTAAACAGCCCCACATATGACTATCGAGACTTGCTGGAAAAGAGAGTAACTAAAAGTGCGATAGATCCTCAAAACACCAAATAAAGCAATAATAAATTACATAGAAATAATCTGCAGCCTGTAACCACTATAAGGCACTGAACAGACATGCAAAAGCCCCAAGCACAACAGGCTTCGAGCTTCAGTACTTGTCTGGCACATCCTGCAACTCAGCGCCATCTTGGTCGTCGTATTTATCTTGTTTATGGCCGCCGAGTTCCGCGAGACGCGTGTTCTTCCATCGGCCATCACTGCCGTTCATATTGCGATCCTCGCATACGCAAAGGAAAAGAGAATCAACAACCATCTGTGGAGGAAAATAGTAAGTTTTAAAAGTAGATTTATCATTTTCGCTTATAATGGTCAATTGAAGTTTTTGTTCGTTCACTTATTGGACAACACATACATGAAAAATATAGGTAAACAATAAACAAAAATAGGAACAAACCTCATAAAGAGAAAGTATACAGTGTGCAATGAAGAAGGAGAATATGCATATCACTAGTGTTGGGACAGCAAAGAAGTGCAGTTCAGTGTTGCGTTTGAGGAGTAGGAGACCAATGATGCCGGTCACTGCCGTCACTATGCACTTGCCCAGGAACAGTATGAAGTCACCCACGCTGTTAATTGTTGCCACTTGAAGTGCGTTGTTCACGATTGTGCTAAATGCCTGAAATATAAAAAGTTTTACATAAACCACAATTAGACCCGCTGGATTGGGGGGAGTTGGACCTCAGCAGTAGGTATTCAGATTTAAGTTGACAGGGTTATTAATTTATTTATAAAAGATCTCCAACAAAAGATATTATTATAACACATAAGTAGCCACAAAGTAGGGATGACTATCTCTCCATATTATATCGACTCTGATAAAGTGTGTTTCAATTATGTTGACACAGAACAGTTTGCAGATCTATGTATTATGAGATTTAATTGTATTCTAATTTCGGCGATTACAGGCGTTATGTTAGGTTATGTTATTTAAAATAGAATCAAATGTTATCAATCTACGAAACTTACAGTCACAAAATGAAGAGAGTAAGTATTTTAACCTCTGCCTAACTCTTCAGCGATTCCAGTCGTGGTATTACTTTACGTTTTACTGCTTATAAGTAGTAGAATGAGGTCTTATAAGAAGTGTAAACCTTGATTGCATGCTTTGTTTATTTTATTTTGCATAACAGAAAATCTGGTTCAAACAAGAAAAGATAAGTAAGTACTAGGTTAATAAAGGTTAAGGAAAAATGTATGTATGGCTACATACATAAAATTTTCCTCTGGCAAAGTGACCTTCTATTTAACAATAATGAATTAATAAGTGTAAACATTCTCACGCCTGGTAATCGAGAACAAAAGCTAACAAAAAGTAAACGATGGCCATTCAGAAAGTATTGCGAATAAAGTTTTATGTATGAGACTGGCTAGATTAAGTCTATTCTAAAAATATGATTATTTTGTAAGTAAAATAGGTTTCAATTTCAAAATTTCCCTCCAAATTGTTTGCGAGCTATAGGTAATTTAAATGATTGTGTTTCTTAAAAAAATTATCTGCGCCGGGAAAGTTTTCGTGTTATGATTTTCTACGATTTCAAGTGTCGCCTGAAACCGGACGAATCGTACGATAGACTTCAAATGGCATTCATGGAAGAAGACCCTTCTAAGGCAACCGTGTCGTTGGTTTATCGAATTCAAGCGCGGTCCACTAACTTTGGGGGATGAAGAAAGAAGTGATCGCCCTTTGACGGCTGTTACGGAAGAAAACATGCTAGCAGTGAAAATTTTAATCCACGACAATAGTCGCGTTACGTATCAAGAGATTCAGCACATACGTGCATCTTCGCGTGAGGAGGATAGTATAATGCTGGGTTCCGCACATCCTCACCGATGCTCAGAAGCAGGCCCGGCCCGGGTGGAATGGTGCCGTGTTAGGATAAACAAATTTGAAGCAGGCTCGTCTCGGCGTGTTTAGGACATCATTGCAGGTGATGAATCTTGAATTTAATCCGTAGATCCAGAAACGAAGCGCCAGTAGACGGTTTGGGTGTTTCAAAACGAATGCCTACCAAAGTGAAGCGATCTAGAAGCGGGGGAAACATTTTGATCGCGAGCTTTTGTGGACGAGGATTTGACTGGCTAATTGGTGTCAATTACTTTACGGAACCAAAGAAGCATCAACGCTGAATGGTTAACTAACGAAAGCTTGGCAGAAATTTTCTCTGTTGTGAGCCCTGTGTTTGGTCGCACACAGGGCTCCGCGGTTTACTGCTCCACCACGACAATGCGCCTTCGCGCACCGCGCTCACAACGAGGGTCTTCCTAGACAGCACGCCGGTCAAACTCCTGGGTCAGCCATCCTTATAGCTCTGACCTAGCATCGTGTGACTTCTTTTTATTTCCGAAAATAAAAAATCTGCTCAAAGAGATACAATTTTCGTCGCCGGAAGATGTTCGATCAGGCTGTAAACGAGGTGTCTACGGCGGACTGGAAAAGTTTTTCGAAAACTGGTTGAGACGCATGAAACTTTGTATAGAGGCTAGTAGAGCGTACTGTGAAAAGATTTTATAAAAAAATATTTACCTATAGAACATTTACTTTTATTTTCGCAAAACTTTCTGAGTATCGGGGTTAAATAATACATAAGTCTGAATCATGGTCTAATAAAAACTGCCAAGTAATCGTTGTAGTTACTTAGCAATAAGACTATTGACCTAACAAAATGGTATGTAAAACGAAACCTGGCTTTCTTTCTTTAGAATGACCTTGAAGCCTTTGGCGAGGAGTAGTACTAATGCAGTACTATTAACTACTTATCTTAAAAATCTTATGGAGGAAATACCGTTATGATTTGTTTTGTATATCATCTAGAAATCGTGCCAATTGAGTCCATGAAGGGACTTCATCTCCAAAAGTGACATACCACTATGCAATTTTGTGACAAATTCACAATTCTGGCCCATAAGGCTACCCTTTTCTGGTGTAAGAGTTGTGCCCATATGAGGAGTACCAAAGGCATGCTTCAAAATATAAAAATAGTACACCTACCTTCCCAGCAGCCTTGCAAAAGTGGCATCTCTCAATGGTAATTATAGTGTAGGCATTATGATTCAAATAGCGAATGAATTTCTCAAGACAATAGAAGCAGCATATACCACATTTTAGGCCACACTTCGCGCATTCTGATCCTTTTTCTGCTCTAGATGATAGCCTGAAAAAAGAGGTCATTATTAGCAGAAGAACTGCTTATGAGGACTGGAATCAAAACAATAGAATTGTAAAAATGACTTACCTGGCATGTAAATACGTCAAAATGAGTCGAGGTACCTTGAACAGCGTAATCAAGAACGATCCTTTGGCCACTGAACCTAAATGGTATTTTATCAGCTTGCCGATCGAATATAAAACAGGCGAGTGAGCATTAGGTCCTCTGAAATATATTAACATTATTAAAAATTTTAGTTCGGTTGTCCCGACTTTACGACCAGTTTCCACCAAAGCAGAGAGCTTACCCTCAACGTTTCACAATTACAAAAAAGTTGTTGACGAGACATCTCTTTTCTCCGCGAACACGAAATGCGTCTACACGTCGTGTGTACTTACCTAAAATACCAATGTGATACGGCCCCAGCGATCGTCATCTGTTGACACCCAAGTATGAACTCGCTTCCCCAAACCAAACAGATCAGACATATCCACCACATACTCTTAACCCACATGGGGTCAAACTCTATATTGTCCAGGGTAAAAGCTGTAACGAAAAAACGAGCAAACAAATTAAAACAGGTTTTATTTGAATTGATAAAAATCATAACATAACATCACGCCTAAAATTACCCCATATTGCGCCACTTATTTTTAATTCATTGACATAAACCAGGCACAAATCCAGACTCCTACTGAGGCCTCAAAGGGATGTGAGCACTAAATGACGAGGTCCATTAGGGCCGATGCCTGCCAGGGTCGAGGGTTGTTCGAAAGAGATACCGTGGCCCTGGCACAGGCAACTGAAGGAACACGGGTGGGATTTAGTCAGTAAAAGTCTGACTGCCTCGTTGGTCTAGTGGTCGCAATCGCTACTGCTGAGCATGAGGTCCTGGGTTCGATTCCCAGGTCGGGCAACGTGTTATTGGGTTTTTCTATCTGGAATTTCTCAGTAGCAGCCCGAAGTCTGGATTTGTACCCGGTAGATGGCAATAGGCTCGCCCCCTATTACATGGGACTTAAACATAACTGGCGAAATGTGGGTGTACTGTAGGTACACCTCTGCCCAACCCTTCGGGAAAACAAGGCGTGATGTTATGTTATGTTTTAAGTCTGACACGCCCTCCTGCTCCACTCAGAGCTTGTTGATTTCCCACCCAAAACAAAGACACTTAGTGAAAAATCAGGAATTTCTCAGTAGAAATTCCTAATGGAAAAACCCAATACCACTACTGCCAGACCTGAATTCGAATTCAGGTCCTCATTTTCAGTAGTCCATAAAGCACTTGCAACACCTAGACAATAAAAAAAACACGGCAACTTTTTATAAAATGCGGTGATATGAAGGTAAGAAGTAGTGATATGATTTTTAAACAATAATAACTAACTTTTGAGACTTGAATTGTTGTTGCCATTCTGTGCTTCCATTGCTGCTTTATTAATTGTCTCAAACCCTGAGCTTGTAGATCCATTGATTAGGAAGTTGGTTTGAAGTGGAATACCAGGGTAATTAGCTGTTGCTAAACACACCTGCAAGATTATTTTAAAATAAAATATGTTTGATAATGTTAATGTTATTGAATCTAAATGAAACTGCAACTTACCACAACTATGGACCAAAATGCTAAAAATAGCACTAGGAAGATAAATGTTATAATAGGTTGTAAGAAAAGGGCGGGAATGGAACCGAGGCAGTGAGCTGTTTCTTTGAACAACGCTGCCAAGAAAGATACGCGGGATCGCATCACAAATACCAGCAGCAGCAAAATCACCTGAAATTGAAATGTACAGCTAATGATTTTCAGGCACTTGCTCGACTTTAACTAGAAAGACAATTTTGTTTTATCTTGTAAGTCTTCTAGAAAGACTAAGAACAGCGACTTTTTTTTAATTATTTATTTTACTATTTATGGACACACATATAAACAAACAAAAAAAAAGAAAAATTCATACCCAGGTTGAAGTTAAGTTAAGTTTAATACAAAGAAAAAGTTCATTTATACACATAACTAGCTAGTTCACCCCAAAAATATTGACTATCAACAAGTTAAAATAACAGATCAATGCTCACCGTTATTACAGTGGCTATAATTGAATACCACAAAAACGCACTTTCATTCTTGAGAGACTCCTAAAAAAATAATTGAATTAATTAAATACACACATACATTTAAACATTGGTCGACACACGACATACATTAGTAACAAGATTAATTGTATTATAACACGCCAGTAGTAAACCCTGTTCCCTTGCTACTGTTATTTTTTTAAACCTAGTTACTTAAATATTATTATTTTATTGGGCGAAATATTTTGTCTGGGAATTGAGACCCATAACTTGCCGCTCTGCTGCCGCGAATCCAAGCGCTAGATTTGATTTTTAACTATAACAAGAATGCCTAAAGATAGTACTCACAGACAAATATGCAGTGTCAATAGTCTTGTGCTTAGTTCTCAATTCATGGTATGTGTACCACAATAGTGCTGTACCCGCCACACTAGCTACTGACACCAATATCATAAATATCCATGATACTAGAGTTGCCAGTAAATGCAATATTGAGACCATAACAAGAGAACATACTGAAAATATCAAATAAAATTATGAATCTGGAATATATGAGATAGACAAAAAACATTAAACTTTGAACATAATAATATCTCAAACTATTATATTATAAATATCTATTATAGTATGTGTCTTTGACTATACATATTTACATTGTATAGCATGATACATAAATACATTACTAATAACTCCCTCAGTAATCTCTAACTAATGCTAATTACAACAACTCCAATATAAATACATACATACTGCTAAGTGCAACAAAACAATTGAAATATCCATCTTAACTCAAGCGGAAGTATTTTGAACATAATCAAAAAAACGATCTTCACAAAACAACCAGAATAATGTGCTTTCTAGAAAGTTATTCTTGTTAAAAAACAAGCTGCATAATTTACAGCTATTTTATTTGGTGCTTGGTTTGATTGTGCCTAGAAATAAACAAAGATATTGTATGTTACTCAAAAACTGATAAAAAATTATACATTATTATTGGTATTGCTTAAGCAGGAAAGGATTTGTAGATTTTAAACCCTCCCACTTTTCACATGACAATAAGTGGGTCATTGACAATATGTCAATGACCCACATATTTTAATTGAAGGGGGAGCAGCCCTCTAATGTAATTTAGATTAAGCCCCTCCCTAGTGTAATTTAGATTAACTTCCTCGCCATAAGTCACTAATGTATTAGTTCAGAGACAAAAAAGGATGTTTGTAATTGATAAAATTATTGTAACAGATATTATATTAATAGGGCAATGAATGCAATATACATGGACTCATAAAGGAAAACAACAGGATAATTTTAGATATTTTGAATTTTTCCTCAACAAGACTTTTTTTTGCAGTAAAACAATAGCTAGAAATAAACTTACAAATGCACTTTTTTTTTGCAATAGTCAATTAAGTGCTATTAAAACTTATTCTGGCCAAATTATGTAATCTAACAAATGAAAACATTATTATTTTATTACGAAGTTGATATTAAGACTGAAACTGAACTCAATAATATTGTTATACTCAAGTGAGATGGGAAACAGACAATTGGTGTAATTATTAATAACCATATTTCCTTTAATCATTATTAATGGCATAAACAGAAAAGTCATGGTCAATCATAATCAAAATCTGCATGGAGTTCAACCATGTTAACCATTATAACCACACCACAGACATTGCTTGACACAGTTACCATAACTGTGTCAAGCAATGTCTAGGTGACATCACCAGTTGAAGTGAGTCAGTATTTATTACTTGGCTCCCACATAATGCTTATTTTTAACACAATGATCCAACTAATGCACAAATTGAACTAATCTGAGTAATCTGTTAAAAATTGTGCTGGTTCATTCAAGGCCATGCATATTTATTTTATGTGTTAATAGAAGCATGCTTCCCTCTTTTGCAGTACTATATTTTTTAAACAAGTAACTAAAGAACCACAATAACCAATTTTTTTAATGATTGTTTTCTGAAAAGGGATGGTAACAAATGAGTAAATAAAAGGTATACTTACTAAATGCTATAATAACACAAATTATCATCTCTTTCCAAGAAGAGTATAGATCTGACAGCATCTGCTCAATAGTATCCCAGCTGTTCAGTAAATCATAGAAGTCATTGAACACTTTTTTTGTGAGTTCTTTTGCTGACTTAGGGAAGCATCTATTAAGGAGGGGAAATGTCTCATACACTGGCAGTGTAGGGCATGGTCCAATGTAACTATTTCCAATGACCTGGTTACTTGCTAGTGTATTCAAATTTATGTCGTAGCGGCAAATATTAGATCCAGTTTCTTTGTAAAAGTTTTGTATATCAGACATGGACTCCAGCTTCTTATTAGGACACTCCTTCACACATATTTTAAGAGATCTTTGTAGTTCTTTTACATCCATGAAGAACAAGAATTTTTTGTCCACAGTACTTATTCCTGACACAGGAGCTGGTGTGAGTTTGTGATTGCTTTTCACCCCACATGTATTACCAAAAGAATCAAAACCATTAATAACTCTGAGAGGATTTCCATACACAAATGATATTGCAGCCACAATTATCTGAGAAATAAATACATGATCAGATAACTGATAATTACAAAATTGCACAAAACTAATATTACTTATAAATCCGAAATTGAATACAACAAGTCCATCTTACCATTAATATCCAAAACAAAATATAAATAATAAGCCACAACACATCAGTGCATCCTTTTCTTGGAGTCTCATTTTGAGGAGATATTTCACTTTGAGTGCAACCCATTGTGCGTTTAAATTTTACCTCATTTCCACTTTCAGGACTACTAATAACTAATAATTAGCAAATTTATATTTACCAAACAACAAATTTTAACAAGCCAACGCCAAGCCTGCCTGACATGACATACAATTGAGATGTTGCCATGTTGCTCAATCAATTTCCGATTACAAATTACTTGCCAGTTGCGAATTTACATGCTCAAAACGAATGAGCCATAAAAATGGCTGGAAAAAATGTATCGAAACAATAAATCTAAAGTTTTAGAAGAACATGACTTTAATATTCACTTTCACTATACACAATTATTTGAGTTTCATACCGGTAGGTGCCAAGCCGAATGTGTTGTTGTTGTTTGTCCTCTGTGCTGTACATCACATCTATACGTACGGGCGATGGTAGCGACAAAACGCGGAACGGAAATTAAGTTAAACTGAGCTCTTAATTCAATGTCGTGTCTGTAGCTTAGAGTAATCTGTGATGAAATCCACCCTAACTATTGTTATCAATACGTGATTATAATATGACATAACCACGGTTGATGGTCCTTCCATGTCATTCTTAAAGTACGAACGACATATCTGTGCAATTTTTGGTGGCGCTGGTTGTAAAACTAAACTCAAAGAGTTAATAAAAAACCGATCCTATGATATATTCAAAATGATAGTTCGAAAAACGGCCGTTGCACAGATAAGTTGGTCGAAATGTACATTTTAAAGTCTAAAAACTGGCACCAAGGCCGCATTCCGAATTGCGCTGTACGATTACAGCGCAATTCGGAATGCGGCCTGCGATGCGATGCGGAATGCGATCCTATGATATATTCAAAATGATAGTTCGAAAAACGGCCGTTGCACAAATAAGTTGGTCGAAATGTACATTTTAAAGTCTAAAAACTGGCACTAAGGCCGCATTCCGAATTGCGCTGTAATCGATTTGAGCGGGCTTACACCCGTTCCGAGTTAGCGTGAGCGCGATAACGATGTCCCGTGAATCGTCATAGCTCACATCATGACATGCGCCATCTTCCAGTCTTGCGACAACGCCAACCATGCCATGATAAAATATCCAATCGGTCTTTCTGTTGACAGCTCTCAGTTATCATAACCGTGATTTCTAAGGGTGTATTCCGAGTTGGACAATAATAGCTCACAGCGCTCACATCAATAATTTGCGTTCCGATATAAAAATCACGATTATGACAGCTGAGAGCTGTCAACAATTCGCTCAGTGTTAATATAAGGCATGGTCGGCGATACCGCAAGATGGCGCATGTCATGACCACAGACTACTTAGAGATACTATGTATGTCATGACTGTTAAAAAGGTTGCATAGCATTACAGTGTAGGGAACTCTTCAGTGTTGAATATTTGAAAATGCTATGTGACTGTTGTGACATAAAAAAAACACAATTTAAATACCGTAAAACCATAGAGTATAGTAACTAAAATGTGTAAAACGGGGTGAATAGGGATGCAGGGGTGAATCGAAACGAAACTTTAAAAGGGATTTTAACATTGAAATAATATTTTTTGTTGCCAAAAAGGTCTCTTATGTATTAAATGTATTATAATTAACGATTAAGTGGCCTTGTTGGCAACAAAGTATATTATTTCAATGTTAAAATCCTTTTTAAAGTTTCGTTTCGATTCACAAATAACTATATATCTAAAATGACTCTGTGATAGGGCTATAATAGTTATAATACTATAATAAATTACATTCTTCAAGTAAGTCAAGTAATCCGCAACAGGTTATGGGCGCTGGAATGTAAAAGAGATTTGACGAAACGGAAATTTTTACTTCAAAATTGTAAATAGGCTATCTAGAGGGGAATGACAATTGGGCCACCTGGAAATACAAAATTTCAATAATGCTACGAGGTGTAGATGGCGCAATGGAAGCAGCCGAAGGAACTCTCGTAAAGCCCGTTACCCCCGCCCAAGGAGCTGGTGACCCTGGTGACGCTGAGGTCGGCATCTATAATATGGCCATGGCTAAATATATGAAGACTGAATGTTGCGCTCTGCTCATATTAACCACTAATATGTCCGAAGAAACACTTAAAAAAGTAATGCCATTTGAAACGGCTAAAGAGGTCTGGCAGGAGCTACACAGATTATTTGATGGAGAGTCAGACGACAGGGTATACAATTTGTGTGCAGAATTCTTCAGTTTTCAACGTCACAATGAGGATGACGTATCTACCCACATGTCAAAACCAAAAAAACATTATAAATTTCCAAAACTCACATTGCAGTAATTTTTGATTGAAAAAGATTTTGTTTCCAGGAGTTTCACGAATTTGATTGCAGACCACACCGTATCGACTGCGGACGGGAGCGTCATACCAGCGATAGGGAAAGGCACCGTCGAGGTGGAATCAAATGTCAGTGGCAAGAGGGAGCGAGTAACACTCAATGATGTGTGGTTAGTACCATCACTATCAAAAAACCTCTTCTGACCGCTTGCAGCACAAGACAGGGTGCAGAACAGCATCTTCATTTCCACGACTAGAGAGTGCAAGCTAGATATTGCAGGCACAACTAGAGTTGTTGGAAAGGGAGTCCAATATGGAGGACTTTACAGGTTCCAACTGACAATATAAGTTGTGGAACTGTGGGACAAGAGATATTGTTGAGTAATAGATTTGCTGTTTAGTCAATCATTTTATTTTATATGAAAAGCAAAGAATATAACTACTCTCTACCGAGAGATACGATACCGAGTGACACGGACATTTTTACTCCTCTGTTTGTTGACACGATTCCAACGAGTCACCACGGAGGCTGGATATATATATATCAGTCCTCCGCCACCATTTTTGGATCAGGCACTCGGGAAGGCGGCAGGATCTGGTCAAGGTGTCTCCTCCATACCATACCTGTTAAAACTAATTTAACAGTTAAAATAAGGAACGTAGGTTGCAGTGACAAGAAAAATATATAACAAGTTAAGAACGGTTGCTGTGCGTTTTAAGTATGAAAGAGTAAAGGTTTATAAAAAATAAAGAAGTATTAATAAACAGGTTTTATTCTACTCTTCTTAACATCCTCCTCTTTTTGGTAACCCTTACGCTATCAAACCCATCTCCATTGTGATTGATACAATCCGTGGCTTATGTAATGCTTTGGTCAGTAAATCAGCTAGTTGGAATTCGCTGGGAACATATTCCACACACATATTTCGCCATCAGCAACGAGTTCTTTGACATAAAAATGACTAATTGCGTTATGCTTGGTTCTTCTGTGAAGCTCTGGGTTATTTGAGATCTTTATGGCGACATCATTATCGACTTTCAACTTCGGTATCTCCTTCAAGTTAGATATTTCACCAAAGAGTCTTTTGATCCAGACAATCTCTCGGGCCGCTTCACTTGCAGCAACCAATTTGGCTTCGGTACTTGATATTGCTACACATGTTTGTCGTCGACTTGTCCAAGATATTGCTCCTCCAGAATAAAAGCATAATATGCCTGATGTTGATCGTCCAGTAGTTCGGTCTCCACCATGATCAGAATCGCTGTAGCATTCCAGAATTCCAGTTTTTGCAACTCTTCTTAAAAACGATTCCAATATCCAGAGTTCCTTTTATATATCTTAAGATACGTTTTACCTTTTGAATGTCCTCTTTAGAGAAGGGTGAAGGGTCTTCTAAAGTTCGGGAAACAACGCTTACAGCGTATGCAAAGTCAGGTCTGGTTCCAACAGTCAGGTATGCAAGTGCACCCACAGCTTCTCTATACGGAAACGACGTAGGTTCTCTACCAACTCTTTATTCTGTTCTGGCAGTCCATCTTTTTGTATAGGAGTGGTAACGGGTTTGCAGTCACTCATACGAAAGCGGTCTAACACTTTCTGAGCGTAGTGTTTCTGTGACACTCGTATATTTCCATTCTGCTCCTTTATTTCTAATCCAAGAAAATATTCACATATACACCTTATTCGATCCATCGGACTACCCATCAGGTTGATTCATGTAAATTTCTTCATTCAATGAACCATACAGGAATGCAGTTGATACATCGAACTGTGTGATTTTTAAACCTTCATTTGCAGCAACGCTTAGGACCGATCTTATCGTTGTCATCTTACCAACTGGACTGAAAGTCTCATCATAGTCTATGCCATTTTTCTGCGAATATCCTCTAGCAACTAGCCTTGCCTTGAATTTGTCTAGTGAGCCATCTGCATTGGTTTTGATTTTATATATCCATTTACAAGTTATAGGCTTTCTATCTCTTGGAAGATCAACCAGTATCCAGGTTTTGTTTTCCTTTAAAGATTTCACCTCACTATCCATTGCTTTGACCCACTGATCTTTATGCGGACTAGTTATTGCTTCTTTGTAGGTATTGGGTTCATTGATCTCATTAAGAACATCAGCTGACATCATAACATAATCTCCAAATCGAGTAGGCGGTCGTATCTGACTTCTATCTCGTAGAGTCATCCTATCAGTTATTTCAGCTATATCATCTAAGTTTTCTGGTGTCTCATCATCAATATCATCATCTAGGGCATCTTCATAAGGAGGTGATCCTGGTCGTGATGCTTCTAGTGAACGTCGAGATGGTTCAGTACGGTCATATTGGCTAGTTTCTACTTCCTGACTAACAACTTGATCCGGCGATGTGAGAGAGAGGCATAGTTGAGCTAGGCTCATCAGGGTACCTCCGCCGCATCGTTGGGGCTTATCTGGCGGGGAGGTGTGTCACCTACATGGGACGTGATGGCGGAAACCAGCGCCAAGTGTCGTGCGGTGTTCCACAGGGATCGGTCGTGGGACCGCTCCTGTGGAACATCGGGTACGACTGGGTGCTGAGGGGCGAGCTTCCGCCGGGCGCGGACCTGACGTGTTATGCGGACGACACGCTGGTCACGGCCCGGGGGAGTTCGCACAGGGAGGCAGCGTTGCTCGCGACGGCGGCGGTCTCACTCACGGTGAGCCGCATACGGCGCCTCGGCCTGGAGGTGGCCCTCAACAAGTCGGAGGCCATGGTGTTTCATGGCCCCCGGCGGGCGCCGCCGGCCGGATCACACATTGTGGTCGGGGGGGTCCGGATCGCTGTCGAGCCCACCATGAAATATCTGGGATTGGTGCTCGACAGCCGGTGGGACTTCGGACCCCACTTCCGGCGGCTGGCGCCCAAGTTGTTGGGCGCGGCCGGGGCGCTGGCAACGCTGCTTCCCAATCTGGGGGGCCCGAGCGCCGCCTGTAGGCGGCTCTATATGGGGATCGTGCGATCCATGGCGCTCTACGGAGCGCCGATCTGGGCGTCTGACCTGACGGCCGGCAGCATAGCTGTCCTGCGCAAGCCGCAGCGGGCGATGGCCGTCAGAGTCATTCGGGGGTATCGCACGATCTCCTTCGAGGCGGGTTGTGCACTGGCCGGATCACCGCCCTGGGACCTGGAGGCGAAGGTGCTCGCGTCACTGTACCGGTGGCGCGAGGCAGCGCGGGAGCGGGGCGAGCGACCGATGCAGCAACAAATCGAGCAGCATCGGTTGCAGCTCCGCGAGGTCCTGGTGGCGGAATGGCGGGTGAGGCTGTCACGCCCTACCGCCGGCCTCAGCACCATCGAGGCGATCCGGCCAGTGCTCGACCGCTGGCTCGGGAGAAGGCACGGCTCCCTGACGTTTCGGGCGACGCAGGTGCTCTCGGGGCATGGTTGCTTCGGGAAGTACCTGTGTCGCATTAACAGGGAGCCGGACGCCCGGTGTCACCACTGCGTCGACTGCCGGGAGGACACGGCGCGGCACACGCTGGCAGAGTGTGCCGCTTGGGAGGAGCCGCGCCGTGCCCTCATCACCGAAGTAGGCAGCGACCTGTCGCTGCCGGCCGTCGTGAACGCGATGGTCGGCGGCGCAGAGTCCTGGGACGCAGTGGTCTCCTTTTGCGAAACGGTCGTCTCGCAGAAGGAGGCTGCGGAAAGGGAGAGAGAGATCTCGACTCTCGACCCGGCCCGCAGCAGACGCACCGGGCGCAGGCGGAGGGCGGACAACGCCCTCTTCCAGCCCCCCTAAATGGGTCCAGGGGCGACGGATTCGGGGACATCCGTCGCCCCCCAACATCAGGACCCGAGAAGGCGGCGCGCGTAGTGTTCCTCGCGCGCCGACCACAGACGTTGCGGGGGGAGTACACCTCACTCCCCCCGCCCGAGACGGGGCCCGCGCAAGCGGGCCGGCACCAGCCGGGGTTGTGGAAGAATAATGTGTTCCCGCGACCCCGGCGTAGGTGTGAGATGGAACACCGGGGTGGTTTTTAGTCAGTAAGAGTCTGACAGACCCCTCCGCCCGCCCCAGGGCGGAGGACATCCATGAGGATTTTCCACCCCGGGAACAAAAAAAAAAAAAAAAAGGCTCATCAGGGCAGCCCCAACTGAGAGGACTCTACACAGCGTGCCTTGAGTGGGGCCAGTTTCCCAGTCTGTGGAAGATTGGACGTCTGGTCCTGCTCAGGAAGGCGGGGCGCTCTGCCGACTCGCCGTCTGCGTACCGGCCCATAGTGCTGCTCGACGAGGTGGGCAAGCTGTTCGAGCGCATACTCGCAGCCCGCCTCATCGGCAACTTGTGCAGAGAGGGGCCGGACCTGGACGAGAGCCAGTTCGGCTTTCGGCATGGGCGCTTTACCATCCACGCTGTGTCGAGGGTGAGAATCCTGGCGGAGGAAACAGTGTCCCGGGGCGGGGTGGTGGTGGCGGTGTCCTTGGACATCTCCAACGCCTTCAACACCCTGCCCTGGAGCTGCATACGGGAGGCACTACGGGACCACCGCGTGCCTCCCTACTTCCGCCGAATCGTTGGGGCTTATCAGGCGGGGAGGTGTGTCACCTACATGGGACGTGATGGCGGAAACCAGCACCATGTGTCGTGCTGTGTTCCACAGGGATCGGTCGTGGGACCGCTCCTGTGGAACATCGGGTACGACTGGGTGCTGAGGGGCGAGCTGCCGCCGGGCGCGGACCTGACGGCTGCTAGCATCTCTGTTCTGCGAAAGCCGCAGAGAGCAATGGCTGTTAGAGTCATTCGGGGGTATCGCACGATCTCCTTCGAGGCGGGTTGTGCGCTGGCCGGATCCCCGCCCTGGGATCTGGAGGCGAAGGTGCTCGCGTCACTGTATCGGTGGCGCGAAGCAGCACGGGAGCGGGGCGAGCGACCGATGCAGCAACATATCGAACAGCGTCGGTTGCAACTCCGCGAGGTCCTGGTGGCGGAATGGCGGGTGAGGCTGTCACGCCCTACCGCCGGCCTCAGCACCATCGAGGCGATCCGGCCAGTGCTCGACCGCTGGCTCGAGAGAAGGCACGGCTCCCTGACGTTTCGGGCGACGCAGGTGCTCTCGGGGCATGGTTGCTTCGGGAAGTACCTGTGTCGCATAAACAGGGAGCCGGTCGCCCGTTGTCACCACTGCGTCGACTGCCGGGAGGACACGGCGTGGCACACGCTGGCAGAGTGTGCCGCTTAGGATGATCCACGCCGTGCCCTCATGTCAGAAGTAGGCAGTGACCTGTCGCTGCCGACCGTAGTGAGTTCGATGGTCGGCAGCGTCGAGTCCTGGGACGCGGTGGTTTCCTTCTGCGAGATGACCGTCTTCCGAAACCACCGCGTCCCAGGACTGCTGAAAGGGTGAGAGAGATCTCGACTCTCGACCCGGCCCGTAGCAGACGCACCGGGCGTCGGAGGAGGGCGGACAACGCCCTCTTCCGGCCCTCCTAAATGGGTCAAGGGGCGACGGATGTCCCGGAATCCGTCGCCCCCCAACATCAGGACCCGAGAAGGCGGCGCGCGTAGTGTTCCTCGCGCGCCGACCACAGACGTTGCGTGGGGAGTACATCTCACTTCCCCCGCCCGAGACGGGGCCCGCGCAAGCGTGCCGGCACCAGCCGGGGTTGCGGAAGAAATATGTGTTCCCGCGACCCCGGCGTAGGTGAGTGATGCGACCCTGGCGTAGGTGAGTGATGGAACACCGGGTTGGTTTTTAGGCGATAAGAGTCCGACAGACCCCCCCCGCCCTCCCCAGGGCGGGGGACATCCATGAGGATTTTCCAACCCGAAACCAAAAAAAAAAAAGGCTCATCAGGGCTACTTGGCGTGCGATCTGAGCTGCTTTCTGTACGATCATCCTCCCTTGCATTACACATCGGTGCCGAAAGTGGAAAATATATTTTTACTGATGGTTGTTCTTCTGAATCCCCGGCTGGGCCAATAGGCGTCAGTACAGACTCATTAAAGTAACGTCTCTTGATGTTATGAGTTTACCATTTTTATTCAGTAAGCGATAGCCCTCGTCACCGTCATATCCGATGAGAATAAATTTTTCAGCCTTTATGGAAAGCTTTGTCCTCTTTTGTTGAGGAACATGAGCGTAACATTCACATCCAATTAATTTTAGGTGACTGATTGTTGGCTTCGTCTTATACCACAACTCAAATGGCGATTTACCATTTTCTAAAGTTGGACCCAGTTCTGTTCAAGACATATGCAGCAGTGTTAATCAATTCTGCCCACGTAGCAAGAGGTAACTCTTCATGAGCATGCATCAATGTACGAGCTGCTTCGACTAAGGTTCTGTTTTCACGTTCACCGAGGCCATTTTGTTGCGGCGTGTATGGCATCGTGATCCTTTGTCTTATTCCAGCTTCTTGTAGAGTACACCTAACGTTCTCATTATTAAATTCACCTACATTGTCGCAAAGAAATTTTTAACAGTGTATCCAGCCACTTTACATTTTTGTAACATGTATCGAAGCTTTAGGTGAACTTCCGATTTCTGTCGCATGAAATAAACGTGTCGGTATTTGCTATAATCGTCTTTGATTAAAACGAAGTAGCGAAATTTATTGAAGGAAAGGGGAAATGAACCGCACACATCAGCGTGTATAATTTCCCCAGGTACTTTAGCTCGTTCTCTCGTTCCAAATGCTTATCGGTGTGTTTTTCTTGTCACTGCAACCTACGTTCCTTATTTTAACTTTTAAATTAGTTTTAACATGGTAGCAGAGCGTGGTTACCAGTGATTTAAAAAGGAAAAGAGTCAGATTCTGTTTCTTACCTATTTTTCTAAGCATTCCGGCAAGGAAATTTCAAAATGCAATCTCCAAATTGTAAAATTGATATTGGCCACCTGGAAGGCACGATAAACTGGACTACGTGAAAATTTAAGGCTACGCTACTTCTTAGAGGTATGCCCTGTGGATTGGATGCGGTTACCGGTACACTAGTGAAACCCGTGAAACCTATTACCATCGAACCCCAAGAAATTTCTCAATACCAAACGACTCTTGATAAATACAACCAAATAGATAGTTCCGCATTACTATTACTAACTGCAAATATGTCAGACGAAACTCTTCAAAAAATCATGCGATTCAACTCGTCTAAAGATGTTTGGGATGAATTGCATCGTTTATTCGACGGCACATCTGAAGACAAAAGTTACGCTCTTCGTATGGAGTTTTTCGGCTATCGTAAAATCAAAACCCTTTGGTCAGATTTAAAAGCTGAATTAATGAAGATAGAGAAATACGACTTACCAGATATCTTCATAATCTGCAAGATTCTAGATACTCTACCTGAAACCTACTTCTCCTTTAAATCAAGTTGGATGTTAATGTCAAAGACAGACAAAACCATAGAAAATCTGACGACGCAACTCTGGGCGCTCTATCTCGTTGAGAAACGAAGGCCCTGCAGAAGCTCTAAATGTACATTACAGTAATAAGTCAAAAAATAAATGTGGATACTGTGGAAAAGTCGGTCATAAGGTCAGACAATGTCATAAATGGAAAGCTGACGGGAAACCATCCAAGCCAGAAAATAAACAGCCAAGAAATCTGAACTCTTGGCAGTTACCACCGACGTGAATACAATGCTTACAAACTACGATACTACAAGTTGGTTCGTCGACAATGGGGCAACTGTTCATAACTTGTAATATATTATATTTTTCTTGTCACTGCAACCTACGTTCCTTATTTTAACTGTTAAATTATTTTTAACAATACCATCATCAGTTTGTACCTCGTAGTGGAGGCGGCCAATCCGTCTTAAGATTTTGCCAAATTTCCATTTCATATGTGGATCCGAGTAATTTCTGACTTGCACCCTGTTTCCAAAAGCGAAATTTCTCAATGTTTTAGTCGGGGTTTCGGGTTTCTCTGAGTTAGGTTTACATTGGTTATCCGAGGAGAACATAACATGTAAATGAGTTCTCACTTCTCTTGCAAACATTAACTGATAGGGCGTAAGCCCGTTTCGGCTGGGGGTGCGCCGCTGTCTATTTTTGACTATTATCAGTTTCTCATTTAAACAGTCACTCTCCCCCTCCATTGCGTGTAAAGCTATCTTTTTAGTTTGAACAAAGCGTTCCGCCTGTCCTTTAGTTGCGGGGTGGTAAGGGGCGGATGTCCTGTGTGTAACTCCAATTTCCTTAAGAAAACTCTCAAATTCCTGCGAAGTAAACTGTAGCCCATTATCTGACAACAACATAATAGCTATTCCAAAGGTACAGAATATCTCCTTTAGCTTCTGTATGCACCAAGAACTTGTAGTGCTCTTAGTTGGAATGACCTCAACCCACTTTGTGAATGAATCCACTAGAATAAATAAGTATTGTCCCAAGATAGGGCCGGCGAAATCAATATGTATTCTTTGCCATTGACCTGTTGGTTCTTCCCAATGATGTAATGGTGCCTTTGGTGGTTCGTTCTGTTGTAGACGACATGCTCTACATGATTTTACCTTATCCTCAATCTCTTTATCCATATTTTTCCAGAAAACGTAACTACGGGCTAATAATTTAATTTTAAGAATGCCCACATGTCCTGCATGTAGTTCTAGATAAACTACACGCACGTGCGTAAACTCTGCGGAATCATGATTCGGGTTCCTTTCAATACACATTCGTCTTGAAGAGTTAATTCATTGTCCTTAAAACCAAGTTCTCGTAATGATCCTCCAGTTTGCAAGTGTTGTAACAATTGCTGTAGTTCAGGATCCTTTTTTGTTTCTAGAGCTTATTATTTTAGGACGGACTTTTAATATGTTGATCTGCTGTATTTGAAATGCACAATGTTGGTCGATGGAACTTGCTTTAGGGTTTTCAATAGGGAATCTTGAAAGTTAATCTGTATTGGAATGCTTCGAAGAACTTCTAAATTCAATTTCATAATCAAATCCGGATAAAAATGAGCATAATGGAACACCGCATTGTACTAAGCGCTGGTAAAGTCTGATTGGGATGAACAATTGATGTTAGTGGCTTGTGATCTCTCACTAGGGTGAATTTACATCCATAACAATGAATGTTATTTTTTTGCCCCAATAAATCGATGTAGCTTCCTTGTCAATTTGGCTGTACTTCTTTTCACTGTTCGTCAAAGATCTTGATGCAAAAGCAATTGGACGTTCCTATCCGTCTGGAAGTCTATGTGATAACACGGCCCCGAGTCCTGTAGGTGAGGCGTCTGTTAATGCCAATATCAACTTTTTTGATGCGTCGAAGTGTGTTAGTGTTGTACCATGAAGGTTATAACGCACTATGTCATATGTATGGTATGTGTGTAATGCACTGTGTACTTGCCTAGCAACTGTTATTCTGTTATGTCATCCTATGTTTATAATGAAGTTAATTTTTATTTAAAATGTAAATAACTTTATTAAACCACTGTGTTACAATGATGTCTTATTTCATTGAAAGCTAGCTCAGCCAACAGTTAGCACTCTTTCGCTCAGAATGTCTTCCTTCATTTTCTTAAAGCTTTCTTCACATTTAGATCACCACATGAATTCAGTCCCTTTTTTCAGCAATTCATTCAATGGGCTCGTAATAGTTTAGGTATGAATTTGCCATATCCAGAAACGTTCGCAGTTCATTCATATTCTTAGGACTGGAAGTATTCGTGATCGCCTTTACTTTTTCTTTATTCTTATGAAGTCCGTCTTTGTCAATCGTATGGCCGAGATAGCTTAAACTCTGTTTGAAAAATTGACATTTCTCTTTATTCACACGTAGATTACTTTCTATCAGTTTTTGTAACACATGTCTTAGTCGTACGAGTAGTTCTTTTTCGAAAGACCCTTGTATGATAATATCATCGAAGAAACATTTCACTCCTATTCCTTGTAACAATTTATCCATAAATTTTTGCCATAAACTTGGGGCAACCTTAACTCCAAACATTTGCCTGTTTACCTTGTAAGTTCCTTTGTGTGTACTTAACATTTGTAGAAATGCGCTTTCGTCATCCATAACCATTTCTAAATAAGCTTGACAAATGTCCAATGTACAGAATAGTTGGCCTCCGTTCATCTCTGCAAAAATATCTAGATTCACAGTTTGAGCAAAGTCACTTTATTTCAGCAGCGTATGTCGCGACGGATTCCGTCGGTTGTTGCATCCTTTAAATGAATTTGAGCTGTAGATGCCAAACGCTAGGTCTTGGGTTAATTTATTCACCAAGTATAACTGATAATTCATCGAATTCTTTAATCAATGGGTGAGCATAAATCGTAAATCTTTTGACTCATTATTCTGTTCATAATAACAATGTCTGTTTCTTGTAAGGGTTGAAAATGCAGTTTCGGGTAAGATTCTTATTGTGCAAGGTTGACGCAGCTTGCGTAATCTATTGTTGTTGTAGGTTGCGTACTTATTTCATTATTATTTCTCATTTTAAGTAATTGGGATTTGATGGAGGTGTATAGTTCTTCAAATTCGTACCTGTATTGTGTTTCCTCCTCCAATTCTTGCTCGTCCGTCTCAAGCTCAATTTCAGATAGTAGCTCTTGAAATATTTGCAAGTTTTCCTGTAGACTTTTTAATCTTTTTATATGTGGGTCAATCACAATCATTTCTTCTGTTGAAAATTCATTTTTTTTATTAATACGAACGAAGAACGGAAAATACCCGTTCGTGTAAGCACGCTCCGTAGTGAGGCGCGAACTTTTTTTTGTCTTTTAATAAAATTGTTCGGCATTTTGCTAAATTAAAATGTGTTGTGTAATAGATTTGCTGTATATTCAATCATTCTATTTTATAAGATAAGTTATATGGACATTTTTACTCCTCTGTTTGTTGACACGATTCCAACGAGTCACGACGAAGGCTGGATATGTATATCAGATATAATTCCTATGTACACCTCCCCCCCGACCCTTGCTCGACGAAGTGCCAGCCCGCGCCGTAGCTGAGCCTGTAGCTTTAAATTCCCATGATAATAATAATCAACAAAATCTGCTCCAGCCTGTCCCGTCTTGCTGTCCTCCCGTCAGCGACGCCCTAAGCCGAGGTCCGTACCCCACAGGGGGTGCCCTTAGCGAGCGTTCGCTTAGTAATGTAAGTAGTTTTACGCCCCTGGCTGGAGGCTTTGAGTCCGCTTAAGGCAGCCACAGGATAGTTAAGTAGTCACGACCTCTCAAGGTCAACTACGAGATGCCATACATAAAAAAAAAACTATTTACACCAGAGTAACATTAATAAACCTTTAGGACACGCAAAAAGTGAGTCAAAAAACGACGACTTGACAACCCCACCTACAAGCAAATCCTTAGAGAAAACTGTAGGCATCTAATATGTCAACTAATAGACTTTCGTAGTAGTGGTGAAGGCTTAACACTTGCTTTCGTTTGTGTTACGTATTTAGTGTCTAATCTCTGTGTTTGCGTTGTTTTTGTAACTATAAGGTTTGTCTTAACACTAGCATTATATGTTAGGTTGGGGAAAAAGTCTTTTCGCATTATAGTATGTATGAACTTGTAATAAAATATCTTTGGCTATAATATTTGTATCTGGCTGGTTTTGGTACCATTGAAAGTTTAAAATTTTAAGAACATAATTCCAAATTCAAATTAGGAAAATGTGTGATTTTTATTTGTTTTTCGTACTGTCAAGATGAGTGAATCTAATGAAGAAATTCGATACATTTTAAAATTTTACTACAAAAAAGGTAAAAATGCAACGCAAAGCGCGAAAAAAAATTGCGATGTTTATGGACCTAGTGCAGTGTCTGTGAGAGTAGCACAAATTTGGTTTAAGCGTCTTCAATCCGGAAATTTTTATGTCAAAGATGCACGTCGCTCTGCGTAGCACTGAGACCTCTTGCCTTAGCTCAGCAAGGTTCGTTCTGAAGACTCGAGCTTCTTGTTGATGAGTCCGACTTCAGTCTTGAGTGACGTTATATCGTTTATGAGTCTTGTGACGTCCACATGGTCAAACGTCACTGGCGGCAGCCTACAAAGGTCTCTCGCTACGTATGTTGGAACATCATCCGGGTGCTTTTTTTTGAACACTCGGAAGATGTCCTGCAAGTCCCTCTTGCCACGTCCGTCTCGCATTCTGGTCGCCCTATTAAAATAACAAAAATAAAAAAAATATTACGGATAAAATGGATGCTATTTTGAAAAAGTGGAGCAAGCAATATCAGTAGTTACGACGTAGCTGAAGAACTGGGAATTGACCACAAAACAGTTTTGGCGCATTTGAAAAAAACTGGGTACACAAAAAAGCTCGATATTTGTGTACCTCACGAGCTCACTGAAATAAACCCAATGAACCGTGTACTCATTTGTGATTCTTTATTACGACGTAATGAAACCGAACCATTTTTGAAGAAGCTGATAACTGGTGACGAAAGGTGGATCACGTACGACAAGAACTTGCGAAAAAGGTCGTGGTCAAAGGCCGGTCAAGCTTCACAGACTGTGGCGAAACCCGGGCTCACTCGCAACAAGGTGATGCTGTGTGTGTGGTGGGATTGGAAGAGCATTATTCATTATGAGCTGTTACCATCAGGCAGGACCATCGATTCTGAACTCTACTGCGAACAACTGATGATATTAAAAATTATGAGAGTTTGGCTGGGAGGTGTTAATGCATCCGCCGTATAGTCCTAACCTTGCACCTTCAGATTTCCACCTGTTTCGGTCTCTTCAGAATTCTTTAGGCAGTGTCAGGTTAACATCACGAGAGGTCTGCCAAAACCACTTGTCGCGGTATTTTGATCAGAAGTCCCAAAATTTCTATAGCAATGGGATCATGTCCCTACCTATAAGATAGAAAAAAGTTATCGAACAAAATGGTACCTACATGCTTTAGTTAAATGTAAATAAACGTTTTAAATTTGATAAATGAAAATGTTAAAAAATGTTTTGAATTTTCTTAAAAAATACGAAGAAACTTTTTCCCCAACCTATTATTATAAAGATTTTACCCCGTATTCACCATAAATTCCAAAAAACCGCCTGACCCCCCTGATCCCTTTGATTACACTCCGGTGTTAACAGTTACCCTCCCCGATGACAATATGCTTAGCGATGAAATGGATTCCGAATCTGCAAGTAGGAAAAGACTGGCTACTCCTTCCCCGAATATTGCCAATCCACCCTACATTGTTCACATTTCCTTAAAAGCTGGCGACACCCCTGGTACAGTTCTACACCCTGTTAAGTTTTGAATGTTTTTGACAAAAACAACTACAGAAACATTCTCTTAGGTAGTGTCAAACGGCTAGGAAGAAACCGTGTCTTAGTTGAGTTTAAGTCTCACCAGGATGCAAACAGCTTCTTGATAAGTACTACAATAGTCCAGAACAACTTCATTGCTACAATTCCCGAATTCAACATAACACGTTTGGTTCTTGTTAGAGAAGTACCATCTGAATAGACAGTTGATGAGGTCATTGAGAATATCAAGGTTCCTGTTGGATGTGGCCCGGTTATTAAGGCAAGGAGAATGAGCCGAAAGGTGACTTCCCTAGGTGTTACAGAGTAGAAACCCACCCAAACTGTAGTTCTCACATTTGACGGGCAAATCTTACCAAAGCGTGTTTATTGTTTTTATTCTGCCCTTTCGGTTGAGAGATAAATGTACCCGACCATTCAATGTTTTAATTATTGTCGTTTCGGATACACACGTATGTCGCTCAAAACCTCGCTGCTTTAAATGTGGTCTAGACCACCCAGGCGATGGATGCCAAGTTCCCACTGGATGTGACATTTGTATATCATGTTCTGGAAATCATTATGCAAACGATAAAGCTTGTCCGGAATTAGGTCGACAGAAGGGCATAAAAGCCCTTATTGCTGAGAAGTCTGTCTCTTATGCGGAAGCAAGTCAGATTTTCCCTCCTGTTTCAAGATCTAATTTTGAAGTGTCTTCTCAGCAATAAGGGCTTTTATGCCCTTCTGTCGACCTAATTCCGGACAAGCTTTATCGTTTGCATAATGATTTTTGTGGAAATATCGAGCTTTTTTGTGTACCCAGTTTTTTTCAAATGCGCCAAAACTGTTTTGTGGTCAATTCCCAGTTCTTCAGCTACGTCGTAACTACTGATATTGCTTGCTCCACTTTTTCAAAATAGCATCCATTTTATCCGTAATATTTTTTTTATTTTTGTTATTTTAATAGGGCGACCAGAATGCGAGACGGACGTGGCAAGAGGGACTTGCAGGACATCTTCCGAGTGTTCAAAAAAAAGCACCCGGATGATGTTCCAACATACGTAGCGAGAGACCTTTGTAGGCTGCCGCCAGTGACGTTTGACCATGTGGACGTCACAAGACTCATAAACGATATAACGTCACTCAAGACTGAAGTCGGACTCATCAACAAGAAGCTCGAGTCTTCAGAACGAACCTTGCTGAGCTAAGGCAAGAGGTCTCAGTGCTACGCAGAGCGACGTGCATCTTTGACATAAAAATTTCCGGATTGAAGACGCTTAAACCAAATTTGTGCTACTCTCACAGACACTGCACTAGGTCCATAAACATCGCAATTTTTTTTCGCGCTTTGCGTTGCATTTTTACCTTTTTTGTAGTAAAATTTTAAAATGTATCGAATTTCTTCATTAGATTCACTCATCTTGACAGTACGAAAAACAAATAAAAATCACATATTTTCCTAATTTGAATTTGGAATTATGTTCTTAAAATTTTAAACTTTCAATGGTACCAAAACCAGCCAGATACAAATATTATAGCCAAAGATATTTTATTACAAGTTCATACATACTATAATGCGAAAAGACTTTTTCCCCAACCTAACATATAATGCTAGTGTTAAGACAAACCTTATAGTTACAAAAACAACGCAAACACAGAGATTAGACACTAAATACGTAACACAAACGAAAGCAAGTGTTAAGCCTTCACCACTACTACGAAAGTCTATTAGTTGACATATTAGATGCCTACAGTTTTCTCTAAGGATTTGCTTGTAGGTGGGGTTGTCAAGTCGTCGTTTTTTGACTCACTTTTTGCGTGTCCTAAAGGTTTATTAATGTTACTCTGGTGTAAATAGTTTTTTTTTTATGTATGGCATCTCGTAGTTGACCTTGAGAGGTCGTGACTACTTAACTATCCTGTGGCTGCCTTAAGCGGACTCAAAGCCTCCAGCCAGGGGCGTAAAACTACTTACATTACTAAGCGAACGCTCGCTAAGGGCACCCCCTGTGGGGTACGGACCTCGGCTTAGGGCGTCGCTGACGGGAGGACAGCAAGACGGGACAGGCTGGATCAGATTTTGTTGATTATTATTATCATGGGAATTTAAAGCTACAGGCTCAGCTACGGCGCGGGCTGGCACTTCGTCGAGCAAGGGTCGGGGGGGAGGTGTACATAGGAATTATATCTGATATACATATCCAGCCTTCGTCGTGACTCGTTGGAATCGTGTCAACAAACAGAGGAGTAAAAATGTCCATATAACTTATCTTATAAAATAGAATGATTGAATATACAGCAAATCTATTACACAACACATTTTAATTTAGCAAAATGCCGAACAATTTTATTAAAAGACAAAAAAAAGTTCGCGCCTCACTACGGAGCGTGCTTACACGAACGGGTATTTTCCGTTCTTCGTTCGTATTAATAAAAAAAATGAATTTTCAACAGAAGAAATGATAGTGATTGACCCACATATAAAAAGATTAAAAAGTCTACAGGAAAACTTGCAAATATTTCAAGAGCTACTATCTGAAATTGAGCTTGAGACGGACGAGCAAGAATTGGAGGAGGAAACACAATACAGGTACGAATTTGAAGAACTATACACCTCCATCAAATCCCAATTACTTAAAATGAGAAATAATAATGAAATAAGTACGCAACCTACAACAACAATAGATTACGCAAGCTGCGTCAACCTTGCACAATAAGAATCTTACCCGAAACTGCATTTTCAACCCTTACAAGAAACAGACATTGTTATTATGAACAGAATAATGAGTCAAAAGATTTACGATTTATGCTCACCCATTGATTAAAGAATTCGATGAATTATCAGTTATACTTGGTGAATAAATTAACCCAAGACCTAGCGTTTGGCATCTACAGCTCAAATTCATTTAAAGGATGCAACAACCGACGGAACCCGTCGCGACATACGCTGCTGAAATAAAGTGACTTTGCTCAAACTGTGAATCTAGATATTTTTGCAGAGATGAACGGAGGCCAACTATTCTGTACATTGGACATTTGTCAAGCTTATTTAGAAATGGTTATGGATGACGAAAGCGCATTTCTACAAACGTTAAGTACACACAAAGGAACTTACAAGGTAAACAGGCAAATGTTTGGAGTTAAGGTTGCCCCAAGTTTATGGCAAAAATTTATGGATAAATTGTTACAAGGAATAGGAGTGAAATGTTTCATCGATGATATTATCATACAAGGGTCTTTCGAAAAAGAACTACTCGTACGACTAAGACATGTGTTACAAAAACTGATAGAAAGTAATCTACGTGTGAATAAAGAGAAATGTCAATTTTTCAAACAGAGTTTAAGCTATCTCGGCCATACGATTGACAAAGACGGACTTCATAAGAATAAAGAAAAAGTAAAGGCGATCACGAATACTTCCAGTCCTAAGAATATGAATGAACTGCGAACGTTTCTGGGTATGGCAAATTCATACCTAAACTATTACGAACCCATTGAATGAATTGCTGAAAAAAGGGACTGAATTCATGTGGTGATCTAAATGTGAAGAAAGCTTTAAGAAAATGAAGGAAGACATTCTGAGCGAAAGAGTGCTAACTGTTGGCTGAGCTAGCTTTCAATGAAATAAGACATCATTGTAACACAGTGGTTTAATAAAGTTATTTACATTTTAAATAAAAATTAACTTCATTATAAACATAGGATGACATAACAGAATAACAGTTGCTAGGCAAGTACACAGTGCATTACACACATACCATACATATGACATAGTGCGTTATAACCTTCATGGTACAACACTAACACACTTCGACGCATCAAAAAAGTTGATATTGGCATTAACAGACGCCTCACCTACAGGACTCGGGGCCGTGTTATCACATAGACTTCCAGACGGATAGGAACGTCCAATTGCTTTTGCATCAAGATCTTTGACGAACAGTGAAAAGAAGTACAGCCAAATTGACAAGGAAGCTACATCGATTTATTGGGGCAAAAAAATAACATTCATTGTTATGGATGTAAATTCACCCTAGTGAGAGATCACAAGCCACTAACATCAATTTTTCATCCCAATCAGACTTTACCAGCGCTTAGTACAATGCGGTGTTCCATTATGCTCATTTTTATCCGGATTTGATTATGAAATTGAATTTAGAAGTTCTTCGAAGCATTCCAATACAGATTACCTTTCAAGATTCCCTATTGAAAACCCTAAAGCATTGCCATTTGGGGCGGTACCTCTAAAAATTATATGATCATTTTAGAGAGAGCTCAAAGAGCTATATTCAAAGTCAGTTGCTTTTTCACAATCAGTGCTAACTGTCCGACAGTTGTTTATTCTCATAACTGTAATAATAAAAAATAAAATGAAACACTGATCTTCCCTTACATCACTATTTCCAAACACGGAATAGACGAGCAACAAATGTTTGCTCAATCACCCGCTTAAAACCCGGATCGTAAAATCACTTAGACGTCATAAACACAACATTCTTCGTTACCCCATCCTTTATTTTTTGTTTAGCATATTCTTATTTTACTTTGTCACGTTATGCATAATTTGTATAAATCCGTGAATTTTTGCTTGACTTTACACCTCTTACTTCTGAATTTTGTTTCTACTAGTAACTGTAAGTATGAATTAGTTAAATTAGATTTTAGTCAATATAACAAAAAAAATTACTCTAAACTTAACAATTTTAAATTAAACAATTTATTTATTTTTCCAATTTTGCTGTTAATTTTGTAGGTTCTACTTTAACTTTGGTTTAGAAAAAAAGGAAAAAAGAAAAAAAAGAAAACTTTAACTTAAATACTTAATTGCAATCTTAAACTTTAAAAAAATAACTTGACTCTAACCGTTCTGTAAATTAACATGCCTTAGATAAGAGAGCTGGGTGATTTGTAACTCAGGACCCTTCTATCACAGACACCTTTCTCTATTTTAGATTGTACATTCTATTAACCAGTGCCTGCAATATGATGTTGAGATAAATAAAGATGTATGATTATGATTATAGCGACTCATAGCAGCACCAGCAGCAAACTCGCAAAAATTATTTTATTAGAGAAGACATAACAAAACAGTTTTTATAATCAAAACGAAATGTAACTAGCTAATGAGTTATGATTATGACTGATTAGGTGCGAATTAAGGAACAGCTGATTCGAAGATAACAAGGAAGCACGTCGCCGAGATCAGCTGTTATAGTGAAGTGAAGGAATTGCGTAAACAGATGGATTATCCTAACCGTTATATTTTAGCTTTATAAGCATATATGTGACTTTAGATAAATATGAGGCTACGAATAAGAATGATTGCCACTAAAAGACTTGAAGATAAATGAAAACACTCTTTTAGTTCTCCCTGGCCCGACGTCACCTGACTTCGTCCCCTGGGCGTGTGCAGTGCTACGCGAAGCTGCTTCAACAAGGTATTGACGATTCCTGCTGGAGCTGTCCCCGCTGAAGAACGCAACTGAAGAGCTTCGAGTTCGAAGTTTTTTTTGAGACTGTTCCTTTTGAAATTTAGACGGCGAGATACTTGAAGGACCAATGTTAGCGCGGGGATCATCTAAAGCGTGGACTACTGTATTTAAGGCAAGGGTTTAATGACGAGCTTAATATAAAACCGTACAGGACAAACAGCTAATAACGAACCTAAGTAATAGACGATACTCCTCGTATCGTCCGTTGCGGTGAAGTCAGAAGAAGCGAGTGGTCATCGGACCTAACCGTGCCGTCGCCGCGACGCGCTAAACACGCGGCCTGCGCGTGCAGACCATGCGCAATGTGTTGTGTTGGGTTCGATTCCCAACAGTGCCCATTCTACTTTGGATAATTAGAATAACAACATTTGAGACTCGAACGATTGATCAAGACTTAAAACGTTTCGACAAGGGATTAAATTCTTGGATCGACAGGGTGGAAGATTAAGAACGCTGCTAAGGAGATGTACAAAAACCGGAACGGTTAGTAGCGAGAACTCAGACGAAGACATTGAAAAGAACAGCAACATTTACCACAGCAGAGCAGTGACATGGAAAAGAGCCGAGAAACCAGCTGAACCCCGTTTAAAGAATCACCGATGAAGCTCGACTTGAATCAACCCTGCTGCGACGTCGTTAAAAGATGCCCTCCCATATACAAATATCACCCGCCTCTCCACTAATCCCATGCTTACGTTAGGGTGCATACTTCGTAGGCTCTTAATCCTTCCTATACTAAGGGCACGTCTTCCCTACCATTACAGTGCCCCCTGGTCGATTCCTTGATATGCAATGGTCTTTGTAGCACCAGGAAGCATGAAGCTTCAGGGGCTAGTGCAAATCTTGTGGTTCATTCGATTAATCGAGTCTGGTCAAACCACGTTGGGGTCGGTGCATTTCATTCATTCATTCATTCATTACCAGAGTTGTGTATCTTTCTCGAATCTGACCAATGTAAAATAATTCATGTATTTTGTGGTGAGAAAATAAAGTTGATTGATTGATTTTTCTTAAAGGAGAACACACAACTTTAATTTTTTTCATCACACATATCTTTTACCATAAATTTGCCTATGTGGTCCAATATAATATTATAGACACCAAAAAAAATTCACAACATGATGACAGTTTGTTGGCAACGTGGTCAGGTAAGGATTGTGCAGGATTAGCTAATACTGTAATTAGCATATAAGCTATAATATTAAGAATATTTTCGGACTTATATTGTTTGCACTTTCTCTGGGGAAAGCACAGCGCATTTTTCAAAGTAAACTGTCCTCAATAACCGATGTATATGTCTAAGATGTTTTAATATGTAAATTAATTTTCTGGTTATTTTGACCAGTGTGCAGTGTTTCAATGTGTTATTGGAAGATGAGACGGTAAACTATGGTAATGCAAAGCTATTTTGATAGAATTTGTTTGAACTAAAACAGGACAAGAGCAATGGTTAATGAAATTACATGAGTGGGCTTTTAAAGTCGAAGTTAGGTTGACCCTGGGGTTTAGGGGAATATGTCATGTATTTTGTCTTATCTTGTCTTATCGACATTGACAGCAAGCAATTTGTAGTATATCAATTTATACACCGTATTAAAACCTTGCTGAGCATACTTTTTAACCTCATCCCACGTGCCAGCGTCGAAAATCAATGCCGCTATTTGTTCACGCGTTGTTAATGGATTAAGTAATTGGGGATTATTCTTTTGGAATCTTTTGAAACCGAGGTGTTGTGAACTGTTTTTGCTCTTATCTTATGTTGTACTGATTACTTGAATTTTCGATATGTTGTGATATTCTTGCGTTGGTCGATTCCTGCGTTAGAATTTGCTGGTTACTGTTGTAGTGGTTGTCGTCAATTAAAACCCAGTTATCATAGTGCTGTTGATTGTTGAAAACATGTAAGGTGCCTGGCCGGTAGGTAAGTATACCAGTGTTTTCCCGCTGTTCTTGTTATTCGTGTGAACAAACACGTTCACATGGTAGAATTCCGACGCGGCAATAAGGATGTCTTCTCTTACCCATAGCGCCTCATTAAACTGCGTGGTTACGTATTTTGTTATCATTTGTTCCTGAGATAAATTATTGTTCGAATATTATTATAATAGTGCTAAGCATATCCTGTCATCGTCTCGATTCATCGACACAAGTTTTGCCAGATCGCTGCGTACGGATAAGTACATACAACATAAACAATTCCAGCCCCTTTATCATAGGTGTTATTATAGCCAATGTAGAGTTTTTGTTTTGTTCAAACGTCGGGACGTCCGCGCTGCTTTCTGACGAAATTTATCAAAAACCAACCTATAGGACCTACAGATCGCACAAAATAAATCAAAATCAAAATCAAAAGTCATTTATTCAAATTAGGCTGAGAATCAGCACTTTTCGAACGTCAAAATTACATAAGACAGTCCCCCAAAAAGCCCGCCCTTCACCACTTCCTAGTGCTTTAGCTGGGAAGAAGAAGTGGCGCAACAAACTCCCCAGCAGCACAGCTGTCTGTTCGGTTAGAAGAACTTGATTCTAAACAATTGCAAGTAATTACCGAAACGCCAATGACAAAAAAAAGAAAAAAAATTGCATGTAAATAACACAAATACATAAATAAAGCCTTCGGGCCTAAAGGGCATGGCAGCTTACATATGCAATACTGGAATTATTATACAAACAAATAAAATAAATAAATGATAAACTAGGACCATCAAAGTAAAATAAATCAACAGAACAATGGGGAAGGTCGGGCAAAGCTAATTGTAGATGGCGTGACCATAGCTAGGTCCCCAAGGTCTTCAATAAATTTGACATTTCGTTCATTCATTCCATTTTGTGTTCATTCATGAGTTTGATTTTATTTCACTATTTCGTTATTTTCGGTGATTTCAGTATTTTATATCGAGTACTTGACATGGAAAGTGACAGAATTTTAAACCTTGAATACTTCCTCGTAATCACTTTCTTTCAAAATGTTTCCAACTCAAACTCGAACTCAAAAAAATCTCTATGAATAGCTTTAAACCACAATCTTCTAATTTTAGGTTCTTCGGGAAATGGTGCACTCCAATTTCAGAGTATCTTTGAACACAATATCGCGTCAGTTTTCGCAAAAATAAAATAAAACCACTTCACGCCTTGTATTATTAGCTTGTGTTGGGAACTAGCTACGACAGCGCCATTTTGACAGTTGCCTTCCCCATTGTCGAGGTCGCTAGCTAACCATATATTGCAATACAGCTCATTAAAAACATTGTAATGAGTAGATCATGTCAATAATAAATGAAGACAACAAAATACTTGACTTATACCGTCAAATAAAAAATTAAAAAAATATATGAACTCATATACCCTGTCAGTTAGTAAGCAGATTCTGGAGAAAGAACACGAACATTGTCTTGAGTTAATCACAGCGACCAACAGTTCTTATCGTTTAAGTAGTCGTTAATGGAATAATATGCCTTTGAACAAAGGTTGGATTTTACTTGGGCCTTAAACGCATTAAAAGGTAAATCTAGTAAAGAAGAGGGCAACTTGTTATAAAAGGTTATACCAAGCCCAACAAATGAGTTATGGACCTTATGAAGCCGGTGAAAGGGAGCACGTAGTTTGTTCTTATTTCTGGTGTTAACATTGTGAATAAATTTGTTCAACCATTATTTCACTATGATTACTTTACACCTACAGTTAAAACTTACAGGGACGCGAAACTCATGAATATTAAACCACTTCATGCACATTGCACCAGCATATTTATAAGAAAAATTCTACACAAGTCCATTCACACGCAACGAGACTTCACAAAAATACATCAAGTAGGTACCCTGTATTGAACCCTATGTAATCGGCTATTTTATTTACCTAATACCAATTTTAATGGCATAGGGTTTGCAGAGCTATGTGATGATCAATGAACTTGGTTGAGACAACGATTGAGGGTCATCCCGCCCAATATGGTTAACAGAAGTAATAACAGCCGCAATGAGCACCGCTATGTTTTTACCGGACGGCGCCCTTAAACAATGCAACCTTCTACTTTCTCTCGATCCCAGCCGTAATGCGCTTCCCGCGCGTACCCGCGCTTGTCCGCCAGATGTGGACAATATGAGCATCAACAAAGCGTCTACACTTACAAAATAGTTATGAATATCGAAATAATAATTTCAGCCTCTGTTAAATTATAACTTTGGTATGTTTGAGAAAAGTATTACCTAGAATAAAATAAATTCAACAGTTTTTCCTTTATACTCGAAAGGAAGCAATAATAATAGCCAGTGAATGGTGAACTTGGTCAACGTAGTTATGGTTATTCGGCACAACGTGTATGAAGTATTAGGTCAAGAGCGATACCGTACTATACGGTCTGAAATAAGTTTGATTACAAATCACTTGTACGGAAATAAATACTAAATATTACTTTATTAAAACACTGATGTCCAGGGTTAAGAAGGGCATATAGTGTTAACATTGCGAATTTAAGAAGGTATTTTGTTACAAGTTTTGTATTGTCTACCACCGTGCAGCGCTTCTTTGTGTTTATGTTTGAAATCAAAGGACTCGATCACACTTGGTGCCAGAATAACAGCTTCGTTTATCCCGCATTACTAAATTTGATATGAATACACTGTCCTATAACAATAGTTTAAAATTATGTTGAACATGCGCGTGGCTGGCGACGACCGAAAACGCAGTCGCAGCTTAGAAGTACAGCTTAGGGTACAGAACGATCTCACCAGTCTCCCGATCTCCCACGCGGGAGGGTTCAGGCCATGCAGCATCACTCCTCGGCAGGTGTCTTATCTGCATGGACCGCACATTTATTTATCTTTTGAACCGATTTAAAATGTTTTGATTTGCGACACATACACACACACACACACAAAAGAAACACGGTTTGATTTCTAAGTCCGGCAAGTAAACCACCATCTGTTGGGCACGATGCCTCTCGCGGAAACAAAGGCACGACCTTACTGGTCGGAGTTTCGAACCGAACTCTCAGATTCGAAAAAGATACATCATTCTGGTAAGTATATATATTGTGAGAGACTGGTGCCTAACCTAGGCTCGTGGCCTGTGTTTCAGGACACCAGGATCCCACCCTTTTGCATTTTCATTTTATAAATTATGTACTAAGCGCGCTGACAAAATGTATCGTACGGCATAAAGTTTTATTTTGATTATTATCTAGGTTAAGTATGCGAGACGAATGTTAGTAGATGAGTAGTACTGGTGAAAGTGTGGGTGTGTGAGTGTGTGCGTGTGTAAGTGTGTAGGTGTGTGAGTGTGTGCCATTGGGAATAGTAAGCGTACCCAGATCGTTGATGTGGTTGATATAGATGAGGAATAGTAAAGGTCTGACGACACTACCTTGAGGCGTGCCGTAGTTAAATATTTGTACCTCACTGATGAATTATCTATCTTTACTCGCTGGGTACGCTCACTCAAGTAGTCTTTAAAGAGGTCCAGTGGAAGTCCTCTGATTCACAGGCTTTCCATCTTATGTACAAGAATTGGGTCAGAAACCGTGTCGAATGCATTAGCAAGATCCAGAAATATGGCCACAACTTTATCCCCACCATCCATGTTTGTAACCACATCACATAGTCTGTCAACTCATGGACCGCATCAGATGTGGATTTGCCTGAGCGAAACCCAAATTGCGCAAGTGCGATAAGATGATTGTTTTATAATAGCTCACAAGTCTGCTGTTCATTACCCGTTCTAGTTTTTTGGAAAAAGCTGTTAGCACAGATATAGGTCTGTAGTTATCAACACGGCTCCTGTCCCCACTCTTGTAGGTCGGATGAATTATGGCTTTTTTGAACACGTTAGGAAACTTACCTGCGGAAAGAGCAAGGTTACATATGTACGTTAACGGAGGCACAATTACGGCCTCATGCTTTTTAAAGGGATCACCAGATATCCCGTCCCATCCCGCGGCACAATTATTGCGGGGCGACATTAATATTCCGGCTACCTGGGTCCTCATCTGTTGGCAGCATTCCCATGGATTGCGTTCCGTTAGGTAGGTTTCCCTTTGTAGCTTTAGCTTGTGTACTCTTTATGTTTTTAGCTAGTTTTCACCTATTTTGGCAAAATAGTCATTGACATGGTTTACAGAATTTTGTGGTGCACTTGATGAGGCTAATAATTGTGATGATGTGTTGGCTTTCCTTTTCGACCTGCTTGAGATATTATTTTTAGCCGACCATAACTGTTTAGTACTTTTTCCAGCTTTCCTGATCAAATTTTTTTCAAATTCTATTTTTAAATTCCTTAATAATTTATTACAATAGTTTCTGTACCTAGCAAAAGTAAAATTACTTTTTTTAATTACTTAAACAGGCGCCTGAGCGCCTGTTTAAGTTTTCTACGCAATGTGTCCAGGAGTAATCCATGGCTTTAATATTTGTTTACGGTTCGGAGTCTTACCAGATTTGGAGTTTGAGTCTATCACGTGTTTTATTAATCTAGTTATTGTTTCCCCTGCCACATGAGGATCTTGGCTCTTGTATACTTCACTTAAGTCTAGTTGGTTTAGGTCTGCGTCTATCTTGGGGTGCATGTTGAAAGCCTCCACGCGGTGCACCCTGGGCAACGTCTGCTCCAACTGTCCACCTGCTTGGAGCGGATAGTTGGGGCAGGCGGCTAATTTCAACACACGAGGAAGAGTCACGGATCCAATCACAGATCATCCTGGATGGTTTGTGAAGGGAACCGGGCTAGTGATAGGCGGCCTTTAAACGCCTACTCCCCCCCTCTGCTTACAGAGGGTAAGACGAGTGGCGTTGAGGATAAAGGAGAAGTAGGGACCTCACCCTTTAAAGGAAAAAAAAAACAAACAAAATGGATAAAGACACTTGCGAAAAAGGTCCCCAGGTGGGTCCCGACTGCTCAGCAGTCGGGGAATCCCACCCCGCTTCGGCGGGCTGCCCTCCGTACTCTGGGGTGGGCAACAACTGTCTTCTCTCTGTGTCTTCGGACAAAAATGACGACAACACGCGCGAAAACCGGACAACGATGATAACGACACATGATGACTATGAACCCTCCGGCTCCAAGCCGATAGAGGAGATGGTGGCGCAGTGCGCACCAGAGGAAAGGCTGACAGCAGTGCGGATTACCGCTATCCGACCCTCCACTTCCCGAAGGCGTGACGGTCATAAAAGGCAACGGGATACAGCAGCGAGTGGAGAACTGTTGCCGCCTCCGAAAGTACCGATGAAAGCGGTGAATGCTCGAGGAGGAGGTCCCTCGCGTGATAGGAGGGGTCGATTTGTTCGACCTGGCATGCCAGATGGCTCACACACCGAAGGAAGTGAGTCGGATAGTCAGAGCGTGCCGCTGACGTGTCAAACGTGCACCGAAGCGAGTGAAGAGGAAGGAATGGATCTGCAAGTCAGCACCCAGATCACTCCTACTTCTGCAATTGGGGAGAGCTCTGCTGGGTCAGCGGAGGCCTTGGGGAAAGCGGCCCTTCAGGATATCCAGGTGGTTCTGGACACCACTCGGAAATCCAAAAATATGAAGGGTACGTGCCAACGGGCCATTAAAAAGGCAGCAGAACGCGTCAGAATGGCGATCGAGGGGCTTGCCAATAGAAGTTCCTCGGAAGAGACTAGACGGCTGCAACTGGAAAACGACCGGTTGCGAAAAGAGGTCGGAGCGCTCCGTAAAGAAATGGAGAGTCTTCGAGAAGAAGTTCGCTCCATAGGAAGGCGACCACTCGAACTGATGCAGCCGCAGCCACAGTCTTCGACCGTGGAGAGCCCCTCATCAGACGAATTATTGCGAGCTGCTGTCTCCCAAATCGGGCAAATGATGGACGCCCGGTTCGCTGGGATTGAGGACCGCCTTCTGCCGGCAAAGAATAGCCGTCCACCATTAGCGGCAGACGTCAGAAATGCTGCCGGTAATGCTGCCAGGAATGCTGCTAGTGCCAGCAGGGGGTCTAAAAGGACATCTATGGCCTCTCGAGAAGCAGTACAGGCAGCATCCCAAGTGGTGTCCCAAGTGGCCGAAACGCAGCGGAGCGCCCCACCGCCTAGCGGGAATGTGGCTGCCAGTGACGGTTGGCAGACCGCTGCTAAAGGGAAAAGGGGAAAAAGGGGGAAGAAAAAGAAAAAGCCTCCAGCAGCAAACACAGTGGCATTCGCTACAGGAGCTAAGGCTGAATCCGGCTCCAACAAAAGGGGAAAACGGAAACTTCGCGCACCTAAGTCGGCTGCAGTAGTTTTGACCTTGCAGCCTGAAGCTATACAGAAGGGGCTAACCTACGCGGCGGTGATGTCGAGGGCCAAGGAAAATGTGAACCTGGCAGACCTCGGTATCACCGACATCAGGTTCCGTCAGGCAGCGACCGGGGCGCGTCTGTTGGAGTTTCCGGGTACTGAGGGCACCAAAGGAGCAGACCTTATTGCGGAAAAGCTACGCGGCATTTTCGCTGAAGACGTCAAGGTGTCTAGACCCACAAAGTGCGCTGAAATGCGCATAAGCGGCCTAGATGACTCCATAACTGGACGAGATGTGCAGGAGGCAATCGTTCGGAAGACCGGCTGCGCCATAGAAGTGGTCCGAATAGGTCCAATACGTCTTGGCCCGGGAGGCGTCGGCTCTGCTTGGGCCCAATGCCCTGTCGAGGCAGCAAAGCAACTCGCTGACGCCGGCCGGCTCCTCGTTGGCTGGAGCTCTGCCAGAGTAAGCATCCTGGAGGCTCGACCCATGAGATGCTTCAAATGCATGGAGAAAGGGCACACCCGCCACAAGTGTACCTCTGGCACAGACCTCGGTGGGCTCTGTTTCCGCTGCGGTAAGCCTGGGCATCTAGCTTCGACATGTTCTGCCGACCCTCACTGCCCAATATGTGAGGTGGCAAAGCTACCGGCCAACCACGTCGTTGGGAGTAAGGGCTGCAAGCCGCCAGCCTCTTCAAAAAGGAAAGAGGCTATCGCTTCGACCCCGGCCGCTTCAAGTGTGGTGCGACTGGAACGGTCGCAAGAGGAGGTAATGATTGCGGACTAACTATGAACCAAGTCCGTAATCATTGCCTACTACAGACGAACCTAAACCACTCTGCCGCTGCACAGGACTTGCTCCTTCAAACCATGGTGGAGTGGTCGATCGACGTAGCCGTCGCGGCGGAACCGTATTTCGTCCCACCCCGCCCTGATTGGGTAGGTGACGCGGACGGTTCTGTCGCCATTATCGGCTCTACGGCCTCTCATTGCCCACCTCTCTCATTCAGAGAGAGAGGCCCGGGATACGTTGCGGTCACGCGGGGGAACGTCGTACTCTTCGGAGTTTATTTCTCCCCAAATAGGAGCCTGGCCGAATTCGAGGACTTCCTGGATCGATTGGGAGCCTCGGTTCGGCGAATGACGCCGGGCCATGTTATGGTCATGGGGGACTTCAATGCGAAATCTATAGCGTGGGGTTCCCCAAGAACGGATGCTAGGGGAGAAGCAGTCGTGGAGTGGGCGGTAGCTGCAGGCCTCTGTCTCTTAAACAGAGGTTCGTCTAATACTTGTGTGCGACGGCAGGGGGGGTCGATAGTAGACCTTTCATTTGCTACCCCTGCCATAGCCACACGTGTTCAGGGCTGGCGAGTTCTGGATAGTGTGGAGACCCTATCGGATCACCTGTACATCCGTATAGATGTCTCAACTTCGCAGGGTCCGAGAGTGTCTCCACGCTCTGAAGCTCGACACTTTCCACGTTGGGCAGTGAAACGGCTTGATAAAGACCTGTTGGAGGAGGCCGCCATTGTCCAGGCATGGTTATCTTCACCGCTTTCCACTGACGGGGTTGATGCTGAGGCTGAAAGATTTCGCATTGCCATGACGGCTGTGTGCGATGCCTCTATGCCTCGAACGCGTAGTCGGCCTTTAAAAAGGCAGGTCTACTGGTGGTCCCGGGAGTTGGCGGACCTCCGCGAGGCCTGTATTACTGCCCGGAGGTCCTACTCGCAAGTGCGCAGACTGCGCCATCGTAATGAGGAGCTGGAATCCCAACTGTATGAGTTCTACCGAAGCGCTCGGAAAGCTCTACAGTTGGCGATCTTCCGAGCAAGGGAGCTGGCGAGGCGTGAGATGTTGGACGGTCTAAACCGAGATCCTTGGGGACGCCCGTATCGTGCTGCCCGGACTAAACTCCGAGCCCAAGGCCCCCCACTAACGGAATCTCTCCAGCCTCAGTTCCTTGCCGAAGTCGTGGCAGCACTTTTCCCAAGCCGGGCGGAGTACACACCACCCACAATAACTCTGCCAGCGGATGACCAGAACGTCGAAGAGGAGACTCCAGTCATCACAGATGCGGAGATGGAGGCGGTGATTTTACGAGCGCGATCAAAAACCACCGCCCCAGGACCAGACGGTGTGCCTTCAAAGGTGTTGGCTCTAGCGTTGGATGCGATGGAGGATAGGCTTAGGGAACTGTTCGATTCCTGTATGACGTCGAGACAGTTCCCTAAGCCTTGGAAAGAAGGTCGGCTTGTCCTTCTGCAAAAGGCTGGACGACCCCTGGAGTCGCCATCGGCCTACAGACCAATAGTGCTGCTCGACGAGGTGGGGAAGATGCTGGAGAAGATTCTCGCTACCCGCCTCGTCCAGCATTTGGAAACGGTTGGCCCAAATCTCTCAGAGGCACAATTCGGTTTTAGAGGCGGGCGTTCGACCGTGGACGCCATTATGCGTCTCAAGACCCAGGCGATAGAGGCGGTAACGCAAGGCGATGTAATGTTGGCGGTTTCATTAGACATCGCCAATGCGTTTAACACTATGCCATTCAGCTGTATCGGAGAGGCGCTCCGTTTTCATCGGGTACCTTTATACCTGAGGCAGCTGCTGGCAGACTATCTGCGGGGGCGATGTGTTAGTTATCAGGGACGCAATGGCCAAATCGTGCGAACGCCTGTTACATGTGGTGTTCCACAAGGGTCGGCCCTCGGGCCACCCCTGTGGAACGTGGGATACGATTGGGCCCTTCGTGCTGCTCTCTCACCCGGGCTGGGCGTCATTTGTTATGCTGATGACACTCTTATCACTGCCCGGGGAGAAAACTTTGAGGAGGTGTCGCGCTTGGCCACTGAGGGAACGTCCCTGGTCATCAGCCGCATTGAAGCCCTCGGTCTTAGAGTGGCGATCGAGAAGACGGAGGCCCTGGTATTTTATGGGCCCCGCCGCCGGCCTCCGGCGGGAGCCTACATCACTTTAGGTAGCGAGCAGGTTATAGTGCGGGCCTATATGAAATACCTGGGCCTGATTCTGGACCGCAGGTGGAGCTTCGGTGAGCACTTCTGCCAACTTGCCCCGAAGCTGATCGGCACAGCTTCCGCCCTAAGTCGGTTACTGCCGAATCTGGGTGGACCGAGTGCGAGCTGCCGACGGCTTTACACGGGGGTGGTGCGCTCGATGGCGCTGTACGGCGCGCCAGTGTGGGCGGACTCCCTGACTGCCCAAAACAAGGCTCAGCTGCGGAGACCGCAAAGGGTCATGGCGGTCAGGGTAATACGCGGATATCGCACGATTTCAGCCGAGGCGGCGTTCGCATTAGCGGGAACACCCCCGTGGGATCTGGAGGCGCAAGTCCTCGCCGAGGTTCACCTGCGACGTGCTGAAGCTCGAGCGGGGAGCGGCAGTGGCCCGCCACCTGAAGTGTTGATGAGGTGGCGCAGAGAGGCGAAGATTGCCATCATGAGGCAATGGGCGGAGAGGATGGAGACCCCCAGCGCCGGTCACTGGACTGTTGGGGCTATCCAGCCTATCCTAGAGGAGTGGGTACGGAGGCGACACGGGACGTTGTCTTTCCGTTTGGTGCAGGTACTGTCGGGGCATGGCTGTTTTGGCAAGTACCTGCACAAAGTGGCAAGACGGGAGGCGACCCCCGTGTGTCACCAGTGTGGTTACAACCAGGACACGGCCCTGCACACTATCGAGCAGTGCCCTGCCTGGGAGGCGCAGCGTCGTGTTCTGGCGGCAGAAATTGGGCAAGACCTGACGCTGCCGGCCGTTGTTAGAACTATGGTCGGCAGTGAAAGGGCATGGGAGGTGGTTGCGTCTTTCTGCGAGGATGTTATCTCGCAGAAAGAAGCGGCGGAGCGGGTTAGGGAGGCAGATTCTCTCACTGACCCGATTCGTCGCAGAAGGGTAGGACGGCGCAGACGGCGAAACGCCGACTTGATGCCGCCATAACAGGGGTCAGCGGACGAAAGATCGGGGACTCTATCGTTCATGCTGCATGACCCCTGGAGTTGTGGTGATGTCCCAGTGCACCCGGACATCGCCGAAGGAGAAGGAAGCCCGGAGGCGGGCAAAGAAGAGGGCGCCCAGAAGTGGGCCACGCTGGATGGGCCGCGAATGTCATGCGTAGCAGTTCTCGTAGCTCACCCATCAAGGCGAAAGTAGGTGCACAGGCGGAGTTTTTAGTGGGTGCAAGCCCCACATAACCACGTAGTCTCCCCGGACGGCGCGGTATGCGATAGGCATTTTCTTCGCTGAAAAAAAAAAAAAAAAAAAAGGTCTGCGTCTATCTTAACATAATTATAGCGAATACAGTTTTTTGTAATCATTTTAGGTTTAAGCGCTTATGGCTTACTTGTGTAGAGTATACAGGTAGGTAGGTACTATGTCGAAAATAAAACTCAGACTGGGCTGAACAGTGAACAGAACTTGACTTGATTGTCGACTGCTTTTTTATTTGTCAAAACATCCTACTTATATACATTTATTATCTAGCTACCTCTAAACACTGGCCTGATGGTTTCCAAATAATCGACCAATAACGATGCGCCATAGGGCGAACCGCGCGCGGGGCGCGGGGCGCTGTTTTGCACACGGCACGATTTGCCGCGAAAGCATAAATAAGAGTCGCGAGCTAGGCGCGATCCTCCGCCCGATCATGACCTATGCCAGTGCAGTCTTCGCACACGCCAAGCCCGTTCGCTTCAACAGAATGCAGACCCTCCAGAACAAGTTCCTCCGTAGGATAACAGGCTCCCCCTGGTACGTTCGTAACGAAATCCTCCACGTAGACCTCAGGATTCCCACTATCCGTCAGTTCATGAAACGCATTTCAAAGCGTTTCTTCGAGACCGCCGCGAATCACCGCAACCCTCTGGTTGTGAAAGCCGCTAGTTATATTCCCTCCTCCATTAGTCATGTCCGCCGTCCCAAGCATGTCCTCACCGATCCCGATGACCACATAACTCTCATTCAGGAGAGCAGTAGGGCCACCAGTACAGTGCACAAACACAGACCGACATTCCGACCTCGCCGCCGAGGTTCCTCGCGAAGATCCCGACGTAATTGTCCCCCCCGACCCTTGCTCGACGAAGTGCCAGCCCGCGCCGTAGCTGAGCCTGTAGCTTTAAATTCCCCGATTAATAATAATCAACTAAACTTGATCCAGCCTGTCCCATCTTGCTGTCCTCCCGTCAGCGACGCCCTAAGCCGAGGTCCGTACCCCACAGGGGGTGCCCTTAGCGAGCGTTCGCTTAATAATATAAGTAGTTTTACGCCCCTGGCTGGAGGCTTTGAGTCCGCTTAAGGCAGCCACAGGATAGTCCGGTTAAGTAGTCACGACCTCTCAAGGTCAACTACGAGATGCCATACACAAAAAAAAAAAAAAAAAAAAAGGCGCGATCCTTTTCGCCGCGCGCCGTCGTCGAGTGAAGACTGCCTGCCGGTCCGCGGGACGCGTGTGTCCATCTGCGTGGTCCCGAAGTGAACAATGAAGATACGGAGGGTGCTGGTGCTTCTGCTTGCTTGCTTCCGCTTACAAACCGCTTCTTTCGAAGCGAACTTGTTTCTTCATGTTTGTCAATACGTGCTCGTCTTTTTCAAGATGATTGCTACACTGTTTCTTGCAGACTGTCAAAAACGTGGTAAGGTAATTGGTTCGGTGATATGTGGTAGCTGGTTCGGTGGTATGTGGTAACTGGTTTCTGGTGACTGAGTGACGGGTACTGTGTCACTACATCACTCCCCCCTAAGCGAAGCGTACGTTGGGTTTCAGTGTGCGACCAGATTGAGTGACGATTATGTCGCGCGGTGCGCTGCGGGTCGATGACCGCGGCTCGTCGCTCGTAGTTGTGTTCTCAGTGCATGATGTTTGATGTTGCGAACATGCTTGTGTGGAAGTGGTAAACTCTTCTTCGTTGAGTAGGTGCGCTGGCTTAAGTCTGTCTATTGAGACAACTGTAGTTCGAAGTGGCGTTTGTATGGTGTAATGCTTGCTATCCCGATGAATCACCTTGAACGGGCCGTCGTAAGGAGGGGTCAATGGACTTCGCACGGTATCGTTACGCACGAAAACATGAGTACACGTCGCTAGGTCCTTGTGTACAAACGTGCTCCTGTTGTTGACACGTGACTTGCTGCTTGGTGCGAGTGATGCCATTGTTTCGGTCAGCTGACGGACGAATTCTGGGTCTTCATTTTTCGGCTGTGTAGGCGCAAAAAAATCTGACGGTATTCTCAGTGTTGATCCATAGGTCATTAGGGCCGGGCTGACTTGTGTGTCTTCACGAAGAGCTGTACGTAGTCCAAGCAGCACGGTCGGTAATTCTTCGCTCCAGTGTATGCCAACGCCTCTCGCCATGAGCGCGGCCTTCAACGTTCGATGCCAGCGTTCGACTTGACCATTCGCTTGTGGGTGGTATGCAGTAGTTCGAATCCTGGTGATGCGAAATTTCTTCATCAGTGCGTTGAATAACGACGATTCGAATTGTCTTCCTTGATCCGTCGTTACACGTAACGGGCAGCCAAATCGCGATAACCATCCCTCGTAAATTGCCTTAGCAACAGTGTCGGCGGTGACGTCACGAATAGGTATTGCCTCTGGCCATTTAGTGCAGCGGTCGATCATTGTCACAAGATATCTGTAGTCGTTAGATGGCGGCAATGGTCCCACGATGTCAACGTGAATGTGTTCGAATCGCGATGATTTTTGAAACTCGCCGAGTGGACTGATAACATGTCGTTGAATTTTCCCGCGCTGGCAACCGATGCATGATTTCGCCCACAAACCAACTTCTCTGTTCATACTTGGCCAAAAAAACTTGGTAGACATTATTCTTCTTGTTGTTCGTACACCAGGGTGACTTAGATCGTGTTGCGCTTTGAATGCTACTATACGATAAGTCGCTGGTAGGTATGGACGAACGTTGCCGGTTGATGTTTCGCATAAGATAGGTCGCTGACCTCCGGGCAATGTTATAGGCGCAAACTTTAGACTTGGGTTGGACATGCACATCTTCAGTTCTTCATCATTTTCTTGGTCTTGAGCGAGTTGGTTGTAGTCGATTGTGGAGTGCGAAATTTTGATTTCTTCGATGCGTGTTATGGCGTCCGCTGCTTCGTTCTTATTTCCGTGAATGTATTCGATTTTTGCACAGAACTGACTAATGTAGTGTAGCTGGCGTTCTCTTCGTGGTGTATCGCTGCTACTCGGCGTTCTTGTCAGAGCGTAAGTTAGCGGTTTGTGATCGGTAAATATTGTAAGGTCACTGCCCTCTATCAGTCTACGTAGCTGTTGAACTGCGGTGTACATTGCTAATAATTCGCGATCGTACACGCTGTAGCGTCGTTGCGTCTCACTCATAGATTTTGAGAAAAACGCCAGTGGTCTCCACGTTTTGTCCAGCTTTTGTTGTAGAACGGCGCCGATGCTAGTTTTCGATGCGTCGGTAAATAAACATAGCGGCGCGTTAGGTATCGGGTGAGTCAGTGTTGTTGCTTCGAGTATGGTTTGTCGGCACTTCTCAAAGGCTTGTTCTGCTACTTGAGACCATTGTATCGGAGTTTTATCATTCTTCTTGCTGTTGTGTAGGTATTTGTTCAATTCGTGTTGGTACTCGGCTTGCTGTGTTAAACAACTACGGTAGAAGTTTATCATTCCTAAAAATCTTCTTAGTTCTTGAACTGTTTGTGGTTTCGGATAGCTGACAATGGCTTGTATCCGTTCTTGAGTAGGTTTGATGCCTTCTGATGACACTTCGTATCCGAAGAACTCGATGTTTGTCTTGTCAAACTCACACTTGTCGATGTTAAGACTGACGCCATAGGTATTTAGGCGTTCGAGTACTAGTTCTAAGTGGCGGCGGTGTTCTTCCTTATTTCTCGAGTGTACGAGCAGATCGTCGACGAAACAGAATACATTGTCATCTAGTCCTCGTAGAACCTCGTGCATGAAACGTTGAAAAGTTTGACCAGAGTTCCTTAAACGGAACGTCATGCAGGTGAACTCGAAGAGACCGAATGGTGTTATTATCGCTGTTTTTTGAGCATCTTGTTTTGCGATAGGTATCCAGAAATATGCCATTTTCAAATCGAGTTTAGAAAATATTTTCTTGCCGTGGAGTTGGTATGTAAAATCTTGGATTCGTGGAATGGGGTATCGGTCGGGAATGGTGACGGCGTTGAGTCTCCTGTAATCGCCACATACTCGAAGTGATCCGTCTTTCTTTTTCACGATGTGAAGTGGACTCGCCCACGGACTGTTTGACGGCTTGCATATTCCCATCTCGATCATGCGCTCGAATTCGAGTTTAGCCGCTTTATATTTGTCGGGCGGTAGAGGGCGCGGCCGTGAGTAGATCGGCGGCCCAGCTGTCTCGATGTGATGTGTGACGTCATGCTTGGCTGGCGTTTTGAGTGTCATTGGTCGAAGTACATCTGGATATTTCTTCAGCAGGTCGTGATAAGTGTGGTCGCGGTTGATAATATAGATAGATTCTTCTTTGCTGTGTATTTTGACGGCGTTTACACTGAGCTCGGTTACACGGTCGATGAGTTTTCTTTGGTGCAAGTCGACTAACAGTTTATGATGTACTAGGAAGTCGGCACCCAGTAATGAAGTCTTCACATTGGCGACGACGAAAGTCCACTTAAAACTTCGTAAACCATTTTTTTTTTTTTTTTTTTTTTTTGTTCCCAGGGTGGAAAATCCTCATGGATGTCCTCCGCCCTGGGGCGGGCGGAGGGGTCTGTCAGACTCTTACTGACTAAAAACCACCCCGGTGTTCCATCTCACACCTACGCCGGGGTCGCGGGAACACATTATTCTTCCACAACCCCGGCTGGTGGCGGCCCGCTTGCGCGGGCCCCGTCTCGGGCGGGGGGAGTGAGGTGTACTCCCCCCGCAACGTCTGTGGTCGGCGCGCGAGGAACACTACGCGCGCCGCCTTCTCGGGTCTTGATGTTGGGGGGCGACGGATGTCCCCGAATCCGTCGCCCCTGGACCCATTTAGGGGGGCCGGAAGAGGGCGTTGTCCGCCCTCCTCCGACGCCCGGTGCGTCTGCTGCGGGCCGGGTCGAGAGTCGAGATCTCTCTCTCCCTTTCCGCAGCCTCCTTCTGCGAGATGACCGTTTCGCAAAAGGAGACCACTGCGTCCCAGGACTCTGCGCCGCCGACCATCGCGTTCACGACGGCCGGCAGCGACAGGTCATTGCCTACTTCAGTTATGAGGGCACGGCGCGGCTCCTCCCAAGCGGCACACTCTGCCAGCGTGTGCCACGCCGTGTCCTCCCGGCAGTCGACGCAGTGGTGACACCGGGCGTCCGGCTCCCTGTTTATGCGACACAGGTACTTCCCGAAGCAACCATGCCCCGAGAGCACCTGCGTCGCCCGAAACGACAGGGAGCCGTGCCTTCTCCCGAGCCAGCGGTCGAGCACCGGCCGGATCGCCTCGATGGTGCTGAGGCCGGCGGTAGGGCGTGAAAGCCTCACCCGCCATTCCGCCACCAGGACCTCGCGGAGCTGCAACCGATGCTGCTCGATATGTTGCTGCATCGGTCGCTCGCCCCGCTCCCGCGCTGCCTCGCGCCACCGGTACAGTGACGCGAGCACCTTCGCCTCCAGGTCCCAGGGCGGTGATCCGGCCAGTGCACAACCCGCCTCGCAGGAGATCGTGCGATACCCCCGAATGACTCTGACGGCCATAGCCCGCTGCGGCTTGCGCAGGACAGCTATGCTGCCGGCCGTCAGGTCAGACGCCCAGATCGGCGCTCCGTAGAGCGCCATGGATCGCACGATCCCCATATAGAGCCGCCTACAGGCGGCGCTCGGGCCCCCCAGATTGGGAAGCAGCGTTGCCAGCGCCCCGGCCGCGCCCAACAACTTGGGCGCCAGCCGCCGGAAGTGGGGTCCGAAGTCCCACCGGCTGTCGAGCACCAATCCCAGATATTTCATGGTGGGCTCGACAGCGATCCGGACCCCCCCGACCACAATGTGTGATCCGGCCGGCGGCGCCCGCCGGGGGCCATGAAACACCATGGCCTCCGACTTGTTGAGGGCCACCTCCAGGCCGAGGCGCCGTATGCGGCTCACCGTGAGTGAGACCGCCGCCGTCGCGAGCAACGCTGCCTCCCTGTGCGAACTCCCCCGGGCCGTGACCAGCGTGTCGTCCGCGTAACACGTCAGGTCCGCGCCCGGCGGGAGCTCGCCCCTCAGCACCCAGTCGTACCCGATGTTCCACAGGAGCGGTCCCACGACCGATCCCTGTGGAACACCGCACGACACTTGGCGCCGGTTTCCGCCATCTCGTCCCATGTAGGTGACACACCTCCCCGCCAGATAAGCCCCAACGATGCGGCGGAGGTAGAGAGGCACCCGATGATAACGTAGTGCCTCCCGTATGCAGCTCCAGGGCAGGGTGTTGAAGGCGTTGGAGATGTCCAAGGACACCGCCACCACCACCCCGCCCCGGGACACTGTTTCCTCCGCCAGGACTCTCACCCTCGACACAGCGTGGATGGTAGAGCGCCCATGCCGAAAGCCGAACTGGCTCTCGTCCAGGTCCGGCCCCTCTCTGCACAAGTGGCCGACGAGGCGGGCTGCGAGTATGCGCTCGAACAGCTTGCCCACCTCGTCGAGCAGCACTATGGGCCGGTACGCAGACGGCGAGTCGGCAGGGCGCCCCGCCTTCCTGAGCAGGACCAGACGTCCAATCTTCCACAGACTGGGAAACTGGCCCCGCTCAAGGCACGCTGTGTAGAGTCCTCTCAGTTGGGGCTCCAACTCCTTCAGAGAGAGGGCCAAAGCCAGGCCGTGAATTCCGTCGGGCCCCGGAGCCACGTTCTTGGCCCGGAGCCGCATCACGGCCGCCCTCATCTCTGCCTGTGTCACCTCTGGGACGCTGATGGCGTTCTCCTCGTCCTCCTCTTCAGACTCTGCGGCTGCGGGCAAAGCCATCGGCGGCGGAACATGCTCCGCTCTCACCGGGAAGAGGGCTGCCACAACTTCCTCCAGCAGCTCGGGTTGGAGACTCTCCGTAAGTGGGGGCGCCGCGGCTCGAAGTTGCCCTCGAACCGCTTTATACGGGCGCCCCCACGGATCCCCGTCCAGAGTCTCCAACATCCTCTCCCGGGATCGCGTCCTCGCCTCGTCGATGGCCAGCCACAGAGTCTGCTTTGCCGCGCGGTACACCTCGTACAGCGCGGCCTCCTCCTCGGGTACCCGACGACGTCTCCTCCGGTAGCGGGTGTACCGGCGTCTCACCGCCACGCATGCGACGCGCAGCTGCGCGATCTCGGCGGACCACCAGTACACCTGGCGCCTTGCACCCTGTGCGTGGGCGCGGGGCATGGACGCGTCGCATATCTGCGTCATTGCCCCGCGGAACCACAGCGCCTCCAGCTCGACGTCATCGGGTCCGGTCGTTGCCGACCCCCGGAACCAGGCCTGAGCAATGGCTGCCTCCTCGAGAAGCTCCCTGTCGATGCGCTTACGCGCCCAGCGCGGGCCGTCCGAACGCGGGACTGATGTCCTGCGGCCGCCAGCGGTCTGGGCGGAGACGTCGAATCGGATATATCGGTGATCCGACAACGTCTCCACCTCCGCGGCGACACGCCAGTCGCGGACACGGCTCGCGACAGCAGGGCTTGCGAACGACACGTCCACTATGGACCCGCCCCGCTGCCGCACGCACGTGTAGACCGAGCCCCGGTTCAGGACGACCAGGCCAGTCGTGATCGCCCACTCCTCCAGTGCCTCACCCTTAGCATCGGTCACCGGGGATCCCCACGCCGCAGACTTGGCGTTGAGATCCCCGAGCAACAGCACCGGGCGAGGATGGAGCTGGCCCACGACGGCACCCAACTCGACAAGGAACCTCTCGAAGTCGGCGAGACTCTTGTTGGGCGAAAAATACGCCCCAACGACGCCAACGCCATCTGCGAGGGCGGCTACCCAGCCGTGCCCCCGAGACGGGCTGACGAGAGCCCCGCCAATGATGGCCACCAAACCATCCAGATCTCCCACCCAGTTATCCCTGGGCGGGACCCAGTACGGCTCGGCGACCACGGCCACGTGAATCGACCACTCTGCCATGCTCTGGAGCAAGAGATCCTGAGCTCTGGCAGAGTGGTTGATATTGCCCTGGAGGAGACGGAACAGCGCCATTTATGCGCAGTCCATCCCCCCCTCTGCACCGTTCTTAGGCCGGGAGTCGGCCGAAGAGGAGCCCTTCTGGCTCCTTCCCCTCCTTCTGTTGGCGGGCACGCCACAGGCTTTCGCCCCCCATCTGTGCCCGGCGGACCTCCCTGCAGCCGTGCAGAGGCTGCAGTTTGGTGCCGCGGAGCACTGGGCCGCCTTGTGGCCGGGCTGGCCGCAGCGATAACATTCATCGCTGCGGTCCGTTTCGGCGGTGCACCGGCACCTGACATGCCCGACGTCCAGGCACCGGTAGCACCGCATGGCCCTGGGCTGCAGCAGTTTGACTCTCGCTGCAACCCATCCCACCAACAGACGCCCAGCGTCGGCCACCTTGTTCGCCGCAGCCACCGGGCACCTCACCCAAATCGAGCCGAGCCCGGAGGCGTCGGCGCGGATTTCACCCGCCCGCACGTCGTCGGGCGGGCATCCACCGACACGGGCGATGGCCTCCACGACCTCAGCCGGGGTCGTCGAGTCATCCAGGCCGTTGACTCGCAGCTCCGCGGTCTTCATCGGCCTGGAAATCCGAACGTCCTCCGGGCTGAGGACCTCCCTCAACTTGGCGGCCAGAACGTCCGCCCTTTCGCGGCTGGAGGCACCCGACACCTCGAGCAGCCGCGCCCCCGTAACCGCCGGCCTCAATCTGAGGCCGGACGGTGTCCCAAGGTCGGGGAACGCGACCTTGCTCTTGGCCTCTCGGAGGACCGCCGCGTAGGTGACGCCCCTCTCAGCGGCTCCGGACTGCAGTGTGATCACCACAGCCGCAGAGCGTGGGGCCCTACGCCGTCCTCGCGACTTCTTTTTAGGCGTCTTGGCCGGTGCCGGTGTTCCGTCGGCGTTCTTCCCGCTCTTCTTCTTCTTCTTTTTCTTTTTCTTCCCCACCGTCGTCCACCCCTCGGCATCCTGGGTGGGAAGTGAGGCGGGAGGTGGTGCGGTCGCCGGAGGTGCGGTAGGCAGGGTCGCCAGAGGCGCGGTCGCCGGAGGTGGTGCGGGCGAAGCCCCTGTGGGCTTCCTGGGCCCCTGCGTGGGCTTTTTGGGCCCCTGCGCGGGCTTTCCGCCCCCCAACGCGGAATTCGTCCCGGCGGCGGCCTCCTCTGCTCTCCTCCTATCCGCCGCAAGCGGGGGTCGGAGGGTCGCGGCTGGTAGGAGTCGCGACTCCAGCGCCTCCAACCGGGCATTAACCATACCGCCGCACTGCATCATGCAGATGCGGGCGATCTTTTCGATCTCCGCATCCGCACGACCAGGCGACGGCTGGACCGCCGGCGGGATCGTGACGGGAGTGACGCCGCGGGCGGCGGGACCCGCCCTCTGGGCAGCAAACTGCCGCTCGAGCTCCTCGAGCTTGGATCGGAGACGGCGATTCTCCTCCCAGAGCCTCGCCGTCTCCTCCGTGCTGGTGCGGTTCACGAGGAGCTCGACCGCCTCCTTGATGTCGTCGACCGCCTCCTTTAGGGCACGAATGTACGTGCCCCTCAGGTTGCCTGACTTGGTGGCAACCGTCATGACGACATCGACGCTGTCCAGAACCTGGCTACTGAGCGCCACCCCAGTAACTGTCCCTCCGGCTGCCATCCGGGCAGCGCGCCTCTCTCTGTTCTGGCTGGCCATTTCAGCCACCACGTCGGCTGCGGCAGCCTTCCGCTGCGCCCTCTTGGCAGCGTTTGCCTCCGCCTTGTTGGAGCATAGGCCTAAGCCTATGCTCGCGAGGTCCTCCCTCCCCAGCTCGGCGTCGCTCCCCGCGCTCTCCGACGGAGCTGGCGAAGGAGCCGATGACGGAGCCGGTGATGAAGCCTGCGATGGGACTGGCGTAGCAGGGCGCGTGAAGCGGCCCAACGGGTCACGCCCCGACTTTGCAGCCGCACGACCCCGACCACCCATCACCTTGGGCGCTTTTGGCGCCGGCAACATTTCTTCGTCCGTCTTCCTCTTAAGCAGCGCCTTGCCGCGCCTGCTCAGGTCCGGATCCGACCTGCTGTGGTCCCCGGAGGGACCGGAGCCTCCTCGGCTCTGGTTGCCATCGTAGGTGGCAAATGGATCTATCACCACGCGCGGGAGCTTCAAAAGAAGCTCCGTTTCTCGCTGGTGACCGGCGGCAGCCACTCGAGGGCCCGCCAAACCATCGCTTAGCGGGTCCCCGAATGATTGCGACCGGGTTCTCCCTCTCTCTCCTCCCTCCAGACAGTTGTTGCCCCCCCCCAGAATACGAGGGGCATGACGCATCCGAAATCGGATGCGTGGCGGATTCTCCGACTGCTAAGCAGTCGGTACCGCCCTGGGGTAAAATTTTCTCAACTGACTTTTCCATTTTTATTTTTCCTTTGAAGGGTGCGGTCCCTTTGATCCCCCTGGATCCCCCCCCAGCGCTAACGACCGGATACCCTCCGGCCATACACCCCCTCGGCACGCTCGACCTTGGAGTTGGGGTAATTTTTTTAAGAGGTTTTCTTCCTCTCCTCCAACAAGACTACGCCCACACAACTCACCCTCTGTAAGCAGAGGGGGGGTGGGCGTACGACCTACTCCATCGACCCTTCCCTAGCCCGGTTCCCTTCCACGACCATCAAAGATGATCGGGGAATGGAACCGTGCCCTTCCCCGTTTGTTGAGATTTGCCGCCAGCGCCAATTGTCCACCAGTACCGGTGGGCGATTGGAGCTGACGTTGCCCAGGGTGCGCCACGAGGAGGCTCTTCAACTGCACCCCAAAACTTCGTAAACCTAGGTTGAGCTCGAGTGTGCGCTCTCCGTAGGTACGAATCTCTGTTCCGTTTGCCGCGAAAAGTTTGTAGCCTGCATTCTCCGCCGGCCTTGAATATTTCTGGTTGCGAGCGGCTAACACTGATATGTCGGCTCCCGTGTCGACAAGAAATTTTTCTCTATTGTTGGTGTCGATCACACATAGGCGGCGGCTTGTTTGGTTTACATCGACACCCGCCACTATCGATGTACGTTCTAGTTTTCCCGCTTTGCTAGGGAACACGGCGATTCACATTTACGTGCACTGTTCCCGAATCGGTAGTAGTAACGGCACATCCAGTCGGAATCGCCGGGCTTGCGAGCGTTATCCGTACGTTGTCTAGAATGTGAACGTGAGCGGCTACGATGTGCGGTGTTTTGGCGGGAACGGCGGTACGACGAATATTGATGGTTGCGGAGTTCGGCGACTTCGAGTGACAATTTTTCAATTTGTTTCGTAAGCATATTGATCTGTAGAGTTGTTATTGCGTTGAGCTGTACCTCATTGACTGCTGAACTTGTTGACGCAGGGTTTGCTGTGGAGACTGCGGCGACTGTAGCGGGTTCAAAATACTCCATCATTTTGTCTGCCATTGCAGCTAGTACTTCGAGCGATGACTCGGTGTTGACGGAGAGCACGGCGCGAACTTGTGCGTGCAGCTGGTTGAGCCACATAACCTTCAGCGCTTCATCCGATAGTAGCTTGCCACTGAGATCTCGCATTTTACGCAGCAGCTGGCTTGGCTTGTGATCGCCGAGTTCGAGGCCGCTGAGTAGCTTCTGTAACTGCCGGTGGTCTGACTCTTGGTACGTTGATATAAGTCTGTCTTTGAGCGCGCTGTACTTGCCAGTGATCGGTGGGTGTAAGATGATGTCTCCGATTTGTTCTAGGTCGCTGTTGCCGAGTAGCGGGACGACGAGGTTGAATTTCTGCTCCTCACCTATCTTGCTGGCAGCAACGGCGGCTTCAAATTGTGCGAACCACAGGCGTGGATTTTGGCGCGAAAATGGTGGTAGCCTTGCAGGCAATGAGATTCATGTCATGTCACTCTTCACCGTTGCGGTGCCCTGAGCATCGCTAAAATCGTCGGTATCTTTCGTCATGGTGATGATTCTCTGAGGATCTTGCAAGATTTCGATGTATCAGGAACGCAGACTTCGGCTGCAGGGTCGTGTTCAGCTTCACGGGGTCACCACTTTAAGCGCTTATGGCTTACTTGTGTAGAGTATACAGGTAGGTAGGTACTATGTCGAAAATAAAACTCAGACTGGGCTGAACAGTGAACCGAACTTGACTTGATTGTCGACTGCTTTTTTATTTGTCAAAACATCCTACTTATATACATTTATTATCTAGCTACCTCTAAACACTGGCCTGATGGTTTCCAATTAATCGACCAATAACGATGCGCCATAGGGCGAGCCGCGCGCGGGGCGCGGGGCGCTGTTTTGCACACGGCACGATTTGCCGCGAAAGCATAAATAGGAGTCGCGAGCTAGGCGCGATCCCCCCCGGCTCAGATGGAATCACCAACAGGGTATTCCAACTTTTCGCTGCCCACCTGATAATGCTACTGACCACCATCTTCAATGGTGCTCTGAGCAACAACATCTTCCCACAGGCATTCAAAGAAGCCACCGTCATCGGTATCCCGAAGCTCGGCAAGCCAAAGTCAGAGCCTAGTAGTTACCGCCCCATCAGTCTGCTCAATGTCCTCGGCAAAATCCATGAGAGGCTTATTTATAAGCGCCTCAGAGACTACGCCGAGACAAAGGGCCTCATCCCCAACGAACAGTTTGGTTTTAGAACCCAACACTCGTGCGTACAACAGGTCCACCGTATAGTCGAACACATCAATTTCGGTTTCCAACGAGGTTTGATGACCGGTGCTGTCTTCTTCGACATAGCGAAAGCGTTCGACAAAGTCTGGCACAACGGCTTATTATATAAGCTGTACCAACTCGGTGTGCCAGATCGTCTCGTGCTCATCTTACGGGACTTTTTGTCGAATCGCACCTTCCGTTATCGCATCGAAGGAGCGCTATCCTCCCCCCACCCTATTCGCGCAGGAGTCCCTCAGGGCTCTGTGATCTCTCCCCTAGCATTCACGCTATTCACCAGCGATATGCCCAAGTGCAGCAAGGCACAGTTGGCTCTGTTCGCAGACCACACGGCCATTTACTACACCGGCCGCGATCCAGACTCGATATCTCGCATTCTCCAAACCCAAGTCAACAAGCTTGGCGCCTGGTTTAGGAAATGGAGAATTGAAGTAAATCCCGACAAAAGTCAAGCGGTTCTATTCTCGAAGCCGCGTCATACCCCCTGCCCCCCTCGACCGATCACCATGTTCGGCAAGCCGATCCCTTGGGAGAAGCGAGCCAAATATCTTGGTGTAGTTCTCGACGAACACCTCTCGTTTTCAGAGCACATTAAGGCGGCTCGTTCGCGCGCCGCCTTCGCTCTAGGTAGACTCCACTTCGTCCTCAATGCACGTAGCAAATTGTCACTTAAGTGCAAATTGCGTATCTACACAGCGTGCATTCGCCTGATCATGACCTATGCCAGTGCAGTCTTCGCACACGCCAAGCCCGTTCGCTTCAATAGAATGCAGACCCTCCAGAACAAGTTCCTCCGTAGGATAACAGGCTCCCCCTGGTTCGTTCGCAACGAAATCCTCCACGTAGACCTCAGGATTCCCACTATCCGTCAGTTCATGAAACGCATTTCAAAGCGTTTCTTCGAGACCGCCGCGAATCACCGCAACCCTCTGGTTGTGAAAGCCGCTAGCTATATTCCCTCCTCCATTAGTCAAGTCCGCCGTCCCAAGCATGTCCTCACCGATCCCGATGACCACATAACTCTCATTCAGGAGACCACCAGTACAGTGCACAAACACAGACCGACATTCCGACCTCGCCGCCGAGGTTCCTCGCGAAGATCCCAACGTAATTGTCCCCCCCGACCCTTGCTCGACGAAGTGCCAGCCCGCGCCGTAGCTGAGCCTGTAGCTTTAAATTCCCCGAATAATAATAATCATCAAAATCTGATCCAGCCTGTCGCATCTTGCTGTCCTCCCGTCAGCGACGCCCTAAGCCGAGGTCCGTACCCCACAGGGGGTGCCCTTAGCGAGCGTTCGCTTAGTAATGTAAGTAGTTTTACGCCCCTGGCTGGAGGCTTTGAGTCCGCTTAAGGCAGCCACAGGATAGTCCGGTTAAGTAGTCACGACCTCTCAAGGTCAACTACGAGATGCCATACCCAAAAAAAAAACAAAGGCGCGATCCTTTTCGCCGCGCGCCGTCGTCGAGTGAAGACTGACTGCCGGTCCGCGGGACGCGTGTGTCCATCTGCGTGGTCCCGAAGTGAACAATGAAGATACGGAGGGTGCTGGTGCTTCTGCTTGCTTGCTTCCGCTTACAAACCGCTTCTTTCGAAGCGAACTTGTTTCTTCATGTTTGTCAATACGTGCTCGTCCTTTTCAAGATGATTGCTTCACTGTTTCTTGCAGACTGTCAAAAACGTGGTAAGGTAATTGGTTCGGTGGTATGTGGTAACTGTTTCGGTGATATGTGGTAGCTGGTTCGGTGGTATGTGGTAACTGGTTTCTGGTGACTGTGTGACGGGTACTGTGTCACTACATAGGCATTCGTTTTGACAAGAATAACATTACTGTCTCATGATCAGTTAGAGCAGAGTGTGCAACTGAAGTAGAAGCGGGTAATCGAGTTTTCAGTATGACGTGGTCAAGACAAGCTTGTTGTCGCGTAGGTATTGTGTGAGCAGGTAACAGGCCATGGGTAGCCAGTAAGTTTAGGTAAGAATGTTTAGCGGGATCTTTGTAGTGTTCATGTATATTTATATTAATGTCTCCCGCAATAATAATAGTATTGTATTTAGATAGTCTGTTTAGGATCGTATTCAAGGAGTTTAGAAAATTATCTAAGTCTTTATAACCTGGCGGACGGTATATCGCTAAGACAGAACAGTATTTCTATCGATTTTTACCTGGAGACAGTTAGCATCTAAGAATGACGGCTCCTCTGCAACCAGTTGCATTTTTTTATGCACATACAGGACTACACCTTCATTTTGTGTATAATTATTTTTGGTAAGATAACAGTTATAGTTCGCCAACTCGGGAATATTATGGGTGTTAGGGAGCCAACACTCGGTTAATGCGATTATGTCCCAGTCAAGTTTTGTCCGAGCAAGTGTAGTCATAAAGCCCGCCATGTTTTATTTAAACTTCTTATATTCTGTGTGATGATTTTAAGTGTTTGATTAGGTATGAAATTTGGTGGAGTACAGTTTTCCAGATCACAAGTCGAAATCGACACCGAGACAGCATCTAGGTTGTTTAGGTTGTTTTGTGTGCTATCGAATGTTGATGTTAATAATTTCCATTTTAAAATTTATGTTTTGGGCGCTGCTTAACAGCATGACACAGTTCCATATACTGGTACAGAGCAGGTACGATATTACATATGGTTGGTTTTTTTTTGTAAAGTATGTCGGCCGATTAAGTATGTGTGCGTTATGGATGTAGAGTGCAAGTAGCGTGATTGTATATATGATGTGTATATTGTATTGTATATGTATAGTTAAAGTTAGTAACAAGCTTATTTGTATTGAACAGTGTACGTATAACTTATTTAATTTAGAATTACTGTTAATGATTAGGGGAATAATATAAATTAGGACTAGTGTTAACAAAACTGTGATGTAAAAAACAGCATGTAGTGCTAGTCATTTTTTCTTACGGAGTTTCGCGAGATCTTCGTCAGTTTTGATGAGGCAGCTTAACATTCCGTCCTTTTCACGAATATACACCTTGCCGTTAGCAACCCAACATTGATGGTAATCGAATTCCTTCGTAAGTTCACGGGCGAGATAATGTAGGCGTCTGGTCATAGCGGTGAGCACTTCATTTATGTATATGGGTTATTGGGTTGCCTAGGTCCGTTTTCTACTAAGTGGGCTGTGTTCAGGCGATTATCCTTGTTGTGCTTGTTAAAGTCTTTGGTCGACTATGCGAGTATAAACTGTTCTTTAATGGTTGCCGACGTGAATTCTACTAAGACTGGACCCACCGCATCAGACTTGCTCTTGTAACCGAAGATGTTTTATATCTCTGCGGCACTCACTGGTTGACTGATGATTTGACCCAATTATAGTTATAGTTTTTTGTGATCTTAAATTAGATATCCCTAAATCACCTTCCCGTAAGCATCACGTAGACATTAATGCTTACGTGGTGGCTCTTGAGAATGTTGATTTTACTACTGTTATGAGCTGTCAAGATGCTGAAACTGCTGCTTCCATCATTGTCAAAATTGTTTCCTCCGTTGTTGATAAAAATAGTCGTGTTTCTGTTGTCCCGAACCGGAAATGCACTATTAAGCCGTGGATCACGCCTGGGATCCTTAGATGTATTCGAAACCGAGACAACATGTATCGCAAAATGAGGAGGGACGCTGATAATAATACTCTTAAAATCACCTATAATCGATATAATTTTTTTTGCAACAATTTATTAAAGACATTAAAACGAGAGTATGAACGACATGAATTTGAAAAACATCGCAAGAACCCTAAAGCTACCTGGAATCTCATTAGAACTGTCTCCAATCTTCGAAAGAGTAAGGCCTCGGCCAGTGAGTTGTTATCTATAACTCCTGACCCAACTCAGTCACTCGATTCTGTCAACGACTTTTTTGCAAACGTGGGAACAAAACTGGCATCTAAAATTATGAACTCCCCAAACTATAACTCTACGAACAATTCTTACTCTGGCACTTTGGATGTCCACCCAAACACGATGGCTATTTTTGGCACGGACAATGAAGAGATAGATTATCTTATCCGTGGCCTACGACTAACTAGTGCTGCGGGTTGGGATGGTATCCCCGCAACTGTAATCTATAGTGCTGGAAACACTCTTGTCCCAGTTATCTGCCATGTTTTCAACCTTGCCCTTACATCTGGATTATTCCCTAAAGTTTTTAAAAAGGCTGTTGTGCACCCTATTCACAAGAGTGGAGACAGAGACAGTGTCAACAACTACAGACCCATATCGGTATTATCAATTCTGTCTAAGTTCCTCGAAAAAGTAATAAACAAACGTCTGCTGGATTACCTTAGCTCACAAAATATTCTCGCAGATAACCAATATGGATTCAGATCAGGCAAAAACACAGAGGATGCCATATAAGAATTAATAGGTTCAGTAGCACAAAATCTAAACAACAAGGATAAATCTATAGCTATCTTCCTTGATATTTCTAAAGCTTTTGACACTGTCTCTGTGCCCCTTCTACTCAATAAACTAGAAAGGATTGGTGTACGAGGCCTACCGCTTAGTTTGTTTAAGAGTTACCCTGGTTTACATAAACGAGCTCTGTAAACTTGATCTTACAAACACCAAAGTAATGGGGAAGGTCGGGCAAAGCTAATTGTAGATGGCGTGACCATAGCTAGGTCCCTACGGCCTACAATAAATTTGACATTTCGTTCACTCATTCCATTTTATGTTCATTCATGAGTTTGATCAAATTTCACTATTTCGTTATTTACGGTGCTTTCAGTATTTCAAATCAAGTACTTGACATGGAAAGTGTCAGAATTTTAAACCTTGAATATTTCCTCGTAATCATTTTCTTCAAAATGTTTTCGACATAAACTCGAACTCAAAAAAATCTCAACGAATAGCTTTAGACCACAATCTTCTAATTTTAGGGGCTTTCGGGATATTGTAGACTCACATTTCGGAGTATCTAGGAACACAACAAAGCGTCAATTTTCGCTAAAATAAAATAAAACCACATCACGCCTTGTATTATTAGCTTATGTTGGGGACTAGCTACGACAGCGCCATTTTGACAGTTGCCTTCCCCATTGCTTACGCTGATGAAACTGTTGTTCTGGTTAGTGGCTGTGACTGGAACGAGGCTCGGCTTCAGGCAGAGTCAGCGTTGCAAGTTATCATGAGATGGCTCACACATAATTTGCTCACCCTCAACGTGGATAAAACCAGATTTATAACTTTTAGTCCGAGGAAAGCGTCACAACCAGCCCCACCCTTCCGTCTGACAGCTCATGCATGCCATACAATGAGGACTGCCACCTGTGGCTGTCCTGAAGTTATGCGCACGGACTCAATAAAATATCTTGGAGTCTGGGTCGATGACACGTTGACATGGAGTGGGCAAATAAATTCACTGGTCTCTAGGGTAAGAAAATTTATTTTTGTTTTTAAAAATCTAAGGATTTCTGCCAATTTCGGTACCCTGAGAACTGTGTACTTTGCTCTTGCCCATTCTGTTTTAACGTACTGTATTTCGGCCTGGGGTGGTGCTGGTAAATGTCTTTTGCTGCGTTTCGAGAGGGCGCAGAGGGCTGTCTTTCAAACCCTATCAGCGAACTGTACACGCCATGGAAGCTTCCTACAGTAAGGCACTCTTTTGTGCTAAGTACAGTGTTGCGGAAGCATTCAAGTTTGTCTTTTGACCCTGAGTTTAGAAGACATAAACGTAGGACTGACAGAGTTTGTTCGACATAAGGTGTTAAATTGGAAATTGTCCGCTTGCAGTTCACTTTCTGCAGTCCCGTGATTTATAACAACATTAATAAAGTTCTTACTATTTATCCATGTACTCTCCGGGATTGCAAAAGAATGAGTGATAAATGGCTTCTTATTCTCACATACGAAGAAATTGAGAATTTAGTGAAACCGTAAAGGTCTTTCATCCGTAAACATGCACACAAAATACACGTAGCGTAGAGTGTGCTAGTGGGATTCCACAAGCGCACTCAAAACTTACACCCTACAGACACGCACTACACTCACATACAACACCCCCACATGCACAACGTTAAACACTTAAAATTTTATTTTTAATTCTTTGTAACTGTTCTTTTTTAAACCCTTTGTATTTTTATCCCTGGTATTTGGAATGCCGTAGTCTCCTTCTTGGAGGTTGGCGTTAATAGCTGCGCCACAGTTTGTAACTAATGTAGCTATTTACGTACGCAATCAATTTTGTAAAATGTGTTTTTGTTCCAAATAAAGATTATTATTATTATTATGTCGTTTATTTATTTATATGCTTATTTTGCTACATTTTTAAATATTTTTATAAAACAACTTTAAAAAAAACATTTAGAAATATAAAAAATAGTGGTCCGCCGGTAGCGGGAGCAGGGTCCAAGCTATCGGTGGTTAGGGCTCCAGAGACAGGAACCTCCTCACAATGCGAGCCGTATCGAGGAGTACTGCCTTCTGAATCAGGCCCTTGATCCAACCGCCTAACGAAAGCCTCGAGAGATGTTGGTCGAGAATTTTTGCCATTAGGCCATTGGCCGATACGACAATCAGCATAATGACAGCCGAGCTCACATTCCACATGTCAACAACCTCGTGTGCTAAGTCGAGATATTTAATTTGTTTCTCTTTCTCAGCTTTCACGAGGTTCTCGTCATGCGGAATGGTAACATCGATAATCATTGTGCGGCGCGCTAACCGATCTATCAGTACTATGTCAGGCTTATTAGCGATAATAGTCCTATCAGTAATGATAGACCGATCCCAGTACAACGTGACAAGGTCATTTTCGAGAACTGGGTCGGGCACATACCTGTTATACGGTACCTCAGAATCCACAACTTTATATTTCAAAGCAAGTTGCTGGTGAAGCCTGTGCAAGTACTCGCCGTTAGCCAGACGAGAACAACCAGAGATAATAGGTCTGATGGACTCACCTGGACGGTGGCATGCCCGACACACGTCAACCGTCCCGTCTTTCATAATATGTCTCCGGTAGTTATTCGTCAAGATAACTTCGTCCATAATTGCACAGACGAAACCTTCAGTTTCCCCGAAAAGGTCACCAAAACGTAGCCAGGATACGGACGCTAGGAAATCTACACCAGGCTCATGAAGAGCCCGATAGAAGCGCCCGTGAAGCTCCTTGCTTTGCCATACCGCCTTGCGGTCATCGGTAGTAAGTACCAGTTCTCTTTAGCCATGGAGAGCGGGGTAAGCCCTTTGTCCACTGCGACCACATCACGGTGCATACCCAATTCGGCTTTTAAAAAATATTGCCTGAGACTGCACACCTCGCGGTTGTGGAGGGTCTTCGCATTTAAAAAGCCTCGACCCCCGCACTTTCGCGGGATGTACAGTCTCATCACCGACGACCGTGGGTGACGCATCCGGTTTGCTGTCAGAAGTGTACGGACCAGCCTATCCAGGGCGTCAAGTTCGGTTTGGGACCATTTGAGTATGCCGAAAGAGTACATTAAAATCGGCATGACCCAACCGTTGAAGGCGCGCACCTTGTTTCCGCCCGAAAGAATAATTAATTAATACCTTCTTCAGGCAGCCAACGAAGCGCTCCTTCAACGATTGCTTCATGTTAATAACGTTGATGCCTAACGCTTCCGACATACCCAAATACTTGTAGCTTTCGGATGAAGAAAGGGATCTAAGGTGTATGGAATCTGAAAGTTGAATACCTTCGGATTCCATAATCTCACCTCTCTTAACATGCATGATTGCACATTTGTCCACACCAAATTCCATCCTGATGGCGCTACTGAATGTTTCAGTTACCTTCAGTAGCTCCATCAGTTGCAATTTGTTGGGGGCAAAGATTTTTAAGTCATCCATGAACAGAAGGTGAGATATGACCTCACCACCTCTCTTCAACCGATAGCCTAGACCTGAATCCTCCAGCAGTGTGCTTAGAGGATTCAGAGCCAAGCAGAACCAAAGTGGACTCAAACTGTCGCCCTGAAATATTCCCCATTTAATCCAGACAGGCTCGTCATTCCCCTGGATCTGTTGACACCCCGGATAGCGAAGATCCGTCCTCCATTGCCCCATACAGGAACTAAGGAAGGTGCGTAGAGTTGCATCTATCTTGTACAACTCCAGCACCCTCACAAGCCATGTATGTGGCACCGAGTCGTAGGCCTTCTTATAATCTATCCAGCATGTCGACAGATCCTTGCGGGAGCGTCGATAGTAGTAGTTACGTCAACGATAGTAGTTGTCTACGATAGTACTGTCCAGTACTGTCCTTGTCCAGCACTTATTTTTAAACGTTAATAACTAGTTTTTTTTACGCTTTTACACTTATTTAATATTGTTTGCACTATTGGAAAACAAACATTTTTTTTTTCAGTTTTTTTTTTTTTTTCAGAATTCTAGAACCAACCTTTATGAAATACTATACGAAATGAAGAATTTACACTTAAATTAGCACATATTTGATACATAACAAGTGCAGGTTACGTATATACGTAACCTGCACTTGTTATGTATCAAATATGTATTATGTATTATTATTATTATCAAATATCTATTATGTATTATATATCAAGACTTTTTGCAGAAATATTTCTGCAAAAAGTCTTAAGCAAAAAAATTATGTAGGAACAAGGACTTGTACCCAAGGGCCGGCAAGCTCGTGTCGTCACAGAAACCAACGAATTTTGTCTCTTTTCCGGGATGCTACGCATAATAACGTAAGTTTTAGCAATGCTCAATAAACAAACGTGCGTGGTTCGTCATGTGTTTTCAGCATTAATCGTTAGAGTAACGTAAAAATGGCAATTTTTTTAAATGGATCGGTAATAGCTGAGGATTTTCGATGGTTCGTAGCTGCATTTACCTTAATAATCATTCGGGTTGGCAATACTGGATCGCTGTCCCTGTTTGTGTGTTTGGCATAAAGGCCTCGTAGCCATTTCATAATCATGCAAAAAAAAAACTCTGTCAGTGTCGACTGTCAATACTGTCATCAGTGTCGTCTTATATTTTAAGGTTATTTTAGTTTAGCGAGTCGTGAAAATCAAAAAGTATATAAAAAAATGAATGCAAAGATCCTTCTAAACTTAAAATCTTCGCTAGTAAACTATTGTTCCAAAAGTTTCTTACATAATAATGTAGCTCTCGTTACTAAGATACATAGAGACCTGTATTCTAGAATGTATCCTACTAAAGTTGTTCTACCGGACGGAGCTTCAATCAATATTAGATACCACGAACCCAGGAAAATAATAAAGGTAGGTATTGCTATATAATTATTTGGTAGTACAAAAAACTAGTACAGTAGAATCCGTTTATTATGAATCCGCCTATTATGAAGTAATCCCGACCAACCGCTTATTATGAAGTAAATACATGGCGAAGTTTGGTTTTCATAAAAAAATATTTATATCAAAGTCGGATATAATGACTTCGCTTATAGTAACATGTACCATGTGTGTGTATGTGTTCGCTAATGTGACCCATTTTTAATAAATTGATTAAGTGTCCAGTTAGTGACCAACATGATTCCTAACACCTTCGGCAGTGTTCGGGAGAGTCACATGATACCCAACGACGTTCGCATGCATGTTTTTGTTTTGAGTCTGGGTAATTGATAGTTGAAGTTCATGCATTGTTTGATAGTGATTTATGAAATATAGCAATATTTTAAATAATAATTTGACGATGGCGATGTCTACACAATAGTATTAGAGGCTGATATTACAATACAAGGAAAAAACAAAAGCAAACAAGCATTACCGATTTCTTATGTAAAAATTGAAAAAATACATGTACATTATGTACCACATCAATTTTTATTTTTATTTATCTCAATTTGGTTTATCTCTATTAAAATACATACTAACAAAAACAGGAGTTGGTTTATTTCCTACAAAATGCATTGTATGACGTCCGCATGCTTTTTATCCCTTCGATGTCATTATAAACGGATTTCATTGTAGACAAAGGGCCACCTTTATTGCAAGTTATCTTTCAATTTCAGCCTGAATATGACTGCTGTTGGGAAGCTGTTGGGTAAAATGAGTGCAGTTTACATAATGTAAATATCCATCACTGTCTAGTACCTACTTAAAAACTGATTCAACCAAATAAGAAATGCCGTAATCCAAAATCCCTAAATAAATAAAGACCTCTATGTGTTTGTGTTTGTTAGAATATGTACCAACAATATCAATAGCAAACAAAAATGATAGTATTTTTTGTGTTACAGTTACCTCTGGATCTATCCCAGTTGACTGAAGAAGAACGGAAATTTAGATTAGAAAAGAGGAAGCCAAAGAAGAAGGTTAAAATTACTGATGACATTGAAGATGACTTTAATGCTAAGAAATATTTAAAATATATTAAGAAAAAGTAAATTTTTGTGTAGATTATTGTTTAGATATTAATAGTATATAAAAAAAAATAGATTAATGCTAACTAAACATTATCTATTATTTCAAATACCTTACTAAACACTTTTATAAACTTAGAAGGTGTAATCCAATGTGGTTAACAGGGAGAGGGACTGCCAAAAATTAAGGTACAGCCCGCGCCAAACTTTGTGACCGCCTTGAATATAGTCGCGAGTCCGAACTTGCGCATGGTACAGTTGAGTTGAAAATACGTAATCAAACAAACAGTTTAATTTTTAATACTATGTATTAAAAATTAAACTGTTTATATGTCAATTTATTTTTATTTGGTGATTATAAAGTTCGTGTTTATATCATAGGTTATTTTTATTTAATTTAATATATTTTAAGGAAATTCAAATCAAAAGTGAAACCAACAAAATAACACCGTTTATTATCACTTAAAATATTTTACAGCCCGGTTAGTTCACGCACGTCCGATCCGCACCGACACCGAGCGAGTCCCTAAAGCGTAGTGGTAGTGACGTCCGTCAGTCTCTTATTTCAGACGAGTACGTCGTAAGCGTAGTGAAGCTGGCCGCAGGTCTCAGGAACAGTGTGGCCAACTCAGCTAGACCCTTCTTACACGGCCTTTCCTGACATAAGAACGTCCTCGTTCTCTAATGACACGATGACAGTCGACGACTCTTCAACCAGCTGACCTCTCGACGTTTCAGGCATCGGCTCTTCGGAGATTTCTCATGTTCTTTGTTCAACCGTTGTAGTCTCAAAACCATCTTGATCAGTGTCTGTACAGAAGACAATCCCCTATGATCGCACCTTTGAGAGCATACAAAATAATAAGGTTTGCTCACATGGAGGCTGCTTACATAAAATGATTGTGAGGTCTTCTCACAATTAATTAAGCTTTGTGAGGTCTGCTCACGATTAAGCCTTGTGAGGTCTGCTCACAATTAATTAAGCTTTGTGAGGTCTGCTCACTTACATCAGATGAGGTCTGCTCACACAGGGCTTGTGAGGTCTGCTCACACAGGTCTTATGAGGTCTGCTCACTTAAATCAGGTGTGGTCTGCTCACACAGGGCTTGTGAGGTCTGCTCACACAGGTCTTTTGAGGTCTGCTCACACCTGCTATAATAAAATAAAAATAACATGAAACTCACTTTCAAAAAAAGCAATGGATGCGTCAGGAGTCCACTCTCCCTTCCACTGCACCATAAACCCTCGGCAGCCTGGGTCGTTTTCCCATAAGAATTAGCTACGAGTTGCAGCTCATACCACCTTTGAGGTAAAGCTTTCATCACACGGTAAGGGCCACGCATACCAGAGACAAGTTTCCCTGCGGATTGTGCCTTTTCTATTACAAAAACCAGTGAGTTCAATTCAAAGACATCATCTGACCGTGTTAATTAAAGCATTTTGTCACTCTTGGTTTAGCTTCAATCGCTCTGAAGCTCTTTGCTTTGTCGTTACGCACAGTGCGTTAGGACTAGAATCATCCATAGCCACATCACAAAAAAGATTGCAAATCAGTGGTGTTCACACACACACACACCACACACATTGCGCTGGACCATTCTTCACTTCGGTAATTGGAATGAATGCGGATCATGTTCACCAGGGTGCGGCAATATCGTTCAACCTGTCCATTGGACTGGTGCATCTCAGGCGTGATTAAGTGTACGTTTCTACCAAGCTCATTGGCCCAGCTCAAATTCGTTGTTTCGAAACATCCGACCTCGATCGGCGACGATTAGCTTTGGTGAACCAAATAATTAAATAGCGTTTAGAAAATGGCGCTATAACTCGTTCGCAACCTGCCTTATCATGGGCTATAAAACACAAAACTTTGAAAAAAAACATCAACAATGATAAGGACATATCGGTGTCCGTTGGACTCTGGCAGAGGACCCAAAGCGTCTGCGTGGATGGTCTCAAACGGAGAATCTGGTTTCTGCCAAGAATTAATTGGCTGAAGTGGAGCACGAGGCAATTTTTTTCTGAGACATGCATACAATGCAATGGCCAATATACTTTTGAACAAATGAGCTCAAGCCGGGAAACCAAAAATGTCTTAGTATGAGATCAATGGTTTTGTCAACACCCTGGTGATCGTGCTCATGCATCATGAAATACACGAAGTAGGCTAAGTCGATGGCCTTTAGGAATAAAACATAAGAGAAGTGAATGTTCTCCTACTGATACATATCATACAGTACGTACTTCTAATAAAGAAGATCATTCTTTTTAACACATTGGTTTTATTGTGACCCGGTTTGTGGACTTGTAGTAATATTGCCCCATAAACCGATCGAGTTAGCATCTTCATGGACCTCAATGGGCAACGTAAGATCATAAATGCTTTACTAGTCAGGTACTGAATTATGTATTTCCTAGCAGCTTCCTGTTGCTAACCCCATTAAAACAAAACAATACACCTTTCCTTGTAAGATGTGCAATACAAGCTATCTTTGATTTCGCAAAACCGAAAATATCCGGCTAATCTCAAAAACTGACGGACCTGTTTTACATTCTTTGGTACAGGGGCCTCAACTAGAGCTTTTAATTTAAGGGGGCTTGGTTGTACTAGACCCTGACTGATTGAGCGACCCAAATATTTGACTTTGGTAAATAGAAATTAACATTTGTTCAAATTTACCGAAAGCTTTGATCTAAGTTTTGAGTACTTCACGCAATCCCTCTTCAACTTCGATCAATAATAGTACAAGTACTAGATTCAGTATCAGGAACAAAAATAAGTCGCCGAAGTGGCCACGTTTGCACACAGGTAAACATCTAAATTTCTTAGAAAAATGTATAATATTATTAACAACTTCAGATGATTATAAACCTTAATGATTATACATAAAGTTTAATAACCATCTCTTAATTTATTTATTTAATTCCTTTCATCGGAGAAAGGTTAAAAGCAATAAATTTAAAATGTCGCTTGAAAATAAAAAGTCATCAGTACAAAAATATTTATTCTAAAATGAAACTTAAACTCTAAGCAATAAGGTAAAAAAAAAATTGCACAATGTCGTGCTTATTCAATAGTGGAACTAGACGCAGTTCTTGGTATTACATTTCAAATCACAGAACAGAGTAAGTATTGAAAGACGTAGAGTTGCAGAATATTTTTTAGGTTTGTTTTGTATGGTGGCAAATATTTCGACCGTACCAAAAAAGTAGTGGATACTGTTTAACATTGTCGCTATTACAAGGTAATAAAAAAGTCAAAAAATCAAGTGAATAAAACACAAAACCTTGGTGTTACGGTGGTTATTTACACAGTTTTTGAACGCGCACTGCGGCATTTTGACGTCTTAATGTTGGCTGTGATTGGACCATACTAATTTGAAATAAAAGCACAAATACTTTTGTGCTCTTATTTTTCGGGCCGTTTTTGAAGCGCTCATCGGGAATCAAGTACTATTATTGATCATAATCAGCCTATAACGTTCCCACTGCTGGGACACAGGCCTCCTCTCTATGAGAGGTAGTGAGCCGTAATCCACCACGCGGGCTCAGTGCGGGTTGGTCGAAGCTCTTCAATGAAATTACTCTAAATTAGCTAGTCATCAATTTAAACAAGGACTTTACCAGAATCGATGAAACCGCGAAGAGTGTATAAGATGCACTGATATACCACAGGGGCATTAGCCAAACCATATAGTGTTCAGAGAACTCATCAACGATAGCCTGCAATTTGTTCAAGTCATCACCGACAAGACTTGTATTTATTGAAATGATCGAACTTCACTTTCGAAATCCTAGCAGATTTTTCAATATTACGAGTAGTTTATTTTCGGTCTCGAGTTCGAACGTAGGTAATGTCCTCGCGGTACAGTACGTCTGTCCCTATTATCACTGGGGTTATTCATATATTCCGCTGATACCACAAATAGATCTACTTCTAAAGTGACTTTATCAAATTCAATAGGCATCTATTTCTTGGCTCTCAATACATCATCAGTGTCGTGGTAGACGCGGCGTGCATCGCTCGCTCTAACAATGCCGATGCTACGTTCGCCAAATAGTGATTTACCGGGCGGTTGTAATAGTGACAAATTAAATGAGTGTGAACATCGTTGTAAGGAGTGTAAAGTTGTGATTAACGAACTCTTGGCGTTTGTGTCCCATAAAATAGACACTATACCTGAGACTGGGATACTGCAGATTTGCCTCAGTACTTACTCACGTAGGTAATGTCTGTGTAAATAGCTTGAGCTATGCTGATGACATGGTTCTTTTGAGTCCCTCGATTAAAGGCTTGAGGAAACTGTTGTCTGTCTGTGAGCGTTACGCAGATGTTCACGGACTGAAATATAACGTTCTCAAAACCGAGTCAGTGGTATTCAGATCTGGAGCTGGTCCGAGTAACATACCCAGTCTGAATTTGAATGGTGCGACCATAAAGGTTGTAAAGCAGTTTAAATACTTAGGGCACATTTTGACGGACAGACTTCAAGACGACTGCGAAATAGAAAGAGAGCGTAGGGCCCTCTCAGTGAGGAGTAACATGCTCGCGCGCAAGTTTGTGAAGAACACTCTGTTCAGAGCTTACTGCTTGTCAAAAAAGATGTACAACTCGTTAAGGGTTCAGTATAATGATGCTTACCGAACCCTTATGAAACTGCCTAGATACTGCAGTACCTCGAGCATGTTTGCCGAAGCGGGGGTCCCAGACTTTTACGCCATCATGAGGTCAAGGGTCGCGTCTTTTTGGCTAAGTTTGAGGCGCTCTAGTAACAGCATTTTGAGGGTTGTCTCTTGCAACCTAGCAAGCCCCATATTTGTGCACTGGAACTCTGTTCACCTAAGCGAGAACAAAAAATGACGAAATTATTTATGATTTTTGAAGACTACGGGTATACATACCTCTAAGTTTGAATTTTTATTTTTTACTGTCGATACCTCTAAGTTTTGATTTTTATGTTTTATTTTTATTTCTTTACTGTATTTTTTTTTTGTATATGGGTATTTTGCCTGCATTAAAACACTATTTATTTATTTTATTTTTATTTTAATACCCTTTAAGATGCGAAATGCTGGTTTCCGAGAGTTATCAAAGTGTTTCATCAACGAAGACGAAATGAGAGACATAATGCACGATCCACTATCAATCAAAACATCTACAGGTACTCCCTGTACAACCGTACTACAATGTCACTTTTAAGAGTATTCTTCATTTCCCGACAAAAATTTACGTTATTTTTGTTTCGAGATTCTGATCTTATTTTAGCAAAACAGGTTTCAACCTTATTACCGGGCTTTTTGCAAAAGGAACACGATTCTGTTTTAATCCGAGTAGACGTAGCTAGAGTATTGGATGTCTGTGCATTAGTAGGGGAACTATTAGCATTGGGGCTAACCTTTAGTCTTTAGTGACAAATAGCGAGTACGTGTCCCTGTTGTCACCAAGCAAAACATTTTTTATCCTCAAATAATCGTTTTCTATTGTGATCAGAGCGCTTAATTTTAAAATTATCACGCCGGTTATGTATCGCATGCTGAGTTAAATCACTTTTAGAGGTAGTACCAAGCTTAACATAAATAGACAGAAATTTAACTAAATCATTTGGCATCAATTTCGCATTGGTTTGGTTGCGGCAGCTCGAATTTCGGGGTCCGTAATACCACGAACAACTATTGCGGACGTCAATTCATCACTCAAACCTGCCACGATACGTAAACGAAGTAATGATCGACGCGCGTAATCGGCGTATGTTGGATAATGGTCAGAGCTAGTTTTCATTACGTCAAACAAAATATTTGCTTCGTCAACTTTTTTTGGACACAATAGCTTGAATTCTTTTTTAAAATTACTCCAACTACGATTGTTAGTGACCCACTCGTTGAACCATGTTCGAGCGTCACCTTTCAAACAGTTACCGATCCGAGAGAGACATTCATTATCGTTCCAATTATTTGTTATTCTAGCACGGTCTACCTCTTGACACCAAACATCAATGTCATGCAGAGCAGGGTCAAAATTTGAAATATAGTAAGGTTGATTAATCTACCGCATTGTTAAGAGAACGTAGCGCATTACCGAACACATTGGTCATTAATTGTTTCGATTGTGGTTCATTTAAGGGCAGCGCCTGCGATGGTCTGACTTCCGTAGACGCAGCTATTTTAACGCAATCAGATTGACAATGCTGAAAATGACTTATCAAGCTAGGTGGTGGCGTACCCGGAGGTGTTTCACCTTCCTTTTCTACCTGAAGATCGTTATCACCGCCTTTATCCGGATTGATATTATGTTGAGGCGTAACCGATAGATTTGTTATTTTGTTAGCTTCAAACGTATTTAACCGTGTTAGAATAGCGCCTTACATATCATGTACCGAATCTGTGCTACGAGTTCTACGAACTCTACGAGACGTAGGCGTTGTGTGTAGCCGATGACGTGAACATTCACGGTCCCGACTGCTGGACCGATTAAGTCGAGAAGTACTTCGCGTTCGGGTTCTTCCCCGAGATCGCTACCGTTTCCGTTGTGAACTCAGCTTTCTTGGCATGACGTTATCGAGTCGCACAAGCAAGCTTACTTATAGACAACAAAGAACAAAGGATTACGCAATATTTTAACTACAATGTAATGTTTGAAATATTCCTAACTACGCTATGTGAACACAATAAGACACATTAAATTAAAATGAAATCGCCAGAAACGTCACCATTTACAATAAATTCCACAATTTACCACACATTCACTTAGATACGAGGGGCACACAGACAACGCAGTGTAGAAATTTTCTTTTAAAACAAAAACTTTCGTCAGAAAAGCTCGCGCTAAGGCCGTGAGTTTCTTTCGTGATCCCACTTCTGATTTAAGGTAATCAAAAGTGAAACCAACAAAAGACAACAAAATAACACTGTTTATTATCACTTAAAATATTTTACAGCACGATTAGTTCACGCACGTCCGGTCCGTACCGAGTCCCTAAAGCGTAGTGACGTCAGTCAGTCTCTTATTTCAGACGAGTACGTCTTAAGCGTAGTGAAGCTGGCCGCAGGTCTCAGGAACAGTATGACCAACTCAGCTAGTCCCTTCTTACAATAAAAAGTATGTGTTATTTGGAAAACTTATAGGTTTAAGTAATAATAGGATGAATGTAAATAAAAACATTAATATATATAAAAACTATATTCACCATGGGGCCACACTTTCCTTACTAGTGGATGGTTCCGCATCCGAATCACTCTCTTCACAAAAAATATCCGAATCTTCTTCATCTGATTCATTATCGCAGCGATAATGAATCAGATGAAGAAGATTCGGAAATTTAAAAAAAAAAAAAAAAAATATTATCTTTTCAGATATTCGTCCTCAATATTCATAACTTTGTCGCATAGTGCAGTCCACTCCTGTTCACCCATGCTATTTACTTTTTCTTCCACTAGTTTCATAATATTAGTTACATTATTTGTGACATTTTTTTTCGCCTTCGCCAACCTTTTATGGATGCCCAAGCCATTTCTATGAGGTTCAAGTCGGGATGGTAATGTGGAAGCCGTAATATTGTATGATTGTGTTCTTCTACAATTTTGTCAATATTAATTTTTTCTTTATATATAGAAATTTATTCACTGGTTTCAGCATGTCAGAACTGCAAGGTATATTTTTTGACGTAAGCCATACCACCATTTCTGCCTTTTTGCTATTTGATGTCGGCGCTGCATCCTCTAATTTGTTATGATAGGGTGCATTATCTATCACCATAACCGATATCGGTGGAAGATTCGGCAAAAGTTGTGTGCGTATCCATTTTTCATAATTATTATAATTAATCATGTTCTCATGGTAATCTCTGGTTTTCGTACCTGCCTTAAACATCAAAAGGCTGTTGGGTACAAATCCCGTACCCCAGATTGCTAATCGATTGCTTCTGAAGTTCGATAAACATTCTGCTCAACAATGTAAATAACGCAATGAATGTTGTTGAACTGTCAAAATACAACAGATTAGTCGTAATCGTTTACGAAAATGTGTTACGCAATTCGGCTGCTGATTTGGATCCAGCATGTACAATAACGTTTTTTTTTTTTTTTTTTGTGTATGGCATCTCGTAGTTGACCTTGAGAGGTCGTGACTACTTAACCGGACTATCCTGTGGCTGCCTTAAGCGGACTCAAAGCCTCCAGCCAGGGGCGTAAAACTACTTATATTATTATGCGAACGCTCGCTAAGGGCACCCCCTGTGGGGTACGGACCTCGGCTTAGGGCGTCGCTGACGGGAGGACAGCAAGATGGGACAGGCTGGATCAAATTTTTATTATTATTAATTAATCGAGGAATTTAAAGCTACAGGCTCAGCTACGGCGCGGGCTGGCACTTCGTCGAGCAAGGGTCGGGGGGGACAATTACGTCGGGATCTTCGCGAGGAACCTCGGCGGCGAGGTCGGAATGTCGGTCTGTGTTTGTGCACTGTACTGGTGGCCCTACTGCTCTCCTGAATGAGAGTTATGTGGTCATCGGGATCGGTGAGGACATGCTTGGGACGGCGGACTTGACTAATGGAGGAGGGAATATAACTAGCGGCTTTCACAACCAGAGGGTTGCGGTGATTCGCGGCTGTCTCGAAGAAACGCTTTGAAATGCGTTTCATGAACTGACGGATAGTGGGAATCCTGAGGTCTACATGGAGGATTTCGTTGCGAACGTACCAGGGGGAGCCTGTTATCCTACGGAGGAACTTGTTCTGGAGGGTCTGCATTCTATTGAAGCGAACGGGCTTGGCGTGTGCGAAGACTGCACTGGCATAGGTCATGATCGGGCGGATGCAAACATCGGGCGGATGAACGACACGTTGACCTTTAGTTAGATATCTTTTTTTTTAAACCTTTAGTGCTACTCTATGCATTCGAAGTGGTATGCGTTGAATCGACATGCGATTCGTCATTTCGTCAGTGTAAACTATCGGTCTTCCTTCTGCGTGATATTTCGTTATTTCACGCAAAAATTCAATTCGCTTACAGCGAATATTTGTATTTACAGTCAGTGTATTTACAGTCAGTGTCATTTGTTTACGTTCATTCATTCCGTTTCTTCCCGAGTTGTGAGAAGTTAGTGTACCCCGTACCTAGGGTTGCCAACCCTACTATATAATATAGTATCCTACTATTTTAAGGGATCAAATACTATATTTCTAAAAAATAAATATAGTAGGCGAAACTACTATATTTTGCGTAAAGCGGAACGCGGCCTTAACTAAAGCCCGCTCCTGGGGGTCTACCGCGAAATATAAAGCACGCAATCGCGACGATAGCAGCCAAGCTAAAATGAATCTTATTCCAATGACATACGATAGTTTCCGAGCTGTCATTGAACGTTACGTAACGTTTCGCGGTTTTTTTGGTTTGAAACAAATATCAGATTAAAAAAATAGAACAAGATTTCCCTGATAAATTTCTACTGACTAAGAGGAATTTGTTACTATTTTTGACAAAAAGTCAGGATTATTTAAACAAGTGGTTTGATTATTCTGAAATTAATGGGCTGTATTTTTTTAAAGACTTCAGGCTTACTACAAAGTTTGAACTTTCCAAAGTTGAAAAGTTATTAGAACTATTAGAGATAGCTGAGAAACTAAAAATTAATTTAAACAAATTGTACACAGAAATCATTCAAATTAAAAAAAATTGGACATTGTACTTGCTGACCAAAAGTTTTCTGCAAAATCAACTGTTGAAAAGTGGCAAGAAATTTTTCTCTTAATCTATTAAACATTTCCATGCTATCATTACATGGCATTTGCACTTTGCAATTTTATGTAACATCTTTTGAACCTACCACATTTTATGCAAATAAACTATTTTGATATTTTGATTTCATACAGTCACAAGTTGGAAGTTTGCGACAAGGACGGACCGTGTCGATGTGGAACAGGTTTGAAAATGTCACAGATAACTATACACTAGTCAAATGTAAGTGACAGTGGCTCACAAGGCAACACTGTTTATTTATGTCAATGGTGTGTCAATTTCAACTACTCAACTGTCAAGTCAGATTTAGTCAATGTGAATTTCGAAGGGCATGGTGAACGACTATTAAAATAGTAAAATTAAAAAAAAACATTTTTTAATAGTTCAAATAAATTAATTACTGTTTTTGTTAGAGATTAGTTCATAATTACTTGCTGTAAACTAAAGCATCTTTTACTGTAGTCCAAGAGGACATAAAAATATGGTTATGTTCTGCTAAACTATCTAGGTATATGTAATATCATCTTACGTAAGACAAACGGTAAAATGGGAAACTCAGTATCAGCTGAGGCTGGTGTTCACTTGCCGAACATTGGAAGTAATTCCAATCCACCGCCAGAATGTCCAATGCACAAGAAAGCTGACGCAAAACCTGAAGAAACCAAAAAACCATCTGAATGTCCTGTGCAACAAGGCAATGATGTCAATCCCTATAACATGGTAAGTGTCAAGGTCAGACCTATCTCGTAAATGATACACTACATTAAATACACCCTAGAAATTATATCTATAAATACTATCTCAACCATGTATCAAAATTATACATTTAACCTTCAAAGGCACTACACAACTCTATGTTCCACATGCCTTAGTGAAGATATGATTATTGTAGATAAACTATGTTAACCATAAAAATATTTATGTGTTAATGATAATGGTCCATCCATTATCATTATCACTTAGATAATGTTATGCTTCAACTACTTTTCAATCAACAATAATATTGTTTCATAAATAAATAAAAAATTAATAGTGAGGCCACAATAATAAATGAATACTGGATGGGTAACCTATTCATAACATAGACAGGTGGCCAAGTATGTTGTATTCCAAGGGATAAGTTCCATTCTGACCAATAGCTACAACATTGTGATCACAAATCTTTTATGCTCACTTTAAATTGGTGCTTGTTCATTTAGAACTGAAAAGGATACACAGCCACCAAAAGCTGCCAACTAATCTTCATGTGATAAAACTGCTATTGTTATGTTTGTCTGTCATAAAAGAGAAATAAATGGTTAGGTTTAACAATTAAAAAAAAAAGGATGTCTATGTTACCTTTTGCAAATGTAAAATGTTCATAATCTAATGTTAATATTTCTCTCGTTTTGGTTTAGATGCCCCCAGCCAACCAGCAACCAGCACCTGACCAGCCATTTGAACTTCCTACTCAACGCCAAGTATCCTCAATACCCCGAGCCATGCCAGATGGATCCACTGAGTTCTGGGTGTACCCCAGCCAACAAATGTTCTGGAATGCCATGTTACGTAAAGGTTGGCGCTGGAAGAATGAAGACATCAAACAGAAAGATATGGATGACATTATCAAAATACACAATGCCAACAATGAACAGGTAATTTTGTAATACAAAAATGATTTTCCTTGTTAGTCAGTTCAAATTAATCCTGTTTTTTTTTTCAAAAATTGATTTATCTGCACAACAATTTCATCATTCATGTACAGTCTAGGAAATTGACACACTATGTCAATTCGCTGTTGTATAGCCACTTGCAACTGATAGTTGTATAGGGAAAGTAAACAATAATCAGGACTATAAAATAAAATAAACACCTATTGCTCCTCAGGCATGGCAGGAAGTATTAAAATGGGAAGCATTGCATGCAAAGGAGTGTGGACACCCAAGACTCAAGAGTTTTGGCGGCAAGGCTTCAGATTACAGCCCTAGAGCTCGCATACGAAATTGGCTTGGGTTTGTATTTAAATCTGATTGCAGTGGAAAATGTGTTCCATGTATACACTTACAAAACAATTGTTTTTAATATTTTTGGTTTTCAGGTACGAGCTGCCATTTGATAGACATGATTGGATTGTTGATAGATGTGGACAAGATGTCCGCTACGTTATTGACTACTACGATGGTGGTGAAGTTGACAACAAATACGAATTCGCTCTCCTTGACGTCAGGCCTGCCCTTGACTCGTTTGATAATGTGTGGGACAGGATGAAAGTGATGTATATGAGATATCGCTATGAACTTATTGGCGCCAAGGAAAACAAGTTGACTAATTAGATCTAGCATACGATCATGCGTGTTGCATGCAGTTACAAATAATTAAGTATTTATTTTAGTGTGGGGTTCTTCTGTGGGCAAGAGTTTGTCACTGTAGAAACTCTTTGTGATTATACTTTCTTAAAATCATTATTCACCAAGTTACAGTACCTGTTGTCTTGATACTGACTTCATAATTTTATTATTTTTTGTTTGTTACTAAATAATATTGTATAGTTAAAATTTGGAGCTAATAATTAGAAGTATTTGGTATTTATTTATGCCTGTTAAACCCACATTTCAGTAACTGTATTTTCACAAGGGCTGAATAATAACAGCTAAAAACTATGATGTAGATGTACTTAATATAAAAGCAAAGTTCCAAAGTTGATTCTATAAACAATGAATTACATTATAAAATAATATGTATGGATCCTCACATAGTTTACACTTACAGAAATTAATCCTTGTAGAAAGTCATGAATAAGGTCTTGTACACAAAATAAAGAAATGATCCTTGTTAAGAAGTTCTTTTATTTATATTTATACTTAACACAAAACTCAAAGAAAAATATAACTTATTAGCTAGGTAACCTAAATTGAAGTGCATATATTATGCTGTTTTATAAACAGTATATGCACTTCAATTTAGTTTTCCAGAGTCACAAATTGATGTGATTCTTTGGTTGGTGGCAGCCCCATACATTCGGTTTTGAAAAGTTCAACTTGCTGTTCAATGTAGCCTTCAAAATTATTGTATGGGCAGCCTGAGAGTATTTTATACATTGGTTTTCCTTTATTGCAGTGATAAATTGATCTTAGAGTTAATACAGGAGGCTTATCTGGAAACTTAGCACCTGTAAATCAATTCAATAATTTATTATTGGTTTTCCCGACATTTTAATTATTATTACAGGGTGGATAAAAAGTTTGTAAAAAATTTACATTGATTTAAATTATTATTCTACTTAACATGGAAAATAAAAACGTAACTTATTGGAAAATAGTTTTCTGTCCACTGTGTAAAACTTTCATAGATAATATTATGAGTATACAAACCAATATCTATCTGTAAGATCCAATGGTAGCTGTTCATTTCAAATAAGAAGGCTGCATTATTAGCATCATGCTCTAGGACAGCACCTTCATACTTCACAATCAGTTGTGCCAGTAAATCTCGCTTTAACCTTTCATTGTTCAGCAAATCATTTATCTGAAAAACAATATTTTGTCTACACTACACTAATATTATAAAGAGTAAATATTTTATTGTTTGTTTGTATTGAATAGGCTACGAAACTACTGGACCGATTTGAAACATTGTTTTACCATTAGAAGCCGAAATTATGTCTGATGAACATAGGTTACTTTTTTTTTTCGAAATCCACGCAAACGAAGTCGCGGGTGGACTGCTAGTCAGTTATAAAAATAACATAGCTTGTAATGTTTACAATATAGTTTATATAACACTAAAGCAGCACAATTAAAAACAAGAAGTATGCCACACCTTATTGTTCAATAACTCTGTCACCATTGGAACATAATCCATTAAAACTCCCGACTGATGCATCCTAAAAGACAAATATTTGAATTACTATTTACAGGTACAACACAACTTCTCTCTCAACTTCACCTATTATAAAAAAAATCAGCCTTAATTACCACATTTTTATATTACATTAATAATACTGGTGAATAGAAAACTTAAGATTGTATCTTTTACCTTATCTAGGAGTTATGGGAGGATATAAGGATATTCTCATCAGGGCCCTTTACCACAAAACTTTAAGTCACAAGTCTACAATAAAATTCTTCAAAATTAATCAATTGTAGACAAAAAAATCATATCACAGAAATTAGAAATATGTACCTACAGAGGCCCTAGTGTGAGTTTCTTTTTACCATCTTGACTTTACGCATCGATCGCGTTCAGTACATTCACACAGTCGCTGAACGCGGTCGATACCAAGAGCCGAACGCGGTCGATACCAAGAGCCAATCGGAGAGCCGAACGCGGTCGATAACAAGGGCTAACAGCAGTGGTGCCAACTTGGATAATTTACCCTAGATTTAGAGTAAAGTAAAATAAACAGGGTAATTTTTAGGGTAGAAACTCGGTGAGGGTAATTTTAGAGTAATTTTCTTGTCAAGGGTTAAGTTGAATAAATATTCATGCAAACATTTTTGTACCTCAAGTCATGATTGAGTGACCTATTCGTTTTTAAATTTCTGTGAATGCACCTAATTATCATCGATTCGAGATTTCATTAACGCACTCATTTAATTTGTTTGTTACGACTCCCTCTCCGCCTGTCTTGTTCCTTCCTACTAAATATTTTTCTGTGCCCGCTGACCGCTAGCAAACGCAAAGTACTTTTTATCCCACTCGCTCGACGAGTACCTACTAAAACTTTTTTCTCGTTACGCCTATCATAGACTCAATGCAGTATTCAAGTACTTGGGACAAATAGGATCTTTGGAAAACACCAGTTTTATTCATGGTTTCAAATATCCGTACAACTTGTCTATAATTAAGTATATTATAAGTAGATTGAATTGTCTCGTCTTGTTTATGATCTTGCATGAAATGTATCAAATATATCCATAATACCGTGCAGGAAAGCAATTTAAAAAAACTTAGGGTATTTTTTTCATTTAACTTAAAATCTAGGGTAAATGGAGATCAGACTTGGGGTAAAACAAAACCAAGACATGGCTACACTGGCCAACCGGATTACAGGAGCGCCAAACGCGGTCGATACCAAGGGCCAACAGGATTACAGGAGCGCCGAACGCGGTTGATGCGGAAAGTCGAGCGAGATCGTTAAATAAAAACTCACACTAGGTTGGGCCTCTGTTACAATCTACAAGTAGTAGTGATGCATATATATTTGTAAAATAAAACAATACAATTATGTGGCTTACATTTTTGTACATACTTGTTAGATTTACAAATGCTAAATTGTAATTGCAAAGTTTTGTGATGATATAGAGCTGGTCCTGCTCTGGGGTTTGGAAAAAGATTTGTAAAACCAGTAAGTACTCACAAGGGTAGGGATATATTTCCAAGTGACTTTGTGAGTATTGGTGAAAGTATTAATTCAGCATTTGTTGAATTTGGATATCTGACCAATAATAATGCAGTATCTATTCCAGGATTCTTTTCAATTCTGAAAATTAAAATAAATATTTTAAAAGTCCTGCTGAACTGAAAAAAAAAATGTAGGTATGTACACTCACAGGCACAATTAACCGCCCACCTTGTATTTCTTTCAATTTGCAGAAATCGTCTAATTTTGCCCAGATTTGATGAGCAGTACGTAGAAAGGTACCTTTAAGGTAAAAAATAAAACAAAAACTGTAAAATACATTGTTTATCAAAAGATTTGTAAATCGATTTTGTGGAAATATTCGATGAAAAAGTAACAATTTTAATTTTGAAAAAAGCGGTCTAATAATCTAATAAAAAATGGGTGTTGCCGCCTCGGGCTCTACTGATGTCTTAGAGCCGGTTTGGCAAACAACCAACCATTTATGATATCTTGGATGTCCGATTGGGGGATATTGTGCCAGTATACTATCACAGCCGCCTTGAGTTATTCTAGGGTCGTAGGGACGGGTACTCTTTCTTGTACGGACACGTCTTTTTAAGTTGTCCCAAATGTGCTCAATTGGGTTAAGATCGGGACTGCGTGCGGGCCATGGTAAAACTTGAATCCCGACCTCATTAAGGTACTCAGTGACGGATCTTTATCATTAATCGGTTATGCATTAATCTCAAGTTGTCACCAATGAATGGTGCGAAGGGCATTGAATGGTCTTGAATAACTTCCTCCACGTATCTTTGATCTTCACTGCTTCTATCGAACACAACAAGATCGGTACAAGCCTCGTAAGAGATACCTCTCCAAACCATTATGGACCCGCCCTGGTAACCCACTGTTTCGGTTGTAGCGCATGGAGCCAACCTTTCGTTTCGGCGCTTGTAGGCACGCTGACGTCCATCTGGACCTCTTAAGACTATTCTGCTCTCATGTGAGAGCAGCACATCCTTCCATTCCTCTACAGTCCAATCAGCATATTCTCGCAAAAGAAAGTCGAGCTCTACAGTGTTGTGGGAGCAGTTGTGGGGCACGAGCTAGACGAAAAGCCCTCAGATTTCTTTTTGCCAGTTTTCTTCTAATCGTACGTTCACTCGCACTGATATTTCTCACCTCAAAAAGACGCATACGAGCTTCAGTAGCGGTGCAAAAGCGATTTTTCAACACGTTGCTGACAACGAAGTGGTCATCTGGAGTTGAAGTGCATCAATATAGGCCTTGACCAGGCCTGCAGGTGTATGAGCCTGTCTCCCGAAACCGTCTGATGGCATCCCGTACTGTGGTTTGAGGTACACCGAGTGTACGAGCGATGCGACGTTGGCTGTACCCAGTGTCAGCTAAAGCCACTGCCCTTGTACACCAGTTGCATTGAGTGACAATTTTTACAGTCACAATCAATAACCAAAAACTTAAATTAAACAATTTTCACACACTATGACAGAAAAGAATAGATCATGTTATCATGCTAACGCAATGGCAACAATGTCAAACAACAACTAAATTCCAAAACCCCATTGGTGACACAGACATCGAAATAAGGCTAAAAGTGTTTTATAATTGATTGATAAAGTAACCACTTGACAAAATATATAAACATATATACATAAGAAAACAGGGTGACAAATGATAAGGGTGGGCGGTTAATTGTGCCTGTGAGTGTATGTTCAACAAACATTTAGTATAAATAATAATTTTTTGTTTTGAGACTTTTCATCAAGCTAGCTTGTTTGTTGTAATACTTACCCATCACTATACAATTCTGGTAATCTAGAAGTATCAACATTAAGTCTGATCAAGAACTCAACTACATGGCTACCAACCCACACTTCAATGTCTTGCTCAGATGTTAGAGCATCTCCGAGTAGAGCACTGTATTCAAAGTAAGCGCGAGAACTTTCATCTTCATTTAACTTTTTTATCTGTAACAGCAGTAAGTGTTAGAACAGAATGAAGCAGTTTTCAGTTTTTTGCTTCGTAATATATCCTATGGGTAGGATATAATATACCAGCCTTATTTTTTTTTTTATATTTGTTATCCCCTCCGTCATAGGGCCTCTGAATCAGTAAGAACATACTATTTGGGTGAATAGAGTGCCTACTACAATGCCTTTATTTATTTGTATATCTACTGCATTTCTCACTCATGCCTTTCAGAGAGGTAGTGTAAGATAATTTGCTTACCTGATGAATTTTGTATAGATTTATCAGTTCTGAAATAACATCACTAAGTGCTTTTGGATCATTTTCGTTCCACTTTGATAGACTTGGGACTTTTTCTTCCAAAAACTGTTCATCAACTCTCATAAGAAAACTGTCGTCATCGAATCTGAAGTCTGGGGCAAACCAAGGTGCTGTGCCATCAAATATAATTTCCCATTTCAGCTTCTTTGAACAATAAGGTAAGACAATCCGAATTTGGCATTCACCACCGTCGGGATTCCCGGATACTTTTTCAAAATCAACTTTAGTCTTACATAAACCTGCAAGTTTAATTAAATAACTATAAATTCGAGATTCAACAGAAGATTTCATTTATTTTCATTCATGTTTGTCAGCAGAAGACAAGTTGCAAGACATGGTGACTGTAATGGATGTAGCAAATAAGATGAAAGGAATGAATATAAATGTAAATAAGACAAAAGTCATTGGTGTTTGGGGTGGCCAAGTGAATGTTAAGGGTGGCAAAAGAAGCATGAAAGCAGAATAAATGCGTTCCTTCGGAGCATGTGTTGTGTGATTATGAATGATAGACTGAGGAATGATGTGATAAGGCAGCAGTGCGGTTTAAAAGATGTAGTGACAAAAATTGAAAAGAGTATGCTTAGATGGTTTGGTCATGTGGAGAGGATGAATGAAAGGAGACTAACAAATGGTATTTACAAGGCAGATCCGTACGCAAAATACGCGCATTGACGTGGAGTTGCGGACACCAGCCCGTATTACCTAAGGCAGATGTTAGTGAAAACGACGGCAGGGGACGCCCTAGGAGGACGTGTAGTGACCTTATTGGTGATGTTCTTCAGAAAGGTCAGGTGCGTAGCACTCGCAACCGGCACGCGTGTATGAGGAGATGTATGAACGTAAACAAAGCAAAAGGAGTATGTAAGGATCGTAGCAGGTGGCGTTCTGTGGTTTCTGCCTACTCCCATAGGAAGAAGGCGTGAGTATTTTTTTTTTTAATATGCAACAGAATGTGCTAGTATCACACAACTTACCAAGTTTCAAATCTTGGTACACATTTTGAATGTAAGGACGAAAAACTGGAGCTAAGTCATTTACAACACCAAAACTTTCAGACGACATCGTAAAACTCTTCGACAACAGTTAAAATGTTAACCTAGATTGATAGCAGCAAAAATAATCCTACAATATTAAGAATTCCAAGTTCCGACCGAGTCCACAGAGTACTTTTATAATTTTATTGTAGAACGAGTTGACAATGGCCATTGCCATTGGCATTTGCTTTGAATTTGCTTATTTTACTTTTCTTGACATTGTCATTGACATTGCATTTTAGGCCAAAAACACACTTGTCACAAAACACTGGGGCCGCTTTCCGAATTGAGCTGTAATCGATTTGAGCGCGCTTACATCCGTACCGAATTAGCTTGAGCGCGATAACGATGTCATGTGAATCGTCATAGATGACGTCATGACATGCGCCATCTTGCGATAACGCCGACCATGCCTTTTAGAAATATCACTGTGAGCGAAATTTTGACAGTTCTCAGCTGTCATAATCGTGATATCTAAATCGGTACGCAAATTATCGATGTGAGCGCTGTCAGCGATTATGGTCTAACTCGGAATGCGGCCTGGATCGCGCGCGCGCACCAGCCCTCAGTTATTGAATTTTGGATAACTGAAATGAATGCAATGTCACGCACCTATTAGATCCCTTAAATTCAGCAATACAGTTTAGTTTTCTAATTCCAATAGATGAACATAATAGCCAGCGATGGATCTTTTTTTTTTTTTTTGTGTATGGCATCTCGTAGTTGACCTTGAGAGGTCGTGACTACTTAACCGGACTATCCTGTGGCTGCCTTAAGCGGACTCAAAGCCTCCAGCCAGGGGCGTAAAACTACTTATATTATTAAGCGAACGCTCGCTAAGGGCACCCCCTGTGGGGTACGGACCTCGGCTTAGGGCGTCGCTGACGGGAGGACAGCAAGATGGGACAGGCTGGATCAAGTTTAGTTGATTATTATTAATCGGGTATTTAAAGCTACAGGCTCAGCTACGGCGCGGGCTGGCACTTCGTCGAGCAAGGGTCGGGGGGGACAATTACGTCGGGATCTTCGCGAGGAACCTCGGCGGCGAGGTCGGAATGTCGGTCTGTGTTTGTGCACTGTACTGGTGGCCCTACTGCTCTCCTGAATGAGAGTTATGTGGTCATCGGGATCGGTGAGGACATGCTTGGGACGGCGGACTTGACTAATGGAGGAGGGAATATAACTAGCGGCTTTCACAACCAGAGGGTTGCGGTGATTCGCGGCGGTCTCGAAGAAACGCTTTGAAATGCGTTTCATGAACTGACGGATAGTGGGAATCCTGAGGTCTACATGGAGGATTTCGTTGCGAACGTACCAGGGGGAGCCTGTTATCCTACGGAGGAACTTGTTCTGGAGGGTCTGCATTCTATGGAAGCGAACGGGCTTGGCGTGTGCGAAGACTGCACTGGCATAGGTCATGATCGGACGGATGCACGCTGTGTAGATACGCAATTTGCACTTAAGTGACAATTTGCTACGTGCGTTGAGGACGAAGTGGAGTCTACCTAGAGCGAAGGCGGCGCGCGAACGAGCCGCCTTAATGTGCTCTGAAAACGAAAGGTGTTCGTCGAGAACTACACCAAGATATTTGGCTCGCTTCTCCCAAGGGATCGGCTTGCCGAACATGGTGATCGGTCGAGGGGGGCAGGGGGTATGACGCGGCTTCGAGAATAGAACCGCTTGACTTTTGTCGGGATTTACTTCAATTCTCCATTTCCTAAACCAGGCGCCAAGTTTGTTGACTTGGGTTTGGAGAATGCGAGATATCGAGTCTGGATCGCGGCCGGTGTAGTAGATGGCCGTGTCGTCTGCGAACAGGGCCAACTGCGCCTTGCTGCACTTTGGCATGTCGCTGGTGAATAGCGTGAAAGCTAGAGGAGAGATCACAGAGCCCTGAGGGACTCCTGCGCGAATAGGGTGGGGGGAGGATAGCGCTCCTTCGATGCGATAACGGAAGGTGCGATTCGACAAAAAGTCCCGTAAGATGAGCACGAGACGATCTGGCACACCGAGTTGGTACAGCTTATATAATAAGCCGTTGTGCCAGACTTTGTCGAACGCTTTCGCTATGTCGAAGAAAACAGCACCGGTCATCAAACCTCGTTGGAAACCGAAGTTGATGTGTTCGACTATACGGTGGACCTGTTGTACGCACGAGTGTTGGGTTCTAAAACCAAACTGTTCGTTGGGGATGAGGCCCTTTGTCTCGGCGTAGTCTCTGAGGCGCTTATAAATAAGCCTCTCATAGATTTTGCCGAGGACATTGAGCAGACTGATGGGGCGGTAACTACTAGGCTCTGACTTTGGCTTGCCGAGCTTCGGGATACCGATGACGGTGGCTTCTTTGAAAGCCTGTGGGAAGATGTTGTTGCTCAGAGCACCATTGAAGATGGTGGTCAGTAGCATTATCAGGTGGGCAGGGAAAAGTTGGAATACCCTATTGGTGATTCCATCTGAACCGGGGGCTTTACGAGCCTTAAGACCTTTGATGAGGTCGTGCACTTCGTCGGGCGTGACTGGGGGCAGTGGATACTCTGGGTCTTCGACGGGAGGGAGGGAGGCTCTATGTTCGACTTCAGCGTCGACCTCAGAGAGGTGAGCTTGGTCTACTGGTTGAGAGCTAGGCGAGCATTGGACTTCTAGAGTGTCGGCTAGAAGCTCAGCCTTGTCGACATCATCGAAGGCGATGGTCTTGTCGGGACGGATCAGGGGGGGCATGGAGACTATTTCTCCGGATCTGAGCTTCCTCTGGAGTTGCCAGAAGGCTAGGTGGGTGGGCTCTAGTTCGCTCAACATCTTGTCCCAGCCGGCGGTACGCAGCTCCTCTATGCGTGTTCTTACAGTACGCTGTAAGTAACGCATATGGGCTTTGTTCGCGTCGCAGGGGAAGTTGCTGTAGGCACGGACAGCCGCGTTCTTCTCATTCAACAGTTCGCGTACATCGTCCGGCAACTTCCAGCGACGGTCATCCGTCGCTGGAATTTCCCTTGAACAATCGTTCAGGACTGATTGTACGTGAGCTGTGAATGAGTCGATCGCGGCCGTCGTGTCAGCGATAGAGTCAAAATGGTCGGGGATTGGGTCCAAGTGGGGGGACGTGGTGGATTTTAAGCGATCGCTTACTCTCCTCCAGTCCGTTACCACTTTGTTGGGAAGGGGTTGGGTGGAATCGGGCAGACCTATGCGGGGGACCAGTTTCATGACTACTGGACGGTGATCGGACGCGAGCTCTTGTACCACTTCTATAGAGTCCAACCGTAGGTTGACGTTCTGTAGGAGCGCCACGTCGAGTACATCGGCGGTGTGATTGGGATCGGGGGGAAAATGAGTGGGAGTCATCGGCGCGATGACATCGAAATTCTGAGAGGAGGAGAGGTTGAACAGGTGTCTCCCTCTGGAAGAGGTCCTGGTGCTATTCCAGGAGGGGTGTTTGGCGTTGAGATCACCCGCTATGATAACGGAGTCACTCAGGCTAAAAAGGACAGAAAGATCTTCAGTAAGGAGTTGGAAGTTCTCCGAAGTATTAATGGGGGGGAGGTAGGCCGAAACTATGGTGATCGGTTGATAGCGATGGATCGCAAAGAATAAAGTTTTTATACCAGTACAGTGTACTGGACCCTTGAGAATTCCAGTTAAATAACTGGATTGATGGTCTACTTTTCCGTGACTGTATTTCACAGAGTACTTTATAACATAATGAAACTGTATTTTGAAGACTTTAACGATGTGCATTAGGCATTAGTCATGCTCATACGATATGATTTAGTTTTTTGGGTCCTGCATTGCATCCCTACAGCTGTCATTCGTTTTGTCTGTATTGAGGATTCGTCAGCAGTGTGACCAGATTCAGTATTTTAATACTTTTTCAGTATATTCTACTGATTTTTCCGAACGTCAGTATTTTTATGGGTATATTGCGGGAAGTCAGTATTTTTCAGTCTTTTTGGGTATAACTTGGATAAGAAGTTATGGTAGTGTTACCATAACTTCGTAGTGATCTATCTCTTCTCTTATTAGTTTGTGATAGGGAGTTTCCCCGTTTAGCGTACATTTTATTTATAAGCAAAGATCAAAGAGTAAGTCACAGATAGAAAATGTCAAGTGGCTGCCGTCGCATTGATATAATAAATGAGAAGATTTAAGTTAAGTTGGACTTCTTTTTTATTCCTATTGTTGTTTAAAAAAAAAAAAAAACGGTAATTATAAAACAAATATTATTTTAGAAAAAATAAGTCTACTTTTTCAGTTTAAGGGATAGTTAAGTAATAGGGTATACTTCCATAAAATACTTCCTTGTCTGTGTATGAATCACAAATAGTATAATAACGACTCTTCTAATACAGTTGGTTTGTTGAAGTGAAACTCAACTGAAATAATTTATTTCAATAAAACCATTTACAGGCACTTTTGAATTGTCAAGAAATGGTTTTGTATCTAGTGTTTGTAAATCTCTGTTATGTTTACCAGTATGTAGTGCTGCATGCGAGCGCATATTTTCACAGATAAATTTAATAAAAACAGATCAAAGTAACAGATTCGGAAACAAAAATGTGCCAGCAATTTTAAAAACAAAGCAAGATGTATTATACATATATGTATAGAAATTCTAACATTTATTGTGATGATGATGATTGGATAAAACGTGTTAAGAAAATCGGTATTTTTATTGGTATATTTGCCCTTTGTAAATCGGTATATTTCAGTATTGTTTTGAGGTGCTTCGGTATTTTTCTAAAATTTAATCTGGTCACACTGTTCGTCAGTGAGTGAGTGAGTGACAGACGGACATTGTGGAATTTGCTAAACAAGGACGGGGACAATTCTAGCGTTTTTCGTCTAACGACTAACGACTCACAGTTCTCTCATTGCTGATAATTTAATTTTTTTTAGGTTCAAATACAAACATTCGGTACTTATAATTTGTATGGAACCTGTATGGAACACTAATATGAAAAACATGTACTCGTCTGCACAGAACAACATTTCCGATCTACTCAAATTAGCCAAAAAATTCAACTGTTTTTATCTATCAGGTACGTGATTCAATTTGTGAGGTACATAGTTTGCCAGTAAAAGGCAACTAAGTATTAGTTAAGAAATATACGAGTGACTGTTTGGGCAGCCTACATAGTGTTTGTAATAACAAGCTGTCGAAGAAGCAACTCGCACTGTTTGCTTACATATTTTGCATTGTTCAAGGCTTGCATCAGGGAGTATGCAAACCGTTTATAGTAGCCGGATATCAAGTGGGTTTGATTCGCCCTGATGTTATGAAGTACCTGATTAGATTCCCAGAGGTAAGTAAGCCTTTACTTTAATATTTTTAGACATTAAACTTTTCCCTAGAATCAAAACACTTTACAATAATTAAACAAATAGTGTTTTGGAATATTGATTATTAAAAAGTTCTATGATCTCACAATAATGTGCTATGGACAGAAACATCAATCAATATTGGGTCAGAGGGTTGTCAATTGCATTACCCTACCACTGTAAAACTTAATTTCTCTATGAATTCATGAAGCAATATTTATAATAATTATTATAAACATAACCTAAAATAATAAATTATCACTAAGCATAATCAACCAGTTGACTTCAGTCAGTAATATCTAGTTTTATGATTGCTTTGACCTACTATGTATTCCAACAAAAAGATAGATTAAGGAAATTGTGTTACATTTGCCAATATTTTTTAAACATACAACTACATGCTCAATGTATTTAAAAAAAGAAATATGCAAACTTACAATTACAGGTATTTCGGATCACCGGCAAGTATGTTGAACTAAATCCAGCATTCAGAGATTATAAAGAGAGGACAACAAAGGTAGCTGATGTATTGCAGAATTTGAGAAAAGAAAACGAGATATGTGCTTTAAAAGGATGGAGAGATGAGGTATAATGTGATTTCCATAATTGATAACACAACCGTTAATGATTACAGTATAAAAAACAATCATTTTTAATTAAGTGTTCATGTAAATGTTATCAAGTCTGTATTTGATTATTTATTGATAGTAGATAAAGCATAAAATTATAGAGCTTGAAATACTACAATAGGATGACAAGAATTTAATGTTATAGTTGTACTACAATGGATGATGCTTATAAATTCGTAAGTAAATCGCTTAGACCACTAAATGAATTTCAATCAATCAATCAATCAAAGATATATATATATCTCCTTGCTAAAGTAGCCTATGTCATTTCATAGGCTACTTTTTGTCTCAAAAATAATACTTAAGGGGGTGATAAAAGTTGAATGGGGAATCAGTATTTTTAAGTTAGGGATATAAAAATAAGAAATTAATTTTTTGTGAACATTTATAAGAGATTTTAAGGGATTGGAAATAGTCCATAGTCCATATCTTGAGGTAACATTTATCTTTATTTCATTAAATTCGGACTACTTGGTCAAAGGTTATTAAAATGTTAAGTTATTAAATAAGTTTGCCTACATGTATGTATTACGTGGTCAAAAGCAACTCTGGAGTATTTCAAATTAATGGTGATAATATTAAAAATAATAACAATGATTTTTAAGTTAGACATTTAGAATCATAAAATCAAAAAAATAATGAATGTATTATCTGTCTGTCTGTAACCTATTCACACATTAATGTCTAAACGGCTTTGGATGAAAAACATATGGATAGGCCAACCTGGGTTAGGACATACTATACTTTATCCCGGTACTATGTTCCCGTGTATTTTATTAAATTGAAATTTGTTTAGTGTTTGGGCTTCTGAGATTTTATTGCCAGTGGGTGTAGTACTGTCCTCCTAGATAATCTGTGGTAGGGGAGATATAGTTAGACAAAATAGTTATGTTTACAGTGCTTTGGAGTAACTACACCATGCTACCCTGAGAGCCTGTTGGAAATGGACAGAAGCGCTATGTGTCTGTTTGGCATCAGGAACTATGGAGTCAGTGTCACTGGCTATGTGAACCACCCAACAAAAGGTCTTTGCATCTGGTTACAGCAGAGAAGTTTCACTAAACAAACTTGGCCCGGTAAGCAGCATTTAAATATGTTTTTTTTTAGAGTTGTGAAATATTCTTAACAGTTCAATCAAGTTTTAGCTTATTTTGCAGAATAATAGGGATGATGACTGATTTTAGAAATGTTCATAAAAAAAATGTAATTTCAAAGTAGGCATAGTAAAATTGAGATAATCGAAAAAATCTGTTAAATCGGTGTAAATATGAAGAAGATACACGCTATTAAAGTTTTTGGAGGGGATTATTCCCGTCCTTGTCACACGGTACGAACAATGTACGCCGCTAGTATGAAGTTACATAGTCGTGACGTCACGTCTACGCTAGTGCTGTCCTTGTCTAACACTTATCTTAAAACGTTTATAACTTGGCAATTTTTTAAGCTTTTTCACTTTTTGTAATTTTGTTTGCACTATTTGCAAACAAACAATTTATTGAGATAAAAATTAAAAAATTGTCATCATCCTTAATAATAATTAAACAAAATTAAAACTTTGTGACCATTATAATTTGAACCTACTAATTTTTTTATGAGTTTTGACATTTTAGATTATTCTGTTTTTGTCTGAATGAAATGTTTATCATTTATTTATTTAATTAAATTTAAAAATATCTGCAGTGTGAGAGTGATTTTATTAATTTGTAATTTTTTTAGGGAAGTGGGATTGCTTCGTTAGTGGTGGGCTGGCTGTTGGCTATGGCATTCTGGAGACAACTATAAAGGAGGCGGCCGAGGAGGCCTCTGTTGAAGGAGAACTAGTGAAAAAGCTGGTGCCGGCTGGCTGCGTTAGGTATAATATACTGATTGACTTAGTACGAAATAATAACTTCATTAAAAATTCTGAAAAAAATAAAAATAAAACTGTTTCCCACAACTTTTTCTGCATGTATTTTGTATTTTAAAATATGCAGGTTAAAAAGTAGCCTGTGTCATTCTCCAAGTCTTAGGCTACCTATCTAATGTTGTCAATAATATGAATGCAACACACCCATACTAATATTGTCAATATTAGTATGGGTGTGTTGCATAGACAGAAAGTGCTTGGAGGAGTAACTTTTAAATCTGTCATTATGTTTTCAGTTTCTATTTCGAAAGTGAAAGGGGCTTATTTCCTAACACAGAATATGTTTACGATCTTGAGTTGCCACTGGACTTCATGCCACAGAATGCTGATGGTGAGGTTGAGAATTTTGAATTGTTAACTGCTGAGGAGTGTGTTCAAAGAGCCCTCACACCCGAGTTCAAGACAACAAGTGCCCCAGTGCTTCTAGACTTCTTGATACGCAGAGGATATATTAATCCCGAAAATGGTGAGTGAATTATGTTCATCTTATTGTCCTAAAATTGAAAAATAAGATTTCCTTACACATCAGGTATGGAAATTTAGCTATCTTATTTTTCAATTGAAAATGATATGTTATGAAATCAACCAACAATCAAACAAACACCAATTATTTGATTTGTTAACGTCTCCATAATAGTTGTGCTATGAAATAGGATTAATAATAAAATTATTATATTTCAGAGCCAAACTACAGAAACTTGGTGGAGTTACTCCATGTTCCCCTGCAGTCCATCTACACCTGGCCGTGCAACTCCGCACTCGTCCAAGTCGCCTCGATGGCCACTAACGGCGATGGCGCCAACCAACACCTAGCTAACTAAACAATTCATCTCAATTACTTTTAATTCTCACTTTTTTCCTTCATAGAACTTGAATACTAAAACATGGTTTGTGTATGAAGTTTCAAGTCTTCCTAAATGCAATGTCGAAGAAAAATTATGATAAATGCTTGTACTATTTGAGGGTTTGTACCATTATAATAAATATTCATCATCATTACATTAAATTAACTTCCATTCCAACTGTCAGTAGATAATTTAAAGTGGTATACAGTGAGCTATACTGTTGATAAGTTTCATAAACTTATGCAACTATCATGGTTTTTCTTAGATAGTGTATAAGTAGGTTTAGACGTTTTCCAGTGATGGCTGAAACATTACCAGTGTTTATTATTTGATGAAATTGTAAATATTCTTGTTCTAGTTAATTAAAATTAAATATTTCAGGGCCTAATCCTAATTTATTTTAATGGGCCTCGTATTGAATATACTTTGGTAAGCTTTGAGTGTTACCTAAGTCTATCTATTTAAACATAATTTGTTTGTATTTTGGCACTTGTGACTAGTATATGCATTGTCGTAATATTTTAGTATACATTGACCAAATCTTGATGTGTTTCGTAATATTTCGTGATGTGTATTATTGAAGACATCATAGTTTAGCTAGGTATGGTTAATTTCTGTGATACTTTACCAATTTGGTATAAGGCAATATTATATTATCAGTTTGGTTTCCTGGTTATCGTAATGAGATCAACAGGATCGCATATATTGAACATTAACTTGCAGCGTGTTCTGAATGCTGGTTCATGATATGTCTGAACATTATGTTTTATTATTTATGTGACTTTTATGTAGATTAAATATTTTGTAAAAGTAAATTTATCAAAAGTAATAAAACTACTAACCTATTGAATTAATGTAATATTTATTAATCATATAAATTATAGCATATTTGTATCTAGGTGCTACATGCAGAGGTAGTACGAAAAGTTAAATTGAAATTCGTTAGTCTAGTCATTATACGTCAGATATGGCGAATATTTAACATTGATATTATATACGTACTTACTTTAGTGCCTGTTCATGGATTATTTTGTCTTAATATTTAACAAACACATTCAGCTGAAACTAATTTGTAACATGGACCAGTTCACAAATGGACAAACGATTGGACACTTGATATCATGCCCTGCGTGTCCTGTAAGCTGCACGTTACATGAACTAATGGAGACTAGTGATGACGCCAAGCACGTAGTCGAATTCTGGGCAGAGTTTAGAGTGCCATCATTTCAGCCGAAAGACGTAGCTGGACCCCCCCAAGCGCCGCCATAGTGCCACATTAACTGGTCCTATGCTTCTCACATCCAGCGGATTCCTGCGGCCTGCACAGGGTCACCGGTCAACCTTGTGGGAGGCCTTCCAACGCTGTGCCTTTCGGTACGCAATCTCCAGAACCTTTCAGCTCTTTGGGCCATCCTTTCTGCAAGCAATGTCCCTGCCCACTTCTAATAAAGTTTGAGCATTTTTCGGGCTATATCGGTTACCTTGGTTATCTATGGATCTTGGTGGCTACGGATTTCTTCACAGATTCGATCACAAAGGGAACTTCGCTCCTAGCCCTCTCCATCATTACCATCCTTTAAAGTGTAGAAATTATGTTTGTGATCTCATTTAAAAATACATATTTTAAGTATTTTTTTGCTGTTTGTGTTTGTTGAAGCCTAGTCCCTTAGGTGTTAGCTAATAAATGCTATAATTTACATGAAACATGCCAGAAAAGTGATCTTAGTCTTGCAACAGGCTAAGATAACGCTAGAAAGACTATGTAAGATTATTATTATTTATTTATTATATTATTCACTAATTATATTGTGGCATATGTACTCCTAATTTTTTAACAGTAGTTAAATTTATAATTGCCATACTTCCCAATTACTCGTACTTATCACAAATTGAAGATTCGCACTAATGAGATTATGTATTACCGGCACGTACCTACCTAATTAGTTAACGACTAAGAGGCCTTTCAAGTGTTTGAAAAGCATTTGGAAATAATGTAGACAGATTAGAAGAGACTGAATGTTGATTTCTTGTTTGTCTTTTTTTACAGTAAGCAATATACCTTCATCAGGACTTTGTTTAGAGGTATTAAGTATTCGCAAATGGTAGAAAGGAGTAGATGTTTGTAGTGATTGACAAGTTAATATTGGGTAAATGCTAGTGATATTCAGTTGTCATTACATTTTATACATTTTTATAAATCCGCTATTGGTGAAAGATTTTGTATCGATATTATGTAACACATACTTGAATTATGAATGTAATCGTTTATATTTGCGATAGTAATAAATTAGCGTTTTCCTAAAAAATAAAGTTTTGAAACATAATAATTAACTTTTAATTTGGTATTATTCTACCTTGTCAGCCTGAGTCGGTTTCGTATATATCGTGGTGGGATTTCATCGCACACATCGGATTTTATTTACACACTGTTCCTCACAATACTTACATGTATTGTGAGGAACAGTGTGTAAATGAAATTCACTCATCCTCCATAGACAAGGGAGGATCATCCGACCAGACGAGTGTCGTGTCTGGTGGGCACTTGGCCGACGAACTATTGAAAATCGCAAAGCCCCCATAAGGGCGTGGCGAGCGGTGCCGGGCTTTGCCCTCCGGCTGCGGAGTCAGGTTTTCGGGTTGCTAATACAACCCCCTCAGCTTGTTCGCTACAACGGGTAATGACTGATTGAACGCAAGTGATTTGCTTGCGTCCATATTTGTGATTGCTTTGGTGTTTTCTGTAGGAGCGCCGCGAAGCTTATAGTAAAGCGTCGCTTTCTTCACAACATCTCGGCGGTCTGTCACCGCCAGGTGAGACCCTTGGTTACCTAGGGGAGGCCCGGCGGCGACCACCAGCGACGGAGATGCCGACTCGACGCGCCTACAGAGTAGGTGAATGGTCCCCGCCCGTCCAGATCACAGAGCTAGCCGTGCACTGTCCGGGCTGAGGTGCCGTCGTGTGTGTGTGAGCGGTATTGTTTTTGTGTATCACCGCTCAGTGTCTACATGAATCGCAGCCCGAGCCGCGCATTCATGTGTGGATTTAGATGCCTTTATAGTGGCGAATGTCTGTGTTTGTTTACGTAACGTACACGCACACGTTATGCAACGGATCTAAGTTGTGTTTGTGGAGTCTTTTTGTCACGGATAAGCTGAGTGTAACCTGAATTACAGATTATCCAGGCGTCAATCCGGTGCGATGGAGTCATAGTCCGCAATCAGGTCGCGGGGTAGGAGTCTCGTGTCGTGAGGGCGCGCGTGCCAGGGCGCAACGTCTTTGATGTCAAATCAGATGCGTCGGCACGCGCGAACATTCCCTTCGCGAGGCGCTTCACAAACTCATCCAGGCTCTCAATCCCGAGATACCTCTGGATGACATGGTTGCTCACAAATCGAGGAGCGTCAAGGATGGTCCGCAGCGCAAGGTTTTGCTGCGCGCGGAGTAGCTTTCGGATCGACTCATCGAACGGCGAGACGAACCATGCCGGAGCGGCGTACGTCAAGATTGGGCGTACGTACGTCTTGTACACGCCCAACTTGACGCGCGCCGGGATTCGAGACGAGACCATTGGTTTGAGCAGGTTGCGGGCGAGCCTACCCTGTGCGGCGACCCTGCGGACATGTGGCCCCATCGTGAGCCGACGGTCGATGGTGACACCCAGGGATTTATCCCCGGGCGACCAATCGATGTCGGCTTCTGTTAGCTGCAAGGGTGGTGGGACACGAGCGAAGCCGTTAACCATCGCCTGCGTCTTACCCATGTTCACCGACAGCCGCCACTTCGACACTCGGGAAGAGATCGAGGGCGCGCTGCATCTTGACCGCCGCGTACTTCGCATGTAGTAATGTACGCGGCGTCGTCTGCGTACAGCGCGAGCGTCGAGTCTGCGGTAGTGGGGATGTCGTCCGTTAGCCGTGTGTAACACGCCGGCGACACGCAGCTGCCCTGCGGCACACCCGCTAGCACCGACGGGCGCTGGAAAGCGCGCCATCGACCACCACCCTAACAAACATGGGGCACTCGTTGTTGCACGCGGGGTGCGGGCCACCGCAATTAGCGCATGTGGCCGGTTCCTCCCGCGGGCCCACGTTTCCCTCTCCAAGCCACGATCTTGACACCACGCATGTACATAAACACGTTGGTGTCATAGATGGCCCGGACGTGGGGCTTCTTTTTTAGGATTTCGTGAAATACGCAGCCGGGTTGTCCTTGTGCGCCCTTTATGTGACGCACATATTCCGGTTGGTACCCTATCGTCCGGAGCTCCTCCTCAATCTCCTTCGGGTCTGTTGCCGCCGGCAGTCCCCTTATGGCGATCTTCAGGCTCTTGTCCACTGGCAGCGAGTATGAAAACCAGGATACGCCGCTGTCCTTTTCCAGGTCAGTCAGATACCGCTGGACCAGCCTGTACTCTTCTTCGCTGTCTGGGGTGAAGCGGACTCCACTCCCGTATGGACGAGCGTTCGGAGGCCGTCCCAGTTTGGCAGCGATGGCCAGGAAATGAGCAGCCCAGTCGGGTAGCCTCTCAACTACCAGCGGCGGGTATCTCAGCTTCTTCCCCGGCTGTTGTTGCGTTGTCGTCGCAGCGCCGCGGATGGCAGTGGGGGGGGGGGGGTATATGCCGAGGGGCTGGGGGGTAATACGGGGGGTAACGCTTGCGAAAGTGATGATGATGACGTAACTCTGATGTAGTTGCACGAAGGGTGCGCTGACGTTCTTGTTCGGGGACACCAGTATAGAGGTATGAGGAACGGGGTGTACAGTTCACTAATCCTCCATAGTGAAGGTAGGATCCTTCGACCAGATGGGTGTTGTGTCGGATGGGCAACTTCCCGATGATTGATGTCGGGACGTTGTTTAAATGTTAGTTCCGTATTAAACTACTAGTGTGATGCAGGATTTTGCGTTACTTCATTGTGATGCGTAGTTCGCTTGTGGCGATGTAGACGAAGAAGAAGGGCATCTAAATCCATCTGAGCTATTATGAGTAGGTACTTACCTTTTTTTTGTTGGGAAATCATGAAATGACTTCTCCCGCTCTAGGTGGAGCGGGAGGACGTGTCAGACTTTTACTGACTAAAACCCACTCGTGTTCCTTTAGTTTCCTGTGCCAGGGCCACGGTATCTCTTTCGAACAACCCGCGACCCTGCCAGCCATGTGACCCGGGCCTGGTTCATACCGGACGGCGGGCTACCTATTACTCGCCGTCCACAAGCCCGCGCCTACGGTGGCCTGGCCGGGAATCTGCGGGCGATTACCGACGCTCGGGGCGTCTCCTGCGGCGACTAGCACTCATCACAGCACCTTACCACGTTTTGACCATCAGTTAAAGAAACACAGAAGCCAACAGTTCTGAAAAGAACTGACACAACGTTTTGACATCCGTTAAAGAAATAGGAGCTGCAGAGGCCACATGCCGACGACGTGATCTCCAGGACACTCCAGTCTTCGTCACACGAGGCACGTCTGCAATCCACAGATCCCAACACGAATCTTCATTCGACGGCGGCCGCTCTGCAAAGGAATCGCGAACTTTTTTTTTTTTGGGAATGGCATCTCGCAGGTCAACCTATGAGGTTGTCTCGCTACCCTCGAGGCGCTTCGACCCAGTGCTCGACGAATGGCTCAGGAGGCACAACTACTTTCGGACGGGCCCCTATCTTAGTTGACAGTAGACCCCCTGATCTGAAGGTGGTATAGTGACATGGTTTGGCCGATTATGTATGGACTAGCTTCCGCCCGCGTGATGTTTGATGAAAAGTACCCTATGGCCTTCCCCGGCGTCAGACACAGTTCAGACGGATTAGCCGTGAAAAATAACCGCCATGATTCTTACTGTGGTCACTTTTGAATCATGCGTCCAAATTACTTCAGGGCAGAAGTAAACCTAAGCTTAAACGGCGTTTATCTTATATTGCGGTGTTCTGAAACGCACTTTCACAAGTTATCGAACCAACAGAAATAATGAATAGATAAACTACCGATACTAGTGCCTCAGAAACCGGGCCTTAGTGTACACTGTACAAGGCAAAGTTTATCTATAGGTACCTATTAAATACCGTAAGAAGTTTGATAAGAACTAACTGAATACTCTCAAATGTGCATTAAAAAAAGTTTCCTATTTAAATGTATTTATGGATCACTATTTTGGCTATTGGTAGTAGCTTCCACATAAAAAGGTATATCCTATCGCGGAATTTAAATTAGAACTGTTTAAAACGAACGATCCCACTATGCATTTCGGCGTCTTCTAACACAGGCATTATATGCTTAAAAGGAGGCGTCTGCACCAACTAAAGGTATACAATGGTTTTGAAAATAAATATATTTGTATTGTATATTGTATGCATTATCTTCGTGCAATTGTAACGGTTTAGACAGCGCACGCCAAGATGGCCAAATCGCACAAACTATTTATAAAATGTAGCCTGTGTTCTGATATAAGCTATATTACTGTAAAATTGCATCCGTGAAAGAGTAACAAACATCCATCCATCCATCCTCATAAACTTTCGCGTCTATACTATTATTAAGATAGCCCGATTCGAGCTGATGCGCGTTCCAATTACATGACGCTAAGTAGTAGCGAAACACTTGTTCGGGTCGGCATGTTTTGACAGTCGGGCGGCAACTTAGGTACGCGATTTTGCCGCGAAAAAGTGAGTAGCTCCCCTACTTCATTCCATACGTTTGTATTTTTACTGCGTCAATACTCAGGTAGGTATTAAATGAATTACTGCCTCCAATACAAGTAGAACTTTATTTCAAATACGTTTATATCGACACAATTGTTATGAATACAGGTGTATTAAAAATACGAATTAACGTATAATTAGTAAAGAAATAACAATGTTACAACAAAAAGTTTATCGTCGCTTGGGACGAACATTATAGTGTAAAAACGACAACTTATACTTTAAAGCAACAAATATTTTAACAAACACTGCTTATATTACAAATATTTGTTTCAAAATCTATTTATTATGTTTGTCAGCAACTATTTCAATCGTAAAAAAAAAATTACATCAATTCTATTATTGAACTGATAAATCTGAGGTGATTTAAAGTTGTTGACTTATTTAAAATTCTTAAGTGAACAAGCTGGCTGCGACATGCAACTAAAGCGACTAGCTGTCGCTAGTAGTCATCTCCGCGTGATATAATTTCTTTGCAAGTAGGTCTTAGAAGGATTGTGTGCTCGAACTGAGCCGTGTAGCAGCCCTTGATGTCGCACAGCGGGGGGTAGGCGTCCACTACGCCTTTGTCGCACAAGTCCTTGAGCGCCATGGCATAACGAGAAGCGCCCGCGCGTTCAAGCCACCGCTTACAAAATGCGAGAGTTCCGAAATTTTTGTTGATTAAGTTCAGCAGCTGTTTTGATGACTGCAGCCTAAAATTAAAACATTTATTGTTGATGTTATATGACGCGAGAAGACTCACTATTGATCAATTTAAAAGTTGAATATGAACACGTAATTACCTCAGCGGAACAAATTGTTGGTCGAAGTTTTTCATATAATGAGAGCATTCCATATCGTCATGAACTTGACCACGTCCGGTTGAGCCAAATGTTTCAATAGCATAAAATTCATTTTCTTCCATGCGTGTTGTTTCTCCGCCCTTCACAATAGGAACCGTTTTTCCAGCATGGATCCCTAAAAGGCGGGAGGTTCATGATTAGACGACAATATAATATACTTATTAACCACGGAAATGTATTTGTAAACAATAACATAATAACTGTAATACTTACTGTAGGGTCCAATAGAATGTCCATTGAGGTTGCGTATAGGTTTCACCTGATACACTGTGCCATCGATTTCCACTTCATGTGATTCCATTACCTGGAACAAAAATATAGTGTTTGTAGCATTGTGATAAATGATACCAGACCTATGACCAGCAGTGGTCTGATGTTAACGATGATGAAACTACCAGCGGCCGTTTACCCTGTAATTCGAAGTTACTAGAATTAATAATTATGAGTTCAAGATCAAATATTTTTTGTTTTATCGTTAGTGGATATTTTGAAGTTTAGAAAGTTAGATTAATTTAACATGATTGAACTAGTTTTCAAGGAGCTTCTACATCAAAATGTATTTCGATTCATTAGATTGCTGTTTATAGGGTCAAATTAAATAAGTGAGCGAAACTCGTAAGACTTGATCATCAAACCTTGGCATCATACCTAAACATGGTAAATGTTTTTTGTTTTTTGAGACTTCGATTGAAAGTTGAACTCTCCAATACCATCATCAAAATCATACTTTGATTTGTTTCATTATGTTTAGATTTTAACCCATCAAGTCTGTCAAGTTTTGCTAGCTAATTAAATTTGACACTATTATTATAATTTTCGGAGTCTTATAGGAATGTGTAAGTACCTCTTGTACGGCAGCACCGACGTCACACAGCCTAACATCGACCCCGGAAGCCTTGATCCCGGCCTCTGTGGCCTCCTGCACTCCTTTGATCAAAGGATCGTAACGCGGGTTGAAGCTCAAAGTGAACGCACAGTCGATGATGCGCCCATTGATGTGAGTACCAAAATCTATCTTCACGACATCGTCATATTCCAGGACTGTCGTGTCACCTATATTAAAACATCAACATTGTTATGAAATGACCATGCACAAAGGAGGCCTGAGATTTTGCTATTAGAAACTAGCAAGTTTTTAATAGCAAAATTTTACTTCATGAATTATTAGAAGATAGTAAATGTAGCTTTTCATTTTTTATTCATCAGATGCATATTATATAGCAAATTTTAACCAAAACAATCCTTACCAGTATTTGGGGTGTAATGAGCAGCACATTGATTACGGCTGCAACCAGTGGGGAAAGCCAGCCCCGCCTTAAGTCCATCTTCACCAATCAGACGTCTTGCAGTTGATTCCAGTTCTTCACAGATTTGAATCATAGTCATGCCTGGTTTGATCCAGTCACGCATGTACTTACGTGTCTGAAATTACAATTGAAACACAGATGGGTAATAAAATTCAATGAAGACCAAGGACAATGCCATGAAACATTGTCATTGTGATTTATTTGCTGTTTGGCAAGAAATTATTTAATGGACATATGAAAAGAAAATCAATTCTAATGTGGCAGTTTAAGAAATAATACAATATTTTTGGTTCTCTTTTTGAACTGGGTTTCCCACCCTTAACAACATCTAAGTAATATATTATTCTTATTTGATTAGTGATTAGTAGAAAAGCATTCAATAATTTACTTGTCTGTGTGCCTCAGCGGCATGTCTTATTTCCTGATAGATATCCTGGTGCAGTCTATCCAAAGCCATCTTCTCCTCACTGGAGAAACGCTGCTTAGCAGTCCTTTCATCAATTCCTTCAGCTGGACCATGCTCTGTTATCTCACCCTCAGGGAAGTTTCCTAAACAATTCATTTCAAATACATTACATACATTGTTTGCTTAGTTGTTAACATTACTGTGCATGCACATTACTCCTATAAGTAAAGGAATACACCAACTTAATACCTATCGTTGCCCATTATTTGACATGTCTTGTGTATGTTTTGTTGAAATTTCGAAATATGTAAATTAAATAAAGGGTTCATTCGTTAACATGTAGTAATCAGGGACTCAAACTGTAACCATTATAAGTGTTTTTAGCACTGTTTTAAAAGAAACACATTTATAAATGTAACAGATACTTTTACAGTATCAAAGTATAACCTTTTACATGTGTTAATATGTGTAACAGAAATATGTAGTTTTAGTTGTAATTGCACGGCATGCCGCACCACCGCAACAACACGCGGCGCTAACTAGACAGACAGACGCGATGCTAAAATAGCCTCAAACCAGTTGGGATAGCAGTAATTTTGGCAACGCCGCGTTAACCTGTTACACTTTTATAACAGTTACACATGTACTACTGTTACACTTTTGTAAGTTTTTAGGATAGAAAAACACATTTATAAGTGTTACACAGTCGATTCTGTTATTAATTCAAAATGTAACACTTATAATTCAGTAAAATTTATGAAGGTGTTTTTAAGAAACAACAACAACAACATATAGTAACATGTTTACCAAAAGATGTGGATAAATGATTAGAAAATACCTTATGCAACCTTCTGCGCCAAGCCTTGAAAATAGTAGAGGACTGGTGCGACAGACACCAGCTATCCGTCAACCCCACAAAAACTGAACTGATTCTCTTTACAAAAAAGAGGAAACAAATGACACTACAACTACCACGCTTCTTTAGGCATTTATTTGGACAAACAGCTTAATTGGTCGAAACACACCAAATATATCACTACAAAAGCCAGCATATCTCTGTGGCAGTGCAAGCGAATGCTTGGCAGAAATTGGGGGATTAGCCCCAAAGTCACCTACTGGCTATACACTACTGTTATTCGACCAATTATCACGTACGGCTCGTTGGTCTGGTGGTCTAGGACAGATCTGAGCACAGCTCAAAGAGATCTCGAAAAACTGCAGCGGTTTGCCTGCGTAGCAACCACTAGCTGCATGAGAACCACACCCACTGCTGCCCTACAGGCGATGCTTGGGCTACCACCCCTACACCTCATCGTGAGGGAGGAAGCGACCCTAGCTGCCTTCAGGCTCCACATATCGGGAACCCTAAGCATAGACTCTAGGGTCAAGCACATACGCATAAAGGAAGATACGGTCAACCGACAACCAATGATGGCATCACCCTGCGACAAAATCCCGAAACGACATTACTTTCAAAAGCACTACAATATCATACTCTCAGAAGAAAAGTGTGACTACTCAGGCACAAATGATCTGAGAGTATACACCGATGGCTCAAAGACCGGATCCGGTACAGGAGCCGGAGTATTCTCAAATGACCTCAACATAACCATATTAAGTCCGCTGGGAATGTTCAACACCGTTTATCAAGCGGAGTGTGTGGGCATCATACAAGCGGTGTATGCCATAGAAGCCAGAAGAGTTACGGACACCCACATACGTATACTCTCCGACAGCGCCTCAGTCCTCAAATCATTAGGGAAAGAAAATATTACCTCGAGTCTAACACTAGAATGTCACAATGCCCTAGAACGAGTTACGGTATCTAACCGCAACAAGGTGACACTTCAATGGATAAAAGGACACAGTGGATCACTAGGCAACGACGCAGCTGACGAATTAGCCAGGAGGGCATCCAGCACATCGGCTTGCGGGCCTGAACCCGTCATACCCATCCCTTTCAACCAAATACGCAGGTGGCTGTGGGAATCCACCCACACACAAGCCGAGAGGTGGGTGGACCTCGGCACCAGGCTGCAGGCAGTCCAAGGAAGCTTTGCCATCCTTAAATGGCAGGCTAACCAGACGGTTATTACGCCTGGACAGAAATGGCCTGCGCCTGATGACGGGGACCATCACAGGACACTGCTCGCTAAACAAACACCTTCACACAATAGGCATTACGGATAGTCCACTGTGCAGAGCTTGCATGGAGTTGGACGAAACCATTGCGCATGTGCTCTTTGAGTGCACAGGCGTTACCCAGATAAGAACAGAAACCCTCGGGACACCCGGATCTTTCACAGATGTTCTCGACAGACCAGAAGCTCTGATCGGCTTCTGGAGGGAGGTGGGCTGGTTGGAATATTAACCACCGACGGCCGCCATGGCCCACGCACAATGGTCCACATGAAGGACTAAGTGCGGAAACCAAACCCTCTAACATAGAACATAGATGATTAGAATGAGGCCGTGTATTGTTTTTTTTTAAATGTTGTGATGTATTGAGATTTCCTTTCCCAAGCAAAAACTTATCAACAGATAAGTTGTGGTTTAGGTATAAGTTTTTTTTTTTTTTTTTTAACATACCATCAGGATACAGCTCAGCAATGGGGATGGTTGGGGGATTGGTCTGCTCCTTAGATGGACCTTTTCCAGATTTCCCTTTATTCTTTTTTTTCTTTTTCTTCTTCTCTTCGCTCTCTGCACCTCCATCTTCAACAGCTGTTTCAATTTTTTCTGAAGCATTTGTCACTTCAGTTGTTTCATTTTCAGCATCTAAAGGAAAAACAGAAAATGAAATAATTACTCTCATTATTAATTAATTAATTAGTGAGACTCACGGTTTAGTTGTTTTTGTTAGATGTTCTATGTTAGAGAACTTGGTTTCCGCACTTAGTCCTTCAAGTGGACCATTGTGCGTGTTTGTTAGATGTTAGTGTAATGCTTCTGCCACACCTGCATCACTTCGCGTAAATAATGCATTATGCAAATGCGGCCAAAATTTAATATATAAATTGAGATGTAGCATTTTTAATGGCATTAGACTTTAGGTGATAACTCAGATGGTGGTTTTTTAGTTACCCACATTGACTACATTAGCGATGTCTCATTCTTTACGCCGCATGCGTATAGTTTGGCTCAGATGTTAACATTAATGCTGGTTAAGCAGAATGATTAGACAAAAAAAAAAAAAAATATTCAACATTACAGCTGAGGTTATTAGTTTGCAAATTTATGCTTTACTTGACCAATAAGAATCTTGTGATTCATAGTAGAAAAAGAAACCTAATACATACATGTATGCTAAGTACTTACAATGTCATCAAAAGTGATAAATAAATCCTTAGTGTGCATTTTATTATTCGTTTTCACAGTAACATTGCTTCAATACGAATGTTCAATAACAATTAATATATTAGTAAGCCAATACAGTACCTAACTAATTAGGTAAAAACGGTGCTCTATTATCAGGTTGAGCGTAGGCGCCTTGTTACTAAAGATAAAAATAGACATATAGAGGGTAATGTACGTTCGCAAGCGATGTGTACGTTTGAAATAATATAAATATTACTAGCACTAACCTGCCTTCTTCTTCTTTTTTTTCTTTTTCTTCTTCTTAGCGGGATCTTTAGTTTCACCTTCTTCCACCGCATCTAGTTCCTCTTCCTCACCGTTTTCAACGGCATCATTTGAAATTAATTCCTCATCCTTTATCACGGCGGCCATTGTAACTATATCAGGACTCGAAAACGAAAATAAGATTGAAATGTGGGCACAAAATTTCCATGCGACTTTAGGCGGTTTTTTAACCTCTCGACTCTCTTCTGTTTCACAAGTCAAGATATTTTGTGGGTGACAGCAGGATAGCAAATCGTTAGTTACCTTTGTAAAAAAGAGACAAAATTTGAAACCATATTTTAAGTGTTACCTGATTAAATAAATAGTGACACGAATTTTTGAGACAGAAAGATAGTACAATACGTCGAACGCTTGGATCCATCGTCGTCATCATCGTCCAACGCTTGGATTTTGTCTAGGCCCCCAAAAATCCAAGCGTTTTCCGTTCACGCTAAGGACTTGACGTAAGCGTGTGTAAAATGGTAGACATGGAACGCAGAACGCCCATTCCGCAGCGCTACACGAAACACTTTTTTAGGGAATAGTGTGTAGCAAGTGTCACTATTGCGTTCAGTGTTCCTGAAGAGTGTTCTGTTACAAATAAAGTGAGTGAACGGCTTTTAAACAGTAATTCAAGTTAATGTAAGAACTGTGATCTAGTCAGTATTTTTGAAAAAAAAATATAGTTTCTAGTGCGATGAGTACAATCAATACATATTTTTTAAATTTTAGTTGGAATCTAGACTTCGGGCGAGTCCCGAGCAATTTAGTTTGCTGATGGAATTTATGGAAAGGCCAGGAAACCAGGGTAAAAGTCGCTCACCCTACTTTCAACTTCGAATTAAAAATGTATTACAAGGTAAAACTATGCTAAACCCGAAAACGCCTGGGTCGCACGTAACGGAACATAAGCGCTATATGTGAGGAGATCGTTCCTTCATTCTCAAATCAGAACAATACGTGAGGGAGTGTCTATGCGTTGAGCTTTTCATAATAATATTCAATTGGTCTTTCTTGTGCCAAGTTTGGGGTCATGTTATATGTTGTGACGTTGAGCAAGCACTGTGAGCGACGAGCGTTCCGAATTGTTGTCAGCTCTTAGCTGTCATAATCGTTATATGTAAATCGGAACGCAAATTATTGATGTGTGCATTGTGACTCCAAGTTGTACTGTATCGCAGTCTTCATTTTGGGTCTCCACAAGTTTTGTTTTGGATTTAAAACTTTGTCAAGTAAATATCTTCTTAAAACATAATTATTTATTATTTCATTAAAAATATCTCCACTTTTAACATTCATCACTTTTTTATGTCACTGTGGTATTTTCACTAATGCTATCATGATGTTTTTAGTAACATGATAGAACATTATTTTGTGAGTGTTTTTGTATGAAATACCTTTCATACAAATATAGACAAAAATATTATTCAGCTTGGAGTTCATCTTCTGTCAACTCGGGAACATCAATACCACCATATAAGTTATGTAAAACACAGCAGACTTATAATTTTACCTGCTGTTTCAGGACAGTAATGCAGTTCCAGACCTGCCAAAAGATATCGCCATCGACCTTTTAATATCCCAAATGTGCGTTATATGGTGGAGTGTGCACGGTTTTGGACAAAGTTGTACCTTCCTTCAGGAGGGTCTTATTTATAGGTGTCATCATATGCTCCTTTCACGCTGCTTTCTTCAGAATCATCGGTAGCAAAGAATATAACTACTCTCTACCGAGAGATCGGTAGAGAGTAGTTATATTCTTTGCAACAAAAATAAAAAATATGTATTATAAACGTTAAATCAAGTATACCTGGCCACTCAGATAGTATGGAGAAAAAAGTTTTTATGTATGAAAGACTGCCCAGTTATAGTTTGCGAGCTCATTTAGATTATCGTGTCTCATTAAAAAATGGATCTGCGTCGGTAACATTAGGTAATAAGTAATACGGGCTGGTGTCCGCAACTCCACGTCATTGCGCGTATTTTGCGTACGGTGGGAAAATCGATCATCCGATCCACCCCAGCTCCGCGAGGAAGGCCAGCAACGCCTTTATGTTACTGACAGCCTCGCGTAGGGTACCTGGGTTACCGAAGTGCTTTGCCCTGTATGTGGCGACCACCGGGCAGTTTAGAAGCAAATGAGCTGCTGTCTCGTCCTCCTCCATGCAGGCCCTGCACAGCGGACTGTCTGTGACTCCTATGACAAAGAGGTGTTTATTAAATGACCCGTGGCCAGTTAAGGCTGCCGTAACTATGCGCAGCTGTTGTTTAGTTAGTCGGAGAACCTGTTTCGTGAGGCGGCTATCAATTGCAGGGAGTGCTTCCCTAGCCTGCCTGCACTCACCTTGTTCCAACCATTGTTTGTGATGTTGCTCCCTGGTGCGTTTCCTCACCAGAGTGCGTAAATATCCGAAGGGGAGTGGCACGATGGGTTCAGGTCCCACTGCCGTCTCACTCGACCCCCTTCTGGCAAGTTCGTCGGCTGCATCGTTGCCCAGCGAACCGCTGTGTCCTTTGATCCATTGAATGGTGATTTTATTGAATCTACCCACCTGGTTAAGGCGCTGGTGACACTCGTTTATTAGCCCAGATTCAACTGTGTAGCTGTTTAGCGCTTGCAGAACAGCCATGCTGTCTGAGAGTATACGTATCGAGTGGTCCTTAACTTCCCTGGCCATGATGGCCGAAGCAGCCAGAGAAATACCCATGCATTCGGCCTGGAACACTGTGTTATGGACCCCCAATGATGTGGCTATACGTATGTTGAGGTCCTCCGAGAAGACTCCAGCAACTGTGCCATTACCTGTTTTGGATCCGTCTGTAAAGATACGCAGCTCTGCAGGGCACAAACCCTCGCATCTCCGATCCTCGTGAAGCTGGATCTTGTATTTTTTATCAAACATAAATTGTTTGGGTACCCGATCATTGATGGCTCTCGTAATGGGGAACTCCTTGTTGAGACCCTCAAGTAGCGCGGTGTGTGGTATGTCTCTCTTACCCCAGAGATCTAGTGTCTTAAGACGCACCGCCGCCAGTGTGGCTTCCTGCTGTATGAACAGGTGGAGCGGTGGCAGTTTCAGCATGGCTTCAACTGCTGCAGTCGGAGTGGTCCTCATGCAGCCCGTAGCCGCCGAGCAGGCTAGTCGTTGCATGCGTTGTAGTTTGTTTGAGGCTGTAGCCAGCTTGGTTCGGGGCCACCTTACCGCGGCTCCATAGGTGATCATGGGGCGGATCAATGTGGTGTACAGCCATATTATAATTTTAGGGGATAGTCCCCACTTTTTACCTATCATTTTCTTGCACTGCCAGAAGGTTATGCAGGCACTGTTTAGTTTGTTGTCCAAATGACTACTCCAGTTTAACTTACTGTCTAGAATGACCCCCAGGTACTTGACCTCGTTGGCCAACTGAAGTTCTGTATTGAACAGTTTTGGTAGGTGGAAAGGGCTTAGTGCTCGTTTTTGGGTAAACATGACAAGTTCAGTTTTGGTGGGGTTCACTGATAGATCATATTCCCTGCACCAATTTTCTACGATACGTAGTGCTTGCTGGATGAGGTTGCAGATCGTACCCGTCACCGTCCCCGAAACAAGGATGGCGATGTCGTCTGCATACCCTATAGTATAATAGCGGCTGGCGTTGAGTTTGGTGATCAGGTCATTAATCACCAGATTCCATAGAAGGGGGGACAGCACCCCTCCCTGGGGGCACCCTCTGGCTATCATGGCCAGTTGCTGCTCACCCTCAAGGCGAAACACACGTTTGCTAAGCATGTTTGTAATCCAGTCCATTAGTACCTGTTCTACTCCATGTCTGGAGAGGGCGCTAGTGATGCTGGAGAAGTTGGTTTTGTCGAAAGCTCCTTCGATGTCTATGAAAGTGCCCAGGCAGGTGCCTTTTTGATTAATCGCTTCCTCTATCTGGCTGACTACCCGGTGAAGAGCGGATTCGGTCGACTTACTCGAGCTGTATGCATGTTGGTTACCGTGTAGCGGTATGGTTTTCAGAGCGCCGTCCCTCAACTCCCTATCACACAGCCTTTCCAGAGTCTTTAATAGAAAGGAGGTCAGGCTGATTGGTCGGTAGGATTTGGCGTTTGTGTAGTCACCCTTACCTGGCTTAGGGATGAATATTACTTTCACTTCCCTCCATCCTTTAGGAACGTATCTAAAGGCCAGGCACGCTCTCATTAAAGGCACCAGTCTTATAGCGACACCGGTGTCACCCCACTGTAGTAAGGCGGGGAACACTCCGTCATGACCAGCTGCCTTAAAAGGATGGAAGCTCTGGATGGCCCATTGGAGTTTCTCCAACGTGATCACCCTGCTGGCGTAACGCCAGTCATTGTCTGAAGGCGTTTGGATTACCTCTTGCCAGTCGATAACCTGTGCGAAGATACATCCAGGGAAGTGAGTTTCTATAAGGATGCGCCTCGTTTCTTCTGGCGAGGAAGAGAGTGTGTTGTCGGGTTTCCGGAGGGTAGCGGGCCCAGTTGTATTCTGTTGTGCCAGTACTTTCCTTACCCTGTTAGCTTGCTGACAGGATTCAATGCTACCACAGAATTTGCGCCATCCCGTGGTACTTCTGAATCTGATGCATTTTTTGTAGCTGGATTTGGCTGCATAATATTTATCCCAGTCCTCATCCGCACATGTGTTCATGGCTCTATTTAGAGCTTTCCTTACCTTGCCACGCTTGCGCTCCAGATAAGCACTCCACCAGGGTTGTTTGCCTGGTGTGTTACGTGGGGTGGTCTCTGGGCAAGCAGTTTGGTAGCTGTCTATCATTGATTTAGTAAGATGGCTTACTTGTACCTCAATTTGTGCCGTATCCGCAAGTGACAACGGAACGCTTGATAACGCCAGCTTGGATTCAAGGCTGCGTGTGTAGGTGGCACGATCCGTGCTGCGCGGATTGCGTCGTGGTGGTATTGGAGTGACACGGACATGGATGTCAAAGCGGATCCACCGATGATCAGAGCAGGAGGCCTCCTTAGAGACCTGCCACCCCGTGGTAATTTCCGCCGCGCCCTCTGTTGCCAGAGTGAGATCTATGATTGTGCGGCTTCGCCTGGTTACGAATGTTGGTTCGGAGCCAGTGTTTAGTAGGGATAGGTTAGTCGAGAATAAGTAATCAACCAAGACCTTACCCCTCTCGTTCTGCGTGTCCATACCCCAAAGTTGGTGGTGAGCATTGGCATCGGCCCCGACGACGGCCTCAAACCCGCTTCTCTCGCAATGGCTCACGAGGCGAGCGAGGTCGTGCGGAGGCGGCGCCTCCACCTCGGGCATGTAGGCCGAGGCGAAAACGATCTCCTCGGATCCGTCACGCTGTATTAGCAGCTTTACTGCAGAGACATCTCTGCAACATAAGTCATTTAAAAGCTGTGTTTTAAGGTTACCTATGATATATGTAGATGCACGATCTAGGATGATTGTGATCTGTGGTGACCAGGAGCTTACCGCCAAGATTGGAGAGTCCTTGTTTGCGGCCAGCAGTGTTGGCATTAATCAATTAATTTTTTAATCAATTAATTAATTTGATTAATTATAATCAGATTACATTAATCATGATTAAAATAATCATGATTAGAATAATCATGATTAAAAAAGTAATCTTAATCATGATTATTGACGTTAATCATTAATCACTAATCATTAATGGGGAAGGTCGGGCAAAGCTAATTGTAGATGGCGTGACCATAGCTAGGTCCCTACGGCCTACAAAAATTTTGACATTTCGTTCATTCATTTCATTTTATGTTCATTCATGAGTTTGATTTTATTTCACTATTTCGTTATTTTCGGTGATTTCAGTATTTTAAATCAAGTAATTGACATGGAAAGTGTCAGAATTAATATTTAATTTTCTTCGTAATCACTTTCTTCAAAATGTTCACGACATAAATTCGAACTCAAAAAAATCTGTACGAATAGCTTTAAAGCACAATCTTCTAATTTTAGGGGCTTACGAGAAATTCGAACTCCAATTTCTGAGTATCTAGGAACACAACATCGAGTCAACTTTCGCTAAAATAAAATAAAACCACATCACGCCTTGTATTTTTAGCTTGTGTTGGGAACTAGCTACGACAGCGCCATTTTGACAGTTGCCTTCCCCATTGATTAACTTGATTATAAACTAAGTACATCCATCAAAACACCACTACTATTAGAGTCATCATCACAATTCATGTTTGTTTTTAAGTTAATCACTGTGTGAAACAATATCACATTAAGTTGCAAAATCTGAAAAAAAATATCGCCAACCGAGTGCGAGTGAGCGTCTTTCAGCCAGATAGTGTTAAACATATACTTCAAAGTAGTTTAGTGCTATAAAAGACGAGAGAGTGGGAGAGTGAGAAGCTAACGCGAAGTACCCCGCCCCGGTGTTTACGCAGTAAAAGTCTGTGAAATTGGAATAAGGAATGTTAACATTTTGAAATAATTGTTTTTTATACAGAATTCCATTTTAGTTTATTTAATACTGCTTTTGAAGTAGCATATTTATGTTTTGCATAAGCTGTTGGTGTTGCTCTTCCAATAAATAAAATAAATAAATAAGTAGTTATTAGTTAATCAAATAATCAAATTAACGATTAAAGATTATGATTAATAATAATCATAATCATTTTAAATTTGATTAATTAATCTTAATCAAATTTTTGATTATGATTTTTAATCATTAATTTTTAATCGTTAATCAGATTAACTTTGGGCCAACACTGGCGGCCAGCCCTAACCCAAGGCTCCTTTATTTTTTTATTTTTTTTGTTCCCGGGGTGGAAAATCCTCATGGATGTCCTCCGCCCTGGGGCGGGCGGAGGGGTCTGTCAGACTCTTACTGACTAAAAACCACCCCGGTGTTCCTTCTCACACCTACGCCGGGGTCGCGGGAACACATTATTCTTCCACAACCCCGGCTGGTGCCGGCCCGCTTGCGCGGGCCCCGTCTCGGGCGGGGGGAGTGACGTGTACTCCCCCCGCAACATCTGTGGTCGGCGCGCGAGGAACACTACGCGCGCTGCCTTCTCGGGTCCTGATGTTGGGGGGCGACGGATGTCCCCGAATCCGTCGCCCCTGGACCCATTTAGGGGGGCTGGATGAGGGCGTTGTCCGCCCTCCGCCTGCGCCCGGTGCGCCTGCTGCGGATCGGGAGAGTGGTCGAGATCTCTCTCTCCCTTTCCGCAGCCTCCTTCTGCGAGATCACTGTTTCGCAGAAGGAAACCACCGCGTCCCAGGACTCGGCGCTGCCGACCATCGAACTCACTACGGTCGGCAGCGACAAGTCACTGCCTACTTCTGAGATGAGGGCACGGCGCGGCTCCTCCCAAGCGGCACACTCTGTCAGTATATGCCACGCCGTGTCCTCCCGGCAGTCGACGCAGTGGTGACACCGAGCGTCCGGCTCCCTGTTTATGCGACACAGGTACTTCCCGAAGCAGCCATGCCCCGAGAGCACCTGCGTCGCCCGAAACGACAGGGAGCCGTGCCTGCTCCCGAGCCAGAGGTCGAGCACTGGCCGGACCGCCTCGATGGTGACGAGGCCGGCGGTAGGGCGTGAAAGCCTGTCCCGCCATTCCGCCACCAGAACCTCGCGAAGCTGCGACCGACGCTGCTCCATATGGCGCTGCATCGGCCGCTCGCCCCGCGCCCTCGCTTCCTCGCGCCACCGATAAAGTGACGCGAGCACCTTCGCGTCTAGGTCCCATGGCGGGGATCCGGCCAGTGCACAAGCCGCCTCGTAGGAGATCGTGCGATACCCCCTTATGACTCTGACGGCCATTGCTCTCTGCGGCTTTCGCAGCACAGAGATGCTGGCGGCCGTCAGGTCAGCCGCCCAGATCGGGGCCCCGTAAAGGGCCATCGATCGCACGATCCCCACGTAGAGCCGCCTACAAGCGGCGTTCGGGCCCCACAAATTGGGAAGCAGCGTTGCCAGCGCCCCGGCCGCGCCCAACAACTTGGGCGCCAGCCGCCGGAAGTGGGGTCCTAAGTCCCACCGGCTGTCGAGCACCAATCCCAGATATTTCATGGTGGGCTCAACAGCGATCCGGACCCCCCCGACCACAATGTGTGATCCGGCCGGCGGCGCCCGCCGGGGGCCATGAAACACCATGGCCTCCGACTTGCTGAGGGCCACCTCCAGGCCGAGGCGCCGTATGCGGCTCACCGTCAGTGAGACCGCCGCCGTCGCGAGCAACGCTGCCTCCCTGTGCGAACTCCCCCGGGCCGTGACCAGCGTGTCGTCCGCGTAACACGTCAGGTCCGCGCCCGGCGGGAGCTCGCGCCTCAGCACCCAGTCGTACCCGATGTTCCACAGGAGCGGTCCCACGACCGATCCCTGTGGAACACCGCACGACACTTGGCGCTGGTTTCCGCCATCACGTCCCATGTAGGTGACACACCTCCCCGCCAGATAAGCCCCAACGATGCGGCGGAGGTAGAGAGGCACCCGATGATAACGCAGTGCCTCCCGTATGCAGCTCCAGGGCAGGGTGTTGAAGGCGTTGGAGATGTCCAAGGACACCGCCACCACCACCCCGCCCCGGGACACTGTTTCCTCCGCCAGGACTCTCACCCTCGACACAGCGTGGATGGTAGAGCGCCCATGCCGAAAGCCGAACTGGCTCTCGTCCAGGTCCGGCCCCTCTCTGCACAAGTGGCCGACGAGGCGGGCTGCGAGTATGCGCTCGAACAGCTTGCCCATCTCGTCGAGCAGCACTATGGGCCGGTACGCAGACGGTGAGTCGGCAGGGCGCCCCGCCTTCCTGAGCAGGACCAGACGTCCAATCTTCCAAAGACTGGGAAACTGGCCCCGCTCAAGGCACGCTGTGAAGAGTCCTCTTAGCTGGGGCTCAAGCTCTTTCAGAGCGAGGGCTAGCGCTAGGCCTTGAATCCCGTCGGGCCCCGGAGCCACGTTCTTGGCCCGGAGCCGCATCACGGCCGCCCCCATCTCTGCCTGTGTCACCTCTGGGACGCTGATGGCGTTCTCCTCTGTAGACCCTGCAGCTGTGGGCAAAGCCATCGGCGGCGGGGTATGCTCCGCTCTTGCCGGGAAGAGGGCTGCGACTACCTCCTCCAGCAGCTCGGGTTGGAGACTCTCCGTAAGTGGAGGCGCCGCGGCTCGAAGTTTCCCTCGAACCGCTATATACGGGCGCCCCCACGGATCCCCGTCTAGAGTCTCCAACATCTCCTCCCTGGCTCGCGTCCTCGCCTCGCCGATGGCCAGCCACAGAGTCTCCTTTGCCGCGCGGTACACCTCGTACAGCGTCGTTCGTCAGGGACCCGACGACGTCTCCTCCGGTAACGGGTGTACTGGCGTCTAACCGCCACGCACGCGATGCGTAACTGCGCGATCTCGGCGGACCACCAGTACACCTGGCGCCTTGCGGACTGTGTGTGGACCCGGGGCATGGACGCGTCGCAAATTTGCGTCATCGCCCCGCGGAACCACAGCGCCTCCTGTTCGACGTCGACGTCGACGGGTCCGCTAGTTGCCGACTCCCGGCTCCAGGCCTGGACAATAGCGGCCTCCTCGAGGAGATCCCTGTCGATGAGCTTGCGCGCCCAGCGCGGACCGTCCGTTCGCGGGACCGGTGAACTGCGGCCGCCAGTGGTCTGGGCGGAGACGTCGAAACGGATGTAACGATGATCCGACAACGTCTCCACCTCCACGGCGACACGCCAGTCGCGAACACGGCCTGCGACAGCAGGGCTAGCGAACGACACGTCCACTATTGAACCACCCCGCTGCCGCACGCACTTGTGAACCGATCCCCGGTTCAAGACGGCCAGGCCAGTCGTGACCAACCACTCCTCCAGTGCCTCACCCCTAGCATCGGTCGCCGGAGATCCCCACGCCGTAGACTTGGCGTTGAGATCCCCGAGCAACAGCACCGGGCGAGGATGAAGTCGGCCCACGACGGCACCCAACTCGACAAGGAAGCTCTCGAAGTCGGCGAGACTCTTGTTGGGCGAAAAATACGCCCCAACGACGCCAACGCCATCTGCGAGGGCGGCTACCCAGCCGTGCCCCCGCGACGGGCTGACGAGAGCCCCGCCAATGATGGCCACCAAACCGTCCAGGTCTCCCACCCAGTTATCCCTGGGCGGGACCCAGTACGGCTCGGCGACCACGGCCACGTGAATCGACCACTCTGCCATGCTCTGGAGCAAGAGATCCTGAGCTCTGGCAGAGTGGTTGATGTTGCCCTGGAGGAAATGGTAGAGCGCCGTTATGCGCAATCCATTCCCTCGGCACCATTCTTAGGCCGGGAGTCGGCCGGAGGGCAACCAGGCTGAGGGGGGGGTAAAGAGCCCCCGACAGCCTTGGCAGACCCTCTCTTCTTCTTCTTGGCGGGCGCGCCACAGGCCTTACCGCCCGCTCTGTGCCCAGCGGGCCTCCCTGCAGCTGTACAGAGGCTGCAGTTTGGCGCCGCGGAGCACTGGGCCGCCTTGTGGCCGGGCTGGCCGCAGCGATAGCACTGCTCGCTGCGGTCAATTGCGGCGGTGCACCGTGCCTTAACATGCCCCACGTCCAGGCATCGGTAGCACCGCAAGGCCCTGGGCCGCAGCAGCTTCACCCTCGCCGCAACCCACCCCACCAACAGACGCCCACCGTCAGCGACCTTATTCGCCGCAGCCACCGGGCAACGCACCCAAATCGTACCGAGCCCGGAAGCGTCGGCGCGTATGTCGCCCGTCCGCACGTCTCCTGGCAGACATCCACCGACTCGGGCGACGGCCACCACGACCTCAGCTGGGGTTGTCGAGTCGTCCAGGCCATCGACGCGCAGCTCAGCGGTCTTCATGGGCCTGGACACCCGGACGTCCTCCGGGTTGAGGACCTCCCTCAGCTTGGTGGCCAGGATGTCCGCCTTTTCCCCGCTAGAGGCACCCGACACCTCAAGCAGCCGCGCCCCCATAATCGCCGGCCTCATTCTGAAGCCGGACGGTGTGCCAAGGTCGGGGAACGCGACATTGGCTTTCGCCTGCGTCAGGACCGCCTTATAAGTAACGCCCCTTTCGACGGCTCCGGGCTGCAGCGTTATCACTACAGCCGCGGAGCGGGGGGCTCTGACCTTAGGCGGTCCTTGTGCTTTCTTCGTTGCCGGTGCTCCAGCGGGTGCCGGTGGCGCCGTCTTCTTCCCGCGACGGCGGCCCTTCTTAACGACCGTCGCCCATGTCTCCGTGGGAGGTGCGAGCGAGGCCGCTGGTGGCGCAGTCGCCTGGGAAGTGAGCACGGACGTACCCTTCGCGGGTTTTTTGGTCCCCTTCCCGGACCCGCTCGACTCAGCCGCCGCGGTTATTGGCCCCAGCTTTTTGGGCCCCTCCTTCCGCTTGTCCGCAGCGAGCGGTGGGCGGAGATTCACCGCTGGGAGGAGCCTCTCCTCGATGGCCTCCATACGGGCACCCACCATCTGCCCACACTGCATCATGCAGATGCGCGCGATCTTCTCGATCTCCGCATCCGCAAGAGCAGGTGTCGACGCCGGGACCGGTGATGGAGCCGACGACAGAGCCGTGACCGAAGAGGAGCTGTTGGCAGCGGGTAATACACTCTGGGCGGCGAACTGCCGCTTGAGGTCCTCCAACTCGGATCGGAGACGGCTATTCTCCTCCCATAGCTTCGCCGTCTCCTCGGTAGTAGTGCGATTAAGGAGGACCTCAACCGCCTCCTTAATTCCCTCAGCCGCCTCCTTCAACGCACGCGTGAATGTGCCCTTCAGGTTGCCAGATTTGGTGGCAACCTTCAGGACGACATCCACGCCGTCCAAAACCTGGCGACTGAGTGCCACCCCCGTTATGTTCCCCCCCGCTGCCATTCGAGCAGAGCGCCGCTCACGGGCCTGTCGGGCCAACTCGCTGACCTCGTTAGCCGCGACAGTCTTCTGCTGCGCCCGCTTTGCAGCACTCGCCTCCGCCCTGTTGGTTCCCAACAGGGACGTAGTGGAGCCTCCGCTTACCTCCACCACGGGCTCGGGGTCCATCTCCTCGCTCTCAACGCGCTCACCAGGGACCGGCGTGTCGGGGCGCTTGAGGAAGCGTCCCTTAGAGTCGCGCGACACCGATGAAGCTGAGGCGTTCTTGGCTCGACCTCGCCCTCTTGTGCCCGTTGGCCCCATAGGGACCGACAGGTTCTCCTCGCTAGAGGAGAAACCTGACATCCAAAATTTGGCAGGACCACCATCTTCCTCTTCTTCGCCCACTTGGCTCTTGCGCTTTGAGCTTACGCTCGCCACGCTCACCACAGTCATCTCGGATGCAGTGTCAGAATCTGACACCGCCCGTCCCATCTGCTCAACCAAAACGATCGGCATACTTTGGTCCCCTGAGGGACTGGAGCCTCCTCGGCTCGTGTTGCCATCGGCAAGTGGTAGACAATTATTGCCCCCCCCAGAATACGTGGGGCATGACGCTACCGAAGGTAGCGTGGCGGATTCTCCAACTGCTGCGCAGCTGGTACCGCCCTGGGGTAATATTTTACCAATTGACTTTTTCATGATTTTGTTTAGCTTTTTAAGGGTGCGGTCCCTAAAGCGCTAGCGACTGGTCCCCCACCAGCCACTCATCCTTTCGCCACGCTTCAAAGCTTAGGATTAGGTGGTTTTTTATCTATGAGGTGTCCTTCCTCTCCGACGGCGGCATTAGACATGCCTCCGTTCGCTGTCTGGCCAAACCGGCTCAGCGAACCCGCCGAGAGTTTTCTCCTCAAGATTGCTCTTGAGGGAGAAACGCCAGCCACGTTGGTACGCCTGCACCATTGTGGCAGGGTCGCGTCCCGTGTCAATCGACGACCGTCGATCGATCAGGAGCGACCCACCTCCCTTGTTTCTCCACTGTGCCCTCTGCTAATCAGAGGGACACGTGGAAGAACATCACTGAGCACACTGCTCCCCCCCCCCGCAGAAATTAGCCACAGACAATACACTCTCCGAAAAAACCCCCCAAACCCTTTTTCCGAAAGAGAATATTGTCCATGCCCAGGGTGCACCGGCCCGACAACTGCTCTTCCCCTCGAACGTATCCGTAAGGGATTAGCAGCTGTCAGGCACACGAGGAGGTTTTCTGCACGCACCCCAACCCAAGGCTCCTGGATCAAGGCAATGGCTGTGTGTTGTACCTCCAACCTCTTACGAAGCTGAGCCGTCGCGGTCTGGCTGTGGTGGAGGTTGGCCTGGAGGACTTTACAGGTCGACGAAAGGGACGCCATCAAACTCAAACTCAAACTCAAAGCATTTATTTCAAATAAACCAATTACAGGCACTTTTGAATTGTCAGGGTCGGTCGGTCAGAAAAATGAAGCTAGTTGCCCATTCCAAAGCGTAGTAGGTACCTATGGAGAAGAACGGGCAAGAAACTCCACGGACACTCTTTTAAATCAAATTATGTTTACAATAGATTGGTTACATCATTCATGTTGAAATTATGCATGTGAGAACGATGCAGAACGTTAAAAGCGTCCGTTCTTTAAATATGAAAACAATACGAAAATAAAATTTAATTAAAATACGCCGTGGCAGCTAAGAGATGACCAGTCTCAACTGACGGCGCCCGTTCACGAACATGACGCATGGATTAGCACCATTCAACTCATCCATTTTGAAGGGAGCTAAATGATCCAACACACGCGCCACCATCAGCGAAACATTAAAGTGAGCATGACATACTCTCAGCCGCCAGGACACATTCAAGTCAATGAAAGACGTACCCTGTAAATGGTAGCTTTAAAGCATGTACATAGTACTCACATAATTTGGCATATAGCAATTATACAGTACAAAAAAATTGAGTTTATACAATGCAAAGATTCTTGTTTTTAATCTTCAGCAGCTCCAACAGTATTTTCAAATGCTAATCAATTAGTTGATGCGTCCTTGAGGAGCAGGACCAGCGATTAGACAAGCATTTTTATCAGCAATGTAATCCCCTAACTTATAATATGCTCGGATGCATAGTGTGCGTTTTATACAAGATTTAAATTTGGTTTCATTCAGTTGATGTATGTGGGGAGGTATTTTATTGTAACATCTTAAACAGTACCCCATGAAAGATGAGTCTACTTTAGCCAGCCTGAAACCTGGTTGAACTAATTGGTCCCTATTTCTAGTGATATAATTGTGTCTTTCACCTCTTTTACTAAAAAGATGTAGATTTTTCCTTACGTACATTATGTTTTCATAGATATATTGACAAGGTACCGTCATGATGTTAATATCTTTGAACAATTCCCTTAGAGAGTCGCGCCTGCGGAAGCCATATATGGCTCTGATGGCTCTTTTCTGCAGAATGAAACTGGACTCGATGTCTACAGCCCGTCCCCATAGTAAAATACCGTACGACATAATACTATGAAAGTAACTAAAATAGACTAGTCTCGCGGTATCTACATCAGTAAATTGACGGATTTTTCTCACAGCATATGCTGCTGAACTTAGCCGTCCTGAAAGGGATGTTAAATGAGGACCCCATTGAAGCTTTGAATCGAGCGTGATCCCCAGGAAAACAGTTTTATCGACGAATTCTAGTTTCTCTTGATTCAATACTATCTCACAATTAGTACTTTTGACATTTGGTAAAGAAAATCTCATGCACTTAGTTTTTTTCCCATTTAATACTAAATTATTAGCAGTGAACCAATTTTGGATCTGCAGTAAGGAATATTCACGTCGCCAAGATTTAATGCACGCCTATTAATTTTAAAAATTAACGAAGCATCGTCAGCAAATAACACCATATGTGGTTGGGTTTTAAACAAATGAGGTAGATCATTAATATAAACTAAAAAGAGGAAAGGACCCAATATCGAGCCTTGTGGTACACCCATTTTTACTTTTAGACCGACTGAATTGACACCGTTTATTTGGACTTGCTGTTGTCTATCATTCAAATAAGATTTTACTAAACTGAGCGCAAGTTTTCCAAGTCCGTAATGTTCTGGTTTTAAGAGCAAGGTTTCGTGGTCGACGCAATCAAATGCCTTGGAGAGGTCACAAAAGATTCCTATGGCGTCTTGAGCCTCTTCCCACGCTGTAAATATGTGTTTTAATAAGGTGACACCGGCGTCAGTCGTACAACGTCCCTTTGTGAAACCATACTGTTGACCGTGTAAGATATTATTGGTGTCGAAATGATTTAACATTTGATTCAGCATTACCTTTTCAAACATCTTGCTGAAAACCGGCAACACGGATACGGGTCTATAATTTTTGGTATCTTTATCGTTGGCCGAACCCTCTTCGTCCCTCTCCAGTCTGAGCCCGGCAAACAAATCGCCCTCGTCGAAGTCGTCCCCCTCCTGGCCCGAAGCCGGGGGGGACAGGATGATGTAGTCTAGCTCCTCACCCGATGAAGGGACGGCGTCCACGATGGCGGCAGTAGAGGCGGCCAACTCTGCTATAGCAGGTTTAGCCGCTGATGCTTCCGGGTTGCTTGACGGGTGAGTGGACTCCCCTGTAGGTGCTGGTGTCTCGCCGATGGTTTCCGTGGCGGGGTCCCAATCCTGGGGGACGTCGGTGAACCTGCCGTTCCGACCCTGGAACTTCACGTACACCGTCCCCAATCCTATTGAGAGTCGGCGTCCGGCCTTCATCAGGGTCGGGATTTGGTCCACAGGGACACCGGCCACCACGAACCATGCCGCAGCCTGTTTGTCGGCATGCAGGAGTACCCACCTCTTTATGTGGACCCAGGGGTTCTGGTAGCTGAGAGCGCGCCCAATATTGGTCGGCTCTCCGAAGACCCCCTGCTCGTCTGGGATCACGACTCCACATCGTGCTCGCTTCATCATCTCCGACTGGCTCTTGACAACTAGCGAGATGCTAGTTGGGAGAGAAAGGTCGGAGACAGTTTTCCTTAGCCAGGCTAAGGTGTGGTCGTTGCCGCAACACAGTTTTAAAACACCCCCGGCGAACAGCGGCTTGGCGTTGAAGGTCGGCCCTGGAGTATCTTGCTTGGGGGAGCAGGCCTCGAGTAAAATCTGCTTCTGGATAGCAGCGAGTACCTGGTCCGATAGGTCCTTGCTGAGGATCCCCGTGCGGTCGCAGGTGATCGCGACGTCAAGGGCAGCGCTGGCAGCTTGGGCGTAGCTTCGTTGTGCGACTCGTTTGTATTGATCAAGGCGCGGCCACTTATGCTCTCCCCGAGGTGTTAAGGTCTCGTTGAGAGCTCGCTGGCCGCGGCCTGATCCTTCCAACCGGGTCGCTGTGTTTTAGTGGTACCTTCAGCTCCCTCTAGGACGCCGGTTGCCGGTTGACTGGGCGCTGGTCGGCTAGTGCCGGCCTCTGCCTGTGACCGCTTCCCGGCGGAGAAGTTTAGCTGGCCGCTGGTCGGTTTGACGGACCTGGCGGCAGTAGCCTGTTTGTTTCGGGAGCTTTTACCTTGCTTCCATCGTGTTTGGCGGCGCTCCTTCCTCGTGATCCTGTCCCTCTGGTCGCCTTGTAATGAGGCAGCCGGTGGACCTGAAGGGTCAGTGCAAGGGCAACGGGCTTGTTTGTTGGCTTTACCCTTGCCCTTGCGTTTCTGCACTTGCCAGGCGCGAGAAAACGCGTCCTCAGTGCACCTGGCCGTTTCCGTTTGACCGTTGACGGCCTTCTGGTGAGGGGAGGCTAGAAGAGCCACAGGAGGTGGAGGAGGTTTAGTAGGAGACCCGGTGCCAGTATTACCCAGCGCCGGGGTCTGTGTGGAGAGGGTCAGACCGGCAGTGGTATTAATCATCGCCGTCTTCGCCGCTGTATTAGAAGGGTCGGTACTGGTCCCAATCAGCGCCGACGTCCTTTGTTTAGGTTGGGACTTTTGTTTTTTGGTCTTGGCTGCGGTTTTCGCCACAGCCGGACCGACGCCCGCGCTGGTACCAACGGCGCTAGCCGCATGGCCACCAGGGGCGAGGGAAGTGCAAGCACCTCCCTTTGGAGTCTCATTGGCGAACCGGTAACATTTTCGCGCTATGGTTTTTTACGATTTCAAGTGTCGGCTGAAACCGGACGATCGTGAAGCCTTCACGAAATTCTACAGGTACATCTTCGCGATAGAAGCATAGTTTCACGCTAGGTGCCGCACAACCTCACCGATGCTCAGAAGCAGGCCCGGGTGGAATGGTGCCGTGATATGATAAACAAAGGACCATAGGGGATTTTGTTTTATTTATTTATTTATTTACTTATAACCAACTTATATTAACAGTAAGCACCACACATTCAAGTTTGTATGAACCCCGTCCCCACCCTACAACAGTCATACGTGTCAATTTGTTCATTCGTACCAAAAAAAAGCTTAAGTACCTGTATTAGTTGCAAAATCTATTGCGTTTATTTATAATAAAAAAATACTTTTAGGCAAAATTTATTTTCAAAAAAACATATTTTCTTCTATATTTTTTTATAAAAAAATACTTGATTTTCAAATTTTAAATCATTGAGTATAATAACCTGGTTCAAGTTAATTAATATACCTATTAACTCATTAGTACAGCCAAAAGCATGTGAAACGACACACTACTAGCTTAAGTTAAGCTCTGATTTATACTGCGTGCCATACAAAAAAGAGCTAGTCCAAAGAGTCAAGCTTGAAGTGCTCTTGACTGTACTGACAATTACATTTAGTCGTATAAGAAAATTAAGAAAATATTATCAAGCATTTGTGCTGGTGCATTAAAGTCATTATGACGCCCTAAGCCCATAAACCATACAATGGATATTATGTGCGCACAACTTCCCACAGTGCGATTGCTGGTAAGGCAAGTACAGAACCTACCAATAAGCAATAGCATGTTTGCCAGCCAAATCACAGTCTATTAAAATATAACTGTAATAAATACGTGAACGGTCATGGCCCGACTGAATCGAAAAAAAAAAACTAACGTGCGGTATCTTTAAAAACCTTTATCTTAAATGAAAACATTACTAAGATCGCCATATTCTAATCCTTTTTATGCACAATAAGTAAATGTGTTAGCAAAAAGAAAAAATATATAAAAAGACAATACAGGGTGGAAGGGACATCGACGCACAAACGGGTAACCGGTTGTGGGTCGGTGTCCCTTCCATCCTGTATATTATAAAACTTTTTTTTAATGTGTGGAAATTCTCATGAGTGTCCTTCATCCTGGGGTAGGTGGAGGGGTTTGTCAAACTCTAACTGACTAGTACCACACGGTGTTCTGCTGTTACCTTTAGCCGGGGTGCTGGAGTGCTTGCTTGATTACTCTTATTATAAAACCTACACCCCACGTATTTGTAGGACGTCGCCATAGTAAAAAATGATCTATCCTACTAGACGCTTCGAATGACACTTATTTCAAATCTTTTGGATGGTGGGGACGTTTCTTCCCATCATCCTTTGAAGCAGGCTCGTTTCTGCGTGTTTACAACATCATTACAGGTGATGAGTCCTGGATTTATCAATAGGTACGATCCAGAAACGAAGCGCCAGTCGACGGTTTGGGTGTTTTAAAACGAATCAATGCCTAGCAAAGTGAAGCGATCTAGAAGCAGGGGATTTTCTCTGTCGTGAGCAACAAGTGAACAAACACAGGGCTCCGCGGACTACTGCTCCACAACGACAACGTGCCTTCGCACACCACGCTCAAAACGAGGGACTTTCTGGACAGCACAACGATCAAACTCCTGGGGCACCCTCCTTATAGCCCTGACCTAGCACCGTGTGAGTTCTTTTTATTCCCGAAAATAAAAAATCTGCTCAAAGGGATACAATTTTCGTCGCCGGAAGATGCGCTGTCAGCGTTCGAGCTGGCTGTTAACGAGGTGTCTAGTGCGGACTGGAAAAAGTGTTTCGAAAACGGGTTCAGACGCATGAAACTTTGTATACAGGCTTACTTTAAAAGATTTAATATAAAATATTTACTTAAAGAACATTTATTTTTATTTTCGCAAAACTTTCTGAGTGTCCCACGTATTCTATGGGAAGTTACTGGAAAAATTAATCAAAATGCAACGTTTCTCTCACATGCTATTACACTAGGTGGTGTCCACGGTCTGATGATGGAGCCGGAAGGTGGTCACGGGTTCTCCTCATGTCAATCAGATAGCCCTGTCGTATTTGGTTTAATTAGGTTTGTCTTGATAAATGCAATTACACTAGGTGGTCTCCAGGGTCTGATGATGGAGCCGGAAGGTGGTCACTGCATAGATAAAACACTATATACACGAGAGAGAAATATACACGAGAAAATGAGATAACAATTAAACGACATACCTTGTGTTAAATTTCATTAATATTTATGTTTCCTAAATTGATTGCTACGAAGTAGCGTATTGTTATTAGCAACATCATTTATGCGAAAGCGAAATCACTTACCCCAAACGTAAATGTCAAAATCAATCGTTAAAGAGTTAAGTTAAGGTTTTGCTGTACTTAACTTAAATTTTCATTAAGGGTGAACCTTTTTTAATTTTTACTAAGGATCCCTTTAAGTAACTATTAGGCGACTCTGAGTGTGGCAGTAAAATATACAACTCAGTAAACCAGATAGCCCCGTCGTGTTTGTTTTCATTACATATTTCTTGACATGTGTTATGTCCTAAATTGAACAAGATGGGCCAACTTGTTGTGGTTGGGGTCGTTGGTTTTGTCTTGGAAAGTAAAATAGCCCTTGGTGTAGCCTAGGGCCTGTAGTCCTAGGTCTGATGATGGAGCTGGAAGTTTGCCATAGGAACTCCTAAACTAAACCAGATAGTGTTTTTGTCTTTGGGTTCGTATGTTTCTATTAAAAGTTTAGTTTTAAATGTTTCCAAACGATTTGTCGTTTTTGGATTAACATTGATACCTTTTTTAGGGTTCCGGACGTCCTAATGAAAATCGGAACCCAGGATCACTCGTGTGTCTGTCTGTTTTATGATATTACTAAGGGCATACTGTTAGAGAAAGATAATTTATAGGTTTAAGATATTTATTACACATGAGCCATCTTACGCTGAACCCTCTTGACAATTCATCTGCAGCATTCTTTCTTTTCACCACAGCAAAAAACAAATAGGTTGGATATAAATACCTACCTAACACCCCTTCTCATAAAAAAACTATCAAACATTCTACAGTTTACCCTACTACATAAGATTACAAGATGATATATTTCTAACATATGTATCTACTTTCATTATATTATACCTAACCTAACACCCTCATACATGGTACTTGCCTACCCATGTAAAATAACAAAAGTTGTCTATTAACGCTGTTGTAACCTATTCTTTTGTATAAATATTTGACCACTCATACATTTGTCTGAATCAGTCAACTGATAAAGTCTTTGTAAAAATATCAGCTAAATTCAACAGTATTTACTAGCTCCTTTTTAAATGTTAAATCTTTTATATGATGATATTTTATATCAATATGTTTCGTTCTCTTACTGTTTTCAATAGTTTTCGTCATATCAATAGCACCTTTATTGTCCACGTAGAGAACACACTGAACATCTTTGTTTTTGTTGAAATTCTTGCATAGTCCCTTTATATTTATCAAATCGCACGCACTAGTGGCTCCAGCGACATACTCAGCCTCTGCTGTCGATAAAGCTACACAATTCTGCTTCCTCGTGAACCATGCTACCACATGACCATTTAACAAAGTAACAGATCCACTGATACTCTTTCTGTCAATGTGATTTCCTCCCCAATCTGCATCAGAGTAGGTTTCAATCATATTATTTTTGTTATTTTTGACATAGGTTAATCCCCTTAGCTTTGTTTCTTTCAAATAACGTAGAACTCGTTTTGCTTGAGTTCACAGATTTAAAGTAGGTTTATCTAAGAATTGACTCAAATACATATATATAAACGACCTCTGTAGAATGTCTACACCTGATGGTAAGATCTATGTATATGCCGATGAGACAACGATTTTAATTCACGGTCCTACGTGGGACGATGTGCAAGCTAGGGCTGAATCTACACTGACTTCCGTTATGACCTGGCTTAATCTGAACTTGCTGACGCTAAACCTGGATAAAACCTTTTATATACCCTTTGCGATCCGACGTAACAACCTACCCCCGAATACTTTTTCGATCACAGCTCACTCATGCCAAAATCGGCAAATGTCGTGCTTTTGTCCTGCAATTGTTAGAGCTAAAAACGTAAAGTATCTGGGGGTGCACATAGATGAGGGCTTGAGATGGGACAAGCAGCTTGATACTCTTACTACTCGAACTATCCGTCTGATACACATCTTTAAATCTCTGCGAGAATCGGCTGATTTTAACAATCTCAAGATGGTATATCTAACTTTGTGCCAATCTATCCTGGGATACTGCATAACTGAGAGCAGAGAGAGCTCAAAGAGCTGTACTTAAGGTTATGACCAGGAAACCGTTTAGATACCCCACAGTACTACTATATTCTGACTGCAAAGTTCTGACGGTACGTCAGCTGTTTGTTCTTCGATCTGTCCTCAGAGTGCATGGCTGCCTACCCCTTCCTGACCCAAGGAAGCGAACATATGTCCCCTCTGGGGTACAACACAAAACCTCGTTTGCAAAACACCAATACTACGTTTTAAGTATTCATGTATATAAAATTATACAAAATAAATTAAATATAATAAACTTAAATAAATTCAATATCAAATCTAAAATTACAGACTGGCTCATACAACAGGAATACGATAACACCGAATCTCTGCTGGCATACATCGCTTAACAAATCAATATTTATTATTCAATATTTAATTGGAACACTAAACGCTACCCAAACAAACACCTCATAACACTCAACACACACACACCCATACAACACAACTAACATTTCACTCACAAACACGAACACACACACCTCTCTCCCATTCACATCCCTACTCTTTCTAAATTCCTGCATCCATCCATCCATCCATGCTCAAATAAATCTAAAATTACTTACGCGGCTAACTCACATCTTTTTTTTTATAGTAGATTGGCATCGACACTCGTCCATCATTCATTTAACTTACAGTACAGCTCGGTTGAATCACTGTCTCCTAAGATACAGGCCACCCCTAGTTTAGGAGACAGAATTTAATGTTTTTGGTAATATAGACCATTATTTCTTTTTCCATTTGTGTCTATTGATAGTTGATTAAGTCTTAGCATATACTACTATACAACCTGTGTCTATGTATATATTTTTGGATCAATAAACTTAGTATTATTATTATTACTCAGATTTCTGAGTCAATTCTACTAAACTACTAATTGTACTAAAGGCAATATCAGGTCTTGATACCGTCGCTAAATACATTAAACCTCTAATCAACTGTCTGTAAGGTACATCAACACACTTACTTTCAGAATCTGCTTGAAAACCTTTCGTCATTGGACTCTTCGTTCCATTCGCTTCAGTCATATTAATTTTTTCCAACATTTTATCTATTTGTTTTTCCTGGGTTATCTTTAGAATATCTCCATTTCTCAGTATTTCCATTCCAAGAAACTTACTAACTTCACCAAAATATTTTGCTTGAAACTCTTTCTTTAACTCTTTTTTTACGTAAGTTATTTCTTCTTTACATCCTGTTACCAAACTATCGTCTACGAGTACAATAATCCAACATTTATCATTAAAATACATGCAAAAATCATAATTTGATCTAATTAATCCTATTTTAAAAATAAATTCATTTAATCTATCATTCCAACATTTTGGACTCCTATTCAGAGAGCTTCTATTCAGTTTTAGAACTTTATCCTTTTGCTCACATTTGACTCCTTTTGGCATCTTTATGTATACATCCGATTCTAGGATTCCATTTAGGAATGCTGTTGGGATGTCCATTTGATGGATTTCAAAATCATTATGCACTTCATGTGATAAGAAAGTGCGGACAGTGCTCATTCTTGCGACAGAGGAATAGTTAACTGTAAAACCATCATGTCTTTGTAGAAAGCCCCTTGCAACCGGTCTCGCCTTCTTTAGGTTATTATCTTTCTTGATCAAAATCCATTTAGTATCAATTGCTTCTTTTCCATTTGGTAAATCAGTGATCGTCCATGTTTTCATATTTTCTAAAGCGCACAATTCTTTAACAATTGCTTCATTCCAGCCCATTTTTATAGCTTCATTGTAGCTTTTAGGAACATCTTCCATATTTGAATTATAAGCGTAATAATAATAATATAATAATAAGCCCCCTAAACAACCACACGTCCTGATTGACCATCTTATCACGTAGGGGGCGGACACACGAATGAGAAATTACTGGCGTGGCTAACGTGGCTCTGGAAACCCACTCAAAATGGAGACCCGTTCTAAAAGAAAACGTATAGGATCGCTGCCCGGGGGCGATCGCCGGGGCGCACTTGGAGCTGACGCTGAGTGTCTCAGCATGCGAACCGTCAGCGGTGAGGAGCTGAACAGGCGGGCTCCCACCGATAAACATGCTACAGCCGAAATCATTGGAGATGGTGACAGACTGACGGACAGGACAAACACCCCTGCAGAACCGTATAGTCCAAGTACAGTTTCTTACACACCTTCTAGGCCATCATCACCATCCATACCATCGTCACCCATACCATCATCACCTTCCATTATTAGTTTAAATTCAGTCCCACCCACTCCAACCTTGAATGTTGCGCGGGAGGTATCTACTTTTTTACCCGCGTCCACCAAGGCTGGAAAAGCAAGAGTTTGCATGAGATGGAGCAAAGAAGTTAACCTATTCATCATGCGAACTTACCTATACATCACTAAATTAGAGACCGACTTTACCACATGCAGAAAACAAATGCATGAACTTTTTACACGTCAATACCCAGAGATCACAGTCACAGAACAGAGAATTTCAGATCAAAGGAGAACAATAGTAAGAAATAAGCTCCTGTCCCAAGAAACAATAGATCAATTAAAAGAAGAAGTACGTACAAAACTACTAGAAGAACCAGAAAATATGGTGGGTGCCACCACTCTCGCATTAACACCACAAAACACAACTGAGTATAATGACCAAGATCAACCACAACCATACACTCAATCACAACCAATCACACAATCTCAATCATACTTTCAATCATCCGCATATTCAGAAACCGTGCATACATCCACGCAAACCGAAAGTATAACAATAATGTTAGAAAATGAAATAGAGACCCTAGCCGATACCAATCAGAGTGGGCCTACAGACACAAGTATACAAGAAATACATGATAAATTTAAAACAGCTCTTACTCAATATTCCGGCATGAACCCGGCAGCTCGCCCGAAACTACCCAAACTTAGATACACAGCAAAACTTTTTCATCTCGTTATTTTATTTAATAAAAATATTCTTAACCAATATATTAGCGAAGAAACTCAACTTGTAGACGTACATACCCTGATATATTGCACAGCATTAGTTATTTCCGAAGAACTTAATTTTAAAATCACAGAATACCCAGGCAACAGAAAACAAGGAAATATTGCCAAACCAGCATGGCAGCAGAGACTTGAAAAAGATATAAAAAAACTTAGAGCAGACTGCAGTAGACTAACTCATTACATTAACAACAATAGATCAAACAAAGTAGTTAAGAGAGTAGAATTTTTAGCAAGCAATTTTTAAAAACATGGCCACCCACACTAGGCACGAAAAAGACAATAGGAAACCGGAAGAGTTCTTGGACACATTGAAACAGAAGTTAGCCCTAAAAGTACACAGGTTGAGAAGAAACAAGAAAGCACAAGAACGTAAAAATTATAACTCCTTGTTTGCTACGAACGAAAAGAACTTTTACAGAAAATTACAGAAACCACAAACTGATACCGAAACATCGACAGCCGAAAACAACATTGAACTACCAACAGCGGAACAACTAGAAACATTTTGGTTTGGCATATGGGAAGAGCAAGTGCAACATAACGAAAAATCGGATTGGATAACAGACGAAGAAAATAAATGGAGTTCACTAGAAGAAATGAAATTAACTGAGTCTGACATAGCTAGCATTACAGCGAGATTACACAATTGGAAATCCCCTGGTATTGATAAAATACATAATTACTGGTATAAAAAATTAGAGTCATTACCCAAAATTTTTGCTAAAAATTTAACAGAAATGATTTTAGGCAAACAAAACATTCCTGAATTTATTGCTACAGGCTTAACTTATATTTTGCCAAAAACTCAATACTCACCACAACCTTCACAATACAGACCGATCACATGCCTGCCCACTATATACAAGATCCTAACGTCAGCAATCACTACAAAAATCAATAAACACATAGAACAAAATAACATAATAGCAGAGGAACAAAAGGGATGCAGAAGGGGCCACATGGGATGTAAAGAGCAACTTGTTATAGATTCAATAATCCACAAACATGCCGCCACAAAAAATAGAAACCTACATTGCACATACATAGATTATAAAAAAGCATTCAATAGCATTCGACACTCCTGGCTAGTTCAAATATTACAGATATATAAAATAAACCCAAAAATAATAGATTTCTTACAGAATATCATGTCACGTTGGAAAACTACACTCCAGTTAAATTATCGACACAACACTATCACTACGCGACAAATATCCATAAGAAAGGGTATTTATCAGGGAGATTCTCTTAGTCCTTTATGGTTTTGTCTCGCTCTGAACCCTCTGTCCCACCTACTTCATCGTTGCAAAGTCGGATATTCCCTTAAATATACCACAGAAGAAACAGTTATCTCTCATCTTATTTATATGGATGACATAAAACTATACGCAAAGTCTGAAAAAGATATGAAAGAATTAATATATACCACGACAGAATTCAGTAAAGACATAAACATGCACTTTGGTTTAGATAAATGCAAAACAGTCCTTATAGTAAGAGGCAAAATACAACCGGGAGACTATCTTGTTAATAATACAGACACAATCACAGCTATGGAACCAGCGGATTTATATAAATATTTAGGATACAAACAACTCAAAGAAATAGATCAAACAGAAATAAAACACACCTTAATCACTGAATATAAAAGAAGGGTGATCGCAGTATGTAAAACTCAGCTCTCCGGAAAACATTTAACAAAGGCATTGAACACCTATGCGATTCCAATATTAACATACTCGTTTGGAGTGATTAAATAGTCAAAAACTGACATCCAGCAAATAGAGAGAACAACACGCACCACACTCACTAAACACAATAACCTTCACCCCAAAATCTGCAATAGAAAGACTGACCCTCAAACGGCAGTACGGTGGGAGAGGCCTTATAGACGTTCATCATCTTTGGCACAAGCAGATAGCTAGACTAAGAACATTCTTTTAGTCTAAATCACATACAAGCAATATTCATAAAGCCGTAGTTATGAACGATATCAGTTACACCCCACTTAACTTACACGAACAGATAGATACACAACATACTAGCATTGAAAACCCACATAAGCAAAAGTTAGAAGACTGGAAAAAGAAAGTGCTGCATGGACGGCACCCCCATGATCTAGAACAACCTCATAAAGACACAATAGCATTAAATAAATGGCTTAAAATAGGTAACTTACTTCCGGAAACCGAGGGATTTATAATCGCATCTGGAGTTGATGTTATCCTGTTTACAACTGTATAAAGTGTTGTCATATCGTTTCGAGCCCTGCGTTGCTTCTATAAGTCTAATTTGAAATGGTTTAGATGCTCTGCGTAATCGGCTCTATATGGGTGGTGTGGTCTTTAAACCGCAAAAACCTCGTCATATTTTTTTGAACTCGCTCAATACGGTATATATGAACATTATAAGTTCGTCTCCAGACGGGAGATGCATATTCTAATAGGCTGCGCACAAAGGGCACTTTCAATGGCCAAGACACCCTTAAATTCTTTGCCGATTCTTTTGATAAACCCAACTGTTTCCATTGCTTTTTTGTGACATTATTGATGTGTATGGTAAATGAGAGATCGTTGCTAAGGACTACACCTAGATCCCGTATGTTTTTGACTAGTTGTAGTGTCGTCCCATTGAGGGAGTAAGTTGATGGTATGGAATGCTTTTTCCGCAAATTGTAAATGATTATTTTCAGGACGTAGGCATCAATCGCATGGGCTGGTCCGCAAGAAGCTTAGACTGGAATTAAATAGAACACGCTTGGGAGGGGTGTAAGAAATCGAAATCCTGGCCCAGCTACACTTCGAGACCTTAATTAAACATGCGTTAGTGGAAGAATGGACCAATATCCCGCAACATCGCAAGATACTTAATACACAGCATGGCCAATCGCCTGGCAGCTATGATAAGAGCCCGTTAACGTCATTATTTTTTCAACGTAAACCAAGATTTGGTGTTGATCTAGTAACTAGTTAATTATTAGTAACTTGTAAATTATTTAAAACACACAGTTTCATTCATGCCGCTAGCTAGCTCTATTATTTTAAGAGTAATTTTAGTTTAGCGAACTGACAGTGTAACAAGCAAAATTACCTGCTCGGCAAAATTCATCACATAAAATAAAAAAATCACAACCGTCACTTACACCGCATATAAGACATGAATGTTTCTCTTACATCGTTTGTGATGAAGATGACTGTGACTTACATCACAAATGATTAGTTGATATAGTATGAATTGCCATTACAACCTTAGTTGTTTGTACAGGAGCTTTTCTTTATTAGTGTAACCGACAAGTTAATATTTAATTTTTAGGGCGTATGTGAACCCTATTTTTATTGAATATACTTATACTTACTCAAAATATTATATAACGATGTTCTTTGTCTCAAAATTCTAAGACCTTTTGTGTTTTTTTTTAAATTTATAGTTAAGTATAAGAACAAAAAAATTATTTTAGAAAAAAAAATACTTTTTTCGTTTTATTGCTCTACTGAAAAGTCGTGTTTTGGTGGATATGCCCTTTGAGCCTAAAGGTATCGATATATACCAAACCAAACCAATATACCAACTAACCACATTAAAGTTTTCCGACATGCAGGCGAACCAAGTCACGGGCACAGCTAGTAATAAACAAAGAGTTACATTTCTGAAGTTTGCTGCTACTTTTATTTCATAATTTACTTAGTAATAAATAATTACATTCCTAAACTTTGCTGTATTGACTGCACAATTTAATCCAAAATAGGCTTGGTAGTCGTTCATTGTAAACGACACTACTTAAAGCATGTCGATTCTGTAAAAATCTCACCATGAAGACTTGTGTGGAGTGAGCTGTCAGTGTCGGTCAATCCCTAGCATCAGTGGCACTGACAGCTGACTCCACGCTCACTTCACTTAAGTTTTCACGGTGAGATGGTAACAGAACAGCACTACAGGTAGTGCGGCTGGTAGTGGCACATCATAAGTACCTAATATGTTGTTCACTTTGTTGGACCAGTTGTTGGCGCGTTTGTTACAAGTGGGTTAATAAGCAGCTTTAGGTTGTTAGGTGGGTGTGTTGTAGTTAATTTAGTTCATAGTAAAAATAAAACGAGTATAGAGTTTTCTCCCATATCTTTTTATTCTAAATACATTAATATTCTTTAATTCAACTCAAATATTCATTTAAACTATTAAAAGCTATTTTATTTATTTTAAACATAAATAATAAGTAATGCAAATGTCCAGCATTGCACACTTTTAACTCGGTATTAATATTTAACTAGGTATTATCCAATCTTAGCGATAGTTCTCCATAGTGACAAAACATATACACAACACTGAAAACCTTTGGTGAAAACAAGTATCCTACATGACTATTGAATAGTGACATGTCCGATGCGCATCAACCAGCTCCACTTTGTTGTTCCCTATCAGAAGTTCTTTGGCAGTAGAATGACGAGTTATAGCACAGCATATACCTAACAAGGGTTGCATAGCACATCCGACATGTCACGGTGGTTATATTATATACCATTTTATTGCATTAGGTAGGCAATTAGATAAATCCATTGAAATAAGAGAAGACAACGAGTACATTATCTAGATGTTTTATACATTCTGCTCAATTATCCTGTTTATTGTACAGTTATTATAAAAGGATTGATTATGACAATTCCGTAAAGGTACAAGGTAGGTACATGCAAATGATCACGTTATGTGAATTACCAAAGATTGGGTACGTACGATTTACACAGATCTACTGCAGTACGAATATCATATTCAACACAATTAGTTACAAATACGTATGTTTTAATTAGAAAATTAATGATTCTAAGCGTATTCTTTCTATTTTATAACACACAAGTAGTTAAGCGTATCCAATTTTTAATGTAGTAGGTATGTATGTAGGTATATATACGTTGACGTAGGTACCAAATATCTAAACTATGCAGTTTTAAAATCAGACACTTCGAAGATAGGCGATGCACACATGGTCGTAGTATTTGAACGCCGATAAAATCTTACTTTATCTACGAAAATAATGTACATTGGACCTTCCTTCTTGATGCTGATGAATGACAGAAATGATGACTTAGAAAATACTTTTCATTATAATACTAGGGGACATTCATTATGATAGAAATACAAAACAGTGAAGTGCAAGGAACTAAATTCATTTAATCAGTTTAAAACAAAATATCTTTTGAGTACATGAAGGAATAGAGACCAGCTCTTAAAAATCGTCCACTAAAAATAAAAAAGATGGATGATGAAATGCAAAAATAATACAGGTTCATTAAGTATTACACCCTCCTTATATTATTGTAAATGTACCTACACGAAGTTTATATACGAGTATGTATAGCTGTAGCTGTATGCTCAAGTGGCTATGTGCATGCTAATTGATAAAACTTTGTCACAAACATGAAAAGGTCGCAACCGACGAACATGAAACTGGATAAAACTAGATTTTCATCCAATGTACAAATTTCAGACATCTACTTATTTATATTACATCTTTTAAACAGTGGTTGTAATATATATTTTAAAAGTATCAGTTACGCTTTTTATTACAAGAAAAATCTATGTAGGTACACAAATATTGTTATACATAGTTGAAATCAGATCTGCACAGCGATTCTGATATTTTTTGATATGATTATACAGTTATAGGAGCATATTTGGCATGAAATGGATGAAGTAGAAACAGTTGTGCGAAGTGTTTCAGAACTACCTACTACTATTGCAAGACCCGGCCCGGTATAGATATTTGAATCCACTCAAAATAAAACTTAGTCGCAAACCACTCATTTGTTAGTACTTAACAATTTAATCAAACACTTCAAGCCGTTAGTTGCGTACACGAAAACTTTAAGATTCATGACTATTTTTTTTTTGTTTTGTATTTGGGTAATGAGAACTAGAATAAAATACGTAACATTACAAAAATAATAATACATTACTCTAAAGAGAAAAGTAAACGGATCGCCAGCGATCCTCCATAAGTAATGAGGTGCATTTAGGTTCACAAAAATCAAGTAAAGCTTTCTAATAGGATGAATTTGGTAAAGTGTCTTTTTGACCCCCGACCAAATACGAAGAGAGATCTTAAGTATGAATTCGACCATTCTATAATACCGAATATTGACACCTGGAACGCTTGTCCTTGCCAGGGCTGGTATACAAGATACAATAACTACGATACAAAGTGTTGCCTGTGCAGGTTCTGTTACATCGGTTCGGCCGGGAGCTGTCGCAGTAACGGTCTACCGCAAAAGGAGGCTGGCCGAATATTATATATTCAGAAAAGACACAACAACAATTTCGAAAGGCAATTTTTAAAATTTACCTTAAAATAGATTTTATATTTAGGATATTTATCATGTTTAATATATTTTGGTGAATAACATCATTATCGCAAACCCGTATTAAATATGAGAAACGTGGATGATATGACAATATAAATTACCCTTTCATACCAATTAATAAGCGTTTTCAATGTCCTTATTTAGTCGAGCCGATATATATTATGCGGCACCGACAACTATAACTACTTACACGACTCATTAAGAACCGAATACTAACTACTTACAGGGATTATCGAACGTCTCCGTGAACGAAAGAACATTTCATATATCTTTGGTTAGACAAAACGAAACAATGGTAAAAATACTAGACAATCGAACGTTACAGTCATTGGAGGGACATAATTATTTAGTCGTTAGGTATTTTTCTAAACAACATTGCATTATAATCACATAAAAATAATCATGATCGAAATGTGACGATGCATCGGGATCGTTCCATTTCGAAGGTAAGCGTCAACAAGTATTACTATTATCAACAAGACTCGCCCCGGCCCGGCCGGCGCCGTGCTACTGCCAGAGCTTCCACCACACTTGCATCTTCTCAGTGAGTTTCTTGCAGATTCCCAGTAGTTTCCGTCACATCCCGCCATCACCCTCACCCTCGCAGTCCTCTGAGCCCTCACCCTCCTCTAACGTCACCTGTTAACAAAACACATCATCCTTAGTATCCTGTCCTGCATCTTCTTTATTCTTAGGTATAAAATGAGAAATCGATATGTAATTAAAATTATTTATGGAAATATTGAAAAATTATTGAAAGTTTTGGTGGCAAGATTGAATACTTATTTTAGAGAATTAACATATTTCAACTTACTTGAAAGCGTATTTGTTCGGGGCGGTCATCATCGGGCAGTGAGTGCTGAATAGGCGCTGGCGGCGGTGACGGAGGGATCATACTTTGATAATAGTCACGGTTCTCCTCTAGAGTGTCTAATATGTCCTGAGCGTCTGGATGTACTAGATCTGCCCATGTCTCCCACAGTGGGTGGACAATGTAGTCGATAAATCCAACTTGAGATTTTTCTATCGTCGCATTATGCCTATCGCACATTGGACTTATATCCATTCCCTGTTCCCTCTCGCGGTCTCCTTGTTGGAAGAATTCTTCCATAAGCAATGCTACCCATCGTTTGTAGAGTGGTAGTGGTTTAGTGGGATTACTCAGATCGGCACAATGTACGAGATTCTCCAACACTTGTATTCTGTCTGTATAATTGTCTAGTAATAGCACGCCACTTCCAGCTACCTTCTTTGTTTCCACCATTGTTTTCAGGTCTGCTAATAGACTCATGTGCTTCGACATGTCTGTGGAGAGAACCATGTCTATGACCATCTTTCGTAGCGTCTGCCTCTGTTTCTTTTGAAGGTTGATGAATATGTCGCACCCTTCATTCTGGAGAAGCTTGAACGCTACAGCGAGATGGTGGTTCTCTAAAACTGACTCGTCGTTGTACATCAGGGCGAGCTCTGAGCTTGAGTTGACGAGGAACTGGTTGGTGAGGCCGGGGTGGTCGACATCGTGCACGCACGCTGCGAACAGAGCGGCGCACGTCTCTATGGGTGTGAACACGGCATCGAGCGCCGGCGTGTTGAGCAGTACGTGCGTGGACTGCGCCACGTCGGCGGCGTGCATCGAGTTGTGGAAGGGGTTGTCGCGCAAGTAGTGCTCTTCCAGCGTGATGGTAAAGGCGAGAAAAGTGCGCGGCGAGATCTGCAGCGTGCCCAGCAGCTCCCGGGACGTGAATGCAGCGTACGCGACAGCAGTCAGTGGTCGTCCACAAGACAAGTCGCCGATGCGGAAGATGTCCACACCCCATCTTTCGATTTCACCCAGCTGACGACCCAGGTCTTCCTCGTGAGGTGTGTCTACTCCATATCTCGGCACGCGTTCTCCAGTGAAGCTATTGGTGTGCGTCAGTGTCCGCTTAACACCAGTTATCTGTACAAAAATATATATTAAAATTGGCAAAAAATTTAAAATGTTAAGTTTTTCATGTTGACTGGGCTGGGCATCCATACTATAATATTATAAATTCAAAAGTAACTCTGTGTGTCACAAGATACAGACAGAGTTACTTTCAAACGTATAATAAACCTAAACCACTGGATGGATTGAATGGATTTCAATAACATTTAATCAGATATAGCTGTCATCCTGAGAAAGAACATATGCTACTTTGTGTCCCGGTACCACGTTCCCGTGGGATGATTCCTGACATCCACGCAGGCATATTCGAATGGTGTTGTACTTACTTGTGACATGGTGGTTGCTGGTCCGGTATTACGCGGTTTGTCCTTCTTCTTGGCACGCGCTTCGGCAACCTCGTCCACTTGTAGAGATGGTAAGTCAATATCTTGTTGTTTGTCTGGAATATAAATATAAAAAAAACAGTTTTAAACATGCTTTAAAAATGATTGTTATATCGATTTCATAGTCGAGCTATCGACACTTTATTGATGGAAATCAAGTAAAATTAGGTTGAGTGGGATATGAGTGACCTGAATATAATATTAGCTGCACAGCTGCTAGCATCCTATATCTGGCAGAAGCTGCGCAAATACAGTAAGCTAAACAATATCGACCGATTACAAATTTTATTGCACTTCATAACTGTGTTACTGGGTAACGATGCCAAAAAAGTGGGTGAAAATGTGAAGTATCCATTAATACATATTATTGTGATTGAAACCTACGTTTCCAGGTCAACATGCGGGTTTTGTTATAACCTATAGATAAGTAATCAATCATGCCGATTGGAGCTTTGACATATTTCACATAGTAGGTATTGTTCACGTGCCGCTTGGCCTTTATTATCTTATTCAGGACTGATATTATGGAGACAACCATGACGTTACGTGTCGCATTGATTTGGATCAAAATGATTGATAGCATTATTATTAAGTTTAAAAAAATGTTAATTGCTTTTAACTCTTCATTATCTTTTTATTTATTTATTTGTGATGGGTTTGCTCTTGACTCTAGTCTAGGTCAGAGGGGACAGAGACAAAGTCTACGATGGAGTGAGCTTACCCAGAAGAAGCCTGAACCCTTACCCATCTTGCCCAATTTCGTAAAATGAAAAATTAAGGATTAAATAAATAAAATCTCACGTTTTTTTTTACAGATTATCAGTCTGTATAACTTCCTACCTATATTAATTTCTATTTTTGAATTTGAATTAGGTATGCGACTATTAATTGTAATTTGATCCCAAGATTTTTATTCTTGACTTAGAAGTTATTATCACGTTTATGTCTAAAATGAAGATGGTATTTTAATAGTTTATTAATCTCATTATTATAATTTATTACTCAATATGGCGAGGAGATTACAGGCGCCAACGGACCAACACCGTGATGAAAGTATAATCCGAACACATTCAACGGATTAACTTGTTATCTTCCTATGTGAAATAGTACGACGCGTCACTGCCTATCTAATCAACGGATAAACACACTCGCAGCTATTTTCTATATTTAGATGAAAGAAAATCCGATCGGAAATAAAAAACCAAAATAATGTGTTTACTAGAGTAACATCTATTAATGCAAATGGAAAAATAATATTAAATAGTTATTATGGGCTTTATTGCTTGGAATTATTCACACACACATGAGTTAAAAAATTTAATAATATTATTGCAATTACATTTTAATGTGGTGTTTTTTTTAGAGATCGTAAACCATTGAATTCAATCTTCTTCAATGAAAGATAATTTTGATAGAACAATATTTTTTCAGTCACGATTCTAATGAAAGCTCACTTGAATTACAAGATCCGACGTTGTCACAATAATGGTAGTAAATAAATCAGAGAAACAATGATTACCATTATTGTCTGCTACACAATAACAAGAAAATACGAAATTATTAAGTTATTAATGCAGATATCATTAAAAACAGTGGCCCATTCTTTTGCTGCCGTAATAATTAGTCATGGTCGTTCAGAGCGCAAACAAATTAATTTGTACTACAAAGTTTGTTCGTCCCCATTTGGCAATTGGTTCAATAACAGATCGTTGTTTGTTAAATATCTATGTCCCAAATGTTTTACGTCCTCAATAACTTCTCCTTGAATATTTATAATAAAGGCCCTGGTGTGTTAACAATATTTGGCTTCCTCATAGAATTTGAATGCAAATCATAGAAAGTGGTGTGGTTGCTAACTAATTTTAATCCACCATACAATTAGCATTACAACAGTGGAAATGATATTATTTACGTATTTATGAAAAGTTTAGGAAAAAAAGCCTTTTTGACAGAGCTTTAAGTTCCAGTAAACGAGGATTAAATATCGATATAGATGTTGTTGTAGCGCGGGAAGTGCGCGCGCGTGGCTTGGGGTTATCGGATTTATCGCCAATGATAACACTTATTTACATTTATTTATCATCCTGTTAGGTTTATTTACCTGTTGATTTCACATAAGTATTAAAGCTCCATTTTATATACAGTCACTTTGTGACGCGCTTTATAATGATAATGACATGTAATCATTACCAACCTAAGTAGATAACCTTCTGCATTTATGAATTGATGTCAGTAATAATGTGGTTTTTCTTTCCTATAGACGTACTTATCGCTTTAATCCCGGTTTTCCCAGCGAGAATTATAATCCGTATCTAGTTACAAAGAAAGTCATTAAGCGAAAGGTCGTCATGTATCCCAACATGATGAATAATGGCTATTACTCATGTTGTGTACTTAATTACCTACTTTGAAAGAATATATTTACACAAATTATGTTGCTTTTAAATAACTTTAATTTAAGCCCATAATGTACTATTGTTGTTAGTACTTCAACTGTATTCAATCCAACAAACATACTTGTAGTTTTTATTCTGATGTACTTAAATGTGACCCTAACTGAAACGCTCCTGTTTTCATGCAGATAGGCTAAAGCGCTTTAAGAGTATTTTATGCTGGTCGAAATATTTAATTGTCACACAATAGGGCGCGGGAGGACGTTAACACCATAAAGTAAGTGGGTCATGTACTTTAATATATTTTTAGACCACGTGCTCCTACATATCCCTTTACTTGTACCTACTTGCAATACATTCTTCAAAACACCAGTAATTAGCTTGTTCTGTTCCATTATGATCAAGTGCAACATACAAATAAAATACATAGGTACAAGTCTTGACTGTTCTAAGTTTTCTAAATGAATCTCTAAGTCTAGTACTAGGAGTAGAGGAGTGTTCTAAGTTGTTATTATAGGTACAAGTCTTCTGTTCTAAGTTTTCTAAATGAATCTCTTAGTCTAGTACTAGGAGTAGTAGAGTGTTCTAAGTTGTTATTATAGGTACAAGTCTTGACTGTTCTAAGTTTTCTAAATGAATCTCTAAGTCTAGTAGTAGGAGTAGTTGACTGTTCTAAGTTGTTATTTGATTTTTAATTAGGTAAAAATTCACAATAATGAATTTCCGACTAAACGCAAAATCATCGCAGGTAATTGAAGTTTCTATTCTGGAGAAATCATGAGCAGTTTTTGCTGGTCGTTGTACTTAACAAGAATGTAGTTAAGTGCTGTATCAAAAAAGGTTATATTGCGTCGCCTCGGTGTCTATGATTGGTGACGTACTTTAATATTTCGACAGATTAAAGTATGCTCAATCGCGTCGACATGACACAACAAAGGCGTGACTCATTTTTTCAGCGGATAAGTTGATCTCTATATCAAAGTTGCAAGTATCTAGCTATTCATAATGCATTTACTATCTGTCGTTCCTATCTTAAAACTTGCGTATTATTTGATAAAACTCCCGTAACATAAGCTATTTGTCAAGTTATCAATGCATACTTGCAGTGAAAATATTTTAAAACAAGTAATGCAGAATTAATAACTTGAATAAATAACCACTGTCAATTACCTGGACTCCTTATTATTTGGTAGTAATTACTTTTTTGCGGCATTTACGTCTAAGTAGCCAAAAAAACTCACCCAAAAACGTAGAGCAGATGTACTCCGAGATCTGGTTGCCGGACTTGCTGGACTCTGAGAAGTGGCTCAGCTCCTTGTTCAGCATACGCTTGAACTGAAAGTGCAACATATCCATAGAGCGGGCCATTGTCACGGCGCGACTCCGCAGCCAACGTGCAGGCGCGAAACGAACGCTTTGTCTCTCGGCGCACACGCGCATTTCACAACACAAAATAATTACACTTCAAACACAAAAAAATAACTGCCAGCTAAGCTCGTATTCCGAACTTAAATATTTAATACACGATGTTACTTCAGAACGTCTATTATCTATGAGCGCTATCGTCAGACTGAAGCGGTCGCTGCGACGCGGCCTCGTATAAAGCGTAGCACGACTATCGTCACAGCTCTGCACACTACAGAAATACCGCCTTCCCAGTAATGTGCTTTACACGTAATCTAGATTCATTCGCTCGCGCTTCCTCTGACAGTGTAGAGGGAACCGCTTTTCCGTTCGTTCGTTTTTAGTCGTTCATTATAAATGAGAATTGGTCGGTCGAATCTGACTCAATGGGATTCGGTTTAGTTAGTCTTGTTTGAGTCGCTTTTATCCGAATGCAACCTGTTTCCATTATTTTTCGACATTTGAAATATTTTTGAGTCGATTTTATCCGGATGCAACCGGTCTCTATTTTTTTTCATCATTTAAAATGTTTCAATTATTTGATTTGATGGTCCGATTGTATCTGACGATATATAGCAATAATCGGACAAGAATAACGTTAAATAAAATACATACATCGCACGTGATAAAATATCGATAAATTATTAGAGATATAGATTACATCAAAAGCACCTAGTAACATGATAGCAGATACTGGACAGGGCATAGCAGAAAGTTGGAACAGATTCTGTTGCTAACTGCTCATTAAAATGTTTTTCAGCCATGAAATGACATGTAGATCTAGTAACAATTGCCCTTGACATCGTTTCTTATCGGCTTTCAAGACTAATCTTGATCCCTGGTAGTCGGAATGGATCCTAAATTTATATCCCAAATGAGGAAGTTCCCTTAGTGTTGCAGCAGATATTTTTTTTAAAGTGAATTCAGCATTTTAAGATAAGAGAGTATCTCACTTTAACGTAACAGAGAGCGACTTTGCAGTTCAAGTTGTCATTGACATTTGTTTCGGTAGTTCTAACAATTTTTTTTATTTTCTGTGTAATCGATTCAGCACACTTTGGAACAACGCTTATTTTTGTACAATCAGCCATCGACACTGCAATAGGTGTGATAAATATCTTGTAGTTTATATATATTTCTAGCTAAATGTAGCTAGAAATATATATAAACTACAAGATTATATATATTTATATATTATATATATTTCGCTAATATCAAAGCGTACCTAATGAGGTACCTACGCTTTGATATTGACATGTTATTACGTATGTTATATCAAAATGATTTTCTACTATAATCTAAAACAGTAGTCCTGAACAGCGTAACATTTTCATAGGGGCTAGTATGAGATAAAGTAAAGCCCAATATATACCACAAACCACCCCGACTGGTATCAACTGACCCGAACAAGTTTTCAGTTACATAAACAGCCTCCATACCCATTGATTTCGAGCACGATTGATTCGATGAATTGCTTAAATTGACTGTATTGGACGGAGCATTCGAGATACGCAAAACTAATTTTCCAATGTTTTTATTGTAACTTCCTTATAAAACCCTTGTTACAAATATATCTCTATTCGTTTAGTCATGAAATACGGAAAACTAGCACGAACTGCAAGAACATAGACAGCGTGTGTAAATATGACTGTAAATCAAACAATCATATATCATGTCCTGAAAGCGTGAAGGAATCGGAATAGAGCAGCAGGTCACTATGTGTGGGACCGTGGCATAGAAATGATAAAGCATTCTAACTAGAAACTAGTTCACGTATCTAGTGATTCACGTAATGTGGTAGTTAAAACTGGAAAGTTATATGCTGTCACCACTCTAGGGAAAAGTTAAAAGAACTTTTTGTGTCACTGAAATCCGGATCACGGTCTAAATATTTAATGAAGATCGCTTACACGAATACTGTCAGCCTGAACTGGTTAATAAATTATCTTTAAAAAGTTAATGATTCTGTAAACATATACTAGTTAACGTAAATAAATTTAAAAATTAAGTAAACTACTTAATTTTTAAATTTTGTCATTCACTTGCATGAGAAATTAAATGGGAAAACATTTCAAGTGTTCAAAATAAAATTTACGTTGTTGATTATTATTCTCGTTGGAATATATTTTATGAATGAATTCAGGACTTCGGCCGATATGTTTACTTGTATCAATTTGATATATTTTATGTGAAATCAAAACACTGTAAATAATAATTTGTAGCTTTCGTGATTTATGATGAAAAATGCCATTTAACTGTTTTCAGCCAGACCTACAAATCTGGATTCATTTCCCCATGAAAGTACTTTATACGCTAACCTCTATCTTCCTTTAACTCTCTTCGTCTCACATTAACTTCCTTTTCTGAACTTAGATCATAATAATGTTGTCGTGGGTGCCTTCCTTAGTTCCTCGATAAATTAAATTAGAGAACTCTCGTGGGCTCCATGACGAATTAGACCGAATGCACACATTTTAATTAAAAACTCTATACACATTATTCAAAGCTTCATAATTTATACACTTCCTGCTTTTAAACCGTCACATACTATCGCTAAGGGTTTTTGTAGAGAAAATTGTCTCTCAATTTCCCTGTGACGTCGACCATCGTGTGGGCGTGGGTAGATACAAACAATGGAGTAAAAATACCTAAACTGATTCAGGCTAAAACCATGACGCAAAACTAGCGTAAAGTATTGAAAGCTGAAAATGGTATACGGGAAATATTAAGTACATTTACTTGCGTCAACCTGCGCAGCGTCTGTTGCTACGGGTGTAATCTGTGAGATTTATGTACTGAACGTTTTAGGCTGAAAAAAATGCGTCATTTATTTTAAAAGAATAAACTTTTAACATTTGGACGATCGCATTTAGCTTTCTGCTTGGGACATTTCGTAACTAAAGTTAAATATAACAAGATAAAATTAATAATAACTGTGTGAGTTAGGCTTTGTTGGTTAATAATTTTATTAATCATATCATAAGAAGCATATTGCAATCCACAGCTGGATACACATATAGAGCCTTTTCCTAAAAATTCCGCTACCAGGCCTTACGGATGTGACCGCTAAAAAAATCCACTAACACTTACACTGATCACCTCTTCTGTGGTTCACATTTAGGAAAAAAGGAAAAGATGATGAAATTTGGAGCCATTCCCAAAGCATTTTTTGATCAACCATATACAGGCGAGGTTGACGTTTTGGGAAAGTTGAATTACTTATTCAAATAACGTATGACGTAGACTGAAGTAGACTGACGTAGGTACGAATGGCGCTAATGAAGCTACCTGAAAATCGTACTTAAATGACGATTGTATGTCGCCTACGAACTTAATGGAAACTTAAACCACGCGTTATTGTTTAGGTGAGATTAGGTACTGGTAAATGCGTATAATATATGAACATAGTAATTAATATTTATTCTATAGGTCATGATGAGACGTGATTAGGTCGTGGGCGCGGCCATTTGACGCGGTCATCGTTCGATACTCGATAAAGGCGTTTTAATATCAAATTGATTATCAAGCGTCATGGGACTAATCATTTCCGATGCAAATGGGTCATCTCTCAGTCATATCAGCTAACTTGGTATCGAGTTTCGCAATTCGCATATCACATTGGACAGACAACGAGCGATAGGCTCTCGTGACGTTTCTAATGAGTAACGTGACATGTAACATGTAAGAAAATGATTTTCTTTGTGTTAACTTTCATTCATTTTTATCTAGTTACTGATTACCTGAAAGGCATGTAACTTACGAGTGAGTAGGTACACTGGGCACACGGTATTTTATTAAATCATTTTATATTCTAGCATTTTGTTAACATCTGCTTTTCGACCTTAGTTTTAAAAGGTCATAAACAAAGATTAACAATGTTATGCTGCTGAAGAATTTCATGAACGAAACATGTTTTGTTATGACTGCCTTGTAGACGTAGTAAAAATTGGAAAGTAAACAATTTGGTGAATAACAATACGTAGGTATCAGAGAGCAGTCTATGCAACTTGCTCCACAGTATTCGACCTAGGTAAATAGTCATTTGGAAGTGTTCCCGTGAGTTTCGCGAACTCATTTACTATAAAGATGTTAGAATATAATTGTTTTTCTGTGTAACACAAAGCAGGCGCCTCTACTGTGGATTCCACAATTTTTTCTATACCTGCTTCGTTTGAAAGTTTTCAGTCGTTCAAAGCTGCATCAAACATTGGTATGTGTAAATTTAGAATATATAAATTTCCTTTGGTATTTTCTAAACACAGCTAAGTGAGGTATTTTTTTTAAATTATTTTCATTTAGGTAGCTCGAAAACGTCCAAGTAATGGGTAGTTCTGAATTATGGCTGAATAAATAACAAGGTTGTTGATATCAGAATTTAGTCCCACTCAACACATAAGAAAACTGTAGACTGTAGAGTTTTCCTATGGTCTATCGTTTTCGATAGTCTAGAGCGTCTAAGACATTGACGATTTCAAAAGAAATCGCGTTATAGTAATAAACGTTTGGTCACGGTCCCGTTACCAATGACGTAGAAATATTCGAGCATAGTAACGTTACTATCATTCGATTTCATTGATTTGTTACTTACATAGAAATTTCATTAATAAAGTGAAGAGATAGCTAGTGATAACTCTCACCTTCGTGAATGACAGTGTATATAAAAACAATGGAAAGACAAATAATATCTCACTTCCTACATTTAAAAACGCAAGTTATTACACAAGATATTGATTTAGATTGTTACAATATTTTATTGAACCATTAAGATTTGTATCGCAATAACAACAATATCTCAATATTGTTAATGATTAGCAGCGTTACGAGCTTTATCACTCTGTCATAAAGTTAAAATTTGTGATAGGTACTTACAGAAAAGAGTTGATTGCGCCATGATAAGATACAGATGTACGATTAAATCGACGTAAACAAGTAAAGTTATATGTTTAGATGTTTTTAACGATGTCCAGCCCTGGCCTAGATTATATAATGCGTAGCATTCAACTTCGAAAACACATATGATATTAATAGTGTTTGCTTACACAACACTTTAGTTCAGTAGTAATGAGATGACGAGATTGGTCTCCTTGGTTAAACTTTATTACTCACAAATATGTATATCAAATACTATATGTATTGAATCCGCTCACATACGTTTCATGAATTATAATGTCCATGCAGATAACATAAGACCACTACCGACATAGTTCTTTTACGTCATAATTATTTTATTGTTTGCGACGTAATGTGACATGAATATAACTTTCATAAAAGAGAAGAATAATGATTATTAAATACCGACCTACAAAGTAATTTGAATTATTAATTTAATGTTAGAGACAAAGGATTTCCGTCTAAATTGTAATAGCTCACTTCATTTGTTGAAAGCGTTGATTTTTGTTATTGTCGACTGCACCCTAATTGCGTAACATACTATCAATTACAATCTGAATCATTTTCAAGGATATTGCTAATCCACTGCTTGTTAAGTTAAAAAAAAATTGTCTGCTCAACAACGTAAATGAGGCAATGAATGTTGTTGAACTGTCAAAATGAAAGCCATTCCTATTGTTAGTGTGTTGCGCAATTACCCCGCTGATTCTTCTTCAGTAAAATGTGCTCTCTATTACCTTCTGTATCTGACATAGTTTGGAATAAAGGCGCTTTTCGTGTGTCTGTGTAACCTCTTAGTTCGTCTAAACACAACGTCTTTTGATGCGGTTTTCATCATCATTTAAGGAATTTATTCCGGTAGGTTTGTTTATGCGCAAAATACATTTAACTTGAATATAAAGAATATACAGAAATCTCGATATTTTGCCAGTAATAAACGCGCGTAGCAAGGGCGAGTCGCTATAGTGTGTTTTTAATACGTAGCACATACCTACTTAAATAAATTACGTAACGATGTCTAGTTCACGACAGGGTTGACCGTGACTACTTCTCGAATCTAATACGTTGCATTGACGTTACATCGATAGGAAATAAATGGGAATGTCTAAATTTAGTTCTCAATGATAAGGTTACACGTATCTACTCTAATTATATCTAATTAAATAACTGTTTGCGGTTCTACAACTTTAAGGAAGGGGAAAAAATCAAGACATTTCTCATAATTTTTATGAGAACTGAACTTGAATATTACGGACCTACCTAAATGTTATGTCACTTATTGTGACACATTACAATAAAAATCACTCGCAGACAACATGGAGACAAAGTAATTAGATTACAACAATGAATCATTACTACTTAACCGCACTTAGATATGTTTTATTTTATCGCGGTTTCTAGGGACGTGTTTTCATAAAATAAAATGTGCGGTCAAAAGGTGAGAACACGAACGACCGTCTTCTGCGGTTGACCAGTGCAAAAAAAAAAACAGTAGGTTTGGCATGCCAGATCTTATTTGTGACGTTGTAACGAAGTACGTCACAAGTTATGAATAGGTTTTTCTCATAAAATAGGCAGCAATTAATTTACTATCATTATTTCCTCATTAGGGCATGATTATTTCAGTAGGTACCTAATGAGTGCCTATTCAGTATTCAGTGATTTAGCTATTCCATTATTACAGATTCGGATCTTGCTCCATACTTTTATAAATTAGCATACATTTATGGAATTAATACGAATAAGGAATTAAACTGACAGAGAATATTGGAAGGAAAAGCTTCTGAATTGTACTGGCATGGTGTTTTTGACTTTAGGGGTGCGAAAAATTTAACTATAATTCAGTTGCTCCTGGATTGGTCAAAATATATTATTTAGCACACAGCATGAAAAAAAAAATCCGATAAGAGAATGCTACCAACAACGAAATCTCTATTTTCGTAAATTGTTCAATGCCTAATTTTATTAATACAATATTATTATATCATATAGTTTAAATTTTAAACCAAAGTGGTACCTAATAAAAACTCATACAAGTATTAGTTTTGGTATGAGAGATGTTTCATAGGAGTGGTGTCATTTGTATTTGATTATAGCAATATCGAATTCACTGTTTCTCTCAAAACACTATCAGATTATTTTATTTTGTTATTTGTAAGTAAATATATCGAAAATAAGCAGCAGTAAAAATATACCATGCCGTTTGTGCCGGTTTAAGTTTTCCGAAATTATTTAATTTATTGGGTTGAGTATTTCGAAATGTCTAAATGAAAAGGTCGGGAATGAGGACATCAGTCAATTGAATGTTTAAATGTAGAACACGTATTTTCAAATATCGTTTTATTGTGGCGAGAAATTCACGTCAACCTTCGTGGTCGAGGCAACGGCGCGGCGGCGGGCGTTCCGCCTGAGGTCGGTGTAGACGTCACTCGCGACCCGGGTCATAAGGTAACGGTGTTGCCAGATGCCCCATTATCTACTTCATGAATCCTTCACATTTTACAGGATGTAAAAGATATGCAAACATCCTGCACTGAAAAGCTTCATCGAAACTAAATATTATGCTACATTGTTAACTTGGGAATTAGTGTAAACTTCGAAAATTGCAATGCTTTTACATTTATTTAGATTTGTACATAATTATCTCATCCCACCGCATAAATTATTCATTAATCAGTCTGCTAGTTTGCTATTTATCTAGGTAGGTAGTAATATAACAACCAATCTATCAATAGTAATATTTAAAAGGGGAAACTGACTGACTGACTGACATATCACGTGGGAACGTGCAATTTGGCACACGGTTTCCTAGGTAGGTAGGGCTAGAGGACTAAGAAGGGGTTTTTGGAAATTCGTCATATAAGGGGGTGATAAGGAGAGATTTTGTGGGTTAATAAATCTTATACCTTGAGTTAAGTAAATGATAAAGCTAGTAATTTTTTGTTTTGTTAAACTACCCTCTACAGTGGTGTTTGTATGGAACAATTTTAACGCGTGGTCCGATAAACTCAAACTCGGTGCTTATACTTAAGACCGGAAATAAAGAATAACATACGTTATTCTTTATTAGGGTTTTTCGTAAATCTTACCCTTAAGGATTGAAGGGATTTTATTGCGTATCTTGATTTACTCAAGAATTGGTATAAATAACTTATAAGTCAAATAAATGAATCAGGATACAGTTTAAATGTTTTTTTTTCCATCGTATTAACTTGAAAATTGACCCGAGTAGTTTTAGATAAGAAAATAATCAAACATTTTCTAAAACGAGGTGTAAGTAGGAGGTGTTCAATTTTGTAGGGGAAAACCCGAAAGCTACGCACGAAGTCGCGTGCGAAGTGCTAGTATTCCTTTATAGACCTGGTAACTGGCAATACTAACTCATCTTGTATTAATGTAACGATCACCCTCATTCTGCCAGATGCAGTAACGACAGTGGAAGTTAGGATGACATAATTCAACTAATGAGTAGCGAATACGGTGACGTATATTGTTATAAACTAACATGTAATTTCTAGAACCGTAGGTTTCTTTCAAGGGCTGTAATAATGTTTACCAATGATAACGTGTTCATAACATACTAATATGTAGTCATTATTTGAATACAAACATGACCATTTCCAATTTTCATATGAAATTTAACAGCGTCAAAAGTAAACAAGATCTGATTTCTCATTCTTGAGGAAATAATAAAACAAACCTAAACTGTGTGATTATCAAAACCATGGCCGTAAAAAACAGATTTTCTTTTGAAGATTGCAATTACATTCAATAATATATTTCAGGCGAAATATACGTTCCGTAACGTGTAGGCGATTGTTAGGAATTCAGCGAATTTTCATTTCATTTATCGTACGGATCGTGAGAATTGTGAAGGATGTAGACGTTCAATATGATAGAGGAAAAGTTTTCAGATAAATATCAGAATGACAAGGAAAGTAGCGAAAACATTGAGACGCCAATCATTGTTTTGTTTAGCTATTGTTAGGTTCTGGTGGTCGAGATAAAAATAGATTGCAGTTGAGATAGATCTGATATGAAGCGCAATTCTTTTAGTTCATCTGTAGTTTGACTGGAGATAAGGAATTCGTGATATATTTGTGTCATTAGACAATTGATCTGGCAAGGCGGGCGGCGTCGACCAAGCTGCGTACGTGACTGTGCGAGCGTAGGGGACACCCGCCGTCCATGGACATTACCCGCGCAACACGACACACTACTGACACTACCCAACTATTTTATCGCTCGTGATTGCATGATGAAGCTCACTATACCTATAACCTTCCGGAATAGTTAACGCGGATTAATTTTATAGCCGGTACACATTCTCTCTTGCAGTCACGTTCTGCGTGACAATTGCCACGTCATTGTAAATCGCTGTCTGTTTTGCATTTCTCTGTATTTCCCAAGGATGCAGGTTGAGTGATAAAACCTGACAATGTATCTGGCACTGTCGGATGATTAAAAAATGTATTTTTACGATGCTGGTTTATCAAATATTACCTCTGAACCTGAGCTGAATGCTAACCAAGTAAGCGCGCCTTTCATAAATTGACTTGAAAAACGACGGCGCTTTTGTGCTATTCATTTGATATTTAATTAGTTCTCCTTCTCTTGAAATTTGATTCATGTTTATAGGAGATTCTGAATAAAATGATTAACACCCGATTTTCTAACCAAAAACATCAAAGATAAGTGCTCCAGATTTTCTAGGAAGGTGTGCCCAAATCATACTTTTCTAACGAAATGGTGAGTGAAACGAGTCAGTAAATATAGATCCATTGAAGTACCTATTTTAAATCGTATAAAATTACACGGTTTATATCGAATCCGTATCAATGTCGAATCGATACGTTCGTGCGTATCCGCTACATCCATAAATAGACGATTTGTCTGTGAAATATTGATTTGTAAATGATGCACGCAATTTTTTTCGGCCGGGATTTGCGTCACTCACGAGGGTACGGCGAGGCTGCCCTTCAGTTTTAATGACACAGCGTCACGCACACATGCTACTGACAGTGCCAACGGCCAGTTACTGTAAACCCTTAGGTAGAGGAAGTTATCCAGGGTTTAGTTATCATTATCACAGTCGTTATGAAACTCATATACCAGAAGTAGTTCGTAACCCAAAGTTTTGGAAGGTCACACAGGGCCGACCCTGACATTTACATAGAGGAAAGGAAAGTTCAAGCGCGCAGCGGGATGGCTAGAAATGGATAATCAAAGAGTTCAAAATAATGTAAAACCACGCTTTTGCTATAACTGAAAATACATTCATATTAGGTACTGAAGAGCGAGAGTGCCTAATTAAGCAAACGAAACTCATATGGATGTACTCAAAGAAGCAAACGTACATTCCACGTACACTGCTGCGTAACACACACTCATGCTTTTGTCAATAGTTTCAATTAGAAACGTTTGTATCGTATCAAAATCACTTTAAAAATAAGGTTAAAATCGTTGTGTAGTCAGGCCAAAAATACTAAAGTGTTCGCGTCATTGTGACGTCAAACACATCGATCCACCAGGAACTAACAGCCTCTCATTCAATATAAAGCGGTGCGAAGAATGCTGGCCAGCCGAGTCCTGTTAAAAGTTAAAGCGCCCCACTAAATAATAATTGAGACAGCACGCCTCCGTCCAAATGAAGTCTCAAGTAACTTGATAGTTGAATGGGATCCTTTAATTAAAATTCATCCCTAAAATATTTGAGGCTCTAATGAATCTACGTATATTTAGAGCTGAAAGGACAAGGAAAGTCTTCAATTTTATTTGAGATGGTGACCTTTATTCGTACAGAGGTGTGTACTTGATACTTTACGCATGTAGCTTTTTAATTATGCTGTATTATATAGGCCTATGTGTATTCAATAATATTTAGGTGTGTACTAATTAGTTTGGGGAAAAAATACCTTGATAAAAGTTGACAAAAATTCCGTCAAATATGAAAAGTATTTATGAATAAGTAAGTCTTTTGGCTTCAAAATAATTAAAACTTTTCCGACTCAAATAGGCTTTGAACGTTGACGTGCGATCGAAGGCGCGGTAAATTAATATTTAACTTGGGACTTGATTCAAAATATAAGATACAAATAAATGGGGATGATGACAATTTTTTCATTTTTGTCTCAAAGAAATGTTTATATCCAAATAGTGCAAATAGTATTACAAAAAGTGTAAAAGCTTAAAAAACTGAAAAGTTATAAACGTTTTAAAATAAGTGTTAGACTAGGACAGCACTATCGTAGAAGATCGATTTGACAGATTATTTCGTTTTTCTCATTTTAACTAAGCATTCTTTGAAATTACATTATTTTTACGAACATTTTTAATAGTAGTCATCATCCCAATTATACTTGCAGAATTTCAACTCAATTAGTTTTTATAGAATGCTACAATATTAAACACTAATCTAAAATGCTTGTCGTGATAAAATAATTATATCTGTATCAATTCACAGATCTTGAGCAGTGAACAGGATGTTGTTTAAATGTATTACTACATCTTATCCACAACATACCATACCTAAAATTTTATAAACAAAACGATAACGATTTTTAATGTTTTAGCTTAAATACGATTTATTTATCATAATGAGCATTGAAATCATTGCATAATTATGTAGAATGAAAATGATTATGATCACTCGATGACAAAGATTTTAATTATATTCATACATATTCCCGACTGCTTTTCATGTATTTAACCAGAATTTAAATACATAAATAACATCGTTTTAATCAGAATATTAGTGACATTAGAAGGTAAACCTTCAAAGTGTTCGCAGAACGGAATTCTCTGTACAAATACTTGAGAACGGACTTTCCATTATTTAGATGGCAAACTATTATCTTAGGTCACTTATTAGTAAGTCACGATGGTTGACACGCAAGGTGGTTCTTTGAAGATGCTGGTCAGGTAAATCCCAAAACCACCACCATCACTGTACGATGTGGTCATATCAGTTAAGTGTTACCGATGCATCATCTTGCGGCAATTTAAAATTAGAACGTTTTGTTGGTAACACGTCGAATTGGTACAAGTACCTAGCGTAAAAGAAAACTGTGGTGTGTACTTTGAATCTATATTTATCGTTTTTCATAATGCACTCGCGGTCCATTCATAACTCTTAAGATTTATCTTAGTCTTCAATAATATGATTACGTGAGTGAGGCTTGGCAATCGTAATGATACATTACTTGCAGTTCTCATAAATAGATCGCAGAACCACAAAGTACGTATAGACATCGAAGAATTTGTATTTCTTAGAAACTCTTACATTTTTATTATGTAGGTTTAATTCTTGTTGAGTCGGCGAGATTTTTTCGCTCACTGGATCTTCAACGCACTGATTGGCGCCGAGAGTTGAAATTCGAACGGTGTGTTTTTTCGATGCGCTGGGATGCACTATGTTAGTTTCTTAATGCTCGGTTCAACACCGAGAGTTGAAAATCCAGTGCGCGACACAATCCCTAGACTTTTACGCGATACTTACGTGGTCATTGTTCTTATTTCCAAGAGTCAAACAATAAATTAATGGAACTACCTAGAAGTACCATTCTAAATATATTTTTAAAGAAACTTTCAACATAAAATTAGTGCCTACAGCTTCAATCTTTTTCAGTGACCAATACTATGAGAATGTTTAGAGTTTTCCTCTTAGGTATATTCTGCGTAGTGTATTATAAATAGAAACAAAAGACAAATGTTATGTGTTATGATGTACATCTGAAGAATATTAGATGAGCCAATAGGGATTGGCACGTCTCGGGTATTTTACCGTCTGACTAAATAAATGGCAGTAATAATTCTCGTGAATTATCATCATAAATCATGATAAGACATTCGTTGAAAGTACATTGTCTCTTAAATTCCAAGGCTATTACCTACATACAAAATAATGTGTGATACATTATGTACTCTAGTTTCGCAAGGACTATCAGATTTATGAAGGTACGTTACATTTAATCGTTATCTATTTTATAACCGTTACTGATTATGCTATTTTACGCGTAGTTCGGTAATATTTTAGGCTTCTGTCCTAGTAAATTGCTTTTGTAATAGTAACCTATTTACTATTATTAACAGTAATCTTAGATGCATGTAGATAGTTGGTTATCATTGACCAATATTTAATATTTTAAAGAGAAGGCCGCAATTTTTACTCCTGTCATTTGCGGTCTCATTTGTATAGATAATTTGATAACAAGAAAAACTCATTAGATACTATATATCATTGGATTTTAGTTGTGAAATGCGCGTGTCACCGTGTACTGGTACCCGGTTAAGTAGCAAAATAAGTGGACAATCTGGTTCTGACTAACACGAAATCAATTAAATTCCGTTCTATTCCAAAAATATCCATTTCATTTAGCTACGAAACTGAGTAGCACCTTATTTGGAAAATACACATAAAGGCGTAACGGCCATAACGCTACTTAAAAGTAACATGTTACAATCACAAACTACTTTAAAATGTATGTCGCGTAAGGTACGAACTACCACTGAAATACTCGTACTGTGACATTCTGGTGACTCAATGTGATTTAAGTTTGTAACTGTTTACTTTTGAGTAGCGTCGTGGACGACGGGCCTAAGAGAGAAAGTTCACTTTACTCATTTCAATCACATATTACAATATAGATTCAGTATTGAACGTGTTGACTCATAAAACAAATGTTTCTTGACAGGTTGTTTATGACTACCGTATCAATATTGAGTAAAAAACGTTACAATTTCGTATTCATTGTGAATCCGTGCATTTATGTCTCATGCAGATGTACTGACCTTGAGTGAAGCCATGTCGGACACGGAGCGATGTGTTTGTATGGTCTCGAGCTGGTCGAGGCACCAGTCCAGTTCCTCAACGGTTTCTAAGGCTAACTTCATGTAGGCTTCGTCTGAAACAATGAAATATGATACATTAACATATAAAGCCTATTGGGAGTATATGTCTGTGTAGGATGAAAATCCATCCACTGCAGTATAGTTGTCATTTCAAAAATTGATTACGATATCACTTGAAGTTAGGATTGTGTTTTTGAAAAAAGTATAATCATTAAATGCTTTGGTATCAACATGAAAACAAAACCTGTGATCTCGGAAGTTAGGTATAAGAACAGCTGATAAAACGTTAATTCGATAACACTGTCAATGATGATGATAAAAACGTTCTTCATAATTTAATATGTTAAAACAATTGATCGAATTTGTTCTAGACCTTGTAATAACTATAACAATAATTAATCTTTGTTTTACAGAAGGACTTTATGTGGACAGATTAATTTCACGCTGTTTACGTGTGATCAGTTGTGATCCCGCGGGTCACTTATTAGTGTCTCATCAGATATTGTGGGGTCTGACTTCAGTTTGACCTATTTGAATGCAAATATACTGATAGCAAGTGGCAGTCTGCTAGCGTAGCCGGATATGGAGTATGCAGATAAATGTTGCCGTGTAATGGATCGGTAACATAACTAAAACTTCATAAATTAAACGCTGCCTCGTGTTCGCGAACCAGCTCGTCATGGGTCAGCTAAATACTTCACCTTTCAGTTATCAATTTCTGATTTAGATAATTAAAATTACTTAGATCAAACTTTAATAAGTAATTTCCGAGGGTTGCCAGACAGGACATTAACACCTTAGAAAATTCAGGTTTTTTCTTAATTATATTGGGACCAACATCGCTTCACTATTCCAAGAATTACTTTTTTTTTTATGTATGGCGTCTCGTAGTTCACCTTGAGAGGTCGTGACTACTTAACCGGACTATCCTGTGGCTGCCTCAAGCGGACTCAAAGCCTCCAGCCAGGGGCGTAAAACTACTTACATTACTAAGCGAACGCTCGCTAAGGGCACCCCCTGTGGGGTACGGACCTCGGCATAGGGCGTCGCTGACGGGAGGACAGCAAGATGGGACAGACTGGATCTGGATTATATTATTATTATCTGGGGAATTTAAAGCTACAGGCTCAGCTACGGCGCGGGCTGGCACTTCGTTGAGCAAGGGTCGGGGGGGACAGTTACGTCGGGATCTTCGCGAGGAACCTCGGCGGCGAGGTCGGAATGTCGGTCTGTGTTTGTGCACTGTACTGGTGGCCCTACTGCTCTCCTGAATGAGAGTTATGTGGTCATCGGGGTCGGTGAGGACATGCTTGGGATGGCGGACATGACTAATGGAGGAGGGAATATAGCTAGCGGCCTTGACAACCAGAGGGTTGCGGTGATTCGCGGCGATCTCGAAGAAACGCTTTGAAATGCGTTTCATGAACTGGCGGATAGTGGGAATCTTGAGGTCGACGTGGAGGATTTCGTTGCGAACGTACCAGGGGGAGCCTGTAATCCTACGGAGGAACTTGTTCTGGAGGGTCTGCATTCTATTGAAGCGATGGGGCTTGGCGTGTGCTAAGACTGCACTGGCATAAGTCATGATCGGGCGGATGCATGCTGTGTAGATACGCAATTTGCACTTTAGTGACAATTTGCTACGTGCATTTAGGACGAAGTGGAGTCTACCTAGAGCGAAGGCGGCGCGCGAACGAGCCGCCTTAATGTGCTCTGAAAAAGAGTGGTGTTCATCGAGAATCACACCTAGATATTTGGCTCGCTTCTCCTAAGGGACAATAATTACTTTTAATTTGTTCCGATAAGTAACAAATTCTTTACATAATTATACCCGTTATGAATACGCCAGTATTTGTTATAAAATAAAAGATACATTTTATTGAACAATCTCAACATGTATTTATACCGAGAGGATAATTTCCATTGTATAACAATTCAATGCATATCATTTTTTATGCAGTCGGGATAAATGGTGTTGTTTTCTCGTTTCCAGGTAAACAGAGCAATAAAGAATACCTCCAAGAGCTCACATTTATGCCCTATTGGATGGAATAATTCAAGTTTCTGTGTTACATTGCAATAAGTTTCGTTCTGATAAAAGTTGTGTTATCAATTCATAAACAAAAAGTGTGACCAATAGGTCGAGAATCTTTTTTGTTTTACATTCGGTGCAAATCCGGAAACGTAGTTACCAAATATAACTACTGAAGTAAACCACTGAAATAAAATAACGTAGAAATGCTTTTCCCACGGGTTTGTTTAGGACGTTTATTAAGGGTTCCTTAAGATACTGTGGGTTTATTACAAGGATTAATTACGTGGTCGCCGCAATGACCCTGGCTTAGACGAATTACACAAGAGCTGTACCACAAATTGTTATATTCGAGGCCATGTAGGATGTGAGATTAAAAGTCGAGGAACACCCAACTTACCGGAACCTGGACATACATTAGGTTAATAACCTTTCTATCTCTTCGTTCATGAGACGGGCCGAGAGATAGGCCAGATATGGTACCCTAGAGTCTGCGACAAAGCACAATACTACTGAACATATTATAATTAAGATTAAGTACCTACAATCAGGAATTTCTCCTTGCGCCCTTGTCATCAAAGAAAAGTATATATTTCTTTTTTCCCCAGAGAATAATAAAAATAATGAACTGTGCAAAAAATGTTATGAAAAACAAATGCCGTAAAAACCTTGATCCCTATTAACAAATGGCGGCGAAGACACACAATTTGTTTGACAATAAGCTCGACAGTCGCAGTGATGAGCTGTTACTGTTCCAACATAACAAATATTTAATTGACAGCGGAAAAATTGTTTTCTGTACAAATGGCAACATTATGAAAAATGTGGAATACGAGTACCGCACCGAGTGATATGATATATAGCTCATGGTTACGGCCTCCAGCCTCCGGGAAACTAGAGCATACTAAATTAGCCAGCATTTCTTCAAAGAACTTACGCGTTTAGCTCGAGATAATCACAAAAAAAAAATTACATAATTTTACATATTACAAGGATCTACAGTTGTATATTTATTCATGATTCGTGGTTTCATGTTACTTCAGAATTGAAATAACACTTCACAATTGAAATGGGCCTTACTTTTTCACAATGGTGTCAAAAGCGTTTGAAAACAACAAAGTTAAATTGTTTAACGACATACCTATAGCTGGAAGTACTAAAATAGTTTATTTATTGGAAGTCGATGGAAATAGGATCAGACCTCAATGAAAAGCTGACAAAAAACTGGCTGGTGTGACATAGTTGCAAAAATAAAACCGTTTCCGCATTATTGGTCACGGCTTGATTGAAATGATCGGTAGCTATTTAAAGTTCAGAGGAGGTAGGTATACAAACAATTTAACTTTTTGCTCTAATCACTTAACCAGTGAATAATCAAATTATGTACGCGTTGATCCCGGAAAATTGCCTCGTGACACATTCTTGCATAAAGATGGCACAAGAGGAAACGACATAAAACCCTACAGTTTGTATAGCAAGAAGTCGATGCTAGGGATGTGCATCATCCGTGGTATGATCACCAGTGATTACAGCGACAGTGGCCTACATTTGATTTTTTTCCTGGAAGCAGTGAGTGGAATCGACACGTTTAACTCATTTATAAATTGTGAGAGCTTTGTGAACACATTGTTTTTATACTGATATTCATATGTGGACGTGCTCTCAAATTACAATTCAAGGGACGGTTTGGCTAATATGTGTTGAGGAAATGTAAAGTTAAATTCAAAACATTACTCCAACAGTTATGGTATGACATGCTGTGTCACACACCTCTATTGCAAGAAAGCACGTCCAATTTATGACGACATGATTATTGACGACACAATAGGACTTGCTCATAAAATTCTTATGAACCTTATAGGTTTAAGTAAATTGAGGTGGAGTAATATTACTCAGTCTTTCAATATGAATACGCAGACATGTTAATCATCTTTTAGTCTAGGTCAATTTAAAGGGTTTTCCTAAGTATAATGAGTATTTTTCCTTTGCGGTGGAAAGATTTAATTAGCATCGGACTTAACTTGTAACTACTCACATTCAACGTAAAGCTCCGACCACGACTTCGCAAATATTTATACCTAATTAATATCACAGACACACGAAACACAACATTGGTCTACATAAAATATCACAGATTTTGCAGTCACATTGTAATTGATTGGAGGCACTTTACCATTACAAAAGGTTATCTATAATATATATCTATGGAAGTGGTCTTAAAACACTGAAGTCTAAATATTAACACAAACATACACAGTATGAATCCAAAGAGATGGTTGACGAAACACTGCAGCAGTAGTCGAGTTGCCTTCACTACGGTGGCAACTATGTCGAAGGTGACAATTGTCTTATCACGATCTGTGGTCATTTTCCAATCGGAAAAGGCTACTGACAAAAAAACAATATTGTCGTTGTTAATAACTTTGTGAAGTGCTTGACACAAACGTTTGTGTACCTAAAAGGTAAAAGGAGTAATGACTGCGCAGGGCACTGTGAGCTTTATATACTTAAGTGCTGATGCGTCATAAAGCCGCAGGACAAGGTCGTATTCTAGACCTCATACCTATACCAATAATACCTGAATACTAGTACCGACATTACCTACAAGGACGTTAATATAACACAGTGAGTTTTAAAAGGACACAGAAGCCTGATTGGCAGATGAGACGCCCTACAAAGATAAACTTTTTTTTAAAATTCGGCTGCGTAACGGCGTACCTGAATCCCGACTAATTACAGACGAATAATTTACAGCGTAAAGGCTAAAGGGATTTAGGCTGGTATCAGTACAGAAAATGTTCGATAGAATACATAGAGAGGTCTATTGTATCCTGCATTAAGCACGGGGAAAACTGTATACATACTGTTGTGGTGAAAACAAATGCAGATCAAGTAGGTAATGATACCGTTTTCTATTTTTGTTACCGAATAAAACCTGTTCCAATTTATATGTTATAATACACTAAGGAGGCGTACTCAACACGTGCGACCGAGCAGAGGCAGACGTGACGATCATACGAAGCTCTCAGATTTTATATCAAGCAGACGTCTGCTTGACGTAAGTAACAAATTATAATAAAATATTTTGCTTTTCGTATAAATCATATATTATTCACATTTATGCCATAACGTAGGTAGGTACCTAAAACTTTATAAAAACTCGGATATAATATAAACTCGTCCAATAGTAATGATTTTAGTCTATCTAACAGCTGTATTGAAACAAAAACCGCAATCAAATTGTTTTAACACGTTCAACGGTGACTGTGTTGTGTCAACTTTGCCTTAATTAAATCGGGCAAAGCTAATTTTCTCGGACCTTTGCTTAACCGAGAAAATTCGTCAATATATGTATAAACAGTTGTATTCCGCAGCGGATAATACATGAGGAAAACTTAATTTAATATTCAAGATTCATGCAATCACATTGACATGAATTTTCTGACGGAACTCACGGAACTATGTACGTATATCTACGAGTAAGTTTTTCTTTTTCCAATAATAAGAATAAAGCAAAATAAAATTTCCCGAGATTATCGTGTCTGGCTTCTGCTAAAGGCGGCGTACAATCAAATGACGAAGGATCCTGTTACGAGGTACAGAATAAATAAATATGTACCAACAGGATAAAAAGTCTTTCTGAGAATTTTTGTTTGCATACATGGACGAAGACGAAGAAAGGAATGTGACATTAAAATGTTCGAATATTTTTTCCAATCAACGACGTTACGATTGGATGAGTATGTGATTATACCTAGAGCTTAAGATTATAAATCTATTCCTGGTACGAATATTATTAAGAATGTGACAGGTCTGTTTACCGTGTGACATAATGTTCTTCGTAATCTCTTTATATCGTATCTTGGAATTGATCACGTTGCTGATAAAATTGTAAACAAAGCATGTGTAATATCTGCGACGTTTGTTTACTCTCCGCTACAGCTATCTGTAGTTCGTCTACGCTTTGTTTATGGGGGCGTTTCCCAGTCAGAGCGGATATGAAGGAAAGTGTTCTGCTGTTCTGTTCCGTCCGTAATCTACTTTGGAAAATTTGTTAGTTTCATTTTTACAAGTGTTTACTGTTTGCACATCACATTACTCTCCTGTTTGATTAACATTTTGTCTACGCTTTCTGCAACATTTTAAAAGATAATTGTAAAAAAAAAACTATTTCGGATTTATTTGTGCCATAGTCAACTTGATTTCTACATTAAACAAAGAAGCACAGTAAGTAAAAGTAACGTGAAAACTAGTTTATAACAGCCACATCCCGTAAAGCATAATAAAATACTTCAATTTGCTAGTATGTGCTCGTCTCCTTTTAGCTGCACCGCAGTAAGTGCTCTATCGCAATCATTTCATTCAATATTGATCCAAGTACTTGCTTTTCAAACGCTACAGCCGTACACTCGTGGCCACAACACATCTCCATTTCACGAAAGCAATCGTGTCGATTTCTGTTTAACATTTTAAAAGCTGTTACATGAGAGAGTAGTTGTTTGTTTAACAAAATGTTCGTAGACACTGCGAGCTTTTCGATATCTATATACATATATCTTTACTACCTTCTGCCCGCGTCTTCGTCCGCGTGAAATTTCTTGTTCCTCCGACCCACCTCGTCGCATCGCGCATATCTTATTTACTTTTTGCTCCTAAGGATTATAGCGTGATGTTAAATAGCTTATAGCCTTCCTCAAAAAATGTCAAGAAATGTTTAAAATCCCCTACATAAAAACTTAACAAATAAAAAAATACATCTTTTAAATATTACTAGCCTTTTGTGAAAAAATTAATAAATAATACTACCACATTATGTGGTTATTGGAGCAAACATAACAAAAAAAAAAAATTAACAAATCGGTTAAGCCTTTTTTGAGTTTTAGCGAGACTAACGAACAGCAATTTATTTTAACATATCTATAAGAAGAAGAGAAAGAATAATATATCAGTATAGAAAAATAAAAACAAAGAAATGCTGTTCGTTGGTACACATATCACTTGAGAACGGCTGGACCGATTTTGTTAATTTGCTTTTAATAAATGTTTGTTATAGTCCGAATAAGATTATTAGGGAAAGAAAAGTGTTTTTTTTTCTATGGGACCTTTGTATGAATATATAACTTTGACCGGACACATCAAGATCTTTCGAGTGAGCTAGTTTGTTATATATTTACTGGCAGATTAAAGAAAATGTCGTAAAAAACTTTAAAACAAATTAATTCTTCATCCTAGTTCATATATAGGCAATTAAAGTAAAACATTGTCAACATGTGTTTTATGAAGGCAATTAACATGATATCGCGGTAAAAATACTAATAGTAATTATGTCATGCTTACGTAGAATCATAGACACAAGGTGTTTTTTTATCAAATGACGCTTTTCACTTTCGATAGTTACGTGATCAGTATTTTTCCGAGGGGAAGCACTACTAATCGTTTTTCATGTGAATTAAACACCCGTCTTTGATTTGTACAAAAAGAGTAAACTTTGAAACTTTCTCGAAAAGTGACACTTCCTATAGGCAAAGATAGGCTTGTGCGTCGATTCTGTAAAATTCTCACCGTGAAGCTGTGTGTGAGCTGTCAGTGCCATCCTGGCTGGGTCAATCCCTAGCATCAGTGGCACTGACAGCTCACTCCACGCTCACTTTACCTACGTTTTCACGGTGAGATGGTTACAGAATAACACTACTAGAATAAGGCTACTATTTCAGGTCTATCAATCAATCAATCAATCTATCTCCTAGCCTTTCCCCAACTTAGTTGGCTTCCAATCTAATAGGATGTAGCTGACCAGTATTTAACATGGAGCGAGTGCCTATCCAACCTCACAACCCAAAGCACAATTTCAGGTAAAGAAAAAAAAAATGAAAAACTGCAGCCTTAAATACCACTGCCAGGGTCGCGGGTTATTCGAAAGAGATACCGTGGTCCCTGGCACTGGCAACTGAAGGAACACGGATGGGTTTCAGTCAGTAAAAGTCTCACACGCCCTACCGCTCCGCCCAGAGCGGGAGAAGTCATTTGATGATTTTCCACCCTGAAAAAAAAAGCCCTTAACACAACCCATGGGACCCATTTATAAGAGATTCTAAACAGTTTTACATTGTCATACAACCCGTTATGTTGCTGTCAACCATAACATTCGATATAAATGAGTCCCCTGCGATGTTGTGTTACTAATACGTGTTGCTATTAGTATCATTTCCTGTCAAATTATAAAAGTGCGCATTAGCTTCGATTGTGGTCTATTGTAGCGATACGCGAAGGCGAGAGATTTTATTCGATTCTTCGAACATCGCGATGGTTCTCGATTGTTTCGACTTAGACTCGAGTCTGACTCGGTCTGTTATTGCGACTGGCGGGCGCATAGCGCGTTTATTCGCGAGTTGTTCCTCAATGGTTTAAAGTTTCGCGAGTTCTTGACTTGCGTTGTGATTGCGAATCCAAACTAATTCTTCGAACAATCGAAAACTAGCGGTCGATTCCGTTGACTCGAAAGAATCGAAAAACATCTCGATTGTTTTGTAAAGAGTCGAGTCGGTTGATTCGATGGTTTATTTTAACGACTTCGATTTTTTGGATTGTTAAAATACCTCGGAATCGCCCATCGCAAGTCTATTGATTGGCTATATTTAGATACGCACTAATTTTGATTAAAATATGCAATAATTATGGTTTTCCAGAGGAGCGGTGTCCGCCACATAACGGCCAAAGTGACGACTGTCATAAAAATGACAGCAGCAGGGTTTGACTTTACGTTGTCAAAAAACGCTCTCTAGGGAAACACATCAACCTTCTTTCATGTATAGCGATTCAGTGACGTCATTCGCCGGTAAATTGCAAACACTTTGTGGCGGCCACTGCTCTTCTAGGAAACCGCAGCTTTACACTATTGCCCGTTTTCTCTAACAATAGACGACACCTAAATGAATGTTGAATAAAAAGGCGCAGTTAGGTTTTCAAACAAAAAAAAAAATAAGGAAAAAAACAAAAAACTTCTTTCGACCCTGAGTCAAGTGTTGAAAATCCAACAGCACGTTTTTATTAAGTGTCTCTTATGTAGTGAAAACGGGTATTAGTTATTTTCAAGCAAGATAAGAATAACTTCAGACAGACTTTCCACACCAAGGACAAATAAATTTCACCCTCCTCTGAGCTCACTTGACGTCGTTTTACTAAAATACTTCTCAAAGACGTCATTGCCTAGCGCTTTGTTTTACTTTCATAGATACTAAGTGGTTTTCTCTCGAAACTAGCTAAAGTTGTCTAGATGCTGCAAACAATTTATTTAGCGCTCCAGTGATGGAAATTCTAACTTTAATCACTCAAGTGCAGGTTATTACTATCTCCCCACATCTGCACCTAAGTTAAATAGTATAATTTTAACTTTAGATTTCTTTCAAAGATACGGGAGCGGTTAACCAACTATATATTTAAAAATGAAATGATGTTCGTTGATAAGCGCATCACTTGAGAACAGCTTTACCCGACTATGACAAAGCCAAAGGAGGGTTATGATTTTAACAGGCTATGTATGTTTGTTTGAATGTATGTATACTATGTATACTGTAAATACTATGTATACAGACATACATACTTATCAGAAGGCTCAAAGTCACCCAAAGACCACTGGAGAGAGCTATGCTTGGAGTTTCCCTACGTGGTCGCATCAGAAATGAAGATATCCGCAAGTAAACCAAGGTAAAACGACATCGCCCGAAAAATTGCCAAACTGAAGTGGTAGTTGACATTGCTCGCAGAACAGATAGCTGATGGGACCGAAAGGTTCTGGAGTGGTGGTGAAGTTTTATTTGTATGTCTATGATGTCTTCTCTGTACCTTTTTAGTGGCGATTTTGTCGTAAGCAGTTAGGTTTTTATGTTTTAAAATGTTCTTAGTTAGAATGAAGGTTTTTTTTTTTTAGGTTAGTAAAGTTTCCCAGAAATGTTAAAATTCGTAAAAACTGAACATCCTTTTGTCTATGGGATTATTGTTAAATTATTGAAGTTTGGACAGAACCACGTCTGTCGGCTTAACTAGTAGGTAAGTAATAAAACTTATAAATCTTAGAGGTCATTATCATTGTACGCACAATGTTTCGTAACGACAGCTTGAGAAAACTACTTCTGGGTTGGTATTATTAAGTGCTCAGAAGACGGCCGGTGTGCCGTTTGTCCCTTTAAATGAGTTCCTAAAGCGGAGACTTGGCTAAATCGCTTTCTCGCACTCGAAAAGGGTAGAGAGGGCCCTCCATCAACATGCTTAGCTCTATCCAGTGTCCACAAACTAAAACTAACGTAGGTATCTATGCTCCCCTCGACAGGGATAGTACGCTAGGAAAATTGTTAGAATCGAATGTAATGCCTTACATTTATGTTTGATTTTACCACGCTCATCATTCTCCTGCCATCCAATTAATTTTGGATCGGCGTTACATGAATTTCAAAATAACATGCTTTGTTTCTTCCACTTCTCCATTAATCGTCTTCTCGGAAGTCATCCCCTTCCTGGCCATATCGTCTTTCACATAGTACATCCACCGCTTATTTGGCCTTCTCCTACTGTTATAGCCATCCACATTCACACTCAAAACTCTCCTCACGACATATTCCTTATGCCTCTGTATCACATCACATGCCCATACCATGACAACCGGTTTCCTCACAACTTTTCTGTCATCAGTGCCACTTTCAGAGTTCCTCTTATAAAATTTTACAGTCCGTGAGGCCTAAGCTGAGTTTTGCATTTGTGTGAGTGCACATTTACATAGATAGTGTAGGTGTGACGTCGGCCTAGAGCTCGATGGTTTAAATTAAAAATTTCGAATCAGCCTCAAACGCTGTGCGTCTCTCCAATGGTGCGATTGGTAATCACTCACACATGAAACAACACAAATGAAAAGATCAGCTTAGGCCTCGTGGACTGTAGCCACCAAGCTATAGTGAAGCAAAAGATATCTTTAATGTCTTAAAGTGTATAACGGTCTAAACAGGGTTTGTCTAGGTTATATTTTGTCATTGACAAGTTTCAAACTACGACTGTATATATAATAAATTGGTATGCATAATAAAATAAAATAATGTAGCCTTATTTTTGTGTATGTCTTCCGTTATAAACAGTGCGTTTAATAACAGTTCAGTATGATTACAATATAAATCTCACCTCCTGGGTTTAAATTCTTGGGTTGTGGTGTAACAGCAGATGCTACGCCCGATGACCTTCTTGATCTGAAACGATAACAACATTGAATTACGCACTGTAGGTAGGTATCTACCGGAAATCAACATAATCATTTATCAGTCTATAATGTTCCCACTGCTGGAACTCAAGTCTTTACTCCCTGTGACAGAGAGCAGGTCATAATCAACCACGCGGGACGTCACAAATGTTTTATTATTGCAGTAAATTCATTGAAAATTAAATTGTTTTTCAAATTGCTTTCCAACTTAAATTGTCGTTCCTTTATTCAAATCACAACTGCCATTACTTGACAGTTATACGAAATAGCTTTTTAGGGGACTTAAAAACAACTTCTTATAGGTTTTACATTTTTTTAAATTTTGTTATAAGTGTTACATTTTTAATTCATAACAGAGTCAAATATGTAACACTTAAAGTTTAAACACTAAGTGTTTTTCAATGTGTTAACTCAAAAACAAAGTGTAACAGTAATATATCTGTAACCGATATGAAAGTTAACAGTGTTATTAAGTGTAACGGGTAAACGCGACGTTGCCAAAGAGCCCCCAATCCCGACTTGATTGCGGCTATTTTGACAACGCCGCGTCTGTCTCACCGCCGCGCGTGGTTGCCGTACCTTGCAATAAATATACCTTAAACTGCTTATTTGTGTAACACATATTAACAAATACAAAACGTTAAAATTTGGTACTGTAACATTATTGTACCTGTTAGATTTATTAAGGTTTTTCTTTTAAAACAGGTTTAAAAAACAGTGTTAAAAACACTTATTACAAGTGTTTTTAACAGTGTTTTTTAAATCTGTTATGAATGTAACCGGTTACAGTTTGAGTCCCTGGCTTTAACACGGCAAACTGACGTAGTGTGTCAGTTTGATAAAAAATAAATATCTCTGACTGTTTATATCGGTCAGAAAATATACCTATGTATAAATATAAATGTCATTTATGTCCCTTTCTGACCCAAACCTAAAGAAACTAATTTGTGATATATAAAGATGGAATAACGAATGGACGGACATAGTAATATCTCCGTCTGTCCGAGTTCGAAGACACCCCGTCTTTAGAAGTAATCAGAACTAAAGCTAACTATAACTATTAGGAGTTCTACCAAAATCTTTATGTATCTGACGAGAAACTTCATTTATCAATCCGCTGTTTTACTAAAGTCAATGATAATTATTCAATACTAGCGGCTCAACCCTGGTTCGCATGGGTGCAATGGCAACATGTCAAAGCTTATGCTAAATCTTATTTAAGGCGATCCCCCGACCAAACGACCTTGAGTGTTCGGTCCTACTCCGTCCCGCCGCTAAATCTCGCACCCTGCGCACGCCCCTTTATCTCTATGATATTCACTTTTTTTTCATTAATTAAATAAAAAGAGAATAGCGATCTTTTTAAACAAAATAAAACGTGAATTATTTAGATTTTTAAATTACGTATTCATTAATTTTTTAGAACATCACCTTTATCAACATATGCATGCAATCAGTAATTTTAGAAAAAAAAATTACAAGGATATTTGAAATCTTTTTATAACACATAAAAGAATTAAGAACGTGAAATGTGTTGCTAGGATATCGAACACTAATAATGTGCTTTTAATTATAGTTTATTACTCTTAATTAATTAATTAAGCCTGTGAATAACGCACTATTGCAAGGTTTTGCTCGGGCCTTAAATTTACACATTAACCTTCTTATAAATTATCTAAACGATGATGAAAACCGCGTCAAAACACTTTGTGCTATTAAGAAGAACTAAGCGGTCATACAGACAAGACACGAAGAGTGATTTTGTTTTATACCTACTACTTAAGTATAAAAAACATAGACCATTAATTTCTTTTATGTTTTTGTTTACTTTGACAAAATACTCCACTAATGATATTAAATTCAGCATCGGTACCAAATCGGATTGAAAGGCACTTTTTTTTAAAAAGAATATTCAAGTTTTAAAGTAGTAAAGTTATACTAGCTTGATGTGCAGAAATAATTGCTTTAAACTGGTTTGAACTAAACTCAGCTGTTTACATTATTTAATAGGTTTTAATAAGAATTATTAAGATAACGCGGGCTTTGATATTTTTTGTCAACACCTTCATACGATAAGCTCTTTGACCGCTATCATAGAAGTCTACTGATTGTACTACATAACAAGTTTAAATTCCTCAGATCAAACGTGTTGTTGTTATTACTACACTTTAAGATTACGATACAAATGGTCTGTTGATGATTCAAACAAGTTTGCCAACTATACATATAGCTACTACGTAGCGCGCGCGCGTGCGCGCGTAGCGTGATATGTAGCTTTACTGCTCAAAATAATAAAAAAAACAGTTAAAACTTTATAGTAACTTGAAAATGAAACAGATGAATGATGAAGAATTTAAATGAGCGTTGTAGGCAACCCTGGTACAGTTGTAAAACCATTGTAGATCGTAAACAGATTATCACAATAACAGACCTATAATTAGAAAAAGCAAGCGTTTAGTGTTGTTCGGTCTGCGATGCTTGTAATCTAAATTTAGCGTCGAGACATGTGTTAGATAACTGTGGGGAGGCCACGTCAAGGCCCGATACAGGACAGATGGGATTAACAACTGTTTATTTCGTTTACAGAAGTAGAAAAATACCTATCTTGCTTTAATGGCTCCCTGTACGTATGTTTTTGAATGAATTTCTCGTTCAAAAGGTAGTAAAAAGGAAAAGCGAGATGTATAACGACGGAGCGCTACTAAAGGTAACCTATACAACATTTCTTTTCAAGAGTTCTTATTACAGAGGCCCGTAATTACAGTAAATGCTTGCTAGAACTAATTCAACATGATGTGCCGTCCATCATATTAATTGCTTCTTAGATATGATGTTGACCATTTAATTCATGTAATGTGAGTAAATATTTGTCAGGCCAGAGATATTAATAACACTGATGAGTTGTCGCTTTAGGCTTTGTAATAAAAAGTTTAAAAAAATGTGTCCATTAAACAGCCAAAGACGGATTTAAATAAACAATTTTATTTGACAGGCCTGCTATTAAGGCCAATACGTAAATTAAAGTTAATTTGCGTTTGGCAGCTTAATTTGTTTGAATAATTAAATACAAATCACTGAATGCTATGCCAATGTTATTGAAAAGCCGTTGGTGTTTTAATAATCTATCCGCTCTCCGAGCTTATAGGTTAAAACACAAGAGGCTTCCAGTTGGAATTTTAGTTAAAGCGTCATATTCCGACAAATATTTCAATGAAAATACGTACCCAACACTGCGAACGGTTAACAAGTTACCCTAAAATCGATTTATCTTTTGATATCGGATTGCAGCCGTCATCGCGTCAGTTCAAAACTATTAAGACAATGAATTCTTAAGAGTGGACAATAAATTGTGTATAATTTCACGCGTAACTGCTCTTTTATATAGTTATTGATTTGTAAAGGTTAAGGGTCCCGTAGGTGACGTCAGGCGTAACCTTTTATGCATCGCATTCTCGAGGGATGATAATAATAGCGACACTACAATATTCAGTTCTAATTGTGATACTCGTATTGTTTTATATTATGTTTATTAAATATCGATTTATCATTAGGCTTGCCATGTGTTCGGACGCCGCGTGGGTAACGATCAGAGAACGTCAACCCGCGCAAGCACCTGATTCGTCGGTCGCGTGCCAGCCGACAGCCGAACAGACGCTGCCGACAGTTTGTCATCGCGACGACACGGCTACGTCACGGCCTGCGTAATCGGAAACAATAATAAATGGAGAAGCCGCATTTTTACCGTGACGTAGTTATTTTTGCGTTTCTATGTGTAAGGATGAGTAATTCGAAACGTCTACCGCACGATCTTGCGGTGAAATGTGATTTCGGAATGACAATTGACAAGTGCTTGCACATTTTTATACATGCGACAAAGGTTATCTCATACATTTTCCTCCAACATGCCAAGAGTAGTGTTGGGGGAATATGCATGAAATATTGTAATGCTTACAGCAAGAATATGAAAGTTCTTGAGCTTGAAATATTTCGATCAAAATAAGTAAACACCCGAATCAGATTTGGCTTGTGCAAAATTATGTAGCTATAAACTATAGTTGCAACAAAAAGAAAGAAAAAAACTCCTTCTTGAACAAACATGACTCTTGTGTACAACAACTGCGTTTTCCCACATCATGCCATCTCTGTCTACCCGTCGAAAGCTTTTAATCACACTTCGAGTGGCGCGATAAGCTTAAACTTATCAGTTAATTTACAACAGGTAGTATGTACTTAACGATTATTATTACAACACTTACTGTGTTTCAAATACGTTTCCAATATTTCTGAGCACAGTTACATTGCGCATCCAAAGCATTACACATCTTAGTAGGAAGACCTTGGAATTGCTCACGCGCATAATATCAACATTGATGACGAAGTCGAAGTCGGTACGTAGGGCTTACTACTTACACGGATATTTATGATATATGCAAACTCGTGGACGGTGATCTTTTGTGGTTATCTCGTAACATATTTTCCATTGTTAAGACAGTTTATATAGTCAGGTAGGTAAATGACGACACGTGTTGTTATAAAGTAATAGTATTCCATAGCCCTGTGGAGAAGTAATCTCACTTTACCTGTTTTCTCATTGTTCTAAAACAAAAGCGTACCTACTGATGCCAGTGAAATTATAGGCACAAAGGACTTTCAAAATGGTGTGCTTGACTGGCGTAATTACGCGTAGGGTTGTCCCAGGTGGATGTGACCTACAATATTTTAGGTATTGTTGTAATAGTCAGAGGATTCCGCTTAATACCAGGTGGGATAGCGCAGCTGTATGACTCCTCAAAGTATGAGGTTATACTCACGTTGTAAGACCATGTTCTAATCTTGACATGAGTTGAGTTGAGTTGACTTGAATAGTACAAAGTTCGTTGGACTATGTAAGTAGGTAGATGAAGAAATGATAAAGTAGCCGTTATTTTTTTATGGTCACGTTTTACCTTGACCATAATTATATTTCAAGAGTTCATGTTATTGTAGGTGTTTTGAATGAGTGACTGAATGTGACAAAGGTAATTTTGGTTGACCAAAAACGAATAATGAAAATAAACAATATAGTTTGTATAAATCATTCAATAAGGGTCACTAATTTCTAAGACAGACAGTATTACAAATGAACCTATCAATATGTACGAAAACAATGAATTTTAGGAATTTAGTTAAACAATGTATTAGTCAGTCGAATTTATCTTTTTTTAGTAGATGAGTCATTTACAAAACATATATTATTTACTTAAATTAAAACTGTCCAGTTCACATGATTTGCATTAGAGAACTTTATTATATATACTAGTTCTAGCCCGCGGCATCACCCAATTGGTGTTCGAAAATTATCCAACGGGAACGTGCTACCAAGACAACAAGTAGCCTATGTCCTTTCTCAGGATGCCATTAACCTCATTGGGAAATTTTATCGAAATCTGTTCAGTGGTTTAGGCGTGAATATGTTAGTTACTTTCGAATTTATAATATTACTAGCTGATCCCGCAAACGTTGTTTTTTTTTTTTTTATATAGATGTTGGCCGATTCTCAGACCTACCAACCGTTTAGGTCCAACCGTATCGGAGGAGTTTGGTAACAAACATTGCGACACGATTGTAGTAGGGATGGAATGTACTTACTTAAAAAAAAAACCTCTTAAACGCTTCCAATAATGCATTAAAGAAATATTTAGCTTCGTGAAGGCTCAAGGGGTGTGTTTATGTGTGAGTAAAGTTTGTAGAAGAAAAACAAGGGGAAGGAAGATTTACGTGAAAATAACATAAAAAGAAGCTAAGCCATCGACTGTTTGTTGATACGATCGCACAAAGCAGATAGCGGGAAAGGTGTATGTATGTAGGGCAAAGTCCTATATTTTTCGATGTTTTGGTTTTCCAATTACTACGCACTTCATTTTCACTGGGGCTTACCAAACCAATGTAAGCTTATCAACAAGGAAATTATATTCGTATATCCTGCTATATTGTGGTCACAAAAAACCACAAAGGTATAACAAAAAACTTTTTTATTTTTTTTGGTTGAATACAAAACCAAAAATTCTCTTACGGGGAATTGCGCACAAAATTATTGTCATATTTCCCATCGTGCCGTACATAAGGAAGAGAGTGTTAGCTTTCCTAACATTTCAGATAGTGTTTCCAATTTATACAAATGCAGGTAAGCTTGTTTAAAGCCCGCTCTTACGATATGCAATCTCAAATTTTAATTATTCAGTAGCTTCAGTAATCTAAATGGCACGTAATTTGTTGTGGAGTGGAAACGCGGCTGAATCGCGAAACTAATTCGTTATGTTAAAATTAATGAATATTTAGTATCAGTCGTATGACTTGTTTGTGTTTTGATACACTGTAGTTTCTAAGAGCGGCTGTCTGTAACTGTAACGCAACTATGTATTTGTATTTTCAGCATTAAGCTTTTATGTAAGGCGTTTTTTTTAGCTTGTCTTGTTTTTGTGTCGCAAACCTACTGGGACTCACCTAAATTTTTGTACAAATCTACTTCGTACTTAGACTGAAAGGATCGTAAGATTTCATTCCCACGTGTCAAGTGGAGGCGTGAACAGAAACAAAAGAATGACTTACTTGGACACGGGCACGTTGGTAAGGCATAAGAAGTTGTTGCGAACACTGCGCAGGCTCGCCAGGACCTGCGCGAAGGGCGTCACGATCAAGTCTTCCCCGTGGCTGCGGACAAAAATAAACCTTGTAAATATACACAGAAGATGCAAATGGCTACAAATACACTAAAAGAAATCATGAGGCAAATCTATAACGAAAGGAGCTAGAGGCGGCTTACAAAAGGATTCAGTTTTGGGGCTGGCAATTATCAATGCGTACATATTTACAGCTGATATTCTGTAGTCATTATCTAGGATGATATATATTCATCCTAGATAATGACTACAGAATACAGTTTTTCTAATAAGTTCTCAAGGTTAAAAATGAGTGTTTACATATTGTTTCAGTAAAGGGTGACAAGGGCTGAAACATAAAAGTTTACGAGTTGGAAGTTTTTAAAATGTTCATAAATACATTGTTTACACAGTTTTCCAAATAGTATTTATTGTTATTATTTGGTAACTAAGCGTTGTGGATCTAAAAGGGAATGTTACATAAATTTTCCGGAAAATTGCTTGTAGTACATATTAACAAAATCATCTCTGTTGAAATTAAAGTTTCCTAACTGTATACTATTTTGCCATTATGATAGGCATATCATCCGTCAAAGCAAAATTATGGCATGGTAATCTAAAAATAAAGAATTATCAACACACACATAGAAATTATATGAGTTTCTCTCATAATTCACCAAGCGAATGTAAGCTCATTTAATGCGGGAACTGTCAAGTAAGAAAAATACCCGAAGTACCTCCCAGCATTTTTTCATAATGGCTGAATAATAAGATGTTTAACTTACCTGATACACAAAAAAAAAATCATCTAATAAAAACGTTTTGTTTTTCATGTTTCGTAGTAGTTGGAGTAGCTACCATTGCATTGTTTCGTAATAATGCTTGATTGTTGTTTTGACAAAGGTTTGTCAAAAACATTTGATTAAAGTAAGAATAGATAAGTTATTAAAGGACCTACCAATGGAACCTGAAAGAGTTTCTAGTCTAGATTTACGAAATTATTATTTCTGAGATTATGTTTTCCCAGCTTACCCTCAATGTTATTTATAGAAGGGTGTGGGGGCGCAAGACGAGAAAGATACTTCCACAATCTAATACCTGAACTTGGGACACCTGACAAATTCACTGGAGCGCAACTTGGAAGACGTCTTGGAGTTTCTATTAGCATTCGTGGGTTCGTTAATAGTCAAAGGACGCTTAGAATCTATTATATATTTGTTATTCAATTAGGTAGCTTTAAAAAAAATAACACAAATTTACGAAAAATAAAATTGACACTTCATAATATTTTCCAAAGTTGAGATCACATTACCAGGCGTAGATTGATATACTTATTATATTTTTAAAACTCCGCGTAATTTCTTAATTCGCGGATATTTTCATTTCGATATTTCTTAATATCTATTTATTTATTTAAACTTTTCGAACCCAAAGAGGTACAAAGGCGGACTTAATGCCTTAGGCATTCTCTACCAGTCAACCAAGGGTGGTGAAGAGATTAGATGGCAGGTGCTTTAATTGAAGGGGACGATGATGGAAGAAAAATAACTTAAAAAAATAATAATATAACTTGTGAAGTGTGATGTAAAATAGATATTGTGTAACTTATAATACACATACATACATATTAAAAAAGTATATACTTACAATACATTTATACATATATAAATATATATATAAATATATATATATAAATATAATGGTGAAAGGTGTTGAGCCGACTCTACGCTATTTGTTACGAAAATAACTCTGCAATTTCCGCTTAAATGCATACCGACTGGTGGCCGTCCTGATATCAAGAGGAAGCGCATTCCAAAGAAGAATGGACTGAATATGAATGGAAGAATGAACAAAGGCAGAAGTATGAGAAGGAAAAAGCAGGAGAAGATTGTTGGAAGAACGCAGTTCCTTAGCGTGAGATGAACATAGATATTGGAAGTGAGACATAAGATAAGAAGGAGGAGTGGGAGAGTTGAGAAGAGAGAAAAGTGTAGTCAAAGCGCACAAACTTCTTCTTTGGCGAATGGACATCCATTTGAGCTCAGACCTATAGCTCGACACATGGTCATATTTTCTGAGGTTGAAAATGAACCGGATACAATTGTTGAGCAATCTGTCGAGCTTATCCAAAAAAACCGCATTCAAGTCAAAGTAGCACACGTCACCATAGTCGATGATAGGGAAAATCAAAGTCTGCACGAGCATGGTTTTCGTCTTACCGGGTAAAAAGTTTCTCAGACGATACAGGGATCGCAGAGTACCGTTGACCCTTTGGTTAACACTAGAGACCTGGCGTTGCCAGCTTACTGTCGAGTCAAGATGCAAACCGAGATCTTTCACAGTAGGGGTAATGGGGATGGCGATACCATTGAAAATAAGAGGAGGAAGAGAACTGAGCACCACCCTACCCATCATGCGTGAGCTTCCAATAAGAATGGCCTGACACTTTGAGGGGTTTACTAACACCCCAAAACGATCAGACCACTCCCTGATAGCATCTAAGTCTCGATTTACATCTACTATAGCGTCCGACAAACTTTCCACCCGCTCAGATGTATACAATTGAAGGTCATCAGCATAGAGATGATACGAACACCGAAGACAGTGAGTTATAAAATTAATGAAGATGGAAAATAGCAAAGGAGAAATAATACCGCCTTGTGGAACACCAGCATTCAGGTCACGCCAACTCGACGAGGTCTCATCAACGCGAACCGACTGCTGACGTCCCCGAAGATAAGAAGAGAACCATTCCAAAGCCTCGGACGAAACCATAAGATGAGAGAGGATAGAAAGGAGGATATCGTGGCTGACGGCATTAAAGGCATTGGAGAAATCAATTAATATCGAAATGAAAATATCAGTTTTTCGTTTTATCTCGTTGCCCATATAGTATTAATAAATAAAAATAAATGTGGCAACTGACAACGGATCTATCAAAGTGATAGACAGAAGAGTGATTGATGACTATAAATAATGAAAAATAAATAAATGACTGATGTCACTCGACGCTCGACTCTCGCCGCGGACGGTTGTGTGCGAGCGCTCACTGAACCGGGAGCATCCTGCTCCCGGTTCAGTGTTGTTTAATGTTATTATTCGTCGCAATTACATGACGTCATCATAGTCGCCTCGACTACACCAATTTAAAATCAATCAAGTAATTGATTTTGATTTTAATCAATTAAAAAGTGCCTTAAAGATAGGTATAGGGTTTAGGCATCGTGGAAATTTATTTTCCACCATTCCGTCCAAAAAGTAGCTCCCCCTCCTCCGACCATGGAGTACGCCGTCCTCTTGCCGTTCTTCAAAGGGGTCCTTTTTAAGGACCCCGAGTTCTTGGCGAAATATGGCGCCAGAATGCGCCATCGCTCCACCCCCACTCCGTCTCAGGGCGCACTCGTGGAATTCAGTGACGCACTGGAGAGCCCGCTATCGCGACTTGCATCCGAACAAGGCATTCCTCCACCCTTTGTTCCGGTAGACAATGTTCCGGCCGCTATTTCGGCCCCCATTGTCCCGGCCGTAATTACGTCGGCCGCTAATCCGGCTCCTTTTGTCGCGCCCGCCTTTGACCCGGCCGCCTTTGTTCCAGTCGCCATTGCCTCGGAGACAAAAAACCCGACGCAGCTGCGCACTGCAGCAACTAACTCGTCTCGCCCGGAGAGCATGGACACGTCAGTCCCTCTCTCATAGGGAGAAACCCTCTCCTCCTCCTCTAACGAACACGACTTCCAAGTTGTCGAAAAGTGAGGCAAGAAGAGGAAGGTAAAATCCTCCTCCTCCGCTGGCCCGGCCAAGGCCCAGAAACAGGACACGCCTCCCACCCCTCCTCCGCAGGCCAATCGCCCCGCCAGCCCCATGAATTGTCCCGCTCCTACCGCGAGGAAGCAAAAGCCCCTCCCCCGATTTACGTCCAGGATAAGTCCAAATGGACAGAAATATCTAAAATGTGTGTTGATCGCAAGATCAACCACACAAATGCCCGGTCCACCCTCCAGGGTATTAAAGTCACGGTCCCCTCGTCTTCGGATTTCAGGGATCTCTCCCGCGCCCTGCATGAAAGGAACTAATCTACATCATATAGAAGCTACCAACTCGGAGTGCCAGATGGTCTCGTGCTCATCTTACGAGACTTTTTGTCGAATCGCACCTTCCGCTATCGCATCGAGGGTGCACTCTCGTCCCCTCACCCTATTCGCGCCGGTGTCCTTCAGCGTTCCGTATTATCTCCCCTTGTCTTCACGCTATTCACCAGCGATTTCCCAAAATGTAAAAAGGCTCAGTTGGCTCTCTTCGCCGACGACACTGCCGTTTACTATACCGGTCACTGTCCCAAAGCTATAGCTCGTACTCTCAAAACCTCCGCAAACGTTTTAGGCGCTTTGATCCGGAAATGGAGAATCGAGGTCAACCCCGTTATGAGTCACGAGTACGGCAAGCCGATCCCTTGGGAAAAGCAAGCCAAGTACCTAGGCGTGTTCCTTGATCAGAACCTTACCTTTAAGGAACATCTCTTGGCGGTTCGCGCTCGCGCCTCCTTCGCTCTTAGTAGACTCCAGTTTATACTGACACCCCGAAGCAAACTGTCGTTAAAATGCAAACAGCATCTATACCGCAGTCATCCGTCCCATCATGACCTATGCCTGCGTTGTATTTGCGCACGCTCACCCACATCATCTCCATAAGATGCAGACCCTCCAGAACCGGTTACTCAGAAGGGTTACGGGTGCCCCTAACTATGTTCGAAATATAGATCTTCACGTCGACCTTAAAATGCAAACCATAAACCAGTTCATGAAACGATTATCTAAGCGTTTCTTCGACTGTGGCATCAAACCTCTAATTTCAGCGGCCGCCCACTATACTCCCTCCCGCATTAGCATTATTCGCCGACCAAGGCATATCTTAATCGCCCCGGATGACGCCACTACCCTCCTCCAGGAGAGTAGTAAGGCCGCCAGCACCCTACATAAGCCCAAAACCCAATCGCCGTCCTATCGACCTCGCCGCCAAGGCCCGCCGCGACGCCCAAATCCACACCCCTCCCGACCCTTGCTCGAGCCCGCCCGCGTCGCTGAGCCTGTAGCTTCAAATTCGTCCCAAAATAACGTCAATCCTGATCCAGCTAGCGACGCCCTAAGCCGAGGTTCGTACCCCACAGGGGGTGCTCTTAGCGTGTAGTCGCTTAGTTTTTAGTTAGTATTTAAGTTTAAGTACTGGCTGGAGGCCTTAATTTATTAGGGCAACCACAGGCAAGTCCGCTTAAGCAGACGACAACCTCATAGGTTGACCTGCGAGATGCCAAACAAACAAAAAAATGACTGATGTGAATCGTTGTTTACAGTTGCGCTAAGAGTTGAAAAAGTAAATTGTGTGTTGATTTTTCGTCATCTAAGTTCGTCATTGATTCTAGAATTTATAATTTATTTACTAAGTTTAAAATTCCACTCATAATTGTTTAGAACCTACTGCTAAAGCTTTTACACCAGCGCCCTATGAACCAACTATACGCAGCGGGCCTAAAATGCTCTCAGAGCTCTCAATAAAACATTGCCTTTAGGATTCTGGTGCGGCTACCTCGTTATTGTTGTGCTTCTGGCATGTTTGCCGATCCAAAAAGTCAGCCTCACTAATTCGCAGAATTCGAGGTAGTGGTAACGGAATCCTGAGAATGATTGCGGATCGACCAGTATCGCCAGTAGTGGGAAGGCTCATCAGGCTACACGTCTTCCGATGTAATGTTTTTTTTTTAATTTTTAATCGAATTATTTTTTATTCTATTCGTATTTTTTTTCTTACATTTTGTTTCTTTATTATTTTTATTTATTTGCTTGAGTTAATCTTGTCTATTTCAATTTAATTCATTCTCATTCAAGTAATTTTAATTTGTTTCCATCTGGACTACCTACATAAATTGCTACCAACCGACTTGGTCCTAAGATAATTAATTTGTTACCAACAAAATATGGACATTACCTAGTCTGAAATCAACAAATTATAATATTAATATTAATTATTACAAGCCTTGGCAGCAACCAGGCATTGATGGACCTACGTATGTGTGCCTCGGCTTCGGCTTGGTTTACATTTTCACGATTGTTCATCAATGCCTCTTTTGTTGGCTGCTGCAAATACGTCATTGAGTAATGTACCTACTATTAATGTACAATGATTTATACATCAAAACATCACGCCTGTAATCACAGAAGGGTTAGGCAGAGGTGTACCTATAGTACACCCACAGTTCGCCAGATAAGCTTAAGTCCCATGTAATAGGGGGCGAGCCTATTGCCATCAACCGGGCACAAATCCAGACACCGGGCTACTACTGAGAAATTCTAGATAGAAAAATAAAAAAACCTCCTGCTCATGCTCAGCAGTAGCTCTTCGACCACTAGCCAAACGAGGCAAGTCATTACAATGATTTATTGAAGTTTATAGCACTGTACTTAATTAAGATTTGTTTGTCGTAATTTTTTGCTTTAATCAGAGCGTGATTTACATTACTATTCACTAGGAAACATAATGTGTTACCTATGGAGAGCTGCCTACGTTAAGACGAGTACAAAACTAAATTATTATGTGGGTTTGCGATAAGGCTGGATGAAATTCTAAAGACGTTTTAAATCGAGCTTCATTCACGAGACTAATCACCCCACGCAATAAACTGTCCAGATGTTAGCGCGAGACTTTCATGATAAACGAATGTTTAACGTTTACCTACATTTCGTAGCTACTATCTCTTCTAATTGGAGTTCAATTTACGCGTGTTTCGGTCTTAAAAGCAGCCTTTGGAAAGTTTTTAATGTGAACTAAATAACTTCAGACATACCTAGTATATTATGTAAGGTAGGATAGTTGCGATTTGTATCAATTCTAGCTGCCGTAAATACCACATTTTGTATACGGTCAAAGCCAAATCCATACGACGAAACTAACGTGGCATAAACGCGACGTTTCAAATTTCTAAATGAAGGGTGATGTTACATAGAGACTTTTATATTGAAATAGCGTTTGGATGTCGGAAAATATTCAACGAGAACGTACTAACGGAATTACAAGTATCCTTTGTGTTAATCCAGGTTATAAACGATCACTATTTAGTTTCATCCAAGTCCGTTCAACCGTTTTGCGCCAATCCGTAACATAAAACGGACCAAAATTCTTCGTTAGAATTTTATTATAGAAATTCCACTATTGCTATAAAATTGATGTATTTTTTTAGTATCCTAATCCTAACTTAGTACTGTAAATGCGAAAGTGAGTTTGTTTGTTGCGCTTTCATGCTAAAACAGCTGATGGCATTAGGATGAAATTTGGCACATGGGTAGACCTTGACCTGGAGAAGGAAATATGCTACCTTTCATTCGGAATCGCAGGCGAAGTCGCGGGCAACAACTAGTATCTAATCATTCACTTGGTATATATATGTGTCGCCCTCAGGAGCAAAGCTTATATTTACCGACTTATTCATAAACGTTGCTTAAACTTAAGCAAAAATTAGCGACTGTTTAACCATACATTTTTGACGTTTAAACGTCTCTTAACTTTAAGCAGCTTTTATAAATAAGAGCGATAGAGGTTACAGTGAAGTCGCAAAAGCTAATCTCTCTAAAGTTAGTTTACCTTGCACACAAATTACCTAATAGTGGCTCTGTGGTACATATTTAGAACAAGTTACTGACGCTTTGAAAGTGCAATATAAATAATGAAATATTAATTTGGAATGTAGATTTTATTATTTACTGAGAGACTCAAAATCAAAATCAATCAAAATCAAAAGTCATTTATTCAAATTAGGCTGAGAATCAGCACTTTTCGAACGTCAAAATTACATAAGACAGTCCCCCAAAAAGCCCGCCCTTCACCACTTCCTAGTGCTTTAGCTGGGAAGAAGAAGTGGCGCAACCTACTCCCCAGCAGCACAGCTGTCTGTTCGGTTAGAAGAACTTGATTCTAAACAATTGCAAGTAATTACCGAAACGCCAATGACAAAAAAAAAGAAAAAAAATTGCATGTAAATAACACAAATACATAATAAAGCCTTCGGGCCTAAAGGGCATGGCTGCTTACATATGCAATACTGGAATTATTATACAAACTAATAAAATAAATAAATGATAAACTAGGACCATCAAAGTAAAATAAATCAACAGAACAATTACTGTAACAATGATAAAACCAAAGACAGCAAGACGACCAGTCAGACTAAGTTACTGACGCTTTGAAAGTGCAATATAAATAATGAAATATTAATTTGGAATGTAGATTTTTATAATTTACTGAGAGAGAGAGACTATGTTAGTTTTTAATTTTTCTAATTTTGCGAAGTCATCATGAAAAATTTATTGAAATATCATTCTTTTGTTTTTCATATAGGATCGTTAATTTCACGGGTTGTTTTATGATTTTTTTTAAAAGACGTCGCGGTCACTCTGCGGTGGATAGCACTCAAACATAAACAAAAGTTCATTGATGTGTAAATTAATGACACCATCCACTTAAAATGAGCCCCATTTTTTTCACAACGACACCCTTAGAAGGTAGATATAATGTAATCTTTCCACTTCAGTGTTCTCCTCAAGGTTATTCTTAACTTGTACTCCCGTTTCTCTTTAATGCCAATTACCATCATCCAACGTTTATCCTTCGAATTTCATTATTAAAATAACTCTTTAGAGAAAAACAAAAGTTAAACCTGTCAATAAAACGTTCTCGTTTTAAACAATTTTGGAATGGCTAATAAAATAATAGCTTCGACGCGTTACTTTAGCATTCAAATATGAGTGTGGTAGAAATTTTATACGCAGAATATACGAATTTATTAATGAGAGCAAAATATGTATGAAGAAATATTTTTGAGTTTTATAGGGGAGTGAGTGGTGGACGGGAGTTTGTCTTCTTTTGAGTATGTTACGAGAAGATGTGAATCAACATTTGAGCGTCGCGTGGGAAGATCGTCCGAGAGTTAGCTCGTATCTTAGTTAACACCGTAAACAAAATTGATGTATACTATTAAATTGCTGAAATGATTTAGATTCACGATTAACAGCTGAATCCAAAAACGTATATATCTAAAATTTTGGCGTACTGGAGATACACAAACCTATCAATCTCTGGCTTTAACGTCCCAATTAAGCCAAAGTATGCGGACCTTATAACGTGATGACAGCTATTTGTTTAACAGAGACAGATAGAATTGTACTGTCTATCATCAGTAGCGATATGTGTTAGGTTATTGGGTTTGGCCGTACTAATATTTGACTTAATGTGTTTTAATATTTATTTATGTGGGTTTTTTAAGTTTTTATAAGGGATTTAACATTGCCTGAGGACTGAGCAAGTGAGGCGTTTGTGAGACGTAAGCTTAGATGCTCAGCGTGTTCTCGTGTTGCCTACGAAGCGTTTACTACGCCGTAGTTGCTTCGTAGCCAATACGTCTCGTAGCAAAACATATGACTGTACGCCACGTAACGCCTCAAGGCTACGTGAGTGCTACGCCTCGTAGCGAAACGCTTACGCTACGTTCACGCCTAAACATTTCGCTGGCATCGTGACGACGAATCATTAATGCTGGCTATGTTAAAAACAAAATGAGTCAAAACGAGAAATGTAAAAGTCATTGTAGTGTTTTCAGGTAACTCAGTCAAGATATAATTTCATCACTTTAGTAATAATTATGAATTGACGTTGCATATCTACACTCTTACAATATTACTATCAATAAAAGTATCCTGTAAATAATCGCTTGCCAACTGTGCCAACGCAATATAACTAGTTAGTTGAGTTATATTTGTGGATACGGAAAACTTTCCCAGTATACTTGGAAGAACAAGTATTATCTACAGGTTCCAGTACATACACTCTGAGTCACAATTATTACTCGCAATTTCCTATACCTATTACTTTTTCTACAAATTAAATTTCGCTTACAAGTATTGGCAAAAATGTTCAATAGCTCAGGCACCCTAGTAAGATCAATTCTTATTCTATCTATATATGTCTAACTGACCGACAGACGTTGCCCTGTCCAAACTGGGTTGTGGTGTTCAGATAGGAAGCCGCTTCATGTAAAATACTGGTATTCAGCTGCACCCGGTTAGACTGGAAGCCAACCTGAACATAGATGGGAAAGCAGATGTTGATGAGATAAGAATTGATCAGAATATAATAATTTGCGAATCTAATATTTTGAGAATCTGATATTATGCGAATAAAGGCTATTTTCTATTCAGTTAAATCGGTATCAAAGTGTTAAGGTAGAGGGGAACACTAGCATCATAATTCTTTGCAAATAATATTGCCAATCCATCGTAGACGCCCAAGCTCAGCACTAGACTGCTGGGGAATTTTGTGACGTATTACCCGATTGTTTTGTCAGCTATTTTTGTCTTTATCTATTTATGATAATAACTGAAATGTGCAAACCACCAGAATAGCAAGTGACAAACACCTACAAGAAGTGTTTTAACTGACTGTTGAATGTATTAAAATCGTAGAAATCATGTGAGTTGACAGTCATGTGAAGGTAAGGATGGCGTTGTATTTGGCGGACCGGTTTGGAAGCATGCCCAGTAGCGTCACGCGCCTGACTTGTGACCTAACGAGTCAGTTGGAGTACGTGAGCACGGTATTACTTTATCATACAGATATTTAACGCGGAACACAACACTTATCGTATCACACCTTGATATTTAAAACGGTATTCACAATATTACGTTACCGTTCACTGTCGCACGTGCACATTCTCACATATTCAAGTAGATGAATATTCATGTAGGGATTAATATTTGTGCACTAGTCTATAGAATATTTCGTGTTGAAATACGAGTATCAATACTTATAATATAAAGAGGAAAGATTTGATTGTTTGTTGAGACTACTGGACCGATTTGAAAAATTGTTTTACCATTAAAAGCCGAAATGATGTCTGATGAACATAGACAACTTTTTTTTTTTCGAAATCCACGCGGACGAAGTCGGCTAGTCAGATATGAATAGAAAACGGCACGTGCACATTCTCACATATCCAAGTAGATGAATATTTATGTATGGATTAATATTTGTGCACTAGTCATGCTTAGACAATTCTTATTTTTTTTTTTTTTTTTTGTTTGGCATCTCGCAGGTCAACCTATGCGGTTGTCGTCTGCTTAAGCGGACTTGCCTGTGGATTCCCTAATAAATTAAGGCCTCCAGCCAGGACTTAAACTTATATACTAACTAAAACTAAGCGACAACGCTAAGGGCACCCCCTGTGGGGTACGAACCTCGGCTTAGGGCGTCGCTGGAAGAGGGCAGCAAATGACTAGCTGGATCGGGATTGAGACAATTCTTATAATATTATATTTCGTGTTGACTTCGCAGCATGAAGCGAGTCGTAAATCAAAATCAACCCTCAGTTTTGAGACAATACGGGAGAGAAATCTACATTTGTATAAAACAGGCTATTGCACTAAAACCCGGGAATACCCTCGTTTCTACTTCGCATTATGTAGGTACGAACACTACTAGTGAATATCCAGAGTTACGAGGGAGAGATTAGAATTCTGTTACAATTCTGTTTTTAGATAAACTATGTATTTTCATGTTTCGGCACATTCTCTCGTTTGTTTTCCTTATTAACAAAAAGCTACTAATGCTTACATGTTTTTTATCGTAATTCTACTACGTACGAGTAGTACGATTACAATAATATTTTATGTTAACGGTTTAGGTACATTACATTTATTTAGTTAAAATGTTGCCCATATTCTATGTTAGAGGGTGTGGTTTCCGCACTTAGTCCTTCATATGGACCATTGTGCGTGGGCCATGGCGGCCGTCGGTGGTTAATATTCCAACCAGCCCACCTCCCTCCAGAAGCCGCTCAAAGCTTCTGGTCTATCGAGAACATCTGTGAAAGATCCGGTAGTCCCGATGGTCTCTGTTCTTATCTGGGTAACGTCTGTGCACTCAAAGAGCACATGCGCAACGGTTTCGTCCGACTCCATGCAAGCTCTGCACAGTGGACTATCCGTAATGCCTATTGTAAAATTTTGCCCATATCCCCACTTCCACTTATTGTAGCTTACATGAAAATGCAATTCATTCAGAATTATCTCGAGTAATTTTCAGGGTATACGTACAATAAAAAAGGAACATTTATCACATGGGACCTTTTAAATTTAAATGTCCCTTTTTAGAGCCAGAGGGACTTAATGCGTATGACATTTATATTAACGTTTGTAACAAGGGAACCTCGTTTAGACGAGTCCTTAGCTCTCCGCTAGTCGAAGCGCCTAGTAGTAGCCGCAGTCTATTAATTTTAACGAACGGCTATAGCGAGAGACCACTTTTCTCGTTTACTGCATCCTGTCCACGAGAACTAACTCAATTGTAAGGAATATACAATAGTAGCAGTGGAACTATTTCATACGGAGCATATCTATACTAATATTATAAAGAGGAAAGATTTGATTGTTTGTTTGTATTGAATAGGCTCCGAAACTACTGGACCGATTTGAAAAATTGTTTTACCATTAGAAGCCGAAATTATGTGTGATGTGTCTCCACGCGGACTGATGAGTAGAAAACGTGAAAGCGAAGTTGAACACCTTTTACTGTAATTTGAGAAACTGTAGCGAGTATATTAAGTTAAACATGTGGGCCGTGGAAGATTTGATTGTTTTAAATTGTTTTACGCAATAAACAGAGTTGTATAACTTCTTTCATCGTTTGTCCGAATTGGATTAGCTATAACGAAGGCATAACCTCGATTTCTTCAGAACAACATTGTTATATGTATACAAGAAGGGAATAGTAAGTAGGTAATAATCCGTTATTCACTTAGACGAAGTACCTTCATAAACAAAGCGGAGCACAATTTTTCCCAATACAGAGGGTACTTAGTGTAATATGTTTTCATTATATATGTATGAAATGAGAACGGCGCAAAACTTCTTTTAGCAGTATCGAGAGGAAAGTTTTCACATTACCTATTTTGCTTGGGTTTATATATTGGTACATAGTATATACGTAGGCCTGCGAGCTCAAAATCGCTCTATATTAAGTATGTTATATCACAGGCAAAGTTCGCGACCTGAATTTGAACAAAGACGCATAATCCATAATATTATAAAATCCTAGAAGCAATTTGTTTGACTCTGTTGGTAATATTTCCATGGATGAACTGATCATGGTGAATACAAGAACAAATTATACTCTTTGTAGTGGAAAAGAGTAACTTTATGTGCCATTTGCGTGAAAATCAGCTTTCGCAAAGTCGCATGAGCCGCAAAGCACATCTACTAAGAATCAACTTAAGAAATTAATTTAATTAAGTACATAAAAATTAAATAACATTCTACAAAATACAACCAATAAAACTCTGGTTATTTGTTGTTGTAGCTCAACAAAGTGTAGCGAAATAAACATGTCCAATAAAAAATCTAAGCTCGTTGCTTAGAACAAACAAATGAAATCCACCCACGTCTTTTAGTATTTTTGCTTACAACGGGCTACAAAAACTGTGGAGCTCACAGGGGTCATGGACTTTGTCAGACATCAAGTTTCTTTCACACTAACACAGCAATATTATACTCTCGACTCGACTGCTTGCCACAGCTTTATACAGATGTTACTCTGTTAGACTAGGAGTACCTCGCTGCCGATATCAAAGGTACTCCTAAGTTTGAACTACCGATTGAAACTTGTATTATCATTTTCTGCGAACTCAGCTGCTATCCTTCAAAGGCAATGTTTTCTTTGTATTCAGTCTTGAAGGATTCCGTTGCAAGCTGTTCAATCAATTTTATTCTTTCACGGGAACAAATTGGAATTTATCAGTTTTCTCAGAAAATCTCAGTTATTTTTAGTATCTAAGATTCTGTTTGCGACTGGCATGATAATATTGGTTGCAGGTGCATGTGATACGAGAATGTGTTAGTCTTGTAAACCCCCGCACCCTATCCACACAAGTTGTCTTCAAATACATCTCTCTTATTAAGTACTTCGCAGAGTATTTACGTTGAGCTTCGCAAATACCACAGTATTAATTAAAACGTCTCGCTTCTAATATACGTTTGGTATTTTAGCTCCAGCCATATCTTATTGTTGGAGTTATTTTTAAGCGTCTGTAATTGGACAATTGGATCTAAAATTACTTCACTTGTAAAAAGTCATAAAAGGTTTATTCTTTATAGTGCAATAGTGTGAAGGTTCAAATAGATCGGATAACAGATACGTTTTAAGTCTTTTAAATTGATTGATCCGGAATAGAAGTACCAAAATACTTCTCCATTTTGGTAATTTCCAATTTAAAAAATAACGATAGCAAAAATGGTAAACAGGGTTATTTTAAGTATTCTAAACCAAAACTAAATTTATTTACAGTCAAAAGTTTGGGATCCGTGACATTCATAGACACAAAACTGGTAATGTTTTGACTTAGTTTAGACACAGACCGACGCAGTAGGAAGGGCCCGTAAAACTTGTATTCGGGAAGTTTAAATGTCATTCGGCTGGAGATTTCACAGTTGTTGGAGCTAAACCAAAAGCTCCACTGAAACTTGTAACTGCTACTGTCGATAACAGAATCGAAATGAATGAAACACGAAACGGTTAACTTTCACAACGCTATGATAACGTGGAAGATACAATATTGATTTGCGAGTACCTTCAATGCACGTTTATGCTGTCTCGCTTTTTCGTATCAATCATTCAGCAAGAGTCAATTTTCATAGACAATGGCTTTATAGAGAAACAATAGTGCTGTCCTTGTCTAACACTTACTTTAAAACTTTTTTAGCTTTTACACTTTTTATAATACTGTTTGCTCTATTTTCCATATTGTGTTTTTTTTAATAATCCTGTATTTTATGTTTACACGATTATTTAAAGTAGAATTGGTCTACCTATAAGGCGTTATCCATCCGTCAGTCTATTTCTGGAAGCAGATAAAGACAATTGCCCTCAATTAATGAATTACAACGGCCTAAGCAAATACTTGTACAGCAATTATAGACACTTTGTTAGTGTTATGACTGATGGAAGTATATTTTTATATTTCTTCATAGTTGTTTCATATATTTTAACGTTTACTATTGTTTAAATTGTCGGGCTATTTAATGCTTCTTTGGTTTTGTTATGCAGTCATATTATGTTTATAAATATTACTTTTAGGTAGTATCAAGCCCTCCCTTTATATTCTAATGCCAGTCTTGTTTTTCTTTATGTCCCGTACTTTGAAAAAGCCATTTTAACAACTCCGATATTAGTACTTATACGCAGATTGGTTTCGATACAATTTCAGTTTTAGTACTATTTTCTGTATAGAGGACCCGCGCCAAATCACGTACGGACGCTAAATTGTATAAAACCTCATTTCGAGATTACGATGCTGCTTATTGTGTTACGTACAATTCGACATGTAAACAATTTTATTGTTGTTACGTTCATTCGCCAGTTCTAGGACTGAAGGCCGACGCTTTCCCTTTACAATAGGTTTGTGAAAACTTCGCGTAAACAGATTTACCTACACCTACATGTACCAGCAGCCAGTGTGTGTGTGCTCATCAAATGACACAACATGAGTAACGTTTTTTGTAAGTTAATTGTGTCTTAAATCATTAATGGAGTATTTGTTCACACCACACATAGATGATATCCGACAGAATGTTTAGTTTTATTTTACGAACAGTTTAAACTTTAGACTTTAAAATGAATTCATCTTAATGTTACTAAACCGCAGTAATAGTAGGTACGAGTTTTCTGCCCGGTTCATTTTACACTTTTTTTAAAGAATATAATTATACATTTACAAGGGTATTACATACTAGCCGCACCACGTGGTTTAGCATTAGTCTTGATCGCGTAGAAACATCGGGTTAAAGTACATGTGCGAAATTTTATCCAATTTCGTTCTGCCGTTTTAGTGTGAAAGCGTAACAAACAAACATACAAAATCGAATATTTTCTCTTTCTAATAATAATACATTCGTTTAGACTACAATTAGACCGTAATGTACCTATGTACCTAAATATGGCTGTAAAAATATTAATTTTAAGTAACTAAGTTCTAAAATCTAAGTTCTAGGTACATTTCGCGATTTTAAAAGTCAATGTTACAACCTACCTCATTATTATAGATATTATTATGACTGCTTTAACTCTTGAATCTAGTTTTTGTTGAAAGTGAACACAATTTTTCAATATCATAGGTACTTTGTAGATTTTTAGTTATTTATTCTTTTTCACACTGATCTGAAATCCTACACTTTTGAGGTTAACTTTTTGACAATTGTCTTTGGCGACTTTCTAGCATAGACTAGAAAGTAGTAGAGAGAGAGCTTTCATATTCGAAAAGAAAAAGTTTTATTCAAAATAGGTTGTAATATGCGGTTTATTTACCTACCTTATCTCTATGTGACTATTCTACAGAGTATTCAGAGATAAGTAGGTAAAAAAGTAGGAAACGGGTCTATTGCTTGACTTCGATCTTTGTGGATATTTAATTTTATTCTTCTGACTAAAACAAATCATAAAAATAAACGATTTTCGTCCGAAAAAGCGGAGCGTTAAAATGGGCGATAGTAGTATATACGAGTTTTATTTTAGATGAGTAGCTACTCATCTAAAATAAAACTCGTTGAAAAATTAACGGGATTGGCCGATAAACAATTGAATTACACGATAAATTACAAGAGTTGCGCCAGTGAAAAAGTATTTCCAGTTTTAACTTTCATAATTTTTTGAACATTGTTTTTTCATAATTTTATATCAAATTATGAATTTTAATTTTAAGGCCATTCATTTTTTGTTCAATACTTGACAGAAATTATTAAAATGCGAAAATGGCTAAGAATTGGTCAAGGCTAAGAATATTTCTAAATCTGATTTTGTGCGATTCCTTTAAGCTTCGAAGGTAAAAGCTGAAAAGGTCACCTTTGAGTTTCTTACAAAATAATGAGATTAAGTTTTTATGGACTACTTATTTTGTATCAATGGAACAGCTTTATTTTTTCCTGTAGAATAGTAGCCTCACTTGGTAATTTAGCATTGTTTCGTATTATTAAACTTTATGATCAAAATTATAATTGTATAATTGAAAATAAGCTCCGGGAAAATCAAATTACGGATTGAAAACAACATTCATAAATATTTGAGAGTACCTGAAGAGGTAATTCTATGCTTGGTTTATATTTGTTTACTGTACAGTGACCCGTGTTTTGATTTATTAGCTGAATACCTGAAAAGGAAAATTAGTTTTACGATTTCTGCCGTGGCCGATGGAAGTGGAAATAATGTAGACATCCTTTGCTTACTGAACTACCTAAATGGAAATAAGTACCTTGTTTTCCTCCATAACACAAACTTAATTTTATAGTAAATTGCTACGACAAATTGGTACTGAATATTAGAAGTTGTTTGTAAAGCTAAACACAAAACCAACAATCCATCTTCATATTTCTCAGTAAATCGTTAGCTTTTAGCAAATACATTCGTTCGAAGAGGGGAATTATTGATCCATCCAAACCAAACATTTCTCTTCATAGATTTTGTTTTATTTTGATCTTTGTACTTCTGAGCTATTCACCTTTAACTGAATGAATATTAAAGCATATGTAAATGTAAAGCTTTGCTTTTTCTATGTACAGATGTGTTGAGCTTTGGTTATAAAAGTTTTACAATAAAAATAAAATTGTACGTTTTATTTTTACTGTCTTTCATTTTTATTTGATTTTCTTTGAAGCTTTTCTCAATGTACGCGGATTATTATCTCCTTGTCAGTGGTTTGTTCACACCACTTTACCAATCCTTTTAACGGTCTTATTTGTGTAAACAGGGATTAACTTTGAAAGCAGTAATTATGCAGTCAATAAAACATGAACTATGTACCACAGTACCTTTATCCCGCCAGAGTTGTTTATTTGATCGTTTGTCAATGAGTTTTCAACTTTGTTGGAAACTTATAATGGGTTCATCCGGTCCGTTTTGAATCAGCGAATTGGGTCGAGCGGGAATTTTCGGCAAATATGTTTGGAATCTGACATATAATTTAATAATAAAAGTTATTGCAATAATTTTTATTATTAAATTATGTGGATTTAATATATGTGTAACAAACAGTATAAACGATGTTGACTAGCTAATGCGTTGCAAATCCTTATTTTTTTTAAACCGCTCCTGTACGAGAGCGAACAAAACAAAAACAAAAATAGAACAATTCGGTTAAGCCGTTTTTCAATTTTAGCGAGACTAACGTACAGCAATTGGAGTTTTATGTACTTAGGTATATTAAAGAAGATCAGAAGAAGATAAGAACGTAAGATTATCAAAGGACGCATAACATCAGCGCACCTATGAACAATTCGTGTATATACTGTTGTATAAATAGTAATAATCATATGTTTATTTACTTTACGGCGAATAAATTCATTCGTCTGTGTGATCTAAAAAAAGAGAAATCGTTTGATAAAAGTAAAAGCTATGTGGAGACGACTGAACATCGATCCTATTTATTTTCTTTCGAGCATTACATTCAGATTTCACAGACTTGAAAATTAATTTTCTAATAACCAAATTTATTGGTGCACAACGAGCCGAATGTCATGGGTGGAACCACTCCAATGTGTAATTTGTAGAATCGATTGACATTCAGCCAGCTGCACTCTCACTGACTATAAACTCTATTATGATTATGCAACATCGAGTGATCGATTTCAAATCGCGATATTTCGTTTATTATTGACGATGGGTCTCGGTATCGGATACCTACTCGTGTTTTCTTAGCCCTATATAGTACGTTCCGTGCGTTCGGATAATATCTCTACATACAATGACTGTGAGGGGAAATCTGATCGGTATAAAGGAAAGGGCATACTATATCGGCGATTGTCACAGACGTATGCCCCATTATATTTATGTACATAAAACAATCTTCTTATAGTAGTGTTGTCAGGAAAACAAGAATAAAATATAATATCTTGGTCGTCAGCAAGATACCGAACATCATATTTCTGAGGATATTAATATTATCCTCAAGTACTAGGGTTTTCTGTTGTATAAGATCTATCATTGACGTCAATCTTAAATGCGCTCTTCCTGCTGACTCTTTTCATGACAGTGAAGATACTCTCTAACAAGCTTTTTGAAGTGTGAATATTCCAGACAGATAATCACCCTGAGAAACCTGTGTACAAACACTTTTAACTTATTTTTAACAGATTAAAATGCCTCACTTTAAATAAAAGCATGCAGATTGAACGAACGGGTTATCGGAAATCTAATGCAGATTGTGAAGTTTCTTTGCAAAGTACCGAATATAACATGAAGTTTTAACTGTAGAAGCAATCAACCCTAATAATGCTAATCCCCCATTAATGTTTCTCGTATATTAAACTGCGAAAGTTATGACAATTCACTTGGTTCAGGTAAGAGTTAATAATCAAGGAACGTTTTCGGTGCCGAGACCACGTTCTTATATAATACGTGATAAAGAAAGTTCAAAGATTCGAGTTCATAAGTAGCTATAATTTCATACAGTCGTCCGAAGGAATACTTCGATAATACATTTCGTGGTAGTTGTATTTAGTAGCACAATAATATAGTCGATACCAGACACGCTGCAGTTAATTTGTGGTTGGTTGAAGATAAATTCAGATAGAGCATGGTGGAACAATGTTGAGTTCCCAACAAAGTTGTGTTTTAAATCAATGAGGTATTACGTTACCTCATAATTCTACTAAAGTATTGTCATATTAACGGTCACTTTTCCTGGATTCTGAACGATATCCAAGGTTGTTGCAAGTGATAGGAACGTTTTTTCAGTTTATTTTCATTAGTGAGTTTAACGTGTCTTATTTCTGTTAGATAATTGCGATAGATCTCGTTAAATTGATAGCTATTGCACTTTTATATATTTGTTGTTATTAATATTACTAAATTAAATAATTAAATTCATGTTTCATTGCTTGGCACGATTGATATAAAATTTGTTGGTTTGCTGGTCAATCATAGGGAAATAACATGATATATTTATACTGTTTGTCGTTAGATGGCGTTGTATTCAGTTGACCTTAATTTTTGAAATTTCCTCGAAAAAAAATTCTGTATTCAAAATGTTAAATAAACTGCATTAGGTAGGTAATTAGGTATTCTACTGATTATTGTATATTTTCTGACACGGTTACTAGGTAATCCATGGTTATGGTCTCTCGGGTTGAATAAAATCCATACACTTACACGTTAACGTTGCGTACCTAATCGATTAATTTAATTATATTTAAGACCGGGTTAGCCCGAGCGCAATAGGTATTTAAGCTTAACCCAGCCAAGTCCCTAAGGCTCATGAAAAAAAAACTGTGTTTTTTTTAATGTGCCCAAGGAGTAGCGATACGTAATAAGTTACGATGCGCGGGAGACACGCGCGCCATGCCATCTACTTCACAAGTATCCATAAAGGGGTTTTATGTTAATTTTAATAAAACATGGTAAAGTCAGTTGATGTTTACAGTTACGTTAAGTCTCCAGACATGTTTAGTATTTGCTATAAACTTTGGCGAAATTCCATAAGATTGATTGCAAGCACATCGCCTGTAACTTTGACGTTTTAGTAAAGCGAATGAGTTTAGGCTTTGAAACTAAGATGCATAGCTAGCGTACCCTTCTACAAAATAACCAGATCCCTTCATAAAATGCTTTTGATACGAAAACCATCCTTTTGTTAGTAGAGTTCAACGAGCCACTCATCCCGTAAAGTGAACGTACCTGCGGTGAACGCCAAACGATCACAAGTAAAATAGCTCATGATGTTAATACAATTAACTCTTTAATGGTATATAAAAATGGACAATTTAAAGGCCGGTACGAAGTGACATTTGAACTTTTAGCAAAAAGTAGATGAACGCTTTCATCTCTTCCATTCTATTTGTGAACCAAAGGCTGCTCGTTGCACCGGCTACGTGTTTCCAATTAACGCCCACTCTGTTAACTAGGCAACGCAGCTGAGCTTTTATTCTATAAAAACAATTCAATACCATTCTACGAACGTAGTTTATTTTCAGCTGACTAAGTGCCGTTTTCACCAATGTTTCTGAACACGCTCAGCACATGTAAAACGCGTTCAAGAGCTGACAGTGTCAATATTTCATAGAAAATAATTACACTGACAGCTCTTAAACGTAGTTTATGTACTGATCGCGTTCAATATCATTGGTGAAATTAACCCTAAGTGTCGATTTCACCAATGAAACGAATTGATCGTCACTTAGACTACGTTTAAGAGCTGTCAGTATCATTATTTTCCATGCAATATTGACTCTTGAACGCGATCAGTTTCATTGGTGAAATTCGCCCTAAGTGCGGATTTCACCAATAAGAATGAACCCTATCAACACATCTAAACTGCGTTTAAGAGCTGTCATTGTCAATGTTCCACAGAAAATAATGACACTCTTAAACGTGTTTTATGTGCTGATCACGTTCACGTTTCAATGGTGAAATCGGTCCTAAATAGATTTACAGAATTTTCCAACCATACCCAACGTTAAGCCGCAAAGATTAGTTAGACTTAGGCTAAAAGATTCATAAAATATTCAGACACATGTAGCATAATTAAGATGTGTTTGAAATTTAGCGTGTTATTAATTTATACAAAATTTGCCATTACAATCAGATTTAAAGTTATGTTCTGGGTTTATAAAAGTTTGTTGTCTTCTTAATTTATTGTTATAGGTACGCTTTTAGTGTGTATTCTTATTATCGCTGTATTTACAAGAATTCGTATTTATTTCGAATCTCTATAGGACAAAACGAGTTTAATTATTTTAAAGGACATGGCCAAAAATTGTATGGGCTTGTACCCCAGAATGTACAGATACAAAATATTTGTCATTTAATAGTACTGATCTTATACAAACAAAATTTTAAAGAGGCATATTGCTGAGCAGTTGTGGACAAAAGTTATGAACGTTTGAAAAGGTTGATTTTTGCACTATGGCTAAGGTATTTCATGTAAATTAATGTGTATATATCTGTGCCAGGCATTTAATATAAATAGCGTTTTAGTTTTAAAAAAAATATTCGCATTTTTTTTATAATCTGATAAAATCTATAGTTTGTAACTATTGTTAATAGCACTTAAAGTAAAATATCTACAGTAGCATATTCTGTATGTGGCATATAATAAAACAAAGCACATTATTTTAATCATTTAATGTTATCAAAACATTATTTCAATTCCAAAATCTCGTGTCTTCTTGCACGTATAACTGATCTCCAACAGCCATAACAAACATTGGTATGACCAAGTTGTCGTTCCCTTGAATTGGTTACAAGGCGTCTTGGTTTATTGTCATAACAGGCACCACAGACACAGCTATGAGGTGACAACAGTGAAGGTAAAATAGGAACCTATTAGTCTTAGATTTGACTACGACGTTAGAATATGGAGTAAATAATACCTGTCGTATATATTTTAGTAGGAGGTACTTATTGAAACTAGAACTTACCTCAAAAGTTAACCACTCCTATAGAAGAACTCATCATATCAGGGGGTAATGATGATATTACATGCCGCCTGCGCGCGTTCTCTTATTGGGAAAACTACAGTCAACACACGCTTGTAAAAGGTCCATTTTCGTTGTTTGTAATTATACAGTTTACAGTCATTATTAGTTAGAGCACTCGTGTGGCGCTACGACACTATAAAATATAAACGTATAAGCGAAAACAATGAAACCAAAACACGATTCGAATGAGAAAACCGGCGCAAACGTCAAAGAAGGAAAATGGTATTGACAATTGACATTTGACAGCGGTGTTGCCAGTAATAACGTCATATTATCCTATTCGTAACTGCACTTACATATATAAATTCAGTCATAGATGGTTCGATTTATAGACAAGAACACATACAAAAAATTCGTTTTATTACATTATGGTTACGAATAATTTACGTGTATATTTAAGGCCTGCTAAGCGTTTATTTATTATTTTAAAAACCTTCATATAATATTTTTTCCCTGTTCTGAACTTATCTAATATTATATGGCAACATTAAAAGGTATATAAAACGCAAATCAAACAGAAAAACTTTTAATTACGATTATTTCTCCACTTCTGCTATGATGCATAACAAGTTATTCAAAATTATTTATTTATTTAATTTAATTATCTGCATTAAATGTACGTTTGTACTCCGTGGGGCACATTTTGTCCATCTCCTTTAGTATAAGATTTCTAGTTTTCATCGACGTCATTTATGTTATGCTACAATATTATTTTTAAGTACCTGCACGTGGAGAAATGTATGCTTACTCAATCGACTGTTATTATTGGATTAATTTTCTCCAAAATCGAAGCGACCTTTGAATTCTGCGGCACCAGCCGCTGTTCAAAGGGCAGCTTTCAGCTCTGTAAATCAAATAACTCGAATCGTAGAACTGATGTTGTTACCTTTATTGAAATGTTAAATTGATTTAGAAGACCAGACAGGCATGAGATAGTGCTGCCCATAGTGGTGGCGTCAAACTCAGCTACTTTGTGACTTGTTGCTCAAAAGATCGTCGATCTATACCTATTATATACATATAAATATAATATTTCCTTGATCATTATCTTAGAACAACGCGTAGGTTTACTTATTCAAGCTTATTTCTAATTTTAGTTGGCAATTATCGGGAAAAGCCCTCCCAGGTTGGCGTGCACGGAGATCCACTCGAACGCTATTACAGTTAAATACCGCAGTGAAGGTGAATGCAAATTGCTAACGTCTATCTATTCTATATGCATGTTGCACGGAACAGGACGTGTCTATGGATTTACGATTTACGCTGACGTCTACACGTGGGACACTCAGAAAGATATGCGAAAATAAAGTTTCATTGGTCTGAACCAGTTTTCGAAACACCATTTCCAGACCGCCGTAGACACCTCGTTTACACCCTGCTCGAACGCTGACAGCGCAGCAGTTTTTTACTTGTTGCTCATAACAGAGAAAACTTCTGCTAACCATATGGTAGCCTTAGAAAAGCCTTCATCCATGAATGCCATTTAAAGTGTATCGTACGATTCGTCCGGTTTCAGGCGACACTTGAAATCGTAAAAAAGTCATAGAACGATCATGTTTGCGGCACAGATTCATTTTGTAATGAAATATGATACTTTAAATTAGCTCGCAAACAATGTGGAGGGAATTATTTAAATTGAAACGGTCCTATTTTAACGTACAAATAATAATACATACTTTCAAAATAGACAAAAACTGGCCAGTCTCTCATTAATAAAAACTTTTTTTCGCAAAACTTTCTGAGTGGGCTGGTACAAATACTACCTACAGTTTCAAAAATTCTACAATCCCTTTAATTGACTTATTTCACGCAAGAGTGGTTTGTGGCGTTCCCTGTAGAGACCCTTCCTGTAGCCACCCTACCGGTCTCTTGGTTAGTCGAATATTTGATCAGAAACAATAGATTTCATAAGTTTTGCAAATACAGTTTGTGAGCAGTTTGAGTACTTATTGACTTATTGTTGATGTACCTAGTGGTGACTGCCAAGTAAAATATCAACTAGGATGAAGTCGTGGTTTTATTTATTGTGCGGTAATTGTTTTCCTGATCGTTCATCTTAATGAAAAATGTTCAGTCTGCAAACTTTATTGTCTGCACGTAATCGTAACAATGTCACGACAGGAATCACCGACTATAGTTTACATTTACAGCCCAAAAGGCGTCCATTTAGCATGTCTACGTAATGGAAAAATGACGGATGCGTTTTTACTCTACAACGAGCACTTAACGTAGTCGACGCACATATGTTACGAGTTTTTGTCAGCTCTTCTTTTGGATCACCCTCAATTCATTTACTTACTACCGCCACATATTGTAGTTTTACGGTAGTGAGCACGGAGGGTCCCGGCTGACGCGGTCGCTCCCTAGAGCGTTTAGATAGTCAGCGAGCAATTACTCCAAATATAAACCCAGAATGTACCGAGCGAGGAGCGAGGATCTTGATGAAAATTCTTATTAAGGTTAATGGCTACGTACTCCGTACGAACTTGCTAGAAGTAGGTATAACAAAAACAATAACTGCGCAAAGAAAACAATGAGATTTATGAGACTATTTTCAATGTAACAACAAACGAATAGGCATGATGTAAACTGCGATTGATTTACAAGTTAACCACGATCTATATTGTAAACCAATTCTTATGAGAGACATGGAACTTAATGGTTATATTTTTCCTCGTGGCCAGGGCTTTTGTTTTTGTGAGTGTCTAAAAATACACCACTATGTTAAAAATAAATTTAAACATTTTGTGTCGTGTGTGGAATTGTTTAGTCCCTCGTCTATATTTTTTTTGCGACATATCTAATTTTATGATTTAATGATTGGCAGTTGCTAGGTTAGGTTAGTTGTAATAAAATAAATTGTTTATTTTGTACACTTAGAAACATTCATAAGTACACAAGGATTAAATAACCGTTGTACAATAGAGTCACATTAAATGGCGAACTGCTGCATCATAAACTAGGCCAAAAGCCTGTGTTTAAAGAGCCAAAGTTCCTAATGGCATACAACTGGTATTGTCATTCAAGTACTTATAGAAACAACAACTTAATTTTCAAACAGACAAAATTACATTAGCAATTAAATACACTATTAGTTCATTTAGGAGACAATTGTTATAAGATTCTCGGTTTTGTAATACGTTAACTTCTGCAACCAGTTTGTGAGTTTGATTTTAATTTCGTGTTTAGGCAGGGAGTATATGGCGATAAGTTTATGTATTCTATTATACAGTCGAGAGCTAGTTGCTGCAAACTTTGAACGGCATTGGACTATATCGCTCACGGGAGTGCGTTTGCGTCTTTTCAGCTTTTTAAGATCTAGATACAGCGCAGAGTATTTCCGCAGCACAACGCTGAGCACATAAAGCTATCTCACAGTGAATACTTTGGTTTCTGAATAAAGCTCATTGGTCGAAATATCCCTGCGCTTGAAGTGTATGACTTTCAAGATCGCCCTTTGAGCTCTTTCAACTTTAAGTAAGGAGGTTATGTAGGTTCCGCCCCAAGCCGGGATACAGTATAAAATAATTGACTGGCAAAGGCGCTGGTAAACTAACTATCAAAGCTAGATCAGGATCCGCAGAGTGCCTAAGTTCCTTAAATATATAAATTAATTTTCTGATTCTTGTACATAGGGCTTAGTTAAGGGGCTGCCAGGTAAGTTTGTAATCGATGTGGACTCCAAAATATTTTATGTCTGGGACCAAAGACAGAAATGGGCAGCTGCAATTGGGTGCCTCACCTGAGCAAATGTGGGCTTTACTTTGGCCTGATTCCAGTGGAGATTTAGTATTAGGTAGCGCAAAATCTAATGATCTTTGTCTTTGCTACGTTAAGAGTAAGTAAATTCTCTGAGAGCAACTCCATTACAAAGCGTAGCGACTGTTCCGCCCTTTTACTAGCTCTGTCCCAGTCAGTATCATGCACAATCAACGCTGTCATCGGCGTACGTAAATATGTCGCAGTTTGGAATATGTGCATTACACCGGTCAATGATGCAAAGGAAAAAGAGAGGAGGCCCGAGGATGCTACACTGCGGAACACCGACGCTGATAAATAGAATCGATTGTAACATGTTGTGTACGATTAGGGAGATAATCTTTAAAAATGTCCAATGCGTGACCACAAATTCCAACACTTTCCATTTTCGAGATCGAGGTGGTAATAGAACCGTGTCGAATGCTTTGGATAAGTCAAGGAAGATAACGTAGCATTTCTTGCCTTTGTCCAGGTTGTTAATTAATGTTTTGGTAAGATCAGCTACAGCATCCTCAGTTGAGAGTCTAAAACCGTATTGATTATTTGCAATGATTTTGTGTTTCGAGAAATAGACAACGAGACAATTGTTAGGGATCCTTTCGAGAATCTTAGATACAGAGCTTAGTACGGAGATTGGACGGTAGTCTTTGGCTCTGTCCCGACTCTTGAAAATGGGGTGCACGACCGCTTTTTGAGGGCGTTGGGTAAGATTCCAGAATCAGTAGCATAATTGAAGTCATGCGTGGTGGGTGATGACTAGAGATAGGATGTTCGGGCGCATATTTACCTAAAGTTGAGATGTTGCCTAATATGGAATGAGCTTCCTACCTAATATTGTAAAGAATCCCTGGGTTATTTTTTATAAGTCGCTTCCATACTAAACACCCGACTAGTTATGCATCACCGGTGTTCTTGGCATCTCGGTTTTTTTTTTACAAAAAATATCTTTTAAGAAGCCGCTTCCGTACTTTCATAGCGATAAATTTACTTTAGGTAAACATGCGCCCGAATATCCGATCTCTGGAGATGACAGAATGGAACTCGATTGTTGTCGTAGCCAGTGGCACAAAAAGAACGCAAGGTGCTGATCAGCCCTTCCACTTGTGCTCCATCTACTGGTAGTATGACGAGAGACTGGCAACGTAGAGGTGGTGGAGGGATTCTAACATCATGGTTATATATTGAGAGAGGAGTTACTTGAGAGACAAGTTTACGGCCTATATCAGTGAAAAAGCAATTAACACGGTTTGCTGAAGTTTTACGGTCATCAGTGAGTTGAAGAAGCTCTTTGGTAGATTGCGTTGAGAAATAGAGTTAATTGCCCTCCAAGTAGCTTTAGGGTTATTTCTGGCCTTTTGCGATTCATTATTATCATGTGCCCGCTTTAGTTTTTTAAATAATGTATTAAGGTAATTACGATATCTTATAAAAGTTTTTTGAAGAATCGTATTTTCCGGATCTTTTTTAATCTGTAATGTATCCTGTCACGGTTTCGTATACATCTAACCAAGCCCTGAGTCATCCATGGCTTTATAACACGAATCTTATTTTGGTACCTATGTGTAGCAATAACCTCTTGAAGTATTGTTAAAAACAATTCCCAGCTGGGAGCAATCTAAGAGTAGCAATAAGCGTAAGTTAATGATCTGAGTTCCGGTCATGGTCACTATGTTTAATGTCTACGTTTAGGTCATCAAGGAGAACCACATTGTGGTGGTGATTCATAGTGCACGCTAAATTGTTTAGGCTATTATAAAATAGATCAAAATTATAATAAGAGGGGTGGCGATGCAAACAGATGATAATGGTATCTGTGGTGTAAACAAGTCAATTTGCTCCATGAAAAATGGGTTCGTGCACTGTACTTCGTAGGGACGTCTTAGTGCCCAATTCATGAATGTTACTAAACGCGTTCAGGACATCTAAAATACGATCAAGAGCTGTCAGTGTCAATATTCCTTAAAAATAACGAAACTGACAGCTCTTAAACGTAGTTTATGTACTGATCGCGTTCAGTTTCATTGGTGAAATCCATCCTTAATACAACGACTCCGTCGTTTTGTGATCTAGTATTTACAGTGGCATGACAGGGGAAAAAAAGGTATATCCCTGCATGAAAGGATTAGGTCCAGATACATTAAGACAGCACTCCGTGAACACAATGACATCGATAAGTGATGGACAACATTGTGATGAATTACTCAAATTTCTTTTTAATACTCCTAATATTAATATGTATTATTTTCAAAAAAGGTTGGAGATAAAGAAAAAAATGATGAGCAGTGTAGTTATTGCTTTTGAGCTAGAGAGAGCAAACATATCTCTGACCTTATTTGCGTCGGTTTCTCATTTGGATCACTGGGAACTTTTCTTAGGAAAATTCTTCCATATGAATTCCAGCAAGAGAACTGATTGGCTTTTGAGAATGCCCATGTATCATAGAACAGCTTTTTCTTTGGTGGCATAAGGTGTTCATCAACGTAGATTGGCTTCTTCTCTGCTACCAACCCAATAGCGTGCGTGTTAAGCTTGTCGACTACAGGGCGCTTATTATTGAAGCTACGAACATTGGGCAGGAACTCATTCCTTTTGGTAACCGAGTTGAACTCTGCTACGATGGGTCTGGGTGTTCCCAAAATCCCCGGTAGGCGGTACAGGTCTCGCAAGCTATCCTTTCGGACCTCCACTTCAATTGCTTTACCCACCGCTGATACAACAGAAAGAAGATCCTCTGAACTTTCCTTCGCTTTCAATGGAATGTTTCTGAACTCGTCTGTTGATGGACGTGACTGAAGTTGCAGATCTTGGATGTATTTCTCAAGCTGGTCAATGCGGTCGACTTTTTTTTTTGCTTCTCCCGAACAGGCAATCCCTTCATTCATCTCCTGATCATTTATCAGACAATTTTATGTTTTTATCCAATTCCGCGTGTGATTTTTGTATCTCTGCGCACTGAATTTTCACCTCACTCATATCTCCAACCCAGCCAGACCACATCGTGCTTTGCTTTCCAGGAAGAAAGTCGGTCGTCGTAGTCAGTTTTCCAAGAGGCACAGGTACGAAGGGTACTCATTGTTTTTTTTAATAAATCGGCCAATAGCATACATTATCAGTAAACTATATCTTTATAAACTCAGTTCCTAGAGCGGTAAAAAGGCTTATCTTTTTATAAATAAAACCGAAAAGATAAAAACAAGATTTAGCAAAAAGCACTCATGCACTATCGGATTCGAACTTTACACCCATTGCGCTGCAGTCCAGTTCTTTCCTTAAGAGGCTATTTAACGAATAATTTTTTACGTGAAATAATGTTTTATAGATGCCGCGTCTCGTAGCAAGTCAAGTAGGTGGGTGGGTGACCTTACTGAGGCGCCAAAGTCACATTAACAGAACACTACACCCAAAATTTTTATTAATGTTATTTTGTATTTCGGTGAAATTAAGAGTATTGGACTGTTTATAATATTTTTTTTACACAGATTTAACTATGAAATTCAACGCACAATTTGAAATATATTTTACAATATTAGACGCAGAGAGATTATTTCAAGTAAAATTAGTTTGCTTTGTAACACAGCATTTTTTTTAACAATCAGCTTTCTATGTGGTGTACTCTTAAAGTCTCAATTGGGTGGGTGTCATAGGAATTTTCCTGAAATTACCAAATTTTTACTAATGCGTAAAATATTCGAGCATGCTGTCGGTTTCTTACACGATAAGCCATATAGAATATTGCTAACGCGTAGAATGGGGTTGGTGAAATGTTGTGTTTCATAATTGATGATAAAAACAGCTAATTTTACTCACGCATCGCGCCTGGTGCGTTCGTCCCAGAATTTCTCCCAAAACGTGGATCTGTTTTTAATTCTGAGAACGCTCGTGCTGAGCGTGCGCGGCAGCGTGCCGCCGCCGCTGCCGGCCGCCACGCCGGTGGACATGCTGTGCTCCGACGCGGAGCTCTTGGTGATGAACGTGACCCCGGCGCCCGCGCCGCCCAGCCTCTCCGACTGGGACCCTGACCGCTGCATGACTGCCGCAGTGTCGCTGTCCACTAGCACTGACTCACTACATAACACGCCGTCCGTCTGTCACGCACGTACACGCGACTGATTGACCTATCGCGTCCCGATCGTCATCGCGCTGACGTCGCACAGTCTCCTACGCCGCACCCGCGCCTCACCACACTAATGACTTTTGTTATTGTCGAGCTCAGCTCAGTAAGATGACACTTTCGCTCGCTTTTATATATACACTCCTGGCTTCCCAGCTGTGCGATGTCAATAGGTATATAAATAACAAATGTTTCAGGCTAATCTCCTATTGGATTGAACACTTCTACATACATATGTTCAGATAACTTTATCACTTTGTCCTTATCGACAGCAGTATTTAAGTGAAACCTGTTGTTTATAACATAAAATATATGATCACATAAGCTACCAATCTACAACTAGTTAATTGATAGTCGGTTGTCAAAACTAAAGATATTCGTAAATGTTAGGCCTCATCCTTGGCACCGATTAATAAACGCTGTTGGTGAAGCTCGCGTTGCGTGCAGCGCTCAGCGGGGCCAACCTGTCAGATCAGTGAACGACCTCGACAATGTCCAACCGTTCAACCGCGAATCTCAAACACTCAAGTAAATATAATGCACGGTACGTTTTTTTTGCTCAGAATAGTAAGTTGAAAGGGGAGATCACTTCGCGTTTGAATAGCACCGATGCTTTAAGTCACATTTTAGTTGGGGTTTCAGTGACTTTAGGGGTTAGTACGGCGGAACAAGAGCTATGTGCATCGCGTGTCGCTGGGCATGAGGTAGCGTGTCGCCGGCAGCCCGCGCGGACTATCAATGGAGCCGTGAGCCGTGAGCCGCGAGGCGCAGCGGGCGTCCCACTCGCTCGCCCGCCGCCGCCCGGCCGCCCGCGCCTCGCCTCGTGCGAGCCCGAGAGCGCGCGACGCCACCCGACGATAAATTTGGCGCTAATGGAAACTGGCGACGGTGGGCGCCGGTAATCAATGTTTGACTTGGAAATCGAAGGGCAGTAAGGGTATTATCAATTTCAAAGACAAATCAGATATACTCGTAGGTATTTTTTAAGGTAAGACTGAAAGACATCATGCCGAGATGAAAAACATGACAGGCCGGGTACGCCGTGCTCTCGGTATCGATTATTTTACATCCGAGGTGCGAGTCGCTTTCAAGTAGAGTGTGTTACATATCAAGTTACTACTAGTATTTGTGAATTATTGAAGATGCTGCTACTTTCGAGAACTGGTTTATTTTAGTGAACTTCTGTTATAGTTAACATGGCAATTCCGTGGTTTTGACAGTCTATGTAGGTAGACATAAATGTCTGAGTTTGAAGTCACTTTACGTTACTTATGATATTGTTCTGTGATATAGATTTAGCCCGAAAATATTAATAGTCATCTGCCCGGCCGGTTGGGGTTGTCTTCGAGTCTACCAGATGCAGCTGGACACCAGTATTTTATCCAATCTGACATCCACAACCCAGTAACTAGGTAATACGATACCCATTGGTCTGGTTGTCAGACTTTTGGTATTCTGACGACACGTTACGACTGTCAAAGTTCCACGAATGACAGCCGGGACCAACCGCTTCACGAAAATTTTAATATGATTGGAAAAATTAAATAACAACAGCTGATGAAATCACATTTCATGAGTTTGACAATCTCCAAGCTAATTGTGTTTATTACTACTAAGTGTCGATTTCACCAATTTTACTAAACGCGATCAGCATTGTTAGTGTGACCCCGATGATTATCACAAACCGAGATTATGAAAATCTATTCATAAATGAATAATTATGTTCTGTTTCTTCTTATATACTAAAATCAATTTCTGTCCTTTTATTTCGCTAAACACAACAATGGCTTAACCGATTTGAGTATTTTTTGTTTGGTTCGGCTCTATTTTTTTTCTTTAAACCATCCCTAGGTTTAAAGAAAAGGCATTTGCCAGAAATGTTTGCCCGCGCATAAGTTCAAAGCGGCTGCACCTATTTGTTGTTATGTTTGTAATTGTCACGACAAGGTTTATATGAAAAAAAAAAAATTGGAAAATCCACCGGGAAAATCTGAAATTTTGATGGTTTTTGTATGAAATTTACCCCGGGCGACGTCGGGTACGAACAGCTAGTATAGCGTTATTACAGACAACATTATATCCTACGCCACTTGCCTCCATATAAATAATGTCTGTTCAAATAAAGAACCTGCAAAACCATTAACGATTATAAATATTAGCACGTAAAGGTTTCTTTGTGTAACAATGAATAAAACTGATATTATCGGAAATTTTTACAATGTTATTCTAATCGTTTATTTTGATAAACCCGCAGGGAATACTTCAAGGTTCCCATTTGTACTCAAAGTTTATACTCGTAGTAAATCATCTTCACATCTAAAATTGGTAAAGTCTGTTTGTTTCCTTTGTGTGATGGAGAAAAAACAATTTTACTTAAGGAATAATAATGGAGATGCTAAGAGATGTAGATAAAGAGAAGAAGTTTTTAATGCTGACGGAAATCCTGTATTCAAAGTGACTGCAAATCAAGTCAAATCAAATCAAACAATCATCATTTACCAACATCAATATAAAAAGGTTAAGTACCTATGCAAAATCATTAAACTTATTACTGAAAGAAATAATTAAATAAACTAATGTCCGATTACTGCTCATACCATATCGTATATATTTCAAAAGACAATTAAAGAAGGTTTTAATTAGTGTGATTGCAGTTTGATTCAATTAATTATAATAATGATACTTTCTTTAATTCGCAAAAACTAAAAAAATATAATTACGTTTTCATTGAGATGTAAATTAATATAGAGTCAAGTGATCTAAGTGCAGGTGTAGGTAAGTACCTATATATAATCTGACAGACGGCTTTAGAAGATTCGGGATTGCTAAACTGTTTTTAACGATGTTCAATTAAGTCTCATTAGGGAGTTGTCAATCGAGTATCTCACTCAACGATCAATTACCTGCGTCTCTCTTCGGACCGCTTTATCAAAACGTTTTAGCATATTTACCTAGAATATGGTTATAGTAGTAAAAAAACTAAGAGATTTTCGAAAGTATGTGTATTGATGAAAATAAAAATTTATTAAACTCGAAGATCCACCAACCCGCACTGGGCCCGCATGGTGGATTACGGCCCACTCCATCTCACGGAGATGAGGCCATAATTAGCATCTTAAGTGTATTGATGTGTAGCCGATCTGTATTTGCTTTTAGTAGTTATCTGCACAAATTTGAGTTGCAATTCGACTATACGTAGTTATTCAAAAAATTCCAATTATGTAATCATAAAGAACAATGGGCATTTCATTTCAGCATTTTTTCATATAAACTTAGATGTACGCAGGTAGGTATACCAAATGAAAGCTTGTGACGATAGTTAAATTTTTAAACGGCAACGACAGTAATAAAATTCACCTCCACAATCTAAGGCATCAATTATATTTAACTTCGTTAATAATTAATAACATGCCAAGTCGCTCGGTAGAAGTACTTGTGATTTTCATGATACCTTTAACTCTAAATAAGGAATTTTAGAAGGTATAAATGTAATACTTACAACCGAGTTGTAGCAAAGTATCGAATATCTCCGCGCAATAACAGAAGTATCATCGATCTTTAAATCCTGTCTCTGGTAGATTTACGTAAAATTATTTGAACGAAATCTAATACGCATGGCTGAAACAGACCCGAATCCAATAAAATTCGTGTGAAACGTGGCTTAATTTGATTCGTTGGTTTTCAAATAGGATCATCTTCATCTCAACCAAGATAGAAGCATACAATATTAGAATTTGATAGTGATATCGAAATATATACAGAAGTGGTACGGAATAGATATATCATGTGCTCTGACATGCTTATTTCCTAAAGTATCTTCTAGAGACTTAGTTTATTGTATCGGTTTCTATTTATTTCCAACTGTAGTTAATTCTGTTTGCTAGAATGAGTTTTTTAACTTATTAAAAAGGTTTTGTTCGCCTATTTATTTGCGGTTTAACGGTTGTAAGTACCTACGTATATGAGTTTTTTTTTTCACGTGAAATTAAATTCTAATAAAAAATATACCAGATATAGATGTGGTACTGTAATGAATATAGCCTATTTGGTGCTTAAATGCAACCTTGAATATTTTGATAAGTTGAAGGCCTAAAGGAGACAAACATTGATTTTTATCTAGAATAGCAGAAAGAACGGTGTGAGTCAGATTAGCTGACTAGCGTAAGAGATAATCTGTACAAATATGATAATGTATTAAACGTAGAAAGAACCGTTTATAGAAATAATTATCTATCAAAGTTATTCGACAAACTTTTGTTTTATTTATTCATCCTGGTAGAGTGGGCTTGCTAGGGCCGATTTGCAGCATTAATTTAACCTTTAATCCAGAATCAACAAAAATCAACCAATAAAAAAAACCTTAGCGTGAAGGCTAACTCCTGACACCTGTATCAAGGAGTTGGAACAAACCATAGCACTACAACACACACCGAAAACAATGAAAGCGAGAATGGAGAGCAAGCCAAGAGAACTGCAACAGTTTATAAAGCGGTGTGGTGCTATTATATGTGCGTAGGTAAGTATACGTACGCTCTGTCCAGTTGTGCCGCCTCGGACTCCTTGAATCTGCAAGCAATTAAAAAATAAGGAAAAGAAAGAAAAACGAAGATATCAGAGGACACATATTGTTATGCCACCTAAGCGGGTCAGGTCGCGTTTACAAGTATGTTGGGATCAGCGTCACACCAAGTTTGTGCTAGAATAGTGTAGTGGGAGGCTCTGTAGGGGTGGCTTAGCATAAAGTGTTCGTCGCTGCTGCTCCTGCGGTGCTGTGCCATTGTGAGCAACAGGCGACACGTGACGGAACACGCAGCCGCGAGCTCGCATGCTGACACCGAACGTGATTGAGTAAGCTGGCTACTTGTTAGTCGATCACAACATATACGGTTACATTTCACATAGAACATGATTATTTAGCTTACTTTGGTCCTGTGTGCGAAGCTGTGTGACTTCGTTGATTTCATGCAATTTAAAATGGAGACAAAACTTACGGTGAGTAATATTTATTGATGACAAGTGTAATGTCTTAGTTACACATTAGTTTATTGAATAGTATGTTTGAATACTACAACCGGTACTGCTTCGATATTTTTCTAACAGTCGTGGGACATGGTCATACACATTCAATGTAAATAAATGAGTATGTAGAACATATTGAGAGATTGCTATCTATATGTTAAATATAAAACACTAGGTACTATTTCTAAACCAGTTATCTATACTCATCGCAATACTTATTATGAAGATAGATAGCGACGAACGTATTACGGATTTTGTTGACAGTGATTAAAGTAGTAATCTCTGAAATTTTCTTAATTCCCGCTATATTTTGTAATATTAACCTCTTCTCTATATTAGCCTCACTATCGCTAACTTTTGGATAAAATTTGTTTTATGATTCTGTTTGATTGTCAGTTTTATATCGGAGAATAAGTAGATCAAACCGAAAAACAAGTTGTATGTTGTAAAACTTTACACAAATCAAGATAATTTATAAATGTATTAACTCGTACATTATATGGTGACAGATTAGTCATCTGAATTGAATATAGTATAATATAATTAATATTAATAATATTAATTAATATTTATAACATAACTTTTAAAATTGCTTTTAGTTGTCCAATTGATTGTAATAATGTACGAAACGAATTTCTTTTGAAGGACGAGGTCTGCTTTTATTTAGAGCCGTGATGGTTTGGAATGTATGAATCAAAGTATTTACCTTGTGATAAATAAATAACATTATTTTTTTACATATTAACATTAAATGATCCAATAAATATTTAGGGTAAATTGTGTGCTTTGATCATGTTTATAATTACCGAAGTGGTGACACATAATTTAACAAAACAAGAATGTTTAGAAATATTATAATTATTGTTTTTGTGAGTAATTAATGGAAATAGAATTTGTATTTACGGAGATGACTTGTATTTACATTTTTTTTATAACGATAACGTAGAGGTATCACATAATTTGTGATACTTTTTCTTCATAGAAGTTTTAGTTTGGTCGATGTTTGTTGTACTCGAAAAACAGTGTTTAGTATTCATGAACGCTCGACATTGTATTTTTCGAAGATACTGCAAATACAATTATGTTTGTTTACTTGTATCACATACATTTAAAGAAATGTTGGCGTGAATCTGATAAAGAAGGTATACCTATAAATTATTCTTCCTGTAAAAGACAGAGGCAAAAAATACACATTCGGTAGTAAAATGTGACAACTTTGCCATTTAAATTAACATTTCTTGATAAATTCTAACAGGTCCTTCCTCGAAACCTAAATGTCTAAGACAGGCACATCCGCCAACGAGGTAAGGGAGTAATTTAAGTTGCGTCTAATTTACAAAATAATTACCTCCATCAATTTGTCAATCGAGTCAGCCCGTTACGAAGGCATAACGAGTTCCTGCAGTATTTTTGAGATCGAAACAGTCAAGGGCGAACCTTGTAAGGTTTTTAATCTCACCAAAAGGGTGAGTCCTGAGTCCATAAATTTAATTTAATCTGTAATAAAGTCACATTCTCTCGACCCACTTCACTCGCATATCACAGAATTGCCCAATCATGTGACTTTATTTTCGTGCAATGTTAAGCTCTTTTCATTTGCCTGCAGAGTGATGGGTGACGAGGCGAAATATAAGTACATCGTGCTCGTCTAAAATGGTAATCTGATCCGACTATAATATAAAAGTGTTGCTGTGTGCGGCACAATCCTGCTTCAGACTGCTGGGAAAAATAGTTCTGTTCTTACCAGCTGTGGAGTGTAAGGAGCTTACTTCGTCCACTGGTTTTGATGAGAAAGATTTAAGTACCAAGGATAAATTGCGTGCATATGGAGATGATCCCGACTATAGCGTTCAATCAGATCATGTCTTGAGCATGGACCGTGTGGGCGTGGCGCGTTTGATACGTCCAGTATCTCGCATGTAGGCTAGGTAGAGATTTGTCTAGCTTTGTGTACTTTCAAAGAATCTTACCTTTCGCTGGCGATCGAGCTGTTCCTCGACATCGACTTGGGTGACATCTCGAAGTCGGAGTCTGAGCGGTAGAGGAAGGACTCGCGGCGCTGCGGCATGGCCTGCAGGACGAGCGCGGTGGAGGGCGAGCCCCCCTCCAGGGGGGAGCGCGCACCCCCCGCGCCTCCCGCACCACCCCCATTCTCCACATCGAAGCTGAAACAATAGCACACAGTGATTAATATAACGCAATGTCATGAATAGGTCTTGTTCCTGAACATACGAGTACATCGGCAGATAAGCTCAGATAAGACAATCGCCACGCGATTTTAACTCGTCGCGGCGCACCTCGTGTGCAGAGATAAATTCTACAGCACTTAAATGATAATTACATATATAAATAGAATTCGTATCTATCATATCGTAGGTATGGCGGAAATGTTAATAAATTGCAAATTACCCCAACAGCACCGGCATTTGTATGCAGCAATACTCGTAAGTTCTGAACAACAACTATTTAATAATCCAATATTTTCTACGCATGCTTTTCCTGTAAAATAAACAACGACCGCACAGTAGGAGGAACATACGTGAAATGTACTCACGACGATTCAAGACGATATCAAATCGTGATAAATTGTGTGACGTAGTTTCTGCGTCTATTATTATCAAAGAACACGATAAACGGTATTACAAAACATCGTAAATATTGCGGATTTCCCAACAGTTTTAACAATTCATTAGGGAATGAATTTTATTAATTTTGATTAACAACGTACCATTTTTTTCCAAGTGATCTAAGCACTGAAGAAGTTTGAGGAAAAAAGAGGGAGTGGCGCCAGTGCCATCTGCAGGAAAATCTAAGCAGCAGGCGCACGGCAATTTTCATTGTTATGTCGCCGTCGGTTGTATAGTACGAAATGCCGCCGCCAGAGGTCTCTGTATTATGCTAAACACAAGAGAATATGAGACCACGAATTTTCGCCCCGCCTTAATACATATTAGGTTGGGGGAAAAGTTTTTTCGCATTATAGTATGTATGAACTTTTAATAAAATCTCTTTGGCTATACTATTTGTATCTGCCTGGTGTTGGTATCATTGAAAGTTTAAATTTTAAAGAACATCATTCCAAATTCGAATTAGGAAAATGGGTGATTTTTATTTGTTTTTCGTAGTGTCTAGATGAGTGAATATGGTGAAGAAATTCGATACATTTTAAAATTTTGCTACAAAAAAGGTAAAAATGCAACGCAAGCCGCGAAAAAAATTTGCAATGTTCTTGGACCTAGTGCAGTGTCTGTGAGAGTAGCACAAATTTGGTTTAAGCGTTTTCAATCCGGAAATTTTGATGTCAAAGATGCACGTCGCTCTGGTCGCCCTATTACGGATAAAATGGATGCCATTTTTGAAAAAGTGGAACAAGATCGGCATATCAGTAGTTACGACGTAGCTGAAGAACTGGGAATTGACCACAAAATAGTTTTGCCATTTGAAAAAAACTGGGTACACAAAAAAGCTCTATATTTGGGTACCTCACGAGCTCATTGAAAGAAACCTAATGAACTGTGTACATGAGTACACAGTTCATTTGTGTCATTGTGTTCATTTGTGATTCTTTATTACGACGTAATGAAACCGAAACATTTTTGAAGAAGCTGATAACTTGTGACGAAAAGTGGATCACGTACGTAGAACGGCGAAAAAGGTCGTGGTCAAAAGCCGGTCAGGCTTCACAGACTGTGGCGAAACCCGGGTTAACTCGCAACAAGGTGATGCTGTGTGTGTGGTGGGATTGGAAGGGCATTATTCATTATGAGCTGTTACCACCAGGCAGGACCATCGATTCTGAACTCTACTGCGAACAACTGATGAGATAAAGCAAGAAGTTGTGAGAAAGCGGAATTAATCAACAGAAGAGGTGTGGTTTTTCATCATGAAAACGACTAGACCTTTAGCCACTCAGCAAAAATTTAAAGACTTTGGCTGGCTGGTGTTAATGCATCCGCCGTAGAGTCCTGACCTTGCACCTTCAGATTTCCACCTGTTTCGGTCTCTTCGGAATTCTTTAGGCAGTGTCAGGTTAACATAACGAGAGGACTGCCAAAACCACTTGTCGCGGTATTTTGATCAGAAGTCCCAAAATTTCTATAGCAATGGGATCATGTCCCTACCTACAAGATGGCAAAAAGTTATCGAACAAAATGGTACCTACATACTTTAGTTAAATGTAAATAAACTATGTTAAAAAATGTTTTGAATTTTCTTACAAATGCGAAGAAACTTTTTCCCCAACCTATTATTTAGATAATGGTGCCGATTCTCTTGTATACCGAACTAAACTATAACTAAAATGCCTTACTTTTGACTATGAGAATCTTAAAGCCATTCTGCAACAAAAAAGCTCTAAAATTTTAAAATAATTTGGACACAACTAAAATAGAATTTGACAATCGCGAGTCCACGTGGTGTTTTTTTGTCTTTTGGCTTCGCAACGTGTTGGCCCTACCCCGTGAATTTTGTTAAAGCCGGAGGCACGCATGGGGGCAGCCCCGACGTGTTTAAAATTGAAGTTTTTACTTTTCGTATGGAAAAAAAATACCCACATGTTCAGTTTTAGGGGTTTAAAAGTTTCCTAAAGGGACACACCGATCTTGAGATAGAAGCAAAAGAAAAAAAAGATACAGTAGGTAAGTACTGTTTTTGCAAGTCTGAATTCGAGGTGTTGGTGTGAATTTTAGTTCACGACAACAAATTTTATTCCACACCTTTTTAATCGCTATTAAAAATAGTCAGATTCATGTTCGGATTTAGTTAGACAATCTAAATTTTAGGTGATAAACGTCAAATTCATAATAACAAAATTGCTACATTTTCACTAAACTAATAACTCAGTGCCATCTTAGTGCTGTCAAACCAAAACATAGTTAAGTTGTGTCACTTTGGGAAATCGTCATATGACAGGATTAAACCAAAATTTTGTGATTTTTTGTCTAGTTTCGGCATTTGTAACAAGAGAATCGGGCACCAATATAATATTTATGCCTTTGCAATATGTTTTATGTAATACATATTAATTGTACAGCGCAATTAATGTTTATAATAATATATTTATAAAAGTTTTCCGGGTTTATGTAAGAACTAACTTTAATGGAACTCCATAAGCATTTTTTCATCCAATATAGTCCAATTATAAGTAAGTACTTAGGCAGTATTTTTAGCTCCATAGAATGATTACCCAACTTATTTTATTTGTGAATTTGTGACTAGAAGCGGTTTTTCAATATTAAAATGAAACGCTTATAATGTTCCCATGACCTTAGTTTACTCGTTTACGGGTATAAAAGCTTTATCGTAACGAAAAAAAAAAGACTTTTTCTCGGGGAATTGCGGTAATATGTCTTAATTATTAAGATTTCGCTAACTCGTCCTCTCCGTTTTCTTACAAATGGGGAGTTATTATACCTGCTTTTAAGTAATTGTAGATTTAATCTATATAAGTACTGATGAATGATGAATAATCATTCATTCATTTATGAAAATATTATGAACGTAAGAAAAAATCTACACCTTCATAATAAAATAAGTGAACGATATCATTTTAATACTAGAAATTAAGATAAAATAGAAAACCATTTCTCGGATTGGCCATAGTACATAAATCTTTCATGGGGAACTGTGTTAATTAAACGTTTCGCTATTAAATTAAAGAAAATTTAAAACTCATATAAAAAGTACACTTGGTAAACAAGCATATTACAAATTAATGTATTATTTCCAAAATAAGAATGCTTGGAAACATCCTGGTCCAGCCAGCTCCATAGGACAATCTATTTAAGACAAAATCAGGTTGCTGATTTAATTGTATAATTAATCATTTTTATGACATTGATTTACATTCCGTGATTACTTATCTCACACATTGACTTAATATATATATATATATATATATATATTTTAAATCGTATACAGTATTTTAAAATTGTAATTTAATGTATTACAAAATGTTGTAAAACATTTTAAAAGAAAAACGATGGAGTTTCTTGACCATTCTTCTCCATACGAAAACAACCTTTGGGAAGGGGCGACTAGAATAAATTATATTTTAATGTAAATGTTGACGTTCTAAAGTGCCTTTAATGTACAGTAGCGCTCATAAGTCTATAAGCAAGCTCACAAAGCAATAGATTGACACTTCGGTTTCACTTACGACCTTCTTGTTATTTCTATACTATAGACACGCACACTTTGTATGTAATTGATAGTAGTTCATAATTTCAGCTAACTTAACATAATTATGGCATGCTATCTTAGTCGTTACCGTGCTTGGATAGGAGCCCTGAGTTGATTATGGCGAGCCCTGAGTTGGAATGTCACCTGCTCCTGCGTATTAATTAAGCTTGATGTTATTTTCAAATAATATCTATTTTTATTTTTTTATGTTATTATAATACCTAAAATGAACAATATTTGTGTGTTTTAATGCAATCACTTGAAGTGGTTCTATTATCATTCGATACTTGTCTCGTTTATCTTGTTTACATAAATAATAAAAGTTTGTAGGTAGACGACAGAAAACTGAGTAAATTATTTCGATCTGTGAGGTAGATGCAATTCGTTACAACTATTCACCTAATGGGGAAGGTCGGGCAAAGCTAATTGTAGATGGTGTGACCATAGCTAGGTCCCTACGGCCTTCAATAAATTTGAAATTTCGTTCATTCATTCCATTTTGTGTTCATTCATGAGTTTGATTTTATTTCAATAGTTCGTTATTTTCGGTGATTTCAGTATTTTATATCAAGTACTTGACATGGAAAGTGTCAGAATTTTAAACCTTGAATATTTTCTCGTAATCACTTTTTTCAAAATGTTTCCTAAACACATTCGAATTCAAAAAAATCTCTACGAATAGCTTTTTACCACAATCTTATAATTTTAGGGTCTTTCGGGAAATGGTGCACTCCAATTTCGGAGTATCTAGGAACACAATAACGCGTCAATTTTCGCTAAAATAAAATAAAACCACATCACGCATTGTTTTAATTTAGCAATTATTGGCTTGTGTTGGGAACTAGCTATGATAGCGCCATTTTGACAGTTGCCTTCCCCATTGAACGGTGTTTGGTTAGTGACGAACGTTTAAATCTGTTAATAAGCGGTGTTGTCATTGTGGTTATAATTTCCAAAATGTAGTGAAATATAAATATTGAAGCATTCGCAAATATTATTGCGCTGCTTAAAAGTGGATGTAAATGATGTGATAACACAATATATGTATATATTGAAACCGGACTAAGTGTGAGTGTTATCATTTAAACATTTCATATTTTATTAAATTTAAATTACTATTTGTTTAAATTAGTTAATAAAGTAAGAAGAATAAAGTTAGTAGCTTATTTAAAGTGTTAGAAACATAATGTTATTTGTAATATCTATATCTATATTTCTAATAGTTTTACATTCTTTGTTATAGAGAGATACTGTGAGTCTGTGGGTTAAGAGATGTGAGGAAGAGAAAGAGGAATCCTTGCTAGTCGGAGCGCTTGTTTCTGAAGTGGAAGGCTATTTTAAATAAGACTTCACATGGTTGAATGAATATGAAACAAATGGTTTTAAACCAACCAGACGTTTTGCTGAATTTTCAAAACGTAATTAAAAACTGTTCGCCTTGTACTCCACGCAATAAAGGTTGCATCACCGAATCCCAGCAAAGAATAACGTAATAAACAATAACGTTTAAGTTTCGGAATAGTTTATCCTGTATATTGCGCTATATACGTGATTATTTAATTATAAAAATGAGGTTTAGTTTCAATCTTCTTTTCTTAAAGAAAATTAATACTTAAGCTATCCTAAATGTGTATTCTATATTCATTATAGCCAAATAAAATGTGAAATACTTAATGTAAACAATTTGCCCTACATAACCACTTATTAAAATTACTTGTTTTCGAAATTCATGACCGAAGTTTAATGTTTATGGTGAAATAAATCTACTTATCATATTTTTTTAACATTTCGCATGTCAAAATAAAACAAATTGCTTTAAGTTCCTTGACATAGTATTGCGCATCCTATTTGGCTGAAGAAGATATTTTAATAATCGTATCGGCTTGTTATCTTTATTTAAAATATTATAATAAATAAATATGTTGTAATTTTTGTTATCACTTGTAACGCTTTTGTTATTCTAAACCCTTTATTGCAATAACAAAAATAAAAATGCAGCATTTTTAAAATATTGTTATTAGTGCAAACCAAAATAAAAATTGGCAACAAAACTGAGCTGCATCTTATGAGATCAGAACCTAAGCCGACTGCTTCTCAGTCCAACGCTTGTCGCCTACTGCTACCAGCTCTTAATAAATTAACACGAATTTTAGAAATGCCGTAAACTGGCCAGGTTACGAGCATGATGCGTATCTAACAAAAGCGACGGAAAACATATTTTCTCCACTATAACCTCTTGGCTCTGTCATCTGATCGTCAACACCAAGTGCAATCTGTTGGACTCATCGAAAACAATTGTATGCCGCAAAAGTCGAAGGATTTATTAGCAGGCACTGAAGCGTTCCACTATCCACCTGCTTGGTCTATCATCAGACCCTCCCCAATCTATTGAACTTGTCAAAACGAATCATGTGAACCCTAACTCGAGAGATTTACTAGTAGCCACTGAAGAGTTCAACTTTCCACCTTCTCTCCATTATCAGAACCTCGGCACCAACTGTAATATATTGGACTCATCAAAACAAATCAGATTATGACTCCAAACTCGAGGGATTTACTAGTAGCCACTGAAAAGTTCCACTATCCACCTCCTGGCTGCATCCTCATACCCTCGTTGATTATCCAGGCCGAAGCTATGAGGCTATGAAAATATGGTTAAACGCTTCTACAGTAGGTACAATCGATATAAAGGAAGTTGCTTTGAGTAGCACTATCCAACCACCACTATATATCCACCTTATATTCCCTCCCATGACAGTCTCGAACGATGATGAGTGCAGTAGCGAGCAATACCGTGGACGACGAACCTTTTGATAGCGTGCAAAAGAATATGCCATCAGTGTCTCATTAGACCCACATTCAGAAACACGATGACCACCACTTAAACAATAAATGCACAAATGATTTGATTTTACGAATTCAAAACGTTCTTCTGATATATATGGGGTCCCCCAGGGCTCAGTTCTGGGCCCATTTTTGTTCCTTATTTATATAAATGACTTGCCTTACCTCACAAAGGATAATCATGATATAGTGTTGTTTGCAGACGACACTTCACTTTTATTTAAACTGAAACGTCAGCAGCTGGTAACTGACAATGTAAATAGCGCCCTCGCTAAGGTAGTTAACTGGTTTAATGTTAATAACCTACTTCTTAACGAGAAAAAAACTAAATGCATTAAGTTTACGATACTTAATGTTAGACAAGTTGAAACTAGTGTTCTTATAAAGGGTGAAGAGTTGAAACCCGAAAACACCACAGTGTTCTTAGGCATAACTTTGGATGCCAAGCTTCAATGGGGCCCCCATATAGATAAATTGTCAAAAAAACTAAGCTCTGCAGCATACGCCGTTAGAAAAATTCGTAATTTAACTGATTTAGAGACAGCGCGTTTAGTATACTTTAGTTATTTTCATAGTGTGATGTCGTACGGTATTCTTTTATGGGGAAATGCCGCCGATATTCAAACAATTTTTGTTTTACAAAACAATTCGTTCAATTTATAAATTAAGTCCCAGACACTCCCTCAGAGACAAATTTAAAGAGATTAAAATAATGACTCTGCCCTCTCACTATATTTATGAAAATCTTTTGTTTTGAAATTGAAAAAATACAGTGATATCCATAACATAAATACTAGGAACAAACACAAATTTGTTGTTCCCACTACCAGGCTCAAGAAAAAGGTGGCTCGTTTAAATGTCAATGTATAGGTTTTTATGATAAACTTCCTAGCCACATTCAAGAACTAAGCCTTAATAAATTGAAATCTTTTATAAAGCGGAAATTATGCCAGAAAGCCTATTATACTGTCAAGGACTATATTGAGGATAAGAAGGCTTGGGATTGAGCTGATCCAATAAGTTTACACAGACATAGTTGATGTTTAATTTGCTATTTAACTTTTTTTTATTTTAATGATTTTTTCTATATACGTACCTTTTATCTAAACAATGACATGTATATATTTACTGTGTGTGTAATATTTGTGAATGTGAGGACTATGTGGGTCACTGCATTTTTTTTTCTTATTTTAATGATGGTCTGGCTGTTTGAGTTCTTTACGCGGCCTCCCCAAATGTCCTTTCTTTTGTATTGTTCGTCGAATCGTTGAGCTCCTTAGTTCTGAGTTGAGCTGCACGATGATTGACAAATGCGTGCACTGACTGGACAGGTCCACTCAAATCCGTGTGCTTCTTTCCTCAAAAGACCATTTCAGATACCAGTATACATGGTCCTCATATGATATGACCAAGATTATTTTCATATTTTTTTATTTACACTTTGACATTGATGGACTTTGTGTATGCAATGACATTTACTTTGTTGAGGATTATACTATTTTAATCATTGTGAATGTGAAGACATTGTGGATTTGTTGTTTTTTTAATGCATCTTTTAAAAATTATTAGTTTTAATCATGGTCTGGCAGTTTGAGTAATTTATGCAGCCTACCCAAATGTCCTTTCTTTGGTAAAGTTCGTCGAATCGTTTAGCTCCTTTGGTTCTGTGTTGAGCTGCATGACAACTGACAAATGCGTGCACTGACTGGACAGGTCCACTCATTCTGTGTGGTTCTTTCCTCAAAAGACCATTTCAGACATCAATCCACATGGTCTTCACATAACCTGACCAAGATTATGTCTGGAATTTAAAATAGACTGTGACCTCTGAGTTTGTTTTGGCTTTTCATCTCAGAGTAGTCAGATAGGAAACGCCGATCTCACCTAGTTTTTAAAATATGATTGACGTGTAAAAGTGTTTGTACAAACCTATTTACAGAAAATAAAATCATTTATCATCATTTATCATTTATAATTTTGAAATACTGAACATTTATAAATGCAATCATGTTGGCACAAGGAACACGAAGTTGACTCTGCAGTCGTAGTCGGTTTTCACATAGGTACATGCAGTGGTGTTATTTTGTAGCTCAATAATTTACGGACGAAGTATGTTGTAATATTTTAATGTGATCACGCACAACGAAACTAGATCTTTGAAAGATGGCATTTCACAGCCAAGCTTGTCAGACTCGAACGAGAGGGCTGTATCAGGATCCAACTTCTTGAGGCTGTCACGCCCTACCGCCGGCCTCAGCACCATCGAGGCGAGCCGGCCAGTGCTCAACCGCTGGCTCGGGAGAAGGCACGGCTCCCTGACGTTTCGGGCGGCGCAGGTGCTCTCGGGGCATGGTTGCTTCGGGAAGTACCTGTGTCGCATAAACAGGGAGCCGGACGCCCGGTGTCACCACTGCGTCGACTGCCGGGAGGACACGGCGTGGCACACACTGGCAGAGTGTGCCGCTTGGGAGGAGCCGCGCCGTGCCCTCATCACCGAAGTAGGCAACGACCTGTCGCTGCCGGCCGTCGTGAACGCGATGGTCGGCGGCGCAGAGTCCTGGGACGCAGTGGTCTCCTTTGCGAAACGGTCATCTCGCAGAAGGAGGCTGCGGAAAGGGAGAGAGAGATCTCGACTCTCTACCCGGCCCGCAGCAGACGCACCGGGCGTCGGAGGAGGGCGGACAACGCCCTCTTCCGGCCCCCCTAAATGGGTCCAGGGGCGACTGATTCGGGGACATCCGTCGCCCCCCAACATCAGGACCCGAGAAGGCGGCGCGCGTAGTGTTCCGCGTGCGCCGCTCACAGACGTTGCGGGGGGAGTACACCTCACTCCCCCGCCCGAGACGGGGCCCGCGCAAGCGGGCCGGCACCAGCCGGGGTTGTGGAAGAATAATGTGTTCCCGCGACCCCGGCGTAGGTGTGAGATGGTACACCGGGGTGGTTTTTAGTCAGTAAGAGTCTGACAGACCCCTCCACCCGCCCCAGGACGGAGGACATCCATTAGGATTTTCCACCCCGGGAATCAAAAAAAAAGGATCCAACTTCTTCATTGCTTTAAGCAAGAAAACAAAATCTGAGATATCATCGATCTTCAAATAAATCGGCTATTTATGTGAAATTGAAACCGTAGACGTGGGATATGGATGGGATTTTGAATGTGTGCTGGATAAGATAGTGGCAATTGAATTGACATTTTGCAAACCTAGTCCTCACCTAATTAATTTGCATTACCAACCCGAAATAGGAAGAAATGATAATAACGTAATCGAATTCAGAACAGCGTGACCAATGGCGCGCCCTGCATATGCGGTTCCATAAGAAAAAAAAATGGAAACTCCAAAAGAAACACTATTCTTTCATTTTGTTTTTCTTTGAATGGTGATATTACGAGTAATATAACTTCTTGGATTTGAAGTGTATCGTACTGGTATAAACATTGTTTTATAACATTATTTTGTTACGGAAAAGGGTTATAATATTATTCTCTTTTTAAAGTTCGGTATGACGTTTGTCACACATTATATCAGGAATTTTTGTTTGTCCTTCTTGACCTCTGTAACATTATTCTTTTACAAGGTGGCTTTTGGCCATTTACTAAATTCTTACTACGTTATCTTCGTTTTCATCGAATTACAATGCACTCCATTAAAAATAGTTTTCACACACTCTACAAACATAACACATACACACATACTTCCAACAAACTAAACGTAACAATTTGTAAATCTCGCAAATACTTTCCAACTTTTGTCTGTTCTCCTAGACCTTTCATGACAAAAAATAAACTTACCGTTTTACATTCAATGATATGATTAACTTAACAAAAAATATCGATCAAGTTAATCGTAAATAGCTTCTTTTGAGGAATAAAATAGTTACTTCATCAGAGCAGGATCTACTTATACCACACAGAACATGCGTAGTATAAACTGCATTATGCCAGAATTAAACATTCTGTTAGACCGAAGGGTGATGTTATTTTATTGACTGAATGCTGGTTTTCAAATACAACTATAATGCCAACCCTGCCAGGATATTGTAATTTAGGAACTAAATTAAACATTAAGCAAAATTATGGTGTAATAATCTACTTCGATGAAAATCTTAGTGTAATTGTTGAGGAACCCGTCATGCAAGATTTTAACGGTTTGGTGGCTGTGTTAGATAACCGTATCGCTAAACTTGCCAGTTATCGATCACCACCCTACAAAAACACTTACTGACATCACTGGATACACACACTTTCCGCCTTAGAACATGTTATAGTGATGGGAGATATAAATATTGAAATTAATCCTGAAAAAAATAATCAAAACGGGGAACGACATTTAACTTTGGCAGCAACACACGTCATACTTGTTTGGATCATGCACTGATAAAAACTACCTGTCCTACCAACACCATTGTACCTCACACTACATTAACAGATCACTACCCTGTTTTAGTAAACTTGAATTTTAAGAAAACACGTCAATATGCGTTTTCTCAAAAAACAAAAACTGACAAAGTCAGTCTACAACGTGATCTAGCAGAAATTGATTTCAGCACCATTAATACTTTCGGAGATCCAAATTCCTCCCTGAACTATTTCACAGAATGTATTCAAAAAGCAATTGCGAGAAATACAAAAGAAATAACTATTCTTAAACGCCACAAGATAATACAACCCTGGATGACACAAGGGTTGCTACGATGTGTAAGAAATAAGAGATAAGTTGCATAAAACTTAAAATTGGATTCAGTTAACGATATTTAAAAAATTACATACAGCCGGTACAGAATTTTTTGTTTGTTTGTTTGGCATCTCGCAGGTCAACCTATGCGGTTGTCGTCTGCTTAAGCGGACTTGCATGTGGTTGCCCTAATAAATTAAGGCCTCCAGTCAGGACTTAAACTTAAATACTTCAACCGGGTTTCAGGCTGGCTAAAGTAGATTCATCCTTCATGGGGTACTGTTTAAAATGTTATAATAAAATACCTCCCCACATACTCCAACTGAACGAAACGAAGTTCAAAACCTGTATCAAACGCACACTATGCAGCCAAGCATATTATAAGTTGGAGGATTACATCTCTGACAAAAATGCTTGGCTCAACGCTGGTTCTGCTCCACAAGGGCGCCTAAACAATTGATTAACATTCGGAAATATTGTTGGAGCTGCTGAAGATTGTAAAAACTGTCTTTGCACTGTATAAATTCAATCTTTTAGTATTGTATAATTGCAAAGCACACGTGTGAGCACTATGTGGTACCTACTATAAAGCTACCCTATACTGGGCACGTCTGTCATTGACTTGAATGTGCCCTGGCGGCTGAGAGTATGTCACGCTCACTCTAATGTCTCGCTGGTGGTGGCGTATGTGTTGGATCATTAAGTTCCCTTCAAAATGGTTGAGCTGAATGGTGCTGATCCATACGTCATGTTCGTGAACGGGCGCCGTCAGTGGGGACTGGTCATCTCTTGGCTGCCACGGCTTTTTTTTTTTTTTTTTTTCTTAATTTTTCTTTTCCGATTTTTATGTTTTTTATTACGGATCTTTCTACATCGTTCTCACATGTTTAATTTCAACAAGACTGATGTAACAAATTTTCTGTAACCATATTATTTAAAAGAGTGTCCATGGAGTTTCTTGCCCGTTCTTCTCCATAGGTACCTACTTCGCTTTGGAATGGGCAACTAGCTTCATATTTCTGACTGACCGACCCCTTGACAATTCAAAAGTGCCTGTAATAGGGTTTATTTGAAATAAATGCTTTGAATACTAACTAAAAACTAAGCGACAACGCTAAGGGCACCCCCTGTGGGGTACCTCGGCTTAGGGCGTCGCTGGAAGAGGGCAGCAAATGACTAGCTGGATCAGGATTGGTATTATTTAGGGACGAATTTAAAGCTACAGGCTCAGCGGCGCGGGCTGGCTCGAGCAAGGGTCGGGAGGGGCGTCGATTTGGGAGTCGCGGCGGGCCTCGGCGGCGAGGAAGGTAGGACGGCGATGGGGTTTTGGGCTTATGTAGCGTGCTAGTGGCCTTACTACTCTCCTGGAGGAGGGTAGTGGCGTCGTCGGGGTCGATTAAAGTATGCCTTGGTCGAAGCCGGTACAGAAACTACTGCACTACTAAATAAAGTAAAAATAGCATACGAGAGAGACCAACTTCAAGCAGCAAAACCAGATAACAAAAAGCTGTGGAAAGTAATCAAAGATATCACCAACACGTCTAAAAAACCTAGTTCTCCTAAAGAACTAGTTACCTTATCAACTACTCCTGAAAAGACACTCAATAAAGTTAACATCTATTTCATTAAAGTAGGAAGCTCATTGGCTGATAAAATTCAACAAAAAAATATGCAAACATTAAACAGCAATGCTCAAAGTCTATGTACTGACACAAATATAATACTGAAGATGAGGTAGAAAGCCTTATCCTTGGCTTAAAATCTGACTGTGCCAGTGGGTGGGATAATATTAGTAGCGATTTGTTTTAAAGTTATAAAGATATTCTAATAAAACCTATAACAAATATATTTAACAACTTCCTGCAGTCGGGTGTGTTTTCCAGAATCCAAAAAAAAAAGGCTGAGGTTTGCCCCATTCATAAGAGTGTTGACAGAAATCGTATCAATAATTACAGGCGAATATCTATTTTGCCGGCTCTGTCGAAGATACTAGAGATAATTGTTAACGTAAGATTAGTAGACAATTTAGAAAAAAATAACTTGCTGTCTACTAACCAATATGGCTTTCCTCAAGGTAGGTCGACTGAGCAGGCTGTTAATAAACTAACAAATTATGTTAGCACAAACCTAGAAAGAAGAAAAAAATGTGTCTCATTATCTTTCTAGACCTAGCAAAGGCGTTTGATACGATTTCTGTCTCGATCCTACTGGACAAGCTGGAAATACTAGGAATGAGAGGCACGCAGCACAAGCTTTTTGAAAGCTATTTGACTGGGCGTTCTCAATGTGTCCGACTTGATGCACAAAAAAGTGACGGCCTCCCAATCACGCATGGAGTTCCGCAGGAAAGCATCTTAGGGCCTACCTAATTTCAACCAACAAATTTAAATAAAAAATTTGAATTTAAAATTTTCCAACTCACAAATCTTATGATCCCACTAGGCGAAACAATATCCTTCACAGATGATACTGCCCTCTGTTTTGCATCCGATACCTGGGATGAGACTATGGGCTGAGCTGCTCAGCTGGGTTTTGATATGATTGAAAAATGGCTGCAGAGTAACATTCTTACTTTAAATATAGATAAGACAACATTTAACCGTTTTGGTATTAAAAATTAAAGTGGAGTCGATAGGAGCCAGAAAATTGTCTCACATGTGTGTCAATCGAGATCTATTTGTTCGTGCCCTTCATTGGAACGTGTGCAGACGATAACATATCTAGGTGTAACAATTGAAAGCGGTCTTAATTTAAATAACACATAAAACTCCTATGTGGAAGAATAAGCAAACTAATATTTATTTTTAAGAATTTACGGCATGTGGCTAATCCACAACTGCTAAAACAGATCTATTATGCTCTCTGTCAGTCGATTTTACTGTCTCTCCTCCTGGGTAGGCGCCCTAAAAACAACTCTAAAGAGTCTAGAGATCGCGTCAACGTGCAGTGCTCAAAGTTAGTACTTTTAAACGTATTTTTTTCTCCACCACACAATTGTACAAGAACTGTGAGGTTCTGACTGTTAAAAACGAAGAAAAGATAAGGTATGCATCAGAAATCAAATAAGTAAAACTCAGTCCAGCTCAAGATTTACTAACATCATTGGACCTTAAATTTATAATAGTATAAATAGAGCAATAAACATTTACCCCTTGACGAAGACATAATATAAGAAAAAAAAAATCATTTTATTATTTTTAGGTACATACATCTTATAGGTATATACTTATTATAATGTCGATTTTGTTAAGTTGTAAATACAGAGGTCCCTAATAATAATATTATCTTATTTAAAACACTTTCACCCTCCACAACTTTTAAACGGCTCAACCGATTTTCATCAAACATGTCCAGAACACTCGCACATAAGTCACCTTTAATAAAAAAACTGTATTGAAATCGCTTCCTCCGTTCGGGAGTTATGATGCCACAGACAGACAGACAGACAGACACACACACAGACAGACACGTCAAACTTATAACATCCCTCTTTTTGCGTCGGGGGTTAAAAAAGGTAACAAAATACTCACAAAATCTAACTTACGAAGAGACTGAATTTATTTTCTTTACACCACAGTGATTAACCAGGTTACTTACTACAAACACACACCCTCTCACTTTCACGCACACACATAATCATATCACACAAAGAGAGGATACACTCAAACACTATCCATTATCACGCACACACATAATCATATCACACAAAGAGAGGATACACTCAAACACTATCCATTATCAAGAATTTTTTTAAGTTTTATTTTGATTCTAATTTAGATTTAGAATTATTATTTTTAACAAAGATTATTATTGCCTATATGTATTTTATTATTATTTTATTGTATTGAATTACTATGTTATTTATCATCACTTTTTTGAAATGTACAAACGTTATCATCTCTACTTGATGGCTATTTTCTAACTGTTTATTGTTTGTAGGTTTGGCGCTGATAGCCGAAATACAGGTTTTCGCCTAGTTCGGCTTCAGATGTCTAGTTAATTTGTAACAAGAACATTATAGCTTAGAAGACATGTGTATACGTTGTAAACAAATATTGAAACAAATTTATTATTATTATAATAAAGTATGTCAATATAAACCCGTTTTGAATTCGAATTTTACGATATGAGAGTAGATAAAGTTATTTTCACATGATTTAAGTACTACGCCTACGGTTGTAGTAAAATATCCGTCGCGGATCCGTATCAGCTTTGTAGCACCATGAAATTAGATGACAAAACGTTTGCGAAAACTGTTTTGAATCCCAGTTGGTTTGGGTCATTAAATGGTGATATAATATAGACATTTCAGTCGTTCTTAATATTCATATATTTTGGCTTGAAAAAAAACGAGATGGCGGGATGTGCTGAACACCTTTAATAAAGATTGGTCCTTGGCAGCTCTGGACACAGAGAAGTGGAAAGAGAGCATGGAGGCCTTTGCCCAGCAGCAGTGGGACGTGAATGGCAATAATAATATAAAGGAGTGTGCAAAGGTTTTAGAGTCGTAAAATTACAAAAGCACCTACGCGTCGCTCTACCTCTCATGTACAGTGGTTGTTTAGGTTGCTTGGTTTTATAAAAAAAATATTTCTTAGTTACAAAAGTATAGCAGAATAGTTGTTTGTTATAACGAGGGCATTCACCTTTCATGTTTTCCCCAGGCATGAGATGTTCACCGTCTTTTAAAAATATTACGAGTAATATAATACGACTAGACTAAGTACTACCCATTGAGTTTGTTGTTGGAGATCCTATGTATTTATTTTACCGTAAAATCGATAAAACACAAAATGTCATATAGTAAACTCTTCCTTATGACATTTTGTGTTTTATCGGATACATTTAATTTATATAAATTAATATAATGTGTATTTTCAAAGTCTGCGAGTATCATAAATAGATCGTTAAGTTATTCCAATTAAAGGCTGATTTGTGCTTTATTAATAAACTTTACCTAAAAATTTAGTTTCCCGACTATGCTGGGGTCGGTTTCCAGTCCAACCAGATGCAGCTGAATACCAGTACTTTACATAGAGCGACTGCCTATCTGACCTCCGCAACAGAGTTAATGGGTAACAGAAATAACTGGGTAAAAATCCTCTTGGTACGACTGGACTGTCTTCTCTTTGTATGACAGCCGGCCCCACCGCCTTAACATGCTTTCCGAGGCACGGAGGGGTCTCAATAAGTAATGGATCAGCCATCTACAAACCACCCTCGGCAAGCGAAGCTTCCAACCATCGATCGACCCGTGCGGTATTACTTAGCTACGACCTCCCCTCTTAACTTCATGTAACGCTTATAATTAAAGGTTACTATGTATGTGTACACTATACCTACTAACTAATTACCACTATACTAATTCATACATAATACCTTGTATTTGTCACGGCTTGGACTCGGCCTGGCCTTACCATCCCCGAATCATCTTAGACCAAGAGTTGTCAAACGAATCAGGGTGCTAAAACCCACGCGGTTAAAGACTCCCACAAACAGGCGCGACGCCACAGCGAGACACAAAGGCACCGCTCGTCGCGTGACACGCGGTACCTTTGTGTCGCGCTGTGGTGTCGCGAATGTGTGCACGAGACTTAAAGTCAAGCCAATGATTCACCAGATGTGTCTAAGAGTCAACGTACTAATGCACCTGTTCCTGAAACATCACCTAATTACGCCGCATAATGCATGACATTATGCGGCGTAATTTTGAGGAATTATGAGGAAAAGCAATATCTTCCGATGTTTTTTGTAGTTTGATGACTTAATAACAATGACAGAACATAATAATGACATAAGTGTATGTCATCTTTCTGTCAATAATAACATATGTGAGACATTTATGACATACACAATTAAGGAATGTCAGGCAATTAACAGGGAAGGAATTATACTTTGTTTCTTTTGCGTATTGGTTTGCATAATGATGACTTATTAATAATGAAGAATGGAATACTTGGTAGGCCTATGTCATTATTATGACATGATACATTTATGACGGATAAACTTATTCGTGGTACTTCACTGTTTATTTACCTTCTAAGAATGTACATTCATGATGATAGGTATCGTATTTTCCCAAAAACTAAATATACGAGCAACTTATTTAAACTAAAGGTGTGTTTATGACTATTATTGAGGTAAGAATGTGGACTTATTGTATTATAAGATATAAACGAAACTATTAACAACACACGTTTTTTTCAGTTTTTGATAATACGGAAACACAAAAAAACCGCGAAAGTACTTTCATCATTCTCCTGTTCAACCGCAAAAAATGTTTTACTGCGGATGTTCCATGCCAATCAACCCTTATGCGGATGCTGGCGTCAAGAGCAACAACCAATACTTATATTTTGTCAGGGAACTTTTGTAAATGATACAAAAACATAGCGAGAATGCAGCTGAAGAACAAAGTGTAATGCGGAAAATTAATCGTTTTTCTACATTTCTTATGCATGAGTGAGCAGAGCAGATAACGTAATAATATATTTTTATAAATACCTACAACTTTTTTATTCAATCTTTATGCAAACAATTCTAGGTAACCAGCATCCGGGAAAGTTGACAAAATCTTATCACAAAAAAAAAAATTACACAGATCTTAAGTATGCTTGTTGTTTTTTGTTAAATCGATGTTTTTCAATTACATATTTCTCATATCATCGTACAATCTGGTGATAATTACAATTAATGACAACAAAGCTACTTCACAATTTTAATTTTATTATTTTTTCGTGGTTAAAAACGTAGGTTGCTATAGTTTTCTCTACCCCTGAAAAAAGGACAAAGAGCAGAAAAATCAATGTTCTATAAATAAGGGCGCATGACACGAGTAATTTCCCCGCTATTATTATACCTGCCAGTGGTACGCCTCCGGAGGGACACTGGGGTTCTTCTCAGCGGTCTGCGGGATGCGCCCCTCGCACTCCAACGCCGCGGGGCTTCGCTCCACCTGACCACATGCCTACTCGTCAGATACCACCAGCCGGCCAGACCAAACCATATGAGTTACCATCAGCTTATTTAATAGGAGCTTTTCGATGATATCCTTGTCGTAAATAAGTGAATGGTAACCCTTCATGTATCATTGCAAGGATTGTTTTTTTATGATTAAGGTTGGTTTCCAATAGACTGTCAACATCAAAATTGATGGCAATTTTATTATGAGCATCTTCTGTCACTGGGCAACAGGTTAATAAAATGGCCTCCTACCGCTTGTGTTTTTCCATCACACTTTAAATGAGAGTTTATCTTAGTTTTTTCCGTGTAGCAGTAACATTGTTACAGAAAACAAAAGGCAGCCTAATAGCTCTTTTTAAAATTGAGCTTAATTTTACCGTGAGCTGTATATGGCTCGCGGATGGTTTATTATGTAGGAGCTCTTTCAACGAGCATCTGTTTTCCTATAGGCCGACTTGCTCGGTGTTCTCGTTAAATAATTGGAAGAATTTAATTACCTAACGTGGCAGCCGACAACATAATAATATGATTACGGACTAGTAACTTGTCTATAATTAGAGTCAGTAAATAAAACGAACGTATCGTTTTTGTTAGTTAGGAAGTATTTTTACGACAAGTCTGTTTAAAAAAATTAACTATGCCAAATTACCTTGAATATTCTATGGTGTGAATAAAAAATGACGTCGTATTGATAAATATCCCCCCAACCAAGTTTTTTTTTGGATTACGAGTACGTTGATATAATGATTTGATGTTCATATTTAAAGTAGTAATCTAAAATAAGCTTAGTGACGGACATTCGTAGATATTCTAGATAAACACTGACGCATGCTGTCTATGCGCATTCACCTTTTTCATCTTCGAAATATCGCAGACACTTGGCATTTTCTAATACTGCTACGTATGTATGCTGTTATCTATAGCTTGTTATATGTGAGTACACCATCGAATATCGAACTGTTGCTCATATCACACTTCAACGGGTGTTTACGAAATTTTCTTCAATGTTCGTTTATTATTGGTTTGGGAGCTTGCCAAAACAAAATATGCAGATTTTAAACCACGTGTTTTAATGTTACAATGCAAAAAAACTATTTCTTATATCAACGCTGTGCCCAGTGATGAGAAGAAAAAAATGACGTATTAATGCAGTTATTTAGTTTTATTAACGACTAGACAAGCTGTTTAATAATTATTCGGATGCAGAATAAAGTTGTAGGCTCAAAATTATGTGGGGTGTCAGCAGTAAATGGCATAGTAATTGGAGGTAGTGGTAAAAGCTGGTAAAAGGCTTAAAGGATCCTTTACACTGTCCGTCAGCCTTGATTTACAATCAGCATTAACCTTGCTGATTGTAAATCAATCCGTTGTCGGCCTTTGTCAGGACGCCTAAATATAAAATTTGTTCGTGAACGAAGTGAGACGGATAAAATGGTTTGTTCCATGTTTCATTCAAACTTTTTTTTCATGAAAATATTTTCATTTTTCATCATTATCTTTTCAGTTCGTGAACCCACTATAATAACTTTCCCATTATGCCAAATATTTTTTGATTTTATAAATTATTTAAATAACTAGGTAATGTAGACCACGTTTAGATTTTGTGTGAAGAATACAATATTAATTAATGTTATGATTTAATTTCCCAGCCGCATGTTGTTGTGTATCGGTAAATATGTAATTCTTAGCCAAGTTTCTTTTATAATTAGAACATACTTTATCATTCATTAGTACATCATTTACTGCTGTCACAAAAAACACTATAATTAAATATGAGCCGTACGATACACAACAGTCGTAAGAATACTCATCAAAATATTGAAAGTATGAGGATCACATGTATTTTAATTAAATATTCGTCGAGAATTCAGAAATTTGGGTAGGCGTATGCATCGTTTTAGAAATTGCAACGTCTACTACTGAAATTTCAATGTAATTGAAGTGAATAACAAAATTATGTCATCACAAAAAATTGTTTGATAACACAGACATCTTGATACGTTGATAGATAAAGAGCACAGCTACATAGCTACAGTTGTCAATAACAGTTGTGATAAATTGTTTCCGGTCAAACAGTTAAAAGGAATGTCTTTCATGTCCAAGTTATTCTGGTCTGTTGGCTCTTTTTACACTGTGAGTGTCACATATTGAACCTTTCTACTCAGAGCCGGCCTGTGTGCTAGATATTCGATGATAAGAATACGGGTCTTATTGTTTAGAGCCTATTTTAATAGACAGAGGTCAATTTTGCAAACAAATATAGAGAACATGTAGGATACGAATTCAAATATATCATCATTTCCATTGTCACAGTTCTACATCTGCTTCTATGTAGATATAAGCTCAAGTTTCTCGGAACGTAAATTTTATTCCGACAGCATAATGGGGTTGAAAAAGTCCAGGTTTCGAGTCAAATATTGTTCTTTAACAAAAAGGAACGAATGTACGGTTGCATCACGCGACGTTGAAGAAACAAGAATCGCGTGAATTGTTATTTGCCTGCTCTTTGAAATAGCTTTCAAAATTTAATTTCCCCGACTGTTCTTTACAATAATTCGCAGAGCTTCTAGTTTTTTATGTTCCTATGTAGCAATAAATAATTTCAAAGATAACATCTAAATTAAACCAACCGGACTTTATCACCGATCAATAAACATGACGTATCCAACCTACCTGTAGGTTGGAGACGTCATGTTTAATATAGTAATTATCTCCTATCGGCGTATCTACATTGTGCAGATTTCAAGAAGTACCCGTAGATTAAACCATTGTAATAAACGTCATTGGAGATAATTAAATATATCTCAACTGCATCAACATATCTAAGTCTTATCAAACTATTTTATCGTATCCCTTAAGATTCATGATAAAGTGCGCGGTGGGATCTGTTTAATGATTTTTTGTCGACATTATTTGATAAGTTGTTTACGACTGTTGTATGTCATTGATTGTCCCTGTTCAGTGAACGTGCGTGGACCTCTTGGGGTGGTCGCCACTACTGGTCTGACTGGAGCTGGTGGTGGTGGTGCTGAGCGTGGACAGGTCGCTGGAGGCGCGCGCCGAGCGCAGGCGAGGCAGCACGGGCGCCTCCTCCGCCTCGGGGGAGGATGCCGGCTCGCTCGCCCAGCCCAGCGCGCGCGCCGCCGACCACACCGCGAACACGAATGTCAACATCGTCGGCTTATCGAGCCACGCGCCGCCCTCGACCCCTGCCCGCACCCCAACAACACTCCCGTGGAAACCAAAACATCGGTCCGAGTTCACACTTTCATATCTCTGCACAGTCTCAGTCAGAAACATTCAGTCACTGTACTGTTTTCCATGAGTGACAGCGGCAGCATGGCAGCACATGTCGCACGTGCACGCGGCGGTAGAGCGCGCTTCACACGCCCGCGCGTCTCGCACTACACTGGGCTCGCCGACGAGCCGTCGACACGCGCTCTATACTATGCACTTGTGTTATCGTCATTATTGATAGTTATAAGCTTGACAATTACACGTTCACATCGTTAGAGTACGTACAACAAACAGTAATTAAACATTTTCGTGGCAGGGTTAAGAGCGAATTGTTAGATGTTATTGTCACATCACCGACCTCGCAATAGATCGTCTTATCATAATAGCACAACAAATCGTGGATGGAGCACAAGTTATGGAATGTCACTAATAGTATAAGCGATCGTGCGTGTAGATATTATGATGTGCATCGCGGCCGGTGTGACGCGGCTGCCAATGTTGACGTTGCGCGGCGCGGGGAACGTGAGCGGCCGACGTCACTCACTGCTTGGCTCACCCGCGCCGCTTCACACTGAAAGGGCACGTTCTATATTTATATGTGACCCACAATTACATCACTGCTAGGAAACAATGTCAATGCGTCATTTATTTGTACTGTTTTCGACACGGTATCACTTGTTGCACGCGCGTTCCGAGTCGGCAGGGGAGCCGTGTCGCTGCAAGCGTCGAATCGATCTCGACGGCAGTGTCTGAGCGGATGTGCGTGGCAAGGTGTGCAGCGCGCCGGTAGATCGTGTCGACGTCGTGTCGGACAGGAGCTCCGTCACAGAGCATCCTGCGGCTGCCCGGCGGCCATGTTGGCACCGCCATTTTGCCGGGGGTCGAACGGGGCGAGCCGCATGCGTACGCCGGCACGCAACTCTTGTGTAGGAAACGACGAAAGTCACCAACACCACCGAGCAGAAGTGGTGCTTATGCGGCCTACCCAAGAACCACTTTCAAGTACCATGCAAAGTGCGTTCGTTTATAGGTCAAGCGAAAACCTAACGTCTTCACTGAAGCTTGCTACGAATCACAACCACTGAATTCAGTTTAATACATTCGTAAGGTTTCACAGATTACATTTTCAACGAGAGTTACGTTTCACATTGATTTACCTGTCCACGAGGCACTGACACAAATCAACCCTTCAGGCGAAATTATTTATATTTAAACATTATTTAACTAAGATTATCATTGGAAATTCATACTTCAATGTTCTACTGAACTAATTATCACTCTACATCTAAAACACATAGGCAAACGTACTAATACATATTATATATACGTAGTTTTTATAGGACTGAAAATTATAAATAATATCTTATTTAATTTACAAAACCATTAAAACTTACAGCGCTCTTTCCATTTTTAATGGATATTTCTTTCGTAACTTTTCAACATAACGTCATTTTCTAAGCCATCGCGATGACAAACCGTCGAATAATACTACTTATATAGAGGTCGGTGACTTGTAATGTAATTAAAAAACGGTAGAGTAAAAAGTAGTTATGTTTTATTGGTTTGTCGCGTAGCTCGCCGCCTTGAACTTGACCGCGGTGGCACTGCCCTTTACACGGGTGCACCCTACATCACATCCGGGGGTACATTTGCATTGATCTTTTGCATAATAAGATGGAAACCTTTTTTGATAGATGTAGAGGAATAATTTTATCGGACTACGGGATTTTGCTACAATCGTAGACTCCGTAGCTCCGTAGACTCGTGTCCTCGTAGGCTCGTTGGCTTTTTGTGATTACAGGAGGAGGAGATTACGGTTAAAAATCAATCTCTGAGGGGCCGTTTCCGTATTTTTTTTAGTTTTGGAGAAAATTCAGGTCTTTCGGGACTAGCCGAGCGGCAACATGTTTCATACCCAAGTGATTATTTAAAATGGTACGGATCCACTCGTGATACACAGAAAGTTCAGCGGCTATCTCTGTCAAACTTGAGTGAGGGGGGTTTTCAGTCACAATTTCCTTCACTTTTGCGATGTTAACTTCAGTTGAAAACGTTGATGGCATACCAGGCAAATCTTCCATCACATCTCGACCGCTTTTGAACGCTTTGTATCACTCATAAGTACGTGTTTTTGATAAAGTCGATTCACCGTAAGTCTTCTGTAACATTTTCAGTGGCTTTGAACACGAAATTCCATTGGCGATGCAAAATTTAAGACAAACTCTTTGTTCGATGTTTTTGTCCATTCTGAAATTCGCATTGCACACTAGATATGACCTAACTAAAAACAACACTGTATTTAATCTAAATAACAGATGCTGTTGCAGAAGTTGGTGGTAAAGGACAAGGTAGATGGGAAAAGACCTCGCACCCGGTCACCTAATCCTTGGTCAGACCAAGTAACCGCCCTCACGGGACTTTCTGTCACGACCGCCCTGAGAGAAGCTGAGAACCGAACGAAGGGGAAGAACATCGTCCTTAAAGCTATGAAGGCCTATCAGGGACACGACCTTCAGTAATGAAGTAACCAAGAAGAACAGATGCAACTCAAACTGCGTGCCGAAATGGAAAACAATTGTGCCAATCTAACAACATTTTCATTCCCGATCCTTTTTGACAGACTGTTAAGCATGTGACATACCCACCTGTAGAAGGTGTACCGTACCATATACTTAGTGGGACGAGGAAAACACATAATTATTTCGAGAAAACAACACGCCATTAGAAGACACACCTGTAATAGAAATACATCATGGCTTCACTCGTAAATGCGGTCCTAAGATTGACAGTGTATATTTCACGTGAGCTGCCACAACACCGTATTGTACTTGTTACCTTGGTTCGTATGGCCGGACTGTCTACTGTATTATTACTCTTGTGACCGAAGATAATTAGTGTAGGAATGCACGTAGATGCAATTACGTAGCACGTCGGAGGCTGATTGTATTATGTATGTATTGTAAATGTTCTCTACTGTCTACAATATGCATAATGATTTAATTAGCTGAGAGAAATCTTGGTTAAGCTTTATTAAGTAGGTACATTAGGTAGGTATATTAAGTAGGTAACCAGATTGTTGGTAATTGACTTTAATTTGGAGTAGTTAGGTATCCCTTAATAGGCATAGTGCAGGATCGTTATACATGTACGTGTTGTGATAAAGCTTATTATATAATATATTTATTGTATTGCTTACATAATCAGCCTATGATGTTCACACAGGCCCCCTCTATGTGTGAGGGAGTGGGCCTTAATCCACCACGCGGGCACAGTGCGGGTTGATGGATTGCTTGCATTGCGTGGTTTATACGAATTATGAATCATAAACAGGTAAATAGTATTAAACTGATAATACTGATGCATGACTTGTGAATTTGATCAATGACACAAAAATATCAACATTTCCTTAGATACTTATATTGTAAAATACGACGTTAAACGTCAATCTGTCTGCACTTATAACTTAAGACCCCGTTATCTACTTTAAGCGATGTTATGAAATACTTTCACATAAATACTCTCTGGATTACTTATATTAGTCCAATATTATGTATGTAATGTAAACAATCTGTATAATCATTAGAATCAGCAATACAACTCCTTATGTTAGAATTAACCTCAAATATGAACTTAGAGATCTATTTATAATTGTAGATATAAATGTTGTTTACGTTCGAAAATCATATTTAGATCATTTTATAACCTGAAACTTACCAAAAAACGTAAGAAAATACATACACTAACGCTTTCGCCACCTTTGTGCATCTTTCTTGGAAAGATTCCGAGTAAATTGGTTTAAATCAAAATGCTTTCATCCTTAGAGGAAATTAGTTAGCATGATACTTAGATGTTATAAGTTTTTCCTGTTTATTATTGTCTGCAATCGGAGCTTGGTTTTTACCAGTGCTCATTAAAGATGCTAGTAAGGAAAAGTTCTCGTTATAAGTACTTACCTACCTATTAGGTAGCGGTTTTTAATATTTCCTTATTAAGTATAACAAAGTGAAACATTAATGAAACATGAAGATAATTTGAAAAGTTATTTCATAAATGCATTAACCGCTTTCTTTTTAAATAAACCGTCACAAAAATCCAGATACAATTACCAAGGTTCAATTAATTAAAGATGCTACGTAGTAGAAGTACTCACGTATTTTACTTTTCCTTAAAATAAGTGACAAATGAATGAAAGATGAAGATAATTAAAATACTAGTTACTACCGCGACTTTCCTTTTAAATAAATGAAGACTCAAACAACATCTGTTTAAAACAGATCGTTTTGAAGCGATTTGCACGCGATCGCTGAATAACATCATTATGAAGCGCTGCAGCGAACTATCATAGTAAGTAGGCATTGTGTATTATGGGAGGTTAAGAGCTAATCTCGTTGCCTCCGAAGCCCATTAGGATGCAATTACCCACTTGCCACCAGGGCTCTATTCCTCGTACAAGCCGCTGGGGAGCTCCTTACAACCATTAGATTGGTTAAGAGACTATATGTGACTAGCTCCGGTCCGGCAATCGATTTCGGGTTTGTTAAGTTTTATCAGAATGAATTGCTGATGTTTATCTCGGTGTGTAGTGAGATTCTTGGATTTAGTATTGAACTGTAATGCTGCCTGTTTTTGAATGAAAACTATGAAAAATATATTTTTGTCACAATCACGACTAAAAGGCAATGTAAAAAATATACATAATTGCAATTTACATGACTTGAATAAAGATTAAAAAATAAATAAGTAGAAGCGTTATAATGTAGTAGGTACCAATGGTCGTTGGCTAATGTGTTTCTACGCCTGTATTTCGCATAGGAGAAGGCAGAGCACTATGTAAAGTATTATCTAGATTATTATTATGTTGACATTAGTAAGCTGTGTGTTAGTACGCGAGGAATTGTGTGTTACGAGTAGTATGTAAGTAATTGAACTATTTTATTTTACATGTGTGTCTGCGGTTTCGACACAACTGATTTTATTATTATTTGTATGGTTTCGAGTAAAATGTAGCGAACCAACCTTATTATTATAACATCCTATTGTAATCAAAGCTACATTTACAAATACATTTGATTTTATTTGATTTGATTTGAAGTATATGTCATTTCGCCGGCTATCTTAAAGTCCCATGTAAAAAAGGACGATCTTATCGCCGAAATTGGGACCCCAGCTGTTACAGAGAAATTCGTAGAGGTAAACTTCTAACTTCAATGTAAACATGAATAAAATACAGGCTGTAAGGGTCAGCCTTCCGCAGACTGAAAGGGTGATTTCAGTATATCACACTAAGATGACCGGTCCATGAAATTTTTTCAGGAACGTTATGGCAATCCAATAAACCTGATTTGTTTTATTGCCTCACACGTAATGTATCGTTACCGTGGCAAAACGCACGTAACGAGCCTTCGGCTGTCAATGCTCAGCCGCGTCGTTCGTTAGAGTATTTCAACATCCATTGCAGAGTTTTTGATTTAAGTAGTTTTATTTACTTAAATGGAGTGCTGCGTGCTTTAAATTAAGGAATAGTAATATAAGTAGGAGTAATACACTAATAGGAGGTACATAGAAAAAAAAATTAGAACTTTTCCGGTGGAATATGATTAAAAGTAAGGAGCTCAATGCACCCTGTTAGTTTGCGGAAGATTGTCTCGTACACCCTGTATGAAAAATAACATGAATTTCAAATCCTGTGAAAATAACAATGCCCAAATAATAATAGAAACTATTAATACCCACTATGGAAGAAGAAATGGGTGAAACCAATTCGCAATCATGAGTACCATAATGCAAATAGATGTGGTCCATTCCTAAGTGCATAAGGGCGTTTTTCACAAATGAAACTGAACGCGATAAGCACTTATACTACGTTTTAGAGCTGTCAGTGTCATTATTTTCTGTGGAATGTTGACAGTGACAGCTCTTGAACGCAGTTCAGATGTGCTTATTGCGTTCAGTTTCATTAGTGAAATTGGCACTATGTGAGATTCTAACTTGTTGTTGTAAGGGAGTCTAACTTGTTGATAATTTATGTAAAATGTGATAAACTCCTGAAACTTATTCCCATCTGCTGCATCGACAAATATACTTAAGCTAATTAATGAGGTAAGTGCTCTATCAATTATCTAGACAATTTGTGTACCACATATGTGCTATCCGCAACGACTAACATTTACAAGGCTATTGGATATTTCTTTTCTCTTTAGCCATAGCCCACCTGAAAAACAATTTTAGAAATAATTGCACCGCCTCCTGCCGGAGCCTCTACGCGGGAGTCGTGCGGTCCATGGCCCTTGACGGGGCACCGGTGTGGCCGCGTTCTTTGAGGCGCCGACTTGTCCGCCGGTTGAACGCGTCCCAAAGGGTCATGACCGTGCGGCTGGTCCGGGGATACCACACGGTCTCCTGCGAGGTGGCGAGCCTTGCCGGAATGCCGCTATGGGATCTGGAGGCAAAAGCCCTCGCGCACGTATGGGAGTGGCGCGAGGAGGCAAAACGCCGGAGAGTAACTCCGCTGCCGCGAGAAATCACGGTACAGCGGACAGAGCTCCGGCGGGATCTCATGGCGACATAGAGGGTGCGATTGTCGCAACCCAGTGCTGGGCACGCCACAATAGCGGCGGTAAGTTCCCTCTTTGACGAGTGGTTGGAGAGGCGTCACGGCTTGCTCACCTTCCGCCTGACATAGGTCTTCACCGGACACGGTTGTTTCGGGAGGTTCCTGTTTCGCATAAGGCGGGAGGAAACGCCCGGGTGTCACCATTGTGTGGATCGCCCAGAGGACACGGTGGAGCATAAGGTGGATGTCTGCCCAGCTTGGGCGGAGCACCGCAGTGTCGTCACGGAGGCGATCGGTGGCGGCGATCTCTCGAATCCGGCCTTAGTCCAGGCCATGGTACGGAACGAGAGAGAGCCTTGCGCCCTCACGCCCCCACTAGTCGCCGCAGGAGACGCCCTGGGCGTCGGGAGTCGCCTGCAGATTCCCGGCCACCGTAGGCGGGGGCTTGCGGACGGCGAGCAATGGGTAGTTCGTCGTCCGGTAAGGACCAGGCCCGGGTCGACGGCGCATCGTGTTCCACGCGCGCCTCAAAGAATGTCAGCACAAAACGACGGGGTCCGATAGGACCAACGCCTCAGGGTCGCGGGTAATTCGAAAGAGATAACCGAGGCCTTGGCACAGGCAACTGAAGAAACAAGGGTGGGTTTTAGTCAGTAAAAGTCTGTCACGCCCACCCGCTCCGCCTAGAGCGGGAGAAGTCATATGATTATTACCCACCCAAAAAAAAAAAAAGGAATAATTGCACGGGACAGACAGACCCGGCCTTGCCAAAATAGCCTCAATCCAGTCGGGATTGAGGCTATTTTGGCAAAGAAGTGTTTACCTGTTACACTTACTAACACTGTTAACACATTTATATCGGTTACAGATATATTACTGTTACACTTTTGTAATTGTTTTGCGTTAAAACATTGAAAAACACATTGATGAGTGTAACATAGTTGATTTTGATATCAATTCAAAATGTAACACTTAAAATTCTGTAACCTTTATGAAGGTATGTTTTTATGTCCCTGCTATTAGTGTAGGCAGATAGGAAGTCTAATTCCTACTTACCATTTAATTAACAAGAAAAGTGGAAGAGCTCTGACTTAACCCACATCTGACTTAATTTGTTTTGTTATTCTCCTTACCCGGTGGTTACCTAGTCTACGTCAACGTAGGTTAAGTTAATAGGTTCTTTTAGAAGATAATAATGACAGTAGAGTGCATACTATTATTATCTTGATGGCATTCAAGCAAGCGATCAAAGGTAGCAAGGTTCTATGGGTATAACTACAGCTATTCATATTATAAATTACATTCGTGTCTGTCTGTCTGATCACGTTATTCTTCTAAACGAGACAACGGATTTTGTCACAGGTATCAGCATCATTTAGAGAATGTATTTCGGAAGGTTTATATTGCATTAAACTTACATAAATTAAAGATTATCTCAATGTTATGTAAAAATCGTGCGAAGCAGGGTTGGATCGCTAGTAAAGTTTAAATGACATTATGTTTGTAGCACTATAAAACCCAGTAAAAACTGGAAGGTACATATTTTTTGTTTTTAGGGATCTGGTGGATGGATCAAAGGGAAAAAAACTGAACCCATACAGGATCACTTCGTTGTTTGTCCGTCTGTCAGTCTGTCTAGACCCTTCTTCTCAGGAACGCGTGGCGTGGAGGTATAAAGTTGAAGTTAATATGAAATACGTGAATCTACGGTCCACTGAAGCTCTAAAAAAATCAAGCTTCTAAGTCAACGCAATAAAAAAACGGCTATTTATGCGTCATGTTTTGATACTCGCAATTAAATGAAAACGGGTCAACGGGTACTTACCGTTGACCTAGGATTATGAAATTTGGCAAGAAGCAAGGTCTCACAGCGCAAGTAAAGAAAACAGTACGAACGTTAACAAACTTACATTTGCAGTTGGAGAATTGACCGTGACGTATATCGATGCATGGGAGTACATGTTTTTCAACTACAATGTTAAATTTGTTCTTGGGATAAGTTCATCCCTACTACCCCCTAAACACCCCAACCAACTACCCATCGTGTAGTGCGTGGTCCGACACGCACTTGGCCGGTCTTTCAAATGTAATAAGTGTTTGAGCCTGGTAAAAGTGGAGCAAAGTTTGAGTTTGAGTCTTGGATTCTAATAAATACGTTTTTTTACTTGTCTTGCTAGGTGTGAAGTAAATGTAACGTTGTAAAAACGTTAGAATTCTGTGTAACCCACTTTATTACTCAGAATATCCATTGGCATTTGCGAGAGGCACTGCATCTGAGAGTATTTTTCAGCGTTTCAGGTTAAATAAAACGACGTAGAAAATAGCACGGAAATCCACGCGGTTTCGTTTTTGCTTGCGCAGACAAAAAGCAAAAACACACAGCTTTTTAAGATTTAAGATAAATAATATAAACTATATTTTAGTACTAACGTCCAAATATACATTTTAGTGTAAAAAACAAACATAAGTTAATTATTATACATTAATAAAATGTATCTTCAATTTAAAAGCGTTTGCTGTCATGTTCAGATTATGTTTGAATATTGATGCTTACCTAATCATTTATAGGCAAACCAGCAACCTGTCGCTGCTTAGCACCGTTTTAACAAGTTGACAAGACATCGAGATGTATTTATTATTTTGAGTTTAATATGCATGTAATAACCACAGAGTAATGTTGAAAATCGCATAAAAATCCATTGTGTTGTTAAGATTAACTAAGCGGTCCCACAGAAGTATAAGGAAGTCGATTTACTTTTACTCTAAGTATTTTTATATGAAGCAACGAAATTCAGTTCTTTTTGATATTTGTTTAAAGTATTTATTCTATAAACTTAAGATTGACAGCATTTTTGGATGACATAATATTAAACACGCATAAAAAACAAGCACGAAAAGAAACAATCACAACAAATTCGTCCGCATAGCTGTCAACTGGATATATACAAGTAAAAAGTTAAGTTAGTTAGTTAAGTTAGAATTCGCTAGGGGAACCCGGAACGACACGTATTTACTACTGGTAATACTATGTAAGTATGGACAGTGATAAAGCTACACATTAGTTAACAATTTGCAATTTTACCATATTTACGTGCCCTAATGAAACATTGATTTGTGCCAATTAACACGACATACGATTGTTTACAAATATTACAATATATTGTTGACTAATGTGTATTAATGGACTGGCTTTTACATAGACTAATAGATTCGATTATTTAGCTTTCAGTTAATCTAGTAGGTATTATTTCAATCAAACAATTGTTTATTCCGAAAAGCTCGAAATCGTAACGCAAATCTGGTAACAATCAGCTCTAAATTAGTGAGTAGATAACTTTCCCATTAGCAAAATAAGTTAGGACTAATTGTAGGAATACTTAAGTTTTTCATAAATATGCAGTTAAAAGTCCTTGTACCCAAGAGTTTGGACGCTAAGTAACGCTCTTGACCATGCCAATGGAAAAAATGGGTCCTTGTGGATTTTAAAATTTTGCTGGATTTTTAAAAGATGGGAGAGAATAACAGTAGCTTTTCTCTCGATTTTGATCACTCTGTCATACATTAGGATACATTTATCAGTAGAAATACATTTGTGGTCCACTACCACATTTGATTAATAAAATAAACAGTGTCTTTTCTGGAAATGATGGGCCAGCCATTTTGATTCCACGGATATAACTGGTGACGCATTTCATTTTCAAACATCTTACCTATTTCCAACGGAACAATAAACAAAATGCACTAATCTTAAGTAACATTAACTCATTATAATTTAGGCACTTTATGAGACTGGTGATTCACCTTTCAAAGCATATGACAGATATTTATTAACAACATAAACTTAACACACAATAATCATGGGTACATGTTGATAATTATGCAAATTATTTAGTTATAATTTATTTACTGATTGCAAGGTATAACTGGTGACTAAGAGGTGTCTTAATCACGTAGGAGGGTTCACCTAAGCCGATTACCGACCAATAATAGCCGACCAGTAATAGGAGACCGTCCAATCTAAGTATCACCAATTACCACATTTACCACTACTTTCTTCAAGCAGCGATTACCAAAATGTAATCACCCGAAAACTTGTTTATGTGTTGTATTAAATGTGAGGCCTAGGTTTCTCTGATAACTCTTTTCAAGGCTGAGATAATATTCTATTAAGATTATCAACATCAAATGACGGTAATTGACGCTATAAAACTTCCGTTTATCCAACAAATTATCGATTACACGTTATTTACTTATTAATGATGTTGACAATAGAATACGAAAATTGCTGCCATAATTCAACTAAATAGACTATTTAATGTGTACGCAAATTATGATCATTCAAACGTTAATATTTTATGCCATATTGTTGGGATTTGTATGACTCTAAATTTAAAGCTTGAATAAACTACAGAAAAATAAATGTCACACCTCGCAGTTTCGTTTTTCGGTCAATTATGGAGGAATATTTTTGCCCCGGAAAAACGTTTACAGATCACGTTTGGCTAAATGAAATAAAATCTAACTAAGCTAGATACGGGTCAGAGAGATCAACATTTTTCGAAGATTCAATACTTAGGTAGCTTTGGAATTATTCGGAAAATTCGTCTTCGTCACCGCAATGCAGCAAAACATACGGTCGGTTGGTATTCTATACGTGGACAGATAAATTTGGATGCAGTCGGGTTCTTATTAAAACCTTTTTTTACGGAACTCTAAAATTTATTCAGTATTTAGCATCTGATTATACATTCCTCTTCAACTTCGGCCAAATTTAGCTTCGGTCGAACACTTTTATTAGCAAATTTTAATGAACAAAATTACGGTATATTCATCCTTAATATTTCTTGATTGAAGTTGGAAATATTTTACCATAATGTCCTTCTGCTTCGTAATTTGATGGAGCTTTTAGAAAAACATTGATATAAAACGTAAATGAGCACAAAATTATTATTTGGTTACAGACACAGAAAGAGGGTAGCGAACGACATCTAGCTACTCTTAACGTAAACCTTACGTAACACCGCCACTGAGCACCCTACCTGTAACTAAGAGGCGCTTTCAATCGACAGATGGCGGCAGAATCGCTCGACGTCATAAAATCGAAATTAATTCCGCGACGAAGGTTTCGCTGACGAACTTATCCAACAGTTTCTGAAACCATGAACACTCCTCTGATAAGTCTAGAGGTTTCTCAATAATTTGATTGGCTATAGCTAGTTTGTTCAACCAATCTCAACAATTCACATGGGATTTGACAGCAGATTTCCTAATCCGAGATTTGATTAATCCTCTAGAAGCCGAAGGAAAATTGGTAGAAAAATCTAGCCGCTGTGGTACCTAGGCGTCAACATTATCGATCGTGGAAAACGTTTATGCATAAAGTAGGTTGGGAATGCACGTGTTTATATTTACGATTCGACTCGCCACTTCGCCACGATAAGTTCTCTTCTCTCGTGAATAAGAGGCTTTCCGAAACATTGAAACCGTGATACATAGGGCCGAAGCAAGGTGGGTCAAACTCAAAACAAACTATAGTCTGTTGCAAAAGTATCTCATGAAAATGTAAACAAATTCATTAGAAAAAGTACCTGTGATTGCCAATTTGTACTGCCACTTACACATTTGATTATTTGAATAAATTTAGAATTTCAAATTATCTTAAACATGTTTCTCATGTGAGAATTGAGGTTAACATTATTATCCTCAATACATTTTTTTCAAATGATGCAAACAATTTGTTTTGGAAAAACTGTGAAGGTTTCAACTTTATAAAGTTGAAACCTTCTAGATACAGATGAATGCGGGGTTTGTTTGCACTTTCATCAGATAATTTTGGAACAGAGCACACTTTCTACCGTGTTGCTACAGTTACCGGGTGTGATGCGGGTGGTCTTCCTGACTGCTGCTGCGCTTCCTCTTGCGTCGGAAGCACCAGTCCTGGCCCATCGCATCACAGCGCGCGCGCCGCGAGCCGCCCCCGCCCAGGTCTCGCTCTACGCCGTACCTTTCATGCTTAATACTGAGCACACAACCTTCGACTGATACAGGAACACTGTTCGACCATCACATGCTGCTTCTTAAGTTATTTCGCTGAGGAGTTTCGTTGTTCGTTCAAACTTTCATTGTTTAAATCGATTTTTGGGCTATCGTTGGATTTTCTGTGGTTTTAGATTTTTTGTTTTGTGCTAAAACGAGCTTCCGGGTTGATTCTTAAATGAAACGTTGATAACTTTTGCGGGGTACTTTATTGAAGTACCCTTGCTCAAGACGTGACGTGACTGAAGATATTGTGCGTGACGTGTAACGTTTGTTTGTAAAACGCTCGAATTAAATTACAGTGACGATGTGTGACTACAATATGTTTTTTAGAAGAATCAGATTGTAAGATTAAAATATGTCAATAATGCTATGACAATTCCCCGTATTTGATAAACAAACTTCATGTAATAACTCCGACTGTAGCACGAACAATAAGAGAACCTTCAATGTAAAAGCGCATAAAAGTACTAAGTAACCCTGCTGTGCTATCGAGCTGTTCTGTACAGCTAACAACAGTTGTTATTGTTGAGTTGAGTACTAAAGTATGATCGTGAGTTGCTGATTAATGTTCTAGTTAATGTCTAGCTTTCAGAAAGCCAGGAGGAGGTAGCTCCACAGTACTTTACTCCCTACCGTTCCCCATATAATATTACAGGGGCGTAACAAGCTTTTCCATTAACTTGCAACACTTCGAAGTACTTCATCTAAAACAATTTACCCCCAGTTAATGGATAAAAGAAGTTTGGTATTTTGTAACAAAAATAAAAGGAAATTTTCTTTATGCTACCGCGATTGTTGATTGTGAAGATTAAGTCTTAAATAAGCAGTTGATCGACTTCCTATAAAATGAGGATTAAAAACCCGTGTTTAAAAAGTACCTAGAACAGTGTACATTCAGTTCATTTAAATCTTGTAACAATGTTTCAATAATATGTACTTGAGCAAAATATAATCATTTGTTGTGTAGTCTCCTAAACTGTCTTAGATAACATTGATGGATCGAAAACATTTTATATCGTATAAAAATGATACACCGTCTATGAATGTAACCACCCTATACCTCGTTTTATGCAAAAGAAAATGCGAATCTTTGAAGCCAAGTGGCGAAAAATATTCAAAATCAAATCAGAATTTTCCGAGGCTATATTGAAATACGAAACCTGGGAGCGTTTTGTAATCACAAGTGCTTGTTCAGATTTAGTATTTTTAGTTTTGAGGAATAAGGCGCAAAAACATAAAGCCACACGTGGTTTTTATCTACAATGTGCTACACGTGTGCTTTTCAACTGTGTATTATGTCTATTTACAGACACCTGCGTCAATTGGCACCCTGGACACATTAGAGAATACCTTTAGAAAAGGGGTCACCAATATATGCAGGCATTTGTACTATAGTCACCTTGTTGAGTCTAGTATGCGTGTGGAACTTGGCACCTCTTACCTGCAACATGTTGAATACTTATCGATTCTCTCACGTGCTTGCACGCATATTGTGTACTGTGAATGCAGTTTACTTGACTAAATAGTCACGAGTAGATTGCACTACTTGCAGTAAACAGTCGTAAATATGGTAAATTCAGTTTAAGAAATAAGGTTATGCGCTGTAGAGCAGCGTCTCTCTCACTACATAGTCATGTCTGTGTGACAGTCTCTTTTTAAAGCACAGCATAATCAGGTTATAATGTTCCTACTGCTAGGACACAGGCCTCCTCTCGGTGAGGGTGTGGGCCGTTATCATCTGGCCCAGTGCGGGTTGGTGCATGTGATCACATTTCTTCGATTTTTTAATTCTAGGACATACCGATTGCCTCTCGATGTTTTCTTCACCGTATAAAGAGCAGTGGTGATGAAATAATTTACACAAAGTAAAGTGCCTACTTGGGTTCGACCCTAAGAAGTAAGTCGTGGACGTTGCTAATGGGCCACTTCTGCTTGGTGTGTCATAGTTACACCTTGATTCAGTAAGTAGAGCAATGCACGTAGTAGATATTGCAGAAGAACGTGTAGTGAGTAGTAGGATTCGATTTTCTACATGGTTTTCTGTGGCTACAGTTCCCTTACAGCTGCATTTGTTTGGCTTTCATAACACATTGACCTACTTAATAAAGTTAACACACACGAATGTGCCGAAACAGTTGCTGCTGGTAATGATTCCCTGGTTTATAGCTACACACGTACCAAGAACAGCACCCTAACTGCGTAACACGCGATCAATCACAATCTGGATCACTTTGAAGGAAATAGCTGATCCATTGCTTCACATGTTTGGAAAATTTATCAGCTCAACAACGTAAATAACGCAATGAATGTTGTTGAACTGTCAAAATGAAAGCCATTCCTACTGTTCGTGTGTTACGCAATAGCCCCTAATACTGTGTCATTCATCAAATCCGCTGATATTTTAGTATGGCGTTTTTAATAAAATAATGATTATGATGTACTTAAAATGAATGATACGTTGTTCTCAGGGGTTGATTGCGTGTTAATTTTATCGCAATGTATAATTAATAAATTTTATTTGTGGTTATATTTAGTATAATATGAAATACCTTTCCCTATTTGTTTACTACAATATTTTGTTGTTCATCGTGTCAACAAGTAATCTTGACACTCTATTCAATACTGTACAAATAGTCGATACATATCGCATCTGATATACTCGAACACAATAGAGATGTACTGATTTATAGTGCGATAACTCGATAACTGACAGTTATGTACAGTAAAGTACCGACAGAAAGCCTTATGCAAGACAGCGCGCACACTAGAAAAAAAATTGTTTGACTGACAATCACTGATAAGTTTTACAAAATAGTTGTCTCTGTAACTATATTTTGCCGACTTCAGATATTGGGCTGTTTTGTTCAGAGTGGGCGCCCATTATTGGTTTCATAAAAGGAATAGCCTGCCTTCAAGCCGGCCTGGAATTTGACAGTTGTGTGACAGTGACCGGAATAAAGCTCAGGGTGAATTTCACCGAACTTTTATACCTAGAATATGTCGTATCCTGAGAATACATTCTGAATTTTTGTCAGTTTTTCCATACTAGCAAGTCAACTTTATTCCACGGATAGTTTTTTTTTTTTTTTTCTATCTGGTGTTGGTAAAATCAGCCGCTATCCAAAGTACTGCGGTGGTCTGCGCACAGCTTAAGGGTGCTAGCAGTTTCAACATTTCATAGTGATCGTAATTTGTTTCGGTTGGGTTTATAATCAAATCAAAGTCAACAGAGATCTCGTGAGCGCTGTTTTACATAAAGCAATATAAATATTATCTTAGAAACTCAACGGCTTGCAGATTCTGTTATCTTAATTAAGAAGCTTAGTCAGCTTTAAGGTTTAAAACATATCATTTTGTAACGCTTAATTAAATTATTTTTTGATTGGATAAAATTAGTCTTGTGCCTGAGTCCTTAGGGATAGATATGAATCCGATCTTGTACAAAAGTATAAAACTTATCAAGAGAATAGATCGCGGCTCTTTTGTATTCGTAAATGCGATTGCTTATAAAGTACTCGTACAAATATAAACACATACACATTTATAAAATCACGCCTTCTTCGGGTTTAGGCAGAAACTACAGAACGCGACCTGCTACGGTCGTACATACCATAAATGTACGTTACGAGTATGACACATTTTACTTATGTATTGGCATGAATATCATATGTATTTACATAAACGTGTCTATATGTTTATATGAGTATGGTTAAGAATGTAGGTATATCTTAGTATATACATGTACTAAATATATTTGTATTCTTGCTCTATCAAAGCAAAACTGTGAGAAATGAGTCAATGAGGGACCTATACCTACAGATGAGGGTCACTTTCTTACATTACAACGTAAATATTGTAAGAAGTTTTCCTTCTTTACACAACTTCAGCTGTCGCAACTTTTTGTATCCTACATTTCTTTTGTAGTTGGACTTTCTAAGACTTTCTTGTAAAGTCTCAACAACCAATGTTAACAAGAAAGATTTAAAAAACCTATCGTGTAGCTTAAATAATTTAATCCAATTTGTATCTTGGTTAATTATATTACTTTGTAGTGCAATCAATTCCCATCACGAAATTAATTAACACGAAAATCGCGTGGGGCGTCCACGGTCCTCGAGTAGCAGTGACTTGAATAATTTTTGGGTAAATATTATTTATGTATACGTTAGATAAATTTGTTCCTCGAGCGTCCGACGACATTCTCGTCTGGCCTGTGCCCTGTGAAAAATTTGCAAGGCCAACAGTCAAGGGGTGGTTTTACCGTTTGTAAGCCAAAGGCAGAGTTTTCGTTCTGCTTACGCACGCACAAACATATATATAGGCCCGTCTTGAGCCTCGTAATAAGCTCAAGGGCAATGTGGCAGGAACGAAATTGGATAGAGTGATGAAACGAAAGTCGTCTCCCGAACAGGCAAGGAAAATATTCATGTTTTATTGAAGCTATAAAAGGAGTTTTGTTGATTTGAATAAAATTTTCTGCGCCAGATGTAAGGCCGTACTCAGAAGGCAGTAAATGATTTCAGTGGAAATGATGACGTCCTTGGAGTAACGTGAACTTATGATGATGCCATTACAAGAACGATGTATAGTAATTAGGGATTGTAAATAAAAATAAAAATGCGTTTATTGGCATTAGGTACAGTGACAAAAAAAAACCCGGCCACTTGTGTGTCGGACCACGCACTATGAAGGGTTCGGTAGTTGGGATGATTTATCTCAAGAACAAATTTAACGTTGTAGTTGAAAGACATGTTCTCCCATTAACATTTGATTGTCATTAAATTTACATTGACAATTAACGGTGACGTAAACGATGGATATACGTCACGGTCAATTGTCCAACTGCAAATGTAAGTTTACAATCGCAAAATAAGATTTTTTATATGATCACACTACAAATTATCGATTTTTGGACTGTTTCCTTTACTTGTGAGATCTTGCTTCTTGCCAAATTTTATAATTCAAGGTCAACGGGAAGTATCCTATATGTTTTCATTTATTTGCTAGTATCCAAAGAAGATGCATAAATCGCAATATTTTTTTATTGCGTTTACTAAAAAGTTTGATTTTTTTATGGCTCCAAGGGACCTTAGACCTACGGTTTTAGTAATTATTTCAACTTGATACCTCATCGCGTTCCTGAGAAAAAGGGTCTTGACAGACTGACAGACAGACAGACAGACGGACAACGAAGTGGGAATACGGGTTCCGTTTTTATATTTTGAGGTATGGAACCCTAAAAACACCTCAAAACTATAAATAACAGAAAATAATACTTAAGATGCCAGAAAACAATGCTTATAATGCCAAAAGGGCCTCAACTCGGCATAACCTGATTTTCAGCTGCAGCCCACAAATACAAACATACTTAGTTGACTCCTACATGTACATTCAACTCAATGAAAAGCTGTTATTATCGTGGGTTGAGCCACTGTATATAATCTTTTAATGTATCAGAGTAAATCTCCCTCGAGAAATGTCCTAGGAAGCAGCGATAACCCCATCAAGAATCGTTAAGTGGTTTCGGCATTTGCCCCAACAGATAGTAAAACTGATGGGGCTCGAGGACTTTATGTACTTGATAACAATGTATTTATGTACGAAACATAATACAAACAGCTTATAATTATAAACAACAGGATCGTGGAGCCAAAAAACATAGATTTCAGTAACGAATGTCAATTGATGTTTCAATATTTTAAGAAGTTCTTTTTACCCGACTGTGGGACTAATCTATTCCTATCCTTACTATACTATTCTAATCCTTATTCTAATCTCCCTAATTATTTTATAAATTAAGAGTCTATATCTAATTAGCAAGTTTTAATTCCAGACACGATCACGGAGGATGGCAGAAAGGAAGGCATAACCAGCAGAGGGTCATGATGGATTCAAAACACGCGTTTAATACGTAGGAAAATGATGATTAATAGGTTGAAACCATGGCGGTACTTTACGAAAGTTTGTTCAACATTAAATGGTATCCTATAAATACAATTAAATGGTATCGATCACAGAACTCATTCACCAAAAGAGTGAGTTTCATGAATCAATGATGGTGTGTGTTTTAAGTAAAAATAGAAAGTTTTTGTTTGTCATATTATTGAACATCGAATAAAATGTCATTGCCTCGTAGAATTCCTATTTACGTTGTAAGTGATAATGTCAAAGTGTGTGCACTGGGGGTAATATTCCGGGAACATTTACAGAGCGAATTGTTGTGTTTGTCTTTTCGTCAAAGGTACACATACAAGTGTGTCAAGAAACCTTCATCAGATATTGCTGAATAGTTTATTTAGAATATTGAATAGTTTAGTTGATTTGACTGATGTATGCATTGTTTTTGAGTTAGAGTTATCTGTTTGTATGTAGTACCGGTATTGCAATTTCTAAAGCAATCTCTAACAAATTGTTTTGTAAGAAAAATAATTGTTAAGCTTTTTGACTGTCAACTATGAATATTCAAATCATAACTGTAATTTTTTGACATTTGTATAAAATGGATATAGCACGTTAAATTGACATAAGTTGGATGTCAATTTACTTTACAATTAGTTTCCCTGACTGCGCTGAAATGAGGCAATCGTACTTGTAGCTTACAATGTAATAATATACACAGTATTACAACTAACTATTTTAAGATAAAAAAATATAAAAAAATCACTGCCATACGAAGTAGGTCGCTGAGCTTTTAATGTTTTAATTTCAAGATAAATTAGAACGCGTGTGGCAAACGATGAGTAAAGGAATATTAAATAACTAAAACCTTTAAAGCTTAATTAAAATAAGACACTATGTCCTATGAATAAAACAGTAGCTTTAGGGACGCCCGCGAATCGATCTGTGGGGTACAAGATGTTTCATTTATTAAAGAAGTGCCTTGCAGTGATATTCATTGCGGTATGGAGAGAACAGAGGAGCAATAAAAATGTTGTATAACTTTGTAACTTCAATAAATATCGTTGGAAACAGTAGGCTCTGTGTATTACTTTATTTGAACCACATCTTCCGGTAAATTGTCTCATTTTAGGAACGGACGCATGGCCAGCTGTGGCCTGCTTTTAACAAAATTCAATTTTTCCCACTGTTTCACTGGTTCTTCTAAAACTTAGTTAGAGAGATATATTTCAAATGTGTTCTACTGTTTCCTTAGTATTTTTCCCCTTTCAATAATGGATCACTAATCAATATGATCCTACCTGTGTATACTAAGGATATCTAAATATGGATGTATAAATACAGCATCAATATCTTGAAGATATTACTACTACGACACGATCTACCCAGGTCGATCCTTTTGTGTTCACTACGGATAAACCGATTACAAAAAAGTAGCTCTTATATCCAAAGTGGTAAGGTCTATTTTATCAATATAACCTCTACTGTCTTATCTTACGAATATTGTATTACGTACAAAAACGTAATCCTTGCTTATAATACTTCTAGATATACTTTTACAGAAGCTTTAGAAAGTTTCAGACGGAAGGTAGATACAAATGTTTACTTTGGTGGTAAAAATGAACAGTCATACATTTTTATTTATATATGTATCAGAAGCAGTCGCGAATAGAGCTTTAAATCATATGACCGTATGTGTTAAGCCTTGTCATGTAAGTATGCTTAAAACCCTTCCAATAATAAATAAGGCGATGCGTGTGTAATGTGTGTAGAACATACAAATGTTATTTACAGTATTTACTGCCTCGTTCAGTTAACCTTATTGGCTTTAGTGTTGACTACTGTTTGAATATCTAAATCATAGGTATTTCATGAAGTAGTAAAGAAAGTCTCACTTTACTTACAAGCTGTAGGAACTGTGGCCAAGCACTACTATTATATATTAAGCGTCTAGATGAAAGACTGGTATTATGCGGTCTAAGTTTCGTACTGTGTTTGTGTGTTCGCAATATGGCAGCTTATCATAGCAAGGCAGGCCTAATAACAGCCACTATTCATCACTATCACACTGCCACATTGTTGTCGAGTTCTAAGCATGTACTTATTTAGTTCTGTACCCCTATAATTCCATTTAAACAGCTGTCTTTGTGTTGATGACGTACACTTTATGAAACGCAACACTATCTACATGTATGTAAATATAAGTGGTTTGTATGGAATTGCCATAACAAATGTATCGCGAGAGGATCGGAGCACAGAGTGGCTGTCACGTCACGTCAGCACGTGGCGGCGGCCGGCGGCGCGTCCGGCAGCCAGCGGTAGCTAGTTTATTAACAATAACCGCGTGTTTATGGTAGAGAATTAACATCGGAAGCTCGTGATCGTGTTTAGACGATTTAGGGCGGGAGTCGCGCGTGACTGATCGCGCGGTCGCGAGAGGCACTGGCGCGATGCCCCGGGCGCGACGTGTGACGTCAGAGCGTGCCCCCGCCCCGCGCATGCGCCCCGCACCCACCTCCAGCATTCTCCAAAACTCTTCACGAGAGCCCTCCACCTCGAGACCTCAACTCCGCTTTGGGACTTAATCGATTTTTGAGCTGCAGTTTCGCGGAATCGAGTACCTACTCAGGTATACCAGCCCAGCATAGCTTGGTTTCCTTTTTATCGAAAACCAATATTTCACCGGGCTAGAGGAGGTCTAACAGATTTTAAAGTTATTCCATCAACAATTTGTGTCTCCTTGATGCAATTTTGTTGTATTAAAAAATGAAAACAAAGTCAACTGTATTATAGTCAGGTACAAACAAACAGTTCACAAATGTAGGAAATGAAGCACTCAAGCTTATTCTTCCAGTAAATTACTAGTCTTTATTGTCGATAAGATTTCAGAGTTAATGTCAATTTTATGGTATTACTGGCTATCATTTTGAGATTAACGATGTCATAACGCCGGGTTACAAAAGTTAAAGTTTTCCAATTATTGTAGGGAGTGAATAAGAGGATAAGCGTACCGCATGGTACAACAACACGAGTTTAGCACGAAATTGCCTTTTAATATTAACGCATCGTAGCACTACGGGTGTCGCTACGCGGTGGCTACGCTGCTACGCACGTAGCATGTAGGCCGCATTCCTACGTGTAGACAAATGTATACGAGGGGAGGTTCGCTCTGCAAACTTCTTTATTAATATTCATGAAAATGATTTTGTGACAACATTATGTAGTACGCATAGTCAAAATGTATTTTTTTTGTAAACAAATTATTTTTTCATCAAAATACGTTTTTTTTTCAAATGTTCTTTTTAAAAGTTAAAAAAAATGTAATTTTGATTTTCAGCACCCACTTGCATAAAACATATTTCTGTGAAGTTAATGAGAAATCAGTTGAAGAACTCATCGGGCTTACTAAAATAACGAGTAGCTTTTCAAAGGTACCGGCTCTATGTTCTACGATACCGGCTCGCAACCGATGTGAATACCACACTATTTAATTAATTTCTGTTTAGTTAAACTATTCATAATATAAATTAATATATGTAAAAGCTGTTCAACATTAAATTCTTCTGGTCTTCTACCCTACAAAATGTATAAACTTCCTCATGTTACGCTGTTTTACAGAATATCTTTGTACATACGTGAAATAGGATTTTCGTCAGAGTAGGGATAAATATCTTATTTTAAACTGGCAAAAAACTAATACAGTAAAGGATTTGGCAGTAGTCACCACTCAAACCAGCAATTCAATTTCGTAAAAAAAAGGTCTTATGTTGGTCAACAGAAGAGAGAAGAAGATGTAGAAACGTATTACTCATACCTCCACGAAGCAAACAGCATCCACATGGGACTGTCATATTGGACAAATTATGTCACTTTTAGATATAACAAGAATTGATCGGTCATTGTCTCGCCTCTCAATGTCTTTAAGTTCATTCTGACAAAGATGAATGTTACTTTTGACAAAGTGTTACACCTCTATCAGCACCTCCTGACATGATAACCTTATCTTGTCTAGCAGATAACTATATAAATTACCGCTCCATTTTAAGTTTCACACCAAATTAAACGATTACCAAATATTATTGCACGTATGTTTCTTATGCATTAAGCTGACCATAACCTCAAAAATGATGTTGGAAACAATGGAGTTCGCCAAGCATACGTACACCTCTGCCTAACCCTTTGGGGATTTCAGGCGTGATATAATGATATTTATGAAAATTTAAAAGCCATTGCAACTTTGAGTTAATATTTATTTCTTGATAGTAACTACGCGTGTAAAAATACTATATTGATTACGCACCATACAATTTCAATCATTCGTTTAAAATTTTACTGTGTAAGAATACATACGAGTATTAATGCTCGAGACTGTACACGTCGTAAAGCTTTCAGGTTGTTACGTGTGACTTACTCACACGCAACTCAATTTATTGACAGCAATAATCAATAATTAAATTTTATGTTATAACAATGATTGCGAACATAGAAGTGCTTCTAAGCTTCCTTCCAGTATTGAAGATGCCTCATTTAATATCTCCAATTGTCTTATACTTGAGGTACCTAACCCGCAGACCTCGCTCATCGGATCAATTTTGTTTCAGGTTCCAAGCCAGTTTAAAAAATGTCAGACTACTTTACTTCAAGAACAATAGAAAGATGCAGAGCTGTTTCTACTTTAGATGAAAGAATATTACTTTAGGTGAAAGAAAATGGGACTAGAATAAAATAACATAATTTTAGTTTGTGAACAGAACATAATATAACATCACCTTATTTTCTCTGAAGGGTTAGGCAGGAGTGACCTATAGTACACCCACATGTCGCCAGTTATATTTAAGTCACATGTAACTGGAGTCGAACCTATAGCCATCAACTGGGCACAAATCCAGACTCCGGGCTGCGACCACTTATCCATAATCTCTACTCTACGAAGAGAAGACAAATCACACACAGACACAAACAGACAGATATCTGAGGTCATCGGAAAACTTAAGACTAGAGATACCGATGCATTCCACCAGTTTTTATGACAAGTCTTTTACAGTTTAAGCAGTACGGCATGGAATGCCTTGTCCATGTCGATTAAGCGTGCTTTTAAAATTCTGGTAAAAAACGCACTTTCTCTCTCCTTAAACATTATTACATATAGTGTCCTTGCTCTTGTTTCGTGTTTATTATTGTTTATTCTGTAGATAAATATATGTTCTATGCTTGCACGTATTTAATGAATATGTAAATGGTTCAAACACTGACTATTCAGTTTTGTCTCTCCTTCTCCCTTTGATCCATCCAAAGGTTGTCTGTAAAAGATCGCTTTTAGCGATGAGTCCACCCATTGTGTCACCCAATGTAAAAATTCTACATTAATATCTGTAATTTATAAGATGTACATAATAAAGAGTATTCTATCCATCTATCAATCACTTTCTTAACAAAAAGTCTTTCTTTTCTTGAATTTTGACATCGCGACGTAGAAATCTTTCTACAATCTGTCATTTTGTTTTCCGTTTCTCCCTTTTCTGAAGTGGCCATGCTACACATGCTGATGGAAAACCCAAGTACACTTTGCCCGACTTGAGAATCGAACCAAGGAACTCATGCTCTGTGGTAGCGCCTGCGACTACTATACCGACGAGGCAGAGTTTGTGATCCTTTTTCATAATTTCCAGTATAAGTACAGACGTGTATGTCGCTTGTACACCGTATATGCAATGTATCATGCTAGTTATAATCGTACACCATATGTATTAGCAATGTATCAAGCTAGTTATAATCATACACCATATGTATATGCAATGTATAAAGCTAGTTATAATCGTACACCATATGTATATGCAATGTATCAAGCTAGTTATAATCGTACACCATACGTATATGCAATGTATCAAGCTAGTTATAATCGTACACCACATGTATACTCGTATGCAATTTATCAAGCTAGTTTTTAATTATGAGAATTAGTCGTCAGCTTTATTTTTAGATCGCGGAGAGAAAAAAGTTAAGCATAATCATTTTGTGGATATTGGGTTCATTAGCAATTTTGATTACCTCAATTTTGATGAAGTCTCAAGATGGTACTTACCTAGAATTGCATTTCAATAAGGAAATAATGATATTAGTTATAATTTATTAGTGATGCTTTGATATTCACTACAGTGCTTATTATAGCAATGTTTGCGGTTAAAAAAAGGTAGCCTATAATAGTTAACATCATGTCATGCTGTTCGTAGCATAGCAGTTAATTAACGACCAAACACATTTATTATTGTTGGTTATTATAATTGGATATTACTTGCAGAAGCAAATGGACGATCTCACTATTTCTTTTTACGTCAAGGGTATAATCGACCGGTGTGCGTGTCTGATCAGTTGTATGAACGTAAGCAAAGAAAAAGCAGTATGTAAGGATCGTAGCAGGTGCCGTTCTGTAGTTTCTGCCTACACCTATGGGAGGAAAGCGTGAGTTTGTGTATGAGTATATTATTAACTCTAGCTGTATAACGCAATAACGATAAGTTGTTGTCTAAACTATATGTTTCTTTGGAAATCGAAATAAGCTCGGTAGCAAGAATTTACAGAATATTAAAATAAAACGATTACGGTTTTATAACTTTCCGGTCAATTAGGCCCAGTTCTCCGCGAATATAACCGAATTAAAAAACAAAAGAGACCTTTCCGAAAATCTTTTGTTTGCTTTTCCGCCCATTCCAAACCCAACCAACCGAGCCTACTATTCGTGAACTCCATTTTGAAACTTCCATACTTTAAAGTTGATGCGACTTATCTAAACTATTATGAGAAGATTTCATTTATTTTTATGTTTGTTACGTTTTCACGCTAAAACTGTAGATCGTGACCCTTTCATCCCGATTTTTCCACGGGATCGATTATGCGGGTGAAACCACGGGCTGCGCCCCGCATTGTGTTAACGAAATATTATATTATAAAGAGAGAGAACGAATTTTGTCAGTTTGTGTGGGTTTGGTACAAGGTTATCTCCGAAACCACAGGTCCTATTTAAAAAATACTTTCATCATTTGAAAAGTACATTATTTCAGATGGACATAGGCTCTAAACAGGGCAAATTTTCAACCTGTGCTCAAACTGTACCTAACTAATGAATTCAGCATATGAATATAGAACCCCTTGCGGATTTTTTTTTCGTTCGTTATTATTAAAAAAATAGACCGCGTAGGTATTGCATTTTTCTATGAAACAGCAGTTTCTTTTTTTACAGTGCTGAATTAATGGATAAAGTTTGCGCACTGGTTAAAAAAGATATCCTGTATTATGTAAATTACAAAAATAAATACTTATTAAAACTAATGAAACACTATCTTGAATGTATGCAAGCCTAGTACTTTATGTTAGTTTACTGCTCAGAACTTGTGCACAACGTGTCGTGAACAGAATACCGCTTCACATGTAGTATGTACCTGTGCGAAGCCGGGGCGGTTCGCTAGTGTAAAATAAAGTAGAATAGAGGTGTGTTCGACAATGTAACTTAGATACGATAACATTTTCAGGGGCGCGTTTGCAGTTTTCGAGGGTGGGGTTCCAAATCTCTCCGCTCTTTTTGAATTTTCAACGAAGTTTCAGCTTGCTGTGAATATACGAGCAAGAATAATGTTGATCAATTGTCATGATAGTGCTGTAAAGCTATAAGCTGTTGTGTTGTCAAAGTTTTGCGTTTAATATAAAATGAAAATAAGAAAAGGGTTTTCTACAACCTAACCATTCCTAGGCACATTCCATAACTCTATCCATAAGCAGCCAGACAAAACATCCGATAAATATCTCATATCAGATAGGTAAACGCAGTAAAAGACCAACATATACTTTAATAACGAGCTTAGCAACGAATAAATTGAAATCCTACGTAAGTATACATTAAAAATCATTTTTTAATTTCGTTAAATAATCCGGATGAAATAATTTTGCTGTAGGGGCCAGGTCCCCGGATATTCCCCGGCCAGGGGTAGCGGGTTTGGGGGGCGGAAGCAGGTGGGCTACTGACGTCACACGTGTGACGTCAGCAGTGAGATGGGGGCGGGGCGCAGCGGCCGACGACCCACACTCTCCAGCCAAACTCCGTGAAATGCAAACTAACGAGTTAACATTGCAAACAGTGACTTAATTCACACAGATAGAGTTAATAATCGTTGTTAGAGATGTATTGCGGGCAGATATCGAGCATACCTTAAAGAAGACCGTTCAGAATCTAGAGTCGGTATTAGTGGAATATGTTGAAATAGTTTCATTAACTGCCTTATAGCAGATGTTTGCATGCATTTATATCGATCTACTAGATTAAGAAATATCTCGTACATGTTTAATTATCTTCTCAAGACGATTACATAATAAAAGAGGTACCAACATAGATAAAACAACATTGATTTGTTTACGGTTAATTAAATGATTTATACCAAAACAAATAACATTCTAAACCATCTCGGGGAACAATAGTTGCGTGCATACAAATGAGAAGAAGTATGAGACCAATTGCCATTTAGATTGTTTTACCTTAAGACGCATAATACCCGTGGGTTATAAACTCAAGTAAGCGAGGTAAGCTTTGACGTTACTATGGTGCTCATAATCTACCCTATTGCTCAATTTCCTACGCAGAGGTGGGTTTTGAAATGGAGCCAGTTTAATGATTCGTTGAGATTTGTCCATAAGATAATAAGAGTTTTATTTACTTTTGTTGAAATAATAGTCAACCTACCAACCGCAATATTTTGTTAAATATTATTAAAATTCTACTTGCGGTTGTTATTCCTAGCAGGAATGTCCCAAATCACAGTAGCTGTAACAGCGCCATCTAGCAAGAGCAACGAGGACTTGGACGTTTGCCACGCGCGGTCGGAAAATTTTCAGCGTGGAACTCGAGGAAAACACAGCCATTCGCTCAGTTGGATGGCGCCAACTCCATGTAGCGTTCATAGATGGCGCTCGATTAATTGTAGCAAAAGTAAGGCAAAGGAAAGCAACCTTGCAGCCTATGGTAGAACCGAGAGGGATCTAAGGTGCTAGTAGGTCATGCTGAACCAGCAAGATGGCGCTAGGTTAGGTCAAGAAAAAGGTGAATGCTTTCTTTGCTTTTTTATGTAGTATTGAAGTAGTGAAATTGCGTGTTTAACATAGAATAGAACATTGTTTTCAATGTTTTGTTTTAAGTAAAAATGTACGAATGTAAATAAAATATGGTATAATAGTCTCGGTTTTTTATCAATTAAGTACCTAGAATTATTTTAATTTGTCGATTTTTTAAATGTTTTTTTTAAGTTTTTACTTTTAAAATCAAAATTCAGGTAGGTATCTGAACAGCTAAATGGAAAACTTTTATGATGCAAACTAGTTTTTTCCAGTTAGTAGACCTGCGATCGGTCGGGGGAGTGGCATGGGGTTTTTTAAAACATTAAATTGAAGTCCGACAAAAATTATATTCATTAGGTATTCAAGTAGCGTTTAAAGCTAGATTGAAACATTTCCTTGCATAATTTTCTTTGCCCAATAAAAAAAAAATTAAGATTGCCGGTAGACAAATTGTTAACGAGCCTTTGTTTAATTTATAAAAACCGATTATAATGTTCTTGGCATAATGAAACGTTGTCAGAAGGTAGGTTTCGATGTAGATTTGTTTACTAGCTCCTTTCTATTTTTATCCACCAGCTTCTGACCGGCAAATATCCCATTGGAATAAACTATCTGTGTGCCAAATTTCATTCAAATCCGATAATATTATTAATGCGAAAGTAAGTGTGTTGTTTGTTACGCTTTCACGCCAAAACGGCTCAACGGATTTTAATTAAATTTGGCACACAGATAGACCAAGACCTGGGTAAGGACATAGGCTTCTTTTCATCTTTGATCGCAAACAAAGTCGCGGGCAACAGCTAGCTTATAATAAGTAGGTACATCTGAAACTAGCAGGATTTAAGAAGATCATGCAAGAAGACAAAAGAATATATTTTGCGTTAAATTAAAAACTTGATTATAATTCGAACCGTAACTAATGGATTAAACAAGTTTAGATGAAAAAGTTATTTCCCTCCGCCCGTCAGGGCGTCGGATACGCACGTTAAAATGAAAACAGTATGAGTCATGCTGCTGATGACGACCGACGCTGGTGTTACCTTATTAAAACATATTTTTAACGCGTGGGAAGAGGCTCAAGACGCCATAGGAATCTTTTGTGACCTCTCCAAGGCATTTGATTGCGTCGATCACGAAACCCTGCTTTTGAAACTTGAGCATTACGGACTTGGAAAACTTGCGCTCAGTTTAATATAATCTTATTTAAATGATAGACAACAGCAAGTTCAAATAAATGGTGTCAATTCACTTGGTTTAAAGGTAAAAATGGGTGTTCCACAAGGCTCGATATTGGGTCCTTTCCTCTTTTTAGTATATATTAATGACCTACTCCATTTATTAATAAATCAACCACAAATGGTGTTATTTGCTGACGATACTTCCTTGATTTTTAAGGTAGATAGACGTGCTTCAAATTTTGACGACGTAAATAACGCCCTACTGCTGGTCCAAAATTGGTTCACGGCTAATAATTTAGTACTAAATGGAAATAAAACTAAGTGTATAAGATTTTCTTTACCAAACGTCAAGAGTAGTGATTGTGAGATAGTATTGAATCAAGAGAAGCTAGAATTCGTCGATAAAACGGTTTTCTTGGGGATCACGCTCGACTCTAGGCTACAATGGGGTCCTCATTTAACATCTCTAGCAGGACGGCTAAGTTCAGCAGCTTACGCTGTCAGAAAAATCCGTCAATTTACTGATGTAGATACCGCGAGGCTGGCCTATTTTAGTTACTTTCATAGTATCATGTCTTACGGTATTTTACTTTGGGGACGGGCTGCAGACATCGAGTCTATTTTTATTCTGCAGAAAAGAGCCATCAGAGCCATATATAATCTCCACAGGCGCGATTCTCTAAGGGAATTGTTTAAAGATATTAACATCATGACTGTACCTTGTCAATACATCTATGAAAACATCATGTACGTAAGAAAAAAATTATATCTTTACAGTAAAAGAGGTGAAAGACATAATTATAGTACTAGAAATCGGGACCTATTAGTTCAACCAGGTTTCAGACTGGCTAAAGTAGACTCATCTTTCATGGGGTACTGTCTAAAATGTTATAATAAAATACCTCCCCAAATACTTCAACTGAATGAGACAAAATTCAAATCCTTTGTCAAACGCACACTATTCAGGCAGGCATATTATAGTTTGGAGGATTACATAACTGATAAAAATGCCTGGCTTAATGCCGGTCCTGCTCCACACCACAACTAATTAATTGACATTTGAAACACTGTTGAAGCTGCTGAAGATAGTAAGAATTTATTTGCATTATATAAACTCAATCTCCTTTTTATTATAGAGATGCATTGCACAGATGTGAGTACTTTGTACTATAGAGCTACCATTTACCGGGTAATGTCATAGATTGACTTGAATGTGCCTTGGCGGCTGATAGTATGTCATGCTCACTCAAATGTCTCGTTGACGGTGGCGCGTGTGTCGGATCATTTAGCTCCCTTCAAAATGGTTGAGCTGAATGGTGCTGATCCATGCGTCATGTTCGTGAACGGGCGCCGTCAGTTGGGACTGGTCATCTCTTAGCTGCCACGGCTTATTTTAATAATTAATTAGCTGGATTGTTTTTAATTATGTTTTGATGCACTCTGGACGCTTTAAACGTGTACGGTTTTTTGTACATCGTTCTCACTTATAGTGTCAACATTAATCGATGTAACTAAGATATATGTAAAAACATTATTATTTAAAAGAGTGTCCATGGAGTTTCTTGCCCGTTCTTCTCCATAGGTACCTACTATGCTTTGGAATGGGCAACTAGCTTCATATTTCTGACTGACCAACTCCTTGACAATTCAAAAGTGCCTGTAAATGGTTTAATTTAAATAAATGATTTGAGTTTGAGTTTTGAGTTTGATATTTCTTAAAACTGTTTCAATTTCCAGAGGAAATTGTTAAGCTTGTGAAAGCAATAAACAAAATTAAGCGACTCAACTAAAGTGCTGGTATCTATTGCAATATTTAAGTGCACTTGCTTCGTCTCTTTACTTGTTGCAATTGTAAAGAGTTTTACTTGTTAAATGTATTAATTTAATACCGCTTTTGAGTCTGCGCGTTGTCCACGAAAACATTTTGTTTAGCACTATACTCTACTCCACACTCTACTCTGTAATACTAAAACCAATTTCATGTACAATTAAAACTTATCCGTGCTCTGGTCTATAAGCGTTGATATAATACCAACTTTAATATTGCTAGCTTCATTAACTTTTACTGCAATACATGAATGTTCATGTATTTGTTTTATGGTAACTGTTATCGTGTATTGGTTTATAATTGTGGGGTCAGGCGCTCATGTGGTCATGTGTGGTAATGCGCAGGAAAAGTATGTTTTGTGTGGGTTGTTAAATTGCAGTTACAAATCTGTGGATGTAATGGCGCGGTAAAATTATGGACTTTGGGCTTGCAATGTACATGCCTAAGCGATCAGGGATGCGACTGAGCGAATATTTCTCTGGCTCACGACAGTCTGAAGTAAATTGGAATACAAGATTGTGCGCTGCTGATCTTATTTCGACTTCTGCCCGAGGCCTACCATCTAGCTACGCGTCGAATCTACGTGACGACTTTGCGATAAAATGGCGGTATAACCATTTCATATAAAAACTTCGCAGTTAAACGGCGCAGACTAGTGACGGGCAGCAGCGGCACTAGTACGAGAAGCTGTGATCACCCAGAACAATATCAAGGGCTCACAATTTAAATGTATCCTAAATTTATCCGTTCTGGTTTGATGGAGGCATTTAGCTGGGTATCTTAGCCTAGATTATCAAATCATGCCAGTTATAGTAAACGATCGTCGGTTGCAGTATGTATCTCGAGCAAACTATTCGGAGACAATTAATAATAATCACAACGATTGGTATGCAGATTGAGTAACCTAATTAGCATTTGCTATGTTATTGTGTGTTATTACTTAGGGTGGATTTCACCAATGAAACTGAACGCGATTAGTACTTAAACTACGTTTAAGAACTGTCAGTGTCATTATCTTCAATGGAATATTGACACTGACAGCTCTTGAAGGCGTTTTAGACGTGCCGAATGCGTTCAGTAACATTAGTGAAATCGGCACTTAGGCTGGATTTCCCCAATGAAACTGAACGCAATCAGTACTTTGACTACGTTTAAGAGCTGTCAGTATCATTATCTTCTATGGAATATTGACTCTGACAGCTCTTGAAGGCGTTTTAAACGTGCTGAACGCGTTAGTACTATTGGTGAAATCGGCACATATAGTGCCCAGATGAATATTACTTTACGGGATGTTATATTCAAATTAATGCCGAGATTTATTCAGCGATGCATAATTGCACGAATTCCTACTGGTCCGAATATCCGTAGTGGGTGTACTGGATTGTGGGTAGTATAGTTACACTGTGCATATGAAGCGGGGTTATACACCCTGTGGTTCTACAACACGAACATTGGATGTACGTCACGATTTTGTTAAAGGTTTTTCGATAACTTTTCCCATGGATTTGTAAATAGGTAATTACTAGCAATGTTGGTAGTGACACGAAAATGGAGACTATACAATTAGGCAGAAAGTGCTTTAGTTTTGTGCCAAAGGTGTTTGTGGTGTTCGTTAGTGAAATGATTACTGAAAAACTTTGAATATTGAGTTAATAGCTTACTGACTGGAGAGTAAACTCCTACAAGAATACTACAACGAATTGTGTTGCAATCATAAAGCATTGTAAACAGATCGCAGTAGGTTTGCACTGCAACTCAATCATTTATTTGCATTCCACAATGTGTACATAAGTGGTAACTTAAAATTATATGTGATCATTATGGACGCTTTGCACAATTTAGCAATTCTATTTAACAATATCATATTGACGCTTTTTTAAACATGCATAATTACTTAACTAGTACTTATCACCGATTGCCAAATGTAAAATAACATAAAACCTAAAAAAATAACAAATTAAATCAAACAAAATAAAATCATTACAAAATAAATCAAAATAAGTCGACCGATTAAACATTCGATTAACACTTATATGTTGTCGTTATAATATTCATTACAATAACAGCATTTTCTTAGTATTTTTTTTTAAATAAATATATTATAACTGCCTTCTTTTTTAATTAATTCAGGCAGTTTGTTATATATTTTAAAAGACATTACATAGGGACCTGTAGAATGTATTTTTAGCCGAGAGGTAGCAATGTTTAACCTTGACTTATGTCGGAGTGTATAACTTGACTGTATGTCTTCGCGTTTTGTATAGAATTCTTGATGCTTACGAACAAATTTGCAGGTCTCTAATATGTTTATACGGGGACCGGTTAAAATGTTATACTTTTGGAACGAATGATACAGGATTATTCTTCCTTATTTGAGGAATACAAGAGCTAAGTGATCTTGAATGACGTACGCACACATTTACACAATGTGCACGTCATCTAACGACGAGCTCAAGCATTTTATAGATGGCGCGGGAACGGTGTTACTTCAGTAAGTTCACGGTTAAATAGGAGTACCTACCTACAATTAATCGTGAGTACAGAACTTGCTTGTTTAAGTTTGCACTATTTATATTTTTAATTATCGCTGCTTTTATAGGTGTAGTAAGCTCACGCGAACTCGTTTGAACGATTTACATCCGAGCTTGTACCCACTGGTATATGTATATGAATCGGTCGCTAAGCCACACATTTATACAAATACAAAACATTTTATTTATACTAGTTTTTTTTTCTAGTCGTGGTTCATACAGGGTGTGAAAAGACCTAGCCGTGAACTACGCCTTCTGTACATCAAAATAAGTGACATTGCACAAAAGTTCTTGCTGGGAAATTGGTGTGAAAATTCTCTGTTTGGATGATTGTGCTTATGAGTGCATGCAATGGTAAACGGCCGTAAAAAAAAAACGCTGTCCGGTAAGGACCAGGCCCGGGTCGACGGCGCGTTGTGTTCCACGCGCGCCTCAAAGAGATGTCAGCACAAAGTGACGGGGTCCGATAGGGCCGACGCCTCAGGGTCGCGGGTTATTCTAAAGAGAAAACCGTGGCCCTGGCACAGGCAACTGAAGGAACACGGGTGGGTTTTAGTCAGTAAAAGTCTGACACGCCCTCCCGCTCCACCCAGAGCGGGAGAAGTCATTTGATGATTTCCCACCCAAAAAAAAAGGGGTGTTTGAAGTTGTGTTATGGCATTAAAACTTGTTTTCGTAAAAAAACGCAAGTATAAGTTGGAAATTTGATCTTCAATGACCGTAACCAGAAGGTTCCCAGGTACTACTACCAGGTACTTTTTTTTGCTATGGGCCACCAGTGCAAAAAAAAGTACCTAACAATGGCGGGAAGTAGAAGTGACTCTCGGCTTCGGTAAGTGTCTTTTTACACCGGTTGGATACCAACCTAACCAATGCAATTCTAATGCGATTTCTGTAATTTCCAAGCCTTTATCATTTCAGCCGGAATACGTCCACTGCTGGACATATGCCTCCACCAAGCATCGCCACTTCGACCGGTCCTGTGCTTCCCGCATTCAGCGGATTCCTGCAGCCTTCACAAGGTCATCGGAAGATAATCACATAAACTTAATATTATGACACAAACAAAAATTTCAAAACAACAAAGACTTGGAAAGGCGATTAGTCTTCGTACTTTCTCAATGAGAATAAGTCATGCGTAGGGCACTTCCAGTGCAGCATGTCGATTCTGTAAAATCTCACCGTGAAGACTTTGTGTGGAGTGACCTGTCAGTGTCAACTCGTCTTGGTGAGTCCATCATTGGCACTGACAGCTCACTCCACGCTCACTTCACCTAAGTGTTCACGGTGAAATGGTTATAGAATAACACTACAGGACAATGTGACATGCAGTGCTACACTGGCCGGTACTGTTTATTGTCATTCCAGCTTCACAGTTTACAGTTTGAACTTTTAACCGCTCTTTACTAGGGTGCAATTTATCTACTTTTCACGCTTAATGGCGCGTGACGTTTAAACGAGGGCTTTGGGAACGTCGTCTATTTAGGTGGCGTTTCGATACTCGCAGGTCACGGATCGCATGGTCTGTGAGTCGTTCGTTCAGGAGACTTGTTTACTGCATTACCATGTATTTGATAGAAATAATTAATTACAAGATATTGAAGTGACACAGACAAAGCACTTTGATATTTCATAAGATGTTGAAGCAATCAAGAAAACAGTATCATTTTTAGTTCGATTATCGCAGTAAGTACTTAAAACTAAATGTGTTGATACCTACCTAATTTATCATGACTCAATAATGAGTAAATCACTAGGTCACCACCTTGGAACATAAATATATTATTTCGGTTGAGTAACATTATTAAAATAGATTCGGTAGATACTTTGTACCAAACTACAGAGCAATTTTATGTAATGTTTGATCAGGAGGCAATTTAGAGTGGAATGTATCTTAAAATAGGTTTGATTTGAAGACTTTAGAAACCAATATCAAAGAAACATACATTTTCTTTTCTTTTTAAATTAATCCGACACATAAAACATTAGATCAAGCATAACTTAATAACACGTTAATAAAATACGTTTCTGCAGAGGGTCAATTTATAAACCAATTACCTGGGTAGATAAGTTCAGTCGTTACAGAGCCAATTGCGTTAGCGAAGGATTTAACGGCCATAGCCGAGCTGGGTGTTTGCAATAAAATAAATATTCTCTACGGGCGTAGCATGTAGGACTTTACCGATGATTTCCGCCCGATGCCGAGTTGTCTAGTATTAACTGCCAAAAATATTAGCCCTACAGTAACTGGAGTCAGTACTTTGACAGAAATGGCTACTTTATTTGTAAATTTTAGGTAGATAATAATGGACTAGGCTTGATGCAGTACTTTAGGATATCACGCTTATGTGTGGAGGATGCTCTTTCTTAAGCCTTGACCACCGGTAGTAACACTGTTGCCGACGGAGATGGGTATTTTCTTTTGTAAAAGAACGAAATGGCTAGATTAAATGAATAAGTTTAGAAAATGAAACATGACTACAGGCAGACTAGGAATAAACATCGTAAATAATTCTAATACATGTAATGTAAACTCTATTACAAAGGAAAATAACCATTGAACATGTGTGCATATCACACACTCAACATCTACCCGAGGGTTGAAGATTTGATTTGTGATACTGATAGTATAAAGTGGGATTCTTCAGCGATCCCTTTTACCGTACGATGGCATATACGCATATAAAGCTGTCGGAAACATGGAAACATAAGTAACTTGTGTGTAAAGTTGTTTGTAAATATAATTCGCTAACTAGTATTAATAACGGCATTGTATTTCGTTAAATCGTTTGCAGTAACCCGTGATGGAATGACGTTTAATTATAATGATTATAATTGCATTAAGTGAGTTATTGTATAAATCACTGAGGGTGATAACCTTATGGGAATTCTTATTAGATTAATTGTTTGAAGAAGGCATTTGAATTAACGTAATTGATCCTGTGCTCGTTGGCACTTCTAAATCCGCTCCGAAACTTCCACAGCTAATGTGGAAGTTTTGGAGCGGATTTAGAAGTATCTCTTGTAAAGCAGTGGTTTTGTGATTTTCTGGTAGAAATTTCCAGGTAATGTCTTGGAGTTTGGAATGGGTTCAGTAAAAGACAGTAGGTTGTTTACTGTTCATCTTATAATAAACTCCTGAGGGCTGTAGCCTGATGTTTAATAACCTTCATCAAGAATTCGGATATCAAATCCAAAAAGATTTTTAAAATCCGACAGATAATTTCAGAGATTAGTGCGTTCAAACAAACAAATTCTTCAGATTAAATTTTTTCGGTTTCTTTGTATACGTATCACACTATAAAAATGATAGGTAAATATTTTACTATATTATATTATAGTGTAGATGTTTACTCAAAACTATACCTGCGAGAGCTAAAAGTCCTTCCTTCATATCTTAAGTGCTAAACTGATAGCAGGCCGTTTTTTAATCACTATTTCACATGAAAATTACGGTTTCAAAATGCTAATTTTAGAAGAAAATTCAAACGCTATGCTTGACACAAGAGATAGCGACGCTGATGGGAGATAGTAGTGCACGAACTAGCCATTGTCTAGATCAAATACAGCTCTTTAACGTTTGAAAACCCTTTGTGAGACCGCACAAGGCCTTTTTTACAGTATTAATGTGTTTCAATCTGTACATTTTCAAGGGATTTAGATTTAAATTCGGCTTTCGTCAATTTTACAAGATGAATAAAGCTAATTCATTTTCATCCCGTCCCTATCTTGTTTTTTTTGTCAATCCATTGTGGGATGAACCTCCTTAAATGATTGAGGATGTTGATGATGATCGAATATGCGACTGGGCCAAGAGATACGGACTAATGGTTAACCCATAAAGACGCACGTTGTGGTTGTAGGCAGTTCTAGGACGGTCTCAAGGATCGACTGGACAACTCTTTCTCATGTTTCTTTTGACAACTCAGTTGTTCCCTTCAGTGAGAAAGTTAAAAACTTGGGGATATTCATAGATAAGAACTTCTCTTGGACTACCCAGCTACAGGAAGTTAGCGTCATGATATTTGCATCCGCTGCATCTTTGACGAGATTGCGTAATTTTCTACTGTCTGCTACCAAGATTGCGCTTGCACAATCGTTTCTTCTACCCATCCTTGACTATGCTGATGCCAGCTATCTTGACCTTACCCAACACCAACTAGATAAACGGTTTTCTCAATTATGACCATGTTTCCGAATTTCGTGTGAAGCTCAAGTGGTTCTCAATTCTCCTTCGCCGGAATGCTCACATTCCTTTCCTGCTGTATAATGTGCACTTTTCCACTTACACTCCTCTCTATCTCAATAACGTTTTCAGTTTCTTTGCGACTCCTACACGAATTTTTCAAGGTCATCGGACAACTTAAAGCTTAAAATGCCTAAGCACTCTACAACTTTCCTCGGCAAATCCTTTACTGTCGTTTATGGAATGCATTGCCAGTCAAAATAAAACATGCGCAGTCGTTACTTGTGTTTAAAAGACTTGTGAAGGGTCATTGCTTGTCGTTGTGATCTTGCTCTCAACACTGTTATTACTTAAAGTTTTCATTTTCTCTTGTTGCTTATATATTTCGTATGTATGTATTTATGTATCTATTCGTTAGGATATGTATATATCTGTATACCTATTTTAGTGTAATTTATACTTATTATTTGCACCAAACGACAGCTCCATTTTATTTTCAGACTAATCACGAGTTGCCTGGCCGCCCACTGTAGAAATTAATTAATAAATGATGCTCAATATGTTTAAGAAATAAAATAAAACAAGTAGGCCATTTAAACATGACAAAATAGTAAAAAATTAAAAAGAATGAAGTATGAGGGTCATCCAAATTAATGTTTTAGGAGAGTTAAAAGGGCTAAAAGGTCGGTTATGCAAACAACACATGACTGACAGAATGAAAGACATGAACCAAATAATTTTAATTTGGGAACACGTTTTACCTTGTGGTTTTTTATTAGGGCCGAAAAAATATTAATGAAAAAAGGTTCTTATGTACAGAATGAGCTATCGTTTACTGTGTTATGTTTCCATCAATGCCGAGGGGTAAATGTTGCAGGACGGTTTAATGATCCGTGAGAACCGTTTAAAATTTTTAACAAAAGTTTTATTGCAGAATTAACTGCCTTGCTTGTAAAGGAGTATTGTTTTCTTAGACGTATTTCAAACATTGTTTTGCGGCGTTTATCGGTATTTACTGGGTCAACAGCATTTGTTTAAATTTAGCGAAATTACTTTGTTAAGAATACGAAACAAATTCTACATCTTTTAATAAAATAAGTGATTTATTGTCAATTTTAATACTAGAAATAAAGAAAAAATAGATCAATCATTTTTCAGATTAGCTAAAGTGCATACATCATTTATGGGGTACTGTGTTAAATGTTATAACAAAATACCTTGTTATATATGTATTACAAATTAGAGGATTATATACAAGATAGGAATGCTTGGAAACATGATGGTCCAGCTCCGGACAGTCGATAGGACAATCCAGTCTAGACAAAATCATACCGGTTGCTAATTTAATTGTATAAATTGTTATTTTTACTCAACTCACACACTGACTTATTCCTAGTTAAATATTTTAGGGAAATCATATATTTTTACAATGTTTGTGAATATGTGAGCACCATGTACTGTACCTACAGCACCTACGTTCACGTGATTGATATATCTGTCTTCGCTTTATTTTAATTTCTTTTTACGAATTGTGGTGCTTTTAGTATTTTTATTCTTGGTGCATTGTCTTCGCATATAAAATATTATTAATGTATACAAAATATTTTTAAACAGTTTAAAAGAGTAACGGTGGTGTTTCTTGCCCATTCTTCTCCTTTTGGAAGGGGCGCCTAGATTTAAAAAAAAAAAATGTAAATGTTGACGTTCAAAAGTGCCTTTTTATGTGCCTATATGAAATACATGCTTTGAATTTGACAAAGAAAAAGTAATGTTTTCAAGTTGGTAAACCCTAGTCATATTGAAATGTAATTTTTAAATATAAACTAGAATACATTTATACGGTATCAAGTTTTATGCGCAACCAGAACACAAAAATATCTATTAAAAATGTTAAGCTTTCTTATAATTATATTTTAACCTTTCAGGCTGGAAATTACTGAATATGATAGCGTATAATTAAGGCTTCACTTTTCAGCTAAAAATAAAGACCACAAACACGCTAGCTCCTACTGTTTAAAGTCTGTTGTTGTAAGGTAGTAACAATATTTTCAACAAGCGAATTAAGTGAAGCACTTAATAGGAGAGAAGTTATTATAGGACGTATGTGATCCGAAGTAAATCAATTTTCTAAATTTCCCTTTTTCTTAGGCGTTTAGTTGCAAGTAAAGGAAGTGTCGGTAATTCCTATTTTTATTTATTAAATCCATAAAAAATACTGCAGTCTACCTAGTAAAGAATTTACACATAAATGAAAATATATATAATATATGTATACAAAATAAAATCAATTGCCCCAAATCTTTGTTAGCGCATCACTTCTAAGCCCTATTTGGCTAATTCTTTTTTGTTGTATTAATAATTGTCAGAACAAAGTGAAAATCAAGTCAAAGTCAAATAATTTACTTGAAATTGGCACAGAAATGGCACTTTTGAACGTCAACAACAAGGTTTGTTTGTAGAAAAATATTTGATAAATCGTAAGGAAAATTGAAAAATTTTAGATTAAACATCTCTATAGATAAAAAGTGAGTGAAGAAAGTAGGTTCTAAACATATTGACAGATTCATTTTTATTTCTTTATAAGACAGAAGACGGGGACCTTGGTAAGGACAACAGCTAGCAGTTAATAAATGTTGCCGCTGTCATAACAAAATTTAGTTTAGCCATAACTAAAACAAAATATGGAAAGTTTAAGCAAAGACAGGCTGATAGCAAACAACTCAGAAAATCCAACAATAATAGATGTTGTCTAAGCAAGCGGAAACTTGTCTTACAAAAGTAACAGCATTTGACTGAACTTGCTGGGACACCTTTAAAACGTGACGTTTTGCGTATGAGGATTCCTGGAAACTAGTAAGTTTGTTTTTTTTGTTTGTTTGTTTGGCATCTCGCAGGTCAACCTATGCGGTTGTCGTCTGCTTAAGCGGACTTGCCTGTGGATTCCCTAATAAATTAAGGCCTCCAGCCAGGACTTAAACTTATATACTAACTAAAACTAAGCGACAACGCTAAGGGCACCCCCTGTGGGGTACGAACCTCGGCTTAGGGCGTCGCTGGAAGAGGGCAGCAAATGACTAGCTGGATCAGGATTGGTATTAATTAGGGACGAATTTAAAGCTACAGGCTCAGCGGCGCGGGCTGGCTCGAGCAAGGGTCGGGAGGGGCGTCGATTTGGGCGTCGCGGCGGCCCTCGGCGGCGAGGACGGTAGGACGGCGATCGGGTTTTGGGCTTCTGTAGCGTGCTAGTGGCCTTACTACTCTCCTGGAGGAGGGTAGTGGCGTCGTCGGGGTCGATTAAAGTATGCCTTGGTCGGCGAATACTGCTAATGCGAGAGGGAGTGTAGCGGGCGGCCGCTGTAATCAGGGGGTTAGAATGTTTAATGCCGCAGTCGAAGAAACGCTTTGATAAGCGTTTCATGAACTGTTTTATGGTTGGCATTTTGAGGTCGACGTGAAGATCTATATTACGGACATAGAAGGGGGCACCCGTGACCCTTCTGAGGAAACGGTTTTGGAGGGTCTGCATCTTATGGAGATGACGTGGGTGAGCGTGCGCAAATACAACGGAGGCATAGGTCATGATGGGACGGATGACTGCGGTATAGATGCGGAGCTTGCATTTGAGGGACAGTTTGCTACGGGCTGTCAGTACGAATTGGAGCCTGCTAAGAGCGAAGGAGGCGCGCGCGCGAACCGCCTTAATATGAGCCTTAAAGGTAAGGTTCTCATCGAGGATCACGCCTAGGTATTTGGCTTGCTTCTCCCAAGGGATTGGCTTGCCGTACATAGTGATCGGGCTGGGGGAAACTAGTAAGACAAAACTTGAAATATAAAACCGAAAAAAATTAACGCCCCTCCAGCGTGCGCCGGACCCCGTAGCACAATGCACTACGGCGTAGCTCACACTGTGCTACGACAGCTCTACGCCTGCAGGCCAATTCCCTTAAGTAAAACGTTCAAAATCTAGTCGCAATCTTATCTCGGCGACAATCAGATGTCAACAATGTAGGTAGACGTTATATTTTTTCTTTACAAATTATGATTGAGATTAGAATATGAATATTCTTAAAATAACAGGAATTGCCCCTTTTATTCATTTTGATTTGATAAAATGAACTACTACGTAATAAATTAATTCCTTCAGTGGTGCACTTTTTACCACAACATCAATCTGTAATTGCCATTAATCGGTTTTGATCTTGAAGACCGATCTATCGGCATCATCTTCATAATGACCGTGCTGTTGATTAATAAATGCATTTTAGAATGAGGTTTTAGACCGGCAAGCCAATAGAAAAATACAGTAACTGTCTGATTATGACTTGGTAAACTTTGAACAATTTGAAAATAAACAGTTTTTTTAAACCGTCTCGTTGCCCTAAACATTATTTGTAAATTATTGAATTTATACAATATGTAACAAAAACCCTGCTTGTTCCTTTCAGGAACGTATACATTTACCTTAAACCACGACAGTGATGATATTATAATAAAAAAATAAGCATTGGCTAGTCTAGAGTTCAAAAACAAATAACCGTTAAAATGGACACAAAAAAATTGTATGATTTCACAAGTACATCTTTATTACGCTAAATATTCTACGGGCTCAGCGGCCTCTTTGATGTGAGAAAAGAAAACGCAGAAACTACCGCCGTGCACCGGACCCAAGTGGTACCACGTGCTTACCTACCCCGCCGCCCTGCGAATCACTTCCTTAGCCTCCCGTAGATTGCTACTAATTTCTGATCTGTGGTAACCCGCGCAGCTAACTTTCGAACGGATGATATTGTTGACCGACATAGTGAGTTACTTGTGTTTTGTTTACGTTAACGTTGACCATGTTCTAACGTAGAATATGAGAAATGTGACTGCAAATATGCAGAAGCACGCAGACTTTACCAAGAACGTTTTGCGAGTCTACTATTACCGCGATGGCATTCCAACGTTTGCACATACGCTCGTACAATTCCGGCAGTGTACACAGACTAGACCAACATCGACTTGACGCAGGCAGACCGAGGCCTCGAGACAGTGACATTGAGAAGCAAGTCTTGGACTTCTTTGTTCGTTTAAATAAAAACTATTCTCGAAAATTAAATTCAGGTCGAGTCAAGGCTCGTGAAAAAACGTCGAAGTAGGAAAACGCCTCGATACCTTCCTTCAAGGGCCCCGCGAGATTTAAATCTCACATTGGGCTCGAACTTTCTTAGGCTTAACTGGGTTAATTGCCAAATGCTCGAAAGCTTTATTTTAGAGCGCCGAAACATTTAAATCTTTATCAAGTGTTTTTCAAATACAGTTCGCAGTTATAATATATAAACTTATGTGTTAACATAGATAGCGGAAATAGGATACCAACGCTTTCACGTAAGCATCTTAAGTTCACCCACTAACAAAGCCTGAAGGACCATTGTCTGTTATAAAAAAGAGCTGTGCAAAGTTCAAGCTTTTTTGTAACGTTTGCGCCAGAACTGATAGGGGTTCCAAGGGATTGTCTTTATGTGTTTGTATCCTATCCTATGGGTAGTTTGTGAGAAAAGGAGTTTTGTACTCCCTATGAATTTGTTCGTATTCGTTTATTCTTGCGACCTTTGTGGGGCAATAAATTATTCAGTTTACCGGCTAATCCCCTGGAGATCTTTGTACCTATGATTAGGACACTAAATTAGTGGTTTAAGTGCTTCGTTTCTACTGTTAATTAACGTGTTGTTAATCGCTTAATTTTGGTATCTTATAAATTTTTATTGGTCTAACCTCATTAAAATGAAGATTATTTTCAGAAGGAAATTTTATTAGGTAGTTTAGTAACTCAAAAATAGGTAAGTTTGTTTAATCAAGTTCTGGGTGATTTATTAATAAATACGTAGGGAAGTATTTTCAAATATTTTCTTTCTAACAACTCAGTCTTATGCATTGTCCTCATGATTATTCAGCCAAGACTTAAGTTCTTTTGTTACTTGTTATTATACTTCACGATTGCAGTCACAACTTTTAGTTATTGTTGGAAACTTCTTTTTCTTTTCAATAACTGTGCATTGGCATCTAAATAAACAATTGGATTTGGTACAGTCAAGTCTGTTAAATCTTCGTCAGTTTCATGCAAATTATTTCCTTTATCATATCAGGACGCATAATACCTTTTAAAGCTAGGACACTTATCAGTCTATTGTATTGAAAACAATATATTTAATTAATTGACAACAAACATCAAAATAGCTTACATCTTTGACCAATGTCGAGCTCCTAAGGTGACGAACATATGTTGGCTGTGACAGAAGCAATGAATTATGATCATTAGTAAAACTATATCGCGACAGTTGCTACACTTTGTAGACTTATTTATGTTATCTAAATGACAGGTCAAATCCTACATGATCAGGTTGATCGATTCGTGAAATGCTTTGAAAGGTATTCAAAAATCTGATCTGATAGCTTTCGGCCGAACTGCGATTCCAGTGATAACGAACTTATCGTGCTTGCATATCCCATTGATTGTGCCTATTAGCCTGGCTCTGTTAGCCTGCTTCAACCTTCAACGAAGGAACCGATAATTATATACCAGAGAGTAGTAGTTTTTAATAGGTATCTATCTACCTATTTTTTTTAATCTGGCAGGTTGAGTACTTAATGCGGCCTACCCAAATGTCCTTTCTTTGGGATTGTTTGTCGAATCTTTGAGCTCATTAAGTTCTGAGATACCCGATTAATGACAAATGTGCACTGACTGGACAGGTCCACTCAATGAGTTTGTTTCGGCCTTTCTTCTCAGAGTAGTCAGATAGGAAACGCCGACCTCATCTAGTTTAAAAAAATATGATTGACGTGTAAAAGTGTTTGCACAAACCTACCTAAAGAAATAAAATCATTTATCATTTACCTACACCAGTACTCAAAAGATATTCAACAGTAAAAATATCATCCTTTCGAATAGATCTACTTCGGTACGCTCTATCGTACTGAGAGGTACGATATTTCCCCAAGTGTTTTTTAAGTAGGTACCTTCCCTAAGATACAAATTATTATTATTGTACTAACGTCATCGCTCAAGCCAAACTCCTAACCTATTTCGCGAACCGAATTAATGTGACGCAAACTACTCAATTAGTTTGCCAAGTCGAATATGGATTCAATTATATCGTACGTTTCAATAATAGTAACCACTAATGAGAAATCCTAATAATACCACTAATGAGAAATCCTACTAATATTATAAAGTTTGTGAGTATGGATGGATGTTTGTTACTCTTTCACGCAAAAACTACTGAACGGATTTGGATGAAATTTGGCACACAGATAGTTTATAACCTGGATTAACACATAGAGTACTTTTTATCCTGATACTCCCACGGGATCAAGATTTATGCGGGTGAAACCGCTAGTAATCATTATGCCGTTCGTAGTCTTATTAAGGGGTATCGTATACCCAGTAACTGGGTTGTAAAGGTCTGAATAGACAGTCGTTCATGTTAAATACTGGTATTCTGTTGCATTCGGTACATAAAGTAGTTGCCGTTGACGATACACCGTGCTGTTCCAACTGGTTATTTGACGAGAAATACATTCACACAAATAGGTACAGTCAGGACAAGGATTGTTAGACAAATTACTGTGTAAAATAACCAGTGATCGGATAATCGGTAAACTTTACTTTTATTCCCACGAAACAATAATACGGACATGCCTTTAAGAATCCCGGATCCCTGAATCGTTTGATATTCATGAGATTGTTAAAAAAAAATCCTGCATACAAAATATAGTTGAACTCGTTGTGAACTAGTTATTTGTTTTTCAACACACTTGCTCATAAAGTAGCTCTATGGTCACCGCAATTAGGCACAGAATGACACCCATAGTCAAACTATGACTTTTTCATGACTAGTGAGTTATAGTCGTAGAGTTTTTTTATTTTATTTCTTGGTGGAGTGGCGTTGTTCTTAAAAAGTTTTTATTCAAAAAAAGATCGTGTTCAATAGAACAAATAAATTAATGTTCCTATTGCTTGCTCATTTCATGCAACTTCTTATTTAAATTGATAATTTCAACTCGTACGTGTTTAATAAATAAAACTTTCACTCAAATATAACTTTTGTTTTCTCTGTAATAGGAGAAAACTTTTAATTCCCCATTTTGTACGTGGCAGAATAGGCGCAAACCCTATGCGCGGAAAATAAAAAAAAACCTCATCCCTTTAGTCTTTGGCCGATCGCAATGCGCGCGCATAGGAAAACTGATTAATTTTTCCTACCATAGCGAAACCTTTTTCGCAACTCGTTTTCACTATTGAATTTATAGTTATTTATTAATTAAAATGTCTACAAGTACTAGTTACGAAGAAAATGATTTATGTTGTACACCGCCCGTTATAAGATGTGAAGCCCTTAACGTTATGGAAAGTCTACTAACTGAAAACTCCAAGGAAAAATATCTATTAACGTACCAAAATTTCATAAAATGGCAACACAGCAAGAATACGCAGTCTTTTTCAGAAAATGTGTTCATGGCGTACTTTAAAGAATTAACTTCTAAGTACAACCCTAGCTCTTTGTGGTGTTTATACTCAATGTTAAAAAGTTCAGTTCGAACAAAGAATGGAGTGGACTTAAAAACATACTCTAATTTGTCAGCTTATCTAAAGAGACTATCCGATGGATTTAGAAGCAAGAAATCAAAGTTTTTATCGTCTGAAGATATAGAAAAAAATATAAAAGATGCTCCAGATAACCAATATCTGGCTACCAAGGTTAGTTAAATTAATTTTAAATATCTACACGACTTCAGCCTGTGTTGTGTGTTGATCTTAATTATTGTTTCTTTTTTTTCAGGTTGCTTTAATATTTGGTGTAACTGGTGCCTGTAGGATACAAGAATTAACAAATATAACCGTAAAAACATAGAGAACCATGGCCAGATGCTTTTAGTGAAGAAACCTATCACGAAAAATAAAATACCGAGGTCATTCGCCATACACGGTCCATTCTATGAAATTGTTAAGAAGTATGAATGTTTGCGATTACCAAAAGCAAAAACTGACCGTTTCTTTCTAAATTACCACAATGGTAAATGTACCTGTCAGCCTATAGGTATAAACAAATTTGGTTCTATGCCTAAAGAAATCGCTAAGTTTTTAGGTTTAGCAGATGCTGAGAGCTACACTGGACATAGTTTCAGAAGAACTTCAGCTACATTGCTGGCTAATTCAGGAGCTGATATAATGACTTTGAAGCGTCATGGTGGGTGGCGATCTAGCAATGTAGCAGAATCATACGTAGAAGATTCCATACAAAACAAGAAGGAAATTTGTGCAAAAATCACAAAAATAATTAAACTTGATTCTGAGGCGCTTCCTACTGACGAAACACCAAGTACATCCAATAATTGGATTTCACCTACCTACACGAATAATGAGTCATCTCAAATTACAATACAAAATGAAAATATTTCAATAAATAATCTATCTGATGAGACCGCTATGCCATCAAAAACAGTTAATTATAATTTTACTAACTGCACATTTACTAATTGTTTCTCTAAATAAACGTTTTTGTTTCTAACTCTTTGGTTTTATTTAAAACTTCGAGTAAATGTTGAATCGGAAGCCTTCGAATTTTAAAACACTTTTACACTCTAGATAACAAAAAAGGCTTTTACCCACGGAAATCGATGGGTAAACATTGCAAATAATTGGTAGTGTGGTGAAATAGTTATTTGTTTTACATGTGGGTAAAAGTGTTTTTTGCTGTGAGTGCTTGGATTGAAACCTGAGCTAGCGAAGGGTTCTAGAATTAAAGCACGAGCGAAGCGAGTGGTTTAAAAGAAGAACCCTGAGCGTCGCGAAGGTTTCAAATCACGAAACGCTATAAACTTTTACCCATAAGTGAAACACAACAATTTTCACCACACTACGAGGAACTTGCAAAAAAGAAAGAAAACCAGTAAAAGAAAACCGTCTTTTCAACTAATTCTGACGGAGTCAAATTTTCATCGCATTTTGAGAAATTTGTAAAAACTTGTCGTTGTAAAAGTTTTTGAATGTTAGCGTGGGACACAGGCAGGCCACAACGGGATTCTTTCAAAGTCTTCTTTCAAGTGCCTGTTGTTTTATAATTCGCTCATGCAGGCAAAGGAAGTGAGCCATACAGCCTTGTCTTTTTTGTCATTTCTTAGTGAGAAGGTATGTTCAAAACAAATGCTTCATACACTTTATTTATTTATTTCTATATACTAAGTATAGTTAACCATTACTTTTATTACCTTTTACTGTATATTACGATTAGAACTATTCAAATTAACATTAAAAATTACATCATTTTATAGTTTTAGCAATTAAAATAAATTAAAAAGCGGATATTTTCGGTTCTGAAAAACCTGGTATTTTCGGTTGACAGGTTTTGAACGTTTCTAACTTTTGTCTTAAAAACTTTTTTGTTCCTAACTCAGATTTTATTTAAAACTTCGAGTAAATGTTGAATCGGCCTTCGAATTTTAAAACACTTTTACACTCTAGGTAACAAAAAAGGCTTTTACCCACGGAAATCGATGGGTAAACATTGCAAATAATAGGTAGTGTGGTGAAATAGTTATTTGTTTTACATGTGGGTAAAAGTGTTTTTTGCCGGGAGTGCTTGGATTGAAACCTGAGCTAGCGAAGGGTTCTAGAATTAAAGCACGAGCGAAGCGAGTGGTTTAAAAGAAGAACCCTGAGCGTCGCGAAGGTTTCAAATCACGAAACGCTATAATCTTTTACCCATAAGTGAAACACAACAATTTTCACCACACTACGAGGAACTTGCCAAAAAGAAAGAAAACCAGTAAAAGAAAACCGTCTTATCAACTAATTCTGACGGAGTCAAATTTTCATCGCATTTTGAGAAATTTGTAAAAACTTGTCGTTGTAAAAGTTGTTGAATATTAGCGTGGGACACAGGCAGGCCACAACGGGATTCTTTCAAAGGCTTCTTTCAAGTGCCTGTTGTTTTATAATTCGCTCATGCAGGCAAAGGAAGTGAGCCATGCAGCCTTGTCTTTTTTGTCATTTCTTAGTGAGAAGGTACGTTCAAAACAAATGCTTCATACATAACTCTTTGGTTTTATTAAAAACTTCGAGTAAATGTTGAATCGGAAGCCTTCGAATTTTAAAACACTTATACACTCTAGATAACAAAAAAGGCTTTTACCCAAGGAAATCGATGGGTTAAAATTGCAAATAATAGGTAGTGTGGTGAAAAGAAAGTTTACAGCATTAACTAATTATGGAATTTAAGGAATTGTAATTTAATGTAAAAAACAAAAATACACTGGGTGTAAGGGTCGGCTATCCATATTATTCTTTCGTAGGAAGAAGTTTAGGTATATAAGCGCCCGATTATCTGATCACTGAAAATAACACAACTGTGAGACTTTGTCCGCCGTATGAAGTGATTTTAAAACGAAAAATAAAACAATGGCAACTCCAAATACATTTCCCAATTCTGTACAATAGAAACAAAATACAGTTACCGCTTCCTTTCAGTACTTATACTACTACCTAGATTCGTTCAGTGTTCATTGTTTTATTCCGTAACAAAGTTAGATTGGGTGTCGAAAGCCAAATACCTGGAGCGGGATAACTCTTTCACAGGAAGTCACTCGTACATTTACATCCACAGCCGGTTCCCAACTTACCTGTAACAAAAAATACATTATGTTAGGAACGGTAACAAGCGGTAACTACCAGTAGCGAACTTCCGAAAATGTACTGTTTCGTATGCACGTAACAATGAAGTACAAACTTGTTTTATGCGTACAAAATGAACCTTGTTTGCGGGTAAAAATTTTGTAACTAGAAAATGAATAAGATTATAATTTAATTAAAATGTTTATAGATAAAATACAAGTATTGTATATGTAACATAATAATGTCTGACAATCATATGATGACCGATGATATTTATTTATATTGTTGCGGTAATATTTATGTATTTAATTCATTTATGTTTACTTTCCTATAGCAGATAGCAGGTATACTGAAAGAGATTCCTTTAGTAATAAGCATCCACCTTTGTACGTATTGGTAAATGGTTCAATAAATAAATACCGTTTATAAATTATCGTTGGGTATTTAGTATGCTTAACATCTTATAATGGTGCCGATTGTCTTGTCACAAATGCCTCTAAACTAGACAAAAAATCACTATAATTTGGTTTAATCCTGTCAAATGACGATTTTCCATTCTGAAATTGACTAAAGTGACACAACTTAACTATATTTTAGTTTGACAGGACTAAGATTGCACTGAGTTATTAGTTTGGTGAAAATGGCAATTTTGATATTCTGAATTTTACGTTTTTCACCAAAAAATTTGGTTATCTAACTAAATCTGAACATGAATCTGACTATTTTTTATAGCGATTAAAAAGGAGTGGAATAAAATTAGTTGGCGTGAACTAAAATTCACACCAACACCTCGACTTGCAAAAACGGTACTTTAACATTTTTTTTTCTTTTTTTTGCTCATATCTCGAAAACGGTGTGTCCTATCATAAAAATAATGAAAATTTCGATCCCCTTTGAAACCCCGGAACCTACAAAACTCTACATGTAGATATTTTTATATTATATTTTCCATACAAAAAGTAAAAACTTCCCTCGAAAACACGTCGAGGCTGCCTCCGGCTCTAACAACAAAGACGTCGCGAAACCAAAAGAAAAAAAAAACACGTGGACTCGCAATTGTCAAATTCGAATATAGTTGTGTCAAAATTGTTTTTAAGTTTAGAGATTTTATTTCACAGAATAGCTTCAAGATTCTCATAGTAAAAAGTAAGGAATTTTTGTGATAGTTTAGTTAGTTTAGTTCGGTGTACAAGAGAATTGGCACCATTGTCTAACATGTTTAACTTCTTTTATTGTACATGATGTACAATAAAATGGATAGGTGTAAATATAAGATTATTAAATGAGCTGTGTTCACCTGCGAGCGTGCATTGCTAAGCCTATGAGTACAGTATCGACCGCTGAAATAAAAGGCTGTGAGGAATCATATATTCAGTTCCACTTTGCTTTCATTAGAGTGGGGAAGTCATTACGTGACCACATAAATGCCTATACGTCAGTGCCGACACGTGCCGGTCAGTAACGTATCTATCAAAATGTTATTGTAGCATACATTTTGTACGACGCCATCCGTACTCAGTGTCACTAACGACGTTACTGATCGGCACGTGTCGGCCCTGATTTGTACGGATAGGCCTTCAAACTTATTAATATCCCGTTTTCAATTGGCATTCATTTAATTGAAAAATCGCAGTCGTACAGCAAATTTGATGAGAGCACTATTATTATTAAGAGAGAATCGCGAGCGTCCGATGGGTCGAGCACACTTCAGATTATGTGACAACTTGTGTCAATAAATGCAATTTGAGAGACGACAGATTTTATCTAACTTTCGCGTTTCTATTGTTTTTGTTTGAACTTTGATAAATTAATAATGGGAATTGGCGCATATTATGTTGGGAATAATTTGATCTAATTAAGGATTGTTTTTTCAATCTGTAGATAACATAATGTTAATAATAATTATGGCGGATTGACATATTAAATACAAAAGCTGTCAAGGGTCCTATTTCATCAAATTTATCAGACGAAAATCAAACATTCATTGATTTCTCAATGACTGAGTTACTAAGTTACATACATACATAACATCACGCATTGTTTCCCCGAAGGGTTGGGCAGAGGTGTACCTGTACACCCACATTTCGCCAGTTATGTTTCCCATGTAATAGGGGCGACCCTATTGCCATCAACCGGGCAAAAATCCATACTACGGGCTGCTACTGTTAATTAATTAATAAGTTAATTGCTAAGTTAATTTGAACTAAACCCAATATTGGGGATTTGGATTACTATTTTTTGTGAGCAAGCACCTACAACACGCTTAACCGTGTCGATAAACTTAGCATTGCGGTAGGTTCATGACTGATCTACTGTCCTTGTACAACGAATTTCCATTACCAGTGATTTCTATGAAATCGGTAAGTTGTTTATAACCAAGAAAACTCAATATTATCGACGATATGAAATGGAAGGGAAATTGTAGAATACCGCTAACAAGTCGGACTCATTAGTAATAATAAGTGGAATCGATCGATATACTACACACATAACAACTGACTAGGCTTTACAAATGCACTAGGCCTTATTTTATAAGCCCTACATTTGGATGAATGCGCGAACCGTGCGAAGCCTAAAGAAAAAAGAATGGCCTACATTAGTGCTTAACGATTTGATAAGGAAATTGAAACGTAAATAGTAAGCAAACATTTGCTGCCATCAAATGGGAGAAAACCTTGTCTTTAAACAGTACTGGTTTATGCCCGCGGTTTCGCCCTCGTGGAGGTCGGAAATTATTCAAAGGAAACGTACTACCGGGATAAAAGTATCATTTATGTTAAAATAACCTGTAACCTAATTGCGTAATACACGATCGATCGGAATCTGAATGGATTGCTAATCCATTGCTTCATGACTTTGATGAAAAACCTGCTCAACAATGTAAATAACGCAATGAATGTTGTTGAAGTGTCAAAATACAACAGATTGGTCGTAATCGTTTACGAAAATGTGTTACGCAATTAGGGTGCTGGGTGAGGTTAGAAACTATCTGTGTGCCAAATTCGATACAAATCCTACAAAAAGGGTACCTACTACTAATGATTGAAATACTATCGTGAATTGATGCAAGCCTAGTACTTTTTTGTTAGGTTACTGCTGAGAGATTGTGTACAACGTTTCGTGAACTGAAGAATACCGTCTAGTATTCATGCAACGTACTGCTGAGATACAAAAGTATCTTATGTATGACCCAGGTCATGGTCTTTCCGTGTGCTAATTTCATCCAAATCCGTGTAGCTGTTTGTGAAAGCGTAAAAAACAAGTATTACTTACGATTAGGAGATTAGGATGCACCTGGTTTTCTATACATTTTTAGAGAAATTGTGTGTATTTTTACTCGTCCAGGGTAAGCTAACACGTACTTGGTATTAGGAAAGGAATGTCTGTGAACATTTAATTCCCTTTTTTTTAAGCCGTGACGCTGCTTTTAATTAGTTCTGCCAGCGAGTCGAAGACCGTCGCCTAAGTTTATTTATTGTCAACTTTTGTTTGAATCTACCTAATAAAAATATTACGTACCTATTACTCACGTTAAAGAATATGAGATGCAATTCATGAAAAATATGAATGGTGGGGATGTTTTCCAGATGTGACGCGTCAAAATACTTTCAGGAAAGTCATGATCTGTAGAATTTAACATAGTTATACTTTGTAAATGAATTCAGTATGTCTTATCAGAATACATCTAGGAAATAAAAAATATTGTAGAAATGTTACTTTGTTAAAAAAAAAAACACATCAGACGGCCAGCTTGAATTACGCGAGCCAATTTTATAAACTTACAAGTCAAGTCGAAACACTATAACTTTGTCACTTTATTATCTACTAAGTTCACACATGTTACACGCCTTTACATCGTAAAAGGTTTACGTTGTGACATATCTCACCCTCAGGGTTGTTAGGCTTTAGAGAATGAATATATACGTCCGGAGATAAACACCGCGGTGGGAACATGTTTTATCTTGATATATATTGTCCCCGGACTGAGAAGTTCGACACGCAATTTTCGAACATCAATTTCTAGTTCTTGTCCCTTAAGACTGAGAAACCATAGGATAGTTTATAGGAACTTAGCATCCGAAATAGTTGTGCCAACCAACGTGAATAAATTATTTAGGTCAATTCGAAGTTGTACCGACAGCTGCCAATATGATAGGCTAGTACCTGCATCATAAAAAAACTCTTAATGATTGTTTTTTACCTACTGCATTAAATCTTAGGGATTTTTAGGATACCATATTTTCACCCCACTTCGAGTAATTAAGCTTTTATGTGTAATAAACAACGGTTTGATTTGATTAAGTGAATCGACTGTCTTATTGTTCATTGGCTGAGCATCCGATTGGTCTACGCATGAGCACAGTAGCGCCATGCTTCCGTGTGTGGTTTTTCGCGACATGACATTAACTTTTCTTAACGTGAAGCGTGCACAGTGCACTATAAAACATTTTTCTAAAATAAAAAGGTCCTTCCGTGTATTCGTGATAACCACCCCTTCAAGATACGAACACAGCGCCTATGGAATACATGTGTAGTGAAGTGTAGCAGGACTCAAGACATCTGGACGCGCCGCGAAGCCATTCATCAGCGCTAAGCAGTGTGCAGGAGACTGCGGTAAGCTTTTTCGAATCCTCACCCTTTCTACTACACAAAGATTTATTTACGAGATCACAAACCGTTAAATATTTTCGTCATAATGTTTGAGGTAATTAAGATACTTACAACGGTTTATAAGTTCGTTCTTATGTAAGAGCGGCGGACTCGAAAGAGGAAACCACTATGACGTTTATTTATTTGCGAGCAAATGGTTCTTGTAGGTAAAGTTAATTAACAGCAAAGTGTAATATTTGCGTGATTTCCAAAATTATTACTTACTTACATAACACCCATAACATAACATCACGCCCGTAATCCCAGAACGGTTAGGCAGAGGTGTACCTATAGTACACCCACATTTCGCCAGTTGTGTTTAAGTCCCATGTAAAAGGGGGCGATCCTATTGCCAACTTACTAACGTCGCTATGTGAGTAATGGTTTTCAAAACCACGCAATTCTGCTAACAAATTATCGTAAAATATGTTTGTGTATAATTTTATACTACGTATGATTTACGCTAGTTTATAAAACCGTAATATCATCCGCTTTTATGACATCACAAAGAACAATCCTGCAGTGTCATTATTATTCTTGCTTGACAGAACAAGTTATATTGTGCATTCAAGACGGCTAAGCTCAGGTGTCTACTGTAGCTTTTATGTGAAGAAAATACTCTAATACAAATGTATAAGAATGGTATCCGAGTACCGGATGGCTAAGCCATTGTTGAATAAGACATCAGTAAATACAGTTCATTGCACATCCTACCTAATATTATTAATGCGAAAGCACCTACGTTTGTTTGTTTGTTACGCTTTTACGCTAAAACGGCTGAACGGATTAGGATAAAAAAAATCCCACAGATAGACCGATGTGGTCTATGGGTAATTAAGCTACTTTTCATCCTTAATCGCAGACGAATTCGAGGGCAGCAGCTAGTCTTGTATAATGCAGACACTTCAGAGAAAAATCTTAAAAAAAATTGATGTAACAAACAACAGCTACGAGTATATTATTTTAAGAAAAATGTTAGAATGTAATTTTTGGTCGTTTATTCCCATAATTTTACAGCAAAAGCTCTCATAAAATGTTACAGCAAAATATTACCGTTCTTTTCTGTTTCCTTATTTGTCTTTCGTCCGGTTTATAATTCTTTTAATTAGTAAACCTACTTTTGTGGCAGTGGTGCTGAAGAACTGAAGCGGATGCTGGCTCTCGCTGACCTCAGAATTTACATAATAGTGAAAGATGTTTGAGAAAATGACACTTTTTGTACTCTTGTTGAAAAGAAAGGACTACTGTATCCCGTGTAAGTAATAATTGAATAAAATATTGAAGGATTTCGGTCACCATCAACACAATATTTTATTGGATACACGATTCAATCCTGTCTATGTTTCAAAAATAACCAATTCTTAGTGAAACTTTCCGAATTCTCAACAAGTAATAATGTCAAACACCAATAAAAGACCTTTCGGAACTGGAACTATAATATTATATAAAAAAATTGCACATATAATAGTCGCATCGTCTGCGTCGACGGGAAAGTCTTTCTGCCTCACATTTTAAGTTATAATTTCAGCGCAGTTATCTGCACTCGGCCGTGGCCGGGCTCTTTAAGAAGATTACACCTAAGTGTGTTACTGCCTGACGTTTATTCCCTGAAAATCTTCGTGATTAATTTTTTAGAATTCCATTTAAAATGAGGCTTAAAAAAATCTTAAACGTTAAAAGTAGAAGCAGCCCTTGAACAGAGGTAGTAACAGGGCGTCTTATGATGAACGATTGTCGCCTGACGTTTGGATAAATTCTTTATTTGTTCGAGTCAGATTTATCGGGGCTTTTTATTGTTAGGTTATACAGGGTGACTTGTAATTTGACGTATTTCTTCCAGGGGGGCTATTACGAACTTTTAAAAAACATGGCAAGTTCCAGGCAATTCATTTTACTGGCTGGTAAAATTTCGTATTAATTCCATTTATCATTTCTCATTTAAATGTTAATTACAATATATTAATCTATTTGCTCTAGTATTAAAGTAGGTGAAAATATGAACGCAATTTATATTGTGCTATCAAATAAATTTATATGGCTTGATCTCAGAATACCAGAATCTCAAAACACCATTGCAGATTCTTAAAATAACAGATTCTCAATATATCAGATTCCGTACAGTCAAAATATTATATGAAACATAATATCCACTTTTTGCACTTTTCTGGTTTTCTTTATAGGTTATGTTGACATTTTCATGACGTTCAAAAAAATTCTCTCTTATTCTTCGCATTTATGTTTTTAATTATTATAAAATAGTTAAATAAAATGCTTCAAAGTAATAAGGAATTTATAACAAGTAGGAAAGGAAAACCATCGTTACTGCACGCAGGGTTCAGGTACAATTTGTGTTTAAAGAACAATTCTTTCTTTTTTTTCGTTTTTTTTTTGACGGTCAGGCTTTTCTGACTAAAACCCACCCGTGTTCCTTCAGTTGCCTGTGCCAGGACCACGGTATCTCTTTCGAACATCCCGCGACCCTGAGGCATCGGCCCTAATCGGACTCCGTCACTGTGTGCTGACATCTCTTTGCGAGTGGAACATGACCCGGGCCTGGTCCTTACCGGACGGCGAGCTACCCTTTGCTCACCGTCCGCAAGCCCGCGCCTACGGTGGCTGAGAATCTGCAGGCGCCTCCCGACGTGGTGACACCCTGGCGTTTCCTCCCGCCTTATGCGAAACAGGAACCTCCCGAAACAATCGTTTCTGGACCTGTGTCAGGGGGAAGGTGAGGACGCCGTGGCACCTCTCCAATCACTCCTCAAAGAGGGGACTTATCGCCGCTATTGTGGCGTGCCCAGCACTGGGTGGCGTCAATCGCACCCTCCATGTCGCCATGAGATCCCGCCGGAGCTCTGTCCGATGTACCGTGATTTCTCGTGGCAGCGGAGTTACACCCAGTTACAGTTTTGCCTCCTCGCTAAAGAACAAGTCTGGAACAACAAATTGGCGTTGTTTCAGACATAAGGAATGCAATACCTCGATACTTTTCGGTGCGAATAACAAAATACTAAGATGGGAGGGTATACATGTAAACCAGACAGTATTCGAAATATAATTGACGGCTGCATGGATTTTTTCTTCTTTATTTTTACATAATAAACTTATTTACCTGAATCAGATTTTCATTTAACTGTACTTCTGGTATATTGCGAATCTGGTATTTTGAGAATCTAATATATTGAGAATCTCGTATTTTGAGAATCTGGTATTCTGAGATCGAGCCACTTATATTATATTTTCTGTTTGTAAATTGTAACGGGAGGTTTCCGAACGTATTCCACTTGAAGGTCAGCAGGTATTCGACAACTTCAAATGGAATGGAAATATTGTTTCACAAACATTATAACAATAACACTATGAAAGAACACTATCGTATTGTTTGTATAATCCTTCCATTCGTATGATTCACAGAGTATCAACAAAAATATGGCGTGTTATTGAGTGTCATTGAGTGGTAGTGAGTATTTAATTAATGTTCAGTTTTTAACATGATATAATATGAATACAATAAAATTGTAAGTAATAATGTAAAAGTGGATGAGCGTTCTCGCCCTCGTCGGCGCGTACCTAACTTATGTTCAGCTGGAAACATTGTTGGAGCTGAGAAAACTCAGTGATTTGCTTAGGTAATTACTGTTCGAAATGTTGGCTGGGACATTGAATGAGAGCCTATTTCAGAAGTGGGGCGTTGGTAGGAGCCAGAAGAATACTATGATAATGCTACCAAAACCTTAAATGAGAATAATGTTTAGTTAAAACTTTACGTAAAGTTGATACGTAATAAAAACAACTTACCTAGTCTTTACTGATAAATCCGTGGATTTTGTTGGCCCGATATGGGTTAAAGGTGAACACCAAAAGGAAAGGCCGTCCTAAGGATTTCAATAATACGTTTATTATCCTTTTATTTATATATTGGAAAGTGTATTTTACTATTATTTTAGCCTTGCGTGGGATGACCTCAGCTCATGCCATGCTGCTCACAATGGTTCAATACCAAGTCTTTGCTAAGTTGATATCGTTGAATAAATTGCACATCATCTATGTCGAACGCATTGTATTGATCACGAAATCGTCTTCTTTTGATCTTAGATTCACTATTTTCATGATTAAAGTTACTTTACAGGATCTCAAACAGTTCACATTCGTCACACATGATATTTTATTTCTTTATAATTAGATTAATTAGATAACACTCAAATATTTTCACCAAATAAACCCGAAACAATTCAATAAAAGCTCCTCTTTAGCAGCGTAAATTGAATGGATTGGGAGGTTACTTTTTGACAGTTTAAATACGAAATGAAAAGTCAGACGTACGTTCATAATACGGTATTGCCAGGCAATAGTCGGGCAGAAATCGGCCAGGGTGTCACGTGACCGCTGACTGGCTTGTTTAACGTTTTCACAATACGAAATTGCAAGGCAGTTCTGTTTACGCCGTAAACTGCCTGGCAATAATAGTTCATAATAGGGCCCCTGAAGCAGCGTAAACTGAATGTGTGAGGTTACTTTTTGACAGTTCTAATACAGTAAGAAATGTCAAACGAACGTTCGTAATACGGTATTGCCAGGCAATAATCGTTCAGAAGTCGGCCGGGTGTCACGTGAACGCTGACTGGATTGTTTGACGAGTTCATAATACGAAATTGCAATGCAAGGTACTCGTAAGTTCTGTTTACGCCGTAAACTGCCTGGAAATAAGAGTTTATAATAGGGCCCCAGGACTTGAAAGTATTTTTATTCGAGAAAAAAAAAAGTATTTTTAAAACATTCCCATAATTCGTCACTCAATATCACTCTTCTCTGAACCCTCAAATTGAATGGCCTTTATTGCTATACCATTGGGTTCCTAATATTTTAACAAAACTTTCGATGGAATCAAATTCTCTAAAACTTCAAACAGTTAAAAGTCATAGGAAGAAGTTTATTAACCATTTTCATAAATCTTATACACACATGTACATTGGCACAAGATATCTCAAAATTATATTGTGTCACTAAGCATACAAGCTACAGGAAATACATCTTCATTTAAACAGCTATCTAACGAACAAAATTTGAAATGATATTTAGATGAAACAGTTGTTAATGCTGGCAAAGGTCGGGTTTGCAAATTATTGAAGTATTTAAAAACTGTGTGATGATCGAATTAATTAACTGGTTTTTATACAATCCCACTACTTTCTAACCGCCCAGCAATTCATCACACGTTAGGCACCCAGGTTGTAATGACTAGGTTACAAGTCGAAGAGTGTTTTTTTTATATTAACATGACTCGCGATCTTCTCGCTGGTCACTTGCCGCTTAGTTCGTATGTGTTTACACATAATGCGCATGTATTCCCTTTTTTAATTCGTTGCTATAATTTCCAGTTACTTTTAAACTCTACTCTACTAACTTATTTGTTGTACTGGAATCATTTGTGTCATTCTCACCGAGTAAATTATTCGGTTGGAGGAGGGTGGTGTGTTGACATACGATCTGTTGAGTGTGGCATTCTTCGATGCTTATCTAAAAAGGTACAACGTACCGTAACGTGTTGGTGTATTTTTTTTCAAAATGTCTTGGTAATTCTAATCATATGGTGAAAACTGTGTCTTGTTTTTTTACAATTCAGCTCAACGTCTCGTGATTCATTCAAGAATCAATCACAATTTCTTTTAATAAGTGTAGGTAGTAGATTACCTATATCTTCGGATTTTCGAACATGGTATCTGATCGTTGATATTGTATTTTGTTGCGGATTATGCAATGGCATGTTGCTGAAGCTCGAAAGCAATTTGATCTTCGATTCCCAACTCGATGATTGCCGCACGTTACAGTTTTTGGGGCGACATATCGGCGTGAACCGTGACCAGCAAGTAGACCGTGAGTCATATTAAAAACATAAAAGGCTCTCCGCGACTTGTGACCAGTCTAGTAATAACGACCTAGCTGGCTTACGCGTGATAGATTGCTGGGAAGTTTGAAAGTATTGGGATGGCACAAACCAGTTAATGAATTCGATTATCACACTTTTTTTTTTTAATTTTAGCAATTTGCTAATTCGACCTTTGCCATCATTATCGCCTGTTTCAACGGCACCCCTCAATTTTTTTTTGCTTATGTACCTCATTATATAACTGATTAAATGAAAATATCTTCCCCCTAATTAGTAAGCCTAATGCCGTATTAAAATTTGAGATCACTTGTGTCAAAGTTCATGTAAGTAAAAGACTTATGAACTTCTTAATGGTTAATTAACTTGGCTTTTAAATGTTTTGGAGAATTTGGATCTACGAAAGATTTGTAAAAGTATAAGGTAACCAGTATATGTAATAACAATGAAGGCCATTAAATTTGAGAGTTTAGAGATAAGTGATATGTAATGACTAATTATGAGTTTTTTTTTATTCTCATAAATATACACTTAAATTAGGATTTTATGAATTTCATGAATTTACGCCTTTGCTTAATGGTTGCAAATGAGTCACACTATCACGTCCTGGAAGGGATACGTTAAATTACAAGTCACCCTGTATGTAAGGAGTCGAGCAGATTATATGAAATCGGTATCTGTGTGTGTTAATCCGATAATGCTTTATTAGTTCCACAAATCAGTTATTAAAAAGTTGATACAAAAATGATTGTAAGATTTTTTGACGTGCCTTTCGTATTTAGATTCCGTAAAAACTGCTTTTAAATCAACCTACATATTTGCAACATACAGTCGTTGTCGCGGACTCAAAAATACGTGTTCATTGTAATATTGTGAATGAAAAGGGACCATAAATCGTTTTAAATAAAGTTCGCATCCAATCTTGTAGATTGGTCAGCCTTACTGAATGGTGATTATAATTTATGGGATGCAAATCAAGGAACACTACAGACAGGTAAAACACAAGGAAACAAACGATATTTACAGTGAGAATGGATGTAATAATGGCTGATTTCCTATTGCGAAATAATGAATTAGTATGCTCGCTAAAAGTTTTTGTTAAGATTTTACATGTGGATTTCCCGATGTCCAATGACGAGTAGGTAACTACTTAGCTTATTACGATAATAGAATAATTATTTGATAAGTTGGTATTTCCTGGCATTGTTTTTTAACAAGGAATGAAATCTGTCGTGATAGAAAAAGTGGGTTTTATATGACGTGCGGGAAATTTACACTACAAGGTACTTACATGCCCAAAAAATGCTCTTTGCTCTCTGAAACTTATGTCAAACCAAAAACAATTACTCTTTTGCTGATTGTAAAAAAACATTTCGTGTCTAAAGCCGGACTACACGTAAGAAAGCACGTTCATAGGTACCATACGGATTTTCCGCGCTACAATGGGCACGTGCTGCTTCGTGAACCAATAAAAATGTGAAACGAGGTTCCCATTTCATGTAGGCATAGCCTTTATGTACAGTGTACACCCGCTTATAATAGTCTAGAGATTGAACAGGAAAACGGAACCATTTATCAGGATCAATCAATTAGTTTGATGGCACCGGGAGAAGATCAATGAATTTTCATCATTACGTCACGCCTGCATTCCCCACAGGATAAGGCAGAAATGTATAGTTCATATAACTTGTGTTAGGCCCCATGTCATAGGGGGAGAGCTTGTTGGCATTACTGGGCTACTACTGAGAAATTCCAGATGGTATAAACGATAACCCGATATATAGATACAATATATATAGATAAAAGATAAACCCCGGGACCTACAGCAGCTACGCTTGAGGCATTCGGATTATAGATAATGTTTATCTTTTAAATTACCGTTTATATTACCATTACCAGGTATTCGTATTTCACAGACGAGCAACTACAAATATTGAGTGTTAATTAATTGAGATCGGAAAGCGGTTAATTTTCTGCCAATCGCGTAATTCACCGAGCACGAAATGCTCAATTAAAATACATTCGGGCTTGAAGTCTTTACGTTTCATGCGTAGTTTTTATCTCTTAATTTTTCAAATAATTTTTGGGCTCAAGAGAATGGATGGTAAGCAGAATACAGCAGGCACATAAACATACTTTGACATGTTAGGTATAAAGATAAGCAGATCGAGGTTCGGTGCTAGCGCGGCGTAAAACCTTGGCCATATAATATTAATGTGTGTACATAAATCGTTAAATAAATATTATTGTATGGTTACTTTTAGTTGGTGTAGGTGCAATAAAGCTTAAATACTCTATTTAACTTCAATCTATTGGTTGATTTGTCTCTTCATAATTAGCCGTTGATAGAGGTTGATACCAGAATACATCTGTAACTTAAGTAGATGAACTGAACTTATGACTGGCAACATGTAAATCATATTTCGGTATGTTTTTAATACACAAAATAATGTGCTTAGCCTCGGAATAAACAAAAAGTTAATTCGTGTGCCTATCCATAACGTGTTATTCTAGTAATGTACATATTTTAATAGTTAAAGGCTCTCTTCAAACCATAATTTCTTTTAAGTAGCGTTTTATGTAAATCATTATAACAGTACGTTCAAGACACGTCAAAGTTCCGTTGCTATGTAAAACTATTTTGCATAAAGTCTCTTGGAACTTAGCGTTGTAGCGGTATGTAAGTTACAATAACGTACTATGTGGACTAATTACATGCATTTACATGTTATTACGATAAGCAGACGATCGGGTTTCGGTGCCAGCGCGGCGTAAAACAGCGGCCATATAATTATACAGTTTCTTCGTATAATTCGCTATGAAAAGCTTACATATTTCGAGATGTTTATGCTAGCTGTTATATATAACACATACCAAGCCGATATAATGAGCTTTACGTCGATTATATCAGTAGCATGAAATATACACATAAGTGACAAGCCACATAGCAGAACAGAAAATGGACTAGCGTTGCGGAAGGCAGTGAAGCTTCCAATCCGACCAGTTTATGAATATAAGTTCATATCATAGATGCTTACAGAAGATAGCATTTCATGAAAATTATTGAGGTGCATACAAAACCAAGGTAGCTGACATGCGATATGTTGATTTATGATTATCACTTTATCACTGTGGACCTGTCATCCTATCAAGTCACAAAAAGAAAAATGTCCTACACAGTCACGAGCATACATTGCGACTCTTAAAAACCTTTTATGGTACATACATAGTTTTTTTTGGAAACCATACAATTTTATGCATTACATATCTCGTTTCTCAAACTTGCAATTAATATGTCACGAGAAAATCGCTTTTATGCTCGAGACTGTGTACATAAGAACTGTGGTTTCATAGGGTGGAGTCCTTATGAAACCACAGTTCTCATGTCATCAGTCGTAACACACCGGAAGGAAAAGGGAAGTAGCGAATAAAAGAATGTCCATGTTCGATAAAATGTCGAGACGAGCCGATACCCGGTAAACTCTATAAAGGTAACAAGGTACCCGGAATGGTCACCCGAATTCGCTGATTATTGAGAACACAATACCCTTATTTTTTGCTTTAACTGGACTGAAGATACTTTTTTTTTGTCTCGAAACAAAATAAGGAATTATACTAATGTTTGATTTATATTGTTGTAATACAACCTACCTGTCGGGCGTAGCAACTTGCTACAACTTGCTACGGCGTAGAGGGGGAGTCCGTAACCGTAGAAGGTTGAATATAAAAGAGACAAAAAACATTGGAAAACTGTCGTTTTATTACTTGGGTAAAGAATATAAGTAGTGTAAAAATAAATTCCTTTATTTTATAACTGCGAACAAAAGGTATTAAAATTTTCTACCTTTTGTTCGCAGTTAGATGTCAAGGTATCTTTCTGGTGGGTCCACTTTCTGCTTATCTAAAGCCAAAACGCAGACTTTTATATAAAGAAAGAAAGAAAGAAAAAACGTTTATTTGCGGTAAACATGACGCAAAAAATGTTATGGGAAAGATGCGTCACATTCACGCAAAACAGCTATCGCTCAGCATAATGCTGCGACCCTATGCAAGACAGAGCCCCTGCGCTGGTTTTCAGCGACCGCCGGCGCTGACGTTATGACGTCCACCGATGCAGCAATATATCTACTTGTGAACATGACCTTTTCACTTTTTTATCCATGATATGCAAATGTAGTCCTGGGTTTCACTGCGTCAACTGTCTGGTGGACACTGCGTGGCAAACGCTGGCAGTGTGCCGCATGGGAGGAGCCGCGCCGTGCCCTCGTATCAGAAGTCAGAGCCGAGTTGTCGCTGCCGGTCATCGCTCGTTCGATGGTCGGGAGCACCGAGTCGGGATGCGGTGATCTCTTTCTGTGAAACCGTCATTTCATACAAAGAGGCTGCCGAATGGTTGAGGGAGGTCGAGACAACTCTCCCGATCCGCAGAAGACATGCCGGGCGTCGGCGGAGGGCGGACAACGCCTTCTTCCAGCCGCCATGGTCCGAGGTCAGCGGACTTGGGGACGCTCGCTGAAAACCAGCGCTGGGGCTCTATCTCGCATAGGGTTGTACTTTTACTTACTTATGTCAAAATTTAAGCTGCCTCGCCGTAATTACTAATTAGCCGTGGCCACTCAGGGAACGTTAATTAGGTCACTTAAATTATGAGATTAATTATTTCGTATCTGATTTTAGGCATAAAACAATATTTTTAATAACGTTAGCTAATTTAGCAGAACATTAATTTGGAATAGTACTCAATTAGACCTAATTTGTTTGAATTTAATAGCTCAAATAAGCTGATTGAATGCAAAATGAGTTTGCAGTGGCCTATTCAAATACTATGACATGAGAATGCAGTGTTATAAAAGCAGTGACCTAATAATCTTTACAGTTGGTTTAATGATGAATATTATTCACAAAATAACGACATTGGCAGTAAACTAAATATTATCTAGACGCTGAACTATAAATTTTAGACTGTACATTAATACGATCAGTTCACATCGTTTGAACTCATAAAAGTCCGCTTTCATCCAGTCAAGAGCTGAAATAGTTTAGTATAAACCTGAATTTACAATAGTAAGTTATGTTGCTTTGTTTGAGAATAAACAAGAAACACAATACATACGATTTTAATGATCTTAAACCAAGACATTTTATACACGCTATTTGAGTTTGGGAATTTCTTATCTATTTCGCCTTCACAGCAATATTATGTTAAGATATTTTTTGTTGTTCCTGAAATAAGGTCAATGAATCAAATGTACTTGCATTTGAGTTTGTATGTTTGGCATCTCGCAGGTCAACCTATGCGGTTGTCGTCTGCTTAAGCGGACTTGCCTGTGGATTCCCTAATAAATTAAGGCCTCCAGCCAGGACTTAAACTTATATACTAACTAAAACTAAGCGACAACGCTAAGGGCACCCCCTGTGGGGTACGAACCTCGGCTTAGGGCGTCGCTGGAAGAGGGCAGCAAATGACTAGCTGGATCAGGATTGGTATTAATTAGGGACGAATTTAAAGCTACAGGCTCAGCGGCGCGGGCTGGCTCGAGCAAGGGTCGGGAGGGGGTACTTGCATTTGATCCATTGAGCAAGCATTTGAATGATTGATTCTAGCCGGTTTCTGAGTGAATTCATGGACGCTACCTATTTGTGAAAAAGTAAATACTGGTAGATGTATTTTTATACAGTTACATCGTATCTAAAATATAAGCTATTTTGACGAAACTCATTCGGCACTCAAGATACATTTAAATGGAAATGCTGCCAGTCTTCGGGGCACGTTTCCGGATGACAGCGATGCGGACGAGTGCTTCGACGCCAAAGGGCTGATTTTACCAGTCCGGGTCAGATATCATTATCAGTGGAATAAAATTGACGACTGACAGTTCCAATATGGGAAAACTGTCAAAAATTCTAAATATATTTTCAGGATAAGCCTTATTTGCAGTAAGAAACATTTGGTGAAATTCACCGTATTTGTCCTTTTGTTATTTATTTATTGGTATAGTTAGTTAGTTAGTCATTTAATTTAGTATCTAGTGTAAATAGTTAGTTGTGTTAAATATTGTAAAACTTAGTTACACTTTAAATAAACAAACCCAATCAAACAAGACTAAATCATAAATGCTGTCAGATCCAGTACTAAAATGCTCAGATTTATTGTTAAAACCAAAATCATCTGCGGAGTTAGGAGGAGATGTATAAAATAAATAGGAATTTCTATTGATTTTGTGATTCAGCACCACTCCGCACTTCTTTTTGTGAACCTTGAGCCTTTCTGTGAGCATGACGGCCAATATTTATTTATAAATCTACGAGTTTTCTCCAAAGGCTCTTGGGGCTGTTATAAGTTTGCATGTATCAGCAACATTTGGTACGCCAATTCATCCCCACATTTTGCTACGATCAATCTGAAGGTTAAAGTCGACCTCAATTTTGATTAATTTCAGTGGACCAATTGGTCCATTGCCAGAGGTCTGCACAGCTAGGTTACAATAAAAACTCGCGTCTATCTTGTCTGCAGCTGGCAAAGCTTACCCGAATGAAATAGCCGTCATAAAACTTCTAACGATCTTACATTATAATAGGTGAGAACTCGAAATATATTTATTTTAAAGTACGAACACACTATACATGGTAACATTGAGGTAGATGAAGGTAGCTCAGATTCTACGTCAATCTGGGCTATGTTTAAGCTCTTAAACCAGAGGCAAGGGTAGTCAAACAGCGACTCGTAACGGTCCCACCCCGGACGCTTTGTGTTGTTCGTGTACTTACCCAAGGTACAAATACCGTCTAAAAAGGCTAGAAATTTGGGTTTATTTTATACAAGGTATTCATCTATCAATGATATGAACTTGCGAACTTATGATTACAGGAAAAACATGTCTTACTAATCGTTGTTAATGTTGTAACTTAAATAAACAACATTCTACGTATAAGACAGTTTTTTTAACTGTCTGTTTGAAAGAATATGCTCAGCCAGAAATTTGGTTTACGAGGAATTAATGAAGCACTGAGAAATAATTGCTCACCATCTTCATATGCGTGCACAGATTACACAGCACCCCGTGGCATGTGGCGCGGTTAAGATGTGCTGTAAAATATTCAGGAGCGTTGGTCGTTCAGGGAACGAGTCGACAATACCTTTGACCAGTAATAATAAACTGAATAAAAAATCACTAGTCATGTTGAACATACAGCTACGAAAAGTTTTAGCCCACTAACGGAGGAAGAAACAATTTGTCATACTTGTTTTCAACAAGTCTCAAGACTTGTCACTAACATGTCGTGTTATAAAACATGTATCATACATGCATTGACGTTGTTTCAGACGTGTGTTGTAAAATAGTAGTTACATAAAAAACTTGTCAGAAATGTCAAAAAGGTGAAAAAAGTATGTACACCTTTTTAGTTTTAACGACTATTGTTTTACAGGTGTAAACGATAAACAGCTTTTTTACCTAAATCGGCGTACACAGAATCGCTCGACCGGGTGGTATGGTAAAGCGAGCGTTGTAAAATATTCAGGAGCGTCGGTCATTCAGCGAATGAGTCGACGCCGACGCCAGCTTTGACTAAAACCGCGTTATCTCCGCCTTGCCGACGATGAATACCTCGTTTAAAATGCAGCTGCTATTAATCGTAGTTAACTTCAACAAGGATTCATTGGACGTAAAAGACAAAAAAGACTGATTATACTTTTTACGTTCTTCAAGTTGCGCCTTATCTTGTTCCTAAACAATTAAATCAACCCAGCCGTGTCAATCAATTTGATTATGAATATTTGTGTTATTGTATCGACTATAAATATCAATACTAAAGATTTCAATTTGTAAATGAACAACAAAGTATATTATTTTAATGTTTATTGCTTGTAACAGGAAATTAAAACCCGGTGCCGATTACCAACTCAAAAAAGCCTTCAATCAGCCTAGTCATTGAAGGTTAATTGCCGATTGAACGAATTTTTTTAATCTTTTGAGAAAAATAGGGCTCGTCTCGGCTTTCAGTCAGAATTAGAATTTAGATTACAACATCTGATGTTGTCATCAGACTTGTTTAATTAGTGTTAGGACGTCCTCTACGAAAATATCCTAAGTCCAATGACACAGTGGACAATAAAAAACAAAAATAAGACGAAGCGAAGCGCACTTCGTCTTATGCCGTGTCGTGTGTACTCATACTCATGTTTTGGACAAATGAATGATCTTATCTAGTATATTATCTTCACATTTCATTACAAGTGCATTCTAACTCAACTTTCTATTGTTTACTGGATAGGTAGGTATATCATCATGTTTTTTTTTAAATTACAACCATTCAAAAAATTCTTGAGTACAATCAATACATAAGGTAAACTTTATGACTGGTTGTGACTATGATGCAGCCTCTTTTTTCTAATGCTTTACTGCTTATAGATCCTACCATTCGCCATTTCGTTTTCCCACCAGATTTTTATCTTTAGTAGATGCTCTATAGAACACCTTACGAGTACCCATACTATTTATATACCTCCTTGCAATAAGAGATGACTTTTTTACATGTCAACTGTTTGAACAACTCCATGGTACCTTATTTTGTGCTTCGCATAGTAGATACTTTGACGGGGTTAATGAAATGAAAAACTTATGTAGGTTTTAACGCGTAATTATTTAAAGTTTAATTATTTTTTATAACATTCAGGGCATTGAAACTCCATGAAGGCTGTAGTCTCTACAGTATCTACATTGTATAGCCTATGTCGCTATACACTTGTAAACTGAAATTGAAACCTATCAAACACTTTATTTGGAAGTGTGCCGTCCATCGAATCTTCAAAACAATTTTTGTATTTAAACACCATTATTAGTTTCAATTTACCAATTTAATTCATTTACAATGTAATAAAATCTTAGAAGTCAATTTTAACCTACTTCTATTGTCGTATCGAAATAAAACTTAATGGAGCCAGGAGGTGAACAGTGGAAATTTACAGTGGTTGCTAGTAAACCGCTCACGTTTAGGTCCTAATGATTCGTTTTGACGAGTCCAGTGGATTTATTTGCCTTGGTAACGAGGATCTGATGATGGAGCCAAGAGTAATCCGTTGAAGTCATACCTTCGATGACTTTAGACTTATTAACCAAATGAAGAATATCTAGTATATTCTAAAAGTAAAAGCGAGGAGCGTTTTTAGTTGTGTGTACTTTTAATAAATTTAAAACAAAATGCTCCACACTTTTTGATTTAATCATTGCACATTGGATATAAAATAATGAATACAAGTCTTTTTTTTAAGCGCGTGATAAAAGCGTGGTTTTTTGTTTGTTTTTAACTACTTTTATTTTTTTAATATCCTTTGTTTGTTGTCAAAATTCTCGTGTGTAATTTTGGTAGTGTTGCACTGTTGCTTTTTCAAAGGTTTTAGTAAAAGACGGAGACCGCCAGACGTCAAACTCTTTGTTTTATTTTTTTTATAAAACGAGATCCTCGTAAAGTTATTTGCATATTATGTGACATGAAATAAAATAATATCCCAGTTTCCTTTTAAGACACCTGCGACCAAAAGAGGAATGAGCATTTCCTTTAGCTAAGGACAGCATGAATTATCGTAAATATTATTTCCGAAAGACTTCCTACAAACGATAGGTGTTGATCTCCTGTCCGCTACAATAGAGTGAGCTGAGCTAATTACTAGGTGCATTAGATAGGCACAACGGAAGGTTGTTAAGCCTGTTTTTGAACCTCATGGGGACCTTATCTGCTCTATCTACGCCACGCGTACCCACCTATGTTGTGAAATCGTTTTTAGTTTGCCTTATTAAAAATTCAAAAAAATTAATACAAAGGTTTCCTTGTGATTTTGTTAGAGCAAAAGCAATAAAACCACACCAACGTCGTTGGATAAGGTATTAATGGAAAGGAAAAAGGACGTCTGTCCGCCTTCCAGTGTATTGTAATGTGAAGATTTTTATAGTTTGCAGACGTAGTAATTAAGTGACAGAGTTTTTTTTAGCATTTGTTTTTTTTTTGTTGTGTAGGTAAATGTGTGTTGAAAGCTCGAAACCCAGCAGGTGCATTCCAAATGTCAGATGCTAAAAGACGCTCTTCTGGCAAATAAGTATAAATGTTTGTCCATTGTTGTCAAGACGTACAAAACGGTACAAGTCTTTGTTAATTTAAAAATTGAATTAACTCTTGGCTCACTTCATAATGTGGAAAACAAACGGAGCACCGACGTGCGTGTGATTGTACAGTGTGTACGCCGTATAATTTATGAAAACAAGTTGTTGAAATGGTGCAAGCATGCACATAGTGTTATGGGATTTAGAATTTTAGTTCTATGCACGTTAAGTTGAAAGTGGAATGTAAGGGTCTGGGCTTTAGAACGGCAGTTTCTAAAACGGCGCTTTAAATCACTCTGGATTTTTTATTTGTATTTGCCTTTATAACTTCCGATATTTATTTTCAGGACTGTTCGTATTTTTAGCATTTTCATACGATATACCTACCTATAAGTGTGTCCTTTCATTTTAGGTCAACGGCTTATACAAAAATGTATAAACAGGGTTACAGGGAATTCGAACCATTCCTTGAAAGGAGTTATACTAGAAGTCTTTCGCAACAAATTAAGTTCAGTAAAGTAGGGGTCAAAACTGGATGGTTAACGAGCTGTTTCAGTTCTTCGATTTTTTTGAAATTTTCTGAGTTGTTACGACAAGTTATTAATCATTGACGTGACAACGTCTAATAAATCGATGAACGCCGGCTGCATGCACGAAAAAGGATGACGGATGAAATTGTAACGTTACACCCATTGTGACATTACGCACATTGTAACGTTACGCACATTGTACCGTTATGCTCATTGTAACGTTGCGATCGGAGTGAGAGCGCTGCACGAGCGAGCGAAAAGCGCGATCGGCTTGCGCCGGAATTATCTCTCTTCCACTCAATTGCCCTATGCGTCCGAGGAGGAGAAAGACAGCGGCAGCACACAACTTACTGAAAATTTAATGTAGTTTTCATTGTTTATTACAAAAACAGTTAATTATTCTTTTATAAATAAAGTAACATCGGTCGGCGACTGCCGTAATAATAGGATATAATACAACTGACAAAAAAAAATGGTGATTCATTTAATTGATGATCTATAAAAAGTTTGATAAAAAGTTTTCAAATGGAAAAAATAGTTTTGCATAGTTATCAATGTAGGACTAAAAAATATAAAAAAATATTCAATTTTATTCATAAAAGTATGCAATCATTTCATACATTTTTTGTTATGACGTTGTCACGTTAAACTATCGTCCGTATACCGACTTTACAGACAACCATGTTTTTTGTTTAAACTATTCGCCTTTAAACACGTATGTGATACTTTTCTGAAAGTTGAAATGTGGGTGCTCATTAAAAATAATGTTTGCGCTAATCTTACGTGATCCCAGAAATAAAGGTCGTTGGTAAGAAATCGAAGAACCGCCATGGCTCGGTAACCATTCAGTCTTTTTGTTAACTGGACTTAATTTGTTGCTAATGAGTGTCACCAGTTTGAAGGAATAGGTTGAATTTCCCTGTCACCCTGTGTAATAGGTAATACTTGAGAACATAGTTACTTTTCTTCCACACACGTTATTGACGCCTGATGTGTATTACCTTTTTTTATTTTATTTTTATAAATGGCATCTCGCAGGTCAACCTATGAGGTTGTCGTCTGCTTAGACGGACTTGCCTGTGGTTGCCCTAATAAATTAAGGCCTCCAGCCAGGACTTAAACTTAAATACTAACTAAAACTAAGCGACAACGCTAAGGGCACCCCCTGTGGGGTACGGACCTCGGCTTAGGGCGTCGCTGGAAGAGGGCAGCAAGGGACTAGCTGGATCAGGATTGATATTAATTTGGGACGAATTTAAAGCTACAGACTCAGCGGCGCGGGCTGGCTCGAGCAAGGGTCGGGAGGGGCGTGGATTTGGGCGTCGCGGCGGGCCTCGGCGGCGAGGACGGTAGGACGGCGATCGGGTTTTGGGCTTATGTAGTGTGCTGGTGGCCTTACTACTCTCCTGGAGGAGGGTAGTGGCGTCGTCGGGGGCGATTAAAGTATGCCTTGGTCGGCGAATACTGCTAATGCGGAAGGGAGTGTAGCGGGCGGCCGCTGAGATCAAGGGGTTGGAGTGTTTTATGCCACAGTCAAAGAAGTGCTTCGATAAGCGTTTCATGAATTGGTTTATGGTAGGCATTTTAAGATCGATGTGGAGATTTATATTACGGACATAGAAAGGGGCACCCGTGACCTTTCTGAGGAAACGGTTCTGGCGGGTCTGCATCTTATGGAGATGACGTGGGTGAGCGTGCGCAAATACAACGCAGGCATAGGTCATGATGGGACGGATGACTGCGGTGTAGATGCGCAGCTTGCATTTAAGTGACAGTTTACTACGGGCTGTCAGTACAAAGTGGAGCCTGCTAAGAGCGAAGGAGGCGCGCGCGCGAACCGCCTTAATATGAGCCTTAAAGGTAAGGTTTTGATCGAGGATCACGCCTAGGTATTTGGCTTGCTTCTCCCAAGGGATTGGCTTGCCGTACATAGTGATCGGGCTGGGAAGTGGGGGAGGGAGTCGACGACGTCTCGAGAAGAGAACCGCCTGACTCTTATCGGGGTTGACCTCGATTCTCCATTTCCGGAACCAAGCGCCTAAGACGTTTGCGGAGGTTTGGAGAGTACGAGCTATAGCATTGGGACAATGACCGGTATAGTAAACGGCAGTGTCGTCGGCGAAGAGAGCCAACTGAGCCTTTTTACTCTGTGGGATATCGCTGGTGAACAGCGTGAAAACTAGAGGAGATATGACGGAACCCTGAGGGACACCAGCGCGAATAGGGTGAGGGGACGAGAGTGCACCCTCGATGCGATAGCGGAAGGTGCGATTCGACAAAAAGTCTCGTAAGATGAGCACGAGACGATCTGGCACTCCTAGTTGGTAAAGCTTGTATAACAAGCCGTTGTGCCAGACTTTGTCGAAGGCTTTCGCTATGTTGAGGAATAGCACACCCGTCGTCAAGTTACGCTGCATACCGGCGCACAAGTGCTCTACGATACGGTGGACCTGGTGGATACTCGAGTGTTGGGGACGGAAACCAAACTGCTCGTTGGGAATGAGGCTCTTTGCTTCGGCGTAGTCTTTGAGACGCTTATAAATAAGCCCCTCGTAGATTTTGCCGAGAACGTTGAGTAAGCTAATGGGGTGTATTACCATATCCACCAATGTATTTGGTTAAAAATATGGCAATAAAACATTTTCAGGCGATGACACATTTTTCCTTTTTTTAAGAGGTACAATCAAAGATTGAAACAACAGTAAACAAAACAAAGTTCTTTTATTATACTTGCAAATCAAATCGATTCCTTTGCAAATACAGTGAATTATAAATATTTAATATCAAATTGCCACCTTGAGTCCTCGCCTGAACACAATTGAATCACATAAAACTAAGTTCTCGCAAATATTCACATACATTTTATTTTTTCAGAAATACTTCGTGTATATGTAATAGGTAAACACTTACCCCGCATCCCCAAAAAGATCATGTGCGCGAACACGCAATTGTCGCATTCTTAAGTCACTTTATTTCAAGAAAACTGGAATGCACCCTCCGTCGGCGTGACCACGCGTTTGGGTTCGTCGATCGAATCGACTGTCGTCGCGGGACGATTACTTTGGTTAGGACACCACCTTACAAGGCTAGTCTATCAAGGGCAGGTTTCTGGTCGATGTAAACTATGTTAACTCTTTTCAGTCTCAATATTATAGGTTGTCTTAAAGAGAAGAGAGAAGAGATTTAAAGCCTAAGATACCACAATTAATTTAAAAGTAAATCTCCATTCGTCTCAGAAAGTAGAATTATTTCGCCCGCTTTGTAAACTTCAAGTGATAGTATCGGGAAAAATATGATAGGTACTTGAAAAAGATTAGGTATATCTAGGATCGTATTCCTAAGTACGGTCCCGAGATGTCGTGACCTTCATATTTGAAGGAACATATTATTCCTCTTATATCAATGTATCTATGAGGTCGAACGAAACAAATGTATCTCGTAATTTCTCTGTCTCTCGAATGTCAAGCTTCGTAGAATAAATGTATGTGGAAATAAAAGGGCTGAGGCCAGAGAAAAAGTAAAAAGACATATAACTGACATATTCTTATAAATAAACTAGTAAAACATGAAGAGATATGAGGAACAGGGTGTAATGTTCACTCATACTCTTGGGAAAGGGCGGATCCTCCGACTAGATGGGTGTTGTATCTGGTGGGCAACTGCCCGACGATTGATGTCGGGACGTTGTTTATCTGCTAGCTGCGCGGCAAACTTTGATTGCGCGATGCAGGGTTGTGTGACGTCAGTGTGATGCGTTGTTCGCATGTAGCGGTGTAGATGCCGCGACAAACACATAAAATACATCTATGTTAAAAATCACGTAAGTTCCTAAAACCATACCGATGCTTGTTATCGTCTTGTTTTCATCATCAAAAAGCAACTGTGTCATTAACTTCCACGTCATCCCAAGCAACAATACGCATACGTAATCTGTCTCACTTCCACCTTAGCATTCAGCATGACTGTGTGAAAACACAGTCATGCATTCATCAACGTTCCATTAATACATGTATGAGATTTTCCCGTTGCTGTACCATCTTGCGAGATATCACAACTTACATTTTAAGAATCTCGTTGGTCTTGTCGTGGCAGGCAATGCTTAATTTTCCATATCAAGCAATGTTTTATCGGGTTTATAAATTGAAAAAATCATAATAGCAGCTTGGCGAATGATAAATTACACTTTAGGGTTTGTCCACTTTCACATGGAATGACGTACTATTTAGTATTTAATTAGTAAAATATCATAATTAGTAATTGTGCAAATGTGCCCTCGTAAATGAATACATAGGAACTCCGAAAATGCCATGCTGTTTGGAAAAAAAACGCGATTAAAGATCAATTGTTAAATCGTTTTGTTATGAACAAAATATTTAAGTTTGTAAATGAAACCCCATAATAGCAGGGACATCGACACGCAACCTGTTACTATGGATTCAGAACACGATTTTGTACCCCTGAGTTTATTTTCAACGCAGAAAAAACTTCAACGCAGTGGTAAAGGATTTTCGTCGATTTAAAAAAATGCCGTTCCATACATTTTGACCGCGTATTTATTGCACTTTTCTATGAAATGCTGTTTTGTGGTAACCGACGAAAATTTTCTACGAACGGGTCTAGGATTATGTGCTGTTCGCTAATTCGTAATTTCAGTTTGCACATAGATTGCGCTTACCATCATGTTTCGCTGATCGGTCAGCTTGTTCATGACGTCACGCTGAAATACCAACAATACGATTGCGACAGTGTTTGCTTCAGATGTATAAATATACCTACTCGGCTTACGTTGGCGTTATCATAAATTAGAAGAGACAGCCAGTTTACTCCCTGACACCTTTTAACTGCCATATTTTTGCGACAATTGGCATTGACGTTTTTATGTGGTGTCAATTTGTCCCTTAATAAAATTGATTAATGATGCCGGCATCGTTTCAGTGGTGTAGTAAATAAAGGTGTAGCAATACCTATATATATATATATTAAATAAATAAGACATAGTTGTGGTGTTCTTATAGACTACGAAACGGATGCATTATTAGATTATTATATTAATTGTATGTTACGCAGTTAGGATGCTGGAAGGTTCATTTATGATAAAATTACATATTATAAAGAAATCTCGATGTTTTGTCAAGTCGTAAACACGAGGCGAAACAGGGGCGGGTCGCTAGTATTTGTATAATATTATCTGCCTAATAAAATATATAAGAAAACAATACATTTTAAAAATATGATACACGTAGCGGTAACGAGATCAAAATCACGCATAAAGCGATTTTCTGGTAGGCGATCGATTCATAAATTTTTATATGTTTATATGTTATAAAAACTCAGTGTTGTGTTTAAAGATTCTGTCTGCACAGCACTTTAAATTTTCGATCACCAGTTTTTCTCCTAAATTTTTTTTTGATCGAAATTATGAGATAAAACGTTGTTTTCACTAAATCTACACACAAGTTATATGCTCATATATTGTACCTACTCGTATAATTAGATGACATCAACATTTCCAGAGTTGAAATTCTGTTTAAATTCATAAGGCTAGGTGTTTACATGGACGTTTACTATAAACAACTGTTTTTATATAATTCTAAGACTTTCTTCGCAAGGTACAAAGACAAACCAGAAGGATTGAGGATAATTACTGCCCTGCACGGTTGGCTAAGCACGCTAAGCCATAGACCACAGTTAATGTGGCTAGCTAGGTGTGACTGTAGGTAGGTGTAGCTCGACTGTATGGCTTGATCACTGAGACAAAAGTAATTGGGGATTTGCGATTGCTAATGAGACAGTCCGAGGTCAATGCTGGTGTTGTGAGATGTGTATTAAACTTCGTTAAGCAATAAACACATAGTTTTGAATAGTATTACAACTAAGATGATGCTTTATAATATTCAACTACAACTATGATGCTTTATAATTGTTTAGGTTAGGGAACATAGAGAAACTAATAACATAAGTAATCTGACTTATAAATCTTAGAATACGTGTGTCCTATATTGAAATGAGAACGCGGAACCTTTGTAATCTAACGTAATCCAAATATTAATTGCTTTCAAGATGATACAGTAATTGCTTATTCATAAACATAAACGAAAATTACATAACATTACGCAATATTGCTCAGACGTCTGTAATTATAAATATTTTGTATGACAACAGCGAGTTTTCAAAAAAGACAAAACTACAAGAAAAAACTTTGAAAATATTATCAAACGTAATCAATTTTCCGAGAGCATTAGTCACGAAACGCGTGATTCATACGAAATTTCAGTGACGTACATTGAGGAGCTTATTCCAAATCTTGACGAATCGATATACTTTTTCCAAATGTGTATCTTGATCTTTTATGGCTCTTACAGATAACGGAATACTCTCTGAAGTGTAGTCAGTGTGTTAACGTGGCAAAGGAACTGTAGCATGCAAATAGATTGTGTCAACCATCATATCATTTACCTCGCCAGTTTTGACTTATTTTCCTAGCACCTGAGTTTCACATGCGCTTCGTGCTGCTACGTGGCACATTGTTCAGAATCAATTAATAGATTTTGTGATGAACAGGAGTTGTACTCAGACCATCAATCAATTTGAATATCAATACTAAAAGTCAAATATTAAGCCAAACGAAAAATACTTGAAAAAAAAAATTGTTTCCAATGTAAATGATTTCTGAGCATGAGATCCTTGGTTCGATTCCTAGGTCGAACAACGTGTTATTGGGTTTCCCTATCTAGAGTTTCTCATTTCTCTCTCAGATTTTTGCCCGATTGATGGCAAGAGGCTCGCCCCCTATTACATGGGACTTAAGCGTAACTGGCGAAATGTGGGTGTACTATAGGTACACCTCTGCCTAACCCTTCTGGGATTACAGGCGTGATGTTATGTTATAGTTTCAGGGACAAGCACATGTTAGAATGTTGTTTTTAACATATCAGTATTTCATATCAACGTGTAAATTACGTGGACAGGCGTAATTATTTGTACACTTTCTTATCTATTGCAGACATAGAGATAATCCGGTACAATTTCGTACGAACATAATCAGGTATATTCCAACCTAGTTTGACAGGTTATCACAAACAGATAAGTATATGCTGAGTAACATAGTTTCATAATCATATCAATTACAACTTCGATAAGTTATCAACTTATCATTAAGTATCTTTGCTAGTGTTATAAATCAATTTGCGGTAGAAATGTATTAAATCATTTTGCTGGAAACATAAATAGGTTTCATAGCATTCGACGTGATTTGCGAGAATGCGTTTCATTTCCGTTATTGAAAGGTCAATTACATTATGTTGGAGGAATTTAGAACTAGTTTGAAATAGAAACTGTTGATTGTACTTCCGAGAATCCTTTGTATTGCTTTTACTTAATTACTTAGTGCCGATTTCACCAATAAAACTAAACGCGATCAGCACATCCTAAACGCGTTTAAGAGTTTTTTTTTTGGGATTGGCATCTCGCAGGTCAACCTATGAGGTTGTCGTCTGCTTAGACGGACTTGCCTGTGGTTGCCCTAATAAATTAAGGCCTCCAGCCAGGACTTAAACTTATGTACTAACTTAAAAACTAAGTGACAACGCTAAGGGCACCCCCTGTGGGGTACGAACCTCGGCTTAGGGCGTCGCTGGAAGAGGGCAACAAGGGACTAGCTGGATCAGGATTTGAGTGATTTAGGGACGAATTTAAAGCTACAGGCTCAGCGGCGCGGGCTGGCTCGAGCAAGGGTCGGGAGGGGCGTGGATTTGGGCGTCACGGCGGGCCTCGGCGGCGAGGACGGTAGGACGGCGATCGGGTTTTGGGCTTACGCGTTTAAGAGCTGTCGGTGTCAATATTTCACAGAAAATAATGACACTGACAGCTCTTAAACCTAGTTTATGTACTGATCGCGTACAGTTTCATTAGTGAAATCCACCCTTACTCATTTGTATAATAGAACAGCAACTGTTTCTACAGCGTTTAAAATCATTTTCACTTGCAGTCTTCTTAAACAGTTATTCCCCTTCTTGTTTAATTATAGTTATCATTCGCACAAATAGGAATTAGGTACTGCAAGCTTGTAGACAATTGTTTTATTGTAAAAGTCTTCATTGTTTACAGCTGGCAGCTTTGGCTTCGGGCTGTAATCAGAACAAATATATAGAGTACTGTTCATCTCGTTTTTAGGGTTCCGTAGTTAACAAGGAAGTCTAATAGTTTCGGCATGTTATATTAGCATACGTAACGTGGGGTTGTTTTTTTCCACGACAAATAATTTAACGATTTTTCTAAACTTTAAAGTGCAAATTTTTGTTAGAGTCTAGTTATGCCTTCCCCCCCCCCCCCCCCCCGCCTCCCCTGTCAGATAAATTGATTGTTGTTTTTGGATATGTGAAAAAAATCACGGTAGTCTATAAAACAAAGTTAAAAGGAGAACTAACACAGCTAAGTAGACTTTACAAGTTTGAGAGTAATAGTCAGTCAACTTACATTTGCAGTTAGAATGTTTGGGAGGTCATGTTTTTTAACTACAATGTTATGTTTGTTTTTGGAATAAGTTCATCCCACCTAAGGAACCGTTCATTATGCGTGGTCCGACACGCACTTGGCGGGTTTTTGTTTTCCCTTGGATACTTATTTTTCTTTGGAAATGTTGTATTCATTATTTTGTTTAAGAAAATTCTTCCACGATTATACGAACAAATGTTTATCTTGGCTCCTGTTAACGGCTGCTGTAAAATCAGTGAGTGGTTTTAGAACTGATTTAATATCCACACTCCCCTTTGTAAGGTCGATGATGTGCTGAATGTTCTGTGCTAGTGGCACCTAGACGTGAAAGATGGTTAGGGTGGGTCTTGTGACTGACATAATGATGATAATATATATGCCTGCATTCTATTCTGACAACAAAATGTTTAATGGCTTTGTTGTTCTCTTTAAAGCTAAAGAATCAGACACTGCACCTGTCTCGTTGCAGTATTTAATCACTAAAGACACCGTGGAATGCTTTGGATGTTTTCCAACTATCAGTACGTTTGTCGATATAACCGCACACTAGACACAATAATACATTACATTGTTAAAGTTTCCTTTTACTGTGCTGTAAACCAGTTGTCGTCTAGAGGTAATGCCATTGAGAAAACAATTGTGTCCTGTAATCTTCCTTTTGCGTGAAACTTGAGACGAATAAATATGTTGCGAGATAAAAGATGTTTCTCTTTGATATTTTACTTATTTGTAGTTTCATTTTCATACCTGAGTGACAGATTGTAAGAGTAAATGTAGATTTTCTATTAAAAATTCTCAAATACCTCGACATGTTATATCTCTTTTACATAGTAATAATGGATGTTGGGACACTTTTGAGTAAAATTGTTTGTTTTGAGTAGTATTTTGGTTTCTGTGATGTTTTTCTTGATTTTTTTTATTAGAATCTAATCTAGCCTTTTATTGTCCCACTGCAGGGCAAAGGTCTCCCTCTCCCTTTTCCTGTTAATAATGAATAATATAAAAAATAGGCATAGGCCGCTGCGCGTCGCCAGTTTGGTGGAACACGTCGGATGTTGAAACACTTTTAGGTAAAATAAAGGGGGTAAGGTAAGCTGTAACACTTATTGTATTAACACGTTATCTTACCTGACTAGCCAGAAAACCTATTTTTTTTTTGTTTCTGTGTTGGTTGCGTCGAGTATCCGAATAGTAAGCCATGTAATATCTTCTCAAGATGAGATTCACGTTGACTAAGCTAAAAGAGTATGTCGGCAAGTTTTTGTCCACATATGGGAAAAAGTCGCTTACGTAGTCATGAAGGTATACCTACCCACGATTCTGTAATAGATTCGAAATTTTTGAACTTATAATGAACTCCTGACTGAGGTGTGTTCTTCATGTCTCGCTTGTCGAAAAGTAAGGTTTTGAGGTCGTAGGTACCTATTTAAAGTTTTGAAATGAAAGTTTCTATAAAATTGATTCTAAATATTAGATGGAACATAATTAGAAAATTATCTTAACTTTTTTCTAGTGACATTCAACGTCAGAGTCGATATGGTAATTGACATGTTTATAAAAACACATTTTTGCTGGTAAAGATTGTTACATGCTCTTCAGCTGTCTGTCACGATAACAAGGCGTTAAGATTATAAAATTTTGAATCTTCACGTATTTCAAATTACAAGAATTAATATCAGCAATATCCAAAAGAATATTGTGTCAAAATTTGAGTCTGACAGACACGTGTTATATACGAGTACGCACGTCTACATGAATATTACATGTTGTTACATGCTTCTGAATATTTGATAACTGATAAAACTACGAGAATAACATAAAATTAAGGTGAAGGCCAAACGTGTGTGTCGTGGCCATAATTCAGGCACATTGTGTGAAATACGGGGCCAAATTAAATTATCTAGTGAAACTCCGCAGACGATACCTAAACATGATGCAACAAAAAATTAATTGATGTGATGTTTTTACTGTGGGGTCATCGACCGCAGGCATTGTATAGTTGAAATAGGCAGGTATACTTACTATAGGTAAACTTCACATTCGTGCTAGGTTTAATACCTAGCACGACTGTGAAGTTTAAACATGATAAAACGAAAACAGGTTTTCTGAACTCATACTTCAAGTAACAACACTAACAGCGGTCGTTAACCTCCACAAAAAAAAAACAACGTTTTACTTTTAATTCATTTAATCGTGTTTAGATATCGATACGTAAAACTTGTGGCATGCAAGGCAATATAATGAAAGGTCCAAATTGACAGATTACCCTATTGATATTTTCTCTACGAGTTTCGCTTAATACAGACGCTCCCATATTTAAACAGTGCGAACAGTTTCAATTTGTTTGTTTTGGTAGTGTTTTAAATTTAGGTCGTAAATAAACACTATATTTTTCTTTTTGTCTATTATTCATAATGTCAATGCCATGCATACCTGTTGTTTGCATGGTTACTGAAATGCTAATTTTATGTGTTATTTAATTAGAATTGTAAGTGACTGTGCTGTTTGTGTGCTCATTCTAAATAAATATTTCGATACCCACCACGTCTGCGGAGTTTTGCAAGCTAATTTAATTTGACCCTGTATTATGTTACGTTGCGACTTGTTTCAAGCCTAAAATAGTGCAGTAAAACCAGGATTGTGAGTAGTAAAGACTGACACCTTTTAGTAACTCAAAAAGCAACACATGATAACGGGGCTAAAAAGACATTTATCCAAGCCGAAAATCACTTATACCCCTCATTGTAATCAGTTTTTTGTACTGGTTTATACCTGGGAACCTTCTGGTTACGGAGATATTAAGAGTCGAAATTCCTACTTTTGCTGACGTAAAAGTTGTAATTTGATAACAGAACTTTAAATAACCCCTCGACCCCTGTGCTGTTACATGCACCCATGAGCACGATGTTTTGCGTGCGTCACGTTGAGCACTACCGTAAACACCAAAAATAAAATTAGTTTCCCCAACTATTCTTTATGTGCTATGGTTACATATAGAATGCGTGGTTGACGGCTATGTGATGTATAAATCTATCGGTACACAATACACTAAACAAAATAATAATTCAGTGTGTTTGTAATTAGCTTTCAACAAGCTTATAAAGCGATGTTTGTAAAAAAGTAGTACAAACATCGAGCAGTTGTAAAGAGTTTTACTTTTACTTCGCCACTGACGCACGTCGTTATAAATGTATTTCTCTTGGCAAATACAATCTTCTGTGTATTCCGATTTTTGGATTCATTAATTTGATTAAATTCATGTTTGAGTTTTGCAAGTGAAATAGACATGAATAATAAAATGAGCATCGGTAAATAATGAGAATATTGTTTTGTAAAGACTGAGTGGTGACGATAACCCCTTTTAATATTTTAATACATGGAGCTTCCATGTATTAAAACGTTAAAAGGATTATAAATTTCAACGGTCTGTCAGTTCAACAAAAAATAATAAAAGTAGGAAATAAGACGCTGTTTCATAACATAACTGTAGCTGTCGAAAGATAAAGAAATTTTTTGAATGAAAATAGTAAATATATTTAGTTAATAAAAATGGGCACCTTTCTAAAAACACCTCCGAGGCATCCGAGTCACTACGAGGCAGTATAAGTTTCGGTAGCACCATGCCTTTCATTCGCCTCCCGCGTATACCGGAAGGCGAAGGCCACTGCAACTCCGTGATAGCCATGGGGCTGTGCGGACTGAGTATTGTGAGACGCCGCTCGGGGGGAGGCAGGCTGAGTTGTTGCAAGGCTCGTCGCTCTGTGCTCGCGAACAGCCCTCGTCGTTTCTCCGCGGAGCAGCCCATATCCTCCCCGGACAAGGCTCGGCGCGCCGGCGCACCTCGCGTCTCCCGCACATCCCGTTCGCTTGCCGTCAGAAACGAGCTCCGATGTGCGCGAACGGTTGTACAGGAGCTAGAGGGGCGCGCCGGCGACGTATCCTTGCTTGGACGGAGACTCTCCATTGAACGGGCGCTTTCCACCCGCGCTGCGACCAAATATTGGCCGCTAGTAATTGTTGTGTGTGCTACCTCCTCTTCCTGGCTTGAACTTGAAGTACCACTCCGGGAGAAAGTACTTGTTTTCGATGCAAAACTTCTATCACTATACTGAGCTGCCGAAAGACTCGAAGTATTTGCATCGCCGGATTCTGAGGACGCTTGTTGCCGCACGTAGCCTTCCTCTAGTGAGGCATGCACCACTCGTGCATTCAACGAGCTAAACGCTGCGAGATTAGGCCGTCGGCTCTTTCTTTCATCATCTTCTTCCTCCATTTTTAAAGCCTTTTCCTATAAAACCTCACTATCACATGTAAATCGAACACAACACTATTCAATACACCATTTATGCATTTAAATATATTTATTGCATACTTATCAAATTTTCTCTTACATACATAGATAAAATAAAATACTTAATAAGGAACACTGGACACAGTCTTTATCACTATTTGAGACCACCACACGCGCGGGATAAGGCAGACACCTGAAACAAAACGTACACATGAAACATACAGATTTCATTCCAACGATAGTAATAAAAAGGATTGTAAGTGTAGGGTAAAAGGTTGGGAGGAAGGACAGAAAAATAATTAGGGATTTTCGTGTTGCTCGAACATTAGTAGGTAAGAAACTGCTGTAATTAAGGATAGATCAATAAGACCATTTGGCTTCGCGGTTGGTTAAGTTGCTTTGATTACAGGCATGTTGTTAATAGCGCCAGCGAGTGTAGGGATTTACTTTAATTACATTCAGTTAGCAGCCTTGGAGTCGAGCGCCAGTTGTCCGGCCTCGTTCGCGCAGTCAGTCAGGGCCTTCACTTGCGCGGCGTTCAGGCCGGAGGCTTTCACCTTCACGTCCGCGCTCTTGGAGTGCTCTTTGCTCTCGCTGCTGGACTCCACCCTCTTTGTGGTTTCGTTCCCAAACTGATCGGTGAAGGTTTCCTCCTCGAACTCCTCCTCGTAGCTCTCCTGGTACTGTTCACGGAACTCCTGTCTCGCTTGGATGGACACCTTTTCAGTGGTCTGTTTTTGCTGGATCAGTTCATCCATGGTCCTCTTGACGAGCTGCTGACCGGCTTCAAGTTGCTTGCTCTCAGACATCTTGATATTATGATCTACAATTATTTGAAAATTAAATGTTATTGTGTTGTTTTCCAACTGAGGTTATGTTTCGTAATCCTGATTAAACTTCTGACTCATTCAGTTCTTATTATTGTTTGCGTGTTTAAAAAATCTGTTCTCTTAAAATCCATAAAACCAACGGATTAATGTTGTTTTGGAAAACGTAAAAAGACAAAAGAAATGTAAAACTGTTCATCAATGTGCATGTAAATTCAGAAAGCTCAGTTTGAAAGAAATTGATAGCGTTGACTGGCTCCGTGCCAGACGGAATGTTTGGACCGCATTTAAATTTACGTTGTTAGAGAATTTCTGGGTATGACTTCGTTACAGCCTGTTACTTTTCTCACAATACCAATAAACGGAATTTGGACCCTGAACATAAAATAATGCAATTCTGATGAAACTTCGAGGAATAGAAAATAAAGGGAAAAAGCTCTGTGACGAGATTTTCACAGAAATATGTGGAAACAATGTCGTATGAGACTATGAGTATCTATTAATGAGCGAGCTTTTTTAATGAGACACATGTTTTTTTTATTAACTGAGCTAATTCAGACATTACATAGCTAATCAGTTTCTAGAAACTTTTGGAAGATTCCCAAACAAGCGAAAATGTTTTGTGTTATTATGAGTCTAATGAAATATGAATCCGTACTAGACTCCTATTTACCATGTCAAAAAATGATAGTTTAAATGAATAATTACGATAGAATATGATGCTACTTTTGAATGTACTCAATTTGACACAATATTTTCAGAAATCCGTTGCAAACAACCATTATGAAACGCCAGATTATCATTGCTGCATTGTGTAATTTGCAAATCAAATCAGGAAATCAGGGCCCTGATTGCCTGTATTATTTTCGAGTTATTTTAACAAAGGAATGTCAATTTTTTTCGTGTCATTTGAGTCAACCGTCTTGTCTCACCGGCCCAGCTACACGACAATACGAATTCAAGTCTATTAAAAACTTGCAAATACCTGTGTGAGTTTCCTTGACCTATATTACGTCTCTGAATTCCACATTCCTGTTGCGATGGAGAGTTTAAGTTTTAAACATTTGATTTAGAAAAAAAAAAAAGTTTAAAGTCATACTAATGATTAAGATTCCTCATGATGTTTAAGCACATTAATACAGGTTTTTAAAAAACACGTGCCCTATTTAGAATACTTTCGAAAAGATACCAAACTTTTTAGAAACTGTTGTTGTAACAATGTTTGCTTTTGAAAGTAATTTCCGAGTAATATTAATACATATTAATAATATTGATACAATATTCACAATTCGCGTTTAAACATATTGAGAAGCTTAATAAACACGGTACACAAAGCTCTTGTTACGAAATAAATACCTTTTAAAGTGTAGAATGTAAATAAATTCCAGTAATGTGGTGCAACACTGTGAGTTTATAGTACTGGGATATTCTGGAGTTGTTTCCTTGCGCAAGCTCGCGAGTGAACTGAGTGGCGGGAGATCCCGCGTCGCGCTTTGTTGCTTACGCGCAGCTTTGCGTGGGCGGCGGGCGCTACGTGGCACTGCGTCTGCGCCGCCCGTCCAAAATTTTGGCCGAAATAATACACTACATCTGTCTTGGCAAATTAACCACTATGTTAATTAATTCTGACTAGAAATATTGTGATTCCTTCGATTATTTATAACTCATAAATTTATTTGTCTATTATGAATGTCAATTCATATGAAGAAGTGCACAAACTACATAATAACTGAGGACACCTAGATAGTTCCGGGAGCAATTTGAAGTGTCTACACAGGATTAATAACACACATTTTTGTAAGATTAATTACGCCAATCCACGAAATCCGTACTGCCAACGTCTGCCGAAAATAGCAATATGCGTCAGGAGAAGACGACTCGCGAACGATGACTCCAAACGATGGAGAGCAGATAAACATACGGCGTTATGAATAATGATTGGCAAAGATCCCTCGGACTAACTTTATCACTGCTGCAATCAAAAACCCACGAGTTCTAGAAAATATATGGAAAACAACTGAAATAATCGTTAACGGAAAAACGCATGACGAGTCGAATTGGTATTTTTATCGCATTGTGTCAGTATTTGTTTGGTCGCACCGCTGAATATAAACTCGTGTCATCGAATTGGCATTTTAATTATAATACCTACGTACTTTCGTGAGGTACTTTCATGGGGTTTACTTAAATCTTATAATACTATAACTAGTATCTAATCTATAACCAATTTAAACATATAAAATAAAAAAATCTCGCAATCTAGTCAGCATCTTTGAGCATATTTTTTAAACAAACGGCAGAGAGAAGGCTCCAGTCCAAAATATAATTATTTATTGATTATTATTAGTTCTCCTTAAACAATTTTAGAGTAGGAAAAATACTTTACGTTGTTTGATTGCACAGAGAAAGAGACGTCAGTGGAAATGATATAAATCTATTTTGGGTTTTAGTAATGATGATCAGTCACTTCGAGTACCGGGCAAAGTTTATGAACCATTTCAAATTGATGTAGTTAACGAGGTTGTAATTTATATTTCACAAGCGCTAGAACTAAAGATAATAAAAATGAAACTGGATCTATGCTCGTAAAATACAAGATTTTAAGAAAAATACTTGTGTGTTCATAATTTGACAGTTCTGGAACACGCATGTCTGAATCTCATTATTATTATTTAACAAGACTTTTTAACGGTGTTGGGCCCAGTATCCGATTTACGGATATCATTTCTAATATAACTAACAAAACATCTCCTGCCCTAATTTCTATTTATCTGAGGTCGGTGCAACATCTATTCATTAGTCCGGAATAATTTCAATATGTTTGATTGTATTATTTTGATTTTCATCACTGAATAACTGGTAAAAAGTTGTATCCTAAGTCTTGACTTTTTCAACAAAATCTCCAAACGCCTTGGTGACACTTCCCGTGACCCAAGGGCTGGCTTTTATCTTAGCCAGAAACTAAGCATTGCCATAAAACGTGGCAATTCCGCTTGTCTCTTGTATACCCCTCCCGAACCTTGTCGAGCCAGCCCGCGCCGCTGAGCCTGTAGCTTTAAATTCGTCCCTAAATCAAAGAAATCCTGATCCAGCTAGTCCCTTGCTGCCCTCTTCCAGCGACGCCCTAAGCCGAGGTCCGTACCCCACAGGCGGTGCCCTTAGCGTTGTCGCTTAGTTTTAGTTAGTATTTAAGTTTAAGTCCTGGCTGGAGGCCTTAATTTATTAGGGCAACCACAGGCAAGTCCGTTTAAGCAGACGACAACCTCATAGGTTGACCTGCAAGATGCCATACACAAAAAAAAAAAATTGTCTCTTGTACGTTACCAGTCGATAGCGATGCGGAGGATTTTTTCGACGCCATATTTTAGTTTGTAAATCGTTTTATTCATGTTAGCATATTATGTTTTATAGTTTGATCATTTATTTTGTTTATTTTTGTGCATATCAAAGTGTTTATATTTTGTAAATATTATTGAAGACAATAAAGTTTTAAACCAGTTGTCGAACTTTTGAACTACATACAGACTTTAGGTAATCATACGAGATGTGTTTACGTATAGAGAGTGGCTGTCTTGATGTTGTGCTTCACTGGGTGTCATATACTCAAGTTTACTGGAGATTACAGCATTTAGAAACTGTCAGAAGGATTCAAAGCCGGCTCTCATTGAATTAATTAAACACCCGTCTGGTGTGTGATTTTACCTTTGGTTTACCGGCAGGAGTAAACACAATAAACCTGCAGACACGCACGCCTGTAATTCCTTTATAGCTTGGCTGGTTGGTTTACAGTGTAGCACAAACTAATTTAAGCACTACAGGGTTGCCGTTGTAGAGCTAAGACTGATGCAGATTCGGGCGTGCCGTACCGAATTGCAAAAATCCTCCATCACTTTCGTACTTCGTTTCGGCAGTATTGTGCGCTTTATTCTTTAACCATGACTTTGAAAGTTGGAAAATGACGACGTGTGAAAGCGCGTTGGCCGACTGAATGACAACTTTAAGAAATAAGTCATTTTGTTTAGGTTACGATTACTTGAGTAAGGCTTGAAGCGAATTTGAAAAAATAAGCCTGTACTGTACACTGTCACTACTGAACGGAGACGAGGACGAAGACAGGCCACCAAATCGCCCGCTCTTCACCACTTCCAAGTGCTTTAGCTGGAAAGAAGAAGTGGCGCAACAATCTGCCTAGTAGCACAGCTGTCTGTTCAGTTAGAAAAAAAACTTGATTCTAAACAATAATGGTTATGCAAAGTAATAAACATTAAGCGACACAGAACATGGAATTAAATTATATGCCATATGTCAGCTAGCCATACGCCACTCCAATATACCAACAAATAAAATGAATATCGAGGAAAAAAATATTACAAATCTTAATACATAAATAAAAGCCTCCAGGCATGAAGGACGTGAAGGCTTACTTATGCAATGCTGGATTAAGTACACACAAATGATAAACCAGGACCATCGAAGTACAATAAATAAACAGAATAATTACTTTAACAATAACAAAACCATGGTCAGCAAGACGACCAGTCACCACAAGCAGCACCCGTTCACGAGCATAACGCAAAGATCAGCCAATCTCTCCATCGGGGGTCGGGTTGCCTGCTTTCCTCAAATATGGCGAATTTGAGGAAAGCAGGCAACCCGACCCCCGATGATACCGCAAGTGACATCTAAGGGAGCATGACGAACTTGGTGCCGGTTGCTCAGGGAAAAATAATGTAATCAAATGTCGAGGTAACCACATACTGCAATACAACTCATTAAAAAAAAAACATTGTAATGGATGTAATGTAATGTAATGTTAGATTGTCAGTCAACTTGCCATATTTCAAGAGTTATCGGATACAATCTCAAGATCAGAATTTGTTTCTTGATAACAAAACAAGAAATAATTGTGTTTTGTCTTGTTTTTATTTATTTATACCTTGCTTATTCTTACCGCTTGACAAAAACTTGTTACTATCAATTTTCTTTCATGCTTTGCAGGTCCGATTGTAAATGTGTTGGTACTACAAATATTCGAATATATTAGAGTACGCAGTAGGTACTTTAGTATTTTACTACTACAGTTTTACTAGTATTTAAAAACCGGCCAAGTGCGAGTCGGATTTGCAAGGTACACACACATATTACATATTTAGAAGAAAATAAACACTTTTCTTGTTTAAAATTAAATTAAGTTTATCATTTCATTTTCCCCTTCAACGTTTAATTTTAATTTTATTAGGTATTTCTTGTTAAAGAGGCGATATAAATACACACTGACGGACAAAGGAGGCTTAGTAATAACCCTAAAACCTAAGGATCCTAAGGATGTAAGCATTTGTACGGCATGAGGGTTGCAAATTTTACTATTCCTTTCTCTCGAAATAAACTATCAGACAACTTGCAAACATTATTCAAAACAAGTTTGTTTAACTTCGAACTTATTTTGTTCAAGTTTTGCAAGTAGCAGAAGTTAAGTTAACAAGTTAAAAAAAATATGCCTATTAAGAATTAAATGAAAGTTTTTCTCGTGTATTAATTTGATGTCTGTTTGTCATGAGTCATTTACTTCCTCAAAAATAAAAAGAGAAATAGGTAATAATCCGCTATCATGACTGAATTATCTAAGAAACGTTAGGAAGCTGTTGTAATCTGATAACAGGTATTAATAGTCGGTCGGTACCCGGGCCAGCTGTCTGTAATTATTAATATACATTCTTTAATAATACAGCGAAGCGTTTGAGTGTTGACCTATGGCGCTAACATAACAATTAACCTTTAGGGGAAAAGTGTAGTTCCCTGATAAGAATAGAAATATCTTTGTTTGTTTTTTACAGAACGATGGAAGGACTGATTAGATCTTATATATATATATAAAAATGGATATTAGTACATGTGAGATTGATAAACTCCAACACTGTTTGATTTCTTTTAAAGGAGGTTCTGAATTCGTCTGTATGGTTTTTTATTTGTATGTTTGTTACACATAATTCCAGCATTTCGGGATCGATTTCAAAAATTCTGTTTTAATGTTCCTATATATATATATATATTTTTAGTTTTTCAGTTAGCTTCGTATACGTATTTTTCCGCTTAGTGTATAAAGATCATGTTATTATAACTTCCTGTCAGTGTTATTTACATACCAAGTACTGGTATACGAATTTGTGTGGAGTTACAAAAAAAAAACAACCGACTTCCGAAAAAAACACTACAAAGTAAAAATATCTTTAACTTCGGAAGTCGATGGCAAAAAAACTAAAGTACATGACCATAGACACCGACTTCCGAAATTAAAGTTATTTTGCTCTCTGTAGCGTTTTATTTGGAAGTTGGTTGTTTCATATACCAATACCTAGCCATATACAAACTTACAAGGTAGTAAGAACATTAATGTTAATGTACCTACAACTCACTCCTACCTACTAACGTAATTGAGTATCGACTTTGAACGGTGGAAGCGAGTTATACACGACCTGGTACAAAGAGTTTCAAGTGGACCATCTTATTCAAGTATCTATATCTCTTCATCAGCATTTGATTAAAACTTTTCACGGATTAGGTACAACGCAAAGTTTGCAACAAAAACCGGCAAAATAAAACACGATGAAAAACTTACTCAAGTAAAATATATTTCTCGTTTGTACAGCAATAGGTCTTACAGTTAGTACTGAAAGCCGTATCTGTAACAGTGATGTATTTATGGAACCTGACCTTTTGTTGCGTCGAGACCTTACTAACGAAGAAAATGTTAAACCCGTAGTGCATCGTAACAATGCAGTCACGCGAAGGTGGCGGCTTCCGTCCCTTGATGCCTATCTCCCACCTAATTCCAACGACCTCCTTACACGTAACGGACGACTCAACCGTGCGTGTCTATTCTTTCGCTATCTTCGCCATGCAAAGCGGTACAATTTCACGGCCTTCGTGTTCAAACTAGGCCTATTTGCTCAATAATAGACCCCAGAACGACTAGAATATTCTTGATTACTGTTTGCACTCGGAATTCGCAAGATAAGCGCGCTTAATTTGGAACTGAAAACGAAATTTGAACAGAGCGCTCGGACGAAGGAGCTAGTTATTAAAATCCGGGACGTAACAGCTTGTTCAGTTTTCACGTCGCACTCGCTTCGAGAGGCTTACTCTCGAAAACCAGTAAATTGGATGTTCTTTTTTTATTTTTCTGGTTGGTAAGCATCTCAAAAGGGTTAGGTTCTAAAATGATCCTTTATAGGTATTGTTAAAAATCACATTTCAAGGAGAAATGTAGCGTGCTAAGCACAATTTCAGGGTTAAACTTTATGGTGGAACATTCTGACGAAATTGCAAAGAAATTATTTGGTGTATATTTTTTAAGATTTTCGTAACCTAACCTAACCTTTGTACACGCACGACAGTAATTTGTTTCAACTTAGGCAAATAAGCATCAGGGTATTAGTTTTATCGAATGTCATTCAAAATTCATTTGTAGTTGAAAATAAAATTATGATAAGTATGTTTCTTACTCATGAAATTCTACTTTAGAAAGCTCGATTACGATCTCCAATTTTTTATTTATGTACGGTAAACAGTTGTTAATTTTCTCCTGTAATGGATTCTCTTTGAAGATACTACAGGTATCTTGAAAAGGGAATTAATTACAGTAAAATATAAGGGGCAACTCCCCTGTGTTTGCGATTGAGAAATATCACTTAGAACTTCGGAAAACTCTTTTAGAGAGTAAAGTGCGGGGCAGTAGTTACCCCGATGGAGCTTACAGTTAAATATGGACGTACAAATGTGTGTTTATCCGGACGCGTATTCAGATTTAATAATAGCAATAAAGTTTTTAGCGGCAGAGTTTAATTTGTTCCCGACTCGTTCCCACCCATCTCCTTAACTGTTCTTATTTGAGCCCACTCGCGACGCACATTGCGGGCTCGTGTTGAACTTTTTGTCACGACAGATATTCCGATATATATAAACGAGAATGCGACAGCCTAGATGCCCAAATTAGATTTCAGTATGCGTGTTTTACACATACAATATCGAATCTGCTTAATCCAGATATAATAGAGTGCTTTTGAGATGGCGTTTGTGTAAATTGGGAGAAGTGACGTCATAGCTACTCTCACAATCCTACATCCTGTTATACTCGTACCTTTCGAGTTATTTCGGATATCAAACACAGGAGGATATTATTGCTCCAACACAAAGAGCATAGAGAATACCACCCAAACATTTCCGAGATTTCTGCGATGATGTACAATGCTTTTACCAATATTGCTTGCGTGTTGGTTTCTACTCATATTCCTAATTAAAGTATGAAAAAGATTTAGGTCTTGAAGTGTATGAAAATTTGCTATAGGAAGGACGGATTATGAACAAAATCACGTATGAGTAAAACATAAGAAAGTAATTTAACGCTTCTAAATTGTTATGCTTAGTGATTATCCGTGAATAGGCAGAAAAATCGAAGAAAGGTTTTAATAATAGCCTTATTTTTTTACTTTTATTTGCTGCAGTGCTTTATTTCTTGCATTTGGCGGGCTAAATAATCGATCGAAGACTATAAAATTACAAAGATACCTCGGGAACCATCGTTGATGTTACCCAGACCCCTCCATTGTGGGTTGAGGAGGTCAGATCCATGTAAAAACTGGAATTTGGTTCGACTGTAAACTGACCCCAACATAAGAAAAGTCGAGGATTGTTTTGCTGTAGCATTTATTTATATTTTAGTTCGTTTTACTGTTGCATTTATTTATACTTGAGTTCGTTTTCCTGTAGCATTTATTTTTATTTGAGTTTGTTTTGTTGTAGCATTTATTTATATTTGAGAAACTTATCATTTATCGCAAACAGTGAAACTCGAATACCGTATTAATTAACTTACTATGGTTTCGGCATAATTAGACATTACCAAAGAATAGATAAAATGACAGATTTGTTTAGTTTATTTGTCATTTCTTCCGTTGGCAAATCCCGTTTCTATGTTGGTCATATACGCGTGCTGGAAACGATTTATTTCCGTTTTACATATTAAATATTTAATTAAATAAAGTGCACATTTCCTGTGTAACTTTGAGTTACGTAACGTGGAAATATAATTTCAGAGTAACTTTTCTAAAGCTTCAGTTACTGAACCTTCAGAAAAATTCAGGGAATTATATTGAAGGGCGTGATTTGGGTTGTAATTATTTTTCTATTAAAAGTGGACTAGACGACGTTTTACAAATATATTTTGTTTGTAACTGAAAATATGAAAGAGAACCTTTATTCAAAAGGGAATATTTAATCGTTTATAAGCTACAATGTGATTAAAAATAGAAATTGTTAATATTAATAAGCATCAGGTACCTGCACGCATATAATGTTGTTTCATGTCTGGTAAAGACAGAGGTGGCTACATACTTAGATTGAATAAATAATGAAGCAACTATTATAAGGCCGGTAATGCAACAGTGTTCCCCTGAGAAACGTAAAATTTCAGGACCACTAAATACAAAGAGGATCTTTGGAGACTACCCAATACACATTTGTGATGATCTCTCTTTTAGAACTGTTCGTTATTAACAAAAAATAAACTATTTTTATTTTCCTTATCTATATAAATATAAGTAAAACTACATTCTATTAATGAAATGCAATCGTGTTTAGAATACCGGTTTAATTTATCTCGTACATACTTATGCACGTTCCTGCAACACGATAACTCCGTTGAACTTTTTGCTAGACAGCCTGAGTTTGGTAGTTACAAAACATCGTAATGCTCAAGCATACACATTAAGATAATAATATGTAATTATTTATCACTAAGTTGTGGTTATATTTAATAGTGTATGTACTACACTATTACCATCCAGACCATCAAACTAACAACTTTCTCCATCGTAATCCCGAATAAATAATCAATTTTCCCATACATGTGGAAGCTTGTCTTGCTAATTTTACGAATGATTTTTAATTGTGATAAATGATTTTATTTCTGTAAGTAGGTTTGTGCAAACACTTTTACACGTCAATCATATTTTAAAAACAAGATGAGGTCGGCGTTTCCTATCTGACTACTCTGAGAAGAAAGGTCGAAACAAACTCAGAGGTCACAGTTTCTTTTAAAGTCATGAACATTATCTTGGTGAGAACATGTGAAGACCATGTGGATTGATGTCTGAAATGGTCTTTTGATGAAAGAACACACATAGACATGTCCAGTCAGTACAAGCATTTGTCAGTAATATTGCAGCTCAACTCAAAACGATTCGACAACCAATAGCCTACCCAATGTCCTTTACATTGGGTAGGCCGCAAAAATTACTCAAACCGCCAGACCAAGATTAAGATTCAACCTAACAGAGAAAAAAATAACATAACATAACATCACGCCTTGTTTCCCCGAAGGGTTGGGCAGAGGTGTACCTATAGCACACCCACATTTCGCCACTTATGTTTAAGTCCCATGTAATACACAAAAGTAAAAAAAAAAGAATGACCCACATAGTCTTAACAATCTCAATAATATACAATAAAATAAAACTTAAGTAAGTAAATATTCATGACATTCTTTATATTAAAATCATATAAAAAACAGTTTTTTTTTTGTGTGAATGGCATCTCGCAGGTCAACCTGTGAGGTTGTCGTCTGCTTAAGCGGACTTGCCTGTGGTGCCCTAATAAATTAAGGCCCCAGCCAGGACATAAAACTGATAATTTAAGGACCATGTAGATATGTGTCTGAAATGGACTATTGAGGAAAGAACCATACAGATTTGACTGGACCTGTTCAGTCAGTGCACGCTAATCGTGTAGCTCTGAACTGACGGAGCTCAACGACTCGACGAACAAAGAAAGGGCATTTGGGTAGGCCGCACAAAGTACTCAAACTGCCAGATGATCATTAAAAACTGAGTAAGAGAATATATTAAAAAATATGACCAACACAGTCCAGTCCTCAACTTTCATAAAAATTAAAATCATTTTTAAAAGTAGAAAATAATAATAATATAATACGTCACAAATTTAATATTCATGTCCCTACCACCCGTCGAAGACCCTGATGATCCTCTGCCTCCCGTCACTCCAGACGAAGTGCACGACATCATTAAAGGGCTCCACGCTCCTAAAGCCCCCGGTTCGGACGGTATTACCAATAAGGTATACAAACTCCTACCTGCCCCTCTAATAATGCTTATGACCGCCATCTTCAATGGCGCCTAGAGCAACAACATCTTCCCATAAGCGTGGAAAGAAGCAACCGTCATCGGTATCCAAAAGCCAGGCAAGCCAAAGTCTGAGCCCTCCAGCTACCGCCCCATCAGCTTACTCAATGTTCTCGGCAAAATCTACGAGAGGCTTATTTATAAGCGTCTCAAAGACTATGCTGAAGCAAAGAGCCTCATTCCCAACGAGCAGTTCGGTTTCCGTCCCCAACACTCGAGTATCCACCAGGTCCACCGTATCGTAGAGCACTTGTGCGCTGGTCTGCAGCGTAACGCGACGACGGGTGTGCTATTCTTCGACATAGCGAAAGCCTTCGACAAAGTCTGGCACAACGGCTTGATATACAAGCTTTGCCAACTAGGAGTGCCAGATCGTCTCGTGCTCATCTTACGAGACTTTTTGTCGAATCGCACCTTCCGCTATCGCATCGAGGGTGCACTCTCGTCCCCTCACCCTATTCGCGCCGGTGTCCCTCAGGGTTCCGTCATATCTCCTCTAGTTTTCACGCTGTTCACCAGCGATATCCCACAGAGTAAAAAGGCTCAGTTGGCTCTCTTCGCCGACGACACTGCCATTTACTATACCGCTCACTGTCCCAATGCTATAGCTCGTACTCTTCAAACCTCCGCAAACGTCCTAGGCGCTTGGTTCCGGAAATGGAGAATTGATATCAACCTCGATAAGAGTCAGGCGGTTCTCTTCTCGAGACGTCGTCGAGTCCCACCCCCCCTTCCCAGCCTGATCACTATGTACGGCAAGCCAATCCCTTGGGAGAAGCAAGCCAAATACCTAGGCGTGATCCTCGATCAAAACCTTACCTTTAAGGCTCATATTAAGGCGGTTCGCGCGCGCGCCTCCTTCGCTCTTAGCAGGCTCCACTTTGTACAGCCCGTAGTAAACTGTCACTTAAATGCAAGTTGCGCATCTATACTGCAGTGATCCGTCCCATCATGACCTATGCCTGCGTTGTATTTGCGCACGCTCACCCACGTCATCTACATAAGATGCAGACCCTCCAGAAGCGTTTCCTAAATCATTTATAAAGCGGAAATTATGCCAGAATGCCTATTATACTGTCAAAGGCTATATTGAGGACAAGAAGGCTTGGGATTGAGCTGCTCCAATAAGTTTACACAGATATTGTCTATGTTTAATTTGCTGTTAAACTTTTATTTTTGATTTTTTTTAGATAAACAATGACATCTTTATATTTACTGTTTAAAGTATAACATTGTTTTAATTTTTGAGAATGTGAGGACTATGTGAGTCATTGTTTTTTTTGTTCTTTCAGTTGTTTTAATCACGGTCTGGCTGTTTGAGTACTTAACGCGGCCTACCCAAATGTCCTTTCTTTTGTATTGTTCGTGGAATCGTTGAGCTCCTTAGTTCTGAGTTGAGCTGCACCATGATTGACAAACGCATGCACTGACTGGACAGGTCCACTCAAATCAGTGTGGTTCTTTCCTCAAAAGACCATTTCAGACACCAGTCTACAGAGTCCTCATATGATCTGACCATCTTTATTCTCGGATTTTTACACTTTGACATGACGTGAAAATTTACTTTGTAAAGTATTATAATATTTTAATTATTGTGAATGTGAAGGCAGTGTGGATTTGTTGTTTTTTCTTTATCTCAATCTATTTTTAATTTTTAAAATTAGTTTTAATCATGGTCTGGCAGTTTGAGCAATTTATGCGGCCTACCCAAATGTCCTTTCTTTGGTAATGTTCGTCGAATCGTTGAGCTCCATATGTGTTGTGTTGAGCTGCATGATTACTGACAAATGCGTGCACTGACTGGACAGGTCCACTCATTCTGTTTGGTTCTTTCCTCAAAAGACCATTTCAGACATCAATCCACATGGTCTTCACATGACCTGACCAAGATTATGTCTGGACTTTAAAAGAGACTGTGACCTCTGAGTTTGTTTTGGCGTTTCTTCTCAGAGTAGTCAGATAGGAAACGCCGATCTCATCTACTTTTAAAATAGTATTGACGTGTAAAAGTGTTTGTAAAAACCTACTTACAGAAATAAAATCATTTATCATTTATCATTAAAAGGTGACGGGTGCCCCCTTCTATGTCCGTAATATAAATCTCCACGTCTACCTTAAAATGCCTACCATAAACCAGTTCTTGAAACGCTTATTGAAGCGTTTCTTCGACTGTGGCATCAAACACCCAAACCCCTTGATCTCAGCGGCCACCCGCTACACACCCTCCCGCATTAGCATTATTCGCCGACCAAGGCATACTTTAATCGCCCCCGACGACGCCACTACCCTCCTCCAGGAGAGCAGTAAGGCCACCAGCACCTACACAAGCGCAAAATCCTATCGCCGTCCTACCGTCCTCGCCGCCGAGGCCCGCCGCGACGCCCAAATCCACGCCCCTCCCGACCCTTGCTCGACCCGGCCCGCGCCGCTGAGCCTGTAGCTTTAAATTCGTCCCTAAATCAAAGAAATCCTGATCCAGCTAGTCCCTTGCTGCCCTCTTCCAGCGACGCCCTGAGCCGAGGTCCGTACCCCACAGCGGGTGCCCTTAGCGTTGTCGCTTAGTTTTTAGTTAGTATTTAAGTTTAAGTCCTGGCTGGAGGCCTTAATTTATTAGGGCACCACAGGCAAGTCCGCTTAAGCAGACGACAACCTTACAGGTTGACCTGCGAGATGCCATACAAAAAAAAAAAAAAACAATATTCATGTCATTGTGTATATAGTTGTCATCTGTGATCAAAGTGTACATAAAATAAAATGTTACAAAAAAAAAACAAGTGTGTAAAAGTTGGAGCAGCTCAGTCCAAAGCCTTTTATCCTCAATGTAATATTTAATGGTATAAAAGACTTTCTGGCATAACTAACGTTTAATGAATTTTTTGAATTTATTAAGACTTAGATATTGGATGTTTTCTATAAAAGCGTATTCATTGACATCTGAACGAGCCACCTATTTTCATGAACCTTGCCGTAGGTGCAACAAATTATGAATATCACTGTATTTTTTGTAATCCAAATTATGTTTCATCAGCATATAAAAGATTATGAAATATATACTGAGAAGGCACAGTCATTAAGTACATTTATTTCCTTAAATTTCTTTCTGAAAGGGCGTTTCGGATTTATATAAACACCTGCCTTACTTGAGGTGGCGTAAACTTAATGCATTTGTCAGTAAGCTTTCTGTAAAATAAATAACCACTAAACTTCAATACCTATTCGAACCAACTGTAGGACGTTATAGCAAGGTAATCACGAAATAATAATCAGCCGTCTCATACGGCGTATTATTAGTTCGCGATTACTTTGGTACCATGAAGAAAGTTGTTCAGTTTGATGGTCTGTACCACACACTTATCTGACACATGCTGTTTATTTACGTTCTTGTTTCATTCACTAACACAAGTCTCTATTATTTCGATGATCAAGAAACATGACCGTCCACCTGGTGTAGACTATGTCAACGCAATTTTCCTCTTGCTAATTTGACCTGCCGGACATTTCCCGGCCAGTGTTTACGAGCCCAGTCCATTTCCTTTCGCCTTGTCACAATATACATAATACAAAATACTTTTTACGATCATATTCCGCCTACAGCGCTTAAAAATAGAGAAAAATAAAGCTGTCAGATGCACGCAGACAACTTAATATATTAAAGTTAAATTTAACCGCTACCCGACGAGTAGTTTAATATTGAAAGTAATTTTAACGTTTGTTTTTCTCAACTGTTACTTTCAGTAGAAACGCGTCCAATAAGTAGCTGTTTAATGTGCTTAAAATTTTTAACATCCGATGTTAATTTGCGGTTCCCTCGAAAAAAAATTGTAATTTCCCCTTTTCTATTTTCTTTTTGCAAACAACTTTCCGTTGAGAATATCTGTAGTCTCCAGTGATCTAAGAAAAGATAAAGAAAAGGTTAAGCGTTTTCAATTAAATTAGCTAATCTTCATTGGATCAGACACTAGAACTTTGATAAAGCAGAAGAAAGAGTATTAAATAAATGAAGTTTGTTTAAGGGTTGCTTGTGAAAGTATAGAGTCGATGTTAACTGTACCTTATTATTAAGAGGATAGCTATTATTATCACGATAATTATGTGCTTGTATCGAAGCTTGCGTGTGAGTATCTGGGTTGTGTAATGAATCAGTGTGATTAACGACCAGCACTCTATGACGAGTTAATTTAATTGCAGCAGAAAAAACTTTAAATAAGCTTCTTTTTCCCTCATTTCGATATATGCACATAATGAAGACTAACACTGTATGTCATTTACAAATATACTTCATATTAGAAAATATCAAGTTTATTCTCATAACAAAAACACTAAAATTAACATCGTATCAAAACGTAATCACTCGTTCAGTTTGTACAAGGTGCTAGAGAATCGAATAAAACAAATAAACATCGTATAGTTTGTCGACCAATAAACAATATCGGTTTCATTCCGTCACGCCTGATCTAACCGGTGCTTGTCGATACGTCAGCTGCCTAATGTAATGTCTAGTTGACTTTTACGGTGTGACACCGGAGTACATTTGTAGATTTATTTTGTTTCATTTTATCCTAATAACAAGGGTAGGTATTGTCGACCTCGTAATTTTTTTAACACCCTATAAATAAGGTTGAATGTTACTTAAACCTCATAAAACGACACGATCTATTTGTCTGTGTGACAGATATATGATTGCTACGATAGTGAAGTTTTAATTTACTGGGATTTATGAAAGTGTTAAAGAAATTACGAGAACGACTATACCTACCTTGGGAGAGAGTAATTATTACAATGAGCTTTATATCAGACAACTCATTGTCTGATATAAAGCTCATTGGTACATGGAATGTTGATCCCTATTCACTTTGTCAAAGCCAAACTTAGAGTCGATCAAACACCTACCCTGGGAGTTGAGATATCTGATATAAAGCGCATAGGTACTACATGGAATGTTGATCTCTGTTCACTTTGTCAAAGCCAAACTTAGAGTCGCTCAAACACTTACCCTGGGAGTTAAGGTGTCTGATATAAAGCTCATAGGTACTACATGGAATGTTGATCTCTATTAACTTTGTCAAAGCCAAACTTAGAGTCACTCAAACACCTACCCTGGGAGTTAAGGTGTCTGATGTAAAGCTCATAGGAACTACATGGAATGTTGATCTATATTCACTTTGTCAAAGCCAAACTTCATTCCCAACTCAACCAAGTAATGGAGAAAATCCTAGTTTATGTTTAAATGTATTCTGAGACAAGGATACTGTCTATAAGTCTTATTTATTGTCAAAATCTTCTATCATCGATCATCGTCTAAAATAATGTGTCATGGGACTTTCATGAAAATTAAAAGCAATCAGAAACATAAGCATAGTTCTTTTAAATGTCGGAATGTTTTATCGCCATTTAAATAATCTGTTTTGGGCAGTTTTCCCGATACCCTATAATTCCCCCCTTTTGATACACGTAGATGTTATTACTATAATTTTAAGACTATATACGCTTGTGAATCATGTACATATATTTATTAAAAATTTAAATACCTATAAGATTATTACAGGCGAATTTATATTATCTATATAACATCAATTTACAGAGTTTGTAACACCCATGCTACAAAACTGCAAACTTTATGATGTAATATTATGAGCAAGGATAAACATAACTTAGTTGTATACCTTTTAGTAAGGCAAGTTATACATAAGTAATGAAACGTTCAGCCACAAATCACTGGGGCGAAGGTTCTGCGATAACGGCGCGACTGCGACGTTTTGATGGATGCCGCGCGCCTGAACTTGGCCCGAGCTTACTTATAGCAGCTTACCTATAGCTTAATTGATAGCCTATCAATTAGGCTTAGCTTTGTGTAATTGTATGTATAGTTAGAGGATAGTATTAGGTTCAGATAAAATAAGATTGGCAAACGAGTTGAAAAACGTGTTCGAAATAGAAAAAAATACAACCGAATTGAGAACCTCCTCCTTTTTTTGAAGTTCGTTAAAAATTATTGGTAGGTACTTTGAAGGGTAAAATAATATAACGATACGAGTAAAACGTAGTTCTAGCGTAACAAGGGTTTTAATGATTTAAACGTTCGCCAAGTCTGTGAGTTACCAAGTGCGTGACCTTCATGACTGTGCAGTGTTGTCTTAATGCTATTAGGCAGGTTATTACATAATTTTCCAGTAATGAGCTACTTAAATATGGTTTAAGAAGGTACAAAAACGTATACAGTATCAATATTTTAACAACCCCATATTCTTTAAATCGGTATAATGACTACACTTTATACAGATAAGGAGAAGTAAGAAAGCAATTATAAATACCGACCGACCTTAGAGACCATAACTTTGGTTTATGGGCCAGGGTTTCTGAATAGGCCACTTTAGACTCAATGCATACCCACGGCTATTCAAATACCGGAACTATTCAGAATAAGCCATTCGTGAAATTGAAGCAGTGTTTCCACGAATTAGGGTGTATTGTACAGTTTATGGAAAACATGAATCTGTTGCTCTTAAAACTATTTCTATTGATAATGAAATTTAAACTCTGTCTATCGTGGGACTCAGGCTTGATATTTTGTTATGTTATGATAATTCAGCCTCTGCGCTATTCCATGGCCTGTGCGGACTGTAATTCTGTAGTTCTATCTAGGTTCGTTGCACACTGTATCTACAGGCATCGTATGGCGCTTCCCCGACCGAAGGACCATCAGCGTTCGTTCCTTCTCCAACCCACCGCTCAATCTCGCTCGGTGAGCTCCCTGCGCACGCACGTGTAACATGATGATAGGATATTGAACATGAATAATGTGCTTTTAGATGTAGTTTATTACTACGGCAAGGTTTTGCTCGGGGTAGCGCCTTGAAGCGCGGCTGCACATAGCTATAGTTGTTCTAACTAGGTTTAGGTGAGGGTACCTACAGCCAACCCATTTCGCGGTTTACGTACCTTGATATTGGTTCTAGTCGGCGCTTCTAATTTCTTGTGGTTAACCTCACATGTCTTTGAGTTTTAACCTGACTTAAGCAAATTGGATTTGGCGAAAAGGTAATGGTTAATTTTAGTCGCGGTGTTCCTTTGTATTTGATTAGGAGTAACAACCTCGTAAATTACCTGTTCGATCGTTGCCAATAAATCCTTGAAGATTTATTAACGGATAACGTCTTAGAACCAAACAATTATGTTGAAGTCTTCTATTTATCGAAGCCCTTGACAGGCATGAGTGGTAGTAGTTTATAGGTAAACTTGGACAGACAATCAACCCTCTGCTGGCGAAACTTCCGTGTTTGCCTTTACCACCCTGTTATCACTGTCAGTTTGATTTGACCAATGTAATAAAGGTTATTCGAAGTGGTCTGTTTGATTCAGTCGATAAAGGTCAATAGGATTAGGGTAAATGATTGTATTTGTTAAACAGGAATGTTTTTAACCAGTGCGCAAGCTGTTACTATGAATTCAGCATATACAGCGTACAAAGTTTTCGTAGGTTAAAAAAAGGATTGTTGTTCCATACATTTTGACCTCGTAGGGCCTTTTTTATGAAACAGGTGATTTTTTAAAACCCAAGAAAATGTAATAAGAAATTAACCAGTGCGCAAACTGTAACCATGAATTCAGCAAATGATTATAGCACCCTAGCATAGACATTTTTTTCGGTTATTAAAAAAAAACCTCCCTCGTTAGTCTAGTGGTCGCAAGACCTACTGCTGAGTTCGATTCCCAGGCCGGGCAACGTGTTATTGGGTTTTTCTCTTCATCTCTAATTTCTCAGTAGCAGCCCGGATTCTGGATTTGTGCCCGGTTGATGGCAATAGGTTCGCACCCTATTACATGTGACTAAAACATAACTGGCGAAATGTGGGTGTACTATAGGTACACCTCTGCCCAACCCTTCGGAGAAACAAGGCGTGATGTAAAAAAAAAATAGCTTTTCAGTACATTTTGACCGCGTAGGTATTGCATTTTCAAACAGGTGTTTTTTTATAATGTAATATGCTAAAAGCTATTTTTAGTTATTTCCATAATGAAGTGAGACCTAGATTGGAGTCACTTCCTCATCAGCTGATCGATTAATGGTAAATCTATTTAATATCGACTAACGTGGTTCGAGCTCGGTCGAACGCGTCGTCAGCCATATTGCATTCAATTAAAATTATACAGGGCGGAAGAAACAAACGCTACGAGGTACACATACATTCATACATATACTGCCTTCTTCCCATAGGGGTAGGCAGGAAACACAAAACGCCACCTGCTACAATCCTTATTTCAAAAATACATATTTTCATCGGAGTGATCTTTGGCTTTATCGAAACACGTGCGTGTGGCATACCAACGAAAACAACCTTTTTATAAAGTTTTTTTTGCTTGATTGTCAGTGTCATATCCAGCGGATAAAAAAGCATTTTTCCCCCATTTCTGAAAAGGCAGTTTCTGGTATAAATATTATTAAATGCAAACTTGCTCATTGGAATATCGAGGTACTTTTCTCATTCATTCTAGAACGTTTCTCCACCCTGTATAGATTAAGCTTTACACCAGAACCAATATACATCGTTCGCAGATTAATCGGATTGTTAGCCACTGGTCTGTTAGTGCAGTAGATATTGGGATTTTGATCAAATGATCGTAGTAAAGTTTGGCCGCATTCCGAATTGAGCTGTAATCGATTTGAGCGCGCTTACACCCGTTTCGAGTTAGCGTGAGCGCGATAACGATGTCCCGTGAATCGTCATAGATGACGTCATGACATGCGCCATGTTGCGATAACGCCGACCATGCCCTGTCATAATATCACTGTTAGCGAAATGTTGACAGCTCTCATCTGTCATAATCGTGAAATCTAAATCGGAACTCAAATTTCACGCCACGTTGTGGCTGTAAGAACCTTGTAGTAGTATTAGTGTAGTACCTTGGTTATCAGTGAATTGTTATCCTAAAAAAGGTCTCTTTTTTACAAAATGTTGTATTATTATTATAGCTGTTATGAAATACAGGGTGGAAGGACATCAAAGCGCAACCTGTTACCACGGATTCCGTACATGATTCTGGAACCACCTGCGTTGAAATTTATCGTCGGCTATTTAAGAAAAAACGTAGTGAGTTGTCGTTGCACCTGTAGCAGTGTGGCCATGTTCACGAACGGTCTGTTTGAATTTAATTTCACAATTGTAAGTTAAACTTTTAAATGGCTTCTCTTTGTTTGCATGTTTGGTTTTAACTTTTAATTTTAACAACTTCGGATGGTTAATATTTCTCAATTAATTTATAGATCCCGTTTCAAATTATTACAATTACAAATTGATTATTAATTTGCAAACAACTTAATTGTTACCGAGCTTCACAAAAAACATAACTGTAAATTACAGTTTTACAGGAAAGCCATAGCTTATAGCAATTAATTTACAGAAAAACCAGCGGAGTGCATGACGGACCACGCACAATGAAGGGTTCCGTAGTTGGATGAATTTATCCCATGAACAAACTTAACATTATACTTGAGAAACATGTTCTCCCAAACATTCTAACTGCAAATGTACGTTCGTCGACTATTACTCGTTAAATTGTACAGTCTACTTAATGATAAAAGATTTTATTTCTGTAAGTAGGTTTTCAGAACACTTTTACACGTTAAACATATTTTAAAAACTAAATGAGATCGGCGTTTCCTATCTGACTACTCTGAGAAGAAAGGCCGAAACAAACTCAGAGGTCACAGTCTCTTTTAAAGTCCAGACATAATCTTGGTCAGGTCATGTGAAGACCATATAGATTAATGTCTGAAATGGTCTTTTAAGGAAAGAACCACACAGAATGAGTGGACCTGTCCAGTCAGTGCACGCATTTGTCAGTAATCATGCAGCTCAACACAAAACTTAAGGAGCTTAGCTATTTTAGTTTCCCTCATAACTTCGTTAGAAATATTACTGCTGTGATTTTTTTCACATATCCGAAAATAACCATTTAGCTGACAAAAAATTTGCACTTTAAAGCTTAATATTTCGCAAACGGATCCCTGAATCGAAAAATGGTTCACTTTCAATCACCCGCAATATTTATGAACGACCTTTCCAAAATATTTTATATGTCTATCCCACGGTGTAGGGTGCCCCTCACCGTGGGATAGACATAAAAATAATTCATCCCCACTTTACGTGTAGGGGAGGTTTCAAGGTTTTATTTTACCACTTTGTCGACCTGACTAATTTATATGTATTATATTATGTTCATGCCAAATTACAGCTTCGTAGTACTAAGATTCTCTGAACAAAGCTGCGGAGAGACGGACGGACATGGCGAAACTATTAGGGTTGCTTGTTGACTACGGCACCCTAAAAAGGCTTGTCGTATAGGTAACTGGAAAATACGTCAAAATCGTTCGGAAACTAAAATGTATTAAATACACTGTAAATGAACTGGGGGCCTTACGTTTGGATTTGTTCCTTTAAAATTGGGAGTACATGTAGCCAATTGTGGTCGAAGTACTATCATAAAATTTTGTTGAAAGGGCATCTCAGGGCATTCCAGGCATAACTTCGAGAGAAAACGTAATGAGGGCTAGGACGGTAAGACTGAATAGCACAGGATTTTACAACGTAAAAGCGTCCGTGGCTGGTACACATTGGTATTTAGATCGTAGATACTGAAAAAGCAAGTCAGTCTATATAGCGTTCGTGATGATGCAATAATGTTGCACGTTTTCACTTAACAGTAATCTTTATGTTCAGAACAGATGGCTTTTCTATTAGGTTGCCAACTTTGAGCTTTAAATGGGAAGCGATTGCCAATTTAACACGTTTGTTATATTGAAAATTATGGTATGAATAGTAAGCCTATAATGTTCCCACTGTTGGGACACAGGCCTCCGCTCTGGGGTGTGGGCCGTAACCCACCACGCGGGCCCAGTGCGTGTTGGTCGATGTCATATGTCTTCGTTTTTTTTTTGTTTTATGTCATGCCAGTTTCCTCAAACTTCCACAAACTAAAGCGCCTGTCTAGGTTCGAATTTAAACCTAGGACCTACTCATAAGTCGTAAGTCGGTGCCGTTACCACTGGTCCACCACTGCTGATGGTATTATGAAGTACTTTATAATGCTGTATATTCTAAAAAAATCCGGAATGAGGAGAACAGGCAGAGAACCAAAGTGGTCGACATAGCTCACAAAATAAGCAAGCTGAAGTGGCAATGGGCCGAACATGTTAGCCATAGAACTGATGACCGTTGGGGTAGACGTGTTCTTGAGTGGAAATCGCGAATTGGCAAACGAAAGGTAGGACGCCCTCTGGCTAGGTTGAGCGACGATCTTCGCAGTGTGGCTGGTAGCAGCTGGATGAGAGTTGCCGAGTGTCGAGCTGAATAGCGTGCAATTGGAGAGGCCTCTGTCCAGCACTTGACTGCTGTAGGCTGATAATTGATAAAAATAATACATATAAATTATAACATTTAGGTATGTAGATCAGAAACAGCGAGATATATATAATGCGATCGCAACGCTGAAAGCTCTCAGGTCTGTTGAATTATTCATATCAATTTCAGACAATTTTTATTTGATGATTCTTCAGAAATCCATCACATATTTTTTACTTTTTTGTTAATCTTTTTTGGTCACGTAGAAACCTTTTCGGTCTGCCGTTCAATAATGAGTGAGCGATCTCATTCATTAGGGTGAATGTGTGCAGCAGCTGTGCTCGTAATATTGATAGCGCCGACATGTTTGGTCGGGACAAATTTGTCTTTTCAGAAGCTTTCTTGGAATCGAAAAAGAGTTAACGTTAAGTGCAGTCTTTTAATGATCGGAGTTTAAAATAGCTAGTAGGATGAGCTCGATATTTTAACTTGAAATTGAACTCTAAAACTTGATATTTTGAATAGCAGGTTCATTACGAATGGCGGAGAGCCAGTTTGGAGTCCGCAGGGCGGCGCTCTACGATGGACGCCATCATGCGCGTGCGAGCCCTCACGACGGGGGATGCTTTTGCCCGGGATGGGGTCGTCTTGGCGGTGTCTCTAGACATCGCTAACGCCTTCAACACCCTGCCCTGGAGTTGCATCAAGGAGGCATTGCGGTATCACCGGATGCCGACCTACCTCTGTCGCGTGGTCGAGGCCTATTTGACGGACAGGGCCGTCATCTACCCCGGTCACCGGGGAGAGTGGAACCGGCGAGTGATGTCATGTGGTGTCCCACAGGGATCGGTCATGGAGCCGCTTCTGTGGGATATCGGTTACGACTGGGTGCTGCGCGCCGACCTCCATAGTGGAGTCAGCGTGGTGTGCTACGCTGACCTGCGAGGCGGCGAGCCTCCTTGCCGGACTGCCGCCATGGGATCTGGAGGCATAAGACCTCGCGCACCTATGGGAGTGGCGCGAGGAGGCAAAACGCCGGTGTGTAACTCCGCTGCCGCGAGAAATCACGGTACAGAGGACAGAGCTCCGGCGGGATCCCATGGTGACATGGAGGGTGCGATTGTCGCAACCCAGAACTGGGGACGCCACAATAGCGGCGGTAAGTCCCTCTTTGAGAAGTTGGTTGGAGAGGCGCCACGGCGTCCTCACCTTCCGCCTGACACAGGTCCTCACCGGACACGGTTGTTTCGGGAGGTTCCTGTTTCGCATAACGCGGGAGGAAACACCCGAGTGTGTCACCATTGTGTGGATCGCCCGGAGGACACGGTGGAGCATACGGCGGAGGTCTGCCCACCTTGGGCGGAGTACCGCAGTGTCCTCGCGGAGACGATCGGCGGCGGCGATCTCTCGCGTCCGGCCCTGGTCCAGGCCATGGTACGGAGCGAGAGGGAATGGGAAGCCATCACCGTCAGCCGTGGCACAGGCAACTGAAGGAGCACGGTGGGTGGGTTTTAGTCAGTAAACGTCTGACACGCCCTCCTGCTCCATCCAGAGCGGGAGAAGTCATTGATGATTTCCCACCCAAAAAAAAAAGATCCATTGCGAAAATTAAACTAAGGTAACGAACAAGTATGGGTTAGCCTACTAAATAACCCACTTGAATGTAATAACATCTTGTGTTTGATAGAGACATTCATTCATTTATTATTCCCTAAGTCAAATAGTTAATCGAACAGACAAATTTTCCCTCAAGATCGCTTCTGCAATAAAGTTATTATCTCTTGGGGTGGAGTTATATAAACTTGAATATACTATATTATGTTATGTAAAATGATCTGCTTAAGACGAGTATTCATTAGAGTTTTCGTACAAGAGAAACCTGTCTTATACACGTTCGTTAGTTAACTGACTCCAGTTAAATAATAGCTTAGTTTCTACGAACTTAGTTCAGACTCTTCTACAAACAATTGTTTAAGTGTAAAAATATCAAAGGAAAACAAACCATAAGTTATTAATTTTTGTGAAATAAAACCATTTTGTTTCTCAGATTAATACGTATAATGGATGCTGGTGGAGTATCAATCATTTACTTTTTAATTTCATATTGTGCAATTAATTTTATTAATCCGATTGCAACCGTTCTTTCACTGCTGGGTTATGAAATGATTCAGCTTAAATTTAATTATGAGAATATTGTAGTAGTTCATAAATGTAGATTTCTTTTTCATATCTCGCTTGCTTGTTTTAGTTATGATCCTGCATCTGCTTTAATAAACTGGATGCTAGTGCAGAAATTAAATTAATTAAAATAAAACGTTTTAAGTAAAGTCCTATAAACCGAGCTCTTCTTTTTAAAATAAAGTTGTAAGATCAAATGGAACAATGAGTGGATTGAATATAAAATTTAAGCTGTTTAAGATTCAGCGAAAGCTTTCAGACTTCACTATCTAGTGACGGAAAACAGATAATTACTTTCAGATTTATTAGGTTTCCCAACATTTTATTTTTTGATGGACTTTCTGCCTTAAACTATTAGCTAATCGGTGTGGAAGCAGATTGTTCCAAATGTACTCAACGTTTCTTTCAGAGCAAAATTTTTCGGTATTGATATAAATCATATCAATACCGAAATTGCAAGCATTGCTAGCATTGTTGACAAGCATTGCACACAATGCTTGTGGGCGCAAACATATTACAATAGTTACGATCAACAACAGTAACTCTGGAAATGGTATTAACCCTTGCTTGTAATTGTAATATTTTGACTTGACTTCCCGTTTACAAATTACGTACGAGTACTTGGAGGAACATGTGGATATGATTTATCTACATGTTCTTCTGTTTGTGTGTACTCGTATCTCATTTGGTCCAAAAGATTTGCGATTTGTGAGATTATGTTTCGTTTTCCGCGTTCGGTCCATGATGTGTGGGTATTTATACACTGTCACATCTTCGTGTTTCAGAAAGCAATTCAACAGTCGTATCTACGAATATCTATACCTAACAGTAATTAATATGTTCAGATTGTAAATATGTGCACAAAATAAAATAATATGAGATATTTCACAGGGAAGCTATGATATATCATAAAACATTATGTATACTGCTACTAAATACTAACAATTAAACTGAAGAGTTTGTTAATATGTTTAATTGAACGCGTTGAAATCTGGAACTACCAATCGGATAAAAAAGTATTTTGCTTTTGATAGCCCAATTCTTGAGGAAGGTTAGGGGGCATTAACAGCTAAATAACATCACGTTATTTAGCAGACGCGGAAAATAAAAAATATAGTCAGAAATAACGCTAAGCGAAAAGGTTGTAATAATGCGGTCGGGCGATGCAATGCGACGCGGTGTGTCGGAGGAACAAGAAATTTCGCGGGCAATAGCTAGTTTTTTATAAAATTCCCGGTAAATTTTAATCAGTATTACTAAGTAATTGGATTGCTGGAATCAGATGACAGTCGTTCAATGTTTAAATATATTCATATTCGCCCGCATTTGCTTAAACTAGAAACCGACTCAAATGAAATTCGGGGAAGACTGCTTACATAAATAAGTACAGTCTGCGAAGCCTAAGCTGAGCTTTGCATATGTGTGAGTGCACATAGCTGCAAGTCCTTTGCTTCGCAATCGGACAATCGGCCAGAGGCGCTTTGCGTCCCACGCGCGATCATTTTGGTGCGATTCGTAATCACTCACACAAATCAAAGCTCAGCTTAGTCCTCGCGGACTGTTCAGATACATCATTTTCGTTGCTATTCCAAAGATATCTAAAGAGGGAATAAAATAAGGTCTTCATTTATTGATATTGAACAAGATTCGATATTTTTCTTATGGCCGATGTAAACAACCCATACATATTTACCGGTACCAACTAATAATTTTATGATATTGAGTTACCATGTTATCACAACACAGCCTTCGCGTAGTGGATTGTCAGCCACTCCCCTCACAGAAAGAGGAGGCCTGTGTCCCAGCAGTGGGAACATTTTAGGCTGATTACGCTTAAGATAGTTGTCATGTTTCCGTTGTAATCAGAGAATGTGTCAACAAATATTTATTTAAACACTTCAGTCTCCCTCCAAAGTGACACTGTTTCAATTATAATTAATTATGCTACACAATTTGATTAATTAAAAGTCTGTTGCCTGCTGAAGCAGACATGAATTAATTTCAGTATTCCATTTATGCTTTGTTTAGTTAATTCCGTAAATAAAGTAATGAAGACTTGTCGTTAATAGTCACGAAATTAAAAATATACCTACTACAATTATTGTGAATTTTAATTCCAGATTATTATGTTTGCATCGGCCGTAAGAAAAATATCTAATCTTGAATCTTGTTCAATATTAATAAATGAAAACCTTTTTTTATTCCCTCTTTAGATATCTTTGGAATAGCAACGAAAATCTTGAATCAGAACTAAGAACTTTTTGCTTGGTTATCAAGGCCTCTATTCAAAAAATGTTTGACAATCAGTTTGAAAGTTATTACTATGCCTAGCTTTTCTGCGAAATCACAAAAACTTCTACGAATCAAATATTCTAAAGAAATATGAAGTACCTTTAATATAAATAAAGCACAGAATACATAAAAGTACAATTACTAAAGGCAAACGAAGTTTTAATCTGCGTCAACAGTACCGTAAAGTCTCACATGGCAGATTGTTTGCGTTTCTAGACTTACCTAGATTAAAATGTGTAGAAATTCTTAGTTCTTGGTTTTTTTAAATCCATTCTCTGTTTTCCTCGGAAGAAGTCTATAAATGTATGACAACAGCACTTATTATTTTGTATACTAACCATTTTTATGATTTTTATTTGACCCGACAGATATGTTGTCCTTTCGAAATTTTCATCGTTCGTACAAAAATCAGTTTTTCCAATTAAAAAAAAAAAATTACGAATATTAAAAAGAAAAAAAGAATTAACCTAATAAAGCGTATTCAATTTGTATTAAAAAAAGATTACAAATGTTTGGTTAGTTTTTATCAAATGAGGAATAATTAAAATATTAGTAAACTAAACTATAATGACAATAGTTAACCTACATAATGTTTCCTTCATGCTACTAACCCACTAACACAACTGATTTTGACAAATGAGTTTCCTATCGATTATTCTAAGTGACGTGTGTAAAACAATACGATTGGTACGGAAATGATTATCAGTAGTATATTTACATTTACGTAAGTATTTGTACGGTGAAGGACAACATCGTGAGGAAACCGGCATGTCTTAGAACCAAAAATTCGAAGACATATGACCTCTACCAACCCGCACTGGGCCCGCGTGGTGGATTACGGCCCGCTCCGTCTCCCAGAGAGGAGGCCTGTGTCCCAGCAGTGGGAAAATAATAGGCTAATTATGTATGTATGCATGTAAGTATTTGTAATTAAAGAAATGTGTTATTATGTGAAAGAGATTGCAGCGTCTGCGCGTGTCAGAGATAAAGATAGTTATTATTGTATTATCAAAAAGTAATTACGATCGTAATGGAATGTTATCCATGACTGCATTAGCAAATACATTTACATAAATATAATGTAGCTAGTGGTACAGCTCCTTGTAATAATGTGTTATAACGTACATGAACGTTTTAAGACTCCCGCAAGCCAGGCGCGACGCGACGACGGTGCAACGCGATTCTGGTAGAACAATTTCTATGAAGTTGTATTCAATGTATAGAAATGGTTCTGCTAAAGTCGCGTCGCGCCTGTCTGTCTGATCCCCCCACATGTTTGGATTAGTTTAAACAATCTCAGAGAGGCTCAATAGTTAAGTGTACAACAAGTACAGTTTGAGTAAAACCTGCCCGTACAAAGTGGGTACAGAATGTGAGGCCTAGATGTACAGTTAAAAATAAATGTTTATTTTTATTTTTTCTCGTAAATGCTTTACCGACCTAAGTTTGAATGTCACTTGCACGGCATAGAGCGACAAGAAGGGCAATTATCGTAATTAAACACGTTCAAAATCTAGTCGCAGTCTCATCTCAGCTACAGTTAGTGTAAAAAACTTGTCAAAAATGTTGGGAAACTATAGGTATTTTTGACAGATTGAAATGATACTGAGATGTAAATGCGAGCGTTTAAAAAAAATCTCACCACCAATCACCCCTCTGGTATAAACGTCTTAGCGACAGTTAGATAGTTTTAACCACAGTAATGTTTAAATTTTCTGAGAATTGTTGTGCAAAGTGGTAGTAGATCAATTACAACGACGATTATTTCTACAGTATTGATCGATCGATCATCGATTGTATCTACTAGTTACATTAATTTGCAAAAAAATATGTTACTTAAAAGTAACATATTTTTAGACAATAAACCCGTAACCCGTAACATGGAACAAGGACCATCTTCGCCTCGCACTCCATGTATGTCCACGACACTTTCTACAAGAGTTGACTACAACTCCACATCAGTGCTTGTAGACAACCTAACCGAGTTTTTTAACCTAGAACTGAACAAAACGTTACAAGGATGGCGATCCGAAATCGATCGTACTATTGATTTAATTAAGTAAGACATAAAACACACTTTGAAGGATTGGCGAGACAAGATGGAAGCTAGCATGCTCAGTTATCACGATATCTCCTGGTTCATATCAGTCGATAATCAGCCGTAGTAATAGGTCGATATGAAGCAGGAGCTGGGCTCTGTTTGCGCTGCACAAACTGACCTAAAAAAGGATGTGAAGAAATATGCGATGATGTGTCGAGTCTCAAACATTCGCTTCAGTTCCACGCAAGTTAAAATCAATAATCAAAAGTCATTTATTCAAATTAGGTTGAGAATGTGCACTTTTCGAACGTCAAAATTACATAAGACAGTCCCCCAAAACGCCCGCAATTCACCACTTCCTATTGCTTTAGCTGGGAAGAAGAAGTGGCGCAACAAACTCCCCAACAGCACAGCTGTCAGTTCAGTGTGAAAAAAAAAACAGTGAACAGATTGTCCTCAAAGGAGGAGTTGAAGTCATTGCACGTCTGCAGGCAGAAAAATCATCCACTTCCTCCTTTTTGGAATCCAAAATTGAAGCGCTTGAACAGCAAGCGAGGCAATGCAATCTGGTTATCTGCAACCTATCAGATAAGCGTGGTGAAAACCTTTTGCAGATATTAGGAGGGATTGGAGATGCCATTGGTTTTACCAGACCTCAAAGGGACATAATAGCCATCCATAGAGTACCACACGCCCACCAACAAACAAACAAACAGAAATAAAATTCTCCACACGCATCTTGCGCGATAATGTTCATAGCGCATTCCGGCAGGCTAGGTCACTGAAAACGGATCAAATGCCCATTTGATCCGTTTTCAGTGACCTACTATATATATATATATATATAACTGGGTCCTCAACAAATTTTTACTTTAACGAACACTTACCTTTAAAAAACAAAATATTATTTCGTAAGTATAAGGAAGCGGAAAAACTTCACCAGTTTAATTAAGTCTGGATAAAAATTGCACTATTCTTGTGTCCGTAAGAAAGACGGCGAGCTGCTTTTGCCATCAGATCAGAAGCAGATATCGGTAAAATCAGTAGTGATTTTTAAGGTGATGGTAATAATGTCGTTAATGAGACTAACTATATTACCTTTGTGCACTTGTTAATTGTGGTCACTACTGGGTTATTTTAACTGTCCTTAGTCTGCTGTTTAGTTTATTATCTGTACTTAGCAATTGTGTTAGTAAATTGTCTACCGTTTTTTACCTCGTTATAAATTATAAACTAACTCTGATCTCATATCTAATATATTCAACCTAATTGTTTATTACATTTAAAATGACAAAAAATTATATATTGCTGTTGTTGTCATGGAGTGTTGTGATTTTTACTGCCTTCTCCATAAACCAATTTTATTCTGTATTCATTTTATTTATGTTTTTTTTGTTCATAAAATTTTATGCATACTTGTTGCTTGAACAATGTCGAATAAAAATATCACCATTTACTACCAAAATTGCAGGGGTATTCGCACAAAAATTACACCTGTTACTCAAAAATTTCGTCATGAATACATACGATATTATAATTCTAACTAAACCTGACTAACACCTGAAATATATGAAAGTGAGTTCATAGACCAGCGTTATAGTGTGTACCCTTGTGACCGTGATCGCACTGCTAATAATGAGCAAGACGGTGGATGTGTACTGATTGCTGTTTTACGTGCTTTAAAAACGTCTGAATTAGGTCTCTCATTAACACAGTACGGTGATCTCTCGCACAATCACATTTAACAAATTATTATCGAGTTGCTTAACACCGTAAATAATAAAAGGCACATTGTAAGTGCTACCTACATTCCACCTAAGACTTCTACAGTCTCTTAGTGTATGACAAGCACTTTAAATTGCTTCAAGAAGTGTTAGGCCATTCTAGTGTTGATAGTTTCTTTTTTATGGGACACTAAATATCCCTGAAGTTAACTGGCTAGTATCCTCTTCAACAGATATCTCGAAAATTGCTACATCATATTCTGGAGGACCCTTGGCCTGTGCAAATTTAAATAACCTGATTACACTTCTGGGTCCTTCTTAATGTAACAATGTAGTGAATGACAAAGGTAATATTCTTGACTTAGTCATTTCCATAACCCCTGTAATGTTTCTCATATCTCAACTACATTACTTCCGATTGACACCTACCATCCTGTCCTGACCTGTGAGACCTGTTTAAATGTCAAAATCACCCCAATTACTAAACCTCCACTCACAAATATTGTTGTCATAAAGCCAACTTTGACACTATTAATCATAACATACAGCAACTGAACTGGTCTGAATGCCCTACAAAATCTGAAGAGGCTCTGACTAAATTCTACAATGAGAACTATTAAACAATACACTCTACTGGCCCTACCTAGGTGAGTTAGCTATCCCATGTGGTTCTCTCGCACTCTCATAACTATCTCAAAAAAAAACAAAAGGCATGGATTAAGGTGCAAGAAATAATATAACATTTCTGACTATGAATCATTTTCAAACTACAGAAAACAGTTTATGGATACATTTCTGTGTTTTAGTTCGTACATCAGTTCTGTAGAGGTCAATTTGAGTAAAAATCTGAGCATAAGACACTTCTGGACCTATGTTTCTAATCGAAAAGATAAACCTGGAATTCCAACTAAGCTTCAATACAAAAATGCTGAAACAAATGATCAAGATATGGTATGTAATATGTTCGCTGACCTTTTTTTACTCGGTATATGAACTAAAATCTCCTGCGTTGCCACAATGGAAGCCTCCGCAAGACAACAATGCACCAAACGATTTCTCTATTTGCGACCTTTCTTTTAGTGAAGAGAACATATTAAAGGAAATCCCTTGATCCAGCGAAAGGCCCTGGTCCTGACGGACTTTCGCCGTACTTCCTACGGAATACAGTGACTTCCATCTGCAAGCCTCTTTTTATTATTTTTAATAAATGTATATCTGAGGGAGTAGTACCTAAATTGTGGAAACATGCGTATATTGTGCTCGTTCACAAAAGTGGACCCGAACGCAGCGTAGAACACTATCGTCCCATTTTCATACTGTCTGCCTTGTCGAAACTCTTTGAAAGGTTAGTTCATAACGAAATTTATCGTGTGTACCACAACATCATAATTCAACAACAACACGGTTTCGTTAAACGGCGGTCGTTAAACACTCATTTATTTTTATTTTCTAGCTTTTTGTTTGATTTTGTTGACAGTCGTGTACAGGTGGATGCAGTGTATACGGACTTCTGTGAAGCTTTCGACAATGTAGACCATGAAATACTACTAAACAAAATAGCGTCCAACGGAATCCGTGTATATAACCAATCACAGTCAGTTGGTTGTAATCAATGGTCACCAATCTAACATCATACAGGTAACTCCTGGTGTGCCTCAATGCTTTAAACTTCGTCCCCTTTATTAATCTTATATATGTATGACTTCAGCCAATGCTATCGCAATACCAATTTTTTACTATATGCCGACGATCTCAAGGTATATAGATTCATACGAAAAACAAATGATTTCCTTCTACTGCAGCAAGATTTGGTTAGACTATCCTATTATTGCCAGGAAAATAAGTCGCAACTGAGTTTACCCTAATGTAACTTTTTAAACTTTCCAAAAAATAAAATTAACCATAGATACACGTTGTGCAATGCCCCCCTACTTAAAGTGGAGTGTATTCATGATCTTGCTGTTATCCTTGATTCTAAGCTCTGCTTAGACCTTCGCATAGGATAGATTGCTAATAAATCTTATCAATTAAATGGATTTGTAATGCGATCAACAGTCGATTTTTTAAATACTTCTTCTATATTTGCTTGTACAAGTCTCTAGTACGCTCTCAACTGGAGTATGCCGTGTCCCGTGTATGGAGTCCATCCTACAAAAAGTACGTTGAAATGATTGAGTGTGTGCAGTAAAAATTCCTGCGTATCATGCATTATAGATGCCATGAATATTATTTGTCACACCAAGATTTGTTTGGAAAGTTTACGCTCGCAACACTTGATATAAGACGAAGGTACTGAATTTATATAATATTGTTAAAAAATAATTTCCAAGTAGTTGTCCACAAGCGAAAGGTGCGCGCTGGCAGACTATTTTCAGTGGGCACTTGTAAGTCTGACTCTGGTTTGCGTTCCCCTGTTCGCAGAATGGTCGATTCCTATAATAGGACTTTTGAACATATAGACATTTTTGCATGTGCCTTTGAGTTCAAAATCTTATTCATTAGGAGCTTTCTTGAATATTTATTAAATATCTTTCTTTTTCGTGCCATTTCTTGAGTATTATATACAAATATTGAACTCGATAGAAAATTTATTAGTCAGTAAAATATATATATGTAAATGTGTTTATTAACCTAGCGATTGTTATATTATTTGCACCGTTAGTATCCTATAGTTAATCTGTGTTCAGCGTTGTGGGCTGCAATACTGTCTTTTAGTTTGTTGTGTGTTTTTTTTATTTCTATGTTTTATATTGTAGCTGTTTGTTGTTCCTTTTGAATAAAATAAAAAGTAAGTAACGACGAAGCTATGGGTATATAAATATGAATTTTACAACCATTATTTTGTCTCTCCCTTCAAACAATAGTTCGAAGCTTTATCAATATTGTACGCTGTTGAAAGCTATGAAATACGTCGCCATACCATACATAACGTCAACATCCAGTGTTACTTTTACATAAATCATCAACGCATATGTGGTTACCGCGGTGTGACGTCACAATAGTAACCTGTGCCTATCAGTTGCCCTTTGAGACTATTTAGACGTAAAATGATAAGCAAAATGATAAGTGAATAACCGGGAAACTATTCGGATTTGTTTTGAAAATAGATGTTTTAATTTTTTTATTTCTCACAATTTTCTGATTGGAAACGTACAACATCATCCCGACAGACCCAGCGTAGATGATGGGACAAGCATGACGCCTATACGCCACGGGATTGGTCCAGAAAAAGGAAAGGCACGCCTTTGCCCTGCCCTGTTCTTGTTGAATTGGTGTAAATTTTCATCTTTAATGTGTAATGAAAGTCTGCCAATCTCTATTTTCAGATAATTACAATACTCGTGGTAGGTTTTACTATTTTAAGAAACCAAGGCCCAGAGACAGTGTCGGACAATGAACCAATTAAATCCGTACCTACCTATAATTTCGTTCATACAATACACAAAAAAAACAGACTTTTTTTGTCATCAGCGATGTGAAAAAAACAACTAAATTTTAATATAATGTCTGTTCTCATTACAGTGACGCGAAAATATCTTTATTAACCTGAAGATTTACTTTCTGTCAAAAATTCGGAATTTTTCAAGAAAAATAATGTTTAAAGTAAAAAGTTTTAAATTTTTATGCTTCGTTTTCAATAATCTAATTGTAAATAAAATCATTTATTTTGCCTTTGCCCTGCAGTGGGACAACACAGGCTGATTTATTCATTATTAGCTCTTGCCCTCGGCTTGACCCGCGGGGATGTCGGAAATTATCCCACAGGAACGTGCTACCAGGACAAAAAGTAGCCTATGTTCATCCCCTATGTTCATGCCCTCTATCTCCTTGCCAAATTTTTACGAAATCCGTTCCGTTGCTTAGGCGTGTAAAGGTAACATACAGACAGAGTTACTTTCGGATTTCCATAATTATACGTATGGATGGATATTAGTATGGAAGTATGGATTATCAGATTGGATCCGAAAACACATCGTGACATATGTGCGCATGCGGTGTTCAATGCTCGTACCTTTTCTGGATAAGAAGAGGCCTCTTTGCCCTGCAGTGGGACAATAATAGGCTGGTATTATTATAATCACCTAATATAATTTTGTAATACTATGCCACCCAATTAATTTGTGGTTAATACTGCGTGTGCGTGTGGTAATTACTGCTTATGTTGTAAATTTATTTAGCCGTATTCAACTCTTTGTTTTTGCTTTGGAGCTTAAAATAGGCTTGACGCAAAAACTTATCCAGTTGCTGAGGACACCGGATTCATACAGGTGTAAAATGGTTATATGTATAGGTACTGAGGGGCTTTGTTTTGACTGGAAACCGATCAAGTATGTTTTTCACCCAGAATGGCTAATATTGAACGTCACATTGGATAAAACATAAGAAAAAAAGAAATCCTGGTAAAGGCCGTTAAGTTACGGTTTTCTAGGAGAGCGGTTCCGTCAATACAACGGACGTCATGAAAATCTGTCATTTTCATCATTATATGAAAGTGACAAAAGAAGTGAAAGTGTAAAAACAAAAGAAGAGCCGTTACTGTGAGATCATTCACCGCTTTCTGAAACCAAAGCTTTATCCAGGATCAAACGAAACATTACAGGGCGTTTAACACGGTATCAACCTTTAACGTGCGACTTTCACTAATAAAACGAACGCAATCCAGCACATCTTTACAGCGTTCAAGAGCTGTCAGTGTCAATATTCCACAAAAAATAATGACACTGACAGCCCCTAAACGTGGTTTATGTGCTAATTGCGTTCAATTTCATTTATGAAATTCGCTCTAAGACTGGGCTAATGGCAATATTTTTAATTATTTTATGAATGTAATATACCTAGAACTAGTTATTAATTCAGAGCAAATTCCTACCAGTAGGTGTAGGTACCTACATTACGTAGGTGAAACTGTTTTCATAAACTTTTCATAATAATATCAGGAAAGTTTATTCAGTTCCTTTATATTCTACGAAAGAAAACAATACTAAATACAATTATGTTCACGGTTTTCTATTTTGTTTTACTTAAGCAAAGAGCAGATTGCTTTGAGAAAACACATTGCAATAGTCTTCGTATTTACCTATTCTTAACGCAATTTTGGTGTAATTCAAACGTTTTCAATTAGTCTTTGTTTGCTGGTTTTGTGTAGACACAGCGTTACGGATTTAGGAATCTTATTAAGTTTTTCAGGTGTGTAACTAATCTTAAATGCTTTTTCAGGCAACATTGCAACAATAAATTCTTTTTCAAATAAATTATGCGTATTTTATTTATTTAGTACACATGCACTACATTGCAGAATTAAGAATCCCATAGCGTTGTGCAGTGCAATTCAATTTACAAACACTAATGTGACGTACATTAGTGTTTGGTAAAATAAATAAAAAATGAACGTGCACAGTATCAAACACTCTGATTTCAATTAATACAAGAGTATTTATTGAAACTATGCTGTGTGGTGTGTATCCTTCAAAGTGGTGAGAGTGGACATTCGGTCTGAACTAACCACTTTGAAGATCTCGTGGACATTCGGTCTGAACTAACCACTTTGAAGGATTGTTCGTAAGACACTTCAGCCTGGTTAGATATTTATTAAGCACGTTTGCGTTAAAACTAAACTGAGAGAAGTTTCGATGTGTGTAAGCGGGAATACACATTTATATTGGATTTTGACATTTGCCACAGTATCGATAGAACTCTTCTAGTCGGTTATTTTGGTGAGATTTTCTGTACGAACAGAAAGAATGACAGCGGATGTATCGTTGCCAAAAGTTGGCCGGGTCATTAATCGATTGGACCTGAGGCCATATTTTGATGGAAACTTGTTTAGATGTAGATAGGGCAAAAAGGAAATTCGTTAGGGACGATAAAAGTTTATGTCGCGTACTTGCCTACTCCGGGTGAGGTAGCTTTAATACGCATCAAGGTTTAAGGCCTCTCCCGAGAAATTAGATCTCGTGGTCGAGATAATCGAATGGACGAAGTTGAATGCATGTTACATTAAATTACAATGTTTGGTCAGCGGGAAATGCATCGAGAAGCTAGTGCAGTGTAGATTTATTTATAGATTACCCAGAACATAGAAGATTTTTATTATTTAACAGTGACTTTGATTAAGGTTATTTTGAAACAAATGAATTGTAATATTTTTGCAAATGAAATGTGCACGGCTCGTCGCGCGACACGCGGTGTCTTTGTGTCGCGCTGTGGCGTCGCGCCAGTGTGGACGAACCTTATTGTGTAATTTATAAATCGTAGCGTGCAGTTTTTAAAAGCTCTTTTTTACGTAGAACAAGAATTGTGCTTGTTGTGAGTTTACATCATTAATGAGTTAATGAAAATCTGACAATCTCTATTTTCAGATAATTACAATAGTAGGTATTACTATTTTATGAAACCAAGGCCTGGCGACACATTCAGACAATAAACAGATTAAAGAAAAATTATCCAAAAGAATATTATTTCTGTTCTCATGATAGTGGCATGAAAATATATTTATTAACCTGAAGATTTTCTTCCCAATTGCTGTCAAATATTTAGAATTTTTCAAGAAAAATAATGCCTACAGAAATACGCTTTTAATTTTTATGCTTCGTTTTCAATCATCAAATGTAAATGAAATCATTTATTTAGGCGTCGTTGCGAAAAAAATGATTTTTTTAAATTAATTTTAAGAGTAGTTTAAAATCTTATCTCCAGGAAAGTCAATTTTTTATGTGCATAACACAACAATTCTCCCGGGAAATAATCGAGATACGGTGAGAAAGGGTTTAAAGGGTGAATCTCTGACACAATATGATCCTGCAGACATCTGCCTACATACATTGTCAGTCGTAAAAAATAATTAATTCCTTTCGTGCAGCCGAGAAAGACGCTGAGACTGAGTATTTGATATCTGCAGGCAGACATAAATACTTTGGGAAAGTTTAACTAATAGGTATGTTAATTTAATGTGGTTGCTTCAAACGGCGCGCGCAATTAAAATATTTTTACGTTTTTTAGATCATGATCATTATTAGGACGAAGGTGTTTTGTTACAAAGCGTTCCTACGTACAATTTTTTTGTCACTAATCGAATTCATATTGTTATTGTCAGACAAGATAAATAAGAAAATCAACTGTTTTACGGCCACCGCGAATAACAATACTACGAGACAAAAATTTACTATATTTTAAACAGAAATAATCGGAATTTCGCTGGTCGAACTCAGCAGGTCTTAACTGGTTGAATGTGGGTGTACCATTGGTACACCACTGCCCAACCCTTCGGGGAAACAAGGCGTGATGTTATGTTATGTTATGTGTTCGCAGGTCAACTGTAGAAATCACTTACAAAAGTCCTGACCCGCGTGTGTGAAGATATATTTTACTGACAACTGAAGAGCATTTATTTTTACAATCTACTGAAATACAGCAGGTGTGGTGTACGTTTGGTATGTACGACATCGGAAAAAAACACCAGATGACTCAATCGATGAATTTAGCCAATACTTGTCATTGCCATTCAATAAATTGCGAGCTCTTCGAGGTGGAAAATGGAAGATATTCCGCCCTCTGACTCGACTTGATTTTCTCAACTCATAAACCATTTACGAGGGAAAAGGTGAAACTTTTACCTAAATCTTAGAAATAGTTCGTTGTTCATGAATGCTCTTATATAGACTAGACTAGACTTTCTGTGTAGGCAAGAACTTAAATACTGATGTGCTCATGACAGTTTAATTACGTTGATTGGGTAGAGACTTGTGTCTAGAAGAAGTTACAATATTTATCGCCTTCACTGAAGTCTTGATTTTCTTTTTCATTAAGATAGGGAGAAATCTCACAGTTTTCATAATTATGAGAACTGTTTGAAAGCTTTTTAAACAAAAGTTTTGTGTTAATAATAAGAGCGCCTTAATATCATGAACATTCTGTCCAGTCCATCATAATACACGATTGTTTAACTATTGTGTCTGCTTCCCGAACGGTTATCGTTTTAATGCACTTCTTAGGGATATATAGCCGATGTATCGTAGAATATATATACCTCAATGGGCCTATTGTTTTATTAAAATACGGTTTGCGTTCATATCGTCCCTTGACACACGTCACGTCACGTTCAAAAGCAATCTCTTTAACTGTCCCCTGTGACGGTAATATGTTAATTTATTACCTATCTGCTAGTAACGAAGCCGTCACAAAGCGTTCACTGTCACAATTAAGTGAATTTTAGAACATCGATAATCGTGATTTGCATTGAATAGCGATGAGCGTACCGTGTCACTCATTAACATATGCGCATAAAGTAAAAGTCGCTAACATTCACCACGACAAACCAGCCTTCATTATTCACCAGCAACAAATTATTGTCATGTTACTATCTTGCTCCTACTACAAAGTAGTAAGGTCAGCGTGTGTATGAACAGGTGTAAAGTTTATAACACCTGTAAAAATCTTACCTCACACCATTTACATTTTTTTTGTAAGAGACTTTGTACTCGATGACTCATCTTTGAGCCTAAAGTAACAGTAAACATAAAATTCAGGGAGCATTCACATTCTGTAATGTTGTATTAAAGGAAATTGAGCGGAAAATAAAAGTGATAGAATGTACGACCGTGTCAACACTGCCCCTGATGTCCATCCATCGGACGTAAAATGAGAAATTAATTTTCCAAGACCTAGATGACAAAAGGGATTCCAAATAAGTGCGATCGGAATCTCTAAACAGATCAAAGAAAGTTTCTTGAACGTTGAATAAAGTCTGATGTGGACACAGTGGATCGCTGGGCAATGACGCAGCTGACGAATTAGCCAGGAGAACATCCAGCACGTCGGCATGCGGGCCTGAACCCATCATACCCATCCCCTTCAACCAGATACGCAGGTGGCTGCAGGAGTCCACCCACACACAAGCCGAGAGGTGGTGGACCTCGACACCAGGCTGCAGGTAGTCCAAGGAAGCTTTGTCATGCTTAGATGGCAGGCTAACCAGACGTTTATTACGTCTGAACATAAATGGCCTGCGCCTGGTGACGGGGCCCATCACAGGACACTGCTCGCTAAATAAACACTTTTACACAATAGGCATAACGGACAGCCCTCTGTGCAGAGCTTGCATGGAGTCGGACGAGACCGTCGCGCACGTGCTCTTTGAGTGCACAGGCGTTACCCAGATTAGGACAGAAACCCTCGGGACACTCGGATCTTACACAGAGGTTCTCAACAGACCAGAAGCTTTGATCGGCTTCTGGAGGGAGGTGGGCTGGTTGGAATAAAAACCACCGACGGCCGCCATGGCCCACGTACAATGGTCCACATGTAGGACTAAGTGCGGAAACCAAACCCTCTAACATAGAACATAGAAGTCTGATGTGATCTCACAATTCACCTCATAACGAAACCGATTATTTGGTGACTTCGCGATAATGGAACATTTTCATTGCCGATTTGGTTAGCGGACGACAAAACCACGTGAAAACAAATATCATTAAAGTCCCCATAAGGACTAACAAGCTCTTTGTACAACAGCGGTAATGAAAAGCAGCACAGTACAGTTACAGGGAACATTATACGCTGATTGTGCTACAGTACAGTTATTAGGTATAATATAGCCTGACTGCCTCGTTGGTCTAGTGGTCGCAACCGCTACTGCTGAGCATGAGGTCCTGGGTTCGATTCCCAGGTCGAGCAACGTGTTATTGGGTTTTTCTATCTGGAATTTCTCAGTAGCAGCCTGAAGTCTGGATTTGTGCCCGGTAGATGGCAATAGGCTCGCCCCCTATTACATGGGACTTAAACATAACCGGCGAAATGTGGGTGTACTATAGGTGCACCTCTGCCCAACCCTTCGGGGAAACAAGGCGTGATGTTATGTTATGTTACAGTTATTGCTGGCTAATCAGCCTCATTGACATGTGTTTGTCAGGATTGTCAGCGGTAAAATATAAATATATATTATCCTCATTACAGTTGTCACAATTTGTGAGTGCTATCGACAATTTTCTTTATTAAAAGATCTTGCAACTAACTGCAACTTTCAACTCTAACTGATCTTGCAACTAACATGAAACCAAACTTTGAATCCTAGCATAACATTCTAGTCGGAATAAGTTAAACGTTTCTAGGCCATTGGAAACAGCACACTGAAAAAGTTTCAAGTATTTAATTCAATGGGTTATTTCAGTGATAGCGGTTTAATTTCATGAATGACACTTGAAAGCAACTGTGACAAATGCCGGAACGATGACAAAAGAATGATACGCTTGTTACAGTTGCTTTGCTTGTTCAGTCATTATACATTATTTTACTTATTGATCGTAGTTTTAATTTGTTTGGCAGAAAATAAGTTATATAATTTGAAAATAGTACATCGGATTCTTAGAAGCATTGATATATTTTAAAGAATAATGCCCAGTCACGGTCCACCGCAAACCCACTTATAAAGATAATGAAAAAATAAACATTTTTAAACAGGAATTATCCGTTTAAGTTTTATGTCTAATGATGCCGTGATCGTAACAAATAAAATAAATATAATAATTTAACTGATTTACTTTTTACTTTTAGGCGAAGTTTAGGGTTGCTATTATATGGTCAATTTAATTTCGATTCATATTTATAATCAATCTTGTCAACGGATAACGGATAAATATTTAAAGTAAAAATCAAAGCATGTGCTCGGTTGTGTAATCGAAGGGAGAGACTGATTTCCAACAGTGGACTTTGGAGTCCTATAGGTTTATGACGAACCAGAATGGTCTTCAGTCCTTTACACTTTCATCTTGTTTAGCTTTGACTTTGCTAACAAATTATAAAGAATAAAATGTAAAAATATAATATTGCTATAAAAAAATCTAAAAACTAAACCCCGACAGCGAAAAAACATCAAAGCAAGTTGTCGGCTACTATTTAAATTAAAACTTGAGCCTTCATGCTCTTGACTTCGGGAAGCGCTTATATTTAGGGCTTGTGGCCAAGTAATAACAGCCGCAGGAGTCGAACGATCTGGTTAAGCAACGTTTGTCGCACTTGGTCTGTGGATTGAAGACCATATTTACGTACTAAGCACCCTCCATGCCTCGGAAAGCACGGTAAGCCGTTGGCATTCGCGAATCTTTGACGGGTCGTTACGGGTCGTCAGAAACCCGAAAATCTGACAACCAAGTGGTAGCTTATTACCCAGTGGGTAACTGGGTTGTGGAGGTCATATTGGAAGCCGACCACAACTTGGTTGGGGAAGGGCAGAAGATGAGATGAAACAGATGTCATTTATTTCTATGGTTTGCGAAAAGTTTTTCTGATGTCACGGCTTATTTAGTTTCGTTGAACGAAAGCTACTCGACCTTAAGACAAAACGCCTCGCCCCGCTTTTCCTAATGATAACTCCGGCGCGAATATGGACCTGGGTACCTCTGGTGTACCAACAATGTCGACGCCGGTAAGCAACGTTCGCTGTGCGAATTGTAGAGTGGATATCAGGCGCTTGCGATCTCATCAATTAGAAATTGTGGAAGTTCGCGCAATTGTACAGCAATGGTTTCTTCCACAACAGGTAAGCCTTATATTACTCACCTACAAATACCTTTACAAAACTATGATAACAACAGCCAGCAAACCACAGCTTTTAGTAATTTCACTGAGAGTAAAAAATATTTCATCTTAATGAGAACTTTAAAATCTTACGGCATACTTATGTACCATTTATGCTACCCATTTCATTCTTTCTCATCGCTTACTGTGTCTATAATCAATTGCATTTTCAAGTGCATATCTCAAGCAATGATTTTGTATGTCATTCATGTTGGACTGCAGCATGGAATTAAATTAGACATCCAGCAGGAGGTGTCTCACCTTCCGCTGCTCGCCTTATTTGTGTTGGCTGTGGCTTATTACGAAGACAAAGAAGTAATCTGTTGTCTCAGGATCCTCCACGAGAAAATCATATAAGGGGAAAATATTTTTACACAAATTTCTCCACGTCAGGAAAGGTTCCAAATAAATAATTCATATATTTCAATGAACGGTGTGAAACAGGTACATTAATGTTATTATTCAATTATTCATTGCTATTGAAAAAGCAGCCCTAAGATGTTTAGCTTCATTCCCAGGGTGGGAAGGAAGCTAAACATCTTAGGGCTGCTTTTCTTTTTTCACAAACATTATTATAAAAAAATTGGCACACATTTTTGGCCTCTCCAGCTAAGCTAAATAAATTTATTTTTCTTTCTTTGATTTGTGATATTCTTGTTGACCTCACCAGCTAAGCTAAGTATATTTTTGTTGGGAGGGAACGGGTGGGGTTGCACTATTGACAACAATCAATAGTGCAACTCCAGCCATTCGACCTTTCGCTCGTCAGTCTGACGCCTTTACCGTTTGGGTATTGCTAATATTTATTATGTACTGACATCAGCATCATTTCATTGAATAGCTAGATAGCTATATACCATTCAAAAGTGATTGTAAGTATATAGAATAAGTCTGTGCTTATGAAGAAATAAATGTTATAACAAAAATAAGAACTGTTTTATTTCCAAATGGCGACTTATTTTCTCAACTGATAAGCACTAGAAGGTGTTCATAACAACTTAAACTATAATTCCATAAACTATTTATCTGTGTTCACTGCAGGCCACGGATGTTCTTATACGTGAGCATTGTCCTTGTACGTCTAGTGGCATTTAAAATTGTACTCGACAATTAACCCTTAAACAAATGATAAAATCTAGAACATTTAAAAGAAGCATTTATTTAATACCTGCTTTTCTAAATGTCAAACATTTTGTCGATGGTAAATAAAGCAATTTGCCATCAAAATTATATGAATGCCGTATGACGGCCGTTCGTTTGTACAAAAAGTAAAGTAGGTAATTGTGGAAGAAATGACGTTGGGAATATTCGGGAGTCAGGTTTTTTGTGTGGGAAAAAGTGGCCGAGAAATGACAAAAACTTTGTTTCTGTTTATCTTATTTTGTAATACAATGATTAATAGATAAGGCAAATACGCCGAGGCGATAAGTTGCTCGAAAATGGAATAGACATTCCATTAAAGGTAATCTCGAAGGTGAAGATTCATCTGGGGGTTCTTTTTTCATACCAATGTGCTCTTCAGCGAAGAATGTGTACGTTAATGTATGTATCGTCCTTCGACACACGATAATGTCCCATAAATATTGGCGTAATAACCCAGATATAACACCCAAGTTACTTCAACAAGTGATATAATATGAATGAAAAAGAAACGTACAAGAGGAAAAACGAAGAAAAACAAAAAAGAGAGGAACACTTGTCACACCCACCGAAAATTGTATTCCTTCAGATAATCGCAAACAAAAATCGAGAAAAAAGCTACAGATGGTTACGTAGAAAGAATGTAGGTGCCCACATTCCTTCACGACTACGGTCTATCAAAATATAGTAGGCCTTCGTAAATATCTTCTCAACTATTGAGAAATGCGAAAAATGGGCGATCCTATTGTATGTTTTGACACAAATGCGGTCTCGCGGTTGTGATGGCATTTTCCTTTGACAAAGCACCTTAAACTTTTTTAATATGAGTTGTCTGTTGGAGAAACCTATTTGATCGAGTATAAGAAAATTGGGAGATTGATTCAGTGAAACCATGAAATATTTACTACTTATATAGATTTGGCTTCAATTACCTTTTGAATGCCATACTCAATCCGCCTAGCCCTTACCCAGCGTTTTACATAGACCGACTTCCTATCTGACCTTCGCTACCCAGTTACTGGAAAACACGGTAACCCTTGGCAAGACTGGTTGTCATACTTTCGGGCTGACTAAACATAACGTCTGTCAAATCTCTACGAACGACAGCCAGGACCAACGGTTGAACGTACTTTCCGAGGCACGGAGGGGTCTCGATACCCGATATGTAATAGATGGTCACCCATCCAAGAACCAGCCGCGGCCAGCGTAGCTTAACCTTCGATCGATCCGTGCGGCTATTATTATTTGCCTATTGTTGTAGTTATTAATGCCGTAGTAAAACTATTTATACAATTGTGTCTAGCTAACTTCCCCACAATCCTCGTGTTTGTTTCGAAAACGTTTTACACCCATTATAAGGGGAATATTAGGCATTAGATGAGAAGACTTGTGTCTAGATAAGGGATTGAAAAGGCTGAAACCATTTTCGATGTCTGACATCTGTTAGGTCAAAGGGACAATCATAAAAAGTGTCTCAGAGTTACAGATACGTTTTATCAAAATAACGCAACCGTAAAGTTAGTAGAATCTAAATTTGGACACGTTATACCGATAGCGTTAAATGTAATACAATCGATGTTGTTCAATACATTCATTACGGTTATAAATCTTACTAATTTATTATTAAATTTGTTAGAACCATCGATGTTTGATAAGTTTTGCATCAAAATAATTGCATATTGGTCGGGTTAGTGTTTAGATCGCAGTGAGTTTATCGATAGATTTAGTAAATTGAGGTGGACTATTCTTGTATTTTAAAAGGCGAATGAGTTAGCAAAGATAAGTGATTATTCTTGTCTAAGACGGCCTTCAAGAGTAATGCTAGTTTTTCTTTTGAAAGAGACTTAAATGACGTCATAATGCATACATAATGAGATTCTATGCGCAAGGGCAACATTGTGCTTTTATTTTCTTTTCGATGCAAATAAATTAGATTATGCGAATACATTGAAAACTTACCTGCTGTTAAAAGTAGGTTTGTAAAAACCAAAGGTTTAAAATACAGAAAAATAACGCCAATATTTGATAAAAGTTTATAATAACTGTGATTTCTTTTCGCAAAAGATTATCCTAGAATAGTTTTTGTTTAATGTTTTTGTGTTTCGTCAAGCAAAATACATTTAAACTTTGTGATGTGAGTGTTTTTGTTGTCTAACCTTTAGTTATATCTAGTAATTGGACAGATGTTAACCTTGATATCCTACCATTCTGTTTAGTTTTGTAAGAAGCCGAAAGAAATCATGTGCAAAAATATGTTTAGTTGTTAGTTAAAAGAAAGAGCATTGTTTAACAATATTGCTGAACAGAAATATTAGGATTAGTAAGATTATTTAGACATTTTTTTAACCTTTTAACATGTTGCTTTTTTTCAACTATACTGTATGGCTTAATATGATATTATGCGTTAACAAAGGGTTTCAAAAGTTCCAAAAGACATGACAAGTGGAAACAATTAATTTCACTGCTAATAAAAAAAAAAAAATAGAACAATTGTATGATGGCTGCAAACAAAATACAGTTAATAATTATGTATTTTGTTTGCAGCCAGCGTACAATTTTGCGTTTAAAAATATAACTCATCTAATATGTTCCTTAAAATAAAATTAACTGAGACTACGTATTGCGGCCAAAAATGTAAGAATTATGGAAGATGAGTGTGTCGTGCCAAGGCCGAACAGCTGTTTTTGTTTCACGTGCTGCTACTGACAAAAATTGTGATACTTTCGACTAAATTTTCAATGATTTCACAAAATAGTAAAAGTTATATGCTAACAGAGTAGATGGAGAAGGAAGCAGTCAATTGTTTACTTTTGACATTTTAATGGAGATATAAAGGGAATATGTAAGATCTCAAACATTGAGACAGAATCAACGTGTTATCGTTTGATCCCGCTGTGTCTAGTTGTTGTTAAAGAAAGGTGAAACGCGTCAACCACCTATACAATTTAGGATGTTTACACTAATATCAATTTGAATTTACGATCCATAAATCAACCACGTCCAGCCAAAGTTTAGGAAGAGAACCAATCGCGTTTTAGTCATATTAAAAGGCACTAAACGATAGCTATCTATCGCATCGTCATAATGATTTTTAGCAGGTTATTGTTTGGTAACCTTGTTAATATATGTTAAAATTACAAATGTTGATACTGAATGTAAAATAGTGTTGATGTGAACTCAAACGATGCAATCAGCTCTAATTCTCGTTGGCGATCGTCTCAGTATCTTTCAATACAATGATAAACAAGATCAAACGGACAAGTAAACAACAGATTTGCATTCAATCCTATAAAATTGATGTTCGGAAAAATAACACTACTCTGCTTTATCCTTTAATCCCGAAGTCGTTCCGGGCTTATAAGGTAAAAATAAGCCTCGAATTTATGAGTTATTATCTTTGACCTATTTACCAGATAAAACGGAGGCAATGTTAGTCCCTAGAGGATTAATACAAAGAGTACAGTCGAGAACACTGAGTAAATGAATAAACCTGATGAAATGTCATTAGCTCTCACCATTGCAAATATGAAATCCGTCAGTCAATTGATGTATTGGAGCTTGTGTGAAGGATTCCAGCCGGAGATCCATTATTGAGTGAGAACCCTTTCGGCGTGACGAGATTTCCGACATTGATTGCTCTACACTCCTTCTGAGTAACAATGTTTTTGAGTTGATGTTTGAACTAACCATCAATTTGTTTGAGTTAAAAGCAATTTTTTAACATGATCAGCGCTTTTGACGCTTTTCATTACTATGTATTGGGCTCAAGCCTTGTTTGGTCAATTCCTCAGTCACGACATGACGACAGATTAGTGTCACATGATTGCTTTCTTTTGACACTTTTAGTGTTCAGCTTGCTGTGGTTTTCCTTAGAATGTTGCATGTAAATACATAAATGTGGTGTGCACATCTTATATTCTCTTTGTGTTGTTAATTACACCATTTATTTGCAATGTTTTTATGTATGTGTTCTTATCGCAATGTAACATCTCATTAATCTTGATAAGCAGGTAGGATTCAGGCTCATCTCAAGGCCTCCGAACCGATAAGAGGGTTGTTTGGTCTAATCCACTTAACTTGCACCTTTATTACATGTTGTTACGAAGAATTTCATCCTTTTGCGTTGTGTTGTGACTTATTTTCCTATTGGCTATTTTGGGGATGGCTATATCTTTGTATCTCGTTTTTCCTAAATTTTGAATCTCTGAGATCCATTTCGTAATATTTTGTAATCTTTGTTAAACTTTTGATCAGCTTTTAACTGAACATCCATGTCTTGTCTTGCTCACAGGTACTGTGCCTCGTGTTCCTACGGTAATTAATTCGTTGCAAAGCAGACTGTTGTTATAACTCACTAAAGGTGAGCCATCTTCCTGAATTATTTTTAGATGTCGATTATGTCATACACGTCCATCGGTTGGCACTACAAAAATAAATCATCGAAAAAAAAGCACTGACATTTTTTGTTAACAATCCAAACCTGCAACTGGCACTTAAAATAAATAACATGTTAATTTTTGTAGAGACAAAGTTCGAGCACTAGTACTGGGTTCGGGTTTGGTTTGGAGGGGTGTTGGGATGTACTAGGTATGTAATGTGTTGAGGAGGTCCACTGTTTGTTTACCTGTGTGCGACGCGGAGCGGGGGGTGCGAGGGCGTGGGCCCGCGGCGGAAGGCGCGTGTGGCCGCGCGTGCCAACGGACTGTGACTGCCGCCGCCGCCGCAGCACAGCCACCATCGCTTCACCCGGCCTGCGCTTATCGGCCGCGCCACCACTATGCACTTCGAGCGATAACGATTTGAATCCCGTGCATTATTTTCGATAAGTATCAATCAATTAAATTATCCTTAAGTGGAGCTATTTTAAATCGAGTCAGATACGCCGAGCGCACTGTACTTCAGATACTCGATCCGCGACATTTTTTACGACAACAAAGTGACACCGTGTTCGAAAATCTTTGTTTTGTTGTCGCTACTATAATTAAATATGGGCCAGACGCAAATACTCGAGAACTTCTTGATTAAATTGATCACGATTACCTTAAGATTAGACTCAACCCTGTGGATATTTTCAAAAGGAAAACAAACTTGAATTTAAACTTAATGTTTTGATAAGAATTAAAGGATTGGATTGGTTCGTAACCAACTTTCAACAGCAACAGGGCAAAATTCGTAAGAATTGGCATAGCTCATGAACTTGGTTTAAAAGGTGACCGCTTACAGCTTCATTGGTGAAATCGGTACTTAGTATTATTTTCATACAGCTTTTGTATTGACATGAGTTATAATAACTGTTTGCCATAAAGTAAGTAGGAATAACTACTGAATTTGTGCACAGATGTTGAGAGTCTCATATCGTAGTAGCATACGATATGTGCCTTTAACTGTCTTTGAACCAATTAACCATAAGAAACACGATTATAGAAATTGGGCGAACATGTCCAGCCATGAAAGAAGTTAGACAAACACCAAAAGTGTAATGTGCGTAAAACATGTTCATTCGTTCAAATTGAATTCAAATTACAATTTCTTTATTCATTAACATTAATAATTTTATTCAAATTAAACAATAACATCTGTAACTAAGTTCAGAGTTTCCTTTTTTGTTTATTTATTTAAATTGTCATGGGACTTAAACTTAACTGGCGAAATGTGGGTGTACTATAGGTATATACACCTCTGCTTAACCATTCTGGGATTACAGGCAACATCATCAGGTATTATGTTATTAAAATTCTTCATCTGTGTTTAAGTTACGTCCTGTTTAATAATGTATGATGTGTGTAACCTCTGATAGGAATTAGGTAATCTTCGCAAACAGTTGGCTTATGAAGTTCCTTGAATTATGAACGACGTTACTTGGTAAGGTTATGATTACCTATAGGTAATTTACTGAAAATTAGTACCTAAATATCATACACACTACGTGGAACGACCACATTATGAAAGCAACATAGCTTTTCACTCACAGCTTTTCATATTGAATTTTTATAATTAGGTTCTAACTATAAGTTTGTAGTTTTGATGTCAAACAATGGACTAACACTTGTATTTCAAATCATAACAGGTAAAGATCTTGTAAATATCGTTCGTAAACATAACGGACTTATGCAAAAGAAGGACAAAAACACGTTCAGGAAACTCTACACAAAAACTGCAGTTTTTGATGATAGTAATACTTAATAAAATCAACCACATTGAGGAAATACCAAATATATTTACATCACTTACGTGTCGAGCATCGACTATCTAAGGTCCCAACCATCAAGAGAAACTTGACAAAATTGTCAGAGGTTCCACACTAAAAATAGGCATCAAATAACCTGAAATATTCACTTAGATAGAGAAATTGAATAAGGGATGCTTGCCAGAGTCAGTGAGCAGTGTGCGCTGTCCGTGTGAACGCACACAGGAACACACACCTACACATGCATACATAAATCATTGGGTAGGAGTGTTTAATATAAACTAACTAGCCTTTTCAGCAAGGCTGTATTGGGTTTGTGGTGAATTTAACCACCGATCACGATTCAGAGTTTTTATTTTTAAGTAGCCGCTGGGGTTTTTAATTGAGACGGTTGATAATATGGCGAGAGGGGCTCGTTGCTAAATGATAACAGCCGCACGGGTCGCGGTTCGTTGGTGGATGGGTGACCATCCATTACATTTATTGATAAATGATTTATTTTCTGTAAATAGGTTTGTACAAACACTTTTACACGTCAACCATATTTTAAAAACTAGGTGAGATCGGCGTTTCCTATCTGACTACTCTGAGAAGAAACGCCGAAACAAACTCAGAGGTCACAGTCTCTTTTAAAGTCCAGACATAATCTTGGTCAGGTCATGTGAAGACCATGTGGATTGATGTCTGAAATGGTATTTTGAGGAAAGAACCACACAGAATAAGTGGACCTGTCCAGTCAGTGCACGCATTTGTCAGTTGTCATGCAGCTCAACACAGAACTGAAGGAGCTAAACGATTCGACGAACATTACCAAAGAAAGGACATTTGGGGAGGCCGCGTAAAGTACTCAAACAGACAGTCCTCCCATTCACAAAAATTAAAACAATATTATACTTTATACAGTAAATATATACATGTCATTGTTTAGATAAAAAGGTACGTATATAGAAAAAAAAACATTAAAAGAAAAAAATTAAAATAGCAAATTAAACATCAACTATGTCTGTGTAAACTGATTGGAGCAGCTCAATCCCAAGCCTTCTTGTCCTCAATATAGTCCTTGACAGTATAATAGGCTTTCTGGCATAATTTCCGCTTGATAAAATATTTAAATTTATTAAGGCTTAGTTCTTCAATGTGGCTAGGAAGTTTATTATAAAAATGTATACACTGACATTTAAACCAGCCACCTATTTTCTTGAGCCTGGTAGTGGGAACAAAAAATTTGTGTTTGTTCCTAGTATTTATGTTATGGATATCACTGTATTTTTTAAACAGATTAATATTTTTATGTGCATATAAAAGATTTTCATAAATATACTGAGAAGGCCATTATATTAATCTCTTTAAATTTGTCTCTGAGGGAGTATCTGGGACTTGATTTATAAATTGAACGAATTGCCCTTTTTTGTAAAACAAAAATTGTTTGAATATCGGCGGCATTTCCCCACAAAAGAATATCGTACGACATCACACTATGAAAATAACTAAAGTAAACTAAACGCGCTGTCTCTAAATCAGTTAAATTAGGAATTTTTCTAACGGCGTATGCTGCAGGGCTAAGTTTTTTTGACAATTTATCTATATAGTCCCTCCGTGCCTCGGAAAGCACGTTAATCTGTTGGTCCCGGCTGTCATTCGTGGATCTTTGACAGTTGTTACGTGGAGTCTGAAACTCAAAAGTCTGGCAACCAGCCTTACCCAGGCGTATCGTGTTACCCAGTAACTGGGTTGTGGATTTCGGATAGGCAGTCGCTCCACGTAAAGTTCTGGTATTCAGCTGTATCCGGATAGACTGGAAACCAACCCCAAAATAGTTGGGAAAAAGCAAGGTAGATTGATTTTTAGGGTTCCATACCTCGAAAGGAAAAACGGACCCCTTAAAGGATCACTTCGTTGTCCGTCTGTCTGTCTATCTATCAGTCTGTCAAGACCCTTTTTCTCAGGAACGCGTATTTGTAAATGTCTGTGTGAATTGCAACTTCTCTATAAAGTTGAAATTAATATCAATTAAGTAAGTTTACGGTCCCTCGGAGCTCAAAAAAAATCAAGCTTCATAGTCAATGCAATAAAAATACGACCATATATGAGACATGTTGATCGTGCCTGTTGTCTGGGATCGGGTGCCCCCAGGCACTAACAAGCCTTACCTCTACATGCGGGGCTCTGTAGGGTGTTGACAGATTTTTTCCTCTGCTTTTCGTGGGAACTAAATGAGTAATTCAAACCCTAATAATCAACTCGGAGGCGTCGGTGACGCTCGCCATACACCACGTCAGTTGTTTCCACGGGGCGAAAAGCGAGTGGCGGTATGTCGCTTAGCTACGCTGAACGCGCAGGGAGGTATAAAAGATAAGTTGGATGAGGTGTGTGAGATGGTGAAGGATAAAAGGATAGATGTGCTATGTGTTAATGAGACGAAAAGTAAGGGAGTGGACATATCTAAACACGGTTTTCTGACCGCTACCTGGTCCGGTGTTCAAGAGACACATAAAGCCTGCCAGGGTGTTGTTGTCCTCTCCGAGCGGATGATGAAATGTGTGAAAGATTATGTTTGTGTCAGTCCTAGGATTCTATGGGTAAGAGCAAAGGTGAGCCTAAACCCTATCTTTATTTTGTGGGTACACGTGAGATTAGCTCGTGGGTGACAGGAACATCGAGAATGAATGTTATCAGTGCAGAAGATAGATGTTTACTAAGCGAAGAACGTAAGGTCTTGGAACGCTGGAAGGGATAGTTTGAAAGTTTTTTTTGTTGTCAGGATAGTTTGCAAGGAGTGGGTAACTGGGCAGATGCCAGTTTTGAAGACCCAAGCTCAGAAGTAAATGAAGAGAATGAGGTAGAAATAGATGAGATTGTGAGAGCGCTGAAATTGATGAAAGTCGGGAAAGCTGCAGGGTACGACAGAGCGTCTGCTGAAATGCTGAAGGGCGGTGACGGGGTGGTGGCATGCCTGTTGTGCCGAATCTTTAATATGTGTTGGAGATATGGCCGTGTACCGGTTGATTGGTGTAAGGCTGTAATCATACCACTTTATAAGAGAAAAGACTCTCAGCAGGAGTGTTAAAACTACCGCGGCATTAGTCTTTTGAGTGTTGTCGGCAAACTGTATGTGAAGGTTTTGATAAACAGAGTGATAAGAGTGATAGATGAGAAAAAATGGGATGTGATGCATACACGAACTGGTTCAGCATCTCAAGGGGTGTTAGACAGGGTTGTGTAGAGTCACCGTGGCTGTTCAACCTGTAAATGGATAGTTGTCTGACAGATTTGAAAGAGGGTGAATGTGGATTGACGATGAATGAGTTGGCTGTCAAATGCCGGCTCTATGCAGATAATCAAGTTCTACTTGCATCGTCAGCAGAATAGTTACAAGACATGGTGACTGTGATGGATGAAGCATATAAGATGAAAGGAATGAATATAAATGTAAATAAGACGAAAGTCATGGTGTTTGAAAGAGAAGAAGATGTGTCGGTGTGTGATGTGAAAATAAATGATAAGAGTGTAGAGCAAGTAAGTGAGTTCGTATATTTGGAGAGTCTGTTAACAAGAGATGGAAAAGTTGATGGACATGTGGAAAGGAGAGTGAATGCGGGAAATAAAGTGAATGGTGCTATACATGCAGATGCAGTTGTGGCCAACCAGTTGATGTCCAAAAAGGCACGACTGGCTGTTCACAATGGTGTGCTGCCAGCCTACGCTTATGTATGGGAGTGAATGTTGGGTGTGGTAAAAAAAAACATGAATGCAGAATAAATGGTATGGAAATGCGTTCCTTGCGGAGCATGTGTGGTGTGACTATGATAGGCTGATGAATGATGTGATAAGGCAGCGGTGCGGTTTAAAAGAAGATGTAGTGACAAAAATTTAAAAGAGTATGCTTAGATGGTTTGGTAATGTTGAGAAGATAAATTGACGAGACTAACAAAAGGCAGATATGAGTGGAAACGCCGGGAGGGGACGCACTAAGAGGACATATAGTGAACTTACTGGTGATGTTCTTTAGAAAGGTCAGGTGCGTAGCACTCGCAACCGGCGTGCGTGTATGACCAGATATATGAACGTAAACGAGGCAAAAGGAGTATGTGAGGATCGTAGCAGGTGGCGTTCTGTGGTTTCTGCCTACCCCCATGGGAAGAAGGCGTGATTGTATGGATGTATGTTGATACTCGCAAATAAATCAAAACCTATAAGTTACTTCCCGGTGACCTAGAAACATGACATTTGGCAAGAAGCAAGGTCTCACAGCACTATTAAAGCAAAAAGTCCGACAATCGTTAATTTGTAGTTTTATCACGTAAAAAAAAAATTAGATTACAAACTTACATTATTGCATTTGCAGGATTGACCGTGACGTATATCGATGTGTGGGAGAACATGTTTTTCGACTACAGTGTTAAGTTTGTTCTTGTGATAAATTTATTCCAACTACGGAACCCTTCTTTGTGCGTGGTCCGACATGCACTTGGCCGGTTCCTTTGGTTATAATATGGTGATAAACAAATTCCCCTTTAATACAAAACGTGTTTTAACGCCATTGGATGGCAAATAAGTCAAGATCCATGTGTTGTAAGTAACCACCACCGCCTATGAACATCTGTCTTATCAGAGCCATTGCATTTCCGATGAGACATTTCAGCTATCACTGGTATGGCATAGCTCCTGATGCCTTGTCATGCTAGTAGCAATTGAAAAATCTCATCATTAAAGCTCATTTTGTAATAAGGGAGAATATCATATGCAGCAACAATCTATAATTAAGTTAATTCTGGAAACATAACAATACTGCAATGTCCAGTTCGGAGAATGTAGGCGTATGGGTTATGAGTGGATTGAAATTAAATGTTTTATTGAAACATATCGGTCGAAGTTCAGATTATAATACTCTATACCGGATTAAATTTTTTGCCGTACTGAAAATAGTAGGGTAGGATAGGTGAACGGAGCCTAGACATCGTTTTTTTTTCTCTCGATAGCATACAATGAAACTTATCTAACAGTAAATACTACACATTTTAAGTACTAACGCGACGTCAGGCCGTGACTAATCGCAGGTGACTGAAAAGCAAAAAGAATAGAAAAAAGTTCTGAGATTAAAGAGAGAGGGAGCGCGCGGGACGATCAATTTCTTTGAGTTTTATTGGAAGAAAAAAAACCGTAGGCTCCTACTTCGTTCACCTATAATGCCCTAATTTTTTCAAGACGGTAAAATGTCATCGCCACATAATACGTTAAAACCATTGTCGTCTGTCTTTTAGCGATCTACCTGATTTCCTAGAATTTGTTAGCGTCAGCTTTGATCTACGTAAATGCTATATGCGTGGGCTGGGAACTTAATAAGCTACAGTTGACCAGGAACCCCTCTGTGGATATTAGACACGTAAATGGCTCAACAACGGTCATATCGGTCAACGGTAGGTGAAGTTGTCACAACTTACCGACAAGCATTGAGCGCTTTACTGCCCGTTAAGCCAAATGACGTAGAATGTACTTAGAAGTTGAGGGTATTAAGTCGAAGAGTACATATTCGGTGAAAGATCAGTCCGTCGACAAGTATTTAATAAAACAATTAGAGTAATTACTTATTAAGGTAAGTACATTATTTGCTCAGAGATAACAATAGGACTTATTTTAAGATTGTGGAAATCATGATGAAAATATGATTTAAATGTCGTCAACATTAAATGCAAAATACTTAGGTACCAAAAAATATCGAGCATACCGATGTAAAAAAAAGTTACAAAATAAACACAACACGGCTTTCACGACTAGGTACTCTTCTTCTTATTAAATCGAATAATATTTCCGTCAAAAAAAGAGGTATCGTTTGCCGCCCATAGAAAACAAAAAAAAATCGTACGGCCCTTAAATTGTGGAAATATTGGCTCGTATAGACCGACGCGAATCGCGAACGATACAAAGACACCGCTGGTCGCGCGACACGCGGTTCCTTTGTTGCGTGTCGCAACATTTTTTGTTTGTAGGAGCCTTATGGTGGTCTGAAATTGTCAACACGTAGTTGGCAAGCGTGGTGAGCAATGCACTATTGCTATTATCTACGAAAAAACGAATTTGTTTGTAGCTTTTTAATAATACATGCTGATGTTACAGCGCATATTAACCACCACTGTTGGATTTTGAACTCTCGGCGTTAAGCAGGACGTTGAAAATCCGACCGGTAAAATTCCACCGCGATATTTTTACGTCCGAGTGAACGTGGACTTATTGCGCAACACACTTTCATTCACAATCCAAGGGTTTTGAAGTAATCAAAATCTTAATCCATTGCCCCAGACAATTATTGCCGCGGCAGAGAGAACAGGCTGTTTGCTGTGCCACCACGTACTCTGGCCGCACTTAACGATCTCTTGGACTCTAATCCAACAAATGATGTTTGGGAACGAATGTACGAAGTTCAATGGATAATACGAGAGTAAATAGTAACAAACCCCGATCCCTTAAATTAGGCTTTTTCAACGCAAATGGCGTTTCAGGTCAACGCGATGAGATCGCCACTTTCCTCCGCGACCATCAGCTTGACATCCTCCTCATACAGGAAACCTTTTTAAAACCACATCACCGAAACCCGAATATTGCCAACTTTAAATTAGTTCGCAATGACAGGTCTCGATGTCACAAGGGTGGCACACTCATATACTTTAGGAAATCTTTGTATTGTATCCCTATAGACCCACCTCCTCTCTTCTCCCATCTGGAGACCTCTATCTGTCGGCTCGGCATGACCGGCCACCAACCGATCACCATCATCTCCGCTTATATCCCACCCGACAATGGTCCGGAGGATCCCATCTCGCTCCAAAAGGACTTCACTGCCCTCTTCGGTATGAGTGACTCCGTCATCTTGGCGGGGGATCTTAATGCCAAGCACCCGGCGTGGAATAGTAGCACAACCTCAACCAGAGGTAGGTTAGTTTTCAAGTTAGGCGAATCCCTTAACTTTGACGTCATTGCTCCAATGAGCCCGACTCACTTCCCAGGTAATCCTAATCACCTTCCCGATGTTCTCGATGTAGCGCTGCTCAAGAATGTGAACCTCCGTTTGCAATCGATTGAGACGTTCCACGAGCTAAATTCTGACCACCGCCCTGTAGTCATGCATCTTGCACCCTACTCGGGCCCGATCGACCCCAACCGCCCCCCTCAGACCCAGACGATAACCGACTGGAGGAAAGTAAGCGAAAGACTGAAATCCACCACGTCGCCTCACTTAGACACCATCCCCGATCACTTAGTGTCAGTCGCTGACACGACGGCCGCAATCGACTCGTTTACAGAGCACGTACAATCCGTATTGACGGATTGTTCACGGGAAGTTCCGGTGATGGAAGACCATCGCTGGAAACTACCTACTGACGTACGTGACCTGATAACCGAGAAGAACGCGGCCATCCGTGCCTACGACTCCTTCCCTTGTGACGCGAACAAAGCCCACATGCGCCATTTACAGCGTGCTGTAAAGAAACGCATAGGGGAGGTTCGCTCTGAGGGCTGGAACAAGATGCTCAGCGAACTCGAGCCCACTCATCAAGCCTTCTGGCAATTACAGAGGAAATTGCGTTCCTCAGAAGAGGTCTCTATGCCTCCTCTCATCCGCCCCGACAATAGTGTCGCTTTCGACAGTCCCGATAAGGCTGAATGTCTTGCCGACAGCCTAGAGTCCCAATGTTCTCCCAGCTCCCAACCAGTAGACCAAGCTCACCTGAACATGGTCGACGCTGAAGTCGAACGAAGAGCATCCCTCCCTCCCGTCGAAGACCCTGATGATCCTCTGCCTCCCGTCACTCCAGATGAAGTGCACGACATCGTAAAAGGGCTCCAAGCTCGTAAAGCCCCCGGTTCGGACGGTATTACCAACAAGGTATACAAACTCCTACCTGCCCCTCTAATAATGCTCATGACCGCCATCTTCAATGGCGCCATGAGCAACAACATCTTCCCACAAGCGTGGAAAGAAGCAACTGTCATCGGTATCCCAAAGCCAGGCAAGCCAAAGTCTGAGCCCTCCAGCTACCGTCCCATTAGCTTACTCAACGTTCTCGGAAAAATCTACGAGAGGCTTATTTATAAGCGTCTCAAAGACTACGCCGAAGCAAAGAGCCTCATTCCCAACGAGCAGTTTGGTTTCCGTCCACAACACTCGAGTATCCACCAGGTCCACCGTATCGTAGAGCACTTGTGCGCCGGTATGCAGCGTAACGCGACGACGGGTGTGCTATTCTTCGACATAGCGAAAGCCTTCGACAAAGTCTGGCACAACGGCTTGTTATACAAGCTTTACCAACTAGGAGTGCCAGATCGTCTCGTACTCATCTTACGAGACTTTTTGTCGAATCGCACCTTCCGCTATCGCATCGAGGGTGCACTCTCGTCCCCTCACCCTATTCGCGCCGGTGTCCCTCAGGGTTCCGTCATATCTCCTCTAGTTTTCACGCTGTTCACCAGCGATATCCCACAGAGTAAAAAGGCTCAGTTGGCTCTCTTCGCCGACGACACTGCCGTTTACTATACCGGTCATTGTCCCAATGCTATAGCTCGTACTCTCCAAACCTCCGCAAACGTCTTAGGCGCTTGGTTCCGGAAATGGAGAATCGAGGTCAACCCCGATAAGAGTCAGGCGGTTCTCTTCTCGAGACGTCGGCGAGTCCCACCCCCCCTTCCCAGCCCGATCACTATGTACGGCAAGCCAATCCCTTGGGAGAAGCAAGCCAAATACCTAGGCGTGATCCTTGATCAAAACTTAACGTTTAAAGAGCACATTAAGGCTGTTCGCGCGCGCGCCGCTTTCGCTCTTGGTAGACTCCACTTTATTCTGACAGCCCGTTGCAAACTGTCACTTAAATGCAAGCTGCGCATCTACACCGCAGTCATCCGTCCCATCATGACCTATGCCTGCGTTGTATTCGCGCACGCTCACCCACGTCATCTCCATAAGATGCAGACCCTCCAGAACCGTTTCCTCAGAAAGGTCACGGGTGCCCCCTTCTATGTCCGTAATATAAATCTCCACATCGATCTTAAAATGCCTACCATAAACCAGTTCATGAAACGCTTATCGAAGCGTTTCTTTGACTGTGGCATAAAACACCCCAACCCCTTGATCTCAGCGGCCGCCCGCTACACTCCTTCCCGTATTAGTAGTATTCGCCGACCAAGGCATACCTTAATCGCCCCCGACGACGCCACTACCCTCCTCCAGGAGAGTAGTAAGGCAACCAGCACGCTTCATAAGCCCAAAACCCGATCGCCGTCCTACCGTCCTCGCCGCCGAGGCCCGCCGCGACGCCCAAATCTACGCCCCTCCCGACCCTTGCTCGAGCCAGCCCGCGCCGCTGAGCCTGTAGCTTTAAATTCGTCCCTAAATAATATCATTCCTGATCCAGCTAGTCATTTGCTGCCCTCTTCCAGCGACGCCCTAAGCCGAGGTTCGTACCCCACAGGGGGTGCCCTTAGCGTGTAGTCGCTTAGTTTTTAGTTAGTATTTAAGTTTAAGTCCTGGCTGGAGGCCTTAATTTATTAGGGAATCCACAGGCAAGTCCGTCTAAGCAGACGACAACCTCATAGGTTGACCTGCGAGATGCCATTTATAAAAAAAAAAAAAAAAAAAAAAATGTACGAAGTACTGTGAGAGGGATTTAGGAAAGTGTTGTTAACTTTTTAACTGAACTTAATAATTTTATGTTTTGTCTTGTCTTGTTTATAGAAACTGTCGTAAATGTTTGTAATTGGTTTTAAACCGTTTTAATTAATGTCAGATTATACAGTACCCTAATTGCGTAATACACATTCAATCGGGATCTGAAACCGTTTTGAAACAGATTGCTAATCCATTGCCTCATAAGTTCGATGAAACAAATCTGCTCAACAATGTAAATAACGCAATGAATGTTGTTGAACTGTCAAAATCAAACAGATTAGTCGTAATCGCTTACGAAAATGTGTTACGCAATTAGGCTGCAGGTCAGTGTCAGGTTGTATGTTGAACAAGATATGATTCGCGACCGTAACAAGTTAGTGTGTATTTATTTTATTATAATAATTAAAATCATCAATACAACCCTATAAGTTCCAATAATCCCATTCAATGACTTGTTCATGAAATAATCTGCAAATTGAAACAACACTTTAAAAAAAAAAATTACGAAATATTTTTTTTTTAAGTGCGCGTCCTCCTAAAAGAAAGCAATAAATAAATTGCTCCATACATTTGAAAGATTCGCCTGCTCAGCAACGTAAGTAACGCAATGCAATGAACACGTTCATTGCATTGCGTTACTTACGCTTAACCGTCAAAATGAACGGCATTGCGATTGCCATTTTATTTATTAACTAGTGAACATCTTCAATCATCATCTCCAAACTGTAAGTCTATTTTCGGCATGTCTAACCAGGAGATGTTATCTTAACTACTTGGCATTATTATGTACCAACCAATGCAGTACAAGATATAAATATGAAACGTTGTTGTCTTTCAATGTAAAACCTGTATCCGTGACATGTACAGCAGCATCGACCCTGTATTTGTGGATGAATCTTCACCATCGTGTGAATTCGTACGTGGAAATCCCTACAAAAGGCTGATATAAGTGATTCCTTTACAAAGCAGAGAGTTAAAGAAAAAATAAAAATGTATAAAAACAGATGTAATTTGCTTTTAGATTTCGGACTGAATTATTCTCAGGACATACATAAGCTGACATTTACCTCCAGAAAACGCAACTGGATGTTCCTTTTAATTTTCTGTTTGTTTTCCAAATAGGTTTAAGTAAGTATTTTCCTCCTTGAGACACTAAAGGTAACAAAGGCATTACAAAACAATGAGACGGAGCACGCGAGATAATTAATTGTCAAAATGTTAATTTAGAACATGGTTCTGCCCATTGTTGATTCGTTGCGATCACATTTGGCAAGTACAAATTAACCCACTCCAAAATAGTCCTTCAGAATCATTACCTGCTGAACACCACGTATGGGTAAAGAATTTTAAAATGTTAAAATTGACACACTACGCCAATTTGCCGTGACATTTCAGACAACTGTCAAAAAATTACAGTTATCATTTGAATGTTTAAAGTTAGTAGTCAATATGCTCAATTATTTTCCTTACTAAACGTTTAGTTAAAGACTGCTTTAGAAATTGCAATACATACATCAGTAAAATGATAATTTTAATGACATGAAATCACAATCAATAAACTATTTTGACTAAGGTTTCGTTTTCGTGTCAATTTGACGTACATTTTACGAAAGGATAGATTACAATATACGGGTCATTTAAGTTTCTAGTTAATTCATAAAACAAATAACTTCCCTGATTGTAAATACCTAAATGTCTCACCATTTAGGTATTTACAATCAGGGAGGTTTATTTAAAAAAATTGTACAGTCAGTTGTTTGTTACAGTTTCCAAATGGTGGTATCTTCATGTAGTATTCCAGTTGTTCCACCAGAATTGAATCACACATGTACTGCAATATTTTAGCATACAACCAACGTTTTGTAAAATATTATACACTAGAAGATGTTTACATATAAAAGCGTGACGTCACACAAAACATTCATATAAAACATATTATAGAAACAGTGAACGCATTACACTGAAATGTGAAAACATTTATTCTAATAGACTCAGTCTGCTGCGTAGTGGTTATTATTTACATGAATAAAAAAATATTTAACATTTGCTTCTCTGATGGACACCTGAACAATTTTCTTTGCTCTTTTGCTACATTTGAAACTGAAAGAGATTTATTTCTTTTTGCATTTTTATTATTTAGTTACCGAGCGTTTCTAAAAACTACCTAAGTTTTATTTATAATGTTCAAAAATAATAAAATATTGAACATAATTATTAGTTCGCCTGTCATCGCGCAATTTGCGGACATTAACAAAGAGAGAATCCTACCAAATAAGATAATCTCAAACAGAAACACGAAAAGGTCAACCCCACAATAATCATAGGGGTAGACGAAAAGTAGAATAGGGTAAGGAAAATAATACAAGGCCAAATACGTTTTTGTATATCATTTGGAACATTAAACTGACCTAAAACATCCCCAGTTAGTTATTAAGACATTTCAACACTAAAATCATGGGGTCTCAACATGAACAAATTATAATTAGTCTTAAAATGAAATCATAGATGGACAGGTACAGGTAACCATTATGAAATTAACAATCATTAGAAAGCGATAAACTTTAACTAAATTTGAAATGCTATATGCGTGGGCTGGGAACTTAATAAGCTACAGTTGACCAGGAACCCCTCTGTGGATATTAGACACGTAAATGGCTCAACAACGGTCATATCGGTCAACGGTAGGTGAAGTTGTCACAACTTACCGACAAGCATTGAGCGCTTTACTGCCCGTTAAGCCAAATGACGTAGAATGTACTTAGAAGTTGAGGGTATTAAGTCGAAGAGTACATATTCGGTGAAAGATCAGTCCGTCGACAAGTATTTAATAAAACAATTAGAGTAATTACTTATTAAGGTAAGTACATTATTTGCTCAGAGATAACAATAGGACTTATTTTAAGATTGTGGAAATCATGATGAAAATATGATTTAAATGTCGTCAACATTAAATGCAAAATACTTAGGTACCAAAAAATATCGAGCATACCGATGTAAAAAAAAGTTACAATTAAATGCAAAATACTTAGGTACCAAAAAATATCGAGCATACCGATGTAAAAAAAAGTTACAAATTAAACACAACACGGCTTTCACGACTAGGTACTCTTCTTCTTATTAAATCGAATAATATTTACGTCAAAAAAAGAGGTATCGTTTGCCGCCCATAGAAAACAAAAAAAAATCGTACGGCCCTTAAATTGTGGAAATATAGGCTCGTATAGACCGACGCGAATCGCGAACGATACAAAGACACCGCTGGTCGCGCGACACGCGGTTCCTTTGTTGCGTGTCGCGCGACAGTAGCGTAGTTAGCAAGCGTGGTGATCAATGCACTATTGCTATTATCTACGAAAAAACGAATTTGTTTGTAGCTTTTTAATAATACAGGCTGATGTTACAGCGCTTATTAACCACCACTGTTGGATTTTGAACTCTCGGCGTTAAGCAGGACGTTGAAAATCCGACCGGTAAAATTCCACCGCGATATTTTTACGTCCGAGTGAACGTGGACTTATTGCGCAACACACTTTCATTCACAATCCAAGGGTTTTGAAGTAATCAAAATCTTAATCCATTGCCCCAGACAATTATTGCCGCGGCAGAGAGAACAGGCTGTTTGCTGTGCCACCACGTACTCTGGCCGCACTTAACGATCTCTTGGACTCTAATCCAACAAATGATGTTTGGGAACGAATGTACGAAGTACTGTGAGAGGGATTTAGGAAAGTGTTGTTAACTTTTTAACTGAACTTAATAATTTTATGTTTTGTCTTGTCTTGTTTATAGAAACTGTCGTAAATGTTTGTAATTGGTTTTAAACCGTTTTAATTAATGTCAGATTATACAGTACCCTAATTGCGTAATACACATTCAATCGGGATCTGAAACCGTTTTGAAACAGATTGCTAATCCATTGCCTCATAAGTTCGATGAAACAAATCTGCTCAACAATGTAAATAACGCAATGAATGTTGTTGAACTGTCAAAATCAAACAGATTAGTCGTAATCGTTTACGAAAATGTGTTACGCAATTAGGCTGCAGGTCAGTGTCAGGTTGTATGTTGAACAAGATATGATTCGCGACCGTAACAAGTAAGTGTATGTATTTTATTATAATAATTAAAATCATCAATACAACCCTATAAGTTCCAATAATCCCATTCAATGACTTTTTCATGAAATAATCTGCAAATTGCAAAAACACTTTAAAAAAAAATATTTACGAAATAATTTTTTTTTAAGTGCGCGTCCTCCTAAAAGAAAGCAATAAATAAATTGCTCCATACATTTGAAAGATTCGCCTGCTCAGCAACGTAAGTAACGCAATGCAATGAACACGTTCATTGCATTGCGTTACTTACGCTTAACCGTCAAAATGAACGGCATTGCGATTGCCATTTTATTTATTAACTAGTGAACATCTTCAATCATCATCTCCAATCTGTAAGTCTATTTTCGGCATGTCTAACCAGGAGATGTTATCTTAACTACTTGGCATTATTATGTACCAACCAATGCAGTACAAGATATAAATATGAAACGTTGTTGTCTTTCAATGTAAAACCTGTATCCGTGACATGTACAGCAGCATCGACCCTGTATTTGTGGATGAACCTTCACCATCGTGTGAATTCGTACGTGGAAATCCCTACAAAAGGCTGATATAAGTGATTCCTTTACAAAGCAGAGAGTTAAAGAAAAAATAAAAATGTATAAAAACAGATGTAATTTGCTTTTAGATTTCGGACTGAATTATTCTCAGGACATACTTAAGCTGACATTTACCTCCAGAAAACGCAACTGGATGTTCCTTTTAATTTTCTGTTTGTTTTCCAAATAGGTTTAAGTAAGTATTTTCCTCCTTGAGACACTAAAGGTAACAAAGGCATTACAAAACAATGAGAAGGAGCACGCGAGATAATTAATTGTCAAAATGTTAATTTAGAACATGGTTCTGCCCATTGTTGATTCGTTGCGATCACATTTGGCAAGTACAAATTAACCCACTCCAAAATAGTCCTTCAGAATCATTACCTGCTGAACACCACGTATGGGTAAAGAATTTTAAAATGTTAAAATTGACACACTACGCCAATTTGCCGTGACATTTCAGACAACTGTCAAAAAATTACAGTTATCATTTGAATGTTTAAAGTTAGTAGTCACTATGCTCAATTATTTTCCTTACTAAACGTTTAGTTAAAGACTGCTTTAGAAATTGCAATACATACATCAGTAAAATGATAATTTTAATGACATGAAATCACAATCAATAAACTATTTTGACTAAGGTTTCGTTTTCGTGTCAATTTGACGTACATTTGACGAAAGGATAGATTACAATATACGGGTCATTTAAGTTTCTAGTCAATTCATAAAACAAATAACTTCCCTGACTGTAAATACCTAAATGGTGAGACGGTTTATTTAAAAAAATTGGACAGTCAGTTATTTGTTACAGTTTCCAAATGGTGGTATCTTCATGTAGATTTCCAGTTGTTCCACCAGAATTGAATCAGAGATGTACTGCAATATTTAAGCATACAACCAACGTTTTGTAAAATATTATACACTAGAAGATGTTTACATATAAAAGCGTGACGTCACACAAAACATTCATATAAAACATATTATGGAAACAGTGAACGCATTACACTGAAATGTGAAAACATTTATTCTAATAGACTCAGTCTGCTGCGTAGTGGTTATTATTTACATGAATAAAAAAAAATATTTAACAATTGCTTCTCTGTTGGATACCTGAAGAATTTTCTTTGCTCTTTTGCTACATTTGAAACTGAAAGAGATTTCTTTCTTTTTGCATTTTTATTATTAGTTACCGAGCGTTTCTAAAAACTACCTACGTTATATTTATAATGTTCAAAAATAATAAAATATTGAACATAATAATTAGTTCGCCTGTCATCGCGCAATGTGCGGACATTAACAAAGAGAGAATCCTACCAAATAAGATAATCTCAAACAGAAACACGAAAAGGTCAACCCCAAAATAATCATAGTAGAAAAGTAGAAAAGGGTAAGGAAAATAATACAAGGCCAAATACATTTTTGTATATCATTTGGAACATTAACGTGACCTAAAACATCCCCAGTTAGTTATTAAGACATTTCCACACTAAAATCATGGGGTCTCAACTTGAACAAATAATAATTAGTCTTAAAAGGAAATCATAGATGGACAGGTATAGGTAACCATTATGAAATTAACAATCATTAGAAAGCGATAAACGGAAAAATTTCAAGTATTTTCAACAAAAAACATTAATAAAGCCTTGTAATGATAAAGTAGCCATCTTATTTGCATGTTAATCATTTTGCTTACAGCTTTTTGCAATAGACGGCGTTTTACTCAATTGTTTCTGTAATCACAGTAACCACTGTATCGTTACTAATTTAAATCAAATAACTTTTTTTTCTTGAAATTACTTTACATAGAAATATAAAAAAACATTTAACACATTATTCTGAATCCGGAACTTTAAAACTTTATTAAAAAGGATTTCACGAAACGTTTTAAAAGTAGGTCGACTCCTAGATGGCGTTTTAGACTATAGTCTCTGGCAATGAGTGAGTCGCTGATGCTGCTATCTGGTGAAAATTTGGAGGTATTAAAATAGCCAGCTCAATATACAGACGATGTATGGGTTGTCGTCAAGGTTTCGAATTTACGAGCAATTTGCGTGGAACACAGAATTTTATTTCTCAAGTATGAGACCAACTTTATTGCCGTCTATCGTAACAAAGGAAGTGGCCCAATATCAACCACAAATACTTAAGGATTTTTCAGAAGGTCTAATAAGTAAGTTGTTTCAATACGTTTCGTAAAAATATAAATATGTTGAAAGTTAACAAAACCAAAGCTTTTGATATACCTTTTTTGCGTCGCAATGAATCCCCAAAACCATTTTTTATCAGCGCGTTGGTTCATGGGGTGTGTGTTTTTTAGAGAAAAAACCGTTTTCTTTTAAAGATTATTTAATTAGGCGATAAAATGAATGAATTGCGAGTGTGAAATCAACCTACGGAGTATTAAGACCAAGATCACTAAGACGAAAAAGCATATCGAAACATAGAAAGTATTGCCTTAGAAAGGGGAAAGAAATTGAACCGTTATTGGAATTCGATTTGAAGCATGTTTTATTATCGCAATAAAACGTAAAATTCACATTCTAACGCAATGTGTAGCAGATAAACATCGTCGTCTTCTACGGGTCTTGATTGAGTATACGTATCGGTTATATCACCTCAGAATAAAGGCGTAAGACATATTTTGATTTATGAGATATTATGAAAATCAATGAAGAGCTTACCTCAATGGAGCGCACCCTCACGTCAAGTGCAGTAATTGATTGTGAAGCGCCGAAGAATAATTTGGTACTTACCTGAAAAATAAAATTTACATATTTATCAACAGATCTGAATGGTTTTCCAAGTATATTGCTTGTGAAACAGAAAACAGACATCTGACTTGTCAGATTTTCCTAGTAGATATTGCACTGTCTGTAAGATAAGCTGGCAACTACACACATTATAGATTTTTCTGACTGGCATTTTTCTACGCATAGATAATCGGAATCCAAGTTTTGCCAACGTATATATATAGATAGAATCTACTTATCATACGTTTTGGCATCGATTATCCTGACCGGCTTTCTTATAGCTAGTGAAAATGTCTTGTAAACTATCCGAGAAAGGTAAATGCGTATTTCTTTTGAAGACATTGAACGTAGTTGTAGCGAAATAAGTAATTTACAAACACAATGCCTCAGCTCGTCTGTACGTGGAACATCTCTCGGTAATCTCCTCGTTACAACTAAGATTTACAGCCGTGAGTATAATGAGGTCTTCTCACACAGGTAATTCTTGAAGTGAACGTGGGTGTAACAACTTGGGAACTGGGAAAGTAAATCACATTTATTTTATTTGATAAGTATCGTTTTTCTTTGGTGTTTGAAAATTGTTTCTCTTGTCTGCGTAAATGTGTCGATCGCGGGGGTAGACTCTTAGATACTTACTTTCTTTAGGTATTTTGAATTGATTGTGGATTGAGTGTCGCTATATGTAAGAAACTGCTGGAAGATAGTAATGTAGCAGATAGTTTTATGTTTGTGGTCTGTCACTATTATAATAATTGTACTTTATGTTAGGTTGTATTAGTCTGCTTTCCTTGCGAGTTGCACACGTATACTTCATTCGTGCAACTCGCTAGGAAAGCAACGAAACGCACCAATGCACAATGTGGATTTGTAAGTATGAAAACAAATATCCATATCAATATTAAAGAAAAAAATACCAGTTATAAAACATTCTGCAGGAATCTAGATACAAATAAACAGTTTGGTGAAAACAGTTTTCTCAATACGTTTAGTAACAGTAAACTTTCCGAAAGTCGATTATGTTGAACCTGCAATTGTTATGTTAAGTTATTTTTGTATATTAATTTATACAAATATGTATTATAAAGAGGTATTTCTTTGTTTGTAAGTGTGTATGTAGGGGGTAATCTCTGGAACTACCGGTCGGATTTGAAAATTCTTTTTGCATTTCATATTCCATGTCTTGAGGAAGGCTACAGGTTATTTAACATGACGCTAGGTGTTTAATAACTTGTGATAACCTTAATTCTTCACCTATCTTTAAATAGGCTTACTATAAGTGGCTTACCGCCAAACCAAAACTATTTTCAATGAAACTTTTTGTTTTTTTTGAGCCGGACAAAAATAAAAAAAGTCTGAAAGAACGCTAATCAAAAACGAAGTAATAGCTCAGGCAAGTGATGAGGTGCGACGCGCAACGGTGTGGGTCGGGGGAACAAGATATTCTGCGGAAGGTGTCGCGGGCAGAAGATAGTAATACATTTAAAAGTACGGTTACGAAAAATACGGTTAATGTAATCGACCAACGTAGTTATCATCAACTTTATAGAAAAACCTGTTAATCTCTGGTTTTTAAGTCCTAATGAAGCCCAAGTATGCGTTCCTATAACATGTTGACAGCTATTGTTTGTCTGGGACATATATAATTATACTGTCTATCATCAATAGCGATCTGTCTTTCATTGAAAATAGTTTTGGTTTGGCGGTTAGCCACTTATAGTAAGCCTATTTAAAGATAGGCGAACAATTAAGGTTATTACAAGTTATCATTCTGAAAAATACAGGATTGTAGAACAGGCTTCCTAGGTTAGGTACTAGTTAATTGTAAGATGAGGAACAGAACCACTTAGTTTTAATTAAGTATTTGGCTAGGAAGGTAAAATAAAGGTGTCAGGGGCGCGTTAGAGTTTTATAGAGGAGTAAGTATATGAGAGTTCTTATTCTTTTCGTGTGGATGGTACATTTCTTCGTTGTTTTTTTTATCTACAGTTTTAGCCTAGTGGGTGGCCACGTTGATTGCGGCATAGGTGGCATTCTTTAGGTCATTCAAAGTGCGGGAGAACGGTCAGTTAGGACACTCCAGCAAGTGGGGCATGGCCTGATCCGATGCGCCGCACTCGCACTGGGTGTTGGATGGGTCAGTTATCCCCCACTTCGGCAAATTGTGTCTGTAGCGGCCTACTTGGGCACGCAATCGATTGAGAACTTTCCATATAGGCCACTGCAGATCATGCCCTGGTGGTAATTGTTCCAGAGGTATATGACTTATTCTTCTAAATTGCATAATTAAATCAGCACTTTATCTAACTTAAAATAATTTTAGTTCATTGAATATCAGCAAAAAATGTTTTGCTGATGTTAATTAAAGGGCTGTTCAGAATGACAAACCATTTTTTAAATGGCTGTTCAACAAAAAATTATGTAAATCGTATTTGTGAGGTTTATGAAAATGAATACACCGCCTAATTCTATGTAAGTCTGATGTTTCAGATTTGAACATTATTCAAGCTTTCGATTTTATAATTTTCCTTTTATTTTCAAAAATGTATGAACCAGAGTATGTTTCCTTCTCGCAAAGTTCTTTGAACTTGTGCTCGAAACGTAACTGGATCAAGAAATTGCGACTTTCACAGATAAGAACTTTCTCCTTGAAGGAACCAAAGGCAGAGTTTCACTTAACTTAATTTGTTACAATAAGACCAGGTAGGTACCAACAATTTGATAAAATTAAGCTTGTATAGGTAAGATATTAATAGAGCCTTTTCACACGAGCTGATTTCGCGTTGGCATGTAGCGTTCTTTCACCGCCTACAATGTATTGTATGAAAAAGTTCAAACTTATATGACAGTGAGAATGCAGAATTGACGTGGTTTTTAAAAGCCAAAATAGGGATGGCTAGTGGTTTATCCAAGAACGTAAAATTACTAAAAAGGCACTGAAACAGCTCATGTGAAACGCTGAGTAAATGGTAATTTTATTTATTTATTCATTATCTCCTGCTCGCGCCTTCACTGGCGTGGATGTCGGATATTATTCCACAGGAACGTGCTACCGAGGCAAAAAGAAGCCTATGTTACTACTTATAACATAGCTGCCAGTGAGTCTCGTCAAAATCGGTTAAACCGTTTCGGAGTTTAGCCGGAACAAACAGACGGACAGAAAGAAAGACAATCAGATAAAAAATGTATTTTGTTATAGGTACCGTATCTAATTTAATATGCATTTAGTTGAATGCTGTCATTTTGAAATTACAAACAGACACTTAAATTTTATTTATTTGTATGGATAGATGTATAGACAAGAAGACTACAGTAGTCTTGTACTTAAAACTATGTCCCACCAAAACGTAAATACTTAATACGTAAAATCCCAGTAACTTCCTGCTATAATGTACCTGATTCAATTAGATACGGTTTTGTCTTTCAAATTGTAAGTAAACATCTACTTTATTGTACGACATGAAACATCCCGAGTCTTTTGATGTTTGCACTCAAGATAAGGCTTCTAACGGCGAATGATTTGCATGAAAAATTACGAAGAAACGCTTTCTTCTTATTTTAAATCGCTTTTGTTTCATGTTCGCAAAGTTACCTTTGTTACAGTCAATTACGCAATAATTGCGGGCCAAAAATGTCTAGTAAAATGACGTCACGCCGGAATCGCGTGACAGGTCAAGCCATAATAACAAAAAATAAAAAAAAATGCGAGAAAATCTACTGCCTGTGACGGTCTTATAATGCCTTTATAAGACCGTATTTCTGGTGACTGCTTCGTTGGTCTAGTGGTCGCAAGAACTGCTGAGCATGAGATCCTGGGTTCGATTCCCATGTCGGGCAGAGTGATTTTGGGTTATTCGATCTTAAATTTCTCAGTAGCAGCCCGGAGTCTGGATTTGTGCCCGGTTGAGGGCAACAGGCTCGCACCCTATTACACTGGACTCAAGCATAACAGGCGAAGTGTGGGTGTACTATGCTACACCTCTGCATAACCCTTCTGGGATTACAGGCGTGATGCTATGTTATGTTATGTTTTCTTTTAACTAGTATGACACGACCTATAACCCGATTACGGTTCGACGTCGACTTGCACACACACCCTGTATACATTTTTGCCCTGCATTTATTGCGTAACAGAGTGTTTAAATAACCGCGATAATCATCAGACCTGAATTTCATAACGTTTAACGCAAAGAAAAATGCTGTCATTAAAAAAAAATTGTGAAAGCATTCCTCGTCATCCGCCTAGGCTTTTATTTAACTATGTTTGGGGCGGCTACCAGTCTAAATAAAATAAAATAAAATGCGGAATGTCCACAGTAGTTCTTCTGCACTAGCTGGCGACAGCAATATCTATCTAAGGTAAGCACGAAATTCCTCAATCAAATTCGTGAATCATGGCCTCTTTTGGATTTCAGTTTGTCCTCTACCAGGTACCTCTGAGGTATGTAGAGCCAGTCTGAACTGGCATTTTGGAGCCCCAAGCATGGTTGACCATACCAGAGTGCCATGAAAAGAACATAAAGTTCACCAATTGTCCATCTGTTTTGGCCGGCGAAATTGGCGAGACCTTTATTTATTAATAAGAAGTTGCTAAGTTTTTTTTATTTTTTTTTAATAAATTTATTTGACGTAAAAAAAATAAGTACACTGATACAGGGTGACATTTAATGTAAGCGTGCAAAATACAATATAAATGATCAATTATTTTACTATGCTAGTACAGGCATTTATTTATTTCACCCGGATAAGTATTGATCCTGTAGGAATATCGAGATAAAAGCATACTATGTCCTATTTCAGGCAATGGTCTACCAGTTTTAGCGTGAAAGCGTTACAAACAAATCCTTTCTTTTCTCTTTTACTACTAGCCGTTGCCCGTGACTTCGTCTGCGATGCAAGATGAAAAGTAGCTTATGTGCCTGTCTACGAGTATAAACAATCGTACTTTCGCATTTATAGTGTTAGTTAGGATTTCATAAAGAAAGCCAACAGGGTAATAATATACATTCAACATTGGTATTTAGGAAAGGTATTACTGCTAATATTTACACAAATTATATTATATAAATACAAATTATTTGAAAATAACACCAAGCTTAATTCGCAGGCGCAGGTGAAATACACATATCATTTAAAGAAAAAAAGTAATTGCACAGATTATGCTTATAAACTTAAAGTAACGTGCTAAGTTTATTAACTTAAATAAAATGAACATTGGGGTTAAACATTGCAAACTTGTAAAAATAAATGTTTTACTTTTTGTTTCTTTTCTATTATAACTGAAAAATGTTCGGAACAAAGGTAATTTAGAGACGGCTTAAAGTTCGTTAATCCCAAATAAAAGGTCCTGTTACTTATTCATAAAAATCATCATTAAAACAAAGGTATATTGTCAAGATCCTTTAAAGAAATAAATGGACCAGCTGACCTCTCATTTTCTTTTCAAAGTTTTCCCGTTTACGCTTAACGTTTAGGTTATACGTCAAATTGTGGTCTGCTGTTGCTAATTACTTTGGCTAATTTAGTTTTGTGGTTAGTTTGTGGGTGTAGGAGGATATATAGATATAACTTATTATGTTAATGTGTGATTGATTTGAGTGGATTGGTCCAAAGGATTGATCCAAGCACCGAATGCAAAAATTCCGTGAATTTTTGATACACAAAGATATGCACTGCTGTGCAGTTATTGTCACAAAATGAATCATGTTTGCTAAACAAATACTCAAATCAGTAATACCGATCTATCATTTACACAAGCTTACACATTCAAATAGGTAGCAGAGGAGGTAGATAACAGCATTGATAAACAACTGGTATTTAAGTACCTGTTATCACGATAATATAAAAACAGTAATAAATAACACTGATAACATTATAATGGAAACAGTTTTCCACCTGAACTTATGTAAATGGTCCTAATGGGATGTATTTACTTAAAGTTTAAATTTATATTAAACTTTTAGTACCTAATTACCTAATAGGTTTTAGTATATTGATTTGACTACCGTGCCTATCTTTTGATTTTAAAGGGTCGTACAGACTGGCGCGTCAAGTGACAAGCAAAGGCAACGTAAAAAACGTAAGTACGTTTCCTATTAGCCGTTGTATGGCACGCAAATCTATAAACATTACAAATATAGGCGTAAGTACTTAGATAAGATTAGTGGGTTTTTCAGTTTTCCAAAGAAAAATCTGATCTGGAATAAAAAAAACAAAATTCGAAATGACAGACAGAAAGAAGGATTACTTCAGAAACAGACAATTAATTTGACACTTTTATGACACTTGGAATCTTTGTTAGAAGTACTTTTGATCTGATTGCCTCCTGATTACGGTATCTTCCGAATGGCATTTAAGATATTTTTAGACATTTGCTTCCTCTTTTTAAATATTTTAACGAAGGTGAAAGGTACCCAATTAATGCAGACGTCTGTACCTTTTCAATTAATGGTAGATACCTCTTAGCTCCAAAAGCTCTTCCACTCCAATTTACATTTTCCGTGAGAAAATTGGCAGATGGGCTCTGCCTGTTTACAAACATTTAAAGAAAACCACGAAGTTTCACCAAAATATCCAACTGAAAGCATGTTTCTATAGTAAGTTCCATAAAAGATTTAATTCGCTTGTAAAAATTTCAAGATTGGTTTAAAAGATTGTATGAATCTTTATGGAAAGTATTGTGACCCCTTAAAGGCTGAACAAAGTGCAACGGACTGAAGAAATTGATCGTTTTATTTATATCTGTTTCGGAGGCCATTACTGTTGTTATGACACACAGAGCCTCTAGCGAGAAAATTTTAAACTAATATATACAATCAGACGTTTTATTTCACACTGTTTTACCAAACCTCTACCCGTTGACCCGCTGCATTGATAAACGCAAAACGTATAAACAATATTATGTGTTAACGTTCAGTAATTATATAAAGCCGCTCAATGTCGTTCAGTTGTTTGACATAACGGAGCTTTTATGTAAAACAACTAGCGGTTTTGTAAAACAGCGGATTCGAACAGGTGCGGATCGTGAATTTGTGGGGCCCTCGGCTAATACTACGAGTTACCTACCTAATTACTCAACTAATTGCTCAAAAACTGTTTTGTATACTGATGATGTATAAAATGTGTTATCTATTTTATTTCTTTTTAATATCATCTATTGTTTTCAATAGAGGCTGGGGGCCTTTTGTTTTCACGGGACCCTAGGCTGCAGCCCAAAAAGCCTTTAAGTAGATCCGCCCCTGGATTCGACAATCCATCTGCGACATATTCACATAAATATGAGGTTTACTGCATATTAAATTTGTTCCCATTTGTTGCCGTTTTGTTCACATTTATCACTCGTAACGAGAGGCCTGTGCTTGTCACATCTTGTGTGTGTTTCCCTAACGTCGAATTGAGTATACTGTATTCCTCAGTGTTAACCTTGTGCGTGAGTAAAACTTTAGAGTTCGCAAGATTACAAGGATTGTTGTAATCAAATGGCGCCTGAAAATTGGTCAAGTGTAGTGTAAAGCCTAATTCAAATTCAAATTCAAAATTTTTATTTCAGACCCAGGGATCCATATAGTGTTAGTATGAACTTAGCTTATGTTAGTAAACACAATAACATAAAATTAATTGGCTACATGAACATGTGCACAATAATTAAATATTAATTGGCTACATGAACATGTGCACGCACATGTCTGCCAGCCCAGAGCCTGATAAATGGTCCATCAACCTTGTCCGCCAGTGTAGCTGAAATACTGTTCGGGCTACCCCTGAAACGCCGCAACATCGATGCACACCGTTTACGCATGATGGCATGAAAATCATCTGTTCGCGCTTCTGCAAACATTCCCGATGCACTGCAAAACCGAGGCAGCCCCAACAATATCCTCAGCGCATTATTATATTGCACGCGCAGAGCGTTGTAAGCCTTATGCGTATACCTAACCCACAAGCTGCACGAGTAAAACGACTGGCAATAGGCTCTGAAGAGCGTCAGTTTTACCTCGTCAGTGCACAGATTAATATTATCCGACTGGGAAAGAGATGTGACTTTCGAAAATTTAAGAAAGCAAGAACCGATCACAATAAATGCGAAGTCTCGTTATCAACCTTGTAAATAAAGGCCGATGAGAGTAGAAATGCCGGGAGTGGACGCCCTAGAAGGACATATTTTGACCTTCTATGTTTTACAGGGTAATAGGGATTGGTTTCCGCTCTTAGTCCTTCAAGTGGACCATTGTGCATGGGCCATGGCTGCCATCAGTGGTTAGTCACATAGTGACCTTATTGGTTGTGTTCTTCAAAAAGGCCAGGTGCGTAGTCCCCGCAACCGGCGTGCGTGTATGACCAGATTTATGAACGAAAATGGATTAAAAGGAGTATGCAAATAATTGATTTATTTATTTTTCTTTTTACAAGTAGGGAACGTATGTATATATGTGTGTGTTATGACGTAAAAAATACCATGACAATAGTTACAAACCTAATACCTGTACTCAATAAGATCCATCAGTTTAGCAGAGTAGTCGTTAGGGGAAAAGAACGAGGCAGAAAGTAAAACTCTCTGGTTTGAACTAACTTCGCCGAGTCTATGAATCCTGATAGTGCTTTACTTTAATCGTTGTCTATATTAAAATTAGGTGTCCTAGTAGTAAGTAATAAAGCGGAACATAAATAATGATACAATTTGAAATTTTATTGAACGGTTTCTAAAAACAGACCAGTCACATAAACGAACCAACCTGATTCGTTTCAATCAAACCACTACCAATTCAGCAGTTTCATCCATCGGTTATCAGTTTCCATTCAACATAATAAAGCTTCGTAAATCAAATGTTTTCGTAATGGTCATACTTATTCGTTTTATTTCTGTGTTACTTAGTAATAAATATTATTTTTCTATTTTATAAAAATAAGGAGATAGACTAATTCTTTTCAAGTTTTAATCAATGTCCTTTTGAAAAATCTTGGGTAATTTATCAGATTTTGCTTATTTTGCTATATTGGAACAGGCATTGTCGCTTCCTATTATAAAAGGCTTGTGCTTGAACGATGAAAAGACCTGGCGAGCGAATATAATCGCGAATATAAATAGGCGTGCGCTTTTTTTATCAGCTTACTGGGGATTTATTTGTGGTAGAGCTTTCAAAATGTGTCTTTTATTCGGCCAATAATTAATTTCACACTACGCCGAGGTAAATTTATTGCAGGATTTAACAAAAACAAAACTGAGCTGCGGGATATAACAATGAGAAATTAAAAAAAAAACCAATTCGTTGAAATGGTTCGAACAGGGCTTATCGAGAGGTTGGTTAGATTTTGATACATACCTACCTGCAAAGAGGAAAACTATGCCGCATCAACATTATCAAGTAGCAGTAATAACATGTCAAGAAGGATGGTGGTATAAGCTTCTTGGCTTACTGCAACTAATTGCAGGATTTCATCGAGGAAACGTTCTTAGCAGACCGTGTCACAATTAATTGCCGCCGCTTACAGTAATTAACACTATAAATGCAGCTTTTTGGGATGAAATCCTCTACTTCAAGATAATTTCTATTGGATGCACATTTCATTGCGAAAAGCTGTGAATTTTTATAATTATTATATGAATTGAATAATACGCGTCACTTAAATTACAACATACTCGTAATTAATACTTAATCCCTTTGTACCTTTGTAATCCGGCGTATTAAATAGGATATATTTATACCGCTCAATAGGTATTAAAAGCCGCATTTTCAAATAACAAAGGGATTTACTGTTATCGCAAAAGAAACAACTTGACAGTATTGAAACTACAAATTCAGCTTAGGTAAATAATGAATCTACATAAACGGGCTGATCCCTACAGCGTGGCAATGGTGGCCCGTATGTATAAAATTTTCGTATAATTCCCAGTTTTATGAAGTATTAACTATGGAAACTCTTTTTGTTGGAATGAAACAATCCGAAGCTTTCCATTTTTAGAAACAGTGACGACGCAAAATGTATTTGTAATTTTTCCTGACATTATTTTTGGAACGAAGTTCTTAAACGCAGCAGTAGGGATAACATTTTATATATTTTTGATCAAAATCATCATTTAACGAAAAAGCGATGCGCCATCATGGATTAAAATAAAAAAAAATGAAAATGCGACTTTGTGTAATATATTAGAAAGAGACATTTAGAGAGAGAGATAGTTTTCATGGTTTTTGAGCGTGCTGAAGCCGATAGTGAGTTCAAAATTAAAATCCAAGATGGCGGCTGCCAAAAATTTACAATATCGGTGTAGTTTTCATGGTTTTTGAGGGTGCTATAGCCGATTGTGAAGTCAGTTATATTCGGAGTTGCAGAAAAAGCGGACGGAATTTCGTTTAGCTAAACCTTTATTTTAAATACCCGACTACGGCGAAGCAAAAAGGAGGATTGTGTATGTATGAATGTAGGTATGTATATATGTTTGTTCATCTGTTCCCTAATGACTTCTAAACTACTTATCATAATTTGACAAAGGATTCGAGGTATCGTTGGAAGCGTCTTGATTGTCCGCCGGTTATGACAATTATGGCGGATAATAGCGGATATGAAGTGTTGCTGAAAAAAATGGTTGTTTAATGAAATGAATACTTTCTGAAAATGTGTTTGATTGTGTCTCTATATTATATAAACCCTCCTTATTATATAAAGTACCTACCCTCAATGATCCCAAACCCCAGAACAATTGAAAAAACAACATTAAAACTAAAACCGAACTACTACTAAACAAAAACAACAACAAAAAAAAGTCCGGTCATCATGTAATTATGGCATAAATCGAACATTTTACTTGTGACTCCGTATTTTAATTTGTCTGTTAGTGATGTCTTGTTTATAACTTTTTAGTTGTAACTCATATTTACAAATTCAAAATACGTTAAATTCCGATAGAATCGCAAACAATATTAATTTGTTATCAGCAATGAGCAGTTATCCCCAATCCCAGGTTAATTAAACCTATTAGGGCGAACATCACATTATTTTCATTGACAATGAAACGAGCACCACGCATCTGACTTCCATATGAAATACTTCTGTGTAAAATTATTTCACTCATTTAAATTGTGTTACAAAAAACCGCAAACAGAGCGGCAGAATTCTCAATTTTCGCTTTTGTATGAATTTTACTGACACCTGGGCATAACGTAACCTACCGCCGGCGAGGAAGCGACTTTCTCGATTTTCTCAAGAAACGTACAAAAATTTGTAGGTCCCGTGTAAGTAAAAGAGCGGGCGAGTACTCGTTTATCGCAGCGACAAGAGCTATCAAAGACTGTACTCGCTCAGCGACACTCGCTTGGCAAACAGAAAACTCGCTGCGAGACTCACGCTTGGTACATGCGCACACCAGCGAGTAATCAATCGTCGCGAACTCGCTGCTAGTTACTTGCCAAATCGTTTTTATATGCTAGCTCAACTCGCTTCTCGTTAATCGCCGGCAGCGGCGGTGGGACGGGTGCCTTAAATCAAAACCTGGGCATTACAGTAACAAATGCCCGGGCGTGCTCGCCTGCCCGGGCTGCACGCACGTCACAGATGTAGGTCACTAAACTTATTGGAAATGTGATCTGAATTTTTGTTCCTTCAAACTTTGAGCAATTTGTAAGGGTCAGATAAAGTTCGATCTGATACATTTTCTAGGGCGGTTTTGTCTTTCATGAAAATATATTATAAATTTACATAGGCCAACACGTCCCCCTCTCACTGGGAAAAGTGGGAGACACAAAAAAGAAGTGGAAGCACCAGCATTCGAATTCTTCAAGTAAGGTTTTATATATTACAAAAAATAGGTATCTATCTACCTTCTGCAATAAATCAATGCGTTTGCATTGACGTATTAATTTACCTCGCGGCCACTTAGTATATCTGATAGTTTAGAGAATTAGTTTATTGTCTGTCACAGCCTAGTCGAATATTGCAGCGGACCGCGTTGTTTTTATTATATTTTCCCTTGAGGGTTAAGACGTAATAATTTATTCAAAGCTATTTAGCGAGTTTTTCTTAATGTGAATTCTTGACTTTATTGTCTAGTTTCGCAAATAAAAATCAGTGTTGATGAGCTCAATAATTTGTGTTTCCAGACTTTGGTATGTAAATTGGAGTAGGATTGGTGCGATCAATGGGACAGGATTCAAATAGCCTGTCTTGGACAGCCCCATCGTTAAATTCTACCCTCTTTACAGACATTTAACAAATTTGTTAGTGAAATGCTTTTTTTATTTGCAAGCTTATTTAAAGGTTGTTCAAGTAAAATAGCTCGAGTTTTGGTGATCAGTCAAGGAATATAACATTTTCATTGATTTAGTTTATTGTTTTGCTGATTTATCGCGAGCCTACTTTATGACTTTGCTACATTGAAAAAATCTGACAAAAGAGGTACCATTTTTTTTTTTAAAGTCGATAGGTGTGCTCGGACACCAAGTTGAAACGAAGTTCCTTTTGCTTTAACACACTTGGCGAATGAGAGCTAGACCGAAAAAGTACACACGCCACACACACACACACACACGACATAACACAGATCACACACTCACATGTGACACCAACATTCATTGTCGACATTTCACAACATTATTACGTAAAAAAGTGTCGTGACGGTCGAAATATTACATTGCAGAGTATAACGTGCGATAAGGAACTTCGTCTAAAATTTTTAAGCTATAATCGTTACAAGAATCAATCGATAGGTTCTAACACCATTAATCCTGAGCTTTTTGTATTCTAACCTGATAATAGGATCCTCTGATTTCAATGGAAATTTGCGAATTTAAACACAATTGCGAAATCGAACATACCTTACATAGCATAAATTTAACAGTATAATAATAATACTGCATTTAAAATCTCCTGCTAACAATGTTTGTAACACTGACAGCCGTGTCAATCAGCCGGGGGGCACCTGTCAATCGTGCGCAGCCATCACCCGCGGATGACGTTTGTTAACTAAATCTCTGTGTGAATCTGTGGGTATGTCTGTATGTCTGTAGCACAATAACGTGAATAATAAATGACTTAAATTATTTTACTACTGTTTGGGCGCCTAGTCTTGAGTTACGAGACGTCTAACAAAAATATTTTAAGGGATGATTGGATCATGAAAATGAACCACTTTTACCATCGAAAATCTCTGAAAAAAATATAATGTTTCATGTATTTTAGTTGGGTTGGTATATCACTGTATGAAGCAGCATTTATTTTCGATATTTTAAACTAAGTTTACGTTTTCAATAAAAGTTAGTTCTATCACCCTGCAAAATAAATAACACTATTATTGTGAGATGAATAGAATGCGGAACGACGAGTAGAGCGATGTAGTATCTTAATTTGTGTTTGTATTCACAGTGTGTTGCCTACGTGCACATAAGCGTGCAAATGTTTATAAGATCTGTTACCCAATCATTATATAAACGTCAATCATTGATCCATTTATCTCATAGTAGTTGTTACGCAACTTTGGAGAGGGCTATCTTCAGCACAGGACCCTGTTGTTAAATTGATTTATTGGTCAAATTAAATTGCTGTTACATGTGAGTCAGAGTTGTAACAATTAAATACCTCCCCACATACTTCAACTGAATGAAACGAAATTTTAATCTTTTATAAAACACACTCTATGCAGCCAAGCTGATAATAAGTTGGGGGATTACATCGCTTATAAAAATGCTTGGCTAAACTCTGGTCCTGCTCTGCAAGGGCGTATCAACTAATTGATTACCATTTGAAAATACTGTTCGAGCTGCTGAAGATTTTAAAAACTATCTTTGCATTGTACAAATTCAATATTTTAGTATTGTATAATTGCATAGCACATGTGTGAGTATTATGTGCATACTAGATAGCAACCATTTACTGGGTACGTCTTGCATTGACTTGAACGTGCCCTGGCGGCTGAGAGTATGTCATGCTCACTCTAATGTCTCGCTGATGCTCCCTTCAAAATGGTTGAGTTGAATGGTGCTAATCCATACGTCATGTTCGTGAACGGGCGAAACCAGATGGGACTGGTCACCTCTTAGCTGCCAGGGTTGAATTGTTTTTAACCTTTCATTACGGATCACGCTTATACTCGTAACGTTCGGCATGTTCTCACATGTCACGTTTGACATGCATGATGCAACCCTATTTTGATTTAAAAGAGTGTGTGAGAGTAATTGATTTACCTGAAATAAATGTGAGTGAGTTTATTTTTGAGTTTTGAATTTCAGATGCAGTCAAGTTATAATACGCCTTGTTGGTAAATACTACGTAATGGTGGTGCCATAGTATAGAATTCTTGTTTTATGGTCCTGGGTTAACTTACTAGTTGTAAAGCTCATTTTGAAAGCACTGTACATAATTCTAGATTTCACCTTTGATCCAGTTTGTTTTATCAAGTTTACTTGCCCTTTTCAACTATTGTCTTTCTCGGTAAAAAGAGAAATGCAATTACTCGAAAGTCGATACAATGCAATGACACGAAGTTCGACACGTTCAAAGTGGACTTGATGAACGAGGTTCTCAGATATTAAAGGCAAAAGATGATGTTGAATATCAGATGGGTACCGCATACTACACCAGTACTTAATTACTTACCAAAGCAAAACAAAATGTTTACGAAAAATTATTGATTTCCACCAAATGATTGATTTCTCGATAAATGAAGTGCTGAAACAATTACGTAACAGCTCGCTGTCGCGTCGGTCCGCCCAAATCTTGTTAACGCCCGGAAAATTCGCCTTGTTTTCCTGTATTTTGGAATGTTCCGAAACAGACGATGTGGTAACTCATGCCATTAAATCGTGTCTCGAAAATACATTAACACAAATCATTTGCATGCACAACATTCGAACCAGTCGGGCAATATAGCATGTCCGCGTTCGCTTCCAACAAGGCGCACTGCGCATTCAGATCATAGTTTAGTTGCCAAATTGTAAGTATGTATTTTCATTATCATCTCGCAACAATACTAATCGTCGAATTAGCCTTAGCTCGTTAGTAATTAGGCTCGTCACTGTCTTCTTTATGTTGACGAACACTTTGTTTACTGAGACACGGGTAATTAAGCAAGTATTGGTACGCTGCGTTGGCATTGAGGCAATATATAAAAGAATGTACAACAGATCTCTTTTGACGTTGGGTGCTTTCAAATTGGGAAATGGAATGCTGCGCGGAAACGGCTTGATAACAACGCGACAGCAGTGTACCACAGTTCAAGTGTCAGCTGCATGCAGTAGCCAATATTGCAAGCACCGCCTTATAGTGTCAAACAGAATGCAATTTTTTCAGATGTCTGCTTTTTGGTATTTATTGTACACTGCTAATTTGGCTGCGTCCAACGAGGCAATTTGGACAACAGTTATCCGATGGGCAGGTATTAGATGAGACGTATAATTATCTACAGGCATAACTTGTTTATCGTGTTTGGAATAATTGCACTACCTTAAATTTGTTTTAAAATATACAAATTACAATGAAGTACTCAAAGCAAGCATTGGAATGGAAGCTGGGTTCAATTGAGAGTCTGTATCTTTGAACCGTTAGCCGCGAGGGTCGCAAGGGGATTCGTTGCCATAAAGGGCTGATTCAATGAGCACACGAAATGAATATTAATGTCTGTAATTTGTGAGACAAAACCAGAAACATCTTCGAGACATTATAACAATGGCATGTAAGCATTTGTTATAGACAACCTTAATTAACTGCAAGGAGTGCATCCGTCTTCAAACATCGAAGTTCTGACAACTGATAAATGTAGGCTATAAGAAGCGACAGCGATTGATGGAACTGAGACACATAGCAATATAATAACAAAACTATGCATTACTGTTCACAATCTAGTTCCCCTCAAGCCGTGTTCATCGGAATACAGTTTGTGAATGACTGACTTGGTCGGTGCTCTGAAGTTTTAGAAGGTAATTTGGTACCTCGTCTTTAGTACAAGCAGTTTATTATAGATTTGTCCCATTCTGATGGTGCATGTTTAAATTGTTTTCTTTATCTTACTTTCCATCTCAATAAACATTTTCGTCTCTAATCGCGTCTCCTTGACTTAATATAAAGCATATTATATCTTCTATTTATTTTTAATACCGTCAGTTCAAAGCGGGCACGCGATACGGTGTACGACGTAATTATGTCTCCGTCTATATCCGTGAGGGCAAGCTGCCAAAGCCCGGGGCAGTTGTTTAGCGCCCGTCACCTGAACTACTGAAGCATGCGTGGTTTGGTGACAAATCGTGGAAACGCGTCAGGTATGACAATGCGAATGTCTCCCAGTATGAGTCAGATTTCAAGTAGTAATATGTTTGGGTGGCTGAGTAATCTGTATGTAGGATCTTTTATAGAGCAGACGGGTCGTATATTTTATTTGTTGAGATGTTATGGGATGGAGACGCCAATACTTGAATGTTTATATGTACCTCAGTGAACTCAAATCTTTTTCAAGGGTCCTCCGAAAGGTCACTGGCGCTAGAGTAGTTTATAATAAAATTATTCATGAATAAAGAAATGAAAGAGTCAGTACTTATGTCAGGATCATATCAGGCGACGTTATTTCGTTCTATTTTCTACCTACGTTTTGGAGGAAAGTTAATTAATAAAATGTATCAGATTTATCAGTTTTGCTTTAAAATTAACAAAAAACCGGCCAAGAGCGAGTCGGACTCGCACACCGAGGGTTCCGTACAAACCTGTAGGTGTTTAAGTAAAAGTTCACACGCGTTCATGAGGAAAGGGGTAGTTAGTTTAAAATTATTTTTATTATTTGATGTTACTAAAAATTTTCGGTATTCGCATTTTTTTTTAATCTGTGCTATAAGACGTTGCTCCGTACCAAATTTCAAGATTCTGAGTTCACGGGAAGTATCCTGTAGGTTTTGATTCCCTTGCGGGTGTCGAAAATCTGCGGAAATTTGCGGCATAAACGGCTGTATCTTTAGATTGTGTTGGATTAGAAGTTTGACTTTTCACAGCTCCAAGGGACAGTAGACGTGAGTATTTGATATAAATTCCAGCTGGGTAATTCCACGCGTTCCTGAGAAAAAGGGTCTTGACAGACAGTCAGACGGACGGATGGTTCGTCTGGCCGTCTGGCTGTCTGTAACAAAGTGATCCTATAAGGGCTCCGTTTTTCCATAAAATGAACAACCTGTATAATTCCAAAATCCCATTAGCGCAAAAAAAATATATTTAAATCCCACTCAAAAAATTCAGCCTGTAGAGGAAAACAGTAAAACCTTTTTTTTTATCAACCCTGCTCTTCAAACGTTTTTTATGTCACTTTATCGGTGTGGCTCACGAGATTAAGGAAATGGATTTGATGCTCCGGACTGGCAAATTTTTGGATTACATGTAGAACCTAGGCTTTAATAAGGTTTAAAGAATCATTTTAATCCAGGGATTTGGAAGGCCCGCCTATTCTTCCAAGAATGTCTATTTCGTGTTTAAAAAAAATCTTAAACAAAAGATTGTCTAAAGAAAACAAAGTCAGTGAACCGTTGATAATATTGACAAGATTATAAAACATTGCAGGGAAAGTTTGCAGCTGTTGATCGAGCAGGGTTTCCTACGGCCCGAATACTTTATATTCAGCCTTAAATTTTCCCGAATGTTACTGAATTTATGACAATGGAACATTCAAGTATGATCCGAGAGACTTGTGCATAAACGACAGCGCAACATGGAGTGACACATGATATTAGCTGTTGTATGCGACGCTTAGAGTGACAATTGACCAGTGGTAAAACTGACGGAGCGTCGCATCTGTGGTAGCGAGGCGGTAGACTCACTTTTTCGCTCGAGGCCGCCGGCGCATCACGTACACGACGAATAGTTTAAATCCGGAACAACCATAGAAGTGTTTTGGTTTATTTTGTGTGGAATCGATTATTTGTTGCTACTTACAGTGGAACTAAGTTATATTTCAATTACGCTAACCTTTTCGTAAGTCCACGTGGGCGATCGATCACATTGATAAAGCCCGGATGGCCTACACATATATTTTCTTGTTTGTAAACAAAATATGCTTTAATGCCAAGCCCTAAAGAAAATTATATGGCCTTTTTGAATATTAACCCGAACTTTGACCGCTACAAGCTTTGTTAACCTCTTGCTTGGCGAGTTATCTTACTTGAAACACACCATATTTTGAAGACAAACCTTGTAACAGATATGATATTTTAAATTCCATAGCATAATCAGCCTATAATACTCCCACTGCTGGGACATATGCCTCCTCTCGGTGAGAGGGAGTGGGCCGTAATCCACCACGCGAGCCTAATGCTTGTGTATGTCACATGTCTTCGAATTTATAATACATGCCTGTTTCCTCACGATGTTTTCCTGCGCCGTTTTGAGAGCAGTGTTTATGAAATAATTAACAAAAATTAAAGCGCTTGTCCAGGGTGCAAACCTACGATCTACAACTCGTAAGTCGCGGCCGTCACCACTGGGCCCTCACTGTTCCCATAAATAGAGATGATGACATTTTTTTTATTTTTATCTCAAGAAAATATTTGTTTGTAAATAGTGCAAACAATATTACAAAGAGTGTAAAAGCTTAAAAAATTGCCAAGTTATAAACGTTTTAAAGTAAGTGTTAGACAAGGACAGCACTATCGTAGAAGTGACGTCACGACTATGGAACTTCATTCTAGCGCCATACATCGTCTGTACCGCACGACAAGGATGGGAATAATCCCCTTCAAAAACTATTAAATCGTGTAGCATCTTCAAATTTACATCGATTAAACAGATATTTTCGATTATCTTATTTTTACCATTCCTTCTTTGAAATTACATTATTTTTTCGAACATTTTAATATCAGTCATCATCCCTATTCTACATTCTTATTCTTTTTTTCAAAACTTAAAAATATAAAACGAAAAACGTAGCAATCACTATTCCGCATTCAGAAATATTCCCCCTTATTACAAACGTTACTTAAAATAAAGTCTGATTAACCATATTTTTTTTTACGTTTAAACGTCTCTTAACTTTAAGATAAGAGGGCACGTGTGAAACAAATGAGAAGGTGCACGGATGTAACCTTTCGTTAACAAGGTCACATGTAAAACAAAAACGAATAGGTATAGGATAATCCCAACACGACGTAAAACCTTCTAAATAAAAACTCCGCGGTTCTTTTTCTCGAATAATCTCAAAGTTATTCGAAGAGCAAAAGTTTAATTTGCGAAACGAAAATCTCCAGCAAATGTGGCAATCGGGTGCGGAAAAATTATACGGCGAATGAGCCAGTCTCACTGTAACTTATAACATTTTGTAATGGAAATATGCGGTTTAATTTCGGAGCTCGTGCGGCCACATTATTCGGTAGTTCATATTTTCTCTGGCTTATATTGTAAGTTTAATTAACATGTTTATGCACTCGTTTAATTGCAAAGTAAGTAAATTTACATGTATCGAAGTTTGTTTCAATTATTGCTGGAATTATTACGGTTCAGAATTCGTGACTACGTGAGACTTGGTAGCTTGTAGCTTCTAAATATTTTAGTATTTGTTAGGAACCGCAACGCCTAATCAATTGGTACAATTTTGACAATAACGGTGGAACAGTAGTGGAAATTCCAGGCTTTTATTCCGTAATCATACATTTGCATTGGCTCAGAATCACCCGCTACACAATCGGCTATAGTTTCTATTACCTCAACGTAGTAGTATAGTTGTAACACGCACAATAATAGATTCCTTTTTGTAAACATACCTTATTTACAGTAGAAATGATTGTGGTAAAATCATCGGAACCTATTTATCAAAAGGTATTTGCATTGTTAAAACAATGTTTCAGTAAAATGATTAAGTGCCTCGTTACCATTATCTTGTTTACGGTTTGTGTACATTCTGGTGGACAAGTCTGTCTACTCTTTGAGTACTCCGCAGCTTAGAACTAAATCTCTATCTCTCTAGCTCTGGTAGAAAAGGAATAATTAGCCATGTTACTTTTGTGCAAGGAATAATTATGCATTTTGGAAAAGCCTCAAACGGAGACCAGAATTGTGCAGGACTCCTGGTAAGACATTTTGAGGAAACTGTATGTAATTAGATGTTTTGGTCAACATCTACTTACGTACAATGTTTGTTGTCCTTAGTACATGTACCCAACTGGGTAGACGCGTAGCAATAGTCGCGCACGCGCGTACGCGTACCTAACTCTATGTCTGAGACTAGGCAACGAAAATGCTATAAAACCTCACTTTACTTAAATCAAGCACCAGTGTTTTACTATCTAATGTGCAACTTGCCACTTACCTTTGCTGGTGTTACTACATAGCTCACAGTCTTAAAGCGATACAGACACTTACCGTTATTCATAATAAAGCCATTCGCCTAATAAACCTATTTTACCTATCAAACTGTTGTGTCCCTTTCTGTCAAACTTCATTTTAACTTGACAGAAAGGGACAAAACAGTTCGATAGCAAAATTTGGTTTATTATTATAGGTTTATGAAGCGAATGGATCCATTATGAATATGACGGTTAATATTGATCATCATTCAGACATTTTCAAGAAGGACTTCTCAGCGAATTAGACAATCGCGCGTGGATGGTCACAGTTCTAACCTAATCCATTCGGTCGGGGTACTCTAGGTTAGTTACTGAGTCCAACTTTGTGAAACGAGCAGAGTTAAAAATATTTTTTTTGTTAAATAAGCGTACATCATTATAAGACCAATAAAGAAATATAGGCTCAATTAAATGTTTCCCATAAGCTATTTCAGAAGTTCCTCTTGACGTAGCTGATGAAAGTTTTATCCTTAGTTCCTGAAAGAGTATTAAACACTCTCATCAGAAAAGTTGCTGTCAAAAATCTTGTCAAAAAGATGTTACAATTGATTGATACTGTATTATTAATAATATCCAATCAAATTGATTGTTTTTCAATTTACTTTTTCCGGTCCTAACAGCTTTTTTGTTCACTTGCGGATTATTCGAGCGTTAGTATTTCTCCGTGAGTAACAAAAAATAATGGCTGACGTATAATGGAAAAGATTATTAGGTAAGTATTGAACAATTCAGTTCATTTTACATTCAGCATACCAAATCATAGTTTCGCTAATGATAAGTGATACATGATTTTACTTCCGTAAGTTGTTTTTTTTACAAATACATACTTAACATGTCGAAAATAAAAATTGTTTTAAAACTAGTTGAGTTTGTTTCTTAACCGACTACTCTGAGAAGAAATACGACCGAATCAAACTCTCTCTAAAGTTCAGACATAATTATGGTCAGATCGTAATATATCGCAATCACATTGAATAACAATCCCGCAACCAAGAACAACTAAACAAAACAGAAATAATAAAACCTCTTTTACTTGTTAAACATTTTGATAACACATGTAAATGTTGAACGGAATTGAATACTTGAAAAAGTATAGCGTTTAAACAAATAATGGTTCCCTTGAGACGCCATTACATTCCTCCTGAGGATCGTCTAACTTATTAAATTAAATTTTGAACAGTTCGAGAAGGACCTCGAACTTTTTATTTCATTCGTCAAAATCAGAATTTTTGTTTTATGAATAGCTAGTTTTTCATTGAAAAGCATTATTGTTAGTGTAAGTAAAAGTAATGTAGGTTAAAAATTTAATGTATCAATACACATTATAAAATAATGTGACTTTTTTTGTCTGTCGTTCCACCATAATTTAAATAATTTATTTCGAAAGGTTTATATAAGTAGTACTTAGATATAGTACAGAAAACTCTTTTTTGTTCTTGTCATTTCACAACACCGCGGCATCCCGCGCGGCCGCTTGTCATTTCACTGCAGCGCGAAGCAGAGACGGGTCACTAGTATTCTATTAAGAATGAAAAAGGTTGTTAAACTTGCCATTTTAAAACCAAAATTGCCAACGTTAACTGAATTTATAAAAAATCTACGACCTTTTACTATTTTTGTCCCACAGGTAGGTAAAACGGACCTTTTCTTATAATATCTTTCAGGTTTAAAGTCTTCAAATTGTAATACCCGCAGGATCTACTTTTCTTTGAAACAAAACTTCTTTCCAAATCTATTCAATTGATTCTCTCGAGTGGTTTTCAATTCTCTTTGTTTTCAGTAGAAATAAATGGTTTCCTTGTATTTCTACAATTGTTTTATATTTAATATAGATTGAGTTATTATGTAATCAAATCCGTTGTTACATCAAGCACTGATAGGTAATAGAAATGGTCAAAATTTAGATTGAATGAATAAAATCGCTACTGCTGCTCATGCTCAGCAGTGGTCCTGGGTTCGATTCCCATGTCGGGCAACGTGTTTGTCGGTTTGTGCCCGGTTGACTGCAATAGGCTCGCCCCCTATTACATTGAACGTAGACATAACTGGTGAAATGTGGGTGTTACTATAGGTTAACCTCTGATCAAACCTTCGGGAAAACAAGGCGTGATGTTATGTATGTATGATGTTATGTGTGTGGTCCAGCAATGTGTTATTGGTTTTGACCATCTGGAATTTCTCAGTAGCAGCTCAGAGTCTGGATTTATGCCCGGTTAATGGCAAGAGGCCTGTTTAAGTGACGAAATGTGGGTGTATTATAGGTGAACCTCTGCCTAACTCTTCGAGGAATACAGGGGTGATGTTAAGTTATGTGTGTAATTAAATCGTGAATAGGAAAAATGTGTATTTAGCAAAGTAGGAACAACTCCGTGATGTAATGCCCGATCTGTGAGTCCATCCCAGAACCTTGCTTTTCGAAACCGCACTGTAGATACAGTCCGCGAGGCCTTTTTTTTTTTGTTCCCGGGGTGGAAAATCCTCATGGATGTCCTCCGCCCTGGGGCGGGCGGAGGGGTCTGTCAGACTCTTACTGACTAAAAACCACCCCGGTGTTCCATCTCACACCTACGCCGGGGTCGCGGGAACACATTATTCTTCCACAACCCCGGCTGGTTCCGGCCCGCTTGCGCTTGTACTCCCCCCGCAACGTCTGTGAGCGGCGCACGCGGAACACTACGCGCGCCGTCTTCTCGGGTAGTCCGCGAGGCCTCAGTTGAGCTTTGCATTTGTGTGAGTACACATTGGAAGTGTAGGTGTGACGTCAGCTTAGAGCGCGACGCGTCCTTTGCTTAATTTAAACCGGTTTATACAGTCGCGGTGCGTCCCTCGCGCGACCCAACTCCGCCGCGCACCTTCCGAACTTCACCTCTTGTACGGCAACACCGTGACGTGTTTAATTCCTTCATGTTTTTGTGTTCGATTTATTAGTGAAATGGCTGCCTACACAAATATACGAAGAATACGAAAACCTTTGAATAGCCAAGTAAAAGAAATTTTTGTGTAAGTTAAATAGTTATTTTAAAGACATGAACGATAAAGACATGTCAAGTGGCACTACATCAGCCCAATTGGTAGCAACATCGACGGGAATTCCGCTGTCCACTGTTAAAAGAGTTTTATTGGAAGGTAAACGTCTTTTGGAAGACGGAAGCAAATTAAAATCTCCGTAAAAGGCCAGATGCAGGAAAAATATCATTATCATTGACGGTTTTCCGAAGAACTTTTCACAACTCTCACATTACTGATAAAGAGGTGCCAACTATGAAGCGAATACATGAGAAGTTGAAGACAGAAATAAACTATCCAGGTTCAGTTTGGTATTTTATTTTTTTTTGGGTGGGAAATCATCAAATGACTTCTCCCGCTCTTCGTGTCAGACTTTTACTGATTAAAACCCACCCGTGTTCCTTCAGTTGCCTGTGCCAGGGCCACGGTTATCTCTTTTCGAATTACCCGCGACCCTGAGGCGTCAGCCCTATTGGCCCCCGTCATCTTGTGCTGACATCTCTTTGAGGCGCGCGTGGAACACGACGCGCCGTCGACCCGGGCCTGGTCCTTACCGGACGGCGAGCTAACCAGTGCTCGCAGTCCGCAAGCTTACGGTGGCCGGGAATCTGCAGGTTCAGTTTGACCAAAGCGTAAATAAAAAAATAATGGGTCGATGAATATGGAGACAATAATGAGGTTAGCGAAAGAAAAAGTTGACACTATCACAGTACAAGTATGGAAAAATGTATGTGACCACGCAATGAAAGAAAAAAGATTCATTCAACGACACATCAGACGAGAGCGAAAATGAAGACGAGAGTGATATAAAAAATGATGAAGATGCAATTGCTTCCGGTGTAGATGAATTGTTTTTTTTTTAATTTTATTTATTAATCTCTGACTTTTTAGTCACACTAACCTATGTACACATACTCATCAGTCATATACTCATACCTATGTACACATACTCATCAGTCATTAACAATTTTTTCTGATTTAGTTTCATTTTATTTTTAAACTACAATACCTCTCCCATGTTATGTTACCTACCTAAAACATAATAATATTTTTTTTTTTTAGTTTTTTGTCTGACTCTACTTATGATTGATAGTCACTCACACAAATGCAAAGCTCACCATAGGTGTCGCGGACTGTACCTACCTACCTTAGCTTCGAACGTTGACCAATGAAACAGACGACAGATAAATACGCTGGCTGGGACATACAGGGTGGCAGGCACGCCGCAGGAGACGCCCTGGGCGTCGGGAGTCGCCTGCAGATTCCCGGCCACCGTAGGCGCGGGCTTGCCGATGGCGAGCAATGGGTAGCTCGCCGTCCGGTAAGGACCAGGCCCGGGTCGATGGCGTGTTGTGTTCCACGCGCGCCTCAAAGAGATGTCAGCACAAAGTGACGGGGTCCGATAGGGCCAACGCCTCAGGGTCGCGCCACAGAGACAACCGTGGCCCTGGCACAGGCAACTGAAGGAACACGGGTGGGTTTTAGTCAGTAAAAGTCTGACACGCCCTCCCGCTCCACCCAGAGTGGGAGAAGTCATTTGATGATTTCCCACCCAAAAAAAAAAAAAAAAAAGGGTGGCAGGCACGTCGACGCGCAAACTGAAACCACGAAATTCAGCACATGATTCTAGAATCTAGACACCTCGTTGAATTTTTTCGTCCGTTATTTACAAAAAAAAAAGTCCTGTTCTATACATTTTGCGCGTAGGTATGAAACAGCTTTTTATTTGATAACCAACGAAAAATTTCAACACAGGGAGGTAAATTCAGAATCATGTACTGAAGCCATGGCAACAAGTTTCGCGACAATGACCCTGCCACCCTGTATACTGACTTATATTAATCTACCTACTATTAAAATCAAATCAAGACAATCAAGTGTAGAACTCTCTGCCAGCGTCTGTGTTCCCTTCCACATATAACCCATTAGCCTTCAAAGCAAGAGTGTACAAGCATCTTTCGGACACGCTCGTTCCATCGTAGATTTCATCCATCGTGCATCGTTTTCCAGCAGGCGTGACCAAGGTCAAGAGCAGGTCCAGTACGAGATTTTTAAAAAAACATACAAGTTCAATACTCACATTTATATTTGTATTAGACAGGCGCCAGTGAACATGCGGCTTTGTTGCTGAGAAATCTTTTAATTTGTAAAAGATTGAGATTATGTGAAGTAATGCGTGTAATAACTTCGGCCTTTGATTGATTTTTGATAGTATTCTATCAAATGATACAATAATGAGGTCTAGCAATGTTTTAGCCAGACAAATACCAAATTATGTAGACAAAGATAAAATATTAGGAAACCAAGCATTTTCAAACAGAATAAAACGGCTTATGAATTAAAGTTTTAATGTATAAATATTTATTGTAGTTTAAACCCATAATAAAACATTTCAACACTTGATTAACGTAAACAGTAAAACCCGATTTTCATTTCATAGTTCTATTATCGTATAGCGGTGGATATTCACTGAAAATAATGTAGAAGATCCTACAGCAAATATCCAGCTAGGTCCTTTACCCTAAGATATTAGCTTTAATAATCTTTACACAAGCATGTGTATTGCCCTAAGCGCAAACTACATTGAACCGTGTAGGAGTCAGACTGATATAGCAAACACTAAAGATAATGAAAACAAATGAACGGAAGCCGAGCAAAACAATCCATATTCCCAACCAGAATATGGATTCATATTGTTTATTGGAAACCAATATAACATTGACCCTGTACAAAAAGGAAGTTTCCAAATCGTTAACTAATTCTAAACATAAAGTACCTACCTATCAGAGAATAAAACAGGAAAAAGAAAGGAAATAATACACGGCCCATTTATACATATACCCTTAACATTAAAGATCCAGGCTACTTATTCACGCGATGTAAAACTTTTTCAAATAAACATTCAGCGAATGAAACAGCTGTAGTGTGCTCAACATGCCTCAGGGGTCCAACTAATTGCCAATTACGGCGCTACCCAAAGTTGCTCCAAGAAAAGTCGGACGTTGATACAGAAAAACGATGTATTTATCTCACGCCCCGTTTTATAATAACTTTACCTATTTGTAAACAACTAAAAGTTAATTGAATAAATAGCTTGCGGGTTCTAATTTGTCACAACTTTTTTCATTTTCGTATCATCTTTGAAAGATTTTTTTTTGTTCATTCATTTGTTCTAATACTGTTATAGCGAACACCCGATCGCCATATTAAATTTTATACATAAGTGGTAAGAAAAATATATTCCTACACGATTTTCTTTTACGTGCAAAAATTGGTTAAAGCGACATCTACTGGCAAAGCTCGCACTTACCTAGTTTCCGAGCCCACAACGGTCCAACCCCGCCGGCGACGCACGGCGCGCATTTCCGCCGTGACGACGCGGTCGCGGGTTCGCCGGTGGCGCGAGTTCATCGATAATCGCGCGGTGGCGCTCTCGTCTGTCTCTGCGATTGGCAACATAGTCCCTTGGTTCGGTTTGAAGGCCCTCTTGCCTTAGTTAGCACTGAAGTCTAGATGTCGCTGTTTTAAATCGCGTCAAATTCAACGTCAAATCGCTGGCATGAAACTTTGTTTGGAGAAAAGCATATTGTGACAACTTATGGTGTAGCAAAAAACGCATTCTGGCACAATTTATAGAGACTTAACTGTGAATGATTTCCCTATAGAAATAAAATTATAACTAAATAAGTTGGTAGATACCTAAGTGTTGAAAATAGAAGTCTGTTAGACAAAAATGTTGAAAACCTCGGATTTCTCGTAATTTCATTAAAGAAAACGTTTATATTTCTGAAAAAAATAATTGTGGTCAAATAAATTAAGCAGCTTTTAACAAAGAGTCTTTTGTACAACTTCTCACGAAATAGGTAGTGTTTAGATTTTCGTAGAAAACAGAATATTAATTGGGCTATTTGTATGATTTGTTGGCTAATATTTTCAGTTCTGAGTAAAACAAATAACCCAATTAATTTTCTGTTAATTTAGCAATGTACGAGTAGAAACATTGTTAAATTATTATAATAGGGAGATGTCTCGTCTTTACTATAACGTTATTAGAAAGCTAATCTGTAAGATACAGAAACAACATTAATATTCATAGTTACAACATTATTATGTTTATTTCAATATTCATACACACAGTCTTTGACTACAGGAAATTCGAAACGAGAAATAGGTCCCAAAACATATTAGTTTGTCCCCTAGAGAAGACGTTTCATTTCGGAACGAGACGTACCTAAGCCCGACTTTGTAAACAAACTATTGTTACATTATGGTTACATTTAACATTGAAATGAAATTAATAGTGTTTTTGGCAAATTGTACAGTCAGCATAAAAAGTAAGGAGCAGAAATATCTTATTTATCAAATTGACTGCCAACTTAAATTGTGCGTTTATTTAAATCGCAACTCATGCCTTGACCGTTGTTTGAAATGGTTAATTGACCATTTGATTTAAAATTTTCATCAACTTGTGCCTCATAAGTGCCTAGTTAAAAAAAATATGCTTTGACTTTCATTTTGACTTCTTGACTTTGAAAGTGGTATTAAATGGCTATAACACTGTAAATTGACATATGGTGTAAATTTTCTTTTAAAAATTAATTGCCCTATCTGTATTTGCTATTATAAACTAAATGATGAAAGGTTTAAGTGTCACCTTATTGCAAACGTGTTCCTAGCTTGAGGATAAAGATTTAACTACTTATCCTTCGATATGGTATTGTCAGACTTTAAGTGGCTTTAGAAAAGGATCGTTCTAGATTTCTAGCTCTAAATAGGTACCTTTGTCGTTTCATAATTTATTTGTTGAAGGGTGGTTGGGGCTGGAACAAGAGAGTGGGAATTGACAAAAAAGAGTGGCTAATGCCCAGCAGTTGGTAAAGCTGTTGGCTGTGAATAATGAAGATGATGGGTGCAGATTTTCTTTTTCCAAGCCTAGATCTGTATGAGTCGTCCACCACGACTCATATCAGGTTCACAAGATGGTGAATCCTGAGATAAATCTCTGGTTATTATAACCTCCTAACTAACAGATAACTGCCTCGTTGTGTCAAGTGTTACTGCTGAGCATGAGGTCCTGGGTTTGATTCCCGGGTCGGACGAATATTCGGTTTTTCACAATAGCAGCCGGAAGTCTGGTTTCGTGCCAGGTTGATGGCAACAGGCTCGCTCTATGTTACACGGGACTTAGCTGGCTAAATGTGGGTTTCCAATAGGTGCACCTCTCCCCATTCCTTTGGGGATTAGAGCCCTGCTGTTATGGTATGTTATATTACTCGCCACCAAATACAATTTTCAGCTCTGTTTAACGTCGTATGTTGATCAAAATGCGATTCGCGACTGTTGGAATTATAAATTTACTGAATAATAATCATCAATTTCATATCAATCGTCAAACTTTGGAAATTTTGATCAACGTACCTACGAAGAAAATCAGAGCTGAAATTTGCAAAAAAAAACAATGAAAAATATAATTTAGCGGCCTACAGCTTAAATGGGACCCCTGTCTTGTCTGTACTTGAACAATGATACTTAGGTTAATTTTAAAACTATACTAAGGCAGACATTGGCCAAGGCAGTTTTTGGATTTCAATAATAGGTACAGCTTACCCCATCCCATCATGCTAAAATAACCTTTAGAGTTTGAATGTAAATATGAACTTTGTTAAAATTCGTAATAAAAGAAATGCCATTCATCCACTATTTCACCTCTGAAAAGTCGTTGACCGAGGTTCAAACTAGGTTTGAAGAAAAAAAGTGTAATTTGGCAGCAATGACGAAAATACATTTAGATAATGACGGCTGTTAGCGAAGTAAGGAGATAAAAAAAAATATACTTGCTGCTCGAAAACATAATAAATTTTCCTAAAATGTGCATTGTCCCATTCCCCATATTATTAATTCAGTATTTTTAAAACGATATTCATTTCGATACCTAGGTTAGTACTACAAACATTATGACGATAACATTGATAATTAATACTCTTACATATAATTTGGTAAAGATAACTGCAATAGTTATTTTACTTTATTAGATAATTTTATATTTTGTAAATGTGAGAACGTTGTAGGCCTTGTGGATTGTAAATTTATAGACCATAGTCTATTTGTTAAACATATGGTACTTGTTGACAGGCCTGCACTGTTCTCCCATACCTATAAACACTGTAATTTGAAAACATTGTAAAAGACAAATATATTTAAAAGAGTAACCATGGAGTTTCTTGCCGGCTCTTCTATACGAAACGACCAATTGGAACCGTGCACCTAGATTCTGACGTTTCATAAGTGCCCATGTAGGTTTATATGAGATAAAATATTTTGATTTTGTTGTCTGCAATAGTAGTGTAGATCTGAATCTATACTACAGCACCTACCTACATATATAGGGAAAATTCTGTCCATGTTCACCCATTAAAGATCCCCTAAACAGGCGCGTCGCGACAGTACGCAAAAAAAGCCGCAAAAGTCGCGCGACACGAAGTGACTTTGTCCAGCGCTGTCGCGTCGCGCCAGAGTTTTCGAGTTTAATTGTTTGACAAATAGATTCTTGCACCAAATCTTTTGTGTGCGATAGACTAAGTATTACTTGCAGTTTGTTCGGACTCTCAGTCATTCAGTCAGTCCATTGTTCGTCCCGTTTAAAGAAAAGGTCAATAAATCCTGTGGGTTGTTTGTCATTAAGCTCATATTTCATCACCCTCATAGAAGAGCGACCAGCTAGAGGGAAAAAGCGCTTGTAAAAATGAGAAAACAACGTTTTATTTATCTATTCAGTCAGATATTCTCACCAGCTTACTCTCAGCTCAACTTATCCGAGGTGGTAGAATAGTCCTTAAATCGTAAAGCCTAAGTGTATCTCTGGCCACCAAAATATATTAATGCCAGTTCAAAATCAGTGGTCAAATCTATGCCGTAATGTACAATGGATAAGGTTCTATTTCAACCTTTCTAGTGCGTAGCTTTGAAAAGAAAACTTACACAGTCCGGTTAAGTGCCGATTTCACCAATGTTACTGAACGCGGTCAGGATATCTAAAACGCGTTAAAGAACCGTCAGAGTCAATATTCAATAGAAAATAATGACAATGACAGGTCTTAAACGAGGTTTATGTGCTGATCGCGTACAGTTTCATTGGTAAAATCCACCCTAAGCAGCTTTAGAGATATGAGGAACAGGGTGTTTGGTTCACTCATACTCTTTAGAAAAGGGAGGATCCTCCGACCAGATGGATGTCGTGTCTGGTGGGCAACTGCCCGATGATTGTTGTCGGGAAGTTGTATATATGCTATCTGCGCGGTAAACTCTGCTTGCGCGATGCAGGATTGATGCGTTTGTTCGCATGTGGCGGAGTAGATGCCGCCACACAGCCAACAAACTCCTACTCGTGGGTTGACCCGAGAGATGCCATTCCCAAAAAAAAAAAAGGGAAAATCCGGATCACTGTAATAATATAACTATTTCTCTTACAATATTCAAAGGAAAATAATTCGTATTTATGAAAATACAGGTAAACGGGGAATTAAAATAATTTTTTGTTTGTCACCAAGGTTGAGATTACTACAATGATATGTAAATATCTATACATCGGTCAATAGAGGTGAATAAGAAAATCAATTGTCTATAACTATAACCTAGTAGATATAATTGTCTAATGGAAGTTGTACCTACATACATTGTCCATAATATGATGATGGGCATGACATAATTATGAGTACGAACACAATCTAGACCTTTTTTATAACGGTAAATTGAGGTTCGACTACAATCGCAATTACATCCCCATAAATATTTTTTTCCATGGGGGCATGGGGGTTGGCAGAAACTACAGAACGCCACTTGCCTTACATACTCCTTTTGCTTCGTTCACGTTCATGATTACGTTAGGTTTCTTGCATATCGAAATCTATAGTGCTCATGTTACGAATTTTACTTATTACTGTGACCACTAGGGCCGCTGTACAATATTTCATATATTTATATCATTAACGGAGACGCTAACGGGTTTTGGCTGTGTAAACTCATGGTAGGTTAAGGTCAGCGTGCGAGTACACTGCCGGTTGCGAGTACTACGCACCTGTCCTTTCTAAAGAACATGACCAATAAGGTCCCAACATGTCCCAAAATGTCCTTCTAGGGCGTTTTACTCACATTTGCCTTGTAAATACATTTAGTTAGTCGTCTTTCATTCATCCTCTCAACATGATCAAACTATACAAGCTTAAATACATACTCTTAATTTTTTTCACTTTATTTTCAAAAAAAAACAATAAGTCAATACCAATCAGTTCATTGTCCATATTAATTAGTTCTTTAAAATTATGAATAGTGGTAAACTCAACTTTAATTTATTATATTATTGTTGTAGCTTTAAAATAAACAGTTAAGTATGACATTGTCATAATAATATATTTTATGATAGCTAAGCCACATAGCCAGTGGTGATTTGTTCAACCATGTTCATTCCTTTTTTTCCCAGTAGGCAGGTGTTTTCAGATAAGTAGGTACTGATTGTGTGGTTTTTAGCATCTTTCAAATGATTGTTTTCATCAACGCCTAGCCAGACTTTCCACAATTATTTTCTCGGGAAAGTAATTCTCTACTTCTATTACTTCTACTACTACTATCAATCTACTATCAATAAACGGGTTTAGCATTTAAGGGTTATTTTTGAATTATTTTAACAAATTCCATTTCATAAATTTGAAGAAATATGAGCCCAATGATTGTTATCGGGAAGTTGTATATGCTAGCTGCGCGGTAAATCTGATTGCGCGATGCAGGATTTGTGTGACGTCAGTGTGATGCGTTGTTCGCATGTGGCGGTGTAGATGCCGCCACACATTTCATATAAAAACAACTGGAATTTTGGCAGCGGTATTCAGAAATATGACCTAGAAAGCTTATTTAAATTGTTTGTGGATACAAATATTCAAGTGTAGTAATTATAATTAGTAGGTAAATTTTAAAAAAAATCTTAGGGATTGTATGTACCCATCATTTGCAGATAAAAGGACTCATTACAGCGAAATTATGACTATATTTCGGTTACTACACACTTTCACAATTAAAACTTTCTAGGTGAGTTTATCGAAACTTTTATCTTTCTTAAGCATGCGGAGATCAAAGTTGCTTATCATTTTTACTGAAAGTCATCCAACTAAAGTCGTGAGTATTGTATTTATTATATACTAATAATAAATAATCTATACTAATATTATAAAGAGGAAAGATTTGATTGTTTGTTTGTATTGAATAGGCTCCGAAAATACTGGAACGATTTGAAAAATTGTTTTACCATTAGAAGCCGAAATTATGTCTGATGAACATAGGCTACTTTTTTCTTTTTTTTTTCGAAATCCACGCGGACGAAGTCGCAGGCACTTCGCCTGCTAGTAATAAATAAAATGTTTACTGATCCGATTCCAAAAGTTCTATCACTAATAGGAGGTAATTGCGAGTGTCACAGGATATATTTAGTAACAAGAATTTTCACGCGAACGAAGTCAAGTAATGAAAACATCGATTAATCAGTCTACCATTCGATACGTTACAAGAGAAACAAGTTCAGCGAAACAATTAGTAAATAATGATATGGCAATCAATCGGGATACACATAGGATTGGCCATTGTAACGTCACAATAATCCTAGCAACAAATAGGCACAGAAATAGTTATGAAGTAGGTAACCCTATAAAGGAAGAAAAGTTGTTTTCTCTGACAAAAAGAGCTATTTGTATCTTGATTTGGGTGCAAACAACAATGGGCTATTTGTTTCTTGATTTGTGGGTTTCCTACAGACAACAGTAGTGGGAGCAGTGGTGGTCCTGTTGTATCGGCCCCGACTTACGTGTCGTGATTTCGAACTCAGGCAGGCACTTTACTTTGTGTATTTAATTTCATCACCGCTGCTCTCAAAACGGTGAAGGAAAACATAGTGAGGAAACCGGCATGTCTTAGTACCAAAAGTTCGATGCCATGTGACATCTACCAACCCGCACTGGGCCCACGTGGTGGATTATGGCCCGCTCCCTCTTACAGAGAGAAGGCCTGTGTCGCAAAAGTGGGAACGTTATAGGCTGATAATGCTTATGCTACAAAAAGCGTAAGCGCCTGTCTACAATTACCTACTGAGCGTGACAATTACCTATGTGGTCGGAGAAAGTTACCAATAAATGATCTGTTGTACATCTGCTGATATATGGGGAGCTGAGCTATGGCTGGGCTGTCAAGCCTGATTACATTAACGAACGCAGTATCATTATTCGCTATATAGTATATCGCCTGTCAAAGTTAACTGATAATTTCAGCAGTAATTTAAATTGCTTCGCGTTAATGGTAACAGGCTCCCCCATATAATTTGGGGACATAGTTTACGCAGCTTTTGATGTTCGGTTTATAAATTGCCAACCCCTTCGGACGAAAAGCCGAATATTGTAGTTGGAATATGGTGTCGAGAGTAAGCCTGCAGCATTGTTTAAAAGTATCAAGTATCAACAAATTAATATATGAACGTCTTGTGGTTTTCAGCATTGAACAATTGACCCCTTTTTCTTCTTGCGGGCATCATTTAATTAAAGACGTAAGTGATTTTGTCACAACGTCAAGCCAAGGTTAAGTCAAGATCCCACTGTCTGATAATAATAACGAGCTGCTGTTGCCAATCAGTCTGTTAGAAGTCCTAGGCATGATAATTTCTCCCAACACCGTTTGAGGAATGGGGATCCATATCCAGTTGTGATTTACGAGACATAATTTCGAATTGTCTGATTTTTTATGGTCAGTTGTTATCGTTAAACTTTTTCAATCAGTAGATTTCGCTAAAAAAATTTGGCAACATTTTCCTACCATTGTTTTGCACAACGAAAAGTCGTGGCAATTTTTACACGCCTTTGTGTTCGGAGGAACATTGAATACATGTCTTTTAATTGCCTTTTGAAAGCCAAAGTTAGTCATCCAAGTTGACATCGTTTTTAAAACATTTAGAACCGATTGTGGAACACTGCAACATAATTATGTAATGTTTTAACTTGATTTTTTTGTGAAAACGTTTTTCTTCTCGCGTATTAAGAGTAAATAAATGCTTTCTACATTACTTTTCACAGAACAGATAAGACATTATTGTATTGTATTATTCTGTCAGGGCCTTCTTCATAAGAAAAAGTTTATTAAGAAAAGTAATTTACAGCCAAAGTTTATACAAAAAGAGAGTTTGTTGGTCAAAAGTTTCGGAGAAAAACAGATAAAACCAAATTGAGCTATAAAGGTTTACAGCCACTGTCACCTTTCTTTGTTTTAGCTGAAGGGCATGTGATGTTACGTAAAGAATGGTCTTTATGCTTATACCCTTGTTCTGGAATAAATTGGACGGACAATAAAGATAGCCATAATACGGCAAAAACTTTTTCAATAATATTCTGTTCCATACAAGTCAATATTTGCGTCCCTAGTTCATTAATTGAGAATATATTCGTATACTCTCAACAAAAAGCATTAAAAAGTTAAACGCGAGCAAACGTTGAAGGTACGTATTTAAAGACTTTATTACTCAATTCTAATTTTAAATGGTCCAAAGTATCGCAAAGACTCAATTACTTTCATTGATAAAATTCTCGAATTACAGAAATATATAAATATTCCCACGAGTTAGTTGCCAAAACCAGTTTTGTTACGTTACCATAAGCATATCACAAAATACTTTTCTATCACAACATTATCATTATCACAGAGAACAATAGCACGAGCACAGTTTTCCGTCACATGTGTTCACAAAGTGCACTCACTCCACGAGGTCACAACCACGAAATGCGCAAATGCTGTGGTTTGGAACACATCTGTAATAAGATAAAGTCCCGCGCATACTTTCTCGTTATGTTTTAATTTCGATGGACGTTTATATTGGTCGAGGCGAGGCGTGGACTGCGCGTGCGTCTTGGCGCGTAAACCGTCACATCTCACATCGAAGCGCCACTTTACTCCACGACCAGCACCATTGTCGCAATTTCGATGACATGTACCTGCCTTACTTATAATATTTTTCTCAAAAACATACACCATATTACTCACTGTCATTGATGCTTATGACTCATGAGGTAAGCGACGAAAATTCCGTGAAAATGTTTTTCTATTTCCTTAAATTAATCTCTGTTCTTCATTGTGTGATCGGTGTCATCTATTTACAGAAGCACTTCTGTCATATTTTTCTAAAATTCCTATCTTATTAGTAAGAAACTATAGTGATTTACGCACGAGAGCTTACGTTTCAGGGGATCGGAGGCCCAAGTGTGAGTTTCTTTTAACCATCTTGACAGTCGATGCGTAAAATCGATATGGTTAACAGAAACTCACACTAGTGCATCAACTCTCTAACGGCCGAACTCAATAACGTATCTATCTCCAATTTTGCCGTTCTGGAGAAAGAGAAGCCTACAAATCTCTGGTTTTAACGTCAAATTATAGCCAATCTAAGCGACCTTATATTATTATACGTGTTGACAGCGTTTTGTTTGACAGGGACATATGTAATTGTACTGATTATCATCAGTAGCGATCTGTTTTAGGTTTTGGGTTTGGGTGTAAGTCTGTCCACAAAGATTCGGGCCCATCCGAAGGTGGGAGGGTGGTGAAGGTGATCCAAAGAAAAAAACAATAACAAAAACTGAAAAGGTATAAATAAACAAAACATCGCAGACAGACTAATTACAAATGCGGAGAAACACGTCATGTAATTAGCGAATAAATTGAACAGTTTACGTGTGACTACGGAACAACAAGTGACAAATTCAATATTTCGAACGGACAAAAACACATCTGGATTAGGGACAACTGTCAAATCGTGTTGTCATTCATTCTTAGTTCGGGTTCCGAACAAACCTTATGTCCGTAAATGATGTGGAGTAGGAATCGCCCGTAACTAAACGGCCGAAACTAGGAATTTCGAGCTTAGGAAGTAGACCCCCAGGTTCGACCGTACACAGTTAGTTGTTTCAGTTTGCAATGTAAGCAGCAGTATGAACTTTATAACTACAGTAGTTTCATTAAAGTACTTGCATAGATTGTTTGACAATTTTAGTTTTATTGGCATCTCCAATATCAAATACCTACCTATCCAAATATTTCCAGTTCGCATATTGAAATGAGAAAATAAGATTCAGATTTTTTGTTCGTATCAAACTCTGTTATTTGAATTGAGTCTGAAATGGTTCTATTGTGCATTTGTGCTGGTTAGCGGTCTTCTTTGAAATTGTCAAAGGAGTTTAAAGTAAGTAAGCCTTTAAGAAAGTTTGCAAGAGTTACGTTGGAAGTTACAACTCTGAAAGAAGCTGCAAAAAATCGGTGAACGAAGCCGCGACCTGTTTTATAGCACAACTGTTCTTTATCTAACCCACTAAATCTCGAGACATTTCTTTGAATTCCATTAAAGATTATAACAGTCCGTTAATTTATTAATGCAAGTCATAATAATATCTAATGTCGTCTCCGTGTCGGTGTTTACGCGCGACCGGGGACGAGAATAGCTCGTGGCAGAGTTTCAAATATGTCGCCATGTCCTAAACCGCATCTTTGCAGATTCACGCACTGTCACACTTAATATCTACCTGTAATTTATATATCACTTACTGCGCGTTAATTACTCATTATAACGGAAATGTAATTGTTTAAATGCTATGTACACGATTGTGACCATAAACTCCACTTTTGCCAAAGAGGCGAAAAACGTGAAAGCTCATCGTGCATCGTGATTCTGATTAAAAGGTTGGCAAGCGACTATTTTGATATCTTATTATATTCTAAGCCGTGTACACTTCGTTTTATTACACTTTTACAGATCCTCGTGTGTAAAGAAAGCACTTTACTTTGTGTACACTTTATTTGCCACAAATTTGCTCATTTTTTTGCAATTCGCTTTTCACGAACTTCGTCACTTTTAACAAGCGAAGACAGCGTCGGGCGCTTTGACAAATGACTTACTAATTCTGATATATATGTTGGCCTATTCACATATTAAGCTTTATGAGGCTTTATGTGCTACTAAGCACGAATTTATCTGATTTGGACATACAAAATAAACGCGATTTAGTGAATCAAATCTCCTAGCTTAAGTTATTCACTAGCAATTGGGATTACATAAACCAGTAAATATTGTAACAGAATTGTAAAAAATAAAGCCTACCTATACATGGTTGAAATCCGTGGTTTGAATGTAAATTCCAGGTAACGTCCACGTTGCTCTCGCGACGAATAAAAAGCAACATAATAATGCTCAAATCGTGTTTTAATTTAAATTATATTATAAATAAATCTAATATATAAAATTCTCGTGTCACAGTTTTCGTTGCCTATACTCCTCCGAAACGGCTTGACCGATTTTGATGAAATTTTGTGTGCATATCGGGTAGGTCTGAGAATCGGCCAACATCTATTTTTCAAAATAAAAAAAAAAAACAAAAAAAAAAATTTTTGCTAAACAACGTTTGCGGGGTCAGCTAGTAATTAATAAACATTTGTTGTATGTGTAAAAGTGTTTCTACAAACCTATTTACAGAAATAAAATCATTTATCATTTATCATTGTAGGCCTCAATGGCCCATTGACATATACAGGGTGGCCAAAAAGTCGATCTATTCACGACTTTTTGGCCAACCTGTATATACCTTACTAACTCACATATATACAAGTACAAAACATTTTTAATAATAAATATAGGTACAGCGCCTTTATAAGCGCCAGTACACAAAAGACAATGCACTCTCAGTTTATTGATGACACTTTCCTGCTCAACCACTCTTTACAAATGAGTTTTTCTCTGAGATATAACAATTTTTTCCAACAGAATGAATAATTTTACAAGACTGTCAATAACTTTCGCAGAAGCTTTACAAGTTAAACAGTAAAGTTCCTTTCTAGACTTTGCTGTCTTTGTAAAATGAAAGGTAATCTATTGATGTTAGACAGAACCAACAATTTACGATCTCCGAAGTTAATTCTCTCCACTTTAAATTACCTACACTTTATTGCTTGTGGTAACTTTTTGGTGGAATAAAATTTATGAAAATAACTAAACACATTAAACTGAATGGAGAAACTCGGGAGGCCGGATTACGGCAAGACAATCGAATATATTGTAGCACTAACAAAGAAGGCGTAAAGTCGTAAAGCGGGCCTGAAGTGGGTGGCTCAGGTAAGTGAATTAAAATGTGGGTTGGTAACTTAAGTGAGTAGCCCACTGAGCTGAGCACACACGCCACATTATCCCAAAATCAACACTAAACCCTACTCGGTTGTTATCGTTATTATTTTTTGTAAGAAAAGATAGTCTTTCACGGATTTATTACAGATTGCATTAGACACGAAAACTAGCTCCGAAAATTCATTACCCTGATTACCAATCTATCCATACTAAGGGCACGGGCTATGTTTTATTCATAGCAAACGCCGTGCGGTATAAATTTCAGTGGTCACGTATCTTTTCCTAAGTAAAACTCTATCTTAAAGGCGGAGTACATAACGAAAGGCTTTACATAATTCTCACAAAGTAAAATATTTTTGGAACGTGCAGAGAAAGTAAAGAGGTGCTACTACCCTCTTAGTTCGTATAGCGCCACATTTAAGTGAATTATCCAAGAGGAAAAAGAATCACAAAGAGCAGGAAGGTAATTTCATATACTAAGTAGACAAGTCTGAGTGTAAAGTTTTCTAGTGATATTTTCTTTATTCTTGGACACACGACATGCACTGCTTCTGAGGATAATGCAATCAGCTTTAATCAGCATAAGGGACACTTTGAGTGTATATGCGGTTAATCCACTTACATCTTCAGACGGGATCATTTTCAGAGTAGAATGAATGGCACAACTTAGGAAGTCTAATTAATTGGATAAACTTTCGGATAGAAGATTTGGTTTGGCTAGAGTCTTGGTATTTTAAGTATCGTGCTATTGATACCTATTGATGTTCAAATTGAATTGTCTTAGGAATTACCTCAGCCAACACCATCTTGAAATTCAAACTCCAAAATTCCCTAATGCATTAAATCATTAGAGCTTAAACGGATGAAGAAAACCTGTTAAAATTACGCTATGAGCTTGTACAAACTTCTTTTACCTTCCTTCTTCATTTTTGAAAAGGAAACGCTATTAACTCTAAACTGGCACCTCGAAGATAAGACGAGAAGTAGCTCCGCTTTGATAGAATAAGCCTTTGAGTAGCTAACAAGAATATATCCAACGTTCAAATTTATACTAATCAGTTTATGTTTCATAGAGATTCAGCAATAATTGTTTAGCTAGTTATTGTTACAGAATTATTAAATGAACAGTCTTCATTTAAAGTGTTTGTGTTTCAGACGTTTAGATTTTGAAACACTATCATATCAGTAACAATAGTACCTGCTGAGTTTAATTTATATCACAACAAGTACCGTTTTGGACGAGAGCCGAAATACACATACCTATTTACGCGAAACTGGAAGCGTCTTGTACTTATAAGATTATCATCACATAAAATTTTACTTTTGCCAGATTATGCACGTACTGAAAATTTACGTCTTTTCAGTCCTTTGTTTTAGTCTAAAACTGACCCGCAACTTTATTGTGAAACACAAACATGTACTTTTGGACAATTATTGATCAATATTTATTGGTCTGGCGGGAAACTGGACGGATTTTGAAAACGAGCAATATTTTGAACCATAAAAGACATTTATCAAAATAAAAACCTTTGCAAAAGTGTCTCGCAATTGGTCTACTGGTCGACGGAGACTACTTCAAAGACAAGCCTTTGAGTTCAGACAGTGAAGAGACGGAGACAAAAGCGATGAAAGGGCGCAACCCTAAGGTCGGACTCACCGAGAGCTAAGCTCCTCAGTAAAAGCCGCTGTTACAATTCACTCTGTAGAAAATAATTTTCTCGACATTTAATACATTATTAGATGTACTAGACTGTAGGCTTCATTAACAAAAATTAGTGGACAGGACTAGAGTTAAGCAAGATTAAAACCGAAAAACATGTTTAGTGTCATAGTACAAACAGCAAAAGAAGTCGATTAAGGGCCGATTTCACCAATGAAACTAAACGTGATCAGCAGTTTTAGACCCAGTACAAAAGCAGTCAGTGTCAATATTACATAACAATTTTGTCTCTCTCTTTGAGCTCTTGAACGCAAAAGCTGGTCCTGCTGCACACCACAACGAATTAATTAACATTTGAAATACAGTTGGAGCTGCTTGAACATAGTAAGAATATATTTGCATTGTATGAACTCAATTTCCTTTAATATTATATAAATGCATAGCACAGGTATGAGTACTTTTGTAGCTTTTCTACCATTTACCGGGTAATGTTATATAGAGTTGAATGTGCCCTGGCGGCTGATAATTTGTCATGCTCACTCAAATGTCACGCTGACGGTGGCGCGTGTATTGGATCATTTAGTTCCCATCAAAATGGTTGAGCTGAATGGTGCTGATCCACGCGTCATGTTCGTGAACGGGCGCCGTCACTTGGTTGGGACTGATCATCTCTTAGCTGCCATGGGTTTTTTTTTTGTATTGTATTTATTTATTTTTTGCTGCACACTGGACGCTTTTAACGTGTACGGTTTTTGTACATCGTTCTGACCTAAAATATCAATATTAATTATGTAACTAACATATCAAAAAGAGTGTCCATGTAGTTTCTTGAACTTTCTTCTACAAATGTTCCTAATACGCTTTGGAATGGGCAACTAGCTTCATATTTCTGACTGACCGACTCCTTGACAATTCAAAAGTGCCAGTAAATGGTTTAATTGAAATAAATTCTTTGAGTTTGAGTTTTAGATGTGCTGAACGCATTGGTGAAAATCACCCTTACACTGGCTACTTTTACAAATCATATGAACTATAAAAATTAATTCAACGATCTGCTTTTTAGCATTTCATAATGGCTAAGAGTTAATATTCTGAAAATTTTAATTCGGTTCCAATTTGAATAAAAATATATAGAAAGGTGAATTTTCCATACTGAATTTATAAGGACATAATTGACACCGGATATGCACATTCACCAGTTCTGGACCGTAATAAATTTCCCGTGCTTGTGTGTGACAGTTTTGTTCACACTGTAGCACAAGAGCTACAACTTGGACCCACCTGTTCCGAACTAATTCACATACGTATGCAAATCGTGCGTCGAAATAGTAACTTAAGTTAGTAGTGGAAATGTAGGTACTAATAGGAGCTGCTAACATGAAAGTGGAATTGAAATTATGGAAATTAATTAATAATTCTGTTTCTGCCTTATGATGAATAGTTGATCGGCCGAATTAGAATCAAATTCCGGAAAATGATGAAAAGTCAGTGTATAAATATGAAAATTCTAGGATCTATTCTACAAAATAACTACACGTATTTTCTGTAAATTACATACTAAAAAAAAACTAGCTACGCTAAGGTCAATAGGTACGCTTATTTACTTTAAAGAGTACATAAAGCAGGTATTCACAATACCCGTGAAACTTACTTCCGTGAAACGTTTAAATATGCCAATCATTTTAATGTTCTCTATGTAATTACGTGAAATGTACCTACCAAAGTTATAAGTGCCGACTGAACTGCACAATAAAAAGAACGGTCTTAATGCTCTCATTGAATTAAGAAACTTTTTACAGTAGATTGAAAACAACCCCTGAATGTTCAGTTTCCTCTTTAACGATTTTCTTTCCATTCAATTAGCTTTAAATGCCTAACATGTTCGTAGGAGTGAAAAGACAGGCTTTATTTAAGGTTACCTGTAGTTTGTTTATTCCAAGTCCTCATTCGAGCTAGCACAGAGAGCAATCAGACTTCTAAGCCCTGTTTAATTGGACCTATTTCCTGCTTCCAGATTGAGCTATTTCCCCGTGAGCGTATTGATAAACTCCTCACACATAGCTACTGCCACAATAGGTTCTCAGTTACCAACAGATTAACGTCAACCCTCTCCGTCCCTAATCCAAACCAAAACGGATTTGCTCAATTTCATGTTATTGAGAAATGATTTGAAATTCAGAGATATTTATATCTAAAACCACAGGTATATTGATTACTATTGACAGGTAGCCTCGGCCATTTTCTGCAAAATAATAACGTGCTATATTTTTGCCAAACAAATATTTTGATATTGGATATAGCGTTGCGTATGAAGAACGACGTTTAAGCGACTGCCAATGTCAGATTAATGGCTTCCTTTATGTGCCTTCGTATGTCGTGATGAAATATCACTGTGAGACGGAAGAAAAAAAAACTCAACATTTTGGTGGTTTTTCTTCGCCAATGCGCAGTTTCTGTGGATATCTTTAACGTTTCTGAAATTTATCGTCTGCTTTTCAATAAAGACTAGTACACGATGAATAATAAAGTTATGTAACAAAGGAGGTAATTTGGGGAGAAGACGGCGACTGTATTGTAATGATTCATGGTACAATTCTAGGGAAAGCGTCGACGGGTATAATGAAATACAAAAACAGTTGAAGACAGTGATCTCAGTACAATAGTCGAGGTTTGCTCGGATGAGCGTTTACGTGGCGGTCATTGTTGTGCTAATGCCTGGGACAGACCATCGCCAGAGCCCCTCATGAATATTAACTAATATTTGTCTTACAGATAGACACTCACTGCTGAAAATATCTTTCAATATAGACACGATACTCGAGCTATATTGTCTTGCTGTAGATATGAAGCGAAACTAATCTAAGTGTGTTTGAAAGCGAGAAATATGAATAATAATAGTACTTTCGAATTTATAAAATTATATTAGTATAATAATAATTATAATAGAATAAAGAGTAGTGGTGGCCCAGTGGTAACGGCTGCAACTGACGAGTTGTAGATCGTGGGTTCGAACCCAGACAGGTGCTTTACTTTGTGTAAATTATTTCATCACCACTGCTCTCAAAAACGGTGAACGAAAACATAGCGAGGAAACCGGCATGTCTTAGAACCAAAAATTCTTCGACATGTGACATCTACGAACCCGCACTGGGCCCGCGTGGTGGATTACGGCCCACTCCCTCTCACAAAGAGGAGGCCTGTGTCCCAGCAGTGGGAACATAATAGGCTGATTATGCTTAAACTTATGCTATGCGTCTGGCTTTTTATCTTTGATGCCTAACAGCTGAGCCAGCAGTTAATGCTAAATAACATAATATTTATATAAATACCTAATGTTAGTTTTGAAGTTCAATACAAATAGCGCACTCACTGCCGTGCAATAAACCCTCACCTTCAGGTGACTTAAAAGACTTCCCTGGAACGCTAATCAGCTGATCCGATCTATATTTATCTTTTACAAGATTAGCGTAAATATACAGGGTGTTTGGTAGAAGGACCGACACAATTTTCTTAGGGATATAGGGAAAGCATAAGTTTTTCTATAAGTTTTCGGCGATAGAAACATGTCGACATAAGTTTTTTGTTTGTGGTTGTAATAGATCGTAAAATTACTTTTGGTTTTATATTTGCAAGGCACGTGTTGGCAGCTTTAAAATAGTGTAAAGGTAAGAAAAGATTAAATGACAGAATTAATTTTAAAAAAATATAAAAATGTTAGCAAATTACACTCCCTATCCCTAGAAAAATAGTGACAATACTTCTACTAAACAGTCTGTATTTATAAAAGCTTAGATAAATGATCGGTCTCGCTGCACTCGACTAGATACCGCCGGCATACTGGTCAAATGCGGCAACTAATACCACGCCGAAGTCGGCGTACCCACGTCAGTTGCACTGCAAGCTGTCTGTCACGTGCACGTGCCGCATGTTTTATAAAATTTTGGGCATAATCCGATGTAAAATGCCACTACAAGGAACAAGAAGGACACTGGGATCACATACCATCAGTAAGTATAGTATAATTTCGAAATTTCAACGTAAAATAACATGAACCCTAAACGCCATTCAGTGTTGCCGCGTATACAAGAGTCAAGTTCCCCTTGGTTGAGATTTTTATAGTGTGAATTTATTGTTATTTATTGTTATTACATATATCCTATTTCATTTATTTAACCTAGTTAGTGTAGGTATATTTCACCTAGTTCTATAAATTATTTAATGTTTACCTTTGTAATTTAGACACATAAGATGTAAAAACGTTAGCTGACACTATTTCAAGGACTGATTCTACTCATGAAACTGAACAACTTTCCCCAAGGAACCTGATCGAAAAATTAAAAAACAATTCGTCGTATGTAAAAAAAAAAAATGAGGCCTAATCATTGAAATACATACCTTCCTCTTTTTTAAAGAAGAAACCTACGCTTAACTATTCAAAAATTTATGTTTACATTCGCTTTTAATTTATTGTTCTTTTTTAAGTATTTTCGGTGATATATTTATAGCTTAACTAATAGACCACAGTATTTCTTTTCCCATTAGCTCGGGTAATAGTTGCGAAGCTGGTAACACAATTCTAGTAGTCAATGTCAACTGACAAATGTCAAGTGACGATGTCTTACACACACTACAATATTGAGTTGCCGCATTCACGGAGCTAATGTTTGTATAGAGTGCGGTATCTAGTGTAGCGCAGCAAGACCAATCATTTGTTTAGGTATAGAGGATAACTTTTTAAATAGTGCGCAAACTCTAACCATGAGTTCGATTGAAACAAGATGCTGATGGTGTCAATATAGTATCGTACTACATACCACCGTACTAAAGTAATTTTACAGGTTATTAAATTGTAGTGGAAATATTCAATTAAACCAGTACCTTCATAAACAATTACAAAGTTTATTGTAGTACATAGAAATGAAAGTACAAAACATCAATTATGGCAAGCCACTAACCAACCCTTCCCACACACTAAGGTGTTCACTCCGAAAAAACTGGTTCTCCGTTCCCAGTTGTATCGGGGTTTACACCTGCAATGAGACTAAAACAATAACTCAGAGTCGCTTGAGCGAGTTCGTGAGACGAACTGCTTAATAACTTCTAGCTCATCGAATCAGTATCGACTTATTATGGTTATGCTCATAAAGGGAACATAACGTTTATGTAAAGCAACCCGAGACACTATAATCTATAACAACTGATCTTACTACCTTGTTCTTAGGTAATACGGGCTGGTGTCCGCAACTCCACGTCAATGCGCGTATTTTGCGTACGGTGGGAAAATCAATCATTCGATCCACCCCAGCTCCTCGAGGCAGGCCAGCAACGCCTTGATGTTACTGACAGCCTCGCGTAGGGTACCTGGGTTACCGAAGTGCTTTGCCCTGTATGTGGCGACCACCGGGCAGTTTAGAAGCAAATGAGCTGCTGTCTCGTCCTCCTCCATGCAGGCCCTGCACAGCGGACTGTCTGTGACTCCTATGACAAAGAGGTGTTTATTAAATTACCTGTGGCCAGTTAAAGCTGCCGTAACTATGCGCAGCTGTTGTTTAGTTAGTAGGAGAACTTGTTTCGTGAGGCGGCTATCAATTGCAGGGAGTGCTTCCCTAGCCTGCCTGCACTCACCTTGTTCCAACCATTGTTTGTGATGTTGTTCCCTGGTGCGTTTCCTTACCAGAGTGCGTAAATATTCGAAGGGGAGTGGCACGATGGGTTCAGGTCCCACTGCTGTCTCACTCGACCCCCTTCTAGCAAATTCGTCGGCTGCATCTTTGTCCAACGAACCCCTGTGTCCTTTGATCCATTGAATGGTTATTTTATTGAGTCTACCCACCTGGTTAAGGCGCTGGTGACACTCGTATATTAGCCCAGATTCAACTGTGTAGCTGTTTAGCGCTTGCAGAACAGCCATGCTGTCTGAGAGTATACGGATCGAATGGTCCTTAACTTCCCTGGCCATGATGGCCGAAGCAGCCGGAGAAATACCCAAGCAATACTGTGTTATGGACCCCCAATTGTGTGGCTAAAAGTACCTTGTTCTTACAAAAGGTCTAACTCTCTCTCATAGGTCTAATCATGTTAATTAAGTTGAACTCAGTGTACACTCAGTATATTCCTTTCAAATGACGGGACTAAGACCCTTGGCGTCGAACACAGGATAACGTGTTCACACGCATAAACGCGGCCTACGGGTATAAACGGAGACGATATCGTTACCTGGAGTGGCGAACTTCCCTTATTCACCATCAAACGGTTAAATAAAGCCTTCTTCACCAGCAGATGGCCACACCTCGAGGGATAACCTTCAAATTGCCCGCACCCGGATCAATTCCAAATCATCTGACCCGGGGCTACACCAAGTATCACGTCTTAATCTCGCATCAGAAACTATTATAAAAGGCTAGTATAATCAGCCAGACCTGTAACAACATCCTCGTGTCTATACTCACAACTGAGACCTAGGTGATATCACAAAACAAGGAAATGGTTGAATACTCACAAGGTTCAAGTTTGATTAGAATCATAGGAAATCCATCGGGTTATTTAGACACAATCTGGTCATTCCAGACTGGTCCCTCTCCCAAAACGTGTTCCTCGTTGTCACGCCTTGAAGAGAAAAACCTTTTTAACCATTTTGACAGGACCAACCAATCAACGTCCTTCAAGAATCCTCTTTTTAACCGCGCACAACACAAAAAGAACATTTTGACCGCGCAGGTATTGCATTTTTCTATGAAACAGCTGTCTTATTTTTAATAACCGTAGGAAAACGTCTATGCTAGGGGGTTTAGAATCGTGTGCAAAATTCATGGTTACAGTTTAAGCACTGGTTAAAAACTTATCCCGTATAAAGCTGTAAATAAACACGCGGAGATGAAATAAACACGTGAAGATGTTAACAAAGTAACGTACTTTTAGCCTATTAGAATAATGCTAAGTTAGGAAGTTGATGAACCCGTCACTGTACCGGTGGCGCGAGGCAGCGCGGGAGCGGGGCGAGCGACCGATGCAGCAACATATCGAGCAGCGTCGGTTGCAGCTCCGCGAGGTCTTGGTGGCGGAAGTGCGGGTGAGGCTGTCACGCCCTACCGCCTCAGCATCATCGAGGCGATCCGGCCAGTGCTCGACCGCTGGTTCGGGAGAAGGCACGGCTCCCTGACGTTTCGGGCGACGCAGGTGCTCTCGGGGCATGGTTGCTTCGGGAAGTACCTGTGTCGCATAAACAGGGAGCCGGACGCCCGGTGTCACCACTGCGTCGACTGCCGGGAGGACACGGCGTGGCACACGCTGGCAGACTGTGCCGCTTGGGAGGAGCCGCACCGTGCCCTCATCACCAAAGTAGGCAACGACCTGTCGCTGCCGGCCGTCGTGAACGCGATGGTCGGCGGCGCAGAGTCCTGGGACGCAGTGGTCTCCTTTTGCGAAACGGTCATCTCGCAGAAGGAGGCTGCGGAAAGAGAGAGAGAGATTTCGACCCTCGACCCGGCCCGCAGCAGGCGCACCGGGCGTCGGAGGAGGGCGGACAACGCCCTCTTCCGGCCCCCCTAAATGGGTCCAGGGGCGACGGATTCGAGGACATCCTTCGCCCCCCAACATCAGGACCCGAGAAAGCGGCGCGCGTAGTGTTGTGCGCGCGCTGCTCATAGACGTTGCGGGGGGAGTACACCTCACTCCTCCGCCCGAGACGGGGCTCGCGCAAGAGGGCCAGCACCAGTCGGGGCTGCGTAAGAATTATATGTTCCCGCTACCCCGACGTAGGTGTGAGATGGAACACCGGGGTGGGTTTTAGTCAGTAAGAGTCTGATAGACCCCTCCGCCCGCCCCAGGGCGGAGGACATCCATGAGGATTTTCCAACCCAGAACAAAAAAAAAAAATAAAGGAAGTTGATGAAAAGGTAAAGTCTACGCATTTTCGTGATTAGTTTTTCTTAAAATGTAACTTACTTTGTGTAGACTTAATTAATTGGTAATGAAATGTAGGTATAGAGTTGAATATAACCTTCTCATAGATTTTAAATTGAAAAAAAAAGAAACCTTCTCAAGCTTCTCCATACAACAAAGCAGCATGCACGTCTGATTTACTTACCCGCATATCCAAGAGTGTCTCCTTCTCGGTATTGATGCAAGAGTGAGCGCGAACGGGTGCAGCGCGGTGGGAGGATTGTCCTCCTCCTGCGCCGGCGCACCACTCACGCGCACCTCCGGTACGCGCAGCTGGTGCCGACTCATCACAAAACACTAATCTTTAAACGCCCTTAGTAAGAACAAATTCAAACATTTTTCGCGCTCTCTAAAACGTTTGTAGATCCAAAAATCTTGTATCAAAATTCAACAATACGCTTCGTAGTAATAAATTCGGTTTGATTGATGTACGTCACCTGAAATGGAAAGGAACCTTTGTAATTTTCGTCAACTTGAAATAAGTTATAAAAAATTACGATTTCATATTTTTGAAATGTGCTGCTGAATTCAAACTAATACGGTCAGAAAAAAAAATATTTTCGTCTACTTAGTTGTGCCTGGGTAATATGTCTCGCTTAAACATAATTAATTTATAAGTCTTGTAATATTCATATTTATTAAGGCGGTTAATAAATGAAGAGATGATACAATTTATCATGTCGCCTTATCCGTTAGCTGCACATGTCAACAAAAAATTATATAACGTCATAATCTACGGTAAAACAAACGTCTTTACGTTTTTTCATGGTTATTTGTAACTATTGGCTCATGATTCGTTTTATTGGGAGCATAAAACGATCGTGAAACTGAATTATCTTTGTGACCATTGAAGGTGCGAAGGGCACATTGAGGAGAAGCCTCATCGGAACATCCGTTTAAGCCTCGTGTTAAAGAGATTTGTTTTAATGTGTCTCAACCCTTGACAATATTATATAATAGCTACTTTACGTTAGTACAACGTACGAGATATAAAATTATGACGTCATTAGAACGTATTACTGTAGAGCGTTGAAAATAAAACTGGCTTGGGAGAACATGAATGTTTTTTTTTGTTATCTGCTTTTTTAACGACAGTTTTATTATAGGTCATCGTTCTTTGTATGTAATATGTTCATGACTCAGAGATATGTAGGTATAAGCTGCGTTGGTATTAAGCTATATACTCACAAATTGGAGTAATCTAAGTCATTATTATTAAATTACCACATCAAGTATGATGTTTTATGGACAAAGCTCTGTTTCTTAATGTTCTTAAAGACTCATTACACGCCCTCTTGCTAATGAAATTATAAATACTTTCTTTCAGTGGCTCGTTAAAAGGTTTTTTTTTTCTCTAAAAATAAATAATATCTAATATTAGTTTGTAAACTCACAGTTAATCTCTTTGAGGAAGTATCTGATTTAATTGTGTTGTTGTGTGTACACAATTGATATTGTAGATTTGTGGCGAATGACTTGGCTTATGTACCTGCATACATATACTCGTACTGAGCTAGATTTACTCGGCAAGTTGGCAAGCAAATTGGTGATCGCAGTGTTATGAAGTTATTTATACTCACGGGTGAAGGCTGCTAATCACCTCGATGATATTATTAATCTCTTATAGATACACAATTTGCTTAGGAAGCCATACCCCCTAGGCCTTTAAAAACGGTACCTAATCTTGGTTTGAGTCTACCGTTTGTGACAGTTAACAATAAACTATCGTTAAACATTTTATTTTGTAATTAGGGGGATAGAGTTCACACCTTCGGTAAAACATGACAATAAATTAACTTACAGGGCAATAGACAATATCATAAACGTTTTCATATTTTTTAAGAGTTTTGCTAATAAGGAGTCTATTGTAATAGAGACTATGTCGAAATAAAAAAAAACTGAAAGAGAAACCTTTCAGTATTTCACTTTTTGTCGAAATACGTGACGAAATAAAATGGGTGCGTAAAGAAATAGATAATCTCCACACAACGTTGGAGCGGAACTATTGTGCCATCTGTTGGCGGAGTGCCGAACACCTGGCCAAGACGCGACCCCGACCTCTTTAGGAATGTTATTTACCAAACACTGCTAATATACAAACAAAATTTACATATAGTAAAGCTGAGCTGAGCTGCCTCGTTGGTCTAGTGATCGCAAGCGCTACGAGCATGAGGTCCTGGGTTTGATTCCCAGATCGGGCAAAGCGTTATTGGGTTATTCTATCTGGAATTTCTCAGTAGCAGCCCGGAGTCTGGATTTGTGCCCGGTTGGTGGCAATAGGCTCGCCCCCTATTACATGGGACTTAAGCATAACTAGCGAAATGTGGGTGTACTATATGTACACGTCTGCCTAACCCTTCTGGGATTACAGGCGTGATGTTATGTTATGTTATTTACGTAAACTAGATTTAGCCAAGACGAAGCTCTGAGATAGGTAGCTACTGAGAATGAATTTGAGACATATTCTTTTGAGAAAAATATTTCACAAAAAATTGCTCTCAACTGATGTCTTTTTTCCTCATTATTAACTTTTTACGTTCACAAAGTATTGCAGTAAAAGGTTCCGACTCGTAATGTCCCTTGGGAAATTTAAAACCGCTTAAAAACCAAGTCATTATAGGATACATTAAACTTTAGGACGAGGCCTTATTTTAAACTTGGGACCTGAAGTTAAATTTATGGAAGTTCCCCAACTATTTCACCTTTCGACTTGGCCATAAATATTTTTTGTTCAGTTGGGAGACAGCAAATTAATCTTATAGATAACCTTGGATAATCTGACTCGCACTTTTTCCAGGCTTTATTTATGAGAGATTCCATCAAAGGCTTATGACCCACTTTAAGGAGGGTCGATTGGGGATGAGATTTTTTGTGAAAAATCTGTGCACGTAATAGGGCGGGTGGCGAATGTGAACGGAATATTTTGTCGCTTTTACAGACGGTCGCATTCAAAGATGGCATCAGAAGCGTCGTGGTAATCTTTGTAATTAATATATGTATGACAGTAATCCGCACTATTCCAGATGTCAGTACGTTGGGTATTTGAGAAGGTGCGATCTTGCTATTTTCGAAGCGATGATGTGTATTTAAAACATCTGTTGACAGTTAATTTATAAAAGCTTTTGTGTTTAAATTTTAACTGACTTACTATGGAAGAGGTATAAATTTATCTTCACTATTAAGGCGCTGACAAGAGGCTAGATCTAAGTAAAATTGTCTTTAAAAAATTCAAACCGATACAAGTTTGTGGTATCGGAAAAAACATATGTTAATCTTCAACACATATCTGAGAGCTCTGTTGTATTGAAACACGTTTTTGAAAAAGTTTTTCTACACGAAAAAAAATGGTGAACTAGCCTCTTGAAATGATCTTTCAACAAAAATATCTGTATTACTTATCAACGTACGTTGGTAAAATTAATAACAATAACCTATCATATTAAAATACAGAACATGGTTGTTTGCTATTTTCGATTACTCAACTCATAAAATAACATCACGCCTGTAATCCCAGAAGGGTGAGGCAGAGGTATAACCTTTAGTACACCTAAATTTCGCCAGTTAAGTTAAGTCCCATGTAATAGGGGTCGAGCCTATTGCCATCAACCGGGCACAAATCCAGACTCCGGGCTGCTACTGAGAAATTCTATATAGAAAATACAAATAACGTTTTGCCCGACCTGTTTTTTTTTTTAGTAAATAGATAATTGCTTCATATTTTGCAATAAATTACAAGCGTTGTGTCATTGCGCTTATTTTTCTTGTCTATGCTGTCCGACAGTGACCGCGCTTTACGTCTCGTCAGCGTCTTAAATATTACATTTAGACACGGGAAAAACAGCATGTAAAATAATCCAATAGGTAAATTGGATATTGACAACATAAAATGTGCGTGCAAATAGAGTAGAAAAACAGGATTTGCAAATGCACTTAGCCAGCTCAATTTATTTATTTCATAACAAAAATACATTTGTGTCGAAATATTTGCACAGCGGGTACACAACAAAGAAGCAACGTATCAAATTATAACACAGTAACCTCGTTCCTCATCCATTTTCAGAAAGAACGTCTATCCAAATTAAAAATACTAACTTTACAAACATTAAATTTCTTATTGATACAAAAAAAAGTCCTCAGTAAAATGCAATAAAAATACATTTACTGTTGAAATATTAAGTTTAAAAAGTGATACGTTCAATTTAATAGTAGTTTTAAGATTTTTTTGACATTAAAAAAATCTCAATGCTGTAATACGCTTTATTGATTAACAAAGCCCTGAGTTTATTTTTATGTGTAACATGTTTTTCATTCTGAATATTCTTTCATTCTGCTGGTAATTTGTTAAACAGATTGACAGACAGACCCGCATGACGAGTGTTTCACAATATTAAGCTTTGCCCGCAGAATAGTAGGAAGATATTTTCTGCGAGTACCTACTCTATTTTTTCTTTCATCTTTTGTTTCAAACTCGTTTAAGTTTTTGTGTAAATGAGTAAAGAGAACTAAAATACAAAGACACGTTACCGTTAAAATTCTAAGTTTAATAAAATACTCATTACATGATTCTATCTGGTTTAAACGAAGCATTGTTCTTAACGCTCGCTTTTGTATAGTAAAGGCTGCCATAGTATTATATTTACAGCTGTTTCCCCAAAATGTAATGCTATATCTAAGTTTAGATACAACTTGTGCAAAATAAACGGTACGTAGTTGGGCAATAAATACAATATCTTTGAGAGATCTGAAATCGTAACACGCACTACTTATTGTGTTCGTAATTAAATCTAGTTCTGGCTTCCAATCAAGCAAAGAATCAATTTGTACCTCCAAAAATTTTAAACTTTCTACCATGTAAATTTTCCTGCCTAAGGATTCTACGTCTGCTAAAGCTTTGTTCTTAACTGTAGATTGAAATTTCATACATTTTGTTTTACTTACATCTAATTTAAGATAATTCATAGTGAAGCAGCTATCAATACATTTAATTTATATTTTAAGGTCTACATATTGTCAGCAGCTATAACAGCACTCGTATCGTCCGCAAATAATATCAAGTCAGCATCCGGCAAAATGTGTTTAATGTATTCAGTTAGATCGTTAACAAATATTATAAAGAAAAGAGGGCCCAACACCGAACCCTGCGATATAAGTAACAGTAAATGATTTCGACTTTTGAACTTCTGCCACACATTTGAAGTGATTTAATTTCGACGTACTGTTTCATATTGGTTTAATAAGAACAAAAAAGTTTTAAAAAAATTTTTTCTTACACCGTAATGCTGTAACTTACCCATTAGAATGCAAAGATTTAAGTACTGCGTTTGATACTGTAGACAGTATCAAACGCAGAACTTAAGTCTATGAATAAGCCAGCAACTTTAAGTTTATTGTTCAGCTTAGCAGTTTTAAAACCACTCAACTTGTAAATGAACCGTGTAAAAAAACCTTTTGAGTCAAAATTTTGCACAACAGGGCACATTCGCATACCGACCACACACAATTTGTTCCCTACTTTCTTCATGTCACGTCAATCACCTGAACAAAGCGTGAACATTTCATACAAAAATAATATATTTTAGTCACAACAGTGGTCCAACTTGCTATAACATCCAGAAATTTGGTAAATATGCACCCTTCGATTATTTATACACCTTCTGATTTTCTTACAACTTTCAAAGTAACTCAACTTGAATAGTATAGAAAAGTTCAAACCGGAATACTGTCTTACCCTAACCTCACTGAGTAAATAATAAACTTGATTGAATTCAAAATTCTTTCTACCAACACAATTCATTTGTAGTTTGTAGTTTTTTCACTATTTTGTTTGGCCTTCTTCGCCAATTGGTAGCGTGCCGATATTCTAAATTTAGGGTAAATTGCGTGATTAGATTATTCAAATGATTTGTCTACTTATTTCATTGACATTATTATTGTACTCGCTGTTACTAGTAACATCAGCAATCTTCGTCGGCGATCCAGGATAAAAATGTACTGTGTCCTTACCCAGGTCATGAGCTATGTGTGCAAAATTTCAAGCCAATCTGTTCCACCATTCTGACGTGAAAGCGTAACAAACAACCTTACTTTCGCATTTGTAATTTTAGTTAGGAAGATAGGATGTTCAAACCATTCATGGTCAATGTGCGTCACGAAGACACATCCGCACAACAATTTAGATTACGAGACGCATGCCATATCACCCGGATGCCTACTTTACTAATTATTCTAAATTGTACTCTATTAACTGAAGAGCTATTTCGCTACGTAGGTTGTTTATGGCTCACATAAAGAGAATATGGTAATCGGTACCTAAAGACCATTTTCATTATAACATATGGCATTTAAACTTATGCTTGCTTAATTAGAAACTAATATCCAAATGTTGTAGTAAACCAATGTACGGTCACCAAAAGTGATGAGTAACCAGGGTCGTCATATAGCTCTTGAAGTTCAGTAAGAAACCGACAGATGTTTTCGAATAAAATTTAATTTAATTTAGAAAACAAACAGTTCATTATTAGTCAAACTTTTCGTTCGAACACATCCATGGGTTTCTTACTAAAATTTCAATTATATCCGATGACGTCCCTGGTACTACCTTCTTGGTGTCTGTACACAAAACTTGACAGTTTGATGAACGATATCTCAAGAATCCAGTCTGGTTCTGAAATTCAATACAAAATAATTTCGGGTAGCCGAGTACAAAAAGCTTTTCATGGGGAGGTGGTCATGATTACGAACACAAGACTCGTCAACGCTTGACGTAAGTAGGACACGACATAATACTGAGTGAGGAATATAACGCCATTTTTGTTTTCTCATTAAACCTACCTATGTTTTGCCACACTGTACCGTGACCGCGGAAAATGAATTTATGACTGTGCATGGAATGGGCTTGTTTTTGTTTTACGATTTTAAAAGAGCATGGTTACTTACTCAGTAGTAAGTACACCATGCTCGTGATAACCTTTTATTGAAGACATTCCTATCGATAGATAATTTTAAAGAAAGGACACCTACACCCCTATTTATCCACTGTTTTTTTGTTATGATTACGTGACTCATCAATCAAATATAGGCATCAATTATATGAAACTTGCCTGGAGCCAAAGTAGGTACCTCAGAGGTTAATTATGTCAGTATTTTAATGTATAAATAAAGTAGCCCCAGCCAACATCTCACTGTTTGTAATTTTTCTGGAATTTAACGATTGACCGCCGTTTGATGTCAGCCCTACATTTCTTGTATTTATTTCTGTCCCAGCTATGACGTATGCGATTTTCAGGCTTCGTTTGAAGTTGAGTAACAACAATATTTTTGTAACAATCTACACGTAGCTATTACTATTATCTACTATGGTTGAAATGGTCAAAACTCGCGTGAGCTTATATTCAATTAATTGGTCATTCCATTTAACACTCAATAATGTGATAATGCAGCTAAAGTGCATTGCAGTGCAATTGCATTGTCACCGAATTATTGATTGAACTGATTACCTAGTTACCAACCTACCTACACCGGACATCATTAGTAAGTTAATGCAATCTTATCACGGCACGGCTAAATAAGCAAAGTTAGCACAAAATCTTATTAAGAGACCGAATCCAGACCCCGAAACTTTTGCTGAATTCTAAGTTCGGATTTGATCAAACTTTCCTTAGGTGCGGATTATGGAGGAACCGGACTTATAAGGAGTTACGTCGTTTGACCTTAACATTGCTCATTTTGCAGGCACTCGAAGAGGGTGGAGAGGTAATAAAGGGCAGGTAGGGCGACCTCGGTGTGCTATTAATCGGAGATCGAGACCTTCGCGTGCGCAAAGCGCCTGACAGTCACGCGGCACGAACACAAACGAAACTGTTTGCAGTTCTATATTGGTAGGCGTTTGAACACACTAATATTTTTTTCTGAAAACGCGAGATATTACCTTACCGTGGGTTATTTAAGGACGAAGAAGCGTATTTTTTCGTTTTAGCTACATCCGAGTAAGAAAATGTTGTTATTTAATTTGAAATCAATACTAACAAGTACAAGAAAGAGGTTTCTTTCTTGTGCTTGTTAATCAAAACCAACAATAATAACTAATCAAACTAGTTTCTCTTATTATTTAACCGAAATGTTCGATGGCAACCACGGGAGGCACCAGATGAAATGTAAGATACACGTAAGTAATTTATAATTGTCCAGACATTAATTACCACTTCAATCTTAATAATCACCTTGTAAACTTACAAATAGAAGCAATTACGCGCCCATACAAACCTATGACTAACTGACATACTTTATAAATTGCAACACAAAACGAGACGGCCACACTAATGTTAAATTCGCTATCACCATTCTCCTATTTCATTATCTATCTATTTTAAATGCGGGCCTTATGAAAATATATACAATAGACAGTCACGAAACCCGCGGATAAATTAGGAGGTCGCTGCTAGCATTCAGAATGAGTTGGGAACAATAAGCAATAAAGTGTATTATTATCATTGTGTATGGCGACCTCACACTGAGCGAAACTGTTTTGCTTAAATACCCCTTGTATAGAAGGGTAAATGATGAGCATATTCATATTTATTCATACATCATTTCTTGTCTTTGCACTGGATTAAACAATTAAATCAGAAAGAAAGAAAGACAAAATAATTTTATTGGGAATCTCCTGGGAAGATAATTTTACAAATTTAATGGCTAATCACAAAACCGTTTTTTTTTAAATCTAAACAACAGTGTAAAAACAATCTTCGGAAGATTTTTCGACGGGTTCCTAAGGGGCCTGCTTACCTTTTCTAGCATCATAGATCAGAAAGTTCTGAAAAACTATTCAAACCAAATATTTACCCACTTCTTAACCCGATAATACCAGCCCTTAGAAATTACAATATTAACGATAAACCTCATTAATCAGTGTCTTGATGTCCAAAGGTAAGGCCACTGTAGCTAAAAGTTTGATATCGGCTTACATCCTACATCTGAGGTAATTACTGGTTCAATCATCTTCAAATTTCCCTTTATTATTGACGTATAGCGTATTACTTTATAGACGTGACGTGTTTAAGGAAATAGACCTAGAACTATGTGGAGTACGTTCAAAAGGATTAAGTAGATATTATTGTTACTAGGGCATGTTTTTTAACGAGTAAGTACTCTATTCGTGTCCCTTTCCATTCCGATTGTCGCCCACTAGTCAATTCCTTTTTTAGTTTAATTTCAGGCAAAGCTTGAGTTCTATCTGAAGGATCTTATTCACAGTCTGCTTGAAAAACAAATGATGATGAATTAAACAAATGATGATGAATAAAATCAACTGCTAAAATACTGTTTTCTTTTTAGTATCCGAGTCAGAAATAGAAACTCCTAAACCAACTCAGAGGTCATTGTCTTCACTAAAGTTCACACATTACGATTCAATATAATTCTACAGTTATGTGTGTCATTCAATGTGGGGGTGACGTCTAGCATATGACGTGTGGACGCAGGAAGCGACCATTATTTCGGTTTACTGTTGCCTTAACCCGGTCAAAATTCATGAAACCTGACAATCATACGATATGTTCAATGTTTTACGGCTCCTACAGACATGCGCGATCAGGAAGCACGACGCGACTCCTGTAGAACAATTCAAAACATGTAAATTTCACAGAAATTGTTCTACTAGAGGCGCGAGGCGCTGTCGCGTCGCACTATCGCGTAGCGCCTGTTCGCGGGAGTCTTTACGCTTACACTATGGTACTGGCGAAAACGCGGTGACATGGTTCCCAAGCAAAAGAATGTGCGGTGGATTAGGTGAGCTGCAATATAAACTAAATATATTCAGAGCTAATTAGCCGTTAATACTTTGGCAGATTTTGATGTCTATTTTTCTGGTCGAACGAAATTGTTGGCCAAATCACGTGAGGCCTAGTGTCAGAGATAAAGGTAAGCTGGGAAAAGGTGATCTTACAAGAGAGAACGAAATCTGAAAATTCTTTTGTGTCTAATTTTCGTTAGAAAATTAATGATTTCACTGACTAGGCTGTTTCAAGACTGACAGTACAAATAAAATCATTTGTCAACATCATATCTCATGCTGTCAAGTCACATCTAACGTTTAAATAATGTTTAATGTTGAGTCTAAATATGTCTACGAAAACAGACGATATATGTCACTTTGTCATAGCTCAATTTCTATCAAATAACTTATTTCTTTGAGGGCCACATAATACACGACCTTTTAGGCTAGCAACAGACGTAGAACATGGCATGTCACAAGATGCGAAAATGGCGTGTTCATTGGCTACATTTCGTGAATTGGCCAATGAGCATGAAAGTATTAGGTGTTACTCGTGGCCCTTACTATCCAACACTGTATGATAAAGTTCAAGGTTTTAGTTCACTTTTGTTTACTTATTAAAAGGAACGCGATATTTATTAACGTTTTTGATTTAGGATAATGTCGAGTTCGGTGACTAGAATGGCCACTGAGTGTAATTAAATGAGGATAAATGAACCAAAAAGACAATGAAATAAAATAGTAAGGTCTTTTAAACGTTTTTTTTCTAAGTGAACAGACAGCTGTGCAGCTGGGGAGTTTATTGCGCCAATTCTTCTCAGCTAGAGCACTAGGAAATGGTGAAGGGCGGCTGGTTTGGAAGGACTGTCTTATGTCATTTTGACGTTCAAAAGATGCTGATTCTCAGCCTAATTTGATTAAATGACTTTTGATTTTGAGTGTACTTAAAAGGTCACGCGTTTCTACATATTTAAATTTAATGAGCACTGAACTATTGAGGATACTGAAACAGATATATATTCTGAATAAGAAAGCTTAAACGTCTTTACAAGAAAAGCGGGCGCGGGATTTAGGTTGGAAAAGGCTGAGATAAGGAGTTTGGAAAATATAAAAATCTGTGACGCAGCTGCCTGAAAAAATCCGGGAAATTTCATATTTAATACAAGAATTGGACCGTTTCTTATTAGGGATCAGAAAATCCATCAATCTTTTACTATCCTTGGAGCTTGGCTTTTACTAGCATTGTAATTTTGATAGAAGATGAGCCATCCAATTTTTATTCAATACTCAATACTTAATATATTTATTGCTTTACCATAATATGATCTTAGGTTGGTAACTATATAATTTAGATCATAAAGACCCTGTAGGACATAGTAATAGGGTAGGAGAGAGGCAGCCCTGTTTTAGGATATTATTCAGTTGTTTTTGTGGGAAAAAGTTTTAACTTTCGTATAATCAAAGTCTGGAGATCGCTAATACGATACACTAAAATTTTGCTGAACCATTATTTTGTATAACTGCAAAATGTCACGAATCAATCAAGACTAGACTTTGCATCTCCCACCGTGCAAAAGTCGCAACACAAGATTCTTATTTTTTTTTATTACTAATATTATTGAAAGGAAAATTTTTGTTTGTAGTCATTAATTTATTATGTTTGCTAGGTTGGTGATGCAGGTAGGTGGGTTTTCCTATGTTTAGTAGTTGCATGTACTTTCATATTTAATTTTAATTGAGTATTGCTGTATAAGTAATAGATACCAAATGTACATATTTCATTCGAAATATATCTGTTAATAGCTGTTGCCCGTGACTTCGTCTACGATCCAGGATATAAAGTAGTCCTTACCCAGGTCATGGTATAACTGTGTGCAAATTTCATAAAAATCCGTTCAGACGTTTTGGCGTGAAAGCGCTACAAACAAACAAACTTACTTTCGCATTTATGATATTAGCTAGGAAGTTAGGATAGGATTTCTTTTTTAAATCGTAGTCCGTTGCAGTTAGTCAGAGAAAGTTGAGTTGAGCATCGATGACAATGACTTTATGAAAAATTTATCAAAGATTGGTATGTCAGAGGGAGGTAGCAACCAAAGCCTAATTGCATGTTGACGGTTAAATAGTCTAGATAAGTCATTTAACAAAACAGTTCCCAGGTTCATTAAAGGTGAACAGTTTCGCTTCGCTATAATAACCATTTAACATTGTTAATTCAACTAGTTACTGTCGATTAACATCTGGGGCACAACACCGTGCAACAACTCTGTTCAACATATAGCATCAGTGATTGTATTAGGATAGTTATCATGCTCTGGGAAGTTAGAAGCCAAATTATGGCGCTATTGCAAAAGCTAACACAGTAGTTTGACTTTCATAGAACTCTACGTTCAAGGCGGAAGTGACAACAAACACAAAGCAACACTATGCAAATAATGCCCGATTCCTATTTAACTTACGAATCGTTGTTATACTGATCCAGTCAAATTGAGTGTAGCCATTTTTCGAAATAGTACTTCTCCGGGTAGTGTATAGCCAAAACTTCCATCAGGCAAGTGATTGATTTAGCAGAGAGGCAGAACATTATTTAACAGAAGTCGAAAAAGAAAAATAAATTACGTTACGCGTAAAAAAAACAGTAAATAAATTACGTGTTTTCCGAGGTCGAAGCCTAAAAGCAATCACAAAAATTACCTTATCTCCTAATTCGTAACATATTGTCCGTGAAAGCGTACCTACACTCGTGTTTTTATTAATTAAACGGCAGGTAAACACGATAAGATTGCGACCGCACTACTGTTCAACTGATTAGCTAGGCCGATTACTCACTGGCGTATGTTTCATCGCTCAGTTGTCATTCTGTCATCACTGGTTATTAAAAAGAGACGCTACGACATATTTGTTAGAAAAATAAGCGACCGTATTACAAAATTTATACTGTTCTATCATGTTCCGCATACGAGATTTGTTTCAGATTCAGTAGACATTACAGCAAATCCTATACGACATAGTATTCAGACATGTAGCGTTATTAAAATAAATGCACTACAGTGGTTGACTCTAATTGAGGATACGATTTTTCTGTTCGTCATACCTGTCACGGTAGAAAATCTAGGTGATTGACGTAACCCGTCGCTCAGTTGTCACATTCTGTCGCCATTGGACGAGCATTTAAAAATGTCGGTCAAAAAAATATCCCAGACTAAAAACAAATGTGTAAAGCACACATTTATGTTTTTAGTCTGGGACTATTTTTTGCAGACTTCGATTTGCCTCTTACGATGAAGCCCCATCTCGTGCCACTGCACTGTTTACAACTATTTTTATGAGTTTAAACGTGGTCGCACTAATCTCTCCGATGATCTGCGTGAGGGACGGCCTTCTGCGGTGACGACTACAGATAACATCAGTGTTGTGCGGCGTATGATAGAAACTGACAAAAGAGTGACTTATCAGCAGATTCGGACAAGCTTAGGCATCGGTATGAGTCAAGTGCACAAAATCCTCCATGAACATTTAGCGGTCAGTAAGCTTTGTGCTCTTGTGGATACCTCATGACAGAAGTCCAAAAACTACGTCGTGTTGATTGGTGTCGGGAAATGGTTCAAAGATTTAACGGAGGTGACTCAAATGCTGTGTTCGACATACTTACGGGTGACGAAAGCTGGATTTATTGTTATGATCCTGAAACTAAGAGACAGTCTGCTGTCTGGGTGTTTCCATCCTAGGAGTTGTCAACTAAAGTGAAGAGAGGTCGTTCTTCGGAAGGACAGGTCTTTAAACTGAAGTTTTATTTACCAAACAATTACAATTATTTTAGAGGATCGAAAAACAGTTACTGCGGAGTAGTACCTAACAATTGTTTGCCACTTGTCTTGGAAAAAGTTCGGGAGAAACGTTTTATAGACGCCGAGGAAGCAGTGGCTACGTTTCAAAATGCCATCGAAGAGACCCCTAAGGACGAGTGGGCAAAGTGCTTTTCTCAGTGGTACCAACGGATGCAGCGATTTATTCATGTAAACGGACTCTATTTTGAAAAGATATAATAAAACTAATAACTTGCTAGTTTGTTCATTTTTTGAGAACCTTACGTGTCACCCTCGTGGCAACACTGTTCTGACACCGATGAAAATGAAGTTACCTTAACTAATGTTTAAAAAACGTAAGCAAGTTTGTTTTTTTTGTTACACTTTCACAGCTGAACGGATTTGTTTTTTTTGTACACGTAAAAACTACGATCTGGGGAAGGACATAGGCTAGATTTCATCCTGGATTATAGGGGAAGTCACGGGCAACCGCTAATTTTACATAAATACTTACTTGAGCTACAGACAATTTGGCAACGCCTATACTATCTAGCACCCTGACCTAGTGACTGGACATATGGCGCGATTTAATTTAATTAATGCCACCGTGTTCGGCTCAAATTGAGGATACAGAAGCCATACTGCAATCTAAATACATGTTACTAAATTGATTGGAATTCGCCGTAATCCCTGACCTTATTGTCTAGCAGAAGAATTCACAACCTTATTGGCTTACATAATCATGCACTATGACATAAACCGATTATACTCAAAGAATTATTTTTAGAATTTTTAAAATAAAATCAATTGGCCAACAGGAAATTGCTCATTCAATGATTTGCCTGTCTCTGAAGTCTGTTTCATCCTTCTTTTTCAGGATATAAAAGAAAAAGGTATCTAAACCGACTTGAAATCAACGAGAAAATTTGCAGGTGAAGGTTGCAGAATGAATATCAATTCCCTGAGGGGTGCTTCGTAAAGTGGATCGCAAGCCCTGAACCCGCCTCGGTAGAGTTTCAAGGTTCATCGTTGCTATAAACTTACTAATATTTTAGCTCGTAGTTAATTGATTAAATGTAATTTGCCAATCCAGTTAAATGGTGCTTGTATACACTGTTTGTGGTATGCGTATGTACAGAAATCTGTGTGGTTTATTGTATTGGGTCTATCTACAATCGTTACACTGTTCATTTGATGGAGGCAAACCAACATTCAATTCCACAATATTAAGCGACAGACACAGCGTGCATAAACAATATTTTTACTTGCTCAAGCTACTTGCACCTTGTGTAAACGCCCTAAAAGCTACCGAGTGCCGACAGAAAAAAAAAGCTAAGTACAGAAACTTGTACAACTTTTACAATTAATCTTAATTATGGACCTCCTTTTAAGTAAAATATATACCTGTGCTAGGAGATCCCGCTCTTCAATGACAAACAAACAGACACAGTCTGCGAGGCCTAAGCTGAGTTTGCATTTGTGTGAGTGCACATATAGATAGTGTAGGTGTGACGTCGGCCTACAACGGTTCATTTTCCACAATATATTGCTTTGTTTACATTGTAGCTACTAAAGCCCATTTAGGTTTAGGTACTAAGGTATAGTCGGCCTCGTGTTTCCTATACCACGTTTGACAACAAATACCATTAAATGGAACAGGTCGGGCAAAGCTAATTGTAGATGGCGTGATCATAGCTGCAACCTAAAATAATTTTGACATTTCGTTCGTTCATTCCATTTCTGCGACTTCAATATTTTAAATCAAGTAAAAATATTAAAATCACAGAAAACAACAAAATAGTGTAATAAAACTAAACTCATTAATGAACACGTATTTGTTATGTAAAGTGTCAAAATTTAAAACCTTAAATTTTTCCTTGTTATCACTTTCTTTAAAATGTTTCTGACTCAACCTCAGCCTCTGTTTCAAAATTTAAAAAATCTTTTTTATCTATGTCTTTATCTTTTTAAATGGCTGTGAATTCAAATTCGGAACAATGATGGCACTAAACGGATTGCCAGTCTGACTCTTTATTATTTTGGTGTTTTGGGCCTTTATACCTCACATGAAAATTGCACGATATAGGAACTCGGAAGAGTATCTCACCGTAAAATAGACAAATAGACCTTGTCGCTTCATAACGTGTAAGAGACATTCAACCTTAGGGGATAAAGCAATTGCGAGGTCGAATGCACCAACAATTTTGGTAAATAAAACTTCAGTTTTTACGAGTAGGTAGTTATCGCTGACTATTTTGTCAGTATAAAATTGAACGTTAATCTGTGAAGACAATTAAAGTTATCCTATGTGCTTTCTCTTATAAACGCTTGAAATGTCACGACCAATCCAGTGTTGTAACCAAATATTCCCACCGTTAAAAGGCTTTCGAGAAGACGATATTATATTATGGAACATTATTTAGTGGGCGTGCCACAAATAAAGAGAGAAATTGATGTAAAAAAGGGGCAGTCAAGGGTGGTTATTTCCAAGCGTAAAATGCCGCTGGAAATCATTTAGATCTTTTTAGTTTTTTTTTAAATAAATAGGTACTTACGTGCATCTCTCACATCTTCACTCTAATAACGTCACAACGACTTACACATGACATGTTTATTAGCATTTTCCAGAATAAAGAAAAACGTAAGTTACAATGTTTTACAACGCCCAATTCTCTCTACAGTAGAGTTTCGTTCGGCATTATTTACGGCAATTCTATGAAAATCATTCAATTCATACCCATATAAGGGATGATCGTATCGTATGATATAATGACGTGCCCATAGCCTGATGACGTCACATAACACACGCCACGCCGGCCGTGTTCAGGAACCTCGTTTTATTTTATTGCTAACTGAGGAACATCCCTGAACTATGCGCACCTACAATATGCCTACAGACGTACAATTTTACGACTGGCCATTCATTATTGTTATTACTTGGCGAAAATAAAAGATGGACCAATGTGTGTCTGCACAACTACCACTGACGACCATTACTCGATGACAAGTTTTGTTCTTTACTTTACAAGTTCTTTGTTCAAGTTACATGCGTCAGGAAAACCTGTATTTTATTAGCAAATCATCTTTATAAATCTGGTTATCCTATGATTAATCAGTTTCTTTATTTCCATTAGCTCTGTGTTAAATTAAGTATGTTCAGCAAACCATAATTTACTTGTGTAAAATTGGGTCAGTTGAAATTATTGTGAACCTGAAAAAGACAGCTTTACGAGCCTTAAATATAATTACAACGAACTAATGAGTACCCATTCACGCGACAACCTGCTTGGCAAACGAATATTGGTTTCATGAAAATATTAAATTCAGTAATTTCTCAAAAAACATTTGTGTTAAAGTAATGAACTGAAACAAATTTTCATGAGAGTCTTCTTCGTTACATTTAGGTCAAAGAAATGTAGTCCCTTTGTCTGAAAGTAGCTGAAAAGTGCAAGGAGGTTACAAAAAAGTTCTAGTTTTCAAATTATTCGGTAGGAACCCGACACCAACCACCACCCTTTTTTTAAAGTTTCTACCTCAATGTACTCCAAACATTGACGTTGAAACATCACAAAAAATATGTACATGGATATTAAAGGATGCAACATTAATAGAGCTATTTTTACTACTGCTATGAGTACTTGTTCCTATTTAGGTTCATTTATTATGTACTTCGATACTCTTGGTAAGTACTGGAGGAGTGTCAATAGTAAATATCCAAAAAAAACTACTCAGATGAAGCATTAACTTCCCTTGCCCTCGATTGGGCTTAGACCGAGAAAAATACCACGCTGTATATATCATCTGCTATTTCCCGCGCAACTTGTTGAAAAAACATCCACTCCTGCGATCAAAGACGATGTACTAATGGCACGCCATTAAACACTTCTTCTATCTTTAAATCCTAGGTATTTGTGTAAGACTTTGTTTTGTGAAGTGCCTTCATTAGCATCAGTAGAATTCTTATCTTATAAAACGTTAATTACGCGGAACTATTTCTGTTGTAAGTACCTAAGTGCTATTTTAGGTTAGTTCTCTAAACTATGTAGTGTTTTGTTTTGTCGTATTTGTCATACATTATATATGAACGTAGGCACACTGTTTTATATTGTTTAGAACATGATATCAGAGGTTTCACTCGAGCGATCATTTTTGTTTCATTCCATGTTCCCACGAAAAACGAACTTTCATGAGCTTATAGGCTCCCACTAAAGATACCGCTCGTCACACGACACTCGGTGTTTTTGTGATCGCGCTGTCGCGTCCCACCAGTGTGTACGAGAATTTATTAATTTCATTATTCGATATTTCGGAGCACGAGTGAATGCCATCATTCGACATCTTACACTCGAAATGAAACACATAAATGCTCAAAAAGTGAATCGTCTGATAACTGAGGGGCAGTTCTCATAGTTTTAAGAACGTTCGCATTTCAATCTATCTCAAGCTGTCAAAAATACCTCTATTTTCCATACGTTTTTGACATTTAAGTGACGCTGAGGTGAGACTGAGACTATATTTAGAACCTTTTTATTACAGGAATTGGCCTTCTAGTTTATTGAGTTGTAAGATATACAGCTCATAAGAAAAAAAATAGCAATTAGCAAGTACAAAACTGACCACGAATCGGCTGCGTAGAAGAAACTGCGACATCGACACTACAATTAATCTTCAAGTACTTGAACCGTCTAACGTACTACAGTTAGTAAGATACAACGTCGGCCATGATTATCAGCCTCATTTTTTTATTGCATTGTAACACGCGAGGAGATATTATAATTGTCTTATGAGTGAAACGTCACAATTACCAGGAAAAAGCGTAGACATTACAAGCAAAAAGGATTTTTTACTTGGAACCTTTGTAGCCAATTATTTGCTAAGATTAAAGTTTTTAAGATTAAAGGATTAAAGTTTTGCCCCTTAGAGGTGTTTAAAGAGACCTAAGAGTTTATTTTACTGAGCATAGCGCTGCGTGCATGAGATTTAACTTTACAAAATAATTTTAAGTGCGTAGTACCTACTTTATTTATATCTGTCGTTTGTTGTGGCTTTTAATTTTAATCTTTTTGGAAGAACTGTTAAGTTTTTTATTAATTTTTTTGTAAGGAATTAACTAATTAAGTTTTGAGCTTGGGCAAAAATAATATTGGATGAAGACGACACACAAATTGGGTACCTTATCTACCACTGATTGGTATCCTCCGAACACTTTTTATGGAAGACTCAATTAATAATAAAATTACAGTGGTACCTTTAAAGCTACCACCAGAATCTACTATGAACATTGACCAAATCAACAAAACCACAGACAAAACACACGGTAACCTACCTACAGTTGTATGTATATAACGTATCGTCCTGTAGGTATATGTGAGAGGCTGGGAAACACCGATCTAAATATTAATGGATTCTGATGACGTACCAATAGCCTTTAATAGTAATGAAAGATAAGGAAAATTATAAGGTTTATTGACTGCAAGGTATTGAACGTAAATCCACTATTAGGGATTTAGGTTTCCCCCTCCTGAAGCTTTTTAATGTAGGTTATTTCAATAGGATTGTTCCTCCCATTTTAAATCTCAAATTCCCGTTCCTACGTCATATAATGACCTACGTCTTTACGGGAAATATTTAATAAGTCTTGGTCTCCTACTTACATAAACCTAATTGAAGTAGGTATTGCTAAGTAAGCAACAATAAAAAAATGATGATCAATGACTTCTTATTCAACGTCAGCAATCGACATTGTCTCATTGTTTTTTATTCAAACTGATTCAATGAGTAAGTATTTTTATCTGCACGACAGTACATTGTAACAATATTACACAATTAATGAGAAAAAATTGTGAGTTAAAATTGGGAACCACTTTCAGTATGTATATACGACTATTCGTACTACGTGATTTGATAGCACATTGTTTCTCAGCATAATCTAATAAAGTAATTCAACCGTTAACAATACCGAAACTAAGGATTACCTAGTTTATAATAGCCTGTGGACCAGCGGGGTAATTGCGGAACACACTATAAGTAGTAATCGCTTTCATTTTGACAGTTCAACAACATTCATTGCATTATTTACGTTGTTGAGCAGACAAATTTTTGTGACATATGAAGCAATGGATTAGCAATATCCTTCAAAATGATTTAGTTTGTGATTGGTAGCGTTTTATGCAATTAGGGTGCAGGTAGAAAAACCGGCTATGAGTAGGCACAGTCGTCAGCATAAATATGTACCCGCACACTTAACGCCTCGTTGACTGCCTCGTTGGTCTAGTGGACGCAATCGCTACTGCTGAGCATGAGGTCCTGGGTTCGATTCCCAGGTCGGGCAAAGTGTTATTGGGTTTTTCTATCTGGAATTTCTCAATAACGGCCCGGAGTCTGGATTTGTGCCCGGTTGATGGCAATAGGCTCGCCCCCTATTACATGGGACTTAAACATAACTGGCGAAATGTGGATGTACAGGTACACCTCTGCCCAACCCTTCGGGGAAACAAGGCGTGATGTTATGTTATGTTACACTTAACGCAAAAGCGATTGCCGTTCAAAACAGATTAGTCTGTGCTATCATAACAAATCACACACGACCTTATTTGAGGGAAAAGTTTTAGAGAAATCGTTTTTTAAATTTCCCATGTCGTTTATAGTATATTAGGCTCGTGAGTATAATACAAATTATTATTTTATGAGCAAACTTTAATTTAAATATTATTTTATTAAAAAATGGTTTTGAAAACCTCCCAAAAGTATTAGTTTGTCTGTCGAAACATAATTCGAATGTAATCCCCTAAGTTTTAGGCAGAGGTACCCATAGCAGATACACAAACATTTCGCCTCGTTATGTTTAAGTCCCGTATAATAGGGGGCGAGATTATTGCCATCAACCGGGCACAAAACCAGACTCCGAGCTGGCACTGGAAATTTCTGACAGAAATACCCAATAACACTTTGTCTGACCTGGGAATATAACCCAGGACTTCATGGTCAGCAGTCACTACACCAAAGAAAAACTCGAGGCAGCAATGTTTTTATAGTAGGTGTAAAAGAACTTTCCGAGTGTAAGCTATCTTGGATCTTTTTATTGGCCGCTTTATAAGTTTTCTACCTGGCCACCGAAGACAAATGGCGCCAAGCCTGGCAAATTCTAGCTATGTGATTCATAGGCCAGGGACATCAAGGTAGGTACTCGTATCCTTTATCTATCTACATATTATGAAGTCACTTTTAGTTTCTGTCCGCGCAGTGTTTCGAAACTACTACGCAACAGATTTTGATGCCGTTTTCACCACTTTATTCAGGTAGGTTTTAAATGTATAATGCATTATTATTAACCATACATAATTTGTATAGTAAAGAAATCTCGATGCTTTGTCAAGCAAAGACCTTAAGACCGTGCGAAGCAGGGCAAGCAGGGATGGGTCACTAGAATCTCTATAAAGTAATTAAAACGTATTATGATACAACTATGACTATGACTGGCAGTGGGCCGGCCATATCTCACGAAGAACCGACAACCGCTGGGGTAAACGAGTTCTTGAGTGGAGACCGCGACTCGGCAAACGTAGTGTAGGACGCCCTCCGGCCAGGTGGGATGACGATCTGCGAAAGACTGCAGGCAGATGCTGGATGCGTCAAGCTGAAGACAGGGCGCTATGGTGCTCATTAGGGGAGGCCTATGTCCAGCAGTGGACTAAAATAGGCTGATGATGATGACTATGACTATGAGTCACTACGTGATACGTAATCACTCTAATCCATCTTTTATACATCGCAAAATATTTTGCAAGAGCAAAAAACAATACTCATAATGAAACGGTTTTCTGGAAACAATACATAAAGAAGTTGTAGATAACTGTCTAAATGTCTTGATGTTGTCAGTCGATTTAACGCCTTACGAAGCCAGCTCAAACATTTTTTTGTTTTTCATTTCCAAGCTTGACTTCGAAGGAAAAACGGGCAAATACCTACAGCTTTAATTACTGTGGTGCTCAGAGTTAGTGTTCTTAAATGTAATATTTTTCGTCAGCGGCCGACAACAGAGGCATTGATGGGCGAACGCGGAATGGAACGGGACGAGGCGAAGCCGAGGCACACATATGTCAGTCAGTCAATGCCTGGTTGCGACCAAAGCTTGTATAATACTTTTCTCAAATAATGCACGGAAATTCAAACTGAGTAAATTAATTATAATTTCTAGAATCAATGACGAACAACGATAACTTTTCTCGGGCCAATTTGTTTGCCACTTTATACAGCTCTATTCGCTAAGCCAGTTCGAGATTTAAATAAAATCTTGTATAAGTTACCTCCTTGGTTGCCATGGGTAGAAGAAAAAAAAAAGTTGCTTCTTTAAAATTACACAACAGATATGGATGTTCATAGTAACGTTGCTGGCCGCTGCTCACATATAATTGAGCAGTATAGAATTTCGATTTATCTCGAAGAAGATAGTCAAAACAATGCTCAAATTTCCAAGCATGTTTGAGAAAAAGCAATTGCTCACCAATGGCCATGTCCAAATTACAAATCGGCAGCAGACTTCTGATTATACCTACCTACTACCTAAAGCTCGTTTTTATAAACCAGATAGTAATATTACAGGTGTAATGTCAATCTAAAAAAAGCAAACAAAAAGACTTGTATTGTCAGATAACTATCTGGGATAAAAAATATACTAACTTTACATGGTAGACATTATCATGGTACCTAATAGTTTTTTGAAATATGTATCTGTAAACTGTACGTAAAGGTTGCCTAATCGAATATATTGAACCCACCTTGGGACACCGTATAACATCATAAGGCCGACGAAAATCACAGAAATACCCTATTTTACGATAAAAAAATTCAGGAGATGTCATAGAAACTGAAATATAGTGTTCTGACGATCCTAGACACTAACCAAAACATTTAAACTCGCCATAACAAACAGTCGACTGCCTCGTTGGTATAGTGGTCACAAGAGCTACTGCTGAGCATGAGGTCTTGGGTTCGCTAAGTGTTATTGGGTTTTTCTATCTAGAAATTCTCAGTAGCAGCCCGGAGTCTCGATTTGTGCCCGGTTGATGGCAATAGGCTCATGGACTTGAGCATAACTGGCTAAAAGTGGGTGTACTGTAGGTGCACCTCTGCCTTACCCTTCGGGGATAACAGGCGTGATGTTATGTTATGTTATAACAAACAGTAAAAACGAGCAGCGATATCCAATATTTTTGTAAAATGGAGGAAAATATTTGTTTGGTATTACACGGAATCAGTGTTGTTGCGCAAACAGTACTCGTTCAGGTGACACTGAACGCCCGTATAAACTGTACGGGTATCGCCGCCCCGTGGAATTGCTGACTGTACCTATCGTTTTTATAGAGAACCAATGCAGTTTGAAACAACGCAATCGTTTCGATGGTATTGCTAACGTTACATATTCGCTACGAGATTTTTATTAGATTTTGCGACACACATCTGTGAAAATCGCTGAATTTAATGCGGTCAATGCTTCAGTAGAGTTTCCTTTGATATTTTCCAAGCAAAATAGAATAATAACGGGTTTTGTTAACATAATATTTATTCTGTACTTGCATTTAGATTCTTGAGTTTCTTATAAAAACAGCATTGTCTTGATATAAAGCATCAAATAACATTGACTTGAGGTTTAGTTGAGTGTGGTAGTGACGTTATGTGATGTCAGTTGTCAAGAATTTCTGGCGTTGTAAACATTTATTACGTTTACAAATGAAATTAGCAAAATACAGATTTTCTTGAAACAAACTAACGATTTCACTTTTGCTGGTCGATGAATTAATCCAGTGCATGTGCAGTGTATTATAAAACGAAACGTATGAATCTAGATTCAGAAATACAGAACGACTGAAATTCATTCTAGAGTATCGTTCTAGACCTGTTTGTAAAGTTAGGAATTACTGACAAATCTGTTAGTCCTGCAATTTGAAACAAAGTTTCGAACAAACCGTTCCCAGAATGGTTTTAAAAGATTACCCTGGTGTAACAGTTCGAAATATTAAACACTAATAAACTGAAATACAGCTTTAGTTATAATTGTTTGTAAGTTAACTTTGCGATGTATTATATCTTGTGAGCCCGTGTCTGGATCTACTATGTCTTTCAAAATTATTACATAGCGTTTCTCAGTAGCAGCCCGGTGAGCCCGGAGTCTGGATTTGTGCCCGGTTGAAGGCAATAGGTTCGCCCCCTGTTACATGGGACTTAAGCATAACTGGTGAAATGTGGGTGTACTATAGGTACACCTCTGTCTAACCTAGGTTAGGTTAGGTAAACCTAACCTAACCTAACCCTTCTGGGATTGCAGGCGTGATGTTAAGTTGTGTGTAATGGGTCTATTACGCTGTTATGACTACGCTTTTTCTATTCTTATTTGATTTAATAACAGTCATTAGTCTTGGGTAATAAACAACGTATATATTTCATTTGAATGTCGGCTGCCGATTTAGTAGCGAATGTTCGCTACTAAGTCGGCAGCCGTACGTTCCTAATACATTAACTACCCATTTCTGTCATTTTACACCCTATCATATATTAAAAAAAAAACACTATTACCTGTAGGTGGGAGATTTCAAATCAAAGAAACCCACGTAGTTGGTCAAATGTTTCTGATTGTAAATCTATGCAAATTGTAAGCTTCGAATTCCTTCAGAAGGTATGAGATGAAATAATAACATACATATACTTACATAAACTCATATCGTCGCCGTCTTCATATGGGGGTAGGCAGAAACCACCTGCTACGATCCTTACATACTCTTTTTGCCTCGTTTACGTTCATACATCTGGTCATACACGCACGCGTTGCGAGTACTACGCACCTGACCTTTCTGAAGAACATCACCAATAAGGTCACTATATGTCCTCCTACGGCATCCCCGGGGGTCGCTACGAAATAATAATGAAAGGAAATGTAATAAAGAATCACGTGACACTGAATTATTTACGCTGATAACGTTTTATCTGTCTGTACTGAACAGTCTTAAGTTCGTCCTAATATCGATACGGTAGATTGAGAGATTGCATCTAAACAACATCACCGATCGTATTGCTGATAAATATAAATTTAGACTGTTTTTCACTAGATAAATGTGCTATCGTTCGGTCGTTGAGATTAAAATACTGGCCTTAGAAATGTCTCTTCTCAAAGAGATAAAACCAGCATTGATCACCACGCTAGCGTGTCGCAGTTACTCAGAGTAAAACCGCTTTCAAGAGACTCAGGTAACGATGACACCGAGCTACCTCTAACTGAACCCTTATCAAGGAGAACGGAACGCGTTGAGTTAACAGCCGTCGTGTCCCGCGCAGATTTTGATTAATTTCACACACCGCTCGACGAACCAGAGTAATTAAGTACTTCCCGTGACGTCATAATATGTTCCGCTTTTCTTGCAGACGAATATCCGATAATGTTGGTCGGGTTACTAGCAAAAAGTTTTGTTAGATGGTTCGAATTTCAAGCTATTAATCTTCTTCAGGGTTACTGGAGAACAATAACAACCTTTTGGAGATGTTCTTACAAGTAGAATTTCATCAGATCGATAATAAATTTCTCTTGAAATTCATCGTTATGAAAACCATGGGCTACGCTTGTTTCAGATTAATTTAGAACAAAACTCTCAGAACAATTTCTGAAAATTTTAATTGATGTTTAAAGTGGTAATTAAAAAAGTAAGAATATACATGTCGATTATTCACGACTCGTCAATTTCAATCACACATGCAAGAGCTTCATTGATATAAATATCAATAAAGAGCACCCATAAACTAGTTCCAATAAAGTCTAGCTAGACCAACGAAAGGCCTGCGGAAAGGCCACGTAGGTACCTACAAATTTAGCAACTGGTTCATGATATTCCGTCGACTATTTCTTCTGTTATATTTTCTCATGTCTATTTTTCTGGATAAGGAATTCGAGATAACTTATACTTTTGCATGCACACTTTTCGTGGCAAATAAACCTATTTTTATTTCTTACTTTCGTGTACTTTAATCGAGAAAACATATTACAATAACAAATAGCAATCTCAAACCATAAATTCATTTCATAAACACCGCTTTTCAGTGAAATGCCATTAAAATGAGCAGCAAGTTATGCATTGCAGCGATTACGCGCGCAAACTGAATAACATTCCGTGGTACTGTTATGATAAACCGTTCACATACTCCACTGTCAATTCGCTTATAAAGGTTGCGGTTAAATTGAAACAAAAAGAATTACCCAAAATGTTTCCAAGACCTTTCTTTTTCGCAAGAAGTGGAATCTTTGTACGGCCCGGTTCGAACTATATGGCGGCTAGGAACATCAGGCGAGTCGCTGCGCAGTAAACAAATTCAAATTCATTTATTTGCCAGAATGTAGGTTAACATGGATTCGTATGATCTTATAACTATAATGGTCACTTTACATTGTACCATAACATTTGGTGTGCAAATGTTTTTTTAAAGAATTAAAAACAAAATGGCAGCAACAACAACTAATCGCTCATGCATTAGGATTTGGGAACAAAATTACCAAATTAATGTCAAAGTTGTACTTAAGTCGGTTCAAGAGATAAAGTTTAATAATGTCAGATTTAGAATTGAATAGATTATTGTAAATTGTAATTGATGATGTCATAACTATTACAATTTAAAAGTGTAGAAATAGTAACATTTTAAAATTCTCAATTATTCTAATGTATACAAACCAATATTTTACATTTCAGTTTCCTTCTCCGCGATCTGACATTTGTTCATGAAGGTCGTTAAATCATTTTTCTTTTAACCATTGAGTTACCTTTTAATTAAACATGGTCACGATCAAATTGGTGAGGAGTGAAGTATTGCACAGCGAGTAGCGCACTTCAAAGTCGCCGTAAAGTTTGAATCGGGCTTTAGTTCGAGGTTATAAGTAAGCTAAGTTCGACTCAGTTCGAGCATCGATTTCTCCGCAGAGAGTTGGTTTAGGGATTCGAGTTAGGTAATTCATTAATCAAATGTTTTCCCCCTAAATTGTTCCGGTTGTTCCCAATAGAGTTTGACGGAGCACGAATTTCTAAAATCAATGTAACGTATGTATCGATACATTTTGTGTTTGACGTTGAATTGTTTAAATAACACAGTAGTTAGGTAAGTATATAAATTCAATTATTTAAGTTCTTAAATGTCATATCGTTGGGAAGTTGCAAACGTTCATCCATAAATAAAAATATACTTCTATGGTTTGTACGTGTCCTACGTGACAGGACCAGTGTGCTTAGTTGACTATTTTTCCAAAAAGAGTAAAAAATATTAGGGTAGGTACGTATAATATACTTCTCTTTTCGTAAATGTTCCGGATTAAATATTTACGCATAAAATTTATGGATGGATTTAGATAAAATTTGGCACACAGGATGATCATGGCTTGGGTAAGGACATTGACATTTTATCCTGGATCGCAGACTAAGTCGCGGGCAACAGCTAATCATCAATAATAAAGAGTATTCTATCTATCTATCAATAACGCACAAGAAAAAAAAAAGGTTTTCTAGTTGAAATCTCTAACAGGCGTTGGTATTTCAGAGAAAACTATGGTAATTAAAACACTACGGAAGGCAGAGGTGTTTCCTGCCTTAAGGTTCATGTACACACGTCAGTGACGTCAACGTCAAGTCGCCGATCAGTCACGTCAAAAATATAGTAACGTAGAAGTTGTAGGACGTTGTCTACACACATCAGACACGTAACTACAGGCACGTCTCAGTCGACGTCGCCGGTCGCGTCACCGGCAAGTCAACACTTGTATTGTGACGAACGAAACGTGGATATAGAAAAAAATATTATTAACACTGTTCACACACGTCCCTGAAACTGACGTCACTGATCGGCGACTTGACGTTGACGTGACTGAAGTGTGTGCATGGACCAGAGTCTTCCCAGAGCTTCAACATACAACCTATGGAGGCGTTCATGCTATCCAATTAAAATCAGGGGAATTAATTGTTAAGAAAATTAATTACCAACTTAATTTGTCAGTATACTCAATGTTGTATGAAATGGTTATAACACGGCAAAATGACATAGGGTGTCAATTTGTTATACAATAGTTTTCCTGAGCAGACCTGCACCTCTACTAGCGATATAAAAATAAAGAGAGGGAAAACTGATTTGAAAATGGTCGAACAACTCAGCACAACCCTCTAAATCACGTCATAATTGAAGTGAGTGCAAACACGTACTTAAACAACCTTATCAGTGCGATTATTCACACATTCACATTATTCACACAGGCCGATATGTTTGTGTTGTCAATCCGGAGCGAGGGAGAAGTAAATAATGAACGAACGCCCCTACGTGCCGTGGCTGTGTTTCAATTTGTTCACCAACATGTTGGAGGCACGTCCGCCCTGACAATGCTGTACGGTAATACGGCTTATGTATATGTACCTTTATAAAAAATAAAAATAACGAATTACGTGAGCCTCAGTCATCTTTTTTTGAACCAAATATTTATAAATTTAATCTCACTTACATAAATAAAATAAGTTTTTGTTTACCTGAAAAAGGTAAACTAGGTTGTACTCATCATTCTGAATCGTGAAAAAATTAATCTGCTGTTTCATACATGAACATGATTTCAGGTATGGTCCCATGGTAACTACTCATACCTAGTGATGAGGACAATGACCCCTTTTCAGGTTTAGGTTAAACAAATCTAAGGTTTTATACTTTTTTTTAAGTCCTTTTTTTTTAAGTCCATTGTTTTACTCTACTTTTATCTGTTCCAGATTAAAACCAGATTAAACAAGTTCTACTTATACATCAGACAGTAAATAACGTGTTCCTAAAGGAAACCGGTGCCATAGCCAAGATTGATAGCACTACAATATTCCCATCATGTTTGGATGTCCGCTCTTTGGGTGGGGAGGGAAAATGCCTCCCAAGGTCCTTATACAGGGATTGACGATCTGGTTTCTTTCCCATTGTTACAAGTCGAGACTTTGATACGTCAGGCAATGTCAAGACACGTTCCGCCTGTCCTTTATGACAACAACTATGTTATTGATCGATTAACGTAAGCACTTGAAATGGTTTTTTATTCTCTGAAAAAGGTCGAATAATTCAATGTCATGTTCAGGAAAGTATTGAAAAAAGTTCAGATAACATTACAAAGTCAATAATTAATGTCCCCGAACAACAAGAACTATTATGTAAACCTTCAATAAAGCGAAATTATCTTAGTAAAGACCCAAATATTATAATTAATATAAGATTTCCACAGCGTGGATAACAAAACGGGGATAAGTTATCGGTATCAAAAAGGCAAAAAATGTATTCTGGTTATTTGATACAAAAGTGAAGGCCGTGTGGCCCTTATTTGATTTGATATGACCGACATTAAAAGTATTGCTAACATTGTTTACTAGATTCATAACCGCGAAGTGACGTGAGAAATAAGACAGGTGTGTTTTCGGTGGTGTTATTCCAGACCACTTTGAAATTACTTAAGGTATTTTAGGAGATGAGCACATGGCATCCTGTAACCTATCCACCTAGCCTTTTTCAGTTATATTCAGCAAGTCTAAACATAACTAAACCAGCTGCAATGTATGAGGTTGCTTACAAATTTTAAAAAATACTCGTGATCCATTCGAAAAATTACAGTTCCAGCGGTACGTTGTTATTATGCCTTGCGGCCCGTACAACAATGCAGTATGGCATCTGTTTCCTCACATTTAGCAGACAATGTTGATAGAAACTCATAAAAACGTGCAAACGTCACAAGCCATCATATAGTGTAAGGTTTGTACCTATAAATATATTTTTTACTCAAAGTGACTTCTACTGAGAAGGTACTGCAATACTGATATTCTAAGGTTAAAATCTTTAATTAAGCAAGATTAATAGATATACTGAGGACTACCAGTATGGACGTTAAAACGTGCTCATCGAGAATGAATATGGAAAGAATGATAGGCTTTCGGCCTTACTGAGGAAAATGCAGCTTAATTCTCAATCGACCCGAGCGGCTGCTATCCGGCGAAGAGCTCGCTCATGTCCAGCTTCTATCGGAAACAATTTGAAATCGATTCTGAGTCGGCAACCAAGATTTTTCTAACCGCTGATTTTAAATCACTGACAAGTGATTTCAATGAATAATTTATTTACAAGTCGATGTTTACAATACTTGCAGTGGCAAATTTCCTCATACGTCATGAGGAAATTGGACATAATTATTTTTCGCCATACGAAAAATAACTTTAATTGACTCTTTGTTAAACGGCTAGCCACCAGCTCCGACTTCAGTTGCCATTATACCGAACATAAAAAGAAGCTCATGAAATTCTCCTAATGATGGCGTAATGCACAATCAAAAGCCGTCATTCGAAACAAACGACTTGTTTTTACCATTTACAGATTGATCATAGCCCAGTATCTAGTAAGTTTTTGCTTACAAACTTAAGCAATGACGCATCCATAAATTGTCGTTAAAATGCCGTAGTTGGGCTGGAGAATTTGGCATCGTAATGGAAACATTCCTTGTCCCATCTCATGACGGCCGCAAGAATTAACAGCCCTCAGGCCTACGTTGTATTTTCATTAATAGAGCATTATGTTTCATTTACCATTTCGTAAAAAATAAAACTGACACGTTTCTCCCGACATCTTCTAAATAGAATCGAATTTTGTTTGAACTGGTGTCTAATTTTGATTTAAAAAAAAATGACACCTACTAAGCATAAATAAACATACTTTAACAATAGTTTAATTTCGTTTAAGCACAAATTAAACGGAGTAATGTAAGTTTGTCTATTAATAAATTCTAACAAGTAACCCGGAATAGTGAAATGCGGCGGTAAAGGGTTTAGGGCTCGCATTTTAACTGGGTATTTACGACTGGCGGTTATTGACGAAATGTGGATGTAAACATACAAACAGTAAACATTGCCAATGGTTCTCAAAACACGATTCCTCTTCGCTTCCCTTTCTATACGAACATGGCAATGACTAGCTAGCTCATATTTCATTTCCAGACAACGTGTAACGATGTTCTGATTTTATGAAGATATTCATTTCAATCCTGCCCACACTTTTGCAGGAACCAGTCATGAACCGCATATCAATAACCGTGAAAGATCTACAACAAACGTACTTACATTAAACTCTTTATCTTTCATAATCACACAATAGGATTCCCTTCGTGAAAGACTTTACAAATACAAATCACAGAATCACGAGAACGGGATCGGAGTTGAATGCTTTATTGGCGGTCTATTGTCTACAATTCCTCTGCGAATCTTACAGGCGGAACGAATTTGAATTCAGACATTTCCCGATATCTTTTAACCCCTGTCTGCAGTTGATTGCATTTAGCTGAAATTTCGCCTCGTCATGCGTCACGTCAGCCGTGGTGGTATAACGTTTGACCCCCATCACCTTACACATTTATTGGCAATTTCAGGTATTTCGGGAAGATATTCGGTTCTTTAGTATCCTGTATGTGCTTATCTGCCCGATTTCATTCTCGGTTTGTATGCAGATCCACTATGTTATTTTATGTGTTCAATAGTCTGAAATAAGCCCATATTGCGATACAAGTCCACGATCGTTTCGGTGGCGTTTATCTTTACTGCTAGTACGTTGTACGTTGGTAAATACACGCAAACTTTCAATAACAAACAGGTTCTCAGTTCTTGTATGAAGTTCTGTTTTAGACAAAGTTCTCGCATATTCGAATTGTTATTTTCGAGCTGCGATACAAAAAAAAAGTTATTTAAATATGGAATTATAAAAGTTGTATGATAATATTTCTATATAAATTTTAAATTGAACATATCAGTACCATTTGTTTAAACCGAACTGTATATTTATAGAAAAACATACAAACATTCAATAGACGACTCATAGCACTCAGGAAAATATTGACAACAAACAGTAACTTGTAACAGTTTACAAATTACACAAACGCTAATACGTATGTACTTATGTAGCCTTTACAGTAAAAAAATATTTTTATTTTTTAATTAAAAATAAATCAAATAAAAGTAAAAACCTGCTTTCTTTGGATAAAAGCCCTTTCTTGCCATTTTTTTTCTGTCCACTCCAGTGCTGCTACAGGCCAATTCTGGCTCGCTATTTTCTCGATCCCGTCGACCCATCTTTATTATAAATTGATGTCGCTTATAAAGTGTAAGTGTGTCTCCGTGATCGCGTATCTTCTAAAGTACGCAACAGATTTTTAAGCGGTTTTCACCAAAATTTAGAGAATTTATTTCGATAGGTATAGGTACCGTATAACGCGACTCCGTCTGTGATCCAGGATGATGACGATGTCTATCTGTGTGCAAAACTTCATCCAAATCCGTTCAGCCGTTCAAGCGTAACAAACAAACAAACAAACAAACTACTTATCACATAGAAAATATTAGTAAGGATAAAGATATTTTGGGCACGCCACAATAGCGGCGGTAAGTCCCCTCTTTGAGGAGTGGTAGGAGAGGCGCCACGGCGTCCTCACCTTCCGCCTGACACAGGTCCTCACCGGACACGGTTGTTTCGGGAGGTTCCTGTTTCGCATAAGGCGGGAGGAAACGCCCGGGTGTCACCATTGTGTGGATCGCCCGGAGGACACGGTGGAGCATACGGTGGAGGTATGCCCAGCTTAGGCGGCGCACCGCAGTGTCCTCGCGGAGGTGATTGGCGGCGGCGATCTCTCGCGTCCGGCCCTGGTCCAGGCCATGGTACGGAGCGAGAGGGAATGGAAAGCCGTCACCTCCTTCTGCGAAGCAGTAATGCTCGCGAAGGAGGAGGCGGAGCGCGTGAGGGAGAGAGCCTTGCGCCTTCACGCCCCCACTAGCCGCCGCAGGAGACGCCCAGGGCGTCGGGAGTCGCCGGCAGATTCCCGGCCAACGTAGGCGCGGGCTTGCGGACGGCGAGCAATGGGTAGCTCGCCGTCCGGTAAGGACCAAGCCCGGGTCGACGGCGCGTTGTGTTCCACGCGCGCCTCAAAGAGATGTCAGCACAAAGTGACGGGGTCCGATAGGGCCGACGCTTCAGGGTCGCGGGTTATTCTAAAGAGAAAACCGTGGCCCTGGCACAGGCAACTGAAGGAACACGGGTGGGTTTTAGTCGGTAAAAGTCTGACACGCCCTCCCGCTCCACCCAGAGCGAAAGAAGTCATTTGAAGATTTCCCACCCAAAAAAAAAAAAGGATAAAGATATTTCGATGTTTTGTCAAGTTGTTAAACTGTGTTACATTACTACTAGTGTATAAGTTATAACTCTTATCTAAAGCGATAAAAGCAATTGACACGAAACAATGTAAACAACTCAGAAAATATTGAAGTAGTAGCATATTTGAAGCTATGAGATGAGTATCATTCCCATGTTGGCCTACAAAATTTGCTTATAAATTGAGTTCAGAAATGGAAAGATGTCATCGGGCCTAATCGGTCTATGTATATTATAGTAATATTTTGATTATTCAAATTAAATTACCCAGACCAAGAAAAGCTGCAGGAGCTTTTCTTGGTCAACAAGTCAGTACAGTTCACGAGGCCTAAGCTCAGCTTTGGATTTGTTTGAGTGATTACCAATCGCACCAATGTGATCGCGCGATCGCGCAGCGCCTCAGTCTGATTGGCCGATTGCCAAGCAAAAGACGCGTCGCTATCTGCACTCACACAAATGCAAATCTCAGCTTAGGCCTCGCGGACTGTACCTGTATAGATCATTTATGATTTGATTGTTTTATAAAAAGTTCACTTTTTAACTTAGAGGATGTTCAATTAGTGTCAACGTTTTCTAAGCTACGTTTGACAAAATGTGGTTAACTGTTAACAAACTAACACTTTAAGCTAATAGACTGTCAACGCAATCTAAACATTTTACAATGTAAATTGAAGTTTGACCGCAGAGTCTACCGCTGCCAAGCAAACAAACCGTTCGGATAAGTAATCAGTTACTATTAAGGAACGCATATTATGCAATATTAAACACATCGTAGTAATCAGCTGTGTCATAAAACATAATTATTTAAGATTTTACAATTTTTGTAATGTTTTTTGCACTATTTGGAAACAAAAAATTTTTTGAGAGATTTTTTTAAAAATACCATAATCCCTATTATATATATAAAGATAATCTATATACAAATTACAGATGACTGTAGAAATTTCACATACCCTATGTGCAATTTCTACAGTCATACACACATTGGGCGGCCTTTTCGCTAAAAGCATTTAACCAACTTATTTTTTTGGAAATGCAATATTGCATTTTGTAAAATGTGAAGTTGAAAATTCAAAGGCTTGAAAAATGCAATTTCCGGCTGCATGAGTTTTAAAATAAACACGACAGTTACGGTGCAATCTTTTCATCGTGAAGAGCCTATTTTGTACATCGGACCCGGCTCCGTCCCAAATGACTAATTAAAAACAAATTGTTGCAGAGCATACAAAACCTGCGATTTTCATCGATAAAATACAAAAAAAAATTGCTTCTGCGTACAATTTAGCATTTTCGTTACTTACTTTTTTTTTGGATTTTGTTTTAAAGTATTGAATCTAAAGGCAACTTTAACTTACAGTTAGTATCTTTGGTAGATCTTTCTAAACTGAAGCATTTAGAACAAATTTTTTTTGGTGTTTATATTTAATTAATTCATAACAAAATTGAGCTCTTTACGGTAGGTACCGAAACTATCTACATACTCCTTACGTAACAAACGCAAACGCTCAAAACTCTAAAGATAGGTAGGTAACCCGTTTTAGCTTAATCACCAAAGATAAATATACCTAAACCCTACAAATTCAAATAGTCCCATGAACAAACAGGTTCAACAGTAATACAGCACGGAAGCAACGGGAGGTACCGATAGAAGTCGTATGAACCCGGGACGGGTTAATACGATTTCCATTGGTATCTTCATTTGCATAATCCAAAATGTTGGTGGAATACTAACATTCGTTTTTATGATCTCGTGTAAAAGGAGACGGGGGTACAAAGTTAGAGCGTTGCCCTGTACATGACACAATTTGATTTTGACGCGGAGGATACACTCATGAATAATAAAATGAGTTTTCTGATCGATATTGAATTAAAGTAGGAACGAAATAAAGAGTTTTGTGTGTCACATGTTTTAGGGACAAAATGCTTTAAGACCGATTTTTCCGATTTTCGGCAGATAACAGTTTTCTGAAGAACAAAACTAGTCAAACCACAATTTTTATTAATCAGATAAAAGGTAGCTGAAGGTTTAGTCCGCTTAAGCAGACGACAACCGCATAGGTTGACCTGCGAGATGCCAAACAAACAAAAGAACAAACTGCAGATTCACTTGGTTTGTACACTTAGTTCGAGCTCGGAAATTTTAAGCTATAACAATTATAACATACCTTGAAGCAATTATAGTAAAAATTTAGAACTAAGCCACATATATTATATTTTGGCTGCGTTATTATGAAAATAAGGCATACTAATAAAATGACTATGGTGACGTGATAACTTCATTTAAAAGCAATGTAGATTTAAACATAAATTGGGAAAGAAATAGAACTGAAACCGCTCTACCACTTTATAAAAATGAGGTCACATTTTCAGAGCAAATCAAAAACTTATATAACGAAATAAAACGACAGTCTTTGCATTTTATAACATTGCAGAATGCAGTCTTGCAAAGTTTTCATGAAACATTATTTCAGGATTTAAAACCACTCTCACTGGTAATGTATCAGTATGTCCACAAATAATATTTTCATGTTTTCAAAAAAAAACATTTTCTGCGGGTCTTAATAAATAAAATAAAATTTTCAGGCAAACCCCATATTACATAAAATAAAACAAAATTTCACAATACTACAAAATAATAGAATAGAATGTCAATGCAAATTAAAATAAAAGAATGAGTACAACATAATGTTAAAGGTCACAGAATTAGAATAAAAATTAAATATCAACCCCAAAAATAAACGAATGAGTAAGTCTTGTACATATTCTAAGGGTAACAAACTTGAAGTTAAATGTGTATCGTAAAATAATACCTACAAAACCACGTACCTAATGAGAATGCTATTACTATAGCATCAAGAACAAGGGGTACGATGGCTATTCGCACGATATCGAATAACCGTAACTGTGTATCATGCTACAATATACTAGATATTGAATGGCCCGTACTATTCACGTATAATATCATTTTATAGAATCAGTAACGCTAAGTGGAGGGCTTACTTATGCTTATAAAAATAAGCACCTGTTAGGTATTTGGCCGGTTTTAGAAGCTAACCGTACAGCTACACTTAGTACAAAATGTGGAGCGTCCCTTTTGTGTCTGGCAGCGGTGAAATATTTACACGTTTTGGTCACGGGATTTAAACGGTATGAGTAGAAATAGATGAAAATTTCGGCTTTGCAGGCTTTTGGTTATTATGAGCCGTGATGCTTAGTAATTATGAAGTCATTACGCCATATTGAACCGCAAATGGAGACGAAGAACTGTTAAAAATAACAAAGGACTGCTCAGAAAGATTTATCATCGTTATTCAACGAAAATAGGATTTGGAAGAATACGAAGATTTCAGCAAAAAAATTGTAAAAGTATTTGTTTAAAGAAAGCGATTCATGGAGAACGTCAAAATTACGATGCAAAAGAGGCGAATATATGAATTAAACATAAAATTCGATTGGGTAATGCATTCATGTTAAGTGTCGTCACTCCCGTTGAAGAGTTGATTTATTCGTACATTGGGAAAAAGCGGTTGCAAAGAAACAAACCGTGAACATCTTGCCTTACTATAGTGGGAAACGGCTCGTGACAACTGTCTAACATTGGCGGTTCCTTGCTTCACAAAATTGCTTTAAGCTAGGAATAAGTGTAAATAAAATATTAATATTCCCAAGAAATCCACACGCCGAAATTTTCCGAGAAAAACATTAGAATATTATTTTACAGAGCACTGAAAGCTGATGTGAAATCTGTGATAAATTCGACTCGACAGTCCCGGATAAGAGTCCCAATTTGGGGAATTAACTTAAGTTATTAAAGTCTCATTGTTTAGGTTAGGGGACCGAACCGAAAGCTATTCAGGTCGATCCACCCAAACCTTGTCCCAAATGGATTACATTTAGAGAGTAATTTAGAAAAATAAAATCGAAAATCTTACATCAAGAAACTACTTGTAGGTCGTATTGAAAATTCCTAGGCAATATTATTTGGTGGATATTCCAACGCTTTCACGAGTAACGATATTTGGGATTAGCGGTCTCCATTGGCGGGGGCGGGTGCTTCGGAGTATGGCCATTCCGAAATACGTGATCGGGTGTTTTTATTACGGTCCTCGGGATATAAATGCTTTAGATAACTTTAAGAGACAGCAAAATTCAGAATAAGCTTTATGAACACAATTTATAAGCAATGTCTAATAATATGTATACAAGTGAATCGTAATGAAACTGGTGCAATTTGATAAGGACTAAGCCAATGTTTGCTTTGTGTTTAGTTTCGTTAATAAGGTTTCAGAACAAATACATAAGAAACTATTTTCAGATCTAATTTACATCAATTCCAAACCCTAACAACAGAGCTTTTACATTTCTAGATCTTATTAACTTTCTTCATAGTTTTAGCAACATAAATTCGAAACTTAGTACATTTGACTTTAAAACGAAAGACTTTCAATCAAGTTATCAGAGAACGGTAAAAAGGGTTCAAGTTAACGTATTGCGAAGCATTGTATTTCACAATGTGTGCGTTTAAATGAGGATAAGGCATTTGTGCATGATGTGAGACTATTTCACAGTTCGATAACCCGCTGTGTTGGCTGGCTAGTGACGTAAAGTGCGATCGTCTGAGGCAGCACTGGAACTATAAAATTACTTTTTCATCACTATGTGGGGATGAAAATGTAAACGTGGAGGATGCACACAGTCTTTTGTTCTTAGGAAATATTGCGGGCTGCAGAAAAGACGTGGTGAATGCAAGGGGAGCTCAAGTCTAGCGGAAACGCTACTCTTTTGACTAAGAATATACGAGTATTTAGTACGAATGGAACATTTTCTCATCCCGACTTTGATAAATTGAAGAACCTAAATTAAACGAGCAAAATTAATAGGGGATTATGTATGTCTACCACAGACGTCCCCTTCCTAATCCTTGGAAATGCCTCTTTGAACATGCCTGGCCAACATTGTACGCACATTTCGTCGAAAAGGTATTTTGGTCTTAGCAGCATGTAAGCGAGACTATCAGATTTTGTAATTTAAATAAATATCATATGTGCGTGCTCTAAATATGATAAAAGAAACATGCCGGTTCTTTAATAAACATATAATTTAACACTACGTTTGCTACACGATTCCTCGCTCTATTTATTGTAGACGAAATCTAAAATGCGCAGATCACATAAAACTTATAGCGTCTGGTTATGAGCACGTGATGCCCATTAATTCTCGTGAATAGCAGTCATATTATTATCCACATTTTTGAGTTTCAGGAATTCATATGAAGAAGTGAAAAGGTTTTCATAATAGCTTTCAGACCAAGATTGGTATGTCTGGACTTTAAGGATTGACCCACATATTGTGTTAGCTCGGAATCGCATTTTTTCATACTCTGTCCTATTTTATCGTTTTTGAAAATAACAACCGTGAGCGATAGAAAAGGACAGAGCATGAAAAATGGCGATCTCTCTGACAGATGTAGGTCAAGCCTAAAGGAAAAGTTAAAATAATTTTATTCCGATTGAATTGGAATTTAGTTTTCAAATTAAAGCCACACCACCCCTTTTTTCTCTCTTACTGTTAAATGTAATACGCATTTATTTGAAAACTAAATTCTAATTACAATCAGAATAAAACAATAATTATAACTTTTTAGTTTTTTTATTAGCATATAATAAAAGATTGTTAAAAACCTATAAAACGTACGTTGTCAGCTAGGAAATGACGACTACATTTTTTTTAATGAGTTGTAAAAAAATCATATACAAATGTTTTAGTAACTAACAACTATAACTAACGAATTCGTATAGAATAACTTTTAAGTGATTCTATATTTTATTTACAGAAAAAAATACAACCAAAGAACTCTGATCAGTGTGAGACCCTACCAAAATTGACAATGTTACCATTCTGTTAAACTGGATGAAAACTTATAGAGTATCTATTTATCTTTACATAATTCGAGAATATTAAACTAAATTTTTACCGGAAAGTTCTTAATTTAAAATGAAGTGGGTGGGTTGACACATGAAAATAAAACCTGAAGAAAAGTTGAAAGAAAATCACGGTCTATCTCGTTTATAGTCTCAGGAAGAGAACGGCGGTGGTAAATAAAAGTGTCTGATGTGTAATAAATTGCTTCCTATATTTTATTTAAAAACTAGCTGCGCCCGCGGTTTCACCCACATAAGTCTCGATTCCGTGGGAATATCTAGATAAAAAGTATCTTATGTCCTAATCAAACACAAAAAATTCTTCCTGATACATAAATAAATAATCCAAGTCATGGTCTACCCATGTGTCAAATTCTATCCAAATCCGTTCAGCTGATTTAGCGTGAAAGCGTAACAAACACACAATCAAATCTTTAATCTTTATGATTATAATATTAGTTTAGATTAATCGTGAGTACCAATTGTACCTGTGAACACAATAATGTAGACTTTTACATATGTTGGGTACATAGGTACAAGTTTTCATGCATTATCTAGTATGGTATTGGAAACCTTGTAGTTGCGCTGTAATCGGATTGAATAACAATATACTGTTTTACTTTATATACAACTTCAAATTCATTTATTCTGCTCTGTTAGAATTCTTGTGAAGGTCATATTCAGCTGCTTTTATTGTAAAATTTAGACGAAAAAAGTGTAGTGCCAAACTATGCTTAAAATGATAAAATATATTCTTACGTTTTTATAGATCTTAAACATCATAATCAGAAAGATGTGGTCAAATTTGAGGGTGTTGTGCAGGCCATTAAACTGAACAAATTTCTCAATAAGACCAATAGCGATATCGCGAAAAAAATATCACCCGTCTCATACAAAACTTCAGTACTTACTAGACCCAAATGTATGGGACGGCTAGTTAGAGAGGAAGTTGTTCGTTTGAAGGTCTGCACCATAACCTTAAAGGACAATGCCAGAAACTCTGAAACGAAAAAAAATGTCAGAAACCTAATACTTGCATGCTCATTGGCCAATTCACGAAATGTAAACCAATGAACACGCCATTTTCGCGTCGTGTGACATGCCATGTTCTACGTCTGTTGCTAGCCTAAAAGGGCGTGTATTATGTGGCCCTCAAACGAATAAGTTATTTTACAGAAATTGAGCTATGACAAAGTGACATATATCGTTTGTTTTCGTAGACATATATAAGATTCAACATAAGACATTATTTAAACGTTAGATGTGACTTGACAGCATGAGATATGATGTTGACAAATGATTTTATTTGTATTGTCAGTCTTGAAACAGCACAGTCAGTGAAATCATTAAAGGACAATGCCAGAAACTCTATAGAACTTTGCCCCACTCAAATCAAAAATTCATTTACAAACCTGCTTAAAGCTTATTGATTACTGTTAACTAAACATTTGTCCCAATGCCTGTAGAATTTGCTGTTTCTGTTAAAATCTTTAAAAAATGTGACATTGATTATAGGTTAGGTCCAGTTTTTAATTAATACAAAGCGATTTAAACAACATCTAGGTTAAGCATTATCATAGTTATTATAATCGCAATATGAGTTTTTGTTTTACAGGTATTTAAAACTTTTTTGTTGTTGTGTATCATGTGCAATAAGTACTACAATAGGAAATTCAGGTGTTGAATTCCTTTTATCATTGAGTTCTACTGTAAAACAATGTATTATGAAAAGGTTCTTCAATAATCGGTCCGGTAATCATTACAATTATTTTTGTTAATTGACATGTCCTGTAAATGGCTAGGGCAGGATCTTGCATTGTCGTTTAACCACACGTTTCTGAGGCGCAATTCTCGTATTTTTTATCTCCTTTTCAATCTGTCAAAAATACCTCTAATTTTCATACATTTTTGACATTTGACTGTCCCCGAGGTGAGGCTGCGACTGGTCTTTTAACGTTTTTAATTACGGGCGATGATGACTTATAGCAAAAATGTTCAAAAAAATAATGCAATTTCAACGAAGGCATGGTAAAAATGAGATAATCGTAAAAATCTGTTAAAAATCGATGTAAATATGAAGAAGCTACACGCTTTAAAACTTTTAGCGGGGATTATTCCCGTCCTTGTCGAGCGGTACGGACAACGTATGGCGCTAGTATGAATTTACATAGTCGTGACGTCACTTCTACGATAGTGCTGTCCTTGTCTAACACTTATTTGAAAACGTTTAACTTTTACACATTTTATAATATTGTTTGCACTATTTGGAAACACATATTGATGTGAGGTAAAGATAAAACAAATGTTATCATCCCTATTAGCCTTCTGTTATACGCTCTACTAGCTATATTTATTTAGAAAACGTGATTTTGACATGAACATACAAATAAATTCAGTCTGTCTCGTAACAACGTAAGACATCACTGTACATTTTATAAGATCGTCTGTGTAATATAATACACGAAATGGTACTAGTCACGAACGATACTCTTCAGATATTTGATACGGTTGAATCGATATTGAATCATTTTCGCGCGAAACTTTGCAGGTGACAGGCAGTCCCAAGGGTCTACGGTTTTTAACTAAAGTATACTTTTTCATACCTAGTCGAGGTTTAAAAAGTATTATTTTAATAGGCTGTTTTCTGTTTAAATATGATGTGTTTGTAAACCGCAGCATGGTTAAAAAGGAATATTTTGATACCAAGACAAATTAGGTATAATAATGATTTATAAAACTGTCAAAAAATGTGTTTTTTGGATACGTCCCACCATTTTTGGAGTTTGGTACAATAAAAAATATTAAAATGTTAGGTATATGTGGGTGATAAGGTTAAAGCCCAATTCTAAAACTTATTATCATAGTTTTCGTAACAAAACCACCTCCTCTGAATATTCAAATTAATGATGAAAAGGGTATAATCCTACGCCAATTAGTTTTAAATGTTCTAAATCAGAGTTGGTTGTGCTTGCGATAATCCCCCGTCACGACGACCGAAGACCGTTTCGCCGAGAAAGTTGTATCTTGTTCAGCGATTTTGCTTTCATGAACCTTGAGTGAAGATAATCGCGGTCGTATATCTCACTCGGCCACGGCCTTCGGCCTAAGGGATTACTCAGCCCTGTCGAGGCACTTGGACAACTTACCCGTTGTTCAAGTAGGCATTGAGTATTGAAAGACGTGTCAATCAAAATAAGTCCTTAGGGTCGTTACGGAGATTAGCGATCATAAATAAGGTGGGAGTAAGAAAGTTGGAGAAGGTACGTACTTTCGTCCAAAGTACAGTAAGCCTCATAAAGATGTATACATGGACAAGAATTAATTTAATTGTCTACTATCTGTTCCATAAAATTCATTCGTGTCGATGTACATTCGGACATCGACATCGATTCGGACCTTTCGTCTATACCTTTCGTAGTATCAAAATATATTACATATAGAATAGAAAATATGGTAAAAATAAATTTTTGCCGATGTATTTGAACTTTTTAGACTCACTGTACCTAAATAGACATAGATGAATGAGTAGCTATGACAGGGGTCATCGGTTTACTTAACCACATTATTTACATGAAAACTATGCTAGATTTTGTTAAAACATAGTAATTTGTAAAAAAAAAGACGGAAAACCGCAAAAAATTGACAGTTACAAAAATAAGCTGTAGCTAGTAAATAAGAGCAACATTTAAATAAATGTGTTAATGCAGCAATACGTCATAGCAGTCTGTAGGCAACATATTACTGGGCTTATGAATTATTAAATAATATTATCATATGACTGATTGTAATTCATTGAAAACACGACACGTCCTGAGCTATTTTTGAAAAACACGTAATACCGACTCGCTCATCAGATTTAAATAGTACGTAGAATGTAGAGGCCATGCTATCTGAATAAGGATATAAACTTTGGTAGGTACATTGTGTTCAATAATTGTAGGTTTTATTCAACCTATAGGTTGTACTAACTCTTTCCTAGTTCAACACATCCTTAAAAAAAACAAAAAACGATTACAATTACGTCTACTTTCTAAATTTATCTGAACACTACTAACTTCGGTATGGTTTGAAGGAAACCTGTAGTTTTAAGTCGACACTAAGTGAGCTGGCGAGGTGATAAATGATAGTTCCTCGTTTAGATGAGAAGAGGCATTTATCCTGCCGTGGAACCGCTACAGTCTGGTTTTGTTGCATTATAAGTAAGTCTTCCAAGGGAAATTAATGTTCTGTGCGGACATAAAACTTAATTAAAACATTTATAAAGTAGATAACTATTGACATAAAAACCTTCATCATTTCAACGGATGCATACATGATAACCATATCCACTTGGATACGTATTTTATCACGCTTGACTCGACTTTGAAAAGGGTCATTCGACTCCTATTTGGATATTCCTCGTCAAAATGCGAACGTTTGATTCAGATTTATGAGCGTCGAATCCTTCCAACTCAGCAGAAATCCTTCGAACCTGCACACTCGTCCGCCATTTTAATCCGTGAAAATAAATCCCGACTTAATACGACCAATAAATACCAACTGGAAGAACCCTAAATAAATCAGAAGAGTCTAATACAAAAGTAACCCTGTCAACTTTCAGTTTAACAACACGTCATTCACAAACGTTAACGTTGAAAGTCAGAATATTGAAAAGAAATACTCATTAAAGACTAAACTTATGTTATCTTTGACTTTAAAAAGTTGAATGGAATTCAGCTTTTTTGGAGCAAAAAAGAAACAGCCTCATTTTATGAGTTCAAAACCGTAATTTTCCTGCTTTTATTAAGTGGTGAAGCTTGGGACGAGGATAGTAATATCACTTCTATAACCTGCACACTTGTCCAATAAATCCGTGAAAACAAATCCCGACTAATGAATGAAATGATAAGACACAGAAATACTGAAAATCCCCATAAATAAATCAGAAAAGTCTTAAACTAATACAACAGTAACCCGTAACTTTCTGTTTTACTTGTAACTTCTGTTAAACATCACGTCATACACGTTAACGTGGAGAGTCGAATAAAAATGGAAATTTAGTTAGGAGTTCTTTTGAGAAGTAATGGCAGGGGTCTAATGTGGATCGTTACTAGGCCGCGGTATGGGTGGCTTTAGCTGATGGAGTTTTTATTGTCACCGACAGAAATGCGAGTTGAAGCGAGTTAAAAAGACAGATAAATGTATAACGATCTGGAGCGTGTATTTGTGCGTCACATTATCTTGTTCGACACCATCAAAGTGTTGTTGTTCGAGTTTACGACACTACGCACAACATGCGCGAGGGCAATGTGGCGCTATCATAATTCAAGTCCATTCAAATTACCCGAGTTTATGGGTGAACATAATACATGCTACATTCTTCCTTTGCTCTGTATTCTAAGATTTTCCATCAACTATAAACTGAAACTACGTCGTCAACTCCTGAATGTTAGTGATACATTATTCATATACCTACCTACTTACAAAGTTATCTAAGTTTAAGTTGAAAACCTAAATTATGCTAGTTTTCAAGTATCGATTAGCATATAATAATATAGTTATCATCATAAAAACGACTAAAGGCCAATCAAAATAGTACAATTAAATGGAAGGAAACATTCAACCTTTTAATGATTTTATAAATTAAGGAGTCGCAATGAATTCTTGATACTTTCTACCTTTGTCCTAATCAGAACATAAAATAGGGCAACTTTGTTAATCAAAGAAACTAGAATCGAAATAAATTAACGTCGGTATCAGATTTCAAACTTAACGACAGAATCGTAGATGTTGTAATGTGTAGAAGAGAAACAAGTCACAAGCCTGTAGTGCTATTCTGTAACCATCTCACCGAGAAAACGTAGGTGAAGTGAGCGTGGAGTGGAGCTAACAGTGTCGTACAGTCTTAGTTAAAATTCAATTACTTAAGGCACTGTGGTTCTGTTCCTACTATTCTTATCAATATATGCTATGTCTGAAGCGTTAGGCATCAAAGTTACTGACATGAAGCAATTGTTGAAGGTGCGCTTCTTTGGCCGCCTGAAGAAGGTATTAATTGGTCTTATACCGGTTGGAAACAAGGTGCGCGCCTTCAACGGTTGGGTCATGCCGGTTTTGATTAACTCTTTCGGAACTCAAATGGACTCAGACCGAACTCGGCGCCCTGGATAGGAAGGTCCGTACACTGCTGACCGCAAACCGGATGCATCACCCATGATCATCGGTGATGATATTGTACATCCCGTGGAATTGCGAGGGTCGAGGCTTTTTTTCTTTTTCTTTTTTCAAACTCTGAAGTGGGTATGCAAACGCTAAAGAGAACTTACTACCGATGATCGCAAGGCGGTATGTCAAGGAGCTTCACGGGCGCTTCCATCGGGCTCTATATGAGCCTGCTGTAGCGTCCGTATCCTGGCTACGTTTTGGCGACCTTTTAGGGGAAACTGAAGGTTTCGTCTGTGCAATTATGGACGAAGTTATCTTGACGAATAACTACCGGAGTCATATTATGAAAGACGGTACGGTTGACGTGTGTCGGGCATGCCACCGGCCGGGTGAGTCCATCAGACGTATACGTGTCTGGTTGTATTCGTCTGGCTAACAGCGAGTACTTACACAGGCATAACCAAGTAGCCTGGATTATTCACCAGCAACTTGCTTTGAAATATAAACTTTGTGGATTCTGAGGTACCATATTACAAGTACGTGCCCGACCCAGTTCTCGAAAATGACTATGTCACGCTGTACTGGGATCGGTCTATCATTACTGACAGGACTAATATCGTTAATAAGGCTTATATAGTGGTTATAGATCGATTAGCGCGCCGCACAATGGTTATCGATGTAACCATTCCACATGACGGGAAGAAACCTCGTAAAAGCTGAGAAAGAGAAACTAATTAGCACATGAGAATGTTGAAATGTGGAATGTGAGCTCGGCTGTCATTGTGCCGGTTGTCGTATCGGCTAATGGCTTATAGGCCGAAATCCTCGATTAATATCTCTAGACGCTTTCGTTAGGGCCTGCTTCAGTAAGCAGTACTCATTGATACGGCTCACATCGTGAGGAGGTTCCTGTCTCTGGGGCCCTTACCACCGGTAGCTTGGACCCTGCTCCCGATGCTGGCGGACCACATTTTTAAATATTTTATTTAATAATTCTTAATGTTTTTTTTAATAAAAATATTTGAAAATGTTTCATATTAAGGAAACATTAAAACAAACGAGATAATAGTTTTATTAATTAATTAATTATAATTACGAATAGAAGATACAGAGGTGCAGGGACATCGAGGCGCAAACTGTAACAATGAATTTATCACTAGACGCCTAGCGCAGAAATTTTTCGTCGGTTATCAAAAAAATAACTGCTATTCCATAAAATGTGCAATACCTGCGACGTCAAAATGTGCGAACAGCGTTTTTTTTTAAACGGTTGAACGTTTTTACCGCGGGAGTCTAGAAGTTCAGAAACATGTACTGAATCCATAGTAGCAGGTTGCGCGTCTGCCACCCGACTTTTATCGATATTTCTTACGAATTTGCTCCAGATTTAGGTAGGTCTTCTTACGAACCCAAAACTAGCTTAACGGCTGTCAAACTCAACTTGACTGCCGTAGGTAAGTAAGTCCCTGACTGAAATAACAACATCCAATCCAGTCACTTGACATGAGTTTTACAGTCTGTTATCTTTATGTGATAATTAGCCTTTCATAAACCAGGTTTAAGCTCCGTTTAAACAACAAATAGAATAACTGAAACAGAATTATTTGATCTTATAACCTCATGTTTTTTTACATAGATACGTAATCAGTTAATATTAAAATACCTATGTCATGAAGGAAAATAAATAAAATAAAAATGAGCGTTGAAACATGATAAATAAATTTGAAAACCAAATCGATTTTTTAATTTAATTTTCACATTTAATTATCGTGTTTCATTTGGATATCAAAGAATTTTCTTCTAATTTGAGATTCACAAAAAGAAAAATGGACTATGCAATTTGTACACCACTGATGCTGATTCTGACATTATTTACATATTTTTTTCAATAAATAATTTACTACACAAACAGAATTTTTGTTACTCAGACAAATATCATTTTGGAATAAACTGTTCAACCTACATGAACATTATCCTTAATTACAAAATCTTGTTAGCGTTTTGTCGTAAAAGCATATAGAGAAGAAATTCAGTAGGTGCTTAGATATTCGAATTAATGTCAAACACAGCCCCTAAAATAATAAGTTCACGTTTCACTAGACACAAAAAGGTAAGGCAAATAAGTATAAAGGAAAATCTTTTTAAAAGAAGCAGTTGTAAATTTTCCTAAGGCGGCGATAAAGAAGGTTAATTACCGGGGTTACTATTTGAATAGCTGAAGGAAAAAAGGTCTGGGAATAGATGGGCATTGTAATATTACCCTCTTGTAAGTTAAAGCAGCACCCCAATTGCGTAAATCACTTTCTTTCACTATCCGAAGAGAAGTCCTAATCCACTGCTTCTTATGTTTGAAAAATTCGTCTGCTCGGCCACGTAAATGGCGCACTGTATGTTGTTGAATTTGTATCGAGTGTCCTCTTTTAATGTTGTGTTTTATTTTTTTGTATATTGTTCTATATAGTTAACTCAGACTTTTCTTTAGTTGCCTAGTTTTGTTTTCCTTGTTTTTAATACGTATTTAACGTTTTTTAGAAGAAATTTCAAATTTATAGAAGCTGAAACAAAAAAAACAGGCTGAAAAAAAAAAAAGCAAAGACATGTCATGACACAACTACAGAAAGCCTCAGAAACCACCGTCACACACAAGATAGTGATAGCTACACAATTCTACCAGAACCTCTACACATGTGCAAATAAAAATTAAGAGACACTTCGATCAATAATAAGAGACACCAATGTCTGTTTTTAGAAGGCTTTCACCGCAAAAGGCGGCCCTAACACCTAACAATAATAACCTTATTTATTGTACAAAACTAACATTACTAACAAATAAATAAATAAGCACACAATACAAAACAATACATAAGAACCACCTACATGTAAAGGATCAAATAAAGCAAATAAATAAATGTCGTTGAATTGTCAAAATGAAATGCATTGTAATTGTTAGTGTGTTACGTAAGAACTGGTCGCGTCGGTTAGCTGGAAGCAAATAACGTAATGACTTAGCTACGTTACGCTTAAACATATGTACCGCTCAATATGCCAATGTAGCACAAACGTCAATATATTGATTCGCCCCAACACCGCCATGTGCAAATAATGGGCAATCAATAGCTCACTTTCAAACGAAACATAAGGACTTATTGGTACTTTCTATCGGAAGAAGGAAAAACGGGTCGTACGGACCGGGAAAAAAAGATTCTCTCCGATTTCAGTCCACAGAAAAAGAAAATTGGGTGAGTTGCCACACTGTTTTTTTTTTTTCCCCCCAGCAGTGTTCAAAAGAAACAGTTCCGATCCCGTTGTAGAATAAAAAATTGCAAGTGTAAATAGTTTTAGGCCTGAAACAAACAGTTAAAGTAAAAGTTAAGACAAACATCTATGAGTGCACGATTAAGTCAGTGTAGTGTGTGTTGGTGTTGTTAGTATTTAGTGTGGACTTTGGTGTGTCTGTAATTATGTCTGGTGTGTGATGTATCATATGTATGCATGTCTGTTGTGATCCCTTCCTTAGGAATTCTTCAGTATCATAGTAGTTTAGGATTTAAAAAAATGAGCTAACATTATTTTTGTAAATAAGAGTCGTTGAGCTAAATATATATAGAGGCTTTGTTGTTGACTTAATTGTAGAGTGAAGGGCCAAGCGCAGGTGGAATAGTGCATACCATGTCCTTTCGGCGTATAGAGATTTGACGAAAAGGGGTTTTTGGTTTTGTGATAGGACAGCGTTTTAAATAAAGTGCGGTCTTACGTTAAGGACGTTACAAGATTTATAGTGTTCGGTAGTTGGGAAAAGTATGTGACTAAAAGTAGCCATTTTCAGAATAGCTCTATGCGCGACCTCAAGAGGGTTAAGTACGGTCTTTGCCGCACGACCCCAGCAAGAGATGCAATACTCGTAGATAAAAGTTGTTTGACATAGTTCAAAGTAAACATTACGTATAATTATGGGGTTTGCTACATGTCACAGGGTTTTAAATATAAACTTATGTATGCGGCCGGAAAGAGTGTTGATGTGAGATTTGATGTTAAGGTTTTTATCCAAAATGATTCCCAGGTATTTGATTTTGTCTACTGGGGAGAGAATAGGGCTTCGGCAATCAGGTTGATTTTGTGTGGGACAAGAGTGAGCTTTTATGGAAATGACAGTTTTAGGTTGAACTAAGTTTTGTCACGTTGGGTGAGCACAGACGGTATCTTTAACGATCGTAGACCATTTTCCAAAAAAATGTGGCACAGAAAAAAAAGATAAGAAGTCATGTAAGCGACACCCAAAAAAAATTATATATTTTTTTCTGTCGTTGTGTTATATCGTGGGCCACCTGTATAGTTCTCATTTATTGCCATAAGTCTGGCCTCTAGGGGTGCCATAAAGCTTGCTTAGAACAAAGAACATAATTATAGAATTGAATCTACCCATTTGACTTGTACCTATATCTTGGACCGTCTGCTAAGATAGTTTCGCATTTTGATTCACAGTCCATTGAACTGCTAGAGGTGTCATCGATATTGGGAAGATTGGAAAAAAGTGCAATGGAATGTAAACGATTCATTGGTTTATGTAACGTGGTTCGTTTGGTGAGTGACGAAGAAATCAAAATATCGAAAAAAGATTTTAACATACTAATGCTAAAATACGTTTTTCAATTAAGCATTCGCTAAAGCCTGATACTGGTTATAATGTGCCTGAAAAATCAGAAAACTCAGTAACAACAAGTGTTCTTTGAATTCAAGAAAACAACTTCAATAAAAAAATTAAGTTGTTTTCATTCAATTGGTAATATTAAAAAGTTATGTTAACTTACTTTTGTATTAATTATTTGTTAATTGTTTCATTAACTGTGTAGGTAAATATGTAATGCATTCATTTCCAATATCATCTTAACGTATAAGTATAAATGCAGCAGCGCAAGCATAATTAAATTTATCTGGGATTATGGCTAGTTGCACAGTTACAAATTTAATACTGTGTGACAGTTTTATTACCTACTAGCTGACCTTACAGACGTTGCCCTATCCCAATTTCAATTCGGATTGAAAAAAGCACTTTCCATTTTTCCCGAACAAAAAATTCAACCGGGCAACTTTTCAATTGGTTTTCTCTAAATACCTTCTCCCTGTCCAAACTCTGGCTATTCTCTAGCATCTGTTTCTGCCATTATGACGATGTCATCGGCAAAGCGAAGGTGTAAGATGTACTCGCCGTTCACGTTGATACCCTGTCCAGTCTAGTCCAGCGTGTTGAATACGTCCTCCAACGCATTGGTAAACATTTTCAGGGATATCACATCCCCCTGTCTCACCCCTCTCAGCAGTTGGATGGGGCTGGTTTTCTTATCCTGGATCTGGACAGTTATCGTGGCAGTGTCATACAAGTTTCTCAAGGCTTCGAGTCGAAGAAGGGTTGAAGTCTCGTAATCCACAAATGTCTTCAGTACGATTTGGCGAACAGTGTGGGGTACGGTGCTGAAGCCTTTTCGTTAACCGGTGGCTGGTACTCGTTAAGTCTCCTGGCGAGACGGTGACTTTCGCAATCAGCTTGTATGTGTGGCTCCGTGAGATGGGTCTATAGTTATTCAGCAAGGTTGATCACCTGTTTTGAAGAACAGAACCACCGCAACTTTGTTCCACGCCTCGGGCGTTGTACCTTCCTGGATGACGGAGTTAAAGAGTTCCTTGCTCTCTCAGGACTAAATCCCCGCCCGCTTTAAGGAGCTGTCGTATTCCATCATCCCTTAGTGCCTTGTTATTTTTAGCTGCTCGAGAGCAGCCCTAATCTCGCACTGGTCGACATCCGGAATGTCTACCGTGTAGTGGTGCGTTAATTCGGATCGATGGTCTTCTGCACTATGTACCGCCAGTTTCGCCGTCCGCGTTGAGTATTGGTCGAAAAGTCCTAGACTTCCTCGAGTATCTCGGACTTCGAAATCACGATTCTGACATTCGCAGTTTATAGCTTCTTGATGGGACCTCCCTAATTGCTGAGCGCATTCGACCCTCGGTTCTGCTCAATCGCGACCTTATTGTCGCGGGTGTTGGGACTAACGACGGTCGCGTCGCGTCGAATTTCAGATCTTTAGGTTTAAGGCCCTATTATCTGACGAAGACGGCTGCGTGGTTGGCTACTCTCGTGTTTCCCTCATAAGTCCGAGAGTCTCGAGGAAAGTTAGGACACCTTATTTTTACGCTGCGACGGGAAAAGTCTGCGAGATACGCATAGTTAAGAAGCTACTTCAGCTGCAGTATATCTTAAGATTAACTCACACACAAGGCATGGCCACGCCACGCCCACGTAAACAGCTACCACGATTTTGATTTTTAATCACATTTATTTCTACTCAAAACACTATTTAAAAAAACTCACAAAGTTTCAGTTGAGAATTAATTTTGACCTGACAAGACTTAGTTTATGTCTAACTTAAAAACAAAGTAATCGAAATGCAATTGCTTCATTGTTGCTTTGTAATTGTGTTTTGCTTCGTTTTCCTTTAGGTCCTTTGGAAAAGTGCCTGCAGCTAAAGCTTTTTATGGTTTTATGGATGTAGCAACATCCGTTATTATGTAAAATTGACAGAAAAGTAAAAACATTGGGTTTGAAAAAAAAACTCTTATGTACTTGTAGCGCAGTCAAAATTTATCTACCTGGGTATGTTTTGTTTGCAACTCTAGTCGACATTTCAGTGAGAGATATTCCGAACACGACAGAGCAGTAAATCAGAATGTAAATGCATTTATGGTTTGCTTGTCTTCGGGTTCGCACTCGCTTTGGCTAGTCTTATCCTAGCTTTTCAGCTTGACATGCTGATCTTTATACTGTTGGAAATGTTTCTTTATTTTATTATGGGGAAAAACGACTAGAATTGTAACCAATGGGACCACCATACCTGAACATCAACGTTCGCGTCAGAAACATGATAAATTTGTCAGATAGTTCAACTTAAATGCTTTGCAAACAAGGGCGAAGACTTACAGACATAATAATAATCCCTATGAGAGTAATTCATAACTTGTTGAACACAATGACATTTAGTGTAGTGATTACTGAAACTGATTTACATCCGTCACCTCACACTTCGGTCCAGTTGGAAACGAACGTCAGGCGCTAGTTTTCTGGCATTTTTACGTGGGACACTTGTCTGCTAATTTCTTACATCGCACTTTACAGTTTTTTTAATCAGATCATTTGCATCAGATAAAATGTTGTGAGCCTTTTAGTTTGTGCTAAATAAATTTATTTTCTCTTTTTCTTTCATTCTTTTATTAAGTCGTTTAGGTGTAGTAGGCAAAATTACAAAAAAATACAGATACAACCTACCAGCAAAAGATAATTCAGTAATCTTTTCTAACCCGGTTTACACACACTTTCACCATTATTAAAACGACGTTCACACAGCTCACACAGATTTTCCCACGTCACGAGTTTTGAGAACAAAGATAACGATTGTTTAGATTGAACACGTACAGTACCATCGTTTACGTCTCTAACACCTGAACACGGGTAATTAATCAAACGGCGGTCACGCCAGTGATTAGTTGGCACTTTACTTAACCGCGTGGGGACGGAAAATCGTGGCTAATGAAACAAGAAGCCCGTGTGTGTATTTAATTAGATTGTGTCAAATTCATAGTAATAGCAGAACTAGGTAGAGGAATTCAGGAAAAAAATTAAGTAAATTGGCACGCTACGTCAAATTGCCGTGTTACCGAAGACAGTGTGCAAAAGGACGGCGCTGTATGTTGTATATAGTGACGAATTTTTCAATCTGCCTGCGACATTGCCATTTCAAAGTACTGCCATAGAATGACAACTGTGATTCAAATACAAACCCACGGACAATTTAAGTTGGTCAGTTTGCTTGACAAATATCTTCCCTGGCTTTACAATGCTGGATTCAGCCAATCTAGTCAAAATTTGTACGCAGTTACGAACTAATAAAATTAATGACGTGAAATGACAAAACAAGAAATAGACAATTGTAGAGGTGTAGAAATAAAGAATTATAAACATACGCTTCTTTTCTAATTCTATTATTTATCCGTTTGACAAGTGTTTACACGATATTTTATAATGAGAAAATACATCGATAAACGCAAAACTCACATCGCAATGAAAAGCAAATTGGCAATCATGTCAACAGCACAGATAAAATAAAAAATCAGCGTACTCTAACTTTTATAATTTCTCAACCTCTGCCCGCGACTTCGTTCGCGTAAAGTTTCTCGTTTCAAAATAAAACATAGGTATACTATGACACTTAGCAATAGTATAGCTTTCTAGATCTTTTTGTAATCGGATCAGCAGTTCACAACACAAAGCGTAAGCTTAAAGAACATTACATCAACTTGATTATAACTTTACTGTTAACAGCGCGTTGATCGAAGCTCAGGCCATGGCATGCTTAGATTGACCCCAGAGGTCTGATTGTATGCCTTGTTAAAGTTTAAGAAAATTGTAATTTATAAAAAAAAATGAGAGGTAGTCGCAAGAGCTACTGCTGAGCATGAGGTCCGGGTTTCGATTCCCAGGTCGGGAAAAGTGTTATTGGGTTTTTCTATCTAGAATTTCTCAGTAGAAGTGTGGAGTTGTGCCCGATTGATGGTAATAGGCTCGCCCCCTATTACATGGGACTTAAACATAACTGGCGAAATGTGAGTGTACTGTACTATAGGTACACCTCTGCCTAACATTCTGGGATTACAGGCGTGATGTTATGTTTATGTAATCCTTTGAAAAAAAAAACTGATTCTAGATAACAAATAAAATGTTTTTGTATGAACAAACACACCAATTTTACCTCTTTACAATGTAAGTACTTATAGATTTACTGCGTGGTAAGTCTGGAACAGTATTATCATAGCATTGCCACGTAATATTTTAGTCAGAAAACATGATTTGTAATGCTTTTATAAATAAAAGTTATATGTGCAATCTAACCACCTAGGTAAATAAACATATTAGTATGTGGCCTGGTTATAAGGCCTCGAAAAAGGAAATAAGAAGTTATAAAATAGCCTGGTTCGGTTTCAGACTGTATAATAATCCTAAACGACAATGTATGTAGAAAAATTTGATTTCCGAATATTATAATTCGAAAGTGAGAAAATCTTTAATTTAAGTATAAGTTCAGAGCCGGTGGTGTCATTAAGTTTAATTATTTTATCATGAAATAGTCCGAATGTTTCCGTAGTAAACAACGTTTCATAAACAAAATTACAACAGACTATCCGTTGATTTACGCTTCGATAAGAAGATATCTGATAGTTTAAATACCTAATCTAAACATAGGTATTATCTATATCTAACAACTCTTAACTAGGTCGCATTTGTTCTATTATAAAATAAAAAATACGAAAATATACGAGTACACATACACGTGGTTATATTAATCTTCAGTAAGCACACGTAGTGGATTACATAAGTAGGTACAGTCAGGGAAATCATAACACATAACCAAACCTCGTTATACACAAAGAATACGTGACATATACAGCTCTTTCAAGTTTAGCGCCTATCAAATTATACATTCCCAGAGACGTAGTGTACGAACGTAAAAAAAAAAATATTTACATTTTTGACAAAGTCAGAAACATTTAAAAAAACCTGTCAGCGAACTGCCATCATATGTGCACTATCATATAGTCAGAATACCACAAAAGAATTCTTACGGTGGCGACATTTAATTGGGGGAAATGTCCGATGAGATGGATACTCGTAAGTACATACTTATAGAAAAAATGAGAATTGGTTCAGTCATTCGTTCAGTTATTTTCATGTAGCATGTAGGTAGTACCTATGTACCTATGGACTTGTTTGTTTTTGTCAGATTGACGCTTCTGTTCAATTAGTCTATGAGCTCTTTGCCCCGAAGATAACGAGGTCTGCACTTCACACTACGCCGGTAATCTCCGAAGGGTAGGGCAGAGGTGACCCTACGTCAATTTTCTGTGCTGTAGCAATCTCACACAACTGTCAGAGAATGACAGTTGTTGTGATTTTAATATACGGACAATTTAAGTCGGTAGTACACTTGCTTAGCTGTTAATTAAGTCAAGGGACTTTACCATCTTACTGTCTTCTCACATAGCAGGTGCAGTCCCAGCAGTGAGAGCAATAATCTGGTCATGTTATAGGTATCTTAGCCATTTTGAACCCTAATTAAAAGCTCTCACTATTTTAAACTCGAACTAGTAATTAAATAGGGATGATATTTTTTTTTTTTTTATCTCTATAAAATATTTGTTTCCAAATAGTGCAAGAAAAAAGTGTAAAAGCTTAAAAAATTGCCATGTTATACATGTTTTAAAATAAGTGTTGGACAAGGATGGTACTCTCGTATCGTAGAAGTGACATCACGACTATGTAACTTCATACTAGCGCCATACATTGTCCGTACCGCGCGACAAGGTCGAGAATAATCCCCTCCAAAAACAATGACAGCGTGTAGCTTCTTCATCTTTACATCAATTAAACAGATTTTTTCGAATATCTTTTTTGTTATGCCTTTTTTTTTATAAAATTTTTTTTAGAGCAGTTTTAACATTGAACCCTATTCCCTAACACTTAATAATTGGTTCTAAAATGAGTTTCTCAAATGGGGTTGCCCAATGCCAAAATGAGTCACCAAAATAGGGTTGCCCACATTTCTTAGGATTAACATAGGGAGAACCGGGTCCTTTTGTCTTTAATCGAAAGGTTACGTTATTTGATTTTATCAGTACTCCCTACGGCTCCGTATTGGTTTCCTTCTCAGTACGTGAATTATGATGATTGGTACAGAAAGGACACTAATTAGGATTTAAGGAGGCCATTTCTCACTGATTAGCTATCTGATATGGGGCAAACTAAGAAGAAACGTTACTTAACTCGAAAAGATTTGAGACAATCGTGGGAGTAATTATTATTACTTGAACCAAATTTTTTTTGGTACGAAGTTTCTAATCGCTCGTTATACTCTGCACATTTGGCGAATGAGAGGTAGACCGAAAAAAGTCTTTAGTTTTGACCGTCACGACACTTACTATGACATGACACCACACCACCAGAAACCAGTCTACATGGTCCTCATATGATCTGACCAAGATTATTATTGGTTTTTTATATACATTTTGACATTGATGGACATTATTTAAACAATGACATGAAAATTGACTTTAAAAGTACTATAATATTTTAATAATTGTAAATATGAAGACGATGTGGATTTGTTTAATTTTTTCAAAGTTTTATTTTTTTGTTAAAACATAACATAACATCACGCCTTGTTTCCCCGAAGGGGTGGGCAGAGGTGTACCTGTAGTACACCCACATTTTTCCAGTCATGAGTGAGTGAGTGTGAGTTAAAACTAACTAAAAAATTAAACTTTAAAATTATGGTCTGGCAGTTTGAGTAATTTAGGTATGCGACCTACCCAAATGTCCTTTCTGTGGAAATGTTCGTCGAATCGTTGAGCTCCTTAAGTTCTGTGTTGAGCTGCATGATTACAGACAAATGCGTGCACTGACTGGACAGGTCCACTCATTGTGTGTGGTTCTTTTCTCAAAAGATCATTTCAGACACCAATCTAGATGGTCTTCACATGATCTGACCAAGATTATGTCCGGACTTTAACGAGACTGTGACCTCTGAGTCTGACTTTCTTCAAACACAAATTACCATTTTGGTTTGTACAAACCTACTTACAGAAATAAAGTTATTTATCATGTGTGTTTTTTTAATATTTATTTAAGTGACTCTCAAACGTCATTTATTTAAAGTGCTTTTGCTAAACTTAAATTAAATCAATACATTATATGTACCTACGCTGTTTAGTAACGGTTTACTTAGAAGTACCACGCAAAGTAATATCTGAACTCCTAGTTCTGGATAGTCGAAAATAGTTCCAAAGGAAAGAGGTGCTAACGTGAAAATTGATTTGACTGTCTACTCTAAGGTAGATTGAACTAGTATAATCTGTATTAATGTATGTAAAAAGGTGTTTTTGGTACAAGAACAGAGAGGCCTATGCAGTGTCAGTTGTTGAAGTCGGGCTGATGATGATGTGGCTGTACTAAATTGTATCCACAATCCCATACAAGGATGTAATAAACGCGTTTATTATTCTTGTTAATTAACTGTGACGAGAGCATACGACATACCTACATAATACTTTATCACAAACTCTACGGGTTATCCTCTTTACGCTTATTAATAATGCAATTACTTCGTCTGGCTAGCATGTCGAGAGCTACGTCACGATTGTGACGTAACGAACGGGATACAGGCTGATCTTTTAGTTTTCTGAGCCCAAAATTTGCTGTATTGGCATCTCAGATAAACTAAGGTTCCTTCCTTATAATTATCTATCATGCAAGACATGTCTTTGAATTTTTGGTTTTAGGACATGCTGGTTTCCAAGCAATCGAAGACATGTGACATCTACCAACCCGCACTGAGGCAGCGTGGTGAATTACGGCGCATTCCCTGTTACATAGTGGAGGCCTGTGTCCCAGCAGTGGGAACATTATATGCTGATTATGCTAATTCTTATGCTATGCGAGGCATGTGTCCGTTCGCGAAAGCGACGATTTTCCCTAGAAACTACCGACCTCTATTAAACCCTTTTAGTGGATTAATTTTTCAAAAACCTATCCTGAGCGCTTCCATAGTGCCAAGCTATCACTTTCGTTAATGTAAGGAACTCTTATGCAAATTTGTACGAAAAACCTAGCGGTTTCCTAGGTCTTTGGTTAGGTCGGTAGTGTTCGCGATGTCTGTTAGTGGATGAATTAAATTTAAGTTTATGGCTTTTACAATCACAATTTGTATATTTTTTTTTTGTGGTCTGAGTAAACAGCCAGCCTGTATTTATTTTATGGAAAGAAATAGTTTTATCAAACAGTATTCTAGAATGGTTCTTTTTTTTCGAATTATAAGGCCAGTCACCTTATAATTACGCCAGTCATTTTAGAAAAATAAAACGTAAATTAAATCGGATGAAACATAGTATTACCGGTTTTACTATTAATAGTTATTTATTTCGTTATATTAAAACTTGACCTACGGTAAACGTTTTAAAATTTAGCTCGTGTATGTTTGTATATACATATATGTGTATGTATTTATTTTAAGTTATGAACGTGGTCAAGATACACTGCCAAAACAGTCTGTGTGTATACATATTACGTCTCATTATTATTATAATGATGCTTACGATTCTATTGTGTTATTTGTACGCACTGTCAATTATTATTACAATACCATTACTTCATCTCTTATTGATGTTTTAATACATTTTTTTGTCAGTTCAAATAGGTACCTACACAGTCATAATGAATGATTGAGGGTATTTGTTTTGTATTTTAAACTGTTTATCATAAATCATGGATAGTTTACGTATAAAGACTTAAACAACATTATATAATTAGATAAACAATTCAGAAGGACACCGGCATTTGCCATTCTTGTCAGACAAATGATTAAGTCGTAAAATCGTCATGTTTTGCAACTTTAATTGCTACTATTGTCTCATGCACTACTTAGTAATCTGTTTAGATAAAGTTTCCTACATACCTACCTAAATCGACAAAACGCGCGTGGTGATTTCTAATTAGACACAATACTTGTCTTGATTTAATTTCCCTCCCCAGCACGTAGTTAACTGCACATTTAGATGCGAACGGTACGCCGTGTGTTCTCGTCTTCTCGTCATTCGCCCATGCGTATCACGGCGGCTGATGTTACTTTACAATTACTGCTCATACAAAGTAATACTTTTGAATAAACCTAAAAGTAATAAGCCTTCTGAATGGCACTTTACCTTACCAGCAAGGTCAGCATCAGCATCAGATCCGTAAACAAAAACCGGATTCTATACGTCATTCCAAATCCAAGTAAGCGAGGCATATTTATCGGCACATATGTATAACAAAACAATGCAGGCGACAGTAACGTTTACTGGTTATTTCCTGCTTTACACGAGAACGAAACACAGTGAAACTACGAGTTACATACAATGTACACACAAACACGAGACATAATTACCGGCGACGCAACCAATAAAAACACAACAAAAAACTAATGCTAATTTGTACGAGTCAAGGCTATGAATTAGCAACACATTCCATATATGTAAACGTTACGCGAAAACTTAAATCTTACTCGAAAAAACTTCACGACATAAAGATACAACTGTTAATAATAGAACGTTTTAAAACTATCGAACGTCGCCGTGCACTGAGCGTGCTATTCGGCGGTGTTAATTGCTAATCGGACGTTATCGGGAAATGTAGGTAGGTGACATTTCGTAGGCATGTGCCTGACTGTGTGCGGAGGGCGCGCCGCGGCAGCAGCGCGCTCACTCGCGGTTAAGAGAGAACTGTGCGTGCAGCCCGCTAGCTCGCCGGGCCGGCCCGCTCGCGGCGGGAGCGGCGGCGACGCGCCGAGCGGAGCGTGCCGGCAGCCTACCGGAGCGGAGCCGACCCGGCCCCAGACACCGGCACGGAGGACGCTGGGCTCGACTCCTCGCCTGACTGATGATGAGCGCACCGACCTGAATCATCCCTCGCGCGTCTGTCATGTTAATAACACTCATATGGCACTCGTTGCCGCAGACGTTCCGATCCACGCGACAACCAACCTTATAACCGAACAACCAAAGTAACCTTATATTATGTCAACGCAAATGTCACCGTCCTTGACTAAATTACTGTTTAAGCGGCTATTGATATATGAAGCCTTACATTAAATTGAAATTCAATACGCCTACTGAACGTACGAATTTCGCACATTGTACAATGTGCTTATATCGTGCAGCCATTCTTACTATCCGTAGTATTGTTTTGTTTGATTGCGATTTGTTTGTTATGGTTCTTATCTGCTGATATCAAACCTTTATTTAACTTAGGCATATCTACAAGTACCAACAGCCTATTAACACAGTTTATATCAGTATTTACAATCAACATAGTTTGTATTAGCATTGTAATTGTCATTTATGGTTTGAACATTTACCAAAACCGCTCCCGGGAGAATCACTGAATCAAATTAATTATTCATACAATAGTCAGTGGGTGAGTAGATATAAAATACACCAGCCGTATCTAATTTAACGTTCGTTTAGTAAATAACTGGTGAAAATGGCACCGTTAAGTGATTGCATACCTATCAGTAAGCTAACATCTTGCACCGCATGTCATCTGTATACGTGAGGACCTAACGGCTGCGTCAGTGAACGGTAACTTACAGTGTTATTACATATAATACACATGGTATTGTATACGAAGTTTTGCTGAAGTTATGCCTAATGACTTAGTGGGTGTGTAGTCAGTGTTGCAATAAAATGAAATAATATTTAAACTTGTGACACCCCACTCTTTCCGTCAGGGGTTACAAATACAAACCGGATGGGATCTAAACAAACTCTTTTGTAAATTTAACCTAGACCAATGGTTTGTTATCTCGGATGAAGTCCTACGTCTTGCAGAGATTATAAACATAAAAGCTCGGGACTTGAAAGTATGGGAAATTAAAAAGTTACTTATGTATTTAATTAAGTACATATTGCCTTCTTAATATTTCTAGATGCTAACCAAGTTTTATGTTTATTAAAATTGATTGAAAACGATTTAATTGGTTCTTGACATTAACTAATTACGTTTTTTTTGTCACCATAACGTGAACTGTTGGATACAAAACCGGCTTTTGACTGGTATTGTTGAATATTTCAAATGGCATTGTGTGTTTATCATTTGGTTATCACCGGTTCATATTTCGTTAATTGTAGCATTAAATGGTTGTTAACGTTTTAAAATTAAAACTACAAAATTATTGCGTGTGTGTGTGTATATTTCGAAGTGATAATCTTATTTTTTATGTTCTTTTTCATACATTGTACGTGAAGTTTAGGTTAGGTACCAGCTATGGCTTGAAATGTTTGATTAAAAATACCTGAAAATGAGCGTTCTACTATCTGAAGTTCAAATTCATACGGTTACCACTTATTATGAGAATAGGTATTGTAATAAAACTCCTTGGGTAGATAACAATATTATTTAATTCCTCCAATCGAACAATCTACAACAATAATTACTTATAATTAACTAGCGATTAGAATAAAACATATTACAAAACTCATCGTCATCTCAGAACTGTCATTCGTTCCATACAAGTGTTGCCAGTATAATAAATAATATGTCCCAATGGTCGACTAAGACAATTTAACTATTTATTATATTATTTCAAACCTAACAGTATGTCATAATCATTATCATCATTCTCTTGACTTAGTACACACGGCTATATATCAAGCTATTAATTTCCGGTATAAGCTGATCTCGCAATGTATAGAACTTTCTTACAATGAGAGGTCAACTTGTTCTGGCAATGTATAGCTTGATATGTAGCCGTGTGTGCCTGTACTGTGAACTCAGTACACCCAGTGGTTACCGGTTAGACTCACTCAAATAGTAACTCATTGTCAATGTAGGTCATTGTAAACAGTACTTATCAGATAATTATGTATTTTATTATCATTATCAACTTTAGATACTATGAAAAATAATAATAATAAATTTAATTCAATTAAAATACTTTAATTAGCATAGTTTGTTTGGATAAATGTGTCCATGATTTAGTACTTAGTTAATCATTCTATTTTTCGCATTATTTTTCATGTACTTAATTAAATCTACATTGATTAAAAATTGTTACATTAAAATTAATATCCTTACGCAAGCTCGTTATTATCACGTTTCCATTTAATTATGCTTTTTAACTACGTCGGTCACGTAAATAAAATGATGTTCACGAAAATATTGTGAAAATTCTACTAGCGCAAGTAGTCGAATCATTTTCACCTACCTGAAACAACTGAAAAAAGTGTTGGCCGGGTGATTTTTAAGAGGGTTTTTTTGTAGCAGCTCTAACAACGACCAACGGTCGTTGAGCTCTAATAACCGTAATTTATTGGAAAATATTGTTGTTTCATTTTGCCAGTTTAATAACGTATACCATTTTTCGATAACAAAGTTGGCGTGCAACCAATCTCTCGCTAAAGTCAGGTGCTTTTTTCGCACAGACGCGCGGTTTAATAACGTATCAGTTCGTCTTTCAGTTTCACATTTCAAAAACATTCATTGCGTTATTTACCTTGTTGAGCAGACGAATTTATACGTATTGGATTCGGAATATCATTCATAATCCTCCGGAAAGTTATTAAAAGTGTGTTACGCAATAGAATATTTGACTTTACGATTTATATTAAATTTATCTAAACCTAGAAAATTATTAAGCCACAGTAAAAAAAAACTTAATTTATTTTTGAGAAATTCTATAGATTTGTTTTAAAGTCGATGCTACCCAGGAACGCTACTGCAACTTCGCGCCATTCAATACAATGATCGTTTTGCGTGACAAGAATAGTAGAATTATTTCAAAAGTGGGTTACTTCTCCATTTTTTCGCCGATATTATTGTTTTTTTTTGTTTATCGTCTTTTTTTTCGTACCATATTTGAAAGAAGGTTTAAACTAATGTATATTTTTGATAGTAGTCAAATAATCTATTGGGGTGCTGGGAAGCATGACATAAAAGAAAGGAGGTCTATTCTCAGCATTGGGTAAAAAAAAGTATGCCAATAATGATGATGAAAGTGCTTTGAAGGAGCAATATTCTGAAATTCATAAGCTACCTTAATTGTTGTTCTAAATACAAGCAGGCACTTAACAGTTTCACAGTAGTGCTCAATTAATGCGTGAAATTGTCATAATTATAGTTTCCTCGCCTTCAGCCACCAGGTAACCAAACTTAATGAGCACATAAGTACACTCATCAATAAACATACAACAGAGCGAGACTAATTATTCAAACGATTATGACTTCTGTTGATTTATGTTTATTGCACTTCATGCGTGAAATATTGGTGTTTAACTTTTATTCATATGGGTTAAGAAACCAATAAAATTCAGGGATACAGGGTGACAACTGTCAAAAAATGCTGCATACCATACATTTTGACCGCGTTGTTATTGCATTTGTTTTTTTGGTAGAGCATATTTTTTTTTGGATAATCGTCGGCTAATTTCTACGCTAGGACCTTCGTCTAGAATCATATTGTGCTGCATTCATGGTTTCAGTTTGCGTGTACCTATCGCGTCATTCATTTATCTGCCTTTGCTATATTTTTAGTTCTTCTTACCACTTGTGGTATAGTATTTTTATTCTTGGTGCATCGTTTTCACATATAAAAATATAATTAATGTATACAAATATTGTAAAATATTTTAAAAGAGTAACGGTGGAGTTTCTTGCCACTTCTTCTCCATACGAAACTACTTTTTGGAAGTGGCGCCTAGAATCAGTTATATTTTTATTGTAATTTTTGACGTTCAAAAGTGCCATTTTATGGGCCTATTTGAAATAAATGCTTTGACTTTGACTTTGACTTTGCGTCGATGTCCGTGCCACCCTGTATTATTTTGTTAACTTTCATAAAATTTAAAACTGGAAGTGTAATATGATTGACCAACAAACATACCAAAAAAACCCTGCACATATCTAAAACCAAAAGCAGCCAATTTTAGAGTAAAATTGGAAATGTCTCCCATACTTTTAAAACGAGACTTTACTGCTAACATGATCATTCTGAATCAAGTCAAGTCTGAAAATAAATTGTTAACTGAAAAGTTGATAGATTATGCACTAGAGTCAACGTCACCGGTGGGTGAGAAAAAATCTGATAAATTATTAATAAAACATAAATATCTTTGCTAACGTAGGACAACAAGTTGTGTGTGAAATTTTCTATTGAATATTAAGATGTGCCATGCTCTTCAGTAGTATTGATATATTTTTATGTCTTTCTATTTGTATGTCTTGTCTCTCCTGGGAAATAACTCAAATTACCGAGTTCTGTAAAGAAGTTTCCCTTGCGTTAATATACATCCTATTTACTTAGTGTACAAAAACTTATCTTTAACAGTTTACTATTTCCTGATCCATTTCATGAATCATTCTGTATTTGCATAATCAGCCTATAGTGTTCGTACTGCTGAGACACATGCCTCCTCTCTGTGCGAAGGAGTGGTCTGTAATCTACCACGCGGGCCCTCGGCTTGGTAGATGTGACATGTCTCGAATTTTTGCTTCTAGGACATGCCGTTATCCTCACGATGTTTTCCTTCAAAGTTTTGTGAGCAGTGGTGATGAAATTACTTGCGCCCGTCTGAGTTCGAACCTACGACCTACAACTCGTAAGTTGGGGCCGTTACCACTGGGCCACCACTGCTCTGATTCTGTACTATACTAGTCTGTTCTCTAATATGCATAAATCTCTAAACAAAATTTCATAAAAAAAAATAAAAAAAACATAAATAAAATCCAAACATGCATGAAAACTTTCACATTTATTTATTTAAACTTTTCGAACCCAAAGAGGTAGAAAGGCGGACTTAATGCCTTAGGCATTCTCTACCAGTCAACCAAGGGTGGTGAAGAGATTAGATGGCAGGTGCTTTAATTGAAGGGAACAATGATGGAAGAAAAATAACAAAAAAAAAAATATATAAATTGTGATGTCATATTCATAATGACAGTTTTTAACTACATGCAAATAGAACTCCCTTGTGGAACAGTTGCTTATGGTGGTAAATATTTGGCACTGGGACCCGCAGCGTTGTCGAAGCATGCGGAACTCAACATAAATGATAAGTATACAAACTTTTCTGTCCCTCTCCCTTCATTAAATCCATCTGCTTTGATCATTTGCCTATTTGCAGCTCTGTTTGTAAGTCGTATGTTGATCAAAACGCGGTTCGCGACTGATTGATGATTATTATCCAGTAAATATTTCAATATTTACTGAATAATAATTATTTATATAAATAATTTCATATCAATAGGACTTGGAAATTTGTTTCACCAACATTTTTTTTTTTAGTTGGACGTAAGACGTAGCTGCTGTTTGCAAACAACCAAAGAAATTTTATTTTTTGGCTACAGCTGAGGATTAACCTTAAAAGGTCGCTTTCAGCGATAAGACCGCCCTTTGGACACCTTATGTATTTTTTTAACATTTATATCTGTTAATCGTATGGTAGACATCTTTCAACATGACCTGTTGTTTGTATTCCTAAATTAAATGAAATGACTGGACCTGGGAATCAAACCCATGACCTCACGCTCAACAGTCGCGCCACGGCGACTAATAGACCAACGAGGCATTCAAAATGATTTAAGAATAATGTCTAATTTAAACATAAAAAGATGTTGATAATGTGTAAGAAATTGTCCGGAAAAAATAAAATTCACGACAAGCGGGACTTAAGTCGAAGAAGTGGTTGAGAAGTTTGAAAAGCTTCCGTAAGAATAAATTGAAAAGCGTTGAAGAAATATAGGATCATTTTGCTAAACTTTTACGTATTTGTTGCCAGAATTATACTGAAATAGATTATGAATGTTAAATATGCGCTAGATACGTGCATGTTGGCCTTCCTCACTAGAATTGCATGCTTTTCGCTGTTGACATTATGCGATGCAACAGCTGAGCAGTGGTGATCCAGTGGTAACAGCCACAACTTACAAGTTGTAGGTCTTAGGTTCAAACCCAGACAGGTGCTTCACTTTGTTTAAATCTTTCATTACTACTGCTCCTAAAACGGTGAAGGAAAACATCGTGAGGAAACCGGCTTGTCATAGAACCAAACATTCGTAGACATGTCACATTCACCAGCCAGCACGGGGCCCGCGTGGTGGATTATTTATTTAATATTTCACGCACTCGAATGTACAGAGGCGGACTTAACGCCATAGGCATTTTCTACCAGTCAACCTATGGGTGATGCAGAGACAGTGGTGAAATTTATAATGATATGTTTACGGCCCACTCCCTCCTCCACATAGAGGAAGCCTGTGTCCCAGCAGTGGGAACAGTATAGGTTAATTATGCTGATGCAACAGCTTACCCTTTCTGCTAACTACTTATCCCTTTACCCTCCACTGAGCCATAGGAAGAGATAAGACTGACCATTCTACGCCGGACACCATTCAAATGTAATAACCACACACTGTTTTCAGTGTTTTCATGATAAAACATTTAAGGGCTGATTACACCAATGAAATTGAACGCGATCAGCACATTAACCACGTTTAAGAGCTGTCAGTGTCATTAGTATCTATGGAATATTGACACTGACAGCTCTTGAACGTATTTTAGATGTGTTGAACGCGTTCAGTTTCATTGGTGAAACCGGCAATTAGCCAGCTCTGCACGCGTACCATAACCACCATAGAAACCAGTTTTGTCGACGGAAGAATAGACAAAATGACAGTCGAACGACAGAAATCTGTCATTTTGTCTATTCTATCTGTCACGTTATCTGCTCAGCTGATAAAATAAAAATATGGTCAACAATTTTTTCCATGTTATTTTCTCCTCAGATTTTCGGATTTTAGTCGCGGAGTTGTGACAGTAACTTGATTATGATGACCAGTCGCCGCCTGAAGGCAGTCTGTACCAATTAAACTTTGTTCACTCATTAGTAAACTCAGTCTTTCAACAACAGACTGCGTACTAACTTTTGCCCGCGGCTTCGCCCGCGATTAAAAGTACCCTACGTGTTAATCTAGGTTTTAAGAGTTAATCTAGGGTTATTCCTCTAGCGTAAAACCTAAGGGTTAATCTAGGGTAGTGATCCGTATGTAAATACAAAAAAATAAAGGTGCAGCCGCTTTGAAGTGATGTGCGGACAAACATTTATGGCAATTGATTTTGATTTATATAGATGTATAGATATACTGATAAGTGAAGGCTCATTTACACATTTTCGGTCTTTAGTCACAAATTTTGTGAAAAGCTAAACCTTTGGAGAACTTAATTAATCATATACTTCACCAATCTGTACAAGGTGATTGTTATATTTAAATCGTATAAACAGCTAAATTAGTACCCCATTTAAGTGGCACTTTACAAGGATTGAGTGAATTCGTTTTAGGACTTTAAAGACTCCCACAGGAGACATGTAAATGGGGCTTTTTATGCCGTGAACGAGTGAATAAGTGTTGTGTACTGACCAAATAGCTTTGTAATGTTTAACAAGCCGATCAATTATGTAGTCAAACAAAAACTCTTATTACGAAACATCAACTCTTTTGATAACAACATATATCACAGATTCTTCTTAGGATTCTGAGTAGGTAAAGGTACACACGGCTACGTACCACATTTACACATTTCCAGTATAAGCTGACCTCTCACATCTGACATCTTAAACTGGAAATGTATAGCTTTGTGTAGGTAAATATGGGGGATATGTAGCCGTGTGTACGTAGGAAGGTTAATAACTTCAACAAAAGTTTTGAAACCATCGGCTTATCTTGTATTAAAACTAATATTTGGAGCAGATAAAAATCTTATATCATAATAAAGAATAATATCCAAGCTAGAAAAACCCCGACTGAAATAACATCTCTATTAAACTTGGCTCATGAAAGCTATGTTTTAAAACTTGTGGCAAATTTTCAACCCTCAAAAGCATTTACTGTCTAAATGTTTTATGTTTAATTAAATTGTCATTTCGGAACAAATTTTTGAGAGTGAAGTCCCAATTCCACCAATAAAACTGAACGCGTTCAGCAGACCTGAACCGCGTTCAGGACCTGTCAGTGTCAATATTGTTATGGAATATTGACACAGACAGTTCTTGAACTTGGTTATAAGTGCTAATCGCGTTCAGTTTCATTGGTGAAAACTCCGCCATTGCGGACACTTGAGTGAAAACGGATTTGTTTTAGGAGATTTCACACAAGAATAATAGAAGCAAGAACCTCTAATAATTAAATTTTTGCGAACCAAAAAATATGAATGAACAAATGCGACCCTAAAAATTTTGTATGATGCATTTAAACTATTAATTCCGGTTTGTGGTCTTATGAGTTCTAAATAGCCAAGTTACTGTGACTTGCGACCGAATGTGAGAAAAAGCCAGACGGTTAAAAAGAAGCTCAATTATCAAGAAAACGTAAGCATCATGAGAAGCACAAACAATTATTATATGTTCATTAATTTTAAAAGTGTCCATCAATAGAAGGTGGATAAGTTTTAAGAGGACCAATTAAATATTTCTCTTTACAAAATAAGTCATGGTTGCAGAAGAAGAAGTAGATTACACATAACATCACGCCTTGTTTCTCCGAGGGGTTGGGCAGAGGTGTACCTATAGTACACCCACATTTCGCCAGTTATGTTTAAGTCCCATGTAATAGGGGGCGAGCCTATTGCCATCTACCGGGCACAAATCCAGACTTCGGGCTGCTACTGAGAAATTCCAGATAGAAAAACCCAATGAGACGTTGCCCGACCTAGGAATCGAACCCAGGACCTCATGCTCAGCAGTTGCGATAGCCACCACTAGACCAACGAAGCAATTCGCAATCAAAGACCGATAGTCTGACTAAAAACAGTATTGAATGTAGTCTGCGCAAAGCCTGAGTAATTTGTTCCCCGTCTCCACCAACGAATGTCTGCTTTGATTAATATCTAGACATAAACATGCCATTTCTGTCTAGCTAAGTACCAAATTGGGGGCTCTCGAGATAAAATGTGTTCTCTACGCAATTGAAAAGCTTGACAGCAGATGGGTCCCCGAAATGTACGTCACGAGCATAAATACCTTATTACACTTACGCAAAATTCAAAAGCAATTATCTCCTGAAGTAATGTTAGAAATGTTATGGTATTACCAACATAAGTATTTTCCAAACAATAATACTATGAAATAGATCTTTTCTCAAAGTAGCAATCGAGAATTCACTAGAAATTTGCTATTGTATTTTGCGTACGTGTAAGGTATTTATGTTCGTGACTGTACATGCAAGAAAATGCTTGCTTATAAACATTCATACATCTTTGTGACAAATGTGGTACATTATTATGAAGAGTTGGTATCGGGATGTAGGACTGTGCCCCTGAATTTGCACAACGGTCATAGGAAATTTGGATTTTGTGAGAATCGCAGTTTTTAGAGGTAAATGTACTATTATTATCTACCGGTGTGTCCCACTGTAGGCCAAAGGCCGTCCTTCCGAATTCCACTAAACCCTATCTTCTACTGTTTGTGGCAAATCCCTATTAATAAGTCAAATGTTCTAAGTTAGCAAAAAATAATACAATTTCATTTGTGTATTGATAAAAATAATACCCATACTTTAACATTATGCTCTGGTATTCTCATTCTACTGATTGCATACAGACCTTGCTTAGCAGTAAAAGTGCATTTCGTTTAAAATTTTATACCGCAGAATCGTATTTTGCAAGTGACGTAAACACATAAACGCTGGGTCAATTCATGACTGTATTAAATTTTATTAAATGCACAAAATATTTAAAGTCAGTAACGTGTGCGTTTTCAACTTTTTGTTTTAACTACACTTTTTGTGAAGCACCATTTACAATTAAAAACGTGTATCATTTTAAAACAGCAACCGTTTTTCTTTGTAATTTATTTTAATGATGACATGTAGTTAACATACAAAATACTGTAGAAGTTTTTGGATATTTGGTATGCACATTTATTTCAGTAATGAGAACCAATGTGAATCAGCTGTTCGCTTTTTAGCAAAACTTTTCACTTTGTTTCATTTTCACCACTTGTGTAAATGTGTGAGCCAATACTTAAGTACCTACCGTTTGCGTCAGAAGGGTGCCAAATTTTCTCCGTCTGTTAACAACTTCTTGTTTCCTTAAGCACTAACGAAGTCAGCAAACAGGAAACGAACTTACCTGGAAAGAAAAGAAACGGGTTGAGTAAAGAACAGATAGACATCATGCAAAAGGTACGCTTTCGAACTTTCGAACACAAACAGAAGGGAAACTGTGGCATAGTCTTGGGTCATCTTCTCAATACATTTTGCCAATACATTTACAAGATAATAAAGGAGAAAAAATGTTGATAACAAAAAGGCATGTAAAAAAGTTGGTGAATTTGTCGTTGTGGACGGTTTGATCGGGTGGCCGCAGGGTGCGCCGCTGTATCGACCCGGCGCTGACGTAACGAGCGGGAGCTGATGCTGCTTGTACGCCCCACAAACTTTAACAGACCCCTTATTTAGAAAACAAAACTTGTCACGATCTACCATTCGTCTTTCGGAAAAACGACCGGCCGTTAAATTAGTGACTTTTATTCGGAGTTGTTTAAGAGTTTTCATTGTAGGTATATAAAAAGTGGAGGATTGGTTGTATACAAATCCAAGCAAGATTTTTGTTCAAATTGCTTTATGAATGTTGCACCAATGAGTTTCAAGTCTTTCGAAAAAGTAAGTTTGTTCGTCTAATATAATTCTTATCAACGCACAAAAAAAAAACTTGCTATGTGGAAGTGTGTATTTGCGTATAGCTTAATTGATAGTAGTGGTGTCCCAGTTGTAACGGCCGCGACTTACGTGTTGTGGGTCGCATTGGACCCAGACAGGAGCAATATTTTATGTAAACTATTTCATCACCACTGCTCAAACCCGATGTCCTAGAACAAAAAAATCGAAGACATGTGACATCTACCAATCTGCGAGCTTACTTCATCTGAGTTTTCATCACGATGAGATTTCTATAGAATAGATCGGCAGCTGTTACGGTGTGATTAATCGTACAAAAACACAAAGTATTTTTTTGCTCAGTTTTGCTCAGTTTTGAACAAAGTATTGTTTTGCTCAGAATTAACCAAAAAATAAACGGGTGCGTTAATTTTTTGTTGTGTAACAGCAAACCTACAACATCGTGTGAAAAGAAAACCACGCGTATATTTCATGTACAACTAGAAAACACAATTGTAACATGTGGCCTTGTTTGCGAGGATGTTTCATACCTGCCTGCAGGCAGTATTGCCCGTCCTCCACAATGCACTCAATTTTATCAAACCATTTGATTTTTATGGGCAAAGCGGCGCGCTACCCACGTCAGTACCGCCTAAGGCCTGGCTTTTATTGCGTTCTATTATTTTTTAATCCATCAGGTTTACTGAAGTCGCTATGAAATTAAAAGTTGTTCGTGTTTTTTGCAATTAAACAAAAAGGGAAAGTTTTTGTTTTCGGATTTGATTTTTTTGCCGTTATACTCTCTCTATTAACACTCACACATCAGTGAACATCACACACACACACACGTACACACCACATCACCATACATCTCATAACGGGCGGATCCAGGATTTTTTTCTGAGGGGGGCACAAGGCAATAAACTTGAAGTACCATACTTCAAGTGTATTTCTACAAGTTCAAGTATGTCTATGAAGGTTTATGAAAGTGTCAAAACAATAGAAAAATTAAGTGTTTAGTAAAGACAGTTTTCTTTTATGTTTCCTGCTAAAGATGTCCAGCACTTCATTGGCGCCCATTTTTGCCGCAACGTCTTGATGGATCTCCACAGAACACAAAAATACCGTCTGGGGAGGGGGGGCACCTGCCCCCGTGCCCCCCCCTTAAATCCGCCCCTGCATCTCATCTTCATGTCACTCAATTTTAAACCGGCACCTTTTTAGTTACGTATCGTTTTTTTTAACCTTTCTCAAAAATTTCGAAAAACAGCACTGGGCTGTCCATCGTTTCAAACGCTAATTTCTTATCCACGCTTATCAATCTCACTCAGTAGATATTCTAACAATTTTACGTAGACCGAAGAACACGTAATCGCTGTGCCGGCTAGGGACTAGAGACGCGAGTAATAGGGGCTGACCTCAATTTATGCCTGTCGCAGTCATTGTCAGAATTTTCTCTGGCCTTCAGTTTCTATGGGTAAAAAAACGGTGACCCCCCACTAACGTGCTTGGTTAATAAAGGAGGGTGCTGAAAAAAACATCTATATCAGCTGCCGCCGAGCCGTGTCCATGCTCTGTTACGCAAACGGCACTTACAAAGGCGTGCCCAATGCCCATTTAAACCACTTTTCTTCAATTGAGTCGTCAATTGTCCAACCTCCCGACATTAATGCCTGCCGTCCTAACAATCAAACTCGGATCAATAATATGACAGCTGAACGGAGACATTGCAATTTGTCAGACGGTAAGTGGGAGGAGGTTAATACTTGGCTAATATTTCAAGGGATGTATATAATTGAACCTCAAATAATTCTCATTTTGTCTTAACTGTCTAATTGAAAATCTAATAAATGGAGTAGTATGTACAACATCTTCGATCTACTTGGAAGTAGCGCTCGCTCAGTCGATGCTGGGGCACCGCTCGATTTTCTCGCGCGCGATTAGTTACAGTTCTAACCTGGACCCTAGCTTTGTTACTGCAATTAACTGGAAGAAAAGGTCAAAAGGTTAAAAAAGGATCAATAAAATACGAGCATCTTAGAAGCTTAAAAAGTTTTAGCTTACCATGTGTTTTTGTTTCCATATATATTATAAAACATCTAACTTTTTAGTCTTGCTTTATAATAATGTAAAGCAAAGTTCCTACTAAACACATTTTTTCCCGATTCTCAGGCCTTTCTATACTTTTTATATTTTGTGATGTTCGTAAACAACGCCGCTCGTTTCAATTTCTCAAAGTTTTATTGCTTTCCATTTGCATTTTACGATTTTCTTCAAGATGGAACAACTCTGGGACCGACAGGTTTTTGTTGGAGCAGGTTTTAAAACTTACTAAAAGCAATATAAAGTCTTGTCTGAATATCTTCTATCGTTTGTTACCTATGTATTTGTGTCAGTAGGGAAATACATACCTACGAGTACACGTAAGTAGACGGGCATTGTGTACCTATTGACCGAAATTGTGACGTAACACCTTTATGCAAGCTTAAACACGCATGGCGTGGTTTTCATACATAGTTGTCATATTGTTATCTCAGGAAGCGACGCGCGCTTTACTTGTGGTTACCAAATGTACAAACACGCTGTGAATATGTGTGTAAGCGCATGTAGGAGCTCTCGGTACCGTCCGTAACAATGGCGAAATTTTTAATGCGTGTTGTGTTGTGTGCTGACGCTACTCGTCTTCACGCACACATTCACAGCGTGTTTGTACACTTTTGCAAAATAAATTGGGATAAGGGCAAGAGATTGTTGATTATGATGAAATATATTGTAAAGGTCAACGTTATGTAACGCAATTGACAATGCCAGATCCTGCCCCAGCTATTTACAGGAAATATCAATTATTGAAAATAGTTGTAATGATTATATGACCTTTTCATAATACATTGTTTTGCAGTAGAACTTGCCGATTATAACCCAATGATAAAAGGAATTCAACCCTTGAATTTCCTTTTGCGTTACTTATTGCGCATGATACACAACAAAAAAAACGTTTTTAATACCTGTAAAACAAAAGCTCATATTACAATTATATTAATTATGATATTGCGTAACGTATATGTTGTTCAAATCGCTTTTTAACAATTATAAACTGCACCTAACCTAAAATCAATGTCATTATTGTTTTAAGATTTTAACAGAAACCGCAAGTTCTACAGGCATTAGGACAAATGTTTAGATAACAGTAATACATAAACTTTAAGATGCTGCATATTGCAGGCTTGTAAATTACATTTTGATTTGAGTGGGGCAAAGTTCTATAGAGTTTCTGGCATTGTCCTTTAATTAATTAATAATTAAAAAAAAAATGTGACAGTTTTCGCGTTATTTTTATAAAATACATAAGTAATAGCTTAATAATTATTACAGGAAAGATACTGAAAGTAATGAGTGCAGTTGCGGCTGAAATCAATGATATTATAGAGGAATGAGGAACAGGGCGTAAAGTTAGTTAAACGACGAAAATATGCTACAATTTCATATCAGATCACTGGGTTTTCTTTCAGAAACCTCAAAGGCATGACAAAGAAGCGGCGTTCCTTTATAACATTAACGTGATAAAAGACTCCTAACGCAACCAGCCTGCAGTATCACTCACACAAAATCATCTGTGAAGCTTGTGTAACACAGGAAGCGAGAGCGGGATAAATTTTGCGGTGTTCGTTTTTTCTTCTAAAATTGCCATGTTATATTTTTTCACTGGGAGCAGTGGTGGTCCAGTGGTAACGGCCGCAACTTACGAGTTGTAGGTCGTAGGTTCAAACCCAGACAGGCGCTTTACTTTGTGTAAATTATTTCATCACCACTGCTCTCTAAACGGTGAAGGAAAACATCGTGAGGAAACCGGCATGTCTTAGAACCAAAAATGTGACATCTACTAACCCGCACTGGGCCTGCGTGGTGGATTACGGCCCACTCCCTCGCATACAGAGGTGGCCTGTGTCCCAGCAGTGGGAACAAAATAGGCTGATTATATATAATATATTTTTTCACAGAAGTAGGTACCTACGTCACTATTGCTTGTACCTAGATGTTGGGTGGGTCAAAGTAAAATAAACAATAAGAAACACAACAAGCATGCTCGATAAACCCACGCATACATGTCATGGACACAAAAATCGTCAAAGTGAACAATCTGCAAAAGAGTGTGTAGTATGTGTAGTGTTTTTATTTGCTCCACTTTTAACATAAATAATATATAGAAGTTCAGCAGCAGCAGCTAGTATCGTACCGAATTTATTTAGTTATTAGATGGGCATCCGTGACGTTAAAGATTTTTATGCCAATAATTTTTTGAGTCCCATAATTCCTAGAAACTTAAGTTTCAGTGGGCAGGACACATTGCTCGCAGAATAGATGACGGATGGGGCTGTTCTGGAGTGGCGACCGCGTACCGGAAGACGTAGCCTTGGTGACCTCACAAAAGGTCGACCAATGACCTTGTGAAAGCCGCAGGAATCCGCTGGATGTGAGAACCGATGCTGGGGGGAGGCCTAGGTACAGTAGACGTCGTTCAGCTGAAATCATGATTGTGTTGATGTGATTCCTAGTTTTGTTCTGAAATCGCTCTTGGTCCCACCCGCCTTCTTTCTCGCTGCTTAATTCCGATTCTTAGAGCTCCCTTGATAGCTTCGTATGAGAAAATATAATATTTCTTTTATATTAGCATAATGAAAAATGTGAAACATTGTATGCAAATGAAATCTGGTCGGGTCGGGTTCCTTATTAGAGGAGAAAGAAGCAAAATATAAATCGAATAAATGATTGCTTCAATCCCCCAGAAGAATTGAAATCTTCCGTAGAATAAAAAATTGTCCTGATTTTTTGTGAACTTATTATTATTTTGGCATTGGACATTTAAGAAAGATATTGTAGAAATAAACTGGGCGAAAGTAATTTGTGAACTTTTAGACAAGTAACAACTAACACAACGACAACGTGTGATAATTAACACTATACTTAAGTATTAATGTAGTTTTCATAATCTCTGATCATAATCAGCCTATTAAGTTCCCACTGCTGGAAAACAGGCCTCGCGGGCCCAGCGCGGTATGGCGGATGTCACATGTCTTCGAATTTCTGGTTCTACGACATGTCGGTTTCCTCACGATGTATTCCTTCATCGTTTTGAGAGCAGCGGTGATGAAATTAAATACTCAAAGTAAAGTAAACGATCTACATGTGAATGTGCGGACTATGTGGGTCATTGCATTTTTTTTTTCTTCTTTTATTGATGATGGTCTGGCTGTTTGAGTACTTTACGCGACAAGGACATTTGTTCCTTTCTTTTGTATTGTTCGTCGGATCGTTGAGCTCCTTAGTTCTGAGTTGAGCTGCACGATGATTGACAAATGCGTGCACTGACTGGACAGGTCCACTCAAATCGGTGTGGTTCTTTCCTCAAAAGACCATTTCAGACACCAGTCTACATAGTCCTCATTCAATATGACCAAGATTATTTTCATATTTTATTTACACTTTGACATTGATGCACTTTATATATGCAATGATATTTACTTTGTAAAGGATTATACTATTTTAATTATTGTGAATGTGAAGACATTGTGGATTTGTTGTTTTTTTAATGCATTTTTTATTTTTAATTATTAGTTTTAATCATGGTCTGGCAGTTTGAGTAATTTATGCGGCCTACCCAAATGTCCTTTCTTTGGTAATGTTCGTCGAATCGTTTAGCTCCTTTAGTTCTGTGTTGAGCTGCATGACAACTGACAAATGCGTGCACTGACTGGACAGGTCCACTCATTCTGTGTGGTTCTTTCCTCGAAAGACCATTTCAGATATCAATCCACATGGTCTTCACATGACCTGACCAAGATTATGTCTGGACTTTAAAAGAGACTGTGACCTCTGAGTTTGTTTCGGCGTTTCTTCTCAGAGTAGTCAGATAGGAAATGCCGATCTCACCTAGTTTTTAAAATATGATTGACGTGTAAAAGTGTTTGTACAAAACCTATTTACGGAAATAAAATCATTTATCATTACAACTCGTAAGTCGGGGCCGATACCGCTGAGCCACCTCAGCATCTCAAATTAACTACAGAGATTTCAGAAAAGTCCTGAAAGAGCAAATATTGTCGTGTCAATAAACGCTTTGAGGTTTGCGGTACGCCTCTGTATCCCACCTGCACGCATATTATGACCAAATTTGTCGACGGAAGAAAACAACAAAATGACCGATATAGACAAATTATATATTTCTTTTGTTTTTCTGTCATTTTGTCTATTTCACTCATTTGTAGGTGGTCATGCTACGTAAATTACTACATACTATGTAAATATTCTTTTTAGGGTACGGTCTACAAAAGTCCGAGCTATGCAGTCTCACGTCGCGCGTAGCAGATATCGGTAGCGTCGGCAAAATTGGCCAAATCAAGAATTCTCACATTTTATATAAGTTATTTCTACTAGATTTTTCTGCAGGAAATCTTGTTGACGAGGGAAATAACGTCAAAACTGACCACTATACCAATTCAATAAAAGGATTGGACATTGGACCGTTTGTTGCTTCGGAGTTGAAATATAATTTGAAAAATTGGCACTTGGTAAAAAAAACTCTAATCCGCGGAGTAAAACATTGGAAAAAAACTGAACAAGGAACGATAAACAGCGAAAAAAATGTGCACTGAAGGGACATTGAAATTGCAGTATTTTTTTGCATTCTGGTTTCTTCTGATTTCATGAGCTCATTTTATTTAACATCATGTGTTAAAACTGCCAAGAAACAAATACGTTTTAGTTCTTTTAGGAAACGAGTACTTTATTTGGTAAAATGTGTTTCTAGCATCCTTTTACGAATAAGCACTACATGAATCTAATCCGTGTCAACTGTTCTCTAACAATACCGCGCAAGTTGAATTTGAAAACTGGAACAGACAAAGGAACACAGCGCGCGCATACACATCAACACGAGATATTACGGCGGTTGTGACACACAAACACAGAACTATTCTAATAACGCGCTTCGATTGGATCATTTTGTATTTTGACATGACTTCATTCGATGCGCGTTCATCCGACAAAATCTATCCAATGAAGTATACGTCACATGGCCAATTTTCGACTTACGCGGTATAGTGACCTAAGCGACGCGTAGTCTCATATCAATCTCTGGGAAAGCATCATACCTTTTCTAAGGCTTGTCTGTGTCATGATTTTATCTCAAGGAAGATAAATGACAGCTTTGAGCCAATCTGGACCACATCTATCAAATTGCAATGGATTACCAGAAAATTATTGTATAGTTAACGATTTGTCGAGCTCCCGAAACATATGTCCCTTTTACATGATGCAAGATACAAATTAATAACCTGTACGTATCTTAAACACATTTTTTTTGTTCACAGATAAATGCGTATTTGACACTACCGAGACGTACTGCTTACTTGATTATACTGTGCTAATTTGTTTACTTCTATTTCGCTATTAATTTCCCAGTACAGTTTATAAAACACCAGTTTTATACTACTGTGGATTGTTAAAAAGTGCTTTTATTGCTTCATAAAATAATATTACGACACAAAACAGGATTGTGGCACAACAAAGACGATACCTACTTTATACGTCACTTTGCGATAATGCTGATGAGTTCAATTTTATCTCGCTTTCAATGCATCGAGTTCCTTATTAATTTGCGAAAATAGGATAAAACGTAACTTAGGGATTTTGAGAAAGATGTCAGCAGCATCGTTTTCCAGTAGTTTATTTGCAACAAGTCACCTGTATCAGACACTTGATTGACGCGTGCAATTTAGGACCTCGTACCAACCGCGTCGCCTCGCATCGCTAGCTCGCGATGCTACTCCATTTTCGGTTTTTTTGCTCAAAATCGTAGCATGATGTAAAACAATAATAAAGATTTTTTTTATCCGCCGGGTGGTTGCCGAGATTAGCGCGTTCAGTTAAACAAACAAACTCTAGCTTTATCAAATAAGTACATAATCTATCTACCTTTATCAATAATAATAAATATAAATTGCCAAAAATTATTATCCGCGCATCACTTGAAACCGGCTGCACCCATTTGGCTAGTTCTTTTTTTGGTTGTGTTGGTAAGGTCTTGACGAAGAGAGATACTTTTGCAAAGTTGGTTTTATCATTGAATTACATCATTTAATAATCAATTACATGATAGCCCACTTTAACATTGTGTGAAAATGACGTTTTGCGAAAGTGAAACTGTGTGAAAATGAGGTTTTGAGAAAATCGTGTTTTGCGAAAGTGACAAAAAATTTCGCGATAACTTTTGCGAAAATCTGCGTCCAGACCGTTTGTAATTGTAACAAGGTTAGCATAAAAGAATTAAGAAATTCAACCCTGGCGAAGCAAGCCACGAACAGAGGCCCTAGTGTGAGTTTCTTTTAACCATTTCGACTTTACGCATCGACCGCGTTCGGCACTCCGATTGGCCCTTCACCATGCGATCGTTGCGCTCCGATTGCCAAGGGCCAATCGGAGCGCCGAACGCGGTCGATGCGTAAAATCGAGTCGGTTAAAATAAACTCACACTAGGCCTTCAGCTAGCTCTATTCTTCTATTACTGAGATGCCGCGAGTGACGCTATCTAAGTAGGTACATAAATACCTTACGCACGTGCGTTCTGGGACCGTCAGCCTTGCAATCAAGCTTGCTGGTTGGCTTATCTTTTAATGTCGGCTTGAGTACATACGTATGTTCGTATATGTAGTTTGTGTCGTGGATATAATAAAAGAAGCTTAAGCAGTTAATTAAAAGTGCTGCTTAAATTAAATAATCTCAAGAAAATGAGATGAGGAATCCTGGAATTATACATAGTTATTATAGGTCTGAAATCACCAACCCGTCTTGAGCAAGCGTGGTGATCAATGCTCGTGCCTTCTCTGTATGAGAAACAGGCTATTGCCCTGCATTGGGACAGTAATAGGATGTTGTTATTTATTTTATCTGTAAACTAGCTTCGTCGATTAAAATATACTTATGTCCTTCTCCAAGTTTCAAAGTATCCTCATACAAAATAATATCAAAATCGGTCCAGACGTTTCAGATAAGCCGGAACAAACAGATAGAAAGACAAACATTTTAAAAATTGTTTTTTGTTTATAAGTACCGTATACTTTATAAGTATTTAGTAAAAAGCTGTTTTTTTTTACATTGCAAACAGAAACTTCAATTCTATTCATTTGTATATACACTTGCGGTCAAATATGTTCGTACGTACGTGGGGGTCAATGACGGAAATCCCTGTAACTTGCAAATTAATAATGGTACAAACATGAAACTAACTTTAGAATTAGTTTCATGCATGTACCATTATTAATTTAATTCTATTTGTCTTATATGTATATTACAGAGTTTTTTTTAAATCGTATGAAATAATCCCTTAAATGATCTACAACGTAATTAAAAAAGAAGGCAGAAGGAAATACAGCAAGAACAATAGGCGTGTCACTTTCTACAATGCAGCGAGTCGTCTAACGTTTCCGAGAAACTAGGCAGAATATAAGAAGACCAGGAACCGGCAGACCGAGATGTACTACGGCTCGTGTGGATCGATTTATTGTTACGACCATGCTCCGAAATCGGCACCTCACGGCAGTTGAAGTAACAAATCAACTTCGAGAGACCTTTAGAGACGATGTCAGCGAGCTTACTGTAATACGGCGGCTCCTTGAAGCTAATTTGACACCAAAAAGACCTGAAAAATGGTCCAAAGTTTGAAAGAAAACATCGGATAGCAAGATTACGTTACGCCCGGGAACACGCACAATGGGGAGATGAAGTATGAGCAAGAGTAATGCTTTCTGACGGACCCAGTTTTATCGACGGCCAGAGAAACGTTTTATTCCAGCTTTTTTTGAGGAAAAAGTGCCGTTTGTCGAGTCTCCTTAGGTATGCTTACTAGTGTAAGATTTGTGAAAGAAATTCAAATTGACGAAAATCAGAAAGACAAATTGTAAATGAGTATTTTCAGAACGTTGTCATAAATCGCATGAACAGGTCCGCGAGAACCCCGGACCTGAATGCAATTGAACACGCTTGGGACGACTAAAGAGATATGTATAACAAAATCGTAGCCCCGCCCCAGCGTACACGTCGACACCTGAAACATGCGACAGTGGAAGAAAGAACCAATATCCTGCAACATCGCGTAAGAAAATTTATAAACAGTGAGCCCAATCTCTGGCATCTGTGAGAAGAGCCCGTGGAGGCAATACATAATATTAATTTAGTTTAAAAAAATCGTTTCTGTGTTGTATGTGAGTTACCAACCATAATTTTTTCCAAGTTTTATTTTATATAAAAAAAAATACTATTAAACTAACAATGTTTCCAACATTTGGTGATGTTGTAATAACCGGTAAATTATCTACAACATACAGTTTCATTCATGCCGCTAGCTCTAATATTTTAAGAGTAATTTTACTTTTTCGTACTGACCCGTATTCATTGTCCGCGAGTTTAGATATAGATTGTTTAATCCATCAGTTTGTGAAGAAAAATAACTGCAACTTTTGTTCACTGACACGGACTCTTTTTTTCGTCGGGAAGTCCTCTTGGACCCGCTAAGGGATCACTCTTGCCGGGTAAAAGCGACGACCATTCTCTGAACATGGAATGGGTTTCCGGGATCTTCAATACACCAGTTATTTTTGTTTCATTTGAATACAAAACAGTGGAGCAGAAGCGTCGTGACAACTATGTATGTAGGTACATATTCGGTGACCGAAATAAGTTACGAGCACTTGTACGCTTCATTACAACTAATGTAATTTCATGCATCCTGAACTGGGTTTACGACGTCACGCCTCAGTTAACGCGTATTGCTTCACTTTTCATGAAACGTTGATCATAAATTTGAGATATTTCGAAGACGAGAGTATATACCATGGATTAGTTGGTACTACTTTGTTGAACATTAATATTACTTTGCAGCCAATATAGGTTTCAAAAATTGAATGAAATCCTGGTAATGTTCATAATAACAGTAATGAAAAATTCACACTTTGATGAGTGTTTTAGTGCGGGCAGCCAGCAAACTGTTGAGAAAAAAAAATACACAAGTTTTTTTATTTTGCGTGGTTTGCTGTTTGACCATTATTTCAAACGGTTGAAAACGCTCTTCTGAAGTCTCGGTGTTAGCTTACTTGAGATCTGTGTCTGCATGCACATCATGGTACAAGAGAAATCAAACAGTCTGGACCAGCAGTACTATTCTGTGAAAATCTCTTCGTGAAAACCCAGGTGAGTGCGTTTGAAGTGAACTGTTATCTCATCCAGGGACTCAAAATGTAACCGTTATAAGTGTTTTTAACACTGTTTAAAAAGAAACACATTTATTAATGTAACAGAAAAGATAACAGAAACCTTTTACATGTGTCCATAAAAATTAATAAGTGTTACAGAAATAAGCAGTTTTATGTATAATTTCACGGCGCACTGCAACGGCACGCAACGGACAGACAGATGCGTCGTTCAGTCGGGATTGAGGCAATTTTGGCAACGTCGCGTTTACCTGATACACTTGTAAATACTGTTAACACTTTTATATCTGTTACAGATATATTACTGTTACACTTTCGAAAGTGTTTTGGGTTAACACATTAAAAAACCCATTTATAATTGTCATTTATATTATTTATATTTGATTCTGTTATCAATTCAAAATGTTACACTATAGCTATATTTCTGTTACCATTATAAAGGTGTTTTTAAATCTCTGATCCCATCTGCTGTTAGGCATTGACAGCTCACTTTAAACTCACTTCACTCACACTTTTTTAAAGTGGGAAATCATCAAATTACTTCTCCCGGTCTGGGCGGAGTGAGAGGACGTGTCAGACTTTTACTGATTAAAATAAAACCCACCCGTGTTCCTTCAGTTGCCTGTGCCAGGGCCACGGTATCTTTCTCGAACAACCCGCAAATCTGGCAGGTCACTTGACCTTGAATGAGAATATTATAGAATGTGTGTATGGGTATGGGTATGGGTGTAGCTGCTATTCAGATATACTACAGTTTTGTGATATTCAAAACTATTGATTTGTTAAACCTTTAAATATCTAATAAGTCAAGATCCCTCAGAAATAATAACATAATTTATATAGTAACAGCTAAGTGTTAGTTACATTTAACCGAAATGGTCTTGTTGATGACAACAATAACTAGCTGGTACAAATTAAGTCATTGTTATGTTAAACAAAATGGCCGTACCTACGGAATAATGCTTGTTTCGGTTATTTTCAAATAAAACATGTAATTTAGCTGCCATGTCTAATTGTGTACAGATTTTTTAAGTAGTTTCTAGATGTTTCCCATAATTTTCTTGACTAGGTTTTGTTATCTTTTTCTTAGACAAAATAATGTATTTATGTAAGTGGCGTTTTTTTAGTGGACACCTACATAATCAACGATGACGATGCTTCAGTGCTAAACTACCTTGTAAGTATGGCCACAGAACTCGACATAATTGAGTTGTGGCAGTCTATATAAACTTCACCCAGAAATCTTCTTAAAATCTATCCCTAATTCAAAGAACAAATCTACGGCATTAAAACTACCACCACCGGTTTTCCACAGCGAATGTATTTTCCAACAATTTAGCGTAACGTTGAAAGAGAAATGATTGCATAGCATTTTATAATGATTTATAACCCCACTTTAATCAATTCTGAAGTTAATTCTCTTATTTACTACAAGACTATAAGTTGGGCTGCCTCGTTGGTCTAGTGGTCGCAATCGCTACCGCTGAGCATGTGGTCCTGGGTTCGATTCCCAGGTCGGGCAAAGTGTTATTGGGTTTTTCTATCTAGAATTTCTCAGTGGCAGTCCGGAGTCTGGATTTGTGCCCGGTTGATGGCAATAGACTCGCCCCGTATAACATGGGACTTAAACATAACTGGCGAAATGTGGGTGTACAGGTACACCTCTGCCTAAACCTTCGGGGAAACAAGGCGTGATGTTATGTTACTATAAGTTATCCAAAGTTAAATTAAACGTCAAAGAATGTTCTATCTTTATCGTTGGAAATAGAACTTAGTCTTCTCCGCTGCGCGCTATTCTCGATATCTAAGACCATCTAAAGGAGCTTTTCGTGGTTCAGTAGTAGTAAGCGTTTTGTTTTGTATTATATACGTTATACACATATACAGGTAAATTAGTTTTCTCCGCTGCGCGCAGTTTTTCATATCTGTAGCCGACTTCAAAGACAAATTATTCAAAAAAGTACGTACACGGGATTTGATAAACAGAAAATCATTAAATTAAACAAATGTACTACCTGCTGTACCCTCTCACAATCAGCGTGAGTATTTGAAAAATACGCGCATTGACGTGGAGTTGCGGACAACAGCCCGTATTACCTATTACCTAGGGTCCAACAGCAAAACTGTATTGCAGAAAAAGTATTTTACAAAGCTTTATGAAATATTGTATTATAGAAACCTCTACATACTCGTAAAACACTTCATGAATCTCTAAATCAGAGCATTCAAACCCGTACCTACTTATATATAGTGTATAATAGCTGTATAGGTACAAACACAAACAGTTCCTTATTCCCATATCATAGTAATCAGTGTGAAGACTCGGCCAAGTGGAACGGGAGCGCATTCTGGTACAAGTACAAACATTTGAATTCGGAATGAATACGCTTCGGCTGCGCTCCGGGGACTCCAGGCGGGCTCAATTCTATTACCACAGGTTTCGAGAAAGTATATTATCGTAACTGAATTCGGCCATTTTTTTATTTACGTTGTGCTATCTGCAAAATGCAGTGGGGTACCTTGTTGCCCTGTCTAGATAATGTAACAAAGGTTAATTACGGTAATGGATGTGGCCTTTATATCGGATTGCATATTTAGTGCTTTGGTATGGCTTTACTGTGTTTTGAGCCGAATGTGATACAAATTGGGATTACTAATGGACCAATAAATCTCAATCTAATACGCGTGTTACAAATTGTTTTAATATTATTAAGGTTTTAATTAAGTCTTACGTTTCAACCTAACTATCGTAATTAATATATATTTTCAAGATCCCGTAAATATTTCAAGCAGTATTACATTATGCTCAGGAGTTCGGGGCTTCAAATGATTAATTTGAGTCTCAAGAGTTTCATTCTATTTATTTATTGCGCAGTCAATTTTCAAGTATTTAGGCCCCAAAATGAGTAATTCCTGAAATCTTGACAAAGTAGCCGACATCGCAATGATAACCGTAGTAGGTACTTATATCGCCATAATTGCGTAACACTCTTTCAATTGCAAAATGAATGATTTTGAAGGATATTGCTGATCCATTGTTCCATATGTTCGAAAAAAAGAATTGCTCAACAGCATATAACGCAATATGTGTTGTTGAACTGTCAAAATGAAAGCAATTGCTACTGATAGCGTGTAACACAAACACCTCACCACCAATACTAGGTACAGAGACCCAATCCCATACAAAGAAATAACACCTCCCTTAGTCTGGCTATTGAGCTGGCTATTTTTCTTGGCTCAATTTTTCAACAGATGGCTGCATCTGCGAATCACCAATTGCTAGAGACTGTAGTTTTACAACGCCATCTAGGAGTCGACCTACTGTTAAAACTTTTCCTGCAATTCTTATATATAAAGTTTTATAGTTTCGGGAACAGAAAAATTTTAAACAGATTTTTAATATATTTCAATGTAAAGTAATTGATAAAAATAAAGTTGTTTGATCTAAATTAGTAACGATAAGAGTTAATCTGATGATAAGACAAATTGAGTATAACGCCATCTATAGCAAACAAAATGATAAACAGAAGGCTACTTTTGTCATTTTAGGGGTCTGAATTGAAGTTACAGGCTGCATTCATGTTTTTTTATTGAAAATACGTGCATTATGAGTGTAAATAGATAAATCTGGATTAAAAAAAGGAAGTTTTGATTTTTACCAATCATATTACAGCCAAAATTCTGCCGTTTAACGCTTTTTAATGATTGTTAATTTCATAATGGTTACCTATGCTGCCATCTATGATTATTTTCAAGACTAATTACAATTTGTTCGAGTTGAGAGCCTTCAGTCAGACAATGTTCTTATTGTTTTATGCCATAGGTATCAGGAAGAAAGAAAATTCAAAATATTGGAAAAGAATTGTGCTCAATCAGACGCATAGTTTCTTGTCAGATTCAAATAGCTTGTGGAGTTGTAAAATTCCAGCACTTGAGACGAAGACAAATTATCTACATCTAATATATAAAATTCTCGTGTCACAGTTTTCGTTGCCATACTCCTCCGAAACGGCTTGACCGATTTTGATGAAATTTTGTGTGCATATCGGGTAGGTCTGAGAATCGGCCAACATCTATTTAAAAAAAAAAAAAAATACAAAAAAAAAAATTTTGCAAAACAACGTTTGCGGGGTCAGCTAGTCTAATATATAAAATTCTCGTGTCACAGTTTTCGTTGCCATACTCCTCCGAAACGGCTTGACCGATTTTGATGAAATTTTGTGTGCATATCGGGTAGGTCTGAGAATCGGCCAACATCTATTTTTCAAAAAAAAAATGTTCAAAAAAAAAAAAATTGCAAAACAACGTTTGCGGGGTCAGCTAGTAAACTATATAAATAGCTTTTCAAATTCAGCAAACACTTGGTTCGTTTTAAATTTTAGATCATTTATAAACCATTGTGTGAGAGCACTGCCTCGTCGCCAGAATATTTTAAATTTATTCATGAGTTCAATGTTTTCTATTCACGGTTTAAATTTGGTCATCTTGCTTGTTTATGTATTCACAGACAATGGAACCACTTCTAATAGAACATTTTGTAAACCACCTGTGTGTATGTACGGAGAGCCATAAGTTAGGGACGCTCTTTCGAGAACAATATTACTATGAAAATATTATTGAATGCTAGCTGCTCCCCGCCGTTTCACCCGCATAAATCATGATCCCGTGGGAGTATCGGAAAAAAGTCTATTTTTTTTGTTAATCCAGGTTATAAGCTATCTGTGTTAGAAAATTCATCCTGAATCCAACCGTTCAGTAGTTTTTGCGTGAAAGAGTAACAAACATCAATCCATGCTCACAAACTTTCGCGTTTTTATTATTAGTAGAATTTGAATATGTAATACACCTCTTTTATCTTTTATGTGTAATACACCATCCTTACCTTCCCGCAAATATTTTTTTTCTGATAATATTATTAACACATTTTCACGCCCCTTGAAAGAAAAATAATAACAAAATCTTCGAAGAACTTTCATACCGTTGGTAAAGTTAAAAAACTTTGCATGAAATAAGTTTATGATTTATGACACACAACTCAAACTCTTTCAAGGACGTTCGCCTAGATACGTCCAAATAAAATAACGTGGCCAACAAAAAAAAAAAACAACGGAAACTAAAACCATCAAGTTGACATGCCATGAAGACTCAAACGGTCCACAAGAAACCGTGGCCAACATGGTTTGGTACCACCAAGCTACATCACCAATATTTGCCCAGCAACCACGTGGAATACAAACTGAAATTTTAATAACCAGATGTTCGGTTTTACGAAGATCGGAGTAACATTGCTATCCTAAAAAGTGCAAGTAACCAGAGCAATTTGGTGCGGCGGCGTCGCAAGAGTGGGGAGAAACCCTCGCGTGCGGCTCACGATTTAATTGCTTTGGCGCTGTTCCATCGCACGCCGACCTACGCTTCGCTGGAGGGTGCAACCTTTAGGTCCTTGAGATGCTATGTTATGTGGCAATATACCTATAGGATGGAGATATTATGACTTATTGCCGCAGTTGGATGCTTTAATGCGGAATAAGGATGTGGTGCGTTCGTTCTATCTACAGTATATTTTATCGCAGGAGACAGACCTTCCGTTATAGTTTTATGGATGAAAATATAAATGGGAAAGAACATAACGATCAATAAATGTCCGTTTCAGCAAACTACGTATTTCAAGCAATTGGGATTAAATACATATATTCAAAACGATTGTTTATTCGATACTATTAGTCCAATAGTAATCTACTTGATTTGTTTGCATTTGTGTTTGGTATGTTTATGAGGCACGCGATACAGTTTATTTCTACTAGTATAGTGATTCATACTCGGAGTTGAATGATCGTGTATCTAAACTGGGAAATGTAAACTGGTATATGTAACGAGTAACCCACGATCTCTCTATTTCCGTTTTTACTACACAATTTTCGTGGCGTTCTTTATATAAATCATTGATCAACTGTTCCTATCGTACAATGCAATCACACTTTTCCACAAGCTTAAAATAATTGCATCTTTCGCAAAAGTTGTCGTTAACAAAGTAAAAAGCAGTATCTCTTCCGGTATCTCTAATTCCGTTAACTTTCGGTCCAGGGTTGTCACGAACGCATTCAAAGGTACGTGATTTAACTTACATAAGAACTTTCACTGCTGTTTACAGTGACATCTCTTTAAGAAAATTGTTTTTAACTTGGTACACCAAGTTTCGTTTCAAATCCCGTGAGGGGTCAGTGAATTCTGTCGTTCAAATTGGCCAGTACTCGTATGTTTTACAAAGTCTCAATCAGTTTCTGTAGCTACCTAAAATGATTTAAGTTTTCAGTGCCTTTTTAAATAAAATTGAGAGTCTGTACAGTTTTATAAACGTTCAACCTTTCCAGTCATGCGATTTTGTTACCGACTTAATATTTTCATTTGAGGCTTAGCCCGCTGAAATTCAAGTACCAGTTAGAAAACTAAATGATGAGTTCACGACCTTCCGAACAGATTTATTTTAAGCTCAAATGCAAAGCTGGGTGGTCGACATGAAAACAGGCGGAGTTATAACTCTATTCGGAAGTATCGTGTGGTGCGGTAGAGATTTTATGAGCATTAGAAAACATATTTTTTTTTTTTTTTATGTATGGCCTCTCGCAGGTCAACCTATAAGGTTGTCGTCTGCTTAAGCGGACTTGCCTGTGGTGCCCTAATAAATTAATGCCTCCAGCCAGGACTTAAACTTAAATACTAACTAAAACTAAGCGACAACGCTAAGGGCACCCCCTGTGGGGTACGGACCTCGGCTTAGGGCGTCGCTGGAAGAGGGCAGCAAGAGACTAGCTGGATCAGGATTTATTAGATTTTGGGACGAATTTATAGCTACAGGCTCAGCGGCGCGGGCTGGCTCGAGCAAGGGTCGGGAGGGGCGTGGATTTGGGCGTCGCGGCGGGCCTCGGCGGCGAGGACGGTAGGACGGCGATCGGGTTTTGGGCTTATGTAGCGTGCTAGTGGCCTTACTACTCTCCTGGAGGAGGGTAGTGGCGTCGTCGGGGGCGATTAAAGTATGCCTCGGTCGGCGAATACGGCTAATGCGGGAGGGAGTGTAGCGGGCGGCCGCTGAGATCAAGGGGTTTGGGTGTTTTATGCCACAGTCAAAGAAACGCTTCGATAAGCGTTTCATGAACTAGTTTATGGTAGGCATTTTAAGGTCTACGTGGAGATCTATATTACGGACATAGTAGGGGGCACCCGTGACCTTCCTAAGGAAACGGTTCTGGAGGGTCTGCATCTTATGGAGATGACGTGGGTGAGCGTGCGCGAATACAACGCAGGCATAGGTCATGATGGGACGGAATTAGAAAACATAGTAATGCGGCCGCTAGTAAATGCAAGTCACTCGTGGAAGGAAGCTTTATACACAGAATATTCCATGCATGCATAAACAACAGTGCATCCTATTATCCTACTAATATTATAAACTAGCTGTTTCCCACGACTTCATCTGCAATTCAGGATGAAAAGTAGCCTATGTCTTTGCCCAGGCCACAGGCTTTGGCTCACAGTTATGTTATAACCTGAATTAACCCATAGGATATTTTTTATCACGGTCGACGGTCGACGTCAACACGGGCGAAGCCGCGGGCAAAAGCTTGTAAAAATAGGTGTTACCGATATAGAACAAAGTAGTTAGTAAAATTGTTGTCGCTGGTCCTGTCCTGCTCCGCAAGGACTCATCAACTAATTGATTAGCACTGAAAATACTGTTGGAGCTGCTGAAATAAAAAAACTATCTTTGCATTGTATAAACTCAATCCTTTAGTACTGTATAATTGCTTAAGCCGCATGTGAGTTCAAAGCTAACATTTACAGGGTACGTCTTTCATTGATTTGAATGTGCCCTGGCGGCTGCGAGTATGTCATTCTCACTCTAATGTTTCGCGGATGGGGTTAGTAAGCTCCCTTCAAAATGGTTGAGTTGAATGGTGCTAATCCATGCGTCAAGTTCGTGAACAGACGCCGTCAGTAGGGACTGGTCATCTCTTAGCTGACACGGCATATTTTAATTAAATTTTACGGACGCTTTTAACGTTCTGCATCGTTCTCACATGAATAATTTCAACACGAATGATGACCAATATTTTGTACCTATTATTTGATTTAAAAGAGTGTCTGTGGAGTTTCTTGCCCGTTCGCGACGACTACGATCTTTCTGACCGACCGACTTTGACAATTCAAAAGTAATTGTTTTATTTTTAAATAAATAATTCGAGTTTGAGTTTGAGTTGCACTTGAAGTTAAAGTAAAGAAAATTGTAAAAGATATTCCAGCACCTGAGAGGAACTAATTAATAGATTTATTCGTAGAAACGTTTTTAGTGGGTAATAAACTTATTATTAAATCTGACCTCTCATTAGATAACAGGATACTCTATGCCATAGAGGATATTACATAAATGTTTAAAATTATAACAGGAAGTAGAGACGCTATTTTATTGTTTCAGTACCTACAGATTTGTCCTATTAAAACGATATCGACTACATTTTCGCTTCAAAACTTCAAATTCTCGAACATCGTTACTTTCGCCAAACAGCACTACAATTTCAATCCAACACCAAATTGCATACCTACTTGCTAACACCGAACACCTAAAGTTTTAGGTATCTGTTACTTTTTGCTAGAAGAGCAAGAAGTAACAGATATCTTACTACTGCCTAGATATTTAAAACGTTGAAACGGTTACCACGTAATTTCGCGAATCGGGGCACAAATGTACCGTCGGCAGCGTAGTTATCGACCGTGCCTTACGTAACGGCTCCAAGTATGAGCTTTTGGTGACTTTGCTCTCACTATGTACGTTAGGTACCTTCCTTGCAAATGAAGGTTGCAATCTTATGTTATGCTATGTTGCCTTAAATAAGATCTGTGTAATTGGTACTGAGAATGCAATCTCGGTTGTTACGAAATGTTTTGAGGACGACTTTTACCTTTCACTTTTAAATAGCAATCGTTGTTTTGAAAATTTTCAAAATACTTATAGGGATATTGGTAAAGGTGGATTTGTAACAAGTATACAAATAAACAAGTATGAAAATAAGGTGTCGGTGCAGAACAACCACTGTTAAGAAGGTTTAATAACGACCCTGACAGATTGGCTAAAGGCACTGACAGACGTTTAAATTAATTGAAATACTCGTATATGATGACAGGGCGACAGCTGAACAAAATAAAGCGGAAGGGCCAGATTAACCAAAGTGTAGAAATAAACTGAGCCGAGCTTGTGGATAATAACCAAATGACCAAGAAACTTGTAATAACGATGATGTTATTGTATTTTTTGTAGTATTTAAAAACTTGCTTTACCTTTCAGCGCTTGGTTTCCTCGCTGATGTTAATAAAAGTGCCTTCTTAAGTGCCTACGTGTTGAACATACAGGACAAAATATTGATTAAACACGTCGCTAAACCATACCTACATCTGCCAAATTAACCGAGATGGTCAGTTTCCACATTTGAGCTAAGACGACAAACATCTCGCGTGACTAATTTTTGGTTATTATTTCTATTCTGGATCCAGGACTGCACAAGTGCACACAAAGATTTAAAATCCAATTAAGGTTTAATAAAAATTGTCGTAAGCACAAGCACAATAAAAACTAACTCCGCAACTTCCACTGAGCGGCTGAAACCACAAAATTTTAAAATACACAAATTTCCAAGAAAACCTTTTGAGTTTGCAACTAGGTCGTGGAACTAGGTTACAATAGATAAGTTTGCTTTTTAATTACAAAACTATCAATCGGCAAAGCTGGCGAAAAAAAACAAACAAGCCGAGATTATAAACACAAAAACATACAAAAAGAACCATTGGCTGCGGGATATAAACTAGAAATCGATGTTACAGTTGCTGTAAACATGGTTTATGACGTGAGATGACGGACTTGTTATTTGTCTGGGACTATTGTTACTCAACACAGGAATCTGTTAAACGTTCCAGAACGTGAAAACATGAGCTCCGTAATAATGTAGCGAACGCGAGTTTTATTTGTTGCAGTAAAATTGAAGCTGCTTCATTTCTCGAGAAAGGGAATAATAATTTGCATTATAAATTGTGGACTAGTTTGGGACGGATATAAACCTAAAAAGTGCAAATTAGTCGGAAGACACAATTTTTCGTTTGAAGAAACATTCCGATTGCTACACATCCTAGAACAAAACAGACATGAACGAATTACGCAGCCTATAAACATTTATAACTTAACATAACATCACGCCTGTATTCCCAGTAGGGTTGCCTAACCCTTCCGGAAACAGTTGTACACCTATAGTACACCCACATTTCGCCAGTTGTCTTTAAGTCCTATGTAATAGGGGGCGAGCCTATTGCCATCAACCGGGCACAAATCCAGACTTTGGGCTAAACATTTATTTTCGTAAGTACATAATTCACAGTGCCGCACGTACTTTGCCGCGTTGATCAATATTTCACCTTCAGATATAATTAGACACGTATTTATTTAATGTACAGGTAACAAGACATTCACGCAATTTAACACTTCCTCGAGGGTAAGTGCCAACGTAACAAATAGTTAGCTTTGGCTTTTTATTAGTTTAAGGAACTGCATCAACAGATGTACATAAATAAACGAACATTTGGAACTATTAATCGACGTCAGATTGTAATAACTTCGGAGATAAATAATGGCTGTACTCAGAGTAAGAATACCGAGTGTGTGATTATACGGAGACGGCGTACTTTATAATGAAAACTCCAAAAAGCCATAAACTTTTATCACGGCTTTAACATTAGGTAGATACTTGCATTTAACTGATCAATTTATGGCTCTCAATTTTCAAATCGTAACTATAATTATTAGACCAAGAAAATCAGAATCGGATATTCGATGTATTTAATTGAGCACGCCTCAATTTTGAATGAAAGCCAGGTGTATTTTTTTTTTTGTCTTATGCTGGAGAACCTAAAACTACAGTAAATAAATACGTCCCGTCCGTGGTGGCAACAACCGAAAAACTGCTTGTACATCTTTTATTTCCACGTCAAACCCGGCTTGTATTTTCTCGTGCGTTCCCGAAGAAGACGACCACGTATTCAGGACGCGAACGAATGTAATTTGAGTCTTATCTCTTTGCAGGTACTTTAATTTAAATTCCTAAGTTTTACGAATATGTTTAGTTAACCTTCACTATCCGAAACATCGAATAGCAAAAATACGGAGGACGATGTTTTTGGTTTATTTAAAAGCATATGAACGTTATTCTAATGTTTACTGACGTCAGCATGGAAGTACAAAGTACAAGCAACGTAAGTACTTGCATAGCTTTGAATCTTTCCTTGCTCAACGGTGAGCATCTTCTGTTAGCTGAGAACAACGTTAAACATTGTTACCTACAAGTAAGACTTTGGTACTATATTCAGAATGCAGTTCTTCAGAATGAAATCTTCTGTCACAACAATTAACTGGTCACAATAAACTCCATTTATTAACTAATTCGGCATTTTTATCACTTAACAGTCATGTTATAATGCCAAAATTACTTTTACCGTCTTCAAACAGCTACTTATCTAAGCTTAACTTAGGTACTTGCTCACTTAACTGTACTTTTGCGTATTGTGCTATTTCTTTTATGTAGGTATACTTAATACTTAAATGATTTATCTAACCATCTATCTAAGAAATAATGAATTCACAATCAATTAATTTATCATCTAAAATATTTTGAGCCCGGGGAGTTTCAAAACTTGCAGTGGTTCAATTTTTGTTTCTTAGGTCAATTATTGTTATAAATACGTTCTACAAAGACGAGATGACTATGCAGGGAAACGGCAAATGCAAGTCCAAGTTTTCTTGCAAATGCGAAATGCGAGAGTTTTAATTCATACCTAACTACAGCGAGCTCTAGTGTTCTCAAGCAAGAACTTTTACACGGCATTTAGCTGGGAGACATTTTTAACGTTGTCATTTTTGCAATTGCTAAAAGCTTGTGTACTTTAAGAATAAATTAAGTTCTATCTACATTGCCATACAAGGTGGGCTTTGCTTTCAGCCTTTCGGGAACTTGTCCTGCTGACAGCGATGCGGACGAATTTTTGGTGCAATATGATATTTTTCTCTCTTTTTTATATATATTCGTACATATTATTACTATTTTAAGGCTATATGCTTTTTAAACACTACATACACACTACATGTACACACACAAATACACATGTACATGTGAGCGTGTGTATGTGTACATGTACACTACATACAGACGGAACTCGTACACGGTGAGAGCGAGTCGTATGTACAACGCAACCAGCCAGGAAACTGATATCGAAATGTTCAATGCAAGTGTTGCTAAATTGAAGCAAATTCTAACTTATAGCTTCTTCGAGCGTAAATAGTATTTTTCCGTTATGTTTTTTAAATATTCTTTTATCAATTTTATGTTTCATATGATCATATAAATATTTACTTATTAGTCGATTCACACAAATATATAAACTCGCCGAAACGGGTGATCGACACTTTTAAGGCAATTCGCACGTATTGAATTTTATGCAAAAAAGTTAAGAAAAAGTACACTAGAAACGACATTTACCATTTTATTTCTAAACTGTATTGCATAAAATAATATATTATTAAAAAAATCGATTCTCCAGATTTGGACGAGTATATTCAACGAAATTAAGTCTGTCTGCCTGTCTCTGTCTGTTACTTTGTCTCGCCTAAACCACTGAACCGATTGTTAGGTTTGACAGATACGTAGCCTAAACTGCGCTGGGACCTCCCTGGAGTTGCATCAGGGAGGCATTTCGGTATCACCTGATGCCGCGTGGTTGAGGCCTATTTGACGGACAGGTCATCTACCCTGGTCACCAGGGAGAGTGGAAGCGGCGAGAGATGTCGTGCTGTGTCCCACAAGGATTGGACCTGGGGCCACTTCTGTGGGAAATCGGTTACGACTGGGTGCTGCGCGCCGATCTCCCTAGTGGCGTCAGCGTGGTTTGCTACGCTGACTCCAATTTAAGTGGTTTCTCGAATTACAAGGGACGGACACACAGATTGACATACATCATAAATATTTCTTCATCAGCATTGACCACACACAATGGTCCTTGTTAGTTATTTTAATAGCAGATTAATTACATTTGCAGTGTCTATAGTAGGAGCTAATTACACAGCTGTCCTGTTGTTCTCGGAAAATAATAAGATCTCTATTTTCAAAGGCTACTTAGACATTAAGGCGATGTTGCAGTACTTTTTAACTTTCGTAACCCTTTGTAAATCTAGCTAAGTGTAAATGGTGCTCAAAACAGAACATGCGATCAAGCGCTGTGTGAAAACAGAAACGTGAATTATAATAATTGGTTCCAAAATAACTTTTCAACCCGCTGTTTAAAACATGTACCTTAAAGACATTCCATCATGAAACCATGTAAAAAGTTATATCAAAAGACAATAAGGCTTATTGTTTTAAGGGCACGATGAGGAGACATTTTATGATTTCGTTATTATTTTGAAATATATACCAAATCTAGCAGTTCAAGCGCTCGCACCGGCCGGCCAATGCCCACCGAGGCGCACTACAAGAGGGACTATTCTCCGAGCTCTTCATGTTTTCTCTAGTAGGTACGGTAAGGGTTTCAGCCTGCATGGCTTTCCCATGCAACCTTCATGGGTATTTTATGAGTTGAGAAAAACACGATTTAGAGGGTCCATGCATGGCTCCATAAAGCACAGCCCGCCCCCCAACATCTCGCTGTCTTGCTGTCTTGCTCATATTTTGACCATGGGAGATGAGCTTTTACGGTTCGTGCCACTAAGAGGCAAGACGAAAGCCAAAAAATAAGGGTGTGATTCAGAGACCGCACTTTCACTTGACTTTGTTATCAATGTTCATCTATACTATACTTAATATTATATATTGCAATTAAATGAAAGAAAGTTTAAAACTCATGTTAAATAAACGCTTTGTAAACAAGCATATAACAAATTAGAGGATTATATCCTAGATAAGAATGCTTGGAAACATGCTGGTCCTGCTCCATAGGACAATCTAGAGGGTAAACAAAATTATACTAGTTGCTTATTGTATTGTATAATTTGTTATTTTTACTTTACTCACACACTGACTTACCCAGTTAATATTTTAGGAAAATCATATATTTTTACAATATTTGTAAATATGTGAGCACAATGTACCTATCACGTGATTAATTTATATGCCATTGCTTTATTTTTAATTCTTTTTACCAATTTTGGTATAGTATTTTTATTCTTGGTGCATCGTCTTCACATATAAAAATATAATTAATGTGTACAAAATATTGTAAAACATTTTAAAAGAGTAACGGTGAAGTTTCTTGCCCCTTGTTCTCCATACGAATCTACTTTATGGAAGTGGCGCCTAGAATCAGTTCTATTTTTAATGTAAATTTTGACGTTCAAAAGTGCCTTTTTATGGGCCTATTTGAAATAAATGCTTTGACTTTGACTTTGACTTTAAATTCGAAAATAACTCTGTATGTCTGTCAGTCTGTTTCATGCCTAAACCACTGAACGGATTTCGATATAAGTTGGCAAGGAGACAGATGGCATCCTGAAGAAGGACATAGGCTATATTTTTATCTCACATATATTCCTGAAGGGGGTGATTGGTAAACTAGCATTGCTTTAGTTAGGGTAATGAAATTTCAAATGTATTCTTTTGGTTGGAAGTAAAGAATTACGTGTTTCAGGGTTTTTGTACAAACACCCCCCATGGGGGTAAAATAGAGAATGATTTTAAAATGAACATGTATTTAATATGTAAAAAAAATATTTTAAGCGATTTAAGGGATCGGAAATATTGTGTATGGAACCTTTCATGCCTTAACGGCTTAACGGCTGAATGGAATTTTATGAAATTCAAAAGGAAATGCCATGACCTGGGTTCAGACATAGGCCACTTTTTATCCCGGTAGTACATTCCCGTGGGATGTTTTCCGTCATTCAGGCGGGCAAAGCCGCAGGAAAAAGCTAGTATTTGTATAAATCGCGAACTAAGTTATGTATTGTCAACGTGCGGTCTGTGAATCTTGCCCTCAGTAGCCAGAAAGCACGGTTGGTGGCATGCTGACAGACTGGATGACTAATGCGCTGTAAATTGATAAGTTACAAATAAATCTGCGTTACCAGTATATCACTCAACATAAATTCTAAGCACCGTTTAGAAGCTGAAATGATCTTGACTAGTATTTGTATAAATCGCGAACTAAGTTATGTATTGTCAACGTGCGGTCTGTGAATCTTGCCCTCAGTAGCCAGACAGCACGGTTGGTGGCATGCTGACAGACTGGATGACTAATGCGCTGTAAATTGATAAGTTACAAATAAATCTGCGTTACCAGTACATCACTCAACATAAATTCTAAGCACCGTTTAGAAGCTGAAATGATCTTGACTAGCTAAAAACAGCATAAAATAGCCATGAAGCATAAAACCGCAACATAGTTGCAATTTTATGCTTCATTCGGATGACTCAGTTTTCCTTAAATCTAGGCTAACTTGAAATTACTCAAGGCAAGTTTTTTTTTCCTCTCCTGTTATGATATTCTTGGCAGCTGTTGATTAAAATAGGTATGGTCTGCATCACAATTAGTTAGCTGTGTAATTCTCACCGAGGATAAAGTCTAACTTTATAATATGTATGCTTTAAATTTGTTTTTTGTATTGCAAGAACAATTACCCGTTACAATTAATAAACAGTTGGGATACGGTAATTATGCACTCGCAATTCATCAGTGAATCATCATGAATCATGCTTCATGAGGACTTTATTTAACCATTTATATACACACATATAAACAGACAAGACGGAAGTAATAGAAAAATACGAACAAAGATGATGCTTATCTCAAAAGAAATCACTTTCAGAATTTACATCTGTAATACTTTCCTAACGCAGGTCGTTAAGAAAGTAAAACAGATGTAAAACATCATCAGTGGATAAAAAACAAAAACAATTCTCTAAGTTTCATATACACATACAATATGAAAATATGCTTACATACAAATTACATATTTCTTTAATAAATATCACTAAAATTACATAAATATAAAGTTATTTAAAAAAAAATGCAATTATGACACAGTGGAAAGATAGTGTTGTTGAAACACGTACTCTACACTGCAGGACATACTGTTTTTTTTTAATTTTATTTTACTGTGATTGTGTGTAGTTTAGTTTGTGATCTTCCTGTGCGAACCCCAATAATACTTTTTATCTAAATAATATAGAATGTCTGGTTTTATTATCATCATTTTACCTTCAATGTTTTGTTTCGAAAAATTACGTAGGTATTTTTTGGGCTCTGGACGTACCTACAGCTACGTAAGCTATGAAAATACCTAACTTAGACAATTAATTAAGCAGTAACTTCAAGAAACTTTCGCCTACCAACACACAGGAAAGATTTTTCCACGTTATCGTGAGAACCTTCAACCATTTTTAGCAATTTACTTGATCCGAATTTGTGATTTTCAATAGAATTTGTTAGCCGCACCTTGTCAAGTTCAAGAAAAAGGGTGCTCGTAAATTTCCATCAGAAGTCTGGAACAAGTTGTGGGATACGAGGCAAGTGTAGTTTAAGCCTTAGCTTTCGCCGAAAATAAAAAATCCGAAGGGTTTATTTAGGCATTCATTTCGGTGTCGTCTAGAATTAGTTAACGGGCATAAAAAGCGTATAAACTGCGAGTTCGACCCCCGCTCCTTGAACTCTTTTATGTCTACGTAAGTACCTATTTTTCTGACCACGCGAGACCTACCTTTATGTACTTAATATATCAAGGTTTAGGAACCTGACCTAAATAATCCACAATACAGTAGGTTTGCAAGAATTTAACTAAAACTTTATTTTGATAAACTGCACTGCACTGCACCACGCCTTTGTATCAGTTGAAATAGTAAATATACAATGGCTTATCGGAATATCAATTTATTTTTTCTTATAAACTAATAAATTCTATACATACTCAATAAAAATGATTTTATCGCGTTGCAACACACGTATTTAAATACGCCAATGTTGTGGTAAAATTCGGAAACTAGGGAAAACGTAACAGCGACATCTGTTAGTATTAACGCGAACTGTGGAAATACTCGGCTTCCAACAAACCCCATTCCGAGGCATCGTGAAAACATGAAACTTCCAGCGCCACCAAAAGCAAATAGTTTCAGAAGCTGTACAGAGATGGCGCTGTAGTTCCCAAACGGAAAATGCTTTCCTTCAGTGAAAGAATGTGTCGAAAAAAAAAGCCCATGGTTTGTGAAATTATGTAATTGAATAATGTATACCTCTTTCACCAAATTATTGACAGCGGTTGCGGCCCTATCTTAAAAATCGCTTGATTTTTCTGTGAAAAGTCCTTTTTAAGGAAAACGGAACAAACCACCTCGAAATATAAAGGCAGACTATTTTCTGTAAAAAAGCCAACATTAGGCGTACATCAAATTAGATATAACATTCAACTAGATAAAATTACACTATTTATTTGAAGTGACATCTAAACTCATATCTATAAATTATTAAATTAAATTAAGAAAATCAAATTTAACAATAAATAACGAAGTCAAGTATTACATTAAATTAAATCAGAGTCATTCTTAAATATCGTGGTTGCTGCGGAACATTAAAAAAACTGGAAGCCACCGCAATCTATTGGTACGGAGGTCGATGCCAAAATAATGTTTATAATATTCCAGTCTATTATGAGTGGCACGTGAGCGTATTAATTTTAGCCACAAAGAATTCTCGATTATATACCACCAAATGTGAAGATTCGGAAGTGCGTCAACCAAGATGGCGGATGCTTAGTGTAATAAAATACTGTAATCGTGTCTGACGCGAATATTTTATTTGTTTTTTTTTTCTTAGCGTGACGTCCTGAGTACTGGCTACATCATAGGAATGTACTGACATGAACAAAAGCAAATGGATTTTCTAACCCTTTATGATTATGTTTCGAGAGTAATTCCAGCGAAACGAAGGAGATACACAATGTTATCCTTGTTACTACCTACACAAGGTACTATTTGTAAGGTTAATTAGATCAATCTAACTAACCTTACCAATAACCTTACAATAATAACTTTATTGTAAGGTATTTATTAAAAGGTATTCGTACGTGTTCGTACCTACAAAAAGCAAAATCTTAGGGAGTGAACATCATGTATTAAGATATCACTGATACTATCACAATCATCAGTCCAACTGCGTGGGATAAAAAACTGATATAATTTATGTTTTCCTTTCATTCCCAATTTAGCATAGAAAAGAAAAACATCTTCAATCATCTGCTGTCAAACAAAGAATACTCCTCAACCAATTTACGGTTGATTAATTTAAACAAACATTTCCATTCATCTTCTAGTAATTCTGTAAGCTTATGCTTAATAATGGATAGTATAAGAAAACAAAAGGCATTGTTATTTAGATTAGAATGACGGACATTTGCCAAGTGACCGTGCATAACGTTTGACGTGAAAACGGCTCGAGTAGTGACTCATGAGCCGATGACAGGTGTGAGTTTATTGTAATTTTGACGGTAAATAAATCTCATATCTTTTGAAATAATACTAGCGATATACCTGTCAGTGTTTTGTAAGTTCAAAAGATATTCTAGACGTTTTGTTGGTAAAATATTGGTTGATATATCGAATAGTCGTACTTACTTAACACGGCATTATGCGCACGGGCAAAGGTTGTTTTTCCCCCATAACTCATCAGCCTTCAAAGCAAGAGTGAAAAAGCATCTTCTGGGCACATTCTCTCGTTTCATCGTAGAAACCATCCTACAGGCGAGATCGACGTCGAGAGCTGGCCCATTTGGAATGAAAAGCTTGGGTAATTGTTTGGGCACACTCCTTTTTTTTGCATGGTAGATAACTAATTGTCGTGAGGAATGTTTTGAGTACGAATGCGGATGGCTGTAAGAGTAGAGGAAGACCAAATGAACGATGGATGGACTGTGTGAAGAATGGCTAAAAACGGGGCGAATATCGAGATGACGACTTGTAGAGAGGTATTGAAGAGAAAATGTGTTGCGCCGGAGCCGCCCCGAAATAAATTAGTATAAGGGAATGATATATAATTAATTGGGCAGTCTTTTACCAACACAAGTCTTGTCACTTGAGTTACCTAGCCTATTTTAGCCAAGTCTACATAATCTAATCCCTGGCCACATTAAACTTAATCTAAACACTAAGTGCAAATTTTACCAATGAAACTAAACGTTTTTAGCACATCTAAACCGCGTTCAAGTGCTGTCAGTGTCAATATTCAACAGAAAATAATAGCACTGACAGCTCTTAAACGTAGTTTATGGGCTGAACGTGTTCATTTTCATTAGTGAAATTGACCCTAATTTTGTTTTTGTAATATGAGAAAAAACCCATTCTAACACGTGTTTCCTAATAAATTAGGGAGTCACAGTAATTTCTTAATATAATATATAAACTTATTCAGTACCTACGAGCCGATGTGGTTCGCATTCACATCGCGCAATACTGAAAAATGTATTGCAAAATGCGATATCCGTATTGCATTTTGTTGATTTTGTGTCTACACTAGTATTTGTACATCTATGTTCTGTGTATACAGTGTGCACTCATACCGGAAATATGGATATTGACTGACGGATGTTTCCGGGATGAACGGTAATTTAAACGCTAATGATGGAACTTTTTCCGAAGATAAGTGTTTACAGTTAGTTCTGGGTTAAAACATAGTAATTGTCAACATTGTTCCTTTGATTGTAATGTTGTCGTTGTGTTGTTGTAGAGGTTTTTCGGACAAAATTTTTTTTCTTAGTTTTCTCCTGTTATTGCTTTACTTAGTTGTAAATGTACAAAACATTTTATTTTTTTGGAAGTATTGGTTATGTCATTTATTTATATTTAAATATAAATAAAAATGAAATGTTATTCGTTGTTAAGCGCATGACTTGAAAACGTCAGATTTGGTTCATTTTCTTTGTTAAATGTTCGTTATAGTCCAAATAAGGTTTTCAGGGAAAGAGAAACTGGAAAACTTGGCCGGAAGATTGGAATATTTTGTAAAAACTAAAAGGTTTTTTTTTGGTATTTTAGTACGAAATAAGTACTGATAATGGACAGGACAACGTCTGTCCGGTCAGCTTGTATTAAATGCAATGAAATGAGCAAGCTTTTTTACGTAATAGAGAATACTTAAGGTTCTTTACTGAAAAATAACATATGTAGGTATACATGTAAGTATTGTTTACGTGACGTACTTTCGTATAAAATGTTTGTATTACGTCGGTACCTGCTTGGTAGAATTGCACAAAAAATATCTGTTCTTGAAGTAGGAAAACCCGAACGTTGTGTAGCAACCAAACTTAGACCGCGAATACTACAACTTTTATGTTTGAAAGATTCTTAGAAAAAACCTGTACTATAACGTTTATATTTATTTTTTACTCAACCCCTTTTTCTAATTAGCTGAACTGGTAAAAATATGTAAGAATATTACAATTTAATTTTATTGGAAAATCGTCAGTGAAAATATCATAGACAAGAAATCTCATTTGTAGTAACGCCATCATTATGCAATAGGGTCATTTTATTATACAGCTTTTTAAAACACGTTTGTTAGTTTACTTAATGTTTTGACCATATAATTCGACAGAGCGTAATAATCCAGTAAAATAAACACGTATATACTCAGCCCACGCTCGTTTTATCTAATGTCTGATACAACCAAACCACAATTTACTTTTCACCACACTACCTATTATTTGCAATTTTTACCCATCGATTTCCGTGGGTAAAAGCCTTTTTGTTATCTAGAGTGTAAAAGTGTTTTAAAATTCGAAGGCTTCCGATTCAACATTTACTCGAAGTTTTAAATAAAACCAAAGAGTTAGGAACAAAAAAGTTTTTAAGACAAAAATTCAGAACCGAAAATATCCGATTTTTAATTTATTTTTATTGCTAACACTATAAAATTATGTAATTTTTAATGTTAATTTCAATAGTTCTAATCGTAATATACAGTAAAAGGTAATAAAAGTAATGGTTAACTATACTTAGTGTATCGAAATAAATGAATAAAGTGTATGAAGCATTTGTTTTGAACGTACCTTCTCACTAAGAAATGACAAAAAAGACAAGGCTGTATGGCTCACTTCCTTTGCCTGCTTATATGAGCGAATTAAAAAACAACAGGCACTTGAAAGAAGCCTTTGAAAGAATCCCGTTGTGGCCTGCCTGTGTCCCGCGCTAACATTCAAAATATTTACAACAACAAGTTATTACAAATTTCTCAAAATTAGTGAAAGCGATGAAAATTTGACTCCGTCAGAATTAGTTGAAGCGACGGAAAATGAAGAATTGTGTTACCTTCCTACTCTATACGTATTTTACTGGTTTTCTTTCTTTTGTCCTCGTAGTGTGGTGAAAATTGTTGTGTTTCACTTATGGGTAAAAGTTTTTAGCGTTTCGTGATTTGAAACCTTCGCGACGCTCAGGGTTCTTCTTTTAAACCACTCGCTTCGCTTGTGGTTTAATTCTAGAACCCTTCGCTAGCTCAGGTTTCAATCGAAGCACTCACGGCAAAAAACACTTTTAACCACATGTAAAACAAATAACTATTAAACACAGCAAAATATTAAACATGAAATTTACGGAAATTGCGTGTGTTTAAATTTAAATGGGTACAGCCAACAAAAGAGATACGTTTGCAGGGAACTATAACTGCTTTAGGTTTAATATAATTTTGGAACATCTACATACAGATCAGGTCTTATCTAATATATTTGATTTACTTTGTATAAATAATTTCATCACCACTGCTCTCAAAACGGTGAAGGAAGACATCGTGAGGAAACTGGCATGTCCTAGAAACAAAAATTCCAAGACATCTGGAATCAACCAACACGCACTAGGCCCGTTTGGTGGATTACGGCCCACTCTCTTACACAGAGAGGAGCACTGTGTCCTAGCAGTAGGAACGTTATAGGCTGATTTTACAATTTGCCGTAGTTTTATTTATTTTTTATTTACTTAGGAACAACAAACAGCCAGTGTATTAAAAGGTAAATATAGGTTAGAAGTTACAAAAACGCTGCTCACAACGTTATCCACAGATTACTAAACAGATCTACTAGCTGTAAGTAAGAAAAATATCAAAATAAACAGAATAAAAGTAAACATTAGGGTGCTGATCAGTTAAAATAGAAACAATGTATTTTCTAAATATAGTTCAGCTAGCATACGCTAATATAGTAATATATTAGGCGGTTAATTACCAAGAATATTGCCTCGCCTGCATACCTGACTATTTTGTTGATAGTACATCCAACAAAAAAATCTGGGACATATTCCTGAACATGCGTCACTCGGTTTTATATCATCGTATTTTATTGTTATGGTCACGCCAAAATAACGGGTGGTTGTCGGTAATAAAATTTCTTTATAATTTTGTTAATGTTTACGGTAACAGACAAATGTTTGGTACAAAGCTTGATGTCGTGCCCTGCGTGACATGACCTGTAACAGCTCGTTATTTATCAATCTTGTATAAAACAAAAATACATAAAGTAGGTAAACATAATTTAGCATCACGTTTTTTTTTACCTCAGCGAGATAGTTTCAGTTGGTTGGGTTTCGAAATCGACGAATCAGAACTATTTATAGAACTGGCAGTGGCTGGAACTGAGACCGGGGACTTATAAACACCTTCATAAAGGCAACAGAATTTTAAGTGTTTCATTTTGAGTTGATCAGAATCAAATTTGACTGTAACACTTAAGAACGTGTTTTTCAGTGACAACCCAAACCACTTACACAAGTGCAACAGTAATATATCTGTAACCGATTTATAAGTGTTAACTGTATAAATAAGTGTAACAGGTAAACGCGGCGTTGCCAAAATAGCCGCGTTACCGACCGTATTGAGGCTATTTTGGAATCGCCTAGTCTATCTGTCCGCCGCGAGTTGTTAAGGTAGGTACCGTGCAATTATACCTAAAACTGTTTATTTCTGTTACACATATTAACAAATATAAAAGGTTACAGTTTGTTCCTGTAACATTATTTTATCTGTTACTTTTAAAACAATGTTAGAAACACTTATTATGTTAACGGTTTGAGTCCCTGCCTGGGACCATAAAAACTTTGTTTTAAACAGTAGGTGCTACGACCAGTCAATTAAACAATTATTTTAACAACAGAGTAGCGTTAAACTCAGCTGAAGTTTGATAGCTAAAACGTCGAATAAAGAGAATAGGCGATCCGTTTCTTTTCAAGACTGTTGAAAGCAATAACTAAAATAAACCTGTCTAGAATCCTGATAGAATGTTTTAATTAAGAAAAGAGATCATTACGTAGCTGCTGTTAGTTGCAATAAAACTGTTTAGCTGACGGTTGGTATTGAACTAAAATGTTTATTAGTACGAGTAGGCAATACTAACAAATGACATAGACAAAATTTCTCAGTTCAAAACTGTAAAAAATGCCCCATATACGGCTAAAATATACAATCAAGTAACCATAGGTAAGCACTACGCTTAGCAGAAGACTTAAATCGTGTTGTTATTATCTCTAGACTCAAGAAAGTTTACAGATCGCATTCAGCAAAACAGACGCAACTGTTAGCAATGTCAGCTGGATATGTCAGCTTTATTCTACACCAGTAACGAAATATCCTGAAACTGTAAAGGCTCCCCCACAAGCAAGGCACCGTTCGTCGCGCGACATGCGATCTCTTTATGTCGCGCTATTTTGTAAGAGCCTTCAAGCAAAATCGACATCTCTTATACGAGTAGGTAGGTGCAGAAAGAATAAACATAGCATCATGGTGTGTTATCTTTTCATACCGATAAAGTAGAAGTTGAACCCGACTCACGTACTAAAAGCAAAAGATATTAAATATCCTGTTACATGCATGCTCATAAAATTTCCGATATGTTGGTAAAGTAGACCAACTATACAAACATATCGGAATTTTTATGAGCCTTTGAGCACGGATCCCTGACCCGAGACTGGGAGCCTTCAATTCATAATAAATTGTATTATTAGTGTTCTAATCATGTTGGCGTAAGGATTTTAAGGGCGTTTGTCCACCGAGAACAAGATGAAAGCGACGACGTAGAGGTACATACATTTACAATGGGGAAGGTCGGTCAAAGCTAATTGTAGATGGCGTGACCATAGCTAGGTCCCTACAGCCTACAATAAAATTGATATTTCGTTCATTCATTCCGTTTCGTGTTCATTCATGAGTTTGGTTATAATCCACTATTTCGTTATTTTCATTGATTTCAATATTTTATCGCAACAATTATTCGATTTGGAATATGTCAGAATAGAAAACTTTAAATATTGCTTTCCTAGTCATCACTTTCTTTAAAATGTTTCCGCCATAACCTCGACCTTTGTTGTAATTGAAATAATTCTCTTCCAATAGCTATATGCCACAATCTGCTAAGCTTAGGGTATTTCGGAAAATGGTAGACTCAAACTTTCGAGATATGAAAATGATTCTTTGTTATGTTCCTGTATAGGAACATAACAAAGAATCATTTTCGCAAAAATTTAAAAAAAACTGCCTCACGCCTTGCATCATTAGCTTGTTTTGGGAACAAGCTACGACAGCGCCATTTTGACAGTTGCCTTCCCTATAGACGCGTGTCGCGTGCACGCCGTCAACGAGATGTGTTCAGTTTAAGAGGCTGACAACAGCTAAAGCGCGGTCACTGTCAGAGGCCGCATTCCAAGTTAGACCATAATCGCTGACAGCGCTCACATCGATAATTTGCGTTCCTGTTGAGATATCACGATTATGACAGCTGAGAGCTGTCAACATTTCGCTCACAGTGATATTTATATTTGGCATTGTCGGCGTTTCATGCATGAGTGTGGTTTTCAAACATTAAATTTTTAAGAGGTATATTCGCTTAAGTCCTTAAGAATATCACATATGTTTCTGATTTACTGCAGTGGATCATATACTTTAAGGGCTGATTTCAGCAATGATATTGAACGCGATCAGCACATAAAATACGTAACACTCCAGCCCTATAAAAAATGTACTGCCAGCTTCCTCAAGCCCTTCGAGTTCAGCGGCGCGTCGTGACGCCAAGACGTGGCGCGGCCGCGCTCACTAAAACTTGTCCGCTCAATTTTTATTGATTCTACACAATATAAGTAAATTATTTTGGGTACTTGAATAGACAGAACATTTTACAAAATAAAAACGGTAGTCGTATTACGAGAGTTGAATATTGAAAATAAATGACGCAATAATACTTACGATTTTCACGAACGGTTTCTTTACGTAAAACTTTTAAGCCCACAAAAACTTTTTTTGATTTATTTTTCGCACAAACAACTATCCACAACGATGAAATGACTATTTAAAAGTAAATATTCATCTACTCACAGTCAATTTAGACAAAAAACACTTAATTTTAACAAAAAAACTAACTAGGCGTCACTCGCAGACCACCCGCGACCTACTTTTTTTTTCTAAAAATGTCAGACGATCTTTATGGTTTTGAATAAATTATTTGAATAGATTATCTATCTGGCCCGAGACTGACACCACCCAGAGACCATTATAACCTTTATTTTATATACTATTAGAGATTTCTCAGCGGGGCCTGAGCGTGAGTGTCATTGTTTTCTGTGGAATATAGCCACTGACAGCTCTTGAACGCGTTTTAGATGTGTTGAACAGGCATTTTAAAATTTGCGTCTAGGTCCTGTAGTAATAATGTAGTTTCTCGTTGACGGTGGCGGTGGACAAACGGTCTAACAGTACTGCCTCAAAACGAGATTATAATATTAGCATTGCAAGTAATTAAGCGACAAAGACACTGCGGCTTAGCCTATGCGGTAAGCACGCACGTTTGAACTAAAACGTGATGTATTAGTGTCCTGTAATACTGATGTACACGAACATATCTTTAACATTACGATGCAGTTTACGTGGGTTTGTATCTTTGTCACAGGTTGTACCTACATTTCATTTCACAACCAAAAATACAGTTAGCAATAAAAGGGTTATTTTGAACGAAACTCTATTTTGCTTTATAAACTCTACAATACTAGAAAACAACAGCTACATTCTGCTTTTCTGTTATTGGAAATCCCTTTGAAAATCCCTCGAAACGTTTTAATTAAAGCAAAGAGTTCATTCTCAAAGCCATTTGCAGGTTTTATTTGGCACTCGAGTTTTGGATTGTCGAAATCGAAATACATTGTTCGGATTGTTTCGCGACATTTCATCACCCCTTCGGCAATTGAGTCACTCTTCGAAGGGCACGTTGGCAGTCATACTTGCTGCTTAAGGAAAGAAATGTAAAATAAGTTTTCCACGTCTCCTGGTTAAGAAACCTTACCAAATCAAACCATTTCTTGGAAACTGTGTAACAGTTTTTTTAAGTCGGTCACTAGAAATATTTTCGATAGCAAAATAGGACATATCCTTTCTTTCCATTATTTGAAATAAAAAAAAAATTGGATAGCTTTTCGTTCAATTCGAAAAAAAAACCCACTGAATTTGAACTTGGAATAAATAATAATAGGATGTTTTATAAATTTCTGTGAAACCTACATTTTGGTTTTACGCTGTGTGATGCCGGAAAGATTTGAAAGAGATGAAGTATTTCAATATCCATAGATTGATCACATAGTAGGTCACCTAAGAATAATAAAAGTTCCACGCTGCAGCAGGTGCTAGGGGCATTACTTTACTTGGAACCTTCCAAGTTTCCCCTTACCTGTTCGCACTGCACGGTATCGCTAACAAAATTACAGATCTAGTAGCCATTAATATGAGTTCTGGTCCTGTTTTATTATATTTACCAGAACGGATTCTGTGGTCTTGAACCTTGTTTGTTCAGAGTGATTTGTGCAGGCATTACTGCAGACAGGTCTCTCTTGCCCCCTATTATATAGGAATGATCCTCAACTCTGAAAACAATACATTTGGTCAGAAAATTATACTCGTATCTACGATAAGTTAAATAATACTATCAATGTCGCTATGGCCCTAATGTATCCGCAATATCTTATGTTGGGCTCTTTCTAGTGGAAGTGTGAGTAGTTTATATTTTCACTGGCCCTCGGGAGTAATTCTAAGTCCTTTACCTTATAAACTATAAAGAAAATTGTTTGTAAGATTCTCCTAAACACCTGTCAAACTTTTCAAATAAATCATCGTTTCAGTTTATTAAGAAACGTGACATTTTGTAGCTACACTTTTTGTCTCGAAGGACATGCAAATTTTAGAGTGGTGAGTCAGTCCTACCCGAATCACTTAAGCAGTTTATGGAGTTCCAAACAAGTCTCGACTACACAGTCTTTGAATAATGGTAAACATTTACAAAATGTTGCAAACATTTTCCAAATTAATCTGTTGTATCTTGTTAAACGTAAGACATAAGATGTTATTGGTTAAACAGTATTAAAGTTTTAATATCCCCCGGGCTACTTATAATACGATTATGGAGCTGAAATCTGGCTTCGTTTAATAAAGCACCAATTACGAACTTCAGTACAAGACCTAACTTAGAACAGCTTCGAGAGCTTTTCAGGGAAAATTCTGTAAAAAATACGTTTAGCTTAGCAAGGCAAGGTTAGGAGGTTTTGATTTTTAACCGGCAAAACATCAGCATTCGTTTTTCATTTCCATCAAAAGTTTTCACACTGGATACCATTTCACTTGTGTACGAGCTTTTGTCGAGTTAGATTTAGTTTACGAAGATAATTACTTATTTTCAAGTTTCTCGCGTCTGTCAAAAAGTGGACATTATAAACGTAACGTCTTTTTTCAATAACAAAACGAGGAATGAGGAAAGTTTTCCGATTACCTATAATCACGGGGTTCCAACGTCAAGGGGTTCAAATGGCAGAACACGCCGAATATAAATAAATTCAATCGTATGGCAACTACATGTATGTTTTGCGACTTGTTTATTATTAGCAATTGTATAAAATAAATAAATATTTTGTTGATAGACTAGATAGAGACGGATAGATTGTTAAAAACTTAAGACAACATGTTTCAGTAAGTATAATCTACGAGTATATAAATAAAACAAAGTCAGCTGTACCGTACTTTGTGATCTTTGATTTGACCTCAAATAGCAGAATAACTATTTTAAATTATAAATATATAAAAATGGGAAAATATCACGATAAAAAAGTAATAAAGATATTATTCTGAGGCGGTACAAAAGGGTACGAAGTTCGCGGTCAGCTATCATCTATATTTATATGAAATAGAATTTAAAAACAAGTTTTGTCACAACCAATAAATAAGTAAATAATTAAAATAGCATGCCTACAGATTGCTTAGTTACTTAATTAAATGGCCACAACAGTAATTATGCATTTCCTTTCATTGGTTCTCAGTTCCACATAAAATGAGCGGCGTTCCATGCATATTAATGAAACAAATACAAATATTTTGCAGAGTGCAGCTAATGTAGCAAAGTTTTCATTGAATTAATTAAAAGCTTACCGCATTGAATGGGAACAATTTAATTCAGTTGTCATAAGTGCATTTTTATACTTTACGGCAAAACAGTTAAAACTGACTGGACTATCCGGTTTCCAAATAAGTGCTTACCTAGATATAATGTTATGTTAGAATACCTACAACTACCTAGGTACGGTCAGTGCTCCGCATTACCTTAATTTATCTTACTTCTCTTTACTTTATCTTAGGGGATGATGGGTCAGGTTATGCAGAGCAGGTTGGTTCTTAAGTTAATGCTGACTGTACATACCGAATAGTGAATATACGAGGAGGAACAAATAATGGGTACTTACATAAAGTCAAGTACTGGCATGTAAATATTGTCATATAGCATAGCATGCATAAGCATTATCAAGATAAAATGTTCCCACTGCTGGGACACAGGCCTCCTCTCTGTGTGAGGGAGTAGGCCGTAATCCACCACGCGGGCCCAGTGCGGGTTGGTGGTGATGTCACATGTCTTCCAATGTTTGGTTCTAGAACATGCCGGTTTCCTCGCGATATTTTCCTTCACCAGTTTGAGAGCAGTGGATGAAATAATTTACACAAAGTAAAACGTCTGTCTGCGTTCGAACTTATGACCTCTCGTAAGTCGCCGGCCGTTACCAGTAACTCAATAACACAGCTCAATATTGAAGATAGTAGTGTAGTATTTTTCTCCGTGGATACTGATTTGTTTAAAGATGTACCTACATTCACCTCACCACGGCTCCTTTCCTCATTTCACTTTATTTTATTTTATTTGTAATATCAAATAAATTAAGTAGTCATATTAATAAAAGTGCAAAAGGTAGCAACATCCTATTTTTCAATTACAGCAACTTAAGTGCAATCTTTCAATGTCAAATGAGCTTGATTTTTTGACTTAATAAGTTTGTTAGCTAATACAGTAACATCCCTTTACAAATAACCGTTGAAATTTTAAGGTTTTGTAGCAAAAACAGCGATATCCAATAGTAACTGCACTGCTTTGAAACCAAACATTGTTTATCGCCATTTTGTTATAAATGGACCTTTGCATCTATGTATAAATGGTATATATAGGTTATAAAAATACACATAACGAAGCCAAAATTCACTTGTAGGTACTCAACGTCATTGTCATATATTTTTTTGTACTGGACCATGCTTAGAGAGCAGTGGTGGCCCAGTGGTAACGGTCCCGACTTACGAGTTGTAGGTCGTGAGTTCGAACCCAAGCAGGCGCTTTACTTTGTGTAAATAATTTAATCACCACTGCTCTCAAAACGGTGAAGGAAAACATCGTGAGGAAACCGGCATGTCCTAAAACCAAAAATTCGAAGATATGTGACATCTACCAACCCGCACTGAGCCCGCGTGGTGGATTACGGCTCACTACCTCTCATAGAGAGGAGGCCTGTGTCCCAGCAGTGGGAACGTTATAGGCTGATTATGGACCATACCTAGGAACCTTCTGGTTACGGAGACATTGAAGGCCAAAATTCCAACTTTTACTGACGTTTTTTTACGAAAACAAGTTTTTAATATCATAACACACAACTTTAGACACCCCCACGACCCCTGTACCGTTGAATACACCCATAAGCACAATTGTTTACTTTGCACACTACCAGAGGTTTTCCATACCAAAAATAAAATTAATTTCCTAGCCTCGTTGGTCTAGTGGTCGCAATCGCTACTGCTGAGCATGAGGTCCTGGGTTCGATACCCAGGTCGGGCAACGTGTTACTGGGTTTTTCTATCTGGAATTTCTCAGTAGCAGCCCGGAGTCTGGATTTGTGCCCGGTTGATGGCAATAGGCTCGCCCTCTATTACATGGGACTTAAAACATAACTGGCGAAATGTGGGTGTACTATAGTTACACCTCTGCCCAACCCTTCGGGGAAACAAGGCGTGATGTTATGATGTTATGTTAAAATATTTTTGTACGATACATATTTGACGGCAATGTGATGGGTATTTTTACACCCTGTTTAAACGACCCAAATGTTATAGTTTTGTTTTCGATTAATTAATGTATTCACGGTTAATTACTTGTATTTTCACTCCATGTAGCGTTCGTTTTCCACCCTCCATTTAATTATTTAACGCGGCCTGCTTTTGACCTTTGCAATCAAACTAGATTGTAACCTACCTATGTATCCTAAGGTCATACCTTCCAGGTTATGACTGAATGCGAGGACTTTCATGAGCATTCGCTTTCCCTTCAGAATACGAAAGAATCTTTAATCTAGTTAGATGATTTCAACTATTTACTACGATAATCAACAACGGTTATTTTATATAAAATTGTCGAGAGATCGCTCTTTGTGGTAGTGCTGTAACCAAGAACAAACAGCTTAAGAACGCTTATTAACAAAGCCAGAGTCTATCTCTCATAACAGCACCTAATCACAATGTAAACAAAGCGCTATTGCATTTATTATAGACCTTATCACAAAGCCAATAAAGGCTACAATATAAACCCGGTAGTATGCAAGATAATGAAAACAAATGACAATCTAGATTACATGACAAGCGTGCCGGACGTAACAATGTACGTTATAGTAAAACAATTCAGATACGTTTTATTATAAGCAAGCTTAGACACAACGAACACAAGCCAGGACAAAAACGTTACAACGAAAGAATTGTCTAGGCCCCAGTTTTCACCATTTACCACTAACCGACCTTAATTTTGCACGTCTCGGAGTTTGTATTTCCCGTACAGTAATTACCTATAGTATGTAGAATCATGATTTAACATAAAATAACATCACGCATGTAATCCCAGAAGGGTTAGGCAGAGGTATACCTATAGTACACCCACATTTCGCCAGTTATGTTTAAGTCCCATGTAATAGGGTCGCCCCCTATTGCCATCAACCGGGCACAAATCCAGACTCCGGGCTGCTACTGAGAAATTCTAGATAGAAAACCCAGTAGCACTATGCCCGACCTGGGAATCGAACCCAGGACCTCATGGTCAGCAGTAGCTCTTGCGACCACTAGACCAACGAGGCAGTCATAATAACACAATATGTAGTAGGTAAACTGCGTTTATATCTAAATCTTTGCGTTTATATCGTGAAGGGCTTGACTTCGCAAACTATCTTTCAAGTGCTTGGTAAACTAAATTAATGAACGCAAGACTAAGCAAGCTTAGACACAACGAACACAAGCCAGGACAAAAACGTTACAACTAAAGAATTGTCTAGGCCCCAGTTTTCACCATTTACCACTATAAGTACCGAAATTAATTTTGCACGTCTCGGAATTTGTATTTCCCGTACAGTAACTACCTATAGTGTGTAGAATTATGATTTCTATGATAGAAATATATATATATACATAAACTACGCCATGCAGCTGCTTAAAATAACCATAGTTTGTTAATACTGTACTTTCACACTAGGTCGAATCCTGGTCACAATAAAGGTTTAAAATATCTACAGGTGGATGCTGCAACCCACTTTATTCGACCCTCACAGCCTTTAATAACTCGCGGGAAGTATGGGAGAGGCTTATAAATAACCCTGGACAGCCCATATTATTATTAGAAACATTAGTATTATTTTAAGTTGCTCATTAAATTATAATAAATGAAACGCTCTATCATCTAACGAGACGCAAACAGATGATCATTCATATTAACTGCCTTTAATGTTGCGGAAGCAGGAGTTATGTAGATATTTATCTGTTTCACGATTCAGGACTTTGAGTACTTTGGAGTAGAAATAATACAAGCTACTATGTAGCCTTTTTGATAGCACTTTCGAAATAAATTCCTACAGGAAGCTTTTCATTAGGGTCTTAGGTGCAATATTATCTAATAACCATAAAACGACAGCCATGACGAAAACTTTGAAAGTTTGATATTATTATTATGTATTTTTATGAGCGCTATGAGATGCGCTAGTATTATATTGAGCAAAAAAAAAACGGCTTCACTTTTTGCTACCGCTTGATTTTACTACCCATCAATTTTTTTTTTTTTTTTGAATGCCATCTCGCAGGTCAACCTATGAGGTTGTCGTCTGCTTAATCGGACTTGCCTGTGGTTGCCCTAATAAATTAAGGCCTCCAGCCAGGACTTAAACTTAAATACTAACTAAAACTAAGCGACAACGCTAAGGGCACCCCCTGTGGGGTACGGACCTCGGCTTAGGGCGTCGCTGGAAGAAGGCAGCAAGGGACTAGCTGGATCAGGATTGATATTAATTAGGGACGAATTTAAAGCTACAGGCTCAGCGGCACGGGCTGGCTCGAGCAAGGGTCGGGAGGGGCGTGTATTTGGGCGTCGCGGCGGGCCTCGGCGGCGAGGACGGTAGGACGGCGATCGGGTTTTGGGCTTATGTAGTGTGCTGGTGGCCTTACTACTCTCCTGGAGGAGGGTAGTGGCGTCGTCGGGGGCGATACCCATCTATTTTTCATACCGTGCGCTATATATGAAAGGATAAACTCCAATAAACCCCAAAACCTTGTCTGCGTTCGTTCGCTGACAACGACTTCGAGAGCGCTCTATAGCTCGTCTCATTCATACTCTTAAGTAAATACAGTCACTCACAGCCAGATTAGCACAATTCAAACTTATAAGACGAAAATTAGCTACGAGGTTCTGCTTTCAAGCATCAAGAAGGATTAAATTGGCTTCAGTTTACGCAGAAAATACATTATTCATACTATATCCTAACTTTTAACAATAAAATGCGGATGTGAGTTTGTTTGTTTGTTACTTTCACGCTAAAATGGCTCAACGGATTTGTATGAAATTTGACCTGGGTAAGGAAGGACATAGGCTTTTTATCCTGAATCGCAGACGAAGTCGCAGGCAACAGCTATAATATTATAAATTCGAAAGTAACTCTGTTTGTCTGTCTGTGTGTTACATTTTCACGCCTAAACTACTGAACGGACTTTGACTTTTTTTTATATTTGGCAAGGTAATGTCATCTTGGGGGCAGGTCTTTAAAGCTTTTGGTAAGAAATAAAGAATAACGTGAAAGGTTGTACGTAAAAGATCACTATTAGCATGAAGACCGCCCATTCGTGTCAATTAAAAATTTCTACATCTATGTCTGTAATTTATAAGTTGTACTTACATAAGATACTGAGAGAGAGAGTTGAGAGAGTTGTTCCGTTTATTATTTTCAGCGTTTTTGTAATCTTATTTAAAAATAACATGTAGGTTTTTTTTTTGTACTTACTTCTTTTTAAGAGATTTAAGGGTTTGTACATGTCACAAAGGTTGTTGGGGTAATAAAGGTAACAGAACTTTCCTTAGTTATGTAACCTTTTCATGCCGTAACAAGGTATACGGAATGCAAAGGCCATGACATGGATTAGGACATAGTATTTATAATGCCGGTAGTACGGTCCTGTGAAATAATTTCCTACATTTACGCAGGCGATGCTGCGGGCAAAGTTAATACATATTTGTCACAAAATATGATCTACACTGACTCCCAAGTCATTGGTATAAACACAGATAATATAATACTACGTACAGATACCCAATCCCATACAAAGAAATGAAACCTCCCTACGTCTGGCAATTGAGCTGGCAATTTTTAGTCCTCCAATTCTTCAACAGATGGCAGCATAAGCGACTCACTAATTGCCAGAGACTGTAGTATTACAACGCCATCTAGGAGTTGACCTACTTTTAAAACGTTTCATGCAATCCTTTTATATAAAGTTTTATAGTTCCGGGTTCACAAAAGCATGTTATTAGATTTCTTTTATATTTCTATCTAAAAAATAATAATAATAAAACCTGGTTCGATTTAAATAAGAGTAAAACAACAATTGAGTAAAACGCCATCTATTGCAAAAAGCTCGTAAACAAAATGATTAACAGATGGCTACTTTTATCATTATAAGGGTTCGAATTGAAGTTATAGACTTTATTTTTATTTTATTTTTAAAATACGTGTATTAAGAGTGGAAATAGATAAATCTGCACTAAACTGGGAAGTTGAGGCTTTTACCAATCATAATTCAGCCATAATTCTGTCGTATATCGCTTTTTAATGATTGTTAATTTCATAATGGTTACCTATGCTGCCATCGATGATTTATTTTAAAGACAAATTATAATTTGTTCGAGTTGAGACCCCATGGCTGACTCCCAAGTCATTAGTATAAACATCTAATTGGGACCCAGTAGAACTATGTTTAAGACACTTTTTGTATGTTGTTAATATAATGTCTGTAATAAAAAAAACTACTTTGTTTTATTTATAAGCAAGTGTTTCTGTAACAAATAAATCTATTTTTCTTTCTTACTTGTCTATTTATCTTTAACGTTGGCATAAAAAACATAGCATTTATATGTTTTATCTATCGTTGTAGGAATGTATTTGCCGTAAAAATAACAGATCATTGAGATTAATGAAAAAAAAATGGCCCATTGTTTAGACGGCCCGTGACTGGCGATTGTAACGGGTAGAATAAACTCTTGTAAATTACTAGAAAAAACTGTACTCCATAACACAATCCAAACGAACAAAGGCTTGTTTAGAAAACTTAACTTTTTATTCATTTCAAACATAGATTAGAGTTTTAGTTCTCGCAACTATTCATAGTTTTAAATTCCTTCCTAATATTAGAAACGTGTATTTATATCATTCCCCTTCTGTTATTTCGTAAACAAGTCTACAAAGCTTTCTGCAGGAATAATAAATAATATCTATTTCAGATGTAAATCATAAAATTGTATTACTCGTAGACTAGGTCAGCCATAAGGCCACGTCACACGTTCAATACAGAAAATAAAACAACTGAAAAAAATATATATACTTACATAGTGAACACAAAGTTATACGCGTCACATGTTATTTACTACTTTACTACGTTGAAAAAGCAGTCGAGCCATAGCCAAATGAGTGTTTATATAATTAAAAGCAGGTGCTAGTCGGACTCGCCCATGAAGGGTTCCGTAGCAGCAAGTAACATAATATAAAAGTTCTTGTAGTTCGTTGTAACATTGATCGATGTTTTAATAATAGTGTTTTTTTTAAATTGCTGTTTACAATATATGACGTAGTACATAAAAAACTGCTTACTAGATCTCGTTCAAACCAATTATCGTTGGAAGTTTGCATGGTAATGTACATCATATATATTTTTTTGTTTTATCATTCTCTTATTTTAGAAGTTACAGGGGGGGACACATTTTTACCACTTTGGAAGTTTCTCTCGCGCAAACAATTCAGTTAAGAAAATAATGATATCAGAAACCTCAATATAACTTTTAAAGACCTATCCATAGATACCCTACACGTATGGGTATGATGAAAAAAATAAATTGAGTTTCAGTTCTAAGTATGGAGAAATAAAAAACAAAAATGGGAGTTCCCATTTTAATTTTTTACTTTTTTGTGAAAATCTTAATGCGGTTCACAGAATACATCTAGTTACCAAGTTTCAACTGTATAGTTCTTATAGTTTCGGAAAAAAAGTGGCTGTGACATACGGACGGACAGACAGACATGACGAATCCATAAGGGACGTGGTTTTTCCGTTTTTAGGGTTCCGTAAACCCTAAAAACGGAAATACACAAAAACGTATTAACCGATTTGAGTTTTTTTTATTTGTTTTGTTCGCTCTTAAACACCCCCGTATTGGAGCGAACAAAACAAAAAAAAAGAGGCATTGCAACGCATTCGGTAGTTATACTCGTACATAAAACGTTTAACTAGCGAATGCGTTGAATTAAGATTGTGTGACCGCGTTGCTCTTCTTAACTACGCAACGGGTTTTGATGTGGTATTCAACATTATTTATAGTATTTATTTGGATAGGTTTACGTGTTTAGTGCATACAACATTAAACTTAATAGTAATTTATAAGTGTACAAAAATCAAACTGCTGACATTCCTAATAAAATATTTATGGATCTTAAAATTACAAACACGAAATAAGTAGATAATTGAAAGCCGTTGATGGACGATACTTTCAGTGCCAAACTTACAGACAAATTCGGGGCTGACTGTATATAGATCGCTAAGGACACGCTAAGAAGAGTAGAAAGTGAAATCATTTTTTTTAAGACTTCTAATAAACGTCTGCTTCCTTCCAAAATCGATTCCCATTCAAGCCCAAGACAGCAAGTCACAAGAGACTAGAAAAGGGTTACCGACATTTAGCAAGATTTAACAAGATTCCGATAAGATATTGAATTTCTCCCAACAGACGTTATAATAGCAATTAATTTGACAAAAATAAAATAAAATAAACGCTCGTTTCTACGAGGACTTTTGCTCACAGACGGCGGAAAAAGAGAGGAATGGTCCGATGTCCCCTGTGTCCTGATTGCGAATGACCCATTTTCTTCCTAACTTGCTTCATGGCTACCATAAACAATAAAAGGGTAAACTGCCATCAGGAATAGATTCATGGTGTTCATCTCTCATAAACTTTATTTGTAACACATGTGGTGTAAATTAAATGTCAATTTGAGGACTTACATAGTGGAGAAGGATTGTCATTGTGTTTTAATGAATTTTCAAGCTTGCATGCATACAACAAGTTAGCTTTGGTTTTAAACGCAATCATTATACTTTATTGTGCATCCCAATAAAATTAAACATTATTAATAGGACCACAAGCGTTACTGCTGAGCAAGAGGTCTGTTTTTCTAACAGGAATTTCTCAGTAGATGCCAGAGCCTGGATTTGTGCTCGGTACCTGGATGGCAATGGGCCCGCCCCTTATTAAAGGAGGCGGCGAAAAGTGAGTAAACTATTAAAATTAACCCTCTGAATAACCCATTTGAAAGAAGAAATAGAAGAAAGAAAAATTGTTTATTCTGAACAAACAAAACGCATATTACAGAAAAACTAACATAAATTACACACATACTAAGTAAGGCCTCGTATTTAGAAAACAAAAAGTTTAATCATTTCGTCCATTGCTTGATGTCACTCAGGACCTGAGACAATACACATTGCTCTGTGTGTGTTCAACAAACAAACAATTCAAACGAAATCAAAATGTCGATTACAAAGTGTAAGAATGACTACTTTTGTAACAAACAAACAACGTTAATAAGAAAAATTAAGCTGTGCGTCGACATCTGTGCAAGTACAGGTCGTTGCTCAGCAAAATGCTGTAACTTCGGACAAACCTATCAGTACCTTTTCGGAATACAAGCGTGTCGTTATGTATGCATTATGCGTCTCAAGAAATTACCGCTCACTCACATCTATAATTATGTTGTAACGTTGTTGATACAGATATAAATTGACAACAATAATATCACTCTCATGAATTCAGTGCTCGACTAATGGCACGTCGTGTTTGCCTATTGGAGCAGTCATATCAATTGAGTTTATTAGCCAGCTGTAATATTGTCAACGAAGCGATCAGTCTGTGTCAGTACTAGCAATTCTGAGCTTCATTATACTCGCTACTGAGATATTATGACCAGTTATAATAGAATAATTCTATAGTTAAAGGCCAATGAATATTTCTTCGTATTTAGCTTGCAGTATTTACAGATGCAGCTAGGGAAAAAGTGTATTTTCCTAGCCAGCAAAAGGGATGATGACTGATATTAAAAATGTTTAAAAAAGTAATTTCAAAGAAGGCATAGAAAAAATTAGATAATCCAAAAACCTGTGAAATCGATGTAAATATGAAGAAGCTACGCTTCAAGTTTTTGGAAGGGGCTTATTCTATGGGTCTATGGGTCTGCTATGCCAAAAGATCGCTAGATGCCTTGGGCGTCCAATATAATAATGTTTTTAGGATGCTGTTGAGACTGCCCCGGTTCTGTAGTGTATCAGAGATGTTCTCGCAAAACCGAACTGACGGATTTCACGCAGTCATGCGCAAAAAAGTTGCATCACTGATGTTTCGAACACGGGTCAGTAACAATAGCATCCTGAAAACAGTGGCGGAGAGTCCTTACTCCCCCATTCTGAGGCATTTTGTGGGGATGATAGTCAATCAGGGTTTACCACCGTGAAGTGATCGTTCTCTGCGCAACCTGCTTCGGACTCAAAAATTGTGACTGTGTTTTTTGTTTCATGTTATCTTATTTTCTAACACTAGTTTTAAGGAGTTTTACTAACAAAATGGACCACATTGTTGTCTGAAATCAATAAATAATAAATAAAAATAAAAATTATTCCCTTCATTGTCGTGCGGTAAGAACAATGTATGTTTGTTTGTTTGTTTGTTTGGCATCTCGCAGGTCAACCTATGCGGTTGTCGTCTGCTTAAGCGGACTTGCCTGTGGATTCCCTAATAAATTAAGGCCTCCAGCCAGGACTTAAACTTATATACTAACTAAAACTAAGCGACAACGCTAAGGGCACCCCCTGTGGGGTACGAACCTCGGCTTAGGGCGTCGCTGGAAGAGGGCAGCAAATGACTAGCTGGATCAGGATTGGTATTAATTAGGGACGAATTTAAAGCTACAGGTTCAGCGGCGCGGGCTGGCTCGAGCAAGGGTCGGGAGGTCGAACAATGTATGGTGCTAGTATGAAGTTACATAGTCGTGACGTTACTTCTACGAGAGTGCTGTCCTTGTCTAACACTTATTTTAAAACGTTTATAACTTGGCTATTATTTAAGCTTTTACACTTTTTTATAATATAGTTTGCACTATTTGGAAACAAATATTTTTTTGAGAAAAAAAAATATCATCATCCCTATTCCTGTAGTTTTAAGAACGTTTGCAATCTAATCGCAGCCAGAAATCTTGAAGATATTTTATCTAGAAGATAAGACCTTATCCCGTCGCCGGATTTAGATTTTTCGGATCCAACCAAGTCATTTATTTAACTTTATTAAAAATGGGACAGTCTATGTTAAGGTCTGTAAGTCTAAGCCAATTTTATTGTAAAGCCTGAAATTACCAACCACAAAAAAATATGTTTATGTTCATATTTCTTGTATCAACTCCCGACAGACTGAATAAACAAACTTTGACATTTACTTGTTTATAGTTTGATAAGTTTTGTTTTTCACTCAAGTACTAAAATATTCATCACAAAGAGAGCTCTTAGGACCGCAGAATTTTGAAGGGTAGAGGCCGAAAATTACCTTAAAATAGTCCCTAACAATTTCTTTAGCAGTTCTACAAATCTGGACGCCTAATCCAAAAATAATCCGGCCGTCTCGCGACGCGTTTTTATTCACCTGTATAGCAGATCAGCTCAAAATATCACAATGTCGTGAATATATATACGACGGATATATACTTGTTGGAAACGACGTTTTATATATTACTGTTATATTTTAGATTTCCTCCGTGAAGGCCGTGATTAGTGTAGTTTTCCATTAATAAACCGTGACCAGGTGACAAATTGAAAGAATTGAGACGCCACATTCTTTACAAGTTTTATGTCACTATAAATTAAAGCAATTTTACGATGCTGTAATATATTCTGAAGAATGTGAATGTGTGTTTTATATTAATAAATTTATTATATTGCTGTAGGTTGAGTTTCGCCCTTTATCTGAATAATCTTACTTTAGATGTTTTGAAGCGAAATCACTGGAAACTTTAATGTAGGTACAATCATTTAAGTCACCTTTGCATTTAAAAGAAGAGCTTGACAATACATTGCTCACAACGTATCATGCGCATCACAAACGCGAATAAAAAATTGACTCTTAAATAATAAACGAGATAGCATGACGTTCGATAGTTATAAATGCCTATACCCACCTAAATGGAATGAATAAGTAGCATAATCAGCCTATAATGTTCGAACTGCTGGGACACAAGCCTCCAGCTCTCTGTGAGAAGGAGTGAGCCATAATCCACTACGCGGGCCCAGTGCGGGTTGGCGGAGGTCTCATGTCTTCGAGTTTTTGGTTTTAAGCCTTCTCACGATGTTTTGCTTCATCGTAATGAGAGCAGTGATGAGATAAGAATAAATACACAAAGTGATGTTTTTTCTCGGTGTTCGAATTCACGACCTACAAGTCTTAAGTCGTGGCCGACACAACTGGGCCACCATTGTTCATGAATACGTAGACTAAGGGCTGATTTCACCAGTGAAACAGAACGCGATCAGCACATAAACTGCGTTTAAGAGCTGTCAGTGTCATTATTTTATCTAGAATGTTGACACTGACAGCTCTTGAACGCGTTTTTTATGTGCTGATCGCGTTGTCATTGATGAAATTGGCACTTAGTAACAATTCAGAAAATTTCATTGAAATAGCGAAAAAAGAAAACATTTTGCCTACTAGACAACCACGTTGAAACCGTTCTCACACTGAATACATAACAAAATAAATAAAGATCAAAACAATTTTGAGCACAGTACGTTTTAAATATGTTCCTGCCTTTTATAAAATGCATGTATTCCTCTGATGAAAACACTGCATCAGAAATTTGTAACGGTATGACTCAACGGATTTAGAATAAGTGTAGTTTAAATGAGGCGCAAATTACCTTAAAATAATATTTACGTACAAGCGTGACTTTTTCGTGAAGCAACGTAAACTTTTACAGAATAAATAAAACAACTGTAAAGCTGATCGTACGTACCGCTAGGAGTTAATTAGCAATAAAGTTTACACATTCAGCATGTTTTATTCTGGGTTATTTCTCAATGACCAGCTGAAAAATGAATGGTGGATCAGTGTCTGCTTCATCATTTCGAGTTATGCTTTAGACATTTTCCGTCAACGTTTATTTCAAAAAGTAACTTTCATTGAAATAATTTACTATCTGTGTCTTCAACTGTACAGGGTTATTTTTTAAGGCGGACTTAATGCCTTAGACATTGTCTAGCAGTCTACCAACACTAGGTGATGCAGCGACAAAACAACGCAACAGGAGCAGAAAACATACAAAGTGAAGACAAGATAAAAATACTGTTATTTACATTTGTATGATCACTGAAAAAAATATCTGTGTAGTTGGAGAAATAACTACGAGAAAGTCCACTCGCTTCAGATTGCTACAAAAAAATAGGTAGGAAGGTAGTCGCTTATTGGACGCAAGGAGATGTCGAGACTCGAGAATGGTGAAGCTATCAAGTGATTAAAGAGCCAACGTTTAAACCGGTCTGAAAATGATACTGTATAAAGTCTTTTTATTTCCGCTCAGTTAAGCAAAGAATATCGTTTCGACATAAAATTTTATGATATCGCGTGTTAAACTACACAGGGTTTGTTGAGTTTTCAGATCCATTAAAATCATTTTAGTACACAAAACACATCGCATTCATCATGTCTTTCCAAAATAAACATTCACTGCAATTACAATTTGACTCTTCATTCGTCCAGTAGTGCTATTCTGTAACCATCTAACCGTGAAAACTTAGGTGAAGTGAGCGTGGAGTGAGCTGTCAGTGCCACTGATGCTAGGGATTGACCAAGACGGGATGACACTGACAGCTAACTGCACGCAAGTCTTCACGGTGACATTTTTACAGAATCGACGGGTAGGCTGTGGGTAGGCTTCATCTTAACCTGTGATAGCGCCAATTGCTGGGTGCGAATAACTTACTTTTGCGGAACGTCAATCAACAAACAAATTGACACGAGCGATCTATTGACAGATTTAATTCCGAGTCTTCCAGCACGGGTAGCATCATCACCATAAAAAAGAGATTTTACCGACGGCAGAATATACTAAATGACAGATGAATAAAAGAAATCGGACATTTTGTCTATTCTATCTGTCATTTTGTCTATTCTATCAGGCATTTTGTCTATTCTTCCGGCGACAAAACCTGGTCATGGTACGCGTGCTGAAATGGACTTGATTCTGTAAACAAAAGACAGCATAAATGTTTCAGAATGCAAGAAACAGATGCCACTCATGATCCATGATCCATAGATGATGGGGACGTTTAGGTGGACAAAAAGGTGTTCACAATAACCCTGAAACATGTATTTGAGAATTCACCTACGACTGACTGTACGAATAAAACCAACGAAATTATATAATTGTTAAAAAAAAAACCCAAAGAATTAGAAAAACTTTGTCAATTCAATTGGGTCTCCTCACATCCCGAACTTCTTTTAATTAAACCGTAATATAATAATTCCTTTGTAGCTGTGTCTTAAAGATTCTGTAATACTTTCATATGAAGCGTTACGTATGGCTAAATTAGTCGAATACATTAAGTCGAACACAGTTTTATTATTCAATGACCCTCATCAAGGGTAATGAAGGGTAACTTAATTTTCGGTCGCCGTCGCCGCGACGTCGGCGTTTAATAGTAGGAGTTAACTTGATCGTAGGTAATACTTACAAATAGGCATCCATTAAAATGTTCTGAAGTCATCTTTTAGTAGGAACGGTTACAGGGGATATATTTTGAGTAGGGCTGTCAAACGCCCAGGATACCCGACATATCCCGAAAAATTGGCAAACTAAAGTGGTAGTGACAACAGACGGCCGATGAGGCCGAAAGGTTCTGGAGTGTCGTGTGGGAAGATGACCTCAGACCGCAGGAATCCGCTGTTTGCGAGAAGCACAGAACCGGTCGAATGTGCGGTGCTTGGTGATGGCAAACGCCCACCGTTGGATACAAAAACTTACTAAGATTTTGTGATTCGTGATAGTTCCCTTACAAATAATCCACTCGGGCGTAATGTAGCCGATTTTGTTTTGTACTTTCTGTAAAAGGTAATATTGAAGGTCTCAATAGGCTGAACAAATCGTCAAGTATAAAATACTGCCTACTTCAAATCTTTTGATCGATACAAATTGCTCGGTTGGGTTGTTAAAGGTAAAATACAAAGTAATATGTAGGTACAATACTATATACTAGCAGGGCTCATACTTGAAATGATTGCGCCTTGAGTCCTAAGTAGTTTCTTCCCAAATTAAATCTCTCCCTCAGGATTGTGTGCACCCAATATTCTTTTACTTTGCTCTCTTTCTTCGTTTTCTTCTTAAATAATTGTACATGGCAAGAACTTCGTCGACGACCATCGTGCACAGTCGCCTCGCAAAGTGCAAAAAATTGGCACCAGCTTCGACCGTGGCCGACAACCGATTATTAACCGGAAGTGTGAACAAAGGCGCCGACATCCTATTAAAATACTGATGCGACACCCGACAAGTGGGAATGAGCCTTGTAAACAAAACGAATGCAATAAATGTACAGGTACATAAATAATTACCTCAGTTTACGTGTGATAGGTTAAATAAAAGTTAGCCACACTAAGATTGCTGTTTGTCTAACAGGCACGAGGGCAATATAAATTACTTAAGGCGAGGTGCATAATCTACTTTTCTTTCAACTATTACCTATAGGAATAGTAGATAAAAGAAACTCATATCAAACAGTTAAAATAGAAGTTTAATTATTGAAATTAAAAGTTATACTTGAGCAATTATTAAACGGAAGGTTAAGAGTTTTGTTGGGCAAATTTATATTTAAAATTGGAACAAGTAGGATAGAAACGAATAATACGTACGTAAAAAAAAAGTATTGATATCGGCTGGCTGAATAGAGCTAATCCATTGAGATAGGCACCTTTTGGTGCGTTAAAAAAAAAACTGTGCAATAATGAAATTTCATACATTTTATTGCTCTAGAGCATTAAAGACTCGCTTTGTACTGAGTTCTTAGTGTGATTGTGATAAAATTAAAGCATAGTTGGAAGAACAAAACTATTTAATTATTCTGCTGTTGCTGGTTAACAATTAAATTAAACTTTGATATATTTATTATGAATCGCCATGGAAATGTGAGTTATGTGGGAGGAGACTATTATTTTATCTTAGACAAATTGTACATTGAAGGAATTTAAGATAAATCACAGGTACGTATACTATATGTAGTTAATAAAGGAATGTCTCAATTACTACTGTCATTCAAGCTTCTACAAATTATGTATGTATGCCGCATAAACCTGAGATGAAGATCACAACGTTTGACAGGAGGATTTGTGATTTTTTATGATAATTAAAGTGTTTTATTTTGAGAAAATGGGTCGAAAAAGTGAACTTTTCTATCACGGAAAAATCAAGAATAAAAAAAGTAGAAAAAACATGAAAGGCATGTGCAGTTCTTAGATAAATAATAACTGTTGCCATTATCTTAATTAAGAATATTGTTGTGTGAATGATATAGGCAGAAATCTATCGCAAATCAAATATTACCTGGAACATCATCGATCAGCTGAAAGGATATCGACATGGACACAAGGTATTTATTTTTACCTAGTACATAATAGTTATAGTTACATTACGAAAATTTCATCATCATCAACAACTGACTGTAAGAAGAATAAATTGAATAGACTTTTAGGTAGGTACCTACTAATTTTAATAAATGTTTTATTTATTATTTTTAGTTATGCTAATAAACAGGATTCAGGCTCGTTATCAGTAGGTGAAAAGGGAGAAACTGTATATTTGTATTAAATTAATAGTTTTCTTTAAATTAATATCGTTACCTTGTAGATACGGCATTCACTATAGGAAAAGCAAACTGTAAAGTGTTACCAGCGCTTAAAAGGTACCTACGTCTGAAACTGGTTAGAAGTGTTGTATTGTGCTCCTCTATTATTTACCTACCACATACCGCCGCCGTGTAGGTCTGTAGATAACGGTGCGCTTCGAGCCTCCTGTGTGCCTTGATTTCCCTCGCTATAAGACCGCAGATGAGAGTATATTAAACCGAGTCCAACTTGTTGTATTATATACAGCTAATAAATTTATCTGAATACATGGTGGAGAAAAAGAGCGGGACATGCAGGAATAGTACTTTAATATTGAATTTATAGCAAACTAGCTTCTGCCCGCGGTTTCGCCCGCGTATCTCGGAAATTCTCCCACCGGAACGTGCTCCGGAAAAATGCCCATGTCCTTCCTCAAGATGCCACCTATCTCCTAGCCAAATATTGAAATCTGTTCAGTGGTTAAACCGTGAAAAAGTAACATACAGACAGAGTTACTTCCTTATTTATAATATTAGTATGGATTTCACTCAAAAGAAACAATCTTATTAAAATTAAAAAAACCCTATAATTATGTTTTTCATGTCCGGTGCAGAAGCGTGAAAATAAGAGAAATTAATTAAAATAAATAAAATACAAGACACTTTTCAGTTTATTTATTATAACAGGTATCTATAAGTTTAGTACGGGTCGATTTTATTTCGATTATACCTTCATCAAGTAAGGCCTGTTCCTGATCTCCCTGATGACTTGTTCTCCTTTGCCTCCCTGTACATTAAGGATCGAAGTATCAATTAACGTCGAGTTTAATTAGTAAACACATAGACCCAACTTTGACCTGCTAAAGCTAAGATCTTACCTAAGGGACAGAAGTTACTAGGCACCTTGATATTAAGACATAACTTAGTTTTCCTTGATTAAAAACAAACAAGAAACTGTAAAAAAGAATATTTATTTATTTATTCACAAAATCCACAGCCCTTTAACAATTTAACTTAAAATGAATAAACTAATCTTACAGCCAATTACAGATTTACAATTTATTACCTACACTTATCAAATGCACATAAACAAACAGGATGACAGGCTAGAACCCTCCTGGGCACGCCACTATAGCGGCGGTAAGTCCCCTCTTTGAGGAGTGGTTGGAGAGGCGCCACGGCGTCCTCACCTTCCGCCTGACACAGGTCCTCACCGGACACGGTTGTGTCGGAAGGTTCCTGTTTCGCATAAGGCGGGAAGAAACGCCCGGGTGTCACCATTGTGTGGATCGCCCGGAGGACACGGTGGAGCATACGGTGAAGGTCTGCCCAGTTTGCGGTGCTCCACCGCAGTGTCCTCGCGGAGGCGATAGGCGGCGGCGATCTCACGCGTCCGGCCCTGGTCCAAGCCATGGTACGGAGCTAGAGGTAATGGGAAGCCGTCACCTCCTTCTGCGAAGCAGTTATGCTCGCGAAGGAGGAGGCGGAGCGCGTGAGGGAGAGAGCCTTGCGCCCTCACGCCACTAGTCGCCGCAGGAGACGCCCTGGGCGTCGGGAATCGCAAGCAGATTCCAGGCCACCGTAGGCGCGGGCTTGCGGACGGCGAGCAATGGGTAGCTCGCCGTCCGGTAGGAACCAGGCCCGGGTGCATCGTGTTGCACGCGCGCCTCTATGAGATGTCAGCACAAAATGACGGGGTCCGATATGGCCGACGCCTCAGGGTCGCGGGTAATTCAATAGAGATAATCGTGGCCCTGGCACAAGCAACTGAAGGAACACGGGTGGGTTTTAGTCAGTAAAAGTCTGACACGCCCTCCCGCTCCACCCAGAGCGGGAGGGCGATTAATGATTTACCACCCAAAAAAAAAAGGCTAGCATCCTCCAAACATACCTAAGTGTGCAGTGTGGGTAGGTGTACAGTGTGGGTGAGTGTGTAGGAGTGTGTGTGTGTGGTATTGAGTTGTAATGATGCATGGACAACTTATTAAATACTATTTATAACTGTTAGTCAATTCGTCGCACACAGAAGTTACTAAGAGTTTTTTGAACATACCTTTCTTGGTGTAAAATATGTCAAGATGAGAGAATTTATTGTTAAAGTTTCTTAATCACCTACCAATCGTAGAGTTTTGAGCGTAGTTTGTACTACTATGCGGTACATCGAATAACTGGGTGTGCCTAGTCCGACGAGACGGAGCACTCAACCTTAGAACTAAATCATTTAAAGCGGTACTCTCAATGTTCCCACTACAGACATTTTAAAGAAAAAGCATGTCCAGAATCATACGCCTGTTCTCCAGTGGTAGTATATTATGATGATGCTTGCAGGTAATCCTTAGACTTGTAACCAGTGCGAAAGTTGATATATTTAACGAATTTGGATTGTATGGATTCTATTTGCTGTATATAAACTAAGTAGTGAGGATTCCAGATATTACTGCAGTATTCTAAGATACTGCGTATGTACGCAAAAAAAACTATTTTGATGCAATTACAAATTAATAATTTACACGTACGCAGAATAAATCCGAGGTTTCTGTATGCCTTGCCGACGATACAGGACACATGCTCAGAAAGCAGAAGTTTTGAGTCCAGGACGACACCAAGATCCCTAATAACATTACACGCGATATTGCCACCACTTAGATTATAAGTGTCCTTAATGAAATTTCGCTTCCTAGTAAAGGTTACGGTCTGACATTAGCTTATATTCACATTAATTCTATTGATAATAAAATAATTAGATAATCTATTTAAGTCATTTCGTAGCTTCTCACAATCGTGTTTATTTCCAGTTGTCATAAAAATCTTGGTGTCATCGGCATACATCAGAAACCTTGCATCACGAACATGTGCTCCTATATCGTATAGGTAGGTAGGTTGGTAACATAGTCAGTTTTCTTCACAAAATTATATTACCACAGACTTACATTAGAAAAATGGAAATTAAATAGTAGAAGCAATTGTGCACATTTTAAGGAAGATAAATTTTTACTGGTAGGTTCTCATCACGGATGAAGTAGAATGGTGGAGCAATTAGTGAGAAGATATTTACATAATTGTTTCATCTGAGGCACGTTTCAAGCCGCGTCGGCGCGCGGCGCCGGGATAATCTCCAGAATAAAGTACAAACACCGTCCTTAGGCTCCTTACCTTCTCGGTTGGAAAGACAAACAAATTGTATTTCATCCAATTAATTATTTAATATCACCATTTCTCAAAACCCAATCCACCCGGTACACTAAATGATCCTAATCTTTCACAAGTTTCGTACAAGCTTAAGTGAAAATTAATTTTCTAAAACAAATATTTGGCCGCGATGCCGTAAACAACTGTAATTGTTTTTCCTTCTATGAATTATAATTTAAGTTGTTTATAACTCACGTCAACATAAACAATATTTTTTAGGAGCTCAATTTGACGCGTTGGATCAAAAACGGGACGGAATAATAACAAACGAAACAAAAGTAAAACTGTTTCCACAGATAACAAGTTACGCCTACTACCAATACACCTTTTGGAATGTTAACCTACTTGTAAACCAATAAAATGGATGAAATATAACCAACTATTTTTGAGTAACCACCTTCTTTAATCTTCGAAACCAAACATTCAATAATTCCTAGTAAACACACATTCAATCAGCGCTTATTACATTGTTTTTTTTTCGTGTAAATGGGTAAGGCACATACAATGTCAATGCCTTATTTTATTGTTATGTTGGGGTTATGTTTTTGTATTACATCAAATTTAATAACAATAATAACATCTTAGAATAATAACGCAATGAGCACCAAAAGTGAAGCAACTCAAACTATACCCAATACGACTTAGGTAGCGCAGCGAGCCGTCAGTGCTCAAGGTCTTGCTCTGTTGAACACAACTCCAAGAAATATTGAAAAATGACAATTTGTTGCGTAAAAAGAGGCTATAGCACATCCGGAAAACATTAAAAATGTTATAAAATTACATTTCACTAGTAAATACTTACAGTAAACTCATTATTTTAACGTAACTCGATCTCCAAAATCTAAATTTTCATAACCTATAGAATAATTTCACACTGAAATGTTGCCAGTTGTTAAGAAAAATTACCCCTTATACAGTAGGTTCTAACACTGTTGGAGTATAATGTATTATTATGCCATCATAAAATAGTATGATGCCTACTGTATGAAACAAAAATATTATAATTACGGTTAATTTAGACATTTCTTAAACCGGGTTAGTTTCATCAAACAAACCAACACCTAACACTTTTATCTAAAACGAACACGCAGGTACTTTCCATCCGCCTCGGACAACATGTATATGTTTGTACTAACAAGCAAGGCCACGCCCATATATTTTTTGGAAAAAATGTGTTGATATATTAAAAATAACAAAAACATGGTCACACAAGACCCAGCTTAAAGTTTTATCGTGACAATTATGAATTCTAGGTGTCCCAATATTATTTGTTCCTGTAGGTAAGTACTGTGTTATTCTTGTGTGCACACATACAATTGTTTTGCTATTTGACGTTTGCACACTTAACGAGTTCCGTATGTTTTGACACTACTCAACTCTAAACAGGTTTACGATAAATAGGAATAACTACTTTGTTACGAATAAGGTTAATTAATCATCTTAACGCGTTGACGCTCTTGCAACGACATATATTATAAATAGCTGTTGGTTTGATAAGTGGTATATACTTAAGATAATAATAAAATTATTGCTTATAAAAGCTTTTCATTTTAAGATTTTCATCATCATTACTCTTTTATAACATAACATGATGCCCGTATTGAGGCGGAAATGATAAAAATAACACACCTGAATTTTTCTGGTCATGGTATGCCCTTAATTGGGCACAAATACTGTGGAGTACATTTTAGTTACCGATTAATTCGAGTAGGTACAACTGAATGTAGCTTGAGCAAATTATTATGATGCGGTGATATAACGTAGAAATTGTTTAATAAAAATTTGTAACATATTATTTGCGCACGTTACGCACGTAATTTTTTTTTTATTTGCAGTCTAAGCTATGGCCCAAATACTTACATTTTCCCTGATTTTCGGGAAAATAAACATTGTTTTAAGTCTCTATGCGTGTCAGCGGCTGTAATTAAGTACCGCTTACCCACACATAAACTCCAAAGTTGCGTCTTGTTTTAGTAGGGAGCTTATACGAAAATTTAATGAAAATTATTTATTTGGCATAAACATGTGTACAAACAAAGTAATCTCTGACTCCTGCGCTAGGTTAAAAAAACCTGTATTACAAGAGCCAGTGTCTTCTCCTAATCAGTAGGTTCTGAATTTTATGCAATATGCATCGTTTAAATTTACTTTACGATAGAAAAAAAAGTATAGCAAAATAGTGGTTACTTAATATTTAAAGTAATAATTGATTATGAATGAAATAGTTATTGCAAGGTTTAGGGTTAGTAGGTTAGCTCTAAGCCAGTGGCCCACGTTAAGCAGGCCCAACTCGGCCTTTTGTCGAACCTCATCCCAAGTCTCTCCATGAAATACGAGTGCTGTGTCTTCAGCATATGTAAAAATATTACCATTTGCAAGAGCTAGCTGGCACAGATCGTTTATGTAGATCAGGAAGAAACTGGGTCCGAGGTACCCTGTGGAACGCCGTGTGTGACCAGTGCATCTGCGCTAACGTGTTCTCGTATTTTCACTCTCTGTGTACGATCACAGAGAAAGTCTTGAAATAGTTTTAGGGCCGTTCCCCGAACACCAATCCGTTCCAGTTTGTCCACAAGAATAGGTATCGAAACGGTGTCGAAAGCCTTGGCTAGGTCAAGGAAAATGCCGATGCACTTCTTTCGGGCATTCAATCGAGATGTAACATGATCCACAAGCTGCCCGACAGCGTCCTCAGTGCTTCTTCCTGACCTAATTAGCCTAGTATTCAGTGCTTTTTCTAGTATTTTAGACATTGTCGAAAGAACCGAAATTGGCCGGTAGTTTTTGACATCGTCCTTCAACCCGTTCTTGTGGACTGGGTGTTATCACCGATTTTTTTAAAGCTCTCGGAAAGACTCCTTGAGATTTCAATTCCAACAGTTTCGTTAAGTGGGGAACAATAACATGCCTTGCTAGTTTGAGGAACTTCTGAGGGATGGCGTCCCAACCGACGCGCGACGGCACAATCATTGTTTAAATTCAGTATCAATGCTTCAATTTCTTGCTCATCCGGGGGCATATCGAGTTGAGGTTCGTGGTTATGCCTGGCTTATGTGATAATAGGTTAGTAAGGGAAGAATAGGTGATAGTAATATTATCAGCTAGGTGTTTGCCTATATTTTTTTTTTTTTTTTTTATAAATGGCATCTCGCAGGTCAACCTATGAGGTTGTCGTCTGCTTAGACGGACTTGCCTGTGGATTCCCTAATAAATTAAGGCCTCCAGCCAGGACTTAAACTTAAATACTAACTAAAAACTAAGCGACTACACGCTAAGGGCACCCCCTGTGGGGTACGAACCTCGGCTTAGGGCGTCGCTGGAAGAGGGCAGCAAATGACTAGCTAGATCAGGAATGATATTATTTAGGGACGAATTTAAAGCTACAGGCTCAGCGGCGCGGGCTGGCTCGAGCAAGGGTCGGGAGGGGCGTAGATTTGGGCGTCGCGGCGGGCCTCGGCGGCGAGGACGGTAGGACGGCGATCGGGTTTTGGGCTTATGAAGCGTGCTGGTTGCCTTACTACTCTCCTGGAGGAGGGTAGTGGCGTCGTCGGGGGCGATTAAGGTATGCCTTGGTCGGCGAATACTACTAATACGGGAAGGAGTGTAGCGGGCGGCCGCTGAGATTAAGGGGTTGGGGTGTTTTATGCCACAGTCAAAGAAACGCTTCGATAAGCGTTTCATGAACTGGTTTATGGTAGGCATTTTAAGATCGATGTGGAGATTTATATTACGGACATAGAAGGGGGCACCCGTGACCTTTCTGAGGAAACGGTTCTGGAGGGTCTGCATCTTATGGAGATGACGTGGGTGAGCGTGCGCGAATACAACGCAGGCATAGGTCATGATGGGACGGATGACTGCGGTGTAGATGCGCAGCTTGCATTTAAGTGACAGTTTGCAACGGGCTGTCAGAATAAAGTGGAGTCTACCAAGAGCGAAAGCGGCGCGCGCGCGAACAGCCTTAATGTGCTCTTTGAACGTTAAGTTTTGATCAAGGATCACGCCTAGGTATTTGGCTTGCTTCTCCCAAGGGATTGGCTTGCCGTACATAGTGATCGGGCTGGGAAGGGGGGGTGGGACTCGACGACGTCTCGAGAAGAGAACCGCCTGACTCTTATCGGGGTTGACCTCGATTCTCCATTTTCGGAACCAAGCGCCTAAGACGTTTGCGGAGGTTTGGAGAGTACGAGCTATAGCATTGGGACAATGACCGGTATAGTAAACGGCAGTGTCGTCGGCGAAGAGAGCCAACTGAGCCTTTTTACTCTGTGGGATATCGCTGGTGAACAGCGTGAAAACTAGAGGAGATATGACGGAACCCTGAGGGACACCGGCGCGAATAGGGTGAGGGGACGAGAGTGCACCCTCGATGCGATAGCGGAAGGTGCGATTCGACAAAAAGTCTCGTAAGATGAGTACGAGACGATCTGGCACTCCTAGTTGGTAAAGCTTGTATAACAAGCCGTTGTGCCAGACTTTGTCGAAGGCTTTCGCTATGTCGAAGAATAGCACCCCCGTCGTCGCGTTACGCTGCATACCGGCGCACAAGTGCTCTACGATACGGTGGACCTGGTGGATACTCGAGTGTTGTGGACGGAAACCAAACTGCTCGTTGGGAATAAGGCTCTTTGCTTCGGCGTAGTCTTTGAGACTCTTATAAATAAGCCTCTCGTAGATTTTGCCGAGAACGTTGAGTAAGCTAATGGGACGGTAGCTGGAGGGCTCAGACTTTGGCTTGCCTGGCTTTGGGATACCGATGACTGTTGCTTCTTTCCACGCTTGTGGGAAGATGTTGTTGCTCATGGCGCCATTGAAGATGGCGGTCATGAGCATTATTAGAGGGGCAGGTAGGAGTTTGTATACCTTGTTGGTAATACCGTCCGAACCGGGGGCTTTACGAGCTTGGAGCCCTTTTACGATGTCGTGCACTTCATCTGGAGTGACGGGAGGCAGAGGATCATCAGGGTCTTCAACGGGTGGAAGGGAGGCTCTCCGTTCGACTTCAGCGTCGACCTTGTTCAGGTGAGTTTGGTCTACTGGTTGAGAGCTGGGAGAACACTGGGACTCTAGGCTGTCAGCAAGGCATTCGGCCTTGTCGGTGCTGTCGAACGCGACGCTCTTGTCGGGGCGGATGAGGGGAGGCATAGAGACCTCCTCGGAGGAGCGCAATTTCCTCTGAAGGTGCCAGAAGGCTTGGTGAGTGGGCTCGAGTTCACTCAGCATCTTGTTCCAACCCTCTGAGCGTACCTCCCCTATGCGTTTCTTTACAGCACGCTGTAAATGGCGCATGTGGGCTTTGTTCGCGTCACAAGGGAAGGAGTCGTAGGCACGGATGGCCGCGTTCTTCTCGGTTATCAGGTCACGTACGTCAGTAGGTAGTTTCCAGCGATGGTCTTCCATCACCGGAACTTCCCGTGAACAATCCGTCAATACGGATTGTATGTGCTCTGTAAACGAGTCGATTGCGGCCGTCGTGTCGGCGACTGACACTAAGTGATCGGGGATGGTGTCTAAGTGAGGCGACGTGGTGGATTTCAGTCTTTCGCTTACTTTCCTCCAGTCGGTTATCGTCTGGGTCTGAGGGGGGCGGTTGGGGTCGATCGGGCCCGAGTAGGGTGCAAGATGCATGACTACAGGGCGGTGGTCAGAGTTTAGCTCGTGGAACGTCTCAATCGATTGCAAACGGAGGTTCACATTCTTGAGCAGCGCTACATCGAGAACATCGGGAAGGTGATTAGGATTACCTGGGAAGTGAGTCGGACTCATTGGAGCGATGACGTCAAAGTTAAGGGATTCGCCTAACTTGGAAATGATCCGACCTCTGGTAGAAGTCGTGCTACTATTCCACGCCGGGTGTTTGGCATTAAGATCCCCCGCCAATATGACGGAGTCACTCATACCGAAGAGGGCGGTGAAGTCCTTTTGGAGAGAGATGGGATCCTCCGGACCATTGTCTGGTGGAATATAAGCAGAGATGATGGTGATCGGTTGATGACCAGTCATGCCGAGCCGACAGATAGAGGTCTCCAGATGGGAGAAGAGAGAAGGTGGGTCGATAGGGATGCAATACAAAGATTTCCTAAAGTATATTAGTGAGCCACCCTTGTGGCATCGAGACCTGTCATTGCGAACTAGTTTATAGTTGGCAATATTCGGGTTTCGGTGATGCGGTTTTAAAAAGGTTTCCTGTATGAGGAGTATGTCAAGCTGATGGTCGCGGAGGAAAGCGGCGATCTCATCGCGTTGACCTGAAACGCCATTTGCGTTGAAGAAGCCTAATTTAAGGGATCGGGGTTTGTTACTGTTTACTCTCGTATTATCCATTGAGAATTAATATTTGAGTGAGTGTAGAACTTGCGCGATCTCGGGATACGCGCTGAGGATTTCCATAAGGCGGAGTGCGTTGCCGTTTGCAGCAACGATTTCTTCCGCCATTTTGTCCGCGGCGGTGGTGAAGAGAGCCGCGTATGTACTAAGTATAATTTGGGCGCTGTTTCGGCCCTGGGTTCCCTGAGGTTTCGCTGGAGAGGCCGTAGGGGCCGCGGGGGCTACCAAAGGCGCTGGGATGGCGGAAGCCATCAGCGCTGGAAGTTGGGCGGGTTGCGCTGGTTGCGCGGGAATAGAGGGCACCGAAGCTGCGGGAGCCTTCAGGTGATTAAGGTTAGCCCAGGGAGACGGCCTCTGCGGACTGAGCCGCTCCGGCATCAGCGCGGAAGGAGGCTTTCCCCAGGGGCTTTCCCTGTGCTGGCGGTCGCTCGCGCGTTTCGCGAGTTTGGAAGAGGAGGACTTCGGGGCCTTAGGACAGCCCCGGTAATTTGCCGGGTGTCCCGATTGGCCGCAGAGTACACAGCTGGGAGGCTCTAAACATAGTTCCCTATCTTTTGGGCGGGTACAGTCGGCGGTGCCATGCTCTCCTAGACACTTGACGCATCTAGGGGTGGCATAGCAGTTGGACTGCGAGTGACCATATAATTGGCAGCGATGACACTGTCCAATTAATTGAGCTCTGTAAGGCTTCTCTATTGAGATGCCTGAGAGCGAACACACCGACTTAACTTTAAAAATCGGGTGGTGACCGTCTGTGGGGTCACAGATGACCAGGACCATGTCGTAGACTAGGCCCTGTCTCGCTTTATGTAAGCGATGGACGGCGGAAACTGGGATTCCTTGAGCGATGAGGTCGCTCTTAATCTCCTCGGTGGAGATTTCTTGTGGAACGCGCCTTATTACGACGCGAGTAGGGGTTTCCTCCGGAAGGGAGTAAGTGTGAAAGGAGTAGTTCCTTTCACGTAGGGCGCGGGAGAGGTCCCTAAAGTCCGCAGACGTGGGGACCGTAACTTTGATCCCCTGGAGGGTGGATCGGGCGTTAGTATAGTTGATCTTGCGATCAACACACATTTTAGATATTTCAGTCCATTTGGACTTTTCCTGGACGTATATCGGGGGAGGGGGCTTCTGCTTCCTCGCGGTAGGAGCGGGTGGGCAAGCCATAGGGCTGGCGGGGCGACTGGCCCGCGGACTAGGGGCGGTTGTGGAGCTGGACGATAAGTCGTCCTGTTTTTTCTGGGCCTTGGTGACCGGGCCAGCGGGGGCGGAGGATTTAGCCGCCTTTCTCTTGCCTCCTTTGACCACGACTTGGAAGTCGTCATCGCTGGAGGAGGAGGTGCGGGCTTCTTCTTCGGAGAGTGGGACTGACGTGTCCATACTCTCTGGGCGAGTCGAGTCAGTTTCGGTGCGCAGCTGCGTCGGGTTTATTGTCTCCGAGACAATGGCGGCCGGAACAATGGCGGGCGCGACAAAGGGAGCCGGATTAGCGGCCGACTTATTTACTGCCGGGGCAGTAGCGGGCGAGACAATAGGGGCCGGATTAGCGGCCTGAGTATTATCTGTCGAGACAAAGGCGGGTGAGACAATGGGGGTCGAATTTTCGGCCGGAACATTATCTGCCGGAACAAAAGGCGGAATGCCTTGTTCGTATGCAGGTGGCGATAGCGGGCTTTCGAGGGCGTCGCTGAAGTTCGCGAGTGCGCCCTGGGACGGAGTGGGGGTGGAGCGATGACGTAGCTTGTCGCCATATCTCGCTAGGAAATCGGGGTCCTTAAAAAGGACCTCTCTGAAGAACGCCAAAATATAGGCGTCCTCCATGGTCGGAGGGGAAGCTAGATTAGGGAGGGAATGGTGGAAAATTATTCCCACGTAGACTAAAACCCTATACCTATCTCCCCGGGTGGATGGGCCCGGGGATGTGTGACCCTCTCTGTCGGGTGTAGACAGAGAGGTGAGTACCTATTGGTGAGCCCTAAGCTTGTAACCCGTCGCCAATCTTAATGTGCGAACGGGGCCCTGACCAGTCTAGCGCGAAGGGTGTAGACACACCCTAAAGACACTAGGTGAGTAGCTGGAAAGCAAAACTGTCACCAGAGCCGACTAGGAGATCCCCCAAGGCCGGTTATCTGGGACCCGTCCAACTAACTGCCTCGCCCTGAAGGGGTTCGGCGGGTGTGAATTGGGTCAACACCCCACTCGGCTTCGTTGACACCGTAAGGTTTCAACCGAGGACCACGAAACTGTGGTTTTACCCAGAAGGGGCCTAGTGAAGCTACTCACGAATGACTGATAATGAAACAGGGATGCCTTGAAAAAGGCAGTTTTTTGAGTTATTAAAATCAAATCAATTTCTTGATTTGATTTTAAATCGGAGTAGTCGGGGCGACTACGATGACGTCACGTGGCAGCGACGAATAATAACACGAAACACAACACTGGAGCGGGAGAGCGCACAAACACGTCCGTCCGCGGCGAGAGTCGAGCGTCGAGTCGTGTTTGCCTATATTAGAGAAGTGCTTTTTTATATCCTCTATCGAGTTGAAATTACTACTCGTATTTCGAATAAGTTTGTTGGCTACAGATTTTTGTTTTTTCTGTTGTACTATATTTTTAACAGCGTTTCATTTGTCCATTGTTTTTTTAATTTTGGAGCAGGGACTTTTTAGATAGTTTCTTTTTAGTTTTAATAACAACTTGTTGCAATAATTGCTATATCATTTGTAGAATGTTTCTACGACATTATTTTGTGAGTTTAATGAGAACTTTTTGTGGAGTTTATCCCTGTGGCGTATGCAACGGAGAAGACCTGGAGTTAGCCAAGGTTTGAGTATTCTTTTTCGGCTAGGTTTATCATGTACTGTTGAATGGGTATCCAAAGTAGACGCAATCGTATCAATAAAAAGAGCGGCAGCGGTATTTGCTTCAGCGTCTTTATTAATAAATGAGAATTGGACCGATTCCATATGTTTTATTGCCGCTTCGTAATTGATCCTTGACAGCCTCTTTACTTTATGCCTTTTAGGATAAGATTGACAGACACTTAATATTACTGAGGCATGGTCAGCCACCGTCGAGTTAATTACAAATACAGTAGCTTGATGAGTCGTGTTAAGCACCGAATGGTCTAGGCAATTTTGCATCCTGGTAGGATGTGTATGGCCCAGTAATAGCACTAATTCTGCAGTGAGATTTAAATATAATTCCCTATTCCGATCGACACTGGTCAACTTAATGTCAATGTTGATGTCTTCAGTCAGGATTATAGTTTTCGCTTTAATTGGCCGAATTATTTTGTCTATAGAGTCCATAAAGTGGTTGAGCGATCGGCTGCTGCGCTGCGTGTCGCGGGTTCGATTCCCGCACGGAACAAATATTTGTATAACCTACAAATAGTTGGTCCGGGTCTGGGTGTCTTGTGTATGTGAGTTTTCATGTTTGTGAACGCATCCACGATACAGGAGTAATTCCTAGTGTGGGGCAACGTTTAAAAAAAAAATATTATGATTGGACGGAGATCTGTTGGCCGCCAAAATTCAAGTATCTGGATGGATTTTTAGTAACATAAAGTTAGCACCACTGGGTTCCGGTTCTTCGACTAAGCATTTGATTTCCTGTTTGACTTTTATCACAATACCGTCATTTTGATTAATCCAGGTTTTTGAGGAATACGTGACGTAGCCGTCTATCGTCGTAACACACAGTGAGAATAATTATGTCAAATTCAAAAGAAAACCTAGCTAGCTGGGCTTGAAAACCGTCGAAATTCTTTTGTATGCTGCGGATATTCTGGGTTACGATTTTTAATAACGGTGAGGAGTCAATAATTACAGTGTTACAAGTCTCCGTATCGCAGCAATATGTCTCAGTCACAGAAAGGTTGTCCACATCTGTCAAAAGGCGATTGTCGCCATTAGCCATTGGAGTGAGTATGGTTCCCATTTGAGCAAATATTATTCAATATTTTGAGTTCAGGATAATATCGCAGCAAGGGTGCATTATTGGAACACGTGTTTAAATAGCAGGCGTTGTTGATATTTGTTAGTTTTGAGCTTGAAAGGTATAATATATTTTCATTAATTTGTTTTGGTAAATAAGCTTTAGTGAGAAATGTGTATGTTATTGTTTGATGTTTAGATGTTAGATGTGTATTAATTGTACGAATTCGCTGTATATGTAAGACAATAATAAAATAATATCAAAAGTACATGCATTAAAGTATTAAACTCAGGACATTAGTAAGCGTAGTTTACTAATCATTTATCGAGACGTAATTGATTGAGATCTGCTTTATTCTTGATTAAAATTTGTCTTTCGCCTATATATATATTTTTCCATATGACGTCCAACAAAATTGGAAGGAGTTATCCTCGGCAAAGGTTCGGGCTAAATAGTACAAGCGCTGAGCTTTTTTCGTCAGGCTTTCGGTAAATCAGCTTATGGGGGCCTGGAATCTTAATGTGGGATGTATTTAATTTATTATTACTGTGTTTTCTGTTAAATTTTCTTTTATTACAATATCCTGCTCAGTACTTATTCAAATTCAAATTTTTTATTTCAGACCCAGGGATATAGTGTTAGTCTGAACTTAGCTTATGTTAGTAAACACAATAACATAAAAATACAATAATTAAGTATTAATTGGCTACATGAACATGTGCACGCACATGTCTGCCAGCCCAGAGCCAGATGAATGGTCCATCAACCTTGTCCGCCAGTGTAGCTAAAATACTGTTCGGGCTACCCCTGAATCGCCGCAACATCGATGCACACCGTTTACGCACGATGGCATGAATGTCATCTGTTCGCGCTTCCGCAAACATTCCCGATGCACTGCAAAATCGAGGCAGCCCCAACAATATCCTCAGCGCATTATTATATTGCACGCGCAGAGCGTTGTAAGCCTTCTGCGTATACCTAACCCGCAAGCTGCACGAGTAAAACGACTGACAATAGGCTCTGAAGAGCGTCAGTTTTACCTCGTCAGTGCACCGCGCAAACCTGCGAGCATATTGCATCGGGCTGCCAACGCCCTGCGCTCTCTATCTATATCCTGGTCATCTGTGAGAGAACCCGTGACCACATGACCAAGGTATTTAAATTGAGTGACGACTTTCAATGGTGTTCCCTGTAACGTCACCGGTGGAATATTAGTGGGTGTATTATTGTGTGCCTTAAAATCCACCACCTCACTTTTAGTAGTATACCTCAAGCCATGAGCCTCCGCGTACCTCTCACACACGGCCAGCACCTTCCTTAGTCCACGGATTGATGGGCTGAGCAGCACCATGTCATCAGCATAACTAATGTTGTTGATCATTCTGCCATCCACAGAACAACCAACCATAGCGCTACTCAGCTCACCAACGAGCCGATCTATGTACAGGTTGAATAGAGTGGGTGAAGTCAACCCCCCCTGCCTCACTCCGCAATCCAGCCCATACTGTACTGATTGAGCATCTGACCATCTAACACAGTTTGTCTGACTCCCATACCATGCTGCACTTATGCTGACGAAGTCAACAATGATTGTTGGTGCCCCATCCTTTTTGTTAATGCGGAAAATATCTTTAATATCACTGTGTTGAAGTGGCACCTCTAAAACTGAGGCCGTTTCTGTTATCAGCTTACATAAATCTGATTTGGATTCGTTTTGACTTTTTTGTATGTTTCGAATTTCAATTTTTGATTGACAAAGAATCCTCTCTAAATTCTCTACCTTGTCCTCAAGTTGGTTGATCAGATTACGATCAGATTTTTGCTCAGTTTCCAGAAAGCCATGTCGTCATATTGTTTGGAGATAAATTTGATGTTTTTAGTAATTTCGACGTTCTGAGTGACTATCTCATTTAACGCCGTTTGCATTGCCTCTAACTTGCTGTCCGTTTGAGCTGCATAGGATTTAAGCAAGTAACGTATTTACTCCATAAAAATAAGGTTTTCATCCTCATGTTTGCGCTTCCGAATTGCCATAGTACTCTCATTTTGTGAGGCAATCAAGGATTTGGTCCAGACTCAGGGATAGTATGCACACTTAAGTTCTGACGCTCTTCAGACTCCAGTACAGGCGTCTTAGGCGGTGTTCGATTTAGTGGCATTTTATGATTCGGTAGTGAAAAATTACTGTAATTTCGGAAGTAGGTCTCTCTGGTTTTGTATATTTTCGTTTTTTGCCACCAATTAACCGACTCTGCATACATGCGTATACCTTCACTTGTTAAGTCAATAACAGTGACAGGAAGTTATTATAAAATCATCAACATACACTAAGTGGAAAAAATACGTATTATTGAAGCTAACTCTAAAACCACTCATCTGAACTTGATCAAACTTATATGGGAGCACTCGATAAGGATACCTTTTCAAACAAAATACAAGATTTTTTACAATCTTTTTAGAAATGTCGGAGTTCTGAATTAATAAACCTAAAAAAAAAACAAGCGAATTGAGAAATTCCTCTTTTTTTTAAGTCGGTTAAAAACAGGTACGTGTTTACCAAGTAATGAAATAAATGGTGTTAAGGGCAATGGTGCAAGCCCAGATATACTTGAACGATTGCGGTTTGACGTTTCTAAGCAAACGATTTTTTTCAAACGTATGAAGCAAAATTTTCCTTCAATATCGTCTGGATTATGGTACCCAATTAGGGTGCTTGAGAGATATTACTAATGTGACGCTAAAACATTTTGTTTCTTTTATGTTCTGGTGGTGTAATGAAAAACAAATAAAGAACGCTCACGGTTTGGGCGGGCGGTAATTACTCCACGTAACACGTAGCCGCATGAGCGCGTTAAATTACGAAACAAGCCACATTAAACACAAAAGCCTTTTGACATTGAGGACCATGCGGATCATGTTCAGATAGAAAAAAAAGAAATTCGTGCTGTATAATACTGTTATTCAAAAAGTTCTACAAGTGGTCACCTTGAGATGGAGACAGAAGTTTTGCGTTTTGAGGGTACTCGCATTTTTACAAATCAGCAATTTTTTGAGTGTGCCAGACTAAAAAAAACTATCATAAAACAGCAAATCTTAGGAATGCCACGTGAATAATCTCCGTCAATTAAACTCAAGGAGTTGCACATTTTTGAAGCGCGTCTCTTGGGTAAGCACAATTTACGGAATAAAATAAACGTGCAACATAAATCCTTAGGACCGCGAGTCTTTTGCAGTTCATTTCGATAAAATATTCCATTTCGAGTTCATTCATAAGTTTGGTTTTCTTTGATTAATTCGTTATTTTCGGCGATTTTAAATCAATATACAGGATGTATAACGACCCACATAGCCTTCAACCATGCATTCATGTACATCAATGTAACATTGCACAAAAATAATTGCTGTGAAACGACTTATTTTTCGTGTTAAAAATTGCTGTTAGCGGTAGTGTGCAATGTGACCCACGCAAAACCTTGTACTTATGGGTGGATGCAACGGTACAGGGGTCGTGGTCGTTTAAAGTTGTGTTATAACCTTAAAAAATGGGAGTTTTGACCTTCCATATCTCCCTAACCAGAAGGTTCAGAAATGGTCCAGTGCAAAAAAAATACAATGATGAGGTGTACAAGTGGCTCTCGGCTTTGTTAAGTGTATTTTTACTCCCGTTATATTCGACATGGAAACTGTCAGAATTTAAAACGTAATAATTAACGTTTTAAATTCTGACAGTTTCCATAAAACGTTAATTATTGCGTATTTCCTCGTAATCACTTTCTTCAAATAGTCTGCGACATAACCTCGAACTCTGTTTTATTAAATTGTTTCCCCTACGAATAGCTTCTTAATTAGAAGATTGTGGCTTACCACAAATCTTCTCATTTTAGGCTCTTTCGGTAAATAGTGGACAATTTCGGAGCAATTAATTTTACCTAAAATAAAAGAAAATCCACCTCTCGCCTTGTATTATTAGCTTGTTTTGGGAACTAGCCATTTTGACAGTTGCATTCCCGAATAAACTAAATTTTAAGAGCAGAAGGGTAAAGCACCTCTCTTACCAAAATTATTGAAGGAGTATAGAATGATTGATTAAGTAAAATAAAAAAAGTTGCATTGAAATATTGCTATTCCTAATAAATACCTACATGCAATCCAGATCACTAATTGAAAATACAAATTCTCAAAGTGATTATTCTCGCAACCGGCGGTCGTGTATGACCGGATGTATGAACGTAAACGAGGCAAAAGGAGTATGTAAGGATCCTTGCAGGTGGCGTTCTGTGATTTCTGCCTACCCCCATGGGAAGAAGGCGTGAGTTAATTTATGTATTATGTATTATTATCTGTGATCCCCTAATTTATTTATTTGAGCAGGCACTGAAGCGTAAAGTCGCAGTAAAAATTGATCAATCAAGAAAAGTAAAACAACCCGAGTGAGATTTGGATTTGCAAGTACAAATCTGTAGTAACGTAAAATAAACAGAAGGCTTCATTTGAAAATTAGAGACAAAACACAGATAAATTACACCAAATCTTTGAACATGCTCAGATAAATGCTATATTTAGGTTTATGTTTATGCTTGGCTTAATTGCGAAACACACCTAAAATGGCAATTGATGGCAATGACTTTCATTTTGACAGTTTACCCACGTTCATTGTTCAGTAGACGAATTTTTCAAGCTTGCAATGGATTAGGAATTTCCTTCGAATACCTCGAATTGTGATTAAAAGTTTATTACGCAACTACGATGCTGGAGTCTTAGAGTGTTTATGACGTCAGTATAAAAACTGTAGGTGAATAAAAAAATCAATCTACGAAAATAAATGATTTTAATTTGAGTCAGCATAAGAGTCTTAAACCTGTCAACACCCACTTTGCTCCCACTTTACGCAAGACTAGCTCTTTCTTCATTATTTATCGCAATAATTATGCATGATATTGCAGAGTTATGGCGGGACACTAATTGGAAGGTACTTCCGCCGCTAAATTTAAATAAACACCAACTAAACGAATGCCCACGCTTATTTCAAAAAGGTGCACTAATGAAGCTTGACATTCCGCTCAGCGAGAACTGTGAGTGATATGCTAATGACGAGTGGATGAAATATATACCGCCGTTTTCCACTTAAATATATATAAAATAAATATTATATAAACAGCGGCGGATACGGCTAGACAGAGAGAGAGAAACATGTTATTGAAGATAATATAGCGACGTATTCTAGGATGCGTTCTATGAATTATAGGATCATACACAAAAAAGTAATCAACTACATTCAGAACGAATGAATTTAGAGGATTAATATTTAATCATGGGTTGTAAAAATGAGATCGGAGCTTACCATTTTTTTATCTAGTTATCTTGTCAATGTTGGCCTAAACACGAACCATAAAAAACTCTTTTTATAATTAGTAACCGGCTTCCTAAGAAGAAACATGGATTAAGAAAACCCAAAGAACCACCAAATCGACAACATTAATTTATTTCATCGTATTTTTCATTATGTATTTGTTGCGCTACGTTAAAGCTATTAGGGCATTGGCAGACGAGCTTCTCAATCAACTTCAAAACACCGATCAATCATTTCATTCAATAGGTACTCGCCACTTACTAAAGCCGGTCACTTATCGAAAGAAAAGTTGCTGACTTTTACTGAAAAGACGTACCGTCAGCTTAATAAGTTGATTATTTTGATATTAATTACTATAATGGCGGCTTATGTTTGCGCTCAATTTACTAGAAATAAAATGTAAACAGACACTTTTAACTAAGGTAGCTCGCTTTTTTGCAATTTGCAAGTCATCTCCTTAAGTTAATTTTGGACTCAAATGTCATGACTTCATAAAATAGTAATTTCAATAGGGTCATATATTTTGAACTTAGAGAGTTGTATTTATGGTTCTTATGATTATCGGGGGGCACGGCAGTGCCCCCGCCAAGTCGAGCGCGAAGCAAACACTGCCATACCATCCTTTACTGGAACCATTTCGCCGCATTTTCAGGCCCCTATTTGAGAACCTCTGGATAAGACCAGAACGCAGAAATTTTCGTCATCGAGTAAGCTATAATCACATACTTAAAATCCAAAATTTCAAGTCTGTAGGTCATTTAGGTCCGAAGTTAAGCGAAAGAAAAGTTTCGCATTTATGACACTCACTCACTCACTCATGATCATCAGAATAGAACTAGTACTTCCCATAAACTCAGACAGCTGAAATTTGTTAGAGAGTTAGGGTTTAATGGCCACATAAAGGGAAAACTATAAACCAAGAATAATCGAAGATCTGGAGTACCTGGTGACCCTGATTAGAAAACACAAGAGCCCAATCAAACTATTAGAGATCGACATACCGCCTTTACAAAAATTATTCAACTTGGTGGGCCGCTTCATGTGACGTCAAAAATCGAAGGTCTGAAGTATCTGATGAAGAACCCTCAGCTGGTCTCAGCTGTATTAGAGATATGGTAATGCCCCCTTCTACTATTGGCACATTAAAAAATCGACTGTCATTGCAAAAACCCAGCGTAGTGGGACACATCTTCTAATTTAACACATTCTTTATACGTTAGTGGGTACAAGTCAATTTTGTTTACACGTAATGTTATATCTATGTAACTACCTATGTTTGTTAACGAGATAATAGCCCATACTGGTATTGGTAATTGGACGCTAGTGTCTCAATTTAAGCTGTTGTTGATTATGCCACACATACATCAACTATAATATAAACGGCCAAGTCACAAAACATTAACTATAATAATAAAGAAATCGCAGTAAGAAACCATAGACTTGGCACGACTTTGTCTAGATTTCATTACTTTTTAGAGATAAACAAGCAGCTCCATCGAGACTTGGCTAGTTTTTACGGAATGTTTTTGGTGGGATAATTCTATTAATAAATATTTGATGCGGTCGTGAATCATATTTAGATTAACACACAACCTGATACTTAACAAAAGTTGAGTTTCTTTTGAGACGCTTTCGCCTTATATTGTTTCTAACATTTCATTAATTGTTGTAAAAATATTACATACAGACTGCTTTTGTGATGGCCCAGTGGTAACGGCCGCGACTTAAGAGTTGTAGGTTGTAGGTCCGAACCGAGACGGCGGTTTACTTTGTGTAAATTATTTAATCACCACTGCTCTCGAACGGTAAAGGAAAACTTCGTGACGAAAACGACATGTCCCAGAACTAAAATTCGAAGACATGTGACATCTACTGTGGCTCGCGTGGTGGATTACGGCCCTCTCCCTCTCACAGAGAGGAAGACTGTGTCCCAGCAGTGGGAACATTATAGACTAATTGTGCATGACATACATTGGTACAGAAGGATACATTAGAAGAATTAACATCCGTATTATTGAATAATTATATAATATGTAATGTAATGTGTCAGCTAATAGATAAACACATTACCAATAAGCGATCTGTTTTCTTCATAATAGTGATATTAATTAGAACATATCCAGCCTTTGTCGCCAAGAAGACGAGGGGTCAAGTGACGGCATTTTCAATACACGAAAATATTTACTTAAGACAGAATATACATATCTAATCGTATAACAGTCCCAGATATTAGGAAACATTTTATTATTATTTTGGCTTTAATAAAAAAGTGCAAGCAATTTATAAAAAAACTTTTTTACTTTCAGGTAAAAAAAATTGTAAATATATAGCAAAAAAATCTCCAGTCAAACTAATTTTATTAATGAGGCGTACATTAAACTTCTTTGTTTTCAACACCTTCATCACTAAAATGTACCTTATTTTATTTTCGTGGAGAAGACTCTGACTGTTCCTTCTACTACCATGAGTCGGAGGAGGTCCTTGCATATTCGTCGCACCGAAGCGTGGCCGGTTCCACAAACCACACGTCTTCCCATAAAGACGCGCATTATTGTTACTAACGCTATAAGTCTTGTTACTCGAAATAAATGATTATATAAAAATTAAACACTGCTGTACGGGCCACCTCTCTGACTGTTCGAGCATCGGTCACTAAAATGTGCCTACTAAAACAAGAAAAAAAGATGGCGTCTCATTATTTATCTGAATATCAAGAGCCATCAGAAATGTGACATGTTTAGTCTTCTAGAAACTTCTCAACTCACGTACATTCACAAAGAGCACGCGACGAGTATTTTTGTAGAATTACTTCTCATGTCTAGGGTTGTAGAGGGAAAGATTCCAGTGAATACGAAAACAATAAACTTACAAAGGAAAAGCGAAGATAGTTGTCTCCTTTGATCCGTATCGGTTGTACCGTATCAATAAAGTATCCGTGTTGTCAATCGCAAATACCAAGCGGTATAGGCACGTTGTTTAGTTTGGTGGAAATTTTATATATTTTAGTTATAGATTATCTTCCAAGCCGTTTCATACTAGGCTGAATTTTAATGTAATTATTCAATTATTTTTGACAAACGAGTGGGTTCCTATTTAATGTTGTTACAAAGGCGGCACACGCTTCATTGCTTACTTCGCCGCTATACGCGATGTAATGTAAATATAAAATTACAAGCTGTCGATATAACTGTAGATACCGCGACTACGTCTGCAATCCAGGATGAAAAATAGTCAGTGCCCTTCTCCAGGTCACGGTATACCACGTAACAAATGTCAAATCCGTTCAGTCATTTTAGCGTGAAAGCGCGTAACAAACAAACTTTCGCATTTCTATTATTATAAGTTAGTTAGGATGTGTATTCAAAAGTAATACCATTGATGGATAGCTGAATAGCTAAACATATATATTTCTACTACTGTTCGGTATTCGGTACCTTTGAATTGAACATACCTAGACATGGTTGAACCAATATAATAGATCCCAATGCTCAACAAAATTTTGCTATTTGCGATAAATACACAGTTGGTAGCGCCAGCGTTCCTGCATTTTTAACGTCGTGTCATTGGACTGAATCAATGTTCTCTCACGTATCTTAGAAATCTAACATTACAATAATATCATATTGTCACGATTCTCAGAATACCTCGGCTTTAATTAACGTGAATACCTACTCCTCAAGGTCTTAATGTTGTGGCGTCATGTTAATAAGACCGATGTGGCGGCATCTACACCGCCACATGCGAACAAACGCATCAATCCTGCATCGCGCAAGCAGAGTTTACCGCGCAGATAGCATATATACAACTTCCCGACAACAATCATCGGGCAGTTGCCCACCAGATACGACATCCATCTGGTCGGAGAATCCTCCCTTTTCCAAGAGTATGAGTGAACTTTACACCCTGTTCCTCATATCCCTAAACTAGTGAAGAGATATGAGGAACAGGGTGTAAAGTTATCTCTTCAATGACATCCCTTTTACCGTACCTGCAAAGACTGCTTTTACATAAATAGACTATCCGTTTGAGTCGCAACCGTAATGGTGTTGATCGTAACCTGTCTAGGACATTTGGTTTGGAAACTAAGTTTTCCGTTTTACGGGCGGACGATCAAATTTCAAGGGCAACATCAAGATAAATACAAATTTTTCAAACTTGAATAAATACACTGACTATTTCCTGCCTCAGGAACAATTTGGAACAAGGATGTAGTTATGTTCCAATTTGCAGGGGGTTAACTTATCTCCACTGATCACGCAGAATTTGAAGCGGTTATGGCTCGACGGTAACATAAAACTACTGATAAGGAGTATGGAGAGGCCTTGACTTCTAGTATTAGTTTATTTAATTTGGTAAGCCAATTTCTAAGATAGGCATCGGGTTATGTAAACTTCCAAAGGTTAGAGAATTATACAAAAAATTACATTATCTAACTTACTTAAAGACTGGATACGGAAGGCGGAGGAGAGGTTGTTGTGACGCTGCCTGGGAGTTGCCTATGTCCAGAAGTGTTTTTATCCACGCTATAAATTGCAAGCCGAGCTACACAGATTTGGTAAGTATCGACCGAATATAGCTATATATATATGATCAGCACGGTATACTGGAAAATATAATAAAACGTGTAATACAGTACAAATAGGCCAATTTATCGCACAAAATAACTGAATACTTATCCCATACTGCTATCGATAAACATAGTTGTTATACAAAATGATTATGCTGATTAACGGTGGATTCACCAATGAAACTAAACGCGATCAGCACATAAACGACGTTCAAGAGCTGTCAGTGTCATTATTTTCTATGGAATATTGAAACTGACAGCTCTTGAACGCGTTTTATATGGGCTGAACGCGTTCAGTAACATTGGTGGAACCGGCACTAAGTATGCACAATCTTCGCATAAAACAATATTATATTATTGTGGGAGAACTTTGCGATTAATATAAATTGTAAAAGGCGGATGACACTAGGTCCGACCCCCTGCGGTGAAAAACTACCGACGTTAAATTTAAGTGTCTGGCATTTATTGAGTCTGACAAAGTTGATATTCTGAGAGTATGCAGCTACCACATGACATTGATATAACAAAAAAGAGGTAGGACCACTTGGTTCGGTAGCAAACCATAAAGTTACCCCGAGAAAAACCTTGCGATAGTGCGTTTTTCAGAGTTTAGTAACTCATTAATTAAACGTAGTAAACTACATCTAAAGGCACATATTAACGTTCGATATTCGATCATCACATTGCGCGTTCTTATTGGTTTTTCTATTTTAAAATACATTTATAATCTCCGTGTTAAAAGTGACAAAAATTATTGATAGCATGCATCCGTTGCTAAAGATGACGTTCTAATAATTTGAGAATTACACTAATGATACGAGTAGATAATTTAAAAAAATACCGCTATTCTTTTTATCAAAATAATAAAATTAAAAAAATGGGGAGCGTGCGCAGGGAGCGGGGGAGAGCGAGATTGAGTAGCGGGATGGAGAAGGACTGAACGCTCAAGGTCATTTGGTCGGGAAAGCGCCTTAACTCAATACAATGTTACGTTTTAAGTGTGCATAAAGCACTGGTTTCCTAAGAAAGCAGTGAACGGTCATACAATATCGGCTGCTGAAGTACTTACCGTTATTTGACACCTTAATGTCAAATAATGGTGAAAATAGCAGATTTTATGACGACCGTTACAATGTGACCGTCACCGCTCTTCTAGGAAACCTTTGCTGTAGTGTTCCATTTTCCAAGAATGTTAAAATATCATGGCCACATGAGGATAATGGTCCCTTACTGGTTTCAAGGATCGTAAAAAGCGCAGATAATTGGTTGCATTCTCACTGATTTGAAATATAATTGTCAATAGACTCGCCCCCTATTACATGGGATTTAAACATAACCGGCAAAATGTTGGTGTACAATAGGGTGCACCTCTGCTTAATCGTTCGGTAAATCCAGGCGTGATGTTATGTTAAGATGTAGAATGAGAGTACTGCAGGGCAAAGGCCTGCAGTGGGATATCATAATAATATATAATTTCTTTATTCATGAAAATGAGACAACCATAAAGAGTAACTTAATAGTAAGACCAGGACAGAAAAAAAACGTTTAAAGTTATTTTGACAATAAAATGTAGGCAGATCAACAGTCGAAGAATGTGAAACGGTAGATTGTAACAATGGTTTGGTTGTCTTTGGACTGATTCGCTCTATCCCCTCGTACTAGTATAAAACTGTATCACGAGCGGATAGTCTTCCTCAACTTTAGAACAACGGAATTCCAAGCTTTAAATAACAAATAATCAGATTGTCCTGAATTTCAGTTATATATGAAGCGACTGTGATTTGATTAGACTCTTCATGGTGCTAAATACTATAAGACAACCGGAAACGTCTGTGTCGTTTTGACGTGCTCTTGACCTGATTTTAATTTTGCTGAAATATGTCATAGAGGCTTGTAGCCAAACGATTGTATAGGCTTTTCCAAGTCACAATTTACATACATCTCTGCCAACACACTAAGTACTTATTTAACATTTTGGGAAGTCAAAGACTATGAAAATGGACGAATCGGGGAAAAGCTGCTCGGATAATTAATACACATTGTAATAATGCACATGCAAGCCTTATGTTTGATAATCTATTTTAGGACTTTTTATTTACCATTATCATTACTTCCCATAGCGAAAAGTCGGTCATTCGAGTCGTGAGAAACAATGATGCAATTCACACTGCATTACTAATAAAATACCTAAAAATCACCACCTAACATCCCATAAAATGTTCATCCTAACTTATACTATATGTATATTATACCTACATGCGAAAGTAAGTTTGTTACGCTTTCACACATATATGGCTAAACGGATTTGGATGAAAGTTGGCACACAGATAGACCATGACCTAGGTAAGGACATAGCCTAATCTAATCCTGGATCGCAGTCGAAGTCGCAGGCAACAGCTAGTATAGAATAAGAGAATAATAATGAAGTGCCGAGGAGTTTATTACTTACTAGCTTCTGCCTGCGGCTTCGCCTGCTTGGATGTCAAAAATTACCTCACTGGGAAGTGCTACTGGGACAAAAAGTTGCCCTTCCTCAAGACGCCATCTAACTCCTTGCCATTTTTTTTCGAAATCCATGCCGTGGTCTAGGCGTGAAAAGGTAACATACATACAGAAATATAGTATACCAGATGATATTTTTTACCGTATAGAAAAATAATCGGTGTAATAGTGAACTGAGTAGAAACCCATGGCAATGTTTTTCTTTTCAGAAATTTATTTAGCAATAAATGCTACACATTTAAAGTAAACTTTTCATACTAGAACAATAAAAGCAGTCGTAAAAAATAATGAACCGATAAAAAAAAAAACGAATAGTATGCGCACGGGCCACACGCCCCGCGCTTTTTCTCTCTAATTTCAGTGCCTGTTGTATTAATTGCAAGATCAATTTCTTTGTTCGACAATGAAAAGAAAACCGTTTGCTTCTACTCCGTTCACCTATTATAACCTATTTTATTCACGACGATAAAAATGTCATCCGGTATATGACAAGTTCAAATGTATGGGAAGCAGATTACACGATCTAGCAATATAAGCGGCAGTTGCGACTAATAAGTAGGTAAACGTAGCTTCCTTCAAGTGAGTCGGTAATTACTATAACACGATCAGATCGCATATTACCTCTAAACGTTAACAGCAATTTCCCAACTTTACACCTGGTTTAGTACAATTTGTTCCCGTTCCGCTAACTAAGAAATTATTTTACCAATTGCTCTTAGCTTCAGATATTAGAATAATGTTAGGAGTGTAAACAACGTAGTAAAATGACTTACCGTCTAAACTTTAGACCGTAAATAATTTTACTACGCTGACGGTTTTAGGTTCATGAAATTATAACTAAGTTTTCATTTAAATCAATTACGTAACTGATTAATTTTCTACGAAGGAAGGGCAATCGTGGTGGTTTTAGGAAACCGTATATAAGTTGATTCTACGTAAGGAACTACTATGGTGCAGCTTAAGGGTTAAAAATTTTAAATATTTCAGCGAAGTTAATTTTAATGAATCGTTACCTTCAGTGCAATCGTACCTTCAGTGACAGATACCCAGTGAACAGGCGGGTTTTGTGAAAGGTCGAGGCACAAAAGAACAGATTGTAAATATGAGATAAATAATTGAGAAAAGTCGAGAGTTCAACACGCCGGCCGGTATTTATGTGCTTCATCGATTACTCTAAGGCGTTTGATTGCGTCAGATGGGATTGCCTGTTGACCATATCGCAAGAGATGAGCGTACACCTCGTCTCGTTGATCGCTAATCTGTACCAGGACGGGGTATCCATGATAAGGGTTAATGACGTCATCTCAGGCCCTTTCAAGCCAGAGAAGGGGGTAAGACAGGGATGTATTTTTTCTCCTATTCTCTTTAACATGTGAATACATAATTAGGAAAGCCTTAGAAGATTGGGAGGGAGGCGTCTCTGTCGGGGGAGTAAAGATCAGCAACCTGAGATATGCGGACAACACTACACTCTTCGCATCTTCAGAGAAGGAGTTAGCTGATCTGGTTCGCAGAGTAGAATGCGAGAGTGGACTGGTTGGACTCACCATAAATAAGTCGAAGACAAAAGTCATGCTCATCGACAGAACCGGTCAACTCTAGAATTGATCAGAGAGTTTATATACCTCGAATTGCTACTTACTGACCAGGTAGGAAGCGAAAGAGAGATTAAGAGAAGGACTCAAATGGCCAAAGCTGCGATGAGTAAGCTCACACGTATCTGGCAGGACAGAAAAGTCACCAAGATGAGACTAGTCCGGACACTGGTTTTCTCGATATTCCTTTACGGCTCAGAGTCGTGGACGATTCGGGGAATAGATCGGAAAAACTTTGAGGCTTTTGAGATGTGGTGTTGGCGAAAAATGCTCCACATACCATGGACCGCCAAGAGAACGAACAAATCTATCCTCGATCAACTTCGAATAAGAGATAGACTATCCACGATCTGTTACCAAAGGAATCTCGGTTACTTTGGCCACATTGCCCGTCGGGAACCAGATAACCTTGAAAAGTTTGTGGTAATGGGCAAGGTAGATGGGAAAAGACCTCGCGGCCGGTCACCTAATCGTTGGACAGACCAAGTAACCGCCCTCACGGGACTCTCTGTCACAACCGCCCTGAGAGAAGCTGAGAACGGAGCGAAGTGGAAGAACATCGTATATAAAGTTATGAAAGTCTTTCAGGGACACGACCTTCAGTAATGAAGTAAGCGACCAAGAAGAAGAAGAATTTTAATGAGCTTTCGGGGTTCGATTTTCCAAATCAAAGAACAAACGGTTCACGCTCACGGGCTACACGTTTTATTTGCACTGATATGCCAAAATCAATACAGTCCATTAGTAACGCCTATATAAAAATAAAACCGGGAAAGCGTCCTCATACCCGTGAAAAACAAAAGAATAAAATAGAAAGGTGTAAAAAAAACTGTGGCCGACATAACGCTTGTCCATTAGATTTTATTACTCCAATGAGGATCATAACTAACGTGTTACTAAATGGCCATACAAACCGCGTTTAATACAGTGTTATAATTCACGCCAGGGAGTATCTGCAGACTGTTTATTATTGTGTATTACTTAACTCACACGTTGACTTATTCCTTGGTAGTACAGTATTTTAGGAAAATCGTATACTTTTACAATGTTTGTAAATTTGTGAGCACTTTTTTTTCTATTGTAGTACTTATAGTAATTTTATTCTTGGTACATCGTCTTCACATACAACTAAATAACTAATGTATACGAAATATTGTAAAATATTGTAACAGAGTAACTGTGGAGTTCCTTGCCCATTCTTCTGGGGCGCCTAGAATCAATTATATTTTAATGTAAATGTTGAAGTTCAAAAGTGCCCTTTATGTGCCTATTTGAAATAAATGCTTTGACTTGGACTATTTGTTTGGAAGGCTACCGACATGTTCCAGCACCAAAAATTCGAAGACTTTTTTCATTTATTAATCCGCACTGGGTCTGTGTAGTGGTTCGGCCCGCTCCCTCTCACGGAGAGGAGGCCTCTGTCCTAGCATTGGAAACGTTATAGGCGAACGACGCTTTAGGTCGACAACCGTCGTCGCTCGTCGTCAGTAACCGCAAGCGACAGTCCTCGCTCTATGATGTTGTGTGAAGCATTACCAACCTCTTCTTGGAAATCAATAATGATGCTAAAAAAAAGGTGTCTTCTAAGACACCTTTTTTTTACAATAACACAATAACTTTTAATTTTTTAATTTTAACACAACAACAACTCAGTTTTAAAAATAAAACACGTCCGCTGGTTTGGTCTGCTTGTGTGCTGTTGTGACTGAAAGTCATTAGGCGACGGCTATCGCCGCGACGGTCACCGAAATGTGTCTGTTCCGTACTGAAATCACAATTCACGCCCCGCGGGGTAATTGCGTAACACACTAACAGTAGGAATGGCTTTCATTTTAACAGTTCTATAACATTCATTGCGTTATTTACGTTGTTGAGCAGACAAATTTTTCGAACATTAGAAGCAATGGATTAGCAATATCCTACAAAATTATACAGATTGTAATCGATCGTGTGTTGAGCACTTAGGGCGCCGATGCTGTCCACAAAAACTTCTTTAATTACCAATATGGTTAGAGAAAAACGTTTCTAGTAATATCTGTAACGGCTATGATATTTATTCATAAACTAGCTTTGGAAGTAAGATACACAATGTACTAAAATAACAGCCACATTTTTATAAAACTCCCTCGGTGCCCGATCCACCTCGTAGCATAGCGTCGCCCGCCCGTATACTGCGTTCGCGCTCATCGTTCTTTCTTGATTTTTTTACGCTCCTAGGCATCGTGGCGTGATGTAAAAAAGCATATAACCTGCCTCAAGATTAGGTATATCAAAAGCAAAAATATTTTTCCACTTTCGCTACCGCTAGCGCGTTAATACCTACAAATCTTTAGCGAAACAATCTCTTCAGCTTTATTATATTAGTATATATTAATGTTTGTTTTAACAGTATGAATCACACAACTCTGTCGTCATTAATTGTTCTCAGTTTCAATGTTCCATTTGTTCAACAATATATTTTTTTGTTTCACAGAAAATGAAACGTTGGAATGCGAAATGATAAAATAAACAGGTCTTTGGCTAATTTTTTTTGGGGCCTACAGCGATTAATACCTGTACTCGTTTATAAATAAAAATATGATACATCCATTTTCGAAACAACTCACTTCGTTATCCCACCTTTACCAACGAACTCATTATGTTGATTAGCAATTTACTGTAACAGAATATGAAACACTCAAGTTGAATTATATACAAGATACATCAAAGCATGAATAAATATGGAAAGTCAAAGCTTTCACACTTAAATTATACGCAGGTAAGAGAGGAAAGTATTTTCCTTCGCTTAACAGCAATAAAGCTGTCAACAATAGGTCTTCTCTCCCTTAGGTATAATAGAATTGTGCGTATTAAACACTGCTCCCAAGATTGTCTTTTAACCGTACTAAATGGTGACGATGAAGTTAAAGAAAATCCTCTCGGTAATAAACGTTGAAAGGTAAAACTAATGCTACCTCGTTGGGCGAGTGGTCGCAAGCGCAACAGCTGAGCATGAGATCCTGGGTTTGATTCCAATGTCGGGCAAAGTGTTATTAGGTCTTTCCATCAGGAACTTTTCAGTAGCAGCCCTATGTCTGGATTTGTGCTTGGTTGATGGCAATAGACTGGCCCTACATTTCATGGGACTTAAACATAACTGGCGAATTTGCGTCTACTGTTGTGTATATGCGTGTATGTGTGTTTATTAACACGTATCAACAAAGCACCAAATCAAAGCAAATCAAATCAATTAATACATCTTCGAAAAGTATTATTTCCATAGTAAATCGTAACTGGTGCCTATCATATGACGCAAGTTAGTTGTAAGAGTAAACTGCTGAAATCGGTTTATTATGTAGTTTGCCAGCGGTGAGCGACTGAGCAACCCGCGACGCGACTACTTACTAACTTCTGCTGGCAACTTATGGCGCCAGGGAATATGAAAAATTTCTGTTGGTAACACTGAAACCTTTGTCTTTTTCACAGGCGAATAAAACCATACTATTTGTGCCTAGAAATTATATACAGGATAAATTGATGACCAGCAGCAGGAGAGCAGTGGTGGCCCAGTGGTAACAGCCGAGACTTACGAGTTGTAAGTCGTAGGTTCGAACCCAGACAGGCGTTTTACTTTGTGTAAAAAAACGGCGATGGAAAACACCGTGAAGAAACCGGTATGTCTTTCATTCGCAACATAATAACTAAAGCCACTAATTTTGTGTTTTAATTTTTTGTAAAAAAAAGTCGGTTACAAGAAACGAAACACAAATTAAGAGGTAGACGTAAAATCATTATAGTACATACTAATTCCATGAGTAAAATCGACCGATGTTGCATTGATAAAAAATATTTGTTTTTAATAACTTGCTACATCCGAATCTCGTCGCGGGTTAAAGAAATGTCAAAGTGCCTTTTTCGAGTTCACTCGAGCCTAACGGTCATGTTAGGCATTCTAATAACGTCAGATTCGTAGACAAATTTCGACAAATAGAGATAGAGAGCGTTCTCGCGCCTGTCATGTTAGCCCTGCTGCAGCTCAGCAGCTGGCGTTTATTCAGAATAAAATAGACGTCATGGACGAGGAGAGCATTGTACGGATATGTTCAACTTCGTTCACCTCGGAGGACAGAATTGATGCCAAGGGTTTGCAGTATGAATCGGTAATTTCTAAGAAACGAAGAGTAACACGGAAGGGCGATAGAAGATCGCAACGAGATCTTTACGATGTTATTTCGGTTTTTAAGGAGACAGATCCTGAAGAAACTCCAATATTCGTAGCTAGAGAATTGCAGAAGTTACCACCTCACATTAATGCCACAAGATTATTAAAAGACATACTTGTGATACAGAAAGACCTTAGATTATTAAAGGACACATATGTATCATCAGGTCAACTGCATGAGGTAAAACAAGACCTAATAAATCTGAAACAAGCATCTCTGGTAAATAATTATGAGTGCATGAATATAAATAAAAATCGTGGTGGTGGCGGTATGTCTAGTAGCTGCTTTATGGACAGCGGACCGTTGGGCCTACCTCACATTGAAGAACAAAGCACGACTCATGTCACAGCTGAGAGTGCAACACAGGACAAAACTTGCGTGGGGGCAAGTGTGTCGAGCGCTCAGATCGAGTGTGACGCTGTCCCGCTCACACAAGTGCGATGCGCTAATGAGACGCAGCATTTGGAGGCCTGCTACGACACCGCGGTTTCTAACAACGAAAGCCCACCGGCACCTGAGTTAAAAGCGAGCCTTACTACGGACAAGGGCGCGTTTATGAATCATCAGATGGCTACTCGATTGCAACCGAGTATGGCAACGGGTGCCAAAGATCAAAACATCAAAAGTATGTCGTGCAATACGTCGGTGCATCTGCAGAACACAATTCTCAATAAGTAATACTTTTTACTGTTTCAATTCGTGCGAAATAGAAAGGAAACGAGCAGTGTCTCGATGCTCGTGGATCTAAGTTGTCAAAATGCCAATAAACGTTTTACGAGAGCCAGTTAAATATGGGAATGAGGGACCGACGGAACACAAAATGACAGTGTTATTAAAAAGTTCCCAACCCGTGACTCTTTTGCTGAGTATTATTGTTTTGTACTTTCCTTATACTTTCATTCTTTCTTTATATTATAAAAAAAGAATGGATGTTATAACCTTCATCAGAATACAGTAACACAGTCAATATTAATCTGATTAAATTCATGTTTTCCTGAAGGATTTACAGACTCTACAATTAAACAGTAGCACAATTGGGATGATGACAAGGTTTTTTTTATTTTTGTCTCAAAAGACTGTTTGTTTCCAAATAGCGCAAACTGTATTACAACAAGTGAAAAACCAAAAAAATTGCCAGGTTATAAACGTTTTAAGAAACTTGTTAGACAAGGACAGCACTATAGTAGAAGTGACGGTATTTTAACAGGAGCAGTAGGTACACCGAGCGAACCTGTGTGCCAACATATTACCGCGCACCGACAATGCCCTGCGCTCAATATTTAGTTCGTCACTCAAATTCTCAGTCCGAATGTGTCCCAGATATTTAAATTGTGTAACACGACTTAGAGGTATTAACTAATATAGGTGGTATAAAGCTATTGTTTTTATTTTTACATTTAAATAACATGAACTCACTCTTACTTTCGTTGTACCTCAGGCCATGCTCCACAGCATAAACCTCACCCACCTTCAACAGCTGCCTGAGACCACGAATTGAGGGGCTCAGCAGCATCAGCAAAACTCAAATTATTAACACATATGGCATTCAACATGCATGCTGCTGAGCTCCTCAATCAAATGGTTCACGTACATGTTAAAGAGTCGTGGCGAAGTTAGCCCACCCTGTCTGACGCCACACTCTAAAGAATATTCATCAGAGCTGCTCACTGTACCAGCAGGCGAGGATGTTAACAAGATCGGCTGGGACACCTGCACTTCCTAATTTTGTCCAAAGCTCATTATATGACATCAGATAAAAAGCTTTGGACAAATCCAAGAAGCATGCTTATACTGGAGTTTGCCTTTTAACATAATAATCAACAGTGTGTTTCAGAGACAGTATTGCACTTTCAGTTGACAACCCCTCTATGAAACCGAACTGTGTATCCTGTAATGTTACAAAACGATCAAGTATTCTATCTATTAACCCATCAAACACTTTTGCTATTATAGTATATGCTATTATAAAGAAATCGACCTAGTTACTTCTAGCTGAAATCTCGGCAATGACATTTTTCACTATTGGCACAACCACTGTTCTCATGAGGTTAGATGGTAAATATGAGTGCCGTATACAAAAAGCTCGACAATGGGTCGGCACGAGTCTTCGAATTTATGGCTTACGTGCCGGTTTCCTTACGATGTTTTACTTCACCGTTTTTAGAGCAGTGGTGATGAACTAATTTACATAGAGTAAAATGCCTGTCTGGGTTCGAACCTACAACTTACAAACCTAAAGTTACGGCCGTTACCACTGGGCCACAACTGCTCATCATCGTGTGAGCACGAAATTAATAGCCCGGCTCGAAACCTCGAATCCTATTGTTGACTGCTGAGTGATATTCCGTTCTTTGTTCGCCACTCGGCACTTTGATTGCAAACATATTGCACATCTACCATAGAGCAATTTCCTCGTGTCCCTGTAAATGGAACGCGCACAGAACCGGAAACTTTCAATCTACAAAATTTTAACGGCATGAGCGCAGTATTAAATATGGAATGCAAGTTTTTTGAAGGATATGTTTAAAACTTTTAAATTTGTATCTAATAATATTGGTATCTAATCTAGTTATATTGGTATCTAATTTCTTATATTGAAATAACATAAAAAACTATGCTTACTCAATGCATGTGGTCTGTTTCGCAACATACTTGTAAAATAAGTTTATAAAATCGACACAGTTCTACAGACTGTAGTATTTTATGTTTAAATGAGCGATATATAAATAAATAAAACCCTCTCCTATCAAAGGTAACTCTTTTAAATTGTGAATAACATACACTAATATACTTAACAATTTTGAAACATTAGCTAGAAACCCTGGCTGTGAAAGCTTCGATTCTCAACTTGAACAATGTGATTTTTCCCTGAAGAAATTCTGCCGGTTTTAAATTTGTTATGTCCCGTAAATAACGAGAGGCCCATCCCAAATTATAAAGGACCGTACAATGTGTTTATTGAACCGAAAGTGTAAATAGGAATACCTTTTCCTTGCCTTTGTTAAAATAGGCGGGCGTGTCGTGCTGTACATTTAATAATACTAGCTGTTTCGACCCTACGGTTTCGACCTGGTGGAGGTCAGAAATGATCCCACGGGATCAAATTACCGGAAAAAGTATTCTATGTTCTAGACTAGGTCATGGTCTATCCGTGTGCCAAATTTCGTCTCAATTTATTCAGGCTTTCAGGCGTGAAAAGGTTACAGACAGAAGTTTACTTTCATATTTATTTTGAGGGGACGCCCTAGGAGGACATATGGTGACCTTATTGGTGATGTTCTCCAGAAAGGTCAGGTGCGTAGCACTCGCAACCGGCGCCCGTGTATGACCAGATGTATGAACGTAAACGAGGCAAAAGGAGTATGTAAGGATCGTAGCAGGTTGGCGTTCTGTGGTTTCTGCCTACCCCATAAGAAGAAGGCGTGAGTGTATGTACGTACGTATTTAATATTATATAATACATTACTACTTTTGGATTTTTATATACAGTTTGACATTGATGGTTTTTCTATATACAATGACATGTAAATTTACTGTAAAGTGTTTTAATATTTTAATTATTGTGAATGTGAAGACAAGGTGGTTTTTTTTTTTCTACGTTTTTTTTTAAATTTTGTTTAAATCATGGTCTGGCAGTTTGAGTAATTTCGGCTTTCGTCGAACCGTTCAGCTCCTGAAGTTCTGTGTTGAGCTGCATGATTACTCACAAATGCGTGCACTGACTGGACAGAAGTCTAGACTTTAAAAGAGACTGTGACCTCTGAGTTTGTTTCGGCCTTTCTGCTCAGAGTAGTCAGATAGGAAACGCCGATCTCATCTAGTTTTAAAAATATTATTGATGTGTAAAAGTGTTTGTACAAACCTACTTACAGAAATCAAATCATTAAATATGGAGTACCACAGTCTGTTGCTGTCCTGAGAAAGGTATCTTCTCATACAGAGAACGATCGAGTTTTAACGCCATTGATAACCACTTACAATTCTACTTGGTGATTTCAAGGCATGCAACTTCTAGCTTCTTCCTTATTACCTAGCTATTGCTTAACAAATTAGATAAAGATCACGTAGGTACCTACATACCCTGGTAGTCTATGTGGGCCCCCAGCAATACCTTTAACTGAGGCTTGCACCCTAAAGAGGGTTCTCCTAGCTCCTATTCTCATTCATATTAATGTAATGCATGATGTACATAATTAAGATTTATTCTATTCACTTTTTTATGCGCTGGCATTAGTTTATATAGAACTAGCTGGACTGGCGAACTTCGTTACCGCTTCAGAATATTATATGTTTACTTATTTTTTTCGTGAATTTCCCATTTTTTTTAATGGTTATTCTGTTATTCGAGGTTAGGCAAATTCTACAAACCAAAGATCATACAAATCGTTCCAGCTGTTCTTGAGTTTTAATGGTGTAAATAAACCAACTTTGTTTTGTTTATATTGATTTTTTGGACAGCAAATAAAAAATCCTAAAGTTCTTGATGCAAGTAAGTTCTAAAGAAATCAACCTAAGAAGCTCGGATATTTAACGAACCAAAATTGTCTACGTCTTCTTTTATAATCTACCTCAGTAAATCCACGTTGGTAAAGTTTGCACGAATGTAGTTCCCACTTAGACTCCGCATCTTTCTCATCGTGCACTATAAATCTCGAACATAAGTAGGCCACCAGGTAAGCGAAACTCCGGCGCAAACTTGGTTAATGCAAAATCGTGTAACAAAGATCATTTAACTTCGACGTTATGACATTTTGTACGTGGAAAATAATGTTGGGAGAATCCTGTTAAATGGGCTTTAAAGTGAGGGTTATTGTTTGCTGGGTGAGCGTGAATTTGTCCTTCTCACGTTCATGTATCGTAACGTTGAAAATTTACAGCCAATAGAGAATTTTAGTAGAATGGTTACAATATTAGTAGAATTCAGACCAATTTCAAGTTTCCACATAAAACACAAATGAATAACAATATTCTAGATTACCTAGTAGGTGGGTTGCATTATAGATGCATCTGTGGGCAAACAATAATTGTATTTGCCTTATTAAAATGTTATTGAATTACTTTTTGCATGTTATTAGATTTATATTAACTAACTACGCATAGTCTTGATTTAGGTTGATTTTCTACTGCATTTCGGGAAGGTATCAATCTACGTAATGCTGCATAATTTGATCCGATTATCAACATACAATTAACCCAAAAGCGGGAGCTATATATAAATGAAAGTTTTGTTACAGATAGCACAGATTTGAGCTTCATTTCAGCGTTTTTATTTTTAAATACCGTACTTAGTGCCGATTTCACCAACACTACTGAACGTGTTCAGGACATCTAAAACGCGTTCAAGAGCTGTCAGTGCCAATATTCCATAGAAAAAATGACACTGACAGCTCTTAAACGTAGTTTATGTATTGATCGCGTTCAGTTTCATTGGTGAAATCCACCCTAAATCTCGTTTTTATCAGATAATCTCTTTAAACAGGTTTTACTAAAATGCCCATCTGAACTTCTTTTGACAGTCATTGTTTTGTTGCTATAATTATATTGTATTAATGTCATTCGTAATAAGGGGGCAAAAAGGTTTATGGCCATTTCTTTTTAGTACGTAATAAAATATGCTATACATAAGTAATGAGGAATCTACACTAATATAAAAAGAGGTAACATTTGTATGCAGGAGATAGTCTCCGGAAGTACTGATCCGATTTCGCAAATTCTTTCAGTGGCAAAAAGCTACAATATTGCCGAGTGCCATATGGTCAAAGTTGGCTACAACGCGGGCGAAGTCAAAGGCAAAAGCTAGTGTTAGACAATTTTTGTCGCATTACGGCTGCGTTAAGATTTCAATAAACTGGACAGTGCAATATCCTAACTTTACTGTAATTTCTTAATTGACATTTAGACAGTCAATTAAAAAGCACGAAAAAAATTACATTTGTTTAAAAACAAAAAACTAATCCGTAAAATGAAGACGAATTCTTCGTGAACAATTATTCGTTGTGAGATTTACCGATTTAATCTGCTACATTTTAAATTGTCACAGCTGCCAATCATCAACACTTGGTTTTAGAGAAAAAGACATCTATATTGTACACTAATACCAAAGAAAATATTCTTCAGTCACCGTCTGAGGACATACATAATCATGAGCCGGAGTGTTTCTGAAGAGCGACTAAATCGTTTGTAAGTGCTCAATGGTCTGTTCCCTTTAGATACGGTCCGAAAATTTTCTGACCCCTTTTACATAATGTTCTGAACCTTCACTATTGTGCTGAATAAGTATGACAAATTGTTCATATTTTGTGACCTTCAGAGTTTAACAAGGAGCCGTAAGAACACGAAAGTACCTGATATTCAGTGTCTGCCGAAAATAATGCGACGGAAGTTCAGCGTGCTTCCTTCATCTTAGTGTATCGATGGCTAAAAGTTCAAACCTCTTTGGCCCAAATTTAACTGCGTGAACTCCGGTCACTGACGCAGTCATAAGATCATCAAGTGTACAGGTAACAGGGCGTGCGGCGCAGGATGGAAGGTGGGCCATTGTCTGTGGGGAGGAGCCGCATACACACTTGGGTTGGTTGCTCCGGCCGATTCGGGTTCGAAGTCTATTATAGAGATTTCCAAGCTTGCTTACTACGCCTACGTTATTCAATAACTTACAACAAATTGAGCCGAAATAAACATAAACATGTTCAGGTCGGCTTCCAGTCTAACCAGATGCAGCTGAATACCAGATTTTACATGGGGCGACCAGTTACTGGGTAATACGACACACCTTGGTAAGACTGCGCGTCAGACTCTCGGGCTTCTGACGACTCGTAACGACTGCCAAAGATCCACGCATGACAGCCGGCACGTGCTTTTCGAGGCATATCGCGGCCGATCTTAACACACCAAGACCCGTCGTATTGGTGTGGCCCATCTACGAACCAACCGTGGCAAGCGTAGATTAACCTGTACCCTAATTACGTAATACACAATCAATCGGAATCTGAATCGTTTCGAAACAGATTACTACTCGTAATCCATTGCTTCATAAGTTCGATAAAGATTCTGCTCAACAATGTAAATAACGCAATGAATGTTGTTGAACTGTCAAAATACAACAGATTATTCGTAATCGTTTACGAAAATGTGTTACGCAATTAGGCATCTTCCTAATAGAATGCGAATGCGCGATCATCGCGCGAGTAAGCGAAACGACCACCGCGTGTACGCGCGATGATAAAAACTGGTGTCCTATTGATCATCGCGCGAATTCACGTCGCGAGCGTGCGATTGTGCGAGCGATCGTGGATTAGGGCGCGGTGCCCCGCTGCGCCGACGAGATTCACGCCAATTTCAATTAGGACACCTATTCGAATTCAATATGTTTGATCGCGTGTTCGTACGAGTAAAATTCGCGCGAACCTACGGTGATCGCGCATCCGCGTTCTTTAAGGACGATGCCTAGGCTGCTGATCGAATAACCCGTGCCGCTATTACTACTTAGCCCCACTGACAAACACGTACGGTTTATGATTCGAAATTCAATTTGTGCCGAATACTTGTCAGTAATAGAACAAACATGACAAGTCGTGAAACATCGTATCGTGACCTATCCTGGAATGTCGATGAAGTTTACAGCTGTAATTCTTCATGACCTTTCATTTCCAACAATAATTTTACAATATACAGTCGGCTTGGATTTGTATCGAAACAATAATTAATCAATGGATCTTAGCGCAAAGCTTTGTGAACTTTCATGTAAAATTAAAAGTAGGCAAGAAAATGTTTCAAAAATTAAATTCCTAATTGTTGTTCAATATTTTAAACAACATGTCTTTTTACTACAAAGATTTACGGCTCTATATTACTCGTAAATGTGACAACATAAAATTTGTCTAAACTACTTTACACCCTTCAGTGAATAGATAAATTCTTACAATTCAAGAAATACATGTGTATTTTACAAAATAACTACCGAAAGGGTTAGTCCCTTTTACTTGGTTGTTATCACTTCACTTCGTTCGTAGCAAAATGAACAAGAATATTTTCTTACAAAACGTCTACAAGCAGTTCAGTTAGGTCTTAGGAATATAAGCAGTTTACTGACATACTCACAGATTTATCCAAGATAGTAAGTAATACAAGATAACAAGATAATAAGTAACGCATTTGTTGTTACGAAAAACAGCTTGTTTCCGAGAAGTTAAAACGTTTCAGTGTTCATTTTCACTTAAAGCTAACTCAAGTATAACCGACTTATTACTTATGATATTGATTTATTTACCTTCAACAAGTTGTTGACAATTACAGGCTATGTTTTTGGATTAACTTTACGCAACGTATTTTATAATGAAAGAAAAATTACGGTATCAAATAATGTGATTGTTGTTGCTGTAATGTCATAATGGCCCAGTGGTAAAAGCCTAGCTTCTCATGCACGAGGTTGTGGGTTCAAATCCGGGCAAGTACCAATGTGACATTCATATGTACTTTCTGAGTTTATCTAGGACATGACTGACTTCGGTGAAGGAAAACGTCGTTACGAAACATGGACTTATAGTGAATATAAGTCTGAAGTCGCCAACCCGTCTTGAGCAAGCGTGATGTTCAATGCTCGTGCATTCTCTGTATGAGATGAGGCCTTTACCTCACTGCAGTGGGAAAAAATAGGCCGGTATGACAATATTTTTATAATATTTTAGTTAGACCTTGGTAAGACTGGTTGTCAGACATTCGGCCTTCTAACTTCCAGTAAAACAAAGAAAAATCTGTATCTACCTACGTGTCAACACTTTTGAATTGAACATCGATAATGCGTTAATTTCTCCATCAGCAATAAATAGAAATACAAGATATTTTAATTTTATTGTGTGTGGGAGGAAAATCGCGTCCAATTCGAACGCTTGTGTTTTAGCACATCGTAAATCTGCCGAACAAGGGATACCAAGAAAGGCTATTAGCCTGAAAACTCGTATATTAAACGTTATAAGATTTATGATACGCTCTTTATATCTCTCGTTGTTCACACTTTTCAATAGAATAATTTACATTTGTAAAAAACTTATGTATTGTGCGTCAACTAGATTGATTGTAACTAAACAGTTTAAGTCAACGTTAACAGTAAAAAATTCGATGTTTTATCCAAAAAAAAAATTCGTCTTCGCTTAACTGGTTTCCTCTGAAACACATGTCACGTACCAGTCTCGCAGTACTTATTTATGACATAATTTATTTTGTAATAATTCAATTTCTTTGAACACCTACAAAGCAACAAGACATTCACCTCACGTCGGCGCTCTAAGTAATTACTTCCAACATTGTACCTACATAAATACATACTTACACAGAAATAATTCAGAACTAGTTACCAGATACTTCAATCTTTTCAGTATTGCCCTCTACATTTTCGTTCGTCTGTCCAAACCGAGAATAGGCATTGTATTTTCTACGTTTGTGTGTGCAAGCAAAATGTTAACTTTAAATTAGGTTTTGATATCACAGATACATTAAGAGAATCTAACTCATAATCTGTATTTTCGCTATCTCGCCTATATTCTGACCTGGTAATGGGAATTTGGTGGTCCCCATCACATAATTTACGGACCCGAACTCAGTAGAATGTTATAAGAATATAATTGAATGTCCCACAATCGGTTTCACGCGCTTTCAATTCTGTGAGTAGGAGCAATCTAGATCGTGCCGTGAATAATGCTTTTTTCTAGTATTCTTTAGTTGAAGACCGACTCGGAATGTAATCAATCACAGTTGAACATGTTAAAGTCAATGTTGTGTTGCTACGATCTCAGTGTATTGTACGTAGAAAAACACTGATAATAACAAAATTGGGGGATACAGTTTGGTGTAGCATCTACATATCTATAATCTACATCCAAAATATGGATACACCACTTGATAGCTCAAGAATTAAAAATTTTTTTTTACCTCCACCCTACTCAGAAAATATACGTTCACGTGAAACACACGGCCGTTTTTTTATATTGTAGGTATTCGTATAGACGTATTAAAAAACATACGTGGAAATCTATCATATCAGAGTTATTTTCATTACCTAAAACAAAACCGGGTTAGAAAAATTCCATGTTTTAAATGAGATATCGGCATAACCTTTCCAAGAGAATCCGATAAATGACCAAAGCTCAAAATGTTGAACGAGAAAAAATATTAGCCCTCCTTTCTATGCGTCACTTGACTAAAAGGTAAGCAACACTCAATTAAATACACACAAAAAGTAAATATCTAGAGCCTTCGTATATCCGAGTATACTCTTTGTGTCCACGCTAAGAGAATAATCACGTAATTTTTGTTTCAAACTCAACAGAACAACTTCGTTTTTATACGGGAGAACTTTTTCAACTAGCAAATGGAGCAAAGTTTATGAATGTTTGGTTTCATTTTTGCAAAGTAAATAAGCGGCGTAGCAATGTTTCGATACAAGTACCAGCTGAGCGAACTTGAACCTTTTCGGGTGAATTAAGCCAATGAAATTGAACGCGGTCAGTACATAAACATCGCGTTCAAGAGCTTTCAGTGTCAATATTCCAAAACAACATGCAATGCTTTCACTGTTATTTTACCTGTGACAGCAGCAACCTTACCAAAACGATTTTATAGATCACTGTGATTTTGAAAGACTTGTCAATGGCAGCAAACCAACAACAACCATATTTTAACGACAATAAAGATCACTGTGAGTTTGAAAGTGATTCAAAATCAGAGGATACATAACTGTGAATTTACTGCAGTATGAACTGTTCAACAATGATGACACTGGCGGCTCTTGAACGTGGTTTAGATGTGCAAATTGGGTTCAGTTTCGTTAAGTATTAGTATGGTATAGGTAAAAGTCGTTATTCTTTTCGATTTTGCAAACAAATATCCGTGTGACCTCGGCGCAGGTAAGTTGCTACCGTTACCAATTTAATAAATTATATACAAATTCTTTGTGAATTACTGAACAAAGCTTCGCTGTCATAGACACATAAATAACCCTTTAAAATGGTAAAGGGATGTTAATTAAGCATTCGCAAATGAGGAAACTGACAGGGTATCATAACTTCAGCCAGTCATGACAGATCAATAGGCGTTACCGAATTATTTTACATGACTTGAATAGGTCAGCATAACTCAAGTACAATGCACTCGGCGACAAGGTCCCCTGAAGAAAGATCAGGTTGCGACAGTTCTGGCAGAAGTCCCAGATATTTTGCGTGTATGTTTATGTTATCTTTTGCGTGGCAAGTTTTTTAATGGTAGTTGAATTTTTACAAAACTGCTCGTCTACCTTATTTCTAATTAAAACTGTACAGCATAAAATAGCAAAAAGTGGTAGAAGGAAAAAGGGATTTGTTAGATGTTGCAATATATAAAAAATCACCACGTATTTTCTGTATGTCAAAACGTACGAAAATTTTATGATGATGAAAATCACACACCGCAGGCTCGCATAACCTGTGTTTGCACGTATCGCGAACTTTTTGTGGTCCGTACACGAAATCGGTCGTTTTCTTGGCCCTTATTACCATGCGTGTGTGGAATTATAGATCTTCAACGAGAACATTATTTAAATATACATATTTTTATTATATGTTGTTATAGCGGCAAAGTAGTACACACTCTGGTCTACCTATTACGGCTCAAAACATACAGCCCTGTGACAGATGGACGGACAGCGAAGCCTTATTAATAGGGTCCAGTTGGCACCCTTTGGGCATGGAACCCAAAAAACCGGTATAATACTTGTTCGCACAGCGCGATCATAGAACCTCAATTTCAGCAGCAAAACTCACTTCCCGCTCAATATGGCGGCTTCTGTTTATATTTGTTTTATTAACGTTTGGCGACATCTAAAGACCAAGGCGTAAAAGAACCATAGAATTTCAAATTAATTTATTATTCCCCTTTACAAAATGGTTCCACTGTAACTGGCGAAATATTGTATTACAAAAAGCGGACTTTTTGTTTCTGAAAACCTTAATGTCGGCAACGAAATATGCCAATAATTTATTGTTCTCCATTTTCCCTATGTACACAATTTGAAAAGCGACAAGGTCGTTACGTGTTCCTTTTCTCATTTAAATAAATAATAAAATGAATACCGACAAAATATTCGTGAAGCTTCATTTAATAATCAACAATGACGAGGAAAAGCTTATTCATTGAATTCTGCCATTTGTGTTTTTTTCAATGGCTGGTCGTGTAAATAAACAAGTGTTCAGACAAAAACAAACCCAAGAAAAAGTTTTGCTGATTTACACGTGAACATTTCCATATTTTCTCATTTGCTTATGTAGACATAATGACAACGGGAAATACGAGTAATTACTCGGTACTTATATTTGACTGCCTCGTTGGTCTAGTGGTCGCAATCGCTACTGCTGGGCATAAGGTCCTGGGTTCGATTCCCAGGTCGGGCAAAAGTGTTATTGGGTTTTTCTATCTGGAATTTCTCAGTAGCAGCCCGGAGTACGGATTTGTGCCCGGTTGATGGCAATAGGCTCGCCCCCTATTACATGGGACTTAAACATAACTGGCGAAATGTGGGTGTACTATAGGTACACCTCTGCCCAACCCATCGGGGAAACAAGACGTGATGTTATGTTATTATTTTTACTCGGTACTTTACATTATTGGTAATATAGTCAGGAAAATTAATTGTTAAGTAAATTGACACGTCCCCACGTCCATTTGCAGTGTTACAGCCATATCATACTACTGTCAAAAAATTACTGATTGAAATTTAAGTACATTTCAGTCTGAAGATTAGGAATATGTATAAAACAATGTACAATAATATTTGACTTCACCTTTTTATTTGGCGGGCGTGTCGACATGGACAATTTAAGTTGGTAGTAAATTTTCCAGCATAGAACTGCGATCGTCTGAGTTGAGAGTCAATTTCCTTAACAATTAATGTCCCTTACTTATCATAACAGACGATGCGTATCTCGATTTCAGCGTTGAAAGTCGAGAAATCTCATATCGTGTGCTCCGCCGCAGCAAAGCTAAATCTGAAATCATATTTTTGCCAAACATCGCTCCGGGAAGCGGTTATATGATAAGACATAAAGCTTATCTAAACTCCGTTATGTATTTGTATTTTAAAATATTTGCCTTCGGAGATTTGACATGAAGAATAATTATTGAGCTCGTTCCTATAAGAATATGTGGTTTTAGCAATTCTAATAATCATGCGTACATTTCTACATCTCGAATAATTCGTATTATATAATCAACTCAAGTTTTCCCTACCCTTTCGCCTCGAATCAATTCTATTTTAATGACGTTCAAAAGTGCCTTTTATGTGTCTGTTAAAAATGATTTTTGATTTACACGTAGCCGAAAAAACTTATAAATAAGGACGGGATAATTGAGTGATGTTTCGTATGTTTAGGGTAATTTTTCGAAGTGGAATATTACCCCGTTGAAAAACCGTATGCAACTGAACTTGATTCAGGCGATTCGGTTTAACACCTCGCACTAATTCTACTTTTAATTCGAGAAACTCGTTATAGTTGAATTTATGTTGACATTTTGTAAATACCGTTTGCATCAGCCTGCCCCATTATAGATCGCAGTGATAGCAATCCACGAATAATTACAACTGTTACGTAGGCCTCTCCACATTCACAATGTTTAACGGACATATATTAGATACACGCTCCGATTTAAACCGAGAACCAATATGTACATTTTCTACGTTAAATACATCGAACTATTTGTCATTGACTTCGTTTTTCATTCTGACGGTACAAAATTCACGGTGCGTGACTGTCCTAATTTTAGCATGAAATCCAGACATAAATCTACACATATTTAGACTGTAAACGCTCTATTTTTAATTTTAAAAGTTTACAAACGTTTGTCTGTTGCGGTAAGTCGGTGATGTTTTGGATACGTACGCGCTACAGTTTATGAGCGCGTAGGTACGTATCCGAATCTCGGGTTGGCGAGCATTGTAAGCCAAGCGACTAGGTTGATGAAATGTGGAGATTAATCCACTCGATACGCTCTGAGCACTCCGATACATACATATTATGCAGTCTCCCACCATTCCTTTGAAATGCTGCCGCATCCGTTCCCTCGCTCACGACGTGCGTTTCATTAAAAAGCGAGTGACTTCGAGAAAAAGAACAAAAGACCGCTAGAAAAAACATCGTTTGCTTCATGAAATATTAAAACATAGGCACGTACATTTGTTTTGTTTCCGACCGCGACCGTTCTTTTAAAGCAGACTCCATTAAGTTATTAGCTGGGACACTACACGGGGAGTGTAATGAGAACTGTTTTTTTTTTCTTTAAATATTTAACAGAGGACACTGGCGACGTCTTACATGAATTTTAATAAGCACTTTTGCAAATGAAACCTTCAAATTAGAAATTTTCTAGTGGAGTGTATGGGAGTGACATCATTAGTCACGCCTTCGACACATAATGAACTATCTATATATTATATCTATATATTCATAAATGAAAGTGCTCTGTTACTTTCACAGCGCCGTCTCTTCAGGGAAATTACACCCTATTTTTCTGTGAAGAGTTATTTCCGGTGAATGCATTTTTTTTTTAAATTTTAGTTGGTAACTGAATTAGATATATTTGAAAATATGTGCTTAGAATTTAGAACACTTGGTACATCGCCTCTCAGAGAGACGTGACATTGCGACCTGAAACGACTGTCTAAGGACTTTGAGGAGGATAGAATGTCTCCGGTCATTCATACAGCATGTATACAAACAAGCAAGGCGCTTTAAGCTGCGGCCTGCAGCGGAAACCTGCGGTGGAGGTGTGTGAGCATTGCGAAAGGCTTTCTTTTCATGTCGCTTTCATAGCTCGCCGGTCGAGGAACACAACGGCAGCCAGCTGACAAGGTTTTGCTTTTCCCTTTGAGGCGAATTCTCGACCACAAGTTTTATTTTGCGCAGAGCCTGAGAATGTATAATTGTTTAAATAAGTTTAAGCATGAAACATTTAAAATTATGCACCGCAAAATAAACTTTAGAAATCCAGCGTTGAAATATAAAAGCTGAGAATTACACCGCATGATGAACTACGCCACGTTCTGTAGTTTAAGTAAAATTATTGCATCACAAATAGAAAGACTTTCTGAAATCAAAATAAAGTCTGCTTTTATCGTAAGCCCCCTCGTCTACTCACTCAATCTGCGACTATTAGCAATTTCATCTATCAGCTCTCGTCAAACGATATTCGCTTAAAAATCAAAACGTTTCAAGCAATTTTATCGAGCACTGGGAGGAGTAATTCGCCAATTGAGTTTCATCGTTACAAAAAGGAGGCTGAGATATGCAGGCTATTAAAACGACATCGAAATCAAAAAAATGTAGTTATCGGCGCTTTTCTACTAGGGCCGGGATTTTTTTGCCAGACTTAGTATAAACATTAGAAAGTTTTTAAGGATCAAAGCCGTTGACCGCTACTTATCACCCGTGATGATAGGCTTGATTATCAACCACATAACTTAGCTTATAAGCAACGTAAATAACTTAGCTTATAAACCATATCAACGCTAAAAAGACGCTCTACACGACCATCCCTTAAAAAAAATTCACGTGGCCGATGATTGGTATCTGAACATCCATCAAATTCATGGACGTAATTATACACATTATAGCTCAGCTGACACCTGTTATCTATCATCCAAAAACCCATAAACACACCCATGAATGAGCTCTTCCATTAGACCCAGAACCAGATCAATAGAGAGATAACTCATCAACGTCATTAGAAGTCACGACCATCAGTAATGATTATGAGACGTCTAAAAGAAATAATTACTTTAATAGACACATCTTGTTCTAAATTGTTTTATGACGGGCACTGGCGACTTGTTTATTTTGCTGAAACCATTAATTTGCAAATAAAATATGTCATAACTTTCAATTTACGATTTGATCATATAGTTTTATTGCGCAGCCTCCACGCAGCACCGTTTCACCGCCATCTTAATATTACAGAGTGATTATGTATTTAAGATACTCAGGGAGAGTTTATAATAAATTCACGGTTCATCGTAAATTTAATAAAAATAAACCAGGGAAAAACTATGAATGCTTCTTGATGAAATTTTCATCAAGAAGCATTCTCGAATATGTTAAAAAACAATGTTTACCCACATTCATTAAAAATAATGAACATTAGTTAGGAGAACATTTGTTTTATCATAAAATGTTATTTTAACAAACCCACAAAACATGCTGTCGATCAATTGGAATGAACACAATTTTAGCTTAAAATAATGAGCTTAATATTATTTGCACACATCAATAAATGAGATTTAAATAACAAACGAAATGCTTTGTTAATTAAACATTACAAAAAAGTTTCAATGATATTCATTCTAGCAACAAAACAGTCGATTCACGGAGTCGTTAACGTTACGACATCACGATAACACTGGGAAGTAAAACTGACGTATATATATGTATACTTTTTAATTTCCGTCGTCCACAGTAATTATATAACATGTGCATATCGATCTTAAGGCTAAAAGGGTTTCAGTAGAGCAATAAAACGAAAAAAGTAAAATTTTATACTTTTTGTTCATATAACTAGGTATAGGGTTCAGATACGCCCTAAAAAAAAAAAAACACGCCAATTACCTAATAAAAAAAGCTCCCGTGCAAACAACTAAGGCTGTTTTGGCAATTCAAACTATATCAACTAATTATTTGTGATGATTTGTGAAATCACAATCATCTTAGTATTTTACGATCGAACAAACCATGGAACAGAAACATTAATGTCCAACATACGATATAAGTGACGGTTGTCCATACTTTTTTATTATAAGCGTTGAATTTTGCTTGTTACACTCGCGGGCTAAGAATATGGGTCAGTCAGCTAAACTAAAATTATTCTTTAAATAATAGAGCTAGCGGCATTAATGAAACTGTATGTTGTTGATAATTTACCAGGTATTAAAACGACATCACATGTTGGTTTACGTTGAAAAAATAATGGTTGGTACCTTACACAACACAAAACATTCAATGCAATTTTGGCATGCTGTTTATTAAGTTTCCTATGCCGTGCTGCAGGATATTGGTCCATTCTTCCACTAACGCATGTTTGACGTCTCGAAGTGTACTTAGCTGGGGTGGGGTTTTTGATTTCTTACACACCTCCCAAGCGTGTTCTATTGGATTCAGGTCCAAGCTTCTCGCGAGCCCGTCCATGCGATTTGTGTCAACGTTCTGAAATCACTCATTTGCCGATTCATTTGCCGACATTAAGAATTTTATCCACATATCTTGCACTTGTTATCGTACTATTTTCTATCAGCACTAACTCCGTCCCCCGACCCTCTGAAGAGAGTCCAGCCCAAATCATAACAGATCCACCGCCGAACGGCACTTTTTCCTCAAAACAAGCTGGAATAAAACGTTCCCATGGCCGTCGGTAGACGCCCATCATGAAGTTTTCGAGCATTTGCGGTAACTATGTGGGGTCATATTAGCTTCAAGAAGCTGCCGCGTTACAGTCCTGTTGCTTACGTGGTTTCTACGGGGCTCCCGAAGTGATTTGTAACTTCGACTGCCGTCAGGTGCCGATTTCGGTACATGGTCGTAACAAAAAACTGATGTTGCAGATAATTTAAGGTTTTATTTCATCTGATAATAAAATTCTCTGTAATATACAGTTACTTTCATGCATTTACCATTTATTTTTTAATGTTACAGGGATTTTCGTCGTCGAGCCGTAGTATTTGACCGCGAGTGTAGTTTAAACTTTACCTGCTCAAAACAAGTGCAGTGCAATTTAGAACATAGCAATCACAAAGTATCTTCAATCTTCTCAAGCAGCTAGGTATATTAAAATTACGCTATTTTTTTACTTTATAATTGTGTCGATAAAATAAAAATAATTGCAAATATGTAATCAAAAATGTTAAATAACAGCAATCTCTCATCGTGAAAACATTAATCAAAGTAACTTATTACGAATCATTGTGGTAGACAATAATTGACGCAATTCATCACTCATAAAGAGTTTTGGTCTTTTTAACTTACACAAACGAAAAATTCGTCAAATAAACGATGTCATTCGATATAAAAAAAACATAAAAAGTTCAGGCGAGGTCCCAGCCCGATCACTATGTACGGCAAGCCAATCCCTTGGGAAAAGCAAGCCAAGTACCTAGGCGTGATCCTAGATCAGAACCTTATCTTTAAGGAACATATCAAGGCGAGCGCGCCTCCGCACTATGTGGAGATTGAGTCGGTTTCGGGTCATAAATCCCTAACTTCCATGTTTTCATAGATTTGCTGCTGATTTTTTTTTTTGTGTATTCTTGAATAAATGTACTTTTAAATAATATACAATTAATGGATATAATCATATGTTTATTGTCTAAAAAAAATAGTAAACTTGAAATGTTGAAAAATGTTCAGAAATTTATGACTATATTTAAATAAAATGACCTTAAATGCTATAATAAACACAAATTAAACTCTTAAAATGATTTCTGCTATTATTATGCTTTTATTAACTTAAAAAAAAACACTGTATTATTCAACTAACTCTAAAGCTTCATCTATAAGTTCCATAGACTTTTTACTAGATGGTTTTCTTAAACTTGTTATGTAAGGGTCCGAAGTATACAAAAGTGTATGTAGAACATCTTCATTTGTAGCTATTCTAGAGCATTTCCTAGCATGATGAAGTCTGAATCGTTTATAGTCTTTGTTCCTTGATTCCTGCGCATCTTCGGAAAGTTGTCCTAGGGGTAACACTGAATAATGCCGAATGACGCTTTCACCGTGAATTAGGACTTTATGGACAGATGATGGCATATAATACCACATATATTTATTAACATATCTTTGTGCTGTATCCAAAGCATACTGACCGAATTTTGTAGCGTTAATAACTTTTCCACTTGACATAACTTGAAGTAAAACATAAAATCGTTTAATCAATTCCTCGTCCACACCAGTAATTTCTGCACTGCGCTGATAATTTTGAAAAAATCTTCTAGCTGTATTACCGTCATTGCTGTTACCAGTACCTTGTTTAGGTTTATCTATATTTAAACCAAGTTCTTCTCTGAACCTTCTTTGTACATATGCCTTCTTTTGATTTTTCAAATCTTTGTTTTCGTTTGTTGTAGCAGACCATTTTTCGAAGCCTAGATTATAGGATACATGTAAAATTAACTCCATAAATCGAATCCAGCAATGCAATGTCGATAACCCAAATTGATAAGCATTTTCATAAACGGGTTTATTATGCACTTTTTCTAAATTATTCATATCTGTTGGTCTTGCACCACAAATAGTGCACACAGCACCTGATGAAGTTTCTGACAAAACTTGAGCCACTTTCCCGTCAACCATGGTTAAAAATAATGTATGTTTAATTTCGATACCTTCTCCATTTATATTGACTAAAGTTGGTGTAAGAGCGTCCTTTTGAGCTTCAATTTCATTAACTACACTTCTTGTCTTTTCAGGTGTCTCCTTTGAAAACTCTATTAAAATGGGCCTACAAAATCTTACTGATGATGGAACAGGGTTTTCCCACACAGTTTCATTTGTATTAATATTTATAAGTTTCAGAGGCACTAATGAAGCTATAAATAAATTAGTGTCAGAAATTAACTCACTTTCTTCAACTAAGACTTGCTTGTATTCACTTTGTCCGCTTGAACCGTCACAGCCCCATTTAGAATAAAGCATTAAATGTGTTTTGCCAACTTTGTATACACCATCAATTTGTAAAATTCTTGCAATAGTGTGATCCAGCAGATCTTGAAGTTTCACCTTTGCTTTAATATTATTAATTTCTACGCTTGATCTTGGTGGGTAGCACTTTCCTTTAGCTTCCTGAATTGATTTGTATGATGGAAATAATAAGCAATTCTCTCGCGATTAAGTAACTCCTCATGTTTTCATACTGTGCCATATTAAGGTCCAACTCGATGAAAATACTGAGAGCTTCGTCTTTAGAGTACGCTGTTAAATGTGCCGGTTCGTATATGAGATTTTGACGTATATCACTTTTTTTTTCCATGGGCAATACTCGTAAAATTTCGACAATGAATGCTTCTTCGGTTTCCCCTTGAGATCTCAATCCCTGAAGATATGAATTCAGTATAAAATCAAGGCCACATGTTTCAAGCAACTCCTTGTTTTTTCGTCTTTGTGTTCTATCGGAACTGTCTTCGTAGGTTTTCGAAGGGCGTCCTCGCTTTCCTGTCGATGTCGAAGGTTCGGATTCACAAGTAGGTTCTTCCAGATTCACAGTAAATATGACGTCCAACCAAACGCTATTCTTGTTTAAAAATATTTGCTTATTTCTGCCAGATTTTGTGTAACGTTGACGAAAGTTTGTAATAAGATTTTTTTGCACACTTGCTACAATCTTAGCGATATTTGCCTCGGAAAAGTTGGTAAAATTATTCCGTATATAACTTGTTAAAGCAACAACATAATTCCCGTCACTTTCAATTAAAACAAGACATAAGTCACGTCTGGTACAGTTGAATTCACTCATTGTTGCGAGAAGGTAGATGGTTAGGTTACTACACTTTAAGGAACGACAATGACGAACGAAAAACAGTATGTAATTATTGAGTATTCAGAATCCCTATTTTATATAAAAATATTGATTTGAAACGTGTGCAAAATTGTGGTAGAAAGAACGAATTATCATTGTGTGGTTATGCGGTTTACGATATGTATAATTGATAACTTATTATGTATGTGAACTAAAAAATGGTGGGAAACACTCGATACATTATCTTAACGTAAACCGCAATTAATAAAATGTCACAAATAAGACCTATAATAAGCAAGTAGTCAAATAGCATCACCTACGTATTTGTAGGATTTTTTACTGTTTTATGCTATAATAGATTAACATATGTTGTGCAACGAAATTGTAACTTTTCTTTTCTTATTTTATTGTAATATTAAATTTCCTATCAAATAACATAATTTCCAGACCTTCGGCAAATTTCGGCAACTGTCAAAACTCTAATTGAAAGTTTCAGGTACGCAAAAATGATATGTCACGAGATAAATATTTCTAGTAAATATATTTACACATATATAGCATTTTTATGCATATCAGTCAAAAGTACATAGTATAAGCTTTCTGTAATGGTATAATACTTGTATAGTTTTCATTGCTAGGTGGCTAGAAAATAATCTTGAAAAAATACAAATTCAGATCGTTTTGTGATAGTTTAGGTATGATCGTGTTTAGATGATCTTTTTTATAAACCAGTACCGACCACATACATAATGTAAGTATAATATAGTAGATTAACTTCTTAGCTACAGTTTGAGGTATAATACGAGTACCTGCGCCGATTTTTACAAAATGTATTTATGGCCAGGCCCTCTTAGGCACCTCCACATAGTGCTCTGTCGCGCCCTTGGTAGACTCCAGTTTATACTGACAGCCCGAAGCAAACTGTTGTTAAAATGCAAACTGCGCATCTATACCGCAGTCATCCGTCCCATCATGAACTATGCCTGCGTTGTATTTGCGCACTCTCACCCACGTCATCTCCATAAGATGCAGACCCTCCAGAACCGTTTCCTCAATAGGGTTACGGGTGCCCCTTACTATGTCCGAAACATAGATCTTCACGTCGACCTTAAAATGCCAACCATAAACCAGTTCATGAAACGCTTATCCAAGCGTTTCTTCGACTGTGGCATCAAACATTCAAACCCCCTGATTTCAGCGGCCGCCCACTACACTCCCTCCCGCATTAGTAGTATTCGCCGACCAAGGGATATCTTAATCGCCCCCGATGACGCCACTACCCTCCTCCAGGAGAGTAGTAAGGCCACCAGCACCCTAATTAAGCCCAAAACCCGATCGCCGTCCTACCGACCTCGCCGCCGCGGCGCGCCGCGACGCCCAAATCCACGTCCCTCCCGACCCTTGCTCGAGCCAGCCCGCGTCGCTGAGCCTGTAGCTTTAAATTCGTCCCAAAATAACACCAATCCTGATCCAGCTACTCATTTACTGCCCTCTTCCAGAGACGCCCTAAGCCGAGGTTCGTGCCCCACAGGGGGTGCCCTTAGCGTGTAGTCGCTTAGTTTTTAGTTAGCATTTAAGTGTCAGTCCTGGCTGGAGGCCTTAATTTATTAGGGCAACCACATGCAAGTCCGCTTAAGCAGACGACAACCCAATAGGTTGACCTGCGAGATGCCAAACAAACAAACAAAAAGTTCAGGCGAGGTTGTAGTACTTTTTGTAGCTGTGAACTTGTACTAACGAGTAATCCTCCAGAATGACAAGGATTTGCATCAATCTTCGAAGGCGTTCTACCAATGACATGAATATTTACTTCGTGAATTTTAATTATTGTCTGAGGACTTAGTGGGTTATGTTTTTAAATTTCGTCTATTTAAGTTTTTTGATCTGGCAGTTTGAGTAATTAATGTGGCCTTCTAATGTCCTTTCTTCGGTATTGTTCGTCGAGTCGTTGTGCTCCATAAGTTCTGAGCTACACGATCAATGACAAATGCGTGCACTGACTGGACAGGTCCACTCAAATCTGTATGGTTCAAAAGACCATTTCAGACACCGATTTACATGGTCCTCATATGATCTAATTTTTTAATTTTTTTTTATATGATTTATTTAAACAATGACATGAATATTTACTTTCTTGAGTATTATTTTAGTGTTAATATTGTGAATGTTAGACTATGTGAGTCATTGTTTTGTACTTTTGTGTTTTTTATATAATTGTATAGTCTCAGTTAGTTTTCTTAATCTTGGTCTGGCTGTTTGAGTAATTATGCGGCCTACTCAATGTCCATTATTTAGTGTTGTTCGTCGAATCGCTGAGCTCCTTAAGTTTTGAGTTGAGCTGCATGATTGCTGACAAATGCGTGCACTGACTGGACAGGTCCACTCAACCTGTATAGTTCTTTCCTCAAAAGACCATTTCAGACATCAATCCACATGGTCTTCACATGATCTGACCAAGATTATGTCTGGACTTTATAAGAGACTGTGACCCTTGAGTTTGTTTCGGCCTTTCTTCTCATAGTATTCAGATAGGAAACGCCGACCTCATCTACTATAAAAAATATGATTGACGTATAAAAGTGTTTGTACATACCTACTTACAGAAATAAAATCATTTAATGAACCACCTGATTACAGGGCCTCAACATGGAGTTGAGCTTATTTTGTGTATTAGAATCCATTTTATAAATACCTACATCGACTTACTATACCACAAATCACTCAAAAACATGCAGCGCACTCGGTCGTTTGATTACAAAGCACCGGCGCGGCCGGTACGCGTAACGTGCCTTTCGTTAACAATTATCTACCCTAACCGGCCTGTTTCCCGATATAGAAAGTATTTTACCTTACCACATAGGTGATTTAGTCACATAATAGCATAAAACTTTGAATGCAAAGTACAAGATGCTTTCGTGAAAAATTTATCATCGGACGTATAAGGATAAATGTTTTCTAGTATTAGGCGTAACCACCAGTCTTACAAAACCTTGGGTTGATTGCTTTGACATAATATTCTAATTTGGACGTATTAGCTAATTTGTTACTATTTTCAATAAAGGTACTTTGGGACGTAACCACCAAACTCGATAAAATCTCGGGTTGTATAAGTCTAGTATGGACCAAATAAAAAAACGACGGGTTGCACTCCGGGAGTGACGGCAGAAGTGAAAACTTGAATATTAATGTTGTGCATTTTTGATATTTTGGAATGGTTAGGGAATAATTTTGCACGAATTGCTTAATTATCAGTATAAAAGTACTATCATTTATGTGGTAGAATACAATATTTATTTATTGCGCTATCGTAATCAAACATGACAATTTATATTACATTAAAAAGTTTATCTCTCAGAAAAATCAATAAATAAAAATCAACAATCGATCGTATCGATATTTGTATGCATTTTATGAACGTGGACTTGAACGTCCACGATAATAACGTCACATAAGAAATAATAAAGCGCATTTTTGCTGTAAAAATATGCTGAATGGAATTTGTAGCATAGTTCACTCAAAATAAATAAAAGCGCTAATGGAGTAACTAGGGATTCTTCAGCAAAGAGGAGCATCCTTCAAACAGTTGAATGGTTTTCCCTGCGAGCCGAGCTCAACGTCAAGTAGGTTACCTGTATAGTAATATGTATAGGTATGATTTATAATGGTATAGACCTCTTACTAAGAATAAGTTGGAAATGTTTAATAATAATCTTAATAGCAATCTTTCAACAGCCAGTTTTGATTCACAAGACCCCAATTTAAACTATGGTACCCTATTTTCTACAGTATGCCAAGAATTCAATAAAGCATGTCCTGTAAAAAAAGTTACTATCAATACTAAACCAAAATTTTGTGAATGGGCCACTGCTGGCATTAGAAAAAGCAGAGATATTTTATATAGGTTGTATCACGAGAAATCATTGACGTCTGATCAAACTCTTCATGATTATGTAAGAAATTATTCTAAAATATTCAAAAGAGTCTGCGCTCAAGCTAAGTCTAAATTAATAAGTAACAAAATTGGTATTTCCCATAATAAAATAAAAGCTGTGTGGCAGGTAATTAACAAAGAAACTGGAAACAATAAACAGCGAGATCAGAATGACTTGTCGTTAAAAATTGATAATGAAACCATTTCAGATAAGTTGAAAGTTGCTGAGTCGCTAGAAAATTTCTTAACCAACATCCCAATTGAGGTTACGAAATCTCTTCCCTCATCATCTGTGTTAGCTGAATCTTTACTCAAAGAAAACTTCAGTAAGGACATTCCTAGTTTTAAATTCGAGCCTATTTCTATTGTCACAATTAAAAAAGCGTTCAAAAGTCTAAACATAAAAAACACTGTAGACTTATGGGGGATTTCCGTTAAGGTTCTTGGAGATATTATTGACACAATTGCCCCTGTCTTAACAGGCATATTTAATCAATGTTTAGACAGCGGTACGTTTCCTGATTTAATGAAACATAGTAAAGTAGTACCAATTTTCAAATCGGGTAGTAAGAGTGATCCCTCTAATTATAGACCTATATCTATGCTAACAGCATTGAGTAAAATCTATGAAAAAATCATGCTAGACCAGATGTTGTCACATTTTAATTCAAATGGTATTTTACATAGTCGCCAGTTCGGTTTCACAAAAGGTAGGTCGACGACTGATGCGGGAGTGTTACTCATCAGTCACATTTTGGAATCCTGGGAGAAGTCCCAGGATGCAATTGGCATTTTCTGTGACCTCTCCAAAGCGTTTGACTGCGTTGACCACAATACACTGATCTGTAAATTACACCACTACGGAATTCGTGGACAAGCCGCTAATCTTGTTCTTTCCTATCTATCAAACAGGCAACAGAAAGTGAACGTTAACGGGGCGACGTCCTCGGGGTCCTTAGTTAAGATGGGAGTGCCTCAAGGTTCAATTCTCGGCCCTTTCTTATTTCTAGTTTATATTAATGACCTTCCTTACATGATGGCTAACTTATCAGATATAATTTTATTCGCTGATGATACTTCTCTTATTTTTAAAATAGATAGAAAAGATACGGATGTCTTACATGTGAATGATAGTCTGGCTATTCTTTCGAAATGGTTTGCAGCTAATAATCTTTTACTCAATGCGAACAAAACTAAATGTCTTAAGTTCTCATTACCAAATGTACCCCAAGTGGGTTTAAATTTAAAACTTGATGGCAAGAAAGTAGATGCTATTACGGAAACTGTATTTCTAGGAATTACTTTAGATTCTAAATTGCAATGGGGCGCTCACATTAGAGCTCTTTCAGGTAAATTAAGTTCAGCTGCGTATGCAGTAAGAAAAATAAGGCAGTTGACCGATACAGCCACAGCTAGGTTGGTATACTTTGCTTATTTCCACAGTATTATGTCTTATGGCGTTCTGCTGTGGGGATCAGCAGCTGACGTAGATTCAATTTTCATTTTACAAAAGAGGGCAATCCGCGCGATCTATGAAATGGGTCCTCGCGAGTCTCTTAGAAACAAATTCAAAGAAATTGATATACTCACTCTGCCTTCCCTTTATATCTTAGAAAGTATTTTGTATGTTCGCAAAAACTTAGAACTTTTTAAAATAAGAAGCGATTTCCATAATATAAATACACGTAGTAAAAATGAAATTGTTATACCCAAATTTAGATTAACTAAAACAAGCAAATCATTTCTGATAAACAGTATCCGCTTTTATAATAAGTTGCCTAAGTCGGTTACAGAACTTAGCGATGGAAAGTTCAAAGCCCACATTAAACGTGTCCTTATCAAAAAAGCGTACTATAAGATTAAAGACTACGTCGAAGACAAGAAAGTTTGGCAATAATTCCTTCTGCACATGTGGCTTCCCTGGTACCTCATGAACGGCATCACTATGTAAATTTCTAATAACTGCTCCCAAATAATGGTGTTTCATTTTTATTATTTTTATTATTAGATATGGACTTTTACATATCTCTGACATAATTCTTTCATTATTTGACATTATATACCTATTTTTTTTTATTTTTTTTTTTATTTTTACTTTATTAGATTATTTTATATTTTATATTCTGTAAATGTGAGAACGTCGTAGGCCCTGTGGATTATAAATTATAGACAATTGTCTATTTGTTTAACATATAACTGTTGACAGGCCTACACTGTCCTCCCATACCTGTTAATCACTAATTGGAAAACATTGTAAAAGACATATTTTTAAAAGAGTAACCATGGAGTTTCTTGCCGGCTCTTCTCCATGGGAAACGACCAATTGGAACCGTGCACCTAGAATCTGACGTTTCATAAGTGTCCATGTAGGTCTATGTGAAATAAAATATTTTGATTTTGATTTTGATTTTATAGTTATGTTAAATTAAATCCTAACTAATATTATACGTGTGAAAGTAAGTTTCTTTGTTTGTTACCTTTTCACCCCTTAACTACTGAACCGATCATTATGAAATTTCTCATATACGTTTTCAGGGGTACAGAAAAGGACATAGGGTACCTTTCATCCAGAAAAAAAGTATTGTTGCCGAGGAAAAGAGCAATAACTTTCAACGGAAACAATTTCTTTAGGACGCTAGATGGCGCTACGGGTCTTTCGAATTATGATTGAATTATAGTATTAGAAACTTTAGTATGTGCTAAGAGTATTTTTTTTTAAATATATGTAATACCTGAATAACACATGGGATACTTTTTGTCCCGGTAGTACATACCCGTGGGATAATGTCCAACATCCACGCGGAAGCCGCGGGCCAAAGCTAGTAAGATAAACTAGTGGTCTATGAAAATGTGGCCGCCGGCTGCATAACTTTAACAACCCTAAAACCATAACCCTCTTTGAGCCACAGTCGGTCTCGGTGTGATTCTTACGGTCACTTTTTATGTAGAACCGCTCAAGATACTACGTCTTGAGCGATTCTACATAAACATGACGACGAGAATATGTACATGTATTCGCCATTAGCCGTTGGCTTGTAAAAATCGGTGTGCTAGCCTATCTCTCTTTGTAACATCGTAAAAAATTTCATAAAAATATCCTCGATGTACTACGGTCTACAAAGTGCGTATCCCAGCATACATGGGTAGGTAATATCGTATGCGTATTCGAATTGTGTTGGAATAAAATTGGGCCCTTCGTTCGTGTATCAGGTGACACAGAGAATCAATCACCGAGCGGTGTCGATCAATCATTCGGGAACTTGGGTATACACCGTGAAGGTTTGACAGTCGTACCTGCTAATACACACTTCTTAACAGACTTTATTCAATGTTTCATTAGATTAGGAGAAGTCAGGAGAGAAATGGTTGATATCTGTGTAAAATACTGAGAGGTCGTAAGTTCAGGTCATTATTCTTAGGACTTTCAGCGGTATTATCTTTTATTAACTACTTATTTCGGGTTTGGTGTTGACTGAATAATAAATAAAGTACACCATACAATTGTATTAACACGATTGTATTAAAGTCAATGTTAGTCAGTATAAGTTCTGGCTTTTCCACAAATAAGTGCTATTTAGCATAATATGAAGGTATTTTGGTTCTAGAGTTGGCAGTGATGCCAACATCAGCTTATTGTTGTACTTGCAATAGCAGTAACATTTTTATGATAAAAGTTTCGTCTAGACCTGTGAGGTAAATAAGTAGTTTATAGTAAGTTGGTAAGTAGCGGTTTCTTTCATGACGAGTGGTTGGCTTGAAATCGCAGTAACCGGAGATCAATTACCAGGTTGAGCAAAGTGTTTATTTTCCTGCACCTACAGAAGGAAATTCTTAGAAACTGCTAGACTTCTATTCTGGAATTGTGCCCAGCAAATGTTTGCGGTTTTTGCTTGGACTAAGTGTTGCCGGTAACACTTCTTCGCAAAACCTAGAAACGCACCTGGCTTACCCTTCGGGTTTTTTTTTTTTGAAGGACGGGTGGGTATTAATAAAACAGGACCTAAAAAAGCAAAGTGTTGTCCAATATAACGAATCTTGAGACCCTTTGTTTTTCAATACAAAACCAATGGCATAATGGATTAGAACGGGACGCCCTCAAGCCGCGCCGCGTCCGAATAAAACCAGAGGTAGACTGAATTTAGTAATAAAATTTCGAATTTTCGATACTTTTCGCCATCGATAAGTTATTTAACGTAAACGCAGATTATTTTATAAATTTAATATTGTATGATTCAATTTTCCGAGCTTGTTGTGGCTAAATTTCAGAAGAAACATTATTAAGAACGCTCCTTATAAATAAATATAGAAAGCAAATAAGCCTTTAATTTTCAGCCCACCAAGGACCATTTAATTTGTTGTATCATAAAATGTGGATACGTAAATACATATGCAGAACTTATATCAATTATAAATTGCAGTATCAGGTACGTTGTATAATGCATACAGTTTTATTTCAAGTGTTAATTACGCATGGGTTGACCAATAAATTGAATTCAGGTATACATTAATTTAATTTTAACTCCCGTTATTTATCAACGGCTAAGGGTTTATTGAAACCATACACGTTTATATCAGCTGTAGAACCTTTTTATTTTTTTACCTTAAACGAAACAGTAAAAACAAGGGTGATATTTTTCTTTCACGAAATCTAAGCAATCTGTTTAAAACACAAAGGGTCGAGAGTATTTCTACTAATATTTTGATAGAATTTCGTATTCAATACTTTGTCTACACTATCTTACATTGCCCACTTTGATATTTGACAGCACAAATATTTCACGTTTGTTACTGTTTTTTTTTTGGTCTACGGTCTTGTTTCGACAAAATCCTACAGAATTCTTAAAGTAAACTAAAAGAAAACGATGTTAAGCACTGAAGCTGGAACAATGCAATGCAATGGTTAGAAAAAATGTGGAAGTTTCCTCTCTCGACGAAGTCGGTGACAAGACGAACATTTTTCATACTTGTTCAACTAACTTGATGTGGCACGGACCTAAGTTTCACTATAAAAATAATAAGCAACAATATGACTCTATTGTCTGAAAATAAGCTAGGGAAAAGAACAAGAATATTTAAGTTTTCATGCAGTTATTTCAAGTAAGAACTACTGTTTGTTTTTCTCAATTGTCATTTATAATCCGGTAAACGTAAACAAAACATCAGTATCGTGGTTTCGCAATTCGCAAAAATATCGAAGGAAAATGTATTTTTGTGGATACCTAATAGCAGGAAGTAAAAATAAACACGAGTATCATTAATGGAATACCCTGTGAACATGAGAAATCCATAATCGGTATTGGTTAATATATATTTTTTAATATTGAGAGGGGGATGACGGGGATTGAGAGAAGTCGATTGAACAAAACGTGACTTTTATTTATAGGAAAATAGGTCAAATTAACGGCAAATCTGCAGAAAGAATGAAGGTTTCTCACATGGCTATTCTTGGGAAAAGAAATAAGAAATAGGTATTAAAAGAAGTATGTCAAATGTAATCCTTTTTCTTGCATTCATACAGCAGGTACCAAGTACTTTGACCCAGCTAATGTTTGCAGTAATAATGATTTTCAAACAAACGAAACGGCCGACTTAGCACAGCCTCTGAAAGTGACATGTTAATATTACACGAGATACATACGAATTGTGCAAGATTGTGAACCCTGAACGTACGTACTTACTAACTTTTTGTTCTTGTCAAGTTATAAGTAGGTAAGTATTAAAAATAACCTTTTTGCATCTCCGTTATCTTAGGCACAATGAATCTCGTGATACTTCTTACATGCTTAACTGATTAGCATAAGCATAGCATAATCAGCCTATCATCTTCCCACTGCTGGGACACAGGCCTCCTCTCTGTGAGAGGGAGTGGGCCGTAATCCACCACGCGGGCCCAGTGCGGGTTGGTAGATGTCACATGCTTAACTGATTATCCACTAGCAATTATAAAATGGCTGTTTACTCGTATAATTAATTTTAAATGAGTTAGTTACAGCAACGTTGTTTTCTTAACGTCAGATTAATTGTTTAATTTAGAGCTTAAGGCGTTCCGACCATGATTATTTACTCATCGGTCCCGAGGGTAGCTTAAGTGGTAGTAGACATTTGTGGTGACTTAGGTCAAGTAAAAACAATAACAATTTGTCACGAGGAGCCTTGATAAAATAAACTAAACTAAAAGGTTTAGTGACCGTTGTGTATCGTTATGAAAGCTGTTTATTTAACGAACACGTACAATTAATTTCGTATTTTTAAGATAAGACACCATATTCTTCTTCTTCGTTTCAATGGCTCGACACTTGTTTAAATACTGTTCGCCCAAAACTTTGCCACTTCCACGGCGATATCGGTGGCAGCACACAGGCCACTTTGGCTGTTTCTGGGCACAGAGGGCAGGATAGGTGCTGGAGTATATGAGACTTAGCTCCACATCCACACCCTGCGGCCGTTCCGTCGGAGTAGCCCCACTTTATGAGGTTCGACTTACAATTTCCCACTTGGATTCGAAGGCGGTTCGGGGACTTCCAAGACATATTGATTTTGTTATTCCGGATTACAGAAATTCTTGGTGCATTTATTTGCATTTTATTAGTACTTCGCTTATCTACTGATGCAGTATTTTGTATTTGAACATCTATAAATATACGTATAGGGTTGTATATTCAATAGATACGATGTAAATTATAATAAAACCCCTTACAATACTTCACAACGAACGGGAAGAGAGTTTCGTGTATCGTATCGCATGTTCGCGTTCAAACTTTGTATGGCGCTAGCGTTGATGCTTTTCATTAAGACGTTTGAATACATACAGATCGATAATATTCTAAACAATCTCTTAATTATATAAATAATCGAAATTTTTGAGTTATAAATTAAAGTAAAAAAATAAACTTAAAATAATAAGGACTTCCTTGATTTTTTTGGCACAATCACAATTTAAAAACGGAAAAGTCTTGTCAGAATATCGATATTTCCCGTGATAATTAAGGAGAGCGTATAGCTTTAAAGTTAGTTAAATGACTATAAATTAAAAGCCACCTACCTTAATCTGTTCACGCCACATGAAAAAAAAAGATTTACAACATAAAAAATATATAAATACTTTATTTTGTACATGGGAGATGTGTTTTACTTAGGAGTACAGACCTACCTGTAGGCAGGTACGTAATATCTAGTTCAGAAAACAATTGACAACTATACATTTTCTTTGACACCCTCTATTATAATTGTGTATACGCATCGCATTTAATAGCTCCAATGACTTAGAGAGACAATAAAGTTCATTTTACGAGCCTTCGTTTGATAAACAATTGGGTATCAGACTACTTTTAACGTTGTAAACATGGATTAATAATGCAAGCTACTTTAGTCGCTGTATATGCTGTATGTGGAATCGTAGCCGTGGAGTGAAAACCTCGTAATTAAAAATATACCTAACAATAATAATAGTTTTTTTAAATATTTATTTCCAACGTAGAAAACCGAACCTCGGAGAATGACGGCCCCTTTTTTCAGACAGTTTTATCTTCTCCTGTGTAATAAAATTGTATGGAAACACAAGGTTTTCACTGCACGGTGATGATTTGTGAACGGTCGGATAAAAAATTAAAAAGTGGTTAGAATTTGAACTCACCGAACGTTAGCTAGGGTATGGCGTCGGCTCTTAAGGTATCTGCCGTGATACTTCTGCAACTCGCCGATGCTGCCCTGTTCGGCCTGCATCTTGCCGAGCGCCGGTTGCAGCGACGGCGCAGCGTCCTCGCCGGCCTGCCCAGGCGACGGCGACGCGCTGCTCGCACCCGAGCCACGCTTACGTGCTTTGTTAGACTTCCTAGCCGCCGCCGATATACATATCTTCACCGACGACGGACTCCCAAAACTTCGCTTCTTCCCCGAACTTCTCGATGACGTGTACGCAGTATCAGTGCTACTCCGAGTACTCTTGTAAGAGGGTGTGATAGTCAAGTCAGTGGCGTCCTCGAGAGGCCAATCAGAATCGTCCTCCTCCTCGATCCCCGGCAGCGGGGACTGTTGACCGATTGGACGCGGTGAGCTTATTACAGGCTCTGGGGTGACTGCAAACAAGCAATAAAGGCTCTAAACAAACAGGTTGAGCAAAGTCGAAAGTATTAACTGTAGAGGTCTCAGCTACCTAGTGCCGCACAAGGAAAATTTGCTAAAGACTTTCGGCATCAGAATAATTCATAAGATTGGGCTGTTTCAAATTTGTCTACATTAACAGTTTGTAATAAGAGGGCAACGCTTCGAGTTATTTTGTTAAAGAGAAACGAAACCTCTGAACGAATGAATATTTTTTTTATGCTTTCATACAAAACTGTTAAATATTGCATAGCTTAGACTGCATTGTCTTTCAAATTTGCACACCACTTATATTGGCAATAAATAAAAAGAGAACCTACTGCACTAAAAGCTGTACTGCCGATAATGAACAATCACTTTACTCCAATATTAGTCATCAGTACTTCCTAATAGGTATCTAAGAGTTATTAACGCGTACATTGAAATTATGTATTCATCAGCCGTAGTTTTACGCCGAGGGGCTCTGTTTTAACGAATATTTTCCACCTCCCTTGAGAAGTTCAGTTCACGTTTTGATCAGAATACTAAAGAAGGATTTTTTTCTTGGTTATTGATGATTTTATGATAAATTTAACTAAAATAAAGAGGCCAACCATCAACCTGAATTCTAAAAATATGTTGATCGTCTCAAGAGACGACGATCAACATAATTTGTTATGAAAAACATGAGCCCGGGCTAAATGTAGGAGTTAGAACAATAGGTAATATTATGTAATAAGCTCTAACCTGTCATTGTTATTGATAAATTGGCGGTAAAATAAGTGAAAACGACACATAAGACCATACTATTGAGTTAAAGTACGACCAACTTATCTGTGTAATTGTTGATGGCGCTGACTGTATACGAAATTCAAAAAGTTAAAGAAAAACCGATCTTATGTCTTCTTCGTTCTTAAAAAGGCCGTTGGACAGAAAATTTGGTCGAAACATAATGGTGTTTACAACAGGAAAATCTGACATTCCTGTATTTTCGCCCATTTTGGAGCTACCAAAAGAGATTTCAAAGCTTAGAACTGACTTATTTACACAGTCTGTTTCTTTATCTTAAAAAAAAACGTTTTCGACCAGAATCTTTCAAAGAGCCTGTTAGGCATAAAAAGGTTATCACAGGTAAAAAAATCTATTTGTTTTCGGACTTCACGAAAGTATTACAGCCAATATCAAAGGCCTTTAGGTATTTGTTAAGGTAACTTATTGTGGGGCTTGAATTTATTTGGCGTGTACTCGTACATCGCCGTCGGCTTGACAAGCCGGGTTGTTGTTTACTCTGATTTGGTGTTCGTAACATTCAGGCAAATTAATCGGCCGAGAAATTAGAGGTTGAGCGGAGCATCGCTGTGGCCAGTGATACAACGTTTAATTATTGACGACTAGGCTTTTGAGAATCGATAGTCCAACATCCTGGTTAGTTTAAAGTTCTGTGGCAATTGTTTAGACTTCACTTGAATAGTATCATAACAACTTTATATACTAAGGGATATTAAATATCGATTTCCGATAACAGATGACTTCGTATTTTGTGAAATATAAATAAACGACAAGACCCCGTAATTCTATAATAAGTTACACAGCAACGGAGTGAATGGTTTATTGGATCCTTTAGAGAGCCGAAACGAAAAACTCAATATCATATTTTTAGTCCCCAAAACATTATCGGAACTTTGACCTACATTTTAAGCAAAATCAATATTATGGACCTGTAATACATGTACAGTTGTATGGACGTGTATGTTTTCTCTTAGTTTTAGATTCGTACTTTGTATCACGGGCTACCAGCTAAGCACACTCAACGTTAAATTCTGTCGATCGCTTTACCCACAAATGGGATTTCTTGAAAATTTGAAAGCACCAACCTACCTACTACCGGTTGGTGCTTTCAAATTTAATCAATTCGACTTCTCCGGTTAACTACGGGTTATCGTTTTATAGCATTTCTGTAACGGAAGTTTAACCAGATTGGGTCAACCGACTAATAGAATGGAGAAGATTGGATAGAGAAACTAAACGTAACGTTGTTAAGGGTTGATTGTGATTAACGAGCGCTGCTGTGTAGAAACTTGTGGGCATAATGAAATAATTGCTAATACTATACGAGCCCAAGTTATTATATTGCTACGGAACCATTTATAAAGACAGGTAGTAAAGGTCATTATTCTTTGTGAGTTTTTTTGTCGAATAATTACGACCACCGGATTTAAATGCTTCATTAAGTCGACGTTCGCAAGGACGTAAAAATATCGAGGCGGGACTTTATCGCGCACTTGATTTGCAACTGTCCGTGTTGATCCGAACATTCCCAGCGCGACGAAAAAACATACTATTGGATTTTCAACTCTCGACGGTGAGCAGTGCGTTGGAGATCCAGGGCGCGAAAAAAATCCGCCGCGATATTTATACGTAAATTAATATTCAAGCACCGTATTTTGTTCTGACTTCTGACGCTACCATTGTTCCAACTAAAGTGCGACCAACTTACAATCGGTGCAATTATTGGTGGGGCTGGTTGTAAACGAAAATTAAAAACTTAACAATGTCGCATGTCCCATTCAAAATGTTAGTTCGAAAAACGGCCGTTACATAGATATGTTGGTCGAAATGTAAACATCTGTTAACATTTAAAAATGAATGTTAATTATACCTAAGCAAATCTACGTCATGTGTAAACAGCCACTTCTGTTCTGGAACAAGGCGTAGTTAAATTGTATAACGTGACGTTTTCAGGTGAAAACTCAGCTTAATTTAAAGTTAACAAAAGGGGAACGTGGCGGCGGCTTCTGCCATCGATCCGCCTCCCGCCAATGTTTGTGTAACTAAATGCGACCACTCCCGCCCATCATTATGTTAACTTGCATAGCCCCATCCATAGCTCCATAGCCTCGTAGCCTTCTAGCCCGTAGCTCGTACCTCATAGCCCCCGGCAACATTAGGATCGATCACAATATAAACTCCCTTTAAATCACTATAAAACTAGTCAACTAATTGGAAGGCGTGAAGTGTGACTCGATTAAACACTCACTTCAGGGACATATGTGGTGAGTTATTTTAATTAGTTCCACCCGTGTTCCGCAAATATGCTTAAATGTGGAAACAATAATAGGGCACTAAATGAAAACACTGTTATTACATGAGTATTTTGAAACAATCGAATAAAGTGAGGGATAGAGAACCAAAGTGGTCAACATAGCTCACAAAATAAGGAAGCTGAAGTGGCAATGGGCCGGCCATATTAGCTGTAGATGACCGTTGGGGTAGACGTGTTCTTAAGTGGAGACCGCCAATCGGCAAACGTAAAGTAGGACGCCCTAGGCTAGGTGGAGCGACGATCTTCGCAGGGTGGCTGGCAGCAGCTGGATGAGAGTTACCGAGAGTCGAGCTGAATGGCGTGCAATTGGAGAGGCCTATTTCCAGCAGTGGACTGCTGTAGGCTGATGATGATGAATAAAGTGACTAAACTATTGAACATTTTTGGCTGTTTTTTTTAGGCAGATTGGGTACGTCATAAGATACCTATACGAAGTTTAGTTTATGGTCATATTGTCAGTTCTACCTTGTATAAAAATAGACGGTGAATAAATAATTAACACACAAATTTATTTAAGCTTCACTGTGGCAATAGCCAACATTTTCCAAGGGATTGAAGCAACGGCAACGGTTTATATAATTTCAGATTTTACTACGGCGAAGTGAATCCCAGTCCGATGCTCATAAAACCGAAATAGTAACGTTCAGATAGTGAAATCGGATCAAAGTAAATTAAATGAGTTCCCTAAGGGCATCATTAGTTCAGTAATACTGACGATTTAATACTCTGTAAGTGTTAATCGTGTTATCAAATTTTAGGGCGCGGATGAATCAGGCAAGACCTTTTTGTTCTTAGTTAATTACCGAGTAACCTTTAACTTTGGCGAGTAATTTAATGTCGTTTTGCAAACTTCACAATCGATTCCTGTACCAACAAGTCGAGCAAAACTAACTTTAGATTTATTACTATTGGATCCAGGAATACTTTAAACGTGATTTGATTTTTGGACTTGTTCTCTTTTGTACCTTAAACTCTATTTACCGACACTATAGAAAATGAAAATCCATTGATGAATCGTTGTTGAGAAGAAATAAAGTTCCCTCGAGACTTTTTGTAATAAAAGGAAGCAATTTTTTGTGTGAGCTTATTGTTCCTTTAGTGATGGATGGTTAACGTCCTTACGTTGGGAAAATATTATGAAATTATTACTCAAAATTACGACTGAGAGTTACCTGAAGCCGAAACCTCTTTTTTGAAAAGAGGGAAACATTTTGCGATCAAAGTAAAATTCGGAATGAACAAGGAGTCCAAATGCAAACTGTCATAAAACACACGAGTTGCAAGAGTTTGTCCCTACAAGGTTTACTTACAGTAAAATGTTCACAGGTTAAATCACTAGCACAGTTTGTACGTTCGTTGGTACACCTGGAACCCTTCGGAAAATATTAGTGTGATGGAATTGTGTTTATGTTATACTATTCATGATTGAGTCACAAATTAGTTTATTTTTTTGTTTAGAGTAGTCAAAAGTTGTTAGAAAAGCCCAGTTAATGATTTGCTATTACTGTCAACTCTATATTTCTCTTTGACAACCATATTGTTTTTTTCTCATAATTATCAATGGAAGCCGAGATTCCAGATTTATGCACATGTAGTAAAAAGCGGCCTAGTCCGAGTTAGACTGATGGGTTCCACCATAAAATAATTAACAATTTTTTTTACTTTAATAAAAAAACACGTTTATTATACGGGCCCTTTAATTTATAACTTTAATGTACTTTTGTTATTTGTTGTTACAGCGGCCATTATACTCTGTGAAAATTTCAAGTGTCTACCTATTACGGTTCAAAAGACACAGCCCAATGACAGGCGGACGGACAGCGGAGCCGTAGTAACAGGGAACCCTAAATGCTCTCCCATGATGCCCGTCTATTACATATACACCTCTGTCTATGCCTTAGGACAACACAGGCGTGAAATTATGTTCAAAGCCAGATTTTGGACTGTTAAAAATATAGGGTTATAGGTAATATGTCGGCAATCCATTAAGGAGATGTAGGGGAGGTTATTTGCAACCAAATTACCCCTTTTGACCCCTTTGCGAATGTCAAAATTTTTCGTGTAATTTGACATTTCTTTTTTTTTAAAGATATATGATATTATCATAATGTATCCCGTTGGATATACGAGATGTTGGGCATGCTTTTGGAATGCTCTGTTTTTTTTTTAAAGAAATCTACCGTTTTCGTCAAATAACTTGCTCAAAACGATGAAATTTGTAACGATTTGGAGCTCTGATTTAAAAACTAATAAGATTTATGTTTTTTTTTCTTTTGTTTTCCTTTTGGCTTCGCACAATTTTATGGTTGATTATAATGTATTGGACGTAGAAGCAGACAATAATAATAAAAATTAAAAAAAAAAACATAATGCAAACAGAATGTCAATAGTTGGTTGTTAGATAATTGTTCAACTATAATAAATGTATGTAATGGTCTATGTGTTGAAACGCACTTTAAAAATAAACAATGCATGTACCGACCTTTATAAATACTATGTTTACATTGACTAACAATAATTAATGGGTAATGATGACTAATATCGGTAGATATTAAATTCAATAGCTGCCAAGTTTCCTATTGAAGAAGATATATCATCAAATCAATGCAGTAATTTTGTTTTCATAGCTTCCGGTTTGACATGTAGATCTTAAAGTAAACAAACAGATTTTGTTTCTTCACAATAATGGGCCTAAAACTATCCGCAGTAAAGGCTACTTCAAATCTGTGAAATCCATCACACATGAGTCCACATGAGATCTTTCCTCGTGGAACTAAATTCATAATGGGTTCGGGATATCCGTACTCGAACCCAACCAATCACATGCAATATTTCTGAATAATACGGGTAATCTAGGGTCCCCGGTAGCCCAATTGCATATGCTTGAGCTTGTCAAAATAGAGCTAGGGTGGCCATTCCCGGGTATATTGGAGACATTGGGAACTTTGCTAGCCCTCCAAATATTCCTACTTTGGAGTTTCCTTCACACTTTTAGGGCGTTTTTACTCTCATGTGGATAAGCTCGCGCATGCGGGCAGATACCGCATGCGAGAGGAGGACATTATATATGTTAAATGTATTTTTTTGTAGAAAACAAAATAGTCTTGGCATTGGGTGGCTAGTCAGCATGTTTGACAAAATCCGCATGGCAGTAAAACACTCTTACTAGCAATTCCCAATCATAAAAATAAAAATAATAAAACCAATATCCCCGGGATTGGCACATCACTGATCAGTAAAATATATAAAAGAAGACTTACCATAATCATCGTGTAACAGTTGCGGACTGCCGTCCCGCAACGCATAGGCGGCGTCGTCGACGGGCGCCGCCGCGCGCGCCCCGCACCAGGGCACGCAGCAACGGAACACCCCGCCTCCCACCACCGTGACGCCGTGCGCGCCCCCACCACACACTAACACCACACACACATGCGCACGCACACCTTATCACCATACGTCACTGCACTGTATTATTGCCAGACACGTCACTAGACGCACTAGTAATCAAACCCCTTATCTTCTACGTTTTGGCACTTTTTATAATAAGAATAAGAATTTCTTAGAAAGATCTAGTTCAGTCTTGAAAGTTGGCTTAGAAGTTAAGATAAGTTAAGGTATCGATATGTCAGTCGACTTATATGAACGCTTATTATCGGGATTCTCAGGAGGAAAACTTCAACAGACGGAAGGGAAGGGAAGGGCGAAGGGAAAGCAAATATGTTCAATAATTGTGTTCGCTTTCTGTCTTTTACATCGGATTTCTTATCTCGGCATCATCGTAAATTTCCTTACGTAGACAAATATGATAAATTCACTTTAACCCATTGCTGAGCTGTTTATTATAATTTCCTACAAGAAGCACAAACAAGCATGTATTACATTGAAACATCAAATAACATGCTATCGAATCACTCACATGCCCTAGATCCAGACGTACGAATAAAATATAAATAAATATGTCAATGCACACTTTAGAACATCAGCTACATTGTACAATGTTTGAATCATACATATAGTCATGTTGAAATTTCATGAGAAACAGGCGTAGATGAAAACGTATCGTTATGCTACAGGGCCGTATTGGACGAATGCCAAGCAAAGTCGCGGAGTTTTTCACAGGCTGTCACTTTGAGAGCATACCTAGTATACCTCCAGTCATATTGGATTATTAAAATAAGAAATAGGAAACCGCGCGTCGATGCCGTCTGTTCGGCGACACGAAATAAACAGCTGGGTTCCAAAATATACGTGAATTTCCTCAAAAATGAGGTCTTAATTTTATTGTCATGAATGTGTAACAACTTGTTTATTAAACTTGAATGATATAAAAAGAAAGATATCATTATGACGAACCCTTGAACATCTAATGCCACAACATAATGTAAAGTTAAAGTCGGAGTTATCTCATAAACCACTGAACCGATGTTGATGGGATGATGTGGCTGAAATTTTGATAAAAAGTTTCTTATTTTAGATTGGTTTAATGATAAAACTTTCCTCCACTCGGAGAGCACAAAGTATAAATTAAGCCGAATAGATATGCGAGGCCACTCAGAAAGTGTCGCGAAAAAAAGTTTTTATGATACGAGAGACTGGCCAGATATAGTCTATTTTGAAAATATGATTATTTGTAAGTAAAAATAGGAAAGTTACATTTTCAAATTTTCCCTTCACATTGTGAGCTAATTTTAATTATCGTGTCTCATTAAAAAATGGATCTGCGCCGGGAACGTTTTCGCACTATGAGTTTTTACGATTTCTTTCTTTCATTATTTGACATTATATACCTAAATTTTTTAATTAGTTTTTGATTCTACTTTATTAGATTATTTTATATTTTGTAAATGTGAGAACGTCGTAGGCCCTGTGGATTATAAATTATAGACAATTGTCTATTTGTTTAACATATGGTACTTGTTGACAGGCCTACACTGTCCTCCCATACCTGTTAATCACTGTAATTGTAAAACATTGTAAAAGACATATTTTTAAAAGAGTAACCATGGAGTTTCTTGCCGGCTCTTCTCCATGGGAAACGACCAATTGGAACCGTGCACCTAGAATCTGACGTTTCATAAGTGCCCATGTAGGTCTATGTGAAATAAAATATTTTGATTTGATTTGATTTGATTTCAAGTGTCGCCTGAAACCGGACGAATCGTACGATAGACTTCAAATGGCATTCATGGATGAAGGCCCTTCTAAGGCAACCGTGTATCGTTGGTATAAAAAATTCAAGCGCGGTCGACTAACTTTCGGGGATGAAGAAAGAAGTGGTGGCCCTTTCACGGCTGTTACGGAAGACAACGTGCTAGAAGTGAAACTTTTAATCCAAGTCAATAGGCGAGCTACGTATCAAGAGATTCAGCACTTACTGCAGGTTGGATCGGGAAGCTTTCCTGAAATTTTATAAATGATAAAAAAAAACAATAGAACTTTTTTTTTTCGCAAAACTTTCTGTTTCCCACCTAATATGTCGTAATAAATTCGGTTGCGTGAAACCACCGTCTTCAAATCGAGAAAGGGGGTGATGAAATAAAGACAAATGAAATCGTACTTTAATTTAAACCTTTCAATAGGCACAATTAAATAATAATTAATATTAATAATTCACATGTGATATATCGAGAACCGGTAGGTAGGCTGGAAATAATGCCGTTAGTTCATACCGCGTCTCTTTGAATATGGGAGCAAATTCACTTTGGGCCTAGCTGGTTCCTCCAAAAGATTTTTTTTATTCATCAAAAGGCTCAAGTTGGGTAAATCAATTCGTAAGTTTGAAGAACTTTTCCCAGGGATTGAATTCGGATCATGTTTTATGGTAAAGAGGATCTGAAGGAACTGATGTGACGGTTACCTATTTCAGTTGTCCCTCTGACGTATTAAATTAGCTCTTCGGGAAATGCAGCCTAGTCCTGCGCCTGAATTATTTCATAATTTGGTTTAACTCCATGTTGTGATTCTGATCAAATTATTTTTACAAATTATCGTTACGTATTAGGTAAAGTGGTTATACTATTAACAGGATAACACATTCCGTATGCATTACAAATAATATTTTCAGAATTAAATTGCAATCATAACTTTGTGGAGCTAAATAACATTTCAAATTATAAGAGATTTACGGCTTACGGTTTAAGCGCTACTGACTTGAAATATGATACATTCCAGCCACGCGGTTTTAATTTAATGCAATATAAATAGGTTAGCATTACATCAGTTCACCGGTAACAACAGCAGAAGCAAATGAGGAAATGAGGAGACTTTCCGGTTTTTCGGCATTTTCACTTGAATGAAAATTTAATGGCTGGAAAGAGTTTAAAACTGATTTTATCCCGTCTCTCAAACATACTAAGTGCTGATTTCAGCAATGAAAGTCAACGCGTTCAACACATCTTAAACGCGTTCAAGAGCTGTCAGTGTCAATATTCCACAGAAAATAAAGACACTGTCAGTTCTTAAACGTACTTTATGTGCTGATCGCGTTCAATTTCATTGGAGAAATCAGCCCTTAAAGAACTGTGTAGGATTTGAACATTTCTTTGCGAATCTTTATACAAAATATCGACATGTAAATGGATAATCAATCCAAATTCATATGTAGCTGTCAGTAAACTCTGAATTAGTTTGGACATAATTATTATAAAACAACGAAAGTCGGTCAAATTATGTCTTTTTATTTTTATCAGATCGTTATAATCGATTTCATATAGAGGCTCACATAATGCAACAGTAGTAACTGTTGTATTATGTGAGCCTCAGTCTATTTAATTTTTTCCCTACATTACATTATGTGTCTAGAATTTTAAGATTGACCACAGTTACTTTAATTAGATTAGATTTATTTCGGGGTTAGAGCCCGGTGATACGTGACACAGGGTATCCTATTATGGACGAAAACGCAATCATTCTTTTCTCTATGTTTATAAGTATGTGAACCTTTGTGAAGAGAGAAAAATAAAGTTAAAGAAATAATAGTAAAGGTTTATTTAATAAGCTCAATTCGTTAATTAATTCCTGTCAATCAATTCCTGAAATGAGGCTATCATCATTATGCAAATGGCTTGCGGCATAACACGATCAATAAACACCGAATTAATTTGTATGCAATCGTTGTTGACTCCCTTCCCACATGTGGGGGGGGGCATATGGGAAGCCATGACTAATTTTAAAATGGAATATCTAACTTTTGGTGTCGTGGATATCGAGGTATCGTTTAAAGTATGGGCACGCCACAATAGCGGCGGTAAGTCCCCTCTTTGAGGAGTGGTTGGAGAGGTGCCACGGCGTCCTCACCTTCCGCCTGACATAGGTCCTCACCGGACACGGTTGTGTCGGGAGGTTCCTGTTTCGCATAAGGCAGGAGGAAACGCCCGGGTGTCAACATTGTGTGGATCGCCCGGAGGACACTGTGGAGCATACGGTCTGCGGAGGTCTGCCCAGCTTGGGCGGAGCACGGCGTAGGCGCGGGCTGGCGGACGGCGAGCAATGGGTAGCTCGCCGTCCGGTAAGGACCAGGCCCGGGTCGACGGCGCGTCGTGTTCCGCGCGCGCCTCAAAGAGATGTCAGCACAAAATGACGGGGTCAGATAGGGCCGACGTCTCAGGGTCGCGGGAAATTTGAAAGAGATAACCGTGGCCCTGGCACAGGCAACTGAAGGAACACGGGTGGGTTTTAGTCAGTAAAAGTCTGACACGCTCCCGCTCCGCCCAGAGCGGGAGAAATCATTTGATGATTTCCCAACCAAAAAAAAAAAAAGGTTATCGTGTAAAGTAATTCCTTTTGTAGCTAAAAAATTAAGAGCACGAAATTAAACATTAATCTACTTATTTCTAGAATTGAAGCACGTCGTTGTACGAAATGAAAAAGGAATTTCCATAATATCCTTTTCTGGAAACCAATGAAACCTTTAAACGTGTCGACAAAGCATTCAGTTCTATTTGAGCTACGGTTTAAAGTCTAGAGAAACACGTCAATTCCAATTCAATAGTAGGTACCTACAATTTTATTCAATGTTAAAGTATTTCACTGCTTCTTCTACAAAGCTTTTGTTATTTAAAAAATCAATAATAATAGCTGTGACCTTTATTAATAGTATATTCATTCATTTCATATGATTGGATAAATCAACAAAAAAGGCTCATAATAAAACACATTATGATATTGAGGATTTTTCAAAGCAATCAAGTTTAATGGTAACATCGCCGGTCAAGGTCGTTGTACATAGAAATAATCAGTCGGAAAATTGTGACGACGCCCGAATAATGCGCCGTAGTACTTCCTAGTTGCTTTTGTTAGACAATACATTGATCAGAGACATTTATCATTTATTCAATGATATTATTATGACCTGTATAAGGAATTGCCGGCCCAATAGCGATCGGCACAAACAATTACCACTCGTTGAGCGGTTGCTGGTTTCAATTGTGTAGCTATTCTGTACGTCATCGGCGACTGGCGGAGACGCGATGTTCCCTCTTCGTTGTTCAATAGCTAAATTCGCTTTCAAAACTTATACGATGCTAATTAGATGCCTCATACCATTCATTAGAGCTTCGTTACGACGCTGCCTCGTGTAAACAAAAATTCAGGATACGTGTGTAAACTTACAAACCACAGATTTAGAAAAACAAAACTTGTCAGATATCCTGGAACTTTTATACGATGAAACGTAAAACTTTAAATGCATTTGTTATATTGAATTACTGTTATCGCAGCAGCCGCTAAAATACCTTTTATTTATATTTACATTGTCGTACGTACAATCTAATTACTGCATTAACATTATCACGGTTAAATCTTATTATCAGCCGTAGTTAAGCGAAAACTCTGTTGTTTCGCTGACTACTAACTATTACCATATAACTCGTGTGAAACTACTCAATGAAATGGATTTTTAACATCCTTTTAAAGTTTATTCAAAACTAGTTTTCCATGAGTGTTATACGGTGAAAAGGCTGACATTTTATTATAGTATTGTTTAATGACATAATATTGATTTGAGTTGATTTGACATTGATGCCTTCAGGATATTTTGTTTGTTTTAATATTAAAATGTAACATATTTTTAATATTAAAACAAACAAAATAACCACGGAACGTGTAACTAATAGATTTGCCTAAAAATAAGTCAAGCAACCACGATGTTATAAAGAGTTGATGACAGGAAGCGATAAAAATAATTTATTTTGAGATTATGATAAGAAGCACCGTAGATCATGTGTATGTCTCCAATAATTTACCTACTTTCTTAAATTACCCAGATTCATTACCTAAGCGATAGCTCCAGCAAGTATGCAGATGTCATAAAATATGTTTGCATGCTTATAGCTGCTTGAGATAGTTTTATTGTATATTAAAAATTATCTAAATACAGAAACGGAATGTTCATGAATTTTCCATATAGCGTCGCTTTGTTTTATTTTGTTCACTCAAGTGTCGTTATAAATATTATTTCGAAATGAACCAACAAACATGCAACAAGTTGTTCCCAAAATCGATATCTTCAATGTACCTTATGTTTAAGAAAACGTAGTTGTTTCAGACTGTGCCTGTGCTTTAGGACAGCCTATCACGGTTGTGGCCTTACACGTGTTGTGCTTTAAATAACTGAAAGAGTTAAAACATTATGACTATTTTGGTAACGAAAGATAGGTATTAGGTAACTTTTACCAAAGATGTTGTAGATAAATAGTTGTTTACTCAGATCATATTACAGAATTGAAGTTATTCATAAAAAAACGTAGCGTGTTCCAAAGAACCTTGACACTTTAACGGAATTATATTTTACACATTAGAGTATTTGTAAGCAACACTGCGCAAAGCGCTAATGCATGTTTTTGTCTGCGTGATATTCGTATTAAACTGTTATCTTTTATGTGTCGTGACTCGTTACAGTAATCGCGACGAGCGAACATAATATTCTCCAAAACCTAAACACGGATAGGGTCTCGTGAGTGTTCCGATAGCATACCGAAATCGCGTGCGGTTTCCACCTCTTCAGATAGTAAAAACTGATTCAAGAGCGTATCAAATTTGTCACTGATGAGCCGTATATTCAAAATATACAAACATAAAACAATGCCCCAGTGGCACACTGCACTATTAGAGTAGACACTGCACGCGAGAGAGCCGCGGGGCACGGGCAGCCGGGCTGGCTGGCTGGCTGGCTGGACGGGCGAGCTGGTGCTCAGCAGTGCATCTCACATCGGCCACATTCGCGGCAAGGCGAGCGCGAAGCGGCGGCGGCGGAGCGGCCCCAAGCGTCGCGACGGCCGGCAGACCGCGACTGGAGCGTCACTGCGCGTCGCAGCCTAGGGCGCCGAGCGAGCAGGACGAACATACTGCTGGCTCGCGCGCTCAACCCACGATTTTAGCCCTTGAACCTTCTCTCTTAATTCCTATTTACCTTGTTCACACCGCGTCTCTTATGTTTTTGTGCGACCGCAAAAGGGTTTTCACCCCGCGAAGCGATCCCGTGAACGTTACGTAGACGCTAGAGACAGAGATGCTGCGTGGCCTTTCCTATGCTACGGGTCGTTTCGATGTTATGTCACTATTGAACGTGCTTGTGCCTTGTTGTTTGGCCGTGAACGTATTTTAGCCGTGCACTCATTTGGACCATTATGATTTATAGCTCCTGAGGGACATTTGTGACGCATTGCTCAGACTGTCCATTTTAGTTTTAACATTCTGAATAATCTTCCATTTAAATTCTATTCTACTGCACACGATTAGTAACAGTTCGGATGAAAACGTTGTTTGAGAGAAAATGTATTTTGGAGTTAGCCATCTGCATCTACTATAAAGTCAAAAATCCAAGTAAGTTACAAAATATCGATCATTGTACTTTTGCCTACACGACTCAGTTGAAATAATGGCTGATACTGCACTTTAACCTCCCATACAAGACAGGAAAAGGACTGACTCCATAAAAACTGCTGCCTATTAAATATCATGGTTTTATCTCATAATTTCATTAGATATTAACTAGAGCTCCCTCGTCTCAGTTTCATCAGTATATGAATTAAAACCCTGTCACTCCGTGTAAAGCGCGAAGACCTTACAATGACAATTAAATTTTATTAATATTGTCAGGAAATTATATCCGATTCGGCGGCATTCATACAATTTTAATTGCAATATTCTGTCGACAAGAACCTCTTGGTTTATTGAGAATGTTCTTGTTGAAAATCTTGAACTGAACACGAAGATAACATTTGCCTGAAATTGGGCTAAGTGCGTGAGCGTAAATTCCAATTGAATTTCTTGAACCGTATAATCATGTATGATTATCTCGAATATCAAAGCGTGTAGTATTTGAACACATATGAGCCTTATGTTGTATCTCGTATCATTGAACAGGGACTCAAGATAAGTGTAACCTATTTGATCTGAAGCCCAATTTTCCGCAAATGTGGGTATTAAAACCGCCTGCTCTGACCTCTATGAAATATGTATGAAGGCAGCCTCAATATACGCTAAATGGCAATATCTTTTTATTTCGGATGTTCTAGCAAAAACAATAAACAGTCGGGGAGGGAGCGAATCGAACTAATCGACTTTGCAAGACTATTCAAAGAGGAAGAGACAAGAGCAAACTTCAATGTATAAAACGCGTTGCGAAGATTGCTTTTAGAGATTTTACAGCAGACAGCGCCGTCGGCTCATACACGGCTTCCAGTAAACTTGCCTGAATACTGAATGAGATTGATCCTGTGATCTTGCGACTATGAAAATCGTTTGTATTTCTCGGAAAATGTAAATAGAAAATCGAATTTTCGACGTCACCAAGACGTCGATGTTTAAAAAAAGTTCCTACGAAGACGTCGTAACCAAAATAATTTCCTTAAATCAGATTTTAAGTTAAACGAATTCAAAATTTTATTTTACCTACTTCGGCTACAATTTGTTTTGCTACGAAAGGCGAAAGATTAGAAGAAGATTCAGTTTCTTTTTTCGTATGCTTCGTAAAACGTATGTAGATGTAACGTGTACTAATTCACACACAGTGCGTGTAGAGCAATGATGGCCCCGCATCGTGCGCGCACCATCTAAACAGGGCAATCATCCTTAGTGATGGCCCATAGCGAGATTATTATCGAGACCTACAATTTTATCGATTAAAACCGAAATTCGTTAAGTAAATGCTGTTGCTGGTGTTGTAAGTAAAATTAACGATGTTCTGATTAGAATGATGCATCATTTATCGCTATCTATACAAATATTATAAAGACGTATTTTTGTGTTTGTTTGTTCGTAAGTTTGTATGTAAGGGGTAATCTATGGAACTACCGGTCGAATTTGAAAAAATTGAGGAAGGCTATTTAACATCACGCTAGGAACTACCCTTACGAACCAAGCAAGACGAAAAGTCAGAAAGAAGTCTAAGTGAGAACGAACTAATAGCGCGGGCAAGCGATGCGAAGCGACGAGACAGGTCGGGGGAACAAAAATTTTGACGCAGATGATGTCGCGGGCATAAGCTACTTAATAATAATCTGAAGAATTAAAATCTTTGCTTTACTTATGTACACCTTAAAACGAGATAATTTGCCTGAAGTCAATTAAACCAAATGAAATTGAGAGTCGACTTCATTCTAAGATAACTCTCGAGTGCTACAACATTATCGATTGTAGCCAGGAGCCATCACGTCGGATTTCCTCTAAAGTATATGTTTACAGTATGTATTTAGCAGTCCCGGCAACTAATTGACCTCCCCGTGACATCCTGTAGATGTCGTACGAGTATGAGAACGCTAATTGTGCCAGCCTGCCAGGAGGACTGTCGACTTCATCTTACTATACAAATCCATTTTATAGTAAGATGAAGTTTGCCTAGTAACTAAAACGTGTCATAAATCATAATCATAATCAGCCTATAACGTTCCCACTGCTGGGACACAGGCCTCCTCTCTATGAGAGGTAGTGAGCCGTAATCCACCACGCGGGCTCAGTGCAGGTTGGTAGATGTCACATGTCTTCGAATTTTTGGTTCTAGGACATGCCGGTTTCCTCACGATGTTTTCCTTCACCGTTTTGAGAGCAGTGGTGATTAAATTATTTACACAAAGTAAAGCGCCTGCTTGAGTTCGAACTCACGACCTACAACTCGTAAGTCGGGACCGTTACCACGTGTACTCTAATGTAATGAGAATCCATTTCGTTTGGTCACAAAGAATCCCTTCAGCACACTTAGACGTAGGTCCTTCTTCGGGAGAACCCTTCTTTCCTCAACCTCCTTCTTTCTCTTGTCCTTTATGAAAGTGTCGAAAGAAAGGCCAGCATCGTTCTGTTGTCGATCGTTTACGTTATTATATGATGATCACGATATTTTACCGTTTGTTATTTTAAGGTTATGTATAGTGGTCAGCAGTACTTGTTCTTTTTGGTGTTTGTGTTCGATCCTTGCGTCATATTTACCGCAAATAAACGTTTTTTTTTTTCAGTTCATTCATCTTCGGGTTGAAATTATGATAACAACGGTATATCTGTCTCCCGCAGCGTGTTGAGGGAAACAATAATGGATCAATCAATACACGAGCAGGTGCACGGTGCACCTATAGTTTATGAGTATGAATCACTCTAAGTGGATATTTACAGATTGCTAATAATTATAATTATTGTAAGGATAATAAAATTTACTGAACACACGATAAAAATGTTTATAATTTAAGGTAAACATGGAAACAGTTTTATTTTTACTGGTTGAATTTATGGCACGCCACTGTTATGCCGTTTTACTGCCGTTTGAAGCGCAAAGGTGAGAAAACTTGCCCATAAACGAGGTATGAATCATATTCAAGTCCTTAAAATATCTGAAATGTCATTATTTCATTTGGCCAAGAAAACTAGAATGTATAAGAAGAAGAAAAATAAACATTGATATCATTTTCATAAAGAAAACGAGAAAAAATCTGTCTGATAATATAAGCAAAAAGTTCAGTCGAATGAACCCAGTGATTGATATAATCTAGCTGTCACTCGTATCGAAAGTTTTCGTTGGATTCAAACTCACAATTTCGCATCACTAGTCGCCGTATTGTCAATTTGCCCGCCAAATCGATCACTATTTATAACTAAGATCGAACAGGCCAAACAACGTTTTTTTTTACGAGATGAATGATATGTAGGCAAAGGTAATTCGGTATTATTAGTCTGTAGATACGCTATGGAATAATAAATCAAAGAATAGATTCAGATTGACGTGGATGTTGTATCTGTACCGTAGGAGTGTAGGCCTGTGTTAACTCGTAATAAGGCTGAAAGCAGCCACAGGTATGCGGCCTTTCAGTGGGTTATAGATGGTATAATTACTAGATGAACAGTGTTTTGTAGATGTTCACATTTATGTTTTTATTTTGCGTTACGTCAAGGGTAAATTCAGTTACGTTTGTTCCTGTGACTTCTGGTCAAGTATCATAATAGGCGCTAAATAGATACACAAATGTGCTATTCAAATAATTGGTATTAACTTCACACTCTTGTTGTCATGTTTTTTTTTCCCTAATCGTATTTGTGAATACGCAAGCGTCAAAAGCGCTCACACAAAGGTAAATAACGAAGATATTCATTACACCGACATAACCCTAACTGTTTACATCTGTTCCCGTATTTCACTCCTGTGATTAATGAATACTCCAAATATAATATCATCAAAGCACATTATGGCGACGATATGGCAACAGGCCGATCCTTTTTAATACTTTTTAAATAACACGCCTGACTGAAAATACATCGATGCTTTCTACCTGGAACAGTGAACGTCCGAATTATCCGTATCTCCGTGTATTTTAAACTTTTTTTTCGAAATTACAATCATGTTTTGTTTCATGAGGAAAGTGCTGGAGTCCGAATGTAAATGTTTTTGATAAACCGCTCTCATGTTTGGTTGTAAAAATGTAAACATTGGAAACTTTCGGGTTTCAACTGTTTCGAATGCAAAACAAAAAGCAAACATGCGGTAAATGTAGGAAAGTATTCCCTAGAAATCTAAACTCGCGTATGTTATCTAAGTATGTACCTATCTACCTATTGTACTTACATTATATTCATATCTGTTTACCTAAGAACAAACAACAAGTTAAGTATTGACAAGACTCTCGAAGGAAGAAAAGTAAAATACAACTACTTCATCAATTCATGTGATTTGTGTCTATAGTAAAACCAAAATATTTTTTATATAAGAAAACCGGTCAAGTAGGTATGTGTTGGACCACACACAATGAAGGGTTCCGTAGTTAAGATTAGTTTATCCCAAGTACAAACTTAATGATGTACTTTACGTACATCGTTAAACGAAACGGGCAATTCTCCAACTGCATATATAAGTTTGTAATCGCAAAACTATTGTTTTTATGTGATAAAACTACAAATTAACGATGGATTTTTTCGGCTTTACTAGTTCTGCTTGCGCCTTGCCAAATTTCATGGTTTTGATTCCCTTGCGAGTGTGATCTTTTAATCGCGTTAACTTAGAAGTTCATTATTTTCTCAGCTACAAGGGATTGTTGACCAGAGTATTTGATTATAATTTCAACTTTATACCACAACGCGTTACTGAGAAAAGGGTCTTGACAGACGGAAGGACAACAAAGTGATCGTATAAGGGTACCGTTTTTTTCTTTTTGGGGTACAGAACCCTAAAAATAACAGTTGCGTGTGACATTCATGTTTATGAATATAATATACGGCTTCACATCATGATCCTGTGCGTATTTTCGAGGTTTACTTTTGTTTTCTTACTTTGAAGGAGTTGTTATGATGAAACCAGCGGGGCTTTGTAAACCAATCTGATATTTCTTTCGAAAGTTGTCGCAATTTCCGGGCAATGAGGATATTTTCTAGCTAAAACAACAGACTTAAAAAAAAATACAACGTAAAAAAAAAAAAACAGGAACTCATAGTACAAGAGCCAGGGCTACACTGATGTTTGTGTCCTGAAGTGAAAATAAACAATATATTAATAAATTTATTTTCTAAAGTCGTTGTTTTGGGTCTGTATTTTTCTGCCCCCGTCTTCGGAAATTAAAGTAATTTTTCACTTAAAAGTTTTATTTTTGTAAAAGGCGTTTTTAATTTTAACTTTATAGTGGCTCAGTTATTAATTTATTTAGGTTATAATATTGAATAGAAATGTCAACTGCTCAGCACCTTTTTACAAAATATAGCTTCTCCTAATGCAGGTAGGTAAATTGTTCAGGAGTTCTCCTGGTAAGAACCAGAAGAACTAGAGCTGATGGTGAAGCCATCGTCAGCTCTATTTCACCATATGTATTGTAACGAGCATAAATTGCTTAGCAACCATATTAAAGTTTTCCAATCGTAAATCCGCAACCCGTGAAATACCTATTATTGAGTTTTGGTGGCCATCTGTGGTCTTCATCATCAGTTCCACTTGAATCCTCCAAATGGCGCTTTCCGAGAACAAATGCACGTGTTAATATAATCATTTCCCTCGATTTCCATGGCATCCCTTCATCAGATTTTGACTTGGTGACAATAGGACAACCCCGAGAGCAAAAAAAAAAAACATAAATAAGTACAGCCAAAGATATAATCCCCTCCTTTTTGGAAGTCGTTAAAAAAACAGACCACACCTCCTTCCTTAAGGATCTCCTTTTTTGGTTGTTGAAATACAGAGTGTAGGAGACATCGACCCACCAACTGTTACCATGAATTCAGCAGACGATTCTAGATCTAGACATACAGGGAATAACTGTGAATTCAGCACATAATTTTGAGACCCCATAACGTTTCTACGTTACGGGCTCACAAATTATGTGATGAATTCATAGTACCAGTATACGCATCGATGTCCCTCACACCGTGTATGCCAAGGAATTCAGGAAGTAATATCAGAAGAATCCAGAAAACTCCTAGTGTTTGTGGTGGCCGATACAAAATATGCCTTCTTATAACTTCAGTTCGTCCGTCTGACAAGCGTGGTGTTTGTAAGAATACGATCGTTTGGTGAAGTAGACTGTTCCATCATACGTCATAATCAGACTATAATGTCCCCACTGCTGGGACACAGGCCACCTCTAGAGGAGGGAGTGGTTCGTTATTAGGGCTGTCAACTTTTTATATCATATTTTGTAAACTCGAAAATATCAATCATTTAGCTTTTTGAGATACCAGCCCTATTGCGCTTGTTTCGCCATTATGTATTGTAATGAAAATGTAGTAGTTTCGCCTACTATATATTTAATTTTTATTATATTATTTAGGCAACCCTAGCCGTAATCCAACACTCGGGCCCAGTGCGGGTTGGTCTGTAATAGTTGGAGAATTAGTTTCATGAAATATATTATCAGATGGAGATTAACATTGCAACTTTGTTCCTTACTTGTTGCTAATTTTATTGCCATTTCGGCAACTCCCCTCAAACGGATACTTAAAGTCCGAAGCACACGTTAGTAAACCATTACTTTCACATGATATTTACGGCAAATAACGTCTGTGTCTAGACTGAGCTTTATCTTGGATGCAAGCGCTAGGTTTTAGTGTTACAGGAACATTCCTCACGCTCATGCCGTGTAGTAAAGGGTCAAAACCTATGCATGTTTTAATCTTAAGCTTTATTTTGCATGTCTTAGGAGATGTTTTACTCAGGGTCGCGGGTAATTCGAAAGAGATAACCGTGGCCCTGGCACAGGCAACTGAAGGAACACTGGTGGGTTTTAGTCAGTTAAAGTCTGACACGCCCTCCCGCTCCACCCAGAACGGGAGAAGTCATTTGATGAATTCCCACAAAAAAAAGGTGATGTTTTACTTTGTGTAGATATGAATTTAAAAATATTGTAGGAATCGCTTATAATTTTAAACTCGTTTTAACCGATTTCCAAAAGGAGTTTGTCAATTCGTCTGTATGTTTTTTTTTACGCGATAAATCCGGCAATTGCAATTTTTTTGGATTTTCAAGATTTCGAGAATTATTTGTTTGATGGATGGATTATGCTTCCGTAGTTTTTATTAACTTTGCGGGGGTAGTTTTTCAGTTAGCTACAGTAATACGTATTTTTCCACTTAGTGTATATTGATGATGTAATAATATCCTCATGTCACTGTTATTTAAATAGCAAGGTGGTACAATAATTCGTGTGGGAACTAAATAGTAAAAAAAACAACTACTACTGACTTTTATTTCGGAAGTCGGTGAAAAAAAACACCGACTTCCGAAATTAAAGTTATTTTTCACTTTTAGTGTTTTTTTTTTAAGTTGGTTTGGTTTTTTTAATTGAAAGTTTTTAGCGGCCCCATTTCTTCTTCCAGATCTGCTAAAAACGACAGACTAAAGATATAGTCTTTCGTTTTTTGCCGAAACAAACTCAGCTGCATGCGAATAGAACTTACATCTTTATGCCCTGCTGAGAAATGATGTGATAAATTCACGCCCGCTTCCGTTTTAGAGATCAAAAGAGCAAGCAAACGCTTGCAATAAAATATATCTTGTATTGCTTTGCAAAACGCGACCTAAGCCAGAAAGTGAATTTATCAGATAGTCACCGGAATTCGCTCATTGCAGTTACACAGTTACAGTTTCTCCGATTTGACTCCTAGAAATATATAAGCGGGTTTAGCAACCTGTCGAGCTTCCATTGAACAAGTCTTGTACTATTTCTAACCTCTCGTACACCCATATACTTGTCAAAAACATGTAGGTATCATACTTGTATTAACGTTGTTTCAGACAGGTTTTGGAAATGATTGAGTTCACTTTTTTACATTCAAGAAATGTTTCTACAAATTTTGTATAGAACTTGTCTTTACAACTTGATAGGTATAAGTGTAAACTATAAAATACAACCTGTAGAACAGATGTTTTATACCTTTTGGTGTAAATGCGGGGTAAGAAGATAATAACTGAACAAAACATTAGGCTAAAAAAACAATTACATTACATTAGGCTAAAAAAACAATTACATAACCCCCGACACAAACAAAAACTTTTTTTTTTTCAAATAATATCTAATAACACTCTATCAAATCACATTTCAAACAAAACAAAAAAAAAAGTTCATCCGTTTTAATAAGCTGTAAAAAGACAGTTATGTTAATCTCACAATGAAAACAATCGACCGATATGTGACATAGTACAGAAATTGAAAAATACGATCCAATACAGAACCAGCAACTGATTGCAAATTTCTAACATTTCCACATCGGAATGGCAATAAAGCTACAAGAATTGTAGTGAGTACGATTGCGATAGTCCACTGAAAAGGCCAGGCCGGAGTATGAGTACGGGACGAGTAATTGTGGTTTCAGTAAAAAGGAAATACTTACTTCGGCAGATGCGGCATTGTAACTGAGAGACGCGAGAAGAGATAAATTGAAAAATGGATACGTGTTTGAATTTGTACATGACGTTTACAACGTAGGCACTTACTTATTTATTCAAGAAAGCACAGCTATATAAATAAGAGTAGTGGGTACAATGAATACTAATCGTGGACCCAGTGATATTGATGATCGCAGTTTATATATATTAGCACGCAGATGAATGTTGCTAGCTGCCGTAAGTACCCTGAAATCTATTTTTTATGACCTCACCAACAAATGCAAGATATTATTCCTCGAAGACAATGAAAATCAAAGCTCAATAGTGCAAACGATAGGAAAATAACTAGGCGACTTGAAAATTTTTTTTTCTTACCTTCATGCATCGCAATGATGCAGGAGGCTTAAAAATGATCGATGAAATCATCTGTTGAAAAGGCATATTTAATTCCAGATAATATGGATTGCGACCAGCTGCAGGTGACGTAATAAGCATAAATAAATAATTTCTACAATGCATAGGTATCCGAAAGTTTAGTTGCGTAGTGAAATTCACAGTCCAATTGATAAGTTAATGAATTCCGTTATTTATGTTCACAATTGTAAATGGTTGACCCTAGAAAATACTGGTGTAAATAAAGGCCTCTTGCAGTAAAAGAATTCAGGAACCTTAGTGGAATTTTGCATCCGAATGTTTTCCATTTATCAGTATTAAAAGGACAGTTCTGATATATTTCCGTAACCGTTTTGTGTGTTCTAAACAAAACCAACAAAACAGCGGACTATTAATCATATTGAGAAGCAATTGACAGCAGCGTAACTCGTGAATAATTTGTTCATAGATCTACGGAGTGGATAAGATAAATGATTGTCGCCGTATCCTTGTAACAATTGGGATGATGACAATTTTTTTATTTTTATCTCAATAAATTGTTTATTTCCAAATAGTGCAAATAGTATTACAAAAAGTGTAAAAGGTTAAAAAACTGCCAAATTATAAATGTTTTAAAGTAAGTGTTAGACTAGGACAGCACTATCGTAGAAGTGACGTCACGACTACGTAACTTCATAATAGCGCCGTACATTGTCCGTACCGCGCGTAAAGGACAGGAATAATCCCCTCCAAAAACTTTTAAAGCATGTATCTTCTTCATTTTTACATCGATTTAACAGATTTTTTCGATTATCTCATTTTTACTATGCCTTCTTTGAAATTACATTATTTTTGCGAACATTTTTAATAGTAGTTATCATCCCAATTCTAGTTTATACTGGCTTTGCACGCATATTGTTCACGTGGTGTAGGTTATCTATGATCTTATAACCGTCCTTACATTCACCGTGGCTGGTGAATTTAATTTAACAGTTCGGTAAGATGCATTGCTGAGCATTCCAACAGATGCTCGTTTTTCTATAAGGTACTCACATATAATAATCTTACTGTAACTGTTTACTGTACTCGTAAATACTCGTCAACCTAAATTCTCCCAGTCGGAAATGTGTACAAGTAGACTGTAAATTTCCCATTTTCGGCAATGGTACGACCATTGCTATTTAAATGACTGTGTTCCCCCTCTTTAGGCGACGATACAGTTTATCAAACTTCCCCAATCATTTCAACATCAAACTATCCCTAAGACAATTGACTGGAATAATGTAGGCAATCACAGAACTAAAATCAAGACTTAAATAAACACTTTACGTCACAACGACACAATCCTGAAACTAATCAAATCACAATTGTGGTAATCACATAGAGAAAACACTGCCAGCAGACGCACAGCTATTCACCATCAAAGAGCGAACGAAACACATTTCAATTTTGGATGAGTCTGTCTATTTTCATATTCTGCGACATTAGCAGATTACAGATAGAAATCGTGCACGAAACACCAAGGTCGTTATACAAGCTTATAATAAGCAAATTGTAGTGAGACTGCCACGAAGACAAGTTGTAAATAACAGAACCCCAGACACCTGGAAAATTTGGGTTAGATTGGATCATCATAAACTGAATTTTCTGGGAAGGGTTTTACGTGAACGGTGTTAACAGTGTTGCGAATCAAACGAGATATAGTGGAGGAAGAAAAAAAAGAGTAATAGCCAGACAAATTTTTACGTATATTTCACGTGGAATATAATATAATTAATTTTAATGTTCCATTTTATTAGAAAACTCTACGAAAAGAATCTAGCATTTTTTTCAGCTGCAGAAATTTCTTCGTTATCGGGGCTGTAATTTCCCTGTGTGCCCACACAGGAAACACTTTTTCCCACACAAAATTTCAACCAACTCATTACCGCGTTGCAAGCTGTAATTTGCAGAAAACTAAAGATTATCCGCGCAAGTGAAGTCGAGAAGGTATGTAATTAGATCTCTTCATAGCCCGTTCTTTACCTGGCTGTATAGAATATGAAATTAAAAATTGTCTTTTCTGACAAATCTAACACGATGCAGCTTCATCATCCACAAGACATAGCTTAAATATTCTAAAATTTGGAAGGTACGTTAGTCTGCGGTTGAATTTCGGTCGCACTTTCAAAGGCTAGCCTAAGCTATATAATTGTGGCATGTGCCACAAGTGGCCAGTAAGACTATCTATTATAGGTACAAGGATGGACAGCAACAGCGGAGTATGCAGCTACACCACAGATCCGATTCCAAGCGTGGAGATTACGGAAGCGAGCCTCGGATCGTTCATCCGCGGGAGTTCTATCCTCAGAAGTGGACGTTTGTGGCCGGATATGATTTTAATCACAAACAGATTGAAGCTAACTGCACAACACACAATCGCCGAAAATTAATTACCAAAAAGATAAGGATAAACTCATCCGATAGTTATTTTTACGATGATCCCTCATATTTAACGTATTTATTAATACATAAAACGTTCAGTACAAGTCACATAACTGTTTGCATTTTCAATCACGGTCAGTCGCAGCAGTGCAAAGCTTTTTTTTTGTTTGTTTGTTTGGCATCTCGCAGGTCAACCTATGCGGTTGTCGTCTGCTTAAGCGGACTTGCCTGTGGATTCCCTAATAAATTAAGGCCTCCAGCCAGGACTTAAACTTATATACTAACTAAAACTAAGCGACAACGCTAAGGGCACCCCCTGTGGGGTACGAACCTCGGCTTAGGGCGTCGCTGGAAGAGGGCAGCAAATGACTAGCTGGATCAGGATTGGTATTAATTAGGGACGAATTTAAAGCTACAGGCTCAGCGGCGCGGGCTGGCTCGAGCAAGGGTCGGGAGGGGCGTCGATTTGGGCGTCGCGGCGGGCCTCGGCGGCGAGGGCGGTAGGACGGCGATCGGGTTTTGGGCTTCTGTAGCGTGCTAGTGGCCTTACTACTCTCCTGGAGGAGGGTAGTGGCGTCGTCGGGGTCGATTAAAGTATGCCTTGGTCGGCGAATACTGCTAATGCGAGAGGGAGTGTAGCGGGCGGCCGCTGTAATCAGGGGGTTAGAATGTTTAATGCCGCAGTCGAAGAAACGCTTTGATAAGCGTTTCATGAACTGTTTTATGGTTGGCATTTTGAGGTCGACGTGAAGATCTATATTACGGACATAGAAGGGGGCACCCGTGACCCTTCTGAGGAAACGGTTTTGGAGGGTCTGCATCTTATGGAGATGACGTGGGTGAGCGTGCGCAAATACAACGCAGGCATAGGTCATGATGGGACGGATGACTGCGGTATAGATGCGGAGCTTGCATTTGAGGGACAGTTTGCTACGGGCTGTCAGTACGAATTGGAGCCTGCTAAGAGCGAAGGAGGCGCGCGCGCGAACCGCCTTAATATGAGCCTTAAAGGTAAGGTTCTCATCGAGGATCACGCCTAGGTATTTGGCTTGCTTCTCCCAAGGGATTGGCTTGCCGTACATAGTGATCGGGCTGGGAAGTGGGGGAGGGAGTCGACGACGTCTCGAGAAGAGAACCGCCTGACTCTTATCGGGGTTGACCTCGATTCTCCATTTCCGGAACCAAGCGCCTAAGACGTTTGCGGAGGTTTGGAGAGTACGAGCTATAGCGTTGGGACAGTGACCGGTATAGTAAACGGCAGTGTCATCGGCGAAGAGAGCCAACTGAGCCTTTTTACTTTTTGGGATATCGCTAGTGAACAGCGTGAAGGCGAGAGGAGATAGTACGGAACCCTGAGGGACACCGGCGCGAATAGGATGAGGGGACGAGAGTGCTCCCTCGACGCGATAGCGAAAGGTCCGGTTCGACAAAAAGTCTCGTAAGATGAGCACGAGACGATCTGGCACTCCTAGTTGGTAGAGCTTGTATATCAAGCCGTTGTGCCAGACTTTGTCGAAGGCTTTCGCTATGTCGAAGAATAGCACACCCGTCGTCGCGTTACGCTGCAGACCAGCGCATAAGTGCTCTACGATACGGTGGACCTGTTGGGTGCCCGAGTGTTGGCTACGGAATCCAAACTGCTCGTTGGGTATGAGGCTCTTTGCTTCGGCGTAGTCTTTGAGACGCTTATAAATAAGCCTCTCGTAGATTTTGCCGAGGACATTGAGTAAGCTAATAGGGCGGTAGCTGGAGGGCTCAGACTTTGGCTTGCCTGGCTTTGGGATACCGATGACGGTGGCTTCTTTCCGTGCTTGTGGGAAGATGTTGTTGCTCAAGGCGCCATTGAAGATGGCGGTCATAAGCATTATTAGCGGGGCAGGAAGGAGTTTGTATACCTTATTGGTAATACCATCCGAACCGGGGGCCTTACGAGCGTGGAGCCCTTTAATGATGTCGTGCACTTCGTCTGGAGTGACGGGAGGCAGAGGATCATCAGGGTCTTCGACGGGAGGGAGGGAGGCTCTTCGTTCGACTTCAGCGTCGACCTTGTTCAGGTGAGCTTGGTCTACTGGTTGGGAGCTGGGAGAACATTGGGACTCTAGGCTGTCGGCAAGACATTCAGCCTTATCGGGACTGTCGAAAGCGACACTATTGTCGGGGCGGATGAGAAGCAGTGCAAAGCTCTCGCCTTCGCTTACTTATACAAACACTCGTACAACCTACCAGCATATAAGAATGTTTCCACATATTCTTAGAAATCACTTAAATAACATGTCGTATGTATTGAACTGGAGAAGTAGCGAGTGTTTGCCAACAAATTAAGATTTTCTCACTAGTTATAAACAATATGTTTACAATGGCAGAAGGGTTTATGCGACACCTGCGTCCTTCGACCGCGTAAATGTTAAACAACTAACATTACTTGCAAGTCTCGACATTGATTTGTGGCTTTATTTAGAGTTTACTGCCGTATACTTATAATAATAACGATGGATACATTACACATGTTATTTGTTAAGATTTGATATGAACCAAAGAGTTGAGTGGCTTACTCTGTTGACTGATATGAAAGTGTTACATCGTACGTCACTTTTCATGGAAAATTTAAGTTTTTAATATTATTCCCTTGTATTTAGCTGTTCGGGCTCATTTTTCGTAAAATTCCCACGAAAGAGAATTCATAATTTCAAAAATTACGGTCTGCGGCAGCGTGGAACGTTGTACAGTCCTCACAATCTAAATGTCCTTTCCACGTAGAAAGGAAATAAATTTTATTTATTTTATTGTGTAATCAACATTTCCGTACCAAAATTAAAATTTGCTTTAATTTTGCCTTTATAACAGTCCTGTTTATAAAGCAAACAGACTGAAAGTGAATACATGAAAGATATATCCTAAAAAAATACAAATGCCCTTTGGCTTCAGATTGCGAAGTAAATAAGAAGGCCGAATCGTGACCGGTTTATATTATATAACTGCGAAAATCGCGAATAGATTACTGTGACTAATATAACAACATCAGTCATTCATAATTTTATTGCAAAATAGCATGACATTTGCTACTAATGTAAAGTTTAACAAAAAGGTTGCAATCCAATGACGTTGGAGCATTAGCGGAACATCAATGCCGCTAGCTAACTAGCCATTAAGATAACACATAAGAAACGCAGCAAAAATAAGACACGTCTTTACGTGACTACATTGTTTGTACTTTTTTATGCATACAGGGTCGTAGAAGACCCATCACATAGTCATCAACTACGGATTCTGTACACTGTAAACTAAGTAACAGACCACAAAAATAATTGCCGATTTTTTTTTTGGTGTGAAAAATCTCTGTGTGCACTGCGCAACGTAATGCAAAACATTACGCTTATGGGTGCATACAACGGTACGGGGTCGTAGGGCATTTGAAGTTGTGTTATGACATGAAGACACTTGTTTTCAAAAAATTACGTCAGGAAAAGTTGGAATATTGACCTTTAATATCTCCGTAACCAGAAGGTTCCCATGTATGGTCAAGTATAAAAAAATGATTACAATGACGGGTAGTGCAAGTGACTCTTGGCTTCGTTGTGTCTTTTTAAAAGGTTACGACGCTTTAAATGTCTATTTTTACTTAACTAACCTAAAAAAACAATTCGGTCTTATTACAAACCACGATATAACTTTAGCCCAAGCCTAAACCTTCGAGCCAGTTTTTGTATTTCGAACTCTATGCCAAACTTTAGTAAAGTTCCTAACACAACACACCTATACCAACAACCGGACTTAGATGTCAGTTTTGTAAAAGGAACTGTATTTAGATTTATGTTAGGTTCTTATTTCAAAAACAGACTCGATGTTTTAAGCCAAAGCTTGTTTTGTAGTAAGGCCGGTAATGTTTTACATGTGTAGGTACATACTTGGTATTTGTATGTGAATAAGTGCACCTATAAATAAAAAATCTTGAATCTTCTCCTTCTTCTACTTCGCCTATTCCTAACGTGGGGGTCGGTTTCCAGTCTGAACACTAGTATTTGACATTGACATTGAAATTTTGGATTTGACTGCCTGTCTGACCACTACATACCAGTAATAAATATCCTAAAATAAACAGCTACATGAAATTCTCTCCACATAATTGTCGATATTTCCTATTTCTACCATCAACCTGTCACCACGAATCTGTAATGCGACACGAAACAAAACCACACGGAGAATTACTGCACGATACGCTTATTTACCTCAAAACATTAAATATAGGGCTTAGTCGTATTAAAGCATTGTTTCAAATTTATTTTCAATTACCTTTTACCTTTGTACCGTAATCCCTTTTGGCCCACCCAGGGGTTTATCGGTTAGTCTCACCTCTACGAACAATAAGGTAAATATCTTCTCTCTAGTTTTTGTCCACGACTTTGCCTGTGTGTAGGTATCTCGGAAATCATCCAACGGAAACGTACTACCGGAATTCCAACAAACAGACAAACGGACCAAACCTCTAAAACCTGTATTTTCGGCATCAGACATCATTCCCACACCGCAATGCAATTTTATTTTGCCAAAAATATTCAATGTACAGTTTTCACTTTGTTGCTGTTTTATTTTGCTGTTGCTGTATGTATCTATAGATCTTTCTAGACTTAGAGTTAATAATGTTTGGTGGATAGAAAGTTAAGTTTTATGTTGGTAGCAGGTAAAATACAGACCTTAAAAAACATTTATTGAACTTCACTTAAGTAGGAAGAAAGAAAATACTTTACTAACTTATTTAACACAGTAAACGTCACACAATATTATATAAAGCAGATAAAAATATTATAAAAATCAAATGAAAAGTGTAAAGTACGATGTAATAAATTAGCAGGGAAGTGTGCCTCACGGCTGCGCCAAAGGACCCAGTTCAGCAATAACTCAAACTCAAAGCACTTATTTCAAATAAACCAATAACAGGGACTTTTGAATTGTCAAGGGGTTGGTCAGTCAGAAAGATGAAGCTAGTTGCCCATTCCAAAGCGTAGTAGGTACCTATGGAGAAGAAAGGGCAAGAACATCAACGGACACACTTAAAAAAAAATTGTTATGTTGACATGTTGACATTATATTTATGACAACAATGTAGACAGATGTGCACGTTAAAGGCGTCCGTAATTCAAAAAAACAATTCGGAAATTAAAATAAGCCGTGGCAGCCAAGACATAACCAGTCCCTACTGACGGCGCCCGTTCACGAACATGAGGTATGGATCAGCACCAATCAGCCATAATGCCTGACGCTAATTTTCAACTAGGCCTGAAGTGTGAGGTGTATTCGTAACATTTAGGTTGCTATGCAGACAATAGTCATGAATTACCATGTAAAACTAGTGTTTTTACTCCGATACTGAGTTCATAGAAAACAAATAAGAATACTACGAAGGGGTTAATGAACTCTTACAAAAGCCCTCTTTCAACATAGCCTACATAAAACAACCCAAAAGAATTTCATTCGGTTTCTTAATTTTGGGTTAAGTCGTTCGAGGAAGACGCCCAAAGGAATCTCAAATAAATTGGTGGTGGTCCAATATTGCAAAGCGAATATTATTTGATATCCATATCTACACAATCTCTTCTTATAGATAAAAATTAATAGCTGTTCGTTGGTCTCGCAAAAACTCTAAAACGGTTTAACCGATTTGAGTTTTTTTTTTTGTTTTGTTCGCACGGTCGGTTTTTTTAAAACCACCTGGGGGTTTAAAAAATAAATAGTAGCACTGCAACGCATGCTTGTTTAAAATAAAAGTCATTTTTCGTGTCGATCTGTGTGGCTGCGTTGTTCTTCTTAACTAGGAAACGGATTTAGATGCGATTCTCAACATATTTAGACATTTTATTTCGGAAGATTTATGTGTATAAGTAATTTCTTCTAGCTAAGCTTAGTGAATTTCTAAAATATCCTTCTGCCCGCACTTTCTACAATAAAAACTACCTCCAAACAGAGACTCGCTTTATTAAGCTCGTTAAATGACCCTTGAAATAATTTTTCACTGATCGAGACCTAGTTTAATTGCTATGTCAGGCCTGAAAAGAATTCGACCCATCCTATCCTGTTACCATTAAATTGGACATTTCAAAGTTAATTATTAAAACAAGAATAGAATATCTACCAAAGAGTTATTCAATTCGATAGAAAGCTATCTACGCAATACCTATTACTAACCACCTCGTCTTTCGTTAAGTAATTTAACTATTTAAATTTCATTACTTATCTTCAAAGAAATTGTTATAAGCAGTCATTCTTCGTCATATTTCGCTCGTCTCACGTATTTCAGAAAGTTTTTTAAATCTTTTATTGCTTCAACAGGCCTATAGGCCTAACCCTATCAAAAAGGGTTTTCGTGTGCAATAATAAAAGTACCAACTACTACGAGATGTACTAACAACTCGACCCTGTTGCACATGCGGTTTTTACGATTTGACGAAACATTGATTTCTGTATGATGTGTAATACAATTAGCAAAACAACATGATCATACAGAAAGACACGACCAGCTACTTTAATACACTATGTACTAGTACTTAAACCTTTTTTTTCAAACTAACCCTTTATTAGATCTAAAGCCGTTTTTGTGCTTTACCAAGACTAACGAACAGTAATTGGTGTTTTTTTTTTTAATATCGCATTACTCTAGGTTGATGTAGGTTGGAGTAATGCGATCATATCAAATAATCAACTGGCGTATGAATTATTTTTCAATTTCCTTTTTGTTTTCACTTTTCATACAAATTAATTCGACAAAGTCACAATTTATGACAACATCGCATTTTCTTAGCTTTAATTATGAATGATTGGTTTGAATGACATTATTCGTATAATTATCAGTGAAACTTAGATACACACACATATTATGATTTATGATATCTTAGAAACGATGCATTGTAGGACCGCATGTTCTAGGACTTTACTTATATTTTTTTACTTATAGAAAATAACCCTAGAGTTTTGGGATTAAAAAAACACGTTTTAAATCAAAAGTAAAAGTACCGAAGTTAACACAACAACAGATTGAGATCATCTCCGATATCGACTCTAGAAGGATAGTTTAATTTTATGCGATTCCTTTAATTGAAACGTCTTTCTAAATCGCGTTTCCACAAAAAAAGCCACTTTTATAGTCAGATTATTGCATTCCCGCTTAAGGTTTTCACTTGTATTTTCTTAAAAAATGCGCACACGCGATTTCTCAAGCAACGACTAATGCCCACATTTTTGCCACTACGTCGTTGCTTAATGGAGTATTGCTAAAGTTCGTGCAGCGAAGAATCGCGGCCTAGATTAAAAATATGCTGGCTTCAGCATCCAATCGCTGATTTTTAATTTAAAAAAGGAACAACAGTTTGTATTTCAACATAAGGATATCGATCTCCGATCGGTGTTCTCAGTAGCGTGTGAGGTGGTCCTGTCAGAGGGGCGCACCTACCCTCGCATGATAAGCTTCCTCGCTCAACAAATGTCGCGTAACCATTGAAGAGTACCTAATATTTCGTGCACTAAAGTACCATATGACTGACTTAAATAAAATACCCGGGGTTTTGAAAACAAAGCTCATACGGAAAGATCGTCCCGGGATGTGGAAACAAAGCTTATATCATAAATTGTACAATCTTTGTAAACGAACTTCAAGACAAGAGATTTCGTACGCAAAACTTACTCGTATCAAGTCATAATTAAAATTAAATTAATTATCTGAACATAAGTTGTGTATGAAAAGCTAGACGATCAAATATAAGGCTTCTAAACTCATTTCAAGACAATCGTACTTGCCTGAAATGTACTAAACATGTATTTACATGGTTCATATTAAATTGCCTACTGCCGCAATCCTAGGGTTCACTAGTTAACATGACGTGAACAATGGCCAGTCATTAAATATTCATATAATAAACAATGGTCTTATATGCAGAGTAACATCCAGTGCTGAAATTATGTATGAAATCGCCATTCAAAAGAGTTTGGGTCGGATCTCGTGAAAAATAAACATTTTTGAGCCATTTCACCAATTAAAATTAATTAAATGGATAGTCTCGTCATAACTAATTAAGCTTGCATACGAGTTTGTTGTGAGTTTGGTGACTGAACGGAGACAGGCAAAGAACCGGCTTGATGAAAACCATTCGGATCTGGACGGATTTAATCCTTACTTCTTTTGACCGCAACTGGCACTGCTTTAGAGTTATTGATTTTCTCGCTTCGAGAACTATTTGCGCCACTACTAGCAAAAATTCATTGATGTACAAAAAACTTAGTATAGCAATGGACAGTTTTTTTGCTGATTTTCAGGAAGAGTAAAATTGAGAATGTTACCTACTGTCTACTGTGTGGGGCTTGTAGCTAAGTAATAACAGCCACTCAGGTCAATCGATCAGGTTAAGCTACACTTGCCGCGGTTGGTCAGTGGATGGGTGAGCATCTTAACATACCAAGAACCCTCAGTGCCTAGGAAAGCACGTTAACCCGTTGGTCCCGGCTGTCATTCGTGGATCTTTTACAGTCGGTACAGATCTGACAACCAGTCTAACCAAGGGGGTATCGTAGTACCTAGTGACTTGGTCAGATAGGCAGACGCTTCATGTAAATTACTGGTATTCGGCTGCATTCGGTTAGACTGGAAGCCGACCTCAACATAGTTGCGAAAAGATGCTGAAGGCAGTTTTTGTGTTTTTGTATTTATTTAATAGTTATTTTATATTTTATTTAGTACCTAGTATAAATAGTTAGTTGTAAAGATTTGCATATCCATTTTATTAATGGTGATATTATACACGGTTAAATTTAGGTCCTTCTGGAACCGAAAGCCATGAATGATCGAGATCATCGACCTCGAAACGATTGAAACCATTATTTAAAAAAAAATAACAAAAAAAAAAACGCGAAAAATCAAATGTATTGTTTTTTTTTATTGTGAATCATTGTCAAATTTGGATACCGTTCGCTTGTGCTTCCATTCGTCGAAACGTTTTGCACACTTACGCATTGATCGCAACAAAGCGTTACTTCGAGTTCTCATTATTTCACAAAAAAAAAAAGGTTTTTCGTGTTTTATAATTTTTTTTTTTTTTAAATAATGGTTTCGAGTTCGATGATCGAGTTGATATCTTTCGGTTCCAGAACGACCTAAATTTAACCGTGTATTTTCGAGTATTTTCTCATATTACTCCTTATTACTGTTTATCGTAAAGAAACAATGAAGTACGATTATGCTAAAGAAATTCCACTGCACAGCATCTTCGTAAAACAATGAAAACAGCCACAAAAACGGACAATAAAATTATATAGCATGTGATTAGACCTGCATCCAACAACGTTCTATCAAAATGATTAACGGGACACACTACGAAGGCCAAATGCGGTCAAGAACAGACAGTAGGCCTAACAAATGGTTCTCTACGCTACTATATGGCAGGACTACGAGCTCCCGTATATCACCACTATTTACTATTTTTTCGGTCCTAAACAACGTACCTACATTATTTTTCTTACTGTTTCTTTCGTTATTCGTGTTACCCAGTTTATTGGACAGTTTTGTGTAGCAATGACAGTGAGTTCTGAAAGATTGATTCACATTATTTTTAGGCTCATTTGAAACATTACTGGAAATACACATGAGCTTTATTTTTGAGTGAAATAGAAATGCATTATTTTTACTAACTATTTTTTTGTTGTACCCCTTTACTCAAATAACATTTAGATTTCATAGGTTATGTAGTTGCAGTACTTACGCACGTTTTATTTTATTATTTCCACTAATACTTTAATTTCAATTCAGATCCTCTCAGCACACTCCCGAAACAAATCGGATGAGTTGTTGCCGATTATAGGCTCAGGACTCTCTGTTTTTCTGAGTGAGATAACTCGCCAATGCCGGTCAATTACCTCTGATCCTTTTACGTGTTAATCGATAACCCAAGAGCCCCTACCGCCTAAGTGTCTTCTCATTACTGAGCGAGGTTTTCGCTTTGTATTAGACTGTCCATGAAATGTTATGCTTTTATAAAGTTTAACTTTGATACTATAAAAGAAAAGTCGTAAAATATAACGCCTGCGGTTTGGGTTAAAGTTTTTAAGGCTATTTAGGAGTTAGATCGATCAGAATCAAGTTTTCTGCATAACCCCTGCATAATTTTCCTATAAAAGCAGTATTGATGTAAATGTTTACATCGATACTGCTTTAATATCCGTCCTAAACCAAGTTGTACAGTCCGCGAGGCCTAAGCTGAGCTTTGCAATTGTGTGATTACCAATCGCACCAATGTGATCGTGCGATCGCACAGCGCCTCAGGCCGATTGTCCGATGGGTCGATTGCCAATCAGAGGACGCATAGCTATGTGCACTCACACAAATGCAAAGCTCAGCTTAGGCCTCGCGGACTGTATCTACTTATGTATTTTTTTTCTGAAGCGGAAAAAGATGCTATTCAGAAACAATTACCTTAGAGCCTGATTTACACAATGTAACTTGAAGCAACAATACAAAAATAACCGTGTATCCAGTGTTTAGACGATACGTAAGCCGCAGGCTAGAAACTTGCATTGTGCCCATTGGCTTAATGAGAGATCACAATCATTCGAACATTCCAATTCAACTTCCATGTCCAAGAACTACGATGTCAGTTGCAGACAGAGAAATAAAAAAGTCAGTTCTTTAGTTCTCTCTACAAAACTACTACCCTAGTTGTGAAATTTTCTGTTCCAGCCATTGTGTTAGGGCAGAGTGTTCTTTAAGCCGATTGAATGAACAAATGACGTGATTTTACGAGATTTTGATCATATTAAAAGGCGCTCTGAAGATAAACTAAACTTTTATATTTCAAAACAAGAATGGATGCTATTAGAGTGTAGCTAAGATGAAATAGGCACGTATTTCATCTGATCTTAACTGTAAACTTTCAAATAAACACACACAAAATTAAAAATAATTTTCTGAGGATCTACCTACCTACCTACCTACTATTTTTCATTTGTTTGTCGTAAATATACAAAACCCCACACTTCTTGTAACACGAAGCGACACGACCATCATACTGAATAATGTAAATGGGGTCGGTAGCGCCCAAATGTATTGCCTATCGTTTTTCACAAAGGTTCAAATGTAATCGTGAAACAACACTCTCGCGAATAGAAACAAACGGGTAAGCAGAAAAAATTGGATCACGCAGCAATTGTTTACATGAAAAGTTAAGAACGTGACGAAGAAAGTACGTACAAAGAATAAGATAATAAAATGTATGGTTTTGGTAGGTTCGGTCGAACGTGTCGTACTTTTATACCCGATCCTAATTAGTTTTGTATCCCATGGGAAGCTTCCAGGAATAAATTTTGGCGTTTTAGCTATTTTCACTAACACCTAATGAGGTCTTCGGCGAAAAGCTGTTTGTACGAAATAAACCAAAAATACAGCTTGGCCGCTTATGCACTGATAACATAAGTGAGCCAATTGATGATGGAAAAACCAGGTTAGGCCTAGTTCAGGGATCCGTCTGCGCTTGTAAAAACCGGTAACTACCTAGTATGTACAGTAGCGCTTATAAGTCCACAAGCAATCTCACAAAGCAATAGATTGACGCTTTGGTTTCACTTAAGACCTTCTTCTATAAGTTGTTTCTATGCTATAAACTACTATCAATTACAGAAAAAGTGCGCACACACACTCACTTTGTCTGTAATTGATGGTAGTTTATAATTTCAACTAACTTAACATATTAGGGCATGCTAGCTTAGTCGTTACCGTGCTTGGGTAGTAGCGATTATTGCGAGCCCTGAGTTCGAATCTCATCTATGCCTGCGGATTAAGCTTGATGTTATTTTCAAATAATATATATTTAAAGTTTTTGATGTTTTACTTTTTGTCCACTAAAGCCCGCGCGAACACGTATGGAACCAGTCATTCGCCAATACCTGCAAGCAACGGCGCGGCGGCGGCGATCCCGTTCGGGATCCGACCGTTTCACGCGGTTTTATCTTTAATGGGAAAATAAATACAGGTTACAAAGCTCTGTAGTTTGTGTCAGGGTCGATCCAGATAGATATTCTATTCAAATCATTCATTTGAAACCATAAGGGTCACGTGCATAATGCGTCTAACAAAAGCGACGGAAATATATGTTTGTTTCGTGTATTGCGATGCGAGTACGCGACGATACGTCAGTGTGTGTCGTGCAAAACTGCGATCTTTGTGGTATGTGTCGTTAAAACACATACAGTCGTACCGCGAGTTCACAGCAATACGACTCATAACGTGCCTATCCACTTTTGAACGGTTACTGTACCAGCTTGTTTATAGTTCCAATCTTGTGACCAATTTATGCTACATGCAAATGCAATCCTATAACGAAACGGATTTTTGTAAGAACAGCAACCACAGCTAGGGTGAAAGAATGCAGATATTATGATTATACAAAATAAACAAACAATGCGGTAGAGGCATAATACTGAATATTTAAAAGGATATTTAATGCGCAAACACGGCTGGGGTACATTACAATATACATAATACGTGATGGTCTACTCAGCCAGACTACGCCCCTCTATCGTCACAAAATAAATATTTGCTTAAAACACCAACTTTGAAATCCTTTTTGTTATAGGGATGGTTCACGCAGCTTTTAAAATTTCCCACTTAATTTCAATTATCTACTACTGTCTGTTCCAAAAGTATAGAAATCCAACGTAAGTGTAAACAAATCTTGGTCAGGTTAAATTCTTACGCAATCACTCTCTAAAGGGAATTTGTAACACACTCATCTTTAGAAGGTTTCAACTTTATATCTCACCACTTGTTCAAACAATTATTGTTTGAATTAAGTATATCAAAAACAATGTAATTGATGAGATGAGAACCGAGTCCGAGAAAAAAAACCTTTTGAAGGAGCACAATTATACTACAAAATAGGTTCATGTTTAAAAAAATACACTCATTCGATTCAAGACTCAATTAGTCGAATATCACAAATAAATGCATTAAATAGTGCACCTATCATATTCATAATTGATGCAAAGACGATTGTGACAAATTTTATATTTATAATTTAGCTTAGAAGCATTAATATCATGTAAGTGACTTTGTCTTTTATGAGAATCCTTAATATAAAAAAATTTGTAGCACCTTTATTGAAAAATCATCGACGAAAATTGAATTTATGAAATTGATCTTAATTAAATTATCAAATTATGAAAACCATCTTTAAATTGATTCAAATTAGAAATTCGGGTTAAAGTATTGAAATGATTGATTCAAAGCATTCAATTCGCATCAGGTTCACTTTCTGTTCGATTTGTTTGATTTGTTTGAGTTGTTTCATTGTCATTTTAATTGGTCTTTTGGAACAAACCATACCTACTCTTCAGCGAGTAAAATAGACGTCGCTTCAGTCGGTACTGTACCTACTCACAAAATGTTTTGTAATAAAAAGCCACTTTACAATCTTTCATTAAAACGTGTTGTTAAAATTACATCGTTTAGTCAGCTATGTTTTTACAAGTACTGAAGTCTTCTTTGAAAATAAATTATATGTTCGAACGTTTTCAACTACCCACTTCACTTCTCGACCAGTTGGTTGATATTTTTAACGTAATTAATAAATGATCTTTCCACGTGATTTGGTAAGTGATATCTTGCAACTTTTTTTTATTCTCTCTTGTTTCGCTAGGACGACTGTATTTCAGACAGGTTACACGTTTTTTTATTTATTAAAAAGAGTTTCTTGCTCCATAGGAACTTACTAAGCTGGAATGGGTTCCTTTGGGACCAATTCCTTGACAGTTCAAAAGTATATATGATTTAATTGAATAAAATGATTCGAGGTTGAATTTCCCAGCGAACTATGAAGTAAACGCTTGTAAATAAATGCCAAAGTGATTTAAAAACAAAGATGAATGTTCTAGAAACAAATAAAACTTGTTCAATACGGATCAATATAATGTAGTTCATTGACTTCATTCTGGGGCTTGAATATAAATTACTTCAACTACCAGCACGTTGCCAACCGTTGTTTACGTACCACGACCTGTTGGTACATACGTATCCAATTACTTCGCTTGAAGTTTAATATTTACTGACATTTACGTCTATTGACCTTAAATATTTAAAATTTTCTGACATTAAGATCTTGACCTTAGGACTTGGCTAAGATCTAAATTTTCTCACATACCGACGCCGACGTAACGTATAATATGAAAAAATAAATAAAAGGGATAGGCTCTGCAGTTATAGAAGTTTCCCGATTTCATGAGTTTAACATTCAACCAGTGGCCCAGGGATGTCTGTTTAATTGTCTATTGTAGACTTTTCAGACTTGCTAGGTATGTACATAGAGAAAAGTCCAGAAAACTAACGACCGACCTTCAGTTATAGTGAGTTTCTAAAGGTTGTCACCAGGTTTGCCTCTGAGCATTTTACCAAGTAAGGAAAATTCGAGCGTGCTTGTAATTTAATTCAATATTAATATTCCCGTTTATATTCATGACTTTTCAGTACAGAAAACAATTTCCCGCATAAACGACTCGAGTATTTGGAAACTCATTTCCTTATACGAAGATATAAACAAATAAATCTCATTTACGCCACAATAAATTATATGATGTCGCCACACAATTCATTCAAAGCTATGGCATATAAATTATAATATTATTATGTCGTTTATTTATTCTTATCCTTGGTCTAATACATTTTTAAATATTTTTATAAAACAACTTTAAAAAAAAACATTTAAAAATATAAAAATAGTGGTCCGCCGGTAGCGGGAGCAGGGTCCAAGCTACTGGTGGTTAGGGCTCCAGAGACAGGAACCTCCTCACAATGCGAGCCGTATCGAGGAGTACTGCCTTCTGAATCAGGCCCTTGATCCAACCGCCTAACGAAAGCCTCGAGAGATGTTGGTCGAGGCTTTTTGCCATCAGGCCATTGGCCGATACGACAATCGGCACAATGACAGCCGAGCTCACATTCCACATGTCAACAACCTCGTGTGCTAAGTCGAGATATTTAATTTGTTTCTCTTTCTCAGCTTTCACGAGGTTCTCATCATGTGGAATGGTAACATCGATAATCATTGTGCGGCGCGCTAATCGATCTATCACTACTATGTCAGGCTTATTAGCGATAATAGTCCTGTCAGTAATGATAGACCGATCCCAGTACAACGTGACAAGGTCATTTTCGAGAACTGGGTCGGGCACATACTTGTAATACGGTACCTCAGAATCCACAAGTTTGTATTGCAAAGCAAGTTGCTGGTGAATAATCCTGGCTACTTGGTTATGCCTGTGCAAGTACTCGCCATTAGCCAGACGAGAGCAACCAGAGATAATATGTCTGATGGACTCACCTGGAAGGTGGCATGCCCGACACACGTCAACCGTCCCGTCCTTCATAATATGTCTCCGGTAGTTATTCGTCAAGATAACTTCGTCTATAATTGCACAGACGAAACCTTCAGTTTCCCCGAAAAGGTCACCAAAACGTAGCCAGGATATGGACGCTAGGAAATCTACACCAGGCTCATGAAGAGCCCGACAGAAGCGCCCGTGAAGCTCCTTGCTTTGCCATACCGCCTTGCGGTCATCGGTAGTAAGTACTACAGGTTTGTGCCAGTTCTCTTTAGCCATGGAGAGCGGGGTAAGCCCCTTGTCCACTGCGACCACATCACGGTGCATACCCACTTCGGCTTTTAAAAAATTTTCCCTGAGACTGCACACCTCGCGGTTGTGGAGGGTTATCGCATTTAAAAAGCCTCGACCCACGCACTTTCGCGGGATGTACAGTCTCATCACCGATGATCGTGGGTGATGCATCCGGTTTGCGGTCAGAAGTGTACGGACCCGCCTATCCAGGGCGTCAAGGTCGGACCCAGTCCATTTGAGTATGCCGAAAGAGTACATCAAAATCGGCATGACCCAACCGTTGAAGGCGCGCACCTTGTTTCCGCCCGAAAGAAGACTAATTAATACCTTCCTCAGGCGGCCAAAGAAGCGCTCCTTTAACGATTGCTTCATGTTAATAACGTTGATGCCTAACGCTTCCGACATACCCAAATACTTGTAGCTTTCGGATGAAGAGAGGGATCTAAGGTGTGCACCTCAATGAATGCACTTGTGGCGGCATCATCTGGGCGGCACACGTCGGTCAAATTTTGTTCAGGTTGCTCCCAAGCTCTATATACCCACTTTTCATCGATCTGGAACATGCGGTTCTGCGTGTATCGATCAACCCGCCGCTTATACCGCCGAATACGGCTCGACCATGCACAAATTTTCTGCTTCAGGAAGTCGATGCGCTCTGTGACACGTGACATGTATTCTCGAGGGCTTATTTCAGTCCCCGAAAATGCCCGCCTCACAAAGCGCATCACTCGTGGTCTTATATTGCCCTCCCTGAAACAGTATAGTTTGCCTATGAGTACCCTGGCTTAATCGATACGACGCTCGATCCTGTATTGCCAGGCTGGTACGGATGGTTTTGGTCGAGCAGCTCCGTCACAGTTTGGAAATTTGACGTTAGCTAAACGACATGCCGCAACAGCCGCGAAATACAGGATCAAGTGTGTATCAACGAGATCCTCGCTGCTCTCGAACACATTCTTAAGTTGCGAGTCCAGGGCACACACCAGCGCCCTATTTTTTTTGTGCATAGGTAGGCGTGGTAATCGCGGTCTAAGTTCGGTTGGAGTGGATCTATACTCGCGAAACGCATCCTCCAGTGCGCTCCTCAATCGGTCGTTGCATTGGCTACTAACTGTGGTAACCCTATCATCTTCTTCTTCAACACCATGATTGGACCGCGGTAGATCAATGGTTGACGCTTGTACCGCGGTTTGTGCCGGAGTCGAGACGATAAGGTTGCTCAGTATCTCTGAGCGCAGCCTATCAAGTGCGGCATCGTCCAACCTATCATTGCGTTGGATGAACCGCACCTGATCCGACAGTCATTGGGCCGAGACGCTGACGGTTGGTTCTCGTTCCTGAAAAAGAGACAGCATCCTATCACGGTACGCACCGAGGTGAGTTCCCCCCTCTGTAGACCTATAATATGCGCGCATGACGTTCTCGTTCATAGACTGAGTCCATCTCATGCGCTGCACACAACCACCGGCAGCGGGGACCCGGCTCGGGGCCGGATGGCTCCTAAGTCCCAAGCTCCTTGGTGGCCGGCCTCTCCCCTGTCGACGAACGGGTGTTGGTGACGTCGGCGGGGAAAAATACTCGTCGCTCGAGCTCGACGCAACTACCGCGGCCGGTGTCGTCACAGCACTCACGGTGGGGCTGGATACCGGCGGCGGCGAGGCGGAGCTGGGCGAAGAGTCCGGAGGTGGTGGGCGTGCTTGACGTGCGGCTGATCTCGTCAACATTTCTTAATTTGTTAAATTTCGTTCCGAGGTGACATGACAGATGTCACCTCCAATTCGGCAGTTTATGGCGTGAAATTCTGTGTTATTTTGGTTCATTATACTTTTTATATTGCTTTTTGGACTTCAGGTTTGTACTCAGAAAATATAAAAACTGTGTCTAAAATGAATATAAGTAATTGAAAATAATTTTAACAAATTTCGTGACGTGTTGACGTTGGTGATGCCTTATTATTATTATTATTGGAACACTACTACTTTGCTTTCAAATTCAAATTCAAATTCCGTTAAAACCGTGTTCTAAACAAGAACGTAAAAAGGGCCCAAGTATGGAAAAACACACTTGCCTCGAAGAGCGTGTGAACCTATCGCCTAAAATGTATATTCAACTAGCTGTTGTTGCCTGCGACTTCGTCTGCGATCCTGGATTAAATGTCCTAACCCAGGTCATGGTCTATCTGTGTGCCACAGGTGAACGGCAGATTTCGTACCGCATACTTTTGTTGTTTTTCTGTTATAGAATTTGTACCACTTATTAAGGCAACTAAGCCATTAATTTTCATGTAAGTGTACTATTCATAGAACTCGATTCATTAATAATATCAGTAAAAAGATTTTACTAATTAAACGCAATGAAATCTTAAACTAAACGCAGTTATGTTTTTAGAAGTTGCCATTTTGTAAAATTACACAAATATCGAAATGATAATTAATTATTTAGAAATAGAAACAACATTAAATACATTCACATAATTATTGCATAAAATCATAATAGTTAACGATTTAATGATAGGAATGATTTTCGTCCTCAATTTTTTTTTTTAATATGGCAATTATTTATTGACAGGTAACGAAAATCTGTCTTTCAGTTGCGTTCAGTAGGTAGCTTGCTACTAATATCTGGTCTGTGGCGTTCAGTTTCAGTTGTCAGTTCTTTGCTGTTGTTTTGAATTGTGGTTTGTGACTGCTTCAGAGCAATTTAGCGAATAATCTGGCCGTTTCTACGTTGAATTGAGCACCTGCTCCTACGTACTCTATCTCTTGATAATAGTTACGCGAATGGACGCTATAATAACTGTGCTGTGTGTAAGTGAACGTACTTTAATTAAAATGACGAGTTTGCAATGTGTTACTTGCAACGTTCGCTTGTCCCGAATAAGAAGGCACGCTTTATCAGATGAGAGTGAAGATCGTGAATACTATTCGACTGTGGTCTTAACCAAGAGATGTTAGTAGTTAACGAATAACATTCTGCATATGAGTGGGCCTGTGACGAGTAGACCTTACCATTTAAACCACACCCTACCACATAAAAATATGTATGTCTGCTAATACTAATCGAACTAACAAACACGGTTATTCGTATGTACGAGAATAACATACAAATTGTTATTTTAGTTATTATATATACGTACTGATGCTCCAACGAACGGGCAATGTTGTTGTAATTCCACTCTTCATCTGATGTTGTGGTGGACAGACTCTGACCACATACAGCACACAATAAATCAGAATGATCAGCAGCCTCATGATCAGGTGAAGGGAGTTGAATGTCTTCAGCTGGTGGAGCAATAAATGTCTTCTGGCTCTTAGCCAATCTGTAAAATCTGTACTCGTATCAAGTATCTTAACAATTCTAATGAGTATTCTAAATCTCGACTACGACGCGACAGCGCGACACGCGGTGCTTTGTGTCGCGCTGTCGCTTCGTGCCAGTGTGTACGAGCCTTATTTGTGTAACACAATGTTAACCACTATCTGTATCATTTTGAAAGATTTTGCTATTCCATTGCTTCATATGTATATATTCTATCTTAGTAAAGTAAGTTAGTAGTAGTTTCTATCTTAGTAAAGTCTACATTTGCAAAAAGACAATATCCTTGGCAATCATCCCACATACACAATATTTTAAATAAATATCTTGACATATACCCACTAACCTACCGAGAATGCAAAAACGCTTTGTCTAAATGGCTTAAATCAAAGACCTATGACGAAGTGGAAAATATGGGCAATCAATGAGTATATAATAAACACATTATATTTTACTGCCGCTAATGGAAGATAATGCCGAGCGTTATTTTTCGATCCCAAGACTAGTCGTAGGGTTAATTTCATACCTCAAATTACACTAGATAATTTATCTCCAACATGTATGATGTGGAGTTACTCGTACAACACTACGACCCACACTTACCCACACTTACTCACACCTACTCCTCCCACCCACACTCACCTCCACACCATATCCTACACACATAGCACACACTACTCAGCGCGTTTTGCCAGACTCGACGCTCGACTCTCGCCGCGGACGGACGTGTTTGTGCGCTCTCCCGCTCCAGTGTTGTGTTTCGTGTTATTATTCGTCGCTGCCACGTGACGTCATCGTAGTCGCCCCGACTACTCCGATTTATAATCAAATCAAGAAATTGATTTGATTTTAATAACTCAAAAAACTGCCTTTTTCAAGGCATCCCTGTTTCATTAATAGACGTTTGTGAGTAGCTTCACTAGGCCCCTTCTGGGTAAAACCACAGTTTCGTGGTCCTCGGTTGAAACCTTACGGTGTCAACGAAGCCGAGTGGGGTGTTGACCCAATTCACACCCGCCGAACCCCTTCAGGGCGAGGCAGTTAGTTGGACGGGTCCCAGATAACCGGCCTTGGGGGATCTCCTAGTCGGCTCTGGTGACAGTTTTGCTTTTCAGCTACTCACCTAGTGTCTTTAGGGTGTGTCTACACCCTTCGCGCTAGACTGGTCAGGGCCCCGTTCGCACATTAAGACTGGCGACGGGTTACAAGCTTAGGGCTCACAAATAGGTACTCACCTCTCTGTCTACACCCGACAGAGAGGGTCACACATCCCCGGGCCCATCCACCCGGGGAGATAGGTTGTTAGGTGTAGGAAATTAGGCACAAATGAGTCAATATCTCATTTGAATAGATTTCCCGTTACCATGACGGACGCTAGCATCCTGCTAGCATTTGTCAGGAATGTCCTCCTAAAGGACCCCGACATCCTCGCCAAATATGGCAAGGAAATTGTTGGTCTACGCCAACACGCTACTCCGTCTCAAGGCGCACTCGGCGATTTCAGCGACGCGCTTGAAAGCCCGCTATCGCCACCTGCATGCGAACAAGGCATTCCGCCTTTTGTTCCGGCAGACAATGTTCCGGCCGAAAATTCGGCCCTCATTGTTTCACCCGCCTTTGTCTCGGCAGATAATACTCCGGCCGCTAATCCGGCCCCTATTGTCTCGCCAGCTACTGCCCCGGCAGTAATTAAGTCGGCCGCTAATCCGGCTCCCTTTGTCGCGCCCGCCATTGTCCCGGCCGCCATTGTCTCGGAGACAATAAACCCGACGCAGCTGCTCACCGAAACTGACTCGACTCGCCCAGAGAGTATGGACACGTCAGTCCCACTCGCCGCGGACGAAGCCCGCACCTCCTCCTCCAGCGACGACGACTTCCAAGTCGTCGTCAAAGGAGGCAAGAGGAAGGCTAAATCCTCCGCCCCCGCTGGCCCGGCCTCAAAGAAACAGGTCACGAATACACCGTCCAGCACTACTTCCGCCCCAAGTCCGCGGGCCAGTCGCCCCGCCAGCCCTATGGCTTGCCCACCCGCTCCTACCGCGAGGAAGCAGAAGCCCCCTCCCCCGATATACGTCCAGGAAAAGTCCAAATGGACTGAAATTTCCAAGATGTGTGTTGATCGCAAGATCAAATACACCAACGCCCGATCCACCATCCAGGGGATCAAAGTTACCGTCCCCACGTCTACGGACTTTAGGGATCTCTCCCGCGCCCTACGTGAAAGGAACTACTCCTTTCACACTTACTCCCTTCCGGAGGAAACCCCTACTCGCGTCGTAATAAGGCGCGTTCCTCAAGAAATCTCCACCGAGGAGATTAAGAGCGACCTCATCGCTCAAGGAATCCCAGTGTCCGCCGTCCATCGCTTGCACAAAGCGAGGCAGGGCCTTGTCTATGACATGGTCCTAGTCATCTGTGACCCCACTGAAGGGCACCACCCGATATTCAAAGTGAAATCGGTATGTTCACTCTCGGGCATTTCCATTGAGAAGCCCTACCGAGCAAACTTGATTGGCCAGTGTCATCGCTGCCAACTGTACGGTCACTCGCAGTCCAACTGCTATGCGACCCCTAGATGCGTCAAGTGTCTAGGAGAGCATGGTACCGTCGACTGTACCCGCCCTAAAGATAGGGAACTATGCTCAGAGCCTCCCAGCTGCGTACTCTGCGGGCAAGCGGGACACCCGGCAAATTACCGGGGCTGTCCTAAGGCCCCGAAGTCCTCATCTCCGAAACTCGCGAAACGCGCGAGCGACCGCCAGCACAGGGAAAGCCCCTGGGGTAAGCCTCCTTCCGCGCTGATGCCGGAACGGCTTAGCCCGCAGAGGCCGTCTCCCTGGGCTAACCTTAACCACCTGAAGGCTCCCGCAGCTTCGGTGCCATCAAAACCCGCGCAACCAGCGCAATCCGCGCAACTTCCAGCGCTGATGGCTACCGCCATCCCAGCGGCCCCTACGGCCGCTCCAGCGGCACCTCAGGGAACCCAGGGCCGAAACAGCGCCCAAATCATATTAAGTACATACGCGGCTCTCTTCACCACCGCCGCGGATAAAATGGCGGAAGAAATCGTTGCTGCAAACGGCAACGCAATCCGCCTCATGGAAATTCTCAGCGCGTATCCCGAGATCGCGCAAGTTCTACACTCACTCAAATATTAATTCTCAATGGATAATACGAGAGTAAATAGTAACAAACCCCGATCCCTTAAATTAGGCTTTTTCAACGCAAATGGCGTTTCAGGTCAACGCGATGAGATCGCCACTTTCCTCCGCGACCATCAGCTTGACATCCTCCTCATACAGGAAACCTTTTTAAAACCACATCACCGAAACCCGAATATTGCCAACTTTAAACTAGTTCGCAATGACAGGTCTCGATGTCACAAGGGTGGCACACTCATATACTTTAGGAAATCTTTGTATTGTATCCCTATAGACCCACCTCCTCTCTTCTACCATCTGGAGACCTCTATCTGTCGGCTCGGCATGACCGGCCACCAACCGATCACCATCATCTCCGCTTATATCCCACCCGACAATGGTCCGGAGGATCCCATCTCGCTCCAAAAGGACTTCACTGCCCTCTTCGGTATGAGTGACTCCGTCATCTTGGCGGGGGATCTTAATGCCAAGCACCCGGCGTGGAATAGTAGCACAACCTCAACCAGAGGTAGGTTAGTTTTCAAGTTAGGCGAATCCCTTAACTTTGACGTCATCGCTCCAATGAGCCCGACTCACTTCCCAGGTAATCCTAATCACCTTCCCGATGTTCTCGATGTAGCGCTGCTCAAGAATGTGAACCTCCGTTTGCAATCGATTGAGACGTTCCACGAGCTAAATTCTGACCACCGCCCTGTAGTCATGCATCTTGCACCCTACTCGGGCCCGATCGACCCCAACCGCCCCCCTCAGACCCAGACGATAACCGACTGGAGGAAAGTAAGCGAAAGACTGAAATCCACCACGTCGCCTAACTTAGACACCATCCCCGATCACTTAGTGTCAGTCGCCGACACGACGGCCGCAATCGACTCGTTTACAGAGCACGTACAATCCGTATTGACGGATTGTTCACGGGAAGTTCCGGTGATGGAAGACCATCGCTGGAAACTACCTACTGACGTACGTGACCTGATAACCGAGAAGAACGCGGCCATCCGTGCCTACGACTCCTTCCCTTGTGATGCGAACAAAGCCCACATGCGCCATTTACAGCGTGCTGTAAAGAAACGCATAGGGGAGGTTCGCTCTGAGGGCTGGAACAAGATGCTCAGCGAACTCGAGCCCACTCATCAAGCCTTCTGGCAATTACAGAGGAAATTGCGTTCCTCAGAAGAGGTCTCTATGCCTCCTCTCATCCGCCCCGACAATAGTGTCGCTTTCGACAGTCCCGATAAGGCTGAATGTCTTGCCGACAGCCTAGAGTCCCAATGTTCTCCCAGCTCCCAACCAGTAGACCAAGCTCACCTGAACAAGGTCGACGCTGAAGTCGAACGAAGAGCCTCCCTCCCTCCCGTCGAAGACCCTGATGATCCTCTGCCTCCCGTCACTCCAGACGAAGTGCACGACATCATTAAAGGGCTCCACGCTCGTAAGGCCCCCGGTTCGGATGGTATTACCAATAAGGTATACAAACTCCTTCCTGCCCCGCTAATAATGCTTATGACCGCCATCTTCAATGGCGCCTTGAGCAACAACATCTTCCCACAAGCATGGAAAGAAGCCACCGTCATCGGTATCCCAAAGCCAGGCAAGCCAAAGTCTGAGCCCTCCAGCTACCGCCCTATTAGCTTACTCAATGTCCTCGGCAAAATCTACGAGAGGCTTATTTATAAGCGTCTCAAAGACTACGCCGAAGCAAAGAGCCTCATACCCAACGAGCAGTTTGGATTCCGTAGCCAACACTCGGGCACCCAACAGGTCCACCGTATAGTAGAGCACTTATGCGCTGGTCTGCAGCGTAACGCGACGACGGGTGTGCTATTCTTCGACATAGCGAAAGCCTTCGACAAAGTCTGGCACAACGGCTTGATATACAAGCTCTACCAACTAGGAGTGCCAGATCGTCTCGTGCTCATCTTACGAGACTTTTTGTCGAACCGGACCTTTCGCTATCGCGTCGAGGGAGCACTCTCGTCCCCTCATCCTATTCGCGCCGGTGTCCCTCAGGGTTCCGTACTATCTCCTCTCGCCTTCACGCTGTTCACTAGCGATATCCCAAAAAGTAAAAAGGCTCAGTTGGCTCTCTTCGCCGACGACACTGCCGTTTACTATACCGGTCACTGTCCCAACGCTATAGCTCGTACACTCCAAACTTCCGCAAACGTCTTAGGCGCTTGGTTCCGGAAATGGAGAATCGAGGTCAACCCCGATAAGAGTCAGGCGGTTCTCTTCTCGAGACGTCGTCGACTCCCTGCCCCACTTCCCAGCCCGATCACTATGTACGGCAAGCCCATCCCTTGGGAGAAGCAAGCCAAATACCTAGGCGTGATCCTCGATGAGAACCTTACCTTTAAGGCTCATATTAAGGCGGTTCGCGCGCGCGCCTCCTTCGCTCTTAGCAGGCTGCAATTCGTACTGACAGCCCGTAGTAAACTGTCCCTCAAATGCAAGCTCCGCATCTATACCGCAGTCATCCGTCCCATCATGACCTATGCCTGCGTTGTATTTGCGCACGCTCACCCACGTCATCTCCATAAGATGCAGACCCTCCAAAACCGTTTCCTCAGAAGGGTCACGGGTGCCCCCTTCTATGTCCGTAATATTGATCTTCACGTCGACCTCAAAATGCCAACCATAAAACAGTTCATGAAACGCTTTCTTCGACTGCGGCATCAAACATTCTAACCCCCTGATTACAGCGGCCGCCCGCTACACTCCCTCTCGCATTAGCAGTATTCGCCGACCAAGGCATACTTTAATCGACCCCGACGACGCCACTACCCTCCTCCAGGAGAGTAGTAAGGCCACTAGCACGCTACATAAGCCCAAAACCCGATCGCCGTCCTACCGCCCTCGCCGCCGAGGCCCGCCGCGACGCCCAAATCGACGCCCCTCCCGACCCTTGCTCGAGCCAGCCCGCGCCGCTGAGCCTGTAGCTTTAAATTCGTCCCTAATTAATACCAATCCTGATCCAGCTACTCATTTGCTGCCCTCTTCCAGCGACGCCCTAAGCCGAGGTTCGTACCCCACAGGGGGTGCCCTTAGCGTTGTCGCTTAGTTTTAGTTAGTATATAAGTTTAAGTCCTGGCTGGAGGCCTTAATTTATTAGGGAATCCACAGGCAAGTCCGCTTAAGCAGACGACAACCGCATAGGTTGACCTGCGAGATGCCAAACAAACAAACAAAAAGCGCGTTTTGCCTTTCATAAAAATACCTACTGTGTTTCCGATTCATTCTTTTATTTAATTTTATTATTGTTTTATTTTATAGTTTATATATCTTGAACCCATTAATTTATTGACGATTATATAACCTGAGGAAGGGCGGAGAATCCTAACACAAGCAAACTATTTGCTTAAAAGGATTCTCCCCAGTGTAACTAGAACAAGTTATTTAAGTTGATGCAATAAACTTTTATTAATTTTTTAAATTTAATTTTTAATATGTTCGAAAAAATTGTCTGCTCAACAACGTAAGCAACGCAATAAATGTTGTTGAACTGTCAAAATGAAAGCTATTCCTACTGTTAGTGAGTTACGCAATTACCCCGTGGAAAATATGGCTAGATTGACTATCTTCTTCCTTCCTTTCCTTTCTTTTCGGTCTTCCTGGTTTTTCTTATGGCTTCCAAATCAGACTTTGAGAGTAACAAACATCCAACTTCATATTTATTATTTTTAAATTTATTAGTAGTATTCATTCTCATTGATGTAGTGGTAGCAAGGACTGTCTCGTTGGTGAAGTGGTCGCAAGCGCTACTGCTGATCATAAGGTCCTGGATTCGATTCCCGGGTCGGGCATAGTGTTATTGGGGTTTTCCGTAAAAATTACGCAGTTGCAGCCCGGAGTCTGAATTTGTGCCCGGTTGATGGCAATAGGCTCGCCCCCTATTACATGGGACTTAAACATAACTGGCGAAATATGTGTTTACTAAAGGTTTATCTCTGCCTAATTCTTCTCTTAAATTAAAATATAGACATACTCAGTTCAATTAATAGGCAGCGCGTCACGGCTTTTTGCGTTTTGCTTCAGCAGATCAATGTTTGTGAAAACTTAATGGAAATGGTACTGCAAGACTCTGCGGGAGCCTGTAAATGAATAAGAAGAGAGATATTATATGTGAGTAGGTACATCGGCCACAGTATAGGCATGGACTGTAAATATATTTATGTTTACCTTCAAAAGTCACGTAAACAAAAGATTGTCATCACAAATGACCATCGATTCGTACACAAGGCTATAGATTTATTTCAGTACCTACATTATACGTAAATGGTTCAATTATTTTTAATAGGAAACAGTTATGGGTATTATCAACCAAAGGCAATATAATTGAAGGACATTCAATCAATATGTGAAATATTTCCGTATTCTGTAAAAATAGACATTGATTTCAAAGCGTTAATGTTTGATTCATACAAATGCAAATGAAATCGTCACAGAATTTTGATCATTTTATTTTATTATTTTTTCGTGGCTTTAAAAAGCTGGACTCGACATTGCGTTAACGAATTTTTTTTTTTTTTTTTTACTGAAAACGATGTTCCACTTTTTTATGTTGGTACATAAAAAAGTGGAACATCATTTTCAGTATCCTTACTTAACATACACTATTAATAGTGGCCCGATATATATTACGACTATGGTCTTTATCAAAAACTGAAAAGATTTTACTTTTATGAAAATCGAATTGCATGTGTGCATGCTTGCCTTTATTGCAGTAAATAATGTAGTTTAAAGAATAAAGCTTTTTACTAAGAACTCTACTACTACGACGACTGTCGTACACAATTTCAGCTTCCATCATTTTACCAAATTTATTCGACCCGTGAACGACAACGCGAAAGTTTTATAAGCTCACACAACTGCACAAACTGTGGAACAAAATTTGTTAATTCTGCGAAACAGGATCATCTATAGGCAGTAAGTATCTTACGCGATATAATCAAAGAGCGCGGCGATGCGGGTCGCAAACATGCGTAATTTTATAGGGAATCACTCAAATGCATCCACAGTGAAACCTCGTTTGATCCGATACCATCTGATGTGACCGATGGATAATCTTCCTTTTTCTCGTAATAAATCCATTACTGGACTTCCGTTGCGCCTTTTCCCCATTCGGATTCGTCACATCTCTGGTTTTTCATTATACCAATATCAATCGTGAGAGCTTTGAATAGAGCTATAATTCACTGTATCTTTGTGGAGTCTGTAGTTAGTACATCGTTGTAGGCAAGTTAGAATACTGGATTTTGATAGTGTAGTTTTCAGCTGTAGAGATGAAATGTAACAAGTGAGGCAAAAACAAGTCGAACGATATTTTCCATTCTAGTTTTCATAGATGTAACGGTCCACTTGAATCTTTGTCAAAACAAAACTAACAGAAGTTTATAGGTAGGTACCTACTCAATATTTTATTTGCATTCCACAATGTGTGCTTAGTTGGTAACTTAAAATTATCGATACTAATCTCATAAAGAGGAATGATTTGATTGTTTGTTTGTATTGAATAGGCTCCGAAACTACTGGACCGATTTGAAAAATTGTTACCATTGGAAGCCGAAATTATGTCTGATGAGCATAGGCAACTTTTTTTTTCGAAATCCACGCGCTTGAAGTCGCGGGCGAATTGCTAGTACGTGAATTATGAATTATGAACCCTGTCGGGGCAGTTAAAATAGTAGAAGCGAGGAAGCTTTGCAAAACATAGCTTATCATTTATCAGTCTTCAGAACACCTATTTATTGTACAGTAATATAATTCGCCACAAGACCCCAGAATTCATGGGTTCATAGCAATGCACACCACAGGCCAACATCATAAATATTAACACCCATATAACCTTACGTACACGAATGTATACAGTAATGACGAATATATACCTATTGTCAATACGTCCATTCAAAACCATAATCCATGTGACTTTATCGATTCTTACCAGTTAAAATGTTCGTCATTCTGGTAAGGTAAGGTTCACACGGCGCTGTACTGTCCATCCTAATATTTTACAGTATAATAATGACGTCATACGGAATTTCACGGAACGTTTTACAGCAAATCATTTCAACCGTACGAAGAGCGGAAATAGCCGTTCAATTCCAATATTATATTTTGAAATACTGTACAGTAGGTGCAGACAGACAAACAGTAATACAGACCTCCCGGTCCGAGTTAGGCTGTCAAAAATAGAACCGCCATTAAATGTAACCAAAACAGAATTGATTATATTGTGACCGGCATTATGATGGTGCGCTGACCGGACGCCATTGTCACAGAAGGTCACACGTGATAAATGTGACCATTAGTTTAATAGTGGAAAATGAGGTATTAATGGGAGCTTCGGTGGTTTTAAATGAATGTTTCTACCTTCAATCGTGTATCAAAATGGTTGTTGTAACGTTATTTCAACAATAAATAAGCATTGTGCATGGTTCTTTAAGTCATGTGGGTAAAAGATTATCACTACCCTTTTGTTCACATGTTTAATCCCCAAGACATAGATAGCTTAAATAGGTTAGAAACATTTTTCCCTGTTAGTTGTCAGACTTTTCACTGTGACTAAGTAAGTCATAGAAGCTTGTAGTTGTTGTTGTAGTTTTGGAATCACAAGTATAATATTTATAAATGATTCTCATTCTTGCTTGGTTACCACTAAACCGTGTTTTTCAGCCGTTTAGGCTAAACAACTGTCGCAAAAGGAGATTAATGTATGGAATTTGACGTTAGACTGACAGTAGACACGCGTTGAACAAAGATCAAAGTTTTTGTAGTAAGAGTGAAAAATAAGGTAATTCTAAGAGCTTCATTAGGTTTTAATGACTGTTTCAACCGTTTGACGTCTACCATTATGGTTGTTATTACGCATTATAACATTAAAAAAGTGTGCATGGGTATTTCAATCATTTGGACAAAAATTTTACAATCTCCTTTTGTTAACATGTTTTTATTCCCAAAACTTGAATAAAATTCAGTCATGTTATTTGTTCAGTTCAAGCTCAGAGTTCCCAGTTAATCTATTTTCGCCGAAATCGCAATCCCAATAGGTACTTACTGTTGCTATGCCGTGTGTCGTACGTATCTGCCGCTTGTTGAGCCGTTCCCTTCCGATAATCAACTCGTGTATCTAAATGTCACTCGTTCTACGATTTATGTATATATCAAACGAAATCCCAATTTGTTCCACATTACCAATGTTTTGACATAATGAAATACTGAGCACGGGTAAAGCGTATTCACCGGGCACGCCAAATGTCCCGAGGCTCAAATTGTGCGACATTTCCCCCAGTTAGAAAATGAATGAAAAAGCATCGCGATATCGCGCGACTACTAGTGATGTCGCAGGACGGATAGTAAATGCGCGGCTTAACTGTATTTTCATCAGCTGCAGCGGCCGGAACCATATATTCTCATCAATTTCTAAAAGCCACTCAAAATTAATGATGTTTCATGTCACGTTAGCAATATGATTTGTTTTTTTCCTGAAATAAAATTATGCTTCACGATTTTTTTTAATGTAACACATTGTGTCAAGGTCTTGTCTTGCTACACAAGTGTTGCACAGCAACAATTTTTCAGCGATAGCGGTCATTCAATCTTTAAAAGCATAGTTCAATTTAATCTCTCGTCATATCCTATGCCACTTCAAATGATTGGCTATTATAATTGTCCCTGGCTGTGCTTCAAACGATTTTTATGCTTTAATCTCAGATTTACAAATAAATAATGTTATTACGTTATTATTGTTAGTTTTACGTTCAGAGAACGAAACTACAGCACATGAGATCATTCTGCTTTAAACTCATTTTAAAGTAGAGAGCTTTAAAAAACAATGTCGCTCAATATTCTCACTTTGAGTGCTCTTACGTTATTTACAGTTCTATGCGTTATTGTGATAGCCATGAAAGGTTCCAGATTGAATAATACTCAATGCTTTTGCGATGAGAATGTTTTATTCATGTTTCGAGACTTAAAAAAATCTGCTATTCCCTCTTCTTTTACGCTATTTCGTATATTAGGGTTTTTAATCACTTTGTTCATCGCACAATAAACGTTTTTATTTGGTTTGAAGTGGTAATTACTTACGTTAGTTATTCTGAGTGCATTCCGTTAAGTGGCTTACCTGCAAAAAAAAAAAAAAATTAAGTAGAAGCTTACTTTTCTAAACGTTCTTTATCGTTGTAACTACTGGTAATTTTCTTTCGTCAAAATCTCGCCCAATTTTGCAAATTTATGCGTTGAAATTATTCAGAGCTCACAGTCTGACTCGAGATTTCGCGAGTACCTATATTTAAAATGTATCAAGCCCCAAGCGAGAAAACACAATTATTAATAAGAAACCACAATCCAAGCTTACAAAGTTTCTGCAATTATCAAGACATCTTATTAAACATTTAAGCACACAGAGTTTGTACAGTACATTTCAAGATACTGCACAACTCGTTAGCTATGTCAAGCTCAGCGGAGGTTTTATTAGTTTTTATTTGAATCTCACGGAGGTCGTCAGTTGTTTTTATTCTTCTTGAGGTTGGTTTGGTTGTGAGTTTTGCTAACTCCTGCATTTTCGTGGAAATACCTACTGTTGTAAATAAAATAGCGCTACTGCTGAACATGGGGTTCCGCGTTCGATTCCTGGGTCGGGCAAAGTGTTATTGTGTTTTACCATCTGGAATTTCTCAGCAGCCTGGAGTTGATGGCAATAGGCTCGCCACCTATTTATTACATGGGACTTAAACATAACTAGCGAAGTGTGGGTGATGTACTCTAAGTGCACCTCTGCCTAACTCTTCGGGGAATATGGGCGTGATGTTATGTTATCAATAAAACTGATATAACGTTAGTAAAAGTAAATAAAGAAATGAAGACGCGATAACGATCTGGTCCGGGGTACTGTGTTAGAGTTAGATTTACATTTCACAAATAGACACCAGCAGATTGCTTGTGGATTTAACTTAATGGATAAATCACGAGATAATTGTTATTTAAGACTGGGAGAGGAAGCCACACCGGTCTGTTTTTTTCACTGTTTATTTATACTATACTTAATGAAATACAGACGATTTCGAAAATCTCCACACATTGTTTCGTAAGCAATCTTATTTTTAAACAATTAAAACAGTTGAAAAATAATCCTTTTTGTCATATGGAAAGTCTCTTGGATAATAAAACTCGTATTTTTCTCTACATTTTATTTTTGAACGTCTGTATTTTCATTATAGAGTAATCGATATGGAATTTTAACGGCTTATTAAAAGCACGATTATTATTAATCAAAACAGTTTTAACTGCAATAACACATCTGTTTTAATTTAATTTAAAGCTTCAGAATAAAATGGAAATTACGGGCGACCCTCTTGGGTGTAATTTCCAGTAGCAGCCGATGTTGGGTAGATTAATGATAGAAGTAATTAAACGTCGACAACCGCAAGCTAGGCAATTAAGACTTAACTAAGTATTCATACAGTATGACTGGTTAAACGAAGGACTAACTGAAGGTTAATGCATGTAATATTAAAATATTATGGACACGTTTATACACAAATATAAATAATCGGAAAGAAAACTATTACAAAGTTTAAATACAATTCGAAAAGTGTTGGCTTCATTCCGCTCACGACTGCATCTGGCTATTGACCTTTAATAAAAAGACAGGAAATTACGACATTTTTACTATAATACTTCAAAAATGCGAACAACTAGCAAACCCATGTGGGAGTCTCACTGGACCCACGTCGGGCGCCATACTGTCATACTGGCGCCCACGTGGGTCAATGTGAAAGTTTTTTATTGTGCAATTGATAAGACAGGAAGGTATGTTGTGTTTTCCCTTCATACTAAAAAAATGCGATAGTTTAGTTAACCCAAGCAGGAGTCCCAATGGCCCCACGTTGTGTGCCATACTATCACACTGGCGCCCAATGTGAGGCCAGTGTTACTGTATTTTTTGGATAATTTTGTTGATTTAGGTAATGATTTTACATATCTGGAACGAGAATCGAATACCGAATATTACTTCAATATGTCCCTCGATTAACATGTCACTTCGTGTAATCCTTAATTCCTAACTAATATTATAACTGCGAAAGTAAGTCTGTCTGTTACGCTTTCACGCCAATACAGCTGAACGGATTTGGATGAAAGAATCATGCCAGGATTTGTACAAAAAAATAAAGATGTTTGGTGAAGTTGGAAATCTAATTCTAATCCTCTTAGGTGCCTAAAGTGTGTAAGTGCCTGACATTTACAATATTTTTATAACCCCGCTATAAATATATAATGATAAAAGTAATTTGTTTAACGAGAAGCTCATTATTTCAGAATGAAACGGCGGCTGTCAGCGTATGACCCGCCAGACTATTTTATCTTTGATGGTCGACTAGTCTATAGACGACTGTGTTCACAGAGTTTTTATATATTGACTGTGTTGCGTATATTCTTGCTTCGATGTTATTTTCGCTTTCTCTAACGGTTTTTGGCTTCTTCTTTGAATCTTGGACATTTGATTTCTGCTTTACCCTAAAAACTCGGCTTTTACCACGGACTTTTGAATCTTACGCGTATTTTTGACTAAATGCTTATATTCTCGACACAGGACAATTGGATAATAAGGTATTTCAACTGTGACCTCGATCGTCACCATTCCCGGCGTACTTGAATTAGAAGAAGTAGACCTAAAACAATCACAATGATAGATAGAATGAATTGTTCCGGGCATTGTTAGTACCTATTTTAATTACTTCACATAGTTCAGTGGTTAAAGCTTTGTCTCTCATGCACGAGGTTTTGGGTTACAAATCCGGGCAAGTATCAATATGACTCTTTAAATTCGTAATATGTACTTTATAAGATTATCTTGATATCACTGACACCGATGATGATAAAAATTGTGACGAAACCTGAACTAAAAATCAACATAGGTATGTCTCGTCAACCCGCCTTGTGCATGTGCATAAATGATAAATGATTTTATTTCCGTTTGTAGGTTTGTACTAACACTTTTACACGTCAATCATATTTTAAAAATGAGATCGACGTTTCCTATCTGACTCTGAGAAGAAAGGCCGAAACAAACTAAGACGTCACAGTCTCTTTTAAAGTCCAGACTTCTGTCCAGTCAGTGCACACATTTGTCAGTAATCATGCAGCTCAACACAGAATTTAAGGAGCTCAACGTTTTGATGAACATTACCAAAGAAAGGACATTTGGGTAGGCCTCATAAATTACTGAAACTGCCAGACCATGATTAAAACTAACTTTTAAAAAACATAAAAAAGCAACAAATCCATCATTGTCTTCACATTCACAATAATTAAAATATTATAAGACTTTACAAAGTATATTTTCATGTCATTGTATATATAAAGTCCATCAATGTGAAAGTGTATATAAAAATTCGAAGATTATATTGGTTAGATCATTTGAGGACCATGTAGGACGGTGTCTGAACTGGTCTTTAGAGGTAAGAACCACACAGATTTGAGTGGATCTGTCCAGTCAGTGATGATTAATGCTCATGCGTTCCCTGCATGGGTCAATAACAGGCTAGTATTGCTTTATTGTTATAATGTTGCAGATACCTTTAACGGACTGTATATGTGTTCAGTGCTGGGAAACGCTAAGAGGGCTATCAATGAGTCATTGAATACTTCGGAAACTACCACTGACAGTCATCCATCTGAAGCTAGCTCTAGCAATGAAAACCAGCCTCAAAGAGTTATTGGACACTCAAGAGTCTGCATGACATGTGGGCACTCTGTTTTAAGGATTTCAAGTGAAGTTGTAGTAAGTACAAGACAACTGCAAGGTAACAACAAATACAACTATTGATCTCCACCTTGCACCTTGTCAGGTTAGTTCAGATTCTGTAGTTTATGCTTGCCACCAAGCCAAAGGCGTGAGTTTATGAATGGTATAAATTATGTTATATTATACTGATCTTAGTACATGTTTACATTTATTCATATTATAAAGTTATAAGTAAACTAAAGTGGCAAACTATAATTTAAAGTGATGTTCGTCTTAAGTTTTGATTTTTTTTAAGGTAAATCCCATAGATCACTTGTGACACAATTGATACAGAGCAACTGGGTGTACTGTTGCCCGATTGCCACATGAGACCCAGATCCTGAGCAGAGCAGAGCCAGAGCAGCAACCGCAAGAAGATACAGTTGCAGTACCTGCACTGCACTTAATTTCTGATCAGAAGTGGTCATCACAGCTTTCACTGCCCAGTTCTCCACAATCGTCAGGTTCAGATTGGATATCTGTAGATGTACCAAATGTACCTCAAGAAAATACGCCTAGCATTCTATTACCTAATTGCAAAAGGGCAACCGGAAGTCCAGATAACTGTGCATTAACGCAATGCAACAACATAGATACTCACAATGTATCTGAATCATTGACAGTTAGGTTGCAACAAGATTGTAAATTATATCTTCCAACCCCTATTAGGATTTGTAATACTCATCTTATAATCAATGAGTGGGATAAACTGTATAATTCTAGTACTTCATATTTTAACTCTCAGCAAACTAAGCACATGTTTTCATATCACAATCAGACTTACAACTTTGAAGAAATTCTTAGCATAGACGACAATTTGTTGCAATACTGGACATGTGGTTCATTGGACTTGGTTCCAAGGCTTTCTGAAGAAAATATGAAGACTGGTTAATCAGTCCTTTTAATTAAAATAGTAGTGGTGGTTCTGATGAAAGAAGAGCAAGCCTCATTAATGCTCCGAGGCGTACAATTGAGGGCTACGAATAAGGTCAGGAAAATCACGACAGTGGAGTTTGTTCCTGGACATTTAGGTCTATCCCATATTACCAGACAACAGATGCTACCACAAATTTAAATAATTCCTAATAGTGTTTATGGCCATAACGTTAAACCCATTTTTATTTGTTATGGCACCCATAATTTTACTTACAAAAGTAGCGCAGGAGTATGCAGCAGTAAACAAAGGTTTCTAAAATAAGTACAGGAACCTACTTGGGCTAATGATGGTAGTTTAATGATGATGGATATATTATGGATTGCCTGGGTCCATCCAAAGCAACAACCTCAGATGCCGAGATTATGTCGTCCTTTTTAAATGATGAAAATGATGCAGTAATATCAGAAGTTTCAGAGAAAATGACGTTTTTATTTTGCAAGGTTTCAGGGATTCAATTACGTTATTAGAACAGTGTGGTTCTGAGCCTCAAATGCCACGCTCCTTAATGCAAGGGAATAATCAATTGACCACACAACAAGCTAATCAAAACCGCTGCATCAAATGAAAAGAGACTATAAATTATTCAGGCATGAATTTATTAATAAAGCTATGCCACATCTCAAGCAGGATTTCAAGATAGCAGCGGCTTTGCACAATAAGTTTGATGCGCGGTTGAAAGGTCGTAGTGATGCTCAAAAACTTTTTGGCTACATAGCATAATCAGCCCATAATGTTCCCACTGCTGGGACACAGGCCTCTCTGTTAGAGGGAGTTTGTCGTAATCCACCACGCAGGCCCAGTGCTGGTTAGTAGATGTCACATGTCTCGAATTTTTGATTCTAAGACATGCCGGTTTCCTTATGATGTTTTCCTTCACCGTTTTGAGAGCATAACATAATCAGCCTATTATGTTCCCACTGCTGGGTCACAGGCGTCCTCTCTGTGAAAGGGAGTGGGCCGTAATCCACCACGCGGGCCCAGTGCGGGTTGGTAAATGTCACATGCCTTCGAATTTTGGTTCTTAGACATGCCGGTTTCCTCACGATGTTTTCCTTCACCGTTTTGAGAGCAGTGGTGATGAAATAATTTACACAAAGTAAAGCGCCTGTCTGGGTTCGAACCTACGACCTACAACTCGTAAATCGCGGCCGTTACCACTGGGCCACCACTGCACCAAAATATTATAAATGTTATAAATTTACGATTTCAGTTTCATAACTTGTTAGATGTGGTGGTCTCATTGAACCATATTAGGCGAGGCGCCCATCTGACTTTGTAAGTATCACAGTTGATCGGGTTAGTCTAATAATCTTTCCCCGATCAGCCTTGGTTGATTTAATATTATTTCCTTAGACATTTACCAAATACCGCAGGCTAACTCTTTTTATAGCGAACATGTTAAAATTAACCATTCTTTGGCAACGACACTACCAGCCGCACTACCAGTAGTGTCGTTGCCAATTAACGATACTACCAATCCTGTTTTGGGTTAAATTGTACAGTCAACACAGCAAAGTTCAGAACATATTCTTTATTTTATTACTAAGTAAATCATGAAATGAAAGTAACAACAAACTTCAGAAATGTAACTTTATTTAGCACTTTTTATGTGACACCTGACACCAGAAGATATAGTTATGAGAATACTAAATGAAAGCAAGCTTATTTGGAAAAAAAACACAATCATGTTTGATTGAGATTTTTTTCTTTTTTTTTAATAATCGGAGGTTCAATATTGAGTTTTATTTGTAAGTACTACAGTTAAGTAGAAGGTAGTATATGATTTGCGTTATTTTTTTCAAAAAACAGACTTTCAAACACACAAAAAAACAAAAACAAACTTATTTATAACTTAATAAGTTTGCTTTCATTTATTATTCTCATAACTATATCTTCTTCTATATATATATAATAAATCTGTAGACGGGGCTTTTCTGTACATTGAAAGAACAGATGCCATTACTACATTTTTGTATTTTTTTTATCTGTTTGTATGTGAGAGATTTAGGCAAAAAATCAAAATATTTTATTTCACTTATACCTACATGGGCACTTATGAAACGTCAGAATCTAGGTGATGGTTCCAATTGGTCGTTTCCTATGGAGAAGAGCTGGCAAGAAACTCCATGGTTACTCTATTAAAAATTGAAAATGTTTTTAAATTACAGTGTTAATAGGTATGGGAGGACAGTGTAGGCCTGTCAACAAGTACTATATGTTTAACAAACATACAATGGTCTATAAATTTACAATCTGCAAGGCCTACAACGTTGTTGTGACGGCATCACGTAAAAAGTACGAAACTAATATGAGCATATTGGTTTCGTGCTTTTATACCAATATATAAACCAAACCAATGTACCAACCAACCACATTATTGTTTTCCTAGTAATAAATAAAGTTACATTTCTGAAGTTTGCTGTTACTTTTATTTCATGATTTACTTAGAAAAAAATAAATAATTTTATTTCTGAACTTTGCTGTGTTGACTTTACAATTAAATCCAAAATAGGATTGGTAGTGTCGTTAATTGGCAACGGCACTACTGGTAGTGCAACTGGTAGTGTCGTTGCCAAAGAATGAAATTAACGGAACCTATACGTGTAATTAAAGTATGTCCTGAACTGCCAAGTTACATCAATTTGTCTCAAATTAATGTCAGTGAAACTGAGGGCGTTACATTATTCAGGGGCTAAATACGTTCACGGCATGTAGAATGAAAAACATAATTAGTTTACATTTTGACTGGAACTAATTTATCTGGGCGAAGCCGAATTTTCGGTTGTTGTGACCATGTAATAATAATGTTTGGCATGGCAAGGTATCAGCATGTCGATTATGTCAAAAAATCACCGTGAAGATTTGCTTGGAGTGAGCTATCAGTGTCATCCCGTCTTGGTCCATCTCTCGCATCAGTGGCACTGACAGCTCACTCCACGTTCACTTCACCTACGTTTTCAGGGTGAGATGGTTACAGAATGGCACTACATTTTACTACCAGCTCAGTAGTTAAATCATGTTTTTGTAGAAGAGGAATAAAGACATAAATGAAATGTTTTTTATTAGCCCTTACCTGATATTGCTTACATTATTTCATAATTAACTTATTACACTTCGACAGAGCAAGGTTTGCCGATCAATATTTACACCAGCTTGATATTAATTTGACGTCTTCTACCGGTAGAATTAATCTATACAATATCAATTTGTTCGAAAGAGATACCGTGGCCCCTGGCAACTAAAGTAAAACGGGTGGGCTTTAATTAAAAGTCTGACACGCCCTCCCGCTCCATAGATAATACACTATATAATTCCCGCTCCGCCCAGAGCGGGAGAAGTCATTTGATGATTTCCCAACCTAAAAAAAAGAAAAAAATATTGTTGTATTGTTGCTACCGCTGGAGCAACGCGGATGTGATGTGAGTGTCATCTCCCGCCCTTATCCCAGTTAATAAGTAGGTTTTCTGCCCCCATTTTCTGTCTTGACTCATGGATGCCTTATCCGTAGCCTTTAGCGTAGTATTCACACCTTTTCTACCCATATCGTCATTTACGCAATCCATCCGTTTTATGGAAAATGTCACGAATTATGATTAATCAATGGACTTTTACAACTCTTAGCGCCACTGTAAACAACGATTCACATCACTAGTCTGTCAGTTAGATAGATCCAGTGTTGTCACTTGTGACATCGTTTTTTTTTTTAAATTAAAAAGTGGGCAACGAGATAAAACGAAAAACTAATATTTTCAATTCGAAATATTTTAACTATTTACGGGGGTTTTAAAAATATGATACGCATATCAATTTACTTCTGGTAATGTATTCCCAACATTGGAAAATATTTTGAACCCTCTAAATTAACTCTTTTTTTTTCAAATTAAGGATATCGCCATGATTCTTTGGCACACAGATTTACCATGACCTGGGTATTCATAGGTTTTTCTTTTCATCCTGGATCGCATACAAAATCGCGGGCAACAGTTAGTATCTAATAATCCTCATGTAAGTAACCCTTTCATAAAGCAACCTCTTCTCCCCTTAGATGAAAACTCGAGATGTAATATCTGTTCTCTAAACATATCGAGCCAAGGAGATATTTGAACTCAGACTATTTCTGTCAACACCGTAAACAATCTATTGAAGATATTCTTTTGTAATTCGAAACTTAACGGAAAGTAAAATAAACGGATGAAGGCGGCCGTAAGAACTGAAGTATTTGTCAAAGTATCGAATTTGAAAGCTTTGTTGGTTTTGTGTCATTTTCGTGAAATTTTGTTTTGAGTCCAGTTAAGATTTCGGGCAAAGATTATGTAAAGTGTTTCTTTGTGTATGTCAAACTTGATTTTGGATTATATTTTAAGAAAGACTTTAACCTTTTACTTCTCTTAACTTTAAAAAAATTGGTACCTAACCGATTTTCCGGTTATCGTCCCTGCTCGGAACTGTTGCTTGGCTAGTTCGTGGAATTTGTTATTTCTAACCACAATAAAATGGTTATTTAAAATCAATCCAATCAATACCAACACAAAACAATAGCTCACCTAAAATTCCATTTGTACTTCAGCTGATACAGAGATAAAAATAAATCCACCAAGCTTGTATATTTTTTGTAAAATTCTCCTATCAACTGCATACAACAAACTCAATCCAGAATAAAACGACAAAGTCAATTCTTTTGATTGACAGTGTCAATCTTCATGACTGCGTGTCGCTTTTAAACATTGTTTCTGAAATTGTTTTAACCCTTAACTCCATCGCAAAGAGAATAAAACGCAATTTTAGCCACGAAGCGCGGCAACAAGTGGCAGTAATTGCATTACCGTCGTTGTCGCAACATTTTCCCATAGGGCAACATTTATTAGTGGATTACTGGCGACGGATTTTTAAGTGAACTGGATAGCGGAAGGTAGCTACCGTTTTTTGTTTTATACGACAAGGTTGTGCTTATCGATTGTGTCTCTTTTATTTTGTTTGATATTATTTTGCTTTTTTATTGTAAGTGAATGAAAAAGTATAACTTTCAACGAGAACTGCTTCTGAAAATGGGCACAATAATTTGTCACCATGTTTGCTTTTCTAGTTGTTGTTGTTGACACTTGACAAATTCATAGATAGTCATAGATACAATGTTAGTTTAACCTTTTTTCTATGACTTTAATTTTAATATCAGGGCTTACGCTGATGCCAAATGCCTACACACTGTATAGGCTCAGAATCATGCAATATTTCCTACCACGGTACCACCACAAGCTATTGAGTAAGGATTATGTAGATCCGCATGCATGTACGTCCTCTCTCAAAGGCCCGACTCACTACAGCGATTGCCTCCGACACAAATTTACTTCATCCATAACGTTTTAATGATAATCTGTCACTTAAACATGGTTCCTAGCACTACGGCTTAAGACACGTTTTAATAACATTGCTGTCATGTTTAATTCTCTTCCCTTCAAGAAATTGAATTGGATTGAAACTGCGCTGCAATCGCATTACTGTGGACAATAACGTTGCGATGTATAGTCACCGTCTACTACTTCTTGTCTCTGCATCACCCAAAGGTTGACTGGTAGAAAATGCCTATAGCATTAAGATCGCCGCTGTACATTCGTGTGCCTGAAGTATTTAATTAATAAATATAGTGTTTTTATCTCACAAAGCGACGCGCGCTTTAATTGTGGTAACAAAGTGTACAAACACGATGTGAATGTGTGCGTGAGGCGAGTAGCGACAGCACGTAACACACACCTTCGCACACATACTTCCGACTTCATTGTGTCCGACGGAAACGAGAGCTCCTGCGCATACACACACATCCACAGCGTATTTGTACACTTGGTAACGACAAGTAAAACGCGCGTCGCTTCATAAGATAAAAATACTTATTCATATTAAAATATACCGCACTACAAACAAAATAAGAAATACTATTTTGCACTGTCAACTGCACACATGGTAAAACTAGCACTACAAATATCACCCTTACTGCTACGACATAAAGGCGCTGTCACTGTTAAATTATCACTGATGTGCGATTAAATCGAGAATCAATTTAATCAAATATCGATTACAATATCGGAATACCCCAACACAACACAATGCAATCAAGCTTGGGATTTGCGGAATTCTTACTCATACAACAATGAGTCAATGCGGAGTAACGTCAGTCGGTGTGGGGTGGTGTGGTTAAGTGGATTACGGCGATGACGCTCGTCCGAATTAACCAAACGCTCGGCTCTGATCCGAAATAACTCGGTAGACATGTATACGTGAAGATAACTAGAGTGAACGAACAGTTACGGCAATGATTCTCTCATAACCCGGATTAGTATGAATTGGTTTGCTTTCATTTTCGAATTTGGGAACTTGGATAGGATAATCCTTGGAGCTTTGACATTTTACTTCCACATAAGTTAGTAAACTTTTCTCCTCATCGATAGAAAATACAATGAATTTAGTAGAGCAATGTGATTTTTGTAGGTTTTATCGGTATAAAATAGATTTGGAGTATCCTACAAAAAATCTTTTCCATTACTGCGAGATTTGTCAAACAATAAAACTGCGACGTTATTTACCGTATCCTTCTTTCTAGAGGTAGCCCGATCATCAGGAAACGTTAGCTTTTTAACACAATCTCTTCCACTTTGCTCAGTCTTGAGCATTCTTAGTGACATTGTTGCTTTCCTTATCGCCTTTCGTATCTAGAGCACACCTTTAGCTTTCCACACATTAAGAAAAACGTTTTTTAAACAGTTTTGTTTTATAGACCACTAACATTTACACTCCTGGAAATTCACCTGATTTTGCCTCGCTTTTTACACGAATTTGTGGTTTTAGCACGTTGTATTTAAGCATAAAGGATGCTTAACGTCTTCTCTCTCGAAACAATATTACTAGATCTAACCATTTTTTGCGACACTCACAGAAATATTCGTGCGTGAATAGAAATTGAGTAAATATTCGTTGGGAACCACACAGTAACATGTAATTTTATTCTAAATCGTATTATCTTTTAGTCACGCTCGGGTGCTTCTCTATGGGTATATCAACTGGGCCGTGCAAAGCGTTGCATGCGACGATTTAAATTGTGGCTGCCTCAAAGTATACATAAGTCAAGGTAAGGATCGCTTGGGTATTTTCTAGCTGTTATTTGTAAAGTCGATCACTCGTTAGTAGTAACACAGCCATTATAAGCTGGCCTTGTATTCTATTAAAACTCCATACCCCAGCCCAAAGCCACCCAAAGCCAAAATGTTACCTTACCACTGACTTGGGGTCAAAAGTACCAATATTTCGATGATACTTGCCGATTATTGCAATGATTTGAGAGTCCAATTATTTTTATTTTCTCCGTTCTTCCTCTTTAAAGAAGCAGTCACCACACCTTTTAGACAAAATCGATTAAATTATTGGAAGTACCATAACATCCATTTTAAGTGTGGCATTGGACGACCGCGCGTGGCTGTAAGCCACACTACACGTTCGTTTTGATGTTCCTGTCCTCGGTCCACAGCATCGAAAGTTAACTACACAAATCTTAGCCCCTTCACAGGTTAACTCAGAAGTGCCGTGTTTGACCGATGCGATGAACGCCTGGAAGATCGCTTGGCCGGATACGGTTCAGCCTAAGAATCCGTCTTCCCAGAGACAGTGGGATGAGCCGCTCTGCAGGTTGGTACGGAATAACCTCTTAAATACGTCTACCAGTAATGCTGAGCTTGCCCACAGTGCTTGTTCCACAGGGATCGGTCGTGGGATCACTCCTGTGGAACATCGGGTACGACTGGGTGCTGAGGGGCGAGCTCCCGCCGGGCGCGGACCTGACGTGTTACGCGGACGACACGCTGGTCAAGGCCCGGGGGAGTTCGCACAGGGAGGCAGCGTTGCTCGCGACGGCGGCGGTCTCACTGACGGTGAGCCGCATACGGCGCCTCGGCCTGGAGGTGGCCCTCAACAAGTCGGAGGCCATGGTGTTTCATGGCCCCCGGCGGGCGCCGCCGGCCGGATCACACATTGTGGTCGGGGGGGTCCGGATCGCTGTCGAGCCCATCATGAAATATCTGGGATTGGTGCTCAACAGCCGGTGGGACTTCGGACCCCACTTCCGGCGGCTGGCGCCCAAGTTGTTGGGCGCGGCCGGGGCGCTGGCAACGCTGCTTCCCAATTTGGGGGGCCCGAGCGCCGCTTGTAGGCGGCTCTACGTGGGGATCGTGCGATCGATGGCCCTTTACGGGGCCCCGATCTGGGCGGCTGACCTGACGGCCGCCAGCATCTCTGTGCTGCGAAAGCCGCAGAGAACAATGGCCGTCAGAGTCATAAGGGGGTATCGCACGATCTCCTACGAGGCGGGTTGTGCACTGGCCGGATCCCCGCCATGGGACCTAGACGCGAAGGGACTCGCGTCACTTTATCGGTGGCGCGAGGAAGCGAGGGCACGGGGCGAGCGGCCGATGCAGCGCCATATGGAGCAGCGTCGGTCGCAGCTTCGCGAGGTCCTGGTGGTGGAATGGCGGGACAGGCTTTCACGCCCTACCACCGGCCTCGTCACCATCGAGGCGGTCCGGCCAGTGCTCGACCTCTGGCTCGGGAGGAGGCACGGCTCCCTGTCGTTTCGGGCGACGCAGGTGCTCTCGGGGCATGGCTGTTTCGGGAAGTACCTGTGTCGCATAAACAGGGAGCCGGACGCTCGGTGTCACCACTGCGTCGACTGCCGGGAGGACACGGCGTGGCATACGCTGGCAGAGTGTGCCGCTTGGGAGGAGCCGCGCCGTGCCCTCATCTCAGAAGTAGGCAGTGACTTGTCACTGCCGACCGTAGTGAGTTCGATGGTCGGCAGCGCCGAGTCCTGGGACGCGGTGGTTTCCTTCGCAGAAGGAAACCACCGCGTCCGAGGCTGCGGAAAGGGATAGAGAGATCTCGACTCTCGACCCGGCCCGCAGCAGACGCACCGGGCGTCGGAGGAGGGCGGACAACGCCCTCTTCCGGCCCCCCTAAATGGGTCCAGGGGCGACGGATTCGGGGACATCCGTCGCTCCCCAACATCAGGACCCGAGAAGGCGGCGCGAGTAGTGTTCCGCGTGCGCCGCTCACAGACGTTGCGGGGGGAGTACACCTCACTCCCCCCGCCTGAGACGGGGCCCGCGCAAGCGGGCCGGCACCAGCCGGGGTTGTGGAAGAATAATGTGTTCCCGCGACCCCGGCGTAGGTGTGAGATGGAACACCGGGGTGGTTTTTAGTCAGTAAGAGTCTGACAGACCCCTGCGCCCGCCCCAGGGCGGAGGACATCCATGAGGATTTTCCACCCCGGGAACAAAAAAAAAAAAAAGCCAAGGCAGAATGGTAGTCGAGCCTTTGTCTTCAGGCGCTACCACCACGATTACACACACCACTTTCCACTACTCACTACACATCTGTTCTTGTAACTGATCGGCTCGAGCTCCTAGGCATGGAGTTGACGTCCAGTCTCAACTTAGGCGCCACCATTGAGCGCAAAGCCCAAACTGCGGCCAAAAAACTGGGTATCCTAAATAGAGTGAAGCGATACTTTACGCCTGGACAGCTTTAAACACTTTATAAAGCGCAAGTCCGATCCTGCCATCCCAAAGGTGGCTGCAATAATCCATTTATTGCAGCCACCTTTGGGATGGCTCAGCTAAATACCAACTGGCCGCACTGACTCAGTGGAACGCAGAGCTAAGAGGCTCATTGGCGACGTAAAACTGTTGGATGCTTTACAGCTTGGCTCATAGCCGCAAGGTGGCCTGCTTGTCGGTCTTCTATAGATTGTACTTCGGTGAGTGTGCACAAGAACTCCACGACCTCATTCCACCTGCCCCCTTCTACCACCGGACATCCGGACGTACACTAATTACCGTCCATACCTAGTTGCCATTCCACCAATTCGCACTAAGCTCTTCCAAACATCCTTCATAGTGCGCACGGCAAAAGAGTGGAACTCACTACCTGCGTCTGTGTTCCCGAACGCATTCAACCCGAATCTCTTCAAAGTTAGAGTGTACAGGCTTCTTCTGAGTAAGCTCACTAAATAGGAGACTTTGTCTCTGTCACCTATGACCTAGACTAGAGTCAAGAGTAAACCCATCTCAAATAATAAATAATATTAATAACTTTCCGGCTCGCTACAAATCAGCATCTGGGCGCTCCTTGCGTGGCTCCACATTGCTGTCAGTGTGGACAACACGGCATTTCCAGAAGCAAAAGCGCTGGTCCTTTGGCACGGCACGCCAGCATTAATCACATCAGCCGTCGGGGTCTTGTCACCGTCGCCGGGGTGCCAGCTGTTTTAGAACCCAATGGCTTGGCACGCGACGCGGACGATGGGAAGAAGCCAGACGGAATTACCATAATGCCTTGAAAGTTGGGTAGGCCTTCCAAAACGTCAAACTGCGCAAATTTTGCAATCTTATTGGCAGCTACATGTTTGAGCCGTTTAGGGTTGATACACTAGGACCGTGGGGTCCGAGTGCTCATCGAATAGTCGGGACATCGCCAAGCGGTTGTTGACTCATCACGTGACCAGAGGGCTGACCTATTTTTGGGTCAAAGAATCAGCATTGCCATCCAACGTGGCAACGCTGCCAACTTCTTGGGCACATGTGGAAGATATTTTTGATGCCTAATGAGCTTTTACCTTTTCTTCATGTATACGGGTAAAATAAAAAAAACAATATACAATGTAACACTAAAGGTATTTTTTTTTTTGCATTTTTTTGACAAATATACTTACTAAATTATAACCTAACTGGAGAAAAAATGAGAAACCCTGACTAGAGCTAGGTCCAGGGAGCCAGTGAGTTCGGCTCCCTGGACCTAGCTCTAGTCAGGGATTCTCATTTTTTCTGTTACCTAGTATAAACCAATAAAGAATGTATTATTGAAGCCAGGTTATCTTTCGTCATCAATATTTACATCTCAGTTCCTTTAAAGAACGTTATTCATCGCGACTTGTGACAGTTTTGCCATTAGAGAAAGTTCAACTACTGGGTAGATTTATGTTCAAACTTGTTTTGACAGCACATGCTTTCAGCGGCACACTCTACACTATACTTTAAGTAGCTAGAAAAACTTACTTAAGTGAAAATGTGTTAAAATTGTCCTGCATTTTTTACAGCTTGAATAAACGCATGTTCTTAGCGTCGCTACAATTTCTGTTATTTATATTGGGCAAGTAGTCTTCCATAAGTAAAAGAAGAGGATGGAAAGGAGAGGGTACCTAATAATATTTGACACAGGTGGGACATGCAAAAGATATACCAATATATCTTTTGTATATCCCACCTGCTAGAGTGTCCTGATGTCCGGTCACCTGTACCCTTGACGATCTGAACAATGCCTCTGACGCCACATTAAACGTACTACCTACTTTGCTCAAACAGAGTTAGCAACATAGATAAATGCACCATCCAAACAAAAAAGAAGAAGTTAGAAATCCTTTAATGAATATATAGCTGGTCTCAATTACACTCAGGGTTACGCACAACCGTTTAAGACGTAGCTGTTATGCTGTTTAAACTGATATAATAGCACAATTGTGTGTCGCGATTGCTTACAACCGCAACAATTACTTGCATCCTCTATGTTAATTACTGTGCTATTATTCTACACGATACAACCTGGGATTAGAGCTAAGACTTAATTACTACATTTGCAACATTAATTCTGGTCTGCTGTGTCATACGAGACAACCTACTAAATAACTCTTAGTAGCAGACATGATTAATTTGCTTCTGTAAAACAGTACGAATTCAATACAGTCTATAAATTAGGGAAACATGAATGGGTTAAGTTTTGAATTCTTCCCTCGCAAATGTTTTATTTGAGACGGAAAACTCTGAATCCGATGGTAAGCGTAAGTAATAAATAAGGTGTCTAAATTTGTAAAAACATTCGCTGATTAATAATGTCATAATAAGGCAGCCAATTTACGTGGGCTACCCCACGTACCTACGCACATTTACCCACTCGTTTATTTGTAACGTGTAATGAAGAAAAAGAGAAATATTATAGAACCGAAAATTGTGCGAAGAACACATTAGTAAACACAACGCGTAGTGCGCGAACACGGCCATCTTAAAACGCGATATTCACTCAGCAACCGTGTCTCAACGCCAGATAAGATCGTGATATTCGCGCGGTGTGCCACAAGTGCGTTTCCGGCTTTGAAAGCGCTCCTAAATAGTTTGGAGCTATCACATAATCATCATGTTTTCATTGGAAACCAGGTAAGATAGCTACTTTTAGTGAATAGATCGTGTAGAACCCTTCAATTAGAATGAATACACAACTCAGCAGAAGTTTATTCTGTAAACATTTGAAATGTGGTTTCAAAGCTTTCGACGTTAGGTTTCTATAGATAGGTACTTAGGTATTAATAATGAAACCTGTGAACTATACATACAAAGGCTCTTTGTTAATGAGGTTCAATAATTTAATTGAAAACGTAATATTAATAACTATTTCAATTAGCGTTAGGGCGCAAGCACACGTGGTACAATCACACCACAGCGACAACACGTGGACCAGTGCTAATATGTATTAAAAAAAAACTCCACACGGACCACATTCGGCCGTCAAAACAAACGTATGGCTATATCAACCACATCAAGTCCACGTCGCGTCGCAGCCAAAACGCAATTATTTCATTTGATTTTGTAGTTACCACAACGCAACTGCAAGAAGCTGTACGACGCTATTTACACGGAACCCCGACCCTTGCTCGAGCCAGCCCGCGTCGCTGAGCCTGTAGCTCTAAATTCGTCCCCAAATAACATCAATCCTGATCCAGCTAGTCATTTGCTGTCCTCTTCCAGCGACGCCCTAAGCCGAGGTTCGTACCCCACAGGGGGTGCCCTTAGCGTGTAGTCGCTTAGTTTTTAGTTAGTATTTAAGTTTAAGTCCTGGCTGGAGCAGACGACAACCTCATAGGTTGACCTGCGAGATGCTAAACAAACAAACTTTACACGGAACCACAGCTTGCCCACATTTTGTCTCTACGGAGTTGAAATGTGGTGTGATTGTGGAACATGTGTTCGGGCCTTATGAATTAATCTGTCACTTTCCATTTGAACCAATATTCTTGACATTTAATTTTACAACACACAGTAAACTCAATTATCTCGTTTGTAATAAACAAAGTCCACGCACATACTTTCCCGTTATTTAACACGCAGTATTGAATGTAAAATGTCCCGTTTTTATTGGGGTCCAAATCATAATAACAGTACTCGTATTTTTCACTTGTCCTTTCTGAATCACACTAAATTAATCTATGACAACCCCGATACGCCGTAGAGGGCGTCAACAACCGACTCCTTTAGGATGTACACAAATCCTTATCTCGGTGTCCCATCGTAATTTGTATAGAGTCTGTTTCTGTGTGGATATAGATATGGTGTAGGAGTTTAGAAAATTATAGCCTTTGAGATGAAAGACTGATCATTAGGGTCCTCGTTAAGGGAGGTTCCTGTTTCGCATAAGGCGGGAGGAAACGCCCGGGTGTCACCATTGTGTGGATCGCCCGGAGGACACGGTGGAGCATACGGTAGAGGTCTGTCCAGCTCGGGCGGAGCACCGCAGTGTCCTCGCGGAGGCGATCGGCGGCGGCAATCTCTTGCGTCCGGCCCTGGTCCAGGCCATGGTACGGAGCGAGAAGGAATGGAAAGCCGTCACCTCCTTCTGCGAAGCTGTAATGCTCGAGAAGGAGGATGTGGAGCGCGTGAGGGAGAGAGCCTGCACCCTCACGCCCCTAGTCGCCGCAGGAGACGCAGCAGGAGACGAAAATGACGGGGTCCGATAGGACTGACGCCTCAGGGTCGCGGGTAATTCGAAAGAGTACAGCGTAGCGTGGCCCTGGCACAGGCAACTGAACACGGGTGGGTTTTAGTCAATAAATGTCTGACAGGCTCTCCCGCTCCACCCAGAGCGGAAGATCATTTGAAGATTTCGCCACCCAAAAAAAAAAAAAAAAAAATTGAAAAAATATACTGGTCAGGACGAGAACGACATCAACCGCTCTTTTTTATCTGGCCAGAACGTTTCAGCAACAGCACAATTACTCCTTGTGCTGGACATGACATGGTGTTATTTATCTCAGGAAAAAGAAAAAAGACCTACATATCAGAATTTCCTCTGAAAAGGATATCGATAACCTAAGGAAAGGATATCGATAACCTAAGGAAAGGTGACTGACTATTTTATTTGCTAGTTTTTCCTGTTAATGCTTTAAATATGTTAACTTTTTCACGTTCCGTTATGATTAACATACGTATGTATAGTTTGCATGCAAGAATATAAATATACCTACTATGTTATAGGTACACACACTACTCCTTACATAATTGATTACGTACCTGCTGTAGATTCTTACAGAGGGATTGCCTTACCCGCTGTCGCCTTGATATTGATTGGATTGCAATTTATAATTATAAAAATTCTACAACTTTCTTTATAATTTCAAAGTCGAAAACTTTCAATTACATCATAATAATTCAAATTTTAATATAATAAACTCATTTTCACTGGATTATTGTAAGCTTGATCAAATATGTTACTTCTGTACCAATGGCTGATTTTGATAATCTTACTAATACGAGTAACATCGATGATTTTGTTGTATCGGAATCTTGCGAATGTGTAGTTGATGACTGCAACAAAATATTTCCACCACATTCATCCCTGTCAGTTATTACTCAAAATGTTCGTAGTCTGAATTGTAACTTTTTAGGTTTTCAGGTTTTATTAACCAGAATGGGGTTTGATTGTGACGTACTCATTCTAACCGAATCTTGGCTATCTTGTATCCCCACCATTAGTGGTTATTGTTCATTTTTGACTACATGAAACACTTTTCAAAATGATGGCGTTGTTGTGTATATTAAGGAAGAACTAAGTTTTTCTGTTGAGGAACCTAATATAATAAATGCCTCTTGATTAAAATAGGTAACAAAGAAACGGCTCTACTGGCAAGCTATGGGTCCCCCTCTTATTCTAACATTGACCCTTTTTTGACGTCGCTTGATGAAACTCTGGTGAAACCATCTGGTTTTTAAAAAAATCGCAATAATAGGAGATCTGAACATAGACATAACTTCCGAGGATCTCAGTACGTCTTCCAATCAATATCTGGATCTCACAGCCTACCATGGTCTATTGTCAGCACATTATTTTATCACCCGTGACGCTAGTGGTACTTGTTTAGATCATGTACTCTTGAAAACCAAGCTACCTTCCATTACCATTGTTCCACAATCTACGCTAACAGATCACAAATCTGTCATACTTTGTTTAAAAAAACAACAATCTCGTAGGTATGCCATTTTAACGCGCACTAAAATGGACCAGGAGGGTTTAACTCAAGACATTAGCAAAATTAACTTTAATCCGATTTATGAAACTGATAATTGTGACTTTGAGTATGAATTCTGAAACCATTATACTTCCCCGTCGCAAAAGAATTATCAAACCGTGGATAACACAGGGCCTGTTGCGCTGCATGCAACAGGGATAAACTACACAAAAAATCAAAATCGTTTCCAGATGACCAAATACTAAAATTACCTATATTGGATATAGGAAATTTTGTGGTTCAATCCTTATGAAAGTTAAATGTAATTGTGATAGAGAACTTGTTCAAAAAGCTGGTAAAGATAGCAAAATGTTGTGGGATACAGTAAAAATATAACTAATTCAGCAAAAAATGTAAACTATCCAAAGTAAATTGTAAGTAATTCCTTACTTACAATTTCAGACACAGCGCTCTGTGAATGATATAAATTGCTATTTTTCCAATGTTGGCAAATTGTTGGCCGAACAAATAGCTCGAGTACAAGCAACGGCCCCAATAAAAATAAAAAAATCCTGCGAACAAAATCTTAGTTCTCTTGTACTTTTTGACACCGATGAAAATAAAGTTATGAGCCTGATTGCTACACTCAAAAGTGATTGTTCTGTAGGTTGGGATAATTTGTCAAACCGGTTATTGAAAGATCATAGAGATATTCTTGTGCCACACTTAACCTTCATTTTTAACATGTGTCTAGAGCTATGGTAGCTTTCCTAAAAACCTTAAAAGATCTCAGATCCATCCAATTCACAAGGGCGGGGCCAGAGACCGTATTGAAAATTATAGACCTATTTCAATATTACCTTCGCTTTCAAAAGTTCTAGAAAAAAATATTAACAGACGCTTAGTAAACTAACTCGAAAGTAAACATATTCTATCTGACCATTAGTTTGGTTTTCGCCGTGGTAAATCAACCGATCACGCGGTTAGCAACTTAATGGATATTATAACCACAAATTTAGACAAAGGTAATAAATGTATATCAATATTTTTAGATTTAGCAAAGGCTTTCGATATGGTCTCTGTTCCAATCCTTGTACAAAAATTGGAAAAAATTGGAATTAGGGGGAAACAGCTTAGCCTTTTGATCGATTATCTAACCGACAGAACTCAATGCGTTAAGGTAGGTCCTTACATCAGTACTGATCGTCCAATAACCTATGGCGTTCCGCAAGGTAGCATTCTTGGTCCAACCCCTTTTCTCGATTAAATTAACGATCTCCTTTGTCTAAACTAATTTCATGGGAAAATAATCTTATACGCAGACGACACTGCCCTCATTTTCGCTGCTAAAACATGAAATGAGACTTACCAGCTACCGCAAAAGGGTCTTGATTTGGTAAAGAAGTGGTTTTACGATAATGTACTTACCTTAAACGTTGAA